>CM051827.1:126529992-131529992 GCA_028451465.1 Erethizon dorsatum | reverse complement strand
TGTCCTTTTTGACTGCAGCCACCCATGTAAGCCTGGAGCACTGCTCAAGGTCTGTTCCAGCCTCTTCCACAGCCAGGCTCCACACTGCACCATGACTTTAAGAGACGCCCTGCTCTGCTTGAGCACGAAAGGAATGTTTCCTCCCACCAGCGCCCTTTATCTGGCTCCAGATCCCCTTCCGTCCCCGCCCGACCACCAGCCACAGGGACACAGCACCCGGCCACCTTGTCCCTTAGCCCGGTACCAGCCTGCCCCTGGCACTCTGAGGTGGGTGGGGTCACAGGGCTCACTGCTCAGCCTCACATCCTTCCCCAGGATTACCATGGAAACGCTGTTGCCGCCGCTCCCTTTTGCCTGCTCGATGTTAATAAACAGCCTCGTTATTTTGCAGAAAGCTCTTCGGAAAATCACCAGCCCCACAGATTCTTTCTGGTCCAAATTAATGAGGAAAGACTGTGGGGATTTTTTTTTTATTGACCATGAAAAGAGGAAGAGTTATGGCTCATTTGCGCACTTTTGCTGTATTTATGTTTTATGCATTAGAAAGTGATTTACACCTCCATTACACATCACTAATGCCCTCATTACACAAAAGGTACGGACCGGCCATGCTTTCTGCCCATCCAACCTCCAATAAATGGGGGCGGGAGGCGGGAGGAAGGGCAATGCTTCATGGTCAGCTGGGCTGTGCAGCGCAGGGAGAGAGGAGTCTGTCCCTCGGTCAAATGGCACCGAGGAGAGGAAGGCCCAGCAGCCTCTTTGCAACCAGGGACTCAGCCCAGAATGTGGTGGCTTCATAGACAGAACTTTAAATCCAGGCCAGGCCATGAAACAGCTGTGAAACGCTGAAGCCAAGTTACTTCCCCGTGAGCTGGGACTAATAATAGAAGCTGACACAAACCAAGGACTAGCGAGTGAGTTCTTGCTAGGCCTGGGGTGGGAGAAAAGGCCCCCATGCAGGGAGCTTCCAGGCAGTGGCCTCTTGATAAGGTCACAGTGGGCAATGAACGAGGTGACAAGGGGCCAAGTAAATGCTCAGGTCCTGCCGGCAGCCAGGACCTTGCAGGCCCAGAGCACAGTCACGGGAAGATGGTGGCAGAGACTGACAGAGTCACCTCTCTCGGGAAGAGAAGGAGGGGAGGATAGGAAGCTCAGGAGAACATGGCTCCATGGGATGCCGTGTGTGGAAGACACAGCGGCTCCGAGGTCAGGAGCACAGGCTTGGGGACCCAGGCTTGACCTTGTGGCTTGTGAGTTTCCAAGTGCGATTGGGGAAGGTCATTGCAGGAACCCAGGACACACCCGGGACCTGGAAGGATGCCCAGTGAGCCCCGAGTGATCATGTCAGCAGTGGCAGAGAAAACAGCCACCCACAGGGCTTTCCAGTCACAGACAAGACAGCAGGGCCAAAGAAGGGTCATCAGGAAACATAGCTGATGCTTCTGCTGGAGGCTGGGGACAGTTGTCACAGCCTCATCTCCACCAGTTCAGGGGTTGGAGATACCAGGGCATCCTCTGTCTGGTCCTCAGTTTACCTGTCCAAAGTGCTCCTGCTCCTATTCCCAGGTTCTAAGGTTGGAGGACCAATACCTTCCTGCCTCCCAGCCTGGTAGCATCCAGCTGGAAAATCCTCCTGTGTCCCCATAGGACAGTGACAGCTCCTCCTTGTCCAGTCCCTCCTCGTGGTCGGCAGCCACAAGGCATAAGGAAGAGGTGGTGATGGAAGTGAAGAAATCCACACAAAGGAGACAATGGCTAGAAGAAGCAGGACTTGGAAAACCATTAGGTGGAACAGGTAGCAAAAGAGAAGATTCCAGAAAGATTCCAAACCCTAGCTTGGAGATTTTGGGGTCCACCTGCCAAGATCGGGGGAGAAGAGCAGAGAGAGGCTGTGTGAGAGATGGCATCTGAGACGGAGGTGCCATGGGGTAGGCAGGGAAAGAGCAGACAGTGACAAGTTCCTAGCGACCGGGACACGTTCTGAGAAACAGGCGCTAGGTGGCTCTGCCATAGTGCAAACATCAGATGTGATCAGATGGGACCACCCTCACCTGACACTCTGACCGCGGTGTCCCCCTCCATGTTGCCTGGCTGTATCTGGACCCAGGGGTGGTTTTGAAGCAAAGTTGGGGGGCCCTGATGCCACACGTGAGGTGACATTGTCCAAACTGGGAGAGGAGGTGGAGAAGGAGCCTGAGAAGAGGCCAGTGAGGAGGGAATAGAGTCACAAGCCAAGAAAGAAGAGTGTCCTGCGATGCCAGAGCATTGAACCCATCCAGCAGGAAGAGTTCGTCCCACACTCAGCAACAAGACTACTACTTCCGTCTAGACCTGAAAAGGGAATGGGAGCAAGGAAGTGGGGGTGACCGCATGACACCTGTCCAGTGGGGGAAGAGGACAGTGTGCAGAGCATGGGCAGACGGTCGAGGGCAGGAGGCCAGGAAGAGGCTCGCTGTGTGTCTGTTGATGGGAAGAAACCAGGGTCGTGGGGGACAGAGGATGCCCAAAGGAGAGGTGCAGGCGGCCGGCGGGTCAGGCCAGCACCCCACTTTATGTTTAGCTCTAGAACGTCCCCCAAAGGCCTCTTGTACCTACAGGAGGGGCTTTTGGAAGATGGTTGGATTATAGGGGTGCTGCAGCTGACTTGGGACCTGGTGAGAGGTGTGTCACTGGGGATGTGACCTGGAAACCTGCCTCTCACTCCCCAGCTCCTCTCTTTACTCTGCTTCCCGGCCACCATGACGTAAGCAGCTCTCCTCCTCCACGCCCCCCTGCCTTGGAGCCGGCTGACCATGAACTGAAAGCATGAGCCCAAGTAGACCTCTCCTCCCTGAAGGTGTGGGTGCCAGGTATTGTGTGTCAGCAACGAGAAGGTGACTAAGACACCCAACCAGCTCCAGCCCCTGGCCATAACCTGGGGGAACGGGTTGGGGGAGTGGGTATTAGAGTTGCATGAAGTGACTAGAAGTGGGTTGATGGCCTTGAAAACCTGTCTACACTGGCTTGATCCACTCACTGCAAGACAAGGAAAGGCCAAAGCCCCCAGTAACAGGTCTCACCAACCCCAAGACATCCTCCCTGAGAAATGGCCAGGGGCCAGGGCTCCAACTCAGCACAAATCACAGACCTTCTAATGCCAGAGAGAGGACGGGAATGAAAGAAACTGCCAGCAGGCCAGGAAGAGCCTCTGTTTCCGGTCCCTGCCCGCCAGCCAACCCTTCCGACGCCTCTAGCAACACAGCAGCATCCACTCGGCCACAGCACCCATCTGCCTGTCCCCGGCCCTGCCACACAGCAACACTAACAAGCAGTGAGAGCGCTGATCCAGACCCCAGCAGGAGAGAAATGAGTCCGGGGCCTCACAGGCAGCAGAGAAATGGGCCGTGACATCCTCTCCCGCTGTCCCACCTCCTCTAGGTCCCAAGCAGGGAAGGATCAGACGACCGCTTGGTTGTGGAGGCCTTTCACCCCTTTATCTTGCCCTTGGTGGTTTCCTTAACTGGAACATGCAGAGCCTGCAGCTCCAAGGCATCTGATCTGCAGTCTCTGGCCTTGCTGCCCAGCGTGATGGGGAGAGGCCCCCCGTTCGGCCGCGCATGCTGTCCATCTGCTCATTCATCGAAACAGCTACTAACACGGCCATAAAGCTCTGCAGCGGCAGCTGCCTGGTGCCATCTAAGCAGAACGAGTGAGTGAGGCTGGGTCAAGGGCCATTGCCAGCCCTGGTGAGGAACAAAAATGGACAAAGCATCCATGACCCAGCAGGTGCAGAATGAGCACAGCATCAGCCCTGCAGGTCCCCTCGGTGTCGAGAGGTCTGTGCATGTGGATGGATGTGTGTGTGTGCTTTGGCAACCTCACTGGGTACACACACTGCGCTCTGTCTGTACAGAGCGTGCATACAGTCAGCGGGCAGTGATGTCGCTCACACAGCGGCTGCAGAGCTCCATGCGCACACCATAGCCCCGGAAGTAGGCATGCACTCTCACTGGCTGAGCAGGCCTGGAGTGGATCATCCGTGACTTGACACTGGGTCCGGAACCGGCAGGTGGGCCTATCGGGCTTGCTCCCCGTGAGCCCTGCTCCAAACCTGCTTGCCTGTTAATGAAGCCACCAGTGAGCCGCCCCATCCCACAGTGCTGGCATTCCTGTGCTGAGACAGGAATGGAGGATGCCAGGTATGGAGGATGCTTTGGGGGAAATGAACTGCAGGGTGCTTGGCTGAAGGGTGCATAGTTTTGAGTAGGGAGGTCGGGGTCAGGGTCGCGGAGAAGCTTCCTTAGGTAGAGCCCTGAGCACAGTGAGAAGTGAGCAACCCAGACTATGGGGCACAGGCTGCACACGCAGACCTGTCGGGCAAAGTCTCTCAAGGGCGGGCACCCAGGGGACAAGAGCCAAGAAGGCTGCCTGGGGGAGAGGCTGCCTTGGGGGTCTAGAGGCCACTGGAAGATTTGGATTTTTCTCTAAGGCTGGTGGAGATGGCACTCAATACTGTAACAGAGGACCACAAGCTGGATGGCCAGCCCTGGAGGCCAGAGTCCTAAATGAAGGCAGGGGCAGAGCTGGCTCCCGAAAGGCTCGGGAGGATCCGTCCTGCCTGTTGGATGCCCGCGGCTCTGGCAGCCCCCGGCGTTCCCTGGCTCTCCGCTCCAGCCTCATCTCTGACTCCGCGGTTCCTGGCTTCTCCTCTGACACTGTGTCCCCTCCCTGTGTACCCTCCTCTCTTCCCAGAGACACGAGGCATGGGTACAGTCGAATCCCAGTCCTTAAGAGATTGCATCAGCAAAGACCCCCTTTCCAAATAAAGGTATGTTCTGAGGTTCCAGGGAGACATAAATGAGGGGGGTGCTCTTCAGTCCACTGCACAGAGCCACAGAGGCTCAGGGATGGGCAGGACGCGACCTGACGTGGGTTTTCAGGGGTCGCTGTGATGCGCTGAGCGCGGACTGCTGAAGGAGATGTGCAGAAGCGGGGTGGCCTCGGCCGGGCTGTGGGAAGCCGCCGGACTCAAGGTCAGGCTCGGGTAAAATGAGAGGGCTGGCTGACAGATTCCCTCCCTCGCCCGCTCTCCCATACCAATCTCCGTGCTCAGAGCTGAAATCAGTCCTTCCTGCGGCGACCCGGCCCTCCTCCGAGCCGTGATGGCAGCGCCATTAGCTCTCAATCCATCAGCTGAAACGGGCGGCTGCAGAGGAGCAGAGCTCATCCTGCGCCACCCACCCTCGCCCTGAGCAGGGGCTGCCGCGCAAGGGAGCCAGCGCGGTCTCACGCTGGACTGAGGTCCACCTGTTGATGATGTGCGCAGTGACCCCGGGGGGACAGCAGCCCCTCAGGGTCTCCCCATCTGGGCCTCAGATCTGACACCTCGCATCCTCTATGACTCGGTCACAGAGCAGAAAGTACTGGGCGAAAGCACTTGCACTGAGCCCCTGTGGTGCAGGGACTGAAACCTCGATGCAGTGGGTTGGGGAGCTGTGCAGGAGACTAATTAGCAGCTCCCGGGAATAAGGAGTAGCTCGAGTTGCTCCCGCCCACCTTCGATAAGGGGCTACACCTGATAAGGAACAGAATGTTCTCTTGAGAAGAACACTGGGTTTCTTTTCAGGAACAGAAACGAAGCAATCGCGGAGGCGTGGGCACGGCAGAGGTGGTGCAGGGCGAGGGGGACGCAACACGCGGGGCGGCGTCCTCAAAGGGCGCTGTCTCCCCCTCCCTCGCCTCAGCAGCCTCTTGAGGACACCTGGGATGGGCCCGCAGGAGGGCAAAGGCTGGATTAACTCACCGAGCCCGAGGTCAAGGGCGGAAGCGGTGGGGGCGGCACCCTAGGAGCGGGAAGCTGCAGCCCCTCCGCCAGGGCCCTGGGGAGGCCGGGAGCGCCCTGCTTGCCGGGGTCTGAAGCGACTCATCCCCAGCGCAAAGGTATTAAAGGTGAGGCCTTTAGGCAGCGATCAGTTCACTTACAAAGGGCTCCAGGGTACTAGCTCAGCCCCGTTCTGCTCTGCTGTCCCTTCTGCCCTATGAGGACACAGCGTTCACCCTTTCCAGAGGACATAGGAACAGGCTCCATCTTTACTTTTTTTTTTTTTTTTTTTTTCCAGTATTTGGGATTGAATCCGGGGCTTTTACACTAAACTACATCTCCAGCCCCTTTTTATTTATTTATTTTGAGACAGAATCTTACTAAGTCACTTAGCTGCATGAGATGGGCTCTACCTTGTGATCCTCCTGCCTCAGCCTCCCAGAGTGCCGGGATTTCAGGCGTGCGCACACCACACCTGGCTACAAGACTCCCTCTTGGAAGCAGTGACCAGGCTCTTACCAGACACAGAGCCTGCCGGTGCCTTGAACTTGGACTTCTGCCCTCCAGAACTGTGAAGAATGAGTGTCTGTTGTGTGTAAGCTACGCAGTCTCAGGTATTTTGTTGTAGCAACAAAAACAGACTAAGCCAAACTTCCACCCCTGAAGTAAAGTCTCCCTTGTGATTTTTCTTTTTTTTTTTTTTTTTTTTTTTTTTTTTTTTTTTTTTTTTTTGTGGGTACTGGGGGGTCGACCTCAGGACCTCGCGCGCCAGCAGGCGCCCGTGCCACTGAGCGATATCACCGGCCCCTTTTTTTTTTGTATGTGGGTTCCGGGAGTCGAACTCGGGCCCTCGCGCTTGCCGGGCAGGCGCTTAAGCCGCTGAGCCATCTCACCGGCCCATCCCTTGTGATTTTTCAAGTCTCTCAATTAGGACTGAATTTTCTATTTCTGGCCAGAGACCCCACAGCCCCAGAGAGGCCTGAGTGGAGGAGGGGGTCTGGTATTGGGGGATCCAGCATCCCACCCCAGAGGCTGAGACGGTACTGGTAGCCAAAGGAACAGCCACAGAGAAGCCCACAGCAGGGCTCCCGCTGGCCTCAGCTCCAGCAGGAGCAGGCCTGCACCCACCTCCAAGCAGCCCAGCAGAGAACCAAGCCCCAGCCTCCCCCTCTGAGTGCCCAGAATTTCAGCTCTTCTGATGGAACGAGGTGGGCATCTTTGGGCAAGGACCAGGATGTGACGCAGCCTTGGGAGAGGTTTGTGTGGCACAGACCTCTTCACTGTGGTGACATCTGTGCTCCCGCTATGGCAGCTGATGGGTTCAAAACCTCTGCTCTTTACAGGCCCCCTTGGGGAGGCAAAGACCCCAAATCATCTCATTGCTGTGGACAGTGAGGACCTCAGCTAAAAGAACAGCATCCTGTCCCCGACGCCACTTGGTAAGGAAGGAGTGGACACCTGGCTTGGCATTAACATTATTCCCAATGTATGTGACTGTGTATATATTTGCACAGTTTGTCTTAATTCTTTCTGGAACAAGGCTGGATTTTAAATGAATAACAAAATAATAATATATTCACATAATGAGAATCATAGGTTACTTGTACTTTAATCCTACCTTTTCATTTAACAGTATGGTATAAGCGTTTCCCCATGTTATTACGGATTCCTGAGCTTAATTTTTAATAACCATTATGTTTCTGCCAGCACTATAATTTATCAAAGACTTTTTCTGTGGTCAGTCATTTATTTCTAGTGCTCCAGGGTCGTAAATGTTTCAGGGAATGTGGAAACCCAGTTATCAATTATCAAAGCATTTGCATTTCCTGCTCACCTGGGCTTGTGCATTTGGGAGTGCAGAGCGAGAAACTGGTATCAACCCTGTCCTTGTGACATTTGCCATGCATGGGTAGGGAGGGTGCTCGTGCTTATTAAACAGTGCTGGGGCAGTGCAAGAGCACAAATACAGGAGAGACAGTGGTGCAAAAAAGTTAAAAATATATCAAGACAAATATTTAGAAAGGGCATTTCCAACCATAAGCCAAAGTGTATGGGTGTGCGTGTGTATGTGTGTGCGTGTGTGTGCAGCCAGAGGGCCAACACTCTCCTCACTGGCCTGGTCCTCTAGAAGTCCAGCCAGGTGAAGATGGTGACTGCAGATAGTGTCCCCTGGTGGCCCAGTGGTGGAGAAAGGCTACACCCCAGTACCAAGCGGGTTAACACACATCGTGCCAGGCAGGTCGACCTCCTGGCTGTTAAGATTCACAGCTATACATAGAACACAACAGACTGTGAAATGCCAATAAATCTGGAGTTGCCTCTCAATTTCACCAATAATAATTAGCAAATTAAAATGGAAATGTCACCACCAACCCATAAAAATTCCTAAGTGCAGCATGGAAGACTCCCTCAGGAGCAGAAATGGCTTCTGTCTGTGCAATACCCAGGGCGGATGTGTCATCAGATGCTGCTCAGGGTGGCTGTGGCTCCCAGAGAGCCCAGCTCAGAGCTGATTAATCACAGGGCTGGCCATCTTTCCGTGTCAGCAAGCTAACACAACTGTGTCATCAGCCTGCTTTATGGGGCCTGAAATCCATGGACAGGGCCAGGAACCATGGCTCTAACAAGACAGCGGAGAGAGGAAAGGACACCAGCCACATCCCGACCTATCAGTGGCCAGCACCCCAACCACTGTGTGGCCATTTGGCCAGACGAAGGAGGGGTGGGATGTGATGAGCAAACTGGGGACCATCTGGCTTGCAGTTTGGAGCTGGAACCAGAGAATGCCGCTTTTCACAGCAGAGCCGACCTGTGGAAATCCACTTAACGGCCACTTATCCCTGGCTCTGAGCCTGTGAGAACTCAGGCCTCCTGAATCAGCAAATGGTGGAGAGATAATCCAGGGTCTACAAAATGATTCTTTGTATCCATACAGAGTGATCGTCACTCCTCTGGGCAAGATGGAACTGCAAGGACAAGACTGACCCTCCTGATCACAAAAGAAGAAAATCCATATTCACCAGCATTCCCCAGAGAGAGAGAAGCAGTAGGGTGCACAGATAAATGCACATGGATACAGAAAGAGGTTCGTTATAAGGAAGTGGCACACGCAATTATGGCGACTGATAATTGGCAAAGTGAGTCGGCAAGGACTTAGGACAGCTGATGTTTCCATCCAAACAAACAAAAAGGACTGAAAAATGTGCACACCAGCTAGGAATGTAGCTCAGTGGTACAGCATTTGTGTAGAATGCACAAGGTCCTGGATTCCTTACCCAGCACCAAAGAAAAGAAGAATGCTTAAGCCATTGGACAACAGACAATGAGAACCAGCTCTCTCTGTGGGATAGGAGCTAAGTCTATGACCACTTTGAGTGACCAGGCCACGCCACAGGACACAGCAGACTCCCTGTGTGGAGGAGGTAAGCTCAGAGTCTCAGGAGACCAAGGCAGCAGCGAGAATTTGAAGAGAGCAGAGCTGTGCAGATAGTGGGCACTCTGCAGGCTGTGGGTGGCACGCTGAGAACTCAGCTGGGTGGTGACAGGCACCTGCATAAGACCATTGCCCCAGAGAAGGCACCGGGGTTAGACAGAACCAAGCCCACTGCTCATGAAGACAGGCAGAGGAAGCGAAGGGGCTATCTGCTAACACCAACAGGCCTGAAGTTTCCATGACTCACAGACAGCACCTGGTAGAACACCCAGGAAGGTCTTGTTTCAGCCACTGGGAATCATTAGCTTTGTTCAAGCACAAGGCAGTGACCTCAGGTTCCACCTTAAGAAGCTAAAATAAATAAATAAATAAAAGAGGAAATTAAGTCCAAAGTAAGTAGAAGAAAGAAGACAATAAGGGGCAGGAATCAATAGTATAGGAAAAAATAGAAAAAGATCAGTAAAACCCAAAGTTGATCTTTGACAAAGCCAACAGAGCAGTCAGCCTGTAGCCAGACTGAGCAGAGTATGAAGGAGAGGAGACACAAGTTACCAGCATCAAGAATCAGAGAGCTGGGGCCGGTGAGATGGCTCAGCGGCATAAGCGCCTGCCTGGCAAGCGCGAGGTCCTGAGTTCGACTCCCGGTACCCACATGAAGGAAAAAAAGGGCCGGTGATATCACTCAGTGGCACGGGTGCCTGCTGGTGCATGAGGTCCTGAGTTTGACCCCAGGTACCCACAAAAAAAAAAAGAATCAGAGAGCTTATGTCATTCAGGTGCCGTGGGTGAAGGGTGAATGTAGCAATGTTGCAGGAGACAAGATCAATATACAAAAGATAACGCTTTTTCCACATATGAAGCCAGAAAAGGAAATTCTAATTGAAAAGCAATACCATTTACAATAGCATCAAAAATGGCATACTTATGGATAGCTCATAAAATGAATCCTTACAGGTAAATCTTATAAAAGGTGTGTAATATCTGTACACTGAAGGTTACACAACATTGCTGAGAGGAATTAGAGCAGTTCTAACCAAACAGGGAGACATACTGCGTTCATGGTTGATAAGATGCTTTAGGGCTAGGATGACGGTGTGCTCCAAAGCAATCTGTGGACTCAGTGTAACCCCTTTCCAAAATGACAGCAATATTTTCGTGTAGAAATTGGTGAGCCAATTCTAAACTTCACATGGAAATACATTTTAAAAAATGCCTAGAATAGCCAAAACTATTTTTGCAAAATAACTACTTGACTTCAAGACTTAATATAAAACTACAGCAATTAAGACAGTTCAGCACTGACATCAATATCAATAAACAGATCAATGGAACAAAACAGAGTCCAGAAATAAATCCATGCAAAGGTGGACAAATGATCTTTTTACAAAGACAGTTCAATAAGCTATAGTTTTTCAACAAATGATACTGAAACTATTGTTCATATGCAAAAGAACAAAAAATGAACATTGATTCAAATATTGTACCATATATAAAAACCCAAAATGAGTCATACTGCTAAATGTAAAACCTAGATCTGCAAAACTTTTTGCAAGAAATCTTTATGACCTTGAGATATGAAAGATTTTTTTCATTTGTTACCAAAATCACAATCCATAAAGTAACAAACTAGTAAATTAGACTTCATCAAAGTTTGAAATGTCTACTCTTTAAAGGATAATGTAAATAAAGAGACAAGCCACAGGCTAAGAAAAGAATAGTTGCAAAACATGTATATATTGAAGACCTCGTCTTCAGAATAAAGAATATATTAAAAAGAATAGATTTAAACTGACTAAATATTTGAATAAATACTCCACTAAAAAGATAACCAGGACTGGTGAGATGGCTCAGCAGCGTAAGTGCCTGCCTGGCAAGCGCGAGGTCCTGAGTTCGACTCCCGGTACCCACATAAAAAAAAAAGATAAGCAAGTAGCAAATAAGTAAATGAAAAGGTACTGGACATCTTTTTGTTTGTTTTTTTTTGTTTGTTTTTTATATGCGGGTACCGGGAGTCAAACTCAGGACCTCACGCTTGCCAGGCAGGCGCTTATACCACTGAGCTATATCACCGGCCCTGGGCATCTTAATTATTAGAGAAAATTAAGACCACAGTGAGATCCCATTGCACATCTACTAGAATATTGAAAGGTAGAAAGACTTCCTGGAGCAAGCATTTGTGAGTGTGTGGAGGAACTAGAACTTGCATACACTGCTGGTGGAAATATAAAATGGTTCAAGGACTTTGGAAAGCAGTTTGGAGTTCCTTAGAAAGTTAGGTATAGTCTACCATATGATTTAGCAGTTCTACATCTAGATGTTTACCTTTACGTAAAAGCAGAGGGATCATATGTTCACACTTGTATGCAAATCTTCCTGTCAACTTTATTTGTCATGGTCAAAAACTGGAAGTGGCCCCAACATCCCTCAACAGGTGAAGGGATGAATAACTCCCCATCTGTCTGCACAGCAGAATACTACTCAGCAATAAAAAGGAAGATCTGTGGAAATGACGTGAATAAATCTCCGAATAATTAGCCTGAGTGAAAGAAGCCAGACCTCTCCCCCTCAAAAAAACAGCACATCCTGTATTATTCCATGTCTAAAATTTCTAGAAATGCAAACTCATTGAGGGGTGGCAGAGATCATGTCATCAGTGATTCCTAGGAACTGGGGAGGTGGCAGGGGTCACAGAGCACAAAGAATATTCAGGGCATAATAGAGATGTTCATTGCCTGTCATGTTTATGTGTTTGTTCACTAGGCCGCTGTTATAAAGAACTTGCAACTCAGCTGGAAGTCCAAGGTCAAGTGTGGGCAGGGCTGGTTCCACCCAAGGCCTCATTCCTGGGCTTATTAATGGCCACGTTCTCCTTTTGTTTTGCCATCATCTTCCTTCTGTGAGTGTGTGTGTGTGTGTGTGTGTGTGTGTGTGTGCACATACATGCATGCATACACAATAAAGACCCCATCATACTGGATTAGGGCCTATCTCAATGACCTCATTTCAGCTTCATTGCTTCTGTAAAGGCCCTACCTTCAAATACACTGTCATCTGAGGTACTGGGGTTGGTACTTCAATATAAGAGTTTAGTGGGCAGGGGGCACAACTCAGCCCAGAAGAGGTGATGCACCAGCATATATACATGTCAGATAGTTCACGTTAAATAGTGGTGTTTACTCTGTGCCAATCATACCTCAGTCAGGCTGATGTTCTGAACGGCTGCTCTCAGATTATTTTGTTGTATGTGTTTAATCACATACTCTTCCATGACATCGGATTTGGGTCATCAAAGTATGTTATGAGCACTATAGTTAGAAATGAAGTGATTTCACATGAGAAGGCCTCTGCCTGTGTGTTTCTTTCCCCCTTTTCTTGTAACTTTTCATGCTTTGCTGGACTGTCTTGGCCCTGGGAATTATAAGAGGTGATATAAAATTACGGTGTTTAAATTGAAATATTAACAGTAAAAGAAACATTGCCAAGAACGATGGGGTGGGAGTGTTTTGAGTACATATTTTGAAAAGTATTAATGGCAATGTGTAATTTACTGTAGTAATGTCTTTTAACTTAAACATTCACCGTATTTTGTGACCACACCCCTCTGCCTTGCATGCAGAAACCAGGAGGATGGAGCTATCCGAGGTGCTGAAAAGGAGCCACTGGAAGCAAAAGGCTGCTGTCCCAGCCTGGGCTCCAGCTGGCCAGGATACGCTTATGAACTCCTCTGCTTCTCTCCTCAGATATTCTGGTAGCTGCACAATCTCTCTGAGGCTCTCCTTTGGCCCAAATCCAGAACGTAGTGCCCCCCTGCAGGACACTTAGGATTCTCAGTGAGGTGAACTCTGTTGGACTCACCTGTCACCCATGCATTGTCACCCTCAGTCTGTCTGCAAACAGCCAGACACACCCAACAGCACCACCATCTCCAAGAAGTAAAGGATGCTTTATGGGTTTTCCCTTCCCTCCCCATCCTCCCCAGATGTCCCTGCTCCCTGGTTCGCCTTGGGCATACCGGGGCATTTGAGGGCCTTCCTTCGGGCAGTTCTGGGGCTCAGAAAACGAGTGACCTAGGGAGATCAGGGCATCATGCAGTTAGACACATAAGTCAAGAATGACGGGCCTTCCAAAGCAGCTCCTACCCTGTCACTCTGCATCAGTACCTGTGTATTTCCTGCATGACATATGCCACAATACACCTGTGTCCCTCACATAGATCCCATCCCTATAAAAGCAGGACCTTGTTTTTCTCATCTATTGCTGTGTCCCAAATACCTAACAAGTTGTGACATATGGAGGATGCCCAATAAATGTTAGTTAAATGAGTAAATTGGGCTGTAAATTCTTATTGAAGACTTGGATCATTGGAAAGCTGCAGCCCAGAAACAAGTCCTTTCATTGCTTCCCCTTTCATTCATGGCGGTAGGCTTAAAACTTGCTTTAGGGGTTGCCTTGTGTTCCTAAAAATGGATACACATAGCCTTGCACCTACCTCAATCAGAGTGGCTCATCTCTGCCTGCTCTATGTATTGCTTTTCCATGACAATTTATGTTTCAAAAAACACAGTATCAGGCTTTTTTAAATGTCTGTAATCCACTTATCTTTACTACAAAGATAGCATCCTTCAAGACATCACACTTTTCCAGATACAAATGGCTCTGATGCCAATGTTTCCAGGGTCATTCCATGTTAAGAAGGCTTGTGGACTGATGGAGGTGTTGATTCTAAAGTCAGGGAGAGGGGTGGACCAGACAGTCTCTAAGATCCTAAATGTGTTTGTTTTTTCTTGTTTACATAGAACCTCTCTCTCCTCTTCTGCTTTCATCAAAGGCTGTGTGAGATGGGCAGAATACTGCCCAGATAGAAGGAAAAAGAAAAGCACCTGGGAATAAACGTGTGGTGCGGGCAGCTGGGAGAAAGTGTGGCCACCTGCAGAGAGTGCAATGCTATGGAAGGTAGTGGCAATGACAGTTGATGCATGGCACTGGAGAGACAGGAATCCCACTATCACAGAGAACAGAGGAAGAAGAGGAGACCTGATTTCTTGTTCAAACACAAGCAGTTCCTTCTTTCCCACAGTCACTTTCTCTGTTATGAGCAAGCGCAGCCATTTTCACCAGAGAACAGCTCAGATCAAACCTGCTAGCTGTATGAAAAACCTGAGGCTACAACATGACAGGCATCGTGCCTGGGACACTTCATGACTACCATGGCCAGGGTGACTGAGGAGACAAACCACACCTCTTCCTCTTCCACCCAGCTCTCCTGGTGCACCGTGGTGCATGAGTTTAGGACAAAAGGCCCCAAGCACAAGACATAGGAGAAGATTCTGGGATGAGTCCAGGACATTCTAAACCTCTGCAAAATGCTAACTTGGGTGAAGAAAGGGGGCAAGAGCAGCACCCTGAGAGGACCCTCCTCACTGAATAAGGGCAGAGGAGCTGGGTCTGGAGGGGCCCTCAGCTCTGCAAAGCCTGGAGCCTCAACTTCCAGAAGAGAGCACCTGGCTGACAGCCAAATTTTATCACCCCAGGAACATCACCCTTCGTAGCCCCAGTAAAAGAAGAAAGGACAATCATGGTCAGAGGCAGAGAGGCACAGGCAAGACTCCTGTTGGGAAAATGCTGAAAGACTGCCCTTAAAAACTTGCTGAGGAATTATTCCTGTGCCAACTCTCCCGTGACCTCAGATCTTTCAACATCACTTGAGTGCCATTTAATCCAATCTCTTCCACCCAGCATGGTCCACCTGCCTGAGTCCTGCCTCAGAGGGCCCCACCTCTACCAGACAGGCCCAGGAACCAGACTGCCTATTGCCCACTAGGGGAGCCTAATCCAACTTTGAACAACTCAGACTTCGAGAAGCTTCTGTCCTCTATCAGATGAAATTCTATTCCTCTAAAACTTCCCTTCTGCCATTGAAGGTCACCCTGGAGATATGATTTATTTCCGCTCTGCAGCAATACCCATGCAACATTCAAAGGGAACCATCACGACAAACTCTCCTGTTCCATGATAAGCATGGCTGTTGTGTTAAACCTCTTCGGGACCTGTTTATAAATGACTCTCAACATGTTTCCAGGCACAGAGAGCATCACGAGCGTGTCTGGCGTGTGTGGGAATGGGAGTTCATGAACACTCAGGTTCTTGACACTTCAATCCAGATGCTTACTGGCCTGTTGTTTCTAGAATCTGCCTGTTTTTTTTTCCCCAACTTGAAATTGGAGTGTTCTCTTACCTCTGTTTTCTGGAACCTCTCCCACCGTCCACCATTCCTAGGACTGCCAAATGCTGTCTATGATCCCTACAGGCTGGGATGTGGCTGGCTGATGCCTGGAGGCATAAAACGGCCCAAGCAGAACACTCAAGCGTTCTTCCTCCCACTTAATGCAAGGCTCAGCACAGGTTCCTTCTTCCTAATGAGCTCCATCTGGGCACATGTGCTATTTACCCATTCTACTGGTGGGGAGAGCCAGGCACAGCATTTGGTGATTTCCAAAGCCCCAGGCCAGCTGGTGATGGATGCTTTGTCATAACACAAACCTTCCCTCTCCCAGCACTGAGCCTCATCTTAGGAATAATGGTTCCTTGACATCCAGATGCCCTGTCCTGGGGGGAAATGTGTAGATGCTGAAGACAGCTGTCAATCATCACCACTTCTTAGCTGGTGGGGTGAGAGGGGCACCCACGGGGGCATTTGAAGGCTGGAGAGGAGGCTGGAGAAGCAAATTCTGCCTGCTGAGCTCTTCCTTGCCTTCCAACTTGGCCTCGCAGGTGCTCCTGGGAACAGAACCCTACCAGGCAGTGGGTCAACCCTCTCTGTGCCAGTGCCAGTCCCAGGCAGGAGTCTCTGCACCAGAGCCAGGCCACGGAGCCTGCAGTGGGCCTGGCAGTGGCAGGCTCGGGGACTTCCCAGTGGCTTTTATGTTCCCTTTCAAAACAGCCATAAAGAAAACAAGACATAAAGTTCCTCCTACATAATTTGCTAGTTTATAGGTGGTTTCATCACTGTTTGCAAGCAGCCGTTCAAAGTGCCCCATCTGGGCCGGTGAGATGGCTCAGCGGCTTAAGCGCCTGCCCGGCAGGCGTGAGGGCCCGAGTTCGACTCCCGGAACCTACATACGAAAAGGGGGCCGGTGATATCGCTCAGTGGCACGGGCGCCTGCTGGCGCGCGAGGTCCTGAGGTCGACCCCCCGGTACCCACAAAAAAAAAAAAAAAAAAAGTGCCCCATCTGTTCCCTTCGGGACTGAGAAGGCACACAGAGCCCAGAAATGGGGGCCCAGAGCATGCTGCCTGCACCTTCCTGCCCCACAGCTAGGCTAGGGGTGGGGACATCCCCAGGACATGTGGTTCTGCCTGCAGGGTCCACCTGTGGCCCTGCGGTTTGCTGCACTTCTGCCCCACAGCCCCCAAAGGAGGCTGAATTTAGAGTTGCAAGGGCCACACGTGTGTGAGGTGGAGAACTGCGAGTGCAGTGCCAAACATAGCCTCGGTAGAGAGGACCCATGGTGCCCCTGGAGTAGAATGGCCACCTCCCCTTGGCCGCTGTGACCTTCCCAACCCCTCATGACTCCCTTCATCATTACAGGGGGCTCCCCTGGTTTGCTGATTTTGTGCTTGCTTGATTACTGTTTGTTTTATAAATAAGGATGGAAGTCATCCAAAAACTTTACCAGTAAGTGATTTAGATATTTACACTACCTGCAAGGATCTGCTTAATCACTATTCTTGTTTATGGTAATTTACTACATTAAATTTAATTTATTTGTAATATCAATTAACACAAATATATTGTGTTTGAAAACATATTGAACTATTAAATTGTGTTTAGGTTGAAGTTTAAGTTAGGCATAGGATCACGTTGTAAAGACGTGTAAAGACATTGTAAAAATAGCACAGAGAGCTCTGTCCCATGTCCCTCCCTGGGCACCCCAGTGGTGGCACCTGGCACAGCCAGAAAGCCAGTGTGGGCACAGTCCACAGGCCTGTGGCCACTCCAGCATCCCCGTGGCCTCCTGTGTGCGCCTCTGGGTGTCACTGTGCATGTGTGTGTCCACGTCCAAGTCTGAGTGTACGTTTGCGTGCCTGTCTCTTGTGTCTGTGTGCGCCTGTGTGTGCACAAGTGTCTGTACACTCATATCCCTGTGTGTCCCTCTGTGTGTGCACATGTGTCTGTGTCTGCGTCCCCACCTGTGGACGTGTGTGCACCTGTCTAGGTGCATACGTAGAGTTCCTCACAATTTCACCACCTCCACCTGTGCTGCCAGTTGCCATGTTCCAGCTTCACAAAGCCCCTCCCTCGACATCCGGGCAGGCTCTGCATATCTGCTCCCCTCAGACAGCCACGAGGGCGAGTAGCCACCCCATTGCATTTCTGCAGAGCAGCACTTACTTGGTGGATTCTGCGTGCACGATGCCTCAGCCCCACCACAGCCCTGGGGACGGTATGGCGAGGGCTGTGGCTGGGCCCCCGACCTGGGGACATGCCCCCGAGGACCCCCACTCTACCTCACCTGTCCAGGGATAGAAGGCAGGAGGGATGTTTCCCAGTGGGGGCACTTTCCCAAGCACAGATTACATTACGATGACCGTCTCTTCAGGAGCCTCTAGGCTTTCAACGTGTGACCAGGAGCAAGGCAGGAGACAATCCAGACAGCTGTGTTCCTATCAGTTCCCCGCGGTTGGTGACATGGCTGGGGACCCCCACATCTCCACCCTCTCCAATCAGGCAGCCCCTGGACTCTTACTTCCTCCTGAGGTGCTCTAGGGTCCACGTCAAAACCACAGTGCTTAGATCACAGTGCTGGAGAACCCCCCACGCAACCCCCAAGCCTTTACTCTGTTCCGCAAGAAGCAGCCCTTCCACAGGGGGCCTGGACCAGACCCTGCACTGCGGTCTCCAGGGCCCGAGCCTCCACTCCTCAGCCTCCTCCTCCTTGATCCTGCCTAGGAACCCCTTCCTTTCCATGGGAGGTGCCCACAGCCTCTCTCTGGGGCTCACAGACTAGAGGATGGCTTTCAGGAACCCATGGCCATCAGTGTCTATGGCAAACACAGCTCCCTGCTGTCCCTCAGCTGTCCTTTCTTATGCCAGTTTCCAAAGGGAACAAAGACCACAGGCCTCTTCCTGGGCCTCACATGGTCCCTGAGACCTCAGAGGGCTGAGGCAGGCAGAGGCCCCTTACCGCCCCATCTAGCATCTGACAGCTGCCAGGGCCCAACTCCAAAGCATGCTCGCCAGACTGCCCAGAAGCAGTGCTGGTTGCCAGGTTGAGGCAGCGCACTGGTGGCTCCACTGGGGGGCAGAAGGTGGCCACTTGAGATGCCACATCCCTGATAGAGCTGAACATCATCCTGATGGCCATTTCCATAATGGCTCCTCTGACACCTCTGCAGATGTCACCACTCAGACAGCACCTGAAGTGCCAACACCCCAGAGAGCGCCTGGGAGCCCCACCCTGGACAGAGCCAAGGGGCAGGCAGCCCCCATCTTCTCCCCAGAGCCCCTGCTCCATCATGGTGCTGATTCCAGAAGCTTCTGACCACTGAGACCGAGTTTGCTTAGCTCCTCGTCCTTCCCTCAGTGCCGGACTCAGGGAACACTCAGCAGAAATGCCAGTTAATGAATGAAACAATTGGTGAAGGAACTCACTGAATGTGGGGGCCTCAACAAACCCCCACAGCTGTTTGGCAGACATCTGGACATCCAAGCTCTCTACCCAGGTCCTCTGCTCCCATCCCAGAGACCTCCAGGAACTCAGTCCTTGTGACATGGGGTCTCCCATCCCTGCAGTACACACTTGAGGACACTCGATCACCTGAGGGACAAGAGGCCTCACAAAGCTGTCCTTTATGTTAAGACAAATCTCACGCATTAAGACTCAAAATCGAGAAAGTTCACAAAAGACATAATTGTGTTGCTCGATTTGCTCACCAAAGAGCCGGTCTGATTGAAACGTTAATGTCCTCTTAAAAATATTCCGACAACATTTTTTTTTCTACATTTTAATGTTTTCCTTTTGCCTTTTCAGAGAAGGGTTCCTATTTATCAGTGATGATTCAGTGCTTCTGAAATCTGGGAATACCAGCTTTGACCTTTTCTTTATAAGCAGGTAATAAAACGAATGGGCAGATGACAGAAATGTAATTTGAGGATTGTGCAATTTATGAGGAGGTAGCACATGGAGGGGAAAGAAACTACACTTTGAGAGAAAACAAAGTGCAGAAAGGGAAATTTAACAAAAACTCTTTCTCGCAGACTCTTGGCTTTGGAAATGAAAATGGCAGGGCCCACATGCTGTCCATTGCCTGGTGCAGTTGGGGGGGGGGACAGTCACTAAATGTTGGACCAGCGTGTGAAGAGGCAGGTGGCCCCACAGCATGGCAACTGTGGAGATTAAGTAAGATGATCCCATAAAATCTTCACGGCCTCACTCAATAATGACTGGAGATTATTTTTATTGTCATCTTGTTTAGTGTCTGTGAACTGAAAACCCTGCATGAGATATACCTGTTGCTTAGCTTCACCTCCTTCCTTCCAAAGCTTCCAGCACCGCTCAGCCAGGGCCTCTCCCTTACTTCTATGTTCGCATCCATCCACGTGGTGGCCTGGCCTGAGTTCCCTCGGAAAGGTATGTTGAGGTCCTAACTCTTGGTTCCTGTAAATGTGACTTTATCTGCAGAGTCTTGATCCAACTACTGGTGTTCTCAGAAGAGGAGATTTGGAGTCAGACAGAGACACAGAGGAGGACAGGACACCAACCACAGCAGCAGCAGCACAGCTGCTGCAAGCCCAGGAGTGCCAAGGGCGGACAGCTCAGCAGATGTCAGAAGCTGGAAAGGCAGGAAGCCTCCTCTCCTAAAGCCATCGGAAGAAGCATGGTCCTGTGGACACCTGGGCTTCAGAATTCTGGCTTCCAGAACTGGGAGACAACGTGTTTCCGTAGTCTTCAGCCACCAGTTCACAGTTATTTTTTACAGCCGCTCTAGGAAATGGATGTAATTGGCACATCTTGTCAGCTGGTATTGCTACATGTTGGGAAGACACACGGTCCCTGCCCTCGTGCCGAGGTGGGCCATGCAGGTGCACAGGGAACCAAGGTAAATGCAATAGATAAGTCACAGACATCCTGGGCCACACTGTTTGAGCAGAAAATAAACATAAATCCCCATGTGTTTGGGGGTCAGTCCTAGGAGGGAGGAGCTGAGAAGGATCGTGGGGTGCTGAGTCAGAAGGGGTTCAGCCCAGGGAACTGAACCAACTGTTGCCCAGGGCAAGGCATTTGGCACACAGAGACTGTGGCTTAGTCAGTAGCATAAACCACTGACTGTGGTAAGGGAACCTATTTTCTGCTCCCTTGAGTACATTTATGATGGTAAAGCTCAACCAAATCCTTCCTGTGAAGAAACAAGGTGTGGGGATTTCCCAACAGGGTTTTCTGGGGAATGTTTCAAGTGGAAAAGGGGCACCCCACAAGATGCTTGTTTGCTGAAAGGGTCCCAGGTTTGCATAACTTTGAGAAACACTGTCCACTGAAGCAGCCTCCTGATTTGTTGAGCACTGTCCTTCATGTATCCTTGGAGAAACCAGGGAGCCCTAGGGACCAGAGCCTAGCACAACAGGGGCTGCACAAACTGATCGGCAGCTGGTCCATCTAATCAGAAGACAGCCACCCCACCCTTCACACCTCCCGGCTTTCAGAGTCAGTTAGGAGGTGGGCTTTTCTAGCACAGATCAACATTTTCAAATTGTAGGGTGAAGCTTGGTATTTAAAAATATGTGCTTTGATGGCCATCTAGGCCCTCCAAATGCTGTCTAACTTTGGGAAAGGGTGAGAGAAATGACAAAAAGTCTCTGTAGCCACCAGGTCGCCGAAGCGGCCAAGCCAGAGGCTGCTGCAGAGCGGATGGTGGCTCCTTGTCCCACCTGGACAGAGAAGCACAGTGGCCTCATGGAATGCTCCCCCTCCGGCTGCTGCTCTGTGCTCCCCTCGGCTGTCGGGATGTGCTTCCGGGACCACTGTTGTAGCAAGATTAATGAAGCAAATAGCTCAAAGGTTTCTGATATGTAATACAATTTCTCAAGGCTCATTTAAATATTTCAAATCAAAGAGGGACTCAGCTGTTATGTTTCTCCTCCTGGATCTTATTAAAATATGTGAGTAGCCTCATGATCATGCTTAATTTGGCTATAACTTCTCTCTTTTCTCTGAGATTCACTTTGTTATCAACCAGGAGCCTGCTCAGTTTCTCCAAGTTCAGGGCATCAGATTCTGCTCTAGAGGGGAGCCCAGGGAAGGCTAGGAAGTGGCAGGGAGGTGATTGACCCCTGTCTTGGGAGGTGGGAGGTAAGTATCTCAGGGCAGCACATTGTTGAGAGCACCCACTGGGTGCCAAGCATGCTCTGCCTGGGGCTGCAGACAAACCCAGGGTCAAAGGATGCCCCTGCCATCAAGAAACTTACTGGGGAAAAGCAGGATCCTCAGGGAGTGGAGGTCAGGGCCCCACACTTGACATGGAAACCCTTCTAAACCAATAGAAAGGAAATGAATGCAGGGATCTGCAATGAAAAGCCACAGAGCTTAAGTTGGGCAACATCTTTCTGGCTGCCAAGGATGATCATTGGGAGTGATCTTCAACCTGAAAGACATTTCAAAGTATTTAGTATAAGGGAAGTAATTAGATCTTTTTCAAAAGGAAGCACAGACAGGCTGGAAGGTCTTGTAATCTCTTTTGAACAGGTAATATATGCACAAGGAAAGAATCACAACAGAACCAACGGGGAATAGTGAGCAAGTGTCTTGCATATTGTTCTAGAGACAGGATTGTATCTGTGTGTGTGTGTGTGTGTGTGTGTGTGTACATGTATGTGTGAAAACTATTCTCCTTCCCACCTTTGCTAAGGACAGAGTGAAAGGGCTTATCTCAGAGAGGTTCCGAGACAAAGGGTGAGTTCCTTTCCTTTCTGTGCATGAAGAGCCATCACTGGTCCTTTTCTATGTATTGTGAGTTTAGGACCTTGGACAGCAGCCTGTGGAAGTCGAGGATGTGATCCCTCCTCCCTCCTCCTGCACCACCTGGCTTCACCCCATTGTCCTTCCAGGTGGTCAGTCCAGCCCCCTCCTGCCTGCCTGCCCTCCTGTGTCCAGAGCCAGCCGATAGCTCACTGGTGTCTTTCACGGTGAAGATTGGAGCCAAAAGGTACAAAGATGTCACCACAGCCAGTGGGAAGTGAAGAGGTTGAACATGGAAGGCCCCTGTGATGTCCAGCATTCCTGTGGTCCATGTCTGCAGGCCTCTGCCCTCACCTGCTCCCTGCCCAGCTCATGGTGGAGTCCTGAGGCTACAGCTGTCCACAGCTGTCAGACCCCAGGCCACCTGCCACTCAGGTAGGAGCTGAGTGGACCCAGAACACGAATGTCTGGGGGCTGCCATGCCCCACAGCACAGAGCTCAGACTGGGGCTGCGATGGAAGCCCAAAAGGTGGGGAGTCTTCTTCACCCCAGCCTGGCCACAGACTGAGCCTCATGCTGTTGAACTGATGCAGAAAGTGTATCAGAATGTGAGCGCAGGCTGTGGCTTCTCTTCCCACTGTACACAGCCCTTCCCTTTCTCTGTCTGGCTCCCAGATTGAGAATAAAGCAACTCAGGAAACTACAACACAGTGAACCCTGATGTGACCTACAATTTAGATCTTCTTGAATCATAATGTGCCAAAACTGACTCATCAATTCCAACAGATATGCCACACTAATGCAAGATGTGCACAGTGGGGGAAACCAGGCTGGGGAGGGGAGACTTTCTGTGCAAATCTTCCATAAACCTAAAACTGCTTCAAAAAAATAAACTCTAAAAAATGCAGAAGTCACCTCCCAGGACCCAAGATATATTTTCCACTCCTCTGTGGTATGTGCAGCATCATGGAAGGGCTATGGCACCTCAGGCACCCCTTCAGGGTAATCAGAGGAGTTTTATCAGGGGTGGAGCAGATGTGAAGTCCTGAACACAGGGCTTTCAGGCCACGTGCCAAGTAGGGACAAGTATCAGGCAGGTTTGGCAGCTCACTGCAGTGGAGAATCACCAGAGAAGAGCCAGAGGCCAGGAGGGCAGACTGAGCTCAGAACTCAGCCAGACCAAGGGCAGAGTGGCACAGAAAGGACTCACCTGGACTCTGAGATCACAGTGCCCTGCTGCCTGGAGCCCCACACCCCTGCTCAGCCACCCAAGAAGGTACAGAGGCCAGCTTCACTTCCGGCTCCACCACCCATCTTCCCACACCCCGCATGCCCCCCAGCAAAGCGCACCAGGCACGCAGCAGCAAGGAGCAAGGAGCAGTGGCTGCTGCTTTTCCAGGGCTCTGGTCACCTCCTTCCTTCCTGCTGCACAGTCAGCAACAGCCATCAGTGCTTCTGATGCACTGGAGACCCCAGAGCTGGGTCTCCACCTCCGTGGCCCCCATCTGTGTCTCTGAGAGGGGGATCTGTCCAATACTCCAGCTGGTGCTGAAGAAAAGCATCAGCATCCTCAGGATTCCTGCTGTGCCACCAACATGCTGGGTCCCCACCCTAAGAGGGCCAAGGACCCTGCCACTTGTGTTGGAAGAACTTATTTACATTTTGCCCCTGTCCCAAGACCTTGTGTGAGGCTGAGTTTAAAGGTGCAGACTAACTGATCTTGCAGAGGGATTTCAAGGCAGCACCACATTCAGGCTGCGTCATGGTTATTGCCTGCTACTTTCAGCCAAATTTGCAATGAGACTCGGAGCAAAAAGCAGAGCAGAAGGATTTGAGAAACTTTCCATTTGTCTACGAAAAGCTGGGGCCCAAGAAGGTGTGGCTGATAAAAAGATCAGCATCACCAATGAGAAGCCAAGCACTTTGCACCAGGACAATAGGATATATGCCTTGAGGGTTTCTCAGACATTGGCCAGACCCACCCATCACAGGCTCCAGGATCTAAAAGTGTAAAGTCCCTTAAAAAACTTTGCTTTGAGAAGAGAGTCCCAAGGTGCCCTGATCACTCAGGGCTGCCTAGGGAAGTGTCTACTCACAACTCACTAGCTCAGCCATCTAGGAGCTCAGCAGCTGCTGCAACTCTGACCCCAGGAAGTCTGGCTAATGGTCCCAGGGGCAGAAGACCTTGGGGTCATCCACATGATGCTGGTTTTGCAGGCATGAAGAATGCAAGAGTTACAGGGTCAGGGAGGCTTCCACCCAGATTTCAAAGGAAAGCCTAGGAGGCCAGGCAAAAATGTATGACAGGGACAGAGCCCCTCCCAGGAGCCCCTGGCAGGGTAACGTGTGAAGCTGTGGGAGTGAGACAAAGCTGCATGGAGAATCCAGAAGTTGGAGATGCCAGGAATGAGGAATATCTGCTGAGGAAAGCTGCAAGCAGATCCAGCCCAAGAGAGAGGCCAAGTGGGATGCAACCAGCAAGGCATACAGACAGGGCTGCCCAAGCCCTCTGGAGCTCACACCATGCCACCCTGTACCCCAGAAGCTGGAGATGGAGCTGTGGGCCTTAGTGTTTGCTTTGCTGGTCTTTGGTCTTGCTTTGATACTTTTTCTTGTTTTGGTACCATTCCTCCGTTTGGAATAGGAATGTTTCCCTGTGCCACTGTATCTTGAGAGCATATAACTTGCTTGTTTTAATTTACAAGAGCTCACACTAAGAGTTCCTTGAGTATCAGAGGACACTGGACTTGGACTTTTCAGCAGTGCTGGAATGTTTGAGACTTTGGGGAAGGAATTAGAATGTATTCAGTTGTACACCGGATAGTTACAGCATGGTAGATGGTATTACGATCTTGTTATTTGTTTACTTGGAGATTAAATATGACTTAAGGAGACACAAGTAGGTGTCAAATTGACAAGAGATGGACTTGTGATGGTTGATCTTGTTCATCAACTTCTTTGGCTTAAGAGATAGAGACTAGTAAACACACTTCTGGGTGTGTCTGGGTGGTCCTAGGGTGACCTTGATGACTATCTGGTTCCTAGCCCCTTCCTGTCTTGCTCTTGCCCTGCTCCCTGCCCTTCTACCATGTTTGTGCCTTGGAGCCAGCCAAGCTTGGACAGAAACCTCTGAAACCATGAGCCAGAATAAGGCTTTTTTCCTTTAAGCTGTGCATGTTGGGAATTTTGTCCCAGTGACAGGAAACAGAGTGATACACCAGGAGGTCCACACTTGGTCTCTTGGGCAGCTACACAAGCACCATGTGACAGTGGGTGAAAACAAAGGCTCCAACAGCAGGGGACCATGACTGCACAGGGAATGTGTGGACTGGAGCACTTGTCACAACCCCAGGAGCCCTCCCGTCCCCTCAGTGTTGCCACCACCATGCTGCCTCTGCTTCCTCTCAAGACCTCGTCTAAGGCTTAGACCACACTCAGGCACTTTGCCCTGTAGGGGTCGGAGGCTGCTGGTAGGTGGGGGAGAACAGCGCCCTCTCCAGAGAGGACTTCCCTGGCCAGCAGACATATGACACCCAGGCACCTCCCAGGACACCCAGCTGCTGCCTCCAGCTCCCCTGGGCACTGCTGGTCCCCTGCCTTCAGCTCCCAAGGCACCTGGCCTGTCCTCTACCAAGCAGTTCTCCTTACCCATGTGACTGGGACCCCTGGGGACCAGGACCTGGTTCCAGCCACTGGCACCCAGTGCTTGAGTCCTGCTAAGTAATGAACTCAATCCAAGGGCTCCTCTACTCCAAATCACTCACATAGCAGGGAAGGCACTGCAGACCCCAGGGGGCAAAGGACAGGGGTCAGAGGCCCCAGTGAGATACTAAGGGCCCCTAAGAAGACCTGAAGGCCAGGACACCCATTCCCCCTCTGTGTGTCCCTGCTCTGCTGACTTGTCCAGCCCTTGCTGGTGCCTACTCTGTGCCAGGAACCCACCAGGCCCCAGAGAAAGGGCAGCAAGCAAGATAGGGGCTGTCAAACCCCAACCCAGAGCAATTCTGTCCCCACAAGGGCTCCTGAGGTTTAACTGAGGAGACACACGGGACCCAAAGGAGCATCACCTCACAGGGTGAGTGCCAACTGTCACCCTCCACGTCACAGCTGGGGAGGCCCTGGCACCTTGGGGAGGGGACAGCAACTTCCAGGTCCCTCCCTACTCCCACAGCAGAGCCCAGGCCTACCTCTGCCTTTCACCACCACACGCTCCTGCCCCTCATGGACAAGAGTCCTCCAGAAGATCCCTGCCTGACGCCGTGGCCACCCTGCTTCCGGTGGGCTGCAGTGCTGGGATGGGAAGCGGGGCCTGAGTGGGGTGGAGGGCACTGGAGCCAAGCTTGACGCTGCCTCCTCCTTTCCCTCCAGGCTGAAGCTGCATCTTCAGAGAGAATGAATCAGATAATCAATACACCCTCCAGAGCACCCAGGCAGGAAAAAACAGAAAAACACCTCCACGCCTGGGGAGCTTGGTAATTAACCCCAGCATGGGGCTGGCCAGTCTGAGGGAGGAATAGGATTTGGGCAGGAAGGGTAAGAGGTGGCCAGTGTCCCCCACTCCCAGCAGAGAGAGGAGGTCAGTGTGAGGCCCCAACAACCGGGGGTCCCCACTCTCTGTGGGCACCCAGGGCTAGGGAGAAGGACTCCGTCCATCTCCGGTCTGACAGAGGCAGGACGCTCCGCGGGATGAGTGATGGACCTGGCTTTCTCTGCACACACACCATTAATCTAGCAGCCAGCTTGCCTCGGGGAAGACAGGCCGCTCGGGACTCTCAGGGTCACCTTTCCCATCACAGTGTCCTCAGCCAGCCCAGGGTGGCCGCCACATGCATGAGGCCACCTCGGTGGAAGGTTGCCCAGGCACAGCATGCAGGATGGCACTGGGTCCAGTGCACGGCCAGATTGTGCTGGGCCTGAGAGGGAGAGGGGCAAGGGCGGTTAGGTCAGGAATGTTGGCTTCCTTGCCCAGCGCCCGCTCCGGGGCCTGAAGACAGGTCTTAGGGTAGAAGACCCCACACAGGTACTCTGGCCCACCGTGCTCGTGGGGAGGGGACTGGGCCGGGGCAAACCTGGGGAGACCCCTGCTCTGCTGTCAGGATTGCCTGTGACCTTGGCGTGCAGGGTACCTGAGTGCCCATGCGGATGGTGACATTTCCAGCTGGATGCTGGTCTCCGTTCCCATTTCCTCTTCAGTAGATTAGTATGGGCAGAAGGGAAGGGGACCGTGCAGCAAGGCAGGGTTGTGGGACCAAACAGCACCTTGTGGGTTCCAGGTGTTTCTGCAGCCCCCACCTGCACCCTGACATAGACCCTCGGCCCCTGCCCTGTTCTAGGACCGCAGGGGAGGGGAAGGAAAGCTGACGAGGAGGGCGACCTCCTCATGGCTCTGCAGGGAGTTGTTACAGACAAGGTGGACACTGCTGGACTTTGGAGTAGCATGGTGGGTTCCAGTTGGTGGAGGCTCCTGGAGGCGCCTCCAGGGCCTGCATAGTGCAGAGGTGCAGAGAGCAGCCAGGCCACCTGGGGGCTCCACCCAGGGTGCTGTGGAGCAGTGGGAGCTGGGAGGGGACACAGTGCCTGGAGTGCAGGAAGGACCTGGAGGATGAGAGACTCAGTTTCTCTAAGGGTCCCCAGAGGAAAGATGCCCCCAGGCATCAGGTCCCTCTGAGGAGTTGGCTCTAGACCCTGGCAAGTGGCAATGAGACTCAGGGCTTGGTTCGGAAGAAGGTAGGTGTGCCCTGCACTGTGAGTGTCCCCGTGGGCTGCCACATGGACACGGAGCAAGGACCCTCCCAGGACAGCTGCCTGTTTGCTGTTGACCACACAAGAGGCCCCACGGAGGGCACTTTCTGGCCTTGACAGTACCCTGCAGATAGATACCTGCTATTCTCCTCATGTGCACAGAGGGAACAAAGACAGAGAAGCCGCGAAACTGGCCCCAGGTCACCCAGGGAATTGGAACCCAGGGCATCGAGACCCACTGAGGTACGGTGCCTGTAGACACACAGCCCCTTCAGGCCCCGGGGAGTCCTGATCCCAGCCCTTCAGGAAGGCGCTGACATCTAGATTAAAGCAGCGCCCTATACTCGGGCCCGGAGAACACTAATTAATCACTACTTCAAGTGCCTAATCACCTTCCCACAGCGCAACACTGACCTCTCACAGCAACCCCAACAGCCAGGATGAACAGCGCCCACACTCTGCAGATAAGGAAACTGAGGCATAAAGGTCAGGTCCATGCCCAAGGACACCCAGCAAGTCAGCAGCAGAGCACCTAAGAGTGCCCCAGTGTGGAGTCCGGCGGAGGGGAGGGAAGGCCCAGCACCCACCTGAGCACCCCCAGAGGCATGGACCAGAATGAACTGACACACAGCAGGGCCTCAGTAAATGATTAATGAGGCCCAGCCTGGGGAGATAAGGGTATAACGCACTGTCTGAACGCGCCATGCCCTGCCAGCTGTGGGGTGCACCCAGGCCATGTGCGCCTGGTCCTCTGGTCCCACAGCTCGTCACAGCCTGACTGGGGTCTGGACAGCACGGGACCCTTTCTGCCAAAATAAATGCTGGCAGAGACGTGCTCCAGAAAGGCCACCTGAGTGCACAGCAGAGGGAGGCTTCTGGGAAGTGTTGCTAGGATACAGGAGGAGGGGAACTGAGGGCATCGGGACCAAGGGGCTCCCCAGTGCATCAGCAGGCAGCCTGGCCAGCATCCGCGGAGCAGGAGGATAAAGAGGACGGATGCCAATCTCTCGACTTCAGTGCACTGGCTCCTGGCTAACACTGATGGAGGCTCAAAGGATAATTTGAAATCTAATTGCTGGGTGTTTTGCTTTGGTATTAGGGATGTTCCACTTGGTAAATATCAAGGAGCTGGGAGCCTTCCCTGATCCTATGGGCAAAGTTTACTGATGCTGCCCTGGCAGTGAAAGAGGAACTTGCAAAAACCAAGAGAGAGAGAGAGGGAGGGAGGGAGGGAGACAGCAGAAGAGGGAGGGAGAGAGAGAGAGTGAGGGAGAGAGAGACAAAGACAGAGAGAGTGAAACAAAAACAGAGAGACAGAGACAGAGAGATAGAGAGACAGAGAGACAGAGAGAGATTGCACTCCCAGGAAGTGAAGGTGCTGGGAGGGAAGGAAGCCACGGAGCCAACCTTCTCACACATGTGTTTTCTACGGACCTGTAGTCTTGGTTTCATATGGGAGAAGAAAGGTCCAAGGCCCAGCTCTCCTAAGGACCTCTCACCAGACGGACGTTCTGCTAACCCCACCCCTGCATGGCAGCACCCAGCCACCTAGAGAGAACACAGGAGACCCGGCGGAGGGACTGTGCTATTTTTTGGGTTAGCGGGAGTGTGAGGTAGGGACCAAGTGACTGTCCCCCAGTGCCAGGAACCAGAAGTGCCCTGGTGGCCTAGGGCACAGGAGAGGTGATTTGTGTAAAATGTTTATCAAAGGAAATACCACTTTTCAAATTTGCATTTTACAAATACAACATGAGAGTCAGCAGCAGAAGAAAAATTAAGTTGGCTCCATACCACATACCTTAAACTAAAAGAAGCCATGAAAAGATAACTATTCTAGCAACCACAGAGACATGGCAGTTCTCTGCTGGGTAGAAGCTACCAGATGAACAGTTTTGCTTCGGTTCCCTAAGAATAAACCACAAAATATCTGCAATTCCTACCATGCACACAGACTTAACTTCTCTATTAAATAAAAGGTTCCTACAAAAATCAATGTGAAAAAACTCCAGTAACCTAATAGAAAAGGATGGTTTACAGAAAAAGAATTCTAGTGCCTCCTAAATATATGAAAATATGGCCAACTTCACTCATTAGAAGAGGGTTAGGGATAAAATAAAACTGCATGGTAACATCTTCACCTATAAGCTGGGAAAAGGTTGATTTGTTGAAGCACTGCCAGCAAAGTCAGAGGGACACAGAGTGGTACTCACGTACGGCTACTGGGATTACAAATTGGTGTGAACTTTGTTCATTTTGATTGGACAATGTCTACCAAAACTATAAATGGGCATACTCTCTGACTCAACAATTTTAGAAATTCAGCAATTTCCAGAAATTTACCCTACTGATATATTATTCATGTCTGAAATCATGTATGAATCATGTATGAAAAGGAATAATCATTATATCACTGTTTTAATTAACAAAATCTGGAAATCACCTCAATATTTATCAATAGAAGCCTGATTATCTAAATTAGGGTCATCCTAAGAACAGGCTATTATGTAACTATTATTTTTAAAGAATGAATGAAAGTTATTGAAAAATAACACCCAAAGTATATCATAAAAATGCGGCATGCAAAAAAGTGTGTATAATATACTTTCATTCCTGCAAAATAAGGGGGTACGTAACTGAATACAGTATCTCCATTATTTAGAAATTGTCAATGAAGTAAAAGTTAATGCAGAAAAGATGTCTTTTTCTAAATGTTAACCCCCCCCAAGAAAAAAAACACACTGAATGTGAGGACTTCCCAGCAAACAGGCCGACCTACAGATTTTAGGAAACTACAGATTTTACAAAACATGTCTCATAAAATATCTAGTGTTCTCTTTCCAGCTGCAGTTGTTTGGTACATTCTTAGAATGATTTGTTCTTTAAAAGTTTGTAAAGATTTTTTCGTACAACCGTCTGGGCCTAACTCTTTCTTTGTGGAAGAATTTTTTTCTAACCAGAGATTTTATTTTTTCTACATCACAGGACTTCTCAGGCTCTCTATTTCTTCTTGATTCATGAGTCAATTTTGGTACCAGGTAGAACCACACCAAGTGCTCAGGATCAAAACACATCAGTCCAAGAGACTCCAGGAAAGGGAACCCACAGGCCCCCTCTTGTCCACTGCTGTTCTCCACCCACATGGTCCTGTCTTTTAAAATACTCCTCCTTCTCCTTGGGCTGGACTGCTTGGAGATCTGCGGGTGCCCTGCCAACCACAAGTCAGTCTGAGGATGGCGCACGGCTACTACTTCTCCAACACAGCTCACAGCCAAAGTGCTCACGCACCGCCCCTTCCATCGCCAAGTCCACCCCCCTGCGTGGAAAGCCTGGGCCCCCTTCTCACTCACAGACTGGGGACTTGTGGCCTCTATGACATCCCATAATGCCTACCTGCCAGGGTCCCAAATGGGGCCAAGGTTGAAACACAGCCTAGGGCCAAGCTGTGCTCAGTGACAGGTGCTCACCTTTCCACTACTGCCTGTGTGTCACAGCAGATTGCAGTCACTCGTGTGTGTGACCACCTCGTCCCTTGAATGAGTTCAAGACCCAGCAAGGACAGACATTGAAGATGGGAAACTGGAGGAATCTTCAGTCATGTCTTGCTTCAAGGTTTATCTTCAGCCTTAGGCCCTGGAGGTGGATGTCTCTGGTCCCTTGTGATGTAAGTGCCACAGGCCGGTGACTCTTTAGTTTACAGAAGCCTCATCCTTCGAGGGCTTCCCAACATGGGGTGTTCAGGAAGGTGAGGAACAGGTGTGAGTTCAGCAGAGGGAGAAAATGGGGGGACAAGGCCATGTGGGACCCAGAAAAGAGGAGGTGGGAGGGGAGGGTAGAAGAGAGCAGGAGTGGAAAGGGGCCTCAAAGGCCACTGGACAGACACTGCTGTCACCGCCTCCTCCATGGTAAAGCCACCGTGGGAGTGCAGTGGGTGGGTCAGTGGCTCTGGGCCCCAGCGGCCCTGGCTCCACAAAAGCCAGGCCAGGACCTGGCTGGGTTACCTCTAGCAAACCCCACGACTTCTCTGCGTCTCGCCCTGCCTACGTGGAAAGCAAGACCCTCACACACATTTGGGCCCAGCACTGCTCTTAGCACTTCACACACACCATTCATAGACTTCTTGGGCACCCCTCAAGGTGGGAACCATCAGCAGGGCCATCTCCAGAAAAGGAAACTGAGGAAAGAGAAAGGAGTGAGCTTTACAAACTGCGGAACCCAGAAGAGGCTCTACAGTGGCTCAAACCCATGCAGTCAGCTGGGGTCTCTGTTCTTCCACCCACTTGCCTTCCCTCGCCACAAGGGTTAAACTAAGTGAGTTACGTTTTAGGACAGCGCTGGCACACTCAGAGACCTCCATTAGGGCGGCAGTTACTGCTCTTGCTAGGGAGCTCTTGCTAGGGAGCCCTTCCTCTCTCCTCTCTCTAACTATTTGATCACCCAGCTCCAGGACACGTGGCAGCCTGCAACAGGCAACACCCCAAAGAGGAACTGCCGACACAGGGAGCCTGGAGGCCCACGCTGCAGAGGCTGCTTGTTAGGTGGCAGCCAGGCAAAGGCCCAGGGAGGCAGCACTTATTAACACATTAATAAATAACGCTGCTGTTAAAGACTAAAAGGCTACAGCTCACATGCGGCGGGGAACGGCTGAGGACAGCAGTGGCCTCTGCCTCCGTCCCCAGGAAATCTTCCATGAAGGTACTCTGCGACCCAGCCCTGGCCTGACCTTGGAAGCAAAGGCTGAAGCTGGGCCTGTGACAAGGACAGGAGGACCAGGGGTGGCTGAGTCCCGAGAGATCTCCTGGCATCCAGATGCCAAGCCCTTCAGGGAGCAGCATTGAGCCTCTTGAAGTCAGCTGGGCAGCTTATGCCACTGGGTGGACTTCTCCCTCATGGTGCATGGTGGCTGAGGCACATCCAGGACCCTGTCACACCACCTCTCTTTCTGGGATCCAGGCTCCAGAGCCCCACCTGGGACATACCCAACCTGGGACACAACCCATCTGGGAAACCCCAACTGGCCCAGAGCAGAGGGTTGGAGGCGCTCCTATGGGACCCACCAAAGCTCAGCCATGGCACCTGTATGCTTCTGACATCCAGACTCCTGGCACCGCCAAATGCCACCCTGAACAATGACCTCCACCACCTGGTGGCCTTCACAGTTCCTCCGAGACCCTGGGGCCAAGGTGGCTGGCTGATCCTTCTCACATAGGGCCCCAACCTCCCGAGACCCTGAGTCCTCCGAGTAGAGATCTGGATGCCTGCCATCATGTATTAAGAGTCCTTCACTCTGGCCACCCCCAGTTCCCTCAGGAGACTTCAAAACACCTTTTTAATGGCCTTTGTCAGGCACAACTTGCAGACTGGAGTATACCCATGGGAGCTTCAGGAATGGGACCTGGGGCTTCTGCAGGGCTAAGGAGGAGCAGATGGGAGATAGGGAGCCTGAGAGGCCAAGGCCACATGGAGCCCACCCATCCCTGCACCCACGGTGGGCTCAGAGGGCACAGGACCTCCCTGGGGCCCAGCTGGCCATCTTGTTTGTTTCTTTTCAGAATCTCGGGCTCTGGGCTCCCATCTGAGGAGACAGGGCCAAGAGATTTGGCTTCCCCACAGCCAGCCGCCCCTCTTCAGCGTGCAGGGCTGCACCCCACATCCTTTGAAGCTCTGTGATCTCTTTCCTCCACTCACCCCCGAGGCCCTGTGGCTCCAAAGAGAGGAGCCAAGGGGGTTCTTAGTGTCACCATGGTGACCACTCCAAGTGACCATTGGTCAGGTCACCTCGGGAGCACTCAGAGCTCAGTCAGGAGAGCCCTGGGTAGAAGGATGCCTGAGAGCCACACCCTGGGTGAGGGGACAGCAGGACTGGACCTCGGGGTGTAATAGGTGCCTCTGAGCTGCAGGGTCTGGTGGCCTGGGGTCTGAGCCCTGAAGGAACCTGCCGCTTCATAGCTGGAGGTGCATCGGTCACCTCCTCACCCCTGAGCCTCAATTTATCATCCGCAAATGCAGGATTGGCAGCCCCGCCTCATGCACTTCCTGAGAGCTAGGATCACAGTGACAGCTGGGACACCCTTGGGTGGCAGAGGGTGACAATGATGAGAACCAACACCTTGAAGCTCTTGTGGTCCACAGCCTCCTTTCCTCCCTTGCAGTCTCGGAGTCCTAACCTGTGCTCACTGGGTCACTCACTGTCCCCATCCAGCATGTCCAGGGGGTGCCACACAGTCCCAGCCATCAGGGACCTCCCCAGAGCAGCCCAGATGGCCCCATAGGAAGAGTCTGGACAGGGTCATTTGCCAGCTCCTGAGAGCTCCCAGTGGCCTGGGCGCCCCGAGGGCTGCAGACGACCCACATGCATCACAGTACGCAGCTACTTCCTAGGACCCTGCCCTGGCAGGGTGAGAGGTAAACTCAGGAGCTCCGAGGAGAACCAGGAGCCAGTTACCATGGAACGGCACAGGAAGACGCGCAGCTGGTGTGAGGAGAAACGGGTGTCTGCGCCTGGGCCACCTCCTCGGCCACCAGGAAAAGAGGCTGGGAACCCCCATTTGAGAAATCACATTGCTCTATCTCCAACTCCAATCAGAGGGAGTGAGGACAAAAGTCCTGGCCTACAACTGTCCCCAGGCAGCCACGGGGTCGCCGAGCTGCTGCACGTCTCTGCGGACATCATGCCGACATCTGTGGTGCTGCGGTGGAGCCCGTGTGGTGTGCGGGCTGTGTCCTCTGGTGCCGAAAAGGAGAGGCAGGGGTCACGGCACAGACCACCAAGTGAGGCTGCAAATGGACTTCGGACCTGGAGGTGGAGACGAGACAGAAGGGCGTTGAAACGAATCAATGGTGGGAACAAAACCTTGCAGTGTCAACCAGAGAGAAAACAATAACTTGCAAGTTCCCAGGGTGACCCTGCTCTGTGGCAGCTTCCTGGGGACCAAAAAACCCTGCTGATCTCAATGGTTTGTGCTGGAGGAGCCATCGGACATCACGCCAGGGCCAGATGAGCAAACGGGATGCTGGGGCCAGGACCAGGTGGGACCTGAAAGTCCTGCACACAGAGCTGGACTCCAAGGGTCCCAGTACTCAGGGAGTGTTCTCCATGGCAACAGCCCCAGATGGCCGTCTGGTCCTTTCTGTGCACCAGGCCCTGACCCACTAACACGCATCACATCTGCAGTCCTGCCACCAGTCTACCTGGAGACTGATACTGTCCCCATTTTACAGAGGAGCTGATTGCGCATTGGGTAAGAATCTCTCCCCGGCTCTCCAGCCAGCGCACAGCCTGACTCATGCACACAGCCTGTGTGTATGTAACCCAGCACCCCCATGTCAACCTCGCCAAGAGACCCCCACATCCAGGACTCTGGGGGCATCTTTGGGGAGCTGTTAGGTGCTCCCAGAAGGAGTCTCCCTCTCCCGGAGCATGATCTACAGCTCACACCTGCTTCTTCCCGTCTCCTCTAATCTCTCTTCCCAGGTCCCTGCTGCTGTGAGAGAAGGTGCAAATTGCCAGGACAGCAATGCGATGGCCTCGCTCTTGGGCATGGAAAGGGAGGATCACAGGGTCACTTCACGGCAAGCAGCTCAAGGCCCATCCCCCGTCTTCCACCTGAGCACAAAGCAAGGTACACGGTGCCCCAGTGCACAAAGACCGGTGAAGGGTTGGCCACACTCGGGGACCCTCCCTGCCTCTTCGGCCTCAGAACCCACTTTGGGACAGGTGAATTAAAGGCACCAGCGAAATAAACAAGGGCCTATCAAACATGAGTGAAAGGTTAAGTGAAGCCAGAGATTGTGCCGAGTGATTCCCCCAGCCAGTAGTGATGCAGACAGACAGGAAGGGGACACAGTGTGGCCCAGAGAAAAAATTCTCCCAAAGGCCAGGCTTTCCCCACCAGCCAGGAGCAGGGCTGTGTGTATGTACCTGTGCATGTGTATGCATGCATGCGTGCATGTGTGCCTGTGTGTGTGCATGCATGCAGGGCATGGAGACACTGTGCATGTGTATCCATGTGTATGTATTATGCTGTGCATGGTGGGCACACTTTCTGACTCATGCACGCAGCCTATGTGTACATAAACACACTCACGTGTGCAAGCCCTGTCACCCACATGTGGGGAGGCTCCCTTCTTTCCTTCCCCATCTATCTGCTGAGCATCTACTATGTGCAGGCACAAAGAGGGTCTGGGGCTCCAGAGGTGAAGGCCCCTCTGGCAGGAGAGGGGAGCACGCGGGCAGTGGCCTTACAGCACAGTAAGCCAGCTGGGACTCTGCAACAAGCCACAGAGGAGCGCCCAGCCCTTGGCAGGGTCAGGAAAGGGGGGCTGCAGGAGGAAGAGAACCCTGGTCACCTCTGTGCCCAGCACGTGTGGCACTGGGTGAGCATTTGGGGAAAGAATGTCCATGCAGGGACAGATCTGACACCAGCTGTGCCCAGGAGCCCCCGTCCCGGGCTCTGCTCCTGGCCTGGTGCCGGGAAGGTGGGACAGAGAGACTCCCGGAGTCACTGGTGATAATCCCATTTTAACTGTGCAGCCCTTCTCACTTTTCAAGTGCTTTCTCCTGCATCGTCACATTCGCAACGCCTCGTTATTTTTACAAAAGGAATAACGTGGCGTGTAGAGTTTTAATCCTCTTCCTATCTTGGAGCCAGAAACACTTCCACAGCCATTCAATGAGTCACGCGTCAGCTCTGGAGAAGAGAACAAACAACAGAAACAGTTCATATTAATCCCCACTCCAGTCTTTGAGGTTCCACGTGAATTCAAATCCTATCACCACCCCAGGCTGTGTGAGCTTGGTCCCTTTGCTCTTGTCTCTGAGCCTCATTTTCTCCATTTGTGAGACGAAGATGAAACCGTTTACCTCTCAGGGATGTGTCAAGGGTTGAACGAGACCATGTGTGGGGGAGGGATTGACCATATTATGCTGCGTAACAAACAGCCCCAGAACACTCAGTGGCTTATACTACAGTTGAATTTTCATTTAAGTTTCACAGGTCAACCAGGGCTTCTGCACACTGCAACCATTTAGGGACTTGAACAGATGGCCCCTCATCCCAAAAGATGTTTCCACAGTTCCAGAGGCTGAGCAGAGAAAACACAATAAGCCTCATGCTGTTTCTCAAGTCTCCTACTGGGAAGGGTTGCACAGCCCTTCTGCTCACCGGCTGTTGCCTGAGATAACTCTGAGGCCACATCTGAAATAAAATAAGGGGGCAGAGACAGAAACATGCGCCTACAGTCCCTGCACTTGGTGGGGTGGGGGTTGAGGCAGGAGGATCGCAGAAGTTCAAGGCTAGCCTGGGCCATTTAGCAATTTTGCAAGACTAGCTCAAAATTAAAAAATAAAAAATGGGCTGGGTATGCTGGTAGCTCAGAGTAAAGTTCCTGGGTTCAATCCCCAGTACCACTTAAAAATGAATAAAGAAGAAAAGCAAAGGGTAGAGATGGATAGTCAGCTTGGGGATGGCTGGAAGACTCAGATTATTTCTGCAGAACTCCAGTTAGCTCCTCTCTCTCCCTCCCAGTCCCTCTTCATTCCGCCGCATGAGTACTTCCAGTGTCAGTTCCCAGCCCGTGGTCCCCCTGCACACTGGGCTAAACGACAGAGCGGCTCCTTGGAGTTGTGCTGATGGGGGTCGGGGGGGACACTGAGGGTCTCAACATGGAACTTGGGGCACCAGTGCAGGGGGCTGGGAATCTCCTGCTGGGTCCTGACAGTGCCAAGGCCAAGGCCACAGACCCAGCCGGGTCCCTCTGGGACCACACAGCCTTGGCCTGGTGACAACTTTCTGCAACATCTCCACGTGGAAGCCAAAGCCTTTTGGGCCCATGTGATCCAAAGGTGCCTATGAAGCTGCTGGGGACCCTCTGCAAGCCTCTAGACCCCCAGATGTGACAGCAGACACCATTGCTGCAGGCTCCTGAGACACGGGGCTGCTACTTACGCGGCAGTGCTAACTAATACCCATCTCTGTCTCATGCTTCCTGCAGGATAAATAACAAAGAGAGTAAAAATAAAGTATGAAAAGCAAATTCCTAATGTGTAGAAGAAAATAGGTGACTGTTTTTATGACAAGAGAGAAGAGAAGGACTTTATAAGACATAAAAACCTGATGCCGTATAGGAAAATACAGACAGATGCAGCTCTATTAAGGAGAAATTTTGATCTGACAAAGGAAGCCATGAATAAAGTCAGAAACAAAGATAATGCGTGGAGGGTGTTTGTGGTGCATGTGCCAGTAAAGCACTGTTGGCCACGTCACAAACATAAACACAGCACATGCCCGCTCAGGGCTGGGCATCAGTGCCAGGAGAAGCCAAAGACGGAGGGGAAAATGGGCCAGGCGCAGAGCAGCAACACACAGAGCAGGGAACCCACAGGGACAATGACCACAGGACAGGGCATGCCACTGCACAGCCACGGGAGCTACGAAAGAAGACAGCAACATGAAGTTATTCCTCACCATCTCATGGCAAACAGTAGCCAGGCAGTCTGGTCACAAAATGGCTGAAGGAATATGCTCACTACTGCCAAGTCTCTCCGTGAAGCTGTCCTCCTGAGGAAGGGCTGGAGGTGGGCAGTTCCCAGGACCCCAAGCCTTACTGGCAAAGTGGGGTGTCTGCTCCAGAACCTCTGTGTCACCTGGATGGGTCCCCCTGCTCATCAGAAAAGCAGAATTCCAAACCGAGCACAGTGGCCCATGCCTATAATCCCAGCACACTGGGAGGATGAGGCAGGAGGATCATAAATGTGGGCCCAGCCTGGTCAACTTAGCAACTTAGCAAGACCCTGTCTCAAAAGAAAAAAGAAAAAAGAAAAAATGTGCTGGGGATGTAGCCTTGTGTGAAGGCCCTGAGTTCAATCCCCAGTGCCACTGAGAAGAAAAGGAAAGAAAAATGTGGAATTTCAGCCTCATTCAGCAAATACTGATGAAGGGACGGAGCCAACTGCAGATGCGGATATGTGGACTATTTACCTAAAATTCCCAAAACAAACAAACCAGAAAGGCTACACACTCCTTATGGATGTGCATACTCAGTATTAAAGCGAGGATAAGGAGGAGAGCACCTCACTTAGGACATCGGGGGCGGTGGCCAAGGAGTCAGGACTCCTTCCCCAGTGTTGTCTTCCCTTAAAAATACCCTCTGTTGGGGCCGGTGAGATGGCTCAGCGGCATAAGCACCTGCCTGGCAAGCGCGAGGTCCTGAGTTCGACTCCCAATACCCACATACGAGAAAAGGGCCAGTGATATCGCTCAGCGGCACGGGCGCCTGCTGGCGCACAAGGTCCTAAGGTCGACCCCGGTACCCACGAAAAAAAAAAAAAATACCCTCTGTCTGGCAGAGCTGCCCTGGGTTCATTTGAGCCGGTCAGTATGTGCAAACATCCATCACTGGTCTCCACGATGTCCTGCACGATCCTAAGACTGTACGATATTTTTAGAGTTGATAAGGCACAAGATGAAGCTTAGGTATGTGCAACAATGCTGATCCCCGCGGGGTACCATGCTGATCCCCATGGGGTACAATCCTAGCTCGGCTCTCTTTCCATTTCACCTTCATGTACATTCTCTTCAGTTGTTTTTTGAGGATTTATTACAGTCACGATTAAGAAGCATGAATCTCGACGTCACAAGTGGGCTGTGCCCCGGCTGGGAGGACTGAGGACGGCACCTGTCTGCTCACCTGGTGGCCCTGCGCAGCTCTGTGGAGGAAGATAGGGATGCGTACCCCGCAGGGAGTCGGGGGGCTCCATGTGAAATGAACCATTCCAGGAGAGCTAAATCCCTGTCTTATCTAATGTTGTATCCTGAGGCTGATTAATTTAAACTACAAAATAAAGTAAACAAGAGCTTTAAATAAGGATTAAGCACTCAGCGGGCCCCTGAGTTGATCAGACTGACACTGTATGTTGTAGGGTGTGGATGGAGGGCTGGGCGTTCTGTGCTGAGGAGGGGAAGGGCCAGAGAGGGTGTTTTTCTTGTCTCATGTCCAGATGACCGCAGAAAATTTGAACAGCCACAAGGAGGATGCCAGTCCCCCATGCCAGGTCTGCAGGGGCCTCCCAACCCACACACATATTCACACACATCTTGGAAGTGTCACAGAGCTGGGTCACAGCTGTGAGTAATGTTTACAGCATAAATTTCTTGCTGAAGCAAGACCCAGAAGGTCTAGCTGAACTTCTGCTATGAAAGCTTGTGGCCCCCCAAAAAATCATATGCTGGAGTTTAATCCCCAATGCAATAGTATTAGGAGGTAGGACCTTTAGAAAAGTGATGGACTCATGGGGGTGCAGTCCCCACGAATAGGGTTAGTGCCCTTATGAAAGAGGTCCAAGTGAGCTTGTTCTCTCCTCCATGTTGTGAGGACACAACAGAACTGCAAGACATACATTTCTATTGCTTACAAGCCACCCAGTCTAGGATTTTGTTTTATCAGCCCAAAGAGACTAAGACAGCCTGTACCCTTCCATGTGGCCTGAGCAACTTGCTTATCAACTGAGGTGCCCACAGACTCAACTACAATGAAATCCCTCCCTCAGATGTGTACTGAGCACCTGCTCTGCACAAAGATGCCCAATGTTATTGGTTAGGACACAAAAGAAGTCACAGTTCCCGCAAGGTTGGCACTGCAATAAGTCAACAGCAGACCCAACTTGCTGTAGCCGACAGAGGGGTCAGGAGCTGGGCAGAGAGGCAGGGAGCATGGTAGAGTCTGTGTCCCCAGCACTCACAGAATGCTTAATGGCTGGTCCCCCAAGTGGCAGCTCCTCCTCCTCCTACCAAAATTCATAATCATCCTTATAAAGTCTTCCTGGAGATGCAGGGTGGCTGAGAAAGACACAGATGAGGTGAGAAGAGAGAGCACATCCTTGGCGCCTCCAGCAGCAGACTTCTTGCAGCAAGGAGAGCAGCCCCCCTGGACCCATGGGTGGTGGGTCATGCGCAAAACCGTACTTGTGGACTCTCCAGCTCATAGACTGAGCATTTGCAGACCAAGAGGCTAAGAATCTTCTCCAGCTCAGGCGGCCTTGGGTGTCGAGGACAGAAAAGGGTTGATGGAGGAGGAAATGGTACCACAAGAAGGGAATTGTCATCATGACCAACACAGGCACATGGGTCCCTGCTAAGGACAAGGACAGCTACTCATCATCAGCAAGGGCCGATATGCAGACGCCAGGCCCTCCTCCACGTCACACATGGCGAGCTTTAATGACAACCCACAGGTACCATGGCTGCCATGTGAGGTACCAGGCTGACAAATACTCACACACAACTGGCAGATGGTTGGAGAATCAGGTTTAAATTTATCCTCTTGCTGTTTGATTTCCATTTGTTCTATCTGTTTGTTCCTCTTTTTGTCTTTCTTGTTCCTTTTTGGATGGGTTCAGTACTTTTACTCCTCTTTATCATCCTTGTTGGCTTTGTAGACACAACTCTCTTTGCTTAGTTTGGTTTGCATTTTAGTAGTTGCTTAATAGTTTAAATTATAAGCCTTTGACTCAATATAGGAACCATCAGCAATGCACGAAGTAATACTATATACTCTTTCACGCATGCCATGAAGACCTTAAGATGGTTATGTTTTCATTTCCCTACTTGTGGCTTTTCAAGCATTGTTTTCACACATTTTTGCTTCTGTGTATGCTGTAAACCCCATACTACATGGTTATTTTGCTTTAAACAGTAAATTACCTTTAAAACAATTTTAATGTTTTCTTTTTACCCATATATTTACCATTTGCTGTGCATGTAGGCCCAGATTTCCATCTGGCACCACGTTCCCTTTGCTTAAAGGGTTCCCTTTCTCATTCTTTATAGTGAGCACCTGCTGGTAATTAATTCTTCAAGCTTTTGAATGACCGAATGCCTTCATTGCCTTTTCTGAAGGATATGTTTGCTGGGTATAGAATTAGTGATTGGCAATCACCTTCCCCTTCAGTACTTAACAGCTGTTCCTCATCACCCTGTGTCTGGCATCATTTTTAATTACAAATCCACTGTCATTCATATCTAGGTGTTTTTCTATATATCTCATTTTCCTCTAGCCACTGTTAAGATTTTTATCTTTATCCTTAGTTCTTAGCACTTTGGTTGTGATTATACACCTTGGTATCTTCATTCTTGTCCTCCCTGTGCTTGGCATTCTTTGGAATTCTCATATCTCTGAGTTTATAGTTTTCACCAAATTTGAAACTTTTCAGCTGTCATTTTGTGCATTTTCTCCTAATCCCCTCCATCTCCTTCAGGAGCTATAATCACACAGATCTTAGTATTGCCAAAGCTGATTTTCTATTCATTTCATTTTTAGTTTTTTTTTTTTCTCCGTGTTCTATCTTTTTAGTTTCTACTTCTACATCTTCAGGTTTGTCTTTATTTCTACAGGTCTAATCTGTTGTCAGTCCTACCCAGCATATTGTTTCATCTCAGATACTATATCTTTCATCTCTAGAAGTCTGGATTAGGGCTTCTGTGTCTATACTTAAGCTCTACCTTCTTGATGTGAAATGATATTGCCACAATAACTGTCTTAATGTCCAGCCCTACTAATTCTATCACCTGAGTCATCTCTGTGTTTGCATCTATTGATCAACTTTTCTTCTCATTCTTGATTGTAGTTTCCTGTTCCTTTGCATGACTGGCAAGTTTTGGTTGAGCGGCAGACAATGTGAATTTTACTCAACTGCAAGTTGGATATTGTAGTTTCCCTTAAATATCAGTGAGCTTTGTTCCTGGATGCAGCTAAAGTGCTGTAAAGATTTGGTCCTGGGATGGCTTCCCTTTATGCCTCTAGGTGGGACTAGGTCAGCCTTAATCTAGGGCTCATCTTCCCCATTGCTGAGGACTCTTTATCTGAAATGTTTGGGGGCAAGCATTTCAAATTTTGGATTTTTTGGATTTGGAATATTTGCCTATGCAGAATGACATATCTTGGGTTGGGACCCAGGACTAAGTGCAAAATTCATTGATGTTTCATATATAATATATGCCTTATACACATAGCCTGAAGGAAATTATATACAATATTTTTAGTAATTTTGGACATAAAACAAAGTTGCATATTGTGATGTGGGACTTTCCAATTGTGGCGTCATGTCAGTGCTCAAAAGCTTCCAGTTTGGGAGCATTTGAATTTCAGGTGTTTGTGGATTGGGGATCCTCGGGAAGACTTTTCCACAGTTGCTGGTGAGAACAGCAAATGCACCTGGTTCTGTGGAGGCCCACGCATCCTTCCCCGGACTTGAGCAAGCTGCCCACACATGCACTGGCCATCTGAAGACCCTGGAGCTTTTTTGCCTTATGCCCTTCTCTTCTCCAGTGCACCAGATTCTCTGCAAGTTCAGCTGAGCTTCCTCGGTCTCCCCAGCCTCCCTGCCCTACTCCTCGACTGCCACACACCAGCAGGCTCAGGCTGGGTTCTCCCTTCCTGGGCTGTGGCTGGAATCATGTGACCAGGGCCCATGCTCTTGACCTTCAGGCTGCACTTGTCCCTCAGTCCTGTTCTGAGGGTTTCATCAGCTTCCCAGTGAGGAGCAGTTGGGAACTGCCATCAGCGCTCTTGGGTCCTATACATTATTAGCAGTTGCTCGATGTCCTCATGTTACTGCTTAGGAAGTCCCTATCACTCACTCTGTAGGCTGCACCCCATCATCATTAACTGAATGTTGGCCTCCACATTGTCATCCCAAAGGTGCTGAGCTGAATCCATTCAAGGTATCACTACTGATAGAGATCAGAAGGTCCAACAATTTCAGTCAAGGTCTGAACCTCTCGGTCAGCACATCTGCAGGGCAGCCCCCGTTAGACAAGGGTCTTCACCCGTCACAAGTCTGGTCTGTGATTCAAATAAGGGAACTGAGTGCAGTAATGTTTTTCAGACCTTCTCCCTTAACAGCTATGAGTTTATAATTACCCACTTCCCTCCAGCGAAATGAAAGCCATGATTCCTGATTCACTAGTGAGTTTAGGAAGAGGGGGTGGAGAAGACTGGATCAGACCTATTCCTGGAAGATGCCAGACAGCTCCTGGAGATTAAAATAATGACCGCTAATGGATATACATGTTTAAGGTTTCAGTTACTGGTAAAATTAATACCCTGTTTAATATTAATAGAAGCGATACTCGTCTCTGGGGCTGTTAATCTGCTACCTTTCCACTACGTCAGGTGTAAAAATAGCTCCCCATGATTAGCCAGGTGGGCACAGGTGGGTGGGGGTGGGCAGGGAGAAAGAAGGAACGGAGGAGTAATAACGAGGTGGCGGCAGCTGTGTGCACACTTGATGCCTTGTGGCTTATCAGAAATCTGAGGGGGATGACTTCTTCCAAGCACAGAGGCCTTTTTGAACTTCATTCATGGGTTCATTCCGTAGCAAATATGGAGGAAATGCTATCCTTGTGCCAGGCATGGGGCTAAGTCCCTCCCACCTTACGTATCCTCACGGCAGCTCCCCAATGGGCCTCCCTGAGATGGGCAAACCCTGAGGCTCAAGGCCCTACAGAGAGGGAGGGGCAGCCACAGTTCAGGGACCCAAGCCTGCAGGACTCTTGGCCCCAACCTCTTAGGGCTCATTCCTCTGAAGCTCCATAATTAGGTCACAGTGACAGCCGGGAGGTGGGGCGGAGGGAAGCAAGCAGGCTCAGGCCCTGCAGGCCCAACGCTCAGGCCCGGACTCCACAGCTAAGGAGAAACTTGGGAGGATTTCCTTCCCAGGCAGCAGCTTCAGATTTTCATCATAACTGAACACAGATCGACACACACCTACTGTGTGTAGGAACTGGGCTGGGCACTGAGAAACTAGGGCCAAGGTAGACACTGCCCCAGCTTCAAGATGATGGCTGTAGCCAGGTCAGGCTAGATGCCAAAAGTAAAATGCATAACGCTTCTATTCATATTAGACAGGGTATTAATTTCACCAGTAACTGAAACATTAAACATGTATATCCATTAGCGGTCATTATTTTAATCTCCAGATAGACAATAAGTAGGCAGTGGATTGGCAGCAACACAGATAGACAGAAAGAAAGATTGAAAATATAGGCATCCTGAAATAGGTGTGTGGATGGGTGGAGGGATGGATAGATGGTTGGACTGATGGATGCATGGATGGGTGGGTGCATGGGTGTATGGATGAATGTATGGATGCATGGATGCATGGATGGGTGGATGGATGCATGGACGAATGCATAGTTGGGTGGATGGGTGGATGGATATATGGATGAATGCATGGTTTGGTAGATGGGTGGGTGGATGCATGGATGGATGCATGGATGGGTGGGTGAGTGGATGGATGCATGCGTGCGTGGATGGATCCATGCACGGGTGGGCGGATCCATCCATCCATCCATCAATCCATATATCCATGCATCCATCATACATCCATGCATCTGCCTGGTGAGGCTGGAGCTTGCTGATTTCCTGGGGGCTGGAGCATGACTTACTGCACAGAGCAGCCGAGGGTATCATTGCCAACACACACCCTGCAGTGGCTGGGTGCAGAAGGCTTGGGAAGGATGGTGAGGGGGTTGACCCCGCACTTCCTTCTTCATTTGGATGTCTCTGACTCCCTTTCCTGTCCTCGGGCTGGGTCCTGCACTCGGTCCCGCACCCTCCTGTCCTCACCCACCTCCCCACTGCCGGTTTAGGACCGGTGATCAGCCGCCTCAGTGCTGTGCAGGACAGCGGGGGAGCTGCAAGACTCCTGCGCCTCATGCCCTCCTTTGTCTCACAGGGAGACAAAACATTTTCTTTGCTAAGCCTCTGAGCTTGGAGGGAAACAAGTGATGCAGTGTGTGACTGCTGTGGCTGCCCGAGAGCCCCGGCTGCTGGGGAAGGAACACAGCCTGGGCCAGGCTTTCTACAAGTGACAAGTGTCTGGGCCACCTCACAAGGTGTGTGCCCTCACCTGCCACCCCTGTCCACTCTGCACAGACTGCCATGTGTGTCACCCCTCCGTGCAGCATGACAAACTCCACAGACACAGTAATGGCACCAATTTATCATCTCTCTGTGTTTGTGGGTCTAGACCTGGGTTAGCCATGCCCCATACTAACTGAGGGAAAATCGGGGTGCGAGCTGGGGTTGCATCTCATCAAGAGGCTTGGAGCCGTCTTCCAAGTTCACTGCTGCTGGGAGAATTCAGTTCCTTATGATTGGAAGACTAAGGCCTCAGGACCCAGAAGCGCCCACCATTTCCCACTGTGTGGCCCCCTCCATGGCACAGGGCTGACTTCTCCAAGGGAAGCAGAAAAGCGCCTGCAGCTTCAGTCTCTCCTGCTTCTTTCTTCGTCGGCTTCTTGGCCTTTTTTTTCAAAGGACTGGGCTGATTCACCCAGGCCTGCCAAGGACAATCTCCCTGGAGATAAACTTAAAGCCAGCTAACTCGAGACCTTAAGCACATCCACAGAGAACATTTGCATAGCCATATAACACGTCCCATCAGAGCCTCACCTACCCCAGGAGGAGGCAACTGCACAAGGCATGGGCCCCAGGGAGCCGTCTAGACACCCACACAGCTGCTATGCCTTCTGGGTACATCCAGTAGCTGGCCTGATTGGCTCCCAGGAGGCTTCTATACCTGAACGCACTCCAGAGGGAAAAAGCAGTGGTCGACACCGGCTTGCGTGGAACCGCAGCTCAGGTGACCTAAGTTGAAATTCAGCTCTGACACTCTCTAGCTGTGTGAGCTTGCACAAACCATGTAACACCTCTGGGCCTCAGTTTCCTCATCTGTAACATGGGTTCAGTGAGGACACCCATCTGATAAGCGTTTCTGAAATTCACATGACATCAACAGCAGCGTGCTGAGCCTGGAACCTGGCATGTAGGGGTGTTCAATGGAGGCTCACCTCTCCCCCTACACTGCAACGCCCTGCCCCTCTCTCCTCACCCCTCCATTGCCTGTCTCCCAGGGCCCACGGAGATGGAGCAATTAGCCTCTGGTAATAAAAGAACGCAGGGCTGTCAGCCGGGCTGCTGGAGGGGTTTATGAACTCTGCAAAAGCTGAAACAGCTACAAGATGGCTTGTCAGGGGACCACTTCCCAGGTAAGAACAGAAACACCAATCCGTCTCTGCCAGGGCCTCCCATTACAGCAGAGCCGTCCTCTCCACGCTGCTCAGACCTTCCACCAGGAGCAGGCACTGCTGCTTTATCGCTAGACAACAAAAGGTAATAAACCTGGCCTTTCCCAGGAAGCTCTGCCCTCCGATGTCAGCCTCTGGCCAGGGCAACCAGAGCTTGCATCCTGTTCCTTTCTTTTTTTAAAACAAAGATCCATTATGCAAATCGATCATAAAATGTTCAAAGCTTCTTGTCCTGTTGCAATGAATCACAGCTTCCCCGGGCCCTACTTCCGCAGTGACAAAATCCTCATCCTCATGGTGCGCAGATGGTGACCAGAGAGCCTGCAGCCCTGGCCGTTCTACCCGGACGTCTCGCATCCCTGCCGTCCCGGCCACCTTTGTTCTCATTTTTATTAGTGATTGTTTGCAATACACTCCTCACGGGGAGTTGGTTCATGCACATAACACATCTTAATTCTTTTTATGTCCCCTCCCCTCCCCTTCCTCCATCTCTTGTTTTCCTTCCCATTTGCAAAAGATTTATCTCCCTGCTTCCTATTATCGTTTTGCTCCTTATTTATACTTTGGGTTTTTTATATAAGAGAAGCCGTATGATATTTAAGCTTGCATGTCCCATTTATTTCACTTAACGTTATGGTCTCAAGGTGCACCCCTTATTCTACAAATAACTCAAGTTTATCCTTCTTTGTAGCAGAGTAGTACTCCATGGTGTGTAGATACATTTTCTTTATTCATCCATCTCACTGGCTGGCTGGCCCTCACTGCCATCTCACACACATGCACACACGCATGCACACGTGCCCAGCAGTGGCACTCCTCTTAGCACCTGCCCTCCTTCCTGCATGGAGAGGAGCGCCCAGGCCCCTCCACACACCTCTTTCCTGTCCTGTGGCCACCAAGCACTGCACTTGGACCAAATGTCCCAACTCTGCATGGCCAGGTATCCCTGAAGACCAGCCACCCTCTCCTACACCTCCCCACCACGCCCCACTGTCTGCCTGCCTCCCACATGTGTCTGCACCGCTAAAGAAAGGAACCCAAGCCCAGTGTGGTGGCGCACGCCTGTAATCCCAGTACTCAGGAGGCTGAGGCAGGAGGATTGCTGTGAGTTCAAGGCCAGCCTGGGCTACGTAGCGAGACTCTGTCTTGAAAAACCAAACAAGAAGGAAAGAAAGAGAGAGAAGGAGGGAGGGGAAGGGAGTGAAGGGAAGGGGAGGGGAGGGGAGGGGAGGGGAGGAGGGGAGAGGAGAGGAGAGGAGAGGAGAGGAGAGGAGAGGAGAGGAGAGGAGAGGAGAGGAACTGGAACTCACCTTCGCGGAGGTGTAACTGGCGGAGGTACAAGTGGCCAATGTCCACCACCAGTGTCAGTTGAGCACCAAGATTCCGGGCTCAGGCCCCCATGAGAAGCCAGGAGCCAGGAGCCAGAACCCACCCGCTCCACAGGACCCCAGGGAGCACAGCTTCCTCGTCCACATCGTGAGCCCAAACATTGCAAATTCAGGACCACTCTGAATGAGATGGCCGTGGGGCTGTAAGGCAGACGCTCGCTTTTAGCATTAATTAAGGTACCAGGCTGGACCTGCCAAAGCCCTGGTGGGGCAGAGACTAAGGAGAAAGCTGCAGCTGTGGTGCAACACCGCTTCGCATCCAGAGATGTGAGGCCTCCTCAAGCGCTCCCACCTCTTCACTCATGCAGCATCCACCCTGCTTGTGCAGTGTCCAACCTGAGGAGCCGGACGTGGCAACCTTGCCCAGTAAAAGCATGGGGCTCCAAGGCAAGCAAGCTAAGAGGTTAACCACAGAGGCAAAGAAGTCAATTCAACTCCAAAAGCATGAATTCAGCAATCACATCTCTGGCGCAGAGATACAGACTTGAGTGACGAAGGCCGGCCTGGCCAGCAGTTCCCAGGACAGGTGGATTTAATGGCTTGACAAGCACTCGCCGCGGTCTCAGTCTGGGCCCTGGGGTCCAGGAGATGGAGATAGGGCACACGGTGCCACGTGTCCGGTCACACTGAGACTCGCAGACGCACAGGCGCACTGTGCTCGGATGCCCGCGGTACCTGGGCCACAGGGGATGTGAGAATGAGGGAACAAGGCCAAAACAACTGCACTTTGTTCTCTGCCATTACAAGCTTCCGGGAAGAGAAGACCGTAATCTTCTGGAAAGACCTGGTTTGCATGGAGATTCGGGGTCCACTGTGCACTGAAGCCAAGAGCAAAGCCGGGAAAGGGGCCCCTAGGTCCCCACGGGGTCGGCCCAGGGATCCGGTTTGTTGTTTTGTTCCTTCTCTCAGGAGACAAAAACTCCCTCGAACAGAGCCCACAGCAGCCCACCCTTCATGCCCATTAACACGGTGACCCCGAAGACGCCAAATGTGTGGGATTTGCGTCTCGCTCAGTCCTGCGTGCTGTCTGAAGGTCACTGGCCGCAGGAGAAACCCTGCAGCACAGGAGAGACGGGGCATCTTTTCTGCCCACCTGATTAGGGACAGACAGGACTCTCCGGTCAAACAGGCTGCAAACGCCAACCTCAAAATCTGCAGGAGCCTGGCTGCGGGGTGTGCTCCTGTGAGCTGTGACCCTCGGAGGGCAGAGACGGCAATAGAGATCAACCCCAGAGCCCATCCTGGGAGCCACGGGGAGCCTGGAGGGGCACCCTCACCCTCAGGACACAGCCTCCCATATGTCACCCCTCCACCCACCCACCCTGCCTACCCGGGTGAAGGGGGACAGACACACCCAGCCTGGGCCTCAGCTCTCACCTGCACCAGGTCTGGTGTTCTAAGGCCACTTTAAATGTTGATAGAGCTTGGAAGTGACAGGGCAAACAACTAGAGGGTTGCAGAGAAGGGCACAGAAGAAGGAACCCCTCAGAAAGCAGAGGAGAAGGCATTGTTATTTAAGACCAGCAATACACTCACTGGGGCTGTACCTCCATCTGGGTCTCATCAGCCTTCCCTACCTTCCCTGGAGTTGGGCTTGGTCATGTGACTTGACCAAGGGGAGAGAGGGTATGGGTGGCCAAGCCCCACTCTGCCATGGTGCCCAGGAGCTTCCAGACAGAGCCAGTGGTCATTTCAACAGGATGAACCCAGCTTCTGTCGGACAGTGACCCAGAAGTGAGGTGCATGGCACCAAAAGCCAGCCATGTGGATTTGGCATCCCAGTCCGGCAGCAGGAGTTCAGGGGGCAGACGCCAGAAGCTGGAAAGATGGTGGCCACATCCCAGTGCCGAGAAGCTGGTGACGTGGCTGGGAGGACAGGAAGGAAAGGCCAGCTCAAGGGATGGGGACACATCCAGAGATAAACCAACAGGTTAGGGGTCTTAGGACCATGGCCCAGCTGCAGCGCGACACCCAGGAATCCCAGCAGGTAGACGAAGCATGCTCATCCCCCAGGAAGCCTGCTCTCTGGAGGGGACTGCGACCAGGTCTGCAGACAGGGGGTGGAAAGGAGCTGGGAGTGAGGGGCCAAGACACACAGAGCTGGGGGACGACTGGGGGACGACTGGGGGACAGTGCAGTGTGCCTCTGGGCCGGAGCTGAGCAGACTGAAGACGCAGGACCTCACCCACTTTCAGAGACCACCACACGGCCCTGCCCATGTGAGCTAAGACGAACGAGCTTTGGTGGCCCAAATTCCACAGGCAGGAGGCGGCTGGGAAAGCTGCAGGTCCTCAGGGAGAGCCCAGCCCCCACGCTTACTCCCAGTGTAGCCAGGGAGGACAGTGAAGGAAGCCACCGGTCCTGGAGCATGAAGTCAAGGGCTGCAAAGCCTCATGAGTGCCTTGGCCAGCAGTAGAAGCAGGGCCTGGTCAGAGACATCCCCCCCTATGGTGAGTCAGGCTCAGAACATTTGCCCAGGGGGCTCTGGAATCCCTGCAGACTGGGGTGCTCTGTGGGACCCATGTCCACTCTCTGCACAGCATGGCCATCCTGCACCTGTCTAATACCCGCTGTGGGCTGGGGCCCAGGTCGCTTGTCTTTTCAGCTCACAGATACCTGAGCAAGAGGGGTACATCCAGACCCAACATGAGCCCTCTGCACCTCCCTCAGGATCTGCTGACGGGAGCGGGCTCCGGGGTTCTCCTCCCAGGGAGCCCAGAGCTGGCGGGGCCCCTTTCTATTTATATTTGAAAATAGAGCACTTGCTGATTAAAAATAGAACTAATGATATCTTTGTTCAACATAAGAAGACAATGGTTTGGGAGAATTATAGTTTCCCTCCCTTTCCATTTTTTTGCAATCTATGGCATTTCCAAGTATTACAGAATTTTTCAGAATATTTCTAAGAATAGCTTCTGCAGGGACCCATGGAGGGCATGAAATTTACCCTTTTCACTGGAAGGAAACTGTTCCCAAACCCTTGAAAGGATCTCCCTGTGTTTGAAGCCACATGGAGTCCCCAGAACAATGGTTCCTGGAAAACACCTTTTATCAGGCAGAGGTTGAAAGAGGACCCTTTTAGAATCTAAGCCCAGCAAGGAACCTGAGATCTGCTGCCCTCTGGAGATGGAGGGGGCCTCTCAGAAGGCACATAGGCCACAGCTGACCCCGGGAGGCCCCTCGTGGGCGGGGGACCCATGGCATGCAGGTCCTGGAGAGACCCCCAGGCAGAACCCAAGCAGGTCCACTCTGTGTGGCGCTCTGTGTGTGTGCGCACGTGCATATACGTGCGTGTGTGTGCATGTGAGCAGGTGCTCGTGTGCGCCTGCGAGCACACACCCGAGCTCCTCCCTAAACAACGTAACGTCGTCCCCGGTAATAGAACACATCTGGAATAAGTCAGTGAAAAATAAGGAAGAACAGGGAGAATTGCACAGTGAACATGCACAAAGCTGGAATAAAAAGAGAAACAACAGACAGGAAATAACAGCATTGGACATGACAAAGAGTCAATATCCGGGCAAGACAAAGATCTCCCGTGGCCAGGCTGTTAGGATATAATCACAGAGTGTGGAAAGAGCCTGTGTGTGTGTGACTCAATGTGGCTAAACAGTGCTGAGACAATGACCAGAAACCAGTACTGTCCCCAGAGGCCACTAGCAGGCAGAGGCAGTGTGGGTGGGGTCCCCTGAGCGCTGCTCCAGTGCCCCTCTGCTGTGGGCTCTGAGGACCTGTGCATGGTCACTTAGTTTCTCGTGACATGAGAATTGTCACGCGGCTGCCGTGTGTGGCCACACAGTACCCAGCGCACCCCAGCGCAATGCCTTCTCGCTGTAGTCTTCCCTCATGCAAAAACCCACTCAGCACAGAGAACCCACTTGGGGAGACTGACGGACAGACTGCTTGGGAGCTCCCAGGCTGACCAGGATCTCTCTCTGCAGAACAGAAGCTGGTTTTCACTGGCCCCGTGGAGGACACAGGCTGGCTTGGACAGCAGCACCGTGACCTGTTCCTCGAGTGCAGGGTCTGCACTTGGGGCCAATGAGCCTTTGTTATGGGGTTACCCTGGGGATGTTAGGGTGCTTAGCAACATCCCTGCTCTCCACTCATAGATGCCCATGAACAGCAGTCTGGGAGGCTGAGGCAGGAGGATTGAAAGTTCAAGTCCACCCTGGGCCACTTAGTGACTTGGTGAGACCCTGTCTCAAAACAAAAAATTTAGAACGGCTGGAAATGTAGCTCCGTGTAAAGGCCCGGGGTTCAATCTCCAGTAACAAAAAACAAAAACAAAGCAGACACCAGGAGAGCCTCTTTTCCCCCCAGTTATGGCACCAAAGATGACTCCAGACATTGCCAAATGTTCCCTGGGGACAGAACCACGTGGCTATGAGCCGTTGCTCCAGGGCACAGTCCCCATGGGTGAGCGGTTGTCCCCTGTCTCCACCAGACCACAGGCGAGGAGACCTGGCCAGGCCTGCCCCTTACCCCCGCCTGACCCCGGACAGCCTGGGAGTGGCCCCCATCGTCCCTCCTGTCTCTTGTTTCCTCCCTCAGGCTGCTTCCTAGGTACAAAAGTGTCATCCATCAAGGCGAAAGCCAGATGAATAGAACAAACTGACAGAAGTGTGCAAGGAGACAAGGTGCTGACACTAAGGGCTGTATTACAGTTTAACAGGGTGGCACCCAGGGTCAGGCAGCTCCCAGAGCCAGCTGCACAGGGACGAGGCCAGCTCCTGGGCCCCCGGTGTCCCTGATCAGTCAGCCCAGTACCTGGAGGTCTACAGCCCCAGAAACCATGGACAGGCAGACCCCGAGCCTTGCCGAGCCCTGCCCTGCATGCTCACAGCCTGGCTGGGCTGCACATGGCTCCTGCTCCTCCAGCCAGATTTCCCACCTCAGTGTATGGACAGTGACCTTTTTTTGAAAAACAGCTTTGTTACAATGTAATTCATACATTGTACAGTTCGTCTACTTAAAGTGCAGGACCGGAAGGGCTCTCGATGTGTTCACCGAGGCGTTCCACGGTCATCACGATCAATTTCAGCACATTTTCCTCTCATGGAAAAGCAGCTTGGTAGGGGGCTGTCATCCCCGTCCTCCCTCCTACCTCCTAGCCTGTCGCTCCCCCCACCCCGTCCCGCCCCTTGCAAGCATTTGTCCATGCTTTGTCTCTTGTCCAGTTGCCACTCTGGACACATATTTTCAAACATCCCTCCTATCTGACTGTAATCATTGCAACCTTACCAACATCTCCTGGTCCCCCATCCCCTGGGGCTCTGAGGCTACACCACATAGGATTCATTCCCCCCTCCCCTCCAGCCTCCCAGAGTGATGGGATTGCAGGTGTGACCGCCACACCCAGCTCTCTCCTGCTCTCTTTAAGCCCCTGCTCAGCACACACCTTGGTACACAAGTCAGTTCTATGCAGGTGGCCGTAGACCTGGCTTCAGCCAGCGGGGAGGGTACAGCTGAGCCATCTGCAGGTGGCAGCAGGAGCCCCAAAGCTCTGAGAGCACCTCCTGCCTCCCTGCCTGCCCCCCATCCCAGCCTCCTGAGCACACGCATGTTGTGATGTCTTACTGTCCCTTTATCTGTCACATTCGACAAGGGATGTGTCTCTGAAAAGAGCCCTAGTTACTTTTCTATAAACATGTGGCACTAGAACTAAGACTTCCCAAAACCCTTTCCAAAATTATCAAAGAACACATGCATCAAAAGCCTCCTATCTCAAAAATCAAATCAATGGGCACTTTTGAAAGCAGACACAGAAAAAGGAATATAAAAAATACAAACGTGCCACATTTCCCCTCACTAACTCACTTCAGGCCAGAGCTGCTTCACATTCTGCTGCCTTCACCTGCTGGTTAGAAATCATAGTCCATATTTTTAAAATAAAGGAAGAAAGAAAGTCTTCGTGTAATTTAGAGGTGGTTATTTGTCACCCATTCCTGAAAACAAATGCCCACGGCCGTGAAGGCCAGCAGATTTATTGAGAGGGAAAAGATCTATATTCCCGGGACTCGAGTGACATTACCAGATTGGGTAATTGCTGCATAAACAATAAATTACCCATTGATTAATTGTGCTTCTAGGGCTTTCTGGAGTATTCTTCATGCAGACCACTGTGTGCACCACCAACCATGCACTGGAAAGAGGGAGGCCTGGGGACCCACTCCTCCAAGAGGAGCAAAGACCACTAACAAGATTTCAAACCTCCCATCTCTCACCAAAGGCCCTCGACGCCAAGGGCTTCCTGGGCACCCCAGACACACATCCATAAAGACAGACTCCAAGAACTTCCAGACTGCGGTGTAGCTCAGTGGCAGCACACTGCCCAGTATGCACATGGCCCCAGGTTCCAGCCCCTGCACCAAAAGTGGATGTGTATTTCCACAAGGCACCACGGCATACTGATCAGAATGGCTAATTTTTTTTAAATGAAGATATCAAATACTGGTGAGATCGCAGAGCAACTGGAACACTCACTGTGCTACTAGGAATGGAAAATGATGTGTGACAGCTGAGCAGCTTTCTACAAAGCCAAACATACTCTGCCACGCAATCGGCGATCACACTCCTCAGTATTTACCCAAGGGAGATGGAAACCTATGTCCAAGCAAAAACTTTCATGGTTCTAGCAGCTGTATTTATAATTTCTAAAAACTGGAAACAACAAAGATGTCATTCAGTAGATAAACTGTGGTACTTCTATCTAATGGAATACTATGCAGTGATTGAAAAAAAGCAGCGAACTATCAAGCCATGCAAAGATGTGGATGACTCTTAAACGGAAATGAAAGAAGCCAGCCTTGATGTTGCACATAGTACAACGCCACTTCTATGACTTTCTGGAAAAGGCAAAATAATAGAGATGGCAAACAGACCAGGGGTTGCCAGGGAGAGGAGAGGTTGAGTTGGTAAAGCACAGGGGATATTTTAGGACCATGGACTAATCCCGTATGGTATAGTGGATACATACATCACACATAGTCAAAACCCACAGAACCCTACAACTCGAAGAGCAAACCTTAGGTGTGACTTAAAAAAAATCAATTAGGAGATCAGGGGATCCCAAGACAGGGTGGAGACTGTGATAAAATAATTCAACGGTGACACAAATGCATGGCATAACCTCCATGCAGGAAGAAGGGGAGGGGAGAGGTTCTTAGATTAAAGAGCAGAGAAGATGCACAGAGCCCTCGGGGCTGAGTGGCAAAGTCGCTACCAATGGGGGTCAGGTTGTTGATTCTGAAGCCACTGGACACATTCGCAGAGACTGAATGAACAAGTCGGTGGGAGGATCATGGGAACCAGGTGACAGGATAGCAAAGGAGGACGCTTAGAAGAACCATGCTGAACTGGGTTAGTGTTGGATATGAACTCATGTTTAGTGTAATATACCTACAGATGCTGTATCAGTTAGGGTTCACTACAGGAACAGGTTTAATATGAAATATATATGTATATGATTATATGAAGGATTTACTGAGCAGGCTTACAGTGGCCACCTGTGGAATCACAGGTGGAAGAATGCAGAATGGCCATCTACACACTGGCAAGTCAGAGGATCCTGTCGAAGGATGACGGCCTGGAGGATACCACATGATCCAAACAGAGTCCATGTTGGAAAGCCAGAGGGTTTGCACTGGAAGGCTGAGGAGTCTTCACCGGAACCCCAAAGGAACTAGAGACAAAAGTCCAAAGGCAGTGGCAAAGACAAGAGCTCCTCCAAAGAAGCAAAGAGGAGACTTCCTCTTCTTTCCCTTTTTATTCCATACAGGCTACCAGTCTATTGGATGATGCCACATCCGGGGGTGGGTCTTCCCTCCCCAGTTTGTGACCTATGTGTCAACCATCCACAGCTACACCCAGAACTGTGCTCCACTACTCTGGTAGACATTTCTTAATCTGTTCAAGCTGACCTATCACAGTTAACAACCACAGATGAATATATATACATATATATACAGAGAGAGAGAGAGAGTGCATATACATGAGTTAGTATGCATTAATACATTTCCCAGCTCTGTCCACTGAGAGGGCCTGGGATCAGGGACACCCCAGTAGCAACAAGCACACATGGCCACTAGATCTTGGAATCTAAATACCATCCTTGATCAAGACTCTTTAGAGAAACTGCTGACTCTAATGCTGGCCAAACACACAAGAATACTATTTTTTTTTTTCTGACAACTTCCACCGAGCAAAACAAGCCAACCCCATGGGGTGCAGAAAAAGAGCCTGACACCATGCCCTCTACCCCTGGAAGCTCTGTCTGTGCACTGCTTTCTGTACAGAAAGCTCCAGGTTGAGCAAGGAGGGCCAGGAAATAGGGAGGAGCAAGCAGCCAGGGTCTCAGTCCATCCCAGCCCACCCACCATCCCAGCCCACTCTGCTCACCCAGGGTGCAGCCCTCTGATGTATTTCAGAAAGCTTCCATCAACAACAGTTGAATTTCTTTTAATACTTTTGCACTAGAAGAGATAAGCTTTTATTTTCTAGATTTTATAATTATGTTGAAACAAAATCTGCTTCCCCAGGAAAGGGAATTACCTTTGCCTACATCCACTGTGAGCTGGTTTGCATATACTGTTTCAATTGATCCCATAATAACACCACGAGTATCCTCATTATCCCCATGTTGTATGAGAAAAGACAGCCTTGAGAAAGTTAGAAAACATCTCAGATTCAAATGCTGGTTCTCCACTCCTTTGCCATGATGCCAATGGCAGGTCGCTCCCTGCAGCCTGCACAGCTAGGAGCCTCCTCATGCCACAGGGCAGCTCTCCACTGCAGTCCCGCGCAGAGTGCAGAATGGTGTGCTGGGCAGGGGAATCCAAAGCCCGGAGCTCCCAGCCCAGATGTGCACGGCTGAGACTGAAGCTGCAGCTTCCCACCCACCACGCCAGCTGCCACATCTGGGACATGCAGCCCCGAGCACAGAGAATGCCCAAGTGCCACTCACAGAGGCTCAGCGTGGCCCGGGTGCGTGTCAACCCCGCAGCTATTGCCAATGAGGTGACGGCCACCCACGCTCCAGCCTGGCTCCTCCACCCAGATACAGCTCAGCGGGCAGCATCTCAAGTAAACAGAGGGGCCTCGGAGGAGTCGAGAGTGGGAACAAGTGGGAAAGGAAATGGGAGGTTGAGCCCCAGCCACCAGGAGATGGGAACATCCCTCCTAGAAGTTCAAGTCCCTGGCCTCATCTTTCTTAGGGCTTTTATTTTCTTTTTTAGTAATGCAAAAAGTCCTGGAGTTCTCCGGGAGAGCTTGCCAAACCAATTCCTGCATCTCCAAAATTCACCCGATACCGTCCTCTTGTTGCCATGGCAACTGTCAAATCCAAGCCTCCCATCCTTCTCCCCAGGGCCTGCCACTGTCTCCCACCATGGGTCCCGTGCCACGCATGCCAGACAGCCTCACTTCCGCCACCCTCCCGCCCCTCCACGATGTGGCAGCCACAGAAATCTCAATAACAGAAATGGGTTGGTAGATGTTTTCCCACACAATACACAAACACTGCAGTCTCACCCTTCCCTTCTCCCCACTTCCTCAAGTAGCCTGAGCCCATCCCTGCCTCAGGGCCTTTGTACCTTCTATTCTTTCTGTCTGGAACACTGTTCTCTGGAATCGTGGCATGCAGGCTCCTCTTTCCCCTCAGTTAAATATCATTTTCTTGGCCGAGGACAGTCACCCTCCCCAGACTGCTTCCTCCTGTTAGGAGGCCACTGGGTCCCATCTTTGGTAGACAGTGTATCTCTACTCCTTCAGCTAAGAACAACTCAACCAGAAGACTCAAAGGTGCAGGGAAGTTTGGCCGCAGAGGGACTTCAGGCTGCAGACAGCAGAGCAGAGCCCACTTTCTCATGGCTAGCACACAACCGCTGACACCCACAACTTTGGGGAGGAGAGACTTATTTTGGCTTATGGTTTTTACAGGATTCAGTTCACAGTTAGCCAGGTCCAAGGCAGGAAGGGCCTGGCAGAGGAGAGGTGCTCACATCATGGTGACCAGGAGGCAGAGAGGGAAGGGAGAAGCCAGGGAAGGAGATAAAGCCTTCCAGGCCCTGCCCCCAGACCACCCCTTCCAAAGAGGCCCCACCTCCTAAGGGCACATTCAGCTGTGAACCCTTATTGGATGAATCCACTGAAGAGTACAACCAGTGCCCTGTGATCCAATCATCTTCCAAAGCCCCACCTCTGAACACATGAGGCTCTGGGGGACTTTCTAGATCTAAACCAGAGCAATACAGTGTATATCACGTTGGAGCTGGGTTCAGACAAAGAACGGCTTTGTCAGCCAGGGACCAGAGAAGCCAAACACACACAAACACCGTGGCTGCCCCACAGTCCCCAGAGAGAAGGCAGAGCAGGGAGCCTGGACTCCACCCCTCCTGGCATTAACCAGGCACCCCAAAGCCTGCCAAGGTGCTGGTGCAGAAAGGCCAGAAAAGGGCCAGGACTTGTACCTCTGCCAGCCAGTAATGAGCCTCCCTCCCTCCCCTGCTGCCAGTGTGGACCAGCTCGAGAGGGCGTGGCTCCCAGCCCACTCGGTAGGGATGGAAGGTCCCATTAACAGAGGACTAATAGGGGACCTGGACAGCCACCTCCACATTCGGGTAAGACTCAGTGTCTCGTGCCGTAATACCAAATGTCCAGGCTCCTATTTAAAAATCACTTGTCATATCAAAACCTGAAAGAGACCTAAGACTGAATGTTAAAAGATAATTGCAGATGCCAATTATCAAGACGACAAAGATGTTCACTGGCTCTGACAGAGATTGTAAAGTCCTCATGTTAAAAAGGTCTCTACCAGCAATTACAAGAGTGCTTACAACAAATGTGAAAAAATTGAAACTGTCAGCAAAGGCGGAAAATATTTTTAAAAATCAAATGGAAATTTAAACCAATAAGTACCTACTGAAATAAATAGCTCAGCAAATAGGCTCCATTGCACGAGAGATCAGTGGCTCCAACACCTATGTCCCTGGAGTCTCAGAAGGAGAGAGGAAAGAGAAGCCAAAAAGTATTGGAAGAAATACTTGGAAAAACCCAAATTTGCAAAAAGACATAAAGGGACTAAAGCCTGCAGATTCATGTTGTCCACAGAAATAGAACCAATAGGAAGGACAGGTGGATGAACAGATAGATGATGATAGAAAGATGGATGGATGGATGGATGGATGGATGGATGGATGGATGGATAAGTAGGTAGGTAGGTAGATAGAGGATTTTAAGGAACTGACTTGCATGATTATAAAGGTTGACAAATCCCAGATCTTCAGGGTGGTCCATCAGAATGGAGACCCAAGCGAGGCACAAAGGCCCAAAGGCCATCTTTTGTAACTCTGTCTCTCAGATTTGAGGGGTTGGTCTTTCTTCTGCAGGGACCTTCAACTGATTAGATGAGACTCACCCACACTGTGGATAGCAATCTGCCCCAAAATCCACTAACACAAATGTTAATCGATAAGTAGCCTCGCAAAAACCTTCCAGACAATCTCCGACCACAAACCTGTGCACTGTGGCCCAGCCAAAGATACAAAGTTAACCATCACAAATCCCAAGTAGGATAAGCCCAAGACAGCTGTACCAATACACACAACAAACCTCTGAAAATTAAAGACAAAGAAAAATAAGGAAAATCTTGAAAGTAGCCTGAGAAAAATAATACCTTACTTATTGAGGAAAAACTATTAAAATGAGAGCAAATTTTTCATCAAAAATCATAAAGGGCAGAAGGAAGTGGCATGGTATTTTTCACGTGCTGTGCTGAAATTAAAAAAAAAAAAATCCATTACACTCTTTTAACCACCAAAGGTGTCCTTTCAGAGTAATCTCAGACAAAGGGAAACCAAAAGAACTTGTCACCAAAAGCCCACCCTAAAAATGGGTTAAGGCAGTCCTCCCAATGGAAAGAAAAGATAAAAGAAGGACTGGACATGAAACAACAGGAAGGAAGAAAAGACAATGGGAAAAAAGAGAAAGAAGGGAACAAATACCATGAGTAGGCTCTGTCTTTTCCTTTCGAGTTTTGCAGTGTACTCTGTAGTTGAAGCGAATATTACTTCCTGATTTCATTCTGTGTAGATGTAGAGGAAATACCTGAGACAGCTCCATTAGAAATATGGGATGGCAAAGAGCCATAAAAGGATGCGAGTCTCTATCCTTCCCTGAACTTTCTGAAATGACAAAACAAGATGCCTCTGATAAGTGATTCATGTAAAGTGCAACGCCTATAGCCATCACCAAAGAAGCCTTGCAAAGAGAAAACTCCATTGATTTATTTATCAATAAATAAATTGAATATTGAAAAATGTTCAAGTGACCCACAGGAAGGTAGGAAAAAAAAGAAACAGGAAAATGAAAAGCAACGAGAATAAACATGAAACAAAAAATTAATAGGACATTCAAGATGGAATATAATCAATTACATTTAATGTACCAATGAAATAGCAGGTTGGCAGTGTGGGTTTTAAAACATGGCTCAACTATACACTGTCTCCAGAAAATTCACTTCATACATAATGATATTGCCAAAAAATAGAAGGGTAAATAATGTAGGTCCTGTAAACATTGACCAAACTGAAACAGGGGAACTATATTAATATTGGATAATATAGACATTAAAGCAAAGAAAATGACCAGGGACAGAGCGGGAGGTTATGAAAGGCTGATTCCCAGAGAAGCATCGCAATCCTAAATGCACATGCACCCTCTACAGGGCTCAAAGAATGCAAGCAAACCGTGATAGAGTTGAAAGGAGAAACAGATGCATCCACAGTTAAGATCAGAAATGCCAATACTCCATCTCGACCATGGGTAGAACCATGACACAAAAATCAGCAAGGATGCTGCACCCCCAACAGGATCTAACCCACATTTACACAGCACCTCGCCTGGCATAGCGAAAGCCACTTCCATTCAGATGCCCAGGGAACGCAGACCAAAATAAAACATACCTGGGTCCACTAAACAAGCCAAAAAATTAAAAAAGGTTTAAATCACGCAGTGTCTTCTCTGACCATAGTGGAAACCAGACACTCGGAACTGAAATACAACATGAGAATCTCAAACACCTGGAAACTAAACGAGACCCATCTCAATAATCTACTGGCCAAAGAGGAAGTCTCGGTGAAGGTAAAGAGTGTGTTTGATTGAAGAAGAAAATGCAACGTATTAACATTGCTAAAGCAGAGTTGAGAATGAGATTTGTAGTACTAGATTCACACAATAGAAAAAAGTAGCCTTCAATCAATAATCTAAGATTTCTACTCAAGAAGCTAGGGCAAAACAAACCGAAAATACAAAGCAAGGAAATAATGACAATAAGAGCAGACACTGATGAAATTGAAAACAGGAAAACAATAGAGAATATCAACAAAACAAAGAGCTGATCTTTGAAAATATCGATAAAATGGACAAAACTCCAAGAAGACTGACAAAGAAGAAAATAAAGACAACACCTGCCAATGTGAGGAAGGAGTCGGGGCATCACTCTAGAAATGCAGTACCAAAAGGCTAAAGAGAAAAGTGTGGGCAGCTCCCACACAAAAATTTCACAACTTTGACTAAATATTCCATATACTAGATAAATGGAATGTGAAACAGGGTGCGTGAATAGTTCTATAACTATTGAGGATATGTCTCTTAAAATTCTCAAAACAGATTTCTTCAGACCCATATGTTTTCACTGGATAATTCTATAAAATATGTAGACAAGAATTAACACTACCTCCACACAATCTCTTCCAGAAAATAGAAGAGAAGGGAATACTTCCTAATTCATTTTATGAAGCTAGTATTATCCTGAGGCCAAAACCAAATAAAGACAATACTAAAAAAGAACAGTCTAGATCAACACCTATGAATATAGAAACTAGAATTCCTGACAAAATGTTAGCAAGTAGAATTCAGTACTATATCAAAAGAATTATACATCATGACTAAGTAGGGTTTATTCCAGGGATGCAAGGCTGGCTCAATGTTTGAAAATCAATACAGGTAATCCCTTATGTTAACAGGCTGAAAAAATAAATCACACAGTCACATCAATCAATGTAGAAAAATTATTCAGGATAAGTCTTAGAAAAAAATAAGATTAACATGAATTCCTCAATTTGCTAAGTAACATCTACCAAAAACCTACTGCTAACATTTTCCTTAATGGTTTAAGACTAAATGCTTTCCCCCAAAAGACTGGTTACAAGGCAAGAAAATCCATTCTTTCCATTTCTGCTAAAGTAGTGCTAGAAGTTCTAGCTGATATTGTCATTCAAGAAAATTTTAAAATGGTATAAAGATCCAAAAGGAAGAAATAAACTTACCCCTCTTTGCAAATGATATGTTTTTCTATGCAGAAAACTGCAAAGAACCAACAAAAGAAAAAATTATAGGACTAATAAGTGAGTCCACAGGGTCAGAGAATACGAGATTCAAAAATCAACTGTATGAATGGATTAAGAAAATGTGGTATTTATGGAGTACTACTCTGCCATAAAGAAGGATAAACTTGAATCATTTATGGGAAAAATGGATGCACCTCAAGACCATAATCTTAAGTGAAGTAAATCAAACACACAAGCTTAAATACTGCATGATTTATCTTATATAAGAAACCCAATACAGTACATTAAGTACAGTGCAAAAGAAAAGACAGACAATGGGGAGAAAAAAAGAAAAAGTTATTGTAATCCAGCATGGCTGTTGTATCTAAAAGTGTACCTTGATCTAGTATAATTGTTTTCTATGTTTTATATGCTTTTTGGTTTGTCAGTGTGGCTGTTAACCTGTGTTTATGATAGTTAACTTGATAAAGACTTTAAAAATAAATAAATCTCATACTGGCAAAAAAAAAATCAATTGCAATCATATATCCTAGCCATGAATAATAGAATTTAAAATATAATATAATTACCACACTGAAGCTAACAAACATATCCATCACCTTGTATAATTACATTTTTATACCATGGGAACACTTAAAATATATTCTCTTAGGAAATTTCAAGAATACATTATAATTAACTGTAGTCAGCACTTCAGTGTATACCTATATCAAAGCATCTAGTTGCATATCTTACATATGTAAAGTTTTTAATCAATTATACCTTGATAATACTGGGTTAAAACAGTATTTACAGGGGCCGGTGATATAGCTCAGTGGCATAAGTGCCTGCCTGGCAAGCATGAGGTCCAGAGTTCAACTCCCGGTACCCGCATATAAAAAAAAAAAAAAGAAAAAAAAAACAGCATTTACAATCACTAAAAAAACTTTAAATACTTAGTTATAAATATAAAAACATCTGTACAGAGCTTATATGCTAAAAGCTGCATGACACAGATGGAAGAAATCAAAGATCTAAATAAAATGAAGAGACATACTATGTTCATCAATAGGAAGACTCAGCGGTAAAGATGCCGTTTCCTCCTAAACTGGTATACAGGTTTAACACAAGTCCTATCAAATCCCAGCAAGATTATTTTGCAGATATAGATAAGATTACTCTAAACTTGATTCTGAATGTCAAATGAAACAGAGTCACTAAGATAATTTTGACCAAGAAAAATAAAGTAGGAGGCATCAGTCTACCCAATTTCTAGACTTGTTACGAGGCTATGGTACTCAAGACTGTGAGGAATTGGTGAACACAGACACGTACTTTAAAGGCACAAAACAGAGAACCCAGAAATAGACTCCCACAAATAGAGGCAACTGATTTTTTTGTTGAAGGTACAAAAGCAATTAAATTGGGGGAAAATAGCTTGTCCTTCAAATGGTGTTAGAGTAATTGGACAGCCGTAAACTTTTTTTTAGAAAGGAAGAACAGGAAATTTGTTTTTTATTTCTTAAAAACTAACTCGAAGTGAATCAAAAACAAAAATTAAAATGTAAAGCTATAAAATCTCTAGGAAAAAATAGAACATATCCGTCATCTAGGGCTAGGCAGAGAGTTCTTACAGTTTGTATCAACAGAACAATCTGTAAAGAGAAAAAAAAACAATAAATTGGGCTTTATCAAAATTAAAAACTTATGCTCTGTGAAAAATCCTTCAAGAGGATTAAAAGCCAAGCTACAGGGTGAGAGAAAATATTTGCAAACCACATATCTGATAAAGAACTCCCAAATCCCTACAGTAAAAAAGCAAACAATTTCTCCATAATATCTTCTGTTTGCATGGTGACTCACAGTTCATAAACTGTCATTCTGTCACATTGTCTCCCGTAACCCTCCTGTCAACCTTGACTTACATCTATGCCCTTGCTTTGCAGATGAGAATCTGGAGGCTTAGAGAATCCCTATGCTTGCAGTTCCTGGAAGGAGACTGATCTGAATTCCGTTTTCTTTTCTTAAAAAATACTTTCGTTCATTTTTAACTGTGTAGCATATATAACATAAAATTAACCATCCTAACCATTTTTAAGTGCACACTTCAGTGATAGTAAGTACTTTCACATTATTAATGAAACATCCTCACCACCTATATCCAGAATAGTTTTCATTTGCAAGACAGAAACTGTCCTTATTAAATAATAACTCCCGTTCTTCCCTCTCCCGAGCTCAGCAACCATTAGTCCACTTCCTGAGTCTAAGGATTTGACCACTCTAGGTACTTCACATAAGAGGAATCACTGGTATGATGTTATGGTTTCTATCTAGTTGGCCCCCTGGAGACTCATGTGCTCGTAGGTGGGGCTTAGGGGATGTGATTGGACCACTGGGCATGATATTCACCAGTGGTTTCACCTACTGATGAGTTTATACCTAAATGATACATTTGGAGGTGACGCCTGGCCAGAGAAGGTGGGTGTCACTGGGGATGTGCCCTGGCAGGCTCTTCCCTTCCTCCTCCTTTGACCTCACTCTGCTTCCTGTCAGCATGCCATGGACTGTTTCCCCTCTGCCATGCTCCCTGCCATGCCACCCTACCGTGGAGCCAGCCAGCTATGGGCTCAAACCTCTACACACTGAGTCAAAATAAACCTTTCCTTCCTTAGGTTGTGGGTGTCAGGTATTTTGTCCCAACAAGGAAGAAAGTAACTAAGACATACGATATAAAAATACTGCATCCTTGTCCCTTGTGTCTGGCTTATTTCGTTAGCTTCACATCGCCAAGGTTCCTGAATGTTGTAGCACGTGTCAGAAGTTCCTTCCTCTTCCAGGCTGAGTTATACTCCATGAGTAGACCTGGACTTGAACTAGGAGTCACCAGCTCTTGAGTCTTCCTGCCCAGCTCCAGGTGCGCAGTGTAAATTTGTTAGAAAACTGCACAGATGGAGGCTGGAGAGGGTACCCAAGATTGATGAGGAGGTTAAAAACAAACTAGGTTTTGGGAAAGACACAGCTATAGAAAGACAGGCACAGCCCAGACAGAGGGGATCTAGGACCATCTAGGGCCTGGCTGGCGTGTGGGGCTTCCCAGAGGTGGCCAGGAGGAGGAGGCCAAACTCCAGGAGTAGGGTGCCCTGGGGGTTACAAGGTATGTGATTTACCCTTGAGTTCATCTTTCCGCCCAGTTTAATGCCGCACAGGCATGCAAATGCTACTGGGATCATCAAGGTACTAAGGAGGGTTAAATACTTTCTGCAAAACCTCTTCTCATCTCTTTTGTGTTGTGCTTTGAAAAGCGCAGCACCCACAGCCCTCGGTTACGGGCAAGAAGAACCATAAACATCTGTGAGCAGTAGGAGACAGGAGGGGCTGTCGCTGTCCTTGAGAATATCAATTCCAAAGCGATTCCATTCTGCCACCTCGAGGAGCCAGCCCTTCCAAAGAAAATCAGCCTTTCATAAAATTTCTTGGAAATCAGTGAAGAAAGCGTGTGTGTCTCCCTCAGATAACACCACTGCATTAGAGGCATTTAAATAGACCAGCTGGCTGCAGGACAAGAAACGCCCATTGAGGCAGAGTCTGCAAGGCAGTGAGCTGGGAGGGGTGACATCTCTGCCTGCAGGGCTCCAGGAAGTCGGGTGGGGTCCTGTGGGGAGGCAGTGCATGTTCTTCCTCAGTGACAGCCCGAAGTCCTTGAAGGACCTCTGGCATCAGCTGCTGGTTAAAATCCAGGTTTCTCTGGAAGCCAAGTCCCCCCTGGAGGTCATGCCCAGTAACTTGCACCATTTAGACATTTCTCAGGCAATTCCTGGATGTCACAGTGGTCCCCCGGACTCAGTTTCTCCTGAGAGCCAATGCTGCCCATGGTGACTCCCCACTGTCCACAGCACAATGCCAAACCCCTGTGGAAGACTCCAAATGGGTTTGCCAGTTTGTCTCACAGCCATGTCAAGGGCAGCAGGGACAGACATTGACGAGTCCTAGAGGTGGTAGAAAATTGGCAAGTTGGTTTCTTTTAAAAAGAGGCTGTGAGCCCCCCAACCCCCACCCCTCTGGGGAATGAGTGGGTGCCCTATCCCACCTCAAGGAAGGTAGAAGAGCTTGGAGGAGACTCCTGCAGTGTGGTGTGTGTCCCTAAGAGTTCGTAGCACACAAACTCCAGAGCCAGCTCCCCAAGGCTGCAGCCAGTGCTGGCACAGGCAGCTAAAGGACAGGAGGACCGAAGAGGGTGATGTCCCTGCCAGCAGCCATGCTGTGGGTCTCCTGGAAATGGAGGGGACAGGATGGTGAGGATAATGATCTGGCCTCTTTAATGAGATTCTCACTGGGAGGAGTAACTGAGGGGTGACAGATCAGGACCCCAAATGTCTGAGGGAAATGGACATCCCTGGAGCCAACATGGAACCACAGACCACAGGGAGAAGTTGGCCTCTGTTACCCAGCTGCAGGGACAGGGATGGGGGAAACTTCCAGGGAGCCTCCCAAGTGCTCAGTGCCTGAGAACTTCCCTGCCACCTTCCTCTGTCCTCTAACCCAAGAGGCCTAGAGATTGAGCAGGAGGTGGGTGTCCAGACCCTGTGGGGTACAGACAGCAGAAGGCCCAACCCAGCCCCACTGTGGCCACCCACTGGGGCTGGAGGACAGAGACACTGGTATGGGACAAAGATCAGGTGTCTGATGATTGTACTCAACTGAACACATGACTTGAAATGGAAGACTGCTGAGTGGCTAAAAATGACAAAAGAACCAGAGATACAATGGGAATTCTGTGGTATTTTACCCAACATGCAACCCAGCAACTCCAAAGGACACTGAGCTCTGCAAGAGGGCTAAGCGCCTGGAAGTGGAGAACAGCAGATAAGAGTACTGGGGTGAGATGCGGCTCTGTCCCTGATCCCTGGACACCTCTTAGAAGCTGAGTCCACCACTTAGGAACTCAAGTGTCCTGCATGACTGGAAGCAAACCCTTGAATACAGCTTGTTCCAAGTGCTATGGCTCCAGGTCACACTGCATACTCTGAGTCCACTCAGGCTCCCACCCTGAGAGATGGTCAGACAAGATCTTTGCAAATATGCAGACTCCCAATTGCCTGCCTATCATGCTTTTCTTCCTTGGAAACACAACCCACTTTCCAGTTGGACAATGATGAGCCCAACTAAACGACTACATATCCCAGCTTCCTTTGCACTAAGTATGGTCATGTGATTCAGTGCCAGCCAATGAGATGTGAGCAAAGTGTGGTATGGTGTTTCCAGGAAGCTCCAAAAAGAGAGCTCCTGACTGGGGACACTGATGTGTTGGCTGGCGTTCCCATGCCCATGTTGGACAATGAGGATGAGGGCATTTTGGAATGTTGGTCCCTACCAGCTTCCTAGAGCCACCCACCTCCGAAACACTACTAGGTAAAAATTGAGACTTAAAATGTCTTATTCAGACACTGTTGCTGAGAAGTGCCCAGCTGAAGGCTGCTGAATGAAATCTTGGTTGGTGGATATACACCATGACAGTGTCACACATCTCATCCCAACTCCCTCGTATGCTTCAAGTGGGGAAGTGTGGTGTGGGGGTTTTGCCCTTGGCTCTCCACACCAAGCCAAGGTGATTCACTGAATTTATTGAAACCTTCTTCTAGTGACTCTCAGAGGCAGGTGATGCATATAGCACTGGCTGGGTGACATGGCCAGGACTTGGTGCTTGGAGTAGAGGGCTAAGTCAGGATTGGACTTGGTCTTTGCACAGGTTGCTCTTCAGCCTGCCCTGGAATGGCTCAGCAAGTTTTGTGAGGGAGACAGACACAGCAGGTGTCATGGGTTGAATGATGACCCCCCAAAACCATACTTTGAAATTCTAGCCCCCAGTACCACAGAATGTGACCTTGCTTAGAAATGGAGTCTTTGCAGATGTAGTGAAGGGTGGCCTGTCCCAAAATGAATGGTGGCCTTTAAAGAAGATTTGGGGAAACACACACACACACACAGAGAATGTCATAGGAAGGCTGGGATGATGCTGCCACAAGCCAAGGAAGCTGGAGGGAGACTGGAGCTGACCCTTCCTCAGTGCTTTCAGAGGGAGTATGCCCCAGGCAGCACCTGCATCCCAGATGCATGGCCTTCAGAACTGGGAGAGAAATGAGTTCTGTTGCTGAAGCCATTGGGCTTGTGGAACTGTTACAATAGTCCTAGCAAAGTGATCCAGCAGGTTATTCCACATCGCCTCTGCCTTCTAGAGCTTATATTCTATGTACCTTGTTCTACTGGCTGGCTGGTAGTCAATTATTTTCTGGGAAGAAGTGAAGATGGGCAGGTGGGTAGATGGATGGATGGATGGATGCATGGATAGATGGATGATGGATGGATGATGGATGGATAGATGAATGATGGATGGATGGATGGAGGATGGATGGGTAGATGGATAGATGGATGCATGGATGGAGGATGATTGGATGCATGGGTGGATGTATGATGGATGCATAAATGATGGGTGGATGACTGGATAAATGGATGAATAAATATGTGTAGGTAGATGAACAGAGGAATGAAAGAATGAATGAATGAGCACATGGGGAGCCACCAGACACCGTGGGGAGTCCACGCTGTACCAGATGCACACACATGCATGCAGAAACACTCATGGGGGAATGGGCACATCATGCTCCATAGAGCCCAGAGATCAGTGCACCTCAACAACCAGGAAAAGACAGCTCATCATTTTCTGTCAAACTGCCACAAACTGTCCTGACCAATGACTACATCCATCGTTTTACTTTTCTCACCGTCTATTTCTAATCCTCACAAATAAGAAAGGATCACACAGCAGGAAGCCCAAAGAGTTTGTCACAGTGGAGGCTGGAGCACGTCTCCCGGGAGTGGACAGGCGGGGCCTTCTTTGAAGGATGACGGTCCACAGAACCTGCCAGCCAGACTAGACAAGCAAGGGTACGGCAGCAGGAGGAGGCGGCTTTCCCCACATCACCTCCACAACCCGTGCTGCTCTTCTGATGTGAGCGGGGTGGACAGCCCAAGGGCACTAGACGGAACCGGGGCACTAGGGTCACAACCACCTATCAAAGCTCAAATCCCGGCCTGACAGTGATCAGCAGACTCACCCCGACCTGTCCCGAGCACCGGGCAGGGTGAGTGCGCACCAAAGACTCAACCCAGAATTGCCCCTTCCCCTGGCCTTGACCCTGGGTCTGGCCTGGATGCCCAGGGGCTCAAGTAGGAGGAGCTCTCAGAAGGCTCAGGAGGAAACCAAGCAGCTGGCTGGGCGGGTGCCAAGCCTGCCCTCCCCCAGCAGAACCGGGCCCCTGCACCTCCACCCTCTGAGCCAGGCACAACCTGCAGAGCACAGAAGCCACCGAATGAATCCAATCAGCTGGTCATTGTCAGGCTGCCTCGGAGGCACCAAACACTTAACTGTGCCGGTCCCCAGTGCAGAGGCCACCTGGGCTTCTCCCCTCCAAAAGTAATAACTGTCACAAAGAACCCTTTGGGCAATGAGAAATCTCTGGAAGCCGCTGCCAGAAGACGCCTCTACTTAATCTACGCCTTTCTGAAGCTCTGGACTCATTTGGCTGGGCGTCTGGGGCACTCCGTGCCAGCACGGCCCCGGCTAATAAGTAATTAGAAGATAATTAACATTTGTAACATACAAGGGAAACATCTGGACCTACTGACTTATTAAAACCTAAAAACTTGATTAATCAATTGTGGAGGGAGATGGAAAACAGGCTCAGGGTGAGGGGTAGGCTTTGTGCGGCTCAGCGTTCCCCAGCCCACCTCACCCTTGGTCCCCAAGTCGCCCCCACACAAATGTGGGTTCTATTTCCTCTAAGGTTAGGCAGGAAGCAGAGACCCAGCCCAGGCTCCAGCCAAGACCCTCCTGGGAAAGCCAAGGATGTGGGTGTGATGCTATTAGCCCTGCACGTTCCACTTTCCCCCACTCCATCCCGGAACTTGGGGAGAGGAGGTGCCCTGCTTGCCAACCCGTGCCCCAGCTCCATTCCCAGCCCTCTGATCCTCCGTGCCTGCTTTATCTTCCCCGCAGCAGGGCAGGCGCGAGATGTGTGGGCGCCCATGGATCTGATGAGGCCGAACGCGCTCCCAAGTGCCTTGGGTTCCAGCCAAAACATTAGGATGTTGCTCTACCAACTAATCATCCTCCCTCAGACAGGAGGGAGCTGAAATAAAAATCTTGGAGTCCCTGTGAACATGAGGAAAAGCCAATTAGGGCTGCAGTAACTCTCCAGTGGAGCTGAGGAGAGGGGAGAGCCTGGGGCAGCTCCCTGAATGTCACACAAAGCCAGTTCCTGGGTACTGGCTGGGGAGAATCTAAGACCAATGGGCCTCCATTTCTTCTCTTCAGAGAGGATCCTGAAAAGAAATGCTTGAGAAGATGCGACACAGAGGTTCCCATGTCCAAGGGAGCCCGCTCCTCCCTGTGGCCATGTCTTCACTTCCTGCTCTGGCTGGGGTCCAGTCATGTGACTCTAGGTGGCTGTCGGTCATGGAATTTGAGCTCTGGGACCACACTGATTGGTTGGAGAGGTGGGCAAGTGATGTGAGTGGAGCCAATGAGGGGCCTGCCCTGAGGTTTTTCTCCCTGCAGCCTGGCACAGACGGCCGTGTGTCTCTAGGTGAAAGATCACAAAGACCTAGGCCCAGAGCCCGGGGCACTCTTCATTCCTGACCAGCGGGCCTAAAGGGACAAAACCAACCCACAGAGAGGCAGAGGACAGAGTTGGGCTGCAGGAGCTGGCTGGCAGCACTCAAGCCTGGGTTCCATGGGTTCCAATCAGTTTCTATTGTTCCTTGTTGGTGCTTAAGGCCACTTGGGCTGCATCCTTGCCACCTCCAGCCACAGCATGACTCAGGCCACCCCGTTGGAGAGGAGGAGAAAGAAAGAAAAAGTAGACCCTCAAAAGGCTCTCAGGGACTTGTAGCCAGTTCAGAAGACCAATAAATTCACGGGGAAGGTTTAGTCTACTTAGAAAAGCAAATCGTTTTAAATATTTTCAAGTCCCCCGTGGCTGACCTCCCCTGCACACAGCCCACTGGTGTTCTCAGCAGAAATCCTCTTCCTTGGTCATCAGCAAGTTTCTCAGCAGATTCCTCTAAAGTACAATTCTATCCATGCCACATGGATGAGTAGACCACACAGGGCTTCTCTGGAGGAGCTAGAAGGTGTCTGGTAAAGAAATTCCCATTTCCACGGGTCCAGCCCCAGGACTCAGGGAGCAAGGGCACCCCCACTGTGGGGGCTGGCAGCACCCACCCAGCTCTGGAACACAAGAAGCAGATGCAGGAACTGAGTGCACACCATCTAGCCATGCGACCAGCAGTGCTCCCAGCTCCGTGCCCTGGCCTCTGCCCCCTCCATCAAGCAGGACTAACACAGGCCCTTGGGGGTTCTCAGACCTGTGACCCTTCTGCCACCTGCTGTGGGGCTTTGCTGGGTCATGACCCCCCGCCCTGACCTCTCTCCCAGGGTCCCATCCCCCCTGTTTTCACTCACTACATGGCAGGCTGAGTCACTCCCACAGCCTCTTCCCCAAGCCAGCCAGACTGGTATGAAAAATCCAGGGTGGTGTGGGGTGCAACTCAGCCAGCTGGCCCTGCAGAGAAATTGGCCAGGAGAGAAAACTCAGTTACTTAGGGCCACGAACCTACTAGGCAACCAATTTGCAGAGAACTTGTCCTTAACTTGTGCCACCGGCAAGGTCCGCATGGGCAATTTGGGTCTATCAGCCTTTAAATTATAGACGGCCTCATCACTCCATCAGCACCACTGCAGCTGAGACAAGCAGCTCGGGGCTGAGTGACAGTTCCAATAAATGCATTCCTGCCAGGAAAATAGCATTACCACGCCAGAGTATTTCAGAGAGTATTGAACTTCAGGAAGAAATAAAATAAAGGTAAAATGGCTCTGGCACTCCAGGGTGCTCCGTCATCATTGCCAGATGCAATGGGGAGAAAAGGAACCCATCATCAGATAAATATCTCAGTGTACTCCGCCGGGAGGGCGCTGCGTCATGCTCACCGGCCGCCAGTCACAGAGCCAGGCTCTGACGCAGGCAAAATCTTCAGCCAGCAAAGACAGTCCTCGGGGTCATCTCGGGCAGCCTCCTCCCTCACAGCCAGGGAAACCGAGGTCAAGGTCGTGCCGTAGGTCAGGCTGATGGTCCAGAAGTTGTTTGCACGGGCCAGCATGTGACAGCATCCCAGGCACAAAATAAGGTTCACATGGATGTGGGAGCTCAGGGGGTTGGGGACTCTGTTCATGTCCCCAAAGAGTAATGAAGGACAGCCCTCAAATGTCCCCAGCTGACCACTTCCTGCTGCTGTCAGTGTCCAGAAGCCTCCAGGCTGGGGCTGAGCTCTGGGCCAACGGTGAATGCTCAGAGCTTCTGTTACCTGCTGCTCCCTCACACCCATGGGTCCTCGTCACCCAAGCCCCATCCTGCTCTTTCTTTCTGAACCAGGCTGCTGGGAAAAACCAGGGCTGGCTGCAGGGTGTGGGGCTCTACCTTGCTCCCGCTGCATCACTGGCCCCAAAATGCCACCTGCAGAGAGCAAGGCCCAGTAAACCTGTCACATGGGCAGGCAGGGCGGGGAATCCAGCAAGAGACCCACTAGACACAACTCAGAGGATGGTTCCCAAGTCCTCATGTTGGTGCCACCTTTACCTTCCCCATGGGACAGTCTTGTGTCCTCTTCCAGGAAGATCCGTGATCGGGCGATTGGATTTCCAGGATCACCATGTCACACCTGGGTCCTGGCTTCCTTCATATCCAGCTTGTCCCCCCACACTGCAGAGGAGGAGGGTTGTGAGGGTTCCCTCTGCATCTGTGCATCTTGCTCACCAAAATCCAGAAGGGAACCAGATGAGCGTCAAGGCCAAGGAGGGTGGAGTCGAATCTAGACAAGTCTTGGATGAGTCTCTCTGGTGATCCTTGTGTCCCGGCTTTCCAGCTGCACGGAGGAAGCAGTAGACCACCTGGAAGGAGTCAGTGGGCGAGGAAGAAGGATTGTGCATCTTTGGTGTGTGGAGAAAGTGTACAATTGGACCCGTGGCTCTGCTTTTACAAAGGCCTGGGTTTGCGCCTTGCTGTTCTGACACCCATCAGTCTTCTCCTGGGGTGTGGATCCAGAGAGTTGAGCTTTGTGGAAATGCATTCGTGCCTTGGCCTCTTGTTACGCTCCCTCCCTGGATTTACCTCCGTGCTTTACCATGCATGGCCACTCTTGGTGGTGTTTTACAGCTGCCTTTTAGAGTTAGACAACTGGAAGTGATATTCGAGGCCTCGAGAGCCAGGACCTGGATCAGTGCAACAAACAATCTCTAAGCTGGGCCAGGCGGGACTTCTCGGGCAGGGAGAATTTCTGAAGGAGCATTTTCGCTCCCTCCCCTGGCTCAGTGCTGGCCACGATTCACACCAATCCAACCCATGGCAGGGAAATCATGGCCCAGTGACATGGGAAGACCACATGCATTGTAGGGACAGACATACTGATCTTTGTCAGAAAGGAGAAGAGCCAGCCAGCGAGAGGGAGGTGACTGGTGGGCACTGGGTCCCGACTGGGGATCATCTTGAGTCTATATGAGCCAAGTCACTGGTGCCACTGCAGCCTAGAGATGGCTCATCTCCCTTCAGTCACATGCATGGCAAGCACCCGGAGACAGCGGCATGTGTCCAGCATGGATGCCGTTGGACAGACTGCCTTACATGTTGGGGGCCCAGAAGTCCCCAGAGTCCTTGTTGGTCGCATGCGAGCAGGGTACGTACAATCTTCGTAATTGCATCATCCCATCTGAAAACCCAACACCCTCTGTTATGGGTTGTGTCTGGATGTCCCCCAAAGCCTCATGCAGTCAAGGGACAGCCTTCTAGAGTATGTGATTGATTCACGGCCCAATGCTGGGATTATGGATGTGAGTAGTACACTCACCCTAAGGTGGGTAGCCTACATACAATATAAGGGAGGGAAAGAGGCTCTCTTTCTCTCTCCCCCTTTTCATTCTTGTTGCTTTTGCTATCTTCCCCCACCATGAACTGTTGCTTCTCTGCCACGCCACCCTGCCTTGGAGCCAGCTGATTATGGACTGAAACCTCCACAAACTGTGAGCTAAATAAACCTTTCCTCCTTTAACTTTGAGTGTCAGGTATTTTGTCCCAGCAATGAGAGAAAAGTAACCAAAACACCTCCCATCACAAAACCACACTTGCATATTCCCCTCAGCCAGATGATGAACTCTCACAGGTTCTGGGGAGCAGGACATGCAGTTTTGGGGGTTTGTTACTTCCAGCCAGGCAAGAGCATGTCTGGTGCTTTTGGAGATCTGTGGAGACCTTGTCCCTAGTTTCACAGTAGGAAACTGAGCGTCTCAGTCACTTTCTTGCCACTGGGACAAAATACCCAGTGCCAACAACTTCAAGGAAGAAAGGTTTGTTTTGGCTCAGTCCATGGTCAGCTGGCTTCAAGGTAGAAAGACATGGCAGGAGAGTCTGGGTGGAGGAAAGCCGCTCATATCATGGCAGCTAGGAAACGGCAAGAGAAATGAGGAGCTGAGGAGGGAAATGTATGCTTCCGGGTCACATCTCCAATGAACTGCCTCTTCCCACCAGGACCTCTCTCCTCACAGCACACTTAGCTATGGATTCGTAAGTGGATTCGTGCACTGATAAGTCTAGTGCCCCTGGATCCAATCACACAAAAGCCCCACCTCTGGACAGATGTGGATTTGGAGGACATTCTCCATCTAACCATAACACTCCAACACTGGCCCCCAAAAGATTCATGTCCACCCAATTATTCAAAATGTATTTAGTCCACCTCTAAGAGTCACGAAAGTTTTAACAGTTCGGGGATTGCTAAAAAGTCCAAGTCCAAAATCTTCTCTGAGGCTCAAGACAAATCCTTAGCTGTGAGCCCCTATACAAATAAAAAAGAATGTTAAACACTGCTGACATACAATGGCACAGGTTAAATATCCCCATCCCAAACAGAAGGAATGGGGGATAGAAAAGAATGGAACCAAAGCAAGCTTGAAACCCAGCAGGGCAAACATTAAATCCTGTAACTCTATGTCCAGCACCCAGGGCAAGCTGTGGCAAGATGAGTGCTCCAAAGGGCATGGATAGCCCCACCAATGTAGCATTGCTGGTTGCAGCTCTCATGGCCTCTCTCCCAGAGTGGCTTTTTTCACTGCCTGCAACCTTCCTCAGCAGACATTCCATGTTCCTGACATCTCCAAATTCATAAGGTCTCCACTGTGCTTTCTGCTTCACTCTCATGGCTTCATGCACTACCTTCTCAGGGCCACATTCCCTGGCCTCCCAGGCCTTCTTCTGAAATATGGGTGGAAGCCTCTCTGATCCCACAACTCTTGCATTCTGCATGTCTGTAAAACCAGCACCAGATGGCACCACAGTCTGCACTTGGAGCATCAGCCAGACTCCCTTGGATCATGGCTGCAGAGGCCTCCAAGTGCCTAGACGGCTAAACACCATGAACCAAATCCCAAAGAACCAATTTCCCAGCCAGCCCTTCTTGAGCAGGGCACCCTGGGGCTCTCTTCTCAAAGCAAAGTCTTTTAAAGAAGTTTACCTTTACCTTTTTACACCCTTGAGCCAGAGAAGGGTGGGGTCTCGCTGATTCCTGAGATGCTCTCAAGCCATCTTTACTATTGTCTTTACTATCGTCTGTCCACAGACCCTACAAGCTCATCCTCTCTCTCCACACAGGAAAAATGCCTGCTCCCCAGAGCCCAAGATGCAGGCTCCACAACTTGGTGGGACACGGCAGAGCACTGCTCCCTAGGGACATGCTGAATGACTGAGTTGTCACTGCAGGGGGGCTGCAAAATCAACAGGAGCCATACACACTGTTCCAGGAGACAGGTCACAGCTGTCCTGAGCCCTGAGAAGGTTGTGCAAGCCAAGCTCAACCAGGCTGGCTCTGCAGCCCAGTGTGCTACAGCCACTGTCCCACTGGGAACAAAGTAGAAGCAGGACAGACACCTGCACCACCCCCAGGAAGCCTTCCCTGACTGCCTCCAATCAGAGATGAGGACTTCTGGGGCACTCAGAGTTCTAGGCACACCTGTGCATGCCCTTGACATGCCCCAAGTTCTGGCAGTGACACAGCCACCTTTGTCAGTGTGCAGGAAGACACATCCAGAAGCTGGTGTCACATCGAACCTTGATGGTCTGCTCACTTGTCCCCCACAGGCAGAGAAACAGTGTTGACTTCGAACACATGGAGCTTGGCAAGCCACCCATCCTTAGTAGGGTAATAATGACTCCTGCAGACCTAATAAGAACAATAACCCAGAGGTGGGCTCCCACCAGTACCTGGCAGGTGCCTTACCTGCTTCGGCCCATCCTCATTCCCCCTATGCATGACACCCACCCATAACGGGTCACCCAGCTGCCCAGGGGCAGAGGTTGCTAGCTTTCCTGTGGGCCTCCAGCACCCCATGTTGGGGAAGAGGAGGCCTAGGCCAGGCTCAGAAGTGGAGGCCACAGTGGATCTATGGGAAGGCTGCTCTCAGGCCAAGACCCCTGAACACAAGTGGAGGTGGGGTGTTCGTGAGAAGCCCCCACGGGGTTTCCAGAGGGAAGCACAGCCTATCACGGCCATACCTTGCCTCAGCACATGCCCAGCAGTGTCTGACCACGGTGTGACAAATTGTTCAGGGCCTGTGGTTTGTTTTGATGGACTGATTACATTTCATTAAGTGTCTTTAAACAATTAATACCTGCAAGACCACTGGAAATCATGGCAATTAAGTCTAAATTAAATGCCACTTTGAAATTTCACTTCTAGCTCTAAATTAGCTATAGTCAATTCTGTTTGATTGGACTAAACTGGTATTTAAATTTAAATTGTAACCAGGGACCAGGTCAAAAAATTCGGGGAAGAGGGGGACGGGCTGGACAATGACTGAAGGAGAGACAGATGGGGAGAGAGAGAGAGAAAACATGCACATGAGCTCACTTGTGCCCACGTACACACCGCATGGGCTTTGGTTCTGTCTGGACATCCGCTGCCATATTCTGTCTGCTTTGTTCCCTCTCTGTCTCTTTTGATAATAGTTCTCTGATCTCCTCTGGAAACCACCTTTCCAACTGGGCACTTTCACTTTGAGTATTGCCCATTCCTATCCTGGGTCCAGAAGTGAACATGTGACTCAGACCAGACCAATCAGAGCACTGCATTTCTCTAGCCATGGTGATTGGTTCAAGAATGAATGTGTGGGCCTGTGAGATGGCTCAGCGGCATATGCGCTTGCCTGGCAATCGCGAGGTCCTGAGTTCAACTCCCAGAACCCACATACAAGAAAAAGGGCCAGTGATATCGCTCAGGGCGCGAGGTCCTGAGTTCGACCCCCGGTACCCACAAAAAAAAAAAAAATTAACGTGTGACCCAAGGCTGTGCCAATACATGCCATTTTACAGGGGCCTGTTGAGAGAGCAAGGCTGGAGCAGCAGCAGCCATACTGCCACCATGAGGGCATGACCAACAGAAAGCAGCAGCACTAAAGTGGGAACAGGAGAAAACAGTCCTGGGGATGTTATCTGAGCTTTGAGACTTATTTCACAGCCTTCTTGAGATGCAAACAGAGTCTAGGAAATAGATAAACTGTGGGCCAAGCAGTGCTTTGCCAGGAGGGAAGTTGAAGTGCAGGGCACTAATTAACTCAGCTTGCTTGGACCAAGCCACGGTTAGCCAGGCACATGTGTGGTCCGCACTGAGGTGGATGGAGTGAGTCCTGCTGTGATTTCAGACCCTAAGTGCCTCACTTAAGTCACTCTGGTCCAGCAGTGGTGTGGCTTGAAGCCTGCTAGACCTGACACAGATAGAGCCACAGCATACACTGGAAACCATGAATCCTGTGTTGGTTGATTTTGTTGGTGTTATTTTGATCCCCAAAAAAGTATATATTTATTGCATACAGCATGTTGTTGCAAATATATACCCACTGTGGAAGAGCTAAGGCACGTGAATTAATTCACATGCTCATCTCCTCACGTAATTATCTTCTTCTGTAGAAACACTAAATGTTGCACTCTTGGTAAATTTTCAAGAAATAATATGTTGTCACTGTAAGGCACCATAGATCTCTCCACCCCCTTCCTCCTGGCTGAAGTTTTGTGTCCTTTGACCAACACCTCCCAGCCCCTTGATAACCACCCTTCTAACTTCTGCTTCTGGGAGTTCAGCTCTTTTAGATTTAGATCTAGGTCATGCAGTCTTTGTCTCTCTGTGCTTGCCTTCTGTTTTAAGTGTAATATCCCCTGGGTGTGTTATGTTGTCAGAAATGATGGGGTTTCCTCCTTTTTGAAGGCTGAGTAGTACTCCACCCTGTGCACAGAGCACACTTTATTGATGGACACAGCTGGATTCTGTTTTTCAGCCACAGGAGTGCAAATGCTCCTGGGTGTGCTGGTTTCATTTCCTCCAGATCCATACCCCAGTGAGGGGCTGCGGAGACCCTTGGACCCCGAGGCTGGATCTGCAGGTGTGCTCACCATGACCTTGGGCCGTGGGGCTTTGCTCTTTATCTGTGTGCAGGGAGGGTTGGATCCCCTCCCTGGCCAGCCTGGCCCTAATGCGTGCTTCTCCCCAGTCTCTTCGCAGCAGGGGAATCCAAAGGCCATCGCATGCCTGCGTCTGGTCAGCAGCATTGGCTACGCCCTCCTGGGGATAAAGGAAGCAGCAACGCGACGGGGACTCAGCGCGGTGGAAGCTGGCCAGCTTTGCTCCCCTGTGACCTCAGAGAGTCTGAGCACGCGCTTCACCCTGTGACTCCCGGGCAGAGGAAATCCATTCCTGGCACTGAGCGAGACAAACATCTTTGCTGAGGCCCCAGTGCTGGACTTGTTCAGGCCGGTGATGGGGACCTTCCTGGCCCCACCTCTGGGTCTCACAGCTGCCCTCCTCTGCCCTGGACTGAGCACCACATACCCAGGCCACGCTCAGTGCCACATGCAGCACATGCCACAGCCCGAGTGCTCCCAGAGCAGCATGTCACCACCATAAGCCTCGGTCAGTTGGGCACCCCTAGCTCTGGCATCAACGTCACCCCACTCCTGGACCTGCTCCATGTCCATGTTGGTCCTCGGGAGGTGCCGCTTTCCAGTCATGTGGGTAGGAGCTACTTCTCTCCCACCCTCTGCTTCCTCATATGGAAAAGGTGGCACTGGCAATACTGTCACCCCATCTGATGGTTGTGATTACACGAGCAAAGCTCAGGGCAGGGTGCTGGCGTGGCACAAGTGCTCAGTGCTTCACCAACTGTGTGCTGGGCATCTCTGCGCTCTGGTGGAGCCACACTTCTGGGGAGCAGCCACCCCCAGCCAGCCCCTTGGTGTCACAGAGGGAGATCAGGTGGGCCGAGGTGTAAGCAGGGCTTCTAGTCCCTGGACCCAGTGTCTCATTGGGCTGCCAGTCCCAGACAGGAGACCCCCTAGAGTCCGGGGAGGGCAGTACATGCCAGGCCTACCTGCCAGCTGGGTGCCCCCGCCATTCATTAAAACCCGAAAACGGAAATTGGGAATGTAATTAACAATCCAAGTGCAAAGAATGGAGGTTTGTGGTTTTTTTAACACTTCTATAATCTTTCATTAACAGCTACAATTTTAGGCGGCTGTACATAAGTGGTGGAAAACATAACAGAAGCGACATCTCTGAGACTCACTGTCTCTCCTCTGTCGGCTCGGTGACTTTTCCCTGGAGGAGGGCCAGGGAGCTGGACAGTGCTATGGTTTAGGTCTACATGCCCCACAGAGCCTCCCGCACTCACAAACAGGGTACAGGGGAGTGATTGAATCATGGGGCGCCCTATGCGTGGGTCTAAACATGCAATGAGGAGGCAAGGTGTGCTGGAAGAGGCAAGTCCATCGCCCACCCCGAGTCCTGCCCATGCCCCCCTGAGGTGCACCAGCAAGTCCCAGAGACTGTGACCTCCGCCCAGGCAGCTGAACTGGAATGGAACCTTGGGAAGCTTTTCTGCTGGCATTAAACCTCACCCGCCTCCTGGCCCCTGGAGTCCCCGCCCATGGCTGCCTTGGTGCTGCATAATTAAAGGCCAACACAGTTGCCAAGCCAAGCCCCTGTGACCTTCTCCAGGAAGACGCAGGCCCTGGGGGTCAGGGTGCTGGCAAAGCCTCAGACAATGTCCAACAGAACCCGAGGTCCAGGCACCTGGCTCTCCTTTCCCAGCATCCTCTTCAAGTGCCAATTCCAAATCCACAAGGACTGCTTTTTCACTGGATTGCTTTATAAGGGGCTCAGGTGTGGAGTTTTAGAAAGAGGATACCATATTTTTAAAAGGCAGATGGTCAGGACTGATGGATGGCTGCAACTGTCCCCATATAGGCATGGCAGCTGTGGCCAGCTGTGCCCTCAGATTGTGGGTAGTGGTCTCCACGGTTCTGTCCCAGCCCCCTGTCCATGCCCCCAACCCTAGGGCTCCCTCTGCTACCTCCTCAGGGTGTGATTGCTCCAAGCCAGAGGCCAGGGAGAGCAGGACACAGGGGACTTCAGCTTCCTGCAGCCTCAGCCCGGACCTCCGGTGTGTGCTGTGCAAGAGCTGAGGCCCAGGTAAGCCAGTGGGGCTTGGTAAAGATGGGTCCCAGTGCCCTCCATCACGCCTGAGGGGGCCCCATGCCCACCCCAAGGCTCCTCAAGTCCCTCAGGACCCCTGTCTGCTCTCTCTCTCTGACTCACCATCTTCCCATCCCTCTGTTGTCTCATCCACAGCTCCCAACCCCACGCCACACCTCATGCACAGGGTGTCTGAGTGGCAGACAGGTGCCACTTGGTAGCTGTCAGCCAGACCAGAGCAGGTTAAGTGACAGAAATAACCAGAAAGGCACCAGCTTGTGACCAAGTTCAGATTCCTTCTCAGTTACATCTGGGGAGCAGCTACGTTGCGGACTTCATGGTGTCCTCGCCCCTGGCCCCAAGGTGCTGAAGCAAGAAACATGAGAGTGTTGTAGGTCACTGTGGAGCAGGAAAAGGAGGTGGGAACAAATGCCTGATGTGACTGCTAACCCTCCGCCTTGTGATGACACTCATCACTTCTGCTCGTATTTCACTGGCCAAGGTGTCATGGAGTCACCACGCTGTGCATTCTAGCATGGCCACATGATCAGGGTGGATAGATGACACAGAGAGATCAGTGATTAACTGATAGGTGGATAGATAAGTGTGAGGGGGAAAGGGAGAGAATAAGTTTGTATATGTATGGCCAGGTGTGGCAGCACATGCCTGTAATCCCAGCACTTGGGAGGCTGAGACAGGAGGATCGCCAAGTGTTCTAGGCCAGTCTGGGATACATGGTGAGTTCAAGGCCAGCCAGGGCTACATAGTGAGACCCTGTCTCAAAAAACAAAAGGTTACAAATATGTGATCCATAAGGCATGAGTTTTTGTTTGTTTCTTCATGTCACTGGTTTTATCTGTCTTGAACAGCACTTGGCACATATTTGGATGGATGGATGGATGAGTGGATGGATGGGTGGATGGGTGGATGGATGGGTGGATGGATGGGTGGATGGATGGATGGATAGATGGATGTATGGATGGATGGATGATGGGTGGATGGATGAATGGATGGATGGGTGGATGCGTGGATGGATGGATGGATAGATGGATGGATGGGTGGATGGTTGGGTGGATGGATGGATGGATAGATGGATGGATGAGTGGTTGGATGGGTGGATGGGTGGATGGATGGGTGGATGGGTGGATGGATGGATGGATGGATGGATGGATGGATGGATGGATGGATAGATGGATGGATGGGTGGATGGATGGGTGGATGGATGAGTGGATGGATGGGTGGATGGATAGATGGATGGATGGATGGATGAGCGGATGGATGGGTGGATGGATAGATGGAAGGATGAGTGGATGGATAGATGGATGGACAGGTGGATGGATGATGGGAAGATGATAGATACATGAATGGATGGGAAGTGGAAAAGAGACCAATAACAAGATCAAGAGTGAAGATAAGACTACGACCGAACACATAAATGGGGAAAAATTAATCCACATGGCCCGGAAGGAAAAACTCTAGTCTCTTAATGGCTAGATGGTGGTGGGAGAGAAGACTGGTTTTACCAGAAACTGTTTTATCCCAAAAGCACATATTTAGGGCATTGGGGGTATTCTGGGCTTTGTTTTGTAAGTTTAATTCCAGAGAAGTGCTAAAGACTCTCCCCTCTCCTCCCCCCTCCCTCCCTCCCCTCAGGCTTCCCGGGAACTCACTGAGCACCACTCTGTGTCCTGCACCAAGGGGGCACCAAGGATGTAAACACTGCCCAGCCCCATCCAGATGCTCAGAGGTTGCTGGGAGAGAGAAACAATAAACAGGCTTCAAGACACAAGGTGGCACCGCAGCGACAGAGGGGAGCCGGGGGAGGTTGAGATGCAGACAGCTGGCACCTGGAAGTCCTGGAGGGTCCAGGATGGCCACCCAGAAAAGTGGGTCCTGAGCGGAGTCCCAAATGCTGAGGAACAGGTGTCCGGGTGAAGCAGAGGGACAGCAGCTCCAGGACAGAGCCAGAGAGGAGAAAGTCTGACTTCAGAGAGCATTTGTCAGGCCAGACCCACTTCCGTAACAAACAATCCTGACCTTTCAGGGACTTCACAAAGCCCACGTTCCTTCCCCCTCGCGGAGCAGCAGTGCAGGTGACGCTCCTCGTAAGCTCTCTTCCAAGGGCTCCTTGCACCACCCAGGCCCCTGCGTCAATGTCCCCTCATCCAGCAGCTAGGGAAAGAGGAGACACCCGGGGGTTGCTCCCTGACCCAAATGGGAAGGGTGCTCTGTGTCTTCCAGCCACATGCCAGAGACCATTATACAAAGGTGGATGGGAAGTGACATCCAGCTGAGGACTTGGGAGGGACAAGGACCTCCAACTCCTCCCCATCCACCCCATCATGCCTGTGTGTTTGAGACACCAATGGCCCTCGGCACAAACACTTATCCATCCAGTATCCATGGCCTGTCATCCTGGGGCATCATGGCTCTCACCTGAGGGCCAAAGGGCAGGTCTGAGGAAGGACCTGACTCCCTGCTCCTGGCTCCCAAGGGACAATGACACAAAGGGTCAGTCAGCAGCGCCTCACCCACGCCTTGGGCCACAGGAATAAAAATGAAGAGGCAGAGAGTGGAGGAAAAAAGGGTGGAGGGCTGGGTTCCCACCATCCTGCCTTTCTTGCAAATCCATGTCACCACTCAACAGGACCTGTGCACCTCCTCATGCCCTGTTCTGTGCCAGTGGCTGAAGAAGCAAGGTTCTGTGGTGTTGGGACAATGGCAGTGACAATCAGGGTGACAATACAGAGGATAGCAGCCCAGAGGAGCTGCTGTCTCAAGCAAGTGGGAAGGACACCAAGATCTGAAGGGTGGGGGCAATTGGCCAGGTAGAGGGAGGGGCAGTGTCCAGGGCAGGTGACAGCACCAGCAGCAGGAAGAAGGTGGAACCTGGGACTTCCACACAGAGAGCTCAGGGGTGAGGGGAGGGAGCAGGAGGAGAGGGAGAGCAGGGCCCGGGGGAGGACCCTAACTCCAAGGTCCAACAGAAAGTAGCAACTAGCAGGAAAGGAAGCTGGGGCTCAAGGGACTCGAAGGAGGAGGGGAAGCCTCGTGACTTTCATGCACTGAAGGATGACTCTCTTTTCATGCCCTGCCCAGTTCAATAAGGGACAAGAAAATAATTCCCTTGAAACACAGCCCCAGGAGTGGTGCGACTTGGTGTGACACTTACTCATGATGTGTCAACTCAGACTCCTCAAAGAACTAAAACTAGAAATTCCATTTGATGCAGCTATCCCCCTTCTAGGTATCTTCCCAAAAGAGCAAAAGACGTCATGTTACAGTGATGCGTGCACACCCATGTTTACAGCAGCACCATTCATAACAGCTAAATCTTGGAAGTAGCCTAAATGTCCATCCACAGCTAAATGGATAAAGAAAATGTGGCATTTACACATAAAGATAAACTTGAGTCATTTACAGGAAAATGGATGTACTTTGAGACCATAATGATCAATGAAATCAATCAGACACCCAAACTTAAATATTGCATGGTTTCTCTTACATGAGAAACCCAAAGTATAAATAAATTAGTGAGCAAATTAAAAGACAGATAATACAAAACAGGGAGATAGATCTTCTGCAAATGGTAAGGGAGGGCGGGGAAGGGAAGGGAATGTAAAAAGAATTTAGATGTGTTACATCCATGTACCGACTCCACACAATGAATGTAATCATTATGTACTGCAAACATGTACTAATAAAAGAAAAAATTTTTAATCACAATATGTCAATTTGACCAGAGTAGGAAACACCTAGCAGATTAATAAACCACAGTTCCAGTGTGTCTCTGGATGATTGACATCCTGGCAGCAAATTGAGGAGGAAGACCTGCCCAGATGTGGGTGGCACCAACCAATAGGCTTGTGGCCTGGAGGGAATAAAAAGGGAAAGGAGGAAGTGTGTCCATTTTGAACAGCTCCAGCCTGCTTGAGTGGATGCACCCTTTGCTGCCCTCACCTTTGGACCTTGATCTCCAGTCTCCTCAGCCTCCAACACAGACTCACAGGGCAGCACTGAAGGGAGCTTCCAGGACTTTGACCTTGGACTGCATTGTTGATCCCTCTTCTTCTGTGGCTTCCGTCTTCTTGGGCTGAGCAGCTGCTGGATCCTCCAGCTCTCCACACACAAACAGCCATTGCAAACTCTCCAGCCTCTGATCCTGTGAGCCTTCTACTGACTCCCTTTGCATAATTATACTCAGATTCCCTATTGATTCTGCTCCTCTAGAGAACCCTAACTAATACACCTGGTAAGAGAAGAGCTGAGACTGAAAACTCCCATGATTACCCAGCAAAGGAAGACAGTGAGGCCTCCTTCAGTCTGCAAAGACAAAGGGTGAGCTGGGTGGTGCACACTAGTAACCCCAGCATTCTGGGAGACTGAGGCAGGAGGATCACAAGTCTGAGCTCAGCATGGGCAAGTTAGTGAGACCCTGTCTCAAAATTTAAAAAAGAGCTTAGGCATAGCACAGTTTGAAGGCCCTGGGTTCAATCTCCAGTACTGTAAAAAAGAAGAAGGAGAAGGAAAAGAAGAAGGAGGAGGAGGAAGAAGAGGAGGAAGAGGAGGAAGTGAAGGAAGAAGAGGAGGAGGAAGAGGAGGAAGAGGAGGAAGTGGAGGAAGAAGAGGAGGAAGTGGAGGAGGAAGAGGAGGCAGAGGAAGAAGAGGTGGGGAAGAAGAAAAGTATGTGACAAAGAATAGAAAATTAATTGGACATGGAGCAGCCACCTGTCACAGTCATACTGATGTGTCATGAGCCTTCCTTGAGGTGCGGAGGAGATGGCTTTAAAACACACTGAAGAGTACTTGATATTCCAGCCACAGTGGAAGGCATGGTGCTGGTGGGGACCGAAAAGATTCTAGCAACCTGAGACTTTTGGATGGGGCAAGGGGAAGCCCATGATGCAGATGTTTGGATAAATCCCTAATTTCCTGGGTCAGCATCATCTCGGGAGGCAACTATTTCCACAGCTTCTCAACAGCCCCCTCATCTGGACCCCTGACCACAACAGTGACACGCGTGATTATTCTGCCCTGAGTCACTAGAATGGCCCCAGATGCAAAAGGGAGCAGCTCATCCCCAGCAGTGGCAGGTGCTGTTGGGCACCCTGGTGAACTCTGGGCCCACAGTCTCCTGTTGGTCAAGGCCCTCGACTCGGTGAATCTCTGGCTCATTCAGAAACCAGACTCATCGCTTTCAAAGCCAAAGGCTCACTGTGGGGATGTCTAAGGTAAATTTCCAAAACGTGAACGAAAATGCTCAGCGGGCACCAGTCCCTGAACAGGACTGCGGAGGGTTAACAACCAGACTCCTCTGGGTGATGAGAGAAACCTCAAGGCTCCTGCCTGTCCAGTCTTCCCCAGCACAGTGCAGACGCAGGCTGGGAACTGTCAGGTGTTTGGGAAGTGTGTGGCTCGTCAAGCGAACCCCAGAAAAGAGGAAGCAGAGGGGCCATGTGGTGAGCACAGGAGGACTTCAGACTCCTGAGGGCTCAACAGGGCAGGGGCTCAGGGGCCCAAGTCCCAAGCTGCCTCACCCCACCAAGGTCTGCCACACCAGCAGAAGCCTTCCTGCTGCAGCTTCTCAGGCCCCTGGAGGAGAGGTCTGAGACGGGCCAGGAGGGGCCTGTTTGCAACCCGTTCTCCAGGTGACTTACGGAGAAGCAGACTGGGGGTCACTGCTGTTATCCTGGCAGGAATCCAGGGCTGAGTCCCTCCTTCCCGAAAGCCCCCAGAGTCAGGAAGCCCTTCGCAAGGAATCCCCGCCTCACCTACAGCCAGGAGTTTCCAAAGCCCAGTCTCACAAGGTGCCCTTCAACTTGATGTACTGCACACACCCATGGCACACACACTTGTGTGCACACACATACATGGTACATGTAGTACATGCAGCCATGTGTACATGCACATGGGGCACACACACTTTTGTGCATACACACTCATATACATGCGCACAGGTGCCCGCTCACACCCTGCAAACGAAGGCACAGCCCTCCATCCCCTGGGTGAGGAGGAGCTTGGGAACTCTGCAGCCTCCACCTGCTGGCCCAGCCAAGCTGGCTCTAGCTCCCTTGCTGACAAGCACCCTGCCCCTTCCTTTGACTGGCTGGGTCTTGTGCAAGGCTGAGAGCTGGGGGGGATGGAGGACCAGCACCCAAGATGGCCTCAGTGGCGGTCCTGAGCTGCACAGGACCTGGTGAGGTCACAAGAGGGTGGCCATGTAGGAAAGCAATCAACAGGGATAGTGGGGGGTGTGGAGCCCCACACAACACACAGCAGAGCATCCCTGGCTCCATCCAAGAGCGAGGTCCCCAAGGTCAGTGACCTTAAGGGTTCACCCTCGTCTCTGCCCCTTGACCTCCTGATCAGGCTGCAGAGCGCCCTGCCCTCCCTGTGTGCCCTGGGTCCCTTCCTCCCCTCCTCCCCTTCCCTTCTGGGCACTGATGGGCATTAGCTGAGCTGGCAGCTGGACCTCAGGCTCCTGCCACGTGGGAAGAAGCCAGGGTCTGTGACTCCGGGGTCCCCAATGCAGAGTAGGAAGACAGAACTGCTGGGCCAGCCCAGCCTTCCTCCTGCCTACAGCCCACTCCCTGGGGTGCTATTTGGGCACCCAGGAAGAGGAGGAGAAGGAGGAGGGTGGCTTGGGAAGCAGTGAGGTAGGGTGGTTATGGCTCCCACTGCCAGCTCCGTGGGACTTAGACAAGTGGCACTCAGGGCTCCACCTGCAGACCAGGTGTGCTAAGGCCCCTGCCCCAGAGGCTGGAGGAGGATACCCTGAGGGGACACAGGGAGGAGCAGTCATCTCAGAAAGGACAGAGCCCTGCTCAGCCAGTGGATCTGGGAGGGCAGGGGAGGTGGCCAGTGCCCTCCTCCCTGCAGCTGCCCAGTCAGCTGATGTGACCTCTGGGCAGCTTGTCCTCAGGAATTCGCAAACTGGCCACAGACCTTGGCCACCAGGGGCCTCTCCCCATTTTGAGACATTTTGCCATCTTTTCCTGGCCCTGCAGGGGCTGCACCAGCCCAAGCCCTGCATTCCCTACAGGGAGCTCACCTGGGTACCAACAGCCAGAGCTCCACGGCCTCCCTGAGGCCCTGGCCACAGGTGAGACACAGTCCCTGAACGCAGAATCACAGCCTAGCGGGAAGGACAGATGGACACGTGGGCTCTCTGCTGCTGGACAGACAAGCTTGGTGACAGCAGCTGGGGGTCACCCTCTGTCCAGCTGCCACCTAAGCCCCAGGAGGGATTGTCCGCTCCTCAGCTGGGTTATAACCTCAGCCCCAAGGAAGTGGGCTAGTCCTCCAAGGCTCTGCTTCCCATCTAAGAGCTCAGTTCCCTGGGCACACAGGAGCTGCATCCCAGTCCCCATGGAGATCCCCGGAGAAGGCTGGTTCCCCGGAACAAAGCCTCTGTTCTCAGCAAAGAGCTTGGGGTGCAGCAGAAAGGCACACTTACCCCGCCTGCATGGGGACCCCGTCTGTGGCCAGCACTCCCCTCCCCACCACATGGTTCCCAGTACTGCACAGGGGTTCCTGGCCCCACCCAAGTGACAGGAGGCCTGGGCCTGTCTCTCTCTCCCTTCCTTCTTCCTTCCTGCTATGTATATGTTTCATTTTGCTCAAGCTGCTTTGACCCTTTCCTTTGAGAAGTCCCCGCCAATGCCCACACGAAGCAGCTGCCCACATGGCCCAGAGCTCCAGTGCCATCCATAGGCCGAGGCTGATGCCCTGGGGCCTCAGAGAGTCCAGAGAGTAGAGTGGGCCTCATCTCTGCCAATAGCACAGCCCCTCCCTGTACGGCCACCAGCCCCCAGCCCGAGCTGAGCTCGGAATCCAGGGCCCTGTGAGATTCAGTCCAAGCCACATGCTGTCACAGATGCACAAAGAGAAGCACTCAGAGATGTACACAGACACAAAAACGCACCCAGAGATCCACAGGTACATACCTACACACACACACACACACACACACACACACACACATACACACAGCTGTGGTCCTCTAAAGACTCCAGCAGGACTGCCCACTGGCAGGCACGGCCTCATCCACCCGCCTGGCCGGAGAGGGACCCTGAGGCCATGGGCGTGAGGACACACACAAAGGCGGTGCCCCCAGGCAGCAGCAGTGAGGCTTTGGGAAGAGGGGCCTCCTGGTCCCGGCCACACCCACTTCCTCCTGGTTCCTCCCCTGCCACCGGAGCAGAGACCCTGGGAAAGACGCACATATTCCAGGCAAGAAGTAAAAACCCTGCTCCCGTTTCCATGGGAACCCAACTGGAGCTGCAGAGAGGGCTTTAATTGGAAGTGCTTATTTGGCTGAAACCCCAGGAATAATCAACAGGAGATTAGAAACACTAAAAACCAGCAGGAGCCAGGAAACATCTTGGAGGGGACGGTGACAGAAGGGACAGTACCCCTGGAAACCATCGATGATAATAATAACAATCGTTACAGTGATTGAGCGAGCACGCCACGTCGGGCCAGTGCTAATCCTCTGTGTGTGTTGTTTCGTTGACTGCTTCCAACAACCTTTAGGCCCTTGCTCCCATTTTGCACACTGGGAGCTCTTTGGAGCTCAGAGCGGTTAAGGAAGTGGCCCAAGGCCACACAGGATTTAAAGCAGCCTTGAGAGGACTCCAAAAGCCTCCGTGGTCACAAGACAACACTTGAGTTGGGTCCTAGGACCCATGAAGCTTGCAACCTTTCCAAGGTGGCTAATGGGCACCCTACAGCACCCTGGGACACCCCCAGGCATCTCAGCTGCCCACATCCAGTCACCCGCTTCAGCCCGGCCACATCGCTTGCTTTCTGTGCCCTCTGCGGACCTGGTGACCCCTGGTGGCAGCTGTGGGGCACTGCACTGAGGCTTGGCTTAATTCCCAGGCCCCCAAGAGGGAGGAGGCTGGTCTGGGCGGCTGCCTTGGAGAAGCCCTGGGGTGGGTCCCTGCCAGCACCCAGCACCTTTGCAGGCGGCTGGGTAAGACCAAGCCTCCAGGAAACACTGCCCTGTGATTCCTCCACTTCTGCTGAGGCGGCAGCGGGCAGGGGCGGACAGGTAGCACCAGGCATCTGCTGGGACCGTGTGGCCACCACTCACGAGCAAGTGGCTGAGGCCCACTGTCCTTCCCAGAGCCCAGCACACAGGCCCGCCAGCAAAGTCCTGGACTCGGAAGGACTCTGCTACCCCCGTGCCAGCCCCTAGCGGCCAGTGTCAGCACCTGGACCTCCCGCCTGGGCCCCACAGCGTGGCTTGAGGCTGGGCCAGGACTCAGGGACAACGAACAGCCGTGAAGGATGGAGCCACCTGATGGTGGCTACAGGAAGGGTATTTTTACCAAACATGTATCCGCTGAGCAATTTAAATTACTTTTTTTTTAAAGCAGCTGGCATTTACTCAGTTGGCATCTTATTAAATTTCCCCCTCTTGAACTACTCCAATATGCAAGTCACTGTTATTCCAAATAAGAGGACTTACAATTCAAACAGAGAGGGGGAGCAGGGCCCGGCACGCCTGGCTGTCCAGTGCGAAGTGAGGGCAGGAGGCCGGGGTGGGGGTGGCTGCACCTGGAAGCTATCAGTCAGGAGAGGGGCTGCTTGCTGATCTGTGGCCTGGTGGCCCTGTCCAGACTGAGGCCATCAAGGAAGCCAGAGTGGGAGTAGAGGAAGGGGCCCATGGGGTGCACGCTGGCATCAGGTCAGCCCCAGTGTAGGGCCCGGGCCTCTGCACGTCTGGCGTCCTTCAGATGATCAAGCATCGCGGGGCGTGGCTCAGGCACAGCGTGAGGGTCCTTGGAGGGGTCCCTCTGCTGGTGGCCAGGGAGGGTACTACAGGACAGTCCTCAGGGCCACCCAAGGGACCTAGGCAGCCCCTACTCTAGATTTCCTCCCTTAGAGGAAGCTCAGGAATGAGGAGGTAGAGGAAGGGTGCTGAGCTCACTGCCACAGTCAGAGGGTCCCAACACTTGGGGCTTCCTTCACCCATAACTGATCCTGGGGACCCAGAAAGGCCCGGTAGTGCCCACAGGACCCTGGAGGACACAGCAAGAGGCTGTGGCATCATGGAGGGCCAGGGACCTAGGCCAGAGAGCCGCTCCTGCTGGGGAAGCTCTGTGCAGACTGAGGAGCCCACCTTGTAGGTGGTCCAGGGACCAGGGCACAGGCGAGTCCAAAGTGGTGACTTACAAGATGCCAGGAAGTCAGGGCGTGGCAACAGGAGCTCAGAAGCAGCTTGCTGTCTTGGTATAAGGAGGACCCTTCCGTGCCCACAGGGGCTCCATGCTCGGAGACCCCAGCATATCTGTCTGCCCGCTGCACGTAGGGCTGAGCCCCTGGACCTCGGCTCTGTGCAGGGCCTGCAGCAGGAGCCCGGGCCGCCTGTTCACACTTATGTTCAGGTGCACTGGCTTCTCCACCAGGCCCAGGCACCACCCCAACTGGAGAACGGCAATCACCATGGAAATGAGGCCATGTCACCCCACCCAGCATCAGAGCCAGGAGTGCGAGCACTGGTGTTAGCCGCTTTCGGGAGCAGGACACTGAGTTCACAGGGAATTCCAGCAACTTGTCCCCCCATCCTGTCCACTAAGAGTGGCTGCATGGGACCCAGACTCAGACCCACCCAACCCAGCACCTCTGACCTTTGCTGGGGACAGTGATCCCAGTGCATCCCCACCCCAATCAATCGCCAAGAGCTCCCAGGCCCATGAGGGACACTGCTCTGCTGGGAGGGAAGGGGCCCTGGCCATCTGGAGAAGCTGCCACCTTGGGGACAGACCCCTGGAGGGAACCAGTGCTGACCGGCAGGACCAGGAACCTTCCAGTCCCACAGCCATTTGGGCCAGGCCTGGTATGAACACAATGGGGCCCCAGGCACAAAGCCCCTGACCCTCTGCAGCAGAGCCTGGCACAGGAGGCCTTGGGCAGTGCTCCACGGACACGCACTGAGCACCTGCTATGTACCAGGCACCTGCATCAGGACGAGCTGGGAACGGCACAGTCCAGAGCTCTGGCCTTTTGGGGTTCACACCTGGGAAGGGGACACAGTAGGCAGCTGACAAATGTCACACAGGAGTCCACAGCTGGTCAGTGTCACTTGTAAGGGACAGAGAGTCAGAAATAGAGACATGGAGATGGAGAAAGATAGAGATAGAAAGACAAAGAGAGAGTCACAGACACAAAAAGAGAGACACCAAAAGAGACAAAGACAGAAAGAAACAGAGACAGAGATACAAGGTGACTCCCGGGCACTCTCCCAGGAGCGCTCAGAAGCCTGCCCAACCCTCCTATAGGGCACCACTGGGGCTGAGGCAGCACTGTCTTCTAGAAGAAGGGGCTGCGGTGTCACCCAAGCCCCCACCTGGCCCGGGAATTTGAGCTTCTTCCTCCTTACGTCTGGAAGCGAAATCCCAGGACAGACCCCGCCTGCCATGGCCCAGGCAGCAGCTGCCTCTGGTCACTGGACCTCCTGGTGGCACTGCCCACCTCCTAGGCTTGGGGTCTTCATGCCAAGCCCTGAGACAGCTCCCAGGACTGAGGTCCCAAACCCCATGACAAGGGGTCCAGGGTGACTTGGAGTGAGAATAGCCGGGGACGCCATGTGCCCAGGGACACCGAGGACACGAGTGCTGAAGATAAGAGCCCAGGACCAGCTGGGTGTGTGGCTCACACCTGGAATCCCAGCACTCTGAGAGGCTGAGGCGGGGGAACTGCAAGTTGGAGCCCAGCCTGGGCAACTTAGCAAGACTCAGCCTCAAAATAAAAACTAAGAAGAGCTGGGGACGTAGCTCGGTGTGCAGGCCCTGGGTTCAATCCCCACTGCTACTAAAATAAATAAGCAAACAAATAAGCCAAGGACCAGCGTCGCGAACCCGGAGAGGAACGGGTGTGTTGACCTTGTCTTCAGCTTCTTGAGTGGCCTCGGAACCCTGCGGTGAGGCAGGTAGGCGCTGCATTCCCTTCTTGCCCTGATTGGGGAAGGAGTTTGGAAAAGTTAAATCACTTTTCCAGAGTCGCACAGGCAGCAGGCCAGTCGCGGAGCTGGGGCGGACCCAGGCCCTCTGATTCTAGTGGCTGAGCTCATGTCATGGTCGGACAGCCTGCATCTACTGTCAGGCTCCCGACCCTCTACCCCGGAAAGGACGCAGCACTCTGTCGGACTGCACCCTGCACAAGCCCGTGTCCCTGCCAGGGACTGAGGTCCTTCCAAGAGCTACATGATGGTGAGCTGTGTCCCCAGAGGATGTCAAAGGGCTACCTGGGCCCTGTGCATGGTCTTGTTTGGACACAAGGTGTCTGCAGATGACCAAGCCGAGAGTGGCCTGAGACCAGGGTGGCCTTAATCCTGGAGCCCCTGTCCTTATGGAAAGGGTTAGGAACCGAGGCCCACACAGGAGGCCTGGGTGACCCTCTTCAAGGCTTCAGAAGGAACCTGCGCTCCTGAACCCAGACTTCTCCAGGACCGCAGCAGTAAATGGATGTCTATGGTTTGAGGCGCCATCTGCCAGGTGTTGTGACAGCTGCCCCACAGGGGACAAGACCAGGGTCTCTAGAACCAGCAGTGTCCCCTGGAAACTATTAAGCTGAATAACACAGCCACCACTGCACATGTTCTCTGAAGATGCCCCTGAGGACCTGGCCACACCTGGGGTCACAAACCCTCCCTGGAGAAAGGCGGGGCTTCCTAGCTCCAGGAAGGGACCCCAGCCAGGAATGACTCGGGCAAGCAAGAAGGACCCCAAAGCAGCCCTGGAGGAAGGCCATCTCACCCCTGCCCAAGGGACACTCCCAGGAAAGCAGAGACCAAGGTGGCCCTGGGGCAGCAGCTGATCCCCGAACAAGGGCACCCCTGGCTGGGGACGAGGTTGCAAACACACGGTGCACAGAAACTGCCGGGAGTGTCCAGGGTCAAAGATGGTTTACCCCGACCACTCAGCAGTGGGGCCGTCCCCAAGAACAGCAACAAATTTCCGTTATTAGAGAGGGACCTCTCAGAGCTGGAAGAGCATGAACATTTGCAAATTCCATGCTGATTTCACTTTCTCTAAGCCACTTAAAGAGCTGGCTAAAGAAGGAGCATCCAATTAGAAGTCGTCGCTCGCCTGTCTCCATTCTAGTGATAAGAGCGCCCTCCTTTGTCATCCGCCAGCCACGCATGCAGCAGTCACCTCCCAGTCCTGAGCAGGGCTACCTGAACCCAAACCCAGCCCTGGTTGGTGTGATGTTCCGTGGCCCTCTGCCCTCCCTGTGGCAAAGACGAGAAGGGGCTCAACCCGAGGACAAGAACAGTTCACCAGATCCAAATCCCCAGCCCCTCCTGCCCCAAGAACCCTGGTCTGAATCAAGCCCCTGCACACTGGCACTCGCCCTTCCAGCGCTCACATGGTGACTGGCAGGACACACACTGCCATGTCCTGGGCGCCCAGAGCTGACTTTCCAGGCTGCACAAGGCCTGCACAGTGCACAGTCATGATATGGGGAAGCCAGGAGCTCGAGGTACCTCACATGATAGAAGAAAACCAAGTGCATACTGGAAAGTTTCCACGCCATTGGCTGGAGCTGCCTTCATCCCGTGTCACTTACACCAAGGACACCAAGGCAGATGGAGTCGGTCTCTTGCTCAAGTTCATGGTGAACATCCAGCAGGTAAGCCCAGCCCCTGCTTAGAGTCCCCTCACTCTTGAGTTTGGAGCCCCCACAAGCCCACGGTGGGGACCCTGCCCCCTGCCCAGCAGCCCCAGCTATGGCTGGGAAGGAGTTGGCACTTGAAGACCGGGATACATGGGGCTCACGTGGATGGAGGGAGACCCTGGTCCAATCCCCACTTCACAGGTGAACGAACTGAGGCCAACATGAGGTCCAAGTCAGTAGGGGCAATGCCGGTGTGGTGCCCGCCCTCGAAAGCCCAATGGAAACCAAGCAGATAAGCCACTAAGAAACTCGCCTCTGACGGAAACCTCGGGGATGGATGAGAAAACAGAAAGGGGCCCAGCTGGGTTGGGCTCTTGGGTCCTGGTGATGTCTGAGAGCAGGACTCAGCCCAAGCACCCTCCTTGCCACACACTGAGCCCGGGTACTGACCAGCCTGTGATTTCTCGGCTTCCTAAACTGGCCCTGAAGTGGGGCTGAGGCTGGCAGTGACAGTAACGATGGTGACGGTGACCAGGGGCTACATGAGCCTGGCTCAAAGGAAGGATTGGGCAGATGGAGCCTGATTTACTGAAACAACAGATGTCACCCTGGGAGACTCTACTCATTGAATTTCAGAACTTTAGGAATAGTCTGCCACCCATTCCTGACATCTCCCTTCCAGGACTTTGAGACTTCTGTCCATCATGCAAGCTGCCCCTGCCATGGCTTGTATCTAGGTGTCCCCCCAAGCCTCATTTGCTCATAGGTGGAGCTTTGCAGAGTTGGCCAGATCCAGGACATGTGGTACTGGGATTCAGGGTGTGTAGTACTAAATTAACCCACTGGTTGGAATTAGCATAGTTCTGGGTGTGGATAACAGAAGCCCCACCCTGGGTGTGGGTGGCACCAATCAATAGGCTTATAGACTGGGTGGGCTGTAAAAAGAGACAGGGAAGGCAGGCAGCTGCAGCCTCCTGCCTGCCCTGCCATGGACTGTTTCTCCACTGTGATGCTCCTCCACCATGCCTTGGAACCAGCCAACTATGGACTGAAACCTCTACAAACTGTGAGCTAAATAAACCTTTCCTCCTTTAACTTTGGGTGTTGGGTATTTTGTCTCAGCAATGGGAGATGGATCAGAGATGCAAAGGAACAGGTAAGGGAGAAGAGGTAAAATACGTTAAGGCCCTCGCCCCTCTGAGAATGCCACAGTGTGCATGGGCTCTGTTGCCTGACTTAGGACCTGGCGCTGCCTCCAGAGAAACCAAGAAGAGATGAGAAACGTGAGCCTGGGCACTCAGGGTGCCCGGCCCAGGTGGCCACCTCAAGCCCAGCTGATCTTTAAACTTCCTGTTAAGCTTTCAAATATCAGGCTGATAATATAGGAAATTCTGCTGTTTTCAGCAGCATGGATGGAAGTGGAGGACATTCTAAGTGACATGAGCCAGGCACAGAGGCACCACGTGAATGTTCTCACCCCTGTGGGGAAGCTGCAGGGGACCCCACCAGGGAAGAGCAGAGTGAAAGTCACTAGAACCCAGGAAGGGCATGGGGGGTGACGGGGACCACTGGATATGGGGCCAAAGCACAGTTAGTGAGGAGCAGTGCATCCCGCCACATCCACAGCATGTGGGAACCACGGCTCACGACAACTCATTATGGCTTTTGTACAGAGCCAGAGACAGGAGTTTGCAAACTCCAGGCACAAAGAATGGTGTTGAAAGAGATGGAAATGCTAATTACCCAGACCTAATCAATACACATTGTACACATGTATTAAATTATCAGGCTGCACCCCAGCGATGTGGACTATTATTATGTGTCGGTTGAATTCTTTTAAATTTTTTATAATTTTAAAAACTGTCAGGCTAATTTTGCACTCCATACTCCCTACATCTATATTCTTTAACACAGAAATAATTCTATGCCCAAATCCTGGAGAGAAACGAATGCTGCTGGAGATATCTCCTGAGTTCCGTGGGAGGTTCCTGGACTATGGGGATTCCGTCCCTGCCCTGACTACATCCTTGGGCAGCCCAGTGGGCAGTGTGTGCCCACAGACACATGGTCTCCAAGGGTGGGCATCAAAGAGCTCAAATCCTGCCTCTGCTCCTTTCTTTGCTGGATAACTTTGAGGAAATGAAGTCACCTCTTTGCACCTCAGTTTGCTCATCTGTAAAATGGGGGCAGTACTAGCACCTGCTTCCTTGAGCGCGGGGGATGTGAACTCATCTAGTGCAGAGAAAGCACTTAGGATGGCACCATGCCTGCTGAGAGCTCAGGGTTAGCTAGACGAGGCTCACCTTGCAATGCCCTGAGGAGGTCTCTGCAGGGCTCAGGAAGCCACCTCAGTCCTGAGCAGGTGGGATGGCAGGCCAGGGAGGGGCTGGGACACCTATGCTGGCTCCCCACTGGCCCTAGCCGCATCCCTGACACTTCCCTAGGGAGGCTTCTGAAGCTGGGGTCTCAGAAGCACAGAGGAGCCGTCCCTGAGCTGGCTGCAGTTCCCCCTCACTTTCAGCAAGAGAGCGCAGTCACCAGGCTGCATCCTGTGTGGCGCCTCTGCAGCATGCTCTGGCCAGGCGGAGGTGCTTTCCACGTACCCCCGAGCAGGAAGCCTCTTGTCCACCCTCCGACACCCAGAAAAGCCTGAGCAAAGTTGGGCCCAATAGGAACAGGGCCAGATGGGGGCTCCAGGAATCAGACCCATTGGGGGCCAGGAGGAGGTAGAACTCAGGGCTGCCACCTCCTCCAAGCTTCAGGTTCCAACATCCCAGGATCACGCCCCAGAACTGGCAGGAGAGGCACCTGCCTCTTGGGTGGGTGGGGAGACCAGAGCTTGGTCAACTCCCAGATCCAGCTGCGGAGCAGCCCTGGGAGCCCAGAGCTCACCTGCGACCCACAGAGCCTTTCCATAGCAAGAGGAGCTGGGAGCGCCCTGGGCTCACTTCCGCTCTCTACATGACCACAACCCAGTGCCTTAGGACAACACATCTGAGGGTCTGGCAGTTCTGCAGATTGGAAGGACAATGTGGTGTCACTGAGCTAAAGGCAAGATGCAGAGTCGGTTCCCCCTGCAGGATCCAGGGCAGAATCCACTCCCTGCCCTCCATCCCCAGCTTCAGGAGCACAGGGGCGCTCCTGACCCAGTCCTGCTGTCCTCGGTGTGGCCCTTTCTCCAATTGCTGCCTCCCCTCCCACTCAGAGGACCCTGGCGCTTACTCTGGGCCCACCTGGGTCATCCAGGCCAATCTCTCTGTGTCTGCTCAGCTGATCTGCAGCCTTAGCTCCTTCTTCAGCCCCTTTGTGCTGCTGTCACTGAACACCAAGGGCCAGGAAATTTATGAACAACAAAAAATTTCCTTCTCCTAGTGCTGGAGACTAAAGTCCAAGATCAAGACACTGGTGTGTGGGGTCTGGGGAGGAGAGGAGCTCTGTGCTCAGCTGGTGGAGGGCAGGAGGACAAGAACTCCTGATTCAAGCCCCTTCCGAGGGGCTCTTAACCCTGCATTTCTGAGAGAGGAGCCCCAGGGCCTGAGCACCTCCTAAAGACCCCCCTCCTGATCCTGTCCCTGGCCCTGGGGGTCACATTCAGCCCCTCACTGGACACAGTCACTGTCCTGGGGGTGAAGATATGGACATCTTTGGGGACATTATTCTATCCACCAATGTCCTGGTGGCACCAATGACCACAACAACAATAATAATCCCTTGTTCAGTGCATGCCGCTCTCCGGAAGCTGTGCCATGGCTGGGTCAGGCCTCCAGCAGGCCCTGCACCTAAGAGACCCTGGTACACACCGACCCCACGGGCCTTGGAGAGCCTGGACGGGCTCTGTGACAAGTGTCCAGCCCTCCAGAGAGGGCCGGGAGAACCTCCACAGCTCAAAAAGACAGCCACTCCACACCCCAGTGGCAGGCGAGGGACGAGGCGCCTTCCAGGAGGCTGCTGATTGTCCCTGCCACATCACCCACGCGGCTTGCGCTCGCCGGGCACCCACTGAGGCGAGAATATCGCACCTCAGGTGGAAACTCTGGAGGCGGCTCATCTAAACACTTGTCATAGCACCGGCCAACTGTTAAAATAACTTTGGGGTTGTTATTACCAAGCAATTGATGTTTATTGTGGAAATGTTAGAAAATGCAGACATGCCAAAAGCTGGGAATAAAAATCACCCCAAACCCCACAATTGCACAGGCAGCTTTTGACATGTTTTGTATCCTCTTCCAGAGATTCGACGAAGCACTGGCTTCTACAATTTTCTAAAATGAGCACTCTAAAAATGGGCTCATGCTTGCCTTCCTGCTTGGAAGGATGCCTTTCCCCCTAATATCACACAAATGCCATGCGCGGGCAAAGAGGCAATTGTGTCTTGTCAGCCCCTCTGCTTCAAGTCCCCCAGGAGAAGGGGGCTGGTTGGCCTGAGATCAGGACCCTGGGGCTGCTTTCCCTAACAGGCAAGATGCTCAAGTGTACTAGGTCACACACATGGACACACGCATGTTCCCACACATGCATACATACAAATGGATGTGCATGCAATGCTCATGTTCACATATACACACAGATAGACATGCATGCACACATATATTCATACCCACCTGTATGCATGAACATTTTCATACATACACATACAAATATACACACACAAAAGCATCTCCCTCCTCTCCCAGCTGGGCACAGTCTCCTGCCCAGGGCTGCCCCTCGTGTGGGTACCTAGTAGTCTCATTGGCAGCCTGGAAGCTGGCTGTGGACAGATCTGACCTTGAAAGGGCAAAAGGGCCCTCCTGTGGCCTTGGGCTCCAGCCCTGCCTTCTGGCTGCTCTGTGGCCCAGGAAGGGGACCCTTCCAGAGCTTCTTTAAGGGCAAAAAGAGCCACTGAAGTGGTGACCCTGGCCATGGTGGGAGAGAGTTTGAGGGACTTCCTGGCTGGCCCAGCTCAGCCCTCATTTGCCCTCAATCTCCTGGGCAGTGTCCCTCATCACAAACTGCTCTCCATTCTTCCAGGGGGTACAGGCCAAGGTCTCCTGTGTCCCCTGTATCCAGCACAGGGCAGGACCCCACAGAGCAAGCACAGGCCAGGGCATCTGTGGACACATCTGGGTACACTGCCCAGGGCTTGCCCCTCCCTCCTGGCCAAGGAGGAGCAGCACAGGAGCAGGACAGCCCCAGAACCTGCAGCAGTGGACAGTGGCAGCGGTGACCCTCTCCCCACAGCCAGGAAGCCAAGGCCCCCACACTGCTTAGGGCTGAGGCAGGCAGGGGAGACGAGACGCTCATCTGGTTCCCGGGACCACTGTAAGGAGGGAGGGGCTCTAACTCCGTTTTCAGATGCAGCTGACAGCTTCCTCCATCCTCTCGCCAGCCAAGCTGATGGGAAACCTGGGCTTGCCCCTCTTTTGGGGCCTCCAGAAGACTCAAACCACACGGCTCCTGCCCAGGCAGACTGTCGCCGCTCCTTTGGGAGATGTCCAGAGGCCTCAACCTGGACATCAGAACCAAGCTTTGGGTGGAGGTCTTCTGGCTTCAGCAAGTAACCATAGCAACTACCAGTCAACCTCAACCAATAAGCAGAGCCCTGCCCCAGCCCACGTGGCAGGGAGACCCATGCTTGGTGTCCCCTTCCTTAACTTTTCTCAGTCCTCTCTTGGTGCCCTGAGAGCAGACCAGGCCCTGAATGAATCTCAGTTCCCATTGCTCCCCTTCCAGTGGCCCTTGACCCTCAGCCCAAACCTGGATCAACTGAACGCTCTAAGGAACTCTGCAATGCACAGCTGGGAGGTCACTCAGGGGCCCATGGCCAGGCCCTGGCTCCAGGGGGCTCTGTCGAGCTGACTACACTTATATGTATAGAGATACTGGAGGTACGCTTAGGGTTATTCTATAATTACATAAATTGACTTTGATATATTTTTTAATTAAGCTTTTTAGTTTAAGATCATTGCAGATTCCCATGCAGGCATAAGAAATAACACAGAGAGGGCCACATACCCCTCACCTGTCTTCCCCAGAGGTAGCATCTTGCAGAATGATGGCAGCACAACCAGGATGGGGACCCTGAAGCACTCACCATGTAGAGCACCCATGGCGAGGACCCATCTGCTGCTCTTTCTGAGATTTGACACCAAATCTGCTCTCGTGCCCACCACTTCCTTAACACCTGGCAGCCGCTAATCTGTTCTCCATTTCTATAACACTGGATGTCACATAGATGAAAGCATACAGCATGTCGACTTTGGGATCAGCCTCTTTCACTCTGATTTTCTTGGAGGTTCTGGTAGGTACACCAATACATCAGTCATGTACATCAATAGTTGTATTGCTGTGTACTATCCCACTGTATGGAGGTGCTACTGTTTGTTTAGCCATTGAAGACCATCTGGCTATTTCTAGTTTTTTACTATTACAACATAAAGCTGCTGCTATAAGTGTTCATGTGCCAGTTTCTACACAAATTTAAGTCTTCATTTCTGAGATAATTGTCCAGGAGTGCAGTTGCTAGACCACACTACTGTCACATGTTTAGCTTTTAAGAAACTGCCAAACCATTTTCCAGAATGGAGGTACCATTTTACATTCCCACCAGCAGTGTATGAGTGATTCAGTTCGTGTACCTCCTTGCCAACATTTGATGAGGTCAATTTTTTTAACTTTAACTATTCTGGAAGATAAGTAGGGACATCTCATTGTGGTTTTAATTTGCATGTCTATGGTGGGTGATAAAGTGGAACATCTTTTCATATGCTTATTTGCCATATTTTGGCCTTCTTTGGGGAAATGTCTGGTTTTGAGGGTTCTTTATATATTCTAGATAGTAGTCCTTTGTCAGACTTTATGGTTTGCAAATGTTCTCTCCCACTCTATCATTTTGCCTTTCCATTCTCTGGACAGGCCTTTTATGGTGCACAAGTTTTAATTTTGATGAAGCATAATTTGTTGATTTTTTTAGGCCTTTTATGAATTGTGCTTCTTGGTGTCTATTTAAGAACTCTTTGCCTGGCCCTATGTTCCAAAGATCTTCCCTTATGTTTTTTCCAAATTTTATAGTGTTACGTTTTACATTTAAGTCCATGATCCATTTTCAGTTTGTTTTTGTATAAGATGTGATATTTAGTTCAAGATTCAATATTTTTGCCTACAGAAATCCAATTGCTCCAATGCCATTTGTTGAAAAGGACATATTTCTTCCACTGAATTGTTCTTGCGCCTTTGTTAAAAAGCAGCTGGGCATATCTGTGCAGATCTCTTTCTGGTTTGTCTCTTCTGCTCCATTCATTTAAGTGTCTTCCCCTTCACCAATATAACACAATCTTGATCATGGTAGCCATATAATAACTCTTGAAATCAGACTGATTCTTTCCATTTCATTCTTTTTCAAGTTTGTTTTAGCTATTCTAGTTCCCGTCCTTCAAAGTAAATTTTAGAATAATCTTGTTCTTATCTTCAAAAAACTCAGTAAGACTTTGATAGGAATTGGGCTACATCAGTCAATAAATTTAGGGAGAAAAGACCCCTTTACTGTGTTGAGTCTTCCCATCCATGAGGATGGTATGTCTCTCCATGTTCTTAGGTCTTCTTTGATTTCTTCATGAGAATCATGTAGTATTGAACATTATTTTCTGTAGTAATAAGTTTTGAATCCTTTCTTTTTATCTTTTGTGTATCTACTAAAGGTTTTTATTTTGTGTTTATATAAGCATCATGTACTGATAGTAGGTTATTTCCATGACTTAACTTCGATCACTTGCACAAATTCTACATTTTTATTCTACCTCCCACACTGTTTTTTATGGCATTTTTTAATATAGTATAGTTTGTATTTCTTTTTTTTTTTTTTTTTTTTTTTGTGGGTACCGGGGGTCGACCTCAGGACCTCGCACGCCAACAGGCACCCGTGCCGCTGAGCGATATCACCGGCCCCTTTTTTGTATGTGGGTTCCGGGAGTCAAACTCGGGCCCTCGCACTTGCAAGGCAGGCGCTTCCGCCGCTGAGCCATCTCACCGGCCCCTAGTTCGTATTTCTTAACAAATTATTGTAGCTATAGTTTTTAAATCAGTTTGAACAGCATTATGTTTTTAATTTCAGTGGCCATGGTTCATTGCTAGTATATTGAAACACAATTGATTTTTTATGTTTATCTTTTATCTGGCAACCCTACTGAACTCATTTTCTTTTTCTTCTTTTTTTTTTTTTTTTTTTTTTATGTGGGTACCGGCAGTCAAACTCAAGACCTCATGCTTGCCAGCAAGCGCTTGTGCTGCTGAGTGATATCACCGACCTTTTTTTTCCTTTATGTGGGTTCCGGGAGTCAAACTCAGGACCTCGCGCTTGCCAGGCAGGTGCTTATGCCGCTGAGCTATCTCACCGGCCCCTGAACTCATTTTCTAGCTCCAAGAGTTTCTTGTAAATTCCTCCAAATAGTCTACATAAATGATATCATCTTTAAACATGGAGAGCTTTATGTCTTCCTTTCTGATTTGCGTGCCTTTTAATTCCTCTTCTGGCCTTGAGGCCCTGGCTAGATCTTCCAGCATTAGATTGAATAAGAATAGTGAGTGTGGATATCCTTGGTTTGCTCCTAATCTATGAGGAAAACATTGTCTTTCACCATTAAACATAAGGTGAGTTGTAAGACTTTTGCAAATGCTGTTTATCAAATTGAGGAAATTCCCCTTTATTCTTATTACGAGTGTAGATTTAGTGCTTTTTTTCTGCATCAATTAACATGTTCATGTGATTTTTTTCTTCATTAGTCTGTCCATATGATGGGTCATATTGATTAATTTTCAAATATTGATCAAACTTCACATTCCTCAAATGCCTTGGACATGATGCATAATTAGTTGCTAATATTTTGTTGGGGGAGTGCTTAGTCTATATTCACAAAGTAAATTGGGCTATATTTTTTTTTTGTATTGTCTGATTTAGGTATCAGGGTATACTATCTTCATAAAATGAATCAGGAAGCATTCTTTCCTCTTCTGTTTTCTGAATGAGTCTATGTAGGATTCGTATTAATTCTTATTTAAATGTTTGGCAGAATTCTGCAGTGAGAGATTTTGGGCCTGGAGATTTCTTTTTGTTTGTTTCCTTTTTAATTTTTCAAATTAATTTCCTTAATAGACATAGAGCTCTTCACATGATCTATTTATATTGGATGAGTTGTAGTATTTTGTGTTTTTGGAGGGAGTGGTCTATTTTGTCTGAATTATCAAATATTTGTGTGAGAGTTGTTTGTAGTTACCCCCATTGGTCTCTTGACTTCTGTGGGGTCTAATGATTCCTTGTTTCTTTGCTTATACTGTAATTTGTGTCCTCTTTTTTTCTGTATGTCTTAATAAATGCTTGTCGATTTTATTGATCTTTTCAAAGACCAACTCTTCATGTCATTAATATTCTCCATTATTCCTCTGCGTGCATTTTCATTGATTTTTGCTCTCATCTTTACTATTTCCCTCCTTTTGTTTACACTGGATATATTTTGCTTTTCTTTTTCTAAGTTCCTGAAGTTGGAGCTTACGTGATGGATTTGAGATCTTTCCTCCTTTACAATATGTATATATGGATTTAGTCCTATAAATAACCCTCTCCACACTACTTTAGCAGTGTTGATAACGTTGTTTCCGTTTTAATTCAGTTCAATGTACTTTTATTTCCCCTTGAAACATGTCTTAGTTATTTACCCTTCTCTGAAGCACAGTAGCCAATATCCATAACTTAAAAGAGCAGAGTTTATTTGCTTCACAGTTCCCAGTGGGTTCAGCCCAATGTTGGTCGACTCCAAGGCAGGAAGGGCCTGGTGGAAGGGCCTGGAGGAGGAAAGCTCAACTCATGGCAGTCAGGAATCAGAAAGAGAAGAGAGGAGCTGGGAACAAGAATACTCCCTTCCAGCTCATTCTCCCAGTGACCCACCTCCAACTAAGTCCCACCTCCGAATAGCTCCTCAGCTGTGAATTCATCAGTGGGTGAATCCACTGAGGAGTCTATCACACCGACGACCTGATCAACTTTTACACACATGAGACTCTGAGGGCACATTTCAGATGTAGACCACAAGAAGACATCTTTGGTCCACGGATTTTATAGAAGTAGTTTGTTTAGTTTCCAAGTATTTAGAAAGTATTTTGTCATCTCTTACTGATCTAGTGTGACTCTACTGAGGTTGGAAAATACATGCTATATGGTTTCAATTCATTGAATTTTTTTCACATTTGTTTTACAGCCCAAGTCTATTTTAGTATATGTTCCAAGACACTCAAAAGGACTGTACGGCCCACTGTTGCTGAGTAAAATACTCTAAGCGTTAGTTAGGTCCTGATGGTTGGTGGTGGTGTTGAACTCAACATCTTTATCATTGCTGGGTTTTGTTTTTGGCTATCCTATTAATTGTTGAGAGATAAAACTGCTGAAATATTCAATTATAATTGTATATTATCAGTTTTATAGATTGTCAATTATAGTTCCATCAGTTTCTGTTTCACATTTTTTGCTGCTCTGTTGTTAGATACATAGGATTCCTACATTTCCTTGATAGATTTTTTTTCAGTATATAATGTCTTTCTCTGGTGATTTTCTTTGCTCTGAAATCTACTTTATTTGATGTGAATAAGCCTTCCTGTTTTAATTTGGTTAATATATACTTGTATGACACAACTTTTTTCCATGCATTTATTTTCAACTTACTCATACAGCTATGTTCGGAGAGTTTTCTGGAGACTGTGTGGGATTGGGTTATGAGTTTAATCTACTCTGCCAATTTCTGTCTTTTAATTGGTGCATTTAGACCATTTGCATGTAATGTAGTTATTACTATGTTAATGTTTAATTCTACCATCTTGTTTTATTTTCTATTTACTTTTGGGTTTTTTTTTTTCCTATATATACATTCCTTTCTTTTCCCTCTCTTCTCATGGGTAGAACATTTTTTATAATTCCAATTGCTTATCTAATGTGTTTTATAGCATATTTCTTTGTATAACATTTTAGCAATTGTTCTAAACATTAATTATATATACATATACATGATTGTATGATATATATGTGAATGACAGTATACTGGTGTCATTTCACCAATTTGAATGAAGTATCAAAACTTCTTTACATTCCTTATCTTCCCATTTATAACATAATCATTTTAAAATTTCCTCTAACTGCATTTAGAGTTACATCAGACAGTGTTACAATTTCTCTCTTTAGCCATCAAACATAATTTAGAAACCTCAAGAGGAGAAGAAAGGAAGCCCACCATAGTTGCCCGTATTTCCTCTTACTATCTTCTTTCTTCCTCTTCGTGTTCCAGGAGACCCACTAGGCTTTTTTACTTTGATTACTGTATTTTTCTGATTCTTCTTTGATTTTCTCTCCCTGTGCTAAGAATTTCTATTTTCATATTTGTTTCAAGACTGTTTGTAACTGCTCATGGAGCATTTTTATCATTGTTGTTTCAAAGTCTTTATCAGTTCTAATATTTCTGTCATCAGTGTTGATATTTAGTAATTGTAACTTTTCGTGTGCTTTGAGATATTACTGGTTCTTGGTCCGATGAATGATGATTTTAATTGAAACCTTGTCACTGCTGTATGATGGTGGGCCTCTTGATACTAGTTAAACTTTCTATTTTGGATGGCTTTCTCCAGCCCAACTCCAGCTGTGGAAGGCGAGTGGGATGTTGCCTCACTACTGCCTTGGTGTGTGTTCCCCGGTCACCTCCACAGACACCTCCTGGGAGCCCCTTTTTCCTGCTGAGCAAGGGAGTCAGTTCCACCTCCCATGGTCTCCACAGATGTCACAGCTGGACTGGTTCATCATTAATATTCCAGGTTCCTCACTAGGTCTCCTCTGGTCCACCTAGCAGGGGTTGGGGGCTTCTCCCATTGGCTTTTACAGCATTGCTCTTCAAGGCAAATGGCCCCTTGATCAATGTCCTCTCTTGTCTCCAATGTGAGGGCCCTGTGTCTTCCCTGGTCTTGACCTTTTCCCAATGCCAGATGGTCATTCTTTGTGCAAATGAGGTTCTTGCCTACCCTCCCGCTGGTTTCCATATTTGAAGGATGGAGAGGGATCTGATATAGAGAAGATGTCATTCTGAGGATGCAGGAAATATGACCCTAGGATTCTAGAGAAAGCAAGGTAGGAAGAAGAGTTGTTCCACGTTTGCACTATGACACCACGAAGAGTAAAGGTAACATGAGAACCAGAAGACTGATTTGTGTTTCATTTTCCTGTGTACTCGGTGGTCATTGTTGAGGAAGCAAGGGTCTTTTGAGGGCATACCGGGAAGCCAGGATTCCTAGGCTGTGCAGCAGGCGATACAGGCCACAAGTGGTGACATAGCCAGCCTGAGACACGTGGTGCTAGGGAACTGCAGGGGTGAGAAGATCTATGTGGCTTCAATACAAACAAGTCCCAGAGTGCCAGGGCACTGTGAGTCACAACAGCATCACCGTTTTCTCTCACATGACATGAAATTAACCAAGAATAGCGCACTTAATGACAAAAAACAGGAAGAGATGGTGCCAGAGACTGAACAATCTTCCTGTTTATTGGACAATGGACAGATACACATGCACTTTCTCTCTACCTGCTACTGTAATTCATCATTAACAAAACATAGTTCCTAAGGAATTTTGCTGCTGATTTTTAAATCAAGGTGTTTAAATAGCCAGGGCAGCAAAAAAAGCCTCTGTCTGGGGCTCCACCCTTTGGGGAAGGAGCAGCTCTGAGTCCTGAAGAGTCTCCACCAGGTCTGGCCTCCTGGTCCCTCCCTCCCTGGAGGGAGAGCTCTGTGCCAGGACAGGGCGGGGCGGGGAGAAGAGGTACAGAGCGAGAGACTCTCCACACTGCTTCTTTAAAAAGAACAGAGGGTCCCGCACAGAGGGTCCCCACCGCTCATGCTCCTGGAAGCCACACTAGGCCAGCTGATGGGGAGGAAGAGGCAGAAGCCACCTGCCGCTCCCCCATCCTCCCCTTCCCCTTGGGGTCCAGAGGACACCGCCCGCGTCACCACTGTCTTCAGCACTCCCTTGCGTGGAGGTCCTGCTGGGAGCCTGGCCCTGTGCATGTGGCACCACAGCCATGCCCAGGTCTCGTAACCAGCCCTGCCATCCATCCTCATGGCCTGACCCAGGACAGGAGCAGCAGGGCCGGGCTGGGTCAGCACTGCACGACTTCCTCATGTGGACTCCACGAGCCCCTCTGCCTGAGTCGCGGGCACTAATGTGTTAGAGGGCATCATAACATCCCCCTCCCCCACTGTCCAGGCTGCCATGAGGTTCCCGTGACCACGGGTCAGTCCCCAGGGCCACACCTCTGCTCCATGTCCCCTCACCAGACAGGCTGCCACTGTCCCCTATGTCAGCACACTCCTCCCTCCCAACACTGCCTGTTTCCTTCTCACTCTATCCAGGAACAGAAAGGGAGGAGCTGAGTGGGAGGGAGGCGGACAGAGCCGCGCCTCCAGCCCTGGCAGGGATAACAACCAACCCCAACTTTTCCGGCCACCCACAGCCCTGGTGCAGGCTCAGACCACAGCTATGCTGTCCCCAGCCACCTCGCCCTCCAAGCAGCAGCCTCAGGCTCCTTGGGGGAGGATTAGGCCAGTGAGTGGAGGAGGACAGAGGCATGAGTTCAGCTCCTGTCCCCTAGCACAGCACGGCCAGATGAGGTGGCCACACTCCAGGTTCAGAGGCCGCTGTCCCTGCACAGCTCACATGGCCCCATCCACAGATGTCTCCCCACACGGGCAGGAGGGGCAGCAGCCCTGGCTCTGTCCCTACCCCCAGGCCAGCAAAGCCCCTGCAGCACCCTGGGCAAGAGCCCCCTGCTCACATCTGGCAGTTGGTGGGGTGGGCACCAAGGATTCCTTTCCTTTCCTTTTATTTTTGTCAATTTTGCTATTATTTTGTCTTTGCAGGGGAGGTGGTGGTTTTCTTTTGATTAGATCCTCACTTTGCATTATAAATGTGCACATTATGAAAATCAGAAAACATAGCAAGAAGGAAAAAAAAAAAAAACAGATCATTTTAACACCCTAATAAAAACATGAAGTAGCTTAAGCTACAAAATAGAACACAAAAGGAAGAAAAAAATCCGACACTGACTGGGTTTGAAAGTAATGTGTTCTGTCTCCCCGTCTGGGCCCAGGGACAGCGGGAGCTGGAGTTGGGCCCTTTCTCGGTGACTTTGCTGTCACCCCTGCTCCTCCCGCCCCCCTCAGTCCTGGTCAGCTGCCAACCCACTCTATCTCTAGATGGGCCCATTGTGAACATTTTGTGCAGACGAGTCACACATGACGAGGACCTGTGACAGAGAGCACCACTCCATAGCTCTATAAGATATGGCACATTCTGTTCCCTGTCAGCCTCTGTCCCTTCCACTCTTTCTCTCTCATGAAACTCAGCATCTCCCGTGGATGAGTCCAAAACTCAGCCATGTCCACACTTCCACGATTAATAATCCACAATCAACCCAAGGCCCCTGAGTGGTTCCGGCCACACTGGACAAGCTGTCCAAAGTCCAGGCTGGCCCTTCTGACAAAGTTTCTCCACCTGGCCACTGTGGACACTTGGGTGACAATGCCTTGTGGTTAGCTGTCCACAGACTGCAGGATGCCTAGACAGGCAGCAGAAACAGGTGGGTTTGGAGCCACTGGGGCGTGGTGCCCAGCCTTGGTTTCCCCATTTCTAAATCAGGGTTTCCACTACCTGCATGTGGCAAGGGTGGATGTGAAGGGGAACCCACAGGTTCAGCAAAGAATCCCGAGTTCAGCTATGTCATTGGATTAATTTGTCAAAGGGGCACACATGTCTCACCATGCACCTGCCTGGAACGACAGGAGTGCGAAGTGGGCCGGCGATAGACTCAGATGCTAGGAAAGGACAATGTCAGCCCTGAGAGCCCAGGACTCATGGCCTGGCCATTGCCAGCTCAGAAGCAGCCATGGGCAGGCTGAGGGGCACTGGCCCTGGGCCGCTCCAGCAGTCTGCCCCATCCTCAGGCAGCAGGGCCTGTGCCAGGTAATCTTTTTTTTTTATTTTTTTTTTTTTTTTTTTTTTTTGTGGGTACCAGGGGGACGACCTCAGGACCTCGCGCGCCAACAGGCACCCGTGCCACTGAGCGATATCACCGGCCCCTTTTTCGTATGTGGGTTCCGGGAGTCGAACTCGGGCCCTCGCGCTTGCAAGGCAGGCGCTTACGCCGCTGAGCCATCTCACCGGCCCTGTGCCAGGTAATCTTCACTGTCAACTGACTACTGGACTCAGAATTCAGGAGAGATGACTGGGTGGTGGGCTTGCTCTTCTCATCAGCAGATTAGTCCGTTGATGAGTTCATAGCTAAATGCACTGTGAGGAGGTGGGGCCATTTGGAGGAGGTGGGTCCTGGGCCATGCCCTTGGAGGCTGTATCGCTTGAGACTCTTCCCTGCTCTGCTTCCTCTGCTCTGCCACTCATCTCTGCCATAAAGTTTGTCTTGGAGCCAGTCAACCATGGACTGAGACCTCTGAAACCATGAGCCAAATTCAACTTCTTTTCCTCTGTGGGTGTCCAGTATTTTGTCCCAGGGCCCCATCCCTTTGGCACACACAAAGACAACCCAAGGATAAAGCTTGGGCAGGAGCAGCAGTTGCAAGCTTCAGCCAAGCTAGGACCAGTGGTGGACAAACAGATTTGTGTTTTGTCGAAAGGCAAGGAAATGGGTCAGAAGCCAACAAGGGGAAGCAGGGTCTGCCGCGGGAGGGTAAGTTCCAATGGAGAGAGTTAGGCCTCTGCTCATGGAAATTTAATGAGCTAGGAAAAGATGAGAAGCAGGAGGAGCTTGGGGTATAAATCAAATATTAATCATCGTAAAGGCAAGGCTTGCTAAGGTATAAATCAATAGTGCAGCAAAGTCCAAAACATCTGCCCCTGAAAAGCGCTTCAGGAAACCAGAGGCCTAAATGGCAGGAGAGGAGGACAAATGAGGAGAGAGTTTCAGGCCCTCCAGGAGGCAATGGAGGCACCCCTGGAAAATAGGGAAGGCACTGGCTGCTGCAGGTCAGGGTGCAGCTGTCCCTGGAGCATGTGTTCCCCAAAGTCCTGGGCAGCAGGCTCTGGGCATGGGCTCTGCCCCCTGCCAGCTCCCAAAGGATCAGTACTGGGCCCACCATTCTGCTCCTCTCGGGAGCCCCCTCTGTGCTGGGCCCTGCTCCAAGTAAGGGCGATGCTGTCTCCAACCTCAGTCCACAGGCGGTGCCATCCAGCTGAGTGCTGCAAGGAAATGGAGGCTCGGAGACACAAGTCAGCAGAGGACACGGGAGTCCCTCCTGGCCTCCCACCTGTGACCCACCCTGCCAGCTGCTCCCCGCCCAGGGCACCCAGGCTTTCACCACCCAGGAGAAGGCCTGAGCCACCCTCCAGCCAGCCCAGAGAAGAGGCCCACCAAGTCCACCAATGTCCCCTCAGCGCTGTGGCTGTCCCAGGACCAGCAGGAAGTGCCAGCATTGAAGGCCAAGGAACTCGTACCCCCAGCCCCATGCAGCGCATCTGCCTCCTGGGGCTGCTGGGACAAATGACCACAAACTCGATAGCTGAAAACAAGTTCATCCTCTCGCCCCTGTGGAGTCTAAAGTCCAGGGGTGGCCAGGCTGTGCTCCCTCTGAAGGCCCCAAGAGAGGGGCCTCCTACCGCAGTCAGTTTCTCCTTGCCCCAGTTGTCCCTTGGCTTGGGGCTGGGATTGAGGCAAAGGAAAGCAGCTATCCCAGAACTGTCACCATCCTCTCCACCGGCCTCCACTGACTGGCCAGCGCCACGCTGGCTTTGTGAAGGATCTTTTTGGAGGTGAGATCACCTTGCCAGCCTTGGCTTTGTTCTCACCATGCCAAGGAGCAAATGCAGCAACCTCTGATTTTCTCTGTCCGCTGAGTTTACCACCTGGGGACAGGAATCAGGACTGGGCTGTGCCTCGGGCCTTTTTAAATTTCTCAAAGGACAGGATATAAAGTAGGACCAGGGTGTTCTGGAACTGTCTGTGCACCCCTCGAGTAAGCAAAGCTCTTCTCACAAGGAAGGGCAGGTCTGAAAGCTTCCTGCCAGAACTAGCTGTACAGTGCTGTCTTAGCTACTTTTCTCATTGCTGAGACAAAATACCCAACACCCAAAGTTAAAGGAGGAAAGGTTTAGTTAGCTCACAGTTTGTAGAGCTTTCCGTTCATAATCAGCTGGCTCCAAGGCAGGGTGGCACATGGCAGAGGGGAAACAGTTCATACCAGGCAGAAAACAGCAAAAGCAACAAGCTGCAGGCAATGGCAGCAGCTCTCTTTCTGTCCCTTATGTCCCATCCAGCCTAGCCACCCTTAGGGCAGGTAGCACTCGCACCCAGGGCAGGGCACCCTTAATCTTAGCATTGCACTATGAATCAATCCCAGCATCACACACTCTAGATCCAGCCACCTCTGAAAAGCCCCACCTATGACCACGTGAGTTTTTGGGGGACATCTAGACAAAAGCCACAACCAGTGGTCAGAGGGGAGAGGTGACAGGGCTTGTGCAATGGGGGGATGGTTTTCCCTGGCCACTGGCATCCTTGTGGGGGAGGGGTGAAAGGCTGTTCTGTTGGAATTAGCTGTACAGTGTGTCCTCCCAGAGGGCCATGGAGAAGGCTCGGGAATGTGGTTAAATGACAGGGAGATAGCACTGCCCAGCCCCAGGACAGGGCCTCTGGTGCCCAATCCTACTGTGTCAACCCTGTGGGCCAGTGCTCAGGGTCCATGGCCTGCCCCTGCCAGCCTGGGTACAGACACTGCCATGCTGAGGCAAAACTTCCAAAGAGAGACCCCATATGGTATTGAAGCTTGTGTGTCTGGTTTGTTTCACTCAACATTTTATTTTTCAGGTGCATCTATTTTCCTACAAATGTCTCAAATTTCTCATTCTTTATAGCAGAGTCGTATTCCATTATATATAGATACCACCTTTTCTTTATCCAGTCATCTGTTGGTTGGTATACAGGCTGCTTCTAGGATTTAGCTCTTACGAATTGTGCTGCTCTTGGTATGGGTAGAAGGGACAAGGGGATGGACCTCTGGCAATAGGGAAGTGGACCAGGGAACAAGGGCAAGGGGTGAGGAGGAGAAGGGGAAATAAGTAGAATAAAGATGTGCCATGTACAGAAACTTAATAACTTCAGTGAATGTAAACATTATATGCCATAACATGAACTAAGATTAATAGTATCAACAAGAATGAAACTCGGGATGGGGAAGTGGAGGAGGAGGGAGGGAGGGGATGGGAAGGGGAAAGGGATTTAGAAAAGAAACGAGCTGTGGTCTGTACGTGTGCCCTCTCCCCAAGATGACTATAGACTGCATGCACTGCAAACATGTACTAAAACAAAAATTTCTCAGGAAGGGGGAGGCCTGGGCTCCCCCAATCCCACCTGTTTAACACAGCAGCTGCTTGTGTCCCACAGCCGGCTGCCCCTGGGCCTGGAGGGCAGCGCTCCATGGTGCCCCCGCAGTGCTCTGAGCCGCAGGCCAGGCTGGAGTCGCAGCTCTGAGCCTCCCCAGCCCGGGAACCACCCTGGCCAGCTCTGCAGCCTCCGGGTCTGGATCTGCAGTCTGGAGGCAGGAGTAGAGGGTCGTGGGGATGGGATTCACAACGCACAAGATGCTCTTGGTGCAGGGGGATGAGAACAGAAACCTCACACACATAGGCTGGCCAAGGGACCCACAGTTCTGACTGAGACATGCCAGGGGTGGGACCGGCCCTGATGATGCCCAGAATATCCTCTCTCCTCTCCCCTCTCTCTTCTCTCCTCTCTTTCTCTACCAACCTCTCTCTTTTCCTATCTCTCTCCTTCTCTCTCTCCCTCTGTCTCTCCCTCTCTCCCCCTGCTCTCCTTTCTTCTATGGACTTCATTTTCAGTGCTTTCAGTTAGGTTGTCCCCACATGACAGCCAAGATGGCCACCATCAGGCCCTGAGAGAGAAACAGAGACAGAGATAACAGAGAACCTCTTTCCCAGTTACTCCAGCAAAAACCTGGGAGTAAATCTGATTGGTTCTGTCTAGGTCATGTGCCTGTCCCTGAGCCAATTACCACAGCTAAGGACTAGAGTTCTGTGATTGGCCAGCCTGGGTCACATGACACATGCTGGGAAGATAGGAATTCCCACTGCAGTATCACCCAGTAAACACTCAGCAGGTGTTCATTACTCTTTGGTTGTAACAGCCATGAGGTGTAAACTTAGGCTGTGTGCAGCCATCAGCCCCCCCTCCTACCCCTCCCTCACAAGGAGACTAGAGTCCGGGGACAGCACCCCAGCCATCCTCACAAGCCCTGTCATGCCTCCTCTCCCCTCTTCGCTGTGGTAGCTACGTACAAGCTCCTGGGGTGGCTCCCTGAGTGCAGAAGGCCAGGCCAGAGGCCTCCTGGAAGAACCTTGTCCAAGGCGCAGGCTTCGGGTCCAACCCCAGGAACAGGCAGAGGATGAGGGATCAGCTGCACCGATGCAGCAGGCACATCACAGAGGAGCCCAGGTCTCCGGATGACAGTGCCCTTCTGCCAGCAGAGAGCCCACCAGCACTGGGGACAACAGCAGCTCCCTGGAGACCAGACTCGACCTCTCTGAGCCTTGGCGGCAGCCTCCGAAGAACAGCACTAGTGCATTTCCCGTGGCTATGGCAGAGTGCGCCAAACTTCCCCGCCACAGCCCTGCAGGCCCGGCGCCCAGGGCCACCTCTGCTCCGCTCCAGGGAGGGTTTTGTGGCTGCTGCATTAGTGTGGCGCAGGTGCAGAAGAAATCAGCCGGTGAGACTGGAAGCTAGACATGAGCAGGGCAGCTTGTGCTCTTACAGCAACCCACCCTCAAGGGAACCAAACACCAGGAGAGACGGGCCTTCGTCCCTTCCCAGAGCAGTGCCACCATGACCCCGTTACTCGCACCAGGCTCCCGCCAAACGTTGCCACCCTGAGGACCAAGCTTCCAGCGCCTGAGCCCTGCGGGGATGCACCCCAACCACACTCGAGCCACGTCGGGTCACAGCAGAGCTGCTGACATCACAGAGCTGGTTCTGTGCACTGGTCGCACACACTGGTGCACACTCACGCAGAAGTGCTCTGATGGGGTGAGTGATGCTCGCCTGCCACACACTGGCTGCAGCTCAGCCCAGGGTCCTCTCTCACCCCAAGGACAGAAAAGACCTCTCAGTACAGGCCCTGGGGAGCCAGGCAGAGGGATGTGGAGGCTGAGGCAGCTGGACGTCTCCCCAGGAATTCAAGAGGGGCTTTTAGCATGGTGGGGTTCGTGCACCCCTCAGAATTTTATCAGAAGCTCATGACTCTGACCAACTGGGAAAGAGACCCCAAGGGATTCAGGATCCCCCACTTCTGCAAGCCAAGAGCCAGTCCTTCTGGCACCTTCTGCTGCTGCCCCACTTCCTGCAGGCACAGGAACCCCAGGCCTGCTCACCTCGAGGCTCGATGCCCTTGTGGGGGACACCTGGCACTCTGCCACCTCCTCGTCTCCCTGTGAGATTGCGTGACAGCATCCCCATTCAGCAGCTGAAGACACTGAGGCCAGAAAGGCCACTCAGCTTGTCACAGGCGGCGATGGATGTGGACCACCCGACCCTCCAACCACTGGACCACACTGCCGGGTGCTCCCAGAACCCACCAGGCTCATGCTTTTTCCAGAGGGCCCTGGTGCTCTGCAGTAACAAGAGCGACACATGCTCTCCCCAGAAGGCTCAGAAGGAAGAGCCCAGGCCGGGAGGTGTGGGAGCCACTGTCTTTCATGTGCACTCTCTCTTCGGCACATCAGTCGCAGGAAGGAGCTCACACAGTCGCCAGTGGAGTACAGGGAACTCCGCCCGCAGCCGCCTCTCCTCGCCAGCACAAGAGCCCCTGAAAGTGATGTTGACTCGTGCTCCTCCTCTTGCAGCCTGCACCCTCCAGTTTCAAAAAGTGTGTCTGGCTCAGATCTGTGAATTGTTTAACAGGATTGATCCCACTTGGGAGCCCTCTTCTCTCACTTTGTCCCTGGCAAGTCAGGCTCGGATAGGAGGCTGCAAATGCAAGTTTGAAACCTGAAGATCCCGGCTTCCGAGACAAGAATGAGGGCGAGGTAGTGCTTCTCACCAGGAGGCTGTTGGGGACAGAGACCAGACAGCCCCACGTGGGGCCCCGGGACAGAGAGGGTCACACAGGCTGCCCCAGGATCCCCAGGTTACCCCTGCTCTATGATCCCACATCTCCAGCTCATTCAGGTTCGCACAGTGTTATAGTTTGGATCTAAAATGTCCCCAAAGTCTCATGTGCGTGGACAGTGATTGACTCATGGGGATACTACACTCATCAGTCAGTTTACCCATGGACGAGGTCACGGCTGAATGTGCCTCCCAGCGGCAGGGTCTGGTTGCAGGTGGTCGCTGGGCTGCAGCGTGGAAGGGTGAGTTCTTATTCCAGCTCCTCTCTTCTCGCTCTGCTTCCTGGCCATCATGATGTGAGCAGCTTTTCTCCACCAAGTCCTGCCCCTTGAAGCCAACCAACCAGGGACTGAATCCTCTAAAACTGTGAGCCCAAATAAATTTCTCTTTCTTTAAGTTGTAGGTGTCAAGTATTTTGCCCCAGGGACTGGAAAGTGACAAAGACACCCAGAGAGACCAAGACCCAGGCCTTCTGGAACTGCAGGGAGACTGGCCTGGCTGGTCTCTGGGGATAGTGTGGAGCCTTGGATTTACAACAACCACCAGCACCAGGCAGGGACTTGAACCTGCAGGGACTTGCAGTGGAAGTGGATGGGGTAAACTGAGGCACAGAGGCATAAGCCAGACTTCCTATATTTAAATTCCAGCTCTGCCATTTTCTACTGGATTACGATCAAGAACCTGAACATCTCCAGACCTCAGTTTCATCATCTGAAAAATGGGGGATGATGCTAAAAATGGGCCTGCCCCATGGCGACTGCTGCCCGGCTCAGATAATTAATTCATGGACTGGGGCAATGCCTGCCCCGAGAAGCATCTGCTGCACCAGCTCTCCTTGCTCCGGCTGTTGTTGCAATTATTTGGTTTTTGGGTTTTTTTTGGTACCAGGAATTGAACTCACGACCTTGCACTTGCCAGGCAGGAGCTGCACCACTGAGCTATATCCCTGGCCCTGTTGTTGCAATTATTATGTGTTATTCTGTCACCATGTGTCTTGTGTTGTTATGATTATAACGTATATAATGATTTTATTATGAGCAGGTGGCAGGCAATAGACTAAGCTACTCACGTGAATCACAGCCAGCCCTCAGCATCTGTGGCTTCGCCTTCTTTTGCTCTAAGGAAGTTGGAGAAAAGTACAGAACACGGTCAAAGAGAAGGACCAAGTTCTGGTGCTTCGAGCTCGGGTGGGCTTCAGCCCACAATAACCTTTTGTACACTTTATGGAGAAGTGGAAGAAAAGAGCTTGAAGGCTCCAAATGCAGAGAAATGATGAGCACATGGGAATGCTAATTACCCTGAGTCTATCAGTATATACAAGGTGCAACTGGATACGCGGCAAATAATTAAATTTTTTTAATGTATTACAGTAAAAGACACATTGCCATGAATATCCCTCAAAACACTCCCCATGCTTCTGGCACACTTATCCCATTGTTCTTGCCACTTTCTGGAGCAGTTCTGGACGTCCTCCTTCATGAGGGTCTTCATGAAGTGAGATCAAAAATACAGTGAATGCTGCTGCTTACTGCCAACAGAAAGGCAGACTCCTCGGAAAGTTTCAAGGTGTCCTCATCCACCTTATTCACCGACCTGGCACCATGAGACTTCTGGCTCTTCTTCAAAGTCAAAATGATATGAAAGGTAAACAGAGGCAGGCACGCAGGACAATGGTGGTGCACTGCCACCTCCCCAGGAAGCAGGCATCACTTCGCTGTGTCCTGGGCCACCCAATCACAGATATTGGCCCTGACTCTATCTCTGCTGCTGTTCTGGGCCTGTCCCTGAAGCAGGCCTCACTGTCCCCTCCACAGAGGCCCACCTGTACACGGGCCTCTGTCCTCACAAAGCCGTCCATCGGACAGGATGGGCGCGTAACCTCTTATCAGAGACCATGAAAACACTTTGAGCGCTGTACACTTTGAAGCTCTTCTTGGCTTTAAATCCAGGCCTCCAAACTATCTTTGCAGAACAATAACCTAAATTTGTCATGGCACATTTTGACACATTTGTGTGGTTCCTTGATCCATCCTCGGGCTAACAGTAGCTCCCCGGTTTCATGTTGAAGAAGAGCATCCACAACACAGACAAGAAGAATGGGGGTAAAATGGGCAGTTGCTTTTAAAAAAATGCAGAGATGAATTCAGTCTGCTGAACATGAGCACAGTTTCCACCAAGTGACAGATTCATTACCTAGCAGCTCTAACAGCTATTGACAGGGCCCAGCCTAGAAGGCAGGGGACAGGAGCGGGGGCGGGGGCTCATGGAGCAGATAATGGGATCTGGGGCCCTTAATTTGCAGGTCCCCAGTTTTAATTTAGCCCAAACACCAAGTCACTAGGAGTTGCACTGACAAAGCACAGGCAGGCCCGGGACATTGCAGGACACAGAGGGGACCTCGGGGTGGACCCAGGCATCTGGCACGGGAAAGGCTGAAGCAAGGAGGACAGACACCAAGGTGCCAGTTGCAGCCGGAAGTCTGTCCGCACCTGGAAACGGGGCCACGCCCCACTTTCCTGCCTGTTAGTTAGATTTCTGTGCCCTCCATTCCAAATCAGCAAAACCCAGGCAGGTCCAAGGCTCCAGGTTCCCTCCCCTTAGTGTCTCCTGTGCAGTCCTTGGGGACCTTCATGGTGGCCTCAGGTGACAGTCTCTGTCCCTTCCTCAGGCCTCAGAGAGTGCCGTGTTTGCCGAGGACGACAGCCAGAGCCCAAGGCCAGGTGGCCCCCGACCTCTTCCTATCCAGGCACCAGGTGACCTCCCACCTTCTCCACCCATCCACCAAGTCACAGGAGGCCCGCCTTTCTTTCTTTCCTTCCTTCCTTCTTTCTTTCTTTTTTTGTACACATCTGTGGTACGTATGATTGCATTCATCCTGAGGAGTTGGTACATGCACATGAGACATCTTAATTATTTTATCTTCCCTTCCCTTCCCTTTCCTTCCTCCTCCCTCTATTTCTTAGTCCCCTTTCCATTTGCAAAAGATCTCTCTCCATTTCCTGTTATCTCCTTTTTATTTTACTCTTTGATTTTATTCATACTTGGGGTTTCTTACACAGTGATACCTCTGTTGTCAAACTCAATTCATTCCAAGTTCGTGTTCGAACACCAAAAAGTTGGAGAACTGAACATATTTTTCCCAGAAGAAATAATGGAAAACCAAATAACTGGTTCTGAGGCCCAAAAATTATATTTATAAATTCATTTCCCCAGGACTTTAACAAGTTTTGCAATGATTTCTTTCTTTAACTCTGGCGTGGTTCTCACCGTTTTCCTCAGCTTTCCTGCTGGTGTCACCAACTTTCTTCTGAGCCACGGTTACGATATTTTACGCAAATAAAGCGCAAAAAAAAAGCACAGTGACGCAAGTTTGAACGCACTAACGCACTATGCATAGTCTGGGTGAAAACCATGCTTAGACTGAAGTGTCGCCCTCTTGTGTCTGGGGAGAGACGCGACACGTGACTCAGTCTCAGCCCATACAGGCTTTTTTCAAGTCGGATTTTCTATTCGACTATCGAGCAGAATCACAAACACCAAGCAGATTTTTTTTAACTTTGCTGTTCAAGTAGTGGAAAATTTGAGCTTAGAGCCATTCAACAACCAAGGTATCTCTGTATTAGAAAAACAATGTCATACTTAAGCTTGTGTATCTGATTTGTTTCACTTAACATTGTGGTCTCAAATCGTGTCCGGTTTCCCATGACTAGCCATTAAAGAAATGCAAATTAAAACAACACTGAGATTCCATCTCACTCCAGAAAAAAACGGCCACCATCCAGAAATCAAATAAATGCTGGAGAGGTTGTTGGGGGGCAGGAGCAAAAGGAGCCCTTCTACAGTGCTGGTTGGATTGTAAACTCATACAATCATTATGGAAATCGGTATGGAGCCTCAAAAAACTAAAAACAGAAATTCCATCCAACCCAGCTCTACCCTTGTAGGCATCTTCCCAAAAGAGTCGAAGAGATCGTACTACAGTGGCACACACACAACCCATGTTTATCGCAGCTCAGGAGACATTTCAGCGTGTGCTGGAAGATCATCCATCCCTGAAAAGGAAGGAGATGCTGTAACCATGCTACAGCACAGGCGGGCCCGCAGGACATTCTGCCGAATGCAATAAGCCAGACACAGAAAGGAAAATACTGTGGACGTCTACTTATATGGGGTCCTCGGTGGTGGAGCCCATGGAATCAGACAGCAAATTGGAGGTTGCACACTGGTGGGGGTAGTGTTTATAGACACAGTGTCCCTGGGGTGTGTGAAGGCACTCTGGAGGTGGCTGGTGGTGAGGGCTCCACGGCACGGTGAAGGTGCGCTTTGCAGACTTGAGGATGTTAAGGTGGTGGGTGTTGCATAGATGGTCGGGTATTGTCGGACACTTTCAGTCAACAGCAGGCCACATATACAACAGCGGTCCCATGAACTGAGATGCCTGGTGACAGTGCAGCCATCGTAGTCTGCGTGCCCAAGTACCCTCTTCAATGTCCACACAATGACGAAGCCACCCAATAACACATTTCTCAGCATGGCCCGAGACATTTAGCCACACGGGACGCAGAAGGCAGTCAGTGGAGCCCAGACAGGCAGCCCTCGCTTTCCCTGCCTGGGTCACCTCCTTTTCTACCCTGCCACACAGACCTCTACTAAAGCACCCACAACGTGCTGGGTGCTCTGCTGGGTACCAGGGCTGGGGGTGAAAGAAGGATTCTGCCCTGGACAGCACCGAAGCCAGAGGTGGGCGCTGGGCCTGAACCCCCACCCACTTGGGGCTCCCTGCCTCCATGCCGTGAGCAGCCCCTCTGCCGTGCCGTCCTGGCCTGGAGCCAGCCGACCATGACTGTAACTGTGACACCATTTGTCCTGGAAGCCTCTGGGCCCCATGCAAACTCCAGAGCCTCTTGTCCCCCCGCAGCCGTCTCACCTGGGTCTGTACGAGCACAAGGTGGGCCTGTGCCATGGGGTGAAGGACACCATGTTCACTCGCTGCTGCCACCCATTCCTCATGCTCTATCTGCAGATCAGGGACAGGAGATGCATGGATGCTGCACACCTGGCTTACCACGAGACCTGTACCAAGCCGTGCAGCCCACCTTATCCCTCTCGGCTTTGTTATTTCCTGACAATACCTGCTGAGATCTTTGTCATTTCCCATACCAAGGCTTATTTTTTATTGTTGGTGGCTCGAATGCATTGTTTGCCTAGCTGTTGGTTCACGGAGAAGCCCCTCAGTCTGCCTGGGACTGGGGACGCTTAACAGAGTTGCCCCTAACATACAGAGACTTCAGGTGCGATCACTGACAGCTTTGATTGTAAGACAATCCATTAAGTGAGGCTGTGCCCCACTGCATCATGCCGGGTAAACCGACGGGGTCAGGCTGCTGGTGCAGGATTTAGGCACTGCGCGAGCCGAGTCCACACTCACCAACCAGGGGGAGAAGTGCACGGAGAGGGGGGACGGCCTCTGGGGTCAGTCAGCCAGGCACTCCAGGAGGCCATTCTGACCTGACCTTTGAACCCTGCCTTCATGAAAGCTGAATTCCCACTGGAGGATGCATTGTCACAAGTCAGTGCTGCCCTGGTCCAAGCTGAGCCACCAAAGCCACATCCCTGGACAGCTGCAGCCTGGGTGCCCCAAGCTGAACTCCACACACAGCTTCCGATGTCTCGCGGGCCGGCTGGCATGGTGGGCTGACTGATTCTGGACAGCTCAAATGGAGGCAGAACATGTCTGTTATGGTTTAGCTCTAAAAAGGCTCTCCATGCCTTGTGTGTTTCCAGTTGACTTGTTGTTAAGAGGTGGAGTCCACTCAGAAGAGTTGGGATCACTCGAGGCGTGGCCTGGAAGGGTTTATCTCTCTCCCTGGCTCTTCCCTTCTTCACTCACCACTTCCTGGCCACCATAAGGTGAGCAGCTTTCCTCCGCCAGACCCTTCCACCATGCTGTCCTGCCTTGGAGCCGGCCAACTATGGACTGAAACCATGAGCCAAAATAGGTCTCTCCTCCCTTAAGCTGTGGTCATCAGATACCATCTTGGCAAAGAGGAAAGTGACGAAGACAATGTTTTGGGAGTGGACATAGTAGAGACAGTCAGGCCCTGGGCACCTTGGAGTAGACAATTGGCCGTGGCTGGAGATGTCTCAAACCTTGTCCCACCAATTGTCCCCAGCCAATGATTGCCTTCTCTAGGAGGTGCCCCAGGTGGCCCTGGTAGCTCTACTTGTCCCATAAGATCCCACACCTCTGTGTACCACTGACTGGACCAGGCATCACTGCCCAACCTGAGCCAATAGACATCCTCCCCCAGGGATTCTGACTTATAGCCTAGAGAAGCACACTGTCCAGTGACCGGCCTGTGACCTGCACTCAGGTGCCATCTGGGCCACCAGGATGGGGACCCCTGGGCCACAAAGACAGGGAAGAATGAAGAGGAAGCACAAGAAGAAGCAGAAACAAGAAAAAAGAGACAGAGGCTGCCACTCTCGAAACTCAGTGAGGCCACCTGCACCGTGCACTGCGAAGCCCCCTGTGTAGTGCGGGAGACCCACAGGTGTCCTGTTCCGGCCACCAAGAGATCCCAGAGGACTCAGACCAGGGGCCCCAGGGAGGGGTGACTGCTTCCTGGTGACCTGCGCACAGCCCTGCAGGGGGCAGCGCCTGGGTGAGGACAAGGTGGGGTCACCAATCCAGACCTCTGTGTGTGGCAACCTACACTGGTAGCCAGGACTTCCTGTAGACGTCAAGGGTGTGAGCCAGAGCCTCCATGGGAAAAGTGGCTCCCAAGGGCTCAGACCACTCTGACCAGGTTCCCAGTGGCTACAGGCAAAATCCAGCCTGGCTCAGTCCCACCTGTGCAGGGTGGGATTGCATCTGGCTTCCTGGAGGAGGCAGGGCCTCAGGTGGGGAGGGTCCAGCTGGTACCCAGCAGTGTGGGCCGCGAGGCACCAGCTCTCTGGGCCCCTTCAGCCCTGCAGCAAAGCTGCCACCTCCACACCCAGCAAATGACTATCCTGTCCCAGGGTCCCTGTCGTCCCTCCCACACTCAGGTGCTTGACTGTCAAGAACCTCAGCCCAGAATCAAGCCACTTGGAATCACTCTGCTCCCAGCACCCTTGCCCGCTTTCCAGAGGGTTCATCCTGGAACCGCCGCAGCCAGAGCAGAGCAGAGTCTCGGCCTGCAGCAGCCAGACCCAGGTAGAGTGACCTCAGGCCGGCGCTGCCTCACCCGTGGACTCCGCTGCATTCTGATGCGCATTTTGCTTTGATGAAGGTGAAGCTAAGCCTAAGCTACCCACGCTGTAAGTGCTGACCGGCACCTCCAGTTGGCAACTGAAAAACAGCCACGGCCTCCACCGCAGCTCTGCAGCACAGCCAGGTGACACGACCCTCAGGACACTGTGAGCCTCCATACGAGTGCCCGGCCACGACTCTGACCCGCAGCCAGGCCTGGCCCTGACCTGCTCTCAAGCCCCACGTGTGAGACCCGCACCCGAGAAGCCAGAGGGAAGGGGCCTTTCCAAAGGCCACCCAGCCACCTGCCCGGCCTGGAGCCAGACCTTTCTCATGAGAAATTCATTTCTGACAAAACCCGCGGGTCTGCAGGTTTAGGAATGGATAAGAGAAACGTGGCTTGTCCATGGGATGGAATATTACCCAGCAGTGAAAAGAAGGCGCCCTGATACGGTTACCGCACGGACAGCCCTCTGCTCAGGGTGCCGTCAAAGCCAGACCCTAAAGGCTCATGTGGTTTGGTTCCATTTGTAGGAAACATTCAGAGCCACCAGACCCACAAAAGCAGAAAGAAGATTGGAGGCTGCCGGGAACGGGCAGGGGAGTGGAGGGGGTGCCTGGTGGCGTGGGGCTTCTTTCAGGGGTGATGAGAATATTCCAGGGGCAGATAAAGGTTGTCTTTCTTAGTCCATCACCCCTGGACCCCTAAGGAGTCCAACTAATGACAGTGCAGTTATTAACTATGCATTTATAACAAAAATGCCATAAATTGCGTGGCTTAAACAACAGATGTTTATTTCTCATAGTTCTGGAGGGTAGAATACAAAATCCAGGCCCTGGCAGATTTGCTGTTGGTGAAGCTTGGCCTCCTGGTTCCTAGATGGCGCCTTCTCGCTGTGTCTTCATGGGTCCCCCAGGACCTTTTATAAGGGCACCAACCCCATTTGCTAGGGCACCATACACATGACCTCATCACTCCCAAAGACCCCCACTCCTGATGCCACCAGCTTGGGACTGAGGATTCAGCAGAAGAATCTGGGGACACAGCACTCAGGCCCTAGCACAGGTAGCAGTTGTACCACACTGTGCGTGCAGAGTCATGTGCCACTCCATGTCCTGAAAACTGGGTCGCTGGGTGACTTCATTGTTGTGTGAGCATCCTAGCGTGTCCTTACCGAAACTAAGATGCCACGATGTCACCAGTCAGATGACCCCACGTGACTGCCACCATACATGTGGTCCAGGGCTACACTAAATGTCACTGAACTGTACAATTTAAAGAGGTTAATTGTATGGTACGTGAACTTCACCTCCTTTTTTTTTTTAATTTTCGATTTTTGTGCTTGAAGCTCCAGATCGCGTGGTGTCTCCCCGCTAACTGATAACACTGCCCAGCAAGGTGACGCCAAAACATCTACTATGTGTCTCACATTCTGCTGGGCGCTGAGGGACACAAGAAGGAGACAGAGTCCCTGTCCCCAGGGAAATCGTGCCCATGGGTACAAGTTTATCCAAAGCCAAGCAGCATCGTCGAAGCAAGAAGCCCACAGGGATGGGACAAACACTGGGTCGGTGGTGACCGGCCACAGCAGGGGAGACAGAGCCAAATGTCTGGGGACAGAAGGGATGGGGACAACCCACAGAGGAGGACCTGGGCAGCCAAGGCAATGTAAGTCACTTCCCAAAGGCAGGGGAAGAAGACACGGGGGGTGGCGCCTGGGAAACACCTAAGGTTTTTCTAACTAGGGTGAAAGCTAATTTTACTGCAGAAGGATTTCTGCTATGCCTTGTTTTCTGTCTTTTTAAAACTGCTTTATTGATACATAATTCATGGACAATTCACCCATTTAAAGAGAGAAATTCAAGGGCTTTAGTTCATTCACAGAGTTGCGCAAAAAATGCCACCCTCCATTTTAGAACATTTTCATCACCCAAAAAGCAATCCTGAACCCCTTAGCAAGCACTCTCCAGTGCTCCCTCCCCCAGCCCTTGGCGACCACTAATGCACTTTCTGTCTCCATGAAAGTGCCAATTCTGGACATTTCATGTGTGTCACATGCTATGTGGCCTTTGGTGACTGGCTTCTTTCATTTGGCTTCGTGTTGTCAAGGTTCATCCACACTGTGGCCTGCGTCAGTGCCTCACTCCCTGTACAGATAAATGACAACCCACTGCTTGGACATGCCACCTTGTCTTCATCCCCTCATCTGCTGATGGACATCAAGGTGATTTCCACCTTCTGACTCATGTGAATAATGCCACCCTGAAAATGTATGTGCAAGTTTTTTTGCAGATATATGTTTTAATTTCTCTTTGGCATATCTAGGAGTAGAATTTCTGGGTCATTTGTTTTCTGTGCTTAACCCTCCTCAGTTTCTTTCTAAAGATCCATCCTTGGTGCTTTTAATAAATATATGATGCATGGATGACAGATATGGATGGATGGATGGATGGATGGATGGATGGATGAGTGGATGGATGGATGGGTGGATGGAAGGATGGGTCGATGGGTGGGTGGGTGGGTGGGTGGAAGGATGGATGGATGAGTGGATGAATGGAAGGATGAGTGGGTGGATGGAAGGATGAGTGGATGAATAGAAGTATGGGTGGATGGAGGGAAGGATGAATGGGTGGATGGAAGGATGGGTGGATGAACGGAAGGATGGGTGGATGAATGGAAGGATGAGTGGATGGATGAAAGGATAGATGGGTGGGTGAAACATTCATTATTTATTAGGGCACTCTCATTCAGTGGACATTATTTAATAATTCATATGCTCATTCTTGATTATTCCCAAATATATGCTACAGCCAACATTCTAATTCTACCCATGAGAAAAACACAGCATTGCTCGACCACCCCAAGGGCAGCCTTTCAGCTATGGAATACTCAATGTCACCTCCCCCTTCATCTTCACCCTGGCTCTGAGGCACAGCCCTCCCACCATTGCTTGTGATCTTTGTCCTTCCTGACTCATCCCCTTTGTCCTTGTCCCTGTGGCCCCCTACTTTGTGCACTCTCGGAAGCCGCCAACTTCTCCCAAACATCACCCAGCATAAACAGGTTCGTCCTCAAAAGCAGGGCTCACTGAGCTGTCTGAGGGAAAGATGTGTCTTTTATTTCCTCTTTGTCATGAACTAGTACTTTTGTAAAACACAGTAAAAATAAATGACTGGAAAAGTGAAATGAAAAAGATGGAAACTACAGCCTCAACTTTTTTATTAGATTCAACAGACATAAAATTATCCAAAAAATTGCTACAAAGGTTTGTAAACATTTGCTCTGATTTCTGAGCTCCTCTTGTCTCCTGGCAATGACAGTCTGGGGACCACCTTTGAGCAGCTGCACTGAAGAAGCACCACAAGGCCTGGACATTTGGGAGGCGATGAGGGGCTGGCACCTGCACCTCCAGGGTGAGGCAACTGCCCCAGTGCTTCCTGGGTGCCCGGAGAGCCCCATGTGTGTATCCTTCATCCCACCTCATCACTGGCCTGCTCCTCCCACTCATCTGGAGTCAGAATCCAGTATGAAGGAGACAGTCAGACCCCTGCCTTCAGGAGGCGAATCCTCAGGTAAAGGAGGTGGAAGATAATTACCGACTACATGGGTGTCAGGTGATGTAGGTGAGCAGGATTGGGTTTGAGAAAGGACGGTTTTAAACACAGCGGTCAGGAACGCCTGGTCAAGAAGATCACAAAGCCTGAAGGAGGTGCAGAAGGAGCTGGATGAAAACCATCCCAGGCAGCAGGAATAGCAGGTGCAAAGGCCTTGGGATGGGAGCATGAGCACCTCTTCCAGGAGGCTTTCCTGGCTGCCTCTCCTTGAGCTGACTTGAGGTCTCCCCTCTGCACCCCCAGGTACCCTTCTGCTCACCCCATGATGGCAACACATACTGCACACTGGAAGGGTCTGTCTTCTGCCTTCCTCACGCTACACAGGCAGCTCCTGCAGGGTCCCCAACATTGGGCATGTAGTGGCTGCTCTGAGTGTTTAGCAAATGGAAGCAAGGGAGGCAAGGCGGGGATATAGGAGCCAGGGAAGGGAGCAGGGACAGCTGCAGCTGGCCAGAAAGCACCTACTACTCTGCCTTTCACCCGCTCAGCCTACAAAAGGGGGACAGTGGACACACGTGCATGCACGCATACACAAGCATGCACACACACACATACACACACACACACGGCCCCTCAGGGGTGTTGCAAAATTTTGATCAGCGAAGTCACCAAGGAACCTGACGTTGAGCCCAGCACACAGAAGGGCTCAGCAAACACTAAAACAAAGAAAAACGCAGCCTGGGCAGCAGATGCACTGTAAGCCTAATTAGTCATTGCCACTTTAGTGAGAAGTAGAATCAGAGTCTTTCCTTGGGACTTTGGGTGGGGACCAAAATGCTGGAGGGTGATGGGAGTCCCAAGTCAAATTCTGCCAGCCACAGCCCCCAGGCCGGGATGGAGACCATGGGTGATGCAGCCGTCTACCTCGTGGAAGCAGAACCCTGGAGCTCATCCCATCCAGCCTACCTGTGGGCACTTCTGGACCGTAACATTCAGGGATGTGGGCTCCCGCTCGGGTGGGGGGAACAGCAGGTGGCGTGGCCAGTGTCTAGGAGACTGGCCACACACTGGCCATAGGTCAGCACTGCCCACAGAAGCGCCTTGGCCCCCATCACTTCTTCAGGGCACCCACGCAGGGCCCTCGCTGGGCAGAAAGGGCCAGCTGGCTTCCTACCTGGTCAAGCAGTGCTCCTGCAGTGGGCAGGTGGAGGGCACCCGCAGAGCCCCTCGCGGTGGCCTGGGGGTGGCCCAGGGGCACACTCACATGCACCCTGCTGGCTGAAAGGAACTGCTACATCCCTGCTAGGCAGGAAAACGGGCAGAGATTTTGAAGCTGCAGGAGAGAGGGGTCCCCGCCCTGCACCAGAGGCAGGCAGGGAGGGGATCTGTGCCATGCTCACCTCGGGGACACTGCAGGCTGCCTTTGGAAAGCTCCTTACTGTGCGAAGAAGCTCAGCCAAGCCAGGCTCTGCCTCACTGCAGCCACCAAGTGCACTCACACCAACCTGTTTGACTTCATTCTGCCCAAACCCAAAAACGGGAGCCCGAAAAGGCAAAACCATCACCCAGAGCCCCTGGCCACCTGCAGATGAAAGGCAAATGATGACACTGGCAGCAGCATCCCACTGTGGACCGAGAAGCCTTGAATCCATGCATGCAGGACATGAACAACAATAAGTCTGCTAAATTCGTATGATATTATGTATAGTGGTCTAACTAATTATGCCCATATTATTTATAAGTAAACAGATTGAGTAAATAAAATAGCATTGGCATCATACACAAGTGTGACAGATATTAACTTGGTGACCTTACCAGTGGTAGTAGAATGAAGGCTAACAGATGCGGAAGGGGCGCCCCGCGTCTGAGGGTCCGGGAGCCGCGGGTCAGTGAAGAAATGGCGGGAGGGCTGCTCAGGATACCGCGGACCCCCCCCCACATCACCTGCTGCCATAAAAGGAAAAGCATTGTCACGGTGAGTTGAGTAGAGAACCCTGCTGGACACCACCCCAGGTGGTCACAGTTAGCCCCAACCCTGGGACAGGCGACATCTGGGACAGTATCAGCCAGCCCAAAAGGCATCACCTGCATCTCCGCATGAGGGGATGATGGAGGCTCAAGTTCGGAGACGTGACAAGTCCCCTAACCTGTGCTCTTGGAAATGGCAAGGTTAGCCTGGTATAATGACGCCCACCTAAAATCCCAGCACTTGGGAGGCTGAGGCAGGAAGATCACCATGAGACCAAGGCCAGCCTGCACTACAAAGCAAGACACTGTCTCAAAATACCAAAACAAACAAACAAACAAAATGTCAAGGTCAAAATTCCCAGGGGTCCGCTAAGGAATTATTCCCGAGTTCAGGGACTACAGAGTAGTGAAGATCAATCGTGGAGCGTGATGCGGAGTTAGACCTGGCACTGAGAGACACGGGAAGAGAGGACGTCACGGGGCAGCAGAAGAGAGGCGAACAAAGGAGGAGGTGCAGGGCATGAGCAATGGCTGAACTGAGCAACTCTTTGTAATCTTCTGGCAGATTTGGTATAGGTCCAAAATTATATTAAAATTAAAAGTCACCCAAAAATCCCATGGGGCAGTGTCACCCCACAGAGGTATGAGGTGTTCAGGCAACCCAGAGCCCACTCTCTGGGTCAGTGACTTGCAAGGACTCATGGTGATCAGGAGAGCTGATGTACGGCAGCTACGGTCAATCACAGGGACAGGACAAAGATTAAACTCAGCCAAGGGACAGGGACAGAGCCCCAGGCTGCATCAGGAGGAGCCAGGTACCGGCTCCCAGTGGAGCTCAAGGACACCAGTCACTTCTCCCAGCCGATGACAACAGGCACAGGGTGCTGCCAACCAGGGCTGGTGATGTGTCCAGCTTTGATGGGGAGTCGGTCCCTTGGGTGTTGTTGTTCCCTTGCAGGCTCACAAGGACCCTACGTGACCCTCTGTCCCTGCCCTGCCTCCCATTACTAGACCGCCCGGGGGGGGGGCCAAGTGCCCAGGGTGGGGGTTGGGTGGGAGTGGTCCAGGCAGGGACACAGAACACACAGAGGGGTCCCTTGGGGCTAACGAGAGGTCCAGGAAATGACCCATTCTTGCCCTGGCTAAGCTCCGGTGCAACAGAAAACAAGAGAAAGGGGCAACGCTTTCATCCTCCTGCCTGTAAACTCACAAAAGGAAGTGGCCCAGGGCCTTGGGACTCCCACGCATCCATTCCTGTCACCCCTCACTGTCACCTGGAGGCAGGCAAGTCAGCCCTGGGGTGGGGGACAGGAACAGAGCCACCAGGGGGAGGAGGACAAGGAAGGGCCGCTTGTCCCTGTCCCACTGGTGAGGCCACACAGGAGTGGGAGCTGCAGCGACACACACACCCACCAGCAGACCCCAGGCTGACAGGCGCACCCCACACCCAGGGCAGGAGAGGGGACCACAGCTCCCTGCAGGGCAGTGGGCAGGGAAGGAGCTTGACTGTGCTCCCAGGAGCTGCGGGACGGCCAGCTTTAAAGCGGAGGGCGACTCGCTCCCACTTCCGGTCTGCAAAGGTGCACACTGCTGGTGTTGGGGAGCTGGTTGGAGGAGGCTGGGCAGAAGCAGCAGGACCATCTGGAGACCAGCCCTCGGTCAGCACAGCGGTGGCCACAGAGAGGGGGAGGGGAGGGACCCGGGATGCACAGCCGGATGTGAGCACCAGCTCGCCTCTGGTCAGCACCCCCGACATGATTACGTCCAGTGGCGTCAGAAAGGAGGAAGAGAAAGCTTCTAAAGAGGCTGAAAACAAAGGTCCCCTCCTCCCAGGCTGGCGGCGAAAGAGTGCAAGGTTCCAGGCCTCCTCACACTGGGTTTTGTGTCACCAGCTTTGGGGACAAACCACTGAGATTTTTGTCTCACACTCAGGGAGCCAGGACCCCATGCTGCACCCGAATCTCTATCGGAGAGAGAAATAAGAGGAGCTTTTCCCATAATAAACACAATGAAGCTCGGAGTTGCTTTGGAGGAGGCTGAGAAATCTGGAGGGCATTTAGCCCTTACAGCGTGAAATGTTCTGTTAAATTACTGAAAGGAAAGATTCAGGTTTCTTTGAACCTGAAAGATATAGTAATTACTGAACCAGAACTCACAGCAGGAGATGTTTTATGGAACCTAATTAAAGCTAAACGGGAGAAGGGAGTCATCACGTCTGCAGAAAAGAATACATCACGGGGAGCCTCTTGGGGCACAGAGGCAAGAGCGGCGCCGAGGTGGCCTGGGGCCTGACACGTCCCACCACGCCCCCCTGTATGCCCTCCTGAGCACAGGGGACTGGTGCACAGAAACGCACACACATATTCATGCTTGCGTACAGTGGCACACACAAGTGCACATGTATACACACACACGGGCTCATATGCACCCACCTGTGCACATGCAAGAGCTCATATGCACATAGCAGGTGCAGACTCAAGCGTGCACAGCATGCCTACATAAGCGCCTGTGTGTGGACGCATATGCATGTGAATGTGCATGGAGAGGTGCATGCATGCATGCATGTGCACAGCTAGACACACATGCATGTACAAGAGTGTGTGTGCAGGCACACACACAGAGGGGAGCACTGGACACAGGGGACATGCCCCATCTTCCTGACCCACCTGCAGGACTCCAAGGGGTCGCCTGCTACCAGCAGGAAGCCAGCAAAGACAGGTGGCTGCTTTTGCTCCACAGGGAGGGCCTTGAGCACCGTGGTACATGCCACACTGGATTCCACATAGGCAGGAAGCAGGAGAAGCTGGGACAAAGCAAAACCCTCCTCCCTGACCAGACAAAAGCAATGGTCTTCACCTGAGTTTTCCAGGAAACCCAGCACAAGGCAAGGAGGACATGCTGGGCCTTCTTCCTGGAAGTACCAACCCAGGCCGGCCCAGGGGAGAAGAGGAAAAGTGTGGAGCCAGGCAGAGCTGCCCGCCAGCTGCCCGCTGCTTCCTGACCAGCCCACAGCCCCCCAGATGCCTGGGCAGGTGTGAGGCCGGCCACGGTGCATTTCCACCAGGCTCTGGGGATGACACAAGCCCTGGTGACTCCACAGGAAGGACAGAGGAGGGGGGATTTTCCTCGCAGAGATCCAGCCCCTCGCTTTGGGCCAAGGTCAGCCCTCAGGGCTCTGAGCCCCAATTTTTTGTGAAAGACACCAAACCCCAAGGCCCGAGGATGGAAGGAGCCAGAAACCTCTGGAACTTATCTGATAGGTCTGGCTGGGGGCAGAGCCAGACAGGAGAGCCCTGCATGCCAGAACCAGTGCCAGCCTGTGCCAACCTGGTCCTCAAAGACGGCAGCATGCTGCAGAGCTGGCTCATGTCACTGAGGGTCCCAACGCTGGTGCCCAGTGCAAGTAGCCAAGCAAAGGTGTAAGTGGGCCCATCTCGTACTGGAGTCACCAGGGTCTCCACCCACTCTCACGGGGGTGGCCTCATGCAGGCAGAAATAACTAGGACACATCGCAGTGGGGACATGGCCACAGGCCACCACCACGTCACCCCTCCTCCGCCCTCTGGTCCTGGATGCCTCTCCAAAGTGACTTCCTGTCCCCAGACACCAGCAGGTTGTGATAAAATGGGTGAGAGGGAATGAGCCGGGGTGGAGCAGGTGGTGCAGGAAAGGAGATTGTGGGGCCCTGGAGGTTCCCTAGGACACATGGGGCAGGGTCACTCACTGTCACAGTCGCTCACTGTCACCAGCTGAGTTTGTCCGGTTTTAGACGTAACCTTTCCACCCCTTGGCCTCACCTCGGAGCAATTCTCCCGTGAGCCTGAGCCTCCTGCACCAGGGCCTCCTGGGTCCTTCAGGATGTCCAGGCTCCGGGCCACCCAGACCTGCAGAATCTGAATTCCGGCTCCAGCCCAGGAAGTCGCCTGCTTTGGGACGTGCGGGTTCTCAGGATCCCCTGCGCTGAATGTTGACAACTCCCTACTTTGAGCAAAAGAATTCACAGCCTCATTTCTCCCTTTAGGAAAAGTATCATTTCCTAGAATCAAGAAAATACAATGCATAAAAATGGGGAATTTTTTTTTTCAGTGGAGAAATGGAGTCAACAAAGCAAAGGCAAAAGCCTGCAGCTCACCGCAGAGGCGAGGAGGGACTCGGGGAGCTTGCCTGGTGCTCCAGAGAGGCTCCCCAGATTGCGGTGGCTAATGACCCGGGGGAGTGGGTGGGAGGATGTGGGTGCTGCTCTGGGGGTCTCTGGTAAGGAGTGGAAGGGCCAGCAGGGCAGGTGGTCCAGGAGAGCAGTGCCCCAAGAAGGAGGGACCAGCTCATGCACCCCTCATGGGTGGCTATCTGCGGTAGAGGAGCAGCCTGTGTCCTGGGCCAGGAAGGAAGTGACCAGTGACCACTCAGGCAGGGCAAGAAGGGAGGCTGTCCCTGCCTGGGCCAGCAGGCTCCCAGGCCACCCCATTGGCTCTCCAGGGAGTGCGGAGGTAAGTTCTCCCTGTCACTCCCACCCCAGCCCAGGAAGACCGAGGTTTCCCTGGCTGTGAGCAGGCTCTGTCCAGAGCAGTCAGGCTCCTGACGGCTGTCTGGGGACAATGGGACAAACACGGGCTCAGCAAGGACACCATTTGGCTCTTTTCCCCCAAGACCCAAAGATATTTTTATTCCCACGTGTTTGGGGGACCAGGATCTGCTCAGCTCCTTCCCCCCATTTATTCTGTGTGTCACAGCTGCCTGCAGCAAGACCAGATGGGAAGGGCAGAGCTGTCCTCAGGCCCAGCCAGCACAGGACTGTTCCTAGAGAACAGGCGACCTTGACAGGCCCCTACCCTTCAGGACTTACCAACAGGGGTGGGCACAGCGGCTTGGGGCTCCTGATTCTCCCCAGGGTCAGAACTGTGGATGCCTCTGGCCAAGCCACCCAGACACCAAATGCCTCTCCAGGTGCTGTGCTGCTGGGGACCAAGGGGCCCGGGAAGGGGGAGCCTGTCTTGAAGGTTGCACCTTTAAATCCACTTCCCCCTTCTCGATCTGAACCCAGAGGGGCCCAGCCAAGGCCCTGGCACATCCAGGCTTGGAGAGTGGGTGGGGGTTGGGTGCCAACTTACGATGTCCCTTGCAAACCAGAGTGTGGGGCTGGCTCAGGCTCCCCCCACAAAAAGTAGCACTGGGGAGAGCGAACAACAGGCCAGCACAGGTCTCACCACCCCACAGACCCTGGGGATGCAGGCAGGGGCCTGGCCCCAGGCAGGGGAAACACAGGCTCGTGTGCCTTCGCAGATGCCGGAGGAACGCATCTGCTACTGGGCAGCTGTGGGTGGAGAAGGCAAGGGTGTCATCCCCAGGGGACCCTCACGGTCCAGCTCCCCTCCCTCGCAGCTTCGGGAGTCAGGACAGAGCTTCAGCAAACTGATGTTGCCCAAGGCTTAGGGAAAGTGGATACAAGGGGACCCAGTTCTCTCTACAGAAACCAGGTGTCAGCCGGGCCTGGCCAGGCAATGTGGGGAACCCCCTACTCCCCAGCCAGCAAGGCCCCTGTGCCTCCAGAGGGCTGGCCCTCAGACACCCAACCCAGCAGGTCCCAGCTGTGTTCAGGCCGCCCCGTTGAACTCCAGCCTTTGGGTAGCAGAGCCAGCAGCGACGTTGGGCCCTGCACAGGCCGCGCAGTCTGTCTGCATTCGTTCTGCCGCCTGGACAGACATCTCCAGGCCAGTGTCTTCGTCCTGCGTAGCTTCTAAACAAAACCACAGCATTGCAAGCCAGGCAAATGAGAGTCAAGCAGTGAGGGGGCCCCAAGGGCAGGGTAGACGTGTACGTTATCACCAAACCAGGGCTCTTAAGAATCAAGGACAGACAAACAGGTCTTGAAACAAAACTCTGTCCGTGAAGGTTCATAAGCCATTCATTCTCAATAGCCAAAAGGTGGGAACAACCCAAACCTCTACTGGGAGACAAATGAGTAAAGGGAGTGCGGTGTACACGTGGCGGATTATTCAGCCACGAGGAGGAAGGAAATTTTGACACCTGGTACAAAACATGGATGAACCTTGAAAACATTATCCTAAGTGAAAGAAGCCAGTTATGAAAGACTATATGTCCATCGGTAGGAATTGCAGAGAATAAGAAGACCCATTGGGTCTGAGAGGGGATGAGTGGTCACCAGGCAGGGTGGGAGGAGAAGGGACAGGGCCGGACAGGTGCAGGGATTCCCTCCAGGTGTGAAAATGTTCTGGACCTAGAGCCGGTGGCTGCATGACATTGTGAATGCACTAAACGCCGCTACTGTGTACATTTATGTGGATTTCATCTCAATTAAAAAAAAAAAAAAAAGAATTGAGACAAGTGTGTGCCAAAATGTGCCACATGCCAGACAGGTGACAAGACCAGAACAGCAGGTGTGACCGACCCTGCACATGGTGCACGGGCACCTGCCCACGGCTGCAGTGAGGAAGGGTGGCCAGGGCCCAGCGCCGGCAGGCATCCTGGCCACAGCCCAACCCTAATGCAAACCTCAAGACTCCCAGCCCAAGGATCAGCAGCAAAACCGAGGACCCTGGAATCCCCTCCCCTCGGCCCTACCCTTACGTCCTCCCACGCGCTGAAGTTGTGCTCATTAGGACCGCAGTTGGGTTTCTAGAGATAATTACAGCTTGCACATGGCGGCAGACTTAACAAGACGGGAACGTTTTAAAACCGAAGACGTCAGAGCCACCGAGGGGAGTCAGAAGGCGGATCCGAGACAGCAGGGAGGCCATCCAAGGCTACCGCAGCGGCACAGGCTGGGTGACAGGGCCACCTGCAGCATACATGGAGCGGGACACCCAGCATTCCCCCCGTGCCCCATCCTGGCCTCCCTGAGCACTGCTGCAAACCCGGGAAAGAAGTCACATTCCTGGTATTCAGTGGGGAGTCAATGGAGAGAGCAGGGGCTGAACATGCCCCCAGCAAGATCTGCCCAGACCCTGGTCCCCAGAACTGTGAATGTTGCTGATTAGAGAAAGAGTCTTTGTGCCGGTGAGATGGCTCAGCAGCATAAGCGCCTGCCTGGCAAGCGCGAGGTCCCGAGTTTGACCCCCGGCACCCACATAAAAAAAAAAAAGAGTCTTTGCACATGTGATCTGAAATTAAACACCTCAAGGTGAGATGGCTTCCCAGTGGGCCATAAGTCCAGTGACAGGGTCCTTATGAGAGACACGCAGAGGAGATTACACAGGGCAGGGAGAGGCCATGTGCAGGCGGAGGCAGAGATGGGAGTCCTGGTGCACCAGCAGCCACCAGCACTGGTGCATCCGCAGCCACCGGGGTGTGGAGGAGGCAGGAGGAAGGCACAGTCCTGCCAACACCTCTATCTGTGCTTCCGCCTCCAGAACCGAGAGAATAATCATCCATCGCTTTCCACCAGGCAGACAGTGGGCGTTGCCAGCGTGAACCCAGGGAGCCTGACTTCCATTGCTGTCAGGTGCCAATGTGGCCATCGCCCACTGTGAAGGTCAGATCTGCAGGTGGTCTCAGGGCTGTGTGCCCCCACACTGCCCTCGCCGCCCTCTGATGAACCAGCGCCCAAGCACAGAGGCCAGGCCACAGCAGGAAAGGAGGACCCAGGCCGCAGGTGGCTGCTGACCACACCTGGACAGGCCAGGCTGCAGGAGGCAGGAGGAGCTGGGGACAGCCTGGACTCTGAGACACAAAGCCAGCTGGCACAGGGCTGCTGCCCGGCCTCATCCAGTCCAGGGCCACACTGCTGAGCCCACAGCCAGGGTCCCACCTGCAGCAGCTACTAATAAGCCCAGCTTTCCCTGTTGCTGGGGCTCTGCAGAGCAACTGAGGCCCAGCACAGTTCTGGGGGGACAAGGAGGCCACCACACCTCGGCCCCTTTCTGCCCACAGGCAGGCTCCAAGTATCCATGGCCAGAAGACTCAGGGTACCCTTCGGGAGCCACCCTGGGGCCCTCTCAGTGTCATGCCAGCTAGGCACTGGGCAGAGTGGAAAGGAGATGTGGGAGGCGACACTCACGTGACCCAGTAAATCAGAGCTACACTCAGCCTGCCCCTGCCACCTACTCCCTGCAGACAAACAGGAGTACACCCTGCTCAGCCACCCACCAGCTGTGTGACCTGGGGTAAGTTACGCACCCTCTCTGTGCCTTGATTTCCATATCTGTAAGTTAGGGATGATAATAATAACCTACCTGACAGGGTTGTTGTGGAGATGAGTTAATATTTGTAAAGTACTGTACATGAATCTGTCCCAGGCACCTAGTAAGCCACGTAAATGTGTGTAAATTATAAATAAATAGGTAAGCTTCCTATGAGCTTGGTTTCCCCAGCTAGAAAATTAGAAAATTGTCCTGAGTAACAAATGAAGGAAGTATGGTAACTATTGAGCAAAATCCCAGGACCACAGTCCTCAGTAAAGAGTAACTAAAGTCTATCATCACCATCATCATCACCATCATCACCATCATCATCACCGCCATCATCTCCATCATCACCATCGTCACCTTCATACATCACCATCATAATTTCCACCATCATCACCATCACCATCATCATCATTACCACCATCATCACCATCACACATCATTATTATTATCACACACACACACACACACACCAGCTCTTTCCATTTGTGATACAGAAACACTTAGGACAATGGCCTAAAACACACCCTTCCCCAAAACATCCTAACATTTCGCCCTCTCTCTCACCTGCTGCAACCAAATGCCTCCTAAGTGTCTGGCTCCTCCTCAGTAAACCTCGCTCATCAGTGAGGCATATTTGGACATCAGCAGCATCACATGATTCTCCTGAAATTGTCAAGCCCATCAGGTCAGACAAGTTTCAGAATCTTCGGTTCCAGCTGGAGCGCCTGGTGAGCAGAGAGAGAAAATGGCATCCTCCCTGCTTGGGCAGAGGTCAGCGCCTATCAAGATGCTCAGTGGCTGAGCCACCCTCGTCCCAGCCAGCACATTCTCAGAGCAAGAAGGACACAAAGGAACAGTCAAGAGACAGGGACCTCCCAGTTCTCCAGAGCATGGGATGCAATATAGTTGTGACAGTCCCATGGAAAAAGCCCTCTACCAAAGAAGTCATTCCTTCCATCCATCTACCCATATCATATATCCATACATGCATCCTTCCCGTTCTGTCCATCTACTCATCCATCCATTCATGCACCCTTCATTATCCAGCCACCCATCCATCTATTCATCCACCCATCCACCTCTCCATCCATAAATCCTTCCTCATCCATCCATTCCATCCCCCATCCATCCATGTATTCCTCCGCATCCATCTATTCATCCACCCACTCATCCATCCATCCATGCACCCTTCATTATCCATCCACCCATCCATTCATCCATGCATCTTTCCCCTTCTATCCATCCATCCATCCATCACCATCCATCCATCCATCACCATCCATTCATCCATCACCATCCATCCATCTATCCATGCATCTTTCCCCTTCTATCCATCCACCCATCCATCTATCCATTCATTCATCCATCCAGGCATCCATCCATCTCCTGGGTTAGCTCAGAAATGATTCTTTCTCTAAAAGTTTTGGATACAGTCTGGAAGCTTCCACAGCACCATGGTCCATGTGGAGAATTACTCAAATATAGGCTCGTGAATCCATTCTCTGGGCTCTGGGATTGAGGCTACAAATGACCCCAGGGAGCATTTTTGAATAATGGTAAAAATTCAAGCCCAGACCTGAAGCATGGAGACTTTTTATGTATCCCAGCACTAAAATGGTTGTTTGGGGTATTTCCCGGGTTTCTCCTCAGCCCAGCTCTTAGAAGATACCAGCGTTTGGGAAAGCCAGATCTGCCTGGAGGCCAGTTATGAGGCTAATGCTAAGATCTGCTCTGAGTCCTCATCCTGTGTCCTCAGGGGACCCTGCTGACCTCACCTCCACTCGCATCCCTTCTTGTCCTCGACACACAGCCCCACCAAGTCCTGGACTTGAAACGTTTCTTCCAATAGGGCATCTCACCATGTCCTCATGGAGCACATTGTCCTGAGCCCACCCTCTCCAGAACACAGCACGATTAACCAGCCTAAACATTTTGACTTCCTCCATCTCTCTTTCTGCAGCTTGGACCGACTTCAAGCGCCTTTCAGAATTGATTGGCTGTGATGCTGCTCTATTGAGCTATTGATTTCAGTTCCTGTGTAAAACAAGGAGTTTATGTCCATACACAGAACATAAATGCTACCGTGGTGTCTAAATATTATACCTCATTGTCACTGTGGGATGGGGAAAGTGTAAACATGCTTTTAATTGATCTCAAGACACTTGTGTCAGTCACGGGCGGGCAAGGCTGGGCACTGCTGTCCCCAGGAACACCATGGCCTCCAACTATGCCAACACTGGCCACGCCACCTTGGCATTAAAAAGCACAGACATATGGAGTCCTCCCCCGGCGAGAGCCACCTCCCTGCTGCATTCTGTGAAGTGCGGGGGACGTGCACGTCAGGAGAACATCCTCCTACTCAACATAGGCCAGGCGGTTAGTGCCTGCCCACCTAGAAATCACTTTTTTTCTCTCTTGGAATGAACAAGGATTTTAACAAGTGACAGTCAAGCGTGACCAGTCCCACGCAGAGCCCTGAATGATTCTCTATCCATCAAGTTTGCTAAAGTGAGAAAACTTTCTGTCTACTGTCCATTTTTTCCCAGAAAAAAATAAGAGGGGAAGTAAGTTAAAACTTAATAAGAGATTTTTTTTTTCAAGCTTAAATCTTTAAAACTAGAAGTCAGCAAACTCTTTCTTAAAAGGACCAGGTGTAAATATTTTAGATTTCATGAACTCTCTGGTCTCTGTGAAAACTTCTCCCCTCTGCCAAGGTAGCCATAGCCTATAAGGAAATGAGCAGGTGTGGCTGTGTTGCAATAAAACTTTATTTATAAAAGCAGGCAGAGCCAGGTGCACACTTGTCATCCCAGCACCTTCGAGGGCTTAGGCAGGAGGACAACAAATGTGAGCCCAGCCTGCAACATAGCAAGATCCTGTGTCAAGACTTTTTAAAAAGGTGTGTGGATGTAGTTCAAGGCAAAGGCTCTGGGTTCAATTCCAATGCCACTTTAGGGAAAAAAAAAAAAAAAAAGATGCAGGTGAGGTCCACGACCTGTAGTTTGCAGCCCCTGCTTTGGGATGATAGTAAAAGTGGCAAGACATGGATAGGGTACTGTCCAAGAAACCAGATCCCGAGGGCACTTCTGGCTTTAGACAGACCATGACAGTGTGACCCGGGGGTGACTCGTGGAGAGTGTCTCTTCCGGTAAGAGATGGGCCCTGTGCCTCCTGGTACTCGGCAAGAACCTGTCAACAGGGGCTTTTCGCTTCTCCTGTGACCCAGCCTCCTCCATCTTTCCCTCCCAGCCTCAGCCATTAGAGGCTAAAGAAGCTCCAAGGGCCCAGCCAGTGTTCTGCAGAGGCCACTCCAAGGGACTTGCAGGGGCAGCAGGGACCGGATCAACCCTCAGGACACTGTCCCCAGGGGCAGCACCCAGGGCGATGGAGCGGCAGCGACTATCTTGCCTCCCTGGGAAAAGCTCCAATTGGGAGGCAGGGTGTAAAGGTAGCCGCTTTCCGGGAAAAGTAAGAGACGGGCAGCCCGGGCAACGGCCCCTCAGACAGGCCACACTCAAGTGTGGACCTGAGTCTCCCCCCACAATTCAACACTTAGCAGCTAATTGGCTTTTGCAATCTAAAAAAGACTATTTGCACTCCCTTAAAATGCAATCTAGACACTTTATGAAAAGAAGCTAAATATACTGCCATGCCGAATGGACTTTCTCTCACCATCAGCCTCCTTAAAAGCACTTGAAGATTTAAAAATATTCTTAAATCAAAAGGGATGCCACACTTAACAAGATGGAAGTTGGCAGGATTTGTCCCATGGCTCCTTTCCTTATCGGAAAGAACAAATGGAGCTCCGGGTCCTGCCTGTGGGGTCCTCCTGATGGGTCTGGGCGGGGAAAGCTCAGGTACAAAGGAAGGAGGGTCAGGCTGCTCGCAAGCTCTCGGCCCCATGCGGGACCCCAAGAAATGCAAAGGACTGTTGGAAAAAGCGAGGCAATTGTGGCAGGAGCAAGGAGGGGTGGTGACAATGACTAGGGAGTATGGAATCGAGTGCTAGATGGAGGGGGAGTTTATAGACAGGGTACAAGGAGTGTGAGAGGAGACTGGGAGACAGAGACCGGAGTGGGGATCCCACAGGGCTAGGGCCTTTCTTCTTTCTTTCTAGGTACTGGGCGTTACTGAACTCAGTCACACACGCTGGGCAAAGCGCTCTACTGCTGAGTGGCACCCCCCAGGCTTGTTTAAAATTTTTTTTTTTTTTTTTAAAGAGAAGAGAAAAACAAAACAAATCAAAAGAAGAACAAATTTTCAAAACAACATAATAGGAAGGTAACAATGGTTAATACATTACGTATTACTATCTTTAAGTTAGTTATTCAGGACACCAGACATTAGCATTCAATTGTCCAAACGTTATTGGCTCAAACCTTACTCTTCAATGAACTAAGTAAAAATGGTAGTGTATCTATCTTAACCATCTTATATATATATATATACAATTTTTTTCCCTTTCCCTTCTTTCTTTTCCCTATTCCAGTCTCTCTTTCCTTTTGACCAGTTTCTTTTTGATTCACCATATCTATTGTACATTTTGGATCTTATTTACTCTTTCAGTTTCTCATACTAGAGAGACAATACGATGCTTACACATGTGCTTCTGGTTTATTTCACTTATGAGTATTTTCTCGAGTTGCATCCATTTACCTATAAAAGTCTCCAGTTTATCCTTCTTTATGGCTGAATAGTACTCCATTGTATAAAAATACCACATCTTTCTTATCCATTCCTCAGTTGATGGGCATTTGGGTTGTTTCCAAGATCTGGCTATTACAAATTGTGCTGCTATAAACATGGGTGCACATATATCGCTGTGGTACGATGTTTTTAATTCTTCTGGGAAGATGCCCAGAAGGGGAATAGCTGGGTCAAATGGGACCTCCAACCCTAGTTTTCTGAGGAATCTCCACACTGATTTCCACAGTGGCTGTACCAGTCGACACTCGCACCAACAGTGAAGAAGGGTTCCTTTTTCCCCACAGCCCCTCCAGCATTTGTTATTAGTTGATTTCTTAATAGTAGCCATTCTTTCTGGGGTGAGATGGTATCTCAGTGTTGTTTTAATTTGCATCTCTCGAATGACTAGTGATGTTGCACATTTTTTTGTATATTTGTTTGCCATTAGTATTTCTTCATCTGAGAAATGTGTATTCATCTCAGATGCCCATTTTTGGAGTGGGTCTTTAAATTTGGGAGGTCTGATTTTTTTGAGTTCTTTATATGTTCTCGATAGTAGTCCTTTGTCTGAGGAACAGCTGGCAAACATTTTTTCCCACATTGTGGGTTGTCTCTTCACTCTGTTGGTGGTTTCTCTTGCTGTGCAAAAGCTTTTTAATAAGATGAGATCCCAGTTATTGATTCTTTGGGATAGTTCCCGTGCGGTTGAGTTTTTATTCATAAAGTCTTTGCCTACACCAATGTCTCCAAGGGTTTTACCTATCCTACCTTCCAGCAGATTTAATGTTTCTGTTTTAATATTTAGATCTCTGATCCATTTTGAATTTAGTTTAGTGCATGGTGAAAGATATGGATCTAGTTTTAATCTTCGGCATGTGTAGAGCCAGTTTTTCCAGCACCATTTATTAAAGAGGCTATCTGTCTTCCAGCGAATGTGTTTGGCACCTTTGTCAAAGATAAGGTGGCTTAGTATGTCTGGGGTTGTTTCAGCATCTTCTAATCTGTTCCATTGATCTTCAGGTCTGTTTTTTTGCCAGTACCACACTGTTTTTATCACAGTAGCTTTATAGTATAATTTCAAGTCGGGGATTGTGATGCCCCCTGCCTTGCCTTTGTTGCCCAGAATTGCCTTTGCTATTCTAGGTCTCTTCTGATTCCAAATGAATTTTAGGATTGTTTTCTCTAATTCTGTGAGATATGCTGTTGGAATTTTGATTGGAATTGCATTAAATCTCTATAACAATTTTGGAAGTATGGCCATTTTCACTATATTGGCTCTTCCTATCCAGGAGCAAGGGATATCTTTCCATTTTCTGATATCCTCTTCAATCTCCTTTTTCAGAGTACTGTAGTTTTCAGTATAGAGGTCTTTTACACCCTTCGTGAGGTTGATTCCTAGGTATTTCATTTTTTTGGATGTTATTGTGAAAGGTATTGTTTCCCTAATTTCTCTTTCAGTAAGTTTGTTATTTGTGTACAGGAAGGCTATTGACTTTTGAGTATTGACTTTGTATCCAGCTACACTACTGAATTTGCTTATTAAATCTAGCAGTTTTTTAGTGGAGTTTTGGGGATCTTCTGTGTAGAGTATCATGTCATCTGCAAATAATGATAATTTAACTTCTTCCTTTCCAATCATTATTCCTTTTATTTCTTTCTCTTGTCTAATCGCTCTGGCTAAAGTTTCCAGAACTATGTTGAATAAGAGTGGGGACAGTGGACATCCTTGTCTTGTTCCTGATTTTAGAGGGAAGGCTTTCAGTTTTTGGCCATTTAGTATAATATTGGCTGTTGGTTTGTCATAGATAGCTTTTACCAGATTGAGATAAAGACCCTCTATTCCAATTTTCTGTAGGGTTTTTATCATGAAAAGGTGCTGGATGTTTAAAATATTTTGAAGCAGGGTCTCACTAAGTTGCCCAGGCTGGCCTCAACCTTGGGATCCCCTGCCTCAGCCTCCCAAGGAGCTGGGATGACAGGCATCCACCACAGTGCCCAGTTACAGAAGACCTTTCTTACCAGCACAAATGAGGGTGCAGACACACACAGATACACAGACACGCAAATACACATAGCTACACACACGTACACACAGAGAGACACTCATGCAGGCACAGAACAGACAGACGCACACGATGCAAAGCCACGAACCCCCACACACTGAGACACAAGTATGCACACGGCAGTGTCATGGCTTGATGGGTCCCAAAGTCCCCCAAGGGCCTTTAGGTTTGGTCCCAGCCTGTGGCACTACCAAGAGGTGGTGTTAACATTAGAGGTGGGGCCTGGGAGGAAGTGACGTTATGGGGGGGTGTGGCCTTGACAGGATGCAGGTACCAGGCCCTTCTTTCTCTCCTTGTTCCTGGGCACCATGAAGTGAGCAGCCTCAGCCCCCACCGTGACAACCTGTACAACCACAAGAGACCAGAGATGGAAGCCTCTGGAACCCTGAGCCAAAGTGAACCTTTCCTCTGGTTAACCTGACTGTGCCAGGTATTTTGTCACAATGACAGAAAGCTGACCGACATAAACAGGCACATGCAGAAATTAGTACTCACACTTCACCCAGCCACAGACATACATGCAGACACAGAATAGGAAAAACAGGTTCAGAATACACCCACACACACGCACGCACACTCACAGAGCAGCACTTGACTGAAGATAAGCACAATTTCACCTCCAAGCTTGGGTCTTCCGGGCGACAAGAAACAGCATGAAGAAGGCGAGAGCAACCTCACCCACGCCGCCCAGGCCCTGCTAAGCTTGGAGGTCAGGCTGGGCATGACTTACCGTCCCCAGGACTCAGCACACAAGAGCAGGGTTCGTGTGTGTGGCACAAAACGCAAACTGCCCGTCTGGAATCGAAAGCTCAGAGCCCTGGGCTGTGGCCCCCAAACTCCTGCCTCTCCCCTGCGGGAGCACCTGGCCCCTGCGAGCCACTCGCCCACCACCTGGAGCAGGGTCTGCAGGACTCTGGCCCCTGTCCCTCTGCAGAGCAGGCAGAGGAGGGGTTTCTGCCCGGACTCTCAGCTCCAGCCCAGCTGTGTGGCCACAGGGAAGGCCTAACGTCCCTGCTTCCTCTGCGGCCCAGGAACTTCCACCCCACAGCACCCCTAACCCTAACCCTAACCCTAAGGGACTGTGAGTCTGTGCCCTGTGTCCAGGGATTTTGCGGTACCCACGGTCTTGGAGCAAGGCCTGGCCAGAAGGAAGCACTCTGCGTGCACCACTGATGGACAAGTGAGTGGCATAAGGGGGTGAGGTTTGGGGACAGCCAGGCAGAAAGGAGGCGGCGGTGCCCACCTCAGGCTCCCCCACCTCACAGGCTTTAGGTTCTGCTCTCTCCTGGGAGGCCCGAGGCTACGCAGTGCACTGAGTAGCAGAACAAGGAGCCAAAGCCCAGCCCTGGCTTCACTGGGCAGGCAGGGGCAGGGTCCGTCCAAGCCCCCCAGGAAGACCCACACAGGGAGCAATGCTGTGATTATAAAGGACACACTGTTCCAGGACTGCATGGCTAGGCTGGGCAGCAGCAGAGGGAGCAATCCCACAAGCCAGGGAGGAAATTTGTTAACAAGCTCATGTAGGAATATTTCAGTGAATCATTCAGCATTCAAATAAATTATTCACCCATTCATTTCCCTCCATTTTTCACACTCGCCAGAGCCACAGGTGCATTATTTAAAAAGCCTTATGAGCTTAGAGAAGAACAAAATCCTAAATCCAGGAAACAGAGCCTCGTGTGGTGCCACACACCTATAATCCAGGACGCCAGGAGGCTGAAGCAGGAGGATCTCAAGTTTGAGCCCAGCTGGGAAACTTAGCAACTTACTGAGATCCTGTTTCAAAATTTCAGAAAAACAATTTTATAAGGGCCGGGGATATAGCTCAGTATGACGGCCTTGGGTTCGATCTCAGGTACCACAAAACATCAATCAATCAAATGATCAGTCAATCCATCCATCAATCAACCAATCCAGGAAGTAGGGGCCCCCTGTGTTTTGCTGTAAGCATGGATTGGTGTTTTTTAAAATACTCTGTGACCCAGAGGTGGGAGAGAGTCCCAGTCCCCACAGGCCGTTGGGAGCAGGATGCTCGCCCTGCAGCAGGGCTGGGGCTGGGGCGCTGCCACACTGCGTCTTACCCCAGGATGGGCTGAGTCTCCCATCCTAAAGCTCGGGACGACAGTGCTCCAGGGACATTGACAAGACACCCATGAGTCCTTCCGCTGGCAGGGGCTCCACCTCACTTAACAGACTGTTTATCCGTTACAACCCACAGAGCGCTGTGCTCACCACACACACCTTCCACGGCGCTGACACCCTCCTCGGAGAAGCCCGCAGCTTGGGGCAGCTGGCCCGGCCTCTCTGAGTCTCCATCATCCCCCGCCTCCTGCGCTCGGGCTTTGGGGAAAACCAAATGGGGACAGAACAGGGACCAGCAGAGCCCAGCTCCAATGGTAGGCTGCCCCCTGAGATGCTCTGAACACACGTGTGTGCACACATGCACCCATGCACACTTGTGCACCCCACCCCCACACTCACAGCTCTCACACATGCTGACATACACCTGTAGGTGCACACACATGCTCACACATCCATGCACACACCACACTTTCATGCCCCCCTTGGCCGTCTGTCTTCCGCTCTAATGGAGACCCAGTACTTCCCTCCAGAACTTGGAGCGCCTGCCAGTGTCAGCCGGGGTAAAGGGCACCTCTGCCTGAGGCAGTCCTAGAGGACCATGGCCTCCTTCTTGTGGTGCCACTCTGCAAAGACATCCCTCTCTCTGGTGGCAGGGTGACCTGAAGTCTTAATAACAGAGCCGGGCTCTTCCAGCAGGGACAGGGCGGGCCAGAAATCCAAGAATGCAGCTGCAGCAGGCCAGGCCCATATGCAAGGACAACACAGCTCCCTCTCGGCCACTGCCCCCACAGTGCTCAGGAAGAGCAGCGTCCGGGCCAGGAGGGTCAGCAGTGCCTGTCCCCCAGCAGGACCGGCAGCCTAGAGACCCCAGGGTGCTGCCATTGGTCACTTTGGGGCAATCGATCACCATTTTCGGAGAAGCAAGACCCAGGCCATTGGAGGCACTGCAAGGGTGCCCGGGAGGCCCTTGCGTGGGCCTCAGAGCAGATGGAGGAGGACACCACCACTGTCACCCTCCAAGGCAGTTCCTCCAGACCTTTGGGCAGTGTCTGCCCTCACCAGCTCAGAGTTTCTCAATGCCCACTTCACACCGGGCTCCTTGGAAGCCAGAGGGAAGAGAAAGAAGAACTGTACTGTCCGATAAAGCAGTGGGAAGGGGCCTGAGGGCCCAGAGAGGGGCACGGCTGCAGGAGGAGGGTGGGCAAGGCGGCCCGAGAAATGCTCTCCTCTCTCTACGTGCAGCACCAAAGCTCCGGAGGGTGGGTGCGGGACACTGCTCCAAATCACACTGACTCCTGGGCTGACAGCGCTTGGGGGATCAGGGAGAGGCTCAGCTCCCTGCACATCTCCAACAGCACCTTCTAATCTAACCCAGCAATTGCCAATGGGCCTTCACACTGAGCTGCATCCCCGGCCCTTTTTTGTTAAAACGTGGACTCGCTAAGTTGCCCCAGTTGGGCTTGAACTTGTGATCCTTCTACTTCAGCCTTCCAGAGGGCTGGGATTATAGGCCTGAGCCACTATGTCTGCTAATGTTGCTTTTAAGGGAGGGAGATGTGGAGTGGAGAGCAGAAGGGAGAAAATAGAAAAACAAAGCAAAACAAAGGCTGCTCTCAGGTGAGAGCCAGTATTTGCTTCATTAAAAGACATTGCTTTTATCTCATTAGGCTTCTTTGTACAGTTATCTCATTAGGCTTCTTTGTACATTTCCTTCTGCATCTGGGAAAGGGCTCTGCTGCATCACTGAGGGCAATAATGTACACGTGTGTTCCTCTTGAAACAAACTAGTTCACTCCGATAAAAACCCAGGTCCATCTAAAGAGTAAGTGGCGTCACAGTGCAGGCAGGAAGAGGACAAGGCCAGCGCTAGCGTGCAGCTCGGGCTGAGCCCTTGTCTGACTGCACGAGGCCCTGGGTTCCACCCCAGCATCACGGAAGAGGATAAGGCAAAAACCTTGCAGAGGAAAAGAAAGACGGAGGTTGGGGCTGGGCTGCCCTGGGGGAGTCATCCCCTCCCCACCGTACCCCTGCACCCACCAGGTAAGGACAGCAGACCTGACTGGCTGGGAGCTGGACCCCGGGAGCCCCACTGTCCCATAACTCAGGTCACAGAGGTGGCACAGGCACTGGCAGATGTTGGCAGAGATTTGTGTGACACCTGGTGTTAAGACCTGAGACTCAGGGCCGGGGACCCCAGAGACCAGCAGGGGCACAGCCCACGGCCATAGCTGGTGACACACTGCCCTGAGTGCCCTGTCTCCTTCTGCCCTGGCCCCCACTCTCACACTGGGTGACCGGCCTCATGGGAGGTACTTTGGGGTGTGGCTCAGTTGAACACATACAGATTCTCCAGAGAGGGTTTGGGGGGCCTCAGCATGCCCAGGAGGGTAGCCTGGTTGGGAAACTAATTGGGGCAGTAGGAAGTTGAACAAGACACCTCCATCTTCTCCATCAGCTCTGCCCAGGTGCCCAGTGCAGGACCCCGAGGCAGAAGCCATCGTCCTCAGTGGTGTCTCCCTTCCCTGCTGGATCAGAACAACCTGGACGCCCCAAGGTGTGGCCTCCCTTGGAAGGCAGCGAAATCAGCCATCCTCTTAGGGTTCCCTGTATCCCCACAAGGAGTGGACACCTTATGATAACACTGTCCCCCAGGCCTAGAAGAGGAGCCTTGGCCATCTGCTTTCCTGGTGTCCCCTGCCTGCAGCTTCTAGAAAGCTCTGTGTCCCGGGGGGGGTGCGCAGTAGGTGGCTTCCGGCTGCAAGGGGCTGGCAGCACAGGCTGATAAGCTTAGGGTTTGGTCCTGCAGAAATCGGAAAGCGGGCATGGAGAAGATGGCCTGAAGGTTACAGCTGTGTCACTCTTGGCCCATGGAACCGGTTCCCCGCTCAACTTTGCAGCATCACCCTCTTCCACCTGACTCACAAGCTCCTGCTTCCGACTTACTCCTCAAACAAACTCTTTCTCACTTCCTCCTGGTTCATTAAGTCGTTCGTTAATGAATTAAATTAAACTCGACCATGTTCTCATTATCTGTGTGAGATTTTTGGTTTAAGCAACATATGGATATAGGCCATTACTTGTAGGATTGGTAACTTAACATCCAGTACAATAATAATAATAATTAATAATAATAATAACAATAATAATAATCAATATCCACTCAATGCATATTCTGTCTCAGGCGATGTGCAGGGGTCTGGAAGCGTTACCTACTTCAAACCTCATTAACAGCCCTATGAATATGTAATGTAGTGAAACATATTTTACAGAAGAAGAGGAGGCCCAGAAATGAGATAACTGGTCTAAGGTCACCTCTGAGAGTGACAGACTGGCTCAGAATCAGGCAGCCTGCCACTCTCTTCCCTTTCTCCTTCCCACAAAAACCCTGCCATTGGCAACATGACACAAGTAACAAGAATCCACGAGTTTTAGGGAACCAACCTGATGAACTGCGGAAGTGTGCAAAAGGCCAGAGAAACCGGAGGGGTAAAGAATGACCCCTCGGGAAGTAGCTGAAGATGCTGGCATCTGCTGGCCCTGAGCCCAGCCTGGGGATCGGGCACAAGTTATGGGGCCCACCTGGACCCTGTTCCCACAAGGCAGGAGAGCGGAGCAGCAGGGTGTGCAGCTCGCACCACCCTTGGGAAAGCACACTGCACAGGGAACTCCTGGGTGCGCGGATGCAGGGAGCTCCTCTGTGGATGCCTCCTGGACCAAGGACGTGGGAGCGCTAAAAACTACATTTCCCAGAAGGCCACGCAGCTGGGTCAGGGTGTGTTGTGAAATCCACCAATCAGTGCCCAGCCCTGGGAACTACGCTGGGGGCGATGGTCACACAGGGCTCCCTGGGCAGCTTCCTGACCTTGGCCTGGCAGCAGAGCCCTCCAAGCCGATTCTGTGCTGTCACTTTGAAAGTCTTTCCTGGAAATTCAGCCTCTGGTTTGTTTCCACAGGACTCCCTGGGACCCCTCCTCAGCCATTCAGTGCCCTATAATGAACCCCTTCATGCTTAAAGCCACTAGACTGGACTCGTTTCTCTCCTGCAGACACCTGGACCGCAAAGAAACCAGCACCAGGAGTATGTACAGAGCCAGGGACACCCGCTTGGTTTTCTGACTCTGTCTGAGGGGAGCTGAGGGTCCCACCTAGGGGTTCATTCCTGTACCCCGGTGAAGCATGTTCCTGGGATTCCAGGCCTTTCTCTTGGCCAGAGGGGCCGAGGCGGGAGGACAGCTCAGCCGGGACACTTGTCAGAGAATCTTTTAACTCCTGTGGCTCTTCAGTAGCTGTCCTTCCATCGGGGCCCCTGAGACCACACAGGTGGGCCCCCCTTCATGGCCCTGGGTGATCTGAATGACAAAAATAGTGAGTAAAAAGAACGATGGAAAACAGGTGGATGGACGGATGGAGAAATGATAGATAGAAAAATGGACAGATGGGTGGATAGAAAGATGACAGAAAGGAGATAGATAGACATAGATGACAGAAAGAAAGAAGATAGAATATTAGATAGAAAAATGGATAGATGGATAGATATAAAAAGATGATAGGTGGATAGAAAGATGATAGAAAGAAAGAAATATAGATAGATGATAGAAAAAATGAAGGAAGGGAAGGAAACGAGGGAGGGAGGGAGGGAAGAAGGGAATGAAGGGAGGAGGCTCTCCGGCTGCTCAGACTGCAGGATGAGCTGCTCTGCCTCCAGGCACTGAGGATCCTGGGATCCAGTAGGGCTCAAAGTGTCTGCAGTAGAGAGGGGGGAAATGCCTGTGACAAGCCACAGGGGAGGACACACAGCAGGTCCCTGGGTACTGAAGCAAAGCCACGGTCTTTTTGGCAAACAATTATTTCCTCTGGTGACTCCATTCTGCAGCTGTCCCTAGACGCTGTGGGGTCTATGTGCAGTCAGGGCTCCCAAGGGACGAGGCATAACTGGGTGGGACCCAGCCTATTGAGCCAGGCCCAGGGATATGACACCGGCCCCCAAGCTAAGACTACAAGGATCAGGCTGAAGCAGGTCCCCAAACCCCTGGGAACTGAGTCAGGAGGCGACACATGCTCCGTGCTGGTCCCGCAGCATCTCAGCAGCTCCCCTCCAGACGCCCGCCATCCCAGGGTCTTCCTGCGGCCGGCAGGCTGAGAACAGAGGAGCCCAAGCTTCATTTCCGGGCCCTGCACAGCGTGCTGGGGGCCACAGCCCAGCCTGAATTCCAGTGGGAAGGGGACCTTCTCCCTGCCAGCAGCCGATTTCCCACTGCGTCCTAGAGAGAGGTGGGGACCCACGTGCACGGCCACTGCGAGGAAGTGCACGAGTGTGGCCTGGTGGTACAGCTTGAGAATGAGATCAGAGGGCTGACAACCAGGAGTTTGGGGACTGAGTCTCCCCGCCCGGGCCTGGAGGTTGAGGCTCCCTGGTCCCCACTGCAGAGCAGGCTCTGGGTACTGGATGGGTGGGCTGTGCCATTCCAGTGTTGTCGGGGCTCCTTCCGCAGCCACCCAACCGGGTGCCGCATGACCTCATGGACACAGAGATGTAGAGGAGAGGCGGTGGATACGGTGTGAGTGCCACAACCTGCCCTGCCCCCACCCCCAGAGCAGGCCTGGCTACCCACTGGCCAAGTGCAGTGGCGGCATAACCCGGGGCCCTCCCAAGGGTGCGCACCTGGAGACTGGCTCTGCCCGTCCAGCAGGGTAAACCAGTTGGCCTCGCTGGGTCAGGCATTTGTTCTGGTCTTCCCACTCACGACGCTGCTGCCAATCTATGGAACTGGGGACGTTTTCTGCAACCTCTCGCACAGCATCACTTCTGGCGGAGGAGCTCATTTCACAGACAAAGGAGGAAGACAGCAGTGTGACACACGTACTGCACTGTCTTGCCACTCATCTGTCACCCCGGGTGCTGGCCTGCCAGGGGAGTGGAGTGTGGTCGAAGGGCCTAGGAAGACTCAGCGATGGTACCTGGTGGAAGCCAATGGCATGTGACATTGAGGGCTGTCTGGCTGGATGCAGCACGTCCTCTGAACCCACAGACACCACACGAGCTCCTTCACCATAGGCAGATCCCAGGTCGGGAAATAAGGATGCCTCCCATCCCCCACAGCTTTAGGCTGTGCTGGTTCAGAGGTGCTGGTGCCCATGAGAAGACACAGCCGTGGCGCCATGTTGACTGGGTGACTGGTTCCGAGTACCAGGGAAACAGGGCAGCTGCCCTCACGGGAGAGAGTGAGGATGCTCTGGAGCCCCCACGACTCGGGGAACTGCTTCCTGTTACTGCCGTATCCTGGGACAGTGACACCAGCAGGACCACCAAGAGCTCAGACCCAACAGGAAAAAAGACACAAATCTGCCCACCAAGTTAAGATCTTGTTATGGTTTAGATCTAGGATGTCTCCCCAAAGCCTCATGTGTTCAGAAGAGGGGCTTTTGGGAGGTGATTGGACCGTGGGGGTGCTGTGCTCCTTGGCGATGAGTCCATTGACGAATCTATGGCTGAACGTGCTGTTAGGAGATAGGCCTGGCCAGTAGAGGGGGCCACTAGGGGAGTGACCTGCGAGCATATATCTCCCTCCTCTGTCCTCCTTTCTTTCTCCACTTCCTGGTCACCATGACGTGAGCAGCTCTCCTCCCCACAGGCCCTTCCACCCCGCCCGTTCGGCCTTGGAGCCAGCCAAACAGGGACCGAAAACATGAGTCAAAATAAACTTCTCCTCCTTTAAGTTATGATGTTGGGTATTTTGTCCCAGCAAAGAGAAAGTGACTAAAACAGATCCCAAACCAGCCAAGGTGCCACCAAGGCCAGAAGACATGGAATGGGAGGTGGAGATAAAAGAACCAAACACTAGCCATGGATTTCGTTTTCCCCTCCCTTCCCCCTACCACTTTAAGTCAGCTGTGCAGAATTTGGGTCACAGTGATTGATGAGACTTGGAGTCCTTCTTTTCCAGGGAGGATAGGAATAATTGTGCCTTTATAAGGAACAGTTGGGCCACATTATGCAGGATTAACTTGTCGCTGAAGCTGTTGTTTAGAGGCTGAAGTTTGGGGCGGCGTGAGGGGTGGGAGGAGCAGAGGGGGGACTATGACGTGGCAACTCTGGTCACTGGGTGTCTGCTCTGGTGTCCCAGCGCACCACGCTACTGTTGGAGGCAGAAGGTGAAAGCTACGACTCCCAGGATCCCTGCAGCTTGGACCCATGGGGCTTGTGGTTCTGGCCCGGGAATGTACTCCTGCCGGCCTGGGCAGGCGGGAAGGCATCCGCTGCACTCAGAGCAGAGGCCTTCTGCTTCTGGAGCCTGAGGCTGCAGTGCCATCCCCACTTTCAACAGAAACAACTTCCTGGTCACTCCTAAAGGTCCAGGCTGGAGTTCATTCCTTTCAGAGCCCTTTATGCCCTCTAACAAACTCCTTTCTGAGACACTCCTAGAACCTGTGCTCTAAGGAACCCTGACAAAGCCACTGCGATCTTTCTACCCCAATTTATAGCTCGAACTCCAAGGTTGGGTTCAGTTTAGGGATGGTGTTCAACATAGGGGTCATGACCGAGGGAGAGATAGAAAAGGGTTTAGACTATTTATTTATTAACTTACTGAGGCTTTCTTTCATTGAGTTCTCTACAAATAGTCTCAGCTTCATTTTTTTAAAAAAGCTTTGGAGAGGTCTACAAGCTACATGTTCTTTGGACATAGGATTCACAAGCCACACCAAAGGTTAATCGAGAAGTCAATGAAGGGGTTTCCTGGAGCTCCCCCCACCTCCCAGCAGCACCCGAAGGTGTCCCCATCCCCAAACAAGCCTTAGTGACTGTCACACTCCTTCTGGCCCTTTCCAGAGAATCAGCAGGGCTGAGCAGAAGCCCAAGACCCAGAGACAAGAGCAGAGCCGCAGTGCTCATGGTCGGTGACAGCAGCAGTCCTGACACTTCTTGGGACACACGCAATGTGCCCTGACACCTCAAGGCCCTTTCTCCGAGTGACAATGACTTCCTCAGATGAGGACAGGGGCTGAACCTAGGATTCTCCTTAGCTGCCAGAGACGCAACTCACACTTGCTCAGCCACCCCCGGGGACATTTCATCCCCAGACAGGACTGAGACAGCCAGACCCAAGCCCCTGAAGGATGCACCAGGACTCAGTCCCCCTCCGCTGTGCAGCTCTGCTCACGTCCTGCTGGCTTCACTTCCAGGCAAGCTCATTCCTTGAAACAGCCCTGATGTAGTCGGCCATGTTCCCCACCTTCGAGATCGAAGAGATTTTCTCTTTCCACACAAAAGCCCAGGATAGAGGTTCCTTGGGCCAATTTGAGTCATCATCCCTTTATTTTGGAGAAACCAAAATTGGCGGGTGGCAGTTCTGGTGTCACACCTCCCCTCGAGCAGGTGGCAAGGGGTTGTCCAGCCCTCAGTCCTACCAGGGCTGAGAATGGAGGAAGGGGTCTCCCTCCTGATAGAGAAAACAACAGAGCTGCTATTGCCAGAGAAGAGAGACGGGTGCAAAACTGGAGGTGAGGCCCTGGCTGGTCCTGGCAGCGGGCACCGCTGCAGGAATGCAGAAACCCAGGCCTCCCTGGCACAGTGCCAGGGTGAGTGGGGAGGAAGCAGAATCCTGGAGAGCAAGCCGGGGCCTAGGGCGCAGGAGCAGGCAAGCTCAGCACTTCACACCCAAGCTAGCCTCTGCACTTGGTCTCCGCCTTCTAAGCAGCTTTAGTTCTGGAGAAAACTATTCAGCGCTTACAAGACCAGTGTGCAGTGGCTCCAAATGAGTACCGCAGAGACTGCTTAACTGTTAAATGGATCAATAAAAGCTGCAGATGGGCCCCAGCTTCCCCCGCAGAGAGGAGAATTGCCTTTCCCCGACAAAGATGATCCTCCTGACCCGCTGGCAGGAGGGCCTCGCTTCCGGCTTCCTTTGCCAGGAGTGGGCAGGGCTGAGCGCTCCCTTCTGTTGCAGCCTGTTTGATGGGCTTAGGCGCCAACGTCCAGGAAGTGCACCCCCTACACACCACAGAGTGGGGGGCTGTCTCACCCACACACAATGAGGAAAGGGGCGATGGGACCCCTGCTGGGAGTGACCCAGTCAGTCCTTCCAGGGAAATTGCGGGAGGATACATGGGTCAAGCTGGTTGCAGAAACCATTAGCATATTATTTCCCCCTTTAAGAGGTCACCCTTCTTTACTCCTAAAGTGAGCATTTATTTCCCCAAGTGAGACCTCCCTTTCTTTCTTTTTTTTTTTTTTTTTTTTTTTTTTAATGTGGGTACTGGGAGTCGACCTCGCGCTTGCCAGGCAGGCGCTTACGCCGCTGAGCCATCTCACCGGCCCCTCCCTTTCTTATAAAAGCAAATGATATTGCCTTCTGTCCATTACAAAGGACTTTTTTCTTCTTTTTTTTTTTGTGGGTACCGGAGGTCGACCTCAGGACCTCGCACACCAGCAGGCACCCGTGCCACTGAGTGATATCACCGGCCCTTTTTTCGTATGTGGGTTCCGGGAGTCGAACTTGGGCCCTCATGCTTGCCAGTCAGGTGCAAACGCTGCTGAGCCATCTCACCAGCCGTACAAAGGACTTTTATGCTGTTTGGATCTCAGAAATGCTATCTGCTATTACAGTGGTGGTGAACCAATGGCACGCATGCCGCAGTGAGCTGTTTGTTATCATTGAACGCTCTAAAAGCCTCGCCATCACTGTGCTAGAAGCTGGCAGTGGTGGTGTTGATTGTGACTTGGTTAAGTTTAGGGTTAGCGTGAGGTGATGAGGAGGTGGGGTGGTAATGGCTGAGGGAGAGATGGTGATGACTGTCGGGATTTGTGGTGTTGGTGGTAGGTGTGGGAGAAATATGGTGGCAGTGTTAGGTACTGGTGGTGGTAGATGCTGACAATGGTGGTGAAAGCGATGTCTGAAATGTAATGATGGCAGTGATGGTGGTGATGGTGGTGATGATGGTGATGGTGGTGGTGGTGGTGATGGTGGTGATGATGGTGATGGTGGTGGTGATGGTGGTGGTGATGATGATGGTGGTGATGAAGGTGATGAAATGGTGATGATGATGGTGGTGATAGAGATGGTGGTGATGAAGGCAGTGGTGGTTATGGTGGTGATGATGGTGATGATGATGTTGGTGATGAAGATGATGAAATGTTGATGGTGGTGATGGAGGTGATGATGGTGATGGCGATGATGGTGATGGTGGTGGTGGTGGTGGTGATGAAAGTGATGGTGATGATGGCGACAGATGGTGATGGTAATGCTGGTGGTGTTGATAGTGATGAAAATGTTTTATTCAGAAAATATGAAAATTATCTCTCCTAATCCCTTCAGCAAATACGCAGGTGGGACTGGAAGCAATGATAGAGGTGGTGATGATGGTGATGGTGGTAGTAAGGGTAATAACTAGGAGGAGGGAGGTAGCTGGCTGTTGGCTGGAATCTGATTTCAATTTTTGCTGACAATGAATATGACTTGAGATAATCAAGCCTAAAATGCTTTGTTTGGAGGAGATGAAATGATTCATTATCTCTACTACAGTTGCTCCAGCAAATATCCAGAAGAGACTGCTTCAGTGTGGTTAAAACCATTCGGAACAACATTTTATTTTAGCCACACATCCCACAAGCTTCCTGAGCAACCGAGACACTTGGGACCAGGTATTTGGCCCTTGGGACCTCTCTTTTAGGGTCCAGCTGCCAAGCTGTAGGATGTCCGGGTCTTGGTACCCACTGCCATCCTGCAGGGGTTGGAAGCAGAGCAGGCTGAAAGCTGTAACCTGGTTTTCTTGTACACCAGAAGCTGCCTAGCTATGCTGAAAGAGCTTATGAAAGTGAGCATAGGTGTTTCTGGGACAGAAACGTGTCCCATGTGTACTACTCCACATGTATTATTTAGCTATTGCTGCATAACAAATCACCCAGAGCTTGGACCAATAAACACTGATTATTCCACACCATCCTCTTTCCATGAGTCAAGAATCTGGGAGAGCTTTGCTGGACATTTCTGGCTCAGTCTCTCACAGGGTCCCTGGCAAGCTGTCAGCTGGGGCTGCCTTCACTGAAGGCCTGCCGGGACTCGGGGCCTCAGTTCATCACTGGCTCCTGGGAGGACACAGTCTATGTCATGTGGACCTCTCCACAGGATGCTTGCTGGCTCTCACAAGCTGGCGACTCAACCCAGAGCGAGTGGTGAAGAGAGAGCGAGGCGGAGACCACAGCGACTTTCACAGCCTGGCTGAGAATTCTCTAGAATTCATATCCATCATCTCTGCAATGTTCTACTGTCTGCACCAGTCAGGTCCACTCAGTGTGGGTGGGGATGACACAAGAGTGTGGCCATTGGAGGGTCAACTCGGAGACTGGCCAAAGCTGTGCTCATTCTCAGGGCTGACCCCCGGGGCTGGGCATCTCTGAATATCCTCCAAATCTTGAGTGAGGAGTGGGGTCTGTCACTCCTGATGACTACCTCACCTCCTCCAGCAGGGGAAGGGGACAGTGGGCCAGAAACAGGAAACAAGAGGGTGTGTTCCCTGCTGACTTTCCCATCCCGAAGAGGGGGATGAGACATGGTGGAAGAGGAAGGAACAGTGTTGGCACCACGTTTTCCCATCTTTCCTGCCAGCCCCATCGCTGCCCCCAGGAGAAGCTGCCAACACATTTCCCACTGAGCCAGCGAAGTCCATGGGCGCTCTCTCCCATCAGCACCTCTGCTGTCCCAGGCAGAGATGCAGGAGCATCTGTCAGCCCCTGCCCCCAGCAGCAGGCTCCAGGAGGAGGACCACAAGCATGGCGGACCGTGGAGGAGGACCGTGGTTCTGACCTGGCTCCAAGACACACAACAGCAGAGTGTCTGGGATGAGTGCCTCAACCTCCCTAAACCACCAGGTCCTCACAGGGTTGAAATCAACACCATTTCACAGAAAGCAAAGCGAGTGGAGGCAGATTCTGCCCCAGGCCACCAAGTCAATGGCAGAGCCAGCTATGCCATCCAGGGACATCCAATTCCTTAACCACCAAGCAAGCCAGAGCCCAGAGCCCAGAGGCAGCCAGAGTCAGACTCGGATGGAATTATTGGACACCAGCTGGTGTCAGAGAGGTAGAGGTAATGCGAGTGGCTGGCATAGCCCGGGTAGACGAGGCCATGCAAGTCCAATCTGGTGGCCCCTGATCTGCACACAGCTCCCCACAGGTGACTGCCAGAGCTCCCAAATGGGAGCAAGAGGGATGAGGGCACAGTGTCCACCACCCGTGGCTCACCTTTTTGACTCGCTTGGCTCTGCTCCTGGGCTCCTAGCCTGCTACAGTGTGACGAGATTGACTGAATCCAGTTCTCCCCACCAGAATCCAGGCCAGACCCAAGGCCCATCCACACGCGATGGCACCTGGTAGATGCTCGGTTTCCCTGCTACCCAAATGCGTGCCTGGGCTCCCTCCCGCATGCTCTCACTTCTGCACACGAGCGGCGCTTTGCTGTGACTTCTCAGTGAGAACCGGGACCAGCTGCTAATGCGGGCTGTCTGCCCAGCTGGGGATCAGCCCAGAGGAATCCTTCTGTAGATGCACCTTTCACCCAGGTAGGTCGTTGTTGCTTTATAGACTGGCTGAGACCACGGTGGCCACCAGCTTTTCCTTAGGAAGGGTCGACACATTCACCCCAACCTCCGTCGCATACTTTCCAATGACACCCAGGAGCCACGGAGTCCAGAGCTAGGGGGACGCTGGAGCCAGCCCTGGGCAGCTGTCGTCCTCATGAAAACTCACGAAGCATCTCACCACCCTCAGGGACAAAATTCAGCTCTCTAAACTCTGCAGCAGCATCCAGGGCAGTGCTGTCACTGCTGTTGGGAATGACAGGGCTGGAGACTCCATTTCAAGCTTGTCTGGCCAGTGCCACTCAGAATTCCTGCAGGGCCAGGACCCGGGTGTGGGGAGCCATAAATGACCCAGCTTCACGTCTGAGCATGCACCACCCCCCGCCCATCCTGATCCTACGTCACCCATTAGACCCTCCCACCGTTTCCCTCAAAGAGATATAAGCCCTGGCACTTCCGCAATAAACTCTCTCGCTCGACTTCCCTGATCTGTGTGTGTGTGTGTGTCTTCTTTCTCATCCCCATACCGTCGCCCGGGTTCGCGTTCCTGCCCCTGGGAGGCCCCGCTGGTAGGAGTCTTCTTGGGCCACAACACAACATTTGGCGCCCAACGTGGGGCCCGGGAAAGATGGATCCTATGAGGGATCACCCTGTAGGGCGATAAATGCCAACGATTGACCGGTCTTTAGTTTCATTTTCATGAGATTCCTTTCTCAGTGATCCGTACGCCAACTCCTTTCTTCGCGTCTGAATCACGATGTTCCCGTCAAGCTTCCTGTATGTTCTTGTGATGCTCCCGGCGACCATCGCCAATCATCAACATGCTTCATTCAGGTGGACACTCAGGCGCTGGGGGGACCAAAAGATACTAGGCGCGGCTTGGATCTACTATTCCTCAAGGAGGGGGGCCTCTGTGCGGCCCTCAAAGAAGAATGTTGCTTCTACATTGACTCCTCTGGTGTTGTCCTACGCGCTATGGACAAATTAAACGATGCCCTAAAAAGAGAGAAATAGCCAGAACGCAAGCCTTATTCCCCAGCGCCGGGTTCTCCACTGTGCTCCCCTGCCTTGCCCCCCTTTTTGGCCCCCTTATAGTTGTGGTCCTCGCCTTGACCTTTGGTCCCTGCCTATTCAAGAGACTCATTGCCGCCATAAAAACAGATGCTGATGAGTACAAACAAGCCGAACCATATGATGATATTCAGGCCCCAGCATATAAGAATGTCGGCCAATGACGGGTAAGATGGAGTCACAAGTCACTAACACACTCAGGACCACCTAAGACAGAGCATCACTCTTCACTGGGACGCTGGCGATGCTAGTGGTTAGCTCAATGACGGGTAAGGCCTGAAAAATCAAATGCATAAAAACAAAAAGACTTGCAGTAACCTCCACAACCTAAGACAGGCCACATTCAGGGTCATACAAACATTCATGGTCGGCAATATTCTCATTTGGAGAAAAAGGAGCATATGTGGGGAGCCATAAATGACCCAGCTTCACATCTGAGCATGCGCCCCCCCGCCCATCCTGATCCTACGTCACCCATGAGACCCTCCCACCATTTCCCTCAAAGAGATATAAGCCCTGGCACTTCCGCAATAAACTCTCTCGCTCGACTTCCCTGATCTGTGTGTGTGTGTGTGTGTGTGTGTGTCTTCTTTCTCATCCCCATACCGTCGCCCGGGTTCGCGTTCCTGCCCCTGGGAGGCCCCGCTGGTCGGAGTCTTCTTGGGCCACAACACAACACCTGGGGTGTGAGAGCTTCCCTCCCAGCCTCCCTCTCCCCACGTCCTTGGCCACTGCTATAGCAGCGGGGACGTGGGGCATCGTGAGGACCATCACCTGAGTGCCTGGCTCAGCGTGGCTCACACGGGTCCTCTCCAGCACTCACTGCCCAGCACCCCCTGCATCCCACATCCACACAGAGCGAGTGGCCGCCACATCCCCGTTCCTCCTGGGCAGTGCGGGGACAGCAGCTTCTGCCTCTGACTCCAACCAGACCCTCAGAAACAGACAATGGGACAGGTGGGGAGAGGGGGTGTGCCCCAGGTGGCACCCCAAGTCCACGTACCAAAGACAGTGAGGTTTAATGGCCCCGCCTGGTGGCCAACTCCAGCCCAGGACAGAGTTCATGACTCCACAGTCCAAAATCCTTGGAGGGCAAGCGGGGCGCCATCCTGTCTTGCCACACTTTCTCCAAACTGCACTGGGGCACGGTGTTCAGGGGGTGCCAGGGCTCCCCATGGGGTGGCACGGAAGGGCACAGCCACCACCAAGATGCAAGTTCCATGGGGACAGGGACTCCGCACAGCATGCTCTGTATTCCCACGGCCCAGGAAGCCTCAGTCGATACTCATTCGACAAATGAAGGATATGGACGGTCACCATGGGAAGTGTGGCTTCCCGAATGCTCGGGGAAGGCGTGGTCGAGGGCAAGACAGATCTGGAAGGAGATGACAGGCACGTGGGAGACACGCTGCCACCGGGAAAGGGGCACGTGGCCACGTGTGCACATGGACGGCCCTGGGAGTGTCCTACTGTCCTCTGCCTCCTGTCTCCTAGTGTGGAATGGCCTCTGCACACGGGACAGTGACAGAATAGAGGCTGGCCTGATAGAAGGAGGGCAAAGAGAAGAGATCAGCGTCTCACGCAGCCTGCGCATCTGGAAAATGCCATCCAAAGAGACAGAGACACAGGAGCCACGGAAAAGAGAACCAGGCACGTCTTAGTCACTTCCTCTTCTCATCCCTGGGACACAATCCCTGACACCAGCAACTTAAAGGAGGAGAGGTTTGCCCTGGCTCACGTGTTCAGTCCATAGGCTCCAAGAAGGACAGCAGGGAAGGGGGTGGGGAAAGAAAGCTGCTCAGGGCGTGGTGGACGGGAAGCAGAGAGAGGAAGGAGTTGAGGAGGGAGATAACTGCTTCCTGGCCACACCCCCCAGAGGCCTGCCTCTTCTGACCATGCTCCACCCCCTAACACTGAGCCTGCTAAGCCCCATAATCCAGTGACCCTCAAAAGCTCCACCCGTGAGTGCGTGATCTCTTGGGGAACATCCAGATGGGAACCGTCACACAGGAAGTTCCTGGGTGTCAGCATACTCAGAGGAGGCCAGGACTCACAGATCCCAAGGGCAGCAGGCTCTCTGCTCTGCCTGGAACCCAGCCCTCACTATCCCTGACCCTCCCTTGCTGTCCCCATGCTCAACCCCATCTCCCACCCGAGGGGCTGACTCCAGGGTGCAGGGCAACAGCTGAGGATGCTGGTCCCTCGTTCCCCTCTGTGCCCTGAGCCAGACACTCTCCCAGGCTGTCTGACAGGTCACCCAGACTTAGGCACCTGAGCCCCAGAGAATTCTGGGACCCTGGCTGACTCCCCACCTTGAGCCATTTTCATCTACGCCTTCTTCGTGAGCTGTCCCCGCTGTTCTCTGGTGGCCACTCCCTGGCCTCCACTCACTGGACAGGGCTGAGCCCAGGCTCTGGTGGTCACTGGGTAAGAGGTGGAGCCCAGGAAGGAGGGCAGCGGCCATCACTGTGCTGACCCCTAGGTCCTCACCCCTCGTTTGCCGTGGAGCTGGAGGTGTCCTCACCCTGAAGAGCCACCCCCACCCCCACAAACAACCCCCATAACCACACACATGCACCCCGTCAGCTCCCACAGCCCCAGTGCTCACTGGGGCTCCAGCATCATTGGCTTCCTGACCCCGGGCTCCTCCCCAAAATGGTTTTAAGCGAAGCCAAGCACACTTTGCGACCAGGGCGCCTAGCAGTGTGCTAGCTCCATAGGCTGTGGCTGCGCCCAGTGATCAGGGTCCCCTGTGAAACCCTCTCCTGAGGGGTCCCTCTGCCTCCCACCTATGAGGCCCCCTCACTGCTCCTCCACTCCTGGCCACGAGGCAGAGAGGGGGTCTCTGCTCCAGCGCCAGGTGTGCTCAGGTGCTGCTTCTTAGCGAAGCGATGTCAGCTGGGATAGAACCTAGGCCCTCACACTGAGCTGCATCTCCAGCCCTTTTCTTTATCTTTTATTTTGAGACATGAAATTACTAAGTCCCTATGTTATACAGGCTGGGCTGGAACGTGCAATCCTCCTGCCTTAGCCTCCCAGAGTACTGGGACGACAGGCGTGCTCCCCCACACCTGGCTTTCCCTCCAGACTGCGACCCTGAAGGCAATGCCAGGGCAGCAGGGGCTCCAAAGCCACACAACCTCTAGCCCTGCCCAGCCTGGAGCTGGGACATGCCTGGATCCCTGGACCTGGCAACCACCAGCCTCCATCCACCTTCTTCCTCCCAGAGCCTTCTGGGAACTTCCTGCCCACACCACGAGGCTGAATCTTAGGGCAAGGGTCCCCTTGCAGGGTGGAGCACCAGGCCACTCACTCAGAAGGTCTCCACTGCCCCCTAAGAAATGGAGGAAGGAGCCACAGAGAGCTGCTCCACTCCAAGTGCATCTCGTTAATACTCCATGCCTGCCTCTACCTCGTGTCCTTCTCACGTGGAGGGCTTATACGTTTCTGCCCTTATGAAACACGGGTGAGAATAGCAGTTCAGGTTTGGAAGAATTTTTTTAATGCTCTTACTTGGCAAATAGAAAGATGGCAATTCTGCCGGGCATGGTGGTGCATACCTGAAATCCCAGCACTCAGGAGGCTGAGGCAGAAGGATTGCCAGGAGTTCCAGGCCAGCCCGGACCACATAGTGAGTTCAAGGCCAGCCTGAACTGAATAGTGAGACTGTCTCAAAAGAAAAAGAAAAAAGAAGAAAAAAAAAAAAAAGTTGACAATTCTGCACTGTTCTCTGATTTAAAAAAAAAAAAAAAACCATTAAATGTTATTGATGCATGAACTCCAAAAGCTACCAGTTCAAGGAAGAACTCCTTACCCTTAGAAAACGACCCACCCAGGAGCCTTTGGGTCACTGGCCACGGCCTCTGCCTTGTTAGCACAATAATTGCTGGTGAGCAGAATGCAAATGAGCAGCGTGGGACCTGGATGATGCCACCCCAAGCAGTACCTCCAGGAAGCAGAAGAGGCTTCCATTCCTAATGTCCATGCTTAGAGCAATAAAAATAAAATTAGAAGAATTCTTTTCAGAGACAAGCAAGAGTCGGGCACACAATTATGTTTCATTAAGTCGGAGCTGCTAATGTGCTAATGTGGCCTTACCACACACCAGCCCTTGGGGTGGATGCCCAGAGGCTGAGCTGGGCACTGCCAAGGGACATTCTCTGGGGCTCTGGGTGGTGGCTGAGCCACTTGGGCCGTGTCCCTGGCAGAGGCACTGGGGACAACCCACTCACCTGGGCACATCCCTGCACACCGTGTGAGCCCCTTTGTGTGCCCTGCGCCACCCTGCGGAGGAGAGGGGTGCACATCCCAGCTGTAAATTCATCCCAACATTATGGGGATCTAACACTCCTCCTGGCGCGGAGGAAATGGTAGGAGGATTGAGACTGACAAACAGAAAGCAGGGACGGGTAGCAGCATGGCGTCCTTATTGGGAACAACTGCACCAGTGGGCAGGCTGGCGGGGTTCAGCAGGCCGAGCACCTCCGTGGGTCCAGTTCTGACACTGGCCAAGTGGGGACACTCCCACACCCCAGACTTTTTCCCAAAATTTACCCGCAGGGCTGCAGGCAAAGGGGGCCTGGCAGGACAGTTTGGCGATTCAGACACCAAAGCTGCAAGGGCAGGTTTTACAGCTCGGGCCAGAAAGCTGCCCCAGGACTGAGACCCAGGCTGCCCAGCCTCTAGTGACAGCATCTAGCGACAGCCCAGAGTTGAGAAATCTCAGGAGCCCCTCAGGCCAAGGACCGAGCAAGAACCACATCACTCAACCAGCTGGACCCAAATTCGATCACTCGAGGTCATGCAGAAAATCCAGGACAGGACCCAGCAGGAACCTGAGCCTCCTGGGTGTCAGCCCAGCCCTCTTCCCAGCACCTTTGCCCCTGCCACCTAATGGGAAGCTGATGACTGTCACAGAGCTGCAGGACCAGCCTCCTCCACTCCAGCGTTGAGTGACGGGAACACTTAATACAAACCATGCACACACACACGTTCATACACACACGTGCACGCATAGGCACACATGTACAAACATACCTCACGGCGACCTTCAAAATGGCCACTTCCTGGGTCACACAACTAAAGAAGGAGAGAGGTCCTGCTACCTCGATTTCTGTGGACTAAATGCAGGCTCCCTGCTAAGAAGCAAGTCCCTTAAACAAGACACTAGTCCCTGACTGACACACTAGGCCCTGACTGACACACTAGTCCCCTGACACACTAGGCCCCGACTGACACACTAGTCGCATGATACCCTAGTCCCTTACTGACACACTAGTCCCCCGGCTGACACACTAGTCGCATGACACACTAGTTCCTGACTGACCCACTAAGCCCTGACTGACACACTAGTCTCTGTGACCCACTAGGTCCTGACTGACACACTAGTCTCTGTGACACACTAGGCCCTGACTAACTCACTAGTCCCCTGACACACTAGGCCCCGACTGACACACTGGTATCTGACTGACACGCTGGTCCCTGACTGAGAACCTGGTGCCCCAACACACTACTCCCCTGACAGACTTTTCTAGGCAACCTGCCCGGCCTCTGTCTCCATGGATGGCCCTCTCAGGATGACTCAGAAAGCGATCACACACTCTGGCCTTCATGTCCCGTGTGCTCTTCAGTAGTCCATGTCATTTCATCCCCACCACATCCTGTGGGTCCTTGGCCCTCCAGGCTGAATCTCTCACTGTAGCCCATGCTGTGTTCCTGCTCGTGCCCACTGAGGGACCAAGGTCACCCTAAATTATCACAACAGATTTGCCTTTGTCTGAAAGCAGACAAGGTCCACCAGGGAGCCTGGGCGGGAGCAGGAGGGCTCTGTTCTTGCAGAGCCCCAATGGGGTACCTGACGAGAGGGATCCAGGCAGAGGTGACCAGATGGAACGAGGACCCCATCCAGGGAGGTGGGGACTGGCCACCCAGGCAGCTCAGGCTTCTGAAGGGCTGCAGGAGGGGGCAGGTCTGGTTATGCGTCATTTCCTCCCAAAGCAGGGCAGGGGTTTCTCTGGTCCCCTCCAGCTGGAGCACACAGCGTCCCATGGGGACCAGAAGCTTCCCTGGCCAAAACCAGCATGGCTGCCACATCATCCACACCAAAGACCCCAGAGTCCCCACAGCCCTGCCCCTCAGCAGGCCCCCAGGAGAGTCTTCAGGAGGGAGTCACTGTCAATCCGACCCTGGAGTCCAGGGACCTTTCTAAGATCCCAGCAATCCACTCCTGACTTGTGGTGGGGCGTCACAGGGTCAACACCCCAGTCCCTGTGGACATTAGGGGTCACCCTCCCAGCAGCCCTGTGGCAGGGCTCTCCAAGTCCCGAGCCATGTGGCTTTGCAGAGCCAGGAACTTCAGGATGGCCCATGGAGAGCGGCACAGGTCACTGTGCCCTCAGGCGGAGCCCCAGGGGCTGACCGAGGTTCACACAGCCACACTGAGCCTGAGCCGCCACCCAAGGTGGGGCCACCAGGACTCCTCAGAACCAGGAGCAGAGACAAAACTGGAAGCCACGCAGCTTGGGGGATGTCGGCTTTGAGCGCTGTGGTGTACTAAATTGCCTTGTTCATTGATTTTTACCCACCATGCTCCAAGCCCAGGGACACAGAAAGGCCACCAGGCAGATGCAACCAATGCCACCTCGATGCTGATGGGCGTGACACAGAGATACTGGCTTGGATGTGCCAACCACGGCCTCCCACGCTGGTGCCATCAGTCACCCCTGGCCAGTTTTAGCCCTGCGTCCTCCCTGGAACACAGCTTGTGCCCAGCTTGAAGGGCAGAGTGGTCCCCAAGGACACTCCTGGCCAACAGGGCCAAGGGGGGACCTGGTTCCCCTTACATAATCTAAGAACTACTCCCATCCTAAGAAAGCCCACTCGATGGCCCATGTGGAGTCTTTACAGGGTTTGCACCAGAGACACCGCCATCGCTTTCCACTGCACCAGAGCACCTGATAGGTGCCCATGGTCAGGTGCCATGCGACACCTCCCCCTCAGGACATAATCTCCAAGCCAATGGTGGGCTTTGGGGTGCACGGGGAACAACAAGGCAGAAGAGGCCAGCCTGCCTGGTTCACTCTCTGACCACACTGGCCCTGTGCCCCCCTCCACCTGGGCTCCTGGGGTCCCCTCCACCTACACTCCAGTCCCAGGAATGTATGTGAGTGGCAGTGCCACGCTGAGCCCAGGACGTGGAGAGGAGAGTGCGGGTGGGGGGGCTCCATCTGCACATCGGAGTAAAGCACCAAACAGCGCACCCGGCTGGCTGGGGCGACCACAGACACGCACACCAGCGTGGAGTGTGGGCGCTGAGCAGCGGCGTGCTGCCACCCCGGCACCACCCCGAAACCCGCGTCCGTTTCTCCCAGGGCCCCTGCGTGTCGCCCCTGAGCAGCGCTCACCCAGCCCGAGGCCGGGCAGAGACCAGGCCTATGGGGCTCTTGGGGCAAGCAGAGGGACGGGCTGGGGTCAGCATGGCCCGCATCCCTCTCCATCCCACCCAGGCTCCCAGGTCTTTCCAGGCCGTGCTGCTCCCAGAAATAAATCGTTTCCAGCAGCACCCGTTTCCAAATGCTCACTGATTTCTGTCTGTTTTCCCAACTTCCTGCCACAACGGGTTATTACGGGTGACAGATCGGAACTCACCCTGTACCAACCAACTTCTAAAAGTCGTCCACCACAGGACGGCAGCCAGGAGAGGGACCCCATCGGTAAAGAGAGGCCTCTGCCCTCGACCCTCACCCTGTGACCCTGGACAGGTGACGGGAACCTGCGCTGCAGCCGGTCCTCCTGCTCAGCGCCAGGGATCTGGAGAATACGTTTAGTGCGGCCTGCTGTCTTCCAGGGTGGCCCGGCCCCCATGACCTCCTGACGGGGACTCTGGGGTGGCCGTTACGCTCACGGCCCAGGCAGCCTCTACGTTCAAAGCTCCCGGGAGGGGACAAGGAGAATCTAGGAGCAGCTTGTATTCTGGATGGCCAAGTGACCAGCTGACCTCTCTCCTTTGCCCCGTCCCCACTGGAACTTTTCCCTCACCTGCCACCCCAGCATCTACCACCTGATAGATGCCTGTGCCCAGCCCAGTGTCCCCAGGACAAGGGGATAGCAGGTGGTGCAGCTCTCTGTGGAGGCAGCAGAGGGGACCGTGGTTCTCCTGAGCCCCGTAGCCTGCCCGCTGGGGTGTCTGCTGGCCTCCCAGGGCTCTCCAGGGGAGACTGGCAGGGTGCACATGGAGACATCTGCTTAAGGAACTGGCTCACGTGATTGTGGGTCTGAGTAAGAAGTTGAGGGGACCCGCCACAGGCTACAGACCCATGGGAGCCTGGAGGCGGCAGGTGGAGCCCCCGTTCTTGCTGTCCCTCCAATCTTCCCCCAATGGACAAGGTCCACCACATCATGACAGCCATCAGCGTCACCTACAGCCCACTGTCTGAATGGGTTTTTGGTTTGTGCCGTTTTGCAGTACTAGGGACTGAGGCAAGGACCTTTGCATTGAGCCATGTTCCCAGCCCTTTTTTATTTTTTATTTTGAGACAGGATCTGGCTTAGTGGCTAAGTTGACCAGGCTCGGTTCAAACTTATGATCCTCCTGCCTCAGCCTCCCAGAGTGCTGGGATTACTGCCTCTGCAGATGGGTGGTCTGAAGGTCTGTGTGCCCCAAATTCCTATGGCAAAGCCTAATCACTGAGCGATGGTGAGAGAAGGGGACTCATGGGGTCAGGTCCTACGGGCTGTACCCTCCTACATGGGGTCGGCGCCCTCATAGAAGAAGCCCCAAGAGCTGCCTTGCTTGCTCCACTAAGTGAGGGCCCAGCAAGAAGCCACAATCAAGCAGAGAGAGGCTCTCACCAGAGACCATGTGCTGGCACCTTGATTGCAGAAATCCAGCCCCCAGAATGTAGTGATCAGTCTGTGCTGTTAAAGTTACCAGCCTGCACTATTCTGCTGTGGCCGCCCAAACCGACTAAGACACTCGAACACCACCGAGGAGTCACCCCGTGTCACCCTGCAGGACGCTAACAGCACACCACTGGGAGCCGGGCCCAGGGAACGGCACTCCTGGGCTCGCAGGCCCACGGCTGTGCAGCGTGGCAGCTCTGCCCCCGGTCAGGGAGCTCCGTCCCTGACTTCCTGACCCCATGTGCTCAAAACCAAGCAGGCAAGGCCACCTGGGCTGGAGGGAGGTGCTTCTCTCACTGAGACCCGTGGGGGCCCTGGATGTGGCAGCTGTGAGCATAGTGACCTGCAGGACAAGTGGAAGCCAGCGGACCTGGCCAGGCTTCAGGACTCCACCCTCCCCGTGCCTGGCCTGCCGGCATCCTGCCCTCCCACAGCCCGAGCTATAAACTAAAAAGGAAACATGAGACCAGGGCGAATGCGCTCCCCCTGTCCAGGACCCTGGGTCGCCTCTCAATTTCAGTCCAGGCCTCAACTCGCCATCCCGGCTTTCTCCGGCCTGTGCACATGCTGGCTGGAATTCAGGACTCGGGAAAGGTGGAGGACACGACTGGGGACAGTCAGATATGGGTCCTTCCCTTCCCCAGCTCCTCACTACTGCTGTTTCCTGGGTAGCTGGCTCCTGGGGGACCCGCCCTGAAATCCATGGTCTCCTAACAGTGCAGCGTCTGTTAAGGAACCTTCTAGAAGGGACAGAGACACAGGCACAGCAAAGAATGCAGGGTGTTTGATACAAACACACACACACACACATACACACACAGCAAGGCACTAAACCACTCCTCCTTCACTATTACAAATTTCATATTTTTAAAAAATCCCATTTCCTCCTTTATAAAAAAAAATGTATAGATCAACTAACTGAATTAATCAGCCAGAGCAAAACCAAATGCAAGTGTTTGTTTAAATTCTTGACCCAAACTATGCTTCATCTGGGTAAGCCTGGGGAGTAGCTCGCAAGCTTGGCAAGGAGGAGATTGGGGCGCTGTCCCTGTGGGTCTTCCTGCCGTCCCCATGATGATGAGGACCTCCCTCTCTGGGGTGATCTCCCATTCATACCCACAGCTGGGACCAGCCTCGCAGCAAGCTCTGTTCTCCGCAGGGTGAGCTGCATCCCCAGGCCCTCTCTGCACTGACTTCCTGTGCCTTCTCCTTATCCCTAGCCTGTGGGCTCTGGGGACTGTCACCTCTGCACCACCAGAAGCCCCAGCACTTGGCTGCCAGAGCTGGAGCCCAGGTACTCACTGGGGAAGCCACTAAAAAGATGCAAAGTTTATGCTGAGTTTAGTGAGAAGCAAAACTCTAATAATCCATATTTCTAAAAAAGAAAAAAAATAGCTTCAAGCAGGACTCAGCAGGAGTAGATGGCACTCCTGTGGCCAACGGAAAGGTGCCTGCAAGAGCCATGGTCATTGGACCTCAGACCTCAGGGTGGCAGCAGCCACTTGTCAGAGCACTGCTGCCCAAGGCTGTACCTGTGGTCACTGCTATTCTAGGGGTCCTCAACCAACAGTATTGTCACCTCCAAAAAAATCAACTCACCTGAAAAGGTGAACTTCTGGGGCCTCCTTGCTTGGAAGATGTTAGATAATTTCCATCAGCTTAAACGGCCACATCTGTCAAAGGGTGCTCTAAGCCATTGCATCGGTTCAGTTCTGCCAAAAGCTGGGCAGGGCTAGCTGAAATTTCCTAGAGTCAGACTCTGCTGTGGGCAAGGTTTCCTCAAAAGAAAAGAGCAAGTGCGAGCTGACCATGACCTGGTACAGGACATGTAGCCTGCAGCCCCAGGGGCACTGCCTTTCTGTTCCTGGGAGCTTAGTGGGAGTTGGGACCTTCAGAAAGGCATTGGAACCTTCAGGAAGGCACTGCAACTTCCTGGAACACATTGGAACTTCCAAGAAGGCACTGGAATCTTTTGGAAGGCACTGGAACCTTCAGAAAGGAACTGGAACTTCAGGAAGACCCTGGAACCTTCTAGAAGGCCCTAGAACCTTCAGAAAAGCCCCCAGAACCTTTGGGAAAGCCCTAGAACTTTCCGGAAGGCATGGGCCTGGCCACTCACCCATCCACATTCACCTCCATGGCTAGGAAGCACCTCCTGCATTGTGGGGAACCAGTCAGACTGCTCCAAAGCTCAGGGGTGTCTAAGGGGTGTCTAGCTCAGGCCCACAATGGGATACAGTTACGTAACCATGACTTAGCAAAGGTAAACACGCATGCGCTGGTTATGGCGCTATGTAAGAATGTAAATATGAGACAACAGCCTGTATAAGAATTATACAATAAAGATGGGGGTGGCTCTTGCTCTTGGGCTCTTGGGCTCCGCTCTGCTCCATGCTGCTTGCTGTCATTGCTGATGTCTTGCACACGTGCATTCTTTAACCTTGGGACCTCACCCTGGAAAATCTCCCTTGGGCCCCCTGGGCAGGCCAACATGCCTGAAGAGGCTGCCCAGCACCATGACTGGCAGGAGGGACTGAAGAGTCAGTCACACCCCACCTGGTGAGCAAAGTCGTGCACAGGAAGACCAGAGGAGTCAACTCTTCCTCTCTGCGACTTAGTTAGACTGGTATGGCCAGGACATGGAGTGTCCTCATGAATCAATACTCTGGTAGAGATAAGGAGGCCGGGCAGGAGAAGGCCAGGTGGGATGGGAGGATGGGACCAGCTGGTGCTGAGTGACAAGCCACCCAAGACCTTGTGGCTTGTGGCAACAGGCATCCCTCAGGGACACTGCAGCTGACAGCCTGGGCCAGCTTGAGGGGCAGTGCTTAGGACTGGGCGGGACATGGTGGCTTGACTGGACCACTCATGTACCTGCCATCTGCAGGCAGATGGGGATACCTGGGCCTCCTCCATGCGGCCCCTCCTTGTCTATGGGTTCTTGTGGCCTTGTGCCCCTGGTGGCCCTGGGGTCTGCAGCAGCTCAGAGGGGCCCATGTCATACCTGCCATATTCTAGAGATCAAAGCTGGCCAGGTCCAAGGGTGGGAACACAGGTACCCCCACCCTGATGGAGGGTGCTGGGGAAGCTCTCTGCCACACTTGTGACCTTTCATGGGGGACATTTCCGTCTTAGGCGCCTGGCGAGGTCTGTAGGTGACAAACCACAAGGTGAGAAGAGCTGGCCCCATGAGAAGGTTCCAGGTGGAGCAGAGGAAGGTGCGGGCAGTGGAGACGGGGTGGGACCTGAGGCCTGCAGACAGGGTGAAGGACAGTCACCAAGCTCACATGGGATTTAAGCAGCAGCACAAGGCCCAGCAGGACCAGGCAGGGTGGCACCTGACCCCATGTCACCTGGCAACATCCAGTCACAGACAGTAAAAGAAGAAGCCCTGACCACTGGGAGACAAGAGCTGTGAGGAACAATGTCAGGGGATGGGGACAGGGAGGCCTCTCAGGGGAATCCAAGTTCACTCCTGACTGAAGCCTGGAGCAAGCTGCACGGGGAGGTGCAGAGGGCATTCCAGGCAGAAGAACCTGCATGTGCAAAGCCCTGAGGTGGCGCCCACTGGACGTACTCAAGGTACAGCCAGAAGATGACAGCCAAAGCCACATCACAAGGGGTAGAATCAGTCAAGATGAGGGACCTGGGGCCATGTTGCAGGCTGAGGACCTGGGGCCATGTTGCAGGTTCTGACTGAATGAGATGGGGGCCAACAGGGCTTCTCCATTGACTGGGAAGTTAATGGGGTGCTATGGTTGCCATGGGGCCCAGGATAAGTCAGAGACAGGCTCAGGGGCCATGGCCACATCCCCAAGGACAGTGGCAGGTGCAGCCGAGAAAGGTTTATCACTGAGCACTGGTTTTGCTGATGCTGACCATGGCGTGCAAGCCCCCAAGCAGGCCTGGGATGGCCCAGGCAGAGAGCACAGGCCAGCACTCCAGTCAGGCAGGCCGCGGGTTTGCTGGGGGAGACGGGAAGCAGCTTCTTGGAATGGCAGCTGGCTGGGCTGCATGGGGCTGTGTGGCTCCAAGCAGAAGTGTCCAAGCTCCAAGCCTTGCCCCTTGGGGACCCTAAATGGCTCCGAGTGGCTCGTGAAGGCTCCAGATCACTCTGCTATGAAAAGTCCTACACACATAGAATTTTGCACAGAATGTCACGAGTCCCTGGGTTCCCTTTGAGAGAGAAAGGGGGATCTTATTTGCACAGGGCGCCCCAGCTCTCATGATTCTCCTGTGGAGAAACGCAGCGCAATGCATGATTACAGGTGGCACAGAAGAGGAAAAAGATTCCTCTGAGACAAGGTTTAGTGACCAAGAGGCCCAGAGGGGCTATTCCTCACCCGAGAGCGCCCAGCCATTAGGGAGAAGAAAAAGCCACCAAGCCAAGAACTCTCTGGCTTTTACTTAGAATCTCATTGTAAGAGAAAAAAGCAGGAGAAAAGCAGTTTGGGCCGGAGCTGTCTCAAGGCTGGGCAATTTTTCTTGGGGAAAGGGGAAGGGCAATGGCCAGACACAACATGCTTCACTAATCTAAACTTCTTGCATGCTTAGCCATTCGATTCTCACACAGCCTGTGTGCTTTTGGCCCACGGTTTAATTATCTATGTGCTTTTGTCCCGCAGTTTAACCATCCATTCCTGGCCAGTCCCCTACATTACTGCGTAGTTACTACACGGCTAAATTCTTGCAATGGAATTCATCTTTACAGCCTCGAGTCACAGGTCATTTTCTGATGGTTGACAGCAGGTGATGGACAAAAGACGCTGCGGTGGCCCATTTGTGCAGCCTGGGGTCCCCTGCTGGCTGCAGGTGGCCACCCTGGGGGTTTTTCTACAAGACCAAAGGATCATCCTGTTGATGGAGGCACTCCTTAGATTCACATGGGGCCTCCCTTCCCAAGGCCTTGATTTGCTGGTTAGATGGATATTTAAGACCCACAGGGCTGTGGGGCCCCCAAACCCCTTCTGTGTTACCTTCCTAGAGCTGTCATGACAAATGCCTGCAAACTCGGTGGTTTAACCAACAGAACTTTATTTTCCCACAGTTCTGGAGACCAGAAGTCCCAGATCGAGGGGTGCAGGGCTGGGTCCCTCTGGAGGCTCCGAGAAAGTGCCCGTGGAGGCCTCTCCAGCTTCAAGCTGCATCTGTCCCTGTCATCAGATAACTGTCTTCTCCATGCGTCCCCTCCTGTCTCCTGTTTCCAATCAGCTGGAGGTTCTTTTGCTCAACTCAGACACACATCATGAATTGGCAAAGTGCAGCTCCCTTCATGTTAGCGGCTCCAAGCTTTGGGTTCCAGTGGTTGGCAGCCCTTAGTGTCACAGCTGTAAGCTTTGAGGGCCAGCACCTCTTAGCTCTTAGTGTCACGGCTCTTGATGGCTCCTGGCCTCAGCAACCCAGGCTCATAGACCCCTGGCACCTATCTGGAGCTCTTCCAGAAGCTTCCACTGCTCTCTGGGGCTCTCCACTGCTCATGGCAGGGCCCCGCTGATCTGGGCTCCTTGTTCTGCCACTCTCTGGAGCTCTTCAGGAAAGAGAGCTCTTAGCATCAGCAGCTCTTTTTAGTGCAACCTGCTCATCCCACTCTACCCAGGATAAAAACCGTAAGTAGGCAATAGGACCGAACCAACGGAATCTCTACAGGGAACCCTGCTGCAGTACAAGGGGTTAAAAGCACAGGAGAGAGCCCTGCAGGACTGACCCAGGGAGAGTATAGAGGAGAGTGGGCTCCCACACACAGTTTCCTGCATTTTATGGAACTACTTGGAGACTTTCGAAGTAGTAACAAAGAGCAGAAAGGAACATCTGGAGGTTGCAGGCTGGAGTCATCTGGGATAGGTCTGTGTTTCAAGCCTGCCTCAGCCAAAGCAAACATCTCCTAGAGCACCAGGGGACATCTAGGACACCTCTGCTGTCATGGTGACAGCTTGGCCCAACTGCAGAAGCAGTGGCTTGATGACAGCTTCTGCATTTCTGCAGAAATAGTGGGGATAAAATTGCAGTTACCACTGCTTTTGAGGGGTTTCCAGAAGGGGCTGCTGTGTTCATCATGACCCCCTGGGGCTCAAGGATTTCAGGGATAGCAGCAATGGCCCCCAGTCCTCCCTATCTTTGCCCTCTTGGGCACCAGTTTCTGGCCACTCCTTAGGCAGCAATGGTGGCCCAGAGTGACAAAGGCATCACAGCTGTCAGCCAAGCCTGCAGCTCCTGCCAGCGCAGCCCAGAGAGCAGCTGCCAAGGCAACTATGGAGGTAGCATGAAGACAGTGGGGCTGGTGGCCCCATGCCACCTCCAGGGAAGCAAGTGAAGTAATGGAGTGACAGCTGTCAGTGAAACCACACCCCCTCTGGCTGTCCAGGGGAATAGGGAAGAGTCAGGTCTCATTTTCCTCTTATCTCCTAAGAACATTCCTTGGATGGAGGAACCACCCTAACACAATGAGATCCATCTTGATCCTTCCTTTAATGATATCCACAAAAACTCTGTTTCCCAAATAAAGTTACTGTTATGTTTATATCTAAAACATCTCCCAAAACCTCATGCACTCCCAGGTGCTTTTGGGAGGTGGCTGGATCAGGGGTGTGTGATACTAGATCATGGATGCATGATAACTGCATTAGTCCACTGCTTGGTTTAGCCCAGTTCTGTGTGTGGATAATGGGAAGGCCCAACCTGGCCATGGGCGGCACCAACCAATGGGCTCATAGTCTGAATGGAATAGAAAGGGAAAGGAAGGCCCACTGCTCCTGCCTGCCCTGCCATGGACTGTCTCTCTCCTCTGCTGTGTTCCTTTCCCAGGCTGCCCCGCCTTGGAGCCAGCCAACGATGGACTAAAACCTCTGTATAAGCTAGAATAAACCTTTCCTCCTTTAACTCGTGGGTGTTGGATATTTTGTCCAGGCAATGAGAAGGTAACTAAGACAGTCACATTCTGGGGTTCTGGGCGGACACATTTTAGGGGGACACTAATCAACCCCTGTAAATGGAGGATAGGATGACCATTCCTCAGTCATTGATCCTCCAACATGCAGGCAGCTTCCAAAGCTCCCAAAACAGTCTTGGCAAGGCCAGGGAATCACGGGAACGGAGCCAGCTGGTCCAGGTGGGCACCTGGGCATGGAGAGAGGGCTCTGGGCTCACAAGGGCTCCTGAGGACCAGTTCAGATGTGGTCACCAGCAGATGGCCCTGATAAGATTTCAACTGCAGGTGGGGCTCTGGCCCCTTCCTGGGCAGGAAGGGTGCCCACATTCTGCACCTGCCCAGCCACACAGAGGACCACACAGTCCCCACTGCGCTTAGGCCACAGCAGACACAAGCCAACTACTCCCGCCCCTTGGGGCCCTGGGTCAGAGCTCAGCACCTCCACAAGTCAGTCACTGGAAAGGAAAGCACTGTTGGGGACACATAATGACTGTTTTCTCAGCCTCTTGTACCTTAGAATAACAATTTTTTTAAAAAGTACCTTAATTTATTTTTAAATGGAGACAAAACAGCATTAAATCACATCAGATATGAGAAAGCAAAGCAGCTCGTCTGGCTTTCATTGGACTCCATTTAGCTAAACGCAGATTTCAACAGGGCGGGAGGAGCGTGGAAATAAAACACTACACCAGAAACGCCCTTGATGCGGAAGATAAGGCTCCTTTGAAAGATGGTCTCGCTTTGTGCAAGGAGCAAGCTGCTAGGCTCCCAGCCTTATCAGGCTCCTGGTGGAAGGAAGCAAGAGGGGGTGCTTCCCGCAGCTGCTTTCTCATGTAAATCACCCAAGTGAATTACAGAGCTAGTCCACTCTAAGCATCCTCTGGGAACTGTGGGGTTCACAAGGGATGGGACCATCCTTTGCAGCCCAGAGCACACAGCGCTGCCTTAGGCTGGGGTCTTGTGCCCAGAAGAGCCCCCACCCCATGCCTCTTCACGTGCAAAGGCAAAAGGACGCCCAGCGTCACTCCCAGCCCCCACCCCAGCACAAGAGGGGAGTGCACGGTGCCCAGAGCCAGGTCCTGCACAAGAGGGTGCCATGGCGAGGTGGGAGGCCACAGAGAGGAGGACGGGTGGGGAGATCAGGCCAGGGAAGGAACTGAGGGCTGCGGTCAGGGCCAGGGGAGACTTGGGAGCCTCCAGCCCTGGTGCCTGCCCTCCCACCCTAAGAGCCTGGCACCCACTCTGGTTGCACCCTCAGCCCCTCCGCTCTGGGCTGCTCTTGCCTTCCCTGCTCCTCCCTCCATCAGCTGCCCAGAGAAGACCCCGAGTCCTTCCTAACACAGGTGTCCCCGCTTCTTCATACCCTAACCTCACTGCTCCTCCGTTAGCCTTCAGTGCCACCTGACAGGACACGACATGCCCACTGGCCACTGCCTGGGGCCCCTGGAAGGCCAGTTCCAGGGGCACGGACTGTGCCTGAGTCAGGAGGACCCCCCCCAGGCCGGGCCGGATGAAGGAGCGAGCAGTGCCGGGTACGGCAGGAGCACGGCTTTAGCTAAGGTGCTTGGGCGAGGCCACTGCTCCCTCGTGGGCCCGGGGCTCCCGCATCAGCTCAAGTGACGCCCTTGTGTCCTCCCACCCGCAGGGAGCTTGCCGCCCCAGCCTGCCCCGGAGCAGCGTGGCTACCTGCTCCCCAAGCCTGGGACGCCATCTCCCTTGGGTGCCATGGCTCCCTGCTCCTCACCAGGACAGTAACAATGCTCCCACACAGGCACCACAGTGCCACAATGTCCTGCAGGGCAAGTCCAAGCGACAGAGTGAGTGGCATTTCATCAAGGACACACGGGAGTATATCACAGGCGCCAACCTTGGGCACCAAGAGCCTGAGGTCCTGAATGGCCGCTCATTGTGGTCTTGGCCTTGCAGACGTAGGGGTGGCTCCTGGGCCTGGGGTCCACCTCTCCACCCAGCCATGAGCCCCACAGGGCTGGCCGGCCCCAGCTCAGCACCGGAAGGGGAGGAGGTGCCGGTGAACTCCTGTTACCTCTGCCAGCAGGCTGGGCAGCACCTCGAATGGGCTTCCTGCAGCCCCTCTCAGGAAGCATCTCTAGCCAGGATTCGAGGATCTGAGACAGAGGCCGGCCTCCAACCTTCGAGATCTGACACACATTCGTGACCTCTCCCCGCGATGCAAGAGATGGATATAGCTGGTGTCCCATTCAGGGTGCTGAGGTGGGGAGACCAACTGCCACCACTGCCTGTTGCCCAAGAGGAGCGTTGGTCACTATACACATCCAAGGGACGCGAGCTCTCTGAGAGGCCACCTCCACCCTGCGCTCTGCTGCTCCTCCTCCTCGGGGAGGCCAGGCTTTCGGACCCAGTGGCAGCAGGTGGCAGCAGGTGGCACTCCAGAGCGCTGTCAGAGCAGTGTGGGAAGCACATATTTTGTTCAATACCTTTTTAAAAACAAATGCAAAGTGACACTGCTGTAAAACACTGTAGCAAATAGTATATTATGTCCATACAAAATCCAGGAAGAAAAATATAATTTTATCACTTAGGATGACTTATAAAATACACTTTGCTAAAAGCAAATCAAAATAAAGTTATAGACGGTGACGACCTCCGTGCGCTACAGAGAGACAATGTGGTTCTCATGCACACCAAGGGCAGGGCCAGGGCCACCAGTGCCACAGCCACCGCTGCCACCCCTGCCAGGGCTCACTCTCAGGCCTGGGAACTCGGGCCCGTGGATGTGGTCCATGTGGGCAGCAGCTCAGCTGGATGCGGACATCACGGAAACAACCATGGGACACTTCCCCCGTCAGCCAGGTCCAGGCCCAGGAGACACGGTGCCCGTGCTCACTGGTAGGTGACCTTCACGCAGAAGGTCTCTTCGTTCTTGTCTTCGTGGTCATTGATGTAGATCAGGATCTCCTCCTGCCCTGGCCTTCCACCTGGCGCGAACCACAGACCAATGGTGTAGGTCTCGCCACCCCCCACCTGCAAGGAACACAGAGTCCACTGTCGCGTCTACCCGCAGCGGCCCACTCCTCGCTGGTCACTTCCAGACATGTGACGCAAGGTACACATGCCCAACAGTGACTGTCAGCCCTCAGGGCGTTGAGGGCCGCCTGAGGTCCAGTGCTCAAAGGTCAGCCCAGGCCCAACAGAGGCAGCTCCTATCCAGAGCTCGGTGTCCAGTACCAGGGGCACCCGAGGCCCTCGGAGAAGCTGCTGACCTCCGGACTGATGCTTGCAGACCTTGCCTGGGCCTTGCCCACTCCTGACAGGAAACACTGAGGCTCTCAGACAATGGGGCTTTAGGAGCCAGAGCCCTCGGCACAGCCCACCCACCGCACACCTGACCCGGGCCATGGGGTCGCACCTGGAAGGTGTCCTCCCTGAACCGCAGCAGGTCCGGGCGGTCGCTGTGCAGGTGGTAGGCCCTCCGGGTGGGGTAGGGGTTGGTATAGGTGATCCGCTTGTTAGCGCCCTTCCCTTCCCCCACCATCATGGTGATCTCGAAGGCCTGAGGACGGGGGCAGGAGGGCTGCGGCCATGCTCACAGTCACTGTCATCGGGCCTTCTCCACTACTGTGGAGCCGGCCCAGCACCATGCCTGGCCCCGACACCAGGGACCTCGGTCTGTGGAGGAGAGATGGCACACCCCTCCGGAGCTGCCTCCCCCCAGCCATGCACAGAGCCCTGGTCAGGACAGTCCGGGTCACAGAGCCAGGTGACACAGGGACTCCCCGTCGCTGATACCACAGCAACAGCCCTCTGTGCCCTCGACCTGCGCGTCCCCCGTACGGACCTTGGAAATGAGCGGCTGGCGGCAGGAGAGGCACAGGAGCCAGGAGGCCACCAGCTGGTGGAAATCCACGTCAACCAGGTTGAGGTGCACAAAGCGGCTGCCGGCCCTTCGCGGCCGCACGCCCACGTGCAGGTCCTGAACCCCGTGAGGGGGCAGCAGGAAGTCACCTGCGGGGTCTGTCTTCAAGGGCAAGAGAGCAGTCAGCACGCAGCCCCCCTCTCTACAGCAGCCTCCCTGCACCCGAGCCCTGCTCCCCGCAGAACCCACAGGTTTGACTCCTCAGCCTGCTGGGGACCCAGACCTGAGGCCTCCACCTGCCTCACCCCACCACATCCTTGTTCCCACGTCTCGGGTCTTCATGGGCAAGTCCCTCTGAAGGTGCCCTAAGAGCTGTCACCAGAACACACCAGGCCAGCGCGTCCCCACCCTGCCTCGCCAGCCAAGGGACCCATGCCGAGGTTGTACCTTCAGCTCCTGGGGGTGGGAGGCAAAGGCTCTCACTTTCCTAACAGTCTGTGTCCCCCGGAGCACAAGGGACAGGCGCGTCATCTGGCCCGCAACACAGGAGACATCTACGCGCTGCAGGGAGTGGAGGCAGACCTGCCACGTCTGCACAGGCGTTGCCAGCCAGCGATCCCTGCGGAGGGAGCGAGCGTCCACACCCGTCCTCAGGCCATTGCACCACCCGAGATCCCCTGGCTTTCTTGTACAATGATGCCGCGGACATATCTTCACGGTAAGCTTGTTACAAGACCCATTCAGTGACAGGTTCAGGAGGCGTGGGGATCGGGGAGCGCAGCCCTCACCCCTGAACACCGTCTCCAATCCTCAGAAGTCAGGTGGCAAATCTTCAGGCCCCAGTTTTAAAGGCCTGTGGAGGGCTGGGGAATGGGGCTGCGAGGAAACAGTAAAGGGGCTGCACTGGAGGAGGGGGGCGACAGGGAGAAAGAATTCCAGGGACAACTCAAGCATCGCCCTCGGTGCACAGGAGCAGCCGCACAAATTCCCCAAGGGCTCCAGGGTAGGAGCAGAGCCGAGGTCCTTCTGGGCTCTGGCTGGGCACAAGCCACCTTGACCCTTCCATTGGAAGGCGTGCAGGAGGTCCCGAGTTCCCCTGGCCATCTGTGCCATCCTGTAGCTGGGGACGTGCTCTCCAGGCCCCGGTGGCCCCAGACCTCCATGTGGAGCCACAGGCTCAGGCTCCAGAGCAAAGGCACAGTCCCCTGCCCTGTGTCTGGGGCAGAACGGGAGAGGACGGACCCCTCCACCTGCCCCCCACCTCTCCCCTCACACCCGCCCACTCCGCTGAGCTCCGGGTACTTACATATAAGTGACAACAAAGAAGTCTTTGATCTCTGGGCTGGGACCGCTGGCCACCTTCAGAAACACGTCCCGGGGCTCCCCGGGGCCCTGGGCACAGATGTGGAGTGCGTCAGCACCAGCGCCACCTCTCACTGGGTCTGGCAGGGCCCAGGCCGAGGGTCCCTGAAGCCCAGGCAGGTGTGAGTCCCACCCCCCACCAGCATGCTCGCTCCCCTCTAGCAGCGTGCACTGTTTTGTTCATTGGGAGAGAAAATCATTGGCCTCTTGATTTTATATTGATTTCAATAATTATATTCTACAGATTCTATCTGGCTTCCTAACCAGTCGTAATACAATTATTGCTGTTATCCTTAGCACAATGGTAATTAATAAGTGCCTTAATTGCCATTTGCTTCCTGCCTTTTAACATCTCAGTGCAGGGAGCCAATGTGCTGGCGGAGAAAACAAGACGCTCCCAGGGCACCCATCACAATGTCCAACGCCCTCGGCATGGGAGGAAGCCACATCGCCCAGTGCCAGGACAGGTGCCACGGGGAGGACAGGAGGGGCCCACTGGGAGGGCCTGCCCAAGGGGCCAACAGGACGTACCACATTCTGGGCCTCACAGATGACATTCGGGTCACTGCACCGCACATGCACTGGTAGCTCCTCCCCAGGTCTTCCCACAGGAGCACCTGGAACAGGGAGCGGGGACCATGCCACCACTGTACCCCAGTGTGGCACACACATGATGCGGCCACAGGGATGGGGACAAGGCTGCCACCTGACCCAGCACCAAAGGGGTAAGGACGAGGTAAACGGAAGTGGCATTGAGCGCACAGATGTCGCCTTGCTCTAGGGCACAGCTAGAAAATGCAGAGCCGCCCTGAGGAGGCCTTGCGTCTGATGTGGGCTCAGCCACCAAATGTGCACCCTGCCACCTCAGAGGTGCCAAGAGGCATCTGTGTCAAGCTATGAAGGCAGGTGGCAGGAGTCACCGCCCCCCGCATGGTGGCGTGACAGCATCCTGACGCCTCTGGCCTCTCAGGGGAGGCAGACACCTGTCCCACTAGGTTGAACCCCACAATGCTGGCTGCAGGGAGGAAGGGACCTGCCTGGAAGTGTGTGCCAGGGAGGCAGGCGGATGGCCTTCTTCAGGAAGGTGAGCTCCGGGTGGTAGAAGCGGAAGACCTGGTCCACCACGTGGGGCTGGGGCTCCACCGTCAGGCAGAGCACGGCCAGAGGCTTGCCGCCACCCGCACGAAACAGGACCTACGGCACGGGGCGGCCCTGGTGTCAGGACAACACACACGGGCTGTGGTGGCTTCTCTCCCTCTGCGCTGTCTAAGCTGGTAGGGGAAAACATTCCTCCCAAAACTTCTAGGGACAAGGGTGGGGTGGCCAGGGCTCGCAGAGCGAGCGTAGAGAGGGAAGCACTAGCCTCCGGTTTAGTCCACAGCATGAGGTAAGGGGCAGGCAGCTCCCTCCACAAAGCCAAAGCCGAGATGGCCTGGTGGGCTCAGAGGCCGGGCTGCAGCCGTAGTGAGGCTCGGGGCCACCCTCTGCCTGGACTTCACCAAGGACACGGAGTGGCCTGCCGGGGCCGGAGAAGGCCACCTGCAAGGCCCTGAGCTTGGCCAGGATCCCTCCCCTCCAGACAGGCAGAGCCAGTGGGCAGCATCAGGACAAACTAAGGAAACACTTCTCAGAGTCCACGCAGAGGACGCCTGCTCACAGCAAGGCCTGGGAATGATGAGGGTGTCTCCTCCCCTCTGCCCCTTCACCTTGGCATGTTTAGTGGGCATGGCACTAGACTTCCAAGGTGCTCCAGTGTCCCTGCCCTTCTCGGCACTCAGCTCAGTGGAGGCCTGCAAGACACCAGTTAGCATGAGCTGTCACAAGGTGCAGGCAGTGGTGACCACCCCTGGACACCCAGGGCCAGGAGCTCCTAAGAGTCACACATGTCCTCTCTTGCCAGCTCCCTGGGCAGCTATCTCCCTGACCAGCATCACCCATGGAGCAGGAAGCAGAGCAGAGCCTGTCAGGGGCCGCATCCCAGGGACAGATCCAGCATGGCCACCACTCTGCCTGAGCTGCGGGGCCTAAGACCTCAGGAGCTCAGCCAGAAGCTGCAACACGAACCTGCCGCCCTGCGCACACCTGGCCCAGGCTCCTGGCACCCCAGGCTGACTGCACAGGGCAAAGGCCACAGTGAGGACTGAGGGCCACACAGTAGACATCTCGCCCTAGCTCTGCCCGGGTTTACAAGAGGAGCCATTCCGCATCCCTGACCCCACCGGTGGGAGGAAAGAAGGGTCAGGGCTGTGGTGTGCAGGGGCAGAGAGTTTGCTGAGTGACAAGGGGGACACACCAGGGCTAAGCACTGATCCCACCCTCTGTAAACTGGGGTGGGGGGCCCACTATGAGATTGAGAGAAGAAGATGGAGGTTCCTGACCATGCCCGTGCCCAGCACCTGCATGGGAACTGGCGGGCCCATGGAGAAGCTCTGGTACTTGAAGGGGACATGGGTGGTCTCCCGGGGGCGCAGGTAGAGCTGGGGCGCCAGGTCGCCACGCAGGTGGAACATGTCCTCCTCCAGCGGCGTGTGCAGGCCGGTGGTGTCTTTGAAATACCTCCACTCCCGACTGTCCAGGATGAGGCTGCAGCGGGGGATGCAGCGGTGAGGAGCTGGCCAGCCCCAGAGAGGGCAGGACCAGGCGCGGCGTGGGGCGCCAGGCAGGGCCTCTCACCTGAGCTCGGGGTTGTCGATCTCGATGGACACCGTGTGCTGCGTGTTGTGGGGGTTCTTCAGCGCGAACTCAAAGAACTCGGCCGTGCCCAGCGTGGTGTAGAGCGTGTGCTGTGTGGTGATGGCCAGGCTCAGCACACTGGCGATGCTCTCTGCCTTGGTGCGCTCCCGGTAGGCGTCGATGACCTGCAGGTCCCGGGAGTGCTGCCTACATGCGCTCTGCTGGGCCTGCAGACACAAGGCCCGCTGAGCACCAGGCTGGGCACGCGCCCCTCCCCAGGTGCCAATTTCCTCTGGAAAATCACACCACTGCCCCTCCCTTGGCTGTGCGGTTGGGAGACAGGCCAGCCCACTCCAGGGGCCATGGCTGGCACTGGAGCAGGGAAGGAGGCCCCCTCTCCCTCCACCTGGAGGTCCACACGGCAGCCTGGCACCGCTGCCCCGGGGGATGGGGGTCTCCCCACACGCTCCCGGGACCCCTCTGAGCAGGTGCACGCTGCTGTGCTCACTGGTAGGCATGGCTTTCCCCGGGAGGCCCTGGGGCATCCTTGACGTAAGGGCTCTCCCTCAACACCCTTGCATCTCCTTCGTTCTACAAACCCCCAGCTACAAACATTCTCTTCCCTGTTCTTTTTTTTTTTTTTTTTTTTTTTTCCCCAGTCTTGGGGATTGAACGTATATCCCCAGCCCTTTATTTTTTATTTTGAAACAAAATCTCACTAAGTTGCTAAATTGCCCAGGCTGGGCTCAAACTTGTGATCCTCCTGCCTCAGCCTCCCAGAGTGTTTGGATTATAGGCATGTGCCACCATATATAGCTACCCACCCCCCTTAGTTGCAAACTATTAAAGGGTCTGTTTAGATGTTCAGCCAAATGAGAGACTCCTGGTCAGAGAGATGACATGACAACCCGAGACAACAGAGCTGGGTGTGGGGCCTCAGAATCCCCTGCAGCTTTCTTAAATCCAGGCTCCCAGGGTTCCACCAAGCCAACCACGAGCCAGCTTCTCTTAGAAGCTCTGAATATCACCCTGGTGGCTCAGGGTCCCGCTGTCTCCTCTCCTTGCACCAGGACTGGCTAGAGGTGAGAGAGGGGCAGGCGGGAGTAGGGAAGGGACGGCTCGCGAGGACCTGGTCTCCGGAGACGACCTGCGCGTGGCAGAGCCCTCACCAGCACAGCAGTCCTCCGGCTGGCAGGCTCCGCTCCCGACTCCTGCAGGCGCACGGACCTCATCCTCTCCAGCTTGCGCCTGCGCACAGCATCCACCTCGCGGGCATTGCCCCGGGGTCCCTGGCCACCCGGCATGGGGGTCAGCAGCATGGCGGCCAGCTCGCTGTCCACATCGGCCAGCCTCTGCGCCTGGACCACATTCCTCCCTGCTGAGAGGGTCACAGGAGGGGCCGGGGTGGGTGTGTGGCACCCACACTCTGCTGAAGGACCAGCACCCAGGACCCCTTCTCACGGGGGAGACCCCACTCCTCCGTGCAGGTTGGCTCTGTGCAGCTCCAAGACGCAGAGGAAGATGGTGACTGGAGTCTGAGTTCCACGGCGCCCCTCACACGAAAGGAGTTCCGAGCCTGCCCCACATCTGTCCCCTCTTCCCACAGAGCTGGGGTCACGGGGACTGTGCTCAGTGATAATGCTACACTCCAAGCTGACAGTCAACCAGGCCAGGCAGGTGACAGAGCACCCCAGCCTAGGCCTGGGTCCCCCCTCCCCGCTCTCTCCCTGCCAACTCTGGCACCACCACAAGTTTCCCAGGGGAAACCACAGCCCGTGTGGCCCCTGGGTGGCTCCACTTCTGGTCAGCAGACGTCCACGGCCTCCCCAAGAGCCATTTCTCTCCCCGCCCCCCACCACTCCCTCCACCACAAGGACACAAGTGCCACCTCCAGGATCCTCGCCACTACTCCATTTTAAAGCCATTTAATTGCTCTTCTGGAGCCAGGAACTGGGTTAGATGTCTTCAGTCTCTGCCCAGGAAGAGTGTTTTGTGGTGCGGGGCTGGGGGGTTCAGGATGAGCTCAAGTATTCAGAAAGCATCGCCCCCACAAACACCTCTCCTGGCTCCAGTGAAATGGGAATTGAGGCTCCAGGGTGACTATGGGGGTCCCCATGCCTGTGGAGAAGCAGGGTGCACTGGACCCTTCTTAACGTGCTGCAGAACCTACGATCCCAGAGCCTGTGTGGGGGCCCCCTGCTCTCTTGAGAACATCTCTGGCCTGCTTCTCATCAAAGGGGCTCTGGGCCACTCCTCTCAATGGGTCTTCAATGGGGCAGCTCCCTGGGGTCACTGAGCCCCAACCTGCAGCCCCTGGACCACACCTTTTTGGGCTTGGGGATCCAGGTTCTGGTCCAAGTTTCCTACCCTCCCCCACATCACTGGCAGGTCACCTCAGCTCCCTCACTTTATTTGATATTAGGACGAGGCTGCTGGCCCAGAACACACTCAGCTCGCCAGGGTCACAAGTGGCTCGCAGCACCAGCGAAGCACGTGGACCCCACTCCCTGAGTTCCCAGGACCGGATGTGTGGGTCCCCAAGGCCTTGCAGGACAGGACCCAGCGGCCCTGCCCCCTCCAGCAGGCTGAGGCTTGGATTCCAAGGCCAACGGGGTCCGAGGCCCAGCCACACGAGACGGCACAGTGCAGGCTGGACACACACCAGCGAAGCAACACTGGTGGGAAACCCTACTCGAAGAGCACTTTCCACCTCTAACGAAACGATGAGAGCTTACACTCGGGTTGCGGGCACTTCAGTTTTAAGGGGACAGAAATCTCCAGAGCTTCCCTGAGGCGGGAAGTACTTTCACCCAGCCAGGTCCTCCCTCCCCAAGCTCTGTAACTGGTTAGGAAACCAACAGGGAGCTTCAAAACCAGTCTGAAAATTACTCCACGTCCACCCTGACCCCTCCCTCGTTTCCCTTCCCTGCAGTGGCAGCGGAGCACACACAAGGCCACCGGCAGGACTGCGACTCAGTGAGACGACACAGCTGGCTTCCAGGCCGCGCCTGGAGGGACACAGAGGTCCACAGCCTGTGGGACCACAGGGCCACTGTCAGAGCCCCACACTGGACACAGTGCTCCAGAGGCAGAGGGTGGCGGGCCACACGCATGTAGGCACACACATGCACACGCACGCACACATGTAAGCTTCCACCCCGCACACACAGTTCTCCACCACCCATGTGGGGCCACGGCGCCCACTCACGTCTCGGGGCCCCCCGTGTGAGGAGGCTGCCCCCAGGGAAGCTGCCGGCTCCGTCGTTGGAGATGACCCGAGATCTGGACGGCGGCAGCGAGCTGGCCTCTGTCGCCTTCCGTTCACACGCGTGACCTGAATGAGAAGCGTCTGGTGTGAGACCCTGAGACCAAAGGGGCACAGATGGAACGGATCAGACGCCCCAGGAGGTCTGGCTTCTGGGTGCCACTGACACCCTCAGACCACCAGTGACCCTGTCCCTGCCTCGCTGCTCTGAACACATCTTGCAAGAAGAACGGCAGGCGAGAGTTTGTTTCCCCTGGACTCTTTCACCAGCAGGTTTGCACCTGCTGCCTGCAGTGAGTCAGCACGTGGGGCTCTGTGGCTCTGAACTGTAATCTCAGCCTCTTCCAGCAGAGGGCGCTGTTCAAGGTCAGGCCTGGGCACGTGCACTCCTGAGGGCACAGAGCCTGCCCAAGTGAACTGGCACCCAGCTGTCTCCCTAATGTAGGCAGCAGGGCAGCCTCTCGGGACAACACATCCACAGAGCAGATGCCACCACAGCCACAGCTGCCCACAGCTGGATGGGAGCGATGAGCCCTTCAGAGACCCAGGAAGCCACTTCCAGGTCAGACAGGGGCTGCATAGCTCACAGGTGGGTGACTGTCATCGCTGGAGCTTGGTCTCCAGGAGGGCAGATGACCCCACTGAGGGGAGGTTGGTGGGATCACCGGTCCCCTCACGGATAAGGGACACTGCTCAGAGTGCCAATGGGCTGGGAGGTGGCGCGAGGTCTCACACCTGTGCACCTTGGGGGTGGAGGGGCAGGCACCCGTCTCACCGGGCAACCCCACCTGAGCTCACACAGGTTTCTTCCCCTTGGGTGGACGGGAGGTCTGTTACGGCTGTGTCTCAACGTCCCCAAAGCCTTGTGCGGTCATAGGCGGGGCTTTTTCAGAGGTGGCTGCATCTACAGTGTGCAATGCTGGGCTTGACTCATGGTGCAACGGGAGACTCAAGGGCACTAGGATTAAGGGTGTGAGTGCTCCCTCCCCTAAGTAGCCTGGATAAAATATAAGGGATAGAAAGAGCCGTGGTCATCCCTGGTTGCTTTGCTACGTTCCGCCCACCATGAACTGTTTCTCCTCTGCAATGTTCCCCTGCCATGCCTTGGAGCCAGCCGATTATGGACTGAAACCTCTACCAACTGTGAGCTAAATAAATCTTTCCTCCTTTAACTATGGATGTCAGGTATTTTGTCTCAGCAACGAGAAAAGTAACTAAGACAAGGTCACACTGGGGACCGATACACCATGGCCAGCAGAAACGCCCTGCAGTGCGCGGATGCAGCAGCAGTGGGGACACAGCACTGTGCGTCCAGCCCCACCCCTCGGTCACCTGTCAGTCCCTCAACACTGCTCTTCTGGAAGTGTCCTGAGGCCACAGACATGTGACCGGTGAGGCCATCAGCCCTCACCTGCCTCCCCAGAAGGACAGCTGCAGAAGTGACAGTGAGCTCCCAGCTGACCCATCAACCTAAGTCACAACCATGATGGGGGCTGGGAGGGGGAAGCTAATCAAACAGCAGCGTGGAAGAGGTCGTGGAGACAGCCAGAGGACTGCAGGAGAAGCCACAGGGCTGGAGGACGGATGACCTCTCCTCGTCCCGAGGCTCTGAGAGCCTGGGCAGAGCTGGTGGGTGGCCAGACACGCTGAGAACATAGCTGTCCACTGTCACCCTGCAGGCTCCCACAGGCGTCACCCAGTGGCTGGCACATATCACTGCGCCACACACATTTATGAGGTTGATAGAGATATAAAGGCCGCAACTCTTTTTTTTCCTGAAAAAATGCAGCATTTCCAGAGGAAGGCCAAGCACAGCGGTGGGCAGCACCTGTCCGTGGAAGCAGCTCTCCTCGCCGCTGCACGGGAGTCCCGGGCACTGCCTGCCTCAGCCTCTGCTCCCCACGGGCTTATCTCTCTCTTGCAGGCAAAGTATGAAAATGACAATTTACGATAACATAGAACAGGGCCCATCTTTCTTCTGAAGATAAGATTTTAAGACCTGGAGTCACTGCAGGGGCTGGTGCATTAAATATAAAATCACCGCCACGGTCCGGGGAGCAGGACGCCCTGCACATGGCTCCTGAGGAACGTCCGCCCCTCACACGGGCTCGTTTATTTCTTCAGAACCTAATTGAGTTTTGCTGTTTCCATATTGTCTATTTTGCAGCTGCCTCGGATTCTACATTTGTAAACAAGCAGGCAGAACCTCCAGCCAGATTTAATGAGCTATGTGCCGCTCCTCCGCCGCCGCACGGCCCTGCCGCCCTGTGCTGTCCCACTCAGTGGACGTGGCCCGTGGGGCTCTGGGACTGAAAACCAGGCTGAGTACAGGGGAATGGAAAATTCCCCGGTAAAATGACAGAGAGCCGAGTCCCCTCCACACAGAGGCGGCTCCAGAAACTTCCCGGCCTCCGTCTCGTTGCGTTTTCCATGTTGCCTGCCCAGAAGACCCCCAAACATTTCAGTGTCCTCCAGGGAGGGGCAGCGGGTGTCACGCGCCCTACAAGGTCCCGCATTGGCCCTCCGCCCTGGGTGGGTGCAGCGGCACCTGGCCTTAGGCCTCAATGCCTCTGTCCTCTGTGGATTCTGGAGAGTCCCAGATGGACCAGCCCACCCATGCCCACCCACAGCCTGGACACAATGCGACCCAAGGTCCCGGTGCTCAGAGGAAACCGCTTCTCCACTCTGGGCCAAGCTGAGCAAATCCTACTGGTTTCCCTTGAGTGTGTCAGTGTCCCCAGCGCCACTGCCTTCGTACTCCAGCTGGGACACAAGCCGTCACCCCACTCACCCACATTGGCCAAAGTCAGGTGCAGCCGGCCCTTCACCACCGTGTGGACCCCAATGGGCTTGACGCTGCCGAACCCAGCCAGGTCTCCACTCACTACCACAGTGTCCTGCTCATACTCGGTGGCCACGACCTCCAGCTCATGGGGGACCTGCACAGCCGGCCGGCCTTGGCGGAGGAGGTGCTGCGGAGGAGAAAGTGCTCGTGTGACTGGGGCCGCATCCAGGTGGCCCTGCAGGTGGACTGGGCCAGCTTCCAACCTACCAAGAAGGGCCACAGAGCTGGGGGAGGGGGTGCATGAGAGTGAGGAGCCCCAGGGCCCTGACCAGGTACCAGAGGGGACCCAAGGAAGAGGCTACTTAAAACCCACAAAGCTTTAACAGCAAGGTCTTTTTCACAAGCTCTAGTAAAGAGCAACTCCTCACTCGACCAGTGACAAGGACACAGAGCTGGTCCTTGCGGAAGAGAGACCGAGAAGGGGGCATAGGACAGATAGAGACCCTGAGCCGCGTGTCTCCAGGACAGAAACCTGAACTGGACCCGCGGAACAAAGCTGAGCTGTGGGCAGAGGCTGCAAACAAGGCCAGATGCGCCAAGCAGAGCCGTGCAGCCAGGGAGGGGTGGGCCTCAGCATGGCCAGAGCAGGGGCCAGGGGGCCGAGCAGGGACCTTGTGGCTGGGGGCAAATGGTGAGGAGCTCTGCGCCGGGCAGGGCAGCCAGGGCAGGGTGAGAACAGAATACATGTGGCCTTGGTCAGCAGGACTCTTCACCGCACATCCTCTGCATGTCACAGGCCATCCCACAGACCTCTGCCTGAGCCCTGATGCTCGGGTGGAGTGTGGGGGGATGGGGCAGGACCATGGGCTCCCGGCGGCATCGCCTGGCCTCTCTGGACCGAGCTCCCTTGCACAAAAACGGAAGATCGGGGCCAGACTATGGTAATTCTTGCTTTTCTGTGTCTGGGAGCAGAGACACCCAGCCCCGAGCCCCCACGGGGGGCCTGGGGCTTCCTGTCACCTGCTTGGCCAGCAACGCTCATGCGCACTGCCTACCCCACCAACTCGGTGCACCCTCTTCACCCCGAACACAAGAGAGCTCCTTCGGCAAAAGGCCAGGAAATACAAAAAAACAACGTTCAGCCTCACCAGAAAGCAAGGAAGGAAGAATAAGAACAAGGTGTCCTGTGGGTAAGAGCAGGGTCCCAGGACACTGCCCCTCATCTTCAGGAGGTACAGCCCCTGCCGGCCTCGGGGGCCTCCTCACGGGATTCCACTGCTGGGAATTGGCCACTTGGGGAACAGAATGGTGAGGAACACGGGCCAGGGTGAGAACTGGCTCAGAACCCAGCTCTGACTGCGCTCAGCGTGGCCCTGGCTTCACATTCCTCCCCCAGAAATGGGGTCAGCAACCAGACCATCCAAAGGGCTGGGCAGAGGACGTGTGTGAAGTGGGTTGCGAGCCATGGGGCCCGGAAGCAGCCCTTCCGTTGACCCAACAACGTGAGAAGAGGGGTGCCATTTAACCTCGAGACGTCAGAAAGGGACAAGGGGAGAGAAAACGCCAGGCCTCCTCAGGGCCAAGAAAACAAACCCCTCAAAGGGCCGTCCCCACCGGGCGCCACCTTCTGCCTGGTTCCTCAGCACAACAAAGCATCAGGCCCGTGCTGGACGCGCAGCAGGGACAACTCCCAGGCCCTGCCTGGGATGAGGTAAGCACCCGGGGCAGCTGAGACCAGTCAGGAAGGAAAGAGGAGAGGAAGGCACGTGGGTGCACACAGGTGGGCAAGGTGCAGAGATCTGGCGTCTCCCTACTCGGCAGCTGCCAGGCTGGGGTCAGGGGCAGGGCAAGGCCAAGTCAGGGAGGCTGGACGGGACTGACACTGCTGGCCAGGTGGCTGGTCACACGGGGACACAGCACCAAGCCCTCCCATTGGGCAGGAAGACCACTACCTTCATGGAGACGCCAGCCGATCCGATGAGGAGCAAGGAATCCCCATCCCAGACGTCGATCTGCAGCGTCTGCGCAGCCAGGTAGCGGAGGAACCAGCGCTGCTCGCCTGGCTTCAGGAACCCAGGGCCCACTGTGTACCTCAGCTGCAAGCCGGGGGACCCTGCGGAGGAGGCCCCAGTCGGGTCCAGGAGTAATTGGAGTCATTTATCACCTGTACACTCCAAAACAATTTCTGCTATGGTCATGATTACTAATTTCTGCTTCCGTCGTGGTGACAGTTAATAAACACACATTCATCAAAAACACCATAAAACACCCAAATTAACAAAACCAAGAGTGTGTTTGGAAGACTACACTGCTTCTCCATACACACAGTGAAGCCCCGCAGGAGGATTCCCGGTTTTCACCAGTACCTGGAAACAGCCTGTGACGGACGGGAACACTGCCCTGATGAGACGCCAGGGAGTTCATGATTCCAGGACTTTGAATTTAAGAGAAATGGAGTCTGTAACTGCTGTCCAAACTGACGTATTCACATGCACGCACGCACACACACGTGTGCACACACAGCTCGCAGAGACGGAGCTCTGAACCCGCCACATGGGAACCCAGGTTCCCTGCCTGCCCTAACACGGAGAGGCGGATGGGGATGGATGGACAGAGGGACAGACAGACAGCATCAGCCCTCAGGCTCCTGGCTCCCCTCCGGGCTGCTGCACCCACCTATGAGGCTATGTTAAGGCTGCGGACCAACCTTGGCCCCTGCCTCCTCCGTCTCAAAGGGCACACTGTTCATTCTAAATTGACAGAAATGTCACTGAAATCGTCCCTAGGTAATGTGCAGGGGACAGCACTACTGAGGAACACATTCAAAACAACATTTTCCCTTTGCTGTTGATAACGGCGGCCGTATGCACAGAGGCCCAGCCCCGTGGCCCGGCACAGGGCAGTCTGCTCGGCCCACACCGGCCGGCCAGGGTTTGCAGAGCTGGGCCACAGGTCCCTCCACACCCGCTCAGCAGCCTACGGAGCCACAGACTGATGCCCCACCTGCTCTCCAGACAAGGTGACAGTGCCTGTACTGGGGGAGGGTGACAGGGCCACATGGTGGGGACAGGGCCACAGCCTGAGACCCTGGACCCCAGCCTTGGGGGCCGAGGGCAGTGGGCGTGGAGGCCCCAGAGAAGGTGTGTGGATGGGAGCTGGGCCTGACTCCGGCCTCAGCAGCAGCTTCAAGGGGCATCTCACAGGGTGGAGAGGCAGGAAGGAAGGATGGAGCCCCCGGAGGAACTGGCAATGGAAGGCACGCACCAAGCAGGTCCCCAGGACAGCAGCCCAGCGAGGGCCCAGCCCAGCCCCACAGGCCAGCTCTGCGCTCTCTGTGGCCTGCGCCACGTGGCCAGCGCTCAGGACACGTCACACCCCAAGGGAACCCTGCACTGGCTTTGCCTGGCACAGGCCAGGGGTGCCACAGGCTGGCGGCCTGGGCCACAGGGGAAAGAGCAGCACCGCCCTCCTCCACCAGAGCAGATCCCAGTGGTGGACAACGACCTCCCCAGTGACACCTGGGTGGTGCTCTCTACCCGCCTCAGCCTCTCCCACCCAGCACAGCCTTGGTGCACCCTGAGGCCAGCACAGCCCTGCTGACACTGTCTTCACCCTGCCAGCTCCTCCCAGGACCCCGCTGGCTGGCTGCCTGCCCTACCCCACCTGAGCCCTTCCACACCACACACCACCGCACACCGAGCTCTGCACAGGTAGCAGGCGAGACCAGCACACACAGGGGGCTGCTGTGACCACAGGCCGCGCTGGGCACTGCCGAGGGGTGGGCAGCAAGGACAGCCTGGTGTGCCAGTCACGGCCCCTAGAAGAGGCCTCCACTCTTCCCACTGTGGGCGTGGACAGCTGACCCCCGTCCAGAGGCAAACAGCTCCTCGGTGGCCGCGCCCGAGACCAGGCTCCCTGTGGTCCACCAAGAGGACCTCGGCTCTAAGGACAGCGCTCCCTCCTCCCACTCTTGCTGCCCTCGCAAACTCCTCGACCCAGCCGCTCGCCCAGGTCCATGTGTGGTGGACGCTCCTGCCTACGGCTAAGTGCCACCTTCCCTTCACCACTCTCAAATGCCTCCTGTCCTGTGCAGGCACCCACAACCCCACTGGATGACGGACATTTTCCAACACTAACACCTAGCTGGTGCGGTGGCACACGCCTGTCATCCCAGCACTCTGGGAGGCTGAGGTAGGAGGAGGATCGCAAGTTCAGGCCCAGGCCAGGCAACTCAGTAACTTAGCAAGATTCCGTCTAAAAATAAAAAATATAGAAGGGCTGGGGATGTAGCTCAGTGCCAAGGCCATAGGTTCAACAGTTTTGGGAAAAAAAATTAATTTATAAATTGTGGAACAGCTGTGAAGACCGACGTACCAGATAAACCACAGACCCAGAGATGCAGGGGACACGCAGCGGTGATGGGGAGCAGCCACTCTCCATTCACGGGAAGACCCCATGGACAGGGAGTGAGTGAGTAAGGACACAGATGACTGCACCCCAATAACGCAGAATACATCTTTGCAAGGACATCCGCAACATTACTAAAAACCGACAGGAGATTAGGTCACAAAGAAAACCTAAATACACTCCACAAAGCAGAAATGCTACAAACGACATCCTCTGATCACGTTGCAATAAACTAGGGATCAGTAACAAAATTTTGAAAATAATTTCACAACTTACTCATAAATAACTATGTCAGAGGGCAAACGCAATCTAAAAAGATTTCCCACAAGTGAGCATGATGAAAATACTGCTCATCGGGACCAACAGAACACAAAGCGGTCAGCAGAGGACTCAGCGCCCTGACCCTTGTGCCCACAAGGACTGAAGAGTCAGATAAATGAGCTGCACAATCCGTGAAAACCAGGCAAATAACAATAAAGAATACTAAAAACAGGAGAAGGAAGGAATAGTAAAGACAGACAAAGCTTAGTTAATTAGAAAACAACAGTAAAGCCCAGAGGAGGTAAACCCTGAAACTCCTCAGAAAGGCGCCAGACTAGAAACGAGCACGGGGAAAGGCACCTCGCTCCTGCACGGCGCGCCTCCCCTCACCATTCAGCTACAGATATAAGGGGGTGCGACAGGGGGCCGGCCAGCTACACTGCAGTGGACAGAGACAGCGGCACATTCTGACGAGGAACACCGCAAGCAAGGACACCAAGGAATGCCCTGCAAGAAAGAGTCACATGGCTGCGGCTGGCCCACCGGAAATGGAAACGGGACAGTTCCGCCTGGACGGCGTGGACAGGGAGGCGCAGGCCAGTGCCGACCTCAGCCAACGACGGCCCGTGGGCTAAGAATGCTTTTTGGATTTTTTTTTAAAGTTACTTTTAAAAAAGGAAGAAAATGTGACAGAGACCATATGTGGCCCAGAAAGCCTAAAATGTTTACGATCCATCTTAACAGGAAGAGTTTGCCAACCTCTGGTCTAATCCAGAAATAAACCGAGTATTCAGAAAGGTTGTTTTACGACAAGGTGGCTCCCAAGTCACTGGGGACACATGGACTTTTTAATAAATGGCCAGGGTCAGCTAGATAGACATCTGAAGCAAGGTAACACACTGGCCATCCACACCTTCCATCTACGCAGGATAAACTGAAAAGAGACCAAAAATCTCATGTAAAAAGTGAAACCCACAAGTCCTAGAAGAAAACACGTCTGAATCTCCCCATGAGGGAGCGGAGAAGAAAGCCCTTCTATCAAGACCAAAGAACCTACAAGCAATAACAGACCGACACACTCAACTATGTGGAAATAAAACTTTCACATAGCAAAACCCACCATGAGCAAAGAACAAAGACAAATGTCAAAGCAGGGAACCCTGTTTGCAATTTATATCACAGACAAAGGTTCACCTCCGTAATAAATAAAGAGCTCCTAAAAACAGAGGACAAGAAAGACCAAGAGCCTGAGAGAAAAGCAAGAAAGAATGTACAGAAGTTAGCAGAAGAAGAACGATCAACCAAGAGATGCTCAGCTTCACTCACTGAAACCAACTCCATGTCTAGCAGCTATGAAATCCTGAACCTGAACAGCCATTGTGAGGGCAAGGCCACTGAGAAACAGGCGGTGACAGACAAAGGGGCAGGGCCCGGCAAGCAGAGGCCATGCAATCACGTCGGTCAGACCACTGCCATGGTCTAGAGATGGGCGGGCTCCTGTGCTGGACACAGGGGCCCCGGAGTGTGGCACGGTGCAGTACAACCTTTCACTGCATGGTCAGAGGCCATGTGGGCACCCACTCGCCCTCGGAAAGGATTAATTCTGGTCTTGTAGGGTGAGTGAGCTCTCAAAGAGTAAGCTATTAAAGAAAGGGCCAACCTGGCTCTGAATCCCTCTGGCTTCCTGTCTCACCAAGGGATATCTCCCTCACCCTTGTGGTGCTCCTACCATGCCACATCCGCCATGATGAATGCAGCCACCATAATGGATGCAGCCGCCATGTTGGATGCATCTGCCATGATGGATGCAGCCAGAGGCTGAGCTGATGAGGCCACATGACCTCCAACTTTCAGCCTCCAGCACGATGAGCAGAATGAACCTCTTCTTTATATGTTACTCAGCCTCAGGGACAAACTTTTTGTTAAACCAACAGAAGAATGACTAAGACAATCACCGGAGCCTTTGACCCTGTAATCCTACTTCTAGAATCCGATATACAGGGTTACTAACTACTGCAGTATGAGACGGCAAAATACTGGAAATGACCCAGACGCCATCAGTGAGAGATGGGTTGAATAAATGACAGAACATCCGTCTACGGGAGTACACACAGCTATACAGAAGATGTGGGCGATTTCCATGTGAAGTGTAACAGATGTAATGTTAACCAGAAAAAGATGCAAAAGAGTGTACTTGCTATGCTACCTACTGAATAAAAGGGGAAATAAATACATAAATAAATGTACTTATTAAAATATAAAACAAAAACACTAGAAGGATAAACCAGAAACTAAAAACCTCCAGGAGGCTGAGCAAGCGGGGATGAGCAAGAGGGGACAGGCTGGCCAGGAGTGTCAAACATGCATTTGCCTACAGTTTTATATTTTGAGTCATGATTTGATTTAAAAATTGAATCAAAAAGGAAGGAAAGCAAACATAAAATTGAAAACAAATCGAATCAAATGAATCCTACTGAATGTCAAATTGCTAACGTAATTCCAAAGAGAAAAGGCTTATTTCGAGGACTTCTGGTCACATCACACTGGCAGAGTGCAGACAAAGCCTGAGACAGAGCCACGAAGAACTTTCACTCCCCTGGGACCCACACGGGGGACGTTAACATCAGCAGTGTGGTTCTGAAAATACGTGACCAGGACCCATGATTTTCTGTGGAAGAGAAATACAAATAAAATAAGGAAATGTCAGAACTGAATGAGAAGTAGCAACATGAATTGTGTTTTAATGTATATTTCCCATCTCCTTGCAGTGAAAAGCTTCAAAGCCATGAGACCCAGCATCAAAGCACCCCCTCGGGAGACAGGCTCCATAGAGGAACGGCTGACCCAAAATGAGCCCGAGACACCAGACAGGGAGTGTCCCCAAGGCCAATGAGCAGGTTGAACCGAACCAGGAGGTAACCTGCAGGCCCCACTGGCCAGCGTGGACACTCGAGCACTAAAAAGTGGAAACAGTGACTGAAACCGGATGCGTGGGCACAAAGCCAGGGGTTGCAGTGACACTAAGAAGACGGAAATCAGACTCCAAAATCTCCACGCCACTAGTGGAGTAATTATTACACCAGCTTCCTACTCTGAAAATTGGCAATTAAAAGGAAAGCATTAAACATATTTGCCCTGTCTTCTTTGACACACTATACATAGCTCATCCCTAGTTAATAAGGCAAAGTTCTTCTTAAATAGAAGAACACCAGCTATTAAAAGGAGATCAGAGGACAATATTAGAAAAATTACCCATCCTGAGAACTCCAATTAAGTAACCAACACAATCCCAGCTCAGCCAAGTACGTTACCAGGAGGGAAGGCTGTGGAGGCAGAGTTCTCCCCAAGTGTTCTTCCCCGAGCACAAGGGGACAGCTCGCTCTCTCCACTGGAGACACCAGGGTAACAACCCAACATTCACGCCTCCAGGTGGGACAGACCGGAAGCAGGCAGCATTAACGATGAGGTGTGTGTATACGAAAGGGCACCTTACTTTTAAGAGACGTGCGTTGGGATTGAGAGGTAAAGTATTACCATGGCCACATCTTGCTTTCAAGTGGCTCGGGGCAAAGATAAACAGTTGAAGCAAGCATCCCACAAGGTACCGGTTGTTCCAGGAGGCAATGACACGTGGGCCTGGGCTCCAGGAGAAAGCACAGAGAAGAACCCGCTATGGCATGGCAGGGACAGGCGAGGTGGCCCGTGTCCAGGTCTAATGGGAGGACACCTCTCTGCCGGGCACCAGGCAGGAGGCTGGACCAGCGTTCTGCAGGATGACAGCTGTCGCACCAGGGAAGACCCCACAAGGTAAAAACACCGGAAGAGACAGCGGCTCCCCCAGGCCTACCGAGCATGGGTTCCGGAAGCCTCTGTCCAGCAGGCTGCAGAGTCTCCCTCTGGGCTCGCTTGGCAGGCGCTGGCACGAGCGTGCTGGGGCTCTGCCAAGAACACAGCATCTCAAGGGCCACTTCCTCCAAGGGACGTGCGTGGCGTGGCTTGGTGAAACTAAAACAAGGCATTTCTCATCTACTCTCAGGCAGACACCCACGCCTCTGCAATATCAAGTTTCCGATTCTGGGAAGATAACTTTTCTTAGAATAACGAGTCAAGGGCTGGGAATGGGCTCATTTTCTACATTTGATGGGCACAAGGCCAGTGCTAAGAAAGAAGAGAAACTACTAGTGCTGCTACTACTGCTCCAGACGAATCTCAGACAGAATGCTGAGTGGAAGAAGTTAGATTTTCATAAGAGAGCACAAAATAACAATCCCACTCAAGTTCAAAGAAATGGGCAGAGCTTAACAACACTCTGGGAGGCTGAGGCAGGAGGATTGAGAGTTTGTACCCAGCCTGGACAACTAAGCTACTTATTGAGACTCTGTCTCAAAATAAAAAAACAAAAAGGGCTAGGGATGTAGTTCAGTGTGGAGGCCCTGGGTTCCATCCCCAGTGCTGGGGAAGAAAAAGGCCTCCAATGCCCGCCTATAGGAACAGTATTCAGAAGTTAGTAAGAGCAGTTCCCCCATGGAGGTTAGTGATTAGGGTGTGGAGTGGATGAGGGAGGCCTCTGTGTGGCGCTCCACAGCCCCTTCCGGGTGGGTGGTGGCAACACACGTGTTTACTTCGTAAAGTTCACGCCTTCTATGGAAATGAACTCAAAACAGACCACAGACCCAGCCCGAATAAAAACAGGAAACTCCTAGGTGACAACACAGGACAAAACCTGGGGTTCGAAGATGACATTTTAGACAGCGCCAAGCACAATCCGTGAAGAACATAACAGGGCTGGGCTTCACCGCAATCAAACACTTCTGCTCTGCAAAACAGGCTGGTAAGGGACGGAAACAGACGAGCCGTAGATGAGGAGAAAATATTTGCAAAACACACGTCTGATAAAGGAGCGGCATCCAAAATACCCAGATATGCCCGTCTGGGTGTCTCTGAAATGCTTCGTGAAAGAAGAATAAAGATGGCAAAGAAGCACCTGAAAGGATGTTCAGCATCGAATGTTGTTAGAGAGCTGCAAACGGAAACAACAAGGAAACCACTACACACCCACTGCGGTGGCTAAAATCCAAAGCGCGACAAAACCAAGTGCTGGCAAGGATGCAGAGCAACGGGAATTACTCGTGCACGGCTGGTGGGAATGCAAAACGCACAGCCACTGTCAAAAACAACTTGGCAGTCTCTTACAAAACTATAGGTACTCTCCCTACATCCAAAATAACAATCACACTTTGTGGTCCCTACCCTAATGAGCTGGAGACTTAAGACTCAAACTCCTGCGTTCCAATGTTTGTAACAACTGTGTTCATAATTGCCAAAAGCTAGAAGCAACCAAGACTGGATAAATGGATAACTTACACACAATGGAATATTTTCAGCAATAAAAAGAAATGAGCTAAGACAGGACCGATGATGCAGGCCTTTAATCCCAGCATTCTGGGAGTCTAAGGCAGGAGGATCACAAGTTTGAGCCCAGCACTGGCAATTTAACAAATTAGAGCCTGTCTCAAAATTAAAAAAAAAAAAAAAAAAAAACACATAAACACTAGAGATAAAGCTCAGTGAGAATGCCCTTGGTTCAATCCCAGCACCAGAAAAAAAAAAAGCTATTAAGACATGAAAAGACACAGAGGAACTCTAAATGCACACTGCTGACTGAGAGAAGCCAGTCTGCAAAGGCTACCTGCCGTACAGCTCCAGCTGTGTGATATTCTGGAAAAGACAAAACTTCAGAGACGGTGAAAAGGAACAGTGGTCACTAGGGACAGGGTGATGAGGAGGAGCACGGGATGCTTTAGGCAGTGGCACTGTAACCGTGGGCACGAGATGACAGCATCTGCCAAAACCGTGTGATGGACAGGGACCCTTAACACAAACTATGGGCTCGGCTAAAAATAATGTATCCATACGGGTTCATCAACTGTACCGACGCGCCGCGCCAATGCAGGGTGTTAGTACGGAAGGAAACTGAGGGGCCAGGGGTCAATGGGAACTCTGTGCTATGCATTCAACTTTTATGGAAACCTACAACTGCTTTTTAAAAAAGTAAAATCGATTATTTTTCTTAAATCACGACCCTGTACCCTGAGACCTGGGCACTTTACTACACACACTGTATCTCAACAACAAAAATCATTTTTTCTGCACAGTTCACGAGACTCGATGCTGAACGGTTGCAACTTTTGAGGGCCCCAACACCACACCTGCCCCAGGAGGAGCCCCCCACTCCATGCTGTCGCTGCCAGAGGGAGCCCACATCCACGCAGGCAGAGCGCCCAGGGCTGAGGCTCAGCTAGGGGAGAAGTTGGAGAGAAGTTTCCATTTTTTTTTTTTTCTTGGACTTCAACTTAGGGGTTTTGGACTTTGAATTTTAATTTGTAATGGCAAGAAAATTTGATTTTGGAGTGTAATTTCTTTGGACATCAACTTGCAAGGAAATTGAATTTGGTGACTTTAATTTCTGTCTGGGAAATTCACCCTGGAAAAGGGTTTACATTCAAATCGGGCGCATCTCTAAGTGGCTGGCCTCCTTTATTGAATGATCTCCATGCCAGCATTTAACCTCGCCGCAGAACCTCTGACACACTAACTGCATAAAGACAGGGCAGAACCTGGATGGGAGTACAATAGGATGAGGCTTCGGCGGGTTCACATAGGGCCTTGAAGCCAATGCACTACTCCGATCTGTCTTCGAGCCTTCTGGGGACAAAAGCTGAACCTTTCGTCCCGGGGAGATAACCAAGGAAGGTGGCTGGATTGTGAGAAATGACCCCTGGAAGGCTGGAAGCCACCCTGGGGGCAGCTGGATCCTTCCCCAAGGACAACAGCCACAAGCCTGGTTGGCTGCAAACTTAATGGTAAAGCCAGAGAAACGAGCACAGGCGGGAAATGCTGCCAGAGCACATCCCTCCCCTGGCATCGTGGCTCCAGGCAGGGACCTCAGTTCTGTCTCGACCCCATCTCCCCTCGAGGCAGGAGCGGCTCATGTGACTGAGGCGAGGGAGAGAGACAGGGCCTAGGCTGCTCCATCCTCCCCACGCTCCCCTTTCCAGGTCTGCACAGGAGGCAATGCTGGACTCTGAGACAGACCTACAGTCATAGAATTCAGAGGTGGACACGGCAGGCTCTCAAATTAACCATGTTCCCAAAACCACTTCATTATAAATAAATGTAAAGGACGGTGGCATTTTGGTCCTTACTACCTGACTCGATTCTGACCATGCACAAGAAACAGTGTTACCTGTGGTACCCACTGACTCCCTACGCCAATCATTTGGCTGATCCTTTCTACTGTTTGTTTTCTAAGCGTTTATTCCCATTTCCAAATTTCTTTCCTTCTACTTTTATTGAGTTTGCTCTGTTTTCTTCTCCCAAGTTTCCTGAGTTGAACCAGTCTCTTAAAGGATGCTTTCTTCTTCCCCACCACAGACATTCAAAACTGTGAATTCCCTATGGGTACCTTTAACAGTTAAGCTGGGTTGACAACTTAACTATCTTGGGAGCCACCTACAGGATTAGTAAAGCCTACTTCCAGGTGTGTCTGGGAGGCATGATTTTGGGGTCCATATCTGGTCTATGGCCCCTTCCTCTCTGGTACTCTTATCCTGTACTTTCCTTCCCTACTACCAAGAAGAGAGCAGTTTCATTCCCCCACGCCCTTCCACCATATGTTCTTGCCTTGAAGCCAGCCAGCCATGGATGGAAACTTCTGACACCATGAGCCAAATTAAACCTCTCCTCTTTTGAGCTCCAGGTGTCAATATTTTGCACCTGCAGTAAGAAAACTGACTGATACAGAAAATTGGTACCAGAGAAATGGAATCTGTGGCTATACCTAACCCTGTGATTCAGAAGTCTTTACAACTGGCTAGCAGGAAGAATATGGAAAGGCTTGGAGATGCTGACTAGAGAAGTCCTAGAATGCACTAAGCTGAGCTTGATGGGTAATCCTGGCAGGAATTCAGTTGACTAGAATGCTGATAAGAATGTGGGCAGTAAAGGTCAGGCTCAGGTTTCAGTTTGGAACAGTTTGGACTTTAGCAGAAATTGGAATGGAGGCCATGTATATTATACTCTGGAAAAAAATTTGCCTCCATTTTGCCCATGTCCTGAGAGTTTGTGAGAGGCTGAATTTAAGGGATATTGAATAAATGATCTGACAGCAGTAATTTCAAGGCAGCCCAACATTCAGGCAGTGGCATGGATATCACTAGTTGCTTTTATTCAGATTTATAGTAAGAATTGTGATAAAAAAAAAAAAAAAAAACAGAGCAGAAATGCTAAAGAAACTTAAAATTTTGGCCCCCAAACAACCACATGTGAGGTTGGGGCCAAAGAAGGTGTGGCTGCTGAAGAGATTAGTGTCACCAAGACACCAATGATGACATTAAAAGACACCAAGTACTTTGAACTGGGACAAAAAGAAAAATGCCTTGAGGATATCTCAGGAATCAGCAAGACCCTACCTATCATAGGTTCAAGGGTGCAAAAGTATAAACCTTTCATTTGAGAGACAGCCCCTGAGCACAAAGTCCTCTGGAATTGGTTCCCCAGGTTTCATTTTATCATGCTCAGACATCCAGATGCTCAAAGGCTGTTGCAGGCATGGCTCAAGGGGCATCACCCACATGATGCTGTTTCTTCAGGCATGCAAAATGCAAGAGTTGTGGGGTCAGGGAGGCTTCCATCCAGATTTCAAAGGAAGGCTTGGGAGGCCTGACAGTGTACCCAAGAGCTGGGTCTGTGAAGCTGTGGGACTGAAGCCAAAGGTGCAGTAGAAATCCCAAGAAGTCAGAGATGGCAGGAATGTGGAATGGCTGCAGGCTGTGAGAGGAGCCAGCCCGAGAGAGAGGCTGTATGGACTGCAACTGACAACTCCACAGAACCAGGACCCCCAAGGGCTCTGGAAGTCACATCTCATGACCATGTGCCTGGTTGCTGAGTATGGAGCTGTGGGACTTATTGTCTGCCCTGCTGGCTTTCAGTCTTGCACTGGTCCAATTTTTTTCTATCCCCCTGTTCCTCTCTTTTGGAAAGGAAATGTTTTCTCTGGGTGTTGCACCTGGGGATTATGTCATAGTTTTTTTGTTTTTTTTGTTTTTTGTTTTTTTTTTTTTTTAATAGAAGTTCACAGCTGAGAGTCTGCCTTGAGTCTCCGAGATGTTTTGACTTGGGCTTTTGAGCAATGTTGGAACTGTTCAGACTTTAGGGAAGAGATTATTGCATTTGCAGTTGTACTCAGGATAGATGTATCACATTAGGTGGAACCGTAAATCTGTCACTGTCTTTATTTGGAGATTGAGTACAGTTTAAGGAGATACGTTTAGGTGTCAAGTTGAACAAGGGGCAGAATGTGACAGTAAAACTAGAAAGCTGACTAGTATGATCATTTTACTTGCATCTCCTAAGTTTTGATGTATAATATTGCTATTTAGTTTTAAATAATTACTCGTTTCTACTTTGATTTCTTCATTGATCCATCATTAGAAGTTTGCTTTTGCTTTGCAGTACTGAGGACTGAACCCAGGTCCTTTGCACTGAGCACATCTCCGGCCTTTTTTATTTTTGAGTCAGGGTCTCAATACATCACTAATTTGTCCACGCTGAGCTCAAACTTGTGATCCTCCTACCTCAAGAGTGCTGGGATGACAGGCATATGCCACCTTCCTTGGCATAGAGGTATATTTTTTGAAGTATATTTTAAATTTTTTTTTAAATAATAGCAGTCACAAGCATTTGTGAGGGAGGGAGGGACAGATTTTTGGTGATGGGGCGTTATGGTCAGATAATGCTATAAAATTAGATTTGATATCAATTTTCTTGGTAGATTTCACAATAACATCCAAAAAAATGAAATACCTAGGAATCAACCTCACAAAGGATGTAAAAGACCTATACACTGAAAACTACAGGCCTCTGAAAAAGGAGATTGAAGAGGATATCAGAAAATGGAAAGATATCCCTTGCTCCTGGATAGGAAGAACCAATATAGTGAAAATGGCCATACTTCCAAAATTGTTATACAGATTTAATGCAATTCCAATCAAAATTCCAACAGCATATCTCACAGAATTAGAGAAAATAATCCTAAAATTCATTTGGAATCAGAAGAAACCTAGAATAGCAAAGGCAATTCTGGGCAACAAAGGCAAGGCAGGGGGCATCACAATCCCTGACTTGAAATTATACTATAAAGCTACTGTGATAAAAACAGTGTGGTACTGGCAAAAAAACAGACCTGAAGATCAATGGAACAGATTAGAAGATGCTGAAACAACCCCAGACATACTAAGCCACCTTATCTTTGACAAAGGTGCCAAACACATTCACTGGAAGAAAGATAGCCTCTTTAATAAATGGTGCTGGAAAAACTGGCTCTACACATGCTGAAGATTAAAACTAGACCCATACCTTTCACACTGCACTAAACTAAATTCAAAATGGATCAGAGATCTAAATATTAAAACAGAAACATTAAATCTGCTGGAAGGTAGGATAGGTAAAACCCTTGAAGACATTGGTGTAGGCAAAGACTTTATGAATAAAACCTCAACCGCACAGGAACTATCACAAAGAATCAACAACTGGGATCTCATCTTATTAAAAAGCTTTTGCACAGCAAAAGAAACCAGCAAGAGTGAAAAGACAACCCACAACGTGGGAAAAAATGTTTGCCAGCTGTTCCTCAGACAAAGGATTACTATCGAGAACATACAAAGAACTCAAAAAAATCAGACCTCCCAAATATAAAGACCCACTCCATAAATGGGCATCTGAGATGAATACACATTTCTCAGATGAAGAAATACAAATGGCAAATAAATATACAAAAAAATGTGCAACATCACTAGTCATTTGAGAGATGCAAATTAAAACAACACTGAGATACCATCTCATCCCAGAAAGAATGGCTATTACTAAGAAATCAACTAATAACAAATGCTGGAGGGGCTGTAGGGAAAAAGGAATCCCTCTTCACTGTTGGTGGGAGTGTCAACTGGTACAGCCACTATGGAAATCCGTGTGGAGATTCCTCAAAAAACTAGGGTTGGAGGTCTCATTTGACCCAGCTATTCCCCTTCTGGGCATCTTCCCAGAAGAGTTAAAAACATCGTACCACAGCGATATATGTGCACCCATGTTTATAGCAGCACAATTTGTAATAGCCAGATCTTGGAAACAACCCAAATGCCCATCAACTGAGGAATGGATAAGAAAGATGTGGTATTTTTATACAATGGAGTACTATTCAGCCATAAAGAAGGATAAACTGGAGACTTTTATAGGTAAATGGATGCAACTCGAGAAAATACTCATAAGTGAAATAAACCAGAAGCACATGTGTAAGCATCGTATTATCTCTCTAGTATGAGAAACTGAAAGAGTAAATAAGATCCAAAATGTACAGTAGACATGGTGAATCAAAAAGAAACTGGTCAAAAGGAAAGAGAGACTGGGATGGGGGAAGAGGGAAAAGTAAGAAGGGAAAGGAAAAAAAAGTGTATATATATATAAGATGGTTAAGATAGATACACTACTACTTTTACTTAGTTCATTGAAGAGTAAGGTTTGTGCCAATAATGTTTGGACAATTGAATGCTAATATCTGGTATCCTGAATAACTAACTTAAAGATAACGATACGCAATGCATTAACCATTGTTACCCTCCTATTGTGTTGTTTTGAAAATTTGTTCTTTTTTGATTTATTTTGTTTTGTTTTTTCTTCTCTTTAAAATAAAAAAAATTAAAAAAAATTCTCTTGGTAGAGGGAGACACTTGAGTGGCAGCCTCAAACATATAAATGATCAGTTTTTACAAGTTGCAAGACACACTTGGAAATAATGGATATTCTTTAAAATGGATATACATGTTCTCTTTTATTTTATAACATCTTCGTTAATTTTTTAATCTATTTTTACTGAGAAAAGTATGTCAAAATCACCCTGCGATTGTAGGTTTGTCAATTTCTACCGTAAGTCCATTCATTTTTCTTTTTATCTGAGGTCATGTTAGCTCATGGACTCAGAATTATGATCCCAGTAAGTTATTCTCTCAGTTATTATTTATTAGCCTCCTTTATCTCCAGCACTGCGTTTGCCTTTTGTCTATTTTTCCCTGGTGCCAGGGATTGAACCCAGGGCCTTGCACAAGCCAGACAAACACTCTACAACTGACCTATATCCTTGACCCTTTTTTTTTTTTTTTTTGGATTTTTAAAAATTTTATTTGTATTGGTACATACTTGTGGTTATGTAATGGTTACACTCCTTGGAGACGTTGTTACATGTACATAATACATCTTAATTCCTTTTTCATCCCCTTCTCCTCCCCTCCCACCCCTTCCCTCCATCTCTTGGTCCCCTTCCATTTGCAAAAGGTCTATCTCCCTGTTTCTTGTTATTTCGAGCCAGGATCTCACTAAATTGCTCAGCCTTGCCTCAGGCTTGTGATCCTCCTGCCTCAGCTTTCTGGGTAGCTGGGATTACAGGCATTTGCCACTCTTCCTGGTGCTCTCTGCCTCTTTTATCTGGTGTTAATGTCCTCTAACTCCTTCCTTTGGGGTCAGTATCTGAACACAAACTTTTCTCACCTTCTATCTCAAGAGGCAGGCACGGTTCAGATCCTAGCTGCATCCCTGATAAGCCCTGTTACTGACCAAAAGACAGGGAAACTGTCCATAAAAATAACTTTTCAGGTATGTTTTTATCCACTGTGGTTTAAATCCGTTGGTTTAAAATGAAGCTAGAAAAAAAAATAATAAATAAAAAAAAATAAAATGAAGCTAGAAGGGGAAAAAAGCCACCGGCCTCACCCTTGGGGGACACCTGGAAGCCTGGTCATCATTCTGGCCTGCCTTTCCTGTGCAAACAGCCCTTCGAGGTGGCCAAACAGCTAAGCAGGGGAAGCTTCGGCCACAGATGCTTCCGGCTGCCACTCGGAGGTATTCTAAGGCAGGGTGTGACCTCTGCACGGCAACAGCAATCCGTCTGTGAGATCACGATGGCCACGGGGACAGCACAGAAAGCAGCAAGCAGATGTCACGGTGCTGCAGGGACTGTCCACACCGCCAGCTACAAAGAATTCTTGCCAAAACCAAAAACCATGCAACTGATCACACAGCCAGGTTTTACTCCAAAGTTACAGGAAAAGAGGTGACATAGGAACACTCCTAGTGTCACTGCCCGGATACACAAACAAAATCGACTGTGGGACGGATCCTCTACCGGATAATGTGGCTTCTTCAACAAAGAAATTAAAGAAAAAACAGAGTAGGACCAGTGGCAGTCATGCAGAAGGAAAGCACAGGGCCAGGCTAAGGGTTCCACCCCATGGCAACCTGTGCTCCCGAGTTCTGAACAAATCGTTTTCAAATGCTAGGAAGTTACTGAGGAAATGTCACCACTGGCTACGTATTTGATGGCATTAAGGAATTATCTTCTATTTCTTTGTGGGATATTACTGAAATCATGTTTTTCAAAAAGACTCAACGTTTTAGAGCCTCATAAGGAAATATTTACAAGTGAAATGACAACACCTGGGATTTGCTTCGAACTAAACCCAGTCTGGGGCAGGCTCAGGGGGGCACGGCTGGGTGGTGGGACACAGGCTCACCTGTGTACCCAGTCACTCACATCCTGTACACGTGGCCAACTTTTCGCAGCACCCTCGTTAGCAGTAACACAAAGCTTCCTTGCACTCGTCCTCGCACGAGCACTTACCGGCCTCAGAGGAGCCGTCCTTACTGATGGGAACGAGGATGTGGGACAGGGAGCCAGAGCTGGTCTTCCCAGTCCTGTCCAGCGGGACCAGCTGTAGGCGCGGCGTTGTCGCGGGTGGGAAGCGGTAGAACTGGAAGGTGAAATACACAGTCTTTGGCCACGGTGTTCCTCGGTAGTCCTGGGCCACTCTGAATCCAACAACAGCTCTGAATTAATCAAGCATCCGCAGCAGGGCACAGGGGAGTGACGCGCACGTGTGCAGGGAGACCGTCCAGGTCACGGGGTCTCCAACGGGAAGAGCTGCACTGTGCCCTCGGTGAGCCGGTGGGCGGCCAGCGGCCACTTCAGGCGTAATGGCCCTCCTGGCTGGAGAACGCCACTCGCACTGCTGCCCGGACAACTGAGGGTCAGGAAAACGCTGTCCACATTTTAATTAAGGACAGAACACTGAGCAAAGCAGGCTTCTTGGCACTCAGAAAGCCTCTGAGTGGGTCCCAACCAAAACGAAGTTAAGACAATGGGCAGTTTCTAGGTTCCCAGCACAAAAAAGCAATAAAGGCTTAAGGAGATGGAAATGCTGATGACCGATTTGATCATCACACATCGCACTCGGGTATCACATTTTCATAATGTACCCCATAAATATCTACAACTATTATGTGTCAATTTTAAAAATTTAAAAGAACTAATTAATTAATTAAGTTAAAAACCGGATGCCACTGCTTAATCTAGTAGCACCTGAACACAGCGCCTGCCAGGACAGACCCACATCCACGCTCCTCAGCGCAGCACCCCAGTGGGGCACACAGGCTGGAAATGCAGGGCTCTACCTGCTAAAGGCCAGGAAGTGCAGCACAATCTCGTTGCTCTGCAGACGATCGGATTCTTCCTTCTGAGGGTTGAATTGCACAGGCTCTGCGGGGCTGACAGCTTCAGCGGGCTGCTTGCTGCCATCCAGAATCTCCGGGAAGCCGGAGGACTGCAGGAGAGCCATGGTGGCCCTCGAGAGCTGGCCTCCGGCACTGAAACAGAAAGACTCCTCAGCCAGCAGCCTCCCAGGAGAGGGCAACAGAGACGGCAGGGCTGTCCACGGCCCCCTCTGTAGACAGCCTGCTGGCCAGAGTCGGCTGAGACACCAGGCATGCACTTGGTCCCCTCCCTCCCCCGCTACACCTCACCTCCTGGTCTGGGCTCCCAGGACTATGGGGGCGTGCAGAGGGGTGAATGGCAGCTCCCGTAAGTGTTCGGTGACACAGGTTTCCAGGACAGAAGGGGTCTGGCTCAGATCAGCTTCCAGGTGAGAGATCCTGCCCCCCAGCGGGAAGTTCTCCTGAACAAAACGAGGGCCTCCAGGTGAGGCCCCCAACAACCCCAGCTGAAACCCCCAAGGATGCTCTGATCTGAGGAGAGTCACTGCCGAGTTGTAGGGTCGTCAGCCTCAGCCAGCAGAAGTGCAGGAGGCTCAGTTATACTGCAATTTCACGTGAGCAGCAAATAATTTTGGTACCAGTGTGTCCCATGCTGTGCTCAGGGCATACTATGCTAAACAATTATTTGCTTTTATCAGAAATTCAGAGTTAACTGGGCATCCTTTATTTCACATGGTGACCTGATTTGTGAGTCAAAAAAAAAAAAAAAAAAGAGGCCGGTGAGACGGCTCAGCGGCTTAAGCGCCTGCCTTGCAAGCGCGAAGGCCCGAGTTCGACTCCCGGAACCCACATACGAAAAAGGGGCCGGTGATATCGCTCAGAGGCACGGGTGCCTGTTGGTGCGCGAGGTCCTGAGGTCGTCCCCCCGGTACCCACAAAAAAAAAAAAAAAAAAAAAAAAAAGAATGAGGAAAGAATCACTGATCTGATGAACAGGTCAGTACCATGGAAGACATCTGATGCCTGAGGTAGCAAACTAATATCAAAAGATGTTGATGAAACAGAAAGAGCACAAATCCTTCTAAACACACAGTTAACTGTGATGGGGCCCCTGGCCAGTGTGTCCAGATGCAGCTCTGGTCCCCAGATGCCCTGAGGCAAAGGAAAGTATCTGAGCACCCAGAGCACGGGGCTGGACCACAAGGGTCGCCACGCCCGGGGTAACCCTACGCCACGTCCCGGGCACAGTGGCAAATGCCCAAAGCGTGAAGGTGCGCAGCGTCCCGCCCCACCCCACCCTGTCCCCAAGGCCCATGGCGCGGAGAACCCATCAAAGTCCCTGTCACCTGAGGACCAGTAGGGCTGGGAGACCCCAGGTTTCCACACCGCAGTCAGGGGTGTGGAGCCACCGTGCGATGGGGTGGGGGACAGGGACACTTACTGTCTCGGGCTGGGAACCATCCGGTGGCTGTGGACTGGATTTGGCTGAGTGGCGCTGAGCTGGGGACAGTGGGGAAGCCGCCAGCTGGGAAAGTGACAACTGGAAGGCAGGAGAGGTTGGGTGAGGCGCGCCAATGCTCCCAGTCAACTCACAAAGCCCCGTAGTGCGTGCACACAGGCACGCACATGCATGCACACATGGACACACGTGGGGCAGGGGGGACAACTCAGGATCCAGCCACACAAGGGAGGGTCGGCTGTAGTCTCCTGGTCAGTCAGCAGCTGCTCTGGATCTTGGAATCGCTCCTAAATTCCTTGATCCTGGTTACAGACAGACGCAGTTCTGCGACCTCTCCTGAACTACAACTTGAATAGAAGTGCGATCAAAGCAAGTGAAGAAGGGGAAGAGTCTCGATGGCAGGGGCGGACGGTCTCGGACCCTCTGGGCTTCACTTCCATCACCCTGGGTTCCATCCACCTGTGTTCCCAAGGCTCAGAGAGCCTGTCCGCCACCGCAGGGATTGCGCTGGTGTCCAGCTGGCTCTGGAGACAGACAGCGGGGGGAGGAAGCCCCACCCCACCACCTCACCACCCATGGCCTTGAGCAGGGCAGATCATCGCTCTTCACCTCCATCTCCCCACCTGGAAAGGGGGTCACAGCCCTGAACTGCAGGGATACCGTGAGAGGAAGTGGGGATTTAGGCACAAGGCTGGCTCGGCACCCGGCACTTTCCATAAAGGCTCATACTTAGATTGGGAAATGAACGCCGCTACAGAAAGGCTGGTGTGGCGGGGTGAGGACCACCCTCCACTGGAGACACGTGTCTCTTTCCAGGGCACGCTGCCCAGGGCATGCTCCCCGTCAGCAGGCATGGCTGGCCTCAAGGAAGACTAAGCAGGTGGAGGGGGAGAAGCAGCGGGCAGGGGCGCAGGAGACAGAGGGGCACTGTGTAGCACCCGCAGCGAGCAGGAAAGATCACTAGGGTCCCTTCAGCTTCCTTCAAACACCACGAGCCAGGTAGGGTAAGGGACACCTGCAGTCCTGGCACTCTAGGTGGCTGGGGCGGGAGGGTCACAAGTTTGAGCCCAGTTTGGGCAAGATAGCAAGATCATGCCTCAAACTAAAAAATAAAAAAAGGGGTGGGGATGTAGTTCAGTGCGAAGGTCCTAAGTTCAATTCCCAGTACTGGGGGGGGGGGTGGATCTAAACCATGGCCACAAGAAACAAAAGATGTTCAAGCAGGCATAGTGGTGCATCCCTGTAATCCTGGCTCTTCAGGAGGCTGAGCAGGCGAATCACAAGCTGAAGCCCAGCCTGGATACTTTAGCAACACTGTCTCAATAAATTTAAAAGTGGGGGGGGCTATGGATGTAGTTCAGTATGGAAACCCTGGGTTCAATCCCCAGTGCTGCCAAAAAAAACTCAAACAAACAAAAAAGACAATATTCCACGAAATGTCATGAGCCTTTCCTGCCCTGCAGCCTCTGACACTTCGGGGAACATGGAAACCACTGGACGTGCAAGACACTGATTTAGGCTGGCGGGGAGGCCCCGAGCTGGATCACAGACCAGCATCTCTGGGTTAACACAACGTTGGCTTAGAACCCAGCTTCCAAGCTGCGTGGCTCCCTGGTGACAGCCACGGCTAATGAGCTGCTTGACTTCTCCACGTCACCAGGAAGAACAAGTCAACTCTGACCTCTCTCAAAACCAAGAAGCAGGGCCAGTGAGATGGCTCAGTGGCTTAAGCGCCTGCCTGGCAAGCGCGAGGGCCCGAGTTTGACTCCCGGAACCCACATACGAAAAAGGGGCCGGTGATATCACTCAGTGGCACAGGCGCCTCCTGGCGCGCGAGGTCCTGAGGTCAACCCCCCGGTACCCACAAAAAAAAAAAAAAAAAACCAAGAAGCATCCGGGCACGCTGATGCATGCCTGTAATCCCAGCACTCGGGAGACTGAGGCAGGAGGATCGCTGCAAGTTCCAGGCCAGCCAGCCTGGGCTACAAAGTGAGTTCAAGGCCAGCCTGAACTGCATAGCGAGACCCAGTCTCAAAAAGACAAAAAAAAAAAAAGCAGAAGCCACCCAGGGCCACAGGCAAGCCCCATGGGCAGCTCAGGACCACATGTGCTCGACCAGGCGGCAGCACCCAAGCCAAGAAGAGCTGCCTGCCCCACCCCGGGGAATTCCAGCACAGTGGGGCGTACTATGCGACAGCCATTGTCAGCTGTGGCCCTGAGCCACCAGCACCAGCTGTAATCTGTCCCTCACTCAATGTGGTGGGCACTGGCAGCCCCAGGCACCCTCTCCACCCCTGGGTGTCCTCTCAGGAGAATAACAAAGGCTGCTGGTCCTGAGAGCCTCACACCAGACATGACCGCCAGGGCATGCATAGCGCTTCCCACCAGGGCTGCTCAGGCCAAGGTGGCAAAGAAGGGATCAGCAAGCCTGGCAGCAGTGAGTCAGCGAGTCCTCAGGTGGGGGACCGACCTGGAAGTCCTCAGGGCGGGGACCAGGTGCACTCCCTGCCCCGCCTCCGCCCCAAGCTGCAGGGACCCCCATGGGGACAGAGGAAAGAGCCCTCTGCACCCAGAGTTGTTGGAATCGGGAAGTGGGCCCCGCTGGCCTGGACTTACCCCTGGTCCCACAGGCGAGTCCTGGGTGGCAGCGAGACCCTGGGGCGCGGGTGCTGGCATGCCTGGGAGGAAGCACAAGAGGCCATCAGGCTCTAGGGAGCCCGGGGAGCCTGAGCACCAGGCCAGGAGGACCTCGATGCACATCTCTGCCCAGTCTGTAACACGCTTAGCAGCAGCATTGGTGCTAACAGGAGTCTGTGTGCCAATCCACCCATCGGTGGTCACTTCACACATGCCACGGTCCACCCTCACCCGCCATAGTCACTACCTCCTGTTCACAGTGGGGGCTGCCCAGCTGGACCCAAGCCCAGCCTGACAGGCCGAAGTGTAGCCCACAAATGATGCGAGCACTGGGCACCTGCTGGAGGGATGACCAGCCTGGTACCCTAGCCTCAGTCCCCAGGCCTCAGTCCGCACCCTGCCTGGCTCATGATGACAGGGCCCTGTCCACTGCAGATGGACACCACCCCCTGCTGGGCTTTCAGAATAACCTGAGCCTCCCAAGAAGTGGGACCCTCTGCCCAAGCCTTGCCCAGCCTCCTGTCAAACTCATGCAGCTGTCACTGTCACTCCTTAGCTCTGCTGTCCTCCCTACGGCCTCTGCTGCCATCAATGTCAGCCAAACGTGTATCTCTCACTGCCCCTGGAATCCTCAACAGCTCACACCCATGGCTCATGTGCCCCATGCCCCATGGCATGGGGAGGACCACCTCCACCGTCAAGTTTACAGTTCTCAAAACTGTGTCCCTATGCACGGCACGCCCCACTGGGGACCACCACAGAACAAAACAGCCACAACAAAAGACTATTTCCAGAGAAGGAGGCAGCACCACCTTAAACCCTAAACCATGCTATAGCACCCATTGGCCAACACCTACCCAGAGTACTTCAGTGGCTTCCAGAATCCACCCGAGGTACTGCAGGCCACCCCAGGCGGAGGGCTCCCTGATGGTGTCCAGGAGACGCAGAGTGGCCCAGGCCAGAGCAAGCTCCCCCACCTTGGGTGACCGCACCACCCAGGCCTGCAGGTGCAGCTCATGGTCCAGCACCTTCTGGGCAGCACCCACTCACCCAGCCCTGTGGCATCTAATGAGCCCAGCCACAGTGGTTCCCAGGAACCCCAAACACGCATCGGAGGAGCCTGGCTTCCAGAGATGAGCTGCCCCTCCTGCGGGGGGCCTCGCAGACCCTCCAGGGAGCGCTGCTGCCCAGGACAGGGTCACCGCTGAGCAAATGCCCATGCCCAGCTCCTGGACACTTCCACAGACATCAGGGCCCTGCGCAGCCGCCCACTGCCCGCACTCCCAGAACAGTGAAGGATGAAACGGGAAACCAGCAGAGTTCGGCTCTGTTCTGCCCTAAATGAGGACTCAGAAAGCTCCACAGGCTGATTCTGGTAACAAGGAAAAATTGCAGGAAATGGCTTCATTATCCTCCACTAAGAGAAAGCTACACTTAGGAGTCAGGCCTGCTGCATCCTCCGGGTGAGGAGAGCCTGGTGCCGGGGACGCTGCAGCATCAAGGCATATTAGATGATTCACACGTCCCCCATAGTCTAAAGGCTGGGGACGCAGTGGCACTGAGGCACATCACAAGGTCCCACGCACACTTTCCCATGTTCTCAAAGCTGGTACTAATTCTTTACATGGTGACTTGCTATGCACTTTTATTTCCCAGGAGAGTAAAAGCCTAAATGAGGCCCTGGCAGATGTTTTAAGACACATGCTGTGAACCAGGGCCAGCGGACCCACAGCCACATCCCTAGGGAAGCACAGGCTGAGGAACTCCATCAAGACCACATGATAGATAACCAGGTTTCAAATCTTTTTGTCTTAATGCAAATGTGGTGGCTGGTGGCATTGGCTAAGCTGCTGCTTCCTGCCCAGGGGCACCCACTACACTTCCTGTGCAACAGGTGTATCTAGAAAGGAAGCTCAGTTTCTGCTGCCGCAGCACACATCTGGCTGAGGCCACTGGGCAGCAAGCGGGTGTGCACAGGACATGCAAAACGTCCCAGGCAGTCCTGTGGGAGAGCAGGACTCGGAAGACAGAGGCGCCTGAGCGCAAGCTGCCGCGTCCCCTGTGCAGCCTGGAGCCATGGGAAGGCAGGTGTGAGAAGGCAGCCCAGACAGGTCTCCAGGGAAAGAGCAAGTTACCAAGCACTGGGCATCACGTGACCCCACCTGCGCCAAGGAAAGAACGGGAGCGGCCACGAGTGTGGCACACCTGCTGCAAACCCGAGGCTCCACACGTCCTGGGGCCTCACCTGCGGGATACAGAATGCACTCGCTTTCGGGACTGTGGTCACGTTTGCCATGATGTCCCCACCACGGCCAGCTCCACTGCAAAGCCACTCAGCGAGGGTCAGCAGTGAGCCCCCAGGGCCAGCACCTGTCCTCACAGCCCCTTCTCCTTGAGGGCGCCCCAAAGGCGGGGCTCCTCCCTGGCGGCTGGCTGAGCACGGGCTCTGGGTTCGGATGCACATCTTGGAATTTACGAGGAGTGTGGAGACCCCAAGATGCGCTTCCCACAGCTGTGCTGAGCAGCTCGGGACCATGGGAAGGTTCCCACGACGCCAGTGCTGACTGCCAGAGACAGGGATGCCGTGGCTTCCAGCTGCAGTGCGCTCTGCCTCCCGTCTGACACTCTATTACTAATTTTCCCTGACACTCTATTACTCTCCAATCAGTCCCGGTGCACTGAAACCACTGTCAACAAAATCGCGAGTGTCCACTCCAGTTTTCTGTCAATTTAGCTTCAAGAAGCTCACGTGGCCCACACTTGACGAAGCCCAGGCCTCAGGAGGCCAGGCAGGGGCCTGCGCTCTGACCCCAACCGGGCTGCCCCACGTCCTGCTGGTTCACTCGAGGACCCCAGGCTGACCAGCCTCTGCCTTCTGGCGCCCTCCAGGGAGCGGGAACGCCCCTCCCGCGGCGCCTCTCCGACAGCGCTCTGGGTGAGCTGAGCAGCAAAACCTCCGCTGCGAGAAAACCGTGCTCAGTGTGGTCTCGGGGCGAGAATTCTGCAGAAGGCGCCTGAGCCAGGCAGAGCCCACACGCTGGACTGAACAGAGCAGGACATGCCGCCCCAGGAGCAGCGCCGGGAGCACAGGCGGACACACAGGAAGCTCTCATCACTCCGGCTCCCCGCCTCGTGGCTGTCCCCAAAACAGGAGGGCTTTGCCTCTGTGTCACAGTCACCCCACCTGGTGGCAGACAGGGATGGGGACTGGGGCATTGGGGCATCATGCAACCTTCTCACCTCCAGCATCACCTCCCCATGCTGCTTAGCAGCTCGAGCGGGGCCCCAGGGAGCAGGACTCGGTGTCTATCACCCGCGCTAGGTGTCACTGAGCAGCCACTTGTCCCCTCGAGCAGTGTGCTTCTCAGTAGGCGAGTTACACTGGCGTTTAAAAAGAGGAAGAACAGAAATAAGGAGAAAGGAAGGGTAGCGTTTTTACCACCTTCACTTTTCTATGTCCTGATTCATTTATCTGGGAAACACCTCGCCGCATGCCTGCACTCCGCAGGGCCACAGACACACTGTGAAGACGAGAAACCATTAACAAAGGACTAGGTGACTCTGCACTCGCTGGGCACATCCGGGCTTGCAGCAGCAGACAGTGTCCTTCCGGGAAACGTGGACAGGGTCCCCAGGCATCTTCCCACTGATGGCCCCGCCAAGGACGCAGCAGGATGAGGGCGCGTTCGTGGGGGACAGCGCCCCGCCATGCCTGGCTAAAGGGTCCATTACCAGATAGGAGGCCATAGCCCCCAAGGAGGAGCCAGCAGGGGCAGGAGGAGGCTGTTGCCTAGCAACCTGCAGCAGCTTGGCAGAGACAGAGAAAGGGGCGGCCAGGGAGGGAGGTGGGGAGGGGCCATGGCCAGGACAGATGCAGTCACTGGGACCTCAGGAAAGACGGCGGCCAACAGAGTTTCCCGTCTTCAGACTGTGAAAGGATGAACTGGTAACTAACAGCACTCCAGACACGAACCATTCATAAGGCAAACCTATGGGAAAGGCCTTTATTCCTATTTGTGGGTAAAAAGTCATTCCTCCTAAGACCTTGATCACAGGAATGGGAAAACGGGCAAAATCTAGGAGGAAATAAAAGGAGATGGCGTCATGGAGTGGGCGTGGGCCGCCAGGCTGAATCCAGCCCCCCAGAGCAGCCGAGCTCAGCGGCGCCCCACGGTGGCTGATCAGGCCCCGCGCGGTGGGAGTTCCATGACCCACCTGGAGCCAGGCTCTGGGGTCCCCGCAAGGTCAGTGTAAGAAGCTCCTGATCCGCATCAAAGCTGGGCTCGGAGCCACGCTCACGAACCTTCTCTGGCAAGATGCACCCTTACCATCGGCACGTGAACTTCACTCCTCTGTGAAAGGCTGACCAGAAAGCGACTCGGTGGCTTTAACTTTCCCTGGCTGCTGCGTAACTGACTGAACTCACAGACGCAGCCGGGCAGCGGCCTGCCGGAGAGCGTGTTCTGAAGAACTGACAACTCCGCAGCGGCATGGATGCAACTCCATGCATCCCGGAAAACACCAAGGCCACATGTTTGCGATGACCCCTGCTGCAAGGATGTTTTCAAGCCTAGTAAGCAAACAACCTCAGATTCCGCCACCACGGAATGTTCAAAAGCAAAATACAGGTCAAGGAAAGCCTGAGTCAGAAAAAATAAAGACAGAGTGCCCCCTAGTGGCTCTGTGCCCGCTCCTTCACAGTGGGTAATGAATAGACCTCTGCTCCCTGGCAATTTTATAGGAAAATTAAAAGGATTATTCATAACAGGAAGCCAAAGTACCTCACTTAAAGTGACAGCCACATATCATCAAGATTTCCAAAGGAGTCGTATAAGTTGGTAAAATATTGAAGTATGAAAAGTTTCCATCATAAGTTAAACACTAGTGGATATTTAAAAGTCTCTTATACTGGTCTTGAGAAGCAATGTCTCCAAATGCCTGGAGCCCGGGCCGGAGGCAATCATATTAGCATGACATGAATGCAGCCATAAATCCAAATTAAATAAGCCAAATGGAATCAGGTTCCACCGCAGCATTTTGCCGTGGTACCTTCACTCAACAGCTCAATTTCTGACCCTTCCAGTAACCAAAGTAGGCTCCTCCCGGCCAGGGAGAGGACAATAAATCTTTCGGTACAGACTTTAAAGTGCACAGGCCCGACAGCTCTGCATCTCACGCCAAACTGCTGCTGGGTGTGCCCCGTAAGAAATAATGCCCTCAGGCAGTGAGGGGCCCCGACCCCTCTGGGGGACCCGGACCCCTGTGGGGGACCCGCTCCCCGGTCTCACCAACACTGCCAGCCCCAGCACATCCGGCAGCCGCAGTCGCTCTTCCCCATGCCAGCCCTGCACAGGTCCAGACAGGGGCTTCTGGCATCTCTGTCCTCACACTGTGGGAAGAGTGCAGGAATGACAAGTCCACTCTGCTCACGGGACAGTGGCAGGATGCGGAACAGTAGGCAAAGCCAGAATGCAGTTCGGGGAGGCCTGGACCCTGTAGCTCAGTCCCTGCATCCATCAGGGGAGCGGGCCTCTAGCGCCCAGTTCCCTCCATCCATGCAGCCACCAACCTCTTCCAGTTCGACTCACCCTGAATCCGTACGCTCTTCTGATGCTTCCCTTTGGGAATCACCCAACCCCTGCTCTGAGAGGGTGTGACCCAGGGCCCACTGTGCCCAGATCCGTCCCCACAAGCTGTCACAGGGTGAAGGCGGGTGACACAGCAGAACAAGGAGCCCCGTGCTCAGGACTCCATTGGACCAACTGAGCAGAACAGCTATTGGGATTCCCAAGCCCAGGGATTACTCAGGAGCCCCTGGGGTGAGCACACGGGAAAACTGCTAGAAGGAAGTCAACTCTGAAGAAAGGAGAGCTGGAAGGGCAGGGGACGGGCCACAGGGAGAGACAGACAGACAGACAGACAATGAAGTCTCGGTGACATCACGTGAGGGCAAGGAGCCACCACGTCTGACATCAGCTCTGCCTCGGGGCTTGTGTCACGTCAGCCAGCAGACTCCTTCTCTTGTTCAAGCTGTTCTGAGCTGGGACTCTATCTTTGCACACAAAAACAGTCCTGATTAATTCACTTCTTCTACAGTGCTTCACCACGGGCCAGGACTTCCCTGGGCAGTATAAAGATAAATAAGACAAAGTCTCCACTAAGTCTTTAGTGTTGAACAAATAACTGCCTCTCCACCTTTGGGGCCCAAGCAAGACCACCTCCCAGTCCCCTGTGCCTGGGGGACACATGGCTACTTGCAGCCAGCAAGGTCGAGAAGCAGTGTGTCACTCATAGGCCAGACCCTTTGCAGGTGGCACAAGGTCCTCCTGAGCCTCCCATTCTTTCTGTGACCAGCAACATTCACAATGGCACTGCCACGTGTGTCCAAGGTGAGCAGAAGCCACCTCCAACCACAGCCAGTGTACAGCAAGAGAGGAGCTGTTTTGCTTTAAACCATTGAGATTTGGGGATTATTTGTTACCTAGCAAAGCTGACTAATACACTCCAAGAAGAGGAGGGAAAGGAGAAATGTAGACAACACACTGTTATATCAAATAAATAGCAAAGGGCTGCAGGAAGCTAAAGAGAAAACTCTTCCATGTACAAGACCCCTGGGCTGGGATCAATGGATGTTTCCATAAGACAGGGCCAGAAACATTTAACAGATATATTGTTTTAATGTGGGACTATTTAAAAACACTTCCAAATTCTAAGTAAAAAGGAAACTCGGGGCTGGGGGTATAGTTACACAGTAGATAGCATGCTGAGTTTGATCCACAGCACCGCAAAAAAAAAAAAAAAAAAAAGGGAAACAAATTGGAACCAGTAGTTTAGGAAATAACACTATAAATGAAAATCTAGGAAACAGGGTTGAAGCTATACTTAAAGAACTGCTAAACCTTAAATGTTTTATTTTTGAGTAAAAAGAAAGTAAGTTAAGAATTCAACTTTTTTTAAAATGTGAGGAAATTGGGAGGATGGAATTAAAAACAAAAGCGCATAAGGTTGAAGTTAATTAGAAATAAAGATAAGATTTGGGATTTAGGCCAGGGATATAGCTTAGCAGCACAGCGCCTGCCTCAGCATGAGGTCCTGAGTTCAATTCCCAGTACCAAAAAAAAAAAGGAAAAAAGGGTTTAGGATTTAAAGAACAATAGAACCAAGAAGTAAATCTGGGAGCTGGCTCTTCGGGATTAGACAGGTGACAGGGTCACGCTGGGATCGGCCCGCCCAGAAGGGAAGAAGCTCGACTCTCAGGGCAACACCAGAAAGGAAGCTAATCACAGGCACAAATCGAAGTGTAGAACCGGACGCCACTTCCTCGCCACATCTCTGGAAACGAGATAAACCTGGGTAATCTTTTTGACAGGATAATTATTCTGAGAGGAACATGAGATGAGGTGAAAAATGTAAACAGACCGAAGTCCTAAGAAGAAATTAAATGGTTGCCAAAAACTCCCCTTCAAAAGGCAGCAGGTTCCCGATGGTGTCGCAGGCCAGCCTTCCCCGGCCTTAAAGACGCGGGGCCTGTCTTCCGTCCGGACCTCGGTAGAGCCCAGGAAAAGTCGAGGCCACCTCCTGAGAAAGAGGACGAGAAGAAAACTGCGGGGCAGGGATCTGCAGACCACGGCCCCCGATCAAACTGTGTGTGCAAGTAAAGTTTTACTGGGACACAGCCAGGTTCATTCCTGTTCCTATCATCTTACGGCTTCCAGGACACACCAGCAGAGACGAAGCCTAAAACACCATTTTACCTGGACGGGAAAACACTGCTGGCCTCTGTACCTCAACAAACGGAAATCCTGAAACCGACAGTGACGGGCGTAGAGGTCGAGCTCCCCACACGTCATTCTGTTACCTCTCCATCCTGCTTTATCTGTGGTTTTTAATACCATGATTCCCCAAAAACAAGACCTAACAGCCTTGAAGACTAGAGATCAAAGATGCCAGCCCCAATCGGCCTATCCTTGCCTTACCTGTCTTACAGAGTAGCCACCGAGCAAGAGAATAGTGACGTAATCTCCTGCAGGACACTGGCCATCACCACAGTGACAACCAGCTAGGGCTTATTTTTGGGGAAATGCGGTCGACTTTACTTTTTGTGCAGTTATGTTGGTTCCGGTGATGCTGCAAAGGCTCAGAAGTTCTGCCTACCCCGTCCCCATGCGTGCACGGCTGCCCCACTATCGACATCCCACACCGACGGGGACATCGTTGTGGCCGAGCCTTTGCCCGAGCCAGCAGTCCTCGGCGCCTACGCCCCTTTCCCAAGTGCCCCGCAGCCTTCCACAGCACGCGCCCGCTCGCTTTCCTGCGGGTCACCTTCCTCTCACCGATTTTGAGGAGCTCTTTCCACAATTTTTCCTTCTAACCTGATTTGTTCAACTAATTTTGGTTACGTGTTTTGCCAATGCCTTTTAGTCTCAAGTCTTCTTTTTTTATAGAATCTTCTCTACTATGAAAGTTTTATATTTTAACGTCACTGTATTTCTCAGTCATTTATTTTTGTTTGTTTGTGCTTTGTCCACCCTGCTCAAGAAAGCCCCAACTCCAAGGTTGTAAAAATACTCTCCAATTTCATACAAATATTCTCCAACTTTCTCAACCTTCGTTCTTTACACGCAGCTCTCTCATCCGCCCCACTCCACGGATGAGGAAACTGAGGGTCACGGACACTGAGTGTGCGGTTTGCTGTCGTTGGGTTAGAGTCCCCGCTCACGGACCACACATGTAGCTGGGGAGGTTACTCGACGCTCCCCACCGTGCACCTCCTTTCAGAACTCATTTGCATTCGATGCCCCACCTGAAGACCCCTCCATACTGATGCGTGCAGATCCATTTTTTTCGTTTAACTGGTGTACAGGGTCCTACTGTCTGAATAAATCAGCTTTTTGCTTTGGAGTACTGGGGATTGAACCAAGGGCCTTCACACTGTCCTCTATCCTCAGCCCTTTTTTATTATTGTTACTTTTTATTTCAAGACAGGGTCTCACTAAGTCACTACACTGCCCAGGCTGGGCTCACACTTGGAATCCTCCTGCCTCAGCCTCCCAGAGTGCTGGGATTACAGGTGTGTCCCACCATGCCTGGCTCATAAATCAGCCTATTTATCTACTCCTGGGAGCAGGGAGGTGCTCTGAATCCCTGACCATAAAGAGTTTCCATGAGCAGCCCTGTGTGCACCTCCATGCAGAGATGAAGCGGTTATTCTAGCAGTGACTAGACATGCACTCCGGGCTGCAGTGTGAGCTGAACACCACACACACACACACACGCACACACATGCACGCATCACCTGCATCCCCGCTTGTCTTTGCACCACTGGACAGCTGGGCTTGGGCAGGGGAAGGACGAGGCTTCTCACTTCTCACTTTATTTTGCATTTTCCTGATCACTACTGGAACTGAGCATGTTTTCATTCGTTTATTCCTTACTCTGGTTTACTACTCTGCGAATTTTCTCTTCCTGTCCTACGTTCATTTTTCTTTCTTCCTCATCTACCTCGTATTGATTTGGAGGAACTTTTTCTGTAATCCTTCTTCTTTCTAATCTAATTCTAAATTTAAAATTTCTAAAGTTTGGGGGGTTTTTTAATGCATCTTGTATTTATTCTGTGCATGCTATGAAATTAGGACTGAATTTCCTATCTTCCATACAGACAACCGACCATGCCTTGTGGTAGAGTAACCGCTCCCACCCCAATCCCCAGAATCTACTGGCACTAACTGGTGGCCTATGCTGCCAAGGGACACAAGGCTGCCGACACACTGACCTCTGATGGGGGCATCACACTGGCTGTGGATCAGTCCAACACACAACAGTCCCTGCAGGGAAAGGGAGGCGGAGGGGGGCGTGGGGGAGGGGTCTGCAGAGGCTGCTGGGGGCGGGGAGGGGAGGCGCAGGAGAAGCCAGGAGACTCCCTGGAAGGAACGCAGCCCTGGGGAGACCCGGATTCCAGCCTTTAAGAACCACACTGGGCTTCTGACTTCAAGGCCGTAAGAAAATAAGGTTGCATGGTTTGAAGTCACTGAGATGGAGGAGATCTGTCAGAGCAGCAGTAGGAGACCCACGCTCGCCTTCCTGAGCTTCTCCCCGACCCCGCTTTACTTTCCTAGCTAAGCACTGATCTCTGCATTGATTCCACAGTGTTCTTGTCACTGTGACTTCGTGGTGAAGCCTGCAAATCAAGAAAGATGAAACCTTCCTCCTTCAGAATAGCCTTGGCAATCTTTGACTATGAATTGTTTTTAATTTTTAAAAATAAATCTCAAAAGAAAGTAAGTGCAGTGCATGGGGGAAACAGATTCCGGAAAACATGGGGCGTGGCTTAGCGAAACCCAGGAAAGTCCTGAAGCCCCTGGACTATAGGGGGTGTCTCAGGTACCAGGTGAGCACGAGGTAGGAGAACTAAGCTCTGGGGTGCTGTCGCACAGTGGGGACTACTGTTAACAGCGATGTACTAGAAGACAGGATTCTGAATGTCCTTGCCACAAAGAAAGGGTAACACTGCAGTATGGGCACACTGACCTCCCAGATCCCAGTCACCTGAGGTACACGAGTGTGCAACACCAGCCCGCACCCCACGGACACGGAGCATTATTACATGTGGATTAAAAACAAAATTTAAAAACAGGACCGGTGCCTTCGAAGACACTGGAAATAGCACACAAGGATGTTAACAGAGTTTACACCATATCGGAAATGACTCCGGCGGAAAGCGCCTGCCACCCACGCGAGCAGCTCCCACAGACAATCCGGCCACACCTCAGGTGCAAGGGAGCCGTATCCGGAGGCCCCCCTTACACACGGGCCAAAGGCGCACACTGAGGGGAAACAGCATCCGGAGCGCAATCTGCTACACGTAAAATTCGAGAACCGAAGAAACAGAACAGTTAAAGCCTTCAGAGCCACTGCTTCTATGAAAGGAAGGAACAGACTACGATGTGGTCCGTCCCAAAGCAATCAACTTAAATTTGGGGACCTGAATATTCTCAGCGAGCTCAGAAAATCCCAGATCATGAAAACAGAGGTGAGTACACCACAAGCTCTGGGCCCCTAAAAAGTTAAATTCAACCAGACCAGTTTCCGCAGTCTACAATCTCAACTCCTGAAGAGAAGCGCCTGAAGGGACAGAAGCACGGGCACCTCTGTGCCAGGACTCACGAGCCACAGCCAAGAAAAGTGGGCGCATCCCACCCGGACCCAGGCGTCGAAGCTGAGACATGGGCCCTCCCTACGTGCTCACCTGACCCGGCAGGAAGGCCAGGGCGACCACGTGGCAGAGGCCGGCACCTCCTTCTGCAGGGAGGGCTCCTGAGCCCAGGCCCAGGGTGTGGCCCACGCAGGTGGGCTCCAAGGCCGCCCCTTCCCGCTAGCTCTCTAGCCCAGGGAACGGCCAGCCGCGGCTCTCTGCGCCCATACACCTGCGCGTCCGTCTCCACCCTGGGCAGCAGCGCGGTCCCATCCTGACTCTCCTCTGTAAAGCCACGCCCTCAGGCCCCAGATCCCCAATCACACAGCCTGCTTCCAGGTGAGCCGGAGACGCTTCACCAACAGTGCAAACCTAAGCTGGCATCGCGGTCTTCACCAACCCGACTTCCAGGCTGGGTGTGCAGGAAGCCCCCGTGCGGGGCACAGGTGACAGCGCCGGGCCAGGCTTTATCACACTGTCCAATTCTCATGACAAAAGCCAACTGACTATTTGAATCGAGGCACTATGTGGCCATTACCTGTCAACATGTGATACTGTGCTGGCCTGGGTTTTTCAGTAGGAAGAGGGCACGCTGCGCCGTGTGCTTGGGAACCCAGCCATGGAGAATGCTCACCTGCGGGGGACATGGGGGGCCTCCTGCAGGGCCGCCGCTCCGACCGGGGCCCCTGGGCGCGCGCTGCAGCAATGACCAGGCACTCCTCAGGGCTCAGCGAGAACCGGAACTGCACCGTCCCTGCCTCCACCTGCTTCACCTGAAACAGAGTCAACAGAACTATGAGGCCGCCCTGACTCTGCCACTGCCGGGGGACTCACCGGGCCCACACGCCAGCCAACCAAGGCTACACGTTCTCAGATGATCAGTGAGTATGAGATTATTTATCCAGGATAAAAACGATCCGTTGTGGCATTAAAATCCCAGAAGATTGTATTGGATATTTCAGAATGGCATTTACCCAAGTAGAAATATATTTTCAATGTTTAATAAGTCCCGATACGTTTAGCTTCTTAATTAACACATAAAGCTGACTTTTAATTTTGCATGTAGTTCCACAGGTTTTAACACAGGCACGAACGCAGGCAACCAGCACCAGTCAGGATCCGGGCTGGTGCCACCCCTCCAGCCAGGGGGCCTCAGTGGCCACACTCCACCCCCCAAGCCCTGCAGTCACCCACCACTGGCTTCTCCAGCACCAGTCTGGTCTTGGTGAGAATGTCATGCAAACAAAACCGTAAGGCTTATAAACACAGAACTCTTTTTGCCCTGGGGATTGAACCCAGGGCCTAGAGCATGTTAGGCAAGTGGCCTACCCCTGAGCTACATCCCCTGGCCTTTTTTTATATTTTATTTTAAGACAGGCTCTCTCACAAAGCTGCCTAGGCTGGGCTGGAACTTGAAATCCTCCTGCCTCAGCCTCATGAAGAGCTGGAATTATAGGCATGCACAACTGCAACCCAGCTACAAGATACGACTTTTGAGACTGGCGCTTTCATTCAACATGGTGCAGAGAAGAGTCATTCAAGCTGTCGCACACATATCAACAGCCCACTCCTTTTCGTTGCTGAGTAGTACTCCACTGTGTTGGTGTAGCCCTGGTTCATACAGATCACCTGGAGCAGCGGGGCTCTTCCCGGGTCAGTAACTATAAACACAGCTATAGTAAACTGGCCACAAAGATTCCTGAGTAAACCCACGTCTTTGTTTCCCTCAGATTAGACTTCTAGGTCACATAGCTTATGTATATTTAATTTTATAAGAAACGTGCACGCTGTGATTTACTTCTGAACTATTTCATTAATCTCCGCCAATCTCTTCCCCAGGAGCACACTAATTGACTAATGCAGCTTTCTAGTGTGTCTTCCGACTGTGGAGTCTGATTCCTCCGACTTCACTGTCCTTTCTCAAAGCTGTTTCCACTCTTCTAACCCCGCTGCCCTGTCATCTGTATTTTACAGTCAGCTTGTTCACATCTCAAAGGAAGAGTCCTGCGGGACTTTGCCTGAAATTGCATTAAATCTGTAGGTGAGTTCTGGGGAGAGCTGGCTTCGCTACGGTGTGGAGTCTCCTGATGCATAAAAACATCGCGTCTCCCTGTGCTTCCAGTCTCTGACCTCACCCGAGCATAACCAAGACGAGGGTCCGGCCTCGGGGAGAGGAAGGCTTTACGGCGTTCAGTTACACATCCTGGATGCGCATCTCCTTGGCTTTATTTTGCTCGGAGTTCTCTCATAAATGACGCTGACTTTTGTCTGAGGCTTTTTCTGCGGCAGCAGCTCTGAGCACGCAGTTTTGACCAAGACTATGGTGAACGACCTCTGTGGACTTCCAGACGGAAAACAGGACCCCCACCACTCACTGGTGGGGGTAATTACTGATGACGGTAATTCTCCGTTGTTTCTGGACACACGGGCAGAGCTGCTCACGGCCCTCCCTGTGTGGGCTACCACGCTCACTCTTCTTTTGTTCCTCACTCTTCTTACATGTTGTTAAACTCAATTTGCAAAGGTTCTGTTTAAGTAGTTTGCATCTGTCAATGAGAGCAAGGGGTCCCCAGTTTTGCTTTCTTGGTACACGCTGGTTTTTTTTGTTTTTTTGGTTTTTTTTTAATGTGGGTACCGGGGGTCGACCTCAGGACCTCGCGCTTGCCAGTAGGCGCTTGTGCCGCTCAGTGATGTCACTGGCCCTTTTTTCCCTTTATGTGGGTTCCGGGAGTCGAACTCAGGACCTCACGCTTGCCAGGCAGGCGCTTATGCCGCTGAGCCATCTCACCGGCCCTATGGGATGGTTTTGATCAAGGTAATGTCAGCCTCATTTATGAACTGGGAACTCCCCCCATCTCTTCTATTTTTTAGAAGACACTGCATAAAACTGATGGTTAGTCCTCCTTTAAATGTGTGGGAGCATTCAAGACAAACGGGCCTGGATAGTTATTTCCCTGAGAGGTTTTAAACAATGAATTACATTTCTGTAATGATGACAGAATGGCTCGGGTCGTCTGCCGACTGGAGTAAATTCTGGCCGCTGACGGATGACGGTAATTCTCCGTTGTTTCTGGACACACGGGCAGAGCTGCTCATGGCCCTCCCTGTGTGGGCTACCACGCTCACTCTTTTGTTCCTCACGCTGCGATTTGTGTTCTCTTTTTTCCTTGCCGTCTTGTCAGAAGCTCATCAATTTTATGGCTCTTTTCAAAGAACCAGGTTTTCTGTTCCATTTTTTTCTGTTTTTTTAATTCATTGTGTTTCTGTTTTTAATTTCAGTGGTTTCTGCTCTTTACTATTGACTTTGCTTCTTACTTTAGGTTTATTTTGCTTTTCTAGTTTCTAAAGGCAGAGCAGATTGATTTAAGTTTTTGTTCCAATATAAGGACTTAGTGCTACAAATTTCTATCTAAGCATGATTTAGCTGCACCTTACACATTTTGCTACGTTGTGTCTCCATTTCTGTTCAGACCAAAATATCTTGTTTTCTCCTGAGGTAGACTTACAGATTATTAGAAATGTATTGCGTAGTAATTTTTTGTTTGTTTTTGTTGTTGTTCTCTTTTGTTTTTTGAAACGAGGTCTCACTCTGTAGCCCAGGATGGCCTCAAACTCATGGCAATCCTCCTGCCTCAGCCTCCCAAGTACTAGATGTTTGGTAATTTTTATATTTTTATTGTTAATGATTTTTAGTTTAATTCCATTATGATGAGAGATTATACCTTGCATAATTTCAACTCTTGCTAAATTGTCACCGTGTTTTATAACCGGGATGTGGTCTAACCTGGTGACCACTCCTCGTGTACTTGGAAAGCCCATTCTGCTTCTCTTGCATAGAGTGCTGGTAAATGACAACCAGATGCGGTTGGAGAAAGACGTCTTCCAGTTCTTCTACGCCCCTCGAGGTTTCTGCCTACTTAGAAAGGAGTGGCAAAGTCTCCAGCCACAATCGTGGATTTGTCTGTTTTCTGTCCGGTTCAATCAGGTTTGCTCCGTGCATCCTGAAGCTCTCTGTCGGACGCAAACACTTTCAGGATCGCGATGTCTTCTTGGTGACCGTATCTTTCATCAGAGGTGATGCCTCTCTCAGTTTCTTGAAACTTCCTTGGCTCTAAAGTCTACTTTGCATGATATTCACACAGCCTCTCCAGTTCTGTTAGTGCTTACATGCAACGTTTTCCATTCTTTCACTTTTACCCTACATTGTTATATTTATTTATTTATTTATATTTATTTATTTATTTGTTTGTTTGTTTGAGACAACATCTTGCTACATAGTTCAGGCTGGCCTCAAATTTGAGGCACTCCTCCTGCCTCAGCCTCTTGAGTACTGAGATTACAGATATGTGCCACCACGCCTGGCTATGCGGTTATATTTAAAGTAAAAAGTGTCTTTTTCATTCAGTCCGACAACCTCTGACTTCACGGAGAATGTTTGGACAACTGACACTTAATGTAATTATTAGTATGTTTGGATTCAGGACCACCATTTTGTCACTACTTGCTCCTGGTTTTTTTGTCTCATTTCCCCTTTCTGTCTTCTTTTGAATTATCTCATTTTATCTATCTGTTTGGCTTTTAACTATCTCTTCATATCTTACCTTATTGGCATACAAAGAGTCTGGAAAATCTCCACTTGTAAGGAAAAGATATTTAACATACACCAACACTGAGATGACACATGTGTCAGAATTACATAAGTGTTAAATTTTTAATTTTGGTGACTTCATTTTTAGTTCTAAACTTTCCACTCCATTCTTTTTTATATCTTCTGCCTCTTTACTAAGACTTTCCATCTTTCCATTTGTTTCAAGAGTGTTTCTAGGATGTTCTTTCTTACTAGAGCATTGTTATAATGGCTGCTTTAAAGTCTTTGTCCAGTAATTCCAACACTTGTGTCATCTCAGTGTTCATGTATGTTAAATGTCTTTTCCCTACAAGTGGAGATTTTCCAGACTCTTTGCATGCCAATTAATTTTAGGTGGTATTATGAACATTTTGGATATTACATTATGAGATGCTGAGGCTGCTTTAAATACCATGAGGAAAGAACGTTGATAGTTTTGCTAAAGCAGAGCTCAGCCTGGTGGGTTCGGGCTGCAGTTTCTGAGCAGCCTCCTGTGGTCTGTGGTTCCCACGTCAGTGCCATCTCCAAAGCCTGTGCAGTGCCCCGCAGGTCTCTCCTGCTCGTGCTCCTCCTGTGGATGGCTCCGGGACAGACAGTATCTGCCCACTGCTCAGTTCTCAAACCCCTTGGCCTGCCCTTTGGGGTCAGATCCGCACACCTGCAGTTTGGGACGAGCCCACACTTCTGTCAAGCGCTGCAGGCTGCTCCCGAGCTCCTCCCTGGGTCCTCTCTGATCCCAGGGACCTCCGGATTCTCCAGCCAGCCCTGCAATGCTGCACGCCTCCCGAGCCAACTCAAGCCCAAGCAGCGAAAGACGCGGTGTGAACAGACAGGGGTGTGTGAAAGAGCCAGGGCCTCCTCTACCATCACTGGAAGTCAATGGGTAACGTCTAAAATTGATAAACTAAGAAATCGCAATGAAAGCATATTATCTGGAAAACAAAGGTAAATATCCTAAGTGACAATGAAGAATTGAAAGCAGCAGCTTCTGGAGACACAAGTTTTCTCACAAAGCAGACAATTATTTGCTCAGGGAAACAGACAGGAGTTATTTAAGAAGAAAACATAATCATGACGTGTTACTTTGTTTCCCAGTAAACAACAGTAAAATAATCATTAACAACATAAACCCTAAAATCTCCGTAGCCAAAGACCATGGGATATTCATAACTCCCGTGCTTTTCCCTGACTAATCTCTGCCACTCCTCCTCACCTGTTAACTCCACGACACCTGGGAACTCGCAGGTGCTTGATGAAAGGTCACTGACTGGATGCAGGACCAGATGGGCGACTGGGTCACCTGGCCGGGCAGAGATGAGGACACCCAGGTTCCCACCAGGTCTTCCCTGACTGGGAAACACGCAGAGGCCATGCTTCCCCGTGCAGGAGCCCATCGAGGCCAGGACACCAGTGACGTCTGCTGGCTTTGTCAATTCTGTCAGTTTAGGCCAGTGAGCCTCTGCCAGGGGCAATTTTGCCCCCCAAGAGACACGAGGCAATGTCTACATATACTGTGGACTGTCACAACTGGGGGTGTCCCTGGCACCAGATGACAGAAGCCAGGGCTGCTGCAGGACATCTCAGAGCATGAGGCGGCCCTGGCAAGGAGTGCTGCCCAAACGTGAGCAGAACTGTGGCTGAGAGACCGTGGCGCAGGCGTGGTACTGCGCACGGCAAACGGCACTCTCGGGTACGCTGCTGTCCCAGGGACAGTCACAGCTTCAAACACTCGTGCCATGCACATCTGTACACTTACAGATGAAGGTGGGAAACTGGCATGACCAGCCAAGAAGTAAACAGAATACACACGCACACACAAACACGCACGCGCACAGGAAGGAGGCAGGCAGAATGGCGATGGCCTCAAGATTTCCGATGGCAATTTTATAATAAGGGTTCCAGCTAGACCATGTGGGAACGCAGCAAAATATGGTCCCGTAATGACAGACATTCCTTACAGGAAAAGCTGCACAATCAGCTGTTCCTTTACTCGGGTCCCCAAAGCATCATCCAAGTCGTAAATGACAACTCTGAAAATAATATCTGTTGCTAGAGTCAGCACAGAAGTGACACACCGAAATAGCAGGTACAGCCCCTCTCCCTCAGAAAAATGAGATAACTGAGGGCTAAAAGGCCCTGTCCGCTCTGCTGACACAGGTATATGACTGCAGTGCCCAGCTGCACCTCAGAGCGCCAGGACGGCCCCGCACACAGGGGCACAGGGGGCCTCAGTCGTCTGCGAGTGACCCTCCAAGGCCACCCCCGGGCAAGGGCAGCCCGGGGAAGAGATCCCTGCACGCACCTCTGCCTGCCCTACTCTACCTGCTTTCCAGATTAGAGTTGGGAATATCTGCCTCAGACACATTCTTCAAAACCTGGGGACTTCTGCCGTGGACCTGCATCTGTACAGCCTACAGAGCGAGGGCCGCAGAGGGGACTGACAGATCACGCAGACAAGCGGGGGCAGGGAGCTGACAGCCAGACCCCAGGGCCAGCTCGTGCCTCACTGCTCACCTGCCTGACAGGGTCCCCAGGAGGCCACTGCCCCAGGCTCCCAAGGTATGCACGATGCAGGAGCAGAGCTCCTCACACCTCACAGGCGTGCACCGCAGAGGTCGCCAGTGGGGAACAAGGTCATTATCAGAGTTTACATCTGTCTAGGATGCGGCCATCCTCTTTGCCTTTTCCAGGGCACATCTATAACATGAAAACATTCTGCTCGTCAAACATCTGCAAACATTCATCAACTTCCGGTTCTGCAAATGAGCTCGCTAGGAGCTCTCTGGAGAACAGGTACATGTGAGAAGCATCGAGTTACCTCCTCGGAGCTCCTGCTGTCCGAGGGCACCTTATAGATCAGGCGGTGCGAGGGGTTGGGCCCAGGCCCACCCTGCAGAGGCAAGGTGACCCTTCCGTCACTGGCTTCCAGGTCGGGGTTCCAGACAGCCCAGCGGACCATGCACATGCTCGCCAGGTTGGACAAGGAAGTGACCGACGCTGCCTGGAGTTAGAGAAAGGAAATCGCATGTGAGTTATCACAAAAACCACCAGGAAGTCAGCACATGTGTAAAATTTACCCAGAGCCCAGGGAGCAAGGGGAGGGGGCCACCAGTCCCATTTTACAAAAGAAGGCACTGAGGCAGGGGACCCAGCAGCTGCCCAGCAGTCTAACCAGGGCCCCTTCCCACCCTTCTTTGGCTCAAGGAGGCCACAGCTCCCCACAAAGTCCAGCACTGCATCCGTGGCTCCCCTGTTCCCACAAGGATGTGTCTGCCAGTTTCTAAACACCGTACCTCGCAACTTCTCAAACCCGTCAGGAAACTACGAAGGACAGCGCCTGACCCGGGAGAGGAAAGCGGGTGTATATTCTAGGGTTTTTAGCACAGACTTTAAACGGTGCATTTCGTAAGCGCGACTCTACCCGACATCGGGAGGTCAATGAGGCTGAGCTTTCCGTGCTGCTCCTTCCCTCGCCCCATCATTGGCCGCATGAAAGGAGGGGACCCGAAGGGACCCCTGGGGCAGCAGCACATGGAAGAAAGCCACTTCCACAAGGGTGGCTCCAGGCCTGGACTCAGCAAAGTCTTTTAAGCTCGCCCCTTTTATCCATTTATTTTTTTTTTTTAAGTGGTGGGGCGAATACAGCAGAGCTCAGGTCTGCTTCGGAGACTGGACCGTCCCTCAGCCGGCCGGGTGCTGAGCCCTGTGGTTTACATCTGGCAGAGGGCCCTGTGGGTGCCTCTGCAGGGCCCCTTGGTGGTGGAGCACAGTCACGCAGCCGGGAAGGGAGATTTGCCAGGAACGAGCGGCACAAGGTCGGACTGGGACAGAGTGAGTCCTGCAGGCCCACTCGGCCCTCACAGCTGGAGGAGCCAGGGGAGGAGCCGCTGGCCAGCAAAGGGACTCAAGGGCACTCGGATGAGCCTCTTAACTGCTGCCTGAAAGCACAAACCTGGGCAGCTGTGGCCACGGGAAGGGGTGGCCTGGGAGGAAAGGAGCAGCCCAGACCCTGCCTGGGACAGGCACAGGGTCGTCCTCAAGGAAAAGACACCAGAGACATCCAAGTTCACGCACCCCGGGCTGCCCCAACACGGCAGGCAGCCTCTTATAGACGTCCCCAAGCTGACACCCCCTACTTATAGCCTCTGTGTCCACGCAGGGAAAATCCAGTCAGCATCAGGCTTCCAGCTGCTCTCTCTTCCCCGCAGTCTGTCCCCTGCAGCAGGGCCAGGCTGACCCTCACCATGACCACACTCTGACGTCACGGGCGGGACACCACCACGTTCGTGCCCTGCAAGGCTGCCCCCGGATTTCACGCCCTGCCCACTCAGTGAGAAAACCCCTCGTCCTGAAAGTACGTGCAGAGTCAGAAGAGGAAGGAGCTGAGGCTTAGGCCTCAAACCATCGTGCGTGACAGCAGTGCGCACCTCTGCCCCACCCGCTGGCTGTGGGCAGCCATAAAGGGTGCTGAGCCACGCCAGGGGATGGCGCAAAGTAGGTTACGAACCTGCTGCCTGTGGTTTTTGTTTTTTGAGAAGGCTCTTGCTATGTAGCCCAGACTAGCCTCCAACTCAAGGTGATCTTCCTGCCTCAGCCTCCCTAGTGCTGGGATTATGAGGTTGCACCACCACACGTGGCTCTCACTGCCTTTTAAAAATAAAATGACATATCAGGGAAAATTGGTCACCAAATCCCTCTCAGGACTCAGCAACATCTCAGCTACCTTTGCAAACAGCCATCAGTGAAACAAAATAAGCTTATAACAGGGTTGAAAATAAACTATGCACCCAAGTTGTCAGGCTATCTGTGCAACTCCTGGTTTCATTTTTCAAATTAGGTGATTCGGAGACCTCCTTTTCCAACCTCTCTGTCCTCTTGGGTTCCTTGGTTCTCAGCAGGTACCAATCTCTTCCGTGAAGTATCTGTCAGTTGCATAAGCATCCATTTCTCCTCACCCTTGTGCTGTGCAGGTTTAGCAAAATGAGATCCCCTCTTCCTGGGACCCGGCGGGGCGATGACCCCTGGCAGCTTCCAGATGTCTTGGCAGCTTCCGCACTCTCGACACAGGACACTGTGCAGGCGGGACCTCCTAAAGCCCTCGGGCACCGAGGAAAAGGCCCAGCGCATCCAAGAGTGTGGGCGGAGTGGGAAAGGGAGCAGTTATTCAGCAGGCTCCGCCATCGGTGAGTCACCTTGCCAGCGCAGTGGCGCACACCTGTAATCCCAGCTGCTCAAGAGGCAGAGGCAGGAGAATGGCTTGAGTCCAAGAGCTTACGGCCAGCCTGGGCCACGTACCGAGACTTTGTCTCAAAGTAAAAAAATGATTAATATCAAGGTTCCAGCAAAGCCACAGCAGAAACAGACCTGGGTCTAGGCGCTGCTACAATCCAGGGTCCCTGAGGTGGGCTGAGGGTACACAAAAGATCTACACGTCCCAGCGCCTGGAAGCTTGACGCATCATGAGATGAGATCACCCCGAGCGTGCAGACGCCGCGCTGCTGGCAGGCGCCCCCACACGCAGGGCACAGGGAGATTTGAGATGGAGCCGGGTGGGGGACACAGAGAAAACAGCCATGAGCCAACAGGGCAGAGCGGGGATGGACACAGCCATGGGCCGGGGCCCAACCTGCAGGAGCAAGGACGGCTCTGCCAGGGCCTCAGAGGAGCCCAGCCCAAGCGCAACACCCCAAACCGGCCGGCGGAACCAACACTGGGCCTGTGGCCTCGAACGTGTGGAAGGAAACTCACTCACTCTGAGCCATGGCCCGTGGGCGTTGGCAGGGGGGTCCCAGGGAACTCACACGGTCCCCAAAGACTGACCGCAGTTAGTGAACTCGGGACGGCTGAGAGCTGGTGCTACAGCGCGCTCTCTAGCGTCTATGGGTTTTCAGCACAGGCTTTTTCTCCTGTGCAGGGCACCACACTGACTCTGGGCACTGTCCTGCTGGGCCCTCTCGTCACAAGTCAGGCCCCACCGGGGCACCGTGCCAGGCACCCCGGCTGGCTCTGCTGCCTCCTCACAACTGCACGCGAGGCCACGGGAACATCAAAATGCAACAATCGCTTAAAACCAGCGCGTGCCACATGCTAAGAGCCACATGGAGTGCTGGTCTAGTTTTAAAATAATAAGAACGATGATCCACAAAAGCGCAACAGAAACACAGTGCAGCAGAGATCCACGGTGGGACAGAGGGCAGCATCGGAAACAGCGCAGAGATGCAGCCTGTGCTACCAAGGGAGTGAGCGGCACTGTGACACCCGATGGCCACCAGGGACAGGGAGACGGTGGCACCCCGTCTGGGTGGAGGGGAGGCCCGGTCCATGCAGCCCCCACACTCAGGTCACCCTCGCCACAAACAGGAGGTGGAAGCATAAAAAGGAAGCTGTAAGGCCTGGGACACACGAGAGGGTCCTCCACAGCCGGGGACTTGGGGCGCACAGGCAACAGGGATGAGTGACTGTTAGATGGTGCTCAGGGGCTGGGGTGCTTGCTGCTCAGTGGTAGGGGTTTGCTAGTGAACGCCAGGCCCTGGGCGCCACACCCATTGCAGATGGATAGACAGACAAGACGGACAGGCAAGCAAGCAGATAGATGAGGTAAGCATTAAGAATGGGGGAGGAAATAATTCAAAGTGAACACAGTGACAGAAGGGCCCACCTGTCACTCAAGTGCATAACCTCACACATGGGGGACAGACGCCCCAGACCATCCCCCAGTCCCAGGAGGGAGAGGCGTGGGCGAACCCTCTGGTCCCTGTGGCAGGCTGTGCTCCGCGGGGTATGGGAGGGGCAACCCTGAAACCACGGCGGGTCTAAATCTGAGTGTGGTGATGGTGACAGCCCCGGAGATGCGTTCTCTCTGTGGAAGGAGAGCGGAGCAGGCGGGGCCCTGAGGAAGGGACCGGAGGTTACGAGCCAGGGAAGGGGCAGGTATGTGTCCACGCGTGTAACATCTCCTAGCTCTGTCCACTGAAAAGGTTCAGACACAAACACACACCTGGCACCTGGATCTTGATTACTGACATGTTATTCACCTTTATAAAGAACCTCAAAAGCAAGGACGGTGAGCACGCATCGCAGTGCAAAGGGGCGGAAGGAGACGCAACGAGCCAGCAGGCGCCATCCTGGGGAGGTCACGGAAGAGGAACAGGCACAGGGAGGGAGACACCAGGCAACCGCAGACTTCGGTTCACACTAACCCTCAACCCTGGTCTTCGGAGGTGGCAAACGTGGACACCGGTGAGGCTCACAGTGGAACTGGATGTGTGGGTCCATCGGAACTCTGAACTACCATCACAGTTTTTCTGTAAATCTAAAACTGTTATAGAAATAAAGTGTATGTATTTTTGTTTCTTTGTTTGTTTTTATGTGGGTACCAGGGGTCGAACTCAGGACCTCGCGCTTGCCAGCAGGCGCTTATGCTGCTGAGCGATATCACCGGCCCTTTTTTCCTTTTTATGTGGGTATCGGGAGTTGAACTCAAGACCTTGTGCTTGCCAGGCAGGCGCTTATGCCGCTTAGCCATCTCACCAGCCCAAAGTATATGTTTTTAAAGGCAGAGCGTGGGTCACCATGGCTCCTTGAAGGAACAGCGGATGCCTGGTCGAGAATAGGGACAAGGTCAGGTGATCCTGGGGTACCCTGTTATGCCCGACAGCAAAGTGCTGCAGGAACAGGACAAGCTGGAGGAGGTCACACAGACACCGGGACCAGCCCGAGGGATCCATCTGGTCAAATCTGGGGCAACTGGAGCACCACAATAATTACAGACAGCAATTTAAGACGCCTGATGGCACCCAGGGACTGGCCTGCCAGTCCATCAGTGGGGACGGGCGGCCCTGGGGGCATGCAGGGCACGCTGGGCTGGGTGCCCCTTCTGGGTGGGGCATGGAGGATGCCACCTGGGAGACACCTATGAGGCCCCCGGAGACTGCTGACAATGGAGATGTCACAGCGCAGCTGGCCGGATGGCTTCTGGTGGACATCATGTGCCCCAGACGTGGAGCCCGGAGGAGGGCACAACCTCGCTCACACAGTGTTCCAGCCAGGAAGCCAGCATCTGATTCCAATCCAGAGGAAACAGAGAAATCTAAACAAGGAGAAATCTAAAACTCTATACCATTTTTAAAAGGAAGGAGACCGATATTTTCAAAAAATCATAAAATCATAAAAAACAAAGGTGGAGAATGGTTCCAGGTTCAAGGAGACCAGACATGGAAACTAAACACAGCCCAAGATCCTGGGCTGGATCCCGTCCTGGAGGAGAAACACCACCAAGGGCTGGGTGAGCAGAATGGGGACGCAGACGGGGGGACCAAAGCACCGACTGGTATCACCCGAGCCGCAGGGGGTGGCCACGCTGCTGTCCTGCAGGAAGAGCCAAATCCGCGACAGATGTTCGTGGCTGCTCACAGAAGCTCAGGGTCAAGAGCACCGAATGTTCAGGAAAATACGGGTGTGTACACACACACACACACACACGGCAGGGGACAGGACAGCAAAGGCAGAGAAAACAAATGGAGCAACTGTCAGCAGTAAGTGAACAGGGTCCAGGGTAACCCAGAGTTCTTTGTATTTCTGCAAATTATCAGTAATGTGATATCATGTCCAAATAAAAGGTCCAAGGAAATAAAATGAAATCCTATTATGCCATTTTCACAAGTAATAGTGTTAAGAAAATAGGCAAGACACCAGCTATAAAAAATATTCATAATACATGTATTTGCACCAGAATTTGTATCCCAACTATGCAAAAGAAGCTCCTGCCTACTCCACAGTAAGAAGGGCAACCCAAAACAGAAAGGGGTGAGACAGCGGAACGGCCACTTAGGAAGACTGTGAATGGTGGAAACACACAAATGAGAACTCAGTATCATCGGTGTTCAAGAAGTGCAAATTTGGGCCGGTGAGATGGCTCAGTGGCGTACGCGCCTGTCTGGCAAGCGCGAGGGCCCGAGTTCGACTCCCGGAACCCACATTCAAAAGGAAAAAAGGGCCGGTGATATCGCTCAGCAGCACGGGCGCCTGCTGGCACGCCACGTCCTGAGGTCGATCCCCGGTACCCACAAAAAAAAAAAAAAAAAGAAGTGCCCTTCCCCCTTCCAGGGATAGCCAGGCCACACACAGGCCACGGGCAGCTGGGACACTCAGTGCCACCAGCGCCTTGGGAGCACCAGCACTGGCTCCGTGTCCCAGCAAGGCAGCCCCAGGCCAAGGAAGGCCAGCAGCCCGGGAGCTGGAGGGGGAGGAAGGGCCCAGCCCCGGCCTTCACAGGGAGCGCAGCCTGCTGCCACCTTGCGCTCAGCCCAGGGACAGCAGGCCTTCGGCCTCCACACGCGTGAGACAGTTTCTGCTGTCTGTGAGCCACCGAGCAGGTAGTAATTTGTCACAGCAGCTGTGGAAAGCTGGTGGAGTGCTGAGGCCCCAAACCAGCAGTTGCCAAAGGCAGCAGGACCCACAGTAAAGACGAGCGGGGACTTGCAGAGCGACAGAGAAGCCCAGCACCCAGACGGCGGCAGCTGCAAGTATGCGCAATGGCCAAGGCTCACATGAGGTGTGCTCAGCTCTGTATGCTCTTGGTGGGGGCTTTATTTTAAGAACAAAATACCCAGAAGTTCCTGGGACCAGATCCCTCCCTGACTTGCCCGGGGTGAGAGCCTACAGAGGCCCTTTCTGTTGGCCAATCTGATTTGCATCCAGTTTCCATTTCTAGTAACCACAGGGGTCTCCGCTAAGGCATCCACTGCAAAGCGCACATAAAGGTGAAGGGGCAGGGCCGTGCAGGGGACAGGCTCTGTGTCACCTGCTCCCAGAACGACTCCACCTGCCTGGCTCCCAGGGACAAAGTCCTCAGTTTCCTGCCGACTCCACAGATACAAGATGCTCCCCCAGAAGGCCGCACGGCTGGGCAGGAAGGCAGAGTTCATCAAGCACACGCCGGCAGAGTAAAGACGGCCAACAATGGAGGCACAGGATTCCCGCGGGACACACAGATGCCCTGCGCAGGACCGGCGCTTCCTCCGGTTCTTCCCTGAAGCTATGGGAGATTCCGAGCCAACTAAAGGCCAGAAACCTGCAGCCCATTCCCAAGGTGGAGCCCAACAGGCCATTTAATATGGGAGTCAATTTCAGAAACAGCCTCGTCCCTAAAAGCAGGAGGAGGAAAGCCAGCTGCGCTTACCCAAGACGTAGAAGGTCAAAGAGCAGAAGGAGCTGTGGTGAGGGAGGCAGGGCCTGCGGGAAGCCACTCCCTTGTTCTCCCAAACAAAATGACATGGATGGCCACCAAGAGAAGTGGCTGAAGCGGCAAACCCCGCTGAAAGCCGCAGGATGGAGCTAAAGCAAAGGAGTGAGACAGAGAAGCCCCTCGAGTCCAGCAGGTCGCCTCCACTGTGCGCTCTGCCACCGCTCCAGCATGCAAACTTCACGTGGACGACCTCAGATCAGCCAATTAGCAGCGCTGACCACTCACAGGGATTGGAGGGCAAAGCCTCAAGCTTGGGTAAACGGAGACACAGCCATCTCTCCTGAGGCATCACCTGCTATGGCACACACTGCCCGCTGCGCCAGGCAGCACAGAGGGAACCTGACCGGAACACGCACTGAGCTCCAGAACACAGAGGGTTGATTCCAAAAGATCTCAGAAGAGCTCCCCACAGCCAGGTGTGGTGGCGCACATCTGTAATACACCATTTTGGGAGGCTGAGGCAGGAGGATCTCAAATTAGAGCCCAGCCTGGACAACTTACTGACTTCCTAAGACCCTGTCTCAAAATTGAAAATAAAAAAGGGTAGAGGATGTAGCTCAGGGCGGAAGCCCTAAGTTCAGTCCCCAGTACCACAAAAAATGTAAACAAAAATTTAAAAACCCTCTACTGATCTAATTTCCAAGTGTCAGGAAATTTAGATTTGTGGAATTTTCAGAATGAGTCCAAACAGGAAACTCCAGAGTGCGGCGCTGCTGTGTCCCCACCACCTAGACCAGCTCCTTGCAGGAGGCGAGCGCTTGAACTTTTGCTCAACCAGCACATTTTGTTCCGAGAACATTAGTTAACAGGTAAACAATAACCTGGCTAGATCTCCACCACTCAGAGACCCGGGAAGGGCTTATTTTGTCTGTGACCCCCCAGTAGCTGTCTTCGCCCTGGCGAGGCCCAGGGAGGTGTGGGCATCCCGAGGTGGAAATGCAGCCAGATGCCGGGTCTGGCTCTTCTGCAGCTTCGCCCCACGTCCTCTGCTCTCTTGTGTTCTGGTGAAGGTGCCACAGCAGTCAATCAACAAACCTTGTGCAGCCCAGCACTGCATGCCTCCAACCTTCCAAAGCAGGGGCACCAGGGGACCTGACGTGCTGTCCCCAGAGTCCTACAGAGGAAGTGGCTTGGCTGCATCTTGGCCTCTTCGCAGCTAACCCAAAGGCAAAGGACAACGATAAGGTCTCAGTAGCTTGGACTAACTGAAGAAAAGTGAAAAACAGCACGTGTGCCCTCTGGTTTATTTTTAGTAACTAGGAAATGCTCAGGGCCCAAGGAATTCACTCACTCAGGTGATGGGGTGTGGGCTGGATGCGAAGTTGGCCCACGTTCTCCCAGACCGATGCACCCCCCTGGCTCTCCGTGCCTGGCCTGAAGCAGGAAGCCAGGAATGACGCTTTGTGATGCAAGCACCAGGAATAAGGACACACACTATGAGAAGGAGAGGAAAGCAGCAAGGTCAGCCTGGGGACAGAGCACAGCATCACAGGCAGCGTTAGGGATCCAACCTGGGACCTGGCTCGGGCAGGGAGACTCAGTACCAGGGATCCGATTCCAGAACAGGGCGCTGTTTCGCTACGTCCACTTCTAACAACAGAAGATGAGCACTGTCCCCCCAAGCTGACTGGATATCTGATGAGCTTGAGAAATTTCTTTCAAGTTCTGAGTCCCGTCGTGGTGTTTGCAGCAAGGTACCCAGCAGCCCCAGGCACACTCTTCGTAGACAAAATGACACAAAGTATAGGTGTGCTCTGCAACAATCCTGGAGAAGAGACCAGACTGGTCCTGAGCAGCAAGCTTGAGGCTGGTGCCAGGGACACAGGGTCACTGTGTTTCTCTCCACCTGCGTTTATGTTTGATATTTTCTAGAATAAAAAAGTATTTTTTAAAATGTGCACGCCAAAGCGTTTGTGGATGAAATGAAGTTATGCCTGGGACTTGCCTCAGAGCAACTCAAAGGGGCTGTGAGAGAGACAGAAAGCAAATGGCCCAGGAAGGCGGGAGCTACCAGGCGCTGCCTGGGTTTGTGCCACTGCCCGGTCATGTTTGTTTAAAATTTCCAACACAAGAAGTCCCCACAAAGGGATGAGAAGGAAGGAGGAGATTTGCATCCTGGATGCATAAACATGCTTGAAGAGCTCCCAGCCAAATGCAGATGATGTCCCTTAAAGAATAAGGGGACCAGAGGCCCAGCAGTGCGACGACAACATGCCCCCTCTGGACGCCCCTCCGGCCACATCCGAGCCCCCAGAGGGGGCCAGTTGGCTGGGGCTCCTGTTCCCACTGTCACACGGACTGGCTCTCGCAGAAGGAACAAGAGCCTGCGCTGGCACTGCAGGTGTCACTTTCTCCTCTGACATCCAAACCTTCTAGCACCGGGTGCCCGCTGTGGGCTCGCTCAGTAACAGCTGAAAGCATGCTCTGTGTCGCTCGCAGCAGGGATCTGCGAGGAAAATCACTTCCTGCCTGGGAACAGCTCCTTCCCAGGCCACACTGAAGGAAGCACATTTGATGACACTAAATGGAACCCAATATTCCGGGCGCAGTCAGGCGCCACATCCAAAAGAACCGATGGGCTGTGACACAGTCCAAAGGTCCCGTGGAACTGAGTTCACTAAAGATTCCAACGAAGAGTTTAAAAATGATGACAAGTGTCATGGAGGACATCTGGATTTGTTTCAGCACTCAGACTTTACACGCACGAGTAAATTATAATCAAATCTGGAGGCAGTGTCACCTCGCTGTAAGAGTCCAGAGTGACAAGGAGCCCTTCCTGGCACCAGACCAAGCTGCTCCACCCCTATGCCCCCCATACCCCGACGATGGCGGGTGGGACACCCACCCATGCCCAGATGTCAGGTGCCACAGGCACCCACGGTGCACCCCACAGGCCCCTCCCCCACAGCTCACTTCCCAGCCTCGGAAGCCACGCCCCAGCGCAAGATGCCCCAGTCCCACCCACCCCAGTGCACCCACACACAGTTGCACTGTAGATGAAATTTCTAGAAATAAATGCAGCAGGACTGGGCATGAAGTTTCACGGAGATGACTGTGAGCTTGGCCTGGCACCAAGAATGCCTGGTGCTACTGGACCGCATCCCTGACCCGGACTCTGAATCGCACTCTGAATCGCACAGGCTGGATGTGTGGCCGTGATGGGAAACAGGGACAGCTATGCCCAGCACCCTGCCCCCAAGCCGCCCCCACCCCAGCTGTCCTCACAGCCGCCCATCCTCAGGGACAGCCACTGGAGCGGGTGCAGGGCATCGCCACACAGGACATCTCACCAGCCTTCTTTCATGGCACTTGCTAAAAACGATACTGGCTTTTTAAAACAGAAAGCAGAGTCATACGAATAACATGAGCTGAGTTTACCAAATAATCTATGATGTCCATGTAGTATATTTCTTCTGATAGAATCTATGAGTCCTTGCTCCTAATTATAATGTAGATACATAGGAAGTTCACTCTAAAAAACCATTTATCATTCAGAGTCAAGCTTTACTACATGTAATGTCATAAGAAAAATACATTAAAATGGCCTCATTTTTCAAAATAATTATCGATCCAATAACTATGAATCAATGGACTCATGATACACGAAACCTACCAAACTATGTCAGTATCAGCCATGAACTCAAAGATGGTGTTTTCTAGAATCATATGCTATACTTGCTACGACTTTCTTTTTCTTTTTGCAGCACTGGGGATTGAACCAGGGCCTGTACTGAGATACATCCCCAGCCCTGGTTCTTTTTAATTTTTTTTTTAAGAGAAGGTCTCGCTAATGTCATTAAGTTGTCCAAGCTGAACTCAAACTTGTGATCCTCAGCCTGCCTCAGCCTCCCACAGTCCTGGGATTACAGATGTGTACCGCCATGCCCAGCCTCACTACAGCTTTTAATGCGAAACAGAGTGGTGATGCCAACTCTGTCCACGCTCGGCACACGGGGCCCGCCCACCCCAGGAAACCTGGGTACAGGATGGTGATTCTCACATTGCCGTCCACTCCTGAAGGGCTGCGGAACACGTACTCCAGCTGGAAGACAATGGCGAATGCGGGGTGACTGACCATCTCGGGGAGTCGCAGGCGGCTTCTCAAAACCAGAGCCTGGTTTCCAGAGCTGGGTCAGAAACACAAACAGAGCACCTTGGTGTCAGCTTCTGCCCCGTGCCGTGCCCGCCTCCACCACCGGGCCAGCAAATCTGCCAGGCGACGCTGCCAAGCACTGCCGAGTAAGTCCCCAAACCAGTGCTTCCTTTTCTCAGGTGTCACAATCAACACCTTTTCCAAACTGCCAGGGCCAGCCTGCAGGATAGGACGACAACCCCACGAAGTGCCACAGAGGGGCAGAGCTCCTCCCCAGGCACTGGCTTCTGCCCACGTCACAGGAGAGGAGAGCATGGCAACACCGGAGACGCCAGAACTAAACTGGATTGAACAAGCAGGGCTCCCGCCTTCGGGATGCCGCAGTCCCAGGACACATCTGACTCGCCACGCAGGGTCTCCTCGGACCCTCAGCAGCCCCAGCTGGAAGCACCCAAAATGCAAACTCAGAGCTGTCACAGCACACACAACACACGGGCTCGACCAAGCGTGCAACCCTGAGGTTTGCAGATGGGCCTAACGGAGCATGAAAAGAGCATTCCTGGACGGAGGCGGGGCAGCCTCCTTTCACCGTGGCTCTCGCACATCCCCACCCACTCCACTTGGGGACCCTGGGAGAATACCTGGTCCTGGAAGAGGAGCTGACTTTCCTGCTGAAGCTGGCTGAGCGGGTCAAGGCCACGTCCATCTCAGGCACCAGCACCACCACCTGTGGCCTCTGCACAAAGCCCAAGCCGTTGTGCACACCCACGTGCAGGCGCCGCTCCAGGACCTCCAGGGCGCCATAGTCCAGCGGGCCACCCCCCTGCAAGGGCACAGGGTGGACAGAGTGAGCCCCGCTCCCCAGGGAAGCGGTATCTCCAGAGAAGCTCCAGAGAGCAGGGAGACAGAGGGAAGGAGCCAAGGCAGAAGCTACAGGCATCTCCAGATGAGGTGACGCTTAGTGTCACAAGTCCAAGCGAAGACGAGGTCATCGCCCAGGGACAACCAGCAGCTGCGGGGCACTTCCTGGGGAATCCTGGTGTTTCCAACCTAGCACAGCCTGCTCCACAATGCACCCCAGGTGCCACCACCACCAAGCTCACTCTGGCTTTCCTGGCTTGGGTGACAGGGCTCGGGCCCCCGGGTCTGGGAGCCACCTGCCCCCCACGAGAGGCTGCAAGGGCAAGGAGGCACCTGATGGGGAGCATGCCGGATTTCAACCCTTTCCACCAGGAGACTTGAGATGTGGGGAGGAAGGGGGCAGCAGGAGGTGATGCTTAGCAGTGAGTCATGAACCAATAAAAATGGAATCTGCCCCAAAGTGATGGCTGGATATTAAAGTGTTTCATCTTAACAAAAAATGAACAGGCGCTCTAACAAATGAGCGGGGATACCCCTCCAGGACATTAGTGTTTATTAAATTATGTGATCTTTGCAAAATGATCTGGGAGTCCTACAGTGTTCTTCGCTGTCCGTTAATCAAGCTGAATGGATTGAGATTCAGCCTATCAGTCTTTGGATAATGACAATAAAACTATGGAGATAACTGAGTACCTGCCAGTTGGACGGTAACAAAAATACAAAGGCTGCTAAAATGCATAATAAAGTTACTTTACGGGAATATGTAAAATTCAACAATGAGGCTCTTTGAACATCTCTGCCCTCACAAAATCTGCTCTAAAAAATCAGAACACAGCAGGATGTACACCAAAAAAACGGAGGCTGCCGCTTCGACCCTGCTCTCTGCTCTGCTTGTACTGCACCTAAAACGGTACAACAAGGAAAAACCACATCGTCAAGAAGGGGAGGGAGCAAAAAGTCCACTGGTTCATAAACACATAAGCAATAACCTGGTAACCCCATAGACCAGCGTGGGGAGCAACTGACAACTAAATGTCGCAGCCCTACCAGTGCAAACGCCATTAATGCACGTCACACAGCGCAGTGAACGAACAGTCCCCGTCCCCACGGGCCTAACACTCACGAGAGGAGACCAAGGGCCAGCGCTGCACAGAGAGGAACGCTGGGCGAGGAGAGCTGAGTGCTCCCAGGGAGCACTGCGCTCAAGGCAGAAGCAGTGCCAGTGTCGCTGAAAAGGCCTGGTGGGGAGGGACGGGGACACGCCCCGCAGGACCTGAAGCTGCGCGGCGTCGCACACAGATCTGCAGGAAGTGAGCCAGGAAAAAGCCACAGGTCCCAAGGCCAAGACGGACCCAGCACCAGGGCACTAGGTGAGGTGGCCCAGGGACCAGCTCGGTGTGCAGTGAGGGCCCCACAGAGGCCTGTCCCACATGTCCCACACATAAGGACCACAAGGACAGCACTTCCGCCCAAGGGCAATGCAGAGCCAGGGCCAGCAGAGGGTTTCAAACAAGAAGGAGAGCCCGCTGGACGTGCACTTCCAGGAGACCCTGCTGACTACGGAGTGGACAGAGCTGTTCTCTGGGACTCCCGAGAGAAGCCAGGAGACCCACAACTCGTCAGAAGACCTTCATTCCCCCACAGGCAAAGAGAGCAAAAGCAGCAAACTTCAGCACAGCCACCAACAGAGAAAGGCGCACAGCAGCCTCAAAGGCCTGGGGCCAGGACGTGGCACCCACTGGCTCTGCCCACCCCGAGGGCCATGCCAAGTGGGTGAGACCGAGAGCTCCAGCCAGAGCCCTGCGTAGATGACCATCTGTCTGGTCCAGGCCAGCCTCTAGCAGCAGCCGGGCCAGGCCCCCCAGAGACAAGAGGCCCAGGAGAGGAAGCAGAAACACACAGAGGGACATTTTCCAGCCTCTGTTGCATTAAATTTGTGACTGTCCACTGTCCCAAGCAAAGCAAACAGAGGCAGAGGATCCATGCCACGGACAAAGGCTGTGGCCCCAGCAGGCAATATCCAGCCCCACTGACCTTAGGCTACTGCAGACCCGCGGGGATTCCTTATGCCCTGGTTATAGGGCCTCAGACTGGATGCAGCCAGCAACCCACGCACAGGAAGACAGGCAAATGCCAGCACACACGTGCTAGATCCTTGCTGCAAAGACAGTGGACACGCGCACTGCCCTGGCTGCAACTGAGCAGCCGACATGGCATTGGGCACAGAAATGACTGTAAGAGGAAGCCTGGCTTTGCCCACAGATGGCACAGCAGGCAAGTGTACCCTGCGTAAGGGGCTTCTACAGGCAACAGGACAGGAAGCAAAGATGCATCTGGCATCAAGGCCTGGGCAGAGCAGGAGGAGGCATGGCCGAGGAGCCCACTCCTCTCGGCGCCACCCCCCCCGGGCCGCACTGCGCACCTTCAGCAGCATGGCCAGCAGGGCGAGACCATGTAGCCTCTCAACCCTCTGTGGTAAAGCAGCCTCCTTTGTGTTTCAAAAGTCAAAAGTGGGGCCGGTGAGCTAGCTCAGTGGCATAAGCGCCTGCCTGGCAAGTGCAGTCCTGAGTTCAACTCCCGGTATCCACATAAAGGAAAAAAGAAGTGCCGGTGATATCGCTCAGTGGCACAAGCGCCTGCTGGCAAGTGTGAGGTCCTGAGTTCAACTCTCGGTACTCACATAAAAAAAAAAAAAAAAGTCAAAAGTGAAGGCCTGCTGGGCATGGGGATGCACGCCTGTAATCCCAGCACTCAGGAGGCTGAGGCAGGAGGATCGCTGCAAGTGCTAGGTCAGCCTGGGCTACATAGTGAGTCCAGGACCAGCCTGAACTACATAGTGAGACCCTGTCTCAAAAAAAAAAAAAAGTGAAAGTTCTCTGGTCCCAGGAAGGGACAAGAGGCAGAGTACCCACAGTCACATTCTGGTCACAGTCACATTCCATTTTTCAGAGCAAGACAGGAGACAGGACTGCCCCTTCTCCCCACAACAGGTGCGTCCACCAGGCCATCAGCCCAGGAGGGAGGCCAGGCCAAGAGGGCAGGGTGGAGGCCATGCACAGCACATCTCATGCTCCTAAGCCACACGGTCATGAAGCCCACTCAGACAGCACCAGGGACAGCAGGACAGACCAGGGCGAGTCCCGTGGAGGCTTCCTGAGGAGCGCAGGGGCCCAGATGAGCCGTGCATCCCAGACAACCCTGAGTGTGACAGGGACAAGAGCTCAGTGGTGATCTCCTTGCATGTGATGTCTGACAGCGTGCAAGCCAGGACAGGACCCAGGAGGAGCCTCAGTGCGTCCCTCGTGCAAGGTGAGCCCTACGCGTGGCACAGCATGAGCTGTCCTCACTGTGGGCCGCTTCGACATCCCACCGAATGGGCAGGTAAACCCCTACCCTCCCAGGACATGGGACAAATCCACGTTCTTAAAATTGCCAGCAAGAGCTCTCGTGTTAGGAGGCTGAGGACAGTGTCCACACCGGAGAGCAGACCTTGGGGTGTCAGACGAGGGGGCACCTTTCACAGAAGCCACCTCGGGGGTGGGGGGTCAGGACAGAGGCTTCCAGATGCTTCCAAAGTGAGCCACGTACCCCGAAAATGTCCCCCACAGATGTAGTTTCTGGGTTTCTCCAAGCCCACTTGGTGACATAATTTACTTTTTTTTTTTTTTTTTAATTGAATCCAAGGCCATTGTACTGAGCTAAGTCTAAGTTGCCCAGGCTGGGCTTGAACTTCCAATCCTCCTGCCTCGACTTCCCAGAGTGCCGAGATTACAGCTGAGCACTACCACACCTGGCTACATAATTTACTTTTAAATGAGGCTGTTTCGTGATCTATCAAAATTCATGTTTCAGGCTAACAGCACCTTCACTGCTGTTTAAGACAACAAAAGGCTGCACGATTGGTAGGGGGCTTGGCCACTGGAGGGAAGGGGTCCTCTAAGACCTACTTTATGTACCACTTCAGGGACAGAAAAAGCCAAAAAGAAAAGAGAGAGACAGGACCACATCACCCGGGCCACACTGCCCACACCCAGCAGCATCAATGCCCAGCCCCACCCTCAGGCATCCCTCCCTGCAAGGAGAAGTCCCCACACAGGGGATGGCACCTCCTGGGAGTGGTCATCAGCGAGGAGTTCCAGAAGCTCCTCCTCGAACTTCTCGAGGGAGGGGTACAAGGTGAAGAAGACATCGTCCAAGTGCCACGTCGCGGTCTTCTGAAGGCGTGGCTTCCGGAGGGCGTCACCTGCAAGAGCAAGAGGGCTAGCGTGAAACAGTCCTGGGGAGCCAGCGGGGCCCCCACAGAGATGGAGACACAGGCAGCAGCTCAGAGACATCCGGAGTCACTGAGGATCAGGCCCCTGAACTATCCACAGATGGGAACTGCACTTGCCATCCTAATTCAACCCAAATCTCATCCTGGGGGACTCAGCAACCACAGGTTACGGAAGGCAGAACAGCACCTGTGTCCTTCAGCTTGGCTTCCCTCTGCCACCTCCTTCCCTTTAGCAAGAACAGATCCGAAGGTGCCATTTCCCACGCTGCTGCGCTCACCTTGAACCATCTGGACGCACACGGGAACATGCACATGGCACTGCCACACGTGGAAACCTGGATGTGGCTGGCACAAGAAAACAGCCGGCCCTGATCCAGAAGCGCTTCCTGAGCCACTGAGGGCGGGGGAAAGCTGTGGCCCCAGGATCAAGCTCAGGGACAAACCAAGAAAGAGAGGGACAACCCAGGGCTGTCGGGGAGGCACAGCCAGCTGCCCCGGGCTCCCCTCTGCTCTGACCTCCTGCTCCTCTCTCTCTTCCTGCGTTTCTCGTGATTATTTACACATCTAGGTACAAAGGTGCAGATTTTTTAAAGCCAACTCCAAAGTTAAAAGAGAAGACAGTGGAGCTGGCACTTGATGCCAAGAAAACGGCCGCCAGCTGAGCACCCCGCAAGGGTTGGGCTTGGGCCGGAAGGAAGTCTGCCTCTGCCTCACATGTGTGAGTTTCTACAGATGGACAGACGGACAGACAGTGCGACGTGAATGTGCAAGTGCTTGATGCCACGGAGATGCCCACGGACAGTGGTGAGGCGCGAACCTTGTTTTAGAGATGGTTACGTCATGTATATTTTACCAGCTTGTTTTAAGCACAGGAACTATAAAGCCACTGTTGCATGCAATGGCTAAACAAGTTCCTGAAGTGTGTCCTACACCGGGACCTCCCCGTGCTGCAGTCAGAGAAGAGTCAGAAGAGGGAGCAAGCAAAGGCACTGCCCACTGCAGACGCGGTTAACAGAGTAGCCAGGTGGTGTCCACAGCCCCGCGCAGCAAGGGCAGAGCCCCTGTGGTGGCACGGCCGGTCCCTGGGACAGTGTCCAGCGTCTGGGGCCCTGCAGGTGGGCCGGAAGCATCACAGCAGAGCACAGCCCTGCGAGAACGTGGGGGAGGGAACCCAGAGAGGTGAGCGAGGGGTGCAGGGACGAAAAGCACACAGGCGAGCCTGTTCTCTCTGCATGTGCAGACTCCACACTTTCCTCCAAGTCGCTGATAGCGACATTCTGCGAGTTAATTTACTCTGTTCACAACAAAGGGCAGATTTGAGCATCCTCCACGCGCCATCTCAGCGTTTCTGGCAGGAGCTCCCTGACCCATGCTGCACTCACCGGAAGCGTGGCTGCTTCAGGTACAGACAGGCTGTGTGCGCTCTCTGAAGAACACCCCGCTCCGGACCACAGCAGTGCTGTTGCCACAAAGTCATGAAAGATGCAAGCCCCCAGCAGACACAGAGAGCTTTGGGGGACACCGCGAGCCTCCCTGGCAGATGTGAGGGCAGGGCCCTAGGCCCCTGCATGCCTGCGGAGACCTGCACCTCCTCCTCCCAGGCTCAGCGCCCCTCCCTCTCAGCCTTAGCACCCTGGACCATCCACGATGCCCCTTCAGGGTTTCCACCACTCTCCATAGGAAACTCTAGACTCCTGGGACACCCCTGAAACACCCCAGGGCACTAAGCAGCCCCTGTGGCCACTGCCTGCTGGACATCACAGGAGGAATTGACCATGATGCCTATCACCTTTTACTTGGCATCTGTGTCACCAGCAGGGAAGGCTTTGCCCACCCCGGGAAAGACAACAGCCAGCCTCCTCTGCAGCTGGGGACGACAAGTCCATCTTCACACACTATTGACCCTGACCCCATGTCCACATCTGCTCCTGAGCTGGTGGGTGGGACTCCTGCCCCGGGGCATGGGGATGTGGAGAAAGCACTTCATGTGAACGACACCGACCCACCCAGCTGTGCACAGCCTTGGTGGAAACGAGGAGACCCACAGTTAATGATGCCCATCACACCCAGAGCCACAGCTGAAGGAAAGCCACAGCACAGTGGGGCTGTGGGGAAGATAGGGACAGAGAAGAGGGGGCCACACAGAGGCCACAACCAAGCCACTGGCACACAGGGAGCAGAAGGCAGGGCACAGGGCAGATGCAGCAATCAGAAGCCCACAGTCCCCCAAGCCCTGTGACTCAGAGCCCAACAGGGAGCTGGGTGGAAACGCTGCAGCCATGATGGACAGCGAACACGCAGAATCCTGCAGTGTGGGTGCAAGGCACAGCCTTGCCAGTGACTGCCCAGGGCACGGTCACCCGAGCAAGGCCAGCGGCCAGAAAGGTACCAGAGGAAAGAGGCGGGCTCAGGAGCCAGGCTGGCGCAAACCCAACTGTGGCCGTGGCCATGGTCCTGGGCCAGGAAGTGCTGCCCTTGGCCTCAGCTGCCACCACTGGGCAGGGAGGAGACAGCATCCACCCGTACCATCAGCACACTGTGGGCTCTCATCACTCCGGAGTCACCGTGAACACTGTACGAGCGAGTGCTCCGCCTCCACTCCTGCAAAAGAGGCGCCCGTGCACACACATCTGGTGCAAACTCCAAACACTAGTCCTCAAAACAGCCATGCTGGGGGTCATCCATTCAGCAAAAGAGAACGCAGGGCTCAGATGTGTCTGGTGACTCGCCAGAGGCCGCCCCCAACAGCGCCGTCCCACCTGCTTGTTGGTTGTTCCCACGGAGACTGAGACGAGAGGGCAGGGCCCTTGGGGACGTGTGTGGCAGAGACTCGAGCTCTTTCTGCCGCTCTGCGCATGTCCTGGAATGACGGCGAAAGCACTGTGAGTCCTGACCTGGGGCATACAAAGCAATCCCAGCAAACAGGCGAGTTCACATGGACAGAATCCACAGTGACAACGGGGAACACACTGAGCACGGGACTCGGTGAAGAGCTTGGTGAGTGCCCGATGATGTCAGCCTCTACATACAGGGCCGAGGTTACACGTGTGGGTACACAGACCCTCCTGCTATGGCGACAATAAGCCTGCTGGTGCCTGAGGGTGTTATCATGCTCAGCGTGCCACCTGGATAGACGCTGCTTACAGGACACACACACAGAGGGGGACAAAGACCAGGTCCTGTTAGGAAGCACCACCTCAGTGCCACAGTGCCCAGCCGCAAAGGGCAGCATCTGGGAAGAAGGAGCAGAGCCGCCGGAGATGGGGCACAGGCCAGGGAGGAAGCAGGCTCTTCAGCTGTCCCCAGCATGGGCCCCGGCATATTACCACAGTCACCACCCTGCTCCCACAGAGGCGAGGAAGTCAGTCTCGTGCACAGGAAGCCACAGGGGAGAGCCTGTGCAGGACACCCAGACTGAGGGTGCACAGCTGCAGTGGGCAGAACCCTCCAGATCCTGAGGCCCAGGGGTCAGGGCCGGCCGGGCATCGCCACTCAGCAACCTCTTCCGGGTCACGGCCTGTGCACACTGCAGCTCTGGAGCAGAATGCTTGGGTCCCAAGCATGGCTCAGTCACCAAGCTGCTCTGCGACCTTCAAGAAGCCAAGACTGAGGGAAGAAGAGCTGGGCAGGGGCTGAGTCTTCTCCCCATGTGTGACCGGAAAAAGCTCAGAGCTTCCAGGATGCGCTAGCGAAGGACACGCGGATTTCAGCTGAATTTAAAGCAGAACTCCCACCGCGAGAACAGAGCTCACACTGGCTGAACGCGCACCAACTGCCAGACGCAGGGCTTTATCGATCCATCTCCTTTTCTCCCCACATGGAGGGCTGTTAGCAGCCCTCTTCCTGTCCCCATTTTACAGAGGAAGAGCAAATAACACAGGCCTGGCGAGGTCAGACAATCGCACAAGCTTACCGCCGGCCAGGAGTGAGCAGGGCTCGCTGCAGGTCTGTCAGCCTCTAGCACCGCACACAGAGCGTCGCTTTGTTGTCTGAAATCTTTATTCAAGCAACCAACGGCAACAACCAAGAGCCGTGAGCCCTGCCTTGGCAGAACTGACCTCCAGGGCAGGCGTCTTGGCCCTCACACTCTGGGATGGGGCCGGCTCTAACTCTCCTGCTGCCAAGTCCTCAGCTAGAACGCAGTCCCCAGAACCAGCCCTGGCCCTGTGTGAAACACACCCACTAGACAAGGACCGTTTCACTCCTGGATTCCCGAGGGCACCGCAGGGAGAACACAGATTGTTGAAAAACCCTTAGTGAGCAAGAGCCTCTTCCCATCGACACCCTTTGGGAAGAACTGGGCAACACCCTGAGACACCCAAGGAGCTCCCCTGACCCCCAGGAGGGCTCCCACCAACCACAGCCTCCTGGGTTGCCACTCGTCTGCTGAGATGTCTCATTCAACGGGGCACAGCACAAAACAAGAACAGTGCAGTGGGCAAAAGGGTAACAGTCACCCAAGCAATGACCTGGTAGGAAGGGGTAGGAGTTCAAGCCAGTCCACGATTATTTCAAAATACCTGCTAGTGCACTTGGTGGCCATGGGTAGACGTGAGGTCCACACCTACCTACCTGCACTCCAGAAAGATCTACCACCTATCTCCTCAGAGTGCTGTGCTGTATCTTCACAGCCAGCACTAGCCTGACGCTCACAATGCCCACTCAGTAAGTATCTCTTGAATAAATCAATGAATGAGTGAATAGGTAGGAAATATGCACCATGGCAGAGCACTTGCCTAGCACATGCAAGGCCCCAGGTTCAATGCCCAGCGCCACAAAAAAATAAATTAGAAAGGTACGCACCAACCATCAGCAGTGGTTTCTCTGGGGAGTGAAGGTAGAAAGGAGAGCTTTTAGTTTTTACTGGATTTACTGAATAAGGATAAATTCCTAAATTTTAAGTCTTTGCATTTCACGAAAGGGGGACATGGAGGCGGAGTCCAGGCCACATCAGCACTGGCGGGGTCACAACCCTGGTGGGGAGGTTGGCTCCACCAAGGTCACCCCACACCACTGCAGTCCCCAGATGCAGCGAGGGTGTCGGTGTCTATACTCTGGGGAGCCCCGAGGGTTGCACCCCAGGCCCACAGAGAGGAGCCCAGGCTTCAGGCAGAGACCTCAGCAGGAGCCCATACGGTTCTTGTTAAAATGCGGAACCCAGGACCTGCCCCATGGGGACTGGCGTCAAGGAGCGAGGAGCGGTACTTCTACCCAGCGCCTGGGGGGACTCTTGTGCAGGCAGCCCCAGCACCTGGCTCCAGGGGAGCCCACTATGTGGTGACAAATGACCCTCAGGCCAGCTCTTCTATGGTCAGGGTTAAGAGACGAGGGCACTGAGTCCGGGAGAGAGCCGGCTTCTCCCTGGGGCACAGGAGGCTGAGAGAAGCCTCAGTGCTGAAAGGCAGAGTGGTCTCTGGTAAAACCAACAGGCAGTGGCCGCACTGTCCCCTGCAGCAGGGAGGAAAGGAAGGAGGGCAGAGGGGCAGGGCTCAGATGCCAGCAGGTGTTTAAAGCCAAGAGGAAGGGGGGCTCCAGAAGGCCGCAGGCCGAGGAAGCAGTGTGGCAGGGCAGCCTTCTGGCAGGAGGGGGTGTGCACAGCAGCCCAGGGTGGGGACCCTGTGGGAGCAGCAGGGCCATAGGTGCGTAAAGCGCTCCCCAGAAACAGCCTGCCCTAGCCAGGCATGGTGGCACACACCTTTCATTCCAGCCACTTGGGAGGCTGAGGCAGGAAGACTCTAAAAGTTCAAGACCGGGCCAGTTTGGGCAACCTAGCAAGACCCTATCCCAAAATAAAAAATTTCTGAAAGGCTAAGAATATAATTTAGCACTCCTGGAGTTCAATCCCCAGTACGGGGTGGGGGGGGGGAAGGAGGGGGACGGGGGGGGGAGAAGGAGGGGGATGGAGGGAGGGGGAGGGGAAAGAGGAGGGGAAAGGGAGGAAAGGAGGGAAGGAGGGAAGGAAGGAAGGAAGAGTTTTCTGGTCCTTCTTCACCCAGCGTCCTATCTCCCAGCAGCACTGAGAAAGCAGGAAAAAACATTGGAAGCAGAGGTGGCCCCAGCTGGAGCAGGGACAGCTGCCGAGGCCAGGCACAGAGCTGCTGGGTGGGAGTGTCCCCCGGGGCAAAGGGCACAGAGCGTGGGTAATTGACTATTTCCAGCCGTAAGTGCCCAGCAGGCACCCTGCGACCAGCAGCTGGTGAGCCCTCCCTGCCAGCAGCACTGGCCCCCCTCAAGGGGCTCAGGACGCTGCCCCCCACCCTCCGGAGAAGCCCATAGCTGCTACACAGCCTCTTCCACCAGAGTGCCCGCAAGGGCTCCCAGGAAGCACCCCATGGTCCCCACAGCACACAGCCCCTGGGACAGCCACCAGGCTGCCTCCACATTCACCCACAGACTCAGACAGCAAAGTTTCTCCAAGTCCCCTCTTGGCACTGCCACTCCCAGAGCCCCAAGGCACAGCCCACCTCGCCAGCCTCCTAGAAGGGGGCAGCATGCTGGGTCTTCTCAGTGCTCCGGGCAGGCAGCCCTGTTCAGGGATGGCTCCAGGCTGACACCTCATCTCTCCCCCAAGGCTGATCCCAACTCAGTCCTCCTTTACTGCAGTCATAAATGAACAGCTGTCTGAGACGGCATCAAAATAAAATCAGACCCCTGCAAATCAGACAATGAGCTCCTGCCAAGCGAGCCCTGGCCTGGCCTCAGCCGGCACCAGCCAGGACCCCGGCTGTGTGAGTGGCAGAGCCCGGGGCTCTGCGAGTCGCATTTCCAATCCAGCATCCCACACACACACGGGGTGCTGGCAAGCTTGTCCCAGCCTCCTCTCAGAGCGCGTGCGCAGTCAGCACTCTCTGGCCCCGTTTCCAGGGCCCCCACTCATTAGATCCAAAACGACAGCAGCACGGATGGTTCATCTCCACAACTTCGCAGGCACCCTCGCCTGCGCCCAGGGCAGCCAGGTCTCCACTGCTTCTGAAAAACGATCTGAGACCCCACCCTGCTCCTTCCAGCTTCTCTAACACACAACTTCTCTCCCCAGGGCCCATCTGGACACCAAGCTTCTCTCCCAGGATTCCAGGGATGACAGAGCAGGGCCACAGGGGCCTCCCTGCAGTGAAACGGAGCACTCCGTGGGGATCACAGGAGTTCCACAGACACCTGCTGGCAAGTCACAAACGGATGGACACAGACACACCTCAGCCGCAAGACTCCAGGTCAGGAGGACTAGCAGGGCCCACCTTAACATCAGCACAGTCACGTTCTCAACATAGTACAGATGAGGGCGACACGTCACAGCAGCACGGACAGGGCCCTCTCTGACCCACAGAGCTGGGGCTGGGGACATTCCCAGGGGCAAGGGACAGGCCACACCCCAGGTCTCGGGGCAGACACAGCTTCTACACTGTCTTCACTGAACTCAAGCCGTGACAATGAGGCCCTGGCAGAGGACCATGACTCTGTACAGGGGGTTGTGGAGGGTGTTTGAAGCTAGGGGATCCACAGCAGACCAAACCAGAGGACTCCCAGCTTGTTCCTGCTCACCGTCAACCTCTCATGTCTCATTTCTTCTCAGAGACACTGGAAAAAGTGAGTTCACGGTGGGAATGACCATCATAGACCACCCAAGAAGTTCATTAACTCATCTAATATCTAAGTTGAACCCAGTGATGTGAAGGTGGATGGTCAACTTGATTGGTTTGGGAGCCAACCAGGGGATTAGTAAAGCACACTTCTGGGTGTGTCCACATAGGTCGTGGAGGTGTGACCATGGGTCTGTATCTGGTCCCCGGGCCCTTCCTCTCTGGCACTATTCCCCTGCTCTGCTTCCCAGCCACAGTGAGTTAAGCAACATGATGCTCCTGCCTTGTTGCCAGCTAACCATGGACTGAACCCCCCCTGAAATCATGAGCCAAATTAAACCTCTCCTCCTTTAAGCTATGGGTGTCAGGTATGGTGTCTTAGCAACAGGAAAGCTGACTAATACAGAAACTGAAATAAGGAGCGGGTCACTGCTGTGATTCTACCTGACCATGTGGTTCGGAAGCCTTTGGAACTGGTTTGCAGGAGTTCAGAAAGGTTTAAGGATGGTGGCTAGAGAAGCCCTAGAACGCTGTAAGCAGAGATTGATGGGTGATTCTAGTGAGAGCTCAGAAGACCAGAACTTTGATAGGAATGTGGATGATAAAGGCCACAGTCATGAAGTTTCAGCTGGAAATGAGGATTCTTTTGAAAGCTGGACTACAGACCGCACATGTTATACTCAGGCAAAAACTCTGTCTACTTTTTGTCCACGTCCTGAGACTTTGAGGGAGGTTGACAGTAAGGGCCTAACTGATCTGGCAAGGAATATTTCAAAGCAGCCCAACGTTCAGCCTATGGCACTGGCATACTGGTTGCTTTTAGCCAGATTCATAGTAAGAATCAGGGTTAAAAGGCAGAGCAGAAAATTCTTAAGAACTTAAACTTTAGCTCAGATGGAACCACGTGTAAAGTTGAGATCAAAAGAGATGTGATTGCAGAAGAGATTCATGCCATTAAAAAAAATCAAGTACTTCATACAGGGACAAGAAGGATGCCTTGAGGTTATCTTGAAAATCAGCAAGACCCCAGCCATTGCAGCCCCAAGGGTGTAAAAGTTTAAACTTTTCATTTGAGAACAGAGTCCCAGGGCGCCTTGCTCAAGAAGGGCCTGGGAGAGAACAGAGTCCCCAGGATTCGTTTCACCCTGTTCGGCATCGGGTACTCAGAGGCCCCTTCAGCCACGCAGGGGGCCAGGCTACTGCTCAAGCTGGCAGCAGACCTTGGTATCATCCACGTGATGCTGGTTTTACCTGTATGCAGAATGTAAGAGTTGTGGTATCAAGGAGGCTTCCACCTGTATTTCAAAGGAAGGCCTGGGAAGCCAGGTAAGGAGCCCCTGAGAGGGCAGTTCATGAAGTCATAGGAGCGAAAGCAAAGGCGCACTGGAGACCTCAGAAGTCAGAGCTGCCAGGAATGTAGCATCTCTGCTGAGGAAAACTGCATGCTGTGAGAGAAGCCAGCCCAAGAAAGAGGGCGGCAACTGGCACGGCCCCAGGGGTGGTGCTGCGCAAGCCCTCTGGACTTACATCTCATTACCACGTGTCCCAGATACTGACTATGGAGCCACAGGACTTAACGTGTGCCCTGCTGGGTTTCAGTACTGCTTTGCTTCAATTCTTCTCTACTCCCCATTCCTCTACTTGCAATGGGAATGTTTACCCTGTGCCATTGCACCTGGGGATTACATAACTGTTTTTGATTTTTATAGGGATTTAGAGCTGAGAGTTTACCTTGAGTCTCAGAGGAATCTTTGATATTTTTGCAACGCTGGTACTGTAAGACTCTGGGGAAGGGATTATTGTGTTTCAATTATAGGCAGAATCACTGTATCACGTTAGGCAGAATTATAAACTTATATCGTGTCTATTTGGAGATTAAGTATGGTTTAAAGAGATGCGTTTGGGTGTCAAGTTGACAAGGGATGGAATGTGACAGTTAAGGTGGACTGTCAACTTGATTGGCTAAGGAGCAGCCCAGAAGATTAGTAAAGCACAGTTCTGGGTATGTCTGCATGGGTCACAGAGGTGGGACCTTGGGTACTGTATATGGTCCCTAGCCCCTTCCTCTGTGGCACTGCTCCCCCGCTCTGCTGCCCAGCTGCCATGAACTAAGCATCTTTGTTTTCCATGCCCTCTCTCATGATGCCCCTATCTTGGAACCAGCCAACCATGGACTGAATCCCCTAAAACCATGAGCTAAACCTCTCCTCCTGTAAGTTGTAGGCGTCAGGTGTCTCAATGATGGGAAAGCTGAATAATACAAACCCATATCCCAGCAAGGGCCAAATGCTGTACCACTCATGGTGACATCATCACAAATACACTCACCCTGGAACTGAGCTCTTTTCTCTTCTCCAGGACCTCGAATGTTTCTCCATGAGCCAAGCCCTCACATATCAATGCTCTCCATGTCACCACCCACACCCTGTCCCAGAGCAGCTCTTCCTAGGGCTGAGCAGAGAGTTTGCCCCCTAAGAGAGCAGGTTCCAACAGTGCCAGGAACCCGCAGCAATTCTGTGGGGAGAAGTCAGTGTGGTCCCCTCCCATGGATTCCTCAGGACAGCCTCACAAATGGCCTCTGGAGGTGCCCAGAGGAGCACAGGGCCCAGTGTGCTAACCAGCTTTCCACTGCTATGACAAATACCTGGGATAAACAGCTTACAAGGAAGAAAGATTTACTTTGGCTCATGGTTTCGGGGCTTTGGTGCACAGTCACTAGATCTGTTGCTTTGTGCCTATGGAGACACAGTACATCATGGCAGGACACACAGCAGAGAAAGCCTGCTTGCTTCATAGGGGCCAGGAAGCAGGAAGAGAGAGAGGAAGGGGCCAAGGTCCCAATGTCCCCATCAAGGGCACAGCCTCAGTGATTTAACTTCCACTGGGCCCAGCCTCCTTAAAGTTCCACCAGCTCCCCATAGGACTATAGGCTGGCGACACGGGCCTATGAGGGACACTCCAGATCCAAATACAGCACTCAAGTCCTGAGGACTGTACAGCAGAAGTCCTGAGCACAGCACACACCCACAGTGGCCCCCTTAGTCATACAAGGGTGATCCAATTCCAACCCTAGCTTCTAAAAGTCATACCACAACAGAGCCCTTAGTCTTCCGCACAAACTTCAGTTTTCAAAAATAATCAAGTCTCTGCACGTCATTGTTCACAGCAGTATTATTCATAAGGCAGGGGGACAAAGACAAATCAACTCACCTGGATGAAGAACACGTGGTCTATCCATGTGATGGAATACTCGGCCTCAAAAACACAGGGACTTGGGCTGGTGAGATAGCTCAACAGCATAAGCGCCTGCCTGGCAAGCGCAAGGTCCTGAGTTCGACTCCCAGTACCCACATACAGGAAAAAAAGAGCTGGTGATATCGCTCAGGGGCACAAGCGCCTGCTGGCAAGCGCGAGGTCCTGAGGTTGACTCCCGGTACCCACATTAAAAAAACAAAGGGACTTGAGACACAGCTACAACACTGAGCATGAAAGACATGACACCGAGCGACAAAAACTGCACAGTTCCACCTATATGAAGGACCTACAGTGGTCACATCATAGAGACAGACAGTAGAACAGGGGTTCTGGAGCTGAGGGTGCCGGGAGGGAGTCAGGGTTTAGCGGATAGAGTTTCACCTTGAGAAGGGGAAAATGTCCTGGAGATGGATGGTGGCAACGGTTGTGCAAGGTAATGCTTAAATAAAAGTGGTGACGACGGAGTCGCTAATACCACAGCACGGGAACAGTGAGACCCTGAGACACGGGCTTCCTGGCCACGGTCACGGTGATGTGAGCTGTGTTTCACGAAAGCGTTTCTCAAGGAAAGACGACAAAGGTGCTTGGGGTGGTGACACATTGCTCAGGAAGGGACTGAGAACGGAGACCGCCACCTCTCCCTCCCAAGCCGAGCTCCGAGCAGCACAGTGAGTGGCCACACCGGCCACCTTTGCCCACCATAGGGGGGAGTCCAAGTCCTGCGATGTTTGACCCTGAGCTCACATGACCCACAGAGTGGAGCGAATGAAAGGGGCCCTTACCCACGTCGCCATGCGCTGGAAGGAGGCCAGGGATGGGCTGCAGACCAGACACGAGCAGGTTCTCGGGCAGCAGGTGGAAGGCGGGCTCCAGGGCCGGGTGTGGCCGCAGCATGTACTGCAGGCTGCAGTTCTCGATGAGGGTCATGTGCTTGTTTTCTGGAGGAAGAGCACCAACGCGACAGCTGAGACCACAGGCACAGCCGAGAATCAGACATTGAAGAAACACCACCAAGAGAAAACGCATTTTTCTAAGAACAGCGGGGAATTGCTCTGTCATTCAACCAAAAAGTGAAAGGAATCGATCCTCAAGAATTGCTCCGAGAAAATGCACTGACGACCGTTCGGTCGAGTTTTGTTTCTATGTACTTGTTCATCTTTTGAGACAGGTCTTGCTATGTTGCCTGGGCTGGCCCCAAACTCCCAACTCAAGCAATCCTCCTGCCTCAGCCTCAGGAGTGGGCTGGGATTGAGGCACATGCCACCACATCTGGCCCCAAAAGAACAATTTCTAAGGGCTGAAGGTGTAGCTCAGCGGTAGAGCATTTGCCTGGCATGCACAAGGCCCTGAGTTCAATCCCCAGTACCACAAAAAAATTTCTAAGCCAACACATCAATTGTCCACCAAAGGCCAGGCTTGGGGCTGCGCTGTTTCCCTGGTTCAGAGGGAGGCTGTGTTCAGAGGGAGGCTGGGCTACACCCTGGCCCCACACTGCCTTCCCCTGCATCTCAGCCCTGCGACCATCAAGCCACACCAAGGACAGGAGGCCCTGGGGGCGGCTGATGGTGCCAGAGAGGAAGCCCCATCCTCCAGGAGGGCCACTGTCCTGGACCGGCAGTGAGAAACCAATTCGGAGGTCTCTAAACACACAGGAGGTGGGTCCCAGCCACGCAAAGATCTGGCTACCCCATGAGGGACAGGGAGCAGGCAGTGCAGTCCCACAGCCCCAGCACACGGCATGCATGGGGAAACCTAACCCTAACCTTAACCCTGGAGAAGGCTCAGGATGCCGCAATGAGGGAAGAGGCACCCAAGGTGGAAGGAAGGGGGTGCAGGGAGGGGTAGCCCCCAGAATCACAGGGCCTGGGGGTGAGGGGGAACCGCAAAGGTGCTCTCTCCACACTCCTGCCAAATGTTGCTTGGGCTTGATTTCCTCCACTGACAAGGACCTCACCACTTCCCAGGGAACAAAGGCTCAGCCCCTCGGCCAGCCTCCACTCCAGCCACACACCCAAGGCTCACAGGTGTCCAGAGCGAGTGTCCACACGGGGGAGACAGTCAATCAGGGACGTCAACTCAAGGGAACAGCACACAGCCATGAAAAGAGTGAGGCACTCTCTAGGCCCCGCAGGAAACATTCTGCTAGATGGGTGTTCGGGGAAAGTGAGGCACGGGCCAGGAGTAAAAAGCGGGCAAGAGAAGATGCAGTGGGCACCCACTTCCATACTGCAGGAGAGCCCGGAGGGGCCCACGCAGCTCCCAGAGACGCCATGCGTGTGGCGGGCGGGCAGAAGGGACCTCACCCCGGACCTCTCCTATTCGTCCATGCCCTGAGAGCTGTGAACCCCAGGAAACCGCGGCTGTTACCCGAAGATTCCCACTGCCCAACGGGCAGATAGGGTGCTGGCCACAGGCAGGCTCCTCATCCCACCGGGCACGCAGACAGTGAACAGCGCCCAGACCCAGGGCAGGTAGAAGTCGGGTGGCCTTGTGCCCTGTTTAACAGGCCCGATTCTAAGCATTCTTTTGGAGAGAAAATCCTGGCAAACCAAAACCATATTCAGCTGAAAAATAACCCAAACATCAATCTTTGTAAATAAAATTAAGTTTCTCATTGTTCCCCTATCTCGGATTTTTTACCAAATTCAGGGGTGGGGGGAGGGGCTGGGCTATTTGACAGCCTGACCCAGGCCATGAGGCACGCTCGACCGCCACATCTCTAAGGACAGGATCTATACCTCCTCCGGGGGTCAAGCTCAGCCTCCACTCTGGGCCTCTGCTGCATTCTCCCAGGCCACCCCCACCATGAGCTCCTCTGCCCCATCCTCTAGGTGGGTGGCAGCTGGGGACCACCTATCCTCCAGTTCCCCCCTACCCCGTGTCCCTGGCTGCCCGTGAGGCACTAGGCACAGAGGCATGGCAGGAAGCCCCTCTGCTCTAGGGCAGAGCTCCCCATGGTGGGGACAGCGCGCTCCCTCACAGAATGCACCCCCGCGTTCACAGCTGAGAAGGCCTGGAGGCTCCACTGGACAGTGACCGCCTCGTCTGGTGGGCAAAGCTGTCATCCAAGGGGCCCAGAGGCCACCTCCCCGTCCCCAGTGGCCCCCGTGGGGCCACGCCCTTCCTCAAATCAGTGCCCTCCTCCGGGGATGCTGCACTTCAGTTCTTCAAATTATGCAAAGAAACTATCACATAACTGAACAGGGCCCATGGTGGTGGCGCTGAGGCGATCGATAGGACACGGGACACTCGAGGGCCGTTGCCAAGGCCGGGCTGGTCGCTTACGTTCTATGGGGTCCTGGAGAAGCGGGTGCAGGAGGGCTCTGGGAGTGCCATGATACAGCTTCAACCTGGAAAACAGGGCCAGGGAACCGCGTCAACAATCCACACCCCGCGCTATCACCAAAGGCCGGCTTTGCGTCTCACCCACACCTCTAAGAACCTTCAGACGCTGCCAGTCACGGCCTCTGCGGCAGACAGAGGCCTGAGGATGGTGCCAGCTGCCCCCGCCTGGGCTCTACCCATGCCAAGCACGTCTGGCGTAGCTACATCTGAGGATGGGACAGAGCAGCCAGACAGCACGACCAAGGGAACTTTACCCCACTTGGAAGTGTCCCCACAGGACATCTGAGAAATCGCCAAGGCTATGGAGCAGAAGCAGGTGTCTCACCAGGGTGGCTTTGCCCCAGGGCACATTTGGCAAGGCCTGGAGGGGTCTGGTTGTCACACCTAGGCAGGTACAGGACAGTCCGCAGGCAGAGTCCCCCAGCCCTACACATGAGTGGTGAGAGGGTGAGAAACCCCGATGTAGAGGAATGAGAACCTTCACAGGCTGAAAGGCTCACACACCCAGCTCCAAAGCACAGCCTGGCAGGTGACAGGTGCTCACCCGCACCTGCTGCATGGACCCCACTGCCCTCTGGCACCTGTGTGTGAAGCCACACAGCATTACGCTCACGCAGCCTCATGAGATGCACATTGCACCTGGCGTGCAGAGGTGAGAGAGTCCAGGGCCAGAGTGAAATAACGCACCCAAAACCCCGCAGGACAATGACAGCGTGGGAGTTTGTCCACGTGCATCCTGCATCCAACGCAACGCTGAAGCAAAGCCGCTCTCACTGCAGCCTAACTTCTGCTTACTTAGAAGTGGCCAAAAAAAAAACACCTACCGTTTGTCCTGGGACTGAGAGGTCGGAGAGTCTGGCCTGCTGCTGAAAAGCCGAAGAATTCCAAACCCACAGGACAAGGCCTGTAAGGTCCCACCCCGCTCCTTGCCTTCGGCGACCACTTCAACCACGGCCACGATGTTCGGGTGGTTTAAGGACGTATGAAAGTACAGGGGCTACAAAACAGAAAGCAGAGCATAGCCTGAGAGGAGCCAGGCGGTGGCCCACACGCCACAGCCTCTCGCCTGCCACCCTGTGGTGTGCCACCGCGAGCACCCCAGAGCCACCCTGAGCCCTCAAGTGGAGCAGGGAGAGAAGGACCCGGGATGATGGCAGAGCCTGGGGCCCCAGGACATCCAGGACACGGGATGATCCGTCTCCGCTCCAGGACTTGCAACTCTGGAATCGCCACCTGCCCCAGGGCCAGGGGACACCAAGCAGGACCACAGTTAGATCAGCCCAGGCCACGCATGGCCTGCAAACCCCACAGCCACTGCCCATCCTCTGTCCCAGGCCTCAGTCAACACTGGCTCACAATTCGCCAACAGCCACTGACCCTGCTTCATATGCAAGTTTAATGAGGTTCTATCCAAACTGACCTTGCTTCAACTAAGGCTCCTTAGATTTCTTTAGGTGCTAGGTAATGAGCGCAATCAGCGCCTTTCACAATGAAAATCACCTTGACATCTTTTCATTAATAAAATGGGGGTGGCAGACTAAGTAGATGATATTCAAATTGATCTTCAGGTTTCTTTGTTCTGTTTTTAGGATTTCCTTGTGGTACTGAGGACTGAACCCAGGGCCTTGCGCATGCGAGGCAAGCACCCTACCACTAAGCTATAGTGTCTCACGGAGTTGCCTGGGCTGTCCTCGACCTTGCAATCCTCCTGCCTCAGCCTCCCAAGTAGCTAGGATGATAGGCATGCGCCACCACACCCAGCTTCAAACCAATCTTATGGTTTTCCATTTGCACCCTTTCCATCCCCAACGTGCAAACGGAAGATCTCTGGTTCCCACTGCACGGGACGCTGAGACAAGCCCTTCTCCAAGTTTAACGGGCATGTTCCCTTCACTCTGCTATTGATTTCCTGCTTCCTAAATGCAGTCATTTTAGTCCAAACTGATCAAGGCGCAGGCACAGGAGACAGAAGAGGAGCTGCTGGCTGGGTTTGCCAACCCACATGGCAACAGCATCCACAGGGCTCACGAGTGGCACTGAGCTGGTCCCCGGGCCGAGCGGGGTGAGGTTGGCACACGGCCGCCTGCAGGACTCCACAGCCACCCCCATCAGAGCGAAGTGGGGCAGGGCCGGGGCTGGGCTGCTGTGCTGTGATTTAAACTCGCACAAACCCTCCCATTAACGAGTCATTACCATGGTGTCACGGAGAGAACGCTTACTGTAATCACAGACTGTCAGCCGGGATAACAGAGAGACACGTTAAAACATCAGCCACGAGATATAAATCGTTATTCTATTATCTTTTATTGCAAAATGATGAAATAATGACCACTTACAGCTGACAGGTGGTTGGGCTGAGAGAGAGTTATGTTTCTGCTCCCGAGACTGGGAACTGTGTAAAAGCCCTCCATGTGGTGAGTTTGTCACCACCTCACCTCCATATTTATACCTGCGCGCATCGCCTTTATGAACACTGCCTGCTTTTTCTTCTGGCCATAAAATAAACATTTTAAACTCGGATGTGAAGCAACAATCATCTCGCGGCTTAGAGGTCACCTTGAAATAGCTCAGCCAGAAGACAGTGGGACCAGCTGCTCCCATGCCCCAAGTACAGATTTACGGCTGCTTCCTTTCCCTTTCATTTGCCACCAAGAGCAATTATCTTGAGACCAAAAAACCCAGCAACAGAGCCCCCGAGTTCCTCATCTCAGCAGCCCTGACTTGGAATCAGGACACACTTCATCAGAACAGCCAGCCCGCATTGGATGTGAGGCGCACCGAAGGGCGATTCAGGTTCAGAGCCCTATCAGCACCGCTCTCGACTAATGAGGATTCAGGCACCTCCAAAACTCATTCACTGACCCTCCAGCGTGGGAACACTGGCTTGCTGGAGAATTCATAAGGACTCTGGAAAACACAATCCAGCCTTGCAGAAGTTCAGGCTCAAAGACTTTACAAAGGATGGATCAGGTGGCTATGAAAGCGCAAACGCTGCTCATGAACAGGCAGCTCTGGGATACTGAGAAGGGAGGAGCTCCCAGGGATGGAAACACAGACGCCTCTCCTGAGACTCGGCTCCCGGTACCCCGGAGCCCGCACCTCCAGGCAGGCAAATGGGCTCCCGCGCAATACGGACAGCTCTCAGGGAGTAATAGCTGTAAACAGGCCCTTCGGTCTAGGGAAATTTAACACCAACACCATACATTTGGGGAGGGAAATTCTATGCATCGACTGAAATTGCAGGATTAAAAGTTTAAGTCGAGCCCATCAGGTTACCTGCGGGAGAAGGCCACTTGAGACAGAAGAGATGGCCCCGCGCACCCTACATCTCCTCAGCTGTATGTGAAAGCTTCCTCCCCGACAGGATCCACAGACTAATAAATCATGTAAATGCGCCTGTCTCCATGCCTCCGTCGCCATCGGCCTCACCCGCTTTCTGCTTCTCACCGGAAGTAACAGCACTGACACTGGGCTCTGCCTCGGTGTCTTCAGGAGGAGGCTGCACCAGGCATCCCCAGTTTATGCCTCGTGACCTGTCACCTGCCGACTGGTGCCCACCAGGCCAGGAGGAGCCAAGCAGAAATTACACCAGCACCCCGCAAAGAGCTCGTCTAACGAGAAGCACGTGGAATCCGAAAGGGCCTCCCCTACTTTCCTAGACCCCCATCCAACAGCAACCGCCCGACTCTCCTGTGATGCGAATGACCTCAAGTTCCCGAGCTGGAGACCAAGGTGAGCCCCACCCTGGAGGAAAAACAGGAACTTTCACCGGCTGAAAGGCTCGCACCCCATGTCGTCCGTCCCTGCCCACCCAGCCACTAAGCACAGCCTGGCAGGTGACAGCCGCTCGCCCACCTCTGCTGCATGGGCCCTGCTGCCACCTGGGCCCGTGTGTGAAGCCACATGACTTCACGCTCCTGCTGCCACAACCCAGCGTGCACGGAGGAGGGAGTCCAGGGTCAGAGTTAAATAACCCATCTAAAGCCGCACGGGGAACCGTGACAGCATGAGATTTTGGCCACGTGCATCCTGCATCCGACCCAACGCTCATGCAAAGCCAGTCCTCACTCCAGCCTAAAGGACGCCTCCTCTGCTTACTCAGAAAAGTAGGTGAGCGAACCCAGGCATGACCCACAGCCAGAAGCACCCTTCAGTTCGCCCTTATGAGCATACCACCCTAGCTTTCTATGCCCCGAAGAACTGGTGGTTCCTTCCGCACTCAGTGAGGGCTGACACTGGAAACATCGCCGAGATGTGGTTCTCTGGGGTCACTCTGGGTTCAGAGCCCCTGCGAGGGGCACAGCTGCAGACATGGGGACACGCTGGGAAGCACTTGGTGGCCTGCCTTTGTGCCAGGATGTGCCCTCCGTCAGCAGCACAGGGCGTGAGAGTTAATGAACTGCAGCTCCCGAACTGGCAGATGAACCAAGCGGCTCGGAAGGGCTCCGGGAGGTCCTCTTGGGTCACGTGGTGTCCCAGACAGCACACACTTTGCAGGGGAAACTCCATGGCTCTTGTTACTCTTGTGAATGAGAGCCGTGCCAGATTCGCTTTCTCCTCGCCATGGCGATGGGAAGGGAAGCGACCCAGTGACCTGTGTCCCTCGTTGGCGGGAACAGGAATTTCCCGCTCACCTGAGCAACATCTGGGCTGCTGTGCACTGAGGAAAGAGCCTTGCACTGGGTCTCAGGTGTCTGGGGGAGCCCTGGGGTCCCGGCCCAGGAACACTCCTCAAATCAAGAGGAGGAAAACCAAGCCGCCCCAGAGGCCGGGCTGTGGTTAGCGGGACCCAAATCGGAGGGAGAATTACGTCCACTGAAAAGTGAGGGTGTAGAAACTGCACAGGGCTGTGGCCATCAGGATTATTTTTCAAAAAACACTTTTTTAGAGACTGAATGAACTATTAACCTCCCAGAGGAAGGAAAAGGCAATTCCTCTCCACAGGAAGGTCTCGGACGAGAACACAGTTCTGGGTTCGAGGCTGAGGGCTGCAGGGTCCTCACCTGGGGGCCACCAGGCACAGTCCTTGGGGGGACTGTGGAAGACATGGTCCCCAGAAAAACACCCAACTCGGCTTCAAGGCAAGACTGCCCTGTTCTAAGCCTTATCAGGACGGCGCTGCCTGCACAGTAACAAGACAGCATTTTCCTACAGGGCCGAGTCCACGGAGAAAGCACAATACAGCCAGGGCACACAGGGCAGGGCCGTCGCCCGAGGGGGGCTGGGCGGCTCTGGAGGCCCTGCTGCCATCGGCTCACCAACCTCAAATCGGATCACCAAGCCACTGCTACGGGGAAGGCCAGGAAAAGCACTTGCGAATCCCAGAGCCACCTCTCAAAGACAAACGGGATTCACCTCTGCCCCCTCCCGCCGCTCAGCACCGGGGCCACAACCACCCCACACCTGCTGGCAAGTGCCCACCATGCCCCACATTTCCACCACGTGTGCATATTCACATGTGTACATGCGCACTCGTGCACCTGTGTGCACACTGCCGGGGGGAATTCTCTATGCTTGAGGAAACTGGAAGAAGGCCCGTTTCTGCACTCTGAACACGGAGGAGCCAGGAGGAAAGGCCCAGCACAGAAGCCACTGCCAAACAGCTGTCAGGATGGACTCATGCCTGGGCCACCAGTGGCCTCTGCTGCTCACCTTGGGCATAGCAGCTGGGGTTAGGCTGTGCCCCAGTGAGGCGAGGCAGAGGCAGCCCCTTGGCCCTGCGTCCCCTCCACCCCCCCTTCACCCCCTACCCCCACCAACCCTGCTGCACACCCTGCGGCAATGGCTCCAGGCTGCAGGCTGCAGAATTCCCCAGAGACATCACGCTTCCCGTCATCCCCCAAATCTGCCCACCGAGGGGGCGCCCTGGCCGAAATGGAGTGGCTGCCGCCCATGCTGCTGTGTGAGCCACCCGCACAGGCACCCCAGGCTCAGAATGAGCGGGAGGGCAAAAAGCCTGGGGCACCCCGCCACCAGGGGGCAGTGAAACCCAATGTGCTGCTCCACTTCCGGGACCACAGGCGCCCTCGATGGCATGGATGTGACCCCAGACAAGGACAGAGCAGTGTGGCCTCAGCAGCCTGCCTCTTCTTCACTCAGGAACCCCGGGCATCAGGAGACAGAGGCGCCGCTTCTTTTTTTTTTTTTTTTTTTTTTTTTTTTGTGGGTACCGGGGGGACGACCTCAGGACCTCGCGCACCAACAGGCACCCGTGCCTCTGAGCGATATCACCGGCCCCTTTTTCGTATGTGGGTTCCGGGAGTCGAACTCGGGCCTTCGCGCTTGCAAGGCAGGCGCTTAAGCCGCTGAGCCGTCTCACCGGCCCGAGGCGCCGCTTCTGACCTGCGGCCGGGCTTGCCCGGGTCAGGGCTGCCTCCAGGGAACGCAGAGCAGATGCTGCAGGGACAGGGGCAGTCTGACCCGCTCTCTAAATGGAGGGTGGAAGTAAGGCAATGAGGAGAGAGGAGGAGCCAATGGGGAGGCTCCCAGACCATGCATCCTGTCCTGACATGCCACCAGCACCCCTAATCGCAAAGGCAGGGCCACTCTTCAGCCTGGGGCCCCCAAGCACAGTGGACAGGACAGGACAAGAGGACCCTGCGTGCAGCACAGCTGTGCAGGCAGCCACCCTGCAGGTCCAACTGCTGACCCCTCCACCATCGCCCTGCGACCAGCGGGAGGGATTCTGTCCCCATGAACCTCAGTTTCCTCCTCTTTAAAATGGGGACACAAAAGGACCTCCACAGAAGGAGAACAAGGATGACATCATGTGCATACACACTAATGCCTGGCCCATCCAAGACCCTCCCAGGAAGGGACAGCTGCGGTCACCTCTGCCATCATTATTCATTATGGAAACTCTGTTCCCTGGGCTCACTCTGCTCCCCAAGAAAGAAAATCAAAGAGCCAGGCCCAAGAAGGTGGCCACATAGGGCCACAGAGGCTGCACACAGCCCGGACAGCGGCATCATTGCCCAGGGACACAGGACACAGCTCCCACGGGTGCAGGCAATGCAGGGACGGCCCTCTCGGGTCACACAGAGTCACCACAGGATTTGCAACACGCTGGCCAGGAAGACCAGTAGGGGGCAGCTGTGCAAGGCCTGACAACCTTTCAGTTCCCCAACATCCACCTGCCTAGGCTCACTCTACTCCCCTGACCTCTGGGGGCTACCAGCAGTGTTAACTCGGAACCACCTCACACGTGGTCCACGCCAAGGCACTCGCTCCTCAGGCAGGGTGACAGCCAAGCACAAGGAGCAGTGTGTTCACAGCCAGCCTGAGACTCGGCCTGGAGCCAGACAGAGAAGTTGGCTATGGTCACCACCACCACCCGTGACACCAGGGTTCCCTGGCCTCGCTCTGTATACCTGAAAAATATAAAACCAAAAGAGCCCGGTCCTGGATCCCTGAGGCTGTCCTCTGCAGGGGTCAAATCCCTGTGCTTTCCCCACTCAAATTCAGGTGCAAACCAGAAGCTGGGCATGGTGGCACACATCTCTCATTCCGGCACTCAGGAGGCTGAGGCAGAAGGATCGCTGTGAGTTTAAGGCCAGTGTGGACTACACAGTGAGTTCAAGCCTAGCATGAACTACAAAGTGAGACCCTGGCTCAAAAACAAAAAAAACAAGTGCAAACCAGCAGCCAGTACGGGGAAGGCCTTTGTGACATGCTCAACTCTCAGAATGGCACCCTGACATCCCTGCAGGACCCAGCCACCTGCCCACCCAGCCCACTGCCCCTCCCTTCCCAACATGCTGCCTTGGCAGGAGCACCCTTGTCCCTGCTTATCCCAGAAACCGGTCCTCTCTGGCCCTGCAGGTCCCGGCCACGCAGAGGCTGCCTTCCTGAGCCCATGAGGGGGTCTCCTGTCCTGCTGTCAGCGCCTGAGGCGCAGCACAGCGGCAGTCACCGTGCGACAGATGTAAGCGCCAAGAGAGGTACACCCTCCACGCCCTGGCACCACAGGTGGCCCGCAGAGGGCGCTGGCCGCAGACCTGGACACTGGGGGCAGCTGTGCGACGTGGAGCAGCCGTGTGCAGGGTGGCAACTGCAGAGCCACCTAGGTAGGGGACATGGGGCTCTATGAGTGTCCACTCCGCTGCCCAGTCTGGAGACAGAGGTAGGTCTGAGCCCATGCTCGGCCACTGTCCACGCAGGCGGGACCCTTTACCGTCTCCACTGCGCCATCAGAGAAGACGAGAGGAAAGGAGCGGAGCAGGAGGAAGTAGTGGCAGGAAACAAGACCAACACTTCGCTGAACTTTGTCCCAAGACATCCAGACTCCTGACGGTGAGGGGCCCTGTGCCCCCCCCCCCCCGCTAAGCAGGCACTGTCACTTGGCTCAGGACAGCTGGCTTCCATTTAAGATTGTCTTCAGAAATAAAGTGCCCACTCATAAGCCGGGCTTTGTGACACTGGACCTGCTGCCCACGACATTCCTGCAGGCGTGGGATGCACTGGCCTGAGGGCCGAGGGCTGAGGACACACACGCCTGGACCCACCCCAGGCACCCGGCCCTGGCTCCCGGGCTCACCTCCCCGAAGACGATCCTGGGCGGCTGCCGCGAGAGCTGCTTGGTTGGCTTCACCATGGTTCTCCACGTCTTCCCAAAGAAGTGTCGGTAGGTGACGTCAAAGAGAGACACTCGCAGATGGCACTCGACCTCCGACAGCACATCTAGCGCGCCCTAGGAGACAGCAGGGATGAGCCTTGAAGTGTGCCATCATAAGCTGCTCCGGGGACACCGAGGGGCCACCCTGGCACTGAGACACGGGCATCGTCCTGCGTACGCAGCCATCAGCAGCTCAATCTCCGCTCGTCTTGGTGAGGAGAAAGTCATGGGGCTCAGCCCTGCCCCGGCCAATCCGAGCACTGACGTTCTCCGGAATAGACACAGGCTTAAGATGCCCCCAGAGCCGATGAGACGCAGGGGCCAGGGCTGTGGAGGCGGATGTGCCTGCCAGGACAAGGGCCTGCAGGTACTGGCGGCCACTCTGACGCCAGGCAGAGGCAAGAGGTGAGAGATAAGAAATCCAGGTAAGATCACGAGACCCCGGATCAAACCACACCTGAAGTTCACGCAAACTGTGGATCTCTGAGTTAACCACATGTAGCATAAGCCACTTTAAATTTTTTTTTAATCATTTGCACTTAAATGAGTCCTTCCAGAAGCATTTTTTTTTTCTTTGTGGGTACCAGGGGTCAAACTCAGGACCTCACACTTGCCAGCAAGCGCTTGTGCCACTGAACGATATCACCGGCCCTTTTTTTCCTTTATGTGGGTTCCAGGAGTTGAACTCAGGACCTCGTGCTTGCCGGGCAGGCGCTTATGCAGCTGTTCCATCTCACCGGCCCCTCCAGAAGCTCTTAAATCCTCAACTTGCTGGGATTATTTTGGGGTAGCATTAGCAAAGGAAAAGCAGATGTTGGGGGGGCTGAGAAGTCATGGCTACAAATACAGGACAAAGCAACTATGAACACGGGGCTTTCATTTACAGCGAGTTTCCGGCTTGGCTTCCAGGTCTTTTTATCACTGGTTACGACCAGCAATGGCACAGGTCTCACCTGCAATGGCGTCTCTGCTCCTCTTCCTTCTTATTTAACATTCACTGAAAACCCACTCTGTGTGCCCACTCTGTGTGCCCACTCTGTGCCAGGCACTGGGGATACAAGAGGGATCAAGGAGACAGAGTCCTTGCGGGGTTCACACGAGGAACAACGGGGAGAGGGCAGAGACAGGCTCAGGGCAGGTGCTGTCAGGGACAAAATCTGAGCCAGGAGCCGGGGAGCACAAGGGCCAGGGGACATGGCGAGGGGACAGGTGGAGAGCAGCAGAATCCAAGGTCCTACAGCAGGAGGGAGCCAGGGTGCCACGGACCAGCGAGAAGCGCACCATCTCTGCTGTGTGAACAATTTCCTTGTTTTCTGTATTGTCAATGCTCTGGCATCGAGGCCTCCCCAAGAGGAGAGACAGTAAGGGTGACCTGCCTATAAGAACAGTGTGTGTGTGTGTGTGTGTGTGTGTGTGTGTGTGTGTGTGTGTGTGTGTTGCTGAGGCCTGAACCCAGGGCCTCTGGACTAAGCTCTCTCCCTACTTTGGAGAGAGGGTCTCACTAAATTGCCCAGGTTGGGCTTGAATTTTCAACCCTCCTGCCTCAGCCTCCCAAAGTGCTGGGATTATAGGCATGCGCCAATTGCCCAGCTTTTACACGCTGCCTGTCTGTAGCCCCAGTGAGCATGTGAGCTGTGACTTGGGCCTGGAATGCCAGGCCGTCAGTTCCTGCACCTCCTCCCTCCTTGGGCATCTGTCTCCTCCCCTCTCCCTCTTCCTCCACCCCTCACCTCCTCGCCACCCTCTTGGAAGGTCACCCCAGGGAGGTCAGCCCCAGGTGGTACCCAGTATGGTGGACTTGGACTTTGTCCCAGAATGCCAGGCCCTCTACCTCCATGCAGCTGAGTTTCCAGACCCAGCCCCTCACCTGGCTGAGAGCTCCGGGGACAGGACCTGGGGCAGAGCCAACTGTGTCTCTCCCCATTCCAAACAAAACAGGCGCCCAATAAATACCAAACTGAATCGAAACAGCCATTCCGAGGAAATAATCAGTGTCCATGGAAAAATTAAGCCAAAAAACTAGCTGGGGCAGGAGGAGAAACACATTAAAATATTCAGTAAAGTACCTGAGCTCAAAAGGAGCACAGGACATCCCAGCCCAACCCCTCTCAGAGAAGTCTGTCAGCATCAAAGCCCTCGACTCTCAGGGCAACTAAAATTGTGTGAACCCGTAAGAGGATCGAAGTCAGATTTTCTTTCCTGACATCTGTTTCAAACTGCAGTCTTAGGTGCTGCATTTTTTTTTTTTTAATATGCGGGTACCGGGAGTCAAACTCAGGACCTCGCACTTGCCAGGCAGGCGCTTATGCCACTGAGCTGTATCACCAGCCCTAGGTGCCACATTTTGACTGTTTTCGTAGAATCTACTTCGCATTTCTCGGTGAACTCCACTCCAGTAACCCGCTATCCTTTACAGATATGCTGATGCAATGCCTAGCGTTTTAAGGATTTCTGTGTTCCTACTGTTCAGAGGCAGACAGCGTCTGTACTTGTCTCTAGTACCTTGACTGGCTTGGGCAAGACAGTTACTAGGCCCTCAAGAAATGAGTTAGCAGGCCAGTGAGATGGCTCAGCGGCATAAGCGCCTGCCTGGCAAGCACGAGGTCCTGAGTTCGACTCCCGGTACCCACATTAAAAAAAAAAAAGAAAAAAGAAATGAGTTAGCAAGCATTCCTTCTTGTCCCCGGGAGTTTCTCTAGATAATTATTACTTCCTTTAATGTCTGATGACATTCAACATTACATTTTTAATGTCTGTTAGATACATGATGTTTATTTACCCCTTCATAATACTGGAAATCTGCCTCTTTTTAGTGATCATTCCAAAGAACCACCTAATTCCTTTGCTAATATGCTCTATTAATGATTTCTGCTCAGATATTTATCATTTCCTGTTTTCTGGTTTTTTTATCTAGGTTCTTGAGGAATCACTGATTTTGTATCTTTCTTCTTTTCTAACGTAGTTATATAAAGCTATACATTTCCACCAAAGGGTTGCCATTACTATAGCTCATGAATTTTTGTATTTTTTTCCCATTACTCAGTTCAAATTATTTTCCAATTTCTCTCTGAAGTCTTCTTGGGCCGAAGGGTTATCTGGCAGTGGGTCAATTTCCTATCTGCGGGTTTTCCAGGTCTGTCTGCTGGTCTTACTGCTGACTTCTAGTTTAATACCACATTACCCGTGAACATTCTCTCTATAATTTCAACCCTTTTAAATGTTTTGAGACATTTCTGTAGCCTAGCGCATGTGTCCATGGGGGGGGGATGAGATGTCCACGAGGTTGACAGTGCTAGTCACGTCTTTCAATTTTTTATTTATGTTTATTTTTATCTGTATGTTCTATTGATTAGCCTGAGACGGGAGAGGAGGGAAGTCTCCAGCCATGACTGTGAATCTAACATGCGGGTCCCTTCACCTGTACCCAGTTCTGCCCCGGGAATGGGACCTGAGATCTCAGAGGTTTCCTTCTGCTAACTGGTGACAGCGGCTCACTGTGCCCAGGCTGCAGAGACACTGGTTTATGCCGAATGCCTGCTTCATTTCTGGGAGTCTGGCACGCGGGCACATGCCAGGTAATGTCCCAACTCATCGCCGGGGCTTCATCCGCACCGCATGCTGCCTCGGGGTAAGAACCTTCAGGGTGTGCGCCTGCTCCTCCGTGTCCACTGCTGTGATGGGTCTCAGCTGAGAGTCCTCTGGGAGGCACTTGCAGCCTGGGGGATGACTCGGGTGTACACACACAGGACTACTGTACCTTCTTGATCACCGTGAGCTATGAAATGCTCCTATGGGTGGGCCGTACAGCTCACTGACAGAGCGCTTGCCTAGCATGGCCAAGGCCCAGTTCCCTGCCCAGCCCCCCCACAAAAAATGAATAAATCAAAAGAAAAGCAACGCCCCTTCATCTCTAGCCCTGCTCTTCACCTTGACATCTACTCTGTCAGACACTGGCATAGTCACAATATCTTTCCACTTCATACTTACGTGGTTTTTCTTCCACTTCTTTTATCTTTTCCCAGGTGCTTCTCATTTCGAACAAAGAATTGAACAAAACAAGCAAAAAGCAGTGGCAAAGTTTATTTGAAAAACTAAAAGTAAAGAGTGAAAGAGAAACTGGCTCTGCAGAGCAAGCTTGGGCCGAGTAGAAGAGGAAAAAGCAAGATAAAAGAACAGCCTGGAGAAAGCACAGCGGGCTACTGTGAAGAAAGCCATGATAGCTTTCTTCCATTTCTTCCTTCCGGTTTGTTTATGTTCTCTTCTTTAAACATATTTTTTTAAAATAACACATAATGTGCTCTTAAATGCTAAGTTGTAACATACAAGTTTGAATCAGAAATTCCACTTGTAGAAATTATTCTACAGATATTTTTAAAAAGATGTTATGGAGATTATTCATTGAAGGAGTATTTATAACAGAAAATGACTGGAAAAGTCTAATCTTCATCAGTAAGTATGCTATGATTTGGATCAAAAACGTCCCCCAAAAGCCTCCTGTGTTCAGCAGTGAGGCTCTAAGAAGACGATCAGATCAGGGGTGCTAAGCTCCCCAATGGTTTAATCCATGGATGAGTCCATGCCTGAACCTGCTGTTAGGAGGTGGAGCCTGACTGGAGGAAGTAGGTCACTGGGGGTGGGGCCTGAAAAGGTTTACTCTTAGCCCCACCCCTTCCTCTCTCTCCAATGTTGTTCTTGCTCACTCTGCTTTCTGGCTACCCTGAGGTGAGCAGTTCTCCTCCACCACGCCCTTCCACCATGATGTTTCCACCCTGCCACAGGCCGGAGCACAACAGAACTAGTGGACCATGGACTGAAACCTCTGAAACAGTGAGCCAAAATAAACCTTGCCTCCTTTAGGTTGTTTTTCTAAGGTATTTCGTCACAGTGATGGGAAGCTGACTAACTCAAAGGGCCTAGCTAAATAAGTGATGGTTCATCCACATAAAGAAAGAATAAGAAATCTCTTTATGTAATAACATCAACAATTTATAAAACAAATTATTAAGAATATCTTTTCAAAGAATAGGGTACAGAAAATATAGAAAGTCATCATTTACTTTTTAAAAAGGAAAAATATATAAATGTGTATTTATCTGTTGTATTTGCTTAGGATTTCTGTAATGTACAAAAACAGGTGACACTGGCTGTATCTACAGTGGGCACCGGGTGCCTTGGGGACACAATGGATGATCCACTTTCCCTGCATGTCCTTGTGAATTCTGATCTATGTGAATTACCTTTTCAAAAAGAAAATAAAATGGGGAAGGGATCCCAGGGCCAGTAGAGCCATGTCACCTGGACAGCTGACTGCACTCTCTTAGACGCTGCTCCTCTGCTGTGGACAGGCAACGCCAACACCTCTTTCCCAGGGCTGCAGTGAGGGTCGCATGAAGCAGCACAACAAAGTGCAAAGAAATAAAGCTGTGAAAGCATAGCTTCCCGGTGCCTACCGCAATGGCGGACACCAGCAATGCCTGATCGGAGGGTTTGGAATGGGACGATGGGGCCGTTAGTGACTTAGTCACAGTCAATTTTTCACAGGCCCAGCACTCCTACAACTACACGTGTATGCGGACAGCCTCCTCAGGCTGCAGGAGAGGACCATCTTGGCAAGCCACGCCCCATAAGAAATGTGCTCACACTGATTCGTGTGTCCCACCTGCCACTGGGCCTCCCAAGGACATCCAACCACATGCACATCCTGCAGGAGGCAGCAAGCAGCACAGACACATCCAGCAGCTCCAGGGCATGGATGGATGCCGGGCCAGCAGGGTACAGGTCTGCGTGCACAGGAGGCTGTGGTACCTTAGGCCGCAGATGGAGCTGCCTGGATATCCAGAGCTTTGCATCCACATCTCTACCTGCCAGACCAAAAGCAGGCCATGCCCAGCGGTGCACAGGGCCTCTGCTGGCAAGCCACCTGGCTCAGATATAAACCTGGAACTCAGGCTCCCTGGGTTTGTACAGCGCTCCACTGTGGGTGGGAGAATCCCTTATCCAGTGTCAAAAGCGCTGACCCGGCTGCTGAGTCCTAGTCCTCCTGCTGAGGGGAGGACACTGCCAAGGCCCAGGCAACGGGCACAGATAGGATTCGGTAGGTAAGTGAAAATCAATGGTAACTGGAAACCGCATCTCAGCCGAGAGCAGCTCACAATGAATAGCAAATTTCATTACCTGCTTACTTAGCGGCCCATCAAGCCACTTCAGGACACACTGAAATGCTGTGGATTCCTTCAAAAGCTGCCGGGCTCTCTGCGGATGCGGAGGGACAAGTGCATTTTGGGCAAAGATCTTGTTCCAGTCGCTCATTCTGCTCACCTGATCCTCACATGGGCCTCAGGGTCATCTGCACCAAAGGAAGAGAAAAGACTCAGGGCCACGGTGCTCCAAATTCCCAAGCTCCACTCTGCAACCACACCCTCCCAACCCCAGCAGCCTGCATGGCCGACCCACACCCACGTGGCCTTCCCTGGGAAATGTGCCCACCTCACTCCAGAGCCCCCCACACCCCCTTTCGTGGGCCAATCAGAGCCCAGCTACACTGGCTTAATGACTAGCTTAGGGATGGGCATTGTCTTAAGTTAGTTTTCTCACTGTTGAGACAAAATACCCAACACCCACAGTTAAAGGAGGAAAGGTTTATTTGGCTCACAGTTTGTAGAGGTTTCAGTTCATAGTTGGCTGGCTCTAAGGCAGGGTGGCATGGCAGAGGGGCATCACAGAGGAGAAAGTCCATAGCAAAGCAGGGCAGGCAGACGGCAGCAAGCAGCAAGCTACAAGTGACCCTCTTTCTGTCCCTTATATTTTTTCCAGGCTACACGGCCTTAATCCTAGAATCATACTGTGAGTAAACCCCAGCATCACATCCTTGATCCCAGCGTCACACACCCTAGGTCCAACCACCTCCAAAAAGCCCCGCCTATGACCACGAGGCTTTGGGGGGTCACCTAGACACAAACTGTAACAAGTAGCACACTGGTCCAGGTAGCATGGCCCAATCGGTGCCAAGGAAACACAAATCTCAGAGCCTCTGCTGCTTCTGTTCAGAGAGGGAAATATGACCTTTGGAGAGGAAACTGTCAGTCTGAAGTCACCAGGCGCCACCTTGCAAGCAGCTACTGGAGGTTCACATCAAAAGGAGAGAACAAAAGCAGGAGCCAGGGCCAGTGGGTCCAGAGGTCACCCTAAAGCCAGCCACCCAGCACAACTCAGCTTCATAGGGACCTCGTCTAGGGTGCTATCTGTCCCCTTCCAGCCAGACAGGATCCCCATGTTCCCTGGACTCCCGCTGGGCTGGCACTGATCACAACCTTGGACCTGGACCTGGACCTGGACCTCCACCTCACAGAGACACGGCAGCCAGGAGAAGCACAGGTGGGGCCATGCACAACAGCAGTTCCCTCCAGAAGTGTCCCTGGGGCCCCGCAAGGCCAGTACTAGCCCCCTACAGAGCGGCTGGGGCTGGCATCCTCATCAAGTTCACTACCACCCACAGTCAAAGACACCAGGCAGACTATGAACTCGTGACACCTCAGCAACTGGGAGTGCACATTCAGACTCTGTGTGACAGCATGGGAAACACAGAAAGCACGACCGCGGCAGACCCACGGACCCCGGCCACCAAAGAGGCCATGTGACGGGGCTGCCGGTGAACACGCGCTTCCTGTTCGTCTATCAACAGCATTCTACTCAGGATGACGGAGAGGCGGCCACAGTTCCTCAGGCCTGGGCCCTCGGCAGACACTTTCTCTACCGTAAGTGAACACAGCCTGTCACGTCAAGGAAGATGAGGCAGCAGAGACAGGAACCGGGGGCATCTGTGGCCTCCACCAGGTGCCTGACAGCTTCCTGCTTCAGGACTTTTCTGATGAGACGGGTGATGACAGAACAAACTCGATCTTCAGAAGCTGTAGTTGAGCGTCTCAGGGCCCAGCGGGACCATGTAACTCCTCGAACCAGGATGCTCCAGGTGGCCGTGCGTGATGGTGAAGAACGCAGCACGCGACGCTGAGCTGCGAAGCATGAGACACGCGCAGAGCGCGTCTTTCAGGAACCACTGTGAGCAGGAATAGGCGCGGCACCAGGGACCACCCGCCCCGCTGGAGGGACCTCCCTAGCGTGGGTGATGATGGGTGGCCTTCCAGGCTTCCACCAAAACAGCACAGAGGCACACAGGGACCCAGCTCTCTTTGAAAGTATCAGCAAAAATGCAAAACCACCCTTCTTCGTGCCAATTTCTTGTTCTGGAAAACGTGGCTTTTCACTTTTTAGAAAGTTTTTTTTATGTTGATATTAACAAGTTTGTCATTATTTTTAAACAAATTTGTGTGGGTTTTTTTTGTTTTTTGTTTTTAATGTGGGTACTAGGAGTCGAACTCAGGACCTCATGCTTGCCACGCAGGCACTTATGCCGCTGAGCTATCTCACTGGCCTGCAAATTTGTGTTTTTAACATTTTTCACTTTTGATTTCTAATACAATAACTACCAACAGCCACAACTCACATAAGTAAAACAACTTGGGGTCCTCAGTAACTTTTTTAAAAATAGAGAGATCTGAGACCCCAAGTCTGAGAGGCTAGGGGAGTGCAGTTCATGGAGAATGGAGAGGACATGCTGGCCAGCCTGAGGTGCCCCTCAGACCTCCAGGGGCTTTGGCCCAGGGTCCTGCCTCCCCAGAAAGGCACCCTGCAGGCCAGGTGCACCCTTAGAGGACCAGAGCCAGCCCGTTGCCATGAGAACATGGCTGGCGCGCATGTTGGTTGGGTTTTCTTGTTCACTGTGGGCTGCTGTGTCTCAACACCCCTCATCCTGTGGGAGGAGCCTCACCATATTCCCTGAACAGGTTCAGAGGACAGGTGGCCCCCCACAGAGCCACCAAAGGAAAAGTCCTCCTGGGGACTCAGACCAGCTGCCCCTCCTGCAATGCGCAGAGCTGCCCAGGCCTGGCCGGCCTGAACCCCAGGGCTCCCCGGGCACCACAGAGGCTGGGGAGAGGAAGCCCAGGAGACTCCCAGGACTGTGAGGAGGAGGACAGGTGTCGAACCCTGGGTGCCACCAGCACCCAGACCCCACGGTGAGGATGGCTGAGGGCAGGCAGTCTCCTGTGCCCACTGCAGCAGAGCAACATCCGCCACCAAAGGCCCCCAGAAGCTACTCCCCTCCTCTGACAGCTCAATAGTGGCCCTCACAGATGTCCTCCTGTCCCTATGCTACCTCAGGGCAAAAGGCACTCTGCACATGTGACTAACACAGATCCTTGAGACGGAGATCGTCCCAGGCCACAAGGGTCCTTATGAGACACAGGCAGGAGGGGTCAGAAAGGAGACCAGGTGACAACAGAAGCAGCCTGGAGCCAAGGGATGCAGGGGGGCTCTGGAAACTGGAAAAGGAAGGGAACGGCCGCTAGAGCCTCCAGAAGGGATCCGCCCTGCCCAAGCCTGCGGTTAACCCAGAGAGACTGAATTTGAACTTCAGAGCTCATTAACTGGAAAAGAAATAATCTGTATTATTTCAAGCCACCAAGTTCATGGGATTCTGTTGACGGCATCCCCAGGAAACTCAGACAACTGTCCACAACCTACACACAAAAGCGGCCTGACCAACACGCAGCCAGAGGGCACCTTCTCCAGGACGGCCTCCCAGACATCCCTGGGGCCCAGCACCCTGGCTCACAAAGCCCCAGTGCTGCTGCTGGTCACAGCACTGATCACTCGATGGCCGGCTCTTTGCAGGAGGAATCCTGATCCTCCTGCATCCGTGGTGCCCCGCTCACCAGAACTCCATAAACAGCCACAACTTCAAACCAAGCTTCGGTGGGGGCGGCCCTTGTGCTTTGCTGGATCATTTTCCCGAAGCAGTGCTGTCTCCCAGGTACCCTTCATGGTGAAATGGAGACAGATGCGCACCCACCCACTTCTTGTCCCTGGAAGGTAGGCTATCCCCACACGGGCACCCAGTGGCCTACTCACCAGCTCCCAGTGCCACCTCTGGCCAGTAGATGCTGCTGAAGAGCAAACTTTGCCCTGCTCTTCCTGCCCCAGTAGGCCCAGGCTGGGGAGGAAGGTGTACCTCCTGGAAGGCCTGGCTCCCACAGGGAATCCCGGAGCAGACAGGGACAGCTACAGTTCGAGGGAGGGGTGGTGACACCTGGGACACCCAGAGGTGGGGGCCCAGGCAGCCAGGGGCTCTTACCCCACCCTACCCAGCCCACCTCCTTAGAGTGAGCATGGGTCCCCAACTCCACCTGCTCCCCCTCACAGGCACCCACAGAGAAGTCACATATGCACAGGGCCGTGCATTTAACGCTGTCCTGGAAGACCATGAATTCCGCAGTGAGAACCTTCCAGTGATTAAATAGGAACGACCTGTAGAAAGGCAGGAGGGCCATCGGGGCACTGAACATCAGAAAGGGACCCATGGTTTAAGGAACCCAAGAATGGATTTCCCCAGGGAAATAAAGAACAGGCATCAGCTTTTCCTAAGCCTCTATCCTGAGCCAGGGACTCACAGACATTTCCATAGTTATCATTCCAACAACTGAAAGATAAATAACACCACAGTTCCATCTACAGAGGAGACTGAATGAGACTCAGGTTCAATGGCCATCCGGTGGTGACCACCTAAAGCTATTAAACTACACCACCCCATCCTGATCCCAGCCAACACCACCAAGAGAGGCCAAGGAAGATGAGATGCCCCCAAGTGAGGGTGGCAGGATGGGGGAGGAGCCCAGGGATCAGGCTGGTCCTCTCTCCTCCCCAACTTCAGGAAAGACATTCTCCTCTCTGTCTGTCTCCAATCTACAAAGTGAGGGCTGTGAAGTCTCCTGGGGTCTTCACCTCTATAAACATTAAATAATAATGAAATGCAAGCACCTATCGCGTTCCAGACACAGGAAGACTGTCAAAGGCCCCATCTCCAAGAATCTGAAACTCCAGTCCGGAGAAAAACCCCTTGCGGGGCAAGGGTAAGCCTCACAGCAAAAGAACCTACCCAACCCCCCCTCGAGGGAAAGGGCAGGGGACCAGGCAGGCCGAAGAGACAGCTAAACTTAAGTCACACACACACACTGGTTCCCAGGGGAAGGGAGGCGCAGGAGGGCTGCCCAGGGAAGCCTCCTTGCCAAGAAGACCGGGAGGTCTGGTGTGCCCGAGGCCTGGGGAGTAGGGGAGGTCTGAGTACGGGCTGTGTGGCTTTCCCTCACTCACCCTGCGCCACACAGCAGACAAGAACGCTGCTTCGGCGGGATGTGCGGGGCAGCGGGGCCAAGACAGCACAACACTTGAGCACGCAAGATGGAGCCGTGGCCCATGAAAGCTGCACAGGTGAGCTGTGACGGGGGCCCTTCCCACCGCTGTCCCCAACACCCCTTCTCCTCCCGCCGCACGCGCGTGGGGACCCCTGCCTTCGCGGACTTCCACGTGGGCCTCGCGCGCACCGCCCGGAGCGCAGGGCCAGACGCGGGAGAGCGGCAGCTGCAGGCGACCAGTCCGGGCGGGTCGGCGGGACCGGCCCTGTGCGCGCTAGGCGGGACGGGCAGGGCCTCGGGGTGCGTGGAGGGCCGCGGGGGCTCCGGGCAGACCGGAAAAGGATGCGCAGGAATGATGCCGGAACATCGACACCACCCGCCCGGCGCTCGCCTCGGATCGCGGCCTCCAAAGGGTCTGGGGTCAGCAGTCAAGGGGCTGGGGGGGAGAGCCCGGGGGCGCCCAAGACGCCCAACGACGCGGGGCCCCACCAATCGTCAGGGCGGGGGGGGTTGTGACCTGGGCCCAGCCCCGCCCCACACTCCTCAGCCTGCCGCCGCCGCGCCCCGCAGGCCCGGGTGCGCACGCAAGGTCCCGCCAAACCCCCACCACAGAGCGGCGAGGCCGGGCCAACTCCGCCGCCCCCGGCGCCTCCAGGCCGCGTCGGTCTCCCCCGCGGCGCCAGCCCACTTGGTTCCGCCCGCCGCCGTCCACGTTACCTAGGAGACGGGATTGCCGCCCAGTGCAGAGCACCGAGGCCCACGCTTTTCAAGAAGTCCTTGCAGCACCAGGACCCAAGGGTTCAGTGGCCGGTGGCCGGCGGAGCCACAGGCCTCAGAGCACTCCCGATCGAGGGGCGCGCCCGGCTCGCTGCCAACCGCGACAGGAGCCTCCGACGGCGGCGCTGGCTCTCAGGCTGGGAACCCGCCCCGCGTCCTTTCTGTCGTCTGGGCCCCGGAGCCAATCAGAGCCCGAGTCCAGGGGCTCCGCTCCGCAAGTATCAGCCAATCGGCGTGGCGGCAGGCCCGTCCTGATTTGCATGGAGGCCGAAAGCTCCGCCAATGGGAATGTGACTGGCGTGAACGGCCACCAATAAGAAGCCTCCAGGGGCGTGGCCGCAGGCGTCCCACGAGGTGAAGATGCTGCGGGCGGAACCTGCGGGAGCGAGCGGGATTCGGGGGCGCTAAAGTCGCAGGGGCCGGGCGAGAAGGAAGATCCGGAGCGGGGCGCAGGATCCGGAGCTGGAGCCCCCAGGTGAGTGCTGGGGGAGACCCCAGTGGGCCGCGATGCCCAAGGACCTGCGCCCGGATAGCGGCGGCGGGCGCCGTGGTCCCTCTCCGCCTGTCTTCCTCTGCGTCCCTGCCTCTGCCGCCGTTCTCACCTCCTCTTCAGCCCCCTCACCTCCTTCTCCACCGTCTCCCTTCCCCCATCGCATCCTCTCGCGGCTTCACTGTCGTCCCTCCTGACCTCGCAGCCCGCATCCCTGACCCCTGCCCCAAACTTCCCCTCTCGCCTGTGTCCCCTCCCCCCCGCTGCCCCTGTCGTCCCCAGCCTCCCTCCCCTTCCCCGCACCCTTCCCGTCCCCTCTCCCGGCCTCAGTGCCGCCCTGGCCGAGCGCTCCCAGCTCCCCGCGCCGGTCTTCCGCACCTCTCTCCCGCCTACTTCACGGGCGCATCCTTCCGGCTCGCCGCCTGCCCCCATGGCCCTCCGATCCCTGGCCCCATCCTGTCACCCCTTCTGCCTCCGGCCGGGGCCCTGGCACGAAGCACTTCCCCACCTCCCTACCTGCTGCTCCGGCGGGATGCAGAGCCCGGGCTGCTGCACTGCTCCCTGCTGCAGTACCAGAGGCCGGCGCACCTGCCCACCTGCCCGCCCTCCCATCAGGCGCATCCAGCTTGCTCCTCCTGGCATTTGTCCTGGGGAGGCCCCTGCAAGGGAGCCTGGAGCACCTAGGGGTCCTCCAAGTGCAAAGCCCCTCAGCACCCTACCCTGCCTCCCTCCCTGGCCACCATCTCCCTCCCCACCCCACCCCCACTTTCTGCTCAGCCTCACTTTGTGATTCAGCATTTTTGGGGTTGGTAACTTTCTTTGCTTCCGGGCATGATAGGGACCTGTATGAAGGCAGGTGGTTTGGACCCCGATGTTAGCAGGGTCACCTTCAAAACTGGGCCTGAGCTGCCTGTTTGGGAAAGGGGCCAGAGCAGGGACCCGGCCGTGGGGTTACCTTTTCCTCGCTTTCCTTTGCCTTGGTTGGACCCTATCCCAGGGGAGATGACATAAGTAATAGCTCTTGGGGAAATGGGCTATTAGCATTTATGGAAATTAATACATCCACATCCGAGGAGCAAGAACACCAAGTTCAGGCCACAGCTGTCCCCCTGTCTGTCGCTTCAGGATTTCTTCTTTCTCTGCAACTTCTCCTCCCCCTCAAAATGCTGGCCCCGCCCCCCCATGCCAAGAGCAAGCTCCCACTCTGCTCACAAAGCCGCATTTAGGCCTGCGCTGCGGGTTTGGGGACCTGCCTGTGGAGAGTCGCATCTATCCACCTGATTCTCTCTTGGCAGGCGCGTCTGACCACTGCAGAGCCCAGGCTGACATGCAGCTTCTGGGCTCCTGGCCCTGGGCTTTCACAGTGTGGGGCCCTCAGGGTGCAGTTGGCTCCCCAGGTCCTGGCCAGTCTCTCTGGGGGTGCTGTTCAAGTCTACACCAGCCTCAGTGGCACTGAGTGCTACAGCGCATCCTGGCCTGGAAAGCACCCTGAAGGTTTCCCATATAAAACCGAGGTCCGTCCTTTTCCTGTCTTTGCTACACCAGCCAATAAATGCCTTCATGTGTGCCGATCCAGACTCAGGGACTGAGTGATCAGGACTCAGGACTGAGCCAGGCAGTGGGTGGAGGAGTAGTGTGGAAGAGCCTGAACTCCTTTTCACGTGTTTCTAGTGTTCAAAGCCCCTATGGGTCTGGATGCAGACCCTGGGTGGGAGGAAGCATCCACGAGACCAGGTGCCCGCGGGAGATAGGGTGAGGTGGGACCAAGGCCAGGTGTGCCAGGCTCCCTGCAAGGACAGAGGGCTCTGTGAGCTAGCAGTTCAGGGAGACTTCATTCCCCTGGGCTGGCTTCTTCCTTTCTTTCCTTTCCTTTTAAAATCAAATGATTTGGGAGAAGAAGTGTGGCACTGAAGTTTGATTCAGCAGTTTGGGGTTAGAGCACGGAGGGAGGGGCGCCTCATGTTTGTTGGTGCCTGGGCATGGCAAACGGACAGTCTGTGTCTCGAAGGAAAGCCTGCTATCCTGTTAGGATGCTGGGAGCATGTTTCAGTGTCCACAGACACTGGCTAGAGCAGCACGTGTTTGGACCTTGGCTAAATTCTGTGATCATCATGTCACCAAAAGTCCCAGAGTCAAAGCCTTTTTCTGGAGTCCCTGAAAAAGGAGGTAGAACAGTAGGGAGTAGTGGGCAGCATTCAGGAAGGACTGACTTTGGAGGTGTCTGGGGCCAGGGACCCCACCGCTCTCCCACGCCCTCTCTCAGCAGCCAGAGGTCTCTCCCCATAGGGCAGAAGACCCTAAAGCTGCAAGGGTCCTGACTGCCCAGCAGTCAGAATGGGAGAGGTTCCTCCAGGGCCACACACAGGCAGTGAAGGGCTGGGGGGACCTCGTGCTTTCCACTCATTTGGGTTCAGTTCACTCCTTGGCTGCCTCAACGTGAGGAAGCCGACACCCCAAGGACGTGACCCTGTGGGAGGTGACCCTGTGGAAGAATCACTGACATTCACAGAAGCCAGCATCCCTGTCTGTGTCCGAGCCCAAGAGGGGCTATCGGGAGAGGGGAAGGTGCCACTAACCGTGGAGAGTTCTCAGGGACTCCTGTCTTGCCTGGCCTGGCAGGCCCTAGCGCAGGGGTATCGTTCATGGCCATCAAGCAGGTGGCCAGAGGCCCTGGGTGAGAGTAAGTGGAGGAGGGACTACACAGGAGCCACACTTCCAACCTTGCTTTGTTTCAGGGCCTTTTATATAGGACTCCATGGGGAAACTGAGGCACTTAGTAATAGTGACATAGACCCCAGCCTGCCAGCTGGTGAGGAAACCTTCATTCTGCTCCTCCCCTGCCAGGACTCAGGCAAGTGCCCTCTCCGCAGTGTAGACAAGCTCCAGGTGACCCACCAGGCTCAGTGCTCTGCTCACTGTGTGGCCCTAAGCAGGTGCCAGGCCCTCATGTCCTTCACGACATCCTGGCCAGCCTTCCCCTTCCCGGTCCCATGAACGTTCCCAGGGTTCTGACTCTTCTTCCTGCTGGACAGATGCTCAGGAGGCCCAGCCCTGCTCTGCCGAGTGCTTCGCCCCGGAGACCTGGGAGTGTGCCGTGTGGGGTTGTGCGTGTCACTTGTCACGGAGCCTCACACCTCCACCTCTCCTGCCTGCCGGGCCACTCTCTTTCCAGCCCATGAGTGCTTACAAATTAGCTGTTTTGAGCTATGCTGGTTGCAGATAAAACAGGATTGGGAAAGGGCAAATTATAGAGAACGGGTGGGGACCACCCCCTCATTTCCCGCTCGCTGCACAGACCCCATTAGAAGGATTCTCCTCACCATGACCTTGCTGAGTGGTTGGAACTCAGCAGCTGAAATGTTGCTGTAACAAGATACCCAAGACTAAGTCCTTTATGGAGAAGAGGAGTTTATTTGGCTCACAGCTCTGGAGGCTGAGAAGTCCAGAACACCATAATGGCATCTGGGTCACAGCACAGCATAAGACATCCCATGACAAGACGGCACAAGAGTGTGTCACTTGATAAACCCACCCGTGCAGTCCAGGGATACCGACCCTCATGACCTCACCAAAGCCTAGTCACCTCCCAAATCCCTCTCCTCCAGAAGCCACCCACATATGCATTGGGGGATTCAGTTTCCAACACATACAACCTGGGGACACCTTCAAACCATAGCACACTTATGGTTCTTCCCAGATCCCTGCACCAGATTCAAGAGAAGCCAGCACACCACCTGCCACAGAGGCAGTTTCCCCAGTGAAAGAGCCACTTCCTGGGTGCTGTAGGTCACAAGTCTTGTCACCAGCCTGTGGCAGCCAGGTGGCTTCATCCTTCGACCACCCTTTACCTGGAGTTGTGCAGCAGCCCTGTCCTTCCAGACAGAAACCGACCCCAACCAGCGCCCTGCCCGGATCCCAGCCAAGACCCTCCAAAATCAGAGTGCAGCAACTAGGGTTTCCTAAGTTGTTTCAGGAGCCTACTCACAGGTCCTGGAGAGGAGCCTGGGAGAACCCTGCTGACCGTTGCATGGTGAGAGACCAGAGGGGACCCCGAGCCTGGCCTCCCTTGCTCAAGCCTATGGGGCCACGGCCTGTGGCCACTACTCTGCCCACCTGCCTGACCCCAGGGGCTCCCAGCATGGAAGGGACTGCTGCAGAGCCTCTCGCCCAGCATAGCCCTGCTGTCACCATGCCTGTTTGTCTCGTCCATCCCTTGGCAGCTTCCTGGTCCTTCGAGCGAACTTAGGCCCTGATGTCCATAAAGGAGGAGCCCTGCCATCCTGAACTCAGTGAGCACAGGGGCTTCTAGAAGTCGTATCCTTCCTGCCCCTTCTAGATGTAGTAACAAGATGCTGGACAGGAAGAGTCTGATGAAGCCATTCAGTAGAAAATAAATTTAAATCTACGACACTGTTTAAAACCTACGAATGCCGGTGACGAGTAAAGGTCTTTGTGGCAGACATTTGAAGGGCCAGTGACAAGCAAGGGCCACCCAGCTGTAGCCTCGGAACAGAGAGCCAGGAAAGGATGCAGTCACTGCAGAGAAACTCTGCTAAAGGGGCTGGGTGTGTGGGGGTGTTCGACGTGGACCTGGAAGACAGACGGGGCTGTGATAGGCAGAGGGGGAGGAGACAAGGCCACAGAGGGAGGACTGGGAGCAAAGAGGGGAGCCCAGGAGCCTCCTGACTCTTCCCAGAAGGCAGCAGGGCAGAGGAGGGGCTCCCAGACCAGAAGCACCTCGCTGGGTCTGGCCCTGCTAGCTGTGTCCATGGGCATTGAGAAGGCAGGGCTGGACAGTGCATTGTGGGACCTGGGGGTGACTGCCAATCGCCCCAGGGTCACAGCCCTGGCTGTGGACAAGGCCACCTGGGAATTAGAGATAAGAGTGAGGAACGTGGAAGACACCAGAGGAGAGGCTTTTGGTGCAGGACTTAGGGGAGATGGAGGTCAAGACAGAAGGTCGAGGGTTATTCCGGGGCCCAGCAGGGCAGTGTCTGCTGTGTTAGCGGGGAGGGAGGTGATGGCAGAATCCGCTGCAGACCGACCACCTGCTTACTGCTTAGTGTCAGCTCCTTGCTCCTTACCAGAACTGAAGTTCAGCATGGCTTTCCTAAGTGGAGGTGCTGGAGCTGGGACACCAAGGAGCCAGGACCCAAAGCCAGGCTCTTTGGAGCCCAAATCCACTCTCAGCTGCCTGTATGGCTCTTGAGGAATTTGACAGTGAAGAAAAGAGAAGGTACATGCCAGTAATCTCAGCTACCCAGGAAGCCGAGGCAGGAGAATCACAAGTTCAAAGCCAAGCCAGCCTGGGCAACTTACCCACACCGTGTCTCAACTTAAAATAAAAATAACAAGGACTGGGGGAGTCCTAGCTTCCATCAACAGTACTGCAGCAAGTGAGGGGGCAGCAGATTATACTCAAGGGTTAGCAGGCCACAGAGAGAGACAGCACTGGTCCCAAGCCCATCGGTGGTGCCCCGTCCCACCTACCCTTTCACAGATATTTCTGCAATGCACTGCTCTTCTGACTTCGGGGGCTGTTTCTTGGGACTTGCAGCCTCCAGTGGCTCCACATCATGACCACAGAGAGTCTCGGGGAGGCCCAGAAGGGCCAAGTCATTGTGCCCTCCTCAGGCCTGAAGGTCCCAGTGGGTCCCAGTGCAGCTGGACGAGTTGTTCGCAGCCCTGGGGACCAAGACCATGCTTTGAGAAGCACTTGGGAGCTGTTCCCATCTTCTGGGAGCTTCCTTACCTCTTCTCCCTATCCTTGAAGCAGCAAGCAAGGAAATACTTCTGATGTCGGAAGGCCTTGGTAAGAAGAGCTTCACCTGGTTCCTTTAATTCTCAGAAACGCATGGAGCCCGCGTCCCACTGGAGTGACCCTCGAGCTGCGGTCAGCTTTGAATCTAAAGCCGTGCACCAGCCCTGAGCATGCGCGGTGCTTAGCAAGAGGCTGTTGTTGGAAGGCAGTGTGTTCGGGGCCAGTGCCCACAGAGCACTTGGCCTTTGTCACCGTGTACCTGACAGGACATGTCTGGCACCTCTGCCCCGTCTGCACCCTGGCTGTGCTCCGTCTGTCTGGGTGCATCCTGTACGTCCCTGCTGCCCTCCTGCCCCAGCTCCTCGTTCCACTCGACCCCCCGGAGGGTATTAACTTTCCCTGGCAATGAGTAGATGCTATTTTTAGCTGCCCAGGATGAGGTGTTCAGGTGTCATAGACAGAAGGCCCAGAGCCATCTCGTCCCCTTCCTCCTTCAAAGGACACAGGGAACCTGGGGCTAAAATTGCACATCCTAACTCGGTCGCCTTCTCTGCGGGGACACAGGTGCACGCTCCTCCCCACAGGAGACAGGACACCTCCCTGTTTACTTCCTGCTCCTGCAGAGGCAGCAGGGCGCTCAGGGGACCTCAGAGCCCTGTGCCAGGCACCTGGGGATGCTGCCGTACTTCCTCCTTGTCCTGAAAGATGAGTTTTGGAGAAGCCACTAGGAGCCTGTGTGCTGGCTTCCATAGGGAGTGGACCCTGTCCCTCTGGTGCATGTGACAGTCCCAGGGGCTGGGGATGTCACTCCTCATGGACCCTGGAATCAGAAGGGAAGATGAGGTCACTGCCCTCAGGGTCAGTGGCAGGGAGGAAAGGGATATGGTCCAGAGCACCAAGATCCTCTATAGGCTATGACAGGTGTCTGCAGCTGAGAAGGAAAGGTCTTGGGTCCTGAATTTTTTTTTTTTTTTTTTTTTTTTTTGAGATAGAGTCTTGCTATGTAGCCCAGGCTGGCCTTCAACTTGCAGCTATCCTCCTGCCTCAGCCTCCTGAGTGCTTGGGATTACAGGCATGCACCACCACGCCCAGCTCCCTGGATGTCCTTGGGAGGTGTCCAGCTTCCTCTGTGGCTGAGCTGAGTCACTTCCCAGCAGGTGGGGTGGGAGACTGACCAGGTCTCCCCACGTTGGGGCCCCAAGCCCTGCCCACACACCCTCAGTGACCCCTGGGTTGCCCACAACACCACCATCCCCAAAAATGCACGCACATGCATGCACACACGGCCCTGTGTGAGGCTGGGTGCCCACCTCCTGTCTCACAGCCCAAGGGTTCTGGCAAAGCCCCCTGGTGCTGCTGGGAGGGCGCTGAGCAGAGGGTCCTCCCCACCTTCCAGCAGCTGGTAACCATGGCAGCATGAGCTGTGGGAGTGTCCCAGCCACCTGCTGGGCCATATGAGTGTGAGTCCTGGCAGGCCCCAGGGTACATGTGGGTGTCTGGGGACCAATAAGGGGGCAGGCGGGGGCCAGGGACCCAACCCTCAATCCCTCAAAGGAGCAGGGGAGTACCTGTCCCCACACCCAGCAGGCTCCCTGGTGTCTAACGCAGACTCAAGTCCAGCTTACTTTGCTCTGGGTTGATGTGGGGCTGGATCCTGGGCTCCTGCAGCCAGCGGCTTCAGGAGAGTCCCATCGGCCCCTCAGCTAGGTGATGCTTGCAGCCCCACTTCCTCCTTCGAGGAAGAGGGAAACTGAGGCTGTGGAAGACCCCCCCCTATACCTCTTGGTACAGCGGGGGTCACATACAGCTCTCCCACCAAGCCCCTCAACAACGTCCTGCAAGTCTCTAAACTGCCCTCTCCACAGTGATCGTTTCCGCAGGTGTCTGGCCTCTCCCGGACCACGGGGCCCCATGAGGATGGGGCGTGCCTGTCCCTTCGCCCACCTCCCTCTGCTGAGCCCAGCATGAGATGGCTGCCCCGACTCTGGGCAATCAGAGAAGGGAACCTGCCAGCAGAAACCATCCCTGTGCACAGCCTCCCTAGCACTCTGCCCTGGGGATCAGATGCACCCCTCGGTGCAGGCAGACAGCCTGGGCTCGGGCCTCCAGCGAGCCTGCATCTGTTGTGCCAGGACCATATAGAAAAGGCGTCATCCCCTCGGGCCAGGCGTACAGTCTCGGGACCCACGCCGAACTCACAGAAGAAGCCCAGATGCCACAAAACCAGGGTCCTCCCTCCCATTGCTCCCCCACACTGCGGCTTTACCCATATGTTGCCATCCAGGGCTACAAGCCACAGAGATAAACACCACAACCCTGACGCATCTGCCCAGGGAATAGGTCGCTCTGTGGCCCTGCCACTGCCCTCTGTGTCCACTCCACCCCCAGAGCTGACTTGCAATGTGTCTGCCCCACATGATGCACCTTGGATCACGTCCAGGCGGAGACCGGTCCCACCATGGCACCCAGACTTCATCTCCCCAGGGCTGGCCCTGGTGGGACTTTGAGACTAGATCCTGGGTTCAGCAGAAGGCACCTGGGCTGCCCGAGGCTGACCACACCCCTGAGAGGGCCTGCTCAGGGATCCTCCCCTGAAGGCACAGTCCTGCCCTGAATCCCAGGCCAGCCCAGGGCGGGCAGGAGGTAGAGTCCCACAGAGCCAGGTGCACAGGGCCTGCAGGCAGGGCAGCTGTGGTCCTGCAGCTGGCATCGTAGTCTGATGCCCACAGGCTCCACCACCTGGCATCTGGCCGCACGGGCTCCAGCTCCCAGCCCCTCAGCCTGCCCTGTCTCAGCCTCAGCTGTAGCCACTGCCAGCCCGAGGCAAGCACTGCTCCTGTCTTTTCAAGGAGGCACTTAATTACTTGGAGGTAATTCCTTGGAACTGCAGCACCACCCAGAGCACCCAGACAGAGGGTTCCCCAGCAGTGGCAGGCAGAGAAGACCGAGGTCCCGGGAGCTGAGGGCCTCCGGGCAGAGGGGCTGGACCACTTAGTGCTGGCCCCACTGCAGGGAGTGCGGCCGTGCACTGCATTTGACTCCGGGAGTTGCTGAGGACAATGACTATGGTCACTGTCACCGTTTATATTGGCAGTTGGCATTTGTGGGTTTGCTCTCTGTTAGGCCCCCTGAGTAATAACTTACATGCAGTTACTTTCTCGAGTACTGGGTGTTGAACTGAGGGCATTTGCACTGAGCTACAGCCCCACCTTTTTTTATTTTTTATTTTGAGACAGGGTCTCACTAGGTCATTAATTTGCCCAGGCTAGGTTTGAACTTGGCAATCTTCCTGCCTCAGCCTCCCAGAGTGCTGAGGATTACAGACATAAGCCCATGCCTGGCTTTTTACAAGGTGTAGCTATATTGTCCAGGCCAGCACTGAACTCTCTTTGTAGCCCGGGCTGACCTTGAACTCACCATCCTCCCGCTTTAACACCCCCTCCCCCACGTGCTGAGATTATAGGCAGGTACCACCACACCTGCCACTGGCTGCCTCTGCTTCTCAGGGACAAGAAATACTGTACTTGCCAGTGGTCCCACAGCTAGCACAAGGCAGAATGAGAATGTGACCAAGGTGACCTAAACTGCCCCGTTAGCAAGGTGGGGACTCACTGGCCTGCTCCAGACCACAGAGGGGAGAGGGCAGGAAGACCCTGCGTGTCCCCACTGGTGGCTGCAGGCTATGCTGTGGGATGTCCCATCCCGCTGGGCTGTTGTCCTTTCCATGCTCCATATAGACGGACACTGCACGCGGAAGGAGGCAGAGGCGGGATGGTGTAGCAGTTGCAGGTGGGGCATCTCCCCTCACCTGCTAGCCTCTGTGGACACACCTGGCAGCCCGCACTTTTTCACCCCACCTTGGTCTCGAGAACTGCTGACACCCACCCAACACTTTCTCATCTTTTCACTCTTCCAGCTATATTACTTTGTCGCCACTGGCCAGGGTGAGATTATATAAGCGGGACTTCTGTATGCCAGGCTGCAGACCTGTGCTCCCCAAACACTGCACCACGTGCCCCCGAACTGCCCCTGCTCCGTGTCACAGCCACACCGCAGCCTCGCCAGCCATGAGTGTTTCATTTAGAAGCGTATTTTCCTGTTAATTACGTGATGGTGGAGGCTCAGTGCCTGACGATTTTCTTTTGGAGATCCTTTTACTCATCAGAGGCTTCGGTGGATGTGGCAGGGTAAAGCTGGCTTTCAAATCGCTGGTGCAGTGCTGCATGGGCAAGTTATTAATCTTTCATGCCTCTGTCACGTGGCACTGGGACCACGGTAATCCTCTTTGAAACCGTTCATTATTTATTCTTACTGTCCCCTGGAGAGGAGGGAGGAGCCCCAGCACCTGGGTCTAAAATGCAAATGCAGGGAGTGCCATGGAAAGTCCTGCAAACCTCCCCGAGAGGAGACCCCCAGGAACGGGCCACTTCCCCCCGAAGAAGGCGGCCTCTCACCTTCATACAGCCAGCGACAGTGAGAGGGCTTCGGGCTAGGACAGTGTGTGATCGTCCCCCCTCCACAGCCTCGCATCCCTCGGTCTCAGTTACTCTCCATCTGCCTTGGCTGAAATATTAGGTGGAAATTAGCAGAAATAAACAATCCATATGTTTTAAGAAATTTCTGTGATAGTATATGGCTATAGTTGTTTGATTCTGTTTACGTGTTGCTACTCTCGCTGTACCTAATTTATAAATAACATTGTCAAAGGAACATATGTGTAGGGGGAAGCATCACATGCGTAGGGTTCAGTACCATTCACAGTTTCAGTCATCTTCTGGGGGGCTTGGGACGTGTCCCCTGGGGAGAAAGGGACACCACTGCATTAGTTTCCTAGAACCACAAAAGTCATGGCTCCAAACAGCCCTATTTATTCTCTCACAGTCCAGGAACTCGAAGTCCAGAAAAGGTGCAGGCAGGGCTGGTGCCTTGAGGGGCTCTGGGGCATGGAGCAGGAGTCTCCGGGCTTTCCGGCTTCTGGTGGCTGCCACACTCCCTGGTGTCCCTTGGCTTATACACGCACCACCTCCATCTCTGCCTCCGTCATCCCTTGTCCCTTTCTGTGTCTGTCACCTCTTCTTACAAGGACCGTTGACAATGGAGGGAAAGCCCACTCTAACAAGGTGATTGCACCGCAGTATTCTTACCTAAAACGTCTGCAAAAACCCTTTTGCCAAATAAGGTCACGTTCACAGGTACCGGGGGTCAGGGCCTGGACATCTCCACAGGGGGACACATTTCGACCCACTACGGCGGGTTTCTGGTGCTGATTGCCACCCCAGCCCTGGTCTCCTTCAGAAGTTTCTGTGGCTTGAATTCCTGTCCTGCGTGTGGAACACAGCTTGCTGAGGCTGAGGGTGCGGTGGTGGGTGTGGAAGGGTGTGGAGGGGAGTCCCGCTGGATTGCACCCCTGGGTCCAGAGCTAAGGCTGAGCGCTCAGCCCTGGGACCAGGAGTGGAGCCCAATATGGGGTCTCCTCTGTCCCCTCCTGCTCATGAGCATGGGATCCCAGCCCCCTCCGGGTTCAGGGAACTCAGCAGCCCGGGCAGGCAGCAGGAGGACCACGTGCAGTGAGGCAGGGCGCAGCATCCCACTGGGCAGGTGGGGTTCTTGGGTGAGCCCTCTCTTCGGGATGCCAGCCCGTGCTTCCCCATGGAGGAGCAGATTCCTGCTGTAGACTTGAGGGAGGCCCGGGATGGGCATCTTAGGGGCTGTGTTCTGGGTGCCCCTAGAGCAAGAGGCAGATGTTCGGACAGGCTGCCTGGCTGGCATTCCTTCCAGGCGTCTGACTCCCCCTTTGCGAATGGAACTGGGGTCTTTGCCCCAGCTTCTTCCAACATTATGGCCAAGTTCTCCCTGCCGTTCACTAGTAGGGCGAGATCAGATCAGCATGAGGCGCCGGGGATCAGCTGGGACACTCAGCTGATTCGGTGCCAGGCCCTGTGCTAGGCACAGCAGAGTGCCTGGAGGGATGCATCAGCCGAGAGGAAGCAGCTCCCATCACAAGTAAGAAGCTGGTGTCATCTGGGCACGATGGCAGCACCCCCACTCCCGAGCAGGCTTCCTGGCCCATGGAGGGTCACCCCCAGGAATGGGGAGTCCTGAGTTCCATAGAGAGAGGGACCCCAACCACTCTTGGGGGCAAGATCGAGTCACTGCAGGACTATCTGCTTGATGGCACAAGAGGCCACTGGGGTGGCCACCTGTGTACGTGACCCTCCCTCTGAAATCACCCATCTCAGAAACGCCAAGACACCAGCCTCTCCATCCTTCTCCCACTCTGGGGTGCAAGCAGTCAAAACCCACCCCCTCCACCCAGGAAGCCAATCCATCATCCCTCCACCATCCTCCGTCCCCCAGCCTGGGCATCCCCAACTCCCCGCCTTGCCGAGTCAGGCTCTGGGTTGCATCCCCATGGGGAAGGATTCTTGTTTCCTCCCCACCCCCGCTGGGTTTTTCCTGCTTTGGCTCCCTTAAAGTCTCAATCTGGCCCAGAGAGGAGACTCAGCATTTCCTTTATCCCTTTGTGGCGGACACTGCAGAAAGGAGCAGAGTATCGGGCTCTGTGGGCACCGTGCAGGCATTTCATGGGCTTCACTGTTGTTCTTACCGTCGGTGTCTCCCAGGACCCCCAGCCCCGCCCTCACCAGCTCATTGATCATCCTGAGACTCATGGCGCTTCCTTCCAGGTAGATGCAGCTGAGCGTGGCTGGGGGGGGCAGCTAGAGATGCTACAGGCTGGGTGGCAAGGTGCCTGCAGTTGAGTGTGGGCTGCGGATTCCAGTGTGGCCTGGAGTCCTCTGAACTCATGTGCCGATGAGGATGGCGGCAGGGGCATTGCCTCCCTAGGGATCCCCTCGCTGGCATTGATGAGGAAGATTCTGCCAGTTGCTGTTGGTCCCCGCGGTGGCTCCTGCTTGGCATGAAGGGCAGGGCTTGGGTTTCACAGAGAAGATGATGAGCTGAGTCCCCTCATACCACGCTAGTGCCCCCTCACCCTGGCAGCAGTCCTTGTCCCCTCCTGAGGACAAGGACGGCCTCCCTGATCCTCTGTCCATCCTGTTCTTCTCTCAGGACAGGACCCACCAGCCCAACAGCAGCATGGGGTGACAGACTTCTTGGTGAACTTCAAGGGAGGGGAGACGAAGCTGCTTCTGGGGTGGCCCAGGGCTGCCTACTGTGTGTAACCCCCACCCACCCCGGAGCTGCCCCTGGGACTTATTTCTGCAGAAGGCCTAGGCCTGAGGCCACCTGGTGGGAGATGTCCTCCACTCTGACTGTGGCCTGGGCCCCAGGAGGAGGCACTGCGCAGCCCTGCCCCATCCATTCCTCTGGGAGTCGCCACAGCAAGAGCTGTTAAGGCAGGAAACCAGCCATGCCCAGGCCTGGAGGGCAGAAAGCCACACTGCCCTGGGTGCCCCACCCCCAGAAATTGTCCACCTCCCCACCCCAGCTGGGCCCAGCTGGACGTGCAGGTCTCTGGAGGGGAGCCCAAGGGCACTGTGCAGCTGGCCACCCGACCCTCCGCAGGCGCCCCGGGCCTCGGTCCTCGCCTGCCCTCGGGAGCATCTGCTCTCCACAGCAGCGGGAGGCTGCCCCGGGGTGGCCGAGATGGCCTCAGTCGCGTCCACAGGCAGGACGCAGCGCTGCGCCAGGCGAGACCCTCACCAGTGTGTCTCTGCAGGTGAACACACTGCAGCTTGGCTGATGGGTGGAATGGACCTGGGTGTGTGCACACGTGTGTGCATCTGTGTGTGTGCACATGTGTGTGCATAGGGATTGTGTACATGTACACATGCACACGTGTGATCAATTGCACCCCCAGCCAACACCCCACCTAGAACGTCTCTCCAGGGCTGTCCCGGAACCTGCTGTCCTGCCTGGATTCTGGTCTCTTCCTTAATTCTCTTGATCAACTTCCTGTAATAGGAGGAACTCTGACACACTTTCCCAAAAGGGGATATAAATTTAGTTTGAAGAAGAAAGAACTGTGACCTGGAATCCACTGTCTGCCCTGAGGCTCCGCTGCGGAGGCTCCAAGTCTTCTCCTGGGGCTTCTGGGAATGAGGTGATGAGGCCCGTGGGTTCCCCGGGAGCGTTCCCTGGCTCCCGGCTCCCTCTTCCTCCCTGCCTGTCTCTGTCTCTCTCCGTCCGTCTCTGGCTAGTGTTTCTCACACTTTGGTCATTGGCCTTTCGTCTTATGATTTGGGTCACATGTGCACACCACCAATGCGTCTCAGTTTGCACTCTCCTTTTAGTCACTTAATCTTATTTTTTGAATTACGTATTTGGAAATGAAACTTGCAGTACCTGCAATAAAGGGAAAACCAGCATTGCTGTCATGCTTAGGAGGAAGCTGGAAAAAAAGCAGATACCACACTCAAGCCCATCTCAGCAGGAGCCAGGTGCACAGGGCATGCTCCAAAAACCCTGCCATCAGGGTCCTAGGATGAGCCACCCGCTGGTTTGCTGAAATTCAGGTGTGTGCCACCTGTCTTCCCACCTCCACCCATCCCCAAATCACCCAGGGGTCAGAGGTCATCCACCTTGTCAAGGGCAAGGTGAGAAGGAGATGAACATAAGCATGGGCAAGTCAGCCCCATACCACCCTAGTGGGCTGGGTGGAGAGAGGCTTTCCTGGGAATAAAGGTGCTCATGGGCTGGGCTCGCATTTGAGTACTGAAGACTGAAGCCAGAAAGCTAAGAAAGTGTTCTTCTCTAGAAATCAGCCCAGAAGTCTGGGACAACGTGGCAGGAGAACATGGAGATGTTGGCTTTGTTGGACCTGCCCAGCTCTTCGCTTCTTAGAGCTGTGTGCTTTGGGCACGTCTTTCACAAGGTGCAGGAGGTCCCGTGTTACTGATGGAAAGTACAGCCCTCCACCCCTGGGTAACCACTTAAAGAAGTGTGGGCTGACTCATCCAGACCTGGGGCGCAGCCTCTGCAGTGGACCCCAAGGCTTGTGAAGGCCCTGGCGGATGGCAGCCATGGGAGAGAGGGCAAGGGCTGCCACAGGCAAAGGAGCAAGAGGGAGAAGTCCACAGGTATGCTGGAGGCCAGGTGTGCGGAAGAGGCAGAGAGGTGTGCCCAAAGTCAGGTGTACCCAAGGCCAGGTGCCCAGGGCAGAGGCAGGCAGGGGTGCACGAGGGGAGAGGTGTGTGAGCTGGGTGTGGAGGAAGGCCCTGGGCAGCTACCAAGGACTTTAGAGAAAGGCAGGGTGTGCTCTGGTGACAGGCGGATAGCCGTGGTCCAGGCAGGAGCTCTAAAGGCAAGCGGTGGAGGTCGGCCCAAGAAGGGAAGTTCGGGAGAATCCTGTGGACCGAGCCAAGCCAACACATAGAGCCCAGAGAGAGGGATGGGCTGAAGGTGTGGCCATGGGCCCATGGGTATTGTGTTGGTCAGCTCTGTGTTAAAGGAGGAAAGGTTTACGTTGGTTCATGGTATCAGATGCGTCAGCTCGGAGACAGCTCCAAGGCGGAAACAGCGTGGCAGAGGAAAGCTGCTCCACTGAGGCATCCAGGGAACAGAAAGAGAGAGCAGGAAAAGAGAACCCGAGTGAGAGAAGGGGCTGGGACAGGATATACCCTTTCTAGTCACGCCCCCACCCACCTCCTAACAGTGCTATCAGCTCATCAGTGGGTTAATCCATTGATGAAGTTAGCATCGCCATAGTCTAATCACCTTCCCAAAGCCCCATCTCTGAACACATATCCAAATGTTCATGATCCAAGAAGGAGGAGGGAACCGAAGCTAGAGGGGCACTTGGGGAAAGAGTCTGAGAGCAGAGCACTGGAAGCAGGGGTGCTCAAAGGAAGAGGAGCCAGCCTGGAACCGGCAGAGGTGGAGAGGGTGGATGTGGAGATGGTAAAGGTGGCAGTGGAATGCCAGAGTGGAGGTGAAGAGATTAGAGGTGCAAGTGGTGGTGGAAATGGTAGTGGAGATGGTGGAAGTAGTAGAGGTGGAGATGGTGGAGTCGGAGGTAGAGATGGTGAGGGTAAAGACAGTGGTGGTGTGGTGGATATGATAGAAGTGGAGATGGTGTCGAGATGGTGGTGGTGGAGACAGTGCTTTTGGGGATGGAGGTACAGAAGGTAGTGTTAGGGATTGGATATGGTGGAGGTGGTGCAGATGGAGATGGTGATGTTGCAGGTGGAGATGGTGGTGTTGGAGGTGGAGATGGTGTTGGGGTGGAGATGGTGATGTTGCTGTGGAGATGGTGGTGTTGGGATGAAGATGGTGGTGTTGGAAGTGGAGATGGTAGTGTTGCGGTGGAGATGGTGGTGTTGGGGTGGAGATGGTGGTGTTTGGGTGGAGATGGTGGTGTTGGAGGTGGAGATGGTGGTGTTGGAGGTGGAGATGGTGGTGTTGGGGTGGAGATGGTGATGTTAGAGGTAGAGATGGTGGTGTTGAGGGTGGAGATGGTGGTGTTGGGGTGGAGATGGTGGTGTTGGAGGTGGAGATGGTGGTGTTGGAGGTGGAGATGGTGGTGTTGGAGGTGGAGATGGTGGTGTTGGAGGTGGAGATGGTGGTGTTGGAGGTGGAGATGGTGGTGTTGGGGTGGAGATGGTGATGTTAGAGGTAGAGATGGTGGTGTTGAGGGTGGAGATGGTGGTGTTGGGGTGGAGATGGTGGTGTTTGGGTGGAGATGGTGGTGTTGGAGGTGGAGATGGTGGTGTTGGAGGTGGAGATGGTGGTGTTGGGGTGGAGATGGTGATGTTAGAGGTAGAGATGGTGGTGTTGAGGGTGGAGATGGTGGTGTTGGGGTGGAGATGGTGGTGTTGGAGGTGGAGATGGTGGTGTTGGAGGTGGAGATGGTGGTGTTGGAGGTGAAGATGGTGGTGTTGGGGTGGAGATGGTGATGTTAGAGGTAGAGATGGTGGTGTTGAGGGTGGAGATGGTGGTGTTGGGGTGGAGATGGTGGTGTTGGAGGTGGAGATGGTGGTGTTGGAGGTGGAGATGGTGGTGTTGGAGGTGGAGATGGTGGTGTTGGAGGTGGAGATGGTGGTGTTGGAGGTGGAGATGGTGGTGTTGGGGTGGAGATGGTGATGTTAGAGGTAGAGATGGTGGTGTTGAGGGTGGAGATGGTGGTGTTGGGGTGGAGATGGTGGTGTTGGAGGTGGAGATGGTGGTGTTGGAGGTGGAGATGGTGGTGTTGAGGGTGGAGATGGTGGTGTTGGGGTGGAGATGGTGGTGTTGGAGGTGGAGATGGTGGTGTTGGAGGTGGAGATGGTGGTGTTGGAGGTGAAGATGGTGGTGTTGGGGTGGAGATGGTGATGTTAGAGGTAGAGATGGTGGTGTTGAGGGTGGAGATGGTGGTGTTGGGGTGGAGATGGTGGTGTTGGAGGTGGAGATGGTGGTGTTGGAGGTGGAGATGGTGGTGTTGAGGGTGGAGATGGTGGTGTTGGGGTGGAGATGGTGGTGTTGGAGGTGGAGATGGTGGTGTTGGAGGTGGAGATGGTGGTGTTGGAGGTGGAGATGGTGGTGTTGGAGGTGGAGATGGTGGTGTTGGAGGTGGAGATGGTGGTGTTGGAGGTGGAGATGGTGGTGTTGGAGGTGGAGATGGTGGTGTTGGAGGTGAAGATGGTGGTGTTGGGGTGGAGATGGTGGTGTTGGGGTGGAGATGGTGATGTTAGAGGTAGAGATGGTGGTGTTAAGGGTGGAGATGGTGGTGTTGGGGTGGAGATGGTGGTGTTGGAGGTGGAGATGGTGGTGTTGGAGGTGGAGATGGTGGTGTTGAGGGTGGAGATGGTGGTGCTGGAGGTGGAGATGGTGGTGTTGAGGGTGGAGATGGTGGTGCTGGAGGTGGAGATGGTGGTGTCGGAGGTGGTGGTGTTGGCGGTGGAGATGGTGGTGTTGGAGGTGGAGATGGTGGTGTTGGGGTGGAGATGGTGGTGTTGGAGGTGGAGATGATGGTGTTGGAGGTGGAGATGATGGTGTTGGAGGTGGAGATGGTGGTGTTGGAGGTGGAGATGGTGGTTTTGGGGTGAAAGTGGTGGTACTGAGGGTGGAGATGGTGATGTTGGGGTGCAGATGGTGGAGGTAATAAAGTAGAGGTGGAGATGGTAGTGGTGGAGGTGCTGTGTGTGTGTGTGTGTTTACACGTGTACCTGTGCCCATGTACAGGTGAGATGCCTGGCTCTATCTGCATGCTCCGTGAGCCAGCATTGCCCAGGGGGGCCAGAAACCTGGCGGAGACTATGGAGTTGAGCTGAGAGCTGAGAGCTCTCGGGCCTGGAGGAGGCGTGGAGGCCCAGGGTTCCCCTGCTCCCTGGGAAGCAGCAGAAACATGGCCTCATGCTGCTGTGCTTCCCTCTGCTCTGCTGGGCCTTGGCCTCACGCTGGAGTCTGTGTTGTCTGTAAGCCAAAGGCCGCTTGTCCAGAGCACGCTGGCATGCCACTCGTGCTCAGCAGAGGCATGCTGGGGCCACTGAGGTGCCAGGCCCTATCCCTACATGAGGGGCTCAGCAGGAAACAGCATGGACCCTGCGGCCATCCTCTGGGGCTCAGCATTCAGTGGGGGACAATCAGGTGAGCAGTCCTCACAGGCGGACTCAGTGAAGCAATGGACAGAGCCCTCGGGGACAGCCTTCCTGGAGAGGTGATGGTTGATCAGGGGCATCCAGGCAGAGGGAGCTGCACCTGCAAAGGTCCTGTGGCACAAGAGGGGGAGAGGCCCAGAGAAAGGACCTCGGCGACTTCTCTACCTGTGGACACGGCCGCACCATGCAGGAACTCCTATCTGGAGAGATGACAGCAGGCAGGTCCCAGGAACCCAGGGCACCATGCACTCCTGCCCTGCAGGACCCTGAGGCCCCCGCATCCCAGATTCATCAGCCCTGGTCCCCTCCATCTCCTCCACCTGAGCCAGGCTGCCCAGCTCACACGTGGATGGTGCCAGTCTCCTGGCAAGTGAGCTCACTCCTCGGAGGCCCCTGGCTGTGCCTCTGTTTGTCCCCAGGCTTTGCCGATGACACCCAGGACTGTGGTTTAGCAGAAGGGCTCCTGGAACTGCTGCTCGCCAGGTGGCCAAGACACACTGACCTCACCTCTGTGAGCCTCAGTTTCCACACTTGTCATCTGTGGCTAATGAGAGGCACAGCCTCATGGGATTGGGGGTAAGAATGAAGGGCATGAGCCAGGTGTGGTGGCGCATGTCTGTAATCCCAGCACTCGGGCCGGTGAGATGGCTCAGCGGCGTAAGCACCTGCCTGGCAAGCGCGAGGGCCCGAGTTCGACTCCCAGAACCCACATACGAAAAAAGGGCTGGTGACATCGCTCAGCGGCACGGGCGCCTGCTGGCACACAAGGTCCTGAGGTCGACCGCCGGTAACAAAAAAAAAAAAAAAAAATGCGTAATCCCAGCACTCTGGGAAGCTGAGACAGGAGGATCACAAGTTCGAGTCCCACCTAGGCAACTTAGCGAACCCCTATTTCAAAATGTAAAAATATATTTTTTATAAAGAGCATGGGGTGTAGCTCAGTGCAGAGGCCCTGGGCTCAATCCTCAGTACTGAAGGGGAAAAAAAAGGGCTGGATGCAGGTGATAGCCCTTCCCCAAGGCCTCCTGGGGACGGCACCAGGTGACAGTGCTCTGACACCAACCCCAGCACATTGGCCTGGGTCAGGGCTGCTCCTCAGGGGGATGCCCTTCAGTTCCTCCAACCACAGCCCTTGGGGGACCTTTCCTGGATGTCCCTGGACCCTAGCCAGCCAGTCTGACCTCCGTGCAGGGCTTTGACCCTGAAGGCCAGGTTTCCCCTAGGACGGACTGTCCCCATGCCCAGAAAGGTGAATCCCTGTCCTTCTGAGGCCAGGCCACTTCACACCACGCGACAGGCCGCAGTGGAGAGGCAGGCGGCCCCTCCTGGGCCGATGCTCTCTAGGTACTTGGCTCTCTGCACTGGTCGGGAGGCAACACAGGCAGGGTTTAAAAATACTACGCTCACTTAATCCAGCACAGGAGAGAGAAAGAACACACAGTCTGTATGAGCAACTCGAATCAAAAATAAATGAGGCAAAAGGAGTCTCCCAAAATAGTGCAGCTTCAGCGGCACAGCCTGAGTCGCGCAGCCAGCTGTCCTCAGCTCTCTGCCGTGCGCAGCATCGCAGTGCGGCTGGAAGACATCTTTGCAGCGCTTACTCCGGAAGAGATTAAGCAGACCCATGGTCTGATGAGAAACCAGAATTACCAGCAAAGTAAAGCAAGGCATGGGACCCAGGGGACCCAGGGAGGGTCCCTGGCATCGCTCCTCATCCCCATCACCCCTGAGAGCAGCATGGGGGTCACCTGGCCAGAAAGTTCCTCTCTGCCTTTGAAGGGCTCCTCTTCTGGACTTTGATGTCCCCACAGAAGGACAGGGGTGTGGTTTGGGCATAAGCGGAGGCCAAGCTACATGAGAGCAGCAGGTACCATGGGCATCATAAGGATTTACACTTCTGTCTGAATTTCATTATGATGGATATTACTTTTTTTTATGTGGTAGATCAGGGTCAGCCTAAAGAGCCAGATCTGACCCACCACTTGTCTTTGTAAATAAAGTTTTATTGAAACACAGCCCCATCCTCTCATTTACAGGTTGTGTCTGGCTGCTCTTGCACCCTAGGGTTGACTAGCCACAGAGCCTAAAACATTTGAGCTCTGCTGGGCCTGCTGGGCCTTGGTCATATGCTTGAGTGTCCTAGGGAAGCATCCTGTCCACTAACAACTCCTAATGTTGGGGGTTTCATTTGGTGGCATTTTTAATATGCTGATGTTGATTTACGGCTTTAAAACTAAATGTTGTTTGCAGGAAATAAAAAGATACTGAATGATTTGATTTCTCTTTGGCAAAGAACCTCTTCTAACCAGGACATTTAGTCAGTGCTCAGCTACATAGCCCAGCATGCAGGGAGACACACGCATCCCACCATAAGCACCCACTTGCCACCTGCACATGACGGCTGTCAGAGTGACAGACGCCCGGAACCCCAGCAGGATACCCCAGGCCACCTGCCAGGCCACCGTCCCTGCTGTGTTCCCCAGACATCTGAGAGGAAGGGACAGGCCCCAGAGAGGACCTTGCTCTTAGGAGTCCCTTTCCCTGTGATGTGCTGATGTTGCCTCCTCTGTCCCTCAGCTTCCATGACTCATGGCGGAGCTATTTCAGACCTCAGGCTGTGGCGACACATCCCCCCCAGAGCCTTCAACTGGATTCTTCAGTAGACCACAGAGTCTAGTGCGGAATTAGATTCAGCCTTTTTACGTGGACTGTCTCGAGCATTTGGAGATTTTGTATAAATTGTCAGTGGGACGCTGCCGAGCACACACACCAGCACCACGCACGCTGAGTCTGCCATGCGCCCCCTCCAGGCAAAAGCCAGCCCCAGGGAGCACACCTTTGGTGCTTGCCTTCCTCCCCCAGAGCGAGGTTTTGAATGGGGCTGGGCCACACACTGCCCATCAAGCCTGCGGAAACAGTCTGCCTTCTGGGTATCGTTATTAGAATGGATTAGCGTGCCAAATCCCCGGAGAGGAGGCTGTGCTCTCCTAAGAGAAAAACTCTACAGAATCCCCAAGCTGGCCGGAAAGACAGCAAGCCACAGAAGACTCGGCTGAACACACAGGATGAATGAAAACCCGGTGACGGAGAACACGCGTGGAGACGGGGCCGAGAACTTTGCACGGGTCGCCCTGCCGCCTTGAAACACAGAGATACGGTCCTGGAGTCGGGCCCAGAAAACAGAGAGGGGTGCATAGCGGGGACATGGGGTGCAGGGGGAAGGGGTGTGCTCAGCAAGGGTGTGTGTGTCACAGAGCCAGGCGCTTGGGTGCCTGGTCGTGAGGCTGTTAATGGGAAGTAGCTATGCTAGACCAGGGAGCTGCAGCCCTCCGCAGGGGACCAGGTGATAACTGTCCTGGGCCGCGGGCAGCACAGTCCCTCTGGCTGCAGAAGTCCTTGACCTGCGGTGGTTTGGTTTTCATCCTTATGATGGGTCAATCCGAGCGTCAAATGCGTAATCAGCTTATGACATGTTCGACTATGTCAGACTACTGGGGACGTAGCCCCCTCGTTAAGGCAAGGAGCCTCTAGACTCTTCCTCGTCCCTTTAGCATGAAAGCAACACAGACAGTAGCCTGCGTGTTTGTGTCTCCCACTGTCCTGTGTCGAAGCCCTCACCTCCTGTGCGATGGCGCCGAGAGGTGGCACTTTTGAGAGGCGATTGGGACTAGATGAGCTCGGGAAGGTGGAACCCACGATGGGAGCTGTGTCTTTATGAGGAAGACCAGAGCTCTTTCTCGGCCGCATGAGGACCCAGCAAGAAGGAAGCTGTTTACACACCAAGGAGAAAGGGCTCACCCAGAACCGAGTCCCACGGCACCTTGACCCTGCACTTCTGGCCTCCCAACCGCAATAAGTCACTGTCCACTTTGGAAACCGCCAGCCTCTGGTGTTTTCTCATGGCCAGCGTGACTCTGCGCCGACAAAACTTCATTTACGGATGCTGAGATTTCCTCCTTCTGGCTTTTTTCTTCCACCTGTTTAATGGTGTAAAAACAGCCCTTGGCTTGGGGGCTGCAGAAAACAGGTTGGGTTTGGCCTCTGGGGCCCAGCAGTTTGCTGACCACTGTCTGAGGCCAAGCACAGTGACCACCCGGCTTCACTCATCATGGGACAGCGATGCAGGACACTAAGGAGCTCTGGGTTCCGGGTGCCTCTGCCATTTCTGCCTCTCTTAGACACCTCTAAAAGAGCTGGATGTGGATGATCCAGAAAGGGGCTGCAGCGAATGCTGTCTGCCCACCAGCAGGCTGACCTCAACCTCAGCGTCCTCATACAGTGGGCACGGTCACCGAGGCTGCCTACAAGAGCCAGTGTGACAGCTGCTGTGAAACACTGTACAGCGTGAGGAAAGGAGCGCATTAGAAACCTTGAGGGAGAATGGGAAGAAGCAAGGCTGTCTTCTCTCGGGAGCGGGGTGCGGGGTTGGGGGGGTGTGGCAATGCCAGACGTCCTCAGATGCTCTCAGGTTGTCACACCGTGGAGGGACCTGACTGGTTCCTTGTCTCCAGAGACCAGAAGTGGGACCGACAGCAGGAGTTGCAAGGAAGCACATCTTACCTCTGCATGCAGAGGCCTTTTGTCGTCATGTCACCTCTCTGCAGTGGACCAATCTCCCCGGAGCTCCCCAGGGCTGGAGATGCTGAGATACAGCAGTGTTGGGACTGAGCAGAGGGACTGCGTGTGCTTCAGAGCCCCGGCCTCGGCTCCCTGCTCCTCAGGCTCGGAGGGTCCGGGCTGTGGGAGCCACGTCCTGTTGGCGACCGATGGGGCAGGTGACCCCTTCACAGTGCTGGCCCAAAGGGATGTGAGTTACATCAAAGCAAATATATTCCACACTTGCTCCCCTACGTAGAAATACCTGGAAGTCAGGAGAACCACCGTGAGGGCCCCACTTAGCAGGAAGTGCCTGGCAGTCGCAAGACCAGCCTGGCCTGCGATCTCTCTCTGTGGTCAACTCAGGGACAATGTGCTGCAGCCCAGGCCCCCACCCCACCCAGCCGAGATGCCCCAGCAGCGCTCATGCTGGAAGTAGAAGCAGAACTGTAAGTGGCCTCCTCCACGACAAGAACGTCCCCTCCCACCAGGAGTGCAGGACTTTCTGGAAGCCCTACCCCTAGGACTTGGCTGGAGAGGGCATCCAAGGCCACCCCAGCTGGGAGTAACTGGTGACAGCTGGCACACTCGGCAGACCTCTTTGCCAGGTTTACTGATCTGGCTTAAACGCGTGGCTACATAAATGCAGAGGTGGCACTGCTGTTGATGAAATGAAGTCTTTGTTTTCTTTCTAATTTTTTTTATTGTGGTAAAAGACACATGACACAAAGCTTACCATCTTAGGTGTAGAGCGCGGCAGTATTAAGTGCACTCCCAATGTTGTACAGCCATCGTCCCCCTCCACCTCCGTGCCTCGTTTCATCTTGCAGAACTGAGGCTCCATCCCCACCAAACACTTCCCCCATATACAGCCCCAGCACCCCCATTCCACTGGTGCCCCTGAGTACTTCCTATAAGTGGAGCTGTACTGTGTTTAACTTTTTGTGACTGGCTTAGGCCACTTAGCCTAATGTGCTCAAGGATATGGTAGCAGGCTCCACAATGTCCTTCTCTTTATGAGTGAGTAATATTCCATTGTGTGGATGTGCCACAGTTGGTTTATTCACTCAGCAATTACTCATCTATCAGTGGGCACTCAGCCTGTTTGCTTTTCAGGTCTTGTAACACTGCCGTGAATGCTGCGAGACGCTGTGTTCAGTTCTCTGGGGCAGACAGCCAGAAGTGACATTGCTGGGTCATGTAGCAGATCCACTTTTATGTTTTCTTTTTGTTTCGTTTTGTTTTGTTTTGGGAGACAGGGTCTTGCTATGCAGTTCAGGCTGGCCTTGAACTCACTATGTAGCCCAAGCTGGCCTCAAACTCTCAGTGATCCTCCTGCCTCAGCCTCCCAAATGCTGGGATTACAGCCGTGCACTGCCACACCCCGCAATCATTGTTATGTTCCAGAGGGGCCTGCGTGCCGTTTTCCACAGCAGCTGTCCATTTTCCATGCCCACCAACAGCACACGCTGCGGCTGCCCGTGTCACGCTGATGCGCGAAGTGGCGTCTTGGTACGGTTTGGACTCGCCGCTAACAAGCCTCGCATCTTGGAGAAACGTCTGCTCGGGGCCTGCCCTGGTTCTAGCCGTGTCGTTTGGTGTTCTGCTGAGTGCTGGGCGTTCTCTCCCTGTGCTGGATTTCAGTCCCTTGTCAGATATATGATGAGCAGCGAGGTGTCCCTGACTCTGCTGCCCAGCACTGGACGGCCACCTGCCTTCCCAGCACCAATTAACTTTTATTCAAGAGTTGGCAGATAGCCAAAGAACTGCGATCCACTTCTGAGGGCAGGAGTGGGGCTGAGGTTTGAGGCTGGCCCGTTGTGCCTGGTCATGCAGAGCAGCGGGGAGGTTAAGACGTCCACATCCAGCCAGGCATGGTGACCCACACCTGGAAGCCCAGCACTGAGGGAGGCTGAGGCAGGAAGATCACAAGTGCCACCTGGGCAGCTTAGGGAAACCCTGTCTCAAAATTTAAACAGGAAGTTAAAAGGGCTCAGAGCAGAGCTCAGTGCCAGAGCACTGACTCACAGGGTGGCCTTGGGTGTTACTTCACATTTGGGAGCCTCAATTTTCTGTAAAGTGTCCCTTGCAACAAGGGGTGGGGTGGCCCAGATTAGGCTCAACGTGAGGGGCCCCCGCCCTCCACTCTCACCTCCATGCCTTGCTCGCTCTCTCCTCCAGCCTTTCCTTCCTCCTCTCTTCTCCCTCTCCATCTCCCAGGGCTCTGCTTTCTTTTTTTTTTTTTTTTTTTTTTTTTTTTTTTGTGGGTACCGGGGGGACGACCTCAGGACCTCGCGCGCCAGCAGGCGCCCGTGCCGCTGAGCGATATCACCGGCCCCTTTTTCGTATGTGGGTTCCGGGAGTCGAACTCGGGCCTTCGCGCTTGCAAGGCAGGCGCTTACGCCGCTGAGCCATCTCACCGGCCCAGGGCTCTGCTTTCTTACACCCAAACGGTTTTCTCTTCCTTTCTTTCTCCTCTTTCCTACCCTCCTCACCCTGACCATATCTGGATCCTGCGGGCCCTCCCCGCAGTGCACCCCTGACCGGATGCACACAGACTGAGCTGGCCGACCACCCACCCCTTCCCAGCGCTCCCATCTGGGCCTCAGTACTGTACAGGTGCCACCGTGCAGGACAGGGTGGGTGTCCCAGCAAAGTCCTGTTCCCTCTCTCTCTCCCGAAGATGGGGCTCCCCAGTCCCAGGCAGGATCCCCGCCTCTCTGGAGGCCCCCAGCGGGAGGGCAAGGACTAGCAGGTGCTTCCCTCTCCTGCGCTGTCTCCCTGCCCCCACCTCCTGCCGGAGAGCCACCACACTGCCACACAGCCTGGGGTGTTGGGGCCTTCCCGCCTGAGTCACAGCCCCAGAATCAGAGGCCACACCCAGCACCCCACAGGCCCTGAGGTGCCCGGCTCCCCCACAGGGCTCTGGCAGCACCACACTGACTTCCTGTTGGGCCTGAGGCCGGGAGGGGTGCTGTGCAGCCAAGAGGTGACTTTGCCTCCCACCGGGGACGCCGGGAACATGGTCTCAGCTGCCATTCCAACCCAGGGACAGGTACCCAGGGCCTCTGGGGTGGTGTGGCCCGGGCTGGGCCTTGTGCCCGGTGGGTGAGCAGCCCGGCTCCCTGAGCAGGGCTGGGTGCTCCCGAAGGTCCGGGGTTTGTGCCCACAGCGACAGCCTGGAGCGGGGCTGTACCTGCCAGCCCAGGCCCCTTATGGCCCCATGTAGCTTCCTGTGCAACTGACCGGGACTCACTGTAGACACGCGCGCGCGCACTTACGGTGGCCCTGCACCCAGCCATTCTCCACGCCTTCTGCTTTCCATCCCTGGGGCAAGAGGGGAGACCAAGAGACCCTGGGTGCTCATGTCCCTCCCCACGTGGTGGCCGGGGTCAGCAGCTGCCAAGCATCCTGCGAGGCCCCAGGAAAGGCGCGGCCATCTGTGCTCTCCCCTCTCTCAGCGAAAGGCGCCGGGGCTCTGGCCCAAACAGTGAGTGTGATGGGCCCCCATCCCCTCCCGTCCTCATCAGACCGAGAGCCAAGCAGGGTGGAAGGCAGCAGACCCCAAAGCACTTCCCCTCTGCCATTCAACTCCACTTTCCCTGCGCTGCCGGAGGGGACAGTGGGAGCCCTGGTGACGGTGGCTTCCTCCCTTCTCGCCTCTCCTTCACTTCCCCCAGCAGGACTCGGGGCAGGGTGTGGCCACCGTGGGGGAGGGCAGCGAGAGGCCTAGAGCTTCCCTCGCGGTGGAGGGCGCAGCTCACACAGCCTGTGTGCGGAGTGACTGACGAAGGGAGGAGCTGTGTGGCCTGAGCGCAATGGCGGTCCTGGAGCAGGTGAGGGCTCAGATGAGGCCTGGGGTGAGGATCCCACAGCTCATCCTGTCCTGCAGCTCCTACCACCTGTGCAGCACGCGGGTGGAGGTGCCGGGTGAACCCTGCAGGCCGCCACACATCGCCACCTGTGGTCACCATGATGCAGGAGGGAGCTGGGCGCTGTGGCAAGGAGACAGGGCCTCGGCGCATACCTGGGCCCTTCACCTGGCCCTCAGAGGTCTTCAGAGGGGAGGAGGGCAGGAAGTTCAAAGTCTCAGAGTAGGGGTGGCTTTTCATCCCGGACGCAAATCATAGATGCCGGAAGGGGCATGTTTAAGTCACCATCTCTGGGATACTCGTGCTGAGCCCCCGGCCCATGGTCCGAGCCTCGTTCCCTTCTGGGAGGAACAGTAGCAGATCCCAAGGCTGGGGTTATGGCCACCGCCCCAGCTGCTATCGCCGCAGCAGCCGTCTCTGTCCACAGCCCCCGGAGGGGGTCCAAGCCAGGGGACGGTGCCCGGGTGGGGCCTGCGGGCCTGGGTGGGTGTTCGTTGCAGGAGGGAAGGGCGTTCGCACGTCATGTTGGAAGTGCTGGGATGTTTTTGGCTGTGGTCTGTTTTTTTAATATGATATTCCTTAGATGTAAGCATGAACTGTCCTAGATCTCGGGGTCCGTGCGGGGTTGGTTTGTGGTATGTTAGCAGGGAACTGGCATTTGAATGTTGCTTTGAAAAGGTTAGGTTGACATCGTTAGTCTGTGATCTTTCTAGAAAATGTTTAATGAGGCATTGGTGAGATGTGTTATCGACTACTCCATCCGGTGGTCCTGATCCTGGGCTCTGTGGTCGGGTCTGGATACTCCTGCTACAGTCTGAGCCATGTGACATTGTCCAGTTTAGTGTCAGCTTGGCAGGTCTCTGCGCTCTCCATCCTCTGACTCAGACCTCGGGAGTTTTGAGGTTCTCTGTAAAAAAAAAATGGGAGGGCCGGTGAGATGGCTCAGCGGCTTAAGCGCCTGCCCGGCAAGCGCGAGGGCCCGAGTTCGACTCCCGGATCCCACATACGAAAAAGGGGCTGGTGATATCGCTCAGAGGCACGGGTGCCTGCTGGCGTGCGAGGTCCTGAGGTCGACCCCCCGGTACCCACAAAAAAATAAAAAATTAAAAATGGGATCCTGCCCATGCCCTTGGTCTCTGGTTCCATTTGCACTGTTCTCCCTCCAATCTGGTCAAGGCGTGAGGGATGCTCAGGGCGACATGGGCCAGGTCAACCTCCATACGCTGCCCTGCCCCTCAGGCATCCTTGCCAAAGAGGGGCCCTCTGCTCCATCCCCCGACCCTGGGCACAGCTGACCCCCAGGGCACCCAGCGTAGTAGGCAGGCGCGCTTACTCTTACTCATAGCAGAGGAGTGGACACGGGGAGGAAGGACGTGTCATGCAGGCTCCCTTCTCTGGTGGTTTCAGGAGGTCGTGCCTCTTCCTATCTTGGTGGCGTGAAGTGCACCGTCAGCGCTGTGGCTCCTCCAGGCTTTGGCCACAAGGTTGTCACAGCAGATGCTTCAGGGCTTTGCCAGGGGAAGTCCCCGCGTTCGAGACACACTGTGTCAGTTGAGGACTTCAGCTTATTGAGCAGGAGCTTAAATCTCAGCCCCAGGCAGCACCGTATCCTCCCAGCGTCCCATGGCCCCTATTCATGAGTGTCATGGCCCCGTGCGTCTGGGGGTGAACGTTAGTGAACAGGGGTGAGTCAGTATGGGGAATCTAGTGTCACTGTAACTGGCCTTCATGATGCCCTCCTGTGCCCCTGCCTCTGGCATCCCGTGGCCCCCACCGTTGTGGTACTAGGGCTGGGGCCTTGTCATATGGCGTAGGGTCTCTCTGAAGACCTCGGTGACCTAGGGACCCACCTCTGGGGATGTTGCGCTTCCAAGATGATCTTGAATTTAGACACAGCCACAGAGAGACCCAGAGGTGCCACCATGACACCGTGGGCAGCACGGTCCTTCCTGTGCATGCATGCCTGGTCGTATTTATAAAAAGTAGCCACCTTCTGAGAAAGCATAAAGGGGGAGAAGCCTTCTGACAAAAGGGAGAGAGGCAGCCAGGAGAGCAGGAGTCACCATAGCAATCTGAGGACCCCAAGACCTGAGAACCCTGGAACGCACCATGCGAGAACAGCCTCCCGAGCCTTCTCGCAAAGTGCACCTGTCCAGGTGCTACAGTCAGCGACTCTCCAAGCAGCACGCACAGGCTTTGGACCAGAGCCTTTCCTGTGCCAGCAGCAGCCTCCTCCTGTGGCTCAGTGTGTACCCTGCTCCCCATCACCATCCCATTTCCCAGACAGAGAAACTGGGAGGATGAGAGGTTTGCAGCAGTCACAGGCCAACAGGTGGCAGAGTTAGGACTCCAGCCTGAGGTTGCTCCCCAGCCCAGACCTGACCCCCAGCTGCCTCACCTCTCCCCCTGCACCTAGAGTGGTCCTGCTGGGTCACTCAGAGAAAGAGTGTCACCAAGCCTAGAAGAGGACAGGACATGTGCCATAGGCTCAGGCAAGATTTTGATTTAGAGCAGACTCCCTCCAGAGTGGCCAGAGGCCTGACTCTGGATGGTGAAATGCTCCGGCTAACCCGTTTCCTGGTCCCCCAGATAAAGACAGATAGATGGCTTCTCCCCGACATTGAGCAGCCCAGCCCCCCATCCTGCAGACTGCATCGAAACAGCGCTGCCCCCTGGAGGGCTGAAGGAGAAGCTCTCTTCACTTCTGTGCGTGACCTGAGGACAGGCCACAGGGGCCACACGCCTGCCACTCCTTCCTGAAGGCCAGCTGCACGTCGCCGGAGTGGCCAGTCCAGGCCTCATGGCCCTGGCACGTGTAGCAGGGTGGTCTGCAGCACATGCCTCCCTGCAGATGGCAGCGGCTCAAGGGCAAGTCTGTCTAGGGTAGAACTGGAACACTGTCATTCCGTCTTTCAATTGGCCGAAGCAGGTCATGTGACTGCCCAGAAGGCGGGGCCAGGAGTGTGCTCCACCCGCTGCCTGTGCGTTGTGCGTGCATATGTGCGCATGCGTGCTTGTGTGCATGCGTGTGCGTGTGTATGTGTGTTAGGGGAGGCAACCAAGTCACCCTGCAAAGGACAAGGATCCTGGGAGGAGTAAGGGACTGAGGCCCATGAGTCAACCTCTGTCTTCCTCCTGGGCTGATCCCATGCCAGCCCAGCCAGCCGGGGCACTGGATAACCAGAGCGTGCTGTCCCCCACCCAAGCCAAAGCAGAAGGTGTCTTTTTTTGTCTCTGTTCTCAACTCCTGGGTGCAGGTCTGCTCTTGCTGTGGTTTCCTGGCCCAGGCTGTCCATGGACCTCTCTCCTGGGTGCACTGAATTCCTCCCATCTCAGGCCAGGAACTCCAGTTGGCTCCAGCAGGGCATAGATCCCATCATTACTGCTGAAGTGGAAGGAAGCAGGGAGGGGGAGGGGCGGGGGAGGGGCGCTCGGAGCTCCTACTGTAACACCTTTTCCCCCAAAACAACACAGTCATTTATCTAACAGGGAAAGTGGAGTCCTGTAGGCCAGGTGCCCCGCTCTGCAGACAAGGAAACTGAGGCCCAAGGAGCAGAAGAGCCTGTGCCCCGGCTCAGGCTCCTTGCCTGGGTCTGCTGTGACCCAGAGCCTTCTGTAGCATCCGGTCATCCAGCCTGATACCTCCTGCCCTGTGTGCATAATGGACTTGTCCTTGCCTAGAGGCCCGTTGCAGGTACAGCCTTTCCAGGAAACTGCCAATCCCAAGCTGCCCCAGGGTCCCAGGGCCCAGAGTGACATGATAGGGGCCCCACATCTTCAGTCTCATCTGGATAGAGTGACCAGTGAGGCCTTCTTGGGGCCAGGGCTTTGGACGAGGGTCTGAGACCTCCAGGAACTGGCTTTGTGCGTCCTTCCCATTTGAACTCAGCTTCCTGTGCCCTCACTAACTCTGCCCTCAGAGCTCAGACGGGCAGCACTGATGGCCTTTCTGGAAAGGCAGCAGTTGCACAAACACCCACACTAAGAGATTGCCCAGGACCCAGATACTCTCAGTGCCTCAGAGGGCCCTTCTTGAGAGTCTTGCTTAATGACAAAGAGGAAATGAGCCGTGCCAGGCCCCAAAGAGTGCTGCCCTAACCCGTGATCGGCCAGGCTGCACTTGCAATGGGAAGGCTCCCTCCTGCACCTCCTGCCTGGGTGTACAAGGAAGATGCGCCCCGACCACAGAGCTCTGCCTGTGTAATCATCAGACAGCCATCAGGGAGACTCTGCATGACAGATGCCTGAACCTCATGAAGAAACCTCAGTGTCACGAGGGGAAAAAAATAGTGCCAATAGACAGGGGATTGCTTCCAGTTATGAGCCTTGGTTGGACCCTAGATTGTTTAAAATCTAAAAAAGATATTGAGGAATAACTGGAAAATTTGAGTCATGATTGTACGTTGAGTGATGTTGAATTAATTATCTTAGGTATTATCATGACGCTGTGCTCGAAGTGTTTATGGGTAAGGCTGAGGAGACTGCAGCTGATTCTCAGTGGTTCGGAACGTGTGTGCATGCATGTGCACGCGTGTGTGCTCATGGAGGGTGGACAGAGAGGGATTGCCTGGAAGAAGATGCAAACCTTTGGTGATGAGAGTGAAAAGTTGAAGAATATGTGGGTGTTTATTGCTCTTCTGCTTTTAACTCCTCTGAAGTTTGAAAGTCTCCAGAACCAAACGCTGCAGGGAGAGACAGTGCCCTAGGTGGATCCCCTGACCTTCCTCAGTCACCGTAGTTGCCAGCTGGCCATGCCCAGGCTAAGAGCTTGGGTTTATCCAGCATCTTTCCTCGAGGACTTGAAGCTTTTTCCCATCCTGCTTCTCTTTGATCCTGTGGAAAAGTTTGGGCAGCCTTGGTAAAGGCTCTGAGCTTTGGTTTCTCCACATATAAATCAGGGAGAGCTGCTCAAGGTCGCGCACAGACCATGCCCGAGATGGATGGACTGTCTGCCACCTCCAGCCTGGATCCCAAACCCAGCTCCCCTGCCACCCTTCCTGGGTCCCGGTGCAGTGTGAACAGTTCTGAACCCTGTCCTCCTGAGTCTCAGGGGTGTCAGGGGGCCTGGGGACACCCAGCTTAGCTCTGCCTGCCTCCCCATGCATGGTGTGGAGTCGCAGCACCAGCCTGGGATTGGCAGCATCCTCACTAGGAGGTCAGCTCAGTGGGGATTGGCCGCTCAGTGGATGCAGTTGCTCCTGATTGGACAGTGGCAGCTGCAGAGCCCGGAGGTGGGCTCTGGGCAGGTCGCCCTCCACCGGTCCTGCATCCTGAATGCAAAGCAGAGTCTGTGGGGAACCTATCATCCCCCTGCCCCTGCCCTGGAAGTGGCCAAGGTGGTAAACCAAGGTGCCAGACCCCTGGAGATGCTGAGACAGGGCAGTTCCTTGTGACATGGTCCTCAGAGTGAGTCCAGTGTCCACCTGTGGCTGTGAGCTAGGAGCTGACCACTGGCTCAGAGGGAGCCTGGTCCCCGGGTCAGCACTTCTCAGAGCCCAGGCTAGGGACAGGAGTGGGATACGTGGCCTCTGAGAAACCTCCTTAAGTGGCCATGGTTATCCCCACAGCTGCAGCTGCACTGAGCTATGAACAGAGTGGGCATTGCCGCCCCCCCAGAGAAGGCTTTCCTTGTTCAAGGCAGGCATGTCTCCAGGCCAGTCACTGTTGCCTCGAGGTGTGCTACCTGCTGTCACACGGACACCCAGCCCCAACCACCTCTCCTGCGCTCTCTGTGGACCTCCAGCAGGCTGAGTGACAGTCATTCATTCAGCAAACATGTACTGAGTGTGCATCATGTGCCAGCACTGCCGGGCACACCACCGGCAAAGCTCCCAGAGCAAGTGACAAACACTGGGGAGAAAATAACCCAGGGTGGGGGGGACACCAGAAGAGCAGAGGGAGAGTGATTCAAGGCCAGGTGTGCATGGAGGAGTCCGTGAGGAGGTGACTGGGGTATAGAGAGGCAAAGGTGGGGGCCCAGGTAGAGCTTAGGGTTGGGGGCTGAATGCAGACAGGAGAAAGGTGAGGGCAGGAGCCTGAGGACAGGGAGTCTGCTGCGCTCCAGGAGCCCCAGGGAGCCCTGTGGCTGGGCAGAGCAACCCAGGGCCAGGGTACCACTGCAGGGCATGAAGAGCCCTGGGGACAGGGTGGCTGTGCAGATGGCCAAGCAAGGCCAGAGTTGACTTTGAGATTTAACACTGGACGGAATGGAAGTGCCAGAAGGTTGTGAGCCAAGTAATGCCTGCTCTGACTCGGGTCCTGGAAGGATCGGTCTGTGCGGAGAACGTGGGGTGAAGGTGCCACAGGGTTCCACGGGACGCGCTTAGGCAGCAGGGCCCTGTCAGCAACCCGGGCTGCACACAGACCTGAGAATCTGGCAGGCGACTCTGAGCACCAGGGGCCCTGCAGAACCACGGAGGAAATGGGAAAGGTGATCGGGAAGCCTCCAGTGTCCACCAGGAGCCTCCCTACAGGCTAGGCCAGTGTGTGGGGCACGCATGGAGGGGCCCAGGGATCCCACCCCTGAAGCTCAGGAGGAACCATGGATTAATATCAGCCAAGCATCTGCTACGTTGGTCTTAAGGATTTAAGTACATTTTTGTTTCATCACATCGTAGCATCCCAAATGAGGTTCCTTAAGGAAAGAACCTTGGGCCCAGGCATGGTGGTGCACACCCATAATCCTAGCACTCTGGGAGGCTGAAGCAGGAGGATTACAAGTAGGAGCCCAGCCCAGGCAACTTAGTGAGATGCAGTCTCAAAAAAAAGGGGTCGGGGTTGTAGCTCAGTGCAAAGGCCCTGGGTTCAATCCCCAGTACCTCCAGAAAGGAAGGAAGGGAGGAAGGAAGGGGAAAAAGAAAAACACCTTGGGCGAGGCCTCTCACCAAGCCTGCCACTCCTCCGAGGTTACCGTGCAGGGGCACCCACCACACACCTGTGCCCAGCGTCCCAGTAGGCGCATGCGCAGCAGCCGTGCCCTCCCTCGGAGACCTGTCATCAGTGGGACTTGAGTCCACACTGCACTGACCCCGGGGTGGAAGAGGCGGACTCCTGCACATGGGAGGCCTCTGTCTGGGAGGAGGAAGCAGCGGGTGAGCAAAGCATCTAGGTGGGCTACTCGGCTAAGTGTCTGGTCACGAACCAGTTCACAGAGCATGCTGCTGATGGGCAGGGCCGTGTCTCGACCCCAGGCTCCCCTTTGCCTGGGGAGCAGGACGCCATGACTGTACGTCAGGGACCTTTCCCCTCAGAAGCAAAGGCCTATAGTGAGCATCAGGGGTGCAGGGTCATTGAGACACCTGGAGCTCCACCCCAGTCCCCCATTCAGACAGTAGGGAGATAGGAGGGACCCCAGCCTAGCAGAAGGAGCTGGCATGCAAAGGCCATGGGTGGGAGAGGTGGGGTGCAGGTAAGACCTAGGAGCAGGCGCAGGCCTCGGAGGCCATGGCTGGGGAAGGAGCCAGCCTGGGCCACAGGACTAGAAACTGATATCCTAGGGGTTGAGCAGAGCCAGGAGAGCAGGGCTTCAGGTTGAAGACAGTGGCTGCTCCACCCAAGGGTAGCTGCAGAAGACCTGGGAGGGTGGATGGAGGTTGGCAGTTGTGTGCGTCACCTCCTGCTGCTGTAACAAAGGACCTCAAGCTTAGCCGCTTCCAGCAGCAGGTGTTTATGATCTCAGGGTCGCATGGTCCTGTGTTTGGGTGGGCGTGGCTAAGTCTGCAACCTCAGGGCCCACGACCTGCCCTCCAGCTGTGGCCAGCGCTGGGCTCTCCTGGGAAGGCACAGCAGGGGAAGACTCTGCCTCCCAGCTCCCAGGGTCATCTGAAGGAGTCGCTTTACGCGGGTGTTGGACCAAAGCCTCAACTCCTTGCAGGCTGTGAGCAGAGGTCACTCAGTTCCGGCCACCTGGGCCTCGTCCACATGGCAGCCTGCTTCTTCAGAGCCAGCGAGAGTCAGTAACGAGACAGCCGTTACAGCCTGTGCTGCCCAGGCACAGAAGTGACAGCTCATCAGCTCTGCCATGTTGTGCTGGTCCGAAGCCACCAGCCACACTTGAGGGGAGGGGACTGCACAGGGCAAGGGGCACCCAGGAGCCAGGGTCACTGGGGATATGTGACAAGCTCAGAAAGCTGCCGTGGGCTGGGGTCAGGGCCAAGGAAGGTGTAAGGTGACGTGGGGAGGAGGGCAGTGCCACTTCCTGGGCAGGGAAGGTACACAGGACTGAGAGGTACACAGAGCCTTCTGCTGGTGTGAGGAGCAGAAACTGCTCTTTCCAGAAAAGCCAGATCCCAGGATCCCAGCAGGGTCCTTCATGGTCATTACACCAATCATCAGAGCCCCTGGGTCACTCTGTCTGTCTGATGGGTGACGTACAGATGCCCCGTAGCCTCAGACAGCCTCTAGCCAAGCCTGGCTGGCCTCTGCTAACCACCACTTCCCCCCCCCCGCTTTTTCTTCCAGAACTTTCCCTCTGTGAAGAAGTGAGCGGGTCTGCACAAGTGAGGCCGGCCCCATGTATCCGGAATCCACCACGGGCTCCCCGGCTCGGCTCTCCCTGCGGCAGACGGGCTCCCCCGGGATGATCTACAGGTGACCCCACCCCACCCACCCAGACCCCTTCCCAGAGCCCAGCCTGCCTGAGGAGGGTCCCCAAGACCACTGCCCCCCACCCCGGGAGGCCAGAAGGACCAAGTGGGCTCATGGGGCTGCGCAGTGCACACCCATGAGCGTTCGCGCCAAGGGAAAAGCGGAAGCTTTTGAAAGCCAAGGTGGAAAGGAAAAAAGCAAGATTTTCTGGGTGGAATTCAGCCAGGATAGACTCTTTTCTGGTTCTGCACTCTTCCAGCATATTTCGTTGGCAGGTACATAGGAGCACGATTGTGCGCGAGGGCCCTCCCGGCTTCTGTTTCTTGCACTTTGCACACCCCGCTCATGTGGCTTTTGGTCCCCATTCCCCCCATGCCTGAACAGGGCTCATGACCTCTCAGCCCTTTGGGGAGCCGCATCTGCCCATTTCCCAACAGGCAGGCACAGCCAGCAGCTCATGGGGCACCCCTGACCTCCTCCCCATGGGGGCCACCTCCAACCCCCCGCTCGGCATCTGTGCCCAGTGGCGGCCTTGCAGCAGGCCCAACCTGCAGAGGGCGCTAATGAGACCTGTCGCTCACCCAGCAATCTACCAGTCCTTTCTAGATCATTAGGGCGCTTGTCTGTGGAAACCCTGGAAAAGGGACGTCTGTCCTCAAAAGAGGTCGGGAGTCACCACCTGTCAGCGGGTGCGGCTGGTGACACATCTGGGCTGGAGAGCTCAACCGTTGTTCTAAAGCATGTTAAGATGCAATGCCATGGGCCGGTGAGATGGCTCAGCGGCGTACGCGCCTGCCTGGCAAGAGCGAGGGCCTGAGTTCGACTCCCGGATCCCACATACGAAGAAAGGGCCGGTGATATCGCTCAGCAGCATGGGCGTCTGCTGGCACACGAGGTCCTGAGGTCGACCCCCGGTACCCACAAAAAAAAAAAAAAAAAAAGATGCAATGCCATAAGGCCCGTTCTCAGGCACAGCAAGACCCAGACAGACCTCACCCGGAAGTTTTCATGGGAAGGAAGGCCAGGCCAGGACTCCGTGTCCAGACTTCTGCCTCCGTGGCCACTGGGTGGCACTGTTCAGAGCCCTTGTGCCCGACCCGCATCCTGGTGACGCAAGCCATGGAGGGTGGGGGCGCAGGGACTGCAGGAAGTCCGCGATGCCTTCCGAGCTGGCACCTGCCCGAGGTTAACGCCAATTGTGGACTGTCTCTCTTCTCTCCTCTCTCTTTTTTTTTCTTTCCTCCATTGCTGTCCGAAGCACTCGGTATGGGAGTCCCAAAAGACAGCTCCAGTTTTACAGGTAATGAGCCCTTCGTTTTCCCTCCACCCCAGCAAACAGAAAGGCAGAGGAGTGGGTGGGAGGAGCATGCCCATCAGGTCAGGGGAGCTGGTGTCCCCAGGTAGCACCCAGGCTCTGCCGTCTCTCTCGGCGCCTCCCCTGGAGCATCCGTACGTCATGCCCTGGTGGGAACGTGCGGTCGCGGTGATCGCGCATGTTGGCTGACTGGAACTCTGCTGTGACTGGGACACGTGGCCTTCTGATGGCTGCTTAGCTCTCAGCCACATGTACCAGTAGAACCTCGAGCTTCCGGCCGTGGGTGGGACGCGTTCCTGTGGCCACAGGTTTGTGCTTCCTTTATTACCGCAGTGAACGCTCTGTGGCGAGCCGTCTGTTCTCCCTTAACCCGTGGATTTGGGCCGATCTGTAACCGACAGAGTTCTCGGGTTGGTGGAAGGCTAATGACTTCATGATAGTGGCTCGTGGTACCCATGGGACCCAAATCAGGGTCAGGGTGGATGCAGGTCCTCTTCCTGTTGTACTTCCCTGCTGGCAAGTTGGAGACAGGTGTTTGCCTTCCTGGCAAGAGACCGTGCCCCATGGGACGTGGCATCCAGAGCCCCCCTCAGGCCCGCCTCGCCTTCTCCTGTGAAGCAGGGGATACACCAAGAAGATGCATCCTGCCTGGACAGCCTCTGGGTCCAGGAAGTAAAATGTCAGGGCTGAGCAGAATCTGTGGTCAGCAAGCTCCACCTGCCCCAGGACTGCGCAAGCAAGCAGCAGCCACTCTTGGTGGCAGGTCCCCGTGCAAGTTGCCACGTCCTGGCACTGGGCCTCGAAATAGAATGTGTGCACCCTGCGAGAAGCAGCACTGGGCGCGTTTGTGGCTGGCGTCTCTGGCAGGGCGCTGGCCGGCGTTGCGTTTCCACGTGACCTGTTCCTCCCCTCGGCCTTGCACCTGAGTGTGACCACAGCCAGGGCGAGCAGGCTAATTTGTCTGCCTGCTGTGGTGCCTCCAGTGTGGTCCTGTTCCCTCCAGAAAGACGCCTGACTCTGGTTCTGCTGACATTTTGGCTCGATAAGATTTCCTAAGAAATGGTTAGATCTGGAGCTGGGCCTGCAAATGGTGCACAAATCTATCATAACGAATGTGTGGCGTTCGTCCCAGAGGATGCAACCAGTGATGCCAAACTTGCCCCTGAATTGCATCCTCCAACAGCCTGGGCCACCTCTGTCAGGAAGAGAAGGAGGGAGGTCAGAACGACAGGCAGAAAAAGCCCAGGTGCTGACCTGCAGCTCAGAGGGACCCCTGGCAGGGGCTGAGTACACTGGGGTACAGCAGCGTTGTAGTGAGTCTCCCACACCACTCAATGCCCTCGGAAGCCAGGGGTCCTGGGTCATCCTGTTGCCCACCCCTGGGGAGCACCTGCATCCCCACCAGGCCTTCCTGCCTGAGAGTGAACCCCAAAGGCCTCCCTCTGGGCCTCTCAGCTCCATGGTCTGGTGTCCACAGGCTCTGGCCATCCTTTCCTTGGGTCCCCAGGATGGTTTCTTCACGTGGACACTTGGGTGGGGCCTCTGACAATGACGATTATCAGGGCTGAGACCTTTGTTTCACAAACTGGGTGCCGCTCCCGGTGGGGCACCTCCATCACACGGCACTAAACACGGCATCAGGGCGCTGCTTAGGTTACGTGAGGCAGTCCTCTGATGGGCAGAGGTATCCAGGTGAGCATCCTGCCCTCGAGCAGCTCGCAGACTAGGAAGGCAGTAAGACCTGTGCCAGACAGCTCTGCACACAGTGCCGCGGGACAGGCAGCCCCAAGACTCAGTGCTGGGTGACCATTAGCATTTCTTGCTTGCTCATATGTCTGAAGTCTGGTTAGAATCAGCTCCTCTGGGATGGGCTGGACCAGGTCTGTCTCCAAACTGTAGGGAGGCCGAGGCGGTCTGTTTTGCCATCATTCTTGACCAGAGGAAAAGCAGAATGTGCCGTGTCTCTTAGGGTTGGAATCACAACACTGTCATTTCTGTTCACAATCTTTTAGCCAAAGCAAGAATCACGACCATGCTCAGAGCCAAAGAGCAGGAGATAAGTCCCTCCACCAGTGGGAGGAAGTGGAGTCACCTGGCAAAGCTCACCCACACAGCAGGGGAAGGCTTGGGGGCAGTAGTGCATCCACCCCAGCACTGCACCCCAACTCCAGTCATGTCCGGAAGGCAGAGCGGGTCATGGAGGAAGCCCCCAGCATGGTGGGCATCCCACAGTTCAGAGTCAGGGGGAGGCCTTGTGGGGAGGACAGCGTGGGGGCTGTGAGCTGCCCTCGGAGGCTGGGCAGGACAGCAGATGCGACAACCACCACATGGAGGGGTGCACAGAGAGCAGGAGTCAGTGTCCATGCAGACTGGGCCACCAGGGACATGACAGAGGACAGCGAGAGGCCAGACTGCAGAGGTGGATCAGAGCCCTCACGGCAGATGGCAGGTGAGCAGGAAGCCAGGGAGTGAAGCACATTGGGCTCATTCTTACGACTCGCTGGTGCGAGGACCCAGGTCCCAGGAGCGTGGCCCCAGTGTCTTCTGGCCGCCCCTTGCCACCCCTTAGAGGTCCACACTCCCAACATTGCCCCCCTGGGGACCAAGCCTTCCACACGAACCCCTGGGGATGCACGCAAACCCTGTCCAGGTATAGCAACGGACTTGGCCTTTGGGGAAAAGCCACCCCAGTGCACTCACTGAGCCTTTCCCAATACCAACCCACCGCCAGGCCCCTCGATTCCAGGTTCTCTCCACTCTGTTCACCTTCTCCTCCCCATCTGGGGCACCGATTTCCTGTCCCGTTACCCCCACGGTGGCAGACAGGTCAGCCTCCAATCCAGACTCCGCAAGGCATTGGTGTGGCCTCCTTAGCTGGAAGATGTCAAGCTGAGACTTTCCTGGCACGCAGCGCCCCGAGGGTCACAACCTTGGGGCCAGGACTGAGCTCAGCCTCGCTGGAGCAGTCTCAATGCTCACCCCAAGCCGCAGCTCAAGATCTGTGTGACAGGCAGGGCTGCTGTGGCCCTGCCTGGAGACAGTGGCCATGTGGTGTCCAAATAGCAGATTTTCAGAATCTTCCAGCCATGTATACTTCCTGGCAGCACAAGATATACCAGCCAGGGGCACAGCATCCTCATGTGCTGGGGGAGCCCTCACCAGACCCCTGCTCCTTTGCCATGGGTGGCGGTCACATGCTTCAGGGACCCTGCTATCCCACTGCAGGCATGGATTGGAATGGGGTGACTTCTGTCCCACACGCAGATAACAAATAGCATGGCTGACCTCTTTCTACCTGTGGCTGAGAGGCGCAGTAGAGGCAGTGAGGGGCGCTGCTGGAAGGAGTTGGCAGTGCCAGGCTGCACCGCGGAACTCACTGCCCGAGCTTTTAGGGGAAGTGGAGCTTGTGAATAATTCAGCCTCTCCCTGAGATGAAAATGCCCTAATAGAGCTAATGGACTCGCTGCCTCCAAAGTCGACCCTTGTGGGACTCATTCACCAATTGCCTCCGACGTTCCACAGCGATGCTCCCTAACGACACGGCCGCTGCGCCAGAGCCTTAGCTCCCTAATAACCAGCCTGGGGCCTTTTTAACAAGCAGCCACCCACGGAGGCAGGTGAGTCGTCCCTTCAGCCCCATAGCGGCCACCTTCTTATGGGATGGTGCTATTTTGGGTCACTTCGGGCCGATCTAAAATGAGACATTTTTCATAGCAGATGACTTCAGAGAGCGAGCTACCCCAGGGTAGACCTGGATGGTTGGGGTGGCCCGGCTTGCACCTGGCAGCACCTGCCACCTGGGGTTCCCACGCTTGCACCTGCTTGCTGCCGCCCCTTCCTGTCTGCAGAGATACTGGCATAGCTTGTGCCTTGCTGGGCGCACCCTGAGGTTGGCATTTTTGCACCTGGCTGGGGGGAGTTCGGTGCCGTCTGTAGGGTCCGTCTAGGCAGCTTGGGGTGCGGGGGCTGCTTGTCTGCACCTCACCTTGCTGATCACTCTCGTTTCCGCGCCGGTGGGAAGCTATGTGTGCCCTGGGTAGCTGCGCCCTGAATGGTACCTGCTCCCCTCAGTTTCCACTTTGGAGCACCCAGGCTGGTGTCTGATTTCTAGACGGATGTCGCTGTCTGTCAGATCACAGGCTTCCTTCTTCGGCTCCCCTGTTATGCTGTGGTGGCTGTCGGTAAACAGACCTCAGTTCAGAAATTCCAGGTAGAAGTGAGGCTGGGAGGAGCAGCGGTTCCTTCTGGCTTAATGAGGTCAGCAGCAGCACCTCATCTTTCGGGGTCACGGTGGTAATTCACGTGAATTCCCCCGAGCCCCCCAACTGACGAGAATAGATTTGCTGAAGGTGGACCCAGTGCAGTCAGGGAAGAGCTTGCGGGCACTTCCTGGTTAATACCGGCTACTGAGGAGGGGCCTATGCATCCCGAGAGCAGGTAGAGCCGGAGCTGGGGAGCCCTGGCCTGGACAGTGGCTGGGATGGCTTGAATCAGAGCCCCCAGGACTCTGTACTTGTTTTTTTGTTTTTTGTTTTTTCAGTACTGGGGATTGGACCCAGGGACTTTTTTTTTTTTTTTTTCTTTGTGGGTACCAGGGGTCGACCTCAGGACTTCGCGCACCAGCAGGCGCCTGTGCCGCTGAGTGATATCACTGGCCCTTTTTTTGTATGTGGGTTCCGGGAGTCAAACTCAGGACCTCACGCTTGCCAGACAGGCGCTTATGCCGCTGAGCCATCTCACCGGCCCCATGGACCCAGGGACTTTGCACTGAGCTACATCCCTGGCCCTTTTTTTACTTTGAGACAGGGTCTTGCTAAGTCACTGAGTTGGCCAGGCTAGGTTTGAACTTTCAGTCCTCCCGCCTCAGTCTCACTGCACTTTTAAACTCAGAAGACAGAGGACTCAAGGATAGAACCCCAACAGCAGGCTTCCCTCCCCCTTCCTGGCAATGTCTAACCTGGGGCCTTGTGTCCGGAGCCCCCTCTGCTAGTCTGAACTGCTCATGGGCACAGGTCTGTGCTCCCCCTTTTCTACCCACTGACACAGGCCACCGCGCCCACCCTCTTCTCTGCCCACAAGTCCCTGGTGCCACACTCCAGCAGGAGGTTCTGGGTTCCCCCGTCACAATGTCCCCTCCTCACAGCCTGCTCCCACAGCCACAAAATACAGCCAGATCTTAAGCAGGGAGACCATGGACCTCACAGCATGGGACAGGCACCCCCCAAGTCCTGGCTGTGGGGCTGGCCAAGGAGGTGGCTGTTCTGCCCTCTCTCCTGGTTTCACCTGGTTCCACGACCACCCACTGTGCAGGTTCTGGGGGAAGAGGCAATCATTAGCATCTCTTTCATCCTGTGAGAGGTTTCTGGTGCTCTGGTGTCTGCCTGGCTCCCTTGGCTCATTCCAGCCTGGTGTCCCCTCCCACCAGGTTGTAGTCTCCTCGCCATGTGTGGTGGCTGGTACTGTAGCCCACACTCCTGGCGCGGGCCCGCCACCCTGTGCCATGTGCTCCTGGCTGCACCGCCAGCTCTACCTGCTCCACTCTTGTAGCCCGAGGTGGCTGAGGAGACTGAGGCCTGGAGCAGATGCAGGACTTCCTGGGTGACGAGTGGGTGGTAGCCAGGGCTGCCCCATCCCGGTCCCGGGAACCTCGCCCTGCTGTCTTTCCCCCCCGGGGCCTTGGCTGTGTTTCCAGGACACAGCCAGACCCGGCTCACTTGGAGTGGCTAATGTCTTGAAAGCTAATGGCTATCGATCTCCGCCTGGCCGGGCTGGCTGGGACGATGCTCATCTGAGACAAGCCTGCCTTTCGGGAAGAGCCCAGGGCTGCAGCCTGCCTCAAGGAACGGGAGCTGACTGCCAGCCGTGCGGCCACCTGGGAAGGAGCTGCTAGGTGCCACCCTGTGCACGGGAGGGAGAGGAGCTAGTGCCGCTGCTTGTGGGCTTCTGGCCCCAGATCCTACCACGAACCTCGCCCGGAGACCAGGTCCCTCTGCCACCTCCCCACTGACTCCTCTGGAAGGTGGGGCAGGCCTGCCTGCATTAGCTCCCAGAGGTCCTGCACAGCCCCCGCCTAGGGTATGGCCCTCAGGGGCTGTGAGCCCTGGGACGGGAGCCACACAGTTCCAGGTGGAGAAACGGTGGCCTGCACAGTTACTGGCCCTGTGTTGGAGCCCGCCCAGCCCTAGCTGGCCGTTACTGGGGCACAGCTGGGGAATGCCCATTGCAGCCCTGCCTGGCCTTTTGAGTCCCCACTGTGGGTACTATGGGCACTGCTGGGTGCACAAGAGCAGATAGAAGGGTCCCTGCCTTGCGACCAAGCATCCCAAGGGAGCAAGTACAATAATCTGGACAACATTAGTCCATGACAAGTGCCACCACGGGAAGGAGGGCCTGACAGAAAGGCAGGGTGCCAGGGCCATGCCCCACGGCAGCCCGCCCTAGAGACTGGGTCCAAGTCCCGTGTGAAGCAGCTCCCTACAGAACCCCCCCACACACACCCATTGTCTCTCCAGCTCCTCTCGGAGCCCCTTTTCCTCCCACCTCAACGGCATGGTCCATCAGTGTTCCCAGCACCTGCCCAGAGCCAGGCTCCATGCTGTGGGAGCAGAGCGGACATGCCAGTCCCTGCAAGCAAGAAAGACGCCCAGGGGGACACTTGTAGGAAGCCTCCATGGAAGGGGCAGTGCAGGGTACTAGAGGGGTCCCTGGCAGGTGAAGTGGGATCAAGCAGTTAGGGTGTCACCCAGGCTGGTCGCCCTCTGAAAGGACCCAGCACCAAGCTCATCTCAGACTCCTGCCCTTATGGGCCCTTCCTCAACCCTGGAGAAGCTGGGCAGGCCAACCTCATGCAGCTGAGCCCAGGAAGATGCCAGCCCATGGTGACTCCAGGGCACCACAACCCCCCCCAAGGCCCACACAGAACCTCTGCAGCAGCCCCAGCTCCCAGGCAGCCCTCCCAGCTGCTCCCAGGGAGAGCCTCTCCCCTCTGGAGCAGAAGCTGGGGCCCTGCTGGTCCCATCCCACCTCCCAGGGCCTCGCTCCATGACCCCACGCTGCAGCTGGCCCAGCTGAAATGGGGACATCCTGTCTGTACCTTCAGGTGTCCATGCCAGGGCCACAGTGCAGCATCTGGACAGAGACAGGGGCTTTGCCCAGGTGAGGTGGGGAGCCTGGGTCCAGACCTCCTCTGCCCTGTGCCTGCTAGAGGGTCCTTGCTGCCCGGTCACAGATGCAGCAGGTGGGGACGCTAGCCGCCATGCCTCGTGTATCCACTCTCCGTTACGTGTGTGGATTAATACCAACAGCAGCTCTCTGCACATGCGCTCTCCCTCCCTGCCTGTTTTTTCCCTCCCCTGCCCCATCTTTTGAGGCTCGCTGTGTGACAGTCCATGTTAGGACACCCCGTTCTGCACGGCTGCACACTTTTCCACTCCATGGATGGACATTTGATCCATGCCCCCTGGAGGGACATTTGTTGGTTTTAGTTTCGGCTACTGTATTCATTGTTTAGGGTGACTATGTAGCAATGCTTCTTAACGTGTAAACTTTGAAATTTCCCATCTCAACCACACTTGTTTCCCCAGGCTACCCACAGAGCCCCACCTCCTTAAACACATCCTGCCCAGGGTTTCTGCTGAAGAACTCGGTGGGCTGTGGGGTCCTTAGCTGTGCTGGTGTGGGCGCCCCCGACAATCAAGAGTGCTGTGTGAGTAGCGTTTCGCTCCACAAGGCTCCAAACACACAGGGCACCCGGGGCAGCCCCTTGGCGTGTGGGGGCAAGGTGCCACGCTGGCAGGATCACACTAGAGCTTGCTTCAGAAGCACATATGCCTTGTGCTGCTTCCCCAGGGACAGCCCTTTGCCTGGTTTTAACCTGGGAGCCATTTCAAAAGAGCACTGTGACACAGCACCTCTGTCCCTACGGGGTAGCAACCCTGGTCCTCGGCATCTGGCGTCTGGTTTGGGCTCGGGCTCTGCATGCTCCCTGTGCTCCATTTCCACTGGAATTTTTGGGGTGCAGCACCCCTGCCTGCAATGCAGCTTGGCCTGCGCTTGTCTCAGGGACTCAGGGGTGAAGGGTGACTTGGCTCCCAGCAGACACCTCTTTAAGGACAGAGCATCTCATGCCACAGGGTGTTTCCTCCAGGAGCCACCCCACCCCCAGACACCAAGACAGCTCTCCTTGGAGGTTGTTTCACTGGACCAGCAGGCCGGCCTGGGACTCGAGGGGCGCCGGCACTCTCTAACCCACTCGGCGTTTCCCGTCGGGACAGCAGCAGCTCACAGGCCAGCCGGCACCATGTTGTCCATGACGTACAGCGAGAGCCTGCGGAGTGTGAGCAGCAGGTGCCACTCAGACTGGGCCCTGCACCCCGTCCGCCAGACGGACACACTGGAGCTGCAGCGGCTGCGGGAGGTGCGGGCGGCTGCCCAGGCCAGGAACATGGAGAGCTTCCTCCGCATGCACGGCCTCTCCCTGGACAGCTGCACCGCCCAGCGCACAGGCATGAAGTATCGGTAAGGGCCGGGCATGGGGAGAGGGCTGGGAGTCCCGCCACACGCAAGAGCCCTGCAGCCGGGCACTGCCAAGCACAGGATGCAGCCTACGAAACACTGATGACAGTTGTATTATGTGAGGTTAAAGCTTAAAATTTATTACAGTAGAAGACGCATTGGCATTAATCCCTCGAAAAATTCTTCCCCTTATATCCAACGTACTTATCCCATCATCCTCGCCACTTTCAGAAGTAGTTCAGGAAGTCCTCTTTCGTGAGTGTCTTTAGTTTCGCTGTCATGGCTGCCCCCATGTCTTGAATCAGTTCAACGTATTGACCTGTCATGGTATTTTTGTCTTTGGGGGATGAGCCAGAAGTCACATGATGCCAAATATGGTGAATAAAGTGGATGAGAACACACCATCATGTTTTTACCAGCCTGCCTTTCACTCAGCAGAAGCAGTATTCACTGTATTTTTTATCGCACCTCATAAAGACATGAAAGAGGACTCCAGAACTGCTTCAGAAAGTAGCAAGAAAGATGGAATAAGTGCATTTGAAGGGAAGGGCAGTGTTCTGAAGGAAATTAATGGCAATATGTCTCTTACTATAATTTTTTAATTTAAATATTCACCATATATTTGATCACCCCATGTATATTGGTGTAAATATTTTCTATTTTGAAAGTCCCAGCCACATAAAAATGTATCAAGGAAAAAACCAAAAGCCTGCCATAGTCCTAGCTATCCAGAGGCAGCACTGTTAAGAGTTCGGTATTTTCTCCCTGGCAAAAAAATGGGGAGGGGGAGGATTTGTCTCTTACAACTTCACTGGAACAAATTAGTCATTAAGGGTTGACTAAACATGAGTTAGTGAAATCATCATCGACTCAGCAATCTAATAACAAATCCATTCTGGCATCAGAAACCCAGGTGGGATTCTGGAGACAAGGAAGTGTTTTCCTCCTTTACGTCCTTGGATTGGGCTGTCCCTGTAGAAGGTGGTTTCCAGCTGGTATCTTCTGTATAGGTTGCACCAGACCATGTAACCATGATAGCGAAAGATGTGAATTAAATGTCCTGTTTGTCCAGGTCATAGGCCTGTGGTCTAAATCTTCTTGGAACCTCAAGAAGACAATTTAGATTCAGCACCCAGGACAGCGCCCCAATCAGCCCTGACCCAAAGGCTCGAGGGCCAGTTGACTGTTTATAAATCCTTATAGATTACAAATATGCAGCTGTACACCATGTGTCTTTGGGGACAAGCCCTTGTCAGAGCCAGTCGGCCAGAGGGGACCACCCCTAGCCCATCCTTGTAGGGTTGCCAGATATAGCAAATGAAAATACAGGATGCCCAGTTAAATGGGAATTTTAGATAGACAACAAGTAATCTTTCAGTGTAAACATGTCCTACACAATGTTTGGGGGATATGTATACTAAGAAGTTATTCATTGCTTATGTGAAGTTCAATTTTAACTGGGCACCCCATATTTTATTAAGCAACCTGAAGCTGTGGCTTCCCTCGAACACAGACCCGCGGGGTTAGTTGGCTGCCCTGTGGGGAGTGAGTGGAATCCAGAGCTATGCCTCGTGTTGGTTTCTCCTGTGGACAGCATGTTTCATCCTTCAGCCCATTGTTTGAACATGAAAGAAACAAAACACTTCTTCCAGAAGTCCATTAGATGGCAGGATTCTTAACGTTTTGTATCCCAAATCCAGTTGCGAGGGAAGGAGAATGGTCAGCCAGTTTGACCACAGTGGACTCTTAATTCTGATGGAAATTTCTCAAGGGAGAAGCTGTGTGTTGTTGTTTTGTTGTGTTTCAGCTGGCCAGTGATGCCTTACATTCTCTCAGCAAATGTCTCTTGAGAGGCTACTTGGCACCAAGGGTTAGGCTGGACCCTGGAGATGCTGCGTGACTAAAACCAGCAAGGTCTCTACCCTCGTGGCCACTATATCCTGGTGTGGGGGGACAGAGAAAAGGCAAGCACCCCAAAAACACATACAAGGAGCATCAACTATCCCAAGGCACAAAGCAGGATGATGTGATAAAGAGAGGCCAGGGGGACAGGGAGATGGCGGTAAGGAGGTGACGTGAGGACTGAAACATGGACCAGGGAGCAAGAGGCCATGGGAAGATATGGGGGACACTCTTGCTGGAGGAGATGAGAGAAATCCCAGGTGGCTGGGCAGCACAGCGGGACAAAGCGGGTCAGGTGATGAGTGGGGAGGGGCCAGACCTTGTCTTCCAAATTCTGGGAAGACCACGGCTCCCTCTGGTTTGAGTAGGACTTGTGATGGCAGGTGTAGTGGGTCAAATCTCGTCCCTCAAAATGTTAATGCAGGCTGAATGTCAGAATATGATCTTAACTGGAAATAGGGTCTTTGCAGATGTAACCAGACAGGATGAGGTCACATTGGGTTAGGGTAGCAACTAAATCCTCTGCCTGGTGTCCAGGCCACGACAGGGGCTAAGGATGGAGCTCAGAGGCAGAGCACTCACCTGCCAGGTGCCAGGCCCTGGGTTCAATTCCTGGTGCTGGAAGAAGCAGAGGAAGGAGGAGGGGTTGGGGAGGGAGAGGAGGAGGAGGAAGAAGGGAAGGAAGAAAAGAAGAAAGAAAGGAAGGAAGGAAGGCGGTCAAGCAAGCAGCCATGTGGTGATGGATGCCAAGAGTGGTCGTGTTGCGTCCACAATGCAGGGATTGCCAAGGATTCCCAAAAGGCTGGAAGAGGCGAGAGAGGGCCCTCCACTGGAGCCTTTGCAGGGAGCAAGGCCCTGGATGGCAGACATCTGCCTCGGGACCGTGAGAACAGCTCTCTGCTGTTTTGAGCCACCCAGCATGTGGCATTTCATTATGGCAGCCTCGATTTCAACCCTGACCCCCTCCCTCCCGCTCAGGACGCCCCAGCCCGCCCCAGGATTCTTCCTTCTGCATCTCCACCCTCAGTCTGTGCACTTCCTGCTCCCTCTGCCTGGAGGGGATCCCCCAGATTCTCTCCTCCCCATCATTCACACCTTGGCTCAGTCCACACAGAGACTGCGAGCACTCAGTCTGAACAAGCTCCTGCCGAGCGTTCTCAGACCCCCTTCCTCGCGTCCAGCTGTCCTCTCACTGCTCCATGCACCCCCCCCCCCGAGCCCAGCCTTTGCTCCAGTGCCGCGCATCCAGGCCTCTCCAGGTAGCTGGGATGGTGCCGCGTGGCCTTGGTCCTCATCCATTCTCCGCCCCAGCCTCTCCTTCCTGCCGCTCCCTGAAGGGGGCAGGTGGAACTGGAAGCTGCATCTGGACTATCCTGCAGCTTCTAGCTTCCACTCCTACCAATCCTTGGGACTTTCTAGGGATACCGCAAGCCTCGATCCTGTTTGGGACAAGTGGGGAGTCGTGGCTGCTGTAATCCCTCCCAACCCTTCCAGGCTCCCGCCATGTCCCCTGCTCCACGGTTCTCTACTGGTGCGGCAAGGGGGTCCTGGGTCCCCCAGGATTTAGAGTTCAGGCACGCATTCCCGTGTCCCCACGGTGCTGCTGAGACAGGGCTCGGGCTGGGTTCTAGCCTCTCCAAAGAGGTTGTCCACAGTGTCCTGAGTGGCATGTTGGTACAAGGACCCTAGTGAGGCGCTCACGACTGACGCACGCAGCAGGGTCTAACCAGGAGCCACGGGGGCCGGAGTGGGCCTCACCCTGCTGTGTGGGGCAGTGGCCTGGCAGCCGGGCACACAGGAGCTGCTGACTTTTTCTTGGTTTCATTTTGTTTTTGCCATCCCTTGGTCAAATAGTTCAAGGAAAAACTGGGCACTTATTTTCCTGATTATGAGAAAACAAATGTATTCTGCAATTTTAAAAAATTGGAAAATAGCCATATGTGGTGGCGCCGCTGGTAATCCCAGCACTCTGGAAGCCCACTGATGTAGGGGGATGGCAAGTGTGAAACCAGCCTGGGCCACTTAGCCACTTAACAGACCTGGTCTCAAAATTTTTTGAAAAGGGGCTGGGGATGTAGCTCAGTGTGAAGGCCCTAGATTTAATCTCAAGTACTGGGGGGAAAATAGTGTGAAGAATTGGAGGTCCCCTATCACCCCCTGCTGGACGGGCTCTTCAGTACCTCGCCATGCTGGCTGGGGAGGTTTTAGGTGCCGAGGAGACACCTGCAGGGCCTGGGGTTTGTCTGGAAAGGCCCCCCTGTGTCTCCCCTCCCAATGACTAACTGTCCCCGGCTTATTGGACTGTCCAGGCTTGCCTTGTCCAGAATGAGCGACCTTGAGAGATGACCCCAGACCCTGGCTAAGGCAGAACAGGCTCTCAGACCCAGCGCTGTTGACATTCAGGCTGGATCATTTATTCTGTGTTTGGGGCAGCGCCCAACTTCCTCCTCCTACCAATGGCCACCCCCACCTAGGAAAGCACACGTACCGAGTTCACCTGCTGGGAGACCTGGCCAGGACCGGCCTGACTGCATGTTTTATTCTGTTTCCACCAACAAGGGACGCTCATTGGTGCTGAGGAGACATCCAGTGTCCCTAAAATGTCTTCCCTGGATTCTCAGACAACCATGGGATGCAATAGCAAGTGCGGTTCCCTCAAAAGTGGCCATCCCTCCAGCAGTTGCCGTGTCCCTCAGCGTGGTTGGGAGCATCACCAAGTCTCTCATTGGTCCATTGGTCTGTTGGTCCAGTGTGTATTGAAAGGCCCCTGGGTGCCATGTGTGGGAGACACCAAGGTGCCACCAGCCAGTGATCCCCAGCCCTGGGCACAACAGGGTTTGAGAAGGGAAGTGTTACTTGTGCGTGAGTTGGTGCCAAAGGAGACTGGGAGTAACAGGAGGAAATCCTAGAGGCTTTGGAGGAGGATGATGGGTGTGAATTTACTTTACTGAGATGCAATTCCCACACCACACAATGCATGTATTTAAAGTGTATACAGTTCAACAGTTGTAGCATACTCCACAGACATGTGCAAAAATCACCACCATTGATGTGAGGACATTTTCATCACCCTGAAAAGAAATCCCATACCCTTTAATTATCACTCCATACCCTCCCCCGCCCCGGGAGGCATTCATCTACTTCCTGTCTCTCGGGGTTTATCTATTCTTCATGCTTTGTATAAATGAAATTGTGTGGTGTGGTCTCCTGTGACTGGCTTCTTTCATGGGGCACGTTTCCCACGTTTGTCCGTGTGGTCGCATGTGCCAGGGCTTCGTTCCTTCGGGGGGCTCAGTCATGCTCCACTGTATGCATAGACCACATTCTGTTTATCCATTCGTCAGCTGATGGCCATTTGAGTTGTTTCCACTTTTTGGCTGTTGGGAATAATGCTGCAGTGGACATTTGTGTTCAAGTGTTTGTGGGAGGATATGTTTTAGGTTCCCTGGGTCAGTACCTAGGCATGGGATTGTTGGATATGTGATGAGGCAGATGATATTTTACATGCGATGACTCAGATACTTGTGATGTCCCTTAATCCCATCCTGCTTACCATATGCCCTGTGGTTAAGGATGACCCTCAAGCAACAGTGAGACCCCAGCCCTTGTGAGACGCCCCTGGTTAGCAGCACACAGAGCGGTGTGCGTGGAAGAAGGAGGCGGGGATTCTGCATCTCTCCAGGCCCGCTGGGCCCACGCAGAGGCATTGATGCCCCAGGACTCTGTGTAGCGAGCTGCTCAATGTCCTGAACAGATGAGGGCAGGCGCCTCGGCACCAGCGCACAGTAGGTGCTCTGATCCTCTGCAAAGGAGGAAACCTCATCCTTTTTCTAGGAGGTAAGAGGGGTGGAGAAAGATTCCGGGAGCTGTTAGCCTGAGCAATTCTGTTTGGGCGCAGGCTTGGAAGCTGGGAGGCTGAGATCTGATGACAAGGTTTCATGTCAAGATCCCTCAAGTAGGGGAGGAGGTAGTGACTCACCTGGGGCCTGGAAGAGGCCAAAGGCAGAACCTGTGCCACGTGTGGCCCTTTGACAGGTCTGCGACACAGGAAAGACGGGGCCTTGCGGTCCTGGAGTCCTGGGCTGCCTGCAGAAGAGGCTGAGCTGCACGGGGGTCAGTGCAGGTTGCTCTCCTCCCCCTCCCACCCAGGTGGCTTAGAAAGGACTCCGCCTGCCCCCACAGCAAGAACCCTGGCCCTGGGGCTCACATGGGCACCTGGCAAGCGGGGCAGAGCTTGGCCTGAGCGTGGCCCCCAGGGGCCCCCACTGGCCTCCATAGGTTGCGCCTATGACCTGCCAGGGCAGCCTGAGCCAAGGCTGGAGCTTGCACTCCCGCCGTCTGTGGCCAGGTCCCACCCCAAGTGCTGGCTCCTCCTGATGCCGCATTGGTGATGCTCTCGGGAGGCCTTGCATGCTGCCCATGGGGGTGGGAGCCCCACTCTGGGCCCGTTCCTGACTCCCCCATTGGACAGCCATGCCTTTGTGCTGCAGGACCACTAGAATGCATGCCATTCGTTTCTTTGCTGTTTTTGTTTTGTTTGGAGTTGAGGGGAGTGAGACAGGGTCTCACTGTGTAGTCCAGGCTGGCCTCGAACTTGCATCTGACCCTTCTGCCTCAGTGCTGGGATTGCAGGCTGCCATCACACCCAGCTGGGTTGTTTGCTTTATTCGTGAGTGCCTGACCCAGGACTAAACTCCAGTCGGCCCTAGGGTACTCACCTCTTTGCAATCTGCATTTCACAGGGGAGTGGTGAAGGGAGAGGCTGCTGGGCTGGTGAGCAGGGGGACTCAGACCAGAGCAAGGTCCGACTTTTGGCCCCTGGGTCAAAAGGCAGGGTGTCCCTGTGGCTTCTTTTCGGGGTTGGGCCGGGAGCAGAGTGGACCCAGCAGGTGCAGTACTGCGCCCCTCGTTTTTTTTGGTAGAGACCCAGAGAAGGCCAAACTCCTGCTGTGGTCACTAAGCCCTGCCCTGTGCTCCTTCTCAGCCCCTCCTGGCTGAAGGGACCCAGAGTCAGATGCGGCCAGGGCCCACCCAGCCAGCCCCTCTGACGCTGAGGGTGGCTGAGAAGGTTTTTCACTCACTCATTCATTCATTCATTCTCCATTCATTCGGAAGGACTCACTGATTCTGCTATGAGTCTTCTTCCAAGGGTGGAACTTCTCTGTCCCTTTGTCCCTTTGACCCCAGGGTTTCTTTCCTTGGCTGACCCCGTCACTATCATCAAGCCAGGGCGGGCTCCTCTCCACGGCTCCCATGACTTCACTTCTCCCTGTGCCCAGCCGAGCTGGGCGCTTGCTCCCAGAGGAGGCTCTGCCCGATCCGGCCTCGCCCGCCCCGCCTCGGGCAGCCTCAGGGGACAGCGGGGCAGGCGGCTCTGCATCCTGCGTCATTAATAATGAATCTCCAGTGGCTGCCTGCGCCGCCGGCCACCTCCCTGCCTCGGCAGGAGCCCCGGGTGAGAGGCTCAGGAAGCTGGAGAAGCAGCTGCTCCCCACGACCTCCCAGCCAGGCACAGCAGCCGGCATAGGCCCCAGGCCACCACCCGGGCTCGGGCTCGGGCTTGGGGAGGACAAGCATGGAGGAGCCTCCTCCTCCTGCCGAGTACGGCGGTTGCTCATCAGCTTGGAGGCGCTCACAGCCCTGCCCTGCCCAGCACTTCTGGAGGCTGCTGGGGACTTGAGCAGCCCGAGCCAGGGCTGAATGGGGACAGAGAAGGGCTGGCAGAGGAGAACGACAATGGGAAGTGACCCCTACCCCCATCCTGGACTCCTCCTGGATGAGGTCTTTTCTAGCTGCGTCTGGAAATTTGATGCCCTGCGCGGGGCGGGCGACTGCATGGGCGTCTTCTCCATCGTCGTCTTCAGAAATCCTTGCTCCTGAAAGGACACCTGGCCACATCTTTGCCTTCTGGGAGAAGGGGCCTCCCAGGTGGCTGAGATATGCAGGTGTCCTTCGTGTGCTCGGAGCACAGCCTCAAGTCCCGGGGCCCTGAGGAGCGGCTGGGCCGGCAGGTGGCCAGCAGCCCCAGCCCAGGCACCCGCAGCCGCTTCCGCACGGTGGCCATGGTGGCCCGGAGCCTGGGACAGCTTCCTGTGCAGAGCGTCCCGAGCACCAGCAATACCAGCATGCAGCAGGCCGGGATGAAATATAGGTACGGGGGCGCCGGCTGTGCGGGGTGGGGTACCAGGAAGCAGGCAGAGCCCTCGTGGGCTGCTGGCACTGGCTGAGCCCTCAGTGGACCTGGGAAGCCAAATGCAGGCTCCCAAGAGCCCCGAGTCTCTTCACAGCAGTGGAGGGAAACCATGGGAGTCGCCCCTCTTCTTCCCTCTGCCTTTGTTTACTTTTGGGGAGCCTTCGTTTACAGTAGCCAACCCCACCTCCCATGTTAAACTTTGTACCACCTGCTCTTCCCAGGGACCCCAGGCGCTGGCCACAGGCCGCAGAAGATGTCCCTCGGGTGGTCTCGGGTCTCTACAGAGGCCACAGTGACAACCATGAGTGCCATGGTCGGGGGCGGGCAGCTGAACCATGCAATGGAAGGAACTGTCCCTCCCTGGCAGACCTGAGTTCCTGTAGCAAGGACTCTCACTCAGATGGGCACAGGGCAGCCAGGCAGTGCCCAAAGTTTTCCCATGATGGTCCCCAGGCTGTCTTGTTTCTGTCCCCGCACCCCATCCTGTGACGTGTGGGGAGTGTCCAAGTATCCGGGACAGAGCCTGCCTGCCCTGCCTGTGTCTCCGTGTTGCCCACCTGGCCTTGTTCATGTGCTTCCAGGACTGAGGGAGGGTCCCAGCTTGGCAGGAAGGAGCCTGAGGTAGGATAAGGGCAGCCACTGGGCTCTGGCCTTCCTCACCCCACGGAAGATCCTGAGCCCTGGGTCCTTCATGCCCCGAGGAGGCGCTCCAGGGGCAAAGGGTCTCTGCCACTTGAGGCTGCACAGACTAGAAAGGAAGTGGGGGCCCCAGACCCCAGGATCCCAAAACAGTTGTGGCACAGGCAGTCCTGGTTGTATCTGAGAACGGTCTGGGTTTGCAGCTGACGTTGGTGCTAACTCCAGAAGCACGGAGGGTTCCCGGAGGGTGGCGGTGGGCAGCTCATGACTCCCAGAACCACTACGGGAAGATGACCAAATGGGGAGGGACCACGTCCCTGAGCCTGCCACCCCTTGGATGACCACTGGGTTGAGCTGGGGTCCTGCGTCTGTGCACGTCGCTCCCTTCCCTGGTCCTGGGAAGTTGGGTGCTCCGTAGTGAGTCCTTCGAGTGAAGGACTTAAGTCCCCATGCCATAGGCTCAGTGGGGACAGCCCAGAGTGCAATTCGCTATTCTAGAAGCTCTGGGGTTTGTATCTGTTTTGAAGTGGGGGTCAAAAATTGAACATATGTGTACTTTTTAGTTCCAGTATTTAGTACCTGCTGTGTCTTTCACGTCAATCCGAGGACCGTCAGAGGGATTAATGCGAGGCTGCACTGTAAGGCCCTACGTAAACAGAAAGTGTGGCTTAAATGTGGTCCCCTCTAAGACTCCTTAAAGAGCGGGTCTCTAAGAGCTGGTGTGTGTGAGGTGACCGTGTGTACATATGTGCACATTTGTGTCTGTGTACGTGCGAGCACGTGTGTGTCCCCGTACATGGGTGACCACGCATGCACGTCCATGCGGGAGGCAGGAGGGCAGTGAAGGGTTTGCAGTCTGGGGACCTGGGTTTGAACCCAGCCCAGCCCTGCCCGGCTGCTGGGCCCGATCTTCTCCGGTGAGGCGCAAGTGGGGCTCCCACGCAGCGGGGCCTGGTGAGCTTGTCTGGGGGATGGTGGAGCAAGGTGGCTTCGTGCCCTGGAGGAGGATGTGTCGTCTCTGAGTGGCTGAAACAGGAGTGGGACCCCAAACCCAGCTCCTTCAGCCCTTGCCAGGCCCTCTCTCTTCCAACCCCAAGGGTGCCCCCTCGTCCCACCCCAGTGCCATAGCCAGGGTGCCATGGGACTACAGCAACCAAGGGTGGCCCTGACCCCAGGAAGCTGCAGGGAACTAGAGGTGGCTGACACGTGGTCCCACACTCTTTTTTTTTTTTTTTTTTTTCTTTTGAGACAGGGTTTCACTATGGAGTTCAGCTTGGCCTTGAACTCACTTTGTAGTGAGTCCAGGCTGGCCTTGAACTCACTTTGTAGTCCAGGCTGGCCTTGAACTTGCGCTCATCCTGCCTCAGCCTCCCATATGCTAGGATTACAGGTATGTGCCACCACACCTGGCCTTCATCCCACACTCTTGCCAAAAGGCCCAAGAGCGCCCAGAGCAGGGATGGGGAGGAGGAGGAAGCCAAGCCCCAGGAGCAAGAGAAGAGCTGGCATCCTTGGATCCTGGGCTTCTCTGCCCCAAATTATGCCAACATCATCCCAGAACAACCCCCCCTGCTGCTGGACAGAGGCCCAGGCCTGACCTCTGAGAGCCTGGCATCTGCAGCAGAGCAGACCTGGAAACGGTTGATGTCTCCCAGAGTTTGCATACGACAGTGCGCCTGCAGGAAAACACCTGCCTCCCTCCCTCCCCAGCCAGCTCATCGCAGTGCCTTCCCTCCCCGATCACATTTTGTTCTCTGTTCAGATGGCTAAAATGAGCAGCCGTGAGCTCTGTTAAAAAGGATCTGTAATTCCCTGGCGCCTTCCAGCTCTGGCCCCTTCCCGCAGGGTTCAGGGGCACAGGGCGTCCCGCGGCTGTAGGATGGGCACTAGCACTTTCCCATGGCACAGGTCCCAGCTATGAGTCCTCGTTGGCCATTTCCCCAGATCCTGGGAGAGATGTAGGTGCATTAATGAAGACCAGCGGTATTTGGGTTTAGCGATTTTGACCACATATCTTATCATTGTCGAGCTTTAATTAGCGGAAAGAAACGTGCAGGAAACGATTCTCGCGTCTGGAGAGTTTCGAGTGGCCGCGTGGCAGCAGCCCCTGTCCAGCACAGCCTGTCGCTGTGGTCTCCTCAGCCCCGCCAAGTGGCCACACGGATAGAGTGCCCAGCCTGGATGTGCCCTGTGCCTTCTCATCCCTTCTCCCGGGGCCTGGCAGCGGATGGCAGAACTAATGCCATCACTTCCACAGGGAAGCCAACAGAGATGGGTAACTGTGGCATCGTGCCGTGCCCTAGTTTTGTTAGATTATTCCTGTGGGCAGTGGAGAACCAAGCCCCGGGGTCCCCAGCCTGGCACAGGGGACTCAGGGCCCTCTCGGGAAAGCGTGTTTATTTCGTGCCCACCCAGGAACCGATCAGATGTAGGGAACAGCAGCAACGCTTGCCGCAGGTCCCCAAATTGCAGGGCAACAGGCATCCACTCTTCAGCCCCAGACACAAGTGGGCTCGGCCTCCATTCATGTCCTCGCCCGCCTGTCGCTAAAGCTGCTCCGTCCTCCCAAACTTGCAGTGTGTTCTGGCATCTCGGTTCGCACTGCTGATAAAAGGGAACTTTTCAGGCTGACGGGCCTAAAGCCTGCCCTGCAACCCAGCCTGGGCAGGAAATTGCTCTCGGCGGTCACTCGCACAGGTGGCTTTACAAGGTGAGGGCCATGGCTCCCTTTGGCTGCCTTGGTCTGACCAGACCAGGTGTGCAGTGGGGCGCAGGGCTCTGTGGGTATTTGTGTCTGTGCCTCTACCCATGTTCCGAAGGGGTCTGTGAGCCCACAGCTGTGGCACCACTGATCCAGGCCTGCAGTCCTCCACGTCGGTGCTCATACCTTCTAAGCGAGCAACTCGCATTTCCCACCACAGCCACAGGGCCAGCACGGGGGAGGCGACACAAGCTGCCAGGTAGGCCTGGCTCCTGCAGGACTTGTGAGTGACACAGTGGTGCCTTTCTCTCCACGTTAGTCTGCAACACTCAGTGCCAAGGGACTGTTAAATGAGTTCACTGGTGTATAAGAGGAAAAAAGTTTCTCTCTCTCTTTTGCAGTACTGGGGATTGAACCCAGAGCTTTCACCCTGAGCTACATCCCCAGCCCTTTTTTATTTATTATTTTGAGACATAGTCTCACTAAGTCACTAAAGTTGCCCATGCTGGGCCTGAACTTGTGATCCTCCTGCCTCAGCCTCCCAGAGTGCTGAGATTACAGGCATGCACCTCCATAACTGGCTTCATTTCCCTTTCAACACACTCATGAAAGTGATTTGTCCATTGTTTGTTTCTTTTGGGGTTTTTTGTTTTTTTGTTTTTTGAGACAGAGTCCCGCTATGTAGTTCAGGCTGGCCTTGAACTGGCTTATGTAACCCAGGCTGGCCTCAAACTCAGGACGATCCTCCTGCCTTAGCTGAGTGCTGGGATTACCGGCGTGCACCACCCACCCAGCTGTGGTTGGTTTCTGTACGAGGAGAAGGCTGGGCTGGTGCCTGAGGGCCACTGTAGGCTCCCGCCTGTGCCATCTGTCCTGGGCACCAGACAGACCGCCAGTCCTAGCAGAGAGCTGCCACCTCTGTGGCCTCCTAAGGCCATGTGTGACATCTGAGGCCCGTGCAGGGGCTCTGACACGTACCCCGTCAGATGAGGCCTCCACAGGCCCAGGACAGAGCTCAGGCAGCGCCTGACTAGGATGTACACTGCCAGGTCTGACTGGGGGTAAGAGCTGGAGCAACCTGTAGGGTACCAGCATTCTTCCCCGGCTGCCAGCCTCAGGGAGAGAGTGCGACAGGGCCCGGCCTGTGGCCCCCTCACCCCTGTCCTCAGACAGAGAATGGTGACCCGCTGAGTCACAAGCGTGACCCAAGAGGACTCAGAGGAGAGGCCTCTCTGAAGGTGGCCTGTGCCTCGTGGCCTCAGAACACACAGTGACCACGGTGGGAGTGAGCAGGGCTGGCACCGACTGGTGGGCGAGCCTGGCTGGTGGCACTGTGCCCAGGTACTGGGATTCAGGCTGTGTTTGTTTTCCAGGAACCTCGGCAAGTCCGGCCTGCGGGTCTCCTGCCTGGGGCTTGGTAAGTGTGGGCACCCTCATGCCAAAGAAGGACTGCGGCAGGGCTGGCCCCACCCCCACTGACGGGAGCTACACCCAGAGCCCAGGAACAGAGGGACTCTGTTGCTATGGCAACCAGGAGACAGGGAGGGAGGGGGCAGAGGGAGCAGCCCCAGGGGCCCTTGGCATACACAGCCCACCCCACACTAGGCAGCTGAGCAGCTCTTGGCCCAGGGGTGCCTGGGAGATTCTTTCCCATCCAGTTTAGTCCTCCTTCCTCAGGCCAGATGTGAGCTCTGTCCTCAGAACCTGCTGTCCTCCCCCCTCCACCACGCACATGGTGATTCCCCCTCCTGCCTGACACCCTGTCTCTTCCCCACCACGAGAGCAATGATGGTGCCTGTTGTCAGGGAGATCGCCTTGTCCCCTCCCTGCGGTGGGGTGGGGCAGCATGACCCTGGATGGGACAGGAGCTGCATCAGCCCAAGTTCATTTCTTCTTTCTTCTTCTTTTCTAGTACTGGGGATGGAATCCAGAACTTCACCACGAGCTACATCCCCAGACCTTTATTTTTTTAATTTTATTTTTTTTCAGAGAAGGTCTTGATAAATCGCTAAGTAGCTCAGGTGAGGATGGAACTTGCCGTCCTCCTGCCTCAGCCTCCCAGAGTGCTGGGATTACAGGCTTGCACCACAGGCATTTCAAAGACTGGTCCCTCCATTTGGAGACTTGCTCTGCAGGCCAAGAGTCCCCACATACAGAGAACACACTCGCCACAGGGCAGCCTGGGGCCTGCGCCACCCCCGCCCCAGGCCCTGCAGCCTGAGGTCTGAGCACCCACGGGGCAGAGTCGGCCCCTGGCAGGTAGTCTAACTCGAGCTTTCATGTCTCTTTCCAGGAACATGGGTGACCTTTGGAGGCCAGATCACCGATGAGGTAAGACAGGGCTCCCTGCACCCCAGTGCCCAGCAGGCAATGGCCTAGTGCCCTGCGTGAACCAGTGAGCAGGTGCCTGTGGGAGCCACCACGGCAGCCTCCTCTGTGCTGCCGAGGGTGCCAGCCCCACAGGACAGCCGGAGGGCGAGGAGAAGCAGGGCCTAAGGAAGAGGCCACACCCAGTGCCACACCCAGTGGCTGGGTGCTGGGGCCTTCCACAAGTCCCTCAGCCCCAGGAGCTCAGGGTGCCTGCCACCCACCCCATGGTTAGCAAAGAACTGTGGGACTGCACGGCTCCCAAATCACAAAGCCGGACGTAGGCGTGCACGTGAGTCTGTCGCGGTCATTTCTCATGCAGCTTCCGCCACTGCCCCACAGGCTGCAGACTCTCAGGAGGTTGTCATTCACCGAGCTCCTCACTGTACGCTTCCATGACTGTCGTTAATCGCATGCATCGAAATCAAATGTGTCTGCATAATCAGGAGACAAGGGTGACACTAAGAAAGCATTGTCCCGGGTGTGTGAGCATCTCAGCCCCCCAGGAGAGGGATGCCTCCCAGATGGGGTGCACTTCCGGACAGTGGCAAGTGTTCAGAGGCGAGGAGATGCATTCGCTCAGAGAGCTCGGGGCGTCTGCTCCCTAATCGGGTGTCACCCCTGCCCTACTTCCTGTCGGAAGGGCTGCATTTAAAAATTAGTGAGTGCCTTGATTTGAGACCTCATCAGCTGTGCTTGCTTCATTTTCAAAGGGAAAGCTTTGCTCCCGGCAAAATGTAAATGCACACAGGTCGCGTTTCCGTTCACCTTTAAGTTTGCGGCGGCGCCTGGTCATGGGACTGCTTGCCGAGGTGCTGGCTGTGGGGTATCTCAGGGTGAAGACAGGAGCTTCTGAGGCGAAGGGCCTCTCCTGAATCCCCAGCCTGGTGGCGTCCGGCAGCTAACTCGGAGGAAGCCGGCCCGGCTCGGCCTCCAGAGGTGGTTACTAAGCAGTCAAAGGGCGAGTTCTGCAGACGGCGCGAGCCACGCTCGGTGACTTCTCCCCAGATGAATGCCAGCTCCAGCCGGCCGTGTCTCCCTCAGGGACACAGTGACACGGATAAAGACATCTGAGGCCATCTCTAGGGGGCTAGGCTGGGAGGACAGAGGATATGACAGGTGACAGAGTCAGGTTCTGACAGGCTGTGACAGTGACTGGTGAAGGAGCAAGAAGAATTGTGTCAAAATCCACAGTCAGCGTCAGAAGCGGAACCGAAGCGTCCAGGGTGCGAGGGCCCTGGCTGCCTGCCATCCGGCAGAAGGAGGCCACAGTCCTCATTCTTTAGGCAGCTGCTGCTCGGTCAGACAGCCAGGAAGCAAGGGCCACCCTGGCCCATGGGTTGGTTATGGTGAATTTTCATTAAATACGGGAAACGCGGAAGTTGCCATTTGAACCATTCGCGAGGGTACAGCTGGGTGGTGGTAGCACGTTCACCTCTGTTTCCAGGATTTGCCACCGCCCCACACGGAACCCTGAGGCAAGGACCCCCAGCCCCTGCCAACTCTGCTCCCCCCGTCCCAGGGTCTGCAACCCTCCCGAGTAGCTAGGATTGCAGGAGTTTGCCACCAGCCCCAGCTAGACTCTGCAGGGTTTTTTGCTTGTTTTTGTTTTTGTTTTTGTTTTTGTTTTTGTTTTTGTTTTTTGCAGTACTGGGCATCGAAACCAGGGGCACTCCACCAGCCCTTTCTAAATTGCCCAGGCTGGCCTGGAACTTGAGATCCTCCTGCCTCAGCTTCCCAAGTAGCGGGGATGACAGGCGTGCGCCGTCACACCTTGGATTCTGCATTTCTGATGCAGATGCTGCTGGTCCTAGTAAGGCCACAAGGGATGAGGAAGGAGCAGAGTCTGGGAGGCCACTGCAGAAGCAGCGGAGGGGCGCTGGTGTCCTGGGCAGAGGGGGCACAGTGTTGGGGGGCAGTCAGATTCAGGGTCAGTTTGCAAACGTAGCTGGTAGCACTGGCAGAAGTAAGAGGAAGAACATTTGGGAGAGCCCTGGCAAGAGCTCAGTGAGGCCGCCCTCCTCAGCACACACTGGCCGCCCCGCCTGCAAACCCCCACCTTCTCCTCTTCCCTTGGCTGCCTGGAAAACTCCTAAACACCCTTCAGAACCCAGCCCTGTGAATTCGGACACACACTCCCATACAGGTGACCCTTGAGGGCATTGTGCTCAGCAGACTAAGCCGGTCACAAAGACACGGGCTGGATGATTCTGCTTCCATGAGGCAGCCTAGTGGGCAAATTCATAGAGGCAGAAGGCAGAAGCAAGGCTGGCAGAGGCTGGGAGAAAGCAGGTGGGCAAGGAGCGCAGGGCGGACAGAGCTTCAGTTTGGCCGGATGAGAAAGTTCTGGAGAGGACAATGTGATGGGGCCCAGCACTCAGTGCCTCTGATCTGTCCATTTAAAGGATTTTAATAAATATTTTAATTTTAAAAAAGAGATGGGGGCCGGTGAGATAGCTCAGCGGCTTAAGAGCCTGCCTGGCAAGCGCAAGGTCCTGAGTTCGACTCCCGGAACCCACATACGAAAAACGGGGCCGGTGATATCGCTCAGCAGCACAAGCGCCTGCTGGCGCGCGAGGTCCTGAGGTCGACCCCCAGTACCCACAAAAAATAATAATAATAATAAAAATTTAAAAAATAAATAAAAATGGGGATAAAGAAATGAAGGGGATCCCATGAGCTGATAGAAACTGGTTTCCAGGATGTATGCTCAAGTGAAAAAAGGAAAATACAAAGGATATCTGCAGTGTGGACCACCCCTCACGTGAGTGGGATGGAAAACATATGTGTAGCCAGACATGGTGGCACATACCTGTCATCCTAGTACTCTGGGAGGCTGAGGCAGGAGGATCACAAGTTTGAGGCTGGACTGGGCAACTTAGCCATGTATCAAGACCCTGTCACTTTTTTTTTTTTTTTTTTGTGGGTACCGGGGGGTCAACCTCGGGACCTCGCGCGCCAACAGGCACCCGTGCCACTGAGCGATATCACCGGCCCCTTTTTCGTATGTGGGATCCGGGAGTCGAACTCGGGCCCTCGCGCTTGCAAGGCAGGCGCTTATGCCGCTGAGCCATCTCACCGGCCCCTTTTTTTTTTTTTTTTGAGACAGGGTCCCACAATGTAGTTCTGGCTATCCTTGCACTCACTATGGAGCCTAGGCTGGCCTCAAAGTCACAGCAATCCTCCTGCCTCAGCCTCCCGAGCACTAGGATTACAGGCATGTGCCACCATGCTGAGCCAGGCCCTGTCTCAAAATTAAAAATAAATAAAAAGGGCCTGGGGATGTAGCTCAGTGCAAAGGCCCTGGATTCAGGGCCGGTGAGATAGCTCAGCAGCATAAGCGCCTGCCTGGCAAGCGCGAGGTCCTGAGTTCAACCCCCGGTACCCAAAAAATAAATAAATAAATAAATAAATAAATAGGCCCTGGATTCAATCCCCATTACTGCAAAAAAAAAGGGGGGGGGGGAAGGAAACCATTCCAAAAAAATTTTTAAAAACCAGAAACTGAAGACTCCTCTCCTCCTTTCTGCCACCTTCCCAGGAGACCTCATCCTCTAGTCACACGACCGCTCGGGCACAGCACAGGTGCCCTCCTGCCTGGCTCAGGCCGGACGCAGGACGCATCCAAAGACGGTCAGGGTGAGCCGAGCCTGTAGCGAGGCCGGGGTCTGAGGCGTGGAGAGACCGGTGGAGAAAGTTTCTCTTCTCTCTGACAGTGGAGGCTCGGAGGCAGCCACAGCCCCCAGGGGAGAGCAGCGGCCCTGGGCCACTTGAGCTGCAGCAGAGGAGACAGGAAAGCAGCCCCAGCCGCTGCCCACCCAGGCTGCATCTGCACAGCATCTGGCATGTTTCAGGTTCCAGGCCCATGTTTGAGAACCAGGAGGTTTTACCCTGCCCCCAAAATATCCTGGATTCCCTGAAAAATCAGGGAATCGGGTATCACCAGGCCCACCTTCCTGGGGTCAGCAGCATCAGGCACAGCTTTTCTCTGCAGTGGTGCCCTCGAGCATCACCCCCAGGCATCTGCACCAGTGCCCCACTCACACATCCCCACCACCACCTGCCTGGTGCCAGGGCTGCGAGCTCTGTGTAGCCAGAAGCTCTGGCTGCCCCTCTGTCCCAATCAGGAATGATTCACCCCCCCGGGTTCCCTGTGGAGGGGGGCCTGTCCCTCAGAGTCCACACTGGGGAAGTAGGACAGTGAGAGGGACAGGAGCACTCTCTGGAGGGACAGCGGAGTACGGGCGCATTCCTGTACTGCATCTCAGGGGGTGTTGGTTGCAGGCAGGTCCCCAGTTCCCTGTTCCCAGCCCTGCTGCCCCTCTTTCCTTGGCAAAAGCTCGGGCATCTAGCAGCCCAAGGAGCAGGAGCTGCTCTGCAGCAGGGCGGCCCTGGGGGCCGTGTGTCCATCCCGCCTCGCCGAGGCTTGGGAGTGTGTGGCACTGGAAAAACACCAGCCGTGGCCATGTGGCCACCTGGTAGCCGGGGGACTCCCATTCCTCCTCTGCAGAAGAGGACAGTGAGGTCCTCTCACGTTTGCTGGAGAGGGTGCCACAAAACGCAGCTGAAGATGCAGCCAGAGCTGTCAGAAATGTCATTCGTCCTGCAAGATCTATGGAGCTCCTGGTGGCAGCTACATTAATGTCCTGGGCCTGCCGTAGCAAAGCGCCACCACCCGCGTGGTGAGGCACGTTCTCCCACAGTTCTGGAGGCCAGAGGCCGAGATCCGGGTGTGAAAGCCAAGATCCCGGCTTCCAATGGCTGCTGGCTGTCCTGGCCTTGGCTTGTAGCTGCGTCCCTCCGATCTCAGAGCCATCGTCACACGGCCTCTCTGCGTCCGACTTCTCTTCCTGGAAGTCTCAGCCATGCCGGGTGTGGGGCCCACCCTGAAGCAGCGTGGCCTCACCCTAACTAACTGCTTTCACAAGGACCCTGTTCCACATAAGTTCGCGTTCCAAGGTTCTGGGCACGGGTCTGTTTTGGAGGGACACTGTTCAGCCCAGCACATGCGGTCCCTGCACTCGAGTAATTCAGCCTGTAGGCTCTTTCTTCATCCATTTACCCTTCTTAGTTGCTCTTGGAGGGTTTATGACTTTTATTTTTGTTTTTGTTTTTATTTCTTGTGGTACTGGTATTGTACCCAGAGTATTTACACTAAGTTACATCCCCAGCCCTTCTTAGTGTCTGATTGTCACTAAGTTGCCCAGGCTGGCATTGAACTTGTGATCCTCCTGCCTCAGCCTCACAGAGTGCTGGGATGACGGGCCTGCACCTCCACACCTGGCACACGAAGGACTTATTGCCGGGAGCCACCCCGGGGCCTGAGCGACTCTGGTTTTCTCATTTCAGATGGCAGAGCAACTCATGACCTTGGCCTATGACAATGGCATCAACCTCTTCGATACCGCAGAAGTCTACGCAGCCGGCAAGTACGTGTCTTTTATCACAGGAAGAGGTGGCACTGGGAGGAGCCAGAGCTCCAGTGCCCGCCGCCCTCCTTCCCGAGTGTGCCTTCCACTCTGGCTTCTCTTCTAAACTCAAAAAGGCCTTGGGAGGAACTTTTCTGGGGCCCGAGTCACAGAACATTCAGACACTGATCGTTCCCTAAACTCCCCGTGTGCCCAAGCACCAAGGTGACTACAGTCCTTCTCATGCCAAAGATGTCATGTTGGGCCGGAGCCATGATTAAGCTGTTGTCCTGGGCCCTCTCAACCGCTGGTGACCTGCAGTCAGCCCCACACCTGACATTTGCATGTCTTAATGATGCAATTAGGGCAGCAGGGAATGGAGAGAGGGAGGGAGGCGCTGGGCCCGCTGCTGCGGAAGCGCCTCCCATCCTGGCAGTAAACTTTCCTACTCAATTGTGTAAAAGCTCAGCCCTCTTCATCCAGAGCCATTGGCTTTGATTTTAAGGACTGGCCGTAATCAAGTCATCCACTCTCCTGCATCGTGTTTGTTTGTGAAATCGTTCCTGGCTCTCTCTTCTTTGCCCCCTCCTGCCTGGAGCAGCTGCGTTCCCCTCAGCGGGGCTGCTGCAGCCCTGGCCCCTGTGCTCCGTGGCCCCGGGCCACCACCTGCCTCATGGGGTCAATTGTTACCTACTGCCTGCAACAGGGCCTCGTGCTGACCCAGGCCCTGGGCAGCTGACAGCCAGGACCCCCAAACTTCCCCCAGCCCCCATCAGCAGCCCTTCTGTCCCTCTAAGCCACGGTCTCCTCCCAGCCCCTCCGAACTGCCAGCAGGTTCCCATCCAAGTGCAGCGCTCTCCAGACTGACAGATGGGCTAAGCCGAAGGGTCAGCAGTAGAGAAGCCCAGGGCAGATGCCCAGCCCAGAGGCAACCCTGCTGGGCCTCTTCCCTGGCCCCACTCCTCCTGGCTCTTGCTGCCCACAAGGCTGCATAGAGGGCAGCTCCATCCAGCTTCCTTCAGCTGCAGATGGCCAGCGTGCCCCATTTCTCGACAGACCCACTCTGCTGTGTCGCTGTCTCCACCCTGTTTAACTGGACTCCCAGGGGTGGTGTGCCAGGGCAAGCATGCTGGGTGCCGGGCAGCCTTCAGGCCTCTTGGAGGCCCTTGCTAAAAGCTGAGGTCTCAGAAAGCAGCTTCCAATCCGCAGCTCCTAGAGTCCCCGGCCTTCTACTCCTCCACTGGCTGCCGAGGCTCATCCTCCATTCCACCCAGATTTGAACCGGCTGCTCATGCCCTCCCTGGGGAGCCCTGCACTGCATCCCAGGCATAGGCTAGGAGGTGCTGCTCTGGGCAAAGGGCTAGGGACAACTCCAGCTGGCGGTGAGCAGAGCGGCCCCTCCTGCTGACCAGGGTAGCCACGCAAGGTTCTTGCTTCCCATTCTGACACTCATCTGGGTGCTTCCCAGAGAGCTGCAAGCAACAGGATTTGGTTGCCCCATGCTCTGCAGCTCCCGTAGCCCCTCAATCATCTTCCTCCTCTCCTGATCCTTTGTCCGACAAATCAGGGACCGAGGAATAAAAGGAAGAGAGGCCCAGGGCTGAGCAAATTTTCTGTGCGTCCTGACCATACATGAGGAGCATTCAGAATGTATGCTAAACAGCTTGCAAATTAGAGCCCATTATTTCTGAGCGGATGACTCAGGCGCTTTTATAATTGGAATGTAGCACAGTGTATGGATCATTCTCTGTCTGTTGTTTGTGCTCAGAAACATTTTGCTACAAGCAGAAAGTTCTTAAAAGTTAATCCAGCACTGCTTTGCCAAGGGAGGCTGGAGCAGCCTGCTCATGACCCCAGCTGGCCCGAGTTTGGCGCAGCACACGGAGCAATGCCAAGCAGAACTGACAGTAGTTGGCACGGCATCTCTCTGTTGTTAAAGAGCAAGAAACCAGAGGGATGCATGCCAGCACACGCACACATGTGCACATAACACACGTGTGCACACACATGCACAGCCTCTCCTGGAAACCCCACCACTGGCTCAGGAAACAGGATGCGCCTGATGAATAATTTACCTTTGAAAAATATACTTTTTGGGCCAGTGAGATGGCTCAGTGGTGTAAGCGCCTGCCCGGCAAGCACGAGGTCCTGAGTTCGACTCCCGGTACCCACATATGAAAAAAGGGCAGGTGATATCGCTCAGCGGCATGGGCACCTGCTGGCACGTGAGGTCCTGAGGTCGACCCCCGGTACCCACAAAAAAAAAAGAAAGAAAAATATACTTTTTGCAAATTTCACCCATGTGACATGGCCAGGCATTTTCCTCCATGGATTTCCAGCAGCCTGGGAAAGAGGATGCTGGCCTTGCTGAGCGGGACAGTTCCTTCCTTCCCTGCAGGAGCTGGAACACAGGCCCACAGGTGCCTCCGTGGGAAATCACAGCGCCACTCAGGCCACCCTGGCAGCCCTGGGCCTCCCTCCCCTCTGGAATGCCAGCCTGGCTCTGCAGCCTTGATGGGGCTTCACAGAGGGGCCAAAGTGGGCTGTCACGGTAGGGCTGGCTTTGATTTGCCCGTTATGCAGTGATGAAATCCCCATGTCTCTCTTGCTTTTGCAGGGCTGAAGTGGTCTTAGGAAACATCATCAAGAAGAAGGGATGGAGGTAATTACTCGCTTCTCTCTGCCATCCATCCCCAGGGCGCGCGTGCACACACACACACACACACACACACACACGGGGAAGGCCAGGGTGGGAGGCGGCACTGGGGGAGTCAGACGTGCTCTGGGGTTCCCAGCTGAGGACTCCCAGCCGCCCGGGGTGAGGCTGGGCTTGGATTGCGGGACACGGGGAGAGTGAGCATTTGGGGGTTGTCCCCCAGGGTCAGCCACGTCAGCCCTTTGCACAGTCTCACAGAGGCCTGGAAGTCCCCGGATTATTCTTGCTGGGGAAGAAAGTCCCACTTTGGAGGCAGCCCCTGCTCCTCTGGGGGAAGCCAGAGTTCACTGCATAGTGGCCGCCCTGCAAGGTGCCAAGGCCAGGGCCCCGCCTTTGCCCAGGTACTAAGGGGGTGCAGCTCGCGAGGCAGAAGCAGCTGTGCTCAGGAATGGTTACGCGTGAGCCACTGTGTTGCCATTGCCCTAACGTGACCTTCCATCTTGAGTCTAAGTCACCTGCCTGGCCCGCCGGATGGCCACACTCACCAGTGGAGTGGTGCAGCCTCCACCCAGCCCCCAGTCACATCGTGTCCTTCGGGGCTGGCACCAGGAGCTGATGGAGCCTGGAAAACCCGGGGCAGGAGCCGAGATCCTTCTCAGGCAACATCCCCACCCTCCCAGCGGGCTGGCCCACGCTTCGAGAAACGTCAGAAGCTGTTAAAGCTGGGTCTCCCCTCGCCCTCCTGACAGCCACTCAACCACTCCACGTAGGCCATGCAGCCCACCCCGCAGGGGTCCTGACACCCCTCTTCTCACCCACCTGTCTCTAACTGGTCGCAAATAAGCCCCTCCCCCATCAGGAATTCAAGGCAGCCGCACAGATTAGCAAATACCACGACTGGGTCTTCAGTGGGCACGCAGGGAGGGACACGTTAGGCATCCTCCTGGAGGGTCACCTCCTCCCTGGGGAAGGGACCCCTGCTGCTACTCTCTCTCCACCCTGACCAAAGCCCCACAGGCCCACGTTCCCAGCAGAGAAGGCAGCGGGGCCTCCGTTGCCCGCAGAACTCTGCTCCCACTGTCCCCTGCCGTCTTTCCCCGGCCACCTGACTACAGTTCCAGGGTGAAGGGATGCACTGTGCCAGGGCTGCTCCATGGGAGCCGCGACCCCACGCTTGGCACAAAGCAGGCATCTAACGATGACGAGATCCCGTGTCATGCCAGGCCCCGTGTGGCCAGCGCAGTGGGGGTGAGGGAAGCTGGGGGTCGGACCCAGTAACTGTCCACCTCTCTCTGTCCCACAGGCGGTCCAGCCTTGTAATCACCACCAAGATCTTCTGGGGCGGAAAGTAGGTGCAGCCGTGCAACACCTGGGCCTGGGGAGATGAGGGGGCGGGGGGCAGTGTGGTTCCTCTCTGCTAAGAAAAGCAGCTTCAGCCAACTTTGCCCTATTCTCAAACCTTGTTCAGTTGTTAGTTTTACTTATGGGTTTTTTTTTCCCCTTATCACAAAGGTGACATCATAAAAATTCTAGAAAACAGAAAATTTGTGAACTATCCAAACCACCCCAAATTCTCCAGGCCTCCCTACTTCTAGTGTCTGGCTCTATGAGGGGCTGGGTGACCTGCTTCTCATAGGAGTCAGAGCTAGGATTCATCCTTGAATTTAAGAAAATCCAAGCGAAACAGAAGGGTAACATTGAAAACCAAAGCCCTGTCCCCTGCGGCCACCTGACCTTGTCCCCAGGCTGCTGTGGGGACAGCATCAGCCCTCTGGCCTCTGGTGGTCACCTCCAAAGTGGAACCGGGCCACACATCACATTTGCTGACCTACCTTTTTCGCCTAACATTGCGTCCTAAACATTTCCCCAAATGGCTCGAAACATCCCACGCGCGGTCGCCTGTTTTTCAGAGCGGAGACGGAGAGGGGCTTGTCCAGGAAACACATCATAGAAGGTGAGGAAGGGCGGTGGCCTCGGAGTCCCACAGCGTCCTCCCGGGCAGGGAGACCAGGGAGGCCCAGAGCCCCAGCCACACCCCGGTACCCAGCAGAGGCCCAGACCTGGGGCACCCGGAGCTCGGCTCTGACCCTCTGCCCCCACCCCAGGTGGGCCCAGGGACCCTCGTGGAATGGGGGTGGCACTGGGGCTGGACACAGGCAGCCCAGGTCTCGGCCCACGGCACAGCACAGAGCAAGGGTGGCGGGGACATGGGGTTAGCTGCACCCTTACTGCCTTCATGCCTGTGGCTTTGATTTCCATCGAGGCACTCTGATGTCCTCTCTGCACTGAAACCTGAATCCAGGGGCCTCGGTGCCCGAGACCGCAGGCTTTGGGACCTGCTGGTTGGTGACTTGTACGAATGAGACACGGGTGGCAGATACTGTACTCTCCTCTGCCTGATCCAATGCAGGTCACTAGGGGCCAGGAGCCACCCCAGAGGACATCCAGCCTGTGGTCCCCCTTCTCCCCCTGGACAGCAGGACCCCCACTCCCTTTGGGATGAGCCCTACTTCCCTGATGGGTCTTCACAGCCTCCGCGGGCCATCTGAAGCGTTGGGAGACAGGGTCTCCCCTCTTCTGTCTCCTGTCCTCTGAGCCAGGCATGGAGGGGGCCCGGAAGTGCCTGTGAGGGTGCATGGGCTGCTGTGACATCCCTCCCGGTCCTCCCAGGTCTGAAGGCCTCGCTGGAGCGGCTGCAGTTGGAGTATGTGGACGTGGTGTTCGCCAACCGCCCGGACCCCAACACGCCCATGGAAGGTAGGTGCTCCCGGAAGAGCCAGGCTGAGCAAGGCTCTGCCCCACGCTCTGATGGTGGCCAGCATGGGCACCCAGGCCACAGGAGGCCCTGTCCCGCGGGTGGGGGAGGGGCGGCCTTCCCTGGCACCTCCAGGCTGGGTCCTGGCACCATACCCTGTCTGTGCCTGACCCACACCTGGCTGCGTTAGAACCACGCAAATGTCCCTTCCTCTCCAGAGCTGGCATTGTGTAGGAAACGAAGTGGCGGTAAGATGATGGGCGCAACTGTTGCGTCCCTTTCAATCTGGGCCCACAGCAGTTTTGGTTTCTTTGGCATTTATTTCCTCTCTCGACCCCTGTGCCCTCCCATCTCCCCGACTTCCCGCTACGCCATCCTCTCATTTATGCTTTGCTGCTTCAGGGGCTTGGAAAATTCAGTTGTGTTCGAGTTGGTTTTCTCCATTTTATATATACACATGCACCACGCATGCGTGCGTGTATATATATGTACTATTTTCTTTTTAACGGAAAGCGTTTTGCACAGTGATTTGTGCGACCCGCCCCCGCCCTGTGTCGCACCATGCCCCCTGTGTTCCCACAGCTATAAACTCTGGTCTCTTTAAATCTTTTTTTTATCACCAGGGGACCCATTTAGTTCCTCCAAGTCAAGGACATTCGTCGTAGAAGGTACACAGTACCCTCAGCCGGCTACTGACTTCTGTGTCCGAGCTGCATTTTATGAGACAGTGTTTTTATTTACACGACTCTGTCCCCGATGACAAACTTCTCCATAAAATGCGTAATGGGGGGGGGGACCCTACGAGGCCATCTTGCAAGGGAAGGAAAAGCAGAGCATTGTGGGAGCCCTCGCCCCATCCACGCTGTCATCTCGCCCCGCTCCCGTGCATGTCCCCGTGCCTGCATGGCTGCGATCCCCGGGGCCCGGCCAGCCGGCCCTCTGCCACGGCTGCAGCCCCCGCCTGGAGACCGGACCTTGGATCGTGCGGTGGGAAGGACTGGGGAAGAGCGGGCCCCACAAGGGGCGACCCCATCAGGGACCCCACAACAGCCACGCCTGAGAGAGGCGTGTCTCCTCGCTGCTCCCGTCACAGTTGCTCAGCCCCCGCCTCTGCCCATCCACCGCACACTGGCTCCTCCTGAGCTCTGTGGCCCGTGGCCGCCATGTCCCCTTGAAGGGCTAGGCCACCTGGCTCTCACCTTGGTCCTTGCACTCTCCTCAAGTTCACCTCTAGGGCCAAGCCTGGGTCTCCTGGGAGCTGGGCAGCGCTCCACGCTGGAAGGGCTCCTGCCTGCCACCTGGCGCTGCCACCTGACCCCCCGCCATGTATTATTTGTGATGCAGCAGAGATGCCCTGGGTCTGGGCACCAGCTAGAAAAAGTGGTCCCCCTGCTGTGCCCAACAGCATTAAATATTGAGGGGAAGGACAGCTGTCCTTAAAGGTCCGTTTCTGGGGCCACCAGCATCATGCCAGCAGATGCACAGCATGCCTGTGCCCTTGCAGTGGGCTCCCTTCCAGTGGCCTCCACCCAGACCCCTGCCTCTCAGGACAGCCAGCCCCCCACAGGCTCTTCCCCTGGGCGCTGGGCCCTGGCCTCGTCACTGCATGCATGCGGCAGCGCAGGGCATCGTGCGGCTTCGTGGTTGGCATCTGGGTGACAGGAGAGCGTGAGGAGGGCGGGTGAGGGAGCCCGGCTGTTGTTGGGGTCCCTGGGCTCCCTCTCGCTGGCGTGCAGACCTAAGGCTTGGCTCGCGAGAATCGGGGAGTCATGCTGCATGGTCACAGGTGCCCGGAGTGTTTCTAAAAAGCCTAACAAGGACAGCTGAGCCAGGAGCCAGCTCCATGGCGAGGTCTCCTGGGCCCTGCAGATCTCCATGAGCCTCTCCAACCAGGCCCTGTCCTTCTTTTCACGCCTAACAGGGTGGCATTAAAGCAGGTGACCCAGGACGGGTCCCAGGAGGTCCAGATTCCCCCCCAACATCCCCCAGCTGGGATCCCCAGAAGCTCCAGTCCCTGACCTTGGAAGGGAGGAGAGGGCAGGGCTGGGCCTGCAGGGGTGGGAGCCGAGGTGTAGTTTTCCTGGGGTCTTGGATCACCCTGCTAGGGCCACCACCCCAGAAGCCCCAGAGTGCCAGCCCTTAGGATGCCCAGGGTCCCAGCCAGAATAGACCTCAACCAAAGAGGTGCTGAGGGACCCAGGGTGGGGGGAAGTGACATCCAAAGACAGGGTGGCCCAGAAGCCAGCACTGCTGTCCTCCTGCCGGGGGAGGCACCCATGGGCCCAGTGCTGTTCCAAGGCCGAGCTGTCACAACCAAGCTGGCCTGCTCCTGCCTGCCTGCCTGACTGCCCCCCTGTCTGTCCCCAGCCACTGCTGGGGACCTTGGCTTCCCTGTCTGGTGGCAGATGAGGAGAGACGGGGATGCTTGAGGGTGATGTCCCACGTCTGTTTTTAGAAACACTTGTTCTTGCACTTTTCCACACTGCCTGGGCAGCGGCCTTGCAAGCACTGTATGGGACCTCTGGAGACCGGGGGGCAGCCTGCACCCCACAAGGCCAAGGCATGCTTCAAATTTGGAAACTAAAACCACAGCACCCACGAAGCCCACAGCCCAGGGAGACCTAGCACCGCAGATGTTTCTGCCTTACCAACTTTTTTGAGTACTAGGAAGAACCCCTTGTGCTGGCGGGTTGGGGTCCTCTTCCTGAGTCTCAGCCACTCACTCCTTAGGACACTGGGCCTTAGCGGTCCCCGTGTCCCTGGCCCATCCCTCACAGGATGCTACATTGCCCCACTCAGCCTCACACGGGGGAGACGCTGGCCTGGCGCTGCTCCGAGCCTGGGGCATGGTCCAAGCCAGGCGCTCCGTGCCTGCACCTGGCTGTCCTAGCCCAAGAGGACCCAGTCCTGTGGCCCCACCCCTGGGACTTCACAGGCTCCAAGCCCTGCCCTTCGTCCCTGCAGACCCATCCTTCTGCGCTTTACATTCCAGAGAGGATGCAGAGTACTCCCCGGAGAAGGCAAAACTGCCTTCCTCCTGTTGCCCTCTGTCAGTTCTGATTGTAACCTCTCCTCTGCGCCTTCCTGAGTGACCACGTCCCCAGTTCCTCCCCGGACTCAAGACCCCCAGGCTCGAGTCTAGAGTCACACCCTTGCTCCCTCTACTCTGCCAGCACAAGCCCATTTCTCAGAGATCCTGTACGGCCTATAACTAGCGGGGGAAACTGTTTTCAAGACCAGCTGGTTGGACTGTGGTTCCCTTTTCTCTTTCCTCCTGGAGCCCAGCACGCACACCCCCGGCTTCAGAGCCAGGAAGTACACTGCTTGCAAGACGTCTCTGCAGCCCTCCCTCCTCCCAGCGTCCTGCCTTTATCTGCAGACAGTCCCCAGGCTGGGCCTGAGCCCTGTTGCCCCCACCCACGTCTCCCCCTTCTCTTTCTCACGACAGAGACCGTGCGGGCCATGACCCACGTCATCAACCAGGGGATGGCTATGTACTGGGGCACGTCGCGCTGGAGCTCCATGGAGATCATGGTACAGTGACACTCAGCGTGGGTCCCAGCAGTGTGGCCTCCTTGCCCCAAGCTGTGAGGGGATTTGGAGGTGATGGCATGGGGATGGGAGGGTACACCTTGCAGACAAGGGGCTCAGCCAGAGCCCCAGCATTGCGTGGCACTGGACAGGTGGCTCTGCGCCCACCCGCCCACCCGTAGACCAAACCTGGGAGCTGCCCTGCCATCACTGTCACTTGGAGACTTTTCTGAACACTGGGAAGCCCTCAGCAGCACTCAGGCCAGGGAGCCCTCAGGAGCGACACTCTGGGCACTGTTTGGGGGTGGTCTCCCTTCTAATCCTCACCATGCCCCATGGGCAAGTGCCTCTGTGACCCCGTTTCTCAGATATGGAAACTGAGGCACATAGAGGTGAAGTAATGTGCTCGAGGTTACACAACACGGGCTGAGATATGCCCCGGCCATACGGCTCAGCCTGGCTGCATCAGGCCACGACCCAGCTGTTAGGACCTCGGCCTTGCCCCCGTGGTCCGGGGTGTTTTCGGGGAAGCAGCCCACTAACCGTCTGCTCCCTCCGTGGGAGCCCTCGGAGGCTCAGGGCAGAGGCTGGGGACGGCGGGTGGTTCTTGGCATTTCTGGGCTCCAGGAGGGTCACCAGGGAGCCCTCTGCTCAAAGGCTTGGAGGGGAGAGACCACCGCCACCAGTGCAGAGTGAGGGCGGAGGTCACCGCTGGTCCCTGACCCCACTTCCGGCCTTAACCCTGCCCATGCTGGGCCCCCCCAGAACCCCCAGCAACCAGCACTGCTCTGTGAGTCCCACATTCCTGCTCTACGGAAGGAATCCCGTGGGGTTTCATTTCCAACTAAACCCGACTTCAGGAGCCCCTGGCATCGATGGGCTTTGATGTCAGTGGCATTAGTGAGCGTCACACATGGCATTTCCCACATCTGCCTGCGGCCGGCCCTGGGCTCAGGGTGCCAGTATCGTCACCCATTTTACAGATAAGGGAGCTGAGTTTCAACAGAGTTGGGGACCTCTCAGGTGACAGAGGTGGCTTTCTGGGTCTGTGTGGAGGCATCTGCCTGGGCGGGGTGGCAGGAAAGCTGTAAAGCTGGGGCTTCTCTCCCAGGCCCACAAGTGGGCTGGGGCAGCTGCTGATCCTCTGCGCTGGACTTTGCTGCCACTGCTGTCACCCCAGGCCCAGGGCTGCAAGGAGAGATCCTGGGAAAAAGTCACAGTGTGGCTGGCAGGCTCTGAGCGCCACTTTTGTGAGGGCACAAACACCCTTGGCTCATGGGACCCTCACGACACATGGGGAAACTGAGGCAGGGAGCTGTGGCCCTGAAGCCCAGCGGCTGCGGCAATGTGCTTTCTCCTGTAGCCTTCAGCTTTGGGGCCCCACAGGCCCCCAGCTCACGGTTGGGGTGATAGGGTGGCAGCGCCAGCCGTACTCAGGGAGGCCACGTCCCCTCCTTGCTGCCCGCTGACACGGGGCCATCTGGGCCTTTCTGCACCCACAGGAGGCCTACTCGGTGGCCCGGCAGTTCAACCTGATCCCACCAATCTGCGAGCAGGCCGAGTACCACATGTTCCAGCGCGAGAAGGTGGAGGTGCAGCTGCCTGAGCTATTCCACAAGATCGGTGGGCACCTTGTCCGAACCCCACAACCCAGGCTCTGGCCCTGCCTGCCCCGCCCCCACCCCACCCTTGGATCCCCCTAACCTGGCCTGGCCTCTCTCCTTCAGGAGTGGGCGCCATGACTTGGTCCCCGCTGGCCTGCGGCATCGTGTCCGGGAAGTACGACAGTGGCATCCCCGCCTACTCTAGGGCCTCCCTGAAGGTGAGGGAGTGGCCGGGGTGGGAGGGCACTTGGGACTGAGACCTCTGGACAGACACCTTGGCATTGGCTAGGCGGGGCCTCCCTGCACCACAGCCGTGCCTGCCACTGTCCCCACCCCGGAATGGGCTCGAGGCCAGGTGGAGCCCCACCAGGGGCTGATCCCACGACTAGAAGGTCACCCATTCCAGGGGACAGCCCCCAGATAAGGAGGCCCTTCCCCCAACCAGGCTCAGCATCTGCCGTGGGGGCTGGGTCCACTGAAGACATCTGGGGTCCCTCTCCCCATTACTCTCTACTCTACCGTCACCGAGACCTCTGGGGCCACAGGCACTAGGGAGGGTCCTCAATGGGGGACAAGAGGCAGCAGAGAAAGGCCTGTCGAGCCCAGGGTCCCACGCGCTCCTCTCCAGCCACAGTCCTGGGGGCAGCTAGGAGCGACAGTGCCCTAGGACTGTGGGGAGAGGTAAATCCCGGTCTCTTCCCACGGCCTGGGCCCTGCAGGATGTGGACTGCCCCGTCTCCCACCTGCCTGAGTCTGGCCCACAGTGTTGCCAGGGCAGGGGAGGAGGTTCTGGAGGGAGCACCAATTGGCTGTCTGCACGCAGAGGTCCAGGTGACACCCCTCACCAGAGCTGTCCCCCTCCCAGGGCTACCAGTGGCTGAAGGACAAGATCCTGAGTGAGGAGGGCCGGCGCCAGCAGGCGAAGCTGAAGGAGTTGCAAGCCATCGCCGAGCGCCTGGGCTGCTCCCTCCCACAGCTGGCCATAGGTAACACTGAGCATGGGGACGAGCCGTGTCCAGGGGATGTGGCGGAGGTCCCTGAGAACCTAGGCTGCAGTGTTTCCCCACTGGCCACCCCCAGGTGGCCACAGGAAATGGCTCCAAGGGCAGGATTGGCTCCACGTCCCTGGAGAGGTGGCAGGGGTCCCTGAGAGCCTGGGTCACCCTCCATCTGCCAGCCATGGGTCATGGGGAGCACTCAGATCACCTCTTCACAGGGAGAGCTAGGCCAGGGCTTCCCCAGTGCCCTTCAGCCACCCATGGGCAAAGCTCCACCTGGCACTGCTGCACTCCCGGGACACCCTTGGGGTCAGAAGGGCCTGCAGCAGACATGTGTCCCTCACCTCTGTCTCACTGTCCCCAGCCTGGTGCCTGAGGAACGAGGGTGTCAGCTCTGTGCTCCTGGGTGCTTCCAACGCAGAGCAGCTCATGGAGAACATCGGAGCGATACAGGTGAGTCAGGGCCCGCAGCAGGACATACGCCCTAGCCAGTCCTCGGTGCAGCACAGTCCCTACGCACCGTCCCATCCCACATCCGGGAAGCACAGGGCACCCTGCTCCTGGGAAGCTCCTTTCTAGCAGGAGCCCACGGAACCAGTGCAAGCAGTCAGGAGATGTAGATGGACATGGTTGTGCTTTTGAGCAAAGAGAACTTTCCAGGCAGCAGGAGCAGCCACAGAAGGGCAAGGAGGCCGCAGGCCTGAGCGAGGGGCCTCTGAGGACCTAGATGTGGGAGCCCTGGGAGGCGTGGCCAGAGCAGGGGCGCATACCAGCGGGGCTTTGGAGAGGAGCTTGGTGGAGCACTCAGGGAAGCCGAGACCAGGACAGACCTGGAGGGATGGGGCGGCAGTCCCCAGGCTCCAGAGATGGGAGCTGGGGTTGGATCCAGAGCAGAGTCACCAGGGTTTTTGTCACCTGGAAGGCTGACATAACATCACCCAAGGTAGGACAGCCAGGAGAGCAGTCAGGGGCCAGGAAGGCAGGCCTGTGGGCGCTACACCACTGCCACCCTGCTTCCAGAAGGCTCCAGAGCCCCTGGAGTTGGAAGGAAGGCATCCCGACCAGGACCCTCGGCGGTGCAAAAGCAGCAAGGCCTGCTGTGCTGCACACAGAACCCAGAGGTGAGGGCCACGGCCAGGCCGGCCACAGGATGCTGGGAGGAGTCACCGCCTCCATGAAGGCCCAGACAAAGTAGGGGCAAGGTTCTGACTGGCTCTGTCCTTGCTCCAGGTCCTTCCGAAACTGTCATCTTCCATTATCCATGAGATCGACAGCATTCTGGGCAATAAACCCTACAGCAAAAAGGACTACAGAGCCTAAGTCGCCCCTGCCACCCGCCAGGACACTTTCCGGCCCCCTCGTCTGTTCGCTGCTTACGCTGTTTCCACACCAAGTGCAGAGTGGGTTTGCATCCGAGAGAACCCGCCGTGCCCAGACGCCATCGGCCGCGACCTCCGAGTCACCGTCAGACACCGCCCGCTGCTCCACCAGACACTGTGGGGTCTGCGCCCGGGGGCAGCATCGATCCCGTGCCAGCCTGTAGCCTCCGCTCCTCCTCTGGGAAGAAACCAAGTTTGTACCCAGCCTTTCATGGAGACACCCAAAGCCAAGTCAGGCTGAGACCTGGCTGGGTCCTCAGGGCAGGCAGGGCGGGCCTCTTCCCTGCCAAAAACCCCCACCTAGGGTCTTCTCCAGTCCCCCACTTCCCATGGGCTCCAGGCACAGCGTGCTGGGCCTGACCCAGGCTCCTCCCACCACCCTCTCTGCCCCAGTCTGGCCCTGTGCCCTCTGGGCCTTGGCAGGGCCATGGCTGTCCAGCTGGCCCTTGGCCCCACTTGCTGGCAGGGGCAGCAAGCCAACCCCAGGGGATTGGCTCTGTGGTTGGGGACCCACAAAAATCTGGGCATCTGATTTCTGGCTAATCGTCCTATTATGTTCAGTCCTGTACACAATCAAGGAGCCTCCTGCCAGGCGACCCGGGCACTTGGGAAGGGTCCCTGGGGAGCAGGCCTCTCTGTCCTGACCCAGAAGGCCTGATGCTGAGCACTGCAGCCTGGGCCGTGGCTGCAGACCACACGGTGGGAAGGTGGTGCAGCTCGGGCCCCATGCGTGAGGATGTGCTCCTCTAGGCTGGCAGAGACCCGCCTCTAACACCTCTGCCCCAGCCAGGGCGATGGGCTTGGCTTCTGCAAGAGGACCCACTCGGCCCCTTCCTGGGGCAGGGTCCCTGGGGTCTCCACGCTGCAGGGGCTGGGGGCTGCACCCAGCAGCAGCCCCCACCATGTAGGGAAAGAACCCAGGGACCCTCTCCCCGGACAGAGGGCTGGGGCTGGTCATTTCCCCCATGCACCCCCACCACGGCCTCGGGCAGGCTGGAGAGAGGGACACACAGCAGAGACCCAGACCCTTAGCAGCAGGGGCTGGAGAGGGGAGACAGCCAGGAGACCTATGGGTCTGGGGGTGCATGCTACCTGGACACAGTCCTCAGGGTACCCAGCCTTCGCTGTGTGGGGCCAGGGCTGTGCAGAACCTGGCCCCCACCCCAGCTATGCCAGCTGGCCCCGTGGAGGACCCAAGCCTCCGGCCCTGTCAGTGTTCAGCCCATGCCCTTCCATGCAGGCACATGTCCCTGCTGTGGCCTTTGGAGGAGCTGCCATTCCCTGCCTGTCTCCGGGGCCTGCTATCTGGTGCAGGCTGGGTGGAGGCTGGGACAGTGGCTGGGAGAACGCCACAGAGACACAGGCAGAGGAGCTGGGCGAGAGAGGAGCCAGGGCGCCTGGCTGCCCACACACCCCAGGGCCTCCGGCTGGCCCTGGAGTCCAAAACCCCCATGCTGCCCCGGCCCAGTCCCCAGGGTGCTTATCCACCGAGCCCTGTCGCAAGCTTTAGTCAGAAGGCACCCTCTGCACCCTCTGCGTGTGTGGTGGGGGTGGGGCCCTCCAGGCAGAGCCCACCAGGTTGTAGCCACTGTCCTCTGTGTGAGTACTAGAGGTGGCTGTCCAGGGACAGGCCCTGTGGGGGACCCACGGTATGCAGGTCACCTGCCCCTGGCTGACCGGTAGTAGCTGGCCCTGCCCGCTGCGGGAGGAGGAACGTGGTATGCCCAGTGCCCAGCTCCCAGGGGCCGCTGGAGGGAAAGCAGAATCCCTGCTGGCTTTTTGCCCAAGAGAGGGAGCCCCCCACCCCAGGAGGACCTCAGCAAGGCCCACACGCCTGTCATCCAGGACCCAGGCAGCCTCTGACTCCCGGGGCTGTTGTTCCTTCCACAGCCACCGGCAGGGAGAACAGGGCCGTGCATCCTGGGGGAAGGAGCCCCCTGTGAGAGGCACTGAGTGGGGTCTCTGGGGAAGGATGGGGGGCCAATGGCTGGACAGGGCATCTTGAGGGCCCTGGCATGGACCAGGGGCCGCCGCTACCTCCCTGGGCCCAGGTCTCCCTCGCACAGCTCTGGCTGCCCGTCCTCTCCAGGACAGCTGGGTGAAGGAAGAGGCAGCCCCGGGGATCATCTTCCTCAATGACAGAGGGGCCCCACCCAGCCCTCCCGAAACCCATGGTGAGGGCCCAAGTCCCGAGGAGTGGCAGGGGTGCCCGCCCTCTTCCCCCCTGCAGCCGTGTACATAACTTGCTTTCTCTCCCATTTTCTAAAGACCGTGGTTCCTCTGCTAACTGCGTACCCCCAGGCAGAGGCCACCGTGCCTCCAGCTTCCGGGACAGCCGCGTATTTATGGAATGACAAATAAAACCCAAGCCCGTCGTCGGTCTCTGCGCCTCCTGTCCCATTTCCTCGGGGGCAGCGCCAGGGTGGAAGACAAGGCCACCAGGTGCAGGCGCCTTGTACCCAGGCCCCGCAGCCAAGGCAGGATGGGAGAAAGGGTCTTCCAGGGACAGTTTAGGGTCACCCTAGAGACCCACCCCTACTTCTCCCAACTGATTCAGGCCCATAGGGGATTGGGGGACCCCCCCCCATACTCCCAGACACATTCTATGGTGACACTTCTGAGGGCCCAGGATGGAGGGCTCCCCCACACCCTCAGCCCCGCATGGCAGCCATGCTCACAATGGCCTGGTTTGGAGCCCGGCAAGGTGGTCTTAGGAGTGCAGGCACGAGGGTGGCACCAGCCCAGCACACTGCTGCCTGGGGCTCCCCTTCTTCCCAATGAGCCCTGAGCCTCAGAAGGCCTGACTCCTTGAGGGACAAGGACGGACCTCCCCAGCCCAGCCTGCCCAGCCCCGTTCCCAGTCAGTCCCTTAAAAACCGTACTGAGCCATTCCCTTCCCAAAGGATTTATTAAAACACGGAAACCAAAACATACACACAGAGTACAAAGTAAAGGTGACTGCTGGCTGTCCAGCCTCCCTCAGGCCAGGACGGGGACACGTCACAACTCCGGGGGCCCGGCGTCCAAAGCTCAACCCCTGCCTTCTGGGACCCGGCTGAGACACCCCAGCTTGCCCAAGGCCCCTCGGCTGGGCAGAGTGCAGCCCCCACGCCCCCGCTCCCCCCAGGCCGGCTCTGCCCTCTATGAGAAGAGCTGGGGACACACACACACACACACCCGACGGGCCCTTTCTGGGTCATCGCACCTAAAAAAATACTTTGTTAAAAAAAAAATCTGAAAATTAAAGGGGGGAAGATCATAAACACAACAACGCCAATGACTTTGGGCTGATGCACCACAGCTGTAAACTTCCGGGTGTAGAAACCAGGTGGGTGCACGTCCTCCTTCCTGCGCCTCTGGGCCCCGCCAGGCCACCCAGCAATAAGAGAGCGGAGGGCGGCTCCGAGGCGCCAAGTGACCAACGCTTGCCCCCCACGGGGCCTCTGGTCCCCCAGGTCCCCCAGCCTACCCTCTGCTCACCCCCGCCTGCAATGCCTGGTAGGGCAGCAGGAGCCACTGTGCCAAGCCCTGTCCACCCTGGCCTGGGGCCAGCGCCAGGGGACTTCGGGGAGCCAGGCACCGGATGACCTTGAGCCCACAGAGAACCCAGATTCACAGGACCCAGAGGAGCTTCCAAAGGTGGCTTTCGGGGAGCATCTCCTCCCCTCAGGTTGGTCCCGGGGACACAGGGACTCCAAGCAACTCCCCGTGTCCCCGGAGCACCTTCTGAGACCTCTGACCCAAAGGTAGTTCTGCAGAAACCTGACCCCACTGGGGAACTAAGTGGCAGGAAACGGGAACGTGGGCTGCCAGCCAGGACTCCGCTACACACAGGCCCCCAGGCCATGCTCAGGGCCTCTCACAATGCTCCCCACCTCCCAGGCTCCCCACTCTGCGCCTCGGAGTTCTGGATGAAGACAGGAGTGTGGGAAGCCGGCCAAGGTGGAAAGGGTTTGGGAGGTTGGCCCTTTGGGGGTTCAGACAAAGGGGTGCATGAGATGCCACAGTGACTGCCCCTCCCCCAGCCTGGTCCAGAGACACGGCGTGTTCCCACCATGCCTTCCCCGGACAGCCCAGCAGAAGCCACTCCGAGTGCCCTGCCAGGGTCCCCTTCTCACACTCAGAGAATTCTGTCCCCCGGGTCCCTCCCTTCCAGGCTGGGCCAGGGCCAGCAGGAGGGTCAGAGGCAGGCCAGCCTTGGGCCCGGCTGGCTCCCACAACCCTCACCCCAGCCAGGGCCACAGCGTGGTACCACAGTGGCGCTCCAGCACGCACCCAGGAGGAGACGGCCCAGGGCTCCAGGCTGCTCCTGCAGGGAATAAAGCAGGCACCTGGGAGACACAGGCCAACGGGTCCAGCCCCTACCCTCCAAGAACTCAGCAAGCACATGGTGGCCCTATGCAGAAAGTGTCACCTCTAAGCCTCTGCAGGGACAGGGAGAGGAGTCCCGCTCCAAGGGTGGTCTGTCTGGTTCCTTGGCGTCTGTGGTCCAGGGGACTCCGGACAGGGAAGTCCATACCCAACGGTGAGTGGGACAGGCCTCCCAGGGCCTCCTGGGCCACCGTAACAACGACCCTCCCTGCCAGAGCACGAGCTACACCTGCCTGCAACCACACTTCTGGCAGACAAGAAACCTCCCACCCCTTCCTGCAGTGACTCTGTCACAGCTTCAGGCCCTGCCCACCTCTGGGGCACAAGCTTCAGCCTGCCATGCACCCCTCTGCTGAAACCACAGAGCCCAGGGCCTTTGCCACGCTGGGCCAGGGACAGACTCATGCCCGCCTTCTCCAGGAGACAGCCTCTAGCTGGGGGGTCCCCAAGAGACACCCAGGAAGGAGGCAGCAAACACCTGCCCAGAGCTGGGTACCAGCCAGTGTCCCTACCACTGAGCTGGACTGCCACTCCCTACCTGACCCACCTGGCACCGGGGTCCCAGACAGGCAGGGGACAGAGCGGAAGGGTCATCACAAAGAGACAGATGGGATGGGGCAAGGGACACACTAAGGGTTCATTAGGTCACCAGGCGCTGCGTCCTCTCCAGCTGGGCCGTCAGGGAGCTTTTCTTCAGGCCCAGAGCCCGGTGACAGGGACAAGGGTGCTCCGGGCCAGCATCTTCCACATGTCATCCAATTTTATCAAGACAAAAGTGTCCATGTCTTCAATAGGAAAGTGCAAAGATGTACGGATAAATGAATTTCTTCTAGGAAGTCGCTCTGAAAGGGGCAAAAGGGGCACATCCACGTGGCTGTGGGTGCAGTGCCGCGTGGAAGAACACTTGAGCTGTGACGAGGTGGCACTTCTGGGCTCTGGCCCAGCCGGGCTGGGCCTCGTCCTCCATGTGACAGTATCACTCGGTTTCCCTTTTTGTCCCAAGGTGGCACCGGCTCCTACAAGTCGGTAGCTTTTCTCTCCCGTGGGGGTCAGGCAGGTGGCCCAGCAAGCGCGGCTACGAAAGGCAGATCAGCGGGTTACGTGGCATGGGTGGCCGGGTGGCCAGTTGGCCAGAGGCACCGGGAGCTAAAGCTGACCCCAGAGTTCAGAGGAGGCCCCAGGACCCTCAGGTGACCATTCTTAGGGGGACAAATGGGACTTGGTGGAAGTGGTTGCCCCATGAAGAAGGTCTGGAATCAGCCCCTCTGTTCCTGGCCAGTAACACCCCCAAACCTTTGGCCACCCTCTGCTGTGGGCAGGGGGAGGTGAGACAGGTGGGACTCCCTGGGGCACCCACCAGAGGGCAGGGTAGTGAAGGCCGACTAATCCTGTCGTGCTAGCTTTGGCTGGGCCCAACATGATGCCAGGCTCAGCAGGGACAGTGGTGCGGCCGGTTGGCTGGAGGGGGACCTCACCTCGGCTGGAAACGAGCGCTGCAATGGGCGGGTGTCGCGGTGACGGCTAGATGTCTGCAGAAAGACCACACGGCGGGCTTGCCCGGCATCCATGGCAGCGGGCAGGCCGGGCCCCGCAGGGCACCCATGTGCATGCTGCCCGGAAGCGGACGGGCACCTACCGGTCACATAGGGCCCCAGGGGCATCTGGTTGTAGTTGACAATCCCTCCCGGTCCAGGGCCCCGGAAGTTGGGCCCAAAGTTGCTGTTGTACATCTGGGAGGAGCCGAAAGCGCCCTGGAGGCAAGGACTCAGCTTTACGGGAGTGGTGGGAGTGGTCCCGAGCCCACCCAAGCCCGGCCTAGGAGCACCCGGATGCGCAAGCTGAGCCTGACCTGCTGGATGGTGGGGTCCCCGGCACGGTTGGTCAGGCGGCTCAGGATGCTGCGCTCCGACATCTGCAGGCGGGCGGCCACAGGGGGAATGCGGGACAGCATGGAGGGCAGGCGCGTCACGTCCGCCTTCATGTCGCTCAGCAGCTCCTCCAGCTGGTTCAGTACTGCGGGGCAGGAGGCCGGAAGTGGATGCTTTGCCTGCCCCTAGGGTGCAGGGAGCCCTGGGCCAGTGCTATCTACAAGGGTGCATCTCGGCAAGCCCACCAGCAGCGGACACCAGGGGGCGCTCCTGGCCAGGGCTTCCAAGGACCAGGTGTTGCCAACTGGGAAACAGCAGGGGTTTCCAAAGAACTCCTCCAGGGGCCCCCGCTTCCAGCACAGCAGAGAGCTTGTGACCCTGACCAAACCCAAGAACCCTGAGCCTGATGGGGGCCCAGGACAGGGCTGCAAGCCATGGTGCAGATGGGGTCAGCAAGTCCAGCATGATCAAGGGCCTGGCATGTCGCTCTCTGCTCTGGGTACCCTGCCACCAACCCGGGAGCTGGCTAGGGACAGAAAGGAGCCCCAGGATTACAGCGTTCTGGAGCGAGAGTGAGGGTCTGAGCTCTGGAGCCTCCTTGGGCTTCACTGTCCTCACCCTTACAACAGGGACCCAGGGAGACTCTGCCCGGAGCGCAAAGCGGGGATCAGGGAGACAGGAGTGTCCCACTGTGGGTTTCCCATGCTACCTGGACCCAGCCCAGGCCAGCTCACAGCCCCAGAGGAGGAGAAGCTGGAAAACGGGGCTGTCCCAGCCCAGCCCAGCAGGGCAGCCACACCCTCCAGCTGGCGTTCTGTCCCCGGCCCGGCCGCCGGCTCCCCAGGTCCGGGCACAGGTGGGCTCACCCTTGTGCAGCACGGCATTGGCCGGCTTGTTCCCAGCCAGGGACTCCTTGGACAGATGCTGGTGGCTCTCGGCCAGGCACTCCACCTCAGCCAGGCGGGCGTTGAGGGCCATGGCCGGGTGGTTGGGGTCCTGGGTCATGTTGAGGTACGCAGCCCTCCGCAGCTGCTCCTCGATGACCAGCGCCTGCTCCAGCAGCTGGGGGATAACAGGGCATTGGGGTGGCCCCTCTGGACGGCCGCTATCCCCCCAGCATCCACCCCAGGACTAGGGAAAAAGAGGGAGAGGGACATCCTGCCACCCACTGTCCATCCTCACCCGACCTGGCCAGACCTTGGAGCTTTCGCCAAGCTGGGGTCCCTGTACCCCATCTCACCCCAGTGGGAGACACTCGCACAGTGGGGCCTGGCCCAGAGCAAGGCCTCGTCACTCTGCTAGGTGACTGCCTGCCTGCCTGTGAACAGCCTGGCCCACATGGAGGTATACGGGAAGGATGCTGCTGTCCAATGTCCCTGTGCCAGGCCTGCCTATTGGTCCCCAGTCCCCCCGTATCCTTCAACACACCCCCCTCAGCCCTGCCGAGCCTGACCTTGAATCTGCGGGCCAGGAATTTGTTCTTCATCTCCAGGTAGTTGCCCTTGTGGATCTCAGACTTGAAGGGCTCGTTGAGGATCAGGTACCTGGGGTCGTTCTGGATGTCCTGCCAGCGGGCGTAGCCATGCCTGCAGGCCACCGTCAAGGCAAAACCAACACAGGAAGTGGGGGCCCAGGGCTCCCAGGTTCCTGCTCAGGCAGGTCATGAGCCTCCGCTGCACGTGTGCACGTGGACGATGACGATGGTAACAGTCAGCAGGTGTGGACAGGTGTGGCGGGGAGGCTTCCTGGGGCTAACTCCCCCACCCCAACAAGAGGCGCACTGAGGCATGGCCTGGAAAGGGTCGTCTCCCTCCCTCCCGTCTCCTCCTTTATCTCTGCTTCCTGCCCACCGTGCTGTGAGCAGCTTTTCTTCCACCATGCCCCTCTGCCAGGGTGCCCTGCCTTGGAGCCAGCGGACTGAAACTGCTACAATCTGGGAGCCAAAATAAACCTCTTCATCCCTAAATTGTGGGTGTCACATACTGTGTCTCAGCCATGAGAATGACCGAGTCCAAGTAAGAACTTTTTGTTCTGTTTTTTTGACTCACAATATAGCCCAGGTTGGCCTTGACCTCATGGTGATCCTCCTGCCTCAGCCTCTCAAGTGCTGGGATTACAGGTGTGGGGCACCACGCCCCACTAGAAGAGGGAATTTTGGACACAGGCACACAGAGAAGGCCTGGTGATGACAGAGGCCAAGTGAATGAGCGGGGGTCCCAGGAGCCTCCACTGGAAGCTAGGAGAAGGTGAGGCAGGTCCCCAGCCCAGAGCCATCAGGGCAGTGGAGCCTGGCTGAGCCAGGATACGTCACAATGCCCGCCAGCAGCCAGTAGTCATGGCGCCGGTGCCAGATGTCGTAGATTTTTCCTGAGGACACTGCAGCCCGCTCCTCATTCTGCCACAACGTGTGCAGCTCTGGGGAGAGAGCCAAAGTGAGCAAGAGGCGAGGTACCCCCCCTGCCTCCACACCAAGCTGAGCCTGGAGAAAATAACCTCTCCCTCAACACTGGCCCCAGTTGCTGCTAAGAAAGGTTACTCAATGGACTTTTGTCAACCACTCACACTCTAGTGTAAACTAGCCATCTGCCCAGACCTCCAGGACTCCGTACCTGTGAAGCCACCGTCCGCAATGTTGAACATGAATTTGAATTTCCCACTCTTGTCCTCTTTCTTGCCCTCCTCATCTTCCTCTCTGTCACCATTCTGCTGTGTCTCACAGGCCTCCTTCTCATCAGCCTTGGAGTCATCTGTGGGGGATACAGATGATACTCCGTCCCCACCCAGAAGGACGCACTCCCTGTGCTCAAGGAGCTCACAGACAAGGGCTTTGAAGGGATACGCTGCAGCCCCTCTGTCCCAAACAGGGAGACTGGTTCTGAGCCTACCCAGGGGCAGAGCAGGAGATCACTGCACAGGTTCAAGGGCTGAGGAGGAGGCTGAGGCAGGAGGATCTCCATTAAGTTCGGGGCCAGCCTGGGCTACATAGTGAGTTAACCTGAGGACAGTGTCCTAAATGTCCACAGAAGGGAGCCCTAATCCTCCAGGCCACCTCTGGGACCAGCTCTCCCCTCTCTGGGTGGCATCTGTGCCCCTGGAAGGCAGCCCTTGTGCTGCCATGCTCTGGGCAGTCCAGGTGCCCTCCGCCAGCTCCAGTCAGGGCCTGGGGCCTGGATACGGTGCCCAGGAGTTGACCAGGGCCTGAGCAGCGGCCCAGAGAGGCCAAGGAACACACAGTGGAGCGCAGGGAAGAGCCCCACACCTGGCCCGAAGTCCCCGCTGTCCCCTCTGCTGTGACTGAGGCCGAGGTCCAGCTTGTCTGGGGCCTTCTTCTCGGGCAGCGCATCCTCTGCAAGACAAGGGGCTCTTAGGTGGGAGCTCGGGGAGCCCAGGGCCCCGGCCGGTCGCCAGTGCCACTCGGGGTCCAGCAGGCACATCCTCCCTAGCACACAGCCTGCTCTCCAGGTCCCCACCACTCCCCCTCCCGCGCCCGTCCCCGGGCTAAGACCAGCAACGCGGTGGGCCTGCGCCTCTGTCCCAAACACCCAGACACACTGGGCAAGATCCTCCATGGCGTTAATGGGGCTGGGGTGTGGGTCAGTGGCTGAGCGCTCGCCTGGCATGTGTAAAGGCCTGGGTTCCATCCCATTACCACAAAGATAATATATAATGATTATATACACTAGAGATGGCATTGAAAAAGCACACAGGGGGCCGGTGAGACGGCTCAGCGGCGTAAGCGCCTGCCCGGCAAGCGCAAGGGCCCGAGTTCGACTCCCGGAACCCACATACGAAAAAGGGGCCGGTGATATCGCTCAGCGGCACGGGTGCCTGTTGGCGTGTGAGGTCCTGAGGTCGACCCCCCGGTACCCACAAAAAAAAAAAAAAAAAACCCACAGCCCAGGGAGCCCAATCTCTGCACAAGTTCAAGCCCACATGCAGAGAACCGAGGCCTGGAGCCTGCAACTGGGACACAGCAACACCTGGAGCAAGGCCGAGTCCAGAGGCCGTGTGTGGCGGGCACACGGGTCCTGCGAGGCCCCTACCTTTGGGCAGCTGCTCGGGGGAGTCCTGGGCCTTCTCCGCCTCCTCCAGCCGCTCATCGCGGGCTCTGTCCTTGCTGTCCAAACTCTCCTGCTTGTCCTCCCCATCCACTCTGTCCAGGGCAGCTGGCAGGGCCTAGAGAGGGCACGCCCGGGGCTGTACGGCCTGGGGCCTCAGCAGACATGGGGGGGCAGGGACCCCAACTGCGTCACCTGCTGCAGCCTCAGACCCAGGGCCCAAACTGGCAACCCGGATGCTGGGTTCAAGTGGGCCGGGCAAGGCCTGAGAAGGGACCCAGATCCAGCCTCCGCCCCACACCCACCACAGTCCAGATGCCAGTGACTCCCATACCTGGGTTTCCAGGGACTTCTTTGGCTTCTGCAGCCCTGGCTCCTTCTCCTCTATGTAGCCCAGTGGGGCATCCACTTTGTCTGAAAGATAGAAGGAAAGAGCAGAGACGGGCTTGGTGGGAGGGGAGAAGGCCAGGGCCCAGGGAATCCCAGAGCACCCAGGCTAGGCCTCTGACCAGGGGCCTCAGTGCAGCCTGGCAAAGCGAGGGCTGTCGGGACACGGTTGTGGCCACTCAGCTAGAAGCAGAGAAGCGACAGGTGGGGTCCAGACTGAAGCTCGACATTGGTTCTGGCCCCAATTTCCGGCTGGCTGACACTGGCCAAATAAATACATAATCACCAGAAAAACACATGGAGACAAACAAGAACAAACGGGCAAAAGCTTGCCGCAGTGGCGCACACCAGTAATCCCAGCACTGTGGGAGGCTGAGGCAGGAGAATCCCAGGTTGGAGTTCAGCCTGGGCAACTAGTGAGATCCTGTCTGAAAATTTTAAAAATAAAAGGGGGTGGGGCTGGTGAGATGGCTCAGCGGCGTAAGCGCCTGCCTGGCAAGCGCAAGGGCCCGAGTTCAACTCCTGGAACCCACATAAGAAAATAGGGCCGGTGATATTGCTCAGCGGCACGGGCGCCTGCTGGTGCACGAGGTCCTGAGGTCGACCCCCGGTACCCACAAAAATAAATAAATAAATAAATAAATAAAATAAAAATAAAAGGGGGGGACTTGGGATGGAGTTCAGTGCAAAAGCCTTATGTTCAATCCCCAATACCGCAAAAACTAAAAAAATACAAATGGGCAATGGATCTGCAAAGACGCATCTTCAAACAGATATAAAAATAGCTCATAAACCCTTTTCCACTGTTGGTGGGAGTGTCGACTGGTGCAGCCACTGTGGCAATCAGTGTGGAGATTCCTCAAAAAGCTAGGGTTGGAGGTCCCATTTGACCCAGCTATTCCCCTTCTGGGCATCTTCCCAGAAGAATTAAAAACATCGTACCACAGTGATATATGTGCGCCCATGTTTATAGCAGCACAATTTGTAATAGCCAGATCGTGGAAACAACTCAAATGCCCATTAACCGAGGAATGGATAAAAAAGATGTGGTATTTCTATACAATGGAGTACTACTCAGCCATAAAGAAAGGTAAACTGGAAACTTTTATAGGTAAATGGATGCAACTCGAGAAAATACTCACAAGCGAAATAAACTGGACACACATTTGTAAACATTGTATTGTCTCCCTAGTATGAAAATGCAATTTCACTGTGACTACTCCATTCCTTAGTCTTCTATTTTTACACAGCTTTTACATGGCTTAATCTTATACTGAGTAATGTGTTTCTCTCCAAAAGATATTTGTACATTCTCTAATGCTTGAGTTTGTTAATACAGGAGAATGTTTACTTGTTGTCTTTAAAAAAAAATTAAATTAAAAAAATAAAAAAGAGGGCCGGTGAGATGGCTCAGCGGCTTAAGCGCCTGCCAGGCAAGCGCGAGGGCCCAAGTTCGATTCCCGGAACCCACATACGAGAAAGGGGCCGGTGATATCGCTCAGCGGCACGGGCGCCTGCTGGCACGCAAGGTCCTGAGGTCGACCCCCGGTACCCACAAAAAAAATAAATAAATAAATAAATAAAATAAAAAAGAAAAAGAAAAAAAAAATAGCTCATAAGCCCATGAAAAGATAGACACTCTGATCCCCCGCCATCAGGAAAACGCAAACCATAACCACAGAGAGCCAGCCCTTCACAGAGGCCAGGCTAGCGGGCATCACAAAGGCACCAGCCCATCAAGGCACGGAGGGGTCAGAGCCTTACACCCTACCGGCAGGAGAGCACACGGTCTGCAGTCCCTCGAAGGGGCCCACAGTTGCAACTCCCAGGTGTATGCCCAGGAGCAATGGGAACCCGAGCCACACAGAAATGGGGACAGAGGCTCACCGCAGTGCCCTGCACAATCTCCCCAAGTAGACACAACCCACGTGCCCATCATGGGGTAAACAGACCAACAGCACGTGAAATGTTATCTGGCCACAGATGCAATGAAGAACTGATGCACAAGCCAGATGTGGTGGCACACACCTGTAACCCCTGCACTCAGGGGGCTGAAGCAGGAGGATTACCGAGAGTTCAAGACCAGCCCGGGCTACATAGTGAGTTCAAGACCAGCCTGGACTACATAGTAAGACCCTGCCTCAAGAAAACAAAAATAAAAAAAGAACAGATCGAGCTACAATGTGGATATATCTTCCATTATGCTCACCAGATCACATACTGGATTATTTTGTGTGTGTGTGTGGGTACCGGGGGTCGACCTCAGGACCTCGCACACCAGCAGGCGCCCGTGCCGCTGAGCGATATCACCGGCCCCTTTTTTCGTATGTCGGTTCCAGGAGTTGAACTCGGGCCCTCGCGCTTGCCAGGCAGGTGCTTATGCCACTGAGCCATCTCACCGGCCCACAGTGGATTATTCTATTTACACAAAATGTCCAGAACCTGCAGACCCTTGGGGACAGAGAAGTCAGCCATTGTCTAGGGCTAGGGGAGGGAGACAGGAAGTGGCTGCCAATGAACATGAATGTGGAGCTTCTTATCGGAGTGATTAAAATGTTCTGGCGCTGAGACCAGGATGGTGTAGAACTCTGAATATAGCAGAAGACCCTGAAAAGTTCACCTTCTGTTATGGCTGTGTCTCACTGTCCCCTCAAAGCCTCCTGTGGTCACAGGTGGGGCTTTTTCAGAAGTGGCTGGATCTGGAGTGTGTGGTGCTAGGCTTGATTCATCATGGGCAATGGTAGGATCAAGGGCCCTAGGATTACGGGTATGAGTTCTCCCTGCCCTAAGTAACCTGGATAAATACAAGGGACAGAAAGAGCTGAGATCATCCCCCTTGTTGCTTTGCTACCTTCCACCCACCATGAACTGTTTAAGTGATGCCTCTCTGCCACGTGCCATCCTGCCTTGGAGCCAGCCAACTATGGACTGAACCTCTACAAACTGTGAGCCAAATAAACCTTTCCTCCTTTAACTTTGGATGCTGGGTATTTTGTCTCAGTAAGAGAAAAGTAATTAAGACAGAATTTGGTACCAGAGAACTAAGGTTGTTGCTGTGACTATACCTGACCATGTGGTTCAAGAGCCTTTGGGACTGGCTCGTGGGAAGAGTTTGGAATAGTTCTGAGACGCTGTTTGAAAAAGTAGAGCTGGAACGCCTGGCTATACTTGATGGGAGATTCTGGTCAGAGCTCAGAAGACCAGAATGCTGATAGAAATTCTGATGGGAAGAGAGACTGCATTGGCTGCTGGACTCCAGACAATGTGTGTTATGCATTGGCAGAAAAGTTTGTCTGCATTTTGCTCATGTCCAGAGACTCTGCCTGAGACTGCAATTAAGGGCAGCAGACTAATTAATCTGGCAAAAAAAATTTCACGGCAGTCTAACGTTGAGGCAGTGGCATGGCTACTGTTGGGGGCTTTTAGCCAGATTTATGTAGAGAATCAAGAGCAAAGAGTCAGGCAGAATGATTTAAAACGTTTTAAGTTTGGCCAAGAAGGAAGCTCCAGCAAAGTTGCAGCCTGCGAAGATGGAACACAAGAGAAATTAGTCACTGAAAATACTAGCAAGAGAAAGCCAAGTTATTTCAGAAGAAACAGAAAAGAGGGCCTGAGGACATCACAAGCACCAACAGGACTCCAGCCTCTGCACCTTCAGAGTTGCAAAGGTGAAAGATGTTTTGAGAAGAGAGCCCCAGAGCACCATGTTCCAGAATGGCGGTGGCCTAGGGAAGTTGTTCCTTAGGATTTGGTTCATAGGCACTGGATCCTTACAGCCAAGAGAGAGGGAAGCCTGGCTACCACTCCAGCTGTCGGCAGACCCTGGCAGCATCCATGAGGTGCTGGTTTTAGGCACATGCAGAATGCAAGAGTTGTGGGGTCAGGAAGCCTTCCACCCGGATTTCAGAAGACGGCCTGGGAGGCCGGGCAGTACGCCCCGAGAAGGCACTGTGTGAAGCTGTGAGTGTGAAGCCAAAGGCGCAGTGGAGATCCCAGAAGTTTGGAGAAGCCAGGAAGGAGGATCATCTGAGGAAAGCTGCAAGCGGGGAGCAGAGCTGGCCCCAGAGAGAAGCCGTGGGAGCTACAACCACCAGAAGTGCCATAGGGATGGAGCCACCCAAGCCCTTTGGAGCTCACATCTTGCCCCAGATTGCCAGGGATGCTGGAAGTGGAACTGTGAGATTTAATGTTTGCCCTGCTGGATTTTGGTCTTGCTTTGTTCCCATTCCTTGCTATCCCCTTTTGGAATGGAAATGTTTATCCCATGCCATTGAATGTTGACAGCGTTTAACTTTCATTTGTGAGGGGCTCACAGCTAAAAGTCTGCCTTAGATCTCAGAGGAGACTTTGGACTTGGGCTTTTCAGCAATGCTGCAACTGTTAGGACTTCAGCAACTCTTAGACATGGACTAAATGTCTTTTGCATAAAAGGATGTGCATGAATCTTTGGGGGCCAGGGGCGGAATGTTATGGCTTGTGTCTAGATGTCCCCCCCAAAACCTCATGTGGTCACAGGTGGGGCTTTTTCAGAGGCAGCTGGATCTAGAGTGTGTGACGCTGGGATTGACTCATGGAGCAATGCTAGGATCAAGGGCACTAGGATTAAGGGTGTGAGTGCTCCCACCCTGAGTAGCCTGGATAAGGTATAAGGGACAGAGCTGTAGTTGTCCCTTGCTTGCTTGGCTACCTTCTGCCCACCGTGAACTTCGATGCCTGTCTGCCACGCCACCCTGCCTTGGAGACAGCTGATTATGGACCGAAACCTCTATACACTGAGAGCCAAATAAACCTTTCCTCCTCTAACTTTGGGTGTCGGGTATTTTGTCTCAGCAAGAGAAAAGTAACTAAGACACCTTAGAAGAGGGAATTGTGTCATGTGTACAGAACTGAATCCCAACACTATTACTGAAAAGAAAACCACTATGCAGAGAGACACCTCTACAGGTGGACACTTCCGGTTAGGAAGGTGGTTTTGGTTTGGTTTGGTTTGGTTTGGTTTCTGGTACTGAGGATTGAACCCAGGGCCTTCACACTGAGCTTCATCCCCAGACCTTTTTTTATTTTTGAGACAGGGTCTTGTTGAGTCTCTAAATTGCCCCAGCTAAACTCAAACTCGGGATCTTCCTGCCTCAGCCTCCCAGAGTGCTGGGATTACAGGCAGGCACCATCATGCCCGGCTGGGAAGCTGTCCCTTGTACAGTGTGCAGAGGACTCAGGGTCACTGTGGCTTACCCCTCCTGTGACCCTCCCCTACTCATCTGGATCCCAGACCTGGCAGGCCCAGTGGGGCAGGCGGCAGGTGGGCAGGGCTGGCGGGCACCGGCGTGTTGGGGTCTGAGGAGATGACTTCGCCTGGCTTCTTGCCCTCGGGCCCCTCGGGAACCAGGTCCGGGGTGCTGTATTTGCCGTTGACGTGCTCAAACTCCTGAACCTGGGGAGAGGCAGGGATGGGGGTGGTCGTGACTCGGCTCTAAGGGCCAAGGGGCAGCCTGCAGGATGGGAGGTGTCACAGGCTTGGGGGCAGGGGGGGCGAGGGGATGTTCCTGCCCGAGGCGGACCAAGACAGACACACTCCTGGCCACGAACACCCCTGCCAGTCCCCCCATACCCTCCTCGGCCCTGTGACCTGCCATCCCGGCCTCAATCTCCCAGGACCCTCGCTCCAGGGTGGACCCTGGAGAGCCCCGTGTCCTGAGCCAAGCACTGGGCTTCCAACCACTGACCCCCAGGGGCAGTGCCAGGGCCCATGTGATGTGAGGCTTACTCACCCACCTTCTTCCTAACCAGTGACATGACCCCGATGCGCGTGAGCACGTGCTGCCGGGACAGCCCCTCCCGGGGCACGCCGTCCGCGAAGGTCTCCGCACCATCAGCCCCCGGCTCACACAGGTGCCGCATGAAGAGGGACACGTAGGCTCTGGGGTGGGGGGACTGGGGCTCAGGGCTCAGGGACTCAGGACCCAGAAGGACCCCTGGGGACCTCTTGGCTAGAACCACCCCCCTCCCAATCAGCGTATGGGCCACGTCCCATCAGAGGACAAAGGGGGCTCCCTGGCAAGGGACCTGCAGGATGGCCACCATCCGCACCAGCTGCTCTGGGTAGAGGGCTGGCCAGGGTTTTCTGCAAATCTGCCCTGCTTAGGACCCCACACTCAAAGCCCAGCTATGGTGCTCACCAGGAGGCCCCCCACAGCAGGAGCCACCCCACGGGGGGAGGGAGTGGGGAGGGACACACCCGGCCCAGCTCCACCCTTTACCTGAACTCCTTCTCACTCTTGCCACGCAGATCCCGCACGAGCCAGTGGGAGTTGAAGGCGTCCTGGGGCGGCATGCCCCAGCGCATGATGGCGTTCAGGAAGGCCTTCCGCTGCCGCGCATTGAAGCCCAGCACCTGGGCAGGTGGTCAGCGGGCAGGTGGGCCCACGTCAGGGACAAGGCAGGCACTGAGAACTTGGGGGTGCAGGAGGAAAGGGGGAGCCTGCAGCCGACCTAAGTGTCCATCCCACCCTCACTTCTACTCGGCATGTGACCCTGGTCATCCCCAGACCCTCTCCCACCCCTCAGGGATGGCAGGAAGGGTGCTGGGAGAGACGGGGTGCAGGCGGGCCCCACCTCAATGTTGCCACCAACTCGAGCAAGAAGAGGCGGCAGGGGCTTGTCCCTGTCACTCTTGAGCTGCCTCCTGGACTGTCGCCGTCCACCTGGGGAGCAGCCCAGCACAAACCCTCCAGTGAGGGGCCGGGCTCCCCACCCCACCCACCACCACGTCCCAGGCCAGAAGAACCCCCAGCGGACCCCAGCCCAACCCCGCCCAGCCACCAGCAGCTCCCACCACCTGTAGCGGCGGCACTGACACTCACTCTGGCCCTCTGGCCTCTCCTCGAAGTCCTCATCCTCATCCTCGGAGCCGATGGAATACTCGGACTGGTTGTCCGAGAGCTCATCCTGCCACTCTGTGGGAGCCGGGCACAGGGGCACGGAGTGAGTTGTACAAGCAGAAGTCACCCCAGCCCCAGCCCACACCCACCAAGGCCAGGTGAGTCCCTGCACCTCAGCCCAGGAATAACAGAGACTGTGACAAGGGCCACCACGTACTTCCTGTCAGCTCCCTTTATGACACCGACAACACAGGACACACAAAAGGACTGCACCTCCACATCCCTGTCTTTCGGCTCACCCGTGATTGGCAACGGCACCGCCGAGCTACAGCCCCAGCCCTACCGTCCCTTCTCACAGACAGGAGCTGAGACCGAGGGGCAGCACCAGCCTGGCACGCATCCATCTCTTTGTCCCCATCTGCCCGACTCCCCTTTCTCGGGAGCCTCCCAGCCCGGCCCAGGGCGCCCCTGCTGAAAGCCTTGCCCCTCCCCCGCACTCACCCTGGTCCTCCTGGGAGGCGTCGTTGTAGTTGACCTGCTTCCGGATACGCTTGCCCTTGCCCAGGTTGCGGGCCAGGTCCTCCTGCTGCTGCTCATAGTGGTGCCGCAGCAGCTTCTCCCAGTAGTCGGGGTCCACGTTCTCCTCCTGCTTGATCACCTCCCGCTCCACCTCCTCCTGGGGATGCCGCGGGCGCTGAAGTTAGGACGGCCCAGCCAGGCGCGCATCCCTGGCTCTAGGGTGCCTCCTGCCAACTCCTGCCACCTCCACCAGCTCGGGCTTGCAGGCCTGAACAAGGCCCAGCCCTGCCCTCAGGAAGTTTCTGGTCCCAAAGGGAGGGATGGTTGGCACTCAGGGTCTGAGGACAGTAGCAAGAGCTCAGGGAGGTGCAGGAGCCACCAGGAGAGACCCAGGCGAAGCCCTTGTTAGGGAATGGGGGCTGCCAGCAGGGTGGAGAAGGGACAAGATGTGGCGGGCGGCGGGTGTACTCCGGGAAGGGGGGTCCGGCCCAGAAGGGGGTGGCCTGAGGCGGGCCGGGTTGTGTATGTGGGACCAGCTGGACAGGGCCTGAAACCAGCCCTCAGCAAGCTTCTACAAGGGCTGGCAGATCCCTGGCATTTCAAAGAGGTCGGGTGAAAAAGCTGGAGCCCAGGGAGGAGGCCACAGCTGATGTCCCAAGGGCTTTGGTGGGCCTGGTGGTTGCAACCCCGTCAGCACCATCTCAGCCTGAGGGCAGCCTGCAGGAGGAGGTGGGGTCTGGCATGAGAGGTTGGGGCTGTTGTGAGGTGGGCAGGGCCACAACGAGTAGGGCGGGGCCACCGCAAGGGATTCTGGGAACCTTACCACGCCATCCTCCTCCCGCACCACGTATTGCGCCACCTTGAAGGAGCTCAGATACTCGTTCATGTTCTGTAGCTCTGTGTCGTCTGTAGCATCCTGGTTCCGGTCCAGCAGTTTAGAAATGGCCGCATCATCATAGTGGATCACGCTGCTGTCCTCCACATCCTTGTTGTCACCTGGGGGGCGGAGTCCGGCATGGGGACACAGACACAGAGTGCCCAGGTCCCACTCCCAACAGTGGCCCTTCCCGGTCCCCTCTGGGGCTGGGGCCGAGAAGCAGTGCAACCAGACATGGGCTCACCAATGCGCCTGGCCCCAACACCCGAGTGGGGTGGCAGGGAGCCCCTTCCTCTCCAGGAGCAGCCCCTACCTGGCGGGGTGCTACCATGCTTCTTCTTCGCGCTGGCGGCCAGGGCGCCGCCCTTGGAGGACTGCACATCGGGGATGGGTGTGGCTGGCCTCTGGCCCTGGGACATCATGCCTGGAGGGCAGAGGGGGAGGCTGCTGGCACAGGGCAGAGGACCACAGGGGTGGTAGGCAGCAGGCAGACCTCCCACCTGGGCCCACTCCAGCGAACCCTGGAAGGAGACACGGCAGGGAACAGGATGGGGCTGTGCAAAGTGGGGCGGGCAGGGACCCTGGGGCCTGGGCGGGGGACCTGAGCAGGGCCACCCTGGGCCCCCACTGCAACCCACAGGAGGAGGCCCACCCTCCACATCATCCTTGAAGAGCTCCTCTGTGCCGAACTTGAGGATGTCGTCCAGCTCCTGCTTGGTCATGGAGCCCGATTTGGAGCCCAGGCCAGGCCGCACCACCAGGTGGGTCAGCATCATCTTGCGCTTGGCCACCTGCGTGATGCGCTCCTCCACTGACGCCCGCGTCACGAAACGGTAGATCATCACCTTCTTGTTCTGCCCAATGCGGTGGGCACGGCTGAAGGCCTGAGGAAGATGACCGAGGGCTCTGGGCACGGGGCCGGGTGCCATGGGGTAGGGGCACGGTGTGAGCCACAACCAAGGAAGGGGCTGCCCCGACTGCACGTGGAAGGGAGTGCGATGCACGGGCCGGCGTAGCTGTGCCTACTGCCCTGACTGCCCAGCTGTGTACAGGCCTGGCGGCCAGGGTAGATTGGAAGGCAAAGGTGCCCGGGCAGGTGGAACACGCCGTGACGCAGGTGTGCTGGGGCTGCAGAAGGCTGGGCGCAACAGCAGCCATGCGGCTCTGATGGGGCCGCACCTCCGTGTGCGTAAGGAGCTAACACCTACAGGACCAGGAGCTGGACACACAGGGCCGCCTTCTGAGGGCAGGGAGGCCTGGCAACAGCCCTGGGCGCTGTGATGACATTCTGCATGAAGTCCCTGCGTGAGGGGACCCTGTGTGACTGTACAACTGTGCGCCCATGTGCATGAGACAGGAGTGTGTGCCCCAACAGTGTTAAATGTGTGTATGTCCCTGCCCTGGAGCAAAGTGACTAGGAGACATCTGGTGGCTTTGTCCCACAGCCCCAGCCCTGCCACCTTCTTCCTTAGCCCCTACTGCCCCCTCCTGCATCTCTTCCTCTTCCCCACCTCCAATAGGCCCCCAGGCTGTGCTCCTCATCTACCCTAAAACTGGCACCCCTGAATCCCAGGAAACCCTCATCCCACCTCCTGCGTGACCGTGGTCCTTAGCTGATGGATGGACCGGGGTCAGCGGCCACAGATGGCTGTGTGCCTTAGACACCTCTGCTTCCCCTCTGGGCCTGTTCCCTCCTCTGTACAATGAGAGAGCGCACCTCACGGAGCCCTCCAGAACCAGGAGAAGCCCCAGCCAGGAGGGTATGAGGATGGGGAGCTAAGTGGGAAGCTGCTGACCTGGATGTCATTGTGCGGGTTCCAGTCCGAGTCGTAGATGATGACCGTGTCTGCTGTGGCCAGGTTGATGCCCAGGCCGCCAGCCCGGGTAGACAGGAGGAAGCAGAACTGCTGCGCCCCAGGGGCTGGGGAGAGAGGCCAGCAGGTGGGGTGGGATAGCGGGGGCAGGGGCTGGTGGGTGACAGGAGAGCGGGCAGGGAGATGGCAGAGTGCAGACTGCAGCGACAGGTCCCTGTCAGAGGACAGTTCCAAAACCCATCACAGATGGGTGGCCACCCCCACACTCAGGGAGGCCAGGAACCTACGTGAGCCTGTGCAGCCCCCAAAGGTGCCCCAAGCCCTGGCCCAGTGGGAGGAAGCCACACTCTGCCCAGTGCCACCTGTCACTGGTGTTTATCTGGTGGTGTCAGCCAGACCCTCAGGACCAGCTTCGTTTGGTGACAAAGGCGACATTTTCCTCCCCAACCTGGTTTTCTTCTTGTCCACTTCTAATTCTCTTCAGAGCAGTGTTACTGGCTGGACCTCCTAATACCCTAATCAACCACTGAGGTCCCTTGGGGTGAATCCTTTCAGCATTTAAAGCTAAGGTACACCACTGTGACCTGAGGACTGGTCTGCTTCCCTCGACTGTTTGCAGAGCAGTTCATGGACTACCAGGTGGGTCCCCTTGAGAACCCCCAGGTAGTGAGATACCGTTGAATCTGTCGATCGCCTCCTGCCGGAGACCCCCAGTGATGCCACCGTCAATCCGCTCGTACTTGTAGCCCTCATACTCCAGGAAGTCCTCCAGAAGGTCCAGCATCTTGGTCATCTGCAGGGGAGAGGGATGTGTGAGGGGTGCCATGGAGCCAGGAGCTCCACAGGACATGGGCAGGGACCCACTGCAGGTGGGGAAGGAGAGAGGAGCCCACTGAGTGGGAAGATAAGTGGAACCCAGGCAGGGCTGCAGCAGGACTTGGTGGACAATGTGGCCTCCAACCTCACACTGGGCAGCCAATCCCTCCTCCACCACCTCAGCCTCTAAGAATGAGTCCCGGCTCCTCACCTGTACTCCAGACTCTGCCAGCCCAATGCTCCCTTCCTCCCCCAGCCCATCCCAACCCCTGATTCTCTTCCTGGAACACCCACCCCCTTACTGCTCAGAGAACTCAAACATCAGCTCCTCGGTGCTGTCTCCCTGTCACCACTTCCCCAGGAGAAAAGGAAAGCAATCCCTTCTGAGCTCCCATAACCACGTCTATTCCACATCGGTCTTGGGACAGTTTAGCTGGGTATGAAACTCATCTGCCAGCTCCCCTCGGTGCATGAAGACGATGCCGCCATGGTCTCCACCACCTGTCATTGTGATGTGAGGCCTGAGAACTATCTGGTCCTCTTTCCTTTGTAGGTTCCAGGTGCCTACGGGTTGGTTTATCAATATTGTCCTTGCTTGGTGCTCCACAATGCACTTCAGATATGAGACCTTGTGTTTTTCTCCAGGTCTACAAAGTTATCAAATCCTGCTTTGCACAATCTTCTGTTTTTTCTCCTGAAACTCCTATCGGATGATTACTGGAGCTTTCCAAGACACCGTCCTTGCTCTTTCTGATTTTATCTTTGTCCCTCCACACTGTATCCTGCAGCTCAGCATCGTGTTACAGTTCACCAGTGTCCCTTCAATGGCACTGACAGTTTATCCACTCATGAAATATTTTATTTCAATGACAAAATGCAGATTTATCTGCTGTTTCTTTACCTCCTGCTTTTGCCTAATTTCTTCTTGGTTTGTGGATGTTTGCTGTGGGGACTCTTATTTCTAGGGACCCTACGCATGTCTATTCAGTCTTTTTCATGCTATCCTACTATAGTTTTCATTTGGATTCCAGTTATTGTTTTGTGGGATGTCTTAGCATCCAGTTTTGAGACAGGTTGGGGAGCGGGGGTTTGTCAGCTCATTCTGAACGTGAGGGCTCATTCCTCTGCACGCGTCTAGCACTTGTCCAGTTCCTTCTCCTTGGTCTCTCCAGATCTCTGCCCACACTTGTGTCTTACATTGGCAGTAGTGTCAAGGGATTGTGAACCTGTCTCCCAGCCACCCACTGTCACAGGCTTGGTGTGCTTTCCTGGAACCCTGCAGCCCACCACCCGCCTAGGGTGCATCAGAGGCTACAGAGACCAGTGGCAGTTCCCACTTGACTTTTGTACACAGAGGAGCTGAATCCCAGATTCTGGCTTTGAGCAATGCATCTGGCTCTGTCTGACCTAGGGGAGCATTTTTAGCCCCGGAATCCTACAGGTCCATCGCTATGACCTGTAATACAGCTGACCAGAGTAGAGCAAAGCTGTCTCATGAGCTGCCTGCCAATCTAGACTGAGAAGCTTGAGGGAAGGGAATGCATTCTCTGTACCCCTGATGTGTAGCAGGCTCAGATGAAGGGATGGAGGAAAAATGGGCAAACCTGAGGCTGGACAGCCGAGCCTCTGACCATGCAGAGGCAATGCTACCAAGGGTCATCACACCCTTGGCACAGGGGAGTGACCCTCGACACACAACCCCCCTGGGGATAGCATCAGGACTGGAGGAGGCACGGGCAAGGCTGGGCCCTTGGCCTCAGAGCAGGATGCTCTGGCCTACCTGAGAGAAGATGAGCACACGGTGCCCTTCATCCCGCAGTTTCTTCAGCATCTTCTGCAGCAGCATGAGTTTCCCTGAGGACTTGACCAGGGAGCTGCCATCATAGGAGCCATTGGGCAGGACGGGGGCCTCCTGCAGAGCAGCAGAAGAGGGGCCTTGGGGGGCTCTCCTCTGGCTAGGCACCAAAGGGGCTGCAGAGGAGGGGCAGGCCTGGCCAGGGTAAATGGCCTGGGACAAGCCGTGCGTCACACGGGCTGTGGCTCCAGGTACTGTGTTCCCAGGCAGACACAGACCCGCCATCCCTGCCCTGGGCCTTGCTCCCTGGCCGAGAAGTCAGGGAACAAACGATGAAGCCAAGCTGGCCTTCTGCCCCTGCGGTCACTAGAGAGTCCATTAGGGCCAACCCGGACCCCAGCTAGGCGACATCCCACCAGAATGTTAAATTCCAGAGGAACCCACTGCCACACCAGCACCAGAAGGGTCCGTGGGTGGCCTGAGCTGGGGAGAAGGAAAACTGTAAAGGGCCTAAGTTAGAACCCAGGCAGCAGTGACACTGGTGGTGATGATGACTGATGGGCCCTAGAACCCCAGGCCCTGAGCTTTCTACAAGGACTCTCCACGGGGACTTCGTCCTCAGACCCGCCCCACAGTCTTCCCGGCAGCAGCTGCTGTGGTCCCCGCGTTAGAGGAAGATGTGATGCTCAGGGTGGGACATTAACTTTGCTGAGGCCACAGCACCAGGGCTGGGCGTCAGACCCCAGGCTCCAGCATCTCACCCCACGGCCAGGGTGGGGGGAAATGAGTGCAGCCAGCCCTGGGGTCCCAGTGCGGTGGCTGGAGGGATCTGTGGGTGACCCAGTGCTCCCCTTCTCTATGGATCACAGGAAGGGGACACGGGAAGGAGACGACCTGGCCAAGCAGGGGACACAGCCACAAGGAACCCAGCACAGCAGCTAGCAGACACCCCACAGTGGCCTCGGGGAGCCCGCTCTGGGGCCGTGGGGCACCCACCACAGCAGCCACGGGGAAGAGGTAGGGGTGGTTGCAGCATTTCTTCAGGTCCATCATGATGTTGAGCAGCGACACCTGGTTCCCGCCCCCCTTGGAGTTCAGCGCCTCGAAGTTCCGCGTGAGGATAAACTTGTAGTACTTCCTGCAAGGGCACAGGCAAGGCGGGCTGGATGCACTGGGCCTGGCCGGCCTTTGAGGGCCGCATGCTGTCCTCCCAGGACCCCAGGCACTCCCCGTGGGCAGGCACCACTTACAGAGCACCCCAAGGAGCCCCCAAGTCACCCAGCAAGTTACCTGGGGACACTGCCAGAGCTCAGAGCTGAGAAGAAGCCCCAAGAAGGAAGGGGGTGCCAGAGGTGAGCCCAAACGGCGGCGGGGGGGAGAAGCATCCTCCCAGCCAGCCCAGGAAGCGGCCCAGGAAGGTCAGGTGGGCCCTGGTGGAGGGGCAGCTGAGGGGACCAGCCTGGGGACAGGACAGGAAGCAGCTGCTCAGGGCGCACGACCTCGCCACTCACTTCTGCATCTGGCTCAGCTCCACGCGCACGATGAGCTCGGTCTTGGCCGGCATGTTCTTGAACACGTCCGCCTTGAGCCGCCTGAGCATGTGCGGCCCCAGCAGGTCATGCAGCTTCTTAATCTGGTCCTCCTTGGAGATGTCTGCAAACTCCTCCAGGAAGCCCTCCAGGTTGCTGCGACAAAGTGTGGGATAAGCCAGGGGCAGAGGACGGGAGCACAGGCCAGAGCCCTCCCTCCACACAGGGCAGCAGGATCAGAGTGGGGAAGACACAGCGAGGGGGCCAGGGACCCCAGGCATGGCCCTGAGTCTCCTTCTAAGCCTGCATAGCCCTAGATGTCACAGCCCTGTTTCTCTGCCATACTCCAAGCCATCCTGGACAAGAGCTTTCCAGGGCTACCAGCAGATTACAGATGAGGTAACCACGGCTGGGAGGGCCCAAGGCTGGGTAGTCCACCAGAGCCAGAGCCTGCTCTCTAAATCCGAAATCGGCAGTCTTCACCCAGAACCCCCACTCTGGGCAGGAAGACAGGTAGGGGAGAGGAAAAGGATGAGAGGTGGGATCCATGTCGCCCCCACCCCTGGCCCTGGCTTCATGCTCCCATTTTACTGATGAGAAGATAAGGCCTGGCAGGCAGGTCTCAGAGTCAGTGGGCAACTGCTTCATCCGAACGGGGCCCCAGCCCCACAGGCCCTCCCACGACACCCAGGGGACGCACTTGAACCTCTCCGGGGTCAGGAAGTTGAGGAGATGGAAGAGCTCCTCCAGGTTGTTCTGAAGGGGGGTCCCCGTCAGCAGCAGCTTGTAATCAATCTTGTAGCTGTTCAGGACTCTGAAAAACTTCAGGGAGGAGGGGGGACTGGTCAGGGGGCACAGTGGGGTTCCCATCCAGGGTGGCCCCAGCCCCACAGCCACTGCCACCCACCTTGGACTGGTTGTTCTTGAGCCGGTGGGCCTCGTCCACTACGAGGCAGGCCCACTCAATGGAGCCCAGGATGGCCTGGTCAATGGTGATGAGCTCGTAGGAGGTGAGCAGGACGTGGAATTTGATCTGCACTTCTTTCTGGAAGGAAAGAGAAGCGCTGGAGGGTGCAGCTGGGGGCAGAGCAGACTAGAGTCCCAGGAGACAGAGTCAAGGGGGAAGTGTAGAGGCAGGTGGCACACGCCTGTGATCCCAGCTCTTGGGAGGCTGAGGCAGGAGGATCGCCATGTGTTCAAGGCCAGCCTGGGCTGTATAGTGAGTTCGAGGCCCGCCTGAACTACATATAGAGAGCTGTCCCAGAAAATTAAAAAAAAAAAAAAAAAAAGGAAGTGTGAACAGGAACCTCACAGACTCGGAAGAGCCCCAGAAGGGATGGAGAAGACACCAACCACTAGCCAGAGGGGTCAGCCGAAGCCCAGAGCACAGGACCTAGAAAGAATGTGTTGCCAACAAGGAAAAATAAATAGCCCTCGGTATGTGCAGGTTCCTCACACACAGACTCAACTGGCCTCAGATGGAAAATATTTGGGAAAAAAATTACACCCCTAGTAAAAATGTACAAGCTTTTTTGGTTGTCGTCATTCCCTCATCAACACGACAGTACACATGCAGTAAATGACACTCGTCAAGAGCATCTTTGTAAGTCAGAGGTGACAAAGCGTATGGGAAGATGGGCACAGGCTACACACATTCTATGCCAAATTCAGATTTCGGCGTCTGAGGGGTCTCGGAACTGCCCCCCACCCCGTGCCCATGCAGCTGTTCTGCAGTGACTGCTACCAACAACAGGAGCAGGAACCCATGGGCCCTGCTGCTCTCCTTCTCCCCCTTTAAAGCCCATGCCCCCCCCCACAGAACTCTCTGGGATCTTAATGCTTTTTCTTAAATTTACTGATTTGCAATTCTAAAGCCTTTAGGTGTTGAATAAGTCGTTTGCATGAGAAGTCCTGTGCGCACTCATTTAAGGTCCTGTGTCCCTGGGGCAGGTTCTCAGCCTCCCACCCCTCAACGCCTGCCCGGAGCCACTGTCACACTCTGTCTCAGCCTGGGTGCTGGTGAGGAGGGGTCGGTCCACACTCTGTGACCCAACTGCAGGCAGGATCCAGGGGCCTGAGGACCGCACTGCCCCAGTGAGTCCATGCTCAGGGAATGTGACATTGAATAGCTACAACCGACGACGGCACGTCAAGAAAGGGACTGTCCAGGAAGGAAAAAGCACTGGGCGTGGCGGTGCACAGCTGCAATCCCAGCAGTCCAGGAAGCTGAGGCAGGAGGATCACAAGTTGGAGCCCAGCCTGGGCAACTAGCAACTCTGGTCTCGCCCTCCTGGGGCCTGGGCAGGGGAGCCCTGCAGACTGGGCTCCTGGGGCCCCGTGGGCAGCCCAGGTGCCTCCCAAGGGGTGAGCGCTGTCACCTTCATGCGGAACACCTTCTTTCCACTCCGAATGGCATTGTCCTCGAAAGAGAACTCGTTCTCGCGGATCACAGAGCGGCTCTCCTTGTCCCCCGTGTAGGTGACCACGTAGAAGTCGGGCGCCCACATCTCAAACTCGCGCTCCCAGTTGATAATGGTGGACAGGGGTGCACTGACCAGGTAGGGCCCCTTGGAGTGGCCCTGCAGAGAGAGACAGCGGCAGTGAGGCTCCTTCCCGGGGCTGGCGCCCAGCCTCTGCCCGCCGCCTGCCCACCTGCCCACCTCCTTGTACAGCGAGTAGAGGAACACGATGGTCTGCACCGTCTTCCCCAGGCCCATCTCGTCGGCCAGGATGGTGTCGGTGCCCTGCGCCCATGAGAAGCGCAGCCAGTTGAGGCCCTCCAGCTGGTACGGGTGCAGCGTGCCGCCCGTGGCGTCGATGTACCATGGCTGCTTGTCGAACTTGACCGTGGGCTGTGGGAGGCAGAGGCCCAGAGGCTCGAAGTCCTGGCCACCCGAGCCCACCCTCCAGGCCTCCGCGCATGCGGCTGCTCCCCCCCCAGCCTTCCTGACTCTTCTGCAGATCCTGGCTTGAGCCCTCCGTCCTGCCCCGTGGCTCTGTACTCCTCCCAGCAGGGAAATCCCCTGGCTGCTGACTCTGCTTTTGACCCCAGCATGTCATGACCACGTTGGCCCTGCTCCCCGCCTCCTCCCAGCCCCAAACACTGCCTGGACACGGGGCGCTCATTCAGTACCGTTGGACAAATGACAACATAGTGTGTGACCGGGGCCTGCTAGGTGCCCTCAGAACCAGGCCCAGGCCTTGCTCGGTGGACTGAACCCACTCACCTTCCCCAGCAGCCAACCCCATCCCTGTGTCCCCTGGCAGAAGCTGCATTTCCTCAAACAGGGCCCAGGGCTCTTTAACCCTGTGCCCCCCCATGCCAGCCCAGTGCCAGATGCTAGCAGACACCCCAGAGAGCGCTGCTCATCGAATCCCTGGTGCCCCTTGCATGTGGGAATGGGGTAATTAGCAGGCCAGCTGTTGGCCCTGCTGCAGCCTTCCAGTGCCCTGTCCTGCGTGGCTGTGATTCTGAGTACACAGCCAGGAGGGCGTGAGGACAGGCCCTCGCCTGCGCCTGTGGACCCCACTCACGTCCACGATGGGCGTGTCTGGCGGCTTCTCTTGCTTGTCGTCCTTCAGCTTCTTGCCTTTCTTGATGAGCCGCTTCGGCAGCCGGGCATCCTCCCCCAGCATAAGCTCCCTGGGGAAGAGCACGGCACACGTGTGAGCAAAGCTGGAGCCACGAGGGGCCCCCTGGCCAGTGCCCGGCAGCCGGGTGGCACAGCCCACCTGTGGCCCCAGTAGGCCTGCTTCAGGTTGTCGTAGTAGGGGATGTCGATGTCATCAATCTCCCAGGTGCACTGGTCATAGGGCAGGTCTTTCCACTTGATCAGGTAGTGCACATCCCCCTTCTTGTCAAAGCTGTGACACAAGAAACTGGTGGTGGGGAGAAGCGGGCCACTGGAGTGGTGTGGAACAAAGAGCACCCATACCGCCATCCCCTGGGACCGTGGGGCCAGTCCCGGGCAGGAGGCCAGGGCAGTGGCTCCAGAGAAGTGCAGGGGGCCTTGGCTGAGGCCACACAGCTCTTGAGGGGGGAGGAAGATCCACCACAGGGGATAGAAGAGAGAAAGGGACAGAGATGCCGAGCTGAGAGAGGAGCCAAGAGCCAGCATCCAGCATCCTTTGTCCCTTCCAGCCTCTGCTGCAGGGCTGGGTCCATCCGACCATGGGGTCCAGAGACAGGAACTCACTCCACTGCCCATGGACTTTGTCTTCTTCTTTGTTTTGTTTTTTCTTTTGGTTTTTTATTTGAGACAAGGTCTCTCTATGTATCCCAGGTTAACCTCAAACTCACCACGATCCTCCTACCTCAGCCTCTCGTCACCACACCCAACTTTGTTTTTTAACTTAAGAAATCCAAAGGACTAAGGTAGTGCACATCCCTGGTGAGAGGCCCATCTCTGCACAGGAGGCAAAGAGCAATTTCTGCAGGGGGGTGGCTTCTTACAAACACCCCTAGGGACACAGGGACCTGAAGACCAAGCCCAGCAGCACACAGCTGATTCTGGCCACTACGGGGTGGCGGAGGGCGTCCTCAGGGCTTCCCACACACCCTTAAGTGGATCAGGACACTAGGCCGGGGAGTATGGCAGGGCGAGGGATCCATGGCACCCCTAAGCGGCAGTTGGCAAGGCAAACAGACGGGGTGCAGAGGCTATAGCTGGCCTGGGGACCATTAAGAGCAAGACCAATCCCCAGTCACCAGGAAACCAGCGCATTTTTTTTTTCAATAAATAATGGGTTGTTATGTAGACTTGGAGGAGTAACCCTGTCCCACTTCAGAGGCACCGAAAAGCCACTGTGTGTGCTTTGAGCATGCAAATAAATAAAGGCAAAAAATGGGGATCAATGCAATGCAGAGCCCAGGCTCCCAGGACCTGGCCTTGGGAGGGCAGGGCAGGGGACGGAGTAGCATGTTCAAGTCCCTCACCACTGCTGGCCATGCTAGCAAACCCTTGGCAAGCTCACAGCAGCCCACCTCACAGGTGCCAATGCCACAGAGGCCAGGAGACCGGGACCCCAGGGCGGGCATCGGAGCATGTGGCCTGGCTCTTAACCTCTGCAGTCCCAGAGGCTACCTGGCAGGACCCTGCAGCCGGGGACACACACAGTGGGAGCCACCGCCGCTAAGCCCCTCCAAGGCACAGCCAGGAAGCTGAGGTTAAAAGTGGGGCAAGCAGAGCTCCAGCTGCCACCCTGTAGCAGGCATGCTGGGCCCCACCCTGAGCCCCAAGGGGGCCGCCACCTGTCCTCAAGCACCCCAGCTCAAGAATCAGCCAGCTCCTCTCCTCGAGTTACTCCCTGTTCTGCCTCCCACAGCCTCTGATGGCTCAGTCACCTGGGGACTTTCCAGACTGCTCAACTAAGAGTTGTACCGGGAGTTGGAACAGCAACCTAGAAAGTAGGGCCTGCCCTCAGAAAGCGCTGAGTTCAAATCCCAGCTCCCCCACCTCAGCTGTGTGACTCTGGGCAAGAGATCAACCTTGCTGGGCCTATTCTCACCTCTGCCCCTTGGGGTGGTTGGCCCCCAGGAGTGCCAGCCACTATTATAAACATGGGGAGTTGCCCATACCCCACACCGAGGGCCTGCGCTGGGCATCAGGACCTTCTTCAGGCACCGAGCACTAACTCGGTGGGAGCTGGGGGTGCAGAATCCCACCCTGCTGGGGGTCCTGTTTCATGCAAGGCTCCCAGACCATTGCTCAGGCTCCCCACTTATCTCTGTGACTCTGAGCATCCTCCATGACCCTGGCCTTCCACCCAGACAGTCTGATGGCCAGCAGAGCCGCTCTCAGCGTCTCCCGCCCCACCGCACCTGTACACAGGTATGAATGGCAGCCCGTGCCCAGGTCGCCAAGTGCAGGGCCGTGTGTCCGGCCCCACAGCTGTGCAGCGCGCCCTGCCCCGGGGCCACCACGCGCGGCGCACACCTGTGGTTCAGGACGCGGTGGATCATCATCCACTCGGGCTTGATGCCGTAGCGGTAGAAGCGCTCCTCCATCTTGGCGTAGAGGGGGTCCTTGTTCCTCCTCTTCTCGCTCTTGCCGTCCTCGTCCCCAGAGCCGTAGTCGAAGGGCGGCGGCTCGCCCATGTCATTCTTTCTTTGGTAGTTGCGGTACATCACCGTGTGGTACAGCTCCAGCTGCTCGTGGAGGGCACCGAGAGTCAGGAAGATGGGCCACGCCCGTCCCCCGGCCCAGCACCCAGCCCTGTCCTCAGCGACCTGTCCCCAACCCCAGGGAACTGGGCAGCACAGGATGAGCACAGCCACACCTGCCCAGGTGCCTCACCTGCAGCTCCTTCACCCAGGAGCAGTGCCAGTAGGAGAGCCCAGCCCACTTGACGAAGAACTCCCTCTCCGGGATGCCCTCCAAGGGCTTGGGCGGAGGCGTGCCCGGCTCCACTTCGGGTCCCGGCAGCCCGACCATGAAGGGTGCTGGGGGCTCTGTCCACCTCCAGTGTAGAATCCGCTGGACTTTGCCCTTCAGTGGGGGACACTGTAGACAGAAGAGGGTCCCCAAGTTCAGGGCTTAGCTGCCTGGCTCCAACCTGAGGCTACCATGACAGCAGGCTGTCTCACAGGCTCCCACCAATGCACAGTCCCCAGGGTGGGCGAGGCTGCCACAGACGCAGCGAGGAGCAGAGCAGGAAGCAGAACCCAAGGCTCTGGACTCCTCTTGACCATGGGTTCCCCCACTGCCCCATGTCCTGCTTAGAACCCCCTGAGAACATGTCACATCCAGAACCACCCGAGGGGCATGGAGCTTGCAGAGACTGCAACCCCACCCACCTCTGCCTCCCCTGGGCAGGGCTGCACCCAGGCACCACACAAGTGCACTGGCTAGGGCAGGGAGGCCAGGTCACCATCAGCCCAGAAACACACTCGGGGTCCCAGGGATGCTGGGGCTGCGGGGCACGGCTGGCTGCCACAGAAGCACCACACGGCACACTAAGCACGCAGCCCTGGCCCCCTGCAGGAGGCAGTGCTGGGCTCAGGCTGTATGGGGCAGAGATGGCAGGTCCTAGCTCTGCCCCATATGCCCTGCACCTTGGCACAAGTCACCTCAGCTTGTTTTCCAGCCTCCCCACCCAGATCTACTGGGCGTCCAATCACACACGCAGGCATTCTAGGGTGGGAATTCACCCCAAAGCCCCAAGCAGACCTGGTTTTGCCTCAGTGTGAGTGGAGGCCAAGGGCAGAGGAAGAAGCGCCCCCTATGCTGGCTCTAGGGGACAGATGGGGCTGGGAGGCATGAAGCCCCTGCCTCTCCCAAATCCCAGGGCAGCCTTCCAGGAAAGCTAAGGAGGTGCCCCTGTCCAGTGGGCCCCCCGGACCCTTACACAGATGCAGACGTGTGCACACATGTGCACAGGCACAAACACACACACACACAAGCCCATGGCAGCACAACCCCCACAGGGGTGGGTAGGGACAAGTCAGACTACAGGGGCTTCACACGCCTACAGTGACTGGGAGCCTGGAACGGGGGTGTCGTGGGGTGTGCTCCCTGTCCCTGCACCAGCCGTGGCTCCAGCACCTGGAACCTCCTGCCCTCTCCAGAACCCAGCTTGGGTCGGGAGGCAGTTCGTGCACAGTGCTAGAGATCTGGGATGCAGAGGACAACGCTACCACTGTGTGGCCCTAAGCAAGTCACTTTACCTCCCTGAGCCTCAAGGTTCTCATCTGAAAACAGGAACAATGAAAGTTTGGTACTCGCACCCTCAGTAAGGCTGAAGGAACACAACGTACGCAAAGCCGTTGGTGCAGAGCACACACTCAGTAAACAGTGGCTGGGATGTTTGTCCTAAGCCCACTGAGCGGGACGGGCCTGCGTGTGGGGGGCGGGGCCTCGAGCGGCTGGGTGGGGCTCTGTGCGGTGGGCGGGGTGGGGTGTGGCCTGGGCCAGTAGGGGAGTGGGGCGCTCAGGCCAGGTGAGAGGGACGTGGGCGGGGCCACCCCAGTGGGCGTGGTCTGGGTGGGAGGGGCACTCGGGGAGGGGCGGCGTAACACTCACAGTACAGCGCGGGCAGAGCCATTCACCGTTTGGGATCTCGGGCAGCGGCGGGTTGAGGCAGTGCAGGTGGTAGGAGGAGGGGCAGGCGTCGCAGCAGAGCAGCTCGCCGCCGTCCTTGCACACGCGACAGAACTCCATATGGTCGTCCTCCTCCTCCTCACAGCCTCCCTCCTCCTCCTCGTCGTCGTCGTCCTTTGGCTCCCACTGGATGCCCTCCTTCTCCTGGGGGGGAGTCCAGGTGGAGGCTCCCTGGCCGTTCCTGCCCGGCTCCTCCCCACACTGCCCATCCCGCGGCCGGCGCCGCCCCCAGCCCGTCCGCCCAGACATACACAGTGCGGGCAGCTCCACTTGCCCTCGGGAGCTTTCTCCAGCTCAGGGTCCAGGCACACCAGGTGGTAGGCCCGCGGGCAGGTGTCGCACAGGATGATCTCCCCGCCCTGCTGGCACACCTCGCAGTAATCCTGATGGTCAGTCTCGTAGCCGTCACCATCGTCAACTGGGATGGGAAAGGCAGTGATGGACGGCCTCATCCCCACTAGCGGTGCACAACTATTTCCACCACCCAGGCCAGGCACACACAGTAGGTGCTTGAAACTGTTAGCTGGGTGGGTGGGTGGATAGATGGGCGCCTGGATAAATGAGTGGGTGGATGGGTAGATAGAGGTATAGGTGGAGTGGGTAGATGATGGATGGATGGGTGGGTGGATGAAGAGGGAAGTAAGGGAGTAGGTGGGTAGACAGGTGGATGGGTGGATGGATGGATGGGTAGGTGGATTAATGGATGCATGGATGGGTAGATGGATGGATGGGTGAGTGGATGAGTAGATGGAGAGAGGCACAGGTAGTGGGTGGATGTGTGGGTGAACGAGTAGGTGGATGGATGGGTAGGAAGGTGGATGGGTGGGTGGGTAAATGGATGGGTAGGTGGATGAGTGGATGGAGGGTGGGACAGGTAGGTGGGTGGGTGGGTGGTGGGTGGCTAGGTGAGTGGGTGAATGGATGGGTGGGTGGTAGGTGGGGTGGATGAATGAGTAGATGGACAGACGGGTAGGGGGGTGGGTGGATGGTGTACAAGTGGATGGGAGGATAGGTAGATGGATAGACGGGTAGGTGGATGGAGGGATAAGTGGGTGGATGGGTGGTTAGATGCATGGGTGGGTGGAGGATAGGTGGGTGGGTAGGTAGATAGGTGGGTGGGTGGGTGGATAGGTGGGTGGATGGATGAATGGATGAGTGGATAGATGGGTAGGTGGGTGGATAGGTGGGTGGATGGATGGGTGGATAGGTGGGTGGGCGGGTGGATGGGTGGATAGGTGGGTGGATGAATGGATGAGTGGATAGATGGGTGGTGAATGGAAGGACAGATGAATGGATGGGTTTGGGCGGATGGAAGGACAGGTGAGTGGACGGATAGGTGGGCGGGTGGACGAGTGTGTGGGTAGATGGACAGATGGGTAGATGGTGAATGGATGGGTGGACAGGTGGGCAGGTGGGAGGATAGGCCGATGAGTTGAACAAATGTTGGAGAATGGCTAAGGTAGTAAAAGTGAAGAGATGGACAGAAGATGGATAAAAGGAAGGAGGGGAAGATAGGAAAGTGAATAGACAGAACAGATACATGTAGACAAATGCATGGTTAGAAAAATAAAAGGCAGGGAGGAAAAGGAGGAGGGAAGGAAGGCAGGAGAGAGAAAGATGGCGGGGGGATGAGGGACAGACGTGTGTTGGGTGGGCCAGGAGAGGGGTGGGTGACTGAATGGGTGGACGGTGGATGAACTTAAGTGCTTCCTTCTCTATCCCCACTGGATGTGGCTCACATCCTAAATTCCTTATTTCTCCGTCACAGGGACAGGGCACCCCTCCCTGACAGTACAGATGAGGGCAGTTCAGGAAGCACAGAGCCACTGCCTGACCAAGACCCGAGTGGTCAAGGCATAGGGTGCCCTTCCCTGCTTCCCAAGGGGGGCTCTGGACCTCTCATCCACCACAAAGGCTCAAGAACCCTCCAGTAGGAAGCCCTACTCCTCTTCTTCTTGCGCCTCCTCTTGCTCTTCTTGCCCAGGGCTGCGGAGCACTCGGAGCGCACGGAGGAGCTGTGGATGCTGGCGCTGTCCAAGTCCGACTCCTCTCGATCATCCTCCTCACTCTGCAGGGAAGGGGAGGAGCCTGTGAGCCAGGCTGGGCGCTGGGGCTCATCCCAGGGCTTTGGTGGCCTGGGTGGTGTGTGGTGGGGCAGGACCATAGGAGGCTCTGAGGACATAGGAGGCACACCCAGGGGTTCACCTTGTCCTCCAACCCAGCTAGAAACTTCCTGCTACAGCCCAGGCCAGCCTGATGCCCCGACACTCTATCCAAGCCCTGCTCTCCAGCCCTCAGATGCTTCCAGGTCTCCACCCCATACTACTGCCCAGGCCCTGCCCTGCCTCCTGCCAAACTCCTACACACCCTTCAGGAAGCAGAGTTAAGGAGCCTCCCCCAAGGAGTCTCCCCAGATCTCTCCTCGACTGGACCCACGGGACATCGCTGGCTCCCTCCCAGCGGCTGTGCCTGCCAGACCAAGTGCAACCTAGAGCAGGGCCCACCATAGCTCAGCACAGGGCCTCGCACATAAGCGCAACTGGGCTGCCAGGCCAGGGCAGGGCCCCCCATTCTTTTCCGTGCTCCCCTCCAGAGCAGCCTAAATCAAAGCCTAGCCCTTGCCTCTGCCAAGAGACAGAGGAATAGCTTCAGCTTCCTTCTCCGCCCCACACAGGGCTGCCTGTGGGGCTGTGGCAGGAGAACGCCCCACTCAAAGTGGGAAGCCCAGAGGCTGAGTGAGGCGCGGGTTAGGCTCTGAACCTAGGGTGTCGGGAGTGAGCTGGATCCAACCAGTCCGGACCTACACACCACCCCCAGGGTGCCACTCCCAGCCCTCTTGGGTGGCCAGGCCCCGTGAGGACCCAGAAGGGCCCACCGACTCCCGCCCTGCACTACATGGAGCCGCTGCTGCGGGCTGGACGGAGACCCACCCATAGTCCAAGCTAGAGGGTCCCTCGGAAGGATGAAGTCGACCCCCTAGCCAGACCCCTGGGAAAGAGGCCCGGCAGGCTACAGGTAGAACGGAAAGGACTTGGCCCGTGGACTCAGGAGAATGAGCTTCCTGTGGTCATCTGGCACGCACGCGTGTACACACACGCACACCCTCTCACCGAGGAGCCTTTCTTCCTCTTGTTGCTGATCCCCCCGAAGCGGAACTTGAGCCCAGCCACCTTCTTCCCCTTCCCCTTCTTCTTCCCGTCTTTGGAGCCTTTGATCTTCTTCCTCACTCCAGGCCCTGCAAAGCAAGGGTCACAATGACCGGCAGGTGCCACTGCCACTGTCCCTTCCCCAAGCCCTCACAGTACCCCAATAAGGAGCGGGTCGTTCGCACCATCAGCCCTTTCCAGATGATGTGATGGGGGCCAGAGAGGTGCAGTCCTTGGGGAAAGCCAGAGACCAAGCTGCCCCGAGTCTGCCTGCCCTGGCCACCATGCTGTGCCTCTGCCACGAACACCAGTAATGTTGGCCATCTTAGGAACAGCCCCCTATTGTCCCCATCCCTAGCCTCCATGCCAGCAGGTCCACTGAGGGCACAACGCCTACCTGTGGTCCATGCCTAGGCTCTGGAAGGCCATCTAGCCTAACCAGGCCCAGGCTGTCCGGGCATCACCTGTGGGCACCACCCACAGCCACCCTGGACTGCCAGGCACCCAGGGAAGGCCAGCAGGTTGTATGGAGCTGACCACAGGGCAATCAGCCGCCCAGAGAGGAATGACATCCCCACCCAACAGTCTGTCACGCTGCCACAGGGATGAGCAGGGGAGGAGAGGGCTTGGTCTCGGGATTCACACCGTGCACAGGTGGCCTTGCCCAGGCCTACCTCTGGCCACACAGGGACATGGGGCTGGGAGCCCAGCTGCGCCTTCAGTGGCACCACAAAAAATCTATTTCAATTTTTCAAGCTCCAAATAGGCAGCTCAGGGAATCGCTGGCTCGCAGGCCAGAGCCCAAGAGGAAATGAGAAAGTAAGGAAGCTGAACAGGCAGGCGATGGGCCAGGGCTTCCCTGAGTCCCAGTCACCAGGATGAGGCAGGACAGGGTGTAGGGCTCTGGCCCACATCACTCACCTGCCAGGCCCCTAAGACCTGGCAAAGAGGCACCAGAGACAGCACCCTGGATCATCCCAGAAACCAAAGCTCCTGGGGCTGAAACACAGGAGCCAAAGACCCCCCCTCAACCCCTCATCAAAACCCAGATCAGGGGCTGGTGAGATGGCTCAGCGGCGTAAGTGCCTGCCTGGCAAGCCCGAGGGCCCGAGTTCGACTCCTGTTACCCACATATGAAAAAAGGGCCAGTGATATCGCTCAGCGGCACGGGCGCCTGCTGGCACGTGAGGTCCTGAGGTCGACCCCCGGTACTCACAAAAAAAAAAAAAAAAAACAGATCAGCTCGCAGGAAGGCTGAGCTGCTGGTGACACCACCAGGGACAGCCTGGGGAGATCCATGTCCCCAAACCTCCTCTCCAGGTTCTTCCCCCCATGCAAATGCACCCCAGCACCCATCACGGTAGACCTGGACATCCTTCCAGGCCTCCCTGGAAAGTGACCCCAAGCCCGCCCAATCCCTGCTCCAAACTCCTTTGTGCACAGGGTCCCAGAGCCAGAGGGCAGGGACTCGATCCTCGGGCTACCCCTCGGTCTTGGAGAAGGACCCAGCGCACAAAGCAAGTCAGGAAAGCAGGGTCAATAGGCTCACCTTGGGCTGCCTCCCACTTAAAGCCCTGGGCTGGAACAGCTGCCCCTGCAAGCCTCCCTGCCTCTGCCAACCTCTATGCCCAGTGTAGCCGGCCTGCTGGGCTGCCAGGCACATACCTCCCAGAGCTCTGCCCACATCATTTGTATCTGAGACAGGGTCTCGCTATGCAATTCAGGCTGGCCTCGAACTCATTATGTAACCCAAGCTGACCTCCAACTCTGAAATCCTCCTACCTCAGCCTCCCAAGTGCTGGGATTACAGCCATGTGCCACCATGCCTGGCTACATGATCTCCGCTACTGCACCTGCCCCCAAAAGCAGGCAGAGCAGAAAACGTAATACCAATGCCGCAGCACTGCTGAGAAATGCCACACAGGCCTGAGTCCTTGATGTGGAACAGCCAGATGCCCCTGGCTGCCCCGGTCCTCTCTACACCTGCCCCTATGGGGTAGGGGGGCACCAGGCAGGGCTCAGTGCCCGCCCACCCGTGGCCTTACCCTTGCCCTCTTTGGTCTTGGCCTTGCGGATGGGCACAGGCTGGGACACCTGCTGGGGGCTGATGGCCAGCGGAGGGGCGATAGTGACCGTCTCTACAGCTGCAGCCACAGCTGCTGCCGCCGCCACCGCAGAGCTGCCCTTGAAGGGGTTGTTGGCACTGAATTCTCGCCACTTGGCCCCCAAGACAGTCATCATTTTGGACATGGGGATCTTCGGGTTCTTCTTGGCAATGAGTGGCCTGTGGGGAGAGAGGTGGCAGTGAGGGCAGTGCCCATCCCTTCCCTTCCCCATCCCTGCAGTGTGTGGCACCAGCCCCGGGTCCCCAGTTAGAGAAAGCTGAGACCAGTGTGCACCCCAAACACTCCCGATTCTCTCTTCATGGATGACGATTTTCTAAGGGGTTTGCAGATTCAGGGCCAGAGAGGCCTGCAGCAGGCCACCTCACAAGGACAGGGACAAGACCTGGGATCCATTGAGGGATGAACCCTTCTCTCCCAAGGCCCAGCCAGGTCAGACATTGGCCTGACTCCCCTCCCCCACCCTGGGAGGTGGGACTCTATCTCCCAGTGCCCCTCCCCTGGCCGGCCACCCACCGGAGGAACTGGCTGAAGGCCTTGTAGTTGGTCAGTGTGTGGTAGTCCTCCTCCGAGAACAGATAGTCCACGTCATCCAGGCCCCACTCGGCCATTAACTGCCCTGAGGACTTGGGCTCCTGGGAAGACAGGGCCAGGGTGCAATCAGAGGAGGGGGGTCCCTCTGGCCTGAGCACCTCCCCGAAGGGCCTCTGCCTAGGACGCCTCGGAATGGGGCAGGAGTGCAACCTAACATTGCTCACAGTCTCACCCACCACTGGGCCCCTACAGCACCCTGCTCCCCAGTGTCTGAGCAGTGGGGCGTCCCAGAGCCAGCTCATGGGCTTGGAGAGGTCACAGGTGCCCAGGGCTCCAGAGAGGGAAAGCCAGGGAACTGTGGGAGATGTGGCCAGAGCCCAGCTCGGGCTCCTCTGGCAACAGAGCTGCTGAGCTCAGCACCCCAGGCGCAAGGAGAAACTTGGAGTTTGGGGAGGGAGGATGTCCCTGGGGAGGAAGCTGGCTGAGGGGCTGCTAAGGTGTGCTGAAGAAAAATGAGACCTCCCCAGAGACCCCTGGAGCAATTGTCACGGCCCCCAAAAGGACACCTTTGGGTTCTAAGGCCAAGAAGGTGCACCCGGGCCAGGGCAGAGCATGAGACAGTGGCCCAGCCAGGGGTAGAGCTGAGACGTCTCCCGGCCGTTGCTTCACTTTCCAGATGGGGCACTGAGGCCAGGGCATCCCAGGGACACCCAGTGGGCCTAGGGGTCAGGTGACCAGAGGATCCCATGGCCACACAGCCCCAGGAGAGCTAGGGTCAGACAGGGAAATACAGGCTATGGGCTTGGGCCATCGGGCTTTGCCACATCTAAGTTATTGCCCCCCGCCTCAGTTTCCCCATCCGTAAGATAGGCACCAAGACACACGAGCATCATAGGTGAGGACCAGTTAGTGCAGGTGCTTGGAAAAAAGACGTGTGGAAATGCGCTAGGGACTATGAGAGCCCAACCCAGCTGCCTCCCCTCCCCTCAGCCCGCTTCTTCCAGGCAGCGTGAGCTGCCCTGGGCCCGCACACACTCCCGGGGTGGGGGGGCAGGCGCTGGTCAGGGCAGTCATGAGACATCAGCCAGTTCAATCAGAGGAACACTGGGTCACCTGCTTGGGACACCCTCCTGCTGGATGGGGCTCAGGAGTCCCCCCAACTGCTCTGCACCTGTTCACCGCCACACTGTGCCCAAGCCAGAAGTAGATCCCACAAAGGCAGAGAGAGGGTACAGAAAAACCATCCCTGAGCCAGGTGCAGTAGTGCACCCCTGCCATCCCAGCACTCTGGGTGGCTAAGGCAGGAGAATTGAAAGTTCAAACCCAGGCTGGGCAACTCAGCCATTTAGTGAGATCTTGTCTCAAAATACAAGGGGCTGAGAACATAGCTCCATGTGAAGGCCCTGATTTTAATCCCCATTCTGAAAAACAAAACCCCCAGATGACACCATGGGGCCCCCCAAGCCCAGAAGCCCCAGTGTCCCTCAGTTCTCGGGCCCCTGACACACAAACCCCTTTGCTGCCCAGGACTGGGAGCCAGGCTTTCTGCTGCCACAGTGGAAGCTGCCTAGGCGGGACACAGTCTCCCTCCCAGGCCACCTGAGTCCCCAGCAGGAGGACTCAGGAACTGGCTCTCAGCAGCCTGGAGCTGCTCCCATACGCGTCCCACAGCACTCCTGCCATTCCTGCGGCACATGCAAGGGGGTGACACTGTCACAGGGAACCCTGGACCACACACTGACACCCCATCTCCATCACAGATGATTCCAACACCCCACCCGCACACGAGCTCATGGTGGGTGTCGGACCCCCAGCAAGAAGTGCCCGTCTGGGCGCCCTGTGATTCACGCTCACATCACGGCCTCACCCAGCACTAATGTTTTGGGGGAATTAGCTGTACACCGTGGTGTTCTGGGAACAGAGTGCTACCACTCGAGGTCCTGCGCCTCCTCCCCAGAGCTGAGGAACACAGTCCCCACCTGTGGTCTCTGAGACCTGGGGACAGGGCCATCAAGGTGACCCTGCAGCCTTGGCTCGTGTCCCGCATGCGCGGGGAAGATGCCCTTCCCCAGGGGACAGCCGAGGCCACATCTGCAGCTGCCCTGCTCCAGCTTCAGCAGGACCTCGGGAATCCCGTCGGGCAGAACTGCAGAGGGCCCTTCCGGCTCCACGCAGAGGCTCCACTCGCTTGATTTTCCCAAATTGGTCCAAGCGAGTCACGCTGTCACTCTCCCTGGAAACAGGTGCACCCTGTGCGGCCCAGCCGGGCCAAGGGCAGCCAGGACATCAGCAAGACACTGCGAGATTCCCTCCATAACCTAAGTTTCACCTGTCGTTATTTCAAATACATCCCCAAGACTTCTCACAAGCTGTGTCGACATCCGCATGCATCACACACACACACACACACACACACACACACACACACTTCCCCACGTCGGGAAGGATGCTGCAGCTCCACGTTAGAAGCGGAGAACTGGGCTGTGGTTCTGTGAGAGCTCAGGCTCCATCAGCCCAGCCCCAACCATTACCTTTAAGCATCCGTCGTCATTGTCATCCTCATCCTCGTCCTTCTTTTTCCGCTTGGCTTTTTTCTCCTTCTTGTCCTTGAGTTTCTTCTTCTTTTTCTTGTTGGGGGAGTAGTCGCTCCCTTCACTCTCGGACTTCTCCTCCGGATCCTCGTCATTGTCCGACAGCTCATCGTTGCTCCCCTAGGGAAGAAAAGGACACTGAGGCTGACGAGAGGCTTCAGGAGAATCCAGGGTGGTGGGCGGCAGTGACCCCGCCAAGAGGGTCAGCCCACACTTGGGACCAGTCACCCTGTCGCCGGTGTCCACTGCTCACAGCTCTGCCCTGAAGCCCAGCCAGAGGGACCACTCCACGCCTGCCAAAAGTCTTGTCCCCCAGTGAATGACAGAGCGTGCAGGTGATGCGAGACTCTCAGGGACTCAGACGTTCCCCAGGCAAGCTCACTGCAGCCAGCTCAGGGCAAGTGTCAGTCACAGCCAGGATGCATGATGGGGCTGTGACTCAGGAGCTCAGGGTACAGGATGTGACACCCAGAGTCAAAATCCAAAGGGCACAGAAAAACCCCAGAGCAGCAGGAGTCAATCCACAGACTCGCTCCCACCCAGCTGCAGCCCTGGAGCTCTCTACTTTTGCTGCATCCTGTGCAACTGTGCAGATCAAGAGAAAACTGTAATTAATGCCAGGTGCCACCCACCCCAGTCCCATCCACTGGCCAGCTCTCCAGAGGCTCCCAGGGCACGAGCCCACCTTCCTGACACCCCCAGGCTGGACAATGCTTCAATAGGAGACAAGGTAATTTAGGCAGCTCTTTAAGCTTGGTTTCTTTTATTTAGTTTCCTGCCTGTGCAAGCAGAAAATGGCCCATTTATATGGAGATAAGGGTGTTTACAGCCAGGGTGTCCCCACCAGAAAGGGTCTGCCCCTCTCGGAAAGCAGTTTACTCCCTGCCTTTTGAGACAAGTGGATGACAGCAGAACGCGTCTCAGCTCCTCCGGCCTGGGCCTGGGGAGGGGCTCGCATTGCTACTGCAATCGCCTGCTCGCTCCATCAGGGCTCACTGCTCCGTGATTGCTGTGAACTGTTTTCAAGGTGAGTAAAGAGAAGCATGGGAAGAGATGGAGAGAGAACTGGAGAGATGAAAAATGAGCTCAGGAAACAGCAGTGGGGGAGAAGGAGGCATTGAGAGGGAGGAGAGGCGGGGATGGAGAGAGAAGGGAGAAGGAGCAGATGGGGGATGGAGAAGGGGCAGGAGGGGCAGCACATCTGCCTGGAGAAGGGCGATCTCCGCCCCTTCAGCCACACTCAGAGCCAAGAGAGGGGCTCTGAACAGGCCTGTTCAGTAATTAGTTGGGGGGGGGTACAGGGTCCCTGAGATCCAGCTGGGAAGGACTCCACCCACATGCGCACTGCACCACCTGGCTCTCCTGTCTCCTAGAGCCTCCCAGCTCACAAACCTCCATCCATTAACTGGCAAATCAGAGGCACCAACAGCTGGCAGGAGCAGGGCCTCCTGGCTTTTCTGGAACCTGGGTGTTTCCCAGAATACTGACTCAGCCATAGGGTGCCCAGGGCAGCTCCCAACCCTGGCTACTGCCTCAGCCTGGCCAGGGCAGAACCCTGCTCCCAGGGAAGGGTGAGGGTCAGACAGGAACATCCATTTCCTCTGAGGGTGTCAGAGTTCAGGCAGCTTCGAGAGACCACCGAGAGGCACACTCCAGCCCACCCTCCCTCGCCCCAAAAAAGGTAAGATGGGAGGGAGAAGCTGGCAGAGTTTCAGCACCAAGGACAGGGGCCATGGGCCTGCCCACCCCACCCCACCCCCTCTCCCCCCATCCAGAGGGAACCTCAGCTGCCCAAGGTGGACCACAGCCCCGCCAGGGATGAGGCCAGAGAACCCAGGGCTGCCAAGGGAGCCTGCCCCTTGCTAGCCTGGACCTTAAGCAGGTGACCATGGCAACCTAAACCTCAGCTTCCTCATCTGTGCAATGAGGGCACCCAGGGTGTCATGTGAGAAAAACACCTTCACCATTTCTGCCACAGGAGGCAGCTGGGCACAGAGAAGCCACACTCAGACAGGAGCAGCATGGAAGGGCCAGGTCTCCAGACCAAGGCTCATCAAGGTGCCCCAGGTGAGGAACTTGGCTGAGCCAGAGCAATCCGACAGCAGCAGGCCACGCCCAGGCACCAGATGCACTTCCTCCCCTGGGACCCATGACCCCTCAACTCTACTTGGAGGCCAGCCAGGGAGACCGCCTGGAGGAAACCCGCCCGCCCCGGCCCCATCGTCCTCGTTCCCACCCCGGGGTACTGGGCTGGAGCCGTCCGCGCAGGAGTACCTACAACTGCGCACACAACTCAGGCGACCGCAGGGGAGGTGGCCCAGGGATCCATCTAATGGGAGGCAGTCACTGCCACGACCCAGGGTGCAGGAGAGGCGAGGCGTGGCCAGCGGGGCCCAGAGGGAGGGAGGGAGGGAGGAGGGGACTGAGTGTCCACTGGAGAGCTGAACAGGACAGCAGCAGATCAGTTGGGGAAAGAACAGAGCGGGGCTGCACCACCCGAGCCACCCACCTGGGGCCCCAGCAAGACGTCAGCCTCCCTTTTTGTCTTTTTGTTCTGAGACAGGGACTCACTATGTAGCCCAGACTGGTCTCAAACTCTGCAATCCTTCTGCCTCAGTCTCCCCAGCGCTGGGATTACAGGTTTGTGCCACCTCACCCAGCAAGACTTCAGCCTCTCTTTGCGCAGAGAAGAACCATTTGAAGAGAAGGCTCTGGTCCCCCAGGCCCCCGTCCCCTGCCCCTTCACTAAGCCTCTCTGTCCTGCTTCCACCAAATGAAGCCCACACGGTCTGGGCCACCACCACCTCCACCTGACCTCATCCAGGCCCTTCTCCCTCCACCGGGGCCCTGGAAGTCAGCACTTTCGAGACTTGTACAGCTGGGCCTCCTTCCTCTCCCACAAACCTTACCCTGCAGAGCAAGGGGCAAAAGGAAAAGCTACAGATGGTTCTGAGAACAACTCGTGGTGATCCATCAGCAGGCCCTGGAGGACAGACGGTCGTCAGTGCCCAAGGGAAGAAAGGCCGAGCACAGTAGCACCCATCTGTAATCCCAGCTACTCCAAAGACTGAGGCAGGAGAGTCAAAAGTTTGAGGCCAGCCTGGGCAACTTGGTGAGACGCTGTCTCAAAATAAAAAGGGCTGGGGATGTAGCCCCGTGCTAGAGTGCCTGGGCTTCAATGCCCAGTACCAAAAATAAAAGAAAAAGAAGAAGGGAGGAGAGAAGAACCAAGTAGGCCATGGCCCATTCAGGGGAGGAGGCCTGGGCACAGACCAGTAATTCCCTAATAAACTAATGTCAGGCCTGAGCTCTAAGAACAATTCAGCCACACCGCAGGCTGTGAAAAGCCGGATGACAGTGGGGCCTTTGACCTTGTCATTGTCCTTTGGCTGCCGCAGGCCTGTGCGTGACCCTGGGGGACGTGCCACGAGCTGGAAGAAGAATCTAGAGGTTCTAGAATCCCTTGCAAAGGCCCTGGACTCTAAATCCAGACTGGCGGGTGGGGGCAGGGAGGAGGGGCCTGTGCTCTGAGCCCCATCCCCCCCACCAAGGGCCCTGCATGCCAGCCACAGCTCTGGCGGCCCTGGTGAGCAGTCCCCGCCCCCCCCCGCCCCTCTGCCCTTCCTCCTTCCCGGCTCCGGCTCCAGCTCCGCAGATGTTTCTGGATCGAGGCTTCCCACCTCCCTCTCCCCACCCCCTCCACGCCTGGCACGCGCATCGCATCTGCCGAAAAAGGAGGCATTTAAACTCAAAGGGAGGGCTGGGTGAGTTGGTCATCCTCAATTTGGGGTCCTTCAAGATTGGGGGTGGGAAGAAAGAATGAAATATGAGCCTTTCCCATTCACGAGTGTTATAAACAGTTATAATTTAGCACTGAATAATTGGTCGCCATGGTAACCGCGGCAGTACAGGTTGAAATCATTTCTCCCTCCTGCGCTCCGGTCTGACAAGAAGCTTCATCTACATACGCTCAGGTTCCGGCTGTAGCCCGGTTATTTTATGGAAATCAGAATCTGGGACTTGCTGTCTGCCACCCCCAAACTGATACTCAGGACCCACCGGCCACGGACCCTGTGTGCCTCATCTTGAGGTCACCTGGTTGGAGACAGAGAGGGGCAAAGGGGTGAAATTTGCCCGCCTGTGGTCTGGAGCCCCAGTCTGCAGGGGAGGAATCCAAGATCCTCCTCTCTGGACATGGCACACTCAGGACCCCCAAGATCCAACAGCCGGTCAGAGCCAGGCTTTCAGAGATGCAGGGAGGGGCAGCTCCAGTCCAAGGGTCACCTCAGGGGCCTGTCCTGTGGGGCCTCCTGTCCACCCCGTGCTCCGCCCCTTTTAAGCAGCAGCGTGCATCTGGGCAGAGAGCCAGGAGGAAGGGAGGGTGGAGGGGATGGGAGGGAGATAGGGGACATGGTGGGAGGGGAAAAAGAGAGAGAGAGATTAACAGGGCAGAGACCAAGCACAGGCCAGAGGGAGAGACTGCGCGAGACCCCGTGAAAGACAGAAGACAGACAAGAGCGAGAGAAATGGTACAGAGGCAAAACACAAACACGTCTCCAAGAAAGATCGGGGCCAGCTGGGAAAAGGAGGAACCCTTGATGGTCATGAAAGAGGCAGAGGCCAGCCCTCCTCAGCCTCGGAGGCCACCCTAGCCCCCACACCCTCCCACCATGGCCTCTGTCCAGATGCCGCCCACTCCGGTCTCCTTCCTGGCCAGGCCCACTGCCCAAGCTGTACCCAGCAGGGAGGAAGAAAAAGCCAGCCCCGCGTGGGTGGGGTCCCACAGCCACCTGTGCACCCTGCAGGAGCTGCATGGGAAACCCCGGGCCAGGCAGTCACCTCTTGGCCTGGCCTCCCACCCATGTCCCAGGAACTGCTTAAGACAAAACTGAGGCGCTGAGCAGGAGGCTCCTTCAGGAAGCCCTTGCCCAAGGCCCGGGACACAGCCGGGCTGAGGGGCTGAGGGGCTGAGGGCAGCAGTGGCTGCAGAACAGGATGTCAGAGCCTCTACCAGAAAGTCAAGGCGCCGCCTGTGATGCAGGAAACATCAAGGGCAGGCAGGCCAGGAGACAGCCACATGTGACCCCAGGTGAGGTCACCCCTGAGCCTGCAGAGCTGCCTGGAGGACTGGAGATGGTGCCCCAAAGCCTCGAGATTAGGGAACAGGCAGGGCTGTCTGGGTCCCAGTCCAAGCAGAGAGGACTGAAACCACCCAGTCTCCGGTCTGTGCCCGCGAGCCACCCCACCCGTGTGAGGGTCAATCGTGGATGAAGAGTCACGCAAGGCACGTGCCCACAACCTCTCCCACCGGGAGGCACTGAGACCCAGGAAGAAAAGGATGAGGACAAGGGACGCCAGGCTCAGCGCAGCACTCACAGGCAGCCCGGCAACTCCTGGTGCTCACTGGCTTCTCCAGCTTTCTTTATTTCCAACAGGTTTCACTTAGAGGGACGGAGTCTCTGCCAAAGAGAGGCACCGCGACAGAGCCGAGAGCCAGGGACACAGAGATGGCACCGTCCACACAGCCAATGAGCAAGTGGCCATGAGCAAAGGCACAGTATGGTGGTGTCACAGTGTCCCAGCACAAGACGACCAGGAGGAAAGAAAGGAAAACAACAGAACATAGCCAGGGGTGGTAACTGCAGCTGCTCAGAGGAGGCTGAGGCAGGAAAGTAACACAAGGCCAGCTTGAGCAACTTTAGTGAGACCCTGGCTCTAAATAGAAAGGGTTAGGGGTGCAGCTTAGCAGTACAGGACCCTGGGTTCAATCAATTCCCACTACTGCAAAAGAAAGGCTGGGGGGAGGAAGGGAGGAAAACAGGTCGTGCTGTTCACATCTCCAAAAATCGCACGCACAAGGCTGGACTGCAGACTCTCCGGGTCCCGCGAGCCCAGCCCTCCCAGGCCTTTCGGTGGCGCCCAGCCCAGGCCGCTCCCTCACCTCTTTCTTCTTCCGCTTCCCCTTGGACTTGCCATCCTTCAGCTTCTTGGCTTTCTTCTTCTTGGGAAGGCTCAGGGGCTCGGCAGGGAAAAAATCATCGAAGCCTTCAAGGCCACCATCTTCTTCCTCTGGAAGAGCCGGAGGGGGAGGAGTTACCCACACCTTGCTCGGTCACAGCCTGAGGGTGTTACACAGAGCCAGAGGGGCCCCCACCCGTGCCCAGCCACAGCCACTGCGCCCTCCTGGTCCAGTGTGGACAGGCACGGCAGGGGCAGTGGCCGGGAGGGTTACCCTACCTCTTGGGCCCTTCCTTCCCTCCTCTGCAAAATGCAACAACAGGGAAGCTGAACCCCATAATCAGGCGTTGGCAGGGCTCCCAAGGAAGCAGACCCGTGAGCCACACAGCACCTGGCTCCAGGGAGGGGCTTGCTGGGGCCCAGAAGCCAACCTGAGCGACACCCAAGTGCCAGGGGCTTAGCGGAGGGGCTCACCAGGAGACGCTGTGACAAGACCCCCTTACTGGGGAGTCAGAGCCCACATGCCGCCCACCCCACACCAGCACACACGCGGGCATACTCCCCAACCCCCACAAGCACAGGGACAGGAGGCCAAGCCCGTGCAGCTGGGCAGCAGAGGATGTGACACTCCGGAGAGCCACCACATCTGACCCGAGTGGGGTGTCTAGACGCTGCCCTGGAGGCCGAGTCTCCTCTCACACTTCCAGACATTGAAGGCCAAGAGGGAGCAGGGTGGGCTTGGGCGGTGAGCTCGGGAAGCAGCTGTGAGCTCTGTGCTGCCCCACCCATGGGGAGAGGGTGGGCCTGCCCTGCTCACTTCTGACTCGAGGAGGGGCTCCTGTATGTAGGGGACACGGGCGGCTGGGGCCTGACTCCCACCGAGGATGCCAAGCACCAGGCATGGCCCACGGAGGGTCCCCTTGGGGAACATGGTGCCCAAAAACATCACCCAGAGCTGTGTCCACCCACAAGAGGGAAGATGAGAGAGCCGGCCCCCTCGAGGTGGGTGACTCGGGCACCCCCAGCTTGTCCCACTGCCCCTCCGCGTGGGCTGCAACAGGCTACGGGAGCTTGGGGGGAGCGCAGGAGAGGTGGGGGGCTGCCCAGAGGGATACACAGAGGGCGTACAGTGCCATTTAGAAGGCTGCCTCGAAGACCCCCGCTGGTGACCCTGAGGGTGGGGGTCCTGGGGCTTCCCAAAGGAATGTTCACCCGGGAGAGGGGCCCCCTGCTAGCATTGTTACCATTCGGCTGCTTCAACCTACTGGCCGGGCGTGGGTGTCGCACAGTGCAGACGACAGGCGGCAGACACAACAGCCACCCGCATGTGCATAGACACGCATGTGCGTGCCAGGACACATCTAATGTCCCTCCCATGCTCCATAACGGTGCACGTGCCGGCCTGGGACTCAGCGCTGTCCCCAGGGACAGACCGTGGCTGCAGCTTCAGCCACACATACCCCACTCCCAGAGGACACTGGGGGCCAAAGAGAGGCCTCTCCCACCCTCACACTCCAGATCATAGGGTGCCACCCCCTACCAGGGCAAAGTGGGGGCAGCAGCACTGCCTGGCACCCTTCTGCCTTGGGCCCCATCAGGGAGTAAGTCCTGCCCTGCCCGAGGAGCACAGGAGTGCACAGGACCCTGCTCATCTTGAGAGGGGACCAGTGGGTGTGTCCTGACTGGCAGAGAAAGCTGCACTGGAAGCAGGGACAGGGTGGCCTCAGCAGGGCTCCAGCGCACAGGGGAGACTAAGTAGGGGCTGCCTCAAGTTGGGCTGATGCCAGGAGGGAGTTGGGACTTTTCAAACCAGGTGGATAGGTGACGCCCAGAGTCATCCTGGAGTGAAGGAGGCTAGCAACTGAAGTCAGGGCTAGCAAGGAGCGGGAGTGGACAACAGGACGCCAGCCCTCACCTGCCCACTGCCCTGGCTCCACAGCGACTGCCAGGCAGAGCCACCCCACCCCCGGCAGTGCTGACACCATTATGTAACGGGCTCTGGGCTGATGCAATCGCACGGGGCCTCTCCCTCCTTCTCTTCCTCTGGGCTCTCCCCCCCTCACCGCCCCCCCAGTCCCCTGCCAGCAGGGGGGTCTGCAGACAAGGAAGGCAGGCCCAGCACGTGGTCCGTCACTGACCGACTGACCAGCAGAGCACACCAGGGAGCAAGGAGGCCTGGGACAGCCCAGGGCGGGAGGAAGGCATCCACAGCCAGCCCTACCCACTCCAGATGGGCCTGCAACTTGGCCCCAGGCCCTCTGTCCACGGGCAGCCCCTCCTCCACTCCTAGAGGACCTTGCAGCCGTGGCATCTGCCTGGAAAAATCCCCCTCCAGGAAGGTTCCAGAACTGATCCCTGAGGGTGGGGACTGGGCCCTTCCTGTCCCCACACAGCTTCAGGTGGCCCTGGGGACACCTCAGATAGGAACCTGTGACACTGCCCCCCAACACCATCTGCACAGAGCCACTGCCCTCTCCTCCCTCTTGGCCCCTTTCCCCCTTTGCAAGCCACGCTGAGCCTGTAAAACCAGGCCTCAGAGCAGCCATCCGGGCAACCCCACCTCAGTCCTCCCTGAGCCTCCCAGCCGGTGCCTAGGAGCCCTGCTCCCCTCCTTCCACCCTCCCGCAGTGACAGGGCAGAGGGGCCTGGGGTGCCCAGAGGGAAGGGGCTCCCCACAGCCCTTCTGGCCCGCCCAGCTCTGCCCACCTGCACCCGCCCTGCCCCTCTCCAGGGCCGAGGCCCCATCGATCCCGGCCAGCTATAATTGGGACACTTAGTCCGGCCATCTCTCAAACTCCAGCAGCCTGGAGGAATGGGGTGGGGGGGCTGCTGCAGGGACAGGGAGGAGCAAGTGGGGATGGGGTGGGGACAGAGTCCTGCAGGGTAGAGACAGGGGCCTGCTGCAGCTTCTCCCTGAGCTCACCCCGGCCCCTCGCTAGCTCCCTGCACACCCTTGGGTCAGCCCCACAGGACCCCTGGGCTGCAAGCTGCCAGGCTGGGTGGACTTTCCTACCTAAGAGCAGTGCTGTAGGAGCTGACACCTATGTGCCACCTCATTCAGCGCCACCCACTAACCCTGGGAGACAGGACTGCCCTCCCAGCAGGGTACAGTGGCCCACACCTGTCATCCAGAACTCTGGGAGGCTGAGGCAGGAAGGTAGACAGTTCAAACCCTAGCAACTTAGTGAGGCCCTGTATCAGAAAAGTAAATAAATAAAAATAAAACAATAAAAACGAGCTGGGGATGTAGCGCCGCGTGAAGGCCCTGGGCTCAATCCCCAGGAATGAGAAACAAGACAAAACAAAATAAAACAAAACAAAACTACCACCCCATTTGCAGATGTGGAAACTGAGGCTCACAGGTTGTCATCCACTGGCCTGACCTCCGTTCCACGGCTGGCAGGTGGCAGTGCCACACGTGAACCTGCCTGGCTCCCCCCCCCGTGTGGTCCTATCCTGCACCCGCCCTCCAGATGTCAGACCCTCTCGAACCCGATGTGGCATAAGCGCCCCCTGTGCTGCGCTCAGGGCTGCACCCTGGGGACTCGGAGGGGAGGGGCCGGCACTGGCCCACACCCTCCCTCTCCGGGTTCAGCCCTGCAGGGCTCCAGCCCACGGCTCCCGGGAAGGGGCAAGCGGCTGAGCAAGGACACAGCTGCCAGAGCTTTGCAAAAAGAAAAGCATACAACTGTGGAGGGAACGGCGAGGTCATCGGATTCTGGGTGGTCAAAGCACTTGGGGGGCTGAGCCAAGAACAGGCACAGGAGCTCGGTGGCCAGATAATCTGCCCATGAGGGGGACCCAGCTCAGCACCCACCTAAGCTCAGATGGGCTCCAGTTCCCAGCACCCAACCCAGCTCCAAGCAGGGAACAAGGCCACCCAGCAGTCACCAGGACAGAGGAGTGACATGGGGCTTCAAGCCACCACCTGTCACTTCATCTGTAAAATGGGCCTCAAACTGTAGCCTTTTTCTTGGGCAGGGGACAGAACTAGAAACTAAAGAAGTCAGACGCTGCACCCAGGAGGAACTTGGAAACGCAGGCGGGGACACGAGGGTCACAGCACACTGGGGGCCCAGGGGGCTCTGGCTGGGGCACTGTGGGGCCGGGGGGGTTGGCCTAGGAGGGGCCCAGACCAAAGCTCCCTTCAGACCTTGGCCCTCCCCCACAACATGGCCCTGTGCCGGCAGGGGGCAGCACTCCACCCAAGAGGCAATTAATAATTTATTTATGACATTTAACAAAGCCCAGACATCACCTCACTGGCGTCTCATCAAAAGAAAGGACTGAAAGGGAGAGAAGGGAGCAGAGTGGGTGACGCTTTCACACTAAGTGCCTGGGGCCTGGGGATCGCGATGCAGGGCCCAGGGACGCAGAGAGAGGCGTCCACACAGGCCCGGGGTAGGGAGACAGGGAGAGAGCCCAGGAGCAGGGGGCATGGGGACAATTCTGGAGACACAGGGAGGGACAGGGACTAAAGAGAGGCAGAGATGTCAGAAAGCCTGAGAAGTGGAGCTAGAGCAGGACAGAGTAAGAGAAAGAGACAGGAAGGAAGGGAGAGGGAGATAGGGACAGAGCCACAGATACGAGAAAGAAAGTTTCAAGGGTTTTCTGCACAAAAGCCCCAGAAAGTTAAGATACCATGCTGTGGCTCAGAGAAGATACTCGAGAAAATCTATGTTGGACGGATGGTGGATGGATGGATGGATGGTGAGTGAATGGATGGGTGGAGGAATGGTGGATGGATGGATGGTGAGTGAATGGATGGATGGAGGAATGGTGGATGGATGCATGGATGGTGGGTGGATGGATGGATGGTGAGTGAATGGATGAATGGATGGTGGATGGATGGATGGATGGTGAGTGAATGGATGGATGGAGGAATGGTGGATGGATGCATGGATGGTGGATGGATGGATGGATGGTGAGTGAATGGATGGATGGAGGAATGGTGGATGGATGCATGGATGGTGGATGGATGGATGGTAGGTGGATGGGTGGATAGATGGATGGATGCACAGGTGGTAGATGGATGGATGGATGGATGGTGTGGATGGATGGATGGTAGATGGATGGGTGGATAGATGGATGGATGCACAGGTGGTAGATGCATGGATGGATGGTGGGGGTACGGATAGATGAGCTGACAGATGAGTGATGGGGAATAGATGGACAGTAGATGTATGAATGGTAGATGAATAGATAGATGGTGGATGGATGGCTGCTGGGTGAATAGGTAGATGGACAGATAGATGGAAGCCAATGGGTGGATGGATGGATGGTGGGTGGATGGATAGATGAATTGATACATGGTGGTTGGACAGACGGGTGGTGAGCGGATAGATGGATGGTAAACCAGTGGATGGATGACAAGAAAATGACTAGTTGGTTGGTTTCATGGTGGATAGGTAGATGTTTGGGTGGCCAAGTGGATGCGTGCATGGATGGATGAATAGTTGGGTGGGGAATTGAATGGACTGGTGAAATGATGCCAGAACCTTAGTCTTTGATCAACTTGGAAGGAGAATGTCTAAGCCACTGGCCAAGCCAGTGGGCAAAATGTGCTTGCCCCATATCACCCTCCTCCCAGAAAGAACATTAAAATAAGGCTCTCTGGAATACTGTCCTCAAGCCCATGCATCTCAAAAGGTCAAGCTAAGAAAGCACAGGCCTTTAGAGACCATGGCTCCACCCACCCTGGCCCCTGAGCCTGAGGAAGTCTAGGATGCTCACGCAGGCGGTGCCAGTCCCATGGGCAGAGGAAGCATAGGCCAATCGGGTGCCCCTGGGGCCAGAGTGGTCACACTACCCTGCCGGGGGACAGCCTGGGCTCACCGGCGTGGCTGTGACTGAGAAAGGGCAAGGCCAACCAGGCAAGGAACTTCCCAGTCCACCAGTGACCCCAGAAGGGCAAGAACCACATCTTCCTGGGGAAAGACTCAGGTGCCCGGGCCCTGCCCTTCCTCCCTGCAGCCCCACCTTGGACTCCTAGCTCTCAGCCCTCCTCCTGCCCTTACCAGATGAGGCTGCAAGTCTCAGAAGCATCTCCATGGACAAGACAGCTGTTCCGCAGGACAATGCTAGTGCCGGCTCCAGTTTATTGGGCACCTATTATGTGCTGGGCACTATGACCTAAATGTTGCACATGCACCAGCTCATAAGTCCTCATAATAACCCTCTGTGAGGTAGCTGGCACTATGCCCCATTCTACAAGTGGGGACAGAGAGACAGAGAGCAGAGACATCACCAAAGGTCACTCAGTCAACAAGAGCAGAGCCGGAAGCTGAGCATGGTGGTGCATACCTGTAATCCCAGCACTCAGGAGGCTGAGGCAGGAGGATTACTGAGAGTTCAAGGTCAGCCTGAACTACATCGTGAGACCCTGTCTCAAAAGTAAAATTTTTAAAAATCAATAAAAAACAGCAGAGCTGGGTGTGGAGGCCTCCTCCAGCTAACTCCTAAACCCTCTCTTTGACCAACCCTCTCTGCTCCCAGCAGGACTGACAGCCCAGCCCTGGAGCCAGAAGAGCTGAGCACTCATCCCACCTTCCTCCCCAGAGGTGCTCGCCCAGCTGCCACAAGGCCAAAGAGCTGGTCAAGGCAGCAGGGGACAAGGCGACTGCTAGGCCAGCAGGAGCCACTCTGAGAGGGAGATGGGAGATGGAGCAGAGTCCAGAGAAAAGCTCTGACAAGTAACGAGTCCAACATTGAGGATTTAAAAATCAGCTTGGCAGCTCCTCCAGCCACAAACTGGGATGTTCCGGAGCCAGCCAGCTCCAGATCTATGGGGGGCACAGCTACAGCTGTCACCATGCTCAGGAACCTAGGGCCCCCTGCCCTCAGACACCCAGACACAACCTTCTCTCGGGCACCCTGGGTTCCAGGTGCAGCCAGGGCAGGTGGACAAAGGAATCTCCCTGGAGGGGGAGGCCACCAACACCGAAGCAGCCAAAAACATTCCAGAGGGCAGGAAGTGCTGTCAAGAAAAGAAAGCATTAGCCAGGCGTGGTGGCACATGCCTGTGACCCCAGCACTCTGGGAGGCTGAGGCAGGAGGATGGAAAGTTCGAGCCCAGACAGAGCAACTTAGTGACAGAGAGACCCTGTCTCAAAAAATAAAAAAGGGCTGGGGATGTAGCTCAGTGCAAAGGCCCTGGGTCCAATCCCCAGTACCATAAAAAAATAATGAATTAATTAATTAATTAAACTTTGAAAAGACTTGGGGTATAGCTCAGTAAAAGGCCCTGATTTCAATCCCCAGTACCACACAAAAAAAATTTTTTTTTTTTTTTTTTTTTTTTTTTTTTGTGGGTACCGGGGGGGTCGACCTCAGGACCTCGCGCGCCAGCAGGCGCCCGTGCCGCTGAGCGATATCACCGGCCCCTTTTTTGTATGTGGGTTCCGGGAGTCAAACTCGGGCCCTCGCGCTTGCAAGGCAGGCGCTTAAACCGCTGAGCCATCTCACCGGCCCAAAAATTTTTTTTAATTAAAAAAAAATAAAAAGAGGAAAAAGAAGGAAGGATTAAGAGGGGATCTGGCAGCCTACAATGGGGCCACACTCAAGCCAGAGGACCAAGGAGGTCTCCCGGGTGGCAGTGGAGCTTGGGGACCTAAGTGGCCAGGAGGACCTGTGAGCAGAGGTCACAGGCGGGGCCCAAGGGCAGAACAGAGCCCAGAAGCCATGTGGAGGTGAGCAAGGGGGCACGGGGGCGATGTGGGTGGACTGCGGGGTCTGGCTCTGGGAGCGGTGGGCAGCGGGGAGGCTGGGAGGGAAGCAGGTGCTCAGGCTGAAGAAGGGCAGCACCCTCAGGCCTGAAGGGCCCAAGGAGGGCAGCTCCTCTGCAGGGAGGGGGGGACAGCTCCTGCAGCCCTGGGGACAACCACACCTTGCCCTGGAGAGGGGGCCAATGGGGGTAGGTGGGACGCTTGGACCGATACCCAGGCCCTCTGGCCACCCAGTCCTCCTGCACCCCAACATTACCAGGAAGAGCCAGAAAATAAGGCAGGCCAGAGGCAGGGTCTAGAGTCCCCGAAATGGGCCCAATGCCGTCCTCAGCTGTCCACTGCCCGCATCAGCACCACAAAGGGCCACACCCCGAACGCCAGGCAAATCTCGCCGAGAAAACCAGCAAAGCGGCTGGAGGAGGAGCTGGCGCCGGGCTAGAGAGCAGCCGCAGGTTTCCCGGCAAGTGCGGGATCTTCGTGTTCCTCTCCAGGGAATGGGTCTGATTCTGCAGGCCTGGGTATGGAGGAGTCAACTACAGTCCAGGTCCAGGTGACCTCTCTCACGCCACCCACCCCTGCTCCCCTCACTCTGGTGGGCTCTCTGCCACCTTGACCCGACTATCTGAAAGGTGAGGTGCCCACCAGGCCCCGGCTCGAGCAAAAGTCACGGTATCAAAGCCACTAAACGAGTGAACGAACTAGGAAGACTGGGGGCAGGGGGCGTGACCACCTGGGACTCGCACCCAAGGACCTCAGGTGCTGGGCAGCCGGGGACCCCAGGTGGCCTCCTGGGGCGCCGATGCACATTCCCGGGCCAGCGAGGCCCTCCCACGGGAGTCTCCGAAGTCCAGCAAGGACCTCAGACTTGGACTTGGGCAGCTGAGAAGTAATCGAGTCCCCCAGGAAGGGGTGGAACTGGCGACGGGGTGAGGCCCTGCCCCACTGTGGAAGGAGGGGAGACGTCGGAGCAGAGAGGGAGCAGTTCGCTGAGGAATTATCCTACAAGGTGGCCACGAACGCACAAGCCTTTTGCACGCCGAACTGGGCGAGCGACACAAGAGGAAGATGACAAGGGCAGGGGCGGCGCCCCGGGGCGCGGGCAGCGGGGCGGGCTGGCAATGCCACTGCCTGGGCGACCCGGCGCTGAGGACGGCGGCGGGCGCCACGGCACGCCAGGAGGACGCCAGCGGCCCGGCAAAGTGTTCGGCCGAGATCGGGGCGCCGAGTCCGAGCCCGCGTGGGCCCCGAAGGAAGCCGCCCGGCCGCGCGCTCGTGGGTCCCGCAGGATGCCCAGCAGGCCGGCGCTCGCCCCAGTCCCGGCCCCACCCAGCGCGCCCGGGGCCGAGCCGGGCCGGCCCGGGTCCCGCCTGCCCGCGACGAGGCCAGGAGCGCGGCAGCGGCGTGGGAGCGCGGGTGCACCGCGCCGGCCGCGAGCGCGACTCCCGCCCCCTTCAAGGGCACGCGGCTGACCCCGCGGCGCCGCGCCCCCGCCGCCGGCGCCCCGCGCAGGCCCCGCCGCTCCGCCGGCCCTGCCGGGTCCCGATCGCACCCCGCCCGCCTCGCCGCGCTCCGGCGCCCGCCCGGCCCCGCGCCCTTGGCCGCGCGGCGCCAACCGGGCGGGAGCGCAGCCCGCGGCGCGCGGGTCCCGGGGCGCCCCCCGCGCCCCCTCACCTGACATCTCGTCCTCGTTCTCCATCTCCTCGGCGAACAGCCGCGGCAGCTCCTCCTCGGTGCCCAGCGGGCCCCGCATGCCCGGCGCGGGGGGAGGGGAGGTGGGCGCCCCCCTCCCGCCGGGCTCGGTGCCAGCCTTAACTCGTGCGCTGCCGGACGGACGGGCGCGCGCGGCGGGCGCGGCGGCCTCGGCGAGAAGATGGCGGCCGCCGGCCCCCCCGCGCCCCCGGGCCTCGCCCCGGCCCGACCCTGCGCTCCCGTCTGCCCGCGCCGCACGCCCGGGCCGCTCCGCGCTCCGCGCCCCGCAGCCCGAGGCCCGCAGCCGGCGAGGGTGGCGGCGGCGGCAGTGGCGCGTGGGGGGGCGCACATGCCCGGATTGTGACGTCCAGTCTGGTTGCTGTGGCAACCCCATCCCATCGTTCCGGGAGCAAGACTAGTTAACGGCGAGGACAAGTTGGGGGGACTAGTCCTGAGCCGCCGGGGGAGTGCGGGGCACGGGGGCGTGCCGGCAGGGGGAGCCGTCGAGGCGCCGCGCGCCCGGGACCGGACGGCCGAGCCTGCGGCGGGGACTGGGCGGCCCGGGAAACGCCGCCCCGGGCAACCCGGGCACCCCGGGCACGGCTCGCCGCCGCCCCGCAGGCGAAGGGTCCTGGACCCCGATCATCGAGGGCGCGGAGGCGCGGTCCCCGGGGCTGATGGCCGCGAGCTCCCGGCTCCCGCACCGGCTCTGGCCTCGACACGCTCCTGACCCTCCCGAAAGAGGATGAGAAGGAAACTGTCCCGCACTTGGGGAAGGGGCTGTCTGGATACGGGCGGGCTCTTCCCTCGCGCCTGGCATCCCTGCGCCCACCCCCACGTGCCTGCTTGCAGAACGCCCCTCCCGACGCGGGGGTCCCAGGCCCCTGGGGTGGCGCCGCTCTGCGTGGTTAGCGCCCCAAACCCCCACTCAGAAGCGGAGAGAAGGAGCCGCCGCCGCCGCCGCCGCCGCCGCCAGCCTTGGGCTTTTAAAGGTGAAGATGGAGGCCAAAGCCCTGGGGACCAAGACTGTAGTTTTAAGCGAGCGCTTTGTGTGCAGCTGCGGCGAGTCTGACAGCTACTTTCAGAGCACTGAAGTTTCAGTGGCCACAAGGTCACCAGTTCTCCAATGCCAGAAGGACTAGTTGTGGGGGGGCACCTCCATGGCAAGTCTGTGGCCAAGTACCTAGGGGTCCCCTGGAAACCCACGCTGCTGCCATCCAGACATCACCAGCCATCACCAGGAGGAGTCTCCCGTCCTGGCACCTTTGGGGAACCAGGAGAATTATGTCCATTTCGCTGAGCGTCCCCAGCACAGCACCCCTTGGGGAGGTCACCACAGCCCAGCCTACTGGCCAGAAGACCAGGGGTGCCCAGGAGAGGGTTGGCAAGACCTTCTCATGACGTCCAGATGAACCGCTGGCAAGCACCAGACTGAAACGCTTCATTCATTCCTGGACGGGCAGCTCCGTCCAGACTTCTAGGATCAAAGTGCAGGGTGTCCAAAATCCTTCACCTATCCGACTTTTTTTTTTTTTTTTTTTTTTTTTAACAATGCTGGAAAATGAATCCAGAGGCTAACACTGAATGCGAGCCCCAGTCCTTTTTTTTCAAACAGTGGCAGTTTTACATTTATTAAAGGTAGGAAAAAAGAAGTTTTGCAGAGCAAGTTTGGGCCATGTAAAATCAGGAGAAAGGGAGAAAAAAAATTTTAAAATACACCCTATGGCATTAGGTGGTCTCCTGTGAAGAGACAGGATAGCCCAGTCCATTTTTTGTCTTTTACTTTGAGACACAGTCTCAATAAATTGCCCAGGCTGGGCTTGAACTTGTGATCCTCCTGCCTCAGCCTCCCAGAGTGCTGGGATTGTAGGTGTGTGCCACCACACCGACTTCTCAGAGCACTCTGTAGACAGATGTTGGAACAGCACAGCCAGGCCACCTGGAAGGGTGCAGGCTGAGAAACCACAAGGCCACCGTCAGTCAAGTTGTCTCCCACAGTGCACAGCGAACAAGGGAGCTAGGTCACTGCCCAGGGAGGGCTGGCCAGCTCTTGCAGAGCCCTGACTTCTGTACAGGAAAACCCTCGAGCCCCCCGCATGCCCACCTCCACTACCAGCCCCGAGTGCCTCCATAACTATGGGCCTTGGGCCCTTCCCAAGTTCCTCTGCCCCACTGCAGAGAAACTTCAATTTAACATTCCTCAGCCCCCACATTTGTGCACAGGCGATCACACCATTAACCTTGGCTCCAATCCCAAGGAAGTGGAGATACTACTGTTCAAGAAAGAGGAGTTCCAACTGCTTCATTTTCAACAAATTAGAGTGAATGGGCCGGTGAGATGGCTCAGCGGCATAAGCACCTGCCCAGCAGGCGCGAGGTCCCGAGTTCGACTCCAGAAACCCACATGAAAGAAAAGGGCTGGTGATATCGCTCAGCAGCACAAGCACTTGCCCGGCAAGCACAAGGTCCTGAGGTCAACTCCCGGTACCCACATTTAAAAAAAAAAAAAAAAAAGAGTGGAGATGTTCTTCACTCATGATGTCCTCTCTACCCTGTTCTTCCTGACCCCTGCAGCTGGGTAATATTAGCTAGTGACCAAAGGCAAAGCAAGACAAAAACGGAGGGTCAAGAGCTGGAGGTGGTGGCACACGCCTGTAATCCCAGCACTCAGGAGGCTGAGACAGGAGGATCAGAGAGTTTGAGGCCAGCCTGAACTACATAGCAAGATCTCAAAAAACACAAACCAAAAAAATGGAACGGTAGAAACAAATGGGCTTTGACCAGGAATGGTGGGCACGCCTATAATTCCAGCACTTGGGAGGCTGAGGCAGGAGGATTGCTGAGAGTTTGAGATCAGCCTGGGCTACGTAGTGAGCTCAGGGCCAGCCTGAACTACACAGCAAGATGCTATCTCAAGGAAAAAAAAAAAAAAAAAAAAAGGAAAGAAAACAAATGGGCTTTGGATGAAAAGGTCCAATCATTTTTAAAAGATCACTCCTATTATTGTTAAACTATTAAATGTCCAAGGCCATTTCATGATAGTGGACCCAAAATGCCTGATGTGTTAAAATCGATCCCTAAAAAAGTGAGCATTCAATAAACCCTGACGCTGTGAGACAAGTCTGTCACTAAGGATACAGTTTCAGAAGACGAGAGTCTCATCTTTACTGACCACAGAGCTAACAACTACACCTCAGTGGCAAGTCAAAAATCAAAGATTTTTTAAAATATGTTGGGCATGGTGGCACACACGCCTATAATCCCAGCACCCTGAGAGGCTAAGGCAGAAGCCTAAATTCGAGCCCAACCTGGGAAATTAAGTGACCTAGCAAAACCCTGTTTCAAAATACAAAATAAGGAAGCTGGTGTGTAGCTCAGAGTGAAGGCCCTGGGTTCACTCCCCAGTGCCAAAATTAGGTATATAAAATCAAGGATAAGACTTTTTTCCAAGAAGAGTTGCAATAGTAGCTGATCACTTTATTGGTCTCCAACCCTGTGTTGTCCAGGTCCTGCCTGGGCGAGCTCCTTCAACCACCGAGCCCGGTGCTGACCACATGGCCAGGCTGGGACCCAGGCTTCTGGGGGCGCCTCCTGCTCCACAGCGGAGGAGACTGCACGGCAGCAGCAGCGTCCTCCAGGTGGGACCCTGAGCAGCACCAAGGCCCAGCTCCCACTCGAAGCCTTCCCCCAGGGCAGACTTTGCACAGACCCCCTGGGGCCTCAGGAGGCAGGAGCATCTCAGCAAGGGAACCTTGGGCCAGGCCCAGGAAGTGGTGCTTCCGGGCTTCCTGGGATCCAGATATGGTGGCCGCCAGTGCACTCGCCAGGTTGGCAGAGTCCTAGATTGTGCAGCCAGAGTGGAGCCTGAAACGGCCTGGAGAAAACTCACGTGGATTCTCAAACCCACCCGATGGGAAGATGGCTGCATCAGAGTCTCGTGGTTTGGTTTGGTTTGGTTCTAGGAGATAAGCACCATTAAGGCATCACTGAAAACGAAGTCCTCCACCTCTCCCTCCACACCACCTCCTGCGGTGTGGGCAGAAGCCCCACGCTGACGGGCAACCTCCACCGCTCAGCCCGGTACAGCCCATTTCCACGAATGCAGGGCCCACATCCTAGGTTCCCTCCCCTCTCTGCCCACTCACACCAGCCAAGCCTGGGGGTGGCGAGCCCTAAATCTAAGACCGCAGGGGCAGCTGGGAGTGGTGGTATGCACCTGTAATCCCAGCACTTGAGAGGCTGAGGCAGGAGGATCGCAAATTTGAGCCCAACCTGGGCAACTTAGTGAGACCTTCTCAAAATTAAAAAATAAAGAAAAAAAGCCAGGCAAGTAGCTCAATACAAAGGCCCCAGATTCAATCTGCCATACTAGGAAAGAAAGTCACAGAAGGGGAGGACTACAGGTTTCAGGAAGGAACACAAGTACCTTTGGAAATGTCCAGACCCTGACATTTAAGGACCTCTCATTTCCTGGCTGCACCACTTTCAAGGGGAGGAGGAGCATTTTTGGCAAATGGAGCTGGCGGGAACAAGCCTATGCGGCCATTCTGTGACTTTTGTAAACTTAAATCATAGCTTAAAACTCCACAACTCCGAAGCCAGGCATGGTGGCACACACCTGTAATCCCAGCACTCAGGAGGCTGAGACAGTAGTATCACCAAAAGTTTGAAGTCAGCCTGGGCTACATAGGAGACACTGTCTCAAAAAACAAAAAACCCTCCACAACTCGTTTCTGTGCCCTAACATTTGATGGGGCAGGTGAGGCACGAGGACCGTCTGCCACAGAGGAACAGCAGTATGAAGGGTGCCCTGGACAGACAGTGCCGGTCAAGTTCCCAACGCAGTCCCCTCAGAAAAAGGCACTGGTTTGCAAAGCTGCTCTGAACTCAGCTGCCGCCAGCTCCAGGATCTGAGGCAAAACTGCAGAACGAAGAAAACAGAAATAAAGGACCTATCGTTCTCTATACCTAATAAAGAGCAAAGTACCTGTCAGCACAGCGACTCAGAGTGAGGACGAAGTTTAACAGATTAACATGCCAGTCCTTTAAAAAACAAGGCTTGCACAATAGTAGCCACGTGTTAGCCACTTTAATATAAAATGTGATCAAAACCCAATTACAAGAGTTCAAAAAGGCATAGAAAAAACAGTAAGTTTCAATTTTATTACAAGTCTTAAAATCTGGGACCAGTTTTTTATTTTTTAAAAAACGCTAAATTCAGCCCAGGATTCTTTTTTACAACCAAACTAAAAAATTACCACATAGGAACATCGATGCAACAAGTAAAATTTGTGAATCCAAGCCACAGACTTACAAAGTTAGTACCATGGTAAGGACACAGCCCAAACAACCCAGGCCCCCTCAGGTTTCAAAGGACTCCTGTCTTCCGGGAGGCAAGGACCAGAGATTTGCATAGCAATAGAAAACGCTAGAGCCTTTGCCACAGCTGAAACTGCAAGGCCTCCACACGTAGCTCAATCCCAGAACACATGTTCAATTGGAGCCCAGACAGAACTGAAGCATTCATTTCCAGTGGAAATCGGCTGTCAGCAAGCTCTTTAAAAACATTTATTTTTATATAGCAGAACTGCTTGGATTTCAGAAGTTCCCCCTCATCGTCTTCACCTGACACAGAACCACAGGGTGAGGCTGGTTCTCCGCCCGGTACCTCCAAGGCCCATCGGTTTGTTCATAGGTCGCTTTATTTCCTTTTTGCTGTGGTGGGGATCGAACCCAGGGCCTCAAGTGAAATAATCACTCTGCTACTGAGCTACCACCTCAGCCCGTCTGTAGGCCTTCTGACACGAGGTCCATCTGGGGACTGAAGTGGCACCGAGGTTTCCTGGGCAACTCCTGAATTCCCACTCCTCTTGCCCCCTCGCACAAGCCCCCAGAGCCCTGGGCTTGGAGGCCACATCTGGAAGCTCTGCCGCTGTCTCTAGCGCCCCCTGCTGGACACCAGAATGACAAAGACTTGCAGAAGCAATGGTTTACAAATTCATTTCTGTACACATTTACTTCATTAAAGCCTAGGACTTCCACAACTGCCCTCCGAACCCTTTTACAGAGGGCAGGATATGCAAGAAGGCTGAAGGATCACATCTTATTTCTATAGGAAGAAAAAGGAGTGGCATATATAACTGCGAGCATCGAGAGTAACCTGGAATTAAAACAGACGAATGTCCCAGAAACCTGCACCTTATTGACACTGCCATTTTCCTGGAAAGAAATCACCTATTTTGCTTTCGATGAGGAAGCACGTGTTCTATTCCTGAGTCTTCCTTTGAGAAAAGTATCACATTCAAGTGAAAGTGATTTTTACATTTTTTAAAATAAAAGGACAAGTCTAGCTTCCATCTCCACACCCTTCTCTACCGGCTTGTGCTGTACTGTTCTCCGTCCCCTAAAGTAGCCTCCTCCTGACGTTCGGGTATTCGGGTATTACTACCACAAGGACTGGAAATTTCAAGCAGGAAAAAAAGTCTTAACTGTAAGTAAGCGGCAGCCCAGGGAAGCCTGCTGCTGTGATCGCCAATTTCCCCTTCAATCCGTACTGCAGAGATACAAGGATAAACCACCATTTTGGTTCCCAAGTTTTATTCAAGAACTCATAAAAAATATTCCAGACAAAGGAGTTTTAATCCTCATCTTCCTCCTCCTCTTCATCCTGGTTAATCTGGAAGTAACGTAATTCGTAACTCTCTTTGCTGTTAGCAACTACACGCAACCAATCACGTAGATTATTCTTCTTCAAATATTTTTTGGTGAGATATTTCAAATACCTGCAGAGAAAGGACACTTCAGAACTACACTACAGATGATCTAACATTCTCAACATTTCAACTTTTTTATCCCTTTTCTTAGACAGGACCTCAGCTGTGCAGTCCAGGCTGGCCTCCAATCCTAGGCCAGTAGTGGCAAACCGATGGCCCGCAAGCCACAGCGGGCTGTGTGTATCATGAAAGCTCTAAAAGGTTTGCCATCGCTGCTCTAGTGATGCTCCTGCCTCAACCTCAACATTTTAACTTCTATAAAACTGTGATAATTCAAGATGTTTCCCCACCTTGCCAAAACAACAAAGATAAGCAAGTACACCCAGGCAGTGCTCTAAAAACAAACTTCGGCCACCCAGCACCTAACTGGCAATAAAAATGGGCGCAGAGAAGACCTAACAGCTGCCTGTTATGCAGACCTGTGAATGTCTGCAGCGACCACCGGAGCGAGCTCACGGACAGCGCTGCGCCGACCTCACATCACTGCCTCTGAGCAGCCAAGCTGGTACCCACTGTCAGAGTGGATTCTCACGGCCGTTACCCACATGCTCACTCTTGCAAAGTGATGGTCACTATCCAAAACGTAAGGACAGCGTCCCCTGCAACGCCTTCTCTTCTGCAGTCTTCCAGCTTTTGGGTTTGTTTTTTTTTTTCTTTTTGGATAGCTCTGATTATATGGCCCAGGCTGTTCTCAAACTCCTGGCCTCAAGCAATTCTCCTGCCTCAGCCTACTGAGGAGCTTAGACTAGAAGGGTACGAAACCTTACGAGATTTAAAAGGTTTTTGGTTGTGTGTTTTTTGAGGTGGTGGGGTGGAACCCAGGGCTCGGTGCATGCTAGGCAAGCACTCCACATGGAGAGGGACCCCAACCATGTCCAGATCTTCCCAATCTAACTGCCGCCTTGGGTTGGGTGGGTGCTGTGCTGCTCTTCTGAGGGCAGCAGCTGGCTCTGTGCCCAAAGTCCAGCTACAGCAGGCTCACAGGAGTCTGTGCTGAGCCCTCTCTCACACCTGTGTGCTGCCGCAGCCCTGCACCTTAAAGGGAGAAGGGGCTGTGGCACCACACAGACCCTCTGCCGGGCAGACAAGCCTCACCAGGCCTCGGTTTCCCCAAGGCAACATGGGCCTGAGATGCTCACCATCTCTTCAGCTGCTGGGGAAACTAGGTGAGCTGCGCCACAAAGATGCTGGCCTAAAAGCAGGGACCCCACACTCGGCCTCCCCATGAGCCAAGTGCCGGGGAGCAGCCAAAGCAGCCCATTAGGGCTGAGGGGCTCTGCTCTGTAAGACCTGCCCTCCCTGCCTGGTCAGTCCCGTGCTCGTTCACTTAACAAGCACCATGCGGTCACTTCTGACTTCTGTCATACTGTGTCCCAAGGAGGTGCTTCACCCAAAATCTCAGGCAGTTTGGCAATTTTTGGAATGTTAGAAAAAACTCAGAAGTTCAGAGACAAGGCAAAACTGTAGATGCGGAAACACTCCTGCATGTTTCAGGACAATAAAACTAGTATCAAAAGAAAGGAGCCAAAGCTGGGCACGGTGGTGCACACCTGCAATCCCAGCATTCTTGGAGGCTGAGGCAGGAGGATCATTAAGTTTGGGCCCAACGTGGACAACCTGGCAAGACCCTATCTTGAAATGAGGAAAAGAGAAAAAGCTTTGCTCAGTACCAAGGACTCAGGTTCAATCCCCAGTAGTGCCAGAGAAGGGGGAAGCCGCGCGAGAAGACTACAGTCCCTCGCTGGGTGAAGGACAGACAATCTGTGACCACTGACAGGAGCCGTGGCAGGCTCCGTCCTCGAGCACACCGGTGAGGCGGAGGAGTCTTCCTCACGGGCGCCACTGGCTCAACCCACAAGGCTGGATGCTCTGTGCGCCCCAGAAGCCCAACTTCAAGTGTCTTCCTCTATCAAATCCTTTTCCCAGCAAGTACAGGAATTCAGGGGGCTCCTCCCCTTCAACAGCAGCACCCCCTACACTACAGCCAGCGTCCCGGCACAACTTAAAACCCTCTGATTCGGGATAGGACGGCTCCTCGTGTGCCAGGCCCTGGGGCTAGGAGAGGGCTGTGAACCTGCCCAACCTGTGAAGTGACTGGTAGAGTCACCCACCCACCCCCTACGCAGTACTGTACCAGGACTGAACCCAGGCCCTCAACTCAGCTATGTCCCCAGCTCTTTTGTGTTTTATTCTGAGACAGGATCTTGCATAGTCATTAAGTTGCCCCGGCTAGAATCAAACTTGTCATCCTCCTGCCTCAGCCTCCCAGCATGCTGGATAACAGGTGTGCACCACCACGCCTGGCTGGACTTCTAAAGCCTTTCAGCCTCGCCCTCATGTAAAGAGGAGGGAAAGAAGAATTAATGCCTCTCTCCAGAGAAGAAAGGAGATGGGAATCACAGCAATGAACTGGAGAGGCTTCAGTCTAAACAGACTTCTGATTCCTCATCCACAGCCATAGCAGCCCTTGCAGCAGCCTGGGCGTGGTGGCGCACGCCTGTAATCCCAGCACTCCAGAGGCTCAGCCGGGTGGATTGCCATGAGTTCGAGGCCAGCCTGGGCCACACAGTGAGACCTTTTCTCAAAAAAGAAAAAAAAAAACAACCCTTACGGAGAAGGAAAGTGGAATCAAAACTAAAAGCTCTACCAGGAATGGTGGTGCACACCTGATATCCTAGCATTCTGGGAGGCTGAAGCAGGAAGATCCCAAGTTCAAGTCCCATCTGAGGAAATCAGCAAGAACCTGTCCCAAAACACAAAATAAGCCAGGCATGGTGGTGTAAGCCTATAAGGCCAGTACTCAGGAGGCTGAGGCAGGAAGATCATTGCAAACTCAAGAGCAGCCTAGACTATGTAGCGCAGACCTTATATATAAAAAAAAAAAAAAATGTCTGGGCACGGTGGCATACACCTATAATCCCAGCACTTGGGAAGCTGAGGCAGGAGGACTGCTGCAAATCTGAGGCCATTTTGAACTACATAGCAAGACCCTGTCTCAAACAAAGTAACAGGTCTCTTCTCTGCCACAGGCAGGTATTTTAGTAAACACTCCCCAGGCTACATAGCTGTGGTCAAGGCCAGCCTGGACTACACAGTGAGACCCTGTCTCAAAACACCAAAAACAGCAAAACGGGGAGGGGGGTGCATGTGGCTCAGTGCAAAGGCCCTGAGCTCAAAGCTGAACAGCACGGTGCAGCCATTCGCTCACCGCCCCTGCGTCAGATGTGGCTCCAGTACTGCGCAGATGTGACCACAAACAGACCCATCCCAGGCGACGGGCCAAGTGCGGGGACAGCCCCCGTGTACCTTTTGGAAAAAGGCACCTCGGAAGTCACGGTGATCTTGCTCTTGCTCCTTTCGATGGTGACCACCCCTCCACCGAGATTCCCGGCTTTGCCGTTCACCTTGATTCTCTCCTGGAGAAACTGCTCCTGTGGAAATCGCCAGACAGACTGATTATTGAAGCCACAGGCTCCCCTGTCCAATGGCAGGACAGTCAGTACTCTTGTTCTCCCAACGCTAAACAATGAGGCTGTTTTTAAAATGTTACCTTAGTGATCACAAATCTTTAGCCATTCAGTCTGAAATCTAGGAAGAGCAGGCAGGAATGGCACTGTTCAAACTACATACATGCACTGTGAAAGCATCCTGGCATGAGGCGAGGTGCAACATGGCTCCACGCAGAAGGCTCAGCGGACAACACACTTGCGGGTCAAAGGTAAAGAGCAGACAGGAAGTCAGAACAATCGCGCGCGCCTGCGATCCCAGCTGCCTGGGAGCCTGAGAAGGGCTTCCTCAGTTTGAGGGCAGCCTGGGCAATATAGTGAAACCCGTCTCAAGGAAAAAACAAAACAAAACAAAAAACTACTGCAGCTCCGTACTGGAACATTTGCTTAGCACGCATGAGACCCTGGCTTCAATCCCCAGTACCACAAGAGCAGACAGGAAACTCAAGGCCAAACTTTTGCAAATAACATTCAACCAGACCCAGTGTGGTGTTGCGCGCCTGTAATCTCACCACTCAGGAGGCCGAGGCACAAGGATGACCGCTACACACGGTTCAAGGCCAGCCTGGAACAGGCAGCGAGACACTGCCTCAACGAGCAAACCGAACAGCCGGATGCGGTGGTGCACACCGGTAATCCCAGCACTTGGGAGGCTGAGCTAGGCGGATCACCACAAATTAAAGGCCAGTCTGAACTATACAAAAGCAAGACTCCGCCTCAAAAAAATGGGGAAAAAAACATGCAATTTATGAATCTGAGGAATCTTAAGCACTGTTCTCAGCACTGTCACAGAGAGCAGAGTAGAAAGAACAGAGACAGCAACCAGCAAATCACAGCTCTGCCTGGGGGCACACGCATAGTACAAAGGAGGCAGCAACGCGGGAGCCTAGACGTCAACGCTCGGTGAACCCCAGTGCCGGCCCAGGTCAGCTGGACCCAAAAGAGACCCATTTCTGTGTTTTCTTTTTTATTTTATTTTTTGTGGGTACTGGGGGGGTCGACCTCAGGACCTCGCGCGCCAACAGGCACCCGTGCCGCTGAGCGATATCACCAGTCCCTTTTTGTATGTGGGATCCGGGAGTCGAACTCGGGCCCTCACGCTTGCAAGGCAGGCGCTTACGCCGCTGAGCCATCTCACCGGCCCTTCTGTGTTTTCTTGCTATCATGGTGAGGTATGTCCCTTTCAGTGCAAAAGTCCTAATTCTCAGGACTGGGGATGTGGCTCGGTGGCCCCGGGTTTGAGCCTCAGCACAATTTTAAAAATTACAGTTCTTGTAGCTGCAATATAAAACATGTTAACTGCAGATGGGGCGGTGATTAAATCAGAAATCTTTTGCACCCTTAGACACATAAATGACTTGAGTTTTCTACCTAAGGAAGCTTCTAAAACAGTGGTGGTGAACCTATGGCACGGGTACCACAGTGGGCACGCAGAGCCCTCTGTTGGCACACAAGCCAAGTTGCCCCAGCAGCGCCTCCGCAGCCAAGCATGAGGTAACAGTGCACACAGGAGCCATGCAAAGGAGCAGCGGCACCGGGTGATGATGTCACGAGCAGTTTGGGCACTCAGTCTCTAAAAGGTTAGCCATTGCTGTTCTGGAGGATATTCCCACACACATATGATAAGGAAATGGCTTGTTGGGAAAGGATGCAGAGAGAACACCAGGGCAGGGCCACCATGCAGACACCAAACAGGAAGAAAGGACCAACGTTAGAAGGGAAGAGAGGCCAGAAAAAAGCATGAAGCCACAGGCTAGGGAGAGAACTGAGCAACTTCCTGAGGGACAGGGGTACGACAGGTATTGCATGAAGGCAGTAAGCCACACGGTTACCCAGCTCCGTCCTGTACGAGTGGCTACAGGCCGAGCCTTCACTGTGTGCATGTGTGTGTGTGTGTGCGCATGTGTATGCGTGTGTGCGTGTGTTGTGTGTGGTACTAGGGGGATCAAACCCAGGGACGCCTGCTACATCCCCAGCCCCTCGGAGTCTAAAGGATAAATGTAACTTTAGGAGACTGCTGCACTACCTCCACATCCCCCCGCAAGGGCCGTCGGAGCCAGAACCAAGCTACAGAAAAAATGCAGCAGTGAGACGACACAATTTGAGACTGAAGTGGAATACAGTAATACTGGGGGAATGGGCCCCGATACAGGGGCAAGAAGTCAGGACAGCTTAAGATATGGAAAAAAAAACAAGCTGCAGTGACAACTCAGCAAGCAGGGTATTTTAACCGCTGAAGCCCGGGAGCAGAATTCAGGGGGAGCCTCAAAGCAGCTGCCTGAGGACCCTCGGCCTAATGAGTCTCGGGAAGAGACTGGGGGCAGGAAGGGCCCACTGCGGATGTGAAAACCCACCAAGTGCAAGGGCGCTGCTGCACAGGATCGAGCCTGCCTGTCTCTCGATTTTAAGTAAAATCATCTTTGGAAACTAATGGAAAGGAGGTGAAGGGAAATAAGACAGCTCTCTAGCATCTGCATCCCAGTGCCCAGGTGACTAGAAGCCCATCTTGCTGATTCCTCAGAACTGCCACACACAACATGAGACTCAGAAACAAACAAGTAACTTGCTCACACTCCAGAGTTCAGTGACAAAAAAACTGGAGCTGCCCCCAAGCCTGAACACAGAAATGAACTCCAGGTTTTCTTAACAGCTTCTTTTTTTCTTTTTTTTGAGACAGCGTCTCTTTATGTAGTTCAGACTGGTCTTGAACTCACAGCAATCCTCCTGCCTCAGCCTCTCCAGTGCTGGGATTACATGCACGCACTACCACGCCTGGCTCAACAGCATCTTAAAAGGTCCATGACTTCCCAGTCAGGAGTGGTGACAGGGATGTAACTTACAAAATTGGCAGCATCCATGATTCCATCTTCTACAGGATGTGTGCAGTCAAGGGTGAACTTCAGGACCTGCTTCTTTTTTTTGCCCCCCTTCGCCGCAAGCTTTTTCTAAGAAAGTATACAGACAACAGAGATGAAGCCACAAGCAGTCCAAAAAAATAAATAAATAACCAAAAACTTTTAGAGACATAAAAGCTCATACGATACATAATCCACGGAGATGGGGTCCTCCACAAGAGCACCAGAACCAGCGCTCCACCCAAGAGCAGCAGGATCATAGAAGATGCTACTCTACAAACTTAAGCACCGTGGGGGCAGTAAGATCGTGACCATGGATGAGAAAATCATTCCAGCCCTTGACCCATTCAATCTCTCCAGCATCCCCAATCTCTACAAACGTTAAGGGTTTCCCCTTGACTTGACCTAAAATTTCCAAACACATTTAGATGCCAGGATTAGAACACAGGCATCTACGTGATTACAACTAAAACAATCTCAGGTGAAATCAACACTCATCCTGCGCCTCCAGACTAAGGGCCTCGGTTCGTCCGTTTTAGCTTTTCTCCCTTAACCCTCTCCCCCACCTTCTCAGGAACAGCACACAGAACTGCACAGGACTCCAGCTGTTGGTCCACTGAAGCTTGGACAAGGTTAAGGCTGAAACTTAGGATTTTATTTTAACACTGCTGGCAACAATGTCTGGCCTTCTCATGCCTTAACCTATGAATCAGCATTTTCAAACCACCCAGTAGAGCACATCATATGCGGTTCCAAACTAATAAAATAGCTTGTATTGTCTTTTCCCTCAACAAACTCCTGACAGCATTAAAATATATCTATATCACCTAGTCACCTGTATTTTCACCTTAGAAAGTTCGCAGAATCTAAAAATACCTTTCCAAGAATGCATCTTACCTCCTTTCCTGTTTGATAGAACACCTAAGACATATCAAACTGGGTCAGCTTCTTAGCTACTACCAAAATAAAAAATAAATAAATAAATAAATAAACTTTTACAATACCTATTTTCAGTAGCAAGAGGATTACTTTAAAATCTAGCCCCTGAAACACGATTAGCAAGCAGACCCACCCGTAATGGGCTTGGTAGCTCCCACTGGTACCAAGGTTTTAAACTAGAAACACACTAACGTACAGATGCATTTACAAGTCCATCCAGGCAGAAAAACTCAAGAGAACCAGAAAGATAAGCCAGAAAATCCCAACTGAATAAAAAAGCCTCAAAATCAACTTTTTTCAAAGAATCCGGGAGAATGGCAAGCTCCAAGCAATGTGGCACGAGGTCGCCACACAGTCCGACCAATGCAAACTTAAGATGCGGCCCGCGCCATACACCAAAAAGGGCCTGTAAGGCTGCACCCTAATTAGGCTGATTTCCTCGGGGGACTCAACCTCAGGCCTCCTCTCTGAAGCCTCATCACCCTTTGGCGGTCCATTTTCCCTCATCTCGGCCATAGGCTTCTGAAGGCGCGATTCCCGGGGCTGGCAGGTAGGTCTCCCGCTCTCCCCCGCCCCTCGCCTAGGTAACCAGACCCAGGACCAGGATCCAGCCAAGCGCGCAGCTCCTGGCTGGAGGCCCCCGCTGGACCCGGGCAGGCTTCTGAGCAGTCGCCGCGGGCTCCGAGAGCCCCCGATCTCCCATAGGGCCCCAGGCCGCGGCTTCCTCCGCCCACAACGTGCTGGGCCCGGCGGCTGGCCCGGCCCGCCCCGACCGGCCAGCCAGTCCCCCGCTACCGGACGCAGCAGGGCGCCGTCCCCCCGCGTGCCTGGGTCATAGCTCGCCCGGCGAGGCCCACGTGCATCCGCAGGAGCCCAGGCCTCACGCGGAGGCATACTAACCGCGGGCGCCATGGCGGCCGAGGAATCAGAAAGGGAGGTAGACGCACTACGCAGACGCAAAGAGCCGCAGCACACAGGCACGCAGGGGCCAGGCAGCACTAACTGCGTGGCCCCGCCCCTCGAGCGCCACTTCGCGCTCGCCTAAGGACGGTCGGCGACCGATTGGTTTTGCCTGAATGCCAAGTTCGTCCTCTCCCGGGCCTGGAGGGCTGTAAGCTGAGGATGGAGGCCCTACGGACTGTCCCACTGCGGGCGATCGGAGGGGGGGAGCCAGACTGGACGAGCCCAAAGAGAAATAAAGAGCTCAACTTTTGAAAGTCTTGGGGAAAAAAAAAAAAAAAAAGAAAGAATAGGGAAATTCACTAAGCCAAAAATTACCAGCCAGTGGGATGGGACTCGAGCCCACTAACGGAGAGGTGGGGAAATCCCTTCTGGCCCGGGAAATTTAGACTATCGGAAGTCCCAAGGCTGCAGACCACTTTGGCCTCTTCCTCCCTAAACAGTTTAGGATACTCAAGCCCTGGCGCTGTGTCTTACCCGGCAGCCACAGCCGAGTACAAGCTGATCACTGCTCCTAGTTTCCCAGTTTCCCGAAAGGGCTTATGCTTATTTCTCAATCCAACACCCGAGGATCTGGTTTAAATGCAGATTTCAGCTGGGGGCCTGAGGCAGAAAGATCAGAGTGTTACAGGGGAGATATCAGAACCTCCAAATATGTTAGGGAAATATAACTCCTAACCTGTTAGGTGTCTGATATGCTGAGTTCCTGCTAAGAATGTATTCTAGGAACAAGGGAGGTTAAGAGTAGGAAGATATTGAGAGAGATATAGCTCCTGAGAGGCAGGAGGGGGCCCGAATGGGTTGCAGAGGACCCCGCTTTACAGGGAAATTTTATAGAGCAATACCCACGTGGTTACAACATGGGTTACAGCTATGATTAACCAATAAGGATACAAGTATAGTCTCTTAGGTAATATTGATCCAATGGGGAAACAAGTCACACAAGGGTGCATGGAAAGAATAAAGACCTTTTCTAGGAAATGATGGGTCTGGAGGTCTTAGTCACCCACCTGGGTGACTGATGTCTATCTAGGCTTCATTAGGCCTGGTGTTTGTCTTTTGAGGAAGTACACAGGCCTGGTCATTTCATCTTTATCTTGAGGCCTGGTCTCCAACAGATGTGTCTCTGGCCACAGTTGAGATGGGTTTCACCTCTGTCCTGGCTTTCTCAAGGGCCTAGCCCTATCTGACTGCCTATAATATTTCTACCTAATTTAGCTGTCTATAATAGAAGGATCACAATTTCCGAGCCCAGCCTGGGCATTTAACAATTTGTTCAAAAGTTTGGTTCAGTTCTGATATTTCTTTGTTGATTTTTCATCTAGTTAATCTATTTGTGACAGTGGGGTATTGAGGTCCCCCATTACAACTGTATTAATGCTTATTTGATTTTTCATATTAATATTTATTTTATACAGTTGGGTTTTTCATATTAATATTTATTTTATACAGTTGGGTGCACTGGTGTTTGGTGCATATATATTTATGATTATTATCTCTTCCTCTTGGATTGTTCCCTTTACAAGGATGTAGTGACCTTCTTTGTCTCTCTTAATCAGTCTTCACTTGAAATCCATCTCGTCTGCAAATAGAATAGCTACCGCTGCTTTTTTCCAGCTTCCTGTCACATGGAGTATTGTTTTCTATCCTTTGACTTTCACTCTATGAATATCTTTTTTAATTAAATGTGTTTCTTGTATGCAGCATATTGTTGGATCTTGCTTCTTGATCCAGTCTGCCAGTCTGTTTCTTTTGATTGGTGAATTGAGACCATTTACATTGATGGTTATAACTGATATGCATTAATTTATCCTTGTCATGTTATTTTCCTGTTGTTGGTTCACTTTTTTTTTCCCCCTCAGTTTAATTGTTTGCCTTGCCTGGTGGATACATTCTGTTGGGGTTCATGGAGTTGTAGTCCTTGTTACCTCTTTCTAGAATGTCCTTCAGAACCTTTTGGAGTGCTGGTTTAGTGGTCATGAATTTCTTCAGGTGTTCTGTGTCATGAAAGTATCTTATTTCTCCATCAGTTCTGAAAGATAGTTTTGTGGGGTACATCAACCTGGGTTGGAGCTTGTTTTCTTTTATGACTTGAAATACATCAAGCTCTCCTTGCCTTGAGGATTTGTGTTGAGAAGTCTGCTGTGATTCTGATGGGCTTTCATTTATAGATGATTTGTTTCTTTTCTATAACAGCTTTTAATATTCTGTTCTTGTGTTGAATTTCTGGAATCTTGACTATTATATGCCTTGGCATAGTTTTCTTGTTTTTTGTTTTTTGTTTTAATCATGGCTGGTTGGCATTCTACATGCCGCACTTATCTGTATGTCAAATTCTTTTTCCCCACTTGGGACGTTTTCTGCCATTACTTCTGTGAAGACGTTTTTTATGTTATTTGTGCTATCTCTTGCTTTTTCGCTGACTCAGATCAATCTTATGTTATTCTTCTTTGCATCATCTAGCACCTATTGGATTGATTTTTTGTGGTCCCTTGCTATTTTTAAGAACTCTTTCTTTTCATGATAGCTAACCCCAATCCTGTCTTCTAGATCTGATACAGTATTCTGTCTTCACATTGGCTCATTCTGCTGCATATACTTTCAATGGAATTTTTAATCTCCTGGATATCTGCTTGAATCTGTTTCATGGATTTCATTTCTTTCCTGTATTGGGCCTTCATTTTCCTAAGCTCCTCTATTTTTTTAATCTGAATCTGCTCTAGAGTCACTAACCATGTCTTTCATTATGGTCACCATCTCTGTAGTTATCTGAGAAATTTCTGATTTGATTTTTTTCTAGAGCCTTATTCCTCTGCTTTGTTACTTCCATTGTTACCACTTCAGAGAGTCCAGGTGGGTGTCTTTCAAATTGTTCCACCTCATTGCCCCCTGGGTTTGCCTTTGATGAGCTGGAAGTCTGGGGTTGCATCTTGTTTTTTGGGTTTTTTTAATTTGATTAAGTTTATTGGTACAATTTAGGGATATACAATGATCACATTCATCATAAGGAATTTATATCTATACATGATATGCATCTTGTTTAAGTGTCTTCTCGTTTTCTTTTTTTTTTTTTTAGTTTAATTCCTGGGTTGATGCTTATACATTGGTTATGGCAAGTCACTTTATTGCTAGTATTTAGAGCCCTTAGGAAATGACTACTTCTCAGAGATGTCTTCCAGGTGTGGTTGGCTTTTGGGTTTTGAGTCTATTGTAAGATCCTACCCCTTCAATTTATTGGGGATGAGAAGTTGCTGCCTATTTGGCCTGGCCCCTGATTCTTTGGCACTGGCCTATAGTATTATTTATGACCCTTAGGCAATCTCAGTCTTTGTGTACCAGGAAGAACAACAGATTAGAACAACTATGTCACCTTGGCTAAAGTAGTACAATCAGCAACAGCAATAGCATCAAACACGGCACAGAAAATGACAATCCATGGTAACTATTAATTTGCCACCTTTAACCATATGAACTAGATTTGTGGTTATATAACAAAATCTAAAATGAACCAGAAAACTCTATACAGTAAATAAGCCCTCAATATGATTATTTTACCATCAGGGGAGAAAATTTAAAAGAGTTTAGGGGTGGAAACAGAGAAATAGAAGAACAGGAAGAGATTAGAAGCAAAGCTGGAGGGCAAAGGAGGATCACACACACTTTGGAAACTGGTGCAGAAGACAAGAGGTAAATAAAGAAGGAAGAGATCAAAACAAGAATAGAACAGAACAACAACAAAAAAGAAAGAAAAAAAAATGTCCACTTCAAGGTGTGTCTCTGCTGTCATTGGTAGACAATGTGGGCAGACAGAGTCCAGATCCGAGCTGATCGATCCCAGCAAGCCAGCCATAGCTTTACGGCGGGGCAGTGGATAATCCCAGTGAGCCCGCACCTTTAGTTCCACTGCAGTTCAGGCTGGTTTCTGGCTGTGAGGCTGGAAACTGATTTGTTCAGGCTGCAACACTCCGTGTGCCTCCTGCCGGCTTGAACTCGGCTCCTTGACCTCCTGCTGACTTGAACTTGGGTCCGCCTCACCCTGACGCTGAGAGCCGCTACATGGAGCTGGCCTGCAGCTGCTCTGAGTTCCGAGCCTAGTCAGCCCCTCTCCAAGATGGCCCTGGCCGGTCGCCCTCTCCTGGGGGACATCTGAACCTGGATAGCTCACCAGCCACTGCAGTACAGTGTGTCCACTGCTCCGATCCACTCGTGTGTTTCTCCAATTTAGCAATTTAGTGAGACCTTGCCTCAAATTAAAAAATAAAAAGGAACTGGGATGTAGCTTAGTATGAAGATCCTGGGTTCAATCCCCAGTACCAAAAAAAAAAAAAGAGGTTCCAATCTAGCTCTCTTTTTCTCCCAGTACTGAGGATTGAACTCCAACCCTTGAGCATGCTAGGCGAGCTCAACACTGAGCTACATCCCCAGCTCCTTACCCCTTTTTTTTGTGAGGCAGAGTCTCACTAAAGTGCCCAGGCTGGCCCCAAACTTCCCATCCTCCTGCCAGCCTCCATACCTGGGATTACAGGTGTGCGTGACCACACCCAGTTTAGCAAGGGTCTTCGTCCCTACGTCCACAGCCCATGGACTGGACCACATTTTACCTCCCTGGACCTCCTTGTGTTCACTGAGTTAGAGTTCAGGGTCCTGGGCTGTGATCACTCGGCTGCATATGCACTCTCCACTGTCATTACCTGGCTTCAATACATGCCCTAGCAAAAACCCAATCCTGGCTTATAATCATTGGAGGAAACACCCCATGCTAACTGGTCTAGGTTCAACCCAGGCTTCTGGTGCCACATGACCATGCTGCAAAGCCACCTGCTATTCTTGACTTTGCAGTTGTTTTTCTAAGACAGGGTCTCCCTATGTAGCCCAGGCTGGCCTTGAACTAGAGGAGATCTCCTGCCTCAGCCTCCCAAGTGCTTAGATTATAGGCTTGCACCACCACACCCAGCTCTAACATCATTAAAAAGAAAAGAAAAAATGCAATCTTTTATATTAAATTCTTATTGTTAAAAACTACAGGGGCTGGTGATATAGCTCAGTGGCATAAGTGCTTGGCTGGCAAGCACAAGGTCCTGAGTTCGACTCCCGGTACCCGCATATAAAATAAAAAATTTTAAAAAAACTATAAACATCCAGACACAGGATCACATGCCTGTAATCCCAGCAATCTGGGAGGCTGAGGCAGGATGTGGTGGATTAACTAATGGTCAGCTTGTACTACCCAGCTGAACTGAGTCAGCATGGTTCTGGGGTGGAAGGCCCACCTGAGGATTGTCGCCAGCAGCATGAAAGAAGAACTGGAGGGGAAGATGGTGCGCTGTTGATTCTCCTGAGAGAAGCTTGTCGTGCTGGCTTTCTTGATATGAACTCAGCTGTTCCCATCATCAGAGGAGCTCGGGTCCTCACTGTCACTGAGGATGGCTGTGGTTCTCTTTGGGGGAGCTCTGGTCCTCACCTTGAGCATCATTTCCTGGCTCCAGTGCAGATCGCTCAGCTGCTGGCACAGATCCTTCATCCCGCTAATGCAGACTTTCCAGCTTCCACCACTGACCTTTGGGCCTTCTCAGGGCAGATCCTTGATAGAGACTTGCCTGAGACATTGTCGTGGGCTCTGGGCCTCCAGGTGGACTCGTAGAGGACACTGTCATGGGCTCTAGGCTTCCAGCTGGACTCGTGCAGGACATCGCCGTGGGATCCAGGCCCTCAGCTGGATTCTTTGGGTCTCTAGTGTGTGGACAGATCTCCCGCACTCTTTTGCATTTGACTTCTTGGGAGCATATTATAAAATAATCCTATAAATTATGTGTCCTGTATTAAGTCTATTTCCTTGCAAACCCTGACTACAAGGAAGATCACAAATTCCAGCCCAGCCTGGGTAATTTAACGATTTAGAGAGATTTTGTCTCAAAATAAAAAAATAAATTTTTTTAAAAAGGGGGCCAGGGTTGTATCTCAGTGGGACAGCCCTGTATTCAATCCCCAGAACCACCAAACAAACGCAAAGTACAGACAGTCTCCAACTTACTTTGCAATGGTAGAAAAGCAGTCTGTCTGTCTGTCTGTCTCTCTCTCTCTCTCTCTTAATGTTGGGCACAGCAGGGAGCTACAGTGCCCAGGCAGGCACAGAAGCTCTCCCCTTCGCTGTTGCTGACCTGGGCTCTGCAGTTGGTTAGGCGTAGTCAATGCTTTTCAGACTTCCGGTATTTCTCGCAGATGGATTTACCCCTGAATGGATGGATCGAAGAAACCAGAGTAGCAAGAACCACGTCTACATCTGCTCCTCCTGGAGTTAACACAGGGTTCATTTATAAAGCAGCCCCCAGGTGGTTTATATAACAGCTCCAGGACTTACTAGGGTAACATTTCTAGTGACATTCTCTAAGGTAGTTACCAGGATTACATAAGTTAATACAAGTAAAAGTATCTTTGTCCATTATTTCTACAGGATGAACCAGGACTAGAGAAGGCTTTTAAAAGCACAGGTAGTCTCTACATAGAATTTACTTATTTTCCTGTCAAACTCCTACTCTTCCTTCAAAACCCAGCTGGATCTGGGAATGGCACACCCCTATAATCCTAGCACTTGGAAGGCTGAGACAGGTAGACCTCAAATTGAAGACTGGGCTAATAGTTCAAACCCACTGTAGTATACATAGTGAGACCTTGTTTAAAAAGAAAAAAGGCCAGGCGTGGTAGCACATGCCTATACCCCTACACTCGGGAGGCTGAGGCAGGAGGATCACTATATCAAGGTCAGCCTGAACTACATACTGAGACCCTATGTCAAAAAACAAAAACAAAAAATTTGAGACTGGGTTTTACTAAGTCACTGCCCAACTCATGATTCTCCTGCCTCGGGCTTCCGGAATGCTGGGATCATAGGCATGTGCCACCGCGCCCAGCTTCTCCTAGCTTTTTTCCTAACCTATAGTAAGCATTTGTTGAGTACTTTCTGAGTGAGGCTCTGGGCTTAATTCTGAATTGAAGAGAAATGGGCTGCTTACAGGGAGCTTAGGGTAACGTGGGTGGGGAGAGCTGATAACTCAGCGTTGGGCCCAGAAGGGAGGGCACCTCGGAACAAATACCATTGTGATAACCGAGCATTGCACCGGGCATGTTGGCACTCACTTGGAATCCCAGCACTCTGGGAGGCTGTGGCAGGATGGGTGGAAAGTTAAGCCCAGTCTGGGCAATTTAGTAAAACCATGTCTCAAAATAAAAACAATACAAAGAGGGCTGGGCATGCAGCTCAGTGTGAACGCCTTGAGTTCTGGCAACCCAGCTGGCACCAGAGATGGAAGTCAGGGCACGTGCTCTGCACAGGCACAACTCCACGGAGTCTCACCTGATGGAATGCAGACCAGCCCCACTTTAGCACGGGGTGGAAAGTCACAGCTGGCCCAAAAGGCCTGGGATTCGAGAGCCCGCACTTGTCTTCCTCAGTGCCAGCAAGCTCAGGGAGTGCTGTTAGCTACTCTCTGGCACCTGCAGTTGGCCAGGGAGGAAGCAGGGTTGCAGGACCCACTCTGTTCTGACCCAGCCAGGGGTCCTGCACCCCTGCAGCCCCGCAACCAGGGATTCCTGAGGCTCAGCTGCGTCCACTCAGGTGGGGTGAGGTTGAGGCTCGGACCTTCCCCAGCACCGTGGCCTCTGCTCATCTCCTCCTCCTGGGTGCCGCCAGCTGGAGTTGGAGTTCCCGCCTGGTCCCTGCACACTTCAGGGCCACACCGTTCTGGGGAGGTGGATGCCAGCAGCAGGCCTGTGTGATACCAGCGCAGCAGGTCACCCAGAGGACACAGGGCGGGGAATCTGGCGGGAGTGAAGGCAGGAGGCATCGCAGCATAGCAGCGGGTCACCTTCCAGGCCACAGCAGGGAGCTGTGCTCCAAGCACACACACTTGGGGCTCGGTGGGGTTCAGGCAGAATTGGTAGGAGCCAGGTGGCATGGTCATTTGGGGACCAGTCCTGCACAGGGAGCACCTTGGCCCCGATCCTGTGCTGTCTCCACAGATGTCAGGAGCGATCTTCATGCCCCTGGAGGGCCCAGGCGCCCTGGACGCCGTGAGCAGCCACCCACTCGTGTGCCTGCTGTGCCACACGCAGTACGAGTGCCCGTGCCTGCTGGACTGCTTCCACGACTTCTGCGCTGGCTGCCTGCGTGGCCGTGCCATTGATGGCCACCTGGCCTGCCCGCTGTGCCAGTGAGTGCCCCCAATCCCAAAGCCCCACCTCGAACCCAGGTGTGGAAGGGGAGGGTGAGGCTCTGACCCAGGCAGAAGAGGCTGGGAAGCCAGGCGTGGTTGGGCACGCCTGTAATCCCACCACTGGGCAGGCTGAGGCAGGAGGATCACCGAAAGTTCGAGGTCATCCTGGGCTACATAGTAAGTTCAAAGCCAGCCTGAACTACATAGTAAGACCCTGTCTCAAAAAAGAAAAACAGAAAGAAAAAGAAGCCGGAAGATGCTGCACCCACTTTGGAGATCAGCTTAACTGAGGGAGAAGGATAAGACCATTACTGGCCCAAGACTTCCCATAAAAAGTCAAGAGCCAAGGGCAGGGCCGGGGGAGGGGAGGGAGAGTCTCAGGGACTCTTGCGGTGGGCAGGGGCCTTCCTAGAAGTCTTAGGTCAATGTAAACCTTTAGGTTGGCACAGGTGCCAGGGTGTGGCCCTGAACTTGCCCCATCCGGTGAAGGGCACCAACACCTCAGTGTCACAGGGTCGCCCACCCTGGGCAAGGCTAGGGTTGGGGTCAGGGCAGGCTTGGCTGCTGTATTTAGAGCCCATGCCAGCACATCCCCCCTCCCAGGGCTTCTATTGTTAGCTCCAGCGGGAATGTGAGGGGCCCCAGGGCTGAGAACTGCCTGGAGGTGCCTGGGTCCTGGCTGCCACCTCTCCACAGACAGCAGACCGCGGTGAGAGGTCCCAGCGGGCTCCCCCCTGGGGACCGGCTGCTGCAGTTCCTGGTGGACAGCTCTGGGGACAGTGCGGAGGCCGTGCACTGTGCCAACTGCGACACGGAGTGCAGCAAGCAGGCAGGGGTGGCAAAGTGGGTGGGGCCACAGGTTCCAGGGCGCATGCGTGCACCTCCTCACAGGATGACCCATCAGTGTGTTCCCCGACATCTCCCTGGGGCACACGAACGCACACACCACATAAAATGTTTCACAGTGCAGTTTCTGCCCTCCCCACACCCAGCCCCGCCACCTGCCTCTGGAATCATTCTGTTAATTCCCCTTTCCTACCTCTGCTTACCTAGCCTTTGAGCCTCACTGCACCCATCCGGGAACTGGGTAGATTAGAGTGCCGCCATTCGGATTTCAGGAAAGGGCTGTTTCCCACTGCCTGCCCCTGCTGCTGCGACAGAGGCTCGCAGTGACCCGGGGCAGCCTGAACCCACCTCTGTCCCCAGGACGCCGAGACCACGTACTTCTGCAACACGTGCGGGCAGCCCCTGTGCGCGCGCTGCCGCGACGACACGCACCGGGCTCGCGTGTTTGCGCGCCACGACATCGTGGCCCTGGGCCAGCGCAGCCGCGACGTGACCCAGAAGTGCAGTGAGTGCCACGCGCGATTGGGCACCGGCACGGGGCGGGGTGGGGCCGGGCGCGACGCCGCCCGCAGCTCCTCGCCCCGCGCCCTCCCGCAGCACTGCACGCAGAGCCCTACATCACGTTCTCCACCGACACCAAGTCGCTGCTGTGCATCCGCTGCTTCCGGGACCTGCACGGGTGGGTAGAGGGGCGCGGGGCGGTGGGCTGGGGTCTCGGAATGGGCCTCACGTGCCGCCTCCCGCAGGGAGGGCCGGGCCCACTGCGTGGACCTAGAGTCGGCCTACGAGCAGGGCTGTGAGAGGCTGGAGCAGGCGGTGCTGGTGAGGGGCTGCTTGGGAGCCGGGTGGGTGTTGGGGGGTGGTGCGTGCTCTTGGAGGCTGAGGCCACCCCGTCCCCAGGCCGTGAAGGCCTTGCAGACCGCCACGCGGGAGGCCATCGCACTGCTGCAGGCCATGGTGGAGGAGGTGCGGCGCAGTGCGGAGGAGGAGGAGGCCGCCATCCATGCGCTCTTCGGGAGCATGCAGGTGCCTGTTGCGGGAGGGGGGGTCCTGAGCGGGGCCCCACAGCAATCAGGGTCCCGGAGTCCCCGGTGGAGTTTCCAGAATAGCAGAATAGCATGCTGGGCATGGTGGCATACCCTGTAATCTCACCACTCGGCAGGCTGAGGCAGGAGGATCACTGCCAGTTTGAGGACAGCCTGGGCTACATGGCAAGACCCTGTCTCAAAACAAACAAACAGGGCCAGTGAGATGGCTCAGCGGCGTAAGCGCCTGCTGGCACACGAGATCCGGAGGTCGACCCCCGGTACCCACAAAAAACAAACAAACAAACAAAGGAAACAAACAGAAAAACAGCAGGACCGCTGGAGTTGAACTAACTTGTCCCCCAGGAGTTAGGGTGTCCCGGAGAGTTAGAGTTAGGGAACCTCCAGAGAGTCCCAGAAGGGTGCCAGGGTCCGGTGTAGGGAGGGGGGGGAATGCAGGGAGGAGGCAGGGCTCTGCCACCTGCCAGGGCCAGCAGATTGGAGAAGAACCAGTTTGGCCACACCCTCTCCAGGGCAGGGTGATGGGAGGTGGCGGGCTGTGCCACATTAGTGTCACTGTCCCTGCCAGGACACGCTGGCCGAGAGGAAAGCCCTGCTGCTGCAGGCTGTCCAGAGGTGAGTGGTGGCCGGCCCCAGCCCCTGGCTCCTTGGCCTCCTCACACTCAGGGCCTGGGCAGGCTCTGCCCACCTGGGGGGGGCAAGGCATCCAGATGTCCCCAGCCAGGGAGGGCAGGTGGCACTGGGCTGGGGGAAGGCGTGACAGGAAGGACGTGGTGGGGAGATGGGGCCCTTGGATGGGGACACAGCCGTCCCCGTGGAGAGCAGGCAGCTGCCCCTCTGCAGCCAGTACGAGGAGAAGGACAAGGCCTTCAAGGAGCAGCTCTGCCACTTGGCCACCCTGCGGCCCACCCTGCAGGTAGGGAGAGAGGGGGTGTGGCTGGGTGCCCCTCCCTGGCTGGGCACCGAGCGCCACCCCTCCTGCAGGTTCACCTGGGCATCTGCTCCTCCTTCCTCACCCTGGCCAACAAGGCTGAGTTCCTGGACCTGGGTTATGTGAGCTCCTGCAGGTCCCCTGCTTGCCAGGAGCCACCCCCTGCACAGCATACACAGGCTGTCACCACTGCAGAGCTGGACCAGGGCTGGGGGCTCACCGCCCCTCCTCCACGCCATCACCTGCAAACTCTGAAGGGGCCAGTGATCCCCCACAGCTTAGGACCTGGAAACCTAGCACAACTCTCTACTGCACCACAGGGCCCTCCCCCACTTTCCTTTGGATTTGGGTAGGGTGTTATCCAAGCAGTCCCAGGGGAGGGATGGGACCTCTAAGGGACATCAGGTCAAATACCAAAGGTAGACTTACTGGAGTCCAGTGCACAGCTGTAACCCCAGCACTCTGGAGGCTGAGGCAGGAGGATCACCCTGAGTTCAAGGCTAGCCTGAACTACATAATGAGACCTTGTTTCAAAAAAAAAAAAAAAAAAAAAAAACCAACAAAACACCTCGCTGGGCGTGGTGCGGGTCTGCAATTCCAGCACTCAGGAGGCTGGTGTGGGAGGACTGCCACAAGTTCGAGGCCAGCCTGTGCTACATAGTGAGTTCAAGGCCAGCCTGAACTACATAGCAAGACCCTGTCTCAAAATAAATAAATAAATAAATAAATAAATAAATAAATAAATAAGACTTGTGGGAGGGGGCCTCCGGACCTCCACCTCCTGGCCACCCCAACCCCCTGAGCCCCTCCCTGCAGGAGCTGATGGGGAGGCTGCTGGGCATCGTCACACGGCTGCATCGCCTGAGGCCGGTGCAAAGCAGCAAGGTTCGGGGAGGCCCGGGTGGCCTGGGGTCGGGGTCCCTGCGGGGCCGGAAGGTCGCCTCATGACCCTGTCCCTGTGCCCAGATCGCCAGCGACCACCACGCAGAGTTTGCACGCTGCTTGGAGCCTCTGCTGCTGGAGGGTCCCCGCCTGGCGGGGGGCGGCGCCTACAAGTGAGCCACGCGGGGGGTGGGCGATCGAGTCCGCGCGGGTCCGGGGGAGGCCGCGCCCGCCTGGCGTCGCAGCGCAACCGGCTCCTTGCGGGCGCGGGAGGCTGGCCGCGCACAGGGCTGGGCTGGGGGCACAGCGGGAGGGGATGCTGATGGTTGGGCTGGGCCCCGCACCCCCTGGGAGGCCTGAAACAGCAGCCCAGGGGCCTGTCTCCACCCGAAGGAGAGCCGGGGGCCCCACAGTAGTTAAGAGAAATGCTAGAAGTGGCCAGGTGCGCTGGAGAGACCGCGAGAGTGGGTGGGCGCCCAGCTCCCCGTCCAGCCGGTGTGAACGCACCTTTCACCTGGAGGCACCCTGGGCTTCCGATGACTTGCCCTCCACCCACAGTGGAAACACCTGTGGAGAGCACCCATGTGGCCTGCCGTGGTGTACTGTGCGTGCCTGTCCTCCTAGCACTCTGGGAGGCTGAGGCAGGAGGATTACAAATTGGCGCCTAGCCAGGGCAAGTTAGTGATTTAGCCACACTGTGTCTCAAAACAAAAAATAGCAAAGGGCTGGGGATGTAGCTTAGTGTGGAGGCCCTGGGTTCAGCCCCCACTACTGTAAAAAAAAAAAAAAAAAAATGTGTGGATGTGGATGTCACTGGGTATGGCCTTACATGGGGCTTTTCCCAGATCCTGGTGGTTCTGTCCTACAGCCATGCTTGGGGGACGCCCTGAGCAGCAGGGGGCTGCCCTGGGGGGCTAGGGAGGGGAAGGTGGTCTGCCCACCTCAGGGCTCCACACTGTTCTCTCTGCAGGCTGCCAAGGGATTTAGGTTCCAAGGTGCCAGTGGGGTGCAGCCGCCCCCTCCCAGCGGGAAAGATGTCGGGGTTGCCAGTCCCCAAACCCACACCACTGGTGGAGGGCAAGGACACGTCCTTCACAGAGCACTGCCGCCGCTATGAGGACTCCTACCAGGTGAGGGGCCAGCACCCCTTCCTCACCAGCGTGCAGTTAACTGTCCAGTCCCTCTGCCCCCAGCAGTGGCCCTGACGCTCAGGCTGCCTCCAGGCAGGGCCTGCAGGGGGAGGTGCAGAGCCTGAAGGACCAGGTCCAGGACCTGCACCAGGACCTCACCAAGCACCACGCCCTCATCAAGGCGGAGATCATGGGCGACATCCTGCAGCGGTCCCTGCAGCTGGACGCGCGGATCACCTCGGAGTATGCCTCCACGGAGGGCTTGCGAGCCATCTTCCAGGAGGTACCGCTCCCTGAGGGCCAGCCCCAGCAGCCCCACATCAGGAGACACCCCAGAACTGGAGGGGAGCAAGAGGGAGGCCCGCCGGGGATATAGCTCAGCGGCACAAGCACCTGCCTGGCGAGCTCAAGGTCCTGAGTTCGATTCCCAGTACCAAAAAAAAAGAAGAGGGAGGCCCATGAGACACCCCCACCTGGCAGGTTCTGGAACCCAGAGTCTTTGCCACCAGGACCCATGCAGAGGCAGCTGGGACTAAATGGTTCTCGGTGACCACCAATGGAAATTGCCACTCCGCACTGCATCCATCCAGTGTCCCACTGTTCTCTTCCAGATTTGGGAGGAGTCCTACCAGCGAGTGGCTACGGAGCAGGAGATTTATGAAGGTCCCAAGCAGCTGGGCGCCCGGCGAAGCCCTGTGCTGACCCCTGAGCACATTAACCGGGAGGGAGTCAGTAGCCACTAACCAGGTCACACCCGTGCCCTGCTCCTTAGCGCCTGGTTTGGCCTCTCCCCGCCACCACCAGCCCTGTTGGTAGTGAGGGCAGGATTCAGTAAGCGGAGCACCTCCCCCAGTGCCTCGCCTTCATTAGCGATGACTGCAGAGACAGTGGGGATCTTTGGACAGTGCCAGGCTTGAGAATTAGAGCCTGATGCCACCAAGACCAACACTGGTCTTGGCCCCTGCAGCCCAGCTCCAAGACCTGCTTCGGCTGAAGCGGGAGAATGCCTGTCTGACCACCATCACCAGGCAGATCATGCCGTACGTGCGCTCCATCGCCAAGGTGAAGGAGCGGCTGGAACCCAGGTGAGGCCAGAGGGTGTCCTCAGGGCCACTGATTCAGGGAAGTCAGCAGGCCAGGTCACGAGGGTTCTGAGACCAGGTGCTGGGCATCAGCAAAAGACTTGGTCAGAAGCTGGATGTGGTGGCACATGCCCATCATCCCAATACTTGGGAGGCTGAGGCAGGAGAATCACCACGAGATCAGGCTGAACTACATAGTGAGACCCTGTGTCTAAAAATAAAAAATGTGGTCACAGTGAGGGGTCTGCTTTGGGAGCCTGCTGTTAGGCACAAGAGCGCTCCCTTCAGCCCTCAGGAGGTGGTCACAGCAGAAGGGACTCCTGGGGTGTCGTGAGGATCCATGGTGTGTCTAAGCAGTGGAACGTGGAGGAGGGAGCAGGACAAGCTGGGTCTGGGCCAGGCCCTCGCACCCTGCTCAGGCATCAAGGCAGTTAGGCTGGCACAGGGCTCGTCAGCGTGCCCATCGCCCGCCAGCCCAGCCCAGGGAGACTGGTGCACAGCCGTCCCGCCTCCCTCTGGGGATTGCATCTGCCCTGCCCATCTCCTGTACCCCATTTCCTGCCATGTTTTGGGGTCCGCCCTGGCAGCCTCGGAGAAAGCATTTTCAGATGTGAGGTTTATGCAGCACCGCTTTGCGCCGTCTCCATCCCACTGCGCTTGGCCGAACGCCTGTAGGTGGAAATTCTCACCCAGGAAGGGCTCCCCTTGAAGGCCTCGCCCTGTGGTCTCTTAGCATCTAAGGGTGTCCCTGAGGAGCGTGAAGCCCGTGATGTGACCTCCTGTTCTCTCCTGCCCCAGCAGCCTGCATCTCACCGTGGCGAGGGTCTCTCTCCACCCATTGGCTCGGTACCAGGGCTCCTCCTCATCTGGAAAGCCTTGTCCTGTGGCTTGGGCATGTTTCTTTTCTAATTACTTGATTTCTTCACTTTTGCTCTTTTTGGGCTTCCTATGACTGAATATTGCCCTCCATTTTACCTTTTCTATCTGTCTTGTACTTCCAGAGGATTTCTTCTTTATCTTCCAACACTGGCATTCAGTTGTTCGTTTCTACTATCTTGGTTTTAATTTCCAAGAACCTTTCTTTTTTTGTTTGTTTTGTTTTTCTGTTTTTTGAGACAAGATCTCACTGTGTAGTCCAGGCTGGCCTTGAGCTCACTGTGTAGCTGGTCTTGATCTCACAGCGATCCTCTTGCCTCAGCCTCCAGAGGGCTGGGATTACAGATGTGCAGCACCACACCCACCTTCCTCTCGCCTTAAGTGACTTCATCAAGTTCCCTGGCTTTTCTTTTCTGTTTCTGGTGCTATTGGTTGAACCCAGGGCCTGGCGCATGGTACCCACACACTAGCACTGAGCTATACCCCAGCCCATTCCCCAGCAGCCATGTTACAGTGCAGACGCCCCCGGGCCCACCCACCAGAGCTCCCCTGTGCTTGGCTTCCCTCCAGCTCCTCCTTCCTGATGTCCCTGCCTCAGCATTGCTGTGGCACCAGCTTCAGCAGGGGCCAGATTCTCAGTGCTGCCCGCACTCAGCTGTGCCAGCTCATCTCGGCTGATGGCATCATGCGTGCTTGGGCACTCAAACAGGAAGCCCAGGAGACATCCTGACTCCTTTCCTTAACCCCCCCATCTGTCCCCCTGTCCTGTGGACTAAACTCTCCGTTTCAGGCCATCCAGGTACTTTCTACCATGACCTCCAAATATAGCCCACCACAGCTGACCCTCCTCAGCCCCTGCAGCCATCACACAGCTGTGACCTCTTCCAAGCCCGACTCTCATCACAGCAGGGCTGGCGGTCCTGGGCACCACTCCGGCCACCCCTGCTCCCCACGACACCCTGGTCACAATGCCCTCCCATTCCCCTAAGGGAGCCGGCCCGGCCCTGCTCCACGCCTCTGCCTGAAAGCTACCTGCTTCAGTGTCCTGTGTGTTCTCATCACTTGGGTCCCAGTGGGCATCAGCAGAGAGGCCTCAGAGCACCCTGATCAGTGCAGGTCTTGGTGATTGTCACTCTGGGCCACCAGCCCTGCCAGGCTTTCTTCCTAAGTCTGCAGTGTCTTCCTGGTCAGACCTGACCTCCCCAGTCCATTACTGCAGCTGGTGGCTTACCAGGCCCTGGCAAGCCACTGGACCCTGGTAAATATTCCAGAACCAAAAGAGGGTCCTAGAGTACTTACTTCAATATTATTTTTTTAAGACAGGCTTTCACTGTGTAGTCCAGGCTGGCCTTGAACTGTGTAGCTCACGTTGGCCTCAAACTCCTGTTGATCCTCCTACCTCAGCCTCCTAAGTACTGGGATTACAGGTGTGCGCCGGCGCACCTGGCCCTCAATTGGGTTTTTGTGCAGTGAGCCTAAGGCCACGCAGCAGGCTGGCTCTGTAGCTTCTTGTAACATGGGGGAAATAAATGTAACTCCCAACCTGCTGGATGTCCAATTTGCCTAGTTCGTGTGCCCCCAAAACTGAAGAATGAATCCTGAAGAACAATAGAGGTTAAGAGCAGGAAAATTCATTTGGGAATAAAAAATAGCTCCTAAGAGACAGGAGGAGTCCCGAGTGGGTTGCTGTGGACCCCACTTTACCGAGGAAGTTTTATAGAGCAAAATCACGAGGTGGGTACAAAATCACAAGGTGGGCACAACGTGGGACAAAACTAGGATCAACCAGTAAGATTACGAGTTTAGCTGCCTAGGTAATACTGATCCAATGGGGAAGCAGGTCACATAGCAAGTGTACCTGGAAAAACAAGGGCCTTTTTAGGAAGAGACAAATTGGGGGATTCCAGCCACCCACTGGGGCCACTGATGTCTACCAGGTGAGCAGTTTCCAATCCATTGTTCATTCCCTGGAGAGGCATTTGGCCTGGTTCTTTTGTCTTTATCTTGAGGCCTGGTCTCCCACAGATGTACCTCTGGCTGGCCACAGTTATAATGTACTTTCTTTTTTAATCTTTTTTTTTTTTTGGTCCCGGGAATCGAACTCAAGACCTTGCACTTGCCAGGCAGGCGCTTGTGCCGCTGATCTATATTCCCGGCCCCCCTTTTTTTGTGTGTGTTTTTTCATCCCCTGCACTTTCCCTCGAGGGCCCAGCCCTGTCTGACTGCCTGTAATAATTGTACCTAGCTTAGCTGTCTATAATACTAGCATGGAGGTACCTGCTTCCTCCCACCCAGGTTCCAGGCACCTGTGGATGAGCTGTCAGAGAGTCTCAACCTCTATGAAGACAATAAGAAAGGCGAGCTGCTAGCCAGGTAAAGCGAGTGATCCAATTTCAGAGACAAACACAGGACCAAGGAAGCCTGTGGGTGCCATTGCTCCCTCAGGCCCCCTTGTAAGGGACCAGCTCTGTGACCTGGCTGGGCCTCACTCTGTAAAGTGGCTTTCTAGATGACAGATGTGAGTCTGGCAGGACCACTTTACAATGGTAAAGGGCTGTGGTTGTGAGCTCTGACCTCGAGTATAAACAGCGTTAAGTCACTGGAGCGGCGTTTCCTAAAATACTGCCAAGGGCAGGGAAGAGTATGCAATAACACATCTGGTGGTTCAGGCTGGTCGAATTCCCAGAGCTCTTCCAGCCTCAGCCTTCCGGGTGCAGGGATTACAGGCATGTGGGGAAGGCACCATAGTCAGGGCTGGAGGAGTCTAGAGGTTGCCGATCCGCCTAGAATCAGTGTGGTGGGGGCAAGGCACCCCCCACACACACACACAAGGCTTGGGGCTCCTGGGAGCCTCGATGCAAAGGATTCAAAGCTCAGTGTTGCGTCCCCCCTCCCAGCAGCCGCTGTTTGGTGAGCAGCTGCCTCCGGGACGGCTCTGCCCCGCAGTGAGATAAGAACCCTTGATGGGACACGGGCGCAGCTGGGTCCCCTGGGCCCCCAAAGGCTCCGCACTGGGAGAGTGACAGGAGGGACGGAGCAGACCTGCTCAGGCTCGGCTGTCCCTTAGGAATGATCCGGGGAACACTGCAGACGAGGGAGAAGGCGCTGCAGCCCCACAACAGCGGCCGCACCCTGAGCGTCGTCCTGGAAGAGGCTGCGCTGAAGAACAGAGATCATCTCAGACCCGAGCAGAAGAGTGGGGCCGACGCCCCTAGGGAGAGGGCAGCCGACTTAGCAAAGGACCGGAGCACCCAAGACTGGGCCACTTAAATTGCTCCCCTTAACGTTTTTTTTTTTCTTTTGCAGTACTGGGGGTCAAACCCAAGGGCTCTCTACCAGTGAGGCACAGCCCCAGCTTTTTTTTTTTTATAAGGTCTATGTAGTTCAGGCTGGCCTTGGACCCATGCTGGCCTCCATCATGCCGATCCTCCTGCCTCAGCCTTCTGAGTGCTGGGATTACAGGCATGTGCCACCACGCCCAGCTGCTTATTTCTTTAAAAGGTAGTAATTGGTCAGTAAACTCCAGAGACTCTGCAGTGGTCAGGCTCCCACAGCATGAGGTCTTAGCCCTTATCACAACCACAAGCTCGCCCTGGGCCTTCCCAGTCCCAGGGGTGAACACAGGTGGCAGCCCCACCTGACCCTGCACTTGCGCATGCGTCTGGGCTGTGCTCTGGGCTCAGCCACCAGCGAGAGACTCCTCTGCCACCGTGTAGCACCCACCCAGCTGTGGAGGAATCCAGCTGCGCCTGAACCACAGCCCCGCTGCTGGCCTGGTGCCTCGCAGTTCCACCCAGTGACACGAGCAGTGGCTCACAGCAGGGCAGAGCGCAGCAACCCTTTTTTAAAGTCATTTATTCCTGATAATTTTCTATTTCTATACAGTACTTTTTAAATGAAGAGTGGCTTAATAGATGCTTTAAGGGCCAGTGGGATAGCTCAGCGGCATGGGCGCCTGCCTGGTAAGGGCGAGGTCCTGAGTTTGACTCCTGGTTACCCACATAAGAAAGGGCCGGTGATATCGCTCAGCGGCATGGGCATCTGCTGGTGTGCAAGGTCCTGAGGTCGACCCCCAGTATCCACAAAAAAAAAAAAAAAAGAGATGCTTTAAGAAACTAACTTTAGGGCCAGTGAGATGGCTCAGTGGCGTAAGCACCTGCCTGGCAAGCGCGAGGGCCCGAGTTCAACTCCCGGAACCCACATTCAAAAGGAAAAAAGGGGGGCCGGTGAGATGGCTCAGCGGCCTACGCGCCTGCCTGGCAAGCGCGAGGGCCCGAGTTCAACTCCCGGATCCCACATACAAGAAAAGGGGCCGGTGATATTGCTCAGCAGCACGGGCGCCTGCTGGCACGCGAGGTCCTGAGGTCGACCCCCCAGTACCCACAAAAAAAAAAAAAAAAAAAAAGGAAAAAAGGGCCGGTGATATCACTCAGCAGCACGGGCGCCTGCTGGCACGCGAGGTCCTGAGGTCGACCGCTGGTACCCACAGGAAAAAAAAAAAAAAAAAAAGCAGCTAACTTTAAAATTTAAAAGCTTTGAAGGCCAAATGATGGCCAGACTGTTCCACGTTAAGCAGATACCCAGCTTGATTTGGTTGTCTGAACGGCGCACAGGCCCTGTGCACCAGGGAGGCCTGCGCATCAGGGTGGGCATGCATCTGTCACCTCAGCCCGTGGGCCCTGGCTGCTCTACGGCCTGGGGCGTGAGGGTCACCCCTCAAAGCACCAAAGCCCTGCAGGCAGCCGAAGGGTGAGGGGAAGCCAGCATCCCAGACCAGCCGGGGCAGACATGGGATCTGAGGCTGGCGGCTCTGGACACCCTGGGGCACCAGCGATCTACACCCCACACAACCACGCTGCTGCTCGTAGTGAAATCAAATACGGTTTTATTGATTTAAGAACTGGAAGAATCATCAGTATCTGTGAAAGAAAATCTGACTTAGAATATTTAAATAAACGCTTCCGTATGTAAACAGAAGAGTAGAATAATCAGTCCATAAGTACCTCTCCGTGGTGGGGCCTCCCACGGCAGGCGCGGGGCAAGCCCTGCCCACTGACAGAGGCTGAAGTCGCCTGACCTCGCCGGGCCGCTAGAGGCAAAGTACGTGAAGTGCAGAGAAGGGACAGGGCTCGCTGTGCCTGTAACGCGGCTGTCCCCGTTCGCACCACTTGAGAACCATTCCCTGTCCTACCAGCCCCCGTGAGTCCCCGGGAGCAGTTCAGTGTTGGCACCAGGGAAGGGAGGCTGGGGCTGCCCCGGCCTTCTGCCTGGGAGTTACTGCTACCGCTTCTGCACACCGCCACCCGGCAGCATCTCCTGCGGGGTTCCAAGAGCGGCCTTGTTTCTGTGCTGGTCCTGCTCCCCATTTAAGCCTCTCCACTCGACACAGGAGTGGACGAGGCCCGCGCAGCGCCGGGTTAGAACAAGGGTGGGGACGTTCTCCCTCCCCGCGCCCCTGGAGTAACTCCTTAAAGCACAGCAAAGCACAGTGCCATCTCCTGGGGCGTGAGGCAGCACTGCAAAACCCCAATACCCGAGCTCCTTTGCTCCTGGGTCTGGCACGAAGGTCGGCTTTCCAGCCTCTGGCAGATGGAGGTTGGCATCAAATGCTAACACCCAGCCTTACCACACACAATGCCAGGGGCTGTCATTAGCTGCTCCCCATCCATCAAACAGGCAACTTCGCAGCCCCCGTGGGGAATGGAGGCTGGCTCCAGTCTGGCTTGGGTGCAGCCAGGAAGAACGTTCCCTCAAAGTGCCCGACATGCTGCCAAAATCTTGACCACACCCGCCCCAGTCCAGCCCTGGTGAGTGGCAGCTGCCTCAGTAACTGTGGTCTGGGGGAGCTGGGGACCGATTTGACCCGTGTTCCCAGAATGAGTGATGCGTCTGACATCCCCCCAGCCTCGCTCCCTCTGAGGACTCGGGCCCTGCAAGCCCCTCTGAGGTCGCCAGGGCCGATGGGTCTCAAGCCAGCAAGATTCGTGCTGGCAATCGACAAACCCATTGAGCCTCTTTGGTATAGAGAACAATGAGAAAACTAAGCCATGGAATCTAGAAATAAGCAATGTTTCTGAGCTGGTAAAATGCTCTTTTGAATACACACATCAGGAGTCTGTGCAGGTAACCAAATAGCCCATTTGTGCGCCACTCTGACGCCACAGAATTGCACAATGTCTTATCTGAGGTGCCGGACACTGGTATTCTAAGTCCTCACAACAGCCCTGCGAGGTAGGTGGTACGAGCCCCATTCTGCAGATAGGGAGCTAAGCACAAAGGGCCTGGCGGCTCCTCAAAAGCCATGGTGTGGTGGTGGCCCAACGCCCCTCATCCGTGCTCCTGCAAAGCTGCCCAGGAAGCTCTCACCCCAAGACCAAGTTCCCGGCCGGTCCAAGATTCACCAAGGATTAAGCGAGGGTCTCCGCTCTGACTCATGAAGGCAATTCCTCTCCCCGAACTTGCAGGATACAGATGTGAACAGAACCTCGGCTGGGATGATGTGCTCTATTTAAGACTGTTTTTAGGAGTTGATGTGCCTGCTCGGTTATGTGCTGGACCCCTTTGGGAAAGGCAGCTCGAACCAGCACTGGGGAGGATGAGAACCCAGAAAACAATGCTGGATGGATTTACACAGAGACACAAAAACATGAGCTATGGGAAAATGAGAATAGAATCCCAAATAAATGGACAGCAGGGAATCTCTCAATGTCCAGCAATGTCTGCACACAGCAGGCATGCAGTAAGCACTTCCTGGATAAAGGAAAAATGACACATCTGTGACCTGCCTGTCACCCGTAACAGGACAGTAGGTGCCAGGACCCCAGGGAAGCTCACAGGGCCCACAATCCCCTGGCCTAGGGTGCCAGAGTCACCTAAAGCCACCGGCCAAATTGCGTCAGGGGTCTGTGCTTACTTGCTGACAAACACGAGCTGAAGCTAGAAAGCCCCAGGGAGCCCTTTTGCATTTATCCTGCTATTTACAAAAACAGATGTGCGGATGTGGTTAAATGCACGGGGGGTCAAAGTGTCAGGAGGTCTTGAGAGCACACAGATGCGCATGCATTGAAGGACACGGTAGAGGTTAAAGCTGTGCTGTGGTGTTTTTCAGTGAAATTAAAGGTTTTCAGTGCATTTTTAATGCTGACACGCAGCGACACCCACCAACCTCTGCAGCAGATGCGCTGCTGAGCCGCGTGCACCTCTCTCTCCTGAGGAGGCCCAGACACCATGCAAACACACAGTGGCCCCAGGGGCACTGCCATGTGGCCCAGGTCCTCACCTGGTCACTTGGGAAGCTGTACTGATGAATATTGCTGTGATTTGCTCCACGATCCTCGGTAACCTATGCCCCACCTGGGTTCAGCACAAGATTGCTCCAGCGGGGCTTTGGGTCCTAAGGCCTTCCAACCGTGTGGTCTTGGGTGACATTCCAGAAGAGTAATTAGTGACTTAGAAAATGATTAAGAAAATCCAGTCTGCAGTGGCCGACCACAGTGCTTCTGTCCCGGCGGTCAGTCCCACCTGGCCCCATCATAGCTCCACCTTGACCCCCTTTATGAAGGGCAGGCCCGTGGGCACCCGCTTCTTATACTCTAAGTAGTCCTCGCCAAAGAAGTGGATCAGCGAGATCTCCTCTTCCTCAGTTCGATCTCGGAAGAAGCGCCACACCGTCAGGGCGTAGACGACCCCACAGATGGGGTTACACAGCATCACCTGGCAGAGAAAACAGTAAGAGGATCAGGGTTGGAGTGGGCCAGTACCTAAGCACCTTTGTGTCTCTACTTGTGGCCATCCTCCTGCCTCAGCCTCCCAAGTGCAAGGATTACAGACACGCACCAGCATGGCCACCAGCGCCTGCCTCTGATACCTACCGGACTTCTCTCCGCAGGCACGGGAGACTCAGTACTCAGGGTCTCCGGGAGCCAGGGTGTTATTAACAGAACTCAGAGCACTACATCACTGTGGCTGTGGGCTTTTCTGGCTGTCCTGCTGTTCCTCTCAGGGGACGGCCCTACGTCAGGAGCCAAGAACGACCTCTTGGAGGGACCCCTCCTGCCCCGAGTGTGAATCCCTCTCACAGGGGCTGGTCCTGGGCCCCCATCCCTGGACACACTTGTCCTGCCTCCAGCCCCACACCCACAGCCAGCTCTTCGGTCTGAGACGTGGGTGGCCCAGGTGAGCTTCCAGAACCCTCCTCCCACAGGTTTCTTGGTCCCAGACAGCTCCAGGGCCTAAACCCCAGCCAAGCCTCACCTGGCCTGCTGTATGCGGCCTCCCTCCTCCCCCGCTGCGTCCCTTTGCTGGGCTCTTGCCTCCTGGACTCCGCAAGTTCTCCCCACTGAGCCAAAGCCAAATGTCTGTCAAGGCCCAGAGCAGCCCTGCTCCTTAGAGGCTTCCTGTGCCGCTGGGCGCCCACTACGCACCCTACCCACTGCTGGCACTGAGGACCGGTCCCCTAGAGATGGTGTCTCAACGGTGTGTCCCCGCACGAGCACTTCCACCCAAGAACCAGGAACACACCCCAACTTCCTCTGTGGTGTGCTGTCCCAGCACCATGCCGAGCCCTTCACAACTGCAAAGCCATTCAACCCACAACAGAGCTTGGAGCACCAACCCCCTGTAACGTGTGAGGGAAGAGAAGCCGAGCGGTGAGCGCCAGACCGAGGACAGCCCTGGCCGGCGACTCCAGAGCCTGTGCCGTCACACCCGGGGGACGCATCCTCGAGAACCGCGTACCAGTCCCAGGCTGCACATCGGCACTAGCCAGGAAGTCGATCTAGTGTCATGGCCGGTGTTACCGATAAGATAGAAATAAAGCTCTGCAGAAAGCGAGGGAAGGGCTGGTACAGGAAAGTCAAGCTCCGTTCATACACACAGGTGCTGGGCGCAAAGTGAAAGCCACCTGTAGTTTAAAAGCTTCATGGTACACAAGCGTTTGGGGCAAATCACATTCGCTGGCTACATAATCACTTCGTTCTCAGGGAATGTGACTGCTAAGGTGGGAGTGTTAATAGAAATACTTTCGTGTGTGTGTGTGTGTGTGTGTGTGGTACTAGGGATTGAACCCAGGGCCTTTGCACTGAGCTCCATCCTCAGCCCTTTTTTTTTTTTTTTTTGTGGGTACCGGGGGGTCGACCTCAGGACCGTGCGCGCCAGCAGGCGCCCGTGCCGCTGAGCGATATCACCGGCCCCTTTTTCGTATGTGGGATCCGGGAGTCGGACTCGGGCCCTCACGCTTGCCAGGTAGGCACTTACGCCGCTGAGCCATCTCACCGGGCCCTCAGCCCTTTTCATTTTTTATTTTGAGATAGGGTCTTGCTAAGTTGCTAAATTGCCCAGGGTGCACTCGAACTTGTGATCCTCCTACCTCAGCCTCCCAGAGTGCTGGGATTACAGGCATGCACCACCACACCTGACTAAGAATACGGAAGTTTTAAAAGAAATGCTGTGTGGTTATCCGTCCCCACTACACCACACTGGAGGTCACCAGTCTTTGGGGTCCCAGGGACCTTGGCTGGATTTCCCCCAAAGAAGGGATGAATGGTCCAAACTCAGTTCATGTTCCCTGGCCAAGTCTTCCTAAGTCCAAGGGTACAGAAGAGACAGCCACCAAGAACAAAGGCTTGGCCTGCATCCCGGGACAGAACAAACTCCATGCTCGTTAGCCTAACCTGGGGCCTGGCCTCAGAAGACTGATTTCTTTTTTTTTTTTGATGTGGGTACCAGGAGTCGACCTCAGGGCCTCGCACTTGCCAGCAAGTGCCTGTGCCGCTGAGCGGTATCACCGGCCCCTTTTTTCCTTTATGTGGGTTCCGGGGGTCGACCTCAGGACCTCACACTTGCCAGCAAGCGCCTGTGCTGCTGAGCGATATCACCGGCCCCTTTTTCCCTTTATGTGGGTTCCGGGAGTCGAACTCAGGACCTCACGCTTGCCAGACAAGCACTTACACTGCTGAGCTATCTCACCGGCCCAAGACTGATTTCTGATGCAAACCCACTGAGCCATCCATGAGCGGCTGAGGGTGCGCACTCCCAGAATCCCACCTCTCTCCCCCTCTGGGGCGCTCCAGAGCTAGACTAGGAGGCAGAGAACGGGTACAGGAGGGGGTGGCAGCATGGAGAGTCACCAAGGCTGTATGATGCTCAGATTGTAAATATGTGACAAAAACCTCAGGGACTTAAATTTATTTTCTTGCTAGGTATGGTGGCACATGCCTGTAATCCTAGCAGTCGGGAGGCTGAGGCAGGACTGCTGTGAGTTTGAGGCCAGTCCGTGCTACATAATAAGACCTGGTCTCAAAAAATTGCTACCGGGCCAGTGAGACAGCTCAGCAGCGTAAGCGCCTGCCTGGCAAGTGCGAGGTCCTGAGTTCGACTCCCCGTACCCACATTAAAAAAAAAACAGCTACCTAGCAAGACCCTGTCTAAATTAATTAATTAAAAAAAAATAAAAGCAACATGCCAGGCAGCACAGGTTGAAGGAGACCAAGAACCTTGTGAACACAGGAAAAGAGACTGAACTGTAACTCTCAAATGTGAATTTTATAGCATATCAACTATATTTCAATTTAAAATCCAAGACAGTACATTAAGGGCGACCAGTGTCATATGTGATACCATACCTGGGTCCCAATACTCCAGTAGAACCAGCCCACATAGGAAGGGTGCCGGAACCAGGCGTACACCCCGCTCGTCACCAGCGTGTGGGTGTCTGACTTCTCGTTCTGCACCACGTGGTTGAAGTTGGAGCCGGCCGTGAACATGGCAGCCTTGCGCAGGCATTCGCCGAAGACCACCATGAGCAGGCCTGTGGCGCTGAGCCAGGTGATCTGCTTCAGCTCTGCGGAGAGACATCGGGGACCACGGGCACTGAGAACATGGGACTGTCCAGCTCCCCCTTCACTGCTTACACGGAACTGATTTCCTCAAAGACAGAAGAGTTAGAAAACACACCCAGGGGCAGGTGAGACAGGTCAGCGGCATAAGCGCCTGCCTGGCAAGTGCGAGGTCCTGAGTTCAACTCCCCGAACCCACATAAAGGAAAAAAAGGACCGGTGATATTGCTCAGCGGCACAAGCACTTGCTGGCAAGTGCGAGGTCCTGAGTTCAACTCCTGGTACCCACATTAAAAAAAAAAAAGAAAGAAGAAAAGAAAACACGCCCAGGAGGGCCAGGGATATAGCTCAGAGGCACAAGTGCCTGCCTGGCAAGCGCAAGGTCCTGAGTTTGATTCCCGGTACCAAAAAATAAAAAACATGCCCTGGGGCAATTAAGTGTTTGTCAGCACACTAAAATTGAAGGAGAGAAAACGGAGCACTGTAAGTTGCTGTTCATCCCTTTACTTTCAAGTGCCAACTGCAAAGCAGTCTTCCCCTCCAAGGCCGATGGGTGCTAGGCTCTTGACCCCAGCCGCAGGCTATGTCCTTCTCTTTGGGACAAGTACAGGTGAGAAAAGCAGAGAAAGGACCAGGTTTCCACTCTGAATCCTGGGAGCCACAGTCGCTGTTTTCATCAGCTATGGGAAGTCTGATTTCAGAGTGGGCCCCAGATGCAGTTTTTGCTAATAAAAACTTTATGTGAGATTTCTCCTGTCACAGAAGACGAATAGTCAGCGTCACACGCACCACAGAGGCGTCACTTTATAGACGGTGCACTATGTTACGTGAGGCTGAAAGCAAAAGGTCAACGTGTCCCCAATTCAAAATCCAGAAGCGGAATTCTCGAGTGGAGCCCGTCCTTTATAAATAGCTTAGTGAGGAGGACAGAGGGCTGGGGACAATCGCTCAGGGGAGATTAGGTCTGAAAGATGAAACAATGTCACCGTCCTCCGCATGCATGGCAGCTGCCCTTCTTGCCGCCAGCAGGGAAAGTAGGGCACACTAACCTGGCCAAAAGATATTTTCAAGCGTGAACTCTATCCAAGAAGAAAGAGCGGCAACTGTGTACTCCAGGCTGTGATTCAGGAGGAAGGAATCCAAGGACAGGCTTTTGGGATTATTGACAGCGGTCACCAAGTACTCAGAATAGTGGAACAGTGACAGCGAGCACACATACCTATTTAAAAAGAAACAGTGGTAAACTGAGGCAAGGGAACCACGTTAGCCAGCCATAAGAGTAGATCTGGATCTGAACTGTCCCTAGTTCTATGACAAGGTTCTGTTGAAGTCCGCCTGCAGGGACATCAGGCGCCCGGACGCAAAGCGTTTACTCCCTCTGGTTTGCAGAAAGTGGGGTTTTTAAGTGGAGTTGTCGTGATTTTGAATGTCATAGACAAAAAACCCAAATAATCTACACAGGTGAAGGAGATATTATGGGCCTTTAAGTCCTTGTAAAATGACAATATACATTTTAAAATGAAAAAGAAAAATAGCAACATAAAGTAGTGATGTATGTTGGAAACAAAATTCAACAAAACTAATAAAAATAATTTCAGCAAAGAAGGATTAGATGGCTCAGCATACTGATAATAGGAGATAAAGCTCTTTACCTTGAAGCCATGGTTCATATCCAGGTCAGAGACTAGAAGGCTCAAGGGACTGAAATCATAGTGTAGGGAAAAACCCTACTGTGGCTGAGGGGGTGCGCTAGCCGTGACCTAATAGAAATCGGAGATGGAAAAGGCTTAGAAAGGCCAGCCAGAGTCTCGTCCCTTCCCGTCACCGAGGACCTGCACCCCCTTCCGGGAAGGGCTTGGCACCTCACTGAGCCCTGTCCCAGCAGCTGCCGTGAGGGCACCTTTGGGGAGAGTGCCAGGGAGACCTGTTCCTCTGCAACAGAGTCAACCAATGGGCACGAGTGTACCAAGCCCGAACTGTGGGCATCTATGTGGAAGACAAGAAGGACCCTAAGCAGCCTTCTGCCTGCCCATCAGACATAAGAGACAGGGACAAGGAAATGCCACTACTGACCCTCTGCACTGTCCACCCTCGCCTCAACACTATCACCCCCCAGGACTTCTTACCAGCCAAAGTGATTCCAAGAGGACTGGCTAAAACTGAGCAGCACGCCGCAGCCGAACACAAAGCCAAGGAAGCAAGCTCGGATGGCTATCTGAAACGGACCCAAAGGAAGCCCAGTCACCGGCTGTTCGGAGTCCAAACCCAGACCGATGACCTTCCTGGGATAAGTAGGTCACTGGCAAGCAAAGCCAGCCCCTTTGCACAGGGGCTAAGAAGGTAAAGTGGCGCTACTACCTGGGTTCAAATCCTGCACCAGACCCCTCTGGTATGGGGCGTTGTATTTCAACTCTCTGGACCGCGGTATGCTCACCCACACCACAGGGTAATAATCACAACACACCTGCCTTTTAGGACTGCTGCGAGGTCGACCTGTGCGTGACTAATGCATACACTATAGCTGCCACCATTATTACTATTACTGCCATTATTATCAGGACTGTGGGGAAACAGATTAAAGTTTGTTCGGCTTGGGCCGATGTTCCCAAGTCAGCGACTCTGGTGGGGACACCCGAGACTCAGTGCCCAGCCTCCTCCAAGAACCCGGGCCTTTGACCTCGGACCTGGCAGCAGGTGAGACTCCACACCTTACATTACATAAAAGACCTCGTGGGCTCGCTCGCTCCCACCCCCTGCGCATCTGCCACAGCTGCTGAGCGGCACGAACTGCAATTTAACACCCACGGCCGGGAGAGGCGGAGTCCCTCCGCGACCTGAGGAACACGCCTGTGGGAGGCCGCCCTGGACCCGCGGGGAGAGGTGGCCCAGCGCAGGGCGGCCGCACGGGACCCCCGCCCGGCCTCGACCTCGACCCCGACTCCTCCCTGCCGGGTCCCGATCCTGACCCCGACTCCTACCAGTGCGGTCCCGATCCCGAGCCCAGCCCCGACCCCGGCCCTCGTCTGCCCGGTCTCGGTCCCGACCCCCGACCCCTGCCCGGCCCGCACCTGGTACCGCGGCGGTCGGTAGAGCAGGAGCAGCAGCGCGTTGAGCCCCGCCACGTAGAGCGCCAGCCCGGTGCGGCCCTGAAGGCCGGCGCGCGTGAGCAGCGGCAGCGCGAGCACCGAGGCGCCCAGCAGGAAGGTGGCCAGGCTGAGGCGCGCCTCGGAGCCCGGCGGAGCCCGCGCCGCACAGCCCGCCATGGCGCAGAGCGGCGGAGCAGCCGGCGGCTGACTAGCAGGCGCAGACCGTAGCCCGGGAAACCCGCCGGCCGCGCCTGCGCGCTGCGCCGCTGACGCTGGCCGGGAAGGGAGCTGCCCGGAACTGCGCGCTGCCTGGGAGCTCTCGCGAGAACGAAACACCGCGCGGCCCGCGGCCCGAATTTGGCAGGAGCGCCCCGCCTCGCCCCGCCCCTCCCCGCCGACCCCGCCTTTCCGCCCTCTCTGGGACGCTTTGGTCCCGGCGGCTCGGAGCTGGGCCCGAGCAGTCGTCGAGGGCGTCCGCCAAGAGTGGACCCCAAACTCAAGAAAGTTCCTGTCCCGATAAACAACTCAAGCTTAGAAACGACCCCGGCCAGGCGTCGCCGCCGCCCCGATACCCTTCATTGCGCAGGCGCGAGCGGGGTCTGCGGGGCTCCGGACTCCCCGGCGTCCACGCGGCGCATTAACCGCGCACCTAAACCCCGGGTGGAAGGACGCGGGAGGGCGGTGGAGATGTCAGGGCGTTCTGCGGTATTTACAAAAGCGGAACGCAAAACTTTACGGTGCGCTCCTGTTTTCACTTGGGGGAAAGAGAAGCATGCACGTGAGCCTGGGGAAATGATGGAAACGTTAGCCACAGTGATTTAATGCCTTTAGGGGCACACTCTTCACTTACAACTTGTGTCATCCCGGCCACTCGGAAAGCTGAGGCAGGAGGATGGCAAGTCCGAGGCCAACCTGGGCAACTTAGCGAGACCCTGTCTCAAAAATACAAAAGGGGCTGAAGATGTAGCCCAGCCCTCCTGGCTTCACTCCCCAGTACAGCAAATTAAATAAACTTTTTTTTTTTTTAATGGTGAGTCCATTCGAATTCCTGGCTCCTAACTACAGTATTTTGAGGTATGTATTGTATCATTGTTATCTTCACCCCCAAGCTGTAGGACCCCAGACTATTCTTATCAAACAGTAAGATTTTGCCGGTTGAGTCGCCTCTTCCCTTCCGGTTCTAAATGCCCTTACCCGTGGGAGCCCAGAGAGCTGCTGAGGAGGAGAAAGGCAAGTAAGGAACGGTCTAGAATAAACAGTGCAAGGTGGGCGAGAGAGAGAAGCCAAGGACGGGGCGAGTAAGGAGACCCGGGAGAGGCGGGGGCTGCATGGAAAAGACACTGGGGCCAGGCCCTGGGGCCCTGAGGCCCTGAAGGATTGGCAGCGCCTGCTGCTGGAAATGGGGGGCTGGAGCTGGATTGGAAAGGCAGAGGCAGGGTGGGGACAGGATGGAGAGCGGTGGTTGCAGCGTGAACCCTGCGTCCGAGCCCTGGCCTCTCCACTGTCCCTTCAGGGCCTGGTGTCCGGGCACGTGGTTTTAGTCTGGCACATGCTGCAGCCGGGCTTCGTACCTCAGAAACTCAATTTCGTGAACTTCTGTTTTCTATAAAATGAAGGTCCTGCTCCCACTGGTGTGGGTCGACCTTTGCTAAACTTGGATGATGGGAATTGGAGAGAGGATGTTTTGAAAGCCAGTTTCCGAGTTGCAGTGTCATTTAAGGAGGCCTGGGTATTACTGTGACTGGGGGCTGGGAGAGGGGTCTCTGTCCTCAGTTTCTCATGGTCTCCCCTGGACTCGGGACCTCTCCTCTGTGCCAGGACGCCTCAGGGCCAGTAGAGGGCGCTCGTCGCACCTTCACACTGGGGAGGGAGCTTGGTTCTTGCGCCCTCCCCCCACCAAGCCCCACACCCGGGGAAAGCGCCTCCTCTATCCTGGGGCGTTTGTCCTCCACACTCTTAGCCCCCTGCTTTCTCTCGGGAGACTGTGGCCAGTCTCCCTAGGGCATAAAGCAACGTGTGACCAGACTGGAGATCATTCCTCAGCCCCATCCTGGAGATGGGAAAGGGAAAGTGACACCGTCCCCACCCAGGCAGGGCCAGACTCCAGGGAAGCAGAAGTTTCAGAAGTTGCTGGAGTTTCTAACTCTGTCAGGGCCCAGGGCTTACTGAGCAGCGATGAAGAAGAGAGGCTAAAAAGCAAATCTATGCACACCTAGGCATGCATGTGTGCATTGAAGCCCTCTCACAACACACACAGAGGTGTACACACGTGCATACAGGGAAATGCACGTACGTACCTGCTTTCCCAGCAGAGAGGAAAGTACTCTGATCAAGCCAACCCACGGAGCACCCAGCTCTCCGGATTCAGGGAAAACAAACCTACCAAAATCTAGGGAAGAAAGGGGAAGCTACTCAGCCCTGGGATGCCTTGCTTGCCTTCCTTGTAAATAAGCATTTGAATGTGTTTTGTTCTAGGCACTTCAGGCGGGCACAAAGGGAGCCCTTTCTCATGCAGTGGGGTCCCTCTGCAGCCCTCTCCTCCTCCCTCCCCAGCCTGCTGTCCCACCACAGGCTGAAGCTATTTTCCTTCCTGGGACCAAATGGGTTCCCCTCTTGTTGTACACAGCCCTAGGAACCACTTCCATATTTCCAAGTTGAAAGCCAGACTGAGCTGAAATTAGGCTTCCAGGTCTTAAACAGTGTTGCCTTTTTTTTTTTTTTTTTAATGTGGGTACCGGGAGTCAAACTCAGGACCTCACACTTGCCAGCAGGTGCTTGTGCCACTGAGCGATATCACTGGCCCTTATTTGCCTTTATGTGGGTGCCGGGAGTCGAACTCGGGACCTCACGCTTGCCAGGCAGGTGCTTATGCCGCTGAGCCATCTCACTGGCCCAACAGTGTTGCCTTTTGAGCAAGAGAGACTAGTGGTGTCCAGAGCAAGGAGAGGCAGGTGTGAGGACAATGGGATGAGGAATTCTTGCATCTCACAGCCGGATGGGTAACCAAGCACCTCAACCCACACAGCATCTTTCCAGGATGAAAGTTCGCTCCTGTCCTAGTGTTATCTGAGCCTAACCAAGCAGGAGAAAGATCCAGGAAGCTCTGGCCTCTCCCTCCTCCTCACCGATGGGTGCTAGCTCAGTCCTTTTTCTGTTTTTTGTTTGTTTGTTTGTTTGTAAGACAGGGTCTCGCTATGTAGTTCAGGCTGACTTTGAACTCAGTATGTAGCCCAGGCTGGCCTCGAACTCATGGCAATCCTCCTGTCTCAGCCTCCTGAGAGTGTTGGGATTACAGGCATGGGCCAGCAGGTCAGTCATTTTTAGAGAGCCTCTCTGCAGCAACTAGTTACTCACAGGGCTTCGGCCTGTCCATGTGTCCACGTGGCAGCCAAGTGGGCATCAGGGAGGCCCTGCTCTCCCCAGGAGACAACCCCAGTTTTTCAGAAGTGTGCTTTGCCCTACTGTGGCCATTCCAGGCTGCAGGACTGAAAGGCTCTTCTCTGGTCAATGACGCACCTAAGTCATATGTGCACAAAGGGGCCGGGTAAATATTTAAAGATTAGAGCCAGCTGGGGAGAAACACAAAAGGCCAGGACAATGAGGGTCTCTCAGAATTCACTCTCCCTGAGCTGGGCCAGCCTAGTCAGCGTTGATGCACTCTCTGCAATCCCAGCCTTTGTCCCTTGAAGGGTCCTCGGCTGCCAGGCTACTGGGACTCTCAACACAGCTAAAGAGAGTTAAACAATCGCAGCCTCCAGCCCCATCTGGAGACAATTGGCCAAGTCATTTCGGGGCTTTTGCTGTGTCCCCATAGTTAATTACATGGAGCGATCACTTCACTCCTTTGAAACGCATCATGGAGGGGTGGAGGGGAAGAACACGTTTCTCCTTTCAGTTCCTGGCGTCTACTGGTAGCTTGCACGGGGCTCGCTGGTTAGCCCCATTTTGTTTTGTTAGTTTATTTTTTTTTTTTTTTTTTTTTGTGGGTACCAGGGGGACGACCTCAGGACCTCACGCGCCAACAGGCACCCGTGACACTGAGCGATATCGCCGGCCCCTTTTTCGTATGTGGGATCCGGGAGTCGAACTCGGGCCCTCACGCTTGCAAGGCAGGTGCTTACGCCGCTGAGCCATCTCACCGGCCCTGTTAGTTTATTTTTTGAGACAGGGTCTCACTACGTAGTTCAGGCTTGCCTGCAACTCATGTAGCCCAGGCTAGCCTCCAGCTGCCAGTGATCCTCCTGCCTCAGCCTCCAGAGTGCTGGGATTACAGAAATGTACCACCACACCTGGCGCTTAGCATTGGCTTAAATGCCCACAAGTGCAAGAAGGAAGGGGCTCCCACTCAGGGCCAGAGGCTGCACAGACCTGTCACCTGGGATGGGAGGTGGGACATCAGGCGGACTCTTGCCTCGGGGTCTGCAAACCCCTTCCCCACCTCATTTCCAGACCTGATTGGATGTTTTTTCTTTTGCCAAAGTCAAGAAAGTCAAATAGGGATGGGTGTAAAGTCCCATGCTACCATTTTGCTTAAATCTCCCAGCCTTAGAAAGGAGGGAGCCTGAGAACCCTCTGGATTTTAGAAGGAAATTTTTCCATGAATGAGCAGCGGTGGGGGCCTGGGCTTCCCCAGCGCTCCTCCTGGACCTGTGCTCCTTTCCGGGCACCTTGGGGACCCCAGGTGCTAAAGATGGAAAGAGAGGTGGTGGCCTACATCCCAGTTTGCGTAAGTCCGGTTGCTAAGTTGGTCCACGACCTTCCCGGCAGCCGAGAGCGCCTCGTCCTGTTTGCTCTCAGAGAGGACAGCGTGATCCACTGCTTTGCCCGCCCGGAAAGCGAGTCTGCCGGCTCTGCCCCTTTGGAGCGCGGCCTGCGGGTAGGATGCCCAGCAGTGGGGGGGGGGGCTGAGTGGGGAGGGGAAACAGAACTCAGCCTGGGCCTCTGGGAAGGAGCTGGGTAGGCTTCTGTCTCTTCCACTGATCTTGTGGGATGCGAAGATCTGGCTTTAACTCAGAAGGGGAAGTTGTCGCCTGGAGAAAGGAGCTCGAACTGGAACTGGGCGGAGGGAGCGGGAAGGAAGGGGTCTCGGAGTTTCGAAAGATCGAGGACACCGCCGTCTCTTCTAGCCTCGATGCTAGGCCGCCCTCAGCCCCTGGAGGCGAGGAGCCGGCTCTTTCTGGTGGTGGCGGCGGGAGGTCCTGAGAGAAGGGGGCGTCGGTGCAGGCGGGGAGACCCTGGCCTGGTGACGCGGGGAGGGGAGGGGGCGCAGCGGGCCGTGCCGAGTGGAGGCAGAGACCCTTTAAGCGGACCCTGGCAGAGCGTGACGCCGAGAATCCCTCCTCCCCCCGCCAAAGCAGAGCATTGCGAATTAGCGCATTTTGCGGTCAATTTTCCACTGCCTGAGAAACACAGAGCCCCCACGTGAGCGGCTCCACCCGGTGCCGCCGCGATTGCAGGTCACGGCCTGGGGAGGGGTGGTGGCTACAGAGCTGCGAGTGGCAGGGTGCGGACGAGGACAGCCGGGCCGCTTTATGACGGGACTAATTCTGGAGAGGGGGCGGCGCGGCGCCCCACTGCGGGCCGCGAGAACTGCGCGCAGGGCCATTCATTGGTTTGCTAATGCGCCGGACTGAAAGGTGCGGGCGGTCTATAGGGGAAGGACGGTAATTAGAAGACAAATTGCCCCGCTGCTCCCGCGGCTGGAGGACTGGGCAGAGGGGGCACCCGGCGGAGCGAGGCGCGCGCCCGGCCTCCGGGCAGATGTGCAGCAGCTGGAGGCCAGCACGCGGCGGGGCGCCCGGAGTTTGTCCCGGAGGGGGCGGGCGCGGGCGGCACTTTGTGGGGCCGGCACAATGCCCTAAACACTCGGCTGCCCCCTTTGTGCCCCGCCGCCCCGCCGCGCCTTTGTGCCGCGCCGCCAGCGCCCGAGAGCGGAGCGAGGCGCACGGAGGCCGCCAGCCCCGCTGGCCCTGGCGCTTCAAAGCTGCCCGGCGCGTGCCAGCGCCCAGCGCTGGGCCTCGGCCTTGCCGTCCTCCCCGGCCCGGATCGGCCCGGATCTGACTCGTGGGCCCTCGGACGGGGGCAGGACAACGTCCCCGAGAGCTGCTGTTGCCGTGGCACCGGCCTGAAAGGGGGAGGGCGGGGCGCGATTCTCCACGCTGCCTGGTGCTTGGGAACGCGCGGCCCCGCCAGGGCGCATCAATGCGGGCCGGGCGGTTCAGCGGGGAGAGGCCTGGGGCGACGGAGCTGGGGGCCCACTGGAGACCCAGCAGCTTCCCCTCCCCGATACGGATCCTGTAGGGCCAATGTGTTCGTCCCTCAGCCACAGAGCTCAACTGCTGAACTTCTGCAACTTCGATGTCAGCCTCACAAACCACCATGGAGGACACACTGTCCGGAACCCCATGTTACAAACCCCCAAATTAGGCCCACCGGAGCCCACTAAAGGGGAGATGTTGAGTTTTGAACAGTTCCCTGGAGGTCAGCCCTCCTGTCAGTCACAGCCACTAGAGTCCAGCCTCCTGGGAACAGGTAGGGCCACTACACAATCCCGCTGTAGGACCCGGCCTATCCTGGGGTATGTGCCCGGGGCCTCCTCCACTGGGCTCCCTGGGTCTCCAGCCACTGCCTAAATAGCGGAAAGGGTGCAGAGACCAGGAGGGCTAAAGCGCAGGCTGCAACTCTCTCCAGAGTACCAGTGGTCTTCTCCATGCCCACTGCCCATTCGTGGGACTCAGAGAAGGCCCACAGGGGTAGAATCCCACTCCTTCCCGGCTGGGGGCCTGGGGTGTGGGTGGCATTCGGCTCAAGTTTAGGTTGGATCCTAAGGATGTCCGTACTGCCAGGGTGGGCCCCAGCAAGAAGGAGGCTGGCTGTGGCCCTGCGGGCGGGCTGCACGCTTTAATGGGACACATGTTGCTGCGTCGCCCCAGAGGGCCCTGCCTGTGCCTGGCTTTGAGCAACCACAGGCAGAAAATCGCTGCATTGTCCCGACATTAGGGCAACTAATGTGGCGTCGCAGCCAGGCCAGAGCGTGAAGCATGCAGCAAAGCATCACCGGCTCACCCTTGCCTCGGCATCTTCATCGGGCTGGAGGAGCTCTGTCCTAGTCGCTAGGGGGTCCTGCGGCCCACGGATCTCCCTCCAGGATGCTCAGAGTAAGGGGCAGGGAGGACTTGACAGGTGACCCCTATGGCGAGATCTCGAACCTACGGTGACTGGACCAACAGGGCATGATGGGGGTGGGCCTAGGAGAGCTCCCCTGACTCGGGAAGTGGGTGGGGCAAGAAAGGAAAGACAGGGGATGGAGGGTCCCTGGGAAGGGAGAAGGGGTCCTGAAGGCCAGAGCCTGGACTATAGGAGGGGAGGTGGGGACCTTCCCCCTTGTGTCTTCCTCGGTCCCCTCCCCCTTGGGTCTCATTGACATGTAAACGAAGGTCCCCTATAAAGGCGGCGCCGTGTCCCGCTGGCACAGATATCGCAATATGGGCACGGAGCCCGCCTCCCGGGGAAGCCCCAGCGGCCCTGCCATCAGCTTCCGCAAGGTCTGGGGTCGTGAGTGGGGACCCCTCCTCTGGTTGGAGGGGTGGAGAGCGGGAGGGCTGGGCTCTGACCCCTAAATGCTGCGGGCCCGCAGATCTCCAAGCCCCTGATGGAGAAGAAGCGCCGGGCGCGCATCAACGTGTCGTTGGAGCAGCTCAAGTCGCTGCTGGAGAAACATTACTCGCACCAGGTGGGACGCGGGGAGGAGGAGGGAAATCAGCGGCCTACAAGCTCCCTCCTCCACCTCGGCCTGCCCGGCTAAGAGCCTCCCTCCCCGCAGATCCGGAAGCGCAAACTGGAAAAGGCAGACATCCTGGAGCTGAGCGTGAAGTACATGAAGAGCCTTCAGAGCTCGTTGCAAGGTGGGGAGGGGGCGGGGGCCTGGAAGGGCTGGGGCGGGGAGGGCATTGGTGGGACTGGAGCTTCGGGTACGAGCAACCCAGATGGGGAGGAATGGGTGAAGAGGGGAGCTCGGTGGGTTCCTAGCTGGCGCGGGGCGGGGCAGCAGCAGCGAAGGTCTGGCTGGCAGAAGGTTGTAAGCGGTTGGCGCCCAGGGGACACCTTCAGGTCGCCTCATTCCCTCTTTCTTTTCCACACTTCTGCCCTCCTTTCTCTCCTGCTCCCACGGTCTCCTCGGCTTCTCTCCTTCCCGTTCTCCCCTCCCTCCCTCCAGGACTCTGGCCCGTGCCCAGCGGAGCCGAATACCCGTCCGGTTTCCGCGGCTGCCTGCCCGACGTGAGCCAACTGCTGCGGCGCGCGGAGGAGGGCGGTGGCGGCCCACACTGCGCCCTGGCGCCCGAGAGCGCGGAAAGCAGCACCACGGACAGCGCCAGCCCGGGGCCCGGCACCCCGGCTCCGCGCCGCCCCTGCGTCCCCACGGCCTGGGCTCCTGCCCCGGCCTCCGGCCGCTCACGCTCCCCGTCACCCGGGCTGCTCCTCCCCGGGGGTCTCCCTGGCTCCACCAGCGTGCCTGCGCCGCAGCCAGCGCCGCGCCGCCGAGCCGAGAGCCCGGGCCCCGGGCTGCGCGTGTGGCGCCCCTGGTAAGTTCCAGGCGGGGCCTCGCACTCCAGGGGACCCCGATCTGGTTGAGGACGCACAGACTACTTAGGACGCACCAATGGTGACCGCGGGGACCCCCTCGGTCGCCAGTTCTAGGTCTGGGGCGGGAGCGGCCTGGCGGGCGCTGCGCACCTGTGAACGCGGGGAAATGCGCCAAGCAGATGTGCGCGCCTAGGCACGGCCCGGCCCCGCTCCAGCTCAGCTCCGCCCCACCCGCTCTCCTTCTATCCTCCCGTCGGCTGGGAGAGGGTAACGGGGGCCGCGCCCCTTTCTCAGGGACCCGGGCGCGCAGCCCGCCCCCGTCCCCGTCCCCAGCGGCGCCGCGGTGCGAAGGTCGCAGTCGGCCACGGCGCAGCGCGGACCCCTCACAGCGAGGAGAATCGCCGCCCCGCCCCAGCCCATTCAGCCAGCCTCGGGCGCCCCGTTCCCACCGGCACAAAGCGCGCCGGGCTCTGCCCCGCCGGGAGAGGCTCCCACCCAGCCCCCACCGGGACCCCCACCCCTTCCGCACGCGACGCGGCCCCGCCTGCTCCCCGAGACCCTCCCTCTCCGGAGTCCCCAGCTTCCCCGCGTGCCAGAGGCACCGCTCTCCGGCCCCGCCCCCAGCGCACCGCCCACCCGGATGCCCCACCCGGCACAAGTCCTAGGGGAGACCCCGGCGTCTCCGTGGGGGCAGCACCCCTTCCACTCGGCTAAGACACCAACCGGCATCCTGGGCCCGTACCCCCACAGACCGTGCCCGCGACCCTCGACGGCGCCGGAGCGCCCCGCGCCTGATGCGTGGAAGTCCTTGCTGCACTCGACTTTGGGTGGGAGGCGATCAAGTCGGCTTTTCTTCCCCTGGGCTTCTGGAGAGGGGCCCCCTAGGGGTGGGGCCTGAGATCCCGGCACCTCCTCCCACCAGGCTGTAACTCAGAATAAACACAGGGCAAACACAAGACTTGGGTATGAGGCCACGGAGGTTCTAATTTCTTCCACGACGCCTACTCAGGTGCACGTTTTTGAACTACAGCTATCAACCCTCTATAGGTGGTTTTGCTTTGCAGTACCGGGTATTTGAACACAGGGCCTTTACAGAGTTACATCCCAGTCCTTTTAAAATTTTTGTTCGAGACAGGATCTCACTAGATTGCCCAGGGTGGCTCGAACTTGCTGGGATTCTCCTGACTCAGCCTCCCAGATTGCTGGGATTACAAGCGTGCTCCACAACGCCTGGCTCAGGAGCATTTCTTTTTGGGGCTGAGCCAGTCTTGCCCCTGCGCTAAACGTGTCCTGGTCCGATTGCGAGGAAAAGGACCCGCTGTGCCTCGGCGGCCCGGCTCCCTCACGCCACCGCGCGGGCCCTCTGCAGCGAGGACCCGGCTGTGACCGACTCAGAGCTGCCGCTCCAGTGTGGGCGGCAGAGAAGCCGTGAGGAATCCTTTTCCTGGCCACCAGGTGGCGGCTTCGCACCGCGGACCCAAAGGGGCGATCTCGGCATTGCAGCCCGGGTTTGAGACACAGGAGGTCGAACAGAGGTCTCTTGAGCCCCAGACCGGCCCCAGTCGCCCTGCCCTCTTTGCTGCCTGAAACCTCCTCACGGCGACTGGCCAGGGGCCGAGTTGCAACACGGAGGATCTTTGCGCTGACAGGTGGGCTTTGGTGCCCACCTGCTGCTCCAAGTCCGGGCTCACTCCCTGGGCGGGGGTGGATCGCTTGTTTGGAAAAGAGAAGCAAGTTCAGGCCCAAGGAATGGCCCAGTAGCTAAGGAGCTCAGTTCCAGAGGGAGGCACATTTGGGGCACGCAGCCAGCCCCCCAGCCCTCTTTAGGTTCTATAAGGACTTTCCCCCAGAATCAGCCTCAGAATGCCAGGTGCAAATCATAAGGAAGTTTTATGGGGTCCTGTACAGAGAAATGCTAGGTTGTCAAAAAACTACAAACGGACCCCTGGCTCTGGGCTGGGTGTGGGGTGTAGACTGAGGAAGTCCGCAGCTAAGCTCCTTACAAACAGGCCTGGAGACTGGACGAAGTGTGGGAGAGAGTTCCCCGTCCTCCTCTAAATCCTGTGAAAACCAGGGCTGGAGTGATTTTGGGGAATGGTGTATCCCCTGCAAGTATTGTCTTGGACATAAAATACACAAAATGAAAACCCAAGGTGACAAATTGGCCGGTTTGGGAGCAGAGAGACAGTGGCTAGCTGGTGACCTCTACACCCACGTGACAGGTTGGTTGTCGAAGGCACAGCAGCATTGGCCAGAGCGGTCCCCCCACGCCAGGGCTGGACCACAGTCCCCTGCCTGCTTGCCCATGACCAGCCCCGAGCGGAGGGGCTTCCTCTGGAGCTGGAGCCCTGTCTGGAGGATGAGTAGATGGGCCTGGCCATGGAGGGCAGAGGAAACAGGACACAGGGTGGCTCCATGCTGCCCTCGAGACTGGCTCCAGCTCTGCACATCAAGGGGCCACTGCATGGTGGCTGTGGGGCTTCTCCATCTCAAGGTCACAGCTATTCCTGGACCTCTCCTTCGCCTGGAAAGACCCAGGCCCATGGCAAAGCCCAGGCTTGCAACAGGTCTACCCGAGAGGGACAGCAAAAAGCAGTCCTGTGGGAGTGGCAGGTGGCCCTTGCCAGGGGGGCCAGGACTGCATGGGTGGGGAGTGAGGGTGGGGATGGACACCGATGTTAAGGAAGCCCACTTCCCCTTTGCCTGATCCTCTGCACTGCGGACCCACAGCCTTTGTGGTGGGAGTCACAGAGGTGGCCACCATGTTGGGGGACAGGCATCGATGGTGGGTAGTAAACACGGAGTCACCAATAATGGTAGGGCGGTGCTATTGGTGATGGTGCAAATGTGTTGTGCTAAGCTGGGGTGGAGCGTGAGTCCCCAAGGGGGCAAGGGACACTGAGTAGGGACCACATGCTGAGACTGACCTTTGCAAAGGACCCCAAGAGGGTCTTAGAATACTTTCACACGTGGTCCACTCAGTGGCCAGAGCACATGGACCAGGAGGCTTCTTCCAACAGCCCTGAGATAACATGGTCACCTGCTCATCACAGATAGGGAAACTGAGGCAGAACAGGCCACAGCCCTGAAGACCTGCTCAGAGAGTGTATTTGGGCTCTGAAGACCCCTGTGCTTAAAAGAGACTCTCTGCACCCCATGCGCCTGGGTGCAGCAGTTGCAGAGTGGAAAGCTGCGGAAGTCCAGTGGTTTCTGGCTCCAGTTGGTGGCCCTGTCCCAGGCTCTGCTGCACCCGGGCCCAGCTGCGGAGGGCGCAGCCGACGTGCAGATGCCACTCAGTACCACGGTCAGCCTCCTCCGGCCTGGGAGATGCCGTGCCCAGCTGGTTCGTGCCTAGGGTGGTTCTCTGGGGCCAGCATCATCCCTCTAGTAAATAGCAGCGGGGAGGAACCAAAAGTGAGGCGCCGAAGCCCCTGCTTCTTACGCCCGGGTCGGGTGGTACATTTCCACTAGGTGCATGGGGCAGAGGTGGCATCTTTGATGCTGTGGTCCCTGTGGACGGCCTGGTGACCGCGCCCTAGGACGCAGAGCCCAGCGAGTCCGAGTGCAGCGTGACGTAGCCCGAGGACTCAGAGGGCGAGCTCAGGAAGCTGCTGGTGCTGCCGCCAGCGACCGCCTCGTGTAGGCCTCCGGGCTCGCCCCACGACGCGCTCAGGCTGGTCTGCAGCGGGCCGAAGTGCGCACGCGCGGATACGCGCGGGCCGGGGCTGCGCTGTGCGCCGGGACCGCCAGGGGGCGTGGGGACGTGGCCGGGCGACGCGCGAGCCGGGAAGGAGGGCGCGTGGCTGGGCGGCGCCGTGGCGGGCGGGCGGCGCGGGGCGTGCGGCTCGCGCTCGAAGGCAGTGAGCGCGAAGGCGTCCGGCAGCAGCGAGGCCGAGGCGGAGCGCGCGCCGGGTCCCGGGCGGCGGCGCGGGGGGCCGTCCGGGGCCGGCAGCGACAGCAGGCTCTCGGCCGAGCGGCGGCGCGCGCGGAACGGGGGTGCGTCCTCGGCGAAGGCGCGCAGGCTGCCGCGGCGCCCCGGGGGCAGCACGAGCTGCGCCAGCGCCGCCAGGTCCTCGCCGGAGCCCCAGCGCGCAGGCAGGGCCCACGCGTCCGCGTCGTCGTGCGAGGAGCGCCGCGTGGGCGGGACCTGCGAGGACGCGGCGCGTTTTAGCCGGGGCTGCTCTGCGGCGAGGCTGGGGCGGTCTGCGGGTCGGGGGCCAGCGCAGCCTGCTCGGAGCTGTGAAACGTGGGGCAGGTGACAACCGACGTCAGGGTTAACCTTGGTGGGGTCAATAATCCACTTAAGAAATGGACAGAGGGGCCGGTGAGATGGCTCAGCGGCGTAAGCGCCTGCCCTGCAAGCGCGAGGGCCCGAGTTCGACTCCCGGAGCCCACATACGAAAAAAGGGTCCGGTGATATCGCTCAGCGGCACGGGTGCCTGCTGGCGCGCGAGGTCCTGAGGTCGCCCCCCCGGTACCCACCAAAAAAAAAAAAAAAAAAAAGAAATGGACAGAGGAATCAGTAAAGCACACTTCTGCGTGTGCCTGGTGGGCCATGCAGGCGTGACCCTGGGTACCATATCTGGTCCCCTGCTCTGCTTCCTGGCCACCACAAATTGAACACCTTTGGTCCACCATGATGCTCCCACCTTGGAGCCACAAACCATGGACTGAACCCCTGAAACTGAGTCAAGTTAAACCTCTTCTTTAAATTGTGGGTGTCAAGGACGGGAAAGGTGTCTAATGTACAGTATTTTTGAGTCTCCATGTGAAACTTGAATGGGTTTGGGGGAGAAAACTCCTTGGGGTATAAAGGCGGATGGAAACAACAGACATTGCGTGGACACCACTCTTCCAGAGCACAGGGAACATGAGGGAGGGGTCTAGTGCCCCACCTGTGACTTCCAGCAACCCAGAGGTGACAGCCCGCCCTGAAGCTGCCAGGGGCCACCACCCACATGCATGGCCACACCCTGCCCCGTTCCTATCCCTACCTGCAGGTACTGCATCTTGTCCTCCTGCAGGGGCCGCAGCGGGTAGAGGTGGGGCAGGCCCCCCTCCAGGGCAGAAAGCTCATATTTGGTCATCCTGTCCAGGGCCACAAAGTCACCTCCATAACCATAGTCCAGGGAGCGCTCCAACACCAGGTCCGGAGGGATGCCACCCTCCAAGCTGGTCTCTGCAGGGTGGGACAGAGGTGTGGGGCCACAGGAATTTAGGGGCAGGTGGGAGATACTCCCCACAGATACACATAAGGCAGGGGCCTGGTTAGCTGAAAAGGGTCACCCGGGTTCTGGGTACTGCTGTGTAGTCAGGCTGGCCTTGCATTCACGGTGTAGCCCTGCCTCAGCCTCCTGAGTGCTGGGATTACAGGCATGTGCTGCCATGCCCAAGTCTAGAACGTACTTTCTTCATCTAGGATATGGGGTTGGACCTGAGGCTACCTTGTGAGCCTCCTGGGACTAAATATTCAGCTAGGGGCTGACGGTGCGTGACACACAGCAAGACTTAGCCTAGAGTCTCAGTGTTGCTACCCAAGCCTACGTGGCACTTCACTGGGGACCTCTAAGGTCAGGGGTCAGGGTGCGCCTGGAGCGCAGTGGACCCCATCAGTCTGGTGCCCACAGCCACTCTGTAAACAGACACTGGATCAACTGGACGTCCCCCAGGGCAGCCAGGCAGGATAGGAGGAGGCCCATGGGATGCCCAGCCTGGGTAAGATGCAGGGAATGGCTGTCGAGAATGGGGTCACCTGATTGCCATGGGGGGTTCTCTGGACCTCACCCGGATGCCACCGTTCCCAGGGGCCACCCTCAGGCCATCCTCACCGTCATCCGAGTCCTTGTCATTGGCCATGAGGGCCATGCACTTCTCCCAGATGGCCTTGAGGTCAGCCCGGTAGCGGTCACAGGCCCAGAGGAACACAGGCAGCAGCAGGGCCTGGGTCACAGAGCACCACAGCACACACGGCACCATCCAGGGTGCTGAGGCGTTGGCCCGCAGGCTGCCGAAGCTCACCACCTGTGGGCATAGAGCTTGGCCTGACTGGCAGGACTCGCCCGCCTGCGTCCCTCCTGGCCTCAGCTGCCTGTGTGCATGGCGTGTCCGCAATCCACTGGGCAGAGCAGGTGGCAGCCAAGGACAGAGCTCCAGGCCCTTGGGGGGGGTGTGGTATGCAGGGACAAGTCCCTCCCTCCCAAGTGCTGCCCAGCTGTGCCCATGTGTGCACAGCCCTGCAGTGTGTCTCCCACGCTGCTGCCCTTGTGCCTCCCAGTGGAGAGAAGTGGGTGAAGGACAGGCATGGAGAGCCAGGGCTCAGGGCCGCACTGTCTGCCGACACCCAGCTCCTGCTTGGCCAGGGCTCAGACCCCATAAGAGATCCCCAGGACAGAGGGTCCAGCCGAGTGGCCTGTGGGGGAAGTAAAGGGTCCACGCACTGTTTATAACAGGCCAGAGACTCGGAGCGGGCTGCACCAGGGCACCCCATTTCCTGCTTGGGAGAGAAGCTGGGGTAGCCCCAGTCCCTTCCCTCTATCAGCACCGGGATGGGAGATGCCAGGCCCCACTGTACACAAAAGGACCCTGTAGCCGGGGGTCCAAGGTGGCCCAGCTGTGACGCTGCCACTCCACCAGCCTTCCCTGCTGCTTGGACAAATGCTCGGGAGCTGGGCCCGGCCAGGGTTTGGCTACTGAGGCCAGACTTCATTCTGGGGCCAGCACAGTGCTAGCTGCATGGAGAGGACCCTGGCCTGTCCCACTGGACCTTGACAGTCCCCAGCTTTTAAGACTAACCTCCCAGAGGATGTTCAGGACTTTCCCTGTCCCCATGCAGCACCCTCCTGCCCACCTGCACTTCCTGGGACACAGGACACATGACCCTGTCTCCCACATGTTCTGCATCAGGGGGCCCCGGGGAGAGGAGTGCTGCTGCAGCGGGCGGAGACCACCGGATGTGTGCTCAGCCCCCACCATGGGCACTGTTCCGATTTCTAGCAGAGATCCCCAAGAGTCTCCTGCACTCATAGGCGGGGTTTTGGAAGGTGACTGGATTATAGCGACGTTATAGGCGGCTTGCTGGCAGGAAGTGGGGGCTGGTGGGAGGAGAGAAGTCCCTTGGGGTGGCCTTGGAGGGTTTAGGTCCCTTCTCAGCTCCTTCCTGCTCTCTCTGCTTCCTGTCCACCATGCCATGAGCAGCTTTTCCTCCCCCACGCCCCTCTGCTGTGCTGCCCTGCCTCGGACCCACTGGAGTATGGACTGAAACCTCCACAAACTGAGCTACAACAAATCCCTCCTTCCTTAGGTTACAGGTGTTGGGCTTTGTGTCTCAGGCACGAGGAAAGTGACTAAGACAGCTGGCTTGAATTTAGGCAGGCCACAGACCTCTCTGGCTGTTACTCTCCAGATGCGTAAAATGGGGGTGATACTACGCATCTCAGAGAATAGGATTTGAGTTGCCTGCCTAATGCCCAACCTCCAGGCTGTCCCAGAGCCCTCCCCCCAGATCCCCACCTGATACCCTCACCCACCAGCACAGGGAAGCCCATGAAGCAGTCATAGATGACCACGATGGTGGCCACCAGGCCCGTGATCTGCAGTGAGGTCTTGGCCGACTCGGAGCCGTCGATGGAGGAGCGGCGCTTGCCCTGTGCGTCCTCCACCACGATGGTGGGCACAGTGAAGGTGCGGTGGTCGGCCTGGTGCCCCGCCTGCACGGCCAGTGTCTGGAAGAGGGTGATGGCCGTGCACACCACGCCCATGGCCACGCTGCCGCCCACCAGCAGTAAGAAGCAGACACCGAAGCCCAGGCCGATCTCAGCCACAATGAAGCGGCAGCCTTGGGTGTAGAAGCGCTCGCGGGTGTCATGCCAGCCGATGGCGGGCAAGGCTGACAGGGTGAAGGACACCATCCAGATGCCCATGACTGTGTGCACCGCCTGCTTCTTGGCATTGCTCAGCCTGGCATGGGGCAGGACAGAAGAACCTGGTGTCACTTACGCTGTCAGCCCAAGCCTCTCCAGATCTGCAGAGGTTCCTCCCTGCCACCCATACACCATGGTTCTGGCACAACCAGAACCTTGTCCTTCACAGAGGAGACATTCATGCACACTGTCACATGGTCCTTTCACCAGGCATTTTTTTAGGGGAGTGGTAGAGACAGGGTCTCACTTCGTAGTTCAGGCTGGCCTCAAACTCACACTAATCATCCTGCTTCAGCCTTCTGAGGGCTGGGATTACAGGTGAGCCCCACCACACCTGGCACAGGCACTTCTGCACTGGACACTTGTGCATATTCTTGCACACTTGTATGTGCAGCAGCCCAGCACCACCCCTCCTGAGCCTCCCTGCCCACCCCTGCACAGCACAGGTGTGGCATAACCACAAGGCGCCGTCAGGTGTGCACCAGGGAGGACTTGCTGTCCCGCCCACAGGCCTCCCTCACGCACTCACCGGTAGTTGACAGGCCAGCGGACCATCCACATGCGATGGTAGGAGAGGGAGGTGACAGAGAAGCAGGTGGCCAGGGTGAGGGTGTAGAAGGTGGACACGAAGACCTTGCAGAGGCCCTCATTCCACTCATAGTCGGGACGCTGCCGACGCAGCTGCACCACGGCATAGGTGGCGATGGGCACCGCCACATTCAGCATGTGGGTGGCCGCAAGTGTGCACAACAGAAACTCCAGAGGCTTCCACTTCTTCTGTTTGGCACCCACGCTGAGGATGCCCCAGGCGTTGGCCAGCAGAGAGAGGCCCCCACATGCCAGCCAGCCCACTGCACTGCCAGGCAGCCTCCGCTCATCACCCATGGTGCAGATGGGAGTGGGCAGGCGGCCGAGGCATCCTCCTGGGCCACGCCTAGTCACAGAGCGGCAGTCTTTGGAGGTGGTGGCTCGGGGACACCAGGGACCACGGGCAGCTGGGGAGGAGGGTGTGAGCACTCAGTGAGTCCGCTCTGCATACAGCACCAGAACTTTTGGGGTGGGAGGTGGGGAGGCCCCATGCACCATTTCCTGTCTGGTCCTGCTGTCCTCTGGCTACCCATGGTGCATGACCTTAGCATCCAGGACTCTATAGCGGGCCCACTCCTGACCCAGGGTTTCTTCCCCCTCACCTGCATCCTCAGGCCAGGCCCTGATGGATACTGTTGTGGGTTTTTTGTTTTTTTTTTTTTTTCCCTGTAGTACTGAGGATTGAACCCAGGGCCTTGCACATGCTCGGCAAGCACTCTACCACAGAGCTTCACCCCCAGCCCTTTTTATTTTTTACTTCAAGACAGGGTCTCACTAAGTTACCCAGTTTGGGCTTGAACTTGTGATCCTCCTGTCTCAGGCTCCCAAATAGATGGACTACAGGTGTGTGGCTGGCCAAATGGACACTTCTGCCTCACACGTGCCCTGCCCCGGTTCCACAACAAAGCCTCTCAAGATCAGATATTCCAAAATTCTCGCAGAGTCCACACCAGGCCTCTCCACTGGACACAGCAGGGATTTTGGCCTTCATTTACCCCACCTCATTTGGCAAGATGAGTCCGGGCTGGGGAGGATGAAGTCCCCAAAGCTCCCTTTCCCTTTCCAGATTGCCACTCTCATGCCCCCCGGGAGGGCACAGCCTGCCTTGTCCTGTCAGACCCCAGCTGGCCTTCCCCAGCCCGGTCTCCACACGGCCCTGGCACAGCCACATCTTGGGGCTAAAGCTCCGCCAAGGTCCCGGCACTGTCACTGTCTTCCTCTGTAATGGGATCTGCTACAGGGTGGACAGATCCCAAGTTTCTAAAGTCAGGATCATGCCATGGGTGGCCTGGGCAGCAAGGGCCAGAACACAGCCTGGAGCCCGGTGCTTGACCCCCCACAGCAGCTGCCAATGCCTTCAGATGTGAGCTGGAGACAGACAGCTGGGCAGGGGCACGCACTGGGGAAAGCACCCCATCCTGCTGGAGGGCTGGGTGGCAAACCCTTCCCTTCTTACTCTTCCAGTCTGGCAGCCCTTCGCAGGACACCAGCTGCAGTGGGTGGCATGCGGACAAGGCTCAGTGAGCCCCACTGCTGCTCCGACTACAGGTACTCGGCCCTTCTCATCCTGTTTCACCTCACAGAAGCCCTCCTTGTGCACCCCACACACTCGGGTGCCCACCACCAGGCACAGCCTCAGGGCCCCCCGGGATGCAGCATCTGAAGCTGGAAATAGAGCAAACCCCCCAACTCTTGGGCAGGGACAGGGATGCTGGCCACCAGGTGGGAGGCAGCCTCTGCTCATCTTGTCTGGAGTTCTTTTGGTCTGCCCACTCCCCTGGGACACGCAGGGACCCGTCCATTTAGTGCCCTGACCCAGAGGAGGGTTCAGTCTGGATACAGCAAGTGCTCGGTAAATGCTCACCAAGGCACAAGACCCTAAACTTGGAGGTGTGGGTGAGCCCGGACCTCGGGCGGACACATTCACCCAGACCAGGACCCAGGACAGCGTGGCCTCAGGGAGAGGGTGCCCACAGGCCCACGCCAGCCTCTGTGTGCCTGGCAGCCTGCAAGGCTTGAGCATGGGTAGAATGCGGTAGAAGCTGCAGACCCTGGTGACCTCCACATTATCAAAGAGGAAACTAAACCCAGCGTGCACCTGGTGACGGGCATCACTGCTACCTGCCCTGGCCATCGGCATGGGAGGCCTTCCCTCAGACGCCCACGCGGGCTCTGCCTACCTGTGACCTTGGCCCAGGCCAGCCCACCTGGTCCAGTGCTCAGTAGTGGTGCAGGGTGGCAGGAAGGCACCACAGGCTGCCCCCAGCACAACACTGCCCAATGCCAGCTCTTCCCCTGGTCTGGCTTAGTGGAGCCTCGCTGCAGGACAGGGAGATGGAGGAACCATGTTCCTGCAAACAGGCCCACTCCTCATTCACGCCCCTGGCAATGTTGTGTGATGGATTCTCCTGCCGTGCCTGTTTTATTTATTTATTTATTTATTTATTTATTTATTTATTTATGTACTTACTTCTTGAGACAAGGTCCAAAGCTATCCTTGAACTTGCAGCAATCCCCCTGCCTCAGCCTCCCAAGTCCCGAGATTACAGGCCTGTGTCACCATGCCTGGCCCCCACGCCCATTTTAAAGGTGATCCAGAGGTAAAACCATCTGCTTGCGCCATAACGTGCCTGAGCCAGGATCCAGATTCTGCTGGTCTTACACCCGCCTTTTGGCCTCTCCAACTCTAAAGTGTTCGGGAACAAAGCATGTTCCCTTCCTAGAAGTGAGAGGTCTTTCTGAGCCTCCTCCCTGCAGGGTAGATCCTACTGTCTGGGGACACAGAAACCCCAAGTTGGGGGCAGCAGGAAAGAGTTAGGGCCCAGCTCAGGGCCCAGTTCTCCCCACGCTGTGGCCTGGGGCGGGGTTGATGCCAAGCCTCTAGGTGCAGAGTGACAGGGACCCGCCATGGGAACAGCGGGTCCCTGTCTCCAGGCTGGTAACGTGGAAGCACCATCACACACCTCCTCCTGGTTCTCATTCTTGGGGACCCTGCAGTCACTGGGAACCAGGTCTGGCCAGTTCCCCCCGCATCGCGCTCCCGGCATCCGGGAAGCATTTCCAGGACGAGGGCCCCACCTCCCGGCCAGGAACGCGCAGCACGCCAGTCCCACCGAGGGCTCCACAGCAGGTGCGACCGTCCCAGGACTCCCCAGGCCCCGGGCCCGCCTCAATGGGGCTGCGGGCGGGACCAGGCCGTGACGTCATGGCCCTGGGCCAATGAGGCCGCGCTCCCCGGGGGCTCCATTGCACAACAAAGGGGACCCAGAACTTGAAAGGATTTCCCGGGCTCGGGGCGCGCCCCAGCTAGCGCCCCCAAGCTGCTCCCGTCCGCGCTGTGCCACAGTCCTCCGGGTCGAGTCCGGCCGCGCCCCCTACCCCACTTCGCCGCCCTGGCACCCCCACCCTAGGAGACGCGCCCCGCATGCCCGTTCCCCGCGGGTCCCCGCGTTTCGCCCAACCTGAGGGCGCGTCCGAATCCTGGTGGGGCTGCGTCCCGGGCACCCGCAGGATTGCGCTGGGCAAGGGCGCGCTCAGGACCCCGAGACTGTCGCCCTCCCCTACTCCTGCAAGCCCCCGGGGCGGCGCTGCCAGCCTGGGTCGGGGAACCGAGGAAGGCGCTGGCTCCGGGGAAGTTGCCCCGAAGGTCCCCAAGTTGGGCGGGGGGGGGTGTCCAGCCCTCGGCGGCCCAGTGGCCCCGGTCAGACCGCGCGTCTACGCAGCGCCCCCGCCCCCGGATCCCCGCCCGGGTTCCCGCCCGACCCCCGGGCCAGGCCGGCCGCGCTCACCCTGCATTCGGGCGCCCGGGGCTCCCGCTCTCTGCTCCCGCCTCCGGCTGCGGCTCCCGCGGCCCCGAGCCGAGCGCGGGGCGCAAGGGGCCGTGGGCGTGGCTGGCGGGCGGGCGGGCGCGGGGCCGGCTGGGGCATCCCGGCTGAGCCCGCCGATGGCCGGAGCGCGGAGCCCTCTCCGCTCCGCCCGCGCCCTCCCTCCCGCGGCGCTGCGCTGCGCTAAGCCGGCTGCGCGGGCGGCCGGGGGGCGGGGGGCCAGGGCGCATGTCTCCCGCGTTCCGCGCCGCCCCGCGCCCCGCCCCCGCGCGCTCGGAGCTGGGCCCGCTGCGGTCCGTCTGTCCGCGCTGCCCCGCCCCGCCCCCAGCCCGCGGCGGGGCTGGAACCCCGGGGTGGACGGCGCCTGCAGCCCGCGCTCCGAGCTTGGGTCGGTCCAAGCTCCTCAAGCCTCCAAGCCGCCTGGGAAGTCCCAGGCTCCGAAGGGGGGCGCTCAGGGAGGGGGTCCCGGAAGAAGCCATTTCCACAGAGCCCTGGGAGTTGCTCGGTCAGGCGCCAGAGCAGCAAGAGACAAGGTCGGGCCAATGGGGAGAGAAACCGCAAGGACCCGGGGTGCCAAGTGGCTGCCCTCCCCCACGGGCTCAGAAATGTCCTCCTCGAAGCTCTGACCCCGCACCCCAGTCTTGTTGCTGGGAGGGGCCAGGGTCTGCAGCCTGGCACTGGCCTGGTCTCCGGAGCACCCGCTCCTGTTAGCGTACTTGCGCGAGGGCTTGCGCTATCACCTATAGCTGGACAACTTAAGCCGGTCCTGTCCTGCCCCTGACCACACACGCCAGTGGGCACAAGGCCCCGGAGCCACTCAGGGTTTCGAGGCACACAGTGTCCTTTCTGGGCACGGGGAAGCCTCTCTGGGCAGGCAGCCTTGTCTGCAGGAAGGCAGGCACCTGGCCAGGATGGGACCTAAATCAGCAGCCCAAGCTGCTGCCTGGCGCTTGCCGGTCCCGCAGGGATGCCCAGAACTCGACAGCTTGGTTTCCGCACCCACCTGGCCTCTCCCCACTCCCCGGATCCCTAAGCAGCTTTAGGGGGCCCGGGGTGGGCCTGAAGGTCGGCCCCATGAGATGGAAGAAAGGTTTGTACAGAAGGCTCCTCAGTAACATGCAGGGCCTCTCCTACCAGCCCCACCGCTCCTGGGGTGGTTGAGGGCCTCAGTGTCCCCAGTGAGCCCTTGTGGACAGGCCAGCTCTTCACCAGGAGGCCCTGGTTAGGAACAGATGGCCAGCAGCATAGGCTGCATAGAGAGGCTATAATCAAGTGTGGCTTTTCTTCGTCTTAGTGCTGGGGATCAAACCCAGGAGGGCCAGTGTGCTAAGCATGCTTCATCACTGAGCCACACTCCAGCCTCAGTGTGGCATTTCTAAGGCAAACTGTCTCATTCCATGTCACAAGGGCCACATGTCATGGGAGAAAGGCCGGTGGCCACCTCCCGTCGGCCTTGCTCAGCTCCGGGGTGCTGCCTTGTCCATGCCCCGCCCCTCAGCGGCCCTGGGGTATGTGGCAGAGGGGCCTCGGAGGCCTGCCAGGCCCTGGCTTACCTGGTGGTGCATTGTGCTGTGTCTGATGCTAAGCGTACTATGCATCTGGGCCCTGGGTTTTAGGTATCTGGCTTGCCCAGAGCCACACGGATGAGTGGCCAAGCAGGACCGAACTAGGGAGTCAGATGCCGGGGCTTAGGAAGGATGTAGATACTTTGGGGCCCTGCCAGGGATGATGCCCAGGCTGCCTGAGGCCAGCCAGCCTCCAGGGAGCTGAGGGCTATGGGGTGCCTTGGCTTTGGCCAGGCTCGTTCCCTCCCCCTGCTCCCAGGCAGGAAATAACCTCATCAGCAGGGACAGGGCCCCAGACAGATTCCGAAGCTCTTGGCAGGTGTTTCTGCACATCTGGAGCAGAGCGTTCTTTCCAGGGGCCTGAGGGAGCTTTACATGAGGCTGCAGCTGTTGGCAGACTGGTCTCTTGCAGGCCGAGGGGCAGATGTGTGGGCCTCAAGGACAGCTGAGGCACCACTTCTGGGTGTGCTTGGCGGATGGGGTGGGATGCTGGCCCCTGCAGAGGTCTTCGTGGCTTCTCTGTCTCCAAGCTGCTGGTCTAGACGCACACCCAAACCCCGATACACAAACACCCTCACACCACGCATGCACACGGACGCACTGCTAGACACAGCTACAGGGATGCATGTGTATGGCCTCGCACCGTGTACGTGCACATACGTGTGCAGAGTGAAATGTCTGTACACACACAGCTCCGCACCCCACACACACGCACACACACTGCTACACAGATACATTGTTGCAGTGACACATGCATGCACACACAATGACAGCCTCACAGTGACCCTGGACACTGACAGTGCCCCTCAGACCGGCACCCCAAAAGTGTGAGCAGCTGGGGTGTCAGGCACAGGGGTCCTGGCCCATGCAGAATGGTTCCCCATGTCCTGGGCCACATGGCACGGGCTCTCTGCCCATCCCCTCCCTGGTTCTCAAGCACTGTTTAGGGGCACAGGGAAGCGGGGTCCTGAATACCCCATGGCCCCGAGTTCCCTCAACGCCCCAGGTGGCAGCTGCCTCCGAGGTGCAGGAAGCGGTCGGGACCTCCAGGGCCTCATGGGATCCTCCGCAGCCAGCAGGTCATCGGTCACACCAGCGCCGGCAATGTGTGCCCACGGGGCAGGGGCGGGGTGCCGAGGCTGCCCGTGGGGGAGCAGACCCCCCACAAAGCACACCCAGGCTTCACAGGTCCAGCTGAACAGCAGCTTTATTCATGGTGCTGCATTCGTGACACACCTTACACGGGCCCCAGGGCGCCTCTGGCGTTCGGGACAATACTGTGTAGCATTTGTACTGGAAGGGTATAAATAAAGCTTTGGTGCACAGGTGTTCAGGACAGGGCGTAGGTTAACACTGTCACACGGATACTTCACATAACACCAGCTCGTAGTGGGCAGTGGGGTGCTGGCCGAGGGGATGACTAAGTGACTGGACACAGGGCTGTCACCGCAGCTGCTCAGGCCCTGGTGGCGCGAGGAGGGAATCTAAGGCTGAGGCTCCACCTGGCCCTGCCGCTTTGCCTTCATCTGCAGGTATCGCCCTTTGCCTTCCTCGAAGCGCTTCTTCTCGTCCTCAGTCTCGGGCTGTGGACCACACAGAAAAGGGCGGGTGAGGTGTGGCAGAACCCACGGGGCAACAGTGTGACCTGGCTCCACCCCCCTGCACCCAACACGCTGCACCTAACCCGTGGCCTGTCTGCTCGGTGGAGACGGGCTGAGCCCTTGTGTGGATTCCAAACCCCGTGCCCCTCGGGTAGTGAACTTCTGTTGAAAGTGCACTTAAACCAGGTGCCCATGCCCATAATTCCAGCAGTTGGGAGGCTGAGGCAGGAGGATCGCCTTGAGTTTGAGGCCAGCCTGGGACTACATAGGGAGATCAAAACTAGTGTAAACTACATGGCAAGACCCTGTCTCAAAAAGAAAGAAAGTGCGCTTGATAATGAGACGTGGAGGGAAGGCTGACGCCAGGGCAGATGTGTGGAGGGAGGGCAGGCAGAACCAGCATTTGCTCCACTCCCGGTCAAAGCCAGCTGCCTACCATCTCTGCCCCAAAGTGCTGGCCGTGACCTTGAGATGGTCGCTGCCCTGTGTCAGCACCATCGGGGGCTGCTTTGTGGGGAAGGGACCCCTATCGCCCAGCCTTGGCCACGCGGGTGCTCAGGAAGTGGCTCCCTGAACCAAGGCGTCCCTCACTGTCGCCTCCTTCTTGAGCAATTTAAGGAGCTGTGTCCAGCTGACTGAAGGGACTTGGCCAAGGGCTGGGCTTTGCCAGGGATGGTCCTGGTGTATGTCTGTTGGCATGCAGGGACCAGGAAGGGCACCACCTCCACTCTCAGGATGGCCTGGCTGGGCTGCAACCTCCTGGGCAGATGCCACAGCAGCAGCCCCATTAGGTGGTCACTTTTTTTTTTTTTTTTTTTTTCTTGAGACAGGGTCTCACTCTGCAGTTCAGGCCGGTCTTGAGCTCATGGCAGTCCTCCTGCCTCAGCCTCCTCGGCAGTGGGAACACAGGTGTGCACCACCACGCCCCACTCCTAGGTGGTCACTACTGGAGGGCCCCATCCGTCCTGCTGAGCAGTTGCACGTGCCATTGCCCCAGCTGGGGCTCAGGTCTATGTGCTGTGCTAAGTCCCCGAGAAGCCATTTCAATATGACTTCTGAGGGTGTCGGAAAGCCAAGGAGCAGGGGCAGGTGCCCTTCATCACGGTGACACCAGGCCCCAGCATCTATTTTTAGGACTGCAGGTTTAGCAGACAAACGGAATCTCGGCAAGAGAACCATGGGGCTGAGGACGCAATATCAAGTCACACCAAAGGTCCCTCCCTCAGCCCTTTCCGGAAGTGCTCACTAAATGTCACCAGGTATAAACTGTCCCAGCCTCACCAGCTCCCAGCCAATGGGCCTCGTGGGTATTTACAGGCGCAGGGTCACACTCCCCGGGGCTCAGGGCCCTGTCTGAAGAGCCTTCAGGGCAACACATGAAAATGCTGGCTTTTCCAAGACTGTCCCTAAAGAAGTCCCCCCTGCCGCTCCAGTTTGATCACCGGCTGATGATTTAAAAATAAAATTCTGAGGCTACAGAATTTGACTTGAAATAGCAAAGGAAAATAAAAAGTTCTCTCTCAGCTTCAGCAGCATGCAAAGGGGCTGAGATCCCTGGGCTTCCTGAGGCTGCAGGCTCAGGGCCCGGTCCAGTGGCTGCTGCTGGGCCCCGCAGAGCCGCCCCGCACCCTGCAGGGCACAGGCAGGCAAGATGTGCTACATCGGGGCTGCTCACACTTTCACGTGCACACGAATCACCCCGATGTTGTTACCACCGGGTCTGATCCAGGCTGGCTGGGGTCGGGGCTGAGACTCAGTTCTACCAGTGTGACGCTGAGGGCATGGCCACGCCCTGTCCCCTCTCCACCAGAAGTGGCCAAGAGTGTCAAGGAGGGCGCCAGGCTAGATAGCGATGCCTTGCTTGGTGTGGCTGAGGGAAACCCGTGGCTCCTGTCCATCCCTCAATGGCCCCCGCTGGGCAGAGCAAGCACTACGGAGCTGGGAAGCGGCCAGTCAGGCCCTGGTGGGGTAGGACACTGGGTTTTTGGGCTTGGGATGAGCTGGGGGCAGCATGGGGGACAGCACAGGGTTGGGAGCAGGAGAATGAGGGAAGCTGAGGCAGGCTGGACCACACACATAGGTCACCCTAGTCTACAATCCTGACCCTTCTCTGCTGGTGGCTGCCCCCCACCCGGTGGCACATCTGCCCCCAAGGAGGGAGACAAGGCAAGGGACTTGGAAATGAGGAAATCATCCACGGTAGTGTTGTAGGAAGGGCCTGGAAAGGCAGCCAGACAAGGGGCCGGCAGCCTGTGCCCGTGTCTCACTGGACATGGAGCTGACCTCTCCTGCCTGGCACTCCTGGGGCCATGTAGATGTGGGTCACTGGCAGGTACCTGGTCCCCAAGTGCCTGGAATGCCACCCCGGTGCTCTCTCTCGGCTCCAGGGACCCAAGATGGGGTGGACAGGAGCTGTCATGGGTGCTCTAGTGGCCAGTAGGGATGACACATCCAGGCAGGGGCTGAGGGGCTGGGCACAGGGGAGGCCTGTCTGCGTGGGCTGCATGCATGGGCACTCCGGTCCTCTCCCTGGATGACACGCATTCCTGCTCCACTTGTGCTGTCACCACCTACTGCCATCCTGCAGCAGGAAGGGGGCGTCTTGGTGCCCTCTGGGCCCCTGTCTCCGTGACCCCCAACTCCAAGGCCAGATGGTCTGGGCTCCAATAAACACACTGGCGTAAGCGTCCACAGTGTCACAGCAAAACCACCTCTCATAGCTTAACTCACAGTGTCCCCATCTGCTCCGGCCAGGGGCCCCTTCGCTAAGGAAGGCCATTTGTCCTGGTATGGGCTGAGTGGCTCAGCTGCCCTCGGCTGGCCCCACGTGCCCTCCGCACTGGCCTTGACAGCCCCGGGAGACATGGGGACAGAACCTGTGCCCAAGTGCTGCCCAGTCAGGGCACAGGCCTGCCTCTGCCCTTGCTTTTCGTTCCACTCAGTCCTGGGCACAGCGGGCTCTCCTTCACTGCTTTCCTACCAAGCTCACGGGCTTGTGAGTGCAAATCCCCCAAAGTGGTCACGGGGGGGCCGCTCATTACCACCTGGGACCGTGTGGTGACAGTCAGAATAGGCAGATCTTAGCGACAGAGAAGAGCTGGGCCATGGAGGGGCTGGGGACGAGTGACAGCTGAGGGGTGTAGTGTTTCTTCTTGGGGTGACAAAAATGGCCTAAAATTGACTGTGGTCAGAGATGCACAACTCTGAAGAGTCTAAAAACCGCTGAACTGCACAGTACGTAATTACACCTCAGTACAGCCGTTCTAAAACCTCCCGCGCAGAGGCGGGCGCTCCGACGGGTCACAGGGAGAGGAGCCCACGGTCCAGCGTGGGGTGCCCACCAAGACCCCGGCGCACACCAAGGGGCAGTGGGGTGCAGGAAACGCCTGCTGGGTTAACACCAGATGCCTCCCCCTCCCAGTGACCAATCTGCACTCACTCGGTCTACGTGCACATGGGGGGCACCCCTAAGCGCCACTCGGTCCTGAGAGCTGAGCACCCTGTCACCGGGGAGCTGACGACACACAGAAAAATAAGTGAATCATGAAGCAGGTGGGCAAGTGACAACTGTATGACAGAAACATCCCAGCTGAGACGGGGTAGGGAGAGGCTGGTGGGGGACTGTGCCCTCCTGACCCACGTAAGGTACCCAGGTTGTCTGCCAGCTACCGCCACCCTTCCCCAGCCCAAGCAGACCCATTAACTGGCGGAGCAAGGCTCTGACACTGTGACAGCTGTCCCAGGGGACCACAGAGGGAGGCGGCCAGACAGGCAGGTGCTTTCTCACCCTGCACTTTAGTCCCCTCATCTGTACAGGGCGGGGGGTCCACCCTCACAGCAGGGTGGGTGTGAGGCGCAGGCGGGGCCCCATGCAGTGGCCTGCTACGGGAGGGGCCAGCCCTGCAGGAATGTGGGGCTCACCGCTCTGGTCCGGGGTGCAGCCTTGAGGGGTGCTCACAGGGGAGCAAGAGGTCTGGAGGCTGTGGGGAAGGACATGATGACACCACACAAGGTCCTCATCAGGGCTGGGGAGGGGGAGGGGGCAACGCCTGGTGCAAATCCTAGGATGGGGGGGTGCACGGAGTGGGCCTTGCTCACCTCACCATCTCCTGTTCCCCCCACCCCCCGGCCCTTACGTGAGCTGTGCTAAGACAGCCCATCGGGGCTCCAGACTTCCTCCGGCAGACCTGGGTTGCCCTTCCCCACGTCATTCCTCAGCTGCCAACAGGCTATCAAGGATTCTGCAACATGTGCATCAAAGGCCCCATGCGCTCCTGTCATCAGGTCGGTCGCCACAGGACCAGGGAGGTCACAGGCTGGAGTGTGGGAAATTCTAGTGTTCAGTCAGGCCTAGCACCAGCCTCAGGCTGCTCTGATTCCTCTGATGTTTAATCCTCAGCCAGCCTGGTGCTGTCTGATGACGGATGTGGCGGAGGTCGCCAGGAAAGCGTGGCCAGGGCTTTGCAAGGGCCTGGGAGCAAGGAGCCAGCTGACAGCCTCATTGCTCTTCTCCTGTCCTTGGGGATGGTGGCATGTGTGGAGTGTTCCGGGCTCGGAGACAGTGCAGGCGGGCCTAGGGGCTGTCTTCTGCCTCGCTGGCCTCAACTGCGCATTAAGCAGCCACCTTGTGTGCTGCCATCCCAAGTCCCCCCGGGCAGCAAGGTGCCAGGCAGCAGAGGGTCAACCCCGGGGAGGCAGGGCAGCGTCTGTACCAGGGTCTTCCACAGGCCCAGAGCTCAAAGCCAAGTGACAAAGGGCACCATCACATCCCCATGGGTATGGGGCCGGCAGAATGAAACAGATGGACCCCTGCATGGCCCCTGCCCACAGTACAGCTGCCACCCCCTTGCAGCCTGTCCCCTCCGTGGGCAAAGTAAATAAACAGATGGCGGAGCTGGCTGCCGCTGTCTTCCCAGAGGCCGGGTGGTGGGGAGGAAGAGAAAACTTTTCCCCAGGGAATCCAATGTGTCTTTTGCAGCCCTGAGGCTGTCAGCAGGGAGGCAGGCAGGCGGGTGGCCTCAGGAGCACGGGCAGCCCTCAGTGCCACCTGCAGCCCTAGGCAGCATCTAGAGGCCTCTGGGGTGCCTGGTACACATGGCAGGGGCCACAGCTGTCACCAAGAAGACTGTAGCAAGGGGCACAGCTCTGGGTCACCTGGACCTGGCTAGGAGGCCTGGGGTGTGCGTCTCACTTTCCTAGGCCCAGGTCCTATCACCATGGAACAGGGATTCAGAGAAGTGACCCCTCGAAGCGTTTCCTCTGCTGCGTGGCGCACGTGATCTTGTACCTTGCATGTGTGCACCTGTGCAGTGAGCTTGTCCTCTCGAATGACTTTAGAAGCCAGGTGCCCTCCTGGGGGGCTGGTGGCTGCTCCAAGGACATGCTCTGCTGGCTGGGAGGACAGCCACATGGCTCCAGGTGTCATCCAAAGGCAGCAGGACCTTCCGGGCATCATGCCCACCATAGGGACACTGCCTTCTTGGTATACAAGGCTCTGCCTGGCAGGAAGTGCCAAGCCCTGGCCCTCCTGTCTGGTGGCTCCCGGGCCTCCAATCTGCGCCTTTCTCCTCCCTCCTCTCTGCACGTCCTGCCAAGTGCTGACTTCTAGGCTCTCTTCCGCCCGAGGGGAAGCCTGTGGCTTTCAGAGCCTCACGCTGCAAACCAAATATTTTCCATTCTGCGTTCTCCGTGCTTTGAGAACACACATTTGGAATGCGGCTTAGAGGACGAGTGACTAAGCTCCACCCGCAGGAGATCAATAGTTTGTCCTTTTTGTAACTAGCGCGAATCTGGTGTGCTGGGGCTTCCAGGGGAGACAGAACAACTTCCTGCGAGGCTAGGGGACACTGGCCACGTGGCGCGCCCTGTCCCACGTTCCAGCAGGGGACAAGTGGGGTCTTGGCACTGTCATCAAAGTGAATGAAATATCTCTGGTTGTGGTATGGACTGCTGAAAGAGGCCGATCGGGGCAGGCAATGGTAAGCCTGGCAGCAGCACCCGGCAGCCTCCCCCTCACCAGGGGCCAGCCCCACCCGAGCACCCAGCCTGGGCAGGCCACTCCTCCACTGTGCCCGTCTGGATCTCTCGGGCAGCCTCCGGGGAGGAAAGGGCAGAAGTCTCAGTAATGAAACCACTGTGGGGAGTGCTGACGCCTGGCCAGGGGCCCCTCACCTGGTGGTACCTGCCAGACCCGGAAGAAAATGCTCCCACGGGTGGCCAAGAAATTCCAGACGGCAGGGCCAAAGGCAGTGGCAGAGGTGGGTCAGTGTGGCAAAGGGTGGAGAGCAGTTAGCTCAGGCCTGGTGGTGGGCACTGGGGTCTCTCCCACAGACGGAGGCTGGTTGGACCCCACTGGCCCTCCTGGCAGAGCACACCTATCATCTCAGCGCTCTGGGAGGCAGAGGCAGGAGGACCACAAGCTTGAGCTCCGTTTGGGCCACTTAATGTGTTATCGTCTCAAAAATAAACAAAAGGGGCCGGTGAGACGGCTCAGCGGCGTAAGCGGCTGCCTGGCAAGTGTGAAGTCCCGAGTTCGACTCCCGGAACCCACATACGAGAAAAGGGCCGGTGATATCGCTCAGTGGCACGGGCGCCTGCTGGCGCGCGGGGTCCTGAGGTCGACCCCCGGTACCCACCAAAAAAAAAAAAAAAAAAAAAAAGGGCTAGGGATACAGCTCAGTGCAAAGGCCCTGAGTTCAATCCCCAGTATCACCAAAAATAAAAAGATTGTAACCGCTGCCCGGCAAGTTCTCACCGCCAGTGTGGCCCAGCCAGCACGTGTCCCCACCACGGCCTCGGCCTGTGTGCCCTGTGTTCCTTGCTGTGGCCAGGGGCCAGCACTGGGCCCAGGACAGAGGGGCCTTTGCCCAGTGAATGAAACTCCCCAGTAGGGAAGGCCAGACATCGCACAGGTGTGGCCGCACGCTAGAGGCCAGTGGGGGCTCCACTCCGTGAACACTGCTCCATCTGTCCCTGACCCCGAAGGCCTGGCAGGGCTGCAATGGAGCCAAAAGTACACTGAGACACAACCGCCCACCAAAGCATGAGCTCTGCTGCTGGCAGGGATCCCGTGTCAGTGATCCCGTGTGCGCACACACGTGTGCATGGGTACATGGTGGGGAGGGGCTGCTATACCTTTAAACACAGCTCAGAAGCGTGTCTGGACTCAACGGGCTTCTGCCCTGGTGGCCCCTGCCCCTTGTGGGCAAAGCAGCGAGCCAAAGAATGGCACCGTGCTTACGTGGCCAGGGTTGGGTGGCCCTTCACCCTCCCCAGCATGCACCAGGTGCTCTTGCTCTGCTGCAAACCGCAGTCCTGTGGCCCAGCCCTTGCTGGGCTCCTCCTGCTGCTCTCCCTCCCCTTCCCGAGGTGGCCCTAGTGGAATCGGATGTGCTGTCCGTCCCCTGCACCTCATGCAGCTGTCCTCCTGGCACCTCGAGAGAGTGAACCATGGGACTGAGCAGACCCTGCACACCAGCGCTGTGGGGAAAGACGGTGTGCAGCTCTGTGGACCTCGCCAGCCTGCAAGGCAGAGGCAGCTGGGAGAAAGCCTGGGCTGCTGAGGGGCTGGCAGGGGTGTGGCACCCTCTCACTCCTGCTGACCTGATTTCAGGGAACACAGCACTCATTGCAAGTCCCTGAGCACCAAGCGAGCAGGTGGCAGGGCAGCTCCGGATGCTGGCCTTTTCCCATCCCGACGCAGACCTCCAGGAACACGCTGTGACTCGCTCCCAGTGAGGCTGGTGGATACGTGGTCCCCAGCCCTCCCGGGACAGGCAGCACCCTGCTGCCCTTCACAAACCTGAACTCCAGCATTGGCCAGCAAATAAGAATCTCTCCAGACTCTAACCCGACACACAAATGAAGGAGGCCAACAGAGAGCACTGGGGCGGCCGAGGGGTGCGGTGGCAACAACATTCCTTCCTGGGCAGGACCACAGGGGCTGGCGGGGGCCACAAAGTGCCCAATGGCTCTTTTGGTCACAAAACTCTCTAGGACTGGGTGTGGCGCCTCACAGCCTGCAAGAACCTATGGCGTGACTGTCCACAACCCCACAGCATTTCCCCAGGTTGAGCCACACCATGGACAGCAGCCTCCCTCTCCAGCCTGGCTGGGCTAGAGCCAGGAAAGTGGTGGCCACTCCTGCCGGGGCGGAACAGGTCCACAGGAGGACCCCAGGCCCTTCTGTGCCTTGTGCCCAGGGCTGGGATGAGGTCCCAGGGAGCTGACAGGTATGGAAAGCTTGCCCTGTGCCCTGCCTCAGCACAGAGGTGCCAGGGCCTTCGGGTCAGATCACCACTGAAACCAGTGGGCATTGGTGTGGTTCCCGGATCCTGCAAGGATGGTGCCAAGGCCCACACTGAGCGAGCGTCACAAAGCAGCGTGGCAAAGCAGTGCAGCAGGCAGGGGCTGAGGCACAGATGCAGCCTTCCCAGGCCTTGGTTTGAGCCACATCTCAGACAAATCCCCCAGGGCTCAAGCCGAGAAGGGCCACCTTAGGCCACACCTGCAGTGAGCCACCCTCTCCTGGGGGCTAGAGGGGACACAGCACCACAGCTGGCCTGCTGTGTGGCCCTGGCAACCAGTCACCCCCATCCTGTCAGGACAGGACAACCCACCCTCACTCCAGACACACCGCATGGACTGGGTGAACCTCGCATGCTGATGGCTTCAGCTGCCCGTGACCGGCATGAGGACCCCAGCACACCTGCCCCTATCCAGGAAGCCGCTCTGGTTCCTATGCCCCACCCTCCCAGGAGAGGTAGCACCTTTCCAGCCTCGGGGTGGGTGCTTAGCAGACAGGGCCACCGCCACCCTCAATGCTGCCAGGGACAGCATTTACAGCAGAGGAGACATGAAGGTGACATTCACTGCAACGGGGGGTGGGGGGAGAAGCATCCCCTACGCTGTTTCAACCTGGAAGATGCGTTCTTGTCACTCCATGGCTGGTGACTGGGCACCCTGGCTGGAGGGGAGGCCCTGGGACGGGGTGGCTGGCGCCAGGCTCGACTCTCCTGCTGTGGGTTTGCTGGGAGCACACATGGCAAATGTGCATTGCAGGGACAGCAATTCTCGGGCCCAGGCCGGGATGCCCAAGTCCTCTGGCTGATGCCATGGGCCAGCCTGGGGTCCTCAGGGGCAGTGGGACCCTCATCTAGGACAACTGGGGCTAAGTGCTGCCCACACAAGGGGCTGGGGAGTTGTTTAGACCCAATGCACATTCAGCCTGGTTTCCTGGACCAGAAAATGCTTCCCACGCCCAGCTGGGAAAGATCTCACCCATCAGAGACGCCAGGCCGTCCCGGTGCTAGGTGCCCAGGGAACCGCGGGTCCTGTGCCACAGAAGGTGGAGTCCCTGCTGGACTGCCGCACAGGCCCCCTTCCCAGCCCTGGCCAGTGGTCTGGGGCCTTCCTCTCCCCACCCAGAGGGCACTGCCAGGAGAGCCCTGGCATCCACACCCACAGCCTGGCGTCCTGCACGCGTGCCAATTCCAATCCTCAGCCCGGGAAGTGCCGCAGCTGCTGGGGAACATGGTGTGCAGGCCCTGCCCGCATCAAATATTCATCAAGAAACAACGGCACAGAGAGGCTGTATTCCGTGTCAGCCGGGCCCTGGGGAGGGAGCTAAAAATAGGCAGAGGATGAAGTCTTGCTGGCGGAGGGGGTGGGCAGGGAGCCGAGAGGTAGCAATGCACCCCTGTAGCCACGTGCGGCCACGTGTGCTCCTGGCCGAGGTGCCCAAGCGGGTGCCGTGCAGGCCCGGCCGGAGCTGAGCAGCTCTCTCCGGGGAGAGCCTGCCCTGCCCTCTCCGCCAGAGACTAGTTCATCAGCGCGGGTCCCGGCGCCTCCCTGAGGGATCTGAGACCACCTTTAATGAGCGAGAAACAACGGCCCGGATCCACGTGACACCGGCCTCCAGTGAGGCCCCGTACTCGGGGGATGCAGTGGCTGTGTCCTCCATTCAAGCGGGTGCCCCTCCCTGCCCCCAGCAGCCCTATGTGCCCCCGTCCCACCTCTGCTGGGGTCGCCACCCACTCTGACCGGGGACACAGGTCTCTAGAAATAGAAGCCCTCGGGTTGGCCACACTTTGCACCCATGGTGAGCGAGCCAGAGTCCAGCTGGTGAGAAGGGGGCACCCGGGGCTGCCTGGGCAAGTGGGGTGCTCAGCAGCCGGGATGGAGGGGATGGGGCAGGTGAGTGCCGTGAGGGGCAGTGCACCAGTGTGTGACCCCAGGAGGGCCTGGGGTAGGGGCACAGGAGTCTGTTTCGGGGCCGAGGGCTGAGGTCAAGGAGGCCAGGCGCCGCGGGTGGACATGGCATGACACCCTCCCTGCCTGCTTCTTGGGCTCTGTCAGGAGCACTGTGAGGGCTTCAGCCTCCAGAGGGGGCACAGTAGGGGGCACAGAAGAGTAGGGCAGAGAGGTCTTCCCAGCCCGACAGTGGGGCTGCCCCACAAGCCCCAGAGGGCAGGTGCTGTCCCAGCTGGCCCAGCACAGGGAGTCATGGGCACTGGGGAAAGGCCGCGCAGGGCTGCCTCCTGCCCACCTGGCTGAAGTCCCCTCATGCTAAGTCCGGGTTCACCGTCAGCCCTCCCTCCCACCCGCAGCCCCTCGGAGAGGTCATGCGGGCAGTGGCGGTGTGGACGGGACCATGTGAGGACTCAGGACCAGCCTGATTCAGTGGAACCCCCAGGTGAGTCCAAGGCGAGCAGAGAGGAGGAAGGCGGGGAGGAGGGTGGAGGTGGGGAGGCTGGAGAGGGCACTGGGGGCAGCTGAGACACCCCGGCCACCACTGGATATGCCTGGCCTTGGGGGGCCTGAGAGCCTGGGAAGGGAGGCAGATCCCAGCCTTGACCAAGGACTGCAGGGACACAGGGACCAGGGCCACCAGCCAGGGGGCCTCCTCAGCTGCAGGCAGAAGCAACAGCTGCATCCTAGCCGCTGGGAGGACAGGAGATTTCCAACGCAGCGCATTTACAGTCACCCAACGCTGACAGGACAGACAGATGTCACCGGGGCGCTTGGACCCACCTTGCCCAAGTGCTCTGCTTCTGCCTGCTCACCCGCTTGGTCCCAGAAGAGCTGCCCTGAGCGAGAGGCACTGGGTTTGGCCCACCAAGGAATCAGTACTGGTCTAAAGGCCGCAGGGCCTTGGGTGCTGGCCAGGAGGGGGACCCTCAGTTCCTGTGACAGGGCGGACGCTGCGTCCCTGGGCTGCTCTATCCTACGGTGCCCTGTGAGGGACGTGCGGACAGTGCACACCCACCTGACTGCCCTGCACACCCAGGCACAGCCAAGCCTGGAGCTCTGAGGTAGAGAAGGCCCAGGAAGCCCAGACCCCAGTCCAGGGATCTGGCTTGGTCCCCACCCGGCAGGACACGCAGACCAAGGACGCCTCGGGAGAAGCGGCCCCTCGGCAGGGGATGGAGGACAGGAGACTTGAGGCACGGTCCTTACCCCGCTCTAGCACACCTACGACCCCAGAGGGTACTGCCATGTCCACTCTGTCCCCACGGCCTCCCCGCAGCGTGGACAGCACTGCTTCACACGACCTCGGCCGACCTGAGGGACAGCACCCCGGGCACACTCACCACCAGCTGTGGCACAGGCAGCGGTTTGCCCTCCTGGCTCAGCGACACGTAGGTGAAGAAGGCGCTGGCGGCCCGGTAGCGCTTCTGCGAGTTGTCCACCACCGGGTCAGCATCCACCAGCACCTCGATCTCCATGGACTTGTTGCTCGTGAAGGTCATGCGGCCGGAGATGGTGATGACACAGCCTGCAGGGCATGGGGAGCAGACATGAGGGAGTGGGTACTGACTCGGCCTCAGCTGCCGGTTGGGGCCGGGTGGGGCTAGACCAGTGTTACCAAGGACAGCTAAAGGCACGAGGTTAGGTGACACAGGCAGCAACAATGACGAGGGTGTTAGAGAACAAACTATTAGATGCGCCATTAGTAGCCCACACGTTATCTCCCTTGGGCTGTCCTCAGGACCTTGGCGGCCCTCGATGTCGCCCGCCATGTAGGAAGCACCCTGGCAGGGCTCTGGGTGTGAGGGGCCTGGCTCCTCCTAGGACACTGTCAAACCTGTGACCTGCATCTGGTCTTCTCCGTGGCCTTACTGTGCCTACTGGGCCACACAGCTGCCCCATCACACTGCTCCAAGCACCCTGAAGAACCTTTCAGAACATCACATTCCTCTCGCTGGACCAACTCAGGTCCCTATTGGGCTGACCGGGGTCCTAGGTCCTTCTTGAGCCACCTCTGGGTTTCAGCCCACACAGCCCCACCCTGCCCCACCCCGAGTTCTCCAGGGTCGTCGTGACTGCTTGTCACTCTCTGCCCTGCTGAAGCTTCGTCCTCAGAGCTGTCATCGTGCCAGGGCCTCTCCCCAGGCCCCTGCTTCCCCACACCAGCATGGTGCCACGTGATCACGACAAAACCCAGAGCCACTATTCCCCCTCCCCAGTGATCCTGGGGCAGCCTCTCTGCTTCCCATGGCCCCAGGCTCGTGTGCTGCACTCTGCCCACTGCTTTTGGACCCAGAGCTTCTCTTCCGGCCCCCTCACCCTGTGGGGCACAACCCCTGCACAGCCTGGCCTCAGCCCTTCCTCCCCTCGCCACACTCTCTCATCTCTCAGAGCTCAGCTCCGCAAATGGGCACCAGAGAACCTCTCTCAGTTGCCATGGGAGGGAAGGAAGTAAGCCCAGTGTGGAGCTGGGTCCACAGACATCATCACTGTCACTGCTGATGTCACTGCTCCCGGCTGCATTCGCCCATGGGGTTTCAAGGGTGGGGCTGGCACCTGGCTGCCGCCTCCCTCCACCACGTGACCAGAGCGCCCCAACGCAGCTAGGCCTCCTCCACCCCACCCATGTCGGCCAGAGGGACCTGTTCGGCAGGAATTGGTGCTGGCGGTGGGGCCCTTTGACATACTAGTTACTGACATGTTTAGAGACCCAGAGAGAGAGAGAGAGAAAGAGCGAGAAAGGGGCAGCGCAGGCTACTCTATGTAAATGTTCCGGAATGTTCCACGCCACACTTGACGTCATACTTACGTACTTTGTGCTGGACACGACCATTTCTGGGAGGGAAGGAAAGAGCCACGTGGTCAGTGACAGGTGACATGGCATGGGCTGTGAGGTGCAGCGTCACCTGCAATTATCTGGACACACTGACCACAGACCCCGGGGCCGTGTCCCAGCTGAGGGGCTGGAAGGTCGTAACTCTCATCGCAGGGTCTTCACAGTGTCTCTCCCTCCCCAAATGCTCAGCAACCCTCCCTGTCACTGATAATCATGAGCCAGAGGTCATAGCCAGGATGCAGGGACGTCCCTGCCACGAGAGCAAGCCGGCGAGCACTTCCTCAGTGGCCCGTGGGTCAGATGAGGAGCACCTATGATGGCTACCAGGGGGGCAGTTCTGGGGTCTCTGCACATGGCTGAGAATTCCAGACAATGACAGAAAATGTGCCTTTCTACGGTGGCCCAAGAGAGCCCTTCCCCACCACCACCTGCCACGGCCAAAATACTGGCTGCTCCTGGCTTCATTTCTATGCTAGAAATCTGAAGACCCCTCTAACTGTGAACAAGCAGGCCAATCCTCCGAGCCCTGGGCCAGACGACAAGCAGCAGAGTATGGTGTCAACATGACACTCCCTCACGTGAGTGGGGACATTCCCAAGCACAAGCAAACCCTGAGCCTCGTCCCCTGCCGGAGAGCAGTGCCATGGGCCCACACAAGCCCTGGGCAGCACATGGGAAGTGCTCTGGGGCTGGACCCGGGATGGACACAGGCAGGCCCAGTTACCAGGGGACACACAGGGCTTCCAGGCCCTGAGTGTCCAACCTGGTCCTCAGAGCCCTCCACCCTGACCCTTAGTTTCCACGCTCGGCCACGGCAAAAGTCTGGCCTGGCTCATGCTTTGCGCCTTCACTCAGTACCTCTTCTCCAGGGACGCTGGCTCGGGACAGCCCAGGGCCTCTGCTGTACTCCTCCTGTACCAGGCTTCCTCTCCTGCCTGACACTGCCAGCCTGTCCATCTGAATGATGCCCGTGTCCCCCTAGCCTGGAAGCCCCATGAGGGCTGGAGCAGTGTGGCCATGTGCCCACCAGTCTGGTCCTCAGAGTCCAGGGAGCCCCCAGCCCTCCCGTCACCCTGGAGGGACGCTAAGCAGACCTGAACTGGGTGCACCTGGTGACATGGGCAGTGGCCTGCTGCAGACCCTGCTGTCCCTTCCTCCCAGCTTGAGTCAGATGCAAGCCTCAGAGTGGTGCTTAGACCCTGCTACCCTCCCCAGTCCACCTGCCTGCCACTCCCCAGGAAGAGGAAAGGAGGGTTCCCGAGCCCCAGTGCTCAGAATGGCCAGGCGTGGACATGAACAATGGAGTGGGTGAGCCCGGGTCTGAGTGGCCCACAGTGTTCTGGGCAGCTGTGGACACAGCAGCAGGTGACCCACAATGACAACTTCCTTCTTGGAGGACCACACAGGCCTCACTGGACGCTCGACCCTGGGCTCAGAGCTCTGTGACCAGCAGAACATTGAGAACTGCAGTCTCCAGGTGGGAAAGGGACAGCATGCTGAGCACAGGGCCCAGCACTCCAGAGCGAGCGACGTCAGCAGGCGTGGACACCTGTGGGTCCACCGTGAGTGGCAGCCACCGTCTGCTTTAATCAACCATGAGCCAACATGGGATGGTGCAGCAGCGGGGCTGGCAGGTGCCCCGCCATCGCCCCCACAGATAGGCATCTCTCCCGGGTGGCAGCAGCCAGATCTTAGCACCGTGCCAGGGATTTGGAAAAGAAAACAAAATAATAAAAAAGCTATTGCCAAGCCTGAGAGGGGGCCAAGTGTCTCAAAGAGGAACAGCTCAGCACCTGCCCTTCAAGGAGCCACGGCAGGTAGCGCTCTCCAGACGAGCAGGAAACGGTGAACGGACGTGGGCATTTCTCACATAACCTCCCGGAGCCTCACTAGGAGGGTCCCACCTCCACCCTAACGGTCTGCAAGATCATTTCTCCACAAGGAAGGTGGCTTTCAGCCTCCCGGCCTGCGGTCAGTGTGGCAGCAGCTTCAGGAAACCACTGTGCCATTCCTGACGGCACTGGGCCCCACCAGGCACAGCGCGGCTCCAAGGAAGGGGCTCTGGCCGTGTCCACTGCGGGGATGGCGGGGCCCAGCCTCTCGCCTCCTCCATGTCCAGCTGAAGTACGAGGCAGAGGGGAGGGCGCTGGGCAGGGACAGTGGCTCCGGGAGCACAGCTGTCTTAGGAGTTTTAAGGGGACTGGAGCATAGCCACGTCAGGCACCAAACAAAGCCAGGATCCAACCTCATCTCGCTCCACTGCTTATGCATGCCTGCGTGTCACCAGGAGCCCAAGGCCAGCGGGGTGCGCCCACCCCACTCTGCAAAGGAGCAGAGGGAGGAATCACGCTGGTCTAAGGTGACAGTGCCCTGTGTCCTGTGGAACCCAAGACAGATGTCACAGCGCTGCTGCTGAAGCTACCTGACATCACTCCTGCGGGTTTCTCACAGGTGACATTCCTCTAGAAATGACAAACAGGGTGTGACAGTCTATCGGCCCCGGGGGACATCGGCCTGGAAGCAGGCCCAACTCTACAACGCCACTTCAGTCTGCCCCAAATTCCTTCTCATCCAAACACTGTCACCTGAGAAAGCGGCACCATCTCTGTGCCCCAGTGAGGAGCCAGGCGCCTCTCTCAGGGTTCTCCAGGCCAAGGCTGTGGCAGCCACGGAGGGGCAGGACCCCGTGAGAGGGGCAGTGCTGTGCCACGTGTCAGCATGGCTCTGCTCTGCAGCTCTTCAGAAGGTGTGACAGGGCCAGGCCACCAACTTTGTGCCGTAGGCCCTCGTCCCTGCCACCTGCAGAAGCCAGGCCACCATGGCTGCCCTGCCAGAGTCACAGCTCTGGAAACCGACACCCACGCTGAGTTCTAGACAACACAGCCTCCCTAGAAAGGAGGTCTCGTCCCCTGCACGAGCCGCCCCAATGTCTTCCAGGTTGCAAAAGGCATCCTAAAACGATGGTCTGATCGGCTCCAGCTTACAGTTTCCCCCAGGCTCTGTAATCCCTGCACCCGGGAGCCACTGTACCCCTCCTGACGCCCCCACACAGCGATCCTGGCCATGACAGCAATGAGGGTGAAGAGCCGAGGCCCTTCTCTGTGGCTGCCGCAATCCCAGCCAAGACTGCTGTCCACCTTTGGGTGCTGTCCACCCCTGGGTGCTGTGCTGAGCTGCAACCTCGCCTGCTTCAGGGCGTAGGCAACAGGGAGAGCGCTCTTTGCTCAGCGGTTCGAGACAGGTGCACACAGTGGTTCCAGGGAACGTGATCGCATTCTCCGCTGTGGATTCTGAACTGGTACTTAACGCTGTGGCCCTAAGCACAGTGATTTCCCCAGGCAGGAGTTCTAGAAAGACAGTGGCACAGACTCAACGTGGTGGATCCTTGTCCCCACAGGTTCCCGCCATGCTGCACCTAGCACTCAGAGCACACGATGCAGACCAGGCCACTTATTTGGGACAAATTCTAAAAATAACACTGGAGTCTGTTTGTAGCCACCACCTGTGGTTAAGAACAAGTTCTGCAAAGCAGATGGTCCTCCTCATCCTGAAGCCCCAGTCCCCGGGGGTAAGATTAACCGGCTCCCCATGAGGCCACCCTGCACCCTCCCACCTCGGGTGCCTCCACCCAGCACTCGGCAGCAGTGGCCAGCGTTCTGCAGGTGCAGTTGCTGGGGCGACACCAGAGCTTGGCTGGCAGGGCCATGCAGGGTCCATGCCCGGCCTTGGGGGCTCTCGAGGAAGCGTTGGTGGGCACGGGGCACCACAGACTGTGCCTGGCCATGGGAAAACCCCAAACAACAAGGGTGCCCAGGGCGGAGCAAGCAGGGCTGCTTCCTCCCCGCAAAGAAATGTGCTGGTCACAGGCTCGGTGGGCACGGTGTGGCCCTGGGTACATGGGACCTTCACAGGGCTCCTTGGAGGGTCAATGCGCGTGGATGAGCACACGCAGGTCTTTAGGGAGAGAACGGCCTCTGTCACTGAGTTCTGTGTTTTACCGCACTGAAAACTGAAACCAATCCACACTAGCTCACGGACGTCCCCACAAGACTAGGGTGCAGAGCTCGCCCCTCCTGTTCCCATGACACTGAGTAGATACCAGGCGTGAACACGGCACGAACAGAGGCCACAGACCGGGGCCGTACCCTCTCCCCCTTAACTTGGTCAGAAGAGTTCTGTTACCTTTTCGGATCTTATCATGAAAATTAATGGCGTCCACAGAAGCCGTGACTATGTTGGTCTTGCAGTGGCGTGCAGCCACGATCCCAGCCACCTCGTCCATGAGCTTCATCGTGACACCTGCAGAGAAAGGGGAATGTGGCAGAGGAGACACGGAATGGCTACTCCCCACCTGGAGACAACAGCGCCTGCCATCCACCCGGGAGGGCTGCAGCCAGCAGTGGGCATGGGGGTGATCGAGCATGGAACATGTTCGCAGTTTAAAACTGGCCCAGGGGAGCTTTTGCAAATGACCCCAGCTGACACGCTCGGCCACTGATGAAGTGACAGCCCTTTTGCTAACCTCCACAGACCCTGCCAGGACAGGCAGACAGGAACACGCTGGCGAGGACGAGGAGAGCTCCTACCACCACCCCTCATGGGAATCGGCTGTGGCACAGCCGCTGGGAAGTCTAGAGCTGCCCACACTTAGGTTAAAGAAATACTCGCGAGAAAAAGCAACGCACATCCAACAGAAACTTGAACGTGCTTTCAGAGCACCGCTGTTTCTAATCTCCCGAAAGCCAAAAAATGGAAGAAACTCAAATGCCAGTCAACTGATGAATGGATAAACAAAGCGTGGCATGTCCACCCACTGGGACGATCTGTGCTATGACACAGATCGACCTTAGAAACGGCAGTCGAAGGGACAGATGCCAGGCACTAATGGCCACATGCTGTATGATGCCACCCATGGGAACTGTCCCGAACAGGCCAATCTGCAGAGACAGGAGGCAGCTCCCTGGGTCCCTACAGAGGGGGACGAGGGGGACATAGGAGCAGCTGCAACGGGGTACAGGATTTCTGGGGTGATAAAAATGTCCCAAAATTGAGTGTAGAGGTTAAAAGCACATTTCCTAATCCGAGTAGCTCAATGCTCCAAAAACCTAAACTTTTCAAGCACAAAAATGACACCATGAGTAGGAAATGTTACATGATGAGCCCAGCCTGGGCAACTTAGTGACACTGTCTCAAGATGAAAACAGGGCTGGGGTGTAACTCAGTACAAAGGCCTTGGGTTCAATTACCAGGACTGCAATAAACAAACAGGTTTTTATACTGTAGGACGAGAACATGCATTGGTTTAGCCACCACTGAGAGCAGTATGGAAGTTCCTCAGAAATCTGAAAACTAGAACTCCCATTGGTCCGGGAACCCCACTACTGGATACAGATTCAAAATATCCCAGAGAGACCCCTGCACTCCCAAGTTTGATGCAGCACCATTACAACAGCAGAGATAAGGACTCCGTAGAGCTGTCCACCACCAGGGAAAGGGTAAAGAAAATGTGTGCATATGCAATGGAATACTACACAGCCATAAAAAGAATAAACCCCTTCATTTGCAGCAACGTAGACGGAACTAGACAATAAGGGAAATAAGCCAGGCACAAAAAGATGAGTATCCCACATAGAAGCATATCTCGCTTCTATGTGGGAGCTAAAAGAGTTGGTTTCACAGAAGCAGAGAGTAGAAAAAAGGCCAATAGGGAGAAGACAGGTGGAGGTGGAGTACTGAGGGAAGGTGAGAATGGGCACGAGAATACAGGCATGCAGGAGTGCATCCTAGTGTTTACAGCCAGTGGAGTGGCTGCGGCTCATGGGAGTTCACCTCGTTTTACAAAGAACTGGAGGGAGGAGTTCAAAGGTTCCCAACACAAAGAAAATGTCTAAGGAGATGAAAATACTAATTACCCTGATCATTTCACACTGCACCTCACAAATACGTAAGTTATGTCAATACAAAAATCTCTCTTACGAAAAGCTGTAGAACATTCCCTTCAGGTTATGCGCAAAGTGCACATGGAATATGCAGGAATTTCACCTTTGAACTCAGGTCTCACCTCCAAGACATCTCCTCCTGTGTGTGCAAATATTCTCAAGTCTGAAAAAGTTCCAAATCTGAAACACTTCTAGTCCTGATCAACTAGGACAGAGGAAAGCCAACCCACAGTGTGGCTGCACAGCTCTGTGACTCTAGGAAAACCAAGGACTCTAAATGGGTGAACTGTGTGCTGTGTGAATTACACCTCAGTGAAGCTGTCACATGAAACAAAGAAAAGCTCCCAGAAAGAAGCCACCATGCCCTTAAACCTCGGGCTGCGAGTACCTGCTTTCACTGCACCCCTTTATCTGACAGAGCAGCAGGTGCAAGTCTCTCACCCCTAATTCTTGCCTCTATACTTTTTTCTTTGCAGAACTGAGAATTGAACCTAGTGCCTTCCCATTGAGCCACCCCCCATGCCCCCAATTTAGAGACAGGCTCTCGCTAAGTCACCAAGTGGCCCGGGCAGGCCTTGAACTTGGAATCCTCCTGCCTCAGCCTCCTAGAATGCTGGAATTACAGGCATGTGTCACCATGCCTATTCTTATTTATTTATTTTTTTATGTGGGTACCGGGAGTCGAACTCAGGACCTCGTGCTTGCCAGGCAGGCGCTTATGCCACTGAGCTATCTCACCAGCCCGTATTTCATTTTTTTAAAAATTTAATCTGTTCCTTTTATAAAGGTGAACTACACGAAACTGCTCCTATTCAACTATTTCTGACCCACAAAAGCATCAAAGTGATACTGACCAATAAGGAGCTCTCAGAAACGTCAGAAAGCCATGTGTGCCTTCATCCTGGGGCACAGAATGATTTCTACAAATCCAGAGAGGCCCCAAGTCCAGACTCGGCCCCACTGGGAAAGCCAGGCTCGTGTGGAGTTTTGCTGGGCAGAAGCTGCCGACTCAGATGTCTGCAGGGCTGGCGGGTGACGTCGGAAAGTAACCGGGCCGGTGGGGCCACAGGCAAGCAGTCAGCCAGGGATCTTCTGCCCCGCGTGGGTCCTCCATGCCATGGCGCTCCCCTATCCAAACACACGGCACAGGTCTCAGCGGGACCTGGACCCCACCTGAGCTGGAGTCTGAGCGAGTGGGGAACCCAGAAAACCCAGGAGCTATTCCACATGAAGCATTTACGAAACCTGCTTGGGAGGGTGTAACAGTGACATTACGGACCTGGGAGACAGAAAGCTATTTTGAGCCAGGCGTGGTGGTGCACACCTGTAATGCCAGCACTCAGGAGGCTGAAGCAGGAGAATCGTTCCCAGCCAGTTCCAAGCCAGCCTGGACTATACAGTGAGTTCAAGGGAAGCCTGCACAAATAAAAAGTAAGCAAGCGAGCTATCTGTCCTTAGATACGACACCCAGGGTTGGCTTCAAAACCCTCCACAGGGTAAGAGGTGGCGCAGGAACGGCGGGAACAGCTGCGTGTCAGCAGCGACTGGAGCTGGGGTTCAGATGCCAGGTGCTCCCCACTCTCTTCCCCTCAATTTCGTGACTGAGCATTCCCATAATAAAAGCTATTTTAAGATCCAGTGTTCTTTTTTTTTTTTTTTTTTTGTGGGTACCGGGGGGACGACCTCAGGACCTCACGCGCCAACAGGCACCCGTGCCGCTGAGCGATATCACCGGCCCCTTTTTCGTATGTGGGTTCCGGGAGTCGAACTCGGGCCTTCACGCTTGCAAGGCAGGCGCTTAAGCCGCTGAGCCATCTCACCGGCCCAGATCCAGTGTTCTTGCTTTGAGAAATGATATTCTTTTCACTACAACTTTTCCTCCAGAAGCCAAAGAAGGTCCTGGAACACAGAGGTGTGGGAGGAGGTGGGCACCTGCCACAAGCGACTTCAGAGGGCCCGGGGTGCCTGTCACATCTGTTCTGCTCAACCCACGCAGGGGGGTCGGAGCCCTGGGTCTCAAATTAATGACGGGGCCAAAGCCACACAGAGGCTCAGTTATAAGGACACTGGGACAGTCACCAGGCTTCCCCATTGGGCGGAGAAGCCACTGGCAGGGTTGCACTGGAGCTCGAAGGTAGGAGGTGGTGGGCCGTGCGTGGCTTGGTCTTCGCCTGGCCTTGCGTGGAGTCACTCGTGGGTCACATGGTGTCACTGCAGAGACAGGCAAGGCCAGCACTGTGGGATCCACCACGGGCTCTTCCAGCCTGACCAAGGCAGTGGGAGGCCAGCGGGGCAGGGTAAGGCCACTGGGCTGAGCGCAAAACAGAATGGGCTCCAAGTCAGTGCGGACGGCTGTGCAAGGCGGAGGCTTCTGGCTTCGCCACACCCCAGGGTGAACATGTGCCTCCCGTGTGGCTGAGCCTCGAGTCGCACAGCTGATGTGAGTGCCCACGCCTGCTCTCTCTCTCTCACACACACACACACACACACACGCACGCACGCACGCACACACGCTCTGCCTGGGGGACTTGCGGGGCCAACCCACTGCATTGCTGGGTGGCTTTGGGCAGGCAGATGACATGCCCTATCTGTGTGGCCGAGGAAGTGACAGCATCCAGAGTGATTGAGAAGCAGACTGGCATAACAGCAGCTGCCGTCGCAGGACACAGGCTTGGTGGACGGACGTCAGCTGAAGTCAGCACCAGTTTGCTTTGGGACTTGTGGGGGATCTGAGGTTTGGGGGCGAACAGAAAAGGGAAGAGGAATGAGACAGCCCAGAAGGACACCAGGGCACAGGCTGGACAGGACGGCACAGGGTCACAGAGGCAGGGCTCTTGCCATGGCTGAGGCTTCAGAGTGGATGGTAACTTAAGGGCGTTGGCAAGGGGGATAGGCCACAGGTTGAGGTCCTTGAGGTTGATTTTCCTCCTAAAAACTAAGTTGTGATGACAGCTGGACAAGTGTCCTCGCTCATGCTGGGGCCAGCGCAGGGTGGCCGCAGGGTAGCCGCAGAGGCACTTCCCGCAGGCTGTCCCTAAGGCCGTGAGCAAACCTCCTGGCTGCGGCCAGAAGCTCCCGGGCCTGGGCCCCGTGTCTGGACACCGCCTGGCTCTAGGCGGCTGACCGTGCGCGTTAAGGAAACGTCCATCCAGAGTCAGGACCGCGGGCTGCTCTCCGCAAGGCACAGCGGAACGATGGAGAGACGGGACTCCAGGAACTTGCTGGCGGGGCCCATTCTTTGGACACTGGGAACTGCATCTGCTCTGCCCACTGCCGCATCCCGAGGGCCTGGGCCCTGGCAGAGCCCAATCCACAAGCATGGGTGAGGGACCCATGAGAGGAGGAGGGTGCGATGAGAGCCCCACACCCCATCACTCGGCCCTGCCTGGGCTCTGGGGTTGGGGTGCACTGCTCCTCACCAGCCCTGCGATGCGAGTCCAGCATGGATTCTCACCCCAGATGGGATCCTGGGGTACGGGCGAATGATCACCACGAGGGGGAGGAGCCAGCAAAGGCAGCAGGATGGTTGTCGCCTCCCTGGGCGGGGCTAGTGAAGGAGGGGTAATCAGGAGGGAGGGAAAAGTGTGTAATTAACTGAACTGAAAATGTGCCTACAATTAGCCCCTTATCCCTACACACAGAAAAGTAGAACTTGTTAAAAATATGAAGAATAAAGCCAGTCCCCTCCTGGGCAACATAGTGAGACCCTGTCTCAAAATGTAGAGGGCCGAGGATGAAGCTCAGTGGTAGAGGGCCCTGGGTCCAATCCCCAGGACCACAAACAAACAACCTCAGAAGAGTAAAATAGAAGGCGCTGAAATCAGCCTGTCCATCCCAAGTGCCAGTGTCTGGCATGGACCACACAGGGCTCCACTGTCACCCAAACACTGCAGGATCCAAGGCTCATGGCAACCAGGATGAGCTCAGAGCCCCCACAGACTCCGAGGGGTCCCCCAAACACACCCCGAAGACACACAGTGTCATGATGTGGACACCTGGGCTGTGCCTCTGTCCCTGGCACGTGGCGCTCGGGAGACGGCTGCTGAGTGAATGATCGGTGAGCGCGTGCTCACCGGGCATGGAGCTCCAGGAGCCGGCGGGGCTTCTGATCCCGCACCACTCTGGTTCCGCAGCCAGGCCCGGTGGGCTGGCAAAGGGCATTCTGCCAGCCACAGAGCCGGAAGCCAGGCCACTAGACGGTGTATCAGCTAAAATCCCTGCTCAAAATTATTTTGCCTCTAAAAAGAAAATTTATTCCACCTTGTGTTGGGTGGTGACATTTAGAGACAGCACTGTCCCAAAAACCATCGCCAGTGTACACATCTGAGCTGCGACACCAGTGGGAAAACTTGAGACCAAGAGCCACGTGACCTCGAAGGCCAAGGAGGCTGAGACAGGTGCCGGGCCCAGCTCGGGGGGCTGCACATAACCCCCTGTTGTCCATCATCAGATTTGCTCCACATCTGGGCCTGAATCCAGATACCGGAAATGGTGACTAATATGAGCTGTGGGGACCAGAACAGTGAAGTGTACCAGTGGTGTCAGGCAAGCTTCTCACCTGGGCAAATCTGCATCCCTAGCCGGCACTTCCCAGGAGGCCACAGCAGGCTCGGCGGGGACAGTGACAGCAGGTGGATTTTAGGGCTCACTAGGTAGAAAAACCTTCTGGAGAAAACAAGGTCAGGATGGTCTGAAAATTGAGTGAGTGGCTTTAGAAAACAGAGGGGTCCCAGCCCTGCTAGTGCTTAAACAGGAGCAGCAAGACAGGAGCCGACGCCGCCCCGGCTCACGGGAACCCCCCGAGGCTGTGGCCGCCAAGCCTGCATTTCACACGTGCACAGTGGGTGACTGTGGTCCCCTGGGACCTGCGCACACACGGAACTCTGGAGGCTCCTTAGGTGGCAGGGGACGACTTCCTAACAGTCAGGGTTATGATCAAACACGGGTACAAGCCCTGTCTGCCCTCTTCCCAGGGAGGAACAGCCTTGGACCTGCTGTTGACGACGCTGAAATGACCACTACCTGTCACTAACATGAAATGACAAGGCCGAGAGGCCTGTTCAGAAATGGGGTAACAGAGAATGCGGATGCCCGCCCATCACGACAAGCCGGTAAAGGCTGGTATCACAAAACACCCCCTTCTACGACCCACATGATGCATCACAACCAACGCGGGAGCTAAATTAGGTTAAATTTTGTCAAAACACAAAAGCCTGATGCTTTCTCTCCTGCTGGCGCTGCCCAGCCAGGCGCTGTGTCCCCAGAGGAGGCCGCTGGGCCTCCCCACCCACCCACCTTCACTGCCCGTCGGTCGGTGAAAACGCCAAGTGCCAAGTTCTCCCTGGCACCCCTCTTCTGGTGCCAAGAGCCTTACCACTTTCTTCCCATGTGGGCTCAGTTGTGCCAATGCTGAGAAAACCATTTGGGTAAATTACAGTCCATCCCGGGCTGTTCTCATTCCCCAGGACTCGTAAATCGAAGATGACAACAAAATTGCAGGATTTGCTGTCCGTAGAGGCTGCAATTGTTCCAGGAATTATGGAGAAGGTAAAAGAGCAGACTCACCCGGCCACTGCCACATACGTAAGAACAATGGAGCCCCAAGATATTTTTGAATTTAACATTTAACTGCTTACAGGTTTTTATTTTGTGTTTCTTTAGTTATCGACAACATGCTGAATGGCTTAAAAATAGAGGCTTCGTTTTCCTTTCCTGAGCCCCGGTGGCCTGGCTGGGCCAGGGCTGCCTACAAACCCACAGCCACATCGACAGCTCTGAGCCCGGAGCCACCGCCACCTCCGCTGTGGGCGGGGATCTGCGATGCCCCCATTTCTATATTTAATCCCAACTGACAGAGCCTCCTGCAATAAGCAAGCAATAGTAACTTCATTCTGTCTTACACACCCCACCCTTGACAACAGCAAGGGGCCACGGCCAGATCCAGGTGAGCAGCGAGCGGCGCGGACACCTGCCTGGCTGCACCTCTGGGTCCTAGCACTCCATGCCCAAGAACTGAGGCCAAGGAATTCCTGGTGTGGGAACCTTAATGAATGCCACTAATAAGGATTATTTGTGGCAATTAATGCGCAGAGTAGTAAAGATGATGAGTGTCTAAAGATAGTAAAATGACAAAAGTGGGAACTCCAGCCAAGTCCCAGGTGCAGCCAGCTGGGTGCCCACAGGCCCGGGAACCGAGGCAAAGGGCTGCTGGCCCTGCTGTATTTCTCCCCTTCTGTACACAGTGCACAGGGGCTTGGGAAGGTCGCAGATACACCTGGCGGCTGCTGCCAAGTATCAACAAGCAAGTGGGCTCATTCACTTCCCCACGACCTTGGGGGCCAGGCAAGAGACCACAGCAGTGAAGGCCAAGCCCACCCCAGGCCCTGGGAAGGCTGCGCCAGAGGGAGGTGGAGGCCGCAGCTCCGAGCCCACAACAGCAAAGCTGAGAACCATGTGGGCAGGGTGCCAGTAGCCATCCAGGGGGTCAACATTTCAGAATAAGCTGTTGGTCACGCTGGACAGGATGGATGTGGCCAGAGGACATCAGCCGCGGTCACCCTAACCAACAGGATGCCAAGGAGGGAGCAAAGGCTGAGACACAGGGCACTGAGGGCAGGGTGTGCTCGCACCGTAGGGCTGGCCAGGGTCTCAGGCATGTGCTCTGCCCTTCCGGAAGCAGGGCTGTGCCCTGTGGATGAAGGCGGGGGCGCACTGGCCAGGGGCCCCTGCTGAGAGGAAAAACAATGAGTTCCTGGGAGGGTGCCAGGAGGGCCAGTTGGTCAGGGGAGCTGAGCCCCACACTGAACCAGGAAGGGGTGCGGGGCCTAGGGTTTGGCAGGGTCACACCCCAAGCCCTGGAGCCTCTAGATGGACGGAAGCTGCTCTTTGGAGCTCCAGGGGCTGACAACAACACTGTCAGGAACCAAGACTCTTCAGGAGGGAGAAGCCAAAGGAAAGCAGCTCTCACCCAGCGTCACCCTCAGCCCCATGACAAGGACAGCAATGCCAGGCTGGGGTGTGGTCAGCTCGCCTCTGGACCTCCAGACCGGAAGTCCCTCAGGAGCAGGCTCTGCCCACCAAGGGCTTGTCCCCCACACAGTGGCGACCAGGGACAGATACTTGGCGTATCCATGCCATAGTCTGTTTTCCGGGGACAGGCAAGTCCCTTGGGTGTGATGCTGTGTCACAACTGGCCGAGGCCTGTGCACGGGAGCACTCAGTGGAGGCCTCGTCCTCCCTGCTGTCTGCCTAGCCACAAACCAGGCCCCTCTGCCCAGGCACCACTCGATGCCCAGCAAAGCTGGCTATGCCCTTGCTCTGCCTGTTGTCACCCGTTCCAGCAAAGCCATGCAGCCTGGGCCTCGGGACCCCGGGTGGCTGTAGGACCCACTCGTCTCCTGGCATTTGGAGATATCTGTGTCCTGTTCCACTGAGAGCTGGCCTGGCACTGGACTCCGCACTCAGGAGGCACAGGCAGCCAAGGCCTGGTCAACCAAGGGGGCTGTCACGGGCGGCAGCCCTGCTCTAAGGGGGACATAACTGAGCACAAGTCAGAAGCCCAGCTGTGCAGTGTCACCCTGGGGCTGCTCCGAAACGAGGGCAGGGCCTGTCTGTTTATGCTGAGTGTCCCCAGAAACCTGGGCCTTGCTCCTTTTCTTCACAGTCCTGAAGTAAGAGTTAGCTGTGCTGGGGTCTGAGAGCCCACAGGTGCAGAGCCCCACGTGTTCCCGTGGCCCAGCAGAAGCTGACCTTGGAAGACGGAGGGTGGCCCATGGCAGCAGGGAGGCCTCTGGGGAGACAAACCCCGGGAGGGCTTGTGAGGGCGGCAGCAGCCCGGTTGGGCTGGGAGCTTTTCCCGGCCAGTCCCAGCGAGCGTGGTTCCCCCTCCTCCCGTGGAGAGGCCAGTGCAGGCCGCAGTGTCGGGGAGACTGAGACACGTGGAGGGGGTGACCAGCGAGAGACCAGCACAGTGGCCACAGGCTGGACTACAGGTGAGAGCTCAGACCCTGACGTGTCGTGAAGGTGGCACTCAGAGGACCCACTGACAGGTGGGAGGGACAGAGCCAAGGCAGGGACGCCTGCGGGGCCCCTGCTGGACCCGAGGAGGACAGAGCTGTCTCTGGGTCCAGGAGGCTGCCTCCTGCTGCTGTCCCTTAGGCCACTGACTACCTGCAGAGGGTACCTGCTGGTCAGCATAGACAAGCACACCTGGACAGTGGGGCCCTGGTGACCCTGGCTGACGAGGACGAGAGCTTTCAGGACAGTCACTGTCCCAACATTCCTCTGGGAGTAACAGCCCAGTGGGTCAGTGAGAGCACCCTGGAAATGCGGGGCCCCGGTGCAGCGGGCACTTCCCCACACTCCCCCGGGCTATTACAGCTGGGGTGTCCCCTGAACACAAACGCTGTAGACTAAGACAGCACAGGACCCCTGTGTCCAGCAAGAAGGGCATGCCCTGGGGCGTCCATTTACTCCCCTGACCTGAGTGCCACTCTGCTGGGTCACAGGACTCAGGGATGGAGGCAGAATCACTGTGGTGACAGGGCTCAGCAAGAGCCTCACACCCACATTCTGCACCCTGAGTGCTGGGGCCTGCGCATCTGCGGGGAGGGGAGACCCCCACGGCGGGGCAACCCCTGTCTAGGAGGCGGGCGGGGACATGGACAGAAGAAGGCGCGAAGGAGGGGGCCCAGCACACCAGTTCTGAACCGTGGGGATCGGGACCTGGGGGCACAGAGAGGGGGTTGGGGGGTGGCAGGGACCTGGGGCTGCAAGACAGAGCTGCAAAGGCAGCCTCTCGGCCCGACTCCCTCCTCCTCCTTCCTGTGGGAGGATTTTGTTATACTTTTCCCAGTTCCAACACTTCAGTATTTTTAATTTTCCTTTTTAAGTAACACCATCTCAAAGCTACCCACTTTTCCTCTAGGAACATCAGCACCCCTTTGCCTGACTCCAACAGGAAGCATTTTCCCTGAGCCACATTCTCATGGATACGTGACCTTTGCTAAGAGGCCACCGAGGACGTGACTCACCAAACCAACCCAGGAAAACAGGGACGTGGAGCCAGGGCACCCGACCAGGTGCGAGGCAAACAACGCCCCGGGAGAGCAGCCCACAGCAGGGCGGAGGACAGAGGGGGGACTCTCCAGGAAAGCTGGCATGGACACCAGTGGGCAGGCACGACTGCACGCAGGAGCATCTCACAGGGCTGCAGGCCACGTGGGTGAACTCACAGGGTGCTCAAGGCAGTGGGAACCCAGGCACGCTGAGCACCGCCGTAACCACAGCACCCAGAAAGGTAACCCCAGTGCTCCACCCAGCGCGCCACCCGAAGCCAGACGCTCAGCACCAAGGACAGGAGAAGCCTCACAGGACACCGAGTCACCTGCCAGAGCGGCTGTCACAGTGGCAGGAAGCGAGTGCGGGAGGGAGGGAGGACCAGAGCTCAGTTCTGTTTTGTCAGTAGTCATTTTGAGCTAGGTGTGGTATGTACATGCCTGTCAGGCCCTGCCACTCAAGAGGCTGAGGCAAGAGGATCACAAACCCAGGCCCACCTGTCAGTAAGAGTGTCTCAAAATAAAAACATAAAAGGACCCCCCCGGGTTCAATCCCCAGCACCAACACACACACACACACACACACACACACAGAGCCATTTCGAATGGTGTGTTAGTCACTTTCCTGTGGTTGGGCCAAAATATCCAACACCTGCAACTTATTATTTTGCCTCACAGTTTCAGAGGCTTCAGTCCATGGCTGGCCAGCTCTAAGGCAGAAACAGTATGACAGAGGAGAGCCGCTCACCCCCTGGTAGCCAGGAAGCAGACAGAGAAGGGAGGAGCCAGGGACAAGAACACTCCTCCAGGTCACACCCCAGAGACCCTCTCCGCCCGGGCCTCACTTCCTAACAGCACATTCAGCTATAAACCCCTCCATGGATGAATCCACTGATGAGTACAGTGCCCCTGTGATCCAATCACTTAGGACACGGGGACAGCACAAGCCAGGTGCATGTTCTGCATGGATGTCCTTCCACTCAGAACTAGAGATGCAGCTGGCCTCCTTCCTGACACGTGAAGATGACTGTCCTCAGCTTCCCAGCTCAGTCCCTATCTTCCCTATCCCTCTATCAGTAAGAGGAGGTTATGTCCATGACCCAGAGAAGGGGAGCGGGGCTGGCGACTGGCTGACCGCTGGCATCCACCTATATACTTCCCAACCGGAACGGTCCTTTCCCCTGCAACGCACCTCCCATGAGTCTGTCACCACCATGACCATGGCCAGCCAATGTGTGAAAGTCGCAGCCATTGGACTCAGGGGAGCCGCTCCAAACCACGCAGCACAGGGCTCCATTAGGATCCGTTTCAGGTCCCCGTGCAATTGGCATCTACTGAATTAGGGCTTAGACTTTCAAACAATTTCAGATGTCATTCCCCGTCAACTGTACTCTACGGGAAAGTACAATGAAATTGTGGCTTCTGCATGTTCTCAACACACTTTTTATTTTATTCGCTTACTCCTGCTGGGTTACCAGGCACAGAGAGATGATTAGATTTAGTAAAATTAGTAGGCGTAGTTTTGTAAGTTGTGCACACAGGACACCTATGACAGCAGGTATCCTGTGTCATAAAGACACTGCAAACTTCTAACACACATTTTAAAATGTGCCTGAGGGCGGGCATGGTGGTTGATGCCTGTAACCCAGCTATTCTGGAGGCTGAGGCAGGAGGATCGCAAGTTTGAGCCCAGCCTGGGGCAACGTAGTGATACGCTGTCTCAAAAAAACCTTCAAATGCCTGTATCAAAGGACGCAGCCTGGACTGCGCCTCTCGATGGCACCTTTCAGCACAGGAAAAAAGAGGCCCAGGCTTAAAATGTGTACTTTTCACTGAGGAGGCTGCACGAGAGATGCCACCCTTAGCAGAAAACTTCCAACATGGAAACAAGCGAACACTAGCACAGTATTTCCCAAGTTTCAGGCAGAATAGGTGATACGAAGCTCAAGCATAATTCCTCCTGTTATGGAAGCCCTGCTGGGCTCAGAAGGGGGAACTGAGGGGTGGAGGAGACGGAGATGGCGGCTTGCAGGGTAGATGCTCACAGGCCTGAAAGTACCTTGTTAGAGTAGAACTCCCCACCCCAGGACTGAAGTTAATCAGGTTTAAGAGCACTACAGCCAGCGTGTCATGAAAAGACGAAAACAATCATGAAAATGGAAAAAAAGAAAAATAAGGGCATTCGTTTTTTAAAAAGAAACAAGCTTTAAAAATACCTCCGAAGTCGGGATGAATTCTCTAAGGGCCTGTTATCCTGCAACCGCGAAGTACTCTGCGCCCCTCATTCATGAGCATCTGCCAAGCGCCTCTCTGACTCAGTGTGAGGCACGTGAGCCACAACAAAGATAAAGTCAGTCCCTGCTCCTGAAGAACCCTTGGTAGAAACATCCACACAAACCTGCAGAGTGGTGCTGTTGGAGCTGGGTTTTGAAGGATGAATAGGAGTCTCCGAGCAGAGAGGAAAGCAACATGGTGTTCCAGGCATCATGAAATGACAGCACAAATGAATGCATTATGCAAAAATGTGTGTTGTGCCGAGAGAAGGATGAGCAGCAGCTTGGCGCACACAGGACAGCTGCGTCAAACTTGGGGACCCAACACCACCTTCACAGTTGTTCCTGTCCACTGTGCTACTTACTTTCTCCCTGATTTTTTCTTCAAATTGTTTTTTTTTTATTATTTATTTATTTATTTATTTATTTTTTGTGGGTACCGGGGGGGGGGGTCGACCTCAGGACCTCGCGCGCCAACAGGCACCCGTGCTGCTGAGCGATATCACCGGCCCTTTTTTTGTATGTGGGATCCGGGAGTCGAACTCGGGCCCTCGCGCTTGCAAGGCAGGCGCTTATGCCGCTGAGCCATCTCACCGGCCCTTCTTCAAATTGTTTTAAAGTTCATATTATCCTCAACCAAAGTGACACTATCCAGGAAGTTACGTGGTTATCATGGGCCACTGACACTAGCCCGAAATCACAACAATCCCATACTATTAAGATAAAAACTGTCCCTCGCGGAGCCCAGAGCAGGTCTCCTCACAATTCAGCCTCATTTCCCAAACAGCAGGAAACCTGGGCCAGGAACCTCCAGGCCTGTGGTTTGAGGGGGATCTGCATTGACCCAAAAAAAGCAAATGCATCAACACGCACTAAAAAAAAAAAAAAAAAAGTGCAAAATAAAAACAAACAAATAAATACAATTAAATGAGGAAAACGCAGACTGGAATCAAGAACAGGGGGATATAGCTCAGCGGCACAGCGCCTGCCCGGCAAGCGCGAGGTTGTGAGTTCAATTCCTAGTACCAAAAAAAAAGAACAGGTGCAAGCGGCTGCTCTCTGCCCTCAGTGCCCAGTCAGGCCCTGCCCATGCCCCAGGGCCACCCTGAAACTCTGACACCCTGAGGACCCAGGCTGCATGTGACCCTCACGGGACACAGGCCTCAGCCCCACTGTTATTCCAATTTTAAAAACAGGCACCAACATATTTCAGTGATTTCTTTTATTTTTTTTGAACTGGGAATTGAACTCAGGACCTCGTGCCGATATTTTAGTGATTTCTGTGTAACCTTCAATGTTTAAATTTACACTTCACTAAGCACAAGAGCTGAAACTAGGCCAGAAGGCTGCCCAGCTTCCAGGGGGACTCGTGGCGGCAGCCAGCGCAGCCTCGTCCTTACCTCCGTGCACGAAGCCATGCAGGGTGCAGTCTGAGGGCCCCACCAGGTGGATCAGGCTTGACTGGCTGTAGCTCACGGTGTTGGGCTCTGGAACGGCAAAGGAGAAGGGTGAGGGGTGGGGTGGACGCATCCCGCAGCCCAGTGCGGCCAATGGTGCAAGAACCAACATTTGCATGTCCCTGAAGGCAGCTGTGACACTGAAGGCGGCCGACTGCCACCAACTGAGACAAAGCAGTCTCAAACAGGCTGCACTGGCGAAGAGGGTGCCCTCCAAGGCTGAGCAGTGTGTGATTATTCACCCAACGCACCCTGGGGATAGCAGTGCCCGCAAGGTCCTTCCAGCCTACGAGCAGACCACAGAACAGCTCCTGACTACAGCGTCCGGGTTGTGTGTGACAGTCATCCACCGAACCCTCATTTCCACTGTTACCAGAAGCACCAACCGTATTCCTCTAACTCACTTTGCTGCCCCAGCCCCCGCCACGGCCCAGGAAGGCGCAGCCCCGAGGGGTGCTGGGGCTCGCCCCTCTTCGGAGTCAGCCCTCTCCTGCATGCTTGGCTGCCTCAAGCTGTCCCAGAGCAGCAAGTCCCTAGGCAGAGGTTGGCCAAGCAATGCTGCTGCTGAAACATCTGTAAGCAGCTGCACTTAAAAGAAACAGCTGCAAGCAAGGGAGGGAGTCACCCTCCACGCCCCCTTGCCCAGCAGGTTTAGGTGGATCCACGTGGCCCCCTGTGCCCAGGTCCCTGGCCCAAGCCTTCCGGTCAGGGACAGGCCTCCTCCACCTCCTGCTCAGACAGCGGGGGCTGGGTGAGGGATCCCCGGTCTTGCCTGGTCCCTGGCAACGCCACAGCTGGCCATGGTACAGGCCCGTTCAGACGCAGAGCAGTGCCTGTCACATCGGCCTCAGCGAGAAAGCTGGTGGGATGGAGGGCAGGCCCAAGCCAGGTCATCCCCGGCTTCTCCTAAGAGTCAGCGTCACGTCAAAGATCCCCATGCTCCTCCGCACTGTGGCTGAGCTGTGTCCCTGCACGACTCCTGGGGCCCGGCTCTGAGTACCTCAGCGTGATTGTATACACACGGGGTCTTCATGTTTTTATTTGTATTTGAAGTCCTGGGGTTCAAACCCAGGGAGTGCTGAGCTACACCCCCAGCCCTTCTGGAATTTTTTTCTTTTTTCTTTTCGAGACAGGCTCTCCCTAAGTGGCCCAGGCTGGAGTCTAACTTGTGATCCTCCTGCCTCGGTCTCCTGAGTAGCTAGAATTACAGGCGTGTGCCACTGAGTCCGCTGAGACAGGGCCTTTAACAAGGTAATGAATGAACTTAAAACGAGGTTGTCAGGCTGAGGCCTAAGCAACACGGCTGGAGTCTTTCTAAGAAGACATCATGACACAGAAGGAAGATGAGCAAAGACAGGGAGATGAGGACGCCCACGGCCCAGGGAGGCCAGAAGGAAGTGAGGCAGTGAATTCCCGAGCTCGGCCCCAGCGTGGGGGCCTCAGGACGCAGCTGAGCACCCAAACACGCCCCACGTGCAGATCCCAACGGCACAGCTGCCTGAAGTTGTCACGAAGCAGGAAAAGCAGAACGTGGATGAGCCGGGCCTTAAACATCTACCCACAAACCTGGGCACATCCACTCTGGAAGCCCAGTCTGGGGTGACTGAAGCTCTGGCTCTGAACTCGAGAATGGGGAGCATGGGCTGGGGGGGCCTCTGGGACAGGAGGAGACGCTCAGGCACCGCTCATGCGCTGAGGTGCATCCAGAACCAGGCCCCAGCCCTGGCCCGGGAAAGGATTTGTTTCCCACTGCTGGGTCTCCGAGGGTCCCCACCCGCCTCATTCTGGCTGCCGCGTGTGAGCATCAGCTGCTCCGCAGGTCCTTCCTGCCTTGACCACGGCCAGGGACAGCTCCTAGATTAGGCAGCAGCTCTGGGGCAGCCCCTGGGGGCAGTGAGCCCAGGTGGCCTGTGGCTTTGTTCCAAGGGAAGAGATGCTGTCCCCCTGATGCCACTCCAGAGGCCTCCCAGGCTGTCCTGGGCCTCAGGGTAATTCCACACCTTGACAGATTCTGGGAAGAGAAGCGAGGCCCGAAGAAGGCCAGCACCCTGCCTCTCTGGGCTCCTCCAGCCTCCCTGGCTCTCCCAGCGTAATTTTTCTCAGTGGTGGACCGATCACTTGAACCCCTGCTGCTAAGGGAGATGCAGCAGCCAGGGCCGCTGTCGGCCTGGGAGATGGGGTGGAGGACGCAGCTCAGGAGATACCAAGGCTCTGACAAAGTCCCTGTGCCACCAAACCACCAGAGTCACCCCAGCCAATAGCATGGCCCACAGCAGCCCTGACTTCCTAGCACCGTCTCCCTCTGGCTCGAACCTGAGAAGCAGTTGGCCCAGACACCAAGGCTACCTGTGCGGCCCTGGCTTGCTCAGTGTTCCCCCATGAGGGACAGGAAAAGAACTGTTCCAGAACAGGACTGGAAGTCTAACGCTCCAGTTCAGCTCAGTCTCAGGACCTGCTTTGTTAGCTAAGAGCCCTGCACATGGACAATGATAAAAGAATGTTTGGATTTTTAAAATTTCAAACAGGGTGCAGCTCAGTGGCAGAGTGTGTGTGTACCTAGCATCCGTGGCGACCCTCAGGTTGATCCCTAGCACCCTCCCTGCCCAACTGAACTTAATTGAAAATTGCATACTAAAATCTACAGCTCCTTGGTCAGAGATGCCCGCACTGTCCTGTGCTATTTAAAAATACGGTGAAGCCACGAATAGTTTAATGCTCTAGAACTTGTGACTAAATTCTCATGGTCCTCCTTCCCTTGGCCATAACTAACTCCCAGAGGGCTCGGCAGGTCGGGCCGTATTTATTTTTACTTGGTTCACAGCCCTGGGGCGTGAACACTTCCTGCAGATGAGGGAGCGGGACCCTGGCTCACCGCTCCCCCGTGAGCTCACAGGCTCTGAAACTGAGGTGACTCGAAGGGAGTACATGAAAGGTTCTGCTAGGGCCAGGCATGACCCACACAAACCCGGCTCTGTGACAGCCATTAGTGCCACACGGGTAGCAGAAGTGAGACACTGCCTAATGAAAACCTTTCCTTAGAAAAGTCAAAGGGGACGCTACTGACAATCACCTGGCCTAAGAGGGGACATGTTGTTATCCCAGCCAGAGGCCTCCCGAGCTGTGCTGTGAGGAAAGCGGCTGAAAAGAGCGTTAGCGCTTCAGAATTTTGTCCCAAGGGACACTGGGTGTGGTTACTGTCACATGGAACTGGCTAGAAGCAAACAGATCAGAATTCAAAGGGGACCGAATTCTCCTGGACAGAAAAGCCTTGGTCTGAGGACCTCGGCCAGAGACCCCGCGGGATTCAGCACAGTGTGGCCCACACATTCCTGGGCCTTCTTCCTCTTCCTAAGTGTGGACGCCCATCATGCAAATGCGTTAGTGACAGGGGCAAGAGGCTTTGATTCGACATGGGGATACGGTGACCAGAGCGCGGGACCAGGCAGAGCCAACCAACTGATGGCCACACCTGTCCCCTCCCCTCCTCCACATGAAGCTGGCCATGTTTCCCAGGCTCCTTCGCAGGGGGAGTGGAGGCACCTCTCATCTCCTGCCCAGGGGCAGAAGAGCTACACACTGCTCGCAACCTAACCCTCCAAACCTCAGACGCCTGCACCCCCTGCAACGTGCCCTTCTCAGGGGACCTCAAGGCTACTTGTTAAACATAGCAGTTGGCACAGTTTAGCCTCTGTGCCCATGAGTGCCGCGCCCAGGACTCAACCAACCTGAGACTGAAGGAGCCTCAGCCCCCAGCCCCTGCCATTTGGAGGAAATCCACTCTTGCTAGGAAATGCTGACTGGACTGTGTGACAGGAGCTATTAATTCTGTGTCTCACACCCAGCACATCAGTCTCCACAGCTCTGGGATCTCGGTGGCCCCTCCTCTCCATCTCCATCAAGGAAACTGAGGCACAGGGAGGTTCAGTGTTCAGAGGCAGCAGAGCTGGGATTCAAACCCAAGCCGTCCAACTCGAAGCCCTTACATCCTTCATCCCTCCCCTGAACCACACTTGTCCCCAGATGGGCTGATGGTACCAGGATCAAGGGCCTGGCAGGTGGCCAGAGACACTGGGGAGGCACCTGAGACCCAGGGCCAAGCCCCGGAGGAAATGGCCCTACTCAGTACTCCCTGGGGGTGGGCTCAGAGGTGGACATCACTGCAGTCCCAGGGCAGGATGAAGCGGGCGTATGAATGCGACAGCCCAGGGTGGCGTGGTCAGAGCCCCTCCCTGCTGAACCTGGGCAGCCCACGGCCTTGAATCTGAGCACTCTGGACAACTGTTCTCTTATCAAAAGGAGACAATAAGGCAAACCGGCCCTGAAAGAGCTTGCAGACACTCCACCAAGTCACTTGCAAGCCAAGGTAGCCCCAGGAGGTTGCTAGGCAACAAGGGGAGGGCCTGGTTTAGGCTTCAGTAGCAGGCGGGGTTGGGGCTGAGGGTGGTATCCCACAGAACGGGGGTGCAATGTCTACCTTGGAGAGACTTCCAGTGCTGAGCAGGCACACACCCTTCTCCACAGCAGCAGCTCCCCACTGACGTGACCCCACCACGAAGCCCAGCCAGTCTCAGGTGGGCACATCCGGAGGGAGGGCACCCGGGAGCCAGGGCCGGAGGGGTCCAGCCAGGAGACACCAGGAAAACAGAGCCAGAAACATGCACGTTCTCGAAGACTTGAGAATGGACATGCAGCTCCATGGGAAACGCCTAGGACCCTGCCTCTTCCTCCACCGGCCCAGGAGGACACAGAAAAGCACAAAGAAACCACAAAGAAATCTGTCAGGAACTCTTGAGATTTAGAATGTCAGCCTTGATTAGTACTGCTGAAGAAAAATGGATTCTGAGAAGTATGTATCAGATTTACAATGAAACAGAAGACAGCGAGTAGAAGAGAATCTCATGAGGAAAGGAATTTAAGCAAATTCAAAATGCTGAGTAATTTTCATTTCTCAGACGGCCAGTACGGAGAAGCAAGCCTGAAGGTCTCCCCGCCCCAATCCCCTGTCACTCAGAGCCAGAGCCAGGCCAGCGAGTGTGACGTAGGGCCCCAGGGTAACCGTCAAGAGCCCCAGAACTCCAGGTCCATGACCCTGTCACACCTGCAGGGGCCCCCCATGTGAGGTCCACGGACAGGGCCAGGGACTGGGACACCGTCTGCCCTGCCAGCCTCCCTCCGGGGACACCAGGCACTCAGCAGGCACCAAGCCGGCACCCCCTTCTCACATCATACTCGCCCTCACTCTCCATCTGCCTGCTGGCCAGCGCCCCCCCAACCAGGGCCCAGGCTGTGGGCAGTGCGGAGGCCGGTGCAGGGCCCAGAGTGTGGCGCAAGGCACACGGACTGCTGACAGCAACGTGCAGGGAAAGGGGTTTGGAGGCAACCTCAAGACAGCTGCTGAGGTGCAGCCAGAATCAGACAAAAGCCCAATCGGGGGCTGGTGAGATGGCTCAGCGGCATAAGCGCCTGCCTGGCAAGCGCAAGAGCCCGAGTTCGACTCCCAGAACCCACATACGAAAAAAGGGCCGGTGATATCGCTCAGCGGCACGGGTGCCTGCTGGTGCGCGAGGTCCTGAGGTCGACCCCCGGTACCCACCAAAAGAAAAGAAAAAAAAAAAAAAAAAAAAGCCCCATCGGATCCTCAGAACACCCCTACATCCAGTGCCCGGGGCATGGGGTTCTAGGGGACATGGCCGCACGGAACCTAGCACAGAACACATAGGCATTACGAGGGGTCCGGGCCATCCCAGCGAGGGACAGAAGCACGAGGAGTGTTCCCACGTGATCGCCATGTGTGCAGAGGAAAGGGGTGGTACCTGTTACCAGGAAGACAGCAGCAGGGGGTGAGGGTGGGAGACACGCACCCCAGAGGCCTGCCCGGAAAACATCCCGGGACCTATTCATTTGGAATTTGCGTGGACCATTCATGAGAGCCCAGCAGGAAGACGGAATAAGGCAAAGACCCGAACCTACATGGAGCCCATGCAGCTGACAGGGCTGTCGCCACCCAGCTGACTTTCATGATCGTGCTCAGGTCAGGGGTCTGTGTGGCAGAGCCGGCAAAGAATCAGCACTGGGAAAGCTGCTGCCCACCAGCCACAATGGCACAGGCCTGTAATCTTAGCTATTTTGGAGGCTGAGACAGGAGGAATGTCAAGTTCAAGGCCTCCTGGGCAATTTAGCAAGACTCCACGTCAAAATCACATAAGGGCTGGGGAAGTGGCTCAGTGACAAAGTACTTGCCTAGCATGATAAGGCCCTGGTTTTCCCCAGTGCTAAGAAAAAAGGCTCCTCCATTTTGTACTCGGCAAGTGTCCCCCCTCTAGGCCATGGAGGCCCTCGCACAGCGGTGTCCACCCAGGACTCGTAGAGGTACTGTGCTGCCTTCTGGCTGTCACCTGGGGTGCCGGGAGGGGCCAGCCTGGCTGGGGCAGGGATGGGGGAATCAGGGAGAAGAAGCCTGGCTCCAGGAGGCAGCACACAACACCGGGGAACCAGGACAGTGTGCACCATGGATGACAATCCCCCCTTCCAAGCCCCCCGCGTTTACCTGGGTTCAGGACAGGCTGTACGATGTCCCCGTTCCTCCACTTGGTCTCCATGCGCTCCAGTTTCTGGGCTTCGTACCGCTTCCGGCCCTCCTCCTCCTGCTCCTGCCGGGAATACTGTGGGAAACCAGATGCAGGGTCAGACCCATGGCAGGGACACAGCGTGGGCTCCCAGGGTCAGGGAGCCCTGTGTCACCAGCTTGTAACTGGGACTGTGCTTTTGTACTGGTGACATATATTTAATAAGTAACCAGAACACAGAGCAGACAAAAATCTCATGCCAGCCCCCTCCCAAATTAAGCTGAGCTGGATGTGTGGTTAGGACCTGCTGCAGTTTAGATCTAAAGTGTCCCCCAGAAGTCGCACGTGTGTGGAAGGTGACCGGACTGTGGGATGCCATGCTCATCAGTGGATGCATCAGATGAGCTTGGAGCTGACCGTGCTGTTAGGAGGCTGGGCCGGGATGGCGGCGGTCACTGGCGTGTGACCTGGAAGTTATATTCTTGTTCCCGAGTGTCCCCCACCCCCTTCCTGGCTGTCCTGGGTGGAGAGGCTTTTCTTCCCCCGGGGCCCCTCTGCCCTCCTGTTTCTGCCTTGGGAGCCATCTGACCGCGGACTGAAACTGGGAGCTAAAATACATAAACTGTCCGTAGGGAGCGAGCATTCCGTCCTGGAACTGCTTTCATGCCCCGTCACACCCTATGCGAGCTCCACCGTCGCCCTGTTTCATTATTCATTATTTCCCTGGATGGATGTGACATCATCTCTGTAACTGGCCCATCATTCCTGGCCATTCAGCTTGTCCCCTAGTCTTCACTAGGAAAACAGCACCACACTGCCAATCCTCGGCTACCTCGCTTTGCACCTGCACCATTCCTGGAAGGAAAACTGATCTCGGGGCAGCGCCCGCGGCCTCTGCCTGACAGACCGGCTGCCTCTCTGCAGGTGCCCAGAGCTCAAACCGCCCCACGGCTCTCCCAACGGGTCACAGGGGGTTTGACCCAGGGAGTCAAAATTAAACATGAATGTAAAATTGATCGCATAAACCGAGCCTTCTCAGTTCTGCACACTACAGGGGATGCTGGGTTTCCCCGATGGAAGAAACGGTTCACTAACCGCCCCATGCCCACTGTCCCCTGGCCCACGTGGGGGACATACCATGCATCCCCTCCTCCACCTGGGACCCTCTGGGGGCTGTGGTGCTGTGTGCCAGCCCCAGCTGGGTCTTGGGTCCTTATGCACCCTCCCCTAGGTGTCCTCCTTCTCTGGACCACCACAGCCAGCCCCTTTCCCACAGCCCATCCTCCGCACTGACCACTAGCCAGTCCCCATCTGTCGCCTTCTCCTTTTGCGCATTCCATACCTGACTGGCCTTCCTGCAGCCCCTAGGGCCTGAGCAAGTTTCCTCGGTGATAGTTTTAGACCTCCTTTCTAAGCTATTTTTTTATTAGATAATTTTTTGTTCTTTTTCTCCTTAGTACATATGCACAATATATAATGAATACATTCATCTTGAGAGGTTGGCGCATGTACATACTGCATCTTAATCCTTTGTATTTCCCCTTCTCTTTATAAGCCACTTCTAAACCTCTCACTCCTCCTTGGGGTTCAGCTCCAAGACCTCGCAGGGTTTCAGCACCCTTCCGGGCTTACTTATTCACCCATCCCTCCGGCTGGAGAACCCTCCCTCAGAGGCCGGAAGGGACCCAAGAGTTAAGAGGAAAAAGCTGGAGGGAGCCCCTGAAGCTACAGAGGACAATTCAGCCTTTCTTACACAAACAAACTACTTTCTAACGTTCGTTGTCCAAAGGAATGAACGGAATGAACGTCAGCAGAGGTGGTGCTGCTGCATCTGCCTGTAAAACTGGTCACTGAACTTCAGCATTTGAAGAGATGTTTGGGCTATGGCTCAGGGGTAGAGCTTGCCTAGCATGTATGAGGCCTGGGTTCCATTTCCAGCTCCCCAAACAGAAAAAAAACTTATTTTGTTTGCCAGGCATGATGGTGCACTCCTGTAATCCCAGCAGTCTGGGAGACTGATGCAGGAGGATCTCAAGTTAGAGCCCAGCCTGGGTAACTCTTGATTTTGTAAGAAATAAAAAGGGCTGGGGATGTAGCCTGGTGCAAACACCCTGAGCTCAATCCCCAGCATGGGGTGGGGTCTGGAAAAGAGCCCCCCACAGCGGGGTACGTCCTGCATGCTCTTCGTTAGCTCTGTAGGCACCTGGGGAGCCTACAGACACAGAGTGGCCAGCCCCTTGTCGTGGTCACCACAGCACCTGTGAATCTGGCACAAACTGTGGAGCACCCTAATGGGCTGGCACCTAACGCCCCGAGAGCTCATCAAACTCTGAAGCAGCAGACAGCAGAGCCCAAACTCTCAACCATACCATGGCCTATAAGCCTCTAACTCAGCACGGTCAGACATCTGGAGAAAACCAGCGTCCACCCCCAGTGGCCCCTGCAGCCATCCTCGTGGCCTCTTTCAATCACCACAGGGCCAAGGAGCTCCCTGACCACAGGGAAAGCAGCACCCCACGCCAGGTTAGGGGAGGAGATGGGACAAGGAGACAAGTCACATTCTAAGGGACCCTGCTGGAAACGTCGCACCCGAAGGGGCGCTGCCCGCGGTCAGAGCCCAGCCTCCTCCAGGGCGATGCGCACATCCAGGAAGTCCACAGTGTGCTCCAGACACCCACACACGTCCACGTGCCATCCACCTAACGTGTGCAGACGTGTGTATCACACAAGAGTGCCTGTAGAGCATTTCAAAATGTGCATTTTCTTGAATACACAATGGCCACCTGTGGAAAAGTAGCAGGAGGACACTGGCCAGCATGGGAAGCCTGAGTCAGGCCCTGGCATGCAACAGGCCAGTTGGAGCCAGAGGATGCTGTGCTTCCAGGGTCCCCAGCCCAGTGACCTATATTCCGGTGGCTGAGGCCCCCAGCATGCTGGAATGCAGTGCAGACCCCCCTCCCCAGCACCTGCAGCTGGGAGTCCGCAGCCCCCCACGCACAGCCCTCTCCGCGTGGTGGCCTTGTTCCAGTATGCGCCCCTATCGGAGCCAAGTTGGTATTTGTGTCTCACGTACACACACAGAGGAAAGGAACAAGCTACGGGGGCTCCCGCCATACCCACGGGCAAGCGGGCAGGCGGAGCAAGGGTGGGCTGAGGCCCTGTCCCCACAGCAAGGGGACAGAAGCCGAGGGAGCCCAGGTCTCACACCCCTCGCCACTGTCAACATCTCAGCAGCTCCAGCTACCTCTCCCTGACCAGCAAAACAGCAGTGAAGGCTTCCAGGAGTGTCCCCAAGGTGTGGCCCAGGACCCTGCAGCCCACGATGAAATTCCAGGGCCGGTGAGATGGCTCAGCAGCATAAGCGCCTGCCTGGCAAGTGCAAGGTCCTGAGTTCGACTCCCGGAACCCACATATGAAAAAAGGGCCGGTGATATCGCTCAGCAGCACGGGCGCCTGCTGGCATGCGAGGTCCTGAGTTCGACCCCCGGTACCCACACACACACACACACACAAAAAAAAACGTAAGCGACTGTGCGAGCACTTCCACGGGACACGGCTGACCTGAGCCGAAGGCTGGGGACAGGCAGGAGCAGGGCAGGAGCAGGGCTTCCTGAGCTTCCCAGGGGGCAGCCCCTGCTGTCTGGAGCCTGAGCCCCACAAATGCTGCTTGAAAACTGACGCCATTTTCACCCTGGCCAATGCTGGAGAGGATGAGGGACAGGGCGGGGAGTCGGGTGGGTGTGGCCTGAGGCATGGCCTCCTGGGTGGGACAGCGTCCCCCAAACTGAGGTCTACCTGGAAGGTCAGGATGGGAATGTTTCTGGAAACAGGGGTTCTGCAGACGTAGTAAGATGACGTCACGGGGATGGGATGGCCCTGAACCCGACCACCGGTGTCCCAAGGAGACCACATGAAGGCCCACGGCAGAGAAGACAGGCGAGGAGGACAGAGCCGAGCCTGCCACCTGTGGGGAGGGTCCCTGTACCTGTTGAGCCCTGCAAGAGGACACTGGGAAAGGAACGCAGGCCGTGGTGCTGAGCGCCTGGGACCGGAAAGACGAGGCGGCCACTCTGCAGCACCTACACTGCAGGAAGCAGCCCCCAGCCAGCCCGAGGGGCTGCAAGCGCAGGACGGGCCACGCCACAGCTGCCCTCGAGTCTCTATGGACCCAGGAGCATGGGAGGAGGGGCTGGGGGCACTTGGTGAATGGGTGAACCCCCATTCCCAAGCGTGTGCCCGCCCGAGGGGGCATAGGTGGTATCCACAGACCTGCTGCCAGAGCTGCCCACAGCTCTGTCCCCAGCAAAACCCAGAGGCAGTGGTGACACCGGCAAGGCCAAGAGGGAGCGACAGCAAGGCCACACCAGACCTAAGTTGTCACATGTGCTGCTCTCCGGGCCTGGCCCTGGCAGCCTCGTGGTGCTGGCTCTGGGCAGGGCACATCACCTGCGCCAGTCCCATCGCCAGCCTCCTCTCTGGTCAGGAGTGTGACACGCAGGTCCCCCAGAGCAGAGGGATGCCCGCCCACAGGTTCTGGGAGCTGACGCGCACGTTCCCAGAGTGCGTTAAGTGGCACAGATGTCTCCTCCCTACCGTGTTCCCTCAAGGAAGAACTGGGTGACCCTCCCAGCCCATGTGCTACTCTCCAGGACACCCCCACTGGACAGGCCTCCCACCCACACCCCGGCCCTGGGGCCAGCGCAGGGCAGCCTTACCACAACGGGAGGCACCTCGAGGACCCTGTCCACGTTCTTCAGGGACAGGGGCACGTACCACAGGGTGGCCTTGTTGGTCAGCTTTTTGGCACCTTAAGAGAAGAAAACCACGTGAGTAGCAGCCTGGGGAGGACTGTACCGGGCCAGTGCTCCTCTGGTCCCCAGCCCCAAGGTCCTTTCCAGCTTCCTGGCCCCGGGGTCTCCACCACCGTGCATGCAGAACTGGAGACCCACGGGCCACAGAGACAGGCTGTGCAGGCCCCAGCCCCAGGCCACTCTGTGCAGATGCCGCAGTAAGCCTGGCTGGCCCCGGGCTGGCCAGCTTCTGAACACGGGGTCACACCTGGCATTTTGACAGGAAGGGAGTCAGATTAGGATAACATGCTGAGAGCTGGCTGAGGTGGCGCACACCCGTAATCCCAGCACTTGGGAGGCTGAAGCAGGACGATCGCAAGTTCAAGGCCAGCCTGGGCTACATAGTGAGACCCTGGCTCAAAAATAAGAACGAAAGAAAAAAAAAAACAAAAAACAAACAAACAAAAAAAACGGAAGGAAGAAAGGCAGGAAGAGGAAGGGAGAAAGAAAACACATCAGAAGCCTCCAAGAGCCTCCTGGGCAGAAGGACATGGAAGGGGTGGAGACTGAGCCCTCTGCTGGGTCTGGGGTACCCTGGCTGGGCCAGCCCTGTGGACTCATAGCCCCTAGGTATCAGCACCCACGTTTTCCGACAAGCCTGCCTACCTATCCGACACTGCTGGGAACTCCTGGTGGAAGGGGACACCCAGAAAGATGGACAACATGTGGGGAGGAGGGGACAGGAACAGCCTGCAGCCATCTCATCAGGGTCCCAGCGGAGCCTCCTCACTCTCACACCTGACCCCGGGACTTGCCGCCAGCCCACTCAAAGCTCAACCCAGCGCCTCCCAGTGCTGAGCTAGGCTGTGGCCTGCGGACCACTTAGGGCACCGAGCAGGGCAGAGAGGTTGTCTGGGTCCAGAGTTGACTGGTCCGTGGTCACTTACACAGGAGAAGCCCGAAGCCCAGAGAGGTCAAGGGGTTTGCCCGGGGTCACACAGCAACTTAGTGCCATTCTGAGTACAGACCCAGGCCTCCCAGGACCCAGTCATTTCAGAGTATTTGCAAGGATGGCTGTAAAAGGTGGCTTTTGCAACCTGGAAGATTCCCAGTGTAGAGCAGAGTCATGACACTGCAGGAAACAACAAACAAGGGCGGTGGCAGCAGGGAGCAGTGGGGCACCTTCCGCAAGCCCCAAGGAGGTGGCTGCCTACCAGGTGCCTCTAACCTGCCCTCCCGGCAGGGACCCCGGACTTCCCCGAGGTTCCCACCGGACACAGCCCCAGGATTCAGGTGGGGGGGTGTTGATCAAAGAGGTGCCTAGAGCTACCCCTGCCTCTGCCCCGCCGCAGCTCCGCCAGGTCAGCACTGCATCCTGGGGACCGCAGGCAGACACGATGGGAAAATATTTCCACCGCGCTTTGACTCAGAGTGAATCTGACAGCCTGCTTTTGGGAATAAAGATTTCCTGTTGGACTTGGTTCGAGCCAGGCTGCCAAGCAGGTTTCCATGGAAACCCAAGTGGCCTGCCAGACCTAAATGAACATGCCGAGCAGGAGGAGGCAAACATGCTAATTGCACGTTCGCCATCGCTTAACAACACCACTGCCAGATCTGTAGCACTGACATCTCTTTTTAGCTCTGGAGAGCCCTCGGCTATGCTCCAGAGCGATGGCAGCGTCACCTCCTGTTAGCGTAATGTGACAGGTCGCGTAGATGAATGAGCGGTGCCTCGGAGCCAGCTCTGCCATGCATGCCTGGTCTGTGCCCACTCAGCTACCTGCCGACCACCCTGCTCGAGGGCACGCACAGGAGGGGCCGCTGCCTCCTGCGGGAAGAAGAGACGTGGAGCTGTCAGGCCAACTGTGCCACGAGTCTGCCTTATCCATGCTGCCCTTGCCCCCCGGCCTGTGTCCCTCCGGTCTCAGTGACACTCGCCCACTCAGCCAGGCTTGCTGTGTACCCACCAGGTGCCGCATGTACTCAGAGCGGCACTGGGGGTCAGGCCTCACAGCTCCCCTTCCAGGGGACTCCTGGGCGGACAGAGACACTCGAGGGCAGAGACAGGCCTGGAGAGCAGCAGAGGGACACCATGCATCAGAGGCAGAGACAGAGGCTGCGGAGACCCCCACACAGCCTGGCAGAAGCCGGAGCCCACGATTGCCAAGTAAGAGATGGGGAGCCCAGCCCTACACAGCCGGCTCTGGGGCAAAAGGACATGGAGAGGGGCTAGGCCCCCGGGCTCCAAGGCCACGCTGCCCAGTCCTGCTCGGAGGCTGGGCTCAGGACGGAGGGAGGGGAACCTAAAGCCTACCTCCTCCGCACCCCCGTTTCCTCGCCCACAGGATGGGCAATGCCCGCTGTCCTCTCTGACCCCAAACGGTGAGGGAGCCTTTGCAGGGGGCAGGGGGAGTGGACCCAGGGCCTTCCAGCTCAGCTAGCTATCTGTTTTTAAAATTTACTTCAAGACAGGGTCTGGCTAAGTTACCCAGGCTGGGCTTGAACTTCGATCTTCCTGTCTCAGCCTCCCAGAGTGCTGGGATTACAGGCAGGTGCCACCACAGCTGGCTTCAGAGTGTGGGGCCTTAAAGACACGTCCAGTCACAGCCATTTGGTTACAGCCCTGTCTGCTAGTTCACAGGCAGGGGTGGACACTGGGCCACGGAGGCCATCAGGAGGAGCAGGTCAAGGCCTACGCTATGCCAGACTCCCCATGGGGAAGGAGGGTCCAATTCTCTCTGAAGCCTAAGGGCACCTCTGTGCAGCCCAAAGCCTGGATGCTGCTGCCTGTCGGGCTTCCGTGGACTGCGGCGTCCAGAGGGCAGCTTCCACCCTCCGACTCTGGGGCCCAAGACTCCACGGTGAAAAAGCAGGGGCTGCTGAAAGGCCACCAACCTTCAGCAACAGATAAGCATGAGGATCGAGGGGTACCACAGAGTGGCCATCACCGTGTGCAGAAGGCCATCGCAGCTCGGCTCAGAGAGGCAGGGCCAGGCCACCCCCAGGGTGCGAGGGGGCCACCTGCACTGTCGTAATGGGAACTGGCCCTTCCTGTGCCACGACCAGCAGCATCTCAGGGTCACCTGAGGCCAGAAACGCCTGCTGCACACAGGGCTCCCATGATGTGTGGAGACCAGGCCTTGCTCAGCTGGATCGGCCCTGTACCCTAACTGCCAGCCCTGCCGAGGGCATCAGAATGTTCCAAATGGATACTGTGGTCAGGGCCATGTGGGGGAAGAAGGCTTGAGCCCCTCTTAGGCAGCCCCAAGCCCACGGTCTGTAGAGCCACCACTGCGAGGACCAGGGGTGGGGAGCAAAGGAAGGGAATGATCGAGCCTCTGCTCTGCATGGGACCGCAGGTGGCAGTGAGCCGGCCAGAAGGGGTGACAGGGCCTGCCTGCCCCGTCACCAGCTGGGTTATAAAAAGCAGTGCGAGCGTGTGTAAGAAAGAGCCCTGCTCTCCTGTGGCGCCGAGGGAAGGAAGGGGTTTCCATGGCTACTGCAGCAGAGGAGAATGCAGAGGCACCAACCCAGGCAGAGGTTCGCATGCCAGCTCCTGCCCGAGCCTGGCTTCCACCCATGCCCATCACGCAGCCCTCCCGGGGGCAGGCAGCAGGCCCTGCCAAGGCCACGGCCTCCATGCCACAGAAGGGACACAGGGACAGCAGGCAGCAGAGGGCAGGCAGCCCCGGGCCACGCCCACACCACCCCAGGTACCTGGCAGCCCCAGCACTGCCACCCTGGTGGACGTGAGCAGCTCTGTGGCCACCCTGATTGTGGCAGCTGTCATTCGGCCATCCTCAGGCAGGTGGCTTGGTGAGAAGCACCCAGAAGTTACCTGTGAGGATGTTTTCGGACATCACGTTGACCTGGACTTCCACAGAGTGTTTGGAGGTGTAGGTGATCTCCGCGCTGACGTGAGCCACCTCGCCGATGCACATGGGCGACAAGAAGTCGGTACGCTCGACCCGGGCCAGGGCAGCCACACAACGCTCCTGCAGGACCAGAGACACCAGTGAGCCCAGCGAGTCCAGGCCAGCTCAGCGAGCCCCTGCCCTGGACATGCCCCTTCCCACAGCAGCTGCCTGATTTTGTTGCCCACCTTTACAGTTAGATCTAAACTGTCCCCTAAAAGCTGCGTGTGTCTGAAAATGGAGGGGATCACAGGGCGCCGTGCTCATCAATGGCCTCATCCCTTGATGAGCAGGCGGTGGGGCCCGGCTGGACGCCGGCACGGCACGGCCTGGGAGGAATCTTGTCCCGGCTCCTCCCTTCTCTCTCTGCTTCCTGGCTGCCACGGGGTGAGCACCTTTTTCTCCGCCAGGCCCCTCTGCCATTCTATTTCTGCCTTGCAGCCAGCTGCTTATGGACTAAAAATGTGAGCAGACGCAAACCTGCCCTCCTTTAAATTGTGTGTATTGGGTATTTTGTCTCAGCTGTGAAAAAGTGACTAAGACACCCACTGCGAAAGTGATGCAGGTTGCTGACAACACAGAGTCCCAAATGCGAAAGCACATGATCAGAGCCAGGGCTTCGCCGGAGCAGCACTGGAGGTGAGGCCCGCGCTGCCTCCTAGCAACAGTGGAAGAGACACACGGGCTCTCCCGGATCCAGGAGCCAGAGGAGGGGAGGGTGTCACTTCTCCTTTCCAAGGAGAAGCGGCCGCTGTGCCGAGAGTCCCCAGGCCTATCCCGGGAATGGGGGCTTCGATGGCTCCTCTGCTCCCTTGCCTGGGTCCTTGTTTCACAGCCGGTGCGTGCGGGTGATGCTGGGGATTGAACCCGGGCTCACTAGGATCAAACCCTGGGCTTACATAGCTGGCCCAAACTTAAACACACACTTTCACACTCTAACCTTTCTCACTCGATGTGGGAAAAATAATCTTCCCATCAGGACTGCGCCCTTTGCCACCATCATTTGGTTATTACTTAAGTTCTGTTTTATCCTTCAACGGGGCAGCACATTCTCATGATTCAACACTTGGAGGAACAAAGGGGCACCTAGCACCAGGTGTGGCCCCAGTAACGTGGTCCCCCAGCCACCCAGTCCCCACGTCTGATAAGATGCGGCCTCAGACCACACACTGTGGCTCCCAGGTGCCAGGCACAGCCAGCCCGCCCCACCCCAGGCCTCTCTCTTCCTTTACCCTGGAGAGCATCCTACGGTCCACGTCTGAGTCCATGCAGGTTGCCAGAAGAAAATTCCATGAGCTGACAGACATTTTTTTTTTTTTTTTTTTTAATGTGGGTACTGGGAGTTGACCTCAGGACTTCACGCTTGCCAGCAAGTACTTGTGTCGCTAAGCGTTATCCCTGGCCCCATTTTTCCTTTATGTGGGTTCCGGGAGTCAAACTCAGGACCTTGCACTTGCCAGGCAGGCGCTTATGCTGCTGGGCTATCTCACCAGCCCTAGCTGACAGACATTTAACCGCACGATATTTGGGGTAGAAAGTTCAGGATCAAGGTGCCATCACATTCGGTGTCTGGTGAGGGCCTATTGCTATCGATGGTGCGCTGCAGCTGTTCTCATGCAGCAGAGGGGCTGAGAGGACTCTCCGAGGTCTTGCATCATAAGGGCACTGAGCCCTTTCTTGAGTTCCACCCTCCTGACCTGATCACCTCCACAGTGCTGCCTTGTAGCACCATCATCCTGAGCGGCAGGATTTCACACCGGTATCTTAGAGGGACACCAACCTACCATGGCAGCATCAGAAGGACCTCCTTACCTTCCCTGATGCCATTCTGCCAGGTTATTTTTAATGGCCAAAGAGAACTGAACTCTCTTATTAGAGATCTGGTCGACCTCCACTGTTACTTTCTAAAAACAACTTCCACGCTTGGGATAACTCCTAGGTCCAAGGGATGAGTACTTTGATACACGTTCCCAAAGTCCTTCCCAACGGCCAGTGGTGACCTGCACAGCTTCTGGACCTCAGGTCATCCTGCAGTACTGGGACTGAACCCTGGACCTCTGACTGAGCTACATCTCCAGCCCTTTTTTATTTTTTAATTTAAGGCAGGCTCTCACTAAGTCCCTAAGTTGCCCAGACTGGTCTTGAACTTGTGATGCTCCTGCCTCAGCCTCCCAGACTGCTGCGATTACAGGCATGCGCCACCACACCTAGCAGAATAAACTTATTTTTCATCTTTGCCAGTCAAATTACACAGGCACAGTGACAATGTGGGCCTCGATCCTGCACTGGAGTGTTTGGCACATGATGACTGTGTGCTGGAAGCCATCACCTCTCACAGGACGCTGGTGGCATGGACAGAGTCCCTTCTGGCTGCCCCTGGACTGCGTGGGTGGGTGGGCGGTCTGTGAGGCCTGCCCAGCTCTGTACCCTTTCTCAGAGAATCCTCACAACAGCCTCTGACAAGCACCAAGGCAGGAGGCAAGCTGTCCCACGTCACAGGGTGGCAGGCGCCAGCTCGAGCCCTAGTGTGTGTCCTACACCCTCCCTGCCAGCTGCCTGCTACCATCCGGGCCCCTACGCAACAGCTCACCCCCCACCCCATCCCCCTGGCAACCTTACATCCCTGGGCCCATCCCAAACCCAGAATCTGCCTCTCCCGAGCCCCACCAGCGACCTGGACCTCATCCTCTCAGGCGTGTCTCTCCCACTCAGGCTGGGGGGTTCTGTGACAGTGCCACTGCCCCAGTCATCACAGAGACAGATGATCTCAGCAAGGCAAACGGGGCTGGGCAGGAAACGTACGCCCGGGACACTTCTAGGACTCACACTCAAACTCTGATCAGCACAGCCCATGCCCCTCCCAGCCACAGCAAGCAAGAGGCAGGAGCAGGGAAGGTGGCCCCAGCACAGTGTGGCGATGGCACCACCCACTGGCAGCAAGCTGGAAAGGCAAGGGCTGCGCAAAGCAGGGCAAGTCTAGTACCACAGCTCTGGGTCTGGCAGCATCACTTCCTGGAGCCATCCAAGCACTGTTGGCAAAGCAAAGCGCGGAACAAAGCCAGCATCTTCTACTGGAAAGCGGCACCCACAGACCGCACACGCACACCCGCATTTCCACTTATCATTGGCAGTGGCCTTACACCTCGCAGCTTGTTCCTGGTACAGGGACACTGCAGCCATTGCTGAGCACTGGGGACCAGACAGGGGTCCTGACAAGGAACAAGGCCTCCCTGCCTGGAGTTAGGGCACAGAGGACCTGGTGGGGATGCAGCAGGAGGGGCAGAGTCAGATGAGGGCGCTGAGCTGAGATGTGAGCAACTAGGTGCCAGGTGGGAGCAGACGGGCTGGGCAGGCAGACTCCGAGGGGACAGAAGGAGACCAGGGAAAGGTGGCAGGGACGCATCTTGGGCAGGTCCAGGGCCTCTGGGGAGGATGGGAGGAGACAGAGGAGCTCAGGACCAGGCTCTCCCTGGTCCCCATCAGTGTTGGGAGGAATTCCGAGTCCCTCTGGCATTGTCCCCAGGGCCTCCCAGTCGATGCCTACAAGGCTTGGCACAGAGACACCTGGAGCCATGGGAGGCCTGGGGCAAAGGCCACTTATGAACCTGGAGCAAGATTCCCTCCTGGCTGAAAACACGGAGGAATGGTAGCCCTGTGATCTCACCCCAGCCTGGTTTCCTTATGATAGGCCCTGGGAGACGAGCTTTCCTGCTTGGCATGAGGAAGCCTGAGCCATGGCTGGGCTGCTGTGATTGCGCTGGATGGGTGCCAGCAGTACGAGCTCGGCCCTGGGTGGCTCCGCCATGACTGAGTAGCTGTTCCCCAAGACCTAGCTGGGTGCTGGGCTGACCCAGGCCCCCCACAGAGGCTGGTGTGACCCAGAAATTCCACGCTGGCCTGGAGCTTCAGAGCTGTGCGCATCTCTGGCTCCTGCTGCCCCCAAGCACCCTGCGACTCCCAGCTTCAAGGGTGTAAGGGACGGAGCTGCCTCCACCCCAGGAAGGAGCCATGAGCGCTCTGATCAGCGTCTACCCCAGAAACGCCCTCTGCTGTGTTCCCCAGGTGACCAGAATGCGCTCCTAATGGACCCAGGGCCAGGCCAGCAATTTCGGAAACAGCCCAAAAGAGCAGCCTGAAGGCTAGGTTCAAATCCCAGCTCTGCTGCTTGCTGGCTCTGCGACCGGGGGCAGTGACACAACCTCTCTGTGTTGCTTTGTAAGTTCAGACAACAAAGGATTAATGAATGCCCCACCAGGGCTCCAGCGAAGTCCCTCAGTAGTCAGCATCCAGCCTCCTAGGACTCGGGGGTGTCACCCCAAGCTGCCTGGAGCTCACAGATCCTCCTGAGCTGGAAACTCGAGGTCACCAGCCAGACACCCCTCCAGCCAGGGAGTCAGAATGGCCCCTCCAGCACCCGGGTGTGGAGCAGCAGGGCCCAAAGGAGTCTCCCGGCCCACCTGCATCTTCAGGGGGCCTCGCCCTTTCCACGGCTCAGCTTCCCATCTGTGCGGTGGAACAATGGGAGTAACAAGGTACAACCCCTCTAGGGAAGTCATAAGAATTACATGTTCTAAAGCACTTCAGATCTTCGCAAATGCCAAGTGTTTAGCAAATACAAGTGCCTGCTTCTACACTTACCAATGGCGCTGGTGCCCACTAGGCCTCCCAAGCCCTCCTCCTCCCCTAGTCCTGGGAGCTCTCACATCCCAGCATCCATTGTCCATCTTCTCTGGCCGGGCCCACCTGGGACCTTCACCATCCATCTCCCAAAGGGTCTACCAGACTTCCAACCTACGGGCTCAGGCCTGTCCTCCCCACAGCCACCAGAGGGTGCTCTCTGACGCGCCAGCTTGCAAAAGAGTCCAAACCCCAATGACCACCACCGAGACCAAACCAGCAGGCAGGCAGGCACCCAGTCCCACTCCACCACCCTTGGAGGCCCCTACGCCCAGCCCTGCCCATCACCCAGGCATGGCTCAGTCTCCACGCACAGCCTTCTATGCCAGGGGAGACAGCCCGGGCTGGCACACCTGCATCCCCAAAACTCATGTGCTGGGCTGGTGAGATGGCTCAGCGGCTTAAGCGCCTGCCCGGCAAGCGCAAGGGCCCGAGTTTGACTCCCTGAACCCACACACGAAAAAGGGGCCGGTGATATCGCTCAACGGCACGGGCGCCTACTGGCGCGCGAGGTCCTGAGGTCAACCCCCCGGTACTCACAAAAAAAAAAAAAAAAAAAAAAAAACTCATGTGCTGACACCCTAACCCCCAAAGTGATGGGATGAAGAAATGAGGCCTCTGGGAGGTGATTTAAGTCATGAGGATGGAACCCCCATGAATGAGGCCATCACTCTTATACAGACCCCGGGGGACATCCTGCCACCTCCAGCCTGCAAGGACTGGGTGACGAGATGCCACCTACGAAGTGGGGAGCTGCGGGGCCATGCTGCTGGGCTTGCCAGCCTCTAGGACAGTCCTTAGGCCACCCTAGTACGTTCAGAGGCCCCCCAAGTACAGCCCCAGGCCACCGCAATGAAGTGAGTATCGCAATAAAGTAAGTCACACAAGCTTTTTGGCTTCCAGAGCATATACAAGTAACATTTGCCATATATCACAGTCTATTAAGTGTGCACTAGCATTGTATCTAAAGAATAATATGTAGATCTTAATTACAAATGCTTTATTAAAAAAAAAAACTGTACTGCTAAAAACTGCTGATGATCATCTGAGCTTCAGCGAGCCACACGGTCTTTTTGCGGTGGATGGTCTAGTGGGGTGGCTCCTGAAGGCTGGGGTGGTGGTGGCAATTTCTTTTCCTTCTTCTTTCTTTTTTTTTTTTTTTTTTTTGGTGGGTACCGGGGGTCGATCTCAGGACCTCGCACACCAGCAGGTGCCTGTGCCACTGAGCGATATCACCGGCTCTTTTTTTGTATGTGGGATCCGGGAGTCGAACTCAGGCCCTCGCGCTTGCCAGGCAGGTGCTTATGCCACTGAGCCATCTCACCGGCCCTTTTCTTTGGTTTTTTGAGACAGGGTCTCACTATGTGGTGCAGGCTGGCCTCAATCTCACTATGTAGCCCAGGCTGGTCTTGAACTTGAGGCAACCCTCCCACCTCAGCCTCCAGAGTGCCAGGATCACAGGCGTGTGCCACCACACCCAGCGCACAGTAGTGATTTCTCAGTGGAAGACCCCGATGAAGTCTCTGCCTGGCGTGCTCTTCGGGAACAAATTTCTCTGTAGCACGAAGCAGCCTGGAGGCGTCTCACCCACGGAAAGCAGAGCGTCTCTGAAAGCTGGAAGCAATCCTTAGGCTCTGCAGCTGCTTTATCGACTCTGCGACATCCTAAATCCTCTGTTGTCATTTCAACAGTGTCTGTGACATCTTCCCAGGAGTGGATTCCACTTGCCTTGCTCATTCTAAGCAGCAACTCTTCACTCGTTCAAGGCCTAGGAGTGAGCAATCGGCCACGTCCGGGCTCTACTCCTCACCCCACTTCTCCTGCTGTTTTCACGACATCTGCAGCTCCTTCCACCACTGAAGCCTTAAGCCCTCCCAGCCAACCAGGAGGCTGCAGTCAACCTGTCCCAACCGCCTGTGAATGTCGCTATCGCCAGACGTCCCCTGAACCACGGAGGTTCTTACTGGCATCTACCACGGTGGATCCTCTCCGAAAGGTTTTCGGGTTCCTTTGCCCAGATCCCTCAGAGAAACCACTCCCTGCGGGAACCACAGCCTTGCAAAATGCATTTCCAACATGGGAAGACCTGGAGGTTGAAATTACTTCTTGAGCCATGGGATGTAAAATGGATTTTTTTTTTTTTTTTTTTTTTTTGTGGGTACCAGGGGGTCGACCTCAGGACCTCGCGCGCCAGGAGGCGCCCGTGCCGCTGAGCGATATCACCGGCCCCTTTTTCGTATGTGGGATCCGGGAGTCGAACTCGGGCCCTCGCGCTTGCAAGGCAGGCGCTTAAGCCGCTGAGCCATCTCACCGGCCCTGTAAAATGGATTTTGTGTTAGGAGGTGTGCAAACAACACTAATCTCATTGTGGTCACCATGGATATTACCAGGGGGCAGCTGCCTTAGCCACTTTGCGCAAGGCTGAGACACAATACCTGACACCAACAAATTACGGAGGGGAGCTTTATGTTGGCTCATGTGCTGCAGCGGTGGCAGCCCACAGTCCCCTGGCTCCAAGTCAGGACAGCATGCCAGAGGGGCAGCGGAAGAAATGCTACTCACCTCATGGAGACCAGGAAGCAGAGCGAGAAGGGAGGAGACGGACCCTTCCCGGCCACACCCCAGTGACCTGCTCCGCCCACTCGATCCCACCTCCCAACAGCAAGCTGGCTACAGCACCCCCATAGTCCAACCCCTCCAGATACATGAGGCTTTAGGGGCCATAACAGCAGTCATGCTTGGAAAGAAAATAAACAATTGTTTTTGAGACAGGGTCTTCCTATGTTCTCAAAATTATAAGCTCAAGGAATCCTCCTGCCTCAGCCCCTTGAGTACACTGGCCTACAGACCTATGCCACCAAGCCCAGATTTTGTAAGCAATCTCTTTCTCTGAGCAGTGGGTTTCAGCTGTGGATTTAATACAGTACACCACACTGTGAACACATGTGCCGTCAGAGCGGAGTTAGTGTAATCCTTCAGGGCCCCGGATTTCCAGAAAGGTCCGTGAGCAAGGGCTTCCACTGAAAGCCAACAGCCACATTAGCCCCTAACAAGGGTCCTTTGAGAGCTGGGTATGGTGGCACACACCTATAATCCCAGCAGGTAGGAGGCTGAGGCAGGAGGGTCATGGTGAGTTCAAGGCCAGCCTGGGCTACATAGTGACTTCAAGGCCAGCCTGGACTACATAGCAAGACCCTTCCCCAAAAACATAAATAAAATAAAGTTAAACACTTTCCAAATCAGCAAGGAGGCCGTTTGGCTTTCTATCACGCATGTGTTCCCCGAAGCAGTATTCTGGATTTCACAGAACTTATTCTTTGATTCATAACGTGGCTTGGCTTGGCTTCCGTGCGTCTTCCTCCCTGAGCTTAATTATTTCTAGCTCTGACTTCAGGTGAGAGACCCGTGGCTCCTCCTTTTTTTTTTTTTTTTTTTTTTCTGGTGGGTACCAGGGGTCGACCTCAGGACCTCGTGCACCAGCAGGTGCCCATGCCGCTGAGCGATATCACCGGCCCTTTTCTCATATGTGGGTTCCGGGAGTCGAACTCGGGCCCTCACGCTTGCAAGGCAGGCGCGTACACCGCTGAGCCATCTCACCGGCCCGGCTCCTCCTTTCAACCGAACACTTGGAGGACATTAAGCATTATCAAGTGGCCCTATCTTAATATTGTTCTCTCAGAGTGATGGTGGAAGATGGGGCGTGGCCGGGAGTAGTCAGGACGCGTTCCATTTATGGAGGACGTTCGCTGACTTAGATAGGCATAGTTCACGGAGCCCTAAGACCATTACCATGGTAACATCAAAGACTAGTGATCAGGGCTGGGGGTGTAGCTCAGGGGTACAATGCTTACCCAGCGTGCATAGGGCACAGAGCTCCATTCCCAGCACCGCCAAAAAAAACCAAAACCAAAACCAAAAAGTCATAGAACACCAAAGCAGATATTATAATAATGATTGGGATGGATTGTTTTGTTTTGTTTTGTTTTTGTGGTTGGTGCAGTGGAGGTAGAGTGGTACCTCCGTTCATGAACTTAACTTTTTCCACAAATCATGGAATGAATTCGCAACCAAAATCGTGAGAAGAGTTAAGTATGTGAACCGAGGTACCACTGCAGTAGAAGCTGAACCCAGGGCCTTCCCACTGAGCTACATCTCCAGCCCCTTTTAAAAAAATAGTTTTTGAGACAGGCTCTTACTAAGTTCTTCAGTCACCTGAACCTGGCTTGAACTTGCAATTCTCCCTCGGCCTCCCAGAGGGCTAGAGTTATAGGCACACACAACCACACCAGGTAAAAAAATTTAAAACGTTATGAGAATTACCCACAGGTGGCACAGAGACACAAAGTGTGCACATTCTATTAAAAAAAAAAAATTGGTGCCACTAGACTTGCACCACACATGGTCACCACAAACCTTCAGTTCTAAAACACAGCATCTGCGCAGCGTGACACCACAAAGTGAGTCGCCTGCACTGATGGAGCAGCACGGGCTTAGCAGCCTCGCAGCCACTTTGCCCGCTGGGCCCATCAGAATTAATGGGGCCTCTCCCGGGTCCCTGGCCTCTGACCAGTGTGGGCCAAACAGGGTGGACCCAGGGCAGCACAGCAGGTCGCTGGCCAAGGCCCCTAGTGGCCATGGGCTCCTACAGTGCCCTCTGCACATGACCCCACGATGCAGCTGCCCTGGCATGACACAGCCCCGTCCCTCACTCCCTGCCCAGCCTGCAGAGGAAGCGGCCGGTCCTGCCGGGCTGGAGGATGACAGGCGGGCCCAGCGAGCAGAGCTGGCGCCATGGTGAGCACCACTGTCAGACTTCAGGGTCAAGATACAGCGGGTGCAGAGCCATGGCACTTGTCCCCGGCCACCAGAGTCTTGGCGGGGGTGCAGAGGTGAGACCCACGCCCCAGAAGCTGCTGGCAGCTTGGTCTCTGGGGTTTCCTACCCTCCTCTCTGGGGTCCAAAACAAACACAAGTCCAAGCCCCAGCCAGGGCTGCCTGGGCCAGAGCCTGGAAAAGCCCAGGCCTGGGGGGCAGGGACAGGAAGACCCCTCTCCTGGGGCCTGACACATACCCCGTTCTGGCTGTTGCAGTGCCGGGTGCTGATAATGGCCCCGGCCTCCTCGATCATCTTCAGGATCGTTCCGCCATGGACGTTGCCCGCCACATTAGCGTCATCTGGCCGCATGATCCTAGGGTGGGTAGGAGAAGAACCAAGATGAGGCCTCCGGGAGAGGACAGCACCCGTGCCCAGGGACCCCGGGGAAGGGGAGGGTCCCCAAAGGGACCAAAGGCTCCCAGAGGAAGGAGAAGAACTCCACACGTCTGGGGCCTTCCGAGATGGTCACTTGCCAGGGCCAAGCATTACTGTGACAGGCCACAAAGGGGCTCTGGGGCCCTCTGTCCATGGGCGGGACAGAGGGGGTGGGGGACTTCCTCTCCTGCAGCCACAGGTACCGGCCTACCCTGGCCAGCAAAGGCCTGCCGCAAAGCCACAAGTCCCCACCAGCACACACCAGGCTCACCCACAAGATGGGCTCACCAGCAAGAGCACGAGACACACTGTGATGCTGGCGCCGATCCCAGGGCCACCGTGCCCCAGTGGATGTCTCAGGGGGCTGGGTGACCACGGCTCTTCTAAGAACTGGATATAAGTCACAGCTTCAAGACCTCTGGGCCCTGTCACCAGGGGACTGCTGACTCTCACCTGCCCACAGCGTGGGGAACACCTGAGGGGGTGGGAAGGGGTTCCTGGGCCCAGGCTGAGAGGCCAGGAAGAGCAGCAATGCATCGCACCTCCCCAGAGAGGAGACTTTTTCCTTGCTGTAGGTGCCAGCAGTGTGGACGCTCCACGAACTCTCCAGAATCCCAACAAGCCTACCTGGCACTCCTCCCATGGCAGCCCACGAGCCTGGCACCTTTCCCGACCACCGCCCTTGTGCAATCCGCCTTCGTAGGCTGGGCACAGGTAGCCAGCAGTGAGCATGTGGCTTGAGTCCAGTCCCAGCCGTGCTCGCCCTGCCTACTCCACCCTGCTGGCCGTGTGGACCCCAGACCAGCACCCCCGAGCCTGGCATCCCCCCTCCTTCAGCAGCCGGGAGGCCCAGCAGGTTGGGCTCTCAGCACAGCCTGGCCCAGTTCAGCTCCTGCCAGCCGGTTCCCAGGGCAACCAGCCAAAACTCATTCCTTTAGTTCCTCGCCTGCGCAGTGGCGAACACGGAGTCCCTCCTTGCCTGTGTGAATGGAAGTGAGCAAGCCAGATAAAAGGGAGGAGCGGCACTCAGTGGCGCCCTGCAAATGCTACAGTCCTACGAGCCCCGCTGCAGCCCCTGGCTGATCTGATCAGAAGATCCAAGAAAGAGCCAGGAGACACCTTCGACGGCAAGTGGCACTGATGTCCTCACGTGACCCACAGCTGTCTGCACCTGTGCCTTCGCCTGCCCTTGGATCATGCAGCCAGGTGACCCCCGTGTGGCTACAGGAACCAGGGCCCGCTCAGGCGGCTTCCGGCCCTGGTGTCAGGCAGGCCCTGGGACCACACATGGCCAACATCCTGCTGTCTCCCCAGGGTCCCTGGCACTTGGTGCTGACCCCATGGAGTCAGCACAGGGAACCCAGGCTGTGTGGCTGCTCCACCCCCAGCCTGGTCACCCCTGCCCCTGTGGTCCTTCACCAAGGACCATCCTAATCCCCCAGGCCAACCAGCTGCGCAGGAACACAGCCTCAGCTCTGCCGATCCACCCAAAAACCTCTCCCCAAAGGACCTCATTCCTCACTAAGGACTCTGCTGCTGCCTCAAGCGCTTGGGGCCCACACCCAGCTCACTCCCCCCTTCCACTCAGTGCTCCCAGTCGGAGCCTCTCCCACAGCCAGTGGCACCCAGCACCTGGATTCCTGGGCATCCTTCATCACCCCGCCTCCCCTAACCCCTCACCCCATCTCTGGACAGGCAGGTGTGGGAGCAAGAGGGGACACAGGAGAAAGTGGGCCCCTCATCTGAGCTTTCGCTTCCCCAGTTTTAATAATGTCATGGGAATAAGAAGTGTTTCCTGTACCTCTTTACTAATCACAAAGAGAAAGAGAAGTCCTGGCAGAGCAAGTGGATACTGGAAGGTGACAAGGGGTAGGGTGGCCCCAGGAAGAGGAGTCCAGAATGTAAAACTCCCGGGCAGTCAAGGGCAGCTGGAGGCCCCAAGTTCAACATGAAATCTCCCAGTATTTGAAGGGTGGCACCTGAGTGACAAGTCCATCACCTCACAGGCCAGCTCAGGCAGCGGCCCAGGGCTGACCAGGTCCAGGGGTGCTGCTCAAGCCAAGCCTGACCTGGGTCTCCTCTTCCCACCCTGCTGATCCTGCGCCAACCCAGGGGCAGCCTCTTCTGCACGGCCACCTCAGCTCGCCAGGCAGCCACAGGAAACGGGTGCTGACTCCCCCATGCCATTCCCTCCTGTTCCAGCTGCTCCCATCCCAGCGCACATCTGTCCAGTCATCCCTGCACGACCCGGCCAGCCTGGGCCTGAGGCTTGAGCACAGGGACACCACATCCCTCAGTAGCGTCCCCTTTGGCGTGGCGGTAGGCTGGTGACAAGGACCCTCAGGAATGGCAGAGCAGCCACCCCCAGACACCAGGAAACTTCCCAGAGGAAATAACACCTTGGCCAGGTCCTGGAGGGTGACCTCGGAGAAAGGGTGAAGGCACAAACTCACTCCAAGCAGAAGGGGCACGGCGAGGAGGCCGAGAGTGACTCAGGGGAGCAAGGATGGGACAGGCTGCAGGACAGAATCTGGATCCCATTCTGGAAGAAGGGGCCAGGGGAGACAAGGAGGCGGAGAAATCACAGGCTCAGATGGGTGTTTGGGGTGATGCCCCAGCTTTCGCTTTCAGCCTGTGTCCTAAACTCACCACTCCCCTAGCTGCCCCAAAGGAGACTGGTCCTAAACAGGGGCCTGGGGACATAGCTCAGATGCTCCAGGGCCTTTCTATCTATGGAACAGAAGACTCTGAACCCTTGGGGCTCTGGAACTTCCCTCCCTAGTCCCTGCTGCCCTGCAGGGCTCCAAGCTGCCCCTCCCCAGTGATATCTGAAGAAAGGGACCATCACCAGACGGGGCAGCGTAACTGACACAACCCAAGTGCACAGGTGTGCCCAGCCCTGACACTCCACTTTCAGGAAGGAGATGCCCTCCAGGGGAGGCCCCACAGTGCACACCAAGTATGTTCGGTCATGATGCCAAGCTGCCTGTGATGTGGAGGCTGCCCACCTCCGAGTGACCACCACCAAGGGGCAGAGAAGTGAAATCTACACACTGAATACTGCTCGGCCTGGAGCAAGGGCCAAAGCTTGCTGAGATGCATTGCGGGGTGAATAAAAGCAAACCGTGGAACAAAGAGAACAAGGGGACCTGGGGGGGGGCCTCTGCTGCCCCTGGAGAAGGGCACTAGCGACTGGGCAGGGCCTCAGTGAGATTTCAGATTATAAATTACTTGAACTGCTCCAAACTTCCAACACACAGTTTAAGACTCACATCCTCTGCTTGACCTTCAGCCGTCTCCTTGTCACATGTGGACTGCCAGCACCCATCCCAGGAGAACCTGCAGCTGCAGCTCTTGGGGTACAGCCCACCTCCCTACAGATGGCCCTTGCCACCCAGGAGGGCAGGGTGAGGAAGAGCGTGGCACTCCAGAGCACAGGCCCCAGCCAGAACCCCACAGAGCTCACAACCTGGGCTGAACTGTATCCCCCAAAAAGATAAGTTCAAGTCCTAACTGCTGGTGCCCATGAACGTGATCTTACTGGAACCTAATCTTTGCAGATGGGAGTCCGTTAAGGTGGGGCCAGACTACATAAATGATGTCCGTATGAGAACAGGAAGTTCCAGTGAGACACACAGGAAGATGGCCATACACCCCAGGGGCAGAAACTGGGCAGATGCAGCCATAAGCCAGCAACACCAGGGATGGCCAGAAGCCACCAGAAGCTCGGAGGCAGGAGGGATCCTCCTCTCTACCCTCAGAGGGGGCGCGCCATGCTAACCCCTGGATTCCAGGCCTCTGCCTCTAGATTGTGAGAGGATAAATTGTGGTCATTTTAAGCCACTGCTTTGTGTCCTTTGTCACAGCATGGCCCTGCCCAGTGCCTCTGCTCCCCACAGAGAGACAGCAGGGTGTGGCACAAGTGAGCCTCTTAGGGCCCATGGTGCGGAGCCCAGAGCCTGGCTCAGCTCCCACAGCCCATGCCAAGCACCTGGGCAGCCACCCGGGCAGTGGTGCAGTGCTGACCTCTGCCCACCCCTCCCACAGCCCATTGGGAGTGTGGCCAGCACCTCCGACCCTGCCTGGAAAATGTCACAGCTAGAAATTAAACTAGGGCTGTGTGGAAACCATGGCAACCAGGGTGGGGTGGCCTAGCTTCCTGTGCTTCACAGTGAACACGGAAATAACTGAGATAGAAAGTGGAGGCGCCACACACACCCAGGTTTACAGGACAGACAAAGAGGCCCACGCTGGCCCCGCCAGGCAGCCAGCTCTAAGGACAGGACACAGGGGAGAGGGCTGGGATGTGGTCAGGACAGAGGCTTCTGGACGGATTGTCGCCCCCTCACAGAGCTGCAGGTGGCAGCCCGGGGGTTGGCAGCCTCATGGACATGCCAAGCACATGAGAAGCAGTGGCTTTGGTGGAGAGCATCCAAGGGACAGAGGCTGCCACTCCAGGGGGGCGAAGCCGAGTGCTGGGGGACCTCACATCAGTGGCCTCGAGTCACAAGGCAAGGGTAAGGCCAGCCTCAAGGGCCGGGGCCGGGGCCGGCTCCACCTCATCGCTCCGCAGAGAGCTGTGCCCTACAGAAGAGGTGGCAGAGTTTATCCTCCACGAGAGCGTCCAGCCAGTGCCCCAGGGCCAAGGACCCCTGCGCCTGCCACCAGAGGGCAGGATGGAAGCAGTGCTTGGGCCACGGGCACCTCCAGCCCCAGGGCAAACGAGGAAGGGCTGACAGCTGCCCCCAAAGCCCCAGGCTCACACTTGGGGTAGGGGCAGGGGGGTGGACCAGCGCCCACTAATCCAAGACCTGAAGCACCTGGGGGGCAGAGGAGGGAGGGAGCCACAGGACACAAGGCCAGGAGGGCGTGGGAACAAGGCTAGGACAAAAAGCAGCTGCCACATCCCTGGGGACAGAGGCGGGTAAGTGCTCTGAGCCCTGCCTGAACCCACCAGGTCACAGTGCTGGACTTCCTGCCCAGCACTGGGTGACCACCGAGCAGCACAAGTGGTACCCCTGCCAGCCTTTCTGGCCACTGAAGCCCACCAGCCTACCAGGCAGGTGTCCCCAAGACATGCGATGTGCCTGTAGTGACCCCGTGACGGGGCTGTGACCGCTCTAACTGCTCAGCTGGGCAGCACTGCAGCTGGGGCAGCCTGGGCTCAGGTCCAAAGCAAGAGGAGAGGTCAGCAGCAGACAGCGTCACACCGCCACCCAGCCCTCCCCACCACACTGGCCCAAAGTCAGCCCTGGATGCGGCACAGGGCCAGGCATAGTCAGAGTGCCTCCCTGGCTTCTTGGGCCACTCATCTAAACAGGAAGAGTCTGCGTCCCCCCAGGGCCAGTCGTCATAGCAACCTTGTTTATAAATCTGTACAACTGAGGTCACTCCATGAGACCTTCCGGCCACTGCAACAGGAGGGCAGGAAGGCAGAGGTGGGACACATCACAGTGGCCTCCTGACACATCAGAGTGGCCTCCGCAAGGTCTGCTGGCTCTACTGTCCCTGATGCCCCACCCACCCTCCCCAGACGAGGGGCCTCAGCCTGGTGCCTCCACGAGCTGCAGAGCTCCTGAAACACAGACAGGAGAGGACAGTCACGGGCACTACCAGGTCGAAGCCTGCATCCTGCTGAATACAAACTGGTCCCATGGGCCACGTGCCTGGACACCCGGGCTGTGGTGCGAGTCTCGGGGCCTCAGGCTCGGCAAACCCACACCCTCCCTCCCCTCAGGTTCTCTGCTGCCACTGAGAATCCGCTCTGCCTCCCCCTCCCTTCACCCTCCACTTGCAGCCAGAGTGGCCCTGGACGCAGGACATGCTCAACCAGGCGAGGACAGACAGACAGACAGACAGGTACACCAGGGCCACACAGGGCCGATGGGCTCAGACAAGCAGCCACCCCCGCTGCTTCTCCCCAGGACTTCCTGGTTTGCAGGCAGTTCCGGTAAAAGAGCCTAGGCAAACTATGACTAAAAGCACAGGTGCTGTTGATGGAAAAGCTCTCACCTGTTTGCAAAGAGGGAGGCGGAAAATTCCAGACTAACAAGCACCAGGAGCACTGGGCCGGGCAAGGAGGCTGCTGTCCCAGCCCAGCACAGCAGGCTGCCTCGGCGCTGCCCGCTCGTGACACTGCCTGCTGGGGAGCCAGGCAGAGGGGCTTCTGAAGGGTCCCCAGCCCACTCAAGACGGCCCTGGAGGGGAGTGGGGGCCAGGCCTCCTGTGCCCAAAGAGCCTCCCCACCACGCAGCTGCCCGCCATGCCGCCCATCTTGGGCAGACGCTTCCTGATGCCAATATCATGGCCAGGCCTGCGCTTCCTGACCGTGTTGTGCCCAGCACCTGGCACCATGCTGGGGACAGGGCGAGACACCCAGAGTATCGGGAGTGAAGGTGCCACAGAGGAGGGAGGGCAAAAGCCACCGCCCGCCACACCGCTGCCCGAGCCGTGTGCCCAGGCAGGGCAAGGTCCCCACATCAGCAGGCACCTGGCAGGAAAAGGCAAGCGGCAGCCACCCCACTCCACACCGGGGACCTCAGGACCACTGGGCCCCTGCAGACAGGGGCACCCCCAGAGGGCCCCACGGCCCCATTCCGCAACCATAGCACCCCAGAGCCGCAGGTCTGGAGGCCACAGCTCTGGCACCTGGTAAGCAGGCCAGGTCTCCCCAACACCTCCACTGTCCCCAGCACCTCAAATGCCTCCAGCTCCCAACTTACTGCTTGACCTTCCCCCCGAGACAGGCCTCCTCGACTCCCTTCCTGGGGACTTGAAGGGACAAGTTCCGCCACAGTATGATCACAGCACCCCACATCCCCGCCACTCCCTCCCAGAGCTGCATCCAAATGGAACTCAGATCCCCAAAGCTGCACCCTTTGGACTCAGCCCCATCTCTCCAAACCAGCATTGCCACCTCCCTAAGCAACGCGGGCTTCCCCTCCACGCAGGCTCGCCTCTGTGGCAACGCCACCAGCTTAAGCCATCCACACGGGCTGGCCCAGACTTAGAAGTGCTGCACACCTGTAATCCCAGCACTCGGGAGGCTGAGGCAGGAGGATCACAAGTTTGAGTCCAGCCTAGGCAACATAGAGAGACTGTCTCAGAAAATAAAGAAGGATGGAGCTGCAGGTCAGTGGTAGAGCGCCTCTCACTCCAATTCCAAAGAGAAGGGAAGAGAGGGGAAGAGAGGGAAGGTTAACCGCTCACTTCCTGTGGATTTACAGAACCCAGAACACCTAGTGACCCTCAAATGGCATCAGAAGTTAGGAACACATGACGCTCTTCCTCAGTCTTTGCTTCTGTACATTAACTAACACAGGCAGTCAGTGGTGTCAGGGCTGCCTCCCAGGAAAGACACTGCAAGCACAGGGACTGGGCCAAGGTCACTGCCACGTGTGGCCAAGAGAGGAGAGACCCCTGTCCCAGACGATGTGACCCCTGCAGCACACAGAGCTCCACCCATGGCTCACGGCACCTCTTTTCCTCTCCAGAGCCCCCTCGTGTACCCAGGTTCTCCAGCACGGAGCTCTGAGGACAAGAGCCCCTTCAGCTCCTCAGGATGCCAGCTGAGGACAGATTCCCCTTCTCCCAATGCCAGCTGAGCTGGGGCGGGTCCGAGAACTGGCTGGGGTGCTGGGGACATACCGAAAGCACACCCAAGCTTGTGGTTAGTGTGTGTTTCACTGGGGGAAAACAGTCCAAACTTCCTGCAAGTTTAAAAACATCTGGAAGCTGGGTGTGGTGGTGCACCTCTATAATCCCAGCACTCAGGGAGGCTGAGGCAGAAGGACTGGGCAAGTTCCAGCCCAGTCTGGGCAATTTAGCAATTTAGCAAGGCCCTATCTCAAAATACAAGATAAAAAGGTGCTGAGGATGTAGCTCAGTGGGAATGCCCTGGGTTCCATCTACAGTACCAAAAGGTAAAAAAAAATCTGGGAGCTGATAAGGGCAAGAAACGCAGCAGCTCTTCTACCTTCGCTCCCACACCCGCCCAAGGGGTAGGGACCCCATCCTGGCACCTGGGCCTCGACCCACAGAAAGGACAGACAGGCAGGCACCCAGAACTCAGAAGACACCCCACAACCAACGGTGACAGTGGAGAGGATGTGAAGAGAAGGCAGCATCCACGTCCAGTGGAACCGGAGGCCACGCTCCTCCTCCCACAGCCACGCAGGGACCCAGAGGAAGAGAGGGCCCCATCGAGATCTGTCACAGCTCAACAGTAAGGAAACAGACGCCGCAGCTTTCTAAGTGGTCAGTGCCCATGCACTGGCCTCAGACAAGACCACGTGCGCAACAAATGCACACAGACGCTCGACGCCTCTGGACAGAAGGAGAAGGCGAGTTACAGCCACACGGAAACCACTGCACACCCACGTGAATGGGTAAAACGAGAAAGAAGGTGCCAGCAGCCGGCCCGAGGCGGAGGCACTGAGCACACTCGCAGAACAGCAGCACAACCACTTCGGAAAGAGAGTGACCATTTCTCTAAGTGGCTAAACACACACCTACTGTGGACATGGCCCCATGCTCCTGTGTCACTAACAGGCACCGTGGAGCCGTGTGTCCCCAGAGGCTGACAGCGATGTGCGCTGGCACAGCTACAACCTGGAAGTCACCAAATGCCCGTCACCACACAGAGCAACTGCAGTTCAGTCTCACAACGGAGCAGAACAGTTCGCAGCAAGGAGAGCAACGAGTCTCTAAGTAATCACTCCGAGTGACACGGGCCAGACAAAGCAAGGGGACTCGGCGCGCTTGCATTCTTACAGAGCTCTAGCAGTGCCAACTGCAGCAGCGGAAGGCTGCCCAGCAGCTGCCCGTGGGCAGGGAGGCTCTCGCGCGTGATGGGCATGTTCACCCTCTCGATCCAGGAGAAGGCCTCACAGCTCTACACGTGCATCAAAGCTGATCAGATTACACACTTCAAATGTACACAGTTAGCTGGGTATGGCAACACATGCTGTAATCCCAGCACTTGGGAGGCTGAGGCAGGAAGATCACTTAAAGCTGGAGGCCAGCCCAAATGACGCAGTGAGTTCGAGGCCAGCCTGGACAATGCAGTGAGGTAAGGCCTCCAAACCATCCCCCCCAAAATAAAATAAATATGGGCACTGACGTAAGTTGAAACTCAATAAAGCAGTTTAAGCAAACATCCCTCCCACTCCGGCCCACGATGCTTTTACAGAACGCTAAGCCCATGGCCACCAGCTTGGGTTTGTACTCGTGGCACTGACCCCAGACCACTTCCTGGAATCCGGCCAGTTTTACAGTGGCGGCTGATACAGGGAGGTCACCAGGGGTGGCCCTGGTCCCTGGGTCTGAGGCAGCATGCTCCACACACTCTGGCCACAGCTCTGTCCCCACCCATGCCATGGCCCAAGAAGAGGTGGAAGGGGGGTGGCCCCTTGGTCCCAGGGGCTCCAGTTACGGTGTCACAAGAGCCCTGCCCAGCTGGCCCTGTGCAGGACTGGCAGGAGCCCACCCTGAAGCACAGCAGCGGCCTGAGGGCTTCCCCGGGGAAATTCCAGTGTAGGGACTGGTGGCCACAGAGCATCCTTCTCCAAGTCCCGAGGGGGTGCCCTGCAGACACTGGGCCTGGTGGCTGGCGGAGAGACGCAGGCCCCCTCGGCAGGTGTCACCGCGCAGGAGGGGGAGACACCACAGCAAACTGGGCCAGAGAGGCCAGTGCGTTGGTGGTGGCCCTGCCACACCCCGCCTGCCACACAACCTGAGACAGTCCCTGTCCTCTCAGGTCCCCCATCCTCCCTTGGAAATGGAGGGCAACAGCTCCCCGAGGCTGAGGTGCCCTGGCCAACACTGCCCATGGACTCCAGACCTTGGCACCAGGGAGCCCCCAGATCACGGCTGCGTCAGGATTTGGGGACACCAAGCTCTGCTGCAGAGAAACACAGCCCCCCATTCATCGTCAACAGCCACGCCCACTGATGGCCCGAGGCACTGAAACAACAACTTCAGCTTTTGCCAGACGTGGCTTGGATGCCAGTGAACCCAGCTACTTGGGAGGCTGAGGCAGGAAGATGGCAAGTAAAACTTGCCTGGAAAACTAAGCAACTTAGTGAGACCCTGTGTCAAAATAAAGTAATAATAATAACAGTAACAATAATAATAGTAGTAATAGTAGTAATAGGTAGAGAGATCGCCTAAAGGCCTGGGTACCCTTCTCAGTACAGAAAAAAAAAGGGAAAGAAAAAGCAAACAAGCCAGTTAAAAACTGGCCAAAGACCTGAATGGACACCTCACAAAGAAAAACAAACGGGGGCCGGGGATACAGCTCAGCGGCACAGCGCCTGCCTGGCAAGCGCAAGGTCCTCAGTTTGATTTCCAGTTCCAAAAAAAGAAAACCAACAGATGAAGCTGGGTACGGTGGTACACGTCTGTAATCCCAGCATTCTGGGACGCCGAGTCAGGAACAGCCCAAATTCCAGTGCAGCCTTTGTAATTAAAGGAGGCCCTACCTCAAAGTACAAAATAAATAAATAGGACTAGGGATGTAGCTCAGTGCAAAGGCCATGGGTTAATCCCCAGTCACACACACACACACACACACACACACACACAAACACATACACGCATGCGCACACACACCCCCAAAAACAGAAAGAAAGAAAGAGAACACAGCAAATAAGCACATGAAAAGATGCTTCACATCTTAGGTCGCCAGGGAACTGCAAATTAAAACACCACCTGGACACCAGTCCACACCTGTGGGAGCTGCCTAAACCCGAGACACCTGCGACACCAGCCCTGGGGGACATGGAGCAGTGGGACTCTCCTGGTCACAACAGGTAGGGACATAAAGTAGCACAGCCGCCTTGCCAGCAGCTTGGCGGTTTCTACGGAGCCGTACACTGCTCTGTAATTAATTCTGTTCTAAGTGCTATTAAATATATAACAACGCATGTAAAAGCATAGTGGGTGCATGGAAGCAATGAAAAAGCTAGTAAGACATTGCGGGTGGGCCTGGCCACCTCACACAGCATGGGTGCTGCTTTATGGTGTCACACCTCTAAGCACTGGGCTCTTGTGAGACAAGGTGCGGCGGGGCCTGCTGTCACCAAAGGAGGCAGAGGTCTGTCACGAAGGCCCTGGTTCCCTCAGACGTCCAGCAGCGACCCTGCAACAAAACAGCAGAGCAGCACACAAGAACCTCTGGCATTTACCGGAAACAGCGCCAGCAGTCACAAGGCTGAATTTCCTACGTGCCATCTCAGCTGTGTGTGCCAGTGCGGCACACACGCACCTGGCTAGCTCAGGCAGGGCTGGAATCAGAGCCAGGTGCAGCAGTGTGCCCCTGCAGTCGAAGCTAGTCAGGATTCTGAGGCAGAAGGATTGCTTGAGTCCAGGAGTTCAAGTCCAGGAGTTCGAGGCCAGCCTGGGCCACACAGCAAAACCCTGTCTCAAATTAAAAAAAAAAAAAATGAAGAGGAGGAGGTGCTACTCAGGAGGCTGAGGCAGGAGGATGGCAAATTAGGGTCCTGTCCAGGAAATTCAGCAAGACCCTATCGCAAAATGAAAACTAAAAAGGGATGGGGATGTACCTCAGTGGTGAGCTGCCAAGTTTGGATTCGAGCCCCAGTACCTGGGGTGGGGGCGGGGACTAAGACCTAAATATAAGACCTTTAAAAATTCTTATTAGTCCATGTTTGTAGTACACAGTGATTACATTCATGGTGGGGACTTGGTGCACGGACATAACACATCTTCATTATTTTTATTTCCCCTTCCCTCCATCTCTTGGTCCCCTCTAAATCTAAGACCTAAAACTATAAAAACCTTACGAGAAAATATAAATCAAAAGCTCCACAACACTGGATATGGCCATGATTTCTTGGATAAAACTCCAAAGGAACAAACAAAATAAAAAAATAGGATTTCATGGGCCGGTGAGATAGCTCAGGCACATAAGCACCTACCTGGCAAGCATGAGGTCCTGAGTTCGACTCCCGGTACCCACATACAAAAAAAGGGCCAGTGATATCGCTCAGCAGCACGGGCACCTGCTGGTGTGCAAGGTCCTGAGTTCAACCCCCAGTACCCACAAAAAAAAAAAAAAAAAAAAAAAGAATTTCATGAAAATTTAAAAATTTTGTGCATCGATAGTATCATCAAAGTACAAAGGCAAGCTACAGAATGGGAAAAAAATATTTGCAAATGATGTAGGGATTACTATCCAAAATATATAGGAACTCTTAATGGACAAAGAGCTGGGCATGGTGGTGCAAGCCTGTAATTCCAGCACCCTGGGAGGCTGAGGCAGGAGGATCCCAAGTTCAGGTCCAGCCTGATAATTTAGCAACTCAACAAAGCCTTGTCAAAAAAACAAACAAACAAAAGGGTTGGGGTTGAACACAGCGCAAAGCCCTGGGCTTAATCCCCAGTACTGGAGAAAAAGACTAAAAGGGCAAAGACCTTGAATAGACATTTCTCCAAAGATGATACAAAGACGACCAATAACCATACAAAAGGATATGGAACACCAAGAATCTTTATGGAAATGTGACTCCAAAACACATGGCGGTGCCTCATTCCACCCATTCCCACGCTCCTGTCAGTAAGCGGAGGACAGGCACTGGGGCCCAGCTCAGTGGCCGACCAACCATTGAACCCCACACAAGGTCCCAGGTTAAATCCCCAGTGTGGTGGATCGACAACTGCTGGTCAACTTGTCACACCCAGCTGAACTGAATCAGCGTGGTGCTGGGTGTGGAGGGCCCACCTGAGGACTGTTGCCAACAACATAAAAAGGAGAACTGGAGAGGAAGGGTTGCTGCTGTCGGTTCTCCTTGAGGAACTTGTCATGCTGGCTTTCCTGATAGGAACTTGGCTGTTCTCATTGGTGGAGGAGCTCAGGACCTCGTTGTCACTGAGGATGGCTGTGGTGACTTTCGCAGGAGCTCTGGTCCTTACTCTGAGCGTTGCTTCCTGGCTCCAGGGTAGATCCCTCAGCCTGCTGGCACAGACCCTTCATCCCGCTGGTGCAGACTTTCTAGCTTCCACCACTGACCTTTGGTCCTTCCCGATGCAGATCCGTGAAATACACTTGCATGAGACATTGTTGTGGGTCCTAGGCCTTCAGGTGGATTCGTGGAGGCATTGCCATGGGCTCTAGGTCTTCAGCTGGACTCATGCAGGACACTGCTCTAGGATCCAGGCCCTCAGCTGGGTTCTTTGGGTCTTTAGTGTGTGGACAGATTCCCTGCACTCTTTTGTATATGACTCTTTGGGTGACTATTACAAAATAACTCTATAAATTATGTGTCCTGTATTGTATTGTTTCCCTTGCAAACCCTGACTACAACACCCAGTAACCCCGCCCCCAAATAACAAGTGTTGGCGTGGATGTGGACAAATCAGAGCTCATGTGCATTGCTGGGAGGGATGTCAAATGGTGCTGTTTCCATGGATGTTCCTCAGAAAATTAAACATAGAATTTCCATAGGATCCAGCAATTCCACTTCTGGAGCTAAAAACAAGGTCTCCAAAGATATATACCCTAATGGGTTTCCAAATTCGCAGCAGCGTTTCAGCTGAGCTGAAACACAGAATCAACCAACATGCCCTCCTCGGAGGGGTGGAAAAGCAAACTTCGGTGGACTACTACTCAGCCAGGGAAAGGGAAATTCTGCCATCTGCTGTAATACGGATGGACTTGAGGCCACCATGCTAAGTGACATAAGCACCCCCAAAATGCTGAGAGCTTCCACTTACTTGATGTCTCTTAGACAAGTCAATTCATAGAGACGCAGGTAGAGCGGCAGCTGTCAGGGGCTGCGGGAGGAGCTGGAAGGAAGTGTGCAGTGGGAGAGCGCAGGCGCTCTGGAGATAGATAGGGGCTATGGCTGTACAGCATCGTGAATGCATTTTGAATTTGTTTTTGTTTTTCTAGCATGAGGGATCAAACTCAGGGCTTCAAGCAGGCAGGGCAAGTGCTCAACCACTGAGCTACATCTCCCGTCCCATGAATGGATTTTTAATACCACTGAGCTCTGCACTCAAAAATGGTGAAGTCAGTATTTTTTATTTTTATTTTTATTTTTTGGTGGTACTAGGTATTTAATCCAGGGCCTTCACACTGAGTTACAACCCCAGCCTATTTTTCATTTTTAAATTTTGAGACAGAGTCTCACTAAATATAAATAAGTTGGCTAGGCTGGGCTCGAACTTGTGATCCTCACACCTCAGCCTCCCAGAGTGCTGGGATTATAAGCATGGGACCACTAGGCCTAGTTTGGTCAGTAAATTTTGTTATGTGTATTTAACACATTTTTTTTTTTTTTTTTAAACTGGGACAAACTGGGCCGGTGATATAGCTCAGCGGTGTAAGTGCCGGCCTGGCAAGCGCAAGGTCCTGAGTTCAACTCCCGGTACCCACATTAAAAGAAAAAAAAAACTGGGACAAAATTTAATTGAAAAAAATTATATATGAGAAGGAGACTTCTTATAAGTCAACCAATAAACTCTTAGAATTCAATTAATGAAGACAAGGGAGGGGAATGGAGAAGAAAAAGAAGAATAAAGATATATCATGTATAGGTACAAATTCCCTATGATGAATGTGATCATTATGTATATCAAAAGTGTACCAATAATTTTTCTTTTTTTTGGAGTCAGGGTCTCGCTATGTAGCCCAGGCTGACCCTGAACTCACTATGCAGCCCAGGCTGGCCTCAAACTCGCAGTTATCCTCCTGCCTCAGCCTCCCGAGTGCTGGGATTACGGGTGTGCACCACCAAAATTAATTTTTAAAAAAGACAAATAAGTCAATGGAAAGGTGGGCCAAGGAGCTAACCAGACACTTCTCCAAAGCTGCTCGAGCAGTTGTAAGCACATGAAAAGATGAACAATGTCATTACTCATCAAAGAAACTCGAAACCAAACTACATCACACTCCTCACACCCACTACCCCAGCTAACACCAAAAAGCCAACAAGAAGTTGGCAGCTGCCGGTGGGAGGGATGATGGCGCCTTCAAAAGGTGACTTTCCACAGGTGACTGATGCTTCTGCTCCCAGGCGTCTTTTCCCGGGCCACCCATCCAACTCCCCAGCTCTACAGTGAGTTCAAGGCTGGCACAGACCCCAAAGGTCAGTGCAGACACGCCAGGGGGAAGGTTCAGTCTAGCGAGACCACCCCACTTCAGATGCCTGCTTAAGCCCCAGGGGTCCAGGTTTCCCTGTAAGAGCAGAGGAAGGTGCTCTACTCACCACTACTTCATTATAAACAAGAGTCCGAAGAGGCGCGAAGGACAAGAGATGGGGGGCAGAGCTTCTGCGCCCTCTCCAGGCCTGCCCTAACCTGGCACCTCCCTGACTCACCAACTGGGGCACTCCCCAACCCTGATATCCTAGTAGAAGGGTTTTTATGGAGATTTCATGATTGATCCAATCACTGGCCACTGGTGATTAATTCAACCCTAGACCCTCCCCAGGCCCCTAGAGATGAGAGGGGTTTGAAAGTTCCAACCTTCTAACCTTTTTTGTTTGTTTGTTTGTTTGGTTTTGGTTTTTTGACCCAGGCTGGCGTTGAACTCACTATGCAGCCTAGGCTGGCCTTCAACTCTTGGTGATTGTCCTGCCTCAGCTGCCCAAGAGTGCTGGGATTACAGGTGTGTGCCACTGCACCCCACACCTGGCTCAACCTCAAATCCTGCTGGTCTTTCCTCCTTTTCCTGTGGAGCCCAGTCGCCATCCCGAAGCTATGGGGGGGACAGCCACCAGTCGCCTCATTAGCACACAAAGACACCCTTGTCACCCTGGAGATTCCAAGGGATTCCCAGCATTTTAAGAGCTCAGTGCCTGAACACTGGTCTTCCCATCACCCTTGCAAAATCAAATTAAATCCAAGCCCGGAGTGGTGGTGCACACCTGTGATCCCAGCACTCAGGAGGCTGAGGCAGGAGGATGGCCTTGAGTTTGATCCATTCAAGTGATGGTCACCCAGCCCTGTGAGCTACTGCAAACAAGTTGGACACTTTAATAGATGAAATGTATGGCATGTAAACTGCATCCCAAAACAGCTAGTACAGAGGAGAGAGTGCGTGCACCCAGAGGACAAAAGTATCTGTAAAGCTTAGGAGAAAGGAGACGAGCAACAGGCAGCACGACGACACACTGGTAAAGGTTAGCCTGCAGCAAGGATGGCTCCCTCCAGCCCTGCACCAACCCCCTGGCCCAGAGGCCCGGCTCAGCTTCTGGGGTGGGGACACAGAGCCTGGGGAGCCGAACCTGTGGCTCTACGCCTGGGAGAAAGAGCATGGGCAACTGCGGACACCCAGGGAGCTGTGATCTCCAAGCCACCTCAAACCATCAAAGTCCCCACTTCCCAAGGCCTTGTCCCTGGAGAAAGGCGGGCAGGCATCAACCCTACCATGACATTCTCAAAGATCCTCCCAACCAGCAGTCTGAGGCCTGGGGAGGGCTGGGATGGGAGGGACCCACAGACACAGAATTTTGCCAGTCATCCTACCTTCCCGTGGCAATGACGCAAGGTCTGGCGAGCGAGAGCTTGGGGCTGGTCCCGGCAGCCCGGATGGAGGCCCAGCATCTTCCCACGGGCCCCGCCAGCTCCTGGCCTGCCCCAAGCCTCCTGGAGGCCACCAGCCTGCCGAGCAGCCTGAGGTGGAGAGCCCTGGCAAGCAGCTTCATCATGTGGTGCGCAGGCCAGAGGTTTCCCGGCTCCCTCCGGTGGCGCAAAAGCTCGGCTCTGACGGCGGCGGTGAATGCCCTGCTCAGGGAGCCCGGCTCCATCTGGCCTCGGCCTCAGTGCGGGAGCTGTGAGATTGGCTTCTGGCGATCAGTGACGTAAGGAATTCATGACTGGACCTGAAGTCACACAGCCTGAATTCTTTCATGAGCAAATGAGAGGAAGCCAAGGTCAGGGCACCACCTGTCCCAGAGCCCCGTCTCCTGGCCTTAACCCCTCATCCTGGCCCTGCCGCCTCTGCCCAGCTTCCCTCTGGGCCAAGAGGTCCACAGCACGTGGCTGTCAGCAGGCCTGGGAGGCTACCAAGTGGCACGGAGGTCCTAGTCTGGCAGGTGCCGCGGGGCAGAGGGAGTGGCAGATTTCTGGAGATGCACCGTTCAGGGCTGGGGGGGCCCTCCTGGAGCTGATTCTTCCTTTTACTCTTTATTGTGGACAGCATCAAAGGCTATGGGAGCAGAGGGAGGAGAGAACGAGTCCCGTCCCTCCTGCAGCTCCTCAAACCCATCAACCTAGGCCCCTGGGGTGGCTTCTCTGCTCTGGCTGCTCCCCCAGGTAAGCTTATTTTGCAGCCAATCCCACACAGCCCAGCCTGGCATCACCCGGAAACTTTCCAGCACTGCTTGTAAAAGACAGCCTCGTTGTAAAAAAAAAAAAAAAAAAAGAAAGAAAGAAAAAGAAAGCCACAGGCCAGGTACAGAGGCACGCACTTATAAGTCTCAACTACTTGGGAGGCTCAGTTAAGAGGATCCTTTAAGCCTAGGAGTTCGAGCCTGTCTCTAAACAAATAAATACAAGCACCGAGCAGTGATCCTAGCTAAAATATGTAATGCAAGCCCCTCAATAGCACCAAATAACAAGTGTCTGTTCACATTTCAATTCACCATGGCTAAAAGCTGAGAGCCCAAATGAAGGGATAAACCGCTGCAATGTCCAGGGAACAGAAGACAGCTGGGCCACACAGAGGAAGGTGTGTGACATGCGTGGGGGAGGTTCACGGGCACTGTGCTGCGTATGATTCCACCACGACGAAATTCTAGCAAGGGCAAAGTGTAGACAGCAAGCAGATCCGTCTGCCAGAGGCCAGCAGTGGGGTGGAAAATGACTGCCAAGAGGCTAGAGGTGACATCTGGGGTAACCAGATATTCTATGTCACGGTCAGGTGGTCATTGCACAGGCGTGCACATGTGTTTGTCAACACAAGGGAGCTGTACGTTTAAAATAGGTGCATTATGCAGGGCATGGTGGTATACATCTGTAATCCCACCCAGAACTCTGGAGGGCTGAGGCAGAAGGACTGCAAGTCGGGCAACTCAACAACTTAATGAGACCCTGTCTCAAAAAATAAACAGTGGGGGCCGGTGAGATGGCTCTGGGCCGGTGAGATGGCTCAGTGGCTTAAGCGCCTGCCCAGCAAGCGCGAGGGCCCGAGTTCGACTCCCGGAACCCACATACGAAAAAGGGGCCGGTGATATCGCTCAGCGGCACAGGCGCCTGCTGGCGCGCGAGGTCCTGAGGTCGACCCCCCGGTACCCACAAAAAAAAAAAAAAAAAACAGTGGTAGGGGAATGAGAAAAAAAAAAAAAAGAAGTTATATCATGTACAGGTACGAATTTCCTATAATGAATGTGATCATTATGTATACCTAAAATGTACCGATAAACAATAAGTAACAATAATAATAATAATAATAAGGGTGGGAGATGGACTGGGGATGTAGCTCAGTGCAAAGGTCCTGGGTTCAATCCCCAGGAACACCAAAATAAACACATAAATAAAATGTGCATTTTGCTGGGCATGCTTGCATATGCCTCTATTCGAAGCTACTGGAGAGAATGAGAAAGAAACACCCCAAGTTCAAGAACAATTTAGGGAATTTAGCAAGATCCTATCTCAAAATAAAAAGTAAAGAGGGCTGGGGATACAGCTCAGGAGTAGAGCACTTGCCTTGCTTGCCCCAGGTTCAATCCACAGTACCACCAAAAAAAATAAAATAAATCTGCACTCCGCAGCCTCTTCATTGCAGAATTATCTGCAGGCAGAACGCATCTGTAACAAACTTCCCCAGTGGGTCTGGTGTGGGCGAGGAGCCCAAGGATGGTGGGGCACACAGTGAAAGAACCCACAAGTGCAAAGGACAAGAAACCTATGGGGCCACCTGAAGAAGCCCCGCCCGCAGAGCGAGGAGGGTCCCTCAGGAGGGAGCACCCTCAGGCCTGAATGCACCCAGGGAGCTGGTCAGCTGCAGGGGCAGAGTCCGGGTGATGAGAGGCTGCCTGCCACACCCTGCAGGGTGGAGCTAGAGGCTGGGGACACAGGCCTCCTCACCACGGGTTCTCAGCGCCTCCACCAGGGCCCCGGCAGCCCACAAGAAGGGAGCCAGTACCACGCACCTTCTCGTGCAATTGTCCAGAATATAGCTGAATGTGGCTTCTGTAAACCAGATTCTGTTTCCATGAATTCCATCATAAAGTCAAAGACAGAGCCCAAGGGAGAAAATTCCAAGCCCTTAACGTACTAAAATTCACATCCCCGCAATGAGTACTTATTGGCATGTCCACCAGACACCAGCCACTACTGAAGGCATTCATAGTCAACCCGGTACAAACGATCCCCGCGCGCTGGAACCAGCTTGAAGCACAGCATCCTAGAGCAGGGCAAGCAAGATTAAGCTTGTGGATGTCGCACAGCTGACCACAACAGGTCCCAAGGTCATGTGCCTGCCAGGCCATCTCATGCCAAGGCCCCCTCCACTGGCACGGCTGAGAGCTAACTGTATCTCTCTGGGCTGGACCAAAAGGACAAAGGAACAATGACCCACAATGGCCTGGCTGCCCAAGGTGCTGGTCCTCACTGCATTCCTTTGTGAGTTCATGGCTATAAATGGCAGAATTGGGCCAAAGGTATCAATCCTCGCAGTAAACCTAAGGCGGGCTCTATGCTGTCCGCAGTTTACATATGAGAAAACTTGGCCTGAGTGAGGTTACGGAGTATGCCTAAGAGCCGCGCACAACCCACAAGCAAGGCTGGCACTGGAACACAGGCCACTGGCCTCCTGGGCCACTGCACCACTTCTCGTATAAAGACCTTGCATTGACACACAAGGTGCCAGGCACCCTGCGAGCCACTGGCTACATTCAGAACAGCCCACGAGAAAATGGGACACAGGAAGGTGAAGCCTCTCAGGTCATTCAGCCACCAAGGGGCAGAGTAGAAATCAAGTCAGGCCCCCTGGGCCAGGCCTGCACAGCTACCTGTAGCCACAGCCCAAAGCTGCCTTTAAAGCCCCACCTGCCAGGTGTGGTGGTGCACGCCTGTGATCCCAGCACTCAGGAGGTTGAGGCAGGAGGATAATCCCAAGTTTGAAGCCAGCCTGGGCTCCATAGTAAGTTCAAGTGCAGCCTGGACTACATAGCGAGAGCCTGTCTCAAAAAAACTAACTAAATAAATAAAGCCCCACCTTCCTTCAACAGATTCCCACTGACAGCTCATGATCACCCTAACTATCTAGGGTGGTGGGGACTTTGGTATCCTTGCCCTGCTGAACAGTGAACCCCAAATTTCCCACTCCAGCTTCCCTCTCATGCTCCTTGGGGGTGCCCAGTTTAGTCCTGTTAAATTCATGGCTTGGCTGTGCTAGGTCAGGAGGCTCCTCTTTCAACACGGGTGTCAGCTCGCGTGTCCTTAAAGGGCTCTGCACCCTGCTATAGCTGCTCTCCAGAGTCCTGGAGTTGGGTGGAGCCCGAGTGACCAGGGTGACCACACCCAGACAACCTGTTCACAGGTCCCTCAGCCCAGGCAGCCACTTAGGGACAATTGCAATTGTCACTCAGGGACAGCAAGAGGCAGCCCTGTGGGCACAATGGGTAAGAAAGAGCACCCGGAAACACACTTGTGGATGTATGGAAGTGTCTAAAACTACACAAAAATCCTCAACTGTTAGAAGCTACTTGAAAAAAGTATGTATAGACGGACTAGTCATCCCCTTGACAAAGTAAATAAAAAACAAGCTTTCCAAGGGAAGGTTTAAATTGTATTTTCCCTTTTTATTTTTTTTTTGAGACAGGGCCTCAGTTTGGGCTTGAACTCCTGAGCTCAAGTACTGGGGTTACAGGGTTGCAGCATTACGCCCAGCTCAATATTTTTTTTATTTGAGAGGCAGTGGAAAGAACACTGGATCTGGAACCGGAAGACCTGGGTGGGAGTTGCCCCTAAGGATCTGGGAGCTGGATGACCTTAGTGAGTTATTCAATCTCCTGCTCCACACAGCAGGAGGGGCAGAGGTCCCTACCATCCAACTTGGGGGAACCTGGGCAAACCAAGTGCAATGAGATAGGCGGAAGCTCTCTGCAAAACAGTAAGACCCACCCCCCCCAATAAATAATCAGTGCTTCAAAGACCTGACTCCAGGCCTGTCTATCGCCAAAGTATCAAAACTTTGTTATTTTTGCCCTAGGGGCTCCAGTGAACACAGACAGGACCTTCAAATAAGCAATAACAAGCAAACGGAGCAGAGCTCCCCCAAAGACTTCCCCTCTCTGGAACAGTCCAAACTGACCTTGAGGTCAGGAAAGGACCCCTGCCAGGCCAGGAGTTGGGAGCAAGGAGCTCCATTTAGCCCCACTTGCTGTATCCCCAGCCCGCAGGCAGACTCAGCCTCACAGGAAATCCCTGCCTCCCGTGGAGATGGCTTGGACCCAAGGTCAGTGTGATGCCCAGCCTCCAGACGTGACCAGCCGCCCCTAAAACTCTCACGGTGGGTGGTCCCTCAGGCGGGACAGACCCGGCTGGAGGCCACAGCGCCTGAGCGCCTTACAGGTCTTTATTGAGCTCAGACACGAATGCCAGACTGCCTCTACCCCGGGCTCGGCTGGAGAATCCGCAGAGTAACCTTGAGGCTGCCCTCTCCACCTCCTTTGGGAAAACGAGCTCGCTCATGATTTCCAGCTGCCTCCGGGGGCCAACATCTATCTAGGCGGTACCCGGTGGAGGAAGGACAGGAACGGTGGGGACACCGAACAATCCTTTGCCTCTATTGTGTAAGATGCCTTCAGGCCCACTGGATCGCTCGTTCTCTTTCCTGAGCAGCAGAGTGAGACAAACAGTATTATCTATTCTCGCTTCGAACACCTGCTCCCCTCCCCAACCGAGGCAATGCACTGAAGGAACAGTGGGTCTGCGGCCCCCTCTAGCAGGCGCGCCCACCCATGGGTTTGCACGGCTCTGGGCACCTGCCCTGCACCTCTGGGGGCTTCGGATCTCTGCACCGCTGCGAGCTGGCCCCCGGGATCCTGCAGGGGGCTGGGCTCCGAGGCGCCGGGCCCGGGGCGGGGAAGAATGAGCTCAGCCCGGCGCGCGGACTGCGCACGCCGGCCCCCGTCCCCGCCTGGCTTTCTGCACCGCACGGCCGGTGACGGCGGCCACCGCCCTTGGTATGCGGCCGGAAGGCCGGTGGGAGGAGCCGAGGGGCCGCCCGGTTCCGCAGCATCACCAGGCGCATCCGAGTCGCGGGCGGGCGGGGGCCCAGGGCGACGGCGCGGGAGGCCGTGGGGAGACCACTGCCGGCCCAGCGCGGTGGGGTGGGATGGGGGCGGCACCGGGGGTGGCGAGGTAGCGGGCGGGGGTCGCGGGCCGCTGTCTCACCGGCAGATCTGGATGGCGGATGGCGTCTCGGTGACGGAGCCCGACATGCTGGCGACGGAGGCGGCGGCGGACGCAGCGGCGGCCCAGGCTGGGGAGAGCAAAACGCAGGTGTCCAGCGGGCCCGGCGCGGAATGAATGGGCCCGGGCGGCGCCATGGAGGGGGAGGGCGGAGGCGGAGCCATGGTGCCGGCGAGGCGGGGCCTGCGCGTCGGGGGCGAATCGCTCGCGGCCGCCCCGCGCTGGCCCCGCCCCCGGTCGGGCCCCGCCTCCCTGCCCGCCAAGGCCGCTGGCGCCGGCGCGGGCCGCGAGTTCCGGGGGCGGCTGCGGGGCGCCGCTTCCAGAAGGTTCGGCGGCGGTTGCGCGGCGCCGGCGCGGGCCGGGCGCGCGGGTGGCGGCCACACTCCTGGGGGCCCGAGCGCGCCGGCCGGTCGCCTGCCGGGTCGCGGAGCCCGCGGGCGCGGGCGCTCTCTCCGCGGCGGCCGGACGAGTGAGCCGGGCGTTGCCGGCGCCCGCGCGGCGATTCGCTGTCCGCAGGGCCGGGGCCGCGTGAGGTCAGCGGGGCGGGCTGCGAGGAGGGGACGGAGGCCGGGAGGGCGCGGCGCGGGAGGGGCGTCCAGACCGGCGGGGGTCGCGGGCGCGCAGGCTGCGGGTCCGCACGAGCCGGGATCCCGGGCTGCCGCGAGGATCCGGGGCCGGAGCCCCACCAACGGCCGCGCAGAGAGCCTTTTATTTCCTGTGCGTTTTCCATGCAGTGAACATGGATTTCTACTCCGATTTGAGAAATTAAAATCCACAGAACTCGAGCTCCCAAGTCCATTTTGTGTTTGTGTTTTTGTTTGGCACCTGGAATGGAGCTCGCGACCTCGTGCATGCATGCCAGGCAGGCCCTGTGCCGCTGAGCTATATCCCTGGCTCCAAGTGCATTTTGAACAACCCGATTCTACTCAGCCAGAGACCCTGGAGGAGGAGCCCACATGCGTGCTCTGCGACACTCACACATACACACACACACACAGCAAGCAGCCCGGATTGGGGCTCCCTGGGGCTTAAAGGTTATCACTACGCCAAGAATTCAGTTTTACTTGCTTAGCAGGGCGGAAGCAAAAAAAAAAAAAAAAAAAAAAGACATAAGGAACCAAGCATCAAGGGCCATCAACCAATGTGAACATCCCTACTTCCCCATAATGAAAGCAGTAACCAGTTTGGAGATAGGCAAGGCTCTTTCCTCATCTAATTTTCTTAATCCAATGCATGGGGTGATAACGCCTCCCCGACCTTTGTGAGGGGTGAAAGGTAATGAATGTTCAGGGCCTAGGGAAGCTGAGGCAGGAGGATCCCGGTGAGTTCAAGACCAGCCTAAACTACAGAGTGAGGCCCTGTCTCAAAGGCCACCTCCTCACTAAAAAAATAGCTAGGGCTTTTTTTCTCCTTTGTTCTTTGCCTGCCCTGGTCTGTAAATGCAAAGTAACAAGCTTTTACTCAGACTAAATGCAAAGTGGGGAGTATTTGCTGAGGCCTTGCCCTTTGTAAAGATTTGCTCATCAGGGTGAGAGTTCTGGGCCAGGGATGTAGCTCAGTGGCACAGCACCTGCCTGGCAAGTGCAAGGCCCTGGGTTCGGTTCCCCCTACCGGGAAAAAAAAAAAAAAAAAAAAAAAAACAGGGTGAGAGTGCTTCAGAAGTTCAAAATCTGATTGGAAGGCTGATTAGTGACCCAAAAAGGTTAACTCAAGCCACACACTGCCCTAAAGAGATTCCTAGACCAGAGGGTGGCCTGAGTGGTTTGGGATTAAAAAGTCTTATGTCTTCTAGAAGGGGGCAAAAGAGAGATTGGAACAGCCCCTGTGCTTTAGGGGAGAGGATGTGGCTGCCCTTTGGCCTGAGCAAGCCTCTGTCAACACTTTCTTTACTGCCCCACGGCTGCCAGGGGCACCAGGGAGGATAACAGCCCGTTCGGACTCCACGGAAAGAAAAGGGTACCCCAGCTGACTGTGACGCTGCGCCCTTTTCAGGGTAGCAGCGGGGGCCTATCCCGGTGCAAATGTGTAGTGCGTTATTTCTGGCCGGGTGTTGGTGCATTTACACTGATTGCTCCTCTGCCCCTTTCAGGTGGGTTGGTTTTTCCCTCCAGCTACCATGCTGCTTCTGTCCCTCACTTGTAGCAAAACTCAGGAGCTGCTTGTCCGTACAACCCCATCTTCCCGGTCACCTTGGAGCGCGTTCCATCTTGGTGTTTGTTTCTGCCACTCCACTTAGCGAGGGCCCTGATTGCTTCTGGGTTGCTGAATCCAGTAATCCTGAGTTGCTAAACCCAGTAATCTCTTGTCAGAAGTCATCGTCCTGGCTCTTGGCGCTGAGCTGGTGGATGCCCTCTCTTGAGCAAGTGCTCCCCTGGCTTCCAGGACCGCCACCGCACTCCCCTGCTCAACTGTGTCTGCCCCCCCCCACCCCCAGACCTAGGAGCCCCTTGGCTGTCCAGGCCCTGCCCTGCCCATCTCATGCTTTAATTCCCATCTACACTGCGTGGAGCTGCGGCCTCCCAGCCCTGCTTGAGTTCCAGATCCACAAGTCCTCCCGCGAACACTGACTCCCCCAGTGCTGTGTAAATTCAGTGTGCTCACCTGGTCCTGGCTTCCCCGAGCTGCCTCTGCTCCTGGGGCCCCAAATCTCTGCAATTCCTTCTTTCCACTTGCTCAAGCTGTCGTGACCCGCGGAGGCTCCGACCAGCAGAGCTCCCAGGGGCAGGAACGCGCGTAACCCGAGAGACAGTATGGGGATGATGAAAGACACACACGCAGCTTGAAGGCGAGAGCAAGAGAGAGAGTTTATTGAGGAAGTGCCATGGCTTATATATCTTTGGGGGGAAGTGGGAGGGACCGCTAACTGGCGCGGGATTGGCGCGGGCAGGGGTAGCGCATGCTCAGAAGCTGGGTCCTTCATGGCTCTCTACAAAGCTAAGCACCCAGGAGGCATTTTTGACGCCCCTCTCTCACATCCCTCCTCCAAACCATCCGCAAATCCTGCAGGTTCCACATTCAGAATAAACCTGCACTCTGACCACTTCTCACTATGGCACTCAAAAATCTTCCCCACCCACGCCCACTTGGTGACTCCATCTGCCTCCAGCCACACTGGCCACCCCGGCAGGCCTGCACTCCGGGCGAGCCCCTGCTCCTGCCTCACCTGGACCACTGTTGACTCAGGCAAATCCTTCCTTCTAAAGAAGGCTTCCGGGGCCGGTGAGATGGCTCAGCGGCGTAAGCGCCTGCCTTGCAAGCGCGAGGGCCCGAGTTCGACTCCCGGAATCCACATACGAAAAAAGGGGCCGGTGATATCGCTCAGCGGCACGGGCGCCTGCTGGCGCGCGAGGTCCTGAGGTCGACCCCCCGGTACCCACCAAAAAAAAAAAAAAAAAGAAGGCTTCCCTGGCTTCTCTCAATTACAGTCCCCATCCCATACTCCCTGTCCTCCCAGGTTTATTCTTCTCCTTGGCACTTACAGCATTTAACAAATATTTTATTCATCTGTTTATTGTGTCTCCCCCAAGTAGAATATATGGGCCGGCAATGTTTTATTATGCTGTTCACTACTGTCTGTATTCCAGGTTCCAGGAACACATCGTGGGTGCTCAATAAATATATTATAAATTACTTTATCAAGATACAGATGGTCGCCAGGTGTGGGGGTACATGCCTGCAAACCCAGCATTTGGGAGGCTGAGGCAGAAGGGTCGATGTGAGTTGGAGGCCAGCCTGGGCTATATAGCGAGACCCTGTCTCAAAAAAAAAAAAAAAAAAAAAAAAAAAGATCCAGATGGTCCTCCACTTCGGATGGAGCTATGTTTCATTAAACCCATAAGATGGAAAATGCATTCAATACATTTAACCTACTGAACACCATAGCTTAGCCCACTTACTTTATTTTTTTTTTATTTTATTTTTTTTGTGGGTACCAGGGGGACGACCTCAGGACCTCGCGTGCCAACAGGCACCCGTGCCACTGAGCGATATCACCGGCCCCTTTTTCGTATGTGGGTTCCAGGAGTCGAACTCGGGCCCTCGCGCTTGCAAGGCAGGCGCTTACGCCGCTGAGCCATCTCACCGGCCCAAGCCCACTTACTTTAAACAGTCTCAGAACACTTTTGCCTGAAGTTGGGCAAAACTAATACAAAGCCTATTTTACAGTAATATGCTGACTGTCTCATAATGTATTATAACGTTGGCCACACAGTATTCTCTGGGTTATCAGTTGTTTACCCTCATGGTCATGTGGCTGGCTCTGCCCAGAATCGCTGCCTGGAATCGCAAGAGAGGATCCTACTGCCTTGTCGCCAGCTTAAAAAGTGATCAGTCGTGTAGTATACTCAGCAAGGGAATGCCAGACGTGGAGAGGACCAGTAAACCTGAGTTAGGACAGGGAAGACTCATAAGGTTGAGGAAAGGGAGGAAGAGGGTATCGAGCCATCTACGTAATGATCCAAAAGTGTGGGAGGAAAACGTAAGTGGTAAGGCTCCAGAGATAACAAGGAGCCAGGCGGAATGAGGCACATCTGTACTCTGAACTACTTCAGAGGCTGAGGCAGGAGGACTGCGATTTTGAAACCAATTTGAGCAATTCAGTGAGACCCCGTTTCAAAGTGAAATTTAAAAGCCTGGGAGCGGGGGTGTGGTGGCGCACATCTGTAATCCCAGAACTCAGGAGGCTCCTGGGCAAGGCTAGGAGGATCTCAAGTTTGAGGCCAGTCTGGGCTAAATAGTAAGACCCTGGCTAAAGAAAAAAAAAGAGAGAGAGATAATTGTCACCAAAAACAGGATGGCGGGGACCTCAGTGGAGAAGGGAATTGTCAAGGAGGATCACGGCAGGGGTTGGTGGGTGGAGTGTTAATCTTTCCTCCGTGACCTGGGTAACAGTGTACACGTTTATAATTTTTTTTTACGTTATACACGTTTTATGCGTTTTTCTGTTTATATCAGAGTTTTTAGAAATCGACGCAGCATCTGGGAAGTGGGGTAACAGACCACTTGCTGCCTTTATGTTTTCAGGGCAGGGCGGCTGCCCTGTGCTTCAGGCCTGGAGCAGCCAGCCAAGCTCCTACATTCCCGTCAGGGCTTTGCCGCCTACATGGCAGGTCAGCTGCCACTCTGTGCCCAGGGCCTCTTCAGGCCTGGAATGCGGTGCTGGGGGACTGGGTAGGCGCGGGGTGGGATCAGTTAGGCCCTCCCAAGCATTAGCCATCAGCATGCGTAGCTCCAGTTAACACAAGTCTTTTTTCTCAACTTATTGTTGGTTGTGGGAGGGGTGGAACATGGGGCTTCCTGCATGGTTGGCAAGTGCTCTACTATCCCCTAACCCAGAAAATGTCGTTGTGTAAACTGAAAAGTTGGTCCCTGTGAAGGCTGAGTTTGTCCTCGGAGCTGTGCCATGGAAAGGCCTGCTGAGCAGGGGGTGCCCCTCACAGGGATGCCCACTGTCCAGGTCTTAGTTACTTTCCTGTCACCAGGACACAGAACCTGACACCCACAACTTACAAGAGGTTCAGGCTGGGCATAGTGGCACAGGCCCATGATCCCAGTCACCTCCCCCAAAGCCCCACTGATAAGCGCGCCTAGATCTAAACCGTAACAGTCCATCTCCACTGCTGGGCCTCGGGGAGGTGGAGGTCACGTGAGAGCCTGGCCTCAGCCCCCAGCAGGCTCCCAGGGGTGCAGAGCCACCACCCTCAGCTCTCAGCTCCTCCATCTGGCCTGCAGGGCCTCTGAGTACACAGAGTGACATCTGCCAGCCAGCGTCTGAAGGCTCCGTGAAGGCCGCCGTGCAGGGAGCCTCAGCAGGGTGGCAGAGTCAGGAGAGGGTTGGGGACAGCTGGGGAGTGGCCACTAGAGAGCGGGGTGGCACAGGGCAGGGCTAAGAGCAATAATCCCCTGGCCCAGGCTGTGTGGCCTCAGAGTAACTCTCAGTCATCGCGCCTCAGTTCTCTCAGGGAAAAGTGGGGAGCCCCTGCCCATGGGGTGGTCCTCGGAGGGAGCAGGCTGCTGCTCCAAACCGCGTGGTACAGAGCCTGGTGCGGAAAGGGCTTTGTGAGCCCACCAGTGAAGCTGGCCGCCCTGAGGTCCGGGGCAGCAGGGTTGGGTTGACAAAGGGATTCAGATGGCCTCGGCCCAGGAAGAAGCTGCGACTCACGGAGAGGAGGAGCTGCGACATCCCCAGGGCCTGCGGCGTCGCCCGATGTCAGGCACGGGACGCAGCTGGGGAGGGGTCCTGGTCCTCTGTCCATGCAGCTGGTCTGTTTCTTCTCGCATTGATGGTGTTTAGCTGTTGTGTGTTTCCTGTGAGAGGTGATGGCCACTCAGTGATTACGCCTCCCATCCACAGTGTTGAGCAGACAAGGCCCGAGTGCGCTGCCACGTGCTGACCAAAAGCTACAGTGTGTGTTGAAATCTGAAAGACACATTGCCATGTATCCCTCTCCAAACCCTCCCCCTTCCCTTTGAACACACTTGTCTCATCATTCTCCCACTTTCTGGAGCAGTTCTGGAAGTCCTCTTTCATGAGTGTCTTTATAAAGCGTGATCAAAAATACAGTGACTGCTGCTGCCAAGTCCCATCTGACAGAACGGCAGGCTCCTAAAAACACCACGGTGTGTGTCGTGTCCTCATTCACCAGATCTGGCACCGTGCAACTGCTGGCTCTTCCCCAAAGTCAAAATGACCGTGAAAGGTCAACAGTTTGAATTGATTTGGGACATCAAGGCAGCCATGACACGGCATCTAGACACTGTGGAAAGAGGACTCCAGAGCTGCTGCAGAAAGTGGCAAGAACGATGAGATAATGTGTTTGAAGCAAGAGGGAGGATTTGAGGGGGATTCGTGGCAATGTATTCCCTCTTACTGAAATGAATTTTTAAAATGTAAGTATTCACCGAATTTTTCTTTATCACATCTCATACACAAACACTCCCTTCCCAAAGGAAAAACAGATCTCGTAACACAACACAAACGTCTGCCTGGAGGACAGAACCCTGAGCTCACGTTACCTGGCCGCTAACCTAACCTTCACAGTCACCCGCCCTGCCCTGAGAACAAACCACTAAAGCCAATAAAAGAGCCACTTGAAAGGAGGACTCCACAGAGCAAAAGCCAGGAGGAAGTGGGTCATTACACTGGAGAAGAAAAACACCCGTGCGTTTAGAATAGGCACGGATCGGTTTACTGAAAGAGGCGCTTAGAAGTCATTTCTTGGAGTTTAAGTAGGTCAAACTTTAACTCTAGAGTTACAGCCATCCCCAGTGTCGACAATTAATGGGATTCAGCAGAGGACAGCTTCGAAGTGCTTGTGCCCTTGACACGCGGCTTTTCTCCTGGAAGCGCAGGCGCTGGGTGTGAGTCCCTGGCCCTGTGGCGCCACCTAGCGGTCCAGTAAATTCCCACACACTCCGTTCGGCTCCACCGAGGCCCGATCGCACCTGGAGATCTTGCTCCGGAGCGGAAGAAACTGGTTTGTTTATTGTATTTGCAGTAATGGGGATTGAACACAGGGCCTCACCCATGCTAAGCAAGTGATCTACCACTGAGCAACATCCCCGAGCTTTTTTATTTTTTATTTTCAGACAGGATCTTGTTCATTGCCCAAGCTGGGCTCAAATTTAAAATCTTCCTGCCTCAGCCTTCCAGGTGCTGGGATTATAGGTGTGCACAACCATGTCTGGCTAGGAAAGGCTGCTGTTTTAGTCAGCTTTCCTGGCACTGGGACATAATACCCAAGACCTGCAGTTTAAAGGAGGAGGAGTTTATTTTAGCTCACAGTTTCAGTGGGTTCAGTCTAAAGTCACCAGTTCAAACAGAAATGGATGGTGGAAGGGCTTGGTGAGGAGAGCTCTCACCCCATGGTAGTCAGGAAGTAGGGAGGGAGGAGCTGGGAAGGGAAATGCACCTGTCCAGGTCAGGGCCCCGGTGCAGCCCCGTGGTAGAGCCTAGCACACATGAGGCCCTGGGCTCCATCCTCAGCACCACAAAAACAAAACAAAACGAGAAGACCAAGGGATCCAGAGCCCTACAGCATTAATCCCTCCCCCAGCTCTCTCCTTGCTGTGTGATGTTAGGCAAGTACCTTGACCCCTCTGTGCTCCAGCGTCCTCATCTACAAAATGAGGATAATGACCATACCTACCTTGAAGGGTTTTTGTGAGGATTAAACGAGTTTACACTTATAAGTCACCGAGAACAGTGCCTGGTGCTTAAGAAATTCAACCAAAGACATCTGTTGTTATAATTAATTAAGGATTATCATTCTCTTGCGCCCAACAAAAAAAAATTTTTTTTTTTGAGACAGGGTTTTCTTATGTACCCCAGGCTGGCCTCGAACTCCTGGCAATCCTCCTGCCTCAGCCTTCCAGAGTGCTGGGACTGAAGGCGTGTACCACCACACCCAGCCCATTATGATTTTAATTTCCAATTCTCTGTCTGCTGATAAATTGATATCATTCCCATTGGATTTTCATTTTTGGTGAGATGAAATCTCTTGCTCATTTTTCTCTTGTGTTATATGTTTTATTATTGATTTCCTTATTTTTGCTACTGATTTAAAAATCAGTATTGATTTAAAATCAGTGAGGCATAGTTGGAGTTCTTTATATATTCTGGATATTAGTGGTTTTTCAGGAATATGGATTGTAAACATTCTCTCCCTCTCTTGTCTGGTATTTTCTCTCCTTGATGGTATCATTTGATGAACAGAAGTTCTAAAATGTTTAATCTAGTCTAATTTATCATTTTTTAATTCAAAGTGCTTTTAAAAATTTTAAATTAACATATTGAGGTATAGTTTACATTCAGTACAAGGTACTTTTTAAAGTTTGCTTTGTTTTGGTTTAGTTTGGTTTGTTTTTTTCAGACAGGGTCTCACTATGTAGTTCAAGCTGGCCTCAAACTCACAGCAGTCCTCCTGCCTCAGCCTTCCAAGTGCTGGGATTATAGGCGTGCTCCACCATGCCCAGCTTGTTTTTGTGTTTTTTGAGACAGAGTCTTGCTATTTAGTTCAGGGTGCCCTTGAACTCATGACAATCCTACCTCAGGATCCCAAGTGCTGGGATTATACTACAGTCATATCTTGGTACTCAACTGCTTTGAAACTCACCCAATTTGGTACTCAAGTTGGTTTGGTTTGGTTTGGTTTGGTTTGGTTTTTTGAGACAGGGTCTTGCTATGTAGTTCAGGTTTGCCTTGAATTCACCATATATCCCAGGCCGGCCTCATACTCGTGCAGATCCTCCTGCCTCAGCCTCCTGAGTGCTGGGATTACAGGTGTGCACTGCCACACCCAGCCAACAATTCTTTTTTGACAGGTTCTTGTTATCCATTCTAGGCTGGCCTTGAAATCACTGTGTAGCCCAGAGTGGCCTCAAACTCCTGGCCCAGCTATTTTTATTTTTATGTATGTATGTATGTATGTATGTATGTGCTGGGAATTGAACTCATGGTCTCAAGCATGCCAGGCAAGCGCTCTACCATTGAGCTACACCCGCAGCCCAGTCAGAGGAAGCAGGTCCTTGCAGGTGTGCTCCCAGGGGTATATTTTGTCCTTGGCCTCTCTCTTCCCCCCTCCCTTCCCCCCTCCTGCCCCATCCCAGGCCCAGGCCCAGTGGCTCCAGCTGACCGTGGACTTAAACTTTGAAGCTGTGAACCCAAATAAACCTATCTTCCTTTTAAGTTGATTTTCTCAGGCATTTTGTCACATGATAGGAAGCTGACCAACACATGCAGTATATTTCCATGCCGCCACTGCTCCACAAAGATAAAGACTATTTTTCTCACGCCGCACTCCCTGCAGTGACACACCCAGCGCCAGCTCCAGGCAACACTGTACAGCTCTGTCCCTGTCACTTTTTCTAAAATCTCACAAGAATGGAATCCTATAGAATCTATCTTTTTTCTTTCCTTTCTTAGTTTTTTGAGATAGGTCTCATTGCCTAGTTCAGGCTGGCCTTGAATTCACTATGTAGCCTAGCCTGCCCTCAAACATCAATCCTCCTCCCGCCTCAGCCTCCCAAGTACTGGGATTACAGGTGTGTGCCGCCATGCCCGGCTTGTGCCTGGCTTCTTTTACCCAGTAGAGTATTTCACAGATTCATCCCTGTTACGTGTATCCGCCGTCACTTACCTGCGGAGTATATTCTACAGTGTGAGTGGCCCACAGCTGTTGGAAGGCCTATGGATTACTTCCGGGTTGGGCCGCCAAGAGCATTCAGGAACAAGTCTTCGTAGAGTGGTGTGCCTTCCCTTCTCTTCGGTAAACAACGTAAAGCAGGATTGCTAGGTCATATGGTAGGGGTATGTTTAATTTTCTAAAACAATCTCCTTCGCTGTTTCTAAAGTGACTGTACCATCTGCATTCCCACAAGCAGTGAATGAGATGCAGCCGCTCACAGTGTGGCCAGCAGAAGGGATTTCCGCAATCCTAGTGGATGTGTAACAGCATCACGCTGTGGTTTTAATCTGAATTTTTTTGAGGTATAGGGGAGTACTGAGCTACATCCCCGGCCCTTTTCTTTTCTTTGTTTCTCTCTCTCTTTTTTTTTTTTTTAGTTTCCTAGGACTGTTTTGTTTTGTTTTGTTTTTTTAATTTTAAAGAGAAGAAAAAACAAAACAAAACAAATCAAAAAAGAACAAATTTTCAAAACAACATAATAGGAGGGTAACAATGGTTAATGCATTACATATTGTTATCTTTAAGTTAGTTATTCAGGATACCAGATATTAGCATTTAATTGTCCAAACATTATTGGCACAAACCTTACTCTTCAATGAACTAAGTAAAAATGGTAGTGTATCTATCTTAACCATCTTATATATATATATACAATTTTTTTCCCTTTCCCTTCTTTCTTTTCCCTATTCCAGTCTCTCTTTCCTTTTGACCAGTTTCTTTTTGATTCACCATGTCTATTGTACATTTTGGATCTTATTTACTCTTTCAGTTTCTCATACTAGAGAGATAATACGATGCTTACACATGTGCGTCTGGTTTATTTCACTTATGAGTATTTTCTCGAGTTGCATCCATTTACCTATAAAAGTCTCCAGTTTATCCTTCTTTATGGCTGAATAGTACTCCATTGTATAAAAATACCACATCTTTTTTATCCATTCCTCGGTTAATGGGCATTTGGGTTGTTTCCAAGATCTGGCTATTACAAATTGTGCTGCTATAAACATGGGTGCACATATATCGCTGTGTTACGATGTTTTTAATTCTTCTGGGAAGATACCCAGAAGGGGATCTTTTTTTTTTACTTTTCTATTTCAAGAGAAGGTCTCACTGAGTTCCCCAGGCTGAGCTAGAACTCTCAATCCTTCCTCTCTCAGACACCCAGAGTGCTGGGATGACAGGTGTGTGTCACCATGCCTGCTTTAATTTCATTTCCTGTAGATTTATTGAGCCTTGTGTACTAGTCACTTTCCCATTCCTGAGACAAAATACTGACACCCACAATTTAAAGGAGTTGGGGTTTATTTGGTTCATAGTTTCAGGAGGTTCAGTCTATGGTTGGCTGGCTCCAAAGCATGAACATCACAGTGGAAGGGTGTGAGCAGCAGAGCTGATTAGTTCATGGTGGCCAGGAAGCAGAGCAGGGGGACTGAGCCAGAGAGGAAGGGGCCAGGGACCACATAAGGTATCCAAGGCCACAACTCCATGACCACCCAAACACACCCAGGAGTGTGCTCCACTGATTCGCCCAAATGGCTCCCAAGCCACTCACGGTAACACAACCAAGATTAACTATCACACTTGTCTTATGGCTCAGCAGGTGTCTACCTGTGTGGCTGTTCTGTGAGCTCCTGAAGTCACGTCTGTACTGCTAATGTTGGGTGTAGGCCCAATGAGAGTCGATCAGGTCTCGTTTGTTGATGGTGTTGTTCTTCTATACCTTAACTGAGTTTCCGTCTGTTTGGTTATCAGTTCCTCTGAGTGTTGAAATCTTCAACTGTAGTTGTGGACTTGATGACTTCCTTCAGTTGTCAGTTTTTATTTCTTATGTTTTGAAGCCCAGTACTAAATACCTACGCATTTAGAACTGTTTTGTCTTCTTGATGATTTTTTTGGACGGCGGTGTTTTCATACAGGCTCTCATTATATAGTTCAGGCTCATCTTGAACTCATTATGTAGCCCAAGTGCGCCTCAAACTCATAGAGATCCTCCTGTCTCAGCCTCCCGATTGCTGAGATTATTGGTGTGTGCCACCACGCCTAGCTCCTGAAGTGATTTTTGTATCATCATGAATGTTCCACTTTATCACTAATAATAGAACATATCCTGCAATCTATTTTTGTCCTGAACTACATAGTGGGTCTCACTATGTAGTTCAGGCTGGCCTTGAACTCACTTTGTAGCCCAGGCTGGCCTCGAACTTGCAGCAATCCTCCTGCCTCAGCCTCCCAGTGGTGAAATTATAGGCATGCACCACTATATCCAGGTTTTTTCTGATATTAACGTAACTACAACAGCTTTTTTTTTCCAATACTAGGGTTTGAACCCAGGGTCTTCCCACTGACCTACATTGCCAGCCTGGGATTGATTGATTGCTTGGTTGTTTTTTGAGATAGGGTCTCACTATGTAGTTCTGGCTGGCCTTGAACTCACCATGTAGTCGAGGCTGGTCTCAAACTCACAGTGGTCCTCCTGCGTCAGGCTCTTGAGTGCTGGGATTACAGTGTGTACCACCATACCTGGTTATTTTTTATTTTGAGATAGGGTCTCCCTGTGCTCCTAAATTGCCAAGGCTGGGCTCAAACTTGCAATCCTCTTGCTTTCGCCTCCCAGGGTTTAGCCTCCCATGCCTAACGTTTCTGTTTGTTTGAGACAAGATCTTGCTATATTGCCCAGGCTGTTGTCAAACTCCTATGTTCAAGTGACCCCTCTGCCTCAGCCTTCCAAGGATCTAGGACTACAGTTGTGTACTACCACACCTAGTTCCAGCTTGCTTGCTTACTTGCTTTTTTTTGGGTTTTGTTTTTTTGTTTTGTTTTTTTGAGACAGGACCTTGGTATGAGCCCAACCTGGCCTTGAACTCATGGCAATCCCCCGCCTCAGTCCCCCAACTGCTGGGATCACAGTCATCCCATGCCCAGCTCTTTCTTTTGATGAATGTTCGTATGGTGTATCTCGTTCCCTTTGTTCTTGTACAACTGCATATAGTCGGAGCACCTTGCATTTTCATGCAGTCTGAGGGTCTTTGCCTTTTGTAAGCAATTTTTTTGGGATGGGGGTTGAGACAGGGTCTCACTATGCAGTTCAGGCTGGTCTTGAACTCACTATGTAGCCCAGGCTGGGCTCAAACTCACGACGCTTCTCCTGCCTCTGCCTCCTGAGTGCTGGGATTACAGGCATGCTCCACCATGCCTGGCAGGTTTTTGTCCTTTGATGGGAGGGCTGTCTCCACATTTGGGCATCTTGGCTACCCCTGTCCCATGCCAGTAGTCCCCAGTGTGCCTTGCAGTCCCTATCAGGGGCCCATGAGATGAGTATTCTTATAATTACACTAAAATGTTTTTTCTCTTTCGCTGTCATTCTCTCCCAAGTGTAGCATGGTTTTCCAGCAACTACACCACATGCAGTAATGCTGAATAATGAAACAGTAATATTTGGAAGATCCAGAGACCATGAAATATGAACCCAATCTCCCAGGTGGCCAACGGGAGACGTTACTCAATCCTGCATGGGCAAAATATCCATGTGAACTGCAAGGGAGGGCCAGGCATGGTAGTGCATGCCCATAATACCAGCACTTGGGAGGCTGAGGCAGGAGGATTGCAAGTTCGAGCCCAGCGTGGGCAGTTTAGCAACTTTGCAAAACCCTGTTTCAAAATTTAAAAAAATATAAAAAGAGATTGGGAATGTAGCTCAGTGGGAAGACCCTGGGTTTGATCCCCCATATTGCAAAAAAAAAAAAAAAAAGGAAAACAATATTTATGCTAACATAATTATTGTGGTTGTAATAAATTAAGATTTTAAAATTTATGCTTCAGTTGCTAGTAGTAAATAGAATAAACCCCTAAAAAGTTGATTGGAAAATGCTTTTCAGGAGTGGGGATTTAGCTCAGGAGTAGAACACTTGCCTGGCATTCACGAGGCCCTCAGTTTGATTCCCAGAACCACAAAAAATAAATAAATAAATAAATAAATAAAAGAGATGAAAAAGATTTCCGGCAATTACTGACTGGTACGGTGTGCCTAACATATCCGCATTAGTGAGCAGGACAAACGAACACGGAACTCGATGGTTTGAGATACTGGAGATGAAATCTCTGAGCGCCATAAATCTGCAGTCAGGGTGTCAGCAGAGCCAAACTCGGCCAAAGACTCCTCCTCACGTCCTGCTTCTGGCAGCCTCAGGACTCACTGGTTTGCTGGGCCTCACTCCAGTCTCTGCCCTACACGGCCCCTTCCCTCTGTGTCGCTCTGTGTCCTCTCCTCAGAACACCAGTTGTTGGATTTAGGGCTCACACTAAACCAAAGTAATCTCAGCTTCGTTTAATTACATATACAATGAGCCAGGCATGGTGGCGTATGCTTGTAATCCCAGCACTTGGGAGGCTGAGACAGGAGGATTGCTGCAAGTTCGAGGCCAGGCTGGGCTACATGGTGAGCTTGAGGCCAGCCTGAGCTACATAGTGAGACCCTGTCTCAAACCTCCAGCCCCCCAGTTGCATATACAAGGAGATAGGAGGTAGAGCAAGAACAAGGAAACAACAGAAAGGCATTGGGCAGGAACTGAGAAATCAGACAGAGCAAGGACAGCTGTCAAAACATGGAGGAGGGCCGGTGAGATGGCTCCGCGGCATAAGCGCCTCCTGGCAAGCGCGAGGCTCTGAGTTCGACTCCCGGTACCCACATACAAAGGAAAAAAGGACCCGTGATATCACTCAGCCGCACAAGCGCCTGCTGGCAAGTGCGAGCTCCTGAGTTCAACCCCCGGTAGCCACATTAAAAAAAAATAATAATAAAATAAAAATGGAGGAGCTACAGATAAAGGTCACCCTGTCCTGATGTGATGAATTTAGCAGGTACAGCCCAGGCTCTTGTGTACGAGGAGCAAAGAATCGCACAGTGCACACCTGGCAGCAAGTGGCAAGCAGCTACATCGGTTGAAGATCACAGAAAGCTGTGTTCAGGGCAAATTCCAGCTGACAAAAGATACAGTGAGAACAGAGAAAAAGGGGCCAGGGTGACAGAAAAGCAAAAGCCCCACACGTGGAGCACAGCACCCAGAGCCGCCCCCAGAGAAATCAGGCTTTCAGAACTGACAGGATCTGCACCTCAGCCCAGGCACCTCCCCTGACCTCACTCTGACCTCAGTCACACGCATGACACGTAGTGTGCATTCGTGAACCTTAATGAGCCTGGAGCAGGGGGAAGGGAATGAAGGGCCGGCAAGGAGATCCAACATGCATTTGCTCTCACCCAGAGCACCAGAGAGTTACTGGGGTTTTTGTTCTGTGATTCTCTACCTCTGTGAGGATGATGGAAGGAGGAGTGGATCTAAGGTGCTGTTTAAAATTAAACGGCTGGGGCCGGGCATGGTGGTGCATGCCTCCAATCCCAGCATTCAGGAGGCTGAGGCAGGAGGATTTCTGCAAGTTCGAGGCCAGCCTGGGCTACAAAGTGAGTTCAAGTCCAGCCTGAACTTCATAGTGAAACTCTGTCTCAAGAAGACAAACAAACAAGCAAACAAATTAAATTAAATGGCTAGGATGGGGGAATGGAGAAAAGAAGGGAAAAGCAAGGGGAAAAAAAAGTATATGTGTTTATATATATATATATATATATATATATATATATATATATGATAGTTGAGATAGTTATACTACTAATTTCTCTTAGTTCATTGAAAAGAAAGGTTTGTGCTAATATTGTTTGGACAATTAAATGCCTATATCTTGTACTCTGAGTAACCAATTTAAAAATAACAATACGCAGTGTATTAACCATTGTTACCCTCCTATTATCTTGTTCTGAAATTTTGTGGGTTTTTTTTCCCTTTAAAATAAAAAAAATTTAAATGGTGGTCTGGGTGTGGTGGTGCACACCTGTGATCCCAGCCCTTGGGAGGCTGAGGCAGGAGGATCACAGTGAGTTCGAGGCCAGCCTGGGCTGCATAGTGAGTTCACGCCCGGCCTGAACTACATACCAAGACCCTGTCTCAAAACCCACCCCCCAAAAAAAAATTAAATGGTGGAAAGGAGAGACTTCCATTGTTTCTAACTGTATTAACCCTATCCTCCTAATACCCCCAGGCATACACAAAACCAAAAATATCTGGTCCAATCTCATTTGTATTGCAGTTTGTTGTTTGTTCATTCACTTGTTTTTTGAGACAGGATCTTGCTGTGTAGCCCAGGCTGGCCTTGACCTGACACAGTCCTACTGTCTCAGCCTCCCAAGTGCTGGGACGACAGGTGTGCACTGCCACACCCGTTTGTGTTGCAGTGCTGACACCAAACCGCCAGCAGTGGGCTTTGGATGTCACGCGACTTCCCCTAAAAACCTCATTTGATCAAAAACTCCCCTTCCCGGCAGGCGGACCAAGGCAGGTGCCCTGTTAGGCCATGACACCCGCCCTTCTGCTATAGATCCTCCCATACGCCCAGGACACTGAGGTCCACCGCCTGCCGTGTCCAGCCTCCTGCCCTCCTCGCTGGCCCCGCCCACCCTGTGGAGTGTACTTTCGCTTTTAATCAATCTTATTTTTGAGCCCAGCTCCCACATTAATTCTTCTTTTTTTTTTTTTATGTGGGTACCGGGAGTCAAACTCAGGACCTCGCGCTTACCAGGCAGGTGTTTATGCCACTGAGCCATCTCACAGGCCCTCCCACATTAATTCTTTGCCTTGTGGAATACAAGCTGTTGAAATGAGGAAGGGCGAACACTCCCCCCAAAATAGAAAATCAGAACAATCCAGAATTCCAGGAGATGACAAAAATTAATGACATTCCTAAAAGACCTAAAAGACGCCACATACCATCATTTCCTTGACCAATCTAGCTCTCACAAAAGCCAGGGAGATCCCAGAAGGCAACTGAAGACTCCATCAAGTCAGAGCCTATTTCAAATGGGATGTCTTTGTTTCTATGGTGGCAAAATACACATAACATGTCCAGGCATAGTGGTGCAGTGCACCTGTAATCCCAGCACTCTGGGAGGCTGAAGCAAGAGGATTCAAAGTTCGAACCCAGCCTGCGGCAACTTAGTGACTTAGAGAGACCCTGCCTCAAAAACAAAAAAAAAAAAAAAAAAAAAAAAAAAACCTCCATCTCCAGAGCTCTTCCCCTTGCAAACCTGAAACCTTGTCCCTAGTAGATGCCAACCCTCCCATCCTCCCACCCTCCCACCCAGCCCTGGCAACCCCATTCTCAAGCGCATCTTTGCCAAGCACTTTGCCCTGGCTTCGGTGTAGGGCCGCACCGCTGACTTAGACATAGGAAGGGAGGACCTCTGGGGTGCGCCTGGGAATCCGAAGTTCTTGAGCACCCCAGACAGACAGAAGGGACAGGGAGAAAAGTCAAAACATTATCATAAATAATGCAAATGTTTCTGGGAACACATTTAGCACAGCCTGCAGGCTGAAGAGACAGAGGCCTTCATCTTATTGTCACCCAAAAAACTCTGGAGTCAAGCTCTGGCCAGAAGTAGGTTTACCCCAGAGCTGCTGAAGCTTAAGCTTGGGGCTGAGCCTGGTGTAGGGGTGCACACTTGGCATCCCAGCACCCTGGGAGGCTGAGGCAGGAGGACAAGTTTGAGCCCAGCCTGGGCAATTCAGCTACTTAGTGAGCCTCTGTCTTAAGAAAAAAAAAAAAAAAAAGGGCTAGGGATGCAGCTCAGTGAGAAGACCCCAAGTTCAATCCCCAGTACCTCAAAAACGCAAAACAGAACATTTGGGCCCACGCAGGAGTGTGGACATAGAGTAATAGAATGTTCTAGAAGTGGGGAGGCCCTGCATGTCACTAGGAAGCATTTTGATGGAGGACATCTGACTAATAGTTTAGAGAAACCAAAGGGTAGAGTATGCCTCTCAACCACAAGTTTTATTTGACTTAGTTTTTTTATTCTGAATATTGACTTTTATACTTAGAAGTTTATAATCGTAATCTTTTTTTTTTTTTTTTTTTTTTTTGAGACAGGGTCTCCCTATGTAGTCTAGGCTGGGCTTGAACTCACAACGATCCTCCTGCCTCAGCTTTCTGAGTGCTGGGATCACAGGCGTGCACCACCACGCCAGCTAATCATAATCTTTTATTCATTTCCTTTCAGAGGGGGTCAAAATCTAATCCCTGCAAAACGTGGATCCGATAATGTTAAGTGAAATGAATGAGACACACAAGTTTAAATATCACATGGTTTCTCTTATACAAGAAACCCAAAATATAAATAAAGAACAAAATAAAGGACAGATAATAGGAAGTAGGGAGATCTTTTTCAAATGGGAAGGGGAACAAGAGATGGAGGGAGGGCCGGTGAGATGGCTCAGCGGTGTAAGCGCCTGCCTTGCAAGCGCGAGGGCCCGAGTTCGACTCCCGGAACCCACATACGAAAAAGGGGCCGGTGATATCGCTCAGCGGCACGGGCGCCTACTGGCGCGCGAGGTCCTGAGGTCGACCCCCCGGTACCCACAAAAAAAAAAAAAAAAAGAGATGGAGGGAGAGAAGGGAAGGAAGGGAAAGGGACCAGAGAGAGAGAAACAGAGAGAGAAATGGAAATAGAGATTTTTCAAATGGAAAAGGGAACAAGAGTTGGAGGGAGGGATAGGAAGGGAAGTGGACAAAAAATTAAGATGTGTTATGCACATGTATAAACTCCCCATGATAAATGTAATCATTATGTACTGCAAACGTGTACTCGTAAAAAAAAGAAAAGAAAAGTGTGGATCTGCCTGATTTTTGAGGTCCGGCAGGGCTCTGGATGTTTTCACTGTGGGGTGGGATGACGGCCGGAGAGTCCCACCATCCCCCCAGGCTGGCCCCCCGTGTGGCTGGGACAATTAGGGACAGGCACAGAGCATGGTTTGGGATTTATTTCTTTAGGCTCACCTTGTCCTGTTCTCCCTGAGCAGGATTATTAAAAATCTTAATCTACACTGGGCATGGTGGCTCATCTCTGTTATCCCAGCTATTCAAGAGGGTGAGGCAGAGGATCACAAGTTTGAGGGCAGCCTGGGCAATTTAGCAAGCCTTTGTCTCAAAATACATTTAAAAGGTCTAGGGATGTAACTCAGTGTTCCCTAGGTTCAATTTCCAGTACCGCCAAACAAAACAAAACAAAACCTAATTACCAAACATGATGAGGTCAACTGCGGCCTCTGCAGAGGCAGCGTGGCATTCACAGAGCCACCAGGCCCTGCTCCCGTCTGCCCCCAGTGGACCTTGGGTGCCAAGACACTGTGCGCAGTGGTGCATGTCCTCCGCCTTTCTCACGCTCCGAAACCATTATTCATGTTTTATTAGCAAACCTTGGCCTCCAGCTCAGGCTTACAGCCCGGAGTGAAACTCATTACTCACCCCGAACCCCCATGGGTGGTGTCCTTCTCCCCCACGCGGCGTGCCCGGGCAGCTCTGGGAAGCGGTCACAGCCCGGGGACACACACGCAAGCACACACACACACACACACGCAGACACACGCACAGGTGCGTGTGCGCGTTCGGCAGCCACCCTCACTGGGGTGGCTTGCAAAGAATTCAAGCCCAGGCTTAGCGTGTGTGAGGCCCTGGGTCCCATCCCAGTACCAGGGAGTAGTGGGGGGATAAAATGAATGAAATCCAGGAAAATGAACCCCATTGGCTGGGTGCGTTCTTCTCCAGAACAGCTTTACCAACCTGGCAGGAAAGGAAAATAGGCAAAGTAATGAATAAAAAGTGAAGCCAGGCATGGTGACATATACCTATAATCTCAGCACTCCAGAGGCTCGGGCAGGGTTATCCGAATTTCAAGGGCAGCCTGAACTACATAGCCAGAACCTGTCTCCAAAAAATAAATAAATAAATAACAGAATTGGCTGGTGCTTGCCTATAATCCCAGCACTTGGGAGGCTGAAGCACGAGGATTCCTGGAAATTTGAGGCCACTGTGGGCCACATAGTGAGTTCAAGTCCAGCCTGTAATACATAGCAAGACTCTGTCTCAACAAAACAAAACCAAACAAAAATAGTAATAATAAAATAAACCTACATAAATAATACAGTGAAAAGTAAATTTTTATCTTGATGCTGTGGGCGTGCGGCAGACAGAGGCTTCCAGACCCCTGACAGGGATGGCGAGGCAACCTGTGCGTGTCTCCCTGGCAGCCCCCCATAACCTCGCCCCCATGGACAAGCTTTTGACCTCTCCTGGCTGCCTGGTGGCAGAGGAGCAGGTGGGGCCTGTCCTGGTCTCCTTGGAAGTATTCATTGCAGCAAGGCAGGTTCTGAGGCAGCTGGGCCTCTGGCTATCTTGGGGCACGGAACCATTTCACCTGCTAGTTTTCTTTTGTTTTTGAGTACTGGGGATTGAACTCAGGGCCTTCCCACTCAGCTACATCCTCAGCCCTTTTTATTTTATATTTGAGACAGAGTCTCATTAACATGCTGCATTGCTCAGGCTGGGCTTGAACTTGTGATCCTTCTGCCTCAGCCTCCCAGAGTGCTGCGATGACAGATGTGTGACCCTGCACCTGGCTTTGTCCACAGATTCAATGAGAGAGGGACGCAGGGGCCTTTTCTCCAGCTGAGGTGACAATGGCAAGGACAGATTCAGTCTCAGAAACACATTACAACAGGTATCCCAAGAGCTGGCGATTGGGCAAGATTTGGGACTTGTTAAGGGTCGTAAAATGCCTTCTGTGTTCTGGAAGTGTACGCCTCAGTGGTACAGCACTTGCCTCGAATGTACAAGGCCCTGGAGTTTCATCCCTAGCATTGGAAGAAAAAAAAAAAGTGGCGTATGCCTATAATCCTACCTATAATCCCAGCCGAGGCAAGAGGCTGAGGCAGGAGGATTGCCATGAGTTTGAAGCCAGCCTGGGATACACAGTGAGACCCTGTCTTGAGAGAAAGGAGGGAAGGAAGGAAGGAAGGAAGGAAGGAAGGAAGGAAGGAAGGAAGGAAGGAAGGAAGGAAGGAAGGAAGGGAGGGAGAAAGGCCCCTGTGCTTGAAGCTACCCCCCATCCACACACACACAGGAGCATGGCCACTTTCATTCCAGCAGTCAGATGGGGTGGGTGGTGTTCGGGCACAGCCCAAAGTGGCTTGGGAGGAGGATGTCAGCGTCCCTGTTGTACAAGCCCAGCCGGGATCCCTGGTGAGGCCTCCCGCACATCCTGCTGAGAAACTCAGGCTTCTGCCTCGGGGCCTGAGCTTCACCCGCCCGGGCATGCCAGGGCCTGGCCGGCGGCCCGAGTCGGGATCCCAGAGCACCTGACCGGTGATTCATTGCCATCCACATGCACCCCTCCCCAACTGCTGCATGGTGTCTTGAGTAGGGCCGGGTCCTGCCAGCCCCAGACCAAGCGGCAGGAAGCAGGAGGAGGCGGATTCGGTTAAGAGCACCCAGGGGTGTCCGGTAAGTCCGTTCCTGGGCTGCGGGTTCTTTCGAGGGGACAGGAGCCTGTCCTGTGTGCCTGACACAGAGCCCGGGATCTGAGGAGGAGCCCGATGCTCACACGGTGGGCTCGCGGGGACCCCCTGCCCCTCAGCCTCTCTACCTGTTCCTGGCAGCTGAGGGAAGCAGGCACTGGGCCTCAAGAGGAAACTTTCCAAAGTGAGGCTGGGCCTGCAGTGGGAGTTAATACAAAGCCAGGCTGCCCAGGGCTCAGTATCTGTTCATTGAGCCACCATTTATTGAACACTCACTAAGCCCCACAGCACCTTGGGGACACAGAGGCCATTCAGCCCCAGCCCTGCCCACCATGGGCTCACAGTCTAGTCTGCAAGGCCCAGCACACCACAGCCTTGCGGGGGGCCTCACCCAGTTGTCTTGGCACTGATAGCTTCCCCCACATCCTGCCTCCCAAACCAGGCCCAAGTCTGTCTGCGGAGCACTGGCTGACCCACTGACTCTCCCTTCCCCGGTCAGTCTGTCCTCTTTCCCCAGGTGTCCTGGTCTCCCACGAAGGGTGTCCCCATCCGCAGGCCCATCCTTGAGTCCCCACAGCAGGCTGCCTGGCTTCCTCAGGGAAGAAAGAAATTTCTCAGGAAGGAGTCGCTTCCAGGATCCAGTTGGCACATATCTGAGTGGCAGGGAGTCATTCGCAGGAGAAAATGAGGCAGGCTGCTTCCTGTCCTCCAGGCTGCAGCCTGCTTTTGAATCTCTGCTGTCCTGTGTCACCGTCTCTGTGGTGGGCTCAGGTCCTCCCAAGTGACAGCTTCTTTGGAGCCACAGGGCAGCTCACTCTTGTCCCCAAGACCAACTGGCCTTGGTGTTTCATTAATGCCTGGGAAGCTAGATCTTTCCCAAGTCCCCTTACGGGGCCCTAGGGCTCTCCGCCCCCACCCTTGCATCCAGTAGCCTGGGAGTGGTGGTCATGGCTCCGGGCCTACGTGCATCCCGGCAGTGACAAAGCCCCTCAGGCCATGGCTGCTGTATATCCCAAGGTTCCCACGCCCAGCTGGGCAAGTAGGCCCGAGCAGAGCTGGGAGGGCAATGCCAGTCAGCAGATGGCTGCCCCTGGCCCAGGTGAGCTGCGTGGTCCGGTGCCAGCAGTCGGGCAGGTGTGTCACTGCCCAGGCTCTTGTGGCTGGCCCAGTTCCAGAGCCACCTCCCCCAGCCGGGATGGGGGTTTCTTTTACTCCCTGGAGCCCCTTTTCCTGTCCAGACTTGGGTTGAGGCAGGGCAGCTCCCCTTATTTCCTCCAGCTGAGCCCTCCAGGTCTTCCAGTCTGCCACCCGGGTCACAGACATCCGTTTCTGGACTTCCTGCCCATGTTGGGCCGGTCCTTGAGTGTGGGAACGGCAGCTACTGCCAAGAGCTCCCTTAGCCTGTCAGGTTGCTCGCAGTCAGCTGGGTTTGTGGCCCAGCCAAGTGGCTACCACGGCCGCCAGAGGCCAGGGCTGGGAGGTGCTGGCGGGGAGGGCGCAGGCGCAGGCGGCGAGGGCGGGGAGGGCGGCCTGGCATCTGGGGTGGTGCACAGGGATCTCCGCCGCAGGTGCTCCAGCAGGCGCGCACTCACCGCGGGCTCCAGGACGCCGCAGGCCGGCAGCACGCGTGCCAGGCGCGCCACGCAGGCGCGGTAGCCCTCGCGGTAGCTGTCCGTGGGAGCTGCGGGAGGAAAGCTGCATGAGGCGCGGAATGGGGTGCGGAGCCTGGGGCGCAGGGCAGGATGGGTGAGGTGTAGAGTCACTCACCGGGCGCAGCCGCAGCGGCGGGGCAGGGGGACGCTGGCAGCTCCTGCAGGAAGTGCACAGTCATTTCCAGGATGTCTGCCTTTTCCAGCTTCGAGTAGCGGGAGTTCTGAGCAGGGCCACGCGGAAGAACAGAGGCAGGGTCTCGCTATGTAATCCAGGCTGGCCTCGAACTCACCATGTAGCCAGGCTCGCCTGGAACTTGGAACTCGCGGGCTGGGATTACAGCCGTGCGCCACCACACCCGGCTCAAGCACCGCGCACTCGCGAGTTTAGCACCGCGCGCTGGGTCCGCTCCTTCGTGGGTGCCCCCTGGGTTCGGCCTTGGGGACTGCGCGCGCTCCCTCCGCATGCCCCGGCCGCATGGGCCCGGACACTCACCTCCCTGCCCAGCAGCGGCAGGATGAGCCCCTTGAGCTGACTCAGGCTATCGTTGATGCGCGCGCGCCGGCGCTTCTCCAGCAGCGGCTTCAGGCTCTGTGGGCGCACGGATGGGCGCAGAAGCCGCGGTTAGGGGTGTCGCGACCCGGGACCCGCCCGCCCCATGCCAGCCCAAGCTCCTACCTTGCGTAGCTCGGCTGCATCCCCTTCTCTGCGAGGCAGCCCCATGCTCCGCGGGAAAGCGGCGGCCTTGTGGGCCCCGCGCGAAGGGAGCTCGGTGCCGGTCCAGGCCAAGAGGAGACACGGGCGGAAGAGGGCGGAGCGCAGGGAGCCCGCGCCCGCGGCCCCGCTTTAAGGAGGCGGATTCGCCCGCCCCGCCCCGCCCCGCCCCGCCTTTGTTCCTGCTCAGGGTGGGGCTGGAGGGGGGGAGACCTTGGTGTCCCCGGGGATCCCGCTCCCGCCTTCGCGTCCCATCTGTGGCGGGGGCGCGGGACACGTGGGGCCCGTTGGCACCATCGCTGCGCCGACCCGGCGGGGAGGAATGGGAGTGTGGGGGGCTGCGCCCCTCGTCTCCAACGCGCTCTTCTCCATTCTTTCCCCAAGTGGGGCTCAGTGGGGCTCCGAGCCCCGCTCAGGGCCGGCAGGGGACCCAGCGGCTGCAGCGACACCGCCCTGGCCCCAGCCTCAGGGAGACCCCATGAAGGTGAGGGTGAGAGACGCGGGCCACCAGCTGCTCCGAACTGGACAAGGACCTGAACGCCGGAGAGAGGTCACGTCTGGTGCGAGCCCTTCTCTCCCGAAACCGGCGGAGTCGCAGGACCCCGAGGCTCTAAGCACCCAGAGGCTCCCTCCCGGGAGGCCACCGAGGTCGGGACAACCTGGTCCCCACACCCTTGGTATTGGATAGGGAAACTGAGCCCCAAAGAAGAACCAACCCAGGGTTCGAGTTCATTTTCATTTCTACTGCCTCGGGCTCCGATTTGCACCTGCGGAGCAGTCGGGGCTCACGTGACCGGAGCGCGGGGAGGGCCTGGTTGTCCCCATCGCGCCCACCCGGCCCAGCTGCGCCCCCACGGCAGGCCTCCGAGACGCGTGGCCGTTGCTGCCGTAAACTGGCAGGCGTCCCCCGCCCATCTGCTGCGGGGTCCCCGCCCCCGACCGGCTGGCGGGGCAACGGCCACCCCCGCGGACCACACTCCGGACTGAGGGGCGGCGGACCGCCTGGCGCCGCCCGCGGAACCCACACAGTGGGAGCCGGGAGGAGGCGCCGTGGGGCGGGGCCGAGCGCTGTCCGGGGTGCTGCACGGACCCCTCCTTTCCGCCCCCAGCCCCGGGTCCGCCTCTAGCCAAGCATCCCCCGCGGGCCCTTGAGGAGGGGCCCGGGCAGCCTGAGCGGGAGCTCAGGCCCCCCCGCACCTGTCTGTGGCATCCAGGAGGCCACGGCCCCCACCTACGGAGCACTCACTGCTGAGCTCAGGGCTCTCGCCTCCGTTAACCTAGTGATAGTCCTAATCATGAGAAAAAAGCATTCGACACGTTTGTCCGAGCAGGGCTTGGGGGTGCCTGCACCACCTCTCTTCCTGCCATGGTTGAGGCCAGCATGGCCATGGACTAGGCCCTCCCAGTTATCAATTATCCTTTAAGAACTCAAAAGAGAACTTTGTAGATCCCCCCCACACACACACACACCCAGGTCACATACCTGGATCACTCAGTTCTGTTACTGCTCCAACATCCTCATCTTTGGGGACGGACTGACATCAGCTCCGGAGGGAAAGGGCCGGGAGTTCAGTTCCTTCTGGATCAGACCCCGCCAGGCCTGCGACCAGAGCTCGAGGACGGAGGAGCAAAGGTGTAAACTCTCTTTCCAGACGTGGTGACACCTGATTTTCAGCCTTTCTGCTCCTCCCGCCCCATTGTTGTAAAGGATTTTGACCGGATAAACCACCATTCCCTCCAACCAAAGGATTCTGGGGACCTGGTGGTTACTTGGAAGAATGAGTCACTTAGAATAAAGGGAACTACCCTGGTGATGTGCACCAATATTCCCAGCTCTCTGGGAGAATTGCAAGTTTGAACCCAACCTGGGCAACTTGGCAATTTATCAAGATCCTGTCTTACAGTAAAAAATAAAATAGGCCTGGGGATGTAGCTTGGGACAAAGGCCCTGAGTTCAATCCCCAGTCTAATAAAATAAAAAATTCCCATGCCTCAGTTTCCCCTGCTGTAAAATAGGGATAATAGCTGTGGGGATTAAACATCCAGAGGAAACTTGCCATGGTGCCTGTTAAGTGGCTCCACTCAGGCGTCGCTGCTGGCGGGGCTCTTTAGGGCTGCCAGGGGCGGGGAATCCGGTGGAACCAGTAGACAGGGGAGCGCCCTGAGAGGTCAGGGAGGCCTGGCAGAGCACCCATCCCAGCCTGAGTTTGATGGCATCCCGAACCTCCAGGGAGGAAAACCTAGAAAGAGCAAGACCTAGCCAGCCAGGTGGGAGTCATTGGAAGCCCAACGGGGCATGCAGGGCACAGTGGCTAGGGATTTTGAGAGTACCTGGGAGTTCCAGAGGCCACCGTGCACAGCGCCACCAGGTGGCGGCTCCGGGGAATGGTATCCCAGGGTTTTCGGAAGGAAGTAGCTGCGCGCTAGAGCGCATCCAGCGTGTCCCTGTGCCAGCCTGGCCGAGGAGCTGGTGAAACAGCCAGATGGGGCTGGGCTCTCGCGGGGCCCCTATGTGGGTGGCATGGGCTGCCAGAGGCAGGACGCAGGGTTTCAAGGTCGCAGATATGCCCATAGAGCTCCCACGGCCCCCAACCCCTACTTCCTGCAGCTCCTGCTCCAGTCCAGCGGTTCCGGCTCCTCCAGTTCCTACGACCGGTTTTCAGCTGTGCCCGAGGGTGGCTTGGTACTCTTGAGTTCGCCTGTGTGCCCTCTGGTGCCTTCCTGTGTCCTTGCTAGGGGTCATGGTGCCCTCTCTGGTTTTGATGTCTCCCTGCTGGCCCCAGCCCTCACGTCCTTCTTTTCTCCTGGCTTAGCAGTCCCAAGCCTGTGGCCGAGTCCTCCAGTCTGGGACATTGGCCCTGGGCAATTGGAATCGAGGCCCACAGCGCTGACCGCACCACACACTCCGTCCTTCCTCCTTCACTTTCCCCCACCTGGGGGCCGGAGGGCAGCACTTGGCTCTGGAGTGGCCCTTGGCCCCTTTCGGGCCTTCGTCTTCGAAGTTCCCCCACCCAAAATATCCCTTATCACCACTCAAAACCCACCTCCAGGATCCTCCTTAGAGGCCCTTTCCATGGCCGTCCCTCCAGCGTCGACAAATCACATCCTACCACCTCGTTTTCCTGTTCTGACGACACTTGTCCCCCCTGGAATTGCCATCGCTGTTGCTGGCCTGCGTCCCCAGAACAGCTCATAGTGGCCCTGGGCGGATGATCGAAGTCGTCTGGACCCTGGACAACTGTCAGATTCTGACCCAGTTTTGCTTAGTTTTTTCGTGGGGCAGATTAGGAAAGCAGACCCGGGTGTCCCCATTGCTGCCCCCTGGGGGTGGGCTGACGGGCCGGGGCGGGGCTGGAGGGCGGTGCCGGAGGCGGGCCCCAGGCTTAAGCGGGGGCGCGCCCGGGGTCCCCGCCCTAGAGCGAGGCGGAGGCGGAGCGGAGCGCGAGGCAGCGGGAGTGGAGCTGGGCTGCACCCGCTCCGCCTCCGGTGAGCGAAAGAGGGAAGCCCCGACGGCCAAGGGCTCCGAGGGCTTCCCCGATGGCGCCCCGGGAGGCGCACTGAGGCTGAGCAGGTGTTGCGGCGCCGCGGGCGGCACCATGGCCCTGGAGCGAGCGCTGCAGGCAGCGCGGCAGGGCGAGCTGGACGTGCTGAGGTCCCTGCACGCCGCCGGCCTGCTGGAGCCCTCGTTGCGCGACCCGCAGGACGCGCTGCCCGTGCACCACGCGGCCCGCGCCGGCAAACTGCACTGTCTACGTTTCCTAGTGGAGGATGTGGGGCTGCCCGCCGCGGCCCGCGCGCGCAACGGCGCCACGCCGGCCCACGACGCCGCTGCCACCGGCCACCTCGCCTGCCTGAAGTGGCTGCTGTCGCAGGGCGGCTGCAGAGTGCAGGTGAGTCCACGCCACTCTTGGGCGCCCTGGGGCTTCTTCCCCAGAAGAACCTGGTGGCTCCGGAGTGGTGGGTGGGGTGGGTCTCCTTCTCCCGGGCTTTGGGTAGGGTAGGCTCCCTGGATTGTGCGGGCAGATGCCTAGCATCCCCCGGCCGCTCCTGGAAAGGCGCTGGGGTGGCATGGGGGAAGCCAGTGGGAGCAGGCTCCCTGGGGCTAGTATTTCCTGGGAGGAGCAAAGCCCCATTCTGAGTGGGGGGGGAATCGAAGCCCACGCCTCATATTAGGTGTGGAGGGAGGGTGGGCAAAGACCACAGCCCAGCCCGGGCCGGCCGCAGTGCACATGCGCCTGAGCCAGGGCGTGGGGCAAGGATGGCGGGCCTAGGTGGAGCCCAGAACACCGTCACCGTTGGGCCTCCCAGCTCTAAGTAGCTTATTATCCCAGCCTGAGTCTTGTGGCCGCCAGATACCAGCAGGTCACTCAGAAGTGACCTCCCAGGAGAGGCCTGGCCGGTGAGGAGGTAGCCAGGTGACTGGCAGCACCGGGGACAAGACGTGAAAGGCCCTGATGGGTGTGCACTGCTGTCCTGCTGGAGGGAGGCAGGGAGGACGCTGAGCATAGGAACTTGCAGGACGCTGCTGGGGGCAGGGGCAGAGGAAGGGACACTGGCAACTGCAGATTCAGGGGCAGGAACAGGGGCAGCTCAGCTGGCTTGCTGTTCCCTACAGATGGCCAAACCTCCCTACACCTCCCGGCCTCAGAGTGCAGGCCTCCCTTCCTGTCCTTCCGGGGAGCCTGTCCCTTATCTTCTGGTCTGCCCTGTTACCAGGGATGCTGGGCACATGGCCCATGCCTCCTCCTCCAGGGGCGCATGACTCCCTGATGCCCATGGCCAGCCCTGGCCGGTTGCCCTCTCTCCTCCCTAAACCTGGTGTCTAGTTCTAACCAGAATCCTCCCTTCCTCCTGCAGCGCAGGTGGAAGGAGCAAGTGGTTTTGTGCCCAGCTTATCAAGTCCCCTGCCCTTCAGCAGGCCTGGGTGCTAGGGCCGGAAGTGGGGGGGGTGACCTGGATCCTGGGTCCTGCCAGCCCAGTGAGATAAGCAGCTTTGGCTCCTGAGGCCCACACAGCTGGTGGTGCCTGAGGGACAGGCCTGTGACCTCTGCCTAGTGCCACCACCACCCAGAAGCCCTAAGCCATTGGGACCCCTGGAGCCTCAGACCCAAAGACCCAAGGCCAGGGTAGAAGGAAGGCCTTTCTCAAGAGCTGAGGCTCAGGGCACACTTTACCGTGGTCACGCCTGGGTCACCCCTAGCCAGCCCCATCCCCTGAGCTCAGGGGACAGACTGGACCAGGCTCTGGTCCTCCTGGACTTCCTTTTTCTTTTTTTTTTTTTGGTGAGTCAGCCTCTTGCTATATAGTTCAGGCGGGCTTTGGTCTCACTATGTAGCCCAGGCTGGCCTTGAACTGTCTGCGATCCTTCTGCCTCAGCCTTCCAAGTGCTAGGAGTACAGCCATACATCTCCACGCCCGGCTGTTCCTGGGCTTTTTAGGAATCAGAAAGAGGCTTGGGGTCTCCCTCAGCCTCCTGGGCTAGTTATTTCCTACCCCAATCCTCCCCTTCTCCTTACTGGGCTGGTTAGCCTTTGTCCCCAACCCCACAGCCTGGCTGAGGACTTGCCAGCTATGCCCATGGCTCCTGGTGCCCCGTATCCTCTTCTCTCACGAGCCTTAGAGGCCTCCTTCTCACTAGAGCCACGTTCCCTGCCAGTCCCTGCTGTCTTGGCCACATCTGTCCCCACGGTGCTGTCTGCCTGGGCAAGCAGGAGTGGGGAGGCCTCACTTCCCAGATCCTAGCTGACCGTGTCTGCCTCTCACTGTGGCCCCAAACCCTGCCCATCCCCACCCACCTCCCTGCGATCCTATGTCCTTGGTGCCAGAATAGTGCCCACTGTCCCAAATGCGCTGGCCTCAGAGGCTGGATGCCTGGATGCCTCTTTCTCCTCCCTGCCCGGCAGCCAGGAGCGGGCCACAGCCCCTCCCCGGCAGACGCCAGGTGAGGTGCACAGAGGATGAATTCAGATTCTGGGGCATAGCAGTCTTGCCCAGCCCTTCCCAGGGGCCACCACGGTGGACACCTCCAACCCTGGCCGGCTGCCCAGGCCTTGCCCACCTGTGCCCATAAGCATCCTCTACAGGGCAAGAATACAGCCTGTTCCCATGGCCAGCGGGCACAGGAGTCCGGGGAGGGCACTTTCCTGCCCCGAGGCTGGGCTGTCCGAGGTACAGCAGGATAGATGCCTCTGTCCCCTGTGACATTTGGGAAAGGGGGAGAAGAAAGCAGCAAAGGTTGGACACAGGGGGCCCCCACCGTCCTGATCCCAGCCAGACTCAAACCCCCCCAGGATCAGGTCAACCCCAAAACCATGCTGCCCAAGGCCTGGCTGCCCCTGTGGGAAGCTGGCAGGGCCCCTAGTCAGCGACAGGGCAGGTCTGGGCCCTAGGACTTTAACCGCCTCTCCTCCCACAGGACAAAGACAATTCTGGTGCCACAGTCCTGCACCTGGCTGCTCGCTTCGGCCACCCTGAGGTGGTGAACTGGCTGCTGCACTACGCCGACGCGGATCCCACTGTGGTCACAGACACAGGCGCCCTGCCGCTCCACTATGCTGCCGCCAAAGGAGACTTTCCCTCCCTGAGGCTGCTCCTCAGAGACTACCCGAAGTAAGGACCCGCCTTGTGCACGCAAGAGTGTGTGCGTGCGTGCGTGTGTGCGTGTGTGTGTGTGTGTGGTGCTGGGAATGGAATCCAGAGCCTTGCACGTGCAAAGCAAATGCAGAGGTACAGACCACTGAGCTACACTCCCAGGCCAGGGCCTCCTTTTTTGTTGTTTTTTGAGACAGGGTTTCACTATGTAGTTCAAGCTGGCCTTGAAGTCTCTGGGATCCTCCTGCCTCAGCCTCCCAAGCGCTGGAATTACAGACGTGTGCTACCATGCCCAGTGTGCCAGACTGTTCTAAATGGGGTGGCCAGGCAAGAGCTCCATAGTCAGGCAAGAGAGGAGGGGCCATGGCAGTCATCAAAGAGTTAAGGGAGAGCTGCCCCTCCTGCATGCCCTTACCCCAGCCCCAAAGCTGTCACCCAGGCCATCAGAGAGTGGCTTTTGTTTCTTGTGTCCCTCAGCCCATTCCCACTACCACTGGGGGATGGGATTCTCAAACCTCTGGGGCCCCTGGGCTGAGTGGCTGGGCTGGGGGCTCCCGGGGTTGCAGGCTGTATGGAGAAAAGGGACTCCCTGCAGAGCAGGGAAGAGAGGGGGCGAGTGTGAGGTTGCAGTGCACCTGTGGCCAGGGTCCTGGAGAAGCCACCCAGCCACTGTCTGAGGGAGTGGGTTGCTGGTGGACCAGGGACCTGAGCAGGCTGGGCTCCAGCCAGAGATCCTTGTGAGTTGAAGTGGGTGCCTGGGCTGTGAGCCACGAAGGTGGAGCAGACTGGGAGACAGCAGCTGCCACCAGGGCGCAGGCTGGAGGCCTGTTTAGCCACATGCTGTTGTGGCCCCAGACCCGCCAGGCCTGGCTCCTGCTGTCCTGTTGGCCCAGAACAGGCTGAGCCTGTCTCCAGTTGCCCAGGCAAGGGCTGGCGGGAGACCCTGCAGGTGCCCAGCCTGCCCAGGAAGGGCCCCCTTCACCGCCCCCGGCAGCATCGTCGATGTGGCTTCTCTGCTGCAGGACAAGCACAAGCTCTGGTCAGGCCAGAGTGGGGGTTTAGAGTAGGAGCCCCAGAGGCATTGAGCGTGGAGTCCGACCCAGTGCTGTGAGAACCAGGCCACAGCTGACTCCTGTGAGAGCCTCCAGCGGGGCCTGGCAGCTGAACCCGGGATGCGTCCTCACCCCAGCGTGGTGATTTTGAGGATCTGTCCCAGCCCCTCACTTCAGGCTGAGAACACCAAGGTCCTAAGCAGGGAGGGTCACCCTGCACTCCTGGTGTCCCCTCGCCCCCCCGCACCCGGCATGCCCAGAGCCAAGCTGGGGATGCGGAGCCTGGTGTGTGTACCACTGGGCCCTGCTTGACCAGGATCTGGCCTAGGATGAGCCTAGGTGAGACTCCAGCCAGGCGGTGGGATGCCCTCGTGGGCTGTGGCCTCCCAGGTGCTGAGTGTGATTGGGCCCTGTGCCCACTCCAAGGCCAGACGGCCTGGTGGATGTGTGGCCAGCCCCCAGGAGCAGCCATGACTTGAGGGAGGTGGACAGTGGGCTGGGGCTCCAACCTCTGCGGCAGCGGCTGTGAGCGGCTGATAAGGAGATGCCTTTGTGTGGCTGCCAAGCTGTGCTCAGGGAGAGGGGCTGGCTGGGTGCTGGGGTTGGGGGCCGGTGTAGCCGCTTAGCATCCTGCCTTGGCTCTGCTGTCATGAGCCTCTGGGCCCGCTGCGAAGCTCTGAATTATTCACAAGGGCTCAGCTCTCTCCCTGGGCCAGTGAGGGAGGAAGGATGCCTGTACCTCCTGGTGGGAAACTCGATCCCACCCAGGGAGGCTGCGGGCGGCCATGGCCATGGCAGTGACCAGGTGCAGGGCCACGGGAGGATCTGGACAGCCCCAGGAGGGCCCAGCCAGTGCCAGGGCTGCTCCTGGGGGTGTTAGCCTGGGCCGGACGTTGCAGGACACCCTGATCCTTCCCTCCCTCCAGTCTTATCTGGTTCATTGGGCCGAATCTTCCTAGGAGCAGAGGATTGGCCACGGTGACCCCGGGGGCTGCTGCCCCTAGGGGGATCCTCTCTCCAAGCCCCCTGCAGAAAGGGGTCCTTAGGCTGGGAGGCGTGGGGCATGGCGGCAGCTGACTGGGGCTGTCCCAGGTCCAGGGGCCAGAGCCGCCTCCAGCTCATCCTGCCTCTGCCATGTTGGCCGCTGGCTGTCCTGGGACCTGAGCAACTGGAGGGGATCCCAGGCTCCGCCCAGACGTCAAGGCTTGGCCTTCAAGGCCGGGGACAGCAGGGAACCCTGGGCTCTTCCCCCTGGGGCTCCTGGGCTCTGCCACTTATCCAGCTGGACAGGTGTGGGAAGTGCCCAGCCGGGAGCCGGGGTTGCCCCAAATAGCTCCTCCCTGCCAAGTGCCTCCTGGGGCCCTGGCCCCGGAAAGCAGTGGCTGAGTCTCACGGTCACCCTGAGTAGCAGCTCTGTGCTCAGCCTCTCTTACAGAGCGCCTCGCTCAGTTAGCGTCCTCTCCGTGAGTGTTCTAAGTGCGGAGGATGTGCACATGCACAGGGCAGATGTCTCTACCCCATAGCTGACAGACACCAACGTGGCATCGCCAAGAGGCCGCCTGACCAGCCGTAGGCACCCCGGCTTGCTGTGTGGCCTTGGGCAAACCGCACAATCTCTGTGGGTTTATTTCCCAGCCCTTGTGCAGGCCCCAGTCTCTCAGGTCTGCAGGGATCTTCCTTTTCCTCTTTGTTAGTCCATAGCTTCTTTTTTTTTTTTGGTACCTGGAATCGAACTCAGGACTTTGCACTTGGCAGGCAGGCGCTTGTGCTGCTGAGCTATGTCCCCGGCCCTGCTAGTCCATAGCTTCTGAAGCCTGGCTCAGTCCAAAACAGGCAGTGCCCACTGGGGGTGGATGGGGGCCTTCTCACCCTTGGGGAGCACCAGGGCTGAGGCTCCCTGGGGCAGGGCTACCCCTTCCCTGCTGGGCACCTGTTCTGTCAGGCAGCCGGGGCTCATGCATTCTTAATCACGCCCCCAGGCCTGGCCCTGTGTTTGTGGAGGTCACCTGGGCAGCAGGGCCTGGGGGCGGGACTTGTGCTGGGACATCCTGGGGAAGCCAGTAGCTGCGCTTATCCCCAACTCCAGGGGAGACTCTGGGGAAGGGAAGCCTGAGGCAGGAAGATCATAGCTGGGCTACATAGTGAGTTCAAGCCCAGCCTGAACTACATAGCAAGATCCTGTCTCAGAAAGCCCATCATCATCGTCATCATCATCATCATCATCAAGTAGCCCCGAGTTTGCCTCCTGTTTCAGGTCTTCTGCCCTCTTAGCTCCCTTCCTCGCTCCTCGCCGGCCTCTCACCACTCCCTCTGCTTCCCTTGAAGCCCAGGCTGCCGCTGCCTTCCTCCCAGTCTGCTGGGGTCCCACCTTCTCAGCAGGGCCAGCCCAAGGCTGAACAAACCGTAACCCACCCCACACACTCGCCCCTCACTGCCTCCTGTCCCTGTTGCCCTTATCCTCAGCCACCAGCGTGTTCCTTGTGTTCTGTGTCTTTTCTTACTGTCTGCCCCGACTCGTGAGGACAGAGCCTTCATCTCCTGCCTGTGTCCTGCGCCTGATACTGCATGGAGGGTGGTGAATGAATGAAGAGCCTGGAGCTCTGGGTCTTTTCTGGCTCTGCTCACAGCTCATTGCATGTGACCTTAGACACAAGTCCCTTTCTGGGCCTCCCTGTGCCTGTCTGGACCTGCCCTGCCGCGGCAGGCCATGTCCACAGGTCCCCCTTGCCTGGGGACAGTGGGGGGCACTCACAGGGACAGACGAGGAGGCAGGCTGAGGCCATGCCCTGCTCAGATGCACCTCCTCCCTGGTCACCTGTGTCCCTGCCAGCTGACTGCCCCAGGGGACAGAGCTGCTGTTTCCCTTCTCTGCCTGCTCAGCACACTAGCAGCCTCTGATGTGCATGCAGAGAATGACTGAGACCCAGGGACGGTGACAATTCAGGAGGGACAGCAAGCCCTAGGAAGCTTCTCTCTCCAAGGGGTCAGCAGAGGCCTCTCTGAGGAGCTGAGAGTGGGTGTTCTAGAACCTTCCTCAAAGCAGCTCTGTTTTTCCTTAGACTAAGCCTCATTGGGGATCTTGAAAGATAAGCAAGAGGCGTTCAGAACAGCCCTGGCACTGGCAGATCTGTCCTGGGACATCAGCCCTCCTGTCCTCCCTTGGGGGTGGAAGTGACTGGCAGCAGGCCAGGCCGCAGGAAATGCTTTGACCCGAGTCTGATTCGGGGGTAGAAGGATCACTCCTTGTTCCCTGGGGCAGCAAGCGTGAACAGCAAGCTGGCACAAATGTGGACAGAGTCCTCCAACCCTCTCCACAGGTATTCCGTGTTCTTGTTGTGCAATCAGGGCGACTTGCTTCATCGTTACAGTTTGTCCGTATCATCTTTTCTCCCAAGAGGAAGAAGAAAAGCATGTGATTTTTATGATCACTGCTAGCGTCTTCGTTGCTTTGTCGAGGTTTATTTGGGATCCCAGTTTGTAGCGGTTTCGGTCCATAGTCGGCTGGCTCCAAGGCAGGGCATCGTGGCAGAGGGGCCTGGCGGAAGGAAAGCTGCTTCTGACATGGTGTGCAGGAAGCAGAGTGTCAAGGAGGATCGAGGCCAGGCCACGCCCCTTCTGACCAGACCCTGCCTCCTAAATGCAAGTCAGCTGTAGCGACCCTAAGGTCCAATCACTTTCCAAAAACTCTGCGCATGAGGCTTTGGGGAGACATCTAGGTACAAAGCATAACAGCCAGGAAGCCTCAGACCCATAAGGGCTTGGGTCAGGTGTCTTTGAAGACTCCAGAGTTTGGGATCAAGATTGGAGGTGGGGGCTAGAGGTGCAGCTCAGTGGTAGAGCCCTGGCCTAGCAAGCACGAGATAGGTGTTCAATCCCCCAGCATCACAAAAAGGATAGTGTGGAGTCCTTTACTAAGGTGAGGTGTGTGGAGGGAAAATAAGAGGTCTGATGACAGCAAGCAGAGTCCGAGAAGCCCGCTGTCTGCACAGATGGACGTGTGGTCTGGTGTGCCCAGGCAGGGGTAGAGCCAGAGCCCACGCTAGGGAGAGGTGGGGAGCAGCACTGGGTAGACAGCTGGCCTCGGACCCTTGGAGGAGATAACCTCATCCAGGAGAGTCCTTCAGAAAGGAGGAGGTGGCCCTGGGCATGTTGACTCCTGGAGCCAGGCCGGGGCTGAGGGCCCAGCAAAGCGGCTGAGAGGCCTGGCTGGTGAGGGGAGGAAGTGGCTGAGGGGCCTGGAGGAGCAGGGGCTGCGGACAGAGTGGCCGGGCAGCAGGAGAGGATGGAGAGGGTGGCTGGGGCAGTGACATGCGGCAATGGTGTTGGGACCATGGGTGACCATGGAGGCTGGGACGTGGCAGCAGCTGGGGCAGCTGAGCTCTCCCTTGGCTTGGAGGACACAAAGCCAGACCATGATGTGGGCCATATACCCTGTGAGGAAACTGAGGCCGGGCAGGGTAAAGCACTCTGTGTGGGGCCCTGCAGAGTGAGTTGGAGGGAGGCGGTCAGTGGAGGCTGGGACAGGGCAGGGGCTTGGTCCTGCGGCTGCTGCTGCTGCAGTGGTCAGGACAGGAACTTGATGCTGGAGGTCAGAGGTGTCCCAGAAGGCAGCGTTCTCCTGGCAGAAATGGTGCCTGGCAGAGGCTGGACACCCCAGGCCAGCAGTGGTCACCTCGTGGCTGGCCCTCTTGGGCACAGGGAAGAGAGTGTGCTGGGCCCACCTCCCAGGTGGGCTTAGGGAGGAAGGGACAAGAAGGGACGCCAGGGCACCGCCGGGGGCATGGGACTCAGCCCAGAGCTGGGCTTCCCGTGGTTTGGCTGTGGGCAGCAGACAGAGACAGACAGCTGGAGGGTGCAGGCACAGCGGTCCCGCAAACCCAGGCTCACATCGTGCCCCTGCCTGTTCAGTCAAGTGCTCTCAGTCCCCTGTGCCTCAGTCGTAAAAGAGGAGCAAGGCTAATGCCTACCCTGCAAGGCCCTTACAAGGATTAGAGGAGAAAGTGTGGGAATCGTGCACATCGCAGCGTTTGGAACGAGAAATCGGCCCATAAACAGGGGCCGCTGTTGCTACTGTTATTCTTTTTGTTACCACTGTCATTCACTCATCTCTCCAGGGACAGTTCTCTTTGTGCCTCATACTTATCTGTATTTTTGTCCCGTTCCCCAGTGGGTAGCGAGGGAGCCTTCAGGCCATGCCAGAGAAGGACAACGCCAGCCACCCTCTTCAGTGGGGCCATCAGCAAATCTGCCCAGTGTCCTGCGGCTTCCCAGGCAGGAGGCTCTGACTCTAGAATAGGGGACAGGAGTGCAGAGGCGGAAATGCAACAATGGGGGCAGCCAGGGACCTTTCCTGAGGGCCTGAGATCCCACTGGGAGTGGCAGCCAGCAGGTGTGGACACCACTGCCCCCTTCTCTCTCCAGCTGTGCGCCCCTGGCTGATGGCTGCCTGCCAAATAGGGGTGCTGGGGGCAGGGATGACTTTAGATCTGGCCCCTACTAAATGCACTGCCTTGGGCCCCCAGAGAGAACCCCGTGGACCCTGAGGTGGTCCCCTCCAGCCTCTGATCCCCAGGACCCCAGCACCCACCGTGCCTTGGTAACGGGGTGAATAATTCAGGCTGCCGAGTGTTGGTCATGAAATATTCATCAGCTATTTCTACACGGCAGCAGGAGCAAGTGTGGGGGTGACGCCACCCCGGGCCAGTGTGGATCAGAGGAGCAATGTGTGGCTGGGTCTCCCAGCCCACTCTGCTCTGGCACGGGAGGGTGGGGTGCTGAGGGGACAGCCAGACACAGCACCTGCTTCCCCCAACCCATGGAGCGTGCAGCTCAGCACGAGCAGCTCCGTGTGCTGGGGTCATTGGTTAGGCCAAGGAGGACAGAGAACCCTGGGAGTCGGGGACTCGGGCCAGGAAGCGGGTGGAGAACCAGGGCTTTGGGGACAGGGCGAGGTCTTCCAGGGACTGTGAGAGGGAGGGGGCTGTCATGTTGGGGTGATGGGGGTGTGGGGGAGTGGCAGGTGGAGGAGGGATGGCCTGGCGGATGGGGATGGCACCTGTGCCTGATATGGTGCATGGACAGATGCGAGGGGCATTTGAGGATGAGGATAAGAACTGCACTCCTGAGGATGCAGAGCTGATCAGAACCCGACAGGTCAGCTCATACCTGGAGTTTAGATTTGAAAGCAGGGGAGCTCCTGGGTTGGGGTAGAGTGTGCCACCCCCTCGTGGCTTACTGTGGTAACTACACTCTGGGAGCCCATTTCCGTGGTCCCTAGCAACCCAGGGGCTGGGGAAGCAAGGATGAGGGACAGTGAGAACAGAAGGCTAAATCCCAGCTGCTCCTCCCCATCCCTTCATGCCTCCTGTAGGCCAGGGCCCTCGTCCCTCAGAGGTGTTATTCTCATGTCATCTACCAGCTGCAGACCTGTGACCACCCCTGGGCCTAGTCTCTATCAACCCTCTGAAAAATGGGACTGACTGTGGGATTTAAGAAGCTGCAGGGCTGGGGGTGTGGCCCTGCACAGTGCTTGCCCAGATGCGAAAAGCCCAGGGCTCAAATCTCAGCACCCCACCCCAAAACAGGACTGGCCTGCCAGCCATGATGGTGCAGGTCTGTAATCCTAGCTCATCAGGAGTCTGAGGCAGGAGGACTGCAAGTTGAAGGCCAGCCTGGGCAACTTGGAGAGATACTGTCTCAAAACATAAAGAGGGCTGGGGATGTAGCACTGTTGAGTTGAACCCCAGTACCAAAACAGAACGAACAAAACAAAAAAACCCTGCTGGAACTATAGCACATGGGAAGTTCTTTGTATAAGGTGGCCACTCCATATGGTTGCTAGACTAGTGACAATGACAAAAGCGAGGATGTCCAATTAACTGAATCTCAGATAAGTAATGTTTTAGTATAAGTACATCCCATGCAGTATTTGAGAGACGCTAAAACCTTACTTGATGTTTAGCTGAAGTTGAGCTGTCACTAGGCTTCCTGGAGTTTCCATGGTAACCCTGCCACCCTCTGCTACTCAGAGGCCCAGGCTGGGAGCATCTCTGGTGACCAAGCATTAAGGGGACCCACGGAGCTGGCCTGGCAGGAGGGGGGTGGGGTGGGCAAGACCTGCCCTAGCCAGGAAGTCAAGGGAGGCCTCATGAAGGAGGGGTCTGTCCTGAGTCTTAGGGAGGGGCAGCCACGCACTGCAGGTGGAGCGACAAGAGCAAGAGCACAGAGGACAGAGAGTGAGTCGGGGACGCATGGTGACTAAGTGTGCCTGCAGAGGTAGGTGAGGCCAGGTCCCAATGTCCGAGCGGCATTCCTGCTTACTGAGGGCAGGAAGCACTGAGTTGGGCATTTTATAGAAAGGCCACTGGAGCCGGGCATGGATGTGCACACCTGTAATCTCAGCATTCTGGGAGGCTGAGGCAGGAGGGTCCCCAAGTAGTATCCCAGCCTGGGCTACTTGGCAAGATCTTGTCTCAAAACTAAGAAATAGGGCCGGTGAGATGGCTCAGCGGCATACGCTCCTGCCTGGCAAGCACGAGGGCCCAAGTTCGACTCCCGGAACCCACATACGAAAAAAGGGCCGGTGATATCGCTCAGCGGCACGGGTGCCAGCTGGCGCGCGAGGTCCTGAGGTCGACCCCCCGTACCCACAAAAAATAAATAAATAAATAAATAAATAAATAAATAAAAGGGCTGGGGATGTAGCTCAGGGTGGAGCCAGAGTCCAGAGGTAGTGGGGACAGGCGGCGATGAGGCCCCTTCCAGCCCACTCTCCCAGGGCCTGGGACCCCCAGCTGGACGCAAGGAGTGGAAGGGGGCTCTGGAGGCAACAGGTGCCCAGAGCCCACGGTGGCGCTGCGTCTTCACAGGGGAGTGAATGCCCAAACCAAGAACGGTGCCACGCCCCTGTACCTGGCGTGCCAAGAGGGCCACCTGGAGGTGACGCAGTACCTGGTGCAGGAGTGCGGCGCGGACCCACACGCGCGCGCGCACGACGGCATGACCCCGCTGCTCGCCGCGGCGCAGATGGGCCACAGCCCGATCATCGTGTGGCTGGTGAGCGGGGGCGGGGCGGGGGCCTGGGGGCGGGGCCCGAGGGTGGGGCCCAAAGGTTCCTGGAGCCCAGCCCCGCCCTCCCGCCCAGGTGAGCTGCACGGACGTGAGCCTGTCGGAGCAGGACAAAGACGGCGCCACGGCCATGCACTTCGCGGCGAGCCGCGGCCATGCCAAAGTGCTCAGCTGGCTTCTGCTGCACGGCGGCGAGATCTCGGCTGACCTGTGGGGCGGGACCCCGCTGCACGACGCCGCGGAGAACGGCGAGCTGGAGGTCTGACGGCGGGGGCGTGGCTAGTGGGGCGTGGTCAGGAAAGCGAGAGGCGGGGCCCGAAAGGGCGGGGGCGGGGCCCAGACGGCGCGCGGTCGCCCTCTGCTGGCGAGGCGCTCTCGGCAATCCCGCTCATCGGATCCCACCCCGCCAATCCCCGCAGTGCTGCCAGATCCTGGTAGTGAACGGCGCGGAGCTGGACGTCCGCGACCGTGACGGGTATACGGCCGCCGATCTGTCGGACTTCAACGGCCACAGCCACTGCACCCGCTACCTGCGCACCGTGGAGAACCTGGTACGTCCAGGCGCGGCTCCGAGGCACGATGTCCTTTCGCGCCCCATCCGGGGTGATGTCTTACCCTCTACCAAGGAGGAGACTGAGGTTCAGGGTGTGAAGCCCCTGGACCAGGCGGACACGGGGTATTGGAGCCGTTCAGCCCAGAACCACCGCCCACTGGGGAGCGAGGGGCAGCGAGGGAGGAGAGGGTGAAGGGTTAGGGAAGGAGGCCAGGGAAGACCAGAGCCTCCTGATGAGAGATGAGGCTGGAGAGGTCAGGAGGTCCTGGTTCGCCTGCCCACACAGATCTCCTGCCCTCGAGGGAGGTGGTGCTAGTGTCCCCATTCACAGATGGGTAAACTGAGGTTCCAGGAGGCCCCAGGTCACACGGCCAGTAAGTGGTGAAGCCAGACAGCCAGGCCTGGCCACTACCCCATACTTACTTGCTTGCTCACTTGGTAGTAAATCCATAACTGGGAGCCTGTGTGACTCTTGGAAATTATTTTATGACGGCTGCACAGCTGTGAAGAGACGTCCTGGGACTCCAGCTCAGTAGGGGTGGGTGTCTCCGAGCGCAGGACTCTGCCCCGTTGGGTCGAATGCCTGCTTGGGCCGGTGGGGCAGGGAAGAGGTGAGCCTCAGGCACCCTCAGAAGGACGCTGGCCACTAGAGGGACTTCCACATGATGGCTCCTGGCCATCTGCCAGCACACTGTGGTGAACCCCCGTTCAGCAATCTGAAGAATATGCAAGCCCAGGGGTCAGAGACTGCAGGTGGACTGGAGAACAAACTCCTCCCAAAAAGGCCTCCCAGAGTGAAGGTGACTTGGCAGGTAGTGAGCACCCTGTCACTGGGGCATTCAAGCAGCAGCAGACACTGAAGGGCCTTTCTGCACCAGAAGCAGGTTCCTTCCCACTGAGTCTGTCTCTGATGTTTGGCCGCAGGGGTGGCCCCTGCACCCTAGGGCCTGCCAGTCCCTCCTGAGAGCCTGCCAGGCTGCAGCCGCTCACAGCAACAGCCCAGTCATCGAATTCTGACTGTGGCAGGTGTAATCTGAGTCCATCTTCACAGTGGTGTGAATTGTTTACAACTATGGTATTTACTGGGTACCGAGCCCTGGCACTTCCCTTTTTAAATCTTTTTTGAAACGGGGCATGGTGGTGCATGCCTGTCGTCTCAGCGCTTGGGAGGTTGAGGCAAGAGAATCGCCGCAAGTTCAAGGCCAGCCTATCTCAAAAAGACATAACTTTTTTGCCATGCACGGGGCAGGTGGTACCATTATTCACATTTATAGGCAAAGACCCTCAAGTGGCCAAAGTCACACCGCTAGCAAGTGGGGATGAGGACATCCAAAGCCACTGTCTAGCCGGCACACCTGGGTGCCAACCTCTGTTGATTGTGGTCCACTGCGGTCAGGGTCCTCTTGGTGCCTGCTAGTGCCAGCCAAGGAAAGAGCACCCTCACATGGCTCATGGAGTAGGGGCAGGGCCTGGCCCCCTCACCTGGCAGGCCTAGCGTCAGCGGCGTCAGCTCCAAGCCACCAAGGATGCTGGCCCAGAAAAGGCAAACACTCCCGCAGAGTCCCTAATTACAGGGCCAATGAGCGTGGCTGCCGAGCTGTTACCTGGTGCCAGGCCTGCCTCCCTGTCCCAGGGGGCCTGTGACACTTCTCAGGCAGGGAGGGGGCACGGGGCAGGGAGGAGTAGTTCTGGGCAGGAGGCAGTGGAGCGAGCAGGCTTGCGGGCAGCAGGGACACCATGGGCAACGTAAGCAGAGCCCCCACCCCAGTCCTGTCCCCTCCAGGAGGGAACAGATGCAGGGCGCAGAAGGAGGGTGACAGGCTTGGCAGTGTTAGCTGGAGCTGCCCATCCCAGCTGAGCTGGGCCCCTCTGCCCCCCCCACAAGGCCCATCAGGAGCTGGGCTGGGCTGGGCTGGTGTTGGGCACCGGAAGGTCGGGTAAGTCGACAGGGTTTCAGCCAGGTGCCGGGGATGAGCCTTCCTGTCCCCTCCTGACCCCAGCTGTAGCCCCAAGCCCCGATCTGCGTGCACAGGAGCCAGGCCCCCTTCTTGTTCGGAGGAGAGCCAGGGGCATGGCACTTGTCCCTGGGTGCAGCCTGGGTCCCTTCCTCCCAGCTGGTTTCCTCCCTCCAGAGTGGGAAAGGGTCAGGGCCTGCGGTCCTACTGCTGGGGGGCTGGCCTTGAATCTTAGCCTGAGAAGAACCTGAGCCCCTTTCACGATGGGGAAAGGGACTCAGAGGGAGGGGGCCAGCTTCACCAGGGTCTCAGCCCAGGCTGGCCAGAACGGGACCTTGGCCCAGCAAGCACCGGTCTGCAAGCCCAGCCACTTTCTCGTCCTCCCTGCCTTCCCCACAGAGCGTGGAGCACCGCGTGCTGTCCCGGGATCCGTCCACTGAGCTGGAGGCCAAGCAGCCCGACTCAGGCATGTCCTCGCCCAACACCACCATGTCTGTCCAGCGGCCGAACCTTGACCTCAGTTCGCCCACCAGCACCCTCTCCAACTACGACTCCTGCTCTTCTAGCCATTCCAGCCTCAAGGGCCAGCACCCTCCATATGGTGAGTGGGCAGGGTGGGAAGAGGGGGGAGGGAGAGCAGACTGTAGCCGACCACCAGGCAGCCCTACCAGCAGCCAGCACCCTAAACATGGGGAGGGGACACTGGTGCATGTGCGCGCTCACCACACCCACATGTACCCCCATGTGTACGCTCTCCCCACAAAACCCATGTGCACCCTGCACGCGGTTCATTGTTCTCGGCTACTCACACCTAGGTGTGCACACTTGCACATGTGCACACACAGTGTGCAGAAGGGATGCTTAGACACACACAGGCTGGTGCAGATATACATACACACCCATGTTACACACCAGCACACAAACCTGTTTCCATACTATAAACCCTCGAGCACACACACACCACGTCCACAGGTCAACACACACACATTCATCAGTGCAAAGAATCATGTGCACAAGCGTGACAGGCTCAAGCACACAAATGCACAAAGCCTCAGGCCTGTGTGTACACATTCTGGCCACACCCCGAGCATAGAGGTCCACCCACCTGCCATGGCTGCTTCCCACTGCCAGGTGGGGGCCTGCGGAGCTGGCGGGGTGCCCTGCAATGGCTGGGTGTGGCCACCCAGGCTCCTACCATCTGCTCAGAAGAACCACCCCAGCCCTGGCCAGGTAGGCCTCTCCTACAGGCACAGCCTGGAGCACAAAGCCTCCTGGTGCTTCCCCTCCAAGCCTGTGCACACCCTCTCCCTATGACAATAAGTACAGGGCTGGGGAGGAGGGAGCAGCTGGTACTGCCAGAGGCCATGGCGAGCTGTGCCAGGGAGCGCTCCTGAGCCAGCCTCGCCTCTGCAGGTTGTTTCCAGGCGGTGGGGAGTCTTGGTCCTGGGGGACAGCCTCTGCAAACTCCCCAACCTGCTTCTCACCTGCCTCCCCAGGGCTTCCGGGTGCAAGGGCTACAGACATACAGAGCTACATGGACATGCTGAACCCGGAGCTGGGCCTGCCTCTGAGCAAGACAGGGAAACCTACACACCCGCCGCCCCCCAGCTTCCCTCCACCACCCCCACCCCCAGGCAGTCAGCTGCCCCCACCCCCACCGGGCTACCCGGCTCCCAAGCCCCCCTCGGGGCTGCAGGCAGCTGACATCTACATGCAGACCAAGAGCAAGCTCCGCCATGTGGAGACCGAGACCCTCAGGAAGGAGGTAGTGAGCCCTGACCGCCTGCCCCCAGCGCCGCCACTGGCCGGAGGGGAAGATGGGTGCAGATGGGTGTCCCTGGCCCTGAGCAGCTCCATGGGTGCAGGAGGTTAGACAAAGCTGCTGCCTAAGTGGGGAGTTGTGGTGGAAGGAATGAAGACCCAGACGGCTGTGCCATGCCAGGAACTGGGTCTGTGCCACCTCTCATGGAGCCACAGGGTTGTCAAGAGTTGATGCCACGCATGTAGGCTGTCCTTCTGCAGACACACGCATGCCCGAAGCCCTGGGCTCAAGTGGAATGGCACCAAGGGGGTGTTTTCCAAGTGGCATGACTTGAGGGTGTGGGCCAGGGGAGAGGGAGGAAGTTCAGTGGACCCTAGCAGACCGGGCACCTGGTGGCAGACAGGGCTAAGGGCAGGGAAGCAGAGGATGGCTCCAGCTTGGGGTTTGAGCGCCCACAGGTAGGCGCCTGTGGGTGGAGTCAGCCTGTGAGAAGGGGGACAGCCTGAGGCCCTGGAGTAGCAGAGGGGACAGAAGTCAGTCAGGTCAGGACAGCTCTGGAAAGCCTAGGCAGGGAGACCAGAGAGGGCACTGGAGCACTGGCCGAAGGGACAGAGCTGGGCTGGTCTGAGAGGGGAGGGGACCAGCTGAGACCACAGGTGGCCAGGTGTGCAGTGGCAGCTGCCGCCTTGAGTCCTGCTGCAGGACAGACCCTGTAATTCTCTCCCTGGCCCAAGGCAGGCCACCACAGGGTGGAGTGGTGTAATCTGTTTGTACAGGTGACCCAGGTCACAATGTCCCTGGGGAGGGGGTGTAGGGGGAACACTGATCCTCCACAGGGACTCCACCCACTAGCAGACTAGACATCACATTCGCCTTTCATCTTCAGAGGAGGCTTCCTGGGCACAGCTCAATGTCCCAGCTCAATGTCCCGTGGCATGTGGCCCAATCTACAACCAGGGAACAAGTGGCCTGGCCAGCACCCACTCCCCACCCCTGAGCCCAGCCCACAGTTGCTCAATCCTCGCGCCCCTCAGCGGTGTGTGCGTGCAGAGCCGCAGGCTCCGGTCGTCTCTACAAAGGGCCCTTTGTGTGCCACTGCGCCCTCAGCGCGGTGCCGGGACTACGGGCGGCAGCAGGGTCGTGGCGACCGAGTGTCCTGGGCTGCAGGGGGCCGGCTGGCCCAGAAAACGAATCCAGCGTGTCACGTTTCCTGCAACGTGAGCCTGGCCAGGCGGGGTGCAGAGGGTCCGAGGCCATCAAGGGGACGCACAGGCTGTGGGGTGGGCAGGAGACAGCCCCCGCGCGGTCACTCGGCCTTTGGCCTCACCACCTCACGTCCCTGTCCCCGGGCTGGTCTTAGCGGGGGCAACGGCGATGGGGCGGGACGCTAAGCTGTCACCTGAGCCAGCCTGGCCGCCCCTGAAACTCGAGGCTCGGGGGCGGGTGTTGGTGTCGCTTACGCGGATGGCGATGGTTTCCAGATGCGGGAGGGGGAGGGTAGGGGCGCGACCCGGAACCGGGGCCGAAGATGAGAGGCTGCACCACGGGCAGGTCAGGCCCTTAGCCTCTGGGTGAAATGGGGCGGGGGTGGGAGTGAAAGAAGGTCGCGGTGACCAGGACTTGCTTCGGGAGACAGGCACAGGGCGGGGCCGCACCTGGGGGTGGGACGGAGCCCGCGCATCCCCGACGCCGGGGGCGGGAATGGCACCAGCGGCCCCGGGTGATGCTGGGCCGCGGAGTCCATAGGCGGGCGCGCGCGGGCGGGGATGCGCGGGCTGGGCGGAAACCTGAGCGCAAGGATCGGGTAACGCAGGTGTCGGGTCCGCGCCGCCCCCGCGCCAGGTGCACAGCGGGGGCCACCGGCACAGTCGCAGGTAGGCTCGAGCAGCCCCGGGCCCGCGCGGCGTGGGCCCTGGGCGAGCAGAGCCTAGCGGGGCTCGGGCTCTCCGTCGGGCTCCCTCCGCGCCCGAACCCCGCTGGAGACGGTTCGGGATCCTGGGGGCGCGCGCGCGGGTGATCGGGCGCGGAGCGCGGCCAGGCTTTGGGGGAGCTGCCCCTTCTCCGGCTCCCCCTGGCGTCCGGGCTGGGCCACCCCGCCCCCGGGCCCGCCCCTTTTGGCCTCCGTGGGGGCCCCGGTGCCCTTCCTTGGCGCGCGCCCAGTACCCCTCCCTGAGGGGCGGCCGAGCCTGCCCTTCACCCGGGGCGCCCGTGACCCGCGCCCTGCGCCGCCCTTAGACCTTGGGGGTCTAGGGGCCGGGCCGGCTGCCCCGCTCGACGGCCGCTGGCTGCGACCCCGGAGAGACCACGAGCCGGGCAGGGAGGCGTGGGGGTCTCCGGTGACAAGGCCATCGCCCGCTGTCTTTCCGCAGCCCGCCTCGCACGACGGCCACCACGGGCTGCGCAGGCAGGACTCCGGCCGTAAGCCCCGCGCGTTCAGCAAGCAGCCCAGCACGGGGGACTACTACCGCCAGCTGGGCCGCCGCTCCGCCGAGCCGCCGGCCGCGCCCCCGGGCATGGCGCACAGCGAGGAGGTGCGCGCCCGCCCGCCCGCGCCCGCCGCCGCCGCCACCGCCCGCCCGGGACCCGGTCCCGCCGCGCGCGCCTCATTCGCCGGCCCCTCCGCTCCCCCGCAAGCGGCTCTGCTCCCCGGGAACCACGTGCACAACGGCTGCGCCGCGGACCCCAAGGCGCCCAGGGAGCTCCCGCCGCCTCCCCCGCCGCCGCCTCTGCCCGAGGCCCTGAGCTCGCCGCCGCCCGCCCCGCCTCTGCCCCTCGAGGGCGCGGGCCCCGGCTGCGGGCAGCGCCGCTCCTCCTCATCCACCGGCAGTGAGTAGGCGCGGGCGAGGCGCGGGCGAGGGGGGGGCGGCGCCAGCTCCAGAGGGGAGGGAAGTCTAGACACCGCCCCCTCCCCAGCTGCGACGCCAGAGTCGTCGTCCTCCTGCCGCCCCTGCCCCGGGGAGGACTCGGCCCTACCTGGGCTCTGGGTGGCTGCGGCTCATGCCCGCTCCGGGCCTGTCCCTTACGAGGGGGGCTGGTGTCCGGAGGAGCAGGGACCTCTGAGTGGCACTGCTTCAAGGGGCCCGGACAGCAGGCAGGCCGCCTTTCCAGCCCCATCCTCAGTCTGTCTTCCTCTCCCCAACTCTCTCTTGCTTTTCCAAACTCAGGGAATCTTCCTAGTCTACCCTGCTTGCATCCTGGATCAGCCAGGGCCTGGCGGGAGGGGGGCGGGGGGGCGGGGGGGGTGGCGGGTGTGCTTTCTGTTGACTCCCCTGAATTTTTTTCCCCTTTTTACTAGGGATTGAACCAGGGCCTTCGCACTGAGCTACATCATCAGCCCCTTTTTATTTTTTGAGACAGAGTCTCACTAAGTTGCTTAGGCTGACCTCGAAATTGCAATTCTCCTGCCTCAGCCTCCCAGAGTGCTGGAATTAGTTATGTGCCACCACCCATGCTTTGGGCATTGTTTTTAAAAAGCTAGACTGGTGACCAGGACTCCTGGTCTTCTCTTCAGTAGGATGGGGCACTGACCTGTCTGCCAGTCCTCCAAGGTGACAGTGCTCCGGGCTGTCACCAGTCTGGGTCTGAGGGTCCCAGAGGTTGGAATAAGGCACTTAACCATTCTTCTGTAGCAGGTGCACTGACTTCTGTCATGGAAAAAGAATTTTCAGGACACGTCAGAAAGAGGCATGAGACAGGTCTGTTAGGCAGAGATTTTAGGACGCACTCCAGAATGGAGTGTGGGTGCTCAGAGAAATGGGGCTCAGTATAGTTGGGAGCCGGGAACATTAATACTTCTTTTTTTTTTTCTTTTTTTGTGGGTACCGGGGGTTGAACTCAGGACCTCGCGCTTGCCAGGCAGGCGCTTATGCCGCTGAGCTATCTCACCGGCCCAATAACTCTTTTGAAGGGGTGGGAAAGCCCGGGAAAATGAGGCCCAGGCCTGAGAAAGGTATTAGCCCATTCTACAGGTATGGGCATGTTTTGTGTTTTGCTTTGTCTTTTAGATCATTTGAACGTTTTTTTTTGGTTCACCCAACCTGCTCCTTTATCTTGGGATCAGCCTCCTGTTCCTTATTGTCTCAATTTTGGAGTTTTAGTATCCCCAAAGAGTTTTTGGTATGCTGGGGCTGATATGGAAGGAGTCTAAACTTAGCTCCAGGCATGCATCGCCTTGGGTAACTTCAGCTGCTTCCTGGAAACTACAGTCTTCTTAAAAGTACCATTTTTTAGTTATGGTTTCCTTGTTTCCTTTCTACTTCTCTTGTCTTTCTCTTGTCCTACCTCCCTCTCATCCCAGCCTGTCCCCGGCCACCCAGCAGCAGGGTCCTTCTCAGTGGCCGCATCCCAAGCCTCATCTCCCTGACTCGAAGTGCGTCCCTGTGGAGCGGAGTCCGTGGAGCACGCCCGCCCCAGCCCAATGCAGTGCCAAAGTGGAGGCCCTTGCGAAGGGGGCCAGGGCCAGCGGCAGCCCTGTGCGGCCCTCCGGGTGCTGGACAGACCACCCTTGTGGGGCCCCAGAGTAGCTGGAGCCAGGGCAGGAAAGTTCCTCCTCTCTCCTCACCCCTCCTGTCCTCCCCGGCCCTCTTGCTGTCCCCTGCTGTCCCCGTCTCACCCCAGCCCCTTGCTCCTAACTTCACGGTCACTTCTCTCCTCTCGGTTCCTAGAAGTGAGAGTCCTGAGACACAGGAAGAGTGAGTAGCTGCTGGGGGCTCTGGCTGGGGCTGAGGCTGGGGTGGGGGCTGGGGGGAGAAGGCTGGCTTGCTCACTGGGAAAACGCAGCAGAAGGGCCAGGACTGGAGGAAAGGGCAGGCCCGGGGCCAGCAGGCGAGGGGACCCGCATGCCATCAAGGGCCCCTGCACCTTACACTTTCCGTCATACTTCCGCCACGACCACATATATGCACATCATTTTGTGCCTGGCTGACAGCTTTGCCTAAATAATGAGCCAGCCACATACTGTCCCCTCTTTTCCTCTCCTTGTGACACGGTCTGGCATCTCCAGCCTGGGTATCCAAGAGCTTTGGGCCGGTTTTTTTCCTTCCCCTCTGCAGACCTGACCCCTTCCTTAGGGCTCCGAAATCAGCCCTCCCTAAATCCCCATTCACCTCCGCCAGCCACATCGGCAAATGCAAACTCTGCCCGGGCATTTGCATGCTGTCGCCTGGCTCCGCTTCCCGGGTGCCCTCTCCCATGTCCTTTGTAAGCGCCTCCTTCCTGGGTCCCCCAGAACCGAGCAGTGCTTGGCCATGAGTGTGCTCCCCGCTTGCAATCAGTGTGTCTGCCCATCTGCCTTAAAAGTGGGTGTGGGCGCGGGCGTAGGGAGGATCCGGCTGGGTGCTGGCACCCTAGGGTCCTGAGTCTGTGTGACCGTAGCAGCCCCAGTCGGCTTGGTCCAAGGGTCACAGGGCTGTGCTGATGCAGGGAGAGGGCCAGAGGGAGACTCCACCCTGGTGGGGCAGAGCCAGGGCTGGGGACAAAGGTCAAGTGGCTGGCCCCAGGTAGTGTTTCGGAGCTGGGCAGTCAGTGGCTGGGCAGATACATATGCTGGAGTTCCCAGGGCCGGCCCAGGAGCCACCATGAACTCCCAGGGGCCTCCAGACAGGGCCTCTACACGCTGTGAGTAGGGTTATGAGGATGGTGGGGCCACTGTGGGCTGGGAGCTGAGGGGTCACCTCTGGATGCCCTGACAGCTGCCCAAGGTACCCCAGGATCTGGAGAGCTGCCTCTGGGCCCAGGGGAGGGTCCTGCCCATCCTGACTTGGGCAGGGGGTTTTCAGAGGAGCAGCGGGGGTGCTGGGTACTGGGTCCGGCTCCCAACCAGTGCCCCTTCTCCCATGGCAGGCACCAAATCTTTCAACATGATGTCCCCGACGGGTGACAACTCGGAGCTACTGGCTGAGATCAAGGCGGGCAAGAGCCTGAAGCCAACACCACAGAGCAAGGGGTTGACCACAGTGTTCTCCGGCAGTGGGCAGCCAGCCTCCCAGGTAGGAGGCAGGCAGGTGCCCCGCCCCGGCTCCCAGTGCCTGCCCGGTGCTCAGCGCCGCTGCTTCTCCCTGCAGCCCGACTCACCACTGACATCAGTGTCGCCCATGTCACCTCGGGCCCGGAGCCCCACCCCACCGGCTGCAGGCCCCCAGCCCCTGCTCAATGGCACCATGGTGCCAGCACCGCCTGCCACCCCTGCACCAGGTGTGCAGCTGGACGTGGAGGCGCTCATCCCCACGCACGATGAGCAGGGCCGGCCCATCCCCGAGTGGAAGCGTCAGGTGATGGTGCGCAAGCTGCAGCTGAAGATGCAGGAGGAGGAGGAGCAGAGGCGGAAGGTGGGTGGGCGGGGCTGCCCAGAAAGCCCTGGGGTCTGCATGGTACCTCCAGCTCCTTACCCACGCCACCCCTCAGCCCGCTGTAGCCCCGTAACCTCCGGCAGTGCTCACTGCCTCTGAAGAAAACTGGGATGTCAGGACTACCCCTCCAGGACTGGCCCCAGTCTCCCCAGCCCCAGCAGTTTGTCCTTTGAAATGAGGTGGCAGTGTGCCTTCAAATGGTCTGGGACCTACTTAAATGCCCATCTGGCCTCAGGAGGTCTCAGGAGTGGAGAGTCTGCATTTCTGACAAGCTTCTGGGTCGGGCTGATGATGCTTTGGCCCAGGGACCGCTCTGAGTCATCCAGAGGACTGTCTCAGGCAGACTGTTCCTGCACTGCCACTGTCCAGCTGCTGATACTGAGCCTTGTGCAGCCTCAGTCTCCACATCTGTAAGATGGGCTGCTCATTGGTAGCTGACAGTTTCCATTCATTTTTTCCACCAGTGTTCCCTGAGCGCCATCTATGTGCTCCACACACTGCTGTAGCCTGTAAGGGTTCATGGTGAATATACCGAAGCCTGCTTCCTAGGTGGCTGCCCGTGTCTGTATCGATAAGCAAATAAGTGTCCCCAAAGAGATGAAACAGGATGGTGTGAGAGAGTGGCACCTGAGGAAACAACTGGGCTATATAACTTGTCCAGTGCTGTGACTGAGTGCAGGGGCCTGGGGCCTGGGCAGCCCTAAATTGACCACCTGGTAGGCTGGGGATGGCAGTGTCTAAGGCAAGACCTGGAAGGTGAGCAAGAAGTAGCCTGGGGAGGCATGGTGTGAAGGGGAAACGGGGGTGGGAGGACTGGAAGTCACAGTGGATGTGGCTCTGGGACTGCACTGTGGGGGCTGAGCTGGAGAGGCCCCCCAGCCCCCTGGAAGAGAATTGGCTTTTCCTGGGTCCACAGGCAGCCTGGGGGTGCTTACGTGGGGAAATGGCAAATCATATTTGTACATGGGGATCTGATTGTGTGGGTCGAGATGCATTGGGAGGCCTGTATGGAGGTGAGGGCGGCCCCCAGAGTAGAAAAGCTGGCACCAGAGAGGTGGCCTAGAAGTGGAGAAAAATGAAAACTAAAGAGAAGAGCCCGCTGGGCGTGGTGGTGCATACCTGCAATCCCAGCACTCTGGGAGGCTGAGGCAGAAGGATTGCCAAGTTCCAGCCCAGCCTGGGTGCTTAGACCCTGTATCAAAAAGGAGTGGTGTTTGAGAGGGTGTAGCCCAGTCTGGAGGCAGAGGGGAGGTCACGGTGCAGGCTGCTGCTTTAGTCTCTGTAAGAGCCGGGTGGCCTCTCATTCAGCACATGGGGCCCTGACCACTGGGGTACCGAGGGCTTGAGCCATGGCAGAGTCTGGGAAGGGTCAGCAGCCTGGCATGAGACGTCTTGCAGGGATTTGGGCCGGAATTAGCAGACCTTGGATAAAGAGGGGGGCTCCGAGCCGCTCAGCGACCACACCTTTCGCATGTTCCTTGGGTGGTGTAATGAGCGGCCCAGCCAGCATGGAGAGCCCTTCTGCCGGCCTACCCTCTCCGCCTTGCAGCGGCGCCCAGCGACCGGCCGTGCCCCCGCCAGCGGACCAAGTGGAGACTGCCCAGAGTCCAGAGCCGAAGCCTCGAAGAGTGCCATCGCCGCCGGCCAGGCGCGCCTGTCCCTGCGCACGCAGCCCCTCGGAGCCATTACACCACCCGGAACATGCAAAAGGTTCCCTGGCGCCGCCGCCGCCGCGGGAGCTGGGCCAGAGGGAGACGCGCCTCCCTCCCCTCTCTTGTCTTCCCCGCATAGCTGACATCCGCCAGCTCGTGTTGCTACCCCCCAGAGGGCTGGAGGTACGTCCGCGAGCGCGACGCCATCCTCGGGCCCTTCGGCGAGCTCATGACCGAGGCCGACGTCCTCCGCATCGAGCAGCAAATAGAGAACCTGCAGGTGCTGCACAAGGCGCAGAAGCTGGAGGCGCGGCTGAAGCAGCTGGAGCTGGAGCTGGAGCAGCTGCTGCCCATCTCGGCCGCGCTCTCGGCGCCACCGCGCTTCACCGTCGACCCGCGTCGCATGCAGGGCCGCGCCACCAGCCTGCCCGCCTGGTGCAGTAAGATCTCCACGCTGCTCAAGAGCATGGCCTCGCTGTTGGCGGCGCTGGGCGGCCGGCCCACGCACCTGGCCGAGCTGCTGGCCGCCGACACGGGCCAGCCGCTGGCGCCCCTGCCCGACGCGCCCTCCAGGCCCGGGCCCCTCTGCCTGGGCCGCTCGCACTCGCTCAGCTGGTGCCGCGAGGCCGTGGCACGCGAGATCCTCGAGTGCGGCGTCTCCGTGCGGCACCTCCGCGCCACCTACGAGCTACGTGCCCAGGGCGCAGCGCCCACACGCACCCCGCATCGCAAGCCCCCGTCGCTGGCCAGCAGCCCGGACCGCGAGCCGGTCCTTGAAGAGGACTACGTGGTGGCCGGCTCCAGCGAGCCCAGTGCCGCCGTCGCCAACGGCTTGCTGGCTGCCGAGGAGCCCCTGGGCGCACCCAAAGAGGTGCGGGACAACCAGGAGGAGCTGCCGGAGTCTGAGCAGCTGGTGTGCAGGCCGCCGCTGTCCACGGAGCTGCCCGGCGTGCAGGACTACATCGACATGCGCAAGGAGCGCATCGTGTATCTGTTTCTGGAGCACTGGCGCAAGTGGACCTTCCGTGGCCCCGGGTGCCACGCCCAGGCGCGCCTGCGCAGATTGCTGCCCCGAGTGGTGGCCGCTGGTGCAGACCTCCGCCCCGAGGCCAGTGACTTTGCTTCCGAGCAGCCAGCGGGCGACATTGAGGCCTGCAAGCCCGACCAGCGGCTGCTGCACCTGCTGAAGCAGCGGCAGGTGGTGGGCAAGCTGCTGGGCCACTGGCGGAGCCTGCTTCGGCAGGTACCCGCGCACCAATCCCATGGCCTGCGCCTGGCGCACGGCCTGTACTGGCCCGAACACTTCCTGCCGCCCCTGGACAGCGGCGCGCCCCGGCGCTACGACAGCCTCACGCTCGACCTTTTCATGCTTGGCTACTTCCAGCTGCTCGAGATGGGTCTGAGCCGGGAGGAGCGCAAATTCCGCCACCTGCTATGCTACGAGATGTTTGACCAGCTGGGCAGCCACCCGTGGGAGCTCATCCGCCTCTTCCACCGCGTGGTGATGGAGGAGGTGGAGGCCGGACGGCGCGGCTGGAGTGACGGCTTCGAGGACCTCAGGCGCCAGTTCTTCGGAGACAGTCCAGAGGCTGAGCCGGCCCAGGAAGAGGCCAGGAAGGAAGAAGAGCAGGAGGAAGAGGAGGAGGAGGAGGAGATACAAGAGGAGGAGAAGGAAAGGGAGGAGAAGGAGCCCAGTGAAGAGGCTGCTCCAGCGCACCTGGAGGACCTGCACGAGGGGCAGCCCAAGCCCCGGGGCCCTGCGCCACAGCCCCCGCCTGCCGCACTGCCCTCGACCTCGATCTCGGGCCCACCTCCTTCCGAAGCCCCTGCGGAGGACCCCTTGGAGTTGGTGTCCGAGATGGGCGAGTTCAGCAACGAAGACATCTGCCGCTACATTGACCGCAGCTTCTCCTTCTGGAAGGAGAAGGAGGCAGAGCTGTTTGACATCTGAGCCTGTGAATCCGAAGTTTGCTCTCAAGCATCTTAACCCAGGCCTGGGTGCCTGTCTGAAGCCCTCCAGAGGCCAGAAGTGGGCAGGGAGAACCCGACGTGTGAAAAGCTGTGTGCACAGGACCAGACTGCCTCAAGCCTTGAGGCCCCCTGGAGGCAGGATGGGGGGCATTTGCCCAGCTCGGGGGCCATGGCACGCGGCCTGGCTGGGCTGTGTGTGGAGTCAGGTGGCAGTGCTGAGCGGCCTGTCCAAGCGGGGCACGGTGGGCTGCCTTGTGGCAATGTGGCGCTGTCCCTGTCTCTCGTCTTTCACTGGAGTCCATGGCTACCTCCTTGGCCACCCGTTCAGTGTTGCACATGTGTGACGTGTACAGACCCTTTCTTCTCTGTAACATCCAAGGAATAAAATGCTTTGCTGGAAGCTGCCTGTGTTGGATCCCCCCGCCATGATGTCACTTCAGTCCCACAGTGGTCACTGATGTCCACTCTACTGGGAAAAGGGCAAGCATGGGCCAGAAGGTCTTTCACAGGAGACCAGGGGCAGCCTGAGCCTCCCTGAGCTGGCCAGGTGTATGAATCTCAAGTCTGCACCTGCTCAGAGATCCTGGGTGACCATCGTCGTGGGGCCATCTGTCCACCTGCCCCTATGGGGCCCAGTTGCTCAGTCTCTGTTCCCCTTGTACAGCCTACACTCACCTGGGATCTCTCTGGCACCACCTCTAGGACACGGGCCTGGGGTTCTGGGGGCAAGAGGCTCCCTCCATTTGTACCATAGATAGGCGCCAAAAGAGTCTCTTCCGGCAGCCCTCTGTGTGTCCCTGGGTTGGGAGTGTAGTCCCCTGGGCCCACACCTCCCAGCCCGTGCGGGTCCTGAAGGTTTGTGGTTTTGTTTCAGGAGGAGGAGGAGGAGGCTTGGCTGGCCAGCCTGCCTGCCTGGAGGAGGGACATCCTCCGGAAGAAGCTGGAAGAGGAGAGGTGAACTGGGCTCAAGAGGGAGCCGTCCCGGCAGGGTGTACTGCTCTGTCCCTAAAGTGGTGGCACCAACTAATGCTGTCTCTTTCTCCTTCCAGGGAGCAGAAGCGGTGAGTGCAGGGCTGGCCCAGACCTGCCACCCGTCCCCTGCCCAGCCACAGAGGCTTGTCCTTTGGCCCCTTCATCCAGCCCTCTCCTGTGTACATCCAGCCCTTATAGCAGGACCTCTGTGCTCCTGGTAACACCACGGACACCTCTCCCCCAGCAACTGAGCTCCTGTCCCCAAGGTCAAGCTCTCCTGTTTCGACAGCCTTGCTCCTGAATTACTCAGTCCCTGTCTCCTATTAACCTAGCCTTTCTCCCCAATGGTTCTTCCAACCCCAGGATCAATGCCCTTCACCATCTGTCCTCCAGATCTTAGTCTCTTCCCTGCTAATCTAGCCCAGTGCCATCCAAAAGAAGTATAGGATGAGACACACATGTAATTTTAAATTTCCTTAGTAGCCACATTGAGAGAATATATAGTGAACTTAATGTTTTATTTAACCCAATATATCAAAAATATTGGGCCGGTGAGATGGCTCAGAGGCATAAGCGCCCGCCTGGCAAGCACAAAGTCCTGAGTTCGACTCCCAGCACCCACATATGGAAAAAGGGCCAGTGATATCGCTCAGCGGCACGGGTGCCTGCTGGCGCGCAAGGTCCTGAGTTCGACCCCTGGTACCCACACACACAAAAAAATTATATTAATTCCACATATAATCAATATCAAAATTATTAATGGGATGGCTTTTGCTTTGGTAAAATGCGGTCCCACTGTGTTGCCCAGGCCAGCCTCGAACTTGCAGTCTTTCTGCCTCAGCCTCCTGAGGAGCTGGGATTACTGGCACACACCACTATGCCCAGTTTCTTTAAAAAAAAATTTTTTTTTCTAAGTCCTGTGCATTTTACACCTACAATATATCCCAGCTTGGACCAACCATGTTTCAGATGTACCATGGCCACACTGTGCTTGGTGACCACTGTGTCAACTTGCCTGACTACCCTTGTGTCTTGTTTGTGGTGCTGGGGATGAAACTCAGGCCCTCAGACATGTTGGACAAGTGCTCTATCACTGAGCGACATCCCCAGCTCCTACCCTGGTGTTTTTTGTTTTGTTTTGTTTGGTACCGGGAATCGAACTCAGGACCTCACACTTGCCAGGCAGACGCTGTGCTGCAGAGCTGTATCCCAGCCCCATACCCTGGTGGTATAACAATCCATTCCTGACTCCCCAGCCTGTCTCCCAGTAATGGGGGTCCCTAGTAATGGGGTCCCAGCCCATTCCCCAGTAGTTCAGACTGACAACGTCCCAACAGCTCTGGTCTTAGTCCCAGTATTCCGACCGGAGTCTTGTAACACCCCTTAGGCAGAACTGTGGGTGACCCAGCCCCTCTGCTTCCAGTAACGCCCCGGGCCCCTAATACCCAACCTCAGCCCCCCACTCACCCCTCTGTGCCCCAGTAACCCAGATTTGCCCCCAGGCAAGCCCTATCTCCTTGGTAGCTCAGCCCATTGCCACCCGGGGCCTGGCCCCAAGCTTCACTGGATTCTGCCCGCACCCCATCTGCAGAAAAGAGGAGGAACGACAAAAGCAGGAGGAGATACAGCGGGAAAAAGAGCAGTCGGAGAAGCTCCGGACACTGGGCTACGACGAGAGCAAGCTGGCGCCCTGGCAGCGACAGGTCATCCTGAAGAAGGGGGACATCCCTAAGTAAGAGACATCGCGCCTCCTGACAGCAGCGTCGCCAGCTCGGAGAGGTGTGGTGGGGGGTGTCCCCCAGCCCCTGCCCCCGCCCGCCGGGCCGGTGTGGAAGGGCTGGGAGCCGTGCCACCCGCCCCCTCCACGCCCGGACCCTCCCTGACCCCCGCCCCAGCCCCGCATCCCCAGCCCCTGCCCACGCTGGAACGCAGCGCCGCCTAAGCCTCCGCTGGCACGCGGAAAAAGTGCCCAAGCCCTTGACGAGAAAAGATGCTGCTCATTTGCATGCCGACTTACATCCATTTGCCTGGTCGCCGGATGGCAGGGAGCACAGAGCAGGCCCCGGCCCCGCCCCCACTGTGGGTGGTGACTTTGTTTTCCTGCGGGGCGCGTGCGGCTGCAGCCCCCTCCCCCGCACCCCGGAACCCGCGTCGCCGGCACATCCTGGGTGGAGGCGGCCCCGAGCTCGGGGAAGGGGTTTTCCTCCCTCCCCGACCCAGATCCGTGCCCGACCCATCCGGGGCCCCATTTCTCATCCTCACTGAGGGTTTCCTCGCAGTCATTTGTTTACCGGAAACGATGCAACCTGCCTGTCTGGGTGGAGTCGCTGATCCCGGGGTCCCAACAACTTCCCCGCAGCCCACGCCCCAGGCCCTGGCGCCCCCGACCCTCTCACTGTCCTGGAAGAGTGGAGGGAGAGGGCCCCGCACAGTGGCCTCAACTTCCCCGCCCCACCCCCATTAAAGCGTTCGCCGCCGCCTGGGGCTCGCGTCACTCTGTCCTCTGTCCTCGCCACCGCCACCACGACTTTCTCTCCTTCTTGGGGTCACTGGGCCACGCAGATATGTAAGGGAAGGGCGGGCCCGGGAACGCAGGGCCGCTCTGGGCTGCCCAGGCTCCTGGCGCATCTGACACCCCAACAGGCAAATGAAGCCCAGGCCACTTTGCACCCCAACCCACTGGCACCACCAAAAGGCCACTTGTCTTCATAGATTTAATACCAAGGTCTCAGCCCAACTCGGGCCAAGATAACAGCTGGGCGATCTCGAGCCCCTCCCGCACTCGGCCTTGCCTGTGCGCCACAACGGGCCGCGCCAAGCGGGCAGGGCGAGGCCAGCGGGCGCTGCTACGCAGGGCCCTGCCGGGGTTCTCAGTAAGTGACATAAAATGTCTACACGCATAAGTAACTGTACTTAAGGCTTCTGCCAGGGTCACCCGAGCGCCCAAGCCGCAGGAGACCCCTGAGTCATGGACCGCGCTGCAGGCGGAGGCGCAGGTCCTCGGCGCAGCCGTCCAGCCCCATGCGCTCCAGGGCTGCATAGACGGCGCCCAGCCCCGCGGGCTGCTGCTGGCGCCAGCGCTTGAGCATCTCGTACTGCTGGTCTCGGAAGCGGCCGATCTCCACCTCCACGGCCTCGATCTCCGCCTCGCGCAGCCCCAGCGTGCGCACGAACTCCTTCCAGCGCCGCGCCGGGACTGCATCCATCACGTCGTACAGCTGCGGGCCCGGCTGGAGCACGGCTGCCGGAGATCCCGCAGGGGGCGCTGGCGAGAGCGGGGGTGCCGGAAGAGAGCCTGGGGGGAGGCCAGAGAGAGCCACTGGGGAAGCTGGCGGTGGCCAACGTGCAGGGGGCAGGGACGAGGCGGGCACCCACATAGCACAGTCCTTGAGTTGGGGCTGGGAAGTGGTCAGGCTGGGGTCAAGCCACAGGTCACCGAAGTCCCTTACCAAGAGCTTGGCTGGGCAGCTGGTCCCAAGACTGTGGCACCTGCTGACAGGGCACCTCCTGTGTCTGGGGGGAGCCAGGGGTCCAGCTATTGCCTACTAATTGGACAGTGCAGACCTTCCCACTGTTGCCAGGAGGTGCAAGGAGGGCATGGGCACTGTCCGGGGGCGACAGGTGGGAAGCCTGGAAGCCAAGAGAGACCCCAGGTCAGCCCTGCTTGGTGAGTAAGGTCAGGCAGTGGACACCTTCCCCAACAGGCCCTGCTCTCTCAGTGTGCCCCCCAACTTTTGTGGTTTTGAGGCCTGAATTCCGGGCCTTTGCTCTGAGCTACATCCCCAGCCCTTTCTAATTTTTATTTTTTATTTTGAGACAGGGTCTCACTAAGTGGCTAAAGTACCCAGGCTAGGCTCAAACTTGCAGTTCTCCTATCTCAGCCTCCCAGAGGTGTGCACCACTATGCCTGGCCCTTCTGCCCTCTTCTTGTCCCCAACCCCAGGGGCACTTGTCCCTCCGAGTGTTAGCTCCTGGGTGCTTGTCTGGACCCAAGCAGACAGAGCCACTCTAGGGCAGGTGCTGTGCCCGTCTCTTCTGCTGATGACTCACTTTGCCCAGTAGGTCTAACTGAGCCGGCCGTGGTGCTAAGCACTTGGGTCACAAGTTGTTCTCCTAGGTACAGAAGGCGGCCTTCTTCTTGGCACAAACTGAGATTCTTACCTGTGGTGGGGTCAGGGCCTCTGTGCCAGCTTTGTCTGCTGACAGACAAAAAGGATTTGGTCAGCAACCAAGCACGGTCCAGCACCTCTTGCAGCCCTGCATCCCACCCTCCCAGCCTCTGTCTCCCCTTCTGGACTACCCATCCTGACCCCGAGTCCCTGGGAATGTGTGTGTTGCATATGAGGACTTACCCGGAACGACCAGCTTGTGAGGCTGGCAGCACCAATACAAGTAGATGAGGGTGACTCCAAGCAGGAACGGAACCAGCAGGCCAGCCACAAGCACCTGGACCCAGAACACTGAAAGAGGAGCTGGTGGGCGCCGGGTAGTAGCCAACCCCAGCCCCCTGCTGCTGAGATCCCCAGCAGCTACCTACTTGGTCTCCAGCCACAGACAGCAGCACAGGGCTCGGGACAGCTTCCCAGGATGCTCCTGTGTAGGGGGGGATACTGAGTCAGGGCCAACTCCAGGAGGGGCTGCCCAGGATGCTTGAGGAGATCCCCAGCCCGGGGCCCTTCCATCCCCAGTCCACCGCCCTGTGTGCCTCTCTGCCCAAAAATGTTCCAAAGTGCTTCTGAAATGTCACTTGGGTCCCCAACGACTGTAACAGCCACCACCACTTATTGAGCCTCTCGATGCAGGGTCCCCGGAGTGTCAGCTCCACAGGGCAGGGACTTTTCCCTCTTTGGTTTCCTGCGTAGCCCCAGCACTTAGAACAGTCTGGGAAATGGCAGATGCTCAGTAAGAGTTGGCTGGGTAAATGGGCAAGGCGCATTTCCTTTTATCACACCCCTGAAAAGAACCTCCTAGCACCCCCATGTTCAGATGGAGGACTCCAGGTCAGAGAGGTTAGTTCTCTAAACTTGTCCAAGAACTAATGGCAAGCCCTGAATCTCAGCCCAAGTTCTGAAGTCTCCTATTAGTGTGACGATATAAGTGACAAATCCTTAGTATTCATTTAAAGGATTACTAAAGGGAATTTTGAGCCCGGCAGGGTGGCAAATGCCTATAATCCCAGCACTCAGGAGGCTGAGGCAGGAGGAGCACTGTGAGTTCAAGGTCAGCCTGGGCTACATAGTGAGTTCAAGGCCAGCTTGAACTACACAGTGAGACCCTGTCTCAAAAAAAAAAAAAAAAAAAGGAAATTCTGGCAGAAAATAAAGATACTGTACACCGCCTTATTTATCTGGCATAAAGTGAATCTGGAGTTCCCTTTCCCATCCCATGCTTGTCTAAGGTGGGGTCCGCAAACCCCAGAGCCAAGCTCCCTCCTCCCTAGCCCCTCCTTGTACTCCTACACCCACAGCACTGGCTCCCAAAGCCCCCATTCCGCCCCCAGCCCCCTTCCCTCTGGCCCAGGACACCCAGGAAGTTACGTGGGGCAGGACGTGCAGCCATCACTGTTTTCATAGAAGCCAGGCGGGCAGGGCCCACAGCTGTTGTCTCTGCCGGAACCTGCAGTCCAAGAGACGGTGTGGGTCAGGGCCGAGAAGGGTGTGCAGGAGAAGGGGGTAGCGTGCGGGTACTCACAGGGCATGGGTGTGTGGTGGTCAGGGGCCATGCAGTCCAGGCACTGGAGGCACTGGAAGGGTGAATTCGCCATACATGGTTTGACCGAGCAGTCGACAAGCCAGCCCGGCGCGCAGCCACAGCGGGTGTCTGCCACCGCGGAGCAGTTCTCCAAGGCCACCTGGAAGGCTGGCAGGGCGCAGGGAGATGGTCAGTGCCAGAGATGACCGCAGAGAGCAGTGGTGGGTGCCCCAGAGGATGGAGAGAGGGACAGGCCAGAGAGACAGACAAGGCAGCCCTGAAAGGGAGAGAGGCTGGCATAGTACAGCCGGCCAAAAGCCAAAGCAGGTGGGGACCAGAAGTCAGCAGGCAAAGGGCATCCTGAGGCAGGAGCAGGGGAGGCACAGAGCCTGCACACCTGGAGGTTGGTCCCAGGCCGGCCACTTTCTTCAGAAAGACCCTGACCACATCCTGTCCCCCCACGAGCATCAGGCAGCCCCTCACCCTCCTCGTCACAGGCCTGGCAGCGGGTACAGTGGGCATTATAATGGTTCTCCCTGGCCAAGAAGGTGCCTTGGGGACACGGAAGGCAGGTGGAGTTGCCACAGTGCTCTGCGCAGTGGGCCTTCAGGTAGTGCCCTGGGGAACACGGACAGGGGTCAGACAGTCAGAGGGGGCGTCCAGCACCTCCCAACTGGCTTCCTGCCTTCCTTCCCTCCCTTCCTATCTCTGGCTCCCCACTCCCCTCCCAGCCCTCCCCTACCTCCCAACCCTCCTCCCTCACCCCGCCCAGTCTGCCTCCTTGTCCCCTCACCCCCACCCCTGCAGCCACTTACCCATTGGGCAGCCCCTGCAACAAAATGGGCCATACCTCCTCTGGATGTCACTGGCACAGTCACACCTGGAACCAGGAGTGCTGCCCTGGACCCGGGCTCCGAGCAGCAGCAGCAGCAGGAGCGCCTGGGAAACAGGGATGCTGACCCTGGGTGCATCTGCCCTTGGAGGCGCCCATTCTCAGACTTCCAGCTTCCTTCTTCCAGTGCACAGCCCAGGAGGGGCCCCTGTGAACCCCTCACGCTTCCCCTCCACCAGGCAGGAACTGACCCCCCTCCCAGCTTTCTGAGACGGAACCCCAGAGAACCGTGGCCCCAGGAAAGGTGTTTCCTCTCAGCGGAAGAGCCTCACCCTGTCCAGGCCTCTAAGTAGGTCGTGGGGAGGGGGAGCACCCCAGCAAGGCCGAGCCCCTTCCCTCGGAGCCCTCCACCTTGGCTCGAGGCAGAACGTACCCGCCACCCGCGTCCCCACTCACCGCAGCCTCCACTGCTGCGCAGCCCCTCGGCCGCGGCTCCATGGCCGCGTGCAGCGCACTGGGCTCTCGACGGGTGACAGGCGACAGGCACGCGCGCCCCGGGGTTGCCCCGCCCCACGCCACGCCCGGAGCCGCAGTGCACCCCTGCGCCCATCACCGCGCCCAGCAGTGGAGACGGCAAGGGGCGGGACGGGGTGAGGCCGCCGTTCTCAGGATGCCCAGCAGGTGGGACGCGTGCCCCTGCCCAACCGCGGACACCCCGCAGCCCGCCCTGAGCCCACATGGCGCCAGCCAAATGCCCCTACCCCTGGGTCAGAATCTAACCCTGAGAACCAGCGCTCGGGAGTGAAACCAGGGCCAGAAGACTTCTCTCTGGGACTCTGTCCCCAGGCACCAGGGAGCAGGGTGGGTGGAAAGTACCCAAAAGTCCCTGGGGGGAGACCCACCATCCTCCCACAGTGCACCTGGTGTGGGTCCAGGGAGGACTCAGTACCCAGTCCTACGGAGTGCCCTCTGCAGAGCCTGGTACAGTCACCTGCCATGACAAGCTCACAGGTGAGCTCCCTGAAGGGTCTCATGAGAGCTCTACTGGGGGCCTCTGGCTCTGGCAGGAAGAGGCCTGGTCTTGGGACATTGGCCTGGTGCCACCCCCACCCCATTACTGCGCCTTTGCTTCCCAATGTCTCCCACAGGGCCCCACTGTAGCTGGAGGGGCACAGAGCAGAGCCATCCAGGACCTGGGTCACCCGAGTCAGGAAAGGGGTGGCCTGAAAGACAGGACTCTCCAGGGGAATATATACAAGTCTTTATAAAAGAACCGTCACTCAATAAATACGCAGCTTTACACAGAGCCGACCCGAGCCTGGGGTGGCCAGCAGGACTGGGAGGGCGGGTGCTGGGGACGGGCTGGTCCCCTGTGAGGCCAGATGAGGGTGGCAGCGGGACCGGCATCCTGAGAGCCCAGTCCAGAGGGTCAGAGCTGGTAGCTTCAGGAGTAGGGGACAAGGGACCCTCTGGGCAGGCAGGGGCCTTCTGTAGCCTGGGCCAGGGGCTCCGTTGCGCCATCCTCCACTCCAGTCTGGCAAGTGCAAATCAGCCAGGGTGGTGGGCAGAGGTCCCTCCCAGCACGCCAGCTCAGACCACAGGAGGCAGCAGCTGAAGCAGGTGCCACACTCCCAGGAGGCATGTGTCTGCTGTCCCTTGGTCAGTGGCACCCTTGGGGGTGCTCCCTGTGCTCAAACCTCCCTGCAAGGTGTAGAGGGGGAGAGACATCCTTCCTTGGGGGACGTCATGGAGAAGTCCTTCCTGTTCTGATCTCAGGCCCCTCTGCTGCCACCCACCATAAACACCTATGTCCCGGCACTGGGACAGGTCTAAGGCCCCCTTGTCCACACTATCCTCAAATGCCGACACACCCACTCACGATCATGCCCCTATCCACTGCCTCAGCTCGGTGCTACCAACGCCAGCACCCTGAGCCACCCGCCCCCGACCGGGCCACTCACGAGGCAGTAAGCGTGGAGTTGAGCAGCAGGGTGGTCCTAATGCGGTAGAGCTGGGCCAGGGTCAGCTTCCTGTGCTGGGCTGAGAGCCCTGGGGGGGGCTTGGGCTGGGCCTGGGGAGAAGCTCCTGAGGGCAGCTCCCCGCACCTCCTCCTGGTGGGGCCTGCAGGCTCCCCAGCCTGGCAGCTGGCTCTGCCCTCCAGCTCTGATGGCTCAGGGCCACTGCCTGGCCTAGGTGTCCCCCGACAGTTCCAGCCAGGCCCCACTTCCTGAGGGGAGCCCTGAGTCCTAGTGCCAGGGGTAGTAGCAGCCAGGCAGAGCTCAGATAGGCTTCGGCTGGGAGCGGGGGGCGCTCTGTGGGGGGCAGCCCCAGACAGTAGCTGGAGGAGGCTGGCTTCAGATTTGGACTTGAGCAGGGGGGGGCAGGCGGGGCAGAAGCTGGACTGGTGTTCGGCGGCGGAGGCGGGGTGAGGGTGGGGGTGAAGGGGTTCGTGATGGCTCTAGGGGCCGGGGTGTTGGCTCTGCCACTGGGGCTGGGGCTACAAAGTCCCGCAGGGAGGTGGGGGACAGGGTGCCATAGGCCGAGTCCATGGAGCAGGAGCGGCCATCCACCGGGCCCAGGGGCAGCAGCTCGCTGGTGGGCGTGATGGAGGAAGCAGTGGTACCCAGGGAGGTCTCATCCGACTGGGAGCTGAAGGGGCCACCATCAAACTCGGGGGAAGACAGCATCTCCCCAGGCTCTACCACAACCATGGCCAGAGTCTCAGTGGAGCCATCAGAAGCACTGTGGGGCCAGGAGGAGAGTCAGCCCAGAAGGCTTGCAGCAGCCCGCACTGGCAGTGCATAGGTTTACAGCTGTGCCCGGGGAGCTCGAGGCTCAGAGACCTTCGGGCTCCTGTGCCCACTACCGACCACAGTAACGGATCCCAGCTCCCACTGACGGGTCAGAGATGGCAATCAAGCTGAAAATCGTCCTCCCTGCCCGCACTCTGCAGGGAGATGGTGCCGCCCCGAGCACCCCCACTGGGTTTACAACATGAGGCTATGCTGAGGCAGGGGACATGGCTGGGCCCTGCCCAGTGTCAACTCTGGAGCTTTGGAGCCAGGAGTCCTGGGCTGCAGTCCCTGCCCTGCTGGGACCCGTGAGGGACCCTCGAGTAAATGTACCAGCGCTGGGAGTCCAGGCTGTGGCTGCTCTCACGCAGGATGGTGGGGGAGCTGGCAGCCGAAGCGCTGCTCTCCTCATCCTCCTCCTCTTCTTCCTCCTGCTCGTCTTCCTCCTCTTCCAGGCTCCGCAGTTGCTGCTGGCTGCCTGGATGCTCCTGGGCACGCAGCTGCTGCAGCTGGTTCTGCGGGTAGAGTTCAGTGGGCACAGGGGCAGAGTAAGCTGGCATCGACAGCCCCCCTCGCTCCCCTGCCCACCACCCACCCACAATGCTGTCACCTGGGCGTTGTAAATGGCATCCACCCAACCACGGCACAAGGCCTGGCTGCTGGCCTGGAATGTGTAGGCGCCCACAGCGCTGTGAAACTCATTCAGGTGGATGAGGAGGAAGGATCCTGGTCAGGTAAGGGCCACGTTAATATCGGCCAGGACCAGAGCCCTGCCCAGCACAGCCCCTGCCCAGGAGCAGGGGGCCGAGATGCCTCACCAGGGTCCCGGAGCTCCCGGCACACGATCTTGTCCACCAGCAGTGGTGGCCTGATGACCTTGGTTCTCTCGGCCTTCTTTACTGCCTTGGTCACCAGGAGCAGATCGGTGAAGAGGAAGCAATACACGTCCATCTGGGGTGGGGAACAGGCGGGGCCGTGGGGTTGCTGCAGCACCCTCAGTCTGTGCCAAACACTTTCCCTGCCCCCTCCCTCTTGAAATTCTTTGGCTGAGACAGAGTTTTGCCCTGTATTCCAGGCTGGCCTTGAACTCACAGTGATCCTCCTGCTTCAGCCTCCCAAGTGCTGGGGTTACAGGTGTGCACACCACACCTGGCTCCCCCTTAACATTTTGAGTAAAGTTAAAACAAAGAGAAAGAACATTTTCTTTCACTGAGATACAGTTGGTGGCTTATCTCAATCACAGTTAACTTTTGAAATAAGAAAAGGGATGCGATTTTAAAATCACAATTTGCTGGCTCTCAGCTCGCAGGTTAACAGCCCTCACTGAATGTACCTCCTCCCCCCTCCATGGGCTGTGAGCCCCTCCGTATCACAAAGAGTAAAGGGCAACCCTAGTATGGTGGCCCAGTGGATGTGGCAGTGCCCTATAAGCCCAGCACTCCGGAAGGCTGAGACAAGAGTATCACAGTTCGAGCCCAGTCTGGGCAACTTAGCAAAAGCCTGTCTCAAAATAAAACACAACAAAAGTGCTAGGAATGTAGCTCTGTGCAAAGACCCTGGGTTCAACTCCTACTACACAAAAAAAAAAAAAAAAAAAAAAAAAAAAAAATCAGCAGGCACCTAATCATCCTTCAGTGCGACCACTGAGTCACTAGATTGCAGGCCACCACCTAAATGACCCTGCAGCTGAGAACCAGGAGGCGCCCAGGAGGGCTGGACCCACAGGGCAAGCGTGGGTGTGGCGGGGCCTGGGCAGCGGCAGCGAGTCACCTTGCTGTCCTTCCCCTCCTTCATCTTCAGGCTACCCTCCAGCAGCAGCTGCCGCGTCTCCTCGGGCGAGGCTCCTGGGATGGGCGCCGCAAGGTCCAAATACAGAAACTCCTTCAGGAGCTGGGGCGGGAGCGGGTGCAGAGCAGGTCAGGGCCTGGCTCCTCCCTGGGGACCGAGGAGCTCTTCGCGGAGACCCGCAGCCTCGATCCTCCCACTCACAGACACTCACGCCCACCTTGTCCACCTCGTCGTTGCTGCCCTCCACCACCTCGTAAGCGTCGATGCGGCTCACCACGGCCGCCAGCCGCCGCCGCTCCTGCCGCTGCCGCATGCACGCGTTCACCTGGTGGATAAAGCGCTCCACCGAGCTGATCTGCGGGCAGCGAGGGGGCTTCAGGCCCAGGCCTCGGAGAGGCAGCGAGCCGGGAGAGCCCCGCCCACTGCTCGGTTACCATGGTGACGACGGCCTCCTTAGCTCGCGGCTCATCAGTTTTCCTCAGCACCGACTTGAGCAGCAGCGGGTATTTGGTGAGGCGCTGGTGGGGCTTGGCCAGCATGTCGCTCAGCTTCAGCCTCTGGCACTGCTGGTGCTTCTCGGCCCACTGCAGCCGGGAGGGGTGGGGCGAAGTGAGGTTCCGCCCATAGCCACGCCCACCAAACGGCCGGGCCCGCCCCGGGACACGCCCGCCCACCCCGGGCCCCTTGCCGAGCGCCCCTGCGTCCTCACCGTGACGTATGCGCGGAACACGTCGTTGTCGCGGAGCAGGCCGCGCATGTACTCCATGCAACCCTCCTCCTCCATGCAGTAGCGGATGTAGGGCTTGAAGAGGGAGCCGAACTGGGCCGGGGCAGAACCACAGCACCGGTGACCGCGCGCTTCTGACGGTCGCGCGTCCCTACCGCACTTTCGCGACCTCCCCAAGCGGCAAACTCACCGCTCCCTGCTTTCATGAGTGACCCCCCCGAAGCCAAGTGAAAGGAAAGATGAACAAGTGGGGATCCCAACCCGGGCAACCGATAGGGGTCCTCTGGGGTCACGGTCAGGGGGACTGGACAGTGATGGGCTGACGGCATCCGGACCTGGAGCCTTTCCGGCGCCCCAGCCCTGCCTCGGTGGCCCTGCCCGTACCATCTTGAAGCCTTTGAGGAAGTCCCCGGGCTGCAGCAGCGTCCGCGCGCGCCGCGCCTTCTCCAGCACCGGCGCCATCACGCTGCCCCACAGCGCGCGGTGCATTCGCGCGATCTCGGGGATGTTGCTGAACAGCCGCTCCGCCTCCACCTGCCCGGGGGAGGAGCGGTCGGCGCTGCGGACGCCCCGCCCAGTCCTCCCACGAGCCCCGCCCCGCCAGGCCCCGCCCCGCCCCGCCAGGCCCCGCCCCTCCTCGCCGAACCTCCCCGCCCGCCGCCCCCAGCCCCGCAGCACCTCACACAGGAGCCCGGACTCTTGCAAGTTCAGGAGGCAGCAGAGGAACAGCTGTGGGCGCGGGACACACAACTCAGGGTCGGTCCCCTCACCCTGAAGCGTCCAGGGCCAAGAGCGCGCACTCTTGCACCTTCACACCCGGAAGCTGCAAGCCCCCCACATCCCACCTGGGGTCACCCTGCCCCAGCCCCACCTGGAGGGAAGCTCTGGGGACCCTGGCTTTGCAGCTAGGCCTGGAATTCTTCCCTCCACCTCTGCCCTGGCTGAGCCTCTGGATTTCCTGGGGGGCAGAGTCTTCCCCCCAGGAAGCCCTTCTTGGCCCCTCAGACCCGCTGTTGGAATCCCATGGAGCCCACCCTGACCCACCTAGGGCGTGGGCCCCTGGGCACCTGGCACACAGCAGGTGTTCAGAAACAGCCGCCGAACGAATGACTGAGGCCTCGCCTATGTTAATCCATCTTAACCCAGCAATCTTGCCCCGAAAAGCACCCTCCCAGCACCCGTGGGAATCTCCCAGGGTGCGGCCCTTCTGCAGGAGACCTGGGGCACAGGCAGGCGGGGGCACACTCACGTTGGTGATCACGTGCAGTTTCCGGATGTAGGACGCCTCCGTGTGCAGGAGCTCCCACACGGCCTCTTGCTGGTGGCACTGCCGCCGGGTCAACTTCTAGAGGGAGGCCAGGCCAGGTGAGCTGGAGGGAGGCCCACGGGGGGCCCTGAGAGGGGCAGGCCACCCTCCCCACGTGGGCGGATGATCCCAGTCAAGACACCAGCATCTCACACCACAGGGATGCACGCACACCCATGTTTATAGCAGCACAACTCCTAACAGCTAAATCTTGGAAGCAGCGTATATGTCCATCGACAGATGAAGGGATAAAGAAAGGCGGTATTATACACAATGGAGTACTACTCTACCATAAAGAAGGATAAACTTGAGTCATTGGTAGGAAAATGGATGCACCTTGAGACCATAATGTCATGTGAAATAAATGAGACACACAAGCTTAAATATCGAATAACTTTTCTTACATAAGAAATCCAAAGTATAAATAACTTTAAAAAATGAGAGAGAGGTAACAGGAAACAGGGAGACAGATCTTTTAAAAATAGAAAGGGGATCCAGAGATGAAGGGAGAGGAAGGGGAAGGAAAGGGGAATAAAAAGAATGAAGATGTGTTAAGTGCATGTATCTACCCTTAAGACGAACATAAATACTATGTACTGCAAACAGATACTAATTAAAAAATTAAAACAAAAAAACAAGGTCTGTCCCTGCTCTGTCACTACAACAGCCAAGCAGCACACCACTTCTACCTGGCCTCAGTTTCCCCAAGGAACATCCCATCTCTCCCTCACAGGGGCTGAGGAGGGAGGAGGCTGCAGCTGCACCCACCTCGTGGCCATCGATGAGCTCCCTCCAGCTGTCCTCCAGCCACGGGCAGGCGCGGTCCTCCTCCTCATCCTCGTCATCCTCTTCCTCCTCCCAGGAGTCGTGGTCGAAGCGCAGCTGCCGTGGCAGCCGGGGCAGCCCAAAGAGGCTGTAGGCGTGCAGCTTGGCTTCCAGCTGCTCCATCTTGTCCACCTCCTGGAAGATGGCATGGGGTCAGGTCAGGGCCGGCCGGCAGCTGCCCTGTCCCCACCCGCAAGGCCACATACCCGGCCCAGGGTGCTGGCGCTGGGGCTGGAGCTGAAGAAGCCGCTGAAGCGACTAGCTGCCCGGTTCTTCCAGCTGTCACCACCTCCGCTGCTGGGGCCACCGGAAGTGGGCAGAGAGCAGCTGGAGGGCGTGGGGGGCTCCTGCCCCGGGATGCTCGCCTCCCCCAGGAACTCCAACATGTTCTTGCGCCGGCGCCCGGGGGCCTGGCAGGGGAAGGGTGGTCAAGGCCAGCTCCCATCCCCCATGGCACCACCCCCAAAAGGTCTCCAGGACCCTCCAGGGATGTGGGAGATCTCTGCACCCCTTCCCTGGCACCGCCTCTCCTGAGATCCAGACATGCGCTGAGGGCTGCAAAGTCCAGACATAGTCACCTGACTATTTTGGTTTTGGTTTTAGGACAAGGTCTCACTATGTAGTTCAGGCTGGCCTTGAATTGGCAGTGATCCTCCTGCCTCAGCCTCCCAGGATTATAGAGTGCACGCCGTTACACCCTGCAAGATTCATCTGACTGTGTCCCCCAGCCACAAGCATGAAGCAGATGGGGGAAAACACACACACACACACACACACTCAGAGGCACCTCCACGCACAGCTCTGAATGGATCTATCCCAGGACACGCTCAGTGCCACAGTCTCACTCCCAAGCGCCAGCGCATTCACACACACATGAACACGGACGCCAACTCCCCAGCACCAGAAGACCCATCACCAACGTGAAGTAGGGTCAGAAAGGGTTCCCTGTGCTCCCTGCCGGCCCCATCTTCCAGAAGCATCTAGAGGGGTCAAGGGTGACTCTCCGAGAAGCCCCGCCCAGCCCCTCCTCCTCACCAGGACATCAAGGCTCTCCCGGCGGTTCTGTGGGTCCACACGGTCCAGTGCCGGGGGCCCAGCCCCGGCCGCCGGCCGCAGGATCGGGAGACTCAGGGACTTCGAGTCCTTCACGCCCTGCTCCACCTTGCCCTCGTTCCCCGGCTTGGCTGGGGAGGTTTGTGGGGAGGACAAGCGGTGCTCAGCACCCGGGCCTGGCCGAGGGGACCCCAGTCCTCTCTCCCCAAGGATCGGGGCCCAGACCTGCTTGCCCTCCCCCCTGCTACCCCGCCAGCACCCGCCACCCAGGAGCACCCGCAGGGCCACCTGTATGGTAATGAGCCTGCTCAGGGCCAATGGGAAGTGAGTAGCCTAGGAAGGGCTCCCATCGCTGGGAGGCCTTGCCACCTGCCACCTGTCACCTGCCATCTGCCCAGCCAGCAGCGTGCTACCTGCTACTCACCTTTGACCCTCAGGTAGTGTCCCCCAAACCTGTAGGCCTCGAAGGTGAGGGACAGCGGCGTGTTGGACTGGTCCAGGTAGATATCCACTTTGCCCAAGGTGATGCCCTTCCTTTCAAACACAGGCAGCAGCACCTCCCTGCGTCCAGGAAGGAGGTGTGGGTGTTAGGGGCAGTCACTCTCATCCCAGCCCCATCTACAGCCCCAGCAGGAAAGGGCATACGTGGGACCCCACACACATGGCACAGACCCTGTCCCATTCTTTTGACAGGTGTACATGCCACGCAGGTGCGCCAAGCACAGGTGGGGACTGATGGCCCATTGAGTACACACACACACACACACACACGGCCGCACCTGTGGAGACCCGCACCTGCCCCAGTGCCACATGCACCCCAGCTCCCCCTAGCCCTACCCCAGTGACTTCTTCTTCATGGCTGGGACAATCTCGGTCTCGATGTCCACGTTCAGGTCAAATTTCAAGGTGAAGCACTCCTTACTTGGGTCCTGCGACAACAGCGGAGGTCAGCTTCTCCACTGTCACCGCTTGTCCCCTACCTGCCCCACCGTGCAGTCCAGGATGAGAAGCCCAACAGGGACTGGAGGCTGGGGATCTCGCCAGCCCTCCACCACTGCTGGAAGGCCTCCCTGTGCCCCTCCGGCCCAAGAGCTCGGGGAGCACCCCCACCGGGGACAGGGGGCAGCCCTGGGCCACAGGCAGGGGGGACACGCTCACTCCAGACCGCATTCCTCATCCTGGAGGCCCAGCTGGGGTCCCCCCCCCTGCCACCTTGGGGGCTCCTCACATCTGTGTGCCTCCTCCTCGCCTTCTTCTTGGACAGTTTTAGGCCTGTGGTCTTCCGGTCTCTGCAGGGAAGCGGTGGGGGAGATGGTGGAGGTGCAGGTGGGCACTCACCAGGGCGGGAAGTGAGTGGGGCCCAAGGCTGCTCCCCACTCCTTGCTCACCCTAGGCGGTAATTCATTCGTGCAGGCTGGGCCCACACAGGACTGTGCGCCCTCTGGTGGCCACTGCAGGACTCGCGCCAATGGTACCCAGTATGGAAATCATATCCAAACTCGTTTGGGGCTGGGGAGCCTGGGGCCGCCTCCTCCGGGAATCAGGGCTGCCACAGGGGTGCGGAGGGGTCCCCAGCCAGCCCATCTGGGAGAAGGCCCAGAAACATCTTCTTGCCTGCGTCTCTCGTGGCACCCGCACTGCCCACCTGTGCCCACCTACCCTCTGCCATCCGCGGCGCTTTCCTCCTCCTCCTCCAGGTCCACGGCAGGGCTGGTGCGGGGCGGGCACGAGCGGGTGGACACATTCCGGGCCAGGACAGACCCTTGACAAAAGCGGGGAGGGGGTCGCCAAGGACAGAGCCTTGGCCCCTCCTTAGCCTTTGAACACAGACGCCTCCCAGGGGACACAGTCTGTGACCCTTGGGACCCCGGCCAAGGAGCGAGGGCCCTCAGTTCTTCTAGGAGAGGGGCTGTTCATTATTATCACCCCCAGACCCAAGCAGATGAGAAGCTCCTTCAACGACACTCCACGAGGGACCCAGCCCAAATACAAACCCACCCGCAGCCTCAGTGTACCCTTCTACAAAATAAGGATAACGGTTTTTTTGTTTTGTTTTGTTTTGTTGGTTTTTTTAAGACAGGGTCTCGCTATGTAGTTCAGGCCTTGAACTTGCTACATAGCCCACGCTGGCCTCGAATTTGCAGCAATCCTCCTGCCTCAGCCTCCCAAGTGCTGGGATTACAGGCATGCACTACCACGCCCTGCTAAAATAAGGATAATGAAGCCCTGGCTCTGGATGTTACTTACAGGCAGGGACCAAAGTCCAAGGCTCTTCCTTTCAGGCCTTCCCTCCCCCACTGCTGTGACCACACCTGAAGTCCCCAGGCCCCAGCAGGCAGATGGGGGGCATTCTTTTGTCCCTCTAAGAGCTGGGATGGCACAAAAGGAATAGTCCTGCTCCCCAGGTGGGGGGACCTTACAGCATCTGGCAGTGGGGCCCAGGCCCTATTCAGCAGGGGGGCTCTGGTTTCCCTCTTTGGGTTCCTTCTGACCTGCTGCCCCACTCCCTGGCCTGGAGAATCGGCCCAGCCGGCCCTGCCCCAGGACAGGAAGAATGGGAAGAGGGGGAGCCTCTCCACTGGCCCAGGGCCAGAAGCAGGGACAGGGACAGCTGCGGGATGAGAACCAGCAGTACACTCAGCTCGGGAGAGCACCAGGAGGGCCAGGCCTGACCTGGAGCCGGGGCTAAAGCTCGTGAAACAAAAGCACTGCCTTGCATTCGGGGTTCACCATCTACAGACCACCCTTGTCCTTGTGATGGCCCTATCAAGGTTCCAGCATCTACCAAAACGCTGTCCCCACCCTAGCCTGGGGCTCAGAGCTGGCCTGGGAATTCGGGGCCCCGGGCAAGGCCCTGCCAGGCTCACCTTGCGGGGGCAGGTCGAAGCGGACGTGGCCATCATAATGGACAGTGCTGTGGAACTTGCTGTCACAGGCCTCACACAGGTTGAGGGGCCCACGGCAGTGCAGCTGCTGGCAGTCGGCATGATGGCATACCTGTGGGCACGGGGACAGGCGGGTCGGGCTGGGCCACCCCGAGCTCCATGTGCTGCACAGGGTGGCCGCCCCTGGCCACGCTGCCTTCTGGTCCCCGAGGCGCCTTATGCCCGGCTCGTGTTTATGCAGTAGCGGACCTTCCCCAGCACCCGCTGTGGGGCTGCACCCAGGGATGCCCAGGGGAGCAAAACCCCTGCCCAGGGAGAGACTTCAAGAGCAGGACCACGAGGCTGCGTGCCAGGCCTCTCCCCGCTGTGCACACAGGAAGGGCCCAGAAAGGAAGTCAGACTGCTCTTCAGTTTGGCCAGCTCAGCATTGGCCCGGAACGCCCTGAGCTCCGGCAAGGCCTGCAGCCCTGCGCCCCAGCCCTCTGCCCTCACTCTGAGCCTGCCCGGGCCTGAACAGCAGGCCCCACCCAGAGCCCTGCAGACACGGCACAGAGTGACAGAACCCCAACCTCCAGCCGCCTCGTCCTCTCGCCAGTTGGCTTCCTACTTTTCCAGGGAAACAGCCATCAGAAGGAGGCCCTCTGCTGGGCATGGTGGCACATGCCCGGAATCCCAGCACTTGTGAGGCTGAGGCAGGAGGATCGCCATGAGTTCGAAGCCAGCCTGGGCTGCACAGTGAGTCCAGGCCAGCCTGAACTACATAGTGAGACCCTGTTTCAAAAAGAAAAAAAAAAAAAAAAAGAGGCCCATAGCCGGCTGTGATACCACAGACCTGTAATCCCAGCTACTTAGGAGGCTGAGGCAGGAGGACTGCCAGTTCAGCCCAGCCTGGGCCATTTAGAGACTTCCAGACCTCAAAATAAAAATGAAAAAAGCGTGGGGGCTGTGGCTCAGTGCAAAGGCCCTGGCTTCAACCCCAGTATGAGGGGGAACCTCCCCAGGCTTTTTTCTTTTTTTTGCTTGTCTTTTGTGACATCAGCATTTGGGAGGCACCCAGCCAGCCCCCTGGCAGAAGTTGAGTGTCTGGGTCAGGACACTGCAGAGCTGACACTTGCAGTTGGGGTACCCATGACACCATCATTTGGGGACCTCAATGACCCTTGCAGAGCTCCCTTCTCCTTGTCATTCATTTATCTCCTTCTCCAGTCTGCTCGGCGGTTTTTGCATCTAGGGACGACTCTGGCCACACCGATGGTTCCTGTCCTGGCAGGGCTGGGGATTCTCCCACACTCTCTCCCATGCTTAGCACCCATGGGCTCATGTCACCAAATCCTCTCCTCTCTGGTCCCCGAGGTCCCCTACACTGCCCTGCCCACAGCACTGGACACAAGTGGCCTCTGGGGCAGCTTTCTCCTTGAAAACAAACATGCAAAACATTTTAAAAATAAAAAAAGAAAGACTAGTCTCCCGAAGTTCAGCGTCCAGGCAGCTCCCGGGGGCCTCTGGACGCCACCACCGCCCGGGCCTTCTCTACTGACCAGATCCCAACGAGCGTCTCGACCTTGGCATGGCCGCCCTGAGCCCAACTCCTCCCCGTGGTGCCTTCCCATCCAGCTGCAGGGTGTTACGGGTTGTGCCCTCCCAAAGACACCAAGTCCTAATACCCAGTCCCTCAGAATGTCACCTTTGCAAACAGGGTCCCTGCAGGCGGCACGAGTTAGGATTTGGGCATCCTGAGTAGATACGCGTAGAGTACAGGACGTGGACTCATTATACGAGGGAGTCCTTATAAGGGGGAGCCCGGAGAAGAGAACACAAACAGAGACAGAGACTGGGGATGCATCTACGAGCCACGGGACACTGGGGCCACCAGAAGCTGGAAGAGGCCCAGAAGGATCTTCCCCCAGCGCCTTCAGGGATAGCACAGCCCTGCTGACACCTGCATTTCAGACTTCCGGGCATCAGAACTAGGAGAATGAATTTCTCTAGAGCTGGGCACAGTGGAATACACCTGTAGTCCCAGCTACTCAGGAGGCTGAGGCAGGAGGATCACTTTGAGCCCAGGAGTTTAAGGCCAGCCTAGGCAACACATGGAGATCCTGTCTCAAAATAAAACAACAAAAAGAATAAGAATGAATTTCTCAACAGGGGGGTGCAGTAGCGCAAGCCCGTAATTCCAGCACTTGGGAGGCTGAAGCAGGAGGATCACTGTGAGTTCAAAGCCAGCCTGGGCTACATAGTGAAACCTTGTCTTCAAAAAACAAACAAACAAACAAACAAATTTCTCTTGTTTTAAATCCAGCTATGTCAATTTGTTATAGCAGCTCCAGAAAACGAATACATTAGACCAAAATCTGTGGGGTCACCTGGACCCTGTTATGCTCCGTCCAGACAGCTGGAAAATTCTGGGGACTCCACCTTTGGCCTCAACAGCCACCACCACCCTGGTCACTTCCCAGCTGGATGACATCAGGGGCTTCCTAACTGATCTCCCAGTCCCTACCCGCCAGTTGCAAAAAGCACAGTAGGCGATGTCCAAGCCGACAGACAGAGTGAAGGCCTAGAGGACAGAGTGACGGACGGAGGGGCAGGAGGGGGCGGAAACAGCCTGAGCTCTGTTCCTGACGAGGTCCTCCATGCCTGGGCCAGTCCAGGGCCTTCCATGTGTCCTTTCCTCGCCTCCTGGGAGGCAGAGGCTCCTGCTGTCCCAATCTGACACACGAAGTGAGGCTCAGAAAGGGAAAGTAACCTGCTGAAGGTCACACAGCCAGGGGACAAGACTTTGAAACCTGCGTATGACTTCAGATTTCAGATTTTTATCACCATCCATCGTTCCAGGTATCTGGGAAGGGCTGGGACTGGGGGGACAGGAGGACAGCAATCCTAGCTTGATGCTCAAAGGGTCCACATGTCCCTCCACAGAAAAAGGAATGGAAACAGCAGGCAGTGGGCAACCCACTTCCTCGAGGGGGCTCAGTACCAGCTCAGCAGCACCTGCCCGCTGTGTCCAGCCCAGTCCAGTCCCTGCCTGGTCCCCGCCACAGGCAAGCCAGTGCTGGGCAGGGCTGCAGACTGACCTGTCCCCACCCCCAGCCACACAGGAGGGGAGGATGACATGCAGAAGCCATGCTAGGTTATAAGTCCCGAGGGGCCTCTGGGACCCTCCCAGTCCCTCACTGATTCTGTGCCACGATATATTGTTTGTATATACTTATTTTATTTTTGAGACAGGGTCTCACTACGCAATTTGGGACGGCCTTGAACTTGCAGTGATCCTCCTGCCTCAGCCTCCCCAGTACTGGGATTACAGGTGTGCACCCCCACACCTGGCTACACAATCTTGTTTTCAAAGCAATATAATATATACACAGCAGATTCCACACGAAGACCCTCTCCCTACGCAGTCGCTAGCCCCCCAGTACTTATGTGCCTGCCCTTGTGAGCCAGGGCTCCCCTGAGGGTCTCGAGACTCAGCTCCCAGACCCGCGGTGGCTTCAGTGAGACTACCCTGGCTGTGGCCTCCTCCGCTGCTGACGTAGCCCCAACCGCTTCCACCCTGGAGGCAGCCGCAGGCCAGGAGACACAGGGCCTCAGGAAGGTCAGGCCCTGGATCGAAACAAACCCTAGCCGGGTGGGTCTGATGGGGGGTGAAGTTACACAAATCCCCAGCTCGGAGTCGGAGGTTAGGGTGGGCAGGGCCCCCCAAACCACAGTGTCTGTCCAGGTCCCTCCATGGCTGGGGTCTCCCCCTCACCAAAGCAAGGAGGCCCCTTCTCCCAGATCCAGGTACCCCCAAAAAGCCCACCAAGCTGGCTTCTGAGGGAGGGGCCCCTGGGGAGAGGAGAGGTGGAGGAAATTCCCAGGACTCAACCCCAGGGGGGGTACCGGCAGGTCGCAAGGCACCTCCAAAGCCATCATCCTGATGCATAACAGAGGGCCCTTGGGGGAGCACCTCAAGGCCTCCCCCTGCTCGAGCAATGGCACCGGAAGCCAGGCTCACACCTCGCATGGGGCTGAGGCCTGTCCCAGAGGCCGAGCGGCACAGGAAGGAACCGGGAGGGGTGGCCAAGGGGGCCCCTTGGACTCAAAACGCCAGCACTGAGGGCCCTGTAACAACGATGAGAGAGCAGGGACACCTTGGGCTCCAGCCCTCCACTGTCGTGTGCAGCCCCGGCAGCGGTCCCAACCCACTCAGGGATCGTGCCAGGGACCTTGGGCCACAGTTGTGCGCCCCCCGCCAGCCTCACCCTCTGCCTCACCTGGTCTCTGCTGCCCTGTGCCCTGCAGGGCTCTGAGTCCAGGGAGAGCAGCCCAGGGCCTGGCCTGGAGGCTGCTGGCCGTGCAGAGACGCCGGTCCCGGTCCCCATGGTGGCTGGAGGAAGCTGTGGTCTGAGCCTTGGCGGACAAAGCTGGGCCCGGCTTCCTGCCATTGTGTGGCTGCACCGCCCCGGGACCCGGAGGGCCGGGCAGTGACACCCCACGGAGCCCTGACCCAGCCCAGGGACACCGCGCCCACCTTCCCCTCTATCCCGCACACCCTTCCTGAGGCCTGGCACGTGAGGGCGGAGGCCGGGACAGGGACACACACCCCTCTGCACTCGGGCAGCTCCCAGCTCAGCTGGGGAAGTCTCTCTGTCCCCACAGAGTTGAGTGAGGCTGGGGTATCAGGAAAAGCCAAACCCCAGCTTGGCCTGAGGTCTCTGCTGCTCCAGACTGGGTCCCCACCAGGGAGGGGCGCTCGCAACCCCTTGGATTGGGGTGCTGAGGTCCCCAGTGTGTGGTTGTCAAAGAGCTTTTGCACTCCTTCCCGGGGAGGGGGAAGCCAGTAATATTCCCACTCGTCACCTAGAGGGTAAAGTGGACGTAAAGAGATACAGTGCTGGCTGGGCATGGTGGTGCATGCCTGTAATCTAAGCACTAGGGACGCTGAGGCAGGGGAATCTCTGCAAGTTTGAGGCCAGCCTGGGCTACAAAGTGAGTTCAAGTCCAGCCTGAACTACATAGTGAAACTGACTCAAAAAAAAAGCAATAAAGTGCACAGACAGGGCTAAAACCCAGGCTTCTGACTCGGGTCCCAGGGTGGCCTCCTTGGGTGGGTGGTAGGCACAGTGTCCCTGCACTGGGACAGCACCACCCGCCTTGCAGCCCATAACCCTTCACCCTGTATGCTTTCCATCTGGAACTCCATGCACCCCAACCTTCAAGCCACTGGCACTGGGCCCCCACTACAACGCGACTTCCTCAACAGGGGCCAAAAAAATGCCCCTTCACCGCCCTCTCTCAATCTTCCAAAGTCGAACTGATTCCTTCTTAGCGTTTGTTACCACTGCAACCGCCTCATTTCCCTCTTCACTCTCATGTCTCCGCAGGACAACCTTGCCAGAGGCCGGGGGCCTTGGCTATGGCTGTGTCCTCAGCCCTCATGAGGGTCCCGCCACACCCTGGTGTGCTCCATGTAGATGACATCAAAGAGCGCACGCATGTGTGAAGGCAGAGGAAGGACTTGGGCACAGGGGAGGTGTCAGCCAAAGGGTCTCTCCTGCACAGGACCCATGACCTTGGCCCTGCTGGCCCTGGGCAGGTGCATTTCCACCTTGATCCCAGTGGTCTTCTCCAGCCCCTTGTCCTTGGCCGCCCCACAGGAGTCTACCGAGTGCCCCAGGAGTCACGCCCGTCCCAGGAGCTGGAGGCAGCAAATCCTACTTCTGAGACCCCAGGGAAGAGCTGTGCGGTAACCCACCTTAGCGGAGAGGGAGAAAACAAGGCTTGGAGGGATCAAGTGACATGAGCCAAGGCCACCAGCGCACAGTGGGGAATGGATGCCAGAGCTAGGGACCACTACCCTGGGCCTCACATGGGCCGGGGCTGGGCACAGGCTCTTGAAGACCATCCTCTTGGGGCCAGGGAGATCCTGCAGGCAGCGTGGGGAGAATCCCTCTGGTATGGGGTACGCAGTTCACACCAAGTGGAGACCAGGGCTGGGCCAGGGGAGGTCACCTCCCTACCAGAGGACACCTGAGTAACTGGGGTCTGGACGTCTCTGAGTCATAGTGTCACTAGGCTATGCCAACAGCCAGGACAAAGGGCTGCTTCTGAGAGGCCCTCCAGGGCCAGAGCCCAGGGCCAAGGAAGCACAGAGTGGGAAGAGAAAGGAGTCCAGGCCCTGCACAGAGGGGACACTCACAGCTCCTGGCTTCCCCTCCTCTCTAGAGCAGGGAACAGGGACCTCTCAGGAGCAGGCCCAAGAGGTCCGAGGAGCCACTCCCCAGCTGGCCAGCCACTGCAGGCCTGTGAGTCAGGGCGTTTGGTGAAACCAATATGATACCCAGAAACCAGACGCAGAGGCTGATGAATAATGGAGCCCCCAAGTCAGCCCCCTCAGCGCCACCTCCCCCAGCCCTAGAAAAGCTGACAGCATCCCGGGGACCTGGGGGCCTCCCTGTCCCACAGTGGGTTGGGACCCCAGCTTGGGCTGGGTGCAGAAGGAGCTCTGGCCAGGAGACGCCACAGGTCTGGGGCAGGATCCAGGGCCGGCTCCGTGCTTGGCCGACAGGACTGACTGGCCTGGAACCAGAAGCCCAGGGCCCTGGGTATAGCTATGCCCCTGCAAGGGGCTCCCGCTCCCGAACAGGGCTCAGCACCCCTGGGTGCCTGCTGGCCCCAAGGCCCTGCCGGCACCTTGGAAATTCAAGAGTGGAGCCTGCGAGCCTGGGCAGGCCAGCCAGGGTAGGGCAGCTCTGCCTGGCAGCCTGAGCTCCCTGGTTCCTCCCATCCCCCCCCCCCTCCGCCTGGGCCTTACCCTTTGTCCCCCAGGGTGTCCCTGGGCCCACTGTCCTGAGGCAGCTGGCGGGAGTGCAGGGTCCCATAGCATGGGCCCGTTCCTCTGGGGTTGTCCCAGTCTGTGGTGCCAGGGTCTCAGCCTGTGACCCTCACCTCCTGCCCAGCCCTGGAGCCCTAACCCCAGAATTGGCCACAGGAGCCCTGACTAGACTCTAAGCACCCCCTTCTCCAGGCCACACAGCAGGCTCCTCCAGAGAGAGCAGGGAAGAGGACCTGGGGTCTACCCATCCCACCCCAGCCCTCCCTGACAGGGCAGAGGGCCCCAGCCACTTCTCCAGGACTTCCTGCCTGAGGACGGCTGCTGGGTCCCAGCGTGTCCCTGGACACTGGGGGAGCAGGGGAGGAGAACAGGGGAGAGGCAGGAGGTAGCAAACACCCCAGGGCACCCCAAGCCACCCTGAGGCAGGTTACTGAGGAATGGTAGGGTCCAGAACCCCCTGGGCCTCCACTGTTTGAAGGCAGGCCAGGGCCCCTGCTAGGTTCATCTCCTCCCCTACCCAACACAGCCTCTGTGCGGCCTCCGGCACCCCCTGCTGGCCCCAAGAGGACTGTTCTACCTGGCACCGACTTGGTGACTCACAACTACCCCACCTGCCAAGTCTCCTCTGCGACCCCTGCCTAACCAACAGCCCCCCAGGCTCCTCACAGCCGATCTCTGGGCATAACCCTAAGATCACTAAGGCAGGGGCAGTGCCTGGGCCCACTCTGCCCTAAACAGAGGCGAGCCAGTGGGGACCCCAATACATCTCCCGGCCAGGGACCTTGTGGAACCCTCGACTTGGGATTCTGATCATTAATTCAGGGGAGCCCAGCCTCCACTTCTCTGTAAGACTCACCCAGGGACATGGGTGTCGTCGCTAGGACTGGGGCTCGGGCCACAGTGGGTGCACAGGGCAAGGTGGACCGCAGCCATGGGGTGCAGGGCCACGGGACAAGAGAAATTACAGCCATGCAACACTACCATCTGCGTGGGCTGGGCTGGGGACCAGGGACCTCACGAAAGGCCCAGGAGGGAGCAAGAGGCCACCAAGGCTGGGGGGACCTAAGATCCAGGCTCAGGAGAGTGCGTTAGGGGCATCACTGTCCCCAAGGGCTCTCCAGAACGTTCACTGTCCCTGCTCATTAACCTGGGCTTCAGGACAGGCGCTGGCCTGCAGGGGCGAAGCCTGATGCGGGAAGCTGCCCAGGGGCCAGGACGAGCAGCGGGTCGTGGCGCGGGGTCTCCCCAAGCTTCTGCTCCACCACAAATCGCTGGATTCTGAACCACGCCCCCAGGGTGCCTTGGAAACCGTCGCCGCTGTCTAGGCCCATGGCTGGCAAAGGGGACTAATCCACCCTTTGGGGAGTCCCAGCTCCCCTAAATGCATTTGGGACCGAGGGTTCCCACGGAGGAGGCAGGGAACCCAGCCCCCTTTCCTTGCTGCGGGAGCTCCCGGAGAGGGGCGGGGCTCAGACCAGGCCACCAAAGCCCTCTGCCCCGCCCACCTGTGCCACGCCCCCACCTGCCACGCCCACCCTCTGGCCTCCTGTTCACCCCCAGACACTAATGCTGGACGGAACTCGGACGTCACCAAACCCAGCCTCCACTCCGCACCGCTCTACACATCCCTGCCTGTCGGCTTGGATGCGCCCTGCGCTGCGAGACTCACCACCCGTGCAGCTGTCTGAAACCTCCCCGTACCAATCTGAACGTCGCCTTCCTGCCTCCCGGTCCAGGCCCTCGGGAGCCAAACAGAAAAAGTGTCCCCTCCCTCCCTCCTGACAGCTCCTGGGAACCGGGGCTCTGAGGGCAGGGAGGCCTGGTCAGAGCCCGCGCCTCAGTGTCTCCTGCGGCGAGCGGAGCACACAGTGGGCCCGCACGCAGCCGGTGCTGGAAGAACGGGACGGAGCCCCAGGAGGCCTCGACTCTCGGGGAGCCACAAAGAGGTTCCCGAATCTGGGGTGACTTGGTCATCTGCCCCACACCGGGAGCACTGGCAGGCCCTGCAGAAGAGTGGGTGAGGTCCTGGAGCCCACATCTTCACCCTGGACATGCAGGGTGCCCCCGTCCTCTCCCGGGGTCCCCGCCCCCATGTCGCCCGGCCTCACCCCCTCCTTACAGCCCCCACATCCCTTCCGGCTCACTCTGATTTCCTCCATCCCAGCACTTCCTTATTCCCAGGACTCCAGCCGCAGCCTCCAGGAAGCCCATCCTGGTTATCTAGCCCCCCTCGTGACTCGAAGGGTGCGGGGCAGGGCGGGGCAGCTGATTCATCTCAGGAGCCCAGCACCCAGCAGCCTTACCAAAAGCTCAGGGCCGGTGATATAGCTCAGCGGCATAAGCGCCTGCCTGGCAAGTGCGAGGTCCTGAGTTCGACCCCCAGTACCCGCATAAAAAAAAATTAAAAGAAAAAAAGCTCCACAGTGGGCCAGAAGGGAAGGGTCCGGTCCTGTTTGCAGGTGGCCCTTCCTGCTCGCCATTCCTAGCTCGGCTGGAGAGTAAAAACAGAGCTCATGCGTGGTCAGGCATTGGAGGTGCACGCCTGTCACTCACCCTAGCACTCACTTGGGAGGCTGAGGCAGGAGGATGGCTACACAGTGAGTTCAGGGCCAGCCTGAGCTAAGTAGTAAGACCTTGTCCCAAAACTTTAATTAATGAATGAATTAATTAACTTTAAAAACCAGAGTTGCGATCAGACAAGCCTCACGCCCGGGCAAGCTCTGCCAGCGGCGCCGTGTGAGAAGGGCAGGTTCCTGCTCCTCCCTGGGCAGTGGTTTCCTTACCCACCCCAGGCTCTCGCCAGGGCTCACTGAGACTGCATGGGTTCCTCACACCCACCCAGCACCTAAACGTGTCCAGCCACGAATGGCTATTATCATGGACAACGATGCTCTTCTCCGCTCCTCCGCCTCACCAAACCCGAGTGTCTTTCTCCTGTCACCTCTGCCTATCACCTGCTCCCCTTCCTGGACGGTCCTTGCTTCTTGCCTTGTGTATCCGTGCTTCCGCTGCCGGCAGAGGCCTCCTGCGGGATGTCCTCCCTGACTCTCCCATCACTGCGGCATCTGTGTGCCCACAATGAGCCTGGGCCACTTGTCCCAAGGGATTCTACCGAGACAAGTCCAGACTTCCCTGTGCAGGCTCTGCTGGCTCCAGGCAGGCCAGGGCAGATCCTGGCCAGAGGTGGGTGCGGGCGCTGTCGAGGGCCCAGGCCTGCTCTCTTCCTTCAGGCATTGCCTGAAGCCCCCATCCAGGGAGAGGCAAGCGGCCAATGCCAGAGCCCAATGCCAGGCGCCAGCAGTGCCAGCAGATTGTATCTGACATCACAGCCGCCCCCCTGCCCGGTGGCCACGGCAACTGGAGGCACCCCCTCCCCACCGCCCCCGGAACAGTCCTGCATGTTCTTCTAATCATGTGCGTGTGTCTGGGGCAGCTGGGATTGGAGGTGGCATCTCTGATTCCTGCAGCTGGCAGGACTGAGCCACACAATGATTAGCAACAAGGGCCTTGGCATTACAGTCTTGGGTAGTAGGTTCAAATCCCTGGTCTCCCACTTCCCAGTCATGGGTCCTTGGGTGAGCCACTTCACCCCCGAGACTCAGTTTACCCACCCCTAAGTGGGAACGTGGACAAGACGCATCTCAGAAGACAGGCACTGGTGACCTGCACCCGACACAGTAGTCACTACCATCACTCAAATGTGCCCTGTGGGGGCCAAACCCTGGCTCCATCTCACATGAGCTGTGGGGCTCGGCCAAGACACATGACCTCTCTGAACCTTGGTATCTTCATCTGGGGAGTGGGGTGACAATACTCTCCCTGCAGAGCTGCCACAGCCACGCATTAGGCCCAGAAAGCTCGGCGCATCACAGGCAGAGGTGTCCCGGCAATGCCTTTGTTGCTGTACCTTTTCCTGGCCTCATTCTTTCAGATTTATGTTCTGCCCCACTGCTGAGCCCCACATCCAAGGCCAGGCGGCCCCTCCTTCTTCCCTTTGTCATCCCCACAGCCACAGTCACGCTCACCAAGTCCCACAGTGTCCCAGCTCCACGCCCAAGTCTAAAGCATGGCTAGGTGCCAGCTGGGCACTGGAACCAAACCTTGGGGACCGCTTCCCCATTGGAGCCGCAGCTTCTATATCTATGACCGGGGCCGTAGCGCTCATCACCCGAGGGCTGCTGCAAAGGCACCTTCAGCAAAAGGCGGATCCCCATTTTGGCAGAAGTCCCCCCACTCTGCCATTCCTGAGCCAGGGACGGCCCCTCTGCATCCTAAACTAGCCGTCCCGTGCCCCTACCCAGAGGGCATGGGTACCAGCCAGCTGCACCCTTGCCAGCTCCATGGACATCAGGCTTGGTAGAGAGGGCAGCAAAAGCCTGGTCCTCTCCACCCCCAGCGCCCAGCTGCCCAGCCTCCTACCTTGGCGGCCCGGCCCTTGTCCATGCAGGCTGGGTTCTGGCAGTGCAGTCCCCTCTCAGCTGGGCTCTGGTCGTCTGTGGAAGGGGAGCAGAGGGTATCAGTTGGGCACGGGGGTGCCCAGGCTCCCCAGGGCCCCGGTGGCCTCCTGACCAGGGACAAGTGGGGCAGTCTCCTCAATCCTCCTTCAAAGGAGGTCAGTGTCCTTTTCTCTTTTAAATGCCAACTTATCTGCCCGGAATCTGTGTGCAGAGCCCTTTTCTCCTTGCAGCTCCCTGGGGAAATTGTCCAGATTTCACGGGGAGAAATGGCTTTGGGAATCAGCGGCTCCCTCCTTCTGTCCTACTAGTGTGGGGAGGGGGGCCCGGTGACCTCCTGGGGACCCACGTTTTCTGAGGGGTCCCAGCAGAGCTGCTGGGACGGTAAGGAGTCCAGAAGTCCAAGATGCCCTCCGAATCACTCCCTGCGGGAAAACTCGCCCCCACCCCTAAGGCTGGGGGACCCCTCCCTCCTCCCGCTGTCCAGGTCTGGCCCTGCACTTGGCCCCCTGCAAGCTGCCCCTCCCCCTGAGGGCTGCAGGATGCGGGGGAGGGGAGAAGCGGGGCGCTGCTGCAGGGGGCCTGGGGCAGAGCTGGGGTCCCCGCCGAGCAGCCCGCGCTGCGCAGCGCCCCCTCCCCGCTCCCGGCGCCCCGCGCCCCGGCCTGCACCGCGGCCCGGGCCTCGGCCCCGCACTCACCCATGAGCAGGCGCCGGCGGGCGGACCCGGCCGGGCACGGGAGGGCCCGGTGCCGGAGCCGCGAGGCCGGGCGGGGCAGGTGGGCGGCGGGCGCTGGCGGGGGGCGGGGAGCCGAGCGAGCGGACAGAGCCCGCGGCGCCGCTCGGCCCTGGCGCCTCCCGAGCGAGCGAGCGAGCGAGCGGGGTGTGTCCCAGGTGGGTCCCTCCCACCGCACGCCCCGAGGGCGTGGTCAGCGCCCCCCTCCCCGGCCCGCACGGGGGTGGGGGTGCCACCCGGACACAGCTGCGCAGGGCAGGACCCCCCAGCCCCCCTGCAGCTCCAGATCCCGTGCCCCCACCTCGCCCACGCAGAGTGACTGTCACCGGGTAAGAGAGTCTGAGGGAGGCCGGCAGACCCAGGGTTTGGGCTCCGAGCTTGGGAGCGGCCTCGGTGGCCCCCGCAGTTTTATTCTTATTCTCTGTTGGTTTGCGTTTTCCAAACTTTATTAGAAGCTAAATAGGCACAGAAAAGCACAGCCGCTGTGAGCACGCAGCTCCCCACAGTCCCACCAAACTCGTGGCTGCAAAATAAGCGGCACCCCGGCCAAGCAGCAGGCACCCCTGAACCCCAGCCTCACCCCCAAGGGCGCCCACCCCTGCCCTGGCAGTTGCGCCTGGTTTTGCACTTTATGTGCGGGCTCGTCCACACTTGGCAGCATTTCATGGGCAAAAACCCTTGAAGACAGAAGGGAAAGTGGCCGGGACCCCCAAGACCTCCAAGACCCCCAAGGGACTCCCTGTACATGGCTGCCAGGGGCTCCCGGAAGACCAGACCCAGGTATAAAGGACCCAGTTTCCAAAGGCTGAAGCAGGACCCCTGTGGGGATCCCTGACCTGGGCTGGGCCCTGGGACTCCCAGGTGACAGGAGCCCCAGCCCGGTCAGTGGGGGTGGGGGTGCTGTCCCAGGACTCTTGGCGGAGATTATGCTGGGGTGCCAGGTCTTCTGGGTTCCCTGGATTCACTCAGCAAACACACATCAAGGGGCCAGGAAGGCTCCCAAGTGTCAAGCCTGGGGCTGGGAGCAGGGAACTGCTGGTGACCCTGCCAAGCCTTGGAGAGGACGCCATGGGCCTGACAGGTAGGGTGGCCCCTTGTGGGGCAGCACATATGCTCTGCAGTGAGGAAGAGCCAGCATGTGTGTCCTGAGGCTTCAGGCTGGGAGAGGAGCCACTGCCTAGTGTCCCTCGGCCTGTTCCTGGGGCAGCCATCTCTAGTGCGAAGATGGATGTCCCGGGAGAGGACCCACACTGCGCCCAGGATGTGGAGGTAGCTGGCACAAAGGAGGAGGGCATCAGGGCTGAGCCAGCCACAACACTAGCAGTACCTCCTCTGCTATCTGGATTCCACAGGGACCTGGAGCTCCAGCCAGCTTTGGGGGAGCTCTCCATGCACCCTGTCTGGAAGCGTCTCTTGGCTCCAGGAAGGTTCCAGGGCCCTGAGTTGTCAAAACTTGGGCCCCGGGGTCTGGATGTAGAACCCTTTGCCCCCAGTCCTTGGAGTTCTGCCCCCTATCCTGCAGGCTCTGGTTGTTCCTCTACCCCTGGGGTCTGTCTGCCTCAGCAGCCTGCTACATCCTGCCACAGCTGCTCCAGGCCAAGACCACCATAGGCCAGATTGCCCAAGATAGCCACAGGGCTGCAGCCGTGCCTCTGGAATTCTTTGCCCTGGTGCCTCTGGCCCTGCAGTGTGCCCATTTGAACCCTGACCTCTCACCCTTGACCTCAGCATGGTTGAGGAGCTCATCTGCAAGCTGGACTCATGGTGTGGGTTGCTTGGGCCTGGCTCCCCTGGAGGAGCTCTCTCCAAGCTCACCTCCAAGGCTGGGTCTACAGTGAGTCAGACTGCCAGGTGTAGGGGCACACACCTGTAATCCCAGCACTCAGGAGGCTGAGGCAGGAGGATCACCAGGAGTTCAGAGCCAACCTGGGCTACACAGTCAGTTCAAGGCCAGCCTGAACTACATAGCAGGACCCTGCCTCAAAAATCCAAAATAAATTAATAAGTAAAAAATAAAATAAAATAAAGTAAAATAAAATCAGTCAGGACCCTGGCAGTTCACGTGGCCCAGAGGAGCCCTGGGAGTGTGGGGTCAGGCAGGGGACATGAGCCAGCCATGAGCCCCTTGCCCAGCTCTCTGTCCCACCTATAGGTCTTACAGAAAAGGGGGGCTTGGTGAGGGGGACAGGGCATTCCTGGTGATGTCATACCCAGGACATAGCTGATTGGGCCAGAGGTGGCCCCAGCCCAGCTCAGCCAATCAGGTTCTCTGAGAGTTTGAATGGAGGCAGGCAACTCCCATGGGCACGAGGTTGTGAGATCAGTCTGGGTGGATGGGAGGCCTTGAGATTTGGGGGAAGCAGGGGCAAGAGGACCTGCAGAAGCAGCCTGTCAGTGGAGAGGACTCTGGAGAGGAGAGGGAGAGGAGGAGGTGGCCTTGTGACTGCAGGGCAGCTCCCGCGGCCTGCCCTAGGCCTCCCTGGGCCCTGTCCCCTTCTCTTCTCCCCACCTTAGCCAGGCCCCAGACAGACCTGGCACCCTGGACTTGCCCTCTCTCTGCCCCCATGCTGGTGCCAGGGCTCTCCCTGCCTGACAGTGAGACAGCGCAGCCAGCTCCTGGCTCCTGCAGCTCCAGCCAGGGCCCTTCAGCCGGGCAGACAAGCCACTTGCCATCCGTCCCCGCCCCCAGTCTTTGTCACAGGACTTTGGCTTCTCCCCCAACACGATCTCCACCAGAACCAGGCAGAAGCCTGCCGGCAGACATATTTTGTTTGGCTGAGCACAGTGTTTCAAAAGAATTTGAACTGTTGCCAACTTTGAAAAGTCAGGAGATTTGACATAAAAATCCAGATTTTTGGCTTCTCTTGACCAACCAGAGAAGACCAGTGGCCCTGGGCCAGTATTCTCGAAGCCTCCGATCCCAGGGTGGTGTCTGTCTTAGACCAGCACAGACTCTGCCTCCAGCCACGGTCCCCACCACTCCCTGTCGCCTCCCACCTTCCTGGTCCTTCATCCCCCGAAGCGCTCTCCCTATCACGATCTGCAGGTGTCTCACCCTCTCTGAAGAGGCCCACGTCCAATGCCTCTTCCTCCTGGAAGACTTCCCTGTGGCCACATATCCAGATTCCAGATGAATGTCCCCGCGTGACTCCCACGGTTCCGGGACAGCCTTGGAACTGACTTGTCACGCACATGCCACCCATCTTCCCCATATGGCTTCGGGAAAAACTGATGATAACCAGAGCTCTGCTGCTGAACACCTGCGGGAAACTCTGCTTTCCAGCGCGACTCGGTTCACCGTCCAACACTGCGGCATTGTCTAAACCCAGATGGCGGCCCTGGCCACTACCGCCACAGCAGCAGCCCTCGCCAGTGTCCACGGTGTGCTGCACATATAAAGTGCACGTCACATCTTGAAGACTTGGTGCAGGAGAAAGAAGGTAAAGTTTCTCACTGATGGTGTCTTTCTGTTTTTTGGGTTTTTTTTAATGTGGGTACTGGGGGTCAAACTCAGGACCTCATGCTTGCCAGGCAGGCGCTTATGCCGCTGAGCTATCTCACCGGCCCAGTTTTTGTTTTTTTTGTTTTTTTTGGTTTTTTGAGACAGGGTCTCACTATGTAGTGCAGGCTGGCCTTGATCTCACTATGTAGCTCAGGCTGGCCTCAAACTTGCAGCGATCCCTCTGCCTTAGCCTCCCGAGTGCTGGGATTACAGCCGTGTACCACCACGCCCGGCCGTGTCTTTGTTTTTTTATTTTGTGTTGTTTTTGTTTTGAGATATAGGAGATTGGACCCAGGGCCTTCACATTGAGCAACATCACTAAGCCCTTTTTATTTCTTTTTTTTTTTTTTTTTTACAATTTTTTTCCCTTTCCCTTCTTTCTTTTCCCTATTCCAGTCTCTCTTTCCTTTTGACCAGTTTCTTTTTGATTCACCATGTCTATTGTACATTTTGGATCTTATTTACTCTTTCAGTTTCTCATACTAGAGAGATAATACGATGCTTACACATGTGCTTCTGGTTTATTTCACTTATGAGTATTTTCTCGAGTTGCATCCATTTACCTATAAAAGTCTCCAGTTTATCCTTCTTTATGGCTGAATAGTACTCCATTGTATAAAAATACCACATCTTTTTTATCCATTCCTCAGTTGATGGGCATTTGGGTTGTTTCCAAGATCTGGCTATTACAAATTGTGCTGCTATAAACATGGGTGCACATATATCGCTGTGGTACGATGTTTTTAATTCTTCTGGGAAGATGCCCAGAAGGGGAATAGCTGGGTCAAATGGGACCTCCAACCCTAGTTTTCTGAGGAATCTCCACACTGACTTCCACAGTGGCTGTACCAGTCGACACTCCCACCAACAGTGAAGAAGGGTTCCTTTTTCCCCACAGCCCCTCCAGCATTTGTTAATAGTTGATTTCTTTATAGTAGCCATTCTTTCTGGGGTGAGATGGTATCTCAGTGTTGTTTTAATTTGCATCTCTCGAATGACTAGTGATGTTGCACATTTTTTTGTATATTTATTTGCCATTAGTATTTCTTCATCTGAGAAATGTGTATTCCTTTTTTATTTCTTAAGACAGCATCTTGCTAAGTTTCCCAGCCTGGGCTCAATTTACAATTCTTCTGCCTCAGCCTCCCCTATAATTGTTTAAATACTGATTACATACTGGAATGGAAATGTGTGGAATCTGTTGGGTTAAATAAAATACATTATTGCTGAGCATGGTGGCGCACACCTATAATCCCAGCACTTGGGAGGTTGAGGCAGGAGGATCACAGCAAGTTCAAGGCCACCCTGGGCTACATAGTGAGGCCAAAAAAAAAAAACCAAAACGAAAATCTTGTACATTATTAAAATTCATTCCTGGGCCGGGGATATCGCTCAGCGGCACAGCACCTGCCTGGTAAGTGCAAGGTCATGAGTTTGATTCCCGGTGCCAAAAAGACAATAAATAAATAAATTAAATTAAATTAATTCCACCTGTTTTGTTTTTTTTAGTTTTTTGTCTAGACAAGTTAAAGTAATAAAAGATCTATTGGACAGAACTGTTATAAACAATTGAGAGAGGAAGGTATAACCATTGTCACCACTTTACAGATGAGGAAACTGAGGCTCAGAGAATAGAGGGACTTTCCTAAGGCCATACAGATCATGAGGAGGCTGGAACTGGAGCCCAGGTCCCTAAGATTCGAAGGCTGTGCCCATAAGCACCAGGCTGGCACAGTGCCTGGCACAGTTAGGTGTTAGGCAGATATGAATGATCCCCCCCACGAATTGATCCCTTCACCTGTGTGCCCCCCATGAACCCTCCCACCCCTAGAGGGCACAGCCTCCAAGCCCACTCCTGTGGCCAGGCATCAAGAAGGCTGCCCCTCCGAGGAAGCAGCTGCGCCCTCGAGTGTCCCCTCCCATGCGAGCCCAGCCCTCTTGGGAGCCTGTGTCTGCCTGGGCAGCTGCCCTGGGCTCTGCTGAGCTGGACCCTCTCCCTGGGACCCCTGGGGAAGGCAAGATTCAACCCAAACTTTGCCCAAAGCAAGAGGGGCGCATCTTGGGCAAATGGCTGTCGTCCCAGACACCTGCTGCCCCCTACTCTGGACACTGGGCGGGGCCTCTGAGGATGCTCGGAACAAACAAATCCTGAGCCGCCTTCCCCAGGGTCCTGGGGCATCTTGGGGCAGAGCAGTTAGGGGGGACCCCGGGAAGGATGTGGCTCTGGCCTGCAGCCCAGCACCATCGTGGGCACTGTCCCCTAGGGCTGGGGATCCTGACTACTCCCTGGCCCCCACACCCCATGGGCGCAGTCCCATGAGGTGGGAGGACCCACTCAGAATTCCTTCCTGGGGCCAGAGAAATGGTCTACACAGTTCTTACTCGCAGGCCTGTGGCCAGGCGGCCACTTCCTCTGGCCGAGGCTGCCATGGGCACCTGCCCATCTGTCCATCTGCCCACCATGGCTTCCTCCCGAGCACCCGGGAGGAACTGAGAGTTGTCAAGGGAGGAACAGGAGCCGGGCTGCAGAAATGGGTTTGTGAAGCTGATTCCGGACAGTCACGCTGTATGTGGGGGCCCCACCACCATCCCGGGCTGGGCCAGTGCAGCCTGACACCCACCGCCTGGACCCGGGCCAGAGGCCAGCTGGCAGCAAGGATGGGGCCCACGCAGGCAGCTGTGTGTGCAGCTCACCCTCTGCCGCCTCAGCCCTGCCCGGATCTGCTCACGTGCTGTCACCCGATGGCTATGTGAGCGCCAGGGCCTCTCTGCCAGCCTAGGGGAGCACAGGGCTGGGCACGTGTGGGTGGGCAGGGGCCTGGTCCCAGGGTCCAGACTAGGGAAGGTTCTGAGTGCCACCATTGGTGACCAGACCGAGCCGCACCAGAATAAAGGGGACGCCAAGAATGGGCCTACCTCAGAGGGTGGCCATGAAGATTCCAGAGGCCAGGGCTGAAAGAGAGGTGTGTAAGTGTGTGAGTGTGTGTGTGTGTGTATGTGTGTGATCGAGGAGCCCTGGAGCTAGAGGAGGCGGTCAGTGTGAGCCTCCAGAGGCAGGAGGGATGGGGGTTCCACAGATGGACCAGGTGTGATCAAAAATACAGTGAAGGTCAAACATGATTTTTAAAAACTTAGTAAAAATTGACATTCTCCCCTCAAAATCCTCCCCTTTGCTTCAGACAAACTGATCCCATTGTCCTTGCCACTTTCTGAAGCAGTTCTGGAAGTCCTCTTTCTTGAGTGTTTTTTTTTTTTTTTTTTTTTTTGTGGGTACCGGGGGTCGTCGCTCAGGACCTTGCGCGCCAGCAGGCGCCCGTACTGCTGAGCGATATCACCGGCCCTTTATTCATATGTGGGTTCTGGGAGTCGAACTCAGGACCTTGCACTTGCCAGGCCAGCGCTTATGCCGCTGAGCCATCTCACCAGCCCTTGAGTGTGTTTTGATGCACTGTTCTGACTGCTTCGATGCCTTTCTTTTTTTTTTTTTTTTTTGAGACAGGGTCTTGCTATGCAGTGAAAGCTGGCCTTGAACTCACTATGTAGCCCAGGCTGGCCTTGAACTCACAGCGATCCTCTTGCCTCAGCCTACCGAGTGCTGGGATTACAAGTGTGTGCCACCATGCCTGACTGCCTCAATGTCTTGAATGAATTCAAAACGTTTACCTTTCACGGTCATTTTTACTTTGGGGAAGAGCCAGAAGTCGCATGGTGCCAGATCTGGTGAGTAAGCTGGATGAGGACACAGTGTCATGTTTTTACGAGCTGCCTTTCCGTTGGATGACACTCCACAGCAGCATTCACCATACTTTTGATCCCACCATGTAAAAACGCTCAGGAAAGAGGACTTCCAGAACTGCCTCAAAAGTGACAAGAACAATAAAGTGTGTCCAAAGCCAGAGGAGTATTTTGAGATGTATTAATGGCAATGTGTCTTTTATGGTAATAAAATTTTAAATTTATTTTTTATTTAATTTAAAAGTTTTATTAACACCTGTTTGCAGTACATAATGATTACATTCACTATGTACATAACACATCTCAATTCCTTTTACTTCCCCTAAATACTTTTTAATTTAACCATCTGCTGTGTATTTTGATCACACCGTGTAACTCCAGGTCGCATCTGAGCAGTGGGGGCAGAAAATACACGGGAAAGGCCTGAGGAAGATGAGGCTTGGAAAACCATGACCCCCACACACCCAGGGAAACATCTGCCTGGGGTGCCGGGGGGGGGACCAGCCGTATTAGGCCTCCCTCCCTTATGAGGGGGACCGATGATGTGGCCCAAGGCAGGACTCTAGCCATGTCGGGACCCCTGTGCCCACTGGCAGACAGGATTCCCACGCTTTACCCCCATCCTGCCCTGGCTGAGAGGACCAGAGCTTTGCCCTCCACCGAGCCCACCACCACCTACTGCCTCCATCTCATGCCAGCCTCCTGCCTGGCCCATCTGCGCCCTGCACAGCCCCGAGTTCTGGGCAGGGAAGCCACCTCCTCGCACAGCCCTGCCCTGCAGCCTCCTGCCCATGCCACTGCTCTAGGGCCCAGGTGGGCACTGTGCCAGTCCAACCCCTCCAAGCAGCCGCCCTCCACCAGCCCACCAAGCCAGGCACTGTTCCAACAAGCACGGGGATGTGGGTCATTCATGTCCCCTGGGCAGCCACCCTCCCTCTGGGAACAGCAGCGCCCATCTCCCTTCCGGACCCCTTCCCATGTGGTCGGGGGGCTCCCTTTCAATGTCCCTGGGGCCCCAGGCCTAATGATCACTGTCCATGCCCTCCGGCCGTAGGTACGGGCTAGGGAAGGGCCCAGCCCCAGCCCCAGCCCGAGGACACAGCACTGGTCACTGGGTCCCACACTCTGCTGGGCTCCTGCAGGCCAGGCTCTTTCTGCGGCTGCACAGGACACCCCAGGCTCAGGCCCTAGGAGAAGACAGTGCTGGTGACAATCAAGCCAGCACAGGTGGGGCTCCCTCTCTGCCCTAGTGAGCCCCAGGAAGCAGAGGGCCCCTCATGGCCACACCGAGATTCCGTTACCTCCTCCTCGTGACTGCCTGGGACACAGCTGGGCTGGAGTGTAACCAGGGGTGCAGGGCTAGTGCTCCCCATGACCTTGTCTCGGGTTTCTGTGTTTTTTTTTTGTTGTTGTTGTTTTTGTTTTGTTTTTTTTGTGGTACAGGGCATTGAACCCAGGGCCTTTCTCTTTGCACTAAGCCACATCCCAGCTTTTTTTTATTATTGCTATTTTTTTTTTTTTAAATGCACTGCTGGGGGTCAATCCCAGGTCCTTACACATGCTAGGCAAGTGCTCTACCAATCCACCATGGGCTTTATTTTGAGACAGGGACTTGCTAATTTGCTAAGTTGCCCAGGCTGGGCCCTAACTTGCAATCCTCCTGCCTCAGCCTCCCAGAGTACTGGGATGACAGATAAGGACCAACATGCCCAGCTGTCCTGACACTTGAGAGGCTCAATCTCACAATGCATGGGTTTCCTCAACTGTAACATGGGGATAGCAGGAGAAATGACCCCTGTCCAGAGCTGGAACAAAGCATTCCAGAAGGGCTCACCCCACAACACAGCCCCAAGGAACTGTGAGGCCTGGTTGCCAAGGTGCGAGGTAGGCAGAGCCCAGGCCTGGAGCCCAGAGCTAGCCTGGGCCATCGGTGGCCACGCACTGCAGGCCCAACCCCAGTGCAGGGCCCTGTGCCCAGCATGGCCTCCATGCTCGGCCCCCTCCCCTCTAGTCGTGGTCCTTGGGAGGGGCTCTGTCCCCCCACAACTGCACATCCACAGTCAGTGGGTGCAGGCTCTGGGCTGAGAGGCTGTCAGGTGTCCCCCTGGGGCCACAGCCCATACCTACCCCCAAGGTCCTCGATGATGTCCAGACTGGAGCTCCAAGAGAAGCGCTCCACGGCCCCCAGCCCCAGCTCGGCCAGGTCCCCAGGCAGTGCCTCCAGCTCGTAGGCGCCCCGCTTCCTCCAGTACAGGAACATGCCAAGGCCTGGGGGGCGCCTCCCGGCCCAGTCTGCACCCTCTGAGGCTGGTGGCCCCAGGGAGCTGGGTCCCTGAGGCCTGGACACAGGGGATCCCGGGCTGCAAGGGGCTACAGGGACCACTGCAGGCACGGTGGCCTCCTGGGGAGGGGAGCATTCTGGGAGCGGCCGGGGGCCTCAGAGCTGACCAATGGCCAGGGCCCCAGCCCCACACAAAGCGCCTTTCTTCCCCTCCTACAGACATTTTACAAATTTCGCCTTCCCAAAGCCCCCGCCGAGATGGGCCCGCCGTCTGGGGACTGCAGAGGCCCGGGAAAGAGCACAATTGTTTCACCGTGGCTTTGCCAAGATAAGTTTTCAGAGGACAAAAATGTGCTGTCCCAGGAGCGATTCCGGCTTCCAGCTGATCTCTGACCCCGCCCCGCCCTGCTGCTCCCCACGGAACTCAGTGGGAATGGGAGCACCTGCGGGGGTGCCCGAGAGTCCCCAGCCTCCTCCCCAGAAGCTGCAACTTGTCCCCCAGCTCTGCTGAGCCCCAGCCAGAGCAGGCCTCCAGGGGCCAGCGGGCAGCAGCTGCTGGCCAGATTGTCCCTTCAGCTGCCTAGGTGGCCTGGCTCGACTTCTGGGGTCCATGGAGGGTCCCCTCTTTTGGCCGCCTGACCAGGCTGCCCCCCTCCCTTCTTCCCTCCTCAGACTTTTGTCCACCCCTATGGTATCGCTGACGCCTGGGCCCATGGGGCGCTAGTTCTGGGTGAAGGAAGGGCAAAGGGCAGGTGTGCGGGGTGGGGTGGGGGTGCCAGGGAAGCTAGGAGCTAGGAAAGCTGCGGGTGGAGGCACCCACAAAAAGAACCAGAGGACAGTGTAAAGCCAGCTCCATGGGTAGAAAATGCAAAATTACTGGTCAATGTATTCTAGAATCTTTAAAAAAATCACATTTTTTCAAGCTAGAAAATAACCAAGAGCCAGGTGTGGGGCTGCACACTGTAATCCTAGAACTCTGGGAGGCTGAGGCAGGAGGATCACAAGTTTGAGCCCAGCTCTGGCATTTTAGTGATTTAACAAGAGCCTGTCTCAAAATACAAAAGGGCTGGGGATGTAGCTCAGTGAGAGGACTCTGGGTTCCATCCTCAGTGCCGCCAGAAAAAAAAAGGAAGAAAGAAAATAACAACTAGGAGCCAAGGCAGCCTCCGGTGGGGACCTCTGCCCTCTGCCATCTGTCCGAGTGACCCCTGTCCCTCCCCATCACTGTGGCTTTCCACGGTGGTGGGTGTCGTCCCCACAGCATGTATGAGGAAACTGAGTCCAGCTATCAGTAGTGGAACTTGGGTTTGAACTCAGGACTGTGGCCTCAGAGCCAATGTGAGGACCTGGAGAAGCACCTAGGAGAAGGCTGGGGGGTCAGAGGGCAGTGGGGCAGCCCCTGGGAAACCCAGGCCCGGAGGGGTGAGGGGTGCCTTGCCCTGGGCTCCCGGCCAGGCCCAGCCATGTTGCCAAACCTCCTCCATCCAACCGTGCTGGTGCCTCTTCCATCTGACCCTGCCAGGCCAGAGAAGCTGGACCCAGTGTGGGCAGAGCCAGCACCCACCAGAGCTGACGTGTGGCAGCAGAGGGACACAAGGCCCGGGCAGAGGGAGCTGGCAGCAGAGAGCTCTGCTCTCCTCGGCGTGGCAGGGTCACCCCAGGCAGCCTGCAGACCCCAGCAGAGGCCCGAGGTGCCAAGACAAGGCTGCAGTAATTGGAACCAGATGCTATGTGCTGGGCCCTGCTGTCACGGCACGGGGCCAGGAAGGACAGGCAGGACCCTGGGCCTGGAGCTCAGCCCCCACGTGGCCTGTGCCAGAGCCCAAGGGTGTCGGGGAGCCTGCTCACGTTTGTGGAGGGAATCAGACCGGGGCTTGGGGGACAAGACCATCCATGTCCCACCAGCCTCTGTGGGTCCAGCACCCACCCTGGCAGAGTTGGGCCGCAGAATAGGGGGGCCTGGACCCTCTACCCAGCCCAGATGCTGCTGTCGCAGCTTCCAAGTTCAGAACCGCCAGCCCCAGAGCATCTTGCAGGTGAAGAGGATTCCTTCCTGCCTCCCCCAGGGCCCCAAACGCTGCAGAGAGGAGAGGAAGTGGCGCCAGCCCAACCCTACCATGCCTGCAGCCTTGCCCCGTGCCCCCCCCTTCGTGTCTAGCTGCTTCTGTCCCCCTCCAGCTGGAGGCTCCCCGCATTCAGGCCCAGCTCCCTGTGCCGAGCCCCAGGGCACAGTGTCGGCTCCCCAGGGGCAGCAGCCGTCAGAGGCAGGTGGACACTAGGGAGGGGTTGCTGTCGTGGACACGGGCATCCTTGTCCCTCTGACAGCTGGCCTGGGGCCTGTCTGTCCTGCTTCTGCTGTCCCAGCCTGGGCTGTCATGAGAATGACACCTCCACTTACCAGGGCCAGACGACATGCTGGGCACTACTCATGTGTCTCTCCTTTAAGTATTGAATTATCAATTCACTAATCGATGGATTGCAGCACTGGGGATGGAACCCGGAGCCTTCACACTGAGCTCCACCCCCAGTGTTTTTTATGTTTTATTCTGAGACAGGAGTCTCGCTAGGTTGCTAAGTTGCCCAGGCTGTGCTCAAACTTATGATCCTCCTGCCTCAGCCTCCTAAAGTGGCGAGATTACAAGTGTGCACCATCATGCCCGCTGTGTATATACCTTAATCCTCACCCCATCACAGAGATGGAGAAGCTGAGACCAGGGAGTGGTAGTTAGCCCAAGACCACAGACCCAGGAAGAGGCGCAGGCCTCCTCTGCCACCCTCATCTCCCCCAGCCCCTCTCCAGGCCTCTCCGGGTGCAACCAAGCCCCATGGACAGTGCCCACTCCTGGGGCTGTTCCCTCGGGGCCGCGGGATGCAGGGTTTGCCTATCGTCCCCCCCTCTGGCACCTTCTGAGCTCCAGGGAACATCTGCTAGCCAAGGGGCCAGACAGGACCTGAGGAGAGGGCTGGGGAGTAGGAGATGGGGTTGCTTCCATGGCCCTGGTCATGGGGAGAGGGTCGTGTCCTCTGCAAACCACAGCTGCTTCCTGGAGGGTGGAAGGCCCAGGCAGGGGCCTGGACAGGACCCATGCAGGTCCTGCTGAGTAAGGGGCCAAAAGAGGAAGAGGAGCAGGTGGCCCAGGCCACCTCCCGGGAAGCCGTGCTGACAGACAGACCCTGGCCCCAGCTACCCCTCCCTGGGCCTCTTGGGACCCTTCCTCCCCTCAGCCAGAGGGTTGAGCCCTCCCCATGTTGCTGGGCCCCGGAGCTCCCCCCAGGCAGGACCTGGCTCGGAGCCCTGCCTGGACGCACCAGCATGGGGGCCTGGAGCACTTCTCGAAGCCTCGAGGTCCACATCTCTAAAATGGGTCAATGGCTTTGCAGAGCCTAGCAGAGGGTCAGCACTTACCCCAAGGCAGTGAGGACTTGGGGGTCCCTGCCCCCTCCCCTCCCCAAACAAGGCCCAGATGAGACACCCAGGCAGGTGGCCACATCCCTTCCTCCCCTGCCAGTGTCTGATGAGGCCTGCGGGTCCCAGGGCAGCAGGGAGAAGCCAGCTGTGTGCGTCAGGGTGGCTTTGTGGGGTGTTCTGCAGGGAGGCTGTTAGGAACTAATCCCACCCAGGCGCGGTCACATTGTAGCACAGCCACCTCCTGGACTCCGCCCCACTGGCCAGGCCTCCAACTGTACCCAGACCTCAGCTCCAGCAGAAGAGAAGAATCAGCAGGACGCCTGGCACCGGTGCTCACTGGTGAGCCCTGGCAGGGCCTGGCTGGGTGGAGGCCAAATCTGCTCAGCACGCAGGCCAGGGGCAGCACCGCAGGAAGATGAACAGCAGGGCCCGGAGTGCCTGGCACGGACCCATCCCCTCCGAATGAATGGTGCAGGAAGATGCTGCCTGCCCGCTGGCTGCCCACCCTGCACCTCAACGCCTCCACCCTACCTCCAACACCCCATGGCAGCCCTTGGTGCTGCTGGGGGTGGACAGACCAGAGGAAGCAAGCACTGATGCCCCTACCCTCAGTTTCCTGCTCTGTAAAATGGGGACAGTCCTGAGCTGGGGCAGTGAATGAGACCTCCTGTCCTGATGGGCCAGTCCTGGGCATGGCATCCCAGATGGCGCGGTCCACCGCCAGCCACCAGGTCCAAGTCCCAGGAGCCAGGAAGTCTACGCTGGCTCAGTGGCGCCCCCTGTGCCTTGCTGGACCCCTCGCTGGCACAGGGTGGGCACAGCCAGACAATGGGCCCCACACCGATGCCTAGAGCTGTCCAGCCAGCAGCTGGCCCGACTGTTGTCCCCACCCGTCCACCCTCTGTGGCCAGGGACAAGTGCATCAGGGCAGGTGGCTGGGCACCAGCGGCCCCCGCCATTCTCAGCTCTCCCTCCAGAAGGGCCCTGCACTGGCGCAGGCTTGGGCTGCAGCTGTCCTCCACTGCTCCCTCCAGCACCAGCCACATGACTGGGTTCAAACTCTGGCTCCCGTTGGCTGTGCCATCTCGGGCAAGTTGCTTAACCTCTCTGAGCCCTGTTTCCAGCAGGGAAGCTCACAGTACTACCTCTCAGGGTGGTTCTGGGGATTAAGGGAGTTAATCCACAACAATGACCTTCGCACTCAGGGCTACATGTGGTGGAGGCTCTGGGGACAACGGTTACTAGTCACAGCAAGGACAGAATACAAATGAAAAAAAAAAAATCACTGCTTTGATTAACAAACTGCTCCTGGTGAGCATGGTGATACACACAGGAAGGCTGAGGCAGGAGAATCGCTGCGAATTTGAGGCCAGCCTGGGGTACATAATGAGTTCAAGGCCAGCATTAGCTACATAGCCAGACCCTGTCTCAAATAATAATAACAAGAACAACAACAACAACAAGACAACAACCCGTATCCCACTTCAGGCCTGGCCACCCTCTCCGCCTTCCGAATGGGACCAATGGCTCCTCCCACAGCCATGGCACCTTGGCCCCTGCTGTGCTCGCTGCCTCTGCTCTGGGCGCACCCTGCAGGCAGTGTCTGGCTTCACTCTCCCTGGACGCAGGGCTGAGGCCAGCCTGGCCCAGAGCAGGGCTGTGGAACGCTTGTTGACTGGAGCTTGAACCAACTCACACTCGGCTCTCGCTGGGGCCGACCTCCAGCTCCTGCAAGCCTGGCCCGGTGCAGCGGGGTACAGGCTCACACCGCGGGGTGGGCTCGGGTCTGGCCACTGTCCTTGGAGGAGCTAAGACCCCATGGCTGCCCCGTGCCCAGGTGGGGTAGAGGAGATGTGTCCCCAAGGGCTATCTGCAGCCCTGGTGCGGTGGCCACATTCCAGTGTCTCTGCCAGCCAATGGCAGTACAGACACTTAAACCTGGCTAGAGAGGCGAAGTGGGTGGGCCCTCTTGAGGCCGTGTGGGTCCAGGGAACAAAGGCAGAAGCCCCTGACCACGGGAAGGATAGGCTGGGTCTCCAGGACAGCTGGGATGTTGAAACAGCTGGCCCGTTCCAGGCATGATGGCACACACCTACGATCCCAGCTACTCAGGAGGCTGAGGCAGGAAGATCACCTCCTGTTTGAGGTCAGTCTGGGATACATAGTGAGTTCAAGGCCACCCTAACTACATAGCAAGACTCTGTCTCAAAACAAACAAACAAATAAACACATAAATAAAAATTAAAAATAAAGACAAGGCCAGGGATACAGCTCAGCGGCATAGCACCTGCCTGGCAAGTGAAAGGTCCTGAGTTTGATTCCCGATACCAAAAAAGTAAAGACACTTGCTATGTATCCCAGGCTGGCTTGGGGCTTGAGCTCCTCCTGTCTCAGCCTCCCGAGTGCTGGGATTATAGGCATTCATCACGATGTCTGGCAAACTAGTTCCTGGTGCCTTAAAAATCCCTCCAAAGTCTTAGATATAACAAGTCACAAACAGACAATGGTCAAATACTTTGGCCATTTAGGCCAGTGAGGCGAACCTTTTAGAGCTTTCAATGATACAAACAGCCCGCTGAGGCACACACGTGCCATAGGTTTGCCACCACTGATGCAGGCCATTCAGTGGGGCCTCTGCTTCCTACGATGGTGGAGTAGATAAATCAGACCAAACTTCCCATTTGGGATAACCAAAAAGCTAGATGGAAAAAAATTATTGAATCTTAAACATATCGAGCTGAGCATGATGACACATGGCTGTAATCCTAGGACTAAAGAGGCTGAGGCAGGAGGATTGTCATGAGTCTGAGGCCACCTGGGGCTCCATAGTGAGTTCAAGGCCAGCCAGACTACTGTCTTAAAACTACACTGTGAGACTTTGTCTCAAAATTTAAAAAAACAAAATAAGAAGGCTGGGGATGTAGCTCAGAGTGAAGACTCTGGGTTCAATCTTTAGTGCAAAAACCTCTTTACTGTAAGGCGTACTTGGGAGGGGTGGAGCTGACAAGAAAGGTCGGAATGTGCATGGTGCATCCTCCGGCTCCACCCGGGGAAGCCCAGAGCCTGATGTCTCCGCTGCAGCTGCCTCGGCCCTCTGCCAAGGGCTGTGCATTTCAGGGATGGGCGTGGACCGGCAGGGGGATGTCCAGCCACCCACCCTGAGGTCAGGACAAGCTCGTGATGGTGATGACTAGGCCCAGAGAGCGCACAAAGGCCAGCAGGTGACAGATGACAGAATAAGTGGCTGTCTGAAGGTCAGTCTGGGAACATCTGCTCAATGCAAAATGCCCCCAACCCTTGATCCCAGCGCTCGCTTCCCCAGGGATTCATTAGGGAGACACAACACCCCCAGGGCACAGAGATTTGGGGAGCGGAGGAATGGTGGAGGTGTGAACAGGGCTGAGAAACGGAACCAACCAGGGTTCATCAGGGGAGGCAGCCGGAGAGTAAGGGCAAGGGCCGGGAGCATGACTCAGCAGGAGAACATCTGCCTCGAGTACGAAGGCCAGGTTCCACCCCCGGCACCACGCACCCACGCACGCACGCACGCACGCGCACACTGAAGGTAGACCCCTGCATATCACGGGGCCCTTAGAAGGTGGCAGGGCCTGTGGTGTCACTTGGTGGTAGCGCATGTGCTCGGCATGACTGTGTGGAGCCTTGGGTTCAATCCCCACCACCAAAACAAACAAATGATACAAAGAATGTGAAATGATTTTTTTATTGGCATTTTAATTTTTTATTGGCATTTTTAATGTTTTTAATTTTTTTTTTTTAGATAGGCTGAGGTCTGATTATGTTGCCCAGGCTGGCTTGACCTCCTACAGTCAAGTGATCCTGCCTTGGCCTTTCAGGTATCCGGGATTCACAGGCCATCATGCTTGGCTATTGGCTTTTTTGTTTGGTTTGGTTTGGCTTGGTTTGGTTTTTTGAGACAGGGTCTTGCTTTGTAGTTCAGGCTGGCCTTGAGCGTACTGTGTACCACAGGCTGGCCTCAAACTCAAGGAGATCCTCCTGCCTCAGCCTCCCAAGTGTGGGGATTACAGGCTTGTGCCACCATGCCCTGAAAAATATATTACTTTACAAGCAGAACAAAAGGTACACGTGGTCGTGCATTTACCTTCGCCTGGAGGTGCTGAAGTAACCAGCGGCCTCTCTGCACCACTCATAGGCCAGCTGCGATTCAGGACGTTCCCAGAGGCCGTCACCCACCTCCCACCCGCTGGACATGAGCTCCCTTCAGTGGGACGCGCAGGGATGGACCTTGAATTAACTGACATCGGTCATGGGACTCATGTGCACGTGACACAGTTGCTGACACGGGTCAGACAACTTCACTGACAGTCCGCCCGACAAGGCCCAGCAGTCGTTTGTGGGTGGGGCACGGAGGAAGGCAGAGGCTGGCTGGGGGAGTTCTTCCGCTCCATCTGCTTCACAGATCTGTCTTGGGCGGGCAGGTGGTGCTTGCCTGTAATTCCAGCATGTGGGGAGGCTGAGGCAGGATTGCAAGTTGGAGCACAACCTGGGCAACTTAGAGATTTAGCAGGACCCTGTCTCAAAATAAAAGATAAAAAAAGGCTGGGAATGCAGCTCAGTGCAAAAGCCCTGGGTTCAATCCCCAGTACTACAAGAGGAAGAAGGAAAAGACAAGAAAAGAGGGAAGAAGAATTCGTGGGTCTTCCTATAAGAGCTACAAAGGCAGGGTTGGAACCTATTCTTGCCAACTCTGGTGCACAGAACATGTGGTTTGGGGGGCTAAGCTCCCCTTTTTATGGCTAAAATGTCTGGTCTGGGAGGCTTTGACTTCTATGCTCTGAGGTACATCCTAAATTTAGGGGTTGTTTTTGTTTTTTTGAGACAGGCTTTTGCTACATTGCCCAGGCTGGCCTCCAACTCACATCCTCCCGCCTCAGCCTCCAGAGTAGCTGGGATTACCGGCATGCACCACCACACTTAACGACGCGGACACAACATGCCTGAAAGGCGTGGACTCATCCAGGGGCTTGGTGGCCCCTGCGAGGGCTCCCCTTCTGTGTCCTCCCGTCTCCTTTCCAGATGGAAGAGGAGGTCCCTCTTCCTGCGAGTCCCAGGCGAGGCCCACGCTTTGTCAGGTCAGGTCGGAGTTTGCACTGGGTGGCTGGGGAGACAGCACGGGCCCCTCATCAGCCCTGCGGCTTTGTCCCCGCCGCTGCGTCCCCGGCCTGAGTCCTTTGCACAGAGATCTCCGAAGCGCTCGGCCCCGCCAACCTGCTCCCCTCAGCGCGGGTCCCCCGGGCGCCATGCACTTCAAGGCGTGGACTTCACAGCCATGGCTTCAACTCTCCCCTTGGTGGTTTTCCTGCTGTGGACTTCCCACTGCTAAGGACCCGCGCGGACCCTGGGACAGGCTTCACACACTGCTGCATGCAATGTGCCTTCCCCTTCCTGGAACAGCCGCCACGGGGACCTTTGTCCTGGTCCCAGGGGTCACAGCAGCCACTCCACTAGACTTGAGAGCCAGGAAAGGCTCAAGAGTTGGGTGGCTTTCCTCGCTAGGCAGGGACAGTCCCGGCCCGGACTCAGGGGGTCTAGAGAGTTAGAGCAACCCAAGCCAGCCCTAGTGCCAAGGGATCAGTGCCAGTTGCTATGGTGACCCTGCGCTTCTGGGCCAGGGGCCTGGGCCGCCCACTCAGCTGTTTGCTCACACCGCTCCTGGCATCTGTGGTCAGCCCTGCCACCCACGCCTGCACCTTCCGGGCAAGGCCTGGGGAACACTAACCTTCGGGAGGGCTTTCTCAAGAGGCCCTGAGGGCACTGGCTCCCCAGCACACAGATGGCCACTTGTTTATTTTAGCCGCTGCTTGGCTGGGCTTGTCAGCCAAGTCCCACTCTGCCAGGATGTTAGGAAGATGGCAGAGCTAAGCTCCCCTCGATGTCACCAGCACAGGGCCTGGCATGAGACCAACTCTTTCACCTTTGAGTTGGGCATAGCGGCACAAACCTGTAATCTGAGCTACTTTTGAGGCTGAGGCAGGAGGATCACAAATTTGAGCTCAGCACAATTTAACAAGTCCTTGTCTCAAAAACTAAAAAGGGTTGGGGATGTAATCCAGTGGTAGAGCACCCACGGTTTAACCCCTAGTACAGGAAAAAAAGGGATCTTTGGGCAGCGGATCCCCTTTCCCCCTCCGTACAGTCAAGGCCACCCAGAGGGACGGAGAGGTCTGGACAGAAGAGAGAAACTCCCGGGCCGGTGAGATGGTCCAGCGGCGCAAGCACCTGCCTGGCAAATGTGAGGTCCTGAGTTCAACTCCCAGAACCCACATAAAGGAAAAAAAGGGCTGGTGATACTGTTCAGTGGCACAAGCGCCTGCTGGCAAGCACGAGGTCCTGAGGTCGACTCCCGGGACCCATGTTAAAAAAAAAAGAGAAACTCCCAGCACACGCAACACTGACACGCGCAGGCCTCAGCAGGGTGCCCCAAGCGGCCCAGGCACCGGCGCCCCCGAGTTCATTCACTGCTTTTTTTTTTTTTTTTTGTGGGTACCGGGGGTCGACCTCAGGACCTCGCGCGCCAGCAGGCGCCCGTGCCGCTGAGCGATATCACCGGGCCCTCATTCACTGCTTTTCAACTTTTTCCCACCCAGTGTCATTTGCCATGGTTTCTCCTAAGCCTTTAAGTATGAAATAAAATTATCTGTATAATAAAATTATACAATTAAACTCAGGTTCTTGAAGATCTTTAATGATGCATAAACCCATATATAAATGGCATGTGTTCGATAGAGACTGCACCTAGACCAGGATACAACTTTATAAAACAGGCAAATGAAACCTGCAGGACACGAGGCCCCGGTGTCCGGGGATGGTCCGCGTGCTGGGGGCTTACATCGCTTCCTACAGATGTAAACTACAATTTTAAAAGCCATAAACAAGGGGTTGTGAAAACCGCCAGGAAAGACATCGGCGGTTGTCTGCCAGGGGCAGGACAAGAGCAGCAGGGACTCAGACACTCAGGGTGAGCGTTGTTCCCACACGATGGCAAGGAACGCAGCTCTGGTGCCTGCTTCCCAGGGGTTTGCCTTCTAACAAACACAGCCATACGTGGGCAGTCACTGAGCATTTTCTGTCGCCAGAGGCCGGGCTAGGCAGGAACCATGAGGAAAGAGCAGTTATTCCATCCCCAAAGAAGCAAACAGGTCTGGTTAAACACTGTTTTTTTTTTTCAGGGGGGCGGTTGAGACAGGTCTCACTGTAACTCAGGCTGGCCTTGAACTATGTAGCTCAGGCTGGCCTCCAACTTGTGGCCATCTTCATTACAGGCATGCGCCACCACGTCCAGGCTATTAAATATCTTCCTCAAATGACAGTGCTCGGAAGTGGCAGTGCTGGAATTCAAACTCAGAGGTTTAGTATCACAAAGCCGGCTGTCTTGACCCACGATATTGCCACCCAAACCTGATAAAATGAACCTATCAATTAGACAATTAAAATGGCAGTGAATGGTTGTAATCCCAGCACTCCTGGAGGCTCACGCAGGATTGTAATTTGAGCCCAGCCCAGGCAATTTAGTGACTTAGTGAGACCCCGCACAAAATTAAAAAAAAAAAAAAAACTTATCCAAGAGCCCTGGATTTGAGTCCTGAACTTATCCCCCCAACAAAACTAAATTTAAAAAGCATCAGCATCTGAGCTAGGTATGTGGTACAAGTCTGTAACCGTGGCACTTGGCAGGCTGAGGCAGAAGGACCAGAGTCCAAAAGCAGCCTGAGCTACAGAGACCCTGTCTCAAAAACAGTACGGCAAAAGGACCCTTGGTCCGCACTGTCTGCCAGGTGGAAACCTGTGTCCAGCAGCCAAGCAATCTCCAAATCCCAGGGCTCCTCAGACAGCTCTGCCCCAAAGCCACCTAACCACAGCTGAGGGCTCCCTCTGGCGGTGACATCTTTTCTTTCTGGTAGCACTGATCTGAAAGCTCAGCCCACAGCGCACCACCAGGCCTAAGGTGAAGGTGGACTCGGGACATAGGCGAAAAAGTGGTGGTAGCGGCTACCTTCAAATTCTTTGCAAGGTCAAGAGGGGAGAAAGCCACATGAGCCAAAATAAGCTGTATGTGACAACTGAGGTATAAATGACAACTGAGAAGCTGGGTCTTAAATGGCCCTTATTGCGAGATGGGCTCCCGTGCTGAACTGTATGCCCTATGCTCCGGGTCCAAAGTACCGAGGGCGAGGACAGCCGAGGGCGAGCGACCGTAAGTGCTGTAGCCCACGTCCTAGCGAGTCCCAGCAGGCTGTGCTAGGAAGCCGATTCTGAGCGCGCAAAGCTCCTTAGTATCCATTCCGTTGCTCAAACACAGACTCGGGGACTCAGCCTTGTCACTCCTGCTTAAAAAACCACTTCCAGGACAGAAAAGTGAGTCCGCCAGGAAGGACAGGCCCAGGCGAGGCAGCTGACCCAGGCCCCAGGGACACTCTGGGTGGCAGAGTCGATCTGAGCCAGGCTCAGGGCCAGCTGCCCTCCCTTGAGCTGCTCGCCCTGCAGAAGACCCGGTCCCCAGCTCCGCCCACAGCAGTGTCCTCAGGTTCTGACAGAGAAGTTGGTCGAAGCAGATCTAGAGGGCAGGAGCCCCTGGAGGCCTTCCAGGTTTGACAGCAATTAAAAAACAAATTAAAGGACTCTTGACTCAGTTTCTATTAAACCTTGATGAAATGCAATGGCGCAGAGACAATATTCCCACACTCAGCCCAACGACCAGGAGAAGCCAGGTGGCATCCAAAGCACAGGCTCCAGGAAGGGGCTCGCAGGGCTGGAAGCGCCCACTTGGCCAGGGAGCACCCACTCTGGGGGGCAGCTCTAACCCTGCCCCACCCCACATCCTGGATGCAGCGCGGCGGGGACCAAGGTGGCCTGCGCCTCCTGATGCTCTGAGTCCGGTCTGCCTGCCTTCTGGTGCACCTTGGGGTCCTAGATTCCTTCTTTTTATCCTGATTCCAATAACCAGGTCCTTGAAGAACTTCTTAATTCTTCCTGTGTGTGCAGGGTCCAAAGTTTCCCACTGCTGCAGAAAACGCCTCCGAGAGCGAGCGCATGGCCACGCACAAGAGCAGAGCCGGGGCCCAGCGATGGGGCTGTGGCAGAGAAACCCCGAACCCTTCACCACACTGTGCAGAGCTCACGAGCTGCACGGAGGAGAGCAGGGCTGTGGTGAGCGCGCCTCCCCTCCACGGCCAGAAACCCCACCAGCCCCGCCACAGTTCAGCTGGGACGAAGCGTCCCTTTCCTTGAGAAACTTCATTTTGCGGTGGAACTTGGATCTGGGGTGCTGCTTCCCTTTGGGCAGCTTCTCTTTCTCGGTGTTTCTCACCCCAATTTTCTCTGATGCTCCGGGAAGTTTAAAATTGTAATCTGTTGTGACATAGGGAATTGTCCCCTCGAGCCCACGCTGAAACAGAAACAGAAGCACAGAGAACCATGGACACCTGCGGGACCCGGCTGCGTACCACATGGGCAAGGCTGGCACTCGGCCTCTTCCACGTGTGGCACCCGCTGCCCACCTCCCAGCCCCGCCACAAGCACACCTATGTGCCACTGTCCCACCTGTGCCCATGGTCACCAAGCACTGAGAGGAGGTGCCCTCCAAGCAGGCAAACACCCATGGCCTCCTCCACTCTTGCCCCTGCCAGCTGTCCAGGAGGACCCCGCCGGGTCCTGACCACACTTGGCATGACCTGTGGGCTCACGCCTCTGCAACCACCTGGACAATCCACCTCGCCTCATGACTCAGCCAGGTCCCGCCACCGTCGCTGTGACTCCTGCCCCGACCTCAAGCCCTGGCTCCTCTCGGGCTGTCTCCAGGGTGGGCTCACCTGGCTCGTGAAGACACACTGTGGGATGGAGATGGCGCCGACCAGCAGGCAGTTCACGCTCCTTAACTCCTCCGGGGGTACGGGGGTGAGGATGTGGTACAGCCGCTTCTCCATGTCGATGCCCCTGCAGAGCCCTTCAACACAGGCGCCACACGGTCAGCCTCCCCAGACGCCACACCTCCCCCCGCCGCACTGCAGAGCTGCTCCAGAGGAAGAGCTCCGCGTGTAATCAGGGTGCTACCCTGCTGCAGCGGTTTCTGAGACCCAGAAACTCCCAAATCTCCACGCTGACATCCTTGGCCTCAGGGAGCAATCGAGCAGGTGAGGCAGGGCCGGCCATGGTGCTGGGGATGCAGCCCTGCTGGGCACCATAGGCCCAGCACAGTGGCAGCCCCAGCGGTGACACGATCACATCTGTGTCCAGGTCACCTGACTGTGACAAGAAAAGAGGAGGGGTGCAGAAACTGGCTCCTCTGAAAACAGGACCTCCAGGCCACTGCACATGAGTCGCCACAGCGGTGCTAGGGTCTCCCTGAGCACCAGACCCAACCCAGAAGTGGCCAGTCTCGGGCGTGGGAAGGCAGCGGGTTCAGGGGACCCACGGGGCCTCAGGTTACAGAGGACACCTCCTGGGGGTGGGGGAAGAGGCAGCACCGACCTGAGGTGGACCTAGAGGCCCTGCAGAGGATGAGACACCCCTAGGAAGGCACCCAGGGGAGGAGGGAGGCCTTGGGCCAGGGGAACAGCAGCCTGGAGAGCAGCTGGGACCTGTCACCACCAGGGCAGGCAGAGGGACTCACCAAAGCCCACGCAGTCGCAGATTGGCGTCTGGGCCAGCAGGATGGGCCCCCTCGCATAGCCGCGGACATCATCCAGGATCCTACACAGCCCCAGCCAGCTGGCATTCACCGCATACAGGATGTGGGTGGGGGCCACGTCAGAATGCGTAACCCTCAGAGCAACAGCATTGAAAGGAACCTGGAAGATAAATGTGCAGCTCAGCTCCCTCTATTAATGTCTATTTGTAAAGATTGCTTTTACTTTTTGGTTTTGTGAGTCAGGGTCTCATTATGTAGTTCAGGCTGGACTTGACCTTAACCAGGTAGCCCATGCTGGCTGTGAACTGGTGACCCTCCTGTCTCAGCCTCCCAGGTAGCTGGGATACAAGGGTGTGCCCCCGAACCCAGCTTCACATTTTGGATTTGTCTTTTTGAGACAGGGTTTCGCTATGCAGTTAAGGCTGGCCTTGAACTCACAGTGATCCTCCTGCCTCAGCCTCCCGAGTGCTGGGATTACAGGCATGTGCCACTACGTCCAGCTCACTACACATTGATCTTATATACCAGTAACATTTGCTGGAAAGCTAGCACATTATTGTCTAATGAGATGCAAATAATTCTAGTCTGAGGACCTCCTCAGTGAGTTAAGGTGAACAGAGACTTCAGCCAAGTCCATGTGAAACCCTGGTCACTGATCTTCCGGTGTAAGGAACTCAGAACCGATTCACTGCCAAGAGCAGGAGCAGACGAACTCAGCTCTGGGGCAGAGCTCCCAGGGGTGCGTGTGCTCCGCATGCACAAGACACACAACCAACATCTAAATCCCTGGGTAATTCCTGTTTTTTTTTTTTTTTTTCAGTACTGGGCACAGGAACCAGGGGTACCCCCAGCCCCTTTTATTTTTTATTTTGAGAGAGTCTCACTGAGTCACCCAGGTGGGACTCAAACTTGCAGTCCTTCCTGGCTCAGCCTCCCTAAGTGCTGGTATTTTAGGTGTGCATCACCACCCTGGCTTTTTCTTTTGTTGGTGGCATGGGGAACTGAACCCAGGTCGCTTGCACTGAGGTGCACTCCCAGCCCTTTCTGTTGTTGTTTTGGGACAGCGTCTCGCCAAGTCACTAAATTTGCCAGGCTGGGCTTGAACTTATGGTCCTTCTGCCTCAGCCTCCCAGAGTGCTGGGATCACAGGGGTGCAACACCACACCTGGCTAACTCCCAATTTTTAAAGTGGGAAAGTACTTTGTTATCACACCACTTAGAAATATACGCAAAACCACAAAAGGAGGGCCGGTGAGATGGCTCAGCGGCGTACGCGCCTGCCTGGCAAGCGCGAGGGCCCGAGTTCGACTCCTGGAACCCACATACGAAAAAAGGGCCGGAGATATCGCTCAGTGGCACAGGCACCTGCTGGCACGCGAGGTCCTGAGGTCGACCCCCGGTACCCACCAAAAAAAACACAAAAGGAAAATAAGCCCAGCCCAAGCTTATCCCGGCACACTGTGTGAGGGGACCCAATGCCTGGGTTGGTTTCAGCACCTGTAAAACGCGGGCGAAGTAGCAGGGATTAACACAGGCACAGGGCAGAGCACACATTCCACAGATGTGGCAGGGGCCAGGTGCTGCTCGGTGGGAAAGCAGCTGTGTAGCAGGCGTGAGGCCCTGGGCTCAAACCCTGCACCAAAATAGCAGAAGTGCTGCTGTCAGTTAATTGACCCTTTCTTTGACACGAGAGCTCGCTATAAAGCTCAGGCTGGCCTCGAACCTGTGGCTCTCCTCCTGCCTCGGCCTCCCAGTATTTTCACTCTTTCATCAGCCCAAACCCCAATACTGCAGTGCTTCTATCCAAAACAGTCTCAGCAGCCTGGGCTCCACGCTGCACACTCTGGCATTAGGACTCGACCAGAGGAACAGGGAGCACTTACTTAGGAGCACGCGCAGAGTCCCAAGTGCTAGAGGGACACTGGGCAAGTCCCACAACCATCCTATGAGATCAGCATGGCCCCAAGTGACAGATGAGAAACTGAGTCGCCCAGCCGGTAGGCTGCAGCCCTTAGCTGGCTGCCCAGGGGCAGATGCCGGCTCTGCCAGCCCTGCCGGGTCGCCCACCTCTTTGCAGCTGTTTCTGCATCTGGAAACGGACGAGCACAAGACGGGTCACGGGGTGCTGAGGACTGACGGGCCCCGAGAGCGCCCAGCGCGCAGAAAGCTGCCGAAGGTCTGCCGAGCAAGTCCCCTGACCTCCCCACAAGCCCCGATTACCTGATAGGGTGTCAGGCCATGCAGAGGACGCAGCGGTTTGGGCACTGGGGGCAGCAGCTGGGCAAGGTAAGCTAACACCGTCAGATCTCGGAAAATCCTGTTATGTGAGTCCCTGAAAAATAAATCATAATAAATAAATAAATCAGAACATTGTAAGTAGATTTCTCCCCACACCCACCCCATGTACAAACTGAAATATCACTGCACAGATGACAATTCCATAACACACAGGACCCCCAAGTGGGACTGAACCTGGGGCCTTTACACTGAGCTACATGCCCAGCTCTTTCCTGCCTTTCTTCCTTAACCATTCCTTCACTGATTCAGTCATTTACTGAAACAGGTAGGGTGTTTTTATGTCACTAAATTGCCCAGGCTGATCTTGAACTTGGGATCCTCCTGCCTCAGCCTCCTGCCATCACGCCCAGCTTGACTTTGCTCTTTGAAGATGTTCCCATCTTAACATCTTTGGCTCTGCTAAAAAACATGATCCATAAGTTAAAACTCCTCGCAACCAAAGCTGGAGGCCACATTCAGATGTTTCCATTGAGAATAACTGGTTTTCCTTTATAAACATGCACCTGTGATAGACCTGAAAATTTATTTTGCAGTACTGAGCCTGGCAGCCAGTGCCTTGCACATGCCAAACGAGCACTCCACCACTGAGTCGCAGTCCCAGCCCAGACTGGAAAAATTTTACAGGAGTTATTCCCTCTAAGGAAGTGGTGGCATGCTCCTGTAATCCCAGCTACTTAGGAGGCTGAGACAGGAAGATGGCAAGTGTGAGATCAGCCTGGACAATTTATTTATTTTTTTACTATTATTATTTTTTTTAATATGCAGGTACCAGAAGTCAAACTCAGGACCTCGTGCTTGCCAGGCAGGCACTTATGCCGCTGAGCTATATCACCAGCCCTGGACAATTTTTTTTTTTTTTGGTGGGTACCGGGGGTCAAACTCAGGACCTCACGCGCCAGCAGGCGCCCGTGCCGCTGAGCGATATCACCGGCCCTTTCTTCGTATGTGGGTACCGGAAGTCGAACTCAGGACCTCGTGCTTGCCAGGCAGGCGCTTACACCAACTGAGCTATCTCACCGGCCCCAGCCCTGGACAATTTATTTTTAAAACTTTTTTTTTTGGTACTGGGAATCAAACTCATGATCTTGTGTTTGCCAGGCAGGTGCTGTGCCACTGAGCTATATCCCTGGCTTTTTTTTTGTTTTTTGAGATAGGGTCTCATTATATAGTTCAGGCTTACCTTGAACTCACATGTAGCCTAGGCTGGCCTTGAACCTGTGACAATCCTCCTGCCTCGGCCTTCTGAGTGCTGGGATTACAAGCATGCAGCACTATGCCTGGCCCAGCCTAGACAATTTATCGAGACCCTGTCTCAAAATACAGAAGGGCCAAGGATGTAACTTAGCGATACAGAGCTTGCACAGCACGCCCAAAGCCTTGGGTTCAATCCCCAGTACCGACAAAAACAAAAAAGGGCTGGCGGTACAGCTCAGCGGCACAGCACCTGCCTGGTAAGCACAAGGTCCTGAGTTGATTCCCGGTACCAAAAACAAACAAACAAAAAACTGCGTAGTATAAATTTCAAACAAACATCCTCATTCAACTGAAGGAAAAAAAGGTTTTTCAGCCAAATGGTGGTTTACTCACCGATTCCTTGGAGTTTTTCTGAACGAAAACTCTGAATTCACACGCAACAATTTATGTCCAGTAAAGAGAACTGGGCTGTCTTTCTCTTCATCAGCAAACTCCAAACTGTCTGTGAACTCCGGGAGGGGGAAGCCTCGCTTTCGGACTCGGGACTTGCTCTTAGTGTACAGCCCATCTGTGTCGTCCACGTAGTCCGGGCTGAGGTTGGGCATCTGCTTGTTCTGGGCAGAGCTGAACTGCACCACGTGGCTGGGGGACAGCAGCCGGATGAGGTCGATGAGAAGCAGGAGGCCTTCATCTGTGAGCGGGAGACGCTGTGAGCACACCCAGCACTGCAGATCAAGGACAGGCGCCAGCGCAACACAGGCACCCTGATCCCGAGACAAAACTAACTCGCCTGGCATGCGGCACACGCCTGTAAGCCAACCTGCTCAGGTGGCTGAGGCAGGAGGATCGCAAGTTTCAGGGCAGCCTGGGAACCTTAAGGAAAATCTGTCTCAAAAAACAAAGCAAAGTCGGGCGTTGAGGTGCACACCTGTGATCCCAGCACTTGGGAGCCCGAGGCAGGAGGATCCCCTCAAATTCTTTTTTTTTTTTGGTGGGTACCGGGGGGACAACCTCAGGACCTCGCGTGCCAACAGGCGCCCGTGCCGCTGAGCGATATCACCGGCCCCTTTTTCGTATGTGGGTTCCGGGAGTCGAACTCGGGCCTTCGCGCTTGCAAGGCAGGCGCTTACGCCGCTGAGCCATCTCACCGGCCCGATCCCCTCAAATTCAAGGCCAGCCTGAACTATATATTGAGACTGTCTCAAAATAAATAAATAAATAAATAAATAAATAAATAAAAATAAAAACAAACAAACAAAAAATAAAATAACAAGACAAAACCCCAAGGCGATGTTACCCCATTTAGTTGGAACAGCTATCACCAAAAGGGCAACAGACAATGAGGGCTGCGGAGGACGCGAGCGCACACTGCTGGTAGGAATTCAGAGTGGCTCACAGACAATGCTGCGGAGGCTCCTCAGAAATCAGAAGCAGAAAAATAAGGAAACAAATAAAAACAGAGCTACTGCAAAAGGCAGCAGTCCCAATCCTGGGTAGAAATGCAAAGCAAAAGAACTCAGTATGTGAAACCGAGATCTGCCCTCCTGTGCTTACTGCAGCCCAGTCACGACAGTTGGGACGTGAGACCAGCCCAAGGAGCCAGTGACAGACAGATGCATTAAACACTGTGGCACCCGGACCCGACGGAGACCTGTTCCACCAAGGAAAGGAAAACCGACAGCGAGCACGGACCGTGTCCAGCAGAAAAGCCAGGAGGCAGCTCCTGCACGCGCGCCACGCAGACGGGATCCGTGCTCAGGGGATGGTGAGCCGCCCCGATCTGAGCAGCACACGCCATGTGGATGCGACAGCGTCCTGGGGACAGCATCGGGGCCCGCAAAGGTGCACTCTGCCAGCCGCCCAGCCCCGGATCCGCGCCTGCAGGGTTACCTGTCACCCAGCCCATCGTGTTGACAATCAGCGGGGCCTCTCTTTTGTAGGCGTTGAACACGTATTTGATTATATCAATGTAGTTCTCATAGTTATTTTTGCAAGAAGGTTTCCCATAATACACCATTTTCTGTGGCGTCCTCTGGTGGGTGTAAGGTGGTCCTAGGGAAACAGCGGGGAGGGTAAGCAGCAGCGATGGGTGCGGCTTGATGGGAAAGCAGCGCTTGCCTGCTACATGGAAGGCTCTGGAGCAGCTCTCCCGGGCCTGGTGTGGTGCCAAATGCCTGTAAGCCCTCCTAACCCTTGCACTCAGGAGGCTGAGGCAAGAGAATCACCTTGAGTTTGATGGCAGCGTGAACTACACACGGAGACCCTGTTTTCAAAAATAAATAAAATAAAATAAAATCCCTAGAACTAGAAGTAATAATAAGAATGCTCCTAGAACATCTTGTTTTGCTACAATAGGAATTGCTCAAGTGAGGACAAAGCCATAGGCAGCAGGGTCAGCAGAGTGTGGGGACCAGGAGTAGATGTTCTGAGGAGGTGGCTGGCACAGCTGGAAGCCTGGTCACGCATGGGAACACTGGGAAAACACACGAATGTGTTAAGAATAATGACAGCCAGGTTTCTCACTACTGAAGCACGGTTTGCAAACGCGGAGTGAAAACCACAAGAATCCCCTGGAGCTGGACTGGAACTGGGGCTACCATGGGGACTCTGGCTTTGTCCCTGCATCTACAGGTAACAGTGAGACACACATGTGGCCAGGGACGTGTGGTGTGAGATATACACAACCGCCATGTGTGTGCACACTTCAATATTCCCTGCCTATTCGCTGAGGGACCCCGAAGCAGTGATATTCCAGGAGAAAGCAGCGTCCCGGGACCCGGATCTCTGCTCCAGGAGAAGGAGCCACGGGGCATGCAGGCCGGACAGAGGGAAGGCGCACGATAAGTGCAGAACACCTTGAGCCAGGAAAGAAAGGGGGAACTTAAAAAAGGAAAGTAGGTGTCAAAAGACCCAGTGACAATAGGAAGGGGCTCTGCTGGGCAAATCTGGGACAATATAAGCATTTGTGTGACAAGAAGCCACAAGTCCAACAGTTATAAAGATTTCCCCATAGAGGAGCATCCACCCACAAAGTGGAAGAAATAGTGGGAATACAAAATCACCATCTTGCCAGGTGTGGTGCCACACACCTGTAATCCCAGCATTCCAGAGGCTGGGGTAGGAGGATCACCATAAATTTGAGGCCAGCCTGAGCTACACAGTAAGACCTTGTCTCAAAAAAAAAAAAAAAAAAAAAAAAAATCAAAGACCACGAGCGTGGTGGGGCAGGTCCGTTTTTCCTATTATACACGAGCTTTGGGTAAATACTATTAATTTTGAATTTTATAAATCCAAGACATGCAAGACACAGGAAGCACCTACCCAGAACTGGTTCTGTAATATTCAGTAGAGAAACGCAGCCAGGCGGAGTGAATTCTGTCTGGCCCATATCACATTCCAAGTAGTCAATGCAGGAAACACTGAAAATTTTAATTAACATAACAAAATTTCACTGAGCTTTACTGTACAGAAGAGAAATAGGATGCAAGGACTCTGCACATGCAGGCGTGATCCTTTTTACGTGGCCGTTTAGGTGGCACACGCCGCGATGCCAGGCATGTGCACAGTGCCATCACAAGCCGCACACTTGCACTCCAGGCGCTCTCTTCCTGTTTCGTCCTTAGAACACAACAGGGCTCATCCCGACCCGGAGTTCCAGATTCTAAGATGTTATCCGCACAAACAGATGGCACGACAGGCACCGCCCCCCGCCAGCTTGCCTCCCAAAGCACCGTCACTGCAGGCCAACGTGAAGTGCCACCGTGCAGCGCGACAGAGCCGTGCAGTCTCTGCCAATGAGCCAGGCTGCTTCCCGCTGCAGCCCTCCCACGCACACCCTGCCTCCCGCCGCAACCGAGCCCCTACCACAGCGGGAGGAAAAGCGTGCTCACCTGTTTAACAGCTGGTTGATCAGGTACCTATTGAACGTGGACTTTCCCACGTCCTGCGGGCCACAGACCAGGATGACGGGGCAGCCATCTGCTTCCTCTGCAAAGGGACAAACATCGGCCTGCTCAGCCCCGTCCCCGTGAGCCGCAGCGCATGAGCATCCGGGTTTAGCCCAGCGGTCACTCACCGCAAGACGCGCTCACTAACTCCTCCAGGGCCGAGAGGGTGCTCGCCGTCAACTGAAGCCCTTTCTTCCTTTTTTCCCTCTTGATGCCGACAGACCTCAGGACCAAACATTCAGCAGTAACCTGGGAAGTTGACTTCAGAAATATAATTCAAACAATGAGAGGTGAAAAAAGTGCACATTTGTCTCTTCGTTTCTCAATTCCTAAGTCGCACACAGCTGGGCGTTACAAAAGGTAAATCTGCTCTCCCCTTTTCTCTCACTGTTCCCAAACCCCACCCACCAGCAAATCCCATCAACACCACGCCTGCAGCTCTGGTAGCTCACACTCCCTCCACAGGAGGCTCCGGAGAAAACAGACACCCGGAAGTGAAAAAATGGGCGCTAGAAGAAAAAATAAAAAATAAAAATAAAATAAAAAAAAACAAGGAAAAGTCAATAGGGTGTGGTGGTATACACCTGTAATCTCGGTACTTGGGAGGCTGATGCAGGAGGATTGCAAATTCAAGCCCAGCCTGGGCAACATAGGGGCTTAGCAAGAACCTGTCTCAAAAAATAAAAAAGATTAGGGATGCAGCTCAGTGCGAAGGCCCTCAATCCCCAGAACCACAAAAAATAAAGTAAAGTAAAATAAAATAAAATAGTAAAAGCAGCTGGGTGTCGAGGCACATACCTACAAACCCATCACTGCACAGCCTAACGCAGGAGAATCTCCGAGCTCAGCTTGAGCTGACAGCAAGTTCAACACTACCCTGGACTACGCAGTGAGACGCTTTCTCAAAAGAGCCCATCTTCCCATCCCCCACAGGAAAAAAGCTTAAGGAATAAAACAACAGTGGTGGTTGACTAAGTTCCAGGAGGGGAAAAAGGTGAAAGTAGCTTATGTGGTGGCGCACACCGGTAATCCTAGCTACTTGGGTGGCTGAGGCAGGAGGATCACAAGTTTGAGGCCAGCCCGAGCAATTTAGTGACACCTCCTCTCAAAAGAAAATAGAAAAGCCCACCCACAACCTGCTCCCATTTGGTCATAACTTCAGTTCCATTTCCTGTATCCCAGGAAATGCCGGAAGAGACCATGTCACCACCCTCTCTGGCCAGGAACCAGAAACCCTCATGGCGGCCTCAGCACCCTCTCCCCTCTCTAGGGCACTTCTCCTCCTCCTCTGGATCGCTGCCACCTGCCCTGCTCCCATCCAGTGCCTTTAACCCCAGCTGAACAAAACACTCTCCCACCATGTCTGCCCCCAGCCGCTGCTCCACCTCTCACATCACAGCGGATATGTAACTACTGACCCCGTGAGCGCCTCTCTTTCCTGGAGCTGCCCCTCAGCAGCACACTGAACCACTGCGCTCCAGCCAGCCGTCCCTCTTCCCCCAGGGCTCCCTTCTCAGGCCCCTCGTACCAGGAGCAGCTCCCATCTCCCTGGAAGCCCTCTAACCCTGGGCTTCTGTAACCCCAAGGCTGATCCTTCTCACTCAGGCTCCTCTGCCGCCTCCCCCTTGCCCGGCCTCCTCCTGCGTGCCGGCCCTGGTCCTTGCGCCTCTCCTTGCCACCTCCACCCTCTCCCTCCATGCCATCACCACCTCTGCTCTCAGTTGCCCTCCCTGCTGCAGGCTCCCAAGTGGATAGCTCCAGCGTCTTCCCGGACTCAGCTCACTGTCTGAGCTCAGCTGGACGCTGATAGGCATCTCCACGGCAGCAGAACGAACCCAGCTCCTACCGCAGGGCCCTGGCTCAGTGAATGGCAACTCCATGCACCAGCATGGGTAGGCCAATAAATCTGGCGCTACTCCATGACTCATTTTGGTTTTGTGCTGGGGATTGAACCCAGGGTCTCCCTCACAGTAAGCATGTGTTCTCCACTGAGCTGCACCCCCAGACTCTGGGGTTCTTCCCCTCACCTCACATCCAGCCCATCCACTAATCCTGTAGTGTCGACTTGATGGCTCATGGGAGACAGTGACAGCCATGGAAGTTCACTCAGGAAACTAACGATTTGGCCAGCAAAGATCAGAGGTGAGGAGTGAGAGAGATTAGAGTGCAAGCACGTTTCGATTATTCATTTATGGTATAGAGAGGAAAAAAAAAAAAAAGAGAATCACTAGCCAGCTACCATATGAAACCAGGTGTGGTATGACGTGCCAGTAATCCTGGTACGCTGGGAGGCTGAGGCAGGAGAATTGCAAGTTTCAGCACAGCCTGGCAATTTAGTGAGACCCTGTCTCAAAATAAAAAAAGGATTGGAATGTAGCTCAGTATGAAGACCCAAGATTTAATCCTTAGCACCCAAAATAACAAAAACAAAACAAAAAGAAACACGCCCTAGAAACCAACTACCACGTGAATGGTGGCTTTTGCTGGGAACTGAAACTGAAGAAGAGGAGGAGAGCCATTTTTCCTAATTTACCTTTCTATACCAACTATCTCCTAAGTGCAGATGTGGGTGATACTCTGTCAGATCTACAACGCCAACAGGACAGACTGATCTTCCAAGAGAACGTCCCACATGCCCACTGGATACAACTGCTTTGACATAAGTAATCAGCAAAACTGCATGAAAGCTAGTTATACCTCTTGCTCGAAAATGGCAGATGAACCTGGATGGCTGGTTATGAAGTTTACAGTGGTGCTCTTCAGGCGTTCTAGCAGCACAATGGAACACAGAGGAGAAAAATTCTTCATTGCCCAAGATCTGTCCTCTGTAAAGAGAAAGAACACATCACAAGTAGTAGCTACTGCTACACTCTACCCCCTTTAAGGTTGCCATGTCCTCCGCTAAACTATCAAGTTTTGTTTTGTTTTGTTTTTTGTGGGTACCGGGGATCGAACTCAGGACCTCGCACGCCAGCAGGCACCCGTGCTGCTGAGCGCGATCACCAGCCCTTTTTTCATATGTGGGTACTGGGAGTTGAACTCGGGACCTTGCTCTTGCCAGGCAGGTGCTTATACTGCTGAGCTATCTCACTGGCCCCAACTATCAAGTTTTTGACAGTAAGAATTACACTTGTGAATTTTTTCAGGAGACTCTATCACAGAGTAGGAACACTTTGGAGTGGAGAAATCAATCCATCTACTCAGTCGTGGCCTTAGAAAATTTTTATGATGTGCAAAATAGTCAAAACAATAGTACTGGGCCAGTGAGGTGGCTCAAGCGGCATAACCACCTGCCTGGCAAGCGCGAGGTCCTGAGTTCGACTCCTGGAACCCACATATGAAAAAAGGGCCGGTGATATCGCTCAGTGGCATGGGAGCCTGCTGGCGCGCGAGGTCCTAAGGTCGACCCCCGGTACCCACAAAAAAAAAAAAAAAAAAAAAAAAAAAAACAATAGTATTTTAATTCTTAGGAACCTTGTGAGAATTAAAATAGATATATAAAAGTGCTTCACATATTGTCCAGACCCCTGTTAGCATTTAAAATCATTAGCCTCATTACAGAAGGCCCTCATTAATTTCCCCAGCTCTCATTACCCAGGTTAAGATGCGCTCTGAGCAAAGCTCGGGCTTCCCTTTTGATGTCCTTCTTGCTCTTCTCAGGCATGGAGTAGTGGACTGCGTTGATGGTCAGGTAAGAGTGGGTATAGGCAGAGAAAATGTCATGGGCAGGCTGGCCTTGGTTGATGACAAAACCTAACACCTCCACCTGGCCATAGAGGCAAGTCATGCGACAGATACCACTAAAAGTAAAACCCTAACAGGGAGGAAAGAAAGAAATAACATTAGAGATCCTGTCACTGAAGACCGAAAATTCTAAGATTGTAACTTGCTACACACATATCAAAAGACAGCGGATTTCTCAGTAACATTACACTGTACTAAGTGATCAATATCATATTTTTAATATAAGATCATTCCATGCAGCAACACAGCTCAGCTGCCCCCAGGGTCCAGACTGACCCTACCAACCGGTCCTCACAAACTGTCCACTTCCTGGGTTTTCACTCCCCACCAGCATGCAAGGAGGACTCTCCCAGGCCAGAGTCCGTCCAGGTATAATCTCGGGAAGGTCACCTAAACTGTTTCTTCATGCTGAAACACCTACCGAGACAGCGGCAATTACTCCAGAGAGATCTGGAAGTGTTAAAGGGATTCGAATACCTAAAGCACTCAGTACACTTAAGACAGACCTGAGCAACCAGTAAACGCAGTTCAGTATTTTTGCTAGGATTTTTTTTTTTTTTGTACCGGGAATCGAACTCAGGACCTTGCGCTTGCCAGGCAGGCGCTTGCGCCGCTGAGCTATATCCCCAGCCCTTTTTGCTAGCATTCAAGTCCACCCAACTGGGAAGCCCTGTAGACCCCTTAGCAAAAGCCGAATTCCCACGGCAAAAAGTTGGTCCTGAAACCGACCTGCAGCTGGAGGAATTCGGCGGGAACCGAGCGACCAAGGGACCAATGGACCGGAGAACCAGGGGATTTGGGGACCTGGGTCCCGGGGCTGCGTCTCCACCCTCCAGCCCCAGGAGACCCACCTGGTCCGCCGGCAGCAGCAGTAGCACGCGGCCCGGCCCCGCCGCTCGCACGGGCGGGATGGGGACGGTGGAAGGGGCGCTCGGAGCGGGCGCGGGGAGCGGGCCGGGCAGCGGGCGCGGGGCCGGGCTGGGGACCGGGCTGGGGGCCGCGGCCTTGGGCCTCCGGGGGGTCTCGGCGCGCGCCCCTGGGCAGGCGCCCTCGCTCCAGTCCGCGCCGGCCGCCTGGGCCTGCAGCAGCCGTCGTCTCAGCCGCCGCCGGCCACACCTGCCCAGGGCCCCGAGCCGGCGGCGGGGCCGACGGCTGAGCATCAGCTGAGGCCGACCCTTGCGCGTCCGCACCCACGTGGGGCGGCCGGGACTCCGGCGGAGCGGCGACACTGCGTCCGCCATGCTGTGCCGCAGGCGTCGGCGCCGCGACAATCTCGCGAGATCTCGTCGATAGCGCGGCGGCCAGTCTTGTGTCTCGTACGAGTGGTTGCGGAGCAGCTCGCGCCCTCTATCGACGGCCTCCGGGAGTGCACTAGGGGCTCCGCCGACCTGAGGAACTCTGCTGTCCCACAGTGAACCCCATTTACATTATGCAAAACTCCCGCCCCGGCCGACTGCATAGCGAAAGCCGAAACTCCGCGTCCAACCGTGGGGCCACCTCTCCGGAAATCCACCTGGGTCTTTTTTTTTTTTTCCCCTGCAGAAAAAGCCCCAGGATTGCCATTTTAAACAAAAGCAGGCTATTTGCATGCCTTGAGTTTACATATATTTGTCTCTGACCTGAAGGGAGCAATCCTGGATAACAACACTGAAGTATGATGATTTGCTCAATATTTCAGTGTCAGAAAACTGAGGACTGGGTGCAGGAATCAGCTCAAAACCCTGTCTCATTCGGTAAACTGAGGCCAGGGTAAAGGGTTCTAAACCCTGCAGCTTGCGAGGCACAGGGGACATCATTTGTAGTACCAGTTACTAGTAAAGGCAGGAGCTAAAGGAAGGAAGATCGCGTGGGCCCAGAACTTCAAGACCAGTCTGAGCAACATAGCAAGACCCTGTATTCCTGGATGGTGTATGTCTGTAATCACAGCACTTGGGAGGCTGAGGCAAGAGGATCACGTTAATAACCCTAACCCTAACCCTAAATTCTAGGCTAACCTGGGTTACATAGTGAGACCCTCTCTCAAAAACAAAAATAAAACCACCCTGCTGGTCCCTGATAGCAACTCACCATACCCAGCCCCTCACAACACCCAGGGAAGTGGTGTCCCAGCCTCCACCTCTCTTCTTGAGCCAGAGCAAGGGCAGAACCCATGACCGTGCAGAGGAGGGGTCGCTGGGCGCTACCTGGTTTGCATCCCTGCCCTGGCCCTGCCCAATTCCTGAGTGGAACCGCAGGCCCGGAAGGCCAAGAGAAATGGCCCACTTTCTACAACTGGGCTCCGGTCCCACCCCTTTCAGGGGCATGAAGCTGCCAAGTGTCTGGGCGGCTGCCATCCATCCTTGTCAGAAGGTGCCACTCGGCCATGCCAGACACAGGGGCACCTGGCCAGCATGTTCCTCCGGGTGACTCACCTGGTCTGTCTGCAGCTAACCCTGACCTGCTGCTGGGCTCTTGGCTGCCATGAAGCAGCCTCATCTCCCGACTTCACCCTCCCAGGAGATTACCTCCTCGCGGGCCTGTTCCCTCTCCACAGTAACTGTCTGCATGTGAGACGTAGTCCCCAGGTGACCCTCTGTGACAGGTGAGTGAGGGGCCACAATGGTGGCTTCATGGGACCTGTGGCTGCAGGACCCCCTGCCTGCTTCCATGCTACCCCTTGAGCTACTGTCCCCACCCCTCCACATCCAGCTACAGTTGCCACCTTTGAGTACTGGCCAGACCCAGGAAAACCCACTAGCGTCTGTGTCCTGATGCAGTTCTGTCCCTGCCATCACTGTGTGTTTGTGTGTGTGTGTGTGTGTGTGTGTGTGTGTTTCATCGGCGTGCGTTGTATAACTCCATCCAGTGCCCTGGCTCTTCTACCAAGTGGCAAGAGTGGTCTCCTGGGGCTGGAAAGAGAGACACTTTCGGGTTTAGCAAAGATGCATTATGTAGAAGTCAGAGGTTGAGACAGAGAAAACCCACCGCTTTTCGTTGTTGTTGTACTGGGGATTGGACCCAGAGCCCTCACACTGAGCTACATCCCCAGTACTTTATATTTGGAGACAGGGTCTTGCTAAATCTCTAAGTTGTCCAGGCTGGGCTTGAACTTACCATCCTCCTGCCTCAGCCTCCCGAGTGATGGGGTGACAGGCATACACCTCCACACTCAGCTCTGGTTTTCTTTTAAAGAAGTCAGGGGCTATTGGGGTCTTGGCCTAGCCCTAATCTCCTAAATGAGTGGATGATGAATGGCTTAAATATTTATTTATTATTTTTTTGTGTGGGTACTGGGGGCCGACCTCAGGACCTCAGGCGCCAGAAGGCACCCGTGCCGCTGAGTGATATCACCGGCCCTTTTTTCGTATGTGGGTTCCGGGAGTCGAACTCAGGCCCTCGCGCTTGCCAGGCAGGCGCTTATGCCGCTGAGCTCTCACCGGCCAGAATGGCTTAAATAAAATAGAGCAGTAGTATGATTTGGGGGTGTCCAGGAAAGTCAGAACTCTCTCTTTCAGGAGTAAAGACAGAGCTCCACGGGATGGCCCATATTTATTTGGTTTTCAAACAAAGGAAGGGGATACTGAGGCAAGGTGGAAACTGAGCAGGTCCCTGGGAGTCAGTTCAAAGCAGTACATTTTACCAATTAAGAGAACTGTCGGATCTGTAAGGCTGGCAGCTTTAGTGCTCTGGAATAGGGGTGTCAGCAGCCCGTGTCCTCGGCTGCCTCAGCTGTGGTGTCATCTTGACTTCACAGTGCTATGAATATGAGTTTTTCCAACACAGACAGAGGTCCCTGTGTTCAGTAACTTAACCCTGTACAGCCCGCTCTCCAACAAGTGTCTGTGGACTGTTAAGCCCCGGAGGCTTGAGGATGCTGTCGGGCTAGGTGACAGTGTGCCCAGCACATGCCACAAACCCTACTGTTGGCCCAGGAGGAAGGTTCTGAGATCCTGATGGATGAGGCCCAGGCCAGAGAGCTGCAGATGGGGAGCTGGGAAAAGAAAAGTGAGAGTTGGGAAAGGGGTGGTGAAGAGGACAGGAGAAAAGCAGCCCCGGATAACAGGAGAGTTTCCACACCGAAGGGCGCAGCTTCCTCTGAGCAACACAGGACAGGAGTGGCGGAAGCGGGGAGGCCAGAGACCATGTGTCACCAGCATGTCCCTGTCATGACACAAAGTAGGGGTGACAAGGCACGCAGACCCTCGGCATGCTCCCAGGCAGCCCCCTGAGAAACACTGTTGAAGGCAGTGAGGCAGGCAGGTGTGGTGGTGAATGTCACGCATGTGTGCTCGGGGGGTGGCACCCAGAGTGGCCTTGTCAACCACCAGTCTCCAAGTTGCCATGAAGGTATTTTGTAGAAGTGATCATCCTGTGTCCTCTGCCAATACACTGACTAGAGCAGGTGACCGACCCGCCACAGTGTGGGTGCGCCTCGCCCAGTCAGTTGAAGAATTTCAGAGACAAAGATGGAGGTCCTGGAAAAGAAGGGATTTCTGACTTTGGACTCAAGATTGCAACATCAACATGTGCCAGAGCGTCCGGCCTGCTGGCTCATCCAGAAAATTCTGGGTTGTCATGTGAGCCCGGTCCTTAAGTATCTATGTCTGTTTATCTATCTCTCTATCCATCCATGTCCTGTTCTATTTCTCCGGAAGACCCTAAAATAGGCTTCTTGCTACAGGACTTCTCTCTTTTGTTGTCATTGTTGGTTTTGTTTTGTTTTTTTCTGACACAGGGTCTCGCTATGTAGCCCAGGCTGGTCCTCCTGCCTCGGCCTCCTCACTGCTGGGATTACAGGCATGCACCACCATGCCTGGCACACTACAGGACCTCTGTGCCTTTTGATCCTAATATGCTTGTCCAAGAGGGACGTGGGAAGTGGCGTTCCTCCAACTCGTGCCTGGTCTCTTCCCAGGCCTGTCAACGCCTCCTGTGTGTGGCTTCAGGACCCATGCTGAGGGTGTCGTGTTGGAAGATGAACCCAGAGGTCCCTTTCCGGCCTCAGCCTCTGGGGTGCTGAAAGGCTGGGGACCCGGGGATGCCTGGACCCCTCATTCTTGCTGGGGTCTCCCCACAGGCCTCACAGCTTCAGCGGCCATGGCTACCACCTCTTCCAGGCTATGCGGCTCAGTGTGGAGCAGATAAACAACTCCACGGCCCTATTGCCCAATGTCACCCTGGGGTACGAGCTCTACGACGTGTGCTCTCAGTCGGCCATCGTATATGCAGTGCTGCACGCACTGTCCTGGCAGGGGACGCACCTCATGGAGATGCAGGAAAACCTGCACCACTACTCCCCTAAGGCGATGGCGTTCATTGGGCCCGACAGCACTGACAATGCAGCCACTGCCACCGCCCTGCTGAGCCCCTTCCTGGTGCCCCTGGTAAGCTGGAGCCTCGGCTGGGGTGGTGGCAGGTGCTGCTGTCCCCTCTGAGGCTGGTCTAGTCCCTCGGACAGCTGGGAAGACCCTGCTTTAGTCCCCTCCTTCCTCTCCAAGGTCTCCCTGTATCCACCCGCCTGGGGACCCCCTGCCCTGCCTCCCACCCTCCATCCTTCCGTAAACAAGCAACACCCTTGCTTCCTACCCCTTCGACCCTGCCTCTCCAGGCCTCCCTGCTTCCTCTCTTCCCTCACCAGTCCCTTGGCCTCGCCCCTCCTGTGTCTATCAATTTCTCCAGATTGGGTTTCCTAGGGGACCCTCTTATCTGCTCCTCAGCTGGTGGCTCCCAGTTCTGTCCCCACCACGCTTACTCCTTCTGTGAGCTACAGCACCTTCTAGACTTCCAAGTCCAGAGAGCACTTTCCAGACTTTCTCTGTTTTACATGACTTTTTTTTTCTTTTTCTTGTAGGGATTAAATCCAGGGTCTTTACACTCAGCTACATACCCCCCCCCCCCCCGCCTTTTGAGTCAGGGTCTCATTTTGTAGTTCAGGCTGAACTTGAACTCACTATGTAGCCCAGGCTGGACTCAAATTTGTGGAGATTCTCCTGCCTCAGCCTCCCAAGGGCTGGGATTACAGGCGTGCACCACCACACTTGGCTTTTTTTTTTTTTTTTTTTTTTTCCCCTGAGATAAGGTTTTCTTAACTTGCTCAATTGCCCAGGCTGGGCTCAAACTTTCCATCCTCCTGCCTTACAGCTCAGAATGCTGGGATTACAGGCCCATGTCTGTAATCCACACCGTTTATTTTGTGTGACTTGTGACCTCTCAGGCCAGTCCTCTTCTTTCTCAGGCTCCAAGAGAGACTCCTCTTGGCCCATCTTCCCAACCCCCCTCCTCCCCATCCTCTTCCTCCCCACCCCCCTCCTCCTTAAAGCCCCTCCTCTCTCGCCCCCTCCTCCCAGCCCAGCCATGCGGAACTCTCCTCCTGTCCTGCAGGGGACGCTGTCCTCCTGCAGCCCCACCCCCTGCCCAGCTGGAGGCTGGTGTCATCCTCTCCACCCAGGCCACAAACACAGCAGCCCCACCTGGCCACACTCCTCCTCCCTTGTCCCTTACCTTGCCTCTCTTGCCAAGGTCGCTCTTTCTTCCGTCTCAATGCCCCACGTCCGCCCCTCTTCTCCACTGCCCCAGCTTTCATCCGTCCTCCCATCGCCCTCCATTTGGTCACCCCCCCACGCCGCCATCACCCCCATCTGGGTGACCCACCAGCCCCCTCAGGGCTCCCCGGCCTTTTCCACCATGTTCCTCCATGAAGTGAGAATGCACTCCCCAAATACGAGTCTGCAAGGGCCACTTCTTGGGGAGCAACCCCTAGACTCCCCATGGCTAAGGGATGACGAACAAGTCCTTCAGCTCAAGAGTTAAAGCCTCCTCCCTGCCCTCCTCAGGCAAAGGCCCTTGTCCCAGGCAAAAGCCCCTGTCGGTCCCCAAACACATGGTCATACCTCACTCCCTGAGCTCTGAGTGCAGGACCCCTTCGCCTTGTCCACTAGGCTGATCCCCACACCCCACAAAGATCCCCCTCCTCACCAGAGCCTGCGCAGTTCTGGTCTATTGTGTCAAGGGCAGCTCTCCTGGTCTCTGTCCTCCCTGTGTCCCCACACCCAGCACAGGCCCGGGCACTGGGGGGCCTTCAGTCGTGGTTGCTGCTGCTGATCTTACTGAATGGGGCCCCACAGATCAGCTACCAGGCCAGCAGCACGGTGCTCAGCGCGAAGCGGCTGTACCCCTCTTTCCTGCGGACCATCCCCAGCGACAGGTACCAGGTGGAGACCCTAGTGCTGCTGCTGCAGAGGTTTGGGTGGGTCTGGATCTCCCTGGTTGGCAGCTCCGGTGACTATGGGGAGCAGGGGGTGCAGGCACTAGAGGACCTGGCCACGGAGCGGGGTATCTGCATTGCCTACAAGGGCATTGTGCCTTTCTCTGCCTGGGTGGGCGACAAGGAGATGCAGGGCATGATGAGTGGCCTGGCCCGGGCCAGGACCACCGTGGTGGTGGTCTTCGCCAGCCGGCAGCTGGCCAGAGTGTTCTTTGGCTCTGTGATGCTGGCCAACCTAACTGGCAAGGTGTGGATTGCCTCAGAAGACTGGGCTATCTCCACACACATCGCCAGAATGTCTGGAATCCAGGGCATTGGGATGGTGCTGGGGGTGGCCATCCAGCAGCGACTTGTCCCTGGCCTGGAGGAGTTCGAAGAGGCCTATGCCCGGGCAGTCAAGGGGGCCCCCAGGCCTTGTCCCAGAGGCTCCTGGTGCAGCATCAATCAGCTCTGCAGAGAGTGCCAAGCCTTCACGGCACACACGATGCCCACGCTTGGGGCCTTCTCCATGAATTCTGCCTACAACGTGTACCGGGCGGTGTATGCTGTGGCCCATGGCCTTCACCAGCTCCTGGGCTGTGCCTCTGGCTCCTGTTCCAAGGGTCAAGTCTACCCCTGGCAGGTAAGAGAGTTCCAGACTCCTGCATCAGGGAGAAGAGCCATTCCTAAGACACATAGAGTGGGCACTCCTGGACACCCTTTAGGGCCACTGGCTTGAGGGCTGGTCTTCTCTTAGACAACCCTTCTCCTAAACCTTGATACTCTCACACACCATGCCCCAGAAATCAGAAGGGCTAAAAAAAAAATCCCTCTCCAAAAAGGTCCTTTGGGGCCGGTGATATAGCTCAGCGGCCTAAGCGCCTGCCTGGCAAGCGCGAGGTCCTGAGTTCGGTTCCCAGTACCCACATAAAGAAAAAAAAAAAAAGGTCCCTTGTAGCCAGTTGTGGTGGGCACACCTGTAATCCTAGCACTTGGAAGGCTGAAGCAGGTGGATCACTACACGTTGAAGACCAGCCTGAGCCACATAGTGAGTTCAAGACCAGCCTGAACTACATAGTGAGACCCTGTCTCAAAAAACAAAACAAGGGGGCCGGTGAGACGGCTCAGCGGCTTAAGTGCCTGCCTTGCAAGCGCGAAGGCCCGAGTTCGACTCCCGGATCCCACATACGAAAAAGGGGCCGGTGATATCGCTCAGCGGCACGGGTGCCTGTTGGCGCGCGAGGTCCTGAGGTCGTCCCCCCGGTACCCACAAAAAAAAAAAAAAAAAAAAAAAAAAAAACAAGGGCCGGTGAGATGACTCAGCGGCTTAAGTGCCTGCCCGGCAAGCGCGAGGGCCCAAGTTCGACTCCCGGAACCCACATACGAAAAAGGGGCCAGTGATATCGCTCAGCGGCACGGGCGCCTGCTGGCGCGCGAGGTCCTGAGGTCGACCCCCCGGTACCCACAAAAAAAAAAAAAACAACAACAAATAAACAAAGGTGTCGTTTGCTAGAGGCCTTTTCCTAGGAGGCTGGTTGGGAAGGCCAGAGGGTTCTTAGGAGGGGAGGGGGCTCTGAGGAAGGGACCCCTCTTTCTGGAACATCCAGTTGGTGTGGCCTGTGGTGGCTTCAGGATGTTCGTTTCAGCTTCTGGAGCAGATCTACAAGGTGAATTTTCTTCTACATGAGGACACTGTGACATTTGACAAGAATGGGGACCCCCTCAGTAACTATAACATCATTGCCTGGGACTGGAGTGGGCCCACGTGGAACTTCAGGGTCATCGGCTCCTCCACAGGGCCTCCTGTTCGACTGGACATAAACAAGACCAATATTCAGTGGCATGGAAAGGACAACCAGGTAATAGGGACGTGGTCACTCACCAGGTGGCTGCCATAAGACAGAAGCTTGGGAATGATGCTTACTTAGAGGGAGAAAAGGACCCACAAGCTGTCCCTTGACCTGGGACCCTCTGTATGGTGGCAGAATACCCGTGGCTTCTTACAGGTGCCCACATCTGTGTGTACCAGAGACTGTGCTGAAGGGCACCATCGCGTGGTTGTGGGTTTCTACCATTGTTGTTTCGAGTGCGTTCCCTGTGAGGCCGGGACGTTCCTCAACAAGAGTGGTGAGTGAACAAGTGACCATCACTCTCAGTGTCTGCACAGCAGGTGCAGGACCTCACTTAGGCCCCACAGGTGGACACCCGGCTCCAGAATCAGGGCCCAAGTCACTGGGCTGCCAGTGAGGTGCAAGTTGGAGGACACCTGCCTCCAGACTGAATTTCAATCAAGTAGGTGGAAACAGACTGAAAGCCGTAGACCAAGGTGTGTTCTCTACTAGAGAGATTGGTCTTGTCATAGCTCCTGCAGGTGCATCTCATCCTGAATTCAACCTCTTTCTCCAGTTACTTGCCCATTCATCCCTATAAAGTCCCTTCTATTACCTGTGCCAAAGATAGCCAGCACCTCAGTGGCTTGGCCAGTAGCATATCTGCAGCAAAAATTGTCCAGTGTGTCCCACCCAATGATGCAAGGTAGAGACCAGAGAGGAAATTAGGTAGCTACAGCTGGATTCCAGGGGCCACAGAGGACAAGATACAAATGCCCTTCCTTGAGGGCTGGCTGGTCACTGGGATGCAGACAGAGATACTGTGTAAAGCCCTGTTTGAAAACCGCTTTTGGGATCATGAGCCACGTAGTGCCTCCCTGTGTGTCCCAGAGTCTGTGATTAACACAGGCAATCGAGGAAACCCCTGGCCTCAGGCTCCATCACGCCCACTATGCCCTGTAGGTCCAGGTGCTTGGTACAACTCTTCCAGCATTGGGAGGCCTGCACAGCCTCGCTTCCCCAGCACAACTCTGGCCCCCTGGTTCTCAGGAACCTTCTTTGCTATGCCTTTCAGACCTCTACCGCTGCCAGCCTTGTGGGAGAGAAGAGTGGTCACCTGAGGCCAGCCACACCTGCTTCCCACGCACGGTGGTGGTTTTGACTTGGCACGAGCCCGTCTCTTGGGTGCTGTTGGCAGCTAATACACTGCTGCTGCTGCTGCTGGTAGGCACTGCTGGCCTGTTTGCCTGGCACCTAGACACCCCTGTGGTGAGGTCGGCTGGGGGTAGGCTGTGCTTCCTCATGCTAGGGTCCCTGGCAGCAGGCAGCTGCAGCCTCTATGGCTTCTTTGGGGAGCCCACGCAGCCCGCGTGCCTGCTGCGCCAGGCCCTGTTTTCCCTCGGTTTTGCCATCTTCCTGTCCTGCCTGACGATTCGCTCCTTCCAACTGGTCATCATCTTCAAGTTTGCCACCAAGATGCCCACCTCCTACTTTGCCTGGATCCGAAACCACGGGGCTGGCCTGTTTGTGATGCTCAGCTCAATGGCCCAACTGCTCATCTGTCTAACCTGGCTTGTGGTGTGGACCCCACTGCCCACCAGGGAATACCAGCGCTTCCCCCAGCTGGTGGTGCTCGAGTGCACAGAGGCCAACTCACCGGGCTTCCTGTTGGCTTTCACCTACAATGGCCTCCTCTCTGTCAGCGCCTTTGCTTGCAGCTACCTGGGCAAGGACCTGCCAGAGAACTACAACGAGGCCAAATGTGTCACCTTCAGCCTGCTCCTCAACTTCGTATCCTGGATCACCTTCTTCACCATGAGTAGCATCTACCAGGGCCAGTACCTGTTCGTGATCAATGTGCTGGCCGTGCTGACCAGCCTGAGCGGCGGCTTCAGCGGTTATTTTCTCCCCAAGTGCTATGTGATTCTCTGCCGCCCAGACCTCAACAACACGGAGCACTTCCAGGCCTCCATCCAAGATTACACGAGGCGCTGCGGCTCCACCTGAGCTGGGGGCAGGCGGGGCCAACGCGGCAGGGCGGACTGTAAGCCTCCCCTGCCTGGTGGGTTGAAGGTCCAGCCGGCGGAAGGCCTGCGGGATCCTCAGTCTTCACTCGCGATGTGTAAACGCTCGGGAAAGCCCAGCACCGGCTCCGGGCTGCCAATAAAGAAGTCAAATGTGTGATTGCGTCTTAGCTTTCGGGAAAGAATGAGGTTTCATTTCTAGTCTGAACTCCGAGCACAGACTGCCGGGAGCCTAGTTTGGCGTTGCTCGGCAACTCCGGAACGCTGGCCCAGCGCAGCGGAGGCGGACCTGGCCCGCCTCTTTTAATCCCATTGGCTATTCTCTAGGGCCCCGCCTCCAGGGGCGGGACCACGAGGCTTACGCTTGAGAGGCGCTGTGCGCCGGCCGGCGCGCTCTGACGTCACTTCCGGCGCGGCGACGGCAGCGTCTCCGCTCGGTGGGCCGGGCACGTCGTGCCGGGGTAGTTTGGTCGGTAGATTGTGGCGGCGACCCAGCCGTGGCCAGTGCAGCGGGTCCAGGGAATACTGGCTTTGGTGAGGAGGCAACAGGGCGCAGGAGTGGGGCTGCGGACTGCTGAGGCGGCTGACGGTAGTTGGTCGCGGTCGCCTTCCATCCGCACTCGTGGTCTGTGGGCGCGGCGTGGGTTCCGCTCACCTGTGCGTGGCCGCCGCCCTCCCCCAGTCAGGGTCCCTTGGCTGTGCCCGGTGGATCGTCCCGCATCTATCCCTCGCCTCCTTTCGCCAGCTTTGATTTTTCCCACCAGCACCCACCCCTTCACGACTCTGTCCTGACCCCGCATTCCCTCCTGTCCCGCACCCTTCTCCCTGGCCAATCCTCTGTGCCCGCTCCCGGGAGGAGGCAGGCAGCCCGTTCCTGCCCTCCCCCTGCAAGCTCTAACCTTGACCCAAGCCCTCGTTCTGATTAGCGTGCTTGAGAAGCGTCTCACCTCACCTTTCTCCCTGCTGGAATCCAGACACTTTCTCTTGCTTACTCGGTCGGGCTGCCCAGGGTGTCACTTCTGCCTTCCTTTTCTCCAGGCCATGGACGGCTCCTTCGTCCAGCACAGCGTGAAGGTTTTGCAGGAGCTCAACAAGCAGCGAGAGAAGGGCCAGTACTGCGACGCCACCCTGGACGTGGGGGGTCTGGTGTTCAAGGCACACTGGAGTGTCCTTGCCTGCTGCAGCCACTTCTTCCAGAGCCTCTATGGGGATGGGTCGGGGGGCAGTGTTGTGCTCCCTGCCGGTTTCGCTGAGATCTTTGGCCTCCTTCTGGACTTTTTCTACACTGGTCACCTTGCCCTCACCTCAGGGAATCGGGATCAGGTGCTTCTGGCAGCCAGGGAGTTGCGAGTGCCAGAGGCCGTGGAGCTGTGCCAGAGCTTCCAGCCCAAAACCTCAGTGGGACAGGCATCGAGCGGCCAGAGTGGGCTGGGGAATCCTGCCTCTCGGGAGGTAGACAGCCACCTCAAGGAGCCAACAGACTCGGAGGAAGAGGAAGGTTCGAGGACTCTGGGCCTGGTTGCCAGGGATCAGGAGTCCAGAGACGGTCACAGCTCCCAGAGGCCCCAGCTAAGTCCCCCTGCTCCGACTGAGAGCCCCTCTTTCCTCCGTGGGAAACTCAAACAGGCTGTGAAGCCTTGTCCCTCAGAGGACAAGGAGCCTGAGGACTGCAAAATGCCCCCAAGGCCCTTCGAGGCTGAAGGTGCCCAGCTGCAGGGCGGGAGTAATGAGGTACTGTGCCTAGGGTGCTGCAACTGGGGAGGCAAGACTGTGGGGGGAAGAGTGAACACTTTTCTGGAGTGATCTGGACCCCAAAGTAAATCTCTATTATGTGAAACAAACTTTCTCCAAACATAGAAACCCAGTGGCCTCAGCTGACCTTTCTGTGATCACGGTCCTCTGTGGTTGCCAGCTTCCTCGGGGATAGAGTGGGCAATATCAGGGTTGCAGGTGTTTCCCTAAGGGCGTGAAATCCGGCCAAGTTTCCTGTTCCTCATAAATGTAGGCACTTCCTCCCCAAGTCCAAGATTCAGACGTTGTCTCTCCTGGGGACCTGGAGTAACCAGTCCCTGATGAAGGGGCTCACCTGGGTTGGGGTGGAGCTAAAGCTGGGTCCCCATAGTCTCTGCTGATTAATTTGGTGCCCCCCCCACTCCTTCCTGCTGCCTCCTCTGCTACAGTGGGAAGTGGTGGTTCAAGTTGAGGACGACGGGGATGGCGATTCCGTTTCTGAGCCCGAGAGTGTGCTGACCAGGAGGAAGTCAAACGTAATCAGAAAGCCCTGTGCTGCCGAGCCAGCCCTGGGTTCAGCTTCCCTAGCAGCTGAGCCCGCTGAGAACAGAAAAGGGACAGCAGTGCCTGTTGAATGCCCCACGTGTCATAAAAAGTTCCTCAGCAAATATTATTTAAAAGTGCACAACAGGTGAGCACTTGTTTTTTCTATTTTCTTCTTCCATCTGCCGTTCCTTGGGTGGGGAGGGGTCATAGACTCTGCACTTCTGAGCTCTGTAGGGGCTGGGGCTGTTGTTCCAGCTCTGCATAGGGCCAGGCGCTGGCATGCTTGTGTCAGGGAGCGAGTGCCTCGCTCGCTTTGGGTCAGATTCTTCTTCCTCCCCCTCCTACTGCGAGTCTTTGGGCTGGGGATAGGGATGTGGACGCTTTGCCAGTGGTTCCAACCACTGTAGACCTCGACACCTGGCTGGCTTCTGCCAAAGGGATGAGAGGAGCCTATGGGCTCCTGAGCAGGAGCTGAGGCCTGACCTTAGGCATTTCGAAAGCCTGCCTGTGAGGGCTTTGGGCCAAGATGCTGCTCTTCAGGATTGGTGCTGCCTGTGTTTCTGGGGCTGTTAGCTGTGCGGTGTTAATAAGCGTCACAGATCAAGTGTGGGCTGAGGGTGTGTCCCGGTGGGGAAGCACTTGCCGAGCACGTGCAAGCCCTGAGTGTCATCCCCAGCACTGCCAATAAAGTCACATGTGAGTCCACCGTGGCTAGTGAGGCCCAACTTACAAAAAAAAAGCGTGTTAAAGCTGCAACGTCCAGTAAGGCAACTAGAAGCCCTGTGCAGCTATTTTAATTTAAAATCAACTGAAATTAAGCCAGGCATGGTGGCACAGGCCTGTAATCGCAGTGTTCTGGGTCAAGTACAAGTTCAAGTCCAACCTGGGCAGCTTAGGGACTTGGTAAAACCCTGTCTCAAAAAAAAAAATAAGAGACCACCTGGGGAATGTTGGTCAGTGTGAAGGCCCTGCATTCACTACCACCCCTGCTGCCCCGAACTGCAAAATAAAGAAATGAATAGTTACACGAACTGAGATTAACTAAATTCAGTTCCTCAGCTGCACTAGTCACATATGCTGTGCTCAGTAGCCATGTGGCTACCAGCCGCTGAGCGGGACGGTGCAAACAGCATTTCCCTGGACAGAAACGCACCTTCCAGTCCTGCTCTTAGCAGCCCAGGATGTCACTAGATTGTCACAGGGCACTTTCTTACCAAGCCAGGCTGTGCCACATACCTGTTCTCTGGGAAGCTGCGAGTGATTGCCTGGAGTTGGACCTGGGTGTGAGACTTGTGTCGCCACACCCATGCTTGGCCTTGGGGCAGCTGTCATCTGTGACGTCTTGGGCCGTCCCAGTGTGCGGGAATCCCAGGGCTGTCCACTTCTGCCCAGCTGCTCCAGGCACTTGGCCAGCAGAGCGGTCTCCATCCGTCCCTGCTGTGGGGTGTGGTTGCAAATGGCCCTGAAAACTGGGAGGGGAGTGTTGGCCTCATGGGGTCCCTGCAGCGGGGGACAGTGCTGGTTGATGTAGTGACAGAGGATGAGAGAAGCGCTTGGCCTTGGGCAGGTTGTGCGTGCTTTCCCAGTGTGGCACGGGGCTCTGAGGTCAGGGTTCACTTAGTGCATTCACTCAGCACAGTGCCCGCTGGCTGACAGACTCTTGGGGCACTCAGCGTACAGGGCAGAGATCCCCATGGAGCTTACCTCCTTACGCGGCAATAGAGATGAAAATGTGAAATTGTAGCTGGTCGATTGGCAGTGCAGTAGGGAAGTGGATTGGAGAGAAGAAAATGCGGTGGCGCCCAGGGACTGGGGAGTTCCTGTGGGGTCAGGTTGTCCCTTTAAATAACCATGCCTGCGGGGCTGACATGGTTAAGAGGTTTGAACGAGGGCTTAAGGGAAGGGAGGGAACCATCCACATGGGAAGGTGTTCCCAGCAGGGACAAGAGCCGAAGTGAAGGCCCTGGGCTAGGAGCAAGGGGCAAGAGCCTGACCCGAGGGGCCGGTGGGGGACTCAGAGAATCCCAGCTTCCCAGGGCCACCTCTCCTCCCAGACCCTCCTGGGCCTTTTCTCACATAACCAGGAAGTACTGGAGAGTTGGGAGCTGGGGTGAAGAGGCCGACTTATCTCTAAAGCGTCCCTCTAGCGCTGATGTAGCCCTGAGAGGACAGGCAGTGGCTCCTGTGGACCTAGGCACTGCTGTTGCCCCGCTCAGGGCTGGTGGTGAGGTGAGGTGGTCTGGGTCTGGTCCCTGGGAGGCTGTTTCTCCAGGTGGTCTCCAGGGGTTGGTTCTGCCTTCAGAGGGACGTGCCAGCCCTGTGTCCCTTGTCAGCGTCTGCCTGTCAGTGTGAGGTGACCCCTGGGGAGGCTAGCAGAGGTAGGGCTTGTGGGGCTGACTGGGTTCCCACTGTTGCCTCTGGCATGTTGCCGTGTGGGTCTGAGGGGACGCTGGAGGGGACTTTTGGGCCTTTCCCATGCGGGGTGTCTCACTGAGCCCCTCAGCTGTGGGAGCCACAGGGGGCCCGGCATGAGGGAGAGCCTGGAGACCCTCAGCTCCACACCCCTGTGGCTTCTCCTCCTGGCAGGAAGCACACTGGGGAGAAACCTTTTGAGTGTCCCAAGTGTGGGAAGTGTTACTTCCGGAAGGAGAACCTCCTGGAGCATGAAGCCCGGAATTGCATGAACCGCTCGGAACAGGTACTTGTGGACGTGGATGGGGCACAGGCCTGTCTTCTGGCCATCCGGGAAGGGCGCTCAGAAGACATCTCCGACAGGGACGGTAAACAAAGAGCAGCAGGGTCCTCGGATGTCATGGAGTTTGTGCCTTGGCACGCGAGGACATAGGTCCTGAAGGCAGAAGGGACAAGCCCAGAGGGACACTGTGGGAGGCATTCTGGGGTGGTTGGCCCAGCCTTACCTTGGGCATTGGAGCAGGGGCATTGAGGGCTGCTGGGGAGAGCCTTCTGGGCACCCTGCTGCCCTGCTGCTGCTCCATGTGGGTGGGGTCTCAGGCCCTGCCCTCTTCCCAGAGGCCTGTTGGTGGCAGCGGGGGTCAGGGACTGGGGGCCCAGGGCCTGAGAAGGGCCTGGCATGTGGTCATGTACAATGCTCAGTGGCGGTCAGGACAGGCGGGTTACATGTCACCCTCTCCTACCCTAGCGCCCCCCACCCCAGGCAGACTCTTCCCAGCAGCCAGCGGAAACCCCGGCAGAGGCTGCCGCAGCAGGCAGAAGCCCCCGCTGATGCCGGCCCTGCTTGCCCCTCACACTGCCAGGTCTTCACGTGCTCCGTGTGCCAGGAGACCTTCCGCCGGAGGATGGAGCTGCGGGTGCACATGGTGTCACACACAGGGGAGATGCCCTATAAGGTCAGGCTCGTGGGTTCCCAGGGCTGTGTGCTGGTGGAGGAGGGGGAGCCCCAGGCGCCTGTCCCTTGATAGCCGTCAAGCCTCCCTCCCCACCATCCACTGACTCTGCATCTGTGCGCAGGACCACTGGTCAGCGCCTCACCTGCAGGGCATCTTCCGGGCCTGTCTCTCCATGAAGGCAGGCTTAGCACCCCTGTGGCAGACCTGGGTCTCAGGCTGGTCCTACCCTCACAATCCTGCCATTTGCATGGCCAGGCTCCTTGGAGGTGACTTGGGGCCTGTTTTGCAGTGCTCCTCCTGCTCTCAGCAGTTCATGCAGAAGAAGGACTTGCAGAGCCACATGATCAAGCTGCATGGAGCCCCTAAGCCCCATGCAGTAAGTGCTGGATGGGGCTGGGGCTAGGGCTGGGGCTGGGGCAGCCCAGGGTGGACAGAGGCCCTGTGATTTCTGTCCGTGGGGGGAAGTGGGGGCCTGTGGGGCTCCTAGGCAGACCCACCCTGTCCTCACCTGGCCCTAGTCCCTCTGCCTGTTCCGCCTGCCCCGCAGTGCCCCACCTGTGCCAAGTGCTTCCTGTCCCGGACAGAGCTGCAGCTGCACGAGGCCTTCAAGCACCGCGGGGAGAAGCTGTTTGTGTGCGAGGAGTGTGGGCACCGGGCCTCGAGCCGCAACGGGCTGCAGATGCACATCAAGGCCAAGCACAGGTATGCCAGGGTCTGCCCAGTGTTCAGCAGCTGGGGCCGGAGGGCAGCATCTGCCTGCATGCACGGGATGGCATGCTTTCGCAAGAGCTTGCTGGGCGCACAGCCTGGGAGACGTGGCTCTGCCTCCTGTCTTGCCACGCTGCCCTGCTCCAGAGTGGCGGTGTTGCCTCCTACCTGGCACCGCACAGGCCCTCTTGCTCTGTGTGCCCCAGCTATAGCAGTGTGCAAGGGGGCCGCTTTCCTCCGTGACGGCCTCTGCCACATGTCCCCACCCAAACAGGAATGAGCGGCCGTATGTCTGTGAGTTCTGCAGTCATGCCTTCACCCAGAAGGCCAACCTCAACATGCACCTGCGCACACACACGGGGGAGAAGCCCTTCCAGTGCCATCTCTGCGGCAAGACCTTCCGCACCCAAGGTGAGGCCGCCCGGCCGCTCCCTACCCCAGGACCAGGGCCAGGGCCAGGGTCAGGGCCAGCCACAGCTACTGAGGCCCTGTCCTGTACCCACAGCCAGCCTGGACAAGCACAACCGCACGCACACGGGCGAGCGGCCCTTCAGCTGTGAGTTCTGCGAGCAGCGCTTCACAGAGAAGGGGCCCCTCCTGAGGCACGTGGCCAGCCGCCACCAGGAGGGCCGGCCCCACTTCTGCCAGATCTGCGGCAAGACCTTCAAAGGTACCTGAGGGCTGGGCAGGCTGGAGGTGGGGCCTCTCCATTTCCCCCAGGCCTGGCCTGAGTTGGGGGTCTGCACACTGGCCCCCAGATGCTGCTGAGCAGCGAACTTCTCTCTAGCAGATCACTTCTGTCTTCCGTGGGGCAAGGACTCCTGGCCCCTTGGGTTGCTGGTCTCCCATCATAGCGGGGTCCCTGCCACATTCCCACCCGTCCTGATGTCGGTGGCCCCGTTCTTCCTGCAGCTGTGGAGCAGTTACGTGTGCACGTCCGGCGGCATAAGGGGGTGAGGAGGTTCGAGTGCACCGAGTGCGGCTACAAGTTCACACGGCAGGTAGGCAGGGCCCTGGGTCACCCCTCCCCCATCCGTTCCTGCCCTGACCGCACTCCCCTCAGGCCCACCTGCGGAGGCACATGGAGATCCACGACCGCGTGGAGAACTACAACCCGCGGCAGCGCAAGCTCCGCAACCTGGTCGTCGAGGATGAGAAGGTGGTGGTGGTGGCGCTGCAGCCGCCCACGGAGCTGGAGGTGGGCTCAGCCGAGGTCATTGTGGAGTCCCTGGCCCAGGGCGGCCTGGCCTCCCAGCTCCCCAGCCAGACACTGTGCGCCGAGGAGAGCTTCACGCGCCCAGGTGTCCTGGAGCCCTCACTCATCATCACGGCTGCTGCCCCCGAGGACCGTGACACATAGCCCACTCTGTCCTCTGGGCCCGGTGCCAATAAACCCGTGGTTTTGTACTCGCTTGTTCCCGCCCGTATGCACTTCCCCAGTTCCCCCGGAGCTGCAGGCCCAGACCTCAGTGAGGCGCCTTCTGCCCCCACTCGGACCTCTGGTGGTGCCCCCCCGTCCTGTTGGCCTCGGAGCTCAGCCCCTCCTTAGGAGACACCAGCTGCGCAGGATGTGGCCAGGCAGCGTTGGAGTCTGGAGTCCTCTGTCCGTTTTGTTCAGGAGCTGGAGCTGGGATCACTGACCCCGTGGACTGGTAGAGCTCCTGTTTCAGTGCAGGCGAGAGTGGGGTAGGATTGTTCTAGGCCCCTGGAGTCAGAATGGAGGAGACAGGGACCGGTGGATGGCCTTGATGGCTAGGTCAGGGCTTACCCCCCCCTCTTCCCCAAGACAAGCCTGGGGCCAAGTTCAGGTGTGTGGCTCAGAAAGCTCCCTGGCTGGCGCACGCTCACTTAGGGTCCTCCTTTCCGAGGAGGACCTCATGTCTGCATGCCCACGAGGTCTGGGGGGCAGGTGAGGCCAGGCCTTGGATGGAGAGGGGCCCTGGTGTCCCCAAGTTCTACAGCCGTGGGGTGCTGCACATCATATGGCGCTAGAGTAGACGGCCTGCGTTCAGGTTCTCTCAGCTCCTTTATAGCGCAGACTCTGGGCAAGTCACGGTTCCATCTCCATTTTTTTAGGGGAACTAGCAACATGCTTCACAGGCAGGATTAAAGGAATACTGGACAGGGAACCACGCTGCAAGGTGTGTCTGGAACTGCATAGCGGCACACACTTGTCATCCCTGGGAGCACTCTGGGAGGATGAGGCAGGAGGATCGCATGTTTGAGCCCAGCCTGGGCAACTGAAGTGACTTGAGACCCTATCTTAAAAAATAAATAAAAGGGGGCCGGTGAGATGGCTCAGCGGCTTAAGTGCCTGCCTTGCAAGCGCGAAGGCCGGAGTTCGACTCCCGGAACCCACATACGAAAAAAGGGGCCGGTGATATCGCTCAGTGGCACGGGTGCCTGTTGGCGCGCGAGGTCCTGAGGTCGTCCCCCCGGTACCCACAAAAAAAAAAAAAAAAAAAAAAAAAAAAAAAAAAATAAATAAATAAAAGGGAAAAAAAAAAAAAAAAAGCTGGGGAGGACCAGTGAGATGGCTCAGTGGCATAAGCGCCCGCCTGGCAAGTGCGCGGTCCTGAGTTCGACTCCTGGTACCCACACACACAAAAATGCTGGGGCTCTAGCTCAGTGTGACAGCCCTGGGTTCAGTCCCTAGTACTGCAAAAAAAAAAAAAAAAAAAAGTCCCTAGAGGCTCATATGTGGTACACTGGTGCTAGCCAGGGGCCAGAGCCAAGGTCCCTGCACTGGCAGTTGGGCTACCTCAGAGCACGGTGGGCAGGTAGCAGGAGCAAATATCCCAAAGGCCCAAGCTGCAAGGCCACTTCAGGGCCGAGTCCCTCAAGTCACGGGGCATCACCACTGCCACATCTTGGGTGAGGCAGTCACTGGTCACTCCCCAAAGAGGAGGGGACACGGGAACCCCGACTCCTTAATACGAGAAGTGTCAAAGAATCTGTGGACACATTTAAAAACTGTCCCGCCAGGGTAGACCACAGCACTGGCAAGGAAGGTCCTGTGCCTAGAGGCCACGGAGCGGGGCACCACTGAGTCTCGTCACCAGAGGAGCCTGGAGCCTCGCACCCCATGCTAATGACCCTGGATGTGGAGGCTGGAAGAATGTTGGTTTTATTTTTTTTCAGAGTAGGAAAATTTGGCAGAAGGGGTTCAAGAGGAACCTGGGTGAGACAGTGAGACCCTGTCTCAAAAAATGAAAAAACCAACCAACCACCCAGCCTCAGTTGTTTGTTTGGCAGCCCAGGTCACCAGTTTCTCCTCGGGTTGACAGCTCTACAGATGGGTTACAACTCTCAGCCTGTTTGGGGTTCAAACCTGGAGCCTTCACACTGAGCTCTGCCCGTCCCGGCCCTTGCGGGTCTTACTAAGATCCTCAAGCTGGGCTCGAACTTGTGATCCCTCTACCTCTGCCTCCCAGAGTGCCGGGTGGGACCACAGCACGTGCCACCACGCCTGGCTTCCCCCTTCATTTTAAAGGCTCCATCTCCCCAGGCCCAAGATTCATCCCCCTGTAGCTGGGAACCCCACTCCCACTGCAGTGTACCTGTGTCCTGAAACAGCTCGGACACGGGCGGAGGAGGTGCTCGATTCCCCCTCGGGAGTCGGAGGTGAAATCACCCTTGGGCCCAGCATCCCCCGGGCCCTCTTTATTGTCCTGCTTCATCTTCCGTGAAGAACGCAGTCCCAAGCCCCTTCACCCACCCACCCGCAGGAAGATAAAGGCTAGGACACCAAAAATATAGGAAATATTTTTATTTCAAAAAGTATTGAAGGCATTCTAAAACCTGGAGATAAAAGTCGGAGACATTTAGGCCTACAGAATAGACAAAAATAAATACACATATGTGCCCACCCTCTGGGGTGTGACTGGACGTTGGACACTGGAGGGTGTGTCCTTTGTTAAGAGTCTCTGAAGTCATATAAATATAGATACATTACAGATCAGCATTAAATACCAGTCACTGAACTTCCATAACTTAGCGTCTTTTAGACAAAGTCCTGTGCACGAACCTATGTAGAGAAATTCCCATCCCTGGGTGGCCCGACATCTGTTTCCAAGTCAGTGTGGAGACATCTACAATGGTGGGGAACCCCTGATCCCAGATCCCCAGGTGGGGCTGCAGGCCATGGAACCTGCGGCCGAGGAGGCTGGTGGTGCCTGCTCTTCCTGCGCTTGGTCTTTCAAACCCAAAGCCTGGTCCCAGTGGTGGTGACCCAGGCAGCTCTGGGCACAAACCCAGGTCCCATCTGTGTGGCTGCCTGACGGTAGAGCAAGATGGCTGCCAGGCGCGGTGAAGAGCAGGAACCCTGGGCCCTTCCCTTGGGGACCTCCCAGCCCATTCCTGAGCCAACCCAGGACAGTAGTGGCCAGTGTCCCCAACCAGACTGGACAGGGCACACCTTCTAACAATGCAGTGACACACACAGCACATGGCACGAAATGGAGCAAGCAGGCATGGCAGGGCCTGCCTGGCGACCTGGGAGAAATTAAGGCAACACCCCCTGCGATCTGGCCGCTGTGGGGTTTGGGTACTGCTGGTTAGGTGACAGCGTCCACGTGAGCACTCACTCGCAGGAGTCAGGTCACGGGTAAAAGGCCTTCCTGTCACCTGATGCCATCCTAGTGCCCTTCCCTGGAGAGCAGAGGGGGACAGATCAAGTGGAGGCCACTTTAGGCACCTTGAAGGGATCAAACTCAACAACCCAGGGAAACGTCCCACTTCCAGAGGTCACCGAGGGTCCCCAAGCTGTGTCTCCCTGGGCACTCCTGCTGCCACCTGCTCCCACAGAATGCTGGCAATGGCACTTCGTGGGACTGAAAATCAGACAAGGCGACCTTGGCTCTGGCTCCCTCCACTCCCCCTTCTGGTAAAGAGCAAACTCGGAACCCACGGCCCGTGCCGCTCCCGTTCAGCTTTCCTCTCCAAGCGGGATTCCTCGTACAGCCCAGGGTGGACGGCTGGGGCACAGCGGCCGTGTGCCTGGCTGGCTGACAATGATGGTGAGCAGCTACGACACTGGGTGTCCGCCCTCTCCTCCCCCAGCCTGGGCAGAGTCCCAGGGCAGTCTCCTTGCCCATCGAGGTCTCACTGGCCGGTGTGTGGGGGGGGCAGACCCAGCATCAGCCACAAGGCACTTGGGCGCCCCTCTGCATCCCCCTTCAGGCTCACACCCCATGCTCACATCCTGCTTTGATGTGGGACCCCAGCAGGGGCACGGAGCTGAGCTAGCCAGGCGGAACCTTCACTGGGGACGCCTGGCACCCTACAGTTTGGGACCCTACAGCACCTATGGTCTGCTCCGTCCCCAATGCTCCAGGGCCAGCTGAAGGCAGGAGGGTCCAGGCCATTCTCTGACCCCCAAAGGTGGACCCTGTGCCCTCTGCCCCCAAGGTGGGAACAAGGAGCTGTGGAAGGTGGCAGCGGATGGGGTGTGTGCTGTATGTGTGAGCTAGGGGGACCTCTGGGGGCCAGGGACGGGGACCAGTACGACATTCACAGCCGACCCTGATCCCAGCAGCTGTGACTCAGGCTCCAAGCGCACGGAAAACCTTCAGACAATGATGGACCCTGGGCTCGCTGGGCTCTGCCTGTGCCCAAAAGGGGGGTCTCCGCCCCCCCATAGAGGGCCGGGTTCCCCGCACAGAGGCCCGCCCCGGGCCAGGCCGGGGCTAGTGCAGGTCCTCAGCGTTCCGTGGTGGCTGGTGCCGGCCTGCGACCCCGTCACCACTGCGACTGTCCAGCTCAAAGCCGCGGCCGCCCAAAGGAGTCTGCGGCATGAACTGGCGGAAGATGCTGACGCTGCTGTGCCAGAACGTGGGCTCCGGGAGCCGCCCCACCACGCTCCACGCCCGCGCCTCAGGGTCGTAGGCCTCTACCACGTCTGAGAGCTCAAATGTGTTGTCATAGCCGCCCGACACGTACAGCTTCCCGCCCAGGACAGCCAGGCTGCCGCCCACGTGCACCTGCAGGTGAGGGGTTGGGAGCGGGGTATGGAGTGGGGTAGGCAGACATCTCCCCACCCCTGAAGGTGCCAGGGACCCAGGGAGGTGAGGAACACACTGTCCCCAACACAGTGCCAGGTGCCAACCTTGGCCAACATCTCGGGAAGCACTATGGCCAGGACAGGCTCATGCCCTACCCGGGGCTCCTAGGGGCCACACACAGGGCCTGGGTCTGCTGGATGAACCCCACCCATGGTGGTCAGGGCAGCTGCCCAGCAGCGAGTGCACAGCCCTTGCCCATGCTGCCACTCAGAATCTCTACATGGCCGCCAGGGTGGGTGCAACCGAGCTCTCCATCTCACAGATGGGGGAACTGAGGCTGATAGGGCTGCCAGAGGCAGAGTTGGGGCTTGATGCAAAGCCTGGCCAAGTGCCACTGACCCTCCCCAGTGCCACCACACCTCCCTTCTCAGCAAGTGAAGGGCCAGCAGCAGTGTACACGTCCTGTTGTGAGCACACGGCAGGCGCCCGATAAATGTGCTCCCAAGATCAGTGAGGAATCCATCCGGAGCCCGCCAGTCTGATCAGCCTCCCCAGAGAAAACGCGCTGCTGGGAGTGCCACACACATGCCAGGCACGCCCTGCCCCAGGGCCTTTGTCCCTGGGCTCAAGGGAAGCCATTGTGGCCACTGCAAGAGAATGTGATGGAGCTGGGCACGGTGGCGCACACCTGTGATCCCAGTACTTGGGAGGATGAGACAGGAGCATTGCTGCAAGTTCGAAACCCGCCTAGACTATATGTGAGATCCTGCCTCAAAAAACAGCTTGTCTCAGCAAGCCTCCAAGGTAAAGTGAGGAGAACACCAGCCTTCTGTTAAGGTAACGCCTGGAGAGGACACGACATGGGCACCCCTGCTGTGATGCCCCCCAACATTGCCCAGCAGCGGAGCCTGCAAGCTCACCTGATTCATAGACGGGATCTTGTCCCACTCGTTCTTGGTGGGGTTGTACACGTCCACCTCGGCGGAGTCGTCCCTGTGCAGGGGAGGAGGCCAGCAGTCAGGGCTGGGGGCAGCCCCAGGGGTGAAGGGGTGAAGGGCTGGAGAGGAGGCGTCTCAGAGCCTCAGTGATCAAGTTTCCTGATGCCACGTGGCTGTTCCCCTTGCTAGGTGGATGCCAAACGCTGAACCCAGCCTTGTCCCCAAACCCAAAGATCACACCCTCCGGTGCCTGAACCCCTGGCAGTGCTCCCCCCATTTTGAGACAGGGTCTCACTATGTAGTCTACGCTAGTCTCTAAATTGCAGTGATCCTCCTGCCTCAGCCTCCCAATTGCAAGGACTGCAGATATGCATCATCACGCCAGGCTTGGTCATTCCCTTCTTCCTGTGGCCACTATGGCTCCCTTTAGATCTTGAAGGTGTTGTGTTCGGTCCCACCCCAGACTTCCAAGCCAGCCCCACCCTTCTTGTCCTCCCCATGTCAACCTGAGCCACATTTTCCGGAAGGCCTTTGTGGCCGGCCTCCTGCCCCTTCCCCAGGCCTTGGGCCACCCCTTGCCATTGCTTTCAATGTCACTGTGAGTCCCCGACCCCAACCTGGTCACTGCTGCATCTTTATTGCTCCACAAGGTAGTTAGCTGGGCCTGATGGTACACGTCTGAGGCAAGTTTGAGCCCATCCTGGGCAACTTAGTGACTTACGGAGACCCTGTTTCCAAGTAAGAAAAGGGCCAGGCACACTGGCACATATGCCTGTAACTGCAGCACATGGGAGGCTGAGGCAGGAGGATTGCTTCAAGTTCGAGGTCAGCTACACAGGGGGTTCAAGGCCAGCCTGAACTACATAGTGAGACCGTCTCAAAAATAAAAAAATAAAATATAAACATAATAAAAATATAGCCATGGGGGCCAGAAGCAGCAGCAACCCTGATGACAATAGTCCTGAAGGCCAGGGGTCAGCAAGAGCCAGACGGCACATACTTCAGGCTTTGGGGACCAGATGGTGTTTGTAGCAAGCATTCAACACTATCACTGTGGCAAGAAATCAGCAGATGGCTCCTGATCAAGGGGGCCAGATGTCCCAATAAAACGTCAAGGGCAGAGGGGTGAGGTAGCAGCACACACTTGTAGTCCCAGCTAGTCAGGAGGCTGAGGTAGGAGGATTGCAAATTTGAACCCTTGCTGGGCAACTTAGGGAGACCCTGTCACAAAATAAAAAAAATAAAAACGGGTAGGGATGCAGCTCAATACCAAGCAAGTATGAGGCCCTGGGTTCAATCTCCAGTACAGAAAAAAAAATCCATGTAACTTTTTTTTTGGTACCGGGAATCAAACTCAGGGCCTCATGCTTGCCAGGCAGGCGCTGTGCCGCTGAGCTCAATCCCCGGTCCCAAAAATCCATGTAACTTTAAAAAAAATTCGTTGTGGTGTTTTAAGACAAAGTTTGGCTATGTAGCCCAGACAGGCTTTGAACTCATGGTGATCCTCCTGCCTCACCCTCCCAAGTGCTGGGACCACAGACACGTGCATAAACGTAAACACAAACACAAACCACCAGCTCGTAGCTCACGTGGGGATGGTCATTTCTATCGCTGCCTCCTCCCCAGCAGAGTGCCCAAGTGCACAGTGGGAAGGGCCTGCGGGGCTGGCCAGGGTGACCACTGTCCCTCTTCAGGACCCTAACCAGGGGAGGAGCCCAGGACAGCAGCCCCAGGGCACGGCTGGTCCCCTGGCAGTGGGACAGGAAGCCTGTGGCTCAGGATCAGCTGATGGGAACAGGGTGGCAGTGAGAGCAATACTCCCTGCATGCTGGGCCCCTTCCCCACTCGGGATCTCTGCCTTCCTGCAGCCACCTCCTCCCACCTGCCCTCTGGCCACACTGTCCAAAGGGACAGCACCCTGCTTCCTCACAGGTGCTTTAGTGACTGCCATGTAATGCCCACCCAGCATGGGACAAGGGGTGGGTCTCAGCAGGGACCTCAGGACTGGAAAGATTTGGCAGCTGATAAGTTGTATTTATAGTTGTCTCCACCTCCTCCAAGACACCTCCAGGGGTGGGGGAGGGGCACAGGGCTGGGGCCAGGCCATTTCCTAACAGGGCTGGGACTGGCTAGGGCTCCAGGCTTCCTCAGAGCAGACCTTGGGCTCCTGGCACATGGAAATGCCAGGCCTTCAGCTGGTTTGCCTGGCAAGCAACTCACCCCAGGAGTTTGGGGGTGGGGCAGACAAGGGCCAGTGTGGCTCAGGGGTGAGAGGTCATGGGCCCCAAAACAAAGGACATACACACTTGGGGGTTCCCTGCTCAAAGTTCTAGACCCTAAAGGGGACAGAAGGGACTGTCATTCACACCCCTCCTTCCTTCCTGCTCCTCTGGCTCCAGGCAGGCTGCTGGCCAGGGAGGGGACAGCTGACGCACACGTGTGTACATACATCCACGTGTGCAGAATGCAGGGGCGCCCAGCACCCTCTGGATGCCCTCTAACCAGTCAGGAGGGGCACCCAGACCAGCAGATGGGCCAAGCCTGATGCTCAGTAGTACCGCATGCGACCCCTGGGCTGCTCGGCCCTCCCTCCATCACCCTTGGGATCGCTTGACTAGGAAATCCTAGAAGCCCACAGAAGCTGATCTAAGAGATAAATCGGTGCCCTGGAACCTAAGAGCCCCAGCCTCTGAGCCTAGCTTGGCCTCAGTTTCCTCATCTGTAAAATAGGGACAACGACGATGCCATGCCAGGCACAGTGGCGCACACCTGTAATCCCAGCACTGGGGAGGCTGAGGCAGGAGGATCGCTGTGAATTTGAAACCAGCCTGGGCTACAAAGTGAGACCTTGTCTCAAAACACAAACAATGGGGACGGTGAGATGGCTCAGCGGCGTAAGCGCCTGCCTGGCAAGCGCGAGGGCCCGAACCCACATACGAAAAAAGGGCCGGTGATATCGCTCAGTGGCACGGGCGCCTACTGGCACGCGAGGTCCTGAGGTCGACCCCCCGGTACCCACAAAAAAAACAAAAAAACAAAATACTGAAGACATAATGCATCAGGCAGGCCCTGGGGACTTACCTGACGAAGTACATGAGTCCGTTTAGCGTCACTGTCTTGGGCGCAAAGGACCAGGGCGGGAGCTGGCCACAGTCCACCAATGACCACAGGTTGGTATCCGGGTCATAGCACTGCATCACCATGGTCTCCTTGCCGGGCAGGGACCCGATGGCGTAGAGGCGCCCGCGGCACGCAGTGGTGGAACAGTTGTCCATGGGGTAGGTCATGGGCCGCAGCGCCTCCCAGGAGTCGGCAGCGTGGTCATAGCGCTCTGTGCTGTCGGCGGCCACCACGTAGAGCAGCCCATCCAGCACGGAAGAGCTGTGGTACTCGCGCGCCTTCAGCATGGGCGCCACCTCCGTCCACTCGTTCACACTCGAGTTGTACCTCCACACGCAGTCATAGAGCCGGGAGCCGTCGGACCCGCCTGCCGGACACGTAAGGGGCAGTGGTCAGCCCTCGGTGAGTCACCTGTCTGTGCCACCCCAAGCTTACGCCAGGGCCACTCCCCCAGGAGGAACAAACCTCACTGGGCTTCCCCTCGAAACCTCCCCTCCCAAAACCCAGGCTGGATAGTCCCATGATGACACATGCACATGCCGGCCACTGCCCCGCAAGAGGATGACCGCCAAAACAGGGCCTGGGGTGCGGTGGGGGACAGTTCTGAATAACTGGACCAGGCCGTCTGGCCTTGAGGTCTTGAGCAGCCACAAAGCATGGGGCTTGTTCACCAAATGCTAAGATTCCTCGTCCCGTGACCGAGGCTGTGAGGGGACAGGATGACGAAGTCCGCTCTGTAAGTCGGAGATGGGACACAGTCATGCCATCAGGGCACTTCAGGACTCTAGTCTTGATTCACAGCAGGTTATAGGGATGTGCTTTACTCAAAACAAAAAACAAAAAACAAAAAAACCTCATCAAACTATACCAGTCTGTGGAACGCTCTTGTGTCTACATGTTTATGTCAACAAAAGAACTTAAAGTCCTTTTAAAATTTCTTACTTTAAAACAGGCTCTTCTTTTTTTGTGTGTGTGTTAGGGTCTCGCTGTGTAGTCCAGGCGGGCCTTAAATTCAAGGCAATCCTCCTGCCTCAGCCTCCCTAGTGCTGGGATTACAGTCATAAGACAGGGTTTTGCTAAATAACCAAATTGCCTAGGCTAGGCTCTAATTTTCTACTCTCCTGTCTCAGCCTCCCAGAGTACTGGGATTATAGGTGTGCACCACCATGCCCGGCTGTCATCCTAAATTAAACCAATCTATTAAGGACCTGCCACAGCAAGACAGGACTCCAGGAATCCCATGGGCTGCATCCCTTGGCACCCAATGCTGGCGCCACAGGGCAGAGTGGAGACATTCTGTCTGCCCCACGGCCCTAGCCTTTGGAGGCGCAAGACAAAGGTCCCATAACACCCATGACTGGGCCTTTCCTTCCTTCCACGTGGAGCTGCGAAGGCAGCTGAAGCCTGCTTCTCGGGCCCCAGGAAATGCCCCACCAGCAGCTGAGTGGAATGTGCAAGCCACCCGCCTAAACCCGAACGATTAGCTGCGCAGCTGTGACATTTGCGGAAGGGTTTACAGAAGCCAGGCAGGTCCGGCCAGTTCTGGGAGGGAGTCCTCTGCGCTGAACGAAGGACTGGCCGGCCAGACTCTGGAGGGGATGGGTGTGGTGGGGTGGGTGGCGGCGGCGGAGGACACGGTCCCCAAACACAGGCCCAGCCTCGGTTTGTCACTAGGGACAGACGGACAGACTCCAGCAGAGGGTTTGACACAGGGCTGCAGGCCAAGGAAGCGGTGGCCAATGAGCCGAGGATGTCCCTGGGATGTGTCCCCCTTGTCAGCTCCAGAGCTGCACCAGAACTCTGTCCCAGGTCTCCTGAACGTCCCAGGCCGGGCACAGCCACTGCCCCGTAACTCTGCCAGAGCCTCCCCTGCTGATAACAAAGCCATGCCCTCGCTGGCTGTCCTTGCCTTATATAGCAGTCCCGAGACCGCCCCTGCTCGCCCCACAGGAGGTGGCCTCCCTCCTGTCTGGACAGGATTCATTCTTAGTAAAAAATGTGGGAGAAGCCCAGAACCCAGCTGGTCTGGGACCCGCCCACCATGACTAGGCAGTGTTTTGAGGCTTGGGCCAGGCAACTGGAAGAAAACCTCTGAACACGTGACCATGTTTACAGTCGTCGGCGAGCTCAGCCTAAACACCACGTGACGGTACAGACAAGCTAGGTGCAAGCCCCGAGGAACCTTGTGGTGTGTGACAAAGCCAGTTTGAGTCAGGAGGCCCCGGTGGCTCGGCAGGGAGGGCGAAATGCTCAGGCTGAGGGGAACGGGATGCCCGGATGCCTCACCAGCCGTCAGCCTCAGGCCTGTCCCCGCCTTCCGCAGGGACAGAAAAAAAGCACTCATTGTGCGGGTGAATGTCCCGTCTCTTCCGAGCGAACAGGGGGAGGCACTTGCCTGGCAGGGAGTTGGCCCAGCCAGGGCACGGGGAGCCACAAGCAGCTGCTTGTCTGCTCACACAAGCGGCCCTTCTTCCAGGCTAGAGGCCCTCGAGAACCCTGGCTCGTACTCGGGTCGGCCCTGATTCCGGTTCTGCGGGTTTCCTCTCCTGTGAAGGCGGAGGCCTCCCCGGGAGAGCCTCTGCCGGGCGCACTCACCTGTCACATAGATGTCGTTGCCCAGCGCCACGATGCTATACCCCCCGCCCAGGTGGTCGGGGAACTCGGCCAGGTAGCGCCACTGGCCCGTCTGCGGGTTGTAGCAGTCGACGGTGACCAGCTCGTCGCAGTCCTGGTCGCAGCCACCCACCAGCACGAGGATCTCGGCGAGGCCGGTGGAGGGGCGCGGGCGCATGCGAGGGCACGGCCCGCGGTCGTGACGGTCGTAGCGCGCCGCCTGAAAGTCGCGCGCCTCGCGCAGCAGCCGCAGGCAGGGCTGACAGCGGGCCACCAGCGGCTCGGCCTCGACGTGCGCCAGCAGGTAGAAGCGCCGCACGAAGGGCAGGCGCACGGCCTCCAGCAGCTGCGGCCAGTGCGCGGCGCGGCGCGGCGGGTCGGCGCGCACCCACCGCAGCGCCAGCTGGTAGGCGGCCTCCTCTTTGGGCACGCACAGCCCGTCGTCGCGCAGGTAGCGCAGGAGGCGGCCGAGCGGCAGCCGCTCCAGCTGCTCGGCGCCCAGCTCGCCCACGTGGCGCAGGATGAAGCGCTGCGCCGCGCTCGCCAGCCCCGTGCAGCTGAAGGCCTCGGCGAAGTCCTGCATATCCAGGCAGTTGGCCAGGTCGAGCTGCTGCTGCAGGAAGGCGCCGCACGCCTCCTTCACGGCGGGGAACTGCAGCAGGTCGGCGGCGCGCAGCAGCGGTTCGGCGTTGTCGCCGCTCACGGCCACGCGGCCCGTGTAGCTGAAGTCCAGCAGCAGCTGCAGCATGTCGGGCGGCACCCCATGCAGGCGCACCCGCTCGGCACGGCTCTCGCGCAGCTGCCCGGCGAACATGGCGCGGAAATAGGGGCTGGCGGCGGCCAGCACGGCGCGGTGCGCGGGGAAGTCGCGCCCGCCCGCCGCCTCCAGCGTCACGTCCAGGAACTTGCGCTCGGCGCGGAGCTGGCTCAGGCCGCGCAGCAGGCTCAGGGCGTGCGCGGGGTCCGAGAAGGGCAGCACCGCCAGGGGGGCCGGCCGCTCCATAGCGCCTTCGGCGTGGAACCTGGAGACGCCGCGGCCGGGGCCTGCGGAGAGACGCAGCGCGCGGGCACGGCCGCCTTAAGTACTGCCGGGCGCCGCGGCCTCCGGGGGCGGGGCGTTCCCGGCCACGCCCACCCGGCGCTCCCCCTCGCGCGTCCCGCCCCGCCCCGCCCCACCCCGCGCCCGGTGCGCGCGCTCGCCTCCCCGTCGCCGCGGAGGCGGCCCCCGGACCTCGGGCTGAGTCACAGTCGCCTGTGCCAGCTGCATCCCCGCCCTCTCGGGGCTTCTGGCCGTGTGTCGCCGACGCCGAGCGGGGGATGGCGGGTAACAAGTGCGGGCTCCGGGATCGGGGCCTCCGGGACCTACCACGACCCTCCTGAGCGCGCGACTCCAAGGCCGCCGCCCACGCGCGCGACCCCCGAGCCCCGGGGCGGCGCGGAGCCTCTTCTCTCTCTTTAGCGGAGGTCCTCGGGTTTCAAGTTAACCCCTAGAGGCACACATTTCAAAAAGCAAGATTTGTACGATTCAGGACAGAAACACCACGTCTAAAGGCTTTTCGGTGACTCTTTTTTTTTTGGCGCATTTGTAAGCGACCCCGGGCCGGGTTCCAGGAATGCGCTCCCCTTCTGTCTCTGCCTGAGTTTCAAAGTCAGCAACACAGTTATGCTCTTTAGGCAGCTCCTTTCCGAGCCAGCCCCCTTCCACCTCCGGAGCCTCCCTGCCCAGGCCAGGCCGGCTGCGGGGCGCTCGGGAGGGCGGCCCCGGTGGCACAAGGACGGCTCAAGGTCAGAACAACCCGGAGACAAAGTCAGTCCCTGGAAGGCTGGTGGGTGATGGTGGAGAAGGGAAGCTCCCCTATTTGAGTTCCTATGGTTGCAGTGCCCCAAAGGCCCCTTCTTGAAAACCAAGTGTGTGGTTTAGGGTGGACTTCGCGCAGTTTCAGGGAGGACCCTGATTCACACCCAGGCCTCTCGGTTCTTGCTCCTTGCCAGCGCCCCCAATCCACCCCACCCCACCCGTGGTCCTTTGTGAATGCAGGAGCTGTCCACGTGTACCCGGGACCAGCCAGACCCCTGCAGCCCGTGGTCATTCCTGGGTTCCAGCTAGGTCGGCCCCAGCCTTGGAGGAGACATTTTGTTTTTATTCCGTCTCTGAAAAGAGAGCTGGGGACCTGGCGTCCTTTTGTCCTGCGAATGCATCTGGTCCCCATTTCAGGGGCAGCTCGGGTAGCGGGGTCTAACCGGGAACACGTGCAGGTACCCCGGTGCGGCCTGTTGCCCATAGAAGGACCGCTCCCTGGGCGACTATCCGCACCGCATTCCTGCCCGGCAGCCCGGCCAATAGCGAGCGCGCACGGGCATTGTGACACAGTCCCTGCAGCCCGGAAGTGGTACGTTCGCAGGGAAGCGTGCCACAGCCCCCCGGATCACTCCTCCACCTTGCACGAGTCCCGGGATTCAGTGACTAATGTTTCTGTAGCTGCGAATCGAGTATAGGTTTTTTTTTTTCCTTCCTTCCTGTTTTGTTTTTTTCTGATAGGGATTCCTTTTGCCCAGGCTGGTCTCCAGTTCCTGTGCTCAAGTGGTTTTTGTATTTGCATTCCTGACCTGGGGGGGGGGTATTTGAACATTTTGTCAACCTGATTATGCAGCCTTGAAGAATAACGATAATACTGACAAGAATAAAGATGGAGTTATTTATCGAAAAGGAAAGATGTTCATTTGTTATGTGATCATATGCCTAGAAAAGAGGATTGTGAAATTAACATCTTCTCAAGGTGTAGGGTCTTTTTGTTTTTGTTTGTTCGTTTTTCTGGTAATGGGCATTGAGCCCACAAAGTCTGTACCACTGAGCTGTATTCCCAGCCCTTTTAAAAATTTATTTTTTATTATTAATTTATTATTATTGTTGTATGCTGGCCCTGAGTGTGTAACAATCCTCCTGCCTTAACCCCCTGAGTGCTGGGATTACAGGATAGCACCACCATACCCAGCCCAGACTCCTTTTTATTTTGAGATAAAGTCTCCATAAATTGCCAAGCGGGACTAGAATTTGTGACCCTCCTGCCTCAGCCTTCCTTGGCACTGGGATTACAGACCTGTGCCACTGCACCTGGCTAGGTAGTTAGCGTCTGTTTTTGCCTGCCTGCATTTCGTCTGTCTGTACTAAACACTTATACATAGCCATACCCCATGTACTGAAGGAAAAATAGGTTGGGTGAGGTGGTTTGTTTTGTAATCTCAGCCACTCTCATGGCTGAGGCAGGGAGATCACATGTTTGAGGCCAGCCTGGGCAATTTAGTGAGATCCTGTCTCAAAAAATTCAAAAGGAAAAAAAAAAAAAATTCAAAAGGGGGAAGGGATGTAGCTCAGTATTAAAACACCTCTGGGCTCCATCTCCAGTATTGGTAAACACAACAGAAGGAAAGAAAAAAAAAAGACAGAAGAGGTCAAAATGCAAATGAGAATTCAGGGCTGGGGATATGATTCAGTGGTACAGTGCTGGCCGAGCATGAGCCAGGCCCCGGTTCCATCCTCAGCGTGGCGTATTACTGATAACCCCTCCTAACCGGCGCGTGTTTGAAAGCAGGTGTGTACGGCTAAGTCGGTAAAGGAATGTGGCAAGAACAGAAAGGCATGGAATGACACCTGTCGTCTGTGGGGAATTCTGAATGCCTGCTCACCCCAGGCAAGATATTTGTTTCCTCTTTGTCCTCATTAGCCTCATGAGTTCAACATGGGAATGTGAGAAATATGTTCTGTGGGACATCATCATCATTACAGGCCAACTGTATAAATTTAGAGAAAACTGCAACAAACCATTTTAACTAAGGTGATTTAAACTCCTGGGTCGCCAGGCATGGTGCCACGGGCCTGTAATCCCAGCACTCAGGAAGCTGAGGCAGGAGGATTGCCGCAAGTTTGAGGCCGGTCTGGGCTGCATAGTGAGTTCAGGGGCAGCCTGAACTATACAGGGAGACCCGTCTCAAAAAACCAAAACAACAACAAAAACTCCTGGGTCATCCAACACCTCAGTGTGGTAGAAACTATTGTTTGGTGAGGAAGATGTTAAGACTGCCAGATGAGCTGAGCGTGCTGGCACACACCTGTAATCCCAGCACTCAAGAGGCTGAGGCAGGAGGATCACCCTGAGTTCGAGGTCAGCACGGGCTACATAAGCAAGTTCAAGGCCAGCCTGAACTACACAGGTCTCAGAAAAAACAAAACCAAACCAAAATTATGAAAAACCCTGCCAAACAGTAGTTTGTGGGAAAATGTTTGTGTTTATTGATGAAATTTCTGTCATGAAAATTCTAGAAGTTCACCTTTTCTAAAGTAAACTTTCCCTAAGTAACTTGTTTATGGTAAAGTGATTGAATAATGTGATTTAACAAATAGTACCAAGCCAGGTGTGGTGACACACACCTATAATCCCAGCACTCAGGAGGCAGATGCAGGAGGATCACTAGGAGTTCAGGGCCAACCTGGGATACACAGTGAGACCCTGTCTCAAAAATAAATAAATAAATAAATAAATAAATAAATAAATAAATAAATAAAATAGTACCTATCACTTAATTTGGGTATTTTTGTTTGTTTTTCACGGCAGGGTCTTGTTATATAGCCTAGGCTGGTCTGGAATGCATGGCACAATCCTCCTGTCTCAGTCTCCCAAGTACTGGGATTACAGGCCTGAGCCACCATGCCTGGCATTTTATTTATTTATTCACGTATTTATGTATTTATTTATTTTTTGGTACCGGCAATTGAACTCTTGACCTCATGCTTACCAGGCAGATGCTATGCCGCTGAGCTATATCCCTGGCCTGATACCTGGCATTTTTTTTTGTGGGTACCGGGAGTCGAACTCAGGACCACGTGCGCCAGCAGGCGCCCGTGCCGCTGAGCGATATCACCGGCCCTTTTTTCGTATGTGGGATCCGGGAGTCGAACTCGGGCCCTCGCGCTTGCCGGGCAGGCGCTTATGCCGCTGAGCCATCTCACTGGCCCGATACCTGGCATTTTAATTTGGGATTTGAAATCTGTCTTTAGGCAGACAGGACAAGAGGTGACTGAGATTTTTTTTCCACCCAAACTGAGTTTGAATCCAGGGTTTTCACCCTGAGCTACATCCCCAGCCCTTTTTTATTTTTTATTTTAAGACAGGGTCTTGTTAAATTGCTAGTTGCCCAGTTTGGACTTGAATTTGCGATCCTCCTGCCTCAGCCTCCCAGAGTGCTGGGATTACAGGCATGCACCACCATGCTGGGCTCCTTCATGTATATATATGTATGTATGTATATATATATATATATATATATATATATATATATATATATATATATATTTTGTACTGGGAATTGAACTCAGGACCTCATGCTTGCCAGGCAGGTGCTGTGCCACTGAGCTACATCCCCGGCCCTAGTTTAAAAAATTTATATGTTCCTTGTTTCCCTCATTTTACACAAGATATATATTTAAACAACCGGACAGAACATGAAGGGGAAAACATCTTGGACTTCCTCTTTCTCCTTGAAATCGTTTATCCCTACAGCAGATGGGTGTGCCTTCAGTGTAAAAGCTACACTGAAAAAAAGTGATCGAACTGGAGTTGGCTTACAACCATCTATGAAAAATGCTAAAAGGCTACCATGGCACATGTCTGCATGCCAGCTACTCCAGAGGCTGGGGCAGGGGGGTTGCAGACTCTAGACCAATCGAGGCAATTTACTTATTTATTTATTGCCTTTGAGACAGGGTTTCGCTATGCCGCTCAGGCTGGCCTTGAACTCACTTTGTAGCCCAGGCTGGCCTTGAACTTGCAGCAATCCTCCTGCCTCAGCCTCCTGAGTGCTGGGATTACAGGCTGATGCCACCACACCAATGAGGCTTGTCTCTCTTCGACAACATTTAGGAACACATTACTTAGCATTTGGAGAATCAGAAGCAATGGTGCTTTTTCCTACTACTCACTGATATACTTTTTTTTTCTGATTTTAGACTTCCTAAACTCTGCTAATAATGTACTTGTCATTTTTCTTTAAAGACTGTCGTGATATTCTTTTTTTATTCTTTAAATTTTATTTTTAAAATTTTTTTTTTTTTTTTTTTTTGTGGGTACCGGGGGGTCGACCTCAGGACCTCACGTGCCAGCAGGCACCTGTGCCGCTGAGCGATATCACCGGCCCCTTTTTCGTATGTGGGTTCCGGGAGTCGAACTCGGGCCCTCGCGCTTGCCAGGCAGGCGCTTAAGCCGCTGAGCCATCTCACCGGCCCTAAAATTTTTATTAGTACATGTTTGCAGTACATGCTGTTTGCATTAATCTTTTTTTTTTTTTTTTTTTTTTTTTTTAATGTGGATACTGGGAGTCGACCTTAGGACCTCGTGCTTGCCAGCAAGAGCTTGTGCTGCTGAGCGATATCACCGGTCCTTTTTTTCCTTTATGTGGGCTCTGAGAGTCGAACCCAGGACCTCGTGCTTGCCAGGCAGGTGCTTATGCCGCTGAGCTATCTTACCGGCCCTTTTTTTTTTTTTAATATTTTTTTATTTTGAGGTAGAGTCTCACTAAGTTGCTAAGTTGCCCAAGCTGAGCTCAAACATGCAATTCTCCTGCCTCAGCCTCCCAGAATGCTGGGTTTACAAGCGTGCACCACCACCATGTCCAGTTTGAAGTGTTGTAGGTAAAAACATTTAATCCATATTTGCTATTTTTTATATCCTAGCAGAGTGAAGTAGAACCCAAGAAATTCACTTCTCTGTGTATGGCTGCTTATATTCCCCTCCATGTGAAAAGCTGACAACACACAGTCAAGAAATTATTGGGGCCAGGAATATAGCTCAGCGGCACAGCGCCTGCCTGGCAAGCACAAGGTCCTGAGTTTGATTCCCACTACCAAAAAAAAAAAAAAAAAAAAGAAAGAAATTATTGATGTCAATCATTTGCACACATACATTCATGCATTATTCAAGGTACTAAAAGTTAAAAACAGTATGATTTTGAGGAATTTTCACGTTCTCCTCATCCCCTGGAAATAGAAGTGAGCGAGGAGGTGTATAAAGCAACCACGGAAGACAGGAAGAATTCATAAGAAAACTCCCTTTTAGCCAAGTGTGGTGATGCATAGCTGTAATATCAGCACTAGGAAGGCTGAGGCAGGAGGATTGTGAATTCAAGGCCAGCTTGGACTACATATAGAGACCCTGTTTCAAAAAAAATAAATAAATAAAAAGAAAGAAAGAAAATACCATTAAAAATTTTTTTTTCCTGGGAGTGTTGGGTAAGAACCCAGGGCCTAGTGCATGCTAAGCAGGTGCCCTATCATTGATCTATATCCCCAACCCAAGAATGTACCAAAAATTTTAGCAGAAGCATTAGGAAGTTATTCTGGGAATAGTGTCTGGTCATACCCACACCCGGACTCAAGCTCAGCGTTTGAAAGGGGAGCAGAAAGCTTTCCTGAATGTTCCCCCAAACGAACACAGCGTAGCCTTGCGATGTAGGGAGGTGCAGCTATATTTGGTAACTCAACTAAAATAACTTACATTCTCAAATTACTTACTGGGAAACCACAGTATTCTCAGTGTCTTTAACTTGTCACAACCTGTGCTGTGGGCCTTCCCCTCCTCTTCCCTAAGCATTTATAGTCATTCTCAGAATTAGCATTCAGCAGCAGGTATGATTTTTTTTTTTTTTTTTTTGTGTTAAAGCAGAAAACAAAGACTCATGGATTCCAAGGACCTGGCTAATGCTCTTAATTACTCAAGGAATTCTAGATCTGCCCCCTGCAGGCAAGCATTAGGACCACCTGCGAAACAGACTACACACAGAAAACCAACTTTATTACTCCTTAGCTACATGTTGCACTGCTGAGGATGTGGTGATGACTCCTGTTATGTATTTAGTGGTACTGGCGATTGAATTCAGGGCCTTCATATTGAGCTACATTGTCAGCCATTTTAATTTAATTTAATTAATTTATATATTTTTGAGATAGGGTCTTGCTATGTAGTGCAGGCTGGTCTTGAACTTGCTTATGTAGCCAAGGCGATCCTCCTGCCTCAGCCTCCTGAGGGCTGGGATTACAGGTGTGTGCCAACCACACCCGGCTTGTCAGCCATTTTTAAAAAGTTGAAGCCAGGCATGGTGGAGTACAAAAAAGCAAACAAAAACAAAAAATAAAAAAAATATAAGTTGAGCCAGGTGTGGTGGTGCACAGCTGTAAACCCAGCACACAGGAGAATTGCCACAAGTTAGAGGTCAACCTGGGATACATAGTAAGTTGAAGGACAGCCTGAAATACATACCGAGACCCTTTCTCAAAAAAAAAAAAAAAAAAAGTTGAGACAGGTTCTACATTTTTAAATTGCCCAGGCTAGGCTTGAATTTGGAATCCTCCTGCCTCAGCCCCCCCAGAAAACTGGGGTCAGGTGTATGCCAAAATGCCCACCTAATAATTGGTGTAAGTTTTTTCAGTCTAGGAAAGCAATAGTAAATACTTTGTATTAGTACATGTTTGCAGTATGTAATGATTGCATTCATCCTGGAGAACTGGTGTATGTACATAATTCCTAACTCTTTGTTTTTGAGACGGGTTCTTGCTAGGCAGTTCAGGCCCGCCTTGAACTCACGGGGGTCCTCCTGCCTCAGACATATCTGAATTCTTTTTATGTCCCTTTCCCAACCCTCTATGTCTTTTGATAGTAATTAATAACATCCACACTTCTTCCAAAGGGCTTAAATTTCTTTTTTTTTTTCTTTGTAATGTGGGTACCAGGAGTTGACCTCAGGACCTTGCACTTGCCAGCAAGCGCTTGTGCCGCTGAGTGATATCACCGGCCTTTTTTTTCCTTTATGTGGGTTCCAGGAGTCGAACTCAGGACCTCGCGCTTGCCAGGCAGGCGCTTATGCTGCTGAGCCATCTCACCGGCCCGGGAATTTTAGATTCTATTTCAAAATAAGGAAATTAAAAGGGCTGGGGTATGGCTCAGAGTAAAGGTCCTGGGTTCAATCCCCAGTATTGCAAAAATAAATATCCACAACAAACAAAATAAAAAAGGGCCCTTCCCCATTACTGGAGCGCCAGGAAGGGGGACAAAAAATAACACTCAGTATAGGTCATATCCAAGTACTAAGAATTTGTTTTTGTTTTTTTGTTTTGAGACAGGGTCTTGCTATGTATCCCAGGCTGGCCTCGGGCTCACATCAATCCTCCTGCCTCAGCTTCCTGAGTGCTGGGATTACAGGCATGTGCCACCATGCCAGGCAAATTACTGTTTCTTGAAGACAGATGCGAGACCCCGGGATCAATCCTCAGTGTTGCAAAACGAAACAAAACTTATTGAATACTACTATACTTTGGGTTGTAAGTTTTTTTTTTTTTTTGGTAGGGGAAATCGAACTCAGGACTTTGTGCTTGCCAGGCAGGTGCTGTGCCACTGAGCTACATCCCTGGCCTAATACTGCTATACTTTGTGTAGGAGTTCGAACTTTATTTTTTTCTGATGCTGGGGATCAAACCCAGGGCAAGTTCTGTACCACTAAGCTACTCTCTCCTTTTGGGTTTTGTTTTTTGAGACAGGGTCACAGTATATAGTTCAGGTTGACCTTGAACTCACTACATAGCCCATGCTGGCCTTGAATTTTAGGGTATCCTCCTGCCTCAGCCTCCCAAATACTGGGATTATGAGGTGTGCACTACCATGCCAGGCTTCAAAGCCCTTTTTTTTATTTTTTTTTTTATTTATTTATTTTTTTGTGGGTACCGGGGGTCGACCTCAGGACCTCTTGCACCAGCAGGCGCCAGTGTCGCTGAACGATATCACCGGCCCCTTTTTCGTATGTGGGTTCCGGGAGTCGAACTCGGGCCCTCGCGCTTGCCGGGCAGGCGCTTAAGCTGCTGAGCCATCTCACCGGCCCCCTTTTTTTTAATTCAAGCAAAACAAGTTGCTTAGGATGAGCCTGGACACGGGCACCTAGGTAATGTCAGGACAGCTGCCCAGGCCACAGACATCAGATAATATTCCAATTTTGTGGTTAATGCACAGAAGTTGTTAATGAAGTCCAGACAGGCTGAGGCCGCCCTGTTTTTATCTGAGTAGTTTTATCTGCCTCTTATCTCATAAAGCACCTCAATTTATCACCTCGGGGGAGCTGTCTGTTGGGTTGTGATACTGCACAAATAATAAAACAACTATTTACTGAGACAAGCACTATTCTATAAATTTTATGGTCCTGAGCTACATCTTCAGCCCCTGACCCATCTTTTACATTTTGAGACGGGGACTCCACAGTAAGTCAAGAAAGTGCCCAGGCTGGGCTGGAACTTGCGATCCTCCTGCCTCAGCCTCTCAGAGTGCTGGGACCATATGCGTGCACCAACCGCGATGCTTGCCCTGAGAAGTATTTCTTTTTTTTTTTTTTTTTTTTTGTGGGTACCGGGGGGACGACCTCAGGACCTCACGCGCCAACAGGCACCCGTGCCGCTGAGCGATATCACCGGCCCCTTTTTCGTATGTGGGTTCCGGGAGTCGAACTCGGGCCTTCGCGCTTGCAAGGCAGGCGCTTAAGCCGCTGAGCCGTCTCACCGGCCCATGAGAAGTATTTCTAAGATAAATCCAGTTTCCTGATCACCACAGTTTCCATCTGAATTATCTTAAGTGGCGGCGACTGGCCTAGCCTGAACTTCCTCCCAATTCCTTGGCTTCCAGGATGCTGGGGAGTCCAAAGTTTCAGATCTGAATTTTCAATCTTTGGTGGCTCCCTTTTAAATCTCTTTGTCCCTGAAGCACCAAAACACGTTACTGAATAATCTACTTTGTTTTGTTGCTTTGTGAGATAGGGAAATCATCTGGGTTTTGCACAGACATTTTTCCTTCCACAGGATTGCAGTGTTAATGTCAGGCCTCTGTAGGGCCACTCCGTCATGGCAGTGACTAAGAAGCAATCTTCAACCTCCAAAGTTGTAAAGCACCGCGGGCCGGTCCCCCAACACCGCCCACTCCAGCTACACAGCGCGGGCGAAGCCGGTACCCCCCGTGGCGCGCGCGGTCCGCGGACTCCGGGGGTGGGTGCGCAGCCGCAGGACGCGCAGCAGAACCCACGGGCGGTCCGGGTCGCGAGGGGGGACACGAGCGAGCATGGGCAGGCAGCTTTAAGGCGCCGAGGTGGTGGGGGATGCCTGTAATCCCAAACTAGGAAGCTGAAGCAGGAGGATCACAAGTGTGAGCCCAGCCTGGGCGATCTAGAGAGTTAGACAGACCCTGTCTCAAAAAAACACAAAGAGCTGGGGATGCAGGTCAGTGCGAGGGCCCCGGTTCGTCCCCCAGCGCCACACGCACACGCGCACACACACACACCGCCCAACACGCAGGCAGGAGCCCTCCGGGCTTCCGCGGCGTCCACCCCGCTCCAGTAGGGGACCCGCCCGCCTCGCCGTCGCCGCGGACCCGGCAGAGAACCCGCGGCCGCGAACAAGTGCGGTCCGCCCTCGAGGACGTCAGCGACCCGGCCCCACTCTCGCCCGCGCCGCGCCGCGGGGACCCCAGCGCCACAAAGGGCGCACCCCAAGCAGTGCAGCAGAAAAGGGGCAGCCGCCGCCACCCCCGAGACCCCGCCCCCGCCCCCACCGCGCCCACGCCCGCCAAAGCTGAGGCGTCGCCCCTCCCCCACGGCCGAGCTGACGCGAGCCCCCGCACCTCCCCCGCTCCGGCGGTCTCGCGTCCACGAGGCCCCGCCCCCGCGGTTGCCGTAAAGCTCCATGGGGCTTGGAGTCCTGTGGCTGTTTCTGTGCACCGTGGCGACGGGCCGTAGACTACAACTCCCAGAATTCCCCGCGCCGCCCACGCCACGCCCCTCACAGCGGGGCCAGGCGCCCTGGACTACATTTCCCGACAGCGCTCGCAGCGCTCCCGCCCTCCCTCCCGAGACACGAGCCGAACTGGGCGTCAGGTCGGGGAGCCGGTCGGGTTCCCGCTCGCCGCCGCCGCCTCCCGCAGAGCCTCTCCCGCCTCTTCGCCGCGCCGGCCGCGGGAGCTGCACCGCTCACTCTGCTCGGCTGTGGAGCCGCCAGTCCCGGAGCACCGAGCGCCACACGCGACAAACCGAGTCCCTCGTCACCTCAAGCCGAAGCGACCCCCCCCCCGGGTCCGTCCTCGCCCTGCGCGGTTGCCGGAGCCCCCGGTCAGAGGGGCCCCGCGCCCGCAGCCCGGCCCCTGCACTCCCGCAGCCTCCGTCCGCCACCCGGAACATGGACTCCGACTCCTGCGCCGCCGCCTTCCACCCGGAGGTGAGTCCGAGCTGCGCCCGGTCGTCCCGGCCTCCGCGCCTCGACCCCGCGTCCCCTCCGGGCGGCCGCCCCCTCCCCCCGCTCCGCCTCGCCGCTCCTCGGGCCTAGCCCCCGCCCGGGCCGCGCCGGGTCCCCCCGCCGGCTCCGACCGGACACCCGCGAGCCCGCGCCCCTTCCCCGGGGCGCCGCGCCCACCCGCGCCGGGGACGCCCCTCTCCCGCCCCGCGTCGCCCCGGGACCTGGCTGCGCCCCCACCCCCCGCGCCGGTTGCGGCCGCCTCCCTGGTCCCGGGACGCGACCCGCCCGCCGCCGCCGCCCTTTCCCTGCTCTCCGTTTGGGGTCCCCCCGCCCCCTTGGGCTCGGGTCCCCCGGACCGGCTCGGCGCCGCTGGGCCCCGCCGCCCCCGCCCCCCGCTCTGGCCCGGCCCGGGCCGCGCCCCGCCCCCTGGCTCTGCGCGCGCCCGCCGGGCCCCCGCCTCCTTTGCCTCTGGGGGCCTTCTCCTTGGGGTCCCCCAGTCCTCGGGGACCGAGTCTCTCCTCAGCCCCCGCCAGCGCGCCCCCGGAACCCCCGCCTCCCAACCCCGGCTCTGCTCGCTCCGCCCCCGTTCCCTCCCCCTTCCGGGGATCGGCTTCGGTCCCCGAGCCCCCCCACGTCCCCTGGCCGCCAGGGTCGGGGTGCGGGTCCAGCGGCTCGGGCAGGCGGGTGGGGGAGGGGAGGGGACAGTGGCGGCGCCGGGCGCCATCCGGGCTTGCTGCCGCCTGCGGGTGTTGGTGGGGCCACCCCAGCGTCGGGATCCCCAAATCTTGCTTGCGTCCCGCAGCCCCCACCCCGCGGTGGGCCCCGCACCTTCCGGGGCCGGGCGCGGCGCGGGGCGGATGGCAGCGGGGGCTGCGGCCATCTGCCTTCCCGGGGCGGTCCCCACCCGCCCGGGCGCCGCCTCGCATTCGCGTCCCGGGCGCCGACCAGTTGTGCGCGATCCCAGAGAAGTTAAAGTTGTCCCCTAGTTGAAGGCGGGTGCGGCCCTCGCGTCCGCGCAGGAAGCGCTGCTGCCCCCTCCTCGCGCGGGAAGGTGGCCGGTCGGGAGCACGTTGAGGGTGTTTTAGAAAAACGTGGCGTTTTCGAAGGAAAATTTAGGGGCTTCTGTCCGCGCCTCGCTGCTCTCCCCGCCCCTCTGCTGAGGGACCGCCCCGAGCCCGTCGTCCCCTTTTCCCTGGCCGGCCAGCGCCGCGCCGTACGACCGGGGGAGCTCCCGGTGAGGGTGGGGCAGTGATACGGTGCCGAGGGAAAACCGCAGGGCCTCGGCTGTCCTGCTCCGGAGCCATGGAGGTCCCTCGACGCAGGGAGAAAGCCCCTTTCCTTGCGGGTGTTCCCACTTCACGTGGGCAGGATCGAGAGAGACTCCGGAGCTGGAACCTCCCGCTTGCATCTGAAATGTGCAGCCAGGACGGCAGCAACTTCCCTAGTTCATTCTGAGGCTGGCACCCCGACTCTCAGGAGTGGAGTGTCCCCCCCCGCCCCCCCAGCGCACAGACTGGGTCCTCACCGGCCCTGACTCAGCTGCAGTCAGATCTGAAGAGCTAGGAATGACAAGCCTTGATTTTTGAAATGACTTAAAATACTTCAGTTACAGATTCAGGTGAGTGTAGTTTCCAGATGGGAAATCTGGCAAAAACATTTGTTAGTCCTGCTAGGCGTGCAGGGATCTGTAGATAAGGTCAGAAAATGCCACATGAGCTCCAACAGGTAGACTTTTGTGCAGGCTTTTATCTCTTCGCCAGTTTCCCAGTGTTCTTGGCACAAAATCCTAGTACTCCTCTTGCAGCTTCATGAAAACTGTTATTTTTTGACCTGAACTTAGCTTATCTTGTTTCTAGGCTGTAAATCCAGCAGCCTGGGCTTTTGAGTGGCTGACAGTAAAAAGCTCAGCTCCTCCACTTTTTGTCCTAAGAGCCTCCCCTTCACTCACTCCCTTCTTTCCCATCACAGGAGTACTCCCCCAGCTACAAGAGGCGCAGGACTGTGGAGGACTTCAACAAGTTCTGCACCTTTGTCCTGGCCTATGCTGGCTACATTCCATACCCAAAGGAGGTAATGCCCCGCTGGTGTGGAGGGTGGGCTGGTGTGGAGGGTGGGCTGGTTTGGAGGGTGGGCTGGTTTGGAGGGTGGGCTGGTGTGGAGGGTGGGCTGGTGTGGAGGGTGGGTGGGCAGCGAGTGCCTCTGAAGGGCCGTGTGATGACCTCAGGCTGTATAGTCTGGCAGGAATCTGGTCCTGGGGAATGGGCAGTCAAGAGTCTGATAGGAAGTGCAGGCTTGTGTAGGATGATGTAACAAACTTTCAGAATTCATTTGCAAATGATGTGTTTGGTATTTGTCTGGTCTTTTTTTTGTGGGTACCGGGGGGTCGACCTCAGGACCTCGTGCGCCAGCAGGCACCCGTGCCTCTGAGCGATATCACCAGCCCCTTTTTCGTATGTGGGATCCGGGAGTCGAACTCGGGCCCTCGCGCTTGCCGGGCAGGCGCTTAAGCCGCTGAGCCATCTCACCGGCCCTATTTGTCTGGTCTTAACAATGGCCAATGCTTATTGTGGCCAGATAATATCCTTGGCCCTCACAGCCATAGGGAGTCGCTGCTTTCTTATTCCCAATTTAAAGATGAGGACATCTGAGGCACAGGAAGGAAACTACCTGGCCCTGGGACCGGGGGCCACACCCTGCCTCTCCGGCCCTGTGGTTTAGAGCGCCCCGTCAGTGAATCTTCAGGGATCTGTGCCCTACCCGCTATGTGTGTGGAGAGGATTTTTTTTTCTTCCTGAGAAATGGTTAGGAGTGTGTGTCAGAGCTGCTGTGGGACTTAAACTTCAGAGGCCTTGTTCCTATTATACTAAGCTACAGATAAAAGAATTCAGTGCTTTTAGGAAGCGAAATCACGGCACGGTTTATTTTCTCTACTCGCCATATAGATAGGTAATGTCTGCTTTGTGCCGTGTAGAATGTTGCTCCTGTTTGCAAATAACATGCTTGACTGACCCAAAGAACCGGAGTTTAGCTTGCTGCTTTGGGGCAGTAATAACCTACTTCGATTTGGTAATATTTTGGGATATTTTCAGGGCCTTTTTATTTTTTTTTATTTATTTTTTTTTTTGGCAGTGAAAGTGTACATTTATTGAAGGAAGGAAAAAGTAAGCTCTGCAGAGTGAGAATAGGCCAATGAAAAGGCTCACAGTGGCTCAGGGCCTTTTTAAATAGGAATTTCTCAACTTAAGTTCAATTACTTAAAAAAAAAATGTATGTTTTGCAAGGACAGAGGAAAGGGGAGAAGCTTTACAGTGGGGGAAAATGAGCGTGTGTAAGAGTGTCCGTAGTAGTCCTTTCCTGGCTTTTTTTTTTTTTTTTGGTTTGTTTGAGGCAGGGTCTTGTTATGTAGCCCAGTCAGTTCTTTTTTTTTTTTTTTTGTGGGTACCGGGGGGTCGACCTCAGGACCTCGCGCGCCAGCAGGCACCCGTGCCGCTGAGCGATATCACCGGCCCCTTTTCCGTATGTGGGTTCCGGGAGTCGAACTCGGGCCCTCGCGCTTGCAAGGCAGGCGCTTACGCTGCTGAGCCATCTCACCGGCCCAAGCCCAGTCAGTTCTTGAACTTGCAGAAATTTTCCTGCCTCAGCCTCTGGAGTGCTGGGATTACAGGCGTGTACCATGGGATATATTTTTTGCCTGTGGAGTCTGGGAGTGGAACCCAGGGCTTCCTACATGCCAGGAAGGTGTCCTACTGCTGGGCTGCTGCCCCAGCTCCTTTCCTGACCGAGCAGCCGCCGGCTCCTGGCTCCGGGGCGGGCTCCTCCGCTTCTGTGTTGCCTTAAACCACTGTTCCCGGGTGTGGTTCAGGGTTGTGCCACACTTACACTGCATGTGGCTGGAGTCTGGTTCTGGCGGGGATGGGCCAGGGAAGCGCTGCTGGGGGGCAGGCTCTTGTCACTGGGCCTGGCCGGAGTAACTAGAACCTGTCCCCATGGCCCGGCTCTTCCAGGAGCTTCCTCTGAGGAGCAGCCCCAGCCCTGCTAACAGCACCGCTGGCACCATTGATAGTGATGGCTGGGATGCTGGTTTCACCGATATCGCGCCCTCCGTGTCCCTGCCAGTGTCTGACCGGTGCTTTAGCCATCTGCAGCCCACTCTCCTACAGTGCGCGAAGCCCAGCAACTTCCTGCTGGACAGAAAGAAGATAGATAAGCTGAAGAAGAAGAAGAAGAAAAAGCGAAGGGACAGCGATGTAGCAGTGAAGGAGGGCTACAGAGGGGGCTTGCTGAAGCTAGAGGCTGCAGATCCATATTCGGAGACCCCCACAAGCCCCGCCCTGCAGGATCTGCCCCAGGCCCCCAGCGACCCCTGCTCGGGCTGGGACTCCGACACGCCCTCAAGTGGTTCTTGTGCTACCACCGTGTCACCCGATCAGGTCAAAGAGATAAAAACTGAAGGCAAACGGACTATCGTCCGGCAGGGAAAGCAGGTGGTGTTCCGAGACGAGGACAGCACCGGCAATGACGAGGACATCATGGTGGATTCAGGTCAGTGGTCTTGACAGGATGGAGACGCCACTGGCTGGTGGGTGGAAGAGGTTGTTTAGTAGTCTTGGGGTCAGAGGCTGGGCCCTGCCTGGGAGGGGAGGGGAAGGTGCAGGAGGTGGTGTGAGGCGCTTAGGAAGGGGCTCATCGCTGCTAGGGACAGTGGGTTCTGGGCCAGAGCGGAGGATGTGAGGATGTAAGAGCGAGGGTGTTCATAAGTGGCTGAGGGTGGGTGGTACCTGGTCACCGCACATTTTAGCCTCCTTTGTGGTGCACTTGACATTCAGAAAGTATTGGCACTGGGGACATTTGGCATGGATTTTCAGACGGGGTCTTGCCACGTTACCCAGGCTGGGTTCCAACTTGCGATCCTCCTGCCTTAGCCGCCAAGAGTGCTGGAATTACAGGTGTGCAGCTTCGCACCTGGCTTCCCCTCCTCTCAGTGTGTTTCTTTCTTCATAGATGATGATTCCTGGGACCTAGTCACCTGCTTCTGCATGAAGCCATTTGCAGGCCGCCCCATGATAGAGTGTAACGAGTGCCACACCTGGATTCACCTGTCTTGTGCGAAGATCCGGAAGTCCAATGTTCCAGAAGTGTTTGTCTGCCAAAAGTGCCGGGACTCCAAATTCGACATTCGCCGTTCCAACCGCTCCCGAATGGGCTCCCGGAAGCTGTTTCTGGACTGACTGCGGGTGGCAGGAGACTCCGGGCAAGGGAACGGAAGGGGTGGGGCTCTCTGGCCCTCCCTCAGTTGAGCACAGAACTCTTAGCTCGGCGCGGGCAGATCTCTCATTCAGGTGCCTAAGCAAAGGACAGGCTGTCCCAGGTAGAAACTGTACATAGCCAGTGAGCGTAAAGCCTTCGTCAGCCCAGGCTGCTGCCATGGCTGTGTTCCTGGTGGTGGCAGTGGCGGTGGCAGCAGTGGACCGAACACTCAAGTGCAGTGGCTTGGTTCAGCTGAAAGTGAGGGTGTGTGGTCCTTGAAGTTTTACTGTCATTGTTAGCGATTCCCACTGTTTGGAACCAGTGCCACCTGTTATTCCTACTTCCATGGTGCTGGGGAGAGGAGCTGCTCAGTGTCCCCCACCTGCGGATGAACAGCCATACGTGTCTGTGTCCCCTTGAGTGTCCGTCTCACCTGAGTGTCCGTACAGCAGCTGTCCAAGTCACCCCTTTCTTTGTGGTCCACGATCTGCCTGTCCAGGCCGCTGTGGGGCCCGGGAGCTGCTGTGGAGTTGGGGGTGGTGGGTGAGCTGCTGATTCTTCAGTTTCCCCCGTTTGTTAAAAGGGACAGTACGTGGCCACCTCTCTGGAAAGGGGGTTGGTTGGGGTTTGGAAAGGTGGTCCGTGTTCCTAACTCAGTTTTCTGTTTCGCACGATGTACAAACCTGTTTTTTTGCACGACACAGTCAAAAGTATTGGCTGATCTCTTGCTGGGTTTTTCTGTAGTTGGTGTTCGAGGTCCCAGGGGCCCAGGCGAGCTGTTTTGAGAGTGGACACGCTCAGTTCTCTCATCTCTTCCTCAGCCAGTCCAGTGGGACGCGGACGGTGGCCTGCAGTAACTGGTAGGAGAACATTCCTGGGCCGGCCCGCTGCTTCCACGGCCAAGGTTAGGACTACAGTTCTGTTGGTGTGAATCTGTGTGAGTGGGTGGCTGGTGCTGGCACTTAGGCCCTCGGGGGTACTCAGAAGGCTCCCCCAGGCCAGCTGTGGAGGACTCGGGCTGCAGGCCTGCCCCACAGTGTACGTGGGCGGGGTGGTTCCCGAGTGGGGCAGAGGGGAGGGGTCGGCTTTCCCTGGGTTGGCGGTGCGAGCCAGCGGCTCACAGGTTCTTTCTCAAGGCTGTTCGATGGAGTGATAGGTGTGTGTGTGCGCAGCGTTGTTTCTTCTGAGGCGTGGAAAGGGTAGAGTGCCCAGGTTAGCGTTTAGTTGCTCATTTGCAGCAGTGTGGGGTCTGCATGCCATGCGGCTCCTTTGTGCACGGGGCACCAGCTGTTCTCTTCCTCTTGCCACTGAAGCACCAAGGGGCTGAGCTGTCATCTGCCTCATCAGAGCCCATTTTTGTCCTGGTATCTTGGACACTTGTCCAGTCTCCTGTCTTAGTTTTTATAAAAATCCTGTTGTTTAAAGTGTGAAAGTAAAGAGAAATGGCTTCCGAGACTCAGCTTATTATGAAGATCCTGAGGGAAAATTCTGTAGAGAAAAACAGCTGGCTTAGAAACGACCTTGTCCCTGGGCTGTCACCGGCCTCTGCCTGGGCAGACATTAGGGCAGGTTGGGGAGGAGTTTGCCAAAGATCTGCCCGTGAAAATGCCTGTCCAGTCTGCACCGTGAGAAAAACCAAAGTTGCAAAGTGTGTTTCTTCCTTTTTAAAATTCCACGACATTTTAAGGGTGCGTTCAAGAAGCTACATGATTTTTAGAGCGGAACTGCCAACCTTGGTGATGTTTCTGGGCGCTGGAAGGTTTGCTGCCTCTGGAACGCATCTGATACTCATCTCAGTTTCTGTCCCTTGAGTTGGTTTTCGTCCTTTCACAGATCTGTGAGTGTGTGGTGTGCCAGGCACCTTGGTTTCAGGGTGGGTTGAGCTGGGCCGATGCCATCAGCTGCTTTATGCAAATTAGGCATGACCCATGGTTTAGGGGCTCCTGGTTGGTGGCAGAGGGAGACTGTCACCCTCGAAGTTGGCCCAGCTTTTTGGGGTCAGCCAGGCCGGACACTCACCATCCGTTACATGGTTCTGTGTAATTATAAAGTTTATGTGTATAAAGCGAGGTGTTTCTGTGAAACTGTATATTTTGTAAATAAAGATTGCTACTTTGAGGGTCTGGTCTGGCTTCATGTGTGTGCAGTGAGGGAGGGCGGTACATGTCCCCTTGTTTCCCCTTATCAGAGTCACAGGAAGACCGGCAAGCTGGAGCTGCTGTGCAGCAGGGGGACGACTGTACCCCAGTGCACCTTGCTCATGGACTCATCGGAAGCCAGCCACAGCGTGAGCAGACCAGAAGAGCTGTCAGTGTCCCAGTCCCATGGGGGCTGAGCAGAAGCCCTGGGGAGGGTTCGCCAGCCTGGGAAAAGCTGCAGCCTCCCGAGGCTCGCCAAGCCAGGCCCGCACCTCCCGCCCTTCGGCGTCCTCGATGCCTAGGGACACCTATAGACAGGTGTCACTCTGGTCCCTGCTGGCCTGGAATTTGGGATGTAGTATGGGCTGGCTTCCAACTCCGGGAGTGCTGAGGTCACAGGTGTGCGCCAGCCCAGCCAGTGGCCAGCGGGGCTCCCCCAGTGACGTCAGGGGAGCCCGCACCAACTCACCCGCTCTGGAGGCTCGGCGGGTGCGAGCCTTGGGGGGACCGAAGCCAGGACACCAAGGCTTTTAGCGAGCTGGGGTGAAGCCTGGAGCCCGCTGACGCTGGCTGCGGGTCACGGGCGACGCGGGTTGCCGGGACCGCGGGGGGAGGGGAGCGCGCCCTGGAGCCCCGCGGAGCCCGGCCCCAGCTCGGCCATGGCAGGCCCCGCCCCGGCCCGGCCCCGCCCCCCCGCAGGCCCAGCGCCGCCATCTTTGTTAGGGGCAGGCCCGGCTCCGCGATGCCGAAGTCGTGCGCGGCCCGGCAGTGTTGCAACCGCTACAGCAGCCGCAGGAAGCAGCTCACCTTCCACCGGTGAGCGGGGGCGCGGGGCGCGGGGCGGGCGGCGGCGGCGGGCGCGCGGCCCGGATCGGAGCGGTCCGTGCCCAGCAGGGAGCCTGACCTCGGCGGGCCCTGGGGGTCCTCGCGGCGCGGGAGGCCGGCGACACCGGGTCTGCCCTGCGGTCCCGCACCCGCCGCCCCGTCTTGCCCGGGGCGCACCCCTCCCAGGCCCCGGCGGCCGAGCCACAGCTCCCCTCAGGGTGAGCGCCCGAGGGCAGGCGGCTGGCGCCTTCGTCCTCCCCTGCGCTTTTTAATGCTTTTTCCCAAGTCAACATCCACGCAGGAAAGTGCACTCCGCAGTACGCAGCCCCGAGCTTCACCAGCTTCACGCTGCAAAACAACATCCGCAGCCCCCAGGAGGCCCCCAGCCTTCACCCCTTCCTCCGTCTTCTCCCACTGCCCACAGGGATGCAGCCCGTCTTCTGTCAGCTGGAATCAGGATGCGCTTTCTGTCCTTGGCTCCTCATTATGTGAGAGGCCTCCTTGTCACGTGTGGCAGCGGGCATTCCTTTGCACGGCTGCATAGTCTTCCATGGATGCATGTACCAGAATTCAGCTGTTTACAGTTGAAGGGAACATTGGTAGCTCCATTGTTTTGGCGATGGCCAGGCGAACACTCTGCTCGGAGCGGTTTGTAAGAGCCTCTCTCCCGGAGCGTGCATCCTTCTGCCTCTGTTGAGCATGTGCCAGGGTGGGAGGGACTCTCCTCCATTCTCTGTTGAAGACTTTTGTCCCCAGTGACCCTTGTGACACCAAGTCCAGTCGTCTGACCCCATCAGGGTTTCTTTTGTGGTGCTGGAGATCAAACACACAGGTGCGGCCACTGAGCTACCTCCTGGCCCCTTTTTACTGTATTCTTAAAATTTTCAGACACGGTCTCGCAGAGTTGTCCAGGCAGGACTTGAACTTGTGATCCTCCTGCTTCAGCCTCCCAAAGCACTGGGATTACAGCTGTGCACCACCAGCATTTGAGCCCCCTGCTCTTTTGTCCTGCATGGCTCCTAACTCATCTTGGACCTCTTTGTCATAGATGTTCCTTCTCCACCTCCTTTTGCTGGATTCTCCCTATTGCCCACTCTCGATTTTATTACCCCTGGTTCTAGGGACAGAACCCAGGGCCTTCACACCGAGCTTTATCCCCAGCCCTTTTGAAATTTTTAAATTTGGAGACAGGGTCTCTGTAAGTCACTAAGTTGCCCAGGCTGGGCTTGAACTTGCCATTCTCCTGCCTCAGTCTCCCAGAGTGCTGGATGACAGGTTCCCGCCACCACGCCAGCAGGAAACTCTTCCCTCTGTCTTGGCTGCAGGGCCCGTAGGTGAACCTCACTGCCTGGCTTGCAGAGTACTCCCAAGGCCCTGAGCCAGGTGCTCCCCGAGCTTGCTCACGCTGCCCAGTTGGATAGATACTGACAACCCCCATCCATCTCAGCCCCTGCTGTCCCTTCGGGAGCCCCCGTGGTTAGCTCTCCCACTTTCTCCAGTGTCTGCTCAAATGTCACCTCTTTGCTCAGCACAGTGGTGCATATGTGTAGTCTCAGTTACTCAGGAGGCTGAGGCAGGAGGATTGCAAGTTGGAGGGCAGCCTGGGCAGCATGGTGAGTCTGTGTCTCAAAATAAAACAATAAAAGAGGGCTGAGAGTGTAGTTTAGTGCTAGAGCACTTGCCTGGAGCACCCCAGGCCCTGGTTCCACCCCAGCACTGTGGAAGAAGTCATCTCTATGGGTGACTGTCCCTGACTGCCCCAGCGTTCCCTGCTGTGTGTCCTCTGTGGTCACTGCCGGAGTGTGCATCTGCTTGCTCTGCCTGCCGTCTCTCCTTTTTGGAGTGCAGGGAGTTTGTCTTCAATCCCAGGTTACTAGTCCGAGAATAGGGCCTGGCCTGTGGCTCCTGGTGGAGTGGGAGCTATGTCACTTGGGAAACACAGCTCACTTGGATTCCTACCAAGGATGCCATTAAAAAAAAAAAAAAAAAAAGCCGGGCGTGGTGGCACACACCTGTAATCCCAGCACTTGGGAGGCTGAGGCAGGAAGATTGCCAGGCATTCGAGGCTAGCCTGGGCTCCATAGTGAGTTTAAGGCCAGCCTGAACTTCAGAGCATGAACCAGCCCCTCCCCCAGGAGGCCTGTAACAGCCATGACGAAAGCTTTTAGTAATTAGCTGTTTGCTCCCAAAGTGAGATTCAGATTTTCCAAAGCTATCCCGTGCAGTCCCCTGTGGCGGGGTGAGCCTCGAGGTGCAGGACCTGGCCGACCTAAACCTGCTCCTCCCGCACCCAGGTTCCCGTTCAGCCGGCCCGAGCTGCTGAAGGAATGGGTGCTCAACATTGGCCGGGCCGGCTTCAAGCCCAAGCAACACACGGTCATCTGCTCCGAGCACTTCCGGCCTGAGTGCTTCAGCGCCTTCGGGAATCGCAAGAACCTGAAGTACAACGCTGTGCCCACCGTGTTCGCCTTCCGGGAGCCCGCGCAGGTAGGGAGCGTGGCCGGCCGGGCAGGGCGGTGTCTGCGGAGCAGGCAGAGGCCGAGGGGGGCAGGGAGCAGGGTGCGGGCGGCCTCGGGGGCCCTCAGCCCTGCCCGCCCGCTGGCCCTGCTGGCCCTGTCCTGTGCCTTAAGAGATCTTTGTAACGTATGTGCTTTTTCCTTTTCCCAAAACAAGGGAGATGAAACAGGAGGATTACCTGATCCCGGGAGTTTGAGGCCAGCCTGGGCCACATAGCAAGACTTCATCTTATTTTTTGTTTGTTTTTTGAGATGGGGGTCTTACTGTGTAGCACAGGTTGGCCTCAAACTCACAGCGATCCTCCTGCCTCAGCCTCCCTGGTGCTGGGATTACAGGGTGTGTGCCTCCATGCCTGGGAGACCTCATTTTAAAAAATCAAATCATGCTTTTGCTTCACAGCAAGGTGCTGTTGAGGAAGCCTAGGGGTCAGCGCATGGAGTTGTTGGTCCTCGGGGTACTCATGCTGGCTAGAGGCCGCTCAGTAGCAACCCAGTGCTCCTGTGCTGGGTGCCGGTCCCTCTGGGTGCCTGTGCATCCTGCTGGGTCTTTGTGGTGTGGGCAGAGACGGGCGGGAGTGGCAGGCCAGCGGTGGGGGCCCTGGGCACAGCGGGCAGAAACTGAATGGTAAGAGCTGGCTGTGTAGATGGTGAGCGGGGGTCAGACAGTGAGTGGTGGGGACAGGCCTGGGGCCCCAGGTGACTTAGCTCAGTCTGTACCAAGTACCCAACTTTGGCTGAAAAGAAGCATTTCTCTCTCGGGGTCCTGGAGCTGGAAGTCCGAGCTCAGGGTCTCAGTGTGGTTGGCTCCTGGTGATGCCCCACATGGTGTACTGGTGTACCCTGGCAGACAGCAGAGAGGATGCAAGATGCCCCCAGGGGGCCCCACCCTCCGGACAGCATCGCCCTGGCTTTGGGGTCTCAGCATGTGAACCTGGTGGGCAGCAGGGGTGAGGTGGCTTTGGAAGGCTCACGCTGGCTGCAGGTGTAGTGGCTGGGCAGGACGCCCATGTGACGCCACCTCGGTGTCCCTGGTGGGCATAGCCACAGTGGGGCAGGCACAGGGAGGAGGCGGGTACAAGGTGTGCTTTGCAGATCTGCTAGGCTGAGAGGCGGTGGGACCATGAGATGGTCTTGGGCAGCCAGATTGTGACGGGGGACGTGGAGGTGGTGGGGTTGGCTCAGGAGAGCTGGACGCTGAAGCCATGCAGGTGTCATACCCAAAGCGTTTGATTTTCTTGGGACTGAGAGGAAGGGAGCTGTGACCGCAGAAGAAACCACACTCAGAATGTGAGAAGGAGGGCGGGCATGGTGGTGTACACCTGTAATCTCAGCACTAGGAAGGCTGAGGCAGGAGGATCGCTGTGAGTTCAAGGCCAGCCTGAATTATGAGAGACCCTGTCTCAAAAAACCAAGGGAAAAAAAAAAAAAGTAAGGAGACCCTCCTACCTGGGACCTGTCCTTCCTTCACAGCCTCTGCCCCTCCTCATGTTGCAGTCTCTGTCCCTTCTGTCCCTCCCACCCCACCTGAATCCCTGCTTGCCCACCCCACACATCCCTGTCTTGCCCTTTGTCTTCCTAGCACTGTGACCTCGCGCTGGCCACCTTCAGCTGCCCCAGGGGCTGTCTTCACCCGTCTCCTTGTGCATGACGCGTGACTCTGTGACAGCAGGGACTTTCTCTGCTGGATGCCTGGTGTGTGTGTGGGTGGATGGAATCATTATCCCAGTCATGCAGGTGTAGAGCTTAGTGGCTGGGGCTGGGGGACACCTGCCCATTGCTGTCCCCAGTGCTTCCATGCCGGGGGTAGTGAGAAGCCAGCGATGGCCCGTGGCCAGTGTTGCATGGCATGGGCTGCAGTTTGCGTCCCTGGTGTGCTCCACCTGGTGTCCCTCAGAGGGCAGATATTTATTGAGGCTTGGGTGACAGGAGACCTCAGGAGCTCTGATCTGTCTCTTGGGGACATCTCTGGAGAAAAGGGACAGCAGGTGGGCAGCAAGGCAGCTGGGCGGGGCTCCAGGTTGGTTTTAATTCCACACTCGTTGCGTGTGTCCAGTCAGGCTGGGCAGTGGGCACGGTGGTGGCGAGGCCTGTGGCTGGCTGCCCAGCACCCTGCAGTTTGTCTGTCTTGCAGCTGGTGTAGAACGCAAACCCTGGGGGTGGGAGACGCTGGCTCTTAGAAGGTGAGCCTGCTCTGGGTGGTCCCCACACCTCTCCGGGTGCTGCAGGGCTTGGCCAGGGTCAGCAAGGCTGCTTGCAAAGGTCCCTTTCTGTCCTGCCTTGGAGACCTCGGGGAGATGGCACCGCGCCTCTCTTAAGGCTCCCCGTCCTGGAGTTGGGAGGACGAGGCTGTTCACACCGCTGCGTGGGGCCGGCCCTGGCGGGGCCCCTTGTGCGGGGATTACTCGGCAATGGACAGTGGCAGCTGTGGGAGGGTCTAGTGTCCGCCGGCTTGGCCAGCCTGACTGCCTGCTGTCCCCAGGTCTGCCCCGAGGCAGTGGCTGGGGAGGACAGCCCTGCCTGGAGCATGGATGCTGCCCGTGAGGAGCTGCAGCTGCTGCCCGGGACCGAGGGGCTGGTGACACAGGTCAGGCTGCGGGCGCCAGCGCCAGGGCAGTGTGGGGTGGGTTGATCCCAGCATGAGGTGACTGTGCTGCAGGCAAAGTGAAGACACGGGGACCCCGAGAACCGGCCCACAGTGCCAGGAACAGGGTGGGTGGCCAACGTCAAGAGCTTCCCAGAGGGACCCGGGCCCACCTGCAGTTGGGATGGTAGTGCGAAGTGGTCTTCCTGTCCAGGTGCCAGGCTAACTCGATAGTGGCCTCCCCAGCCCTGCTGGGAACCCAGAGCTGCTAGGCTTCTCTTGCTGTCTCTGTCCCCAGACCTTGCCACCGAGGCCAGAAGTGTCAGGAGGCTCCAGTGCACTCGCCAGCCACGCAGGCCCGAGGAGACCCCTCCCTGGGCAGCCATCCGACCACAGTTATGCCCTCCTGGACTTGGACGCCCTGAAAAAGAAACTCGTCCTTACTCTGAGGGAGAACGAGAAGCTCCGGAAGCGCCTGAAGGCCCAGAGGCTGGTGATGTGCAGGATGCGCAGCCACCTCCGAGCCTGCAAAGTGGGGCGCCGGGGACCCCGGCCGCGGCCCGAGCCACCGAGCTGAGCCCCAGGAGCTGTGGCCGGGGGCCCTGGGTATGGACACTTGGGTCTCCGGTGACACTGAGGTGGCAGCACTGACCAATGGGCAGGAGATGCCAACAGGGCACCTGGTGGGGAGCTCGGTGCTGTCTGCCGTGCACCCCTGAGGCGTCCGGAGGGGCAGCAGGGCCACAAGTGTGAGTCATGTCCCTGGCAGTGCGGAGCCTGGGGTGAGGAGCTGTCCCCTGCCAGCGCCACCTCAGGGACAAGGGGCTGCAAGGCTGCTTCTGCCCGTGAGGAGGGATCGAGGTGGCTGGGCCCCCCGGCTATGTGGGGCCTGCCGAGCTGTCCGGAACGCACACTGAATAAAGGGACTTCCGAGCTGCAGGTCTGTGCCCTCCATCGCCGAGACCGACTTCCTGTTCCTGGTGGAGCACAGGCGGGGTGACTCTGACCACAGAAAGCTTGTGACTCTAAGCAGAACACCCAAGCAGCCCGCCTCCCGCCGTCCTCCTCGCTCGAGGCCGTGTCTCGGGTCACCCCGGGCTGGGCGCCGCGGCCCCGCGGCAATGAGATGCTGAGCGCCGCTCGCTCGGGTTTCAGGGCGTTTATTGTGGGGGCGCGGGCCCGGCCGCCCCGCTGCACAGCGGCGCAGAGACGTCCTCTTTTTAATTTAAAACCGGACAGAAATAGGACAGAACTGGTCAGTCTGGGCTGCTTTTAAAAACCGGAGGAAGGCGGCTGTTCGCGCTCAGGCAGCGCCTGCTGGGAGCGGCCGTGCCAGGCCTGGGCCAGGGCGACACCCCAGGAGGCGCCCGGGAGGGGGCTGGGCCTGTCTGCTGAGCCACGGCGCCACCTGCTGGGCACTGCCCGGAGGCGCAAGGCCCTGCCGGCCCGGGTCCACGCCCGGGCCTGGCACACGGGCGCCCTGGTCCTGTTGGCTTTGCCCTTTCCGGGGGCGGCGCCCCGCGCTCCGGCGCTGTGCTGGGGGTGCGCAGGGCGGGCAGGCCGTGCCGTGTGGCCAGGGCTGCTCACCGCGGCGGCGACCCGCCCAGCGCCTGGGCGAACAGCTCCGCTCGGAGCCGGGGGCCAAGGAATGATTCAAAAGGCTTTGGAGCGGGGAACAAAGAGACGCGTCTCCAACCCGTGTGTTCTCAGATAAAAAGCAGTTTTATAGCCCCGCAGTCCTCTCTGGGCCACGCGGCGCGTTTCAGCAGCGGAAGGGGGTGTGGGATCCATGGCAGACGTCCCGCTCGGGGGTCTGGGCCGAGCCCCTGTCCTCGCTGCGCTTCCCGCACTCAGTGTGGGCTCCTGGGACCTGGGCGCCCCAAACAGCTCAGGGTGGGCCAACCTGCTGGGTGCAGGCTGGGGACCTGCCCTCCAGTGTGATCCTGGGGTGCCCGCGCCTGGCCCAGGGTGGCGCTGTCCCCGTCCTCCCTGCAGCACCCACGATGTGGTGTCTGCGTGTCCCTGCACATAATTCATATGGTACCACCTTCTAGAGGAATAAAATAAAATAGAACATCTGATCTCTGGGGTTTTCCCGCTTCCAAATTTGTAGACTCCCAGGAAAAGGTTTCTTGAAGCCTCTACGAAACCAGGTTCTCAGGCAGCTTATCCATCCGTGTCGATCCTGTGAGCTGTAACAGAAACACCAGCGCAGGCTGTCGTGGGCTCGGCAGTGCGCCTGGCTGGCGGTGGCCTGCTGAGGAGCCAGGGGGACCCAGACTGCTGCCCACCCAACCACCGCGCTGCTGCCAGCCGAGAGCGCCTGTAATGCCACTGGGGCGAGGCGCCGCTCACGGGCTTGGGGCTGGCAAAGATCACTGTCCCTCACGCCGCCAGCTGCTGACATCCTTGCCCAGTGTGTGCGGCCACTCACACTGCTTTGGTATCCGCAGGGCCTCGCTGTCGGGCACCATCACCTGGTGCAGCACGCCCCGGAACTGGTACAGCACCCGCAGGCTCTTCTCCTCCCCAACACACGGGTCGTAGAAGCCGGGCAGCCCTGCCTGCAACAAATGCAGCGTGACCTGCACCCCCTGCCCCAGGGAGCGCTACAGGCAGAGGGTCAGAGTGCTGCCATGCAGTGTGACACTGGGTCTGCGTCCACCCCCCTTCCCCACTGTGTCGCCACAGAAGCCACTGACAGGAGAGCTGGTTCCTGGGCCCAAGCTGACTGAGGCCTGGAATTCTCCCGGAGTCCCCACAGCCTCCCTTTCCTGGGAGCTGCGGGCACCAGGGGGATGTGTGGCAGGGGCCGGGTGAGCACTTGCTGGCCACATGGAGGATGCCACTGCCTGCCACGGCCACTCTGGGACGGATTGCACCTTTCTTGGCGGGTACCAGGGCAGGGCCTCACCTTGGAGGCCTCTGTGAGGATGAGCTTCGAGTCCTTCACCAGGCACTGCAGGGGCACGGTCACGTCGATCACCTTCACCTTCTCACTCTTCTTGCTCTTGTCATTGACAAACTTGCCATACCAGGCGTTGACAATGATGAGCCCTGAGGACAGAGTGGGCAGAACAGAGGTGGCCTCCTCGCTGGCAGCTCCAGGAGGGGAGGCTGTGGGGAGCTGGGGGCCCACCCGGCAGAGGGAGGAGACGCCTTCTCACCCATCCTAGACTCCTCGGCCTCGATGATTCTTCGGACAGACTCCTGCATCAGACGAACCTGCAGCGGACAAGACGAGCGGCGTCAGGGCCACACGCCCGCTTGGGCTGTATGGGAGCCGGGCAGTGCCTGAAGCGGCACGATGTTGCTGTGACTGCAGCGGGGGGACATTAGTGACCAGAACGGCGTCAGCATTTGTAATAGAGATCGCACGAGAGGCTGCACCCCAGCTCCTCCCGAGGGACCAGGTGCCACCCAGCCCTGTGGATGGGCATGGGCTCCCCTGGCTGTCCCAGCTATCTGCCTGGGTGCCACCCCCGTGTCTGTCTCAGCTCTTCCTCTGCCCATGGACACCCGCGCAACACCCGCCCATCTGTCCAGATGCCTCTGGCTGTCCTGGCCTATAAAGGGAAGACAGCACCCGCCAGCCACTTCTGCTCTTTGTAATGCCAGGGATGAAGGGTGCCGTGCATTCTAGGCCAGCGCTCTGTCACCGAGCTATGTCCCCCGCCCTGTAGTTGTCACTTTCTTTAAATGATGCTAGGGATCGAACCGCAGCCCCCTGTTCTGAGCTATAGCTCCAGCCCTGTTATTTTTTAATTATTTTTGGTGGGTACCGGGGGTCGACCTCAGCACCTCGCGCGCCAGCAGGCGCCCGTGCCGCTGAGCGATATCACCGGCCCCTTTTTCGTATGTGGGTTCCGGGAGTTGAACTCGGGCCCTCGCGCCTGCCAGGCAGGCGCTTACGCCGCTGAGCCATCTCACCGGCCCACCTGTTGTTGTTTTGAAACAGGGGCTTACTAAGTTGCGCGGGCTAGGCTTGAATTTACAGCCCTCCTGCCTCAGTCTCCCAGAGCGCGGGGATTACAGGCGTGCAGCGCCACACTGGGAGGGCTGCCTCTGCTTCCAGGACAGTGGCTGACCGACGTTTCTGGTACTGTCCCCAGGCTGGATGGTGAATGAGGTTACAGGGAAGAGAACAGCTGAGGCCCCAAACCATGCAGGGTGTGACACACAAGGGGGGAGGGGGCAGCAGACAAGGACCCCAGGACATGGGGGCCACGGGACGGGCGCCGCCCTGGGCACTCACAGCAGCCTCTGCCTCCTGCTTCTTCTGCAGGATGTCACTGGCGGCGCTTTCCCTCTGCTTTTCCAATTCCCTTTCAAAAGAGAAGCAAAGCCACCAATGAGCATGGTGTCACCCCGCACTGGGCCAGTAGGGCCCCATGCTGGACCTGCACCCAGGTGGCGGTCTGTGAGCTCGGTGGCGTTCTAGTCCCAGAACTCCCGCCTCAGGGAGCCCTGTCAGTCGCAGGCCCAGGCAGCGTCTCGTCTGCCCCTAGACGGCTCTGCTCCCCACCACCTCGGGAAAAGACCCTGCCCGGCGCGGGGCCGGCTCAGTGAGCAGCACGTGGGCAGGGCAGCCCGTGTGACCTCGGTCAGCAGCCACCAGTCCCACTGAGGACTCAAGCCAGCACCTGCTGTCCCCCGCCTCGGGCCTCAGCGGCACCAGGACCCTGGGCTGCAGGAATCTGGAGGGCAGAGGGGCTTTCCTCATCCAGGTGCTCTGAGCTCCGTGAAGATGGCAGAAAGCCCCTTGGGTACCCATCTTGGCTGGGGGCTGTGCTGTCACTAGGGTCTCGAGGATCAGTTCCAGGGACAGCGACATAGGCTTTCGAGGACATCCAGGAGCACAGTGAGAATGTGGCCCTCAGGAAGAAGGGACCCACGCCTCTCCGTGCCAGGAGAAATGCTTGGGGTGAGGAAAAGGAGCTCTCTTCTCTGCCCTTCCCTTCTCCCTTCCTCACCTCCACCGCTGTTCTTGCGGGTGGTGCTGGGGACAGAACCCAAAGGTGCTCCACCACTCAGCCACACCCCCCCGGGCCTTTTTATATTTTATTCTGAGACAGGGCCTGGCTAAGTTGCCCAGGTTGTCCTCGAACTTTCAATCCTCCTGCCTCGGCCTCCTGAGTAGTGGGGATTGCCAGGCTGAAAATGTTATTTCTTGTGATCATGGTTTAGAGTTTCATTTTCCCCCTCATACTAGAAACTGAACCTAGGGCCTTTACAATGAGCGACATCCCCAGACCCTTTTTGAGACAGAATCTCACTAAGTCACTGAGTTTCCCAGGCTGGGCTGAACTTGTCATCCTCCTGCCTCAGCCTCCTGAGTGCTGGGATCACATGTGTGCCACCACTCCTGGCCAGAACCTTAATTTTACAAGTGGACTCTTAATCCTTTCTGATAGCAGGACGACTCTTCTGCTGGGACTGGCTGACAGTTACGGAGCACCGTGACGACCCAGCCACGGTGCCCAGCACTCTGCATGCCCTCACTGCTGTGGTTTCCTGGCACAGGCTCTGTGGTCCTGGCTGGACATGGAGGCTGGGTGCAGTCTGAGACTCACTTCTCCTTCTGTGCCCTGAGGTACGGTTTGATGATGAGGCGGTGCATGGCGAAGTAAACTGCCAGGGGCCCCACGGTGGCGTAGAACACGGCACTGGGCAGCAGCTGGTCCGTCAGGTGGATGGGGAAGAAGTAGGTCTGGCTGGCCCTGTTCAGCCTGGGGACAGAGACAGGCAAGGTGAGGCAGTGTCCCGGAAGGGCTGGCCCGCACAGGACACAGCTCTGGACCCTGAGCACTGCACCCCCAGCCCCCGCCGCGGCTCCCTGTTCCGAAGCTCAAGTGCCGGGGCCCACTGCGTGCTGAGCTCAGGGGTAGAGTGACAATGTTGCCAAGAAGTCTGTGAAGATTCAAAAGCTAGTAAATGAAGGAGGCCGATTCTGGGCATGTGAGTGGTTCCCACTAGGCCGCTGTCCCACCAAGAGCAACTGTGAACTCGGCCACTTATAAAGACAAAGGCTTTATTCACTGTTCAAGCTAGCATCTTGCTCTATTGCTCTGGCTAGGCCCAAACTCCTGGGCTCAAGTGATCCTCCTGCCTCAGCTTCTCTGTGTACCACCACACTGGAACTGAATTAGCATTTATTTTTTATGTTTTATATTTTGTTTTTTGAGACAGGGTCTCATTATATAGTTCAGGCTGGCCTTGAACTCACTATGGAGCCCAGGCTGGCCTAGAACTTGAGGTGATCCTGCCTCAGTCTCCTAAGTGCTAGGATTATAGGCATGTGCCACTACACCTGGCTTCATTTTTAAAATGAAACAAAAATGGCTAAGGCAGGAAGAGTGCAACTTGAAGGCCACTCTGGACTACACAGTGAGACTTTGTCTCAGAAAACCAAAAATAAAACAAAAATAAAAACACCACAGTCTTTAAAGTACTGAATAGCAGCTAAAGCAGGCAGACACTAAAGGGCAGAGACTCAGGAGAACGGGAGGTCATGGGAAGTCGCCTGTTTTATTTTTTTGTGCTGGGGCTCAAACCCAGGTCCTTGTGCCCACTGAGCACGTGCTCTGTCACCGAGCCACACCCCCACGGCCCCTCTGTTTTTATTTTTTGCAGTGCCAGGGGTTGAATCCAAGGCCTTATGCTTGCTAGGTGAGTGCTCTAGCACTGAGCGCTACATCTCCAGCTCTTTTAAAATTTTATTTTGAGACAGAGTCTAAATTGTTCACGCTGGCCTTGAGCTTGTTAGCCTCTTGTCTCTGGCTCCTGGTATCTGGGATTAGAGCTGGGTGGATGGGTGTGTGAGCCACTAGGCCCAGCTGTTTTTTGAGACAGGGTTTTGCTAGGTAGTTCAGGCTGGCCTTGAACTCATGATGAAGCCCAGGCTAGTCTCGAACTCAGCAATCCTCCTGCATCAGCCTATGAGTGCTGGGATTACAGGTGTGCGCCACCAAGCCTGGCACATTTTTATTTTCTTAATTTTTTTTTTTTTTTTGTGGGTACCGGGGGGTCGACCTCAGGACCTCGCGCGCCAGCAGGCACCCGTGCCTCTGAGCGATATCACCAGCCCCTTTTTTCGTATGTGGGATCCGGGAGTCGAACTCGGGCCCTCGCGCTTGCCGGGCAGGCGCTTAAGCCGCTGAGCCATCTCACCGGCCTATTTTCTTAATTTTTAAGACAAAGTCTTGCTAAGTTGCTAAATTGCCTGGGCTGGGCTTGAAATTGTGATCCTCCTGCCTCAGCATCCAAGTGGTTGTCATGTTGGTTTAAGACGCAACACTTCATGCGATTTATCAAATAAATGAAATACAGGCAGGAAGTCTGCGAAGTGAGACTGCCCGCTCTTGCTGACCTCCAGCGCCTTCTGGCCACACTTCGGTTGATGCAGGTGGAGCACCCCTCATCTGCAAACCCAGAATGTTTCAAAACCTGAAACTTCTAAGCACCAGCGTAATGGCCCAAGTAGAGCTTCATCTGACCTCCCGAGACAGGCAGAAATGAAAACACAGGCGCACTAGAAAGGGCGCGTGAGGTTACTTAGCGGCTCTGTGCGTTGGGTGTGTGTGAAACGCAAACACCTAGCGCAGGACCCCACTCCGAGAGAGCTCGTTACGTGTGCGCAAGTGATCCCAGCTCTGAGAGAATCCCGAACCCCTCAGGTCTGCGCGTTCTGGATAGGGACGTCCACCCCGTATTCTAACAGAACTCCAGAAATACCCGCGTTACTGCGGGAAACGCAGCCGCAGAGTTTCCTTCCGGGGACAGTGGGGGACGCATTCCCAGATGAGAACCCAGGTCAGATGGTGGCACCTCACGTGCGCAGGGTCCTGGCCTGTCACGCCCCTCTCGGGGCCCCAAGTCAGATTTAGAAAGGCAGGGAGGATGACTATGCAGAGAAACCCTACAGCTCGGCTGGCCCTTTGTTACATCTTGGGCGTCCCCAGGTCTTGTGGGAGAGGACAGGTGGCCGACGCCAGCTCTGGGCCTGGCAAGCTGCTTTGCTCTCTCCAGAGGTGCCATGTGGCGGCTCTCACGCCCTCTCACCCAGCTGCTCCCGGAGTTCCACCCTGGAACGAGCAACTCCTGAGTCCGAGAGCTGATCTGTTCCCCTGGGGCACGGGGAGGGGACGGTTCTGTGATTGGTGACCTGTGAGCAGAAGCCCGAGGCCACCACAGGAAGCAGCCACCTGCTGCTCTGGGCTGGAGGGCGCGCAGTGGCGCCTCAGGAACGTCCCCGGCGGGCAGTCGGGACTGTGCTCTTTGCCCTGGACCGCAGTCACTGGGGTGATTTCTTCCACCGTGCTGGGATCTGACCTGGGCCTCATGCGTTTTGAGCAGAGGAGTGACAGGCGCTGAGTGAACTGAAGGACCCTCTGCCTGCGTGGAGAACTCAGGGCAAAGGAGATCAGTTAGGGGGCGCTGTGTTCACTGAGACAAAGAACGGGCAGCAGAGAGGCCGAGAGGAGCGAGCAGATCCCGGCCACCCTGAGTTGACACGGGGACCCTGAGATGTGTCAGCTGATGTCAGATGTGTGCAGAGCGAGGTGCGAATGAGCTGCTGGTGGCTGGAGCTCTCTTCAGAGATGAGCAGGGACCCAGGCTCTGGACGCATGACAGGTGACATCTAGATGCTGCTGGCCACCCGAGCTGAGATTTGAGGAGCAGGCTGGACATACAGCAGGCCTCCCTTGGAGAACACGGGGCACCAGGCCTGCGGTGCATGGAACCTACACACATCCTCCCACCACTGCCAGTCACCTCTAGATGCGACACAGACGCGGCACTGTCCTGGTTGGGGGACAGCAGTAGGAAAAAAGCCGGTACATGTTCAGTACAGTGCAATTTTCCCCTTAAACACTGTCCTTTCTCTCTCTGGCGGCACTGGGGATGGAACCCGCATGCTCTACCAGAGCTGTGCCCCAGCCCTTTTATTTTGCGGCAGGGTCTCACTGAGTTGCCCAAGAGGGACTCAAACTTGCAGTCCTCCGGCCTCAGCCTCCCCAAGTGTTGGGACAGCAGGAACGCGCTACCAAACACGGCTGTATTTGTTCTTTTGAGACAGGGTCTTGCTATGTAGTCTGGAATTTGTGATCCTCCTGCTTCAGCCTCCTGAGAGCTGGATTTGCAGCAACACCCCTTGATGTGCCACCATGCCTTACTCTGACTGTTTTTAACTGGAGGTTGTTTGACTGTACGGATGTGGAACCCAGGTCTGCACACGTGAGCTGGATATTTGGAACAGGCCCAGCTGGCTCTCAGGGTGAAAGTGCAGCGCCTGAAGGCACTGAAGTCACGAGGCTGGAGAGGCCCCTTGGGAGGAAGCCCAGGACCCTGCCCGAGGGGGCCTCCAGGAGCAGCAGTCTGGAGCCAGAGCCAGCCAGCAGGAAACCCCAGAGCTGCTAGAGGTGTCCCGGGATCCTGGGATCCAGTGCAGGGAGGCTGTAAGTGGGGAGGACTGGCCACGGGCAGAGGTCACCAGACGGGAGGACCCTGTGCCCTGATCAGCTCGCAGGGGAGGGCAACTCCGATGGTTGAGAAAGGCCTTTTCCGGGAGGCTGGGGGAGAATCCTGTGTGGCAGAGCCATCTGCAGAGGGTAAGCTGAGGCTGCAGGTGCTCCTGGTGGTGCTGTGGGTATGAGCAGGAGGTCACCCACCAGGGGGTCACCTAGTGCCATCAGGGAGGTAGCCGGACCAAGGCCTCCCTAGCTCACTGTGGACTTCTGACCTCTGCTTAGGAAGCTGAGACGGAAGCAAGTGGCCCTCTAGGACTCAAACCGCAGAGCCAAGGCAACTGCACCATTGCCTGGGGAGCCCAGGGAGGAGGAGCCGGAGTCTGACTTACTTGACCTTGAGAGAGACGCCCTGCGGGACTCCGACGCTGACGGCTGCACCCAGGACGCTGTGCCTGGAGATCTTCCTCTCGGCTCCGTACTCCACCACTGTCCCGAAGAAGCCTGCCCTGCGGAAGGAGCGTCACTGTGCCCGGGTCTCTCCTGCCCAGCATCACGGGAGCCTGCGCTTGCGGCCGCCAACAACCCTCCGCCCCTCGGCACGACTTACTTAAGGGAGCCTTTCACTCGCGTCTGGTCATCGTCTTGGAACTTGTGCTGATAGCTGATCAGTGCAAAGGAGTGGGGGATCCCCAGCTGCGGAGACAGAGGGACAGGACCAGGGTCCCTGCAGCCCCGCCACAGCTCTGGGAGCCCACTGGGCACGGCCATTAAGCCTGGCAGTCAGGCAAGGCACGTGAACAGCAAAGCCATGGCTCAGGACGTGTTCCGAGAAATACATCGCCAAGTGACACTGTCGCTGTGTGGACTTACTAGTGCACTTCCAAAGCTCAAGATGTGACGTGTTTAGTACCAATTCCCCCATGCTGAATGTGTTCACTATGTATGGCAAACGTATAGTAATAAAAAAATGGAGAAAAAAAGAGACTAGGTTAAAAACAAAACCACACTGGGATTTCATATAAAAACCATTTTCTTTGGGCTGGTGAGATGGCTCAGCGGCATAAGTGCCTGCCTGGCAAACGTGAGGTCCTGAGTTCGGTTCCCGGTACCCACATAAAGAAAGCCCCCCCCCCCCCAAAACACCCGTTTTCTAGGTTCTCAAAAAAACAAGAACTCTGACACTGTGGCATCCATGTTGCTAGGTGGTGGGGGACGCTGCTCTGGGTGCCTCTCCCCCACCAGCTCCTGGCCACAGTGCGCCTGAGTGTCCCCTCCTGCCCTGGAGCTCCATCTGCCAACCAGGGCTCCCCCAGCTCTGTGGGCTTCTGTTTTTTTTTTTTTGGTGGGTACCGGGGTCGAACTCAGGACCTCGCGCACCAGCAGGCGCCTGTGCCGCTGAGCGATATCACCGGCCCTTTTTCTTGTATGTGGGTACCGGGAGTCGAACTCAGAACCTCGTGCTTGCCAGGCAGGCGCTTACACTGCTGAGCCATCTCACCGGCCCAAATGTTTGGAAAACAGCACTCATATAGGCTGGGCCGTTGTCAGTCTTTTTTTTTGTTCTAAATGCGGGTACCAGGAGTCGAACACAGGACCTTGTGCTTGCCAGGCAGGTGCTTATGCCGCTGAGCTATCTCACTGGCCCCTTCTGTGGGCTTCTTTAACAGATGTTAAGATGCCATTTTGCTTTAGGGTGAACCAAACATGGACACGTGGGGCTCGAGAACTGGTCCTTCAGCACCCGTCACCCGCGAGTGAACAGAGCTGCCGCACGACCCTGGGGCTCAGACTGGCACGGGGTAATCAGGATGTGGGAGCCTCAGTGAACACCTGGGAGCTCAAGGCCCCCTGCTCACCTGCAGGGCCACTGTGAAGTGGCTGGTCTTGGTGTCACGCACGATGCTCGTGTTCATGGCCGACTGGATCCCCCACCGCCACTGCAGGTAGCCCACTGTGTTCTTGTCCAGGTTCCGAGCTAGGACGGTGGTAAGGCCGGGCCGGATTCCACGGGATGAAAACTGCAGAGCACAGCTTGTCGTCACAAAGCTGGGGGGACACAGACAGAAAGGGTCTGAGGACATCTGTTTTCAGCTGTTCTGTCATCTCCCTCTGCCAGGCTAACGCCCTGCTCAGGATCATTCCCATGAACCCCTGGGCCAGCTCCCAGCTGGAAGGATAGGAGACTAAGGAACAGGGAGGTGACAGGGCGACCAGAGACCCCCACCCTCGTAGGACACTGTGCTCCTAAGCAGATGGCGTGATCCTGCTTTGAGTTCGAGGCACCCGGGGAGGCTCTCAAACAAAGCAGCCCAGGGAGTGCCCCAGAGCTCGGCCGCACACCGGCACTGCCCAGCTGACCCCAAGCCACTGACAGCTGGCTCTCAGCGAAGCCAAGGATCCTGACTTCTCCGGGACGGGCTTGGCGTGTGAAAAGCCTCCCGGATGATGCAGAGAGTGTGAGACCCATTTGCCTCCAGCAATTCCAGGGCAATTAAGTCAGAACTTCCGGCTGGGGCGCTGGCTTCAGGACACTGTGAAAGGCTGCCCACAGGATCCTGAGGAACATCCACAGCGAGCGCTAATGAGTGAAGCAGGGCTCCGATGCTCGCTTCCGAGGGACTGCAGCGCCACCTCCTGGCTGCAAGGGGTATTTCATTTCAGCCGCGGGGCCTCAGCCCTTCACTGAAGGCGCACAGCACTGACCACATTGCCTAGTTCTGCTGCTTTCTGTTTCAATACTGGGGATCAAACCCAGGGCCTCTGTACTGAGTTACATCTGCAGCCTCTTTAAAATTATTTTTTAAATTTTGAGACAGGGTCTTGCTAAGTATCCCAGGCTGGGGTTGAACCTGTGGTCCTCCTGCCAAATTACAGGCGTGTGCCACCATGCCGGGATTCTTTTTCTTTTTTCTAACCTCTGCAGGTAAAGCTTTGCCATTAAGATAATAATTAGTATGGTGATTCTTTTTTTTCCCTTTCTTTGTTCTCTTTTTGAGACAGTGTCTAGCTATGTAGTCCAGGCTGCCTTGAACTCACGGTGGTCCTCCTGCCTCAGCCTCCAGTGTGCTGGAATCACAGGTGTGCACCATTATACCAGGTATGTACAGTGGCTCGTATCAGACTCACCGCTCTCCTCCCTGCTAGTAGCTCCCCTCAGCCAAATGAACTAAGTCATCCCTCACTCGTTACAGCCCCACCCAACACTGTCACTTGTCTCATACTTGAGCCACGCCGGAGAAGGGCTTAGACCACACTGGGGCTATAGGAGCAAGCAGAGAGGAGACAGAAAGTCACCCTGACATAGAATTGCAAGAGAAAGCTGCAACCTTTTGTTCTGAGATGGAGTCTCACTATGTTGCTGAGGCAGGCTTTGAACTTATGACCCCGTCTCAGCCTCCAGAGTAGCTGGGATTACAGGTGCCACCACTGCACCCAGCTTCACACAAACGACCTTTGACTGCAGCCTGGACTTGCAAACAACCTGACCTATGGATGAGGGATCCTGAACCGTGGCCACAACTAGTCTGGTCGCTGTCAGTTAATAAACTGGCAGCTCCGTTTAGAACCCGCCCATTTATTAATCTGGATTCTAACGTCTGATAGCCTCTGGGCACTAAACAAAACTCAATTTCCAGACCTGTAACTGGGGACGACCAGCCAGCCCTAGACCACTGGTGACCACGCATGGGACACACGAGTGGCCTGATGGGCCTCCTCAGGGCAGCAGCTCCTCACCTGGGCGCTGACGCAAGGCTCCTAGGCCCCACCCCGTAGGGCTACTTCAGCTCTCAGCAGTATCCGGGCTGCGTCCCAAGCAGAAGAGGCCAGGACCGCACTGACTTGAACACACCGAACCCTGCCCCGCTCGGACCTGCGAGCCAGGCTCTCGGCACCGGGCCACCTTGTGCGGGTGCGCCCTGGAGACTGTGCTCACACTGTCCCAGCTGTCTCCGCCGGTCCCCACACAAGCTCCCGGGGCCTCCTGCTCCTGTCCTCTCTGTCCCCTCACTACACTTGTCTCCCTCCACCTCCAGGTTGCAGGGCCCCAGAACAGCTCAGACACTGCCCCATGCCAGGGAGTCAGCTTTCACATTGACGCGGGCTTGCCCGGGACGCCTGCGGCTGTCTGCTCAGCAGAGGGAGGTGGGGTTTACCTCCCACCGGGTGCCTGGCTCTGAGCTCCCCGAGCCCGGCCCCTCCCTAGGGTAAAGCAGGGCACCACTGTGTTTCCAGGAGTGACGGACAGGAGGTAGAAGCTGGGACGCCTCTGGGACAGACACGCGCTGCATGCCCCTAAGCACTATGTCCCCGAGAAGGCCCCTTCTCCAGTGTCCGTGGTCCTCCGGAACACGAGGCCAAGTGCTCAGCATGGAGGCGAGGGCTGGCCAGGCGGCCCATCCCCACCCGGCTTCCCCCGCGCACTCGGTCTAGGCTGAGCCCGTGGCCACGCCTGTCCACACGGTGCTCGGTAACCTCAGGACACTGTGGCCCGAGCGACCTCGAGCACAGGACACGCGCTGTTGTCTCCTACGTCCACCCGGCCCGGCCAGGAGGAGCAGCTCTTGTGTTTACCATCTTGGGGTGAGATTACGGAACAGCTTGAGACCAAGTAATGGCCCCTGGAGGTCACCAGCTCCAAATTCCAACTGTTTGAAAGAGAGACAGAGACAGAGAGAGAGAGCATTAACGGTTTCTGTTTCTGTATTTTCTGGTACCGGGGACTGAACCCAGGGCTTTCCCACTAAGCTACATCCCCAGCCTACACATGCACACGTAAAATACACGTGCACACGTAAGACGTATGTATGTGTGGCGCGTCACCACGCTGTATTAGTAAGAAGCCTCCTGTTTTGTTTGAATAACACACAGTCTCACTAAGTTGCACAGGCTGGGCTCGAATGTGTGTCCTGCCTCAGCCTCCCAGCGCCTGGATGACAGGCGTGCGCCGCCACACCCGGAGATTAACAGTAGGTTTAACCTCACGGCAGGCGCCCGGCTCTGGTCAGAATCCCTGTGGCTGCTCCTGCCAGGGCTGCAGATGGAGGCCGACTTTCAACCTCTCATTGCCTTTGCCTGGGGCCTGGGGCCGCAGAAAGGGGCTCCTCCACAGCACACCAGACCTCCCTGGACCCCACCGCCCCGGCCCAGGCCAGGCAATGACAGGGCCCCTTTCCGCCTTTCCTGGCCACCATCTGCAGGGCCCCCGCGTTGCCCACTCCCTCACTGTGCCCGTTCTGCTAGGAGGTTTCACGGGTGACAGCAATGGGCCTCGGGGCCTGCGGGGAGCCTATCACTACCTCCAGCCGGCAGGCCTCAGCGCTGCTGCCTCTGGCCACCTCATTCAGCAGCCTGGGTGACCTTCAAGGCAGCGTCAGTGTTAACTGGATGCAGCTCCACGTGCTTGGCAGAGCTGGCCGCTCCACGCTTGCTGCCCAGTGCAAAGGCACTGAGCCGGGCACTGCTTTCTGCCTGTGCCTTTGCTTGCTTTGGAGGCTGATTTCTGGAGGTGGGATCTCAAAGCACATCTTATTCCACCTTTCTTTTTTTTTGGTACCTGGAATCGAACTCAGGACCTTGTGCTTGCCAGGCAGGCGCTGTGCCGCTGAGCTATATCCTTGGCCCTCCACCTTTCTTTTTTGTACGGAGGATTGAACCAGGGCCTTAACAATGAGCTAGATCTCTAAATTTTTAAAAAATTATTTATTTTGAGCCAGTCTCACTAAGATGCCCAGGCTAGGCTCAAATTTGCAATCCCACTGCCTCAGACTCACGGAGTGCTGGGATTACAGGCCTGTGCCACCACGCCTGGCTTGTTACCCTAACTTTGAACTACTGGCCAGATGGACAGGGCTCCCTCTTGGACATAAGACACGTTTCCTCTGGGGCCGGTCAGCGTCTGAAGCCTGCCACTAGGGACCCTACTGCTTCCACAGCGATGCCATGAGGCTCTGCAGGGGGACAATCAGAAACACGGCTGAGCAGGGACAACCTGACGGAGCCCAGCTGCCTTACCTCGCCCCAGCCCTTCGCGGAGGTCACGCGGCGGAGCGCGAAGTTGACGGAGCCCCCTCCGTTGCCATTCTGGGTGGAAAGGCTTCCCGAGAGGATGGCCGTGTCCGTGGCTGTCAAGGGGGCCTAGGAGGAGGATTTCCGGTCAGGAAGGGATGGGACGAAGTGCCGCCGAGAGCAGCGCGCTGCACGGGCTGCAGGCACAGGGCTGAGGCGCAGGTGCTCCACAGGCCGTGCGCACACGGACTCGACCGCCCCCGCTGCCCGGCCCTCACATCCGGTTCTCTGAGCTGCGGGTGCTAACACGCCACAGCAGTGCTACATCTTTAAGAGCTTTAGGGGAACCTGTCACACACCCACAGGGAGACTCGGGACTAAGTGCTGGGCTCTGTGTACCCAAGGCAGGAACAGCACAGCGCCTCCGCCGTGTGCCTCCCACTGTGGGATTCTGGGGCCTCGTTAGCCCATGCTTGACCCAGTGTCTGGCAGGGACTGAGGACTCCGGGGCTGAATTACCAGACTCGGGCAGCTCTAAGGAGGGGACAAGGTTCCGAGCTAACACTGCTGTAGACTGACATAGTGAATGGAAGAGGCAAAGAGGCACAGGCTGCTGTAGCAGAACGGCCCGACCTTGCCACATCAAGCAGTGGGTGGAAAGGTGACATTTCAGGGACCCCAGGGCTCAGCATGCAGGGCTGCCACAGCCATGTGGCACAAAAGAGAGTGTGCCTTCAAACAATGCTTTCTGGATTATCCACGGGGGTCTCTCTCCCTCCCTAAAATCACCATGACCTTGGCCTCCACTTGGCCAGGGCCATTAACCCTTCCTAACAGGCGAGGGCTGGGCTGTGGGGGTGATGCCCATCCCTGGCATCCACGCTGGCTCACAGGCAGGCACAGCAGTAACCAGGCCGTGCCCAGAGCTCGCTCTCTTTTTTTAAGTAGCTTATTAGATCCTTTCCTAAATGAAGACAAGAACCCGAGCAGACGCTCATTCTAGCTGCTTGGGGTGCTGCGCCTCATTAACGCAGGCCTGCACTGCACTCGGAGAGGTGTTTGTGTGCTTTACCTCGATGGACTGGGATATGTGCATTTTATTAATTTCAATCTGCGGAAAGCCACTTCCAGATACGTCCTCGTACTCCTCGTCATAGCGATCAAAAAGGTCAGTGGCATCTACTCCGACACTGATGGTTCCCTGGGGAAGAAAAACAAGCAGTCAGCAGGCAGGGGTGGTGTTTGTGGAGCGGAAGACAGCGCTGCATTTCTGCAGCAAGAGGGGCTTTAATTGAGCCAGGCATCTGACTTCATGGTCAAGTTTAGGCCATCACGAAACCACACGGCATGAATGTCACAGTTCACGCCGAACCGCTGCAGAGTCCACACACTTCCAGAGCCAGAAAGCACTGAGTGGACTGGAGAGCCGGCCTGCACGTCTGCGGGGACGACGAGCCAAGGACAAGCATTCGTGCAGGTGACATCGAGCCGATTTGATCCTCAGAGACCAAACAGGACCCCCCAGATTCACAAGGCCACTGACACGCTGGCTACATGAATGAAATGTTTTTCTGCAAACATTAGTCACAAAACTACCTTAAAACTCTTTAAAACATAAAATACCTTCAAAGATAAAGCGCAGGCAAAATAACATATGAAGAAATGGGAGACTTAAAAAAAATTACTCTGGCCCGGTATAGTGGCACATGCCTGTAATCCCAGCATTCTGGGAAGCAGAGGCAGGAGGATCCCAAGTTCGAGGCCAGCCTGGGCCAGGGTACTAAATTCAAGGATGGCTGTGAGGTGAGGGAGCCCCTACCCAGCTAGAACACTGGGTAGAGAAGGACGCAGGCCCTCTGCCGCTGGACCAGCCACCCCGCCAAGGTGTGGGAGACGCACGAGCAGAGCCACCTTCCACATCTGCCCAGCCAGCGTGCCAATGATGAACATGGGAGACATCCAGCAGGGCCCAATCAACCCTAACCACGAGGGTCGAAGTGCTGTTGCAAAGCACTACGTTTTGGGGTGGTCCATCCTGCAGCACCCCAGCGCGTAACCAAAGGAGCGGGGCTGGAGACAGACAGGGCTGCTGAACTGTACGTATAACGTGAACATGTGCCAGAAATAACGCTTCTGTGAGGCAAGTGCTCCACGACGGAGCAACACTCCCAGCCCTTGCTTATGCTTTTCCTGTTCACATCATCAATATAATTTTAAAAATGTACCTAAGTATGTGTTTTAAGAAAATATTTAATTTTTGAAATCATTTTTGAATAAGCCACTTTATAGGTTGACAGCATAAAAGCAGTGTTCATTAATGCATGTTTTACTTTTTAAATTTAATCTAATTTATTTATTTTGCTACCAGAAATCGAACTCACAACCTTGCGCCTGCCAGGCAGGCACTGTGCCACTGAGCTATATCCTTGGCCCACATGTTCTAAGAAGATGATGCAATTTTCATTATTTTAGCCCCCCTCCACGTCTGAGCTTGAGGAATGGCAAGGAATCCCTCCCTAGCCAAAGGCCATTCTGAGAGCACTCAATGAACAGAGCGGTTTGAGCAAGGACCAGCGCGGGCCCGGTGTCTGCAGCGCCCCCTGGCGGCTGCACAGGGCATCGTCAGAGCGGGACAGTGCGCTCTGGCCCAAGGTGGTCGCCCCGCAGACACTGCTGCTTTCTGTTAGGGTATCTCACGGCCGGGGCCTCGTACAGCCTCTCAGCCCTGGCAGCTTCCTGTGTTCTTTGGGGGAAGGCAACTGTACCATGTGCATTATTTCAACCTCTTTTATTATGTGTCCAATCGTATTGGCTAGAGCTTCCACATTGTTTTGGTTTTATTTCCTTTCCCAACGAAAAATTTTAAATGGTGACTACCTGTGTTAAGGCCACACTGACAATCAGCCAATTCACCAGAGCACGCAGTAGCCTTCAGAAGTTCAAAAACACCATCCAGCCCTCCCTTTCCAGCATCTGTTTTCCCCTAAACAAGGGTACAAAAACTGAGAAGTACGAGCCAGAGACCACACACTTAGCCTCTGGCGCTAATCCAGGCCTGCGGAAAAGACGAGACCGGAACCACAACCCGAGGGCAGGGAGCGTGAGGCTCAGAGGTGCCACTCAGTGGATGAAATGCGCTGCCCCGGAGACAACTGACCAAGTCATTCTGGGTGGACAAAGACACTTCTCTATGTTAGGGTGGCTTGGAATGCCGCCTCCTGCTCTCCCCCTTCAGGGGAAAGACCTTCGGAAAATGGACCGGTCACATTTCCAGAAGAGAGGGGCTTCTTTTCCCTGTGCCCACAGGGGCTGGGCCGCGGTAACCCTTCCTTGATCCTCACTCCACGACATGCTGGCACAGGATGGAATCCGAGTCTGAGAGCAGTGAAAAGGCGGATTTAAATTCTGACAGAGAATCAACAACATAAAGCAAGAGATAAACAGAAATCGATCCCTGGATGAATCAATGGGTTACGTTTTTCCAACAACCGAGTATCTGCAGATTGATATCCATTATATTAAACAGTCATTAAACCATACTTTTCCATAAAAAGGGTGCATAGAGGAAAGCATCTCTCTTTAAGTAACCTCTGCCATCAGATCCAAATTGCAAACCTTGTAAAGTATTAAGCTTTCTACTACGTGCATGTTTCACTGCAGTTTTCTAGAACAAGGTTGTCAAACTTCTGTGACGGGAGGGGAATAAACATTTTGGGCATGTGGGCAACTACTGTTGGGACTGCTCAGCCCTGCTGCTCTTGGTGCTGGTGTTTTTGAGGGTTCAAACCCAGGTTTTGCCCACACTGAACAAGCAGCCTTGCACTGGGCTAAGCCCCCAGCCTCCCAGGAACAAGTGTGCGCTGCTGTGCTCTAATAAAACTTTAATTAAGGACACTGAAATCTGAGTCTCATATAATTTTCATGTGTCATAAAATATTCTTTTGATTTTCTTTTTTTTTTTTTTGAGACAGGATCTCGCTACATAGTGCAGGGCAACTCACTATGTAGCCTAGGCTGCCTCGGACTTGCGGCGATCCTCCTGCCTCGGCCTCCCAAGTGCTGGGATTACAGGTGTGCACCACCATGCCTGGCCTCTTTTGATTTTCTTACAATGCTCAAAACATAAAAGCTATTCTTAGCTCACAGGCTGTATAACAACAAGCAGTAGCCACTGTCTGTTAACATCAATTACAGAGGACTCAACTTCTTTTCCTAAAGTAAACACTATTGTGATGTAGCTAAATTAACTGGCTACAGGGATTGGTCTTTTTTTTTTTTTTTGTGGGGCAGGGTCTCACAATATAGTTCAGGCTGGTCTTGAACTCACTATGTAGCCCAGACGGGCCTTGAACTCATGACAATCTTCTGGCCTCAGCCTCCCGAGTGCTGGGATAACAGGCATATGCCACCTTACCCAGCTGGGATGTCTTTTTTTAATTGGAAAAAAAAGTTTTTTTGTGGTATTGGGGCTTTAACATGGCAGGCGAATGCTTTACCATGGAGTTATGTCCCTAGTCCTTTTCAATTTTTTTTTTTTTTTTTGGTACTGGGGACCTTGCGCTTGCCTGGCAGGGGCTGTGCCGCTGAGCTATATCCCCAGCACCCCTTCTCTTTTCTTTTATTTATTTATTTTATTTAATTAATTTTTTTTTTAAGTCTAACAAGTAAACATTCTCCTGTATTAACGAACTCAAGCATTAGAGAATGTACAAATACCTTTTGGAGACAAACATTACTCAGTATAAGATTAAGCCATGTAAAAGCTAGGTAAAAATAGAAGACTAAGGAATGGAAAATTGCATTTTCATACTAGGGAGACAATACAATGTTTACAAATGTGCATCTGGTTTATTTCGCTTGTGAGTACTTTCTCGAGTTGCATCCATTTACCTATAAAAGTCTCCAGTTTATCCTTCTTTATGGCTGAGTAGTACTCCATTGCATAAAAATACCACATCTTTTTTATCCATTCCTCGGTTAATGGGCATTTGAGTTGTTTCCACGATCTAGCTATTAAAAATTTTGTTGCTATAAACATGGGTGCACATATATTGCTGTGGTATGATGTTTTTAATTCTTCTGGGAAGATACCCACAAGGGGAAGAGCTGGGTCAAATGGGACCTCCAGTCCTAGTTTTTTGAGGAATCTCCACACTGATTTCCACAGTGGCTGCACCAGTCGACACTCCCACCAACAGTGAAGAAGGGTTCCTTTTTCCCCACAGCCCCTCCAGCATTTGTTATTAGTTGACTTCTTCATAATAGCCATTCTTTCTGGGGTGAGAAGGAATCTCAGTGTTGTTTTAATTTGCATCTCTCGAATGACTAGTGATGTTGAACATTTTTTCATATATTTATTTGCCATTTGTATTTCTTCATCTGAGAAGTGTTTATTCATCTCAGATGCCCGTTTTTGGATTGGGTCTTTAAATTTGGGAGGTCTGATTTTTTTGAGTTCTTTGTATGTTCTCGATAGTAATCCTTTGTCTGAGGAACAGCTGGCAAACATTTTTTCCCATGTTGTGGGTTGTCTCTTCACTCTGTTGGTGGTTTCTCTTGCTGTGCAAAAGCTTTTTAATAAGATGAGATCCCAGCTGTTAATTCTTTGTGATACTTCCTGTGCCATTGGGGTTTTATTCATAAAGTCTTTGCCTACACCAATGTCTTCAAGAGTTTTATCTATTCTATTTTCCAGGAGATTTAATGTTTCTGTTTTAATATTTAGATCTGTGATCCATTTTGAATTTAGTTTAGTGCATGGTGAAAGATATGGGTCTAGTTTTAATCTTTGGCATGTGCAGAGCCAGTTTTTCCAGCACCATTTATTAAAGAGGCTATCTTTCTTCCAGTGAATGTGTTCGGCACCTTTGTCAAAGATAAGGTGGCTTAGTATGTCTGGAGTTGTTTCTGCATCTTCTAATCTGTTCCACTGATCTTCAGGTCTGTTTTTTTTGCCAATACCACGCTGTTTTTATCACAGTAGCTTTATAGTATAATTTCAACTCAGGGATTGTGATGCTCCCTGCCTTGCTTTTGTTGCCCAGAATTGCCTTTGCTCTTCTAGGTCTCTTCTGGTTCCAGATGAATTTTAGGATTGTTTTCTCTAATTCTGTGAGATATGCTGTTGGGATTTTGATCGGGATTGCATTAAATCTGTATAACAGTTTTGGAAGTATGGCCATTTTCACTATGTTGGTTCTTCCTACCCAAGAGCAAGGGATATCTTTCCATTTTCTGATATCCTCTTCAATCACCTTTTTCAGAGTACTGTAGTTTTCAGTGTAGAGGTCTTTTACCTCCTTTGTGAGATTGATTCCTAGGTATTTCATTTTTTTGGATGTTATTGTGAAAGGTGTTGTTTCCCTAGTTTCTCTCAGTGAGTTTGTTATTCATGTACAGGAAAGCTATTGATTTTTCAGTGTTGACTTTGTATCCAGCTACACTACTGAATTTGCTTATTAAATCTAGCAGTTTTTTAGTGGACTTTTTGGGGTCTTCTACGTAGAGTGTCATGTCATCTGCAAATAATGATAATTTAACTTCTTCCTTTCCAATCATTATTCCTTTTATTTCTTTCTCTTGTCTAATTGCTGTGCCTGAAGTTTCCAGGACTATGGTGAATAAGAGTGGTGACAGTGGACATCCTTGTCTTGTTCCTGATTTTATTTATTTATTTATTTTTTTGTGTGTACCGGGGGTCGACCTCAGGACCTCGCATGCCAGCAGGTGCCTGTGCCGCTGAGCGATATCACCGGCCCTTTTTTCATATGTGGGTTCTGGGAGTCAAACTCAGGCCCTCGCGCTTGCCAGGCAGGTGCTTACCGCCGCTGAGCCATCTCACCTGCCCTTGTTCCTGATTTGAGAGAGAAGGCTTTCAGTTTTTGTCCATTTAGTATGATACTGGCTGTTGGTTTATCATAGATAGCTTTTATCAAATTGAGATAAAGACCATCTATTCCAATTTTCTGTAGGGTTTTTATCATGAATGGGTGCTGGACTTTGTCAAAAGTTTTTTCTGCATCTATTGAGATGATCATATGATTTTTGTCCTTGGTTCTGTTAATATGGTGTATTACATTTATTGATTTACGTATGTTGAACCATCCCTGCATCCCTGGGATGAATCCAACTTGGTCATGGTGTATAATTTTCTTGATTATTTGCTGCATTCTGTTTGCCAGTATCTTAGTGAGGATTTTTGCATCTATGTTCATTAGGGAGATTGGTCTGTAGTTCTCTTTCTTAGTTGGGTCCTTCTCTTGTTTTAGTATCAGGGTAATGCTTGCTTCCAGGAATGAATTTGGGAGTATTGTTTCCCTTTCAATTTCATTAAAGAGTTTGAGAAGTAGTGGTGTTAGGTCTTCTCTAAATTTCTTGTAGAATTTGGCAGTGAATCCATCAGGGCCTGGGCTTTTCTTTGTTGGGAGGTTTTTAATTACATCTTCGATTTCATTGATTGTTATTGGTTTATTTAGGATTTTTATCTCTTCTTGGTTGAGCTTTGGTAATTCATATGTATCTAGGAATCTGTCCATTTCTTCTGCATTTTCCATCTTACAAGTTTTCAAAGTAGGTGTAGATGATCCTCTGGATTTCTGCAGGGTCCGTTGTGATATCACCCTTTTCATTCTTAATTGCGTGGATTTGAATACTTTCTTTCCTTTTTTTAATGAGGTTGGATAAGGGTTTGTTGATTTTATTTAATCTTTCAAAGAACCAACTCTTTGATTCGTTGATTCTTTGTATTATTTTTTAGTCTCCAATACGTTAATTTCTGCTCTGATCTTTATAATTTCCTCCCTTGTACGAGCTTTTGGCTTAGCCTGCTCTTCTTTTTCTAGAAGTTTGAGGTTCACCATTAGGTTGTTTATTTGTGCTTGTTCTGTTTTCCTGATATAGGTATTTTTTTTTTTTTTTTTTTTGTGGGTACCGGGGGTCGACCTCAGGACCTTGCGCGCCAGCAGGCGCCCGTGCCGCTGAGCGATATCACCGGCCCCTTTTTCATATGTGGGTTCCGGGAGTTGAACTCGGGCCCTCGCGCTTGCCGGGCAGGCGCTTAAGCCGCTGAGCCATCTCACCGGCCCTGATACAGGTATTTAATGATATAAATTTCCCTCTTAGGACTGCTTGCATTGTATCCCATAAGTTCTGGTATGTTGTACTGTCGTTATCATTCAGTTGCAGAAACTGTCTAATTTCTTCTTTAATTTCATCTGTGATCCATTGGTTGTTCACTAGGGTGCTATTTAATTTCCATGTGTTTAGGAAGTTCTTGTGGTTTCTTTTGCCATTGATTTCCAATTTCATTGCACTATGGTCTGATAATATACATGGGATAATTTCAATTCCTTTGCATTTACTTAAGCAGGTTCTATGAGCTAGTATGTGGTTTATCTTGGAGAACGTCCCATGTGCAGCTGAGAAGAATGTGTATTCTGATGTTGTGGGGTGGAACACTCTGTAGACATCTACTAAGTCCATTTGTTCCAAAGTTTGGTTCAGTTCTAATATTTCATTGTTGATTTTTTGTCTAGTTGATCTTTTTGTGACAGTGGAGTATTGAGATCCCCCAATACAACTGTATTATTGCTTATTTGATTTTTCATGTCCATTAATATTTGTTTTATATAGTTGGGTGCACTGGTATTTGTTGCATATATATTTATGATTGTTATCTCTTCCTCTTGCATTGTTCCCTTTACAAGGATGTAGTGACCTTGATTTCTCTGAATCATTCTTGGCTTGAAATTCACTTTGTCTGCAAAAAGAATAGCTACCCCTGCTTTTTTCTGGGTTCCTGTCACATGGAGTATTGTTTTCCATCCTTTGACTTTCAGTCTATGAATTTCTTTTTGAATTAAATGTGTTCCTTTTTCTTTTTTTTTCTTTTTTCTTTTTTTTTATTTTAAAGAGAAGAAAAAACAAAACAAATCAAAAAAAGAACAAATTTTCAAAACAACATAATATGAGGATAACAATGGTCAATGCATTACATATTATTATCTTTAAGTTAGTTATTCAGGATACCAGACATTAGCGTTCAATTGTCCAAACATTATTGGTTCAAACCTTACTCTTGGGGCCGGTGAGACGGCTCAGCGGCTTAAGCGCCTGCCTTGCAAGCGCGAAGGCCCGAGTTCGACTCCCGGATCCCACATACGAAAAAGGGGCCGGTGATATCGCTCAGCGGCACGGGTGCCTGTTGGCGCACGAGGTCCTGAGGTCGTCCCCCCGGTACCCACAAAAAAAAAAAAAAAAAAAAAAAAAAAACCTTACTCTTCAATGAACTAAGTAAAATTGGTAGTGTATCTATCTTAACCATCTTATATATATATATATACACAATTTTTTTTCCCTTTCCCTTCTTTCTTTTCCCTATTCCAGTCTCTCTTTCCTATTGACCAATTTCTTTTTGATTCACCGTGTCTAGTGTACATTTTGGATCTTATTTACTCTTTCAGTTTCTCATACTAGAGAGACAATACGATGCTTACACATGTGCGTCCAGTTTATTTCACTTATGAATATTTTCTCGAGTTGCATCCATTTACCTATAAAAGTCTCCAGTTTATCCTTCTTTATGGCCGAATAGTACTCCATTGTATAAAAATACCACATCTTTCTTATCCATTCCTCAGTTGACGGGCATTTGGGTTGTTTCCAAGATCTGGCTATTACAAATTGTGCTGCTATAAACATGGGTGCACATATATCACTGTGGTACGATGTTTTTAATTCTTCTGGGAAGATGCCCAGAAGGGGAATAGCTGGGTCAAATGGGACCTCCAACCCTAGTTTTCTGAGGAATCTCCACACTGACTTCCACAGTGGCTGTACCAGTCGACACTCCCACCAACAGTGAAGAAGGGTTCCTTTTTCCCCACAGCCCCTCCAGCATTTGTTAGTAGTTGATTTCTTTATAGTAGCCATTCTTTCTGGGGTGAGATGGTATCTTAGTGTTGTTTTAATTTGCATCTCTCGAATGACTAGTGATGTTGCACATTTTTTTGTATATTTATTTGCCATTAGTATTTCTTCATCTGAGAAATGTATATTCATCTCAGATGCCCATTTTTGGAGTGGGTTTTTAAATTTGGGAGGTCTGATTTTTTTGAGTTCTTTATATGTTCTCAATAGTAATCCTTTGTCTGAGGAACAGCTGGCAAACATTTTTTCCCATGTTGTGGGTTGTCTTTTCACTCTGTTGGTGGTTTCTCTTGCTGTGCAAAAGCTTTTTAATAAGATGAGATCCCAGTTATTGATTCTTTGGGATAGTTCCCGTGCGGTTGAGTTTTTATTCATAAAGTCTTTGCCTACACCAATGTCTTCAAAGGTTTTACCTATCCTACCTTGCAGCAGATTTAATGTTTCTGTTTTAATATTTAGATCTCTGATCCATTTTGAATTTAGTTTAGTGCATGGTGAAAGATATGGGTCTAGTTTTAATCTTCGGCATGTGTAGAGCCAGTTTTTCCAGCACCATTTATTAAAGAGGCTATCTTTCTTCCAGCGAATGTGTTTGGCACCTTTGTCAAAGATAAGGTGGCTTAGTATGTCTGGGGTTGTTTCAGCATCTTCTAATCTGTTCCATTGATCTTCAGGTCTGTTTTTTTGCCAGTACCACACTGTTTTTATCACAGTAGCTTTATAGTATAATTTCAAGTCGGGGATTGTGATGCCCCCTGCCTTGCCTTTGTTGCCCAGAATTGCCTTTGCTATTCTAGGTCTCTTCTGATTCCAAATGAATTTTAGGATTGTTTTCTGTAACTCTGTGAGATATGCTGTTGGAATTTTGATTGGAATTGCATTAAATCTGTATAACAATTTTGGAAGTATGGCCATTTTCACTATATTGGTTCTTCCTATCCAGGAGCAAGGGATATCTTTCCATTTTCTGATATCCTCTTCAATCTCCTTTTTCAGAGTACTGTAGTTTTCAGTGTATAGGTCTTTTACATCCTTTGTGAGGTTGATTCCTAGGTATTTCATTTTTTTGGATGTTATTGTGAAAGGTATTGTTTCCCTAATTTCTCTTTCAGTAAGTTTGTTATTTGTGTACAGGAAGGCTATTGACTTTTGAGTATTGACTTTGTATCCAGCTACACTACTGAATTTGCTTATTAAATCTAGCAGTTTTTTAGTGGAGTTTTTGGGGTCTTCTGTGTAGAGTGTCATGTCATCTGCAAATAATGATAATTTAACTTCTTCCTTTCCAATCATTATTCCCTTTATTTCTTTCTCTTGTCTAATTGCTCTGGCTAAAGTTTCCAGAACTATGTTGAATAAGAATGGGGACAGTGGACATCCTTGTCTTGTTCTTGATTTCAGAGGCAAGGCTTTCAGTTTTTGGCCATTTAGTATAATATTGGCTGTTGGTTTGTCATAGATAGCTTTTACCAGGTTGAGATAAAGACCCTCTATTCCAATTTTCTGTAGGGTTTTTATCATGAAAAGGTGCTGGACTTTGTTAAAAGCTTTTTCTGCATCTATTGAGATGATCATGTGATTAAATGTGTTTCTTGTATACAGCATATTGTTGGATCTTGCTTCTTGATCCAATTCGCCAGTTTGTGCCTTTTGATTGGTGAATTGAGACCATTAACATTGATGGTTAAAACTGATATGTGTTGACTTATCCTTGTCATGTTATTTTTCTGTTGTTGGCTCCCTCTCTTTTTATTTTTATTTTTTCCCTCCAATTGTTTGCTCTGCCTGGTGGATTCCTTCTGTTGGGGTTCCTGGAGTTGTAGTCCTTGTTATCCCTTTCTAGAATGTCCTTCAAAACATTTTGGAGTGCTGGTTTGGTGGTTATAAATTTTCTCAGATGTTCTTTGTCATGGAAGTATTTTATTTCTCCGTCAGCTTTGAAAGATAGTTTTGCGGAGTACATCAATCTGGGTTGAAGGTTATTTTCCTTTAGAACTTGAAATACGTCATTCCAAGCTCTTCTTGACTTGAGGGTTTGTGCTGAAATGTGCGTTGTGACTCTCATGGGCTTTCCTTTATAGGTGATTTGTTTCTTTTCTCTAACAGCTGTTAAGATTCTACTCTTATGTTGAATTTCTGGAATCTTGACTATGATATGCCTGGCTGAAGATGTTTTTTGATCGTGGCTAATTGGAGTTCTATAAGCCTCACTTATCTGAACGTCAAATTCTTTTTCTCTACCAGGGAAATTTTCCATTATAATGTCTGTGAACAGTGTTCTGATGTCATTTATGCTATCTCCTGCTTTTTCATTGACTCCAATCATTCTTAAGTTATTCTTCTTTGCATCATCTAGCAGCTGCTGGATTGATTTTTCATTGTCCCTTGCTATTTTTAAGAATTCTTTCTTTTCATGATCACTAACCGCAAGCCTGTCTTCTATATCTGAGATCCTGTCCTCACATTGGCTTAATCTGTTACAAATACTTTCAATGGAATTTTTGTTCTCCTGGATATCTGCTTGAATCTCCTTTATGGAGTCCATTTCTTTCCTATGCTGAGCATTCATGGCTTCCATCATTTTCTTAAGCTCGTCTATTTTTTTGACTGTGTCTGCTCTAATGTCCTTAAGCATGGTCTTCATTGTGGACATTATCTCTGCAGTTATCTGAGAAATTATTTCTGATTTAAATTTTTCCAGAGCCTCATTCAACTGCTTTCTTGTTACCACTTCAGAGATGTCAGGTGGGTGGCTTTCGGTTTGTCCCACCTCATTGCCCCCTGGGTTTGCCTTTGGTGAACTGGATGTGTGGGGCTGCATCTTGTTTAAGTGTCGTCTGATTTTCTTTTCTTTCTTTAGTTTAATTCCTGGGGTGATTATTTGTAAATTGCCTATGGCAATTTGCTTTATTGCTAGTATTTCAAACTCTCAGGAGATGACTACTTCTCTGAGGTATCTTCTAGGTGTAGCTTATTTTTGGGTTTTGAGCCTGTTGCAGGATCCTACCTCTTCAATTTGTTGGAGATAAGAAGTTGCTGCCTGTTTGCCCCAGTCCTTGGTTCTTTGGTTCTGTGCCACAGTATTTTCTGTGATCCTTAGACAATCTCAGTCTTGGAATACCAGGCAGAAAAGCGCCAGTCGGTGTGTCCTTCACTGCCGCTGCTTCTCTGTACTGCGGTGTCTCGCGTTACTCTGCGGAGGTCCCCGCTGGAGCCGTGGATGGAGTGGCGTTGCCCGGAGTTCTGAGCTCAGCTGCCGCCCCCCCCACAATGGCGCCCGGCTAGTCGCTGTCTCGCGCAGGACGGCTGGGTGTCAGCACTCACCGCCAGTCAGTGTGTCCTTCACGGCCACTGCTTCTCGCGTTCCCCCGCCGAGGTCCCCGGGGGTACCGGCAGTCACCGCGTGTCCGCAGATTTGAACCGCTTCAGTCGTATTGGGATTCCTGACACAGGGAAATGGCGCGGGAGGCCACCTCCTTCTTCTTTGTTGGAGTTTCTCTCTTCACTTTCTCCGTGGGCCCCGAACTGCGCTTCAGATCTTTCCAGGGTCCAGGGGAGCCACTTCCCTCTTTCTTGTCCTCCTCCAGTCACTATATTCCAGTGTCCGGAGGGCGACTTTTGGAGAGGTTCCCTGCCTGCTTCTTACAGATCTGCCATCTTTTTCCGGAAGTCGCCCAGCACCCCTTTTCAATTTTTATTTTGAGACAGAATCTTGTTAAGTTGCCCAGGCTGGACTTGAATTTGCAATCCTCCTGCCTCAGCCTAAGTAACTGTGATTATAGGCGTGCACCACCAGGCCTGGCTTAACTGGAATTTTCACTGAGAAACATGATGAATGATAACTGAGGTTCATATGTGGTTGTGAGAAATAATAAAAGAGATTGCCTTTTTCTTGTGTGTGTGACTTCTACGCAATCACATCACATTGAGGGCTCCCATGTCCCCACTCCAGTCACAACAGAGGATGGTTCCATCACAAGGGCCCCGAGCATATTCAGAGCTCCCCGTCCCCAGCCACCGCCGATTCTGGTTCTGAGGCTCTTCCATGAAGAGCCTGCGGCGGCCAGGCCAGGGTGCATTCGCATGAATGGCTGTGGATGTACAGTGTAGTCATTTCCAACGTAACTGTCTTCTGCAAAGAGCCTTAGTTTTTTTTTTTTTTTTTTTTGTGGGTACCGGGGGTCGACCTCAGGACCTCGCACGCCAGCAGGTGCCTGTGCTGCTGAGCGACATCACCGGCCCTTTTTTCGTATGTGGGATCCGGGAGTCGAACTTGGGCCCTTGTGCTTGCCAGGCAGGCGCTTACGCCACTGAGCCATCTCACTGGCCCCAAGACTTAGATTTTTGGTTAAACCACCGGCATTGAACACACACACGTCTGTCTCAGTGTTCTCCCGAAGCCTCCCTCCCTCCCACAATACACCAAAGGAACAACGAAGACACGGGATGAAAGGAACAGAAGTGGAGTGGGTGGCAGGTAAGAGGTGGGAACGCTTTTTAGAAACTGGTGAGAGTCAGCAAGAAAGCTTCGCGCTACTCAGCACCTGCAGCCTCAGCACCCAGGGGGCCAGGAGCCCCAGAAGCACGGCGAAGGGCAGGGCTGTTCCTGGGCCAGGCGGGAAGGGGCAGGGCTGGGACGCTGCCTGCCCAGGGCTTCTCCCCACCTTTCTAGGCTGAGCAGGACTCCGGCAGCCAGGCACTGTCTGGAGCTTTCTGCTCAACAGAAAAGCCACCTGCTAATCACACAGGGCCTTGGACACCAGCCCTGTGTGTGCGTGTGCGTGTGTGTGTAAGAGTGTCGTCCAGTTTTACTGCCTCTGACTTGGACTCCAACACAGAGCACAGATGAAAAGGAAGAGGAAGAGGCCAAGAATACAAACCCCGAAGAAAACATCAGGAAATGCATATGTTATCTCCGCAGGAAAACAGGAGCTGCTGGATTAACAGTACAACTGTTTAGGAGGGGAAGAAGGCTCTTGCCTGAGGGCACACGGCTGACAAGTGGCAGAGAGGACCTGAAGCCACCTCAAGCACAAAAGCCCTGTCTGAACCTTTCCAGAGTTAGAGAATAAGGAAACTCTAGGAAATTCAAACTATTACAGCAGAAAAATTTTAAATCAATGCAAAGGTCTAAAAGTAACAGAAGGAAAAAAAAAAAGAAGACGGGGGCCGGTGAGATGGCTCGGTGGTATAAGTGCCTGCCTGGCAAGTGCGAGGGCCCGAGTTCAACTCCCAGAACCCACATACGAAAAAAGGGCCAGTGATATCGCTCAGCGGCACGGGCACCTGCTGGCACGCGAGGTCCTGAGGTCGACCCCTGGTACCCACAAAAATAAAAAAAAGAAAAAGAAAAAAAAAAAAGATGGGAAAGTTTCATTGGTCCAAGAGGCCCAACATTTGAGTAAGAGGGATGTAGGAAGAGAGAAAAGGAGGCAGAATAGAAAAGAAACAAGAAGATTCTTCCAGACCGAAGAACTGGAGCTCCAGGCAGAACCAGGATTCAGAACCGCCTCCTGGACCACCCGTGGGAAGCCAGGGGACGGGGTGCAAAGCAAAGCTCCACTTGTGGTCACAGCAAGTAGCGCGAATTACACACACAGCCTTAGTCTTCAGATCTGAGCGAGACCAGCAGTTTCTTATACTAACAGAGATACAACCTGGTGTATCACATTGAACGAGTACTTTATGGCTGGATGTGAGGGTGCACACCTGTAATACCAGCACTCTGGGAGGCTGAGGCAGGAGGACCACAAGTTCCAGACCAGCCTGGGCAACTTGGTGAGACCCACGCCTCAAAAGAAAAATGTAAAAATATAAAGGGATGGGAATATAGCTCAGTGTGAAGGCCTTGGGTTCGATATCCGGCATGTTAAAAACTATGTGGGGTAAGAAGGGGCGGTGTTGCACAGCACTCGTTGGTGTCTGCCTCTCTTGACACACGCACATGTACACATACACACGCATGTGGTTTATGCTCAGCATTAAGCATGAAGATATAATCAACACACACACACACACACACACACACACACACACACACACACGTTCACTCCCACCCCGAGACAGAGACAGTCCCGTCCACGGAGAAAGCAGATGTTCACTGTGACAGCAAAGCCCTAGAGACCCCACCCAGGGACAGGGACAGTGATGAATGTGACCCGCACTTGGTGGAGCCACAGCACCGGGGAAGAGGGTAAGCGGGGGACAACAAGACCCAGAACACACAGCTTGGGGCCGATCTGAAAAAGCCCCAAGTGCCGTGCATATACAAATCTGTAAACCATAAAAAGAGAAACAAAAAACACACAGGAAAAAAATAAAAAGCTCAAAAACATAAAAACTAAACAATATATTGCTTAAGCAAACATAAAAAAAGTTTTGTTTTGGCGTTGGGGTTGGAGCCCAGGGCCTCAAGCGTGCCAGACAAGCGCTCTGCCCTGACCGCACTGCCAGTCCACTGTGGGAAACATTTAAAAGCAACACAGCGCCGGCCACTGTAGGACGGCCTTTCCTCCTGGCAGGAGGTGCGGGGGAGGGCACGGGAGCAGATGCGAGCTGTGGGTGACATGCCCGTTCCTAGGCCAGGCGTGGGTTCCTGGGAGTGCGATTTATGTTACACACAATGCTTTGTACATATAACTGTATTAATGTATGTGTGCGTGTGTGTGTGTGTGTGTGTGTATTTGTTCATCCTCTCTTTCTCAGCTTTTTGAGATAGGGTCTCCTTATGTAGGTCAGGCTGGCCTTGAACGCACAAGGTAGCCTAGGCTGGCCTCAAACTAGTGATGATCCTCCTGCCTCAGCCTCCCAAGTAGCTGGGACTCTGCGTATGTGGCACTGTACCCAGTTTGTTGCTAATATCAAGCTGGGGAGTCAATTAAAAGCTACCACTTCCTCCCTCCCCTCTTCTAGACTAGCACATTTATCAGTTACCATTTATTCTGTGGTTTAACTCTCTCACCCTTACTCACTGGGTTCGTGGATTCTTGGTTTTGCCCCTCAGCTGGGGTCACCTGTGGATGTGGTACGAATCTTACTGTGTCACTTGAAGAGCTCCTGCCCCTAACAAGCAGGTGCCTTCCAGCCCCCAGGCAGTAAGCAACGGAAGCATTCACAAAGCCTCTCTGGGCAGACTTAGTACCAGCTGTCCATTCGAAATTATGTTCATTTTTTTGGTTTCAAATTTCAAAATATTTAACGGACAAATGAAGCTTTCATATATATAAAGGTGTAAGAAACACGTGTTAATTGTGTTGTGGTGATCAAAACCACTGACCAACACATTCATCACCACCTGGGCCAAATTATTATTATTAGCTTTTTGAGGCAGGGTCTCCTACGTAGCCTTGGCTGGCCTCCAACTCGCAGTGATCCTTTTGCCTCGGCCTCCTGAGTGCCGGGATTAGAGGTGTGCGCTACCACGCCCGGCTTTATGTCAACCCCTCCAACCCCCTTTCTCTCTCTGATAGGGTCTCACTATGTTCCCAGGCTGCTCTTGAATTCCAAGGCTCAAGCAATCCTCCCGCCTCGGCCTCCCTCGTGTCTGTGTTTCTCTATGTGGCCGCCAAGGGGGTCCATCTCTGTTGACTGCAATTTCAACGGTAACTACTAACTGCAAATCCCCCCAAGTGAGAGAAGAGGCGATGTGAACTTGGCCCATTTTATCACTGCCAAGCCCAGGGCGGCTCCTGTGACAACTACCCTCAAAGAATGGTTTCCCTGAGCTCAGGGCAGACCCTCTGCCCTGCACTTCTCTAGAGGCCCGGGATGGAGCGCCCCTTCTCCTCACACGACAACCCCCAGTAGCCCATTTCTGCATGCCCCTGAGCTCGGCAAACATAGCGACCACAGTGGCTTTTCTCCTGCGCGCTCATCCTGCAGCCAGGCTGGCTCAGCTTTACAACACCGGAACACTTCCACGGAGCAGACTGAACCCACAGCTACCGGCTCAGATGATGCCTACGATCATCAGCCAGGGTGACCGAAGTCTCTTTTACAAAAAAAGTTCTACAAAAATAAGTGAGCAATGTCCTCATCTATCTTTATGAAAATGTTCTGGGATGTAAAACATATTTCTTATGGTTAAATGCCTACCTTGATTAAATTTTTTTTCAGATAAAGGTAAATGATGCTGCTAAGTTATTGCATGAAGCACACTAACAAGGGAGCCTTTCTAAAACCAGAGAAGGCCGTGCCAGGGTGTGCGCCAACCTCTGTAACACGGCAAGAGTGGGATGGGCCAGAAAATAGCACAGCGATCTCCAAGAAACTGCTCTGTAACAGGGTCAGAAAATAAATACACCCCAGCACTCCGGAAGCTGGGGCAGGAGGATTGCCGTGAGTTCAAGGCCAGCTTGAACTACACAGCAAGACCCTGCCCCCCAAAAAAAAAAGAAAAGAAAAGAAATACAGGTCCCGAGGAACAGTCAAGCTTCCCAAGGACCCCTCACTGAATCCTCCACGGCACAGGGGCTCCAAGTAAGTTCAGGACAGAGGCGGCAATAAAGTCAGACAGCTGCCTGTGATACAGCTGCCTTCTAAAGGTGCTCGAAGTGGCTGCTGCTCAGAGAGGTTTAGGGGCATTAAAAAAAAGAAAGAAGGGACGGTGAGATGGCTCAGCGGCATAAGCGCCTGCCCAGCAAGCACGAGGGCCCGAGTTCGACTCCTGGTACCCACATAAAGGAAAAAAAAGGGCCGGTGATATCACTCAGCGGCACAAGCGCTTGCTGGCAAGTGCAAGGTCCTAAGGTCGACTCCCAGTACTCACATGGAAAAAAAAAAAAAAGAAAGAAAGAAAGAAGCTGGGCGTGGTGGTGCATGTCTGTAATCCCAGCACTTGGGAGGCTGAGGCAGGAGGATTGTCACAAGTTCAAGGCCACCCTGGACTACATGGAGAGACCCTGTCTCAAAACAAAAACAAAAAACAGAACCCCACAAACCGCTCCCCCCAAAAAAAAAAGAAATTAAAGCCAGGCATGATGGCTCAGGCCTGTAATTCCAGCACTTGGGAAGCTGAGATAGGAGAACTGCAGTGAGTTCGAGGCCAGTCTGAACTACATAGTGAGACCCTGTCTCAACAAACAAACAAACAAACAAACAAACAAACAAACAGACAAACAGGAGAAAGGAATTCAATTAGCCAGTAGAAAGTACATGTAGTACAGAATAACTGTAGTCTTATTCTCTATTCTGTGATCTTAGTCTCTAAGGCAGGAAACAGGGATGGACTAGACAGATAAAACAGGACCTAGAGACGGAGCGAGGGTGGACAGCGAGGTCCAATCAGACACCAGTGTCACACCAGGCCTCAGGATGAGCCTCGTGACCTGTCAGCCACCCATTCCCTCTCCACACTGGCTCCCTATAACAGCCTGGAGACACCAGGACCCCAGCCACCCGGGCTTGGAGTTTCCCAGCAGAAGATACAGACAGAGGACTTCACGCCCACAAACTGCAGTGAGGTTACAGACGACAGAGCAGTGAGAAGCTGGGCCGCAGGACTGGTCTGCCGAGGCCCACCACTGCACACCGTGAGGGACTGGGCTGGGCCAGAGAACATGCCTGACCAAGCACAGACTGGAAGTGGAACCTGTGTCCAGATCCAGGGCTCTTGACCGCAGGCCCAAGGCTCTGCCATGCTGCCCCCCGCGTGTGTATGTGTGTGCATGCACATCCTTTATCACGTGACAGCGCACACTGGTGCTGGCATTCTACGGCTCCTTCTGCACCCCACACTGCCAAGTGCGGGGGCCCTGGGCGCGGAGGAGGCTGGGGTGCGATCAGAGGGCCACTGCTGTGCCCAGCTGACAGAGCCCACCCAACCCAGCCCGGGGCCCGAGGAGCTGCTCACCGAAGGAAATGCCAGAGGGAGGTCAGGCTCTGAACCGCACCTCAGCTCTAGTACCCCTTGGCTTCTGTTCTGTTCATAAATTAACATCCATTTTATGTTTATTCAATCTTTCAGCAACTTGGCATGGTGAGAAGGACACAGGTCCTCACTTTACAAACCAGAAAACTAAGCACAGGGCAGGCGTTTGCTCCAGGTTCTGTCTTCCTGTGTCAGCCACTGGTCCACACAGCCTACTGCAAAACCCCTGCTCCTGGCTCCCCGGTGGCGGACGGCGGGGTCACAGGGCCTCCCAGCCTGCTATCCCCACAAGCTGGGGTGCTGGGGGTCCAAGTGTCCTCCCTCTGTGGGCTTGTTCAAAGAGGAGAGCACCCCTTCATAGGAGGGGATGTCCCAAACTTTCTGCTCACCCTGAAAAGCATGAAAACCACTCAGAAACGGAAGAAAAAATTCAGTTCAAATCCCCTTCTCAAAATGCTGCTGAGGGCCGGTGATATAGCTCAGTGGCATAAGTGCGAGGTCCTGAGTTCAGTTCCCGGTACCCACATAAAGGAAAAAAAAAAAAAAAAAAGCTGTTGAAATGTTTTTATTTATTTGGAAGCAGTTTATGAAAGGGGCAAGGTGTTAGTTAGTTTAAAATGTTTGGACGCCCATTTGAAATGTCCCAGCTGTGTCCTCTCATTGCACAGAAATACGACCCGCAGACACACGGCACAGAGCCCCCATAAACGATGGCCACACGCAGACAGCCCGCAGGACACAGGTCAGGGTGAGGGATGCAGCAGGATTCCAGCCGGAAGAGCAGAGCCACCAGGGTGACAGGCTCCTCCTGCCCATCTCTGCCTCATCTGCCAACACTGACCTTCCAAACCAGACCCCCAGAGCGCTGGCTTGTGCCACGGGGACACCTCAGCAGCAGAGATGCTGGCCTAGCTGGGCTCTTGACATTTCCCACTCTCCAGGTACTTTGAGCTCCCTGGCTCGTGGAGCCAGCGTTTCAGTCTCTGCCTCCATCTGGCCAGAGGAGAATTCTGCACGACTAAAGTTGTCACCTCCTGTGTTGTGTGTTCGTGTGTGTGATCCATGGGTGGGTAACGGTGTTAGCATTTACAAATACGGTTGGCCTCTATAGCCACAATTCCATATCCATGGATTCAACCAACCATGGATTGAAAACATTCGAGAAAAAAATATGTCTGGACTTAACATGTACAAGTTTTTTTCTTCCCTAAACAAACAGTGCAGCAACTGTGTCCACAGCATTTACATTGTTACTATGACAGTGCTGTATCGTAAGTATAACAGCACAGTATGCTCTAGAGAGGAATGTGCACGTTATATACTAATGCCACACGATTTTATATGAGGGACTTGAGCACCTGTGCAATTTAGAACCTCTAAAAAGTTCTGAACCTGAGCCTGTGGGAGACTGGGGGATGACTGCACACACACTGAAATGCGGGATTTGGGCGAGTTGGCCTGTTCTGAAACACGGTCCTTCAATGCTGTTGGGGGACTCTACAACGAATTTGATCAGAGGTTTACCCTGCTGTGCTTCCCAGTTTAATCAAGCTGCCATTGTTCTTTTTATTGACTTTGTATGGCCTCACCCCTCCTTCCAACCGCGCTGTGCTGACACAGGTTGTGAGGCCTTCGAGAAGAGGCGACGGAAGAGCTGTGTGAGCCACCCGCTCCTTATCGTGACAGACGCAGCTGTGTCCTGGCCATCCTGATAGGGCCTGGCTGCCAAGTCCTCCCATTAAGCGCAGATGAACAGCACACTGGCTCCAGTCAGCCACTCGCCACGAGGGGCCTCTCAAACAGACAGTATCTGACTTGCCACAGGGCCGGACACACATTCAACAGTCGAAGGAAAAAGATCTCGTACATGGGACGGCACGGAACTCTCTGCCTCTATATTATTACTGGGTTAAACAACTCCAGCTTAGCCAGGGACTTGGGTCACCCTCTGGCTGCTGAGACGGCCTGGTGACTGGTGATCACAGCACGGACGTCCTGGGTGAAGAAAGCAGGGCCTGGCTTGCTGTGTACTGGTAATGCCCCAGGCAGTGGTGGCGAACCTGTGGCACGCGTGCCGCAGCGGCTGTTTGTTACCACTGAAAGCTCTAAGAGGTTTGCCATCCCTGCCCTAAGGCCTCTGGAAGAGTTGGCACCAGGAATCCCGCGGCCTGGATGCTTAGCTGGGAGGTGAGGGTCCTTCCCTGACTCACTGATTTTCAGTGCTGAGGCCTCAGGCAGCATAGCTGGAGGAGAAGGTCTTAGCCTCCATCTCTGCTTGGGAGAGCCTGGCTCCCGGGGAAACTTGGGGACTGGCTGTGCCTCCCCTCCGTGTGGTTTGAGACACCCACCTCCAGGTCCCCACCAGCAGCTCTACCGACAGCTCGAGGAGTTCCCCCCAGAAAGATGCCACTTGGTGATAAAATAAGTGAAGTTTCGTCCACCCGATTTTGTATGCTGTTATATTAGAAATCCACCCCAATTTATTTTAACCTGCCTTCCACGTGGGTGAAGTTACCTTGGGGTTGGTTCGCTGCTGCAGCCTCCTCTCCTCCCGCTCTCTCTGCAGCCGCTCGAACTCTTCTCTGATCTCGGCTGGAGTTCTCCTCCTCTCCACGACCTACGGGAGAACCAGAACCGAGGGGATGGCTGAGGACCCAGGAAGTGAGGACACCTGAAGTGCTGAGGGTGCCTCCCCAGGGCCTGGAGAGACAGTGGGGAGCACGGCTCTCCAGCACCCTCTGCCCTTCCAGCCTGTGGTTCCCTGGCTCTCCTAACCCTTCCACATCTTTCTTCATTCTAGAAGCTTCTCTCTGAGGCTGCAGGACTCTTATAGTGAGAATCCTACAGCTTCAATCTCCCAGTGGGTCCCAGGTCCCCATCAGGAACCATCAACAGAGGCACCACTGAACCCTCTGCTGGACCACTGGACCAGCACGAATGGGTGTCCTAGAATCGCAGGACCCTTCCTCCTACACTGTGACAGGACCCTTAGCACAGCCATGCAGTGACACTTCTTTCTCAGTCCAATGACACCTAGGGACTGAACAGTAGACTATGTATAACTCCGGGATGCACAATGGTGTCACGACATGCATCTTAGCTCTTCTTAGCTCATGAGAAGAAGAAAAACCAGCTGAGGCTGCCAGGAGGTGGGGTGAGAAGACACGAGAAGGGCAGGGCCCCAGGCCCCCGGGGGCCCCACCTGACAAAAGCACAGAGCACGGAAGGGTGAAAAGTGGTGACGCTTCCTCCACCATGAGCAGTCAAGAGGTGGCTAAGGACAAAGTCCAAAAATATGTTCCCTGTGTGGGAGAAATACAGGAAGTTGTGAGATGCTGCTGAAAGCACTTCTAAAATGATGGATGATATGAGAAAAAGCTACTGGGAAATTCCAAAAGCAATACATGCAAAAACCCCAAACAAAACAAAACAAATCGCAAACACCAAACTCCAACAAAAACAGGACAGAAAGAATCCCACTTTATCCGCATTCCCTCTTCTCACAGGTTCAGATTTTTGGTCTCTTCCTAAAACCCTTCTTTGAGTGTATGTTTGCGTGTATATGGGCACCAGAATATTTTTACCATGTGCTCATAATTACATTTTTTAAAACAACTTGATTTTAACAACAGAAACATAAATACAGACAGTTGCCTACCCCCCCCCGCCAAAAAGATAAATAGAAAAAAATAAGGAGAACAATATTTTCTCCTCAGATAAAATAATATAAACCAGTAATTACTAAAAAGGAACTGATTCTTTCTAAGGTAGCTTTAAAGTGATAAAGCTTGTTAAAATCGTCCTAAGAGGCACAGAAGTGACTGTCTTTCAGGACTCCCAAGAAACCTAGCCACACTTCCCTGGCAAGCAGGTTCCTGCCCCAGCTCGTGAACATCGAGGGCACACGAGCCTGTTTGGGGTGCGCTCGCTGCCTCCAGGCAGAAGCCAGGTACAACTTTCAGGGTTCCCAACACCTTCTCAGCCTCCTGTCAGCCCCTCCTTCATCAAAAGAAAAACAAAAGAGCTTCAGAGGTATGTAGGTAATCAATTACTCCCTTAACTTTGAAGATCCACAAAAAGTGACTTAAAATATTTCTAAAATTTTTGGTGACTTTAAGTCCCATCACTGACTCCTCCAGCGACCCCTCACCAAGGATGAGTATGTCAGGTGTGACTCAGGTCTGAAGGGGAAGTGGGTCCTCTTCTAACCTGGATGAAAGACTCCATAATTGAGTATGATGAGCAGGATGCTGGGTTTTAAAAATGCAGATTAAATAAAACTTTGGCACTGGGCATGGTGGTGCATGCCAATCCCCCCAGCACTCAGGAGGCTGAGGCAGGAGGACCGCCATGAGGCCAGCCTGGACTACACAGCAAGGCCTCATCCCAAAAACAAAAAAACCCACCCCCCTAAGATCTCCCAAAACGAAATAAAACACAAAAGTTTGCTTGCCAAAACTTTAACCAGCAGCATAAACAGACCGCATGAAACATGCCCCCATATACAAACCAATGTGAGAGAGTCCAGGTATTTAAGTCCGGGGCTCAAATTCGGCAGGAAATTAAAAACAAACTGAAACTAAACTAAACTGGACAGTGTCAAGTCCCACAGAGGCCACAGCAGGAAAAGATGAGTTTTCAGGGATTTGAGTCATTTAACCTTCAGACCCTGAGTTAACAGCTGCAAACGACTTTCTCTCTGCTATACTCTGCAATGAACTACAGAGAAAAACAATCCAAAGGGGCCGATCGTTCCATTTCTAGGTATGTTTTACACTATTTTACAGGTTGGTCCGTGCTCAGTGCTCAGTGCTAAGTGCAAACCGCTGGTCCCTCCGGGTGGTGAGGACACTTGGCTGGGCGGGGACCTCGGTCACAGGCTTCTGCTGCCTGGGGCTGACTGAGCACTCGATGCTGGAGACTGGGCCAGGACTAAGGCACCCGGGAGCCACTGTCCTGAGCTCAGCAGCCCTCACAGAAAGCAACCAGGAACACGGCACCCTGCGAGCATCAGACGTGGCCACTGCCTCTCACCGACGTGTGTCACGCAGCTCATGAATCTCACCAGTGCACTGCTCACCCGGCCACCTCCTCGAGGCCCATCCCGGCACGGCCAGGAAGACCAACCTCTGGATAGGGGACAGGACATCAGCAGAGGCAGGTGGCAAACAGAAAGAGAACAGAAGAAGCCTGCACTCTCCATCCGATGTGATGCTCACTGCCGGGTGACCTCTGGGAAGTCACCTCTAAGCTTCAGTTCTCTGCTATGAAATGAGGACAAACCACACAATTCCCAAGGGGTCGTCTGGGTTGAAAAGTCTATGATTCTACCTAGTCTACTTTTTATTTCAGAACTTCACATAATTATTTAGAACTTTAGATAGTGGGGCGAGTTCTAGTACACGAGCCCCCAGCTTCCTCTAATGTTAACATCTCACATAGCCACTGAACGCCAGTCAAATCTAAGAGGCCAGCATTAGTATTTCTCTATCGACTAAACTCCAACTTTTCAGATTCTACTTGTTTTTCCCCAACCTCCTTTCTTGGTGCCAGGATCCAATCTGAGATATCCCTCACATTCCCTGCCTCTCCTCTGCGGTGAGTTCTAGGTCCTTCCTTGCTTCTCCCGGTCGTGACTGTGTCAGAACTCTGAATATAGAGGCAGATTTCTTAGACGCTACGAGAGACGTCAAAGACAGGGAAAAGCGAATAAGGATAATGTAAAGGACTGCAAACTGTGGAGGGCCTGGGCCGAAGGATACAGCTCTAAGTGTAATCTAACATCTGAGAGGGCTGATTATGTAGTTTCCGTTCCCCTCGCCAGCCTGTGGCAGAGTCAACACCATCAAGAGTATTCACAGCTCAGTTGGATTTTTGTCATTCTGAAGAAAAGACAAATTTCCCTTTCAACATTCACACAAACATTATTAACTTAACTCCAAGAACATGGCTGATTTTAGAAGCTGGATTTGATTACATCTTATTCCTTTGGAATTCTGCCAGTTAATGAGAACCTCTTGAAGGTTTAAAAAAAAAAAAAACAGTGAAAACGTATCTAATGAGCAAAAACAGGGCCAATATTTTATACAAGCTAAAGCAGCACCAATTTAACCTCCAGTGTCCACCGTTAAATGGCAGAGATACGACGAGCGCTTTGAGATCCTTGGCATGGAGGCCGTTCAGACACGCAGCACACCAACAATGCCCTTCGCCCTTCACCAACCACGCGTATGTGTAGCGTAACAAATAGGTGGCAAAGTCTAGCAGTCTAAAAATACCAGCAACAGCATAAAAGGAGCAGTGCATCCTCCCTGGGCTGAAGCTACTACTGCGTGTCGTAACAATCCACCCAACTGAGTAGGCTCTGCAGCAGGGTGCTGGAGTTCAGGGGGATTTCGCCTCTCCATATGAACAATGGGCCGTGCCCCTCTGCTGCAGGCTAAGCGCTGTCAATCTCCGGGGTGTTGTCTTCGTGTCATCCTCCTTGAAAGCATTTTTACCTTGCAGCGATGGTTTCATGTCATTATGAAAAAAATAAGCCAATTCTGACCCACCACCTGGGAATACCTCCGCATTTCTTCTTTTCTGTGTCTTTTGTTAGTAATGTGTACTGGTATACAGATGAATGGTTTCACTATACTGCAGTAATTTGTACACGCACAAAACATGCTTTGATCATTTTCACCCCTCCTGGTACCCCCATGCTAGGTAGTCCTAAAGTCACTGCTGTCTGCATGGCTTTGCTTCGTTTCCCGAGGGGAGGTAACCTGGCCTGTGACAGGAAAGCATGCACTAGTTTGCCAGAAGACCCCCGAGCTCCAGCAGAGCTGGCATAATGCTGCCAGGCACTAAACCTGAGACTGATCAGTAGGAATATGCACCATGGCCGACAGTTTTGGGTGATTCCAAGTGCTGCAATGAAAACGTGTAACCAAGCCATGTCTTAAACAAGGGAACTTTAAAGTGCTATACGAAGTGTGAAGAGAAATTTAGTAAAGAAAACAGTATTCCATGTTCCTTTTTGGATAAAAACAAAGACTAAGCTATCAGACATAACCCCGAGCTATAATGAACTAAGGCAACCCGAAGCAAGCATCCAAGTGAGCCAGGTGGGGCAGGTGGGGTGACAGGGAGCGTGGGGCCAGGGGCCAGGTGTGAGCCCAGGCTGAAGGACTGCGCGCCGAGCCTAGGTCAGTCCACGCATCGGGTGCTTCACGGACGGAAGCCTGGATTTTCACACAAAGTCTCCACCGTGTGGAGCGATCCAAACACGGCTCCAGGCAGAACATGGCCACGGCCACCGACATGCTCCAGGAGGGCAAGGGTCACCGCCCGTGCCGCTTCCCTTCGTCACGCCCTGCAGGCCGCTAGCAGGTGTTCACGCTAGAATCAGGGGCGCCGTGCATGTGCGTGCGCAAGACTGCACAGCAGAGGAATTTTGAGGGAAACCTGTGATCAAGGGGAAAAAACCAGAGAGACAGCTCAGTATTATTAACTAACAGCCTGCCAAAATGTCTTGGGGATCAGAATTAAGTTGCTTTAATGAAATTAAGTATAGTAACAGCTATATATCCCTGCAGCAATTTAAAGTTTTACATAATCTTTATGTTCATTTTTCTACTTCACCCTCACATCTTCGCTTTTCAGCACAAAGCAGCCAAATGACTTGCCCAGGGCTCTAGAACCTGTCGGCGGCAGAGAGAAAGGAAACTGCATGAGAGGCATCTGAGTTTTTGTAACTGCTCTCACACAGCACCCAGCTGCCCAGGGCTACCTATTTCATAGACACTTGCTACATACTTTGTCTCACTCATTACATTAACAATGTTCTGATATTATAGTAGGTAACAATCAGAGGTTATAATATGCAACTGAGCAGTTCTCAATTGTTCTTTGCTTCCTTTTTGTGGGCATGCGCAACACATTCCCAAGAGAAGCATTCCCTAAATAGTTTTTCACAAGGAAGGAGGAGAGAGGCACAGATGGTGGAGAGCAGGAGGGAGGGAGTGTGGACAGCGCTGCAGCCTTGAAGCAGTCATCTCGCCTCAGTTCCCTGACCACCGGCTCCCACCCGGGCCCCAGGGTCAAGCCTGGCAGGGTGGGAAATCCATACAGTTGTCCAAATCCATGCCGTTACACAGTGGCAAAGCCCACTCTAGAATCCAACCTCTCGCACACAAACACCAGAAGAGGAAAGGAAAGCTGGTGTCTCAAATGTTCCCAAAGACAGCCTGCGGGGCCACTTGTTTTGTAGCTGTTTAGCGACTTCTCTGGGACACCAGGCGCAGTTTCTCTTACCTCCCATCCTTCCATTTCCAGTCCTCGCTTCCCATATATATCATAGATGGCCCTGGTTTGGGGGTCACTAAGCACTGCAATTAAAAAAATCAAACATGTCACAAAGTTCAAAATGTACCTTTCAGTCCCCTCTGAAAACACTGGCAACACTGTTACCGGGTAAATTCATCTTTCTCTTCCTGGAGCCATCACGGCCTGCTAGGAGGCTCTCTTCCTTTCCTAGGTGTCTTTCCTCCCTGCTAGGTGCTCCAACCCAGGATGTGTTTAAGGGTCGCTACAAAAGAGCAAAGTCATCCCCGCAGGGTCCAAGCTCCTCCGAACACCACCTGGAAACTGCAGTGGCTCTCGGGTCACTAAAGGACACTCTTGAAACAATTTGCTTGGTTTCTGCATGGCATATAACACACTGGCTTGACAGTCGATTCCAGTTTTTAGTAAAACATCTGATTTATTATTTAGAGTGTTACTAACTCCTAAGGCAGTGTACATCCTGTGTGTGTACGTGTACACATCCTCCTCTTTACTTGCAAATCATTTAAAAATACGCACAAGGTTGTTGGCTACATTGCCTAAAATACGTAACAAAAAGACTTCCAGCAAGGGCAGGAATTAGTCAAAGGCCATGCAAACTGAGTTGAAAAGCCAAAGGCAGTCACGCTATCTCCCCTACTCCTTTCTATTCAGGACCTCTGCACCTTCCCCTGAGAGTTCCCATATATTTTTAGGCCTAATTAAAAAACCACACAAATGAGTCTATCCATATTCAAATCCAGTGGGGAAAAGCAAATGCTGACTACTGGAGAACTCGGGAGCCAAACTTCTTGAGTTCACCCCTAGGATTTAATAAGGAAATATCTAGTCACTATTGTACTTTCGTCTCCGTTTAGGCGAAATGCTGGGGCCAGGGCCGCTGCGGCAGTATTTTCACAGGCACAGGTAGGTTTCCCAGTTAGCTCTCCCCAGCTGCCAAATCAATACACAAGCTATGCGGATAATCTAACAGCAGTGAGACTAACGTGGCCTTTTAGACAACCGAATACAATAAAAGGACGGCTTTTGATCACAACCACGTAAGTGGTGTGAACAGTTAAATTTGGTAACGAGACAACATTGGCAGCTTTGGGCCTGATTCTCAATGTAATTAACATTCAAGTTCCTGGTAAAACTGTAATGCGAAACACACCATTCCCTACTGTGTCTACACGGGAAGTCTCTGTTGTTATGTAAAGAAATGCATTATTATCTGGCTTTGGTCTCAAGGAGCGAATCACCAGATGGTTGTGCAATGAACCACTTCTTTTACTTGATATATATCCTAAGAGTGAGTTAACATATTTGTTGTTTTTAATTTTTAAATTATGGTGAAATAAATACAACTCTCCATTTTAAAGTGTATAATTCAGCCGGGCGTGGTGGCACATGCTTGTAATCCCAGCACTCAGGAGGCTGAGGCAGGAGAACCACTGTGACTTTGAGGCCAGCCTGGGCTACACAGTGAGACCCTGTCTCAAAAAAACAAGTGTATAATTCAGCAGCATGAAGCATTTACAATGCTGTGTAATCATCATCACTATCTATTTCTAGTACTTTTCATCATCCCCAAAAGATAAACCGTATCTATTAGTGACTTTAATATTTTATAAACAAATATATCACAATTTTTCTTTCTGCTATATGTAAGATGTAAGTCTAAAAATCTCAATTACTTGGTCCTATTTCCTATTAGCGGTCTTCTTAACATTACTTTCTTTCTTTTGTAAGAATCTTCATTGAATGCTACAGAAACAATAAAATTGTCTTCAGATGAAAAAATGTCCTTGCAGCTTCTCACAAAAGAGAGAACAAAGAAAGCTTCTCTGTAACGATCAGTCTTCTCCCTGATTTCACTTTAGAAGAAAGAGGTGAACGATTTAAACTTGAGTATTCCCTTGCAGTCCAGACCCCGGCCCATTACTTCGCCTGGATTCTCATTTTCTACTTACTGTACACATATTGATTTCCAAAGCAAAATACTACTCTATCAAAGGACCCTCTCAGTAAAAACTCCTAAACGAACCGCCTCTTTTATACACCTCTAAGGACTCTCTTTTTCTATCCTCTACAAATCAAGTGTCTTAAGAATCGAGTATCTGCCACCCGGGTGTTGCCGCGGAGCCGAGTCCCCCGCTGACCTTCGTAAGCCTGGTGGACAAGGTTAAACAGCCGTTCTGCTTGCGCCTTGAGCTCTGGGTCTCTGTGCTTGTCGGGATGGTAAAGCATACACAGCCTGCGGTAGGCAGCTTTTAGCTCTTCAGAAGAGGCCTAAAGAAAGAAAAATTCCATTAGAGGGCAATCAATGGTACTTAGACATTATCATGATCAGAATCAGCCTTGAGATGGGACCTGTCAGCCATATTCCAACACGTTTGCTCTCTCCATCCAGGATACAATGAAGTTATGCTTTATTACCTCAATAAGGCTTCTTTTTTCCACAGTTAATAAAGTGATCAATTATGTACATCAATAGCGACTGTGTCTTGCTGGGGAACGCTGCTATCAGATGGAATGAAAGTCTCCATGTCTATACCGGCCTACCGTGCTCTGAGCTGGAGCTAAAATGCCACAGGGACCCGCTTCCCCTTAACCCAAGTTATCAGACGTAAACCATGCTTGGGAATACGTTCAAAAGGAAAAGTCTGTGTGCCATTTGACAGAAATGACAGCCACTGAAGCAGTTTTTGACAAAGAAGACTTAAAGCATATTAATTCTAGAAAACCAAAGGCTAAATGGTAAAAGCAGCACATGGCTCACATTCAACCTCTGATTCTAAAAGTGGCAAACATGCTTTCCTAACCCGACCCAAAGGCTCCTTCCCAACACAAAACTCTCCCTTCCGGTGGCCAACCAGAAGGAGTACGTGGCATGCTAACAGCCAGGTGACACCAGGGCTCCAACGTGCCAGCCACGCAGAGTGGAGGTGGAGGGAAGGGCCACGATAACTGTCCTCTCCTTGACCTCCTCGCCGACAGCGAGGTCTCGGCCACAGTTCCGAGGCACCGGGTCCAGCCAGCTCAGCCCCTCGGGTCTGTGTGGGAGTCCGCGTCTGACACGTTGGCCTCGGGGACCACTTTGGGCGTCGAAGTGATGCTGCTGCTGAAAGGACAGACGTAGTAGATGACTTGTCAAGTAAACAGCAGTTTATTCTGGGAGCAGCCCCAGCATTTTGACAACTGTAGCATATATGTGGGTCACTGAGATAGCCATCTGGGTGGAAAGAAGAATGGGCCCAGGTCCCCAAGGAGGCCACCTGGGACCTGGCAGTGCTCTAGGATCAGGTCCTGGAATATGGATCCGCAGGGACAGGTCACAAGGACAGAATGAACCCACGCACCAAAGTTACAAAGGAAAACACTACACTATTTCTCTAAAATTTCCACAAATTTTCAGTATCTTTCAATTCCAGCACTAATGAATCTTTTTCTACTCCAGCAAAACTCCCTGTGCTTCAGTTATATATATTTTTTTTGGCATGAAACGGACATATTTCCTACAGCACCATGTCATTCAGAATCTAGAGGGCCAGGAAGTGTGTGCAAGTTTAGCAGAGGTTCTCAGGACAAATTCTGAAGACTAAAAAGAGGGAGATAATAAAGGGGACTCCAAGGACACACAGAGGACAAGTGGCCTGCCAGACACATGTGCCCAAAAGGCTGCGGTGGGGTCCGGCTCTGTGCTCTTGCTACCTCCTCACCTCCATGTGGGCATGTCTCTCTGTCTAAGCCCCAACCTGCTGCGCTTGCTGCCCAGAAAACCTGCGGTGTGACCGAGCTAGGCAGCCTGTCCTTCAGGCCTGGCGAAAGCTTCCCTGCCTTCAGTCAGGAGCTCCGCGCAGGTTCCCATCAGCTGCCCATCAGAAAAGGGTCAAGGATCCTGAGATGCAGCGTCCATCGAAGCCTCCGAGGGTGGACAGACTCCTGCCCCTCCCACCGGGATCATCCCCTTTGTCTTCTCCTTGGGTGGCCTTTGGGAACAATGCTATTAAATAATTTGTAGTTGGCCGCCTCTCCCTCCCTCTCCACTTGGTTATCTGTGTGATTTACTCCGTGGCTACACACTGACCTTCCATTTCAGTGGCTGAGAACGAGGGCTCTGGAGTCGAATGGCCTGTGTTTGGGTATCAGATCTGTCACTTCTGAGCTTTTTGACTCTGGGCAGGTGACCTTTCTGATCTTTAGCTTTCTCATCTGAAAAGGGACAACACACCTCCCAGGGACTGTGTGGGAATAAAACTACTGGTGATTTTAAAGTGCTCCACATGTAGCAAAAGCTTACAAACTGCAGTCTTTTCCTATTTTTTTTTTATGTGGGTACTGGGAGTCGAACTCAGGACCTTGCACTTGCCAGCAGGTGCTTGTGCCGCTGAGTAATATCACCGGCCCTCCTGTTTTTTTTTGAGACAGGTCTTGCTGTGTAGTCCAGGCTGGCCTTGAACTCACTATGTAGCCCAGGCTGCCCTGGACCTTGCAGTGACCCTCTTGCCTCAGCCTCCAGAGTACTAGAATTACAGGTGTGTGCTGCCACTGCCGGCTATCGCTCTTTTCAATCCTTTTGTCTCCTCATCTGAAGACTGGAAGGGAGTGAATGCACACGCGAGAGCTTGGCCACCCCCGGCACACAGCAGGAACGTCACTACTTCCGGTACCATCACTGTCAGAACTCAGCTCCACCTTCCTGGCTACACCAGTAGCGACAGTGGGACACTTCAGAGGGACGCCCTGGGGCAAGGTAACAGCAGCCTTCACGTGTGGCAGTCCCATTTGTGAAAATTCACCGAGCCATGTGCTTAGGAGACGGGCGCTTCCTGTCCATCATTCTGTATCATTAGAAGCACAAGGCTCCTGGAAGAGACGGGTTCCCAGAGTTCCGTCTCTGCATTCTCTCCTTTTCCTTCTGTCATGGGTGCCTTCAGGACCAACGGTAACTACGCAGTGCCTTTCCTGTCACACTTCCCAACACGCTATCAGCGCCAAACCCTGGTGTCTTAGGTATAAATAACACCGAATAATGGGAAAATAAAACACATTTTCTCCTAGTAGGTCTATGCACGTGAGGATGTAAAAGGAGCTTGCTTGTTCCTACACAACCCTTACAAATTATTATTATTTTTTTTTGTGGGTACCGGGGGGTCGACCTCAGGACCTCACGTGCCAGCAGGCGCCCGTGCTGCTGAGTGATATCACCGGCCCCTTTTTTCGTATGTGGGTACCGGGAGTCGAACTCAGGCCCTCGTGCTTGCTAGGCAGGCGCTTATGCTGCTGAGCCATCTCACCGGCCCACAAATTATTTTCTTCCTGCTGATTTTAATTGTTTTCTCCTGTAGCTTATGAAAGTTAGAAGCATAGAAGTAGATGGGTTTGAGTGACTCCAGGTTAAAATACTATTTCCTGGGTATTAGAATTAAAGCAGACGACAAGGAAGCAAAATATCTAGTCTGCAAGACGTTCTTTAATCATATTAATAAATGGCTTAATGTGCTATTGATTAAGTAATGGAAATGAGAAGTTTCATTTTTAATAAATATCACATTCAATAAAAGGTTAGATTAGGCCTTTCATCATGACTGAACAGCTAAGGTCACTGGGTCGATATTTCATAAATGATAACCTTTTTCCCTATCATAAAAATATCAATATCATTTCAAAATATAATGAGATATCATTAAAAATGACACCTAAAGTTACACACTTACTTCTAAATTTCTATAATAAAATTAAGAGATGTATCAAGCTTTAAGTCTGAAAAGTTCTATCATTTTAATCATCTGGTTGTATTTTCATTGGACAAACTACGTGTGAGGTCACAAATTAAGTATCTACAGATGGAAAGACTGACATCATACAAAGTACCAGCCCTGCCACACAGCATGAAGTTAGAAATCAACTATGAAAGACTGGAAAATACACAAATGTGTGGAAATTAAACAACATACTCTTGCCTTTTTTTTTTTTTTTTTTTTGAGACAGTTCTCGCTATGTATAGTTCAGGCTAGCCTGGACTCACTATGTAGCCCAGCCTGGCCTCAAACTCGCAGTAATGCGCCTGCTTTAGCCTCCTGAGTGGTGGGATTATGCCCAGCTTAAACAACATACTCAACCAGTGGATCCAAGAAGAAATCACGAGGGAAATTAGAAAATACTTAGAGACAAATGGAAATGAAAACCAAAACTTATGAGATGAAACAAAAGCTATCCCATAAGAGAGCATGAGCGCCGGGGATGTACCTCAGAGGTAAGATGTGTGCTTATAAGCATCCACGAGGCCTGGGTTTGACTCCCCAGCACAACAAAACCCCTGCAACAGCAGGAAAGATGTCAAACCATGAACCCAACTTTTCCACTTACGGAGAGCTACGGCCTGCATGTGGTTTAAATGTGCCCCCAGAGGCCCAGTCACTGGAAGCTTGGGCCCCAGTATGGAGAAGGGATGGGGTGATGGAGGGGTGTCACTAGGTTCTGGGGTGGGGCATGTCCTTGGGAGGGACTTCTCACAGGCACTGGCCATGCTCCAGCTTCCTGTGACCTTGCCCTCTCCACCCCAAGGCCTCCACCAGAGCAAGAAGAACCAGCACCATGCCCTGGAACTCCCCCTAACTGGGAGTGAATAAGCCTCTTTATAAAGTACCTTGCTTTGAGTATTTTGCTACAGTAATGGAAAAAGACTAATATCAAGACCTAGAAAAAGACCAAGTAGGTACTTCCCAAGAAGTAATCATGAAGAAACGGAAAGTCCAGATAGGCCTATGACTGGCATGGAGGCTGAATTGGCAATCAAGACCCCCACAAAGGAAACCTTAATGTGGACTCTTAAAAAAAAACTTAAAAAAAGGGACCTAGTAATAATTCTGAAACTTCTCTAAAACATTAAAGATGAGAGAATGCTTCCAAACTCATTCAGAGAGGCCAGTATTATCTTGATACCAAAGCCCCAAGATTCCACAGACCGATATCCCTCATGAACAGCAATGTGAAAATCCTGAAGAAAATACTCGCAAACAAAATTCAGTAGCATGATAAAAAATTGTACTGATGAACTGGGCATGGTGGCGCACGCCTGCAACCCCAGCACTTGGGAGGCTGAGGCAGGAGGACTGCCATGAGTTCAAGGCCAGCCTGCACTACAAAGTGAGACTGTCTCAAAAAAAAACAAACCAGACCAAACAAACAAAATTATACCCATAAAAATGTGAGATTATTCTTGGAATGCAAGGATTGTTCAACATATGAAAATAAATCAACATAATACATCATATTAACAGAATGAAATATAAAAAACCCCACATCATCATTTCAATTGATGCAGAAAAGCAACTGGCAAAATTCAGTACCCATTCATGATAAAAGTAGGAACTGAAGGAACTACCTCAACAAAAGTCATACATGAAAAATTCTCAGTGAGTGGTAAAAGACTGAAAACTTTTTTCTACAATCAGGAACAAGACATGGATGTTTGTTTTTCCCACTTTGATTAAACAAAGTACTGGAAGTTCCAGCCAGAGCGATTAGGCAAGAAAAAGAAATAAAGGCCTCCAAGTTGGAAAGGAAGCAAAATTACCTCAGTTCTCAGATGATATGACCTTGTACACGGAGTCCTCTAAAGATCTCTTACACACATAACCTGTCAGAACTAAAAAATGAATTTAGTGGGGCCGGTGAGATGGCTCAGCGGCATACGTGCCTGCCCGGCAAGCGCAAGGGCCCGAGTTCAACTCTCGCAACCCACATACGAAAAAAGGGCTGGTGATATCGCTCAGTGGCACGGGCGCCTGCTGGCGCGCGAGGTCCTGAGGTCGACCCCCCGGTACACACACACACACACACACACACACACACACACACACAAGAATTTAGCATAGCAGGATAGAAAATCAACCCACAAAAACCATTTTTTTGTTTTGTTTTGTTGGTATTAGGGATTGAACCGCTTCATATTGCATTACATTCCCCAGCCCTCCTTCCTCACTTTAAAATCTGAGACAGGGTCTCATTAAGTTGCTGTTACCCAGGCTGGGCTTGAATTTTTTTTTTCTTTTTTTAATTAATTATTTTTTTTAAAGACAACAAGTAAACATTCTCCTGTATTAATAGACTCAAGCATTAGAGAATGTACAAATACCTTTTGGAGAGAAACATTACTCAGTATAAGATTAAGCCATGTAAAAGCTAGGTAAAAATAAAAGACTAAGGAATGGAATAGTCACAGTGAAATTGCATTTTCATACTAGGGAGACAATACAATGTTTACAAATGTGCATCCGGTTTATTTCGCTTGTGAGTATTTTCTCGAGTTGCATCCATTTACCTATAAAAGTTTCCAGTTTATCCTTCTTTATGGCTGAATAGTACTCCATTGCATAAAAATACCACATCTTTTTTTATCCATTCCTCGGTTAATGGGCATTTGGGTTGTTTCCAAGATCTGGCTATTACAAATTGTGTTGCTATAAACATGGGTGCACATATATCGCTGTGGTACGATGTTTTTAATTCTTCTGGGAAGATGCCCAGAAGGGGAATAGCTGGGTCAAATGGGACCTCCAATCCTAGTTTTTTGAGGAATTTCCACATGGATTTCCACAGTGGCTGCACCAGTCGACACTACCACCAACAATGGAGAAGGGTTCCTTTTTCCCCACAGCCCCTCCAGCATTTGTTATTAATTGACTTCTTGATAATAGCCATTCTTTCTGGGGTGAGATGGAATCTCAGTGTTGTTTTAATTTGCATCTCTCGAATGACTAGTGATGTTGAACATTTTTTCATATATTTATTTGCCATTTGTATTTCTTCATCTGAGAAGTGTTTATTCATCTCAGGTGCCCGTTTTTGGATTGGGTCTTTAAATTTGGGAGGTCTGATTTTTTTGAGTTCTTTGTATGTTCTCGATAGTAATCCTTTGTCTGAGGAACAGCTGGCAAACAGTTTTTCCCACGTTGTGGGTTGTCTCTTCACTCTGTTGGTGGTTTCTCTTGCTGTGCAAAAGCTTTTTTTTTTTTTTTTTTTGTGGGTACCGGGGGGTTGACCTCAGGACCTCACGTGCCAGCAGGCGCCCGTGCCGCTGAGCGATATCACCGGCCCATTTTTCGTATGTGGGTTCCGGGAGTCGAACTCGGGCCCTTGCACTTGCCGGGCAGGCGCGTAAGCCGCTGAGCCATCTCACCGGCCCCGCAAAAGCTTTTTAATAAGGTGAGATCCCAGTTGTTGATTCTTTGTGATACTTCCTGTGCCATTGGAGTTTTATTCATAAAGTTTTGCCTACACCAATGTCTTCAAGAGTTTTACCTATTCTATTTTCCAGGAGATTTAATGTTTCTGTTTTAATATTTAGATCTTTGATCCATTTTGAATTTAGTTTAGTGCATGGTGAAAGATATGGGTCTAATTTTAATCTTTGGCATGTGTAGAGCCTATTTTTCCAGCACCATTTATTAAAGAGGCTATCTTTCTTCCAGTGAATGTGTTTGACACCTTTGTCAAAGATAAGGTGGCTAGGGGCCGGTGAGATGGCTCAGCGGCTTAAGTGCCTGCCCGGCAAGCGCGAGGGCCCGAGTTCGACTCCTGGAACCCACATACGAAAAAGGGGCCGGTGATATCGCTCAGCGGCATGGGCGCCTGCTGGCACGCGAGTTCCTGAGGTCGACCCCCTGGTACCCACAAAAAAAAAAAAAAAAAAAAAAAAGATAAGGTGGCTGAGTATGTCTGGAGTTGTTTCTGCATCTTCTAATCTGTTCCATTGATCTTCGGGTCTGTTTTTTTGCCAATACCACGCTGTTTTTATCACAGTAGCTTTATAGTATAATTTCAAACCAGGGATTGTGATGCCCCCTGCCTTGCTTTTGTTGTTGGGCTTGAATTTGCAATCCTCCTGCCTCAGCCTCCCAGAGTGCTGGGGTTACAAGTGTGTGCTACCATGCCCAACGAAACTTGTGTGTGTGTGTGTGCGTGTTTTTTCTTTTGTGGGTACCAGGGGTCGAACTCAGGACCTCGCGCACCAGCAGGAGCCTGTGCCGCTGAGCGATATCACCGGCCCTTTTTTCGTATGTGGGTACGGGGAGTCGAACTTGGGACCTCGCGCTTGCCAGGCAGGCGCTTATGCCACTGAGCTATCTCACCAGCCCTAACTTGTGTTTTTAAATGCTAACAATGAACAATCTAAAAAGGAAATCATTCCAGGTTAATACCGTTAGAATTCTATTACTACCCAAAGCAATCTACAGATTCATCACAATCCCCGTTATAATCCCAATGAAGTCTGGCAAAAATGGAAAAGCCAGTCCTTGAACTCGTGTGGAACTGCAGGGGGCACTAAAAGGCCAAGGCAATCTTGAAAAAGAACACAGTTGGATGACTCACACTTCTTTATGTCAAAACTTATTAAGACAGATGCGTAGACAGGCTGGCCTTGAACTCCTCCCACCTCAGCCTCCTGAGTGCTGGTACTACACAGGTGCACTGTGCCACACCTGGCTACCTCTCCACCCCTCTGGTGCTGAAAACTGAACCCTGAGTCTTTATGCTTAGCGACAGAGATAGGGTCTCCCTAAGTTGCTAAACTGCCCAGGCTGGGGTTGAACTTATGACCCACCTGCCTCAGCCTTCCAGTCAAATCTAACAACTGTTTATTTTCTGACTTCTGCTATGATGTTATGCTTAGGAAAATCTCCCACCCTCAAATCCATCACACCTGCTTCCCTGAACAATCAAGCAATTGAAGAAGTCGTTACAATTTCACTTACTGAAATTCTGGCAAGGAAGACCATCTCTGCAACCAACCTTATGTCTGGCACATATTCAAAGGGTCCCCCCTGCCACTGTATTTTCTTTCTTGTTTTTTTGGTACTAGGGATTTAACTAAAGGGCTTTGCACTGAGCTACATCTCTAGCCATTTTTTATTATTCCATCCCATCCCATCCCATCCCATTCTATTGATAGGGTTTTGCAAAGTCTCTAAAGTTGTCCCCACTGGGTTTGAACTTTCAATTCTCCTGCCTCAGCTACCCATAGTGCTGGGACCAGGGGTGTGCACCACCACACCCAGCTCTGCCTTCATTTAACAAGGCTAAAACACGAAGCTGTCAGGAGTCCACAGGTCAAAACTAGTTTCATAATACCGTAATACCGAACTGCTGCCTTCTTAGCCTCCTTCTCTCCTCAGTGTACAGGGGAGCTTTCTCGAGGCTGCATCATATACGCTGATACCACTGTCTGGTGGCTAACAGAATGTATTATATGTGTGCCTAATGTTTTCTAGGAAATTCTAAAGTGTAGTTTTAGGCTATAAATTAAAGAGTTTTCAGACAGTAACTCAATTGGTTTCCAGTTTTCACTGTGTTCTTGGTGTCTTTGGCGATACCTGGAATGACATCTAGATGTCTGTAACCTCATTACTGTCTGTTACAGTTATTTTGAAATCCTTATGTTTTTCTTGCGCCTATACTGAACTACAAGTATATATCTATCTGTGTCTTGTTTTACAACAAAAATTTGTCAATTACTCAGCTTTAATTTCTAATGGAATATCAAAAGCTGTGAGCCACATAAACAGCTCTCTGGGACCCTCCGTAATTTAAGAATGTCAACGGCCCTGACACCAAAAAGCTTGTAAAAGGGTAGACTGGATGACACTGTGGTGGCAAACCCCCAAACTCTGCGGGTTGGTTTCCATGTCCACTTCTGGTCAGCTAGTCTCTGCCTGGTGATGTCCTCGGCCCAGGCTGACAGAACAGCTGCCCTTTGGAACCTCTGCCCATCATCACAGCAGAGGGGAGAGCAGGAGACTTCTGGCTCCCATGGACTTTTTTTTTTTTTTTTTTTTTGGGGTACCAGGGGTTGACCTCAGGACCTTGCGCGCCAGCAGGCGCCCGTGCCGCTGAGCGATATCACCGGCCCTTTTTTCGTATGTGGGATCCGGGAGTCGAACTAGGGCCCTTGAGCTTGCCAGGCAGGCGCTTACACCACTGAGCCATCTCACCGGCCCTCCCACGGACATTTAAAGTCACACGTCACTTCCACTCATGTCATTGTCAGACCTGGTCACACAGTCTCATTAACTGCAAGGGGACCAAGAAGTGCAGTCCTACCACGTGCCAGGCAAACAAACAACCAGTGCGTGGTGTCCAGCCCTGTAACTACCATGCTTACACTATTTAACTCAAGACTTTGAAGGCTGAAGAGAGCTTACAAGCAACAGCTTTGCCACACCGCGTCCTTACACTCCCTTGAGGAATAGAGAAGCCACCGGGTTTTTGTTGCTGAAGCTTCTCATTTCAAATTCAAGAATTTTAGTAACTAAGTCTCCACAAACTATATTCTGCTGGATTTTGGGAAGTTTGCCTAATTACCACAATTGAAGATTCATTACTGTCCATATGTTCCACAATAATCTGACTGAAACAAACTGCATCAGCTAATAAAAACCTGCACTTTTTAAAAAATGATACTTGGTGCTTACATACTTTAAAGGAAAAAGCAGATTTCAGAGCTAATTAACAGCAAGCCAGCAGGGATGCTGTGCGCTGAGGAAGGGTGTTTCATGCAGAGGAAGGGTGCGCACGTTATCTGTGTCATTTAGTGGGCCCTGCTTGTGCTAGGGACTAAGCAAGCATCAGGCACCAAAAAGCAATACCATAACTGGACTTGGTAAAACATTTCCAACTTTATTTTGTAAAGGCTCCAATTATACAGCCTGGCATTTTACACAATAAAATCCTTCTCATACACAGCCCTACCATATTTTAATGCCACTTTCCTGCAGTTTCAGTTCGGCAACCAGAGTAAGTCACCATGAGAGACTCGGCGCGGGCCTGTGAATATCGTGCTGGAAGATGTAGCAACAGCTTGTCCCTTGCTGGGCCTGTCCTTTTTCATTTGGAACACACTGACTGTCCTACCCAGACAGGGAGAGGCGAGGACCAGCGAGTGCGGACCCTTCAATCTGTGAGCTCGCTGATGTCAGCCAGGCCCCAGCCTCCACCTGAGTACAAAAGAAAACCCAACACAGCCTTCGCCACCTTCGCTCACAGGTGGAACATCTTCGGGGGTCTCGAAATAAGATCCTGTACAAGGATTCATCCTCAACAGTGGGAGACCCCAAAACACATTTGGAATCACTCCACAGTACTAACCATGGCGCAGTCTGTACTAATGCGTTCTGCCTGATCTTTGAATGCACATTTTAAGTAGAACAGGACTTAAAATGAGACTAACCTTGCGGTGGATTAACTAACTGTCAAATGGGAACACCCAGCTGAACTGAGTCAGCGTGGAGGGCCCACCTGAGGACTGTCGCCAGCAGTGTGAAAGGAGAACTGGAGGGGAAGATGGTGCGCTGCTGATCCTCCTGGGAAGCTTGTCGCGCTGGCTTTCCTGATATGAACTCCGCTGTCCTCCTTGCTGGAGAAGCTCGGGTCCTCACTGTCACTGAGGATGGCTGCAGTCCTCTTTGGGGGAGCTCTGGTCCTCACCTTGAGCGTCGCTTCCTGGCTCCAGTGCAGATCCCTCAGCTGCTGGCACAGATCCTCCATCCCGCTGGCGCAGACTTTCCAGCTTCCACCACTGGCCTTTGGGCCTTCCCAGTGCAGATCCTAGATACAGACTTGCCTGAGACACTGTCACGGGCTCTAAGCCTCCGGCTGGACTCGTGCAGGACATCGCCGTGGGATCCAGGCCGCCTCAGCTGGATTCTTTGGGTCTCTCATGCATAGACAGATCTCCTACACTCTTTTGCATCTGACTCTTTGGGTGAATATTATAAAATAATCCTATAAATTATGTGTCCTGTATTATATGTTTTCCCTTTTAAACTCTGACTACAATAAACCTGTATCTACTACAGAAATTCAGCTCTGTTTAATCGACAAGAAAAACTACAAAAATATATCGGATCCATCTGAAACTTATTTTCTTTTTCAAACATCATTTCTGGTGCAGGTGCAAAAGATGACAAACGGGCAATCTCTTCCCAGTGCAATACAGAAACCTAAGAGGAAGACAGCATGCACCAGATGAGAAAGGGTAAGCTCTGCAGGGGACAGTGGTGGCTACGTCTTCTAGTACCCAGTCTCCAACAGCTGGCCTTACTCTGGGGCCTGAGCAACACAGTGTGTGATTGAATTTGTTCCTCTTGAGCCTGATATTAAACAATTTTTGTAGATGAAAATTTAGATTTTCCAAAATGAAAACTGAGAAATTGCTTTTCCATCAATCCCTAGAATTTATTCCCTAGAATTCCCCTAGAATTATTTGATTGCAAAAGTTGCAACGTGCTCCAAGAATCCAAATATTCCGCGAAGCACAATGCATCTAGACAAGGAGCAGGGAGGGCCAGCGAGTACGGACCTTCAACCCCTGAAATGCTAACATTAAAGGCTCCAGAAATAAGTTCAGGGTGGTAAGAATGCAAAGAAAAAAGACCCAAGCAGAACACAAAGGGTTGATTCTGACTTGCTTTGGGCATCCCAGAGGGGCTGAGGCATTTCAGAGGAAAAACACCCCAAGGAAACAGGCCGGAGCCGGTGAGACAAAAGGTGGAACACTGATTATACACTGGCAAGGGTAAAGGGTACAAGGAGGCGGGAAATTAATCTGGACATCCGTCCATCTGTGTTCACTCAGCAAGTGTGTTACGTACAGTCCCGCGCTGCTTGACAGCAGGGCTGTGTCCTGAGAAACGTGCTACACAACTGCGCTGCTGTGTGGACGGCTGCAGTGCCACCAGGAGCTAGCATGTCACAGGACCACCATTCCACACGCTGTCTGTCACCAACAGAACCCTTCTGCGGTGTGTGACTGTACCTCTGATGTGCCAGCACCAGGCTTGTGTAAAGGCAACATGGTGTGAAATTTAGTGTGTCCGGGTGCAGACAGAGGGTGAAAAGGCCGTCTGTGTGTTACAGAGAAAAAAGGAGCATTTTTATAGGGCTTGGAAAAAGGGCATCAGGAGCCTCAGGTAAAAATATCTGGGCAAAGCCAGGGATGTAGCTCAGTGGCACAGCGCCTGCCCGGCCAGCAAGAGACCCTAAGTTTGATTCCTGGTATTAAAAAAAAAAATTAAAAAATTTCGGGCCGGTGAGATGGCTCAGCGGCATAAGCGCCTACCTGGCAAGCGCAAGGGCCCGAGTTTGACTCCCAGAACCCACATACGAAAAAAGGGCCGGTGATATCGCTCAGCGGCACGGGCGCCTGCTGGCACGCAAGGTCCTGAGGTTGACCCCGGTACCCACAAAAAAAAAAAAAAAAAAAAAAATCAAGAAGAGATCTGGGCAAACATCTGTGTTCAAAGTTTTCTGAATGTCCAGTGCCTCAGTGGGCAAAGTCCTTGGGGTGTCCAGTGTAAATGCCTGGGTGTCTTCAGACATCCTGGTGCTTGGAAGATTCCATTTTATGGAATCTTTTTACAACATCCTGTGTTTGCCCAGGGTAACAGTACTGGTGCTGAGTTGGGTTTTCTCTGAGAACCTCTGCTGACAAACAGGTTAGGTGCTGGGAGAGTCATGTCTGACTTGAGCATGGCAACTATGTTGCTCAAACTGGCCTTGAACTCATGGCAATCCTCCTGCCTCAGCCTCCCAAGTGCTTAGATTACAGGAGTGTGCCACCACACCTGGCTCCTGTCTCAAAATTAAGGGCTGGGGATGTAGCTCAGTGTGAAGGCCCTGGATTTAATCTCCAGTACTGCAAAAACTAAATAAATAAAAATTTAAAAAGAAAAGGGAAAGGAAGAAGAAACAACATGTCCAGTACTGTTTGTTAATATGAATTTGATATAGCTAGACTAAAGTAGGTAAAAACCAAAGTTGGAGTCAGGCATGGTGGTATATACCTGTAATCCCAGCTACCTGAGAGGCTGAGGTAGGAGGATGGTGAGTTTGATGCCAGTTTGAGTGACTCAGTGAGACCCTGTCCTAAAATGGGCAGGGGATGTGAAGGCTCGGGCTTCAACCCCCAGTACCACATAAAAAACACAAACACAAACATGAGAACAAACTGTGAAGTTGGAGAGACCTAAAGGAAACTGGTAAGGAATTTGGGGCGTGGGGGTCAGTGGCAACCTACGAGTTGGACAGGAATAAAGGAATCAGTGTGGAGAGAACGGATCCAGAGGGTGCTCAAAGGGGAGCAGTTCCTGAACCCTAAGTGGTGAAGAAGAGTCACCACTGGGGCCTGCCCTGGATGAAGGGTTAGGAAGAAGCTGAGCTTGGGGAAGCAGCTGGACTTGGGGAGAAAGCTAATTCGAACACTTATTTTATTTATACCCTGCCTTATTCAAAAATTTCAGACAACCAACAGATAAATATATAAAATCAATTTTTTTTTTTTTGTGGGTACCGGGGGGTCGACCTCAGGACCTCGCGCGCCAACAGGCACCCGTGCCACTGAGCGATATCATTGGCCCCTTTTTCGTATGTGGGATCCGGGAGTCGAACTCGGGCCCTCGCGCTTGCAAGGCAGGTGCTTATGCCACTGAGCCATCTCACCGGCCCATAAAATCAATTTTTTAAAAGGGGCACATAAAAAAAGGGGGGCACATATTTCAAAAGCTGAGGATTCTAGGGTTGCCAAAGGTGTCAAAGATGCACATAGACAGATTTTCAGCTAACAAAATAATTTCCCTGGTATTCCCTCTCACTTAACATGCTAACATTCACAGACCACCTTTGTGGCTGCTACTAGTTCCCTCATTTTACAGACCAATACACTGAGGAAAAAAGGTCAAATGACTTGTCTAAGACGGAGAAGGAAGTTTATTTGCTCACGGATCCATGACCGGAAAGCCAGGCAGAAGCTAGTAATTTGTGTAGCCTGGCTCTAAATCGCTTATGAAAGTGAAAGAAAACCTACGGAGAGAGAACCGATATATACTATATATATATATATATATATATATACCAGATCAAGGACAAACTATGCACAGTTAATAAGCATTCCTTACTAACCTTTATGCTCACCAGACTAATAAAAGCACACTGACATTTAGAGTAATAAGATGCTCGTGACCATGTTAGCACTTGCAGGCCTCAGTGGTTACTTCCCACAAATGGTAAAAGCGGTTTTGTTTTGTTTTGTTTTTGAGACAGGGTCTTTCTATGCAGTTCAGTGGCCATGAACCCACTATGGAGCCCAGGCTGGCCTCAAACTCATGGTGATCCTCCTACCTCAGCCTCCCAAGTGCTGGGACTACAGGCATGCACCACCACACCTGGCTTTAAAAGTGTTTTGTTGGGCTGGGGATATAGCTCAGAGGCATAGCGCCTGCCTGACAAGCGCAAGGTCGTGAGTTAAATTCCCAGTACCAAAAACAAAACAAAAGTGTTTTGTTAAGAACAGTTCAGAGAGGTTAAGTGACCTGCTGGAAGGTCACATCAGCCCTGACTCCACAGGCTGTGCTCTTTAAAGCCACCGTTTTCACAGGGACCCTTCTGAGCCCCCACCACCTCTGGACATTTCCAACCATCACCAGCAAATGCTCAGTACTTGTATAGAAGGTGCTGGCCCGAGCCGTTCCGGGTGTCCTTCTCTGGACTCCTGAGCTCTAGCACGCCTCTGCTGCGGCCAGCGCTCAGGTGGACACACGCCGGCTAAGGTGACTGGAAGTCGGCCTCCTGTGGCTGGGTTAGGACTCTTCAGTAGGGAAAGATAAGTGCTTAGGAGAGAATCAATCAAATCATGAGCTGGAAGAGCTACAGAGGTTACTCAAACAGTTCCGAGTTTCTACAGGTAGGAATGACCTTGGACACCTAAGTAAATTCTATTTAACCTTGATTCCTGTTTAACCCGGAGTTAACTAAAAAACAAAACTCATAACACAATACCCCCAAGGTGGCAATATAAATCCTAAAAAACGATCAGGCAACCCATAATGACAGAATTCTTAATAACCATAATAGGCAGGAGACACATTATCTTTCAGGTTCACAGGGCAGAAAATTCTGTTCTTCAAGACAGACCTCTGCTGCTGACAGAACAGAACCCTGAGAACAAACGGGCCGAGAGGCAGAAATTCTGACTCCTCGTTAGGGGTCATTCCAAGGGATTTGGGAAAAAACCTCCCTACCGCTGTGCAACTATATTTTCATTACTCTTCCTGGCCAGGTCCAAGTATTTATTTGGTACCCTTGAGACACAACCCTAAAAGGCCAAGTCTCGAAACAAGCTCTCGATCTCTTTTTTTTTAACGTGGGTTCTGGGAGTCGACCTCAGGACCTCACGCTTGCCAGCAAGCGCTTGTGCCGCTGAGCGATATCACCGGCCCTTTTTTTTCCTTTATGTGGGTTCCGGGAGTTGAACTCAGGACCTCGTGCTTGCCGGGCAGGCACTCATGCTGCTGAGCCATCTCACCAGCTCTCGATCTCTTTTTGAACTTTTGAGTTCCATTAAAGTTGACAGTTCCAATCCTATCTGCACATTAAGAATTTGCCTTATTTTCCCCTAAAAGCCTGACTTTTGCTTCTCCCCCACCTGCAGCTGGTCCACTCTGCACACTCCAGCAGGCGTCTTGGGCTGTCTCTGTCGGCCTGGCCCCTCACTGTGGAAGAAGTCTCGGCTCCTGCAGATCGGGAGGCCCCACGGCGCCCCAGGGTGTGCAGAAGCGGCCCCACACACAGGAGCGGGACAGGAGCCCCGGCGCCAGGCCGGCCTCCTGGGAAGGCTCCGCTTCCAGCTCTGAGCGGCCCGGGTGGGGCATTCATGTGTGTGCGCCACTTTCAAAAGGCAGCAGAACTTCCGATGGCTGTCTTTCTGAGACATGTGCGTTCTCTTTTAAAAAAAAGTATGCAGTTTTATTTTATTTATTCATGTTAGTTGTCTTAAATCCTTTCTTGAATAAGGTAGGGTATACATTTAAAGAGTAAAATGAAAACGAAAGCTTAATAAACGTACACGATTTCCATAACCATGCAAGCACGCTGCCTGCATGGCCCATGATTCTCGTTCTATTGTTTTATCAAACTCACAGCAAACAGAAAAACTTTCAATTGAATTCTCTTTAAGGAAGAAGAAAAGTGTTCTGGCAGGTAATACAAAAGCTGAGCACAAAAATTTCAAGAAGCAAGTGTTTCAAACACCCCAAGCAGGAAGGTGTTAACTGGCTCATGGCTCATTAAAGGAAAACATGTTTAAAGTTAACCTCTGTTATTTGCTGATCACACTGAGATGACACTGGAACAGGCTGGACATCGGGATGGCTCTCTCCCCACCCAAGGCAAGATGGCCTCATGGATGCTTCCTTCCTGTTCACTCTCAACCCCCGCACTCCGCCTCCTCCCCTTCCTGCCTGGCCCCTTCACACTGACAGCTCACAACTACATCCTTGGGTCCCCCTCTATCTTTAACCCAGACACTATTTAGATTATCTCCGAGCCTGCACCCCACTGCCAGGCTTGGCCCCACCTTTCAGGAAAGCCCCCAATTCCACTCCACAGGAAGTGCAGTTCAGAAAGATAACTGCCCCCCCCCCCCCAGACAAGGTCTTGCTATGTAGCTCAAGCTGGCTTGGAATTCTAGGCGATCCTCCTGCCTCAGCCTCTTGAGTGCTGGATTACAGCATGTACCATCATGCTTGGCTCAGAAAGACAACTGTCTCCCCAGGTGTGGTGGCAAACACCCGCAATCCCAGGCTGAGGCTGGGAGTCTGAGGCTGGAAGATTCGCTGAGAGTTTGAGGCCAGCCTGAGCTACATGGTGAGACCCTGTCTCAAAAAACAAAAACAAAAACAAACAACCCAAAGAAAGACAACTGTCTATAAAAGAGAATAAACTCAGCATTTTGAAAAAAAGAGCAATGAATATTTCAGGAATTTATACCCTAATGCTTAGTATAAATTTTGGCACTATGATCTTTTCTCTTGTGGTACTGAAGACTGAACCCAGGGACTCGTGCGTGCCAGTCAAGGGCTCTACCACTGAGCTCCATCTCCAGCCTGGTACGTTTTTTTAGTACTACTATCGATGAACAGCAAATTTAGCCAGGATGAGACATATTAAGGCCTTCTCTGTACATGCATGCCTTTTAAAGCAAAATCTCACACTCAAATCCAAGAAATAACAATAAACATTAACTGAATAGGCAGGAACTTTATAACTTTATATACCTCCTTACCACACAGCAACACATACTCCGGAAGTACTTAGTATACCATCATTATTGTTACTTACCTTTCAGCGTTAAGAAAACCAGGGCGGAAAGGTTACATGACAGCGGGTCGTGGTGGCACACATGTCATCCCAGCACTCTGGGAGCACTAAGCCCAGCTTGCAGTGAGACCCTACCTCAAAAAAACAGGATTAAACTACTAGCAGAGGGGCACAAAGTCCTCACAGAGTAAAAATAGGATTCCAACCAGGACTAGTTGGCTGCAAAGCCCACGCCTTGCCTCCCTCTATGTTGCTTTGTTTCAGGTTTTTTTTTTTTGAAACAGGGTCTTATTATGTAGCCCAGGCTGGCCTTGAACTCAAGGCAATCCTCCTGCCTCGGTAGCCTGAGTGCTGGGATTCCAGCTGCGTGCCATCATGCCCGGCTCTCCCTCTGTCCTCGTCATGATCTCTGCAGTACAGTGCTGTTGCCTTCATTTTGCAGGTAAGTATAAGGAAGCTCTGAGAGGTCAAATGCCTCGTTCAAGGTCACTCAAGAGGCAAGGAACATGGGCCCAAATTTTTGCTCCTTAGCCTTGTGGCTTCTAGGATGCCCTATGGAGTGTGGTCATCTGGATCATTGCTGGTTGGGGACAGCCAGGCTTAATGCGACATGCCCAGGGCACTCACTTAATGAAGGTCACTGTTCAAACCTTGAACAAAACAGAATGTATCTTCATGAAGACCGAATGCCAGCCATCGTGAGGTCAGAGAGGCAATGAATGAATGTGTGTGCCACCTCACACCCAGGGACCTGAGCACCCGCCATCACCTCAACCCCAGGGACCCCAGCACACGTCGCTCAGATGATTCCTACAACCCAATGCCTGCACGAGGCCGAGCTGACTTGGCTGCGGGCTGCTGCCTCCGCCTCTGTAGGTGACTCCGAGCTCAGGTCAAGCCTGAGAGTGACCAGCCAACCTTCCTCTCCCATCAAGGGCTCTCTTCCCACAGGCGCCCCACTCTGGCTGTAACCTGTGCCAGGGAACCCAGCCAATGAAAAACTGCGGAAAGAACAGTCTACCCGAAGCCAGGGAGGGAACGTACAGGGCTAAGGGAAAGCTTTTTGTTGGCAGGTGGCACTTTTGTGCTTTTAGTTTCCTGGACATTCCAGAAGGATGAAAATCACAGAACACTAACCTCCATATGTGGGTTCCTGGGAAAAACGTTTTTACTTAACAGCTGTGTTTTTTAAAAGAACTGTTTTAAACGTGGAAAGGAGGTTGGTTTCTCAAGGCTAAACTGATTGGGACCAGAGATCTCAAAACAGGCCACGAGTATGACTCGATGTGCTATAAAAATGAAATTCTTTCAAAGGCAATATATTAATAAAGAAGGAGTCAGACTCAATTATCTAGGAATGAATTAGGTTTAAAATATGTCAATTAAAATTTCCATGAAAAAAATTTAAAAGAAAATTTCACTCTGATCTACTACAAATGAATCCATTCTCCCAATAACTTTTGGAAAATCATCCTAGATGTCTCAGATGAAACTGGGCGTGGTGGCTCACGCCTGTAATCCCAGAAGTCTAGGAGGCTGAGGCAAGAGGACCACAAATTCAAGCCAGGCTTGGGCAATTTAGTGAGACCCTGTTTCAGAATTAAAAAAATAAAAAGGGCTGGGGGTGTAGCTCGGTGTAAAGGCCTTGGGTTAAATCCTCAGTACCACCCCTCCCCTAAAATCTCAGACAAGATTTAGGGCTCTGATCATGTATCTAACAACACTGAACCAGAAAGCCATCTGGTGCTGGTGTGCCCAGTAAATGATAAATGCTCCCCTACCGCGTGAGCCCAGCAGACGATGGTTCCGCCCTGTAAACAGGAAATCTAGAACACAGACGAAGAATTCATGAAAGACCATGAGTCTCATTTATAGCAGAATTTGGTGGTCCGGTCTAGCTGCCTTCTTCACTCTCAGGAATACAAAGTTAAGATGATATTGTAAAGTTTGAAACCTAGGGAGGCCAGGTGTGCTGGTGCATACCTGTAATCCCAGCACCCAGGAGGCTGAGGCAGGAGGATCACAGTGACTTTGAGGCCAGCCTAGGTTATGTAGTGAGTTCAAAACCAGTCTGAACTACAAAGTAAGACCTTATCTCAACAAAACCAAACAAACCACCACCACCACCACCAAAAAAAACCTGGGGAGATTTTTAAAAGGTGATTTTTGACATTTCTGTATTTGGTCAACTGTATGACTATTATCCTTATAAATTTTAAACAGAATTCCCTGGGTTTTTTGGCTTGCTTTCATTTGAGATTTCCAGGAAAAGTCTCTAAACTCTACAGCACGCTGAGCATTTTGAAGAGAAGCTACGAAGGAGCTGTGAAGTCCTGGGGAGAAGAGATCCTTGGTTGCTATGGCTACACTCAAACAGCATTGTGCCCTAGGACTGATGGCAAACACACAAACAAGAGTTATTATTCTCTTGACCACACATGTAAGAATTAAGATTACTTCTTTTTCTCTAACTAAATCATGCTGTTTTGAGTTCAGGTTTGATTTTTTTGTGGGGGGGGAAGACCCTAGCAAATATCACTATCACCTTCCGAGTTTCTCCTGCAGTGACATCCTGAGACAGAAAATCAGCGCAACACACCTGGCGATGGCGTGTAGCACTGAGTTTGTCCACAAAGGCAACAGAGGCCTGTTTCATAAGGATTTCACCTCCCACAGCTACAAATATGGGAAGTGCCTCCGCTCACTGGGAGAAAAAAAAATTAAAAGAAGTGTTTCTCTGGCTCCCATCCATCAGTTCAATAAGGACAGAGCCTGAAACTCCAGCAGTTTTAAGGCAGACCTCTCACAAACGTCTTTCGGATCACCTGCAGCTACGGTGCAGTGAGCCTGGAAGACAGGTAAATGGCTGCTCAATTACTGATAACCCAGACAAGCTCTGAATGAGTGGTAAGAAAGGCAGAAAGACTGGCTTCATTTACCACTTTGCTTCCAAAACTGGGGGAGGGAGAGAAACAAGCAAAAAACCTGTAAATAACTAGCTGGAAAGGTTCGTTTAATGAGAAAGAGACTGAACTCCAAAGTGATTTACTCAACGCTTTGGCACTGATTAATTAACAAATTGAGAACAAGAACCCCAGGTGCCTCATAACAGTTTAATATCTGAAACTCCCCAAGACTCTTTCACAGTAAATAGTTGAGTGTCGGGCGTGGCTGGTGCACGCCTGTAATCCCAGCACTTGGGAGGCTGGGGCAGGAGGATCACCGGGAGTTCGAGGCCAGCCTGGTCCAAAGCTAGCCTGAACTACATAATGAGACCCTGTCTCAAAAACAAAACAAAACAACCAAAAAACCCTCAAACAAACCCACAGTAAATAGTGAGCAGCACATCTGAGGCTCACTTATGTGGGGTGCTCAAGGACACAGTGCCAGAACTAGCAGCTCTGTAGTCTCAGGTGTGGTAAACTGAGGCACAGTGGAGGTCAAGAGCTGAAGCTACTGAGCCAGACTGCCCAGGGCAGAATTGCAACTCCTGAACTTTCTAGTGGTGTGACTTTGGAGATACTTAACCTGTGACTCGTCAGTTTCCTCAGCTATAAAAGAAGGATCGTCAAATTAAGGGATGCTGTGAGAATTCAATGAGTTAACGTAATAGGAAGTGCTTAATCGTCAGGGTGACACTAAAGCAAGCATTCAAAAGACAAAAATAAATGTTAGTTATTAGAACACCACACAGACGAACTGACCACACACACGCCGATCCAATTTCTTAAGACAGCCAAACTTGGCTAGTTTTGACCACCAGAAAACCTGAGAGATGGAATTAGGGATTCTTTGGCAGGGCTGAAAGTCCGGACCCTGCAGCTTAGCGCTAACTGATGCACACTGTGACCTGACCTTGGAAACCTTTTCGCCCTTCACGCCAGATCTCAAATGCAGGCTAGTCAGCAAGAAAGGAAACGTACGGCAAACGTTTATGTGCCAGACACAGTCTTTCGCATTATTTTTCTATTCCGTGGGAAGACTAGGTAAAAGCACTTGGTTTAAATGCCGAAGCTGTTAGGAGGGCACCCCTTCTTTCCTGGCCTAGGGCTCCTTCCTAATCCGCAGCCTCCAAATGAGTCTTAGGAGGATCTGCCTTTGATTTCTGGACAGCGGCTCCAGAAAAAGAAGGACGGCAGGAGACGCCTGCCTCAGAGGCTGGACTCTCTCCAGCGGCAGGACGACTCCACAAGAGACTCGGGACCAGACGGAGCCATGGGGAGGCTCCCCGGTGGCCTTGACCTTGGTGTCCGAGGCTCAGTTTGCCGTCCCGCTGGCTCGGGGCGACGACACAGCCCCTCGGCCAGGGCAGGTATGTGGGCCGGGGTGGAACCGGGTCCCGGGGGGCTGCAACCGCACTCCAGCAGCCTCCCCGGGGGCTCCTGTTCCCTGCGGTGGGCGCGGGGCCTTTGCCCTACGTGGGCGCGGAGCACGCGGCGCACGGGTGGCGGAGCGCACGGGCGGAGCCCGGCCCCCGGCCCCTCGGCGCGAGGGTCGGGGCGGTGGGGACAGCTCGGAGAGCGGCGGGCGCGCACGTCGGCGGGGTCACGCGGCCTCCCCGCCGGGCCGCGGCCAAGAGGGGCGCGGGCGGAGCGGGGGCCCCCAGCGCCGCCCTCCCGACCCGCCGGGCCCGGCCTCCGCACCGACGGCGCCCCGCGGCAGGCCTCACCTCCCTGCGCACGTTCAACAACGAGTAATAGTCTTCATTGTCCAGCTCCTCCTCGCTCAAGGCCGTCGCCATCTTCGCAACCTTTCACCCCGCCAAACCGGCGAGGCCGTGCTCAAGAGGGCCCGGCGCTCCGCGGCCGCGACCGCGCGAGCCGCCCGAGTGCACCACAGCGGCCCCTAGCGGCCCGGAGCCGCCCGTCCCCCGCCGGCCGGAGCGCGCCTGCGCACTGCGCCCCCGCGCGGCCAAGGGTGGGACCCTGCACGTGTTGCCCAGGGGCGTGGAATCCAAGCTGGCCGCCCTGAGGATTTTGCCTGGACTCAAAAGAAAAACTTTCAAGTCAGATCCGCCAGGCTGTCACCCTCTGCGGGAGACGGGCCCCTGTGGGACACCACTGTTGTCCCCAAACCTGGGAAGAGGGCATGGGGTATCCTGTGCAGGCCCGGGTCCTGGGTCCCAAGTCCCAGGTCCCATCGTCGTGACCTACTCGCTGACTTGTGTTTGCACGGAAAGCCGCTCAGATGAGACTTATGTCTCTACTCTTGGCCACCCAGGAAAGCCTGTCTGCCCAGAGAATGGGATATCACGTTTTAATTTTTAAAAAATCTCCGGGCATGGTGTCGCACGCCTGTAATCCCAGCACTGGGGAGGCCGAAGCAGGAGGATTGCCGTGAGTTCGCGGCCAGTCTGAACTAATAGCGAGTACCCTGTCTCCAAAAACAAAAACAAAAATAGAAAAAAAAAGAAAAATCACTTCTGGTATCTAGGAGCACCTGGCTGTCTTTTCTGCCGTGTAAACAGCGAGGTGATACCATGTGGCTCCTCTCATTGTCTGTGGCATGCGTGTATACTTCCAGGTTCCTACCCCAGAGCCATTCCGCTGTAAATTTCTCCCTTATAATTTAGCAGTGGAGTCTAATTGATTTCAACCTGGTGCCTGCTGTTTGGTGCATTATTAAAGACGTCTTGGTTACAATAATGTAAATAATTTAAATGCCTTCGGAATGATGCCATTATCAAGAAGAAGTGGCAGCCGCTCAGATTCCTGCCACCCGTTCGGCTTCCGCTGACCTGTGCCGATTCTTCGTCCTTGCTCGGGAACCTTAGTTGTTTAACTAACCATCAGTTTGGAGCCATCCGGGTTGCCCTTAGAAGCAGGCCTCCTGGGATGCCCCCAACATCTGTCTGTAGATTTGAGAAGTTGATTTCTTTCTCTTTCTAATTTTTGGCCAGATGTGCACCATCTGGGCCTGTGTAGCCTCCCTTCCAACTCACCCAGGCTTCTTAGGATCTTCTGGCGGGAGCCACCTAGGTGTGTGGTGACAGGTTGTTCATGAGCAAGTCTGTCCGCAACAGGCTGTCAGCCCTGGTTGTGAACTGAGAGCTATTTCTTTAGCCGTGTGGGGCGTTCCTACAGTAGCATCCAAGTGTCTCGTGGTCGGTTAGCTTGTGCAGAGATTTTTATAGGCTTTTCGTTTTTCTTTGCAGAGCGGTTATGGCATTTGCTGGTGTTGAAGAATTTCATATAGAGCGGTTGGTGGGATACTGCAGTTTGAGCTGCTCTTTTTCTCCTAGGTTTGTAGGCATTCGCTGGACTTTAGTGCTCACGTGGGTAGAGGAGTTGTTTGCCAAGCCTCCTCGTCTCAGGAAAGCACAGCCTCTAGAAATCCCGTAAACAGAACCCAGCATATGCTTCACGACGCCCAGGTATGGGTTTCTGTCATTGAGAATGACCTGATTTTTATCACCACTTTCACAAATGAATCGAGACTCAGGGATGCTCCGTGTCTGTCCTTTTTGGGCCCAGGATGTGGAAAGCGGTTGTGACGAATGGAAGCTAACCTCCACGCGACCCAGCGCTGAGGGATGCGTTTATGTCAGGGGTTGGTGCGCTCCTGTCTCCCTTGCAAAACCCCTGGTTTGCGATGGGCAGAATGATAGAAGCCATTTGAGTTAAAAACAGGTTGGGATTCAGCCACCTGAGCTCAGGGCCTTGCCATTATGCTTTCTTTTGCTGGATAAAGCTACAACTTAGCTGTGAAACAAAACAATGTATTTATGTTACTATAGATACCCATGTGTATGTTTTACATACATGGACATACATATGTCTTGTATATACTGGAACTGTCCTTGGAGTCTCTCATTTTTTTTTTTTAATTGTTTTAAGTCAGGGTCTTGCTATGTATTCCAGGCCGGCCTTGAGCTTGGGATGATTCTCCTGCCTCAGAGTGCATGCATCACCATGCCTGGCTTTTAAATTCTTTCATCTTTTTTTTTTGGTTTTTGAGACAGGGTCTTGTTATGTAGTGCAGGCTGGCCTTGAACTTGCTGCGATTCTCCTGCCTCAGCCTCCTGAGTACTGGGCTTACAGGCATGCACCACCACATTTGGCTTTTAAATTCTCTAATCTTTAAATGTAAATATCAGGACATTTATCTCCACTATTACTCATATGCAGAATGACCCTAAAACATTTTGGCCCTGCACAGCCCCTCTGTGTAGATACTCAGGAAGTTTCCTCCATTTAATGGCTCAATCCAGTTCCCGGGCCTTCACTTCTAGCACATACCGGAGACAGACTTGCTGGAGTAGCTATAGCATGCCCAGTTAATTTTGAATTTCAAATAAAGAATGAATAACTTTTTAGTATACGTATGCTAATGTTACATGAAGGCATGTACTTATACTAAAGGTTGTTTATCTGAGAGTCAAATTTAATAGGGTGCTATAGTTCTGATTAAGAATGTCCCCAAAAGCTCAGTGGCCTGGCACCACTAGAAAGTGGTGAAAGCTTGAAGAGGCACGACCTGCTGGGAGGTCTTTGAAGGTCTCTTTCTCAGGCTTCCTCAGCACCGGGCCCAAAGCAAGAGGGCTAAGTCATGGGCAAAACTCTCCAAAGCTGTGAGCCAAGATAAACCTTTCCTCTTTATAAGTCGCTTTATTTGGGTGTTTGTTACAGTAACAGAGAGCTGACCAGCACACTGGGCATCCTCTAGTTTTATTTGCAAGCTCAGCTGGAAGTCCTTCCAGCCTGTGCTCTTTTCTTAAGAGTCCAAAAGAAGAGAGGGCAGCTGCCTCTGCCCCTTCTCCAGCTGGGCTGAATCCAGATGGCTTCTCTCTAAGGCAGAAGGAAACTTTGCCTATAATCATGTCATTATTCCTTTGTCACCAAGTCTGGGCTGGGATTTAGAGCTTGCTTGCCATTCATGGCCCGTTCCTCCTTTCCCTCTGTGAGTGCTGATAACCCTGTCAACACAGATAGGGGGCACATCTTAGCTAAAGGAAAGAAGTGAGAATTCACAGCACTCAAGAATTAAATTTTCTTGATGTTATCTGCTCCCTCAGCATTCGGCGACTTGTCACTGACATCGTTAGCCATGATGATAATTGCAGCAGGGTCAACGGGAGGCAGAGCCTTTCCTCTGCTGAGACAGCCACCCATGGAGGCTGGGTCGAGCTGGGTGAGTGCCTCACCCTGGGGCAGCCTCGGATGGCAGCTCACACTTGGCAGCAGGGTGCACCGGGAGCTTCTAGGAGTCACCCTACAAAGCATTTAATTCCTGAATCTTCAGCTCAGAGCTTTGGCCTTGAAACTCTGCATTTTACCTGCAGTGTGATCCATCCACCCATTCATTCATCAGTCCATGCATTCATCAATCCATCCATCCACCCACCCACCCTTCCTTCCATCCATCCATCCATCCATCCATCCATCCATCCATCCTTCCATCTATCCTTCCATCCATCCATCCTGCCTGCCTGTGGGACTGTTTGTGACTCTAAATCCTTGGTCCCTATATATTAATCCATCCCCGTCCATCAGCTTCCTTGGATGACCAGTTGGATCCCATTCCCCTGTGCCTTCACGGACATTCGATGATCATGGTGCCTTGACTTTGGCAAACACAAAGTTCAAGTTCATGCTGTCTGACTTCTGCTGGGCCCCAGTCCTTTTATGTTTCCTTCTTCTTAGCGTCTTATGCATTCCCCCAAAGTGTCTGTTCCACTTCTTTTTAAGTTTGAAGACAGAGTCCAAGAATAGGGCTTGGAGTTTCAGCAATTCTCATGAGGAAAATGGTTTCAGTACTTGTGGAATCAACCCTCTAATGTGTGTGTGTGTGTGTGTGTGTGTGTACACAATAAACACGTTAGTTAATGTACAAGATAATTTCCAGTGATAAGTAAAAAATAACACAGCGATGTGACGGTGGAACATCTCACACGGAGGGCGGTTACTCTGCCTTGGTTGAGTGAGGGAAGGTCTACCCGAGGAGGTGATTTTGAACTGAATGATGGGAAGGATGTGGCTCTGCCAGTCCTGAAGGAATGAATTTCCAAGGCAAGAGCTGTGACTTAGGCAGGAGTCTGTTGTGCTTGAGGGAGAGAGCTTGTGAGCATGCAGCTGATGAAGGTGCGAAAAGCGGAAGGAGAGAATGTTAGAGAAGCTATGAGATGTGCTAAAAACATACGGTGAATGTTTCAATAAAGATTAAAAAATATTAAAGGATCCATTGTTATGAATTCCTCTCAAAATACTCCCCCAGCTGCGAACATACTTATCCCATGGTTCTTGCTGCTTTCTGAAGCACTTCTAGAAGTCCCTTTTCCTGAGTGTCTTTTTGAGCCTGCCTGGATGTCCTGAATTGATTCCAAACATTTATGACAATTTCTGTCAAATACAAGGATTCTGCTGCTCCTCATCCACCTTCTTCACTGCATGTGGCACCGTGCAACTTCCGACTCTTCCCTAAAGTAAAAATGGCCATGAAAGATAAATGTCTTGAATGGATTCAGCACATCAAGGCAGCCACAGCAGCACAACTGTAGAGAGGCTGAGGTGGGAGAATCACTTGAACCCCGGAGTTAGGAATCAGCCTGGTCAGCATAGCAGGACCCCGAAGGTAATCTTTTGTTGGTAGTAGGGTTCCAGCCCAGGGGTACTTTATTACTCAGCTATGTCCCCAGCCCTTCTTTCCTTTGAGGATCTTGTTAAGTTGCCCAGGCTGGCCTTGAACTTGCAATCCTCCTCAGCCTCAGCCTCCCGAGTAGCTGAGGTTACAGACATGTGCCACTGTACCCAGCTATTTCCTGTGACTTCTTAAGCACAGATCTGAAGGCATTTGTGTAGTTGCCATCTGGCTGAACTCTAGGCAGTGTTTAGCAGTGTTACCCGCCTTCTTCTTCACTGTGACCTCCGCTCTCTGACAGCTGTGCTTTCTCTCGTAACTTCGCCATCTCTGTTCCCTTTTCTCCTTCCTCCTGCCCGACATTTCACATCTTTGTGATCTGTGTTCACTTATCTTTCAGCCTTATATGTACTGACTTTCCTTCATGGCTCCTCCCACCTTTTGCAGAGCTGGGGCTTGAACCAGGGCCTTCACACGGATATACCCCAGCCCTTTTTGGTTTTTTATTTTGAGGCAGGGTCTCACTAAGTTGCTAAGTTAACCAGGCTGGAACTTGGACTCATCATCCTCTTGCCTCAGCCTTCCAGAGTGCTGGGATTACAGGTGTGCACCACCGCACCTGTCTCCATCATGGATCTTTGATTCTAGCCAAAAAAAAAAACATTGCTTATTCTCTGACAGTCCCTCGAGCCTCGTTGTTCTCAGTCCTGTGCTGCATCTCTGAGCTTCCATGGGAACCATTGACCTTTAACCTAAAAAATACGCCCTGGGGATTTCGGTGGTGGGAGGGGTCTGATCTTCTGGAACTCTCAGATTTCACTTACCAGAAAATGTCTTTCTCTTGCTTTTATTAATATTAAAAGGTAAAAAAATTTATTTGGCTGTTACTTTGATTTCCAGCATATTGGCAATATCATTTCATTCCCTTAGGCTTCTATTATGGCTGTCGTGATTTTTAAACATGTTAGACCTTCTCAGCTTTTATTTTCTTCTTTGCATTCTCTTCCTTTTTTTCCCTCTCCCCCTCCTCCTTCTTTCTTTCTTTCTTTGTTTGTATCAGGAATTGAAATCAGGGCCTTGCGCTTGCCAGGCAGGTGCTTTTGCTGCTGAGCTATATCCCTGGCCCTATTCTTTTTTTGTGTGTGTGTGTGTGGGTACCGGGGGACGACCTCAGGACCTCATGCGCCAGCAGGCGCCTGTGCCGCTGAGCAATATCACCGGCCCTTTTTTTGTATGTGGGCTCCGGGAGTCCAACTCGGGCTCTCGCGCTTGCCAGGCAGACGCTTATGCCGCTGAGTCATCTCACCGGCCCTGTCCCTGGCCCTATTCTTTCTTTCTTTTTGAAAAATTTGTATAGCTTCTTTGTGGATAGTTCCTTCTAAGCAAGCCTCCCCTCAGTAATTCTTTTATTTTTCTACAAATATTTTTACTGCTTTATTGAGGTATATTTAAAGTTAAATTGAATGTATGTCTTTTTTTTGTTTTTTTTTGTGGGTACCGGGGGGTCGACCTCAGGACCTCGCGCGCCAACAGGCGCTCGTGCCGCTGAGCGATATCACCGGCCCCTTTTTCGTATGTGGGATCCGGGAGTCGAACTCGGGCCCTCGCGCTTGCAAGGCAGGCGCTTACGCCACTGAGCCATCTCACCGGCCCGAATGTATGTCTTTTAAATGAACAGTTTTATGGATTTAGACACGTGTATTTACCCCTAGATCTATTACTGTAATTAAAACAATGAACATTTCCATTACGTGCAAAAGTTTCCTAACTACTGATCCACTATCATTATAAATTAGTTTGCATCTCCCAGAGTTTTATATGAGGAATCCTATACCCTGTTCTAATTATGCATCTTCTTAATACCGTCATCATGAGATGATCCAGGTATTCTCTCCAGTATTGGTACCCTCATTTTCTGGATGCCTTGTTTTCTTTTTTTTATTCTATTGTTTTGATATAGCAAATCTTCCCACATTTTTTGAGAGCTTGGACGCCCTTTATGTATGTAGAGAGGTTGACAGGTAGATAGTTTGGCTGGGTATAAAAATCTACATTGTAAAAATCTTTGCTCAGAATTTTGAAGGCACTGTTGCACCAGCTTCAATTTGCTAGTATTGTTAACAATAAGGCTGATTCTATTCTAATTCTTGAGGTTTGGTATGTGTCTTGCTTATTTCTTATTTGGAAAAATTGTTATTCCTGGTGTGAAGAAATGTCATGTGGTATGCTTTGTATGGATGTTTTAAGATTTGTTGTGTTTATTTATTCTTTTTTGTGGTAATAGGGATTGAACCCAGGATACACCGAGCTACATCCCTAGCCCTTTTTTAATTTTTTATTTTGAGACAGGGTCTTGCTAAGTTGTCCAGGCTGGATTTGATCTCATGATTGTCCTGCCTCAGCCTCTCAGAGTGCTGGGATTATAGGCATGTACCACCTTGCCTGGATTCAATAGACTCTTTTAGCCAGAAAACTTATGTTCATTACTTCTGGAGAAATATATTTGATTGTTTCTCACAGTCTGTTTATTGTCATGTTGGAACTTCTGGACCACTTACCTTGTTTCCTTTTATTTCCCTTCTTGTATCTTTTTAGTCTTTTGTTAGACATACCAATTTTTATTTTGAGGCAGGCTCTTTCTTTATAGTTCAGGCTGGCCTTGAACTCACTATATAGCTCAAGCTGGCTCTGAACTCATGGCAATCCTCCTACCTCAGCCTCCCGAGTGCTGGAATTACAGGCTTGCACCACCATGCCTGGCCTAGACATATCAATTTTATCTCTCAATCCTTTCACTGATTTCCAAAAATGTCTACAATTGTATTTTAAAATTTCCCAGAACTCCTTCTCATTCTGATTATTCTTTCTTTAGAAGAATTTCTCGCATGCAATCTGTTTTAGCATATCTCAGAGGACATATTTAAGTTTTATTCTACTCCTTCGTGTTTCTATTTCTAAAGAGAATCTAGTTTCTTCTCCTCCACTTATTTGGCCTTTTTCTGTATGTAGAGAATTCCCCCAAAGCTGTGGTGACCCTTGGCTCTCAATTCACAAGAGCTCCACGTGCAAGCTGGGAGATACCCTTCTGGTAAGCATCTTGGAGAAGCAACACATAGGGCCCAGCATATGTTAGAGCTATAGTTTTTTCTTCCTGTGTGGATTTCTTCCCAGAGAGGAGTCCTCCTTTCTCTTGCTTAGGGCAGGTAAAAGCCCTGCATGGAAGGTGCTATGGTAGAATACCACCTCACTACCCAGGTGTTCACAAAATTTCCATTTTTGCTACAGAGTCTGGTGTCTAGTGAGGCTCTGATGCCTAGACTCCAAAGCCTCACCAGTTAATGAACCTCCTGTAGGGTTGGTGGTGTAGTTACTTGGCTCAGCAGGCTGGGAAAGGAGAGCTGGGATTTTTAACTAATCTTTGTTTTTGGAGCCAGCGTCTCACTATGTAGCTCAGGTGGGTCTTGACCTCTCTGGCTGGCCTCAGATTTATGGAAGTCCTTCTGCCTCAGCCTCCCAAGTGCCGAGATTACAGGTGTGTGCCACAACTCCAGGCTACTATTCTTTATGTAGAAAGTGAACACCCCTGCCAGTCTCTGATTCACAAACCCCTCCTGGGTCCTGCAGTACAAACCAGCTCCCTCTCCAGGTGGCCTGGCTCCTCTATTTTATATCTTCCAAAATTTTGTTGACATCTTTTGTCTGATGTCATCTCTTCTCCCATTCATTTTGTCCATATGCATTTATACCTGTTTAGCTCCTCTATTGCTATTATTTTTCTGGGATTTTTGAGGGGTGCAAGATCAGCTCTTGCATGTGTTTCATCAGGAATAAAAAAAATACATTTTTTTGTGTGCTGAAATTCCAGAACTGGGCTAAAAGAGCCCAACTTGGAATATAACATAATGTTATGCCACTTAGCAATTTTGTACCACTCAGATTCCATTTACAAATTTTCACCATTTAGAGATTTATTTCCTGTCATAGACTGTAAGCCCCTTGAAGCAAGTGCTTGAAATACTTTGTTAGTGTTTCCAACAGCATCGTGTGCCTGGCATACGATAAATGTTCCAAGCACGTGTGTATGTTTAATGCGTGGTAAAACTGGGAAGAGAAGAGGGCTGGAAACAGATGAGGATGTCAGAGGAGATGCTGGTGGATGTTTTCCTCCATGGATGGAGTGGAGTTTGGGTCTGAGTGCCATGGACTCCTGGGAGCTGAACGCTGCAGCCCAAGCCTTCCTGAATGGGGCAGGTCAGTCCTCTGGCCACGTCTCAAGAAGCGGACGACTCTGCAGTTTGGCCAGATGTCTGTCTTAGTCCATTCAGGCTGTTACAATAAAATACTATTGAACTAGGTGGTTAGGGTTTACTAGAGGAATAGATTTAATATAAAGATATTATATAATATTAAAAAATACATCTATGATTCACAAGGTAGGCTTACAGTGGCCGCCTGCAGAGTCAGGGGTAGAAGAATGCAAAAGGGCCATCTATGCTCTGGAGAGCCAGAGGGTGGAGCTCAGAAGTCGAAGGCTGAGCTCACTGTGTGAGTCTGTATCAGGAAGCCAGAGGGTCTGTGCTCGAAGGCTGGAGATGGACATCCAAAGGTGACGGCAAAGACTGGAGCTCCTCCAAGGAAACAAAAGGGCAGACTTCCTCTTTCTTTCCCTTTTTATTCCATGTAGGCTCTGAGCCTATTGGTTGGCACCACCCACATCTGGGGTGGGTCTTCCCTCTTCAGGAAGTCCAAAATCCAGACACACCCAGAACTGTACTGAGCCAATCAGCTAGGTGTTTCTTGTCCAAATTGATAGCAAATGAACTCCAAGATCCAGGAGACAACAGATTCCATGTCTGATGAGGGCCACTTCCCTGTTCTTGCTGTATTCTTGCTGGTGGAAGGGGTGGGGGTATCTCCAGGGTTCCCTTGATAAGGACACTAATCCCACTCATGAGAACTCCACCTCCCAAAAGCTCCACTTCCTAATGCTAGATATTGGAGTAGGATTTCCATGCCTCAGTTCAGAGGGAGGCAGACTCCTGACCCCAGCACTGCCCATCTCCCTTCCCTACCAGGTGGGGAGCCCCAGGGGGGACAGCGAAGACGGCTTTGTGGCTGAGGATGGTTGCGCGGGAGCCTGCTTTGACCCCAGAGATGTTCCCTTTTAAACTAAGTGTGATGGAGTTGTTGTTTAGTGGTGTGGAGTTTCAGTTTGTAGGATGAAAACGTTTTCTGGAGGTCAGTGATGCCTGGAGTCTCAGCTCCTCGGGAGGCTGAGGTGGGAGGACCCTTGAGCTTGGAAGTTCAAGACCAACACGGGAGATCTTGTCTCAAAAAAATAAAAAAAGTTAATTCCCTCCCCAGTCCCAGAGATGAGCCCAGGGCCTTCTCCATGCTAAGGCTTGTGGTCTACCACTGAGCTGCACGCCCTCTCGACGATAGTAAATTTTGTTATATATATTTCATCATTGTGAAAATTTAAAAAAATATGTGTTCGGAGCCTTCACTTCTTGATGGGGGAGCTCTTGAATCCAGAGACCTATTTCTGGTCTTACTGCTACCTGGGGAGCCACGCTGCAGGCAGAAAAGCTGCTGGCCAGGGGCGGAAGTTCCAGAAGGTGGCAGTGCGGCCACTGCTTAGGCCACATCTGCCACCCATGCCTGCAGCGGGCTGCTGAGTGTGTCCGGCTTCCAGGAAGCACAGCTGTGCTTGTGGACGTGGCTGGCGAGGCCTGCTCCTTCAGGGAGGAAGCGGAAGATGTATCTTGTCAGGCAGGTGTGGAGCTCGGCTGTCCTGTATCATCGGGGGTGGACCAGCATCCCTGGCTGCCACTTGCAAGATGCCAGAAGTGCCGTCCCTGCCTGTGACACCCACCAATGTTTCCAGACATTGCCAAGCCCGCGAGGGGTGAAATCACTCCTGTTAGAGAACCATGCCGGGACAAAGTATCCATGAACCACAAAGATCTCAATGCCCACTTGCTGCTAGAATAAAATAAATGAAAACTAGTTGGCAGGTATCCAAAGAATGTTTATCGTGTAGCTGGGTGTGATGGTGCACACCTGTAATCCTAGCATTCTGGGAGGCTGAAGCAGGAGGATTAAAAATTTGAGCCCAGCCTGGGCAACCTAGTGGCTTTGCCCGACCTTGCCTCAAAATAAAAAAAAAAGTATGTAAAAATAATTGAGATGTGTTATGTACATGTACCAACTCTCCACAATGAATGTAATCATTATTTACTGCAAATACGGACTAATAAAAGCTAAAGAAAATTAATTATTCCTGGAAAAAAAATGGGTTGGGGACGTAGCTCAGTGTGAAGGCCCTGAGTTGAATCCCCAGTATCAGCCCAAATAATAAATTTTTTTAACTTTGTGCCAGTCACAAAGTTGATATCTGACCAGTTAGCTCATTTAATCAAGTCAATTCTCTGCATAATTTTGAACGACCTCATCTTACAGTTAAGCACTTTGAGTTTAGAGAAGTTAACTCCTTGCCCCAGTTCATCAAGCTAGGGAATCAAGAAGCCAAGACCCAGATTCTGCTTTTTCTTTTTTTTTTTTGAGATAAGGTCTCACTATGTAGCTCAAGCTGGCCTTGAACTCATGGCAATCCTCCTGCCTCAGCCTCCTGAGCGCTGGGATTATGGGTGTGCACCACCACACCTGGCCCTGGTTTTTAATTATTACCTGTTTATTTATTTATTTATTTATTTATTTATTTATTTATTTATTTATTCTCTTGTAGGTTAATTTATATGATGTTTCAGGAGACTTTTAGCTGTAATAGCGTGCGGTAAGACCAGCTTTATTTTATAATTCCCTGGGATCTGCGGAGTGTAAAGATGTTATCTGCGGTCCACAGAGGCAAGGAATGTTGTGTCGTCTGCTCGACGGCTCTGGCTCTGAGATGTAATTGCTGTGAGTTAGGTGATGAGGACATTGCCTTACTGTATCTGCAGGGAGGAAGCCGGGTCCGGGGCCACGGTCCAGGTGCCCCTTCCCTTCCCAGTTGCGCTAACAGGTGAGTGCGCTCCCACCAGCAGAGGGCAGACCTGTGGTCCCCATGAACAGGAGGGCAGGGAGCCGCCCTTGGACGTTTAGCGCACAGAGCAGAGTGGGAAGGGTTCTAGGACATGGCACCTGCCCCTTTGGCTACAGGTGGCTGTTTTTAGACTTTGGGGACAAGATATGGGATGTTGTTCCTGTTTTTTAAAAAATGTATGACCAGCTGAGTGTGGTAGCACACAGCTGTAATCCCAGCACTCGGGAGGCTGAGGCAGGAGGATTAGTGCCATGAGTTTGAGGCCAGCCTGGGCTGCATAGTGAGTTTAAGGCCAGACTAAACTACATAGTGAGACCCTGTCTCCACCCTCCCCATATGCATGACCTCCTTCCATAGGGACAACACCTTCACTTTGATTTCCTCATCTTAGATTTTGTTATGAAGTGAATCCTGGTCTTGATGTATTTATTATAGAACTGGAGAATATTCTAGGTGTGTGGTATTCTAGGTACCATAGGATTTCAGGAGCAAAAACCTGTCTATGCTGTGAAACACCTTCAAGAGGACTTCTCCTCTGCATCGTCTTTCTCAGTAGTTCACAGGGCAGGGGCTTAGTGCCAGGGCTGGAAGTCCCCATGTGTCCATGTGGCAGCATGGTACACAAGCCCCAAGCACGCTGCCAGAGCGGGACACTGAACCCAGAAGGTGATGGATGTGCTAACAAGAGGAACATCACCCGAGTTTATTTCACGGAGAAGGAAATCACCCACGGCGCTGTTAGCCCATCTTCCATCCAGCCTGACTCGCCGATGAACTGGCCCAAGCTGTCACTGCCCCGCAGTCCCAGGAAACGCCAGAGCCCGGCTCCTCCAAGGTTGTTAAGTTCCCTGGAGAAACAGGCTTCCTCCTGCTGCTGGCTCCTTCTGCCATCGCCCTGTCCCTGGACGGGGGCCTGGCGCAGCGACATCAATCACGACAAGCCTCTCTCACTGGCTTTTCCTCTGCTTCCCGTGCTCCCGTGGCATCTCAGGAGAGGGGAGTGTTTTCAAAATTGCTTCTGAATTGGAGAGGTGCAGGCTGGTGAGCACTGGAACCTTTCCTTCCCCTTCTAACTCTTCAGTCCTCCTCACTCCAATTAGGTTGGAAGTGTGAGGTGGTTGCTAAGCCGAGTGTGGTGGTTGTTGGGGGAAATCCCAAGCGCATCACAAATGCTGTCTTCAGTGAAGGCAAAGGGAGTCCTCGCTCTGAGCCACGAGTTCATTCCAGAATCAGCCTCTATCTCGTGGACGCCTGTGTTGCATACAACGTTGACCCACTAGTTCTTTGCAAATGTACAAAAGGACAAAAGTGTCACGGTTTGGAATCGCTGTGGCAATGCCCAGATTCCCTGCTGTACCTGGGTCTTAGAGTGACTGGGACTCTAAGGAAATTGACCAGAGCCTCAAGGGCCAGGCTTCGCCCATGCGGTGCTCAGAATGGGAGGTTTTGCAGCTGCCAGGGCAACGTCTCCTGTTGCATGGAGAGAATGGGTTGAGCGGTGGGCTCTAAAGGTGTCTCCAAATCTTGGCCCCCAGAACCTGTGAATGGGACCTTATTTGGACAAAGGTCTTTGCAGATGGAATTGAGGAGCTTGAGGTGAGGTCATCCTGGACTTAGGGGTGACCTGAGATCTAACAACAGGTATCTTGTAAGAAAACAAGGTGAGGGAGATTTGAGACCTGGAGACCCTGGGAGAAACAGAGGCAGAGCCTGGAGCAAAGCAGCACTGAACCAAGGAACACCAGAAGCTGGGAGAGACAAGAAGGGTCTTTCCCTGCAGCCTTCCGAGGGATTGTGGGCCCTGCCGACACCTGGATTTTGGACTTCTGGCCAGCAGGATTGTTGAGGGAATACATTTCTGTTGCTTGAAGCTGTTACCTTTGTGATTATTTGTTAGAGCAGCCTCAAGAAACTCATACCGTGGTGACTTCTGCTTCTTTCCACCCACTGCTTTCATGCTGGGCTTGTAGCAGATGGCCCTTGCCCTTGACTGCGAGCACACATTTGTCTTTGGAAAACAAAACAGGAAGGTAAAGCGGTGTTTGGAAGGGTCACCTAGCTGAGAAGATCATCAGAATTAACCCCGGGATGAATGGGCTCTGCCTGGGCTGTAAGATGTGTCCTTGGGTATTTTGAGATTATTGCTGAACCTAACCATGGCTTTGAGCACAGCTCCTTGATTTTCCCCCTCTGGTTTCCCTCTACCTGAAGCTCATCTGAAAGCGAGTTTTCATTGCTGCTATTCCTTCCCCGCACTCTGGTCAGAATCCTCTTTTTCTGTGGCATCATAAATGGTTTCCATGGAAACAAAAGGCTTGGCTAGAATGGTTGGGATGTACACATAAACTTCAGAATTAAACAAAGGCTATTGTTTTGGCCCAAGTTTCATTCATTCTAAAGCTGTCCCAGGGGACTTTGGGATGGATGTCAATGGCTCCCTGGTTTCCTACCCACCCGACTAATGAATCCCGGGGCTGCCTGGGAAACACCCGGATCCACGATCCTCTTTCTTGAGGCTTTCTCTTGCTCTTGGCATGTGCGTGTGAATGTCAACAGGTGAGGTGAGATTTGCTGTAAACAAGCAGATGGTCCCCGCAGGGTAGGCGAGATGGAAATTCCAGCAGGCGATGCCACAGTCAAAGATTTTGCCAGTCTAGATCCTTCATTTGTTTAGTGCATCAGAACCAGTGAACGGAAGAAGGAAATGGCCCCAGGGCTGTGCGCTTGACCTCAGGACCGCGAGTGTGCACCACTTCCTGCCGGTACCAAGGGCACTGCTTGGTGTGCACACTTCTCCAAGGCGGGCCAGTCAGCCACGGATACAGACTTAAGCAGTTCTCTGACCGGTTCCAAGCAACAGAGATGTGGCCTGGAGGAGGAGCTTGGGTGGAGATTGTGGGTCACCAAATCCTTACATCCTTGCACACACCTGTCGTCCCAGCACTCTGGGAAGCTGAGGCAGGAGGATCGCAAGTTGGAGCCAAGAATGGGCAACTTACTGAGACCCTGTTTCACAATAAAGAAGGCTGAAGCTGTAGCTAGGCGTGGAGCTGAGCTAATAGCAAACAAACAAACAAAACCATATATATCCCAGTCAAAACCAACAGGTAGCTAGGTTTCTGATATTCCCTCCAAACCTGTCCTTTCTGCTGATGAAGAGCGCCTCTATTTTTCCATTTGCTGAAGCCAAAGACCTTTCTCTCTCTCAGTATCTCTGTGTCTCTCTCTGTGTCTCTCTTCTCTCTCTGTCTCTTTCTCTCTGTATCTGTACCTCTGTCTGTCTGTCTGTCTGTCTCTCATCTGGCATATCAACAAAGCTCACGGTCTCTGCCTTCAAACACATCCACCCAGTGTCTCGCCACATCTCACGGCACGCGCCGTACTCCTCCCCGGATCATTGTTTCTGTTGGACTCGGCAGGCATCAGCTGCCGGACCTCCTGCCTTGACTGCCCACCACCCCTTCTTGGAGTGACCGGCTGCATAGCAGGCAACGCGGGCTTTCCATATCATCCAGAGCACCATCTTTACTGTGACCCACAAGCCCTCCGTGACAGAATTCCATCTTACCTGCAGTTTTACTTTCCACGGTTTCAGTTATCCAAGTTCAATCACAGTCCAAAATTTTAAATGGAAAATTCCAAAAATAAACAACAAGTTTTAAATTGCATACTATATGGAGTAGCATGATGAAATCTTGGGTCCAGGACATGAAACATCCCTTTGTCTGATGTATCCACGCTGTGGTGGACTGACAACTGGTGGCCAACTTGTATCACCCAGCTGAACTGAGTCAGCGTGGTTCTGGACCTGGAGGGCCCACCTGAGGATTGTTGCCAGCAGCATAAAAAGGAGAACTGGAGAGGAAGATGGTGCGCTGTTTATTCTCCTGGAGAAGCTTGTCATGCTGGCTTTCCTGATATGAACTCAGGTGTTTTCATTGCCGGAGCTCGGGTCCTCACTGTCACTGAGGATGGCTGCGGTTCTTTTTGGGGGAGCTCTGGTCCTTACCTTGAGCGTCACTTCCTGGCTCTGGTGCAGATCCCTCAGCCTGCTGGCACAGATCCTTCATCCCGCTGGCACAGTTGTTCTAGCTGCCACCACTGGCCTTTGGGCCTTCCCAGTGCACATCCGCGAAACAGACTTGCATGAGACATTGTCATGGGCTCTAGGCCTCCAGCTGGACTCATGGAGGACATTGCCATGGGCTCTAGGTCTTCAGCTGGATTCTTGCAGGACATTGCTGTGGGATCCAGGCCCTCAGCTGGATACTTTGGGTCTCTAGTGTGTGGACAGATTTCCTGCACTCTTGTATTTGACTCTTGGGTGACTACTATAAAATAATCCTATAAATTATGTGTCCTGTATTAAATTGTTTCCCTTGCAAACCCTGTCTACAACACACACTGTATATACTATCCTCCCGTTAGTCACTTAACTTCCAAGATCAGCATCCCAGTAGCACTTATTCAGCAACATAATCCAGTGCCGCCTCATTCACCTGACCTCGTCCCCTCTTGTAGGCATGAATCATCTCCTATGGTTACAAGAAGGGCGATGATAAGGTTGAGTCAGGAGGGCTGTCATGAGTCCAAGGACGGCCTGGGCTACATAGTGAGTTCGAGGCCATCTTGAGCTACATAGCAAGACCTTGTCTCAAAAAACCAAAAACCAAACCAAACCAAAACAAAAGAACCCCAGGAGGATAAGAATAGTGCATTGAGTGTGAGAGACCACATTCATGTAACTTGTATTATATTATTTAATTGTTCTATTTTATTATTAGTTAGTGTGATGAATTTCTTACTGTGCCCAATGTATAAAAGCAATTGTATCCTCTGTGTAAAGCGCAGCATCTGTAGGGTTTTGTACTGTGCAGTTTCAGGCATTGACTGGGGGTCTTGGAACGTATCCGGTTGGTGGGAGGGCACCATGGCATCTGTCTCCCACTTTCCCTCACTGACTTTGTCTCCCGGTTTTCCCTGTTGTCCCCTCAGTCCTGGCCACACCTCCTGCTCATCAGACAGCCCAGGGAGGTCTCAGGGCCTTTGCCCTTGCTGTCGCTTCTGCCTGCCATGCTCTCCCCTACATCTGCAGGGCTTGACACCCCCATCCTCTTAGGTCTGCGCCTGTGTGCCAGCCGGCCCTGCCTCGGCCCCCGCGTGGAAATGTCAGTCACCCCAACACTTTCCATCCTCCTTGGTTTCTTTGGCTTTTTCTCATTCCCACACATCGATACCTTACACACTACAGATTTTATTTATCGGCCCTCCCACTAAAATTATGATGTTTAAGACAGGTGTTTAAAAATCTCCTTTGTCCTCTGCTTTCCCGATAGCACCCAGATCAGCACCTAACATATACTTGGCACTCAGTAAATATCCGTGAAATTAATGAAAGCATCCAAATGCTCAGGGAATTACTCAGGCACCACTGCTTTTAGGAAACATCTGGTTGACGTGTGATGACCCCCCTCTCCCTCCTGCTTCCACCTCTTTCACACATTCAATGTACTTATAGCACTTCTATTGGCATGGGCAGAGTTCATTTAATTCAGTGGTTCTCAATCAGGGTGATTTTGACCCATCAGGGGACATCTGGCTATAAACAGAGACATTTTGGATTCCTGTTTTGTCCTGGTTTTTTGAGACAGAGTCTCGAGCCCAGGCTAGCCTTGCACTCATGGCGATCCTCCTGCCTCAGCCTCCCAAGGGCTGGGATTACAGAAGTTTGCCCTCCAGGTCCAGCAATTTTGGGTTCTTATGGCAGGTGGGGGGTGTGCTACTGGCATCTGGTGGATTGCGACCGGAGATCCTGCTTAGCGTCCTGTATAGAGCACAGGACAAATAATTACCTGCCCAGAAGGTCATCTATGCTAAGGTCGAGAACCTCTGAGTTAGCCTGATGGTATTAGGAGTTATGTTGTCTGAAGAAACTTCACACACACAGGGACTTACGTCCCTGAAAAATTCATCTGTTGAAGTCCATTTCTCCCCCCAGAACCTGAGAATAGGACTGTATTTGGAAACAGAACCTTTTAAGTAATTAAACTAAAATGATGTCATTAGAGTGGGCCCCGGGCCAGTATGCCTGGTGTCCTTATAGAAAGGGGGAATTTGGACACAGAAAAGGATGCAAAGATACACAAGGAGAGGACAGTCATGTGACAGAGTGATACCAAGGCAACCACCCGGCGCTGGAGGAGGCAAGAAAGGGTCCTCCCCTCAAGCCCGGGAGAGCCCGGCCTGCCAAAGGACACTGGGATTTCTAAACTCCGGACTTCAGGAAATTGATCTCTGTTGTTGCAGCCACTCCGTTTTTGGTATTTTGCTATGGCAGCCCGAGCAGAGAAGGGCAGAGCCGGCGCTAAATCCAAACGTGACACAAATGAGCTCTGCACTCTGCAATGATTAAAGGCGTTTCTCGGGAAAATAAGATGCTTGGCCCCGATGGTGGCTGGGTGGTCTTGTGGGAGGAGAGACCAGAATATTTAGCCTTTTGGGTATCCTGAGACTCATCCTGCCCTGGAGCTAGCTGGGGCACTTGTGTAATAAATGTTCGAAGACACCGGTCGCCAGAGCCTTTCGTGGGAAGATGACCCTGGTGCACACTGTTTTTTCGCTAATATTAACTTTGGTTCTATTTTAGATCAATGAAGGCGAAACCCAGGAGATCCCATAAATCCCACTGAGCCTGTCCTAGCTGTCAAATTACGTCCTGATAAAGCTGCTGGTGGCTAATGATGTGGCCATCACCCAGAGCCCAACTAGGTAGGAGGGGCTTTCTGAGAGCATCTGGCCCACCGTGGAGACGTTTGTCATGCCGCGTCACCTAGAGGTTCTCTACCTCTAATAAAGGGCAGCACTTTGAATGTGATTATCTCCAAAATAATAATAAGGACAATTTAAAAATAAACAAAGCTCTGGATTTAAAGGCTACTATCCATCCCGGGGCCAAGATTAATGGTGAGTGGCAAGTTTTTGTGAAGATCTGTCGCCCAATGAGCTGGGCTGGGAGTCCAGAAAGATAATGTCTTTTCACATATAAAAGATCCCATTGATTTCCTGTTAGCATTATCCTGAGAATGTACAGTGTATATCTATGGAGCAGAGGCAATCTTCTATCACTTGCTTTATGGGAAGAGAATGTTTATTGTATCTTTTCCCATAAAATATAATCTCTTTTTCTCTTCCAAAAATCTACTCATTCCCCTGGGAATTTCCAGATGTAATCTGTGGCAGTGGATTGATTTTTTAAAAAATTTATTATTATTATTATTATTATTATTATTTTGCATGTGCTAGTATTTTTATATTTGGCTTCTCTACATTTTCTCATTGTTCTCTGGAGCCTGACTTTTCTAGATTGTTATTTGAACTCGTCTAAAAATAAAATTTAAAAACCCCAGTCCCATCGAAACACGGGCTGCCAATTACAGGGGGATGGAGGATGCCAGGTTTCCCGACTGGGCTAGGCTGGGCAGTCCTCCCTCAGCCCCTGCTCGGTTGGGTTCGTGAGGTTTCCTAGTGTATTCCACCAGGATGAAAATGTGAAAACCGAGCTGCTGAGAGAAGGGAGTGTTTTCCCGCAGATTGGGGTTCTCAGCCTGTCTGGGCATTTCTTCAGGATCAATTAAGACACCAGGGCAGAGTCCTGCATATTTAAATATCCTGCTCTGAGCCGCAGCTTACTAAGCTAATAATGAGTTCGGCTGGGAAGCCCCCAGCAATTCGGTCCAGTCCAGCACTTCTAGAGAGATCTGCAAACCACAGCTCCCCCTTCGTGTTAACGCAAACCCTCTGGCCCCCTTGTCTCCTCTACAACCCCCTACCCTTCCGGGCGCAGCCCTCCACAGCCCCTTCCACAACTTCTGCCCTCTGCCCTGGTTTCTTGCTCTTCCCTGAACTCCCATGCACCATTTCAGGCTCTCTTTCTTTCTTTCCTTTCTTCCTTCCTTCCTTTCTTTCTTTCTTCTTTGTTACTGGGAATCGAACTCAGGACCTCACACTTGCCAGGCAGGAGCTTGTGCCGCTGAGCTGTATCTCCAGCCCCAGGCGCTGTTTCATTGCGACCACCTTGTGCTGCTGCGGGCTCCTTGCACAGGCGCTGCCTCACAGCACTGCAGGGGTTCCTGGTCCCCGGGTTTCCCCTGTCCTGACCCTTGACTTCTGGGCTGTGCCTGGAGCCGGGCGAGTGTGTTGTGCACTATCGCCAGTTGATGAAAAAATTATTTTGTTATATAATGTGAATATAATATATATAGCCTGAATATATTATATCACTATATTACAACAGGTAATGTATTGTAACATAATTATATGCATATAATAAATAATACATCATACTATATGTCAGATACATATATTATAATATAGCTGTAAATCTCAATGTCATGACCACCCTCAATTCGTATGTTAAGGTCAAGTCTTAAACCCCGGTATCTCACAATGTGACTAAGTTTGAAGACAGGGTCTTTTGTTTCTTTGTTCTCCTTTTATGTGGTGCTGGGGTTGAAGCCCGGGCCTTGCGTGGTAAGCACGTGCTTTACTACTGAACTATGTCTTCAGCCGGGACATAGGGTCTTTAAAGAGGTGATTAAGTGAAATGAGGTCACTAGGCTGGGTTCTAATCTAGAAGGACTGGTGTCTTTATAAAAAGACTGGGCATGGTGGCATAGGCCTGTAATCCCAGAGACTCAAAAGGGAGGGGCTGGAGGATTGCGAGTCTGAGGCCGGCCTGGAAAACTTAGTAAGACCCTGTCTCAAAATTTTATTTTATTTATTTGATACAAGGTCTTGCTATGTTTTCTAGGCTGGTCTTGAACTCACTATGTGGCCCAGAATGGTCTCGAACTCATGATGATCCTCCTGCCTCAGCCTTCTGAGCACTGGAATTATAAGTGTGCACCACCATGCCTGGCTTTCAAAATTCTAAAAAGAGCTGGAGATGTAACTCAGTAGTACAGCCCTTGCCTAGCATGTTTGAATCTCTGAATTCAAACACACACACACACACACACACACACACACACACACACACACACACACAGAGTAATGGGGTCACATCCCAATAAGCCCATTGTAAGTAGAAAATACCATAAGTTGCAAATGCATGTAGAACACCTAATCTATGGGACATGCTAGCTTAGCAGCAGTGTTAGCACACTAGTTTAACATTGTAGGGCTCCTGTAGTGTCCCTCTAGGTCACCTGGCCAACAGGATGTTGTGGCTTTCTGCTGTTGCCAGCTCTGGGAGAGAACATGGTAGCACACATCCCCAGCCAGGGGAAGGAGCCACGTCCAAAACATTTGAAGTACAGTTTCTACTCCATGTGTACGGCATCCAGGCTATCATAAAGTTGAAAGCTGGAGCCACCCTAAGTTGGGGACCATCTGTGCAGATGGAAGGCACAGGGAGAAGTCTGCCGCCAAGGAGCAGGCCTCAGGAGAAATCGACCTGCTGGCCCCTTGGTCTTGGACTTCCGGTTTCCAGGACTGCGAGAAAATACACTTCCTGTGTGTGAGCCACCCAGCCTGTGGAACTTTGTTGGGTCAGTGTTAGCAAACCAGCTCCATTGACGAGTGCCAGGATCCAGGGACATAAGACACAGGCCAAATCTCTTCGCCCTTATCTTGGCCCATCCCACATTCCCAACCTGTTGGACCCTCTGTCTGTCCAGTCTGGTCAACTCCTGGGCTCCCCACCTTCCAAAGTGCCCCCCATCTTGCCCCTCAGCCCTTGCTGGGTTCTCTTCCTGGACAACTTCTACCTTCTCCCCCATCCACACGGTTCCTACCAAAGGCCAAACCAAGTCCAAGTCCTTACTGAAGCTTCTGAGCTATTCTGTTCATCAGGAAAGACAGGCAGCTTTTTTTTTTTTTTTTTTTTTTTGGTACCGGGAATCGAACTCAGGACCTCACACTTGCCAGGCAGGACAGGCAGCTTTATTGTGGATGATCTCACACAGTGCTTTCAAACTGTTCCCTAGGACAGGGACTGCTGTGAGTGAGCCGGAGGGAGTGGCACGGGGGAAGGACCAGCCCCTTTTACCGAGCACCAAGCCCGCACTTTTGATATATATTTTTTGGTACTGAGGATTATACCCAGGGATTTCACACTGAGCTACATCCCCAGCTCTTTCTTAAAATTTTGAGACAGGATCTCGCTAAGTCACTAAGTTGCCCAGGCTGGATTTGAATTTGCAATCCTTCTGCCTCAGCTTCCCAGAGACCCACATATAGTAATTGCTTTAAAACAGCTTCCTGGATCATCTCAATAGATGCAGAAAAAGCTTTTGACCAAGTCCAGCACCCATTCATGATAAAAACCCTACAGAAAATTGGAATTTTATCTCAATCTGATAAAAACCATGTATGACAAACTAACAGCCAACATCATACTAAGTGGACAAACACTGAAAGCTTTCTCTCTAAAATCAGGAACAAGACAAGGATGTCCACTGTCACCACTCTTATTCAGCATAGTCCTGGAAACTTTAGCCAGAACAATTAGACAAGAAAAAGAAATAAGAAGAATAATGATAGGAAAGGAAGAAGTTAAATTATCATTATTTACAGATGACATGATTCTCTATGTAGAAGACCCCAAAAACTCCACTAAAAAACTGTTAGATTTAATAAGCAAATGCAGTCATGTAGCTGGATTCAAAGTCAACACTCAAAAATCAATAGCATTCCTGTACATGAATAACAAACTCGCTGAAAGAGAAATTAGGGTAACAACACCTTTCACAATAGCATCCAAAAAAACGAAATACCTTGGAACCAATCTAACGAAGGATGTAAAAGACCTCTACACTGAAAACTACAGTACTCTGAAAAAGGAGATGGAAGAGGATATCAGAAAACGAAAAGATACCCCTTGCTCTTGGGTAGGAAGAACCAATATAATTAAAATGGCTATACTTTCAAAACTGTTATACAGATTTAATGCAATTCCAATCAAAATCCCAACAGCATATCTCACAGAATTACAGAAAACAATCCTAAAATTCATTTGGAACCAGAAGAGACCTAGAATAGCAAAGGCAATTCTGGGAAACAAAGGCAAAGCAGGAGTATCACAATCCCTGACTTGAAATTATACTATAAAGCTACTGTGATAAAAACAGCATGGTATTGTCAAAAAAACAGACCTGAAGATAAGTGGAACAGCTTAGAAGATGCAGAAACAACTCCAGACATACTCGGCCACCTTATCTTTGACAAAGGTGCCAAACACATTCGCTGGAAGAAAGATAGCCTCTTCAATAAATGGTGCTGGAAAAACTGGCTCTGCACATGCTGAAGATTAAAACAAGACCCATATCTTTCACCATGCACTAAACTAAATTCAAAATGGATCAAAGATCTAAATATTAAAACAGAAACATTAGATCTGCTGGAAGATAGAATAGGTAAAACTCTTGAAGACATTGGTGTAGGCAAAGACTTTATGAATAAAACCCCTTTAGCACAGGAACTATCACAAAGAATCAACAACTGAGATCTCATCTTATTAAAAAGCTTTTGCACAGCAAGAGAAACCACCAACAGAGTGATGAAACAACACACAAAGTAGGAAAAAATGTTTGCCAGCTGTTCCCCAGACAAAGGATTACTATCGAGAACATATAAAGAACTCAAAAAAATTAGACCTCCCTAATTTAAAGACCCAATCCAAAAATGGGCATCACTTTTCAGATGAAGAAATACAAATGGCAAATAAATATATGAAAAAATGTTCAACATCACTGGTCATTCGAGAGATGCAAATTAAAAGAACATTGAGATTCCATCTCACCCCGGAAAAAATGGCTATTATCAAGAAATCAACCAATAACAAATGCTGGAGGGGCTGTGGGGAAAAAGGAACATTTTTCCACGGTTGGTGGGAGTGCAGACTGGTGCAACCACTGTGGAAATCAGTGAAGAGATTCCTCAAAAAACTAGGATTGGAGGTCCCATTTGACCCAGCTATTCCCCTTCTGGGTATTTTCCCAGAAGAATTAAAAACATCATACCACAGCGATATATGTGCACCCATGTTTATAGCAGCACAATTTGTAATATCTAGATCTTGGAAACAACCCAAATGTCCATCAACCGAGGAATGGATAAAAAAGATGTGGTCTTTTTATATAGTGCAGTACTACCCAGCCATAAAGAAGGATAAACTGGAGAATTTTCTAGGTAAATGGACACAACTTGAGACCATACCCATAAGTGAAATAAACCAGACACACGTGTATAAACATCAAATTGTTTCCCTAGTATAAGAAGCTGAAAGAGTAAATAAGATCTAAAATGTGCAATAGATATTGTAAAATGGAAAGAAACTGTTCAAAAGGAAAGAGAAACTGGGATGGGGGAATGGAGAAAAGAAGGAAGGGAAAAGCAAAAAAAAAATGTATATATGTATATATACAAGATAGTTAAGACAGTTATACTACTAATTTCTCTTAGTTCATTGAAAAGAAAGGTTTGTGCTACTATTGTTTGGACAATTGAATGCCACTATCTTGTACCCTGAGTAACTAATTTAAAGATAATAATACGCAATATATTAACCATTGTTACCCTCCTATTAGCTTGTTTTGAAATTTTGGTGTTTTTTTTTTTTGTCTTTTTTTTTTTGTGGGTACCGGGGGGTCGACCTCAGGACCTCACGCGCCAGCAGGCGCCCGTGCCGCTGAGCGATATCACCGGCCCCTTTTTCGTATGTGGGTTCCAGGAGTCGAACTCGGGCCCTCGCGCTTGCAAGGCAGGCGCTTACGCCGCTGAGCCATCTCACCGGCCCCTTTTTTTTTTTTGTCTTTAAAATAAAAAATAAAAATAAAAAATAAAGTAAAACAGCTTCCTAGGGTGGTAGGTAATGAGGCTGGAGAACTCCACCAAAGTTTTATTCTGGATGTAGTGAAAACAAAACATTCAAAAAAGTCACACAAAGCTAATGGTCCTTGCTCAGGAAGCACTTAAGCAAGCAAAGGCCAAAGCGCTTTTTATCCAGATTTCCTAGAACTGTACTCTTTGCAAGGGATAAACTCAATTATCAAAACTCATTGACTCCAAAAATGTAACTTCCATATACTACTGCCCATTCCAATTCATCAGACAGGCAGCCGTTAGGCTGTTAATGTAATCACCGCTCACTGAGATATTAATCTGTTTTCCAAGTATGAAAGAGGACAGTTTGGATTCTCTGATGCAGGTGTGCACATTTGCTGAGTCACAGCTGGCCAGCGGTTTGTTGCTCAATGACTTCATGAACAAATCAATCATTGTTCCCTTTAGCTGACCTCAGGGCCATCTTTGAAAGCTTGCTTTTTCTCTGTTGTAATGTAAAAATTAGATTTCAGTCTTTATGATTTATGCAGTGCTGTTTCTTTCAGAAGTTAATGGCACGCTGTGCATGTTAGCAAGGCCCCAATGAGGTAAGGAGGGGACCCTCTATAATTGTGTCTGCTTGTCGAGTATGCAGGCCAGTGTAGGAAGGGGACAAGCTGTCCACCCAGTCCTATCCACCCAGTCCTGTCCACCCACGCCCAGGGTTGCAGGCTACCCTGAAGGTCACATTAGAAGCTTCAAGAGCATGCATGTCTCTGGGCCAGGGGCTCAATACCAAGCCATCACATCTCAGGTCTTGCTGGAGCCTTGTGCATGGACCTGTGTCTTAGTCACTTTCTCGCTGCTGGGACAAAATACCCGACACCCAGCACTTCAAGGAGGAGAGGGTTATCTTGGCTCATGGTTTTTAGAGGGTTCAGTCCATGGTCAGCTGGCTCCAAGGCAGGAAGGGCATGGTGGAAGGGTCTGGCAGAGGAAAGCTGCTCAGGTCATGGAGGTTAGGAAGCAGAGCGCAAGGGGAGGAGCCAGGGAGGGAGAGACACGTTTCCAAGTCATGCCTCCAGTGACCTGCCTTTTTTGGCCAGGCCCCACCTAACAGCACATTTAACTACAGGCATTCCTCCTTTAGTAACTGGTCACTGATGACTTGGTTTTTTTTTTTTTTGGTACCGGGAATCAAACTCAGGACCTTGCTCTTGCCAGGCAGGCACTTGTGCCGCTGAGCTGTATCCCTGGCCTCGGTTGTTAAATGAATTGGTCACTAAATGAGGAATTGTATATAGCAGGTACATTACAATATTCAGAACATAGAAATGGTCAAAGGAAACTCCGACCTGATGACTTTGCTTTTATTCGCGTAACTCTCACATCCAGCACCGGATTGTATAACAGAACATGAAACTACGGTATAGCGCTATACAGCACAATCAGCAAAAATTACAGTACTGTATACACAAGGTGTACTGTAAAAAAATGACAGGCTCTCTGTAAACAAGATGGATAAAACTCTATAAAAAAGAAAAAAAAAGAAGCTGGGTCCTGAGCCTGGGCAGAGGGTCGTTGCGTCTGCACGGCGTGCTTCGGTGGAGAGTCGGAGGAGTCGTTAAGCAGGCAGGTCGTTAAACGAAGACTGTCCGGAACTCACCCATGGGTGCCTTCCTGTCAAACGCGTGAGGCTTTTGGGGGGACACCGCATATGTAAACCATCACAGCATGTTTCTCCTAAGTCTCCGAGTGTTACGCTAAAGTCTTTCTCCAAAGTTTGGACCTGGTTTCCCTGGAACTGGCTCGCTGCAGAGGCCTGGCGAGAGGGTTCCCCAAACCCACGGCCTTTCTGTTTTCTTGCGCTAGCCCGTCAGTGTCATTGAATGCCCAGGGGTAAGTGAAGCACCAAAACGTAATTATATCTTCCCCGTCAAAATATGCGAGCTTTCCCCCTCTCTGCTACCCCTAGTCCATCCCCAACCTGCCCATGTACACCTTACTTTCCTCGTTATTTTCAGAGAAAAATGCAACTCTTTTGAAATCTTGACACGGTGGGTGTGGGTTGAAATGTGGACCCCTGGTTCTTTCTGAACCAGGTGTAATTTTCTTTCTCCCAATATCCCATAGCTAGATTCAGAAGTTGGTTGCATTGGGTGTGATTATCTGTTTCATCACAGATCTGTCATAGATTTCCTATGTTTCTGATCAGTTACCATGGATATTGCTTTTGTTATCACGGTTCTCTGTAGCTAGAAGCTGTGCTTTTGTGACTTTTACTCACCGTAAGAAACTAATCTGGGCAAAGCTCTCAGGATAAACCTTGCTTGTTTGTTTTAAATTCTTTTTACTGAAGGTAGAAGGATTACTGATCCCGGGGAAGTGGTGGAGAGGGGAACCGAAATCAATTTGCCATGTGCTTGTTTATTATCAAACATTTGCATCTCGTTTTCACTCAAAGCCTACATTTCCAGTGTGGCTGAAGCTTTGGAGACACTTGGCTCTGAGGTTGCCAGAGTTGGGGACCCCCCACAATCACTTCCTTCCCCTCTCCACACTGCGGTATCGTGATAGGTCTACCTGGTTGTCTTCCTTCGCCCTTGCAGCGCCCACTGTGGTAGATTCTGGCTCGTGTTTGCCATCCCCAAAATCTAGCAGAGGAGCTCAGAGCGAGGAGAGGTCTTGACATGTGTTGAATGAATGAGTGGCTGTTTTCTTGCATCTCTTCTCTTACTCAGTTGAAAAGTGTGATGGAATCTAAGATCCCTGCTTTAAGACAGGGCTTTTCTGTTCACAACAAGAAGAAAAAACACCCAGGGAATGCAGGCTGGGAATAAAGAGGGGCCTATGCAGGCTACTAGAGCCCAGGAAAAGCAGTGGATTTGAAACTCACCGCAGCGAGGGGGCCTTTCTGGACCCGAGGAACAGGAGTTTTCGGGTTCCACTCATTCTGCTGCTGTATTGTGACACAAGGCACCGAGGCCGCTGGTGTCCCCTGGCTTGCTGGCCTCTCTCTCCTTCCCCCTGCTTCTCATCTGTAAGTCAACCCCTGATCTTCACACCTGTCATGGCGCAACTTGGTCCAGGAGAACGGACCGGTCTCGAGGTGCCCTGAGACTGAAGAGAGGGAGGCGGGCGGAACCAGGATCGCGCAGAGTGCGGCTTATCGGGTCCTAAGTAGCAGCAAGGTCAGTTGGATCCTCACAATTTGGGTCAGAAAGAGGGGCATCTTTATGGGTTAGGACGAAAGGGACTTCATCCTGCTTGTAATGTACCTGGTATATCTTAAGATAATGTAGAAGAGTCAGGCACATCCCTGGAGATAGGATCTGATTGTAAAGCCCACATGTGACTCTAATAATGATTTTATCTATTCATGGTTTGCTGGGAAACTACACAGGAAAAACTAGCTAAGGTGACTCAGGGGCAGTCATGGCAGTTCTGACTCAAGATGGCTGCAGTCACGTCAAGCTGTCTCCATGCAGCACTCTAAATTCCGCTGGCCCACGTTTCTTCTTTCTCCTGGCTTTGGTTCTGCAAAGCTCACCATGGCCTCTCTGACTTCTATCTTGTAATGTTTTATTTTTATTTATTTATGTACTTATTCTGTGGTATTGGGGGTTGAACCCCTGGCCTTTGCTGTGAGCTACATCTCTACCCCTTTTTTTTATTTTGAAACAGGGCCTTGTGAGTTGCTAAATTGCCCAAGTTGAGCTCAAACATGGGATCCTCCTGCTTCAGCTTCCAAGAGTTCTGAGATGATAGGTGTGTGTGTTGCTGTACCTGGCTTCTTGTAATTTTTTTTTTTTTTTGGGAACCAGGAATCGAACTCAGGACCTCACGCTTGCCAGGCAGGCACCATGCCGCTGAGCTATATCCCCAGCCCCTCTTAATGTTTTAATGTCAGCTTTCAACATTAATCATCATGGTCTCCCAGCCCCACAGTTTCTTCCTTCAAATGCCCCGGAGGAAGGAGCTGATGGGTCCAGCTCGTTTTCTTATGTCAGGGCAGCATACGGCATACCATGGATTGGCTGTTCCTGGTCAGGGTTCAATGATCCAGTCAAATATGGCTAAGGGTCAGTGTCATGTGCTACAAAACTGCCAGTTGGGCAGTTTTTGCCAACGGCTGTGGGCAGGGCCTGGGTGGTCATTCAGAGTCGTCCTCACAGCGGCCGGCATTGAATAGCAGCAGTGTGGTTTGGGGGCTTGGGGCCCGCTGATGCCAACCCAGGCCATTCCATCCCCTGCCCTGCGTGTTCTTGGTTAGCACACGGCATCCTCGATGGCAGGGATGGGTGTGGGATGGTTTATAAATCAGCTCAGTATTTTCTCACGGGCACTGCTAGACAGGAGATGCCATTGCTCTTAAGGGAGGGCCACGGGGACAGGAGTCTCTCTCCCTGGAACATCGCAGATGGCAGAGCCTAGAGCTGCCTGGGGCTATTTTTGCTTCTACCCCTGGGATGACAGTGCCATCCCAAGAGGGCAGAACCAGAGCATTCAGGGAAAAGAGGTCGGAAGTAGTAGATGAGCTCCGTGCCCAAAGCCCGTGCTTTCTCTGGCCCTCCAGGGCTGTGATCTGACACTGTTCCCGTCGTGCTGGGCTTTTGTCATTGGCAGTGGGCGTTGTGGTGGAGGGGATCACTGGAGTGAAGGCGAAGGTGGCCATGCAGGCAATGTGGGGATTGTGGACTTATTTCCTCTTGTGAACTTGGTCAGGGGCCGTGGCAGCTTCACAGGCAGGCTGGGCGGCTACGTAGGGGCCTGTATTCAGCTTATGTCTCTGCTGTCACTGCCTTCAAATTCCTAACAGTGGTTTGTTTGTTTGTTTGTTTGTTTGTTTTTAAATGAAGGCCTCACATTTTCATCTTACTCTAGGGCCTACTGGTTCAACAGACAGCTCTGGGCAGGTGATAAACTGTGGAGGAAGGGGGTTGTGTAAACAGCAGGGCACGGTACAAAGCGTTATGTATTACTGCTCATCAGCCTCTTGTCCTTCTTCCCAGGGACACAAGACGCCATGTACATCTCCTGTCTGCTGTCTCCTGGGCCTTGCTGCCAGGAAGCCTCCCCTTCACGCCGTCCAACAATGGGTCGCCTGATCCGCTAACCTTCTGCGTACACGGGAGGTGAGTTTGGACTCCGTGTTCTGTGTGTCCTGGAGAGTTAGGTAGAGCATTCATTACTGTGGAAGTTTCTTTCCCATTTCTACGAATCTGGGAGGCATAGGACTAAAGTTAAGGTTTGACCATTCGATTAGCAGCTAAACTAACAAGCGAAGCAACGCAGGTGTGCATACAGGCGTGCAAGGACACACGTACATGTGCACACCAACTACTATCTATGTGTGCTGGGTCTGACTTAGAATCCACTGTTCTCTCTGGAATCTTTCTGTTTGTCAGGGACCTATTTTAGGGACCCGTTGGCCCTACATTTATCTGTGTACGTGCACATATGTGGGTTTGTGTGTGTCCCCGCTGGCTGTGGCTCACGTGTCCCAGGTGGAGACAATGGCTGTCTGATTCAGCCTGTCCTTTCTTCCTGCTAATGCTGTGGCCAAGTGAGTATTACTTTGGAGATAATTAATGTGTCCCATTTTAGTGCAGAAATATACCTTATCCTAGGTCACATGACAAATGTAACCATAAAAAGTTTAAAATGCTATTATTTAAAATTTATTTTCTCATAAAAAATGGTTCCTGAAATGATCATAATTTGAATAACTTACTCTATAGTTATAATACATTATGCCTTGGCTCTGGGCCAGGCTCCGTACTCTGGGAGCCCAGCGAGATCTCAGTCTGAGGCCCGAGCAGCAAACCTCTGACAGCACCTCTTTCACGGAAGGCTCAATTCCTGGCCTGCTCCGTGTGCAGAAATGGAATCTCCAGCTGCAAATCACCCATTTTACCATGTTGGTTTAGGAATTTTTGTTTTATAGTTACCTTGCAGGTTTAGAAATTCTTATTTTATTTTATTTATTTATTTTTTTGTTTTTTTGAGATGGGGTCTTGCTCTGTAGTCAAGACTGGCCTTGAACTCACTATGTAGCCCAGGCTGGCCTTGAACTCATGGTGATCCTCCTGCCTCAGCCTCCTGAATGCTGGGATGACAGGTGTGCGCCACCATGTCCAGCTAGTGATTCTTCTAAAAGTGGACTTTAGTTCTTAAAGGAAAGTGTGTGATGCTGGTTGGAATCCTTAGGACGAATGTCCCCTTTGCGCTCCACCAGTGATTGTTAACCTTCTTTGGGGATACCTACCACTCTTGTGGGTGTCTGTCCTGAGAGTTGTCTAAAGTGCCTGGGTGCAGGAAGTCTGTGGTTATCGCTTAGTGACGGATGATAGATGGCCCAAGAAGCCTTCAGAGCTCCGGGGGTTGGATGATGGCACGGGTGGCCACCTGGTAGAGCCGTAGCTCATCCGATGACAGCAGTAAGCTGGTCCTTGCAGGTCCCTGCGGATGTGCACCACCACGCCAGGTAGAAGTGGGTCTTCCTGGGCCTGGTAGAGCTGTGTTCCCATGGGAGGCTCTGCAGGAGAATGTTTCCTTCCCTTCCCAGTTCTGAAAGGCCACCTGAGTTCCTTGGCTCGTGGTCCCTTCCTCACCCTCCAAGCCAGCAGCATTGTATCTTGGAGTCTTTCCCTACCTCTCTCTGCAAGGATATCCTTTTCCCAGGGGACAGTGGGTGCCTATTTCCTCCAAATCCAGGTGGGCTCAGAGGCAGTCAAGTGAATAAAATTCTTCCACACCAGTGGACACAGGGTCATGTGGCATCAGCTTGGATGCTGACCTGCAGGGTAAGGCTGGGGTTCAGAAAACGTTCTTCTCTCTCCAAACCAGGGGTTCCCCATGCGTGGGTCACCACTGCCAGCCCCTGACCCCCATCTCTATTTGTTTCATGCCTGGTATGGTTTTGCTTCGCTTCTCTTGGTGTGGACCATGGGTCAGGTCCCTGGGACAGGTGGGGTCCCTGGCCCATGCCACAACCCTCACTGTGACCAGATCACTGGTGACTCACAGGAGTCCGAGGGGCTCAGCCTAGAGGACACTGCACCGCCTGGGCTGTCTTCTTGCCACGCCCACTGCTCTTGCTCTCCGACCCCTCCTCTGGGGTCCTGGGCATGGATCCCTGCAGCTGTGAGGGAGCAGTAGGCAAACAAAGGCCCACGCTGCTCTTTCTGCCTGAGCTCTCCCAGCTGGCAGCGGAAGGGGCCGTGCAGCTGGGTGGAGGTGGCGTCTCTGGGCTGCACCCCGGGGACCGGCCAGCACCGTGGCTGCCGCCTCTCCTGGGCCGATGGCTGTCTGGGGCAGCGCTAGGCGCCCACCCACTGCCTGTGCCCCATCTCCGGGCAGAGGGCGATGCATGGAGAGCCGTGACCTTGGCGCTCAGGCGGAGCTCTTGCACTCTGAAAGGCTCCAACGTGTTGGCCTGGTACCTTCCGAGCGCTGGGGAGTTTTGGCAGAGTGACCGATAAGTATTTTTAGTTTCTTCCTCCTTAATGTTTGCCAAAAAACCACAGTCATTACTCATGAGCAGGAGCAGTTACCTCCCTCCCAGACTCCAGAAGACTCCGGCTGGCCCTCGGGTGCCCACGGAGGCGGCCTGGCCCGGGCCTCGGGCTGTCTCCGGAGTCAGTGAATTGCTAACACCTGCAACAGAGCAGAGTGCCGTGCTTTTTAATAGAATACGAGGGCTGATTAAAATATACTGTGTGTGTTTAAATAAGAAAGTTATTACAGTAAAAGATAGGTTGCCATTAACCCCCATCAAAACACTGCCCTCAGTTCCACTTTTGCTTGTTCGTTCTTTTTCTTCCTTCCTTCCTTCCTTTTTCTTTCTTTCTTTCTTTCTTTCTTTCTTTCTTTCTTTCTTTCTTTCTTTCTTTCTTTCTTTCTTTCTTTCTTTCTTTCTTTCTGTCTTCTCTCCTTCCTTTTCTTTCCTTCTTTCCCTTTCCTTCTCTTTCTTTCCTTCTCTCTCTCAATTTCGCTCTCTCTTTCTTTCTTTCTGACAGCATCTCACTAAGTCACTAAGTTGCTCAGGCTGGCCTTGAATTTGAGATTCTCCTGCCTCAGCCTCCCAGATTGTAGATGTTTGCCGCCACACCTGGTTTCGTTCTTGCTACTTTCTGAAGCAGTACTGGAAGTTCTCTTTTGTGAGTGTCTTTGGCTGCGTTGTTGTGGCTGCCTTGACGTCCTGATGGATTCAGAATGCTCAAGGCACCTTATTCACTGGATGTGGCACCATGTGAGCTCCGGCTGTTCCCCAAAGTCAAAGTGATCATGAAAGGGAAACATTTTGAATTGATTCAGGAAATCGAGGCAGCCATGGCAGCACAATTAAAGATACTCATGAAAGAGGACTTCCAGAATTGCTTCAGAAAGTGGCAAGAATGATGGGATAAGTGTGTTTGAAGCAGGGGGTGTTGGTGGGAGTGGTGGGTGTGATTTCGAGAGAGATTCCTGGCAATGTGTGTTTGTTTGTTTTTGTCTTTTTGAGACAGGGTTTCACTATGCAGTTCCGGCTGGCCTTGAACTCACTTTGTAGCCCAGGCTGGCCTCAAACTCAGAGTGATCCTCCTGACTCAGTCTCCCGAGTGCTGGGATTACAGGCATGCACCACCATGCCCGGTGGCAATGTGTTTTTTACTGGAATAAATTTAAGTAAAACGAAACATTCACTGCATTTTTTGATCACACTTCACAGGTCTTATGCTTTTTCCTTTAATTAATCATTTTATTTTATTTTATTTTTATTTTTATTTTTTTGTGGGTACCGGGGGGGTCGACCTCAGGACCTCGCGCGCCAGCAGGCGCCCGTGCCGCTGAGCGATATCACCGGCCCCTTTTTCGTATGTGGGTTCCAGGAGTCGAACTCGGGCCCTCGTGCTTGCCGGGCAGGCGCTTAAGCCGCTGAGCCATCTCACCAGCCCTAATTAATCATTTTAAATCATGGTGAAATACATATCCTACATTTACCACTTTAACCACTTTTCAGTGTGCAGTTCAGTGGCCTTAAGCATATTCACTTTGCTCTGCAACTGTCACCACCGTCCGCCTCCAGAACTCTTCGTCTAACACACCGAAGCTGTGTCCCTACTAAGCTCCAAGCCCCGTCCTCCCTTTCCCACCCCGGGAGCCTCACCCTACTTCCACGTTTTATTTTCTGTGTTTTGGTCTTTTTTTTTTTCGGTGGTGCTGGCGATCGGAGCCGGGGTCTCGCTGCGAGCTGGACAGGCGCTGTACCACGGAGCCACACCCGCCTCCCTTCTCACTCTGTTGTGGAAACAAACAAACCAAGACCGAAAGGAAAACGCTGCGCACTGAGGAGTTTGGAAGGCAGCTCGTTTATTAGTCACGCCGGCGGGCGGGGGACCGTGAGTCCACATCGCCAGCCCAGAGTTAGTTTTGAGTTCGGTTTAAATGCATTTTTGCAAGCAGGAAGCACATGGCTTGATTACAGGTTGTTGTATGATTGGTTACATGAATTAAGTCGCAGGTAGTCAGGCAGGCTTATTGTAAGCAGGCTTACTCATAGGCATCGTTTATGACATTCCGGGTAGGAGGGGAAGGCGGTTTGAGCGGAGCAGGTAGAGTTCAGTGTGTCCTTGACTGGGCCAGTCTGTTCTGGGCCCAAAGTCCTTGAAGCAAGCTGGAAAACTACAAATGTGTCCTCCTGGGTAGGAAAACACAGCCATCACAGCTGGACGCAGTCATGAGTTGACCTAGCGTGTTATTTGGGAGAAGCCGCTGGACGCAGACGGTCAGGGCTGCTAACTACGTGACAGGCAGTGTGAGCTTAAGCAGAGGCTACTAACTGATTTCTAATTTCCGCTATGAAATTTCTAGAAGTTTCCTATTCTACAACTTTGCTCTTACAACTCCACTCTTTCTACGAATCTCACGGCTCTCAGGGGCTGCTGCGATCGGAATCACACAGGATGCCCAAGTCGTCAAGGTTCAGCCACGGCATAGGACGCTGAGCTTTTTTCTCCTTTAATCACTTGTCTGGTTGATAAGAGAAATGTGAAATTAAACCACAAGTGCGCTTTTTTTTCCCTCTTAGGCCACTGGTTTCTGATAAGCAGGGAGATCTGCGAAGGTAAGGCAGGATCTGCTATCAGAAAAAATGCTGGTGACCCAGGCGCGTGCCAAACCCAGGGGACCTCCCGCCTGCACCAGGCCCTAGACCTCCTTCCACAAATATGGGGACACCAGTTCCCTCCGCCCAGGGGAAAGCTCCCATACCTCAGCGTCTTCAACCCTGGTTCCCCGCGTGGATCTTCGTGTAATGGCAGCGCCTTCCCTACTGCAAGCGACAAGGCTCCCTCGGAAGAATCTCACCCTCCGTGGAAGCCTAATAGCCTGAAGGATCTAGTTCAGTAGACGCAGGATTCTTTCGTGAAGCACTTTCCAAATGAAGCACACACTTTGGGATTAATTAAACTCTTTGCTAGCTGCCTGCCAGTGTAACCTTTCTTTTATGCTTCTTAGGGGGGTACATGAGTAAAAAGTCAAATCTATTATGTTCATGACTCAGAGGGAAAGATCTGGGAAGAAATTACCTTATGCACTGTTTCTTTCTCTCTCTCTCTCTTTTTTAAATTTGTGACTATTGGATCAAATAAAGGTCTGTCTGAGCATGTGTCACTAAGCAAGAGATTCAGCCCAGGAGAGGAGCGGTTTGGGATTAAAGCATAGAAGCCAAAGGGAAGTGACACGGTGGACAGCATGAGTCCCCAGTCTCTCGGCACCCTGTCAGGGGTTGGGGGGCATAAAGAGTAGGTGAAAGCTGAGCGCTGTTTCAGCCTTAGTCCGTGTTCTGGTTCCGGTCTCCCTGTGTTTTTGAGTGCATGACATTTAATTAATTTTACAGTTAAGTCTCTTCACTGTTCCATTTTTGACAGTGTCGCTTTCCCATCTCTCAGCTGGTTGGGGAAAAATAAGTATCAGTCATTAGCCTAGCTCAAGCACAGACAGGGTTATCTGGCCCCAGCAGGAGATGTGACAAGATTTCAGTGCGGGGACAGCTTCCTGGAGGAGTTGGTCCAGAGCCTCTGTCTCAGCTCCCTTCCTCTTGATTTTGGTCTCTAGAATAGTTGGAAGAATGTTTGCCTTTTTAAGAGTTCTTTTTCTTTTTTCTGATACTGAAGATTGAATCCAGGATTCCCAGTCCTTTTTATTTTTATTTTTTATTTTATTTTATTTTTTTTAATGTGGGTACTGGGAGTCGAACTCAGGACCTCATGCTTGCCAGGCAGGCGCTTACGCCACTCACCGGCCCCTTTATTTTTATTTTTATTTTGACACAGGGTCTCGCTAAGACACTAAAGTGCCCCTGTTGGGCTCAAACTTCGATCCTCTTGCCTCAGCCTCCCGAGGGCTGGGATTATAGGCGTGCGTCACTATGTCCATCTCAGTTGAATGGTTTAAAGTATATCCCCAGAATTGGACAGCCAGCTCTAAATCCTTTAAAAACAGGACATTTTTGTTCCCCTAGAAAGGTAATTCTATCTCTGTATCACTCTCCATTCTTTTCCCTCCCAACTCATGGCAGCTACTAATTTCCCACATCTTCACCAGTTGTAGCTGTCCCGTGTATTGAGGTGGTTTTGATTTGGATTTCCCTAATTATTAATGATCTTGAGTGTCTTTTCATGAGCTTTTTGGTTATTATATATCTTCTTTGGGAAAATGTCTATACAAATCCTTTGTATATTTTTATTTATTTGTTTATTCCATGGTGCTGGGACGGAACCCAGGGCCTCAGTTATGCTAAGCCAGACCTCTACTGCCAAACTACACCCCCGGCCTTTATCTATTTTCAAGTTGGATTTTCTGTTTATTGTTGAGCTGTAAGAATTCTTTATGTGTTCTGGACACTACACCCGGATTAGAGAAATGATTTGTATAGATTTTCTCCCATTCTGGGTTTATCTTCTCATCTTGATGGGGCTTGGAATCATCAAAGTTTACAATTTTGGTGAAGTTCAATTTCTGTTTCTTTTTTTGTCAGTAATGCTTTTCATGTTGTATCTAAGAAACCATTGTCTATCCAAGGTCGTGAAAGTTATTTATTCCTGTTTTCTTCTAAGATTTTTATTTTTTCATTTTGTTTTGTTTTGTGACAGGGTCTCACTATGTTGTTCAAACTGACCTTGAACTCACTATGTAGCACAGGCTGGCCTTGAACTCTCAGCAATCCTCCTCCCTCAGCCTCCCGAGTGCTGGGATTACAGGTGTGTGCCACCATGCCCAGTTTAAGATTTTTATTTTTCGTCTGTTACATTTAACTCTCATAAGGATTGTGTTGAATCTGTGGAGCACTTCGGAGTATTGCCATATTAATGATGTTAAGTATCCTAATCTACAATCATGGAGTCCATTGTTTAGGTCTTCTTTAATTTCTTTCAGTAAGGGATATTTTCCATATTTTTTAGTTTTCAGCTTTTGATGCAGTTATAAATGGAATTGTTACCTAAATTTTATTTTCCTATTGTTCATTGCTAGGACACAGACATACAATTGACTTTTGTATATTGCTTTCCCTGTCTTGTAGCCTTGCTTGAAATTATTAGTTCTAATGGTGGTGGTGTTGGTGTGTGTGTGTGTGTGTGTGCATGCACACACATGCACGTGTGTATTCCCTAGGATTTTCTATATATGATATCATACCATCTGTGAATAGAGACAGTTTTACTTCTTTTACAATTTAGATGCTTTTTTTTCTTGCCTAATTTCCCTGGGCCAGAGCCTTTGGTACAATGTCGAGTGGGGTTGGTGGGGGAAAATATCTGAGTTACTCTTGATTTCAGAAGGGGAATATTCAATCTGCCATCATCAAGTATGATATTAACTGGGCCTTTCATAGAGGAGGGGGTTCCCTTCTATTCCTGTTTTGGGGAGGGCTGCTAACGTCAAAGGGTGTTGGGTTTTGTCCAATGCTTTGCCTGCAACTATTTCGACAGTTATGCAGACTCATCGTTGCTCAATTAATATGGTGTCTTACATTGATTGATTTTCATATGTTAAACCAACATTGCATCCTGAGATAAATCCTATTTGGCCACATAATCCTTTTTATGTGGTTCAACTTGCTAGTATTGCTGATATTTGAATGGACTGCTGGATTTAATTTGCTAGTATTTTTTTGAGAGATATTGTACTGTGTGTGATTTTCTCGTGATACCTACATCTGTTTTTGGTACCAAGGAATTATAGAGTGAGTTGGGAAATATTCTATCCTGCTTTCCTTTTGGAAGAGTCTGTGAAAGATTGGTGTTCACTTTTCTTTAAACATTTGGTAGAATCCAGTGAATCGTGGGCCTGGGATTTTTGAATGTGTGTGTTTGCTGGGGTAATTTTTCTTTCTTTCTTTTTTTTTTGTGTGTGTACCGGGGGTTGAACTCAGGATCTCGTGCACCAGTAGGCACCCTGCCGCTGAGCGATTATCACTGGCCCTTTTTTCATATGTGGGTACTGGGAGTCGAACTCAGGACCTCGTGCTTGCCAGGCAGGCGCTTATGCCGCTGAGCTATCTCACCGGCCCCTTTCTCTGTCTTTCTTTCCTTCCTTCCTTCCTTCTGTCTCTGTCTCTTCTTTCTTTTTTTGAGACAGAGTCCCTTGGTAGTTCAGGCTGGACTTGAACTCATTAGGTAGCCCAGGCTGGCCTCAAACTTGAAGAGATCCTCCTGCCTCAGCCTCCCAAGTGCTGGAATTATAGGTGTGTGCCACCATCCCCGGTGTGGCAGGGGTAAATTTTGATAACTAACTCAGTCCCTTTAGTTGTTAGAAGTATTTAGATTTTCTGTTTCTGTTTGAGTCACTTTTTGAGTTTTCCCTTTTTTCTTAATGTTTGATACTTACACTGTTATTTTAATTTCTTCTATCAGTCACTTTTCTAACTTCAAATAATGGCACTGTACTTTGATTTCTTGTAAATCAACTGCCCACAATTTCATTTGATCCTCTACTTTGTCAGCTAGGATGTTTACATCCTGTCCTTTCTTTCCTTCTTCCTAGTCATAACATCAGGTCAAGATTGGGAACCTTTGTTTTCTACCCTGCCACACAGCCAAGTCTTGGGTGCTGTCTACATTTTGAATATAAAAGTTGAAAGCCAATAAATGGCTTTCCATGATAATGATAGTCTTGGGAGTGCCCAATATCTTCCCAATAGTGAACTCTGTCTCATTTTCCCAAATGTAAAAAAAAATTGTTATATTACATCAGCTGCTTCACATTATGTCACAATTTGGACCCCTATTTCTCATCTACTATTTGTCCTGTTTCTTTCCTTTCTTTCTCCCTTCCTTCCTTCCTTGCTTTCTTCCTTCCTTCCTTTCTTTTGAGACAGGGTCTTGCTATGTTGTCCAGGCTGGTTCTGAACTCACTATGTAGGTCAGGCTGGTCTCAAACTCTTGGCGATCCTCTTGCCTCAGCCTCCTGAGTGCCAATGCTGGGATTACAGGTGTGCACCCCTCCCCACTGCCAGACTTTTGATGTTTTTCTAGAGTGTCTAGTTGCCTTTCTTTTCTTTTGTTCTAGCATGAATTGCCTTAGTTTTATCCTCAGTTCTTTTTTTTTTTTTTATTGTGGATACCGGGGGTCGACCTCAGGACTTTGCGCGCCAGCAGGTGCCCATGCTGCTGAGCGATATCACCGGCCCTTTTTTCGTATGTGGGTTTCGGGAGTCGAACTTGGGCCCTCGCGCTTGCCAGGCAGGCGCTTACGCCGCTGAGTCATCTCACCGGCCCCTTATCCTCAGCTCTTCTTCAAGCTTTTCATAATTCCTCCTATTCTATTGAATCTCCCCTTTCACTAGAGATCTTCCTCGTCCAACTGCTTTCCTCTGCAAGCTGGATGGTTGCTCACTGCCTTCGCAGCAGCTTTTGGAAGCAGTTCTCCCTGTGCTTCCTCTAAACCCTGCACCTTGCTCACGCCTCTGCTAAATCATCTCAGTTCCCCTGAGCTCTGGCTTTTCCCTTATCTTGGTTACTTTCTAGTCACTGAGACACAACGCTCAACATGCACATTTTGGCTTACAGTGTGTAGAGGTTTCAGTCCATAGTTGACTGGCTCCAAGGTAGGGTGGTGTGGCAGAGGGGTGTGGTGGAAGAGAAACAGTCCCTGGAATGGCAGCAGGAAGCAGAGAGAGAGATCAAGGGAGGAGGAGGAGAAAAAAAAAAACCCTTCCAGGCCACGCCCCTAGTGACCCACCTCCTCCAAACAGGCTTCACCTCCCAACATCATGTTTAACCATAAACTCAGTGCACTGATCCACTGATGACTGTCACACCCCCATGATCCAGTCACCTCCCAAAAGCCCCTCATGAGAGCATGAGGCATTGGGGTTCATCTAGATATGAACCATAACATCCCTCTTTCCTAGTTCTTTGTTTCTTCTTCCTCCTCTTCCTCTTTTCTCCTCTTCTCTTTCTTTCTCCTTCTCTTCCTTCTTTTCTTCCTCTTTCTCTTCTTCCTTTTCCTCTTCTTTCTCCCCCCTCCACCGCTTTGTCCACTTCCTCTTCTGTTCCTCCTTTTCAGACAGGGTCTCACTAAGTTGCCCAGGCTGACCTCAAACTTGTCATCCTCTTGCCTCAGCCTCCCTGGAGTGCTGGGATTACAGGCATGTGCCACCACATCTGGCTCTAGTTTTTTTTTTTCCTTTCCAAATCATTTAACCTTCTATTTTTTTCTTCCTGTCATTCTAGAGGTTGGCCTTACCTCAGTTTCCCCATCTCTTAAAGGAATAGTCCAGATCTTTCCAGAATATAACCTCAGTAGAATTTAGAAGGCGATGAGCTTACACTGAAAATGTGTCTCAAAATGCCAGGAAAGAGGTGTGACATAGAATCAAGGAATCAATTTCATTGTTAATTTCTCGTGACTTTCCCCTGGTTTTGACTAATTATCCATCCTGTGGGCTAGATTCATTTTGAATTTAATATCATTGTATGGGGTTCAATCAGAAAGAGGGATAATCAAGGTTAAAATGGTTATAGAATTAAGTACTAGTTTTTCTCTCCTACTTAAAATGGAAATGTGAAAAATTTACTTTTTTAATATTGAAATTAATCCAAATATTGATAAGTCTATCAGCAAGCATTTAAGGGAGATAATTTAATGCATAATCCCTGCTGAGCACTTATTAACCATAAGGCTGCCTGTTCAAGTCGGCAGAACTTGTATTTGAATCAGGTGCCTCTCTGGAAATATTTTGGCTTAATTCAACACATTAAAAAAAGAAAGAAAGAGAAAAACAAATTGGATGTGCAAATCTGCTTTGTAAGAGGGAAAAATTTATTATGAGCAGTAAATCCAGAAATCAAGCTCACACACCCACAAGTGGTTAGGGGCAGGCCGAGTGGATGTTCGGGTGCTGACCGATCTTGTAACATCTTACATTGTATCATGAAGCACATGGAGGTGGTTCATGTTTTAAACTTTGCATTAAAATTTCAGGACAGAAAGAAATTAGGGTAAATTGAGGGATAAATCATATAAAAATTAAAATGGCTGGGCGTGGTAGCCCATACCTGTAATCCCAGCTACTCCAGAGGTTGAGGTGGGAGGACCACAGGTTCCAGGCCAACCTTTGCAATTTAGCAAGACTTCATCTCAAAATAAAATTTTGTATTTATTTGTTTGTTTTTTGAGACAGGGTCTTGCAATGTATTCCAGGCTGGCCTTGAACTCTTTTTTTTTTTCTTTTGGGAACCTGGAACCGAACTCAGGACCTTGCGCTTGCCAGGCAGGCGCTTGTGCCACTGAGCTATATCCCTGGCCCTGGCCTTGAACTCTTGACGATCCTCCTGCCTCAGCTTCCTGAGTGTTGGGATTATAGGTGCGCACCACCACACCTGGCTTCCAAATAAAATTTTGAAGAAGGTTCAGAGTGTAACTTGGTGGTACGGCACTTGCCTACCATCCTTGAGGCCCTTAGGTTCAACCCTCAGTAGTGAAAAATAAAAGTTCCACATTGTGTGTGACTTTTATGATTTCCGAGAAGTAATTTTTGCCTTCATCAGCATAAACCTTTGGACAGGCATGCAAATAAACCACGAGAAAAATTAACAGCTCATAAAATGCTTTACTTGCCTGCCATTCCCTGTGGTGGTAAATAAGGAAGAAAACCTAACCTTTCCCCACCTTCCGGCTGAAATAGTTAACATTTCTGGGCAAGGGGGTGGCAGGCACTTGCAAAGCAGAGTTAGGTATAGGCAGATGCCACACCAACGGTAACGCCTGTCACTTAGAACTCGCAATTGGCGTATCAGAGGGTCCCCCCTTAATCCACAGGGCGATAAAAACAGTAATAAATGTAGGTGCACTTCACCCTTGCAGAGTTAGCATTTTTATGAATTTTGACAAGTCCCCATTCCTGGTTTTACCCTCACACCAGCCCAGGCTCGAGTATTCACTGTTTATTTATTTATTTTTGAGTATTTAATATTTAACAATCTGTATTCTATAAATAATAGATGCGCCTGTCTTCACGACTGCACATCAGCGGCAGATTTTATTGTTGACGAGAGTGATAATGTTCTCTCACCTTCTTAACTTTTCATGTTACCGTTAATTTCCCCATCGTGGCCAAGAGTCCAGGGAGGGTTTTGGGTCATTTTGGAGAGAAACGAGCTGTAATAATCCAGTGGGAACGGAGCACCGGGGAAGCTTGGATAACTCCACGACCCACTGTGCCGGCACTTTGAGGTCACGGACTCCTGCAAATGCTGGAACCATCCCCGCCTTCCCCGGTCCGGTGAGAAAGCTGGAAATCTCCGCCTGCCTGACAAGTGCTGGGTTGAAGCCCTACGACGCTCAAAGAAGAGCCCGGTGGGACATATGTCCGTGAAGGGACCCGGCCAAAGTCACACAGCTAATTCTTGGCAGAATGGGTGAGATTCAATTTAATTCAATAAATGGTTGGAAAATATTAAGCAAAAGAATCCTGGCTCTCAGAAAGTTTAGGTCAGCCGGCCATGGTGGCACATGATTGTAATCTCCGCTGCCGGGGAGGTTGAGGCAGGAGGATCGAGAGAGTTGTGTCCAGCCTGAGTTACATAGCAAGACCTGCTCCCCCATCTAAAAAAAAAAAAGTTTAGATCATATGAATTTCCTTGCTGAAAATTCTTACAAATGGATGTCCGTATCATTTATAATAAAATCCAAACTCTTTATCAGGGTCAAGAAGTCCGCTCAAGGGGCCGGTGAGACGGCTCAGCGGCTTAAGCGCCTGCCTTGCAAGCGCGAAGGCCCGAGTTCGACTCCCGGAACCCACATACGAAAAAGGGGCCGGTGATATCGCTCAGCGGCACGGGTGCCTGCTGGCGCGTGAGGTCCTGAGGTCGTCCCCCCGGTACCCACAAAAAAAAAAAAAAGTCCGCTCAAGTTTTGGCTTTTTATTTCCGAATCCGATAGTGACATCAGCATCTCAGACCCTGGATCCAGCCTTCTCAGAACCAAGGTCCAGGCTATCCCTGTGCCCGAAATGCCCTTTCCCAAGTATTCCCAGGCGCTGGCATTGCGGGACCAGAGAGGCTTCGCCTTCTCCCCTTTCCATCTTTCCATCACACAAGAAACCATCCTGCTCGTTATTTTTTTCTGTCTTCTCCACTGTCTGTCCTTCCCTACCATATGCCTGTAGTCAAGAACAGCATTTGAAGCAGGGCATGGTGGCGCACTCTTGTAATCCCAGCACTCGGGAGGCTGAGGCAGAAGGATCACCACTAGTTTGAGGCCAGCCTGAGCTACATAGTGAGACCTTGTCTCAAAAAACCTAACAAAATAATAAAATAAAATAAAAAGGAAACAAATGGCTAGGCAGATAGAGAGCTGCTGCAGATACACAGGGGACAAAGAGGAGAAAGCGATGGCCGTGCCTTCTGTTCTTGCATTTTCAAAACAGCGTTGACAGGCATTGTTTGATCCTCATTGACAACCCACGAGATGCCGCAGCAGCTATGATTTTTCCACCATGAAACCAGAGCTCACAGAAGCCAAATGCCTTGCCCAATGCCACCATGTCCATCTGCAGAGGCAGGAGTGGAACCCAGGCCTGGCCATCGATCTGATGCCTTTTGTAGGAGGCTTCCAAAATGCCGAGTCAAGCTGGAAACCACAGTGGAGGTGGTGGAGGAGATTCTGCTGATCCCGTGGTACCGGTGGCCAAGTAGGAGTTTGGAAACAGGCTCCCTTGCCTTCCCTCTCCAGTTTCCTTTTCCCTCTTGTGCAGTTTAACTGCTGACAATGCGATGGTTTGGAGAATTAGGCTCCATAGTGGCTTCAGCCTGTTGTTGGGAACAAGGCATGAGATTCCCAGATCTTGTTAAAGAACTCTCCGTAGCGTTTCATTGTGTCTTTGGGGAGGCCTGGCTGGGGGAGGTGAGTGCAGGGTCCCGGGTGTGCCGTGCAAGGAGGCACTCATGCCTGGGCCCCTCCACTGTCCCCCGGTGCTGGGCTGTCTTCCCCTATTCCCGGCTCTGGCCTCAGGTGCTCGCAAACCCTGCTCAGAGGGGTAGGGTGTGCTGGAAGGGTAAACTGAGGCTCTGGGAGCCCCTGGGCCATTCATTTACATTTTATTTCTTTTGGTTTTTGACTTTTTGAGGAGGGGTTTTGCTGTGTAGTTCCAGCTGCCCTTGAACTCACTATGTAGCCCAGGCTGGCCTCAAACTCTCAACAATCCTCCTGCCTCAGCCTCTTGAGTGCTGGAGTTACAGGCATGCGCCACCAAGCCCAACTCACCTCCATTATCCCTAGGAATGGGCAGAGTCTCTTCGCTCCCCACCCTGTGCCAGGAGCTGACTCAGTCTACCCCAATGACTGTGATGGAGTCATTCTCTTCCCCTTGCCAGGACTGTCATTGTCACTTGGGGCTGTTTCCACCCAGAGAAAGTGGCCTCTGGGGAATGATGTAGAAAATGAGGGGATTCTCTCCCTTCCCTTGACATTGAGGCGGTCAGTCTCTCTTTCCCACCCAGGGTTTCCAGGCCTGGTGGGCGGGGACAGCCCGGCAACCCGTCCCCTGCAGGCCAGTGGGAAAACTTGCTACGCTAAGTCAGTGCCCGCGCAGCACCCACTGCTCAGGAGAAATTCTGGGCTGCAGCTGGTCTGTTTCAGCTAGCAAGAAGGGACCAACGCGTAGCAGGACAGTCGCCTTAGACGCCTGGGCCACCAGATTGAGGACCGTAAGAAGGGACCCTACGTGCTTCGCAACACGCATTTGGTGAATGTGGCAGTGCTCATTGAGCAGACATCTGGGTGGCTGCAAGGACTCAAACTACTATGACACAGAAGGAAAAGTCCTGAGTTTTATGCGTGGGGAAATGCCAGCGCGCTCCGAGAAGGGTTTTCCCTCTATCCTATTTAGAAAGAAACCTCCCCAATACGTTGAAAGATGCCAAAACAACAGTTGGTTTTATCGCAGTCACACAAACACTGAAAGAGCCAGCCTTGGATTTGAATAGTGTTTAAAAAACAACAGCACTTGGCAACTTTGCCACCGTTTCCCTCTGCGGAGAAACCGCACGAGCGGAGACGGGTTTCAGTACTGCCGTTGAATCGTGGGCTGGGCTGCCCGTGATGCCACGCTTCGATGGGATCCCCTCTGCATATATGCGTGCACGTTAAATAAAAAGGGTTCATTTGTAAATTAATAAAGCTCCGGATGGGTGCCGAGAAGGTAAAGGCACAAAGCACGTTTTCTCTGCACTGCCTCCTCCAACTTCCAGGTGTTTGCCTCTCCTGAAGGTAAAAAAAAAAAGATGAGAAAGGGGAGCTGGGCATCTGGCACAGCGACCTGAATCCTGAGTGTGTGAGCTCGCAGGGAGGGCTCTCGACGATGACAGAGCCTGCCCGGCTCCTCTCCGGGCGCTTCTGATTCAGCAGGGCTGCAGCAGGGACCGCAGATCTGCACATTTAATAACCAGTTCCTGGGTAACGCTGGTGCAGCGAGTCCACGGACCCCGCTTTGAGGACCACCGATCTAAGGGGAGATGCACCAGAAAAGGACGTGCCTGACCCTGCTTTGCTCTTTATGTTGAAGCCATACCTCCCTACCCTCTGCCAGGGGCTGACTTGGTTTACCCCTGAAGGAGAGAGAGGCTACATCCCCTGCCCAAAATAATTAAATGCCATTTGTAGGGAGAATCTTACAGGATGTGAGATCTGATTTTTTTCCCTCCCTGGACATGAGTAGAAATAATTCTCAGATGCAAAGGAGAGAAGAGATTTAAACTTTTAATTTTACTATTACTCAGTTACTATGAGCTGTTACTTAAAATATTTATTATTGACCAATATTTTTTTTCTTATCTTTTCTTCAGATTGTTATTTGTGCTCAGATAATGCTAACTGAATAATGATAATTTTAAAAGCAGGACTGCTGCTTTTAAAAACAGTACATTTTTAGCTGGGAGTAGTGGCACACACCTATAATCCCAGCACTTGGGAGGCTGAGGCATGAGGGTTGCCATGAGTTCAAGGCCAGCCTTGGCTACATAATGGGTTCAAGACCAGGCTGAACTACATAGTGAGTCTCTGTCTCAAAAAACTAAGGGCCGGTGAGATGACTCAGCGGCGTAAGCGCCTGCCCGGCAAGCGCGAGGGCCCAAGTTTGACTCCCGGAACCCACATACGAAAAAAGGGCCGGTGATATCACTCAGTGGCATGGGCGCCTGCTGGCGCACGAGGTCCTGAGGTCGACCCCCCGGTACTCACACACACACAAAATTTTTTTTAAAATAGGTGGTGCATACATGTTTAAAGGGATACCCTACATCTGACACATCTGATTTCCCAGTATCTTTCAGGTACTTACGGAACTGACCACCCTGAGCAACAACAACAAAAAACTCTGAAGTCAACCAATCACTCTAATCCATCCGGCACCTAAGCCACAGCAGCCCGGACTCTGATGATCAGGGTGACAGGGCTGTGTTTTGGGTGCTTTCCGGTTCCCTAGAAGAAGTTGCTGGCTAACAAATTATGAACGGCACCAGGTTCCATCTTGGTCCCCCAATGGCAGGATGAATGAAAAGCAAACTCTCTTTTTTGTTGTCGTTGTTGTTTTTGAGACAGGGTCTCACTACGCAATTCAGGCTGACCTTGAACTCACTATGTAGCCCAGGCTGGCTTCTAACTCACGGCGATCCTCATGCCTGGGCTCTGCACCTCCTTTGTAACCTGTCTTCCCACTTTTCCCCAGCCACCCCTGCCTCTGCCTGCAACAGCGTCATCTCCACACCCTGGCCAGGTGGAGGATTCCAGAGCATCTGTCCGATCACCACTTGCGCCAATGACAGCTGAAGTCCTTCTGGGCCAGCAAAGCCCCCTTCGGCCGAGCACCTCTCCTGCGTTCTCCTTTGCTCACTCAGCCACAATAGTTTAGCCTCCTTTCTCTTCCTCTGATCCCCAAGGAAGTGCTTGCCCCAGGGCCTTTGCACACACTCTCCCTCTCCTTTCAGAGACCCATGAGGCTCCTTCCTCAGGTGCTTTGATCTTTGCTCAAACACCCCAATGGTTGGCTTCTCCGACTGCTCTCCATGAAACTGTTTCTGAAACTGGAAATCCTGCCCCTCACTCTTGATCTCCCATTCCCTTTCCCTGCCTTGTTTTCATCCCCCATAGCACTTACCGCTGTCTGACTTGTGCACTTTTAAACTTTGTTATCAGCTGCCCACTCCGGGCACACAAAGGCCCATGGGGCAGGGACTTCCGTCTGTGTCCAGCTCAGGGCTGGCCACACGGCCAGTGCCTGGGGAGGTCCTCGTGGGGGGTTCGGCGCTGGCCCAGATCTCTGTTTCCCTCAGGAGCTTTAGGTGAGCCTAAACGCTGGGCAGCTTTAGGGAGTCCTGCGCATCCTGTCCCCGCTTCCTGTGCCACCAACACGCAAGCGAGTCTCCCAGGCTTCTGCTTCAGGAGCTAATGGCTTTTTTTTTTTTTTTTTTTTTTTTTTGTCTTGCAGCTAAACTCTTATGATTAAATTTTTTGTTTGTTTGTTTTGCATTCCTAGGGACTGAACCCAGAGACTGCGTGCTAGGCAAACACTCTACCACTGAGCTGCATCCCCAGCCCAATTAAATAATTAAGTGTTGTTTGTAGGGAGAATCTCACAGGATGTGCCATCAGAATTTTTTTTTTTTTCTTCCTGGATGTGGGTGAAAATAATTCTCAGATGCTAAGGAGAGAGGGCATTTTTTTGTTTGTTTTTGTTTTTTTGAGACAAGGTCTCGATATGTAGCCCAGGCTGGCCTGGAACTGGAAGCAATCCTCCTGCCTCAGCCTCCCGAGTGCTGGGATTACAGGTGTGCGCCACCTTGTTTGCCTGAGAGAGGGGATTTAAACTTTTATTTTTATTATTATTCAATTACTATGTACTATTCTTTAAAATATGTACTACTAACCAATATTTTGTTTTTCTTCTCCTCAGAAATTAAAGTGTCCTCAGAAGATAACTATCATTTTAATAATGATTATTTTTAAAAGCAGGACTGCTGCTTTAAAAAACAATACATTTTTAAAAATAGGTAGTGCATACAGGTTTTAAAAATCTGATGTAGTAGTGTGGGAGAGTTTGCAGTCTCACTTTCCTATCTCTGTCTCTAGGTCCCCCTGGTCTTTTTTTTTTTTTTTTTTTTTAAATTTTGAGAGAGGGTCTCACTGAGTTACTAATTGCCCAGACTGGGCTTGAATTTGTGATCCCCCTGCCTCAGCCTTCCAGAATGCTGGAATTACAGTGTGTCCCCACACCTGGCTTTTTTTTTGAGACCACATTGTTTTGCACCTGGGTTTCGTCACTCTGTTGTGCATCTTGGCAGTTGTTCCGTGTCAGTCCACGGCGCGCAGCCTTGTCCGTCTTCACTTGCGTAACCAGCATCACTTGGCTTTTCCACCAAGTGCTTGGGAGGTCTGAGCACTGAGGCTGCAGCAAGGACAGCGCCATTTATGTGAGGTCTGTTTCACCTGTGTGTCATGCCAATGCCCCATTCTGCTTCCTAATATACTTCTGCAGATTTTAATGCAAAATCATATTGTAAAACAGATGTTCTAAGCAGACACACCTTGTGTTTACCGAGACTACCCTCTCTGCAGACTTGAGCGCCCCAGTGTAGAAAGGGCAGGCCTGGCATAGTGGTATATACCTGTCATCCCAGCACCAGCGAGGCTGAGGCAGGAGGATCGCTGGGAGTTTGAGGTCAGCCTGGGCTACATAGTGAGTTTAAGGCCAGCCTAAACTACATAGTGAGACTCTGTTTAAAAAAAGAAAGAGAAAACAACAACCAAAAAGTGGACAGAAACACCACTTTGTGAGTCATCCCAGTGATGCTGGGAGAAGGCAGGACGGGAATTATTGGCCCCTCCTGAGGATGGAGGGGCTGGTGCTCTGTGACGTCGAGCGGTGAGCGCCCCTCATGGTGCAGATGGTGAGAACGTGGTGGGAGGGGCACCTGGCACCCTGCTCTGTCCTGATGACTTGTCCCCTGGCTCTCAGTGTACAGACTCAGAAATGCCCCAGCCGCCTGCGCAAACCGTGAAGGCAGAAATCCTGACGAACCGCAGCAGGGTTTACATGCAGGGGACACTTGTGTTCCATCTTCTGCCAGTGTGAAAGACAGGGAATGGCATCTTTGGGAGGCAGCAGGGCATTGAACCCAGGGCATTTTTTTTTTTTTTCTTAATTTTGAGACAGCGTCTGGCCAAGTCACTAAGTTGCCCAAGCTGGGCTCAAACTTGCAATCCTCCTGCATCAGCCTTCTAGAGTGTGGGATTACAGGTGTGTCCTGCTGCTGTTTTGTTTTATTTTTATTTTTATTTTTTTGATACTGGGAATCGACCTCAGGACCTTGCGCTTGCCAGGTAGGTGCTTGTGCCGCTGAGCTATATCCCTGGCCCTGTTTTGTTTTAAAAAGCACCAAAATATTAAATAGTAATGTAAGAATAATAGTCCATCTCGCTATGGGCTGAATGAATTTTGTCCCCCTGAAATTCACATGGGGGAGCCCCTGTGTCCAGTATCTCTGACTGCGGCTGTACATGGACATAGGGCTTTGAAAGGTGATTAGATTACATGGTTGAAATGAGACAATGAAGGTCACCCTGATCCTTCCTGGTGGTATCCCCCTAAGAGGAGGAAGAGAGGCCAGGCTTGCACACCCAGAGGTAAGACCATGCCAGGACAGAGAAAGCCATCATCTGCCAGCCAAGGAGAGCACTCGGGAGAAATCAAGTATGCTGACACCTTGCTCTTGGGCTTCCAGGCTTCCGGACTGTGAAGAATAAATTTCTGGTGTATAAGCTGCTCTGTGGTATTTTGTTACGGCAACTGGAGCGAACAGATACACTACCCATCCAACACCCAGCTTTAATTCTCTTCTAAGTGAATTTCGTGACCCTGCAACCATCTTGTTCCTTAGGACAGGGCTGCATGGGGCATCCATCTATCTGTCTGTCTGTCCATTCACCCATCCATCCACCCACCCATGTATTCTTTGTCTTTTTTTTTTTTTTGGTACGGGGAATCGAATTCAGGACCTTGCGCTTGCCAGGCAGGCGCTGTGCCTCTGAGCCACAGCCCCGACCCACCCATCTATTCTTGTACACCATTAAGTGTCTATCTCATCTAGGCACAAACACACAACATGACTAAGTCCCTGCCCTCCCAAAGCTATTGTCTAGTTTCCCACCTCCCAAAGATTACCGGCTTCCCCGTGTCCTCCCTGAGTGAGATACTGCAAACATTCACCATTCACCATTTCTAAAGTAGATATGTTAAAAATAAATCAATGGCCTAAATCAGGATTTATAGATCATTCCAAATGTTAATTTTCTTCTCTCTCTCTCTCTCTCTCTCTCTCTCTCTCTCTCTCTCTCCCCCTTTCTTTTCTGCTTTTAAGTATAGCTTCTCATGCAGACTGCCCTGTTTAGCATGAACATCCAGGAAGTCACTGAGGTGGATTACAGTCGCACCTCCCCTCGTTATGACTGTGGTCCGTGGTCCCGAGCGCCCAGCACAGCCAGTTTGGAGCTCACAGCTCTGAGGCACTCAGAGCTATTGATTTCCTGCATGTCTGTTTGCAGAAAGCACCCGACTCAGAGAGGAACTGGGGCACTCCCTGTTCCGCTAGCATCCTTTCCTCTCTTGATAGAGGGGACTGAGTGGTCAGCATTATTATCTGGGCCGCTGCTCTCTCCTACAGCACCTTGATGCCCCTGGGTGCCAGGAAGAGCTGGGTGCACCCTGTGAGTCCCTGCCGTGACTCATCTGCCTCCCCTGCTCCCCGCACTGTCTCAGGCAAGCCTGGGTGGCTCATTGCAGATACCCATCATTAACGTGCCTTTCATGCTCCTTAATTCCCTGCAGAACTTTACGCATCATCACAAACACGGAAAGGGTATTCTTCTCGGAGAAAGCCATTCATCACCACCGCCCCACCTCCGTCTCCAGTGCAGGAATGGCTTCAATTGCCAATGGGAAGAGGGAGCCAACAGGTATTTTTAAAGAGGCTCTATCCACCGGAGGATCAAAAAGAAAATATCCCCTTTGAGCATTTAGTCACACACATCAAAGGAAACAACAGTTTCAATCTTCATTTGCATCGTACAGGCATTAGATGTGGTCCAGTTACACTGAGCCCCGCTTGAACAGGCAGAAGTGCCAGTACTTTTCAAGCCTTGATGGAGACACAGAGAAAATGCAGCCAGGCAAATAATATATCACCCTGCCAAGGCATTTTCCATTTTTAAAAGGACAGAACAATTTTACATTATTTCTGGGGCCTCTCGGTGCCAAATATTGCTTGACGTTTGTTCTAGCTCCCTGGCCGGCCCGCCTGACCGTGTTGGCTGGTGCCAGCCTGCTGCTGTGGGGTGTGCCGGGGACCACGTTCAGCTTTGGGTCTTGAACCTCTAGATGTGAGAAGGTTAAGTGGCTTTTTTTTTTTTTTGGAACGCAGGCAGCCTGAGCTCAGCCCTGCAAAAGCAGCCAATTAAGATGCCACTGTGGTGGAAAAAACATGGCGTTTTAGGTTACTTGAAGATGCTGGGTGAAGAATTGACACTCTGGGGCTTGCAGTTGGGCTTCAAGTGCAAGAACAGCTTGGGGTTTTGCAGTCAAGCCCCACCAAGGCCCGAGAGGTTCAGGAGATAGATTAGACTCGATGGTGAGAACTCTTGGGAAGACAGACACCACTTCTAGAATAAATCAGCACACATGATTTCTAGTGAGGGTGGCAAATAAACACATTTTTCTGGATCTGGAGAATCAAGGTTGGATGAAATTCCCCAAACCGTTCTTCCTAACGTGGTCTACCTATAATCACTTTCTCGTCAAGTGTGAGGTCTTTCGTTAGAGGGCGAGCTGTGGATTTTATTGTTTTTAATCCTCAGCCTTGGCTGGCCTGAAAAATCTCAGGGTGCTGAATGATTAATTCCAACCTGCCCTAGAAAACGTTAGTCAGCTGGCAAAAGGAAATAGCCCAACATGAAGGCAAAAGAGCAAATTGACTTTATCTGTGAGTGATTATGTTTGACAAGATGAAAAAGAAAGAAATCTTTTGTTGCTGGAGAAAATCGTGCTTTGAGAAATCTTTGCACAACTATTAAAGCTGTGCTGTACACATTTCGAATTAAAATGGAAATAATCCCAGCCCGCTTTCCCTCCCAAATAAAGAGTGGAGAAACAAAACTTCATTTTCATACGTTCGCTACGGCAGAGTTTTAGAAATCAGAGCAGGACTCCAAGGTCTACTCCCGAGCAGTGCTTTCATTAACAAGGAAATTCTCTTTCAAGAAACCTATTTTTGAATTGCTATTTACTACTAAAATTTTAATTTTCCCTTTAAGTATTGTCACACATGCAGTCTGACTCCTGTGGGTGGAATAGCGAGGCAGATGGGAGTCTCCTCTAATAAAAAAAAAAAAGGAGAGCCAATTTTCATTCTGAAAGACTAAAAAGATCAGTATTGTTAACATAATTCTTTTGATTTCATTTATCCCATACCCATGGCATCACAGTATGCTTAGAACTTGAAAGAACAAGTCACAGGCAGGAAAACAAATTGTTTTTGCTCAACATGTGGTTTGGATATTTTTGTTCCGCTATTTTTTTTTTTTCCTTTACCAATTAGAAAATTAACCTTTAAAAATTCCGAACTCCTTTTATATTTTAAACAATCTTCTCTCAGCCCCATGACTAACTCCTTCACCTCCTTGGAGTCTTTGCTCCAATGTCAGTTTCTTTTTTCTTAATTAAAAAAATATAGTTGACACATAAGAATTGTACATACTTAATGGGTACCATGTGATGTTTTGATACATCTACCCATAACTTAAAATGTCAGTTTTGTAACAGTCGACGCTGACCTTTCCTATTTAAAAATCACACCTTGGGCCGGTGAGATGGCTCAGCAGTGTAAGCGCCTGCCTGGCAAGCGCAAGGGCCCGAGTTCGACTCCCGGATCCCACATACGAAAAAAGGGGCCGGTGATATCGCTCAGCGGCACGGGCACCTGCTAGTGTGCGAGGTCCTGAGGTCGACCCCCAGTACCCACCAAAAAAAAAAAAAAGAAAAAAATAATCACACCTCCCCAACACCGGCACTCCTGGGCCCCTTTCCCCTGTTCTACTTTTAGTTTTTCCATGCTTGGCCTGGTGACATACTGCAGAATGTCTGTGTATTGGGTTTCTTGTCTCCCCTCCCAGCTCCCGAGATGTAAGCATCATGAGCGCAGGGACTTGGGTTTTGTTCAGTGATGTACTTTATAGCGCAGAAGTAGGTGCACTTGGTAGGTGCTCAACAGATGTTGACTGTCAGGAGAAATTGTCTGAGACCTGGGAATGACCAAGAGATTAGCATGCCTGGTGGATGGTGTGGGCCATGGTTCTATAGGAGCGAATGCCCTTAACTGCATTTCTGCAGTCGAGCTAGAAATAGAAAATGGAGAGAAATGCAGATGATGCTTGCCTAGAAATACAACTGATTTTTGCCCCATAGAAAAGAACTGCAAACATGCTATTTTATTGTCCCATTTTTATTAACCAGTTTTGCATCTTAACAAGCATTCTTGCTTTCCTATAAATAAACCTCTGTTCTTCAAATTTGAATTGGATTCAACATCTTACAGGTTCCCTCATTAATTAAAGAGCTGAAGAAAACTCTTGACTCAGAATCATTTTATGTTTGCATGAGTCCTGATTTTTATCTCTTTGGAAATTATGGTGGAGTAAAACTGAATTATACTCCCTCCTATAGGAAATCTTAGCTAGCCCCATGGTTTCAGTACCATCAGATGCTGATTACTCCCAAATTTGTATCTCTAGCCACAACCTCTCAGTGCTTCAGATGGATATATTCTTTTTGATATTTTTGATATTTCCACTTGGATATATAGTAGGCATTTTAGAATTCCAAATTAAATTCTAGATTCCCACCCTCAATTATACCTGCTTCTCCTGGGTTCTTTAAATGCAACACCAATAACCCAATTGCTCAGGCCAAAATCTTAAGTGTCAAACTGTGGCCCAAAGCATTTCTTTCTATTATACCTCACATTCAATCTGTTAGCAAAATCCGTGTAATTTATCTTCAATATATGTCCTAAATCTATCTGTAAGACCGCCATCTTGTTCTAACACCCAGCACCTGCTTTTATAAATAAAGTTTTATTGGAACATAGGCATGAGCATTTGTGTATACATTGTCCATGATTGCTTTTGTGCCACATAGCAGAGCTGAGCTGTTGTGACAGAGACCATGGGGTCTGCAAAGCTTAAAATATTTACTCTCTGGTTTTTCACTGAAAAAATTTGCTGATTCCTGGTGTTTTTGGCTGAATAATGGTTCCCAAAGAATTCTGAGTGGAACTTGTAAATGTTCTAATTCTGAGTGGAACTTGTGAATGTTGCTTTTTTCAGAAAAAGGAGCTTTGTAGAAGTGACTAAGTTAAGGGTCTTGGGATGAGATGTTTGTCCCGGGTGATCTAGGTGGACCCTAAATGCCATCACATGTTCCTATAAAAGTGAGGCAGGGGCCGGGGATATAGCTCAGTGGCACAGTGCCTACCTGGCAAGTGCGAGGTCTGGAGTTTGATTCCCAGTACCAAAAAAAAAAAAAAAAAAAAAGTGAGGCAAAGAGATTTTTTTATTAAGTTTTAATTTTGATATAACTATAGGTTCATATGCAGTTGGGAAAGATAATACAGGACAATTCCATGCACTCTAATAGTAACATCTAGTATAATATCATAAATAGGGAGTTGATACTAATCATTTCAAATTTCACCAGGTGTTTTTGTTTTGTTATGTTTTGTTTTGTTTTGTTTTCTGTATTGGGGATCAAACCCAGGGTGTTCACACTGAGCTATATCCTCAGTCTTTTTTCCTTTTTTTTTTTTTTAATTTTTGAGACAGGGTCTCAATAAATTGCTGAATTGCCCGGGCTATGCTTGACCTTTTGGTTCTCCTATCTCAGCCTCCCAGAGTGCTGGGACTACAGGTGCATGCCTCCACGCCTGGCAAAATTTCACCAGTTTTATGGGCATTCATTTGTTTGTGTTGGTGTAGCAATATATTTGTGTCTTTAAAAGTAGCTTTTATTGCTTTTACAATAAATTTGAATATGATCTACCATGCATGTTAACTCTTTTTCCTATCTCCTATACTACCTCCTTTACCCTTTCCCCTTAGCCTGGTCCCCCTTCCTCTTGTCTAGCAAGTTACCTTCTACTTTCATGTCATCTTTTCCCCCACAAATCCACATATTAGGGGAGACATGCGATATTTGTCTTTCTCAATCTGACTTATTTCATTTAATATGATTTTCTTCTGCTCCATCCATTTTCCTGCAAACGAAATGAGAGGTCCACAATCAGATGGAACAGAGAGAGATTTGAAGACTGTAAGCCATGAGAAGTTGGAAGAGGCCAGGGAAGGCTCCTCTGTAGAGCCTCTGGAGGGAGTGTGGCCCTGCCAACATCTTCATTTTGGCCCAGTGAAACTGATTTTGGACCTCTGGGCTCCGGAACTGTAAGAGACTACTTTTCTATTGTTTTAAGACACTAAGGGCGTTTATGTCAGCAAACAGCAGCTATGGCAAATTAATACCCTTTGTCTAAGCCCCTATCAAATCTTGATGTCTACAGTAATCTTCTGACTGTTCTATCTGCTTCCTCTCTTGCACGTACAAGGCATGTTCTCCACCTTGTGGCAGAGGGATCCTTTTAAAACACTCATAAGATAATACTCTCAGCTCAATATGCTCTGCGGGCTTTGTAGTGCAACATCCTTAGAATGAAATCAAAAGATTTCACCATGGAATGCGAGTTGCTATGCAAGCTGGCCTTAGCTGCCTTCATGTCCTGGCGGTCTTTCCACAGGGCCTTGGGTGGCTCTGACAACACACCAACTGTGCGTTTGTCTCAGGGCCTTGGAACTTGCTGTGTCCTCTACCTGGAACACCCTCTACCCCACCCGTAACTGCTTGATTGCATTTCCTTCAGGACTCAACCAGAACTTCCCTGACCCACCTTGTCCCCACAGCACCCCAGCACCCATTCTCTCACATTCTCTTTTAAAGCATTCATCATCCTTCAATCTTCGCCTTCAGTCATATATTTGTGTGTTTGTCATTTGTCTTTCCCATTTTTACTAGCTCTGTGGGAGCGAGATTTTTCTCTGGTTTAGGGCTGTACCCCCAGACCTAGAACCAGCCTGTGGCCTGTCATAAGCACCCAATAAGTGTATGCTGAATGATGCACACACTAAATAAATTTAAACCACATCGAATGACAAGTAAGCCTCATTTTTTTTCCTGCTCCATCCTCAAGGGTATATGTAGATTTCTTGTTATTCTTCTGGCTACTTCTACACATACAAGTATATCTATATATGTAATAAACTTTATATCCGTTTTCTCTATATATAGGAAAGCATTGTACTTTATGTTTTGTGCCTTATTTTTTTCAATTAAACATTTAAATTGGAGATCTTTCCATAGCAGTACACACTGTTTTACCTCCATTGTGAAAGTGGATTCTTAATATCCCACAGCTTAATACTTAAAGAAAAATAAATTGCTTGCCTTGGTTGAAAATGGAAAGGCTAATGACAAGGAGGTAACTCCGCGCCCACGCCTTTTAATTTACTCCCGTAGAGGATAGCGGTCTGGTGTTTCTCAGATGCTCCTCAGTGGCTGCTAGGCATGGTGGCACTGGTTTATCAACAGCTTTTATTTCGAGCTTTCAACGACTAAACAAAGTTTTCTTTGGAAGACCGAGAATGGACATAAAATTGTCATCTCCACGAGCTGGCTGGAGCCACCACCTCAAATCAACAGACAACTGGAGTGGGAGCAGGGTTTGGGTGTGCAGTTGCTAAGTGCCCTTGGCCCCCTGCGATTAGATTGCTGCCCCCGTCTATACACCTCTTTGGGGCTTCCACCAACATCTCTTTGCATCTCCAAGCCAAGGTGTGATCCTGGGCTCTTAGAACTGTTCGCTTTGGAAGTCATGAAGCTGTTTGCACTTGTGCCTCTCTGAACCACCAAAGACGGATCTGTTTAACCTCTCCCATTTAGAGAAGAAGCCATTTCTTTGAATCTGGTTTTGAATAAACAATAAAAACTAGCAGGCTGTAATACCAGAATGTTCAGGAGGGAGTAGAAAGACTCTGGTGTTAAAGGGAAGTCCAAGAAGAACTGGATTGATTCTGAAGTCGCATACAAAGGTGAGATACATTGCATCAAAGGCATTTAGATCTAATTCCAAGGAGGCCTCTGGAGAGCAAGTGTGCCCAGCCATGTTTAAGCAATAGCTGGGCGATGTGGAAAAGTTTTATGATTATAGCTATTGTTTAAACAACCTCTCTTGCAGCCCCGATGATGAAGGATAACATTCTGTTCTAGGTTTTAATTGCTAAAAGGCTGGTCCTCAATCCTGCTGTCCTCTTGGACTTGGCTACCTTTCAGTAAATATTGAATGAATGAACTACTGATTCATTCTGAAATTTCAACTGATTCCTGGTCCACAAATCAGGCCTTTTTACATTTAAATTATGTTTTAAGTGATCTGAAATTCAGGCTTTCTAGGCCCAAATATCTCTCTATTTGCAGTACGTGACAAATCTCTACTTTTGCATCTTAGCTGCGGACATTCCAAGATTATGATGTCTGACATCATCGATAAATGGAGGCAGGTAGGTGCAGAGAAGAGTAAAAATGATGATTTGTGGGGTGGGAAAGCAAAGACTGTGTGGGAAAAGGTTGGTTCTAATGAAGCCCACGTGTTTTATGTTTTATCATGAGAGATGAGAGGGTGGGGGATCTCTCGGTATCCTTCTTTCCTTTTCCTCCTCATCATTTTGGTTTTTTGAGATAAGGTCTTGCTATATCATTCAGGCTGACCTTGGACTCACTATGTACCCAAGGCTGGCCTCAAATTCACGGCAATCCTCCTGCTTCAGCCTGCTGAGTACTGGGATTACAGGCATGCGTCATCATGCTTGGCTGTCTGCATTATTCTTACAACTGCATGCAAATTTACAATTATCTCAAAAATAAAAAATTAATTAAAAACGAAGGAGGAGAAAACTTCTGGAAGCAGAACCCTTAGATATTACATTTAACCACACAGCCTCTAGGGAAGACATAGCTAGAATAAATTCTTTCTTGGTTGTCCTGTGCCTGGGGAACATGAACGTGGTATCACGCACTGCCCTTTAGGAGCATTTAAGCTTTGCCATGGGCTCCGTCTACACCTTCCTCTCCCAGCTCGATCGTAGGAAAGCTTCAGTAACTTCCAATTTAAGGAAGCAAGTCCAAGTACTTTATTATTCTCGTCACCAGTAATAGTAAAGTCACTTTATTTCTGAAAGCTGCTTGGGAAAGAAGGCCCTTGTGCATATTTTTTTGAAGTTAAGAAAGGTAATGATTTAATATTCCTTTTGTTTACCTTACAGGTCCTGCATTGCTTGAAGAACTTTGGGGCCAAAATGGGCAAAGATTCGGTGCAGAGCGTCAGCAGTGCATACCTTCTAAAGACTCCCTTTTCTAAATGCACGTGGTCAGTGTTTTCAGGCCACTTCCTTTACTTAAAATGCCCATCTTGGGCCGGTGAGATAGCTCAGTGACATAAGCGCCTGCCTGGCAAGCGTGAGGTCCTGAGTTCGACTCCCGGTACCCACATACAAAGGAAAAAAGGGCCAGTGATATCGCTCAGTGGCACAAGCGCCTGCTCGCAAGCACAAGGTCCTGAGTTTGACCTCCGGTACCCACAAAAAAAAAAAAAAAAAAAAAAAAATGCCCATCTCTCGGCTACCTTCCCAAGCAAACTCGAAAACACCCGCCAACCAGCTCCCTCTCCCATCATCTCATTCCCTATCCCAGGGATTCTCCAACTCGTTGATTTCAGGATTGCTTTACACACTTAGTTATTGAAGACATCAAAGAGCTTTGGTTTATGTGAGTTTGTTGATCTAGAGTTAGGTTCTGTATCTGAAATTAAAAATTTAAAAAATATCTACTACTTCATTTAGAAAGAACAATAAACCCATGACAGGTTAACATAAATCCTATTTTTTTTTTACAAGGAATGGCTGCATTTTCCAAAAACGAAAAATTAGTGGTAAGAATGTCATTATTTTTATAGTTTTGCAGATTTCCTTTAATACCTAACTTTTAAGACCACTGGATTCTTCTGCTTCTGCTTTCAGTCTTGTGAGGTTACATTATGCAGCCTCTGCTAGGGAAGAGATTGGTGTTTTTGGGACGATCTTCGGGGGACGGATAGATTTTTTTTGAAAATACTTTGGATCCTGTGGATCTCCCGAATGAACCTTGGAGTCCCTGCTACCCCACTCTGAGAACTGTGACACTGGTCGTTTCAGCGGTAACAGTGACTCTTTAAGGGCCCGGGCAACGTTCCTTACTTCCTCCTCCGTTTCCACTGCATCCTGCCCTGCTGTTGATGTTTGCTAACACGGTAGACTGACGCGATCCTTGTCCTCAGGCTCCTGAACAGCCGGGACTACAGGTACATGCCACCACACCCGGCTTAACATTATTTTTAAATTTAATGTGTCTTTTAGTTATAAAAGCAACACAGCTATATTATGGCTATATGCTAGGAAAGAGAACATATACGTACGTGCAGTTTTCTAGTTATCATCACATCGTGTTTTACAAATGAACACCGTAATTCTAAACAATACCCCCATCACTGGCAACGGGTAAGCTTTCCTTTCTAATATCTGAGAGTGGCACCATGTCCCACTGTGTGCATATAACACAATTACTAAATACCCAACATTAGCACATTTGAATGCTTCCAGTTTTTGTTGTAATAAGCACGGTGGGCCTGTGACGAATACCTTCACACATATAGCTTTTTTGACATTTAGTGCTGTTTCCTTAGAATAGATTCCCAGAAGTAAGATTACTGGGTCAAAAGATGCAGACATTTTTATGGCTTTTAATACATACTGTAAAATTGCTTTTCAAAAGGGCTATACTAATTTACAATGCCACCAATACTTTCAAGAATGTTTCAGCACACAAATCGTCAACACAGGTGCCATTAAGAATGCTAATCGATAAAATATTGTACCCTACTTGTTAAAATTTTGCATTTTTTTTGAGGCTCATAAAGTTTGTTGAAGAACGAGGGTACAATACAAAACATTCTTTTGGGACATTTTTATTTCTGGAAAACCTAGGAAGTTCTCACTGGCGAAGACCAGAAAAAAGAACACGTTAGGATTGGCACAAAATCCACGTTGACAGTCAATCTTAACGCCAAAACACTTAAACGACTTTTTCACTGGTTTTCTGCTCGTCGCTAATAATAGCAAAAGGGAAAAGAAAAAAACAAAAACAAAAACCCAAAACCAAAAACCATAGTGGAATGAAACGTTCTCACTGCAAACCGTACAAGATCAGAGACGATTGGAGCTCAGCTTTTAATTCAACTTTTCTTCTTCTTAAAAAAAAAAAAAAATTGGGATTTCAGCCTTGTTTCTGGTATTAACTGCCCATGTGCAAAGTTTCTAAATTTCTGGGCGTGGGGCATTTCCTCCGTGAGCGAGTCACCCCGCACCTCGCAGGGCTGGGGACCACCGTGCACGGGTGGTGGTGGTGGTGTGCGTGTCCGCCAGATGTGTCCGCAGCTGCACCTGCGTCCCCGGTCCTCGCTCTGCCTCTCCTTCCCCTCCGGCGCCAGCTCGCAGGGCGCACCCGCCCCCAGCACGCGCACCGCGGGCGCCGGGACCTCTCTCTGGAGGAGCCACGCGTGGCCGCGGGCGGAAGAGAGAAGGAAACTTGTCTCTCCCCGTGCGTGCTCAGGCCCGGCGCGCCCAGATTTAACGTTCCCGAGGTTCGTTCCGCGGCCTCATCCTGGGACAGGCGTCTATGACTCATCGGCTCAGGCGGTCACATGGGCAACGTGACCAAAATAAAGTTTCAGTATTTTAAGCCGCCAGAAAAGGGGACAACGGAGCACATTGGGGGCGGGCGAGGAAGGCGGCGGCGGCGGCACGGGCGGGGCGCCGGGCACCGGGGCGGGGTGGGGCCTGGCGGGAGGCGCGCGCCCCTCCCCCGCGGCTGGCAGCGACGCCCGGACTCCCGGCCGACCGGCTGCGGAGCGCAGCGCCGCGGCGGACCTCCGCGCCTAGGCCCCCGGGCTCGCTCCCCGGGGCAGCAGAAGGCTGCGGGATCCCGGAGATCCCGGCGCGTCCCCCACTGCCATCGGGACCCCACGCGCCGGCAGCGGCTTCCCCGGGAACGTCCTTCAGCCCCGGGAGCACGCGGGAAAAGCCCCAGCGCGCCAATGAGCGAGCGCCTTCCTCCTGACGGTCACGCTCCGGGGCGGAGCTTCCTTTCGCCGCTCCCGAGTTCCGGGAACCCCCTTTGATTGGTCTGGACGGCTTGGGAAACACTGTAGTAATGCCCAATCATAAGACCACGTCTCGGCCTCGAGGAAATATTCCGTGTCGGCTCCGTCCTGATTGGACAGTTCTTTCGGACTCTGACCACTGGCTAGCTTTGTTTAGGTCTGGAAGGCGGGCTTTCCTGGTAGTGGGTGGGGAGGGGGCGTTGATTCTAGGCCAATCCGTTCAGTCCGTCGGGTGATGACCAGCCAATGGGCCGGATGGATAGGACGCTCCTCCCGGAGAGTAGTGAGACCCCTGGTGCGGGGCGATTGGCGGCGGGAGCGATGACTGGCAGCCACACGGCCCAACGGGCGCTGTGCGTGGGCCGCGGGGCGGGGCCAGGGCGGGTGCGCGGCGGCGGCGGGGTGGCTGGGCCGGCGGCGGCGGCGGTACGAGGCGCGCGCTCGGGGTCCCGGTCGCGAGGAGGAGGAGGATGTGGCGCGCGGAGGGGAAATGGCTGCCGAAAACAAGCCGGAAGGTAAGAGCCGGCGCGCGAGGGCTAGGGGGCGGCGCGGCGGGCGGCGGGACGCGGCACCGCCGGACATCCCGGGCATCGCGGCGCCGGGCGGGAGCGCGGGGGCGCGGCGGGCGGGCGGGAGGGCGCCCCGGCCGGGGAGGGGGCCGGCGGCGTGGGGGGGGCGGAGCGCCGCCGAGTCCTGAGGTGACTCGCGGGGCGGCTGAGCGCGGCGCCCCGCACCCCACCCCCGGGGGCGGGCTGGGCCGGGGGGCGGGGGGCGCGCGGGGTGGGGGCCGGGCCCAGCGGGAGGAGGAGGAGCCGCGGCGTGCCGGCGCCTCCCCCACCCGGACGGGCATCCCCGCCGTTCGCGACCCGGGCGGCCCGCGCCCCCGGCCGGGCCCGGTGGGGGCCGCGGGGCGGAAAGTTTATCGGCCCCCGACCCCGGTCCGGCCCGGCCGCTCGCGCCGGCTGCCGTCGGGCGGCCGCGGCGCCTCAGCCTTCGCCGGCCGCCCGCTCCCGGTGGTGGCAGGGCCGGGCGCCGCGCTCAGCCCTGCCGGCCCCACGGCACCTCCCCGGGCGGGGGTCCCCAAAGCGGGCCTCGCCGGGGGGACCCCTCCTGCCGCCGCGTCTCGGCCGCGGGCCTCGTGCGATCCTTCCCCCTTCGCTCCCGGGAGGGAGGGGACCTGCGCAGCATCCCCGCCCCTCGCCGCCGTGCACATCCTACTCTGCCCTTGCACCCTCGCGGCCGGGAGGGTGGGGTCTCGGTTTCCGTGGCAAGTGAGGATCTCCACACTCCCTTGCCCTTTACCTTCCGTGACCCCGATCCTCGCTTGGCACAGGGGTCCGTCTGAGCCTGTCCCTGGCGTGGCATCTTTTGGGCCCTCTGCACTCTTGTCTGTTGACCCTTTTTGCCAGGACAAGGGGACTCGGGCTACCTATGTTCTTCTTTCCTCACCCAGTGGATCGTGGGGGCCTGTGCAGCTCTGAAGTCATTTCTAAATAGGAAAGCAGACACTTCTTCTAGATTATGTACACTCTGCGCACACTTTCCTGGGTTAGGGTGAGCTCATTTTCTGAATACCCTGTGAGTTGCCCTCTTTTCCTAATGGAAAAACTGGACGTTCCTGGGTTCCTTTCCCTAGTTGCCTTCTATCTGTGCTGAGGTGTTCTCTCTCCTCGGAGTTCCCTGTCAGGAAGAGTGAGCGCCCAATAAGATGTAGGGCAGGGCTTCCATTGTGCCTACTACTTGGGCAAAAAGGGGCCACAATCATCGCTCTCATGTCCGGGGGAAAAAGACGGGTGTAATTTTGCTTCCTGTTGACTTGCATCTTAAGGAGGGGGGTAGCCTTCACCAGTTGACAGTACCCCGCTGGGAAAAGGGTCATGTGCCCTTGACTCTAGGTGTTCTGATTACTGACTTCTGTGCGGTAAAAACCAGGCTTCATGTGTCCCACACTCAAGAGGCTTTGAAACTCCCCTGGAAATAAACTTCCCAATTCTTTTTTGGGAGGACTCATATCCTCCTTATGGCTTCTGTTTCCCAGTCAGCCATATTTAGTGAGCCTGTTACCTTGACTTTTTCTAATTTTCTCAAATTGCGTTCATGTTGGCTGGGTAAGGAGAAGCCATATGCCTTTCCATCCAGAATAGGGAGTGTAGACACCCATTTCGCCCACGTGCCATTCGGGAAGAGGTAGCTTGTGTGGTCCTTGTTGTACTAGAACCTTCCTTTGGCCCTGGTGTTGTCTCTGTGGGATCCAAACATTTCTTTGGATCTTGTACCTTTCAGGCAAAGGAGAAATTTGAATGCTTTCTATTTTTTGCTGTTCTGGTTCTTTTTTGGTGAACTAGAGATCATCATGGCGCTATATGCATCTGTTGACACATACCCACATATAGGTGTATTATATGCATAGATCGAGTAACATCCCTCACATATGTAGAGCAAGTTAGAAGGGTTAGATGACTAGCTGTACACTTTGGGTGTGTGTGGGGACTCTTACACACAAGGATATAGATATAACTGTTATTGGTAACTCTTTGGGCTTAGAAGAATCAGAAGGAGAATCACTGATAGATGGCCAGTTTGCTTGTCATTCGTGCTGTACTGAATAAGCAGAATGACATCCTGAATGCTCACCACGTCCCTGAATATGTGAAATGTAGAGTGCTTGCCAGTGGGCACCCAAACTCAGGCATTCTGAATTTAGGAGCAGTAGTCTTTGATTGATTCTGCATAGCGTGAAAAGTTCTGGATTTCTTTACTGCAGTGTAGGGGAAAGAAATTCTTTACTTCAGTGTGGGACTGCAGTTTTGGGCAAACAATAAGACATGAGTGAGAAGTTCTCTGTGACAGAACTAGGAATGAATGGCTGTAAATGCATCCCTGTTGTGTTTTGGCCATTTCATAATTGAGAGTGGTTGTGACCTTAGGAAAAGGTACCCTTGGAAAGGCCCTTGCTACTTCTTGTGAGGGTGGGAGGATCATTCTTCAAGTTCTTCTCTCCAGGGCAGGGGAATGGTGAGAGCCCTGTCTGCTTTCTCTAGTCAGGTGCTTTGCCTGCCTGGTTTCCGGTGCTGCTTCCCTCGCTGCTGTCACTCAGCAGTGAACTCTTACTTTTTGACAGGCTCAGCGTGGAGACTCGCTCTCCCCAGCAAGCTGTGTTGGCTCCAAGAATTCGGGCCTTTAAGCTCTTCTCTAGCTAGGAGGCTGTCTCCACCTTGTTCTCCTGAGTACGGGGAAATGGATAGGGTTTACCTGGAGATTTGGTGGTCACTGGGCTTTAACTGCTGGCTTTGCCTTAGTTGTATGTTGGGCATAATACCCACTGCCAGAAAGTACTGCTTTTGACCTCATTTTCTTTTTTGGGGGGGTTTCTAAAAGTTCTTTTATTCTATCTGTAATCATTCTATCTGTAATCAGCTCAGTGGATTTGTGTATTTTTAGGGGTAGTATTAGTGAGCCTCATAAAAACCCAGAGTTGAATACCTGCTGTGTATGTTGGCATGGACCCAGGACAGTCACTCATTTCTGGTGGTAGTTCTTCCGGGCCCTTCTCCTGCCCACTCACGGGCTTGGGTGTCTTCCCTGCAAAGCAGGGTGCTTAGTATTTAGGCCATGGAAGGAAAAGTGGCAAGGCCGAGCCAGAGGAACACACTGGAGTGGATTGTCTGAAGTTGGGCTCTCCTTGAGTTTAGTACAGTTGTGCTGTCTGTGTCACTGGGCTCCATAGATGGCTGGAAATGAGCTTTTCCTCTCCCCCAGTGCAAGGCGCTCTCTTGCAGTTAGCCAGGTTGTGTGGGTTCTCCTAACCACTTTGCTATTTTTCCATCTTTCCCTTTGGTTTTCTTTTAGAACATCACTCTTCATGCTCTTTTCGCCAGTTTTTTTGTACAGGTTGGGTGACCCCGTCTCCCTTGTCTTCTTCTTTTTTTTTTTTTTGTGGGTACCGGGGGTCAACCTCAGGACCTCGTGCGCCAGCAGGCGCCCGTGCCGCTGAGCGATATCACCGGCCCCTTTTTCGTATGTGGGTTCTGGGAGTCGAACTCAGGCCCTCCTGCTTGCCGGGCAGGCGCTTACGCTGCTGAGCCACCTCACCAGCCCCCCCCTTGTCTTCTTGAAGACCTGATTTAGCCTGCTACTGGGAAATATTGGGTTGGTCCATCTCATTGTTCAGTGGATTCACAGTGTTGGCATGTACACGGTAACCTCTCCTCAAGGTCAGATTGGGTCAGGTTTTTCTATTCAAAAGAGTCGCTCTTACTTACTCTTGGAAACATTTAAACATTATGCTCAGCCACATTTTCTGTTTCTCTGGTTTTTAGGACCTTGCCATTTTAGGCTTTTGCCCTAAAATAGCCCATCCTTCAGGGTCAGGTGGCATTAGCTAGGTGTCAGCTCATGTGTCTGGTGGGATTTGAATTCTGACCGATTTTGTGGTAGCTCATCTTGTGGCTTACCGTATCTTTACCAGTGTTTGATTACTTTGGACTGTTCTTGATTTCTCATTTCTTAAAGTTCAGGGACTGTCCCTTTGTGTGCAGTTGTACTTTCTGACATCCTTATGGAAAAAGCAGTAGAAGGTAAACCTCATGTTCTCTTCCTTTTCTTTACCTGTGCCAATTACCTCTTTTGTGATACCTTAGAACGTGCTATTTTGGGGAGGAGTCATTTTTATGTCCACACCCCGGTGGCTGCCGTCACTCGTACAGGAGCCCTTTCCCGGTGTCGTGCTCAGGGTCTGTAGGTTCTGTGACTCTGCTTGGGACCATACTGGATCTTGTTGGTCTTTTTGTGTGAATGACATTTTAGTGGATCTTGTCTTTCATAAAGTCTTGGAAATTTTTTTTCTGAATTTTAATTTTTTGGGTCGTAATCTTATAAAAATATACTCTTGATAGTGTACTATCCTGTTGAACTTTTTCTGTCCTCCTTGAGAGAGTAGGGGTGGTGAAGAGGGTGGAAGTTGTAATGGGGAGAGGCTTTTAACGGCTTTCCTCCAGATTACTCTGCGTGTATGTCTCTGTGTGTTTGCGTGCGTGCGAACTTAATCTGATTGGCTGACGTAACTTTTAGGTTATTTAGATGTATGATTGGTTGGAATGCTTATTCGACATTTGGACAGTAGTGTTACGGTAGCACTGTACTAACATACATATAGGATATTATACTAGAGTCGTAGGTATTGCGTAGAACATGGAATCAAATATATTCTTTATGTAAGGAAGTGGTAGAAAAGTGTTTTTTCTCTTCTGATTAACTTGTATTAATCAGATAGTAAGAACCATGTGAGCGCCTTTTACATTTTTTTCTGCTAGGAAGTGTTACCTAAATTTAATGCCTAATCATGGTGACCATTCTTAGGCTAGATATCTAATACAGTTATCACTGTCTTTGTTTTTTATGTGACATTTAGTTCTTTATGCTTTTTAATGTTACTTTCTTTTGGTAAATTGTCTCAAATTCTTTTTGGATATAGGTTAGGTGTAAATGATGATGATAATAAAATCTGAAGTGTGCCTTTTCTTTTCCTCTGCTATTAAATGAGACCCCCCCCCCCCAGTGTACATATATAGAAGGCAGTTTTCCTAGAATTTCACTCCTGTGAAAATTGTTGTGTAGGGTTGTTGTAGTGTGTGGTTGGCAGTGTCCTTTTTTATGTGAATGTGTGACTGAATGTTTTTTGTGGTGATAGCTGATGTATTTCTTTTGGGCTTCCATTATACAGATTATTTTCCACAATGTTCTATATTTTCTAGAATCACCTACCCTGCCTTTTTCTGTTGTTCTAGATGACTTCAATCCTACCTCTTTGTTTTCTTCAGCCATTCCCCTCTTGCCCATCATGGAATGGCAGGCTGCCCTGGTCATTATTATGAGAACTATTTGTAGATGTACTGTATTTGGAGCATTTCTGTCTCAGGGAAAAGTGACTGCCCACCACCCCCTTTGTCGTTCTCGTTTCCCTAGGGTAGGTAAATGGAGTGGGAGTTAAGTCCCAGCACGGGGCGAAAGTGGTATTTGTAACTAGAGATCATCTGGAAGAAACGCTGGGTCCTTGAGGCTTCTGGGCCTCTACACGTAGGCTTCTGGAAATGTTTCTACTGCATTTAGCTGGCTTCTTTCTATATCTTTGGCTTGATAACAGCACATTTCTTTGGACACAGCCAACAAGTGTATTGCGTCAGTTGGAGTCATTGTGTAGGGGGCTTCACTCGAAGTGTATAACTCTCTCTTGATGTTCTTTGCCTGGCCTAGGACTGTTTTCAGTCTTTAATGTTTGAAGGAGAGAGTGAAGTGTTCTTATTCTAATCTACTACTTTGTCCATATAACTTGAATAAAGAGCATATAGTCATTTGCTCTGTTTTTCAGATTGTATCGTGTGATCTGTGTTTCTTTTCATTTATTTTTTGGATAGCCAATCAGGTTTAGGATATATGTTGATCAGACACTTATCAGATCCTATTATTTTATGCCGCCCACAGATGTAGTATCTATCAGTCCTACACAGTGAGTAAGCTGTGTTACCATTCTGTAGTTCAGAAGTACTTGTATACATACAGTCAGTCTGCCATCCTGTGATATTTGCCATGTATTCGTAAGGAAAGCGCTCGCGCACACACGATGGACAGCAGTCTCTGATTTTTAACATGGTGGGACAAAGAAAAGGATCCCCCATCACTCTGTTGGCTCTTGTTTCTAAGGCTGTTTACGTCTTTGTGTTTTGAACGCCATTGCTTGAAGAGGTCATGGGCTTCCTTGTGTAAAGATTGGTAAGATTTCCTGGGCATATTTTTAACCTCATTAGCCTAGACTTAAAAAAGAAATATTATGTATCCCACTGCAAAGAGAGGCCAAGTGTCAGCCACATTTCTTCTCCTTTGTATTTTTTTAGAGGAGTGCTCATTTACTTCTAGCTGATAGGCATAGCATAAGATGGAAGGACCAAGGTTTTTTGAATGGTTCTTCCACATTTACCCCAATGTTCTGCTTACACGGTTGCATGTTCTCTTGTACATGAATCCTTTGCTCATTTAGACAAGTGCATTCACATTTTTTTGGTCAGATTTAGCCAGGCCTTTCAAGTCACAAAGCTTCCTTGCCTGAGACTGTTAGTAGAGGGTGACTTTGAGGGTGATGTGCTAGCTTGGAGTTGCGTTCATCCCTCTGCTCACTGCAGTAGAGTTTTGTGCAAAGTGACCTGGCCTTGAAAGGAACACTTGAGACTGAGTTCTTCACCGTTTTAAACTGGTAATGCCTGGAGACTAAGTAAATGGTATTGCTCTCACCACTTACCTCACTTCCTCAGGCCATTCCCCACATCCTCTCTCTCTCAAAAAAAAAAAAAAAAAAAAAAAAAAAAAAAAAAAATCCAGAAATGACCATAATAAGATCCTAAACAAAGCAACACATCCTGAAGTCCAGCTCTGATTGTTCCTTCTCCACACTTTGGTCATTAGCTTTGGACAGGTATACACCTGGTCCCTTTTGGATATGTTGTCTCAATGGAGTTGATGTGCAAAAAGCCTTTTGGGACACAGTGTCTGTTCCTTCAGTAGACTGCAGTATCTCTTCCAGTTTTGCTTATCAGTTACCACAAGGTAGCACCTGGAAACTGGCTTATTTTTCCCCCTTTATTCCTACCTAGCCATTGGAATGAATACTGGCAGCAGTAAATTACTCTAGCCCTGCTTTTGTGTGCACCATCTGGGAGAGCCCAGGAGCTGGCTTCCAAGGGTGACTAGACAACCAGTCATGACTCCTGCTTTCTCCGTGTGGCGCACATATCCTGGCCTTGGTGACTTCCACTGTCAGCGAAGTCTAGGGTCTGTAACAAGGGATAATCCAGATACGTAAATTGGTTAGTCTTTTACGTTCTGCAAGAGGTATCTGTGTGTGACGTTAGCATGATGTACAGGTACATCTGGAAGTATGCTCAACTGAAGAAAAACAAGAAAAAAGAAAGCTTTTAGGTGTTGAAAAACATGTATTATCTTTTTTTCTTTTCTATCAGGGCTGATTCAGATTGCCAGGAGTCATTTCTGAAAGCATATTAATGCAATCGAGAGTTTAACTTTTAAAAGCTCAGACTTGGCTTTTAATCCTTTTCTGAAAAGTCATTTCTGTGTTTGTGTGTGTGTGTGTTCCATTGGTTTTCTAGGTGCTCGGATATCAAATCATTTGGGAGTGATAATAAGAAATTGGTACAAATTATGAAATAGCAGAAAGATGCTACAATGAGACAGTTACCCATTTGTGATTAAAAATAATCTTAAAGTGATAATCAGAAGTGCAAATTCAGATACTCGAAAGAAAAATGGAATATCAATATGGTTATTGTTTTAAAATTAACACAAACACATACTATATAAAGAATGCTGTCCCAAATGGGGGCATTTAGAAAACAAGTCAGTTGATGAGATTGATTATTTTAAAATGCTGTTTCTTTTTCTCTTTTAAAAAAGTAATTGAAATAAAATAGCCTTTCATAGTGAGGAAAATAGAAACTTTGATAGAAGTTCAGCAGAATGGAAACATTTGAAAAGTAGATTCCAGATAAGGATTTTTTATTGCGAATCCACAAGGGGGTAGTGATGTTCTATCAAAGATATTTGTGGTGGAAATGTGAGATGATCTCTTTTAACATTTTAGATGTACAGATAAAGCTGGCATGTTTGCATTTTAACTTAATAAGATCTTCTTTTTAAAATGTTTACTGGCACAAATGTTTATTGCTTAGATTAAAAAAATTCCTTTTTGAGTGAGCAGCTATTTTAAGCTGTTTGAATGGTAAGAGAGAATATCCTTGTAGTTTTGTGCTTTGGAGAGATTGTATGGGATCTGAGGGTCACTGTTATTTTCCAGCAATGTAATAATCTTAAATTTCCTGGGAAACATTAGGAATCTAGGAATCAGTGACTTGAGTGTCCTGAATAAAAGGATTTTAGTAAATCGTGTCTAAACTTTACAAAGTTTGTATTACTAGTTGTATTTTCAGTTCTGCCACGAGAGGAAAAATGTGAATAATCCCCACCACTGGCTGCTTTTAATAGTTCTAAATAAATCAGAATTTTATAATCTCTTTTATTAGTTCACTTACATCATTAGATTAAAACTTTTTTTCTTCCTCATGTAACAGTACCAGCAGCTTCCACTTGCTCTCTTCGGAATTACTTAGTGTCAGGGGTGGTGTGGCAGTGCCAGACAGCCCGCTCCTTGTCTGTATCGTGTGCTCTTTTTTGAATGATAGGCAACCTGGTAGGAGAAAGATTTAAGCTTGGAGTGGGGATTATGTCCTACTTGTTTAGAGATGCAGCTAACCATGTCTTTACAAAATAGTACTTGTAACCTTAATAATGTGAAGCATGGTGTAGAAGTTAGACTTGTTTGTGTCATCAGCATTATGTATTTTTCAGTTTGGACCTAGGGAAAAGGTTAATACAGTTTTTCTGTGGCCCTCCCCCCTTGTTCTGAGCAAGGAAGGCCTACTTTGTTTTCTTTACAAAATGACCGGTGCTTTAACATATCAGAAGATCCACAGTTTCTTCTCATTCTACTCTGAGCTCTGCTGGGAGCTGAACTGTGACGTCAGCATTTCCATTCATGAATTTGATGCTTCCAGATCCCTTTTCTTGTTTTGTATTCTTGGGCTAACTCTGGCACATGCACAAATCAGTTTACCATCAGTCAGCCCATAAATCAACCATAAAAGGTAAAACAAAAGATAAGACACTGGAGTTATTTTGCTAGCGTTGCAGTTGCTCATACTGATTTGCATCAGTGCAGTTCGGATAAGGTCCCTGGCCAAACAGATTGGAATCTAAAAACAGTCAGTTTAATTATCTCATGATTTTGTGGATTGAACTGTGTTGTGAACATATTGACATAAAATTTTTGTTCATGCTGGAAGTTCAGAGTGCTGTGCAATAGCTCCTTTGTTATAAAGTAGCATTTTTTTAAAAATAATTTCACTGAATTGGAGGAATCTATTTTAGAGAGGTTAGGCCTGGAGATTAAATTATATTCTACTCATGTTACTTCCAGAATGAATTTGGGTGTGTTTGAGCGCTGTTACTCGTGAAATATTTTGAATAACTCTTGACACTTATATTTTTAATGTGTTATTGTTATTATGGAATTGGCACAGTATCCGTGTGTTAGAGTCAGATTTCATCTCCCCTAGATTGTACAGTCTGGTGGCTGTGGACTGCAGCCTCTTCTCCAGGGAGGCCACTGCTTGTAATTTAGTACTGCATAAGAACAGTTCTTGGAGAAATCTTATTTGGAGTTTTCTTCTGCAGAGCCAAGTTGAAGGCCAGGCCTCTGGCCTATGGCATCTTTCAAGCCTCCTGTGGTTGATGAATGGTGAGCTGTAAAAAAGTTCATTTTCTCTGCTTTCTTGGGGGTTTGCTGAGTAGGATACTTAATTTCCAAGAACATTTAGAAATAAAATGGGTTACATTTGGAAGTACCATTTTTTTTTTTTTTTTTTTGTGGGTACCAGGGGGACGACCTCAGGACCTCGCGCGCCAACAGGCACCCGTGCCACTGAGTGATATCACCGGCCCCTTTTTCGTATGTGGGTTCCGGGAGTCGAACTCGGGCCCTCGCGCTTGCAAGGCAGGCGCTTACGCCGCTGAGCCATCTCACCGGCCCTGGAAGTACCATTTTAGCTCAGTTTATAATTCATGGTTAGAGTAGATGATTTGAACCATAACCATTTTGATACCTCATCTTGGTCTTTTTAAAAAATTGGTTCTGAGGGTTGAACCCATGGCCTTGCCAACATCCTACTCTAGAGAGGACTTCCACAGCGCTGTGACTCCTCCCAGACATCGTCTCTTCCCAGCCTGGAAGGGGGCTGGAGCGCCATGTCGCTGATCGCACTGAGTTGTCTGGTGGGTGACAGAGATGAGTGGACTGTGAGCTGGCCGTCCTTCCCGTGGATGTACTGAGAAAAAGAAAATGGGCAAGTAGCACACGGATATGCACTTGAAGGTGAAATGACATTTGTTATGTTCCCTAAGAACTAACTAGTTCAGATATTATATAAATACGGTTTATAGAAGGAATCTGAGACTGAAGAAAGGAACATTTAATGGTAGAGGGTCTCTAAGAACTTTCTAATTTTCAAAACTGCATACCTCTGTAGGATTATGAAAAGTTGTTGGCTGTGATGATCGGATTTCACAGTGTTCTGAAGATTGCTGTAGCGTCAGCGTTGTTCTACCTTGAGTCACAGTGATGGTTTTGTCCAATGATGGCGAACCTTTTAGAGCTTCCAGTGATACAAACAGCTCATTGTGGCATGTGTGCCATAGATTTGCCACCACTGGTTTAGTCCTTTGGCCAGGAAGGCTTTGGGTTTCCCAGAGGCATTTAAAACAAGCCTAGTGGGCTGGTGAGATGGCTCAGCGGCATAAGCGCCTGCCTGGCAAGCGTGAGGTTCTAAGTTTGACTGCTGGTACCCTCATATAAAAATAAATAAATAAATAAAATAAAACAAGCCTACTTTGATTCTGGCCTAGTGCTTTTTTCTTTTGGTAACTTGGAATGCTGGCCTTTGGGACCAAGGGCCCCAGCTGGTGGCATTTCTGTGAACAGTGAGGGAAAAGCCTCTCTCTCCTTGACCGCTGTACCTCATCCTTACCAGATTGGTCTTTTCCATCCATCACACTGGCTTCTAGTCCAACTTCTCATTTTGCTTTTTCCAGGCCTCAGCTCTTGTGGAATGAGCTAGTTAGTAATGATTTTGAGGGAATTCATATGTGGAGTAAAGGGTCGTCCTAGAAATGACCTAAAGTTTTCCCCCTTCTGCCTTAGGATGATAAGAAAGTGAAGTTGGCTGTATGAATATTCACTTGCTTTGCTTTGATTTTTTTTTTTTCCCCTTTTGAGGTACTTGTTCTGGGTCAAGAATAAATATGTATATTCAAGCACTGTAGGAAGAATTTTGAAAGTACGGCCACTGAGATGCTTCCTTTCTGGTGTACATACTGGACTAAATTTTTACATTTGTCTGTTTAACATATTTTGAGTATTTTCTTTAAAAACTGTGAATTTTTTTTTTTTTAAAGAAGATGCATAACAAAAATGTTCAGTCTTTCTACTTGTTTCCTATAATAGACTTAAGGTCTTTATTCAGATATGAGGGTTCATGGTTTTGGACAACAATGTGTGATTACATCTGAAAAAGTATCTGCTAACCTTAGATGTTTTATGTCCAGGGTAGTTGTATTTTTTTGGAGTTGATTAATATAATTGCTATTAAAATGGATCGATTGCCAGTAATTCAGTAAATACTCTTCCTGATAAGAAACTCATGTGGGTAAGGAAGTCGCTGTGAGTCCACGATAATCGATCATACAGGGTTGTCACTTGGACATACTCCCTGGGCTACGTAGGCCATTTGGGGAGGCCTTGAACATAATTCATTTCTTGAAAGTTTCTTTCAATATTTAAAGATACTGAGGGACAAGTTAAAGTTCCTGGTGTTCTTGTAAACATTCTCTGCCTTGCCCTTTCCATTTCTGCTGTTATGAAATGTACTGGCTGAATCATTTGTTTTGACAAAGCTTTGATGGTGGTTTCTTCCTCATTTAGCTTTATTGATGGAGACCGTTGTGCTAAAAAGAAAGCTATAACAAGCAGAAAGGTGGTGAGTGGGTACTCAGAGCTTTTGAAGGACTTGCCGTTCTTTCTAGGGGTCCTCTAAAAATTGATCATAGATTACTTGACCAAATTTAAAGCCCAGAAATGTATTTCAGGTATTCTGGAAGGGAAGGCACATCAGTCTTTCTTTACAGAATCTGACTATTCTAAATTGGACACATCCCGACTTGTTTGAGTGTCTTGTGATGCAAATGTGTTGGTAGTGGCCACCTCTCTAACTGGGCAGGATACCCCTGAGAGTGTTTATCTGTCCTCTCCAGGTATTTTTAGTCTCCCTTGCCTCTGTGGCCACGTCTTGAGGAGCTGAGGATGGATTTAGCTGCTCTGGGGCAGCTCCAAGTTGTGGCGGATGCTCTCTGCTGCCCTCCTCATCCTACCACTGTGCCTCCCGGATGAGGTTCCTTGTCCTTGTTTGCTGAGGGAGCAGAGACAGAACTGCTTGTTTAGTAAAAATAAATAGCCATGGTTTTCAGAAAGCTCATAATGCTTAGCATGTGTGAGGCCCTGGGTTCAATTCCCAGCACTGCAGACAAACAGAAACAGTGGCCAGTGGTGATAGGGTACAGCAGTGTAAAAGCATTTACTGCCATTAAATGTGTGCTCAATAATGATTAGAATGGTACGTTTTATGTTGGGTATATTTTACCTCTGTTAAAAAAAAACTTCAGATGGATTTGAAGTGTAACAAGAAAAGTAGTTATAAGGTTCTAAGAGTAAATACATGGCAATATTTTCATTACCCCAAAGTTCAAGGTTGTGCTTTAGTCAGAAATCATGCATATACAAAAAAGTAAATAATGACTGTGGTCAGGCCCTGGGGTTCATTTATACAGAAAGTGATTTTTAGGTGAGATTTTAATATTTGCGGTATTTATATTTGTAAAGACAGTTGGCTGGCTCCTTGAGAAGTCTGAGGTTAACAGTGCACACTCAGAAAGGTAGGTTGTTCGGGGTTGATGCCGGGGAGGTAAGCCGGTCCTGCTTTAAGGGAGAGCAGTTTGGATTGTGAGAGCTCAGCCACGCAGGCGAGGCCAAACCACTGAGGTTCGGTCTAAGCAGAGCAGAAGCCGTCTCAGCCTGCAGGGCGGACATTCTGTGCAGCGGGACAGTCTGGGAACTGGCCCTGGGGCCACAGGACTAGATGTCCACTTGGAGCTGCCTTCGTCTGAGCCGGGATCTTCTGTCAGATGCCAAGGCTCCTGCCTCTGCTCTTCCCTCCGCTGCTCCTTTCTGTTTCTCTTCATAGAGGGCCTTTCTACATTGGCTTCCTTGCTTGAGTTGCCTGCAGGCGTAGTCTGCTGTTGTTCCTGTCGTGGCTCCTGCGTGTCCTGACTCTGGTTCTGGTTCCAGCACTCACCATCATCTGACTCCACTCGTCATGGCTCCATACAAAAGTACTCAGGACAGAGATTCAAACTGAGTCCTCTCTGCTGCTTTGTTCCCCAGGCCAGTGTGCCTCCCTGTGGGTCAGCAGTGGCCTGCTGATCATTTAGAGGAGTTGGACAGAGAGGAGATTGCGTGAGAAGGGGTCTGTAGCTAGGTTTCCTGCTACCTCGACTCTGACTCCAAGCAGTGTAAAAGAAAGACTGTTGACTCCTGAATGGATCTCTCATGTTCAGTTGCTATAGTGATTAAACTTTTTGTAGAGAAAATGTTCACTGCAGCTACAGATAGGAGGCCAAACATCCTCAGTCTCCGGGGTGTGTGGAATAAATCGGCTGTGGGTGTTGAAACTGTCCCAGAGCTGGTGCTGTGAATGGTGGCAGAGCAGGACACCCCAGGATGCAGTGATCTGCACGGCCTTTGCCCTGTGGGCAATCTCAGGTAGAAGCAGGTAGTTGGAGGGAAGGTCAGTGTCATCTGAGGTCTCACAGTTCGGTTATCTGGGTGAGTGTCTTCCCTTTCCCCCCGATTGTGGACCGGTAAACTTCAAAGGTTGGAGATGTTGCTCCCAGAGTGCTAGGTCAGGGGACAACCCAGCAAACAGCCTCTGCTTAAGGGTCTGGCCACCTGTGTGCATCCTCCTCTGGCTTTTCCTTGGTATGTTGTCCCTGGTCCTAATCTGTTGTTTTCCGTGATTTCTCGTGGTGGAGGGAGGAAACAGAATTGTAGAAGGCAGGTGGAAGACTCTGAAAGAACAGTAGTGTGCAGGCACCTGCATGCATTGTGCGGAGAGCCTGCACTGTTTGAACTATCTGAATTCACAGCTGTTGAATGAATTATGCTTCACAGTAATGACCTTGAGTATATGGTATTGAAAAAAGCAGTGCTTAATGTTATGTTTTGTTTAACAAAAGAGGAAAGTATATAATATTTTAAAGAAACATAACCATCAGAGTAGTTTTAGTAGTTAAGGGGATTTGATTTTTTTTTTTTTTTTTTGGTTGTTGTTTGCTTTGTTTTGTTTGAAATGTGGTCTCCCTCTCTCGCCCAGGACTGGCCTTGAATTTGAGATTTCCTACCTTAGCCTCCCTAGTAGCTGGGATTATAGCTGAATGCCACTGTGTCCAGCTGATTCCTTTTTTAACTGATTTTATTACCACTCATACACCGTAACAGTCACCTTTATAATAAAGTGATTCTTAGTCTGTTTACATGGTTGTGCAACTATCACCAGTAATTACACAGCATTTTCATCCCTCCAAAAAAAAAAAAAAAATCTGTGGCTATTGGCAGTCACTCCCCATTGTCTGTGTCCCTAGGCTGGTGGTGGCGAACTTATGGCGTGTGCTGTGGCGGGCTGTTGGTTAACATTGAAAGCTCCAAAAGGTTCCCATCACTGCCTCAGGCGATACAGCACTAATCTACTTTCTGTCTTTATGGAATTGGCTGTTCCATATAAACAGGATCCTGCTGTATTTGTTTATTTCTTTGGCGTAATGCTTTCATGGCCCATCCATGCAGTAACTTGTAGCGTTACCCTGCTCCTTTTTTGTGTGTGTGTGTGGGTACCGGGGGTCGAACTCAGGACCTCGTGCGCCAGCAGGCGCCCGTGCCGCTGAGCGATATCACTGGCCCTTTTTCTGTATGTGGGTACCAGGAGTCGAACTCAGGACCTCGCACTTGCTAGGCAGGTGCTTATACCCTGCTCCCTTTGTGTCTGAAGAACACACTGTTGTAAGGGTGTGTACCATGTTTCGTTGATCCTTTACCACTTGATGGACATTTGAGTTATCCTTTTTTCTTGGCCATTCTGAAACAGTGCTGTTGTCAACAAGCAATGCAGTGTCAACAAGCAAGTGTTCGTGTGGACATGTTTTCAGTTCTCTTGGGTGAAATATCTCGGGGTGGAATTGCTGTGTTGTATGTTTGGTGTATGTTTAATTTTCAAGGAGTAGTCAAATTGTTTCCCGTGGTGGCTGCGTCATACTGTATTCCCACCAGTCATGTGTGAGGGCTCCCTTTTCTCCATACCCTGGCTGACACTTGTTATTGTCTGTCTTCTCGTCACAGCCATTCTTGTGGATGGGAAGTGGTCTGTCACTGTAGTCGTGATTACTTTTCCCTAAAGACCAATGATGTTGAGGGCATCTGTTCATATGCTCATTGGCCATTTGTGTGTGTGCTTTGAGAAATATTCAGTTTCATTACCTTTTTTTTTTTTTTTGTGGGTACCGGGGGTCGACCTCAGGACCTGGCGCACCGGCAGGCGCCCGTGCCGCTGAGCGATATCACCAGCCCTTTTTTCGTATGTGGGTACTGGGAGTTGAACTCAGGACCTCATGCTTGCCAGGCAGGCGCTTATGCCACTGAGCTATCTCACCAGCCCTCGTTACCATTTTTAAATTGATTATTTTTGCTGTTGAGTTGTAAGAATTCTTTATATATTCTAGATAAGAGTCCCTTAGCAGATATATGATTTACAAATATTTTCTTCCATTGTTTTTCTTGTCATTGAAGTACAGAAGTTTTAGATTTGATTGTCTTATTTATCCTTTTTTTTTTTCCTTTTGTTGCTTATGTGTTTGGTGTCATAGCTAAGAAACTTGCTTAATACAGGGTCATGAAACTTTGTATCTGTCTTTTAAGTTTTATAGTTTCAGCTTTGTTTTTGGTGGTACTGGGATTAAACCCAGGGACTTGTATATGCTAGGCGGGTACTCCTACCACTGAGCTACATCCTCAGTACTTTTATTTTTTTAATTTTATTTTGAGACAAGGTCTCCCTAAATTGCTCTTGGCTGGTCTTGAACTTTCAGTCCTTCAGCCTCAGCCTCCTGAGTAGCTGGGATTACAGTTGTGTGCTACTGCACCTTGCGTTTTTATCTCTTTCTTACGTTGAGGACTGTGATTCATTTTGAGTTAATTTTTGTAAGTGGTATGAGGTAGGTGTCCTTTATTCTTTTGTATATGGATATCCAGTACCATTTGTTGAGAAGACCATTCTTTCCTCATTGAATGGTACATGTGTTGAAAATCAATTGACTATAAAAGTGAAGGTTTATTTCTGGAGTCTCAGTCGCTCTAGGTATGTCTGTCCTCCTGCCAGTACCACATTGAATTGGTTATGATATATTTGTAGTGAAAAATTTTTTTTTGGTGTTGGTGGTACTGGGGATTGACCCCAGGGCCTTCACACTGAGCTACATCCCCAGCCCTTTTTCTTATTGTTTTGAAGCAGGGTCTCACTGCGTTGCCCAGGCTGGGCTTAAACTTTTGATCCTCCTGCCTCAGCCTCCCAGAGTGCTGGGATTACAGGCATGTGCCATCAGGCCTGACTGTAATAAGTTTTGAAATCTGGAACTATCAGACCCAAGCTCCGTTCTTCTTTTTAAAGATTGTTTTTCAATTCCCAGTCCCCCACCCCCGCAAAAAATATTGTTTTGACTCTTCTGGCTCCCTCCTACTTTTCATTTGAATGAATGGATCAGCTTGTCAATTTCTACAAAAAAGGCACATGGGATTACATTTAGTCTGTGTATTTGGGAGATAAATTCTTTTTATGGATCTGCTATATATTTAGGAATACCTGGCTAACTCAGGCACCCAAGCATCTTGCTTTAAAAGCATACTTTTGTTTTAATTTATTAATACAGTAGGCTGCCTTGTTGAAACACTGTAATTCACTGTTAGGTTGAAATTGGACTTTTCAGATTCCAAGAGAGCAAATAGCTAGTCTATATAGCCAGTAGGCCAACTTCTTGTAATGTGTTCTTTTGATTTCAAAGTTTGCTGATGTCTGTGCAAAAAAAATTTGGTAATCTTGTTAACACACACACCGGTTAATAGAGAATTAGCAGATTACATATATGAATATTGAATTACCAAAGGGTTGGAATGTGTTACAAGAAAATTGTGATGTTGAAATGTATTATTATTTATTATTATTATTTCGGGGTATTCTAGGACTTTGTAGTCCTGCAGGGTCCATGTGAACATCAGGTATTGTTAAGCTTTTGAGTCTCAGCTCCTTTGCTCCACACATAATAACCAGGTGTCCCTCTGTGCTAGGCACAGGGAAGGACACACGGAGTCCCTGTCCTCGTGGAGCCAACAGTCGAGAGCCTGACATTAATCGAGTGCCACGTGAGATCGCAGCTGGGATGCAGTGCTGTGAAGAGGACGCAGCGATCATAAGGGTTTCAGTGATTGGAGAGGCTGGGGAGGCCTTCTGAGCAGTGCCGTGAGGAGGGAGCAGGTGGTTAACTGAGGGAAGAGTTACGGGAGGAAGTGCCGGTAATGGAGTGAGCTGGTTTGTGAGAGGTGTGGACATGGTCAGGTTATGTTCTGGCCCTGCACAACTCAGGAAATAGTATCTGAGGACTTAGCTCCAGCCTTTGCCCCTAAAGTGCTTTGTGACTGAGCAAGTTACGGAACCTTTCTGAGCTTGGTTACTTAGAAAAAACCTACATAGCTGTTTTTACTTGGAGATATTTATATAAAAACATATACAAATCTAGGCTTTTGATTGTTTTCATATAACTCATAAATAATTATTCTTTGTGACCTTCTGTGATTGGCCACTTAGAAATGCAGTACTGGCAAATTTGAATATTTTTGTGAACATATTCCCTGGTCTTTGACATTAGGATTCACTTTTTTACATATTTACTCCAGAAGCCAGTAGGGGAGCAGGTGGGGATGTAATTGATTAAAGGCTGTTCATAATGTTGCCGTAAGGCACTTGGAAGATCTGGGAAGGCTTCCTGGAGGAGGTAGAGTTTGACCTGGAATCAAACCCAAATGCCACAGACAATTCCTGCCAGGAGTGATTTTCTCCTGACTCCAGTCCTTCCTAGTTCTTCATTCAGCCTACAGTTACTAAGCTAACTGAGGGAGAAAGGAATAAAAGCAACTCCACTCGGAACTAAAATGTGCTGTGGCCAGAACCTTGGAGTGCTGTGGTGGACAGGCAAACATGGTGGCTGGAGGAGAAATTCCAGCCAGAGGAAACAGAGGAAGGGTAAAGCCAGGAGAGGACAGGATGCAGTTAAAATTCCAGGTGCACGTGGAGAAGAAGTTAGGGGTCAGGTTGCAGGGGCTTGGAAAGGCTGACAGCGAGTCTGGATTTTATTCTGTGCTCTGGGAGAGCCTTTTAGAATTTTTTTTTAAGCAGAGGAATCGATTAGATAAAGTCGATTGTCCTTTAGGGTGCTAATAAGGGCCACCTGCTTACCTCTTTAACTTCCTCTCCACACACACAGCTCAGCCATAGAGCACTGTGTTACGTGTTTCAGATTCTGCTTGTGCCAGGGTCCCATGCCTCCTCGTGGTTGTAGGCCTTGCACACTGGTTTGCCTTGACTTAGAAAGTGCAGCTCCTCCAGAGTGCAGGTGCACTGCCCGTACAGGTGCTGGCTCACTTGCTTTGCCTTGGCCTCTGGGTTTCCATTTGCGTAAGACTTGTCTGAGAAGCCTTCCTGACCTTGCTCGCCTCTTTCCGGATTGGGCTGGATGTTGTGCCTTAGTCCACCACAGCACTCCAAGGTTCTGGCCACAGCACATTTTAGTTCCGAGTGGAGTTGCTTTTATTCCTTTCTCCCTCAGTTAGCTTAGTAACTGTAGGTTGAATGAACAACTAGGAAGGACTAGAGTCAGGAGAAAATCACTCCTGGCAGGAATTGTCTATAGCATTTGGGCTGAAGAAAGAGCTAGCGTGTGGACATGGAGTTACGTGTGCGAGAGAGAAACAGCTTTGTGACTGGTTGAATGTGAGCCTTGAGAGACATGCACTCCTAGGTTTTTTAAACTCTTAACAGGGGAGTTTGGTGAGGCCCAAGTGAGATACAGAATACAGAAGAGAGATGTCTTGGGCAGACGAGACACAAAAGTTTCTGCTCTGAGTTAGGTGTAATCGCAGTAGCCCCAGAACGTGCCTCCGCAGCAGGACATTGGAAACGCGGGTCAGAGATCAGGGACTCGTTCACAGTAGCCTGTTGTATTTCTTTCATTGCACTTGAAGAGGGCAAGGGGACCCTGATGCCTAAGTCATGGAGGTCACCTTCCCGCTTCCAGGGCAGAGTAGAAAAGGGTGATGAATCTGCCTGGAGGGCAAACATATATGCCAGCACGCCCATGGGAGCATGGGTTCCTGAAAGCACTGACCTTGTGAGGCTTGTAGTTGTGTCACTCTGCCCAGAACCATGCCTTGTGGTTGCATGAAAAAATGAATCAATCAAAAAGATTAGGAAGTCGGGTGTGGTGGCACAGAGCCTGCAGCCACAGCTATTCGGGAGGCTGAGGCAGGAGGATGGCAAGTTTGATGACAGCCTGAGCAACTTAGCGAGATGCTGCCTCATAAAATAAAAATGGCTTGGAATATAGTTCAGTGGTGGAGTGCTTGCCTAGTATGTGTGAGGATGTGGGTTCAGTTTCCCACTACTTCAAAAATTAGGAGTAGAACTGTATGTAGTGAGGTGACCATGGGGACTTGAAGGGGCTTGAGGGCAGAGAGGTGGTGAATGTTTACATTTCACTGTGACGCGAAGGAGGATAAGTAGAGGCTGACAATGGCTAGAGAGGTATAACTGAATGGGAAGAATTAAAAAGTCAGGGATCTAAGTGCAGAAGTTTGAAAGGAGATCGTCATTTGTAATGCTGCGGAGTTTAAGTAGACTGCAGGGGAAGGAAAAGGAATCAGTTTGTGGCATATTAGTTACCTCCTGCTGCTGTAACAAAGGACCTCAAGCTTAGCTGCTTCCAGCAGCAGGTGTTTATGATCTCAGGGTCGCATGGTCCTGTGTTTGGGTGGGCGTGGCTAAGTGCAGCCTCAGGGCCCACGACCTGCCCTCCAGCTGTGGCCAGCGCTGGGCTCTCCTGGGAAGGCACAGCAGGGGAAGGCTCTGCTTCACAGCTCCCAGGGTCATCTGAAGGAGTCACTTTACGCGGGTGTTGGACCAAAGCCTCAACTCCTTGCAGGCTGTGAGCAGAGGTCACTCAGTTCCGGCCACCCGGGCCTCGTCCACATGGCAGCCTGCTTCTTCAGAGCCAGCGAGAGTCAGTAACGAGACAGCCGTTACAGCCTGTGCTGCCCAGGCACAGAAGTGACAGCTCATCAGCTCTGCCACGTTGTGCTGGTCCGAAGCCACCAGCCACACTTGAGGGGAGGGGACTGCACACAGATGTTAGCATCAGGGGTGGGGATTGTGCAGGAAGTTTGTCCACCACCAGAGGAGGGACAAGGGAACCAGGAAGCATTAGTGCAGTTCTTCTGATGGAGGCCCTGTTGGATGCAAATGAAGGGTATTTGGAAGTGAGGTTCCAGGTGAGGGTTAAGCTGTGGTTAAGAGGCCCTCCTCAGACAGCCTTCCTGACCCTCTGCCCTTCATCCCAAACAAGGGGCATTGGTCCCTTTATGTATCCTCTCTCCTGTTCGATTGACATACTGCCTTGTACCTGCTGTTGATAAACCCATTTGCTTTTCCAAAATAGAATTATTTACCATGCTGTTCCTGGCCACTGAAGGTATCTGCCCTGCTTGCCTTACTTTGTTGAGGATGAAAGGAGGTGATCCATGTGGAAGTATTTTATCTAGTGTGAAGTGATGCGCAAACAAACGGGATTAAACTGTACTACTTTTTCTCTCTGTAAGTAGAATACATGAAGTTTAACTTATGTTTTTCTTGTTAACTTGGATTCATTGTGTAGTACATAAGTTATTGAACTGGGCTTTATTTAAAACTGTGATATTTTTAGGGCCTTTGGAGTGTTTGCTTTTATGATAAATGATCCCAAACTGCTGCATCTTTCAAGTCCTTTTGTCCAGCTTTCATTGTTTGAAAAAAAAAATCTGTCCTTGCTGTCCTTGTCACTTTTTTCCTTCTGTCTGTGTGTCAAATGTAGCTCTCTTTTTTCCCCTTCCAATTTGTTGCCTCTGATCTTCTCTGGGCTTGGCAACCTGATAATTAGGCTTGTTAGAACTTTGAATAGCCTAATAGTAACCAAGCTAGGAATGTGGGTCGTAGAGCCTCTTCTCCCCGTAAAGTAGGTGAGCTGATGTGTGTAGACTTTGTACAAATCTCTTTTGGCCTTCTGAGCGCGTCTTGGCTTCTTTCCTAGTTTTGGCTGTGTGAGGATTGAGAGAGGCGCACAGAGAGCTGCGTTCCGTTCGGGGGAGTGCGGCTGCCATTTTCTTGGCATACGCCTCATTGCTCCGTTATGAGAAACTGTCATTCTCTCCTTACTTTAGATGAGGTTTTAGTTTTCTGGGCAGTAGTTACAGGTGATGGGTGGTCTGGTTCATGGACCAAAAAATGTTTGAGAAGCACAGAAGGTCTTCTTTAGATGAGATCCACGTCCAGGCACGTGCACAGCGCTCTGTGCCACCAGCGCCCATTTGCTTGGGATGTGTGCCCACCTCCCAGCTTGGAGGACTCGACGTTCCGTGCTGTTCCTCACTGCCCATTTGCTTCAGCTTTCGCTAAGAGCCACTGTTTACTTTTTCTGCTCTAACTTTTGGGAGAAGCGTTTCTGCCTTTCCAGGGAGTTTGCTGTGTGTTCTTGTGGAAACAGTGGAGTGGTAAGGGTGGTCCCTGCCAGTGGTCCTGGCCAGGTGCCTGAACGTGGCCTGGCCGTCTCCTTTTCTAGAGTAGGCATGTTTGCTTCTGGATTAGGATGAAGACAGGATTTTTAATAAGAAAATGCTTCTTACGTGTACGTGAATACCGGAATGCCAACTTTATTTTATATCTGAGGAGTTAAAAATTGTTGTCCTTAGTAGTTGTTACAAGAAGTACCACTAAAACAATGTAATTTTAAATTTTGTATAGTTCTTTTTACTGAATATATTCTGCTGGAATATATGTATTTGTACAAATGTGGACATTTATTAAGTGCTATTTGATTATTTTCAGACAGTTGAGTATACTAGCTTCCTGGTCAAATTAAATTTATGAAAATTCTAATGATACTGTGGTTCAATCAGGAAAGATTTTTAAAAAATTCTGAAATCGTGTTTAACATGCTTTACATGAATCCTGGTAATAGTGAGTGAGTCTGATTTCTCAGGCCCTAAATCAGGCCAGTTCTATTCTAGAACTAGTTCCTGTAGGCTGTTTAGACCTGCGGCTGTTTTGGTTTGCTTTTGAACGCCTAATTGTAGGCGGTGAACTCAATTTGAAAGCCTAGACGGTCTGTGCCCCAGTTCCTGTGGAGGTTCCTGTTTGTGTTTCATTTGCCTGTCCCAGGAGGAGGAAGGCATTGCCTACCAGACTTTTTCCTTTTAATGCGAGTGTATGCTTTAATTTTGTTTCTATCCCATAGGATGTTGTGAGGGCTATTGTAGTCAGTAGTGTTTGTGGTATATTTTAAACTTCCTGGAAAGAGGTAATAGGTGATCACAAAACATTTTTGTACTGTACCAATATATGTATTTTCACATTTACCTTTTGTGGTTCAGAAAAAGGATAAAGCTAAAGCTACTCATGTACAGGGGTGCATGTTTTTATCCAGATACCATTGCCCGATCTTTTGGAGTGCCCCCAAAGCCTGTCCTTTGTCAGACCTTGCACTTCTTTTTTAGCAGGCTTATGCTGTAGCCGAAGAGTTTAGTGTTGGCTCTTAGTGTTGGTGAAAACTATTGAGTATCTTCCCGCCCACCCATTTTTCCTAGTGCTCAAGAGACCTTGCCTGATTTCTTGAATAAAGGGATATGGTTCCTTCTAAAATATATCCATAGCATTGCTGGATTCAGACTCCACAGCTCCCAATTTGCTCCCATCTCAGTGGCAGGGTCACTGGGGCACAGGTCCTTGGAATGCTTGTCCAGGGGACCGGAGGATAGGCGGCGATTCAGAGAGGCATCGGCAGGGGAGAGCAGTGCTTCAGAGAGACTGGCGGCCTTCAGTCAGGCCTGGGACAGGAGATGGTGCTGCTGTTCCTTTCCATGACATTTTGGGAGTGCCATTCATTTATAAATTCAAATATTTTGAGCTTCTGTTTGTGGCAGACATTGAATTAAGTACTGGAGACACTGGGATGAAGAAGCCAGATATCCCTTCAAGAATGCCTTTTTAATGCAATTGGATCTTGAAAAATATTTATCTGGGAAGAAATACTAGATTGGTTTTAGATGCTGAATGGCCTTAGGGATTAAAGGTGGAGTTGTAGGTTGGCAGAAGACGTTTCTGAAAGGACCGACTCTTCCGTAATTAAAAGACAATTTACAGATGGCATTGTGCAGAGACTGCTAGCCGATCTTGAAGCCTGCCTCCTCTTCCTGGGCCTTTTCTAGCCTCCTTTACAGTTAGATAAGGCTTTGTGGCCAAATACTTGTCAATGGGATGACTGCCGAGAAGTGTCCCCCTTCCAGGCCTGGTCCCTAAACCTCCAGGCATAGGTACAGTACGTGCCCTTTCCTCATTGGCTCAGTGCGGAGAACCCAGTGACCTCAGAAGCCCCCTGCCACAAGATGGGGCACAGGCACGGGTGCCATTGCCACTACCACTACCTGGAGGAAAGCTCTCTGCTGACGAGGGTCACCTGGTTTGGATTTTAGCTGAGCTAGAAGTAAATATTTACTTCTAGCCATTGTCCAGTTTTCTGTGAGTTAGCTTGCGCACCGTAGACACCATGCCTACAAACAGACTGCTCTGATTGTTTATCTGTAATGTGTTACACAGGGGCCATGGATTTCAAGAACCAATCTAAGATACAGTAAGTGACAAAAAAGTTTAGAGTATCACTTCTAGTTCGTACAGTGGTTTATTGCACTCAGTGTGGCCTCTCTCCATCTGAGATTTAATAAGCTGTGTGGATCCTCAGCTTTAAAGGTATCTGTAGAGGCTTAAACATCCTTAGTTCTTATTTCAAAGAACTGTAAATCGTTTTCATCACGCTACTTTTCTGTTCCAAAGCCTGTAATCACTTCTTATTATATGGCATTTTGTTTCATTAATCCATCATCCAAAAACTGTACATATATAATGAAAGTACCTGTGTGTAACAACCTGATCCAGGTTCTCTGAAGAGAGACAAAATGAATAAAACATAGTCCCTGTCCTCAAAGAGTTTGTGCTTGGTACACTGTGTTTCCACACTGGTATCATCTGCCCCTCATTTTTGCCTTTAATAAGCCATGTATTATTATTTCATTACCTTTTTTCCCATTATTGTCTCCTCAACTAGATAGCGCACTTTCTGAATGCAGGGACTGTATTTCACAGAGCTCTGCACCTCCTCTCTGGGGTACTTGTAGTAGTTACTGGGCACTATACTTAATTGAGTAGCTATCTCTATAGTTTCTCTTAATTATCTTGCTTGGATATTCTGGCATAGTTTTGTATTATAGTCTGTATTAACAGACAAGAGTACTTTTTTAGTCTATGAGGAATTCATAGAATTGTGCATTTGAGAAATGTCAGGATTGGAAGGATCTTTTTTAGATCCTTCATCTAATTCCTAATCTTTTAGGTTGATCATCTGGTTCATGACACACAAGGTGCAGCCATGAGTCACGGCAGTGGCATCACCTGGGGCTCCTTGGAGGCGACTTTCAGGTCCCACACAGACTTGTGACTCAGAACCCGCATTTAAACAGAAATCCTCTGATGACCCACATGCACATAAAGTTGTCAGCCTCCCATGTGACTCTTAAGAAAACCAGGAAAATTAGAGTTGCCCAGAGTCACACAACCGTTTATTTCGCATATTTGGGTTACTTGGGAATTATTAAAATATACCGATGCCTGGGTCCCCTCCTTAGACATCGTGTCCTGAATTGATCAGGATGACAGGCGGGGTGTCAGAATTTTTAAAAAATCACCCTAGATGACCATCTTGAGGCCAACTGTTGAACTGATCGCCGTGAGTTCGAGGCTCGCCTGGCCTGCATAGGTGAGTTTAAGGCTAGCCTGGAATACATAGCGAGACCATGTCTCAAACAAAACAAAATAACCTCCAAAAACCTCCAAAACCTCCCAAAAGAAAAAAATTCCAACTGAGTTTTCACAGTAATGTATTGTTTTATTTCTTTTCTAGCATTTAGCCCTATTGGCATAGATTTTTTCCTATTAAAAAGTATCTACCTTGCTGTTCGCCTTGTCCCTTTAGAGTGGATCCTCTCCTGTGCTGTCACTGCTGGGTCCCAGCTCCCTCAGGCAGGCCTCCCTTTCATGTGTGTTCTGTGGGAAGGAAACATAGGCTGTCCTGAGGGCGCTGCAGGGCTGCCTAGTCCTGGTGCTACAGGCTTCCTGAAGGACCAGTGGCCTGGCTGAACTGAAGACTCGGCTGGGGAGAGCAGCAGGACTTCTGCTGTGGGTGGATGTGAACCCACATCTGAGTTGAACATTTATGCTTTTCCACTCTGCTGCGCTGTCCTGAGAGGCGGCTTTGCCCAAACCTCTCAGCAGCGCGGGGGGACCTGGGCTGGACCACTTCAGCTCTGCAGATGTGTGGCTGGTGCTCCGCCCTGCGTGGCTGAGCCTAAGCCGAGTGCACAGGGGTGTCCAGAGGCGGGCCTGTGAAAGTCTCCCGCTCAGTGCCTGGGACAGGAGACTCTGACCTCCGGCAGCCATGTCTTTTCACCCACCCCCTGTTCTTGTGCTCTGCCTTCTGTGCTTTCAGAACCTGGAGGTTTGGAGGTTAGGGTGATGACTCAATAGATTTCACTCTCAATTTATGTGAGTTTCTTTTGGAGTTAAATTAATTGTTGAAACTTTATTATGCTCTGGAGAAAGCATATTAGTTTTTGTCCATGATATTTCTGTTACATATGTTATTTTAGTGCTTAATTTTTCCTATTTATTATGTATTTGGAACATTTTACCACTAATTTACTTATCATCAGACTTTGAAGTTGGATATGAAAATCCTTTTTTTGTGAAGCCATTAGTGTGTCCCACCAAATATTAGTGATACTGAACTTTTGATGTGAGACCATTGTTAAGATTTCTTGAAAGCCACTGAAGCTATTTTTAGTAACAGGAGGCCAGAAAATGTTAAGCCTTGAATGTAAGACATTCTTTTTAACATTGTGAATCTTCAAATTTCAGTTCAAAAACTGCATGAAGATGAGATGAGGCCTTCGTATGGTCAGCAGGCTGTTGCTGGAGACCGACAGAGGTCAGAGGAAGTCGGGGTTCTGCCTCTCTGTGTAATATGCTGTAATTCCAAGCTGACAGTCAGGTAGAAACCCATTTGCTGAGAAGAGCCCATACTGTCCAGGAGAGTCCTTGGGGCTGAGTGCCACCGCAGGTTGTACTGCAGATGGCATTCTAGGTAGCTGCTACTAAGCCACAAAGGGAAGGACAGTAAAAGCCCTAGAATGATAATTTTCTAGAAACAGAAAAGGAGCTGATGGTTTTACGCGAAACTCAATAATTGTATCTGAGTGAAGCAGCCTGAGGGCAGAAACACCGTCTTCTGACTTCTTCCCTGTGCCAGACTGCTAGTTGGCATCAGTAGGTTGTTGTGTGTGAGCGGTACATCGGGTGTGTTGCGGGAAGTGGTTAATGATGTTTGATATTGACTGACTGTTCAATGAATGCATTGGTTCTTAGCATTTGTTCAGTACATATGTGTCCCATAGAAAAATTACACAAGTAACACGTGTGCACGTGCATAGATCTTTTCCACACACATCTTGTTCTGAAACAATCTTAAGCCTACAGTGCAGAGCACTTTTCCACATTGAACCATTTGTAAAAAAGTTGCCAATATTTTCATCACTCTCACATACTTTATCGTATATTTCTTACAAACAAGAACATTTTCCACCATAACTGCAATACAGTAATCAAAATCAGGAAATTGACATTGAGGCATTTCTGCCATTAAATGTTCAACTCCTATTGACCCAGCAGTGACCCTTGTAAATAAATGTCCAGTCAGAACCTTGGGACATGTTTGGTCGTTTCTTCAGTCTCTTCTAATACAGAACAGCGCAGTCCTTTCTCACTTTCGTGACCTTGAGCCTCTTCAGGATCACAGGCCAGTCATTTTGTGGAATGTTCCTCATTTTGGATTTGTCTGATGTTTCCTTATGATTAGATTCAGGTTTTGCATCTTTGGCAGGAATATCACAGAAGAGCCAGAATATATCTTTTTCAAAGATTAGTTTTACATTTTATTTTCTGTTTCCTTAGAGCGTTTCCCAAAGTGTATTCTGCGGAACTAGCACCTACTGTGTTCTCAACACCGTGCCACCTATAGAAGGTAGGATTTGAAAAAGCTTTTGACTTACAGAAGGGGTGGGCTTGGCAGTGAGAGTAACTCTTCATCATAGTGCAGTGGAAGCAGCCTTTGACCAGGACTTAGAAGGCCTGGGTTCTGCCTTTAACGTGAACTGTGTGATCTTAGATGAGTTACTTAATCCTTCTGGGGTGGAGAACGAATACTGTCCTCCTGAAGTTTCTGTGAGGATTCAAAAAGGCAATGGATTCAAATCACACAGAGAAGTCAGAGTGCTCTGGAGATATTGGGTAGAAATACAACAGTTCTAGAAGTCTAGAGTCCAATACCAGGTGACATAGAGCAGGAGCAGTGTGGCATTGTGGGAGAAGCCACAGGTGATGTCTGAATCTCACATGAGCCACTTGTAACTGTATTTCCTGGGCAAATTAATCTCAACCTTATGTTCCTCATTTGTAAAGTGGGGGTAATTAAGCTTTTATGTTTTATTGGGAGGGTACAATGAGAGAATGCAATGTAAAGTCCTTTCTGGGTGCCTGCTAGAGTCGAGTCCCACAAATGTTTACCCCTAACCAATAATAGAAAATTGATTTACTTGGTCACGTGTAGCTCATGGTTGGAATTGAATGAAGTAAAACAGGAGAAAATGCCCCCAGACCCAAATTGGAATGATAGGTTGCAGGGCTTCCAGGCCCCACTTTATCTGCCCCCACTCACATATTTTTAGTTTGAAACTGTAAATGCATTTGGGTGTGGTGGTGCACGCCTGTAATCCCAACACTTGGGAGGCCGAGGCAGGAGGATTGCAGCTGTTCGAGGCCAGCCTGGGCTACATAGTGAGTTCAAGACCAGTCTGACTACATATAAAGACCTTGTCTCCAAAAAGAAAAAAAAGTAAATGCAGATAAATAGAAGTTTATCAAACCGTAAACCTGGACAAGGGACTAGGTAACATGATTGACAAATCTGAGCCACTTAGAAATAGGAAAAAGAGATGTGATGATCATACAACTAAGAGGAGAGAGGTTGTTAAACAGTAAAACTACTTATATTTTCTACTTTAAAAAATATTAATATTTTAAAGCCTTGAAACATCTTTTTGTATAATTACATTTGGCTTTAATTCATTTTGGAGACTTTCTTTGGAAAAGAATAGTGTAAAATATGACCAACGCTTGGCATGTAGTTGGTGCTTGATTAGTACTTATTTTGGAGGAAGGTGATTTGCAGGTCCTAGGTCAGTCATTGCTTGCTCCTGTGAGCACTGTGCTGACTTGAACGTAACAATACATGCTTATGTTTTCCTGCATCAGTTCCTATCCTACTAATTAAATCTAAGCACATAACAATTAGAGCTAAACAGAAAATTGTAGAGCTTCCTTTTAATTTTACCACTCCAAGTCGTTGATCAAATATATTCCCAATAATGTCTAGCAATTGGCTCCACAGTTGTACCAACTTATTTTGATCAGTTGGGTCTAGAGGTTGAGAGAAGAATCATAATCAACTTGATTGGATAATAGTGTTTGTCGTTATTCACAGAGCCAGAGTCATTTGATTTTTATTAATTATGAATCAAAATAAAAAGGTGGCATTTCTAGGTTAGAGTTAATTTAGTTATAATTTACCTTGCAGAAAGGTAATCAGAGTGTCCCAAGGAACAGGTCAAATACATTTCTTTGGATTTAAAAATGGTTTGGCAGTGTGAATCTTCATTTTTTGTCTTGTTAACTAGATGAATAAGCAATTTGGTACATGTTAGAAAGATTTAGCTAAGTTACACTGTGCCTCTAAACTTATTGTTTGGAAAATATTTGAAGGTTAGTTAGAAAGGATGGTTTATTCTCTAGAATTATAGCTGTCAGCCAAGCAAATCATCTGTCAATTTCAAGAGCTTCACTAGTTATGTTTTTATTGTGGAGGAAGTTGGAAAGTTATTTTGTAAAGTCATATATCATACATGCATATTTTGCTAGGTAATGACTATAAAATGTTACAGTGTCACTTGGTTGACACTGGATTCTGCAGGGTCAGAGTTAACTATTTGTATTGAATACTGAGATGCAGTTGAAACATGTATACTCCTAAATTTTATTGTTAAGATACTGCTATTAGGATTTAAAAACTGGCCCATGTATTTCATTATTTAATCATTTACAGTTATCCTAAAACATTAAGCAGCAGCTCTTAATTAAAAACACACTTTTGTGCAGTATTGCCATGTGAACAGTTCTTTCCCAGTGTGAAAGCAAAGTTTCTCTTTACCATGTTCTACTTGGAAACACCAAAATTTGAAGGTACAAGTTTTAACATTTTGTCTTTTTGAGTTTCTAATAATTCTTTCCGCAGTATTGAGATTGGCCTTCATAATATACAGTGGGAAGATATACCCATTGTTACGTTTCTTAAAAACACTCAGTTTAGGGCCGGTGAGATGGCTCAGCGGCGTAAGCGCCTGCCTTGCAAGCGCGAGGGCCCGAGTTCGACTCCCGGATCCCACATACGAAAAAGGGGCTGGTGATATCGCTCAGTGGCACGGGTGCCTGTTGGCGCGCGAGGTCCTGAGGTCGTCCCCCTGGTACCCACAAAAAAAACAAAAAAAAAAAAACAAAAAAAAACACTCAGTTTATATTCAGTATGAACCTAAAATTCTGGAAATGGCACAGTTTAAAAACTGATTAAGGGGAACCCATTGGCCTGTCATACTTCTGTTCCTTTTTAACCCCTGGCTGCACATCCCAATAAGGTGCTATATTTAGAAACTTGATTGAGACAGTGCTTACACAGCCCTTCTGCTTTGCTTTTCTTCTTAAAAGCCTTTGGGCCAAATCACTGCTGCCTGATTTGGTATCAGTGGAGACCAAAGCTTTTCCTATAGCAGTTAGTTGTGTTGTTAAAAACCACCCCCCAAGGTGCTTTTATTTACCGCAGGGCAGATAGGTTCCTTAAAGAGAGTGAAAGGACAGAAAATTAATGTGAGGTTGTGATCACAAACAGAGATAGAAGCTAGGGTTTAATATTCTGCTCATTAGTGTTTAGAATTCTACTTTAAACACGGGCTTTCTCAGAGATACGACCATTCATATGCAGTGCAGAGGAAGCCCATCGATTTGAGCGTAAAAGATACCCTGTAAATACTGAACACTTGAATTGAGTATAGATTTTAGAATTTCACCTCTACTTTCAAGATTATATATATATCATGGGGATTTTAAAACAATGAGAATAAGATCACTTTGGGGAAGAGAGAAGGGAGGTGAAGGCTCATGTGCTTCGGTCTTCTGTGCCTTAAAGTTTTATGGCCCATGGCACCTCCCTTGGGAGAATGAAGTGCAGGGGGCACACACAGCACATAAAAGTATGAAGATTTTATAGTATGTAATTAATACAGAACTTTCTGTGAACTCTTAGTTGAAGAGTTTCCTTTCGTTAAAGAATTTACTCTTATTTTGCTACTAAATTAAAACTTTAGATTCTTTCAGTCAGTTTTTAAGTTTTTGTCTTGCAGTAGAAATATATGATGGTATTATAATTCAATTGGTTTTGTAGTTCATGGACCAAAAAAGATTTAGTATGCTAAAACTCTTAAGTTCATCCCTATAAAATAGTCTGTATGATGTAGTAAATTTTTTTTAGACTATTTCTGTGCTCAGTATTTTCCTTTTGAGATCTTTTCCATGGGAAGAAATGTGTTAATCAGATGTGAAACTTTGGAGAGGGTTTTCTGAAAAATTTTTTATTCTTTTTGTTTTTTAACATATTCAAAAAGCAGACTGTGCTAAACAAAAGTACAGTAAATAACTGGAAAATACATTGTATTTCACTTTAAATATAAATGCCTTCATACCTATGTAAGGTTGATGAATTGTAAGGCATATTATTGAATGACAGTAAATTTTATAAGGATTTATTCCTGAAAGAGAATTAGATAATGTATAATTCTCTAATTGATGAATTTGGAAAACCAAAAATATTAAGTAACTTACCCAAGGTCACACAATTAGAAAGTAGCAGAACGGGCCAGGATCTGAGACTCATGACTCTGAGTTCCGTGTCTTTATTATACCTTATTAATGTATCTAAAAAAGTTGGTAAGACTGGCTTATGGAGTAAATTCAGTCTTTAATGTTTTAATGTGCTGCTCCTTTGTATCTAGTTATGCATTGTAACTTTCGGATATATATTGGGGATTTCATTTAGCATTAAAAAAGTTGGAGTGGGTAGTTTTGAATCTTTAACTAAATTTACTACAACTGGCAAGGATTTTTGAGCCAGAGTCTTGTAATAGGAGTGGAATAATAAATGATACATAAATAAATGACTGAAGGAAATGTTATATAAAGAAGTGAAGTAGAAACCACCTGGTAGCCTGATTATCAGGTTAGTCAGACATACTGTGGAGTTTAAAAGTAACTCACATTTTGATGAAATACATTAATTCTCTATACGTGTACATGTCAATCAGGTTACCTAAAGTGACGTATTTTTAGATTCAGGGTAGAGAGGCTAGCTTCTGTATTACCTGGTGGCTAACTGCAGGTTCAATTCCTTATAATATTTGAAAGATACATCTTATTCATATTTTAGGGAGTGAAGGAGTGTTAGTTTATGAATAAGATAGTCATGTATTATTATAATTCATCCTACTTGAAAATTTAAAACTTTTCCAACTGGCTAGTAAGAGGTTTCTGGGATGTGCGAGGTTAAATCACTTTGCAGTTTTGATGTGCATCATGGAAACATGGGTTTTGGGCAGCTGCTGGGATAGTCCCTGTTCGCTTGCCTGTGGTGGAGCAGAGCTCGCGGTCAGGCTCCTGCTCCCTCCATCCGCTCAGCCTGTAGACTAATGTCGCTGCCTGTGGCAGGGCGGCCCTCTGATGCTCATGGTCTCGCAGTGCTAAACTGAGCTGCTGTTTGTGGCCCTGCCAGTGTACTTGAAAGGAGGCTTTTCTCTTATTTTCTCTGAATTTATTGTTTTCTTCTTTATAGATGATCATGGGAACAGCAATAGTAGTCATGTAAAAATCTTTTTACCGAAAAAGCTGCTTGAATGTCTGCCGAAATGTTCAAGTTTACCAAAAGAGAGGCACCGATGGAACACTAATGAGGTAGATAAATTTCTATTTTTAAGGGTATAATTATTTTAAGGCAAACTGTAGGTTGTTTTGTATAGTACTACTTTCTGTTAGCTTTAAATTCAAAATACCACACTAGGAAATTGTCAAGGTGAGGGATGTTTAATCGAGATTCGACAGAAACCAACATGTATCTTGGTCTGTCTTGGATCTCCCGGGCTTGCATTGAAAATATAAGTGTGCACGCTGACTTAACGAAGGGAGCATGAGTTTCTGCATTTGTATTTTCTTGCCTTTGGTGTCTTGCATTTGGTGGTTAACTCGCCCGCATTTCGGGTAAATACTAGTTCTGTGTTGTCACAAATTAATAAATATGCAGCCCCAGTGTGTCACAGACAGTGCAGAGCTTTGACAGTGTGAGGTTTCTGTAGAATTGGGAAGGACAGCAAAACAGCTTTAGTTTTCTCTGATGAAGGAAGCCTGCTGGAGAATTAACTGCTTTACCTTAATGATAGGAATTTTTATTGGGAACGAAGGCTGTTGCAGGAGATTGTATATTTGGCGTTCAGATAGTAGATTGACAGTGTAGAATGAACAGCAGTTTATCTTCTTGGGTGAAGTTTCCTTCTATGGTAAATTTTTATCTGAGATTCTTAGTAATAGGAGTGCATTGTTTTGTCGTTTTTTAAATTTTAAAATCTGAGTATTTTAATTTACAGTAATAGCCATTAGGGTGGTGATAAGAATTGGGTATGTGGGGCCGGTGAGATGGCTCAGCGGCATAAGCGCCTGCCTTGCAAGCGCGAGGGCCCGAGTTCGACTCCCGGATCCCACATACGAAAAAGGGGCCGGTGATATCGCTCAGCGGCACAGGCGCCTGCTGGCGCGCGAGGTCCTGAGGTCGACCCCCCGGTACCCACAAAAAAAAAAAAAAAAAAAAAAAAGAATTGGGTATGTGTCCATTTCAATTTAGGGTGGTATTTATTTATTGTGGTGATGAGAATTGGGTACATGTTCATCCGTTTGTAAATTATATTCCTTGAAATCAAATGGCGAGGGTTACTGGTTTTACCCAGTTGATCTAAATCCACTTGTGTTGCTGGTTCAACATTTACTTGTAAGTTAGATGAAATATAGCACCCAGCCTCTGATTGGCACTTAGTGTTTTTTTTTTTTTTTTTTTTTTTTTTTTTAGGACACAAGAAGAAAGTCTTGCTGCCTGTTGGCTTTTTTTTTTTTTTTTTGAGACAGGGTCTTGCTATGTAGTTCAGGCTGGCCTAGACTCACTGTGTAGCCCAGGCTGGCCTCAAACTGGAGGCGATCCTCCTGCCTCAGCCTCCCGAATGCTGGGATTGCAGGTGTGCACCACCACGCCTGGCTGTTGGCTTTGTTCTTGAAAGATCCTGCCAGCTTCTTGAGTCAGAATGGTTTTGAGGTGTGGGAGGTTACATGGATGAAAATCCCTTTACTTATAGTTATAGATTTAAGTACTTCTTAGAACCTTACAACTTTGTTACCTTGTCTCAACTGATTTTTAATCTCTTTTAGGGTCTATATATGTATTTTGATTATATGTATGAATGATATTTTCCCCTTACGTAGAATACATTTACTTAGACAAACATTGGCTAATTTAGAGGCCTGTGATTTTAACCAGCTATTCATTAACTATTTCAAACATTTTAGATATGAAAACAAAGTAAATATGCTGAAAATTAGTTGTAATCATGGATTGTAATTCTTATCAGCAACATAGTGTTATTTGGAAACCAGCAATTCTCTACTACATTATGTATTACTTAAAAACTCAGTATGTTCCTTAGTATACCCTGAAACATACATTTGATAACATATTATTATACATTAGCTCCAGTTTATAAGTCTAAAAACATATAATGTTTTTAGTGTTATGTTTCTTATGAAATTGGCAGTATAATTATCATTTAAAATTATATTTGAAACCAGAAATGGCCTAATGATTAAAATTGGTAGCTTTAAAAGTCTTAGGGCCAGTGAGATGGCTCAGTGGCATAAGCGCCTGCCCGGCAAGTGCGAGGTCCTGAGTTCGACTCCCGGAACCCACATAAAGGAAAAAAAGGGCCGGTGATATCGCTCAGCGGCACAAGCGCTTGCTGGCAAGCGCGAGGTCCTGAGGTCGTCCCCCCGGTACCCACATTTAAAAAAAAAAAAAAAAGTCTTATAACTAGCAGTGTCAGAAATGTAGTTGGTAGATTATTTAGATTTGTGGCTTCAAAACCTTTTCTTGAAACTTTTAAGCCATTTAAATTTTCACATGTTTATTTACCTCTAAATTATTTATGTGGTGCCTTTTACCAATATATTAGATACCTTATAAAACACTGGTAAAGAATTTTTATAGAGGATGAGAGTAAAAGAAAAGAAAATCTGTGTTTTCTCCTAGGACCCCATACACGCACTCCTTTGGAAACCCCAGGCTGCTGTCCTCCCAGAGAGAGGAGAATGTGTCCTGCTTCTGGCTGGACATGTGTGAAATTGGGTTCTAGATGGGAAAAGGTGGTTGCTTTGTGCAAGCTGTCACAGCTGCAGCAAGTGTAGTAGAAGGAACAGCTTCCTAAGGGCGGAGGCCACAGGAAGCAGCACAGCTGAAGGGGCAGTGACAAGTTCCCTTTCCCCGTGATCTTGTGTTCTTTCAGAAATTCTTAGGAGAGAACTGAGTTTAAAGGTTGGCCCATGTTTCTATGTAAAGGGCCTTGGCGTGTCTTTTCCTGCTTATTTCTCTGCTTAGGAAAAGTGGAGGAATGTTACGTGTGACAGCAGAAGACTTACGTGTGAGTCGTTTTATTTTATTTTGAACTGGCTTGGATAATAGTAGGAACAAAACAATCAGGACAGCTACTGAAGTCCTACTCCTTTTGGTTTTGCTGGGTATTGGCATTTCCCCATGTTCTTCAGCTTGCCATTCTTCATGCTGACATCAAAACCTGAAGGAAACTAAGTTCAGTGGACTTAACTCTCCCTGGAGCTCTGTGGTCCTAGGTGAGGGAAGATGCTGTTCAGTCAGCACTGCCTGTGAAATCCCTTGACTTGCCTATCGGGGAGTCTCATGGCTGTAAGGGAGAGCCCATTTTCCAGTTGGAATTGGAGTAGATGGCGGTGGATTTGGTTGAGGGCCACATGAAGCACTCCATTTATATTCAGAAGGTGTGTCGTACAAAAACTGCCTTTCTTTAGATCCAGCTTCCTGAGACAAGGGCTGGAACTGGAGGAGGTGTGTGGGCCCGAGAGCAGTTGAGTGCCCTGGAGAGTCGCATTTCCAGCTCCTCTGCACAGTGTGTTTGCCAAGTAAAACTGGCAGCCCGAGCTGCCTCCGAGAAGTGGCAGCTGTCGTCTTTCTCCATCCGCGTGCTCACGCTCGCTCGCGCTCTCTCTCTCTGCTGGGTGTATACAATTGAGCTCCTAGGTGTCATGTGACTTCATACTGTGTGTGTGTGTGCCTGAGTGTGTGCGGTGTGTGTAGGGAGGCAGAGGGAGCTTGTGCTCATTCAGATGTTTATTGAGCACCTCTTCTTTGCTGTGACTGTTTTATATAATTTTTTCTAAGCCATATAATACTATTGTAAGATGGTTAATATTTCCTTTTAGGGATGAGGGATGTAGGTAAAAGGGGTTTAGATAATTGGGTCAAGACAGCATACTTGATAGGGGCTGTTTCTAAGCTTAATTTTTTTCTAAGTTACTAATTTCTAGGAACTTTCATTCTATTATTTGTTGTTTAGGCTTTTAATTAAAGACCTCTTAACTCTAAACTGCCTTAGTGTACTCAGCCAATCCATTCTGTAACGTAGTTTTGAATTAGAAAGAGTCAGTGGAAGATCAGTATTGCGAGTTCATATGCATGTGTCCTGTGCAGCTGAAAGTCACTCAAAGGAGGACTGAGAAGATGAAGAGAGGTCATGGGCCTAGCTAAGCTTCTCTTTTTTTTTCTAACCTTTTCCAGCCCATTGGAAGATACGAAATCTCTTGCCCTCCTTAAATGTTATTTGCAGTTGCAAAATAAATTAAATGTTTTATCTAAAAACAGATCAATTCTAGACTATGGATTCTCAACCACACTGATCCCCAGTTCTAAAGACCGTAAAGGAAATGACGATGAGTACAACAATAATTGTGGAAGGCAACATTTATTGAACATTTATTGTATGCTAGGCACTATTGAGTCCTTCACATAAGTAATCACATTTAATCTTTGTCTTAGTTACTTTCCTGGCCACTGGGACAAAATACCTGACACCCACAACTTAAAAGGAGGCAAGGTTTATTTTGGTGCACACTTTGAGAAGTTTCAGTCCATAGTTGGCAGGCCTGATTGCAGAAATGGCGTGGAGGAAGGGCCTGGGCAGATGAAAGCTGCTCAGGTCATGGCAGTCAGGAAGCAGGGATGAGGGGGAGGAGCCGGGGAGAGAGACAAACCCTTCTGGGTCAAGCCCCCGTGAACCACCTCTGCCTCCCAGACCCTCCCTCCTAACAGCCAGTCAGCAGTAGCACCCCTGTGATCCAGTAACTTTCCTAGAGCTCCACCCCTGAACACATTACCCCTGTGGGGGACATTCTAGATCTAAACCATAACAAGCCTTGAATTTATTGTATGAGGTAGGTTATTTTTGATTATCCTCATATTATATGTGAGGAAACCTTAGCTGTGGAGATACATCAAATAGTGTTTTCAGAGTCAATGAAAGTGGGGGCGTGGGCAGTGTAGCCCCTGCGGCCTGACGTCGGGGCTCATATTCTCTCCTGGTCTGTCCCAAGTGGACTTTTCCAATATCTTGCAGCTGTTGAGTAATTTAAAATCCTTTCGTTTTATGGACTTGTTTGCCTTGTTTTCTTTCTTTTTTATGTGGGTACCAGGAGTCGAACTCAGGACCTCGCGCTTGCCAGTAGGCGCTTATTCCGCTGAGCGATATCACCGGCCCTTTTTTCCCTTTATGTGGGTACTGGGAGTCGAACTCAGGACCTCATGCTTGCCAGGCAGGCGCTTATGCTGCTGAGGCATATCACTGGCCCTGCCTTGTTTTCATTTGCATTTTCAAGTATTATACATAAACTTAGTGTATTTTTGCATGATTTTCTTAAAAGTAGCGAAACTCGTTTCTTAGGGAAATAGTTTTGATTCTTAATAATAAATATTAATAATGGGCTCTGGATAATCAAGAAAATGTATTACAAGTGGGAATTTTGTACCTGTGTATAATTTAAGGATTAGGCCTGATTTTTATTTTCAGGGCAGGGGAGAAGGAATGTATTAAACACAGAGTATGTTCTTTAATGGAGCCAACTCTTATTTCATAATCAGTTGGTATTCACATCTTTACTAGGTGAACTAATTATAAGGTTCTGCATTTTAAGTTAATATTTTTAAGGCCCAGAGCCAGAAATAATTATGTTAATGCAACTTCCTGATTGCACAAATGACTACTTCATAATTACACTTATTAGTACTCCATATATGTTGTCCAGACTGACATTTCTTTTGTTTGGTCATTAATTAGCTGTTTGACTTAAAATATAACTACTGCATTCCTGAGTCTCCAGCGCTAGATTTCAAATGGCATTCTTCCAAAGCCAATCTAATGTAGCACCATCAACCTTTTATAATGAATATGTTCGCCCTAAATATGCTCAAATCACTTTTGTGTGCTGTTTTTGAACTATTAATGACCTTTTGTTTTTTCTTTTAGTATAAAGTTTCTGTAGAATAAGCAGACAATTCTAATTTGTACTGATTGTTTAAAGACAGTGACATCACATGCTTTTAGTTGCTGGTAGCTTCAGAGGTTTTCATATTAAAAATGTATTTTTTAATAGTAAAGATGTCTATGTAGAGAGTAGTGTAGATATAGATGATACAGTTCAAGCCATACCCAGGAGCCTGAAGAGAAAACCCAAATATAACTATAAAATTTTTAGGGAAAGAACTATCCTTTTAAATCCTGAACCTCCCTCCCCCCCAACTTTTTTGTATTTAGGTAAGAAAAATGGACTTTCAGACTGGGAATTACTAAATTATATTTCATTACAGTTTTTTTTTTTTTTTTTTTTTTTGAGATAGGGTCTCACTATGTAGTTCAGGCTGACCTTGAACTCACTGGGAACTTTTGGTGATCCTCATGCCTCAGCCTCCTGAGTGCTGGGATTACAGCTGTGTACCACCACACCTGAGTCCAGTTTTTTGTTTTTAAACAAGCCACATTACCTTATTAAAATATATTTAATCTTTTTTTGTGTGCGTAGGCATATGTTCTTGAGTTCTTTTTAGTATTTTTAATTTTTTTCTTTGTATAACTTTATAAAGTGGATTTAGGGCTGTAATTTTTCAGTGGTTGGTTTTGCTGGTATATTTTTATGTTATGTCTTTGAAATATGCAACCACACCTTTTGGGGATTGGTTAGAACTCTTTAAACTTATAATGTGAGCTAAGCTGAAGAGTACTAGTACTGTAGTTGCGAAGATCCGAGGGGTATTATTTTGGCTTTGATGACCCGGAAAGTTAGTTAACCCTGAAGTAGAGCTTTGTTTTGTTTAGTTTTAACAGAACTAATGGTTTGAATGATCCCGGATTATTTTCAGATTCCAGGCAGGGTTTTTTTTTTTTTTTTTTTTAAATTGCAGATACAAAAATGCAGGTGTGCACAACAAAGAACTGACTTTTAAAAGTGACACCATTCGATTTTTTTTTTGGGGGGGTACCAGGGTTTGAACTCAGGACCTTGCGTGCCAGCAGGCGCCCGTACCACTGAGTGATATCACCGGCCCTTTCTTCGTATGTGGGTACCAGGAGTCGAACTCAGGACCTTGTGCTTGCCAGGCAGGCGCTTATGCTGCTGAGCCATCTCACCGGCCCCACCTTTTGATTTTTGAACACAGTGTATGGCATCAGGTTTCAAATTGAACGTAATAATTTTTACTAATTGGGTTAAATATAATTCCTCCGTTCAGCTTAGTAGTAAATGAAATAAATGGGCACCAAAACCCAAGTAAGCACAGGTATGTTTATCAGACAGCCTGTGTCAGGCATGCGTCTGGTGTGGTGGAAGCAGCAGGAGATAGGGTATGCTGAAATGCTGGGCAGAGCAGAGTGTCCTTCTGTTTTGGTGACTAAGGCAGCTGGGTACAGGCAGGGTTGACCCTGAGGAGTGTAAGATAACAAGTCTCATTTGCAGAGAGTAATGGCCATGAAATTTGATTAAGATGTTAAAGGCAATTTTTTAAAGAGGAAAATTTCTGTGGGTCCACCTCAGATTAGACCTGATCTATTTTACTGTAATATTACTGTGGTGTGTAGCACCTAGAAAACCTGGCTTTTGTTCAGTAGTCATTGTTCACTACATGGTTGTGGAATGAATGAAATACATAAAACCACAAAAAACTCAGTATAAATTTCTAAATTCTTAGAGTTTTTATGCAAATATAAAACTCAGATATAAATAGAAACCAAAAAACCAATACAATTTATATTAATAATGTTAGTAATGCAGTGGATGATGATTTGCTAAAACCAGATTGTCTTTTGCAACATGAATATTATACTGACTGTCCTCAAGCAGGTTCTCTGGAACCTGGCCTGTGGCACCACCCTGTGCCCTGCAGTTATTCTCTCCTTCCTCCCTGAGAAACTTTTTCCGCAGCAAACATTTCTGTGAGTCCACTTTTTTTTTTTTTTTGTGGGTACCGGGGGTCGACCTCAGGACCTCGCGCGCCAGCAGGCGCCCGTGCTGCCAAGCGATATCACTGGCCCTTTTCTCGTATGTGGGTTCTGGGAGTCAGACTCGGGCCCTCGCGCTTGCCAGGCAGGCGCTTACGCCGCTGAGCCATCTCACTGGCCCTCTATGAGTCCACTTTAAGTCTTGGTACAAATTCATCATTTAGTCTTAAATTCACTTCTCATTAGCCCGAGAAATATTTAAATGGATGGGGGCCGGTGAGATAGCTCAGTGGCATAAGCGCCTGCCTGGCAAGCGCAAGGTTCTGAGTTTGACTCCCGGTACCCACATAAAAAGGAAAAAAGGGCGGGTGATATTGCTTAGCGGCATAAGCGCCTGCTGGCAAGCTTGAGGTCCTGAGTTCAACCCCTGGTACCCACATTAAAAAAAAACAAACACTATTGGGTACGAAGGCAAAATAATCACAAATCACAGACATGAGCAGTGAGTTTTTGCCTTGTTATAGAAGTTACTTTTTTCAGATTGTAAATTAACTTAAGGTGTGAAGTTAGAGTGGTCTTACAAACCACAGGTTCTGGTAATAATTCCACAGAGCCTGAATTGAGAACCACTGCTGCCTTGCAAAGGATACACAGCCAGCACAGAAGCAGGATCTGGACTTGGCCCTGCCTCTGGTCATATGCATGTTACGTAAGACACTTGCCTGCTCAGCCTCCTCTTAGGCAATGGCGCGTGGTGACCTTTGAAGGTCTCTCTCTAAAGATCATTACTATTACAGAGTTGTTTCTCAGTATAGGACTTCTAGGGAGGCTTGATTCCAGCTTGGGAGTTTAAATTTTTTTTCTTTTTTACTGTTAATCATTGTCCCTTTATTTATTTCTATTTTTAAAGCATAAATTCAGTGGCTTTCAGTATGTCCATAGAGTGTACAACCACTACCACTCCCTAATTCCAGAACATTTTCATCACCCAACAGCTTCTGGTCTTTCCCACCCAGTGTCGACGTACTCAGGCAGGAAGCGCCTTTCCTGGGGTCTTCAGATTCTTTGGTATTGTCTTCAAGTTTCTATACCTATGCATTTCTGCAGTTGAAATTGGGACAGATTGTCTTTGCCCAGTCATTGCTGTTTCCTGAGGCTGCTTGTAAAAAATGTTCAGGTGCACATGATGGTGCGTTCTGGGGCCGCACTTTTCTAAGTTGGATGGAGAATGCTTGAGGTGAGTTCTTTCAGTTGCAGACACTGTATTGATGGTTGTTGGATAAAATACCCCACCCTTTGCAGTAATGGTGGGAGACTTCCATGGAGGAGAAGCTGAGCCCTGTGGGAGGTTGGCTGAGGTGGAACGGGATGAGTACCTGGAGAAGTTAACTTTTTAGCCTAGTGGACCTCAGGTGTGATTGGTCAGGATACCTGGGGAGTAGCTCCCTTTAAAGGAGACTATTTTGAGGGAAGGGAGGAGGTCAGAAGGCTGAGGACAGGGTGTGGAGGGATCACACCCTCTCAGGGCTTGTTGGGGAGAGGAGAAGCTGGCCCAGAGGGAGGCTTGTTTGGTTGCTACATGGGGTTCATAGTCAGAAAGGCTCAAGAAATCCTTTTGTAGAATGAGAAGGGGGAAAATACTTAAATACATTTACCTTTTTAAAAGTTAAGGAAGAACTGGAAGAATGAAAAAACACCATTTCTGAGACAGGTGCGTTGAAATACGGTAACTTGAAATCAAACAGGATCTTTAAAACTGAGGTCCGATTGGAATCATTTCCCTTTGTGCCTGACACATCTTTTTTTTTTTTTTTTTTAATGTGGGTACTGGGAGTCGAACTCAGGGCCTTGCACTTGCCAGCAGGCGCTTGTGCCACTGAGCGATATCACCGGCCCCCTTTTTTTTTTTTTCCTTTATGTGGGTACCAGGAGTGGAACTCAGGGCCTCGCGCTTGCCAGGCAGGCGCTTATGCCTCTGAGCTATCTCACCGGCCCTGTGCCTGACACATCTTTAAGCTGTGAGGTGACAGATCCCCTTTCCTGGCATCAGAAGACACTTGTTAATGGGCATGTTAAAATCTTTTTGTCAACAAAATTTAGACTCCTTAACTCTGATTATTTAAGAATCATTTTTATTAAATGCTTTAATTATTATTAATCAAATTTTTTTTATGGAAACATTTTCCAGTAATTTTTAACAATCCATTCCTCAAGCAATTCAGAGAACCTGCTGTGTGGTGATTATATATTTTTTATTTCATAAATGAGGATAGTGAGCCGTGTTTTGGAGTTAGCATCTATTATCATGTAATACTGTGTGCTGTATAATTTGTCTTTTTTCTGTGTGTTACCTGGCTGTCCCTGCTGGACTGTAAATTCTAGGTGGACAGGGATCTCTTCTGTGTTCACTGGTAGACCCTGAGAGCGTAGAACACCGCCTGGCACTTCCTGGGAGAGTGAGGGAAGAGTCCATGGGATCATACTGTTGTGCTGCAACTCAAGTGGGCTGCACTCAGTGTATCCTGAGGGTAGACTCCTTACCAGTCATCACCAGTAGCACCCAACAGGTGCATAGGCGAGGCCCCCAGAAGATGTGTACTCCCTGTACACGAGCAGGTTCCCAGAAGACGGAAGGAAGGGGCACATGAGGCAGATGTGCTCTGTTCTTCATCTCGGAGCCTGCAGTCTGCTGAGGCACTCTGGAAAGAGGGAGGGAGAAAGAGAGGCAGCAGCACACTGTCCCTGTGGGCAGCTGTTGCAGGTGGAGGCATGACGCTGAGGACAGGGTGACGCTTTCCCTACCCCTTGGGTGATGCCCACAGTACAGCACCCATAAAAAACAGCCAAACCACCCAGAGCCCTGCTTCAGAAAGGCACAGTTGTCTCTTCAGACTTTCTTTTGTGCTGGTGTGGGCTTAGGAACTTGAAAATTATTTATTTATTTGTTTTCCAGTACTGGGGATTGAACCCAGAGCCTCACGCATCGTGCGTTCTAAGCAAGCATTCTACCTGAGTAGAATTTTTTATTTTATTTATTTATTTATTTTTATTTATTTATTTATTTTTGGTGAGTACCGGGGGGTCGACCTCAGGACCTCGCGCGCCAGCAGGCGCCCGTGCCACTGAGCGATATCACCGGCCCCTTTTTCGTATGTGGGTTCCGGGAGTCGAACTCAGGCCCTCGCGCTTGCCGGGCAGGCGCTTAAGCCGCTGAGCCATCTCACCGGCCCCGAATCTTTTATTTTTAAAAACTAAAAATTTATTTTTTATTTTTAAAAAATTATTTTTATTAACCCAGAGTAGGCATTTTTTTTGGTGGGGGACGGGGTCTTGCTATGTAGTTCAAGTTGGCTTTGAACTCAACTATGAAGCCCATGCTGGCCTTGAACTCGTGGTGATCCTCCTGCCTCAGCCTCCTGAGGGCTGAGATCACAGGCATGCGCCACCACGCCTGGCCCAGAATAGGTTTTATAACCTGGCTGTTCTCTTAGTATGTTGTCTGTTAGTCTTTCCTTGACAGTGATCGATAGCATCATGTTTATTGACTGCATATTAATACTGTTTGATTCCATGCCATCATTTTTGCTTTCAGTGATGTTTTGGAGGTGCTGCTGTATTCCAGGTACTGGCAGGAGATATTGAGAGTACCAGCAAAGTCCTGTTCTCAAGGGGCTTGTAGTTTAGAGAGAAGGGCAGACTGTGCGTAAGAAACAAGTAGGTAAGAGTTTCAGAGAGCACTGAGAGAACAGAACAGGATACTGAGAGGTGTACAGTATAGGCGGGTTTTTTTAGGGAAAGCCTTCTTTTAGGAAGTGAAGTTTGAATTGAGATCTGAATGGTGGAGAGTGGTTGGCTGCCTGAGGATCTGTGGAAGAGCATCCTGGGCAGGGAGAAGAGCCTGTGCAAAGGTCCTGAGGCAGGCATGTGCTCACTGTTGGTTGGAGCTGAGACACTGGGAGGTGAGCTAGGTTAAGATGAGTGGGCAGGGTGGGCCTTGTAGTGTCATATAGGCAGGAGGCCTTGGGATTTAGCTTGAAGGGCAGTGGGAAGCCATTGGAGGATGAGTTGTCAGGAAGCGATGACGTAATATGGAATTTTCTTTTCAGTCCTGTGGCTGCTTTGTGGCTGTAAGGGGAAGCAGAAAGACCAGTTAGGAGACTGTTGCAGTCCTTGTGATCTTGGTAAGAAGACGGCGGGGGCAGTGGAGAGGGAGGGTAGAAGATGTAATTGGAAGGTGGAGCAGTCAAGACTCTGGGATTGGATGTAGGGGAAAGGAAAGGAGAAATCAAGAGAGAGGCCTGGTTTGTGGCCTCAGCGCCTGCGCTTGTGCCGGTGCTTATGATGGAGAAAAGGAGGACTGAGGGAGGAAAGGACGGAGCAGGCATTGAGAGTGTTCTGGAAATTATTACTTGTGGGAGATGGATTAGTCACCAGAGTGGGGATGTGGAGCAGGCACCTGTCCAGAAGTCTAGGTAGAAGTCCCGTCCGAGACTTAACCCTGGAGAGCCGCCATTTCCAGGTAGCATTTAATGCCATAGGTGAGGTGAGGCCACCTGGGCGGAGGAGGGGACATGAAACCTGCACAGAGCAGGAGGCTGCAGGGAAGCGTGGTGAACCAGGCAGGGGTCCCACACTTCAGGGCTTGAAACAACACAGCTTTATCATCTCACAGTTCTGTAGATGAGACGCAGACACAGATCTCACAGGGCCCGATGAAGTGCGGCAGGCTGTGCTCTTGTCCGTGGGTCCTGGGGAGGGACTGTATCCTGCCTGTGCCGTTTTCTGGAGGGTGCTGCATTCCTTGGTTAGTGGCCCCTTTCTCAAAGCCACCAACATAGGGTGTCCCTGGCCTTCCCACCGTCCTTACATCTCTCTCTGCCTGTGATCTCACCTCCCTCCCTCTCTCCTTCCACTTTTAAGGGTCCTTTTGATTACCCTGAATCTACATGGATAATCCAGGAAAATCTCCCTAATGCAGGGTCAGCTGATTAGCAGCCTAAATTCTATCTTCAGCTTCATTTACCTGTTTTTTTGAGACAGGGTCTCACTATGTAGTCCAGGCTGGCCTCGAATTCACAATCCTCCTGCCTCAGCCTCCCATATGCTGGGATTACAGGCCTGTGCCCAGCTTCACCTGCATTTCTTTTTTTTTTTTTTTGTGGGTACCGGGGGTTGACCTCAGGACCTCGTGCTGGCGCACGAGGCCAGCACATGCCTCTGAGTGATATCACTGGCCCTTTTTTCGTATGTGGGTTCCAGGAGTCGAACTCAGGACCTCGCGCTTGCCAGGCAGGCGCTTATGCTGCTGAGCTATCTCACCGGCCCTCACCTGCATTTCTGTCACTACTTCCAACTACTCTGGCCTTGGAAAGTATTGGGTGTTTCGCTTGTGGTTTTTTTTTTTTTTTTTAATGTGGGTTCCGGGAGTCGAACTCGGGACCTGGCTCTTGCCAGGCAGGCGCTTATGCCGCTGAGCTCTCTCACCAGCCCTCACTTGTGGTTTTAAATCTTGTGCAAATCCAGGGAAGGGTATCCTGGGAAATCCAGTGTAACCAGAGCATGAGTTAAAAACTGCTACAATGATGGTTGGACATTTCTGTCAGTACACTAAAACTGTTATTTAAGTGGGTGGACTTTATGGTATGTGAATTATGTCTCAATAAAGTTGGTAGTTAAACAACACTACCAGAGGTTGAAAACGCCAAGAAAAGCAAGAAACAATTAGTACAAAAGATTGATTGCCTTTGGGAGAAGAGGGCTGTGGGAAAGGGTCTTCCAGGGGTTAGAAACCCTTTTCCTTGGTATGGGTGGGGTTCTACAAGTGTCTGTGCTGTTACCAGTTACAGTCTTTTGTAAGTACATGTGGCAGAAAGCACACAGGAAGGACACGGGTTCTCAGTCCTGGGGCAGGCTGTGAAATGAGCACGGTTGATGGAGTTCCGGAGGTGTGGTAAGATACATCTTCATTCCCTAGCTTCGCACAGATGATAAGATGCTCACATGGGTGATTTACATGTCCTTGAGGTGCGGCTCTCAGGGCGGTAACTGCTCCTCCTCAGGTGTCCTGCACTCCCTAAACTGATGTTCTTTGGAAAGCCGGAGGGTGGTAACTGTGATCTGTTTGTTAAGCAGGTCTCTAGGTCTTCCGTCAGGCCTGCAAGTTTTGAAAATAGGTCAGTGGAGTACTTCGGTCAGTTTTTGGTGTATGTGTTTGATTTCAAAATTTGAACTAAGGTTTTTTTCATACTTAAAAGTATATTTTGCAGATTCATTAAAACTTTCGTGTCAGATCTGTTTTGATAATTGGAGAAATCAGAACATTCTCATCATCTAAATCTTACTGGAAAATGCCCCCATCTAAGTCTGCATTTATGTGGAGCCACTTTTCATTTGAATGTTTGTTATGGTTCTTTTTATTCTCTTTGTAATGAGGAAGCAATTGCCCAAATAAAGATATGCAGCTTTCCTGCCTGGGGCTGTAGTTGTACCATAGTTCCTAAATGGATGTGAAGGTTTTTACAAAAGTTCAAAACAAAGAGAATCTTGTATTATATGTATGCAAAGACTAGAAAATTTTTTGCTGTGGTTGTTTAGACTTCTAGCTGCTTCTCCTGGCATAGAGCATATATAGAATGAGTTTTGAATGAGATGAGGATTTTTGGAATGAAATTATTTGTACATGGGTTAAATCTGTAACAAAGCCTCCCTGGTATTACTTATGACATTCCTAAAATCTGTAAAATTTCTGAGAAGTATTCATTGCATAGGGACATTTTAGGGTTTTACACTTTGAGTCAGACGTCACTTGCACTTTTTCGTTGAGAACCCCCTTCCCCAGACGGGGTCTCACTCTGTGGTCTCTGCTGGCTTCGAACTTCCTTTGTAGCCCAGGGTAGCCTTGAACTCCAGATCTTCTGTCTCAGCCTCCAGAGTGCTAGGATTACAGAATGTGCCAGCATGCCAGGCTTAAGAAATAAACTTTGGACAAGTTTTTAAAACCAGTTTATTCTTGAGCATTGTGTCTGTTAATCTTTTTCATCCAGTGGTTGATGAATGTGGATATTATATGCCATAAACATGAATTAAGATTAACAATATCAACAAGAATGAGAAGAGGAAAGGGGAACTGGAAGAGGAGGGCGGGTGGGGGAGGGAAGGGGATTAAAAAAGAAACACTGTATTGTGCACATGTGTCACTTCCCTAAGATTGCAAAATGCATTTATTGCAATTACGTACTAATAACATTTTTAAAAAGTTACGATGCTCTTTAAAACAGTAAGGCAGACTATATTGGGGGACTGTCTGTAGGAGCACAACAGTGGGGTTTGCAGCTGGGGGGAGAGGTTGGGCCAGCTCTGGATATAAGAACAAGTAAGGATTTATAGCCAAGGAGCTGGGTGGGGTCATTGGATGGAAAACTGCCGAGAAGAAAAATCAGGGGCAGGTGGGATTCTGGCTGAACCCTTCGGACAGGGTTCTTGTGGAAGGCAGGCCAGGTGCTCAGACATCATGGAGCATGGGGGGTGGAGGAGGAGGATCCAGGCTGGTCAGACAGTGAGGGAGAGGGATTCTGGCCTAGCCGTGGTGTCCGGCTACTTGTTGACTTTGGGCTCTGCTGGCCAGCTAGAGTGGATGCTGCTGGTTAAAGCTAGGCAAAAAGAGGGTTTGGAGGAGCCGGTGTAGAGTTTGGTCGGGAGATGTGTCAGTGCCCCAGCCCTGAGGTGAGCCTGCCCTTCGGGAGTACGTGGATGATGGACATGGTGTTATAAGGAAGACAGACATTTTGCCAAGGGGTATAATGGAATCATGGGCATGTGTGTACAGGGTGAATTTGGGGCACAAAGGAGGCACCAGTGAAATTGTGGGTGTTAAAAAAACCATAATACTAAATCTGCATTTCGGAGGTGATGAGTTTTCTAGGCAGACAAAATCAGCAAGAAAACTCTAGGCTGAAGGCAGTGTTTGCACCAGACGGAAGGAGGCGTAGTCTGTCCTGCTTGGTAACTAGGCATGGCTGGCCGAGGGTTTGGGGAGATGGATGAGAGACAGAAGGGCGATCACAGAAAGCTGTGTGCTGGGTTGGGTTCACACTTTACATCAGAGGTAATAGGGATTAATTGAAAGATTTTAATCAGAAAAATAAATGATTAAGTTTTCATGTTACACAGTCACTTTGTGGACAGTACAGAGAATGGCTTGGAGATGCTGGGAGTCTGGTGAGGAATCCAGACCAGAGATATTAATTAAGACCTATTTTTAGGAAGTCGCCAAGCATCTGACTAGGGAGCTGGAACCAGTAGGATTTAATGTGACCTCTAAGATGTGGTGGCTGTAGCAGGGGAGAAGATAGATTCTGATCTTTTATGTACTTCGGGGTGATCACAGAGAAATGTGACTGGAAGGAGCAATTAGAATTGGGGCTTCTGTACCATCCTGCTAGATGAGGGGAGGCTGAGAAAGGGCTTTTGTGGGAAAACAGCTTTTTGGGGAAGATAAAAGGCCTTTAGGAGAGTACGTGGCAGATACACTAGTTTTGTGACATTGTTTAGATGCGGTCTGTTTGGGTGTCTTCCCATCCTGGAAGATTTGAGTTGTTCCTGGGGGGAATTTATGATAAGTGAGTTCTTCTGGGAGGCTCTGCTTTTAGGGACATAAGGGATTTTAGGGACTCAAATATCTTCGGCTCAAAATAATTCATATGCTATAGTGGCATATTCTGGATCCTTTCTTAGTGAAGGAGAGAAGGAATTATTGAGATTCTGGCGTGATAGTAGTACTGTAGATAATGAAATACACGAAGAAGAGCAGGTTGTAGGAGTGATGAATTTGTATTTGTATAGTAGATTTGTAGTACTTGTGGAACATCTAGATAGAGACCCTAGGAAGCAATTAAATAGAGACCTGGGAGCCTGAAAGAGCTTAAAGATGCTGAGAATACAGATGAAATCTTCCTAGGAGGGTAGGAAGGATGGGGGAAAAAGAGATTCTGGAAGTGAACTGGAGGAAACTGAAAAATGGCAGTGGATGGGGGGAATACAGAGGAAATTGAGTTTATGAAGGAGACTATAAGGAGGAATAGCTGAAGATGAAGAGAAATGGGAGGGTTACAGAAAGCAAGGGAGGAGAGAGCAGCAGGGATCAGCAGTGTCAGGTTGCAGAGTAAAACCATACATGTGTTAGGAAAAGAGCTTTTGATTGTATGTACAACAGTGGTACTATTTTGAGGAGGAAGTGGGAGCTGTTTATTTAAATGGATTTGGGACAATCGGCTTACCACTTAAAAATAATTAGATTAGAGCCCTGCCTTATAACCTCATAACAAAGTAAGTATAAAAATTAAATATAAAAATTGGAAGTGGGCTGGGGATATAGTTCAGCAGCACAGCTCCTGCCTGGCAAGTGCGAGGTCGTGAGTTCAACTCCGGGTACCAAAAAAAAAAAAAAAGGAAGTAATGAAAATACTAGATGAGAGGTTAATATTTACATAGTATTCAGATGCTAAAGATCATTCTAATCATGACACCAAAATCAGAAAGAAAAGGCTGACAAATTTGCATGTAAATTCAGCATTTTTATGTACTAAAAATGCCATAAAATTAAAATGTAACTAGCAGACTGAGAGAAATATTTGTGACCTAATTGAGATCTTAGTGGGTTTAGCAGTAGGTTAAACCCAGTGGGGGAGAGAGAGTATATTGAAAATAAGAAATATTCAAAATGAAATATGGAATATAATAAAACGTGAAATAAATACAACATTGCACCTAATAATCACAAACTATACATTCTTTTCATATGCACAGAAAACATTTATCAAAGTTGCTGATCTGTGAAGCAAGTCTTAACAAATTTCAAAAGGCCAAGAACATCAGACTTACTCTAAAGATAGGTTTAATATTTGAAAAATTGGTAAGTGTTAATCATTAAGTTAATAAAGCAGAAAAACAATGCACTAATGCAGGAGATGCAGAAATCACCTTTGATAAAATCCAGTACTCATTTAAAATGAAATCTCATAACATACTATAAATAAAAGGTAGACTTCCTTAATTTGATAAGGATTAGTCAGAAAAATCCTGTGGCAAGCATCCTGTTTAGTGGTGGAAATGTTGAAAGGCCAGGGAAGAATTTATTTTTACAGTTACTGCTTCTTTTTATTATTTTACTAGTTCTACCTAGTTTAATAAGACAAGAAAAACATAGTTCATGGGTCAGAATGGAAAAAATAAAGTTGGATTTTATAAATGACATAATTGTGCAGCAGAGAATCCAGAGATACGTCTTTTTTTTTTTTTTTTTTTTGTGGGTACCGGGGGTCGACCTCAGGACCTCGCATGCCAGCAGGTGCCCATGCCGCTGAGCGATATCACCGGCCCTTTTTTCGTATGTGGGTTCCGGGAGTCGAACTCGGGCCCTTGCGCTTGCCAGGCAAGTGCTTATGCCGCTGAGCCATCTCACCGGCTCCAGAGATACATCTTGATAACTTATATGCAATAAGCAAAGTTGCAAGATTCAAGGTAACTCTAGACACAACTGTAATTTATAAATCACCACCAAGCAGAAAATAAAACATTCATTTGCAGTATCATAAAAGATATATTTTCAGAAAAAATATAAAGCAATGCAGATTCTCTGTGTAAAAAGCAGTAAACATTAAGAGATGTTAAAGATGAAATAAATAAGGAAAATACATTTATGGATTAGAAAACTCAATATTGTTAAGATGTTAATTTTTCCCAAATGCATTTGTGCATTCAATACAGTATCAACCAAAATCATGAAAACTGGACAGGTAGACCAGTTGAACAAAGTAGTTCAGAAAGAGACCCACACTTGTGTGGACTTGGTTTATTACATAGGAGACCCTGCAGGGCACTAGAGAGAGGACACTCTGTGCAGTAAATAGCGTTGGGGGCTGGAGATGTAGTACTTACCTACCATATATCAGGCCCTGAATTTGATCCTCAGCACTGCCCCCCACCCCAGAAGTATTTGGTTAGATACTGGTATGGAAGAAAACAAGATGTAACTCCTAACTGACACCATACACATGGGCTAATCCCAAATTCACACTAGTCTAGATCCAGCCACGAGAGAGAAACCACTAAATTGAAAGAAAATATGAAGAATTAACTAATTATAACAATGTTGTAGACAGGGTTTGCAAGGGAAAAGATATAATACAGGACACATAATTTATAGGATTATTTTATAATATTCACCCAAAGAGTCAAATGCAAAAGAGTGCAGGAGATCTGTCTGTGCACTAGAGACCCAAAGAATCCAGCTGAGGGCCTGGATCCCACGGTGATGTCCTGCACGAGTCCACCTGAAGACCTAGAGCCCAAGACAGTGTCCTCTACGAGTCCAACTGGAGGCCTAGAGCCCACAACAATGTCTCAGGCAAGTCTGTATCAAGGATCTGTGCTGGGAAGACCCAAAGGTCAGTGGTGGATGCTAGAACATCTGTGCCAGTGGGATGAAGGATCTGTGCCAGCAGGCTGAAGGATCTGCACTGGAGCCAGGGAGTGACGCTCAGGGTGAGGACTAGAGCTCCCCCAAGGAGAACCGCAGCCATCCTCAGTGACAGTGAGGACCCGAGCTCCTCCGACGAGAACAGCTGAGTTCATATCAGGAAAGCCAGCGCGACAAGCTTCTCTAGGAGAATCAACAGCGCACCATCTTCCCCTCTAGTTCTTCTTTCATGCTGCTGGCGACAGTCCTCAGGTGGGCCTTCCACGCTGACTCAGTTCAGCTGGGTGTTCCAAGTTGACCGTTAGTTAATCCACCACAAACGGGAAAGTGAAGTAGCGAGGGGATGGCTGGTTATAAGTCAAGAGAACTCTAAAGAACACGATAATAGCACGTACATGAAGCGGCTGCTGCTCCAAGGAGGAGTCCCTCCTTCCCCTAGGGCTGAAATCCAGACCATGTCCAGAGGGCACAGCTTTGGTTTACCAGGGTAGAGGAGTCCCTGGGGTGCCTTGCTGGTGGAACTTGAGGGAAATCTACCGTCTGGAATTGCTAGAAGATACTCTGTAGGGTGTCAGATGAAAGGTCTTCGTGGAAAGGTATCTCCTGTGCTATGGAGCGCTCAGATGGGATGCTGGGAGGAGCTTCTGACCATTCCTGATTGTGGTGTGTTACAGTCCCTGGAGGCTGCACATGGGTGGAGGAACTGGATGCTGGAGAAGCCCCCCAGGGTGTGGGAGCTGGCTGCTGTAAAATGGCACACTAAGTGTAGAGGAGCCTGGAAGGCTGTTCGTATCAAGATACCAAGATGGTAGCACTGTTCTGTTTTCTTTTTCTCCCTGCAAATAGGATTCTGCTGATTGCCGCCTCCTTTTGTATTAATTCCGCGTTTATTCAGTAAATGTCATTGGGTGTTCTCTCTATGCCAGACTGGTTGCATAAGAGTGGACAACGTAGATACTGAACTTGCCTTAGCACAGTTTGTGGGCTGGTAGGACAGTTGGCCATTTGAGGTCCTTCTTTGTACCAGGTATTGTTCTGGTCCTTGGTGATCAAGACACTGTTGCTTTAAAAGAGAAATAACTATTGATAAGAATAAATGATAACATATTTAGAAAATCTTCAAAAGGGATATGAAGGAAAAATCCAGGCTGCTATGAGAGAGGAGTTTTTATTTAGATGGGAAGCCAGGGAAGCCTTCCCTGAAGAAGTGATACTGAATGAGGCCCATCATGATGAGGAGTTAGCTTGCTGAGGTGAGTGGTCAGAGGTGGTGATCCAGACAGGGGCAGCTAGTGGGAAGTCTTTCCATTGGGGAAGAGCTGGGCGCATCTGAAGAAGTGAGAGTTAGGGTGAGGTGGAGTGGCAGGAGAAGAGGCCACACAGCAGGTGCCAGGTTGCTCCAGCCTTAGGCCATTTTAGGAACTGCTGTCGCCCAGTGAGGGTATCTTTGATAGAGGTCTGAAATTGGAGAGTCAAGGACTGTATTGTAGGTGCCTCTTACTTTCTTGCCATCATGTGGGGTGCTAGGTAGCCAGTTGATTGGAGGAAGAATGGCAGTCGAGAAATCACTGGGTATGTTTACGGAGTTCAGGGGAGGCTCAGGTTGGCCCTGTGGTGGCAGCAGTACAGCTGGAGATACCTGGATGGTTTGGGCATGGGATTTGGAAATAGAATTGGGCAGACCTGGGGATGGGTTGAATGTGGGCTGGGTGGAAAAGGAGCTGTTGAGAATGATTTTCAGGTTCCTGGCTCCAGTTATTTTGTGAAATGTTGGTGCCATTTTCCTGTGTACTTTTGTAGTGAATATGAATTACTTTTTCACTTAAATTAAAGAAACTTGGATTTAGAGATGCATAAGGCTTTGGTGATCTAACAAAAACCAGTTTGCGGGAACTGGAAGGTGGAAATAGTGTGCAGACTACTGCAATTCTGCAAGTTCTTACAGAAGGTGTAAAGTAGAAGGCTAGGGTGGGGCCATGGGACAGAGGACACTGTTTTACAGACAGGGTGGATTTGAGTGACTTCTGTTGGCAGAGAGAAGCCATAGAGAGGAGAGGGCAGTTATTGGCTTGGCCCATACTTGAGTGTCTGTATGAGAGGTAGTATTCTAAGCCCTTGCAAAATACAAATGACAAAAAAATTCCGTAAACAAAAAAACAACACAAGAAAGCCTATCAGTGAGGAGGTATAGGAGTGCCGAGGTGGGATTGGCAGTGGGATATAGTTTTATGGAATCAGACGGTGGCACTGCTGGACTTGATGTCGTTAGAATGTAAGATCTACCAGGACAGGGATTTTTGTTTTACTCACTGCTATCTCCAGAGTTCGGCACATAGTAAGTGCTTTGCCTTAATCATCGTCGTGTGATACACAATCCCAGGAATGAGAATAAATGATACAGCGGAAAGACGAAGTGGAGATAGTCTTGGATGAAGATGTATTATAGAAATATTAGTACTGATGTCCCCAATTCAAAGTGTAATTATATCTGCTTTTAAGGATTTAACTATTCATAGTTTGAATTTTTTAAATTCACTTTGTTTCTTGGCATTAGTTTTGTCTGTTTTCTTTCACAGTTGTATTAATATAATTTATAGATCTTGCTTATCCTTAGGGGCATTACCCAGTTGAGAGACAACTGTTTTCAGTAATTTAAAAATCAAATTGGTGTTATGTATTGGTTTATATATTCAAGATCTTTAGCAGCCTTTCTTGCTTTCAGCATTATGCTGCCTTGGAGTAGTGTGTGTTCATGTATGTGTGTTGTGATTGTTCTCAGCAATTAAAGAAACTAGTTGGGCTGAATTTTAACTACAGTGGTTATGTATTAAACTTAAGTTATGGTCCTGACAGTTACTCTTCTGATCAGTTAATTGGGCTGAGCCAGTAGTGAGTATTTTCATGGGCCTTTGCTAAGTTTAGCCTCATAATGATGGTCTTGTTTGCTTGAAATTATATCAACAGGCCATAGCTCCTTCTAATTTAGGTGTGCACAAAGAAGATTTGTCCTTTATTTGCTGAGTCTTAACACTTTTTGAGTTTCCAGTGCCATATATAACTTTGCTAGAGCTTAAGATCTGACTACTTCTTGCTGCTTAATGTAGGCCACTCCTTTGTCAGAAAGAACTTGATACAGATGTTTTAAGACCAGTCACAGCTGGAAGTTACCTTCTATTCGAAAGACTTCACATGTTAATGAGGAAAGGGGAGTATACAAAATCGTATTCTTTTTGCCACAGATTGTCTGTCCCTTCCCATAGAAATTGCTTTCTTATATTTTATTATAAAAAAAAAAAATACGAGGGGCTGGGGATATAGCTTAGTGGTGCAGTGCCTGCCTGGCAAGCGTGAGGTCCTGAGTTTGATTCCTGGTACCAAACAAAACAAAGCAAAACAAAAAAACCCCCAAATATTTACTTTATCATCAAGGCAATAAATGATCATTGGAAAAATCCTAACATCGGAGTGAGAGATTAAAATATTTAAACTTTCCCCTAGAATTGTACATCTTAGCAGATAACTATTGTCAAAAATTTGATTTATAATCTGTTAGTCCATTTTTTGTAGACAAAATACCTGAGGCTGGGAACTTTATAATGTAAGGCAGTTTTATCTAGCTTACAGTTTTGGAGGCAGGCTGTCCAAGATCAGGAGGTCCCATTGGTTCAGTATATGGGTGGCATAATGGCTGGTGGCAAGAGCTCATGTGAAAGGGGGAGCTGACACTGCTGCAGGAAGCCAGTGAGGCCAGCTGGGGGCCATGCTCAGTCTTTATAACAGCCGGCCAAGGCCCAGAAGTACCTTCATCCCTTCTGAGGACTCAGCCTCAGTTGCCTTAAGGACTGCCTACTAGGCCTGCTCCTTGTTAAAGATTCCATACCACCTCCTAATTCCTCTGTCCTGGGGAGCACACCTCCAACACAAGAGCTTCAGGGAAGACACTCAAACACATCCAGACCATACCAATATTCTTCTTTGGATTTTAAAAATGCATATGAAATCACGTGTGTGTGTGTAATATGCATACCTCTATGTAAATATGTGTGAGTGCACCTGCACACAGAGGAGAGGAATCGTTATACCTCTTCCTTAACTGTTTTCTCCTCATGACACAATCTATTGTGAACATTTTCCATGTCATTAGATATGTGTTGGGTGTGTGTGTACGTAATTGCATAGCATGGATGCTTCATAAAAATTTTAAGCCAATCCATACTTGGTTCTTATGATCAGTGATGCACTTAGCATTCTTGTTCACGTATTTTTTGCACACTTCTCCAGTTATTTTTTTAGTATGCATGTCCTTTTTGTAGTGTAAACATTTGCCATGTGCCCCTGGAAAATGTACCAATTTCGATTCTGAATAGCCAGATACAAGCATGTCCATTTTCCCAAACCCTCACCAACACTAGGTGTTACCTCTGTTAAATCTTTCTCAGTCCAGCAGGTTAGAAACTTAATGTTTCCTTTTAATTTGCATTCTTTGTATCTTCTGTGATTTGACGTGTTCTGACAGTTTTTTTAAAATGTACTTTTTGAATTGTCTTCAGTCTTTTGCTCTTTTGTTTTCTGGTAGTTTCATTCTTTTTCTGATATTTAGGTGTTTTTCTCTTAAAATATGTGTACATACTTTTTCTCCTGTTAGGCATCTGTATTTCTGTTATGTGCTCATGACAGTCCTGTGATTCATGCACCCAAACTTGAAACTTTTTGGCCTTAATAGTGAACTTAGGTAAGGCTTTCTGACATCAATAGTTAGGTATTCAGGATTTCTTTTTCATTTTGAACTTCTATCTTTAGATGCTTAATATACTAAAAATTAAAAAAATATACATGCAGTGTAAGGTGGAGTCTAACTTCATTTTTCTCCTAGATACTTATTATTGAATTGTTGATCCGTTCCTACTGATTTGAAATGTTGCATTTACCATGTGCTGAATTTCCAGTTTTTTATTTGGACTCTATTTAGTGATCTCTTTATTCTGTGTCTGCACCGATAGCCTCCCTCCCTCCCCCTCCCCTCCCCTCCCCTCCCCTCCCTCCCTTCCTTTTTCCTCCCCTCCTCTCTCCCTTCCCTTCCCCCTTCCCCTCCCCCCATGATTTAGTTTTGTCATTCTGACATATTGTGAAAATTACTGCTCTTCTCTGTCGAAAATGCAGTGTGACATGTAGGAGAACTTTGTTTGGTCTGTTGGTAGTTTCAATAAATTGTTGGTAGTTTCAATAAATAATCTTTTAGAAGCTGTGGGTTGGTGGTGCACACCTGTAATCCCATTGCTTGGGAGGCTGAGGCAGGAGGATTGCCTTGAGTTTGAGGCCAGCCTCAATAAGAAATTGGGCTACATGGTGAGTTCAAGGCCACTCTGAACTACACAGGGAGACCCTATCTCCAAAAAAAAAGCTGTGGGTTGATAAGGAGAACTAAAGCAACTTTTCTTGCTATTGAGATGGAGTTGAAATGGAAATAATCTCTAACCTTTAGTTCTCCAGTCATCACTTCCTGGTTTTCCTCACCTCCTAGGGCACATCAGAAATGAAAACCCTTGATGGCCTGCTGGCTGGGTGGGGCAGCACCCTGGATAGGTCTGGTGCAGGTGGCCTGGCTCTCTTTGTGGGGGACCAGCACCTGTAACTGTCAGGGAAGTGTTCGGGAAGCCTGCTTAGGCTCTCATACTCTTGCTTTGGTTTTGCATTGTTAGGCTAGGATAGCTTGATATCAGCATAATATTTGAGGAGCCAGATTTCCTTTTTTAAGAAATATTTAATTGTAGTAAATGTACATAACGGAAAATGGACTGTCATTGCAGTGTTAAGCGCATTCATGTTGTCGTGGAGCCATCACCACCACCACCCATCTCCAGAACTTTATCTTCCCAAGCTGAAATCTGTCCCCGTCAAACACTTAACTTGCCACCCAGCCCTCCAGTCCCTGGCAACAACCATTCCATCATCAGCTGTGAATTTGATTACTCTGGGGATCCCATAAAGTGGAGTCACACAGTCTTTGTCTTGCTTGTAACTGGCCTATTTCATTTAGTGTGATTCCTTAAAATTCATCCATGTTGTGGCATTTGTCAGAATTTCCTTCCTTTTTCAGGCTGGATAATATTCCGTTGTGCACAGGCCACATTTTGCTTATTCATTCATCCATCAGTGAACACTTGGCTTGCTGTGAGCATGGGTATGCCAGTCTCAAGAGTCAGACTCTTTGAAACATTATATGCCTTCTTATTTTCACCTCTTACTCAACCTTTCCATCTTGAATTTAGCTTCTGTTATTCTGCTGAACCTTCTTAGATCATCAGCACTTTAAAAATGGTTAACTATAAGAAACATTTTTCAAAGTATGTTTACAATTTTGTAGACTTTCTCAAGCAAGTCGACCAGGCCTCCCTGGCTCCTGGGACAGCTCCCTGGTGCCCCGTGGGCTGGATGCTGCTTCTTGTCCCTCTGCCTGGCATCTGATGGTGGTATTTCCTCAGAACTTGACCCTAGGCCTTCTCTCCATGAGCACTAAATGTGGATATTTCTTAGGATTAGCCCAAGACCCTCCAGCCCTGAGATTAAATTAAACAGTCTCATCTTTTACATGAACAAGATAACTGATTTTTTATTTAGAAAAATAAAGGGTAGAGAGGATGAGACTATAGCACATATGAATTACATTACTTTTAAAGGGTGTGAGGTATACTCCAGCTTTATGGAGTTATACTTGGCAAGGAAAATTTTACAAAATCTCCTGTGTGATGTTTGCTATATGTAATGATTAGCACAGTGCTTTACTGTACATATTTTATGTGTATTGGGGGAGGTGAGGACCCTTGAGATCTACTGTCTTTGTAAGTTTCGAGTGAAAAATACAGTATTAACCATAGTCATTGTGCTGTATGTTGGATCCCAGAACTTACTCATCTTGCAGCTAAACATTTGTACTCTTTGACCAGAGTCTCCCTGTTTGCCCACCCCTCAGCCTGATAACTGCTGATCTACTCTCTGCTTCTGTGACTTTGGACCCTTCTTTTCTTGATATCCGTTCTCGTTCCAGAGACCCAGCCCACTTCTGTAGTTTTGGTTTTCTAGGGACTCCTACATTGTTTCTTTTTTTGGTGGGCACTGGGAGTCGACCTCAGGACCTCGCGCGCCAGCAGGCGCCCGTGCCGCTGAGCGATATCACCGGCCCCTTTTTCGTATGTGGGTTCCGGGAGTCGAACTCGGGCCCTCGCGCTTGCCAGGCAGGCGCTTACGCCGCTGAGCCGTCTCACCGGCCCCCCTTAATGTTGTTTCTTAAGCTCAGAGCTCCGGTTAGAGCTGCCTCCCAGATGTCTCCCTTGCTGCCTGGCGTGACTGAAGTAGTGCTCACGGCCTTCTTCCCTTGGGCTCTGGAGGGTACTTCAGCCTCTCAGGGTGCTCAACTCAGATCCTTCGGGTCACTTTTAAAATGCATCTCTTAGGACAGAGTTACAGGGAGGTTGTGTGGAGAGTTCCTGAGTACTCTCCACAGTTTCTCTGTCAACTTTATTGTGGTTTACTTGTCAGCACCAATGAACCAATGTCAGGACATTGTTATAAAGCAAACTCTACACTATTTGCATTTCCTTAGTTTTTCTCTAATGTCCTTTTCTTTTCCGGGATCCCATCCAGGATGCCACATCATCTCTAGTTGTCATATCTTTTTAGGTTCCATTAAATTGACAGTTTCTCAGACTTTCCTTGTTTTTATTGACCTTGACAGGTGAGGTATTTTATATGACATTCTTCAATTTGGGTTTGTCTGCCTATTTTCTCATGATAAGGCTGGGGTTATGGGTTTTGGAAAGAAGACCACAGAGGAAAAGTTCTGTTCTCATCTCATCAGATCAAAGGTACCTGCTCTCAACATGACTTATTACTGACGATATTAAGCTTGATCACCTGGCTGCGGGACTGACTGTCAGGTTTCTCCACTGTAAAGTTACTGTTTTTCTCTCCTAAGGGGTCATTTTTGACTCTTTCTTTCTTTTAATCTGTGTTGAACCTAAGCCAATTTCTCCTGGTTCTCTTTCCAGAATTTCTGTTCCGTCCACATCACTCTTTACAGCCACCACTTCATCCAGGCCACAGTGACTTAATGCCCAGACCGCTTTGAGAGCTCTCCTGGCCCCTGTACCGCGTGCCGCTCTGCCTGGTCTCCCCCAGCCCGCCTGCACCTGACCCTGGAGTGGTCCCGTAGAGACACTCTTTCTGCCGACCCGCGAATGACTCCCACTGTGCTGCAGGTGTCATCCCTTGTCAGCAGTCTCTGGGCCTGCGTAACCTGGTCTGTTCCCACTCCCGTCTCCTGCCGACCGCTTCTTGTCTCGTTCTCCACTGTGGCCACTGGTTCCTTGCCCTGAATCCCTTCAGCACTCTTAGCTCCTTCATCCTGTCTTTCCTAGTCACCTCCAGAAAAACTTCAGTTCTCAGCTGAACTGTTACTTAAATTCACTTGACCCCTTGTGGGGTCAGTGAGGTCCCCTTGCCCTGTGTTTCCATACATCGTTCTCTGCACTCTCACTCTTCCCTATACCTGTGATGCTTGAAGTTGCTGGAAGTTCTGTGACTGAATTGCACCTTGACTGCTAAATTGACCAGGCTGAAACTTTCTGCTCTGTATTGTGTATTCATCCCCGTTACCTGGTAGCGAGTCTGCCCCAGAATAGGTGCTTGATAATATTTGTTGAATGGATGAGTTTTGTCTTCTGAATGAAAAACAGTCACTCTTCACTTCGAGCATGCAAGTGTACAGATTCTTAATTTACTTCCCTTAGTTCACTGACGTAAATACCATATATGTCCTTTTAAACTCCCTGTGTAAGGCGCTGTGCTGGGTACGGTAGTGGATCGAGAGGAGTCATGTGCAGCTTGCTCGGCTCCGGAGGCCCTGCCTGCCCACTCGCTCCTCTCTCCACAGACCAGTGTGGGGTTTGGAGGGTGTGTGGCCCTGTGGGGTGAGAGCCTCACAGGTCCTCCATGCACAGATTTAGTTTTAATTTCAGCTCTGACAGTTCAAGATTTATTTATAGTCTTGAGCTTACTGTTTACCCATCCACAAAAATGGAGACTAGAATGTCTCCCTGGCAAGCTGTGGAAAGAATTGGAGAAGAAAAGGATTGTAGGGCCAGTGAGATGGCTCAGTGGCATAAGCGCCTGCCTGGCAAGCGCAAGGGCCCGAGTTCGACTCCCGGAACCCACATATGAAAAAAGGGCCGGTGATATCGCTCAGCGGCACGGGCGCCTGCTGGCGCGCGAGGTCCTGAGGTCGACCCCGGTACCCACAAAAAAAGAAAAGGAATGTAAGGTGATTATCATCATAGTCATAGTAATCACAGAGCTGATGTTCATTGTTTGTTGTTTAAGGCCTGAGCGTTATGTTAAGCAGTTTATTTTCATTAATTCTCAAAGCAACCCTATGAGGTAGGGAGGTTACATTTCCATGTTATAAATGAAGAAAGTGAGACTTAGTTGAAAAAGTAAGTAATTTTGTTTGCTCCAGGTTGTAGACGGAGTAAGTGGTAGTACTATTGCTTGAACCCAGGTTCAACTACATGTGATTTTTTTCAGCCCAGAAAGGATTCTTTGTATCTTATCATCATCCCACCTTTCAGTGTAACTCTTACTCCTTTGGGTTTTAAAAGACATTTTAGACATCTGTTGGCATCTAAAAATGTTTAGGTTTTGGGAAGGACCACATTAAGCTATTATCAACTAGAAATTTTGTTTTTTTATTTACATTACATGTATGTCTGACCGGTTGCCTGTCAGGGGCCAGTGAATATGTGTGAATGTGTGTGGGGGCTGGAGAATGGGACCCACCTTGGTAGTATTCCAAAAGCGAGTTCTATGGACTTCTGAGCAGACTCATCTGAGGGATTTACCAAAAATGTAGATGATGTCTTAGATTGTAATTTCCTAGTGGGAGAACATGGGAAACTATTCTTTCAAGGGATGTGGTTTGGATAGCGGATTCTCATTCAGTCTGAAGTCTGAGAACAAGTGAATAGAAGAGGAGGGTAATGTCAGCCGCAGGGACCAGACTGTCCCTACAGGAAGGCAGTGGAGAAATTAAAGTGAGCACTGATGTGCATGGCCAGTAAGTGTTCAAACAGGTAATATGGGAATAAAATCCACATGGGTGAATTTGTCCCCCCTTTCATAAATTTGTATTTGGGGAGATTTGGTATATATTTTATCATCATTTCTCCCTATCGGGATAGCCCTAAAAAACAGTGGGTCTTAGTTATGACAAGTTTGATTCAATTTTAATAATGTGGCAGGCCATTCTGAAATAAAACTTCAGTATATTTTGTGAATTAGCATATCATAGGCACAAGTAGGAGTTTGTCCAAGGCTGATTTCTGATGATCCGTGAGAGGAACCTGTCAGATTGTACCTTGATTTTTGATGTAGAAAATATGGTAACTTAGAAATATAATAATTTCAGGGTGTGACCAGTATGAAAGCTAGTGGTATCAAAAAATTTTTTTTTTTCTTTTATGTGGGTACCAGGAGTCGACCTCAGGACCTTGCGCTTGCCAGGCAGGTGCTTATGCTGCTGAGCTAGCTCACTGGCCCCAAATGTTTTGAATACATATATTTATCTGTTTGTTTTATATTTGTTTATAAACACCGAGGATACTTCTGTTATTTCCAGAAACAGGAAGACAACAAGCAGCCCAGGGGCGGCAGCTGCCATGGGCTTCTGCACGAGTCTCCCGGCCTTCTCTGCATGAGCGGCCACAAGCACTCGTCCCTGTCTTGTGCACCTACCCATCTTTCTCATTCTCGCACAGCTTATTAAGTAGTAATTGCCATACAATAAATTGCACATTTTAAAAACATATTTTTCGGGCCGGTGAGATGGCTCAGCGGCTTAAGCGCCTGCCCGGCAAGCGCGAGGGCCCGAGTTCGACTCCCGGAACCCACATACGAAAAAGGGGCCGGTGATATCGCTCAGCGGCACGGGCGCCTGCTGGCGCGCGAGGTCCTGAGGTCGACCCCCCGGTACCCACAAAAAACAAACAAACAACAAAAAAACATATTTTTCTTTGTAATCGATACATGGTAATTGTACATGTTTATGGGGTACAACATGACATCTCAGTATGTATGTAATATGTAATGATCAGATCAGGGTTATTGGCATAGCCATGAAGTAGACTTTTTTTTTTTTGGTACCAGGAATTGTACTGATGACCTTGTGCTTGCCAGGAAGGTGTGCTGTGCCGCTGAGCTCTATCCCCGGCCCACACAGACATTTTTTCTTTGTGTTGGGAGCATTCAAAATCCTCTCTGTTACTTCGTGTGCACCATAGTGACTCTGCTGCGTTCCAGAACATTACGAGTTCTTCTTCCTGTCCACTGTCCGTGTGTCACCATTTCCCCAGAGTCTTCCCAGACTCTTGAAGCGCTCTTTCACTGTCTGCTTGTATGTGATCAGCTTTTCAGTTTCCACATGTGAGTACGTGTGGGATTTGTCTTCCCGTTAACACATTTTTGTGTGAGTTTCTAAGTGTGCATGTGTAGACACCTTACGACCGTCCCCACACTAGGATAATGAGCACGTGCATCAGTCATAGGTTTCTTGGTACCTTTTGCAATTCTTTCCTCCTACACTTTTTATCCTTTTATGAAATCTTTGAAGTTATTAGGGGAAAAAAGTTACCTTGTTGAGGATAAAATAGTAGGCAGGAAGGTGTTTAATTGTAGTTGATAAAGTTTTGGGGGAAGAATATAGTGGAAGTAATATGATGATTATAGGTATAGGTTGGTGTATTATTTATGGAAAGTTTTGAGAAACCGACAAATATCTTAGGCTGTCTTTGAAAGATTTGATGGGAATCGTATTTTCTGGAAGGTCAGAAAAGCGGTAGAGATGGTGAACATGGCACATGGGGAGAGAAGGCAGAACGATGCCACCTTTTGTGCCCCACGTGGCTGAGTCTCAGATACGGAAACTCAGTGCTCCTCTTTCCTTTGGTTTTTAGTGGACAGCATTTCTACTATCCTGGAAAACCTAACATACACCTTAACCTGAAATGGTAATAGGAATAAAATCCCCACTTAACTCAAGGGTATATTTAGCTCAAGTGGATTTTATGTTTTATTGAATGGCATGCTAGTGATTTATTTATATTTATAGATTAAAAATGATAAATTTTGTCCCATCACTGTAATCGGCTTTTGGCTGGGTATTTTCTTGCATTGCTGAATACACTTGCTGAGGTTAGTTTCTGCTGCAGAAAGCATTATATAGTATTGTTGAGTTAAAAACCGTTTTGTGAAGAGTTAGTAAAATGTCTAGGGTTCTGTTTTAATGATTTCTTCAACTGTCTCCTAGTTTCTCTGACTCTGAACTTCTGTAACTTTTTTCATTTCTCTCCAGTCCTTCCATGTATTTTGGTTTAGAAGAAATATGCTTTAGGTGATGATGGTAGCATTTCTGTCATAATTTAACCTTCTTAGAAATTATTTCTTTGCTTTATGTCTGTTTATTTTAGAGGTAAACTAACTCCTCGACACCCTGCCCCACCAATAGTAGAGAGTACGGACTGAGTTTAGGAAAACTGCGTCCCAGTACGGCGTTGCGCCGGCGTTAGAGCTGCCTGCAGGTGAGACCCCCCGGGGAAAGCCTCTGCTGGGGCACCGGCGGCCTGTTGGTCTGTCAGAGACTTGGGCTGCTTCTGGGCCTGTAGCTCATGGCTGCGGTGGCCTGGAGTCATTTCCAGTTTCGGGTGAGGGATACCATGTATGCTGCAGTCGCACTCATGTTGGAGTTTTGAGCATTTCCTGTTTAATTCATTTACTGCTGACAGAGACAGGCTGTGATTTTTAAGTCTGCTGAGGCCCTTTAGTCTTCTGTACTCACTGATATGGGAGAACTCTGCTGTCGCACCATTTGGGGTCTGTTTTGGGTGGATGACAGCCCCTCGGTCTGTTCATACATTAATTCAGACCATTTACAGTCATTAGCTGCCTGTGACCTTAGTGAAGAAAAGGGAGGCTTCTGGAGGAGAAAGCAAGATGAGTAATTTTGGTTTATGGGGCACTGTTGACTGGGGCCCTGGGAACAGGGCTAGGAGGTGGGAGGTTCCAAGGAGGAGCGGAACCCCAGGTGGGTTTGAGGGCCAGCTCCATCAGGGGGTGGAAGAAGCTACTCAGGGCTGATAACCACTAAGAATTCAGAGCAGTCTCTTCCCCTTAATGGTCTTCAGGTTAAATAGGAAAGTGTCAACTCCAGTGGCTTCTGTGGAAAAGAGGTAAATTCCGTATACCTGCCCAGCAAATGGGTCGCACCCTGAGGATGAGCTCTGTATTGTCAAAGTGGCATCAGTTGTCCCTTGATGGCTTTTAGCCTTCTTCTTACTTCCTAAATTATGTTCTAGTACCCTTGATTCCGAGGACCGTAGTAAGCTCCTTGCAGCTGTTACCGTCTCCTGCCCTGCAAACTCATTTGGAAAATGTTAGCTAAAATCCATCATTGATTTGTTTTTTGAAATTATCTAAAATGTTTTCATTATTGACACCATTTCATTCAAAACCAGTTTGTCATGGGGGCCGGTGAGCTAGCTCAGCGGCATAAGCGCCTGCCCAGCAAGTGCCAGGTCCCGAGTTCGACTCCTGGTACCCACATAAAGGGAAAAAAGGGCCAGTGATACCGTTCAGCGGCACAAGCGCTTGCTGGCAAGCGCGAGGTCCTGAGGTTGACTCCTGGTACCCACACAAAACAAAACAAAACAAAACAAAAACCAGTTTGTCAGATCTGCTAAGTGTTTAGGAGGAGAGATTGATTTCATTCCTGTGGAATTGTTTGTGGGAATTTGGTTGGTTAATATTGAGGTGCTAGGGAGCGATTTCTGACTACCTGGGGATTGCGTAGTTCTAGTAGTCTGTGTCTGAAACTTCTGGCATGGCTTAAAAAACTGGTAGAAAAGTTGGGGTAGCATTTTTTTGTAAGTTGGTGCATTTTAAGAGTGACTTAGACTTTTTTTTAAAGCAACTGTAAGTTCTTCATTTTGTTGTCAAGAAGAGATAATAGGGCCGGTGAGATGGCTCAGCGGCGTAAGCGCCTGCCTGGCAAGCGTGAGGTCCTGAATTTGACTCCCGGTACCCACATACGAAAAAAGGGCCGGTGGTATTGCTCAGCGGCACGGGCGCCTGCTGGTGCGTGAGGTCCTGAGTTCGACCCCCGGTACCCACCAAAAAAAAAAAAAAAAAAGAGATGATAAATACATGTTTTGGTAATGAATGGGACATAGAGATATTTGACCTGAATAGGCTTGCTGCTTCTCCTTTTTAATATGAAATATTTTAGAAAAATAAAACTTGACTAATATCACACTGCTGGCTTCTTCCCTTTTGTTACAAACGTGCTGAAATGGTCTAAATAATGTTACTACTAAAACAGCGTATGCATTGTTTTGATGGGGTATTGATTCCTTTTGTAATGTTCAGAATTGCTTGCATGCCTCCCAGCAACAAATACCTATGTGACAGACTCTGTGTCAGATGAGCATTCCAGAAAAATGGAATGCTGGTTTACTTTTCAGTGGCTGTGCAGCTTAAAGGGAAAAAAATCTTGTTTTTAGAGATGTGGCCTCAGGAAACTAACACACTTGTATCCAGTGCATGAAGCTCTGCAAGCTATTTTAACAAAACTCAATCAGAGGGAACGGAAATCTGACATTTATAGAATTTATTTATTGATTGCCATAAGCTACTAGAAAGAATATTCTGTTCCTTTTAATAAAATCCTTTTGGACAGTTGTCTATATTTTAATATGTAAGTATTTGGGGAATTTGATTTTAACAAGGTTAACTCAAGTGCTCGATATTTTGGGCTAAAACTGAACTGGGAGAAGGGAAGAAGAAATGGCCATTTATGAAGAATGCATAAAGGAATGGTAACTGAACCGAGTTCCTTTCACTAGTTGTGCTCCCACCTGTTCTCATAGGTGGCAGGCCTGTGTATGTATGTGCAGCGTTTTAGAAGCTGCTGACCTCTTAAGCATGAGGAGTTTGGACCCTGAAATGGGGAATGTAGCCTGCTTGAGCTTAGTTTTTAGAGGAGACACCAAAGACGATTGTAGTATGAAACTGTTCCTTTTATTTACTAGTGAAGTGAATATTGAAATTACTCAACGTCACTGTTAATTGTGCTTACTGTTGGTTGCTATAAAGTTAAATTTGTCAGGAGTTAGGTGGTAGCTACATTCTAAAAAACAAAACCTTAGCTTTTTATATTCTTTTGAAAACATATTTGTTAATGGGTACTATGAGTAAATAGTAACATTTTTTGAAGAAATGAAGCCTGTCAGATATTTTTTTTCCCTTTGTTAAATATTCCTGGTGTCAAGCTTCTATTAACTCTGTGTAATTCCAGTAGAACTAGCAAGTTATTTTGCTTAAAATGACTTTTTTTCCCTATGCAGTGAAAGTTGAATGTGAGAACAGATCTTAATAGATATAGTTACACAGTTTATTTTATCATGTATCACTTTATTGCTGTCTTCTAGAACATTGTTATACTAAATGTTCCAATAATGGAAATTTTATGCAGCTACTTCAAATGAAAGAAATTTGCAAAAACTCAATTTTGGAACTCATTCCTTGAGGAGAGGGAGAAAACTCAACCATGCTGTGACCAAATTAGATTTCTGATATGTTGGCAACTTATCAGACACTGTCATTTCCAGAAAACAGGGTGTGGGCGCCAACTGAAATATCAATACTTCCGATCACTTTCAATTGGAGATATTTTGGCTTTTAATATGATTGAATGGCTAAATGTTTAAAAAATTTTGTTGGTAACAGGTAATTAAAATTTGGTTGGGGCCGGTGAGATAGCTCAGCGGCATAAGCACCTGCCTGGCAAGCGCGAGGTCCTGAGTTTGACTCCCGGTACCCACATTAAAAAAAAAAAAAATTTGGTTTTGTACCTAAATAAAAATGGCTGTACAAGTAATCAGGGATAACTGTGTTCAGTTACAGTGGAGTCTTCTTTTCAAGAGCTTGATTTTGAATTCTCAGAGATATTAGTTGTACTTACTGGAGCTCCTTTGTTTTGCAGAGATCATGATGCAGCCGTCCTTTTGGATTTCTTTTTAATAATGTGTGACCCTTCACCTTTGATCCCCTGACCTGCATTACCTTGGTAACCATTTCATTTTTTAATTTAATTTCATTTTTTAATTTTGGTGTACAAGCTGTAACATTTCATCTCTCAAAGTGTAGCACGCTGATTTCCTCAAATAGAGATACCCCTTTGAGTGATAAATTTGCAAAATGCTGTCTCCATTTTCTGTATTAAAATTCACTTCAGTTTTTAAAAAATAAAGTATAATCTGTGTTTTCATCCTTTAAAAATTTAAGTTTAATGAGTGCATTTCCCCATACAGGATATTTCCTTTTCTATCCATGTTTTGCAAAAGCTGAATTAACTGATGTTCACATATAACTCACACCCGGGTTACCCACAGCCACCCTTTGCCCCCCCCAAACCACTGCCCTTCCCCTTCCCGTAGCCCCTTCACCACCACCACCACCACCGCCGTCACCACACAGCCCTGTCCTGCAGGGTAGAGTGTCTTTCCTTCAGAAAGAGCAGCACATTCTCCATCCTCAGATTATATTTTGTATTCTCAAGAATTCTTGGAAGAAAAAAGCTTAGATTTTTAATTTTAATTTTGCTAAAGGGCCAGAATACAAAGTTGTTTCATTACCAAAATTCACCTCTTCCTGACTTTAATATTTTATTTCCTTGAGACATAGGTAAAGGATAGTCAACAGTTTTAACATGACCCAAACTGCTTTTGTCTCCCCTAAAACCTGTTTTCAGCTCTGATGGTCCTTATACCAGATTGATTTATGCCATTTGTTCTTATATCATGTTTGCTTTTCAAATAATGCATTCTTATTGTATTCTTTTCAGAAAACTCTTAAAGGCAAAGTAAATCAAAAGTCAAACTTAAGAGGGGCTGGGGAAATAGCTCAGCAGCACAGCACCTGCCTGAGTTCGATTTCTGCTACCTCCCCCCACAAAAAAGTCAAACTTAATTCTTTGAACTTGCAAGATATTCTTAAGAAATCACCCCGCCCCGCAAGGTGAGATCTCTTAGCATGGCCCAGTGAAGCACAGATTATTTTTTAAGTGTCTCATTATTTTATTCTCTAACATTTAATGCTGATGTTTTAATTGCACACAGCTGAAGCTGCTAAATGAGCATTGAAATGGATTTAAGTCCTCTCTGAGCTTTGTTGATACCTATAAACGTTTATATCATTCATTAGAACCAGAAATTAAAATTATTCGTGGCGAGCTGTTCATTGGCCATCACAGCTCCCACAAACACTTCTTCATGCTCGTGAGCTTGTTTGTACCTATTACGCCTATATGCCTGGGAAACTGCCTTTGGCCTGTTGGGGATCTTTTCACAGAATTGCAAAATATCAAAGTTGAGAAATACTAATACTGTAGGCAAAAACATCTTGCCATCATAAAGCCCCCGTGATTGTAACTGTCCCAACAGTTGGGAGCAGCTTTCTTGCTGAACCTTGAATTTTAAGGTGATTTTTTAAATTATTATTTAAATGGGTCACACGGTTGTGCAGGAATGTTTTTCAGATTCCAAGAGACATTTTTGGCCTCAGGTGTGTCCTTTATTTGTTCCTTTGATGCTGTATCTTTGCAGCACCAAAGAAATGGTACCTGACTCGGAACTCCTAGACTCACAGGGCTGCAGAGGGTGGTGACTGCTTGTTGGACTCCACTGCTCTTGCTGCTGGTCCCCTGGGGATTCTCAAGCTCCCTGTGGACAGATGCAGCTCCCCTGTGGGCTCCCATCTACTGCAGTCAAGTGCTTTATTCATAAGCCTGGTTGGAGGCGAAGAGACATTAATAGGTACAGAAGAGAAATTTTTTATTGTCATGTTTTATTTTGTTATTAGGTCAGTTAGATTTTCTTTAAAGTTTTCTCCTTTCAGTATATTTTAAGATAAGCTAATTTTTCAAAGAGAGCTAGTACATGGACACATTTGTTACGTTCAGTGAGTGTTGGTGATTTGGTTAGTATTTAAGACTCCCGGTAAGTCGTAAGCCACACGGATATTGTTTTTGTGATTGTGATTCACTGAGAAAACCCTTACATGAGAGTCGGAAAATCTGCATGGGCTAGCAAGGTCTCTGGCTGTGTCACTGGTATCTGTTAATTACCCAAAACTAAAATACTCAGACAGAAAGACTTCACCAGACTTTAATTTTGGTGTGTAAACAGTGAAATGTGTTGTTTGGCTGACCATGTAGGAGTTTGTAAAACATTTCATTGATGCTACTTCCGTTTGTTGTATGTAAAATGTAGATACTGTATGTCTCCTACTTGCTTTTTAGGGTTGTTGGGAGGATAAATGAAACACACACTGGGAACTCAGAAGAAAGGTGCTTTTGAAACTGAACCTCATCCTATGCTGTGCCGAGAGGCAGTGGTAGTGAACCTGTGGTGAAGGGCCAGGACCATGGCTCTGGAGCCAGGCTGCCATGGTTCGAATCCACCTCGGCCTCTGGCAAGTGTTCTGACTGCAACACATTACCTAACCTCCTTGCGCCTGAGTTTCCTCCTCTTTAAGTTGGGGATGATAATAACACCTACCCAAAGGATCATGGTGAGTTTTAGCTGAGTGATGTGTGCCATATCCTTAAAGCAGTGCTGGCATGTAGTGTGGCCAAAGCCGACATCAGGAGCAGGGCATACACACCTTACACAAAATGACTCTTTAGTCTTTTACCCCTGGCTTGGAGACCCTTGGAACTGCATGGTATGGTAATTAAGCACCTGTGAAACAGATGCAGGTTTGGTGGATGAAGTTACACCTGGCTTGATGAGCTTATGAAGAGCTGCCTCAACCTATGTTGATACGTTGTTTCATTCTAGCTATTTTTGGTTATGGACACTCAAGGAAACAGACCTGAGGGAGAAGCCCACCTTTTACCTAGTTAGCATTACTGTACTGTATGTGTTTACCCTGCAAACTGTGGCTAGCTTTGAAGGAGTCAGGATGTTGAACTGTTTAAAGGTGTTTACTTTTTGAGGCTTTGGTGTGCTCTTAAGTAGAATGGGGGGGTGGACCTCATTGCCATCTGTGCATGTGTAGGACTATGCATCACATAGTCTTCCCTGTGCTTTCCATGTATTCTAAGCATTCAGATGTGTCTACAAGTTGGGTGGTGTATGAACCCCATTTTGCACCTGAGAATGCTGGTGCTCAGGTAGGTTAAATACACTCTCCCAGCCTTGTGGAGAATTGGTGCTTAAATCCAGGTGCTCCTCATCTCCTGACACCTGACGCCTCATATTTACCTACAGACCTGGAGGAACCCCTCACGAGAAACAGTTCTACCCTTTTGGTTGCAGGGGGCTAAGCTCCCAGACCTTTTAACATAACATCATCCCTGCCTTCACAAGGCCTCACGTGAAGGTGTAGCTGGCTCTTGTAATTCACTGGCACCATCACCAGGAAGGCTCCGTTGTATGTGGCTCCTGTTGTAGGGTCTCTAGAGCAGTGGCTTCCGTCACACTGGCTGCTCATCTGAAATCACTTGTGTGGCTTTTTGAAAACTTGGAACATGGCCCACCTGGTTGACTCTGATCTTGTCCTAGCAGACAACTGTAACTAGATCAGCAGGTTCAGAAATGCAGGAAGTTTATTTTATAAACAAGAAAAAGTATATGATTTGTGCACGTTCAGATTTGTGCTTCTCAGACATGTCCAGTCCTGTTAATTCTATAGCTGGCTTCATTGTAAGTTAAAATGGGGTTTTGCGGGCCGGCTTAGTTGCTCAGCACTGAGCAGTACCTTTCCTGTAGGTACAGTTGTAGCCATCTGCTCTACAGAACAGTCCGTCTGCAGGCGGGAACCTGACCATCCGGAGGCCAGTCTTGCGCTTAGTTACAGGGCTCATGAAGGCTGTGCTTCATTTCTTGCTTTCTCACTTTTGTTCTTTTGCCTCCTATTATTTATGCATTTATTTTTCCTTTCCCTTTTCCACTCTTCTGCCCATCTCCTTCTCCATAGTTCTGTCTTCTCTTTTTCTCTCTTCCATCCACCCACCTGATGTTTACAGTGTATCTATCGTAAGACCCTGAAGGACTGGACATCCTCCAGGTGGCCAGCACATAATAGGTGCTCAAATGGACTTTTGTAATTTGTCTCGTTATCTCTTTTTCAGGGAGTGGACACTATCTCTCGAGTCTGAACACTTAGATTTTGTTTGTGATTTGTCCTAACTTGAGATTTTAATTTTGCCTCACAGATTTTGGTAGTCACAGAATAGTGCTGAGGTTTAGGCAACAGGACCGATTAACATCAGGCTCCTAGATGCATGGATTTTTGAGCTGGAACGTCCATGATTGCCTGCGTCTTACGCCTCATTTCGCTGATGAGGAAACTGAGGTCAAGGTCCCTGGATTTGCCACCTTTTTTGTCACGTTGGTCGTGTGCGTTCGGGTACAGAACAGAGCGCAGAGTCATGTGTGTGGGTGCACAGAGGGCTGCTACAAATTGTCTGTCTTTAGAAATGCTGGCGAAGCAATCAGAGTGAGCTATCTTCCTGCGGCTTCCTTCTCCCCAGCCCTGACAGGAGCAAATAGCATAAAGTTAGGATGATTCTGAGGGTGAGCAGAGGGCCCCTCCATGTGGAAGCTGGGAGGCTCTGTGTGCTGCCCCTGACCCCAGCAGGTTGGCCCAGGTGCCAGTTGGCTGCTTCACACATTCTTTCTGGTGGCCTTTCACCCTTCCAGCGCTTTTGCAGAGACGAACACATGGTGAAGGTATAGAAAGATATTTTTGTCATTCCTCAGTGAAAATCTGCCCTAGTCAGAAAGGGAGTTAATAAAGATTGCCACATAGGCAGGAAGTAACAGAAAACAGCTCCTGTTATTCTCGTTTGTGGTATTGTTTCCCAGGGAAACTGTGGCCGTGGTTACTGTGGCACCATGTGACACCTCTCAGAAACATAGGATGTAGACTAGAATTTCTGCTTTCTACCCATGTCTTCAGGTGGGTTCAGAAGCATGGCACGTGATAGACATCACACATACCTACCCAGGATTTCTTATTCAGGTTTGACTGCCCTGTCCCTTTTTTCTCTTTCGATTTTTCTTAGTACTTCATTTTCCCCACAGGAGAAACTAACTGACCTGTAATTTGTTTGCGGTGGTGCAGAGAGCACCGGTCAAGGAGCGGGTTGAAGTCCTCGGCCCAGGTCTGGCTCTGGGTATCCCTTACTGCTCTGGCTCACCTTATAGCACTTGGCACACGTTCTTGAACATAGTAGACACTCAGCAAACACTAATTCTCTTTTCATTTCTCATTAGCACAGGTAATTAAGAACAGGAGCTGATAGACTGCACGTATCTGTGCAGAGACATATCTGTAATTAAAGTTTTAATTAAAGAAACACCAGACTAGGCAGATGGTTCTTATCCCTGCATCCTGTAAACCAAACAGCCGTGGCTTTTTGATCTTGCAAACAAGCAAAGCTGAGAGTAGCAGCTTTCGTGGTGATACCAAAGGGGAGAGGTAGTCTTTATTAACCAGCTACGATCTAATTTTGACATCACCCTGTGTGATGCCGAATCTGGGGACAGTCATTGCTGTTTGATAGGGAAAGACCATATATCAAAGTTATGTCCCAACCATACTTTTAAGCCTTGAGTCAAGCCCAGCTGGTGGATCACAAGGCATGTGGTATTGTGCTAGGTCACAAAAGCTGACAAAGTGTTATTCAGGATCATCAGCTAAACACAGTATTTAATTAGAGCACCATCATCCTGATTTTTCAGGTTTTGCCTCTGTATGGCAATACGGAATTGAGATGTGACTTGGGCCCACCTGCCTCATACTGGTCCTCTGCTATGTTACACTGACCTTAATGGACAATTAAAAAATGAAACAACCACAGGGGCTATCAGAAGACGACTTATCTAGATCTTATCACTTCCTGGGACCTCCCTGCAAACTCCTGCCATTTATTCTAGTCACATCCCCAGCAGCAGGAAGCCAGACCAATGCAGGGAAGAGGGCAGGCCATGCAGCACGGTGCCTGGCTGCTCAGTCTTGGGATTCATTCACTCCTTACCCTTTTCTTACCCTTCCTCTTAATTTTTTTACTTAGCTAGACACATGCTTTTCTGGCAGGAAGGCAGTTCTACATTGGAATTGCATACTGGTTGGTACAGGTATGTTTCTACTACACACATTTCACTTTATTTTTGCTTTGGTAGAACCTGTCCTGAACATGTTCATTTCTTACTTCACAGTGGAACGTTTTAGTTTAGAGTTTAGGAGCATAGTTTCTACTTTGCTGAACAGTGAGTGACTTCATCCCTGTGCTGCTTTGAAAGAAGTAGAGGTTTTGCTTGAAGAGCTGACACTACACCAGGAGGTACACAGGCACTCTCACATTACCGAATTGTTATAAAATTGTAGAACCTGGAAGTGTTTTAATATCATCTTAATGCCATCTGTAAATGAAAACTCAGTCATCCTGGGAGAAATATGTGTGTGTAGGTATAAGGAGACATACCCACGCCACGACACCTGTGAAATGCTCCTAAGCCTGTGTCTCCCAGATAGATGGAAATGTGTACACCACCTTCTGGCTTGGAAAGGATTCCCATTATTTGAAGAGATGGTCTTTGGCTTTAGGAATCATCTGTTAAATGTAAGCTGCTTTGAATTGCCTTTTGTTATATCCAGAAAATATCATAAGATCTCTGCAGAATTGTGCTAGTAGATATTAAGTCAGCATTTTACACGTGGTATTTGAAACTGGTTGGCTCTGAAATCTGTTTCTTCTTTAATGTGGTTTAAGACCCGAACGTGTAACCTTTGAGTATTCAACAGAGTTTTAGATTGCAGGAGGTTTGTTATGTAGGAAGTTATGCTTCTGCTACTCAGAGAGTGGCGGTTATGCCTTGCTTCAAGGCAGGAGAGAGACTTTTCTTCACAGAAAGGAGGAGCACCAGCAAGCCCACCTGGATGGTACCTTCTTGTTTCTCTACCTGGAAGGGTTGGAGAAAGCTTTCGCCCTCCCTGATAGCTGTGCAGTGATGGGAGGTGGGTAGAGTGTTCTGCCCTCTCCAAAGTGACTTGATTTCAAATATAGTGGTACCTTGGTTCACAAACTAATTCTTTCCACAATTCTGGTTGCAAACCGAATTGGATGAGAGCCAAATTGTGCTAGTAGATAGAAACAGTAATCGAGTGCTGATAGGCACTGTTTTGCCCCCGTTTCACAGATGAGAGAAGTGAGGTACAAGAAAGTTACCTTGGCTGTGTCACACAGCACCTAAGTGATACTGTCGGTGTCCGACCCAGGCTGTGCTGTCCCTTCCTGTGTTCTTTTCACTCTCTGTTAAGAAACTGCCTAACCTTCTCATTTCTAAATGTTAAAGGGGTAGATGTCAGTGATAATGAGCATGAGGAAGAGCAAAGAAGTGAGGTAGTCTGTTCCAGGGTGTCTGTCTCCTTGTGCGCATGCTCTTTAGGTTAGCGTGACTTGAGCTGTAATAGGGACATGAGGGAAGTGTTGTAGGGAGCCATGTGGATGGCTGGAGGAAGAGTGTCCCAAGCAGAAGGAGCAGCAAAAGCAGAGGCCCAAGGTAGATCCAGGTTTAGCTGAACTGAAAGAAGCCAGGGGGACAGGTGGGAGGCTGGAGGGCCTGCCTAGAGAGGGAGCTGGGGCACAACCATCGTGAGGCAGCCAGGAGCCGTGTCCCAGGGGCCTCTCAGGTCCCAGTGAGGCCTTTTTGATTTTTCTGGGAGGGGGGTGGGGAAAACCATGCAAGCATTTTTGAGCAGGAAACGACATGATTGAAAGGGTCACTGCAGGGTGCAGTGTAGAGCAGGCTCTTTGGGCGGCCTCCATGAGCCATGTTCAGCCTGCTGCCTGTGTCAGTGCAGCCAGTGAGCTAAGGGTGCTGTGGCTTTTTTTTTTTTTTTTTTTTTTTTTGCTGACTTTAAAAAGTTTATTCTTTAAAAAATTAGTGGGGCCGGTGAGATGGTGCAGTGGCGTAAGCGCCTGCCTGGCAAACGCAAGGGCCCGAGTTCGACTCCCGGAACCCACATACGAAAAAAGGGCCAGTGATATCGCTCAGTGGCATGGGTGCCTGCTGGTGTGTGAGGTCCTGAGGTCGACCCCCGGTACCCACAAAAAAAAAAAAAAAAAAAAAAAATTAGTGACTTTTTATACAGCTATCCAAATTTCTTAATGTTTGTTTGGCAGTGAAATATAATGGAATTTTGCAGCTATATATAAAAAAAGTTACCTTTGCCTGGGAAAGAGTATTTACTCTGTGTACATAGTTGACTGACAAAATTCTGCACCATCCAGCACCCTAATTAATTGATAAAATATTATAGGATTTCCAAATATCATAGGATTTCCAAAAAGAAAGAAAGGAAAAAGACACACACACACACACACACACACACACGGAGAAGCTTCTGTGGCTCAGCACGCAGTATCACAGCCCTGTCTCAGGCAATCTGAAGTAGTTGCCAGATACAATTTAGTGTTAAGAAAAATCCTCTCTTGGGCCGGTGAGATGGCTCAGCGGCGTAAGCGCCTGCCTTGCAAGCGCGAGGGCCCGAGTTCGACTCCCGGATCCCACATACGGAAAAGGGGCCGGTGATATCGCTCAGCGGCACGGGTGCCTGTTGGCGCGTGAGGTCCTGAGGTCGACCCCCCGGTACCCACAAAAAAAAAAAAAAAAAAAAAAAAAAAAAAAAAAGAAAAATCCTCTCAAGCCAAGTATGGTGGCACATTCCTGTAATCCCAGCACTTGGGATGCTGAGGCAGGAGGATCGCCACGAGTTTGAGGCCACCCTGGGCTACATAGTGAGTTCAGGGTCAGCCTGGACTGCATAGCGAGACCTGTCTCAAAAAACAAAACAAAACAAAAAATTCTCTTAGTGATTAAAAAATATTTGTAAGTCCAATCATTTTTAAAGATGAACCTGCCCCCCCCCAAGTAACTGTGTTGTATCTTTGAAATTAAGCAGGAACCCCCCCCCCCCAAAATGCAGTGCTGGTGACAAATAAACAGCAAATTCATCTCTTAATTCTTTACAAAGACTGAAGCCAGTTTTCAGGACCATGAAGAGTGAGCTACATATTCACCCATTTACCCATTTTCAAAGACTTGTCTTTCTTGTATTCAAAATCTGCAAGCTCCCTTCCTCCACGACCTCCTCTGAATCCACCACAGAATCCCAGAGTACTGAGGGTACCACCTCTGCCACCATCACATCCTTTGCCACCACAGAAACCAAGGCCTCCTCTGCCTCGGTACCCTCCCTGGCCCGGTTTGGAGGAAGAGAAATTCCAAGTGTTTCAGCATTTAATTCTCTTGCTTCAGCCTAGGTTGGTCTCTGGTCTGTATTATCATCAAGAAATACTATCAAAGAAGGATTTCGTTTTGTCATAATAGCATTTGGGTCCAAGAGGGTCTTCTTCATCAGCATCTCCTTCACTGTTTTGGGTATCAACTCCTGAGTCTCCCTTATCTTCATCATTTACAGGCGTCTCTTGGTTCTCAAGTTTATCTTCTTTTAATTCAAGCTTCTTATGAAACACTGTCAGTCTCCTCTTCGTTAAATTATGTGCTTGCACTTTCAAAGTCAAAGTCTTCCTTGCATTTCATTGGACTGTCTTGCCGAAAGCAACTCTTCCCTGACCATCTTGATGACCTCCACACCCTCTTCTTGGAGCCGAAGGAGCATCTGGAACTACTTGTCTCTTGCTGTCTTTTTTGAGTTGCTCATTTTCCGGCCTTGAAACTGTGTACTTCAGCGCACCTGTGCCCTTGATTCTCTTGTTGCTTTTTGGCTGGTAGATGGCAAAGGCCTGGTTGATACAGGGCTCGTTCTCCCAGCGGGTGCTGGAGCAGGTAAGTGGGCTGAGGGGATGTGTCCTGTTTGTTCCGTGGACTTTCCTCAGAGGATCTGAGGTTTGGAGCAACCATGAATAACGTTTTTATAGATCTTGTATCCAGTGCAAAGGCAGAACCAGCTGCACTACTTTGGGATAAGGTACCGCTGTCTGATGTTTCTGTTCCAGAGAATGTCAAGGAATTCCAGCAATACCAACAGCACCAAACCGCTGCTCGACTAATGAACTTGGACTGAATTGGCTGTAGGTCGGCATCCTGCCACAGTGCATGGGAACCAACTGACTAGAATGAAGAAGTAGATGAACCTAGTGAAGACTGAACAGTAGCTGGGTTCTGAGGCAGAGAACATAGTGGTTTTGGTGGCTCACGAACTGAGGTCTTAAATATCATTCCCGCGGAATATAATGTATTCGAAGACTTCATTTCGGGATGGTATTGAACGATCTATTGGTCCGTCTTCTGTACCAAAGCCTCGAACTCTGGCGAGGGCTACGGTGGAGTTCTTGGTGTTGATGGCGTAGAGGATCCCCTTGTAGCAGGTCTCTGCCTTGGAAATGAGGTTGATCTTGCTGCCCATGTAAGAGTGCCCTACTCATGGCACTGCTGCCACACCAGGCCACTCACAGAGGCAGATTCCATGCCAGTGCCACCTCAGACTCAACGTGGTGCTGGTGCTGGCGCCACTCCCCTCTCCCAGCCTCCTCCCCCTAACTGCAGTGTGGCAGTAGCAGCCAACCGTTTTTAAATGGTTGGGGAAAAAAGCCAGTATTTTGTGTCATGTGAAAGTTATACAAAATTCAAATTCCGGCATCAGCTGGACAGAACCACACTCGTTCCTTCGTGTTCTGAGAGACAGTGGCACACTTGTTCACTTGCGTACCCTTGAAGGCTGTCTTTGAGCTGCCACAGCTGTGTCCAGCCTCATGGCAGGAACCACATGGCCCTTACAGAAAAAGTTGCTGCTTCCTGGCTTAGGAGGGCAGGGTGGAGACCACTGCAAGAGCCCATGGTGGCTTGGGCCAAGGCAGTTAGTTGTAGGGCGTGTTTCAGAGCGAGGGCTGATAGACTGTGTTCACGTGGGAAGAGTTGGGGCTGGTGTTGCTGTTAGGCACAGACTATCTGGAAGAACACAGTGCTCCTTTCTTGAGTTTGGGTGGACCTAGGGAGTGAGGGGTTGAGCCGGGCAAGGAGAATGCTGGAGTTGTGTTTCACACATGTTGGCTTTAACGTTCGTGATGGGGCCATAATTCGTATGTCTTACTGCTGGGTGGCTCTGAGCCACTGGTGGCACATGCATGACTGTCTCATCTGGCAGCATGGGACAGGCCCATTTGGGTGATACAAGCCACCAGATGGGACGGATGTGCCTCTGGTGGTTCAAGCCAGTGGGAATATGTTGAGATGCCAGGCGAAGGTGTTGGATGGGCAGCAGTGTGCATCTTCCTCCGAAGAGAGGCCTAGGCTGGACATTGCTGAACACTGTAGGAGGGAAGTCCCAGAGGGGGTGGGTATAGACAAGGAAGTCCAATCGTGGAGCCATGGGGCACCCAGCCTTAGAGGAGGGAGGCAGAGGGGAATGAGGAGGAGCAACCGGAGAACGCAGAGCGGAGACGGAGTCCTGAGAGCAGAGTTGTTGTCTGCCAGTTGCTGCCTGATGCCTGCTGAGGATTCGCCATGAATTGGCTGTGTGGAAGTTACTCATGACTCTGGTGAGAGCTGTGTGAGTAAACCGGTGAGGACAAGAGGCCTGATGCCAGGTGGTTTGGATAAAAACAGGAGGCTAGGAAGTGGAGCTGGTGTTTTAGAGGAGACCTTTTCCCTGCAGCCTAAGTGCAGGCCAGGAGAGGGCAGGAGTGGGGTTTAACCCAGGATTAGGATTTTGCCAGGTGAGTTCCCTGGAGGGAAGCAGGATAAGGGAGCTGAGTGCTGTGCGGATGAGTCCGTGTGATGATGGACCACGTAATCCAAGCCAGGCAAGAAGCAAGGAGGCAGGAGGGAGGTGAGAGGCAGCAGGAGGTCACAGTGTCAGTGGATTCAAGGAGTGGGGTCAAGGAATGTTGGAGCTGGGATAGTGAGGAGGAGTGCTAGGCACGGATATTATGGTTACACCTGGAGCAGTGATGGCAAACCTTTTAGAGCTTTCAATGATACAAACGGTGGCATGTGTGGCATAAGTTCGCCACCACTGATCTAGGTCTAGGGCAGAGCTGTCCATGGGACCATGTGTTAACTTCACATGTTGCAGTGGCCATATATTTTTTTTTTTTTTTGTGGGTACCGGGGCTCGACTTCAGGACCTTGTGTGCCAGCAGGCACCCGTGCCACTGAGCGATATCACCAGCCCCTTTTTCGTATGTGGGTTCCGGGAGTCGAACTCGGGCCCTTGCGCTTGCTGGGCAGGCGCTTAAGCCGCTGAGCCATCTCACCGGCCCCATATTTTTTAAAAGTAAAAAGAAATGCAATGAATTTCAGTAATATATTTTACTATAGTTAGCCCAGTATATCTAGAATATGTGAAATGAAATCTGTGTAATAGTTATTGAGATCTGTTACATTTTTGTACAGTGTGAAATTGGTATGTGTTTTACACGTCAGCATACCTTACTTGACAGGGTGCAGTTTGGGTGCGGGGAGGCCACGTGGGCTCTTGGCTACCTTGCTGGACAGCGTAGGTCTTTGGGCTGGCTATGGAAGTACTGTATCTGGCTTACTAGGGGAGGAGTTGAGGAACAGAGAGGCTGGATTGGTGGAGGACTCTCTACCTGGAGTGGGAGCCTCGTGGGACTGCTCAGGAGTAGAGCAGGGCTGTGAGGCAGGAGGGTGGCCATGGGTCATGGAGGTCCTAACCCGCCGTCCCCGGGCAAGGCTTACAGCCTCCGTAGGACTCTGAGGGCTGCCCTCCTTGTAAGTCCAAGTGATGCCTCCTGGAATCGTGGTTTTGGGGCGGGATTTCTGAGTCACAGCAAAATATCAGAAACACAGGCTGTAATTTTGACAGGATCTTCCAAAACTGGCAATTTCCAGTTGGGTTTTTACTTTTATCCAGAAGGCCTTTCATTGAGTCACTAATGAAGATATTACCCACGTGAGCAACTTGTTCAGCCAACGTTTTTTTTCCAGCAAAAAAAATCTTTCAGATTCTTACCTTAATTTTGACATATCGTAAGATGCAGATCTTTATTTTGGCATAATCCTGAAATCCCTCAAATTCTGTTAATAATGCTTTGCTCAACAGTCTCCAGGATGTTTGAATCCCCACAGAAGCCAGTATCAGTAGCTTTGATGCAGCGTGATGCAGGAGGCAGCATGCAAACCCTGCCTGCCCTCAGCCTTTTGACAGGGCAGATGTGACCAGCCTTTTTCCTTGCAGGGTATACAATGTGTGATACATAGATACATAGATACATAGACATATACATACGCGTATAGATGTAGGCTTTGATCCACAGTGAGTCCTTAAAGATTAATAGAAAGTGTGGGTGGGGCTGGGAGTGTGGTTGCATGGTGGAGGGCTGGCCTACAATACGACTGTGAAGGCCTGGGTTCTGTCTCTGCACTGCAAAACAAAAGAGTAAAACCACACACAGAATGGATGATGACGTCAGGAAGCTATTGTTCAGCCTTGTAGGCCAAAAAAAGTAAAATAATTTAAAAGGGTAAGCAGGAGTACCTGTACAACTCACTCGTTACTATGTCTCATGCCAAGAAAAAATGGATACCCTGATTCCACACCTTTATAAATATTAAATCTACTTTGGGTTCCCTTTGATTTCTTGTAATACTAAGATCAGTCAAAAAGGAAGAGGAAATAGAGGAGCCTGTTTTGAGCGGTATGTTGTGAATTTGTGTTCTTGGGTGACGTGTGTGTTGAGGGAGCAGTTCCTGTTGCTGTTGCAGCAGCTGATATCACGAGGATGGGGGCTCGAGCTTGGCCGCAGCTTCAGGAATCTAAGAGCATCATAGAATCCGCTAGGTCATGAACTGAGCTCTTTGTGGACACAATGTTGTCCTTCTTGGCACTGTCGCATTCACATGAAAGAGCACAGGAGACACCATTCAGTAGTAAGGAAACCTACTGCGTGAGCTTTCTTAAACTCTCTTTATTCTAATTAAAATGTTGCCATTTGATGGGGAAATGTATGAACACCAAGAACTGGAAATTAAGAAATTAAAAGACCATTAATGGCTTTATTGCAATTTATTTTGTGGCTTTCCTCCCCATTAAATGGTATCTTGCTTACAAAATCACCCCTTCACACATAAATCTTTATGACGAATGGACTGGGGTATATCCCAGCAAAAGAAGAGCTATTTTAAAATTGTAAGAGCCACTTGTAAAATTGTAACATGTTATGGAAGAGAAAGTACTCACTTTTTTAAAGCATTGTTAATGTAGTTACTTAGTAGGCGCAAAGTTCTAGTTGCTGAAAAGTGACAACCCTCGTGTCTAAGATATTAGCAAAGTTGAGTGTTCTGACATTTGTTCACTGTCTTAGTGTATGTTTCACTCACTAGAGTGCTCAAAAATCCCAAGTATGACATTTAAACTTGTGATTTATTTATTTCTCTCAAAGTTGCCTGCAGTCAGTGTGACCTTAGCCAGGGCGGATGTTCAGTCTGGTCCCAGGTGCAGGTGGTCGCATGCACCAGTGCTCTGTGCCCCGTGCTCGGGCCATTCTGTGTGGTCCTCTGGATTCGCGCCCACCAGGAGAGCCTGTATTAGCCTGCAGCTCCTTCCTTTGGGCTTGGAGATGCAGGTCAGAGAAGGGAAATAGCAAACCCTACAGCCCTTCCTGGTGCACTAAGTCATGCTCCAGCCAGCTGCAGCTGCCCTCCGTCTTCTCCCTTCCCTGGAGGTGCAGGCAACTTTCCACTGTCTGTTCCCTGCTCTGGCCCAGCCCTTCCTCTCCTTTCTGCTTAATTTGGTGGACAGACTATATCAGCTCACCCAGATGCCTGCACCTTTTCTTGGGCTCGGCCAGCACGACCTATCCTTCAGTTCACTCTTCTCCCGGTCACAGCATCCCTGCAAGGGCCCTTGCCACGGTGTGTGGTTGTGATGTCTTCAGAGGTGTCTTTCACTCGCTAAACTTCTTGGGTGCAGGTACTGGGCCTCCCTTTTTGTTTCCCAGAGCCCAGCATCCGCCCATGTTGTGAGTAAATGAATCTGGGTGATTGGGTGGGGGAAGCAGTGGTGGGGTTATGAACCTTCAAGACAAAAAAGTAATAACTGTTTTGGAGAAAGAGAAGAATAAATACTGTTTTTGTTTGTACAGGTCTTAAAATTTTGATAGCAGAAAGCAAATGTGCAGAGGACACTGGAAAATAAGTCAGAAACTGCCGATTCCAGAGATGGTCACTTTTTATGTAAAAAATGTAATTTACATTTGATTGCATTGAAATCTTTGTTGTTCTGGTATCTTGAGTAACTAATCATTTACTTGAATAATTAGTAGGGAAATGGGTCATGAGTATAATGAGGACTTCCCTGTAAGAGGCCCACAGCTCTTTTCACAGCACGGCTTTTTTGGCAGTGTATTCGAGGCTTCTGGGGGCGACTGGTCTCAGCACTGGACTCGAGCCTCAGCGTGTTGGGCCTTTGCTTTTTACTATAATCCAGTGGGACCGAATGGTCATACTTACATCCAGCTAATTTGAGGTTTGTTGGGAATCAGTCCCAAATGAGGGAAATATTTGCATCTGCTCACTTCCCCAAGTGCTCCAACTTGGCCTGTAAGACTGAATAAACACAGCGTGCCCTGTTTACCGGAAGTCACTCTCTGGACTCTGCAACTGCCAGAGACCCTGAGCGAGGGAGGTGAACAGGTTTTTGAGGCTTCCCTCTGCATCATTGTCCATTTTGGTAATTCATGGCCACTGTGGAAGTGACCTGTAGGTTGTTAGGGTCTTCCGTTAATTAGGAAATTGTTCTTTTACTCAGTGAACTCCAGTATCTCATTGAAATACTGTATTTTTTTAACCTGTGGACCTGACTTCGGATTTCCAGTTGGAATTTTTGGGAATTGAGGGCCAGCTTAAGGCTGTGCTTCATAAACAGTCTCTAGCAGGGGAGCCTCTTGAAGCAGTGCGTTCTGTTATATCAATATGTACTTAGACACGTTAATCTGAATTAGCTGATTGTGGAGAATGACTCTCCTGGGACGCTATTTTGGAAAAAAACAAAAACTGCAGTAGTTTGCTAAATATGTACAGTAAGTAAAAAAATTCTTCTAAAATTAGTGTTAATTGAATCTGGGCCTTGATCATCTTTGAACCTTTAATTTTTAATTTGATCTTTTAAAAAAGTTTTGTGGCCTCTTAAAGATATAACCTGCAGCTGAGCATGGTGGCACACACTTATAATCCCAGCACTCTGGGAAGCTTAGCCAGGAAGATTCAAGTTTGAGCCTGCCTGGGCAGTTCAGTGAGATCTGGTCTCTAAATAAAATAGAGCTGGGGAACGTACCTCTGTGTGAAGGCCCTGGGTTCAATCCCCAGTACCACAAAGAACAAAACAAACCCAGCTGTAACCCAATAAAAGTTCTGTAATAATTGCAAAAAGACATTTGTGCAAGACCCAATCTTGAGTTATAGGGAAATAAAAGATGTCTGTGGGTGTCTATGTATATGATACATGTGGGGGTAGATGTTTGCATGCACATATACATATGTACATGCGTGTTTAATGCATAATATAGTTTGCCTTTATTCTGATTTCACCTCCTCTCTGCCTCCCAAAATGGGGCAAATTTTCTTCGGTTAAAAACAGAAATAGAAGTGACGGCCTTGACCCATTTTACACCTGTTTATTTCAGGCTCTCACCACACACTTGTTCATGGGCGCAGCAAGAAGAGGGATCTAGAGAGCTCGAGCCGTGAGGGCTGACACATTGGGATGAAGCTGGCAGAGCTCATAGGGCGAGCTTTACCATCCTGCCAGTTCCGTGTCTGGCTTCAAGACAGTCCTGTTACTGCATTAATTGTCCTCAGAACCCCAGGTTAATTTGAACTGAATGTTACTAAAAATGAAATAGATTAAAGTGACCTTCGCCTGACTTAGCTCTGGAGGACAGCACCCCTGTGCCATCTGGTCCTAAAGGCCTCTCTGTGGCTATCCCTGACACCACTCCTTCCCTGCAGCAAGCTTCCCTTTCCTTATTAGCACTTACTGTGCAGCGACAGCCCTTTTCTGTGTTGGTGACTGTCTCGTCTCTCATGAGAGTGGAAGCTCCGTGAGAGCAGGGTCTCTCTGTCCTGCCCCATGTCCCCAGTACATAGAACAGTGCCCGGTGTGGTGGAGTTCCAGTAAATGCTGTTGAATGAACTAGTGGGTCACCAGTATTGCGTCCTTTCTCCATCTTTCCCCTTAACTTGCTGTTTGTATGTTACGTATTTTTTTAAGGAGATAAAGTAGTGAAAATTTGGGAATAAGTATAAAAATTTAGTTCCTATTAAAGTAATTAGCAGCCTGGTTCAGGGTGGTACAAGAACTAGAGTATATGAGGACTTTGGATTTATGAATTCTAAACTTAGTATCTCCTGAATAGTAGAAGACATAGATGTGGGAGAGGCATGAGTCATGTCTCTGGAATATTGTAACAGCAAGACATCGAGGGAGAGTCCAGGAAGAAACATCAAAAAATGAGAACAGGAAGGTAGAAAATTGGCGAGTACTGAAGAGTTTCCTTAATATTTAATAATTTAGTTTTGGCATCAAGTAAGCAAGAGAAATATTTTCTAGATCAAGCAGGTATTAACAAAAGTATACAGGGAACGTGGAGACAGTGGCAGTCATGTGCCACATAATGACATTTGGGCCATCAGCGGACCACATATTGTGTATGAGGGTGGTGCTATCAGATTATGTGGCCTAGTGATAGCATACGTGTCTTAGTTTGTGTCAGTATACTGTGACGATTTCACCAATGGTACGTTAAGCAATACTTAATTGTGTTTAGATAACACTGACAACAGTGCTTTTGTTCCAGATTACCCTCACGGGTGCTGTAGTTACTCTGTTCTTTGTGTTGGCATAGGTCAGAATATCATTGCTGTTCTTGAAAACCTTTGAGGAAGTCTTTTTTTTTCCCCCCAAAGAACAGAAAAACCAAGGAGACAGTATCCTACGATGTAGGCTGTTATCTCAAGGTGAGTTTATTTGTAGGACTAACTTGTGATGAATTGTTTAAAGAACTAAAACTTCTTTTCAGGTATAGCATTTTGTCAGATTTTGTTCATTTCAGTGTAACTTTTGGTTATTGCACACTGAGGGAATCAACTAAAACCAGGACAAAGGACCAATTAAACTTGAATTTTATTTCACACAGATAATGACCATTATTTTTGCTCAAATCAGTAAATATGATTCAGCTCTTTTAAAATAAAATGTGAAAACAGAAGGGCAGATTTTTATGTATCAAAAAACAAAAAACCTTTTGGGACATGATACATTTTCATTAAACTGATTGCTGTATTACTTGGATTATATAATCTTAGCCTCCAGTGGAAGGTAAGAAGTATGAATTGTGGAATGAAGATAAATTTGCAAAAAGTGGTTAATGAGGCAGAACTTACAAAGCCATATTTACAGTTTCGTGAACAAATCACCAGTGGAGGACACAAATGTAAAGAAAAATTCTTGATTGCATTCAAGAAATGCAAGATTGAACTTTACTGAGGTAGAATTTTCAAGCCTCTCGGGGATGTGTTAAATAATGTAGTGTGCCTAGAACAGCACGCTAGGATGTAGTGAGCCCTTGGAAAATTGGTTTGTTCTTACAAGGATTCAAGTATGTAAAATTAAATCATGTTTTAATCATGCTTAATAAACTAATTTCATTATGGTAAATGTCCACTTCTCATTCAGAGAAGAATGGCTTCTCAAAGCAAAGAAGAAAACAAAATATTTTATCTTTTTTGTGGCTTCTGTTGTGAACCCATGAAAGATGTGACCCAAGATTGAAGGAGCAGTGCATCAGTCCTAGTTTGATTTTGGAATCTCACTTTTAACTTACTGTTGTAGTATATCTTGCTGCTGCACATGTGTACTCGTAAGTTTTGTGGAATTAGAAATGTAATACGACTGATGAGTGTGTAAAGGTGCTGTCAAAACTGTGCACTGAACTCTTCAGCGATTTGAAATCTAGTTTTCATTCAACACTCCTGCAGCTTAAAATACATGATCCGAGTGTTTGAAGAACGAGTCCGTGAGTTAGTGCCCTCTGGTGGCACACAGAGCATCAGGCGGAGGAGGACTGTAACCCCAGAGCCTCCAGAGGAGCTTTCCAGAGAGCAGCCCCCTCATAGTTGGTTCTTTCTGGTAGTGTTTCTTTTTGGAGGGTTGTGAAAGGCCTGTGGTCGTTGGTTTTTGCTCACCTGTAACTGTCTTTTTCTGTGTTCGGTGCTTGTCCCCCATTTTCTCCATTAAGCCTTGGTGCTGGGTTAACTCAGCCACGGTCTCAGGGTGCGGTGACTTCAGCAGCTTAGGTCATGAGTGTTGGGACTTGGGTGAGGGAATTTTGAGGTGGACTTGGTGTAAGAAGGTACATTCACATTCACACGTCCCGGGAGCGTGACCCAGGGCATCCGGTTTTACATGCATCGCTTACCTCACATTTTCAGGGAGGACCACGCCACTTTCTGGGTTAGGGAAGGAGCCTCCTCCCTGTAGCCTTTGGGTGACACAGTCACAGTTTAGGATGAGCCCTTCGGTGGATTCGTCTTTGAAGGGCATTTGTTTTCCATTTTGACCTTTCCTGGACTCGAGCTTCCCCCCTGAACCTGGTGGCCAGATTCTGCTATCTTTGGGATGAGGCAGATCAGAAAGTGAATCCTAGCTCCGCTTCTGAAAAGGTAGGACCCTGGGGAAGTTGCTCTGTTTTTTATGTATTTCTTTAGCTGTGAAATAGGGATGATTTCTAACCTATGCTTCAAACCTTTGTGAAGAGATGGTTGTGAGAATGAAATGAGAGGCTGTGTCTGAGAGTCCTGAATGTTGCTACTAAAGATGCATTTCCTTAAGGCAAGCTCCCCACCCCATTTTAATTTAAAAACTCATTAAAAGTAAATATTTGGAATAACTTCATATTTGTAGCAAAGATACAATGGTAGTATGGTGTTTTTATGCTCCTACCTGGCTTCTCTTGCAATCCCCAGTTTTATACTATTGAGTTTTCCTGACGACTTTTCCTATACAATCCCAGTGAATGTGGGTCAGATTTGGTTAAAGTGCCTGTTTAGCACTTGGCTAAGACCAAAACATTTGCCTGAATTCTGGAGCCTCTCTGAGATGGGCATTTGCTTCCAAACCATCCTTCTCTTTTTGCATTGTCCCTTGTCTGTGACCATTCGACATTAGAATAGCTTTCTGTGGTTTTCCAGGATGTTAACACCTAAGTATTTTCCCCGTTTATGCAACTAATGAGCTGTGCAACATTAGGAAAGATGGGCTAGTGGATTTACATCAGTATTTCAGCCTGATGTTTCTGCAGTCTCATAGCTACTTGCCATGCAGTTACAATTTAAGGGAAGATAGAAGCACAAGCATCTTCAAAAATGAATAAATAACCCTGAAAATCTTTAGAAAATAAGATACTTAGTGGCTCCCCAATTAAAAGCTAGGTTAAATACATAATGTATAATTAACATTATATGACAAAAATAGTTGTGACATATTTTATGTTTAAGGAAATGATGTCACAGACAACTTCTCATTTGTTTAACAAGTGCCAAGGACAGGCAGGGAGGGCTTCATCCCGCTCTTTTCATTAACTCAGATGAGGTAAGGGAGGCCGAGGAATGACTGGGTCGGGGACACAGAAGAGCCCAGGTCCTTGAGAGCCGTCCACACACACGGCCTGAGCATGCCCAGCCTGTGCTTCCGACAGCACGCCTGCAAGTGTGAGGCTTTTTGCTGATGTTCCCTTTTTTAACTGGCTAACCTCTACCTTAGTGATCTTACCTATGCTATTTAGTATGCACAAAATTTCTTGAATACCTAGTAGGCAGTTTGCATATTTAGCCTTAGCTCAGTCTCTGCTGCACATTACTAAATCAGCATGGTTAGGCCTGAGTTAACACAATCGCACCGTGCGGTGCCTTCCCAGGGAACTCTGGGTCAGGTAGCCGTCGGTTCCTCGCGTGCTCCGCACTGGTTGACGCTGTCAGCTCTGGGATAACTGTGACCTCTTCTGTGAGACTACATCTTGTCTGTGATCTTCGGGTTACATCTTGTGCCGGAGATAAGCCTTGACAGTAGAGACACGTGTGACATATTTTTTACAAGAGCCACTGAGATATTTGAATGAGATGATAGTGTCGTTTGAAAAAGTGATAAATGGGCCAGGTTCTTGAGAAGCTAGCAGAACGTCTTACTGCAACATTGAGAGCCAGTCAGAAAACAGGAATGAGTCTTCCAAGAAATTCTTTTTTGCAAGCATGATGGAGATGTTGATGGAGATGTTGATGCTTTTATAAAAATTCTAATACCTGTTTCTAGAGTAGAAAAATTAAATTCATCGTCAGGTGCCTTGGTCTGTTCGTTTTGCTTTCGGTTAGGTGTCCACTTCTAACAGCTCAGAGGATCTGTGTGCTGGTGGCATTGGGTCTCAGACTAAGTCCTGTTCATCACTTTGGTGGGTTTGCAGGTATTTGTTTTTTTTTTTTTTTTTTTTTTTTTGTGGGTACGGGGGGGTCAACCTCAGGACCTTATGCGCCAGCAGGCGCCCGTGCCGCTGAGCGATATCACCGGCCCCTTTTTTGTATGTGGGTTCCGGAAGTCGAACTCAGGCCTTCGCGCTTGCCGGGCAGGCGCTTAAGCCGCTGAGCCATCTCACCAGCCCATGGTATTTGTTTTTTTTGACTTTTTTTCTCCTTAATTTTAACAGTGACGAATCTAAGTCAAGGTCAAATGTATGAATTAAGACATTTCAATCTTTTCATGAAAGAACCTTTTTCTTGTTCTTCTTTTAAAAGCTGGAGAAGTATCCATGTCCTTGCCTTTTCTGCCTGGCATCTAGTAATTCTGGAGCGGCATCCAGAGTAAACCCCTCATAGCATCAGGTGTCCTGTGATAGAAATCTTGGTGGTTGTTGGTTTGGTTGCCCTCTTCAGATGTGCTGCTTTTGGGAAGTTAGAAAACACGTGGGACAGTCTGTCTGGAATGAGAGGGAGGACAGCTGTTGACCTGAGCTCGTCCCTCATAACAGCGTTGCAGAACCCAGAGCAAATAGTTGAGCCTCACATGCACATTTTGTGGGAGGTGGACAGTAAGTAGGCCTGTGTCCCACCAGAGTGACAGGCATGCAGTTCTTGACTTACTTGGATCTGAGCTTTGCTGTGGGTCACTTGAGAGACTGTTAGGACTTCCTTTTTTTTTTTTTTTTTTTAATTATTAGATTCTAGTAATCTATGGTGCTAGTCTTGGTAGCTTACAGACCCTAACTGAAAAGAGAATAAGGTTTTGATTGTATAATTTGACCAAAAACATAAAGTTCACTTCCCCCATACACAAATGATCCAGTTATCCAAGTGTTTATTTAAATTACAATTTTTTTTAGTCATGAATGGACACTTTTCATGTTTTTCCCCTTTTCTTTACCTACTGGAATCAGTTTGTGGCCTTTTGGCTGAGACCAAGTGTAGCATTTTTACCTACCGATTAGATTTACAATAAAAAATAACAGAGGATCCAATACTTAAATGTTGAAAATGAAGATCCAAGCTTTGGGGTGTCTTGGGGCAAGCACAATGAAGTATACAAAGAACTGGGACAGTTGTTTATTTGAAGGTTGGGTGTGACATATGAATGAATCTGTCTTTTAAGACCACCTAACTCCCCTAGACTGAAACAGGTCTTTGGAGTAGGTCTTGTATTTTAAGTTCAGTTTTGAGAAGAGGCCATTCAGTGTGAAAGCAAAGTTTCTGGAAAGTTTGTTTTAAAGATGCTGCCACCCTCTATTTCTGTGAACCCAGTAAAAATAGCATAGAATAAAATTTAATTATGCTGTGCTGAATATTTCATGTGGAATTAAGGGGCAAAAGCTGCCTTTAAAAAGCATTAGGTTTGGAAAGAATAAAAGCTTTGTAGGTTCTTTGGAAGATACTATAATTAAAAGATTTGCTCAAAGGTTTTTTTTTTTTTTTTTAAGAGTTTAAAGAAATACATTCTTCCTTTCCCAAATTGATTACCTCTCAAACATCAGCCCTGCTTGGCAGTAAATGTGGTGAAGGTGCCTGTGTACTGATTTGACAGCTTCTTTCTGTTATATGTAAAATAGTTTTTTAATCTTTTGATTTAGATGTTTAATAGAAGGTAAATGTCTGACTTGCTTTGGTTTCTGCTGAACCTGTATTTAAATCCACACAAACAGTCTGACTAAAGTGAAAACATCACTGGACTAGCTATTTTAAACATTTCAGGATGTAAGAATGCTAAATGGGGTTCCCTTTTAAAAATAGAAATGGATGCTTGCATTTACATAATTACTGCTAACTAGCACAACATTTTAAACTGTGACAAACTCAGGATAGAAAAAGTATCTGTTTTTAAAAGCTTGGTAAAAGGAAGCTGAGGCTGGGAGTAGCTGTTTAGGGTGGAGGGTCTTTGCAAAAAGCCAGGAAACCGAGGCTTTGATTCGGGAGGGCGATGTTGGGGAGGAGAGATGAGTAGCTCAGCCTGGCTTCTGACGAGTTCGGAGCTGGCACTTACACCAGAACATACCAGCCTTTCATTTTGACCCATGATTGTAAGTCTCGACACTTAAATCTGCCTTGCTGTTTTGGACAGGGTGCAGTGTTCTCTGTCCACTGTTGGAAGGTGGCTGGCAAGGATTAGAAGATCAGTGTTGGTGGAAAGAGCCTTGCAAGATAATTTGTGAAAATAAGTACTAGGGATGACTTAGACAAACGCACTGTTGAAGCCAGAATCTTGGGAGAATCCTTGATTCTGCCTGTTTTTTCTATGCTAAACATCTGACCCATTTGTGAGTGCTTTTTCTATCCCAGCTGTATCTGCCTCTCCAGATCCCCACAGGTACTACCCTCCTCCAAGCCACCCACCTCTTCTCTGCCTGGCCATGTTCCCCATTTCCCATTTGGACTCCTGCCTCTATTTTTGCCCTCCTTGCAATGTATTCCCTATGCAAGTGCCAGGGTATCTGCTGGAAATAAGACTAGGTCAGTGGCTTGCTTAACCCCTTCAGCGATTCGCCCACTGTTTACCTCTTCTTTTTAGGCATACTGGCCCTTTTCATCCCTGGAACCTTTCAAGCATGATTCTGTTCTGCATTTACTGTTCCTCTACCCTCCTCCACCTGCCCATCTTTTTGTGCTGACTCCTTTGTGCCAGCCAGGCTTGTTGCAAATGTCATCTCCTCAGAGAGACCCTCCGCTGACAGCCCATTCTCACACAATTCCTGTCAGCTCTCCTGTATGGCAACCTGGTGTTTTCATAGCAGTTATTACTGCCAGAGATGGTCTCCCTTATTTTGGCCCCTGAGTCCTCCCCACCCAGCAGCTCTTTTGGGGCTGGGGTGGGGGGGTTGTCTGTCTGCTCAGCTGTGTCTGGCAGCCGCAAGCACCTGCATATGCACAGGTACATTTGACGGGGGGGACATGGGAGAGGGACTTCAGAGACTGCCAGTGGCCGAGGAGACCAGGAGCTGGTGTCCAGCTGGGGTCCTGAAGCCCTAGTTGGTTGGTGTTCCCCTTGATGCGTTTGGAGCTGTTTGGGAAACACTGCTCTTCATTTTGTTGTTTAGGCTAAAGTTTGAGATTTGGAGATTCACACCAGGGCTGTGTTTAAATGGAACCCAGCTGCATCCCAAGATGTGCTCGCAGTGGTTCTTGCAGCTCCTTTCTATCGAGATGGAGAGCTAACATTCCCCGGTTCTTGGTCTGTAGCTCACCAGGTGATTCACCTCCCTGCCGAGGACAGTGGGCCAGCATCAGGTTTGAACTCTCACTCGAGAGCCAGATGGCATCTTCTGTGACTTTTCCTGTGCTATCTTCTGAGCATGACAGGGACCCTTTCTAAGGTCAGCAGTCATTCTGGGGTCAGGTAATACATCTGTTATGATAAGGTATTTGTAGAAATCTAAAGTTGGGTGAGCAGCTTTTAGCTTCTTTGGTTTGCCTGGCAACATGGAGAAGTTTTGGAGGAAAAAATGGAAGACTATTGATACTGAGAAAGTTGTGAGGGTGTTCAGAAGTAGTTATTGAACCCTCTCCACTCAACTTCTTAGGAAAGATCACATTTCCATATCACTGAGTCCCAAATACATTATGCTTCTCCAAGCTGTCTGTTGAAGCATTGACACTGGTCTTCAATGTGTTAGCTGGGGACTGGAACTCAGGAGACCTGCCTGCCAATCAAAAACTCTCTTGTGCCATTTTCCATTCTCATCAGTCTCTCGATCAAGGCGTTGATTCAGTGGTTGGGTTGTACACGTGAAAACAGTGACTTCTCAGTTTATGGTAAAATGGATCTGTTTTAGAACTGAGAATTAGGAGAAAGCCCTGAGGGTGGAGAATTTGAGTTGCTTTTTTTTTTTTTTTTTTTTGCAGTACTAGTTATTGAACCTACGGGCTTGTGGATAGTAGGCAAGTACTCTGTCACCGAGCTACATCACCAGGCCTTAAAATTTTTTAAATTTGAAACAGAATCTCATTAACTTGCCAGGCTGGCCCTGAACTTGGATCCTTCTGCCTCAGCCTCCCAAGTAGCTGGGATTACAGATGTTTGCGATGGTCCCTGGCTTGAGTTGCTTTTGATCAAGAATGAGTTCATGAAGCTAGGTTTGAGAGAGTGACTCCTTTCTCATGACTGACTGGAACCTGATGCCACTGAAGTCTAGGTGCCTTGACTCAGTCTGACCCCACACCTGGAGACCGGGTGGGGCGGGGTAAGTGCAGGCAGATTTACAGGTGTGTGAAGTGGAGGTGGGTAATTGGGGCTGGAAAAAAGGTTTTGACCAACATTGGAAGGGTGAAGTGTACGAGAATTGGGCAGCCACAGCAGGTGGTTTTCCCACTGCAGTGAGCTGGTGTGTGTGTATCGCCATTTGGGGGTGGGGAGAAGGTTTGGGAGTGTGGGTCAGTCATCGGTGTCCTAGTTAGTGTGGACTCACTGACCCCGCTTTGACCGGAAGCCTTTTCTTCCTTACAACTGATAATGAGAAGCCAGCTACTACATATCACCAAATTTTGTCACTTTTCTGATTCAACCTTTGGTTGGTTGCTTTTGAAGTTAACATGATAATTTAGTCAAGTGACTGTTCTAAACATATTTCTATGTGTACTGGCTGTTGGTGGTCAGTAATCCTGGTAAGTATTTGAAGGGCCATGACTTCCCCACCTAGGTTATTAGAAATAAGTTTGTATAGTACACTTGACTGTTTTTGACACACTCTATACATGGTAGTTATAATTTAGATGTTTGAAAGTCATCAGACTTACTGAGTGCTCTGATCAAACCTGCTGAAGAAGTGAGGGTGGCACATGTAGATAGACATGCCAGTTGAACTTCTCTGGCCTGGGCTGTTAGCAAGGGAAAAGTACTTGCTCACTATTTTTCATTGCTCTTTTCCCAGCCTTACAAAGCCAAAGTAATTTCCTGGCCACAGACAACTTGTTTTTTTTCCCCCTACTCTTTGTGACTAGGGTATTGTAGAGCTGTCTGGCTCCACAGTTTCACTTGTCTTTGCAGGTGCCATAGTAGGCAAGTGATCTGCCACTGAGCGACAGCCCCGGCCTTCAAGGGGAAGGAGAAATGGTGCCTCAGGATGGTTCAGATGGCTTTGCAGGTGATGTCCAGGAAAGATGCTGGACAGGATTTTCCTGAGCCTCATCTCCAGGGCATCTTTGCTTCTGCTGACTGAGCTTGGCTGGCCCAGCTAATCTGAACCCTAGAAGGACCCCAGTCTCTCATCATGTAGCAAATCTTTAGACAGGCCCCTGCTTGACAGGGAGCCCTGGTTTCTTTGGTTTTGTTAGTAGTAGTAGTAATTTTTTTTTTTTTTTAAACACAAGCAGATGATCTAGACCCAGCACCTGGGTGCCCCCTACCTCTCCTCACCTCCGTGTGCCCGTGTGCCCCAGCATGCTCTCATGTGAATCTGTAGGGAGAGTCAGGTTGGTCTCCAGGGTCTGTGGGCTGCTCGGGTCTGTGGGCACTTCTCCAGGCTGGGGAGGGGTTGCTGCCCCTGACAGCGCCGTGCTATCATGGACATGTGCCCAGCCTGCTTAGCCATCTTTGATGCACTCTGGAGATAAATAATCATCACAGCCCTGCGATGGCTGAGAGGCAGACTCCAGCCAGGGTGTGCTGGGTTATAGTGTTTTCCTGATGGATGGCACCTATTCTGGGAAGCAGCTTATTGTCTCACGTGAACAGGCTTTCTAAGATAAATGACTGCTTTCTTAATATTTTGAATCATTTTCTTCAGCACATGTTTTGTTGCTGTGGTTTGAAAGCTTGCCAAATATATGCCTTTGCACAACTCCCTGTAGGGCTGGATATACAATCAAACCAAACAGTGTGATTTAAGGTTGAACATAATTGGGAACTCAGCAATCACTTGCCTCACATTTGATAGAATGGCAATGGAGTGCTTGAGAGTTATTTCTCTGTTTAAAAATTATATATGTAAGACGCATATGCAGCTATAGTTTCACCGCTACATAATAAAGAAGTTGTGTCTGAAGCCACTGGACAATAGCACTAGTGTGATAAATAATTACTTGGCTTTTGTGATGGAGGCAGTAATTAACTTCAAACAAGTCCTAGCAGTTGATAGCACAGATGTGACTGAGGACCTTAGTCAAATTATAGAAGATTGCAGGATGGAAAAAAATCAAATGGTGGCAGAAACACATTTTAAACTCAAGCCTTTCATCTGATGATCTGTCTCCTTGTTTCTGTGTACTTCAGTAATTGAGCCAGAAACTTCGTGAACTTGTGTTGCCTTCCTATTAAACAAGGGTCTTTGGTTTTTACATTTCAAACACTGGCGTGTGTTTGTTATTGTTGGATAGTCAGCTACCTGTAATTGAGACCTTCCACATGCCTCTGTGATGATGGGAAAAATACTATTAACAGGCCCACTCTCTGGAGCTCTTTAAAAGACGAAGTTGAGAGCTCTTTGAAAAGTCTTGTGCGAACCCCGAAGTTTGTTTACTAGGCTGAGAGAGATCGTATTACCCTGAGTGTAGAGTAATACCTGCATATTAGAGGGCGGTCACTGTAACATCTGCCTTTTCACTGCCTGTGCACTGGTGGGTTACCAGGCTTGCTGCCCGTGCTGCAAGCTGCGCAGGAGAAAGAGCTGGGTGTGGAGGGGTGGACTTTGAGGCTGTGTCCAAGTTGTCCTGACTACTAGGGTTCCTTGCCTATTTCCTTGCAGTGGAACAGCCTCCTGTTGTCCTTTGTAAGCGAGTGCTGATCTACCAAGAAGGGATAAAACTCTGAGGTCAGAATTTTTACCATTTCAACTTACACAATCAGAGCGAATTTTCTCCAAGTTGTTTTTTTTTTTTTTTACCCTTCCTAGAATTTTGGACACTTTCAAATCATTGAAAAACACCTACCTTTTGGAGTTACTGGCAGTCAAGTTAATCCAATTCCAGATATAACCTTTATTTGCAAAAATTAGGATTATGAGAAACCCTATGGAATCTATCCAAACAAAGAAACCACATATGGCAATGATGGTGAACCTTTTAGAGCTTTCAATGATACAGACAGCCCATTGTGGCACACGTGCCATAGGTTCGCCACAATTGACCTATGGGGATGAATTCAACAGGGTACAAGAGATAGGATCAGTTGTATTCCTATGTATTCACAACAAATCATTGGAAGAAAAAATTTAAAAATTAGTACTATTTAATATACAATAGCTTCCAAAACATTAAAACTAAGAATATCTTTAAGATCTGTACACTGAAAACTATTAAAACATTGCTGAGAAAAGTTATATCTATATAAGTCCAGGGCTATATTATGCATTAAGACAACATTGTTAGGATGTCTTTTTTCCCTACATTGGTTTATAGATTCTGTGCCATCTAGTCAAAATTTAGACAAGCTGATTGTGAAGTTTATATGGAAATGGAAAAGTCCTTAAAAAACCAAGTCACTTTTGAAGAATAACAAAGGTAGAAGATTGTGCTTCCTGATTTCTGGACTTCCTATAAAGCTGAGGTAATAGAGACAGTGTGGTATTGCCAAAAGATAGATGTACAGATCAGTGGGGTAAAATAGAGTTTGGAAATACACCCCACATAGATGGCCAGTTAATGTTTGATAAAGGTGCAAAAGCAATTCATTGGAGAAAGGATAGTCTTTTCAACAAGTTGTAATGGAACAACTGGATATCCATATGAGAATAGAGAAGAAAGAAACTTGATCTGTATCCCATACTCTATACAAAAATTAATTCAGAATGGACCATAGACCTTAGTTTAAGTTCTAAAACTAAAATTTCTGTTAAAAAACAGGAGAAAGTTTTTGTGACCTTGGGTTAGGCAATGATTTCTTAAATATGGCTCCAGAAGCACAATCCTTGAAGAAAAGTAGATGTTAGACTTTATAAAAAATTTAAAACCTATTTGTTAAAGAATACTGAGAGAGTGGAGACAAGCCACGGGCTAGGGGGAACCTTTGCAAAGCATACATCTAATAAAGGACTTGTATCCAGAACATAGGAGAAACTCTTAATAGTATGAAATCAACTCAATTTAAAATTGGGCAAGAGATTTGATTGGACATTTTAAGATAGGCAGATGGCAACTAAGCATGTGAAAGATGTTCAGACATCATTAGTCATCAGGGAAATGAAGTGGAACCATAATGAGTTTTTAGTGCATACTTTGGAGGAGTTCAAGCCAATTAAAACAAAAAATCCTGCTAATACCAAGTGTTGGCGAGCGTGGGGTGCACCTGAAACTCACATGCTTTGCTTGTGGGAATGCAGAATGGTACCACTGCTTTGAAACCAAGTCTGTTTCTTATAAATCTATATTTTGAGGAAACCTAATAAATCTGTTTATAGTATGACAGCACTCCTAGATATTTACCAAAGATACTAAAAAGTTATGTTCTTACAAAAATTTGTGAATGTTTACGGTGGCTTTAGTCATGACCCCCAACAGCTGAAAAAACAACAGTCATTCAACTGGTGAATGAGCAGCCTTCAGTAGATTACTCAGCAATGAAAAGGAACAAACTGATACAACATGGGTAGATCTCAGCTGGCTGACTCTTAGTGAAAAGAAGCCATACATAAAAGGCTGCATACTGTTGGATTCCACTTATATGACATTCTGGAAAAAGCAAAGCTATGTAGAAAGGAAACAGGTCAGTAGTTACTAGAGAGAGGAATGGGGCAAGTTAGCTGCCTAAGAGTGCGAGGGTCTTCCTGGAGTGATGGAAATTTTCTGTATCTTGATTGTGGTAGTGGGTACACAACTGTGTGTTAGACTGCGTGCACCTGAACAGTTTCAGCAGGTGCTTCACAAAAGATAACACAAACGGTCGGAAGGCATGCGGAAAGGCGTGGAAGTGCTCACCATCCTCATTCATCATGAGAGTACAGATTAAAACCGCAGTGAAGTCTTCTAGTAGGATATCTAATGTGGAAAAGACTTCCAGCATCAGATGTTGGTGAGATTGTGGAAAAACTGCAACTCTTACACATTGCTGGTGGATGTAGCAGGGCACAGGTCTCTTTGAAGAAATGTTGGGCAGGGTTTTTTTTCTTTTTTCTCTGGGCAGTTAAATATACAGTTGTACTGTGATTCAGAAATTGCTGTTAAGTATTTACCGTAGAGGGCTGAAGATATATGGTCACAAAAAGATATGCGTACAAGAATGTGTATATAAAGCCAAAAATTGGGAACAGCTTAAATATCCATCAGCTGAAAAAATGAGTCTCAGTCACTTTCTTTGTTCTTGAGACACAATGTCCAGCTCCCACAACTCGAGAGGTTTATTTTGGGTCATGTTTTGTTTCATAGTCAGCTGGCTCCAAAGCAGGGCAGCATGGCATAGCAGGGTTGCTTATGGCATGGTAGACAGGAAGCACAGAGAGTGAAGGGAGGAATGAGGAAGGGAGATAAATCCTTTCAGGTCACGTCCACAGTACCTACCTCTTCTGACCATGCCCCACCTCCTAACAGCAAGTCATCTCTAATGCTCCTATAATCCAGTCCCCTTCCAAAGAGCCCACCTGTGATCCCATGAGGCTGCAGGGGAATATCTCAATCTAAACCTTAACAATAAGTAAACTGTCACAGTGGAATACTGTTGAGCAATAAAAAAGAACAAACTAGTGATATGACTATATGGATGTAGCTCAGAAACAAAAAAGGAACAGGATGTATGAGTACATTTAGAATCCAAGAACAGATGAAACCAATGTTTGATGATGGAAGGTGGTTTCCTGAGTGTCATAGGGAGGGGAATAGAGTAGAAAGGCAAGGAATATTCTGTGCTGATGGAAATTTACTTCATGCTACTGTGGGTGGTGGTTATGTGCTGTATACAATTAACGCTCATTGACCAGATTAAGATCTGCATGTTTTATTCTATGTTGGTTATACTTTAATAAAAATATCATAAAAGTCCATTTTAATAAACATTTTACTGAACCATAAATTCCTTTAACCATTTATTTTGTTTGGTAACTGTATGTACATTTTGCATCAGCCAAGTTTCCAGGTGGTCCACCTTGTTGGCATTGCCCTGTATTCTGCTGAGGCACAAGGAAAAGCTCAGCTTCCATTTGAGCTAATTGATAAGGCTCAAAGCTTCGGAGTATCAAAGGAGCAAGTAAGTAACCCATGTTTCTGACCCCAGGTCCTTTAGGACCTGGCCTTACATAGAAGGTTGCCATTTGTAGAACCTCAATGTTGTGACCAGCATGAAGACTTTATATGACTCATCAGAAAAGCACCCCCTCCTGGAAGCTCATGTGCCTGGAATTCAACACATGGATCAAGATGGATGGGTGAGAAAGGAGCAATAACAAGGTCAAGGGATTGGAAAAGAAGGCCCTTCCCTCGCTGCCTTTAAACCTCATGATTCTTGCTTGGGGCTTTCTTTCCGCTCTGTACCTGCTGGATGGTATCATCCCTTGTCTGTCTGTAGGCAGTCCAGAATCATTTGCCGTTCATCCCTTTCTCCTGAGGTCAAAGTCTGTATCCAGATAACTGCTCTCCACCGCTCTGTTCGCCAATGTCCTGTTCTCATGTAATGTTTCTTTCAAGCCTTGCCTGCTGCTATTTTCCCTCTCCCTTCCCGTCTTTCCCTTGTCACAGAACTAAAGCATCTGTCTCCCCACCCCGTTAAGTGGAAACTTTTAGGATTCATTGGGAACTCTTAATTACTAAATCCATGGCCTGTTTTCAGCCCTCATCCTTTCCTGGCTTCTCTGTAGCATTTGTTGTTAACTATCCTTTTCTTGAGAGGAAATCTTTTTCTCCCTCACTCTGGGATACCACCCTTGTGCTCCTCTCCCCAGCGCCTGCCCACCCCTCTTCTGACCACCCTTTGAGGTGGCTGCTCCTCAGCTTTACTTCCGCAGCCCTCTTCTCCTTGAGAGCCCTGGGCTGTCTTCTTCTGGTTTAAATTCCCCTTATCTGTGGATGACACCCACTTATGCACCTTTAGGCCTGCCGTCTCTCTTGAATTTCAAACCTTCATTGTCTATTTCTGCCTGAACACTTCAGCTCTCTGTGGGGATGCCCCAAGCCAGACCCATAATTTCCCCTCGCCCAACAGGGTCTTTGTCTGGTTTATGTGTCCATGAGGTCAGTGGCTCAGGCTGGGGATACTGGGGTCCACCCTGATGCCCTTTGGCACTCCCTGGGGTCTGTGAATGAAGATCATAGAGTCACCTGCGAACACTGTGTTGTCTTCTCTGTTGCCCCTGCCCCACTCCTTAAGCTTGGGCCTCTTAATGCCCGGACTGTGTCCGCATCTCCCAGCCTTCCCTCCTTTCTCCACGGCCAGCTTCTGCCTCTGCGACACCTTTCTCTGTAGGATAAAGCTGCAGCTCCTTAGAATGACAGTGACAGCCGTTGCCCATGCAGTGCTTTGTCCCTTCTGCACCTGGCTAATGATACACATCCAAGTTTCAGTTAATTTCTCCCTCTCCACTGTACTGTCCACCTCCTCTGGCCCAAAGATTGATCCCTGCTTTGAGCGTGTGAGATTGCCCAGACATTTATTAACTTGTGCACCGGTCTTTCTGCAGACATGAGCTCCTATGGGGTGGCATCTGGATATCTCTTGAGTCTTCTGAGGCCAGGCACAGGGCCTTGTACACAGAAGGTGCTCAATGCATAGTTGCTGCTGCAGCCTTCCTGTCAGGCTGCTGCTTGCTCTCTCCCTGAGCCTCCCACACGATCCCCCTGCTCCTCCAGGGGCCCCCAAGGGATGCAGAGCTGGCACTGCCTGTGTGAACGTCTAGTCTGCCACAGGGGCCCAGAATCTGCCTGGGGTTGTGAGTCTCCAGGTTGCCCTCAATGTCTTCTCACGAGCGGAAGGACCTCTGTGTGATCTGGAGGCTCTCCGTGTGTGAGGCTTGGCAGATGGCCTTTTTCATGGCATGTCTACACAGTCCTAGCTGTGGATTTTTCCCAGGTCCTCTTCCTGTGGGGGAGAGAGGGAGAAGAAGGGGAAAGGCCCCTGCCCAGGGCTCTCTCCGGGAGGTGGAAGTGTCCTCCATGCCCACTGCATTTGTTGTGCCTGAGCTGCTGGTGCCAATTAAGGCAAAGAAGCCTTGTGTTATGGCTCCCCTCCCTCGCTGGCAGGCCGGTGGGCAGCCCACAGAACCAGGGGAGAGGCAGCATCCTGGATGGATTCTACCACACTGCCCCGGCAAGGGAGGGTGGCAGCAGGTGCCGTAGGCAGGCAGGAGATGTGCCAGGGACCTCGGCCATGGCAGTGATGGAGTTGGGCGCTTTTAATTGATGCCTTTAATAATTACTGTTTAAGTAGCAGAAGGCACAGTGAAATTGTTGCAGAAGCAAATCAGAGTGGCACCAGTTTGGAAGTTGGCTCAGAAGTATGTGCCTCCCTTCCCTGTTCTGTGGCTGTTACTCGAATGTATTTTTTATTTAATTTTCCCTCCCCCCCCACTTTTGACTGCAGCAGTTTTTTCCCTAAAGGGAGTGAAAGAGGAAGGTGCTAAATGAAATATTCTCATGCAGTTATTATTTGCCTGGGGCCAGTTTGAGTTTCTTGAGTAAATAAAAATATGCATTTTAGCTAAGTTGAAACCTCACTGCCTGAGCCCTGTGGGCAGCAGAGAAGCGGGGCTGACCTGCCGAGAAGGTGCAGGCATCGCCGTGTGTCCCGCAACAAGTCTCTCAGGCTCTCGCAGGGATCCTGGGGTCCGAAGAGGAAATTGAGATCCATCTTCCAGGTAGTCATTGCTTAAGGTCTCAGTCTTTAAATATTTTTAGTGTTTTGTCTGGTCTAATTGCTTTTCAGTTTGTTTGCTTTTCAAAATCCGGTGTGTGGTTTCCACTGTGTCCTTGAGTTGGCGAAACAGTAAGAGTTACAGGACGTCCTGGAGCCAAGCATCATCGTCAACATTCACTATCTGCTGAGTTGCCAGACATCTGGACTCTGGGATGGATGGAGGGACACAATCCTTGACCTCTAGGAACTCTGCTGAGCGGAGACAGGACGGACGGACTTGCAGCTGCAGCAGCTGCCCTCCCCCGTGCCCCCTCCTACCCTCTCATCCTCCCCCAAGTTCTCCTGGTTCTGGGAGGGAGGCAGAGATTTAAAGTGTGGGAGCGAGTTGCTGCGGTTCGATTCAGGGTGACTTCTGAGTGCAGCGTGTTGCTTTGTGAGTTTCAAATGCACCTGAGGAGTTCTGGGCCTTATCCAGACTGCTGCTCTGTGACCTTCAGTAAGCCTCATGTGACTGCCTCACGGTGAGCCCAAAGTTGCTTGGGTGATGGGCCCTTCCTGGGGAGACATAAAGGGCTCTGGGAGGCCAGCCTGCACCTACCACACCAGGACTGTCCGTGGCTTGTGGCCCTGGTGATTGGCACACCAGCCTGGCCTTGGCAGGCCTTTCCTGTCCAGCTCTTCTCCAGCCTTGCCTGGGAGCCAGCGTGGTCCCACTGTCCTGCTCTCTTCCCTGGCTTCCTGTCACATTGCCATCACAGTTCAAAGGCTCCCCATGCCCTGCTGGGTCCCAGTGGTCAGGTGTGTAGACTGCCCACCTTCCTGTCTTGTCACTTGCCTTGCTTCCTGGATCTCTTGCTGTCTCTCAGACATCCAAACAAGTTGCCGTTCTTGATGCCTTGGCATTTCATTTGCCTTGCCCTTCTGCCTGTCTGGACCCTGACCGTTCTGCCCTCACCCCAGCTCTGCTCTGACCCCCTTCTTCCCTGCCTTTCTGAAGAGCACACCCTCATCCTCCTTTGCCAGCTTTATTGTCTTGGAGGCACTTCCCATTCCTGCCATCAGATCGTTGTGTCCCCCTGCAGGATGCCGAGCAGCACCAGGAAGGGGCTCATACTGTGGCACTGGCCTGGTGTCCAGTGGTGTTCAGTAAGCGACAGGCTGACTGGCCAAGGCGCTGTCCTCATCCTCACCACCCAGCCGTCTGTGTGGCTGGCCTACACCTGACACAGGGAACACTGTCCACTCTGGATATCAAGCCAGGACACTGAAGAAGCGTATTTAAAGTAAAAGATGATATGATTTCCCCACTATCCAGGATAGTGGCCCTGTTGCCCTTCTGCAGCTCAAATAAACCAGAGTTCTCATTCATTTTCCTGGGGTGGAGAGTTGGGAAGATAGACACAATTAAAAAACAAAACAAAACACATTGGTTCCACTTGGGTAAATCTCCATGAGGTGCTGGGGTGCAGTGGTGTGAGCTGCAGCTGAGGGCAGGGGCTGTATAGCTCTAGGCTGGGAGCCTGCCGGAATGTTGGTCCTGCCCTCCTGGCTGCTGCTCGCTGGGACTGTCGGCTGGGGCTCCCAAGTGTGCAGTTTCTCACCAGGAGTTGTTTTTGACAGGTAAGTGTGCAATATTTAGCCAGATTCTGGCGTCTTCTGAATCACATGAGCTGAAATAATAATCATTGCTGAAACTGCCATATCAATTGAAATTTAATTAAAAGGCATCAAATCAAAGAATAACACGGTAAAGTACAGTAATAACCAAAAGCATTCTGGTCATTTTATGTCATAATCCTTTTTTCTCTTTCCAGTGGAGACAAGTAGGATTAAGCAGTCTGATTTGCCACATTCTTACTTTTCAGGAAACAAGGATTTCCTGACTTCTAAGAGAAAACTCTATTTGTCTGCTTCAGTCCTGTGAAGTGTTAGATGTAGGGTAGAGAATCCTTGGGACTTTTATTTATTTATTTATCTTTTTGGTACCGGGAATTGAACTCAGGACCTTGCACTTGCCAAGCAGGCGCTTATCCTTGGGACTTTCAATAATTTAGGTGAAAGGACATACAAAGTCTAACCACTTGTATTCTGTATAATGTCTGAATAGAGTATTTCTGAATTAGCTAAAAAATGGTAAATGCTGCTGGGTCCCGGGACAGCTTGGAAACAGCCACAATATGGAAATTAAGAGCTGGGAGAGGTGCACCTCAGGGCTGGGGACCTCTCTAGCAGGGGATGTGGTTCTCTGGTGAATGGGTCTCCCCCCTGGAACAGACCTTGGGTAGGGAGGCACCACTGAGGGTGGCACTGTACTGACAGAGGTCTGAGGAGTGCCCCTCAGAGCAGCCTGCGAGGTGTAGGAGCTCTGGTCTCTCAAGGAACTGGTGCAGCTGGGGGCCTTTGCCTGTCTGGTTGGGTTATTTTTAAAATTTATTTTGTGGCGCTGGGGCTAGAGCCCATGGCCTTCCACATGCTAGGTGAGTGTTCTACCACAGTGCCCCACTCAAGCCCTGCTTGTCAGTTTGCAATGGGGATCTAACTGGAGCAGTTGGGGGCCCACAGGAGGTGGCCCCGTAACAGGGGTGACTGGGGTACATCATCTGCTGCCTTGGGCTGATAGTGTGATCTGTGACCCAGTAATCTCTGTGTGCAAAAAGACTTGAGAAACCACCCCTAAATGGACTTTCCAGGTCCCCTGTCTTTCAGGCTCAGCTTTAAGGAAGGGTAGTGGCAATTTTTGGCTTCCTGGGACCCAGGTTTCCTCCCTGGGTCTTTGCTTCAGCTGCATGGCCCTGTGGAGCAGCTCACCTCATCCATGTCACAGGTTCTAAAAGCCAGCTGGCCTGTCTCACAATGATACTGATACACCGAGCAGTGCTGACCAGTGACCGAAGGGGCACATTGTTTACCTTCCTTCTACTGGGTCATAAAGTTCGCATCCCACATAATTCCAAATTCGCCGTAGGCTTTCCCTCACTGACCTGCTGGTGGAAAAGGGGAATTGTCATCTCAAAATCCAGTATGGCAACTTTTTTTTTTTTTCTTCCTCTCTCCTACTTACCTTGTTTCCTTTCACCTTCTGTTTGGGTACAGTCACTTGGGTGGCCTAGAACTTCTATGCTGATCTCCCTAGCCAGGCTGGAATGTAGCATTGCAGGGCCGACTCACTCCACAAGAGGTCTTTCATTTTTGTGGTGCTGGGGATGGAACCCAGGTCTTGTGCATGCTGGGCAAGCACTCTGTCAATGGGCCACATCCTGAGCCCTATGGAAATGATCCTGCTACATTCGAGGCTCATAAGATAAAGCCAGCTCAAGAGTTTTTATTTTTTAAGGGAAATGCTGGTCTTATTTCCAGAAGGGAAGAAGCTGATAGAATTTGATGTGCACTTGAGCTGTTGGAGAATTGTCCTCTGCACACCTCGAGTCCCTGCATGTCACCATTCGGGAAGGTCGTTGTGTCCTCGAAGTCCATCGTATGTCTTTTCTGTTTACAGAGTGCAGCCACCAGGGTCAGGTACCATGCTGAATATTTAATGAGGAAATACCTAAAAGATGAGGCATGTGCTCCTGTCACCTGATGGGTCTGTGTGTGGGAACTGGTGGCCAGGCCTAGTGTCTGGGCTCTAGACCCAGTGGCTGGGCATCAGCAGCTTGGAGCCTTCTGCTGGGAGCTTTGTTCATAGCTGCTCAACAGTGAGGAAATTGAAGTGGCGGATGAGGCATGGACCTGTGAGGGAGCTCTGTGTCCCTGTTGCTGTCCTCCAGGATGTCATCCTAAATTGCAGTATATCTGCTAATGAGGAGACAAGGTGTTACCTTCCGTTTGGAGCAGCTGCATTAATTACATCCTCACAGACATCCCCTGTGCCTACTACTCCTGGCCAGCTTCCTTTGTTTTAAATTAATAGACCAAATTAGAGGGAATTGGGGAGGGTATCCCAGGAGGCCAGATGCCCTCTGCTCTGTGTTGAGGGTGAGGACTTCAGCTCAGAACCAGAGTGGTGGGTGAACTGCAGGCTCTGGAAGGTGTCCTTGAAGGGAGTTTGGGTGCTCAGGAGGCCATCAGCATGGTGGAGGCCCATTTGAGCTGAGTGGGTACTGCCTGCTGTCATTTCCTTTGACTTCTCTGTGCCCTGTGTGGGGTGAGGAGGAGAGGCCGAGAGATCTTGCTGCCTCCAAGTAATTGTTACGGAGAATGAGATGCTAGTGATAAAACTAGAAACCAGGGAAAATGTCCCCCTGCACAGAACATCACACGTGTCCTGTCACCTCTAAATGATATCTGTGAGACCAGCATGGTGGGGGGGTGGCCAAGGCAGAGCCTGCCCCCAGGCCCCTCCCTTTACTGTGCCCCTGCAGCAGCAGCAGCAGCAGCAGCAGCGGGGAGAGCCTGAGAAGCCCCAGGGGCAAGGTGGTTGCTGAGCTGCTCATCTGAAAAATGGGAACACCGCTAGCACCTCCCAGGTCCACTGTGAAATACAAATCAAAACCTTGCATTAGTCGCCTTTCAGGCGTCCTTGTTTGCTGTCTGCAGGGTCCCTGCTGTGTGCCCAGCATGGAGCACAATCCTGGCATGCACTGAGTGCATAGCAGATATTTGTTGAGCAAATGAAAGTGACATTGATCTGCACAATGGTAGCTAAGGACACCCCCTTCATCTTCCTGATTCCTGGCTCCTCTTCCCTACCCTCTTCTTCCCTTCATGCTGCAACTGGGGTGGGCGTTGACAGCTGGGCTTCAGGGTTCCTAATTGGTGGGTGACTCCTCCTCTACCACAGCAGGCCTGCAGGGTGAAAGTGTGAACCCGGCTTAAAAAGCATAAGAAAGGCTTTCACTTCTTTTGCAGCTCAACTGCTTGGCTCTCATCCCTGGATTAGCAGTTTTCATAGGAGCCTCCCCAGGAAGTCTAGTGTGCTGGAGCTTATTGGCTTGAGTAGCCATAACCCTGAAGGTCAAGTCCTTTCCAACTGGCTGCTTCAGGATGCTTAGCAGGCCAGTGGGGTAAACGGCAGTGGCATCTCGTGTTTGTTTCTGAATGAGACATTATTCCCAAGAAGTCGCCAAGTGTGAAAATATATGTTGTCTTGCTAATGGGACACTAATGAAATATTAACGTGCCTCTTTTCCTGTCAGTCTCCTGGGGGCCACTCTATCGTCTATCTTTACATAAAGAGCCCCAGGGAATTAACATTTCTTAGTACTTTACAAATAACCTTGGTATTTCTGATGCCATAGTAGAGAAATTCGTAATTTACATTTGGTGACTATCTAGCTTGGGGAGGGCCTCTGTCCCTCTGCCGGGGAGGGTGTATTTTGGGTGGCTCTCCCAGCAATTTGTCCTTGGGCTGCCACTTTCTCCCATGTCCCTTATGCCCCACCTCTACCATCCTCTTGGCAGCAGGCTTTGCCCCAATTCACAGGGGACATGCTGTCACAACTGCTCTGGATTGAGCTCAGGCTGGGAGCCAGGCATGCTGCCAGTCACCATGCCTGTCACTGTCTTCCCAGTTACCCAGGGGGGCAGTCGAGGCGTTTGCAGGGGAGAAAGGTTGGCGGGCCTAAAGGTGCTGGCTGGTAAGTCTCGGAGGCGGGTTTAGAGCAGCCCGTCCCTCGTGAACTTCAGCTCCCATGCACAGAATTGCTGTGCTGTGCTGCCCTCCCAGCACCGCCTCTCCTGGCTGCAGAGTTGGTCTCCCCAGGCTGCCATCGTGTGCTGTGACCTTGAGTGATTCACATTATCTGGTTTACCCTCCCCCTGAAAGGAACAAAGTGCTGTCCTTCCTGATCGTACACGTGGGTCCAGTTTCTCTGTCTCATTGGGCTTGAGAGCCACACTCTTCTCTTTGCTCTGGCTATCACTGCTTGGCCCAACTGCCTTGCTTGGATGTGTGGGGAAGTTGAGTTAGCCACCAGGTCTGTGAGTTAGAGGTCCGTGAGGGCCGCGTGGTAGAGCCACCAGGGAATAGAGGCATTCATTTTGCCCCTGGTAGTCAGCACTATGGCCAGCTCCCAACCTGCCTGTTCAATCCAGCTGCTCCAGGTGGGCCTGTCACATTTGTAATAGGTGGAGGAGCCCTGAGTCTCCTTGGCCTACCCCACAAGACTGTCTGCCCTCTTTTCCCAGGCTCAAAAGGCTCAAAGGTGACCGGGAGCCTTGGTTAGGCTGTGGCCCCTGCCTTGGATGCCCTGTCTCTCTCCTCGTCCCCTCTAGCTTCCTAGAGTCAGGTCAGCTTCTTCCTAGAAGCTTCTTTCTGCCAAGAAACTTTTCCCCGCCCTGGATTCTGATCTCTTCTTTTCCTGGGTGTTTTCAAGTAGTTTTATGGATGTGCATTTCTGTTTGACTGCTTCAAACCCTGCCGTGCCAGGCTCTGGGCTCAGTGTTGAGGGAAGCTCAGAGGAGGGAAGCAGGGAAGAGATTATGGGAAGGGTCACAGAAGAGGCAGGGACTTGGCTTCTTCAGGCAAAGTGGGATTTTTGAGAGGTAGAGACAGGGCTTCCAGGTGGAAGGGACAGCATGAATACAGGCATGAGAGAGGACAAAGGAGTAGTCTTTTAGCTAGGATTTATATTAGCATTCTGAGAGAGAAGTGAGCTGCACGGAGACCAGGTTCTTCCTCAGTGTCTCATAACTGCTATTGGGACACTGGCCATAGTCACAGCTACTAATGATTTCTGAGGCAATCCATGTACCTGTCCCACCCAAATGCAAGTTTCAAAAGACAAGGCCCGGCTCTGACTTTGTCATTATTCTGTCTGGTGTTGGGGCGATGCTTGATATGATACACTTAGCAGGTGCTACTGACGAGGCTCTCAGATAAATGAGCGTGCGCTCTAAGGTGAAGCACACCTGTGTGCACATACGCACATGCATGCACACGGCTGTGCAAGGCCCTAGTGGCCATACTTCATTGTGGCTTCTGATTACTGGGCAGGCTACGTGGGGCACCTGCCTGTTTCAGAGTTGGCTCCCAGGCCGACCCTTGGGGAGGGGAGGCGCCTGTGTGCGGCTCCTTCTTTGAGCCCTGGCTTGGCTTGAAGGTCCTAGGAAGTGGAGCTCATGCTAGCCCGGGAGATCCGCGGAGATCCGCGGAGCCAGCACACTCTGGAGCATTGTTCTGCTGCCTTTTCTTCCTCCTCAGAAATGCATCCTTGTCTCCATCTCACCAGCTTTTTATCTTAATTTACGAGCCTGCTGTAGCACCAGTGAAGACATACTGTATTGCCTGAAAAAACTCAGCTGAATTCTAATTCCGTGTGACTCAAAGGCGAGCTGAGCTGCTGGCCGGAGTTGCTTCAGAAATAAGCCAAGCAGGAGACTCAGCCCTGCCCTGGTGCTGGGCCTTGTCAGCGAGCTTCGCCCCAGCTGTCTCTTATTGGCCTCAGGCTTAATTAAGACTTCTGATTTATTTTTCAATTCATTATTTTTTGAAAAGAGAAAAGCTGCTTTAATGGAAGCTTTTAAAATCCAGGAGCTTTGGATTCCTCTACTTTGTCAGACCAAAAGTGGATTCATTTAAGTAGTTTTATTTTTTTAAAAAGGATATTTTTATAAAGAATTCAAAGATTAGATTTTTTTTTTTTTTTTAACCCCCTTCACTCCAGGAACCTAGCAAAAGTGGCCTTTCTTTTCTTTCTTTTGTGGTAGGGTATGTGCATTTACTCAGTCAAGAAATCTGGTAATTGTTAAGAGCACTGAGTTCCCGCATCCTGTGATTTCCCTGTCCTGTCCTGGGCACTTGCTTTATGGTCTTTGCTGCCCTGCCTCCTGCTCTGGGGACAAGACACAGGCTGAAGGCGAGGGGTGCATAGGAGGAGGAAGGGCCTCAACTTACCCCTCCAGAGGGCCGACGCTGTGCAGCCTGAAGGCCCAGGGAGCAAGGGGCAGAGGGGGCTCCAAGGGGAGGGGACTCCCAGGGGCGAGGGCTTCCCCTGTGGGCCTGCAGGGATGGAACTGTGTGGCAGAATGGGAGCAGAAGACTTGTGGAAGCACCTACGGCCGCGGTCTGTGATGAGGAAGGCGGGGCAGTGGTGTTCAGGGTCACTAAGAATGGTAACAGACAGCTGGAGTCGGATGGTGCACCTAGCCCAGCACTCTGGGAGGCTGAGGCAGGACGATCACAAATTTGAGCCTAGCCTGGGCAACTTTGTGAGATCCTGTCTAAAAAAAAGGGTGTATGGGGGTGGGAAGCTGGGGATGTAGCTCATAGCAAAGGCTCTGAGTTCCATTCCCAATACCATGAAACAAAACAAAACACAGGCAAGCCATGCTGCTTGTGGGACCTTTCACTCTACCACCAAGGGTCTCTGACCACGTCAGCCCTCTCAGACTCCAGCCCAGGGGACCGATCCCCCCCACTGAGGTGTGAGAGCCTTTGAATGTGCTCGGTTGCTCTTGTGGCACTCAGCATGGGTGGTGGCACTGAGTCGCCGGGGCATGCCTCCACTACCCACCGGTGCCCTCCTGATCCCAGAGATGACCAGGCTGCCAGAGAAGGGGCCCAGCAGCGGCCACGCCACGGGATGCCTGTGTTCTTCCTCTTTTTTTCCTGACACCAGGTGGGAATCCCCAGGACCACAGACACCTCCTGATTGGTCTCACCCTGGCCGGCCTGGACCCGGCTCTCTCCACCTGTTAGCATGGCCCAGGCACTTTCTAGCCATCACGGTAGAAAGCTCATCCGTTTTCCAAGAAAGGACATAGAGGGATGGCCAAGTTGAGTAAGCAGTGCCAGGAATCCAGACCCAGGAGCAGCCACGCTAGTTCCTGTAAGGCCCGCCCCACCTCTGAATTACAGCTGCTTTCTGCGTTTCTGCAGGGAAACCAGGCTGCTCTCTCCGTGGCATTTATAACAGCGTGATTTACAGGCCTGCATGTTTGCTGTATACTTCGCATCAATTCTCTCTCCTTCTTTAAACTTTTAAGCTTTTGCCTTATGAATGAGGCCACTGATTTTCTAGGTTTCCTGTTCTTTTGTATCAGGATTTTTTTTTTTTTCTGGTTTCTCTATAAACGTATTCAGAACCCCTGCTCTGTGCGAGACCCATGGCAGACTCCCCAGGTGTGCAGAGATGAACGGGGTTATTTCTGGGCCTCAAGGAGTTGGTGTTCTGGGGAGGGGTGGGAAACAGCCGAATAGGCAGTGGGTTCTTCACATGGTTCACCCGCTGATTAAGCGCATAAACTGTCCCTTGTGCTGTGCCGGCTGCTAGCACTGTATTTGTGATGGATGAAACCAGTGAGGGCCTGAGCTGGCCCTGAGCATCCCCTGTAGGGGAGAGAGAGGTAGTTGAGGGTGGGAGAGGAGGACGACAGGCTGCTGGGAGTCCTCTCCATAGCTGCTGTGAGCACGCTGAGACATAGTAGATGAACATGAATTGGCCAGGTGGAGGGGGCCTGGAAAGGAAGATTGTTCCAGTCTGGGGAGTAGGAGTAGTTCCCTGAAGATGTGGCATCCAGAGAAAGATGGCACATTCAGGGAACTGTACAAAGCCCAGAGCATGTGGCGAGGGAGCCAGAGAGGTTGGCTGGGGATGGGGTGGGAGTTGGGTGCAGGTACCAGTGCTGACAGGGAAGGGTGGCTGCTGAGATATCTGGGGCTTGGAGGAGAAGGCTGGGCTGGTGGGACTAGAGCAAGGAGAACTGCTATGAGACTGTGAACTTGCTGTTATCAATCTAGGTGACAGTGGCCCAGAATGTGGTAGTGGAGCTAGAGGGAAGTGACAGATTCAAGAGAGTGTTGAGGAATCTGAAGGACTTAGTCATCTGTCAGACACTGAGGATGAGGGCAGGAGAGGAGTCAAAGCCCAGAGGCCTTGAGCTGGCCAGCTGGGCAGGAGATAGCATGCTTTGCCGTGCAGGCTCTGGGGAGGAGGATGGGGGGCCCAGCTGGAGGCCCCCGGACAGCTAGTGCAGCTGCAAAGTGGAATTTACAGGCAAGAAGCTCAAGGAAGGCCTGGGAAATACAAATTAGGGAGTTGTTAGCAGTCAAGGCCCTGGGAATGAATACAAACTGCCGTGGAAAGTGTCCGATGTGATGCGGGAGGTCAGAGGGAGCCCAAAGACAGGCACATTGTTTCAGAGGACAGCAGAGGGAGAGCCTCGGGGCAGAAGCCGGAAGGTTGCTATCAGTCAGGGGACAGGTGCCTGTCCTCTTTGGTTCTTTGGGCAGCCAGCAGTATTTCAGCAAGTGGCGATCACAGTAATGGGGAAGCAGTGCCAGGTAACTGGACCAGCATGGCAGGATGGAGAGGTTAGAGGCATTGGCTTGCTCAGGACTTGGGCTGGGTGGGGCTGAGTTGGAACCAACACCCGGAGGGCTACACTTGCCCAAGACCTCGGGCCTTGCTCATGTGTGTCTAATTCTCCTGTGGAACTCACTGGATGGGCTCCCCAGCTCCTGTATGGGAAGAATTATGCAGTTATCCCTAAACAGAGTCATGTCAGCAGCCCTGACACTAATCAGGGAAAATATATTTGAGAGGAGAAACCTCACCTCCAGTCCTAAGCCACCTGCTTCTGGAAAGTACTGAAGAAGAAGGAGATATTTTTAATCTGAAAGAACTTTACATTTAAGCTTGACTGGAGCATGGACTACATTTGTCCTGGAAGCCAGTGGGAAGCCAGAGTTTGGGTAATCTATGCAAAGGCCCCTCAGCTGCCCTGCATCTGTCATCCCAAGTGACAGAATTTACATCATTAATCATTGGCGGTAATAGAAAAGTCATTGGAATAGAATGTTGTCACAGGATAAATGTCTCCCAATTGCATATAAATATCTCAGCTTTTCTGTACTATTTGTGCTCGAGAAATACCGTGGCTTCAAAGCGGTATTTATCCGGCACCGGGAAACCATCAGCACTGGCCTATGCTGCTGACGGGCCAGGGAAGCTGGCACTCTGCCTCTGGGCCTCAGGCTCGCGCTATCCCACATACCTCACCTCTGCCCACGAGAAGAGTTGGGAAGGAGGCTGGGCTCCCTAGTACATTCCGTGGACAATGCCACAAGAGTGAGAGAGCACTCAAGTGCCCCACGGTGCTACCCTGGCGTGCCACCCTGTGCCGGAGGCATGTGCACCCTCTTCTGGCTTCTCACTTTGTCATGGCCTCAAATCCCAGGGTGTGGCCACTCCAAAGCCACCCCAGGCTGCAGGAACTGAAGGGAGACACAGCAAGTCCAAAGTCAAAAGAGCTGAACCTTTGAGGGCCTCTACCATTTTAGAAATGAAGTCCACATTTTGGCTGGCGTCTTTCTGTTCTGTGACCTGAAAACACTCTGTTTTTGGAAAGTGCAGATCTGCTGACACCCTTTTCCAGAGGTTTGTGTGCTCTGCAGTGCGCTGCCCTGCCCTGCCTCGGATGCGGCATTTGCGGGGCTTTGGAGGAGTACTTTCTGTTTGGGCCTCACCTCTCTGCCCCTCTGGTGGTCTTAGGACCCTGCTGGGTCAGCAGGGAGAGGAAACACCCCAAGCTGGGCAGAGCAGAGGCCCCGAGGCAGGAGGATGCCTACCTTTGGTGGAGGGCGATAGGGCTGTGTTAGGGAAACACCGGGCCCAGGAGCTGTGGGCTGTTTTAAACTAGAGCTGGTGACTAAGCTGGTAAGGCAGGGCGGGGCTGTGTCAAGCGCATTTGGTGGGAGAAGATCCGCTTTGCTAGGGAATCTCATGAAAGATGGGCTATCAGATGTGGACACGATGACCCCTTCCAGCAAGGTGCGATCCAACATGGGATGTCACAGGCTGTTCACATTTTTAAAATGTTTGAGCGGATACAGGATTGCCAAGTTCCAGTTTGACCAAGTGAGGCCCTTAAAAGCCTTTCTGAGCTCCCTTACCATCATGTCATAAAGGAGACCTTACAGTGTAAAATACGAACAATGCCAACAATATGAGAAGGATGTACTTCCAAGAAAAAGAATATTTTTTTCAGTGGAATAAATTTAGCTTTATAAAGGACTCATTCTGTTGTGCCTTTTTTTTTGTTTGTATGTTTGCCAAAGACTGGGAAAATCTGTCCCTCGCCCTCTTGTTTCGGAGAGGAAGTGGTGGAGCAGAGGGACGGGGCCTGGGCAGGACCCTACCGCTAGTGATGCTTGCGTGTAGCGCCTGTCGAGATTGGCTTCATAGCAGGCCATCCCACCTGCGTGGTGATTTATCGTCACCCCCTTTTGGTTCCAGGGTTGGCCCAGCAGCTCTCACTTGGGGCCCCTGTGCCCTTGTAGTCAGATGCTGGTGGGCTGAGTCATCTCGAAGGCCCTTCACTCAGAGATGCAGACATTTGGGCAGGGCAGCAGGGCTCCCCGGCTCCCCTTCCTGTACGTGGCCCCCAGCATGGTGGCATTAGGACAGTAGCCTTCTCACCTGGGCCCCAAATGCACGTCTGAGGGAACCAGGGGGAAGTCATGGCACTTTCATGAATCAGCCTCACAAGTTACAGGCGTCACTTCTACCTGTTCTGCGAGTTACAAACGCACCGTTACGGTCAACCTCGTTCAGGAAGAGGGGAATTCGGCCCCACTCTTGGTGGGAGCATGCCAGAGGATTTGCAGATGTGTTTGAAAGCCACCCATGGGTGGCACCCTGGATGCTTCCAGGAGGCTGAGTCCAGCTCTCCCGGGAGGGCCAGGTTTTCGTCTGGAGATCTGGAGTCCTGGAATCTGCCTCTCTTCCCTAAGTGTCTCACAAAGGAGGCTGCCGGAGACCAACTGGCTGCATGCTCTCCGGTGTGAGTGGCAGCTCCGCTTCTGGTTCTTGCTTCACTTGTATGAAGTAATAAATTTATGAATAAAGTAGGTTCTATCAAATAACTATCAATTAAGGTCTTTTATGATCATAACTGAGATGATGGATTAACATTGGAGAAAGAATAAAAGAACAGAGACTTCAGGATTGCAGCATACAATTGAGGAATTCCAAGCACTCCCTATAGGAAGGCAGCCACCAGCCCTTGCTGAGTGCCTTCTGTGTACGAATTGCAGCTTGTCAGAGGCCAGAAACGAGAGGGGTCCAAGTTTACAAACCCAGACACCTGCTACCTCAAGGGGGATCATCCTCTCGTCTCCCTCAGGACCTGAGTGCAGGAGGGGTGAGAACAGACCTGTTTAACCTTCCAGTGTGGGCTTGTGGGCTAGCTGCTTCATTTGTAGGGGAGACAGAGATGCTCTTGTTCCCTGTTGAAGGAAGTTTCTTTTTTTTTCTTTTTGTACTGGGAATCAAACTCAGGACCTTGCGGTTGCCAGGCAGGTGCTTGTGCCGCTGAGCTGTATCTCTGGCCCTGAAGGAGGTTTCTTTTCAGGATCCGCAGGAAATCGGAAGGATTCCAGGCCTTCCTGCAGCCACACGGCTGGGCCCCGAGGGTGCTGCACCTAGCCGCTTCCCTGGTCTGGGGCTGGCAGCCCTCACTGGCCTCTGCCTCTGTGGTGCTCCGGTGTCTTCAGCTCCCCATCGCCTTCTCTCAGCCTCTGGCTTCACTGCCTCAGCAGGAAACCTCCTGGAGCTTCCTGGTCTCCTGAGAAAGAGAAGTGACATTTTCTCTTTCAGTTTGGGCTCTGGCCTATGCTTCTTTTGCCCCCTGACCCATGTCACCATCCTTGGGAGGCAGCTGGTTGGGAGTCTGATCCTTTGAAACCTCAGCTCTCCACCTTGCAGTGGCTTCCCATTCCCCTTGGGGTGACAAGGCTCTGTCCCCAGACAGCCTTCAGATCTGGCCCTGCTAGCCTCATCTCTCTCTCTCTGCATTTCCTCAGGAAAACAATGCAGGGGGCTTTGCTTTCTGTCTTGCCCACAGCTTTTGAGAAAGGGGTCACCAGTAGTTCATCCAGTGAGGTGGCTCTGCTGCTAGCTCTGGACCATGCACAACACTTCCTCTGAGACCAAGGTCAGGGAGCTGGCGAGATGTCCAACCTCAGGCCTGCAGGGAGAATAGAGCTGCTGGCCACTGCCCTCCTCTTTTCCCTCCGTGGACAGATTAAGCCCGGCACACTTCAGGGTACTAGGATGAAAGCAACGAGCAGACGTATACCCTGGCCCTCCCCCTGCAATTGCTGAGGTGGCTTTCTTTCTCCCTGACTCTTCTGGACCAGCTGGGTTTGGTGGTTCATTATTTCAAACCACAGCTCACCAAGAGGAAGGGGAAAAGCAGTTCTCCAAGGGAGAGAATTCACCCGAGACAAGGACAGCCCCCACTGGTCTGTAGCTTCCCATGTGAAGGGACCACCTGGCTCTGTCATGTCAACCAACGGAAACTTAGCATCAGTAACAGAAGCACACACTAAGCCAGGCCTGGCACCTCGCTCACAAATTCATTCATTTGCTAAATATTTACTGAGCGCCTGCCGCAAGCCAGGCGCCATTCCGGAGACTGTGTAGTGAACAAAGGGGAACCCTGCTCCTTTGGGGTTACCTTGCAGCTGGGATACACACAGGAAAGACACACATGGGAAGGCTCTGGGAGAAAACCCCCATAACCAGGAGGGGCTTGGCCTGGAGAGGCTGCTCAGGTGACACTGCACCGCAGCCTGCAGGGCCCAGGATCCACACTGCCCTCCACCCTGAGGTGACCTGCGGCTGCCCCTCCCCTGCCTGGCTTCTCCCTCCTCACCCACGGAGTGAAGACTCGCTTTTCTGATCCGGGCCGGGAGGAGGAAGTGTATATTTAGACTCCTGTACTCTCCGTGGTAACAGGCGCTTTATTCCTGGTGAAGACTGAGGAAAATGGGTCAGCTGTATTTACTAAGAAGTGTGTTCCAGCTCCTTTTCTGAGGCTATTTATATACTTTCAAAAATATGAGCTAAGTTTTCACATCTTACTGCAAGCCAGAGTGCCTGTGAATACCCTTTCTATTACTATACCGTGGAGCCAGCATTCGGGACTGTAGCGTGTGGAGTGGGGCAGATAGGAATCTCGCAAATAGTGATTTTGATGAACTCTGGCAGCCCAAACTCCCTCTTGGTCTGATTTTCCTGGGCATTTTTTCATGTGACATTGCAGCCTTCTTAGGGGGGCGGGGGGCTGTGCTGTGGCTATGAATGTCAAGCTCTGGCCGTGCTGGGCCTTTCATGGCTGATGTCTTGGCTCTATCTGGACTTTCAGTCTTGAAACATGGCCACTACCAATGACCAGACCACCCTCTGCCCCGTGCCCAGTGGGCAAGGGTGGAATGAAACTATGGGGCCCACCTGGAAGTGTGCCTCGGCCCAGGTGTCTTCTCCCTGAATCCATTGCTGGGCCACGAGCCTCAGGCAGCACTCTTGTCTCTAATGCTGCACCTGTGGGTCATGGGGTGTCACACATGCCTCGCACTGTGCAGAGAAAATATTGCTTCTCTTTCTCTGTGTCTTGACCTCGCTTTCAAGAGAGGAGGTCCTGGGGGCCTAGATTTTAATAAAATAGTCTGCAATAGCCCTTTGAATTAACTGTTTGGAGCTGATGTTCAGTCTTTCTAAGTTCCCTTCTGTGTCCCTGTTCCAGAGAGGTTGGCTGCTGAGCCCCATCTAGGTTTTATGGAAGGAAGCCTGGTACCCATGGGTGCAGCCCCAGTCCCAGTGTTTGTCTTCTTCGCTTTCCACCACCTCTTCCAAAAAGCCCTCTCCATCCTAACCAGGTGAGGGCTCAGCCTTCTGGCCACTCCTGAGTCCTGGGGTGGATTTGTCCTCTAGGGAGAGTGTGGTGGACATGGCAGCCACGCTGCTCCCCAGCTGGACAAGGTGGGGGCCTAGCTTCCTTTCTCTGTGCCCTAGAGAGCAGCCACCACCACCAGTATGGTCCCTGGATGCTCACTCTGTGCTGGGCGGGTGTGACTCAGTCCACAAATTAAGGAGGGCAAAGCCAGTCACTCAAGACTGCCTGGCTGTGTGAGCAGTGGATGATAGTCTTGATACCCTGGTGCCTCAGTGACTTTTTCATGACATCTTTAGGCCTAAATAAGTATTTTACAGCTCCATTTACTAAGTAGTTAGATCCAAATACTTCAATAAATATTTGTATCCTAATGACTTAATAGTTGTTTGAAAATATAATACACACAATTTTAAAAATTTAATTCTGGGGCCGGTGAGATGGCTCAGCGGCTTAAGCGCCTGCCCGGCAAGCGCGAGGGCCCGAGTTCGACTCCCGGAACCCACATACGAAAAAGGGGCTGGTGATATCGCTCAGCGGCACAGGCGCCTCCTGGCGTGCGAGGTCCTGAGGTCGACCCCCCGGTACCCACAAAAAAAAAAAAAAAAATTAATTCTGACCTAATTACTCACTAGCGGATAATGTGTGCCCTTCGAACACTGGATGACTTTTCAGATCCTGGAATCAGACGGACGCATCACACTCATTTCCTGTTCCATATGGATTTTTGTAAGGTCCTTGAGTTTTAGCTTAGCAACCCCTGAAAACCCAGCTTCATGATGACATAGCATTCTCAAGAGGGATGAACTACCCCAAGCTTGCAGTTCCAGTGTGTCTGACAGGTGTCCAACAGATACTAAATGTTGCTTCTTTCCTTCAAAAGCTTAAAATGTCCTGTAGGTCTGCTGCGACTTTGCTAGGGCTCCCCAGGATGCCCCAGTGCAGAGTTTGGGAACCATGTTCCAGTATGATTTCCCTTGGTTACATGAGAAGCAGATTCCTAGCCCCCAGGACCTGACTGAGAGGGATGCAGGAGAGAAGACAGGATCCAGGTCCCACCTGCCCCTCCCCCCATCTCAGGACAGCGGGTGCAGGCTGCAGGCTTTTCCCTCCTCTGCATCCTACCGTCTTCCTGCTGGGGACATTGGCTGGGGTGGTGAAGGATCATCCTCTTCACACTCGATGATCCCAGTCCTCCAGGATACGGATGCAGAAAACCCTGCCTCTCAACAAAGCACTTTGAAGTCTGTGGCCCGGCTGCTGACGCTGACAAAAATCATGCTTGCCATGTGGAGCAGAGTTCCCTTTGTTGTTCAGGTGGGTGTGTGCCCTCTGCTTGAAGTGCTGGAATCCATGGCTTCAAAGGGCAGGGAGCCCTGCAAACCGCTAGACTTACAGGACAGGGAGTCAGAAAAGATCAGAGTGAGCTAGGCGCTCTGTGGCTTCCGGTTCGGCAGCCCCCGTGTCTCAGGTGCAGGTGGCTGTGAGCTCAGGTGGGCAGGGCTGTCTTACCAAGCAGGTGCTCACCACTGCGCTATTACTTCTGCTGGTCCCCACTGCCCTTCCTCTTTACCTTTGCTCCCACCTGCTGTCTGCATCCAACTCTCCCCGGGGAAGAGGCCTTGGCTGCCTTGTTCCCAGATGGGCCATTGCACTGATCCCATTAGTCTCACCCAGCCTTTTCCCTCCAGGACCTTCGCACTCACCAGTCTCCCCACCCAGAGCCTTGCATCTCAGTCCTTCCTGTGGCTGGCACCCTCGCATTTTCTGAGTCTCACTTTGTCACCCCCCAAACAGGCCAGCCGAGAACACCCTGTCTAGAGACGGCCCAGCTCCTCCGTTTACCCCTCCTGGCCCTTGACACTGGAGCTTCGTTGTGCAGGCAGAGACCACTTTGTCTCTTTGTCCCCGTGGTTCCCTGTCACTTTCTCAGCACTTAGCCCCGTGCCTGGCCCATCTTGGCCTCGGGTCAGTGTGTGTACCCGAGTGACAGCCTTCAGAGCGGTACCTTCTTGGCTGTTTTTTTTTTTTTTTTTAATGGAAGGGACTTATGGGGCCAATGGCTTGATTTTGCCAAGTAAGACTTAGAAAAATGCCAGCTACCATGTATCATCAACATTTCATAAAAGAAAAGTTTGAAGGGCATAATCCTCGAATAAAGGACAGTTCTTTCAGTGGAATAAATTCAACATTATTGAAAATGTACTGCACTATCTCTCTGATCAGCCCTCAGAGGATGGATGAAACCTTCACAAAATGACATCAGCCTTCACATCTGTGAGCATCTGGGGGCGTTTGCTCTCCCTGGAACCGAGCGCCGATTCAATGCTGTCCTTATACTGTTCTCGTGATATTTGTCTCCTTCACTAAGTTGTGAGTACCTGGTGGGGAGACTTTTAGACTGAATGTGCATGTGCTGTGCCTTCTATTAAAATGCCCTTGTTGATTGCTGGACACTTTAGGTTCTCTCCTGAGGCTTTGCCTGATCAGCCTCGTGTCCCTTGCTCCTTGTAATCATCTGTAACTCGCCTGTCCCCGTTGGGATTCAGGTCTTACTCCTTTCAGATGGAAAGGCCTGGCATGTATGCTACACTGAAGGATGGATGGCTGTTGACTGGCTGCAGCTGTGAGTAGGGAGCTGGAAGGAGCATTAGGCTACAACTTGGGTTCTCGACACACAGCCTTCTCTGTCTTGCTTTAACTGATTCGAGTTTCTATCTCAACCCTTTATTTCACCAGGGTACATGAACACCCTCTCATTTAATTCTGTGTCCTAAGCCAACTGAAAGCTTCCGCTAGTGCACTGCTGGGTTGTGGGTGTATGAGGAGCAGGTGGCAGTGAGGTCTGGCCCTCAGGTCTCTGGCTGTCACCCAACACAGGTGTTTGCTGTACCCCTTCATGACTGCAAGGCCTCTCCGGGACCAGCTCCCTCCACGCCCCTCTTGGCTGGTGTCCTTGCCCCCAGGAGCCATGTCTGGTTCCTGGGACTCATGGCAAGTGCTTGTGGGCTCCATGAGGAACAAGGCTCGGCCCCTGCTCCAGAGCTCGGGCCTCTCTGGAGATCTCAGGTCACTGTCATTAGGCCCAGGACAGAGGTGACTCACTTCCTACTTACTCTCCCTCCAACTCAGCCCTGGGCAGGAAGCAGCCCTTGTTGGCATTGGCGTCCCCTGTCCCTCTTCTATATGTCTGGCCCTTGGCTTTTGAAATTCCAAAGCCACAGTATTGATTCTTCTGTTCTCTGGTTCTGAGGAACAGTCCTTCCCCGGGGTGTATATGCCCAGGGTCTGGTTAGAATGACAGGCGACAAGGAATAGGGGTGAAAGAAACCTCTGTCCACACCTGCAACGCGTTCACCTGCTGTAGGTGCGTGGTCCTGACTAGGGCTCTTGCGGGAGGCTCCTGGGATGTCTGCTTACCTGAGGGGAGAGAGGATGTGGGCAGCGCTCCCATCAGAGCTTGACTTTCAGATGCATTGGGGCATGGATTAGTAAATGGTGCAGCCCAACAGCATCCTGGCTTTGTTCATTTGAGTATTTTTGTTTACTTAAGATTTCAAGTATTGGGGCAACACATGTTCAATGAAAAAGAAGCATAAGAAAAAATAGATCAGAGTCTCTTAGCAGCTGAACGCAACCTCTTCATTCTGGCATATGTCTCTACAGGTAGTTTAGTAATAAAAGCAGTGATAATTATAGTGCTAAATGTAGCGCACATTTATCTAGTGCTTACGAAGTGCCAGGCATTGTTCTGAGAATCACAGATGTTAATTTATTAAATCACAACAGCCTTGTGAGGTGGATATTACTACTTTCCTCATTTTATAGATGAGGAAATTGAGGCACAAAGGCTTTGTGTAATCTGCCCAAGCACTGCCAGCTGGGCAGCCTGGCTGTGCACAGGCGCCCACACCTGCATGCAGGGGGCGTGTTTAGGGCCAAGGTGTAGAGCAGCTGGCAAATCAGCTGTCAGTTCTTGTTCTGGTTTCTTTCAGGGGAAAAGCTTTGTCTTTGTGCCTTCAGGGTTGGTATATCATTTGCTGAATGAATGAATGAGTGAATGAAAGAGGGTATGCTTTAGAATTGGGGTGCAACAAGTGAAATAAACCGGATGCACATCTGTAAACATCGTATTGTCTCCCTAGTATGAAAATGCAATTTCACTGTGACTATTCCATTCCTTAGTCTTCTATTTTTACCTAGCTTTTACATGGCTTAATCTTATACTGAGTAATATTTTTCTCCAAAAGGTATTTGTACATTCTCTAATGCTTGAGTTTGTTAATACATGAGAATGTTTACTTGTTGTCTTTAAAAATAAATAAATAAATAAATAAAGAATTGGGGTGCAAGCTTTTTCACCCCTAGTCATGGGCAATTACTGTTCATTTTGACAATTCCTTCATTTCTCTCTCCTGGATGTTTGTCACCTATACACATCAGAGCCTCCTTGCATAACCTTAAGGGGTGCTATTTGCATTGTATGCTTTTCCTAAAAACAGCTGTATTGAGGCATAATTGACATGTAATAAACCACATGTATTTAAGATGAGTAAGTTCAGCCAGTGTGGGCCCCACTACTACTGAGTGGAGATCATGAAGATATCCATCTCCCCAAAGATGTCCTTGAGCCCCTGAGGCGATGCTTCCCCACAGGCCTCTGTGATTCCCTCCCACTCAGCCACCTATCTGCCTTCTGTCACTATAGATTGGATATGGTTTGCATTTTCCAGCATTTTATATAAATAGAATCATACAGTGTGTACTTGTTTTTTGATCTGGCTCTTCACTGAGCATAATGTTTTGAGACTCATCCTTGTTACTGCGTGTACCAGCAATTCACTTCTTTTTACTCTGAGTAGTGTTCCATTGTGTGGATGTGAGATAGTTTGTCTGTTTACCTGTGGATGGATATTTGGGTTGTTTCCAGGTTTTGACAATTATAAATGACACGGCCGTGAGCATCTGTGTACAAGACACTCATATGGACGCATATGCTTTCTGTTCCCTTGTGTGAATAGCTAGGGGTAGAATGGTTGGAACATATGGAGATGGATACATTGCTTTCCAAAGTGACTGCACGGGTCGCATCCCCACTGCAGAGTATGAGAGTTCTGGTTTCTCCACATCCTTACCAGCCCTTCATGTGGCCAACTGTTTCAGCTTTAGCCCTTCTAATAGATGTGCAGTGTTAACTCGCTGGGCTTTCATTTGTATTTCCCTGGCAACTCATGATGCAAAGCAGCTTCCCATGCGCCTCTCTATAATCATGTGTCTTCTTTTGTCAGGTGTCTATTCAAGTGAAAAAAAAAATTTGGCATGTATTCTTACTATTGAGTGTTGAGAGTTCTTTATAAATATTCTAGATCAATGCCTTTATCAAGTATATACTTTGTAAAGATTTTCTTCCAGTCTGTGACTTATCTTTTCATCATTTTAACATCTTTCAAAAAAATAGAAGTTAGTTTTTCTGATGTTCAAATGGTTTATCAGGTTTTTTTTTTTTTTTTTTTTTGTGGGTACTGGGGGTCGACCTCAGGACCTCGTGCACCAGCAGGCGCCCGTGCCGCTGAGCGATATTACCGGCCCCTTTTTTCGTATGTGGGTTCCGGGAGTCGAACTTGGGCCCTCGCGCTTGCCAGGCAGGCGCGTATGCCGCTGAGCCATCTCACCGGCCCATCAGGTTTTTTTTTGTTGTTGTTGTTTATATAGATCATGGTCTTGGTGTTGTATCTAAGCAATCTTTTACCAACCTAAGGTCATAAAAATGTTCTCTCTTTTTTCTTTTCAAGGTTTTTTGTTGTTACTGGAGATTGAACCCAGGCCTCATGCATTTAAGCATGTACTCTACCACTGAGCTAAGCCCTCAGCCCCTGAAAGATTTTTAGATTTTAAACTTAGATCTAGAATCTCTTTTGCTTCAGTTTTGCATATGGCTTGAGGTTCACTTTTCTTTTCTTTCTTTCCTTTTGTTTTCTTTTCCTTTCTTCCTTTCTTCCTTCCTTCCTTCCCTTCCTTCCTTCCTTCCTCCCTCCCTCCCTCCTTCCTTTCTCTTTCTTTCTTTCTTTTCCTTCCTTCCTTCCTTCCCTTCCTTCCTTCCTTCCTTCCTTCCTTCCCTTCCTTCCTCCCTCCCTCCTTTCTCTTTCTTTCTTTTCCTTCCTTCCTTCCTTTCTTCCTTCCTTCCCTTCCTTCCTTCCTTCCCTTCCTTCCCTTCCTTCCTCCCTCCCTCCTTTCTCTTTCTTTCTTTTTCTTCCTTCCTTCCTTCCCTTTCTTCCTTCCTTCCTTTCTCCCTCCCTCCCTCTCTCCTTTCTTCGTTCCTTCCTTTCTTTCTTTTCCTTCCTTCCTTTCTTTCTTTCTTCCTTTCTTTCTTTCTTTCTTTCTTTCTTTCTTTCTTTCTTTCTTTCTTTCTTTCTTTCTTTCTTTTTTTCTTTCTTTTTCTTTCACCAGCACTATTTGTTGAAAAGACTCTTCTCCACTGGATTGCATTTTGCTCCTTTATAAAAATCATTTGCCCATCTATATGAGGGTCTATTTCTGGACTCTGTTCTGTTTCACTGGTCCCATTGTCTGTCGTTAAGCCAATACTACACTGACGTGACTGCTGTAGCCTCGTCTACCGTGGCCTCTGTGTCAAAACAGTGTTAGCTTCCAACTTCATTCTTTCAAATTGCCTTGGCTTCTCTAGGCCCTTTGCATTTCCATATGGGTTTTAGAATTGGCGGGGCCGGTGAGATGGCTCAGCGGCTTAAGCGCCTGCCCGGCAAGCGCGAGGGCCCGAATTCGACTCCCAGAACCCACATACGAAAAAGGGGCCGGTGATATCGCTCAGCGGCAGGGGCGCCTGCTGGCGCGCGAGATGCTGAGGTGGACCCCCCGGTACCCACAAAAAAAAAAAAAAAAAAAAGAATTGGCTCATCAGTTTCTAAAGCAAAGCCTGCTGGGATCGATCCTCCCACCCTCTGTGATGGTCTTTTCTGGAGTTGTTACCTGGCGTCCCACTGCACTGCATGGCTGGGGGACCAAATAGTGACTGGATGGGTTGACACCTGTAGTCAATGAAAAGAGAGATTATTAGTATCTAATCAAGCATTTTGAGAGACACGGTGGGTTGACCTTAGGATTTCAGGATTTTTTTTTTTTCAAATCCTGGGTACTGACGGGGGAACGTAGACCAGAAAATTTCAAACGTGCTTGTGGAAGTTAGCTTTGCTCATGTTCCTTGCTCAAGGCATGGCATAGCTGCTGCTTCTCCTTTGGAGGAGGTGCCAGGGAGCCCTCTTCTTTAGTCTGCCCATGTCACCTGCTTTAGGTGTTGAGGCTCTGTGAGAGGGTGGATGAGGCAAGTGCAGCAGGAATTTCCTCTCAAGCACACTCCTCCGAGAGTAGAGGGAACTTTCGTGTGTCTCTGCGCTGCCGGCTGTGCCTCCTGCCGCAGAGTCCCCCTCCTCCTCCTGGGGCTGGTTTGTGACAGGCGGCGGGGCAGGTCCCAGTCCCCGCAGCACCCTTAGCCAGCACCCCGTCCTCCCTCCGTCCTGGCCTCCGCGTGCCCTGCTGGCGCTGGCTACACCTGCTCTTCAGTGAAGGCCGTGTAGCCGGGGCGAAGGACAGGCTCAGAGGAAGTGCGATGTGCCATTGCAGCGGGCTTTTCCCGGGACTGCGCACTCGAGGCTGCCCCTGGGGGAAAGGAGCTGTTCAACTGTCAAAATAACAAGTCAACCAAACTCCTCAGGCCAATCGAAAGCACTGAACGCAGGCTGCAGGCAGCGGAGGCTGCGGCTTTCCCTGCAATGTGCTACACAGGAAGAGGGCTGTTGGGAAATTTAACGAAGGCAGGAAAAGTCCTAAATTGCTGGAATATGCCCAGTCAATAATACATTAAATTTGGGATTCATAAAAAGAAATAGTGGTGAAAACCTTCCCAAATAAGTTTTTATTCTAGAATTCGATGACAAATCTCTTGGAGCACTGGTTATCCTGTAGGCGTGGTATTCTGAAATACAACCTGAGGCATATATATTGTCAAATAATAAAGTATTATGAAACCAATCAGCTGTGAGCGCCCCACTTGGCAGTTTGGAAGTAAAACCCTTTCTCCTTTACAAGGCCAAGTGACTCTTAATTCCTCCCAGGAGATTTCACGTTAAAATGTGTTCACTGCCAGCTGACAAAAGAGGCGAGTCCAGATTTATTACCCTGGCACCTGCAGCAAAAAAAATGACGGATGATGAAAATATATTTAATTATCATTCCGTGCCACATCCCTGTCTGCTCCAGTCGCGGGGCTGCAGCTGTTGGCACGCACTTTATTTTAAAGTCAATGTGCTTATCTGGAGAGAAGGCTGCTCTCTGAGTAAATTGACTTGGGGGAGGAAGGAAATGGCGATCTTGTGGAGCCTCAGCTGAACAAATGCAGATTTGTATTCTGTGCGCCTGCTTTAATTGTCTAATCCGCCCCACATCACATCAGCTCTGGGATTTGGCTTTTGTAAAGAAAACATTTGCAGAAAGTAAACTTTTCTGTGGTCTTTCTGAGCCAAAAGGAATGGGTTTTCCTTCCTGGGGTGTAAAGTGCCAGCTCACGTTTCTGCTGCAAGTGTGCGTGGACATCATTGGTTGTTGCATTGAGACCGGAGGGAGCTCTACAGAGCCCCTGCTGGACCCTTGAAAGGTAGTGAGGTGAGCTCAGGATCTCAGAGGGCTGGAGGCCTGGACCCGAGGACTCCCCCGTGTTCCTGTGACTTCTGGCTGTCAGGAATCTATTTGGGGTGATGAGCCTGAGCTGGGATGGTGACCCCATAGAACTGCCCTCCTGTTTGTCTTCTGCTGTTCTTGTGGAACATGAAGCCCGGGGCCAGAGCGGTCTCGCTGTGCCTTGGGTAGAGCACCCCAGTTCTCTTGGAGCCATGACTGTGGGGACACTGACTTGGCTATTGGGAGTCTGTGCCATGAGGTCATGCCTAAGATGTGCTGTTTGCAACAAAAATAGCCCAGATAATAGTGTCTAATGTGGCAGTTTCCCTGCTGTATCTCTTATCAGGAGAAGCCACTCGATGCTTTGTGTATGGTGGGATTTAGTCCGAAGTGATGGCCTTTCCATTGAAAGTAAAACATGGTAACTGGCTTAGCAGTTAGGATTTGGGGAGCGAGGTGATGCTGAGTGTTTCTGACGGTGCCTGGTGGTGCTGGTGGCTGGGGGCAGACGCCTGCAGATGGGGGCGGGATGGGGGTGAGGTTTCTGTGAATGTGAGTGAGCTCAGGGAGGGGCTCATTTCCACTGACCTTCTCTTTGATGAATAAGGATTCAAGATTGCATCTGCTGAGGCTGCAGGACTTGAGAGCTGAGGGAGGAGGGAGAGTGCTGGCTTACACATTCAGGCTGTGAGCAGGGCTGTCAGCTCCCAAGCTGTTTGATGTATTGATCAGATTTTGCCTATAAACCAGAGTATTGAATTATCACGTCATCATCACCACCATCACTGTCAGCACCATCACCATCACCGTCATCACCATCATCACCACCTTCATCTCCATCATCAAAACCATCAGCACGACGACCATCCTCATCATCACGGTTGTCTCCACCACCCATCTCACTCAGTAATTTATTTATTTATTTATTTATTTATTTTTTTTTTGTGGGTACCAGGGGTCGACCTCAGGACCTCGCGCGCCAGTAGGCGCCTGTGCCCCTGAGCAATATCACCGGCCCTTTTTTCATATGTGGATTCCGGGAGTCGAACTCAGGACCTCGCACTTGCCAGGCAGGTGCTTACACCGCTGAGCCATCTCACCAGCCCTCACTCAGTAATTTATACGTCACTATTCATGTTCCAGTCCCTTGGATAAGTCTTTTAAATTGGTTTTCTCCTTTAATCTTATGAGGCAGATATTATTCTGCCTGTATCACAGACAAGAAAACAGAGACTTAAGTAAGTGACAGCTAGAACTGAAGCCAGGCCCTGGAGCCTTCTCTGTTAACCAGGTCTTTTCACTTAGGGACTTTATATATTTGAGGATGTCAACAATTTTGAGCTTGAAGACTGGCCCATAGGGATTTCCTTTCCCATGTGGTGCGTGGTGGGTGGAGGGGCCCCCTCTGTTCTTGGCCTAGGGTTGCAGGGAGAAAGGCTGGCTGGGGAGCTAGGGACACAGGGGGGAGGGTGCAGAGGAACTGTGAGGTGCTGGCCCCGGGAACTCTCAGGATCAGAGCAGGAGGTGGGGAGGCTTACTGGGAGGGAGTGGGCTGGGGACCTTGAAGTCTTGGCTGGTGGGCCTTGGGGAACAACCCCGCCTCCTGCCCTCCATGTCTTCTGTACTGTGTTACTCTGTGTGTGTGTGTGTGTGTGCGTCCTGGGGATGGTCTTGTTTTCACATAAGCTGGAGTTACAGGGCTGTGCCAAGAGGCCCACATTCCTCCCCCTCTCTGTCTTGGCCACATGGCCTCCAGGAAGCCTGGCCTTTATACTTCCGGCCTTTCATGATCCCCTGTGGCGCTCAGGGGCCATCTGGAGTTCTGCGTTTGATGCTGGACTGTGGTATAGACTGACCAGGATTGTGGCTTCTTGCTTCATAGCTGAGCTACTGGGACATGTGACCGGGTTGTGGCCACCAGAGGATAGGGGCTGTGTCATATTCTCAAGCAGGATCTTTGGGTATATACCACCTTCCTGAGACCCCTGGGCTGTTGGATCTGAGTCTCTCAAGGAACAGCTTTCAGCAGACAGTTGTGTGTCCCACGTATGCCAGGCACTGTCCTCACCCTGGGACCTAATGCAGACAAAGTCTTGGGAAACCTTGGGGAGATGCAGTGACTCACAGGACAGTCCCTCACAGTCACCTCAGGTCAGGATGAGACCCTGGACTGTGTGGTTTAAGGCTGTTGCCAGAGGAGCAGGAATCTCCTGCATGGATTGCACCAAGGGCCAAGGAGATGGCCATGCCATCCCTTGCTCATCAGGGTAACTATGGGCAGGGAAATGAATAGTGATTTCATTTCCAAGTGAGGCTGATGATTCTCTTTTCCACATTACTTTTTATTAAGCATTTTATGTATTATTCCAAAGCCACACACTATGCAGAGAGTTTAGAACACATTATGGCTATGCATTTTGTAATTATTATATGGCCTCAGTCCAGAATATGGAAAAGAAAAACACAGTTGTTTCCCAAAGAAAGGAATCACTGTGGTGACGTGTGGACAGCGCCCTAGGTTCCAAGCTTAGGACTCAATGCTGTCTGAGGCACGGGAAAGTGCTATTAGCACAGTCCCTGGGGCAATTGCTTGGCCTTGAATGTCTGGGCTGCAGGCCTCCCTCTTAGCCCGATTCCTTGTGGCTAGAGTTCCTTCTGCCCTGCTCTCTGCTACCTGGGACACTGTTCTCCAGGGTTGTACACACCACACAAGTCCTTTGGCTGCCCAGGTCTCACCTCGGAGAAGCCTCCCTTGCCTACCTAAGCCCACCTCTGTTACAGCACAAGACTATGTGTTCATTATGACACATATTTGCTCTCTGAGGGTTTCTGCTTATCCTGCTGCCATGCAAGTTCCATGAAAGCAGATATCTTTTGTGCCAATTCAGCCCAGTGTCCATAGCAACTAGGCATGGGTAGACAGATGGATGAATGAAATTTCTCCTGTACTGGTCAGGGACAGCTCTACTTTGGTCAAATGGACAGGGCCAAGCTTACTGGTGCAGAGCAGAAGTGTGCTGAGTCCTCCGCTTACCATCTGTGTAGCACTTTTCATAGTCCAGCCAGAAGCCTGGGGTGAGATCTCTCTAGAGAAACAGACCCAGTAGGAGATCTGTATATGCAGGAGTTCCTCATGTGACTACAGAGGCTGGTTGGAGACCTGAGAGCTGGTGGTGTCGCTCCCTCTGGTTCCGAAGGTGCACCCATGGTGTCAGTCCCAGTGCAAGGGCAGGAGAATAGTAATGTCCCAGCTCAGTCACAGGCAGAATTCTCCCTTCCTCCCTTTTTGCTCTGTGCAGACCTTCAATGGATTGGATACTGCTCACCCACATCTGGGAGGGCGACCTGCCTCACTCAGTCCATCTATTCAAGTGCTGATCTCATCTGGAAACACTGCTGCAGACACACCCAGAAATAATGCTTAGTCAAATATCTGGGTACTCTGTGATTCAGTCAAGTTGACACAAAATGAACCATGAATGTCCCCGCAGGGATCCAGCGCCAGCCTAGGGGTTGTTGATTGTTCAGCATAAAGAAGGGATGGCCCTCTGGGGCATCAGGAGTCCAAACTGAGTAACCAAGCAAGGACTCTAGAGGCAGTAGGAGTCAGGCAGCCAGTGGTGGGCTGTGCGGATTACGGTGAACACTGGCGTTTAGGGAGGCCAGGGAAGCCTGCGTGGCTGGAGTCAATCTGCAAATAGCATCACCTTCACTGTTTCATTCATCGCCATCAACATCTACTTCCTGATGTGCCAAGGCCAGGCTCAGCACCAGCCCGCACCTACTCAGTGCCGTGCGGAGCATCCTGAGAGGTGGGTGTGATCCCGACAGGTCAGCACGGCCAGTCTCGTTTTTCAGCAGAGGAGTCCACGCAGCCAGGATCCGCAGAGCAGGGACAGAGCCGAGGTGGCCAGACGCCCAAGCTCTAATGCTTCCTCCGCTAGATGCCGCTGCCCCTCTGGGTCCATCCATAGCTGTTATGACTGTCGGTGGGGCTCCAGCAGGGTCTCCTAGGTCAGCTGCAGGGGTGGTCTGTGGGGCACTTGGCACAGCTGCACTCGAGGCTACAGGATGCCACTGGGTGACCATGGTGTCCCCAGGAGATGGATGCCTGGTGGCCTCAAAGCTGTCGAGGACTGCACACTTCTGCAGTCTCCAGCAGCTCTTCCCTGACCCGAACCCCCCAGAGGCCAGGCATTGGCATGTCCATTCATCAGCAAGGAAGCCGGGGCCCAGCGGGTGCATGGGCTGCACACCTTCAGGCGATGCCCTCAGAAAGCTGACCCCGAGACAGGCTTGGGTGCAAGGGCCTCATTTGGAAGATGATTCTAGAAAACATGGCAGGAAGGGGTGAGAATCCAGTAAGCCTTGTGCTCGTAAGCAGTTAGCACCGTGGACAGTGGGCCCTACAGTGATGCTGTGGGCACGCCACGGAGTGCTATGTTGACAGGACGCTCCTGTCCCCTGTGGGCTGAGGGTCACTCCTGAGGTAGAGGTGACTGGCTTTTTCTGGACAGTAGGGCAGGCTGACCCAGCCTGACCTGAGAACAGCCTCAGGCAGAGATGCAAGAGGTGGGGGAAATGAGGGAGACAAGCTAGAGGTGGGCAGCAGTCACTGCCTGGCCAGGGTAGGGGGCTGAGGCAGCAGGGGCTGTGCTGCTGCCCTGGGGGAGCTGCGTCCACGGGGCCCGCGCTCCTGGGGGCTGCCCGGGCTCTATGGGCTCTACACGAGCCCGCCTCCATCTGTGTCCTATCCCCATTCGCTCTTCATCTTTTTTTTCTTTTTAAGAAATCTCATTTTACAAATGGCTCTCTGTACATTCCAAGTGCTGTTCATAATGCTTACACCCTGTTTCATAATTGGCCCATACAATATACCCTGTTCAGAATTTTTAATCAACTATGGCAAGTTGCCCCAGCAATTTAAACAAAAAGTATATAAATGAATTTAGTATTTTAATATAACAGTGATATTAGCCTTATATATGTATTTAGCAATTTCATGCAGTATTACAATTTTATAAAATATTCCTCTTCATTTGGCTGGTGGATAAAGCCCAGAGGTTAAACCATAGGCCCTTTGTACAGTGAGCAGAGAAGAGGGCAGGGCTGGCCAGGCAGGGCACAGCCTGTGGACCAGGCCTTCCCTGGAGGTCCCAGTGCCATGGGGGCAGCGTGGGCAGAGTCCCTGTGTGTGGGTGGGAGGGATATATCCTAGTGGTGTGGGGTGTGCTGAATCAGGCTGGTCTCTTAGGCAGGGCATGAGAAGGGTCACAGGGCAGAGTGAACACTAGCGCAGGGGGACCCATGCCTTCCAGCTTCCAGTGATCTCTGTTAACGCTCCGCAGGCGCTGTCCCTGCTCAGGGTCACCAGTGACCTGCCCATGTCTGGTGCAGGCTGGTCCTTGTCCCTCACCCCAGGGAGCAATCAGCAGCATCTGACACGCATGCACGCACACTCTTCCCTCCTGCCTGGACAGCCGTCCCTGGCTCCCAGGCCACCAGCTTTCCTCCTTTCTTCCCGCTCGGTCTCCTCTGCTAGTTCCTCCTCTAGAGGCTCGGGACTTGGCGTGGCCCCTTCTCTCCCACTGGCATCCTCTGGGCCGTTGCAGTCCAGGGCACCACTGGTTTCCATGGCAGAGATGAGGCTGCGGAGTAGGGCACGCCAGTAACACCTGTCTTCAGAGGTGCGGAGGTGCACCTGACCCCGTGCCAGAAGCAGGTGGCACTGCCTGCCAACTAATGTGTTCCCCAGACCCACCCCAGGTCCCTTCTTAGCATGGCCATCAGAGTGGTTCCTTTCTTCCCTCCTCTTCCCAACATAATAATCAAGCATTTTAACCATTATTAAGTGTCCGATGTGGTGGCATTAAGTCCATTCACATTGTGTGGCCAGCACCACAGTCCATCTGCAGAACTTTTCATCATCCCAAATGGAAACGCTGTCCCCATGAAACACCGGCTCTCCATGCCCACGCCCCGGCCCCTGGCAGCCACCATTCCTTTGTCTCTGTGAACCTGCCTGCTCTGGGCCCCTCTCAGGAGTGAGCCTGTCCTCAGGGTTCCTCCGTGGAGTGCAGGTGTTGGAACTTCTTTCTTTTATAGCATTCCATTGTGTGGAGATGCCAGGCTTTGTTTTCCGATTCATCTGTGGGTTGCTTCCACCCCTCGGCTATTGTGAATGATGCTGCAGTGAGCATGGCGTGCAGACCAGAGTGACTCTTTGGAGCACGGGTGAGACTGTGACAATCCTCTGTTTGGCCATGGCTCCCTGGAGAATCCCACGCCTTTCCCAGGGCCAATAGGAGTAGGTGTCCTGCCTGGTTTATCCACTGCTCGCTCCCCTGTAACCACGCTGAGTGCCCTACTCTTCCTCAGACTCACTGCTGCCGCACGGCACAGGCACAGGCTGCCTGGGATGCCTGGCCCCGCCACCCACCTTGGGTCCCGGCCCCACATGTGCACCGCCAGCCCAGAGCTGTTGAACGCTGTGCCATACCTGCTTCTGCACTGCAGCTCCCCCGGACCTGGCTCTGCTTTCAGATAACATTTATCTCCTTCTAACATACTCTGTATTTACTTCTTCATTATGTTTATTTTCTGTAATGTCTGTCTTCTACTCTTAGAGGGAAGAAATCTCTTGTTCGCTGACGTATCCTGTGTATGTACATCAGTTTTTGGGTACAGAATACTCAATAAATACTTGTTGAAAGAACAAATTAGTCTTTTTTGATAACAGCTTTATTGTGATATAATTCATAAGGAGTACAGTTTACCCATTGTACAGTTCGGTCAGCTTAGTATATTCACAGAATTGTGCAACTATCAGCACAACTGATTTTTGAATATTTTTATAACCCCCAAAGGAGCTGCCACTCCCCAGTCTTTCCAGTCCTAGGCAACCACTAATGTCTCTTCTCTCTGTATAGATTTGCCTGCTCTGGACATTTTATGGAAGTGGAATCATATAATATATTGTGTCATGACTGGCTTCTTTTACTTCTGATAGTGTATTCAAGACTCATCCAAGTAGCATGTATCAGTACTTCAATCCTTTTTATTGCTGAATAACATTCCATTGTATGGACATGCCACATTTTGTTTACCCATTTACCAGTTGATAGACATTTGGGTTGTTTCCCTAACACAATTTTTTAGCTATTGTGTCTTTTTGGTTTTTTTTTTTTGAGACAGGGTCTTGCTATGTAGCCTAGGCTGGCCTCGAACTCACAGTAATACTCCTGCCTCAGTCTCCCGAGTGCTGGGATTACAGGTGTGCGCTACCACTCCTGGCACTATTTCGAGTCTTGCTGCTGCGAGTCTTGTAGAAAACCTTCCATGAGAACATATGCTTTCAATTCTCTTAGGTATATACCTAGGAGCTAGATTGCTGGATCATGTGGTAACTCTGTTTGACATCTTGAAAAACTGTAAGACTATTTTCTAAAGTTGCCACACCACTGTACATTCCTACCGGCTATGTAAGGAATTCCCATTTCTCTACATCCTATCAATGGTGTATTTCTTGTTATAATTATCCTACTAGGCATGAGGCGATACCCCATTATAGTTTTGATTTGTGTTTCCTTGATCACTAACAGTATTAGACATCATTTCCTTTGCTCATTTTAAAATTGCCTTGTCTTTTTATTATTGAGTTGTAAGAGTTCTTTATATATTGTGGATACAAGGCCCTTACCAGATACATTATTTGAAGATATTTTCTTCCGTAGTTTCAGTTTCTTCATGGTGTCCTTTGAAACGTAGATGTTTAAAACCTTGATGGTGTCTAGTTTGTTTTTTCTTTTGTTGCTCGTGCTTTTGTTGTAAGCTAGAAATCACCACCTAACCCAAGGTCACAAGGACTCACTCCTATACTTTTGCCTAAGCATTTTATAGCTTTAACTCTTACACGTAGGTCTTTGATCCATTTTGAATTTGTGGATATGGTGTGAGGGAGGGGTCCAACTCCATTATTTTGCATGTGCACATCCACTTCTACCAGCACTACTTGTTGAAAAGACTACACTTTCTCCTACTGAACTATCTTGGAAACCTTTTTGTAAATCAGCTGACTCTAAGTGTGAGGGTGTATTTCTGAACACTCTATTCCGCTGATCTATACATCTGTCCTTACACTACAACATCTTGATTGCTGTAGCTTTGTATTCAATTTTGAAATTGGAAAATGTGAGACCTCCAACTTTGTTTTGCTTTCTCCAGATTATTTTGGCTATCCTGAACCCCATGTATTTCCATATGGACTTTAGAAACAGCTTGTCAGTTTCTGCCAAGAAGCCAGCTGGAATTTTGATAAGGATTTTATTGAGTTGATAGCTCAATTGGAGAAGTATTGCCACCTTAACAATATTAAGTTTTTTAATCCATGAGCATGGGATGTCTTTTTATTTATTTGACCTTCTTTAATTTCTTTCTATGATGTTATGTAGTTTTCAAAGTTTTATACTTTTTTATTGCAATTTTCTAAGTATTTTATCCTATTACAAATGGAATTATTTGAAGCTATTACAAATGGAATTTTCTTAATTTTCAGCATTGTTCATTATAAATGTAATTGTTTTTTGTCTATTGATCTTGTATCCTGCAATCTTGCGGAACTTATTAGTTCTCGTAGTCTCTTTTTGAATTCCTTAGGATTTTCCATGTATAAGATCATCTCATATGTATATTAAGGTAGTTTTCCTTCTTCCATTTCAGTCTGGATGCATTTTCTTTTCCCTGGCTAATTGCCCCAGCTAGAACCTCTAGTACAATGTTGAAGGGAAGGTATAAGTGAATATAAGTGAATTCTCACATCATCTCAATAATTATCATTTTTACTCCCATTTTATAGATCAGCAAACTGAAGCTTAGAGAGGTACAGTATACAAGTTGTCTGAGGACACACAGCTGTATGTCTAGCCCAGAACTGCTATGTACAGTCAGTCTACTTGGTGGAATATCTTTCCCCACGCTGGGCCATCTCTATGCGTGGGGACTTGGCCGATGACATTTAAAGGCTTAGTGACAAGTTATTAAGGTCTTGCTGGCAGCACCAAGCTCTCTGCATGGCTGGACGCTCTGCATACGGACATGTGTAGTAAGAGCAAGATGGAAACCAACACTCGTGCATTCTACTGTGGGCATCCTCATCAAGGTGCTCATCCTCTTAGCAACCCAGGCACATAAGAAGGACGAGGCCTACTGTCCCCATTTTACTGATGAGGAGCAGGCCTGAGTGACTTGCCTGGCTTTGGGCAATGCTGGCACAGTGCGGACGGGGGTGGGGTGTCATGTGGGTTGGACTCTAACATGTACTTGGCACTACGCTGACAATTTACATGCAGCGTCTTAATCCTCATTCGACATTGTTTTCCCCTCGCTACAGTTCAGAAAGCTGACGCTTAGAGAGGTTAAGCGAAGTGCTCCACGCACACGGCTCATAAATGGCAGGATCTCCCCTCAGATCCAGCGTTTGACCCCCAAAGTCTACCTGCTTTCCCTGCACCACAGGCTGGAGGTGATTAAGGAAATTCATTAAAAGGAAACAAAAATGCGAAAGGAGCCTTTCCCAGAAGGCCGGTGCTAGCAGGTACTGTTGCTGCCTGACACGTGTCTCCTGTGTCCCCCCATTTGGATTTTGCCGCTGTCTTGAGAGGCAGGATGATCGTCCAGGGAGACACAGAGAAAGGGACCATCTGCTGAGGCAAGAGACCTGTTCACATGCGCTCCTGCCTTTTTCGAGATAAGTCTGACTAATCTGGTCCTTGTGACTAATCCACTCCGAGGCTTCATCTTTAGAACGGACGATTAATTGAAGTAGACTAAATTATTCCCATTTCAGACCCCATAACTGGTGACTCCTGGGGAAAACGGGGTCAGGAAGAAGGGTCCTTGTGAGGGTCCTTGAACTGCTGGGATTTCAAAGTTGCCAGGGATGGAGCTGGGCTAGGTCCCACGTGGGAACTGCAGCCTCTTCTGCTGTCATCACGGTGGCTCTCCTTTGGACACCCCAGAAGCCACTGGAGCAGACATACGCAGATGACCCCCGTTTAACAGGCCTCACAGATGCTGCTGGGGGTGAGAATTCTGGGAAGACAGTGAGGCCTCTGTGGCTTGATTGCCCAGCCTAAAATACCCCCAGAGCCAGTATTTGGCTCCAAGGTTGCAGGCTTCCTGAAGGCAGGGCCACGAGCTGCCGTAGAAAGGCTCTGGCAAGCGAGCGCACCCATCCAGCCTGCCCTCAAGACCCTCGTCCTGGAAAGACCTAGATTGGAGTGGCTGGAACCGGATGTCTGGAAACTTGCTGCCTGTATGACCGTGGACAAAGCAGTGAGTCATTTTGAGCCCTGCTCTTCTCATCTTACAGCTCACCCATTGCAATAAGCTCATTTTTCAAAAGAAGATACTGGACTTTGGAGTCATCCCCAAAGCAACACAACCAGTTTGTGCAGAAGGGAAGGGTGGTGACATGGATTGATTGTCCTCAGAACACTAGGTCCTCAGGGTCATGGGCTCATCTGGTCTTCACTACCAGCCTCAGAAGCTGTCCCTACCCCTATTTGACAAGGAAGGAGACCCAGCTCTGATGGGTGGCTTACTCTGCCGAGGCCACACAGCAAAATCATAGAGCTGTGGAATCTGCTGTGTGGGGCAGACTCTGGGCCCCGTGTGTGTCCTGTGCGACCCAAGGGTGGATGCATCTTTCAGTTGTTCTCTGCTGGCAGGTTCTTGGCTAAGCCACTGGAAGCTCTTGGATGCTGAGTGGAGGCCTTATCTGTAAAGGGGCAGGGACAGTGTTGGCACGGGGTAGAGGCACTGAGGAGGGGGATGGCCTTGTCCTGCTTCCAAACCACCCCACACATCCTTGCTTTGCACACTAGGCTAATACTAGAGGACCCTGGGTCCATGGAGGCCACCAGCTCCTCCGGCATCTCAGCAGCCTCCTATTGTGTGTGTGTGTGTGTGTGTGTGTGTGTTGTGGTGGGGACGGAACCCAGGCCTTGTACCTGCCAGGTATCTGCTCTATCACTGAGCTACACAGCAGCCCCTATCTTGATGGGGCTGTTCTTTTCTTGTAAGATTAAATTGCAGATACTGCATTATTCCCTTGGCATCCAGGGCTGACAGTATTGGGACTGACTGGCGAAAAAGGAGCCCCAGGTGCCTGTGGTGCCAGCTGCCTCCCAAAGCTGCATCTCAGAGCAGACCATGGGAACAAGAGCCCCCAAGCCCCAGTGGCTTCAAATGGAAGAGGCGATTTTTCACTGCTGCCTCATGTTGACCGTGAAGCCCCTGAGGGCCCTGCCCTGGTTGTTAAACACTTCAGCCGGAAGTGATGCACTCCTTCATAGCTTGCTGGCCAGAGTGGACCCCCAGCCCCACCCAGCTGTGGTGCTACAGAGAGCACCCTGCTGCCTCATGTCCCAAGGGATGGAAATGACCTCAGCCAGGGAGAGGTAAGCAGGGGTGCTAAGACGGGGTGTCCATGGAGTGGCTGTGTGTGGGGGCTGTGCGCAATCAGGGATGTTCCTCAGGAGTCCTGAGGCATCTGTGCCATCTCTGCGGACAGGAGGCTGCCACAGGGCGTGGGTGCTGCCTGGAGCAGTGCAGGAGGCTGCAGAGCTGTCTTCACTTTGCTTTTCTTGTGGTTTGCCCCGGGAGTTGCAGACGACCTTTCTGTAGCTGATTTGGGGTGAGGAATCCCTACAGGACCCATAGACACCCCACCTTAGCACCTAGAAGACACCCCTCTCGGCCCCACAGGTGGGAAATGTGCTTGTGCTTTTCCCTCTTGTGCATGGGGTCACAGTGAAAGTAGGAGTCTTCATCTCCTGCTGGGAGGCCGCAGGGCGGGGATCTGAATCAGTTGGGTTCATTCGTTCATTCATTCATTCACACAACAGTTATTGGGTCCTGGCTAATATCTGCTTCCAAGTGTGACTTTAGTTAAGTCACCTAACTTTTCTGAGCCGAGCTGTCGCATCTCTAACACCTGAGAACGATTCCCTATCTCACAGGGATGCTGTGAGGCTTGAGTGGAAAGTAGGCCACGTCCTGGCTCATGCTGTATGCCGCAAGTTCCTGCTGAAAAAACACATCTGTGTTGTCGTCTGTGAAATGGGATGGTAATAAGCAGCTTTACCCCGCTGGACTCTGGGGTGAAGCGTCAGCCCAGCACAGACTCTTGAAGACAGTTTCCTTCTTGGACCAGGGCAGGGCCACTTTTCCTCCTGTCCTTCGGTTGGGCTGAAGTTCACCATGGCGCTTGCCCAGAGCCCTCTGGGACCCCGTTCCCAGCCCCAGAAGTCTTGCACCTTTCCTGCCTCAGCTGGAGCAGAGAGCACAGGCCCGGCCTGGGAAACGCTTGTTGTCCGCCTGCCTGGGAGGCTGTGCAGACCATCAAGTATGGTACTGCTGGGAGCTTTGCTGTGCGTGCTGTCATCTGCTGGGTGACTTAAGGCGTGGGTGGAGCTGTCAAGTGCAATAAAACTGAGGTGTGCCTTGCAAACTGTTGAGTGCGGTGCACCCGTGAGATGTAAGGTGCAGACTGCAAGGTGCCCGATGAATGTGAAGTCCTGCTTCATGGCCTGGCTCCTGGAGGTTTCTGCTGCTCCCTGAGCCCAGCCCCCACCCCCACGCAGTCAGCTTGTGCCCCGCCGGCCCCGGCCTGCCTGCCAGCTGTCTGGCCACGCTGGTGCCTCCTAGCTGTGGTGACAGTTGTTTAGAACAGGACAACAGTATTGGGTTGTTTAGGTGCTGCTAGCATCAACCGGGATAAAATAGTGAAGCATTTTCTTTGGGAAGAAATATTATTAAATACTTAATGTATTTTAACATAATCAATTCCACTAGTAAAAACTGTTCTTCATTGCGGAGAATTTGGAACATATGGAAGAGCATTCAGAGAAAAACGGGCATCGGCCCCAGATGTTACCACTCAGAGGTCACCTCGGATGGCGCTGTGGTCTCTTTCTTCTGCTCCTGTCCCTTGCAGCAAGGCATGTGTTCGTTTTGCTGTGTTTCATAACATTGGGGTCATATTTTCTGTCGCTTACTTTTTCATTTAACAACATACTGTGAGCATTTCTCCTAGTCATTAAATATTCTTTGCAAACATGATTTTTAATGTTTGCCTAATAGCTCGTCCTGTGGCTGTCCCCTCGTTTTCTCCCTCCCTGTTGTAGCTTTGAGGAATTCAGTATAGATTCCATTCCTGGAACCCAGCCCAGTCTGAGAGACGGAAAAGATTCTGGAAACTGCAGAGAGCTTTCCCTCTCACCGTGCACGATGCTGGCCCTGGGGAATTGTGTGGAGACCCGGAGAAGTGCAGGGGCCAGGGCCCAATCTGGGGAACATGGCTGGGGTCCCAGTGGGCTGTGTCCTTCACATCCAACTGACCCCCTCATATTGTCCTCACAGTCTTGGCGGGTGCTTCATGCTTGGGCACCGGATTGCACGCTGCCACGAGCGCTCCCTTTCTCACAGAGGGGTTTGGGGGGCCCTGTGTCCTGGCCTCGGACTCCACTTCTTACTTCCTGTCACCTCCTGTGCCCATAACCTGCTTTGGCTGAGGAACTCTCTGATTCAAGATGGAAGGCCCAAGGGATGAAAGTCAGTGCACTTTATAGTCTGTTAAGGGCCTTTCAAAAACAACGCTCATTCCATTTTTCCCCTCTTTCTTTATGAGCTTTTTGGCACACACTGCACATAAGCCCACATAAAATGGCTGAGCATTACACTGGCATAAAACCCAGCGATGATGGGAAAGTCCGTGAAGTTATGGGTTAGCTTCTGTGGAGAAGCCGACATCCCTCAGCTCCGAGAGGCTCTGGTTCCAGCGCCAGGGCTCGTGGAGGTGGCTGACGCTGCTGCTGACCTCAAGGGCAGCACTAGTGAGGTCAGGTCCTTTGGGTGGGAGGCTCAGGCGCTGCCTGGCAGTGATGCGGTCACAGCTGGGACCCTGACCTCCACGGTCAGTCACACACGCCGTTTGGGACCTTCCATTTTCTCATATTTCCTGAAAAGCTTCAGTTGCTTTTTTCAGCCAGTCTGGGAGAGCGCGTCCCATGTTGTGGCTTTCCTGATGTGGTCCCTGGATGGTCGCTTGGTGACTGCCAGCTGGTAGAGCAGGAGGTGGGTGCGGACTGCACGGGGAATTGGCCTGGTTTGTATGCAGGATCAAGCACGACCTGGCTCGGATCCCGGCTGAGGTGCGGTTCGGGGGATTTACCCACAGGAGGCCCCCAGCCGGGCACTTGGTGACAGTGCAGGTTAGAAAGCACCTCCTGCTGAAGTCCATGCTGGGGCTTGGGCAGGGGAAATTCCAGCTTTTTCTATCTCGTAACCACAGGCCTTCTTTTTATCCATAGCACCATCCCACTTGGGCCACAAGTTCCAATATTTCATTATCCAAAGCCACCTCTCAGGCCCCCAACTGGCACACAGTGATGTCAGACCTTGAGCTCTGACTTTGCCTCTGTGGAATAGGGAGGAGATTCCTGTCATGGCCGTCACTCTGTCGGAGAGGTTAAGTCGCTTGCGCAAGGCCACACAGGAGGTAGCCTCTGAGCTTGGAGCAGCCTGGGTCCAAAGACCAAACCCTTCCAGACCCTGAGGTCTCTTAAAAGCTCCTTCCCAGCCCCTGGCACTGGGAGTGGGGGCGGTGCAAGCTGGTGCTTGTTTCTGAGCGCCAGGGGCCTGGCTAGGACTCTGCCTCCTCTGATGCCTCCCTCCCTCCTGCCCTCTCCTTGCCTGTGACCGGAAGTCTCCTCCTGGTCGCTGCAGCCCTCCCCTTCTCAGGACCACCCTGACCTTTCTGTGCCTGTCCCTGTTTTCCAGGTCAGCATTTCGATTTCTCATCACTTCATAGTCTTTATTCTTCTCGGTTAGAAGAGCTTCAAGTTTATCGATTGTTGTCTCCAGACCTTCAATTTTTCTCTGCAGCTCAGGCAATCTGGAAATGAGTCTTCCAGCCTTGTTAGCCACCGCATTTGGAAAAGCATGCGACCTTCCCTAATCACCTCCCTCTGCTCGGGGCAGGTGGCTTTGGATGTGTGGAGGTGGAACTTAGGGGGCAGGGACCTTGGAGTAGATGATGACGGTGGCACCTGCTGCATCTCTCCCACCGTCCCTTATCCCCTCTACTCCCCCTCTGCCCTGGGGCCAAAGGCACCTGTCCTTTAGTGTGCTAGTGCTGCAGTGGTTCACAGAGGGGACATTGCTTGTTTACACCCAAAGGCCCCCCCAGGTAGCACAGGGGTTGGAACCAGGGATTTGGGTCAGTTAGACCCAGGCAGCATCCTGGGTTTGTGGCCGTGGGTGTGTTACGTACCTTTCCTATACACTGGGAGCATCTCAAGGCTTAGGGTGCTACGGGACCCGGTGGACACGAGGATTGCTACTGCTGTTGCTCTGACTGTCAAGCAGACCACCTTTCTCCTGCAGGCTCTGCCTGGACCACATCTCTGTCCCACCCCCATGCTCTCTTCCAGGTATGATGCTCATTCACAGTGCTCAGCTGCGACTGGGGTGTGGAGGCCACCACTGTGTTAGCAGTGGAGGAGGAAGCCACGCAGGCAGGGCTGGGCTTCTGAGGCTGTGGGATCTGGTTTCTGTCCTGCACCAGCGCTGGGGTTGAGGATTTCTCCTTTGAGTTTTCCTGCACAGACCAGTCATCCTGCAGCTGACAGCCGGGGGCAGTCGGGTGTGGGAGGCAGGCTCGGGCTGCTCCTGTGGCTGCCTGAAGCTCCTTTGCAGCAGTTTCCAGTGTGTTCTGCTCCCGCAACGCTGCAGCAGGCCCTCCTCTGGAAGCCAGAGCTCATCCTGACCACTGCACAGATGTACAGCAAGTGTCTACTCTGCTCTGGCCGCGCTGCTTAGCGCTTGCCACTCCCCGAGTCCTGATCCACCCTTGAGGGAATTAGAAGGAAGGTAGCAGGCGTGGGTCCCTAGCAGGAATTTGGACGCAGTGCTTGGCTTTTTACCTCCACCCAGTGGGTGCTGAGGTTCATACTATGTGCTGAAATTCACGGCCAGCCTCGGAGACTGGTGGGTCTGTGGGGCTTCTGGAGAGCTCCGCAGGGTCCCAGTGTCACCCCCCTGCTTGCTCCACGGTTTGTTAGCACTCTTTGGCTGGTCCTTTTCACTCTCTTGTTTACCATTCGCTGTTAACAACAGTAATTACAGTATAGTTGTGAGATGAAAACATGACTAAATTATGACACTGCTTGTGTAACAATCTCTTAAAACTGACTCAGAAGGCAACAGCTGCACAATTAGGCTATAAATTCTCTTCAATGAACTTGTCGGTGGCAGCGGTACCTGTGTGGCTGTGTCGTGTAAGAGATAACTAGGCTTAATGGGCTCAGGGAGGGCGCACCAAGGATGGCCTTGTAAAGAAGAAAACTTTGTTCTTTGTCATAAACCACTTGTTCTCTTATAAAAACAAAGGCCTCAGTGTTGGCCTATTAACTCCCACTGTCTTTCGGGGCCAGAGAAGCAGAGCATCCCTCTGACAAGCTGGCGCAGGGGTGCCCTGCTCAGAGCCCCTGTGGGACGTGGCCCACAAAAGACCCAGGTGGGATTTCTTAGTCAGGAGCGGCCAGGCCAGTGCAGCCTCTGTGGAGCCCAGGTGAACTGTAGTCCTGGAGGGGACAGCAGTGCTGTCACTCTTGGTACTAAAAGATGGAATCCACAAGGTGGGGCACCTTGGATGTGGGCCTGGGACTTGTAAAACCACGTGACTCGGGCCGGTGAGACGGCTCAGCGGCTTAAGCGCCTGCCTTGCAAGCGCGAAGGCCCGAGTTCGACTCCCGGATCCCATATACGAAAAAGGGGCCGGTGATATCGCTCAGCGGCACGGGTGCCTGTTGGCACGCGAGGTCCTGAGGTCGTCCCCCCGGTACCCACAAAAAAAAAAAAAAAAAAAAAAAAAAACCACGTGACTCAATGGGGGACAGTGGAGGCTTGCTTCAACTTTGCTAAATCTGGAAAGTGAGCTCTATGCCACAAATCTAAGGAGAAGGATAGGAAGTGGCAGGTTGTTAAACATTGTGTTACCCCATCCCACTCCGAACATGGCTAGTACTGTGACAGTAACGCTGTCACAGAAGCCCTGCTGTCGGCCTCCAGATAGTTCTCAGCTGCGAATCCACTTCCTATTCGCTTCCTGTTGTTGCCATACACATTTCCAGACTCTGTGGCTTAAATCAGCATGAATTTATTACAGAAGGCTGACACGAATCTCACTGGGCTAGAATCGGGGTGTCATGAGGCTGTGTTCCTTTCTGGACTCAGCGGAGAGACCATTCCCTGGCCTTTCCAGCTCCAGAGACTCCTGCATCCTTTGGCTCATGGCCCATTCTTTAATTTCAAACATGCCAAAGGCAGACCAAGGCCCTCTTGTGTCCTATTTCTTTGAACTCTCTTCTGTGTCTTCTTTCTAGTCTATTTTTAAAGACTCATGGGATTCCATTGGTTGCACCTGGACAATCTTTTCCATCTCAACATCAGCTGATCACCTGCCTTAATTGCATCTGCAATCTTTTTTTTTTTTTTAATGTGGGTACCGGGAGTCGAACTCAGGACCCCGTGCTTGCCAGGCAGGCGCTTATGCTGCTGAGCTGTCTCACCGGCCCTGTATCTGCAATCTTAACTCCCTCTTACCACATATATTAGTCAGTTTTCCACTGCTAGGACAAAACACCCAAAGCTGGATATTTTATAGAGAAAAGAGTTTTTTTTAACTCACAAGTTTAGAGGCTCCAATCCAAGCAGCATGACACTGGCTCTGTGTCACTAATGGCAGGCGGTGTTGTGGGAGGAGTATGTGCAAGAGGGAGAGATCATGTGCTGAGACTGGAAGCCAGAGAGCAGGGCAGGGCCAGTCATGCTCTTTATAACAACTTGGTCTCCAACTAACTCGCTCTCTGAGACCAGAATCAGTGTCTCCCCAGGGCCTCATCCATGACCTGGTTACGTTGCACCAGGCTCCCCCTCTTAAAGGTCCCACAGCTTCCCAGCATTGCCACACTGGGGATCAAGGGGGACACACTCCAGCCACACCCAAATATGGTACCATGGGACAGATTCTGAGGATCTGGATGTGGACATCTTTAGGGGGCCAGTTTTCTGCTGATCACAAGCAGGTAGAGAGCAGGATCTTGGGCCAGCTTGACCTTGTGCCCTATGTGTGGGACACAGGCAGGGATCAGACTTGAGGAAGGGAAGCAGAGCTAGTCTGTGATGTGTAGGTCAGTTTCCTTTCACTGTGACAAAACATCTGAAACCAGTCAACCTAAAGGAGGAAAAGTTTGTGTTGGCTCACGGTTCCAGAGGTTTCAGTCCATGTCACTTGGCCCTGCTGCTTTGGGGCTGTGTTGAGGCAGCATCATCATGGCAGAGAGCATGGTGGAGGAAGCTGCTCACCTCATGGTGACCAGGAAACAAAGACAAGAAGGGGTGGGGCTCCAAAATCCCCTCCAGGACAAACCCCTAATGACCTAACTTGCTTCTGCTAGGCTCCGCCTCCTAGAGGGCTCCACCATTCCCAACAGTGCCACAGGCTGGTGACCAAGCCTTTCACATATAGTCCTTTGAGAGCATTTAAGATCCAAACCATGACATATGGGGGAATCAGAAAGAGAAGGAAGGGCAGCTGGATCAACAGCCTGGCCTAGCCATGCAGGGAACACCCTCAGATATCACTTGTTTTCCAGGAGCTCCGGGTCAGAGATGGGGTATGCACATATGGGGACAAAACCTAGGAGCAGATGCACCCATGTGTCACACAGTGCAGGAATCTTCCTGAATGGAAATGACAGGTGGGCAACTGTGTCAGCCACTCTGTGGTTGCTAAGATGCAATACCCTACCTTAAACGAGGAACAGTTTATTTTGGCTCATGGTTTTTAGAGGATTCAGTCCATAGTCGGCTGGCTACAAGTCAAACAGCAGGGCAGAAAGGCCTGGATGAGGAGAGCTGCCCACCCCAGGGCAGCTAGGAAGCAGAGCGAGAAAGGAGGAGCTGGGGAGGAGAATACAAATTTCCAGGTCACACCCTCAGTGAGCACCTCCAACCAGGCCCCACCTCCTAACAGCACCTTCAGCTCTGAGCTCATCCACGGATGAATCCACCGGTGGCCATAGTGCCCCGTGATCCAGTCACCTTCCACACACATGCACACACGCGAGCCTTTTGGGGGGCATTTTAGACCTAAACTATAACAGCAACCTTTCCCTCCTAGACCCTTTGCCTGGAGAAGGTGCCAGTCAGGAAGCTGACCAGCCAAAGAAAATGTTCAACCTTAGTAACTGCTCAACTTAAACAAGCACACACTAACCCCAGATGCTGCGCCAACCCCCTGGAGTGGGTTCCTGGCTGTGGGTTTTAGCAACTCTCGCTGCGCTTTTCACCCACAGCTGAGGATCTGCTGCGGCTGCTTCCTTCCTCCTCAATCCCAGCCTGGCCGGGAGGCAGCTGGACTCTTTCTCCCAGGGCTTCTCTCTGGACTTGTCCATACAATAGACTTCTGGAGCGAGTCCCCAGGGACTTCTTCCTCCAGGCCTATTACTGAAGTCTGTCACCCAGAAAATCTGTTGCCGGAACTATTCTCTCTGAACTGCAAGCAAATTGGGAAATTTGAATGTGATGCAATAAGCCTGTCATAAAACAGAGCCTCCAAGCAACTCCCAGAGCAAGTCTCCCAGCCCAAGTCCACTGCCCCTCCTGGGCTCCCTGAGGTGTCATCCTTCGGGGTGGCCGCAGACAGTATTTATTTTTTTAATTAAGCTGCGTTGCTGCGTGGCTCACCCTCCACAGATGCTTTATAAAGCCCAGCCTTCTAAGTTGCTGAAAGTTTTTATTTTTTTTTTAAGCGGATAGTAAAATTAAGCAGTTATTAGTATTCACGAAAAATGCTTGTGGCAGGCTTCGCACACGTAATAAGCCACCTGCAGTTCAAAGCAGTACTTGATAATGCTGTAATTAGATTTGAGATGCAAAAAAGCTCATTAAAATTAAATAACATATTTGTCACTGTTTTAAGAGGTACAGATTGCCTAGAACCATGCTGGTCTCTTGACCTTGAGTATTTTGGCAGAGTCCTTGCTGCCAATGATTCAAAAATAACATCGGCAATTCTGCAGAGAGTCCTGAAAACATGTTCATCCGTGGTTTGGTTTGTGTTGAAAAAAATTATAGATATCCAGGGGAAATCACAGATTTGTACACAGAGTGTTCTGGGAGAAGACCTGGTCAGAATCCTCCCTGAACGAGCAGTTCGGGTGATGCTAAGGGGAGACCAGGGTGTGCATGTGGGGGGCTGGGGCAGGTGAGGCTCCCCTACAGGTGCCCCACAGTGCATGGGGACCTGAGATGGGGTCTGCAGGGAAGCAGTGGCCTTGGGTACCACTGCCCATCTCTGCAGCCCCTGGCTGGAAGAAGCCACTGCTCAGAGCAGGCACAAGACAACTGAGAATCAGATTGAGTATTTCTGGGGTGCCTAGCAAAGTGCTGGATCTGTGCAGGGTGGGGATGCCAGTGCCAGAGAGATTCGCCCCAGATGGCAAGGAGGCCCTGGCCTCGGTGCAGGAGACAGACACAGAGAAGTCAGGTGCAGGGAAAATCCCTGTTGTTAGTAAGAGTAGCTGATGCTTCCGGGTGCCTCTTGCCTAGTGTGTGCTAATCACAGGGCACACGTTACTTAGTGCTCATCTGCACAGCCTGGTGGCCAGCCCTCACTGTTCCGGGTTTCCTGAAGAGGTTAAGTCGCTTGCTGGGAGCCATGTAGTAAGCGCTTGGCTAAGCCAGGATTCATGCGCAGACCTGTCCTCCTGCAGATCCCAATTCACAAAGAGGCTCAGGCCCGATGGCTGGAGCAGAGGGTCTTGGGGTAGGGACACTCGAAGGTGCCAACGCTTAGTGAGTGCCACTAATTGCCAGATCCTCTTCTAAAAGCATTGCATCTATCAGTCGCTTCAGCCCCATAGCACTCTGCTTCCTCCACTGTATGGACGAGGAAATTGAGGCGCAGGAAACTGAATCCGCAGCTCATGGCGCTGAGCCGTGGTGATGCTCTTCCTGTGCTTGTTGCTCTGACTTTTCTCCCAAGATCTGTAAAGCATTCTGCCGAGGGCGGATTGTAATTAAAAATGATCATGATGTCCTTATTCTTAGAGGAAGAAAATGCAAGTTGCATTCAAGGGGCAGAGACCAGGGGAGTTTGCCGGGACCCCAGAGCTGTGAGGCTGGGCGTGGGCAGTGGAAGGACGATGCTGAGGTGCCCAGGGAACCTGGCCGGGTCTCCAGGGAGAGCCTGGGCATCTGCAGCTGGCAGAGCTGCGGGCCCTGGAGGCAGGGAGCTGTTTGGGAAGTAGTCTGGGGCCCGCTGCCCCTCCTCCGGTGGCAGGATTGATTTTTGAGGCTCTCTTAGAACTGGATCCAGATTTAGTTTCGTGGAGAGCTCGTCTTTCAAAGTCCAGCTCAAATGTCACCTCCTCTGCAAAGACTCCTCAACCCCTGAAGCAAAATTAATCACGCCTCCCCTGCGCCCCCACAGCACTCCAGGGCCCCCTCCAGCACAGTCTTATCGCATCGGACACAAAAGGATTTATGTGTTTACAAGTCTGTCTCTCCAGCCAGACAGGGACTTCTGAGGGCCGAGTCCTCTGAGCCTTTGTGTCACCAGGCCTGGGGCAGTGCTGCGCCCACGGTGGGTGCCAGTAAACGATGCACGCACAAGGGAGGGCCCGGTGCATGACTTGACTTCCTAGGCACAGAGCACTTAGGAAGTGTGGTCTCACTGTGGGCCCTTTACATCCTTGACCTATTCGGCCTTCGTGAGATCAGTTAGTTCTTGCATCATCTTCACTTCACAGGTGAGGAAATCGAGGCCCAGAGAGGTTACGTAACTTCCCAACATCCTGCAGCTGGTAAGAGGGAGAACTGGGGTTTCAGGCGGAGGCCACTGGGGTTGAAACATCTGCTCCAAGTGATTTGGTAGATGAGCCCATTCCGATCGTAGCTACTGCTTTGTACTAGGGGAGTTTCTGGAATTCATTCTCATTTCACTGTTCTTTTTTTCCCTAAGTTGTCTGAATTTAGGGAGGTTTGGAAAAAGTGCACAGGCTGTGCTGCAGTTACAGTTCCCTTGTTGTAAGCCGCCCAAACCGACTGTGGCTAAATTAAGCAAAAAAGGATTCTATTGTGTGGCACTGAGTAGCTTGCGAAACGCCCGCACTGGAGGGCTGCGCTTGGGAAGGCTGGGCCCACGGAGCCAGAGCTGAGGGCAGTCTTTAACCTGCTCCTCACGTCGCTCCCACTCATGCCGTGGCCTGGTGGCCTGTCACCTGTCACGATGCTGCAGTGACTCAGGGCACAGGATGGGGCTGAGCGGACAGTGTGTGCCTGGCCTGCTCGGTGCCTGCGTCTCTGCCAGGCTCAGGGTCATCTGCTCTGCGCCCCGTGGCTTTGGGCAGAGGGTGTGAGGCCCAGGGCTGTCCCTCCTGGCTCCTTAGCTCATAGTTCCGGAGACCGCCGGAGAGGGGGCAGCGAACCCTCTGAAAGGAATATTCACTGGCAGTGACCTTTCCTAGGTTTTTAGCATTTTGAGGGGATTGATCGAATCGATCCAAGCCCATTCATTTTCAGCCTCCAAAGGACATAAATACTGTGGGCCCATGGCTTGGTGTGTGGAAGCTGGGTGCACCTGAGAGGCCCCAGCCTCTAAGGCAGGAGAAGGTGGGGTCTGGCAGGTGTCCCTGTTGGGCTGCAATGAAGCCCCTCGTCTAGGAGAGGGAGGTTGGGGCAGCTGTGCCTTTGGGATGGGGTCTTCTGCCCTCTGTGTCAAGTCCCAGGCCCCACTCTGCTGGCCTCTCTCTGTCCTTGGCCCCACCCTGGGTGCCCGCATGTCTCCAAGTGTGGGTGGTGGGCAGGGCATGGTCGTCCTTTGTGCCTCCGCGCACATGCCTCGATTTACCCACTGCACAAGTGTGCTTTGACTCTGATAGTGGGGGGCACAGCACCATGGGAGTGGGGCAGTGAGGGCCCCTGTCTCTGTCTCCCCAGTCTGCCCCGTGGGGGCGCCCTCCTCAAATTCCCCCGAGGCAGCCTCCTCATCTTGCCAAGGTTGGCTGGCCCTTTCTGGGAAGTGAGTCCCCAGGGGAGTCCCCTCCCTGCCTGGGACCCTCCTCCCTCCCTGTAGGGTCCAACCCTTCCCACCTGGCCCCGCCCCTCCAGGCTCCTCCTTTGCTGTGTGGCTTCGCCCTCCCGGTCCCTTTTGGCCCTTCCTCCCCTCGGTCCTCTGTGGGCCCCGCCCCTTCGACTCCTTTTTTCTACCTGCACCCCAAGCACCCACCCTCAGGCTTGCACCCGCCGAAGCTGGTGTGATTTGTAGGCCATCTGAGCAGTGACCTGTAAAACCGTTTCTTCAGGGGGCAGCTGTTCCTGGATTCAGTGCCTGTAAAAGGAGCCTGGGCTTCAGAAGTGTCGTGTAGGGTGTTTCTGCTGACAGAGAACATGACCTTTAAAATCCCATGCAAAACAATCTGCTGCTGAGGAGAGGGGGTGGGGTGGTGCTGCATACTCCTCCACCTGTCCCTGGGGCTCCCACCTATTTGGTATCTGGGTAGGGTGCTCCCCAAGCCTGGGGTTGCAGTCCTGTCAGAAGGCAGGGTCACCTCCAGGTGGAACAGAGGAGGGGTGAGGACCGAGTCCCTGAGCGTATTGGTGGGAAGAGGGACCCTTCCTTGGAGATCGTCACAGAGCCTGGGGAAATCACAGCACTTCAGTTCTGTATTTCACTTGAGACTTCTGTTGCTTGAGTGAAAAATTTGGTGGACAATGTGGTGCCTGCCTCCTCTTCAAGGGAGAGGATGCATACTTCTCTGGTCCTTGCCAGGCTAAGTCCATGTGGGCACTTATAGCAAGGAGGCTGTGTTTTCTTGCTCTCCTGCCCGCGTAGGCAGCTGGTCACACATAGCAGGGTGGCAGATTCCCTCATTGACTGGTGCATTTGGTAAGAAACTCTTGCGGACATTGCTTTGCTGTGGTCCTTTTGAGGTGCATGGAGAGCCTCAAGAGTCTTTTCTCCAGGGGGCTCTTGGAGGAAGAGGCAGTCATTTGCATTTTGCTTGCTGGATGCCACCAGGAATTCTCTGGAAGGAGGACCTGGAGGCTTCTAGGCCTTTGTGCATGGAGGCAGGGGACTGTCCCCCATCTTGCCTTCTGTGAGAGTTGAGGAAGGAGGCGGCGCTGGCTAAGCAAGAGGTGTCTCGTGCTGGGTGTGGGGGTCCAAAGCTGTCCTCCAAGGTTCTCAGAGCACAGGCTGAGATTTAGAGGGAGGGTCCTCTCTTCCCTGGTTGCGTGGTGGCGCTGGCACAGAAGAGGGGATTTCTCCACCAAAGCTCTGTGAGCCAGGGCCCTTCCTTACAAGGTGTGCGTGGAAGCCACTTCGGAAAATGCAGCGTGCTGTGTGTGCCTGCGTGTTTGTGTGCCCATGTGTGAGCACCTGTCCGGACGTGTGCCTTCTATGAGGACATGCGTGTGTGTTCACACACCTGTGTGTGTGCGCCTACACGTGTGTGTGTATGTGTGCTTGTGGCACACAGCCAGCTCTAACCTGAGGAGCAGAGGCATTCTGTCGTTATAAATAAGCCTGATTTTTATATTCCCATTTGACCGTGGAGTGCAACTAGAAGAGCAAAGGTAATGCATTTCCGCCGCCCGCTGGGGAAGGTAAATGTGGTTTATAAGCCCCTCTGGCTTGCCGGGGGCTGGGCAGCAGTGGCAGCCAAAGCACGGTGGCTCCAGATGGAGGGGGGACAGGTTGGTGACTGTGGGCCCTGCTTTCTCTGAAGAAAAAGAAATGATGTGCTGTCTGTTAGCTAATCAGCAGTGAGGAGAAAGTCCTGACAACAAGTAAAGAAAACCTAGCTGGTGATAAAATAAGGGACTTTTTATGGTGGTTTTTATGGGAACATTTTCACTTTGGGAGTTATTAGAGTTAGTGCCGGTTGTGACAAAAGCCGCATTTGCATATAGCCTGTGATGAAGGCTGGATGGAGCCTGAATGCGGCATTAACTGCATATCAGAGACCCTTTCAGAAGCCAAACAGGATGACATTTATTGCAAGCTCGATGCTGCGTGTCTGGCATTACTTACTGCTTGTTGTGTCCTGTGGAATATAGATTTCCAGTCCTGGGATCTTTCTGGGGCTTGGAGCAGTGGCTTCCTAAGTCAGGAACAAGCTGGGGTTGGGGGAGGGGCAGCGTGCAGAGGGCGCCGCTCGGAGAGAGGAGGGGACAGGCTGCACAGACTGGACGAGGCCCAAGTGCCTGCTGTGGCTGGACCTGCATGAGATCGCCATCCAAGATGCAGAAATGGCAGAAGTCTTTCCCCAGCACATTCTAATATTTTAAATTGCAATGTAATTCACGCACTGTACAGTTCACCCATTTTGAGTGCACGATCCAGTGGCTTTTTGTGTGTTCACAGAATTGTGCAGCCAGGGCAGTCAACTGTAGGACATTTTCATTCACCCCAAGAGACCCCCTTACCTTTAAGCCCCCACCCCGAGTCCCCATCCTCTCCAGCCCTCAGTGACCGCTTAGCTCTTTCTAGAGTCTCCGGTGTTGACTCCTCTGGACTTTCTGTCCGAGTGGAGTCACACCACAGTGGTCCTTTGTGACTAGCTCCGTCACTCCACGTGATGTTTTCTGAGTCCTTCTGTGTTGTAGCAGATGTTGGAACTTTGTCCCTTTTCATGGCTGAATGTTATTCCACTGTGCGGATGCATTTATCAGTGGATTTCCCACAAATATGTTTAAAACTTACTTCCTTTTTTATTTTAGAAGATACTAATAAAAAAATACATGGTTGAACCTGTTGGAACCCAGGTGAGTTTTCTGATGGAGAATGGAGTTCTGGATTGAGGGGAAGCGGGAGGTGTTGGGCAGCGAGTATGAGAGGGCAGGGAGAGCTGTGCTTCCTGCTGGAAAGACCGAGCTGCTGGTTTACCCTCTGGCCTGGCTGCCAGCTTGCTCAGTGATGGTGGCAGGTGTCCTGGGAGGGGCTTTGAGGCTGTCGGTCCCAGAGTTTCTCCAAGGGTCCCTCGGCCTGTGTGTCTGAGGTCTCCCTGGGGGTTTTGGTGTGGTTGGGGCTGTGTGTCCTGCCTCAGCCCCCTCCTCCCCATCAGCTCTGGCCATGTGTGTGCGAGGCACCGCTTTGGAAGCCAGGCCCGGGACTCCCTGACGGTGTCTTCCCTGGAAGGCCGAGTGGTGGAGCGGAGGTGTGGGGGCTTCTGCCCGGCTCTCATCTAGAGAGGGTCTTCAGGCAGGGGCTGGAGGCAGAACGCTCTATTTTTTCTCTCCCAGAAAATCAGCTGGATCCCTGGGTGACTCAGCTCTTAGTCTTAATTATGCCGCTATGTAAATATTTCTGAGGTCCCTTGGTTTTCACAGTTGGCATTATATCACCGTTAATAACTACAGGGCACGTTGTAAATATGCAAACTAATAATAATGCATTAACTCCAAGAACATCGATAAATTGCCGAACGGAGCCTGAAGCATTCAGCAGCTTGCTCCCTTTGCTGCCGAGCCCGCTCCCCCTACTCCCGGATCGAGGCACCCGGGGATCCTAGCAGCTCCCCCTGCCCAGATGGCACCCTTAGGAGCAGCACTGTCTGTGTGTGCGCCAAGGAAACCGCTCTTTACAGCGCCTGGGTGTGTTCTTGGCACCCGGAGATCTCCTAAGGAGCCGGGCGCGGGGTGTCCTGGTTTGCCCTGTGCTGTGTGTTGGGGTGAGATCAGGAATGAAGCTGGGAGGGCCGGCTCCTCCCTCCTCTGGGCTGAGTAGGAGAGCTCACAGCCCGCAGTGTGGAGGTGCTGCCCAAGTCTCCACCCCAGCTCCCCGCCCGAGAGCCTGACCTCCGGAAGCCATGCCAGCTTCCTCATTGGAGATTTATTAATCTGACAGATATTTACTGTGTGCCTACTGCGTGCCAGATGCCATGCTGGGCAGTACAGGCATGGGCAGGCAGCAGTAATACGTGTGATCCACACAGGAATGGGGGCACAGGGAGTCAGTGGAGCGTCTGACCAGGGCTCTGTCCAGTCCTGGGGTGCCGCAGGACTCCTGAGGGAGAGCTTGCCTCTTAGGGACCTGCAGGACAAATTGGAGGAACCTGGAGAATAGGGGCAGATAGAGAGCAGAAGTGGGGGTGGGGGATAGGGTAGAAGGCCGGGAAGAATGTGCCCCAGGAGAGGGTGCAGGGTGAGTAGGGGCCACTGCCCGAGCATAGCTCATGTGCGACGAGTGCAGAAGGGCCTGGCGAGGTGGGCTGCAGAGGAACAGGGTCTGCTGCCGAGGGCCTCCTCCAGCTTGCCAAGTTGGGGAACAGGCAAAGAGAGGCCAGTCTGGCTTTAGAAAGCTCCTGGCAGAGGTGAGGGGATCCAGCAGGGCAACAGTGGCCAGGAGACACTTACGACCACGGTGTGGCCTCCGTGGCATTGCATCAGGGGCTAAGCCAGCTCCTTCGGCTCCTGCAGATGGGCCCAGCTGGGCGGCCTGAGCCGTGCCCGGCAGGAAGCTGTGAACAGGATGCAGGGAGGGGCCTGGGCATGGGGTCTGGTGGGAAGGAGGTGGTATCTATGGTCTGTGGTGCCAGCAGGATGCCTGCGACCTGAGCGGCCTGAGCGGAGCCAGACAGGCCTGGGATGCTGCTCAGAGAGGCGGCTGGGTCAGGGCAGGTGTCCTAGCACAGTTGCTGCTGCCACTTACCCTGCATGCTGAGGACCATTGCACCTGCCCCAGCTGAGAGCAGGGCTTCCTGACATCATGGGCATTGGCCCTAGCAGTTGGATAGGCTTTGGGGTGTTGACCATGGGCCAACGGCTTTGCTCTGGCTTGGAACACTTTTCCTGCCTCAGCTTCCTCCTCCACACCGAGGACACCTACTTTCAGGGTTCCTTGAGAGCTGAGAACCCCCAAAGGGGGTGCTTCTGCTTTCTGTGTTACAAAACAAAGCTTAGATGCCTTCATCACCTTTGACAGCCAGCGCAGGCTCACAGCTTAGTTGTCATCCACCTCCCTCAGCGTGAGGTGCCAACCAGAGTTAGGCCGGTTTTGAAGTTTTTACTTTGAAATCATTATAAAATTACAGGAAGTGGCAAAGACAGCATGGAGAGGACCCATGTGTCCTTCTTCTAGGACACTGATGCTGTTACAGTGCACATGACAGGCTCTAGGTCATGTCATGTCACAGCCAGATTCGTGTCTCCACTGTCTCATTGCCACCAATATCCTCCTCTCTGCTTAATCCCAGTCACCCACTGATGTGTTCTCCATCTCTGCAAGATTATTTTAGATTGTGAATTTATTTGTTTTTGTTATAAAATGTATATAATAATCTTCCAGAAACATGGGGACATGGAAAGAAGCTGATTTCCATTTTCCCATCGCTCTCAGTCATCTTGGAGCATCTCCCATGCCGTTTGGGACATGCATTCTTACATCTAACGTATATGTAGTCCTGTGTGTGTAGGACCTTACAGCCTGCATTGTTCCCTGGACATGGGATAGCGTCCCCCATGGTGTCTGTGCAAGCAGCATTCAGGAAACAGAACCCGGTGGCAGGAAGGGAATGGGGAAGAGCAGGCTGCAGCAGGCGAGGAGGACGAGTGGACCAGCATTGGTGACAGGGTGACAAGGACCCTTACCAGGCTGGAGACACTTGGCTTGGTGGGGTCACTTGGGGGCCTGGCAAAGGAAGTGGGGACAGGGCCTGGCGCCCCCAGTGAAACCTGAAGGATTCGAGACTCTGAAGACTTCCTGGTCACAGTGGCCTCTGAGCGGAAGAGACCCCCAGAGCCCTGGAGAATGGCTACATTCATTGCTGCCTGGCTGTCTCATCGCCTTTCCTAGGCCTGGCTGCCCTGTTGTTCCATTCCCCAGCTTCACTTGCTAGGCACTGGCATTGGCAGGAAAGGCTCTCTGGTGCCCCCCTCCCCTCCCCTCCCCCTCCTTTCCCTTTCCTGGGCAGTCACCCTCTCTGTCACCCAGCTGCTGGCACAGTTGTGGCCCTCCAAGTGTCAGCGAGCACAAAGCAGGGATGAGAAGTCTTTGCAAACCACGAACAGCGCGTGCACAGAGGCTCCTGGAGAGAAAGCACACAGTGGGCCCCTTCTGTCCACGTGCCTCGCCCTCCACTCAGTGCTACCGTAGGTATCTGGAGTGGGAATATTTATAGCAGCGCCTCTTTTGTTGGAGTGTTGAAATTTCTTCTTTGTGGTACTAAACTTATAAAAAGGTAATCAAATAGCAGATGATGCTATTGTATCCGTGTCATTCTGCCGTGACTTTGATGAGGACTAAGAATAAGTAGAAAATACAAGTTCTGAAACTGTAATCTCCTAAACAGTTTGCAGGCACATCAACGCAGGAAAGCCTTTTATTTTTTTTAAACCACCCCCAATTTTCCTACTAATTTTACAGCAAAAACACCCTCTGGGTAGGTCTCTAACTGCAGGTAGATCCAGAGGCAGGCCCGTTATGAAAAGGCATTTAATGACTTAGAAGTGTTCCTTGCATTGGAGCTGATTTGGTTGAGGAAAATGGTATCTGTGGTCAGGATAAAACCCCCATGACTCTGTTGTTATTAGGTAAGCGATTGGGATGGGTCCCTGCTGTCTGAAGGAGAAGGAAAAGAAAGGAAAAGAACAGGCTTGACTCAGAGATGCAGGCGCTTGTCTGTGGCTGTGCGGGCTCAGCGATGGTGTCATCGCCTTTAACCCAGGTGTGACCTGGCACCCTGTGCTGCTGTCTCTGGCTCTCCCCTGCTGCCCTTCTGCCTCACAGAAAGGTACCAGATGGGGCTGGGGATGTGGCTTAGTGGTAGAGCACTTGCCTAGCATGGGAAAGGCACTGGGTTCAGCCCCCACCATTGCAAAGAAAGAAAGAAAAAAGAGAGATTTAGAGAAGACAAAGGATGACTCAGAGAAAGGGGGCACCGAGGGCAGGAGCTGGGTGCCCTTTCGAGGGGAGGACTCCTTGTGTGCTGGGCAGGCTGTGAGCAGGAGGCGAGTTGTCTTGGCAGTGTGCATGTCAGGCAGGGCTGTGCAGGGACAGCTCTTACAGGGCTGTCTGTCACCTGGCATGGTTGGGAGGAAGGAGGGCACAAGGTAGAGATTGAAAGCTCAGGAGGGGACTTGGCCAAAGGTCTTCCTGCCTCCTGTCTCCTCCAGCAAGAAGATGCTCGTGGGGAGGGTTTGCTGAGGCCGCGGGTTCCTGTGTGGAGGATGAGGTTACTGTCCCGTGACCCCGTGGGGAGGAGCTCGCTTTCTGGGTTGAGATTGGGAGCATGTGCACACTTTAAGGAAGAATCATGAGTACCTGAAAGGACGTCCTGTGTATGTGTCCTGGCCATTGGTCTTTAATAACACAAAAAGACTTGGTGAAGACATGTACTCACACCTTGGGGCAAATTAGGTGTCGATTTGAAGTTCAACAAGTGTTGGAATTTTTATTTATTTTGCATTTGGAGAGAGGGTCGTGTGTAGTAAGCACGTTGGTGAATGAATGTTTGCAATTAAACTTTATCCGTTCTCTCTGCTGCTGTGATTGCCCACAGTGAGCCCAGCTGAGAACATGGTCTGCTGGCGTCTGAGTGCATGATCCCTGCCCTCATGGAACTTATTCTATCCTGAGGAGAATGTGCGAGGGAGGGGGAGTCCCACCTGGCTGTCTTGGGAGCAGGTAGTTGGCCAGGAAAATGTTGATTAAAGGGGCCCAAAGCTGAATTCTCCTTATGCTTCTAGGGTTAGGGCAGGGTGAGGGTGGACTCTTCTCTCTGTATACCACAGCCTGAGCCTCGTTTGTTCTATTCTTATTGTCATTGCTTTGGTAAGAATACTTCACATGGGCTCTGTGGTCTTCACAGATTTTAATTGCACAGCGCAGTACTGTTATCTGTTGGCACAGTGTCGTGCAGCAGATCTCTAGAACTAATTCGTCTTGTGTAATGGAAATTTTATACACACTGATTAGCACCCCCCCATCCTCCGGCAACCACCGTTCCATTGTATGCATTGGATTATTTTAGGTGCCTCCCAGAAGTGGGACCACGCAGTGTCTGTCCTTCTGGGACTGGCTTTTTCACTGAGTGCGGTGTCCTCGAGGCTTATCCATGTTGTCACATGATGCAGACTTCCTTCCTTTCTAAGGCTGAATACTGTTCCAGTGTGCGTGTATGTGACTTTCTCTCTATCCGGTCATCTGGAGACGTCCACGTCTTGGCCATCATGGATAGTGCTGCTATCTCCGTGGCAGGGTTAATATCCCTTTGGCACTCAGAGTTCAGTTCTCTTGGAAAATACTCAGAAGCATCATGGCTAGATCATATCCTAATTTGTTCTTGACATTGGACTTGCTCCTGAACCTCTTTGGTGTCCTCAGCTGCCAGCGGATACCTTCCTTCCAGGGTGACTGTGACATAGCGCCCTCGCTGCTTACCTGGACTGTGGTGACTTTGGTCCCACGGTGGTTCCTGTGGCCACAAGAGTGGGTGCAGGAGTCACCTCCCCTTACTCCCACAGTGGCCAGCAGTGTGTGTGTGTGCATGCACATGTGTGTGTGTGTATTTGTGTGTGCATGTGTATGTGGCCAGAGTGTCACGGCGTCCATCCAGAAAGGACCCACGTGTCTCCAAATCTCAGTGCTCAGAAGACCTCCCCCCCTAGGACTAGCTTTTATGAGAGGGCTGTAGTGAAATGCGGTCCTTAAATCCACCTTGAAACCATGGGTTCTCATTTGAAATTTGGCCTAGAACGATAAATTCTCTGGTCTGCAGAAGACAGAAGCTGGGGCTATCAGGCCCCCTGCATGGTGTGCAGAGCTGCTGGGACCCTGGGGCTTGGCGCGGGCCGTTCTGCTCGGTAATAGATCATGTTCCCAGTGCCAGGAGCGGCAGCGGCATCTCAGGTGAGGAACAGGAGAGGGAGGAGCCCAGAAGTGGGGGGGGTTGGAGTCAGAGAATCCAATTTTTCATATAGTAACAAAACAATACAGTTGTGTATTCCCATAATATCCCTTCAGTTTCTTGGGGTCTGGTGTTGCATCTATTTTTAAAAACACTTGGACCAATAACTCTCCTTTATGCAGACCAACAGGAGGGTCCCTGGCTTGGAGATTTAATGTAAAATAAACTCTAAATGTGGTGGCACACAGCACGGTGGCCTGCGACTGTAGACAAGCAATTTTTCTTAAACAAGCTGAGGGATTGATGTGAATGGTTGCTGTGCTGGGTTCTGTCCCGAAGTGAGGGGCTTTCTTTGAAATGGGGAGTCGGTAGGAGTAGGGAAGATGGGAAGGCGAGGCTTGCGTGGCCTCTGGTCTCTCCTGTCCCTCTTGTCCACTACTTCCTGGGAATGTCAGCCAGTGTCCTGCTGTCCCTGAGGGTGGGGAGGCTGCCCGGAGGGAGGCTTTGAGCGAGCCGGACCCCTGCCATGTGCGTGGCCGCTGTCCTGCAGAACTGTCCATGCAGTAGGACTGTGCTTCCCTGCCACTTTGGAATGGGGCTCAGAAGGCTTAAGTTTGGCGAAGGAGAGTCATGTCTTGCTGATTCACGTACGGCAAGAGCACGGGGCCGTCTCCGAGCCACATTTGTTGGAAAATCCTGTTGATTGCCCGTGGGTTTAGAGCCATAGAAAACTGTTTGTTTGCGGAAGAGCTTCTCCACTGGGATTCGCAGCCGCCCACCTCAGCCCTGGAAGCCGAAAAAGATGCTGAAGAGGGCTTGTCCCTGGGCCTCTGTGGAAGGTCTGCCAGCTGCGGGCTGTCCTTGGTGCCGGCCCCCTCTTCCAAGGTTGTCCGTGTCATCGGTCACTAGGTCACTGTCGAGTGACTTGTCTTGCACTTGACTGGGACTTTAAAAGTTGCAGGGCTTTTCCACTCACCTGTAATGGGATCTCCACTCCTCTGTTCTCAGCCCTTCACTTCTCACTCATTCTCTCTGCTGCTCAATGTCTCTCCCAGCGTTTTGAAATATTTTCTAGGTTCCTTTCAAAGCTCATTTTCTTCCTTCACTGGGATCCTCCAAGAAGCTGGAACTTTCAGAGACCACACTTTTCTCTCTGACCCACTTTTCTGGTCATTGTCTCAAAAAAAAAAAAAAAAAAAAAAAAAAAAAAAAGAAAAGAAAAAAAGAAAAGAAAATGTCTGTTGTGTCCAAGTCCAGGAATTGTGCTTGGCCGGTGAGGCAGATATGAATTAATCATCTCAGAGAATCCCCCTAAATGTCAGGTTGGAATTGTGCCAAGACACTGGGCATGCAGGAAGATTACATTTCTTTGTTTAAATTGAATTAAATCCAGTTCAGGTCTCCATCTGCCACCATTAGAGGTTGGTCTGATGTCAGGAGTTCTTGGGGCTCCCCCTCCGGTTTGAGAACCTGGGGGCCCAGGGCCCCTCTGTGTGTGCTGCCTACCCTGCAGCAGGTCCTGCTTTTCTGGGGATTCCCTCGCCCAGTGCTGCTGTGGCCAGCAGAGGCCTGTCAGGGTTGGGTGTCCCGGGGGTGGCCCCACGCCTTGCCAAGCAGGGCCACTGCGTGCCTTGGTCAGGTCACAAAAGCTACAGTGTTTGGCACCTGGTCTTCACAGGCCCTGTGCCCCTCCTGAGGTTCTGCTTCTCAGCGTTGCTGGGCTGACGAAGCTCGGCCTGCCCCCCACCTGCCATCACCTCTGCCTGTGTCTTCCCCCGATCAGGGAAGCACAACACGGTACTGGGGTTTGAACCCAGGGCCTTCACACTGAGCTACATCCCCCGCCCTTTTTTAATGTTTCATTTTGAGACAGGAACTTGCAAAGATGTTGAGTTGCCCAAGCTAGACTCAAACTTGTGATCCTCCTGCCTCAGCCTCCCAGAGTGCTGGGAGTGCGCTGCCATCCCCAGCTTTCTCTCCTTTTTGACCAAAGCCCTGGTCCTCACCCCTTCTCAGTAGTCTGTTGACACCTTGAAAGTGCAGAGACGTCTGCTGGGGGATTCCCCAAGGACCTCCAGTCATCCGCCCGCCTTCCCTTCTCCCCTGTGGGGTGAATACTGATGGTAAAAGCGTGCATTGATCAAATTCACTGGAATAAATAAAAGGTTGTCATCCTCCAAGGAGAGGGGGAAGATACCTTTCTTTCATTTTGGATGAGCTCACAAACTACGACTTAATTTTTTGACTGATTTTTCTGTCAGTTCACATTCTCGTGACGTCACCCTGCAGGCCACGGTTCTTGTGAAGGAGGCGCTGCTTCTGGTTCCCAGTGCTCACCCCGGTCAGGCAGGAGCGCAGCAGGAAGCCTCACCCACACTCTCTCCATCCGCCACACGGTGTGAGAGGAGAGGGGCAGACATTGTCCCTGCCCTCGAGGGGCCCAAGGTCCTCTCAAGAGGTACAAGAGTGAACCCTGAAGGATCGGTGAAAACTTAAGAAGCCGTATGGTTAGCACCTGTGCTCTGGAGTGGTCCTTCGGCTTGTTTTTGTGGTTATTGTCAGGCTGTGGGCTCCTTCAGAGTGGGGACTGTGCTCTTTGCTCTTGAATTCCCAGTGAATGTAAAGCCATCTTTTTTTTTTTTTTTTTTGTGGGTACCAGGGGTCGAACTCAGGACCTCATGCGCCAGCAGGCGCCAGTGCCGCTGAGCGATATCACTGGCCCATCATTTGTTGAATGTAAAGATGAATGAATGAATGAGTGAATGAATGAAGTGCTACAGGAAATTGGGGAGTGGAGCCCTGAAGACCGAGTATCCTTGGGTAGGTTGGATGGAAAGACAGCAGCTCAGGCTGGGGGTGGGTGTGGAGTGTGGCAGGAGAGGAGACGGGGAGCTTCCTCTAGTTGGGGCGTAATAACAGCTTTATTGAGACATGATTTACATATGGCGCGGTTCATCCACTTAAAACATGTAATTCAGGGGCTTTCAGTATGTTCCGAGTTGTACAACTATCGCTACAATCAATTTTGGAACATTTTCTTTGCCTCCAAAAGAAAACCTACTCTCTTAAGCCTTTGCTACTCTCAACCCCACTACTCCCCCGCTTGACACCCCACCCCCTGCAAACCCTAATCTGCTTTCTGTCTCTGTGGATTTCACTATGTGGACAATTTCGTAGTGGTGGGATCGTACGCTGGGGGCCCTTGTGTGTCTGCTTCTTTCACTGGGCCCAGGGACTTCAGGCACATTGATGCTGTGGCCTGGGTCACTATCCCTTCTCCGTGTCTGCCACCGAGTACACTGTGCTGTGGGCACAGATCGGAGCCCCTGGGATGCACGCTCAGGTTCAGCATCAGGAGCCTAAAGTGAAGCTTGAATGGGATGTCACCCTAATCAAATTGGGGTTCTAGGCAGCTCGACCTCAAGCAGGGTCAAATGAAGCAGGGAGCATCTGGAGGCAGAGGACCAGGTTATCTTCTTGGGTTCTTGGAGGGAGGCCATGAAGGGCAGGAGCAGGAGCAGAAAGAGAAGTAGGAATGCAGAGGCGTCGAGGACCCATCATCAGGGCCAGCTGGGATGTGCTTGAGGGTGAAGTGAAGAGACCTGGCTTCTCTGTCTGAGATCCTGGGGTCTGGGGCATTGCACCTTGCCTCTTGGGGTTTTGGCAGGTACAGCGATCAGTGGACTGTTGGCTCTGGAGTGAGGGTGGGACCAGCACACCTGCACTGAGAAAGTTGCCTTTGAGAGAGTGGGTGCACCCCAAAGCCAGGTCCTTGGGCCAGGTGGGAGACCAGGGACAGCTGTGAAGTTTGCTGGCCGCCTGGAAGGTGAGGAGCCCAGGCCAGTGGCAGCAGGCTTGTGGGATGCAGGAACTGCTCGCCACTGATGGTGGATGGGCTGTGCCCAGGCAGAGAGAGGGAAGAGAATTTTCCAGACCCAGGTGCATGGCAGAGCAGGGGCACCGGTGGAAGAGAAGGTGATTTGGGTGGAGCCTGCTGTTGGAACCTACAGCCTTGGCAGGTGGGGTGGCCAGATGCATAGTGACAAGAAATGGAGCACATCCTATGCATTTTTACCAGCAGGGTGCCAACTGGTTTACACTGGCGACAAGCGCTGGGCTAAGCTTTGTAAAGTATATCATGTCTTTTACTCTTCCTGACAGCCTCCCAGGTTGGTCACATCATGAGTACCACTTTACAGATGTGGCGACTAAGGCTTAGAGAGATTAGGTGCTTGCTCTAAGTCACATTTGTAAATACTGCTGGGCCCGGGTCCTTACACAGTTTTCATTTGCGAGTAGAGAAGAGTCAGTAAGAATCAGAAAGATCTGCTCTGCTGCTGGCGCGTCTGGGAAGCCTCTGGAGATGAAACATCCATCCAGCAGATAGTAATGAGGGGCTGGGTGTTTGGGGGCACAAGGGTGATAAGATGCTTTCCCAGCCTGGTGTCCTGGATGGGACAGTCCTAAAAGGGACCTCCCACCCCCTGACCTCCCCATCCGCACCCAAGCGAATGCTGGTGGGGCCAAATGCAGAAGCCAATAGTGGGTGCTGCTTGGGCAGCCCCTGAGCAGGTGAAGGACATGCAGGCTGAGCGTTAGGACTCCTGGCAGGTTGCAGGGTCCTGGAGGAGGAAGGGTGGAGGTCACATGGCAAGGAGAGCAGGAAGCAGGCTGGCTATTCTCTGAATAGAAGCAAGAGAGCGACAGCGTTGTGGAGCTGGGGTGAAGGGCACCCTATCTCCCTGTCCCCTTGAGGAAGTCTCTCCGGCATAGGCAGGCTTCTCCAACAGTGCCTCCTCACCTGCCCAGGTATCCCTGGGCTCGTTTGCCAGGCCAGGGTCATTCAGTACTGCACTCAGGCGCTAAATGGGTCTCCAGCAGCTCCGGAGAAAGAGATGAATTGAAACTGTGTGGTGATGGGGAGGAGCTCTGGGAAGAGCAGCCCTCGCAGAGCTCCTGTGTTTTGCAGCCTTCTGGAACCGAGCAGCTTTTAGAATTTCAAGCCACAATTTGTATTCAAATGAAGGTCATTTGAAAGGTGTAACATAGTAAACAGCCATTATTTCATTTTGATGGTGGCACTAAAATTATAGTGTTGGTTGAATTATTTTAGTGTAGGACAATTACCATCTCCCTAAAACACTTAGAGGGGTTCTTAGAACACTGCTTCAATCCCAAAATTAGAAGAAAATTAAAAATCACAAAGCTGCGGCGGCGATGGTGTAGCTGGGAGAGGACCTCTGGTGTGGCGGGCGGGACACTGTCCCGCTCTCCTGGCTCTCCACCGCTGCCCCGCAGCTCGGCTCCCTAAGTGCACGTGAACGAGGCTGCATCTTAGTGCTTCACACTGTGGGGCGCAGAGGGACACGCTCCACCAACCTGTCCCTCTGTCACTCAAGGCCTTCCAGTCCCACCGTGGGCCCTTCCTCCCTCCGCTTTCCTTCGGGAGAGGCGGTCTTGGAGGAGCCCTTGGGAGAGGCTGTTTACCCAGCCCTGCCAGCGCCCTTTCTGTTGGCCCTGGCGGCAGCACTGCCTGGGGAAGCTGCGAGCCCCTTCAGTCGTGCTTGGGTCGTCCATCCGGGCCTGCACGTTAGGGTGGGGATGGGGGAGATCAGGGCCAGGTGTGTCTTCCCCATGGGAGTTACCTTTCTTCTTCCACTGGGCATCCAGAATCCTCTCGCTCCTTCCACAGGTCTGGGGCTGCTCTCTCTGCCCAGCCAAGGATGCTTCAAGGAGGCTGTTTAGGGGTTTGTGGGGGAAGAGATAGGCCCCCTTTAGGGACTCTGCGTTGCATTGCATAGCAGCGAGAATCATACGCACAGGGAGTGACAGACCCGGGAGAGACCTGACATCTCCATCTCTCCTGGTGCGTGTCTGAAATCAGGGGCCGGGAGGTCACATAGCAGGGCACTGTGTGCACAAGGCTGAGCCTGGAGCTGCGGGCCTCTCTTGCTGTCCCTGTGTGTTGGTCCCTTTATACGGAGGCCCCTGGGTCGCAGAGAGCACATACACTGCTGAGGCAGCTCAGTGACTTCTGGAACAACACCCTGTAAGCAAACATGTTGAGATTTCTGCAGTGAGACAGGTGAATGTCACACTAAGTTTGACAATAGGACTATAAATTGTGTCTATTCAGATCAAGTTTTGTCGTCAAAAGGTGTCAAATTTAAGAAAAGAAACCTTTGGCTTCCACAAGCTTTTTGGATTTCAGAATTTCCAATAAAGGATGTGCCTATGTCTGATAGAAACACATGTTTCTTGAAGAAAGTTGAAAAGTTCAAAAGATGAAGAAGATTGTAATTGTCATACATTTTACCAATTTCTAGACTTTTATCTATGTGTTTTTACATAGCTGAGTTGTTACTTTGCATAATTTTGTACCTTTTTTCATTATATTAATGCATAATATATAGTTTTGCGCTTAACACATTTAATGGATAATATATTTTTATTGCATTATATAATAAACACGTTTCCATGTTGAAGACACTCAGACAGTTTGATGGTTCCCTGGTGTTGGACGCCAGGGCTTCACGACCCTTGGCTCGGTACTTTTCTCCCTACAGCACAGGCTGCTGCTCCATCCAGTCGTGCTGTAAACCACAGAGCCTCCTCCGAACGTTTCCTGGTGGGTGGGCGGTCAGCGTCTGGAGTCCCCCCTCTGCCCAGGAGCAGTGCTTCGGGCTGAAGGAGATGGACAGCTCTCAAGGCTGCTTCCAGAAAGCTTTATCTCCCTCTCCTGTGCTGGCCACAGGCAATTGGGAAATTGCTCAGAAAGTGGGGGCGGGTCCCGGAGGGGGCCTCTCGTCTGTGGGCACACATGTGGACAGCGGAAGCAGGCAGAGTGGAGTCTTCAGCAGGCTTCTCCATGGGTGGGTGGCAATGCCTTTGGAACCAGTGTTTCCTGCTGCTTTCCATTCTGCCCCATATGGGGTGCTTCCTCAGAGCTGTATCTAGCGTCACCCTGGGTCCGGGTTCTCTATCCCCAAGGGGGCGGCAGAGAGTGGCGTTGGGCTCCTTAGCTGTCTCCAGTTTGTCTCTCCCTTCACTCTGCAGGAATCCCCGCTGGCCAGCTGCATAATGGCCCTGGGTGAATGGGCTGGACTTGGGAAGGTTGGGGAGGGGAGAGGAGCAGAAGGACCCCTGCCTCAGTCGCCCAGACTCCCAGGGGTTGGAGGGGACCAGGCCATGGAGGGACTGTTGGTCCTGGTATGTGGGCTTCTGTCATTCTGCCACGAGGTGGGAGGGTGGGGTGGAATTGGAATTATTGAACTACATGATTGCGGGGTCCTGTGGGCTGGGGAGCCGGGAATCTCTGTATTGCTAACAGAGCATGATCTTAACACTGCCTTCTTTGATCGAGCCTCTGAAGCCGCTTATGAAATCAGTGGGGTTTTGTGTCTTGTTTTAGTCACTTTCCCATTGCTGGGACAAAATATTCAACACCCACAACTTAGAGGAGGAGAAGTTTATTTGGCTTATAGTTTTCAGTGGGTTCAGTCCATAGTGGGCTGGCTGCAAGACGGAAACAGGATGGAGAAGCAAAACTGGTCAACCCATGGCAGCCAGGAAGCCAAGAGAGAAGGGAGGAGCCAGGACAAGAATACAGACTTCCAGGTCATATGCCAGTGACCCACTTCTAACCAGGCCATGTCTCCTAACAACACCTTCAACTACTGAATTCATCAATGGGTGAATCCACTGATGGTATAGCCCCCTCGAGGTCCAGTAACCTTCCAAACATGCAGACTTTTGAGGGACATTTTAGATCTTAAGCACAACAGGTCCTAATTGCTGTCTTTATACTGTGTTATTCTCCTTAGCAGGTTGTCTAAGGGTGAATTCCAGAAAGAATACAAGAGCATACAGGGCTGGGTTGGGAGTCCAGAGGGTCTGCATACCCGGAAACCATTTCTGTCTTGATGTCATATTCTTAGAAAATATCTAGGACCAGACTGTAAGACCTGAGTAATCCTCTGGGCTTCTGCTCACACTTCACTCTACCACGTCCCAGCTGTACTGGCACCTTTCAGTTCCAAAGGCCCCACCACTATTCTGGCCTCAGGGCCGTGGTACTCACTTTCCTTCCTCCACTTCCTTGTCTGCCTTTCTAAGTCTCAGTTTAAATCTCAACCCCAAAACCTACCAGGCATGCTTATCTTAATCTGTCATCACACTATAGCCTTTCCTTTATAATATTTAACACAGCTTGTTTTCAGGCATTTATTTTACCATTTTGTTTTAATTTATTCCCTATTTATCTTCTCCACAAAGCTTCATGAAGGTAAGTTCCATAACAAATTCGTCCAGTGGTATAGCCTAGTGCCTGCCTGGCACATGGTGGGCACTCAAATAGATCTATCAGATGAATAGATAGATGGATAGATGCATGGATGGATGGGTGGATGAGTGGGTGGGTGGGTGTGTGGATAGGTGGATAGGTGAAGAGGTGATTGGATGGATGGGTGGATAGATGAGTGAGTGGGTGGATGGATGGATGAGTAGGTGGGGGTATGCATAGATGGATGGGTGGACAGCAATACTAAATACTATACTTTTGGGGCATTCTATGGAAATTAGCCTAGATATCTTAAATGTCCTAGGCTCATCCTGCATTAAACAGCTGTATTCTGACTCTTGGCCACAAGTTATAGGAAAAAAAACCCCTCAGGCTAGCTGTAGGAAAAGAGTGGGAGCTTATTGTAAGGGTATAGAACTATCTCACAGAGAGATGGCTCCAGGCAGGACCTGGGACAGAGCTGGGAGGCCATCTGGAGTCTGTCTGTCTTTCACCTCTCTGTGCTTCTGCATCATCAGCTTGTGGCTGACTGGCTTGGTCCTGCTCCTCAATCCACATGGTGGGACGCTAATGTCGTCAGCCCTGAGTTTGCCATCCCAAGAGGCAACTAGCAGTCCTGGGTCCAACATCAAAGCCCCGGGGAAGAGAGTCTGAGTCATCTACTGCAGGGTAGCAGGTCCCACATTTGGACTGCTGGGGGCACCTCTGTGGTGTGCTGTGGGGTTACTGCACAGAGAAAGGGATCGGTGTATGGACAGTCACAGTTTTATGCAGACCATCCTATGGCTCTTGTTTCCCATTTGGCGCTGGAGCACGGAGGAGTGGGGTCGACCTGCAGAGGCAGTAGCTGCTGCAGCCCCTTGAGAAGGGCTTCCTGGGTTTGCCCGAGAGAGATGCCTCTGGGGTCTGTTGGATGCCCTTGGTGAAGTGGGAGGACCCTCCATGAAGCAGGAGGACTCACTGCAAAGAGGGTAGACCCGCCGTGAAGGGGGAGGAGGCCTGTCCGGGCTCTTCACACGCACCCCAGCTTTTCCAGAATCTGGTTTTGCAACTGGCAATGTGCTGCCATTTGCCAAATAGAAATTTTCTCCACGAGAAGAAAGAAACCCCTTTATGCACTTGTACAATGCAGAATCTAATTTAGGTTTCAATAAGGAAAGGAACCATTATATCACCCTACTTCAGTGCTTTTTGTCATTGCGTTATATTTTTAAAAATACTTTCATCGGGGACCCGATATACACTTACAATCTCTCTGCATTTATTTTCTTTTAAGAACACATATAATAAAACTCAAAGTTAATAGCATGAAAATAATTTCTACAATAACAGTTGTAGCAAATCTCGGAATTGCCAGGGTGAAGGTGGCTAGACGGAGTGAGGCAATTACGTCTATTATTAGCAGCGCCCGGGAAGGATTGATGTACAGTGGGCTGTGTGTAAGCAGAAGCCTTCAGATGTGAACTACATTTTAATAGTGGAATTCTCATAGATTATAACTCCCTTCATTAACATTTTCACACATCGCTGACTAACAAATGAGGAGAGAGGGCTTCTGTACTTGCGGATTTATTATGCTCTGGGTGCTCTCTGCACCTCTGTCTTCTAACCTCTGACTGTGGGAGGATTAACTCTTCCTGGGCTATTGCCTTTGGGGGCAGGGAACATTCTGGAAGCACAGGCCACACAGTGTTAGGAGATAGCTCGTGGGTGCTGTGCTCCTGGCTGCTGCCTGGGGCTTCTGCATTTCCCAAGTTGGCACCTGCAGGTGGAAACACAGCTCATGTCAGGACAAACCTCGTGTCACCACACCCTCTGCCCACAGGGTGTCCTCTTCCACAGGACTCCTGGCTCAGGGATTTGGGTTGCCTGCAGGGCATGGTGCCCTTCTGCCATGAAGATGGTCATTTGATAGAAGACAAGGCCTCTCAGCAAGAGAATAAATCTGGGGACACAGTCCAAAATGTGACAAAGGGGACCTTGGGGAGGGCTCACTGGACAGAGAAAGGGAAGTGGCCCTTTGGTCACCAACCAGGCGAGCTGGCTGCCCCATGCAGAGCTGCGTGTTGGGAGAGGGCAGAGTTAGATCCAGTGCTGCCTGCCCTCTAAGGAGAGAGGTGTTATGGTTTAGATCTAGATGTTCCCCAAAGCCACACGTGATCCTAGGCACCACCTTTGGGAGGTGATTGGATTTGGGGATTATAGCTGACTTGCTGTGAGGAGGTGGGGCCTGGTCAGAAGAGGCTGGTCACTGTGGACATGACCTGGAAGCATATATCCAGCTCTTCCTTTGACTCTCTGCTTCCTGTCCACCATGCTGTGAGCAGCTCTCCTCCCCCAGGCCCCTGTGCCGTGCTGACCTGCCTTGGAGCTGGATGACTATGCACTGAAACATGAGCCAACATGAACCTCTCCTTCAAGTTGTGGGTGTTCGATATTTTGTCCCAGCAATGAGGAAAGTGACTAAGACAAGAGGAGGAAAGGACAGTGTTCTTAGGTGACTTATCAACAATTGGCAGTGCATTTACACAAACTGGGTGGGGAATGCTGGGACATGTGGGGAATCCTGGGACATGTGGAGAATGTTGGGACGTGGGGGAGTGCTGGGCCATGTGGGGAATGCTGGGCCATGTAGGGAATGCTGGGACATGTCAGGAATGCTGGGACATGTGGGGAATCCTGGGACATGTGAGGAATCCTGGGACATGTGGAGAAATGCCATCTGCTGGTCACTCTACTGGTCAGAGGAGGCATCTGGAAGAGTCTGCAAGTACTGGGCCCCGTGGGCATGCCCATGGTGACCAGGGACCAAAGGTGGTCCTTGGGCGTTGTCGTACCTGGCTACACGGGGTGAGGAGCTTGCAGGTGTGGGTTCATGTAGGGAGAAAACCTCCCAGCCTTCACAGGAGAAGGGCTGAGTTCCCAGCTCACCCTTTCTGCGGAACCCCCCTGCTTTCTTCTGGGGACAGAAGCCCTTGGTGACGCAGGGCCATTCCTTTAGAAGCTGGCTCTTGGGCACACATTGTGATGCTTCTTGGATCCCCACTCCCTTGGACCAGTTCTCCCCAGTGCTCATTTGTGGATCCCCAAAGGAGAGGGGCTGCATCTTGGAACTTTTCAGAATGCTCTAGCCCAGGGATTTTCAGCCCTTTCTGTACATTAGCATCCCCTGGGGGAACTTTAGAAACTTCCTAATGGGAGGGCCCAGCCTCACAGACTTTGTGTCTGATGGTCTGGGGTGAGACTGGGACATTGGTATTATTTAAAAGCTCCCCCAATTGATACTAATATCCAACCCAGGTTGAGGACTGAAGCCACTGTGGCAGGTGACCCAGCCCTCAGGTGAATGAGCTAGAAGAATGTGGGTCTGACCAGCATAAGCCAACAGGCTGTGGCCAAGTGGGGTGCCACTGTGGAGCCCCGGTTCTTCCTTCCTGTGCTCTGCGGCCTGCAGATCCTCACTGCTGCAGGACAAGGGGGCACGCGCAGGACCGCGTCCTGTAGGTTGGCATGGAGGGGCTGCCTTGCATTTGCTTCCCTCTCTCCAGCACTCCTTCCTCTCCTCCTCTACTAGCCAATGCCACGAGGTGCCCACCCCAGCCCTGTGAGCCTGGGTGAGCATCAGGTGCAGCCAGAGCTGGCTACCGTCACCTCCGCTTTTCTGTAGTCCCCAAGGCCTTGGCGGCTCAGTTTGACACAGTGCCATCCAGGCAGCAGGAGCTGATCTGCCCCCCACTCCCCCCCCACCAGGGAGATTAGCCCTTAAATAAAATCAGTAGACCCAGGACATGCTCGGAATTTAGTCAGGGTTCTCCTGGTGGTGGTGGGTTCTTCAGGGATGGGAAGGGGAGATCCCTAGGCAGGGTCTGGGGAAGTGGCTGGGGCATGCTGGGTGGTCCTACTAGGATAGGCCCCGGATGCTCTGGGGGCTGGTGCTGGGCTTCCTCCTGCTGCGCAGGGCTGCCCTGCATCCTGGCACCTTATCAAGTGTTAGGGAGCGCAGGAGGCAGACCTAATGAAAACCCAGTTTCATTTTGCATAATCAGGCACTATTGAAATGATCCTTTCAGTGCTGCATGCTGCAAATTAACAATCTGACTTCTATACAATAAAAACCCGAGGATTGTACAAAACGATACTTCTTAGGTGGTGGATACACAGATGGAAATGCATTTAATGAACTACAAGTCCCCGAATGGATTCTAAACTTCTTGTAATTACCCTGGAAAGAACTCAGTAGAAACAGAAAAAAGCTTTTTGTGTTCTGCCACCCCCTGCATTATGGCAGGCAGTTTCCTCCATCCTTCAGGCTGCCTTGTCAGAAATGAACATCTTCATGTGATGGATTATTCCAGGCCCACATCCAACAGGTAGGGTTGGGCCACATTCAAATTAGCAAACCCCATCTCTAGTCCCCAGATTCTGAAAGTAGTGTGACTTGTAAAGACTCTGGTGCTGGACAAAATGAACCCATAACCAGGATCAGCCAGTGGAGACGCCATGAGAGCCGGAAGGGTCAGGGGACCCTGTCTCTGGAGCGACCATATCTGGGCCGAGCTGATCTCAGGCAGATGATTTAGCCCTGGGAGTTTTCTTTGAAAGATGTTCCAGGAAAAGGCCATTAGAAGGCTCCACTGGGAGGACCTGGTTGCAGGGGATAGCATAGGGTGGAGATATTTGGGCCAACCAGAGCTGAGCCGGGTACCAGCACCCCAGTGGGCCACCTCCTGCCTCCCACCATCATGGGCCTGATGCAGGAGGGAGCCATCTAGAACCAGCCTCTTCTGAGGGACAGTTCCGTGGAAGGGGGTTACGAATGAATGTGGTAACTTCAAAGTGTGCCACCCTTGATGAGTATCACAACCTGTCCCATATTTATTATGTCTACAATTTGACTAACAGAGAATTTAGATTAATAACATTCAGGCCAGAGAAGTAATTTCCTTTGAGAAAGCGATTTACATGCACTCTGCCAGAAAGAGCCATCGCCGCTCTCTTGTCCTGTCAACTGACATAATGAAGTTGGAAATAACATGGAAGGTTAATAGGTGCAACATATCTCCTTAGAACTGAAAAGGAAGATTTACAGTGTGGAGGTGGCTTTTTGTATTTCCAGTGGGAATTGAAAGCCCCCCCCATAATTTATGAGACTCCGTGGTTCAAGGTGTCTGTTTGGTTATTGCTTCTAAGTGAGGTGGTAAACCTCATGATTTGGGTGGATGCTGTTGCTTTTACCAAGGGCCATCCTTCCCCAGGTCACTGGCTAGGGGCTGGCCCTGCTGCTGAGATTCAATGTGAATCGTACACAGTCACATGTATCTCCATCACCTTAACATGTTGGTCTATTTGCTTTATCATATAGCCACTCATGTACAGATTCATCAACCCATTTTCGTTTTTGATGCATTTCATAGTATGTTGCAGATAACAGTACATGTCATCCCTAACTATTTCTCCTTTACTTTGAAAGGAGAGCCAACACCTTTTGACTCCAGAAGGTCACATCATTTGTTCACTATCTTCTAAGCAGAGGTTTAAACATTTCTACCACCTTGATCTTTCAAAAACATTTTTCGATTTATTGTTGTCATCATTTACTGCCCCTAGAACTTGGTGGGTTGGCCCTGGGCTTGAGGAATGTCGGGAAACAGCTGGATCAGAACAAGGAGCATGCTTAAATGGAGTAGCAATATGACTTCAAATTCCAGGCAAGAAGTGGCCTGGGGAAGAGGCCTTCTGGCTTTCTGCCTGAAATGAGCTTTCCTGGAAGTCCCACCCAGCCCTTCTCTAACATCCCAATGGACAGCTCTATCTGCAAAGGTGATGAGGAGTGACCTCTTACCCAGTACTTCCTTGCCTGTGACAACACTGGTGTGTGTGGTTTAGGAAGAGGGGGAGAATGGATATTGGCAGACCACTAGCAGCTGTTAGCACAAATGTTTAGTATATTTATTGTTAATCTTGTTTTGTGTTGAATGGGAACTCTAAAATTTCCTTTAAATACTGCTTTGGCTGTGTCCCATCATTGTTTTGTGTTTTCTCCCCAAGATTGTGTTGAAAAATTTCAAACATAAAGGAAGGGTTACGTGAATCATACAGTCACATGTATCTCCATCACCTTAACATGTTCTGTTTGCTTTATCATGTAGCCACGCATGTATGGATTTGTCAACGCATTTTAGTTTTTGATGCATTTCATAGTATGTTGCAGATAACAGTACATGTCATCCCTAACTATTTCAGCATGCACATTAAGAAACACTTATTTACTTTTTATGGCAAACTTCCTGTGCAGTGAAATGCACAATATTAAGCCTGCCGCATGATGACTTTTGACCACTCATCCATTGTGTGTCCACCCACATAACCCAAGCTCTTGTAAAGACTCGGAACACTTCCACCACCCCAAAAGGTTCCTGTTCAGACTCCTCCCAGTTGATACTCTTTTCTTCTTGGGCAATGAGCATTTTGGTTGTTTTCACCGTAGTTTATTTTTTGCCTGTTCTTGAATACATAAATGAATTCATATAATACAAACTCTGGGGGAAAGCATCTTTCACTGCAAATGTTTTTGAGATTCATCCATGTTCTTGCAAGTATCTGTAGTTTTTTCCTCCTTTCTTGATGAGTAGTATTTCATTGTTTGAATGTGCTATAGTTTGTTTATCCATTCATTCATGGACATCTGGTATGTTTCCAGTTTTTCAGCTATTATGAATAAACTTGCTGTGAATATTTTGTACAAATCTCTTTGGAGATGGGTGTTTTTATTTCTTGTGGGTAAATGTCTAAGAGAGAATTGTGGGTGCTATGTTTTCTTTCTTTCAAAAAAAACCTCCTACACCTTTTTCCCCCTGAAGGGAGTGTACCATTTCCACTAACAGTGTAGGAGTGTTCTAGTTGCTTTATACAAATATTTAGTACTGTCCCTTTTTAAAATTTTGGCCATTCTGAAGGCTATGTATATGTCTTAGTTACTTTCTTGTTGCTGGAACAAAATACCTGACACCCACAAGTTGAAGGAGGAGAGGTTTGTTTTGACATACAGTTTGCAGAGGTTTCAGTCCATGATTGGCTGGTTCCAAGGCAGGGTGGCATGGCAGAGGGGCATGTCAGAGGAGAAACAGTCCATGGCAGAGCAGGCAGGAGGCAGAAAGGGATCAAGGAGGAGGAGGGATATATATACCCTTCCAGAGCATGCCCAGTGACCCACCCCTCCCACCAGGCTTCACCTCCCAACATTACTCCCAGCTATAAATCCATCAATGGACTAATCTAGTGATGAGTATCACACACCTGTTCTCCAGTCACCTCCATAAAGCCACACTTATGAGTGCATGAAAATTTGGGGGACATCTAGACATAAACCATAACAGTATGGATCTCAATATGATTTCAATTTACATTCTCCTGATGACTAGTGTTTTTTTTGTGCTTATTAGCTATTCATATACCTTCCTTTGTGATGTGTCCATCCCAATCTTTTGCCCATTAAACATTCTGGAATTTCTTTTGATTATTGGCTATGGGAGTACTTTATATAATTTAGATATGAATTCTTTGTTGGCTGTCTGTTTCATAAACATTTTCTCCTAGGATGTGGCCTGCTAATTGGTCTCTCTCTTTCTTTCTTTCTTTCTTTTTTTGATTTTTTGAGACAGGGTGTCCCTATGTAGCTCAGGGTGGCCTTGAACTCAACATGTAGCCCAGGCTGCCCTCAAACTCATGGTGATCCTCCTGCCTCAGACTCTTGAGTGCTGGGATTACAGGTATGCATCACCATGCCCATTTTTGTAATGGCGTCTTTTCCTACCCAAATAATTTTCCTGGAGTTTTATTTATCACTTCTTTCTTATTATGGTTCTTGCTTCTCATGTCCTAAGAAATCTCTGCTTACCGCCTTCTTCAGAAGATAGTCTCCTGGGTTGTCTTCTGGAAGCTCTATAGTTTTCGCTTTTACATGTAGGTCTATTATCCATCCTAAATTAATTCTTGTATATAGTGTAAGGTAAGGGACAACATCCTTATTTACTGATATCCAGTTGTTCAGCACTGTATGTTGCAAAGACTTCCCCTGCCCTTCATCACCATGATTGCTTTGGCACTTTTGTCTAACATTAATTGACCATATAAGAGTGAGTTTACCCTGGGCTCTATTATTTTCCAGTGATCTATTTAGTGTATCCCTATTTTAGCATCTCACTGTATTGGTTACTGTTACTTTGTAATAAACCTTGGAGTCAGTCCTTCACCTTTGCTTTTTTTCCAAAACAGATTTGGCTATTCTGCTTCCTTTGCATTTCCATATAAATTTTAGAGTCAGTGTGTCAATTTCTATTAAAAGATACCACAGATATTTTCACTAGGATAGTGTTAAGATCTAGATCATTTGTAAAAAATTGTCATCTTTAAAATACTGAGTGTTCCAACCCCCAAAAATGGTATATCTCTCTATTTATTTATGTCTTCTTTAAGTGTTTTATAGTTTTGAGTGCAGAGGTTTTGTCTATCTTTGTTAAATTTATTCCTAGGTATTTTTTGGTTTTTTTGGACAATATTGTTAAAGTCTCCAATTAAAATAATAGATTCGTCTATTTCTTTCTTTATTTCTGTTAATTTTTACTTCTTGTCTTTTGAAGCCTTTTAATTAGGCACTTGTGTATTTAGTATTTTAATGTCTCCCTGATTAATGCCCCATTTATCTTTGTGAAATATCTCTATTTCTGGTGATATGCTTTGTCTTGAAACCTACTTTATATAGCCTCTCCAGCCTTCTTATTCTTATGGTTTACATGGTGTATCTTGTTTCATCCATTATTTTCTTTGTCTTTATATTTAAAATGTGTTTCATGTAGGCAGCATATAGTTGGGTCTTGCTTTTTCATCTATCCCAACAATCTCTGCTTTTTAATCAGAATTGTTAGTCAATTTACATTTAATGTAATTATTAAAATAGTTGGAGTTAGGTCCAACATGTTGATTATATTTTCTGTTTATCTCATCTATTTTCATTGATCTTTGGGTTCAGAGAATGTTTTAAAAAGAAGTAAATTAAAAGAATTTTAATTTCTCCACTGGCTTTTTAGCAGTGCCTCTTTATGTATTTTATATTTTTTGGTAGTTACACTAGAAAATATGTATTCTTAACTTTTCACAGTTTAATTATAGTTAATATTTGTATCACTTCATGTAAATTATAAGAATCTTATAATTATATAGATTATCTCCACTCCATACTATACTTGTTGCATGTATTACATCTATAGTTGCTCTAAGCCCCATGGGACATTTTCTTTTTTAAACAGTTACATGTATTTTATACAAGTAAGAGGAAAATGGTATCTTTATAATCACATACTTTTCAGAGGATCTTCATTCTTTCCAGTATCTTTGGTGTTATTTACTTTGACCATGATGTGTCTAGTTTGTTTTTGTTTTTGGGATTGAACCTTGAGGTGCTCTACCACTGAGATACATTCCTAGCCCTTTTTGTCTTTTATTTTGAGGCAGGGTCTCACAAAATTACCCAGGCTGGCCTTGAACTCACAATCCTCATGTTTCAGCCTCTTGATCGGCTAGGATTACAGGAGTGTGCCACTGTGCCTTGTGGTATTTGTTTTTGTCCTTGTTGTTTTGTTTCATTTATTTTGTTTTGGGTTTGCTGAGCTTCTTGAATATGAAAATCTATGTTTTTCTACACATTTGGTAGAATTTCAGCCATTATTGTTTCAAATACTTTTTCTGCCCTATTTTCATTTGCTTTTTTGGGACTTTAATTATACGGGTATTTGATTTCATTCCCCCACCTCCCACAAATTACCGAGGTTTGTTCACTGTTTTTCAAACATTTTTCTGTTTTTTTAGGTAGATCAGGATTTACAATCTGAGAACTATTGACATTTTGAGCCTGATTATTACTCGTTGTGTTGGGGAAGGGTTTGTTATGCGTTTTAGGATGTTCGGCAGTATATTTGCCTCTGACATGGCCCCTTAATGCTGACAACTAGAATGTCTAAGACATTTCCACATTTACCTTGGAGACCAAATCCCCTCCCATTGAGAACCCCGAGATAAATTAACAGAAATTGTCCAATCAAATTCACTAACACAGCCCGTTTTTTTCTGTCATCTCTAATTCAATGGGTATATTTCAGATATTTTTTCAGTTATAGAATTTTCACTTGCTTCTTTTTTTTATGGTTCCTACCTCTCTGCTGAATGACTTATCCATTCATTACAGGTGTATCTTCCTTTACTCACTTGAGCATACTTACTAGAGAGTCTTTAAAATCTTTGTCTTCTAATTTCAACATTGTTTTAAAAAGCACGTCACGCATGCTGAGCCCAAAAGATCAGATGATTGCCATTGTGAAGACAGTTGTTACTCCCAGGTCCCAGGAGAAGGGGACACAGCACGTCATATTGGGCACATGGGAAGTGATGGCTTGGCCGGAAGGAAGAGGGAACAAGGGGCAATTGTGGGCAAGAGACAGCGCTGTGTACATAGTTGGAGTCATCCTGGCGGGCTCTGGGAGGTAGGGCTGTTCCTAATTGTCTGGTAGCTGGCCTCAGGTGAGCAGGGCTGCGGAATAGTGATGTAAGTGTGAGGGCCTGGCGTTACTCTGATTAAGCAGATGCTTGGGGTCTGGGAATCAGGTCGGCCAGCTTGCCCATGGGAGGGACACTCCTGGACAAGCTGCTTGCCGTCTCTGGGAATTAGCTAACCCTGGGAGAGCCAGTCTCTCCCAGCGCCAGCAAGGCCCCATGCCATCAAAACATTAGAACAGCGAGACACACTTGACGCAGACATTTGTGACATATCAGAGCTGGTCTCCATCCGCGGCTGCCTCTTCTCTGGAGCGCGACTGGCTGCATTTTTATTAGTGCACCTTGTAATTTGGGGTTGTGTTCTGGGCCTAGTGAGTGCTATGTTAGACTTGGGATTCTGTGAGGCTTTTCCACATGATAGAGTTTTTGTTTTTTGCAGAACCTTAACTTCGCTGAAGTCGAACTCTAAAATCTGTCTCCCTTGAGGAGGGCAGCAGCAGAAATCTGTGTCTAAGGCTCGTGGTCTCAGTGGGCTGCTGGGGTCTGTGCATGTACACAGTTCAGGGACCAGAGCTTTGGGTGGGGTTTTTACACTGACTTTGGAGCTTGCCCTCTCTGGTCCTCTCCTTTTTGGGATTCTGCCTATTTGGTCTCTCTGGTGTCTTCAGATTCTTAAAAAAGTATTTTGAATATTGTAGGGTTGGTCCAATATAAGCTACAAAGCCATTATTAGAAGTGGAATTCTGTTTTCCTTGCCATGGATAAGGGGTTAATTCCAGGACCCCAAGGCCACCAAATTCCACGGGTGCTTGTGTCCCTTTTGTAATGTGATATAACCTGTGCAATTCTACCATATACTTTAAAGCATTTCCAGATTACTTACAGTACCTAATGCAATGTCAATGCTATATGAATAGTTGTTATATTGTTTATAGAATTATGACAAGGAAAAAAGTCTCCACGTATTCAGCAATTTTTCCAAATGTTTTCTGTCTGTGGTTGGTTGTATCTGTAGGCCTGGAATTGGTGGATATGAAGATCTGCTTGTCTTTTAAAATTTCTCTTTTGGTTTTTCTTTTAATGAGCATCAGTGAAATGTTTTATAGTTCTCAGACATAATTGGATTTTCAAGCAGGCAAGTCTTTTGTTAATAATTTTTAATTCTAATATGTTATGGTCTTAAAAGTGGCTTGTATGATGTTGAATCTTTGGCATTTACTGAAACTGTCTTTGTGGCCTAGTGCATGTTTAATTTTCCTGAATGTTCTTCATGTACTCGAAAAGAATGTGCATTTCCTGCTGGGTGAATTCTCCATGTATTTATTAGTACAACCTTAAATCTTTTATTTTTGTATTTTGCTTTTTGTGTACATGAGCCATCAATTTCTGAGAGGGGTGTGTTAAAGTCTCCGACTGAACCTCTTGATTTATCTGTTTCTTTTTGTAGCTTGGCCAGTTGTTACTCTGCATTTTTGAGGCCAAATTCTTAGGTGCGTATCTTTTCACGATTATTATATCTTTTTGAGTTATTGTTCCTTTCAGAAGCATTTAATGTCCCTCTATCTATCTTACGTATCTGCTGGCACTCTGCACTCTCTCCATTTTAGGTCTTTACGTCTCTCCGAGGTTCTGGGAACTTCTGGGTCATGAGTTGTTCCTTTGTTTTCCCCTCCATCCACGTCTCTCTCCTGTCCCACGGATGCTGACACGTCTTCTTCCGCTTTCCAAATTTACTTTTACTTATTTATTTAACAATGTTTTCTATCTCTTTATCCTGTCTTGATGCTTTCTGGGTAAGTTCCCCAATGTGATCTTCCAGCTCTCTGGCCATCTATCAGGTGCTTTCTTTGAGGAAGGGTGCGCAGTCCGTCCGTACCTTGGGCAGTCTGCAGCCCTCCTCTGAGTCCAGCAGGAGCCTCAGAGCCCTGTGTACCCCTGGCAGGTGCCCCACCTGCCCCTCTGCATCACTCATCCCTCTGCCACCACCGTCTGCCCTTATCCTGTGCTCATCAGTCACTAGAAGGGGCCCTGGCTGCCAGGGCCCTCCCTGGGGAGACCTGTCCTCACCTTCCATTTCCAATCGCGCCCCATCCTCTTTCCCTTCTCTGTGGCGCTGCGCTCTACCTGGCGCATGCTGCATCTTATTTCTGTCTCTCCTGCCAGAGGGTAGGGCCGGGACGGCAGCCCTGCTGCTTGTCTTCTGCTGTGTCCCCGCATCTAGCCGAGGACCTGGCAGGTTGTGTGTGCTTAGTGCATAATTGTAAATGGACCAATCATTATGCTTTGGTTTTAAACATCTATTTCACCTATGATTTTTAAAAATAAAGCTATCTTTTAATGGACGTCCATGTTCCAGAAACAGTGCTAGGGTCTTTACATTCATAGCATCATTCGATTATTCATTCATTTCTATGTTTTGTGTGTGATAAAACACATATAACATAAAATTTACCATTTTAAGGCTTTTTAAGGGTACAGTTCAACAGCATCAAATGCATCCCTATTATCATGCAGCCATCCGCACCAGCCATCTCCAGAACGTATTTATCTTCCCAGACCGGAGCTCTGTCCCCATTGCACAAAGCTGTGATGTTTTTCATACCCGGGTTTCCACCTGGCTCTTCTTTATAACTGCCTGTTCCTGCTTTGTACTCCCAGTATCTTCTTTTCTTTGCAGGTATTTATTTGCTTATTTTGAATTTGTTTTCTGTTTTGCATATTCATGCTGCTTCCTGATAGAGACAGCCAGCAGTTGCTCTCCTTGATCAGATGTCTTGCTTTTCCTGGTGAGCCACAGCTCCTGTGTATGGTGGCACGGAGCTGGAGCAGGGGGAGGGCCAGACCCTCACTTTCTGGGGGGTTTTAGGGAATAGGCAGCTGGGTCCCCACGAGGTGGAGAATGCTAGTGTTCACATCTGGTCTTGGTTTTCCTTGATTTCAGGGCTCACACTGCATCCTGGGCAACCTGGCCCTGGCAGGGTCTTTTCTGAGAGTGCCAGGCTTTATTGAGAGTCTGCCCCCGTGGGAGGAGGAGGAGGAAGGAGAGCTCAGGGCCGCCCCACTGTCTAAGCTACTTTTCTCATCAATGAGACACGATACCTGACAGTTTAAAGGAGAAGAGGTTTATTTTGGCTCACGTGTCAGTCCAGGGTGGGCCAGCTCCAAAGAAGACCCAGCATGGTAGGGGGCATGGCAGAGGAGAGCTCTCACTTCATGGTGTCCAGGAAGCAAACAGAGCCACGGGAGGAGCTGGGAAGGGAGATAAACCCTTCCAGGTCACACCCAGAGTGACTTGGCACTTCCAACCAAATCCACCTCCCAACAGCAAGACAGATCTAGCACCCCCGTAATCCAGTCACCTTCCAAACACACGAGGCTTTGGGGAACATTTTACTCTGAGGTTCTGGGTCATGTGGTCTCAAGGCTCCGACCTTGCGTGTTTTGGGCCCGTTTAGTACGTGCATTTACTTTCAAGTTCACTCGTCCGCATTCCCACTCTTCCCTATTCTCCCCAGGTTCTTGCTCCCCCTATTGCTCAGCTGGGCCCTGCTCACTGAGTTTGTCTCCCAAAGAGACTTTCTGGGGAGCCACACACATGTCTGATAGAATCCCAGTGTCTAAGGTGGAAGGGACTTCAGAGACTACGGATCCTTTGATCACAGATCGTCTTCTATTTGACTTACTAATTGCTCATTTAAGAAACCCAGATCCCATAGGGAAAACTCCATGCTTTCTTTTAGTTGTACACTCACATGCTGACGGTTATTTCCATTACATTTCTAGGTTCTCTGTGTTCTGAGGACCTGACTACAATTTGGCTAGTTCATTGTCATAAACCCACCGAGGTCCGTTTCAGTTGTGTCTCAGCCCATCAGTATAGCAGCATCCATCTCAGCATGGCAACTCATGGGATTTCATAGGAATATTTTCTGTGACTTTACTCCGGGCGCTGATATCAAAGTCTCACCTGATGGGCAGAGAGCAAAGCCCATAGTGTATCTGTCTGGGGTGACTTGCATCTATTATTCTATACTTTGTGAGTTCAGTTAGCCAGCGAACAGTGAGTCTCCCTGAGTATATTTCCATCTAGCCCACGTGGCTTCACTGAGTTTACAAGGACGACACGAGGGACTTCACAGGCAGTCTGCCATCTCCAGGATGCAGCGCGTCAAAAAATGTGATGTGAGAGTTTGTCATGACTCACTCTTGATGATGCTTGTCTTAGTCACCTTCTCCTTGCTGGGACAAATACCTGACACCCACAGCTTAAAGGAGGAGAGGTTTGTTTGGCTTGTGTTTCCGTCCAGGGTTTGCTGGCTCCAAAGATGAGTCGGCACGGCAGAGAGGCATGCTGGAGGAGAGCTGCTCGTGGCATGGTGAACAGGACACAGAAAGTGTGAAGGGAGGAGTGGGGGAGGGAGATAGACCCGTCCAGGCCACGTCCCCAGTGGCCCACCTCCTCTGACCAGGTTTCACCTCCCAACATCACCTTTAGCTATAACCTCCTCAGTGGACTTATCCACCCGTGAATATTGAGCCCACGTCATCCAGTCACGTCCTCCAAGTCCTACCTACGAGCTCATGAGGCTTTGGGGGACATCTGTAACAATGCTGAGCAGGATCCTGGTGGTTGCAGCATCTTTGCAAGTGCTCCCAAACCCATAATTCCCAGCCTTTCACCACACAGGAGAAAGGATACAAGTCACAGCGACTCCTTGAAGGCACATGGTGCAGACCATGGCAAACTGCTGTGATCGTTTCTCGAACTGGAACCATAAACATTTTGGTAGGGGTAATTCTTTGTTCTAAAGACTGTCCTGTGCCTTGTGGAATGCTTAGCAGAATCCCTGGCCTCTACCCACGAGATGCCAGGAGCACCCTCTGCCCAGCTGTGAGGGGTGCGTCTCTAGACATTGCCAAATGGCCCTTGACGGCAAAATTGCCCCTGCCTGTGAACCACTTGTCAGACTAAAGGGAAAGAGGTAGAAATATTCAGAACAGTCACACCCTACCTCCTGGAAAGTTTATGGGTGTGGTTTCAGAATAATATAAATTTGTTATCTTAATTGTGTTTTGCCAAAGTTATTATTAAAATGTGCTCATGTGCTCTGTCACCATCAACTGGCTCAGATGCACATTTGGTGACAGAGAGTTACCAGACCGGGATTTGTCCCTGGGGCAGAGATAACTGGTTAAGCAGATGGTCCATATGAAAATAACTGTAAGTAGACTTGACTACTTGGGGAGACATGGTTGGAATCCCAGATCTTATCAGTAAATGTATTGGTTGATTTTCTGTAACTATAATGAAATACCCAAAGCTGGTTTATTTAGCTCATCGTCCTGAAGGTTCGGGGACGTTGTGTCAGTATCAGCTTGGTTCTGGGGATGGCATCACAATGGCAGAAGCACATGCAAGTTAAAAAAACTTGGTGGCAGGTGGTGGAGGAGAGCTGCTCATGGCATGGTGAACAGGAAGCAGGGAGACAGCCAGACAGGAAGACAGAGCAGGGAAGGGGCTCGTTTTGTTCTTTTGATAACTACCCTCTCCCAAGAACTGACTCAGGGTCCCCTGTGAACTGTCCTGAGAAATGGCTTCATCTCTTCTGAGGGTACCCAGTCTCCAGCAAGGTCTAAGGACTTCCCAGCAGGCTCCGCCTCTTAAAGATCCCACCACCTCTTAACAGCACTGTGTTGTGGGTCAGGTGTCCAAGTCAGGAGTCCTTAGGGGACAAAAGACACTGCAACCATAGTGGGACAGGTCTATCGCAAAAGAGCTTTTGGACTTTATTACTGTGGTGGGTGCAACAAAACCAAATAAAGGGGAACCTCTTAGGTTTCTTTGGTATTCAGTAATCACGAATGCATGCAGGTTGGTGGTCATGGGAGGCCTCACAGGGGCTTTGTTCAGAAGTTACTGTCCCGCATTAGAAAGAGTAATGGTTTTCATATACCAGCAAGAGTGGAGTCTCGCTTCTCCTAGGCTGAGGACGAGATAATAGAGAGTCTCCAACTTTACAAAAGTATCCGCGTTTCCTATGCCCTGGGAGGTAATAGAAGTCGTGAGAGGTAAGTCAAAGCCCATCATCGCACGTTAAACAAGAGATTATTCATCATTATTATTTTTACTTTGAAAATTAACTCCCCAGAGGGGCCAGGCTGTGCAGTGCCTCTCGAAGGTGTAGTTCCGCTTTAAAATGTAAGCTGTTTTGAGATGATTTGAGCACAGGAATGAGTCCAGTTACAGAAAATGATTTCCCTAGCTTTCCTTGAAATAAAAAATTGCCCAACATACTTAGGAAACAGAAATTACAGTGGACACTAAGTACATTATTTTCTAGATGGATCATCTTACAAATGAAAGTTCCCTCACCCAGTTAATGGTGAAAAATTGTCTACTTGAAGAGAGAATAATTGCCAAGGGGCAGAGGGACTAAGCCTTTTTTTCCCCCCCAAATGGGGGTTTGATGTCAGTTGCATCTCAATCTCTGTGTGAGGCAACTGGACCTCAGCTGGCAAACTGGGGTCAGGAACCCGAAACTAGGTCAGGAGAGCGGAGCTTCCGGAAGACGCACCTGGGGCCCAGCCAATCAGCTGCGCAGACTCAGGTCCCTTCCTGTTGCTGGAAGGTTCTCATGATCTCACAGAGCCTTCAGCAATTCATTCTCTGCTTCCTTTTCTTCTTTTTAAACTGTAAGTCTGTTTATTGTGAAATAAAATATGTATGCAAAAAGTACACCAAATGAAAATATGCAGATCAGGGAATGGAGTAGGGGAACCATCTAAACCAAGCACAGAGTGTGCCAGCACCCCAGAATCTGCCGCCTTACTCCCTACTCCTGTCTTTCTCAAACTCGAGCACTGTCCTTACTTCCGACACGACATTTAATGGTTTTGTGTATTTTTTTTTTGTGTGTGTGGGTGTTGACCTCAGGACCTCGCGCGCCAGCAGGCGCCCGTGCCGCTGAGCGATATCACCGGCCCAGTTTTCGTATGTGGGTTCCGGGAGTCGAACTTGGGCCCTCACACTTGCCGGGCAGGCGCTTATGCCGCTGAGCCGTCTCACCGGCCCTTGTGTATTTTTTTAAGTTGGAAAGTCTTGAAGTGGCTGAGAAGTTGCAAGAGAAATACGGTGAGCACCTGTCTGCTCTTCACCTGGTTGGACCAACTGTAAACACGTTGCCACGTCTCCTTTATCTCCCCTAAGAAATTCTTAGACGCCCTTGGGTTCAAATTGTTGGGCTGTCACGTGATACTCCGGCCCTGTTCAGACAGGGCCTCGATTTGCTAAGCCCTGCTTGAGTCCCAGTGCCCATTTGAAAGCTCCTGGAGTTCTCTGGGAAAAACAATCCATCAACCCATTGGTGAGTTAATTCATTCATTTTCTCCCTCCCTTTCTTTGTTTCCCTCCCTTCCTTCTGGCTTTCTCTTCTTTCTTAACCCTTCAACAAATACTTTCTGAACACAGGAGGCCTTTGGGCCAAGAGCCCAGGACTCACTGATGGGCAAGATGGGCCTTTGCCTTTGTGGGTCTGATCGGTGCTAGGGGGAACTCTGAGGGGATACACACGTGATCACGAAGAGTGTCTACAAGGACGTACAGGATGCCCTGGGAATTCACGGGAAGGGTACTCGCCAGGCTAGAAGCACCATGGAAGGCTTCCTACCGGCGGTACTTCCAACTGGAAAGATGAAAGGAAAAGAGGAGGAAAAGGAAAAGATGTTTCTAGCTAGGACTACCCCAGGTGCTGTGTTCTTAGTCTTAGAAGTCCACCAAAAGGGCTTCAGCACACGCACACAGGCCACTTACAGAATCCAGGCAGTAGGTGGGGATCCGAAAGGGGATGTCGGCTGGGGTGAGTGCTGTCCCGGAGCTGGGTGCTGGGAACAGTTGAGGGAAGGGACAGAAGAGAGGCAGAATAGGAAGGCAGAGGAGGGAGGCTGAGCCCAAGCATCCAGGAGGCTAGGGAAGTGGGAGGACAAGCCAGTTTCTGTGGTCCTGGGCTTAGCAGACCTGGAGGAAAACTGGGAGTTGCTCCACAAACCTGCCCTTAGTATCTGGGTTGGGAAATTCACCAGATTTAATTCTAGCCTTGCCTGGGTGAATGGGACGCCCTCTGATGCTCCTAACTCTGTCTTTAAAATCCGGGAGAGTAAGAGCTGGCAGGTGAAGAGATTTTTAAGAGTAGAATTTATTATTTTTCCATTGTAAACTAATATATGCTTATTACAGAAAATTTAGAAAGTACAGACAAGCAGAAAGAAGAAAAAAAATTAAGTGGTGGTATTTTATGGTACTGTGGCATTAGTCTTAGAAATCCAATTGAATGGAGGGCAGTGGGTTTTATTCCTTTTATTGTTTAGCTGATGGGGAGAAAAAAAAAAAAAAAAAAAAAAAAAAACCCAAGCCTGTACTCTTTGCAGAATTGCCCTGAGTCCCAGGTGTAGAGAATTAGCTTATTAATTATAAGGAAAATGATAGAGTTGAGAAGGAACTCCCCCAGCCCTACGGCTGGTCGGAGAACACATTTAAGGTGGGATGAGATGGAAATGACCTTCTTCAAGAGCATGGGCTCATGAGTCACCCCTCAGGCCGCCTGCTAGCTGAAACTGTCCTGGGGACCATCCCCACCTGATGTGTCCCCACTCAGTCCCAGCCCAGCCATTGAACTGCGGGTCTTTTTTCCCTCATCTCCCACATTGACATTCGCATTCTGTGATTTCTTCTTTAACCTCCTTATGAAATCAAATATTTGAGACACGTAATTTTTAGAGTTCTTTTTTCCTGGTGGGAAGACTTATTTATTTACTTTGGTTTACATTCCATTTGCTCCCAGGAAGGATTTGTGATCACCTATAATAAACTGCACTTTCTCAACAAGGCTGCCAGATAAAAGTAGAAAATAAAACATCGTACTAATGACAATGATTAAAACACTCAGAATAACATCGCGTACGGGCTTCAGGTTTTGTTGCAAGTGGTGGCGAGGGCGAGAGGGAGGGATGACGGGTCGTGTGATCATTTATTTGGAAGGAAACCGACCAAGTCTGAGGAAATGGACTCTGCCACTAAATCCTGCAGGAATTGGCTGCAGAGGCGCCTCTGTCAGGGCCACGAGCTGTAGAAGGTCCACGCTGTCGATGGTGGCTGGGAATGTGGGGGCATTTCTTAGAGTCATCTCTTAATGAACGCTGGGGGACACAGGGAGACGAGGGAAGCGAGCAGTTGGAAAAGGGGACCCCTGCTAGGGCCCTGCGCAGATGTGCACTGGCATGGGCCCCAGTGAGCTTCCAGAGGGAGACAGCGCGACACTGCTGGATCCTTCCTGGCTGAGAGACCCCAGGGATGTAGTAGTTCAGACTCCTTAGGGTACCCCGGGTCTCAGTTTACCTCCTGCCTTCAGCTCTTCCTTGTGCTTCCCCATTCCAACCAGAGAGCTCAGGGGCTTGGGCAGGAAGATGCTGCATCCTCCCGCAGTCTGTACTTCCCAGAGAGGCAGGGCGGGGGTGCAGGCAGGCACCGGAGGGGCGGCTGTGTGGTCAGGCAGTCCGGGAAGAGGACACAGAATCTTAGTTTTCTGTCTGGACCCCAAAGTACCCAGATGAGATTCTGATAGAACAACCATGGGAATGTGAGGTGAGCACGGGTGAGTAACACAGACAAAGCATTAACAGAAATCAGAGAGGCCAGAGAACCATGAGCTGAGCCTTCGGCCCGGGGTGAGTGGCCTTGATGGGGCCAGGGGTGGGTGTGGTTGGGAACGGCGGATGCGCGGTGTGCTTGAATGAACATTTATGCGCGCTATTTGTTGTTTAATTTGTATAAATGGGACACCAGGTAGGAGAACACCGCAGACCAGGCATGAGCTTGGCTCTGTGCGGCCCTCGAGGAGACTCGCATGGCAGAGAGGAGCTGGGCGCGGCCAGCTGGGTGGGCGGACCCCGGGGTGACCGATGGGCAGGCTCTGACCTGGTGTCTCCCCACTGGGCCCTCAGATCAACAGAGCCTTTACAAATGAGCGGCCCTGTCTTTATTGTTCAGATTTCGTAAGGCGTTGGGACCCCTTATGAGAGTCTCTGAAAGGAACTGGATTGCTAATAAATGCAAACTGTAAAATATTCATCTGAGACGATTATTTCATATTATTGAGTAAGTACAAAAAGAATGAACTTTCTACTCGCTTATGGAAGAATTCATAACTATTGGAGCTATTTAGTGAATGAAATATTTAGCCTAATTTATATGCTTTAAATGACCTCAGGATAAATGTTATGGTTTAGAGCTGGAGAGGAAACTTAGGGAAATAAACACAGACTTCTGCTCTCCTCCTGAGATGGGCAGGCGGCACACGTGGGGCTGCGTGGCTCCAGGACCAGCTCCACGGCCCAGGCAATGGCCCTGCCTGCCTGCTCTGGGCCTCAGTGTCCCCGTCGAACCCCTTGAACCTTTTTGCTGTCGACACTTCTGCAATCTGGGCCGCCAGCTGGGCATCCTGCTCTCCTGTGTCACGGTGGCCCATGGGGACTGTGAAGGGTGAGCTTCCCACTGTGGCAGCCGTGCAAGCCCGACATTCCTGTCCCCAGGTGGCTTGCCATGTGGAGCCCCTTCCTGGCTCAGGCTGAGCTTGCACACCTGCCTCACGGTGGTCACCAGATCACCAGGAAGCTGGTTTGCGTGGCACCTCTGAGCCACTTTGATTTCTGATCGCCCAGGACCTGGGGTCTGGGCAGTGGATGCGGAGTCCCTTGTTCCTGCAGCATGCGGACTCTGCAGTCTCTGCTGTCCCTGTTTCTGGGCCTGGCCAGGGCCCGAGGCCTTTCTTCAGGGAGCGCCCGTTTTGAGCATCTGGTTTCTAGGTCTTGAGTGTGGACCCAGAACACACATAGGAGGCGTTGGAGCTGCCCAGGACAGGCCGGGTCAGGCAGAAATGGGCCAGATATGGGCATTCACCAGTCCCTTGCTGCTGGGAGGGCTCCCTGGAGCTGGAGAAAGTGGAAGCCTAGCAAGGGAGAGGACTCAGTTGAAGGCTCTGCCAGGAGTTCCCTCCTCCCATCCCCCCCTCCCCTCCCTCTCTGCTGGTCCCCTCCCCCCATTCCATCACGTGGAGCTCCTGGGCCTGGTCCCCACCCTCCGGTGCTACCCTGGCCCACAGTCTCTCTGCATCGTTCCCTATGGTGTCTCTGGGCCTGGCTGCTCTTCCGAACCAAACCCACCTGTCCGGCTCCCTCCCTGGCACCTCCACTTGTCCAGCAGGCCCAGAACCCGGGTGCCTCTGAGGGCAGAGTCCCTGTGCTGACTGCCCGCCGGCCCTGGCCTCCGTTCCTATGAGGCCCACATCCCTCCTGGAGAGGCCCTCCCGGCCTGGCCTCATGCATCCCCAGCCCACTGCTTTTAGCTGCTTTTTGTGTGTGTGTGTGTGTTTGGGTACCGGGGGTCGACCTCAGGACCTCGTGCGCCAGCAGGCGCCTGTGCTGCTGAGCGATATCACCAGCCCTTTTTTCGTATGTGGGTTCTGGGAGTCGAACTCGGGCCCTCGTGCTTGCCAGGCAGGCGCCTACGCCGCTGAGCCATCTCACCGGCCCTCTTTCAGCTGCTTAACATGAGCCCCGGTTTCATCATCTGTGAAACAGAGAAAATACAGCCCGTGAGGCTGTGAGACAGTGCGCGGACAGCTCACGGAACAAGGCGAAGCCCAGAGCAGGCGCTCTGTGCAACTCGGCTGTCACTGTTTGTTCCCCACTGCCCTTCCCTGGCCCCTGCTGGTGGTTGCAGCCACTTCCTGGACATGTCCACCTCCTCGGTGTTTTATTTTCTCCACACCCCTCATCACTGTCCACACACACACACACACACACACACACACACACACACACACTGGAATATTATTATATATTTGCCACATATTGTCACAAAATATTACACACGTGTATGTATACACCACGTTTCATTTATTCACCTGTGGATAAACACATAACGATTGGGTTGCTTCCGCCCCTTGGCTGTTAGGACCAACGCTGCTCTGAACGGTGTTGAACGAATGTACGCTCCAAGCCAAAAGTGCTTTTACCTCTTTTGTGTACAGACTCATTGTAATTGTTGGATAATTCTGTATTGACTTATTCAAAGAACACAGACTGCTTTCCAAAGCGGACGCACCACTTGATGTGCCCCAGCCGTGCACAGAGTTCCAGTATCTGCACTTGTGTGCCAATGCTTGTCATTTTATTATTAGTTTTTTGATAATAGCCCTCGGTTATGGTTTCTATCTAGATGTCCTCCAAAGCCTCAGGTGCTCATAGGTGGGGCTTTGGGGAGTGATTAAATCATGAGGATGTGATACTCATCACTGGATTGGTCCACTGATGGGTTTATGGTTAAATGTGATATTGGGAGGTGGTGCCTGGGTGGAGGAGGAGGTGGTCACTGGGGGCGTGGCCTGGAAGGGTCTCTCTCTCTCCCTCCTCCTCCCTTGATCTCTCTCTGCTCCTGCTGCCATGCCATGAGCTGTTTTTCCTCTGCCTTGCCCCTCTGCCTTTGAGCCAGCTGACTCTGGATTGAAACCTCTCAAAACTGTGAGCCAAAATAAACCTTTCCTTTATGGTTGTATGTGTCAGGTATCGTGTCTCAGCCACAAGAAAGTAACTAAGACATTGTCGTAACTGGTGTGAAGTGCATTCTCTCTCTCTCTCTCTGCTATACTGGAGTTGGAATCCAGGACCTTTGCACTAAGCTACATCCTCAGCTCTTCCTGTTTTTCATTTTGAAACAGAGTCTCGCTTAGTCACTAAGTTGCCCAGGCTAGGCTTGAACTTGTGATTCTCCTGCCTCAGCCTTCCTTACAGACTACAGGTACTGAGACTATAGGTATTTGCCACTGCACCTGGCTTCACTGTGGTTTTGATTTGCTCTGTTGGAATGACTAATAGTAGTGAGCATGTTTTTATGAGCTTATTGGCCATGTGCAGATCTCCTGTGGAGAAGTGTGTGTTCCGGCTCTTCATCCATTTTGAACGCAGTTGTTTTTCTGTTGCTGAGCTGGTGAGGTTTAGAAGGAGCCTGCTCTGCCTGTGAGGCGTAAAGAGTTTTTTTTTTTTTTTTTTAATCTTGGGAGACTGAGCACATGTAGATGGTTTTGGAGTAGGGGAGGGGGCGCCCTGATGATATTAGATTGCTCACCAGAGTGGCATTGCAGAAGGGGCTGGGGCTGGTCAGTGTGTTAGGTGATGGATGAGGGGTTGGAGGAGGTTGTGGAGATGGTGGAGGGGGGACAGTGGTGGGGGCCACATCCCTAAGCCTGGGGTGGCTCGGAGGACAGAGTTGAGAGGACAGGACACTCCCAGCGACCAGTGCTCTCTCCCCCATGAAGTTATGCTGGGGTTGTCCCAGTGGTGCTAGTGCAGCGCTGCTCTTGTCACTGGCAGGGCTGGGGGGCTTCGGTGCTCCGCCTCATGCCCTCCTGGTGACCCCACAGGGCAGCCTGCAGTCCTTGGGGTGCAGGTGAGCCAAGTGGGACTCAGCGGAGCTCTGTTCCTGGCTGCATGTAACAGAGGTGGTCGGGGATGGAGCTGGGAGTGGGCTTTAGGGTACCTGGCTTCTCCCATCCCTTTGCCGCCTATTGGTTGTACCTTTGTTCTTGGTGGTGAGGACCAAGTGTTTGCTGCCTTCTGCTTCCCGGAGCCGGCAGGATTTTTCTCCACATCATGCCTCTGTTCCTCCGCCTGAAGCATCCTGTACACTCCCGTCCTTGAGACTCCTCTTCCTTAAAGCCAAACGACAAACAGCAGCCAAAAGCCTCCTCCGAAGTCAGGCATAGGGAGGCTTGGCAGTGGCACCGCTGTCAGAGGCCAGGCCGCAATCTTGGATCGCAGAAACCCAGGCCAATGCTTGTCCTAAAAATACAGCTCCTAAAATAGATTGGTCGTGTGGGAGCCCGCCGTGTGCGCCTGGGTGGCCTTGAGAGGGAAGGGGTGTGCGAGGCTGGGGTTCTGGGGAGGCCCCTCCAGCCCTTGGCCTTCAAGCCCCACCCAGAGGCCAGCAGCCCGCTCCTGGCTGGCTCCAGTCTGCACACAAGGAAATCTGAATTGCCAGGGAGCCTGGGGCCACGCCTGGAAAAAGCTGCAAATAACAGTTTGTGTATGGGGTGTGAGGCTTTAAATAGCCTGGCAGGCCTGAGGGGGTTGGAGATTCAGTCAGCTGTGAACGAGCTGGAGACAGGCTCCCTTTTCCCGGGAATCCCAACGCCCACCAGAAATGTGAACTTGCTTTTGCTCCCTGTCACAGCTTGTGCATTAGAAGTGCGTTAGATGCGGCAGTGACAGGGCAGGTGGCTGCAGGGACACGGGCCTTTCTGTAAGTAAAGCCCAGCCCAAGTCTAGGTAGAAAAATCGAGCTTGGTTGTAAGGCAGCTGAACAATCTGCCATGTCGCCTCTTGCCGGAGAGCCTCAGATCGGTTGTAGAGGTTTAGCGTTTGGCTCTGTTCCAACAAGGGACCCTGTTCTGTGAGGCACCCTGGCCAGCTCCTCCCAGTGGGACTCGTATGGAGGGGCGTCTGGAGTCACATATTCTGAGCGACCTCTGGGTGTCATGTCTGAGTCCGAATCTGGGGCTGGGGACTGTTTGAGACCCCCAGCGCGTCGAGTTCAGGCAGAATGTCGCAGCTGTGCGTGTGCTTGAGTCTTTTCCTAGCGAGAGTATGAGTGGGTGTTCAGACACCTAAAGGCCCTGACTCGAAGCCACAAACTCAATGATCTGTAAATTTTCTTCCAGTTCTTGGAATCTCTGATTCTATTATTCTAAGTCAGAGAGTTTTGAAAGTTACAGGATAGAATGTCTTTGAGAACCATGCCAGGGTTGGTAAGTTTCCACTCCCCGTGCTGGACCTGGCAGGTAGATGGACTGGCACCTTGGAAGTTACAGGCAGGGCCTGGTCTGCTCTGCCTGACAGCTGCGGGGTCCCCTCCCCCTGGCACATGACCCTTTTGGGGGACCGAGTGGGGACAGCCAAGCTGGACGTCCTGCCTCAAAGCCCTGTCCCTCTGGTCTACAGCAGTGCCTGCCCAGCCTTTCATTGGCTCCGCTCCTTCCCTCTGCCTAGAGTGCCCCGCTGTCCTCTGTCCCAGGCCTGTGTGCTCTGGTCTGGTCTTTCTGGTCTGGTCCCATGGAGACTGGGTTCTTTGCCTCGGTCGGATGCCTCTTATTCGTCGCTGTACGTGTGTGTGTCTATCATTGGGTTCCTTGGGTGGCTGGGTCTCAGTCACTCGCTGAACACTTTATCTGCACCTTCTATGGGTGAATTTTGCATTATTTTACACGTGTCCTGTGTCACTAGTGGCAGGGAGGAAGGGTCAGTGCCAGATTCATTTTTATAACGTCTCAAGAGCTATGCAAATTGTGCGTGCTCGCCTGTTGGAAGGATGAGGGAATGGGCTGCAGTGCGTGACACGAAAATGAAATGAACTTTTCAGAACGTTGATATTTCCTGTATCCTAAAAGGATCTCTAATAACAGAGCCTTTGATTTCCTGAATTAAAAGTAATCAGCTTCCATATTCTGTTAGTAGGAGAGACAGGAGAAGAAATCGAGGTAGCCAATGGCGGGTTTCTTTCTACCTCCTTGGCTACGCAGCTTCCTGTGTGTTATTTTGGTAACCCTTTCCCAGGCTGTGTCGGAGGACCCGTGGGCTGTCTTCACTGGCTATGGGTTGTTTCACGCTTCTGGGCCTCCAGGTGCAGCATCAGAGAGAAATGCGCTTGGTACTGGAACCAGTGACCCCTGAGTTGTGATCTTGGCTTTGTGGTCCCAGCTGTGTGACCTTGCTTAGGTTGCTGCTTCTCTCTGGTCTTTTTCTTTATTTTTTGCACATCCATTAGGTGATAAACCCGAGACCGATGCTTCCTGTGGTCTCTTCAAGCCCCGAAAGTGTATGATTTTGTGACCACACCATCTCAACTCATTCACATATGTGAACTGAAGCGGCTAATGAGCTAGCTTTGCGTCTTTGTGAAATGTAAATTCCCGCCTAGTAACATGAGTTAATTGAGCAAGCGTTCATGCTAAGCACCTACTATGCGTCTGTCTCAGATTTGAGACTTTTAGTGTAGGTAGGAAATGGAAATCCTGAGTTCTCAGTTCGCAGGAAATGGGAATCCATCTAATGTGTTTCTATGTATTTTTTCAGGAAAAGAGTAAGTCTCCTCCCCTCTTCAGAAGCACCACTCTTTTTCTTTGGTCTCTTTCCCTGGGCCACCAGACTCAGGCTGGTGCCCTACAGGTGAGCCTCGTAGGACTGAGTGGCAGGTGCCCAGATGCACGGGTCAGAGTGACCGGTGTGCCAGCCTGACCGCTGCCTGCTTTCTGCCCCTGGTCCACATTGCCCTCAGCAGAGGCAGGGAGCAAGGGGCTCACGGCTTCTCTCCGAACACAGTGGTGCAGAACGAGACACACGAGGGCTTCCCTGTGGGGGTCTCCCTCCTCGGGGGCGCCTAGGCTTAGGACCCTCTCCTGTTTCCCCTCCGCGGGATCCACAGCCTGCGCTGACGCCTGGTCATTTGGTCCTCTCTTGTCCATGTCCCTCCAGGGGTGAGTGCAGTTGGGGGCTGGGGCCTGTCCCCTGAATGACCCTTCATGGTCTCAAATGTGCTTCCTGAGAAAGCCGTCGTGGAGGTGGTGAGTGGAGGCCCAGCTAACAGCAGAGCAGAGCTGGGTCTGCATGGTGTCAGGGTACCTCTGACATGGGGTGTGGTCGTTTTTATCCCCATTGGACTTTCCCTAAGGGGGGACAGCATCTTGCTGTCGTCTGTATCATGGAAAGGACAGGTACGGCCGAGACCACCCAGGGCGCACTCTCCTCACCCTGAGAACACCGTGGTGATTTCACAACCTCCTCCCCTTCTGAATCCTCTTGGCCTGCTCCTCACAGAACTTACGCCACTGGTTATGCTTGGCCACCAAGAAGGGGCTCTGAGGGAAAGGCTAATTTACAGGAGGAGCCTTTCCTCTGGCGAGGGCTAACCGTGTGGTCTCCATAACGGAAGCAGCCTCTGCCCCTTCCTCTCAGAGCAGGGTAATCGTACTTAGGCATGGGGAGGGGCATTTCCTGCCGTTGGGGCCAAACTCACGCTCGGAGTCAGGTCTGGCTTTCAACATTTATCCTTTTCCTTCTCAGCCATTAAATTGGCCAAACTAGAAAATCCAGGCTCGAGGCCTGACCTGGGCCCTGGCGCTGTTATCGCTGCTCAGCAGCAGGGAGCTGCTCCAGGCACTCCCACGTGAGGTCTCCGGGGACAGCAGTGTTAGGAAAGGCCCCACTGGAGCCTGAAAGGACCAGGACGCCGGCCTGGCCACAGAGTGTGTGCTCCCACGCAGGCTCCCTGCATCTCCATCCTAGGCAGAAGATCGTGGTGGACGGAGGGGCGCCTGTGAGCCCTCGAGGCGCCTGGGGCCAGGCTCTTGCCCCAGAAACACTAGCTTGCCGTTTCTTTTTTTTTTTTTTTTTTTGTGGGTACCGGGGGGTCGACCTCAGGACCTTGTGCGCCAGCAGGCACCCGTGCCACTGAGCGATATCACCGGCCCCTTTTTCGTATGTGGGCTCTGGGAGTCGAACTCAGGCCCTCACGCTTGCCAGGCAGGCGCTTAAGCTGCTGAGCCATCTCACCGGCCCTAGCTTGCCGTTTCTTGAAGCTTACGCTCAGCCTTCCCCTGAACTCGCAGACCCTGCTGGGGTCTCTGGCTGGCAGGCTGAGGGTTGGGGCAACCTTTAGGAGGTCTTCACGCTCAAGCTTTTCTTGTGCACCGGATCAGTGTCTGTAAGGGTGTGTTGGAGTCATCTAGAAAGACTTTCCTGGTGACAGCAGCATGCATGCTGAGGCCGGGGCCAGGATGTCAGGCTTTGTAATTGAACAGATCCCTCGTGAAGAGGGGCTCAGGGGCCGGCAGCTCCTGGCAGCCTTGGGACAGCAGTGACACAGCCTGAGATGAGGAATGAGCTCATAGAGGGTCCCCTGTCAGCAGGACCAGGATGGGAGCCCCATTACCCCGTTTCCCAGAGATGAGGATGCCTCACCACCAGAAATGCAACAAGCTATCAGACTGCAAGAAATCAGCCACACAAATGATGAAACAATAAACCAGAATCTATTTGTTCTGCTACTGTGCAAACATGGTCAAAATTGTCATCAAGATACAAAACAGGAGCCCAGAAACACCGGGAGCCCTTTGCCTTCGAGGCTGAAGTCAGACTGTTTCCTGGAGGAGCCCTGTTCTGCGTCCGGTGTCTGTGCCCAGCTCAGCCCTGCCCTATTCGCTCTGTTTCACCTGCGCTTGCAGAAATGTCGCTTGGCTCCCCTTCCTTCTCTTTCGCAGGCATAGCCTTTGTGATTCCAGAAGTAACTTGGGCTCCAGCCCTCTGGGGCGGCCTTGGTGGTCTCTCACTCAGGGGCTCTTTGGTGCGGCTGTGACGGCACATTTGTGTCAGAGTTACCTGCTGAAACACCCGGTCTTTTCTAACAGGCGGTTCTAACAGGTGGTTCTGTTCTGAAGCAATTTAGTCTATAACAGGGGTGTGAGTTGTAGCAGAGCAGGGCTAACAGCTTTGCCGAGTTTGTTTCTAGAATGTTCCACAATGGCCCTTGTGCTAAAGGCTTGGTCCACAGCTTGGTGCTATTGGAAGGTGAAGCCTTGGAGATCTTGGCTCACTGAGGACATGCTGTGAAGGACTCTGGGGGACCCCAGCCCCTTCTTCATCTGTTTCTCTTTCTGGCCATGAGGTGAGTGGTTTTGCTCCTCCATGTACCCCTGCCATCACGTACAGTCTACTATAGGTCCAAAAGTTGCAGGGCCGACTGACCATGGGCTGGGGTCTCCAAAACTGTGAGCTGAAAGAAACCTTATTTTAAATAAGATGATTTTCCCAGGTTTTTGTCGTACTGATGGGAGGTTGACTACTATAAGAAAATTCCAAAGCATACAAAGGCCATAGACAGATAGGCAACATCCCACATGCTGTGCCCAAGGCAGAGGTTGCCCGGGGGCAGGAGGACTCCTGTAGAAGATGCCCCTCCTTCTGTCACAGTGGCAGGCCCGGCGCTGGGGCTGAAAACTGTGGCTGGCCTTGCACCTGGCACAGGGCAGCACAATGATCATGTACCAGGTGTGTAGACGGGCACCCACCCAAAGCCCCATGGGGCTTCTGTAGAGACCAGAGTGCGGGGCTGGCTTTCACCAGGCGTTAGGCAGAGCTCAGTGGTCCCATTGTCCCCACCCATCCCAGGACAGCCAGCCCCTGTTCCTTCCAGTCCAGGCCGTAGCTACTGTACTATACCCCACACAGGCAGCACCCCACATCTGGGCACTCCCTGCTGGGCACCTTCTTTCTGCCGTGGAGAGGAGTAAGTCGAGGATCCGCCCCGAGGACAGGCCATCGTGGCTGACACAGCCAACCCCAGGACAGGTGTCTGAGGTGCTCAGAGAAACTTTCTTCAGGGCCACCAAGCCCTCGCTGAGCCGAATCAGCTGCATTTACATGGGCTGAGCCGTGGCTGTGATGAACTGTGCTGCAGCAGGGCCGTAACAGTGAGAGCAGGCCGTACAGTGGGGCACGAAGGCTGGGGTGCCCGCAGGCTGGAGCAGGCGCTGGGTGGGGAGTCTGTGGCTGCTGGATGGTGTGTGCCTCCTCTGGCCCTGGAGTGGACAGGTGGGTCCTCCTGCCTCAGCTTCTCTGTGCCGCTCCTGGGTTTTGCTCTGCTTCCTGCTGCCTCTCAGCCCTGCAGGGCTATCAGACATGCGCATTCCTGTGTGCTGCCTTCATCTTCCTCGCTCCATCTTTCCCTTGCCTTCTTTTGTGATTTTCAAAAATAACAATCGAAAGCAGCTGCTGGACAGTGAGCAGAGAAAGGAGGGGGAAATGGAAGGGCAGGAGGGAATCTGGGGGTGAGGAGACCTCCAACTTCTCCCTGTGGCCATGGTCTCTTGGGGGCACACGTCTGTGGTCTCAGTCACCTGGAGTCACCCACAGTTAGCCGAAGTGTGCATCGTCAGGAGGTCTGCGGTAGCCTGACGCTAGGTCTCCAGGCCTGACCCTTACCTCGGCCCACCTCTGTGCTCGGATCACCTCGGGTCGTCACAGGAAGGGTTGGCCCAGCACAAGGAGATGTTTTGGGAGAGGCAGACACCACTTTTGGGTGACTTTTATTACAGTGCGTTGTTGTCATTGTATTTTCTTGTGGGTTGAGTTGTTCATCGCTTAGTGTGCCTGGCTTACAAGTATGATAGGGAAAACACGCAGTGTATAAAGGGCCGAGTCCCCTCCCCGGCTTCAGGCATCCGCTGAAGGCCTTGGAAGACACCACTGCAGATGGGGGGCTGCTGCGCATCAACAGGTAGCCGTGTACACCTTGAACATGTGCCGTTTCTTGCCTGGCAGGTCTGTCCCAGGAGAGCTGTGTTAGGCCCCCACCCATTTGGAGTAGGAAAGCCGTGGGAAGGTGTGTGAATATTTAGCTTTCACAGAAGCCTGTCATCTGCTCCCCTCAGCACAGGGAGTTTTAATGCTGGGGCTCAGGCACTTTAAGATCATCGTCAGTAGTGACAGAGACTTCTGTCACTAGAGCTTCATCATCTGCACATCAAGCCAGTGCACACGAAGAGAGGGGACAGGAAGTGACCTGCCCAGGGGCCACGGCCCATCCATCGCCATGCTCTGCTTTTCACCTGGGTCTCTGGAGCATGTCTTCTCCTCCAGCACTGATTGGGGATGGGACAGAGTGCCAGTTGGGAGCAGTGCCAGTTGGCAGCATGTGTTGGCAATTGCTTGTCACCTACCCTGGAGAGCTGGCCGGGGCCAGCAGGGAAGGCGGTCTTTGCTTGCCTGCAGTGGGCGGTTGCCCCTTTGCTTCTGTCCCGTGACCCTGCATCCGCAGCTGTGTGCTGTGGGTGTGGGCGGCGGCTCCCAGGCTTCTGTTGCTCCGCTGCTGCCTTGGCTGGCCACTGAGGGAGGGCGCGGGGGGTGTGGCTGACCCCAGCATAAGCGTGGGGTGCCTCTACTATGTGGCAGTGCAGCAGGGGACATCAGGAGTGAGTGGCGTCTTGATTTGGCCTCCCTGACTCATTGAGGATGACATAAAGCAGCCTCTCTTTGAAAAGTCGTATCACTTAGATCTTGGTTTCCCAGTTATCAGAATTTCCCAGTTTTCTGGCAAAATTGCTTGGTGAATTCTGAAGTCCTGGAGGTGTAAGGCCACCCCAAGGCCTGGGTCTGACAGTTTTTCACTGCTCTTTCTCTATCTGATCAGATGGTATTTGTTGGCCATGTGCTGCGGTGTTTGAAGGATGGTTGGCTGTGACCAGTGTTTGGGGTCCTCTCGGTGGATATTAGGCAAGTGTTGCTCTCTTGGGCAGGGGCTGGGGGAGCCATGGTAACTCTTCCAATCAAGGTGCCAGCTCTATGTATGTGGGACTCCCTCCTCTCTCACTTGAAACCCAGAGAATTGTTGGATTGGCTATAATAGCAGCTAACACATAGCTGAGTTAAAAGGTGAGACTGGCAGTTTTCCAGGGACCAACAATGAAGGTGAAACTCAGGGTTGAAGCTGAATCTCCCTACTGGAGTTCCCACTGCAAGTCCCTTAAGGGCCCAGCTCTCACAGCTCCAGGGAGCTGGAACTAGGCTTCTTGGACAAAACTGGGAGCAAATGTAAACTCTCCTCTCTGTCAATAAAATCGGAGAAATTATTTCCATTGGCTCAGAAATACAGTCTGCCTTCAGCATCCTGAACTGTAACTATAAACAGAGCTTTCTAAAAGAAAGGGATACCAACTCTATGTGGTACCCCTCTATGTGGGGTGAGGTGAGATCAAATCTATGTGGAGGTGAGATCAAATCCTGCCAGTCCATGTGGACGGAAACTCAGAGCTGCAACCCTGACAGAATTTGGTGTAGAACAAGTGGGGCCCTTAAGGCTGTGTCACGTATAAGTGTAGGAATGCCCTGTGGGGATGATTCCTTATCTTAGGACACACAGGAGAGTCTTGTGGGAAAATGTGGAGGTAAGCTCTTAGGCAAAAATTATAAAGTGAACAAGAAAATCCATTAGAGATAAACAACAAATGCTGTGAAAGAAGAACTCATGGCTTAGGACATATGGATTATGGTACAATCGGAGGAGGATATTAGACCAAATATGTATAAAATGTTCAAAGAGATAAAATAAGAAATATAATCCACAATATTGAACGGGAGACAATAGGGGGAAGGAAGCAGTTTACAAAAATCGAGTGGTTGTTCTAGAAATAAAAATGTATGGTATTTGTATTGGTCAGCTTCCTGTTGCTGGGACAAAATACCTGATATATATAACCTAAGGGAGAAAGGATTTGTTTTGGCTCTCAGTCTCAGAGGTTTCAGTCCGTGGTTATCTGGCTCCAGGGCAGAAACAAATGGCAGAGAGACATGGTGAGGAAAGCCGCTCACATCATGGTGGCCAGAAGCGGAGAAGAGGGGAAGCACTAAACCGAGAGGAAGGGGCTGGGGATGGGACAGACCCTTCAAAAGTGTGCCCCCAGTGACCCACTTCCTCCAGCTGGGCTCCAACTTCCAATAAGCCCGTTCAGCTATGAACTCATTCATAGATTAATCCATTGATAACATTAGCACCTCCACGATCTAATTAACTTCCAAAATTCCCACCTCTGAACACGTGACTTTTGGGGGGGCATTTTAGATCTAAACTCTAACATATTTGAAACTAAAACCAACAGCTGCCCCCCCCAATAGGTAGGGTAAACAAAAGAACAGACATCCTGCTAAGGAAGAGCAGTCAACACTCCGGTGGCCCTAGGAGATCATCCAGATTGTCACTTAGGATGCAAAGCTGGAAAATAGGAACGTTAAGGCCCAACATACACCCAACAGAGCTGCCCCGGGAGAGGAGAGAGTGCAGAAGGAGGTACCCTCAAGAGAAGCATGGCTGAAAGTATAAGGAAAGACCCAATCCTTTCCCACTGAAAACAAACCAGGTCCCAAGTGAGATGAATCAAAGCAAAAACCACGTGGGGACACATCATGGTGAAACCTTGGACCCCTGAGACAAGGAGAGAGCTTAAAAACCACCAGCAAAGCAGCTGCAGGCAGACCTCACTCACTTGGACAAATAAGAACCGGGGAAAATGCAGGTCAGGGCTGCATCCTCCGTTTGAATACGTGTCCCTAAGGAAAGTGCTGGGGCACATATGCACTGCTGGTCTTCAGCTGGCCCGCACCATGACGTGGTGGGAGCTGTCCCCAGAGTGTGCCACGCTGCCCCCTGGTGTGTCACTAGAGTTGTGTTTACTCCAGGAATACTTTTCTGGGCTAAACCTTCCAACACAGGCTGTGGGCCTGGGATCCCCTTGACAGGTGCTGCTGAGAATGAAAATGTGATCTTTCCAGGATGCTTACCTCCTATTAATAAAAGAAAAAAGCAAACCAAATTAGTCTTGGGAAGCAAAGTGCCATATGAATCAGCTTTCCTCACTCTGAAAATAACTTGCTAAGAATTTATAGATCCCTTAAGTTCTTCTGATTTTTTATATTGTTTACTTTCCTCTCCAAAATATCAAATAATTCACAGGTGGTGGGTATGGTGACTGTATGGATAATTTGAAATGAGAAATGGACAGCAAGAGAAATTTCCTTCCAGGGGGTCAGTGCTGGGGTGACTCTCTAAGACTAATGGTGCTGGATTAATAACCCGGGGCTGCTTCAATATTCATAGCCAGTTCCCTCTGAAGTCTGGGATATTTCCCACTTTTATGTCCTGCACAGAACTGTAAAGCAAAGATGGTTTCATTGCAGCTATGTGCGTAATGAGATGCGCAAGGGCCGCTCCTGCCCATTAATCAGCATTTGGGGGAGGCTGCTGGAAGCCTGACCTATTGCCATGAAAGCTGATCTGAATGCAATGATTTTTCCCCTGTGGGAGTTGGTGCTGCAGGACCTGAGAGCTGGCTCTGGCAGCCAGGGGCCCGGCTGTGAAGTTGTACCTCGGGGAGGAGGAGGCTCAAAGCTCCAGGGGGCGTGAGCAAATTTTTGGGCTCTCTGAATGAAAAGGCTGCAGGGCCTTGGAGGAGACACGGGATGTGGAGTTTGCCATGGTCTATCTGTTTCCCGGGGCCATCTCTCAACCCCTCTGGCTTTACCACAATGGGTGGTGTGGGGAGGGCTCTAGTCAGCAGGAAATTGAGTGCATCTCTCTGCCTGGCACTGGGCTAAGAGCTGAGGGCAATGAAGTAATCCAGATGCTGCCTCTGCCTGTAAGGTACTCGGGAGGGAGGGCAGGCAGAAAACCAATCCGATGGTCTCTGTGGCTTGCGTTCATGAAGGGTGTGGGTGCGATCAGCACACAGATGACTGTGTACCACTCACCTTGGAGGAATGGATGGGAAGAGGGGTATTTTGGTTTCTGCAGAAGTAAAGTCTGAGCTAAATCTAGATGTAATTAACACGTGACGAAGAACAGGCGAAGAGGGACCGGAAGTGAGATGTGCCTTCAGGGCAAGGGGCGTGTTGTTCGGAGGATGTTGTTGGTAGAGCCCAAAGTATGAAGCAGCAAGAGGCCAGTCTGGTGAGGGCAAGATCGTGGACTGTCATGCAGGCTTTTGGACCTCGTGGCGATACTCGTACTTCCACTGGGGCCCATGCGTGTGGCATCCAGTGATGCAGGTGGGTGGATCGTGGGGGTGGGAGGCGGACTGGAGGGCCACTGTGGGCTCCCTGCTCCCTGCACTCTCCTTGGTAGAAGTCAGAAATAAGCCCAACTATACAATTAGTTTCCAGAGGTTTTAGAGACCTTCCATATGGCTTCTAGTAAAGGGAAATAAGGATGGTAGGGGCACATCTCCAACTTCAGACTCAGAAACTGACAGCTGGGAGGATTCACAGCTGTCTACCTTCCCTGGCACGGACTTCTGGCTACTTCAGTGTTTCTTCTTGCAGGGTCCTGTCCTTGTGTTGATGGCTTTTCTGAGAGGTGCCATGTTGGGCCAGGAGCGAATACTGCCCTGGGATTCCTTTGACTCCTGGTCGAAGTTTGTACTTTGGGAGTTTTCCAGCCTCCTTTGGTTGTGAAAAAAAGAGGGTGGGGAAATGGTTGAAGAAAGGTCAATGCCACAACATTACCCACCTCATCTCTGGGGAATGAAAAGGGGCAAAAAAGGATGTCTCCCATTTGTATTTGGATTCACACACAGCACTCCCTAGCTGCTGAGATTCATGGTACCATCACGAATATCTGCATTAAAAGACTGCTTTGAGGATCAATAGCAGTGCACGTGTCGCATTTAAATATCTGCAATTAAGGCCAAGGCTGAAAGCTCAACTCCTTGGAGGCCCACTGGACCTGGGGGAAGGGAGAAGTGGAACCTTAGTTATATATTTCAATGACCTGGGGATCAATATATGCCAGATTACATTTTCTTATCTGTTCTTTAAATCTCCATCCTTGCTTAGCTCCGTATTTTCAGTGTACTCAGTCAGCTTGGGGTTTTTGGTGGTGGATGTGGTGATTCCTTGGCTAGCAGTGATTGGCCCTGAGCTGTAAGACCTTGGAGGCAGATTCCAGAAGACGGAGACATGGCCAGGGTGTCCACGCTGGTAGATGGAAGGTAGAGCAAGCCCCTAATGAGAAGCTGGAAGAGTGCGGGACAGATTTAGTGTGATGGTGGGCATGGAGGGAGATTCTAGTCAGTCTTTAATGTGAGATGCAGCCATCTGTCTGAGACAGTTAGGAAGGTTGGGCATGGATACAAAGACCCTTATGCTTTTTATTTGTTCACTTCAGTAGCAATGCCTAGATGTGCATTTACTGCCAACTGGAGATGCTCTTCAGTATATTTCTCCCTGACACTTTTCTGGGTCCAAGTTTATGGCAGAAATTAAGCCCAGGAGAAAACGTGCATAATGTGGACCAGCAAGCAGGGAAAGCGTTGTCGGGCATTGTGTCGTCTTACTTGTGGAGCTGGGTATCAAAGCCAGTGAGCCTCTGAGCGGTAGAGCTGGTGGTCAGAGTGGACCGACAGCCACTTTGGTGCATGAGCCGGTAAGAACCGGCAAACACACTTAGTCCTTTGGTTGCTTAACTTAGGAGACAACTTCCGCACAGGGATCTTCTCCAATCAGGCTCCGTGTTGCCCTCTGAAACCAGTTTTGATTCCTACACTTCCTCTTCCTTGCTGACCATGAACCTGCATCCTGCCTTCAAGGGTTACCTCTCTCCTGATGTTTCTCTGAGCATCTTAAGTCTCGGTGTCCATGTGTGGCTCTGGTCTCCCTGCAGGACTTGACCATCTGGATGCCCCGTCCAGCTCAGAGAGGCACTTCGGTGTGCTCACGAGTTGTTTGGTGTCCCACAGCCCTTTCTTGTGTTTTACTTCCCTAGGGGATCACGTGGTACCTTGCATTTTGGTCAGGAAGTGTTTGAACTGTCACAGTTGCATAAATGTGCTCTTTCCTTCTGACTTCGCCCTCAATATACTCTGATTTTGAATAACTTTAAATAACCCAGAAGATTAAAGACTCAGGGCCTAGTGCCTAATCCTTCCCTTACCCATAGGTTCAGCTGAGAAAGTGTCCCCCCACTAAATAAAGACCTTTTCTTGAGATTTGGGGACAGTGCACTAAACTGAAAACACAGAGCTTCTCCTCATGCCTGCAGGACCTGGGGTAGACAAGCACTGAAGCTTGATTTCTCTTTCCATAAATGGGGAGAATGATACAAAGTACAATAAATTAAACCCTACGGAGTCTTTTTTAAAAAATTTAAACCACCGATGAAGTCTCTGTCAGTTTTGGGTTACTGTGACAAAATATCTGAGATAATCAGTTTAATAAGGGGAAAAGTTTATTTTGGCTTATGGTTTCAGAGGGTTCCAGTCCACAGTTGCTTGGCCCTGTTGCTTAGGGCCTATGGTGACACAGTGTACCATGGTAGGGATGGCTGGCGGTGGAGCTCTATTCACCATACAGAAAGAAAAAGCAAGACAGAAGAGAGGCGGGTATGGGGATCCCATCACCCCCTTCAAGAGCATGTTCCCAATGACCTGACTTCTTCCCGCTAGGCCCCGCCTCCTAACGGTCCCCCTCCCCTGCCGGTAGTGGCACCATGGGCTGCGGACCAAGCCATGAACACACGGGCCTCTGGAAGATGACAAGATCCAAGCTATAGTGACTAAAACGAATGTTAATAGCATCTGAGCTCTAGGTGCCGTGGATCTCAGAACCGTCTATCCCGATGATTCATTCCTTTGTTCATTCACTCACTCACACAGCAAGTATTTATTGTACCATCTGCTGCAATGTGCAGACGCTGTTCTAGACCCCAGTGGGCAGGACAGACAACAAACTCTGCCCTCCTAGGATCTGTGTTCTAACAGGGCGGAGAGATGATACACAAATGCTATGTGACACGCTGTCAGGCAAGGAATCAGAAGGAAAATAGAGCGGAGTGGAAAGAGAATGACGTGGCAGGGGTTCAGAGAAGTTTGAAAGTGGGAGGTGTTACTGGATTGGGATCAGACAGTTCTAGATTCAAATCCTAATTCCCTCACCCTTTAGGGCAACCAATTTCACCTCCGTGAACCTCAGTTTCTGTATCTATAATATGTAGGTAATATTCATTTTCCCGTGTTGTTGGAGGATAGCAAGGATTTCAGTTTGAGGATAATACCTGGCACGTAATACATGGGAGCTTTCATTGCTATTATGCTCATTATGATTGTTACTATAAAATCAAGGGCTCTGTTAGTCATCTTCATGGAAAAGTCTGCTGCTTAGCTTGGAATCTCCCAGTGACTTTGCAAATGTCAAGAAATGCCTCCTCTTTTGCATTGCGTATAGCTGAGCAACTTTACTTCTCTAGAACACAGCAATAGTTCTTGAACTTCTTGGTCTCAGGATTTCTTAACACTTAAAAGTTATCAAAGACCCTCAAAGATTTTCTGTTTATGAGTCAGAGCGATGATATGTACTGCATTAGACATTAAAACTGAGAACTTATTAAAATATGTATTCATGCAATAAAATAACAGTGATAAACCTATTTCATGTAACTATAATTTGTATATTCCTTAATGATAGATAACTATATTTTACAAAGCAATATTTTGTGATAAGAATACCATTGTTTCACGTCTTTGCAAATTACTTTAGTGTTTTATTTCATGAAAGGCAACTGGATTCCCATATCTGCTTCTGCCTTCAATTTGTTTCAATATGTTGAAATAGAACTTTATTATAACACAGATATGTAAATAGGAAAGAAAGTAGTATTTGAATAGCCATTTCAGAGAAATGTGAATATTCTCCTTTGATACAGTAACAAAACCCAACAAATGGTGCTGTGTCTATCAGCTTTCCATTCCTGCGACAAAATACCTGAGAAAATAATTTCAAGAAGGAAAGGTTTATTTGGGCTCATGGTTTCAGAGGTCTCAGTTCATAGTCTTCTGGGCCCATACTTTGGTCTGTGGTGGTGGCACAGACATTATGGCAGGGAGTGCATGGCAGAGAAGATCTGTTCACCTCATAGTGACAGAGAAGCAAAGAGAGAGATGAAAGGCCCGGGGTCTCATATCCCTCAAGCTATGCCCCCAATGATGTAACTTCCTCCCCTAGGCCCCACTTCCTCCAATAGCAGCACCAAGTCTTCAGCATGTGGCCTCTGGGGGACATTTAAGATCCAGCTTTCCTAGAGGTTAGTTGCAATGTGGAATCTCAAACTACAGCGACATGCCCCCCAATGACATTTGAGTCAACAAAGACTGTGTATGTGATGGCGGCTCTGTAAAATTAAATTGTCTAGTGATGTCGTAGCCACCTTGGCTTGGGTAAGAATGCTCTATAATGTTTGCACAGTGACAAAACTGCCTAACATTCATTTCTCAGAGCGTATCCCTGGGAAGGGTTGACTATAGATCAATGACTTTTTTGTACACTGTTATGTTAAAATCCTTTAGACTCTTCCCACCCACCCCCAACCTGGGCCATCTTTTAATATGGTTCCTCAGAATGATCATTACCCAGGCATGAGATTATAAAATCACATTGGCCATTTTGAAAATATTGATTCATTGATTTATGTGAGATTGTCCAAGTGTTAACATGTTTCATTATATGATTACCCGACCCATCAAACTACTTTCGTTAATATCATTACTGACATCTTCAGAAAAGTCTTTGTTTTATTTTATTATTTTCCAGTTCTGGGGCTTAAACCTAAGGCCTTCACACTGAGCTACATCCCTAGCCAGCCTTTTCTAAATTTTCCTTTTCTTATAAATTTTGAGGCAGTTTCTTGCTAAGTTACTAAGTTACTCAGGCTGGGCTCAAACTTGCAGTGCTCCTGCCTCAGCCTCCCCGAGTACTGGGATTACAGGTGTGGGCCATAATACCAAGCCAGAAAAGTCTTTTGAGTTTTACACACTGCCAAGTTTACGGTGGTGAATATAGCTGTTCTTTTTTTTTTTTTTTTTTGTGGTACCAGGGGTTGACCTCAGGACCTTGCGCTTGCTAGGCAGGTGCTTATGCCACTGAGCCATCTCACTGGCCCTAGCTGTTCTTATATTCTCATTTTAACTTAAGAACTCAAATTTTGTCATTGTCACCAAATATAATCTGTTGAAATGAAAGTCTGACTGTGTTCAATTCTGAAAAGCTGTCTGCCAAATACCTATTACTAATTTTTAATTTACTTCCTTTGTGGTCAGAGAACAGACTTTATATGACACATTCTTTTAATTTTTAAAAATTTATCAAGACATTGTATGGTTCAGAATATAATCTATCTTCGTGAATGTTCTGTGTGTTCTACTGTTTTTAGTTGGAATGGTCTAGAAATGTCCACGAGCTCAAGCTGATTGATAGCATCGTTCAACTCCTGTATCTTCATGGTTTTATGTCTGCTTGTTTTGTCAATTCTTAAGGGAGAGATGTGGAAATCTCTATAATTATAGATTTGTCTGTCTTATATTTCTATGAGGGTTTAGTTGATACATTTTGAAGTTTTCTTGCTTGAGTTATAAGCACTCATGACTCTTCTGTCCTCTTGGTCATTATGATATGACTCTCTTTATCCCTGGTAGTAATTTTTGTTCTGAAATCTACTTTGTGTGATATTAATATAGCCACTCTTGGTTTCTTTTTATTAGTGTTGGCATGGGGTATATCTTCATATGTCTTTTTAGTTTTAACCTTTTTTTGTTTTTTTATTTAAAGTGAGCTTCTTACAGATAGCATATAGTTGAGTCTTGCTTTTAATCCAAACTCAATTTCTCTACTTTGAAGTATTAGACCTTACTTTTAATGTGATTACCAATATGGTTGGGTTTCTATTTGTTTTTTGTTTTGTTCATCTGTTGTGTTTCTTTTTCTGCCTTTTTTTTTTTTTTGGAATAACTGAGATATTTTAATAATTGCATTTGATCTCTTTTGTTGGCTTATTAGCTGTAACTCTTTGCTTTAGTAGTTACTTAAAATCTTTAGTATACATCTTTAACTTATCGCAGTCCACAGTCAAGTGACCTTATACCACTTCATATACAGTTATAAGACTCTTATAATATTTTTCTATCTGTCTCTCCCTATCCTTTTTCTATTCTTGTTGTACATTTTACTTCTAGATATGTTATAATTCCCACAATTCATTGTTGTTAGTTTTACTTTAAGGGGTTGTCATTTATGTATGTATGTATGTATGTATTTATTGATTGATTTTTTTTTCTGAGACAGGGTCTCACTGTGTAGTCCATGCTGGCCTTGAACTCACTATGTAGCCCAGGTTGGCTTTCAACTTGCCATGATCCCCCTACCTCAGTCTCCTGTGCTGGAGTTACAGGTGTGTAGCACCATGCCCTAGCTGTCTTTTAAAGACATTTCAACGATAAAAAGTCTTAATATATCCCCACAATTTCCAGTGAAGTGTGCTTCACTTCTTCTTGTAGATCCGGATTCTGTCAGGTATCACTTTCCTTTGCCTGAATGCCTTCCCTTAGCATTCCACATAGTATGTATCTGCCAGTCAGAAATTCTTTCAGCTTTGGAATCTATGATAAAAGTCTTACTTTCACTTTTGTTTTTGAAATACATTTTCAGTGGAAAAAGAATTCCAGGTCTACAGTTTTTTTTCTGTCAGGACTTTTGGGAAGTGGTTCCATCTTCTGGTTTGCTGGCATTATTTCTGATGAAAAATACGCAGTTATCCATATCTTTGTTTCTCTGCGCACAATATGTTTTTTGTGGCTGCTTTAAATATTTTTTCTTTGTTACTGGGTTTGAGCAAGTTGATCATGATTAGCCTTGATAGAGCTTTTTTATGTTTCTTGTGCTTGGGGTTCATTGAGATTCTTGAACTAGGAGGTTTATTATTTTTACCAAATTTGGAAATTTTTGACCAATTTTTTTCAAAAATTTTTCTGACCCCTCCTCTTCATTGATAACTTTATGAGTATATTCAATGGCTTGGAGTTGTCACTTATGTTCTTTTCATTTTTTCCTTTTTCTCTCTGTTTCATGTTGGATAGTTTCTATTGGTATTTTTAAGTTCACTAATATTTTCTTTTGTGATATCTAATTTTCTGCTTATTCCATCCAGTGTGTCACTTCAGATGACATCTTAGGTTTTGGTCACAATTTTCATCTCTAGAAGTTTGACTTGGGCTTGTTTAATATTTCCACGTCTCTTCTGAACACATTTGATCTTCTTATTTACTAATTTTATTTTTGTGTAATTTCAGGTATGGACATGATTGATTTTCTTCTCATGATAAGTAATATTTTTTTTGCTTCTTTGTGTGTCTAGAAAGTATGATTTTACCATGTTGGGGACTGCATACATTTTTATTCCTATAAATAGTCTTAGCTTGGTTCTGGAGTGTAGTTACATTATTTGGAATCAGTTTAAACTGCTTGGGTCTTGCTCTTATGCTTTGTACATGGGCCCACAGCAGCACAGAGCCTCTTGCTAATTTTTCTCCACTACTGTGATAAACTCTACTGAGAGCTCTGCACTCTCCCCTGAATGTTATGAAGCTTTTCACTCTTTCTGATGGGAACCTGATCCATGTGTTAGTGACAGTGATTGCTCTTTTTAATGCTGTTGGGTGGTTCACTACGTAGCCTCTGATTGTTTCCATACAGGCACACTGATCTGTACTTACTCAGATCCTTGAAAGGGGCTGCATGGCTCTGGAGTTCTCTGTGCCTGTTCTCCAGCACTTTGCCTGTGACCTCCAGCTGCCCGAACCTTCTTCAGATCCTGGTTCCTTCTCTTCAATTCGAGGAGATTGCGGGTCTTGGGTCTCCTGCCTGTGCCATGACCTGGAAACTCTCCCAGCACGTAAGCTGACAGTTACAGGGTGTGACTGGTGTGTCTCCTCCCCCTCAGGGCTCCCTATTCAGTGCTGAGAGAACCCAGGTTTAATTTATGGGGGGGCAGCTTTTTAGCTCTTCTGAGCAGGAGTTACATCCAGTCTCTGTTACTTTATTTGACCAGAAGCAGAAGTCCTGCCAAATATAAAAGACTATATAATCATAGATTGTTTTTCAGTTGTTCTTTAAAATAAAAGTGGATCTCTGTGAAAGAAGTGGGTAGTTTAGCTTGCAACTCAGACAATCGTACAAACGCTTTTCTTCATGGCAACCATCATACTTCAGGTTGCAGCAGGAGTGCTTGGTGTGTACTTCCATTTAGTCACTAGGAATATTAAAAAGAAACGTCATCAAGGACTGAGCTTAGTGAACTCAGTTGTTTTTACAGCTTCGTCAAGGAATTCTTAAGTAGAACTGGTGTGTGCGTGTGCACGCATTTCTGTAAGTGCATGGTGATAACCAACACGTGGCCACTGTACAGTTTGCTGCCGCTGCCTCTGTCTGTGCCAAGGCCCCTGCACCTCTCCCTGCCATTGGCTTTGCTCCAGCAGTGCAAGGCTCAACACACTGAGGGTCAGATCATTTCTTAGTTTTTATAAAAATGATTTTGTCCTCACAGCAGCTGAGAAGGGTCTTGGGGAATGACCTAAGGGTTGCAGAGAAGCTGCTGGCCCAAAGACACCTTTGTACCTTTGCAGAGAGGTGCACACAGAATGTTCTCCATAGCAATGTTTGTGCTAATGCACATTTAGAAACAATATAAATGATCATCCACAGCAGAATGATTGAAGCAATCATGTAGTTACAGAATGGAATAGTATATAGCAGTTAAAATGAATAAATAAAGCTGTTGTATGTGTATGTATAAAGATCAAAATAACTGCATAAAAACAAGTTTCAGAAAGAAATGTATCATATGACACTATTTATATAAGCTTTGAATGTAAAAAAAAAAAAATGTTGTAGCCAGGCATGGTGGTACATGCCTGTGAAGCCAGCATTCTGGGAGGCTGAGGCAGGAGGATGGCGAGTTCGAGCCTAACTCACTTAACGACTTAGTGAGACCCTGTCTCAAAAAAGGAGGAGGAGTTGAGGATACAGCTGAGTGTGAAGGGCCTGGATTAAGTCTTCAGTACTAAAAAAATATTGTTTATGGATATCTATGTATGTAGTAAATAAGAACTAAATGGAAAACAGTGGCCACCTCTGAGAAGGAGGGAGAGGAGTGAGACAGGCAGGTCCATCCACAAGCTCCAGTTATACCTGTAATTCTTTATTATTTCTAAAAATAAATCTGAGGACACTTAGTGAAATATTATGTCTGTAAAATATAGTTGGTTGGCACGTAGGTTTCCATTACATTTATTCACTATAGATTTTGGAAAGCTTGAACTCTCACATAATCACCATCACTATCATCCAGAAATATAGAGAAAAAGAAAATATACAGACACATGATAGATTCTCAATTCTGTGTGAAAGATGCTAAATGAATCCCAGTGGGTGAGCTGCCCGTGATTATCCTCATAATGCTAGCAGCTGCTGTCGGGAGATACCAAGACCTGCCAGGGACCCTCCCTAGCTGCATGTACAGCTTTCTTTTCACCTCAGAAGTAGCACAGATCCTCGTTCTTCAGCTAAGCCTGCTAACATCAGAAATGTTAAGTAACTTGCCTGGTGTCACACAATCACTGAGTTGTGAAGCCATGATCGCAGCCTGGGTCTTTGGGGTTCCTGGTTTGTGCTTTTCAACCCTGTTAACATCTGAGGTGGCCGGCTTGTCATTTGAAGTTACTCCGTTTCTTTTTCTCCTTTAGTTCTTTCTCTCCAGACTTATTTTTCTGGCAGAGTTTGTTATGTTTCTGCTAAGCATAACTGTATCAATTGCATTATTTTTGTTGCCACAGCAACTGGCATCATTAGGTATTATTACTGCTAAGTTGTGTTGTGAGCAGGTGCTCTGCTGTTTGCTGAGGGCTCTTTCCAGCGCTGCAGCTTTCTTGTCTTTGAAGGTAATCGCGAGGTGAGGCCTTGGAAGTTTGGATGGCTACTATGGCCTGCAGTGGGAAGACTTCTTAATCTGTTTTATAATGGGATCATTTATAATGTTTTAGGTGGTAAAACAAAAGGACCTTTTGAGGTTGTTGATAATCATATCTCTCTGACATGTCAAGCATTGCCTGAAGATTTACTTGAGTTAATTGAATGATGATGGAAAGAGATGATGTACTTTCTCATCTATTTACTTGCAGCTGTCTGGTAAAAGAAGAACGGAGGTAGGATACTCAAGATTGCGTTAATGCATCTGGAAAGATGGGCTGGGGATTGATAGGGATTAAAAGTAGAAGTCTGAGAGTTCCGTAGGTGTGTTTACCTGAGACGCTGCAGACACAGAGGGGGTGCGCACTGCAAGGAGGCAGCCGGAGGGGTCGAAGAGGACTGCGTGTTGAGGTGCACTGTTAGCTTTCTCTGCACCCAAACTAGCAAGGCCTCCCTGCCTTGCTCACATGGCCTCCGATGCTCTCTCAGTACACTGAATTCTTTGTATTGGTCTTCATAGAATTGAGGAAAATGGAGACCATTTTAAAAAAAATTTTAGATAAATTTAAAACCAACATGGCCCAGGGACACAGTGACTCTCAAATACTCTTGGTAGGCACCTATTTTGGTTTGATCTTTTTGACCATAATTTGTAAGCACGGTGGCTACAATGATCACCTCTGGTCAGACTATACTTTCTGGCTGCAAGAGCTGGGCAAGCCATTGTATCTCTCCATGCCTCAGTTTTCTCAAATATAAAAGGAGCCTGTGATAGCTCTCATGGGTTGGATTCTTGTGAGGAGTGTGTGGAATGATGCATGAGATGTGTGTGCACATCTAAATGTGCAGTAGGGGTCAGCTGGGGTCGTTATTCATCAAAAGGAAGGAGGCCTACTCTCTTCGAGTCAATGATTCCACATTTAGGAATTTACCCTATCACAGATATTCAGACAGTTACCCCGATATTCACTGTGACATTGTCATTGCAAAGTTATCTAAATGTCCATTAACGAGGGCGAGGTTGATAAATTGTGGTGCATCCGTAAAACAGAATCTTGGCCAGCTGCTGGAAAGGATAGAGATTTGTACATACTCACATGGGAAGAGATCAGTGCAGTGTTATTAAGTGAAAAAAACTATTTTTGGAATTTCAGTTTGAAAATTTCAAACATGTAATGTTGGAAGAATTTTGCAAAACCAATATACACACCAACGAGCTTCTACACTTAATATCTTACCCTTCTTGTTTTCTCAATGTCCATCTCTCTATTCATCTACCCATCTTAATACTTTGATCCATTTCAGAGAAAGCTGCAGACACCAGTACTCTTCCACCAAATATTTCCGCGTGTAGGCATATCAGTTATTAGAATTTACTATTTGTTTGTAGTTCTTTTAAGCAAGCTTTTATAACAATGTGAATATCGTTTATGTAAAAAACAAAGATGTGTGTATGCAAGTCCAGAAGAATCATAGCAAACCACTTCTGTTGGCAGTGTGGTAGGAGCAGGGATACTTATCCAGGCAGCTTTTACTTTGTGCTTTCCTAAACCCTTCTTTGTGGATTATGCTCTTTAATGTATAATTGGCGTGTGGTGTTGTGGCCACCACCATCTTCTCCCTCTCTATTTTCCTCTCCTTCTCCTCTTCCTCCTTATAGTTCTAGAAAGCCTTGCTTCATTTGTTAAGATAAAGAATGCCCAAGAAACCCCTGCCTGTCGTGTTGCCGCAGAAATGCGGCACTCTTCCGATGAGAGACACATTTTGTCATTAAGTCTGGAGTCCTCTCTGATATCTTGATAGAAGGACTCTGAATTAAAATTGATGACATTTCCTTTTACATCTGAACCATCATGTAAAAGTCCCATTTTAGTGAAACATTGGAAAACAAATGGAGGTATTTGGAAGCCATGCAGGTATGTGGGGTGATTTATCTCAAGGGGTGTTTTATTCTTGAAGCTAATTGGCATGTGTCAACTTGGCTAATGTGAATAGCTTTAAAGTGAAACCAAAGTTCTAAAAGGCAGAAAGATGTGGCTCTTAGATGAGTTGCAATTAGATATCCAAGTGCTTAAACCCACTTGCCAATTTTCTCTTCATTTCTGTAGGCTGTGCCGTGTGGGAGGAAGATGGGTAACCTGTAGGGCAGTGGGGGTGTGAGCACAGACTGTATAATTCACTGTCCTGGAAAGACACAGAGACAAGTCACTTTGATTGCTTTTCTCCTGGGGGCGTGTACCCTATAGATTCTGCTTGGAGTTGGGTGGAGTCCATTAGAAGTGGCAAAACATATATATATATATATGTGTGTGTGTGTGTGTGAAGGAGTTCAGGAACTTTTAGAGCTTCGCAGTGCATGTTTTTAAATATGTTAAGTGCTATCATAAGGCTTGGATACCTCAATCTTCTTTAAATAAATGCGTTTTACAATTGCAAAGTGGTGGTTTTTCTTTTTTTGGGGGTTGCAACTCCCAATAACTCCACCTTTCAAGTGAAATTTTAGACTCAGTGGGTTCCAAGATGCTAAGTGTGATTTTTTTTTTTTCTTTTAGCATTTTGGCGTAAAGTTGAAAGTTTCAGAAGCAGCCAGCATATTTCAATTTAATCTACTGCTGCCGTGTTGTCTCTTGTTGATAGCATAATGCCAGAGCCACAGAGATGTTTCCGTGATATAAATAATTTGTGTATTATAACTTGTCTAAACACGGCATGCGTGTGATAGGCTGCAATAAAATTGCCTGGGTATGGTTTTACATGACGGACTGTAATGGTTGCTTCGGAGTCATTAGAGCCTAGTGTGTAAATAATCCGCATTTTAAAATTGTCTTAAATGCGCTGAGACAATGGATGAATGCCTCCCCCAGATTCATTAATTTCATCAGGAATTCATGGTTCACAGCACCTGAAGGCATCATCCTGCTTCTTCTCCAATGAGCTTTCAGGCACGGTCAGCTTGCCCATCTTGCAGATGAATACATGAGCAGGTGCTGGGGTTTACCCTTTACCTTTAAAAGTAGGGGGTCAGGAATGCAGCCAGGCACAATCCAGATGAAAGTCCTGACCCGGGCCTCTCTGCCTCTCCCTTTGATCCCCGCCTGCACGTCTTAGAGACAGGTGCAAGTGGGAACAGGACTTGGAGAGCCCTTTGGTGGTGCCCCAGCGTTTTGGAGGAGCAAGTAGGTGAAAGGAAGCTGAGAACTCATTCCCCGGAAGTTGCCCCTGAGCCAGCACAGGCCACAGCTTTGTTCATTTCACCAGAGGCCACAGGTGGACTCGTGCTGGAGCTCTGATGGCCGCTTTGCTGTCTGCCCTCTGTCACCTGCCCCTGCCGGGGGCAGAGACGCGGTCCACCCGATCTGCCCAGACGGGGGTGGCGGTGCTGTGACATCTGTTGTCTAAGAGGGCCAGTTAAGCTCTCTCTTTGAAACACACACACACAACATATCATAAATCAGAGCCAGAATCTTTCAACATTTACAGTTTTAAATGAAATTCCTGTTGAGAGTCTCTTAAGCTAGATTTATATCTGATTTTGCATTGAACTGTGTCGTTATGTGGGGCTGAGAAACTCTTACGAAATTAAGCATAATGCGAAAACATGCTGAAAAGACAGTTCTGCAGAAATGTGAAACATTATTATGTTATAGAATATTGGAGTGAAGAAATATGCATAAAGGCACAATTACCATGGACATTTTCCTTTTAATGATCCTTGTACAATCCTTGGCAGAAAGGTTTGCTGCCGTCTCCTCATAGATAAGGAAAATTGAGACAATATTGATATTCTACATCCATTTTGAGTTCCAGAGAATACCGGGAGAGCGAACCCGTCTGTCTTCATCTCTAAACAGGGAGGCCCAGCTTGTCCTAACTGCTACTTGCAGGGACTTCAGGAGAACCCGCAGTCTGTGTTTGAAGGATTCGATGGAGACAGGCGCACCATGCATGGACCAGGTGGTGGCAGTTACAGGAGGAAGGATTCACTTCTGGTGGGGCTGAACTGGAAGCTTCCAGATGCTACACGAATGGGTAATGCTGTGGTTGTTGGAGACTTTCTGGAAAGGTTTTAGGGCTTAAGAGCACCTGTGTAGGGGGCCGGTGAGATAGCTTAGCGGCATAAGCACCTGCCTGGCAAGCGCGAGGTCCTGAGTTCGACTCCTGGTACTCACATAAAGGAAAAAAGGGACCAGTGATATCGCTCAGTGGCACAAGTGCCTGCTGGCAAGCGCGAGGTCCTGAGTTTGACTCCTGGTACCCATGTAAAAAAAAAAAAAAAAAAAAACACCTGTGTAGAATGGTTTGGGATGGTCTTGGGAACTCAGCTTGAACTCAGCATCATTTTCGGCTTGAGGCGGAACTGTATTCCACACACCCATTGTTCTCCTGTGCACAGCTTTGTCTTCCACAGAAGACTCCCCTCCCCCGACCTTGCTAAGGGCTCGATGCATGTTTGTTGTACCCCTTGGGATTTTGTTCTCCTTCCTCCCTCCCACCCCAAAGCCAGGAGCTCCAGTTGCCCAAATGACACCCAAGGCGAGTACTTCTGCTCTTGCTCAGCCCACCCCTTCCCTGGCTGCCCCAGCCCCTTGGTCTGGGTGGAGTTGGGCAGAAGCCCCACTTACCTCTCTTGTTCCTGGCTGGCCACATCCCCTCGGCTGGGACTTTGGCGCACTTTCCTGCCTCCTCTGTGTTGTCCCGGGCCTCTGTCTGCTGGCGGGAGCCCCATAGCAGCTGGTGAAGGGCTGGCGGTGGTGCGGAGATCCAGAGTCTTCTAGAAACACTTTCTCCTGCTGTGCTTCGAGCAGGACCCCTGGCAGGGTTGAAGCTTCCCTGCAAAACCTCCCTGATCCTGTGCCCTCTAAGCCTGTCATTGAGATGCCACCAGTGGATGGGGGAAGGGAGAAGCCCAGGGTGACCCTCAGAGCTCTTTGCATTTGTGTTGGGAGCATTGTCCAAAGCCCTGGCTGGATTGTCATCGGGGTCAGGTGACAGCCAGCCTCCTACTTGAGCGGGGCGGCAGCAGCTCCTGACTCAGTCCCTCCTCCTCTGTTCTTCTTGAACCTTTTAGAGGACCTCGAGGCATTTGTTACTCAGAAGTTGCTTTGAATAAAGCAATTTAATTCTCATTTGGCCATGCAATGTCTGATTCTTGACCACCAGAGGTCACTGTAATAAGGTAGAAAGCAGGTGTTGCAGCGTTTAAGTTGGTAATTCCCTCAAGAAAACAAAACGAAACCAAATAAATCCCCTCCCCAGAATTTCCTACCCAGCACCGGTGTGCCTCAGTGTGCTCTGAGGCACAGACCTCAACCCCTGCGTCCTTCTCACTGCAGAAGGCCTACCAGCTGCGCGGCCTGGCAGGGCCAGGAGAGGTGGCCGCTTGGGGGACATCTGAGTGCCATGGCTGCCAGGAAGGCTGGCTACATAGTGCATTAGGACTTCGCTCAGCAGCCAGGCTCTTCTGCCACTCCACCCAACACACATCTGGGCTGCACCCTCCAAATCCATTTCCTGCAGCAATCTTGGGGTTAAACTGTCTCTGGTTTGGCTTGTCTGACTTTCCTGTGTGTGTGTGCATGTGTGCGCATGCATATGTGCACACATGTGTGTATATGTACATGTGTGCTCCCCGACATATGGGTCAGTAATAGTGCAGTCCAGCCAGGACTGTTTAGTGTACAGGGAAAGTGCCCGTGGGCACAGCGGCTGGCTCCTGGCAAGTGCTTGGTCAGTGTTAGCCCAACTCACTGCTCTTGTCACGGGGAGGATCAACAGCAAATGTTTCTACACTCCACAAGCGGCTCCGGTTCTTTCTCAGACTCTGCCCTCCCTGCCTCCCTGGTCATCCTCCCTGTGTGTTGCTGCTGTTAGCAGCAGCTCCTGAATGTTCCAGAGAATGTGTTTTCGTCTTCGGTGGGTGGCTGGCAGAACTTTACAGCTCCGGGGGCGGGAGGTTTGGCAGGCCTGCATTTAGCAAATTCTTGGGCCCGCTGGCTTTTGTGAGCCTCCTCCTATACCAACTTCCATTCCACTTCTAAAGCCCCGGTCGCCTGCACACAGTGACATCAGAGGTGTGTCTGGTCTCTGTGAGGGGCCAGGTGGTGCAGCAGAGGGTGGTTCTGGGTGTGGTGCTGGCTCCTCCTCCCTGGGGACATCTGGAGGTTAGGCAGGTCTCGGGGAAGGAGAATACATTCTCTGGGTCCTCTAGAGGGCTGTCGGAGCTGCCAGCCAAGAGGTCAGGAGCGGTGATCTACAGGAGACGCCTGCCATCCGCCTCACTGGCAGTTTCCCTTGCTGGTCCCTGCGGAGGTGTCTCGGGTGCCTGCCCACACGCACGTGCACACAGCGAGCATCGCCAAGCTGCAGCCTGGGACGTGGCCAGGACTGGTCGCAGGGGCTGAGCCGAACTTGCCAGGAAGGGGAAGCCCGCTCAGACACAGTGCTTCCGGAGACCCCAGTGTCCCTGTGTCCCTCCCACCCCGGGGGCTCCTGCAGGTGCTCAGGCCTGGTGTGGGAAGGCACAGGCATGTTAGCAGATGGGTGACCGCGCCTCCAGCATGCAGGAATGGTGGCGGGTGCCGAGGGAGGAGCTGTCCTCTCTGACCTTGAATGCCTGGCATTTGGAGCCTGACTGAGCTGAGGGAGGAGGCTCGGCCCTCCCCTCCCTGGCGACCTTCTGAGGTGTCTGCTGCTCACTTGCTCTAGAGAGGGAACTTATCCCTGCTGGATGTCATCCTCTTGTGCCCGCCTGGTGTGGCATCTTTCCTCCCAGCCCCTCCTGTCTCCTCTCTCCTGCCGCCTCTTGGGTCTTCCCTTCCCGTCTGCTCGCCTGTCTCCTCCCACAGTATCCACTATTTTCATTAAAAACGGCACCAAATTCAACTGCACAAATGCGAGCCTTTTCTGTAGAGGAAGCAGCCCTTTCTAAGCCCCATGACAGAGCTTCCCCCTCTGGTGACAATGCACAGAGCCCTTGTGACATGTGGGCCCTTGTGAATCTCAGCCCGGGCCAGTCTTTCCTGTTTTCCAAAATGGGTCAGACATCAAGAAACGTTTTATGTGCTTGTATTTCTTAATCCTCCTAAGGACCCCAAGGAGCCAGTACCAACATTATCCCCATGTTTTAGTGAAAAGCAGAAGTTCAGAGCATTTAGAAGATGACTGGCTGGGGTCCTGTGGCCGAGTGGTGGCCCAGCCCTGAGGCTGGCACTCCTCACCCACTGCCACAGGTTGCCTCCAGGGAAGAGGCCAGCCTGTCCCAGAAAGGTCCCTGGCTGTCGCTGCCACACCTGCCTGTCCAGTCCCTTCTGCCGTATGGGAAGCATCTTCCCTGCTGCTTCTGTCCTCTGCTGGAAGGGGACACAGCTGGTCCCCAGCCTACACCCAACCCCCACCACCATGTGTGTCTGACTAGTTCTTCTTTTTTTTTTTTTTATGTGGGTACCGGGAGTCGAACTCAGGACCTCATGCTTGCCAGGCAGGCACTTATGCTACTGAGGTATCTCACTGGCCCATCTGTCTAGTTCTTAAGTTGCTCCCAGGTCAACCTCAAAATCCCTAAACTTTAAAATCTCTCTACCTTTGAAAGGTTCTTCTTATTCCATTAGAGCTACTCTATGCTCATGGAGATGCCCTTAAGGAAAAAAGTGTTCTGGAAGGAGGACCCAGCAAGGCGACCAATCCTGGTTCTTTCCATTCCAGATAGGAGATTGGCTTTCAGAGCTCAAGGTGCTAACTGAGTCCAAACCAAACAACAGGATCAGATCTGCAGGGTTTCCTCCGCGAGGACTGTGTGCAGGAGAAGGGCTTGGGGTTAGGCATATCCTTTCCTGTTACTAGTTGTTCCTTTCCATTAAAAAAAACAACCAACAAACAAAAAACAAACAAATGAACAACAACAACAAAAACAGATTCCAAGGCCTGGAAAGCACCTGATTTCGATTTTTTGATACTGAAAGGGCATTTGGCAGGGCTATGGCACTCATGCCTGAAGAAGGAAAAGGGGAAGATTACACGAATGGCTTAGAGGCTGCTGTTCCTTCCCTGACTGCTTTTCCAGGCACTCAGACCCCCTCTCTGCTGAAGTGGCCTGGGGTCCCCGGTGGGTGCTGTGGGGATGAGACCTTCCCAAGCCTCTCTCGCCTCCGACCTCCCTCAGCGGGAGCACAAGAAAGTCCAATTTCAGACCCGCTTCTGCATATTAATAGCAATATTACTTTTAAATTGAAAATTTCATTTTTCCTGCCTGGTGTGCAAGCAAATAATTGAGACCTAATTTACTTTATTTAATAAGCTGGCAGCCAATGTGGTTAAGCCCACACTGATACAAACTTGGAGGGCATTTGTTTACAGCCTTCCAGATTTTTCTGGCTGGCTTGTTTGGGGCTGCATGTGCTCCAGGGCAGCAGGAGCCCCTCCCAGGTCCCCTGAGAACCCTCGAGAGGTCTCCAGGTGCCTGGGGCTGTGGGCTGCAGCACGCGGGGAGCTGTCCATGGTTCCTGTGTTGGAATTGGCGGTGGCATCCAGTGTGGGCTCACACTCCCCTGGGGGATGGACGGCTCATGCTGCACACAGCGCTGGGCACCTGTCACTGCTGGCTGAGGAGGAAGGCACTGAGCTCCTCTGGAAGAACTCATGGTCTGGTGGGAAAGGGGAGAATGAGTGTGAGATAGCGTAGGAGTGAGAGTTAGCCAGGTGCTGGGATTACAGGTGTGCGCCATGACACATGGAGAGTTTGGGGATGTTCGCAGGGGCCAGTTTTGAATACTGCTCTTAATACTTACTGGGCATCTGACCTCAGTACGTATATTGAGCCTAGTTTCTTCATCTGAAAAAAAAATCAAGTAACAGTGCTGTATTAGTTACTTTCCTCTTGTTGCTGAAATAAAATATCCAACATTCAAAGTTAAAAGGGAAAGGTTTATTTAGTTCAGTTTGTAGAGGTTTCAGTCCATAGTTGGCTGGGTCCAAGGTGGAGTGGCACATGGCAGAGGGGCATCGCAGAGAACAGTTCATGGTGCCCACAAGGTAACAAAAGCAACAGGAGTCGGGGGAGGAGACAAGCCTCTTTCTGTCCCTTATATTGTATCCAGGCTACAGGGATTAGGCTGGTGCCAATCCAATCAGTGGACTGATTTAGTAATCACCCACCCTTAATCCCAGCACCCTTAATCCTAGTATTGCACCATGAATCAATCACACACACTAGATTCAGCCACCTCTGAAAAAGCCCCATCTAAAAATGCACAAGGCTTTGAGGGGGACAGCTAGACACAGCCATAATGAGCACCTTTCTTCCAGGCTTGTTATAAGACCTAGCACATAGTGGCAGCCCACAGTGCCCACCACAGCTCCTGGCCTGGGGTGGCCCTGTGTTGACCGTTGGTATTGCTGCACTTCCCTGGGGCCATGGTGGGACTGCACTTCCTGCCCACTTTGAAGTTAGGGGTGGGTATAGGGCTGGCTTTGGCCAATGCTGGATAAGCAGACTCTGTGTGTGTGTGTGTGTGTGTGTGTGTGTGTGTGTGTGTGTGTGAGAGAGAGAGAGAGAGAGAGAGAGAGAGAGAGAGAGAGAGAGAGAGAGCAGAAGCTATAGAGCCAGGATGTGGTTTGCCATGTGCCTTCCCCCAACTTAGCAATGATGGATGTGTGCAAGGTGGGGCCTGATGGGCCCTGATCCCAAATGACTACAAGGACCAGGGTCCCCTCCCCTGCAGTGTGCAGTGGCTCTGTGTGAGCAAGAAACACTTTTGTTTTAAGCCATTGACATTTCAGGAGTAGTTATTACCGCAGTGCAACTTCATGTCCTGACTGACATTCAGGACGACGCATTTCCTCCCTTCCCTGGGAGGGGGACAAGCCCTAGAGCAGGTTCATCTGAGCTGGCCTGGAGTCAGGGCTCAGTGCTTTGCTGGTGCGGAAGGGACCGGGCATTCGGATGGAGGAGCAGCCCCCAGGCCTGAGGATGAGGTCTGCCGCTCTCACACAGGTTTACATTTCCTGTCTCTCCCTCCTTGCCTCTTTTCCTCCCTTACTTTTCTCCTTCCTTTTTTCCTGTATCCTCACCTCCACCTTCCTCTTTCCATTCTCTTCTCGTGGCAGGTGTCCTGAGGCTCCGAGTGGCCCAGGAAGTTGTCATTTAAGCATCCTGTGTCCCCAAAGAGGTTGCATGTCTGGAAGCTCTTTGCAGCCCCATTTTCTCCTGCTCCCTGGGTGTCTGACTGCTGTTTTGCCTCCCGAGGTTACTAGGATTAGATAGTAAAGCTGACAAGCACAGTTCTGCACGTGCCGGTGGTGATGTCGGTGTCAGCCCAGCAAGGGATGTGCTTGCACGCATCCACCCACATTCCAGGCTTCCTAGGAGCAGAGCTCTTGTGACTGGGGAAGACTCAGTAAAACCTGGAATTTCCATTGCCAGGTGGCTTGTTCTAGTTTTCCTTGACAAAGAAGATATTTTAGGACTTCACGCACCCTGCCCTCCAATCGATTCCCTGCTTAGCCGGTTGGTGAATTCTCACTGGCTAACTGTCCCGAGGGCAGGGAAAGCCCTTGGCCATAATTGTGCACCTGTGTGGAGCCCTGGGATTCGGTGGGGGGGGCAGGGCCAGGATGGAGCCTTCCCAGCCTACTGGGGATGAAGATTTGCTCTTTCACTGGATGACACTCTGAGCAGTGCTTTATTAAGATAATTCGAATATAATTGCTGTAGGAATAGGACCGATTAATTATGGTGACAGGGAGAAATTTTTGAGTGTGGCAAAAGGAAAAAAGAGGGAGTCACTCCGAGGTAAAATAAACCAGCACATTGCAAAGTCCAGGTAATTACTTGAGTAAGACAAACACTAACTAGATAGTCACAGTGGGAGACATTTGAAAAACAAAATACAATTAAGAGTTTAATATTTGATGGGATTAGTAAATGAAGAGTTGCTGGAGTGGAGTTCTTGGGAGGAGGGCAGAGTCTCGTGCCTGCTCCGCTGTGGCCGTGTGAGGCAGATCCTGTTCCTAGCAGCCTCTGCCTGAGACGCTGCCGACATAGGTCCTGTGTGTGCCTGGTAGGGGGTGGCCACTCCGAGCGGAGCTCTGCCACAGGGCCTTCCTCGGGTGCACTGGAATTGCTCACAGGACTCTGAGATGATCCGCCAATCTGTGCTGCAAGTCTCCCCCAGCCTTAAGAATTAGTTTAAAGTTAAAGTTACGGACAGGCCAAATCTCCCTAGGCCCGGCTGACCTAGGAAAGTGCAGTACATGGCTTCGTTTTAACCTGGTGCCACCTGGTGCAGCACATGAGGAAAATGTTGCTGAACGTTGGTGAATTCACTCGAGGACCAGACATCAGCCGTTCTCTGGACTCTGCTGAGCTCACGGAAATCTGGGAATTTGCATGTTAATGGGACCTTGGTTCCGAGGTTTCAGCCCAAGCCTGAGGATCCATTTGGGGTAAGTATGAGTCACACAGAGGTGAAACAGCCCAGTTCAAAGGCCTGCGTGCCCTGAGCCAGAAGCCAAGCTGCTCCAAGCCAAGGAGGAAGCAGAGCTGAGGCCCGTGGAGCTCTGCCTAGTGGCCTCCCGCTCCCACCCTCCTGCAGATCCTCCATCCAGGGAGAGTGTGATGGATCTCCCTGCACCTATGGGTGCATTTCAGCTTCATTCTGTGTGTCTTGTTTCAAAGAAACGGTTGAGGGCCAATGAGATCCCTTTGTTCATCCTACAACCGCTTACTAGGCACTTAGGGTCTGCCAAGCACTGACCTAGGCTCTGGCACGCAGGAGTGAACTGGAGAAGCCTCTGCCTTCATGCAGCATATGTTCCAAAGGGAGGAGAGGCAGATGGTCCAGGATGAGCAGGGAATTGTCCTCTGTCTCAGGAGGGGAGGTGCCTGGAGGAAAGGCCAAGCAGTCTTCTGGGAGCCATTGGTAAAGCCAGGTGGGGGAGGGAGCCATGTGCACACCCAGGGAAGAAATCCCCTCAGGAGGGGACGCAAGCACAGTGCCCTGAGGCGGGATGGTCCCTGGAGGACTTAAAGGGCAGCCAGGAAACTGAGGTTGGAGCTGAGTGAATGGGCGAGGGGAACGTGGACACATGGGTGGTCAGGAAAGTGACGACAGGACCGTGGAGGGCATGGGCCACTGTATCGGGCTAGGGCTGCAGTCCTGGAGGGATGGTTAGGAATAGAGGCGCCCTGCCTTGATTTCCTGCGGGGGCAAGGCAGGAGGAGAGTCTGTACACACTGAGCCACAGGGACCTCTGTCTCCACAGCAGCCAGGATGCAGAGATCTGAGCCCGCTCAGGTGACAGCATTCCCACTGCAGCTGCTTATTGTCACCTGGGTCCTGATCCAGGTTGTGGGTACAGACATAGAGGCTGTAGTGTGCTGAACACATCTTGGAGGTGAGTCTAAGGCCATGGTCACAGGGTGGACATCAGATATCTGCAAAGGCCACCTGGTGGTACCCAGGGGAGGGGGTAGCTGCCTTGGCAATGCCAGACCATTTGTGTACATTACTGTGGGTGCCACCCAGACAGAAATGCCTACTGTGTGTTTCTGCACTGGAGGATCTTGGTCACAGAGAGGCTGATGTGTGGGGGGTGGATGAGGGGAAGAGCCCCAAAGAAGCCTTGGCTTCTATGAAAGTCTAGGCCCCTGTAGGTGAGGTGGGACAAAGAAGGGGTTTCTTCAGTGAGAAATAGAAGGGACCATGGGGCAAGTGTGGGAGCTGGCCATGAGAATACTGGTCACTCATCTTGAGAAGTGCTGTGGGAAGCGCTGCTGTTACGGTTTCAATATGAAGTGTCCTGAAGACCATGGATGGGGGCTTGGTCCCCAGTGCAGAGTGGGGCCAGAGAGATGACTGGTTTCATCCATCAGTGAGTTCATAGCTGAATGGGCTGTTGTAAGGTAGGCCCCAGTTGGAGGAAGCGGGTTCCCAGAGGTGTGGCTTTGAGGGGTGTATTTGATCCACGGTCCCTTCCTGTCTCTGGCTCTTTCCTTCCTTCTCTGCTTCCTGGCTGCCATGAGGCGAGCAGCTTCCTTTCACCACACCCATCCACCATGATGTTTCTGCCTTGCCACAGGCCCAAAGCAATGGAGCTGGCCATGGACTGAAACCTCTAAAACCATGAGCCCAAATAAGTATTTCTCCCTCTAAGTTGTTTTCTCAGGTATTTGGTCACAGCAACAAAAGCTGACTCACACAGCCACAAGGTGCAGGGATAGGAGCTGCGTGCCCAATTCTGTGTGTCTTTTGGGTTTGTCCCTGGAGTGAGGCCTCACCCTAAGCTGGCCTGTTGTATTTCGGTCCTGCTGAGTGAGGAGCTGGAGCGGGGTGCCTGTGTCCTGCCAGTGATGGGAGACACTGGGAACCACATCAACACAGAGGAGGACACTGCAGGAGAGCATAGTGGGAGACAGAGGTGACTACGGGGTCTGAGTGTTCCCTCTCACCGCTCAGAAGCCGGAGAGCGCAGAACTCAGGCAGGCGGTTTCTGCGTTCCCTCAGAGTGCAGCGAGATGGGATTTGTGGAGATGGCCACCTGCAGTTGGCAGTTGGTGGGTACTGTGACCAGTGACAGTGACTCTCCAGCCCTGGGGAGGAGGCAGTGGGAGATTGCCCGGTGTTGCAGGTCCTCATCTCCAAATCCACCCTGCCACCGACTCCAGGAGCAGGCAGAGGGCGGGGATGGAGCTGGGTTTGAACCGAGGTCCCTGACTGCACGTGGACCTTTGGCCCTCACTGCCCAGAGCATCCTGTGTGGGGTTTCCCTGTGGGCTTGACCAGCAGGTCCTTACCAGAGCTTCAGGAGCTGGGGTGACCAGGCTGCTGTTTGCTCTGTGATCAAAGGTCCCTGTTTGCCAGGGCAAACTCAGCTCCCCGAAGCCCCTTCCAGACCAGCGCCTGCTGGCCAGGCTCGTTCCCTGGTGCCTCAGGGTTGGTGGTCCTTGTCATCTGCTGCCCCTTGGCCTCCACAGCCCGCTTCCCTTCTCTCTCAGCTCGCGCTCCCCAGTCAGTTACTAGGCGCTCTCCTTGGCTTCCTCCCTCGGTTCTCCGCTTCTCCGCTTCTCCTCCCATGCTGCGCTGCACCTGGACTCAGCGTGCTGCCTGGTGGGCTTCGCTCCCTGACCTCCCGCCTTCGAGTTGTCCAACACCCCCAGTGCTCACAGCGACCTGCGCAGGGGACCAGGACATCCGAGCAGCGCTTCCGGGCTCTGCTCCCCGTTCTCTGCCGCAGGAGCGGGAAGGAGGGACATAGCTGTTCAGGGGAAGGAGGAATGCTCATAGCCACTTGTCACTTGTGAACTTGACCCTGTCCCTGTGTCCATTTCAGGCCATTGCGGCACAGCTTTCCCTCCGTCCTGTGCTGGATGTCTCTGTGACCGCCGTATTGGATCCTGTCACCCTTCACTCCACACCCTCTCACTTTCTGTCCCTTCTGCTGCTCTCTCAGGGGGTCGCAGGGGTCCTACAGTGTTTTGCTCAGGGCGGGAGGGGAGTGGAGAGCCAGGAGGATGCAGAGCTGGCCCTTGGGCCTAGAGGCCGGAGTGACAGCTCAGGTGACTCGGAGCGTCACATTTTAGGATTATTCTTCACCCAAAGTCAGTCCTGAAAATCGTACTTCAAACACACGCATGATTTTACTACCTCCCTTGGTGTTACCATGGTGCTTCTGAATATTTAAATGTGTAGTTTCAATAATTTATTTTTAACCACTCGAATAACCGAACCTGCAATTAAATTAGAACTCACCGCCACCAGGCTGGAGAGGGGCTCACATCTGACCTGCAGGCTCAGGCCTCTCACTGTCACTGAAAGCTGTTTTGGAGTTATTTCTTTTCTAGCTCTTTTTATTTTGAAAATAAGACATGTCCTTTGTTAAAAGAGTGACACGAGACAACTGTGACAGAGCGCCAGAGGTAAGACTTCCCTATGGCTAATGCAGCCAGGGCTTACCATGCGCCCTGACTTTGCACTGGGGATGGGGGCGGGGACTCGGTCTGTGCTTGGAGGGGAGGAAGGAATGTGGGTCACCAAGGGACCTCCTCTGGGTGAGTGGTTCCATGGGGAGCCCCATCCGAGGGGTCAGGTGAGCATCCCCGCTCTGTCCAGGTCTTCCCCGACTTGCCAACATGGTGGTGTGGGGCTGGCCCCTATGACATGGGCAGAGCCCAGGGTGGGGTGGCAGCCGGAGACCGAGTTCCAGCCTCTGCTCTTCTCTTGCCGAGGCCTGGCCTAGGAGTGAGGCTGCTTTCTGGGTGTCGGCCATGCAACATCCTTCGAGAAGTCCACCGTCGGCAAGGGCAGCACAGCCTGAGCCTTGCGTTTGGGCTTGTGTGTGTGGCCCGGCCTCCCGCTGTACGTGTGAGCTGTCTCCATGCTGCCCGCTCTGGCAAGAGCAGTCCTGGGGATCGATCTTTGGAAGTGCTTGTATCGAAGTCAGAACAAAGTGTTTTAAAAAGCCAACCTCACAGGTATTTAAGCAGAAATCCAAAGTGGGTTTTACAACACCTCTCTGTGGCAGGCTTGGCAAATTCTCAGGGTGGCAGTTAGAGTCAGGCACCTCTTAGGCGCCTGGGAACGTGTGCTGGTGGCACGGGACCAATCTGATCCCGAGGGGCTGAACTCCCACCGCGGGGCTGGCGACGTGCAGGTTGGTGGGCTGTGGAGCCGGTGATTTGTTGGTGCCTGCGTGAAGCCTGTCTGTGAACCTGCCAGTGGGTCCTGACCACGTGCAGGTGGAGCCATGGACGGGAGTTCCCACAGTGAGGGCCTGGCCTGGGTGTAGTCACCCAGCTGTGAGACCTCGCTTTGGCTGGATGCCCGACCCTCTGAGCTGGCACAGGGCCAGAGCCCTCAGTGCCAGGCCGGGGAAGGAGACTTCCTATCTGAGGGTGTCCAGGAGCCAGGCCATCCGGAGGGCAAAGGAAAATGTGTGCTCCAGAGGCAGGGTGGGGACCTGTCCACCAGGAGCCTCTTGTCACAGGCGAGCAAGCTCCTGCTGCGGAGGTCAGTGTTACCCAGGTCTAATTTCATGGCCCTGTCCCCCCGCTGTGGACACCTTGGGGGTGTCATTTCCAGGTGCAACACCCTTCTTCCCTTGCGCCTTCCTTTCCTTCTCCTGAGGCCAGATGGACATGGCCCTGGAGATGTCCAGCTCTGGGCCACGTGTGGCCCTTTCCCCAGACCCCCCAGGGTCACGACCACCTACGGTGTCCAGTGCCGACTCCCCCAAGGCAGACTGCGAGACACCACGCGTGGCTTCCCACCCCTGTCCTCTGGGCCTGACGGTGACAGACTTCCTTCCTGCCCACCATGTGGTCCTCGTCCAGGAGTGGCTCATTTCTGTCCCAAACCTGACCTCTTTGTTCATGGGACCTGGCCTGCCTGGGGTCCCCCTAGAACCCTAGTTTCTGGGCCGGTTGAGACCCAGGGCTGTCGGGTTTCTGCTGCTGCTCGGAAGCCCAGGGCACAGGCTGACAGTTTCTCCGTGCACAGTGGCACCCAGTAGATGTTCATGGAATGAATGAATAAGCACAGGAGGAGTAAGCGAGGCTCAGTGAGTGGGAAGGTGCAGGTGCCCCGATACACATCAGAGCTGTGGGTGCGGCAGGACCCACCGAGGGGGGCGCCCCTCTTCCACAGGTGGTGTCTGGGTCTAGATCTGCCCAGGTTCTAGGGCTACACGTGGAGGCCGAGGCTTATGACAACCCCTGCTCCCCAGATCAGCACATCCTGGTTATGAGCCCGGCCCCACGGGAGGATGAAAGACAGTTTCCAACCCACACTGGCTAAAGCTCGGGTGGAGAATGGCCAGGACACACACATGCACGCATACACAAGTGCGCACGTGTGTGCAGCCGCACCTGCTCTGCCTTTCCTGTGGGTCCTCAGCGAGGCGCTCATCAGCCTTGGCGACATGAGCTCGTGGCCTGGTGAGTTAGGTCGAGGGCTGCTCAGTTGCACATTTGGCCCTGCCCTCGGGCTCTGGAACTCGGGTTCCGGGTCTCTTTTCCCTCCTCCTCTTGCTTGCCAAAGCATTTCCCACCACCTTCCCCATGTCCAGCTGCCATTGCTTGTTGGGTCCCTAGATATTCTGGTCTCCGCCCAGGGGAAAGGACTTCATCAGATTCCCTGCTCCCTCACTGACCCCAGAGACTCGAGGCTGGCTCAGTTTAAGAGTTTTGCTTGAAGGAGTTGGTAGAGTGAAAGGAGGGAAAGACAGCAAATCAGGGGGAGTCGGGAGAGTCTGACAAACCTTGGGTATCATCAGCATCCTGGTGCCTTGAGTCTTGTTCAAATGGCGCCCTCTTTTCTTCTTAAGGGAACTTCTTCCTCCTCATCCCTGAAGCAATCAGTGGGTCCTATGCTTTGAGGAAGGATTGAAAATAGAATCTACTGGGTTGGTATTAATTGAGCCTTTGATTGTGCTGGGCTTCTGTGCTTGTGTTTTAAAGCTACAGTCAGATCCAACTCTCAGGCAATGCTAAGAGGCAGTTGCTGTTCTGGCCTGATTTTAGAGAGGAGCCACCTGAGGTGCAGGTGCTCAGTGAATCGGCAGGAGAACCGGACAGGAGCTCGGGTCACCGACCCCAGCATATGCAACCACTATAGCTGCCCCAGACCCAGTTCAGGGCCACCGGTACTTTGGGTGTAGCTTTTATGTGTGTAATCTACAGTGTGCACAAGTCTTGAGCAGATAACGGGCCGGGGCTGTATTGGTTGGCGAGGGCTGCTGGCATGAAGTACCACAGACAGGGCAGCTGGAGCAACGGAGACTTAGCTTCTCGCAGCCCTGGAGGCTGGAAGGCCGAGGTGAAGGCGTCTGCAGGGCTGGTGTCTCCTGAGGCCTCTCCTGGGCATGCAGACGGCCACCTTCCCACTGCATTCTCACGTGGTCTTTCCTCTGTGTGTGTGTCCCCGAGTCTCTGTGTCCGGGTTCCCTTGCTTATAGGACGCCCGGCGTATTGGATCAGGGCCCACCCTGTGGTGATCATTTCAATCTCCTCACCTCTTTCAAGGCCCTGTCCCCAAGGCGGTCACGTTCTGAGGTCCTGGGGGCCAGGGCTTTGCCCTACGAGTGGGATGCACAGTGCAGTCTGTGACAGGGCTCTTCTGCTTCGCACAGGGGTCCCCTGGGGGGGGGTTACCTTTGCTACCCGTGTCTGTGGAGCACTCGGAGAAAAGAGCACTGGATGCGGCCACAGTCAGATGTCCCTTTCCCCCTCCATTTTCTGTTCTTTCCAGAGCCTCCTCCATTTTGCTCAGACTGTGGAAAGTTTGGTGGCCTCTTGTATAACACAAGACAAGCCTTCCGCATTGAAATCGTTCAAGAATCAGGTTCCAATTTCCCAGGAGCACGTAGAGCGTTGCCAGAAGAGCAGCGTCGCCGGAAATTTATGTTGGTTTTTCTGACACAGCGAAGATCCCCTTTGTTTTTGGAACTGACTGCGGTGAGCTTGCCAGAAGGACGGCCTGGAAGGAGCAGATCATTTTCTCTCATTCTTCCTCCTTCCCTTTTTATTCCACCTCAATTTATTTTCAGGTCAGAGCTTGCCGAGGTCACTGAAGCTGTGAGATCCGACAGACTCGCCATCTGAGCCGACAGACTGTCCAGGAACGGGCTTTCCTGGCGCCCCAAGTAGCTGTGATAGTCTGGGAAAATCCTCAGGCTTTCTGCTTTGTCTTTGCCCGGAAGTTTGTCTGCACACTTCCTTTGTGCCAGGGGTTTGAGACGGGCTAATACCTATTCGTCCCCCGATGTGCTCTGGACAGCCCTGTACTGGGCTGCCAGCCACTAGGGCTTGTGTGGTATTGACCCGCAGTACCACTTTCTCAGTGGTGGTGAGAGGGGCGGCCCACGCTCCCTGAGTGCCCCCGCCACCCTGTCTATGTGCGTTCTGAGTAGCAGCATTTGTGCCAGACCAGTCGTTGTATATTGGAAATGTCACCCCTGGTGGAGGGCATGTGGATGGATGGGTGAGTTAGTGGCCAGCACTGGGAAAGACCTTTCTAAGGAGTTGAAGACAATGCAAAATTCTGAGCTCAGCAGATGGAGCAGGAGGAGTGAGAGGAAGACCATTCTCAGGAGAGGAAACAGGCTGTGCAAAGGCACTGGGGCAGGGCAGGGCATGGTGGTTATGGGGAAAGGGACAGAGCGAGGGCAGGGAGGGAGGAAGTGCAGAGAGGTCGCTGAGCTGAGGTCATCATTGGTGAGAGGAGGTGCTGGGAAAAAGAGCAGGATTCAGATAAGGCACCCTTTGAGTGGTGCCACAGGGCGCGAGGAGTGAGCCAGGGCTGTCGCTGATGAATTACACCAGTGATGGCGAACCTCTTAGAGCCTTCAATGATAACAAACCGCTGGCTGTGGCACTCCTGCCATCAGTTCGCCACCACTGTTTATACAGTTCCATGATATTTTCCAGATGTAATTTTTACTATTGCATTTTGTCCCAGAAAGGATTTATGCCTCAACACATAGCTGTGGCTCAATAAGTTTTTCTCTAATGAGCTACATACAGAGGGTAAATGATAAAGAAACACGTAATACAGGCAGCTCAAAAGTTTTGGTGCCAAAGAGGAGGAAAAAGAAATCAGGTCTGGCAAGGTTACAGCGTGGGACTCACACTGTGGGCCCCCCGCCCCGCTGCAGTGTGAGTTTGAGCAGCCTGGGCAGAGGAGGCTCATGGAGGGGGCTGGGCAGAGGGGCAGAGAGGGTGACAGGGTATTTGTGTCCTGCGGTTGCTGAAATGAAATGCCGTACATTGGGCGACCAAAACCAGCAGAAAGTTATTCCCTCCTAGTTCCAGAGGCCAGATGTCCAAAATCAAGGTGCCTCTGAGAGCCCTGGGGACCCTTCCTCGGCAATCCGTGGTGCCTGGCAGGTGCTATTGATTCCTGGTGGTCTGTGGCTGACAGCTGCATCCCTCACCTTCATGTGTCCCCCATCCCAGCCTGGTCACCACGAGGCTGTCTTGTAAGGACACGGCCACATCGGATCAGAGCACCCTACTCCCTGCAAAGCTCCTGTTGCCAAATAAGGTGACACGCACAGGCACAGGTGAGGACCCCAACATATCTTTGTGGGGGGCCCAGTCCAGCCCACAATGGCGGGTCACATCTGGTCTACAACTGTGAGTGCGAAGAGGGTAAAAGGCCGTCTCGGCTGCAAGCCTTGCCGCATCCCGGTGCTGCTGCACTGCAGCGAGGAGGCCAGGCAGGCTGCTTCCCTCTTGGACAGAGCCTCCCGGCGCTCAGAAGGGAAGATCTCTTAACAAATATCGCTGCCCACCTCTCCCCTCTTGGTCTTAAAGCTGTTTTGGATCTGCAGCTCTTTTCCTGGCTCAGCCATTCGCGTTCAGACTTGGAACATTAGACATTTTCATCTTACAAGGAACGGTAAGTTGTAGCTACAAAGGAGGGGCAGGGGTCCGAATCGTATCTTCAGGTGCCCGTCACCTGCTCATCTGCCGGGCATCCTGTTAGCTCCGGGAGTCAATGGCAAGTGAGGCTGGGGCATCTCTGCCCCATCTCTGCCTCTGAAGTTCATGTTCTCTTGAGGGAGGGAGGGGTAAGTCAGCATATCCCTCTGCTCTGGCTGCTGTGACAAACACCACGGGCTGGGTGGTTTAAACAACAGACATTTATTTCCCTGCATCCTGGAGGCCAAGATCGAGAAGCTGGCCATCCGGCTCTTGGTGTAGACTTGTAGACAGCCACCTTCTGCTTGTGTCCTCCCTCATGCGGAGGAGTTCTCTTCCCTCTTGCCCTTTCTCTTTCTCTTTGTGTAAAGCCGCTAATCCCATCACAAGGTGCCTACCCTTGTGACCTCATCTGATTACCTCCCGAAGACCCCATCTCCGAAATACCTTCACACTGGGGGTTAGCGCTTCAGCGTATGAATGGGGGAAGCTCGGTCTGTAGGAGCCTGTAAGAGAATTCACAGTGGAGAAGGGCTGCTAAGCAAGAAAGAGGTGCCAGGGAGGGGTGACAGGGTCCTGGGGAGGGAAGTGGTCCTTACCCAGGAGCCTGGGCTCTAATGAGGCGGGATCCTTGAGCTGAGACGGGAAGGAGAAGAGGGTGCTTTGTGAAGGGCCAAGGAGGCCGCATTTCAGGGATGGCAAAGCATGTGTCCCGGGACCGAGGGAGGCCTGGGGCGGGAACCCGGAAGTCACAGGCACAGATGGACTCAGAGGAGGGGCAGGTGGCAGGAGCCCCATTCAGGGCACTGGGAAGCTGCTGGAGGCTGGAAGAGTGCATGGGTTTTGAGGTCATTCTGGATCTGGAGGGATGGGCTGGCTGGGTGATCCCTGCTATTGTCAGGGTAAGACAGGAAAACCACTTAGATCAGGGGCTAGCGGGGGACAGCTTGGGTTCTTCCTTCAGCATTAGATCCAACAGCTTACGTAGTGACCAGACGATCAGAGTGCAGTACGCCGAGAAGGTGAAGTCCAGGGCAAGACAAGTTTGAGGAAGTAAATAAAAACCCCTGTTTTGGAGATGCTCACTGTGAGGTGTTTCCTGCACCTCCAATAGAGAGGCCCAGCAGCAGGCGGATCCAGGAGTCAGGAGCACCGAGAGGGAGCGTGGGCAAGAGACGCAGGTTTGTAAGGCATCAACAAATAGTTGGTGCTATGGCCACGAACAGAATAGGGTCCAGCGCAGAAGGAAGAGTGAAGAGGGCGGGGGAACATCTGGCCAGGCTCGCTGGGAGTCAGGGAGAGGGGAGGAGACGGAGATGGAGATGGAGGAGGAGGCGCCAAGTGACAGGAAGAAAGCAGGTTGGCGTGGCTGAGCAGGGAGAAGGGCTCAGCCAGCTCTGTGGATGCTGTTGAGGAGCTGAGATGGAAAAGAAAACATCGTTGGATTCTGGACGTAAGGTTGAGAGTGGCCAGGGGGCGAGTGGCCTTGGGGAAGTTCTGTAGTTTTGTCATTCTGAATATGAAAGAAACAGAATGGGAGGGCGGATAGGAGTGAACCAGCAAAAATGGGGTTGACAGGAGGAAGGGAGAGAAGGTCACTTCGATGGATGGGTGTTGCTTTAGGCGAGGAGGGGTCCTTGAAGAGCCTGGAGTCAGCATGGAGGAATTCGCTGCGGGCAGAGCAGGGGTGCGTATCCCATAGCAACAGGAGAGAGGCAAGGAGGCAAGTGAGTCTCATCGTTGGGCTCCAGGCCAGTGGAGTGGAGGAGTTGAGAAAGGGGAGTCAGTTGGTGCGTAGAAGGAAGACCCATGCCAAAGCATCAATTGCAGAAAAGACCAACCAGGGAAGAGACTTTTCTTGAAGCATTTTCTCCTTTTTCAAGAAGCAGGTGGCTCTCGAGGAAAGTTTATCAATGTCCATCTGTCCCCTACACACTGAAAGCATAAGCAATATTTAGATGGACTACGAAGGAGTGAAGAATGGGTTTGACCTGAGCGTGACTGTGGAGTCAGCGCTGGTCGGGGCGGCTCGGCACCACGTCTTAAGCACAAAGTGGAGAAATGGTGCTTGCTTGTGCTCAGGGGCGAGGCTGATCCTTGAACCTGGGCGCTGGCCTTGACCTGGCTCCAGCCCATGTTCTCGCTGATTGTTTCCCGTGCAGCCCCCTTTTTCTGAGCCCCACTCTTGTTCTTTCTCTTGCCTCCTTCTTCCTGGTGGTTCTCTTTCCTCCCTCAGCCCCTGGGGCTCCCACTGGTTCCCTTGTCCAGTGTCCAGCACTGAGGACCCTGCCCACCTACCCAGCGTCTTGTGTCAGGTGGCCACTGAGAGCCACAGTGGGAAGCGACAGAGCAGGAAGAGTCCAAATGCTTGTGACTGGTAAACAGCATGCATCATTTAAAGACGTTGAGGCAGATTTTTCTGGGCTTTGGTCTACACTTTGATTAGACACCTATGGAGGATATTTTACAGCTTTCGAGAGAAATATGCTTAGTTTTGGTTGTTCAGAGCACCAGCAGCCTCTAAAAATGACACACCTCTCCCACTTTCCACGTTCTGGATGGGTTCGGTAGCGTTTGTGTCAGATGCAAAGTGCAGGAAGTTGATGCCGAAGTCTTGCTTAGAGAAAGAGGCAACATTAAATATTCAAAGTCCATTTGTCTACTTACATAAATAGTTGCATCCTTTCAGAAATTCTGATGCTATCAACATCTGGGACGAGGACAGTCAGCCTCCCAGATGGCTGTGTTAGCCCGGTACATCTCAGGGTGGGCAGTGGGGCTGGACGGTGCCTGAGTAGTAGGCAAAAGGAAGAGAAAGAAAGGTTTACCTCCCACCCAAGCTAAATATTCATCTGGCAAGGGCCGTGGGCTGGGTTCAGAGGAACACGCCCTCCTCCTCTAAGTGGCTGTGTTTGTAGTTAAAGCGAGGTGCTGGAGTTGAGCATTTGTTTATTTCAAGGCTGAGCTTTGTGTGGCTACAGGTCTGACCCTCAGTCCAGCAGTAGCATCTGATATGTGGGATGCTGCTGTCCACGAGGTGGACACACAAATGGAGGGCCACTTTAAGATGCGGCAGAGGGTGTTTCTCCTGTGATGGGCATGCTCGGCCTCCTACAAGGGTCTCTCTTCACCTGTAGCTTCATCTCACCCCAGGACAGCTCGTGTGTGGGTCATTGGAGCAAAGGAGGGGCAGTCATTATAGGGCTGGCAAATCCTCCCCATGGAGGCGTAGGTGTCTCCCCTGCTCCCCAGAGTTGAAGGCTTCTCTTGGGGCTGGGAGGTTCATGTCCCTTGGGCTCAGAGTCTCCCTTCCCTGGACAGTGCTGGGTACGCAGTGCCAACCTTTGACCCCTTGGGAAGTTCCTTGTCCTGATCACCGTCATATTTCTTTAAACATGTTTCAGTGCGCCAAGTAGGCTCTTGCTTAAGTACAGTCTTCTTCTACTGCTTCTTGGAGACCCAGCAAGGGGTTTGCATGTTTGTGAATCTGTTCCTAGATAGTGTCTTGGTTTAATGCTAGTATTCATTCATTCATTCATTCATTCATTCAAACATTCATTCAAACATTCATACATTCATTCACTTATTCAACAGATCATTGAGTGTCTGATTTCCTTGCAAAGAACAATTAAAGAACAATATGGATAAGTTGCCTGATTTTATTGTGTGTCCACTCCGCTCGTTTCACTCAGAACATCTTCTGAGAGTGTCGGTTTCTCCAGGCAGGGCCTCTCTTCGGTTTCCCCAATAGCCATCCCTCTTATTCTTGCCAATAGGACCTTGGTTGTTTTCAGGTGTCGGGGCAGACCCTTCAGGAGAGGCCAGACCCTGTCCAGTCTCGGAGGTGAATCCAGCTCTGGCTCAGCCCATGGTGCCCTGGCTGGTTGAGGGCTGACCTGCAACTCAGTTATTGCCAATGAGATGGGAAGGCACCTCTGGGACCATCTCCCAGCTCTTCAGAAAGGGTGGGGAGTGCTGACTTACGGATTCTGGAGAATGTGATATTTGGAGGAAGCCATTGTGACCACCTACAGTGTGGATCCAGCCCAAGGTCACAGCATGGCCAAGCCGAGAGACCCACATTCTCACAGATGTCACTGACATCAGCCTCACCTGCAGAGCTCCTGAGATGTGAGCTAGTCCATCTTCCTTCGTCCTCAAGGTGCTGCTGGTGGGATCTCCTGCAGTTCCGCAGCCCAGGGTGCCGTACTGCGACAGACGCTGCTGTCAAACCCAGGTCCTCGTGTCCTGTGTTAGCCGCCTCTGGGTCCCTGGTGCTGGCTCAGTGCACAAGCACATTCCTTTCTAGGGGTGTGTACTCTGTTTTTCCACTTCCTGTCCACAGCCTAGCACTTAGCCTCATGTCTTGCACGTGGTAGGATATCAATAAGGGCTTACTGAGTGGAGTTTGAGTTTTTAGGACAGGAGTTTAAATTTAGTGACTACCCATGGGCTTCTGAGAAATTACTGTGAGCCTGTCAGGGCCCAAAGGGAGGACAGGCTGATCAAGCCATGTACTGTCGGGCCAGGCAAGCAGCCATAGGGAGGGACGTGCCCCGCACCAAGTGCCAGAGAAAATCCATCATATGTCCTCAGCTTTGTTTTTATTGAAAAATCCATTTATAAATAATCTGGACAAATAAAGTAAAAGGCACTTTATCGGGATTCAGGAAAATTCATGGCTCCCAAGCACTGGATGGATCCAGCTTGCCAGCTCCTGCCAGCGCCTCTCTGGGTGGCAGGAGACCCCCAGGCCACTGGAGGGGCTGCTCTGGGGCCAGGAGTCTCTTTCTTATTGCTCAGCAAGTTGGGTAGGGAAAATCTCCTTTCTCTTTACATACTAACATTTATGGGGCATTGGGGCCCAGCAGGTTTATTGATGAGTTTTCGTGTAGATCATTGACGGTGAAGGAGGAAGCCAGCTCCTGCCTTGAGCTGCTCAAGAGCTCTGGGGCAGTGGGAGGGCCCAGTTGGCAGCAGGCCTGCAGCCCCAGAGCTGCAGACAGGAAAGCGGGGGGTCCCTCACTCACCTTTCACGGCCCAGACCCCACAGGGGCCCTGGGATCCTATGCGAGGCTTTCCATTTCTGGAAACGTCTTGTTTCCCCAACCCAAGGGCATCTGGGAAAGACTGTCCTCATTAGCCACGAAGGAGCAGTCCTCGTTTATTGAGCACCCACTGCATGCCTGGCTCTGCACAAAGGGATTTGGTTTTTCATCTCAGTCTTCCCCTAGAGTCACTCTGAGGACAAAAATGACACCCAGAGATGTCCAGTGACTCGACCAGAGCCACCCAACTTGTCACACTAGTGGAGCCAGGATTAGAAAATGCAATCTCTCTTTTGAGCTTCACTTACTTCCAGGATCACAGTGATCATGTTTTCCAAATCACTGGTCAGATGCAGAAAGCCTGGCATAGAGTAACGAGTGAAAGCGCAGAGTTGCTGAAGCACGAAGCCAACGAGGCCACGGGCCAGTGGTCTGTCTGGGCCATGAGTCCCTGGGACGCCAGGTCTGTCTCCTCTGTAAAGGTGGGCCGGGCTGGTGCTGTGCCTCAGAGGAGTGGGTACAGCAGTGTTCTGGGGTGCTGTGGGCTTTCAGAGCTGCATGGGATAGGGGGTGGCAGGGGGCCTCAGGCTGCCATGGGGACCTGGCTGTGGCCACCTGCCCAGTCGAATTTGTTGCGTCAGGAAAGCCCAGAGCCAAGACTCAAGACTTACTCGAGGCCCAGCTTGGGAAAATATTACACAGCACCAAATAAAATTAAGCAGTACTAACCACAGGCCCAAATTGCACCTATATTTAAAAAGCGTGGTGCAGCGGAGACTTACAAAGCCTGGCAGCAGCGTGAGGCCGTCGTGGTTAACGAGCACTCGGCACCGTCTGCTCATTTCCTCGGCCCCTTCCTAAGTCAGCCTCCGAAGGCGCGGGTCCTAGGTGGGAGGAGGAGGAGGAGGAGGAGGAGGAAGAGGAGGAGGAGGACAAGGACAAGGACAAGGGGAAGGAGGAGGGAGAGGAGGAGGAGGAATAAGAGGGGGAGGGAGGCTCTCCTGAGCTCCAGGGTCCCATCCTCACTCGTTCATGCTGGGTGCAGGTAAGTCATTTTGCCTTCAGTGACTTGTTTTTCTCACTTGAAAAATGGACACAACCCTGGTGGTCACCGTTGGCTTCTCCCTCTGCTTCACAGCAAGGTCCTGCGGCCATTTCTTTCCCTGTCCAAATCTCAGATCCCATGGATTTGCACACGGATGCCTTTTGAGCGGGTACCTTGTTTCCATGGCTTGGTGGCGACTCTGCCCCCTGGTGGTCGTGACAGAGGGAGTGGCTGAGCCAGGCTGCCCAAGAGCTCTGTCTGCACCTGGGCTTGTGATGCGTACAGCCTCGCCGTCGCCAGCAGTCAGTGTGTGCCAAGCATGGGAACCCTCTGTCTCTCTGTGCTTTAATGTTAGAGAAACCACGCAGGCAGGGCGAGGACGGTCACCCCACACCTGGGCAGGGACTGGGAAGGACAGTGCTCGCCCTGGCTCTGAACACTGGGGTGGGGTGAGCTTTGGAGAGGAAGTTCCCAGGGGGAGCTGAACCTGTTCTTTGTGGGGGCTCACTGGGGTTCCCGCACAGAGACGCAGTGGCCGAGGGGTGCTCAGGAGCCTGGGCCCGAATGCACCTCCCCTTTGGCCTCCCCTCCTCCGACGAGGTCACAGTGACAAAGGAACGGGAGCTGGCGAGGGTGGGCTGCATAGGATTTGGACCTGCTTCTGACCTTGCTGGGGCCATGTCCCTTCTATTTGTAATCCTGGGCTAGTACAACTGACAAATGGCCTGATAGGAGACAAAAGCAAACAATAGACTCACTTGAAAGATACAGTGAAAAGAATTTAATTGAATTTCTTTTTTGGTACAGACATTGATTTGAGCCTGTGAGATGGGTAGAATAAATCATTAGCGGAATTAATACACATTAAAATGTAGTTTATTATCGTGAAACTTTTATTGTGCGTGTAGTTGTGTTTTTAATTATTATTTTAACGACTTTCTGTATTTTCAAATTGTGATAAATCTATTTTACTTTTTTAAAATGAACGGACTATAGTTTTACAAGGTGACGTGTGGCGCAGAGCCGCTGATGGGTACTGCTCCTTCATTAATGAGGACGAGCAGATTACAAAGCCTGAGAATGGACCGATTTACACACTTTTTAAAAAGCCAATTAATATCTAACCATTAAACATAAATGTTATAGATTAGTCTCACTATCTTATCTATTCTCTGGGCTCCTATTGGATCATGCGGAGATGGACTTTTAAACCAAATAAGTGACGGAAGCTCTAAAAGTGGAAATGCCTGGGACCAATTAAAACAGAGGATTTGGGCCATAATGTGTTGCAAATGCCCCTGGCGTCCTGCCTGTGGGATGATTACCAACAGGAGCGCCAGGCCGAGGTGGTGTCCACACTGCCTTTGAGGACAGAGCAGAGGCCGGCGGCTATGCTGGGGGCACCAGGGCTTGGGGTGATTTCTCCAGCACCGAAGGTGGGTCTGTACCAGCCTATCTGCACTGTAACTTCTGAGGCTCCATGGGATCAAGGGCCAGTTCTCGTTCCCCGCTTCTTGGGGTGTCGCGCGCAGTCCGATCCATGTGGATATCAGCCCTGCGGCCGCTTTCATCACTGGTCTTTAGCTCAGCTCAGACCCCAGATGGCCCTCGCCGACTTCTGCCCTGGCTGCTTGCTGGTTGACTGTGTCTGACTTCTGAGGTTGTCGGGCACAACACGTCTTGGCAAGAGAGGCAGGGGAGGGTGGGCATGAGGTGCGTGGGCTCAGGAGCCACAAGGCCGAGCCTGGAGCCTGGCACCAGCAGTGATGAGCCGGATGACTGTGAGCAGGCTTACTTGTCCAATCATTTGTTCATTCACACATTTATCCCTCGATATTTATGGACTCTGGACCAAACACTGCTCTGGGGGCTGGGGATACAGCAGTGGTGAAAATGGAGAGGATGCTTCCAGTGGGGTTGGTGGTAAGGGACCGAGGGCGCAGTCAACTAACTACTGCAAAGCACGTAGCATATTACAGAATATCAGGTGGGAATGCACACTGTGAGAGAAAAGAACGTGGGTGAGGGGGACAGGAGTGGGTAAGGGATGTTGCTATTACATACAGTGGTTAAAGGACCTTACCAAGAAGGGGACATTTGAGCTGAGAACCAGAGGAAGTGAACCAAGAGGAATCTGAGGGAAGAGTCTCCTCTAGGCACAAGGGACAGCAAGTGCAAAGGCACTGGGGCAGGACATACAGTGATACCTCAGTTGTCAAACGCAATTTGTTCCAAATTTGTGTTCGAACATCAAAAAGTTCGAGAACTGAACATATTTTTCCTATAAGAAGTAATGGAAAACCAAATTATTGGTTCTGAGGCCCAAAAATTACTCTTATAAACTCATTTTTCCAGGGCTTTAACAAATTTCACAGTGATTTCTTTCTTTTAACTCTATTGGGTTCTCACAGTTTTCCTCTTAGCTTTACTGTTGGTATCACAAACTTTCGTTGGAGCCGTGGTTATGATGTTTTACACAAATCAATCACACAGAAAAGCACAATGACGAATGTTTTAGTCACTAACACAAGCACTGTATGTCGTCTGGTGAGAGCCGTTCTTAGTGTCGCCCCTTTGTGTCCTCTGGGAGATGTGATGTGTGACTCACTCTCACAGGTTTTTTCAAGTCAGATATTCAGTTTGACTATTGAGCAAAATTATGAATCACTGAGCAGATTTTTTTTTTTTTTTTTTTTTTGTATTTTGCTGTTCAAGTAGTGGAGAGTTTGAGCTTGGAGCCGTTCAACAACCAGAGTGTCTCTGTACCGGATGTCTTGGGAGTCCCAGAGGGGGACAGTGGCTAGAGCAGGGTAGTAAGGAGTAGACCAGACAGGTAGTGGAGCCATATTTTGCAGGACAGTTGGGCCTTTGGGAGGACTGTGGCTTTGACTAAGACCTGCCGGTGTGACAGAGCAGTAATGTGGCGTGGAGTGCAGAGAGGAGGCCACTGGAGTCATGCAGGTGAGAGGCGCTGGTGGCTTGGAACAAGACGGCAGCAGGTGGGATGAGTGCGGGGGTTCGATTATCTTTTGGAGGTAGATCGGACAAGTTTGCTTTGAATATTTCGGGCATAGAGGAGACAAGGCTGACTCCCAGATGTCTGGCCCAGCCACTGGCGGCGTGGAGCTTTGTCTCCGAGATGGAGGCATACAGAGGAGCAGGCTGTGTGTGTGGGAGACTTGTGGAGTTTAAGATCCTAGCAGATTTTGGGACAGAGTTATTTAGTAGGCCGTTGGCCAGATGAACGTGGAGGTCAGGGAACAGCTCAGGCTGGCCATGTAAATTTTGGAGTAGTCACTATAGAGATGGTATTTAAAGCTGTCTGGATTAGGTACCCGAGCGGGGAGTGGAGGTGGGGAGAGGGCCCATTGAGCTTTAGGGGAACCCAGTGTTTAGAGGACAGGAGGATGACAGCCAGAGAAGAAGGCGAGAGAGAATGGGGAACGCGAGAGGCCCGGGAAATGGTGTTTGAGCAGGGAGGGAGGGACGTCGAAAGATGCCGAAGGGCAAGGGAAACAAAGACCACGGATGTGCCACCGGCTCTGGTGATGTGGAAGTCACGGGCGACCTTGACGGGGGCTGTCTGGATGGAATGGGGTGAGGTGGGCTTGGGAGAGAAGGGGAGGAGAGAAATTAGACGCAGCCAGCTATAGACACTCTGTAAAGAAAGTTTGCTTTGAAGGGGAGCATAAAAATGAAATGTAAAGTTACTTAACTTTTAAAATTCTCTAATTCTGTATCTGTAAAAGGACAATGACAATACCTACATCATAGAGTTCTGGTGAGATTAAATGAGTTGTCGCTGGGGACTCAGTGCTCGGTGCGTGAAAGGGCAGAAAGATTTGGCTGACGGCATTCCTGGTCCTTTATGACCAAGGCGTGGCTGGAGCAACTGCGCTGCTGGGCCTGCATCTTGGGTCATTTCTGTTACTTTGCCATCCTGGAGTGGGAAGTAAATCAAAAGTTTAGGTGAGTTCCCATTTTCAGCAGTTGCGAAGTGTTGTAGAAAGAGCCAAAAGTCAGCAACACCAACTCTGCATGGTTGGTGCACACCTGTAATCCTAGCTGCTCAGGAGCCTGAGGCAGGAGGGTCACAAATTCAAGGCCGGCCTGGGCAATTTAGTGAGACCCTATTTCAAGATGAAAACATTTAAAAAGGGCTGGGGATATAGCTCCGTGGTAGAGGGCTTTAGAGGGCTTGCTTGGCATGCATGAGGCCCTGGCTCCAATCTTGAGTACTGTCAAATAAATAAATAAATAAATGTCCATCTGTCTGTCTGTCTGTCTGTCAGCAACACCGTATTCCTGCTCACCGGCAGCTCACCCGTACAATGGTGCCTATGAGACACGCTGTTTTCCTGGCTTCTGCAGCCAGTTTTATTGCCTGCCTTACACAATAGCACATCTCAAGATTAAAGCCAGTTTGACTTTGAGTTAGAGTCTTTGAAGTATAGTTTTTCCTAATTACAAAACACATGCTAATTGTAGAATAAAAAGGAATATGGAAGAAAACGTACAGAAAAGAGATTTATCTAAGCTGTCATACTCAAACCCAACTGCTGTTAACATTTTAGTAAATTTTCTTCCAATATTTTATGAACCCTTTAAAAATATGTTTGAGATTATAGTGCTACACAGCTTTGTATCTTGCTTTCTCTCCTCAACATTGTATTTTAAGCAGTAAATTCTTCAAAAATGTTTTTTAATGGCTGTGTAATACAGAATCTTTACATGTTCCATTTAAACTGATATCCAAGTGAAGTTACGGTAATAGTTAATCCTTTTATAGCATTAATGATTTCCAGGTCCTGTTTTAAGTAACTCTACACAAATCTTCTCACTTAGTCCTGGTAACCACTAGGGCATAGGTGAAATCATCGTTCCCACTTTACAGTTAAAGCCTTTAATGTGGAGTTACAGCTTTTCATTGAGGTGAGGAGCAGAGGACGAGGGCACTCCATCTTGTATTAGCCAGTGCTGCCCTCCTTTGTGAGGGCTTTGATGGGTTGGCACACAGCTACCTTCTTGAACCCTCTGTAGAGCTGGGGGTAGAGGCTGGAGACATGACTCCTATTTCAGATTTTCAGGGAAAAATCTCAACAGTTTTGGTAACTGTGATGAACTACACTCTGATAATTTCCCATTTCCCTCTACCCCACTCCATTCCATTTGGTGAAAAAGTACGCCTTTCTACTTTAAATTATTTCAAGACTCACTAATGGGTTAGGACCTCTGGTAGAAAATTGCCCTTCCCAGAACAGTGTTGGTTCGGCACCAAGGACAGCGCTGCACCCCCCCCTCCCCCCATTTGGGTTTTATTCTGAGGTCTGCAGCTGAGTTGTCCTGCCTCTTCTTGGACTTGCCAAGGCCCACCTTCAATCTCTGTGGTCCTAGAGTCGTGAACTCTCTCTACTTAGGTGCCTGTCTTCCTGGATTATAAGCTTCTTGGAGAGCAGGTCTAGGTCTTCTCCATGGCTTTTATTTTCCAAAACGCTTGGCTCAGATCTCCAAAGAATTAGACAGAGGAGCTCGACAGGTGAGGGTAAGAATATTGCATCAAAGTTGCTCTCCAGGGCTGCAGCTGGCTCCAGATCTGCTGGGCTCGACTGTGGAGAGTATTAGCACCTTGCACAGGGAGGGCCTCCCTTTATTGGAAACTCTTATATGACAAAACAAATGAACAAACAAACAAACACAAAACCCAATTCAGCCTCTTCCTATTGATACTGCCCTGTTGCAACCCTTTGAAAAGCAAGCTCCCCTTTATAGTTTTGACATTAGGTGCATCATCACAGCACAAGCTTCTCAGGAAGGTGCGTTTGATTGACTGTGTGTTTTTCACCCTGCAGCCATGCTGCTCTGCAGGTGACACAATATGAGGCTTTAGGGTTCCTTATCTTTCGTCTTACTCTTGATGTTAGCAAGAAGTGAGAAAAGAGGAAGCAGATCCTGCCCCCCTCTCCGCTGATGGAATCTGACATTTGAGGATTGGGCTCACCTGGTGAGAGGGAAGGCGGATACAGACTTATCGAGGGTCAGTTTTTTGGTGCATCCACAAGTTTTAGTTTTAATTAGGTCCTCACGTGGGCTGGGTGTGTGTCTCTGGGAATGAGGAATCTGCACCATTGATCAATAATATCTGAGGTTGCAGCCTGGTCCCATTCTGCCTTCCCCATGGGATCCCTGCGCAAGCAACCTAACAAGAGGCCTTTCGAGTCGTGTGTCGGTAGGAAGGCTGTGTTCATACACATGGTGAGGTCTTTGGAGACCAGGCTCAACGACTCTTCAAAGCAGGGCAGAACAATTACCTCAGTAAAATTCATGAATTCTCCTCCTGTTTACTCTTCAATCCCAAAAGCTCAAAGCTGGGGTGCTCGGTCATCATGTGGGATGCATGATCACAGGTGTTAGCAAATGGAGGCGGTGACTAAGTCTAACTTCTCTCATGCAGACGGATTGTGAAATCCAAACACCTTTCATCACTAATGGCCACCAGTGGGCTCTAATCAAGTCACACGCTCTTAGCTCCACAATTAACTTATTCGTTTGAAGTGAGAATTAAGGATTCAAGGCATTTGCTAATGAATCTCACTTGCTCCCTACTTAGGGTGAAATCCCTGTATTTCCCAAATGCAGGCAGCTCTGGAATTTCAGGAAAGATGTTCGTTGACTCTGTTTTCTCACTCTGTAGAATGAGCTTCTGTCTTCCTCCTGCACAGATGGAAAGAGCGGGCTCTTTCTCCAGCCCTCCTTCCCGCTGGACCTGCCTGCACTTCCATCTCAGTTTTGTGACTCGTGGACGATGCCTCCCTCTCACTGTAGCTCCGAGGGCTGTCTCAGCAGGAGTGTTGTACCCCTTCTCCCGGAGCAGAGGAGCAGAGACGAATGGCGGAGTCTCCCCCTTTGCCAGCCTCCTTTGATTCCTTCTTTGTTTGTGACTCTCCTCTGGAACGAGTTTCTTTTGTAGATAATGGGATTCCATTATGGGGTGTTAGGGCTGCTCTGGAGCTGTCGGCTGTGAGGGAAGATAGGAGGTTTTGATCAATGGTTTTTGCTTGTATCTTGGATGTGTTAATTTTAAGATGGCTTGCTTCTGTTTTTATTAGTTTTATTGGATTCGCTGCGGTGGCGGTGGGGCATAGGATGCGTGTTGGCATTTGTTCTGCGGGGAAATGCAGTTGCTCAGAGTTAGGTGCTTGGCTTGGAGGCAGGAAGGGCCTGGAGCAGGGCAAAATGCCCACATCTGTTCTATTCCTACGTCCACCAGCATCATTGTCTGCTACTTTCTAAGTTTTTCCTGACCTCTTTGAATGAACCATTTCCAATAGGCTGTATTGGTTAATAGGTTAGAGCAGAGGTGTGAATGGAGCTTCTTAGCACTGCAGGTGGGGTTATTTGTTGGTGGGAAATTGGTATCAGTTCTTGATTTATTTAGTCGGGGTTTCAGAATTTATTGCAAAGGGAGCTGGCTACACAAAGACCAAGTGGATGCAGCATATTTTTGCTTAGCTTATCCCTTGTCCCTAGTTCTTAATAGGAGTTGGCAGTGTGTGGCTGTCAGTGACACTTTCTGTGCAGATAGAATCCTGCCAAGGTTGAGAAAGAAGCCAAGTTCTTGCAGCACTACTTCTGTTTTATATTCAGGTTTATGTCACTGCTCCGGAATCTCTGATAACAACAATCTCTGCTCTTTTAGGCTCTTCTGATTCTCAAGCTGAACCTGTCAGGTCAGCAAGTCTACATCTTTGTCTGGGGGCAGAGGTGATGGGTGGGTGCTGTTCAAGAAGATGGAATCGGTGCTGAGTTGTCCCTGTTAATATTTCTCCCTGCCCCTTTTGGGTGTCTGAGGAAGTGCTAATCCCCACAGACTTCATGGTAGCCTCCCTCTGAGATGACAAGGGCACCCTTAACGTTTTACCCTGCTTCCCAGGCTGGCTGTGTCCTTCACCCAAAGATCGCTGACCTCTCTAAGAATAAAACCAAAAATTTAAAATTTATGGCAAGACTTTTGCTGCTTGCCAGGTGGAATAACTGGATCCCAATTTCCTCTTGCTATAAACAGTTATGAAACCAGACAAAAGATGTGGAATAAATATTTTCAGATGTTAGGCGATAGGACCACACAGTCATGGAGAAGACTGAGCCCTGTAGTGAATTTGCATTTCTGCCTGGAGGCAAACTGGTTTCACAGAAGCATTGCAGGCAGTGTACAGTGACCTCGACGAGTTGAGGAGGCAGATATCAGAGTTCGGAGAGGTTGAGGTGGCCAGAATTTTGCAGGGCAAAATATTGTAGAAGAGAGAGCCTTGTAGATAAAGTGCTTCAGAAAGCTACACAGCTCCCCCTGGGACGTTCCGTTGGACACTAAACTCGATGCGTAAGGTGAGGTTCTACAAGGCTGGCCAGAAGCTCCTGGGGCAGCACGGTGAAAATGTCACGCAGGACTGGAGGTGTTCAGATTCTAGTTCTCAGATTGGAAGGTCCTCCCAGAAAACCTACATTCAGTAGAGACGCCAGAAGGAAAACACACTAATGGCAGGGCTAGCGTGTTTCTGGAGTGTATGTTTCTGCACTAGCCCTTTGAAACAATTAGGAATAAACCGTGAGAGGGTCGGGTTGGCCCACAGTAAATTAAATACCCGCCAGAGCAAAGCCTAACACTCTTTATTTAAAGTTCCAAGGTTTGGGGTGTAGCTCAGAGGTAGAGCACTTGCCAGGCATGTACAAGGCCATGGGCTCCCCCAAAAGTCAAAATGTGAGGAAAACTGTAAATCAGTGATCTAACCAAGACAAACGAGATAACCACAGATCGGCACACCGTGATCCAGTGGCTTCACATCCATGGCAAAGAGACACTCAGAGGTGGCTGGCTTGGGAGAGGGTCCCAGATCACAGAAGACAAAGGTGACATTATCTGCAGACTCTGGGTCAGAAACCATGGGAGCTAGAAAAAAAACAGTGCGATGAAACCTTTTGAGTGCCAAAAGGGAGGGGAAATGCATCCATCTAGAATCCTACATTTAGAGAAATTATCTTTACATGGTTCTAGAACTATTTTATACTTTGAACGTGGTGATAGATGTATAGTGTATCATTTGTTAACTTCACTGGCTGTTCAAACCGGGTTCAAAACCAGGTGCACTGATTCTGTGTAGATGATACCTCAGTGAAGCTGATTTTTAAAAAAGCTCAACCCAGTGATCTAATGTGTGCCAAGAATCTACGTATATTACCTCAGGTAGCCCAACTGTGCTATCCCATATTTCAGGTGTAGAAACTGAGGCACAGAGCTGTCAAATGACTTGCCCCAAATCATATAGCCAAGGGAAGATGGAGTAACTTTCTGTTTTAGAAGAAATGCTTTTTATCTCTCCAAACGAGCAGATTCAGGTCTTTCAAACAGGAGTACAAGGCACATGTTCTTCTAGTGCCTTTCAAACTGCCGCCTGGCCAGCCCCGGGAAGCTTGCTGTACAGTCCTCAGCGGAGTAATTTGGATATTTTTCTGAAATATATGTCTTTTCTCCTTTAGGTGTTTTCTCATTCCCCTTCTATTTTTGTATCTTCCAGGATGACGTATCAGTGAGATTGTTAGGTTTGCCAGGCTGTAGATGATTCTTAAATCAGTCAGGATCCACTCAGGAGACGGAAACCGTGTTGGTTATTGAACAGGGAATATTTAATATGAAGAATTGCAAGCCAGTAGACGGTGGCTGATTACTAATAGGGATACAAGAGAATTCTAAGGGATCCCAAAGAATCAAGTGCAAAAGAGCAACTCCTGCCTCTGGGCTGAGGAAGAGCTGACCCCCTCTCCCCCCATCTGGAATTCAGACCCGTTCAGAGCTGGCTACTCAGGGAACGCACTGCGGGCCCAAGGGCATGGGCAGTGGGGCTGCAGAAGGGGCTCATGGTCGCTTAAGGTGGTCAGGGAACAGAGCTGGCCTGGGATGCGTGTCCTGAGGGTGTCTGCGCCCTCTGCAAGGCCACTGGGCTCCCGCGCTGAATGATAGCGACGATGGTTGTAGTAATGATGACAGAAACCAGAACGGAGGTGTCCTGTGGCCACTGTCATCTCGCAAGCTCACTTCGTTGCTCTCTGTTGATGAATCTTCACGTTCTGCTAGGTCAGCAAGGGGACATGTTCGCAGCTTCAGTATCACACAGCAGGGCAGAGGAGGGTAAGATAGGAGCTCGGGGACAATAATAAACGGACAACTTACAAAACGTAAAGGTAGACTTTGGTGCAGTCTTGGGCCCAGCTTAACCAGCAAATGCTATGGCGATGAGTATTCTGGTTTAGGTCACTCTCTTCTAAAATCTGGTGTTCTGAGATGTATTTCTTTATGGATAAACTATATTGGTCTTTGGTCTTACAGTGTACCCAGTTTCCAATGCCATGGATATCGGAGTAGGTGCCCCAAAGCCAGGTGCCTCCAGGTCCGAGCAGGTTTTGTCACTAAGAAACCCAGCTGGGTGGACCTGTGGCCTCCTGAGAGTGAGCTCCAGGCTGTCCCAAGGGCAGTGGCTCCTCAGCTCCAGCCCGGGTATGCTGTGCAGGAAGGGGGCGCAGAGATGCCAGACTTTATTTTTCACAGGAAGGTGGGACTCACCATTTCCTATTCTTCAACTGGCAAATAAGCCGAAGGGGAGAAATGCCAGCGAGCGCATCTCTGAGTGGATCCTGCCGCCAGGCCGCCGGTTTGTGACTGGGGCTCTGGAGCTGTGCTCGCTGCCATGCTGCCCCTCTGTTCCCACCTCACTGGGTGTTGAGCCTGTCTGCTCTGCTTTTGCAAACATTCGCTCTGTGCTGTTCTCTCTGCTCCCGCTGTGTAGTTCAGGATCTCCCCATCCGTTTCCTGGCTGTCATCAGAGTCTCCCAGCAGTGGCCCCTCTCTGCTGTGCCACCATCAAAGCGACGTTCCCAAAGCGCAGCTCTTTTTGTGTCTCCCCTGACCCCCTGTCTCTCGAGGACGTAACTCCACTTGCCAAGCATTTTAATTCCTCCCCTTCCAGCTTGGGTCTGCCAGTCTTCTCCGGGCCTGCAGACTCCAGCTACTTCATTTGCTGAAATCTCCCTGAACACATTGGCTTTTCCCATTTCCTGCTTTTGCACACGCTGTTGCCTTTCCCTGATGCCTTTACCACTTGTCTGCCTGGCAACTTCCTGCCCGTGCTGACCAGTCTAAGTGTTAGCTCATTGGCACAACCTTCTCTTTCCCTTCTCAGCACGATCGCATTATTCACACTGCTAATTTAGCCCCATCATCTGCTTTGAACTTGACACAATAGCCTGGATCCTGCAGCCCCGTCTCTCTTCCCAGCTGTATTTCCAAGGGCCATTCCTCACAGGTCTTTGTATTGTTAGGGCTCACATAGAGCTCGGCATATAGTAGGTGCTCAATAATTCATTGCATGACTGAACCAAGGAGTAGATAAATGAATGAAAGACTGGGTGAATTGCTTCTTCGCCGACTCTATTTCTGAATGTTCTTTCGTGGCCCATTGTTTCTTTGCTGATTGGCACTTGGATGGTCATAAGCATGCTCAATCATGCCTACATAACAGACGGCAAAACTGAGCCTGGCTTTATTATTTCAGAAGTCTGGGCTGTGAAAAATATATTCCAAATTGCTATTTACCATCTTGTACAAAGTCCTCCAGACACCCTTGGATTCCAGAGGTCTTCACCACGCCATTGGATAAATGGTCAGAGTAGAGCTATGTTATACCCTGTGCAGATAAAAGAATATATAAGCCATTATCCCATATGCTAGTTGTTTTGAACAAGAGTAGGTTGCCATCTTAAAAGCAAGATTTGGGTGGTTGGTTTGACCTATGGGTGGGGACCCAGAACATCCTGAGCAGGATACAGGCCTGGGTGCCTGGGTGCCTGGGAAGTCCTCAAGGGACAGGCACAAGGTGTCTAGACAGGGTGCTGTACCACTTGACCGAAGATGGATCATTTACCATGGAGGAAGAGGCCCCCTACCTTGATGTATGGGGTGCCCCGCAGAGAATGTGGCACGGGGAGAGGGTATGGACCAGTTATTTATTTATTTAAATTAAGGTCAATTATTTTTGTAGCGTAGTGAGGGGTGGATTCTGGGAGAATTTGCTTCACCATAAACATGTCGGTTGGAAGTCATTAATATGACATTCACACATCCGTAATAAAATACATAACACGGAGATCTGGCCCCGCTGAAATACCCAGAGGACATTAAGTGTGAGCCTTAAAACCAAGAGTATTGGAAACAAGATATTTTTACTTCTCGTTTGGGAGTAATATAATTGCATTCTGTGGCTCTAGCAGATGCTGGGGCCAGCTGCTAGGAGAGCCTTGGCTTTTTCTCCCCCTCAGCGTTGGTCCCTTAGATAAAACCCTCATGCAGAACTCTCATAAAAACTGAACTTTAAAGAATTGTCCCTTGCTTTAAAACCCATGTTTCTGTGTGCAGAAGATACTGGAGATTGCGTAGGCTGTGGAGGTATTTCTATTACTTGAAACTGGGAGACTGAAGAACAAAGCATATATGCATATAAACACACACGCACATATGCATAGCATGCGTGCACACACATGTATGTATATGACGCATGGACATATACATGTGTACATTGTTATTTATTTTTACAACGACCTTTTCTTTCCCTGATGTCGAACCTTTATCTTGAAGACTGATGGAGGATAGGCCGTCTGAGAGACCACCGGGACACCTGTCTGTTTTTTATGGCTGTTCCTGGGAAACTGCTGGAGGGGAAGCTGCTTTCTCTGGGCTGGATGATTCCAGGGGATTGAAAGTCGCACCAGGTGTTGGGTGGCTCCTTCGGGGGAGGGATGCCAACAGCAGAGCGCTCCGTCTACGAAATGGAGTGAATCCAGCCTTTCTGCCACACCCCACCACACAGAGGGACACCCCCACGCCTCGGAGGTGGACACGGCTCTCACCTCTGTGGGGGGCTCTGCCAGGAGCTGGGAAGCCCAGCCGCAGGGAGCATCTGCTTGGGGGCACCTTCCTTCCCACCTGGGACTCGGACCCCTTCCTGGGGACACCTGGCCTGTGGCTCCCGAAGGCTAGCTGTTTTTGCGGGCTCCTGTGCTATCTGTATTTAGAGCTGGCCCAGGTGGCTGCTGTGTGCAGCCAACAAACGCTGGCTGAACCCGGGTGAGGTGGGCTGTGAGTGGGAACATACGCCCGATTTAGAAAACAGCATGAGAAAGACTGTGAAATAGCTCAGGACTGCTTTCTAAAACTAAGGAAATGATGCTATTTTGGATCTATTGGGTTAAAATATAAAACATACTATTAAAATTTACTTTTTTTTTTTTTTTAACCTTTTTAAACAATGTAGCTTCTAGGGCTGGGGGCGTAGCTCAATGGTAGAATGCTTGCCTGCTGTGCACAAGGCCTGGGTTCAGTCACCAGCAAAACACACACACACACACACACACACAGAGATTCTAGAAATTTCAAAATTCTACTCACAGCTGACATTTATGGCTCCTGTCACATCTGTTGGACAGTGGTGCCCTGGTGCCAAGGCACAGGCACGTGCTGCCTTTCTGAAGGAGGGGCTCTCGGAAGGACATTCCTGTAGGACCTCACGCAGGGCATTGCGCTTCACGACGAGGGCACTGTGTCTGTCCCCACCCTGGGCCACCTGCATGCGCAGCGAGGGAAGCTCAGATGCACTTCCTGTGATTGTGTCCTTTGGAAGAGAACTTTGCATTCTCTCCTTCAACTTTCCTTTGAGTCAACAGTCACGCATTCTCCCAGGTCAGTCCCAGCGGGTGGCGGCAGTGGGTGACCCCCCAGCCTTGCTGTCCCCACGGCTCCCTGCAGCCATGCTTTGCAGTCCTGTCCTAGAGCTGTCAGCCCGGGGACGGCATTGGCAATCAGATGGTGGATGCTCCAGGGTTTGGGTGGTGGAGTGACGAGGTAGTGACGCCCAACGCGGCCACGCTGCCCCTGCGTCCTGCTCACCCTGCCCTTCCTGATGTGGCCTTGTCACACTTCGCAAAGGGACCCACTGCCTCCCTTGTCTGAGAGGCCCCCTCGCCATGCTAAGCGGATTCCAAAGCACTGCGGATCCTACTGCTGGCTGCTTTCCCGCCAAGCCCTGGCCACACACAGACTGAGTCCTTCAGCAGCAGTTTTTCTATTTGAACGTCCAAAGGACAAACTAAACATTTAAAATCTGCAAGCTGGACAGTCTTTGCTTTGGAGCCTGCAATGAACTTCTTCATCTTGACAGTCGAGTCATTCTTCTCCGTGTCGATGCAGTATTTAGGATCCAGGGAGAAGAGGCTGCTTGGGAGCCGGGAGGAGGAGGAGGAGGAGGGAGAGGGGGACGAAGAGGGGGGAGGGGAAGGAGGAGGAGGGGGAGGGGAGGAGAGGAGGAGGAAGGGGGGAGGACGAGGAGGAGGACGAGGAGGGGGAGAAGGATGAGGAGGGGGAGGGGCGAGGAGGAGGGGGAGGGAGACAAGAAGGAGGGGGAGGGGTGGAGGAGGAGGAGGAGAATGAGGAGGACGAGGAGGATGAGGAGGCTGGTGGGCAGTCAGCACGGGCTCTGGGCTCAGGTCTGGCTGCGTGGGCCGGGTAGGCTGGCGTCTCTCCCACCCCAGGGCCACACCTGGTGGGTGCCTCCTGTATCATCTTCTCCTTTTCCTTTTAAAAACTTATGATAAAATACATATAAAATTTGCCATCAGTGACATTTAGTTCAGTGTTGTGCAACCATCACTACTATATAGTTCCCAACATTTTATCACCCGAAGAGGGAGTGCTGCCCCCTTAATCACTCCTGTCCTAGGCGCCCTTCCCTCAGCCTTGGAGGCCACGGCCTGGCCTTCTCGCTCCGTGGATTTGCCTTTCTGGACACTTCCTGCGAATGGTACCGTGGATGCTGTAGCTATTGGTGCCTGGCTTCTTTCACTTAGCATAATGTCCTCAGGGCTCATCACGCTATAGCTCTACGTAGCATTTAGTACTTCTCCCCCCCATTTTTATTTTTTATTAATACATGTTTGCAGTACATGATGGTTACATTCCTCATGGAGAATTGGTAATTCCTTCCCCTTCCCTTCCCTTCCCTTCCCTTCCCTTCCCTTCCCTTCCCTTCCCTTCCCTTCCCTTCCCTTCCCTCCTTCTCTTGTTCCCCTTCCCTTTTGCAAAAGATCTATCTTTTGGGTTTCTCAAATGAAAGAAGCCTTGGGGGCCGGTGAGATAGCTCAGTGGCATAAGCATCTGCCCGGCAAGCGCGAGATCCTGAGGTCGACTCCCGGTACCCACATTGAAAAAAAAAAAAAAAGAAGCCATATGATATTGGAGCTGTGTGTCTGATTTATTTCACATGATGTTACGGCCTCAAGGTGCATCCATTTTCCTACCAATGACTCAAGTGTATCCTTCTTTATGGCAGAGTAGTACTCCATTGTGTGTAATACCACGTTTTCTTTATCCATTCTTCTGTTGATGGACATGTAGGCCGTTTCCAAGTTTTAGCTGTTATGAATTGTGCTGCTACAAACATGGGTATGGCAGCCCATTGGCAGACACATCTTGTTTATCTGTTCATCCATCTCTGGACACTTGGGTTGCTTCTGCCTTTGGGCTCCAGGGAGCAGTGACGCCCTGGGCATTTACTCCCCTGTTCACCTTGAGCACCAGTTTCCACTGCCTTGGGGCCCGCTGTCTTCCTCCTTGGGCATCCCATGAATCTTTTAGCCGGGCTGGATTCTGCCGGCTGGTGAGTGAGTGGGAAAGAATGGGCATGTGCTGGGTGCCAAGGGACCTGACATGGCTCAGCTGACCTTGGGCAAGACCTCTCCCTCCTCTGTGCCTCAGTTTCTCCATCTGTAACAGGAGATGGACCAGATCTGTGTTTCCTTCTGCTCTTCTCAGGGCCCTAGGCTGACAGTGCTTTGGGGGACGAGGGGCAGGCCGGGCAGTGCTGCTGGAAGTGCTTTTTCTCACTGCTGACTCTGTTCTGCTTGGGCGTTTCCCTCTCTGCCTCGGAAGGAGTGATAAGCTCAGCTTCTGTGGCTACCGGGAACTCTGTCCTTCGCTGGAGCAGATGAAGGCGTGCAGCAGGCGGGGCTTGGGGTGTAAACGAGCTCGATCCTGCTGATGCTGAGAAGCCCTCGGAATGGTGCCCAGTGGGGACCCCTCCTGCTCTGCGAAGGGAGGTGTGGCCGGAAGTGACAGGGTCAGAGGGGAGCAGGAGTGGCCAACCTGGGCTGGGGAGCCCCACACCTTCCCTCCACTCTCCAGCAAGCTCATCCTGGCTGTTCTTTAAGGAATTCAGGCTCAGTGTGTGGGCTCTGGAACCATTCTATATGGATGTGGGCTCCAGTTCTCTAGGTGTTTGGCCTCGGGACTTTGGGCAAGTCACTTAGCTGCTCTGTGCCATGGTTTTTTCACCTGTGAAATAGGCACAGTTCCCACTTCATAGCTGATCATGAGGGATGAATGAGGTCACCCTGCACAGAGGCCTACAGCAGTGTGTGCCCAGGCCAACACTCCACCCATGTTGGCATGACGATCATGAGCCCCTTTTCTCCCCAGTCACCCCTCGCCAGCCCAGCTGACCCTCCTGATTCTGAACTGTAACAGTTCCTACCTTGCTCCACACCATTGAGAATCTAGTAGCCTGTGTGTGTTTGGTTCTTTGGCTTGAATACATCCATCTCTCTGTCTCGATGCTAAGCTCCGAGAAGGCAGGATCTGACCCCAGTCTGCCTGTCTGGTGAGTGGGGCCAAACCCTGGTGTCTTCATCTCTTTTCTCTTGTTTCTGAGACAAAATACCCGACACCCAAAGTTAAAGGAGGAAAGGTTTATTTAGCTCACAGTTTGTGGAGGTTTCAGTCCAAAATCGGTTGGCTCCAAGGGAGGGTGGCTTGGCAAAGGGGCAACAGTTCGTGGTGGCGGAAGACAGCAAAAGCAACAAGAAAGAGACAAGACTCTTTCTGTCCCTTATATTGTATGCAGGCTACACGCCCTAAGGCGGGTGTAGCACTCACACCCTTAATCCTAGCCAGAACTATGCCAAACCAATCAGTGGACTGATTTACTAATCACACACCCTTAATCCCAGCACCACACACTCTAGATTCAGCCATCTCTGAAAAAGTCCTATGACCTCGTGAAGATTTGGGGGGACATCTAGACACAAACCATAACACCTGGTAAGGGCAATGGTTGGGAGGATTGGACAGCACAGATCTAGGGTTAGACCGGTGGCCCAGATATGCTCAGTCCTTTTGAAGCCCACAGCAGCATGTGACAGTCCCTGGTGGTCCAGTCCAGTCAACGTGAGTATGCGAGAGGTGGGACCTGGATGCAGGTGCTGAGGTGCTTTGCTCAGACAGCAGGTCTTGAATGTGCAGAGCGCTCTTCTGAGGGGCTTTGTGTAGAAGGTGTCCTGGACTGGGGGAAGCTGTGGATACCTGAGTGGAGGAGGAGTGGCCAGGGCTCCGAGGTAGTTTCTAAGTCAGTGTGATCTCTGGGGCCACTGCTTGTCTGCATGTGGCTCATTAGACTTGTGATGATCCTGTGAGTCTGGCTACAGAGGTGACTGCATGGTTGGCCCTGCAGCAGCGTCGATGCTGCTCTATGGTGCTGATTTGCCTCCATCCCCTTCTTGACTGTGAGCTCATCGACAGCAGGTTTCAGAGTGGCGTTGTTCCTGGACTGGCACAGGGCAGGTGCCTTGAGCATTTTCCAACTTGGGGACAGTAGCAGTGGGATGCCCTGCCAGGTCGGGCTGGAATTTGGCTGGACGATGTTCATGAAGGTCTTTGAGTGTCTGGGTCTTTAGAACTGAATGATAAATCTAACAGAGTCTGAAGCACGCTGTGTTCCATCTTCTGGGTCACTACAGCGTGATCCTGGGTACCAACATGGATCTGGGGGTTTTGGGGGCATAGCCTGCTCCTCTGGGTACCGGGCCTTCTCAGATTTCAGGCAAGAGCAGACACACTTAACACACGGCTTGGTATCCACATTTACAGATGCCAGCCACGGGCTGCTCTGAGTGTTTTATGGAACCAAATGGAAACCAGTGGATCACCGGAAGGATCAATGACAACCCTGAGCAGTCACTCGGAAGTAACCTGTCATTCTCTGTGAGTGTGGACAAGTGGCAGTGTGAGGTGGCCTGTGTGGTGAGAATTGTTAACTTTCCCAGGTGGCGATGCTGTCCCAGGTCCACAGGAGACGGAGTCTGGACAGTAAGCAGTGAGCTCGTGATGGGACAGCTAATGCATAGCAGAGCGGGTGCCCAAGGCTAGGTCTGCTTGCTTCCTGTGCACGTCCCTCCACCTTCATGCTATGTTGCTGTCCTACAGCGACTTAGAGTTAAGGAAATAATGGCCAGGGGTTCATCCGGGATCTGCTGGGTTTGATGCTTTTAAACTCTCACTTAACTATCTTCAGTAATAAACACGGACACCACACACACACACACACACACACACACACACACACACACACACACACACACTTATGAAGGCATATTTATTTCTACAGTGCCCACTCTTCTTCCTCCCAACTCTTGTCCATCCATCCATCCATCCATCCATCCATCCATCCATCTTCTTACCCACTGGTCCACCCATCTGAACAAGCTAACATTTATTAGGTGCTTCCTGTGTGTCTCAGGACAGTTACATCCTGAGGACACACAAGGGATGACACATTCCTTTCCCTTGCGTGGTCCAATGGAGATATCCTCCAAGTAAGCAAGTAACTAGATCACAGAGTAATAAACCTGATGCATTGGAGGAAGGTGCTGGGAGGTGCACGGGAGCATGTGGGATGGGCGCGCACCCCTGTCCTGAGTAGTTAGGGGGCATTCGCCAGAGGAAGTGATGTCAACCTATGGCGAGACCTCAGTGTGATCTTTGTAAGGAGAGGAAGTACAGCAGGAGAGGCTCAGGGATGAGAGAACAATGTGTAGGCTGATCAGAGTGATTCTATGATTTCTGGAGCTGAAATCGATGATAGAAATTTGCACAATGACCAGTTCTATTCTTGCCTTAGGTTGCTCCTCCCCGGGTTCTTGTAAGGTGCAGGCTTCCGGATTGAGGTGGCTTGGGGTCTTGGTCCCCAGTCACTGGCTACTTCGTGGTAGTGACCAGTTCTGATGATTGTGTGAGGGGTTGGCCTCCACCTGGGCCATGTGGCCTTTTTCCTGCATGGCGTGCTTGCTATTTTCTACTCTAACCTGCTTGGTGGCATTCTCTCCCTTTTCCCTCAAGGCCATGCATAGCGTCATAATATCACAGGTGTCAAGTCTATTATGGTGGTCTTGGAGGTGTCAAGTCCTCCAAGCCCAGGAGGCTGCTCCATCCCTGGCTACACATAAAGCTGGGGGAAACCTCTGTTGTGTGTTTCCCCCATGGTCTGGGGCAGCAGGCCTGTGTCCTATCAGCACTGAGATCAAGGGACACAGGTACTGGTCCAACCTGGATTTCACTTACCGTCCCTGCCAATTTCATGTTAGCAGATCTGTTTGGAACTGGAAGTCATGGGTCATATCCTGCCTCAGAGCTGGAGCAATGACTTAAACTGATGTCACCCAATGGCTCTTTATGGGAACGATTAATAAATCAGCAATTCTATCTGTAGCGATGTTGTGTTTATAAATATTTAATTTACACTTCATGTGCCTGCATTTTCTCTATCTTTGCCTTAAACTCGGCTGCAGTTGCTTTTTTCTGAAGCACTGCTCACAGATCAAGTATCAGTAGTGAGAAAGGCTAACTCTCTTCTCTCTGTCTCTCTCTGGAATAAGGCTCTATCTTTTCTTTTCTTTTCCATCTTTGTGTGATTCGGCTCAGGGGGTTGGGAGTCATGCTGAGAGAATGCGGCGTCTCTTGTGACAAAGCAGAGAGATCTGTCCAGCTTCAGAAAAACAGACTAAACTTTCCAGTCGTGCCCTTGCATGCTTGGAGACCTGTTGTTGGCACGCACTTCTCCCTCCTTCAAGTTAATGACATTTAGAATCTGAAAGGGTGTCTGATGTTTTCCTCCTACGGAGACATATTTTTGTCCTTGCCACTGACTCCTCTTTTGAAACCCAGCGCTTTGATGATTGCTGTACGGCAGGTTGAGCGAAAAGGATTCGGAAAATCAAAATAGAAGCAGAGTCCAAGTTGAGTGTTTTTCTAGCAGAGATGGAGCCCCAGCCTGACAAAGGAGGACAGCAGCTTCGAAACAACGAAAAGTTTCTTACTTCTCAGGGTCCAACGTGAGCTAATTGTTGTTATTATCTTTTTATTCTTCTGTTTCAGGAAATTGCAGCTTATTTAATAACATTTGAGAAACACGAAGAATGGCTAACCACATCCCCTAAGACAAGGTAATGTCCCAGATCTTGCAGTTTTTCAACTATGTACAGTAAATGGGTTGATTGACTTTCGTGGATTACCTGACTTGGCCAGTCATCTCAGCGCAACAGGTTGGAAATGCCATGCTGTGTTCGGTGGCCTGACACTGGGGTCTTACATTAATTGGCCCAAGACCCAGGGCAGGGCCTGCTATCAGATGAATTAAGAACAGGGCCACTGCTGTCCTGTAAGGTGGAACTTTAACATGATGGCCAGGGCTGACCCTGCAGCTGGGCGCTGGGAGGGCTTTTCAGGAAGGAGCATCAGCGGGATTTTATGCTGGGAAAGTGCCCACCTGCCACCAGCATGCTCTAGAAATGTACTTTTCAAAAGAGAAACCAGCTTAACTGCCCACTTTTATCTCAACATGTTTTACAAACTGAAAGTCGAGTTATTCTTGATTGCTGGTAAGAAGATACCCCAAATCAGAAGCAACGGCCAAGTTTGCAGTTTATTATGCAGTAAATGTCCTTCAACCCACTAAATGCCACAAACATTTACCTTCTCTCACCACTTGGGAATAGAGGGAATTGGTGAAAATATAGCCGACCTGTGTTCTGCCAGCGCAAGTGATGTTATTATCCCATGAAGAATGGTGAGGTTGGGATTTAGGGCCTATTTTAAAGGAGGCCTCTTCTTTCCTCTCCAGCCCTTAAGTTTTTATTTTTGGTATGTTACAGTCTAGAGCTTCAGTAATTCATGGTCACTCTCTTCCAATTGCCACCACTTTTCTATTAGCGGTGGCAGGGCCAGGTGTTTGTTCACGGAGGAGGGTGGCCGCAGTGTGGTTGGCAGGGTGACTGGACAGCAGGGTGAGTCTAAGAGGCGGGAGGGCCAGGCTGCTCCACCTGGATAGAGGCACCAGCATCTCCAGGACCAGAAAAAGGAGTGAGCAGGGTCCTCAGCACCCTTGGTGATAAACTTGACCTGCTCGTCCTTTGTGAGCCATGTCACCCTTGGGAGTGTTCACTCATTCTAGAAGGTATTTAAAAATATTTCTTCATTAACCTCCAACATTTATTGGTTAGCATCCTTTAGATGAGGGGAGAATGTCCCATTTTGGAGGTTAGAGGATATTGAGAAAAGGGATTATTGCTGAGATGCCTCCAGCAGGTGACTCTCATTCTTTGACCTTTCAGGCTGAGGACCTAGAAAATTCCTCAGCTCTTCAGCCTTCTGGGGCCATGATTTCCTTTGCTATAAAATTAAATGGTTTGTATCAGTCAGCTTTTGCTGTGATAAAGCTACATAAGAAATGATCTATAAACTTAGTGACCCATAACAATAAACTTTACTTCCTGCACATGGACCTGTGTGTTGCCTGTGGTTATGGTTTGGGGTTAGGATTGCTCCATCAATCTTTTGCCCAAGAACATAGGGTGAGGAGGTCCCCTCTGTCTGGGACAACTGATTTTCATAGCAAAGAGCAGCGGTTGAAAAGCCCAAGGCAGCCCATGGAGGCACAGTTAAAACCCCTGCTTGGATGTGGCCACATATGTCATGACTGCTCACAAATCCAGTGGCCAAAGCAAGTCCCATGGCCAAGCAGAATAAGAACGGGGCTGGAAAGAACATTCCCACAGAGCGGGGCAGGGCTGAGTGCAGAGGGGATGGTGATGAGGTCTAGTGTTTAGTGAATTCAGCCGCCTCACAGAGCATGGGAAGCTCAGCACACTCGCGCCCTGCTTTCTCCTGGGGGTGTTTTCCAGGGAGAAAGTTGAGTGAGCATCGGGAGGGCTTGTGAGAATACATGTCACTGGGCCCACCCCAGTTTCTTTTTTTGGTGCTGGGGATAGAACCCAGGGGCTGTGCATGCTAGGCAAGTGTTCTACCACTGAGCCACACCCTCAGTGCTTTCCCTGGTTTCTGACTCAGGGGACCAGGAGTGAAGCCCAGGAATTTATTATTCTGAACAAGTTCCCAGGTGATAGGAGTGGCTGGCCTGGGGCTTCCCTTTGAGAACCAAAGCCTAGTTTCTTTGGGGACAGGAGGTGTCCGGTTCTGCCTCTTCCTGGTTCCAAGGCTCTCAGGTCTCCAGCAGCCTCCAGCCTCTCCGCGCCCTCTTCTCTCCTCCACAAGATACCCCTTGACTCTAAGCGGGAGGAAAGAGCCTCTCCTGGGCCGGAGTTTTGGACACAGGTGCACCCTGTGAGCGCGGCGCAATGGAGCATCCCCAGGCGAGCCTGAACTTCACATTTCAGCCTCAGGATTTGGGTTTCCATTGGAGAAGTGGCTATTACCTGTGGTCATGCACAACTCCCTGGGCTTTGTGGAGTATAAAAGGAGCAAGAGATTTCCCGTCCTGAGGCAGGGAGGCACTCGGGGCGGAAGATGGAACTTAGGTTCCTGTAGTGACAGATTCAGGCACTGTCACTCAATAGCTATGGGATGGTGAGAAAATCATTTCAGCTCCTTTGAAAGCTCCACTTTTTCTTCTTCATGTAGAAGGTGGAGTTAATGTCGATTCGATCCTGTCCTCTGCGGACTGAACACGATACTATGTGTGATCCTGCTTTGCATGTGTGAGGGTCTGTGTCACCCATAGGTGCCACTGTCCCTTTTACCTATAGGAGCAGTCTCCTACTTCAGGAGGCCTCTGCCAGGATTGCTCCAGGCTCTGGAAGGCCAATTTCTTTCCTGAAGGCACAGGGGGAGGACAGGTTCCTATTAGTGTTACAATATTTGCTCCGTGTTACACTGGAAAGCTTCCTGTCCCAGGAGAAGGAAAAGTTGCCACGGTTGTTCAAGGACCTTCCTAAATTAGTTGTCGGGTTGAGTTCGGCCCCTCCCCCCATCCCCAGGATTGAAATTAATTGGTACAGTTAACTGCTGAGCTCATACAAACTGGCCTCCTGGTATTAAGGGATTAATGACACCAATACTCTGCTGAATGAGAAGGCAATACAACTTCTGTTTGCCGCCGCTGCCGCCACTGCTAATTTCATTTTAGAAAATTAATAAAAATGAATTGCACCACTGACATTTATAGAGTTTCCTAATAAAATGATACATTGTTTGCATGGAGGAATCTCTATTAAATTAATTGTCGTAATCAGCTCACATATAGATGTTGGTATAGGCGCTGCAGTGGGACCCACTGCTGCTCTCTGGGGCTTGTGGAGGGCTGGGGGTTATAAATATAGCCGTGCTCAGAGCTGCCCTAATTACAGACAGGGTCCCGGGAGCCCCACTTACCTGCTTGGTAATGAGGCGTGCTGCAGTGGCTGGGGGTCGGGGGCATGGGGTGGCTACAACAGGGCCGAGGGCTGTGTTCGAACAGCCCAGATTTTGGGATCAGCAGCTGGGACCTTCAGCTTGAAAAGTCACCCTTCAGGACGTCTTTATTTGGCACTTGCTGTGTACTCAGCCCTATCATAGCACCATCGGCACCTGCGGGGAGCCCCACACTCCCACGCTGCAGGTGAACTCACAGCCGTGGACTGCAGTGTGCGCCCTCCTTTCTCTGGGAGGTCAACCCTGACTGCGGCCTCGAGCCCTACTGGGCAGCTTCCTCTGTCCTGTGTGATTCCCAGCATGCTCAGGTTTGCTTATTTATTCACGATCTGATCTGCTCTTGCAATGTGAGTGCACAGGGAGAGGGATTTTCAGTTGGCGCTGCTCACGGGGGCCCCCGGGTGCCTAGCCCAGCACCGGACATGCTGTAGGCATTGATCATAGCGTGGAATGAGCAAGATGGGGTAGAAGATGGGAGGCTGGGTGCTGTGGCAGCGGAGACCTGGGCGCTCTCCGTGTCATTCCCCTTGCCTATCCAGCCCCAGGATTGGCTAGGTGACTGGGCCTGGCTTCCACACCTGCTGCTGGCCAGGGGCTGCGCTTTAACGTCCTTCTGATGGCTCCACCAGGCAGCAAGGGGCCGCACACTGCAAGTCAGTGAACCTGGGACCACTGTGCTGCTAGCCTTTGCTTTACGCTGGCTCCTCAGTGCCCAGAGAGGGTGCAGACACGGGCAAGTAGCCTAGGGAACAGCTCCACGCCTCCTCCGTACGTCCATCTCCACGATTTCTGAACAAGTCCAGAGAGGTAGGCACCAGGTGGGGCCTCCCGGTGGGAACTGGCTCTGCACACCAGTCTGGGGGGCTTCTCACCCCTCTCCTGGCCTGGATTTGCACCCCACCCCCGGCCCAGCACGGGTAGAGTGGGAATTGGGAGCTGGGGACATGCCACGCTCAGGACTGGAGTGAAAGTCTGTCCATCCCAAGAATCCTTCTTATACTGGTTAGGAGGAGGCTGAAAAATGCTGTTAATTACCTAATGAATTAGTTGGATTGATATAGATAGCACCTTAACACAGATGCACTAAGGGTCTAGAATAGAATAGAATTTGCCTATAATGAACACTGAATGCTTCTTGGTCAATAATCAGTAAAATACCACACAGCAGGAGGGTAGAAGGAAAGGAGGAGTGAAGCTGGCTGTGTGTTGAGAAGGTGTAGGGGACTTGAGGGCCCCCCTCCCTTGGATTCTCTGACCCCAGGCATGCTGGGTCCTTCTCTGCCCCCGATGGTGGAGACGCCAAGTCTTGATGGTCCACACTTTTGTACCCTGCTGACTCTGCAGGTCACCCCCAAGTCTCAGCTTCTCTCCTGGACAGCTGGGTGTTGTCTTATTATCTCAGACTCCTTGCCCTGGGCTGCACCTTTTGACTTCCCTTATTTCTAAAGATCCTGAAGCTTACTTGGCTATTTCCCATGGCCGCTCTTTCTCTTTTGTCCCCTGAATCTAATTAGTCACTGGTTCAGGCAGCTTTTCAGACTGTGATCCCCATCCTCGTTTTCCTGGGCCCGGTGCTCAGCACCGCTATCAGGTTGGACACTGAAATCACCCCTGGATTCCTGCTCTCCAGGCTGAACAATGTTTGGACTTGACTTTCCTGAAATGCTCCTTTTCCAATGTCATTCTACTCGAGAACGTTCGGGACTTCCTGTGAATAAGAGTCAAACTCCAGTGTGGTGTTGAAGGTCGTTATTCTGTTTGAACCCATCCCGACTGTCCTCCAAAAGCAGGAGGTGCTCCCTGCTCTCCCCATCATCTTCCGTGTCCCCCCACATGCTTTTCCTCAGCCAGAGACCTCACCCCGATGTCCTCGCATCCAGCCCTGCCTACCTTCTCCTGAGAGCCACCACAAACCCCACAAGCATAGCAAGGCCTCCTGTCTTTTAGCTTCCTTGGCCTGCACTCGGTTACCATCAATGGCTGGACCTTCAGCTGTTGCAGTCTAGGTCTTCCCTCCCAGGAGAAGTGGCCCCCGAGGACATGGTCGTGTCTTATGGTCTCTTGCCAGCTTGGTGCAGTGGAAACCACTCCCCTGCTGGGTGGTGGGCAGCGTGTGCGGTCATCACAGCCCAGCAGGCCTGCCAGGAGCAGAGCACAGGGTCCAGGTGTGGCAGAGTGGGTCCCTTGTCCCCATGAGCCCTGGGGGTCCGGGGAGTGGCACCAGTCTGTGAACAGAGGGCTCCACCCACAAAGCCCACTTCTCAGGCCCCCGCTGGACCCTGGCAGCCAGTGTTGCCTTTGCCTAGCTTCAGCGTGAGCAGTACAGGGGAGTGACCCGCTGGCCACCTTTGGGGCACCAGCTCCTTGGCATAGACAGTGACAGGATTTTTTAAAGGAAGCCCCTGTTCCTGGGGTGGGGGTGGGGCTGATTGAGTGACCAGAATAGAATGGCAAAAATAATATAGAGATTCCATGTGGATGATTAAAAAAACTCCCAGAGCTAACTGGGAATGAAATTCAGACCCTTGTTCCAACACAGATGAAGCCTGAGGACACTGCGCTAAGTGACATAAGCCAAGGGCACAGATATTGTCCCCTTCCTGCCCAGAGGCAGGAAGTAGGACGGTGTTTTCCAGGAGGGAAGGCGGGGGTCCGTGTTTCATGGGGACAGAGTTTCAGGCAAGGAAGATGGAAAGTCCTGGGGGTGGATGGAGGAGGTGTCCACACAGCACTGTGGATGTGCTGCACCGTGCACGCCACTGAGCTGTACCCCTAAAAGTGGCTGAAATGGTGAATTTTATGTTACATACATTTTACCACAATTTAAGAAATTCTAAGAGTTGCTTCTGTGCTCTTTGTCAGGTGTCCAGGCAGACAGCATTGGCAGGGAGGGGGGACTGTTCCTATGAGGGATGGAGGGGGTACAGGCTCATGCCCGGGTCATTTCAGGGGACCTTTGCATTCTGCTGAACTGGAAACCTGCTCTCCAATGAATGTAGCGGTGTGCCGGCTACGGCCCTTCAACCCGTGCCTGCCTTATGGAGCAAACCCGGGACCACGCCCCAGCTGTGCCACCCTCTGCCAAGCAGCGGCGGTAGCGTGAAGGTTTTGGGTATGGTGCCTGTCAGGATGTGTGGGGAGCCCGGCTGCCTGAGGACATCCCGAGAGGCACGGTCATGTTGTTGTATGCAGGACGAGGCGGGGCTGTGGTGACCTGGATCCTGATACTGTGTCTGGCGGTGTCTCGACAGTGCTGGGACATCCCAAAGCTCTGTGTGACGTGGCTGTGTCCTGGATCCCAGTTCTTTGTCTGGAACTGCAGAGTACCTGCTGTCGCAGCAGGGGAGCCACGGAGGACACCTCCTGGAATCCTCGGGGCCCAGGGAAGTGGACATGGCAGGGCCTGCTGACTGCCCAGCAGGCGAGGTTGTCACTCAGGCTAGGCTCTGGGTCAGAGGACACGCGAGCCTCCATTCAGCTGTTTGCGGACATGGCAGGGCCACTGCGTGTGCTCCGGTGTGGTCCTGGCATGAATGGGACTGTCGCCTCATCCCGTCCCTCTGCTTCTCAGTGCCAGCAGAGCAGGTCCTGGGTTTCTGGAGAGAGAGGGAGGCCTTGGGGTGCTTGTCTCCAGCTCCTCCTGGGGTTAGGCTGCTATTGGCTGCTGGCTCTTATCCCCTATTTTCTTTTATTATTTTAATATTATTAAAAATAAACGCACACACAGGTAATGTGTCAAATGGTTCAAAAAAGCTTGCAAGAAACAATAGGGTCCTCTGCCCTACATTTCAATTCTATTTCCTAGGGGTGGCTGCTTCCCACTCTTTTGGTTCTGATCTTTACCTCTGGATTCCTAACTATGTATGTTCTACTCTTTCTTTCCCTCCTCACCTCCCTTCTTTCCTTCTTTCCTGAGGGTTGGGGATTGAACCCGGGGCATTTGGACTGAACTACATCCCCAGCCCTTTAAAAAATTATTTTGAGGCAGGTTCTTGCTAAGTCCTTGTGTTGCTCAGGCTGGGCTCAAACTTGTGATCTTCCTGCCTCAGCCCCCCCTGAGTGCTAGGATTACAGGCGTGGGTCTTAGATGTTACCTTTTAACCTCCTCATGCGCTAAATGAGGGTTTGGCTCTCTTGCTCTGCCAGCTGGGTGGCCCTTCTTTGCCTGATGGAGTATCCAGCTCTTGCTTGGGGGAATCTGAGATCTTTTCTTGGAGTTCTCCTGAAAAGGGTCCATCATGCTGCCTGGAGGTTTGGGCTGGCTTGCTTGCAGCTCAAGGGGCTTAGAATGTCACCATTTAGTGTGAAGGCTGTCACTTAGCCCTCCCAGATTCTTAAATTTTTGTGGTACTGGGGATTGAACCCAGGGCCTTCCCACTGAGCTACACCATTGGCCCTTTTTATTTTTATTTTTTATTTTAAGACAGGGTCTTACTAAGTTGCTAAATTGCCCAGGTTGGGCTCAAACTTGCAACCCTCCTGCCTCAGCCTTCCAGAATGCTGGGATTACATGCAAACCCTCTCAGTCTATGGCACGCATTTCTTGCTTCTCCTCTGCTGTCCCTGAGTGCAGGTCTTTCAGGGGCCTTTGCCTAGCAGAGGCAGAAGCTGGAAGGGTTTGCCTGGCTGTGCAGGGCAGATGGAGGCCCTGGGGGCATCTGTCTGCTCCCTGCACAGGCCTGCAGCCTCGCCTGCCCTCCCCCTTCAGTAGTACCTGCTACCTCCATTCAGTCCCTACAGGCTCTGCAGTCAGAGCTTGGTCCTCCAGAGCCCCTGGGTGTAGCTTTCTGGTCTGCTGGGTCAGTTACTGACCCCATATCTGGTCCCAGCTCAGTAGGATGCACTGGCTTCTCCCATCCGCACTCCATCCGCCCCCCTTGCTGTGTCCTCCTTGGTTTATACTTGTTCTCACTCTGTCACTGCTGTTGGCCAATCCTCCCTGTGCTCTGGCTTCCCTGGACTGTCTTGCCCCTTCCCTGTCCTCTCCCCTCTCTCCCCGTCTCATGTTCTTTGCTTGCTCATCTCATTTGCTTTTCTCTCCCTCTAACTCCTTTTTGGTCCTAGTGCTCAACACATGGTCCCGAGCTTTCTGAGTGCGTGCTCGGAGCACTGCAGAGGCCCTGTTGCCAAGACAGTCATCTCCTCATGGGTGGCACAAGGCCCAGCCTCTCCGGGGCCTGGCACCGCCTCCTCCTCCTCCATCACCCTCAGCTCAGAGCCTCTCCTGGCACAGTGCAGGGTCACAGTGTACCCTCTCCCTAGGCAGAGTCCAATGACATCTTTACATGGTGGCACATGTGTCTTCCTTGGGCTGGATCAGGACAAAGGTCGCATATGGCACCTGTGATGCAACTTGGGGTGCTGGGCACCCTGACTGGAGAGTGCTTGCCCGGAGTGCCTGCTGGGCCCTCTGAGCAGGACGACCTGGCTGTGAGGATGCTTTCTGAGAGTCAGCTCCACTGTGCTCACGCCAGTCGTCCGCTCTGCTCCTGCCGGTTTGCTCTGAGCATCTCTGCTTTCTCCCCCGGATTTGGAAAATCAGCACTGACAGGAATCTCTGTACCAGGCCGGGAATGGCTCTGCGATGTCTCCCCTGGATCAGCTCTGATCTAATAAATCTTTGCTTGCCGCTGAGAGAGGGAGCTGGCCTGCGTGCCTCGCACACGGCAAGGTGGGAAGGCATGTTCTCTCTGAATGAGCCGCCTGTGCAAGTCCTAGGTTTCTGTGCAATGAGTAATTACTGCATCGTCTGGGATTCTGGGTTGGAGATCCTCCCGCTGTTTTCGGGTTGGCTAGGAGGTATCGCTGTCTTTGCTATTCTTAGATTTTCCACAGTCCTTTATTACGGAGCTTTCTAAAAAAGAAATCCAAATAAACAAACAGAGGAAGGAAATCGTTCCTCAAACACCACTGCACATCCCACTTGCTACATGAGCTTTTGCTTTGTGTGTGTTTATTGTGTACATTCACATATGCACACACTTCCACAGCACACATGGACATTTAACACATGCACACATGCTCAGGCACATACAAACCCAGATGCATATACATGCAGACATACACATTACACACATGAATATGTACACAACACCTGCATGTAGCTATGTACATATATGCACATGCACACACATGCAGTTGCAAATACTTATAATATGTGCATGCCACAATACATTCATATACACATATACATAGGTGCACACACAAATATACAACACACACACACACATATCCCTTCCTGAGTTGGTCAGTGTTTTCTTTTAAGAAAGCATCTTGGAAAAATGTCCTATTCATTCTATGATTTAATAAGATGAAACTTATTTGGGGGAGAGGAAAATTTCTCCTAAAAGGGAAAGTTAGTTCTTCTGAACTGGCCATTTCTGACCTCATCTGGGCGGGAACTTCTAGCTAAGCTGCTTACTATGAGGTGGCTCTGAGGGGAAGGGGCCACCTGAGTCTAGGGCTGGGGCAGCCACGTTCAGGAACGGAGAGTCCTGGCTGTGCTGCGGACCTGGGAATTTGCTGAAGCATTCCCGGGCTCACTGGCCGATCCCCAGCACCCCACCCCCAGGGCATTCTGGACCAGATCTTTTTTCTCTCTGGCAACTTGCTTGGCACAGGACTTTTTGACTGTAGTGGAATTGAATTCATATGTAAAGTGGCAGCTGGTGCCTAGGCTGAGGCGTCTGGGAGATGAGGCTACTACCAGGTTTGGGGAAAGTTGTGGAGAAAGCAATGCAATTGTGGCAAGAACAAACTTGGAGAAGGGAAAGCACATGAGCCATGTTTGCCTCTATAGCCGGCACAGCAAGCGTGCTGTCCCCGCATACTGTCACACCCAGGACCCAGGCCTCTGCCTCCACACTCACGGCTCTTGTGACTCATTTGGCCACTGGTGTTGGGAGATGCTGCCCTCGAGTCCCTGGGGCTGACAGTTCTGCTTGGGGCAGGGACATTGTCTTCTCCCAAACTGCCACCTTCCTGTAGTTGTTGGCTGGCATCTCCTGCTGTATTTATTCAGCGAATTCTTTGAGTTTTTGTGCCAGGTGCTGGGCATTGGGACAGAAAGATGAACAAGATAATTTACAATAATTGCAATTTCCAGGAGTGCTACAAGGGACAAGGGCAGGGGCAGGAGGGATAGGGTGGCGATCAGGCCACCTTTCCGGGGTGGAGGCTGAACTTTGGGTAGAGACCTGGTGTGTGTGTGTGTGTGTGTGTGTGTGTGTGTCTGCATAGCCTGCACAGGGCTGAGGCAGGAAGGTGTCAGTGGGTATGAGAATGGACCCTTGCAGCTGGAGACAGCAGGGGTGAGGTCAGGAGAGCCTTGGAAATGGGCTGAAGATCAGGATAGCAGAGGTTTTGAACAAGCAATTCAGTGAGTACCTCGTGTTGGCACAACCGCCCCAGGGGTCCTGGTGGTGGGGATTGGAGAACATACTGGAAGGGTGAGAGTGGAAGTAGGAAGGAACCTGGGCACCTGCAGGTGCCTCTGCTGATACCCATTTTACTGGTGGGATGACTGAGGCACTGTCCATCCGACAGCAGGCAGGAGACCCGTGGGTCCGACCTTAGGCTTTGCGGAGGCAGCAGAACTAACTCGCTGCTGCACAGTAAGTGAGCAGGGCTGCCCTGGAGCGTGGGTGCTCAGTGGTCCTGGAATGTCACACCCCAGTCACCCCATTGTCCCCTTGAGTTTGGTGGCTCTCTTAACTGACTCCTCCTCTCTGCATGCTGAGTCCCTCTGCTTCTAGCTGGAGCTCTGGCTGAGGCCTGCAGTGGGGGTCAGGAGGGACAGTCCCCGGGGGCTGTGACAGTCGCACACTGCAGTCCCCTCTGCGTGTTGGAAGCGTGATGGAGCGGTGATGGATAGCAGGGAGAATGCATGGGAGAATTACTCTGGAAGTAATTGCCAAACTTTGAGTTCCACTTGGGCTGTGGTACAGAATTCCAAGGTGAGGGAAAGAAATCTCTCCCTTCACTTTATGAGTAAGTGGCTTGAGTCTGCATCTGAAGGAAAAATCCCAGCCTTAACCCACCAGTAGCTCCCACCAGTGTGTGTCTGGGATTTCCCCTCTCTCCACATCTCTCTGGTGCTCAGTTTCCTGCCCAGTGCCAGGGGGTCTGTAAGGATATGGAGGAGTTTTGCAGTTTATTAATTTTGCATTAAATAATTAATAGTAAAGTTAATTGATGAATTATTCAATTTTCAGGTAAAGTGGGATGATAAATATTCATAACTTATTTTATTAAGGGGATTTCCATTTCCTATGTCATTAAATCTAGATTAACGAAGGCTGATTTTAAATGAAGATTGAAAACAATTGTGCTTTGGAATTAATTTGCTAAGTTAAGGTCGTTGCTTTGTGAGTTTACCTCCTGCCGGAAAGTTGGTGCTCGTCCTCGGGGGAAGGGTCTGGATTCTCAGAAGTCACATGGCCACCTGATTAGGTCTACTGGAGACTTCTACAGGATGACCGCGCTCAGGAGGGGCAGTGTGGAGGGACAGAGGCGTGAGCCCCGCCCTGCCTCACCGTGGGCTCTGCAGGTGCTTTGAACTTTTGCTGTTTGTTTGTGAATCGCTGCACTGTCCTCGTTGCCCAGACCGGAAGTGAAGAGGGTGTAGACCCGGGTAAAGGAATGTTAAGTGCCTGCCTCAAAGTCAATCTTGAAATAACCGTGGGTCTCCCCACAGAGTGTTCGGAGGTGCACGCAGGGTTTCCTGTCTATCTGTGCTCTCAGTCAAGGCTTAGCTATACAACTTCTCTTTTATCTGTGTTTTCTAGCTGTCTGAGTCCTTTTAGATCTGGTTTATGTTAATTTGCCAAACTGCTCAGAGCGCAGACCGGCAGAGGGGTGGGGCGGCTTCCTGGCGCCAGCGCCAACGGCTGCTTCTGACTTGCAAAGCCCCTTCGGATCTTGGATCTCAGTCCTGTTAGCCCTGCGAAGTAGACGCTGCCTCTGTGGTCCACTGAGGCAGGGCGGGGGAAGAAGGAGGAGGGGGAGAAGGGGGAGGGGAGAGAGGGAGGGGGAAGAGAGAGAGAGAGAGATCACACCGCGCTCCATTGCAGTCTTCCTTGGATGAGGAAACAGAAGAAGAGATTGTGTTGCTGGGCCCAAGGCCACTCAGCTAATTAGCCACAGAGCTTGGGACTAGAGCCCAGGTCTTTCCGACGCACATTCGAGTACTTTTTCAACCTCAGCGTCTTTCTCAGTGGTTTAAAATAATTTCCAACCACCCGAGTCGAGGGGCCCTTGGGAGCGTTTCTACCCCAGTGGGACAGGGTTTCTGCGCATCAGCAAGTGTTCATTATAATTTTCCAGCGAAACTTGTTTGCTCTGAGGAAGTTGATCCTACAGTAAGCCTGCGCTTGGGAGGAGAGCATTTGATGTTGTATCTCGTGAACCTGCTCTTCTAAAATTATCCCTAATTGGCTTGGAAAGTGGCTTCCAACAGGCAGATGGCTTAATATCTTGACTTTCCGGTGTGACTCAGGGAGGCTGGAGGGTTAGATCTGGTTTGGGAGAGCAGTCGAGTTAATTTGGAGGTTAAGATGCTATCACCACGGTGTAAATGGAAGTGGCTGCTCTGGGGCGGTGGTGCGGGCCACCCAGGGATAGGCGTGTCATCAGGGGTGACAGGTGGCCAGTGGGGTACAGAGAGCAGGCTTGGACTGCAATTCCGCAGTGACCAGCATTCATCAACAAGCCTTTATTGAGTGCCCGCTGCATGCTCAGACTTGCAGTAGGCGCTGTGGGGTTACAAATGCAGTGGACAGCACGCCCTAATCTAATTGGCGCGCCAAGTCACGCACGTCTGAGATAACTGGCGAGCAATTTCCAGACAGCACACAGCGGAGCCCGGGGTGTGTGCGTGCGTGCGTGTGTGTCTGCGCACATACACAGCGCTGGAGGAGGAATGCAAAACGGGGCCAAGATCAATTGGATTCAATTGATTTCATTGGGAAAAACAGCACAGCAACATTTGTAAGGGTGAATTTCAATCAGAAAACCGTGAACTCTGGTGGAGGGGTGGTTTGCCCTGCCGAGGGACAGGAAGGACAACACTTGGACTTTTCTCATCTTTGAACCACGCAGAGCATGGATTAATTGGTGGCTATGGCATCAATGATTATAAGGTTCCAGAGGCCATGGATATAAGAAGATGGAAAGAAAGCCAGGCATCCCAGAAAGTAGAGCTATAGGGAGTGAGGGGTGTGGGACGTCTGCATTGGGTTTGGGGGCACTGGGAGCCTGGCAGGGGCTGAGAGAGAAGCACCGCTAACTGCACCAGATCGCTGTCCCTGAGGGCACAAGTGTGGCCCCCTGCATTGAGTGCACAGGTGACCCTGGAGGTTAGAGGGCCTTCCCAGCCGGGACTCCAAACCTGTGGTTTATGTGATCTTCAACCTCTGCTTGTCTTTCCTGGGGCCATGGATAGAAGAAACATTAGCAAGGTCACCCTGATGGTTACCAGGTGCCGCTGAGTTCTCCCTGCACTGATAGCTGTGCTTCTGCACCACGGATGATGCCCCTCCCCTGCCCTGGGACATGTGGCAATGGCTGAAAACATTTTTGGTGGACACAGTGGCAGGGGGCATCTGGTGAGTGGGATCCGTGATGCTGGTAACCGTCTACAGTGCTCCAGAAAGCCCCTGTCATCGAAGAGTCACCTGCGCCGTGGGCGGGAAACCCTGCCCTAAAGCCAGAGGTGGAACAAGTGCAACAATTCCTACGGAAGTACATGGTGGTCATGGGCACATTTTGCCTGTGGTGCCTCAGTTTCCCCATCTATGCAGTGGGATGACAGTACCTGGTGTTGTGAGGAACGAGTGAGCAAAGCATGTTGCTGGTGTTTTCGTGTGACTTCCTCTCCAGGGAGCCACCCAGAACAGCAGCCAGCTGTCCCCGATGGTCCTGGGCTCTGAGCACACACAGCTCAGCTGTCCCCTGCTTCCGCTATGGCGATTGTGCAGAATGATCAAGTCCCACGTCATTCTCGACTACCATAAATGATTCAACTGTTCTTGGGATAAACGAGGCTCAGAGAGGATGAGGACAGAAAGGGAAGAGTGTAATGGATAGGAGGTGATTGTCAGGGGAGTCAAAAGGGGTCAAGTTCAGAGCCCCAAACCCACTTATTTACCCTTCCAACAATATTTATTGACCATTGAATTAATTGTCCATTGCTGCGTAACGAATTACCAAAAAATGCAGTGGCTTGAATAGCACATGTTTGTCCTTTTGGCCCACCTCTTGGCTCAAGGATCCAGGGTGATTGCACTGCCTGCCCTGTCCCCAAGTCTCCCTGGAGCTGTGTGGAGGGGTCAGCAGCCTGGCCTGAGGACTTGCTGAGGCCGAGTGCACTGCCTGCTCACTTGCACATTGATGGGGGAATTGGGTCCCCCTGGGCTGTTGGGCTGAAGGCCCAGCTCCTTGTGGTCCCTGGATGAGAGCCTGCCCTCTGTTCCTGCCAACATGGCCCCTGCCACATGGCAGCTTGTTCCTCTAGGCCAGCACATAAGATAGCAGGAGTCTCTCTGTCACCTAATCTCACAGGTGACTCCTATCGCCTCTGCTGCAGTCTCATTCTTAGACGTGAGTCTTGAGGTGCTGATCATGTGGGGGAGGGGACCACACAGAGCATGTCCCAGGCGCAGGGATTAATGAGGACTCACTGAGATGCTACCCACCAGGACCAGGAATTACACGAAAGCACAGAACAGGCCCAGGAGTGATGTTGGGCAGAGCGTTTTTCCCTTTTCTGGGGCTCAGTTTCCTTCCTCTTAAAATGGCTGGATTGGATGCATGGGGGCAAACACAGGGGCCCACCAATGCCCAGGGCAGGTGTGCCCAGCCATGGTGTGGTTTGCCAGGAGCTGGGCTCGGCTTTGGAAACCTTTCCAGTGTGGCTGTTGTTTAGACGGCCCCTTAGGTAGCAGAACAGAGGCAGCACAGCTGTAAAAGTCCTTTGGCTGTGCCTCTGTGAGGAGACGTTCTGTGGTCACAGCACCCAGACTGAGTTGGATGCGAAAGTAAAGTGGACACATGCCCTGCCCTCCTGTGGGCCAGAGGGGAAAAGCCGAGAGCTGGAGTTTGGGGACTGCGGTGGCCCAGCTCTGCAAGTCCAGCCATTTTCTTCTTGGACAGAACCCAGCCTCCCTCCAGAGGTGTTTCAGAGGGATCCCCAGGGGTGTCTGAAGCCCAGCATGGGGTGGGCTGGGCCCTGCCTCTTTCTGTCTGGCTCCTTGAGGGGGCAGAACTGGCCTCGAGATACTCCGGCCTCTGCAGGGTTGGAAAGGGAGCCTGGGTCATTCTGGAAATGAACTCGAGGTGGCCTGGGGTGTTTCTGCCTTTGATTGATCAGACTTTCAAATGATTCATTCTCTTCCTTCCTGGATCACGCTCCTGGGCTCCAGGTGATGGCTTAATTTGCCTCTGAAAGTGTGGTGCCACCCAAGCACTCAGTGCCAGAAGCTGCTGGGGGCATCCCGCTAACAAGGGCCTGAGCGTGTTCCTGGGCTGCATAACCCTTTATCCCGACCCATTAGAATTTTTGCCACCCCCCTCCTCTTTTTAAAGTTTCTTTTCCTGAAGGGCTGGAATGTTCAGAGGCAGTTTAATAGACATCGATTTGCAATGATTTTTTAGCCACTGTGCTTCAGGAGAGTTGAGAAGCCAATAATTAATCCTCGCAACAGCGCATCCCTTTTGTTTGAAAATGACCTAGTAGCTGAATCGTTCGAGCAGGACGGGCCAGCCTGACCCAGTTCAGCTCCCTGCCTTCTGAGGCTTCATTCAAACAAGCCCGCTATGAATTATTCAGCCCCGCTGCAGGGAGAGTGGGTGCTCCTCTTGTAATAGTTCACCGGCAGCCGGGAGGACGGCGTTGCTTTTGTAGACAGCTGCTGCGCACTCGGGAGCAGATGAATGAGCGCTCTTAGAGGCTGGGTCAGATCCCTGCCTTTTCAAGGAAGTTCATTTGTCCTCTGATCTCAGAAGGACAGCACTGCCACTTGGGCTCATCTCTGACCGCCCCCCCCCAGGTTGGTCCTCTTCCAGGACCAGCAGAAAACAACCTCAGGGCCCTCCCAGCGAAGGGACTCCCGTGTGACTCTTATTCCTTGATCACCCCTACTGTGCTAGTTGCCTGTTTCTAGTTTCAGTGAAGCAAAGCATGGAGGCTGGATGGTTTCAAGTGACTCACTTTCTAAGTTCTCTCTGTGTTAAGACTTGCGGTACAAGTGCCGTGGCCCAAAGCCAAGCTGTGGGCAGGGCCGGCTCCTTCCCAAGGCTCTCAAGGGAATCTGTCCCCTGCAGAGCCAGCGATGCGGCATCTCTCTGACCCTCTCTCTGCCTCTGACCTCTTTTTCCTCCTCTCATAAAGTGATGACGTTGGGCCACCAGGATACCCAGAATCCTTTCCCATCTTAAGATCCTGGTTAGCAGGCTTTGTTCAACTTGCCACCTGTTATGGCTTATGTCTACATGGCCCCCCAAAGCCTCAAGCAGCCATAGGTGGGGCTTTTTCAGAGGTGGCTGAATCTAGAGGGTGTGATTGATTCATGGTGCAATGCTAGGATTAAAGGTGCTAGGATTAAGGGTGGGTGATTACTAAATTAGTCACGGATTGGTTTGACACTGCCCTAATCCCGGTAGCCTGCATACAATATAAGGGACCAAAAGAGGCTGGTCTCCTCCCTTCCTTGCTTGCTTTGCTACCTTGTGGGTGCCATGAACTGTTTCTCCTCTACCACCCTCCCTTGTAGCCAGCCAGTTTTGGACTGAAACTTCTATGAACTGTAAACCAAATAAACCTTTCCTCCTTTAACTTTGGGTGTCCAGTATTTGGCTCAGCAACAAGAGAAAAGTAACTAAGACACCACTCAATTCCCTTTGCCACGTAACCTAAGGTGCAGGTACCAGGGATTAGGATGTGGACACCTCTGGGGGCCACTGTGCTCCTCCCACACCTACCATTGCTCTGGCTTCATTGCTTCTGGTTTTATGGAGAAGGAAACCCACAGAGCTTTCCTGAGCAGGCGGTCTAGTGTGACTTGAACAGTGTGGGCTTTGGAGACAGACAGGCCCAGGCCCACCTTAGCCCTGCCGTCCCTGTGCTAGGAGGATGGCGTTGGGCATGAGACAGCAGGTCGACAGTGGACAAGTCTCTTCACCTCTCTGAGCAGCAGTTCCCCCCGCATGAAATGGGCCTGTAAATACTTATCTACCAGGACTGTTGTAAAGATTAAATGAGATAATATATGGGAAGGGAGTGGCCTCAGGAAGCAAACCACAGGTGGCAGGATGGTCACATGTCTTCAGCCTGACCATGGGCAGCTCTGTGTGTGTGTGTGTGTGTGTGTGTAGGAGGGTGTTGCATCTTATTAGCCCCTTACTTGAACCCTACACAGGGGAAGTCTGGGTCGCCGGGGCATTTGTATGATTTAGAAGTGGTACATTTGCCTCAGAGCCATCGCACAGAGACCCTGGCTGCTGGGCTGTTCCCTTGACTGTCCCTTATATCTAGCTTCATTCCAACCCACTTTAACTTTGAGGATGTGGGACTCTATGTCCTGTGGGGACTGACCAGATTGACCTTCGCCTGTGTCTTCTACAAGGTTCTTGTATTAGTCAGCTTTCCTATCATTGGGACATAATACCTGACACTTACAATTTAAAGGAGGAGGGGTTTAATTTGGCTCACAGCTTCAGGGATTCAGTCCATGGTTCGCTGGCCCTATGGTGGGAGCATCATGGAAGAAGGGTGTGGTGGGGCAAAGCTGCTTAGTTCATGATGGCTGGGAAGCAGAGCAGGGGAACTGTGCCAGAGAGGAAGGGATAAGGGACCAGATATAGTACCCAATGTCACACCTCCACGACTCACCCCGCAAACCCAGAAGTGTACTTTACTGCTCCCAAGGCAATCAAATTAGCACAATTAAGCTTAACCCCCACAGCTCCTATAGATAATAATGCCATCCATCTCTTGACTAGTCTCTTAATCTCCTTAAAGCGTATGCCCATGCTGCCCTGTTTTTTCTCGTTATAACTGTGGAAAGTTGAGATTATTTTCCCCATTTTACAAACAGAAGATGAAGTCTTAAATGAGCCACCTGAGACTACCTGGCTGATAAGTAGCAGAGTGGACACTAACCCCAGATCTGGCTGCAGAGCAAATGTCCTTCCCTTTGGCTTCTAGATTTTTCTCTCCGTAAATACCCAGCACATGTTGGCTTTCAGTAAGCTTCCCCTCCAGGTTCTTCTCCCTTTGTGGCAGCACTTTCTGGAGGTCAACAGCCTCCTGCTTACTCTTGACCTTGACACAGGAAGGGCAGGGTCACAGTCACATGGGGCTGAACCATTCTTGGTAGCTCCATGCTTCTCCGGGTCAGGTCTCCTGGGCTGTGTTGTTCTGGAAAGATCAGGAAGTGGGACTTAGGCCATCAGGGCCACTTGTTTATTCCCCTCTTTCTGGACTTCTCTTCCTCGCATGGGGTGAAGGCTCTGCTTCCAGGAGCCCCGTTGAATGTGTTGTTGCATTTTCCCTGCGTTTCTCTCTGTGACCCATCACTGGTCACCTTCCTGGCAGCTTTGCTCCTCCATTTGGGCACATGGCTGTCTTTTCTGGTCCTCACATACCAGGCCCCAGGTTCACCCCAGGAGAGCTTAGCATCAGCGCAAGAAGCAGCAACTTGCTGAAATGCAACGTGTGCAGATAAATTATTCAGTGAAACCCAGTCTAACTTTATTAAGCCTGGACTCATCCTTTTCTGTCAGAAGCCACAGTCTGAGTCTGGAGCAACCTAGTCAGCTCCTGGAACCTGGGGGTTGTGACTGGCGAGGGCACTCCGAGTTTGCTCGGGGTGGGTTTCCTGTGCATGCCACTGGCCTCATGCCTGTGTGGCCCCTGTAGGCAATGGGGCTGGATGGAGGGGACAGTACTGTGTGGAGGAGTGAGGGCAGTACCCCAGAGAGGGGTGGTCTCTACCCACCTCTGTTGGGGTACAGGAAAGTACTGGGGGCCAAGTGGCTTTAGGTCAGAGCATCCAGGACCATGGAGAGAGGCAGGAAGGACGGGGGTGGGGGGACCACACACACACACATGCGCGCGCGCACACACACACACACACACACACACACACACACACACGCCAGGGCAGTGCATAGCATATTTATTCATGATATTTAACATCATAATACAGTTAAAGAGTTTGTGGCATTTAAAATGCTTTGCAGATTAATTTACATTCTAGCATGGTAATGAGGAAGCGGCTTTTGTCCGAGAGGTGAGATATGCAAAAATAACCTTTCAGTTTCTCATAATTAACCTTTAATGATATTCTCACACTTTAGCAATATATTTTCTTACTTCAGAACTGTAACAGACAGGAAGAAGCACGTGCTTCCTGTACCCAAATGCCTGGCAAAGTGAGGTCACATTGTTGTAGGCGTTTTGATCCCTTTGTACTTTGGGTCTGAAACTGTCTGGGGAGGGTAAAATAATAAAATAGCCACAGGATCCCTTGGCTTTGTGCCGTATTGGAGACAGCTTCTGATTCTGCAGAGCACATCCTTGTTCCTTGCAGCCCTTCCTGCTGTGGCAGACTGCTGGCCCTTTGTCAACATCTTCTTTAGTTGATTCCACAGAGCATCTACCATGTGTCAGGGCTCTGGCCTGCGCTGAGTTCTGTCCAGTGGGGGTCCTGATGCCCAGAGCACAGTGCTGGAAATGGGAGAGAAGGTATCCGACCAGATCCATGTTCTTCAAGGAGACGGAACCAGTCAGCCGTGCTGCATGTGTGTATGCAGGTGTTTGATACACATATACAGAAGTATAAGAAATTGGTTCAAGTAATTATGAGGGCCAACCAATGCCAGGATCAAGGTTAGCGAGGGTTGCTTTTGGTCCTTTGGCCAAGCCAAGTATCACATCACCAAGGTGCAGACACAGGGGAGCCAGTCTGGTCTGCAGCGCGAGAGCCAGAGGGTGAGGGTGCAGGTTCTGGTCTGAGCTCCAGCAGGCTCAGCACCTGGGAGGAGCCAGCGTCGCAGTCCCAGTCGCTGCAGTGTGGATCTTCAGTGTCCCCCACAGGACACGTGCACAAGGCCTGGTTCCCAGCTTGGTGCCATTGGGAGGAGGAGAACTTTGAGGGGCAGGGCCTGGGAAGGTCTTCCAGTGACCCGGCAGCACCCTGGAAGGGTCAGCGAGACCCCAGCTCTGCCTATTCCTCATTTCTTGCATTCTGGTTCTGCCGTGTACTCCACCATGTTGTGCTGCGTCACTAGGCCTAAGCAACAGGGCCATCCAGCCATGGACAGCAACCTCCAACACTGAGCTAGAACCAGCCTTTTCCCTTTATAAATAGATTTCCTCAGGTGTTTGTTGTGGTGACAGAAAACTGAGCATACAGACTCCAAAGGCCAAAAACAAGAGACCGATCTCCGCGGTCAAGGTGATCAGGCAGGAAGAGGTGGCCTCACAGGTGGGAGGCTCAGCTCTTTTGGTCTATGTGGGCCCTCGACTGATAGGATGGGGCTCACCAACAGGAAGAACCATCCGCTTGACTCAGTCTGCGGAACCTAAGATTAATCTCATCCCAAAATGTCCTTATATGCAAAACCTGGATCGTGCTCGACCAATTTCTGGGTACCATGTGCCCCAGTCAGATTGACATAGAACCAACCATCACACACTCCAGCCCCACGGCCCTTCTTCCTGTTACATCTGCTGGCTCTTTCCCCATCTTTTCCTCCTTCCTTCTACCTCCGTGCCTCCCACTGCTGTTTTTTTTGGCAGGTGACTTCCAGAGCCTGACCATTGATCACTTAGAGAATCATAATAATCATAGATAAATACCTTCAAAATTTTGACTTAAAACCTAAATTAGGTATTGACTTACCAATCTTTTGATGGAGAGCCAAGGAATTTCTGGTTCCCTTGCTGGGAGCCTGCTGTTTGTAGATCGATCTATTTTTTTTCATGTGTCACCTTGTAACACCTAATTCAATAATTATCACCTATAATTTCTTATTTCAGTTTCCCCAAAGTGGACGGAAACTAGAGGACACTTCTCAAGCTGTCAGAGTACAGAATCCCAGAGTTTTGTGACCCTCAATATTATGTATTTGAACCAACTCCCTCTAGTTTGGCAGCACTCTTTAAGCAACTCACTTTTATTGACTCTATGCATTTAACTTATTTTCATAAAAAAGCAACTATCTTTTTTATATTTGTTTCATCATTTTATATGTTATTTAATTTATGTAATTACAGTAAAACGTACAGCCAGCACAAACAGGTTTGTGACAAACCCTAACTGGCCCTTTGATCCCCCGCGAAGTCCCTAGCTGGCCCTCGGTTCCCCTGCGAAGTCCCCTGCGAAGCTAGGCTTTGGCTGCCTAGCGTAATCAGCACTTCTAGCCAGAGTGTTGGCTTACAAAGCATCCCGAGCCGGACCAGCTAGCTGATTTGTGGGGCAGTTCAGTTAGTGCAGCATCCATCACTGAAATCTTCACATGCCGGCGGCTCTCTCTGTTGTCAGATGCACCACCTTGGAAGGCAGGGAGAATAAACAGTGTATTCAAAATGTATTGGGAATGTTTGTGTTAAAAAAGTTGTTACACTAAAAGACACGTTGTTATTAACCCTCCTCAAAATACTCCCCCTTGCTTCAAACACGCTTATCCCATTGTTCTTGCGGCTTTCTGAGGCAGCTCTGGAAGTCTTCTTTCATGTTTTTATGAGGTGTGATCAAAAATAAGGTGAATGCTGCTGCCGAGTTCCATCCAACAGAAAGGCAGCTCATGAAAACATGATGCTGTGTCCTCATCCACCTCATTCACCTGATCTGGCACCATGTGACTTCTGGCTCATCCCCAAAGTCAAAATGGCCATGAAAAGTCAGTGTTTTGAATTGATTCAAGACATCAAGGCAGCCACAACAGTGCAATTGACAACACTCATGAAAGAGGACTTCCGGAACTGCTTCAGAAAGTGGCAAGGATGACGGGATCAGTGTGTTTGAAGCAAGGCACAGGACTTTTAAGAAGGATTAATGACAATATGTTTTTTATTATAATAATTTAAGAATGTAAGCATTCACCATATTTTTTAATCATACCTCATATCTTCTAGACCCCTCCCCTCTTCTTCCTGTCACCTGGGAGGACTGATGGAACAAGAGTCCCAGAATGGACACTGGCGAGAGAAGGATTGGTCAGGATTTGATTGCAAATTCTTGGCATCTTATTCCATCCCATCTGAGCTTTGATGCTTTTGATTTTACCCAAAAGGTGATATATGGAGTCGCAAATGTTCATGACTGTGTTCTCACACCTTGAAGATTTTCACTGTTAGAAACTGAATGTCCCAGTGTGGTAGATAAATAGTACTTTGCTCACTTGTACAAACACAGACTAAGCACTAGAGGCAGGGACTATATCCCTGGGCTCCAGAACCCTCTGTGTGTCAGGGGCTGGGATGGGGACCTCGGTTGCAGGGAGGGAACCATGGGGGCACTTGCTGTGCATCCTCACCTGCGCGACGAGTTCACCCGAAGGTGAGCAGACTTCGGGTGCAGATTTTATGCTGAAGAGCAGAGTGAGGCGTGTGTAATGAACTGAGGATATTTTATGTGAGATGAGAAGGGATGCGCTAAGCCAGGAACTTCTGTGTTTCCCAGGTACCTGCACAGTTCACACACAGCCTGGGGTGTGGGGCACAAGAACCCCCCCAACTTCACAGAGTTCTTAAGGGACCCTTGATGTCAGTTCAAATCTCAGAAAGTAAAGGAGTAAATGCTTTCTGTTCTCTCTGAAGTCTTACTAGCACTTGATCTGGTTCATTAAAACGCATCCTTTGGCACAGTCTCCTCCCAAACCGGTCAAGAGCCACCAGGGCCTCGCTGGAACCTCGTCTTTCTGTCCCGCTGTGGTCTTAGCTGGGGCCGACAGAACCCCGTGTGGGAGGCTGGGGACAGAAGGAAACAGGTGTGACCCCAGAGCTTCCAGCAGGAGACCCAAACTGCTAGGGCCCTAAACTCCCATCCTGTTCTTCTTTCCAAAATCAAAACAAGCGCAGGAAAAGGCTGGCGATTAACAGAGGTGGGGCATAATTTTTATTTTTGTCCTCCTAAATTTGAGTCCTGGGTTATCGACATGGATGAATCTCTGATTCCAAAGCACAGAGAAAATGCTCGAGCATGGCAGGACGCACTGCCATGACAGGTCCCCCGGGTCTGTCGCCCGGACCAGCTGCGGGTGGAGCAGGCAGGTGTGTCCGCAGCACGAGGAGGGGATCCAGGATGGACCAGGTGTTCCTGAATCCCTGCCTTTGGAGCGTCGGGGAATCTGATGCAGTAATAAAGCTATAGCTACTGCTAAACGAGGATGCGCTGGCGGTCCTCAGGTTCCACAGGAGGGCTAAGCGGTGCATAAAATGACATGTGTGGCTTTCTCTCAGTGCTTTTGAGGGTGCTCTGCAGCCAGCACCATTTCAGTGCTCAGGAGAGAAGCTGCTTTCTCAGCAAGGATGCCGGCAGAGTGTCAGGGCCGAACTCCCTCAGGGAACCCTAGCTGAGAACAGCTGAGTTAAAGAATGCTAACCTTTGGCCAGATGTGGTGGCACACGCCTGTAATCCCAGCACTGAGCACAGCCTGGGAAACGCAGTGACTAAGTGACACCCTGTCTCAAAATAAAAAATAAAACAAGAGCTGGGGATGTAGCTCAGTGCCAAGGCCCCGGGTTCATTTTCCAGTACTGCCCCCCACAAAAGGAAGAAAAAGAAATTAAACCAGGTTTGATCAGTGGTCTCTTTAATCCTTGCAACCGCCCCGAAGACAGGTGTGACTGTCATCACTGCGGGTTTACTGTCTCGAAGCGTCTGTGGGTCAGGAGTCGAGGCTCAGCCTGACAGGTCCCCTGCACCAGGGTCTTTCTGGGTTGTACCCAAGGTGTCCGCTGGCTGTGGTCTCGTGGGAGGGCTCAGCCAAGGCCCAGCTGGCATTAGCAGGACCCCATTCCTTGCTGCCTGCAGGGGAGGCTGCTCTTGGGGAACAGGTGGCCCCCAAGATGCCTGCTTGCTTCACCAAGCCAGAAGTCTGCTAGCATGACAGAAGTCATATTCAGTGTAAACTAATCACAGAAGTGACGTGCCACCACCTCTGAGTCTTCTGCTACTGAGAAGCTAAGTGTGCACCCTGCCTCCGTTCAGGGGAGGCCCGGATACCCAGAGGCTGGGACAGCTGGGGGACTCCGGAGCCTGTGGCCAGACTCCAAGATCTCTGCCCTTTGCAGGGTAGAGGAGGCCTGGCGATTTAATAGTTTGGGAGCCCTCCATAGGCGCCAAGAAGTTTAATTGGACAGCCTGCTCTCAGGTGATACAATTCCCATTGTTTGCAGCATTTCCGACGTTATCAGGGACAGAATTAAAATCGCAGAGCCACACTTGTGATTAGTGTATGAGATACGATATCACACATTTCATAAAATCATCCTTCAAAGAAAGCAACGCTGCTTCCAGGACTCAAGGGCAGGGTCGTCCTGCAGGAGCCTTCTTGCTTCTGGCAGCTGAGCAAAGCCAACCATTCGGATGGTTGTGTGGGGCTTCTGGTGGCCTCTGAAGGGCCTGGTGCCCACAAGCAGAGAGAAGAAACCTTCCCAGGAACCTGAGTCACACACAGCCGAGGACTGGGGGGTGGAGGGCGGTGTGGAGCAGACACCTCGGTGTATTTCAGTGCCACTGAGTCATGTGGGATTAAATGAAAAGGAGCGCACGCTGTGTGTGTGATTTAGAGACCCCAGAGGGGCCCCACAGGTGCTGTAGTGTCATGAAAAACAAGCCGAGTTTCTGATCCTCCAAGGATGAAGATGGGGGGTTCACACTGAGCTCCAGCCAGGCCAGGAATTAGATGTTCCAGTTAACGGAATATTCTGGCAGCTAGAGAATAAACACATATTCTGTCACAGAAATGGCCAGTTATGAAAGAATTGGAAAATCATTGGGTTCATGGATGTAGTTCATGGGTGGAAGCATTCCCCAACACAAGAACCTTGACATATGTCCACGAATTCAGTTTTCCCTGACATTCTGAAGGCACAGGTGGCCATGGCTCTGTGGGTTGCAGCCAGGTTAGGTCAACTTAGTTCCGAGGGGTCTTGCCTTCCATTCTGCTCGCTGGAGTGGGTGCACAGGGGCCTCCTGGGCCCCCGTGGGTATTTCCTGCCCTGGTGGCTGGAGCTGAGGCTCTGCGAATGACCCACAGAGTCGCTGCAGTTTCCTGAGTTGTATGTGGTCTGGCTGGTGAGAAGTTGCGCTCTTGGGAAAGGCACTGTTTGCCCTTGTCACTTCTTCCTGGGGGCTCCTATGGCTTGGGGATCACCTGCCTGGTTCCTCAGGATTGCCCAGGGCTATGCCCTGAATGCTAGCCCCCAGAGCAGGGCTTCCAGCGGAGGCCATGGCTGGGAAGGCTGTGGAGTGCTCTTGGCTCCAAGGGCAGCCCAGAAGGCAGATGCTGTGTGCGGCTCCTCTGCAAGGAGGAGGGCTCAGGATGGTTACTGGGTGGCTGAGAGAAACATGGAATTTCCTAGCCGGGCATGGTAGCACAGCCTGTATTCCCAGAGGTCTGGGAAGCTGAGGCAGAAGGATCGCAAATTTGAGAACTTGGCAACTTAGCAAGACTCTGTCTTAAAATTTAAAAAATAAAATAAAAAGAGTTGGGGATATAGCTGAGTGCAAAGGCCCTTGGTTTGATCCCCAGTACTGTAAATAGAAAGAAAGAAAGAAAGAAAGAAAGAAAGAAAGAAAGAAAGAAAGAAAGAAAGAAAGGAAGGAGGGAAGGAGGGAGGGGAGGAGGGAAGAAAGAAAGGTAAGGTTTCCTGCTACAAGGGATTTTGTTTCTGAGCGTGACCCCAGGTCTGATGCTGGAGGACAAGTTGGCCGGACTTGCCCCTCTCCATGCTTGTCCTCGCTCCACCCCTGTCCATGGTTCTGAAACCGGAAGCTCTGTAGAACCAACTTCCCTCTCTCCCCACCCTGCCCTGGTCCAGCTGCTGTTCTTGCTTGCTGGATCCTGCAGTGCCCTGTTGGTGTCCTCAGCCCACATGGGCCAGCGCCATTCCCTATGAGCACCTTTCTGCTGCAAACCCAGGACGTTCTGCTCTTTCTGGGATTAAACTCCAGACCCCAAGTGGCACAGTGGCTTCTCTCTGCCTGTCCAGCCCCCTGTGATGATGGACGCTCTGTGAGTTTCCGGCATCTGGAGGGAGAAAGTCCCATAGCTGAGTGACTCCTGTCACACAGTCCTGGAGGCAGAAGTTGGGTTCCAGCTGTTGGTGGTCTCAGATGTCCTTGGCTGGAAGATTGCCATCTTCTCCCAGTGTCTTCATGTTGTCTTCCCTCTGACATGTTTGTCCGTGGGTCCAAATTTTTTCTTTTTATAGAGGTGGCAGTCATTTTGAACTAGTGACCTCACTTTCCTTGATCATCTGTAAAGGCCCAATTTCCAAGTGTCACCTTGGCAGGTAGCAAGATGGGCTTTCAAAACCTGGGTAGACAGTTTGTCCTGTGACAGATGCTGTGTCATACACTGCTGGTCTCTCTCTTCCACTGTGGCCAGCTCCTCCCTACCACTTGCCTTCACTCAGGCTCATCTGATTTGGAAAAGCCTAGGTATCTACCTGGCCAGGACCTTGGTCCCGCTGGTCCCTTGTCACCCTCCTTGCTCCCAATTCTCTCCTCAGGGGTGCCCTCTCTGTATCCCCGACTTGTCTAAAGAGCCCTGCTGCCACTCCATGGCCCTAGAGTTCTCTTGGTCATGCTCGCCTCCTTGGCCTACCTCCTGCCATGTCCAGCTGTTCATTGCTGGGTGCCCTTGGGGGGCTCAGAGAGAACCTAGCCTTGTGTGGGAGAGGCTGGCAGGGCCTCAGGGCAGCCGGAGGAGTAGGCGTGGGCTTTGCCGGGAAGGTGTCTTCTGAGGTCAGCCCAAGGGGTGAACTTGGCAATGAGCCATGAGAATGCCCAGCCCCTGGCACCCACTGCTCTTATCTGCAGGTGTGTGTGTGTGTGTGTGCGCATGTACACATGTGCTTGCTGGGGAGCCAGCCAAAGGCCTGCACATGCTAAGCACATGCTCTACCACTGAGGTGCCTCCCTCGTCCTTGGGATGCATCCTGACTAGAGAAGGGGCTGCTCTGGACCACCGATGTCCCACCTCAAGTGATTGTCCTGTCTCCAGGTCACCTGCCGGGGGCTTTGTCATTCTTTGCATTTGTTAGCTGGCTCCCAATGGGTGCTCCATTGAAGGGGAGAGCCCAGGACACCTTTTTCTACATCTGCACTTGGCAATGAGCTGCTCTGCCCTTGGGTCCTGACTTCTTGCTTCCTGCCCTTCTGGGCTGAGTCCCCCTCTCTGGCATGATCTGGTTCCTCTTCCCCAAATCCTCATAGCCCCAAACACAGTGATCCCACTGACACCAGACAACACCTGTCTTCTGCTATGGCCCTTTGGATGGTGTGACACTGTGTGGGCTCCCCGCCTGTCCCCTCCCTGATTTGATCTGTCACTGGCCTCTGCTTAGGCAGCTAATGACAGAGTGGTGTTTAATTCTGAACTCGGCACACTTGAAAGATTAAATAATGGATTTTGTGATATGCTGAGCTCTTTCCTGGATAGAATGATAAGATGTCAATTGGAAAAATTTAAATATCGATGAGTTTTAACATCTGTATTGATTGGGCAGTGACATATTTTGAATAATGATTCACATTAAAAACACAAGGATTCAAACTGATCACTTAGTAGCTGGCTGTTTTAAAATTATTGAGTAATCCTTAGAATATGGTAGGTTTTAAAAATTTTGTTTCTCCTGATAGCTGGAGATCCAACCAACACATAACTTGGGAGCCCACTTTGAAGCTCTGCTCCTGTCTGCACTCTTCTTTCCTCGTCCTGGGATGAGCGGTCCTGGAGGGCTGGGTGGTCGGGGCCTGGGGAGGCCATGGCTGGGTGAGCAGTTACAGGGTTCCCTAGAGGAGTCCACGCGCGGTTCGCTTTTGTTGCTACCGTGGCTTGGGGGGGATGCCATTTGGGGTGTGGGGTTTGCTATATTTTATATTTCGGTTGAGCGTGAAGCTGTTCTCTCCAGATCTGAGCCAGGAAGCCTTCACAAACTCATAGGTTTATGGTTTTTGAAATTATCTTTGCCCTTCTTGCTGCAACTTCCCACCATGCTGTCTTCAAGTGGCCTGGTGCTCTCCTCGTCCACATGGTTATGATTCTGAATTTCTTCACTCGGGCCAGGAATATCTCAAGGGGGCTCAAGAGTCAGGCAGTTAATGGGCACAGAACTGCAGTGTGCTGGCGCCCACTCTGTGCCAGCCTCTCCACATTAACTCATTCGTCACTCCTCATTCATTTACCCAGCGCATGTCTATTCAACTTTCACATTAAACTTGAACTCCAATTAAGCAGGTACCATGGCTGCCCTTGGGGAGTTCCAGGCCCAGGACGGGGACAGACATTAACAGATGACTGTGTGAAGAGTCAGTGCATGAGTTTGCTCACTCCCCTGTAACTGAGGTGGCACAGGAAATGTGCAAGGGGATCCTGCCTCATCCCGGGTGGTGTGCAAACCAGAGCTAGACCAGCAGGCCTGCTGTGTCCTCAGAAAGCCCTTAGCCTGTCCTCAGCACAGGCTGCTTGCCAAGTTCTGGCCCCGGTGGGTGGGTGCCTGGGCCCTTGGCTTAGCAGTTCCCTTTCCTGACGTAGAACTTCCACTAGACAGCAAGAGTGGCCCCTGTGCTTTCACAGTGTGTGCAGGGAACCGGTGCACGCCGGGCGTGGTGTCCTTTCTCGGAGTCTGGAACGCTGGTGTCTGCAGCCTACTTGACCAGCTCCCTGCAGAACCCCTCAGTGCCAGGTCTCCAATAAGCTCCCCTGGGACAGTACTGGGGACATAGCTCAGTGTGAAGTTTTTGGGTTCAATGCCCACTTAAAAAAAAAAAAAAAAAAAGCTAATTTAGGATATATAGATGTGTCAGTTTCTACAAGAATGTCTACAAAATCCTGTTAGGATTTTGATCAGGAGTATATTAAATACATAGATAAATTTGGAGAAAATTGGTTTCTTAAAAATATTAAGTATTCCATTCTTAATGGTATACTTAAGATGTATACCACCTTAAGTGGTATGCATCTCTACTTACGTATTTAAATTTCTTTAAGCAGTGTTTTGCGCTTTAAGGTACAGGTTTAGTACATTTTTGGTTCAATATATCTCTAAGAATTTAATATTTTTGGATGCTATTATAAATTACATGAAAACACTTTTACTTTTCTATTGTTGACACTAGTGTATAGAAATACAATTGATTTTTGTGTATTGATCTTTTATCCAGAAAACTTGCTAAACTCACTTATTTGTTCTGGTGACTTGTTAGTTGATTGTATAGAATTTGACACCTAAACAATTATGCCATTTCGTATAAAGACAGTCCTATTTTCCCTTCTAATCTGTATGCCTTTCATTTCTTTTTCTTGACTGATTACACGAGCTGGGATAGCTGTGAATATAGAAAAGAATGGTGAAGCGTAAATCCTTGCCTTATTCCTGATATGAGGGGAAAACACTCAGTCTCTTGCCATTACGTATGATGGTAACGTAACAGTAGGCTTTTCATACGTGCCTCTTACTGGGTTGAGGAAGCTCCCTTCAATTTCTGGTTTGCTTAGAGTATTTTGGGGGGTGCTTGGCTTTTAATTTTGAGATAATTATTGACACTCAAGAAGTAAAAATAGTGCAGAGCGGTTCCCTGTGTCCTTTATTTTTTTTTTATTTTTATTTTTTTTTGTGGGTACCGGGGGGACGACCTCAGGACGTCGCGCGCCAGCAGGCGCCCGTGCCACTGAGCGATATCACCGGCCCCTTTTTCGTATGTGGGTTCCGGGAGTCGAACTCGGGCCTTCGCGCTTGCAAGGCAGGCGCTTAAGCCGCTGAGCCGTCTCACCGGCCCCCCTGTGTCCTTTATTGAGCCTCCTTCAATAATAACATATCACATAGCTTTAGGATATTATCAAAACCAGGAAACTGACATTGGCACAGAACGGCCAACTGGACCACAGACCTTAGCTGGATTTCTGCTGGTTTTTTTTTTTTTTTTTTTTTTTTTTATCATGGATGGATGTAGGATTTTGTCAAGTACTTTCTCTATTGAGACCATCATATGATTTTTGTCTTTTAGTCTCTTAACTGATTTTTCAAAAGTTAAACCAAAGTTTTACTTGGCTATTCTGTCTTATTATTTTTATATAGAGCTAAATAGCTAAATTTGATTTGCTTTTACTTTAAAAAGGATTTTAGCATGTATCTTTGAGGAATACTGACCCACAGCTTTCTTTCCTTGTATTATCTTTGTCCAGTTTTAGTATTAGAGTAAAGCTAGATTCACAAAATTAATTGGGAAATGTTCCATCTTCTCCTATATCTGCGTAGAGTTTCTGTTGGATTAGTATTATTTCCACTTTAAATGTTTGGTAGTGTTTATCACCAAAATACCAGTTATCTGGGCTTGGGAGTTTCCTTGTGGGTAAGATTTTAACTACACGTTTAGTTTCTTTGACAGGTTGAGTCCATTTGAGTTTTCTGTCTTTAGAAGTGAGCTTGGTGCTTCATATCTTTTCAGGAATTGCCTATTTCTTCTAAGTTATTAAATGTAGCACATAGCACTTTTCACACTACCTTCCCTTACTGTCTGTGGGATCTGTAGTGATGTCTTTTCTCTTACCTCGCTATTGGCGGTGTGTGTCTTCTGTTTCTTTCTGACCAGGTGATCTAGAAGTCTAGTGGTTCATCAGCATCATTGTTCTGGAAGAGTCCCCTTGTCACTCCATGGGTGTTCCTCTTGGGCTTCACTATCCCACACTGTCAGTGTGAAAAGTGTGGCTCACAGGCTTTGTCCTTTTATGAAGCTTTCTTAAGGCAGGAGGGTAACCCCAGTCCTTGTCACTCCAGCATGGCTGGCAGCAGAAGTCCTCCTTGCTGCCCGAGGATCTGAAGGCAGCTTGAGTTCAGAGAGGTGGAGGACTGTAGCTACTGGGACCTGGCCTTCCTCAGGTCTGCCTCCATCAGCCCCCCTTTCAGGTGGGGGACAGTTTCTGTCCCGACTCTTGGTTCTGCTCACCTGGAGGCAGTGCAGACAGCTTTCTTGAGCCTCAATTTCACTCCCAGACCATTGTCACCCATTGTCATTTTCTCTGCCCTGAAAATCCTCCTATTCCTTTGAGGCTCTGGCTCCCAAGGGTGACCATATCCTGTCTTTTCTTCCTGCAATTTTTACAGACTCTTGAGTTGCTCTCTCTCCTTCCTTGAAGATTTTAGCACCTGAATCCCTGTCACCTTCCAACTCTGCACCTGTCATAATTCTTGCTGGTTTTAATATCCACAGAGGGACCCTTTCAAGACCCAGGAGTATTAGCTACAGTAAGTAACACTGCTATTACAAGCAAACCTCAGAATCTCAGCTGTTTAACACAATAAAAGATTATTTCTTGCAAGTGCCAAGCCCAGCACACCCCATAATACTTACCTGACAAAGACTCTTGTCTGTTTAAATCCAACATCTTACTGTCTGGAGGCTGGAGACAAACATGTCTCCAGTGTGGCTGGAGAGAAACATGTCTACACTGCTGGGTTCATTTTGAATTCGTGACCCATCCCCAGAGGGCTACCCAGAGATTCTACCTACCGCTCTTGTACTGGGGGTTCAGTCAAAGGGCTGAATGTGGGCCCTGATTCTCTGGCTTTTTCCACACCTGCCCATCATCAAGAGTATGTGAAGAGCCTGTGAAGATGAAAAAATGAGTTGATTCACAATTTGCTGAAATCAGGAGGGCATAGATGTTGCCAGGTTGTGGCCCAGGAAATGACAACTCTTCCTTGGTGCCAGGGCTGGGGGTTGGCAGTTTCTGCTGTCAGCATGAGGAAGCTGGAGAAATACCTTACTTCCCAAAAAAGTCCTACTTTGTAAGGATGTATGTTAGCCTCTAGGTTATACTTTGTCCCTGTGTGGCTGGGCCAAACCGTGTCACACCTCGTTCTCTCCCTTGCCCTCACTCTCAGCTCTGGGCCTGGCTTCTACTTCACTGAGAGGACAGGAGAAATCTGAAGGGGAGCTCTGTGGGCTCCGCCAGCACGTCTACACGCCTACCAATGTCTACACCCAATGGGCAGCTTCACTCCTGGTCTTGGATAACCTGTGTGTGCACCTGGCTGCGTCAGCCCCTCTGCCCATCTGTCGGGTCCCTTCCCTTTCGCCCACTCCAGGACACTGTTCTGCAACCACCCAAATCTCTCCTTCCACCTCTGTTGCCCTCTCAATTGCATCTTTTCCATTAGCATAATTCAGCCTTTGGTACATCCTGTTTGGAAAAGAGCAACGCTTCCTATGCCACTGCCCCTCCTTCCCTCCATGGGTGGCAGGGTGCTTGGATTGTCATTCTGTTGTCCACCTTGGCTCCTCTGTCCCCTTCTCTCTCAAACTCAGTCAGGCCTGGTTTTCTTCCCTCGCTGGAAAAGCTGTACTGAGCACCCCCAAGCACAAGTCTCCATCTTCACCTTCCCAGCCTTAGGAGGCATCTGATGGACCTGGCCAGCTCTTCCTCGGGAAGCTGCTCTTTGCTGGCCCATCTGGCTGTGGCCCTGGGCACTATCACTGTAATCTTCTTTTTTCTACCAAGTGCTTCTTGGACTCCTCTTCCAAGCCCTTTGCTTGACAATCTGTGTGCCGATGACCTCAAGTGTAAGGTTCCAGCCCTGGCTGCCCCTGAATTTCAGGCCCATCTACTCCCTCGGATGTCACGTGGGCATCTCAGACTTATTATGTCCCACCCAAGACTCTTGATTGGTCACCCCTAAAGTGTTCATACCCTAATCTTTCTGCCGCTCCACCCTGCCCAATGTCTGGCCGTCACCCCGACTCCTCATGTGTCTCCCTTTCCTGTCTGGAGCATCAGCAAATCCTCCTGGCTCTGCCATCCAGGAAGGTCCACAGTCCCTTGGCTTCTGCACACCCTTCACTGTTGGCTTGGTAGTCAGTGCCACCCACATCTTTCTCCTGGGCTACCTAAAGAGGTTTAGAATTTTCTTTTGACCCTCGCATCCACTCATGTCACCCACCGCTCAAAAGCTCCTGTCCCGTTGGAAATCTACAAAATCTGCCTGGATTTGGTTCTTGCTGCCTCGGTGATCTCATCTCCAGCCACGTGGCTTTGAGGGATTGCACGTGCTCCTGCCTCACTCCCTTTAGGTGCCTCCTCAAGTGCGTCTTCTCACGGAGCCCCTCGACCACCCTCCCTTTCCTCCTTCTCCTTCCTCTCCTCCTCCTGGCTGGTGTTAGCTGCCATCTGTCTCCCTCGCCAGAACATAAGAGGCAGACGTCCCAGCTCTGATTCGCTGCTCTGTCCCCTGGTGCCTTTAATAGTGCTCAGGCTTGTTCTTGGGACTCTTTTCAGAATGAATAATTTTTGGCCCATGTCTTCAACTCATAAACATAAAAATCCCACGCCCTCCTTTAATATTAATTTAAATTTCAGAAATTAAATACGATGACTGGAAGGAACCAAATCACTTACAATTTAAACGTGCATTTTTAGGGTTAATAATTATTATAAAAACAATTTATGTTACTATTGAAAATTCATGGTGTACAGAAATGCATAATGAAGAGGGAAAGATCACCCCTTCTATGTTTCCTGCCATCCCTGCTCCTTCTGGTTCCTCTGTCCACAGCCCCAAACTCCTCCACCCCTTTGTATACATCATTTCTCCGCATACATAAAACACACATTTAAAAAAATGGTATCTTGTTCTGTGCTACGTAGCTCACCATTTTCCACTTAAAAATAGCCTCTCTGTGCTGGTGCCTCTTGGTCTTCAGAAGATTACTCTTGATCCAGGGCTCTTGTTAGCACCCCCACCGTGGGGATGTGTCCCACTTGTCCCTTCCCTGTTCAATAGCCCCTCCCTGCAAAGCTTCAGTTTTCTGAATCTGTGTGATATTTCCCCTTTGTGGCCGGTGTGGCACTTTTCTACACCGGTCTTTTTTTTTTTTTTTTTATGTGGGTACCGGGAGTCGACCTCAGGACTTTGTGTTTGCTAGGAAGTGCTTGTGCCGCTGAGCGATATCACTGGCCCTTTTTTTCCTTTATGTGGGTACCGGGAGTCGAACTCAGGACCTTGCACTTGCCAGGCAGGTGTTTATGCCGCTGAGCTACCTCAGTGGCCCTACACTGGTCTTTTGTTGTCTCCTTCCGCATGTAGCATTGCTACTTATTTATCTGAATCATTAGATTAGAAATTCTGTGGGGCTAGACAGTGTGTCATTTTGTGGTTTTGCTTTTCCCATGGCTGGGGCTCCATAGATGCTTGTTGGATGGATGGATGGATGGATGGACGGATGGAAGGACAGACAATGGGTGGATGAATGGATGGTCAGACAGTCGATGGATGAATGGAAAACTGAGAAGACTAGATTCTCTTCTGTTTTTCCCTTACTAGGCAACACTTCAGAAGGCCTCACGACTCAGATCGTGTAGTTGCTGGACAGGGCATGAGCTTTCTTCCGCCTGGCTCAGGAAGCTGCTGGCTTGTTCAGCTGCGGTGCAGCATTGGCGTTCTTTAAAAAACTACCAGCAGCAACAGCAATAAAGGTCACTGTTGTCATCTACTGAGTGCTTCCTCTGCGTTTAAATACTTTACATACATTACCATCTTTAGTTTCCTGACAGTCTGCTATGAATTAGATACTGTTATTTCCACTTTCTAGAACAGGCCCGGAGAGGCGAAGCAGCTTGCTGAGAGTGCACAGCTAGCTAGTGGTAGGGCCGGGATTCAAATCACGGCCCTCTGACTCAAGCCCAGCTTCTCAAGTCCAACCTTGAACTTCTCAGACGGAGAATCAGCTCTTTGATTCTCTCTTCCTCCGGGTCCAGGGACCGGTTGCATTTTTCATTGCAGAAAAAGCCCAACCTGTGATTAGTAGATTAATACAGCAACTTTTTTTTCCTCCTGGCAAAGTTTGGTACTTTAATGCACACATAAAATTTGCAGCAAAATGACTCTCTCCAGAGTAACTAACTCCTCTTCCTCCCGAGCCCTTACCTGACTTCGGAGGGGTCAACCCCAGCTCTGAGTCCGTTGTTCCTTTGGCTGCATTTCTGCTTTAGCAATGAGAAGGCAAAGGGAAGATGGGCTCCTGAGTGGAACCCAAGAGGATAAGCAATTGGGTCTCCAGCGGTTTGTTATGTAAGCAGCAAACACTTTAGACAGAATCATCAACTGTTTGTCAAATTCCACTCCAGGTTCTACAAAACTGAATTTAAAAGTGAGAAAAAAAAAGCTATCTGTGGAGATTTTGTTAAAGTTCCACTTGGTTAACATGCTTGCAATGCACACTGTAACAAAGCTTTAATATAATTAAATTTTAAATTCCATGTAGAATCTACTGGGTAGGCAGATGTACCGGTATGTTAAACTTTATGTCGCTTGAAAATGGTTTTCAAGTACATCAGAGGGAGACCATCCAGCTGTAAAATTATCTGCTTTATGATGCCACATCACAGCTCTGATCTTTTTCTTTTAATTAAAAATGTACCTTAAAGTTGAGCCATCCCTACTCTCGGCTACCTTGTTGTCTCTTTCTTAAAATTTACTGACAAAGATGACGTAGCACAACGGTTCTATGAACCTGTGGGGAGGTTTATGCAAGATATAACTTAGGAATTAAGTATTAATTTTTGTGACTCATCACCTACCTGAGACTGTCCGGGCCGGGAGGCCTTAGGGTGGTCAGATCTTCTAACCTGGTGTAGCCCATTCCAGAAATCAACAGAGCCATAAACATTGCACAGGTAGGGAGGTGACCCCTGCCCAGCTTTTCTGGATGTGGCCAGGTGTGAAGAGCGTCGGGTATCCATCCTCAAAGTGGGTGGCGGAGCCCCTGGTGGGACCCTCTGCTCCCGTTCCTGCCAGATACCGTTGTTGCTAATTTTCCGATGTCTCACTACCCCCTAAATGTCATCTCTTTAATTTGAGGTTTCGTTCTCTGCTCAAGTGCAGGCAGTTGGTGGATGGGACCCACTGGGCACTGGGTCTTTGTTATGGCCACAGGCCCAGCTCCTTCATGGAAGGCCATGCAGACACTGGACATTGTGCCTGGGGAATGGCCTTGGCAGCGAGGAAAGGACCCACAGAGGCACACTGGGCCCTGGAACTCTCCCCAGGCCTGGCTCTGGCTGCGGCTAATTAAGAGCTGTCACTATGCTCAGTGTTATTTTTTAAACGAGCTCAGTTCTCATAAGGTCCCTATTATAGGGCCTGGCACACAGTGAGCACTAAATAAATATTGGATATTATTGAGATTATGAATATTTTATTATTCCAATTATAATCCGGTCCTGTAGGCCTTCTTAAGGGTCCTTCTGGAACCTGCCAATGGGCAGAAGAAGGAGAAACAAGTGATTCCTTACGTGGCCCAGAGGACCTGTCGGTCGTCAGATGTGGATGGGAACTGAGGGATGGGCTCATCCAGTGCCCCCATTTCTGCAGAACAGGAAACAGGGCTCCTGCTGGAGAAGGGACTCACCTAGCTCCACGCAGCGAGCTGTGGTTCCTCCACTTCCCCTGTTCTTTCCAGCAGCCTGGCTGTCCTCAGCTCCCCCACGTCCCTGGAGCTGGGCAGGGCCCACGCTAAGCTGCTTGGATTTGGCTTTTCCTCACGCCCCATGGTACTTGGTGGGATGAAGTCTCCTCCAGTGTGGCCACCAACTCCGAGGCCATGACCGCCTTGGATGCTAAAGGACCATTTGCTTCCCAGCAGCCTCTCTGCTTTCTCTTGACCCTACTAAGCACCTCGTGCCACCCACACCTACAGCAGCAAATGCCACTCTCTGCCCTTGCGCTGGGATGTGGTTCTGATGGTGCTGTTTGAATGGGTGGTCCAGGAACCACAGCCCCCAGGAGTCCAGGATGTTTGTGGGAGGTTTGCTGCCAAGGGATCATACTTGGGACAAAGTTCCATCCAAGGGTTCTATTCAGAGCCCGCCTGGAGGACCTTGCACTGGGGACTCAGGGTAAGCCCAGCTTCTCTTGCCACTCTATGGCTTTTAGGGGACATAGGAAGCAGCCCACAGGTGGGTGAATCTAGGGCAGGGTGTGAGACATTGTCTACCAGCTGGGACCACATTTTGGGGACACCCCAAAGAGCACATGCTTCCTGAGGCAGCCAGCTTCCTGGCAAGTGGACCCTGGGGTAGGGGGGATGGGGAGGCAATGCTGGTTCAGGGGAGCATCCCACCCTCATGTAGGGTCCCTGTGTACCAGAGTGGGGCAGCTGCTACTGGAGAAGGGCAACAGAGCACAGTTATATACATGATGGGCTTAGGCATCACTTTGAGTTGGGAACATGGGGACAGGATGGGTCATGATGACAAGGCTACTTCAGAGTTCTTCTTATGATCACTGTCATCTCCACTGAGTGCTGAGTGGTTTCCCTTCTCAGAAGACCACGGAGACTCCTCCTACGGTAGAGGTGGGCTTGGAGGATGTATAGAGAAGCAGAATCAATAGGAAATCTGAGTACAGTTATGCAAAGGGAGTCAGTAGTAGGCTCATGGGATCAGAGGCTGGAGAGTCCGCAATGACTGTTTGTGTGTGGAGAGCTGGAGGATCCAGCAGCTGCTCAGCCCAGGAAGGTGGAAGCCACAGAACAAGAGGGATCAAGGATGCAGCAGCAGTCCAAGGTCAAAGGCCTGGAAGCTCCCTGGAGAGCCGCCCTGTGAGTCTGTGTTGGAGGCTGAGGAGACTGGAGATCAAGGTCCAAAGATGAGGGCAGCAAAGGAGTTCTTTGCAGGCTGGAGTTCTTCAACTTGAGACCATACTCATAAGTGAAATAAATCAGACTCACATGTGTATACATCGTATTGTCTCCTTGGTGTGAGACATTGAGAGTAAATAAGGTCTAAAATGTACACTAGATATTGTGAAATGGGAAGAACTGTTTACAAGGAAAAAGGAACTAGGATGGGGGAAAGGGGAAAGGAAGGAAGGGAAAAGGGAGAAAAAGTCAGCTATACTATTAGTGTCTCTTAGTTCATTGAAAAGGAAGGTTCATTCTAATATCGATTGTAGATTTTTTATGCCCATATCTTGTACTCTGAGTAACTACTTTGAAGATGACAATATACAATGTATTAACTATTGTTATTCTCCTATTATTTTATTATGAAATTCTGTTTCTTTTTTTCCATAAAAATAAAAAAAAAAATTAAAAACACAAAACAAAAACCAAAATGGCCACACTTCCTCCTTTCCCTTTAATTCCATCCATGCCACAAGCCTATTGGTCAGTGCCACCCACATCCGGGGCGGGTCTTCCTCCTCAGTTTGCTGCTGGCATGTCAATCATCCACAGACACAGCAGAACGGTGCTTTATTAATCTGCTAGGTGTTTTCTACTCCGGTCAAGATGACATATCATGATTAATGGTCACGGAGGACTTCAGGGAAAAGATGAACAGTTTGCAGTGATGCGGAGAGATCCTCACTCAGCTCTGCCTCTAGGTCTGTGATTACACGCAGGCAATGTCTCCTCTCTGGTCCTCAGTTTCCCTCCTGGGCTGGGAAGGAGAGTAGGTTCTGTGTCTGAGCGCACTGGCCTATTTCTGAACAGCAGAAATTCTCCCTGGCTGGGAAAAAGGGATCTCACAAGCTGGAGCCTCCAAGGGCCTGGGGACAGGTCCTGGGGTGCTGGGGCACTTGCTCATCTTCTGCCCCTCTACTGCCACCAGCGCTGCAGCAGCAATGCATTCTCCTCTGCAGCCCATGGCTGGAGGATCAGTCGCCAGCTTTGTCTCGTGCTGACAGCTTGTTCCTGCACAGCTGTGTGGTCTTGGGCCAGTTGGTTAACCTTCTGGGCCTGGGGTAATCGTGTCCGTCTCCCAGGGCTGTTAGGAGGATCCAGTGAGTTTATTTCTATCCCATATGGTGTTGGGGATGGGAGTTATTTCTCATTTGGGTCTGAGCAGCTGGGCTAGGTTTCCTGGCGGGGGACCGGAGACAGCCACCAGGCACTGAGCTCTCCAAGGACAGCTGCCCCTGAGCTCTGGGGGACAGGGTGGGTCCAGCCAAATTCCAGGAAGAGCACTGGACTGGGCAGTGGCCAGGAGCTCAGAGCCAGGCCAGAGGTGCTGACAGGAATGGGGGCAAGGACGTGCGGGGAAGACAGTGAAAGAGAGTACGTGCCTGGGTGGTGAACACGCAGTCTCCACGGCTGTAAAGTCGGGAAGGGTGGTCCTTTGCTGGCTTCTATTCTCAGGGGCTGGTAGTGGAGGGGAAACACGCTCAATCCTGACTGTACTCTGGGCACAGGTTGCTCAGGATCCAAACCTGGAGACCAAGACTCAGATGTTCAATTCCACAAGGAAGTGGTGTGTTAGGCTGTGCCGTGGGGACTCCTGTTGTCCAGCAGCCTTCAGCCCTGCAGAGATTAATGTGGAGCGAGGCTTGTGCCCTTGGAGCTGGGCCTCTGCCCAGTGTCACCTTGGGAGGCCCTGGCCTGGCTTTGCAGGTGGCCCAGGCAGGCAGGTGGACACAAGGCCCATAATGGCTGGCCAGCTGGCTGCAGTTAATAAAGCGGCACAGAAATGGCTCTCCAAGTGGGGCATGGGAAAGGGGAAGTCATGAAGGCACCGGGCATAATCATGCAAGATTCCTGCTTCCTCTGTTGGAGAGGGATGAGTCATATCAGGGAGGGAAGATGCGTTTTCTGGAAGACACAAATGCCTCTGCACCTGGACATCTCGGCGTTGGTGCCGTGCACATTCCTGGCTGGCTGCTTCTTTGCCGTGGGGCTTGTCCTGTGTATTGCAGGAGGGTGGGCAGCATCCCTGGCCTCTGCCCACTAATGCCAACAGCACTGTCCTCTAGCTGTGACCACTGAAAATGTCTCTAGACGTCGTCTGACGTTCCCTGGGGGCGGAGTCATTCCTGGTTGAGAACCACAGTTCCACGCAGTGCAAACACAGAGCTCAGCACTTAGGGTCAAATGGTGATCTGTGCAGAGGGGCAGACCCGGAGCCTGCACGCTTGGGTCATGGTCGTTCCTGTCGGATGTTCCTAGGGAAGTAGCTAGGTCCCTGCCTGACACAAAAGGGGGAAGTCCGTTTCCCTTCTGATATTGTCACTGATGGCTGGTGCTGTAGATGGGCCCAGAAAGCCCGGTTTCATTTTGCCCGAGTGAAGAAGGCAGGCGCGGAGTGCTGCTCATATATATTGATTGACTCATCAAATGATCTGCCGCAGCTGCCTGCATTTGTTTACAGGGCGAAAATTAATGCCACAGATGTTTACTGTATAATAGGATTTGAAATCTGTTGGGGGGAGCACCCATTGAAACCACTGGGCCAAGAATGAGAAAAACGCTTTTGCATAAAGGAGGATTTGGTTCAGTAAGTAGCACACGGTGCTTGCTGTCAGATGCTAACAAGAAACATGGGCCTCCTCTCTCTGGGCCGGTGTTGGCGTTTACGCCTGTCTCCTTGGCTTTATTCTGCACCGTGCTTTGATGTGGCACCTTCTAAAGTCTTTCCATTAAGGAGAGAGCTGCTTCTGAAGGGGTGCACCTGAGCTAATTAATGTGCGCATGATTCATCATTAGCACCCAGGCAGGCCCAGTCCACGAGCTCCCTTCCTGATCACGGCCTCCTCCTGCTGTGCACCGGGGGCAGCCCTGGATGCCTAGCAAGGTGTCTGGATCTTGGGGACATGTCTGGGGTCCTAGTGACCCTGATCCTCTCAGGCCATGTGGCCTGGAGCCAGGTCCCTGGACACACAGGGCTGTCCTCTAAGATGTGGGCTGCTCTTTCTTGGCAGAGCACTGAGTTGCATATCACTGAGAGTGGGGAAGGCATAACTAATTCTCAGCCGTGCTGAAGGGCTTTGCTCAGGGCCTGGGGAGATGGGGTCTCCCAGAACTTTCTCCTAGAGGGCTACAGAGCACATGGCTCGGGGGCAGGTGTCCCAGCAGTGCCCTGTGACCATGGCCTCTGGGGCGTACCCTCCGTTAGTATTTTCCCTTTCCTTTGTTTTTCTCCTCTGCCTGCTCTGATTGGATTCACCACAGATTAACATTTTCCATTATACGTTATAATGTGTTCTTTTTAAAAACCAAATCTCCCTTCACAGATTGCTGTCTTTATAATATAGGAATTATTTCTCAGGCACTTTAAAAGTCCTGCTTCATTAGCTTGGTGACTGTTTGGTAATTTGCAAAGTCACTTTCAGAAGTTTTAATACTGCCCGGTTGAGAATCACAGTAATAAATGTATTAGATCTTAATAGTGTTATGGTTCTGTCTGAAGTGAAAAAAATTAGAATCAGTAATTAGCTCTGACCTCAGCGGAAGCCCACAGTGTGCTGGAGATGATGCCGATTATGCCGTCAAAGCGTCCGCCACTTATGCATCCTGCTGAGGCCCTGGGGTCCTTTGTCGCAGCGCCCGCCCACCAGGCCTAGCAGCCATGCTCCTCAAGGCTCTGGCACTTCCGGCTTGCCTTTCTCTTTCTGCTGGGTTAAAGCGCCTCCTTCCATAGAGACCGGCCCTGCTTAGACTTGGTCCTGCAGGGCGGTGAGATTTGTACCCTGTGTGAATGGAGCCTGGAGCCCCAAACGTGGCCTCCTGCTCCAGCTGGCTTTTTGACCGATGATCACACCTGCTGGGAGAACGTGACTAGAGGCTTTTTTTTTCATTCTCATTTTTTCCCCTTGTCCTGTGTCGAGGCCACCTCTGAGCCACACTGGGACAAGGGAAGGTTACCAAAGGCTGTGACGGGCCCCTGTCCTGAGGGTGTCCAGCTGCACCCAGGGGGAAAGGGAGGGGCACTTTGCTCCCTGCTTGCTCCCTGACGGGCTCCTCTGCCTTCCCTGGGTCTCCAGGGTCCTCCTTGCTAGCCAGAGAGCCTGAGTCTCCTCACTTCCTCTGGGGGACCCCGGAGCCCCATGCGGCTTTGTTGTGTTCCATTTGCCCTGATTAATTTGGCAGCCGTATGAACCAGAGGGAGTGGTGCACGGCCCTAACCTTTCACAGATGTTCCAGGCCAAGGTTTTCTGGCAAAATCGATTTTGACATTTTGATAAGAACTCATTCGCTGTGTTCTGTATTTTGAAACTTTGACTCTAAGCTGTTCTGAAAACCAGCTGTGCAGCTAAATCTTGTTTGTAGAATCTGCATACTGCATCAGCAGCAGAAACTGCCAGAGCCTCGGGGTCATTTCCTCAACACTTGAAGCAAGTTAGGCGGGGTGCGCAGCAGTATCAAATGCAGGTAGTTTATCAGACTTCTGCTGCAAGAAGCCTGGGAGAGATGCGTAATGAATGTCTTGAACCCTCCTCTCGTTTGCAGTGTTTGGAATGCAAAGGGGAAAAAAAAAGAAGTAGACGTTTAATAGAAAGATTTTGTATTCATGAGAAAGACAAAGTCCTTACTACTTAGGAAACTTGGTTGCCCTGCAAAACTAAACAGCTCCATTAGGAGCAGGGTGATATTTGTCACTTGGTATGAGGAAAAAAAAATTAAAAACAGAATTGGAAGCATTTTAGGTCACTGTTTAAAAAGCAGGAGCAACAAAATGAGCTTCCTGTTTGCAAGCATTGTTTTAGAGGACAGAAGGGTGATTCCCAGATGGTGTTAGCCTCCGAAGGACCAGCCTGCCTCTGCCGCGGTGCACCCTGCTCCTCTGCACTGGGAGGAAGGCTGTTTCTCCCTCCTGTGTCCATGACCCCCGAGCAAACAACGCAGTCCACAGTGTGCAAGGAGAAAAGTCCAGGGCCAGGAGAGGGGGGAAGAGCTGGGCAATGGCGAGTGATTGTGCCTCCTGTCCCCACTTCCTCCCAGTGACAGTCCATGTGGGGTGAAGGGGTGGCCAGGTGGGACGGGAGACCACAGGGCATGTCCTGCGTGAGGACACTGCAAGTTCTTGGCCCTCTTTCCCTTCCTTTGCTCTGTTTGGGTTCCGCCTGTGAAGGGGAGGCATCCTGGGTCTTGGGAGCGTTTACGGAACGAGAATGAAAGTGGCGATACGAGTCGGACTGAGGACGCGGCCTATAAGATGGCTGCACCAGGACACAGAACAAAGACCCAAGGGACCAGGAGTCCTACGGTTCCTGCCGTGGCTGCGCACCTGGCTTCCTCTGTGACCCGGGCAGTGGGGTTGCCCTCAGGCGCTAGCTGTCCCATACCTGGCATGTTAGGCCAGAAGATTAGCAAGGGCCTGGGACTCCTTCCTCTGTGGCTTCTCTATACAGTTAAGGCAGATCAAGGGCAGATACTTTTTTTTTTTTAATGTGGGTTCCGAGAGTCGAACTCAGGACCTTGCGCTTGCCAGGCAGGTGCTTACGCCGCTGAGCCATCTCACCGGCCTAAGGGCAGATACTTTGAGAGAAAAATGCAGGCTGATGCTAGGGTCCACTTAGGGTTGCCCTTTCCTGGAATCAGAAGATGAACGGAGTGACACTGTGGTCACTCCCAAGGGAGACCCCATTTGCAAATGTTGGTTGGGGTTTGCATTTGAAACAGGACGTCTCATCCGGATTCTGGGACCATTGGTACGTGAGTGGCAGATCCGCTGCTGAGCCCAGCTTACGTGTTCTCGGCTTTTTCCTTGTGAGAGCCGTAGAGTTCATCCTCGGTTCTCTGGACCCCTTCCGAAGCCCTTTCTGGCCTTTGGCATCCTTTCCTGCCTGGGCCCTCAGAGCTCGCCTTGCTACCAGGCTCATCCCCGTCCCTGGAAGGAGATCATCCGAGAGAGTACCTCGCACTGCGGCGATAGTGAACTTGTGTGTACCCTGCGTTCCGCGGGACGATGGGTGCTGATGGTGGCACATGGCACCACCCGAGTGGGGGATGCTTTTCTATCCACCACAGCTGGCCATGAGGCCCCAGCTCTGGAGAAGAAGAAATAGGTGGAGGGGTGGGAGTGCCTTCCTGGAGTCTCTTGGACTCCAAGGCGAGACCATCCAGCTCTCTAAAGATAACATCCCTTCTTATGGCTCCGCCAGGGCCTGTGGTTTGGGATGGGAACTGGCCTGACTCCCACGGAGACCCTCCTGCCCCAGCTGGGCCTGTGGGTGCAAGTGTGCAGCCCGCAGCCGATACTCATGCACGTATTTTATTAAAGCATCTGTGTCCTGAGAATAGGATACCCTTGCAGTCTGCATTCTGTCCCCATCTCAGGCCTTTTCCAGCCAGAGTGGGTGAGAGGCGTGCAGCTGAACACCAAGGCCCAAAAATACCCGCAGCGCTGGGAGTGGGTGCAGGGCATCTCCCACTCGCTTCTCCATTCACTCAGTCCCCCGTGCACTTGCCACCTCTCCTGGGGCCAGCTCTGTGCTCTGTGCCAGCAGGGAGGTACAAAGATAGACACAAGATGGTCCCTGTCTTCGGAGAGGAAGCAGACACATAAACGGCTGCTGTGAGTGAGTGCAGTCAGGACAGTGACAGAAACACACCCGGTGCCAGAGAGAAAGTCGCCCAGCCGCCTGCAGGGCCCAGAGAGAGCGCTGGAAAGCAGAGCCGAGCTCCCTCCAGGATGGGATGTGCGGCTCCCACCCACCCTGTTCCCAAGACGCCAAGCCAAGTGCCCTGCTGAGTACAGAACAGTGGCAGGGAGCTCTTCCCTCCAGGACTGAGATGATTTCAGGTGTTTCTGCACCAAGTGTGACTCTGGTTCTTTCAGCTGTGGCCAGATTTAATTTTACAATAAGCAGATCATTCCTGATTTGAGATTATCTGGACCAATTCACTTCTGACACTCTACTGACAGTGTTGTCTTCATGGCTGGCATCGTTCTCTCGGCTGGACCACCGCTGTCCCCGTCCTTACCAGCTACTCCTACTGCCACCGTGGCAGAAAGTGGAGGAGAGAGGCTTCTAGGACGAAGTTCCCAGTCGCCTTCCTTATGCTGAAGAGTCAGGGGTCAGAGAGAATTCCTAGAAAAAAGTCTTTGAAAGCTATTAACACAAAAACTAATGATAACAACTTTTGGCAAGGTAAGGATAGGAGGACCCTTTCTTATCCCGATGAAGGTCATCATCGAACATCTGCAGCACAGGAAGTACAAATCAAAACTAAATGAGACGCACAACACATCCAGCCTAGTGCCTAAAATTAAGAAGACCGAATACTCAAAAGTTGGCTCGGTTGTGGCACAACAGGAAGCTTCAGACATGGTCAGTGGGATGGCATCTTGGTTGTGACCACACTGGGAAAACATCTGGTAGACTCTTATATCTAAACTAAGGGTATTAGTTAACCTAGGATCCGGCTGTTCTTCTTTTAAACGCTTACCAAGAAAAATGAAATATGTGTTCACACACATTGACTTGTATAAGAATGTTCTTGGCAGTTTTACTCATACTAACTAAAAACAAGAAACAACCCAGGTACCTACCAACAAGTGAATGGACAAACAGATGTCTATCCACATAATGGAATACCGCTCAGCAATCACGAGGAACAAATTCCTGATGTATACCACACATGAATGAATCTCAAAAATGTCCTGCTGAGTGAAGGAAGCCAGACACCAGGAGTGCACATGATATGTTTATTTACATGAACTTCTAGATTAGGCAAAACTAATCTATAGTAGAAAGCAACCAGTTGCCCGTGTTGTGGGTGATGGTGTCTACAATTTACTGGGGAGGAACACAGGGGGACTTTCTTGGGTTAGAATAATGCCCTGTCCCTTGACAGAGGCTTGGTTTACACAGGCAGGTGCATTTGTCAAAATTCACTCCAAGGTGCATTTGAGACCTGTGTGTTTCATTCTCTGTAAATTTTATCTAAAACAAACAAACAAACTGCAAATATTGAACACTCATTAATGACGTGTCTGCAGAAGTGTACTGATGTCTGCAATTTACTTTGAAATGCATCAAAAATAAAATGAATCGATGAACTCATGGAAGGATGGCGGGGTGGATACTTACAAGACAGCAAAAATAGCAAAATGTTAATTGTAGCCTAAGACAGTGGGGGTGTGTTTTTCTCTGTAAAATTCTTTCATCTCTTCTTTATGGCTGATAGTTTCCATAATAAAATGTTAGAGAAAAACGAAGCAATATAGCTTTCATAGATGTATACACTTCGGTAAAACTAGATTTCAAAATTACAGGAATCATAAGCACAAAAATCAAGATAGAAGTTGCCCTTTGGGTCAGGATTGCTGAAAGTGGGGCTCAAAAAGTGCCCCCAGAGGCTTTGTATGGAAAGTTCTGGTTCCTAAGTCAGGCTTGAGATGGGGATGGCTTAGTCTTCTTTTATTTAGATGTTGTCATTTATTACAGATGTAGAACATGGATCTTTCTAAACACTAAATATTACACAATAAATTTTAAAAATTTACAGCTCTGAAGATTTTTAAAATTAAATAATGAGGTCTGAGGGGCAGACTAGGCTTTAAATAGTTGTCACCTTCATCCCTGGGGTGGGCTGAGGTTTGGGGGGGGACCACCAGGAATCTAACACAGGGGAGAAGGTATCCCTATGACTTTGGAAGTAGCTCTCCAAATTTTAACTTTGTCTGGTTGTAAAATAAAGTTCAAAGTGATGGGTATTTTCAGCATGCTTGTTTTTCATCTAAGTAGAAAACCAACTAGACCAGTACAACTAGAATTCAGATCTGATAACTCAAATCCAGTCACCTTCCCCCTCACTCTCAGCAAATGGTCACTTCCTGCCTGTCTACCCAAATGGAGGACAGGACACCAGCTTGCCTCAGCCACACCCTCAGCCTGCCAACTTCCCTGAGTGTCCCCCTGCTGCCTGTCCTCTGGGGCCCCGGGAGAGAGTGTCCCTCTGCTCCCGGTCACCTGCACCCTGGGTCCCCGTGATCTCCTCCCTGTCTTCGGGGTGAGGGAGGGGTTGCCTCACTTCTCTAGTTCCACTTCATGGTATGGTTCTGTGAGGATAAAATGGTTCATATCGACAGTGCTCTGCACCTGCCACATGCTACCAAGTCAGTGACCATTAGTTATCATTCTTACTGACTTTACTCTCCCCATTATACCTCCTCTCTATTTCTTTAACTTTGCGGTCACTCCCCCAACCCACCCAGATGTCTTTAGATGTCTTTACCTTGTAACCTGGCTGCTGCACCCCTGAAAGTGCTCCCACCAGCCACCTCCTGCTCACCATGGGACAGTCCTCATTTCTCTGGTGCCTCAACAACATGGACTGCTGAGTTATTATTTTTTTTTTCTTGAAATAGACTCTTCCCTGGTTCCCTGGGATGCCGTGTTCTGGTTTCCCTACCTCCTGAACCACCTTCTGTCTCTATCTGCAAGCTGCTACTCCTGTGCCCAGCCCACGGATATCTCACCTGCTTTCATGGGTTGGCTTCAGTGTGGACACCCCAGTTTTACAGCCCAGGTAGTTGTGTTGAGTCCCTAAACCCCTAGAACTGAATTCCTCCCATCCTTGCCCCCTGTCTGAGATCAAGATCCATGGTCTCTTCCCCTCCCCCCAAGCCTCCATTTTCATTCTTTCATTTTCCCACTGACATCATTTGGTTCCTTCTCACTAGGCCTGCATTACATCCACACTCCTCAGCTAGGTTCACAAGGCAGTGCCTGACCTGGCTGGGCGCCCCCTGCCCCATTCCTCCTGTTGCTCAGTCCTCTGGCCACTTGCACACTCTCTCCTGCAGGTCTGTCCACTCTGTCCTCCTTGGAGCTTGGCACCGGTCATTTCCCCAGGAAGCCTTCTCTGATTCTTTCCTCATTCACGTAGCAGACAGCACGCACGCCTGCTCTGTCCAGATGCTGAGGATGCTGCACTGTGGAGGAGAGGCACGGTCTCCCCCTCAGGGAGCTGACAGCCATGGGCAGAAAGACAGCAAGGGGGCAGTTAGTGTGACAGGTTCTGGGGGTGAAAAGGGCAATGAAGAAACCAGAAAAGCACAATGTGATACAAAGTTTATGGTCTTTTTGTGTGTCTGTGTCTGCAACATTTAAACCCTTCCCTTGAGGACGTCTGCACTTAGTCCTGGAGAAGCCAAAGAGAACAGACACACAAACGTCAGAGGGAAGAAGATCCCAAGCAGAAAGACCAAGTGAAAGGCCATGAGGGTTGTTATGGTTGTTGTTGGATATGAGCAACACACAGACCAAGTATATTCATCAGAATTCCCAGTGCTGGGACACAATACCCAACACCCACAATTTAAAGGAGAAGAGGTTTAATACGGTTCACGGTTTCAGGGGATTCAGTCCATGATTGGCTGGCTTCACAGCAGAAACATCAAGGCAGAAGGGTGTGATGGAGGAAAGAGACTTAGTTCATGGTGGCTGGGAAGCAGAACAGGGGAGCAGTGCCCAAGAGGAGAAGAGCCAGGGACCAGATACTGTACCCAAGGCTATGCCTCCATAACCCACCCAGGCACCCCCAGAAGTGTGCTCCACCAATCCCATGGGTGGATCCCAAGCCAGTCAAGTTGATGTTTCCCCTAAACCACCGAACCAGGGTTTCTGATACAGGAGGAAGCAGGGAGATATCAGGTCCTAGGCAAGGACACACATCATCTTGTACATCACAGTAGAGAGTCTGCGTTTCATTTTTAGTACAGTGGAAACCTTTGGAGGGCTTTAACCAAGGGAGCACTATGGGTTCAATACAACTGGGTGTACGGTTCAATGGTTTCTAGTCTATTGTGAGTTGTGCAACCATTGCTTCTATCCGTTGTGGAAAAACAATCGATTTTCATCACCCCCAGAAGAAACCCTGCAGCCATTAGCAGTTGCTCCCCACTTCTTCTCAGGCCATTCCAACCTAAGGCAACCACAAATCTGCTTTCTGTCGCTGTTAAATTTGTGCACTCCAGACGCTTCATATAAATGGAGTCAGAGTGTCCATAGTCTTGTGACTGGGCTCCTCCACTTACTGTAATGTTTGTGAGTTTACCCATGTTGTAGTGTGGATCAGAACTCCATTCTTTATGGCTGAATAGTACTCCATTGTGTGGAGAGACACATTTTGTTTATTCATTCATCAGCTGGTACACATTTAGTGTATTTCCTCCTTTTGGCTTCTCTGAATAATGCTTTTGTGGCTGTTTGTGGGCAAGGTTTTCTGTGGGCATATGCTTTCTTTCTCTAGAGTATTACATAATTGTGGAATTGCTGGGTCACTTGGTAACTCTGGGTTCAACCTTTTGAGGACCTGCCAGGCTGTTTTCCAAAGTGGCTGCACCACTATTTTCATGTTGGGGATTTAGTTTTAAAGAATTAAGGATTTTAGTCCCTTCTGTGGTAGAGGATGGATTTGGGGAGTCGAGAGACGAAGTGAGAAGACACACTGGGAGGCAGCTTCAGGACCCCAGGGAGAATTGGAGCCCCCTGGTTTGAAGATGATGGGAGGTGAGATGTTGGGCTGCAGCTGAGGGTCCCTGGAGGACAGGGTACTGAGTAAGAGAGAAGTGAGGAAGATTTTCTTTTAGGAACAGAAGGGATAGTTGTGCCATTTAGAGGGACAGGGAGGGCTGGGGTGTGGGGCAGGCACTCGCCCCTGGATAAATTAGGTTTCTTGGGGGAGCAGTTGCTAGATGAGCGTAGAGGTTGGCACTAGCACGGTGCACTTGGGTCACAGCATATGGATGTGCATGGAGTCAAAGGATGGGAAGGGGACTGAGGGCGAGTGAAGTGGGTGGGGGGTCTGGCACTGAGCAGTGGAGTGCTCCAGCATTTGGGGATCACACAAAGGGCACTCCCCCAAAGGAGACTGAAACTGGCTGCCAGCAGAGAGGAGGAGGAGGTTGGGAGATGTGGACGCTGCATGGGAATAGAGGTGATTAAGTGGGGCACACACTCCTATGTCACCTGCTACTAAAGTCAGGGTCATTTGAAGGCTAAGAAATGACCATTCCATGTGACCACATATACTTGTTAGTATTTATTTATTTATTTATTTATTTATTTTTGGGAGTACTGGAGATGGAACCCAGGGACACTGTACCGCAGAGCTACATCCATCCCCACGCCTGTTTTATTTATCATTTTGAGACAGGGTCTTGCTAAGTTTCCCAGGCTGGCTTCAAAATTACCATCCTCCTGTCTCAGGCTCCAAAGTAGCTGGGATTACAGGTGTGCATGCTCTGTAGTGACCTTAATGCGAATAAAAGCAATTTCAGCGGTGTGGAGAGCATGCTGAGCTGACCTGAGAGAGAGAAGGCGAGAAAGGGGCGTGTGTGTTAACAGTACAGCTGCCTAGGATGTCTTACTGTGAGGGTGGGCAGGGAAACCAGATGTGACATCAAAGACGATTTCACACTATGGAGACACTAGAGTGTGTGTAACTGGGAAATGGCCTGTTAGAGAGGGAGAACCAGATGATTCAGAGGAGAGAAGATAGGTGCTTAGGTGAGAAAAATCCTTGAGGAGGTGATGGGATGGCCCTAGAGTTCAGAAGGAGTGGGGTGACAGAACAGGGACGCCATTTTTCCTCTGAGAGGAGGCCAGGGAGGCCAGGTGGCGTTGCAGGAAGGAGTGTAGACTGGGAGTGGGCTGGGAGTTAGTTTGTGGCTGGTCATTCCTATTTTCTCAGGGAAATGTGAAGCCAAGTCATCAACCAGGCAGTGGGAGACAGTGGTGTTGAATGTTTGAGGGGTGGAAGGTGGGCAGGGTCCTCTCAGAGTTGTGGCCACATGGCCTTGGAAATGGAGAAGGATGTGTGGCCAGGAATGTTACCCAGACCCATCAGCAGGCTTGCCTGGACCTTTGCTAGTGGCACCCCATTGCCCACTCCAGGTATAGTGCTCCTGTAGCTTGGCTCTTTCCTTCTTTCCCTGTCTGTCCCTTCTGTCCCACTCACACTCCTGTTTCTCCTCTTCCTCCTTCCAGCCCATTGCATTGTGGGAGAGGACCCAGGTGGGCAGGGCGTTTAGGGGGGCTGTAGGCACGGATTCTGAAACCCCAGGTGATGGGAAAGTGAGGCTGTGGGGGCACTGGAGGTTGCTGGTGGGAGTCTTACTTCATCGGAGGAGACTGGGGGTCAGTCCTAGCATGGGGAGACTAGAGGGACAGAGTGATCAGAGAAGGAAACGCTAGTGATGGCGATTTAAGAGGCGGTTTTACTGGCATCTGGAGCAGCCAGTGAGCAGCCAGGCTAGAGGGAGGGAAGGGCCCCCGGAGGTGGGAGGCCCAGGAGCTGAGCGGCCAGGGCGATGGTCGGGTCATCATATGGATGCTGAGGCCACGCAGGGTGATGGCAGGTGTGGGGCTGAGAGGCAGGGAACGATCTGGGCAGAGCGGACCAGAGGGCGCAGGTGGCTAGCAGCACAGAGGTGGCAGGGGCAGGGAGGAGGTGCGGGCAGGAGGGTGGAGAGGCATCAGCTTTTTGAGAATAATAGGGTTTTGATGGAGGAAGCGGGAAGAATATTTTGGATCTGATAACAGGGAACAAGGAGGGAGCCGCTTTAGGCTCTCGGCTGTGCCAGCTGGGGTGCAAGAGAAGTCGCCTGTGAAAGGCCACAGTGAGACAGTGCCCTTGGGAGCAGCTGGTTCTATCTAGGGCCGGGACAGATGGGAGGGGTTGGACAGCACGTCGATGGTCATCTGTGGGGCCCAAAGGGACACAGTCGAGGATCTGAGCCAACAGCCAGGAGCAGGGCGTGGAGGAAAAGGCCGAGGAAGAATCCCTGCTCCGTGTACTCAGTCTTGCCACACCCATGTCACCTGGATCATCGTGAGGGAGGGGCCCATTGCCCTCCCTGTAACCTGGGAATCTGCCCCACGGGGAGCGCATCTTTTTAAATTGTGGCTGCACCCCCAGTTCTGAGCTCCTAGCATGTGCTTGGGGTCCTCGGTGAATGAAAGGCAGTGACCGAGACTGCACAGTTCTGTGACTGTGCGGGCAGAGTGACATGGAGGGCGCCGTCCCCTCCCCTCAGCCCCTCTCCTCGGACTCCAGTGTCCATTGGGTCCTGGCAGTGTCGGTGAGTGACAAGGCCTGAGAGACCGACTTAGAGCTGCTGCCGCCCGCAGGCCCTGCTGGCCCCCACGCCAGCGATTTGGAAGTTGAGGCAGAGAGATTGGACTGGGTTGTTGAAGGAGTTTGCCAGTTTGTGGTGGGAATTGAGTTGAATTTATTATCCTTTTTGCCAGCAGCACTTTGCCAGATATTTATTTAATCTGAGGATTCTGGAGAGTGCTAGGGGTTCCCAGGCAGGCGGCTGGAAGCCAGCGTGGCCTGTGTGAGCTGGCGTCCCTCACTCCGCCTGATGCCTCATACATTCCAAAGCTGTGGCAGCCAGAGCATGTAGCAGCCAGAGTTTTGGGGTCAGCACTCGTGCCCAGGACTGGCCCTATCCTGGTGTGTGTGGAATTGGGCTGGAGGTTGAATCTCATATTTGCATCTGTGGAAGCCAGTATAAAGTAAAAGAGACAGGGTGGAGTTTAAAGCCGTATTTTTTGTTTTTCCAGTATTTCAGCCAGAAAGGTTTATTTCACCTTTATAAAGGATAATTAATTGAACTAAGAGGAAAGCACAATCTAATTGTGTGTGAGTGAATTTAGGGCAGTGTGATTATTGGAACCCTAAGACAAATGATCGAGACAAATCTTTCTGTCCTCTTTGTTTCATATTTCAATGGTAGAAGCATCTATAATGTTATTGTTTTTAGGAGTATCCTGCGTTAAAGTAGTCATCCCTTTGTCACTTTTCCTTGTAGAAAGTGTTTGGAAAAGCTGCCTAAATACAATATAGTTGGAAAACATTGAAAGAAAAAAAAAATGACAAAGTAAACATCACTGGCTAAAGCAAAATTATCTATTTTTAAAGAGAAAACCAAATCCACATGAAACAAATTACTTAGCATTGGTAAAGATTACAAAATCACCCATGGATGGCTGCAAGTTTTCAATATGTAAACTAATAGAGATTTTTATTTAAAATAGATTAATAAATATTTTATCATATGATACCTGCTGATAAATACAGAAAATATCATGAACACGTGTTTACCTACTGCTGGCTTCATCAACTCTTAGACTTTGCTCTATTTAATTTGATATTTTAAAAAAAAAAATACACCATGAGGTACACATTATAATCTTTTTTTTTTTTTTTTTTTTGTGGGTACCGGGGGTCGACCTCAGGACCTCGCACGCCAGCAGGCGCCCGTGCCGCTGAGCGATATCACCGGCCCCTTTTTCGTATGTGGGTACCAGGAGTCGAACTCGGGCCCTCGCGCTTGCCAGGCAGGCACGTACACCGCTGAGCCATCTCACCGGCCCCACATTATAATCTTGATCCAATCTCCCTTCCTCCTGTCCAACAAGGGTGTTTTTCCTTCTCATGCATAGTTTTACCCAATGTATTTCTTATCCCTTTTCACATATTTATGTATTCATTAACAATACAGAACATTGTTTTGCAAATTTTAAAATTTTATACAAACAAGGCCACCCCATATTCTTTTGCAACATTGTTCTCATGTAGTATCTTTACTGATATATAGATGTATGTGTGTATACATATATAATAGATACCCTATGTCTGGTTCGCTTATTTTAACTGCTCTGCCGAATTTTATTATGTTCATATTCATGAGCCAGTATTTCTCTATGGTGTGTGTGTGTGTGTGTGTGTGTGTGTGTGTGTGTGTGTGTTTATTTCGGTATTCTCATAGTCTCATGCTTGGTGGTAGAGTACATGCATTTTCAGCAATTGACAAACTGTTCTCCAAAATGATTGTATTGATTTATGCTTGCAAGGACCAGTGCTCTCAAACACCATTTCTTCAAATTCCCATCACAGACTTAAAACTTGGCCAATCCGAAGATCGTGAAATGTAATATCCCAGAGTTCTCTTAATTTCCACTTCCCTTGATACCAGTAAGATTGAGCTGCTTCTCATATATTATTGGCCATTTGGGTTTCTTCTGTGAATTGCCTATTCTTTTCCTTTGCCCATTTTCCCCTACTGGATTATTTGTATTTTAGTTATTGGCCTATTTGCAAGTATTCCTTATATTTTCCATATACTGATTTTTAGCTGGCTATATGTGTTAACAATGTTTTGTACATTTTGACACATTTAAAAAAGTGTCCTTAATGGTGTCTAATGGCAGATGGAAATTCTTAATTTTGATGCAGTTTGATTTTGTTAGTCTCATTTTCTTTTGGGTTAGCACTTTCTATCCTTGTTCAACAAATCTTTCTCTGTTCCAAACCATAAATATTATCTTCTAAAATCTATAGGATTTTGTCTTTCACATATGAGTTTTAATCCATCTGGAATTCATTCTGTGGAGGAAAATTCTCAGTTTTTCTCCATGTTAAAAACAAGTCTCAGGCAGGTGAGATAGCTCAGTGGCATAAGCGCCTGCCTGGCAAGCGCGAGGTCCTGAGTTCGACTCCCGATACCCACATAAAGGAAAAAAAGGGCCAGTGATATCGCTCAGCAGCACGAGCGCCTGCTGGCAGGCGCGAGGTCCTGAGTTTGACTCCTGGTACCCACATTAAAAAACAAAAAACAAAAAAAACAAGTCTCTGTAGTATTTATTGGATGGCTCACCCTTTCCCCACTGATCTGCATGTCGAGTTTTCTCGCGTGACCTCCGACTGCTATCACGTAGTCTCAGGCAGGCAGCTCTGTTTCTGGAATCCTTATTCCATCCAGGGCTCAGTTTGCCTATTCTGGCCTCAGTACATCATCATCTTTCTTGCTGAGGTTTACAATAGCCTTGAAATAAGTCCCACTAAGCGGAAGACCATGCTGCCCCACCACTTGATTTGTGTCCTCTGATGTGTCCTTCCGTGTGTATATTCTTGGCCTCCGCTGTTCTGTGAACGTTATAGAGGACAATCTTGTCAAGACCCTCAAATCCTGTGGAGATGTTCATTGGAATTGTATTGAAACAGTTCAGTGAGGACTGGCCTTTTCCACGATACTCTGCGCCTTCTCTCTTTGAACATGGTTTGCCTCTACATATATTTAGGGGCATCTTTAATATACCGCCGTAATGCTTTACATGTCACTCATAAATTTATTCTTAGGATAAATCCTAAGAATTTCTTTTTAGAAACTTTTGATTTTAAATTGCAATTATACTTTGTATTTTAAATTATATTTTCTGTTCGTTGGAGTTACATAGTATTAATTTATTTTGTGTGTTGATTTGATATCCACCTGCTTCGGTAAAATCTTTACATTCGATGATTTTGCCTCTAGATTCTTTGGATTGTACGTATATAATCATATCATCTGTGAGTATTGAGAGCGCTATTCTTTCCTGTCCAAAGCTTATAGTTTTATTTCTCGTTCTTACCTTAGGGTGAGATTAGGACTTGTAACCCAATGTTGACAAGACATGGTACTTGCAGGTACTTGTCTTGTGTCAGATAGTAAAGGAGATTCTTCTAATGTTTCATGGTTAGTAGTGATGTTTGCTGTAGGAGTGTTTGTTTTGTTTTGTTAGTATAAACTCTATTTGGTCAAAAGATTTTTCTTCTAAACTTAATTTGCTAAGAGTTTCACCAAAAATGGATACGTAAAGTTATACAATGTTTTTAAAGCAGCTATAAGGATCATATACTTTTTCTTCTATAATATCTTAATATCATGAGTTGTATTTATTTGTTTTATAGTGTTAATATGATGCTGCGATAAACCCATCTTTCTCACTATGTATTATCATTTTTTTTTTTTTTTTTTTTTTTTTTTTTTTTTTTTGGTGGGTACCGGGGGGTCGACCTCAGGACCTCGTGCGCCACTAGGCGCGCGTGCCGCTGAGCGATATCACCGGCCCCTTTTTTGTATGTGGGATCTGGGAGTCGAACTCGGGCCCTCGCGCTTGCCGGGCAGGCGCTTAAGCCGCTGAGCCATCTCACCGGCCCCTGTATTATCATTTTTAAACACAGCTGGATTTAGTTTCCTAAGGTTTGGTTTGGGAATTTTGCATCTATGTTCATGATTCATATTGGTCTCTAAATTTCTTTTCTGTGATATTCTTGTCAAACCTTTTGTCAAACATGAGTTTGAAACTATGGAATATTTGTGCTCTGGAATAATTTGTGCAAGATTGGGATTGTTTATTTAACATTTAATAGAACTATATGAATGATGCAGTTGTCTGACCTAGTATTTTTAAGTATTGCTTCAACTTCTGTGTGTTTGTAAGAATATTAAGGGTTTTAGACTGTATTCTTAAGACAGTTTTGATAAGTTTATTTTCTTGGAATCTGTCCATTTCATTTGTTTCTAATTTATTGTCTCAAAATGGTCATATATCCTCTCAATAACTTTTAATTCTTTAAAATTTCTCTAGTAATGTTCTTTTTGTTCTTAATATTGTCCTTTCTTCATCAAAAATTTGTCAACTATTTCAAAGAGGCAAATTTTAACTTTGTTTTTCATATCTGTATCATATTTGTTTTCTGCTTCATGAATTTCTTTTTTATATTTATTTCTTGCTCTCTACATTCTTTGAATTTACCCTGCTATCTTTTGTAATGTCTGAGGTTGGAAGCTTGATTCATTAAATTTTAGCTTACCCTCTTTTAAAGCAATAAATTTCCCCTAAAGGTTTTAGCTGTGTCCTACACATTGTAATATGCAGTATTTTGATTATCATTCAGTTCTACATATCTTATAACTTGCAATATGATTTCTTTTTTGAGTTGTTTAAAGCTAATTTTTTTTCTTTTTCTTTTTAAGGCTGGGGATTGAACCTATTGAACCTTGCACATACTAAGCATGTGCTCTGCCGCCGAACTATACCCCTGGCCCTGTGGCTAATTTCTTAATTTGCAAACATATAGGACTTTTTTTTTTCTCTTATTCATTTCTAGTGCAGTTTTTTATTTCTAGTTCAGTTAATAGTTATTTGGAGAACATGACTTATACGATGCTAATGCTTCTGATATTTTCAAGACCCAGTGTTGGTTAGAGTAAACACAAAACCTGTGATGTGTGTTCTCCATTTACTGGGTACAGTGTTCTTGTATGTTTGTTGGACCAAACTTGGTAATCGTGTCATTCAAATTTCCTTCATTTCATTTAGTGTCATCCTTGTGATGCTGGAGGAGGCGGAAGTGGAAATAAACAGTTATAACAGGAGATAAGACAAATTTTCTTACTGACGTTAGTTTTTATTTGATCTATAAATTCCTGAGAAAGGTGTGCTAAAAATCTCATTATAATGGTGGATTGGTCAGTTTCTCCTGGGCTTTCTGTCGCAGCTTTCTTTTTCTTACAAATCCACTTACTAATATATTTGCTTTCCACCTCTCTCCTGGGACAGAGGGCGACTCAGCATGTTCCTGGCCCAGCATGTCCCATTCATCCAGTGGCCAGTTCAAGAAAAGCTGCAACCTCATTGATGGTTTCCAGCAGCAGTGAGCTGGTTGAGATGTGTTCAGCTGGGGCTGGGGCTGTAGCTCAGGGACAGAGGGCTGGCCCGGCATGCGGAGGCCCGGGTTCCTTCAGCTGTGTAAAATTAGAAATTTACAGCGTATTTAGGACTCTGTTCTGCCCAGCTGCTCTCTTGGCGCCCTCCTCTCTGTCCCTGTCTACCTTCTCTCTCTAAGGCCCTGCTCAGAGAACAGTGAATGACTGTTTGCGCTTCTACCTCTTCCAGCATCACGAGGATGACACTGAATAAAACGAATGGCTGACAAGAATTTGGTGGACCAACATAGCCTCTGCTTTCCAAGAACTCCTTTGAATTATCCCTATCCCTCATCAAATTCATCCTTTAAATTTTTTATTGAAATGGAATTCGCATCTCATTTGACGAACCATTTTAAAGGGAGTGGCCTTCAGTGGCATTTAGTGCGATGACAATGCTGTGCACTACCTCTATTTCCAAAACATTGTCATCATCCCAAATAAAACTGCACCTCTTAGGCAGTTGCTCCCCATTCTCCCTCCTTCCAGCAACTGGAGGGCACTCATCTGCTTCCAGTCTTCAAGGAACCATCTATTCTGGATCATTCACACAGACGCAGTCGCGCGCGGTGTGACCTTTTGTAACTGGCTTCTTTCACTCAGCATAAAAATTGCAAGGTTCCCCCGCATTGCGGCAGGCGTAAGCGCCTCATCCTCGTCATGGCGGAGTAACATTCTGCGCCCGGGATGCACTGTCTTTTCTTGGTCCGCGCACGGGTCGGTGGGCACTTGGGTTGCTGTCCATCCCTACCCCGCTTTCCCTTCTTTTCACTCAGCCCCTCATTCAGCATTTTGCTTCTCGCTGTCACAGATGAGTTCAGGTTGAATCCACGGGCGATGAATTTCTCCCGTTCCTTCTAGGGAGGTGAAGCGGTGGGAGGATGAGCAGGGTGCCCAGGAGGAAGCGGTGGCCTTGGCATCATCCCCACGGTCAGTGGAGGAGGGAGGAGGCAAGGCAGCGAGTGAATACCTAAGCAAAGAGTCTGAATTTCCCGGCGGATCTGGCGGGGGAGGTGGCCTGGGGACTCTCCTTAATCTTCAAGCCACTGTCTCCCCAGGCCGCTACCTCGCAGCCAGTGCTGTTTCCATTCTCACCAGGCTTTCCCCGGGGAGACAGGAGGACATTTGTACTGGGCAACAGGAAGGACATTTGTTTCCCAGGACCATGCCCGTGAGTGGCTGGCATCCCTGGGGCCCTGGGCAGTGAGGCGTGAGGGGTGGTGACACAAACACACCAGCTTCTCTCTGGGAGGGGGGTGGTCTTTGCAGACTGTCCACCTGTGATCCCCGAGGTTTGGGAACAGCGAGTGTTTAATGGTCTTCTGCGCCAGCGGTCTTGGGCTCTGGGAGCTAAAATTAGATTCCCTCCCTGGGGCCTCCGGGAGGCTGGGCCAGGTCTGTCCATCCATCCCTTGCCAAAGCGTGGCTGGTGACAGCTTGTGCAGGAGGTTCAGGGGCGAGGCTCAGAGTCATGAGTTGCTGGACACCGTGTTCCTCTCGACCCCTTCAGCTGTGCCCGCCTCAGAGGGTGCAGAAAGAGCACTTGGCTGCCCTCTGTCCCCTTGAGGGTCAGCATGGCTGTGTTTGAATCTCAGCTCCCCCACCCGTCCTGGGACCCTAGGCACAGTCTTCAGACTGAGGTGACCGTGCATGTCATGGGGTGGTGACGGTGAAGCAGCTACAGAAGGTGGAGCAGTACCGTTGCCTGGCGTGGTAGATGTCAACGTTGGGTCAGTCCCTTCTGAAATCTTTGTGCAAGGATGGTGCAGGAAAACTGTATATATGCTCGTATATGCAGGGCCTTGGACATGCTTGGCACTATTTTTTTTGGTGTTACTATGGATTGAACCCAGATAGAGCTACATCCGAGCCCTTTTTAACTTTGACACAGGGTCTTGCTGTTATCCAGGGGGGACTTGAATTTGTGGTCCTTCTACCTCAGCCTCCCTCGCTAAGCACTTCTTTTTATATGATCTTCTGGCTTGAGGGGTAGGGTGGGAGGTGGACTTTCTTTACTACAAAACTCAGCAGGAGCCAGCATAGCTCAGCAGACCCCAGCAGAATTCAGTGGGACCCTGAAGGGCCCGGAGGAAACCAGCAGGACCCAGTAGGACCTGGAAAGACCCAACAGAACCAACTGGAACCTATGGGGTCCAGCAAGACCCAGCAGGGCCAGCAGAAGGTGGTGGTACCCGTGGGCCCCAGCCTTCACCGTGGGTCACCTTGATCCTGAGGTCCCTGCCCTTTCAGATGCCTTGGAATATTCTGTGACCACCAAGCCTGCTAGTCTGGCCACCCCAGCCACCTCCTCGTCGTTTCTTTCTTGCTTTCTGCTCCCTCTCCACGAGGCAAATAGCCCATCAGGGCCCAGAGCAGAGAGCGCTCTGGGCCCCAGCCCTGCAGGAGTGCTGTCAGGCCCCAGAAACAGCGGTATTATTCTTCTGCAGGGTTTATTAGATTAGAAACTTAGTAAAAACAGCCCCAGCCGCAACCACTATACATAGTCACTATCAACAAGGAAAATTTATGCCTTAAAAATAAAAAGAAACTCAAGTGCATTAGTCAGACTGAGAAAGTGTTCATGAAAAAAGGTTTGTTCTCCAAGTAAACAGCCACAATGGAATTGTAATCAAATTTCTTAATTATTTCCATAAATCTTGGATACATAAAAATACACAAGGCCCTTTTTCAAAAAGTCACTGTTTACAAGTGCCGTGGATGAGAGAAGAGGTAACTCGAGCTGCCCCGGTGTGCCTGGAAGGCTCTAGAAGGCAGGAAGCCTGCGCTGCTCTGTGGGCTGCCTCTTCCCAGCCCAGCTGCGCAGCACGCACCTGCCCAGAGGTGCGATGGCTCCCGGGGGATGCTGCAAGATGGCCAGTGTGTTCAGGGCTGATGCGGACAGATGCTGAGTAGGCTGACAGCAGTGCTGGTGGAGGGTGCTGGCCTGTCTGCATTCAGGAACCAGGATCATAGCTTCTCTGGGGGCAAAAGAGGCTGCGGGTCACTGGTGCTCTAGGTCCTTCTGCACATGGGCTAGAGGTGCTGAGGGACAGTTGCCTGATGCTCTGAGTCATGGGGTCTCCTGCCATCATACTTGGCCACCTGACTTGCTCTAGTCAGGATTAGGGCAAGTTCTTTTCTAAACTACAATGGTACTTTGGTTCAAAAACTTAATTCTTTCCACAATTCTGGTCGCAAACCAAATTGGATGAGAACTGAATCAAATTTCCCCATAAGGTCAACATTGAACCTAACCATTGAATTTGATTTGGTTCTCATCCAATACGGGCTTGTAGAAAAAATTCTGTAAGTGATTTTGGTGTTTGCTGGGCTGTGTGTGTGTGTGTGTGTGTGTGTGTACCTGTGTGTGTTAGAAAGAGGCAGCAGGGAGTGAGTGCGAGAAGTGGAGGTGCACAGGCCTGGTGCCAAGGCACACACCTGGATGGTGGCTCTTTGAGTCCTCCAGGTGCTGCCTCTTGTCCTGTGCTTACAGTGGGAAGGACAGTGGCCCTTGGGCCTATGGACATCTGACAGTGGTGCAGCCGGCAGCTGAATGCCATGGAGTGAATCTGTGAGGTGACAGATGTGTGCCAATGCAGCCTGGTGGCACTTTCTCTACACAGACATGTCCAGTGCTGGAATGACTGTTCTTGTGTTTTCCACACTCCCCCAGCCTGCTTAGCTCTTCAAGAAAGCTGGGGAGAATATCTTGTTTGAACAGTTGGCCGCACATTCGCATGATAACACAATTCCATTAAAATGTTCCTACATTCAGCAGAGAGGCACCACGCCAAATGATCTACATGTTGTATTAAGCTGTAATCAGAATTAAAATGCGGAGTCCTGACCTTTCCGCAGTGAGCTCCTCCACAGCCGTAGAGCGGGCGGGGGTTGGCGGCGGGTGGAGGAGGGGCGCAGGACCCACACTGCCCAGACAGGTTTGGAAGCCGAGTCACAACCCACAAACCTCTTGGGCCACCCGTAGTGGGGTGTGCTCTGAGTCATACCCCAAGTTGATCAAATGCCACTTCTGTGCAAAGCCCTGTCCCTGCCTGGGGACAGCTGAGGGGAGCAGGCATTGTCTCTTGAGCCCCTCTGGCCACCCTCAAGCCTCTCTGCCTGATGCTTCGTAGTTTCAGTGAGAGATGAGAGGAACGCGCTCCTCGCCCACTAACACTCATTTCACAAGTCTGGTATTTTCCTTGTTGCTGATCTTGCCAGCGATGCCCCACACTTTCCCAAATGCTCTCCAGGCAAACCCTGAAATGATGAGGAGAGCTGCTCCTCGGGTGGGGGACGGGACTTTGCCCAAGGAGGCCTGGGGAGGGGGCGTGGCTCCTGGCGCCTGGCTTAGGTTGTGCACTCCGATCTGTCTTTCCGGCCTTGGGTTCCTCCTCTTTGGGGTGGTGGGAAGGGTTGTCTCTGATGCCTATGAGAGGCCGACTCCTGCAGTGTGATTAGCTGTCCCCGCTGCAGTTTGCAGACCAGGGTTTGGTCATGAGGACTCTCTCCCAGTGACGTGCGCTGTCACTGTAGTCGAGGCCTCTGCCCAGGCAGGAGGCAGTGTGAAAAGATGAAGGGAAGCAAAACCCCAACAGTGCTCTGTGGGCCCCGAGAAGATCGCCACGGGCTGCTGGGCATGCAGGGAGGCTGGGGGCGGCGAAAGCCCTGGGTAGTGGTGTGTGTGTGTGTGTGCATGTGTGTGTGTGCGTGTAAGGCAGCTTGGTGTCTGTGCACTCAGTCCCACAGGGCTGAGGACGTGTGTCCCCAGGGGAGAGTCCATCTGCTGCCTGAGCGCAGCCCAGTCTGGCTTTCCCCCTCTGTCTTCCTGCTCAGTTGCCCTTTACCCCATCGGAGGGGGAAAGGAAGGGGCTGCATGGACCTCGAGGCTGAGTGTCCAGACCCACTGTCCCCCGTGTGCGCTGGGTGCTCAGAACAGTCACGGTTTCTAGACTAGATCCGACCTTATAATATTAACCGAGACATTTCTGGGAGAATACGTGACCTGGGAGGCAGTGTGGCACAGTGACAGAAAAGACCAGTATGAACCAGGCCTGTGAGTCACATTCATCACTTGTGCCACATTCCATTGGCCAGATGTCAGTCAGGGCCCCACCTGACCACACATTGCCTGGCAAATAGTTTAGCTGTGTCCCTGGAGAAAAAAAGAAAACACATAGGTGAGTACAGTGGGGCACCCTGGATCAGCTAGACAATACGCTAGGGGTAGGGCTTCCCCACAGGCTCATCTTCCACGCAGAGGCCCCGCCCATGTGCTGAAGCCCCTCCCGCACACAGAGGTGGCTCCTTCAACTGAGGAAGCTCCTCCCCCACACAGAGGCTCCTCCCATATGTCAAGGCTCCTCCCACATCCCAAGGCTCCTCCCACATCCCAAGGCCCTCCCACATCCCAAGGTTCCTCTTGTGCTCTGAGGCCCCTCTCCCACACTGATGTGCCTCTCTTCCTGAGAAGTCTTCTATGAGGAAGAATCTTAAACATTTCAAAAGAACAAGGTCTGTTCTCCCTCCCGCACCTCTGCTCCTCTTGGTCGCCAGGGCTGCCAGGGCTGGTGCGGAGCGAGGGTCCGAAGGCCAGGTCCCTTCCCACCCTTTTCCTGGTAATGTATCTCGACTGCTATTTTCAAAAGCTCTTTTGAAAGGTTTGCAAACAGTTTTCCCGTTGTGCCTCTGCCTAGTGCCTACTAGCTAGCTGAAGGCTCAGCATTTATAATTAGGCTGGCAAATTCTAGGTAACATTTTGACTGTGTTGGGGCAAGGAGGGAGCATGTGTTAATGGCGTTGAACTAAACCACACCCCTCCTCTAGCTTGCTGATTAACCCCAGGTTCACTTGGGCCCTCTCCCACTCTGCTAATCAATGAAGTCTAACTGGTTCTATTTGCATTTACATCCAGACTTGACTCTTAGCCAAGGGCTGCGAGCTTTAGTTCTAAAATACTTTCTGTGTGCAAAGAGGATGCCTCCCTGCCTCGCCATTCTGCAGACGGAGCTCTCCCTGGAATGCTCAGGATGGTGGTTACCGGGCTGGTGAAGTGGCCAGGCTGCAGGGCGCTCCCTGTGGTTGGGTGGAGCGTGCTAAAGGAAGCCCCTCCAGCCTCCTCCATCCGAAGCCTGCTGTCTCTAGGCTGAACATGACACGGTGTCAAGTAGGCAGAACCTCAGAGGTTTCTGGGTGTGCATGTGTACGCGTGTGTGTGTGTTTTCTAAAAGCAGCATCCATTCTCAGCAGCGGTAGGTTGCTTGGCAGTGGCGGCCGGGAGCTGTCCAGAGTGCTGGCCGAGTGAGCAGTGGGAAGAGCCCAAGAGGAAGAGAGCTTTCTAGAACAGTCGGTGAGTAGCCCCTGTACCAGCCACAGGTGTCTTCATGACCAAGGCAAAGCATCTCTGGGGCCCTCTGGGGCCACTGTTCTCAGGTCCATCATGGAACATATGGTGGCGTGGGTCACGCCTGGCCCCCAGCAGGTGTTCACTCAGAAACAAGGCAATGACAATTCAAGACAGGTAGATGGCAGATGTGACTATCTGTGCACATAATAACACAGGAAGCACCTTTATAAAGTGGAAACTACAAAAGAAGCAAGAAGAGTTGGACAAAAACATACTAACACGGGAGATTTTTATCATACCACACAGCAGGAGGCGGATCAACTGGATAAAAACATAACAACATAATGAGGAAGGTATTATGGACATAACATAATATACATATATGTATAGATGTGTACGTTATGCCACAATAAGGTAAGACACCCCTTCTCAAGTACACATTGGACATTTATAAAAATTTATTATATATTAGGTCACAGAGAAAACTTCAGTAAGTTCTATAAAGTGGAAATATTACAAATAATACTTTCTGACCACAGAACACTAAAAACTGGACATTATTAACAAAAATAAAAAGACTCTTATCTAAAAATCTAAAAATCTTTCTGTTAAGTCTTGGACAAAAGGAGGAAAAAATTAAAAAGAAATAATGATTATGAAAACACTTCCTATCAGAATTTATGAGATACATTTAAAGCATTAATCAGGAAAATTCTCGCCTCTAACCACTTTTACTAATGAATCAAAGAATGAAAAAAAGAACAAAAATAAATTCTCCACTTCAAAATCTGGGAAAAAACACAAAGTAAACAAAAAGAAATGACAAAAAAAAAAGCAATGATAAAAGCAAGAAAAAAAGGTACAGAATAGAAGAACCATAGAGCTACTTAATAATCCCCAAATCTAGGTTTTGAAAACATTGATAAATGAACAAAAAAACTTACTAAAAATAAAAAACTGAGAAAGCATAAATATAAAATAAGAAATAGAAGCCATAACCACTGAACCAAAAGAAATTTAAAAATTTTTAACATTATTTTTCAAAACTATAAAATATGAAAATTAGTTAAAATATAGTATCAGTTCAATATTAGAAGCTCAAATAAGCCAATTTCCATAAATGATCTAGGCAGTGATGGCGAACCTATGGCATGCATGCCGCAGCAGGCTGTTTGTATCATTGAAAGCTCTAAGAGGTTTGCCATCACTGCTCTAGTGAAGGTTGCTAAGGAATTACCATGAAAAAGGACAAGGCCAGGATAGTGTCAGTGTGGGAATTCTGTGAATCTTCTGAGGACAAATATTCTCCACTCTTTATGGATTGTTTTAGTGTATTGAAAACACAGGGATATGTTTGAATTCTTTTTTGACAGTAAGTATTGTATTGGTACCTGAATCTGGAAAAGCAAAAACATACATGAAATTATAGAACAATATCACTTATAAATACCATCACTTTGATGGTAAAATCACCAAACAAATTTTCATAAACTAAATCCAAATTCACTATCGATGCACCATGACCAAACGGTGTTGTTTTTCTTTCCAGGAAGGCAAGGCTGGTTCAATCTGAGGAAATCTATTTAATATAGTACACGTATAATAGTTCTAAGGAAAAGGATCACACAGTTAACTTCACAGATTATCTCCATGCCCATGCCTGAGATAGCACTAAAGAAAATAGGAATAGATGGATACTTTCTTAACATGATAAAGTGTTTTTTGTGCCTGAATCCTAAAATCAGGACTTTATTTCATGGGAAAACACTAGAAGCTTTTTCACTGAGATAAGATTCAGCAGAATGATGCTCATAATCTCCACTACTGCCCCACAATGGTCCTGGTTGTATTAGCAGCTAGATAAATCAGTTAGCGACATAGATACAAGCCAAGAAGAATTGCATCTTTATCATTTGGCACATCGTATATGATGGTATACTTGGAAACCCTACAGAATCATTGATAAAAGTGAATTGAATGACAAAGGAACTCATAAAGGTAGCAGGATGAAAATTAACATACGGAACTCGTGGCTTCCTTATACATACACAGACAACAAACAGAGGACACAATAGCAACAAAGAAGATAAAATATTCAGGAATAAACTTGGGGAGATTTGGGTAAATTCTATATGAGGAAAGTTTGTCAATACTTCTAGAAGATACAAGAGTAGTCTTGAGCCAATAGACATCCCCCGGTCTTGGCGTGTTGATTTAATATCAAACAAAGATAGTATATGCCAAGTTAATTGATTATTGTATCAGAGTTCCAGAGCATTTTTACAGAGCTAGGTGATGAGTACTTAAGTTCATATGAAAAACAAGCATACAATAACTATGAAAATCTTGGAAAATAAAAGCTACTGGGGGCCGGTGAGATGGCTCAGTGGCGTAAGCACCTACCTGGCAAGCACGAGGGCCTGAGTTCGACTCACGGAACCCACATGCGAAAAAAGGGCCGGTGATATCGCTCAGCGGCACGGGTGCCAGCTGGCGCACGAGGTCCTGAGGTCGACCCCCGGTACCCACAAAAAAAAAAAAGCTACTAGGGAGAGCAGCTCCACCAGGCATGAAAAGGAAATAAAGTCTCTGTAATAAAGTGTGGTGCTGGGGCCTGAATGCACACACCAGCAGGAGAAGGCGTAGCAAGCCCAGAAATAGACCCACAGACATAAGCAGGTTTTGTGTGTGACAAAGGTGGCATCTCAGGTCGCTGGAACAGACGTTAACTTTTCAGTGCATTGTACTGGGACAATCAGGCAGTCCTTTGGGAAAAGACAGAATTAACCCACAACACAGCATATACAAAAATAAACACCAGGTGAATCTGAGACCTAAATACAAGTGTGAAATCATAAACATACTAGAAGAAAACACAGGTGAATTTTTCTGTGATATGAGTGTAGGGAAAGGTTTTCTAACTATGATTCAAAATCCAGATGTAAGAAAAGATTGGTAAATTTGCTTACAAAGAGCAATTTTGATATGACCAGAAAAAAACACCGTAGTAAGCCTACTGAAAATTAAAAGACTTTGTGTGAGAAAATATTTCCAACATACATCAGATATAAAGAATTAATATCCCTGATAAGGAACTGTTAAAATTGAGGAGGGGAGGTCTGTCTGATAGAAATATGGGTGAAAGATGTGAAAGATAACCCACATAAAGGATATACAGATAGCCTGTAAACATATGAAAAGATGTTCAGCTTCACTCGTAATTAGAGAAATGCAAATGAAAACAACTCTGAGATACCATTTTTCACCGGTCAGGTTGGCAGGAGTTACAAGGCTTGACAACACATCTGGTGCGGCTGTGAGTCTCCTGCTGTGCTGAGGGGAATGCAAATGGTCATGGACCTTTTGAAGGGAAATTGGCGATGTTTACCACAATGGCCTGTGTGTTTACATTTGGACCCAGAAATTCCACTTCTAGGAACTAACCTTGAGCATGGACATCGAAAGTGTGAAAATGCCCGTGCACTGTTATTCGTTGCAGAATTTTTGGTCATTCCACAAGACAGATGTTTCTTTATTTTGATGTGGTCATATCCTGATAAAACATAAGTTGAAAAAAAAAATCATACTTTGGGAATGTGTCTCACACATGTAACCTATGAACGTCCTAGCTGGGCAAGACAGCGGCACATGTAGAGTATCAACTATTCCCGTGGTGATCGTGTGGCTGACTGGGCACTGTGGCTCACTGCTGCTGCCCAGCATCACCAGAGAGAATTGTACCTTGTATTGCTAGCTCCAGAAAAGGTCGCAATGCAGAATTTGAAATACAGTTTCTACTGAATGCATGTAACTTACTCCATTGTAAAATAAAAAATTATAAGTCAAATTATTGTTAACTCAGGAATGGTTTGTATTGGAAACAACCTAAAAGTCCCAAACCAACGGAGTGGCCTGCGTAATACATAGGCAGCGCTGTGGAGTACTATGCAGCTGTGAAAAAGGAAGGGGAAGGTGTTTTTGAATGGATGCAAGATAAATTCTGGAATATACTAGTAGGTGGCAAAGGCAAGGTGCAGAGAAGCATCTCTGTAGTGGGATGGGGTGGTGGGAATGAATGCAGATGAGACGTTGGGGGGACGCTGGGGGTGATGCTGGTGATAGCTGTACACTATATGCTTTGTTCAAGCTTATCAGACTGCACTTATAGTGTGTGAGTTTTATGTTGAAAATTGTACCTAAACAAAGTGGTAAAAGAACTGCTTTACCATATTACCACTGTATGGTAAAGACAGGAAATAAGAACATATCTGTGTATTTTAGTAAAAAAAAAAAAAAAGAAATATGGGAAGTGAGAACTGAAATCTAGTGAGACTGATTGCTTCTGAGAGTGGTTGGGCCCAGGGAGGGGTCAGAAGGGATGGAGAGTGAAGTTTTTCTGGGTACGCCTTTTTGTATACTTTTGACATTAATAATCATGTAAATATTTCATTACTCAAAAATACACATCAAGAGCGAGGCTAGATAAAAACAGAAACAATGAAACCAGCTGTATCCCAGGATAAGAAGCCACACTACACATGGGGACCCCCCACCAAGTAACTCTGAGACCCAGTATTTCAACCATATACCCTGAGGCAGTGATAAAAAATAACGGTAAAAAATTATATGGTTACTCTACTTAGCAGGCTTTCTTTCTAGTTATGTGGATTCGCAATTCTGAAATGATTTGTATTTAAGATTGAAGAAATAGGGCCGGTGAGATGGCTCAGCGGCGTAAGCGCCTGCCTTGCAAGCGCGAGGGCCCGAGTTCGACTCCCGGAACCCACATACGAAAAAGGGGCCGGTGATATCGCTCAGTGGCACGGGTGCCTGTTGGCGCGCGAGGTCCTGAGGTCGTCCCCCTGGTACCCACAAAAAAAAAAAAAAAAAAAGATTGAAGAAATATACAGATGTGCTGTGAGTAATGGCAGCATTTATGCCCAACACGTGTTGGAAAGGCGGAAGACAGGCTGCCCTTAGTCCTGTGAAGCCGGGTTGGAATTCGAGATGCAAGTGTGAACCCACACAATCCCCCAGACAGAGGGCTCTGGAGCTAGATGTGCATGTGTTGATGTAGCTCTGTCTGCTGACGGGGCCCAGAAGCAGCGACGTCCCAGTAGCAAAGCACCCAGCTCTCGTTTTCTAAATAATTCTCCGCTGAAAGGTACCAGGACCTGAGAGAGAGAGGGCCAATTCCAGGGTGGGACAGAGAAAGTATAAGTAAGCTTGGAACCATTTGGACTAGAAAGGAAATCAGCATTCATGGAGATGTGGTACAAGACACCAGAACCAGGCTCCCAGTGGTCAAATCCAGGGTAATCGAATATTATAATTAATATAAATAAGTGGGCAGGAAGGAGAAGCATTTGCTTATTTAGATTGACAATGTAGAAGGAATTTACATAGGTCTCAACTTACTGCTCTACAAAAGTCTAAGTAATTTCAAAGAGGAAATTATAATTTCACAATGAAGAAATATGACAGCCACTCCTTTAATCAAATGATCAGGGTTAATGTTGCTAGGACCGGGACATCAGATGTCCTGAGGCTCTGGGATAAAGCTCTGAGTGGTACATGGCGTCGTTTCCATGGTAGTCCTGTCCAATGTGTGTGGGGCTGAATCTCATTAGGAGGAAACATCAGACAAACCCAAATTGAGGGACTTCTACAAAATAATTGGCCTGTACTCTAAGAAAAATGTCAAGGTCATGAAAGAAAGAAATACTGAAGAACTTTTCCAGATTAAAGGAGACAAAAGACAAAAACTAGATGTTAGTATGTTGCTGGATTGAATCCTGGGTGAAACAAGCTCATGTGCTTTCTTTCGTTGTAACAGACATCAGGGAACAGTTGGTGAAATAGAAGATCCGTAGATTCAATGATAGTCTAGTGTTGATGCTAATGTTCTGATATGCAGGGAGGGGCTACAGAAACACTGCGGATTCATCTTTCTCTAGGACAGTTCGGGAGCCATGTCTGTGGTGTGTGTGTGTGTGTGTGTGTGTGTGTGTAATGAGATATTAACATTAGGGGGATCTGGGTAAAGGATGTAAAAGAATTATTTGTACTATTTTTTTATGTCTTAATGAAAATCTATATAAAGGGGGCTTAGTATAATATCCTTTGTAGAAGAGTTAAGGATTAAATGCTAGTGCCAGGGCGCAGATATGTCGGTTTTGATGATCAGCACCGTGATGCTTGAGGTTGCATGTGATGCTGGCTCCGAGGCTGTGGGGACATCCTTTGTAATTGGGGGTGATGGGTCCACACACAGCAGGAGCCTGGAACTCAGAGTCGGGTGGCCTGGGCTCTGTCACCTGCAGTGAGGCTGAAGTTGGTAGTCCCCATTTAAGCTCTCATTCTTTCAGCATGAGCTTCCTTCACTCACATTTAATTTATTCACTGGTTCACCTGATTTATGGAAAATGATGTGCCAGGCAGGCCTTTATTTCTTGCAAGAAGCCAGGGTCTCAGGATTGAACACTGTAGTGTAGGGGAGAGAGGTCTGCACAACTGTAACACAGCCTCAAACACGCGTGCAACAGGTACATGCTTCCTGGTGGAATGGAGCTCAGGAGCCTTCCTGGTGGGATGCAACGAGGCTCCTTGCAGAAGTGCAGTTCAGGAGCCTCTTGGTGGTGCGTGAGCCAGAGTCTCCCTGCAGGGCTGCAGTTCCGAATCTTACTAGTAGGAGTGATTCAGTCTCCTTGGTGGATGTCATTCCACTCTCCCTGACGGGCTGCGGTACTGTTTCCTTGGGGGTGTAATGGGGAATCGTCCTCAGGGGTGTGGCTCAGCGTCTCCTGGTGGGTGGAACTCAGGAGCTGAGTTCCTGGTAGGTGTAATTCTCAGCCTCCCCGGTGGGGTGTCATTTGGAGTCTTCCTTGGAGGGTGTAATCCCAGGTCTTCTGGTGGCGTGATCCAGGTGTCTGTTGGAGTGGCGTACAACTTGCAGTCGCCCAGGAGGCTGGGGTCCAGGGTCTCCCTGGAAGTTAACAGTTACTTGGTCTGGGAGGAGCTGGGGGTGCTCACTGGGAAGGGGGAGTAGAGGACAGGGAGCGACGCTCTGGGGAACTCTGTCCCTGACATTTGGGGAGCGATGGGAGCCCAGGTGCAGGGGGCACTGAGGCATAGGAGCTGAGATTGAAAATGACTCAGGGGTTTGGGGAGAAGAGTGTGAGCCAGGGGTGTGGTTCCAGATCCTAGCACTTGGTGAGGGCTGTGGTCTATGGCAAGACGGGGAAATGAGGATAAAATGTTGTATGACTCCACGTCGGGAGGGCTGCCAAGCCCTCGTTTATGTTCCAGCTCTTTTTTTTTTTTTTTTATGTGGGTACCGGGAGTCGACCTCATGACCTCGTGCTTGCCAGCAAGCACCTGTGCCGCTGAGCGTTATCACCGGCCCTTTTTTCATAGGTGGGTTCCAGGAGTCGAATTCAGGACCTCGCGTTTACCAGGCAGGCGCTTATGCCGCTGAGCCATCTCACTGGCCCCCAGCTCATTTTTTAACACAAAATACACCTTCTTTTATGAAATAATATTGAAAGCAGATGGCATTTTTAAAATGTTCTTACTTAGCAAGATAAAAAGTTGTCAATCCTGGATTTGTCTCCCCATTAGGTATTTTTTAAAACTGGATCATAAAATCTAAACAGCTGGGGACCTAAGCATTCTGGATTTCCTGAATAGGGTTTCATGGCACTTTCTAGTTTAAAAATATATGCAATTAAAAAGTTACATTATTTTAAGCATAGGGAAAATGATAGAGGATAAGAGGAACACGCATTTACCTGCCTTCTGGATTTCAGAAACGCCCCTCCTCCTTTGCGCCAGCCTTCACTGTTTTTCTCATTTCCATTTGCATTGATGATGATTCCTTTCATTCTCACAGATGTTTCTCCCTCCAGCCCTCTGGAGGTGGCCTCTGACCTGCCTGAGGGAGATCCATGGCCAGGGAGCTCTTGGCGCAGGGACTTTTGGGGTGGGCCTAAAACAAACCATTGCACTTTTAAAAGAAAAGTGTAGTAAACTATACTTAACACTCCATTTTAACCATTTCCAAGTATGTGATTTGGTGGCATTAAGTACGTTCACTGTCGTGCAGCTGTCACCACCAGCCATCGGCAGATCTTGTTTGTTTTCTAAAACTGAAACTCTATATGCATTAAACAGCAATTCCCGTGACTCTTCCCTCGCTGGTGACCACTGTGACCCTTCCTATCCCTGCGAATCTGTCTGCTTCAGTTACTTCCTGTAAGTGGAATCCTACAGTATTTTCCCCTTTTTGTGTGACTTACTGTATTTCTCTTAGCGTGATGTCTTCAGTGTTTTTCCACGTAATAGCCTGTCTCAAACTGTTCTTTCTTTCCGAGGCAGAGTAACATTTCAGGCAGAATAACATTCATTTATCTGTTCATCTATCAGTGAACATCTGTTTCTACCTTCAGCTATTGTGAATAATCGCACTATGAACATTGGTGTACACACTCCCTGCTTTCATTTCTTTTGGATACATATATGAAAGTGAAATTGCTGGACTCATCATAAGTCCACGTTTAATTATTCAGGGAGCTGCATATTATCCTCCATAGCAGCCACACCATTTTATAGTCTCACCCATGACACCTAAGTGTCCCTGTTCCACATTTGCGCCAACATTTGTCGTCTGTTTTCTGTGTTAGTAGCCTTCCTAGTGGGTGTGAGGTAGTATCAAACCATTGCACATGAAGCTTTACATTCTTATCACCAGGTACTATGCAAACACAGACCTGTGTTTTCCACCCTGAATCCCATCTTTTCTTTGGTACCACATTTCCTCAGCCTCGCTTAACTGGTGCACAGGGTTGGGCAAAGTCCTTTCTGCATGATTTTCAACAGAGGCACGCTGGAGAAAAACTAAGTGTCCGTCAGCCAGGGAAAGGCTAAACTATGTGTCACACACAGATCCCAAAATGCCAGCAGCAGAGAAAAAGAATGAGTCCCATCTGCAGGCACTGGCATTGAATGAGGCCCCTGATGTATTATTAAGTGGAAAAAGCAAACCAGGGAACAGCATTTTAAAAACTACATGTTGGATAGATATGTAAGCGTATGTACGTTATATGTGATGTATAGTATATGTAATGGAAACTCTTATACCTATGTAATAATACACATGCCATGGAATACAAAAATATATATATTTCTGAAGCACAAACATAGAAAGTTCTGGAAAAATATTCACGTGGTTGTCAACTGTGGTTATTTCTGAGTCTGAGGTTGGTAGGGGAGGGACATTTCAATTTTTTCTTGTTATGCTTTGTCTTAGTATCTTTCTCATCCCTGAGACACAATACATGACACCCACAACTTGAAGGAGGACAGGTTTATTCTGGCTTGGAGGTTGTAGAGGTTTCATGCCATGGTTGGCCGGCTCCAAGGCCTGATGGCGTGGCGAGGGGCACAGCAAAGCGGAAGCAGAGAGAAAGCGAAGGGAGGAGCTGGGAAGAGAAGGACCCTTCCAAGCCCCGCCCCCACTCACCCGCCTCCTCCAATCAGACTCCACCTCCCAACATCCCGTTTAGCTCTAAACTTCATCAGTGGACCTACCCACCCATGAATATCGCGCCCCCATGATCCAGTCTCCTCCCCTGTGAATGCATGGGGCTTGAGGGGGACATCTAGATCCAAACCATGCTTCCAATATATTAGTTTTATAATTCAAAAAATTGAAACAAACAAATATAATAATCCTTATGTGCATGTCATAAAACATAAGCCCACCATCGTGGAACTACACATTTTCTAGATACATATAATGGTAATAATATTATCCAAATGCGTACTGGGAGGTAGGGCCTACTCTAATCACTTTAAGTAACTCATTTACCCCAGCAAACCACACTATGAAGGAGGTTATCCAATTTTTATCCACTTGCGGTGAACTCACCTAAAGTCACACAGCCAATGGGTGGTGTATACTTAGATCTTTTAATGTCAAGACTTTTTCTTCTAGACAAATACACTGGTAACTTTAAAAAATATGGATCTTGGCTTCTGATTTATCTTTAAAAAATAATGAGACGCCACAGACTCTGCAAGATTCAAAAGACTATCAGGGTCTGGCGTTTTGTTTGTTTGGTTTAATTTGAACACATCCCTGTTTTTGAGAGCCCTTGGACATGGGAAGGATGCTAGGAACCCATCAGCAGTCTTAATTAGAAATGAACGTTTCTGTGTTTCTATTTTAGACAAAAAGAATTACTAGGTAGGATGCTTCATAGCTTTGCTCTGGATTCTATCTGTGAATGGAGGCTTGACAGAGTTCCAAAGTTAATGCGAGTTCTCTAATTCTGGCTAGACGTGCCCCTCTTTCACCTTCGGCATAAATCATCCCTGATGTCCTGGGTGGTGGCATGGTACCCCGGCTTGTGCAGGTCTGTGAAGCAGTGCTGTTTCTTCATGTATCCACCTCCTCTTCGGAGCAGGCTTTCCCAGTAGCTCCAGCCGTTCTGCACCTGAGCAAACAGATTCTACAACAAAGACTTCTGAGTGCCTCATTTCATGAAACCCTTAAAACTGTTAAATTAATAGAACCAGCTTAACAGAACTCTGATTAGTTCAAAATTGCTTTAAATTTGGTCATTAAGTTTCAGGGAACATGCAATTTTCTCCACATCTGGTACAGCTGCGAGGCATGAGGGATGAGGACAGAAGTGGTGGTAACAAATGCAGAGGACGCGGGGGTACAGTTTGTCATTGACGGTTTCTGCACCATGAGTTTGCAACCCCCAGGAATCTGCTTCCTGGTGAGACATTAGGCGCTGCGTCATTTCTCTGAGAACGTCCTTTTCCTGTGGCAGGAAGGACAGCGAAGATGGGCTAGGATCCAGGGAGCTGGGTTCACTTCCCAAGGGCTGGGACCTCGCCCACTCGTCAGCCAAGGCTCCTGCCTCTGCACCCCAACTTTCCCATCTGTGAAATGGGCTCATGCCCACAATGTGCTCTTCCTTCAGCTCGTTAGGGATGGTAGCCGGGGAGGGAACAGTGCCCTCTTCATTAGAAAATCTGGGTAATTTCACATCCATAAGCATCTGACTGTCTTCTGGCCTCCTCAGCTCCTTGACTCCTCCGCCAGGGGCTCCAGGATCAGGTCTGAGACCCTGACACTAAGGCTGGACATGTGCTCAGCCAACCCCTTTCTCTGCACCTTTCACCAGCCTGGTGCTGCCATGGTGCTGCGTATGCGGGTGTCTGGCCTGGCCGAGGGCTGTGGATTTGGCCTTGGGCTGGGACAGCACCGCTTGATTCTCCACAGTGGCTGCCACCTCTAGGAGCCGTAGGTGTCCTCTTGGAGGAACATGGCAGTGGGTGAACCAGAGGGTGAGAGGGGAGCCATGCAGAAAGGAGAGCCTGGGACATCAACTGCGGTGGCCGGGGCAGAGTTGAGGTTAGCGGTGACTCGGGAGGAACCGCCTGCACTCGTGGGCATGGCTGACCATGGAGAGGGGTGCCACATGCTGAGGAGTGACCACAGCCGTGAGGCCCAGGACCCGTGTCGCCCCTGCCGGACACGGTGCTCCAAGCACTCAGGGCTCTGGCATCTTGGCAGCCTGGCGAAGTCACAAGACTTCCCATTGCGGCTCCCATTGCACAGAGGAGGAAGCGAGGCTGGGCAGGGTTATGTGACTCAGGAAAGGTCCCACGGCGATTCAGTGGCAGGGCTGGGGTTAGGACCCAGGAGTCAAGAGCGGGGGTGGATCCTGAAGAGGAGGAGAGGAGGACACGGGTGAGGTGTCCTTCTACAGGACGTTCGGACCTAGACACCAGGCTACAGGCCCCTGCGGACACCAGAGCCCTCTGAGGAGACGAGCATCTTCTGTGGGCCTTTAAGAGAGTCATTTGTTCTCCAGAGAGAGTCGTTTTTCAAGTCCCAAGTCTCCTGGGAAGGCCAATGCCATGTGGAATTTACAGTGCTAAAGCAGTGTCCTACGGCCACTGTGTCTGCTCCTAAACCCGTCCGCGTGTCTGATGACCGCAGGTAAGTTCCACCCAACTTTAGCTGCTGGAGGAGGGAACATGAGGGGGTGAATGACAGAGGCCCTGGAAACAGAATCATTCCATCTGTGGGCGCCCACGTGCGGGACAGGGACAACCGGGGTGGCACACACTCGGCGGTGCTCCCCAGTGCAGAGGGCTGGAGCAGTGGCATCCAGAGTGCGCCACCGTGGGATGCAGTGTGAGCCCTCAGAGGCCAGACGGGAAGGCCATGGCAGGAGAGCGTGAGGCCTGGAAAATGGTTTTCTCTGGGTGCCCCTGAGGTCCTTTGGTGGGTTTCACAGCAGTGGCTGGCGGCCCAAAGCTGTGGCCAGCTGTAGGTTTCAAGTAACGTCTCCCACAGTCTCGTAGGGAGTGACAGGGCCCTAGAGGACAGCAACGGAGAAAGTGGCACCTGGTATCTTCTCCGTCATCTCCTGTGCCCCCGTATCCCCTCTTGGAGATACGTAGGCAGGTGCTCCTGAGTGTGTACGCGTGCATGTGCGATCTGAATTGAAAAGATACATTTCAAAAGCAGAATTGTACCTAATAATAGGGCTTTTTTTAGCTTATGAAATTGAGGTTTTTAGAAGCATGCCATGAAAACCAAGGACACACACTTTTACTAAGTTCCTTCTCTCCACAGTCTCCTTCCCTTGTCAATATCTGCCCAAAATATAGCTTTTTTTTTTAATTTTTATTTTTTTTATTATTTTGGTTTTCAAAGTAGCTCCTTCTTCTAAAAACATGGTAAAGTTTTCTCGCTGACCTTTTAAAATTTTCCTAGTATTCTTAGGGCCAGAGCTTTGAGTGCAGTTGGGAAAGATCTATACAGAGGATATATTTGGACAGGTATTAAATATAATAAACTATATTTAAATATTTATATGGGGAATTTTTTTATGGTGCTATTCTCTCAATCATTGAATAAGGCCCTGTCATTTCTCCAAAAGATATATGAGCACTGTCTTTTGGCATATAGATCATTTTTGCCTTTGGAAGATATCTCAACTTAAAAATGATTTCTACAGGTAATCTTTTACATACATTTGTTATTGTGGTGAGCGTTATATCCTGCTGTCTTCCAGCGATGCTTGGAGGATTTCTTCTGAAAATAGCACTTTATTTGTAGGAAGCCGAGAGGGGAGAAATGGCTAGATTCCACTTCCGGTGCTGGGCTCGGAGAGCTGGGGGGGCCGCTGTCCCCATGCTGACCCCGCCTTCCCTGTGCTCCGGGAGCTCCTGGGGCGAAGAGAACTGGTTGGCTCTTCTCTCTCAGTCTCAGAGTGCTGTGATTTCAGTTTCGCACTTGTGCCTCCGAGCCCTCCTTCCTCCTCTGTCAGTTTGAAGGGCTCTCTTTCTATTCCTCGGAGTTATCTAGGTAACAGCCATTTGTTTTGGAGATTGATTCCTATAAAGAGAATATTAGACATCTTGTGGACTAAAAGGTGGCACACCATCAGGCTTCTCAGAATAGGACATTGCCTACTGGCTAGGTAGCAGGTTTTGTGGTACACACACGCACATACACACATGCGTGCGCACACACACATACACACACACACACGCACAAAACAGCCATCTAACTGGCCCCAGAATGGCAGAAGTTTGCCACGGCCTGGTGCATGGAGAAGTGGCAGATCAGGTGCTGTCACCTCCTGACATGTGGCTGGCTTCCACTTCCTGTGCCTTTGGATGTTTGAGGCGACCATGTCCCCTCGCGGTGGCCAGTGACGTGTGAGTGGAAGTGACATGCACTTTGAGGCACAGATTGCTAGGGCGAGACTGTCATTTGCTGCATCCTTTTTTCCACACTGGCAGTTTCAGAAGCAGGTGTGTGCAGCTGAGCCTGCATCCACGTGGCTTCCTGCAGGGGGGTGACAGTCCACAGGGTTCCTGCTGACCCCCACGAGGGAGACCTGTACCTTCCTCATCACTGCAGCCCAGGGGAGCAGGTGCTACTGACACAGGCAGATGGATCCAGGTCCATTCTGATTAGGGACATGAAACTGTTCCGTCATAGATGGTGCACTTGCATTGCCCTGGCCTGATGGGCCGGGGACAGCTTTCCTAAGGGAGGCTGGCTTGCTTCTTGCTAGTATATAGCCAATCACTGTCTGTAAATGGAAGGATAAAGGGGCTCAGAGAGAGGGATGGAGGGAGAGAGGGGGAGAGAGAGAGAAAGACACAGAGAGAGAGGCAAACATGCTCTGGGGAAGTCTGCCTGTTCCCACTGAGCTTCCACTTCTTGAGTGGGCAGAGGTGTGGCAGGGCTCACTGTTGCCAGAGGAAATCACTCTAGCCTGGCTTCAATGTGCTAACAGATTTTCTAGTGATTTATATGAAAAGTTTAAAGCATTTACTAGCTGTAAGGACTAATTTCCAATAAATCAGACAGGATTCCCTTGGGAACCAGAAATAAATGAGGGCAAAAGAAATTGCTAAGGGTTGTTGAGCAATAAAGAGATGGGTTCTAGCTATCTTAAAATGATATTTGAATGGACAACGTTGATTTAACTGTCTTTTTTCATGTCTAAGAGTAAGATTTAAGTCAACAGCATGTCGTTATAACCAGGAATTTATTCACCAGGAGACTTTCAGCATTTCGCACACATTCCACTGAATGATAATTTTAATATTCCAGTTTTGGTCCTAAATTGTAATGAAAAGGCATTAATTGCTTGGTTCCCTGCAAAGTCTGTAAAAATAATGTTTCTAGAAAAAGTTCAAATTTTGTACACAAGGCAGAACCGTCATTATCTAGTTGTAGTCATTTTTTTCTAATTAAATTTTTTAATGAATATTTTATCACCTTCAAGCTCACAAGAACTTAGTGTGTACTCGCTGATCATCTGGCCATGGGCCTCGAGCTTGGAGAACACAGGAAAATACACTGTACATCTCCTGGACTCTGGAAGTGGACGTTTCCTGGGTGGATTAAGCTATGACACCACCTGCAACCTTTGCAGCTGCCAGAGCAAGAGATGAAGACCTCCAGCACCAGGAGACACCACGTAGCTTCAGGAAGAGATGAAATGGGATGAAGGGTCTGGAATCACAAGCTAGGCACAAGTGGCCAGCACGAGGAGAGAGCTTCTTCCCTTGGTTGGGGCCGAGCTGAGGCCGGAACTGCACACAGGAAGGTGCTCCTGGCTTCCCAGAGGCAAGGAGGGGCCCTGCCTTCCCGGCCGAGCTGGCAGCGTGATTCTGTGTCTCATAGCCAGTGTTCAGCAGCACTTCCTGAGACGCTGTGGCTCACAGCTCCAGGACCCGAGGGGTGCTGGCCTCTTTTAGGACCAGGCACATGTGATACTCTTGGGTGAGGCGAGGACAGGGAGGAGGGAATGGACACTGGTGTGCTGGTCCTGCGTGGCCTGCTTATCCATTCACTGTCTCAGTGGCTCCTCCCAATCCCCAGGCCTCTTGGTCTCTGCCTTTGTGGTGCAGAGGACAGATCCCAGAGGTTGGCTGTCCTGAGCTCACTTGGTGGGAAGGTGGCAGGTGGTCCTTGAGACTAGCCCACGCCATAACAGCACACCACGGCCTGGCCAGGCAGCAAGGATGGCCTGTCTTCTGTGCAAGGCCCCGGAGAGTTGGGTGTGCACACCCCAGAATAAAGACTCCAGGCGGCAGACCACCACCACCCCACCATGGACCCTGCCCAGCGCACTTTGCGGAGCTGTGGGCACGTGTGCTGACCTTAAACCCAGGCCCCTCACGGTTTGCGCCCTAGGGCGCCGCTCCCTGTGCTGACCCTGTGTCTCCCAGGAAGCACATGGTGCGGTGGTACTTGGCGTCCTGCTCAGGAGGCAGCACTGACCCATCTGCGCCCAGGGCCCCCGGACTGTGAGGGCTGCATCGGAGAAGGCTCAGGGCCATGCTCCTTCCTTCCTTTCTTCCTTCGGCAGCTTCCATTTGCTCAGAAGCCCTGACAGCACCTGAGAGATCCCCACTCTCCTCCGGAGTGGCTTCCACAGGGCCTGTCACCCACACTCCACTCTCGGGCCACGCTGGCTTCAAGTTCAGGTTCCGCTGAAGCTGCACGCAGATTCCCCTGGCCTTGCTTTGCCTCCGCGTGGAGCCGTCTCTTCCGACACCCATGGGCCCCCTCCTTCCTTCCTGCCTCTGCTTACGGCCTCCCCCATCTCCCCGACCTTTCCTGACTGCCGTGGCTGAAGTCCAGCCCATCCAGGGCTCCCGCCCCACCCCGACTTTCTCCTCCAGCGCTCTCACCACCAGTGGACAGGTCCTTTCACTCGCTGACCGTGTTTACTGTCTCCCTGCCCCCCCCAGGACAGAGATCTTTGCTCCGCCCCTTTTGTCTTTGCGGGGGTCCAAGTTCCTTGCCCAATGAGGCCCCACTTGCAGGCTGCCTTCCCAGGGCCTGGGCTCCAGCCCTGTCCTGATTCAGCTTCCAGCCCAGTGCTCGCTACTCTGCCTGCAAAGGCCTCCTCCCCCAACCCTGGGAAGATGAGGTCAGGACGGTGGGCGCGTGTGCCCAGCCAAGGGGCTGATTGTCAAGCAGGCGGGTGCTTCTTCCCTCTGCAGAGGCCTTGCACGGTGCTGGGGAGGGCGCCGTCTGGGATCTTTTCCTTCCCACTAGCGGATGAGGGCTGGGTACTGTAGGCCACAGCACCCTCCTTGGTCTCCTGTGTCATGACAGTGTCAGGGCTGTTGAAATGTCCTTCCAGCTGCGACGAATCCATGGACTTGGGTCATGGAGAGGGGTTTGTTGTTGTTAATTTAAAATTTTATTGTGAAATATTCCTGATATACAAAACACACTGATAAGTGGATACCCCAACCCCCCCACCGGCTTGGGGACAAGACAGTAATTGAATACCCCACTCCAGCCTCCCACTGATGCCGCACCTCCCAAGTAACTGTGACCCCCGTGTTTCTACAGAAATATTGCTATAGAGATCAGACTTGTTTTGCATATTTTAGAACTTTACATAAATGACATTGTACTGAAAACCTGCTCTTCTAAATTACAAGAAAATTATTTAAAACAATTTCGGGATGTTGAAAATTTCAAAAATAATGTCTCATTTGCATACCATTTATCAGATTTGATAGTTGGTTGACATCTTACTATGTATCAGTGGTGGCGAACCTATGGCACGCATGCCACAGTAGACACACAGAGCCCTCTCTGTTGACACGCGACCCAGGTCACCCCAGCATCACCCCAACAGCTGAGCATCGGATATCTAGGTTTCATTGCAGTGCTGGCACTTTGCAATAAGTAAGTGGGTTTGGGGTTGCAGTTTGGGCACTTGGTCTCGAAAAGGTTCACCATCCCTGCTATATATGTTTAATTACTCTCTATCTCTTTTCTCATCTCTGTCTCTGACTCTCTTTCTATATCTGAATATACACAGCACGCCACCCCCGCTATTGGCAAACTCCCTCTCTATGGCTTCAGCTCCTGGAAGTCAACCATAGTCCAAAAATATTAAACAGAACATTCCAGAAATAAATACACAACACCAAGGCGTTCTGGGTATCTGGGTGACGATATCTTGTTCATCGGGTCCCCACTGGGGACACAAAGCATTCCTTTGTGCTGTACACCCCACTTTGTCTGCACCACTGGCTTGTGAGTCAGTTAGCAGCCATCTCAGTTATCAGATGGACCATTTCGGTATCGCAGGGCTTGTGTTCAAGTCACCCACATTTTACTTAATAATGTCCCCTACGCAGAGTAGTCAGGCTGGCAATCCAGAGAGAAGTGTGCCTGAAAGTGAGGAGTGAATGTTCCCCATGGACACTTGGGGTTCAACCATGGTTTCAGGCAGTTACTGGGGTCCTGGAACAAACATATCCCCAGGGAAAAGGGGGGCTGCTGTGTGTGGATGTGAACCAGTGCGTAGTTAAATAAAATAGTTACTACATCTCACTGTAACTTTCTTCTGAAACATTTAAAAACATCTTGCACTTGATGCTCCTCACCTCTGAACATTTCACCATGTTTTTAAGACCAAGGACGTTCTGGTACATAACTGCAGTACGAAGAGCAGAAAGCGGAGATTAACACACCAGCACCACACTATTATGCGATCCTCCTGCTTTCGAGAGATCTCAGCAATTGTCCCATTAGTGTTCTTTTTTTTTTTTTTGTGGGTACCGGGGGGACGACCTCAGGACCTCGCGCGCCAACAGGCACCCGTGCCGCTGAGCGATATCACCGGCCCCTTTTTCGCATGTGGGATCCGGGAGTCGAACTCGGGCCCTCGCGCTTGCAAGGCAGGCGCTTAAGCCGCTGAGCCATCTCACCGGCCCCCCATTAGTGTTCTTTATAGAGAGAGAAAAATAAAGGATTGTTTGGATTTGGGCTCGGGAGCCGATCCAGGATCACAGGTTGCATGTAGTTGTTCTGTCTCTTTGGTCTCTTAATCCGGAGCAGTTCCGGGGGCTTTGATTTTCTTTTTTATATTTGACATTTTTGAAGAGTACTGGCGTTGAGTAGAAGGCCCTTGATCTGGTTTGTGTGACGTTTCCTCGTGGTTAGATTGGGCTACACAGTGCTGTATGAACTACCGCGGGAGCGATGTTAAGTCCCTCTCGGGAGGTGGCTCCAGGAGGTACCCGGCTCTGTTGTTCTATCTGAGGGCCTTGTATTTCCTTCTCCTGCCTCCTCCTCTGGCTAGAACTTCTAGTACAGTGTTGAACAGAAGTAGTGAGAGTGGATGTCCTCGTTTTGTTCCGGACAAGGGACAGGAAAGCACCCAGCCATTCACTACTGAATACGATGTACACTGTGGGAGGTTTTGTAGATGACTTCTGTTGACTGAGGATTTCTCTTCTAGTTGAGGGTTTTTATCCTGAAAGTGTGTGGGATTTCCTCAAATGCTTTGTCTGTCCCCGACCACATTACCTTGTACCTTTTTATTAGTCTTTTGATTAATATGATGTATTAAACAAATATCGCATGATAAGCCAGCCTTGAATTTCTTGAATAAGTATCACTTGGTCATGGTTTATGATTCTTTTTCTATGTTGCTGAATTCAGTTTGCTAGTTTTTCTTTTCTTTTTTTTTCTTTAGGATTTGTATATATGCATTCAAATTTAGAGGAGGCATTGGTGAGCATTTCTTGTGATGTTTTTGTTTGGTTTGGGTGTGAAGGTAATACTGGTGTTATAAAATGAGTTGGGAAATATTCCATTCTCTTAATGATATTGTCTCCCTGTTGCGGGAAACTGAAAGAGTAAATAAAGTCCAAAATGTACAATAGATATTGTGAAATGGGAAGAAATTGTTCAAAAGGAAAAAGGAACTAGGATGGGGGAAAGGGGAAAGGAAGGAAGGGAAAAGGAAAAAAAAAAATACAAGATAGTTATACCGCTAGTTTCTCTTAGTTCATTGAAAAGAAAGGTTTGTGCTAATACCGTTTGGAGAATTTTTTATGCCCGTATCTTGTACTCTGAGTAACTACTTTAAAGATAACAATACTCAAAGTGTTAGCTATTGTTATTCTCCTATTATTTTGTTATGAAATTTTGTTTTACTCTTTTTCCATTAAATAAAAAAATTTTTAAAAGAGTTGTGAAATTAATATTAATCGTTCTTTAAATGTTTGGCAGAATTTAGGGGTGAAACTGCCTGGGCCTGGGATTTTCTTTGTGGGTAGTTTTTTTATTATTATTAATTCAGTCTCTTCACTTGTTATAGGTATATACAGATTGTTTCTTCTGAGTCAGTTTTATTGCTTTTAATTAAATTTTATGTATATTTAAGGTATGCAACTTGATGTGGAATACGTGTGTGTGTGTGTGTGTGTGTGTGTGTGTTGCAAAAGCAGCTCAGATCTACTGTATTAATGTAGCACAAATCCTATACACAGTTCAGTTGCGTTACCTGTGGTCCTCATGTTGTATATAAGATCTCTAGACTTGCTCCTCTCGCACACCTGCTACTTTGTACTCTCTGCTCTACACCTCCCCATTTCCTCCCCACCGCCCACCTCTGGTAACCACTGTTTTCTTCTCTCTGTATATTTGAATTTTTAAAGATCCCATATACAAGTGAGATTGTATCATATCTTGATTCCTGTGCCTGGCTGCTTTCGTTTAGAGTCGTGTCTCCCAGGCTCATCCAGGTTGTGGCAAATGGCAAAGATCTCATTCTATTTCCGGGGCTAATACTCTACTATACATATGTACCACACTTTCTTTATTCATCAGTGGATGCTTAGCTTGTTTCCCTATCTTGGCTACTGGGAATAACGCTACAGTAAAGATGATAGTGTAGATGTCTTTATGGGGTGGCGATCTCATTTCCTTCGGGTACACATCAGAAGGGGATTGCTGGGCTCTAGGGTAGGTCTTGAGAAATCTCCGTACTTTCCCAGCATCTGCACATTCTGTTGTTCTCAGTGTAGAATGTTCTAGAGATGTCTGTGCCATGAGTTGGTTAATAGGATTGTTCAGGTGTTCACTTCCTTGTCAATATTCTATTTGTGTTATTCCTTATGCAAAGTGGAATACTGATGTCTCCAAATACTACCATCAAATCGTCCATCTCTGTCAGTTTTTTCGTGGTTTGTGTGCTTTGTTAGTAGATATGTGTGTATTTGTGGTGGCTTGGCCATTTTGTCATTATGAAAGGTCTCTTTTTGTCTAATAATATTCTTTGCTTTAAAGTCTACTTTGCATGTCATTAGCATAGCCACTCTAACATTTTTGTGCTTGCTTTATGCGTGACGTATTTTCCTTTTGCTTTCATTCTTTTTGTACCTTTGAGTCTAAAGTGTGTCTTTGGGCAAAATGTTTTTACTTTTTTGTGGTCATATTTATCAATCTTCTCTTTTGCTCCATTTGTATTTTTAAGTTGTACGAAGAAAATGTTTCCCTACTCCTAAATTGCACGGCAATTCACCCTCGTTTTCTTCTAGTACTTGTATGGTTTCTTTTCTTACATTTACATTTTTGATCCAGTGGCAGTTTATGGTTGTGTCTACTGTGAGGTATGGATCTAATTTTATCTTTTTCAGAATTGTTAACCAGTTGCCCCAGCAACATTTACTAAAAAGTCCCTGCTTGCCCTGGTGATTGGAGAGCTACTGGTTTCGTACGGTGAATTTCCAGATGTGGTTGGGTGGGTGGGTACGAGGCCTTCTCTACTCCACTTCTTGCCACTTCATACCAGGGACACTGTTTTAATATGGAGCCTTTGCAGCTCCTTGTGTCTGGTGGGGACTGTGCCCCTCGAGGCTTTTCTTTCTCATTGCTTGCCGGGCTCTTCTTGAGGCCTGTCTTCCCACATGCACTTTAGTATTGGCTTGCTTAGCTCCATAAACTTGCACTAGATTCACAAATCCACTCAAGGAGAACTGGCATCCTAGAGATGTTGACTTGCCCCATCCAAGAGCAACTTTGTCTTCCCACTTGCTCGGGAGCAACTCTGTGCTGCGTCTTGGTTTCAAAAAGTTTCTTCACAGAACTTTCGCCTATATCTCACTAAATTTAATTCCTAAATATTTAATTTTTTGTGGCTCTTGTCAATGGGACTTCTTTATGGTGCTGATTTCTGAATATCAATTTTATATTATGCTACTGCATGGATCCTTGTTTGTTTGAGCTATAAATGTGAGTTTTTCCCAGTATATCTTCATAAGATTTTCTTTGTGGGTGCCGGTAGCTTTTGTTTATTTTCGTGGCAGTATACTATTCCATTGTGTGACTATACTGCAGTATATTTATCTATTCATATGTGGGTGGCATTTAGATGGTTTGCTATTTGTTGAAATTGTCAGATGGTTTTCAAAGTACTTATGTCACTTCTCACTCCTTTCTGTATTTTGTGAGTCCCTGTAGCTTTACAACTTGGTCAACATAATTATTGTTGACCCTTAAATTTTGAGGGGGAGCAAATGATAGAGAGGCGTGGTTTTTAATGACCATCCTCAAGTTGTTGTTGTCCGAATTCTGACTGAGTTGTCCCTCGCGCATGGACATGGCCCGGTGGTTCGTGTGTCTCCACTGTCTGCTCCTCTCACGCCTGGCCACTGATAGGACGGGGACAGTGCTGATGCTTTCACAACCCCCTGGGGGAAGGCACCTCAGTAAGAAAGAAATGTGCTCTCTGGATGAGCAATGTCCAACCTTGGGACGGGCCTTCTGGAGGAATGTCTTTGCAGACTTATTTGCATTTACAGCTGAGTAACAACTTGTATCTGACACTTTGCTAGGTTTTGTACAGGGGTTAGTGACAAATAAGACCCAGTTCCCTGCCTCCAGGGGCTTTAAGCCCAATGGAGAGAAGATGCGTGTACACTGGAGGGTACCGCTGGACACCAGTGTAAGAGCCAGCGAGGGAGTCCAGTGCCAGGTTGCTGATGTTGGCAGAACAGTCTACATAAAATGAGTGTGAAAGGAGAAGGGCATACCTCACCCTGAATATTATATTACAAATTCAAGAGGAAGAGCTGTCACTAAATTTTTTTCTACTTATCTTATACAGGCTAAATTCATCCTTATAAAAATGTATACATCATCTAAAAAACAGTCTACTCTATTGTCCCAACCTTGCACAGTGAACAACTTAAATACCACCTTTGAGCTGAGTTCCACTTCTTGTAGGTGCACCTGGGATCAACCCTATTCCTAAGTGTGCAAATTTCATGGGCCTGTGGCCTGAGTCCAATGTCTGATCTAATCATGACCTAGCACTGGGTACCAGTTATAGTTTGTATCTAGATGTCTCCCAAGAGCTTCATACACTCATGGGTGGGGCTTTTGGAAGAGGTGGGTCATACACTCATGGGCAAGTGGGGTCTGATCAGAAGAGGCAGATCACTGGGGGTGACATGGAAGGATGTATCTCACTCTCCATTACCTCCCTTCTCTCTCTGCTTGCTGGCCACCATGATGGCTTTCGTCCACCTAGGCCCTTCCACCATGCTGTCCCTATGTTTAACCCTGTTGACCATGGACTGAAACTTCTAAAACATGAGCCAAAGTGAATGTCTCCTTTAGGTTTCGAGTGTCAGGAATTTTGTCCCCGTGGTGAGAAAAGTGACATTTCTCCTCACCAGGTCCCTGGGTCTCTCCCTGTCTTGGTTACTTTTCTCTTGTTGCTGAGACAAAATACCCGACACCCAAAATTAAGGAAGGAAAGGTTTATTTAGCTCACAGTTTGTGGAGGTTTCAGTCCATAATCAGCTGGCTCCAAGGCAGGGTGGCGTGGCACGGGGCAACCGTTCACGGTGGGGGAAGACAGCAAAAGCAACAAGAGCAAAGAGGGGAGGAGGAGCTCAAGAGAGCCAGCCTACTCTCCTCCCCTATATTGTATGCAGGCTCCCCGCCCCAGGGTGGGTGCAGCGCTCACGCCCATAATCCCAGCACCAGACAACCAATCAATCACGAACTCTAGAAGCCCGCCCCCTTGACTGCATGAGGCTTTGGGAGGACATCTAGACACAAACCATAACACTCCCTATGTTGTAGTCTCTTCTGAGGTCCTGGCGCCTCCAGGATGGGAAACCCCCCTCCATCATCACTGTCTTGCTGAGGTCAGCTCTCTTCCTGTCCCTTGCTGAAAGACTTCTCAAAGCCAGGTGCCCACTCATCTCAGTCCAGGCATTCCCTCATCCAAAACCCAAGTCAGGACTAAGATTTGGTAACAGCAGATGGGTAAGAAGTCGCCTGGCTCAACAAAGTGGCTCATCATCTACTTTGTGTAAGGGTGACATGTCCCTTCAGAGGTGGAAGCCCCTCTCTCCATCGCTAGGTCCTCTTGCAGCCAACAGCACACCCTCGCGGCCGCACTGTGGGTAGAGGTGGGCTTGTGCCAAACCTTGCTTTCTCGGAGAAGCCAGCTGGCTTGGGCAGATGCCCTGTCCTTAGCTTTGACCTACTCGGTTCACTTGCTAATCCACCAAGCACACTGGTCCAGGGTTATGGCAGCTGGTTTGTTCTTTTGTTGGTTCACTGTGTATTCATTCATGCACTCATTCATTTGGTCAAGAGTTATCACGGACCTCACTGAAAGCTGCATGGTTGCCTGGTGGGCAGAAGCACCCTATACACAGGAACCTCTCTCCCTTCCCCTGGAACACGGCGTCTCCGAGCATCCAAGAGCGTGTGGAGTCCTGGCCAGAGCCCTTCCCGTCTGCCTATCCCAAGACAGGCGATGTAAGCTGCACAGGGCAAGGTCCGGGCTCCTGAGAACCGTGGGGCTCCGTGCACGGCGGAAGCACCCGAGGGAAGCAAAGTGTCAGTGCGTGAACCTCGTGTTGTGCTGTTGGGGTTCGGAGGAGAGGACTCACACTGCTTGGTGCTCACAGGGCTGGAGCTGTTGAGGATAGCTGTCTAGAACTAGAGATGAGCCTGGAAGGATGGAGAGACTTCTGACAGACCCTGGGGAAAGGCACATCTACCTGGACAGTGTCTTAGTCACTCTTCTCATCACTGGGACAAAATACCCAACACCCACAACTTAAAGGAGGAGAGGTTTATTCTGGGGCGCGTGATTTTCAGTCCCCTTCTCCAGGCATAAACGACCCAGTGAAAGGGTCTGGCGGATTAAAGCTGCTCACATCATGGCGGCCAGGAAACAGAGAGAAGAGGAGCCGGGGAGGGAGATAGAGCCTCCCGGGCCACGCCCCAGCCACCCACCTCTAACCTGGCGCCACGTCCTAACAGCTATGCACTCCTCAGTGGACTAATCCATGGATGAGTGCCGTGTCCCCACGGTCCCATAACCTTCCAGACACATAATGCTAACCCTGACAGGAGAATAGCTAGACTAGGTGTGCTGAGAGTGAGTACGGGATCTCGTGGAGAGGACGAGACCCACTGGACGGCCTGTGTCACATGTTTCATGTGTCACATACTCGGACCTCCTGCCTGACTAGCACTTGGGGGTCACAGTCTAGCCCTGGTCCAGCCATAGCTTTTGTCCACGGTTCCAGCCCCTGCCCTTCTCCTATGTGACTGCTATGTGAGAGCACTCTTATTTTTTTTTTTTAATTTTTTTGTTGAAGCTACAGGGTAATTACCCTTGTCCTTAATAATTGCGTTAGTTTCCTTGACGAGCAGAGATGCTCCAGAGCCTATGCTGTTAAAAAGAGGGCAGGATTAAGTTTTTCAACCTGCTGCTGGTGTGAGAAGGATATCTCCGTGCCAATTACTGTCTCCTTGATAGGATTAGTCACTGTGTTAATTGCTACTCAGAAAAACTGCCAAGTTTGTTGTTTTAGACTTTGGCTTTTAAAATATTGCAGATGTCATCTCAAATGCAAATTGTGCTTGGTATTAGAGATAACGGTTGATCTATTAACACTTTGGGGTTGATTCCTATCCGAGGCTGTGTGAGAGAGAGGAGCCTTGCCCTTGGGTTATTAATTGCATCTTTGATGGTGGTTCCAGAACTGGGAGGGGGAGGCAGCTGTCAGGTCTATTCCTTAGCGCTCTCTTTGAGAGAAGCCAGCGCTCTGTCAGCAACAATCTGTTAGAATTGGCCAGAGTACTGCATGAAACAGCCTCACTGTTCAGCCCAAGTACTGCCCGTCTACTCTACGGGGCCCCGGCTGGTTCTTTCTCCACTCACACCTTCGATGTTATTGTCTCTTCAGCGAGCGTCGGATACCTACAGAGGTTCTGGATTGTCAGAGGTTTCTGAGTCAGCAGCTCCTCCCCTTTTTGGGCCAGGAAACGCTAGTTTCAGTGAGGGAACTTTGACATTCTATGCCACTTTATTTTTACTTTATAGTTTAGAAATTTTTAAATTTTTAAATAATTTTTAAAGTTTAGAAGAGAAATAGAAACAAAGAAATCTCACGCCCCCTCCACCCAGAGTCCTCCCTTGTTATCGTTTTCGCATATTTGCTTTATCGTTCTCTGCACGTGTGAACACGCCTGAACTATCTGAAAGCAAGTTTCAGACATGACCCCCATTAAGCTTAAATACAGTGATACCTTGGTTGTCAAACTCAATTCGTTCCAAATTTCTGTTCGAACACCAAAAAGTTCAAGAACTGAACCTATTTTTCCCATACGAAATAATGGAAAACCAAATAATTAGTTCTGCAACACAAAAAGTACACTTACAAATTCATTTTCCAGAACGTTGACAGATTTCACAATTTCTTTCTTGCAGTTCTCACCATTTTCCTCTTAACTTTATGGTTGGTGTCACCGACTTTCTTTGCAGCCACGGTTATGATATTTTATGCAAATGAAGTGCAAAAAAGTGCACAGTGACGAAGGTTTGAACGCACTCATACAAGCACTGCGGGTCGTCTGGCTGAGCGCTGCGCTTGCGATGCGTGACTCACTCTCGGCCCGCACAAGATTTTTCAAGTTGGTTTTTCGGTTTGATTATGGAGCAAAGTTACAAACACCGAGCAGATTTTTTTTGAATTTTGTTGTTCAAGTAGTGGAAAGTTCGAGCTTGGAGCCGTTTGACAACTGAGGTATCGCTGTACTTGAGTGTGAAGATCCTCAGAAATAGAACATCCTCTCGTAGAACCCAGTACAGCGATCAAAGTCAGGCAAATTGCTATTATCCAATCTACAGATTTTATTCCTGTGTCCTTTATAGAAAATGCAGAGTCCAATGCAGGATTTCACATTATATTTAGTTTCCTTGTCCCTTTCGTCTCTGCCAATGTGGGGCCGTTCTCAGACTTTGTCTTTCATCACCTTGACAGTTTGGAAGCACAAGGGCCAGTTTTTTGTAGCATGACCTTCAGTTTGGCTGTCAGATGTCTCCTCCCACCTGGATTCGGGACACGCATTTTTGGCAGGCACGCCACAGAAGCAGTTTAGGTTCCTTTGTGTCCTTTGGATACAACGTCATATCCAAATGTGTGTTCTTAGAATTGTCAACTCTGATCACTGGCGAGGATGGTGTTTGCTACATTTCTCTAGTGAGAAATTATTGTTTTCTCCTTTTGCAACTAATTTACATTTTATGAGGAGACAGTGAAGGTCTATGTAAATACCTTATCTATCTCTTTATTTATTTATTAGGTTTTTAGAGGCAGTCTCACCTATAGTTCAGTCTGGCCTTGAACTTGATGCAATTCTCTTGTCTCAGCCTCCTGAGTGCTGGAATTACAAGCATGCACCACCATGCCTGGCCCAAAGCCTTATTATTCATTAAACTTTTGCCCACTTATTTGAGCTTCCATTAATAATTGTTATTGAGTCAATTATGTCTGCCAGATGGTGATATTTTTTCTAAACTTGTTTATTGTTCAGTATATCCTACCATATTGAAGAGCTTTTTGTTTATGCACTCCCTTATTTATTTATCCCCATATGGACTCATAGATTCCTAACTTAGTCAATTTTGGCTACTGTATCCTTTTGACAACTCTCCATAATATTTTCCACAACACTTCATTATGACAAACTTCAAGTGTACAGCAAATTAAGATTATTTTTGATTAACAGACATTATAGTCATCACCTATGTTCTTTAATTAACATCTTATCATGCTTGCTTTCCCACAGATCTGTCCATCTATCTGTCCTATTTTTTTTTAGCAATCCATCGTATTTCTAAATTGCATTTCAAAATAAGTTGTAGACATCAATACATTTCAGCCTTAAGCACTTTGGCAGCACGATATTGTCTAGAGTTCCGTATTTGTTTACAGCTCTTTTATTAGGTAAAATTTATGTACAGTGCCTTGTACAGCCATTAACCATAACAGCTGATGAACTCTGACCAGTGCCCGCATCTGTGTAGCTCTCACTGCCACCAAAATGCACAACGTTGCCGTCACCCCATAACACTCCTTTGTGTCCCTTTCTAACCAGGGCTTGTCCTTATCATCTTCAGCACCAATTATTATTCTGGTTTTATTCCCAGGGTAGATTAGCATTGTCTGTTCCGGCACTTCATTTCTGAATGGAGTGTGCACAGTACTGCTATGGTGTGGGTATTTTTAAGCGGGTCCACAAGGGTTGGTGTGTTGGAGGGTTGGCCTGAGTGTGACAGGATTGGGAGGTGGGGCCATGAGGAGGTGGGACTGGTGGGAGGTCCCTTGGTTAGTTGGGAGTGCCCTTCGATGGGCTCTCTGGCTTCCTGTTTTGAGATATAATCTCTCCCTTGCACATATTCCTGCCATGAAATAGCACCACCGAGAGGGCCCTTACCAGAGCTGAGCAGGTGCCAGTACCTTGCATGTCACACCTCCAAAGCTGTGAGCTAGATATTTTTTTTCCTTATAACATTGGTCTGCCTCAGGTATTGTGTTATAGTAATGGGAAACTGACTGATACAAGTATAAATTCTTTTGTGTAAGGATGGTTTCACTCATCACAATGATGTTGCAATTCATCCGTGGTGTCGATTGTATCAGTCTCCATTTCTCCTATCATTCTGTGGATATTTCCTTATTTTGCAGGGCAACAGCATGTCCCAGGGTTACCTTATACTTCCCCTACAGCTGCTTAGGATTAGCTCCAGGAGGAGTTCCAGTTCTGTTCGGTAGAGAATGATTTCTGGCATCTGAGCGTGTTTGTTGCTACTGGCATGTCACTGACTCTACACACACTCTTTCTGAATAGAAAGAGCTAAGAAATGTATGTGTGAGGGTACACTAATAAATGCACAGATGCGTGCATATCTACATCTATCCATGCTCATTCATGCATACATGTTGGTGTGTGTAAAACCATTCATTCATGCTGAATCTAATTTTAGTCCAGCTTTGGTTCATTCTAGACTTTCATTTTTCTATATATGGCACTGGCTTCTCTAATTAGGAGAAATTTGCCTGACTATATTTATGTGTTGCCTAAATCCTAAAATACATATAAAGTAGTTACATGAGAGTTAACCTATACCACTGAGGAAACAAACCTACTAACTAGAGTTCACAATTTTTATAGCACTTTTTGTCTCTAGTCTGAGGGCGTATAGCCAAAATACTGCATTCAAAGATCATGGGGGCGAAGCTCCTCCTCTCTCCTCTTCTTTGCCCTGATATGTTATTCTTGGAAATAAAATACAGTTAAATTCTCCTGGATTTTTGTCTGTTTATGTTCAATTTTAGCATCCCATCCCATCCTTATTGATTTTTTTAAGTACGGAAGGCATTAACATAACTACCACGCACAAACTCAAAATTATGGGGAACAGCTAGACCCAGAGAAGTGTCAGTACCCACGTCCTCTCCATGTGGGTAAAAGTTCTCACTAATATCCTTTTATCTGCCCTGGATTTCTTTGCTAAGATAAGCAGATACAAGTATATTTTCTTTTTTCGGGTACTGGGATAGAACCGTCATTTAAAAAAATTAAACATTGTATTTTGAGACAATTGTTGATTCACATGCAGTTGTATGAACTAATACAGAAAGATCTGTGTACTCTTTAGACAATTTCCCCCAATGAGAACATTTGAAAATTATAGTACAGTGTCACAACCAGGATATTTGACATTGATAGTCAAGATCCAGAACATTATCATCACCATAAAGGTCATCTGCTGCCCTTTGTAGTCATATGCACTACCTTCTACCCTACTCCCTTTTTAGCCACTGACAGCCACTAATCTATTCTCCATTTCTGTATTTTGTCATCTCTATAGTTTTGTTATATAAATGGAAACATGCAGTAAATTGCCTCAAAAAAGGCTACCCCTTGCTTTAAACATACTTATCCCATTGTTTTTGCCCCTTTCTGGAGCAGTTCGGGAAGTCCCCTTTCGTGAGTATCTTTACAAGGTATGATAAAAAATACAGTGAATACTGCTGCTGCCGCCATCCAAAAGAATTCAGGTTTGTAAAAACATTAGCGTGCCCTCATCCACTCTATTCACTGGACTTGGAACCCTGTGACTTCTGGCTCATCCCCAAAGTCAAAATGACCATGAAAGGTCAACATATTGAATTGATTCAGGACTTTGAGACAGCTACGGCAGCACAACTAAAGACACTCATGAAAGAAGACGTCCAGAACTGCTTCAGAAAGTGACAAGAACAATAGGATCAGTGTGTTCAAAGGAAGGAGGAGTATCTTGAGGGGGACTAATGGCAATATGTCTTTTATTTTAATACATTTTAAAAGATTTAAACATTCACCATATTTTAAAAATCATGCCTTGTATAAAGTTGCTACAGGTTGAATATCCCTTATCTGAAATGGTAAGGCCCAAGTTGTTTCACGTTTAGGGTTTTTGGGGTCTTGGAATATTTGTATATATATTAATGAGATACCTTGGAGATGAAACCAGGTCTAAACCTGTACAAATATTTGTGTACGGGTATTTCTGTGGTCACAAACATTCATTTTGTAGGGATAAATGCCTGGGAGGGCAATTGCTGGGGTGCGTGGTAGTTACATATTTAGTTTTTAAAAGAATCCATCAAAATATCAGCACTTTACATCCCCACCAGCCAGGTCTGGGTAGTCCAGTTTCTCCACCTCACCAGTGTTTGAAGTTGCTGTTTTTTTATTTTAACCGTCCTGATAGGTTTGTCATGATACCTTGTTGTGGTTTAAATTTGTATTTCTCTAGTGGCTAATGATGCTGAACATCTTTTTGTGTATTTACTTGCCAATGTGTTATGTTCTTATTGGTGAAATATCTGTTAGCATCCTTTGTCTATTTTCTAATTGGACTTATTTTATTTTTACTGTTGAATTTTGAGTTCCTTATAAATCCTAGGTCCTAGTCCTTTGTCTGATATGTGGTTTGCAAATACTTCCTCCAAATCTGTTTTTTTGTCTTTTTATACTCGGAACAGCATCTTTCCCAGAGCATAGAGTTTCAATTTTGATGAAATCCAGTTTATCAATTTTTCCTTTTATGGGCTGTGCTTTTGGTTTTAAGTCTAAGAACTCTTTGTCTACTCTTAGACCCTGAGGTATTTTTCCTATGCCTTAAGTCCACTGTCCATTCTGAGCTACATTTTGTGTGTGTGTAGTGACAGGTAGAGATTCTTTTTCTTTTGTCCTGTGGCTGTCCGGTTGTTCTGGCACCAGTTGAATTAACTTTTTCACTGCTGTCAAAGGTCAGTCAGCCATATTGGTGCAGGTCTATATCTGGGTTCTCTCCTGTTCCGCTGTTCCAGGTGTCTATTCCATAACACTGCAGTCTTGGTAACTGTCACTACACAATAGGTCTTGTCTTACAGTGATGGTGCCGCACCCCCATCATTCTTATCTGGTACACTTTATGTTTTTTTCACTCTTGGTTAAGTTTAGCTAGTAGTTATCCAATTTTGTTGACAAAAATCCAGAATGTTAGTTTATTAATTTGGGCTACTGCATTGATTTCTATGTCCAACTTTCCTTCCTTGTACTTTTGTTGTTGTTCTTCTGCTTTTAGCTGTTTGAGCTTGACATTTAGAAATTTTATTTCTTTCATTTTTATTAAAGTAATTGTATAAGTCTATGAATTTTCATCTGATCACTGCAATAAAATATCTCCCATAGACTCCAGTCCATAGTATTTACTAAGAGCTTCTGTACCCTTACTTACTATCTGATCTCTTTTTGATGAAAACAGCATGATAAACACTATTATGAGTGTGTTTCCATCTATCTTTCCTTTCAATTCTTTCAGATTCTACTTTATTTTTTTATTTTTTATTTATTTATTTTTTTGTGGGTACTGGAGGTTGAACTCAGGACCTCACGTGCCAGCAGGCGCCTGTGCCACTGAGCGATATCACCAGCCCTTTTTTCGTATGTGGGAAACAGGAGTCGAACTCAGGACCTCACGCTTGCCAGGCAGGTGCTTATGCCACTGAGCTATCTCACCGGCCCCCAGATTCTACTTTAAAAGTAGAAGTAGAGGGGGCCGGTGAGATGGCTCAGCGGCTTAAGCGCCTGCCTGGCAAGCGCGAGGGCACGAGTTCGACTCCCGGAACCCACATATGAAAAAGGGGCCGGTGATATCGCTCAGCGGCACAGGCGCCTGCGGGCGCGCGAGGTCCTGAGGTCGACCCCCGGTACCCACAAAAAAAAAAAAAAAAAAAAAGTAGAAGTAGACCTTGGAGGTATTGTTTGGTGCATTGGTATTCATTACTGTTATATTTTCACTGTGAAATGTGATGTCTTAGCTTTAGGGAGTGTCTGTCACATTAAATGATTTTTCCTTGGATTCTACTGATTTTACTTGATATGAAGATTGTAATGCTTGTGTGTTTATTTATTCATTTGCCTTGAATGCTAGCCTTTCTGAATCCCTATTTAAAAGTATGCCTCTGATATACAATATGTATTGGATCTTGTTTTATAAGCCAAATTGAAAATCTTTTCATGGGTAAGTTAAGGCCAGCACATTTTTTTCCTTTTTATTTTTTTATTTTTTGTCTTTTTGAGACAGGGTTTCTCTATGCAGTGTAGGTTGGCTGTTGAACTTCCTGTGTAGCCCAGGCTGGCCTCAAACTTGCAGCGATCCTTCTGCCTCAGCCTCTCAAGTGCTGGATTACAGGCCTGCACCACCACATCCAGCCCTGCATACCTCTTTAGATACACCAAGAATTTGTATGATTAATGTGCTTGATATTAAAATCCTCATGATATTTTACATAACAAATTACTACGTGTATTGTGTTCCATCTGTTGTACTTCTTTCTCTACACAATGCACTTTCTTTGCTTGTTCATTTTTTACTTTCCTTTGATGTATAAGAATTTTTCACTTTTGTTCTAGTGACTACGTTTATACTTGTTACCTGTGATAAACTTCCTTAAGTCTCCTATTAACTTTTACTGTCTGCTCTGGTTTGTTGATTGTTGATGGAATCCTGGACCCTCCCTGTTGTCTAGACAACCATCACTGATTGTATTCTGGTTTTGTTTTTCCCTCTTTTGTTGTCTATCGTTGCGTAGTTGCTAAAAGATGACATTTGTTTATTATTCTCTTACCTCTTATTCATACATCAAATTTTGGTTCATAATTAAATATATTAAGTGGTCTCCATAAGTCCATTTGCTCAAGAGTTCCCAGTCATCTCCTGCTTGGATGACATTAATTCCCTAGAAGATTCCTTCAGAAGGCCTCCTGGGCCCTTACTCCCCTCTTCTTCTGCGTTTAAAACGTTTCCGTAGCCCCGGTCATTGAAGGTCTGCTTTGCTGGGTATAAAATCTTGGAGCTCCATGGAGATGCTACTCCATCCTTGCTCTCTTTCTTTGTAGGATGCTTTTAAGAGGGTGAGCCACTGGTCCTTAGTTATTTGATCTGTCTGTTTGCAGGCTGTGAGAATATTTCTCAAAAACCTCTTTGAAGTGTTCAATTAATTTTGCAATGCTGTGTTGCAGCGATTCTCTCCCCTCGTGGTTGTATTTTTGGGGTAATTTCCATTGGTCGAACTCTTTGGATGCTCATTTTCATTTTTCTTCTTTCAGTATTTTTCTACAGGTAAGAGGACAGTTTACAGCTATGCCTTTTGGGGGTGGTTTATGTGTTTTTTTTTAGCTCACGAGCCCCCTCTTTCGTCAGTGTTGAGTAGTGCATCTTCTCCGTGGTTCGCTTCTGTGATGGGTGAGAGGAGAGGGTTTATCGTTTTTGTTTTGCAGGATCCTCACTGCCTGTGCTGTGCTTCTCCCTCCTCTGCACATCTCCTGAGTGTGCCTCCCCCTCCTCCTCCCACTCCTGTCCCTGAAGAGCTGCCTCTCTGCACAGCCTCCCCGCGCTTTTCTTTCCTGGTTAGTTTTGGTTTAATCCTCACCCTCCATTTTCTCTCTTCATGCAGCGCCTGGACCCAGCCCACCCCCTTGTTCTTTACAGAAGTTTTGGATGGGAGCTCACGGAATAGTTTCACTGCAAATGGCTGTATGTTTTTCCTCTTATGGGTGATTTGACATTTATAATAGTGTCTCTGTTTTCTGGTCCCACTGATGGTGTGGGCTTTGTGTGTGTGCCCTTGTCTTGTTGGCCCATGTAGCTTCTGGAGGATGTGTTGGGAGATGCAGTTTTTTTGTGACCACCATTAATATGGGCACTGGGAAGATACTTTCATGGCATTTTGAGAGATTCTGGGCAATTACATCAACTTCAAGTACAGCAGTAACCCAGACCTGTTATTAACAAAGCTTTTCATGCTAATTGTACACAAATGAGTCTTGAGGACATGCTTGACAGGGATGCTCTCTTCTGAAGATTAAGTGTCCCCCCTGTGAGCTGTTTACACCTCTGCTCTGTTTAGCCAGCCCTTCTTGGTGGATACTTCAGCCCAGTGGTGGAGAGGCATTCCTGCGTTTATGGGGTTGGACTCAACCAGGCTTTATTGCTGTGGTGTGTTGGAGAAAGTGTTGCCTTTGAGTTGTGTAACATGGGTGTGATCCGGTGGCCATGTGTGTGTGCATGTGTGTGTGTGTGTGTGTGTGTGTGCATGTGCGATCTTTATGAAGAAGAGACTGTGACACCCTGAATGTTGGTCCCCACAAGGCCATGTGCTGAAACCCTGACCCCCCATGGGATGGCATTTGGAGATAGCTCTTTGGGAGGTAGCTAGGTCTAAATGGGGTCATGAGGGTGGGGCCCCAATGATGGGATTAGTGTCCTCGTGGGAGAGGAAAGACACTGTGAGAAGGCAGGCCCTCACCAAGAAGGATAGCAAGCACCTTGATCTCCACTTCTGGCCTCTAGCCCTGTGAGAAATATGTCTACTGTTGAAGCCCTCCATTTGTTGTACTTTGTTACGGCAGCGTGAGCTGATAAAGACCCCACCCAACTGCATTTTTACAGTTTTCAGACAAAGCCCAAAGCCTGAGTCAGACTCAGCCTGCATGGCTGGGGAAGGAGTACAGGGCCTGACTTACCATGGGGCCTTGAGAATGTTTGCGGAGTGAACCAGTGAAGTGCTTGGTTCTGAAAGAGACCACATGTGAATTATTAGGGTAGACAGATCCCAGCCCTCACAGGAGAGGGAAAGCCAGTAAAGGCCTCTTCTTTACCAGAGCAATAACACAGAGCGGCTGAGAAGCTCCTTGTCCTGCCCGTTGCCCTCCCTCCTGAGGGCCCCGGCCAGGCCGTCAGTGCTCTGTGTTGATACCCCCTTCACAGGGCTGTCTCCCTCCTCAGAGGCCACCTATGAGTTTTGTCACTTGGTATCCCCAGTGTGCAACCCCATCCTCTTTTGTTCTATGTCGGCTCTGGAAAAGGGACCATCTCAGTCCCATGGCCTCTCACCCCTCCAGACAGCACCTCAGACAGCCTCTCTGGTGGGACACAGTCAAAGTCTGAGCTGCCTTGTAAGATGAGAGCCCATCGGGGCTGAGGGCACAACAAGAAAGGAGTCCCGGGCCGGTGAGATAGCTCAGCGGCGTAAGCGCCTGCCTGGCAAGCGCGAGGTCCAGAGGTCGACTCCCAGTACCCACATAAAAAAAAAAGGAGTCCCTTCTGGCACCTACTAATCCAGTGGGTCCCCCAGCAGCCTCGGTAGCCCAGGGACAGAGAAAGCCAGGCTAGGAGTTCATGTCCAGGACCCAGGTGGCACCTTACTGTCACTCAGACCTGACACCACAGTCCTGGCTTTGGCTTTTAACCTCCCACCAATCCCCGCCACGGGAAGAAGTGGCCAAGGATATTAAGGACACTGAGACTGCTGTATCACCTGCTTCTCGCCCTCGCAGGCCCCTCAGCTTCCTCTCTTCTGCCTTAGGAGACGTCTCCTGGGGCCACCAGGCAGGGGACTAGAGGACGAGGTGTGGATCCCCTGGCCGCACACAGACCGTACATATATTGGCGTGATTTCCTCAGAACCCGTCGTGGCACCCTGGCGGCAGCTCCTGAGTTCTGTGAGGAGCCATGGATGATGTGAAATGCTCTCTGACAGGGAGGCAGTGTAGCCTTTTCTCCCTAGGGCCTTATTAAAAACTAAACAATGTTTTAGACAGAACTTTCATTCACAGCATTTGCTTATGCATTCATCCAAAATTCACATACCCATTCTGTGAATGTCCCGTTATCCACCACGCGCCAGGACGCTGAGAGCCAGAGCTAGGAGCGCAGGCTCCCGCAGCCTTGGGAGGAGGTCTGTCTGCGCCAGAGGTGCCAGTTGTTGAACCGAACAGGCTGCGAGTGCCTGCGACCCTGGGACCCTGCTCTTTTCATACCGTCCTAGGCAGGCTGTGACGTATCATGGAGCACGCACTCCAGCCCCTGGGCTGGGGACCCACGGGCACAGTGGAGGGCATGGCCTTCGAGTTCAGACAGATCTGGGTTAGAGCCCAGCTCCGCTGCTTAGTCATGGGTTTGGGGCCAGGAGAACCTTCTAAGCTTTGAGTCTCTTGGAACTGGTTTGAGGAGGAAGACTCCTGCCCCAGTGGGAAGGTTTCAAGAAAGTAGAGGAATGAGGAGGTTTCACTCCATGGCCGGGGAGGGTGACTGTGGGACTGCCTGTGCCACACGGTACCCATTGCGTTCCTCCAAAGCATGTGCACTTGGCCTCACATGCACACACGTCTCTCTCTCTCTCTCATACGCACACACACACAGCAGCTTCCTGCGGTCCTGGCCCAGGGCCAGCAGCCTTCTGGATGTCATCAGAGCTTTCCGTTCCCGCACAGAGGTGGCAGGACTCTGACTCGAGGTGACGGGTGCCCGAGCCGCTTTGCAGCCAGACGCGGTGTGCAGGCTTCCTGTAACGCCAGTGAGATCTGGGAATGGACCAAGCATGATTTCCAGCTAAGTGAAACACTTCAGGGCCATCCGCTAAATAGAGGATGCTTTCGAGAAAATCCCCTGCGTGTGTGGCAGACGGGCCGTGGGACCTGCCAGCCTGTCTCTTTCTGTCTTTATCCGGGGGATGATTCATTGCTGGGCTGGCTCCTTGGGCCCCCCTGGCCATGAGGACCTGTCTAGGTGCACTTGTGGAGCAGCAGAGACTTGGCCTTTATGGAACACTTCATCCTTTCCGCAGCTTGCTCTCTTCCTCCTCCTCTTCCCTTTTCCCTCCCTCCCTCTTACCCGACTCTGGGAACACAGAAAAAGATGTTTTTAGGAAAGAGTCCTTGCCTCTCTACCCCACTCCATCTCCCTCAGGAACTAGTGGCTGGGCCTGGGTGGAGTGAGATGTGTTCTTGTGGGGTGGAAGGGGTCACACTCCACGGGTTCCCCCTGGAGAGCCCCAGCCCTCGGTCTGTGTTCTGACCGGCTGGGCTGCCCCTCTGGCAGTCTGTTCCCTGAGCTCCTCTGCAGCAGTGCCTTACGAAGAACACCTTCCTCTTTCTCTTTGGCTGCAGTCCCACACTGGGCTGGGAAATGACCACTGGTCTTCGTACCATCACGGAGAGAGCTGTGTCTCCAGCCCCGGTTCTACCACAGGCCAGCTCTGCAACTGTGCAGGCTTACCCCGCCGAGCCTCACTTCCTCCTCTCCTTGTGCACCTCCTGCCTCAATGCCATTGTGAGGATCCAGCACAATTCTGGGGATACAGATGCCCAGCACACTGCGTGGTACATTAGAGAACATATCAACCCACCCCATGCCAAGTCTTTTCCTGCCCTTCGCATGCCAAGCCCTCTGCTTCTAGGTCTTCTTCCCTTGGTAATTCATACTCCCATTCCTGTCTGGCCTTGCTGCCCCACCCACCCCAGCACATCTTATTGTGAGCCACGACTCGGTCCTCTACTTTGCCTTTTCTTATCTGTTCACTTATCCACTCACCCATCCATCCATTCCTTGCTTCATTTATCCAGTGATTTGTAGAAAGTTTCCTACATGTATCTGCCAGGCTGTAGTGAGCAAAGCAGATTCAATCTTTGCTCTCGCTGAGTTTATAGCCCAGTGGACAATGGAAATGGTGAAACAGTGTGCATTTGTGTGTGTGTGTGTGTGTGTGTGTGTGCATTGATGCATGCATGTATTAGGGGGTGTGTGCTCAGCAGAGAGAGTAAGGGTGGCTTGGGAAATGCATACCATTTCGCCAAACACGGGTCAGGAAGGCTTCCGGGAGGCAGTGACTCTTACTTCCTGGACCACATAAGAACTTGAGGCCAACTTCAGGGGTTGTGCTTTTTAGGCCTTAGAAACCCAGCATCATCTATAGGCGGTCCAGCGAGTGACCACCATGTACATGAGGTGCTGGCTTACAAAGAGGGGTCACTATGGGAAATAAACAGCAGTGCAAAGTGACAGTTGGTAAATGCTTGTTCACCGAGTTGGTGGCTGAATGAATGAGCCTCTTCCATGCTTAGACTGCTAAGAAATCTTCCCAGCATGCATTAACTCTGACTCCCCTCGAAGAAGGCGCTTAGCCATGCTCATTCCAGTTTCACATGGCTCATGAATATGCAAGCCAGCTTCCCTTTAATCTCAAATTTTATTTTACTGGAAGTATTTAAATTTATTTATTAGATCTCAGTTTTTCGCTTGAATCTACGGGAACTTTAATGGAAATCTGTCTCCATCTTAGTGCCATTGTTAAAGAGTTGGGTGGAAGATTCCTGAATAACTTGTCTGCCCAGAGGGCCAGAGAGCTTCCGGGTTGATGATGACCACAGAATAATCCAAATTATAATCACGCCCCCGAACCTCACGAAGCAATTGTCTGTATGGCACTCACCACCTCGCCAGCCCTGGGGGACTGGTGCCCACAAGGTGCAGGCTGTGGGTCTCGCCGTCCTTGTTTCCCTGCAGGAGAGGCTGCGAGCTTAGCTGGAAACGGAGGAGCTGTTCAAGGTCAGGCTGCAGCCCAGTGGCTGAGGCACTTGGCCAGCCTCCCCCTCGATGGCCCGAGCGTGTGCCCCGTCCCAGCTGGCAGGGACATCTCCCTGGGATGGCTCAGCTGCCACCCCAAGGGAGGAGGAGAACCAGGAGCCAGCCAAATCTGGGCAGGTTGTGTTCACACTCTCAGTGAGATCCAAGATAGAAACTGTTTTCTAAAACTATTTTTCACTAGCTAAAATTAAGGTTTTTAAAAGGAAATCTGCTGTGTACTCATTTTATTTTTAAACATCACCATCCTTTTGGGTGGGAGCACAAAGCCCACGAGTTCTTCTGTCCCTGCAGTTGGAGGTGTGGAGGGCGGAGCCTCCCTGGGGTCAGGTGATGGTCAAGGGCAAGGCTCTGGGTCAGCAAGGCGCTGGCCGAGGCACCAGGGGCTCTGGGGGTGGGGTGTTCGGTGTATGTGCTCCTCAGCCCAGCCACACTGGGCGCTCCACGATGGCTTCTCCAAGCCACTTGGGTGGACCGATGGCCCTGCTGCTACTGTACGTGGCTGCTCAATGAGACTCGGTTCACACGGGGTGCATCCTCGTGGCTTGCAGCTGCTGAAGTACCCAGAGCACTTCGACCCGGCCGTCCCTGTCCCCTTGGTCATTTCTCCTTGGCTGACCCAAGGAGGTTGGAAGAAACTCTAGAAGGGTCAGGAAGGAGCCAATGGTGCCAGGCAGACAGGGCACCGGGACTGGTGCAGGTCCTCACGGACAGCCAATTGTTTCTCATTCTCCCACCAAACCCTCTCCCCTCACCTCACCCGACAAATCCTGGGCACTCTGTCTTTTCACTAGGGATTATTTGGATTCCTAGGTATGGGCACCCCAGCACGGTGCTGATGTGGCTCATCACCCTGGCAGGAGTGTCTGGCTTCCCTCCTCAGCACCAGCCCCCTACCTGGCAAAGGTCACAGGCCCATCCACCAGGTGTTTGGTCGGCTCTGATTTCTGAGAGCAGCGTTCACGGTTCAGAACCTGGTATCCACTGTCCCCCAAAGGGTCCCTGGGTGACAGAAACACCTGTTCCTGTTTGAGTGTGGTCCCTCCACCCACCTCCTACAGGGTCCCTGCAGGTACAGATGTCTCTGATCGCTGGGTATAAGGAGCATGGCCGGCCAGACTTCCCTGTCACAGCCCCATCCTGGCGCTCCCTGCCTTCTCCTGCCTGCCTTCCCTCTGTCCCCACAAGCAGTGAGGATTGAAAAGCTGCTTTCTCCTCCTCCAGCGAGAACCTTCCTTCATGTCCACACCTGCTTCCGAAGAACCCGCTTTTCAGAGGGTGCAGGCAGGGGAGTTTTGTAGTAGAAGGGGGTACCCCAGAGCTAGAAACCCCCTTCACAATCCTGCCACCTGCCTGTCATGGGATTAGAATCACCTACCTGTTACTCGCAGTTCCCACTTGCCCGCCTTGCAAGCTGTTCAGGGCTGAACAGGGATGTCTGTCACCTATATCCCCTGGGACTGGGCAGGATAGGTATTCTGTAACCCCTCACCTTTAATTTCATTTAAATGAACATGTTTCTCTTTGACAAAGGTAGTGCATGTTCACTGAAGAGCATACCTACCACAAAGAAAGGTACAAAACGCTTCTTCCTCAAAATCCTCAGGAATCTGGGGGCACCGCCGCCCCTTTGTGCATGGGTAGCCATCTAGGTGCTGGGTGTGTAAATAATTTCACCTACATGAGATTCTACCACATCTGCTATTTTACAATTGCTTTATTTCTAAAAAAATCATGGAGCGCTTTACATGTCAACAAATACTGATATGCGCATCTTTACTAATAATCTAGACTAGTTCATTATATGAGCATATTGTGATCTGGTTACTAAAGCGATTAACAGAAGCAATTTGGAGATGGTTTCCACACTTTTCCCGTCACACACCGGACTGTGTGAACGTCACTGTGTGTCTTGCCTCTGTCCATCCAGATGGGTGGGAAGAACCCCATCATTACATACGCAACTTCCATGGTGCTCATCGCCTGCAAACCCATCCTGGGTAGATGTAAAGTTGCAAGTGCGAGGGCCAAGGTTCCTGGTAGCTGCCTTAGTTTCTTACAACAAGTGGCACTGCGAGGGAGTGACCAGTGATGGGGAAAGCCTGGTGTGTGGCCACTCCAACAAGAGTGTAAGCTTCCCCAGGACAAGTGCTGTTTCTCCCTGAGCCTGACCTTTCTCTGTGGTCCTTGATTGTGTCCCCGCATGCACTCCAGGGATCCCTGTGTCTGCAGAGAGCCAGGAAGGGAGGGCCCATGTTGGGATCCCCGGGGGAAGAGTGCTCCATCCCTTACATCTGCCCAGGGTCACCCCTGGGCTCTTTGCTCATCTTCTTAGCCACCTCACTCCCCTGGCAGTAAAACATCGTTTTTTATTAAATGATGTCTCTGACATTTACCAAATTTTTATGTGACAATTTAGAAGGCACTGGTTGCATTAAACAGCCTTATTAATATTGCAGTAACATGATTAGGGGAACATCAGGCTGGTCGACCACAGGGCTCAGATTTACGAGCTCTGGAGAGAGGAGGGGCAGAGGTCTCTATTGACCAAAGCCCTGCGCACAACTCACGCTGCAACCCGTGAAAGTTCCGGGCAACTTGGATGCTGCACCTGCGAGGCGAGGATGGTGTCCAGGGCCCTTTGGAAAGTCTAGGTTTTGCCTTCCCATCTGGAGTATATACAGATAGGACTTGGGGGATTTATTCAACTCCAAAGGGTGTTACACTAAACTACTCAGAAAGCCTCCTCCGGTACAAGGTGGGCTAGGCCCTTTCAGCTGGCATCTGAGTCTCCACACCTCCTTAACCCACTTCTGAGGGAGACGGCATGGTCAACATGTGTGCCTGGAGTCAGCGGCCCCTGCCTGAGAAGCTCGGGGCCACCGTGATGGCTGGGCGGACTTGGGGAGGCTGGCCAACTGCCCTGGGGTTGGTGGCTTCGCCTCTGAGGAGGAAGGGTAACATCACCATGACACAGGTCATCCCGTGAGCCGAATAACCACATCCGCTTCCTGCCACTCAGTGCTTGGCATCAGCAGGCTCTGAGCAGATTGCTGCTGTTCCCAGCTCCACTGGGGACTCACTGGTGACATTTTTGGAGACCTAAGCCATGCTTCCAGGTCTGCAGGAGACCAAGATAAAGGGATACAGCCCCTGCCAAGGGATTCTGCCTCCTGGGGAGCAGGTGTGGAACTAACTGGAATAAAAGGGTGCAGGGCAGGGCAGGGAGGGGCCAGCTGGGGACCATGTCATGCTATGGGGTTGAGGAGGTGACATTTAATTCTGCACTACGGAGGGAGGGAGAGAGCGAGCGGAGGCATTTGAAGAAGCAAGTAGGATTTTGGACTTTGGCCAGGGGCTGAAGCCTGGGGTTTGAAATAGCAGCTTAATGATTCACAGCTGCACATTTTAGCCTCTCCAGACGGAGAGGACAGTGTGTACCATGACAGCAAGGCCCGAGAACACCTCATGCTGGGGAGTGGGGACAGAATCCCGGGGCCTCAGGGTGTGTGGCGAGGGTGGCACAGTGGGCCAAGCCCAGATGGAGAGGGCTTTGCTCGCCAGTCCAAAGAGCCTTCCCTTCACAGAGGCATCAGGGTGCAGGAGGGGAGGCGGGGCACCCTCGGGCAGGTGGGGGGCTCAGAGGGCACCCCCACAGATCCAGGGGAGGGTGCAAAGCTGGTCACGGGTGGGCAGTGCCAAGGACCCTGTGGTGAAGACAGGGAGGCAGGAAGAGAGGAGAGGATGAGAGCTACTGTCTGCCCCTCTGTTCCATCTGATGCCAGCAGCACCCCAGGTGAGCCCGGATCCTCATGCCCTGGCCTCCCGGTGGGGCTTCTCCCGAGTCTGTGTGACTCTAGAACAGACTGTTGCTCCTCCCTGCTCCCATGCGAGCACTTGGGTGCTAGACTGCAAGGCGGACTCGGATGTGCAAGGTTAGGGGCAGGGGTGGCACAGAGGGACCCGCCGTGGGCTCCAGCAGGGGAGAAGAAGCCAGGCCAGGCCCTGAGGGAGGAGGTCAGCGAAGGCCACCTTCCCAATTCAACTTTTCAACGACAGAGAATTTTCTTCTTTCTCCTACTGTGAGTTAAAATAGTATATGCTTCTTATCGAAACGTTGAGATGCTGATGGGTAAAAGAAAGAAAGAAAGTAGATACCCCCAACCCCATCGCACTCCTGGTCACTGGTGTCCACACTGCGGGTCCTGTTACTCATCCTTGCTCTCATCCAAATAGTTCCCTGGGGCCTTTTGAGGTGCTGGTTGGAAATCCCAGGGGTCCTTTGATCTCAGGCACCAAGTTCAGGGTTTGCTGTCCCTGAACAGCTGGGTGAAGGGGGCTGGGGCTTGTGATCCTGGGGAGCAGCTGACACTGAAGGCCCAGAGCAGGGGTCCTGGGGCCTGTGTGACCTGGGAAAGTGCTGGTGGCCCTGCTTCTCCCTGGCCCCAGAGCTCTGGATTGGGACCCGCATCCCATCCAATGCAAAGCTGTACTTCTGGGGCTGTGGTTTTCAGAGCCCTCCGGGAAAACTAGAGTAGCCAATGACAGTGCTTGGGGAGCAGGAGAGAGAGGTGGGTGTGGAGCTGGGCAGGGAGGAGGAGAAGGACTTTGCCAGGGTGGGTGTCTAGCAGCTCCCTGGGCCTGTGTTCTCTGCCCAAGGCTGCTGCAGCTTCAGGCTCCCAAAGCCGCTGGGCCTCTGTGTCTTGCCTGGCTGGCCCACTGAGCCCTGCCCTGCCTGACCCACTCTCCCTGCAGCCCTTCCCTGGTGGCCCTTTCCTCGGGAAAAACTCTTTCTCTGCTGTCTGCTACACACCCCTGAATCTACCTGCCTGGGCAGCCCCCGAGTGGGCCAGAGGTCACTCCGCTGATCCTGGAATTAATCCTGGCAGTGGTTGCTGGAGGTGGCTGGCTCACGAGGGGAGAAAGTAAATTGGGGTTTGGTCGAGGAGGAGCTGCAGGCTGCAGCCTTGCGGGCTCAAAGGGCAACACCCAGGGCTCTTCTGCCGGGGAACCCAAGCTGAGGTGCTGGGGGCAATCAGTGTCTCTCTGTCCAGGTGAAGGGCAGCAGGCGGGGCAGCGAGAGGTTTCTGGATGTGCACATAGGCCAGCCGGGGGCTGAGCTTCTCTAAGAGCCCAGGGCCTTGGCCAGCCTGTCCTCTCCTGTCCTGTCAGGGAGTTTCCTTCTCCAAAACCCCTCTTTCTGAGCTGAGTAACTCAGCACCTTGCCCACCAGGGCAGAGCCTGGGGCCCGACAGGTGCCCCCCACCACACCTCCCGACCTGCACACTGAGTGAGAGCCCTGTGGTGGCGTTTTTCCCGGGCAGGTCAAGTGGCCTTGGGGATCTGCCCAGGCAACATTTTCACCCCTGGAGGGTGGATGTGAAGTTTGGAACTAGCCAAAGACCATCTAAATCAGAAGAGTAGAAGGAAGCGACAGGCTGGCTGGGGGCGGATCTGTGGCATGGTGCAGCCCCAGCCCTTGTCCTGTGCTCGCTGGTATGGTGTGAGATTTCCAATCAAAGCCCATATGTGACTCGGGAGGAATGAGAGGGTGCAGGGTGGCAATGACAACTCCCTCCTGCGTCCCAGTCCAGCTCCCTCCTGCAATGCTGCAGCCTGGAGCCACTGCTCAGCCTCGGTGACAGTGGGGATGGCATCTCCTCTTGTGTGGAAGGAGTTGTGCAGATGCAAAGAGCAGCCCCTTTCAACTCAAAACAAGCCTGGTCTCTGCCCTTGTGGGGATTCCAGGAGCAGGAATGGCTCCGCCTGCCAGACATCATGGCAGGGGGCACACAGGATGCCAGGGGAGGACGTGACAGGGGCCTCACTGGGCACTGTCTGCTTCTGCTCTTGGGCGGGGGGCAGGTCCATCACAGAGGGTGGGGCCTGCGAGGACTCAGGCCCAAGCACACTGTCTCCGTCCACCACCTCCAGCCTCTCCTCCCTGGCCTGTTGGGCTAGGGTTGGCTGCAGCGCAGTGTGTCGCCCAGCAGGGGCGGGGCATGGCCTGGAACTCCCCCTGGCAGGCAGGGCCACAGCATGCTTCCCTGCACCTGCCCGGTGAGTCACCTGTGCCAGGCGGTGCTCATGGCCCCTTCCACTGTCAGGAGAAAGTGACATCCACCTGTCCCGCTGGCTTTGGAACCAGAAGCGGGGTTTTTATTTTCAGAATGCATTTTTATGTTTTGCACTAGAGATTAAAAAAAAAAAAAGTTACCAGACAAAACAATTCTACTTTAATGCACAGAATTCCTATTTTGGTTTGGTTTCTTTGTAGTACTTATCTGCTTTTATTAGTTGGTTTATTGGCCTACTTTTCCCCTGGACTACAAGCTCCCTGAGGACCGTGATGAGTCTATCCATCAACCACGGTGTCCCCAGCATTTTGGACCCACAGGACACTCACTGAGCTGAGAGCGGGACAGTATTCTCAGTGACCTCTCCGGCTCCACCCGGAAGAGGACCCTGCCTAATGTTTACACAGCATCTTCTCTCTGCCCTCCTTTCTCTTAATAGTTATGGATTATGGAAAAGAAGAACAAAGCCCATTAAGAGGTTCCCCTACATTTGATTTGAGAAAGTTTTTATCAGAGCAGCTCCATTTATTGGCCTTTAGCGGGCAGCCTTATTCCCTTCGCACAAAATGAATATCGCCTTGTCTCCTTGAGAAAAATTGATTTCAACCAGGAAGGAGAATAGCAAACTCCCTCCTCCTCCTTTTCTTCTTCTTCCCCTTTTTATTTTTTTCCTCCCACCGAGACAGAATTTATCTCTTAGGTAGGTGGGGGAAACAGGAATAATTGGACCGGAAGCTAATTCCCCGGGATTCATTGTCTGGAGCGCTCCTGCCAGAATGTGGGCCGCCTGCCTTGAATTGCATGTTAATGATAAATGACAACTTCAGCCGACCCTCGCATTGAGATGTTTAGTCCTTCCTGTGAAGGGATGACACGTTCATTTTCTCTCGGATTTACATTGGATTATTAATAAAATATTGGTGTTGGAATATGACAAGTGAGGGGCCACAGAGCACCAGGCTCTGTCGGGAGGCGTGGACTTCGGCCAGATGCGGATGTGACAGTGGCAGGTTGGACATGAGCCCACACCAGGTCACCCAAGGGATGCTTGCGTCGCCCCATGGGGCGGGGCCTCCTGTACAGAACCCAGGGAACAGGAGGCCATTTCTCCTCTTCCGTCTTGAATCCCCTTTTGTTCTCTGCCTCCCCAGTGACAGGCTGCTGTAAATATAAGTGATGTTTTTTGCTTGCTTGCTGGAAAAGCCAGTTTCTTGACTCTTTCACTCATTTGACAAGCACTTATGGAGTGCTTGCTGTTACAAGTCAGACTGGTGGAGAAGACTGAAGAACAAGCCACAGCTGGCGGAGCCAGACAGGCCGAGGCCAAGCGACCACCAACGCAGAAACCTCCAGGGGCCTCCTGTGCAGAATTCTCAGGGGGCCCCAGACCCCCACCACAGCCCCTGCAGAGACACCCAAAGACACCCCTTTTTGCCTGACTTTCCTTTCTTCCATCTCTAGCTTAAATATCACTTTTTGGGGGGACAGGAGGCATAACCCCCACTATCCCCTCCGAAAGCAGCCACTCTCTCACACTCTCTCTCCACATGTGGGCTTTTCTCCACTGCACTTTGCACATGTGCTGGGCTAATTTAGACTGCCTTGGATATTGGGTGGTACCTCTATTAAGACCCAGGGTTCAGATGGTTGTATTTCCTGTTCAATTTGTGTCTTTCATCAGACTTGGAATAAACGGCACCTTCTGCAGGAGCGCCTGTCGCTCAGGCCACTGGCTCTCAGGCTCCATCTCCCATCCCTGCCCTTGCTCTCTGTCCTAGGCCCCACCAAGCACCTTCCCCAGGCTCTGTGGAGACCTGCTGCTTTCTCTTCTGAAGCTCCTTCCCAGGCACCATCTGTTTGTGCCTTTGCCTCGGCTTCTGCCTATCACCCCGGCTCCCACCAGCCATTGGGAACACATCCATTCTCCTCTCTCCCTGGGGCTCCTTCCCCTCTTCTGGCTCTGGGACCTGCAGGGGATGGGCCTCTGCGAGCCACCCCCTCCTCGTCCCCGGACATCGAGCCTTACAGAGGCATGGCTGGGCACCCAGAAAGCCCTACATGGACGCCTGGCCCATAATAGCTGCTCAGTAAATATTAACTAAATAAATCACTGGATATCATAATAGAATTTCAAGCCGAGCCCCTGGGAGCTCTAGGAATGGAGCCATTAATGAGTCCCTCCAGACTTGCTCTGGACGGATTCCTGGTCATTATCATCTCTCCATATGGGTAGTCTTTTCTTTTCAGTGACCTCCAGTGACAATTTATAGGAACAGAACCGTAGCTGGCAGCCTGCATTTAATGATTCTTGGGAAATACACGTGGACTCCGCCGCTGGGTTCTGGAAGCCCCAGCCACCCTGTCTCAGTCCCCGGCGTGCACATCTTGGCCTTAGAGAAGAGGATTGGCGCGCCCTTGACCTCTCGCATGGCTGTCCCAAACCGGCGTCCCTTGTGGGCTTTCGCCAGGATAAAACAAGATCGTTTTATAACATGAAGCATTAGTTACTGGGGAGTGCTACTGGCTGTGTCTCCTTTTATTCAGAAAAATGAAAACACGCACCATGGTGACCTCAAATGACGCTCCTAGCTGCACTGACTTTTGGGACCCGCTCGTCTAAAATGGCCGCAAGAGCAGGTGTGATCGCGGGCACCACGTGGTGCAGGGGAGGCTTTTAGGCCTACGAAGCCACCCAGTTGTTTGTTCTCTGATAAGAAAGCCTCTTTTACAATTTTCAATTTGCCCTTATTTTAATGAAAAGAAGCTGGGGTTGGACCACCCAAGAAGGAGCTAATCAAATAAAGCAAATTGGTGTTACCTTCTCCTCTCCCTTATTATGTCTATGGCTCCAGCTGGAATTTATTATGAAAAGCAATTGGTTTTCATATCTGGCAGATTGCAGCCCAGGCCGGGCCTGACAGCCCTTTCTTCCCCATCATTCCATAAATAGCCTGGAGTGGCCGCTGGGCCCGGTGGGGAGAGGACACTGGATGCTTGTGACCGGCTTTCTTGTTCCATGTCCCCCAAGTCGTTAGGACCCTATAAACAGGTCGGGAGAAGACCCTGGACTGCGGGCTAATAAAGCAGCCCCTTCACGTGAGACAGGGCCATCGCCATGGCTTCCTGGGGTTCCGTCTGGTGTTCTGTCAGCCTCGCTGTGTGCCAGTCATCAATTACCGCTCTCGCAGGGTTTGTGTGAGAGGGAGATAAGCAGAGGAGACGTTCCTTTACCAGGATTTTTCCTCCCCTTGTGACAAAAGGAAGAGGCAGAAGAACAGCTCCAATCAGGCACAGCCCCTCCGACCTCTGCCTGGAGTGCTCTGCGGTACCAAAAGTGTCTCAGGTGGTTGCCGTGAAGGAAAAGGGGTGTCTGAGACGTGGTGGGGACTTGCAGGGGACTTGTGACCAGGCCTCTGGATGAGGTGCAGTGGGGTGATTCCCTGGTTCTGCTCTTCCCTGCTGGGTGACCTTGGGAAAGTTTCCACCCTCTCTGTGCTCCAAGTCATCTCATCTGTAGAATGAGGACGACGACACCCATCTACCAAAGTTAGTGTGGGCCTAAAATGAGAAATGAGTGTGAAGGGCTTTACTCTGCATTGAGAAAGTGGTAAATGCTTAGTAAACAGCAGCTCTTCTTGTTGTCATGGCAGTTGTCATGGTTACTATTGACATTTTGGTCCAGGCCACCTACCTCTAGTGATGCATGTAAATCAGCCCATTCTGTGGTGGAAAGATCAGAAGGAAAGGGGCAGGTACATAAAGTATGTCCGCTGCAATTAAGGGTGGCATTTCCCATTTTCTAACTGCCCACTGCAATGGAGATTTAACACTGACCCTGTGCTCTAGGACGCTGCGGCCCATGCCCTGTCACAGGGACGGGTTTTACACTCAGGGTTGGGGCCTGCGGGCAGCTGGAATGGCGAGCCCTGCATTTCCCCGTGGCCAGCTTTCCAAGGCCTGTGGCAGGAGGGAGCGCTCCAAAGGCACAGAGAGGAAGGGAGGAGCAGCCCGGGGCTTCGGCTCTGGCTGGAGAAAGAATTCTTTGAGATGTTTGCTGTTTAGAAGCTGGCAGATGTTGTTCATGGGGTCCTGGTAGGAGCAAGGACATCATTTGTTCCTGAAGGGATGCTGCAGGGACAGCTCTGATGACTCCAAATGAGTAGGAACCGGTCAGCCTCTCAGAGCCCACGTGCAAACTCCGCCACCTCCAGGCCGGAGTGGGGCACTGGGCTCAGCACAAGGGTCCGCGGATCTGCTGTTCGCTCGATCCCAGCTGGGCCTCTGTTGTTTTCTCCGATGAAATCAGGCTGTTGAGGGTCTGAAAATGATCCGTAGTGACGGAGAGTGGGGGCCCTAGGAAGAGGGACCACAAACTAGCGGTGCTTTGAGCGCCCTGATTTCTAAATTGAGACACAGGAAAGAACGTCCAGGTTTCATTTTGTAGGCTTAACCTAGCCTTGGATTCCACCCCACTTGCTCCATAATTAGTATTTTCTATTTACACACAAAATCTCTCCAGCACTCACCACCCCTCCAATCCGCATCTGCCATTTGTCTATGTGATTTGAAGAACATATCCCTCCCTGAAGTGGATGGAAACATGGGCCTCAGTGTCTAGGGAGGGCATTTCCCCCAGTAAGTGTCCCAGCTACACCCCGTGTACCATTTGCTTACTGTCACTTTGCCCATCATTGCTCCTGCAGGGGAGAGTCCACAAAAGAGGCCAAGTCTGTTAATGTTAGTCGTGAAGAACAGGTACTACATGGGCAGCATACTGGGAATCCTGCAATTCCTTATGGCCACTGCCACAGAGAGGCCAAGGACTTTGTTCAAGATTACACAGTGCATAAGGCAGAGCCAAGAATGAGGGTGTCACTTAGGTCTCACTCCAAATCCCGTGACCACTTTCTTTTTAAAAGCATTTTATTATGGAAAATTTCACACATTCACAAATTCGGACAGACTAGCAGAATGAACGCTCCTATACGTATCCATGTTCAACTGTGGCCAGCACTTGGCCAGCCAGGTTCTATGCATGCAGCCCATCCCTCCCACCCCTGACCTTATTTTGATGCGTATATCAGACACTGTACAATCCCATCAGTGAATACACTGATATATATCCTAAAAGTTAAGATGTCTGTTAGAAGATACTTCTGCACTACGATGATCACTCTTAAAAACTCATCATTCTAAATATTAAATATTTAGTCACCATTCAAAACTCCAATTGTTGCACAGCTGCCATACATACGGCTCAGCCCATAACTCAGTAAGGTCTGCGCATTGTAATTGGTTGATGGATTCCTTTGTCTCTTTTAATCCATATGTACTGATCCCAGCACTCTCCTGATCTCATTCTCACTCTTTCTTACCCTTTGTCTGAGAACTGGCTGGAGAAGCCAGGTCATTCATCCCATAGAGCTGTCTGTAGTCTGGGTTTTGCCATCAGTGTCCCCATGGCATTCTTTACCATGTTCCACTGCCCTCTAGGCGTCCTTATAAAGTGGAGGTTAGGTCCAGATGTCTAATTTCAAGGTCAATTTTTTAAACAGCAAAAGGTACCCCTATCAGGATACTTAACACTGGGTTGTCCCTCTCCTGTAATGTCAGCCATTGTTGCTGGTCCATGAATTCATTCAAGATCACAAGATGGTGATACTTGAACTCTCTCATTTCTTCCTCATTTATCAGCTGGAGGACTTTCACGGAGAAGTCCTTTCTTTTCCTATTTGGTAACACAAAAGAATGGTTTGTATGGGGAAGGAGGAATGAAAGCCTGATTCTCTCCCCAGCTGCTTTTTTCTTCTTCACATTTTCAAAATACAGTGGTACCTTGGTTTATGAAAGCTTTTGTTTGTGAACAATTTGATTTGCAAACAGAAGCATTTGCTTTTGTTGCAAACTCTGCATTGGGTGACAAACGCTACTCTGGCCATCTTTCCTGCATGAACATGAACACGGCCATCTTTTCCAGAACTGTGGAATGAATTAAGTTCATGAACTAAGGTACCACTGTAATGTGTTGGGTCACTAGCATCCTCCAACAATGAGTAACTTGGTTTGGGTTGTTTCAGAGTCATTATGAACTCATGGATTTAAGCATATTAATGTGTGTAAGTCCATTTCAGTTATTATTTTTATTGATGGACTCCTGTTCACATTGATTCCTGAGCACTTTCTACATTATTTAAGTCTTCGATACAGCTAACATTATACTTAATGACAAAAGACTGAATGCTTTTCACTTCAAGCCAGGGACAAGGCAAGGTGTTGATTCTTACCACTTCTCTTCAACATGGTACTAGAGGTTCTAGCCTGTGCAATAAAGCAAGAAAAAGAAATAAGAGGTAGCCACAAGGAAAAGGAGGAAGTGAAACTTTTTATTCACAAGTGACTTGATTATATATGTAGAAAATCCTAAAGAATCTACGAGAAACTTTATTAGAACTAAAGAATTTAGTGAAGTCACAGGATAAAAGATCAACATACGAAAGTTAATTGTATTTCTATATAGTAGAAATGAACCATCCAAAAATGAAATCGAGAAAACAATTCCATTCATAAATAGTATTAAAAAGAATATACTATTAGGACAAATTTAATTTACAAATTTTAACAACTGTACATGGAAAATTATAATATGAAGAAATTAAAGACTTACAGAGGTGGAAAAATATTTCATGCTAATGGAATTTAAAATCACTTCATTGGAAGTGATTGGAAGACCTACTATTAAGATGGGAATTCTCTCTAAATTGATTCCAGATTAAATGTTACTCCCACCAAAACCTCAGAAGGCCTTCACTCACCTCAGAAATTGTCGAGCTAATCTTAAAATGTGAAGAACTTAAAATAGCCAAAATTTTGAGCAAGAACAAAGTCAGAGAATTTGTAGTTCCTGATTTCAAAAGTTACTATAAAACTGCAACAATCAAGATGTGTGGTGTTGGCATAAGGATGGGGCAATGGAAAAGAATATAAAATCCAGACATAAAACCTTATGGTTATGAGTCAGTTTATTTTCCTCGAAAGTAAGTCATTGGAAGATGGGTAGGAGGACAGAGTAGGCTCTTTTCTTTTTTTGAACAACTGGTGTTGGGACAATATGATAACCATATGGCAACAACTCAGCTTAGACACCTACCTCACATCATACACAAAAATTAATGCAAAATGAATCATATGTCTAAAAGTAAAAACTAAAAATATAAAACTCTTAGGAAAAAACATGAGAAGACTTATGACCTTGGGTGAAACAAAAGTTCTTAGTATACTAAAAGCACTTTTCCTTAAAGAAAAAAACCAACAACTTGGACTTTACCAAAATTAAAACATATTGCTTTTTTAAAAAAAATCACTAAGAAAAAGAAAAAGACTGGAAGAAAGTATTTGCCAATCATTTAGCTGATAAAGTCTCGTATGTGGATTTTACATGAAGAAGACTTACTATTCAAAAGTAAGAAGGCAAAACAATTCAGTTAAAAATGGGCAATAGATTTCAATAGACATTTCACCAAAGAAATGATATGAATAGCTAATAAGGACATGAAAAGATGCTGAACATCATTAGTCATTAGAGAAATGCAAATTAAAACCACCAAACACCCACTAGGGTGGCTATAATCCAAATGACGGGCATTGCCAAATGTTGGGGAGGATGTGGAGAAATACATTTCCAATGGGAACAAGGAATGGTGCTGCCACTCTGAAAAAGAGTTCAGCAGTTTTATTTTTATGTAATCTGATGTACCGATCTTTCACATAATGTGAATTTTCAGTCATTGTTAGGGAATTTTTCTTCGCCTCAGGTTGTTGAGGAATTCCCCTATATTTTCTCCTAGAGTATATGTGATTTTATTCATTACATGGAAGTGGTTGGTCCATTTAGAATCAGAACTACTGTGTGATGGGAGAAGTAGCTCCAGTTTCACCTTTTTCCCATTTTCCTACCCAGTGATCCCGTTATCGATTATTAAGAAGCCAGTCCCCTCCCCCACTGACTTGAGCTACCTCGCTCGTGGTGCATGCGACGTTGTAAGTGGGTGTATGTCTAGATTTTCTATTCTGTTCCATGGGTCTGTTGGTTCATGTGTCAAGCTCATACAAGGTATGATAAAAAAAAATGAATGTTTAAATTTAAAAATTTAGTACAGTAAAAGACACATTGTCATTAATCCCCCTCAGAATATTCCCTATCACTTCAAACACACTTATGCCATCATTCTTGCCACTTCTTTTTTTTTTTTTTTTTTTTTTTTTTTTTTTGTTGGTACCGGGGGGACGACCTCAGGACCTCGCGCGCCAACAGGCACCCGTGCCGCTGAGCGATATCACCGGCCCCTTTTTCGTATGTGGGATCCGGGAGTCGAACTCGGGCCTTCGCGCTTGCAAGGCAGGCGCTTAAGCCGCTGAGCCGTCTCACCGGCCCTCTTGCCACTTCTGAAGCAGTTCTGGAGTCCTCTTTTCTAAGTGTCTTTAGTTGTGCTGTCGTGGCTGCCGCAATATACTGAATTGATTCAAAATGTTGACCTTTCATGGTCATTTTGACTTTGGGGAAGAGCCAGAAATCAAGCAGTGCCACATCCAGTGAATTAAGGTAGATGATAACACACTATAATGTTGTTGCAGGCTGCCTTTCTGTTGGATGGCACCCATCAGCTGCATTCGTTGTATTTTTCATCATACCTTGTAAAGACACTCATGAAAGAGGACTTCCGGAGCTGCTTCAGAAAGTGGCAACAGTGATGGGATAAATGTGTTTGAAGTGATGGGGGGTATTTTGAGGAGGATTAATGCAAATGTGTCTTTACCATAATAAATTTAAAAATTTAAACATTCCCTGTATATTTTGATCATACCTCATACTTTAAAAAATATAGAGGTTTTACAATATGTGTTAATAGCCAATAAGGCTAGCTTCATATCTTGGTCATCTTTGTTGGGGTTTATCTGGCTATTCTTAGGGTTTCTTCCTTCCAAATAAACTTTATAATAAAATTTTCTAGATTTAGGAAAAAAATTCTTGTTAAATTATATGTAGGTTTTACTTTTCTTTTTCTCTGTAGTAAATGGGAATTCCATTATTCCCTCTATCCATCTATCATCACTAGCTTATATCTGAATTTTATACCTACTTCTTTACCGTTATAATTTGTAGTAGGTTTCTGCTGACTCTATGATCTTTTTATCCCATTGCACTGTCACTGAGTTTGCTATTAGTCTCTTAGATAAAAGGTTACTTGGCTAGCAGCCTCCTGTTAGAATGACCTCCCTGTCATCTCATTTTTCCTTGACACTCCTCTGTGCCGTGCAGGGGACATCGGGGGACTCCCTGAGGCTCTCTTAGACTGTCATCCTGGCCTGGCTTCTCTCAGAAGCAGATCTAGAGACTAGGATTTGAGTGCAAACAGTTTATCTGAGAGGCGACCCCAGGAAACAACAGTAGGTTGTGCGGAGGTGAGAGGAAGAAAAAGAATGCAAATAAAGGAACTTTTCCCCCAGGAAGTCACCACTGTGGGCAGCTTACTACCAGGGGACAGCACTGAGGGACTGTGTAGAGCACCCAGAGTCATCCCAGCCATGGGGCAGGGAAGCTGGGATCCCCCAGAGGGACGGGGAATCCTGAAATCCACCCACCGGATCCCTGTCCCATGGTGACAGTGATTTCAAGACACTAAGGATGACCCAGCCAGGAGAAATGGATCAGACCCAGATTGACCCGCAGTCCATGCTCAACCTACCATGAGGGGACAGTTGTCTCCTGCTGGAAGCTTCCTGCTAGAAAGGCTGATTGTATGTAGATGGCAGATAGAGATGTGGGTACGGGTATAGATAGGCACGCAATGTGCCCCACCAGCAGTGGCACAGAGCAAGGGGCCAGAACCAGAAGGTGTCACAGTATTAGGCCGCAGGCTCCCTGGCCTCCTCCATGAGGTCCCTATTCTCCTCCCCATCTGCAATCCCTCCTGCTTCCCTGCACTGCTCAGTGTCCCCTGCCTGAGGTTGGCTGGAATCGTGTCAAACCTTGTGGCCCAGCCCGTTGGCTCCTCCCAGAGCCAAATGTCATTTCCCTCCATCCTTTGAACATCCCTTTCCACAGGGTCCACTTTGCTGGGACTGCATCCTGGGATGGCACACAGCCTCAGGGACTGTGCCCAGCAAGGTAGTCAGGCCCGCTGCAGCCCATCCATCTCCCCGTTTGCTGCTCTTAGGACCTGGAGCAGGGGTGATGACCTTCCCATCATGCAGAGCAGGAGCAAGTTTATTTGAACCAGATTGATGGAGTACACACTGTTAGGGTGTTCCTTATTCAAGGTTAAGATGATGATTCTGTTTATGAAGCCCTTTAGTACCCTGTGGAATTGGGTTCCACTCTCAGTGTCAGATGCCAGGGTCATTGTTGAATGCCAAAGAGTGGGTCACCTTGAGTGGGTGCAGCTGTGATTCTACCTGTGCACATAGCAGTGTCTGGGGAAGTCCCCTCTGTCTGGTCCATGCCACTCACAGTTTGGGGATAGTTGGCCTGGCAGTGCTGCTGCTGATTGCTGACCATGTTTGGACAGGTCAGGGATGGAGCCGCTCACGAGTCACATCTTAGCCCAGGTGAGGCTGGGTTGGCATGGGACTTCTCCAGCAGATGGATTTTTCTTTGACCAGGGCGCCCCTGTAACACCCCATGGGTGTCATCATTCCGCCTTTGAGAAGACAAGCCACATACAGGGCCCATCTGTTTGATCTGAGGCATTCCTTTGCTTTTTCCTGGGGCAATGGCCTTACATGCTGTACTTGGACTCTGGGGAACTGCTGGGCACAGGAGGCTCCCAGGGCTCTGAAGAGTCCCCTCAAGTACCTGGAGTGGCTGACACAGAGAGAGTCAGGGTGGCTGGCCCCCTCCCCGAGCCTGCCTGCCACTTGGAAATGGAGAGGAATTGTAAGGGTTTCAATGCAGACTTGTAAACGCAGACAGATACCATCAGGTGACAGCGTTGTGACAAGCAAGGGGAGCTGTTTCCTGATTGTTTTAGTCAGTGCAGGCTTAGGGAGGAAACCAGTACTGACACAAACCAATTGCACCCTGATCGGGAAACAATGAAGTGTGGGGAGTCGCTGCTGAAGGTCTATAATTTCGGATGGAATTGCTGTTTAGTCATCATATTGCTGCTGAATGACACAGTGGGCTGGGTGGGAACTGCAATTAGTGGCAGTCACCCTGCTGTGATTTTTTTTCCCTCCAGACAATGGAATATTAAGCCATCAATAGCCAATGTTCGTGCCCGATGGTGAAATGGCCCATTGTTCGAAGGAAATAGTAAAGAAAGAGGCTGGAGGCTCTGGCCCCAGCTGTGGAAGGATGGCTGACGTAACTTTTCCCTCACCTCTGCAGCAGCAGAGAAACTCAGAGACCAAGGTGCAGGAGAAAAAGCCACTTCACTTACCTGGTTTGTGCAAAGAGCTCCCTCACCTTGGCTGAGAGTGAGATGGGAAGCTGGCCTTGTGCACACGCACAGTGGTCACCGTGCCTGCAAGCCCACCGTGCTCAGGTGCAGGGCCACACGGAGCCGGCCGCAGGGGGTGTGCTGGCTGCGAGGCTGGATCTGCCCACACCTGCTGCAGCTCTATTCTGGAAATGTCTGGCCACAGCGTCTGCCGCAGCTGCCAGGGGCCTCAGCTCTTTCTGCCCTTGGTGTTTCCAACCCCAAACACGTGATCACTGCCCTGTAGACAAGACCACAATGACCTTCTGCTCTCTGTGGTGGATGCAGCTTTTCCTTCTAGAAAAATCCAAGTTTCTTTTTGTTTGTTCTTTTAAAACATCCCAAGAATGGCCATCCTACCATTAGCATTTAGCAAGCGGGGCAACTGTTTCCCTAAGACACTGTGGCTGTGGACTGAACAGATGAGCTCACCTGGCGTGATCTGAGACCTCTGACAGCTGAGGCCCAAATGGGGACGAATCAGTTACTTAGCTTGCTTGAAAAGTAGGGCTCTGATGCGCCTCAGTGTCTGGCGGTAATCTAAATGCGGGCACTGAATCAGGAGCATTTGGCCTCAGTGACTAGCTCTTCCATTGGTCTGTTCTTAACATAGTCATCTAGCATATGCGTTGAACTTATTTATTTCCTAATGCTGGGTGATGGATTAAAAGATGTGCAGAAAATCCTTCTACAAGAGATAAGATATTGCAGCCTGCCACGACACCCCTGGCTCTTTTTGCTTTCTCTCTCAGTTTGGGCTACTTTTCAGCACAGAGCTTGGGCCCCCACATCATATATCCTGATTCGTTGGTGGGTATTACTAAGGGGATGTTTTTTAAGCCTATCATTGACACATTTAATTCATTAGGTACCAAATCCACAAGCAAGTTTTGGCTGGCCATGAAACATGGTTAATCCAGGGAGCTGCAATAAAAGGTGAAAAATTACGTCCCAGCAAATGTGGAATATTGCTTTTTTTGTTTTCTTTTCCCATAGAGACTTTTACTGGTCTATGATATCTTTCTTCATAAATTTTTCTTCTGCTTGGTTCTCTTGGTAACTTAACCATTTGTCGTTTCCAGACCACAGAATGGCTCAATGATACTCTACAACAGGAAGAAAGTGAAATACAGGAAGGATGGGTATTGCTGGAAAAAGAGGAAAGATGGGAAAACGACCAGAGAGGACCACATGAAACTCAAGGTCCAGGGAGTAGAGGTAAAGAGCAGAAAAGGTTCTCTTGTCCCCAAATGTCATTGCCGGGCTACAATGGAGAATGGAATTGCGTGGGAGTAATTTGATGCCAGTCACCTCTGTCAAAGAATTTTTGCTTGCTAAGATCCTGGCGTTTGCTTTTGTTTTCTTCTCTTCTTACCCAATAATGACAGCATGCAAGTTCCCAGTGTCATCGGGCGTACCAGAAGGCCCTGCCTTTCTTGGGGGTCATTGATGTATGAACAGGGATTTGCAAGGTGCCTACAGAATTGCTTATTGTATTTATCATGGAAGAGCCTCTGATACATTGAGAGTTTGCAGGTGGCAGGGCAGAGGGGAGCCAGCTTGAGGAACTTCTCTCTGGAGGTGCCCCAGCCTCTTCCATTAAGCTGGTCCTGTCCCCTCCCTGCCCCCAGCTAGGCTTCACTCCCACTAGGGGACGCTCTTCCAGCTCCCTCTGGGTGTTTCGGCTTCAGTCCCGGCTAAAGATAATTAGGTAGCATCACAGGGTGTGCATGATTCTTGCAGGGCTGGGTGGAGCTGGCATCTGCAGAAGCATTTTGGGATCTTGGGCACAGTTGGGTTTTGTCCCCGGATGCAGCCTGATTTCCTTCCTGTCATTCTGGCTTTCAGCCAGGGGCAGCCCTGGAGAAATTCCCTCACTGTTGATGTCCAGCTTTTGAAGGTCCGAGGCAGGTGTCGCAGTGGTAGAGACATGGACCTGCTGGTTACCCGGCACCCACTTCTCCACATGCCTTAGCGATCTTCCCCCAGGAGTGCAGCAAGGGCTGTCTTGGGCCAGGAGTGGGAGCGGCTTGTGAGGTACCTGGCGTCTTGAGACCCCCTGTCTGCACTGCAGGGGTGCCGAGTGTCTGGCATGCCGCAGTGCTAGCGAGGACCATAGGCCCACCTGAGTTCTGTGGTTGCCCTTCCACACTGACATGCTGTGCAACACACTTTGTCATTGTGATTTTTTCTGTATTAATCATATTCTTTCGTGGCTGTTAAAAATAGCATCAAATGGCTTCTATTATATTACCCCACCGAGAGAGATAACTTTGGTTTTACGTGCATGTGTTTTTCTATACCCGTAACAATGGTTTATGATGATGAACAAAGAAAAGCCCCGATTCCAGGAATTCCAGTTCCCTGTGCTCTCCTGTGCCCAGGGTTTGCGCAGCATGGTTTAATTGACTGCATGGAACATTAAAATGCAGATTACCCGGACGTGCTGCTTGGACCCACCTCCAGGACTGTGACCAGGGAGAGTGCTAATGTATTAGCCATCTTCACAGGGAGCGAGGAAGACAGTTTGTCCTTTTGGGGAGCGCCCTTATCTCCCCAAAGGAAGAACAGGTAGAGGATGAGGGAGAGTGGGCGGGCCAAGGAGGAAGAGGCTGCTCACACTGGGACTTACGGGCCTGCAGGAATTCACATTAAAACCGGGCAAACAGCCCCTGTGCCCGTAGGCCTCTGGTATATTTCATCTTTAGTGATACGTAAATCAGGAACTTCTGGTTGTAAGTAACAGCAGGGCGGAATTCGTCCTCAGCAGCAGCTTGGAAACCAAGGGAAAAAAAGCCACAGTGTTCATTTTCTTCCCTCGTGTTATAAATTAGAATTGTCGCCGGCTGGAATCCGAATGATGTATGGCTATTTTTAGGTCATATTTATGTTTGGAGTTATTTGCGGCTCTCACACTTACAGACTGCAGCCTGGCCCCTCAGGACGGGACAAAGGAAACGTGCAGGATGGCGGGGGCAGGGGGCTCCCTTGACTCGCGTGGCCGTGCAGGAAGTGGGACAGGAGGACAGCCTCAGGTGCCTTGGCCAATGACACTAGGAACCTCACTTCACGATTCCCATAGAGGGAGGCTGCACGTTGTCCCAGAGCAGCCAGCAAATACTGATGGCATAGCTACGTTAGCAAAGCTGTGTGGAGTCCACAGAGGAAGCAGGAGCCGTGTCCCTGCCCCACAGACTGATGATCGGGTTGAGGTGATAGCCATGGCTATAGATGAAGGTCACAAACAGTGCTGAGAACTATAGAAGGCTGAGCTTTTATGAAGAGTGTTCTGGGAGTCAAAAGTGTGCTGCAGCGATCAGAGACATTTCCTAGTTATCAGCTAAACTTGTAAAGTTGGGGAGGAGCTCATGTGAGTATGTATTTGCATATGTGTAATTTGCATACTGCTTCCTTTTCCCACTCTGTTGATGTTTAGACCTCTCTCCTCCTGTTTAACAGCTATATAATATTCCACCACCATAAACACTTGAGCTATTCCCCCAGGGTAGACTTTTACACGCCTTCCAGGTCTCCACCATTTTTATACTCTCTTCTTGCACATGTAAGCAGCCTGGACCAGGAATTGCTGGGTTGTATGGTACAACCAGTTTCAGTTTGGCTGGATGCTGCCAAATCGCTCCTAAGTGACTGTACTAATTACATGCCCACCGGCACTGGAAATTCTCATTTCCCCCTGCCCCCTCGCACACTGACAGATGAAAGATGGCACCCCGTCCAATTTGGATTCGAGTTTTTCTTAATTATTAGTGGGCATGGGCATCTCCTCTGGTTCATGGGAGTCTTTGCAGTGAGTGCTGTTGTGTGGGTATGGATTTTTAAGCAGCTCCAAAGAAGGACTTTTCAGCCCCCAGATCTCAGGCGCGTTGCTCCTGCATTAGCTCCGATCTGAACCCAGGTGGGGAAGCCCGGTGAGCAGTGCTTCCCACCTGGGAAACTGCATCTCACAGGAGGAGGGGCCTTCCCAGCTCACCCCGCTTCCTCCGTCATTGCCCCAGCGATGAGCACCTGCGTCTCCCTGGGCTCGGCGCCCACCGGCCTCCCCTGCAGGAGAGGGCAGACGGTGAGGCGCAGCGGCTTGAGGCTGTGCCTGCTTGCAGCCTGAGCCGCTGGCTCAGTTCGAGGGTGTGATGAAGATGTTTGGATGTACCGTTTAACGTATCACTTGCTCTAAGCCTCCCCTCAGGCAAGAACACTTGCAGCCCTGTGCCCGGAAGGAGGGACTGCTCGGTGGCAGAGCTTCTTTTGTTCTGAGGTTGGGGCCCTGGATGCCCATTGATTTTCCCAGCCAGGCCCAGGGCGGGGGCAGATGCTTCTGAAGCTGACGAGCTGCTGGGTCCATGATTAGTTGTGTTGTCTGCAGGCCGGGAGAAGCCAGCTCGATAAGGTTTCCAAGGATGACTGAAGGTTGGCAGGGAGGGAAGGGAAGGTGGTTGTGATGTCAATGTTTTGAGAGAGGAAATCTGAGAGTCTGAAGTGGGTCTTGCTCCCAGGCAGGTCATGCCTGCCTGTCTGGTGCTACACAGGCAGGAGGCACTTCAGGGGTGGGGTAGGGGCCCCCTGAGAGCAGAGAGCCAGCTTGAAAGCATTGCTGTGCCTCCAGGACCACCAGAGCCCTGGGTCGCACGTGCCAGGTGATGTCAGCCGGGGTGAGGTTGACCTCTGGGCCACACTGGAAGACTTCTCTCAAATTCACCGCACTCCCAGCACCTGGCAGGGCTGTCCTAATTCTGGGGTTCACCCCTCTCCTGAGGCTGGCTCTCTGATCCTCATTAACCCCACGCCTTTGCTGCTGGGTCCCCAAAACAGGTGGGAACTGCCCCCTTTGTTCTGGGACAGTCACAGGCTCATGAATCTCCTGTTTAGGCCTCCTCAGTCCTCATAAAAATGTCCATGCAAAGTACACATAATTATACCCATTTCAGAGATGGAGGGAGTGAGCCGCAGAGAGGGTTTCTCTGGCCCCAGCTCACGCCACAGGTCAGGGGCATGCCTGGCTCTGAATGAAGCTTGCGCCTTGCCCTAGACCAGCTGCCCTGGCACCGGGGTGGGGTCCGTGGACTTTCATATCACAGGCTGTGTTTGTTCACCGCACTCCCTTCATTCATCAGCCCGACACTGGGTGTTTTCTACCTACCAGCATCGTGGCAGGCCCTGAGGATGCAGGGATGCACACAAGGATAGCCTGGTCCCCAGTCCCATGGGAGGCAGAAAACCAAGCATGCAGCCCCAGTGAGGCAGTGCTGGAAGATTTGCAAGGCCCCGTGGAGCACATGGCAGTGGGTAAGGCAGACTTGGCCTTAGGAATGACATGGATGGAAGGCAGCAGGGTAGGGCGGGAGCCAGATGGGCAACAGGGTAGGGATGGGAAGTGTCAGTGAGTGATGATCGAATCTGCTGAAAAGTAGCCCATGTGACCTTAACCAGCAGGTGGCCAGCTTGGTGACATGTCAGTATTTCTTCCAGCCCTATCCGCACCAGATGCCTACTGGGGATGGGGTGCTCTGATCACGTGGGTGCATGTGTGTGCGGGTGCATGTGTGTGCGCGTGCATGTGTGTGTTGCTAGGAATCAAAACCAGGGCTTCACGTGCACAGGCGAGGCAAGTGCTCTTCCACTGGGCTACAGCCCAGCCCTGCCTGCTCTGATCTCAAGATGCGCCTGTGCGCATGGCCATTTGGGGACGGTGGCCGGTCCCGGTTCTGAGGCTGTTGGTGCAGCTGCAGTAGCTGGACTAAGACCTGCTGCTCACAGAGCCCATCCTGGAGAGGAAGGGACTCCCCGGTCTGGACCACCTTCGGTCAGAAATGCCAGTCCCCCACCCCTGACTGTAAGTTTCAGACATGGAGAGGACGTTTAGTTTTGCTAACCTGTTTGTGCTGCCTAGAAAGAGTGAAGGGTTTCCTTGACTTCTCCATTAACTGCCCGAAGCTCGAAGCTCAGCAGTAGCACAACAGCAGCAGCGGTAAGGAGGTTATATTTTGGGACTCGGCTTCATTAGAACGATGTTCTTTATTTGGGCACTTAGGCCCCATATTTAAAAAAAAAAAAAAAAAGCACCTCTTTTAAAAGTAGGAATGATATTGTAGTTACTGCATTAGGAATTAACAGGGCATGAAATAACTGTCTGCCTTGTGGCCATGCCAGATCATTTCAGCTCTGCTTGCAGCCATAAGATAAATAGGTGTCTTGCTTGCAGCTGATGGGAAATGTTCTAAATAGCCAGTCACAAGCATGCATGGTGCCCAGATAAAGTTTGGAAAGCAGCAATGAATGGATAAGGAGGAAGCAAGTTGGCTAATGAAAAGACAGAGTGGCGGTGACTCCCGAAGGGGCCAGGGGCCTGTGTGCTGCCATGTGCATTTTTCACTGAGACTTTTTAACTTTTAGTAAAATAACATATCTGGTTTCTGGACATTTTTCTGTCCCTCACCTCCTTCAGACTCACCGTGTGCCCCCAGTGTTCCTTGTTCAGAACCCGTATCTCCCCAGGGCTAAGTCCACACTGTCTTAGCTTTGTGACTTCTGACTCTTCCGTGGTCCTGCCCTGATGTTCTCCAGCCGGACGTAGCTCTTTCTTCAATCGCTGTAGCATTGTTTCTGTACCTTTCTTACGAAGCATTCACTCTGAATTTATATCAGTTTGTCCAGTGCAATAAAGACATTATTTGGTACCTTCCATACTTGAAACCCTGTTAAGCGTAGGATGTATAGAGGAAAATAAGAGTGCATCTTGCGGGCAAAACATACCTTGCTCCAGCGACCTACTTAGGAATGAAGGTTTTAGGGGATTGACCGACCTTGCTTATCCTCTCCGAGGACAGGCTCTGGATCAGTACCCAGGGCCTTGTTCTAAGCAGTGAGATCTGCTCAACGTCTAGAACACATCCAACCCTGTGATACAGTTGTGAGATACTTCGTCACCATTGGTTGCACATCTGGAACTCAGGTCCACGTCTTTGGTTCCAAATCCAGAGCTGCCTGTCCTGTCTGGCTGAAGGAGTCTTATGACATCTCCAGTGGAGGGAGCCGGTCTATCCCATGCACCTACGCCGTCTCCCACAGTTCTCTGCAGAACTGCAATCTCTGAAGTTTTGTACCGCATTCCGCTGGTACACCAAGTCACAACTCAATTTCCTGTTACCTGGATACGTTTTGGGAGAACCATTCAGGAGCTCAAATCCATAGTCTTTCCTTAACTTCTAATTACCAAGCATCCCTGGTGATACGTTCCTACCCCAGTCATATAATTAAGATGGTAGGTAATAAATAATATGAAACCAGCCACATTTTGAAGCAGTAGAAGCAGCCCTTTCTGGTCCATTCTGCTGAGTTCATGATGCCCAGCAGGGAGACGGGCTTGCCTCTCCTCTGTCCTAGTCCACTCGGGCTGCTATAACAAAATGCCAGAGGCTGGGCAGCTTGCACATAGACATTTGTCTCTCATAGCTTTGGAGCATGGATATCTAAGGTCAAAGGGACAGGCAGATCGATGTCTGGCTAGGGTTCACTTGCTGGTTCCCAAGTGACACCTTCTCACTGTGTCCTCACATGGTGGAGAGAGGAGGGGACTCTGGAGTCTTGTTGTTTAGGGCAGTAATCCATGCACAAAGCCCCACACTCAGTGTCTCCGACATATGCGTTTGAGGACCACAGATACTTGGCCTGCAGCACCTTCCTAAGGCCTGCTCCTTCCTCACTTCACCCAAAAAACAGCAATAGCAGTGTGGGCAGAACTTACTGAACTCGTACTGAGTGTCTGTGCTGTGCACGGTGTCATTCATTTCCATGGCAACATCCCTGTTAAGTAGGTACTATGACTATCCTCATTTTTAAAAATTGCAGGTTTTCAAATTACTTGGGACTATTTTAATTATAAAAACATACACAATGAGATTCTGATAAGCTTCTAACAATACCATGAATTAAAATACATCCTCCACTTAAAAAACAAAACAAAATCTTAGGTCACATTGCTATTTAGCTTTCTTTCCAGAAGGAATAAGATCAGTCTATGCTGGATAACAAAACTCTGGAATTCGGGGCTGAGAATAATTGATTGATTAGATGCTTGATCTGTTCAGACTCCTGTCCTCATTCTATGCGGGGAGCACGAGAAGACAACATGCAGGCCGCTAGCTGTCCACTTCCTCGGTTGGGAGCTGGTCCCCAAGTGCCCTGAACACCTTGCATACCCGCTGTCCTCTCCAGGTGTGATCCGACTCAAGTCCGCGTAGCCTTTGCTTGGGAGAGAGTGAGAGAATATGGGAGTTTTCTTAGGATGAGGATGTCCTATGTGTGTCTGCATAGCCCCCGAAGGCGTCTCCTGTATTTCCTGACGGTCTCTGACCATGTCAGGAGCCTCCCTTGAGTCTTTGCAGACAGAGATTTGTCTGCTTGGGGTGCTGATCGATGGCAAGGAAGACACAGGGCAGTGCACGGTTTTATCTCCTACACGTTATTGACGCGGGGACTGGAATAAGCAGGAGGAGCTGTGGCCGGTGCTGGGGGAGAAGCCACTCCCGGAAGTTTGCGAGTGAACCCAGGCGCTGAGGCCGAGGGTCCTCTGCTCCGCTGAAGAGTGAGTCCCGGGTGCCGAGGCGCTGGGGTGCAGTGGTCTTCACAGCTGCCGCCCGGACCAACCAGGTCTCCTGCCGAGTAGTACTGGGAGGGAAACTTATCAGCAAAAAACATGCCAGGAAGACCTTGAAGGGAATGTAATTCTCGTTTCTTCTAGATGACAATGTGTCCAGTAAAAGATTTTGTCATGTCCTTTTTTATTTTTATTTATTTATTTTTGTGGGTACTGGGAGTCGAACTCGGGCCCTCGCACTTGCCGGGCAGGCGCGTAGGCTGCTGAGCCATCTTACCGGCCCTCATGTCCTTTTTTAAACTTGCCCGGAGGGTCAGGAAGCCGGAAGTCCCCTGATGGAAGCACAGGGGTGGAATGTGACTCCACGGCTGAACTTGGGTTTAGTTATTATCCCAGCAGCCCTCCAGCACCACCATGATTAGCCCGTAGGCCACAGGTGGAAATTCGAGCATATTCGGTGACGATGTCAACCCTTGAAAACGCCGTCGAACTCGCCGGGCAAGGCCGGTTCTCTGCCCGGATGTCACTGTGCTCCGGGCTCACTCAGCCAGGTCCCCCGGGTGCTCAGCATGCTTCGCAGGCTCACCCAGAAGCTGAGAAGGCATCTTAAGACCTCGCCATCCGTTTTTCCCCTCAGTAGAGGACTAGACATGGTAGGTAGTGTTGGGGGAAGAATATCCCTTGCCTTCCCTTGACTGAATCGTAAAGTATTGATTTTCTCCACGTCTGTCGGTTTCCTGGTGTGGCTGGCAAGTGGACTCCTACAATTGCGGCCAGGACTTGTGTCCCCAAGGGGCGCCCACACTCATCAGCATGGATCTCCAGCCTTGTCCTAGGCTGGAGTCCCACCCAGTGGACCTCACCTGCCCCATATGTCACCTGCAGAGGGAAGGTGCGAGGTCCACACACTCCTCAGGCCACGACTCTGCCTGGGTCTTCCCATACCACAGCCGAAACCATGGGGACAACGGGTGTAGACGAAGGGCTTTGTTGCTGGTACCAGTGGGAGTGGGGCAGAGAATGTCAGTGAACAAATAAAAGAGGGGACCGCTCTTCATACACGGCTCAGTTTGAGGTGGCTCTGATGGTGGCTGGAGCAGATCTGTTTTCTCCTACAGGGTTGTTCAGGGTTCGGGCTACTGCGCGCCTCACGTCCTCCCCTGACGCAAAGCCGGAACTGTGGACAGAAAGCAATGCGTTCGTGAAAGAGTACCTCTCAGCTTCTCGCATTTCTCTCCTTCGGTTTCCTCTTTGCACTTTTGATTCCAACACTGGAAAGGCCAAGTGCCCACAGGGCCTGGCTTACACTCTGTCCCCCCTCCCGAAGAACCCAAGGCCGACGCAGAGATTGAAGAGGGTGCAGGGCTCCTCGTGCCTACAGGGTAGCTGGAGACCAGCAAGGTTGGCATCCCCAGGGGCCCATGTCCGGCCCCACCCTGTGGACTGAACCCCAGCCTGCGTGTTAGTGGGATGCCCACCGCATTCACACGCACCTAGGTTTGGACAGGTAGGGTCCTGCCTGGGGGCCTCACCCTAAGGCAGGTAGTTTTACATTTTAATCTTATTTTAAACAAAAAAATTGAATGGGAAATTTCACAAGTCGGTCTGACATTCATTACTTGACCCCTAGCACTTTTTAAACTTAACCGAAATCCCTGATTATGTGGTTGGAGCCTGTCATTTTTCATTCTGCCCTTGGCAGTGAAGCCAGAGAATAGATTTCTGAATGCAGAGCACTCTAACTGACGATGACCAAACAGATCCCTCAGCCCTCTTGTCATGGGGAAGAACCATGTCCTCACATGCTGAGCTAGTTCCTCTGGGCGGGCACCCTGCTGGTCCCTTTAATATCATAGCCCAGTGCTTGGCATGGGACTTGGTGCCCATTAAACAGTTTCTGAATGAATGAATGAGTGAATGGACCAAACAGTAAATATTTATGGTATTATGACCACATAGTCTGTCCCAGTTATTAAACTCTGCTGCTGTGGTATAAAAGCAGGCATGGATGATAGTCAAGGGAAGGGCACGGCTGTGTTCCAATAAAGCTTTATTTACAAAGACAAGCTGTGCTCTGGTTTGGGACATGGTGATAGTTTGCCTGTTCGTGTTAGGTTATTCAGCAATTTCTAGAAGAAGCAGGTGCTGCAGGAGCCCATGAGAGTTGATGGGGATGACCAAGGACATGCCACCAACCCCTGAAGGCCTTTGGTCTGAGCCCTGGGATGCCCTAGGCATCCTAGCCTGACGCTGGTATGCTGTTTATACTCAGCTCATGTTTCCGCAATGAGCTAATACTGTATCCCTGGGGAGGGTTAGGGTTTCTTCTTTTTCTTCCTCATTTTTAGTGGCAACATGTCCACATGGCATAGGCTTATTGTCTCATCCTACCTTGTCCTCAGCCTGAAGTAGTTAGGCGATCTCTCTTGTGAAGGGCAGTTGGAAAGCGGGAGTCGGGAAATGCTCTGTTTCTCCTACAAGCACAGGGCCCTGCTGTGTGGCATTGCAGGAGCACCAGACATGTCTTAGTGACATGCTCAGTGTGGGACAGCTGAGCCAACACCGTATGGCCCTGCTAGAACCTGGTGCGCAAGGACTGGGATGTCACACAAGAGGGAAAGGACTCTGCCTGCAGCTTCAGGCTGGACGTGCATGGAAAGAAGCTGGCCAGGCCGGAGGTAGCAGTGTCCCCTCGATGGTGACCGTGGGGAGGGTGTGCATGTTATTTGTTCCCACTTGAGGAGTTACATGACAGCACGAGACAAAGGCTGGGGCTCCCTTTCGTCTTTGCTGCCACAGTCTACATAGAGCTTTGTGATGGATGCTCAAGGTAGACATTTATTACAAGAGTGTAGGAAACGTCAACTCTTTGTGCATTGATTATTTAGAATTTATTTTATTAAATATTATAGGTGGCATGTGATAAACCAAAGCTCTGCTGGCTTGCAGCGTAATGATTCATGTATCTGAGGTGGTGATAAGGGAATCAAAGCTTGGGTCTGCCATTTCAGAGGAAGAATATGGATTATTATTAGATCTGAAATGGGCCTCTCGAGAAACTTCCTTAAGGGAACACATGTATCAATAATTTCTCCTGTATGCGAGAATCCTAATGTTTCACTTACAGAAACATAAATTCCGCAGCAAGTGGCTGTGAGCCTCCCCTCCCTTGGTTCCTTACATCCTTCACTCCTGGATGGTGGTTTTTAGCCCATCGTTGGGGTTCTGTGTTCATGCCTCTTTTATCTGCACGCTTTGCCTTCCTCGTTTCTAACTTTCAATGCTGCAAAGCTCTGCTGGGGTCTGTGTCCTTCAGCATCCAAGACAGTCTTGGAGCTCAGGATAGTGCATTTGACTGTGGTCCCATTGCTTTGAAATGTTTTAAAACACCATGTTAACTTCTCAGAGAGCTCTGTGAGCGACTGTTAGACCTCAGCTAGTGACTGTTAGACCACTCTGATGGGAGTGAGGTAGCTTGCGTGGGACGTAGGGTGTTGTCTGGGCTTCGCCTGGCTCTGGAGCAGCCCCCTTCCAGGTCATGTGAAGCCAGGCAGGAGTATGCCGTTGGCTCCCAAAGGCCGCGTTGGATGGCCACCTAGCCACCACCTCGGGGCAGATGACATTCCCAGGGGATAACAGATTGCTATCAGGATCTATGCCTTACTACCGTGCATCTCCGAGATACCTGCCTTTCAAAATATTCCATGACTTCTTTTTCTTCCCAAAATATTAGCAGATGTTACATGCTGTAATCTTTTCCATAGGACTGAGGGAAAGTAAATTGGGAGACCTCACGACTCCTTATGCCCCCCAAGATTCCTTACTGTCCACATGCCCACTGCTGAAATGAAAAAGATTGCTTTTTCCTGGTGTGATGCCCCAGTGCTGGTTTTTTGCTTAAATCCCCATTTTCTTGTGTGCTTTTATACCTGGAATTAGGCCTAATTGTCAGTATAACACTGTATTAAGAGCAGTTTCCCAAAAGAGCTCACCCTGAACCACTCAGCAGTTATTTCTTACAAACAGAATCTGTTTGACTTTCCACACGACTGATCAGTCCACGAGGAAGTGAGTTTTGCTGCTGACCTTTAATTCTTTAATTGCTGTGAAATAGTTGAAAGAGTCTTAAATTATAGCCTTCACCTGAAGGTAGGCAGAATGAGGCTCCCTCGGTCTCTTTATAGCCGGTGGCTTGCTTTCTGGTTGTTCTGTTTTCATCAAATCCACGCATTCCTTTCCCTTCACGGGGAGGTCAGCGTGGATGACAGTCCCACGCCTTTGGTGTTTGTGTCCTTGGCTTCTGTCTCGCAACACCCAGCACGGTTGGGGCTCGGTTGATAGTTTCTGAAAGACTGAACCCCCGGAGTTTCCGGTGCCTGAAGGAGGATGGGGGTTCCCAGCCGTGATTCGGGGCATACTTGCTAGGGGGCGCCCCTGACATCGGCAGTAGGCTTGAGTGCCAGCAGCTTCCTTCTCGCTGCAGAGCCCTGGGCATTTGCCTGTTCTTGGAAGGCGGTGGAGTAACCTTACTGAAGCAGCTTCCTTCCCCAATTAATGAATGCTTTCAGACACGATCCGAAATGTTTGGAAACTGGATGCAACCCAGTGTTTTGGCCGTCATTTTTTTTCTCCTTTCACAACACCTGGCAATAAAATTCTCAGGCTAAATACCAGATGAGTGCGTGCTTCATTACGGAGAGCAACTTCGTCTCTAACTTTTTTAAGCCCTCCAGATGGAAGCACCGCATAAATGTGGAGAGGCTGAGAAGGGGAAATGAAAATAAATGCACTAAGAAATAAAGAATCTGTTTTTTATACTTTCCTTTGCAAATAGCGTTTGCAATGACATATTGTGAATGGACTGAATTATAACAAAAACAGAAATGAAACCGTGCTCGGGGGTAGGAAGAGCAATTGTTACACTTACTTTCACTGATATAATGCAGCGCCACGCTTTTTACACTCAATTAGTTTGCACATTGTGTTGGACACAAACCAGAATGTAGAACATTTTTGGGTTTTGTTTTTACATGATTAAGGAAGATGAGATGAAATAAATTCAGTAAATTACCCTCAGTTCCATTTTGGTCTGAGATATTTGTGTTTTTTTCCTCCTCACCCCTGGTGTTAAGGAATAAGCCTTTTCCTCTGGTAGAAGGGCTGGGGTTCTGCTCCCAAACATCGCCCTTCCTGGGATCCATAGGTTTTCAGTGCGGTTCCTTCTCCTTCGTTAGGGCCATCTTTTGCGGCATAAAAAAGGTTATGAACCAGAGCAGTTTGCTTTCGGTGTTTTGCCTGATTTTGTGCTTTGACTATCAGAAAGAGGAGCAGGTGGGATGGAGGTCCCCAGATGTCAGTGAGCATTTCGGCAGCAGAAGTATCACCAAGGCTGCAGATTTCAAGGTCCTCGTTTAATTTATTTTGCTTAATTATCCTTCCTTGCATTTTTAATGCTCCTAATATGGTAATATTAAGAATTGCAGTGTGTGATTATGCACTGCTCATTTCAATGTGTGTTGGATGTGCGGGGAGGTGTGGGCTGATGCCAAGAGCCAGGAGCTGACCAACTGAGGCACCCAGCCTGGTGCCTTTGTGGTGGCAGCTCCGGCTTTCTCTTTGGGTCCTTTGCGGCAGGTGACAGGGACCAGTGTTTCCAAACTTCCCCGTGCAGACATGTCCCTGGGCCCCCGGGCATTCTAATTTGGTCGGTCTGCGGTGGGAGGGGAGCGTAGGATGTGCTTTTATGGCAAGTCGCTGGCGAAGACAGTGCTGCTGGGGCTGCAGATTCTACTTGAGTCGTGAGGACGGGAAGACATCAGGGAGTTCAAATGACGTCAGCTCTCTCGCCTGGCTGCTGATCAACTAGTACCAGGTACTAGAACTCGCTGGAAATAACAACACCTGCAGTGCAGCCAGGTTCTCGATGCCTGCACAGCAGATTCCTCCTGGCACAGAAGGTGTGGCCCGGCCCTGTAGCACTTCTGCCTTTTAAAAAGATCACCCTCATTGCATTCCTGCAGGGGAAATTCATCCCAGCATGGCATACTCAGCGATTGTGTGTTTGATATTCCAAACCACAAACACTAATAAGAAAACAATAGGAGAAACCTGGTAGGTATAATATCCAATTATAATTATTTTTTACTCCAAAAAGCACATCAAATAAATAATGCAGTTTATGTTACTTCTAGAAAATGCGGCAGCATTAGTTAATTTACATAAATTATACAACTCATTATCTTTGTTTATGAAAAGCCTTAGCAATATTTTGGCTTATGGATCGAAAAGCAGGGAAAATATCCCAGATTTCAGCTCAGTCTGCTTTTTCTTTCCCGCCGTCACCTTTTTATTTATTTACAGGAAGAGCGTCTGTCTGACAGGTCCCCTTAGGAGGACTGTCCTTTCCTCGTGATGAATGGGTTGCCTCACATTCACCTTTTGTTTATAAAAAGCCAAATAAATACAAGTGAATTAATTCAAGTGGCGAGAGGAGGCTCAGAATGACGAGCTTGCCTCCCTCTGCCGATTGCACACGGGGAATTGGGGAAGGGACTTTGGGGACAGGGCAGGGCCTCCTAGGAAGTTCCCAGGCTGGCTGGGCGGGGTGCTCTGATCCCTCCTCCCAACTCGTCACCTGCAAGCAGCTGGCCTCTCTGCACCCTCCGAGCCACATCACCAGCCACATGCAGCTGTAGAGCACTGAGATGTGTGGGACAAGTTGTCAGGGCCAGATCCACACTTGGTTCCCAAGACTTAGTATAAAAGAGCCGTGTTAGTAACCCATGAATGTTCTTATTGGTTCCATGTTGAAATAATACTTTAAATCTATTGGCTAAATAAATTACGTCATTAAAATCCGTTTCGCCTGTTTCTTTTCTCGCTTTATTGTTGCCACTGTCGATGTGGCTCACGTCATCTACCAGGTCTGAGAAGCAGGCTGGAGGCCCGGAGGGTGCTTGACCGTGGCTGTGATTTCGGCGACTTCCGATCCCTCTCCCAGCCCTGTATCAGGCTCTGACTTGTAATCAGAAACTTAGGGCTCGGCGCAGTGGAAAGGGAAGGTCTTGTTTCATGGTTTGGCTGGAGATTTGAAGGGCGCGTGGGAGAACAACATGATGTAAGAAAACTGAGCTCTTTTCCCTCAACAGTGCTTGGCTGTTGCTTCCAGCTTAAATATTAAAGCTTTGCCCACAGATGGAGGAACCCAGCCTCCAGCTTGTTTCTGAGGGGAAACTGGTGAATCCTAAATTCTCCTCCCTCGCTCATGCAGATCTGGGTGTGCCGGTGCAGGAGGGAGAATTTATGTGATTTTGGCGGTGGGCAGACCTGGCCGTGCCACGCTGCGGAGTATGGACTTTGGGTGTGAGTGTGTTCAGGGTGCCCGAGGGACCTTGGGGCTTCTGCATGGCATAGCCTGGGACCCCGAAGCTTTACTTCCTAACACTTGGGAGGCTAGAGACTCAGATTTCTGCCACTGCTCAGGTGGTGGTCGATTATTTGATCTCTCCATCCATCCATTCATTGCAGAAACATGAGCACAGGCCCGCTGTGTGTCGGTGCTGTGCTGGGTGAGGGGACACAGGGATGCACACAACAGACATGCTCTCAGTTCTCCTGAAGATCCAACTTAGTGACTGTGTGGTAGGGTGGGGACAGAAGGGACAGGGGTGAGCAGAGGTCCCTCAGGGCCCCTGGGAGGAGGTGGAGGGAGGGGCAGAAGGCTGGCACCCAGATGGCAGCTCCAGCCTCAGTGGCTCAGGAAGGCCTGGGATGGGGACATTTGACCTGTTACTTGGAGCAGGAAGAGCCCTTGCTGGGGAGAGATGGGCAGGGCGTTCTTAGGGGACAGGACAGCATGTCACCCAGAAGCCAGAAGCTCCTGGGTTGTTCCACTAACAGAAAGGGACCTGGGCCAGCAGAGCAGTGGACATGGAGAGAGTGGCATGAGATGCAGCTGGAGGGGCCCACGCCTGTGGTGCAGGCTCAGCTGTGGAACGGGTTTCAGGTTCTGGCCCAAGGGTCACGGGAAGCCATCGATAGGATTGTAGCAGGGATCTGGGAGACAGTGGGAAAGTTCTAGATGGGGAACTGCATTCTGGGCCAGATGTCACTGGACATGTCTGTCGCTTAGGCCGCTGGGTGTTGGTTTCTTCATGTCTGGAGTGGAAAGGCTAGGGGAGAGGAGGGAAGTTGGGCAGAATATTCTCTAAGGTTCCTGAGTATTTAAAGTGCCATGGTTGGGGGGCTCAGTGTCTCATTGTTTTCCCATCTTGGAATTGAGTCACCTCTGTGTCCCCTGGGACCGATCTGGATGGTGTAGGAAGCACCGGCATGTCCGCGCAGCCTTCAGCTTTCACATCTGTGATTCTGTGGCTTCATAAGGCACAAGGAGACAGAATTCTCCTTGACTGTGCCCAGGAATCACAGTCGAGAGCCAAGGTGTCCACACGTAGGTCTGGGGTGAGAGCCTGGGCATCTGTAGTTTCTCAGGAGCTGCCTGGGTGATTGATTCTGCATACCGGCCAGATTGGAGACTGCAGCGTGTATCTCTGTTAGGGGACAGAGAGCACCTTTTAGCCAGAGGCTGTGTGACAGCGTGCCAGATGCCTAAGGTGCATGCAGCTTCCTGGGACTGCCCCAAGTTCAGATACCCAGATCTACCATCAGGCGGTGGCTTAGTTCAGAAATTATGATCCACCACTTTGCACGTGGGAGATCTACCGCAACCTACAGATTACATGGACCCATGCCAGACTGAGGGCCTTGCTGGTAGAGTCTTGTCCCACACTGATATGTTATTTGCTGAAAAGGCTAAGGGACTAGTTGTCATAGGTGCTGCTAATGAAGATTTGGGACATTTCTAATGCACATTCCCTGTCCCCTCCCTGCCTCCACTGAGTGTCTCCATAAAGCTTAAGAGCCCCGGGGTGGGACCTAAGTGTGAATCCCATCGCCTCTTGCACATCTCTGAAAATAGCCCAAGACCTCTAATGACAATGGCAGTGGGACAGGCAGGGAACTGAGCATCCCACCCAAACCAGCTGAAACGTGGACAAAGTCTGCGACACCAGCGTCAGGTGCTGGGCAGTGGACAGCACAGGGCTGTGAGATCTGCGAGGAGGGAAAGGGGCTCTGGCTTTCTGGATGGAGGGATTTTCCAGGCAGCAGTGGGCCGACCACGTGGAGAAGATGGAGACTGGAATCTGAGGAGTGGAGACAATGGGCATTTGTAGGGCAGAGTGCTGGAGACCACTGAGAAGGGAACTCAGCAGAGAGAACTCAGTGTCTGTGGCTAAATACTGAGCTCTGCACAGTGTTGGTCAAAAATAACTAGTGGGAGCTGAAAGCTAAAATCTGAGCTCACACAGAACAGGGAGAAGTTCAAGTTCAGATCAGACCCTGTGAAGAGATGTTGATGAATACCTGGGGGTGGAGCAGAGACCCCAGAAGGATCACACCGTAACAATAGGGCTAAACCCTGCTGCAGTGAAGACCACCCTGGACCATCCTGACAGGCAGGACCACAGAGCTCCTGGGGAACCAGCTGATCCGCATGGGCTGCAGGAGGCTGACAAAACGGAATCCAGCACTCTTTAAAGTCAGGTAACAAAACCCACACTCAGTGTATTATTTGCTGTGCCTTGAACTCAATAAAAAGTTATTAAACATGAAAATGTGACCTACATACAGGAGAAAATCAGTCAGTAGAAATGGAGCCCAAATAACAGATGTGGAATTCAAAGGCAAGGACTTTAAAACAGCCAACATAAATACCTTCAATATAAGAATGTGTACATACCCTCACTTATTTAAAGGAAAAGACAAATAGAGTGAGGCAAGAACCAATTGGAATTTTTAGAGTTGGAAAATATAATATGTAAAGTGGAATTTTCACCCATGAGTTACCTAGTGATACGTAACAAATTACTGCACATGTGGCATCCTGAAACAGCACGCACTGATCATCCACAGTTTCTGAGGGTCAGGCGCCAGCAGGGCTCAGTGGAGTCCTCTGCATCAGCGCCTCGCACAAGGCTGAAGCGTAAGAGCTGACCAGGGCTGAGGTCTCATCCGAAAGCTCAGTGGAGGAAGATCTGCTTCTAAGTTTTCTTGGTTGTAAGAATTCAATTCCTTGCCTGATGTTGGGTCAAGGACTTCAGTTCATAGCTGGCCCTTACCACAGGCCACCTTCATTACCTGGCCACATGGACCTCTCCAACATGGGAGCCCAATTCATCAAAGTGTGCGAGCCACAAAGACCACAGAGGGAGTTTGCTAGCAAGACGGAAGCCACTGTTTCTTATAACCTAGTTACAGAAGTGGCATCCCATTATCTTTGAGGTATCCTACTGGTTAGAAGCAAGTCACAACACAATCACCAGACTGCAGTTACACAAGGGGACGAATGCCAGGAGTTAGATTTCACTGGGAGCATCTTAGGGTCTGGCTGTCACAATGGCTTAATAGCCGATTAGATGGAGTATTAAAAAAGGATCAATGAACTTGAACATAAAGCAATAGGAACCACTCAAACTGAAAGGCAGAGGGAAGAAAGCATAGCAGGGTCTTATTGAACTATGGGCCAGTATCAAACTGAACAGTATCTGAGCAGTATCAGTATCAGATCTAGTATACGTATAATTGGAGGCCCAGACCTGGTGAAGGGGCAAAAGGATTTGGAAGAAATAAAGAATTTTTCCAAATTTGATGAAAACTGTGAAGTCACAGATCCTAGATGCTCAATGAATCTGAACAAAAAACAGGAAAAGTATACAGGAAAGAGTATTAAGAAATATAATCAAATTGCTGAAAATCAGCAACGAAGAGGAAATCTTTTAATTAGGTAAAAAGACATTACAAAAATAAGAATTACCACTGATTTCCCATCATAAACTTTGAAAACTACAAGACAACACAACATTTAAATTGCTAAAAGGAAAAAACTCTCAACCTAGAATTCTCTATCATTGAATATATTCTTCGAGAATAAAGATAAAGACGTTTTTAGACAAAAGCTGAGGGATTTATTGCTTAATATATCTTGAAACTACAAGATATATTAAAGGCAACTCCTCAAGCTGAAAGAACATGTTACTAGATGAAAATCCATATTTATACAAAGAAATAAGAAGTACCCCAAATTGTAACTATATGGGTAAATTGAAGGTATCTTCCTTCTTGGCTTTAAAATTTTTCCTCTAGAATATAATTGCCAAAAAATTATATGAAAGTTATCATTCTAAAGGCCTATGTAAAAAATAAAAATGACCTCAAATGATAACCCAAACATCCATTGCAGGAAATTAGAAAAAGAAAAGCAAACTAAACCGAAAATGAGCCAAAGGAAGTAATTATGACCTGGATGACTGAATTTCTAACCCTCAGTTCAGCTGTATTTGGAGATGGGCCTCTAAGGAAATAACTACAGTTAAACAAAGTCATGTGAGTGGGGCCATGATCCCATAGGATTAGTGCCCTTTTAAGAAGAGACAAAGGAGAGCTTCTCTCTTTCTGTAAACATGTGCCAAGGAAAGGACATAACAAGAAGGTAGTCATGTGCAAGCTAGAAAGATAACTCTCTGCAGAAGTCACACTTGCTGACATCTTAATCATGGACTTCTAGCCTTCAGAATTGTGAACAAATAAATATCTGTTGTATAAGCCTCTCAGTCTGTGGGATAACATTATAACAGCCTGAGCAGACAAATACAGAAAGAAATAATAAAGATCAGAGTGGAAATAAATGAAATGAAGAAATTAAATAGTAGAGAAAAATCAGCAAAACTAAAAACTAGTTTTTAAATGATTCACAAAATTGAGAGAGAGAGAGAGAATACAAATTGGTGAGCCTGATGTAGAAAAGATTGATAGCTCTTCAAAATACTAAACAGAGTTGCCATATGCCTAGCATTTCCACTCACAGGTGTTTACACAAAAGAAATGAAAACATGTTCTCAGCAAAACTGATACAGCCAATAGGTAGAAATAAAGTGAATATCCATCAATGGATGAACAGCATGTGCTATATCCATCCAATGAAATGTTATTTGGCAATAAAGAGAAATGAGGTACTGATACATATTACAACATAGATGAACTTTTAAACATTATTCTAAGTAGAAGAAGCCAGTCATAAAAGAACAGATATTATGTGATACTAATTATATGAAATGCCCAGGATAGGGTAATCTAAAGACACAAAGTAGATTAAGAGTGGCCTGAGACTTCAAGGATGTGTGTTAGGTGGGAATGAGGGATGTCTGCGAATGAGTATAAGGTTTCTTTTGGGGTGATATAATGTTCCAAAATTAGATAATGGTGTTAGTTGTACAAGGCTGTAACTATACTAAAGTTATTAAAGTACACTTAAAAGGGTGAATTTTATGGTGCTTATATTATACATCAATAGAGTGTTATAATAACATAACTTATGTCTAAAAGAAAAACAATAACAATGTATAGAAGCAAAATGTATGGCAACAATAATACAAAGGAAATCAGAGGAAAGTGGAAGTTTATTGTGGGAAGGTCTTACATTATTATTGGTAAAGTGTTGTAATATGGTTTGAAGGTAAAATACTATAATTAAAGACACATATTACATATCTTAGACACTAAAATTAAGAGAAATAACTTAATGAACCAATAGTGGAAATAAAATGGAATACTGAAAACTACTCAGTAGTTTAATTAATGAGAAGAGGAAAATGAAACAGGAAAAAGGGAAAACAAATACCTAGATAGTGGAAATAAACCCAATGATATCCATGATTACATCAACTATAAATGGCTTTAACATCCCAATTAAAAATTAGAGATTATCGGGGCCGGTGAGATAGCTCAGCGGCATAAGTGCCTGCTCGGCAAATGCGAGGTCCTGAGTTCAACTCCTGGTACCCACAAAAAGGAAAAGCAGGTGGTGATATTGCTCAGCAGCACAAGCGCTTGCTACCAAGTGCGAGGTCCTGAGGTCGATTCCCGGTACTCACATTAAAAAAAAAAAAAAATTAGAGATTATCAGACTAGACAAAAAAGCAATGCTCAACTTCATGCATTCTGCAGGAAACTCTTTAACAATGAAGGCAGAAATATATCAGAAGTAAGAAGATGGGAAAAGATAGCATATACAAATACTAACTGTAAGAAAACGGAAGTGACTGTATTGTCAAGGAGAGTAGACTTTAGTACAAGAAATGTTACTCAACATAAAGAGAGACATGTCATCATGATGAAAGAGTCAGTCCATCATGAAGATGTAACAGTACTAAATGTGTGTGCACCTAATTATGTAGTTTCAAATACGTGTTGAAGTGACAGAACTGAAGGCAGGAATTGACAAATTCACAATGATAGCAGGAGATGTCAACATTCCTTTCTTAGTGATGAATAGAATGCGTAGACAGAGAATCAGTGAGAACATTGAAAGGGATTATACTGTCAACCAGCTTAATCTCATTAACATTTTTGAGGCAAGTACCGAACAACGGGAGAATACAAATTCTTTCCAACAGCAACACAGGCCTTTTGCTCACGTGGACCGTTGTGCCGTAAGTCTCATTACATTTAAAAGGATTACTCTGTGTTTTTCTGACAGTAATTGAATTTAGAATCCAGTAGCAAAATGGCATAGGGAAATGTCCAAATATTTAGATATTAAACAATAGTCCACTGAAGGTAAAATAAAAAAATCACAAAGGAAATTAGAGAATATTTTTACATAAATGAAAATTAAAAGCCAACACCAATTTGTGGGTGTGGCTAAAGCAGATCTTTGAAGGAAATTTATAGCTGTAATTGTTTATATGTACTTTAAAGTGAATAAATTAATTCATATTAATACAAGTTTAAAAGATGATCTGAACTTTCACATTTAAAAGCTAGAAAAAGAAGACAAAACCAAAGTAAGTAAAACAGGGTATTAGTAAGGTAATAATAAAATCAATAAAATTGTCTGTAGAAAAACAACAGGGAGATTTATAAAACAATCTCTCTTCAAAGATCAATAAGCTGATGAGTCTATAGATAGTCTGATCATAAAAGAGAAAAATACAAATTATTAATATCATGAACAAAAAAGGGTGGATTACTAAAGATATGCTATACCTTAAAGGTGTAACAAATGAATATCATGAATAGTTTATGGTGATAAATTTGGGAACTTAGATGAAATGGACAAGTTTCTTAAAAAACAAAAGTTACTAAAACTGACACAAAAAGAAATGGAAAATCTAAATAGCTCTGTATTTATTAAAGAAATTGAGCCTGTAATTAAAAATCTTCCATTAAAGAAACTCCTCCATGGTAAGTCCCATCAAACATTCATTGCAAGAATAATGCTAACCTCATCAAACATTTTGAGAAAATTATAGGATGATGGAACACCTCTCAGTTCATTTCAGGAAAAAAGCATGTCTGACAACAAAACAAGGCAAAGACACTATAAGAAAATGACAGATCAGCAACTTTCATTAACATAGATGTAAAAACAGAATATTAGCAAATGGACTGGAACTCAATATGAAAAGGATAAGAGACCATGACTGAGGATGATAATTGGGGTATGAAAGATTGGCTTAATATTTGAAAATCAGTGTAATTCACTGCATTAGCAGAACAACAGATACTCACCATCTAACCATCTCAACAAATGCAGAATATGATGTAATTCTACAGTCATGCATTTAAAAAATAACTCTCTACAAATAAATAATAGAAAAGAATTTCTACAGTCTGGTAAAGGACATCTAAAAAGAGGCTACTCCCAAGATTATACTTGATAGTCTGTTATTGTCCTTTCCTCTCAGACTGGGACATGGTGAATATGTCATCTTCCACCACTTTTATTCAGTACTGGACTGAGGGCTTATGGCATTGATGGGAACCTTTTAGAGCTTTCAGTGATACAAACAGCCTGCTGTGGCATGCATGCCATAGGTTCACCACCACTGACCTAGGCAGTTCAATAAGGCAATGACAAGAACCAAAGATATGGGCCGGTGAGATGGCTCAGTGGCGTAAGCACCTGCATGGCAAGCGCGAGGTCCTGAGTTCAACTTCCGGAACCCACATACGAAAAAGGGGCTGGTGATATCGCTCAGCAGCACAGGCGCCTGCTGGTGCGCGAGGTCCTGAGGTCAACCCCTGGTACCCACAAAAAAAAAAAAAAAAAAGAAGCAAAGATATTCATGTGGGAAAGAGAGGAGTGAAATTCTCTTTGTTTAGGCATTGTGCATAGAAAACACTAAAGAATCAATGAAAAAAATTACTAAAACTACTAGGTAACTTCAGAAAGACCATAGGGAACAATGTCTATGTACAAGAAAGTGTATTTCTATTAATTGACAATGAACAATTGAAAGATAAAATAATATACCATTTACAATAACTTGAAGTTTAAATAATATGTTTAGGATAAAATTACAAAATATGTAAGACCTGTAGATTGACAACTATGAAACATTGCTAAGAGAAATGAGAGAAGATTTTAAATGGGGAGGTATACCATATGCATGGATAGAAGACTCAATGTTCTTTGGGTGACAATTTTCTCTAAATTGATCTACAGTGCAGTGCAATCCCAATCAAAATCCCATTGGGATTTTTCGAATAAATTGGCAAACTGATCCTAAAACTTAAATAAAGCATAAAAAGGACCTAGAATAGCTGACAGGATTTATAAAGATAAAAGAGTTATACTATTGGATTTCAATACTTCATCTGAAGCTCTAGTAATCAGGGCAGTGTGACATTGGTGTCACTGAGTAGCTATTCCAAGAAGACAGACTTCAGATTTCAGTTTCCAAACTTTCCTAAAACCTGAACCAGAAAGCTAGACCCATTCTCGTCTTATTCTCATCTTGAATGCCCTCATAGAATTTCCTAAGAAGCCCTTCCAATGCAGGGACTACATATCATTTCCTCTCCTATCTCATTGTCCTCCTCCTCAAGATAAAAACACATTTTCCTCTTCTTATGTTTCAAAATGAATATGTACAGTATTGGTAAAAAATCAGATAATGCAGAAAAGTGCGGAAGACATTAAGTCCACCATAAATCCCACTGATACAACAACCACAATGTACATCCCTCTGGATGTTTTTCACATGCACATGTGCACACATTTTTCTACTAAAATGGGGAGTTATATCAAACTTATTGTGGTACATTTTTGTCACCATTGTCATTTCAAGTGATTTACCAATTGCTAACTGCTCTATGTCATAACACCTGCTTAATATATTTGCTGCTATTGGACATGGAGAATATGACAAAGTTTGCCATTACACATCACACTGTGAATATCATCCTTGTGTTCATTCAGCAATCCTCCAATAAACATTATTTGAAAGTTTACCGTGTGCCCAGCCTTCACACTTGCCCTGTCTTTCCTTGGGTATATTTCTAGAAGTGAAACAGTAGTGCTGGGTTGAAGATTGTATGCACTTAAAGGTTGGATACCCATGGCTGGATCCTCCTTCGGAAAGGTGTTACTTCATAACAGTGCAAGTGTCATTGGAGAGGTCCTGTTGCTGAACAGGTGATCCCCGCACCCATGGCTTCACATAGGGCAGGGTACTTAGGGATGGGTGAAACCCTTTTTTCCAGTAAAAATTCTTGGCGCCCCACCCCTGTGAGTTGCGTGTGTGGTGCTTCTATCTGACTCAGACAGGGACCGTGGAGCCCATGTCAGAGCATGCTCAGAGTTTCAGAGAGAAGTTTTCCAACCTGCCATCCAGCCACTTAATAACAGCAAGGACAATAGGAACATCATCATGGGAGCTACTGCTTATGGTGCTAAGTACTTTTCATGCTTTATCTTGATTTTACAACCATCCTGCACTGTTTCCCTGATGAGAAACCGAGGCTCAGAGAGGTGGTTAAGTCATTGCCAAGGTCACTTAGCTCATCAGAGAGCCATGATTCAAACACAAGACGTCCTACCTCCCAAGCCCAGGCTCCTTCTCCAACTTTAATTGTGGGGTTTTTGTTATCTTGTCTTTCTTTTCCTAATCACCCTGGCTCTGGGTTCACTCATTCTGGAAATATTTATTGAGCACCTTCCATGGTCCAGGAGGGAATAGAGTGGGGTCCTGGCCCTCGTGGAGCTTCCAGTCTGGTGAAGGAACATAATTGAATCCTCTGGTTTTGTGAGAAAGCGATGATGAGTGCTGTAAAGGAAGAGGGCAGGAAACAGAGGCTCTTACAGTAGGAGGATCCGACCTACTCTAGGCTCAGCGAGAGCAGCTCTGAAGTGATGTTCCGCTGCGATTGTCAGTTAATGGGGTTGGGGAGAGCCATAAAGAGGAGGGGAACAGCATCAGAGCAAGGGCCAGCATATGCAAAGGCCCTGAGGTACGAGGATGGGCATGTGCTGGAGGAAAACAATGGAGGCAGATTGGAGTATGTACAGCACAGAGCCTGAAGGGGGCAGTGATGAGAGAAGGGTGGGGTCCCACGGCTGTGCTGGTGTCTGGAACGCAGTCTGAGAACAAAGGAAGTCATTGGAAGGCTGTGAGTCGGGAAGTGTCATCATCTAATTATTGTTTTAAAAACATCACTCAGGCAGCTGCGTGGAAGATTGACGGAGTGTGGGAGGCAGATTCAAACAGGAAGGGCTTCTTCTTTCATTGCTCAAAACAGGTGGCGTCCCAGTTCTTGGTGGTGTATTTTTTTCCCTTCTCCTTCCTCATTTCCGTTTTCTCTTTTGGTTAGCGTCTTCTCCCTGTTCAGATTTAACATTCTGGACCTCGGGCTTGGAAGTGAGAGGCTACAGATGGCTCGGGTCGTGGAGCACGGAAGCCAGGGGACCAGCAGCCCCGAAAGCTGTCAGTGTCACACAAGTCATCCTTGCAGAGCCGCAGCTACCTCTCGGCAGAAAGTCAAGCAGCTTGGCATGGGGAGCAGCTGCTCAGAGCAGCTCTGAGTGTTGTCAGAACACCATAAACAAAATGGTCAGGTTTCTGCAGAGATAACCTCCTGGCCTTCCACCCCACGTTTTCCTGCACCCCGGGCCGGGCTCTCTCCTCCAGCATCTGTTTTTGGTACTTGCAAAGCCCATGGTGCAAGGCTTTGAGGCATTGTAGGCTGAATGCTAAAATGACCGGATTAAGGCAGGAGTGGGACACGGAGCACTGTTCTCCTTGAACTTGCTCCTGCAGCGAGAGGAAGCCTGAGCCACAGCCTCGGTGCTGACCGAGATCTGCCTAGGCTCAGAGGCCCTGCCCAGAGGATCCTTAGCATCCTGTCCCCTGGGTTGGAAGGGAAGGCAGGGAGTGGCCCAGTGCCAGTCAGGCTCAGAGGAGATAAAGGGCGTTGCACAGGGAAGGACCTGCTGGTGGCCGTGGAAAGCTTGCAGCACCAATATTGGCTGCACAGACCCTGTAGCATGCTTGTAGTCCTGCAAATGTCAGAAAAGCTTGGCCTTAAACAAAAAGCAGAAACCAGCAACCACAGTCTTCCCAGCTTGATGCGTAGCAGTGCCACTTGCCCACCTGGGCACCTGGCCTCACTCTGCTTTCCTATGCCCTGTCTGACTCCCAGTGAGCCAGAGGCCCGCTGATTTACTGAACTGTGCTCACCAGGGCAGGGACCCTGAAGAATGCGTCCAGTCGGCTTCCCCTCGGCTCATCCGAGGGAGCGTAGGATGAGTCCAAGCTCCCTGCTGAGATGCCAGGGAGCTGGCAGCGGTCTCTGGCTTCTGGAAGGGGATCCAGCCCAGCTCGGGGTGCACGCTGCTGTGTTCAATGGTGGCAGGACACTAGTGGCCTGCAGGTGCCACGTGGGTGTCAAGAAGAGCAGTGAGGACAAGCTCTTCTTGGGGAGGCAGCGTTCTGATTGCCATGTGGCACGGGTTTGCAGTAACTGTTCAGGTAATTGCTTTGTAATTGACTGCATCACCTTCTTCCTGTTTAATAAATAGCACGAATAAAACCAACCCGCATGTGGTGGGATTGTAATTCACATTCCACTGGTGATAGCCACACATTTTTCATTTAGCATGTAGAGGCAGTTTCTATGTAAATTATTCTGAAAGGTTCTCTGTGGACTAATGACATTAGTGTCTGGATGGATGGAAATTGTCTTAGTAATTGATACTACAATGGCGTGATGCGTCATGGAGAAAGAACCTGGCAGTGCAACTTGCATACTTTTTTATTATTATTATCATTATTATTATTATTATTATTAAAGCCAAATTAGAAGAGAGCTGCTGAAGAAAAAAAAAAAAAAAAAAGAACAGCAAAGTATTGCGTTAACGAATCCAAAATGTGACACGTTTGTTTTGGCTCGAAGAGCCAAGTCCTTTACGAACACAGAACGAATGATTCCGTTGATGAGCTTTCTGCAGAGACACTGTTAGTCTGCTTCCCTCACCCAGAAAACTTGTTCTTCACCTGGACTCCAGCCCCTCTGTGCCTCCTCCCCCTGCTGGCAGCAGAAATTATATTAAAGACACCGGTTCAGTTTTTAAAACACCAACTTTTTTTCTTTATAACAAGGCAGAATATTAATCTTGTGAAGCAATTCAAGAATATCTTTTACAAATGGCCTTTTGGGCTTCCAGGTTGCAGGTATATTATTTAATAAATTGAGATGCTTTACAGTTAATATGTCAAAGGCCTGGTCGGCCACTTGGAGAAAATAATTATTGCAGATGCGAGAATAAAGCCTTATTCCAGGTAGGTAAATGTCCTGAAAAATTGGATTCCATCCCCTGGAATAGGAATCCCTTGTGAATTAAATATTCAAGCAAAGAGAAGTCAGAGCAGCAAAATAGGAAAACAATCAAAACATGAAAATGAGTGTGTTCTTAAATGAAAGAATTAATCATGCTAAATTAGAAAAAGTATTAAAATAGTTTTAGATTAATGCAGACTGTGAATATCAATATAATTGCAGCAGCTTAATTTGGCATAGAAAGCATGTAATGAAATATTTTAATATCACTGTCCATTCAATTTACCAGCTTGAATTTCATGGGGTATTAAGTAGTTTTTAAATTATCATTGCAAAATCTTCCAAATCCATTTTTTTGTTGTTGTTTATGGAAGGAGGAAGCAAGGAATATGAGAGAGGGGGAGAGAGAGAGAGAGAGAGAGAGAGAGCCAAGAGATTAATGAGTCTAAATCCAAATGCCTACTTTGTGGAGCAGGTAAGAACCAATCCCTCGTTCTTGCCAGTTGTACCAGGATTTAGCATCTCTCTTGTGCAGCCTTTGCCTCCCGGACCCAGGGCTTTCTGCATTATCCTGAGAAATGTTGGGTGCTTACGAGGAGAGACCAAGAGCAGACAGGAGCCTCAGGGCCGTACCTATCTGCTCTTGGGCCGGAATCCAGTTGCAGGGAATGAGTGGTGTTCGCTTCTCATCTCTGTTGAGTTTCTCGGGAGCACGGGGGTAACAGTTCATCTCACCCTCCTTCTCGGAACGCCTCTCCTCATTGTCCCTGACCCTGCACCTTGTCTTAATCACCTCTTGGACCACTCCTTTCAGGCCTGCTGCTGCAGCGCAGCTCCCCACAAAGGCTGAATAAGGAGGGACTGCCCTCCCTGGGGAGCCTGCTGTGGGCCAGGGAACTGACTGGGAAGAGCAGGCGGAACTTGGTCACTGGCGTGTGGACAATGTGAGGGGACCGAGGGGCTTGGGTTTGTTGCATTGGGCCATCAGGAACAACAGTAGGCTTTGAGCAGAGCAAGAATATGACCAAGTTCCCATAAGCTTCATGTACAGTGGTGTTCCCTGCCACAGTGTCGATGATTGTGGGACTTTGGAGCAATCGAATTGCTGTCCAACAGTAGGGAACTGGCTAAATTAGCCGTGGCACTCTACAAATATTTGCTGAATAAATGATTATGTGAAAGAGCATAAAGAATAATAATAATAAAATCTCTGCCTCCTATACCGAGTCTCCGCTGCCCAGGTTTTTGGGGATCCATGCTGTACCCCTCTACGCTGCCCCATGGGACCATCCCGGGCTTCTGCCGCAGCTCTGTGCACCGGCAGCTCTTCCAGGTCCTTGTCTTCCACGAAGCTTGGGTGAGTCGGTCACAGGCAATCCCTCAGGTCAGCCCTGCCACCTAGAAAGGCAGTTTCTACATTTGCCACTGTAGAATAGGGATCGTAGTGAGAAACACAAGTTAACATGGGCAGCACGCTCGCAGAGGAGCAACTGCAGAGCACGTCCTTGGGCGACCACATGGGCTGTTTGGTTTTAGTGGCCCCCTGCTGTGCCCTGTACTGAGATTTCTTCCTTCCTGTGCTTCCCTGGCCCCTTCCGTTCTTGTGCTCACTGTGTGCCCACCCGCCACAGGGCCCTTGCACATGTCCTGCTTCTGCCCAGAACACTGCCCTCTCCTCTTCTGCTGATGGCTGCACCTTTAGGCCTCAGCCCTCTTGGAAGCCTATTGTCTGTGCAAGGCTCTCCCACAGGATCCTCGGTGGCTTCTGGTGGCCGCCACCCCAAGGCTCCTTCTGGTCAGCTGGTCTCAATGGCCACGTGTCCCGGAGGGCAGCTCCCAGCCCTGTGACCAGCGGGAGTGGAGGAGGAAGCAGACATGGAGCCTCAGCAAGGCCCATTTCCGGTTCTGCCTTTGATTTTACTTTGAGAGAAGATGGGGAGAAGCCTGGTCAGGGAGCTGCATTCCAGAAGTGTAAGTGTTGGAACCAGTTTCCGGCAAGTCAGTGTCCACACTGCCTTCGATGTGGGCTATTCTGACACACATTTGGGAAGCTCCTGGGCTGAAGGCTGACCCTGGCCATGGTGTCACCCCGTGGGAGTGTTCTAGCTTAAGGGGTGACTGATGTGTGCCCCAGGATCCGCCCATGGCTCTCTCCACACTGATCAAGGGGCTCCGCCATGCCTTCCCCGTGGAAGGTCAGGCACGGGCACAAGTTTGCAAAAAGCTGAGCCATTTTAAATTCGTCAGCACAACTGAACCCCCAACCTCAGTCAGCACGGCCTAGTGGGAAAGCAACACTGGGGTGAACCAACTGGAAAATGCCCAGTTCTCTACTGAGCCGGGGTCCACATGGGCTTCTTTTGGGTGGGTGAGGTCCCTGGGAGGGGAGCCCCACGATGATGCCTGAGCCCCTCACTGTTGCTAAGAGTGTGCCCCACTGGTGGCTGAGACCCTCAGAATGCAAAACACTGGAACCAGCAGGAGGCCCACAATGCAGGTGACATGCACATTTCTAAATCTGTCACAAAGCCACACAGCACAAGTGCCCTTTTTTAAAGTGTAAAGGCCAGGAAAGAGGCCCGCCCTTCTAGTGTGCTGTCTCCAGAGTGGCACTCAGAGACCTGGTCCCTGTGGTGTCTGCCCTTGAGGCACCCGCAAGTACTAAGGGGGTGGGTGAGTCTTCTGTAGGGGCCAGAGAAGACCTCACGGGGTGACTGACATGTGGCTGGGGGCTTGAAGGGTGAGGAAGACCACAGGCTGCAAGATCTTGGGGCTCCGAATGGTCCTGGGCTCTGTAGCATTTTGGGTGTTTCGGAAGACCACGTGGTGCGCTGTGGTAAGGTGCATCTGTGGCCAAGGCACGTTTGGCTGGAATTACATACGTTCAGGGTGGCCACGCTGTTGCCCTTGCCCTAAGAAGTGCTGGTACATATTTATGGACATGACTGATATTAATGAATGTGATCATTGGGTCCATGCAGTATTCTGGCAGCCAGTGGTTTTCTGAAGGGCTAGAGCATGAGGTTTCGTATCTCAAAGAAGGTTAGGTTCAGACCGTGAAAGGTCTTAGATGACTCCAGGTATTCTTGCCCAGTGGATAATATGTTAGAGATCTAGAGGGCTCCTGAGGCTGCATGGAAAGAGAAGAGGCCTCCGTGAGAAGCACAGCTCCATATTTAGGAGTAGTAGCAAGTTCATTAACCCACCTGAGCCTCAGTTTCCTCCTCTGCAAATGAGGACAGAGGGGCTCTCAGGACTCGAGGTTATGTGTGTAGCACCTGGCTCCTTGACCTTCGTGGAACTGGCCCTCAGGACACAGAAGCTGAAGCTACAATGCTACAGGGGCCCGAGCTGTGATGATTAATGTGATTTCTACCATTGGAAAAATGAGCCCAGTCCGATCTGAGCTAGCTGAGATGAGCCTGCCTGGAGAAGATGCAGCCTTTTATGGGGAGATCAGAGACTAAGGGGAAGCTAATTATTTTTTATCAGGAAACACTTGACAAAGAGAATGGGCTTGGGGTGGAGGGAAGGCACTGTTGCAGAGAGATTAGCAATTGGGGGCCCAGCACCCCAGCCACCACTTTTCGTGTGATTCAGGTTGAATGTGATCATCATTGTCAATTTGTTTTAGGACTCATCATGGGTGTTGTTGCCCTCCGACGTGCAGACTTAGGGCTGGTCATCTGCAGGGAAACCCTGTGAATTTGGGATTACCTCGGATTTCTAACTCATGCAGTCAGAACTGTCTTGGGGCTGTGTTGGGCTGTGTTTGTGACCAAGCTGCTCAACCTTCTCCTGTTCTCTTCCTCCCCTCCTCCTTCATTGTCATAGCCATTGGCCAGGCGAGGCCATGTTGTAGTAACAAACTCAACACCACCAGTGGCTTCACACACTCAAGTTCATTTCTGAGTCACATTTCAACCCTGGTAAAGTCATACTCTCCATTAGCAGCCCTCTCCCTGACAGTGACTTGGGGAGCCCAGCTCCTCCCACATCTCCAGGAGCCCAGGTCATTTTCTCCCTCATTTCATTGGCCAGAACTCAGTCACCCGGCCAATCTAACTGCAGGGGAGACTGGGAAATGTAGTCTTTCTTTATCCAGGAAAAGGAAACAACAGTGATGGGCATCTACCCTAGTTTCTGTGTATTGAACGTGCATGTTGTCTTAATTTTCTAGAGAACCCCATGGACTAGATGCCATCAGTATGCCTATGATATGAGAAACTTGAGGCACAGAGAGATTCCCAGACTTCCTGCTTGAGGGTAGGTCCAAGATCCAGGAACAGGAGTGAGCAACTCTAAAGACGGCACTGAACCAGGCCCTGCAAGGACACAGGGACCTGTCACCCACTCACCCCACACCAAGAGCTTAATGTCTACAGTGGTTTCCTAGCAGGAAGGGCTTCTTTTGTTCCCATGGCCTTTTGTGTCTGTTTTACTATGAATTATGGTTATTTACTTTACCTCCTCCACCAGCATCCATATTGGATGTGCATCCCTGCATGGTCCTTAGCCTGACTGATACTGGGCGAACCCTGGCAGAATGGAGTGACTGTGAAACAAACTGTAAAGTCAGCAGAGAGATGGGGTCTTGGGAGTGAAAGAGCAGAGGCAGACAGAGGAGGTCCTGAGGAAGCCCAGTGCAGAGTCAAAGGCTGAGAAAGGAAAGTTTGGGGGCTTGGTTTACAAGCAGCAGACACATACTAGGGAAGACGATTAGTAGAGGACAGTGACCAAGAGGTTACTGGTGCCCATGAGAAGCAGAGCCACTGTGGAGCAGAGGCTGGAGTGCCAGGGGCTGAGTGGGTGAGGGGTAGGTGGGCAGTGTAGACTACTGTCCTAGAACATTTAGAGTGGGTGAGCTGGAGGTCCACGTGTGTCTGGGTGAGGGATGATGTGTCCAGGTGGTGACAGAAGGTAGAAGGTAGAAGGAAAAAGTTGGCTTCAAGACTGGTCCCAGAGGACAGAGGAAGGCAAGAGGTCAAGGTAACAGGTAAAGGGCTGGCCTTGGAGGAAGAAGCCCTGTCTGCTGAAGCAGATGGGAAAGGATTGCGCCCGGTTTCCTCATCTGTGAAAGATGTTCCTACCTGGACCCCGAGCTTCATGGGGATCATGGGTTGAATAAGGTCCCCCTGAAAGTCATGTCTGCCCAGAACCTCAGAATGTGACCCTTTTTAGCAATGTGGTCTTTGCAGACCAAGTCAAGCAAGTCAAGTTGCAGCCACACTGGATTAGGCTGGTTCAATCTAATGCTGGTGTCCTTATAAGAAAAGGGAAACATGGACACAGACACCCAGAGGGACCGCATGTGATAGAGACAGAGACTGAGGGCTGCGTCTCCAAGCTGAGGTGCACCAGGCATTGCTGCAGCCCCAGAGGCAGGACAAGGCTGGCAGGACCCTTCCCTTGGAGCTTCTAAGGGTGCGCAGCCATGTGCAACCTTGAGCCTGGACTTCCGGTGTTCAGCACCATGAGACAGTCAGTTTTCACTGCTTTAAGCCGCCCCATGGGGAAGTGATTGGTAAGTGAGGGCTAAGAGACAGAGAGAGCAGGGATCCCACGAGGTGCACTGGAAATACCAGGGAGTGATCGATTGCCATGGAAGATGTGGGCTTTTCATCAAAGTCCTGGTGAAGGTGAGAGTCAGGCTGGCTCGTGTGGACATGGCGTGGCCGAGGGGAAGGCTTCCCTTCTAGGAGCATTTTGCCCTAGCCTGGAGTTTTTCAATGCTTAGTCAGCATTGCCACCACCATCATCATCTTCAGTGCCTCAGAATGCAGGCACTGGAACCCCCACTCCCCCCACCCTGGCAGCTCAGCCTCAGTAGAAGCTGCGCTTCTGCCTCCGTGGGTTTGGGCTTTGGAAAGAGCTCAGGGTGGGTGTTACACTTCCCTGCCTGCCACCCCCAGCAAAGGCCCCTCAGGGCACATCATGGTGGCTAGGACGTGCATGCAGGCCACTCTGCCCACCCAGGTGGAGGTGTTGAAAACACAGCCTCCATGCCTGCTCACCCTAGCCTTCCTGCTTGTGCTGGGCTCCATAGAAGCACCTTGCTCATTCTTTCTCCTCCTACAAACTGGTCGCCACCTCCAGGTTCTCCTTGCTTGCTATGGACATAGGTCTTCTCATCGTCTCTATCATGATCCTCATCATCATTATGTCATCATAGGGTGGCACAGTGGCTTGCAGTGACCCTCTCCAAATGAATCCCCAATTGCTGAAAAACATGCAACATTTTTTTCAGCGGATGCTTTTGCCAACATGTCAACTCTGAGGTTCCTTGTGATGCTACTCTCCTGGAATTTCCCCCCTTTGGCAGATGAGGAGCTAGAAGAACTGCTAGATTCTCAGAGGCGCTGTGTCTCTTGGGTGGCATAGTGCCAGCTCCATGTCCCACCACAGTCCCGCCCCAGTCTCCCAGGCCCGGGAAGGGGCTTGGTGGTGCGCTGATGGCGGCCACTGTGTCTGGTGTCTGCATGGTGCCCACTTAAAGCCCGACGGAACTTCTCTCCAGGAGCAGACATAGAACTCAGCAGCTGGGACAGGTGGGGTCGAGGACAGGAAGAGATGGGGGAAGTGGGGCATGAACAGGCCTGGAACAGGGAATCTTGCAGAGCTGGGCCTTACCAGAGACACCACGCTGGTAAGGGGCCCCTGGGCTGTGGAATGGGCCTGACCCCTTTGTGCGAAGAGCAGTGCACGATAGTGGGGGCCTCTCTGAGCGCAGGCTCCCCACCTGGAGTGCAGCCTCAGTGTATGGCTCCGAGGAGTGGCTCCGAGTGGTGTGGGTTGGGTGCCCAGCCAGCGCCTGTCCTGGCTGGCTGAACATTGCTCTCAGCGCACCCTCCCACCTCACCTAGCACATGGCCAGCTTGTGTAGCTGTCCAGCGGGCCCATGTCACTTCCTGGCCATGAGTTAGCTGCAGCTGAGGGTCGTGGGAGGCTGCTCCTGTCTGCCCTGGGTGTGATACGTTCATTTTTCCTTGCTGGCAGAAGAGGAAGGGCAGAGAGCTTAGCCCAGAGTGGGTGGACAGGGTGACTGGCCTGGCTCCATTCTATTGGTGGCACTGTCCCGAGACAGTACTGGTTGTCACCACAGTTGGCATCTTAGCTGGAACCCTCGGGGCACATTTGTTCCTCTTCCCAGCGACTGTCTGGAACCAGGCAGTGGTGCAGGGAAGAAGCCGGGTGCCAGCTCCCACTGTCTCAGGCGGGCTCTCTAAGTAGGACCAGCTAAGAGCACTGTCCAGGGCTGCGTGTGCCGCCGCCAAACTGGCCTGTGCTTCGCAAGGGGATGCCAGGCGCAAACAGACTCTGACGTTTATATTGAATATTTTAGTTTGCAGAAATACGAAATTAAATACACTTTCCACCTACACTATGAAAAATCCATTTATAGAAACCAAATCAAATTGACGATCTTCTGGTAGCCAGAAATGAAATATTTTAAAAATGAAATATATGGAGATTGAATTGCTGGAGTGCTGGCTTGGCTGGAGGCTCTGGGGGTGGGGGTGGAGGAGAGGTCTGTTGGACAGAGGCGTCTCCAGGGATCAATTTGGAACTGCCCTGATGTCCTGCAGTCTCGCAAGGAAAGAGTTCTTTGAAAGGACTTCTTTAGCAGGCAGAGCCAGTAGCCTGTGTTTTCTTGAAGGCGCCTTGCATTTCAGCTTCAGTGGCCGTGTGTGTCTCTAGTGGATCTTCCTGGGAATTGCTTGAACCCTTGGGAGAGGCTGGCTGCAGCATTAAAGCCACCTAACCGTCACTCTCTGAGCCCGGCCATTCATCCCGAAGACTTAATTACTTTCTGAAAGATGACACAGGCTCAGACTCCTTTTTTTCTTAGAAATGTCAGCCTAGATGCTGAATTCCCACCTCTCCATACTCAGCAGCGAGAATCTCAAACTTGGCCCTGGCTTACATTTCCGAATTGGTCCCTGATTGAATCCCACCTGCAGCAACCTCTCCCCAGCTCTTTACAAAACCCCCAAGGGTGGCTTTGTTTCCTCCCCTTGCTTGAGGGGCCTGAGGTGCATTTATTTACATGTATTTATTTGTGTACTATTCTGTACTCACTGACAAGTCAGGGAACACGCCTCCCATTCCTGCAGGCTGGCATCCCCTTTTGGAAGCTGACAGAGGAATTTCCATAGAGCACCCACCCTGCCGCAGTACCCACGCCACCTTCCCCACCACAGCACCTTCCCACCTTCCGTCTCACACCAGATGGAGTCGCAAACCATCTCATGGGAGGCAGGACCCTGGGGAGGACCTGACCCTAGGAGCAGGGAGGGCTCAGCGTGGCATCTGGCTCCCTGCTGCATCACTGGAGCTCCCGGCCCAGGCTAATTTCCTTGGTAATTTTCCTGCCGCCCCCCCACTGACCCCCTGCCTCCCAGCAAAGAAGGAAGTCTTCCCTCCTGGAGCAGGACTGTGCTGCCCAGAGCTGTAGCCGCAGGCCCAGACTGTCCCAGCCACGAGAGAGCTCCGCTCCCCCTGCAGCGCGGGCCGGTGTGCGGGCAGGCAAGCAGCCTAGCCTCGTCCTCCTGCACCTGGATGCTGTTGTGGGGCTGGCATTTGGCTGGCGCTCCGTGTGAGCTCAGCCCTTTCGGTCATTTGTCATTGGAGACAAGAGTCACAAAGAGCAGATTTATGGAGCATCCAGAGCGTTGTGGGGCCAGGGCCCAGGGCCCAGATCGTTCTGTGATCCGGGCACTCATACTCCTGGTTTTGTTTGTCTGTCATTTGCTTTCGTGCCATCCATCTGCTGGGAAATGTATCTATCACGTTTTAATTTGGTGGTCTGTTTTCATCTGTTACACGTGAAATCTTGGTATTTCCCGAAGAGTGAGAGAGGGTGGAGATAGATTGCCTCCCACTTAGGCCTCTCAGTGGGGGAGTCTAGACATGCATCACCCCGGCTAATGCTTCATGTTGTTGGGGTTCCCTGGGGATGTGGACAGGGAGCCTCTTCTTAGCTCTTGTGATGCTGCCGCCTCCCTGTGGCTGCCCATGGCCACAAGCTCTGTGTGGTCCTTGCCTCCTCCGAAAACTTGGAATACTCCTTGGGGCCCCTTTGGAGCCTGGTGGATGGGAGTTTGTAGTAATGAGCGCGTGGCTGCTCTAATTTGCTTCCTTATCTGTATTTCCCACCTGCAAAAGTGTAACTGCAAAGCTGCCTCTGTGGGCATTTCCCCGGGAAACCCAGGGGTGTCCCAGCCCAGAGTGACCCCGGCTTTCCCCTCTTCTGGGCTGAGGGCATCAGTTGATCCTAGTCCCCATGGGAGAAGGTCACTCCAGGACATGCTCACCCTCAGAGTGCTGGTGCCTGGGTGCCCAGGAGGGGGCAGAGGCAGGAGACGGGGCTCCGGGTGGCGGGGCTCCCTCCATAGGGATCACAGGTGGGGCTGTCTGTGCAGCCTGGCGTGGCCCAGGGGTCTCACACTGTAGCACTTGCTGAGGGTCAGTACGGGGCAGCTATGTGTGCAGGGACGTCCGACAGCTCTCTGAGCACTGTGAAGCTGCAGAAGCGGGCTGTCACCTTGAAAGGATGGTGTCTTCACCACAGGCCGGTCTGCATCAGATAGACGGTGTCCGTGGGATAAGGGAGAGGACCAGAACAGCAGTGTTCAGGGGACAGGTGGCCTTGGGCGGCATCCTGCTTGTTCATGTTTCCCAGGGAGACCAGCTCTGTGGAGAAAGGGCTGCCTCGGCCACAACCCCCCACGTCTTGCAACCCACCCTGCTCCTCCCCTGCAGCTCCCCAGTGAGAACTCTGCGAGCCTCCGGACTGTGGGTTCCTGGGAGAGTGGTTTCTTCTCGGACACTAGTTATGGGCATTGTGCTTCTTTCCCGGTGCCTAATGAACTTGGATGAAAGAGGACTGTCCCCCACTGAGACCGCAAGTCACATGGGTCTCTGAGCCTGCCGGTGGGATCAGCCCAGCCAGGCTAAAATCTGCACAGCAACTCCTTGAAGCCTACCAAGGCCCTTGACCGCAAGTTTGTCCCCAGATCTCCCTGGTCCTCTTGTATTTGCACCCACGGCTCCCCGCTGACTCAGTCTGGTCCCCAGGATCATTCCGGGGTTAGTTTTCCTGCTCTCGCACCCTGACAAACCCCAGAGGGAAGCTACAGTCTCGCCACTGCTACCTGGCCAGTTACCTCGTGGTGTCAGAGCCACCGACTTGCAGTCCGATTTACGTACCGTGTGATCTGAGCAGTTGTTTAACAACTTTCGGGTTCGGTTTTCTGATCTATAAAGGGGTCTTGTTGGCACGTTCCTCCCTGGGGATTGGAGTGGTAGATGGGACAGCAGGCACACAGGGCAGGATGGTGCCAACCCCTCCATGTGCTCAGTGGCACCGAGGGGCCACTTCTGTCCTGCCTTGCACACCCGCAGCTCCATCAGGGCTCCCCCAGCCAGTGCCCCAGGTGGGGAACTAAACTCCTCACTCAATTCCACGAGCGGACCTTTTCCCCTGCTGCCAGCGTCCCTCCTCAAGGAGGGAGTTTGTTGTGTGTTTCCATTGGGGCCACACAGCAGTGCTGAGCAGAGTTCTGGGCACATAATCAGGGCTCGGGGAGTACGTGCTGACCCAGCAGCTCGCTGGCAATGCTGGAACTCTGAGGCTGGGGATTAAGAAGTAGATTCCAAGTTCTCCCAGGTGTCCATCACTTTAATGTCACATGGCCACGCGGGGGAAAGGCTAACTATATGAGATATATTCAACACATATTCACTGCGGGCTCACCATGGCATGGCTCTAGTTCCTGGGGGATCAGAAATGAACAAGAAAGCCAACACCCGGACCCTTGAGGAATGTGCCTGGAGCAGAAGACCAAAAACTGACAGAAGCAAGCTCTGGAGGTGCTCGGTGCCACAAAGCAAGTAAAACAGGAGGTACTGGGTATCCATTGCAGCGTAACAAATTACCCCAAGATGCAGCAGTTACACACACACACACACACATACACACACACACACAATTTTGATGTAATCGTTTTTGTGGGATTTGGATCAGGCCCAGCTCAGGGGCTGGGGGAACCATAAGGCTGCTAAGATGGTGCTGGCCAGGGCTGTCTTCACCTCAGGGTTCAATTGGGGTACGAGCCTCTTCCAAGGTTAATTTCTCATGAGCTATTGGAGCAAAAGCTTCAGTTCTCACTGTGACTGAAAGCCATCCTTAGTTCCTCGCCATATGGTCATCTACGTCACAGAAGCTCGCTCCGTCAGACGGAGCAAGCGAGAATAGCAGGCAAAAGCTAGGGCCTAGGACCCATGGTCTGTTGTAGCAATCTTCCCAGCAAGGTATGTGCTTTTAAGAACCTCACCTTACAGGTGGAAACTGAAGCTCAAAGAGAGTATTTTTTGCAAGGTTATATGACCTAGTGAGTGGCAGGGCTAGGGTTTGAGCCCAAGCAGTTTGGCTCCAGTACCCTGCCCCTAAATAGCACAGTGTAACATCGCTCCGCCCGACAGCCCCCATGCCGTCTGCTGTGGATTTCCAGACAAAAGATGACTCAGTGACTTTAACGGCAGTGGAGGTAGTTAGGGCGAGCTCATTTGGGATGTATTTTGAAGATACTGTTGATAGAGCTTGTTGAGAAGCCGGATGTGGGAATAAAGGGAAAGAAAAACATAAGGTGATTCTGAAATTGGAGGTTAAGAAATTGAGTGAATGGTGGTGTCATTGCCCAAGATAGAAAATTATGGGAGAGGAACAGGTTCAGGGGCAAGAATCAAGAGTTCTCTTTTAGCCACGGGAAGTGTGAGGTGTTCAGTAGCCCACTGAATATCAACGTTGGCGCTCAGGGGAGCAGTCAGATCCGAGATCTGGATTCCTGTAGTCGCTGACCATGGTTGACCACTAAAAGAAGGCACACAGGAGAGAAAATGGTCGAAGACTGAGGCCCCTGTTGCCTGAAACATTTAGTTGCTTTCAGGCTGCTGCCTGAAGGAGACCCCTAGGGAAGGAATCTCAGGGATGGCACTGCGAGAGCTCTTGGATAGCGAGCTGCAGGGCTGGGTGGAATTTCTGCCTCAGCCTTCCTTGGAGGTACACGGTCTCCCCAGGTGATTATGTGTTGGGTGGCTCCCCATCTTCCTTTTTTTTTTTTTTAAACAGGTTCTTGCTATGTAGTTCAGGCTGGCCTTGAACTCACTATGTAGTCCAGGCCAGCCTCAAATTTGTGGCAATCCTCCTGCCTCAGCCTCCAGAATGCTGGGATCATAAGCCTACACCACCGTGCTCGGCCTACTTCCCATCTTCCTTACATCAAAGATACTTCTCTGCTCTGGGGAAGTCACTACTGAGTTCTGCTCGGGCCTCGTCAGAGTCTACGGGATGGTGTTTCCTGCTCTGAGGGATGGTGACCGACTCTTTTCTGGCTGTGAACTGCGAATTGAAGGAAGACCCTTAACTCTCTCTGGCTGATACATGAACCCCTCTCCTGGGAATCTGCCCACACAGGTTCACTCCCTGCCTGCAGCAGCAGAATTCCCATCCCCTGCTATGGGGGAATTCTAGAGTTTTGTTTCCCAGGAGCCTTGGGCTACCAAAGTCTGTTGTATGTTATGGTTTCATCACTTCTATCTGGGGCATCATTTATGTATTCATCTAAACATTCTATAATAGATGTTTACTAAATTGTTTAGCCACCAAACACTTCCCAAGCACTTAAGACATCTCAGGCATTATGTTAGGTTCTGGGGTCCCCCCAAATCTCTGATCTGGGGCCCCAGAATACGCTCGGGGTCCATTTCAGAAAAATGAACTTGTTTGTCTTTAATGTGCTCAGATGGAGCCACCAGAATGTTCAAGGACAGCCACGAGTGTCCAGGCTCCCCACTTCCCGGTGCCTCCCCCACACTGCACGCCAGATTCGCAGTCTCTGGACGCACAGCCACTCATGCCACAGATGTGACCTGGGGGCGGGGGTGGCATTCGCTTTAACGAAGAGGCAGACATCTTCTGTTTGCATCTTATCTTTTCATTGACTTGCCGTGTGGCTTTAAGCAAAGACCTTCCCCTCTCTGGACCTGGTTCCTAAAAATTCAAAGTTGAAAATTCCGACTCCAAGGACGGGCTGGAGGTGAAGAGCCCTGGGTTTCCTGCCTAGCGCTTCCCATGTTTTCAAGGATCAGTCACTGAGAGAGAGATCGTTTCTTCAGAGTCAAACAGAATATGAAATGATGACTTGATTTCTTTATATGACAAGCACTTTGCAAATCTGAAAATGTGACTGAAATCATTTTCCCCTCTGAGGCAGGGCTTTGCCAAAGTCTTGTGTGTGACTCAGTGGGAACCAAGCAGAGGGAGGGGCGTCTGGCCTGCCCCACTAATGCAGCTTCCCTGGAATTTTCCCCCTTGTTTAGAGACTGGACAGTTGCCTCCTGCAGCTGGAGAACTTCCAAACTAGCTCGGAGCCAGCGGCTCCCCCAGCCAGGGGCCTGGAACCTTCGGCTGCAGCCCCTCCTTTGTCTCTCCCCAGCTTGCCTCCAGCCAGCAGCCTCCCAATCCCACAAAGGGACACCGCCCAACTCAGGAAACCGTGGAGCGGGGACATGGTGGTGGGGTTCGGGGACCGGGGCTGCCCCTAGCCCCATGCTGCCTCGTGATTTCCAGCTCCTCTGATTGCTTTGTCTCCTTTTGCTTTGAAATGTTAAGTGTCCTTCTGATGGGCAGACCCCAGTTTTAAGGGGTGCTACTGTATAAATCTAAGCAACACAAAATCATGAACACAGAAATCATCCTCAACGGTGCAGGACCTAACAGTGGTTCCATTTGTCAAAGATCTGGAAGAAACTGCTACCTGCACCTTAAAGAAATCATAGTTGAGAATGAAATAAGAAACTCGCTTGCCATGTATTTACATTAGAATCAAGCAGCTGCGGTGTCATTTAGATTTGAGATAGCATTCTTTTTAAAAAATGTCCTTCACAACAAAGCCACAGATTGCATGCCGAGGAGTCACAGAGCCCTCTGCAAAGAGCTCTGTGGGAGAGACTCCTCCACACATCCTTCTCCTGTCCCCGCAGCCTCCAATGCCACCCTCCGACCCTGGTGCGGAGTCGCCCCTCTTTCTTGTCTCCCTCTCCTGGCTCTTTGCTGCTCACACCATTAGGTCCACAGCCGCCTTCCACATTTACTATGTCACCTCCAAAATAATGTCTCTAAACAACAGTCATTGTTTAGAAAATTGTACTGAACCAGAAAATCGCAGGATTGTGTGTAATTGGCAGACAATGAGAGGAAGTGGATTCGAGTCATGTCGTTGGCGACACCTTCAAGCTCTCCTGGCTTGAAGTGATTCCAGATCAACTTTATTTGACTAGTCTGTGTTGCACTCAAAGTAAATATTAATTCCATTATGCCATAAACTTTTATTTATCATGACAGCAAGTCATAAAGTTCTCTTACAAGAATATAGCTTCTAAATTGCATATCATAGATGAGATACAGCACACACATTGGATTCTAGCGGCAATTACCCACCATCCTGTATACAAGTCAGTATTAAATGTACTTTCTCAATATGAGTCACAGCCTGAGCTTATGTAGAAAATCTTCCATGGCCATTATGCAGGAGCCCAGATATACGAGGCGAGGGTGACAGAGGAGCCACAGCCAGCAGGGGCCAGACACCAGGATCAAAGTGCACCAGGACACCCGGCAGTAACTCATTTGAAGTGTTCTTTGCATATTATGGGGCTGACTTTTTAAATTACATAAATTGCTCATTAGAAGTGTCTTGTAATTGCCTTACTCTGTGGTACTGTGAGAAGTGTGGGTTTTAATTATTCTTTTTTGATTTGTAGTGCGGTTTGACTTGTTTGGGGTGATAGTTTGAAAATACGGATCTGTTTTAATTGTTGCACTAAGTGGAAATAGATGACTCTGTTTATCAGATTCTTTGAATTTGTGTTTGGGGACTGCAGTGGGGTCTTACGGTTCCCTGGCCCTTGTGGATACCTGGGGGAGGTTCCCAGATGAGTATTGGGAAGAGGCCCTCTGAGCCCGCAGGGGCAGTGCTTTGGGTCTGCCTGACCCTTGGATAGCTTGTGTGCAGCCTGGCTGTGCACACCCAGATAGATGGAGAAACCTCTTCCCCATAGCACAGATAGGATGGGAAACACTAAAGCCTTTGCAGTGTCTTTGGATGTGAGGCAGGCATGATGGGGCTGGGGGCCAAGGCCAGGCAAAGGCGCCTTCCTCACCAGTCCACTTTTCTGAGGCAGCAGGGCCTCCCAGCTTCCCCGTGAACACTTGGCTCCTGCAGCCCAGAGGCCTCCACCTGCCCAGCTCCACCTGGAGCCAAGCTGTTCTGTGCCCCAGAACTGGCTGTGGGCCTCCCTGGGCCGCTGGGCTCAGCCCCTGTCATCCAGCACATGAAATTGATGAGTCGTGAGACCAGAGCCATGGCTTCAGAGGTAAAATTCCAGGACCCACTCAGGCTCATCTGCAGCCATTGATGAATAAAAACTCGATTAGGATGCTGGTCTTTGAAAGGCAGCTATTTTAGGACTCACTTTTGGAAAGGCAGGGGATTTCTTTTTCCAAGATAAAATTATGCACTTGTCAATACGGCAATAGCATCGACTGCTTTCTCTTGGGGAGTCTCTCATCTTAATTATTCTCCATCAGAAATCCTTTCTCTTTGAAGCTGGGCTGGCAGTGGGCTTGTGTGCATCTGGCTCACTGAGAGCTGTCCCTCAGCCCCCTCCCACACCTGGCCTCACTTCTCCCTTTTGGAGCCACTCACTTCGCAGCGACAGGACCGGGAATGGCCTCTGTGAGTTCAGGAGAGGAGCTGTCATTAAGCCCCAGCCCATTTCCCCTCTTTTCGTCACCTGTTTTATGCATGTGGCATTCTGTTGCAGGCCAGACTTCTGTGACATGAAAAATACACTAAATATGGGCTGCCACAGTAGCTGTCATTAACCAACCACTAGTTGTGCCTTTATAAATTTTTACACACCACTAAATTATAAATATGCAATGCTGAGCGTAATGAAATATGCACCTATAATATGTGCAGTTAGAAGATTTGCAATTCCGCGTGCATCTGCTGTGTTGGAAGAGGCCAGGTCACTGCATCTGTTTCCCAGGTGGAGCCCTTGTTGTGTTCCCCCCGCCAGGGTCCCTCATGAGGGTCTTTCCTCTTGAGGGGACCCACAGGGGGCCTCTCTCAGGTGTGGGCTCCCTGCTCGGTGCCTCTCCTCTGTTGGGCGTATGGAGTCACCGAGCCGGTCCTCAGCTCCTTCCATGTGGTAGCCCTGAACTGGGCGGGAATCACGGCTGGATGGGGCTTCCCAGGCTTCTCAGGGAGCAGACACATCACCAAGAGAGGACACTGGGGTGTGACGAGGGCCAGAGGAAAGGGTACCCAGGTCCTGCGGGAGCCAGGATAGCCGTGGGCAGGCCCCGTGACCTCTGTGTGTCCATGTCCTCAGCTGTGAGTGGGGCTGTGCCTCAGACTTCCCCTGGTGCTGCTGGGAGCATTCTGTGTTACTACAGGGGGAGCGTTTATTTCCAGAAGAGCCTGACACAGATTAAGCGCTCAGTAAACATTAACTATTATGACCACCATTATTGTTACTTAATCTCTTCCTATTTGCTGCCTACTGGCTGAGATAGCAACTAGAGTCTTTTACCCCTGGTTAAAGAGCATGGCTTTAGTACAATACTGTTTGAACTAAAGAGATATAGCGTCTTCTCCAAAAAGGAAATAGCTTGTCTTTATTTTGTTATCAAAAATAATTTATTGTAAAAATGCAAACTGTGGGGCTGGGGATATAGTTCAGTGGCACAGCGACTGCCTGGCAAGTGCAAAGTCCTGAGTTTGATTCCCAGTACCAAAAAAAAAGCAAACCACATGTCTTAGTTATTTTTCTCAGTGCAGGGACAAAATACACAACACCCGAAGTTGAAGGAGGAAACGTTTATTTAGCTCACAGTTTGTGGAGCTTTCAGTCTATCATCAGCTGGGTCCAAGGCAGGGTGGCACATGGCAGAGAACAGTTCATGGTGCCCACACTGCAGCAGAAGCAACAAGAGAGAGATGAGACTCTTTCTGTCCCTTATATTGTATGTAGGCTACCTGCCCTAGGGCAGGGGTAGCACTCACACCCTTAATCCTAGCAAGAACTGTGCCAAACCAATCAGTGGACTGATTTACTAATCACACGCCTCCAATCTCATCATCACACACTCTAGATTCTGCCACCTCTGAAAAATCCCTATGACTGCATGAGGCTTTTGGGGGACATCTACACACAAACTGCAACACCATATTAAAAGTTATAGAAAGTAAAACCCTCCCAACTCAGTGTATACACAGCCATCACATACATTTTTATAAAGTATGTGGTTGGCTTTAATCACAACTATGTAGTGCACATTATTTCATGTCATACAAATACATACATTTTAACAGCTATATAGTAGCCCCTTGTATTCCCCCTACTTACTGTTGGATAGTTACATTGTTTCATTCACCCAATAAATGTTTGTTGCATAACCTATTGTTTTAGGTGCTGGAAATACAGTCCTCCTGTTACAGAAGGCAGATGGAACTAGACTGTAACATGCTAGGGGAGGCATGGGGGAAAATGAAGTGGAGGGAAGATGTCGGGAGAGAGGAGCAGTTTTAAATCGAGTGGTCAGGGCAGGGCTTACTGAGGGGCAGGACAGCAAGGCACCGAAGGGGTAAGAGCTCTGTGGAAATTTAGGGTCAATGTCCCACTGCAATGTTTATTTACTTCTATGTTTTTAAAACCTTGGATGATTTTCATATCCACGATCCATGTCAAGATTTTTAAAAATAAAATGAGTGGTTTAGATTGAGAAGTTTTTGTTTTTTTGCACATAGCTGACCTATTATTCCAATGCCAATTATTGGAAAAAGAAAAACAAAAAACAAAAAAAACACTATCCTTTCTTCACTGAATTTGCTTTGCACCTCTGTGGAAAAATCAACTATCTATATTTGTGGAATTTATTTCTTATATCTCTGCTCTGACCCATTAATCTATATGCTATGAATCTATAATGTTATCAAATCACCAACAGCACATTGTCATCAGTATTGCAGGTATATATATGGCTTACATTGGATAGTCCTATTTCCCCACTTATATTTCTAAAACATTGTCTTGCTTATTCTAGTTCTTTTGCCTCTTGATATAAATTTTTGAATCAGTTTGTCTGTAACTACAAAAGAAATCCTGTGAAATTTGGATGGTATTGTGTTAGGTCTGTGGATCACCTCAAGGGAAATTTGAAATCTTTGCTACATTGAGTCTTCTAATACGTGACTACAGTACAGCTCTGCATTTAGGCCTTGTTTTTCAGCACTAGGGGTTGAACCCAGGGCCTTAGCACTGAGCTACATCCTAATCCCCTTTTTGTTTTTATTTTGAGACAGCATCTTCCTAAATCACTAAGTTGCCAGGCTGGGCTCAAATTTGTGATCCTCGTGTCTCAGCCTCCAGACTGCTGGGATTACAAGTGTGTCCCACCACGCTTGGCTTATTTAAGTCTATTTAAAAAAATCTTTTCATTGGTATATCTTATAGTTTTCAGTATACATGTGCTATGTGTATATATTTTGTTAGAGTTTTATCTAAGTATTTCATTTTTTGGAGCTATTGTAAATAGTATTTTTAAAACCTTGCCTTCCAGTAATTCATTGCTAGTGTATAGCTGTACAGTTTTCATGTGTGGCCTTGTATCCTGTGACCTAGCTAAACTCACTTGAGTTCTAGGAGTGTTTATTTTTCCGGTAAATTTCTTAGACTTTTCTGTGTAGATAATCATGTTGTCTGAAAATAGCAACAAGTTTACTTTTTCCTTTCCCACTTTTGTGCCTCTTATTTATTTTTCTTGTCATATTGCACTGGTTAGGATTTTCGTATGGTGAATAGAAATTGTGGGAGTGGGCATCTTCACCCTGTTTCCAATATTATGAGGAAAGAATTCTACTTTCATCATGAAGAATGATATTAGTTGCAACATTTTTATAGATGTCCTTCTCAGATTGAAGAGATTTTCTTCCCTTCCCAGTTCACTGATCCTTTTTATTTTCCCATGAGTGGCGATTGAACTTCGTAAAACTCCCTTCTCTTCATCAATTCATGTGATCATTTGGTTTTTCTTCTTTCAATTGTTAGTAGGGTAGACTGCAGTGACTAACTTCTGGATACTGAACGAGCTTTATATTCCCAGGATAAATTTGATTTGGTCACAATATTATTCTTTTTATACATTGCTGAGTTTGATTCCCTACATTATTTTCAGGACTTCCACATCTATGGTCCTGAGGGAGATTAGTCTGCAGTTTTCTTTTGTTCTATTGTCTTTGATTTTATTATCAAGACCATGTTCATAAAAAGAGTTGGAAAGACTTCCCTCCTCTTCTATTTTCTGGAAGAGTTTGTGTAGAATTGGTACTATTCAATTTCTAACTTAGATGTTTAGTAGAATATTCTAGGGAAACCATCTGAATGAAGAGAATTCTTTTTCAGAAACTTTTGAATTACTAAGCACATTTATTTAATAGTTATAGGGCTATTCAGGTTACTCATTTCATCTCATGAAAGTTTTGGAAGTTTGTGTTTTTCAAGGTGTGGTTCATTTCATCTACCTGTTGAATTTATGTATGTGGAATTGTTTTCCTTTATTACCTTTTTAATGTCTGGGGTGTCTGATATCTCTTCTCCTATTTCTGATATGAGTAGTTTTTACCTTCTTTCTTTTTCCTCTGTCAATTTTATCAGAGGCTTATTAATCTTATTTATCTTTTTAGCAAACCAGCTTTTTCTTTCTTGTCTATTCTTAATTTCATTTCCAAGTCGATTTTATATTTATTGTCTTCTTCTGTTGGCTTGCTTTGGTTTGGGTTTGCTTTTATTTTTCTAGTTTCTTTTTTAAAATTGTTATTAGTACATAATGTTTACATTTCTTGTGGCAAGTTGGTCCATGTACATAACACATTTTAATTCCTTTTTCATCCCCTTCCTTTTCTCCCTACCCCCATCCATCTCTTGATTCCCTTCCCATTTGAGAGCGATCTATCTCCCTACTTCCTATTATCTATCTTATGGAGGAGGCTTCTAGTATTGAATGAGATATTTCTTCTTTTCTAATGTAAACATTTAATGATATGAATCTCCCTCTAAGCAGTGCTTTGGCTGCAACCCATAGATTTTGATATGTTATATTGTTATTATTTGATTAGTTAAAATATTTTATAATTTTGCTGATCTTTTTCTTTGACCTGTGGGTTATTTAGAAGAGTTAATCTCCAAATATTTTATATTGGGTGTGAATAGCCCTGCACATTTGAAAATACTATGAATTCTGTGGATTTTATGTGGCGTGTTCCCTATGTACCAATTAGATGTAGTTGGTGGGTGATGTTATTGGGTTTTTCTGTCTCCTTACTCTGTGGACCCCTGGGAAAGGATTTTGGACCCATCTGTCTGGGTTTGGCAGCTTCCTTGAGTTTTCTCGTACCATCTTTACTTCCTGAAGTTTCCAAGTGCAGAATGAATACCTATTCATTTTCCCTTCAGTTTTATAAGATTTTTTTTTTTTAATGTGGGTACCAGGAGTTGAACTCAGGACCTCGCACTTGCCAGGCAGGCACTTATGCCACTGAGCTATCTCACCGGCCCCCAGTTTTATAAGATTTTGCTTTATACATTTTAAAATGTGCTGTTATGTGCATACACATTTAGTGTTGTTATATCTCACCCTTTTATTGGGGATTTGACTTAGGGGTAGAGTACTTCCTTAGCAAGCCTGAGGCCCTGAGTTTGGTTCTCAGCACCAAAAAGAAAAAAAAAAGAAGAAGAAGAAAGAAAAAGAAAAATGTAAGGTCTGCTCTGTAGTCTACCTGGTCTGATATTAACATATCCACTCACATTATTTTCATAGTGTTTACATGGTATATATTTTTACATCCTTTTACATGTGACCTATTAACATATTATTATATCCAAAGTGGGTTTTTTATGAACAGCATATGTTACCCATTCTGACAATCTCTGCCTCTTAACTATTGAATTTAGACAATTTATATTCACCACTTAACAGTTCACCCTGAGCGTTACTTGGGCAGTGCGTTCGTTTACATACTGACCATCCTGAGCGTCGCTTGGCAGGTGTCATTTCAACCAGTGAATTCTTATCGGGTGAGATACACTCATACATCTGTTTATTTGTTTTTTTTTTTTTTTTTTTTTTTTTTTTTGCGGGTACCGGGGGGTCGACCTCAGGACCTCGCGCGCCAACAGGCACCCGTGCCACTGAGCGATATCACCGGCCCCTTTTTCGTATGTGGGTTCCGGGAGTCGAACTCGGGCCCTCGTGCTTGCAAGGCAGGCGCTTACGCCGCTGAGCCATCTCACCGGCCCTGTTTATTTGTTTTATATCAACTATTTTTTGCACACTTTTTAAATTCAGAACATTGTATTCACCTTTGATGTTTTTTTCTAGAGAAATCTAATAATAAGTTCTGGTTATTTTCTTTTACTAATTCATGTTTATTTTATTTGTGAAAAATAACCTATAATTTTGTGCTACAACCTGTAAAAACTCTTACCATAAGTACATTAGGTATAGTTTTTATACTTCTGCAGAACTCAGTGATATTCTTTTGTTTTGTTTTGTTTTGTTTTGTGGGTACCGGGGGTCGACCTCAGGACCTCGCGCACCGGCAGGCGCCCATGCCACTGAGCGATATCACCGGCCTCAGTGATATTCTTTTACAATACAAAACAGACACATTTGGGACACTGGGACTGAACAGGAAGGAACTACCAAAAGATCTGCAAAAGAAAAAAACTGAAAAGGGAGAAATGTTGGTACATCGGAGAGGAAAAGTCTGTGTTATGAAATGGAAAGATGAAAAAGACATCTCCTTATTGGCAACTATTCATAATACAGAAATGCTAGAACCTGAAAGAAATGAAACTAAAAAAATTCCAAGAGTGGTCAATGCTTATAATAATGGATGGCATTGACGGAGTTGACCAACATCTAACGAGCTATCCTATAATCAAAAAGTGAGGAAGAAATATTATTATAAAATATTTATGCACCTTCTAGACCAAGCAATGTGGAACTCGTTTATCACTTATTCAAAACAAGGGGGTTCAAAATGTCATTTATGATTTAGATTAGGTCTAATAGACCAAATAATTGAAAAATACAGGATAGCAAAATGCCAACCAGGATGTCCATCGTTGACATCTTCACCATTGCATTTAGCAGGTAGACGTTTTACTGAAATTATAGTACCCACAGAAAAAAAAGGAAAGGCCAACACTACAGTGTAAAGTGTGTTGTTCAAAGAAAGACAATAATGCCAAAAGAATTCAGAAAGAGAGTAGGTACCGCCCAGACCGTGACATTGCATTCTGTGATTGAATATTTTAAGACATACAGAATAAATTATTGAATACATTTGATAAAATCGTCATTTTTATATTTCCTGTCATATTATCTTGTAAAAATATGCAATTTTTGGTCATCCTGTATTTAAATAATTGTAGTGGTAAGTGCTTAACGCAATTGTTGACTTTTTAACTATTTGCTTCCTGTTTGTGTCCTGTGTTTGTTCCTTGGTTTCCTTTTTCCTGCCTCATTTTGTATTACTGGAACTTGTTTTCAGTATTCTATCCTCTCTATTGTGTCCATTCTTTACTGTATCTTTTCGTATAGTTTTCTGTGTTCTATGGGTTACGATACACACACTTAACTTTTCACAACCTATTATAATCAGTACTTCACCACTTCACATAAGCATAGAACATTACCACCACTCAGACCCCTTTACGTCTCCTTCCTGTACTTTAGTTGTTTTAGATATTATATCTACATACATTGAAAACCCCAAAAGAGAAGGTTATAATTTTTTTCTTTCAACCATCAAAAGTATTTTCAAGGACTCATGAGAACAGTCTCTTCTATTGACTTGGTGTAGGTTAGTCCTGTTGCTTTTCCCTCATCCGTATTTCTATCTGGTTTATAACTGTGTATTTTAGATCTAAAATGCCCCCAAAGCCTTATGGGTATGGAAGGTGATTGGATGATGGAGGCACTACAGCTGGCTTGCTGTTAGGAGGTGGGGTCTGGTTGGAAGAGGTGGTCACTGGGGGTGTGACCTAGAAGGGTTTGTCTCCCTATCTGGCTCCCCTCTTGACTTCCTGCTTCCTGTCCACCATGAGGTGAGCAGCTTTCCTCTGCCCAGGCCCTTTCACCATGCCACTGACCATGCAAGGACTGAAACTTCTAACACATAAACTAAAATAAACCTCTCCTCCTTTAAGTTGTGGGTGTCAGATATTTTGTCTTAGCAAGGAGGTAAGTGACCAAGACAATAACATCCCTTCCATCTGAAGAACTTCCTTCAACAATTTTTTAGAACAAGTCTTCTGGAAACTCATTCCTTTTGCTTTCCTGCATACGATACTGTTTTTATTTCACCTTCATTTCTGAAAGATACTTTTGCTGAATCTAGAATCCTAGGTTGACAGTTCTTTCTTTTATTGATTTAAAATGTCATTTTACTTCTTTCTGGCTTTCATGGTTTCTGGGTAGAAGCAGACATTCAAATCATTATTCCCTATAAAAGGGAGTTGGTGGTCACTTCTCTGTAAATGGCCAGTAGTAAATATGTTTGGGCTTTGCAGGCCATAAGGTCTGTGTCACAACTGCCTAATTCTGCCATTGAATCACTGAAATATCATAGGCGATGCTTAAAGGAATGGCTATGGTTATGTTCGATAAAACTTTATTTGCCAAGCCAGGGAGGGAGCCACCTGGCCAGTGGACATAGCTTTCTGCCCTCTGCCCTGCAAGGACTGTGTCATTTTCCTCTGGCTGTTCTGAACACTTTCTCTTTGTCTTTAATTTTCAGCAGTTTGATTCTGATGGGTCGGATGATGAATTTCTTAGATTTATCCTGAAGTAGACTAAACTTTTCAAATCGGTAAATCTGTTCATTCAAATACTTTTTTCTACACCACAATCTTTCTCATCTTCTCCCAACACTCCAATAATACAGACATTAGATCTTTTGGTACTGTCCTACTGTGCCTAGAGGCCCTGCCCCCCTGCCGCCGTTCATTTTTCCTCTATTGTTCAGATTGAATCATTTCTATTGAAGTTATTTAGGCTCATTTGTTCCCTGTAATCTCCATTTTGCTATTTAGCCCACCCAGCGAGTTTTCATTGCTAAGATTTCCATTTGGTTCTTGTTTGTGTTCTCCATTTCTATTCTGAGACTTTCTATCTGAACATTTGTTTAGAGTATTTACCCTTACTTCTTGAAACAGTTGTATAAAAGCTGTTTTAAGTTCTGCCAGATGATCCAACCATGTATGTATCATTTTCTATGAAAGCTGAGATTTGTCCAGTTCTTACTATGCCAGCTGATTTGGGGTTGTATTCTGTGCGTGCTGAATGTTACATGGCAAGGCTCTAGTCTTGTTTGAAGGAGGATGTGGACGTGTCTGTTGGTAGATGGTCAGTCCAGTGGGCTCAGGTTGCAGGTTTCAGTGAGGCTGCCATGGACTGTGGCTCCCCATTAGTTCTGTGTCCAAAGACTTTTCCTTTCCAGGCACTGTGCTGCCCATGCACCTCTCCAGTCAGTTGGCGCACATGGATGACAGCTGACTCCACAGCTCCGAGAGGTCATCGACAACTCCATCAAATTCTCCTGAGCCTCTATTTTCAGTCCTCTGACAGAAACCTGGGATTTTAGTTACCCTGCTCTGTTCACAGACCCCATATTCGCACCCACGTCTGCGGCCACAGCAGTAGGTCCGAGACAACAAGTAAAGCAACGAGCAAGGTGTCGCTTCCCTCTCGGGGCTACAGGCCTTCCTTTTGGTGAAGTTTCCTAATGGTCTCAGGCACCTGGGGGCCCCTGTGGCTGCCATCACCACCCCAGGATTGCCAGGGTCTGCAGTGCAAGTGAACAGAAAAAGGAAAAATGGGGGTTCCCTTCACTCTTTCTGTGAGCTTGGGTCCCCCTGCCTTGCTCCATGAGCTCCGGCGGTGGCCCTTCCCCAGCTACAGGCTGCTAGAATCCGTGCCTGGGGAGGTGGGACACCAGGGAGCTCAAGGCTGATTCCATGGTATCGTAGCTCTGGTCTTCTCCCCCTACTGCCTGTTGGTATTCAGAGTCTTCCAGCTGCTGCCCAACATCTGTCAAGTCTCACAGCAGTGGTCAGCATCTCACTGCATCTTGCCCAGAACCAGAGCTACTCCTGCAGGCTTTGTTTACTGTCAGGCGCTGTCCTGTCTGCCTTTTACTGTCTTCCAGAAGGTTTGCTGTCCTCTGGACCACTTACAACAGGGCCCTCCTGGCTTTGATGACTTTTTTTTTGTTTTCCTTCCATTTCTTTCCTGAGCTCTGCCAACTCATGCTTCAACCCCTTTTGCTGCCATTCTGTACTTTTCCTGAGCTTTTGTAGCTCTGCTTTGGGTTTTTGTTTTAAAGAGGCAGTTGTTTCCTTCATATGCTTGGAATTATTGTAATACTTGGCTGACAATCTTTCAAGGCTCCATGACATTTTTCTGGTGAGTGTTCTTCATCCATTTAATTTTATTTTGCTCCTCCTTCTTTTCTGTATTTTTATAGTCATAGGATCCTGATTTCTGATATTTCTAGTCTTTCGATAAAGTGCATTTCCTGACCCTCGATCCCCAGTCTGCTCTTTGAAAGCATTTTCTCAGGGGCTGATTGAGGGTAGGGTTTCAGGTTAGCATAGATTTTCCTTGGATGGTGAAGGTTTTTAGACACAGAGTTGTGACTGTTCGTGTACTTTCTCCCAGTGACAGAAATAGGCTGCAGGGACGCCACCCATCCAGCTCCTTGCCTGACCTCCTCTTTGACCCTTTCCCACCCCGGTTGTCTGGACCAACCATGAATCCTGGCAGTTTTGTGCCGCCAGTGGTTGAGTCCTTTTTCTGTTGTTCTAAACACAAACACCCAGGTTTTGTGCCCTGGGGGGCAAATGCTCTCTGTGTTGATGAACTATGCTCTGCAGGCTTTGCCTGAGGTCTGTGTTTGCAGAAATCCTCTTGAGGTACCTTCCTATGGCCCCATAGGTGTCCTGGGACCTTGTTAGACCCGTTGCAGTGGTCAGCAGCGCTATGGAAAGAGATTCAGAAGAATTTCTGCACCTCAAACCTAAAGTTTGTATTTCTCCTGTTCTTTGTAGTATTGGGAGTGGATGATTTTCTCGAGTAGAAGGTAGCAACATATTTACCCTATCATATTAAAGCCAGAATCTAGGCAGGTTTATTTTTAAAATATGATCAAATTGCCTTCAATAATCTTCGATGTCATTACAAGTTTGTAAGTTTAACCTGATGTGTGAGGAAAGAAGTGTGTGGGGAGACAGGACGCGTGGAGGCAGAAGGACAGATGGGAAAGGGGCTTCCTGAGCTGTCTCCTTGGGGCCAGCGAGGAAGCAGGCAGAAGGGCACATAGAGAGCTGCGAGAAGCACAAAAGCGCCACTTGGTTCAAGTGACACGTTTTGAAGGCATTTTTGTATCAGGAATCTAAACCCCCACCCTGGGTAGGTGGCGAAACCAGCCACTCTCTTCCCAAGAGGCGACTATCTGCAAAGCCAGCACTCTCTCTCCCTTGGGAAGGGCCCATTCCCAAGCTGGACACTGGGGTCACAGCAGTTCCCACCCAGGCTGGAGGTCCACCTCCCAGTCACCCCACGGGCTGTGCTCCCGGAGCCCCCAGTCTTGCCTCTCCACATGTGTGACAGCTTTCTGAGCATTCGAAGGCTGGGCCCTTCGGTTGATGCCTCTGGCCGAAGCTCCTCTGGCCCAGGCTGGAGAGGCAGTGTGGAAGGACACTGCTGTGTCTGGTCAGGGAAGGCTCTTGGAGGTTCTGACTGCAGCAGAGCCTCAGGACTTGGGACGTGGGATGTTCCCAGGTGTTTCCTTGAGGATGGAGAGTAGTGTTCCAGGCTGGGTTGACGCTCAGAGGCGCTGTCTGTGGTCCTCAATCCCCACTTCTGAGTAGGGCGTTATTGCTTCTCTTCATCTCAGAACAGGGTGTCTTAAGTGATGGATCCCCATAATAATTCTAAACCACGTGTACCAATAGGCTGTGATGGGGGAGAGAAGGGCAACCATGAGGAAGAAAGAGCCGTGCTTTTGAATCACCCTGTAACAAATGGAATTGAATCGTGACTTGGGTTTCACAATTGAGGTGGCTGCTTCCATGTGCTATTGACAAAACTTTCACATTTCTGACAGCTACAATTTTCTCCTTGTATCTTATAATCCCTTACCCTCATTCTGCATTTATGGGGCTCGGCTTCATGTGTGCCTCTCTGGGGCCTCCAATACTTTGCTGTTCATCTGAGACCTGGCATTAACCACCTGTGAGCACCATAGACCTAACTCCCCCTCCAAGTGCCAAGCAGAATCCCCAAGCTGTAGTCATCCTGAGACTCTGGCTGAAGGACAGACATGACCTTGAGACATGGACAGCAGGAATGATTAGATTCAGAGGAAGAAAGAAAGCACGAGGATGTTGAAGGGGTTTTGGACTTCATGGCTGGTGATGGGTGTCAGAGAACACAAAGAGCAAATGAAAACATGCTGTGAGGTCCAGTTTCATTGCATCTTTTCTTGGAAGGCAATTGGCAGCTGTTGACTTCAGAGCAGCTCTGGGACCAAGGTTCATGTTGAATCTACCCACTCGCCTTAGGACTCCATGCCTCGGGGGAGGGGATGTTCAGAGCGTGGAGCTGCAGACACATTACCTCTTCATTAATGCAAGACTTGTCTGGGTCCAAAGGGTGGGGCTGGGCCTGTGTGCACGGGAGCAGAATTTGGCGTGGTGTTTTCTGTGTGGAGGCTTTGAGACCTGGAGGCCGGGGAGGTGCACAGTGCCTTACTCAGCAGTTCAGAGTGGGTCAGGAGCATCCAGGTCTGGCCTTCACCCTGCCTGATCACTTCGGAGCTGGGCCAGTGGGGACAGCTCTCTAAACCTTTCTAAGACTCGTGCCTCACCTGCCTGCTGGGGCTATTCTAATCTTAGGACTCTGTTCTTAAACTCTTGAGGGTGCTGTAACCAAGGACTGCAAACTAGGTGGCCTAAGACAGTAGAAATTTTTGTCTTATCATTCCAGAGACCAGAAATACAAAATCAAGGAGTTGGCTGGGCACTCCAGCAATTCCTTGATTTGTAGACACTTTGTGACTCCAGTCTGGCATTCCCTGTGTGCATTTCTCTGTCTTAATGTGGTGTTCTTGTAAGGACACCAATAGTTGGATTTAAAGCCCACTCTAATCTGATATGGCTTCATCTTAACTAATTCCATCTCCAAGGATCCTGTTTCCAAAGAAGGTCACATTTGGGTTCTGAATGGACATGGGTTTTGGAGGGACACTATTCAACCCAGTAGAGATACTTCAAAGACTAAATGAGATAATATGTGTGAAGTATGACGCATAATGCCCTACACACAGCTGCTGTAAGAAAGGATGTATGTGTGGGTGGCAGGGGAGGAAGCGCTGGAGGCCTCATGGGGGAAGTGGGTGACTCTGAGGAGGTAGCCTTTGAGCTGAAACTGCCAGAAGACTAAGGGTCCCCCAAACAGCAGAGGGTGCAGCCACATTTGGTGGCTATGTGGGGCCCAGCTCTGTGGCAGCCAGCACCAGGAACCATGGAGCTGCTAGGTCAGCTCTTCGCTTAGTTGTTCAAAGGATGAGTAATCTGAGCTCAATCTGTGTGACCCCGAGGAAGTCACTTAACCTCTCTGAGCTCCCTGACTTCATCTGCAAAATGGGAAGAGGAATGCGAGTATCGCTGTGAGGGTCAAATGCGTTCATTGGTGTGCAGCCACTGATGTGGTACACACTGTCTGCAGGTTGGCTGGTGAGGGAAGGTAGGACGCTCACTCAGAGGGGTTTGAATGAGCTGGAAATGCTCTGTGTCTGTCTGTTCGCTCCTGGGTGCCCGATGCCTTCAAACACAGGAGGCAGCGGAGGTACAAAGGCCTGAGAGTGGTCCAGCTGAATGACACCCGCATAGCAAGTATCCTCTCTGAGCTCAACCCTGGGTTAGTGACTGTGGACTGGAATGTCCCAAATGGGACATGGCACTGGACAACCTGACAGGGGCTGAGGCAGCCGTATTCATGACCATGTCAGCGGTACTACGAGACACTCACAGTGGTTAGAGAAAAATGCAGCATGGCCAGCCCTAAGTATGCTGATGCTTCTCTGTCCCTGCCCGGCCAGGAATGACACATTTCTTGATCCTTTCAAAGCCTTGGGGTCTGTAATTGCTTTGCTCACAGAGGCTGTCCCTGTCACCAGAGCCCTCATGGCTAATGTGCAGCATGCCTGTTTCAGGTGACAGGAAGCCCTGGGGAGAGGGGCAGGTATGTGGAGCTAGCAAACTTGAAAGAAAGAGAGGGCAGATGTGTTGCAAAGCTTGTGTCGGAGCCCAGCATGCCCGGGCAGCACCAGGGAGGCCACATGCTTGGCTCAGAATTCACTGCTGCTAGAGAACAGCCCACATTCATCCAAGGAAGCAGGACGGCCCTGCATTGCTGGGTGAGCAAACACAGGGCTGCGCCAAGGAGCACCGGGTGGCATCTGGAGTTTTTCTGAATTTCATGTGTTGCGCCTGCCCATAAAGCTTCGCTGGGGCTGGTGAGCTTGCTTGGTGCTAAGTTTGCAGGGATTTTCTTCTGAGTTGCCTTATGTGTCATAAATAAAACAGCACTGGGCAACTTCACAGGGACCGGGGGTGAAGGCCAAGGAGGTTCACGAGCATTTGGGGGTTGGGAGGGTATTTACAAGAGACACGCACCCAGGTTACAGAAAAATGTAATGTGACCAGAACTAAGTATTATCGATTTTTCTCCTCCATTTTGGTATTAAATGAATTACTGCTAGTACAAGCTCTGACTGTATTAATGGGGTTTCCTTAGACGACTACTCAGCCGAGAGAGCTACCAAATTGGAATTCCATGGGAGAGGATTATTGGACGTGACAAATAGGAGAGGAGGCATGTTTTTCCTCAGCTATTTGGGGGGATTACATAAAATGTTGTAAAAAGGGAGGACCCTTCTCTGCAACCAGACAAGAAGATCTTTCTCACTGCTGTGGAGAAGCCCCACCTGTTACCAATGAAAGCGGCTCTTGGCTGCCGTATGTCTTACTTACTGCTGCACCGCTGGATTCGGCTTAGTGCCTGGAGCTTGCAGGTGCCTCAGGATACATGGGTGGAATGAGTGGGTGGGTGGGATGAGCACGGGGACACCTGGTGGGAGAAACTAGGGAAGCATGAAGGCAGCATGAGCTGTGTGTGTTGGATGGGTGGAAATGGATGGCTGGACTTGCAGGCAGCGCAGATGCATTCAATCAGTCATTGAATCTCCTGGGGCACTTCCTGCACCAGGCTCATTTCTGGTCCTCACGGAGTTGGCAGTCTGCTGGGAAGGTAGATACTGAACATTTGTATGATCAGTTACCTAAGTGCGATGATGGTGAGCACTTCTAAGAAGTTACAGGAGTATGGACTTGCCCTGGTGCAGGGGCGAGGCAAGGTTTCTCCCAGGAAGTAACATTTACATGGAGATCTGAAGGAAGGGTGAGTGTTATTAAGATGGTAAAACATAATGAGTATAAGTGTTCTTTCATTCACTCATTCATTCATTCACTCACTCACTCCTTCAACAAAAACTTAGGGAGCATCCTTCATGGGCCAGACATATTCCAAATGCTAGGGAGTTTCAAGGGTGAGTAAAATAAGGTCCTTGCCCTCAGTAAACTTTAAACAAAGTATATGGTTCTGTCCATCTTCTAGATTTATTCCTAGGGAGTTGATGTTTTTGACGCCATACTAGATCTTTCCGGGTATATTAAAACTTTCAGTTTGTATCCTCTGGCTGCTGATGCAGAGAAATACAGTTCATTTTTTGTGTGTTGACCTTGTACCCAGCATCCTTGCCAAATTTATTTATTCAGTCTAATGGCTTATCTGCTGAATCCTGTGTGTTCTCTATGTATCCAATTGTGTCATCTACAAACAATGAAATTTTATTTCTTCCTTTGTGATCTTTATGCCTTTGATTTCTTTTTCTTGCTTTATAACACTGGCTAGGATTTCCAATATACTGTCAAATAGAAATGGTGTGCACGGGCATCTTTGTCTTGCTCTTGATGTCGTCTATTCCCATTTTGTCCAGAGTTTTTGTTCGTTCATTGTAAATGAGTATGGTTATCTGTTTGGTATGAATGAAAATGTTTCCTGATTGAGCTAGGGGAGACCACAGTCACCAAGCCATTCTCCGTATGCTGCGTAACTAGGACTGCAGTCGTTTGCACCAGGGAAGACATCTGGCTGTGAGTGCGAGCTGGAGCGGTCCCTAGTCACCTTCAGGATCTGTACTGCAGGGGCTACGCTGTTGGATAAGCAAAGACATGGTGGAGACCACCGCCCCTGCTTCCTTTAGATGTTCCAGTACCTTCTTTCCTCCTCATACTTCATGGGCCAAAGACCCATTGTGGGGCTGCCCCAGCTACCAAGTAGGTTAATCCCAATGATAGGATTGAAATATACAGTGAATATGTGAATTTTAAAATTTGTAAAAGACACGTTGCTATTAATCCCTTTCAAAATACTCCCCGCCACTTCAAACCCTCTCACCTCATTGTTCTTGCCACCTTCTGAAGCAGTAAATGCTTCGATAAAGTCAATTTTAAAAGATTATTGCAGTAAAAGACGCATTGCCATTAATCCCCCTGAAGATACTCGCCTGGCTTTGAGCACATTGTCCCATTGTTATTTCCACTTTCTGAAGCCATTCTGGGAGCCTTCTTTCATGTTTTTACAAGGTATGATAAAAAGTGCAGTGAATTCTGTTGCCATGTACCATCGAATGGAAATGCAGGCTCCTGCAAAACTTCGCCATGTGTCTTCATCCACCTTATTCACCACCTCATGCACCCTTTGCCTTCTGACTCGTCCCTAAATTCAAAATGATGATGAAAGTAAAGGTTTTGAGGCAATTCAGGACATCAAGGGAGCCACAAACAGAAATGAAAGAGGACTTCCAGAACTGCTTCAGAAAGTAGCAAGAATGATGGAATTAGAGTTTGACACAAGGGGGAATATTTTGAGGAGGATAAATGACAGTGTGCCTTTGAGGTAATACATTTTTCTGTAATTTAAATGTTCATCATAGTTTTCAGTCACACCTCATACATTTAAGGACAGGGGAAGTAGCCTTCAGGTGGATCCAGAGAGCAATAGGCCTCCTGTAAGTAGACTTTGCCCATTCATTATTAGGCCCTTGCCCTAACAGGGGGACCACGGTGACACTTGGGGTTTCTGAGTCTCAATGTCAACTTGGTTTCTGGGTCCAATAGTCCCCAAAATGCCTAATAAATATTCCCCAGGACACAGGTTCCCAAACAAGTGGTGGCTGGCACTCTGGGAAGGAGTGAAGACTCGTCTCCAGGGATGTACTTGTTACAGGAATGCAGGGCCCTGTTTTGGGCAACCGGCCATCTCTGCTTCCAGTGAGTTCCAGGACTAAAAGCTGACTCCAGAGGCTGGGTAAAGGTTTCTGCCTCAGCCTCCCAGGTGTCTGCCCTTGATTTCTTCTGCTCAACAAGCTTGTCAGTTGCCCACCCATCTTTCCCTGTGTTCTGATGACCTTCACGATAACTCTTGGCAGGTCTTTGGCTGCCATTTTGACCTTGATGCTCATTTCAGCAATTGCGACCTTGGCTTCCGGTGGCTAAGCACACCCTCTGGTGCTGCAGGCCCCATCATCCCATGGCTACCGGCAGGCCAAGTTCTCCATCAGCCTCTGTCCTCTCAGCCCCAGCCCTGGCTTGCAAAGGAGGCCACCATGGACTTTTTAGTGATGCTGGGCCCCTCTTCCCTCTCCTTCCCTGTGACCTTGGACCACAGTGTGTCCCCCTTTCCCCTGAAACCCATCCTTGCTAGGTGCTCTGGCCATGCCTACTTTCCTGGGTGCTTTCATCCCTTCCTCTGCTTTCTTCCAGGGCCTTTCTGGCATTTCAGCATCTCTTTTTGCACATCTTTAGGAGCCATCTCCATGGTGTCCCTGCTGTGGTGTTAGATCTCAGGAGAATGGCTCTTCACCATCCAATTTTGTGGTCAGGGCCCTTGACCAGGCACCCTCAGAATCCACCCTCCCACAGCTTCCTCCTTGCCAGTAGGACAGATTGGACCAGGTCTTACGTTGTTTGGGACCCCCTTCCTTCTGCTGTCAGGCCCAGCGCATTCCCTGCTGTGTTACTGCTGCTTATCCCTAGTTATAGGCCCCCTTTTTAGCAGGGAAAGTTTGGAACATATCCGGGATTGCACCACCAGTTACCTTGGAAGGCAGAGGCTTCTTGGCTGCTCCTCAGAAAAGGTGTGGGTACTTCTGAGGCTTGGAAGATCAAGAAGAGGCTTGAGGAGTCAAAATCTTTGAGATCATCTGCCAGAAGTCTCCGTCCCAGGTGTCAGGGTTCCCAAATTTTAAGCCTAGCCCCTGACCTGGGCATAACAAACCTGCACTGGCTGTGCTGTTGCTTGTGCTTTGTTTCATCTTCTTGGTTTGTTAAACTCTGGCTTGGTTCTGTGCTTTATGGGCCCTGCTCTAAAGCTCTCTGGCTTTCATACCTGGCCTTCAATTGCCTATTATTTGTCCTTAGCTTGTTTATTCTCAATATAGGGCAGAGGTCTGCAAACTTTTCCTAAAGGGACAGATAGCAAATACGTAGCTCAGGGATGCTGACCATGAGGTCTGTGTTGCAGATACTGAACTCTGTAGAAAGCAGCCATGAACAGTGTGGAATGGATGGGTGTGACAGTGTTCCAATAAAAGTCCATTTATAAAGGCAGGAAGCCACCCCAGGCACTTGTATCCCACCAACATCAGTAGCCATCCCAGTAAGGACTCAGAATGACCGGTGGGATGTAACACGCTCAAGACCTTTTCTCTTTTGTTCGGAGTCACACTTGACTCCAAAATGCACACATTTGCATTTTTTCTAGCAGTTTGTCCATTTCACCTGTTTTCAAGTAGTAGGTATAAAGGTGTTTATAACGTTCTCTAACTTTTAAGTCCTTGTTTCATATGCACTTGCATGCTTTGCACCTAATAATAACTGTAACTGGCCTCTTCTCTCTTGATAAGAATTGCCAGAAGTTTGTGAATATTAGACTTTTCAAAGAATCAACTCTTGACTTCCCTGACCTCTATCCAGTTATTTCCCACATCGTCAAATTCAGCTCTCATCTTTCCACTTCTCTTTGCGCTGATTCAGGTTTTCCCTCTGTGTTTACTTTCATTTTTCTATTACTTAACTAATTATTTTTCATGCCTTCTTTTGAAAAAAAAAATAACCCTTAAAGTAAATACTTCTTTCCCTCAAAGTACTATTTCAAGTACACCTACAAGTTTTTATCAGTAGCATTTTTACTGTTGCCTAGTTCAATATGTTTTCTAATTTCTACTTTTTTTTCTTCTATTGGGCTTATGGCTAGTTTTAAAGTTTCCAAATGTGTGGGGAGGACTAAGATTTCCACCAATTCTATCTAGAAAAGCCTTCCTCAGTTGTCCAGGTGCTTTACTCCCCTAGGATCTGCAGGTCTTTGTTCCAAGTTTACCTCCTAGGGAAGGCAATCCCCACCAGCCAATTTTTAAAAAATTAATATATTTTTACTAGCACATGTTTGCAGTGCGTAATGATTACACTACCATGGGGAGTTTGTACATGTACATAACACACCTTAATTTTTTTTGTACCATTTCCCTCCCATCCCTCCCTGCTCCCTCCAACTCTTAATCCCCTTCCCATTTGAAAAAGCTCTATTTCTACTTTTTTTTTCTTCTTCTTCTTCTTCTTCTTACTGCATTTCCTCTGCACTCCCAATGCCAGCCTGGGCTTTTTGTACTGTGTTTTCTAATTGTTGGTTTTTCTCCTCACTAAAAGCAGCCCATCAGAACATGCACGAATTTGAGCAGGGGTGGAAAGTGTGAATAGCATCACACGGCACTGAGTAGGTGCTCAATAAACACCTGATGAACGAAGGGATGACAGGGTAAGTCTGCGTCCTGATTGCCCTGTCACAGAGCTCGTGCTTTGTGAGGTATCGTCTTTCTCAAGTCTATTGGGATGGGATTTCGAGTGGAGAAAGCGTTCCGGGAACGTTTGAGAAGAGGGTGTGTGTGTGGTGTGTTGGGTAGGGCAGTGCCCTGAAACGGTGGTCAAGTTTGTTGTTCTGTTCACATCTTTTGTATTTTTTCCTTTTTTTTCTATTTGATCTACCAAATATTAAGACATGTATTCTAAATTTTCACACTATGATGACAGCTCTGTTGTATTTTCGTTGAATTTCTGTGCTGTGTTGCTTTAATTATTTTAAGGCTGTGTTATTGGGTGTATACGGGTTTGGAGTTGTGTCTCCTCTTGAACATTTCATCAATATGTACCGAGCCTCCTCATCTCTGGTGACACTTTTGCTCTTAGAATCTATTTTATCTGCTGTCTTTTGATTAGTATTTGGTATAGCTCTTTCCATTCCTTCACTTCAAATATTTTTCTTTATGTTTTAGTTATGCCGGGTTTACATAGCCTATACCAAGATTTTATTTTTAATCAAAGCTGGTAATCTCTTTTATTCTGAGAATTGAATCTAGTTAGATTGGCTGTTCTTATTGATTTTACTTTTCATTATTGCCATCTAGTACTATCTCCTGTTTCTTTATGTGTCTGACTCTTTTTTTTTTCCTCCTTTCCACCATGCTTTCAATTGACTGAACTTCTGTTTTCCCCTTTTTCATTTTTAAAAAAATTTTATGGCTTAGAAGTTACAACCTTTATTTCTCTTTTGGAATGGTTACCCTAGAAATTCTGACATAGACATGTAACTTAACAGAGTCTAAGATTAATCAGTAGTTTGTCCATCCTCTCCCATAATATATTTAACAATGGAAAATCCACTCCCAGACCCTCCCCACCTGTCTGTAAAGGTGTTGATTATGTCCGGATTGTTTTCTACTTCACAAAATAGACATTATTATCATTATCATCTTACACAGCTAATATTTCCATTCTTTCCCTCAACAAATATTTGTTGAACACTAGGTGCTGGCCCCTGTTCTAGGCATTTAGAATATACAATAAGCAGAACAGATGCAGGCCCCCCAAGGCTTGTGGACGTTACATAGCTGGGTAAATTAGACGATATTAGAAGGAGGCAGTTACTATGAGGGAAAGGAAGAACAGGACAGGCAGGCTGGAAATGCAAATTTCGGTTCGCCACTGTGATTGGGGACAGCCTGGTGAGGTAATGCGGTAGATGGGTCCCCCTTGAGGAGGAGCATCGATGGGGAGGGCCAGTCGGTGCAGAACTGAAGGTGGGAGCCTGCTGGGCTGTGCAAAGGCAGCAGGAGGCCAGGTGGCCTGGCCATGAGGTCACAGAATGGGAAGGGCCAGGGCCCAGAAGGCTTCAGGGAACCACATACTTCAAGGGCTTCGGCTTCTACCCTGCTGTATGACGATCCATAGCCAGACCTGGAGCCCTCACTTCTGTGAGGAGAACACATGGGGGGAGGAAGAGACGGGGGGCCAGTTAGGAGGCTCAGGGAGCAACCCGGTAAGAGGTGACAGTGTGCGCAGGTAGGTGGTGGAAGTGGCCCGAGACTCAGCCCACATTTCCTGCGAGATCAGATGTGGGTGGAGCCCGGTGCGTCCCCGAGGGTGTTTGTCCTCAGAACCTCGGAGAAGAAAGCCGGCATCAGCAGAGATGGAGGAGTTGGGGAGGAGCCATTTAGGAGGGAGAGTGGGAGTTCTGCTTTGGACAAACTGAGATTGAGAGGCCGTCAGATTCCAAGTCTGTGGGGTTTCAAGTGTATATCCCTGCTTTACGGGCCTGAGGCGTATGCCATGGTTTAGAGCCTTTCTTTGGGAAGAAAATACAAAGTTACACTAAAAAAAAAAAAAAAAAACAAAAAAAAAAAAACCACAGATACAAGAGAGGTCCTGAGTCCTGGCTTTATTAGCTCCACACTTGGACTTTCCAGTCAAATTACAGTGAGAGCATAGTGGATCAGAGTGGGCCCTAAATCCAACAGGACTGATGTCCTTTTAAGAAGAGGGAACTTGGACACAGCCACGCTGGGAGAAGGATGGGAAGTGACAGAAATGGAGTGGCACAGCTGCAAGACAATGATGCCGCAGGTTGCTGGCGAACACCAGAAGGCCAGACAAGGAAGCAATCCGCCCGGAGCCTCCAGAGAGTGTGGACGTGGCCCCTTCACACTCCTGTCCTCCAGAGCTGCCAGAGCCTGGATTTCTGTTGGTTATAAGTTGTCCAAGTTTGTGGTGCTTTGTTCTGGCAGCCTCGGGAAACATATCCGAGGAGGTCCAGGGTCAGAAGGCCACCTCCAGGTCACCTTCAGGGAGGACTGGGAACTGGCCCTTGATCCAGCAGTGAGAAGGTCACTAACAAGAGCAGCTTTGGTCCCCTAATGGGGACAAAAGAATGTTTGGAGCTGGCTCCAGAGAGGCTAGGAGGAAATAAATGGAAGAGAGGAAGTAGAAAGCGAGGGCGGTACTGGAGGGTGGGAAAGGATTTTCTTTTAGATGGAAGAAATAGAAGCATTTGACTTGCAAATGGGAATGATCAGGAGAGGGGAAGATGGATGATGTTGGGAGACGGCAGAGAGAGGGCGCTGGAGGTGACCTCGGGCAGGCGGAAGGGAGGCGCTTGTGTGGGGGAGGAGGGGCAGTTGGTGCTCACTCTGGGGTACACTTTCCTTCCCTGTTCATTCCCCCATCTCAGGCCCCCTTCTGAGGGCGCCTTTCCTCCATGGAGTCTTGTTGGAAGTGAACCTTCCTTTTTTAAGAGGCATAAAGAGGTTTATTAGACAGAATTTATTTATTTATTAGGGCCGTCAAGAGAAAGGCGAGATTTGATCCACACGGGGCAGTATTTAGGGGGTGGGAATGTGTAGAATTTGTCGATTGTGGAAGGGAGCTTTTTCAGGTTGGGTTTCGTTGCTGGAAATATCTTCATTTCGTCCTCACTCATGAAAGACTTTTGCTGGATATATAACTTTGGGTTGACAGGTTCTCTCTATTTTTTTTTTCCCTCAGCACTTGCAAATATTAGTGCAAAGTCTCCTGGGACTTACTGGTGCAGCTGAGAAATCGGCCGCCACTAACTGTCTTGTCTCTCTCCGGGTTTGGAGGTGGCTCTCTCACTCTGTGTTCTGCATTTTCACTGAGATGTAGCGGGAAAGGTTTGCTTTCTCTGTTCCTGATTGCAGTTCACTGAGCTGCTTGAGTTGGGACGGCTGGCTCTTTCAGAACTTTTTTTTTCTTGTGGGAACGGGGTGGGGGGTGTCGAACTCAGGACCTCACACTTGCCAGGCAGGCGCTTATGCCGCTGAGCTATCTCACTGGCCCCAGAACTTTTAAAAATTCTCAGAACCCTCAGGACTTGCTGCTGCTGTTTCTCTCCCCTTCTGGAACTCAGCTCATCTGCATTTTAGTCCGCTTTCCACATTGTTATTTCTATTTCATATTTTCAAGTGTTTTCTCTCTGTCTTGGTTTTCTTAGTAATATCATTTGAGTTATCTTTCAATTCAGCAATTCTCATTTTGACTGTCTAATATTTTCTTTACTTTTTTTTTTTTTTTGAGACAGGGTCTTGCTATGTATTTCAGCTGGCCTTGGACTCACTATGTAGCCCAGGCTGGCCTCGAACTCATAGTGATCCTCCTGCCTCAGCCTCCTGAGAGCTGGAATTACAGGCATGCGCCGCCACACTTAGCTTAAAATCTTAATTATTGTATTTCTGTTTCTAGAAATTCTGTTTACTTTCCCTTCCCCCTTAAACCTGCCTAGCTGGTTTTGAGATTCTCTTATTCCCCCATCGCACTTCTATTTCCCTCCTTTATTTTCTTCAAGAAGATTAAACAAACCACTTTTATATTCGGTTTCTAATCATTTCAGCGTCTGAGTCTTTGTTTATCTGATTCTTACCTGTTTTGTTTGGGCTGGTTCTTGTTTATGTAAGATCCTTTTCTCTTATGCTTGGTGATTTTTTTCTTATGATCTCAAACTCTAAAAGCTGCAGCGGAGATAAAATCAAAATGCCTAACTCCACTGCAAGCCTCTTCACCCTTCCTGAATCTGCCCTTAAAAACCCAAAGAATCTGTGGATTTATGAAATTTGTGACCATCTTCCCTTTACGTGGGGTACAGAAGTGTCACGTGAAAGGGATTGAAGTAAAATCTTAGAAAAATGTCTTGAACTCTAAATTAATAACTTAATGTAATTTCTAATTATGTTGGGGTTTTAAAAATCTCTCCTTCCCTAGATGAACATTAACTGCAACTAAATGTTTTCTAAATAATTAAACTTAATATTTTTAACAATTAGGACATTGCAGCTGTGTTCGTAATTAATCATTCCTTCCCTTCATGGAAAACCTTTTTCGATAGTGGAAAGATATTCCAGCATTTGAAACCAAGAGATGCTAAGACTGATCTTTTAAAATGTTACCACTTTATGGCAACAAGTTCACAAGTTGTCCCACCTTTGACTCAAAACAGTTTTGCTCTCAGGCTTTATTTTTCTGAGCTGGAAAACTTTTTATGATCCTCCCATGGCTGACCTCTCTGGAATCAAAGACCGGAGAGCGGGAGGGACTCGGAGTTCAGCCCTCCCCCACAGCTGCCACTGCGCATCCAGACACGTGGATCCCTTCTCATAGAGCACTGCGCCTGTGTGATGCTGCCTGGGCGGAGGGAGCGATGTGTGTCTCCCACCGTGACCGGGAAATGAGGATGCTGGACCCGCGATGTGAGCTGGGAGCAGAGGGGAGGAACTCGAAGCAAATGCTTGAGCCACACACGAACCCCAACAGGACTGGGCATTTTGCCCCATTTAATCAGCTGATAATTCATTGCAAATTCAAGATGAGTCCAGTCTCATCGACCTGAATTATAAAGACATTACCCAGGACCTGAGACTATGTACTAGAAAATAGAAAGCGGTTACTCAATCATATTTATTTGTACTAATTGGCTAAGTTACAACAGAAATGGAAAAAATAGTAAATATCAAGATGATGTTCTATATTTGTTTTCTCTCTCTGAGGCGGAGCCTGGCTGTCGCAGAAAGGTGGGCCCACGGGAGCTGCTTCCTCATCCGCCAGATGCTGGGGTGCAGGCGGGGACCTCTTTGTCCGGCCACCAGGCACCCACCAGAGTCAGGCTGCGGCTGGGTCACAGGGGTCAGGGAAGCTGCGGCCACATATGGCTCATGGGCTGAGAGTGAAAAGTCAGTGCAGCCCCATGGTAGAGTTTCAGGGGACCTGAGCAGATGGAGGCCATGCTCAGAGGCCTCTTTGACTTTTCTGCCCGTGGTGGACTGGGACGAGAGCAAAGTCAGCCACCGAGGCTGCTAACTGTGCAGCAGCGTCTGGTCCCTAATCCTGCTTCTTTTCTCTTGTTCTTGGGTTCCTCGGAGCTCTTTGGAGATCTCCGTATCCTGGCAGCGAGAGGGGCATCTCTCGGATGCTCCTGGGATTCCTGACTTAGATCCACTCTGCCGTTCACGTGGACGGACAGCATGGTGTTCGCCACGGTGTGTGGGTCCCACAGAGCCCCTGACTCCATCCCATTCGCTCTGGCCAACTGGAGGGGCAGCAGCAAGAAGGCAGCCGGGCCTGGAGAGGGTGCTGCTGGTGGGGGACCCTCAGGAGACCCTACTCTGCCCATCATTCCCAGTCCACCATCAGAAGACCCTCATAAAGAAGGCCAGCGAGGATGGGGAACACATGTTTATTTTATGAATGACTTCAGGGAAAGAGGAAAAAAATATCATCCAGAATGTCATCCAAGAGGCTGTGTTCTTTTTATTATGTTTTGTCAGTAAACAAACAAACAAAAAAATTGCCACATTTAATACTTACCCCAGTCCTGTGGGATTTCTCTGACTGATGTAAAATGACAGTTGTCGCAACATTCTATATAAATACGAGTCTGTTTGTGGGAGCCTGTTCTATTTTTAATGTAAACCACACCTAACTGGCTCTGAAGAATATGGCACCCTTGGAATTTAGAGGCCTGGCTGGTGTCTGTGTGAGCTTTGCTATTGTCTTAGGAGCAGCCCGGAAGAAACCCTAAGCATCCCGAAGTTTTTAGTTTAATGTGAGAATTATTCACCTAATTTGCCCGCAGCTATTGTGTTACTTAATTTATTGTGGTGCAGAGCGGCAGGATGATGTGGCTAATGAGTGACACAGTGTACTTGGTGAGTCGATCTATAATTTAGAAGGCTGCTGATGATCTTAGTGCTGTCTACAGTCTGAGCAAAGGAGGCAGTAAAAATAAAGAATATACCCCCAGATTATATAAATATGCACGAATCCCTAGATACACCCGCACACAACGCCTATTAGTAGGCTCATAACCCCCTTTGGTTGCATGGAACGTGGACTTAGCCTGCTAAGATATACAGGGAAACTGACACTGTGTGCTGTAAGTTTGCGATTGACTCCGAGGACCCCGATCTGAAGGGATGCTGGTGGATCAAGGACATGTCCAGGAGATGGGCGGTGTTAAGACCTTCACGGTCCAGTCCCTCATTCTGTCATTTCTCCCTGCACCTGTTCACGATGGCATGAGTGACAGGGTCCTCCCCATCCTGGCTTGTCACCCGATGATGACTACTGACATTCAGAAGCTGAGCTGATGGGGCCCTGTCTTTGGGTGGGGATGGCGAACATGGCAGAGGACAGCCCTCCCTCCTGGGTGATGACCAACTGCCCTGTGGAACTTGGCTCCTGATCGTTACCACCAAGCCCTGAAATTGGCAGGAGCTGAAAGCTATTTGTCATTCCTGCCAACCAGGAAAAGAACTGTGCGTGAGCTCTGATCCAACCCGAGAGCCTGTGTCGAATGTCGATGTCAGCATAGGTGTCCCCTCATACGATGTCACACCTGGAAAATCCTTGAGATCTCCTTTCACTGAGAGGTTGCAGGCTCCTGCTGCAGGTAGCATGAGCATCGGATCTTTTTATTCAATCCGAGTACACAACTCGGGGAAAGGAAAAGACCGGACCTGCGTTTTTACAAGGGTCTTGACGGTGCCTCTACACCACGCAGCAGGTCTCCTGGTAAATACGCAGACTTTATTGGGAACAGGGAGCCAGTTTATTTACATACTATGGACTAGGCTTAAAAATCAACTTTAGATTTGCTCTGCCTTTTGCAGTCTCTTGAATAAAGCATTTTTGTAGCCTACTCAAAATCCTCCCCGTGTTTACATTTTAATGGGCATTCCAGTGAAATGGAGGAATTTTTTTATTATTACTTACATTTATCAAGAAAGTAGGTGGGAATGGAAGCAGCCGCATGGTGTGGTACCTCTCAGGGCATCCGGGTCCTCTGTGTCTCAGCAGGTGACAGCCTGGTGGAAGCAAAGCGTGCTGTCCAACGGGCAAGAAGAAAGGAGAGGAAGGACCATTTTTATCTGGGTTTCGAATATATGTCCCTACCAGTTTACACAATTTTAAAATGGCACTTTTGATCTCAAGCACAGCTGAAGACGTGACGGATTCTAAGAAGCATTGGTCTAGCTGGAAAGAGAAATCTGTCTTTAAATAACAAGGCACCGTTCAAGAATCATCCCTACAGAGGAGGGAGAAAAATCAGCCTCCCCAGCAGAGCAGAGCAACCTTTGACTGGTCCTTTGTCACGGATGCTCTTGGCAGGAAAGTGCTAAGGTGACCTCGACTCCTTGTCAGCGTCTCAGGGATGGTTCTGTTTTCCATGGCTGCGCAAGGAGAAACCCTACTTGGATCCCAGGGCATGGAAGCACTTTCTGGAGGCCATAGGTTCTTCTGGGTGTGGAAAAGGAATGTCTGCCCATTCCAGCATTAAGATCTGTGCAAAGGTCTCGCCCATCGCACACTGTATAATAAAATCGAGAACAGGGACAAGCTTCTGGGGCTGTGCATCATGCAACTGCCAATGTTTTATCTTTCCCTGGGGACGTCTCTCTTGTTCCTCCCCTGACACTCCCAGGAGATCCCTAGTTAAAGATACCGATGCAGTATAAAAATACACTCACCAGATGTTAGTTTAAAATGACCTATAACTGGCAGCGGAGATGGAGAAGGCTGAGCGTTGCAGGCCTTCCAGTAGCCTCTCCGAGCCTGTCATTTGGTATGCAAATAAAGCCCAGCAGAACCTCCAAGCCAGCCCTGCCAAGCCATAAAACCAACTGCTTTGAAAGCAATGCATCAGTAATTGTTATCACCTGGCATCTGGAGTGCGGGGAGCTCGGTTCCTAACTAGAGCAGGCCGTAGCCTGACTTAGGAAGGCGCTCCTTCCCACACCACGATTGAAACTGATGAATCTGCTGGCTGCAGCTCGATGGCTCCCTTTAGGACAAGCCATTTATAAAACCAAATCCAGGCTCTGAGACACACCTGCCACCATTTGACGGCATCCGTATATTGTGGAGCAGTGTGCGACACGAGAGCAGCCCCGCAGCTGGGCAGGTTGGAGTCCACGGCCGCCTTTCTAGGGGTTCACTTGGCTCTTCCTGCCCATGATCCCATTCAGTTCTAAGTCAGTGCCATCTCAGGCTTTCAGGGCAACACTGAGGGACGAGGAACGCAATGCTCAGGAATTAGTATCTTTGGGAACAAAGGACTCTTTCTTTTCCCAAGGACTGAAATGTACAGGCAGCACCTTCTTATAGGTCATTGATTAAAATAAATGTATAGGTCAGATGGCAGTTTACCCAATGGCAGCCACCAGTCCTTGCCTTGGGATGTCACCAGGCGTGGAGACGCCCATCAGAGCAGTAGAGCACCCTTGATCCTGCCCGGCACCAGCGTGCCTGATGCCCTTGATGTGGGGTCACAGCTTGAGGCTCCCTGGTGCTTTGGACCAGAAGATGGGCCTGCTCCTGAGAAGTCTTTCCCCTCGCTTTGGGAAGCAGAACCAGGCTGGACTTGTTGGGAGAGGCACAGAGAGGCCAAGATTGCCATTCAGAGAAATGGTACAGCAGCCAGCCTGATTCCCAGGCAGGGGTTTTGCCAGTGGGTACAGGTAGATGTGTTTCTAGACGATACTAGAAACAAAATCTCTGCAACCCCCGTATTTGAAATGCAGAACACAGGTTTGTGTAATAAGTACAATGTGTTAAAAAAGATGAATCTATTGGTTGGAAGGGAAGAGAGTCTGTAAGGCAGATTGGGTGTCTCAGAGGCATAATTATTTATCGAACTAATTAAAATGTAACCACAGGCTCAACGCCTCCAACAACTGGGGTTTCCTGCCCAAGAAGCAGCCCTGAGCCGGCACCTGCCCTTTCAGTTTCCCTTATTACCCTGCAAGAATGAGGAGCAACAAAGGCCTGGTGCGGTCTGGGGCGGTCTCCAAGTGGCCACTGCCGCTGCCGCTGCCGAGGTAGCTCTGCTTCGCCTTTGGGAATCATGCAGGGCTGGGAGACGTGGGAGGGGGCCGCTCAAAGGTGGAGTGAGCCTGCTGGCCCCGGGGAGCCCACAGGGGGTGGAGTGGCTGCCAGGCTGGCAGGGGACCGTGTGGAGTGGAGTGCAGGGGTAATCATTAGGATGGGAGGCCCATAGCACTCAGCCAGGCCACCCTTGGGCTCAGGGTCGCCAGAGGCTGTGACATGGACACCTGGCCCGCAGGAGCGTGCTTAGAGTACAGGCGAGCCCAACAGGGTGAAAGAGAAGCACTGTGGGGCACAGGTGGCTTCTTGGGCTGTCCTGTGAGAGCAGGGCAGGCACCATGCTTGCTTCCAGGAACTTCTGGGCTTCCCATGGGATGGACGTGCTGCAAAGAGGACGCTCAGTAGAGAGACGGGGACCAGGGCTTGCGATGCAAATTCCCTGGAGATGTTGAAGAGGTTCAAAGCGTCTGCTGACAAATGGGAAGCAGAGAACCTGAGCTCCGCAGGGCCAGGCTGAGCAGCCGGCTGGGCGGCCTGGATTTCTGCTACGGTTTTATCTAGATGTCCCCCAAAGGCTTCGCATCCTCGTGGGCTTCTGGAAGGTGATTGGACCATGGGGACACCATAGCTGGCTTGCCATTAGGAGTAGGGCCTGGTCAGAAGAGGAGGGTCACGGGGCATGGCCTGGAAGGCTCCTGCGCCCTCTCTGGTGCCCCCCTTGACTCTGCTTCTTGGCCCCCATGAGGGGAGCAGCTGTTCTCCACCAGACCCCCCTGCCATGCTGTCCTAGCTGGAGCCAGCTGACTATGGACTAACAAAAAAGCCTCTCCTCCTTTAAGCTGTAGGTATTGTGTCCCAGCGAGAGGAAGTGACTATGGCAACTTCTTTGTGCATTTTCCAGTGGTGTCCTGAGAGGACAGGATTCTGGGGACCTTATCCCACAAGCACTGGGCCTCACCCACAAAGCTCCCAGAGCCAATTGCAGAGGTCGGCCTTGGACAGCTCTTCTCGCTGCCACCCTCCTGTCCTCTCAAATCCCCATGTGTCCCAGGGACCCCAAACTCAGAGGCCCCTCCCATGTCTTCTTTAGGGTGACAGCTCCCAGGTGCGTCTGAGAAGAAAGACAATGCCAGTGGCCGGGCCCAGAGGCCACTCCTTCCCTCGGGCTTGTGCTCCTGAGGCCATGGACCCAAAAGCCAACCAAAGCTTGGGCTCTCTGGGCAGGAGCCCTGCAGTTTGTGATCACCAAGCAGGACTTGGTGAGTCCACTGTCACCCGGCAGGTCCCGGAGGCCTGGCCTGGAGCATCGATCAGTGCTGTCACCTCACGATAGAGCTGGGTATGAGGACCGTGTCTTCCCTGTGGCTTCTGCCGAGTGTCCACCCACACGGCCACATGACCCTCTTCCTTTGCAGGGAGATGAGGAAGACTTGGAAGGCGGAAGAGGCTGTCTGTGGTGGAGTCGTGAGGGTCCCTTTCCTGTACCAGACTGACCAAGCCCTGGTGCCCAGTGTGGGGGGGGGTCCGTCACCATTCTAGCTGCTTCTGGGAAGGTATTCAGCGGAGGTGATTGAAATTTAAGTCAGTAGACTCTGAGTCAAACAGACAGCCCTCCCTAATGCGGGTGGGCCTCACCCAACTCGTGAAAGCCCTGAGAAACTTTCGAGGTTTCTCATAGAAGGAGCAGCCATGCCTCCAGACTGCAACCCAGAAGCCCCGCCTGTGTTTCCAGCCCTCTGCCCAGGAATTTGAACTCCTCTGTCCCCACAATCGATGTGAGCCAATTCTTTAACCCCGCCCCCAATAGGTAAAGAGATAGACAGATAGATAGATAGACAGACAAACAGAAAGATAGATCACCTCCTGGTTCATTTCTCCGGAGGACTCTGCTTATGCAGGGATGGAGCTGCCACTGCCTCTTCCAGATTTCTTCTGGTCTGTTGGCTCCACCTGAGTCACCCTCTGCTTAGGTGCTATTCTGGTTTATATCTAGATGTCCCCCCAAAGTCTCATGAGCGCATAGGTGGGCTTTCTGAAAGGTGATTGGATTATGGGGGCTTATGGCTAACTTGCTGTTAGGAGCCAGGTCTGGTTGGACAAATGGTCACTGGGGGCGTGGCCTGGAAGGGTTCATCTCCCTCCCCGGCTCCTCCCTTCTCTCTCAGTCTCTGGGCTCCCATGAGGTGAGCATCTCTCCTCCCCCAGGCCCCTCTGCCACGCTGTCCTGCATTGGAGCCAGCTGACTATGGACTGAAATGTGAACCAAAATAAGCCCCTCCTCCTTTAAGTTGTGGATGTCGAGTATTTTGTCCCAGTGATAAGAAAGTGACTGAGACAGGTACCCAGCCAGCATCCAGCCCTCTGTTAGGTTCCAGACAGAAGAATCCAGAAGTAAGAGCCCAGTCCTCTGGTGGAGATGACCACATGTGAGTGACTGTGGTCCTTACAGATGCATACTGGGTAGTAAGGGATGAAGGCTGCTCACAGGTGCCGGGGATATGCACAGCTCATCGGTCCAGTTCCAGTGGGCTGAGCACTGTCTGCCTTTAGCTGAGCTCAGACTGTTTGCCAGGCACGTTGTTGAGCCCTTCCGGAAAGGCTGCCATAGGACTCGGTGCATTGCTGGTCATCCACTCACGCATTCATTCACTCTCTCACTCATTCATTCATTCACTCTCTCATTCATTCATTTACTCTCTCATTCACTCACTCATTCATTCACTCATTCATTAATTCACTCATTCATTCAAATATTTACTGAGCACCTACCATGTCCCTACCCTTCTCCCAAGTGCTAGGAGTGAGTAGTGAATGAAGTGAGGTCCTCCCTCATGGAGCTCCTGTGGGAGACAAAATCAACAAGAAAGAAAATATTTGTGCAAGGTGACTTTTTCAGGTAGATGTAAGTGCCATGAAAAAAAAGTAGGACAAAAACCATGGTGGTGACGGTCACCCAGCAATGCAAATGTGCTTAATGCTCCTGAGCTTTATGCTTCATCATGGTTAAAATAGTAAATTCTATGTTATGTATGTTTTCAAAAATAAGTTTGAATATAAATAAAAAATTAAAAAAAAATACTTTAGAGCTGGGCGTGGTGGTGCATACCTGTAATCCCAGCACTCAGGAGGCTGAGGCAGGAGGATTGCTGTGAGTTTGAGGCCAGCCTGGGCTACATAGTGAGTCCAAGCTAGCCTGAACTACATAGTGAGACCCTGTCTCAAAAAAAAAAAAAAAAAAAAAGACTTTAAAAATATTCCACAGTTTACTGTAGTAGTGATTGTGTGACTCTGGGAATATACTAAGATTTCCAGCCATATCCTTTGTGTGCTTCGACTGAGTGAATTGAGTGGTGCATGAACCATGTCTCAATATGGCTGTTTAAAAAAAAAAAAAAAAAAAAAGACCCAGTACTCTGGGAGGCTGAGGCAGGAAGATCACAAGGTTGAGCCCAGCCTGGGCAACTTGACTTAGTGAGACTGTGTCTCAAAATAAAAACATGCAAAAGGGCTGGGGATATAGCTCAGTGCAAAGGCTTGGGTTCAATTCTCAGTGCCAAAATAAAAAAAAGGAAATAGAAAAAAGTCAAGTGAGGGTGGCCTGTTTCAGACATGGCAGTGAGGGAGTCCTCTTGGAGGTGGGCCCTGTCCCAGGCATCAGCAGCCCCTTCCTGCACAGCGCCAGGTCGTAAATATTTCAGACTTTGCTGTCCGTACGGACTCGGCTGCAACAACTCGACACTGCTATGGTAGCACAAGAGCAGCCAAAGACAACGTGAAAACAAATGGCTGTGGCTGTGTTCCCATAAAATTTTATTTACAAATACAAGCAGCAGACTGGACTTGGCCCATGGTCATGGTTTGCCAGCCCTCACCCTGGCTTCTCTGGAAAGATTTCCTGGAGAAGGAGCTTGATACGATCTGCCTCCCACCATGCTGTCCAGGGAAAGCTGTGCAACATGCTCCAGCTGGGTCCCCCAGAGGGACGGGATGAGGCGGGTCCCTGCCAGATGCAGGAGGACCTCCGCAGAGAGGACAAGGCGAGGGGAAGGTGCAGGAAGTGGCCCTTTCCTGGGTGGTGGCTTTATTCTATGGTAGCCACGAGTTGGCATTCACCCACCCAGCCAACCACCACATTTTCTTCCTTCCTTCCTTCCTTCTTTTCCTTCCTCCCTTCCTTCCCTTTTCCTTCCTTTCTTCCTTCCTCCCATCTACCCACTTATATATGCATTCATACTCCATCCCTCCATCCCATCCATACATCCATACATCCATTGCATCCATCCATTGCATCCATCCATTGCATCCATCCATCCATCTATCCCCTCCATCCATCCAATCCATCCATCCCAACTATCCATCCATCCACCCATCCCATCCATCCATCTATCCATCCCATTCATCCATCCCATCCATCCATCCATCCATCCACCTATCCCATCTATCCATCCATCCCATTCATCTATTCATCCATCCACCCACCCATCCCATCCATCCATTCCATCTATCCATCCATCCACCCATCCAATCCATCCATCCCAACTATCCATCCATCCCATCCCATCCCATCCCATCCATCCATCCATCCATCCATCTATCCATCCATCTATCCATACGTCCTCTACCTCAGCCAAAAACATGACCTCAGGACCTTCACTGCACCAAACTGTGGTTTAGGCCACAGGGATTCCATGGAGGACAGGACACAGTCCCTGCTCCCAAGGAGCTCACACCATGAACAAAGCCACACACTGTCCACAAACCAGTGCAGTCCCATGGTAAATGGTAACAGGGAGTGCCCCAGGCAGTCAACTTCCTTCCTGGGCCACACCAGGGCTCAGCCTGGTGTCAGTCCCCCAAATCACTCAGACACCAGCTCTCTGCCCACCTGGAGCTTTTCCTGAAGGGCTCAGGCAACCTGCACACGGGCTTGGGACCATGGCTGCTTGGCACGGAGCTGCCTTTCAGCTGTGCCTGGCGCAGCGTCCCTGGGGTTGGAACAGGAAAGGCAGCTGCTTCCCAAGGATGTGGGGCAGTGCTGGGGCTGTCTGGGAGCAGGTGACCAGCCCAAGTGTCCTGAGCAGGATGAGACACCCTCCAGGAGGTGGGGACAGCTGTCATCATGTCCCAGGAAGTGAAAATGCCCGTCCTCTGGAAACCAGCAGCTCGTGCGGTGGGTAGAGGTTGCTTTGGTCCCAGAGATAAGTGCAGCTCTTGTCAGGGGGGTCTGTTTCTCCCTGGGTCCGCACTGTCGTCCAGTTTAGAGCAGCTTTCCAGCGAGCGATTAAAGCACCCCCACTGGCATTTGCCCAGCCAGGGGCAGCAGCAGGCGGCCGGCCTGGGTTTCCTGTGCTGTGCCAGCATGTCTGTGCAGTTGCTCATGGCGAACATCATCTGTGCTGCGTTACCACTGGCCAGGCTGGCCAGGGCCCAGAGCTGTATGTCTCCCTGGGACGTGGAATCACGGCTGTCTCTGTTTTGTGATGCCGTGTCCGCAGGAAGCAGAGTTAAGTTTTAGTAGGGCTGGGGCTGTGTCCTGGGCACCCAGGGGAGGCTGGGATGCTTGTCATCTTGCTTCCTCCAGCCAGTGTCTGGTGTCGTCCCCGCGGATTGCAGCAATGGCCATTGTCACTGACCACCACTAAAGCAGCGCCTCACCTAATCTTCACACTGACCCTCACCAAGTCTATTTCACCAATGAGGAGACCGAGGCATGCAGGAATTTCTTCATTGGGAAGAGTGGGTCAGTTGTGGCAGGTGCCATCTCTAGGAGTGGCCCAAGTGTCCGATGGCCTGGAATGCAGAGCAGGAGCCACACCCAGGTGGCCCTGGGAGAGCTCCAGGCCTGTGTGGAGGCAGCAAAGTGTCCTCAGAGCCAGGTTCCCCTGGGCTTTCCAGGTGGGAGGCAGGGGACAGGCACAGTGGCCACTCCTCAAGCATATGCAAGAATGGTCCCCTTTTCTTAAAATCCTACAGCACTTAGGATCCTAGTTATGGGGTTGGAGCCACACTGGGGAGCAAGTAACTCAACCCTAATGTTGAGTAAAAGAGATTAGGGAGGAAGGAAAAACAAGTGGAGGTTTGTCCTGGTCACCCAGCAAGTCACTGGAGATCTGGGACCAGAAATGCAGGTGGCTGAAGTCATAGCCCTCGGGCTGAGGCCTGGGCGCTCCCTGCCCCAGGTGGCCAGTGCCGGATGGTCCACCTCCATGCCTGCATCCGTGTCTGTCCTGCGCGAGGCACTGCCCACCATCCCCACACCATCAATCAGGCTCAGGCCTCCGTGCTCCTCTTAAGGCTGAGCCGAGTGCCCTCCGTGCTCAGTGGGCACTGGCTCCACGGCCATGCATCACACAGTGCTGGCCCTCAGCTTCTTCTCCCTGACCCCGCACACTGCTAAAATATTGTCCTGTGGATGGGAAATGAAAAGGGTATAACCTTATTTCTTCCAAGATCTCCCAATCTTGCCCAGAGGTATAATAAAACCCCAAACTTTCCTTTCAGGAATCATCTTTTATAAGTAATATCTTTCTGTGTTAAGTGGTTGGCACACAATTGTGAAATCAAAAACCAGGCTCTGTGGCTTTGAGAAGCTTGCAGATGTGGGTGGGGAAGGCTACCTTTTATGGGGGCTAGCTTTCTATGGATTGTGGGGTGCACAGCACAGAGGGGTGATGATGAGAATATCATACTCTGTCATCCAAAACTCGAGGCGCTTCCTGGGCCATCTTGGGTGTCCTCCTGCAGCCATAGGAGCCTGGAGCCTTGGATATCCAACCAGTGAGAGGTTTGTTTCTTGAAACAAGGGAATAAATCAGGTGCGGTGGTGCAAACCTGTAATCCCAGAATTTGGGAGGCTGAAGCAAGAGTTTAAGGCCAGCCTGGGCTACATAGTGAGTTCAAGGCCAGCCTGAACTACACAGTGAGACCCTGTCTGAAAAAGAGAAACAAAGGAAGAATAAGTAGATGAATGATAATCTTTCCCTTATCACACACTATTGTTCACTTTAGGGTGTAAGCATCCTAACAAGGAACGCTTGTGACTCACCAGCCAAGCTACAAACCAGACGGTCGTCATAGCTGCTCCATCACCATCCCAAGCTGATGCCTCCATTTCTGTGTCTACTGCTTCCAACTTACCACTTACACACTTATCCCTGAGTAATGCATTGTTCAGTGTAGCCTGGTTTTGAACTTCAGAAAAAGTGATTTTATGCTGTGTGGTCTTCTGGGATCGGCCTCTGGTGTCCTCCGTGATGCCCCTGAGCCTCATTTAAACTCTTGGTTACCTAGCTGCAGTACATTCGTTTTCACAGCTGTGTAATCGTGGGTCTCCCATAAGTCACTTAACTCTTTTATGCCTGTGACCACTTAGTTGTTTCTGTTTTTTTGCTGTTAGGAGCAGCCCTACCCCAAATATGAGTACGCTTGCTGGTGACCAGTTACGGTCACTGTGACCCGCACAACCACAGTCGTGCGTGTGGCAGGTGGGCTCAGAGGGCTCGGAGGGATGATTCCCACGGTCTCTGTGCCCTGGGCCTTGGTGAGGAGGACTTAAGCCTTTTGTCCCCATGTTTTCTTGGACCTTCCCATCTCGCCATGTGATCTTTCTCCTGGTCTCTCCCAACGTGGCAGCTCTGGGCTCAAAGGAGCTTTCCAAGAGGACTTCTGGAAGCCACAAGGCTTCTTATGACCGAGCCAGAAGTCTCTAAACATCACTCCTGCCATACTCTGTTGGTGACCTCTGCAGAGCCAGCCTGAATCCAGGGCAGGGGACAGAACTTTGTCTCTGAGTGGCAGGTGTAGCAAAACCTTTTACCTTTGCTGGATCCCAGGAGACACCAGAATAGTCATCCTGACAAGTGCACCATGTTCTTTCCCAGAATGCTCACCAAGGTGTGGTCCTGGCAGCAGTGCACAAGTGATTTCCAGGGTCCCCGCCATCAGCACACGAGGCCAGAGTTCATGTTGTCAGCTGAGTGGGTAGGAAGGGGCTCCAGGTGGGCCTTCTCTGCATTTCCCTGGCCGCTGGGAGGGAAATGCAGAGTCTGTCTGCTGGACTCCCCAGGCTGGCCTCGGGGATGGTGCCTGCGTGGCTGTGAGCAGGTGGCCAGGTGGCCAGACCTCCTGCCTTCTAGATAGTGCCAATCACCAAGGATCATTCTGAAAATCTAAAGGATTTTTTAAGTGGAACTTGTGAGGGAGGGAGTAGGAAGTTAAGCCCTGGCCTCTGAAATGGAAGTGGGCTTCTGACCTCAGGCCTGGCATAGATGACCTTCTCAGGCTTCTGACATCTGCAGGGGCTGTTTGGCTTTGCCCTTCACTGGTGAAGGCAGGTGGCACCTCTGGCAGGTACCCAGGCCTGGACATCTGAGGAGGTCAGGCTCCCGACTGCTAGGTGTTCTTGGGTGCCCCATCCAGGAGCTGCACAGTGAGAGCCAAGTCTCCTGCCCATGCTTGCCATCCAGGAGACAGCACCACATGTTCATCTTCCAACTGCAAGGCCACTTGTCCTGTACAGCTCGGTTATTTGGGGACAGCCTCTGAGAGGTCCCAAGTGCCACTCTCCTGCCTGTGAGCAATGGATGATGTCTTAGTCACTTTCCCATCATTGGGATAAAATACCAGACACCTACAGTTTAAGGAGAAGAGACTTATTTAACTCACCATTTCAGGGGGTTCAGTCCATGGTCAGCTGCTCCAAGGCAGAAACAACATGGTGGGAAGGGCCTGGCAGAAGAAAGCTGCTCACATCATGGCAGCCAGGAAGCAGAGAGAGAAAAAGGAGGAGGGAGGACAAGAATACACCTTTTCAGGCCACATTGCCTGTGACTCACCTCCTCTGACCAGGCCCCGCCTCTGGAGCATGAGACTTTTGGGGACATCTTAGATCTAAACCATAACAGAAGGTAAAGAGATGCTAAGCTATCTCATCCTGGTGCTGTATCCGAGTCACATTCGAGAGTGGGGAACAGTTCTAAGAAGTGGTTTAGCATTTGGCCTCTACATCATTGGCGTGTCTCCTTTCTGCCTTCTCCAGGGAAATCTGCAGTGAGGCTGGACAGTCCCATGGTGGAGGTGGTGGTGGTACAGGGGACTTTGGGCTCATCCTCTTCTCATGAGGGAACCAAGCTCCAGGCAAGGGAATGACTGCCCAAGGTCACAGGGTGGATCTAGAGCCCAGTCCAGCCACCCTAGGCCTTTGCTGTCACACAGCCCCCTGGGCCCCAGGCTTGGCTTTTGCTTTTAAAAGTGCTTCCCTTGGTTACAAGAGGCTAAGTCTTGCTCAAGTCACCTTAGCTCCCACAACAAATTACTGCCACCTGGATGGTTTAAAAGAACAGCAATGTGTTCTCTCGCGGTTCTGGAGGCCAGAAATCCCAATTCAAGGTGTACATAGGTCCCCTCTGGAGGCTGTAGGGAAATCCATCCAGGCCTCTCCCGGCTCCTGGGGCTCTGTTCCATGGTGACACAGCGGTTTTCTCTGTGTCTCTGAGTGCCTCTTTCTGCCTTTGTTAATGACACTGTCATTGGAATTGGGCATCAATCAAACCCAGTGCAATATCATCTCACTCCTTAATGGCTTCTTCAGAGAGGCTACATTCGTAGCCTCCAAGGGTTAGGACGTGAACATTAATTTTAGGGGCCACACTCACCTTGGGAAGAGCATGGTGTGATGAAACAGGGTGCAGGGTTCACCCTTGGGGCAAGACCAAGCGACAGTTGCAGGTGTGGCACGGGGCTGGCGGGGCTGTTCCCTGTCAGCCTCTGCTCCATGGGCACCTTGCTGTGTCCCCATGCCCGGCCCTGGCCTGCAGCCTGCTTCCCTCCACCCACTGCCTCTTCTTGCCCCTGGTATCTCGTTTCTTCTGTCTTTTGCCTCTGCCCCCTCACACGGTGCCTCAAGTCCTCACAGTCCCATTTCAGCTCTCTGGCCTCAGTCCCCGTGACTTCTGCTGCTAACGGCTTTGATCTTGTAAAGCTTGAGGACTGATTCCTGGGGGGTTGGGAGCTTGTTGGTCCCCCCTCTTCTCACCTCAGCACAGGCCACACCCCAGGCAGGGCTGCTGAGTGCCATCCTGGGCACTGTGGTCCACATGGCAGGACGGAGCTGTGCTACCCAGCATACCCTCCTCTGCCTGAACCTAGGAGGATGAGGTTGGGGTTAGGACACCCAGAAGAGCCAGGGTGATGGTGTGCCCCCCAGGGGAGGATGGCAAGGGGCCAGGACCCAAGACAATGGGATTGCCAAAGAGTCAGTAAGCTGCACTTTCCGTTTTATTCCAGTTTGACAGGAGAGAGAAATGAATCATAGGAACCTAGAGGAAAGAGGCACAGGAGTGTCCCAGTGTCCGTCTAGTCCCACCCATCCCTTAGTTCTAGAAATGCCAGTCCCGGGGATGCTGTAGACTTTAAGGATCGGAGAAAGAGAGAGAGCGATAGAGCCACCCACATTCACCAGGCTGTGACCCTCATCAGGCAGACAAAAGGATCTGTGTGGAGGAGGGGTCACCAGCCAAGCCCTCAGTGCCATCCAAGTCACCTCTCAATCCCTGACCTTCCAGGTAGTTGCCCTGGGGCCCGTCTGCTATTACCGTGCTCTTTTCAATTTGGCAGCAGTGAGTCATTTCCTCGTACCTCGTCATGCATTCCTGTCCTTTGTCTGTAAGAGATTCCGTCCCAGGGAATATTGTGTCCCTGTGCCATGGGCTTAAGACAGCAAATCCGAGCTGTGATATAAACGCAGAAGTCATTACCATTCTCGTGAGTGTATGTTAACGACACTGCGGAATAGCAGTGATAATTAGATGAAGCATCATTTCGCACCATCACTAGTGTGCTTTACATTTATTTATCACCATTTTTTTTCTCCAAAGTCAGCAGAATGGAGACTTGTACAATGTCCCAAAACACCCGACGAGGGGACGAGCCTGCGACTGTTAATTACTGCCTTATGGGCGCACCAAGCCGGCCGTCACAGCCAGCCTCTTTCTGGGGACGGAAGAAGAACTTGGTCTCTGCCTGTCCTCTCTCTCCCTCCCCTCCCAGACCCGCCTGACACTGGCATGCGCCCTCCATCGAGCCACCAACGTGTCCACATCTGCTCAGACCACAAATGTCCCACAGAGGGTGGCTTCCACACAGTTTTCCTGCCTCACGGTTCTGGACAGTGGGCATCTGAGGTCAAGCTGTCCGCAGGCGGGCTTCTCGGGAGGCCTCTCTCCTTGACCTGCTGCCTTTGTTACTTTCTCATTGCTGAGACACGATGCTCAGCGCCGGCAGCTTGAAGGAGGGAGTTTTACTTTGGCTCACAGTGCAGAAGTCGCAGGCTTCCATGCAGAGGCAGTGTAGTGAAAGGGTCTGGCGGGGGAAGGCTGCTCCCGTCATGGCGGCCAGGAAGCAGAGAGAGAAGGGAGGAGCCAGGGAGAACGATAGACGCCCCGGAAACCACTGCCAGCCACGCCCTCAGCCGCTCGACTCGCCAGGGGATGACCCACTGATGAGCACAGCGCCCCATGATCCCAGCCATCATGGCCACACGTGCCACCTTCTCCTGCGCCTGTGTACAACCTCTCTCTGGGTGCGCCGTGTCCTCATCTGCTCTTCTCATAAGCACAGCAGTCAGATTGCATCAGGCTCACCTTGATGACCTCATTTGACCTTCGTCACCTCCTTGAAGACCCTGTCTCCACACATAGTCACACCCCGGCATCCTGGACAGACCCGGTGGCAATCTCTGCTGGGTGAGCACGACTGTGGAGCTGCCTCTGTCCGGGACCACGCGGCCCAGCTGTCCCTGGAGTCCCTGAAAGCATTGATGGCTCCCACGCTCATCTCAAAGGCTCTGGACCGCACATCACACAAACCTGCTGTGTTCTGCTTGTGAGGTTCAGTTTGCCACCCCCAGTAACTATGCCAGCCCTCAGAGCACAGCCAAGGCCACCTCCCTGGGAGCCGAATGGACCTCAAAGATCCTGCTTTGTGTCTCTGGCTGCATCCCAGGTTCGTCCTTCCTTTGTCTCAGTAATTGCCAACCACTCCTTGCCAGGCGCCGTACCTTGTGTTTTGCACACATCCCTTAGTAATGCACACGGCAATCCCATGAGGGACCCCATTATTATCCCTGTCTTTTGATGTGGAAACTTGAATTCAGTGGGGCTTCATAACTTGCTCAAGGTCACACAGCAAGTAAGGGTGCACCGGGATATGAACCCTGGTTTTTGTGGTTCCGAAGCCCACGGCCTTTGTCACTGCCCTATCTTGCCATGGACTCATGAGTAACTTGGGACAGAGCCTTTATGATGCCATCTTGGCTACCTTAATGGTTCTTTCTGCAAAATAAAGATGGCAGAATCGGACAGGATGCTGTAGTGCTGTGTTTCTTTGTGTTTTGGGCAGTGCTGTAACAAAGGACCACAAATGGAGCAGCTGAGAAAAAGGAAATTCATTCTCCCACAGATCTCAGTCTAGGAGCGAGAAATGCAAATGCTGGCTGGCTGGCAACTTCTGCAGGCCGGGGCTGGGTGGGGCTGTGTTCCAGGCCTCGTCCTGCTTTCTGGAACTTCCGGGTTCCTCGGCTCGCGGACTTCTGTCTCCCCGAAGACTTCACCCTGTCTTCCTTCTGTGCACGTCCGTTGTCTTTGTGTCCGTGTTTCCACTCTACACTGGGATATCCATGTAGGATTGGAGCCCACCCTAATGACTTCATTTCAAGTTGATCATCTGCAAAGGTCCAATTTCCAAATCAGGTGACACTCACAGACACTGGGTTTTAGAACGTGGACATCTTTTGGGGGGACACAGTGTATCCCCACAACAGTGTGGAAGTGAGATGCACCTAGCTGTCATGTTGACCTTCTCTTCCAGCTGCCCGGCCTCAGACCGGCAGCCCCACCTTGTGCAGCCCCTCTGGCCCCCTGGTGGAAGGGGCTGGTGGGGGACTCAGCTGGGGTCTGGCTTAGGTAGAGCTGGAGTGGGAGGGACAGCTTTCTGAGTCTCACCTCTGGGTCTCCGCTGGACCATGGATCCTGGGTCTCCCTGAGCTGCCCGGTCCCTCTGTCTGGCCTGGTTCCTGCCCTCCTGTCCCCTGCCTGTGTCCCCACCGAGCACTCCTTGGAGGCAGGGATGGCTGGTGCCAGACTTGTTCTGCATCTTAGAGCCCACAGAGAGTCTCAGGAGTGGAATAACATGGTGACACTATGCCACAGGCTGTCCCCTGCCTGTCTACCCAGCAGGACTGCTGAGATCCCGAAGTACTCCAGTGCCCCGGGGACAACACTACAGTGGCAGACTTGGGTGAGGCGTAAGTGTTACCTTTCCCTTTATTAATCCTGCCTCCCCTCCTCCAGAAGGAATTGGAGGTAGAGACGGAGTGGCCGGGCTCTGCGATGGTCTCTGAGGACCCAGCTGTGTGGCCCGAGCCTCTGTGTCCTAGGCTTGGCCTGCCCCTTCCTGGGGAGCTGCAACTGCTACAAAAGCTTAAAGAAATTTTTCCATTACACAGCGCCAAGGTCTATGTTCCAGAACCCCTAACTTCATATTAAGCTGTTGGTACAGAAGTGTAGGGTGGTTTTACTACATGGGGTGGTCAAAATATAGGGTGAATGTTTACTGGTTGTTTTTGTTTTTGTTTTTGTTTGCTACAGTAAAAGACATTGCCATGAACCCCTCAAAATTCCCCCCCTTGCTTCAAACACACTCATGTTAATAACGGGACAGGCTGGGGGCATCTGTGCAGACAGCAGGGCGCAGGCCCAAGCTGACGTCCAGCCCGTCTGTCTTTGGAGTCCACAGCCCAAGGGATCTTCTCTTCTCGGGACGGGGGGTCAGGCAACACATGAGCGAATCTCCCGGGTGACACAGGTCACCCCTGAAAGGCCGGCATAACAGAGAAAAAATTCAGTACTGAATGCCGCCACCCTCTTCTCCCTCCCCGACTCCCTTCTTCCCATCCCTTTCCTCCTGCTTGTCCTCCTTTTCCTCCACATCCTCCAGTCTTCTGCCCCGGGTCCCGCCCATCCCACCGAGCCTCTGCCACTTATCCCATCTGCAGTGACTTCTATCTTGGCCACCAGACCTGGCGCTTTCTTGATGGTTTCAATTTTCTGCTCTTCGCTCCCCTGCTTTACAGCAGCAGCATTCAAAGCGGGAGCGCGTCACTTTGTTCTCTTTGGTATAAAAACTCCTCTCCCCCTTGGGCGAGCTCTCAGCCTGCCTCTTGGTCCGACGGAGCCCATGATTCGGTAGTAATAATGCTCTGTTTATACTTGCCATAAATGTCAAGTCCAAAGAATATACTGCAATCGCATCTTACCCTGCAACGTGTGCAGAGTTACAGGCTTCCCTGTGCCCGTCGCTGCCCCTGTCGGGCTGTCCTCATGGATGCTGGGCTCGGGGCACAGCCACAGCCAAAGCTGTCACATGCAGACGTTACCTGCGGCTGGCACTTCTGCAGAAGGAAGACCTCCCGGGACTCAGGGCAAGGCTGGGAGCCTCGCTCTCCCTCTGGTCTTCAGCGTGTGGCCCCTGCGTGTGGGGAGGAACATGGCAACCCATCCTTCCCATCTGCTCCTGGGCCTGCCAGGGGAATGGCGGTTCGAGGCATCCTTCTGAAGACCTTCCTGGCTGTTTCTAGCTCTGTAGGGCCTGGTGCTACACCCCAGTTAGAAGGAGATGCACCCAACTCCGCACAGTGCTCAAATAAAAGCAGCCAAGTTCATGGCTCGTGAACATGCCATGGTCCGTGCATTACTAAAGCAGCCAAACTCATGGCTCCCCGGCTTGGGAATGTGTGTGGCATTTGCTGTCAAGGTGCCCTCCCTGGTGTCCTCTCAGGGGACGGTCCTCCGCCACCAGCCAGGGCCCCTCCGCAGGAAAAGGATTATTTAAGTGAATTGTAAGGAGCCGGGTGTGTTCCGGCCTCTGGGCCTCAGTCCTGGGCCTCGCCCTGTGGAAACCTGTTGGGTGCTGGGAGCCCCCAGGTTGAGGGGGGAAGTGTGGGGTCTCAGCTGGGGCTCAGGCTGGGGCCTACGTCAGCAGTGGGACCTTTCCCAGTGTCCCACCCGGAGTTCGGCTTCCTCCCTGGCTGGCCTGAGACTCTCGGCCAGGAGATCTCGGAGGAGCAAGGGGAGGTCCCAGCTCCTGTCCAGCCCAGGGATCGGGGCTGTCGTGGTTCATCCACAGGTGTCCCTGGGCATCTGTGGGTTCCAGGCACTGCACGAGACACACAGAGGTCACCACCTTCGGCCACCAGGAGAAGAGATGCAGGCAATGTCAGGAGCCTCGGACCAGCCCTGGTCAGTGGGGCTTTGCCAGTGGCTTCTGTGCTCTCCTAGCTTCTTCAAGCCACAGTCCCCTGTGACCACACAGCACGAGGACGGCAGTGTCCTTGGCCGGTCCCCATTGTAAGCACGGTGTCTCGCCATGGCAGGCATCAGATGCCTGTTCTGTGCCAATCAGCCCAACTTCCACCTCCAGCTCTGCCCTCTGTGTCCCCCCCGGTGTCCCTCCTGGCTGCCTAAGAGGCCGCTAGACTGGAAACAGCCCACCCTGAACTCCTACCCCACATGTCTCTTTCTCAGTCTTCCCGTCTACCGATTCATCCATTTCCTCCAAGCACCAGGGAGCCATCTTGGATTTTCGTCTTCTCCCCGTTCTTCATTTAATTACCCAGCTAACCCCAACCTTCTCCCCCCAGCATAGCCCAAGTCCATTCCCCTCTTCCCCCCTTGTTGTACAAGCCCTCTGCTGAGCCACCACCATCCCACCATGAGGCTGGAGTGATCCTCTAATTGCATGATCAGATCACAAGATTCCTCCTTAAAATGCTAGACTAAAACCCAAGCTCCTGCCCTTGGCTGGCTCCCTCCCTGCTCAGCCCTTCACTGCAGCCTTGATTTGTGACAGACTCCCCTGCTTGTCAGTGAGGTGGCCACCTCTGGTCGTGCCCCAGGGCCTTTGCACATATTCTTCCCTCTGCCTAGAACACTTTTACTCCATATGTTGCGGGACTGGCTCTACACGTGCAGGACTAAGCATGCATGCCCCCTTCTTGGGGGCCCTGTGTGTGGCATCCTTGTGCACAGCCTGGGGACAGGAAGTTTTACCCACCCTCCAGAAGGCTGGACGAGGCTCAGGCAGAAACTTGAAATGGGGAGCCCCTCCCATGTGAGGTGCCCCAGCTTCAGCAGCCTTGATGCTTTGGGTTGGGGGCGTTTTTACACAGCGGGGCCCCAGACTGCCAGGCTGCCTGCACCCCTACCCTGGATGGCTATGCCTAGGAAGAGGCGGGTGTTACCCCAGGCATTCTTGAGACCTCTCGGAGACAGGCAGGCCGGGCACTGCAGGGCACCTCACCCCAGACCACAAGCGAGACCTGCCCGGGGGCCCTGCCACAGGTCCGGGCTGAGCTGTGTAGGGACCCAGAATGCCTGGCAGCTGCTTTTATAACTATAGCATGAAACACCAGTGAAGACCAAGGCCTTCAAAGTCATTTAGATGCAGGTTCAAATCCTGCTCCTCCCATTTGCTGACCAAGTGACCGAGGACAAGTTACCTACGTTCTCTGAGCCTCAGTTTCTCCTTCTCTGGGGTCAGGCCGGGCAGTACTCACCTCGAAGGGCTGGAGAGGATGGAGGGGTGTGAGCTGGGCCACATGTGTCAAGTGTCATGTACCCTGTGTGACAGCCATTGCCAGTAAGAGGATCTCAGGCCAACTGCACGCATGTGCCCGTGAGAACAGGTGTGGATTGTTATTAAGCAAGTGTGTGAGTTTTATTTAATTATTAAACCTGGACAGCCATGTCCATCAAACCAGATATGATGCATTCATCAAGATCAAATCTTCCGCTAGTTTTACGTTTGTGTTTCCCTCTTTTTTTTGGTACCAGGAATCGAACTCAGGACCTTGTGTTTGCCAGGCAGGCACTGTGCCACTGAGCGATAGCCCCAGCACTCTTTTTAAGTGTTATAATTTAAAATATTTTTAAAGGAAATTTTGCTTTGTTACTTTTACACATGTAACTAGGTTATATATTTTATGTGTGGTCCAAGTCCAAGTCTTCACTCAATGCAGCCCAGGTGAGCTTAAAGTTGGACAACTGTGATCCACGCTGTCCTTAAAAGAAATCTAGTCTTTGTCTAAATGACCCTGGAAAGCCAAGAAGGGTTTTTGATTGATTTGCTTGTTTCCATTATTTTTAAACAAGCAAATGTCATCATCAATGTGTATGTGTGTATGTGTGCATGCGTGCATGTGTGTGTGTTGTTGTTATTTTTCTGCAGTACTGGGGATTGAACTCAAGGCCTTCACACTGAGCTACATTCCCAGCCCTTTTTATTTTATTTTAAGATAGCATCTCGCTAAGTCACTAAGTTGCCCAGGCAGGGCTTGAACTTGTGATCCTCCTGCCTCAGCCTCCCAGAATGCTGGGAATCACAGGCCTGCACCACCACATCCAGCTGGCTATCAATGCCTGTTTTTTTTTTTTTTTGTTTGTTTATTTTTAATGTGGGTACCGGGGGTCAAACTCAGGATCTCGTGCTTGCTAGCAGGCGCTTATGCCGCTGAGCCATCTCACCGGCCCCAATGCCTGTTTTTAACAGATTACTCTCACTTCCAGTGAAGACTAAGGGGTCAGTTGTGAGGACCGAGTGAGTGACCTGGGAAGTAGCCAGCATCGTGCCTGGGACATGGGCCAGGCTCAGTGATGCTGGCTTTCGCTGCGTGGTGATGACTGTCAGTGGACAACGGCCACCTCCTCCTGGCTAGAGCCATGAGCCCAGCTCAGCGACTCCCTGGGGAGGGGGCTTCGTCTGTAGTTGCAGGACTTGGAGCCACTTCTGCCTAGGAGACCGATGGTCGCAGGATCCGCCCCCCAACAGCGTCTGGGCAGGAGAGGGTCGGGACCTGGGGTGCGGGGGCCTCTCTTGCCTCAGGCTGCAGACTTCAGGAGCCTGTTCAGTGGGTGGATGAGGGTCCTGGGCACTGGGAGCCAGGGAAGGGGATCTGGCTCAGGACTCAGTGCCCAGGCTCTCGGTGCTTGTATTGGATTTAGCTTCCGTGAGCCAAAGTTGATCAGTTTAATGCAGTCAACTTCAGAGCATTTTAAGTTCCACCACAGGATATTAAAATGTATTACTTATTAGCTCATTATTTCTTTTTTTTTTTTTTTTTTTGTGGGTACCAGGGGGACGACCTCAGGACCTCGCGCGCCAACAGGCACCCGTGCCACTGAGCGATATCACCGGCCCCTTTTTCGTATGTGGGTTCCGGGAGTCGAACTCGGGCCCTCGCGCTTGCAAGGCAGGCGCTTACGCCGCTGAGCCATCTCACCGGCCCTTAGCTCATTATTTCTGAACTTTTTTTTTTTTTGGTAGTACTAGGGATTGAACTCAGAGCCTTGCACTGAGCTACCTCCTTAGCATCTTTCTTTCTCTTTTCTTTTCTTTTCTTTTCTTTTTCTTCCTTCCTTCCTTCCTTCCTTCCTTCCTTCCTTCCTTCCTTTCTTTCTTTCTTTCTTTCTTTCTTTCTTTCTTTCTTTCTTTCTTTCTTTCTTTCTTTCTTTCTTTCTTTCTTTCTTTCTTAATTTTGAGATAAGATTTCACTAACTTACCCAGGCTGGCTTCAAACTTGCCATCCTCCTGCCTCAGCCTTCCCAGTAGCTGGGATTATAGGCATGTGACACCGAGCCTGGCTATTTCTAAACTTTTAAGAAAAGCTTTTAAGCTGAGGTCCTAATTCTTCTCCCCACTTTTACTCTCTCATCTTGTCTAACCTGTTTACTGGATTTGTCCTGTCCATCCTGACCCTGCAGGAACTGCGCTGGGAGCCCCGCCCACTTTCAAGAACCGGTTATCCAACCTGTTCCCTGCAGGGGTCTTTTATTTCTTTTCCCTCTCTCTTCCGTGTCGCCCTTCCCTTCCTCCTGCCTCCTTCCCCTTCTTTATTTTGCCTTCCCTGAGATAGTGCGGGGGTAAATCATGCTCCAGCAGACAGCGATTGATTTCATTTTCCCAACATACAAGCTCAGGAGCCTGGCCCAGCTATACCTCCAGCCTTGGCTTGCACACCTGGAAAATGGGCACAGTGAGAAGAATATTTGCCTCTTAGACTCATTGCAAAACACCAGGCACCGAGTACTGCTCAGGCGATGTAAATGCTGTTACCTAGAAGTAGCTTCGTGGGGAGGGGAGCGTGCATACCGCCTGCACTCGTGGCTGCTTTTGGTGGCTAAACTGAGACTCCCCCTTCATTTCACAGCGCTGTGGCTGGTACTCGAGGCTACCTCTCAGGAATGCCACTGCTGGTCAAGCTGTGTGGAGAGCTGGCCCCTTGTCCCTCCTGGTCCCTGCCACAGGACACCCCACTCCTCTCCTGTCCTCAGGGGCAGCTGCTATTGAAAATTCACTGTCGCCTCCCCAGGGTCCAGTGAGCCGGAGCCTCTGGGCCCGTCTGGCATGTGTCCCTTTGGTCTGGTGACATGCCCGAGAAGGATTCCCTGTTAGGGTCCGAGCAGGATGCTGGGGTGTTGGAATCTGCAGTCTCCGCCCCAGCCCAGGGCCCCCTTTGCTATGGTTTAAATGTGTCCCCGAGAAGTGTCTGGGCTGAAAATGTACCCCTCACATGCACGTGGATGGTACGGGAGGCGGAGCCTGTGGGAGGTGGTTAGGGTTGGATGGGTCACGAGGGAGGGAATGTGCCTCTTACCTGGGAGTCCCAGCTTGTCAAGTCCTCAGAGGAGCAATGAACCCATCACGGCTTGATGACATCTGTGTTCGTTATCAATGTCCTGCTTAGGTGGCAGTGGGGCCAGGGACCCTCCACTCTCAGGTGCCACCCCGCCCCGCCCTGCTCTGCTGCTGTCCCTGTCACAGGCTGAGTGCTGCCCCTTCAGCCCTGGCCTCCTCTGAGCGCTGAGTGCAGACACCTGTCCATCCTCCTTCTGCAGAGGACAGGTTTGCGGTCCCTCCCATGTGACAGCCAGTGCCTCATGTGACACGGCAGGCACATGGCTGGCAAAGTGCTGCTGTTTCCAGACCAAAGGAGACCTTGGGATCTTGTCAACGGCTCCTCGCCATGAACTATGTTGTTTGTGGGCAGGCAGGTGGCCCTGGCTGTGTCCCTTGCCCCGTGGCACAGGAGTGTGTTTCTGACTGGAGTTAGCCATGGAGTCGCAGAGGTGCTGTGGGCCACAGGGCCCGGTAGCCTGATGGTTTGGACTGCAAATTCTTACCCTCAGCAGCCCATGAGGCACTCAAGGAAGGGGAACTTCCCTTCCAGAAGGTTCTAGAAATGTTCTAGAAGGTTCCCTGTGGGCTTGTTTGCTATAGCTCCAGGCACTCAGCCCTGGCATCAGTCCTGGATGCCAGCTAATGCCTTTCCATGGAGGCTCTGGGGACATCAAGGGGTGGCCACTGTGTCCTCCTTGTGCCACATGTAGAGGCCACAGAAGGCCTGAAAAGAGAACTCTGAGGCCACACAGGTCCCAGGTACCACAGAAGAGCTGCACCCAGACAGAGGAGGAAATCACCAGCCTCCTCAGAATGGGCTCCAGAAGAGGCCGGAAGCCCGTCCTTCTATAGGTGCCATTGGTGCCCCTCATGTTGGGCCAACAGGCCAGGGTACAGCCAACTCGAGCAGTTGTCTGACTTGCAGAACCCGTCATCAGTCAGTGCTCAGCTGGGGGCGCCTCTCCCCAAAGCCTTCACTTCGAACTCGTTTTTTCCCCTCCACTCCCCCTTGGCAGGTTGTGTTTCACTCTTGTGGCAAGGAGCAATTCGCCTGTTGTCATCTGCAGAGGACTGGACGCCATGATGGGCCTCTAGCCTGCGCGCAGGTGCGGTGCTTTCTTTCTGGCTGGCGCATGGCTCCAGCTGGGTTCTGGGAGCACAGACTGAGAGGGGAGGGCAGCTGAGCACGGCCTGTGTGGGTCACTAAGTGCCACTGACAGGGCGACCTAACCCTCGGAACGTCACTGTCACGCTGTCCTGAGACTGGAAGTTGGAGAGCAAGGTGTCACCAGGTCTGGTTCCTTTGGAGGTCCGGCGGGAGACTCTGCCCTGGCCGTGGCGTTCAGTGCCCAGCGCAGCTGCTCCTCGGCTTGAATGGCCTCTGGCTCTGTCACCACCTGGCATCCAAATCTCCCCTTCTCCAAGACAGTGGCTGTCCTGGACTAGGGTCTCCCCGAGACTCGTTTTACCTTGCTGACCTCTGTCTGTAAAGACCCCATCTCCAAATAAATTCACTCTGAGAAACTGCAGGTTGAGACTTCAACACGTGCAACTTGGGGATCACGACTGAACCCGGAACAGCTCGGCAAGGGAGACGCAGCCGATCCCCATCCACCTGGAGCTGCGCCCCACTTCCCACAGAGGCCGGTTCGAGAGGCTGTTCCTGCGATGACACCCGTCCCTGAGGTCCCTGTCCTGAGGCAGTGGAGAGCGGGGCTGGGAGGACGACTCTGCATGTCAGAAGTGACCTTGGTCAGGTGACATTCCTTCCCCCAAGCTCAGTTTCCCATGTGTAAGTCTTAGAGCTGTGCTGGGGTGAAGTGATGGGGGACGGCCAGGCCAGCTCGGGTGTGTCACACTGTGGGAACATGGAGGGTACCCGGGCTTTTGTGCGTTCCCCCGAGACGGGACAATCCAGTCCCTCTTACCCTCCTCCTCACCTGGCCTGGCCAAGCAGTCAGGCAGCCTTGGCTGACTCGGGGTCGAGGATTTTCGGCGAGGGAAGAAGATGTGACACAAACAGGAAACCATCATCCTTCTCCGCCCGACTCTCCACAGCCACTTGGCAGGCAGGGCACATGCGGCGTGGATGAAGGGAGTTTACTGCTGAACTTAATGGGGTCGTTTTCTGCAGCACATAAATCTGCCTGTGCTCGGCTGAGGTTCCCGGGTGGCTGGCACAGCAGCCACTGTTAATGGGACTTGCCCTGGAAGACGGGGCTGTGGTGCTGTGTACTGTCCCCGGCGTTTCCTCCTAGGGGAGGGACCCAGGGGACTTGTCACTGAGCCTCGGGTTGGCTCTTCTGTTGCCACCTGCTGGACTGGCTTAGGGGTTGCCTTGGACGAAAAAATCGGGGAACACCCTTTGTTCAAAATTGGTGATCCTTTGTCGTAACAAGCCATCATCATTGGTGTGGAGGGCAGGGTCGAGTGCCCATGTCCCTCAGAACGTGCATTCATTCATTCATGTGGACTTTCCCCTTGGCTGGCCCATTGCCAGTACTGGATCCCTGAAGACAAACAGGACGGAGGGGGTCCCTGGCCTCCTGGAACTGTACCAAGCAGAGAATTCTTGGGGGAAGAGGTGGTGGCCAGGAAAAGCTTCCCAAGGAGCTGGCCTTCCAGCTGGCATTTGGTGGATGTGTCAGAGCTGGCTGGGCCAAGAGGGGAGGGCAGAGATGCCAGGATACCCGAGGAACCAAGTCCTCTCCCTTCAAGGACTTCTGTGATTCTCCCGTCTCCTGCGGGGGGACGGACAGAGCCTACTGGTCCTATGTGCCTGGTCCGCTAAGCGACTTTCCTACAGCCTGACTTTTTAAAGAGTCAAGGTGAATCTCATTTCATGCAATAAATATTAACCTGGAAGGTTGGGGGTACATTAAACTTTCATGTGTGGCAATCAATTTCTTATGCAAGAGAGGACTTGCTACTAGTTAAAGGAATTTGGGGTGAAAACTCCCCTGGTGGGGATCACCCCACCTCATCTGTTTAGCGAGTTTCACCGTTTCCACAGAGCTGGGTCCATGTATATTAATCATCTTTGATTCTCTGTTCTCTTTCCTCTCTTTCCAAATTTCTCACTTCATTCCCCAGGCCCTGGGGCTGCTCTCGGTCTTGGCTCCTCTTTGAGGAGGAATCTCTGATATCTACCCTCTAGGAGTTTAAGATTCCTCAGACACATAGGCCATAATCTATATGTCTTGGAAAACTAACTAAAGTCAAACTTTTCTCTATCCTTGCCATTTACTAGTTCCATAGTCACACCTGTGTGCAAATGACCCCATGCCCCTGTGAGAGCATAATTAATACTCCTTACTTCACATCCCAGCCTTGTGATTTTGTGATTAATGCTTATTCATTCTTGTTAGCATTTCTCTTACGGTTGGTGGACATGAGCGGAGTTGGCAGACTTGGATAGAGTTGGAAACATATAGAGCTGGTAGGCATGGGTACCATTGGTGGGCATGGGTACCGTTGGTGGCTATGGTGCTCCTGGGCATGGGTAGAGCTGGTGGACCTGGGTCGTGTTTCTAGGCATGGGTTGAGTTGGTTGGCTGAGGCAGTGTTGCTGAATATGGGTAGAGTTGGTGGACCCAGGAGCATGGCTGGGAGTGGGTAGAGCTGGTAGGCATGGGGCAAAGCCAATGGATTGAACCTGACTATCTTCATCACCTCCTCCCCAGCAGAGGGAAGCTGTGCACAGAGGAGGAGGATTTGGGATTTCTCCTCCAGGTGCCATGCCACGTTTGCAGCGTGGATAAGTGAATGTCTGTACGTTGCCCTTGTCTGACCCAAGTGCTAAATCAGCGGAACCATGGCGCTCACTCATTGTCTGGCTCAGGACGTAGGACGGGCTGTTTTTCTTGCATTCATTTCACTCAGTGATTAATACCTTTTTTAATGTTCAGCCGCAGTGAATTCTTAATAAATTATTTTGTAACACATTGAAATCACTTTGTAAGCTTTTTGTTAACACCTTTCAGAGGCCTCCAGCTATAAAATATTACTTTATCATCTCCTCGATGCTGGACATTTGATGTAACGCTCGTGTCTCGGAGGTTGTTAATAAATAATGAATGGAGAAATGATCTGGGGGTGACCTTTTGTAGAACATCATCTGTCAGCCGAACTTCACTTAATCCTTCCTTTTAGGTTGTCTTCTGGCACTCAGAATACAGCCGTTTGCAAATCAGGTGGTTTAGTTCCTGTCAGCGAGTTGTATTTCACAGTGTGGGTGACGTCGGCATGACAGGCCATGTGGTTGCCTCAGGGACCCTCAGGAGGACCTCAGCCCTGTGATTAGCAGGTCTATTTTTGTCTGGGCAAGTGTGGGAGGGAGGAGCTCTTCTGTGTGTCCTCCTGGTCTCGACAAGGGCCCGCTGCCCACAGCAGGGACTGTCCGAGTATGGAGTGTGGTGGTGCCATGGCCAGCCAGGCACGGAGTGTCTCTAATGACCTTTGCTAAAGCTTTCCTGCCTTGCCGGGCTTCCTCAAAGTCACAGCTAGCCAGAGTGTCACAGGGACCAGGAACACCTGGGGACAGATGTCCAGGAGAGCCACAGACCCATGAGGGTTAAAGCAAGAAAACCAAAATGCTGTTCTAGTGCGAGAGGAACTGAGGCTCAGGGGAGCCACATGCCATCCCCATGGTGGCATCCATTACAGGGAACTCCGTAGTGGACTCTTGGGGCTCTGGTCTCGTCCACCAGTGCTGGCCAGTGCGGGGAGTGATCCTAGGTTCACCTCACCCATGAAAAGCAAAGCCCATCTCAGGCCGACCCCGCAGGGCTGTGCCACATCCTGGGACTCCGCCGGGAGCGAGGCAGGCACAGCATCCCTGCGTGTACAGGTGACCATCACGGCTTCCATGTGTGTTACTGGCAGATGTGAAGGGAGCTGGGAACAGGGCCACAGGGGAGCCAGGGAGGGAGGTGAAGAGGCAGGAAAAGGAGGATGCTCTTTGGGTGGTGGGAGAAGGGCCCTCAATGTGTCTTGGCCTGTGAGGTGACAAAATTAGGGTCCTCTGCCTGTGGCCCTCGGTTAAGCCCAGCAGAAATATTGCACATGGTACTTGTAGGGGTTGTCAGAATCCACGACGCGAGGCAGGTCCTTAACGCATATTTATTGAACAAATAACTGAATGAGCCACTCGTCACACCGACCTCTCTTCTCAGTCAAGCCAAGGGACAGCAGTGGTGGCTTTCTATCACGATGACCCCAGTCCATGTGTGGCCAGTGATGAAGGATTGGGCGTCATCCCAGCAGGATGTCCAGGAGTGGTGGCGACATCCAGCCAAACTCACCCTTGGCTCTGAGGCTGGGCCCTGTGGGGACTGAGCCGTGGTCCCTGGGGTGCCTCAGTGGACACTGCCTTACTGTCCCTCTGAGGAGGCCTTCAAGAGGGAGCTCTGCAGGTGGGCTTAATGGTCTGAACCCGTAACACCAATCCAGGCATCTGAAAATCACTCTAAAATTATCTCTAGAGTTTTATTTCCTCGAATCCTGAATAGATCACATTTTATTGTTGAACACTGAAACCTCATTACTTTAGGAAATGCTATTACTGGGCTATTACTGGAAAGGAATTCCTCTCTCCTGTTCTGATTAAAACCTCCTGTTCATATTAAAATAAATAATTTCAAGCCGTTCTTTTTTTTTCTTTTTTGATGCTTCTCAAAGTAGTAACGTGCAGCTGGATATCTTCTCTCCCATGGCCCCATGTCTGGGCGTGGACCTGCCTGGTCGGTGGCTGGTGGAGAGGGTGGTCCTGTCAGGGCCAAGTCTCAGGGGTCCTCCAGAGCCGCCTCCTTGGTGAGGACTGTCCCTCTCTCCCTGTGACCTGGCTGCTTCTTGCAGTTCTGGCCCAGGCTGGCAGCTCCTACTGCAGCTGGCTTGCAACTTCAGCTCTGGGTTTCTTTACCACCAAGATGGTTCTGGGGAAGCCTGACAGAGGATGCATGGTTTGCCTTTTGTGCCGGTGGACGAAGCCCAGGCAGGGGCTGAGTGGGCTGTGCTGCTCACGGCCAGCAAGGCCTGGGCCTTCTGCAGAATCAGCAGCTGCCAGGGGCTGAGTGCTGACCTGGAGATGCACCCACGCCCCCCAAGGCTCCCCTGGCACCGTCTTAAGCTTGGCCCACTGTGCTGGGACCATTGCCTGGTGGCTTCATCCTGGTCCTCTGAGGCCCTGCTTGACCTCTGTGACCCTGGTGTGTGCCTCACGGTGGCCGACATGAGGCACTCAGAAGATACTTGCCAGAGGGATGGCTGGAGTCTCTCCATTGTCCAGAAAGCAGAGCAGTTTGGGGAGGGGCCGTGTGACTCTTGAAGGAACAAGGTGGCATCTTCAGCAGCTCTCTGTCCCCCTGGCCAAGGACGTGGCTCGGTGGATCTTAGCGTGCCTGCCTGCTTCTTCTGGCTTAGCTCCCCCTTGAGTTTCCATGACGATGCAAAGCCCTGGGATTCACTTGTGACCTTGACCCCATGGCCTGGGTCCTGCTGGGCTGTTACAGGTGGGGGACAGGGCTGCCAGTCCCCTCCTGGGCCTGCTCTTCCCCTGTGGCTTTGGCTTTCCTTGGAGAAAGCTCAGAATAGCTGCATCCCCCCCCATAGACGCTGGTTGGGGGCGCACATGGCTGGAATTCTTTTTGGGGCTCTGGGCAGATGGAATTATTTACAACCTCCGGGCCACAATTGCACTGCTCCACCGACGATGGCTGTGGCAGGTGGAGTGGATGCTCTGTTCCGCGGTGAGCTAACGACACTCAGCTGTCCCGCTCCCCTCCCGTGTGTCTTCCGTGGTTTGGCTGTGGATATTTTTATTTCCCCAGGCAAGTCAGCATCTTCGTGTTCACAGCCATGGTGACGCTCTGGGGCTGGGAGCTACGCGGTGCACCAAGTCAGCCTTTCCCCACTCAGTTTCCTGTCAGCTCGCCTGGCTCTCTGAACGTTCTCTGTGGGTCCCCCCCCCGAGAATGGACAGGGGAGCACCCGATTTCGGATGTGGCCCATGCATCTGGGTCACTGGATCCAGAAGTTCATTTTGGATGGCTCTCCCCAGTCTCCCGGCTTCAGGTTATGCCAAACCTGACCTTTGGCTCCGTCTCAGGTCCCGTCCCTTCTCCCCACTCCACGGCTTCTGCTGCCATCACCTCTTGCCATTCTTTCCTCTTTGAAAAAAAATCCCGCTGACAGGAGCTTTCTAACTTGTCATTTTGGAGATCATCAACAAATTCTATAGAGAGGTGACCTCCATTATGAGAAAGAGCCTGGGAGTTGGACGGGCCCCAAGCCGAGGCGCCGGAGCCTCCCCTGACGGGCAAGGTGACATTGTGTGTCATATCAGCATTCATGGCCAGCTCTCTCCTCCTTGGAGAGTAATTATTTCTTTCAGAGTGAAAGGTCCAATTTGCGGTAAAGAACAGAGCCCTAGGTAAAAGGAAGGAGCTCGCTGGAAGCTCCCATGACACAAAGGAGACCCGCCTGCCCCGTCCCCGCTTGGCCTGGACTCTCCATCACCATGGCTGCCCCACCAGAAGTGTCGCGTTTATTTCTACTTCCTTCTTGCCCTTGTAGTAAGGGGTCCACCCACCTGCAGTGAGGCTGGCTCAGCGCCTCCTGCATCCTTGGCCTGCGCCTGGCTCTGGGTGGGGACCAAGGTGGCAGCTTTGGAGATGCGGGGAGGTTGGCTGTCCAGGCTGGAGGCGTGGGCACCCCATACTGTGCGGCTGTTTCCCTTGCCCTCTGCCCAAGCCCGTGCCATGGATGCTGACATCACGAGGCACTCACGTTCTCTCACCCAGGCCGAGCCGCCCTGGCTCCCAGCCTCTTCCGGTCCGGATAGCAGCGCAGGAGGTTGCTCTGTTTGCCAGTGCGTGGAGGCGTGGAGAGGGACTACAGGTGACACCTTCCCAACCCCAGTCCCAAGTCTGGGGCTCCTGGTCTGTGCTCTCCAGCTGTCACCATCACCGGGTCCCACTTGTCACCCGGACTATCTTTGCTCCTGACTCCTCTGCCCTCCGCTGAAGCCTTGGCTCCACTTCTGTGCTGCGCATTGCTGGGGCCTCAGCACCAACACGGTCCCCTCCTGAAGTGGGTGTCCTGCACCCTCCTAAGTGACAGTGACAGCAGGGGGGGAGGCCCGCCCAGAGCTGTGCCCCTGCCCACCACACAGCCGGGGGTGGGGGTGGGGCTATGGAGAGGAGCTGCCTACAGCGAGTGTGCATTTTCCTGCCTCTGCGTCATGCAGCAAGGTCGCCGCACTCTGCACCGTGTACTTCCACCTCCACCTGCGCGTTGGGTGGTGGGAGGGGCTCCGTTCTTTTCTTCTCCTCTCTTCTTTCATCTTCTCCCCCACCCCCTCTGTCTCTTGCAACCCTGGGGTTTAAACCTAGAACCTTCACACTGAACTACACCCCCAGATCTTTTTTGTTTTACTTTGAGACAGGGTCTCCTAAGTTGCTCAGTTGCCCAGACTGGGCTCAAACTTATGATCCTCCTGCCTCAGCCTCCCAGAGCGCTGGGGTTACAGGCGTGCATCACCACGCCTAGCTTCCTTCTGCCTGTTTTTGGGGTTCAGTCAAAGCTGACACATTGTCCAAAACTGGAGGGGAGATTGTGTGGAGGCGCAGGTTGCCTCCTGCACCTCCTGTACCCTGTCGTGGGGTCTGGAGCGGGGAGGGAATGTCCTTGGTAGGGCAGGCCTGAGCTGGCCTCTCAGCCAAGGCCCAGGAGCAGAGGGAGGACTCTCATTAGCCGGAAGTTAGGAAGGCTGGCCCCGCATCTCCTGGCAGGTATCTACTGCAGCTTGACCCCTTGTGGGTGAGATGCCTGGAGCTCAGAGAGGTCAAATGCCCTGCATAAGGTTAGCTGGCTAGGTAGGAGCAGGACAGAGTTCAACCTCGAACTGGGGGCTTCCTGGTCAGTGTACGGTTGGGGGTGCTGCCCACAAGACCTCTCTTGTAGTCAGGGTTTGCAAGGGGAACAATTTAATACCAGATAAAATGCATAGGATTATCTTACAATAGTCACCCGAAGAGTCAAATACAAAAGAGTGCGGGAGATCTGTCCACACACTAGAGACCCAAAGAATCCAGCTGAGGGCCTGGATCCCACGGCAATGTCCTCTACGAGTCCAGCTGGAGGCCTGGAGCCCACGACAACGTCTCATGCAAGTCTGTACCAAGGCTCTGCGCTGGGAAGGCCCAAAGGCCAGTGGGGGAAGCTGGAAAGTCTGCGCCAGCGGGATGGAGGATCTGAGCCAGCAGACTGAGGGACCTGCACTGGAGCCAGGAAGCGACACTCAAGGTAAGGACCAGACCTCCCAGAAAAGAACCGCAGCCGTCAGCAATAGCGAGGTTACAAGCTCCTCCTCCGAGGATGAGAACAGCCGAGTTCGTATCAGGAAAGCCAGCGCGACAAGCTTCCCCAGGAGGATCAACAGCGCCCCCTCTTCCTCTCCAGCTCTCCGTTTTATGTTGTTGGCAGCAGTCCTTGGGGGGCCCTCCACACCCAGCACCACACTGATTCAGTTCTGCTGGGTGATACAAGTTGACCACCAGTTGTCAACCCACCACAACCTACCTTACTTCTGACACTAATTGCAAGTTCAGGGGTACCCAGGTTCAAATCAGACCAGAGAAGAGGCACCCAGATGCCTTTCTGGGGCTCAGTCACACAGACCTGGCCGGCTGCCCAGGTGGCTGACTGCAGTCTCCAGCCCCTCTGAGATGGGGCTGATACCGCACTAGTCCCTCACAGGCCTTTCTCTCCTGGGCTCTGCCCTGCCTCAGAGCATGTCAGTCTCTGCAGGTGCGCCAGCCCTTTCACCTAATCCCAGCCCTTCCCCTTCGCAGACTCAGCAGTGATAACTGCCCACTTCTTCTGTCCACCATAGGCAACAGTGTCTCCTCGGAGCAGCAGGGCTCTACGCAGGACGGGCATCCATTGTTTCTCACCTCTAACTGCAGCAACAACTTTATTTGATTTGATGTATATGAAGAAATAAAACTCAGAAGTCAATTGACTTAAACATAGAACAAATGCAGCTTGGTTATTATGGTGTATGCTAAATTTTAATGGCATTTAGAAAGCATTTTGTGGGGTAGAAAATAGAAGCAAACCCATCAAACCTCAACTATGCTGTATGTTTTATAGTGCAGAACATTTTTCTGCTACAATCCAAAGACTTTAAAATGTAATAAGGTACATTTGAACCCAAGGGGTTTAAAATATACGTAAAAAATAGGCACATCCAGAAATTGAGTAAAATAATCCATTCCGGTCCAGGTCGGATTGGAGGGAAAACACATATTACTAGGAAGGCTTTTAAGATTTCATGTCCCACAGACTGTTATTTATCGACACGTGTTATTGTTCACAGATTAATATATTGCTAAGTGAGAAAGAAAACTGTGACTAGGAGGGCTTTAATACCCAACATTCTCAGGGTTTTGCTATTTATTAATGTATTGGCTCATGTATATTTAAAGTCACATGCCACATAAATTAGCGTATCAATTGAGAAATAATGCAAATTTCCCATGCTTACATTTCCTTAGATATTTATCCCGACTCTCACATGCATCTTGAGCCCTGTGCAGTCCACGCCCCCCAACACAATTTCCCAGAGCTCCGCATCTTCGTTCTCAGTCCTTGGGTGTGGCACTTGGCGACACTGTGCTGTCACCTGTCTCTTATCGTGTCTTGATCATCCCCACCAAATCCATTCAGTTGTTTCTGTGACTGAAACCAGTCTGAGAATTCTCTGGAATTTTCCAGAATTTTCTGTTGGCAGCAAAGCCATGACCTGCAGAAATCTGCTGCTGTCTCTGATGTTCATTTGAAAGGTGGATCTGCCTTGGCAATCTTCAAATCTGAGGGCTGAAGGAATCCCAGAGGTCCTCGAGCTCAGCAGTTCTCAAAGGAGTGGGGGTAACCCTGTCCCTCCTCCCAGGGACATGTTTAGCTGTCATGGCTGGGCCTGAAGCAGTGCTCCTGGCATGGGGAGGGGACGTATGAGATCCAGGGAGGTTTGCTGCCACTCTTGGTGGTCAAGACGTGGCCTGGCCCTCTGGGATCCAGACCAGAGCTGCTGCCTAAGAAGGCCAGGCTCAGCGTCCACCTCTCTGCTCTGTCACATGCCCCCTGCTGTCTTCTGTCTCCAGAGCGTCTGCCATGCTTACGCAGTTTGGGCCCAGAACATCAAGGACAGTGCAGCTGTCCCTCCTGCTTCAAATCCCTCCTCCACCTCGACCCATCTTTGGGCCGATCCTTGCCGGTGCTGATGGCTCTTGTCATCCTCAGGAACTGTGGTCCCCGCCCAGTCCTGGGGAGGCTTTTGGTCACAGGCTCCTTCGCTGAGGACGCAGGCCAAGTCTGGGCCACTCCACAGATCCAGTAAGACGGAAAGTGTCGGAGATTTCGGGGAAGATTTGAGCCGCGTGTAGATGTCGTTTGTTTAGTCAAGCTAGCATTTAATTTCTGTTTCAAAAGATACAAATGATATCCAGAAGCCTGCACCCTAGCCTCGGGCCGCAGAGTCGCTTGTCTCTCCCGGCCTGCAGGGTCGTCATGAGGAGCTGCCACGTAATGAATGCACACATGCTCTGGCATCTCTTTTCCTTACTTAGCCCGATGTATGAACACATCTCCGTGTTTTTCAATCAGCCTCACAGTCGTCAGTGTTAATGATTGGAACAGCCTGCAGTTATTGGCGCCTCTGCACGAAGAACTAATTCAACACCCACAGCAGCCCACACGCAGGTGCGCTCTCATTACCCCATCCCATGGCTCGGGAATGAGGCTCAGCGATTAGACATGTGGCTTTGGGCCACACAGCTAGTCCGCAGCAGGGCCCAACTGGACCCCAAGAGGCCGTCCAGAGCCACCTATCAGCCACTGGCCTGCACGGCCTCTTGCTTCAGTGGCTGACCCTCATGTTGGCAGCCGGGCCCCACCAAAGTGGCCCTGGGCGGACCTGGTGGTGTGGCCAGCCTGGTGCTGCAGACAGAAGCCCCCAGGCCCTTACCGGCTCCTCCCAACCCCACACATAACCAGCCAGAGGCACAGGGACAGGGGGAAGAAGTGAAAGGATTGCTGCAGGTCAGAGTTTCCAAGTCTGCACTACGGGCATTTGGGACAGGGTCCTTCTTGGTCCTGGGGGCTGTCCTGTGTGGTGTAGAACGTCCCCGGCACCTTGCCCTATCCACACCCTCCAGCTGTGACTACCAAGAATGTCTCCATACTCTGCCCAAAAAATCCCCAGAATACGTGTGAAGGGCAGGGTGAGAATTTGCTGGATGAGGTTATACAGGTGTAAGGATGTTTTGCTAAAGTGGAGGATTTGGTTCTTTGTGGATTTCTGTTCTCCCAGCCTCCCCAGAACCCCAAGCTGACAGCAGGTCAATGAGGTGAGGCCCAGGCAAGACACTGCTCACAGGCCAGTTCGGATGCTCATGCTCCGCTCCACCCACTGCCCCCTCCCAGGGCTGCACCCCCTCTCCGCCTCTCTGCAGGTCTGGGGTCCTGGGGGACCTAGGGTATTGCCAGACCTAGCCACAGCACGGCAGAACAGAGGAGCTGAGAGACGGCCGGAAACCCCAAGCAACGCGATCGTCTGCTTGCAGACAACTTTGCTTTTTTGCCTTGTGGGGAAACTTATAAATTATTTGGAGAGCAATATTAGTCTTTTTGCTTCTGAAAAGGGTTCTGCATCTTTAATAGAGCCTGGTTTTGAAACATAACTCACAGAGTTGTACAAATACCCCATCAATAGTGCAGTGGCTCATTTCATTGTTCTCAGCGCATGGAATCTTCATTATTTGCACTGTTGATAAAAGGCAGTGTTTTCCGCAGATCTGCACTACTCCATTTAGCTGGGAACAATGATTTATTCCTCCCTCACTATTGGACATCCTCAATTTCCTTGGGTAATAAAGAATGCTCCCACGGATGGGATGAGCCGGGCCGACGGGCTGCTCCGAGCCTGGCAAAGTCCAGAAGAGCAAGAGGGTCCTGACTGGTGGCTCTGCCGAGGGAGACGCCTCGGAGTCCACCTCCGGCCCGCTGGCAACGGCAGCTTCCGGTGCAAGCCCAGAATTAGCACATGTCATTGACAGATTGCCCAGGAAGCGGCCGGGTCCCTGATGGAAAACCGCCCATCTCAGCACAGACAGCAGCACACGTCTTGTCCAAACCGCTCCTTCCTATGCAGAGATGAGATTCTAACAGAGCCTTTATTCAATCCCCAACTTGGGGACGGGCAAAGTTGGAGCGCGAGCGCGAGCGTGCATCAGCGGGAGCATTGTTTTCTCCATATTAGAAAATTCACGGACTGCTGAGAGAGGGGAAATAAGAGTAATAGCCTCCAACTGGAAATGCAAGAACTTTCACATTCCACACAAAGGGAATTGTTGCAATTGTAGGGCAAACAGGCTTAGCAGAAGCTGCAGGTATGGAGTGGGGAGGAGGGGGCTGCAGACAATGGCAGCAAACCCTCAATAGCTGTTTCCTCCTCCGGAGCAGCAGCAGTTTGCTCCCCCTCAGCCTTGCTTGGGGCCTGGAAGGAGGTTTGGGAATCTGGGCCTTCCTTGGAACAGGGTAATGGGCTCATGGGACTGCACATCTAGGGGTGGGATCGCTGCTAGAGTGACCTTTTGAAGGACCAGGAGCAGGGCAGGGATGGGGGCCTGAGCAGTGGGCGCACTTGGGAACTCTCAGGCCTATACCAGCCTCCAGGCCACTGTGCCTGCTAACATGCCCAGGAGGTGACCACTAGTCAGCAGAGCAGACCCCAAGATGGGACGCTGTTGCCTTCCTGCCCTAACCCCTCGGGTGGCCTGCAGCATGAGGGCAAGGAGGGAACTCCTGGGTAGAGCTGTGTGTTCCCAGGAGGTGCAGAAGCAGAGGACCTGTGAGGTGCGGCCTGGTCATTTCTGTTAGGGGCACTGTGAGAGCTGAGATGACCTTCTAGGAGAAAGGGCACTTTGAGCCCCTTTTTGGACAGGACAAAAGGCAGTTGTGAGCCAGTGATATAGCTCAGTGGCATAAGCGCCTGCCTGGCAAGCGCGAGGTCCTGAGTTTGACTCCTGGTACCTGCATATAAAAAAAAAAAAAGGCAGTTGTTCTCAGTCTTCAACTGACTAATAAGTACTTCCTCAAGCAAGCCCTTGTACCCCAACGCCTTCTATCCCATCATCCATGAGCCACACCCTGGTGACGCTAATGGGGGCCTTAGATCACCTCATCAGGCGGAAGCAAAATCTTATCTCAAAGAGTAATTGTTGCTATGGCAACCTGGCCTTCAGCACTCCCTGGTTGCCAAAGGGGGTCTGAGGTGGATGCACATACATGTGTTGGCAAAGAAGGGAAAGATGCTAGGCGGGGACCAGCACCCAGTGGGCGCAGGCAAGCTCACCAGGGCGTGAAGACGTTGTAATCCGGCTTCCCATCCTAAGCAGCAGGACGCCGTTCTCCCCTAGCTGGCCTGGCTCCTCTCATTAGGGGACCCACGTCCTCATGGTGACCCAGGCTACAGGACAGCAATAAATATGGTGGTCTCAATTCCAAGCCAGAGATGTGAGACTCTGGTTGGTTTGTGAATTTGAGAATGAGACGTTTTCTCCAATACTGGCCTTTCCATCGATTAATGCAGATGGAAAAGCTTTATGGAGTCGGCTTCCTGTAAGCTGCCCTTTGTTGGCAGGCAGGGTAGAGGAGGTGGGTCAGCAGGGGACTGGGACCAGAATGAGGGAGACGGAGGGCAGGGCCTGCATCTGCAACCCCACATGGTTCCTATGGGGCGCAGTCCTATGGGGGCTCCCAGCTGCCAAATCCCCTGCCTGCCTGGGCCATCAGCCGGCCGCTGAGTCCTCAGCTTTTAAAATGCTGATGGGGAGGCCAAATAAATATTTCAAGGTCACCTACAGGCTCCCTTGGGCCTTGTTTATTTACAGCATTCTGGCCACCTCAGTCTAGAAATGCTTCAAACTGCAGAAGTATGAATAGTTAGACAGCAGCTCTTTATTTATTTATTTGATTATGAATGTATTTATTTCCGCTGCTTGCACCAACCAGATGGCTCCGTGCATAACTGGATGGCCATGCAGCCCTGCTCTGGCCAGGCCTGGTTCTGGCCCAGTGCTGTGTCTGGCTGCAGGCTTGGAGAGCGTCTACGCAGGAGACCCGTGTTGTACCCGACTGTCAGGAAGCAGATAGACGCCGCTGGCTCTGGGGCACTGGAGGAGACCGTGCCTGTGCCATGATATGTGAGTGGAGGCGAGTGTGCTGCAGTCTTGGGTACTCTGGCCCAGTACCCTGGAAGCTTTACAAAGACAGGGCACAGCCAGTGTCTAACAGAGTCCAACCCTGTGCCTGCGTGGCCTGTTCATTCCGTGCCAGTGAGATCATGGGCAGCCACACTTCCCGACCCTCCCTCCTTATTTTCTCTTGTACACTGCCCTCCAAGCTGAGGGTGTAACTGGGTCCTTTCTATACAAGAGCCAGAAGAGGAAACGAGTCATGGCCATGTGACCTGGGGAGATGGAGCTAGGGCTTGACCCAGGTTGGTGTGACCCTAAATGTCCCTCAACATCCTGACTGGAGCAGAGCCTCCTCCTCCACCAGCATCCTGAGCTCTCTAGCCGATGTGCTCACAGCCTGGGTCAGGGGCTGGGGTCTGTCTGGAAGTGCCGGGCCCTGACTCCGTGTCTGTCCTGCCATTGAGAACAAGACTCAAGCAAACCCCAACCCAGAGCCAGCCTGGCTGGGTTCCCAAGAGCATGTGAGCTGCTGGGCCCATACTTCCTGCTCCAGGGCAGAGGTGACAGCTGGCAAGGGTTCCTTCACTCAGGAAATGTGTACTAGGACTCAATGAGTGTGAGGCGTTGGGAGTACAGCTGTCAACAGCATCCTCCTGATGAGGGACATGCAGGTGATACATGTAGGGGTGGTGTGTGTGAGGCAGGGAGAAGCAAATCCAGGAAGGGACATCTGGTACGGCTTGATCAAGGCTCTGGTCCTACCTGAGATACTCTCTATCCCTCCTCATTTGGGCTGCTCCTCACATCAGCCAGCTTCCTTTGAGTTGGTGAAGCGGTTGTGGGCATCTCAGGCTTCTCAGACACACACTCTACTCTCCCAAGAAAGAGAGAACCGGTCTTTTTCTTTTTTTCTTTTTGTGGGTACTGGGGGTCGACCTCAGGCCCTCGTGCTTGCCAGGCAGGCGCTTACGCCGCTGAGCCATCTCACCAGCCCAAACCTGTCTTTTTCTAACTGCTGGGTAGAGCGTCCCGGGTCTCCCTTTGGACCTTGCAGGTCCCCTGACCATCTGGACCTGTCACAGTAGCTAGGAGGAAGCAGTCAGTTTAGACAGAGGCTCAGCAGTCCGTGGCCCATGGACAGAATCTAGTCTGCCATCTGCTTTTGTAAATAAAGTTTTATTAGCATGTGTCACTTTGTGTGTGTGATGCTTTTACGAGACAGAAGCAGGATGGAGATGGTGTGGCAGAGGCTGCAGGACCTATGGAGCTAAAAGGATGGACAGAAAGGCCTTGCAGAAAAAGTGTGCCAATCCCTGGCCTGCACACATTTGGGGAGATAGTGGAGGAAATTCCCCCAGGTTTGCAAATGTACATAACTGGCCAGGGAGGGCTAGAAAAATTGCTGATCAGAGAGAGGACAGACTCACGTTAAATCGTCAGAATAGCCACGAGGAGGGAGCAAGCCACCTGTCAGTCGACTACAAAATACATCCAACAAAATGTGGTCTAGCCCATGCAGGGGAGTAATGTCTGCCCCCCAAGAAAGGCTCAAAGGGCCAATCTGTGCTGTAGTAGGGATGAGCCTTACAAACCCCCAAAGGCCACATGTCAGGTGCTTCCGTTGACACGCAGTGCCCAGACACGCAGGCAGATCCACAGAGACAGAAAGCAGATTGGTGGCTGCCAGGGGCCGGGGGCAGAGGGCTCGGGGGCTGATTCCCGAGTCTCAGGTGTTCCCCCCGTGCGATGGAAGCAACTAGGTAGCATTGATGGTTGCACAACTGTGAGAATAAACTTTAAACCACCAAACTGCACGCTTTAAAATTGCGAACTTTATGCTATGTGATTTTACCTCAATTCAAAAAATTAAAAAATCAGAGCCAGAGCCAGTTAAACTTGGGCATGTGGGGAGGCCTGCGGGCTCAGTACACATTCAAAGGGTTTGCCTGGGGGCGAGGCTGGCTTCTGGGGAGACTTCGCCCACTCTGCCCGGCTCAGCTATCTCCCAGGCTCCGCCCCCCTCCATGCCCAGGCCCCTGTGGGCTCTGACTTGGGGGGGTCTGGTGGCACCCGCATGCCTCGGGCGGCACCTGCAGCCACCTCCCCTGGCTTTCTGGAGCACCCAGCGGTGAAATGCCACCGTGCACGATAGGGTCTATAAATTTGCTTGCAGGTTTGGCATTTATGTTTGCCACCTTCGTGAAAATATTATTTCCCATTGCTACCCGGTTTTTATAATGTCAGTATACTCAGATCTACCTCTCAGTATTACATTTTATACACAATGCCACTTTCTTTATACCCTAGAGCGCATGTGTTTTTCTAACTTGGCTTTCAAAAATAGTTGGTTTTCAAAGAGATATCGCAGGAGACTTGCTTTTGGCAGCAAAGTACTTTTTTTTTTTTTTTTTTATCGTGGTCTGGAGCAAAACGTGTGATGGAATCCTTAATTGAAATTCACCTTTAACATTCAAGTTATATTTTTATTACAACTTGAAATCCATTGTGAGGGATCATTATCTGCAGAGATTCATTTCCTTGGGGAAGTTTCCTCTTTGGTGTTGTAATTTAAATTCAGGGAGCCAGGAGAAGACGCGAGCGTCTCGTGTTGTGAACTGCCGGCAGAACAGGCTTCTGGCACCCGCGCCCGGGAACCTGTAAAACGAAGCGCTCTGTCTCTGTAGATCATCTCCTGTCGGGCTCTGTCCTGTATCCTGCAGCCTCGCAGGCCACAGAATTCCTGGAACACAAGGGCAAGTTCAAGCAGTGGCTGCCTGAATGCCAGGCAGGATTAAAAGGGGATTCAACTCCACCCTCTTGGTTTCTGGCTCTCGGTTTGATGTCTCAGTACTCTTGATGGTTTCTCTCGCCTCCTCCTTCTCCTCCTCCTCCTCCTGGAAACGTTTCCTCCTGTTTTCATGCTTCAAACCGCACACCGTCGGTGAGCTGGGAAAACCCATCTGCGCACATCTGCCTCACGCGGTACGGAAAACCCTCGGTGAGGTTGCAGCCAGGCAGTAACAGGACCACTGGTTGAGCCGCGTGGAAAGGGCAGTTCTTAATCAGCAGTCGTCACTTCGGCGAATACAATGGCAATTTAATTAATTGCCCGGTGTCAGTGCTGGAGATGGCGTTTGTGGGAACGTCTCCAGGATTTGAGGAAATTATTACAAATTGTGCATTCTCTCTCGACTCTTACAAGGCGTCCCAAATCCAGACATCATGTGTTTTGACATGTCTATTATTTGTATGCAAATCTGGCTCTCCCGAAGGGTTTCCCCAGAGACCGATGGGTGCGTTTTCCCACGAGCTCAGAAAGTGACCGTCCATCCATGTGGCGTGTCCTTCTCCTTGGGCCTCCTTGAAAAGGCTGCTCTGTTGGATCAGCGTTTCCATTCCTGGCCACCCTTCCGTCGTTCCTCTGTGGAGCCTAAATCCATGGCGCCTGCATAACACTCATACCAAATACGGGTGTGGTAAAAATAATGGCACTTAGGCTTTAAGCAAGCCATCCTGCCCAGCCTGCCTCGTCGATCTGACCATTCCGGGTCGCTAAGCTCAGCTGTTAGGGTTACACGAGTTTCCAGTGAGCAGCCACAGAATGAGGAGAACGGTGGCCAGTTAGCGAGTACTGAGCATTCTCAAGGCCGGACACCGTGCCAAAGGCTTTATCGTGGGGTCCAAGATCTTGGAAGGACGGTGAAGGTAAGCTGCTTTCTAAAGAAAGCCATTAGGGAAATATGCACTGGAGTCAGGCAGACTATGTGCACTAGGGTACGTTCAGCTGTCAGGGGTGGGGTGTGGGAGGACAGTAGCAATGGCTGGCTTAATAAAATAGGTTGGTTGCTCTGCCTTAGATCAGTTTGAAAATCCAGACCCAGCCAGTGGGTCATCAGAATCCAAGCCTCCTCTAATGTAGCACCACTGTCCTCAAACACGTCTTCTACCTCACAGCACAAGATGGTTGCTTGATTTCAAGCCGTAGTGCCTGCAGTCCAGCCAGCAGGAAGTGGGAGATGAAGATGAAAATGATTGTAAAAGTCCCCACTGTGTGCCAACCCATCCCCTCAGCGCCATGTGTGCAGGGAGGAGAGGAAGAATCTGCCTCATTCTTCCAGTACACTAGAGCAGACACCCCCAAAGTGACCACAGGCGTGTGTGCAGCGGGCAGCCCCGAGGGCCAGGGCTGGCTTCCCTTTCAGCAAACCTCTACGGAAGGTTGTACGCTGCACCCCCCAGGTCCCAGCCCCGTGTGTGACAATCGACCCAAGCACGTGTGGGCCTCACACAGCCTTCTAAGAATCCACAGCTCATTTTTTGGCCCACACATAACATTAAATGCCTCTTATTTCCCTCCACTTCATTCAAAGTTAAAAGAAGTGTGTGCCCATCAAAGCGGCAAGGGCACACATTTAATAAATCAGGAAATCCTTGGCTTTTTGTCACTCTTAATTTTGGGCTAATTTAATTAGGATGGAGAGAGAGGAGTCTAGGTGTGCTAAATCACAGACCATAAAATCCTGCGAATCACTCAGCACGTGACTGGGTGCACTGCATGGATGCTGATGGGAGAATGCTGGCCCACGGCTTTGGGGACCAGCTTCCGGTGGAGACCCTGGGTCACCAAGGAGCCCAGGACTCTGAGGACACAGTCTGGGGTCTTGAGGGGCCACCTCTTAGGCTCTAGCCTTCTCCACCAATCTGTGCCACTGCACTGAAATGGTTCAGTGGGTATGGGCAGAGATGGCAGCTCTTGGCTTCCTTTCCCTGCTGGGGACCCCCAGGGTGACGCAGCTCTGTGGTAGGTGGCATCAGGACCACCCAGCTTCAGCAGGAGGGAGCGGCCCTCCTCCTGCCCCCATCCCTGTGTCTGTTTGCTGTTATCAGGACACTCAATTTTCACTAGACGGAAGCCAGCAGTATTTCCGGAACAAATAAAGCTGTGTAGACATTTGCCTCGGGCATTTTTCGTTTCAGCTTGAATATGTTTATCCCAGTCTTGCTGTTTGAATAACATCACTGCAGGGATAGTAGGGCATATAAATGTCCTGCTCACAGGCCAGGACTTGAAGTGAGGGATGCCACACAGCCAAGGAAGGACCCGGAGAGGCCGCCCCACAGTCGTGAGAACGAGCACAGGAGCAGCGGCTACACTAAAAGGGACGACAGACAGCAGGGAGATGGGCGGGACCCAGGCCAAGTGGGCAGCGAAGCCTCAGTGCCGCTTGGGAAGGAGGAAGTTCTGCCTCCTCGCTCCCCCACCACCCCAAAAGCTCAGTTCCAGCCCCAGCCTGGCGTCACCCCCTCCAACAGCTGGCTCCTCTGCTCCCCAGGTGTGGAATTCACAGAGCCCCTTGGGAAGTGAGCCTCCTGGGGCCTTTGCTGGGCAGAGAGGGGCTGAGGGGCCACCGTCGCCGGGAGACATCCTGTTGTCAGAGCGTGACTGTGCGTGTGAATCATCTTTCCCCAGGATGAAATTGCCTAGAATTATCCCTCGTTTGCCAGAGTCAATGTCACAGGCTCTGAATGCAGAGTTCAAGCATCATCCTTGGTGACGTCCTGACGGTGCTCCGGACATCGTGAGCAGCCCTGTCACCCACCTCAGCTGCACCACAGAGAGGGTTGCAGGCACTGCCCGGAGAGGCTGAGGGTGGTGGAGACGGTGGCGGCCTCCCAGGCTCTGAGGGACCTGCGTGATCTGTCTCACCTCTTCCCTCTCCTCCTTAGCGAAGCAGGACCAGCGATGCTTCCTGTTTCACAGAGTTAGGAAGAAGACAGGGCCAGCATGGAAAATACTTTCCCAGTCACTTTGCTCCTTCTGCCCCCAACCCCGCGCCTGCACAGGCCACCGCGCCTGCTCGGAGGAGAAGTCCCCACACCCAAGCCCAGCACTGCCGCTCCTGCACCTCATCTTTCCACGGTGCCGCCACCCACTCCTGCCCGGAGGCTCACGTGGCCATGGTTTCCACGATACTTCTCAGGTCCTTCTGATCTGCCTGAACTTTTGCTCCACTGCCCTCTTCCCATAGCGGCTCCTGGAGTTGGGGTCCTAGAATCCTGCCCTCGGCTGCCTCCTCTTCCCCAGTCCCGCGACTCTGGCCCACTGGAGAAAGTCTCCTCGCTCACACACCGTCGCTGCAGGCTGAGCCTTTCCCCTCCCCTCCCCCAGAGACCTCGCCACCTTCCCCTTCACGCCTGAGTGACCCTTCTCTCTCCATTATGGCAACACCGTGATCTGCACGCTTCCCCCAGCCCGGAGACCTCCTGTCTTCCTAATTTCCCCCTGCCCTTCACATCCCAAACTCAAGCCCCCACTAAGAACTTTCTTTTCTTTCTTTCTTTTTTTTTTTTTTTTTTTTTTGAGACAGGGTCTTGCTGTGTAGTTTAGACCAGCCTCGAACTCAACTATGTAGCGCTGGCTGGCCTTGAACTCACAGTGACCCTCCTGCCTCAGCCTCCCAAGTTCTGGGATGATAGGCGTGTGCCACTGTACCCAACCTCCACTAAGAACTTTCGATTCCCTTCTCCTGTCTGTTCTCCATTTCTGCCCAGGCCAGGCCTGGCCCTGTCAGGCCTCAGACTCAGCCCAGTCTCCCCCATCCGTGCAGGCTTCTCTGCTCTTCAAGCAGAGGAGATGAGCTTCCAGGGGCACACAGGGAGAAAAAGCTGCAGAATAGATTTCTGAATGCGCTCAGTATAAAAACGAGAGTGGGACCTCAGACACAGATGGGTAGGAGGTGATGATGGACAAGGCTTTTGCTCAATGTTGGAATGAAAAATACTCTGATCCTGCAGAGTCCAGTCGGAAAGAATTTCTAGGGAGACCTGTCTTCTTGCCACAGTGTCTGCGACACAATTGATCTTTGCTTTGATTGCTTTCCTCCTCCCTTCCCTTCACTTAGCTTTCTTGCAGATTCTGCGCTGAAAGTTCCTGGGGGATCCTTCCCAACCCACATCCACCTCCTCTCCCCTGCGGCCCGCGCATCCCAGGCAGGTGGGGTGTGGGCCTTTCCCTGCCTCTGACTTGCTGACCTCCGAGGGCCTCAGGCTCAAGTCCACCACAATAGCCTGGGGCACAGTACCACTCTGGAAATCAGTGTTTTTTAATCTGGGAAATGGAGACAATAGTCGCTTTTGCAGAGGGTCCTGTGAGCATTAAGTGAAAAGGCACACAGGAAGCGCTGAGCTGTAGCTGATGTCTCCGTGTCTCCTGCTGTCACTGTCAAGATGAGTGTGACCAGTGCCAACACGCCCTGCTGGTCAGCGCCCTGCTTCCTGGGTGCAGACGGCACTACTGTGCTGCTGGCAGAGGGGGCAGAGGACACTGGGCACTCTCTGGGTGCGCGGGTGTGAAGGGGTGAACACCCCTGAGTCCCAGAAGCGAGAGCTCAGGGAGGCCGGTGGGGTCGCTAGTCGGGAGGTGGCCCGTGAGGAGCCCTCGCGGATCGGAGGCGCCTTCAGGGCCTTGATGAGTGTCTGGCCTTGGGCTCCGTGTGGAGGAGAGGAGGGGCTTGGCCACAGCCTGGTGACCAGCCCGAGGACGGCTGGCCCCGACTGATGGTGTCTATGGGAGCTGTTCTTGCCCCATGGTGACCACTTGGAGGTGGAGCCTGCCTGATTGTTCCCTTGGCAGCTCCCACTTCCTGCCGGAGAGGCCAGGACCGGGGCACAGCAGGCCTCGGGCCTCTGAACCCTCCGGCCAGGGCTGGGTGAGCCTTTTGCCCGTGTTGCTCTTCCTGCCTGGCTGATCTCCCTGCCAGTCTGAACTGGACGGGGGCAGAGACCGCACTTGCCATGAATACCCCACACCCGCGTTGGCAGAGCCCACACTGAACAGGTGCTCCACAGTGGGGGGCGCTGGCTGCCACCCCAGCTCTGAGCCCTCTGGAGCACAGAGAGCTGGTCCATGCTGCTAGGAGGTGGCCTTCGATGCTGAAGATGTGCCCTGCCCCAGCCAGCCCTTCTGCAGCCCAGGGCTTCACAGTACCATCTTGTCCCCTCCCCCGGGGGCCGGTCCTTGGCTCTGGTGAGGTGCCCAGCCTCTCTGAGGGTTCCTGTGGTAGCCAACGTGAAGAAGCTGTCTTTCCTGGAGGTGGCGAGAGCCCCTCACAGTGGTCCAGGTGGGGAGGGATAGCAGCTGAGCACAGGGTCCCCAAGGGGCAGGTGACCCTGATGCTGGGAGGGCCCCGGGCTAAGAGAACCTCAGAGGCCCCTGAGCTTGGAAGAGTCAATATGCCAGCCCAGACCACTGAGGCTGCATCTGGGGTCCCAGGGCTGCAGGGGGTTTACAGTCCAGGCGCAGTGTCCCACTCAGAGGCTGCCTGTCACATCAGTATGTTAGCCCTGCATGACAGCTTCTGCAGCCCAGGTGCAGAATTAGCAACATCCTCACCAGCTGCTTAGCTGCAGTGCAGCTCTGGGTACAGGAACCAAGGGCCAGAGCAGAGCCAAGGGCCTGAAGGACGGTGCGGGGCTGGTGTCTCCCCTCCTGTCCAGCCACATCCCCACGTGCTCGCTGAGGACCCCGGAGGAACCAGGCTGCTGCCTGAGCCCATGGAGCCACCAGACTTCAACTCTTTAGATACCAGAGGCCAGGGTTCTCAGGGCAGAGCCTGCAGGTGACACGGGCGCCTGCTTCTTCTGAACATCTGGCACAGCTTAGGGACCTGCTGTCCTGCTCATTCTACCCTGGGCTCTGGGATCCCCTGGGTGCTGGATCCAAGTGGTGGGTGCTGTCTCTTGTCTAATGCACCCCCAAAACAGCACATGGGACCCTCTGCAAATGCTGGTAGGATAGTGTATGACTCCGAGAACGTCCCCACCAACTGCTAGCCCCAGGTCCCCACAGGTGATTCCTCCTCTCCGGGCCTGAGTTTCCTCCTGCATAAAATGGGGCTGCTCATAGTACCAGTGTCAGCAGATTGCTGCTCAGACTCAAGCTCCTGGCAGGACCCCACCCCGTGGCAAGCACTGGGTACCAAAGAGAGAGCGGGATGCAAAGGAGTCCACACTGCTCCTGAGAGACAAAGAGCAAAGTTGCTACCTGCATCACTCTCTCACAGCCCCGTCACCTCTCTTCCTGCAGGAAACCGGAAGCCTCACTGTGACCTCCCGCCCAGCACTTGCCCACCAAGGCCCGGCCCTGCTTTCCTTTTTCTCTGCAGAGAGTCATTTGTGTGCTGTCCTGGGAAGGAGGTTTCCGCCTGAGGGGTGGATGTTGCACCCTGCTGATTCCCCAGGGAAACGGGTGTTTTGTTTTTTTTTTTTCAGTGACCCAGTACCTGGGCATTCCACATAGGAAACGCATGCACGTACATCTTCACCTGACCCCTCGAAGTCTCTGAGCTTTACTGTCACCCTCTTCTGACATTAGGAGCTGCTGCTGAGGGACAGGCCACGTGGCTAGGTTGCATGGCTAGGCGGTGCTGAGTCTCCAGCAGTTCTGCAGATACAACCAACATTTGGCAGAACTCCCACCTTTCTAGTTCTGCAGCTTTGATAGTTGATTGTCACCACATTCGAGACATTCGAGACATTCGAGACAGGACATTTCAATCAGCTCAGAATCCCCCTGGATTCTTTGTATGCCAGGTGTTCCCACGTCCCAGCCCCTTGCAACTGCTGGCCTGTGCCGTCCTGTGGCTTGGCCTTTTCCGGAGTGCCACAGAAGTGGACTCGTGCAGTGTGTAGCCTTTGAATCTGGCCTCTCTCCAGGAGCATGGTTTTGCAATTCAGCCGTGTTGCTGCGTGTGTCAGTAGTTCACAAAGCTTCGAGACAAGGCCCTTATGACTCGCCCCTTACGTCGCGTCCTTCTGTCCCTTTACCCCGGTGAGTAGTGCTCCACTATGAATGTACTGCAGTCCCCTTAATCGTTTGCCAGTTAAAGGACATCGGGCTGTTTCCAGTTTGGGACTGTTACAAGTAAAGAAGGATAAACATTTGCATATGCAGTATGGTGCAATCACAGGTTTTTATCCTTGGGTAAATCCCTTCATGTGCAGTTGCTAGGTCACATGGTGATTATGCTGAATTTTAGAAGAAGCTGACAAACTGTGTTGCAAAAAACTGTCCATTTCACATGCCCACCGGCAATACATGAGAGTTCCAGTGGCCCCACCTCCTTGCCAGCAGTTACTATGAGTCACTTTTTAAGGTGTTCCAATAGGCATGTAGTAGTATTTTACTGAAATTTTAACTTGTATTTCTCCAATAAAATGTGGTATTTTTCAGGCGCTTGCTTACATACCATAACCTGCATATCTACTTGAAGGAAAGCCGTCCAAATTTTTATGGCCTATTTTTCCTTGGGCGGCTTTTCTTATTATAGATTTTTAAGAGTTCTTTCTATATTCTAGATACAAGTCCTTTACTATGTGTGTGATTTGCAGATATTCTCTCCTGGTCTGTAGCGTATCATCTTATTCTCATTTTATTTTCTTAACAGTGTTTTTCAATAGATGTTCTTCATTTAGATAAAGTCAAATTTATCAAGTTCTTTTATGACCTATGCTTTTAATGTCCTATATCTCTAAGCAATCTTTGCTTAACTCAAGATCACAAAGATTTTCTAGGCCTTTTTCCCCCCTAGTTTTAAATTGTATATTATACATGGTCCATTTTGCATTAACATTTGCATATGGTGTGAGGTATACGTTGAGGGTTTTTTAAAATACACAAATACTCAGTTTTTTCAGCACCATTTATGGAAAGGGCTGTTCTTTCTCCACGGACTGGCCTTCGTGCTTTGTTGAGAATCGATTGACTATGTAAGCACGATTCTCTTTCTGGCCTGTATCTTATTGAAATCCACCCCTTTGCCCGTTTGAGGACGTCTCGATTGTCGTAGCTTTATAGTAAGTCTTAAAATCAGGTACTGTGCGTCTTCCAACTTCATTCTTTTTCAGAAGTGTTTTGGAAATCCTACCCTCCTTTGCTTTTCCATAAACATCTTAGAATTAGTTTATTGACTTCTACAAAAACGCCCTTCTGGGATCTTGATTAGACGGGCACTGAGTCTGTGGATCAGTTGGGGAGCTTTACCACTTATCACTGTAGCGTCTTCCACTTCATCAACACGATCTTCGTCTCTCTGCTTATCGAGGTCTTCTTTGATTTCTTTCATCAGTGCCTGGAAGTTTTCAGCATACAGATCTTGCCCATATTTTGTTAGATTCATTCTGTATTTCTCGTGCTGTTGTAAATGATACAGCTCGCTTTTGCATTTCCGATTGTACATTGCTGTTATATAAAATGCAGTTTACTTTTGTGGTTGTTGTACGTTGACCTGAGCTCAGGTCTTACGGCTCCACCTCTCGTGCCCCCTCAGGCTGTGTCCTTGGCCCCAGCAATGAGGTCCAGGATCTGGGTTACTGGGCTATGAGTCACCTTGAAGGAGTGAGTCACCTGCCTCCTGCTGTAGTTTTCCTCTCCCTGGAATGAGGATCCAGCCACCTGCTCTCTCACAGCTCCCAGGGATGCTGAGGACAGTGACTAACGCGGCAAGGGCCACAGTGCCCCGACAGGAACAGTGTGACCCGTGGTGGCTTTTTCCCCAAAGCTGATGCTATTTTCATTCACATGGGTGGGTGGATGGATGAGTCGGGAAAGAGGCAGCTGCTCTCAGCAGACCCCAGACTTCTCTTGTTCTGCCTGCCCCTCTCCCTGGGCACCTTCTCCCTTCCCCTCTCTCTCCTGCCCGCTCAGGAGACTGGCTTGAGCCTTCCCTCCTGGCACCACCACCTGGCACCTTCACCACCTGGCAACCTGCTAATCTCCCCGAGGTCATGCTGTCCTTACAGGGGGTGAAGTGTTGTCTGCCTCATCGCATGCTCGATGGGCATCGGGAGGGGCTCTAGTTCATCCCGGTGGCCGGACACCAGGCCCGTTTGCGGCCCCTGCAGGGGCTCCCTTTCCTCTCCTTGCTGTTAGCAGGTGATCTGGGCACTTCTCCCTGACCTGACAGTAAACATAGCACAGGGGGTGAGTAGGACTTGGGAAAGAGGGGCGTAAGCAGAAGCTGGTGGAAAGTTAGGGGCTGCACAAGATGCGATTTTCAAGCCTGCAGTGTGACGTGAACCCTGGGGTGGTCTCTCTCTCTCTCTGTCTCTCTGTCTCCCCCTCTCTGTCCTGCCCAGATCCTGCCAGGAGGATATGTTCTCAAAGCCTTTTCCAGAACAGGCATCCGCTCACGGTTCATTATTCTTTCATTCGCAGATCGGTCCCCGGCGCCGACTGGGCACTTAGAGAATAGCCGGTGAATGCATTAATGAGTAAATGACTGTGTATTATGTGCCAGGCATGATGCTGGGTATGGGGATGCAAAGATGAACAGGAAAGAATGTTAACCCCAAGAAGCTCGCAGCTTGAGGCAGACACAAAGATAAAATACCACTGTGTGGCTAAGTCTAGTGAGGGAGATCTCTCCAGGGGTTGGTTGTGAGGACAGGAGAGAGGGAGGGATAAGGGAGGACTTCCTGGAGGAGGTGGCCAGGGCCAGGTAGGAGCCAGTCAGGTGTTGGGGGGCAGAAAGAAGAAGGGGGAAGCCAGGCATGGTAGTGTATGCCTGTGATCCCAGCACTCTGGGAGGCTGAGACAGGAGGGTCACAGTTTCAAGGTCAACCTGGAAAATTTAGTAACTTAAGCCAGACATTGTCTCAAAATAAAAATTTTTAAAAGGGCTCAGGAGAAGGCCCTGAGCTCAATTAACAGTGCTACAAAGAAGAACGAGGAGAAAAAAAGGTGGGGAGAGAAGGAGAGAAAGGTGCACAGGGACAGGTCAAGCCTGTGCCATGATGTGCCCTCTGCGACCACAGATGTGACTGCAGACAGACAGCCATCGACCTGGCCGTCTCCATGGGAAGAGGTTAATAGGAATGACGCCTGTGCCCTGCCCCCCACATTCTCACCCACTCATCTCTATGATCCCCCAAGAGGCAAGGGACAGGGTGTGGGACCCAACCCCCTCAGAGCCCTCCTGGAGGGGAAGATGCTATGTTGCAAATCAACCTCGGTGGGCTTGGTGCTGGGCCAGGCAGCTGACTCCTGCAGTCTCATCTGACCCTCAGAAACACATCCGCGTGGACAGACAAGGACCCTTCCCCGAGGCCACGCAGGTGGGATGTGACCTCTAGGTTATGACTTCTCAGCTGTCTTCCTGGAGTCACCTGGCCAGCCTTTGCATTTGCAGAGCAGAGCTGGGATCCAAGCGAGGGCAGCTGCCCGAGGTCATAGGCTGCCGAAGACAGGAGTCATTGGTAATGCCACCCTGGCGCCCCTCTGCCTTCTCCTGCCCCATCACAGTCACCCGGATGAGGTGGTTCTCAAGGCGGCTCCTGGATGAGCAGCCCGGGCAGCTCCTAGCTGGGCATCAGGACCCTGGCACCTGCCCTGGCCCCCTGGATGGTGAGGGGGATACACAGCTAGCTGCACACCTGCTGAGCTTCCACCCAGCAAGGTCGTCAGCAATGTCCATATCAAAGCAGTGGGATGAGCCAAAAAAAAAGTCTTTTTTGCACTTCCAATGCAATTAAAAAAAATAGGTGATTATATTTTTCTATGACTCCTGCAATAAATTACCAAAACTTAGTGTCTGAAAATGACATAAATTGCTCATCGTATCGTTCTAGAGGTCAGAAATCTGACATGGGCCTCACTGGGCTGATATGACGGTGTCTCGGGCTGGATTCTTTCTGGAGGCTCCTGGGAAGAACCCACAGCCTTCCCTTTTCCAGCTTCTCAAAACCACCTGCATCCCTTGGCTCACAGCCCCTTCCTCCATCTTCACAGCTGGCAACTTCGCGTCTCTCTGACCACAATTCTGTAGTCGCGGGCTCCTCCGACCACGCCGGGCAAGCAGCTCCCCTTATAGCTATGTGTGACCTCCGTGGGTCACCTTGGTAATCAGAATAACATGCCGTCTCAAGATCCTCAACCAAGCACGTCTGCAAAGTCCCTTCTGCTGTGAAAGTCCCATGTTCACGGGTCCCAGAGACTAGAGCATGGACACGTTTGGATGGTCAGTATCCTGCTGATGGCATTAATACAGTCCCATGGTTCAAAAAGCAGAATGACGTTATAATAAAAAGAGGTATACGTTTAGTACTTGCACATACTTCTTTGTAGTATTCTAATGTATCTTTGTATAAATGCAAGCATATATTCTTCTTTCCCCCTTTCTAGCACTTCTTAGCCACTTGTTCAGAATTAGGAAGCTATCTTTTGTCAATTAAACATAGCCCAGAAAATGTTTCCTCCAGTTGTAGAGAACTCCCTTGGTATCTCTTCCCCTTTCACTCTTTCTAGTGCTCTGTAATATTCCATTGCGTGGATGGAATGTTTCTTCTAATATTTTCCTATGACAAATATCCTTGTGGAGAATAATTCTGTGCATATATCATTTTGTTCTCACACAAGTATATCTGTAGAATAAATTCCAGAAATGGGCCTGCTGGGTCAGGAAGTAAATGCATTTGTAATTTTCTGCTCATCATTTGTAACTTACCTTGTTAGTTCTTTATTCTTATGTATTTTTGTCTACTTTCTCTATCTCGAGCTGAGAAACTAGTTTGCAGTCCCCTCTCACTAATGTGTTTCTATCTTGCATTTTCCTTCTTCTTTCTGAAAGCTACTGTTGTTTGGTTGGTTTTTTAAATCTGGTCCCTAACAGTCTTATCTTCCATGACACCTGTCCCATGTCGTACTATGGAGTATCTTTTTGCCTCAGTTTTGCTTTTAGACCTGATTCTGATGTCACAGTTATGATCTCTATTTTAATCACACTGCTTCTCCCACCCACCTACACCGTGCTGCCCAAGGTCCATGCTCACTGGGCACAGCATGCCCTGGCCTCTCTCCAAGCCCCATTCCCAGAAATGCCCTGCTCCACATTCACTTTTCCTACTGGGATTTCCCTTCCCGCTGTGCCTCTCCAAAAGCCTCCTCCAGCCCCCAAACCCCACTCGGTTCTACATGTCTGCACTAGCTTTGGATGGCCCTGGCGCTGGCGATCCTTGGACGTCCCTGAGAAGATGCAAGCACTGAGGCAGAGGCTCCCCTCAGTGCAGGCTCCCCTTGAGGTCGGCCTGCACCAAGCTGAGGACTGAGCTGCAGTCTGTACATCGTCCGGTTGGTGGGGACCTTACTGCCACAGGATTCCCAGGGACCCCACCCTCAGCGGGGCTGCACGCTCAGTGTTACTCCCTCAGCCCTGGACCCCCGGGATCCTCCTGGCAGTCCCCTGTAGCAAACCAAGCTCTGAGCCCCTTCCTGAGGGTCCCTTCCCTTGGGGCAGCTGGGAAACAATTTACAACGCATTTTGAGAAAGTCTCTGCAGAACAAGGAAATTGATATTAGCAATTTCACGTCTCTAATAGAACTAATCTGGAGTGTGAAGCCTCCCTAGTTAATGATCAGCATACAATAAAGGTCTTTTTAGTATAACAGTAAGTTATCCATTACTTTTACAGTTGAGCAGAAGTGAAAATATCACTAGAGACGGGTGGCATTAAGCTTTAGGCCTTGTGTCCCTGGTCCTCACTGCCAGGGAGGACAGCAGCTGGGAGCTGAGGAGTCGAGGTCCCCCCGCAGGAGCCCCAGGATGCATTTCCTCAAGAAGCTTCTGGGTCTGAAAGCGTCCTTTTCTGACAGCAACAGACTTGGGGGCTGCAAGATGGGTAGGCTCCAAAGCCTGGGGTCATGCATACCAAGCTGACCTTGGGTGTGTGAGTTATTTCTGCCAGGCCTCGGTTTCCTCGTCTGTAAGTGGGATAACACCAGGCTGAATCAGTGTGAGCTTCCCACACTTAGAGGCCGAGCGACACCAGCCCAGTGTCCTGAAGGTGGACAGGCCCAATGAGGTGATGAGAGAGAACCTGGCGCTGGGTGGGAACCCTGCCTCCCAGCTGTTCAGGGACAAGACGAAGCATCGTTCTACACACACCTCCTTCCTGTTGTGGTTCTTTGATTGTTTGCTGCTGCTATGGTGAATTCTACCATTCAAACTTCCTGCCCAGGCCCCAGAACTGCAGTGGGAGGTTTGCAGGCCAACCCAGGCAGGACAAAGGTTACTGTGAGGGACGAGGGTGCCCCCTAATGGCAGAGCCTGGGCTTCCACAACTGCGTAGGCTCCTGACATCTCCCCCCCGCCCCCCCCCCCGCCGCCATAACTAATCTCTAGCCCCAGGTTGCTCAGGACAGAGGATGGGAAGGGTTCTACCAAGGAGGGCAGCAACGCGCGGTCCTTGAGCAAGGCCGGGAGAGGAGTGTCAGGTGCCTTGCCTTAAGGAGCAAAACCCAGAACTCACAGCATCTGGGCATCATGGGCACCCATAGCCCAGACTCCAACAAGGAAGGAGAGGCCGTGTCAGGGCACGGGCTGCACACTGCCCGCCAGCAGTGAGCACCCTGAGATGGCCGCGGGGCGGGCTTCCAAATATGAGACACAGCCAGGATGGAAAGCATTTTGAAAAGACTTTTTAAAAACAATACTGCGCTCTTAGGAAACGTCCTATGTTGCCCTTGATGCCTCTAGCTCTCCCTTTCTCTCTGTCTTCAAGTTCACATGCACACACACGTGCACACACACACACACACCCCACATGGGAGGGGAGGACATCCAAAGGCTCCTGAGCCTGATGGCAGCAACTCTGCCCAGAAGTGGGTGTGAACTCCCAGTCCCCCAAACCACCCACCCTAACAAAGGACGGTTATTTAGGCTTCTTTTAAAAACTCACTTGAAGTTCTGCCAGTTTCATTTCCGAGTTACATGTGCAAACACGACTGCTAAACAGGTACCGCGGCAGAGAGGAGATGTTCTGAGGCCTTGTCGGCTCCATATCTCAGTCCCCAGGCAGCGTCTCCAGCTTTAAACCAAGTGCCCGCGGCTGGGCAGCTGGTTTGCGTGTTGTGAGGCAGTTACTCTATGGTTGCTGAACTCTGCTTGATTAACTAAAGCAGACCAACTGAGCAGACCCTCATGAAGTGGACGCTGTGGGTGACATTGCTGCTTGGTCCCCTGCACCAAGGTGCTACGGTGCACGCCTCCCTCAATCCTGGAACACCTGCCAGCTGCAGGGCGGCCGGGGAAGCTGGTCAGAGACCAGACCTACAGTAGCAGCTGGCGTTGTCGTGGGGTGGCTGTGCACCGGTAACTGCAGGGCGGGCCCAGGTCCTCCTTGCCCTGGAGCCTGAGGTCCCAGGGATCAGAAGAGGTCACCAGGGGGATAAAAAGAGCTGTGGCATCCCAGCCGGCCAAGGGACCTTGAGGGGTACATTTCCCTGTGTTGGCCTTGCCCCCGATGTCCAAACAGAGGGCATGGGTGGGCGTTGGAGGGTGACTGCAGAGGGGTCCCTGGACCCCTCAGGCTTTAGGAATAAAAGTCGATCTTAGATTCATGCTGAGGCATCGCACTGTCTGTCTGTCTGTCTGTGGTACTAGGGATTTAACCCGGAGCCTTCACACTGAGCTATATCCCACCCCTGTTTTTTATGTTTTATTTTGAGTCAGAGTCTTGATAAATCATTGAATTGTCCAGGCTGGCTCAAATCTGTGATCCTCCTGGTTCAGCCTCTCGGAATGTGGGGATTACAGGCGTGCACCACTACGCTCTGCATTCGGGGCCGTTCCTCCCACCTGCCAGGGGGGCTGCGCTTGTCCACGGAGCATGGTTCTGAGAACTGGGACCGCGCATGTCTGGCTCAGCTTTCCTCCCTCAAGCCCAGCCCAGGGCTGGGCACACGGTGTTGTGGATAAAAGCATGGAGCCCCGAAGGCTTCTCTGGTAGCTGGGCCCAGGCTATGTGGGGGCCTCCTGTAGCTCTTGGCTGCTTCTGCTGATGCCAGCTCCATGTCCTGTGCCCATGGGTGCATCAGGGGAGGCATGGGCAGGGTGGGCTGAGGAGCAGAAATCTGCCCTTGGTGGCACCTCTGCCCTGTTTGGACTCTCCCCGCCCCACAGGTGGCTCCCACCTTGGGTGATGGGTCCAGGCAGGTCCAGGCAGCCTCCATGCAAAGCTCTCCAGGCCAGCCTCAAAATTAGAGGACTCTGATCCTCTAAGCCAGCCATCTGACTTGCAATTGGGGAAACTGAGGCCCTTAGTCTCAGGGCCTAGGGCTCTGCCTCGCACTCCCTTGCCTTCCTCCCCTGCCCTTGGTACCCAGCACGCGGCTGCTTCCACTCCCTGTCTGGCTCCTTTCTGCACCAAATTAAAGCCCAGGGCCATAACCTCCCCAAGAACACTCCTCTTCTCCAAAGCTTCCAGGCCTTCAGCACATAGAATTCATCAGCTCCTTAAGTCCCTGCTTGTGACTTTCTCTTGAAGGTCATGACCATGGCAGCTGGGAAAGAGCTGCCTCCTGAACCTGGTAGTTCTGCCCCTCAGCGTGAGCCAGCAGAGGAAGGAAGAAAGGTACGGACCACACAGGCCAGGTTTTACTCTCCGTCTGCAGGCAGCCCTGGATGGAGAGACCAGGCAGCCTGCATATCCAGGTGCTGGAGCCCCCGGCTGCCCTCAGGGTGGCCTTCTCACCTGCAGCAGATGCCCCCAGCCCTGCCCTCTGGCCACCTGCTTACTGACCTCTTAGCCCCTGTTATGATTCCTATCTAGATGGCCCCAAGAGCCTCACGTGCTCAGAGGTGGGGCTTTTGGAAGGTGACTGGACCATCGGGATCATAGCTGACTTGTTAGGAAGTGGGGCCCTCCCCCTTCCTCCCTTGACTCTCTGCTTCCTCCCCACCATGCTGTGAGCAGCTTCCTCGGCCATCCCCTCTGCCATGCCATCCTGCCTTGGAGCCAGCCAACCATGCAAGAACTGGAACTTCTACACTGTGAACCAAAACAAACCTCTCCTCCTTTAATTTGCTGGGTACTGTGTTGTCTCAGTGATGAGGCAAGTGACTAAGACAGCCACACAGGCTGGTCAGGACTCGGCCCATGGGAAATGAGGCCCTGTCGGACCACCCTTGTGAAGGCAAAAATGGGGACCTCACCTGCTGGGCCCCTCCCTTCACAGGCTCCCAAGGGCTTCTCAGGCCTCAGTTGACATTTCAAGACTGTTATCTGTGCCAGGTACTACAGTCAGCACCTCCCATATGACTACTCTGAACTTCACCTCTTGCTGTGGTGCAAGGAGGGAGGTCGTGGCCACCATTGGGAGAACCATGCTAAGAGGCTAACAGCTGAGGTGCTGTGCTAGGGCTGCTGCAAGCTGAGTACTGTGTCCAGGATGAGAGGCCAGGGTGCCTCATTTATACTTTTTTTTTTTTTTTTTTTTGGTGGGTACCGGGGGGTCGACCTCAGGACCTCGTGCGCCAGCAGGCGCCCGTGCCGCTGAGCGATATCACCGGCCCCTTTTTCGTATGTGGGTTCCGGGAGTCGAACTCGGGCCCTCGCGCTTGCCGGGCAGGCGCTTAAGCCGCTGAGCCATCTCACCGGCCCATCATTTATACTTTAAATGCAAAATAACTTTCTCTCTCCAGGGGGGAGACACTAAACTCCCCACCCCAGGTTTTCCTTGGGGACACCTCTTTAGGGTGACCTCCAAATTCTTTAGTCTCGGATAAAACTCTGCACGACATGCTGAGCTCAGGGAATGTGCCCCGCTGACCCGAGGACCAAGGCCTGGACTTGTCTGAGAGTAAGAGGTGGGTGAGGCCCTGATCAGGGGGTAGCCAGTTGCCCCAAATCTGTCAGCTCTGAGCTGTGGCCTCAGGACAAGTATCCTTGAAGGAGCGCTGACCAGGAGCTCTGTGGCCCAGACAAAGAACAGAGGGGCCTTTACCTTGTGGTTCTCCTTGAAGGAAAGTGAACAGGGAAACTGGTGCTCAGCAAAACTGGGAAGGGCGGCACTGCAACACAGCCTGGGTATAGACACTGAGGGGACAGAAGAGCCACAGACCCCAGGCGTGACCCTCAGAAAACCCTTGGGCATGTGGCCCAGGCCCTGAAGCTACTGAGCATGGGTCATGGCTGACACAGTCACTCAGCTCAAACCTTTAGATATAGCCAGAGCCAAGAATGCCTGTGGTTGGGAGCCCATGTAGGGTCCGGTGACCCTTGGAGGCTGTCACATGGCACTGTGAGCCCACAGTCCCTGAGTCAGCAGCATCTTCAATGTGATGACCGTGAAAACAATAACTCTGCAAAAAAAGGGAAAAGGACAATGTCACCCACGCAGGGAGAGGAGGCCCTGTTGGGTATTCACAGCTCGAGGCTGCAGTCTACAGAATGCACTCATCTCTGCTCGGGCTGCAGAATTTGCGACCCGAGAGTCCTTGAGCTGGACCACTCCAACACGCATTTGCAGCCATCGTGGTGGCTTTAAGCGCAGTCCTGAGGGCAGCAACTTCTTAATGCCACCGTAGCACAGACACCCTGTGGAATCCTGGGCATCCCAGACCCAAGCGATGCATGCCAAGAGGCATTTGCCAGTTTGTCCAGGAGCATATCTCTGATGCCCTGGAGGAGTGCAGAATCCCTACTCACACTGAGGGTGTGTGTGCATGCGCATGCATGCGTGTATGTGTGTGTGCCATCTTAGTGTCTTTGTGGAGAGGGGAATAGACCCCAGGATACAGCACATTCTCGCCACAATAAGCTCAGTTTCCAGGCAGTTACCTTGCTCTGTTCCTAGGGACAGAAGCTGGCTGTCGTCTCCAAACCGATCTCCATACTCTTTACTGGTAAAGCAATTCCTTAGCGTTTGGAAGAGGCCACGTCAGACCCCTGGGGCAGCAACGTCAGGCACTTCAAAACCATCCTGGCCCTCTCCATCCTGGCACACGGGCACTGTGTTCCCTTTGATGCAGTGACTGGGTACGGTCCCAGAGGGGCACAGGGATGTTCCTGAATCTTTCTGGCTGCTGTTTGCCCCACCGCTTCAGGAGCCCACTTGAGCTCCATACTGTGGCCAGGCATGCTGCCACCATGCTTGGTGACCGTCCTGTTGGTGACTTCATGAAAATCATTAGTTCCTAAGGAAATAGAACCAAATTAAAATAAGGCAGTGCCAACTAGAAGGAAAGCTTTTTTTCTCCCAATGATTCTGAAGGCTGAGGCCATCCTTGACAGCAAGCAGGGACTTGCTGGTTCAGAGAGGGAATTTCAGTTCGTGTTAAGACTCAGCAAATAGGGGCCAGTGAGATGGCTCAGTGGTGTAAGCGCCTGCCTGGCAAGCGCAAGGGCCCGAGTTCGACTCCCGGAACCCACATACGAAAAAAGGGCCGGTGATATCGTTCAGTGGCACGGGTGCCTGCTGGTGCGTAAGGTCCTGAGGTCGACCCCCGGTACCCACAAGAAAAAAAAAAAAAAAAAAAAGACTCAGCAAATACAGTTGAAACAAGGATGGGTGGGTGGATGGTTGGATGAGTGGATGGATGGAAGGATGGATGGATAGAAGGAAGGATGATGGGTGGATGGATGGATGGGTGGATGGATGGGTGGATGGATGGATGGGTGGGTGGATGGATGGATGGGTAGATGGATGGGTGGGTGGATGGATGGATGGATGGATGGATGGGTGGATGGATGGATGGATGGATGGGTGGATGGATGGATGGATGGGTGGATGGATGGGTGGATGGATGGGTGGGTGGGTGGATGGATGGGTGGGTGGATGGATGGGTGCGTGGATGGATGGGTGGGTGGATGGATGGGTGGATGGGTGAGTGGATGGGTGGGTGGATGGATGGGTGGGTGGATGGATGGGTGGATGGATGGGTGGGTGGATGGATGGATGGATGGATGGATGGATGGATGGGTGGATGGGTGGGTGGATGGATGGATGGGTGGATGGGTGGGTGGATGGGTGGGTGGATGGATGGATGGGTGGGTGGATGGATGGATGGACGAACATGACCACATAAAGGCATCTTTCTACAGGTCCCATCTTCAGTCCTCACCACATGGTCTGCAGTGCTCGCACAGCTGAGCATACACCCCCATTCTTGAATCACCAGGACCCCACCGCCTCCCCATTGGCCTCCTCCTTGACAGCCACCCCTTCCTGGTCTCCCTGGCTGGCTCAACCCCACCGTCTTGACCTGTGAGTGTGTGAGCCCAAGGTGCCCTGAGGAGTCTTGATCCACGCACACCACAAGAGAGCCACTGAGGCTCCTGTTTTTAAATATGCATTTTTTTTGTGGGTACCGGGGGTCAAACTCAGGACCTCGCTCTTGTGAGCAGGTTCCCATACCGCTGAGCGATATCACAGGCCCTTTCTTCGTATGTGGGTACCGGGAGTCGAACTCAGGACCTTGCACTTGCCAGGCAGGCGCTTATGCCGCTGAGCGATATCACTGGCCCTTAAATACGCATTTAAGCTGATGACTCACAGGCCCATACCTTGGACCTAGCTGTGCCCTGATCCCTGGGCGTACACTTACATGTCCAGGTGTCATGTTCCACACAACTCCTACTGAGCCCCATCCACAACCCCGGGATGTCTGAGTCAGGAAATTGCAACTCTCACGTTCTGCTCCTTGGGCCAAAAACAACAGCAGCATCCTGGACCCAGCCCATTCCACCTCCATTAGCAAACCCCTGACTCTTCCTCCAGGGTTCCCACATCTCACCACCCCCATGATTTTGCCCTCTGGACCACTCCACTGCTGGCTTGTCCAATTATCAGGCTAGATGTGTGCCCCTGATCTATTTGTATCATGGTGGATGTCAGCTTACGTCACTTCTGTGTGCACGCTGGGTCACCAGAAGCTTTGGGCTCACCCAGAGCAGTGACCCCAAGGTCCCCTGCTAGCAGGGCTCTGAGTCCCCTACCTGTGCCCTCCACAGGGCTTCACTCTTGCTTTCGTGTCCACTGCCCCTGCGTGTCTTCCTGCTCAGCCTCAGGCTCACGCCCCTCTTCCTTCCTTCCTTCCCTTCCTTCCTTCTTTCCCTTCCTTCCTTCCGGTGTCTGCTCGGACCCATCACCCCATGGAGGGGCCTTTCCTGACCAGCTCTCCGGCACTCCTCACCCCTGCCCTACTACATTCCTCTCCATCGTGTTCACCATCCGAATGACCAGTGCTCGCATGTCTGTGGCCTCTGCTCTCCGTGGGAGTGGAGCTTCCTGGGGCTGTGCCGTCTGCTGCTATGTCCTCTGTGCCCAGCACAGCCCCTGGCCATTGGTGGGGCCAGGGGCTAAGGAAAGAATGTTGTCTAAGGAAGGAATGAGTCAGTGGGGGGCTGCAGGTTCCCCAAGTCTTTGCTCTGCCCACAACTCTCTGCTTAATGCTTAGCCTCTTGCAAGTCCATGCCCACAACCTCAGGGCAAATATTAGCTGCGTCCTGGGCCCAGACTGGCATATTTTTTGAGCCCCTGAGCTAGCAGAGAAGTAGTCAGATCTGCTCGTTTTCAAATCCACCTGCGCAGCAGAGCCCCCCAAGAAAGGCAAGGGAGGTCAGTAGGATCTGCAGGGACATGGCTTGTCCTTGGGCTTGAGTTCTGAGTGTCATCCTGGACTTCAGCACCGAGCAACTGGGGGTCTGGCTGCGTGTTCTCAGGGTCCTGCGATGTGCCACAGGCCGCACTCTTGTCAGGGAGGCCTGCTGTGGATAGTCTCAACTGCCTGGACCCGAGGAACCCAGCACGCTGCCTTCTTATTTCCTGGCATCCTTCATCCGGGGCCCCTGCACCCCTTAGAATAGTGACTGGGTGCTCTAAGTGTTTGGTAAGTATGAGTTGAATATTTTGAAGCATAGGGGTACAGGGGAGTGGCTAAGTGTGGGGACCAGGGTTGGATGACTTACTGGTGTGGACACCTGGACTAGTTACCAGGCTTCCCTGGGCCTCAGTTTCCTCATCTGTGAACTGGGGTAGTAAGAGCACCCCCTTTGGCTACTGTGAGGATTAGTTGATGGGAACCAGATAGATAGGCCTGGCACTCAGGGGGGCCAGGCACACCCTGCTTTTCACCACCCCATCCGTAGACCAGCAAGGCAGGAGGGCTGTGCTCCAGGGCTTGGGCCTCTGTGGTCAACTGGCAGGGTGGCCCGTGGCTCAGCACCCACCGCAGGCCTACAGGGACTGAGCAGGTCACACTCAGAACAGGACGCTAACGTAGAGCTCCGTGCTCAGCTGTGTCCCTGGCGTGGCATCTGAGAGTGCCCTATCAGTGGGTACTCTATGAGTGGATGAGCATATGGCATCCAGGGTGTCCCAGTGCCCTCCTCAAGGTCCTTGAGATATTTACAGTCAGCCCAGGGGGAGAAGCACCACATGTTGAAACCACGAGGACATAAAAATGAATAAGCAGGTGCCACCAGGTGGGCAGGCAAGGTGGAGCTTGGTGGGTACCAATCCAGCTTGGTGCAAGTGCAATGGGTACTGACCCAGCCCTCCTCTGTGTTGGCCCAGGCTGCAGCTGCGCACCGTACACTCAGCTGAGGTCCTTGTTTCCGAGATGGGCCATTTCCAAGGGCAGCTGTGGTGCACACGCAGGGTAGGAGCTGATGTGGGCTGTGCAAGAAGGAAGAAAGGTTGGGGGCTTCCAGAGCAGCCTAGTGAGTGCCCCTGGCGAGCAGGTGAGAGGGCCCTCAGGACCCAGATGCCACCCTGGAGGAGACAGCAGGTCTGCCTCCAAGGACAGGTGGGAGAATGCCCCAGGCCGGGCGCATGTGGGCATGAAGTTGGTTGTGGACCCGCCGTGCTCTGCCGCTGGTCATGGCAGCCTGGGGCGGGGGGTGCTGTGATGAAGATGCATCTTTTAAACAACCGACTGCAAATCAAAAGACAAGTATTCAGTGTCCCTCTTTCATAGGTAGGGCAGGGGCAGGAGTCAGACAAGTTAAGATCACAGCCACTGCTGCCTGTCTGATCCTAGGCCCCTGTGCTCCCCCATTCTCCCGAGCCCAGGCTCCCTGCAGCCCCCATGTCTCCCCACACTGGCCCGGCTACCCGGGCCTGGGGCGCACTTCTGGGTGGGTCTCTGAGGCTCCCGCATGTGTGAGTGGCCCCCTGCAAACCTGGGGTAGACTCGCCCTGCAAGATCTGTGTGAGAGCATGGATCGAGGGAAGTGCATGCTCAAGTGTTTTGAAAATATTTTCTGTATTAATCTCCACCAGGAGCCAATCACTACTGGTAAGACAGAGCATGAGTTAGGCAGAGTCTTCAGGAGATGGAGCCCAGGGCAAAGTGGCTCTCAGCCGTAGGAGGAGCCTGGCAGCCACCGAGGCTTCCTACGAGTCAGACCCAGGGCACGGGGAGCGCCTGCTGTACGTGTCCAGCCTCGTCAACAGGGCATCTTGTTGCAATTCACCTGGACGTACAGAGCTAAGAGATGAAAACCGTCCCATCTTTGACATTTCGGTAACTTTCCCTCGTTCTGTACCTGTTGCTCTACTTAGGTGAGATGATACCGTGTGTCAGTTTTCTGTCCTGCAGCATTTGTCCACTCACAGGAATATCTCGGCGATCCAGCTCTCTACTCTGTCTCACTTTCCTCAGTAAAATGGGCCACTGCTTCCTTTGCAGACCTCACAGAACTCGGACTGAATCGATCATGATAAGGACTGGGAGGAGATGTCATTCAGCCAGGTGTTCACTGCTTCCGGGATTCCTTGCTTGCTCTTCATTCATTCATTCATTCATTCATTCATTCATTCAGTGGACAAATAAGTATATAACATGTCAGGTGGGGCAAAGTGCTCTAAAGAAAAACAGAGTAGGTGATTGGGTGAGAAGGGAAAGGACTTTGGTCTTACACCAGTATCGGCCAGTGAACTCCTATTCAAGACTCGCCCAATGTCGCCTCCTACTTAAGGCTTATGTGAGCGCGTAGGCTGCTTGGGTGCACTCATGTGTGCTCAGTACCACCCTACACAGTGCTGGGGGGTGAGCCCTGCATGCTCAGGGTGCTTGGTGGACATGTACAAGGGAGAGTGAATAAGCACGTTCCCAGCTGCGTGGCTACCTCAGCTCTGCAGCTGGGACCGCTGTCTCTTGGACATTTCTCTCCTGCAAGGAGGCGACTTCTCAGATCCAACCATCGGAGGCTGGCAGCTTCTTTTCTCTTGTATCAACCAGAAACATTTTATACTTTTTCATGTGAACAGTCAACTAAATTAAAAGACCCTACCTGTACCCTGTTTCCTCCGCTCTGGAAATTAAACAGCTTTGCTAGTTCATACTCTGCCCAACCTTGGAAGCACGATCATGCACGGTGTGTCAGGGTGAGAGGCCTTCTGGGAAGCTCCCCACATTCCTCCCTCGGGGCAGGTGGAACCTGACAGGCCCCACGCTGACTCCCAGAACCCTGGCTGCTGAGTCCTGCCTCACACTGAGCCTGTGGGTGCAGCCCACACCTGCACAGGCTGGGGAGAGAGAACAGGCACGATATGTATGCCACCTCCTCCTGGGTTAAATCCCCATTCCCTTCCCCAAGTCTCAGACAGGTTCAAGTTGAACTGTAGCCAGGGAAGAAGGAGGAAGCTTCAGAGACCGGAAAAGCATGGCCCGAAGGCATCATGTTGCAGCTTGATAAGGGGAGAAGGGGCCCATGGCCAAGTTCAACACAGCCCAGGACTTGCAGCGAGGAAGCTGCCCAGCCTGATGAGCACTCTCTGCTGAAATCAAAATGGCAGCGTGCAGATTTGTACATGGCAGGAAGCATCTGCCCCAGATGCTGTCTGTCTTAGTTACTTTTCTCATTGCTGAGACAAAATACCCAACACCAAAGTTAAAGGAGGAAAGGTTTATTTAGCTCACAGTTTGTGGAGGTTTCAGTTCATAATCGGCAGGGTGGCATGGCAGACAAGCATCACAGAGGAGAAAGAGTTCATGGTGGGCAGAAGGTAGCAAAGCAACCAGGGACGACCACAGCTCTTTCTATGCCTTGTATCTTATCCAGGCCACTCGGGTCAGGGAACACTCACACCCTTAATCCTAGTGCCCTTGAGTCTAGCATTGCACTGTGAGTCAATGCCAGCATCACACACTCTAGATCCAGCCGCCTCTGAAAAAGCCCCACCTGTGACTGCATGAGGCTTTGAGGGGACATCTAGACACAAGCCATAACACCATCTTTCATTCGGCAGTGGGGATAAGAAGAAAAAGGGTGTCCTGCATTGGAGGCGAGGGAGGGAGAGCAGAATGAGCTCCAAAGGCACTTCTGGGATGGCTCAGGAAATGAAACCTACATCATGAACCTTAGAGTTCATGCACTGCCTCGTCCCCAGGGAAAAACACCCAAAATGCCACCTGTTCAGCACACTGGGGGCATTTGGAGGGTCTCTGGGGGTCCACAGACCCAAGGCCTGGATCCGGGTAGAGCGGTGTGGCCCTGTGCTGCTCCCTACTCGGAGGTCTCGGGAAGAGGAAGACAGAGGAAATGCTGCTTCTGGGGGTTCCAGGGAGCAGGGGTGGCCCAGTCTCCTAGGACCCTCACAGGTCCTTGACATTTGGCCTGGAGGCTCAGGTGGCATCCTAGAGAAAGAGGCCCCAGCCATCCTTCTGCCCTGGGCCAGTTGTCCTCCATGTGTCCCCATGGTAGGAGGACAGTCCTTTGAAGAGCAGGGTCCTGGGGACAAGGCTGCTGGAGGGGCTCTGGGGCATGGGGTCTAGAGCCCAGGTGCTTCTTGCTGCTAGGGTATAGGCACAGGGGTCTCAGGAGGCAGCCTTGGCCATAAGCATCATGTGGCCGAGGGCTGCCCCTGGGGATGGGAGGGCCTTCCCCTTCACTCAGTGCACGATCAGTGGGCAGGGAGTGTCCTGCCAACCTGGATAAGGGCACAGGGTTGACGTGGATTCAGGTCTCACTCTGTACCCCGAGGTGCCACAGTGAGGCTGTGGGCCCCCAGCTTGCACCCTCTCTCACCCCTGGGCTGACTGCTGGAACAGTCTCAATGGCCAAGGTCTGAGCTTTCCTTCATTCACCACGAATTTATTGCCTGAGCACCTTCTCTGCACTGGGCACTGTGCCAGGGGCTCAGGAGGGAGGCTGAGGTGAATATTAAGCACCACATACCTTCACGGACTTGGGTGAGCTGTGACTCCAGGGAAAGGAAGCTGGGCAGTGGGTCTTTTGGCATCTGGAGGAAACCTCCCCCTCCCCTGGCCCAGCATCCACCACCCTTGGCACTCTTGGATGGGGGCACTTTCTAGCCTGCCATCTAGCTGCGAACAAGTGTAAGGGCACTTGTCCGGGACTTACTCTTCTAACGCCCAAGTGCCTGGGGCCAGAGATGGCTGCAGAGCCAGAAGTCCAGGCCATCTAAGTAGTATTTCTTGCTCCCCTTGTCTGGTGGGGGGCTGGGGCCAGGACACACAGGTTGGCTGGGGAGGGGGCAACATCAACTCCTGTGCCGGCTGCTGATGTAAGGCCAGCAGGAGTGACCGCCACCAAAACTGCCGACCTGGGATTTCCAACATGGAACCCATTATCTGCTAAATAACCCCATCGATTCGATTGATACTATTTGTTAGATAACGCAGAGGGCCCTGGACCAGCTGAGCAGGGCCTGATTTACATGGAGATCGTTTAAAAGATTAACTTTAGTGAAAGCTTCGAGGTTTGCCAAATCCATAATTAATCAGTCCAGCTCAGAGCTTCTGTAATTGGGGGTTGATGTCGACGCAGCAAAAAAGGCAGGGGTGGGGGTGGGGGAAACTCCTCACTCACCACATTTGGGGAGGAGAAAGCTGAGATTCGGAGAAGTGGGAGTTCTGAATCAAATCATTTTTGCGCTTAGTTTGGGCATATTAGCTGGCATGTGACTTACAAATAAGAGCCCTGATAGAATTGCAAAATCAGATTTAAAAAGACCTGAGCACTGTCCCCCTGGGAGGTAAGGTGAGATTAAATTTGGTCCTTCAATCTGGCCTGTGTTTTTAGTAATTTATCAGGGCACCAGTAAGGCCTTTGCGCTCAGCGGTGGCACTTAGAATCGTGTTTTCCTTACTCAACATTCTGCGGCGTCACCCCCTCTTACCCTGTCTTAGATGAATCTTCTAGGGACAGAGCAGCTACAGGGAGGCTTGAAGAGGTGGTGTCCTCGGCTTCAAGGACGAGAGAGGGCTCCAGCAGGGGGACAGGATGCGTCAGAGCCCAGAAGAGCTGTTTATTACAACCCTGAAAATGAGCTCGGCCCTCCTTGGTAAAAAATTAATACTGGGATGGTGTCGACCTTTTAGCTTCTCCCTAAGTGGCTCACAAATGTCAGAGAAGCCCCTTCCTATTTGTGCATTGTGAATTCCAGCGCATGTAGTCACTCATCGTAGGAGATGGATGCTCAGCTATTTAGGTCTGGGGAACATGAATGTAATATTAATAAGTCGATCATGAGCAATCCTAGCGGGGTATCCCTGCAGCAATGGGGTCAGAAAGACCTTCTCGCACACTCACCGACTGTGGTTCTTGCCAACTCATCCAAGTTCCAGAAGGTCTGCAGAGTCTAAATTGGAATGTGAAGATTTAGTACAGGGCTACACAATAATTTGCTTTAAGCTGTATAAATAGTATTTTATTTGGAAATTTACTGAAAGGAAGTTTTGAAGGTCACATCCTCCCTGTATCGAGTGTGTACGCATTTAATTTTCAATCTCTGCCTCTTTTATAATCCTGAGTGGCCTGGCTTGAGAAACATTTTTAGCAATGGGAAATTGAATGTCAGTTTGAGAAAGCCTTCCCCTGGGATGGTCCTTCCTGCCCTCTGCACACACGGCCTGGCCCAGAGCAGTTCTAATCCCAGCTGTCCTTGGGGGACAGCAGATTGCTGCTGACTGTTTGGCCCCTCCGATATCTCAGGTCTGCTGGGATCTGCCTGCAGGGACAATGAGCTCTGGGTTCCTAGGGGCCCTCCAACCCCTTTGCCTCTCATCTCTTCCTTCCTAGGTCACCTTTGTTTAGAATTAGTGGAGCTAGGAACAGGAAGACAGACCCAAAGCAGGGCAAGAAAAGTGCCACCCTTGCCACAGCCACCCAACACATGCACTCAGCCTCCCCTCCTGGCTTGTCGTGGGCTGGAACAATCAGAATCAATGTCGGTGTCTGTGGCCAGCATCTGCCTCGGAAAGGTCTGGGCCATGTGGAGGGAGAGTGGGCGCGGGGAGCCATCAGCCCCTGTCAGACCTTGGAGAGCTATGGGGACATGGAAGCTGTTGGGAAGGGGCCCTGGTCAGGTGGTCTGTGCAGCCTGGCTTTTGTCCTCCTAGGGGACAGAGCCTCATTGGGCTCACACACTCTTCCAAGCCCAGCACCCACCACAGTGCTCCATACAGAGGGGGTGCTCAGTAAGCCTTTGTTGGCTTCATGGTATCTTTAGGATGGGGCTCAGAAAGAAGGAAGATATGTTTAAGGCATGTCCTCTGCTGTCCTGAGAGCTGCCCACCAAGTTAGGGACTGTGTGACTTCACAACCCTGCCTTGAGTAGCCCCAGGGCCTAAAAGTCAAATCCAAGCCCCTCTTCCCCACAGTCCACTAATTGGTTTGGCATCACCCTAAGCCCCGCAGCCTACAGAGCATAGAAAAGGGGCAGAAAGAGGCTACTAAGGTCACTTGGACTTGCTTGCTTGGCTGCCTTCTGCCTGCCATGGACTATTTCTCCTGTGCAATGCCCCTCTGCCATGCTGCCCTGCCTTGGAGCCAGCCAACTATGAACTGAACCTCTACAAACCATGAGCCAAATAAACCTTTCTTCCTTTAACTTCGGGCATCAGGTACTTTGTCTCAGTGAGAAGAAAAGTAACTCTGACAGGTGTGACTGGGAGAGTGGTGGTGATGATGATGGTAGTGATGATGACAGTAAGGGTGATGATGTGGATGATGGTAATGGAGACAGGGATAGGGTGGTAATGTGGACGATAATGAAGGTGATTATGCTAGGGAGGATGGTGATGGTGGTGATGGCATTGCTAATGAAGAGGGTGACAATGGGGATATTGATGGCAATAATGGTGGTGATTACAATGTGGATGGTGGTGATGGTGACTGGGGTGGGGGGATGATGACAAGGTAGTGGGCATGGGGCTCTTCTTACATTTCTGCCAATTTAAGGGTAGGTGAGACTCTGAACTTTCAGGTCTTTGCCAGCCTCTCTGGTACCTGACCAGTGCCAGGATTTAATGAAGCCCAGAGCACCCCATGCCACCTCCCCCTCCTCTGTGTTCCCCATGGCAAAGCCAGCTCTAAACACGGCTCTTTCTGCCATGTGGGCCAGTGAAGGCATCAAGTAAAACCTCTGCTAAATCTCTGCCCTTCTAGGGCCATCAGCTGCTTCCTATTAGTGTTTCACACAGCTCTTTGATGTATTTTTATTGTCAGGTTAGAAGAAAATATTCCACTCGTTTGCAACACTCTCATTATATTCCCTTTATAACAATTTCTAAAAGAGAATAAATATAAAATATTTCTCTGTATTGTGGCAATATTTCAGCCTGACTTTAATATGCTGCATAGTTTTCCAACTCACAATTCTTCTAACCTTGTGATGACAGTTAAGAAATCTTCAGGCCTGGGAGAACATGTGGATCAATGAGTAAGTGGAGACACAGAACACTTTATGGGGATTCGGGGAGGGCAGCTTTCTGCCAGCTCAAAGGTGCCTTCCCAGCCCTGCAGGAGGAAACCATCCCAGCAACCGGAAGTCTCCTTCCCGGGTCAGTTCTGAGCGCTTGGAGATGTCTCCTTCGGGAGCCATCAGCAGCTGAGTTTCCCCAGGAGTGCAGTCAGGAGGCTCAGTCCGGAAGGGAGGAAGTGAGAGCCCTTGGCCTTGACCTCTGAGCCAGCTGCCCCAGGTGATCATCACAGCTGATTCCATCCCAGAGGACCCAGGCCCCTGGACCTCCAGATTTCCAGCTGCCACCCTGGAGTACAGCTCCCCCTGGAGGAAGGGGATATTCCCAACTGCTCTGTCTGATTGGACAAATGCTTTGGGGGAGCAGCTGGGTCTGCTGGTGGCCTCTATTTCCTCCCCCCAAGGGCCCATTCAAGCAGACCCCAGCCCATCTGCAGATCAGACCCCGTAAGTGAACTCCTGCCCCTGCACCCTTGCTGTGCACCCTCCCTACTGCCCCCCGCCTTCTTTTGCACTTCCTGGTCCCTCCTGGTCCCTGGGACTGACTCTGTAAGACTTGTCTGATCTCCCACCACCCCCACCCCTGAGCTCCCAAGCGAGGTCATCTCAGACGTGTGACCCAAGTGCTCTTCGTCCTGCAGACTCTGAGGCCCCAGGGCGCAGTGACTGGGTGTTTGTCACCCCTTCTCCAATGACGAGGTGGTGGATATGGCGCAGCCTGCATGGCCAAGGCAAGCCTGGTCCTCAAGCAGCTGTAGTTGGTTCTGGAGAACAAGACCCAGCCCCAGGGGAGGACCAAACAACTCTTCCAAAGCAGACTGGAAACGGGGGGACCAACGTGGATTGGACCTGGGGAAAGTTGGGGTTGTGAGAACTGCTGCTTGTGGTGCCTATGCTAGGTGCAAGGAGTGTCTGCACTTTCTTTTAACCCTCAGCCAACCTTGTGAGCTGGACAGAATGTCCCCGTTTTATAGACCAGAAACAGACCCAGAGAAGGAACGTAATCTCCCTAAGGTCACACAGCTGGGACGTATGGAAGTCGGTTTTGAATTCAGATGTGACTACAAATTGGCTTCCCAGGAGATCAAGTCTGTGGGTATTTCCGGTGGGATGTGGAGAACCAGCAGGGATTAGAGGAGCGTGTCCTAGGAGTGGGTGGGGGCCCTCTCCATGCTGCAGAGAATAAACTAGGCTGTGGGAAGTCGGGGCTCATCCTGGATGGGAAGTGTCCATGGGTCCCAGCAGGGAAGGGGTGGCAAGGGTCCAGGGCGGCTCTTGCCTCTGTCTGGCTGAGCAGCATCAGCCTCTGGTGCCACCCTAGGGGAGGCGTCTGGGCTCTTCCCCTCCAGCACCCACCTTTCTGCTGTCGGAGTCCCACTCAGTTGGACAGAATTTGTTGTCCCCTTGGGGCCCCACATCTTCTGGTATCTCTATCCTGGGCCCTTCTGTCTTTGAGCTCCACCAGGAGAGAATTATTTATGGCCTTGTTTATTTCACTCTCTGCAGGAAATGCCCAGGCTGAGCCCCACCAGGGAGGCAGGTGACGCTGGGGACTGGGGATGGTAGCACTGGCGCAGTCCACTCCTTCTGTTTCCGCTACGGGCTCTGCTCCCAGCCAACCCCATGGGGGTCTGCAGACCCCACAGGTCCCCTACCCCTGGGGATCAGCCCCTCAGAGGGAAGCAGGCAGCCCTACCCCAACTACCCGCTTTGTGCTGGCCCAGGGTTCCCCTGTTGAGGGGAACTTGGTCCCTACCGCTAGGCCCCGAGACCCCAAGCTGCATGCCCTGAGGTCCCTGAGGGAGGAACTCACCAGGAAATGGACCAGCCTGAGGCTGGTGGCTGACCCAACAGGCTGGGGTAGTGTCATAAAAAGGGGCCGGGAAGGAAGGGGCATCCTGCCCACCTCCTCTGCCCAGGCATCTCTGGGGACCGTTGCCCCCTAATTCCCTTTCTTCGGCAGCCTTCAGCAGCTGGGGGCTTCTGAAAGCCACCTGGGCTATACAGCTGTCCACTCCTGCCCAGGCCCACCTTGCAGCTCCCAGAGCCACCCAGTGGCTTCTTGCTGCAGGGATCCCCCAGGGTCCCATCAGACCTGGCAAAGCCAGCAGCAGGGAGGGGCCCCAGCAGCTCAGGGATGGCGGAATAAAGGGAGGAACTGCAGGTGCACGCACTGCCTGGCTGAATCTCCAAAGAACCTGGCTGCATGCAAAAAGCCTATCCCAAAAGGCCCCATCCGACAGGATTCCTTTTAGATAATATTGTTGAAATGACAAAATTATAGAAATGGAGAGAAGATTAGTGGCTGCTGGGGGCAGGAGGGGTGGGTGTGGCTAAAGGGTGACTGCAGATCATCCTTGTGGTGCAAATGCTCTGCACCTTGGCTGTCCCAGTGTCCACACCCAGGACAGTGGCCGCTCCTGGCCGAGTCAGCCCTGTTCATGCCACGGCAGGAGGGCCAGCTGGAAGGGGAGCGGATTCTATTGACTCAGCTTAGCCCTCCCCTGCCCACCTCACCTCATCCTGCACCCTGTGCCTGCCCTGCACCTTCCTTCTCAGGGGACCCCTTCCTTTCCCAGGGCCCTGCCCCACAGCTCTTTCTCCTGTCCTGTGAGGACGCCGCCTTCCCCAGCTCCATGCATTTGCAGAGCTCTGCTCTTTCCCAGGATGAGTTCATCCCCACTCAAATACACCCAGGAGGCAGGAGCCCTTGGGTGCAGAGCCAGTGCAGGCGGCCCCCAGGGCCTCTGCCGGGGCATCTCGGCCAGCAGCTATGTGTGCGTGGCTCTCACTGCAGGGTGCTGGGCAGGGTAGGGTACCATCCAACCATCCATTCATTCATTCATTGACAAATGGCCCCAAGCCCTGAGTGTTCTGGACCCACCCTAGGTCCTGAGTTCTCTAAAATGAGTCTGATGTCTGCATGGGTCTCAGTCTGTTTGTGCTGCTATCACAGAATACCAGAGTCTGGCGCTTTATAAGGAACAGAAATGCATCTGTGTCCTCTGAAGGTGGAGCGTGAAGGGCACCTTCCAGGGCCATGTGGAGCCTCTTTTCCAGTGTTGCTCAGGGCCTGGTCACCTCTCAAAGGCCACCTCTTCCTGTTACCCCAGTGGTGACACATGGATTTCACTGGGGCCCTGCCCCTGGGCAGCTGGCCCTTGCCTGCAGGCTCAGAGCCCAATAGGTAGCGTGGCCAAGACCTCATTTCTTCACTATCAGGCATGGGCTCAGGCCAGGATCCCATATTCCTAAAGCCTAGAGTCCCAAACCACGAGAATTCCAAGGCTGGGACTCCAGAGCATCTCCCATGGGATCCCAGCTCTACTGCCTACCTGTGGTCTTTCCGGTTTTACAACAAGACTTCCGGTTTCCCAATTGTCTGGTCACCTCCTCGTCCGCTAAGGACAGCAGCCAGCAGGGACTCCATGCTGCAGGCAGGTGGGAGCCTCTGAGCACAGTCCCCGCCCTTGGAGGTTTGGGGTCACATTGCCATGGGCCCAGCCTCTCTAGAGAAGGCTCCCCTGCCCCTCCATGCCGAGACCCTCCGCAGGCCCTGGCTCACGGCTGCACCTGCTGCTGCACGCTGGAGACTAGTGGGGCTGGAAGGCACGGTTCTCCCAGCCTTGCAGGCCATGGGCTGTGCTGGACCTAGAGAAAGACTCTTCCTCACTCCAAGAGGTGTCTCAGGAGCAGAGGAGGAGCAGGGAGCTCCCCCAGCCACCGCCTGAGCCTGTAGCAGATGACGGAGCAGCCTAGTTGGGAAAACGGCTCTCTTAGCCCCTCACTGTCATCTTGGTAGCAGCTCAGGCCACAGCCTGGTAGGAATACTGGCTGGAGAAATGCCCCTCACCTTTGTCCCCAGGCCGAGCCTGGGAGGCGCAAGGAGGCCAGGCAGGGGGAGAAGATGCTGGCAGGAGGAGAGGAGGCAGGTCTCTGTCCTCGGGTCCAGGCAAAGCCCTGGTGTCCAGGCTGCTTCCCACCCCGAGCTGTTCAGGATCCCTTCTGGGAGGCCCACCCCTGTCTTGGAGCTCGCTGCTGACAGGTTAGGCTGCAAAACCTCCCTTCAAGCAAGCAGGTTGGTGCCCTCGGGGAGCCCGAGGTGGCAAGAGTGGTGAGCTCTGGAGGGCACCCTCCTGTTCTGGGCCTGGCCCTTTATCCTCAGTTCCTCAGCTCCACGCACAGGTCGCAAGTCCCTGGGCCTCGGGCCCTCCCGGGCCTGGGGTGGCTTAAAGCTTAGTAATTACCTCCAGGCCAGCTACTTCCTTTAGCTGCTGTTTCCTAGTAACTCCCAGTACCCGCTCTCAGACCGGGGACTGCACTGGGCTGGGGGATATGGGGGACAGACAGGGAGGCGGGTGGTGGGATATGTTGGGGACCTGAGGGCTTTCTTATTTGGGGGCTGGGATACAGGGATGAGGCAAAGGCCAGAGAGGAGCCAGACTGGGTACAGGAGTAGGGGGCTTCTGACACATGTATAAAGCCTTCTGCTGGCAGGGAAGGGACAGGACATAGCAGTCCTGTAGAAGGAGCTCTCCAGTGTCCCAGCCTCTGGGCACAAGTGGCAGGCTCAGCCAGGTGGGCCAGGAACAGAAAGGGGAGAGTGGGGAGGCTGCACAGGCAGAAGGAGGCCCAGCAGAGACCCTTCCAGACCTCAGTGCTCCTGGCCAGCCAGTGGACATCGAGCTGGTCACCAGCTGTCTGACCCACTGGCCTGGCCCCTCCTTGGCCTGCAGCCTCCAGGTAGGAGCGCACCTGTGGCACCTGCTCAGGCTGTTGTAACAAAGTGCCATCCACTGGGGGACCACTGTCCCACAGCTCAGGGCGGAGGGTCCACTTCCTTCTGAGGGCTGAGCAGGAGAACCTGGTCCTTACCTCACTCTTAGCTCCTGATAGCTTGCGTGGAGTTCCTTGGCTTGGAGAAGCATCACCCCAGTCTCCGCCTTCATCTTTACTTGGTGTTCTTGCTGTATGCACATGGGTGTCCAAATTCCTTCTTTAGATAGGGATGCTGGTCACAGTGAGCAAGGACCCTCCTAACTCCAGCGTGACCTCACTTAACTACATCCGCAATGACCCTATTTCTAAATAAGGTCACACTGGGGGCCGGTGAGATGGTTCAGCGGCATAAGCGCCTGCCCGGCAAGTGCGAGGTCCTGAGTTCGACTCCCGGAACCCACATACGAAGAAAGGGCTGGTGATATCGCTCAGCGGCACAGGCGCCTGCTGGCATGCGAGGTCCTGAGGTCGACCCCCCGGTACCCACAAAAACAACAACAAAAATAAATAAATAAGGTCACACCTCACGGTACTGTGGGTTAGGACTTAAACATACAGATTTTGGGGGACAAAATTCAGACCATAACAGGGAACCTCTGACTTTTACACAACGAAACAGACCCTTAGGAAACCTGAGTTTCTGGGCTGCCAGCAACGCTACAGCCAAGGGCTGATTTGGGCACCCAGAATGGGGCTCTACATCCCTGCAAGCTCCATTCATCCATTCATCCATTCATTCATTCATTTGCTACTGGCTCCTATGCTACATGGGTGCCATCCTAGCCATGGGCACAGTTGGCAGTTACCGAGGGCACCTGGGCCTCACTTTCTGGTGGGAAGTCAGAGAAAAAGCAAATCTGCAAATATAAAAAATGACCTCAAGTGGAGATGCGAGCTGTGAATGAAGTAACATGAGAGACAACAACCAGGGCCTTGCCGGAAGGGTATGGCGGAGCGGAAATCCACGGGAGGAGGGGGCCGCAGACCGTGGGTGACCACGGGTCACAGGCTCCAGGGGGGATGGATGGCAAGAGGCAGAGTGGTCTGGGCCCTGAAGGGCACACAGGAGGCCTCAGAGTTGCCACCCTGGCAGGCTGGCAAGGGGAGTCAGAGGCCTGGAGATGGGGTGAGGGCAGCCCGGGGCACTCTGAGCTGGGAGACTGTGTCCACGAGTGACTTAGGAGGAAGCAGCCTGGTAAAGAGGACTTGGTTGCAGGGAAAGCCAGCCAGAGCTCTTTGGAGACTCACACCCTTCTGGAAAGACATGGAGGTCATGTGTGAGCAGGTGGCAGGGAACAGGGGAAGATGTGACCCAGGCTTTATCTCTGCCACTCCAGGCAACCACTGCTGTAGAGCCACCCCCAGGTCTGAGCTCCGGTGAGCGTCTCCATCCTTTGTCCCCAGCTGTCCCCTGAGCCCAGGGTGATGGGAAGGACAGGCTGCAGGGAGGAGGCCCTGCCCGTGTCCTGCCACCTCCTCTGCTCGCCCCTCCCTGACCCCTTTCCAGGGCCACAGGCAGGCAAAGACCGGCAAAATTAGCATTGCCCTGAATCACAGTTTCTAGAACTCCTGGAGGCCCCAAGTCCAGGGGGAGTGAAAAGAAGATGGCCCCCAGCCTGTGATTACTGACGAGGGGTTGACGCTAAGGAAAGCAGTCAGCTCTCTGCCTCAACTTCCCCACCTGCAGTTCCAAACCCCACCCGTCCCACACTGTTTTGTGAGGATGCCAGGGATGCCCTCTGGGAGCTAGAAGCACAGGGCTGCGGGACAGGCCTCCTTGCGTGGCCATGAGGCTGCTACCCTGTGCCTCATCTGAGAAGGAAGTCACCAGTCAGTGAGGACAGCAGCCCCTGACAGCAGGGGCATGGCCAGCGGGAGCTGCAGGCCCAGACCTGATTCCCAGGTCCCAGGACACGGGTGGGCAGGGCCCCCTGTCCCAGACTGTCACGGCTGCTTCCTGCCTGGGGTGCAGGGGGTTTGACCCTGTGGTATGTGAGTGGGAAGGTGGAGGGAGAGTGGGTACTTGGCTTTCTGGAAGTCACCCCCTGACTCAGTGTCCTCCCACACCCCCACCCTGTACTGCATCTGTGCCTTCCTTTCCTCACTTGTAAAATAAGATGTCCCTGAGCAGAACCATACCTCGAACCCCGTGAGGCTTAGGGGACCCCATAGCTGTCTTGGGCTGAAGGAGGAGGCAGCTCCAGGAAGCAGCAGCATAGGGTGAACTGCTCTACACCCCCAGGGGCTCAGGTACATAGCATGTCTGCCTGCAGGGCAGGGGGACACAGGGCTCAGGACTCTCACACCGGGGCATCCTGGGCTCTCTGTGCCCATGCCAGGGACAAAGGTATTGGGTTCTCAGAGTCTTGGAGCCTACCTCAGACTGGTCAGCAAGCATGGTCTAGCTGCCTCTCCCCCCTCGCTAGAGCCTGGGGAGGTGGGTGGTGAGGGTCCCCAGCAGATAGGGTCCCCAGCAGAGCCTGCACAGCCCTGCAGGAAGGAGGAGCCTGTGCTGCCCAGGAGGGAGGCCCAGCACACAGGTGAATCTGCATCTCCACTGTGATTGATTGCGCTGTTCAGAGCAGATATATTTTTTAATAATCTGTTTCCAAAATTAGCTTTCCTCTGTCTAGCAGCTGTCACAAACAGCGTGAGGCACACTCTTTTTACCTGTCAGAGGTAGATAGCTGTTTGCCTTTGAGGGAGTAGCAGGTGAAGGTGTGTCCCTGGGTCCCAGCACCCTGGAGCTGGAGTTTGGGCCTGCTTCTCCAGAATTGGAGGGTGGCGGCTGGGTAAGGCAGAGATGTCAGCCCCACGGGGTTTCCTCCTGTCCCTGCTCTCCACTGCTTGGGTAACAAGTAACATCCCCTCTGTGTGCCTCAGTTCCCTCGGCTCTACAATGACCTTGGTTGTAGCTACTTCATGCAGCTATTTGGGGATTAAAATAAAGACTAAGTCGCCAGGTGTGGTGACACCCATCTGTAATCCTAGCACTCTGGGAGGCTGAGTCAGGAGGACCGCAAGTTAGAACTCAGTCTTGGTAGCTTACTTAGCGAGACCCTGTCTCAAGGGCTGGGGATGTAGCTCAATGTGGAGACCAATCCCCAGTGTCAGAGGGACACAGAGAGAGAGAGAGAGAGAGAGAGAGAGAGAGAGAGAGAGAGAGAGAGAGAGAGAGAGAGAATAAGCATCTACTTCCTCTTTCATCCTCGACTCTCCCCTCTGCTTGGGGAAGATGATTCTGCAGGTGCAGGATGACATCCTCACTCTTAGGTCATGTGTCCTTTGGGTGAGTAACACGAACCTCTCCCAGAGGGCCCGCAGCACCCCCCCCCCAGCTGCCAATCTGCCTTCTGTGAGCTCCAGAGCATCTCCTCCAGCCAAGACGTTTGCTGGTTGAGTTTTCTGTTTCTCTTGTTTATAATTCAAAACAATATGTTTCTTCTGCATTCCAAGAATAATACCTTGGTGTAATATGGGATATGTTTGTTCCAACCACACCCACCCCAGCATCCTGAGTCTCCCCCAGAAATGCTCCCTGATGCCAGCCTAAAAAGCAACCAGAGGATACTCCTATCTTGTTGGCTAGGGAGCTGCGTGCACAGCCGTGCTGGGCCACCCTGAGGGGTAGGGCCCTCTCTCAGGCTGAGGAGCTAAGAGGTGAGAGGGGGGAGGGATGGGGGGGCTGCAGGCCGCCAGCCGAGGGAACTTGGGGAAAAGAGGGATAGAATCCAAGTCAGCTTCCTGGAAGAGGAGGCTGAGCTGAGCTTCCAGAGATGCACATTTGAGTCAGGCTGGGAGGAAATGTGAACACGCAGGTGGCTTCCACACCTGAGCCAGGGCCTGAAGGTGGGAAGGGATTTGTTCCAGAGAGGCCGTGGTAGGAAACAGCTCTGCGCTCTCCTTGTTCTTGCTCATTCATTGGGAACAACGATGAGCAGCAGACCCCACCCCACCTGACCGTGCCCCCTCCTCCCTGCTCCTCCCCAAGGTGGCTTCTGCCTGTGTCTGATCCCCAAGTGAAGCCAGAGGGCAGACGAAGGGAGGCCTGACTCCAGAACTCCCAGAGGGCTGCTCCCTCCCTGAGTCATCCACCAGCTTGCTCTCTTTCTCGGGAGCCCCCACCTCTGACTTCTGGGGACCCCCAGGACTTCCCCAGTGCTGTCCTCATCCCTTGTGTTTCCATGGAGAAACGCTGATGATTTTGTTCCTTCTCTTCGACTTCTTTCCGAAATTCATCTACATCAAAGCGAGATCCCTTATGTTCGGCTCTCAACAAGGCTGTGGTGATTAAGCACTTAAATTGATTAATCAAATTTCCTGTGATGAGAACTACTGTCATTCATTAATCTGAGCGGGATTATAAATAAGAGATGGCAGATAGAGGAGACAAACGTGTCGACAGATCGACGTGCCAGCCAGAATCACAAGCAGGCCCCTGCCTCCTGAGGGCTTTCGCTGTAGGCAGCCTGGGGACAGAGCTTCCCTAAAGACAAAATTAGACTGAGATTAAAGTATCCCCATTTTAATAAGGAAATATGCATAGACCAGCCACAGCCGTGTGGGGGCGGAGGCTGCAGGTTGCATACCAATGGCTGGGCACTGTGCACGCAGGTGGCACTGTCACAGCTCTGGGAGGGAGGCAGCTGCTGAAGGAATTTGCCCTCAGAATTGCACCCCCGCTGAGAATGCAGATTTGGAGTCGGATCAGCCTTGGTTCAAATCCTGCCTCCTCCGTTTACTCAGTGTGACCCGGTGAGAGTTGTTGCCCTCTCAGAACCCTGTTTCTAACCGGGGAGGTGTGGGCCTCAGTGGTGCCCCGTTCAGGGGCTGGTGTTCAGGTGAAATGAACCAGTGTCTGCGAGGCTCATCTTATAAATTCTATGCACGTCGGTTGAGCGCCTGTTGTATGCCAGCACCGAGCTGGTGTTTAGAGATTAGCAAGAAATAAGGTAACCATGGTCTCTGCACCCCTGGAGGGTGGGTGTCAACATGGAGAGGCAGCAAGACTAAAGGGCCACCACTCCAGCCTTCCCGTGTGCCACATTCTCTGTTGGCCTTCTATACCCAGTGACACCATGTCCATTCTGTCCCCAATCTTCATACTTCTTTCTGGCCGTGGTTTCCACCCTAGGACACTCTGCCTGGCTTCTTGGCCTCAGTGACTCTGAAAGAATCGCAACTCGCAGCTCAAGGTCAAAGCCGTTCCCCACCCCTATCCCAGCAGTCCTGCAGGGCAGGTAGGCTCTAGTGCGCAGCTGTCACATGCGGGGTTTACACTTTTGTGTGATGATCTGCTTCATGCCCATTGCCATCCTTCCATGGGGTGCAGGGCCCTCAAGGTCCTCACTGCAGGCTCAGCCCCAGCGTAAGCCTAGCGCATGGCCAGCCTTGCACGTACTCATGAGTTAGTGGGCATAGAGATCAGCCGCCCTGGGCATCTACACCAGCATTTCCTGGAGATGGGTACCTGGGCCTCCTCAGCCCAGGAAAGTTTATCCAGCTTCTGCTTGGCATGTGGCCTTGTTGGAGCCCTGGGAACTGGGTCCGGCCTTCCAGCAGCACTGAGTGAGATGAAGATAGGAGAGAGATGAGTAGAGAGAAGATCGCGGTACGTGAGGTTTAGTGTCGCTGCAGTAAAGCCCAGTGCAGCGGGGGGGGCCCTGGTGGCTGGGCCGATGCCAGAGCTGGGGCTTGTGGATATGTGAGTTGGGGAAGCAAGGAGAATGGGGTTTCTAGACAGGGCCCCTCAGACCTCCATCTACTGCCACCTCCTGACATTCTGGGTGGGATCTTAACGCAGCCTCTGCGTGGGGGCCCCAAGGAGGAACAGGCCAGGAGGGTCAGGAAATGTCCCAGTCAGTCTCTCTGGGCTCAGGCACAGTGATCATGTGATGGGTCAGCAGGCCAGGCCAGCCCACTCTCCTTCAGACCTCCCCAAAAGAACACCAGGGTGGCGGAGGAGGATGGGGATGGGGTGGGAGCAAGCAGAGGAGAGGCAGATTCCCTCCCCGGGAGAAAGCCCGCTGGTGCTCAGCGAGATTAAAACTATCACTCCTGACTGAATTGGCCTCTTCCATTGGTTGCTAAATATTTAAAGACCCCTTATTAAAAGAGTTACCATCTTTAACATGTCAGCCCGTCATCCATCATAGCCTTCCTTGGGAGGAGGCCTTGGGCCGTGTCCAGGCATCCCAGCCAGAGGTAGCTTTTGCCCTGGAACTCATGATGGCCTGGAATGGTTTTTGAAGACCTACTCTGTGTGCAGTGGTCCAGGTGCCCAGGTGTCTGGTGGCTCGGCCTGGGCTTCTGCAGCCACTGTGGCTTCTGCGGTGTGACAGGCCAGTGGCAGCCTAGCAGCCCTCAGGATAGAGTGGGCAGTGAGGGGCCACAGTCAGTGGTCACAGGAGGTCTGCCCAGCCCTGGGCTCCATCTGCTGCTTCCTCTCCCTGGGCTCTAGGCTGGGTCATGGACGCCTTATCCATAGCAGGGAGGGCCAGGGTCTGCTACGGGGGTTCGCAACCCAGAGAGAAGATGGGGAAGGAGCTCTTGGCGATGAGGCGAAGTCTGGGCCTGCTGGGCTGGCAGTGAGTAGAGGGTGGTGCAGCACTGCAGAAGGAGCATCTAATTCTGCCCAGGGTGTTGGAGCTGGGTTTGAGGAGAAGCCAGTGTTGGGTTAGGGTTAGGGTTAGAGCTAGGGTTTAGGTTTAGGGTTTAGGGTTAGGTGTTGAATTCCACCAGAAGGATGACTACAAGTTCACTGAAACACAGCTTCCCCCCAGCTCTCCAAAAACACCAAAAGAACAGATGCAAAGTCATAGCTCTAAGAGTATGCTGTTTGTTCAGGGATTCATTCAACAAACGAGTGCTGACTATACGCTGGAAGCTACCCCAGCCCCAGGAATGACTGACACATTCCCACCCCTTCCTAAAATACATGGCCTAGGGAACAAAAGAGCCTGTGATGCTAAAAGCATGGGCTGTGACAAGGCATAGCCTGGACCCTGCACAGCACAGAGGGCCACCATCACCTCTGCGCCCCAGGCGGGAGGGGGACTTTGCCTGTGGGAGGTGAGAACAGCTAAGCAGGTTTTGAAGGTTTCCCCAAACCCACCAGGACATGGGACAGCTTGGTGTGGCCAGGCACACAGACTGGAGGGACGTGGCGGTGCGGAGGCCAAAGAAAGAGCTGCTGGGTGCAGGGGAAAGGCTTGGGCTCCCAGGGGAAGAGCCAGAGCACCTGGAGACAGGCGCTTGCTCTGGATGATCCCGGCAGAAGCGGAGGGGAACCCAGCTCCTAGGAGGAGGGGTCTGGGACAGCCCGGAGCCCAGGGCAATGGCGGGGCTAGTGGGATGCGATCTGAGTCGGGACTAAGGGATGCTCAGCCGGGGACGTCTCACTGCCACAGGGCGCTGAGAGGCAGGGCCAGGGGGCCCACGGGATGAAAGTCCTGGGAAAAGGTGACCCTGTGTCCCCACAGCAGACAGACGAACTTAACTGCCCTGGCCTGGTGGGCACGGCCTGCATGATGCTAGAACAGCCGGAGAGAAGATGGGGATTCTGGGGCAGGGAAAGGGCACAGCTTGACCTTTGGTAACCACCCCATGCTAGCACTTGGCTTGCATTTTCCAGGTCTTTTAGGAAGACCTGAAGTCACCTTCTAGGTGACAAATCTCTCAGTTTGCTGCAACCTTGGATGTGCTGGGCTGGGGACAGAGGCTAAGAGGTGTCACCTGATACCAGCTTCGATGTGGACTGAGGCTCAGGGGTCCCCATGCTGTCACAAATGGCCTGCCTGGAGCTTGTGAGTCCAAAGACCAGGGTCCCATGTGGGGGTGGCCACAGACCCAGGGGGACCTTGGGCGATGCCTTGGCCTGCAAAGCCTCCCTTTCCCCATCAGGGCAGGAAGGAACTGGCCTGGTGGGTGGACAGACCCCACCATCCCTTTCAGCCCCAAACATTTCCAACTCAACTCCTCTTCCACCCTCCCACTCACCTTGCTGTCGGCAAGAGTTAAGTTTTAATGAGAAGAGAATTTCTCTCTGGAATATTAAGTATAATTAAAACTCTGCTGTGGAAACACACACACACACAGACACACACACACACACACCAAGTCTGGCAAACACAGGGGCTGATGGAGGAAGTGAGAATGTGGAAACATGACCCCCACTTCCCTCTCCCCGTGACACAGATTATTAAGTCAGGTTTGGAAAAGTTCCTATTAAATATTTAAATATTTCATTAAATATTCATCGTCTTAAAAGTTGCTTCCTAACAGATCCTTAGGTAAATATAACAATATTTGATCACAAAAGCTGCTGGGCCTGACAGAGTCCCTGAGGGGTGAGAGTCTGTCTGGGGCTCAGGTCCCAGGGTCGGGGGGACCCCACTTGGGGGAAGGGGTCCACACCTGGGCACGGTGAGGGCCCTGGGTGACTCCAGGCTTGCTCTGGAGTAAATGATCCTCCTTGGAGAGGTAAAGGGACATGCGGAGGTCACAAGGACCCATAGTGGTGCAGATGGGAGTGGAAGCCATGCTGGCAGAGGCTTTTCCAGGAGGCTGGGAAGGCTGCTCCACAGGAGGCTGTGCTATTTGGAGGGATGTCGTGAGAGGGACCTGTCAGACCAGGACTGGGCTGGATACCTGTGGGTGTCCCCTCTGGGGGTGGCCAGGGGCAATTCTCTGGGGCTCTGTGCAACCATGACCCTGGCGTAGCCATCCAGCCTAGCAAAATAGCAGGTGAACTGCTTTTTGCAGTACCCACTCCACCCTTCCTACCTCCCAGGTGCAGTGCTAAGGTCTGCAGGAAGTGGCTATCTACCTCCAAGCTAGGTGGTGCTAGGGCCAGATCATTCTTCAGGTCAGGGGACTGACCTGTGCACTGTAGGATGGCTGACATTGTCTCTAGCCTCTGCTCTGGAGATGCCAGTGGCACGCACCCGCTACACCCACCTGAACGGCCCTGATGTTGCCCAGTGCCCTGAAGGAGCCAAAGTGCCCCATAGAGAACACTGCTCCACAAGAAAGACCCTTGACAAACACTGGGTGTGTATGGGCAGTGGCACTGGCAGAGAGAAGGAGCTTGGTCACATGTGGGGCATGGGAAGAGCTGTGGCATGAGGGGGCATGAATGGGTGGGGAGGGGTCAAGATGGTGGGCAATGGAGGTAGCACCAGGTTCAGCAGCCACAGTGCTGGTGCACAGTCCCTCTTAGCATCTTCCCGGAGACACTCAGGGCCCTGGTTTCCACCGCCCTTACACCCTACATGCTGGCATCCCCTACCTTGGCCTGGACGGCACCACTCCAGCCCCCATCCTGCCTTCTCTGAGCCCCACCCGATGGGACGTGTGCCAGGCCACTGCCAGGCTATGGGGTGGATGCCTTGCACTTGCTGCCTCCTCCTGACGCTGCTGGGAACGTGGGGCAGCGCTCCCTTCCCTGGATCAGACCCCAGCCAAAGAGCAAGGGCCAGACCAGCCTGGCTGTTCCCAGGAGCCCTCCCAGCCCCACATCCGGGTTCTTTTGGCCCTGCATGGTTTGGGGTTGGTCTGTGCGCACCACCATCCTGAATGCACCTGGGGGGCAGGAACCCCACCATCTCCAGTCCCCGAGCTGGGCTTGAGGGTCTCCTGCTGCATCTGAGGCTGGCGATCCCACCACACAAGGTCGGCGCTATTCTCCACATTCCACAGTGCACACGATGGGTGCACGGAAGTTAAGAAATCTGGCCAAGGTCTCAGTAGCAGCAGGTCCAGGTTTACACACAGCTCCACCCAGCCCCAGGGCCTGAGCTCAGAGCAGGCTCAGAAAACACACCGTGGATGGCGTACGTCACGGGTGCCCCCAGCAGTGAGTGCACCCAGCTCCACCCACCCAGACCCCTTCTTCCCCCTGTCCAGCCTGGGCATTTGCAGAGGAGAGAGGGGTCCTGGTGCCCAAGCCCAGGCTCCCCACCTCCCTCCTCTCCTTCCCCAGGCAGATTGAGCTCCCTCCCTGGCACAGGTACCTGCCTCCCTTGGGCTCCTGGCTGACAGGAAGGCATGAAGCTGGCGCTTCTGCTTGAGCCTGGAGTCCTGGAAGAAGGACCACCTGCCCAGGGGACCCAGGTGGCCATCTGTCCATGTCCCTTCAGAGGCTCTGTTCTGCGCCTGGGCCGGGCAGTGAGGGCAGATGTAGCCAGGCCTCCTTGGGTGGCAGATAAGGCTGTCCCAGGGCACCTGCAGTGTTGTAACACAGGATCGCAAACCAGGTGATTTATAACACACTGAAAAGTATTTTTCACAGTCTTGGAGGCCGGAAGTCCAAGCCCAAGGCTCTGGCAGAGTCCAGGGCTGCAAAGGCTGGCTCCCTTGTCACCCCATGGCCTTTTCCCCAGGTCCTTGCTTGGGAGAAGGGCAGAAGCCTCACTGATAAGGGCACAAATCCCATTCATGGGGCTCCACTCGCAACCTAGTCACCCCTCACGCCACCCCCCTGGGGGTAAGGGCTCTGACTTGGGAGTTTGGGGCGACTGACGTTGGCACCACAGCAGGCCCCCGCCTGTCCTGCAGCAGCCATCCAGGCTGTTTGCACGCACAGATAGAAGGTGGCTCCGAGATCCAGGGCCAAAATATTTCCCCACGGTCCCATCAGGAGTATGGACACCAGCGCGGCCTATCTGGGCATCTGGGGCAGGGGGACCATGTGGCTGCTGGAAGCCAGGCTGAGCAGGAAGCGTAGTGTTTTGCACGTTTTTAAGGGAAGCAGCCAAGGCTGACCCTGGAAGTGTGGGCTGCATCTGCATTTCCAGAAGATGTGAGAGGCGCAGGCCTGGACCCGTTGGGGTGGAGCTACGCTACCGACAAGTGTGCCTGAGGACCAGATGGCATTCTTCCGATTCCAGTCCCTGACTCATTAGGCGTTCAGAAGCAGAAAATGGTGCAGGGTCAGGCAGACGGGCTCCCACACGGGTGGGCGAGGATGGCAGCAGGGGCACCCAGAAACCGACTCGCAGAGCCTAGGGAAGGTAGTGAGTAAATGCAGTCTCCTTGCTCAAAGCAGAGGCAGTGCTGGGCTGGGAGGGAGCAGCAGGTCTGGTTCAAGTTCTGGCCCTGCTGTTCCCTTGAAGGCCTGGGATCCTGGGGGGGGGCCAAGGGTGGGGACCCTTGGTGACCACAGGCACCCATTTAGAGGCCACCACCCAGCAAGCCCAGAGCTGAATCCCTGCCAGATGTGCACAAGTCCTGAGCTCACCAGGGCTGGGTGGCTGCATCTGTAAAGACGCTGTGCTAATTCCTTTCCAGAAGGACCGAGCCAGGATGCATGCCATCACGTGATGACATTGTCCTAGGTGATGCTGGCTCAGAGCCACAAACCACAGCCCCGCAAGACAGCTCAGTATACTCTTAAAAGATTGGGAACACAGGGAGTGAGGCACCATCCTCACGCAAGGGATTTCTGTTATCGGCAGCAACGAGAGGGAAGCAGGCTGTGCCACCTGGGCCAGATGCGGAATGCAGACAGGAGGGGCTGAAATCTCCACAGGTGCCTGGGGCGCTCGAGATCCGGCAGGCCCCGTGCAGGTTAGCAGCATATTGGATTCCGACAAGTCATATTTTAACGCCGCCGAATAGTTGCAGGCGACAGGAAACCTGTTCCTTTCCCATTTTATACATCCAGGAAATTTGTACCACATGCAGTCTGCATGTCATTACACACTTTAAAATATTGCATTCTCTCTTCCCAGAGCCTGTGGGGCCATCCCAAGGCAGATGAAACGCAGGAGCAAGGGCTAGAGTCTTCCAAGGAGGCCCAGAGAGAGTAGCTAGACGCGGGGTGCCCGTGTCTCGGAATGCTCATCTTCCAGAGGCTGCAGGACAATCGGTTATTTCTCCAGGGACAGGGGTGTGGGTGTCTGCGAGGGAGAAGCAGGTGTAATTACAGAGGCCCTGGCAGGGCACTACTTTAATGGATGTCGACTCTCCAGCTCAATTTCAGGGCTCGGTGCTGTCCAGTGTCCGCCCCACTGTGCCCAGACTCCAGTCCGAGGAGACCAAGTGCCATTAGCATTGCCAGTTCCCGGCCACTCTGTCCCTGGCTCCGTGTGATAGCTATTTGCATCCTGTGGCCATCTGCAGTTGGCGCTGCTCAGTGGGGCCAGCTCAGACCTTGCAGGGAGGGGTTTTGGAAAGCAGATTTTGGGGGCTACTGTGAGGTGTGCAGAGCAGCTGTGGCTGCCTAGACACCGGGCTGAGATCTGCCAGGTGGGGACCTCCTGCCCCTGCACACTTCAGGGCGTCCACTCTGCCCTGGGGCTGCAGAGAAGGTCAGCTCCGCCCTGAGCCTGCTGCCTGTCTCACCTGAGCCGCTTTTCCTCACACACTGCTCCACCTAGAGGATTTTCCAGATGCCCATTGTGAGCTGTGTGCTCTGCAGACAGAGGAACGGGGGAAGTTTGGCAATGGTGGGGGGAGCCCCACTTCTCCTTGCTCAGCCCACCCCAAGCACGTGAGGCCTGGGGTCCAGGGCTGAGTCTCTGCAGGGCTCCAGAGGGGGCAGCCACCTGCCCATCCTAAGGCCTATGGACTCCCTGCCTTTCCTGGTCTCCTCTGATTTGGGTCCTAGCCACCTTTGATTATCCCAGAAGCTCCTCTGTGCTTTTGTCCAGACACAGGGACCCATGTGGATGGCCAGGAGACCTTTTGTGTCTGGCTTCTTTTAGTGAGTATAATGTTTCAAGGTTCATCCACATTGTAGCATGAGTAAGTCCCTGATTCTTTTTCACAGGAGTGTAGTATTCCTCTGCATGGATCTATCACAGTGCAGTTACCCATTCCTCATTCCTCTGCTGGTAGACACGTGGGCTATGTCTGCCTGTGTAAAGAGCCCAGGTCAGGATCCGTATGTATGTGAGGCCGCTGGAGTCCGTGATTTCAGTTCTTTGGGATGTACACCTAGGCAAGGAATTTCTGAGTCATATGCTAATCCTGCCCTTTGCTTTTTGAGGAATGGGTCAGTTTCTCTGCAACAGATTTTTTTTTTTTTTTTTTTTGGGCAATCCTAGGGATTGAACCCAGGGTTGCTCTGCCAACTGAACTCTATCCCACCCCTTTTTATTTTTTATTTTGAGATAGGATCTCACAAAATTTCCCAGGTTGGTACTCAAATGTGTGATCCTCTTGTCTCAGCCTCCTTCCCACCCCACTTCCAAAGAGGTTTCTGAATAGGCTTCCAGTTGACCAGTGCTTCTAGTCTTGGAGGACACAAGAAGTAAGACCCACGCCTGCCCTTGGAAATGCACAGCCTGAGACTGGCAGCCTTCTGGGAGAGGCTTCCGGGAGTCCTGCTGCCTCAGCATCGGTTGGCAGCTTCCTCATTCTGCCTGCCCTTGTCCTCAAAGCCCAGATGCACAGTTGTGGCCATCGGCCACCCAGACTCCCTGGCCTGCAGAGGTGCATGTGCGGAGCTTGCTGGCAGTGAGCCTTAGAGGTGCTGGGGCCCTGGGTAGGGCAGCCCCTCTTCATCCCATGGCCAGGACGGGTGACAGGCGCCTGGATCTCCATGTTCCACTCTTAGTGCTCCCCACAGAAGGTGGACTTTCGACATCCACATGCAGACGAGGTCTCTCCAGGTGCCAGGTGGGCACCAGGCACTGAGGCCTGCAGCAGTCCTGAGGGTGGGGCGTGCCAGCCTTTTCTGCCAGGGGAGTCCAGGGCCAGGCTGGGGGCAGCTCAGAGGCTTCAGGAAGCAGGCGCAGTGTGGAGAGAGGCTGCAGAGAGAGGGAGCCCTGGGCTGAGCCCTGCCCCATAAAGGGCTGCAGGTGGACAGGGCCTGGGCCACCGATGCACACGTGTGCAAAGTGGGCACTGGCCCTGGAGGGGTGCCCTTTCCCCTGGGTCCAGGGAGGCCACTGGCTTTTGCTGGGGAGGGGGCCGTGGCCTTGCCTGCCAAAGTCCTTGCTGCGGATGGGAGATGTGATTTGCAGAGCCTGGTCAGGGCGACATGAAGCAGGGCCTGCATGAGAGGCTGGGGCAGCGCGGGTCATAGCAGGGCAGGGGGAGCAGGTACGTGGGAGAGAAAGTTCTCAGAGGGGTCTGCCAGGAGGTTTTAGGCTAGGGCCTGCCTGTCTTTCTCTCTTTCTTTCTCCCTTTCTTTACTGTCTCACTTTCTTTCCCTTTTACTTTCTTTCCTTCCTCCCTTCCTCTCTTCCTCCTTTCTTTCTTTTTTCTTTCCATTACAGGGGGTTGAACCCAGGGCCTTTGCTCTGTGCTACATCCTCAACCTTTTTTATTCTTTACTTAGAGACAGAATCTGGCTAAGTCTCTAAGTTGCCCAGGCTGGACTCCAACTTTCGATTCTTCTGCCTCAGCCTCCCGGAGTTCTGGCATTACAGGCATGCACCACCACCCTGGCAGAGCACACTCCCGACCCCCAGGGACACTGTTGGTGGAAGGAATGGGGGGGTGGCATGAAGGTGGGCCCAGCACACCTCATCCTGACAGTTGGTCCAGTCTCCACCCTCCCTGCTCTGTCCCCAGCAGGTGGCAATGCCTGGGGATCGGGCACAGGAGGGGGCTCAACTGCAGGCGAGGAAGACTCCAAGAGGGGGAAGAGAAAGAGGTGGGTGGTAGAGTGCGGTGGCCCTGAAGTGGGTGCACCGAGGTCAGTTGGGGTGGCCTGAGGGAAGCGGGGGTTGAGGCACCTAAGCAGAGCCAGGGGGACTCACCTCCTTCATCCTGGGGACAGATATGTTCGAGGTCTGGTCCCTGAAGGATATTCGGATGCTTTCCCCTTCTCCCTGAGCTCTGTGACTGAGTTTGGGAGCCATGTAGGCAGGGCTGCTGCTGCTCTGTAGAGAACCCTGGCAGCCGGGCATGGTGACAGAGGCCTGCGATCCCTACACTCTGGGAGGCTGAGGCAAGAGAATCACCAGGCTGAGCAATGTAGCAAGACCTCGTCTCTAAATTTTAAAATAATTTTAAAAGGGCTGGAGATGTAGCTCAGTGCAAAGGCCCTGGGTTCAACTCCTAGTACTGCAGATACATGAATGAATGAAAGAATGTCCAGCTCACTTGGGAAAGCTGGGGACAGGGAGGGCTCCCCTGCACCTTGAGCAGGGGTCTCTGATGGCTGCCAGAGCCTTGGATCAGAGATGTGGGGGTGGGTGACTTAGTGACCTGTGCCTGGGGACACTGAGGAAGCTGCTGTCCTTTGACAACCTCTGAGGTGCCACTCACTAAAAGTGCATCATCCCTTCACTCAGCAAACCTGCAAGATCGGGTTCTCATCTGTCCCCTCTTCCTAATGCACGCGGACACTGAGATCCGCAGAGACCAAGCCACGCGTCCACACTCGTTAGTGGGGCCGAGTTCAGGCCTGGGTCTGGCTGCCGTGGGGATCCCTGTCCTGCACGCACACGGGCCCGGAGGACAGAGACCGGGCGTGCTCTGCCTGCCTCTCTCCCCGTGTAGGCAGGGCCGGGGGTTTTCCAGGCCTGCACAGCAGCCCTGGGCAGAGGCTACAGCCAGGCCGCCCAAGGACACAGAGCGCCTGGGGACAGTCCATCTTCCAGGTGCTCTTCCTGGAGGACCACAGCCCTTTGCAGCCCGGTACTAAAGGCAGAGTCTTCCTTGGCCAAGGTCATGGCGCTCTCTGAGCGCCAGCCTTTCTTTGCTGACCGTGGGCACTTCATTTCATAACAGTTATTCCTTCAGCTTCATTATTGTCACCAGCATCTTGTTCTTACCGCCATTCTCTTATTTGTAGTTCATCATCATCATTATGTCCATTCTACATATGAGAACATTGAGGCCCATGACAGTGACTTAGAGAAGGTTAGTTCCATAGCGCCGCCAGCGGAGCCTGGAGGCTCAGACGTGCTGGGTGGGGCCTGTGGGGCAGGGCCTGGCTAGGGTAGGAAGCCACAGGTGTCTGAAGCACTTTTGTCTCAGCGGCCAGGGTGCTGGTGTGACCTCCACTCAGTATGATTCTATGACAAGACTCGCTGCCCATCCTGCCATCTTTGTGCTGGAGCCATGACTTGGCGTGAGTCTGTGTGTGTCTGTGTGACTCCGGCTCCTAATCGATGGCCCGTAGCCACTGCTTCCTTCCCGGGAGGGCCCTGCCCTGCCCTGCTGCCTTCGTTTTTGTAGAGATGTTTTTGTAAACTTAAGACAAAATTGGGAAAAGGCCGATTCCCTTTGTCCAGCCCATTAATTCTGCATGCTCAGGCCCGAATTAACCTTGGCAAGCCTTCGAGAGAAGAGAGTAATTCTAACCTTAAAAATCTGCTGATTAAAGCTGGTTTCAGGAATTCGACTCCACTTAATGTCTTGGCAGGGAGCCCAGGCTCGCATTAACATAGCCACAGAAGGGGCGCTGGCGTTTCCCTCCCTGTCTTCATAAACAAAGCCCCATCGCCTGTTTTAAGCGAGAGTCCCTTCCCGGACTCCTTCTCTGGGAACACCTGTACGGCTCAAGGGGGCTCAAGGGGATGGTGTCACAGGTGCCTGGCTGTGCTGGCACCTGTGGGACCTGGATTCCAGCGGGCTCAGGAGCAGAGCCATAATTATAGCCAGGAATCCTGGGCAACTGCTGCCGGCCTGTGCCCACCTACAGGAGGAGGAGGGGCCGTTCCAGGGCATCACACTGCCCTCTGGGCCGCGGAGAATGGCGGCCCCTGGGGGACTTGGAGGGGGGGATCCTGGCATCCGCCTCGGCTCCTCCTCTGGGAACGGGAGGCAGGAATGGAGCACAGGGAAGGGAGGACCCCCGGCCCCAAGGTCGTCCCTCGGGCCAGCCCGACTGCTGGCAAGGGGAGCAGCAAGCCGGGAGGAACTTGTGGGTGCCCGTTGCCCTCAGTAGAGAATCCTTGGCACCGAGTGTAGACAGGCGCGCTGGACAGAGGGTGGAAGAGCTTCATAATGCAGCAGCGAGGGAGGGAGGGAAAGAAGAGGAAGAAGGAGGGAAGTGAGGAAGGAAGGAAGGGGGGGAGGGAGGGAGGGAGGGAGGGAGGGAGGGCAAGAGGCCATCATCAATATAAACCACTGATGAGACCAGTTCTAGCCACCCAACAAGGCTCCAAGAAATAGGTCTGAGGGAGGGAATCTGATGAGAGAGAGGAAATTTCACTTTGTTTATTTATTATCTATATCCTGTACTTCCAAGAAGTATTTGAGTTAGAAACAGCAGAGCTGTGTTGAAATGGACTCAGAGAACAAGCACCTGTGGGCAGAAGACGGCCAGATGAGAACACATGCACAGGCGTGCACACACGTGCACAGGCGTGCACACACGTGCACAGGCATGCACACACGCGCACAGGCATGCACACACGCGCACACACACCCCGAGGTGCCTCTTGCTGCCTGGCCCGCCCTGGCTCCTCCTGGGGGCCGGCGTCAGGACCGGTTTCTATGGTGGGGAGGATTCTGGTCTCTGATATTTGCGTGGCTGGCTGCCTATTCCCCAAGCCGTTTGGCCAGTGCTGGGGCGGGGGTGGCAGGAACCACTTGGGCCTGACTGGGGGTCCCAAGAGGGTGGAGAAATGGGCAGGGGAAGGCCGCTGGGTCCCTGGACTTGACCCCAAGCAAAGGGAGCCAGAGCTGTCGGGAAGAACAGGTTAAATGTGGTCCCCGGCGGAGCCCAGACTTCACTGATCTGAGACTCAGGCCTGGAACCCACCCTGGAGCCCCAGAGTCTAAATCCACATTTACCTCGTTATCAATTTTTAGCTATTATTCCATTTTATGCCCACTAATTTATTAATCTGGGAACCCCCAAAAAACAATAAAGCTGAAGCTCCAGGGACTTTATTTATATCTTTAAACATGATTTTTATGCCTTTTTATCTAAAATTTCATTTAATTTTTATTGCCATCCTCACTCATGTCATCGTTGGGCCGGTGGCTGCTGTGTTCCAGTGGGTTCTCCTGCACAGGCGCCGTGTGCCCCAGGGAGGGAGCCCCATGTTTTGTGGGGGCCCCAGGGACAGAAGTGTCCCCCAACTCTCTTTCCCCACCCCTCCCCTGGACTCTCAGCTCTGCTCTGGCTTCCTCTTCAGGTTCTCTTCCAGCTCCCCAAAGGGCACCTACTGTAGAAGTGATCGAGAACTCTCCATGGTGATGTCAGGGAGCTCCAGCGGGTCCCCCTTCCATGGTGCACCCTGGAGGCTTTCCTACAGCTCCTGTCCTCCTCTGGCCCCCACCATCTAGACCCCTGTCCTCTCTCCTAGGCAGAGCCCCAGAGTCTGCACTGCCACTAGTGTAGTCTTCTTGGGCCTCGGCTTGCTGAAGGCGCCCTGGTCCCAGCACACTCCCGCCTCTGGGCTCCTGCCCATTCCGGTGCAGGTCATGGGAGGGGGTCGCTCCTGTCTGTGGGGCCAGGGCGCCACAGGTGCCTTCTGCAGGATGTTAGGGGGCCCCAGCTGCCTGGTTCCCTGCCTCCCTGCCTCACAGGCTCACCTTCAGGAACCTTTGCTCTGCTCTGATGCCAATCTGTCCCTCAATTTCCTCCACCTCACAGGACCCGAACTTCACAGCCAGGCTAGGCCACTTGGTCCTCTGTGTGTCCCCAACCTTTGGACCAGACTTTCTGCCCCAAGGAGAAGGGTCTCAACTCTTGGAGGCTTCCGAGGCCCAGAGACCAGAGTTCAGGTGCTGTCTTAGTTACTTTTCTCTCATTGTTGAGACAAAATACCTGACGCCCAAAGTTAGGGAAGGAAAGGTTTATTTAGCTCAACGTTTGTGGAGGTTTCAGTCCATAATCAGCTGTCTCCAAGGCAGCGTGGCGTGGCAGAGGAGCAACAGTTCCTGGCAGTGGAAGACAGCAAAAGCAACAAAAGCAAAAAGGGAGGAGCATGAGAGAAGACTCTTTCTGTCCCTTGTATTGTATGCAGGCTACCTGCCCTAGGGCGGGTGTAGCACTCACACCCATAATCCCAGCACTAGACAATGAACCAATCACAAACTCTAGATTCAGCCACCTCCAAAAAGCACCCCCCCCATGCCTGCATGAGGCTTTGGGTGGACATCCAGACACAAACCATAACACGTGCCCACTGCAAACTTGGCTGGGGAAGATCCTGACATGTCTCCAGGGATGGGTTCTACTGCCCCCTCTTTGAGGTTGGCAGAAAGTCCCTCTGGGTCCCCTAGAGCATGAAGCATGGGGATGCTGGCTAGTGGGAGAAAGGCCAGGTTAAAGTCCTGCGGGAATAGCCACTGTCGAAGTGAGGAGAATGAGTCTTGGTATCCAGCCCTGTCCCAAGGAGCCCCAAGAGTGCGGTGCTCTGGGCTGCGTCCAGGGGAGGCTCAGGCTCCCTGGGGCCCCTGGAATCTGTGTAACTCGAGGGCACCAGGGTTGGGTGCCTGGCCCTGGACTCCTGGTACACAGGGCCATCGACTGCCTGGGAATGGTTTTGCAGATTGTCTTAGGAGAGAGGCGGGCTACAGCCCTGGTCAATGATGATCTAGTATTCCAAATCTTTGCTGTCACCCAACCCTGGAGGCCAAATCAGACTGCAATCCATTTAGCACAGACTCATTTTAAAGCAATTCACTATTTAACAAGTTCTGAGGCCCAGCACTCATACTCGTGCGGGCAGCATGCGAATTGAATCACTCGGTCTAATCTCAGATTAATACGAACCAAATCCTTCAGCGAGGACAGTCCCGGGAGCCGCCCTGGGGCTTCGTTCCTTTGTCTGTGATGAAGGCAGGCCCTGCAGAAGACCTGACTGTCAGCCAGTGACATAGATGTCTGAGAGAGGGTACAGGGGGTGGCATGCAGGGAGCAAGGAGCTCTGGGGTCAGACAAGGCTCAGTAAGGCCCGTGCACCCCCTTTTCCAAGCTGTGTGGCCTTGGACGAGTCCCGGCCTGCCTAGACAAGCCCGAGAGCAGGCCGCTTGTGCAGCTAGAGGGCAGAGGCATGAGGACCTCCCTGCTTCCCTCTGCCTGCCCCACACAAGGTCTTCCCCAGGCCCCCAGTCTGTTTCAGCTTTCAGAGTGCCCTGGGCATAGCAGGCCTGCTTGGCCCTGCTCTGTGCCCTGCTGTGGCCGCCACTGGTTGGGGGAGATCTGGAGAGTGCTGGAAGTTTTTAACCCCACTGCTCCTACAAGAGCACATGCTTCAGGCTGGTGTGCCCATGCTTTGGCAGGAAAGGAAGTGCCCTCGACCCCACCCAGGAGCCCCGGTGCTGTGCCTGGCACACTTGGTCTCCTCAAGTGTAGAGACCCTCTGTCCAGACCCAGTAGAGTTGCCCAGGTCCCTCCTGCCCCACCATAGTTTCATGCCAGGCCTGCCACCCAGGGAGGTCAGTGATGTCGCCCCAAATCGGAAAGAGAGTTCCCTACCTCTTAGGTCACAGCTAGAATAATGGGGCTCTGCTCCCTGCCACGTAAAGACAGCTCAACTGCGGCGAGAGAGAAGAAGGCACAGGGAAGATGCACAGAAATGAGTGACAGAGACAGAGGGGGGAGACAGGAAGGAGAGGAGGAGTCAGATCCTAAGCTCTGGTCCTGAGCCACCACAGCCCGCCCTAGAAATCTGCTTCAATAGAGTCGGATCGGCAGAGGAGGGCGGAGCCATGGAAGCCACCACGCTAGTGCTTCGCATGCAAGGCCAGCTGCCAACGCTCGCGACAGAATGCGGGGGGCTCTGTGAGCGCTCTGGGGTCACGGACAGGCCCCAGCCTGATCCTGCACCTAGGATTCAGAGGAGAAAGCCAGAAAGGACTCAGCACCCTTGCTTACAGCTCTTCTGTAGTCTGCCTGGCCATCTTTTACTCAGTCTTTCTAGCTCAGTGCAAATGTCACTTTCTCCTGGGTGACTTCACTGACCTCCAGAACAGAAGGACCTCACTGTGCCCTCTGGGTACCTCGTACTTGGCGTCAGAGCTATCCAACTGCGTCTCACTCCTTTGCTCAGCTCCCTCCATTCTGGGGTGCTAGAGGACAGGGGGCTCTGGTCGGGCACAGAGCAGAGCTCAGTGAAGGCTTGTCCCTTGTCCTGTGGGATCAGCCCATGCCCCCCTCGTGAACCCTGCCTGGCCCAGCCAGGGTACTCTCTTTGGAGAGTGTAGCTGCCTCTCACCTGCCCCTGCCACTTTGTCTCTTTAGGGCAGGATGAAGCCATTGTCCCCCCTTCCCTGCTAGCCTCTCATTCTTCATTCACTTTTAATCCCAGACACACTTTAACCCTGTCACTTTCGCTGTGTGTGCACCAGATATAAGCCAGGGAGATAAACCCACATCAAAACCTCTGTGTTCGCTCTAACTGCCACTGTGTAGACAGCCACTGCCCAGGGGGAGAGGGGGACCCAGTGGAGCTCCAGGCCAAGCCCCGGGGAGTTTGGAGGGTGCAGCAGCAGCCCACTGGGCTCTCAGCCTGGCTGCCAGGGCCTAACAGAGTACTGTTTGCAGAGGAGGTGGCAGAGGGATCCTCGTGAAAGAGGATTATGGATGGAAATTCCTGGTAAACACCCTTGTCTGAGGACACAGCGGGTATTATCCCTGCATTAGAGAAGGATTTTGAGAGGGGACTGGAAGGGAGGCTCCTCTACCACAGCCACAGAAGGTTCTGGAAATCCTCAGAGGTTGAGTCAGGCTTGCCTGAGTAAAGTAACAGATTCCAACCCTCAAACATTCCAGCTCCCTGTATCCTCCCCAAAGCCCTGACTTCCTCAGATCTTGGCCCCTGTGTTCCTACTTTCCCAGGGTCTTGGCCACACATTTCTGAACTGGATCCCAGCTCTAGCACAGAAGCATCCAGTACAGCTTCTGTGATGATGGAATATTCTATGTCTCCCAACAGGGTAGCCATTGTTGTATGATAAGGCCCTAAGATGTGGCGGATACGACTGATGTATTAAAACTTTCATTTCATTTAAGTTTATTCATCTAAATTTGAATCTGAACATCCGCGGGGACTACTGGCTGCCATGTTGGATAACACAAGTCTGAGGAGACCTGGGAAGCTTTCTCCAGCGATCCTTGGAAAGTGTGAGAAGTGTGAGAAGTGGCTCACACTTTCCCACAAGGGGAAGTCAGTAGCAGACCTCTGGCTTTTGGGGTCTCCGTTCCTTCTGTAGAGGTTGTCCCCAGAAAATAGTATGTTGTGGTCCCCCAGAGAAGGAACTTCATAGGAGGCTGAGGCTCCAGAGGCATGTTGCGCCTCTAAGAGAAAAGGGTCGCGCATCCCCATCCTCAGACCCAGAGAATGAGCGTACAAAATTAAGTGCCATTATGTTTATTTGTTAAACATCCATTGTGTGGTTTCCATACGCCTGGGCTTTTGTCACTCCTTCCTGGCCCTGCTTAGATATTCACATGATATAGGAATCTGTTTACTGAACATCTACCATGTGGACATCACAATGGGGAACTTTAGAAAGGACCACATAATTCACGCTTTCCCAGGCCACTAGGCCAGGGGTCAGCAAGCTGGAACCCAACCCACACTTTTGAACAGCCCAAGAGCTAAGTGTGTTTTTTTTACATTTTTTAATGGTTCAGAAATTCACAGAAAGAGTAATATCATGAGATGTGAGAATCATGTAAAATTCAAATCTCAGTATCAAAGCTTCATAGGGACACAGCCACATCCCCTGGCTGTCATACGACAGCAGGCTGGAGGGGTTAGGACAGACGCCTCCTGATGCGTACAATGATGCAGGTGTGCACAATACCCCCAGCCAGACCCACACCCTCCCACCACCACCAGTGTCGATTCCTTGCCCTGGTGGGCTATTTCTGGGGACTCTGTCTAGATGGCTGGAGCAGGAGAGGCTCCTGGAGGGGAACTGAGGAGCAGAGGCAGAGGGACGGTGTCCATCCTGGGAGGGCCCCAGGTGAGGACAGGCCAAGAGGAGGGATGCACCAGGCCTTTGGGGCACCCTGAGTCAGCGTCCTCTCAGGAAGCTGTGAGCAACGGCATCAACAGGGCTGAGCTTGTGGCCAGCAGAAACATTTGGGCTCCATCTGCTCCTCCAGGGCCCCTGGCACATGCCAGGCTCAGCTCAGGCCACTTCATGGGGGATGGGTCCTCGAGGGGGCAAGCTGGAGGTGGGAGGGAGAGCTGGGTGTACGCATGAGAGAGAGGAAGACAGATTGAGAGACAGAGACAGAGAGGCAGAGGCAGAAACAGAGAGACAACAAAACAGAGAATCCACCCTGTTGAATGATCTGGTGGGGAAAAGAAGTACCGGTTGAATCCCAATGTCCTGACCGACAAAACCCCTGCCCCTTCCCTGGCCCATTGTGGCCATCGGTGCCCAGCCCTGGTGGACCCTCTCTGGCACAGTGAGTCTGCTGTGGAGAAAGCCACTTGAGGAGGGTGTACAGTGACGCTGCCCTCAGAAATGTTTCTTGGTCCCTGGGAAGCGTTTGGTTTGAACTAAGGGAGCTCCTGTTGGCTATTGGTTTCCCTGTAATTTCATCTTTCTTTCTTGTTTAAAAAAAAAAAAAGCCCTATAATGTCTGCATTAATCACTTCCCCATTACTGGGACATAATACCTGACACCCATAACTTAAAGGAGATGTTTAATTTGGCTCATGATTTCAGGGATTCAGTCCATGGTTGGCTGTCTCCAAGGCAGGAGCATGGCAGAAGAGTGGGGTAGAGAAAAGCTGCTTGGTTCGTATTGGCCAGGAAGCAGAGCACAGGGACAGTGCTGCGAAGAAGGGGCCATATATAGTACCCAAGGTCACCCCTCCATGATCCACCCAGAAATGTGCTTTACAAATCCCTTGGGCAGCTCCTGAGCCATTCAAATTGACAAGCTCAGCATGCACAATCTCATAACCGTGATTCTGAGTATTTAAAAGAAGAATCTTCCTGGCTCGGCCATCATGCTAATGGTCCTCAAGTCCCAGTTGTGACTCATCTGGAAGTCACTTTTGTTGAAGGGTGCCATTCTCCTGGGTTCGTACGATTATCTAACTGTTTCCTCTTCCCCTTCCCTTGTGTAGACATGGTTGAGAAAACCCAAGGCACACATTCCCACGTTTCTGGCACACACGCACGCAAGCACACGCAGCTGAATCCACAGATCGGGACACAGCTCTTCCCCCACCCCCATCATGGCCCCCAAATAGAGAGCTCAGCCCAGGGAGACCCCAGGGGACCCCACAGCCTGATCAAAAAGCACCAGGAGTTTGTATAACGCAAATCACTACAGACAAACTTGATTGCTTTTTTGATTAGTGGGTAAAGGGAATGGATTTGATACACTGCCTCGTGAAATATTGTACAAATTAATCCCCAATTGGCTTGGTAATGACATTGTCATACAGACTGCAACCCGGTGAAAAGACTGCGAAGTGGGGCTGATGACACAGGAGTTATTGAGAACTGGGATCAGGTCTGGGCTTTTGTGCTGATGGAAGGGGAAGAGGACAGGTGGGGGACATGATGAGGCCAGGCTTCCTCTGTCACATTCTGGGGACTGATCAGCAGGTTCATGCCCATTCTGTTCTGTCCCCCTGAGAAGTCCCCTGAGAAGGAACCAGCCTGAGTGGACAGCCCTCCCTGGGCCGCCATCACCAGCCCTATCGTGACCACCGTCCAAGCCTGGTCTCAGCACAGCCACTCATGGGTTCCGAGGATCACACCTTGATATCGTCCAACCTCCCCAAAGTCACCCAACAGAAATCTGGGTCACCCCCCCTGGTCTGCTGTACCCCACAGGTTCCTGTCTTCAGGAAAGGGACCATGGTGTCCCTATCTAGCAGAAACCTGGATGTCTTCCTTACACCTGGCTAGTGTGTCCCTTTCTCCATCTTTACTGCTAATGACATCACCTGTCCCCAGTGTGCTCTCAAGCTCCTCCAAGCTGGTCATTTTGTCCCGTGCCTTCCTCTGCTCCTATACCCTGGCCTTGCTGCTGCCACAGTGAGCTTCCAAAATGCAAACAAGACCATGACCGCTCCATCCTGGGGAGAAAAACCCCCTGCTTGCTGTGGCCCTTTGTGATCTGACTTTGTCGATCTCTCATGTGTACTTTACACTCGGATCCACCCATCCCTCTAGCCTGGCCCAGCTCCACCACCACTTCCTGTCCTCCACCACGAGCTTTCCCACTTCCAGAAATGCCCTCTTCCCTTGCTCTGGCCCAACCACCCTGCTCATCTGTACAGCCTTGAGGGCTCCTCTGACGCCTCTCCTACCAGCTTCGGTGACAGCCACCGACACGGTGGCATGTGCACTGGGCCCAGGGACTGTCCTCAGCACCCTCCTGCCCATCAGCTCTCCACCCTCCCATCCTCCCCGGGGGGAAACAGCTCCTGTTTCACAGCCTGGCGGGGCAGGAAGCCTCTGAGCTGTGAGGGGCCGCCCGCCCCAAGCTGGTCACGCCTGTCTGGGAACCTCTCACTGTGTCCCCAGCTCACAGGAGAGGGGACCCATGGTCTCCTGGAACCTGAGGCTTAACCCTCTAGGTGAGAAACATAGAGCCATTTTTCAGGATTGTCCTTTAGGGTGAGTTCCAAGTCCTTTGCCTGCAGGGTGCCACAAGCAGACCTTAACTGCTTAGTCTCTCCGGGTCCTTCTGGTAGCAGCCACGCACAGCTGTGTTCTGGGGCTGCTAGGTGGGGGATACATTGCCCATCTTCCTCTCAAATGCTAGGACTCCCTACCCTGGAGCCCCAGCCAGGAAGACAGATGGGTGACAGAACTCGGAGTGACCTGGAGTGCTCAACAAAGCCACATAGGAAGTGGGCAGTGCCCTGGGGCTTCCAGAGTTCGTGAGCTCCTCGCATGGCTTCCTCCTCTCCTCCGCGGATGGCTCTGCACATGGCCATGCTGTTCAGGCCTCCACCCCAGCCCTGCTTCCTCTCCTCCACCTGCCTAAGATCCTGCCTCTTATCTGATGAGACCAGAGACACAGAATCACTGCTACGGCTAGAGTAACAACATCTAAAAATAGAGCTCTGAAGTTCTGGGCAAGGCCCGAGGGCTCCTCCGATTAAAATGCATGAGCCGCGGTGCCGACACCACCATTTTTCTTTTTACCTCCGTTTTGCTTTGGAGACGATTAAGTACTGTAGTTCTAGGTTTGCCAGGCTGGCAGCCAGACAGGCACTGGGAGTTCAGGGACAGCAGCGCCGCTGGCTGCTGCTTTTGCGTTTTCATGGGCTGGGCAGGGGGCTGCTCGGTTTACTCCTCATTGAGGCTGGAGCCGGATTCAGACTAATCAGCAGGGAATGGGGGGTTGGGGAATGATGTTGGAAACCAAGCATGATCCTTTCAGGTCTGTAGATGGGTAAGGAGTGGGGAGGAGCAGCCTTCTATTTCAAAGGGACAGAAGCCACTTTCAACAATTCCTGGGAAACAGCAGATAGAAGTCACCTCAGGCTGTGAGTTCACTGTAACCAGCGCTTCTGGCAAATGTTCAGACAGGAGTCTCTTTCTGCACAGAGTGAGCGATCAAAAACAAAAACAAAATACAAAACCACAGAAACAAAACCCAGGGTCTTACAAACCAGAGAACTCGGGGAAGAATATTGCCGTCTTAATAATAAATACATTCCGTGGCCAAGAATTGCAAGGGAATCGTTTAAATTAATTTCCGCTTTGTTTGTTTGGTTTGTACAGGGCTTAAATCCCCGCTGACAGCGATCTGTAAAAGTTCTAACATATTGGAAATCTGATTTTCTTACAGCCAAAATCCCCGAGTCCAAAATGATTTCTCTTTCATCTCTACTAATCAGACAGGCAGGGCTCCAACGGACGCCGAGTGGAACCAAATGGCAAATGGCACTTGGTCTTTTTGGGGGTGTGAATAATATCTGGTGAAAGCCTCAGACGCGAGCTGCTGGCCATTTCCCTGTGGGGACTACCATGAGATTTAAATGGACAGAGGGAGAGGGACAGGGACAGGAGGCCTTTCCCCACTCAATGTCCTGCGTGGCTCTGCCGGCCTTCCTTCTCTTTCCACCCCCCCCCCCTCCTGTAGTCTGTACCACGAGAGGCCAGGGGGACTCTGCAGCTGAAGGCTTTGGTCCTGGTTTTGTTGTGGGGCTCCATCACTGGGCACCTTGGACGTCCCCGTCTGAATTGATGGGCCACCTGCAGCTGGCCCCTCCATCTCTCCCTCCCATTCAGTTTTTCCAGTTTGATTTCTGGAGGGACTGCATTGGTTGTTACCCTTTAACCCCTGCCCATCTCATCGGCAAGCCTGTGTCCCCCAGTGCAGCCCCCCAAAGCAGGACTGCAGCACAGCCCCACCCACCAGTCCACTCCACCTGCCTGGGTCCAGGTGCAAGGCCCCTGAGCACTGTCCCTCCTGCAGGCCACCTCCCAGCCCTTCTGGAACCTGAAGTCCTACCTACCTTACCTTTCCATCCTATCCTTCTAGCTGTTTTGCAAAACCAAATCCCTGTGCAATAGATGTAGGGTTATACTCTAAAAAGCAAATGAACAGATGGGTGAATAAACAGTCATTCAAAAATGAAAGGTGGGGGTGTACCGAAGGGGTCCCCCAGGCACCCTAAGTGCTGCCCCAGGCTGTCCCCATCCACCCTGGGCTCATGTCAGCTGGGGCCACCTGGCCAGCAAAGACCTGGGGTATGTGTGTTTTGATCCATTCTGTAAGCTTCAGTCCTTCCTGTACACCAAGGGACTCAGCCCACTTCGAAATGAGCCTCAGAGCCACTTCAGGCCCTGACACGTATGTGCAGTGCACTTCCTGGTTCTTGGCCGTCCTGGACTCTCAGATGCCTTTAGGCCCCCAACAGGCAGGGCGCCAGCTGTCCATCCACAGGTCCCCACTGGTGTGGAGCTTCTTAAACACTGTCCCTGAACCCCAGTCTCAGTGCCTGGGTCCGCAGGCGGCGGCTGTGGCCCTTCTTGCTCCTTCCCGTTGCGCCGTCTTCCTTCTCCCTGCCCCCCTTCCCTCTTTCCAACTGAATTCTCGTTTTTCCTCTCTCCCTAGTGCTTGTACGGCTGCTATGTCCATTCCTCCATCATCCCCACCTTTCACCGGAGGTGCTACTGGCTCCTTCAGGTAGGTGGCTGGGCCTGGATTCTTGCGACACGGTGCCGGGAAGGGTCCATGGAGGGCGCTGTGGGGGCGCGGGGCTCCTGCGCGTGGTGCAGCTCCAGGCCAGTGGCGATCTCGGCTGTGTGTGCAGAGGCTGGCTCAGCGGCTGGCCTGGTTGTCGGGTGCCAGGCAAGGGAGAGAGCTGGTGGTCTAGGTGCTTCTGGCTCCAAGGTGCCTCGTTTCCTTTGGGTGAGGACAGGAGATGGATTGATTGGGTTGGGAAGGAGGAGCACGTCTCCTCGGGAGCTCAGTAATGGATTGTTGATGTCTGCTCTGGAGGCGCTGTGGAGAGCGATGGTGGTGCGGGGACCTGCCACGCCTGTTGCTGGGCCAGGGGAGGGCTATGTGGGGCCCACCCAACCTCTTGCCTGTGGGAGTCGTCCTGCCCAGGAGAAGGTGCTGCTGTCTGGGTGGGAGGATCCAAGGGCTCCATCCAGTTGGGCTGGGCCTGGGTCCTTTTCTAAGCATGCCCTCTGATTTGCAGCTGCTCTCGTAGAATCTGTCCCTGTGCACCTGGCTCTGTCACCCCTGGTTCTTCCTACTGCCTGCCCCCAGGACTGGCTGCCTGAGGCCCTTCCTGTCATGGTCCCACTCTCTGTGCCCACCATTGTCCAAGTTAGTAAACCGCTGGGCCTCGGTGGTTTGAGAGTCTCTCTGACCAGAGGGAACTGGCAGATGAGGAAGAAAGACCCCCAGGGCCGCAGCCTGTGCACACAGGGAAAAGAGTCACAGAAGCCACGGAGTGCAGCATTAGTCCCAGTGGCCTGGAGGGTGTCCCCGGGGCCCAGAGCTGCCTGGAGGGGGAGGCTGAGGGTCAACCTGGTCAAGGTCCTCCACCCAGGCTGCCCTGGGTTCCCAGCCTCCAGGCCTTTCCATTCTCCCCCAGTTCCCAGGATGGAAGTCTGTGGTTTAGCAAGTTCATTAGCAAATGGTGCCCGAAACCCTGTGAGGTTATGCTGATTCGCGAAGATCCTGCTTCCCCTACACTGTGCCCTGCTGCCAGCGGGCCAGGCTCTGTCTCCCGGGGAGGTTGGCATGGGAGCGGCTGGTTTTCTTATTGCTCAGACCAGCGTCCTTGGGAGAGGGCATTCTAGCATGGTTGTGGGGTGCTACATGGGTGTCTTGTTGATAGGACTCACCCCAAAGGCGTTTCGCCCTTGAGCAGGGGGTTTTCTCATTCACTAGAGGCAGGAGAGGAGTATGGGTCTCCACTTTGATAGCAGATTCTTGGCGTGTTGCACAATGTCTCTGTTGCATCCCCAGACTCAAATTCTGGCTTCCAGAAACCCCATGGATCCCAAGCAGTCCACAGCCCTTGAGAACTCCATCTTGGGCCTCCCACCCCAGCCTAGGGTCTGGCTTTGGTTCTTTTCCTTTTGGGTTTTCGTGCCCTACCTGCCATACCTGTCCCCAGCTGGCTGAGAGCCCCTGCCCAAGCAACATCTCATTCCACACACTGGCCTCCCGGGCCTCTGGCCCCAGCACCTGCTCTAAGGATCACCCTCTCCTCTAGGCCTGCTCCGCGCCCCTCCTCCAACTGCCTCCCCTCCTTCCATCACGCTCTTGTGGCCTTTTAGTTCCACTAAATTTACTTTCCTGGAATCAGACACCACTGGGTGGCCGTGAGGGCTGAGCTCATGGCCCCCCAGCTGTTCCACTGGCTCTCTCAGGTGCCCAGGTGAGAAGGTCCTGGGCTCCAATGGCTGGAAGCAGAGCCTCCCCAAAGGCCTATGTCACAGGGCCGGGTTTCTTCCCAGCTGATCTGGGGCCTCTAATTTCCTCCTCGCACCAGGGGGAAATGTCCTCCATCCCCCTCCTCAGTGTCCTGGGATCAGGTAACCAAGAGGGAAGGAATGCACACAGGTGTAGGGGCCCTGTCCCCCTCCAGGCCAGGCAATAGGAGGTTAAGGAACCAAGGCCAAAGCAATTAGCACTACACACCTGGCCGAGGGAGCCGGGAGCTGATGGCAGCCAGCAAAGCTCAGGGCAGTTTGTTCTTTTTTTTTTTTTTTTTTTTTTTTTTGTGGGTACCGGGGGGACGACCTCAGGACCTCATGTGCCAACAGGCACCCGTGCCGCTGAGCGATATCACCGGCCCCTTTTTCGTATGTGGGTTCCGGGAGTCGAACTCGGGCCCTCGCGCTTGCAAGGCAGGCGCTTAAGCCGCTGAGCCGTCTCACCGGCCCTGGGGCAGTTTGTTCTGATGCTAATTACACCAGGGTAATAATGGCATGGTTGGGTTTAATCTCTCTGATATCAAATAGGAAAGAAGCTGTGAGACAGCGGCCCAGAACGAGATTGGCCCAAGTTTATCTCTGACACCAGTGACCAGGAAAAGGGTTGGTGGGAGCTAAGGTGTCAGGGTGGGGCTGGTGAGATGGCTCAGCGGCGTAAGCGCCTGCCCGGCAAGCACGAGGTCCTGAGTTCGACTCCCGGTACCCACATTAAAAAAAAAAAGAGGTGTCAGGGTGGCATCCCTGGAGGGAGCTGAGACAGGAGGCCAAGAAGGACGCCATCCATGGGGTCCCAGAGAAGGGGCTGGGCGGTGGGTCCAGGCTGGCCACGCCCTCACAGCCCACCGCCTGCCCAGCCTGTGGGGTCTTCTAGAAAGGAGATAAAGGAGGCTTCCGCCAGAGGAGCGGCCTCCCCTCCCCGCCGGCCCCTGCAGCCCAGCCCAGCAGCATCCCTGGCCCACGGCGTGAGTTCACTGCTGTCCCCTGACAGCCTTCAACGATGCTCCCCAAGGCCCCTTCGCATGGCGGGGGCTCCTACCCTCCTCGGCCTGGGTTCTGCTCTCACCCCAAGGGAAGGACCAGCTGCCTCTGACTTCCTGCTCTGTGCCCAGCACAGAGCCTTGGGAATGCAGGGTCGTTGCCAAGACTCTGGCAGGATGAGGACAAATGCCCAGGTGGCACTTGCAAGTTCCGAGCCAGCTGGTTTATTGAGGAGGAGGTGCTGCAGCTCTGTCTGTCTCTGCCTCTGCCTTGTTCTCCCTTCCTTGTCCCTGGCTGCTGGCTGCTAATGAAAATCCTATTAGGATGCAAGTGGGGAGGAGGGAGCAGCCCTTCAGCGTCCGTCCTGAGCCTGATGGCCCATGGGTGCCTGACGTCACTGCCATGACCCTTGGGAACCTTGCGGGGGGGGTCACTGGACGGCTCAGAGGTGCCACCCTTCCCACAGCAGCATCTCAGGCTTCAGGCCACTCTGGGCCCAGATGATCTGAGCTCGGTCCACTCTTCCAGCTGGCCAGGGCACGGGCCCCAAGTGCCAGCCCAGCCGTGACCCAAAGACAGCTACCTCAGCGGGCAGCAGGCTCAGCAGTGCCCACACGGACAGCCTTGCAGGGGCTCTCAGTGTCACACTGGCAGGACTCCAGCCACCACATTTTCTAGGTGGGTCACTGAGGCCCAGAGAGAGCAGGGCCAGGCCTAGGGTCACCTGCTGTCTGAAGTGGGACAGTGCAGGGCTGTGGCCACCACCTGATGTGGCTCTCACTGCAGTCACCAGGCTAGAGGCGGTGCCAAGGGGTAAGGAAGAGCCGGAGAGGAAGGCTCCTCCTGTTTGGGGTTTCCTGACGGGGGCGGGTGGGCACCACAGCCTCGGGCTCGCCCCCTCCCCACTGCCCATCCTCCTGTACGTCTTCCCTGCTCTGCTACCCTGAGAACAGGTTCCCGTTTCAGGCCAGAATCCCAGCAGATTCTGGATGGCTTATTTGGAAACTATTTCTGCTTCTAATGAGTGTTTTTCTTTTTGGCCTTGTCCTCTAAAACGCGTAATGAATGTTTTCAGCACAAGTGAGGCGGGGGTATGTCTTCGCCTGTCTGCCTGTCGGGGCGGTTTGGCTACCGAGTCCAGCCTGCTCAGGCAGAGGCTGTGGGGGGCTCCTTCCCCGCCACCCGGAAACACACAGAGGCCGGCAGGACGCCAGGGAGCCTGGGGCCTGGAAGGAGGACCTCAGGACGCCGTGGGGGCTCCTGGGTCTCTGGAGAACACCAGACCTTTCAACTCCAAGTTCTAGGACATTTGGGTACTAGGAGGAGCGCTGGAATTGGAGTCCAAGGAGCTGGGTTCTAGTCCAGCCCGGTCTACTCTGAGCACCAGCAGCTCACTGCTGGGAACCTGCCACCGGGATCTTTCACTACACCCCCACTCCCCCAGGGGGGACTCCAAGGTCACCGTGGCTGCTGTCTCCGCCTCTTCTTGGGGGCACAGATGAGGCAGCTGAGAGGCAGAGAGCTGGGCACCTTGCCCCAGGTCACTAAAGTGGCCAGAAACTGGGACAGAAAGCTGCTGGGCTCTCCACCCAACGCATTCCACTTCCTGCCTATCCCTGAGCCCTGCTAGCCCTGGCCCCTAGGATAGCGGGTGCGAGGATGCCTTTGGCACCTATAGCAGGCACAGTGAGGCCAAGCCAGGACACACAGCGTCTGCACCGAGCCAGCCTAGAGGAGACTCCGAGGTCCATGGGGCGGAATGCGGAGACCCGGATGCCCGAGCCCCAGCAGGAGTTGACAGACGCTCTGGCTGGACTCTGCCCCGCTCGCTTGGCTCCCTGGGGCAGGGGTCCTGCCTCTTCTGCGAGTGTCCCATGGCTACCACGCTTCCCCTCTGCCTGCTAATGCCCAGGGTTCTGGACCCAGGTTCACTGGGTTGGGATGAAGCCCACAACCCAAGAGCAGCAGGCATTTCAGGCAAGGAATAGCAGAGCTTCGAGGTAGCTCTCAGAGCCAGCAGGAGGGAGGGCAGGGATGCAGGAGGTGCCAGGGGAAGTGGGCCTCAGTTTCCTTCCCACCTCAGGCTGGTGAGGCTTAGTGCAGGCTGGTGGTGCCCATCTGCCCTGCAGCAGGAGCCTGCAGAATTACCTGGAGCTGGGTCTCTCTGGCTGGAGCAGGTGCAGCTGGCATCCCCAGTCCAGGGCCCACAGGGGGGCAGCTGCAGCAGGGCAGACAGGGAGACCGTAGGGGCTGGGAGGGGGGCATCAAGCCAGCCCTGTAGCTCCTCAGAAGCTCCCTGCCCTTGTCATTCAAGGGACTTGCAGGGATCGGCCATTTCAGCTCTGTACCAGCCACGGACCATGATACCTTCAACTCTAGATTGTCCCCAGGGAGCACTCCCCTCCTGCTTCATCCCTCTCAAGTGACTGCTGGGGCCTCCTTTAGGAGGGACAAGCCCTTCCTGTCCCTGAGGACATCCCCACGCTGCAGAGAGAGCAAGGTGCGGAGCCAACCGGCAAGCCTCCTGGCCCAGCTCGAAAGGCTGTGGCACCTCACAAGGGACTGTGCCCACCACCACAGAGCCGAGCTGTGCCATGTGCTGGTCTCTGGGCTCCCCGAGGTGGTCATGGGGTGCAGTGGTGTCAGGACCTCACGTGCAAGCCCCCACCCTGCACATCACCTGGAAGGAAGGTCAGGGGCCACCACACTGAGCCCTGAGTGGTGGGCGAGCACCAGGGACCCTCTGTCTTGGGACGGGGTTCAGGCCTTGGAGATAGTGAGCCCGGGGTCACCCACAGAAGCATTTGTCAGCTGTCTGACCCTGGGTAGTTTGTCTCGCTTCTCTGACTTCCCGTTTCTCATCAGTAAAATGGGGACAATAAGACACAGGGCTGTTGCGGGAATTAATACATTAACACAGTGGACGTAAACGTGCAGCCTGACTCCCACGCACTCAGTAAAGGACGGCTCAGCACTGTCACACCAGGTGACCCATGGTGACTTTGATGTCCCAGGAAAAGCTCCTGTGACACCCCCAACCCCAAGCTTGAACCATGGCAGAGCTTTGGCTCTGATATGGTGGCGGTCACCCCTCAGCTGTCCCTACAGGCTTGGAGTCCAGTTGGAGGATGGCCACTTAAGTGTCCCCCTCCCACCCACCTGGGACTGTGCCCTGCAGCCTCAGGAAGGGACAGAAGGGTGCGTCCTCAGTGCCCTCGGTCTCCAGCCTCGTCCCAATGGTGGGCAGGGCTCCACTTGGGTGGGGGCTTCATCAGCAGGCCATTCCCAAGATGCAAACAATAGCTTAATGGGCATAATTTCTCTCTCTTTTTTTCTTTCTTCTTGTTTTAAAAAGCAGAATATTATAGCTTCATAAAAAATACCTGAGGCTTTTTGCTCGGTAACCACTTTTATGTTTCATTGGGATGAGATAGAAGTGGCTGGCAGGTAAAGCATTAGGAGCCTGCTCTGTGGGGCCCCTGGCAGCCCCGTCCATCCCTGGGACATGGCATTCGTTCCACGGGACCGCCACGAAATGAGGGGCGTGGGCTGGAGCGCAGGAGGCATTGCTGTCGGCTGGCTCCGTCGCAAGGGTGACATCTGACGGCGTGGCTCAGGAGGGGGAGCACATTGGTGTCCAAGGACTCCCTGGCCCCTCTGCCCAGGCCAACAAGGAGGGAGAGGTGCCTGGGCCTGCCAGACCAGAGAAACTGAGGGCCAGGGAGACGGGAGGCAGAGTCTGGTCCAGCCTTTGAAAAGGTCCCCTCCAGGCCCCAGTGGCCATGCTCAGAAGGCACACATGGGAGGAAGACTGAGGAAGCCAGCTCAGCATGCAGACCCTTGCCATGGAGTGCCAGAGAGTCTGCTGTCCCTGGCACGAACCCAGAGTTTCTGTCCCTGAGCCCTTCGGGTCCCCCTGAGGTCGGGGTCTGTGCGGGGCCCAGGAGAGGCAGGGCCCTGAGCATTTGGGGTGGACCCCTGCATAGAGCCTTTGGCATCAAAGCGGCTTCTGGCCCTAAACCTCCATGCCTCATAGGTGGAACCCGAAGCCAGTCAGTGCAGTGAGTCCAGAAGAGACAGGTTGGGCCAGGTGAGCAGGTGGGCTTCCTGGAGGTCGGGGTGAGCCCAAGGCCGAAGGGTGGAAGAAACGGATGAGATGTTCTTCCATGGCCTCTGACACACACCAGGTGGGCCATGCTCCCAGCGATCGGGGGCTGACAAGGCTGCTCGGGTACTCAGGGCTGTCTGGGAGGAAGCCCTGGGGTCACGTGTCCCAGGCTCCAGCTCCAGCCAGGTGACTTGGAGGAGAGTGTGGGGAGAGGCCAGGAATTCGCCCTCTCTGCTTCCGGCCCGAAGAGAGCAGGAAGAGCCTGGTGAGAGCACACAGACACAAAGCTGCTCTGAAAAGCTGGGTGTGGTGCTGCACTCCCGTACTGAAGAGGCCGAGGCAGGAGGGTCACTTGAACCCAGGAGGTCAAGGCCAGCCTGGGAAATATAACAAGACCCCATCTCTAAAAGCCAAAACCAACAAAGGTGCTGTGCTCTTGTCTTCATGGCTGAGCGTGATAACAGCCTCCGTCAGCATCACAAGAGTCACCGTGGGCCTTGGGCTTTTATGCACTTTGCAGGCCGGGGAAGGCCAGTCCTATGTTGTGGTCAGCGTGTGGAAATGCCGCTGGGAGCACTAGGGCCTGCACTGGATCAGCCCGGAGCTGAACCAAGGTTACAGTCCACGGGTCCCTGAGCCCACGCGTGTGTCCAGAGCGCTGTGGACAGCTCTTCATCGGGGCAGGGGGAGCAGCACACTACCCGTGGCAAAGCCCTTCTGTGGCTGGGGAAGGGGCGAGTCTTGGGAAGAGAGGATGGGGGGCATCAGACAGATAATTCTCCAGCTGCCTTCTGGTTCCGGCTTTATTCTAACTAGCACTTTCCACATCTTTCTCCATTTAATGTCCCTTGAATAACGTGATGAGGAGATAAGGTAGACACCAGGAATTTACGGTGCTATGCAAAAAAACTGCTCAATTCCATTAAGATTTCAGGACCCTTGCCAAGGCTGCACGGCAGACCGGGTAGTATTTCCTCCTTGACATCTTTGCTTGATTGCAATTTACGAGGCCAAGGCCACCGCGATACCCACCTAAAGCCTCCAGAAAATATGGCAGGCCCCCAAAAGCAGCTGTTATGCTCTGGGAGGAAAGTCCCTGGGCATTTTCCAAAAGATTCCCTCATCCTGCTCACTTACACCCCTTCCTCTGGGGGCAGGGGCCGGAGGATGTCCTGTGGGCTTTTACAGCAGGTCCCCTTGCAGTGGGGCAACTCAGGTGTCCCCTGTCTGGCCTTCACTTGCAGATTGCCACGGGGCAGAGGCTGCCTGCGCGCCCTCTGGGGCGGTGGACCCTCTGCTCCCACCTGGTGGACAAGGCAGGTACTGAGCCAAGGGAGAGGTCCCAGGGCTGCTCCTCCAGGCTCCCTGCTTGGGACCAGTGCTGCTGTTTGAATTCAGCTCTGCGTTTGCCAGCTGCAGGACTCAGATGAATTCACCTTTGTGGATTTTATTTCTCTTTTGGTGAAATAGGCATTAAATACCTCCCTCCCTCTCGAGGTCACTGAGAGGACGAGTTGAGCTGAGACACACAGAGGTCTTAGCGGCGTGCTTGGCGGGCTGTTGGACGTCACCACCCGGCCAGGACTATCACCAGTAGCTTTTATTCTGGGGGCTTGGGTGATGGGGGTGGCAGTTGGGGATAAGTATGTTAGATGCACCTGTGATCACAGGCTCCCCAATTTGCTCACTGGTCTTAAGCAGGAATCTGATGTATGGCATTTTATCTCCTGTGTCCCCACACACAGGGGCTCTTCTGCTCCCTGCCTGGCTGTGCAGGGATAACAATATGCCCGGCCTGCCTTGCAAGCCCTCCTCTGTCCTTCAGGCCCGAGAGGGCTGGGCTGCCCAGGCTAGACCGGAAGACAGAGGAAAAATGAGGCGGCAGGACTACGTCTCCTTAGAGATGGGAATTATTAATTAGCCTTATTATACAGAACTTGTCAGTGTCTTAATCCTTCGGTCTACAGAGAGGTTTATACCTCCATGGTGTGTATTGTCAGCTTGGCTAAGCAATTGCTTTTAATATAAAAGCAGAACAATGGGCCACAGAGTTTGGTTACTATCTTTATTTATCAAGCCAAACAATTCCTGGTTCCCTTTCCAGAACATCCTTCAAAGATGAGGAGAATGCCAAAGCTGCTTAATTTCCCTTTTAGATGGCTTATAATATGGGGCTTTTGTTTAATTATCCTTTTCATGTAATCTTCAGCTGACATTCTATCCTTAATATCCTAATCTTCTTTGGAGCAAAGGGGAAACTGTACTTTCCACAGCGAAAGACAAAAGTTTGCCTCAAGGAAGCACTTTTTGTTTTGCCTCTGAAGAAACTCAAAGGGCCAGGAATGAAACTCAGATGTAATTTGATAAAACGAAAGAGAAAATGGGAATCTCTAGTGGCATGCTGGGCGTGTGAATGTCGGGAGCTCATTCAGGCCTCGGCTGCAGGCCACCTGTGACACTGGTCCTCTAGGGCATGTGAGAGCCTGGCTAAGCAAGCATGGCGTCATCCCTGCTTTCACCAGTGGTAATGGTTCTGTGGGTCCTGAGATGCAGGTATCCCCAGGTGAGGCACACGCTAGGCATTCTAGACTCGTGAATGGTTTCAGTTTGACAGGTGTGCACAGGTATGCACAGGTATGCACAGGTATACACAGGTATTCACAGGTGCATAAAGGCATATACAAGTGTACATAGGTGTATGCAGGTATGCATAGCTATATACAGGTGCACACAGGTGTGCACAGATATACATAGGTATGCACAGATGCACAAAGATAGATACAAGTATGCATAGGTATGCACAGACAGATATAGTTGTACTGAGGTGTGCACAGGTGTACACAGGTATACACAGGTATCACTGCTCCTCATACCTCCTCTCTCAGTTCTGTTCTCCTCTCAGAGCCAGAATCTGGAGTCCTGAAGGAGCCTTTACCTCCAAAAAAGCCAGGGCATCTGGGGTCCCCTCAGTGCTAGGGTCCCCTCAGTGGTGGGGGTAATGGCAGGGCTGCCCTTTCCTCCACCTGGACTCTGAGAGGAGGCAGCCTGGAGCCCAGCTCACCCCGCCCAGGCCCCCTGGCCCGTCTGTAAGATACACCGATGTTCCAGGAGCCCCCTGCCCACCCAGACCCTGGTTGACCTCCCTGTGCTCCCTGCCATCTCTTTGGCCACACCCAAAGGTCCCCAGGCCACCCTCACCTTCAGGACCCCCAGGAGCACTCCCGAGGCTGGCCGTCTCCTCCTTCAGGAACGCACTCTGCTCCCAAGCCCTCTCTGGCCATCTCCCCCAGCCTGTTCTCTGCAGCCCCCTTTTAATAGCCTCCCCCAGTCAGACTCTCCCTGCACTTGCTCAGCTTCTCTGTCCACACTTTTCCTGGGATGGGGTTGTCTCATCCCATGCCAGGGCTCCTGTGTCAACTTGAGGCTGATCATTCCCGCGTTCCACTCTGCGCCTCAGCCTTGTCGCTCAGTACCAGGATCCACACCCAGCGGCCGACTCTGTCCCTCTCCAGCAGGCAGCACCTGCGTCTTAGTCGTCCCAGCTCCACTGTGAGCCTGCCCCACGCCCATCTTCCCCTGGCAGGAAACAGATCGCCCTCCACCACACTCAGCCAACTCTTCTCCCTCCTCAGTTTCCCTTGCCACGCCCCCCCAGCCCTGCCAAAATATGTCCTAAACTCAAATCCTCTTCTCACTCGCTTCTGCTGCCCAAGTCCAAACTCTGGCTCTTCAGCGCCAGCCCATCACCCCTTGTTCTTTGCTCGGGGTCCATTCCACACGCCACAGCCAGGGCAGCCACATAAACCCTGAATCACATCACATCACATGCTTCAGTTCAGTGAGTCTCCAGGCACTTCCAGTACCAGCCACGGCCAACCATGACCTGGGTCTACACCACCTGACCTTCATCTCCTGGCCCTCTACACGCTCCAGCACACTGGCTTCTTCCTGCTCCTCAGAGCCTCGGGGCCTGGGCAGTTTCTTCTCCTCCTGCCTGGAGCCTGACCGGGACCTTCCACACTTGGCTAAGGTAGTGGGTCTCAGCTCAGCAGTCAGCTCCTCCCCACGCCATCCTCCATCCTCTCACTCTGTCCCCCTGATGCAATGTTGAAGATGGCCAGGAAGCGGAGAGAATCCCACCCCCCCCCGCCCACACACGTCCACCCGGCCTCCACCGCTAGCATCTGACCGTACAGTTTCACAGCTCATGTGTCCGTCCCTCCAGCAGTGTGTCTTGTTCATGTTTCATGCACATCAAAGCAAGTTGCAGACCCCGCCAATCCCCCTCAAGTACTCTGGCACGTGTAGTAAGCAAAGTTCACTGCGCGCAGTTCTTTTGCATCTGAACTTTATACAGAGAAACATTTGAGTGCACACGTGTTAAGCACATTAGTTGGTGAGGTTTTTAGGTGTGTTATTGTTTGTTTTGTTTTGTTTTTTTGGGGGGTGATACTGGAGATTGAACACAGGACCTTCACACTGAGCTACATCCCCAGCCCTATCCATTTTTTATTTTAAGACAGGGTCTCTCTAAGTCTGTAAATTGCTGGGGCTAGGCTTAAACTGTAATCCTCCTGCTTCAGCCTCCCAGAATGCTGGGATTACAGGCGTGCACCCCCATGACCAGCTGGTGAGTTTTAATCAATGCACACACACAAGCCACGCCCAAACCCACATCAAGATCTGGAGCGCGACTGCCCCCCCAGACAGCCCCTTCCTGCCCCCCCAGGCCCCCCCACCTCCCGCAGTCACCACTTCTGATGTCTCCTCCTGTTCTAGAACTTCATAGCAGTGGGGTCATGCAGCGTATACTCTTGGGCCAGGCTGCCTTCACCCAGTGTGATCTTTGCCATCTGTCGATACTGTTAGAACCTCACCATGTCACTTGTGTGTCCTCCATCTGTGGGGCTGGGCCCATCCCCCACAGCCAGCTCCGTGGGGCGGAGCACTGACTGGGGCCTCTCCACTGCCCGGAACGGAGCCCAGCACGCAGCTACAGATGTGTGGACAGTTGTGACCCCACCCAGAAGGCAGGGTTAGGGGCTCCTTCTTTTCCCACAGCCTCAACTGAGCCCACAAATATCAGAGGCAGAAGGTGACAAGGAGCTCTTCCTTCCAACTGTGGGTTCCCTTCCCTCTTCCCCTCCCCCCCCTCCTGAAGAGGAGAAGGTTTGAACTTTAGAGATGCGGTTTAAACTGGCCTTGGCGTGGGGTGCACTCAGGCATCAGAGGGTCTTTGGGCTGCCTGGGAAGGCTTACCCTGGGGATGCAAGGCAGGAGAATTCTCCTCAAGGTTAGCTTGGAAGACTGAAAAGGAAATCCAGAGGCGAATGATTGCTGATCCTGAATTGCTAGAAGATTTCTTAATTTAGAGAACAAGTTCTCAGGAAAACATTGTCAGTTCTAAGAGATCAGCTCCCATGGGGCCCCCTGTGCTTCTGTGTCCTCTCGGCTGGGAGCGGCGTGGCTCTGGACCTCAAGACTGTTCTGTGGGAAGTCCCCAGCTCGACCCTGGTGCAGGGGCTCCGGGGGCCCACATCCCTCTGTGCCGTGTGTGTGCCCCAAGTCACCCCAGGGGGAGTCTGAGAGCAGCAGTGCACGCTGGCAATCAGGGGCATCAAGAGGGGTTCAGCACGCCAAGGCAGGGGGCTCCCACGGCAACCTGGACTGGAGGCCAACGGGGACCCCAGCTGGTCTCCAGAAAGAAGCTGGAGTGGCCGCCTCTCCCTGGGGCTCCCGTAGTCCCGCCTTTCTGAGGGAAGTTGAGAGCCCAGCATCCTGCTGACCCCCAGCACAGGGATGCATGTGGCCGGGAGGGAGACCCCACCTCTCTGGAGCCTCTTGCTAAGCTGGGGGCTTCCCAGCTACACAGGGAACTGAGGACCCAGCTTAGAGCCCCCTGCAGGGTCCAGTGGCTGCTCCTAGAGTCAGCTGACCCCTGACCTGGGCCCTGTGAGTGGCCCACACTCCAGATACCGCCTGGCCTGCTCCCCGTGCCCCCAGCAGAGGACCTGGCTATCAGACCTGTCTCTCCCTCCTTACCCCTTGGGTGGACACTCTGGGAGCAGGGTAGTTAGCAGGGAGCCCTAGTATGCTCTGCGGAGGTCTAGTCCTGAACCCTGAAGGCCATAAATGCTCTCCAAAGCCCTGGCTGATGAGTTGCAGCCCCTGGCATTCAAGCAAGAGATAGAACAAAGCCACCTGCAGACCTGCACTTGGCATGCCAACACCAGCTTACCCAGGAGACAGTGTTGGGGTCCATGTGGTCCTCAGCTCTGGACCAGATGCTGTATGGAAGTTGGGGTACATATCCCAGGGCCCCCTTTCCTGGGGGAAGGGGTCTCCAGGCTGCCCCAAGCTGGCCCACTGTTCCAGGAAGCCAGGGGCCTTGGTGGTCACTGACCTGTGTTACAACCCCCCTTCTGGAAGTACACAGAGCTGTGTCACTTCAGGCTAATTAACCTCAAACCTGGGATCGCGTCCTCCCCAGAGAATGGAGCAATGCAGTTATAAGCATTCAGAGACTTTCAAAGCACTCGTACAAGGTCCGACAATGCAAGCACTCCAGTGACAACTAGGCTATTGTGATGGATCTGTTGTTCTGACCCTCAGTGACAACCCCCAGCTAGACCCAACTAGCCCTGGTCCTGGGTCTTTCCCCAACTAAAGATTACCAGAGTGCCACAATCTGCCCCTGCCACCTTGCCACTCTCTGCTTCCTGGAAGCAGCTGCTTTGGTGGCAGCTGGGGAAGGGGAAAAGGGTTTGGGCACCAAAGCCATATCCCAAAAATTAGCAGAGCGGAGAACAGCAGTAGAGGGAGAATCTGGCCCACTTGGGGTCAGGAGATGGGCTGGCTCTGTCCTTTCCTGTCAGTGTCACTGGCAGGACCCTCCATCACTGGGATCCTGTGGCGCTCTGGACCCCCTCTGGGGGAGTGTGGTCCAGAAGAGCTCCCACCATAGAATCAATCCCCACCACCCCAGCCTGGCAGGTCCCTTTGGATTTCAGAGATTTCAGGATTGGCCTCTTGTTGTCATTATTGGCAACAAGACTTCAAACCCCAGCTATCCAACCCCTTGCTTTGCATAAGAAAGTGTCACCTACCACCCACCAGGGAGTCCTGCTTTCTGAGTGCCAGGCCGGCCTCTCTGGGACAGCCCTCCACGCAGGCAGCATTTTAGCATTCCCAGCAAGCTTCCCAGGCCAACCCAGCGTGCAGCCCAGCCTCCAGCCCTTGCTGTCTGATCAGAGCACACGCGCTCACAACATTAGCCCAAGTCGAGCTTAATTAGATAAAAGATCATTCTGCTGCCAGAAACGGACCATGCTCTCCCAGCTTCAGAGATGCTGCTTGACTGCAGCTGCTGTTGGGATGATGAGTGCCTCTTCCGGAAGAGACAGCCCCTGCCCTCTAAAGGTGTGGCAGGGCAAGAAGCCCCCAGCTTTTGTCCTGCAGGGCAGCAGTGTACTGGCAAGTGCTTAACAACTGGTTTTCCAGGAAACAAATGCAAGTCCTGATGTTTGGTTTTGCCACTTTCCGAGCTGTAAACGTCCCACCTCGGCTGACCTGAAGCTGCAGTGTGGTATCCACCGCCTTGCGGAATCCTCAATACTTTAGCAGGTAGCTTTCACGGGCCAGTGCCTCATTGCATCATTGGCTTGTGGTGCCCAGATCTGCACACCCACACCCATGTCCAAACTCCTAGGAAGTGTTTTGGGCCTCTCCACTCCTCTCCCAAGACTAATAATGCTCATAACTTGGAGAAGGAAAGGCAAGATCTCCATCTTGCGTCTCCATGGGAACCAGTAATGTGTTGCTGTGCTTGGGCCTGACCTCCAGGGTGGTCTCTGTCCCCCTGCCCTGCACCAGCTGCTGGGTTCAGCTGCCCCAGGCTTGCAGACTAGACTTGGGCTTCCAGTGTAATGCCAGCCTCCAGGCTCCAGCCTGCCCTGTCCCGTCCCTCTGGTGCCCCTGTCTCCCATGCCTGGGATGACTCAAGTGCACCTTCTCCAGGGGTTATTGGAGTGGTTCGGGGTGGGAGATGAGCCGTAACATGTGAAGCACTCGGTATGGTGTGCAGCACATAGTATGCGCTTGGTAAACAGAAGCTCCTGGTAGCAGTGGCTTTTTTCTGACTGAAGGCGATCTACACGTCTCGTGTCCCTCTCTTCCTGTAGCACATGTTCAGGGAACCTCAGCAATTATCCAGTACTCTTCCACCTGCTCCGGGTAGCCAGGGGGCAAAGCAGTTGTGCCCACCAAGAAAGCAGAGAAAGACCAGCACTTTGGGGGTAAAAAACTCACTCAGGGTCAGACCACCTCCCTGCTGTAGGGCCAGACCACCTCCCATCTGTAGGGCCACGCCAAGCCACAGCAGATCCTGAAGGTAAAGGGCCTTTGATATTTTGTTCACCATGGATTTTTACATTAATTTTTATGTTTAAAAATACTGCACTACGGGGCCGGTGAAATGGCTCAGCGGCATACGCGCCTGCCTGGCAAGCGTGAGGGCCCGAGTTCGACTCCCGGAACCCACATACGAAAAAAGGGGCCAGTGATATCGCTCAGTAGCACGGGTGCCTGCTGGCGCGTGAGGTCCTGAGGTCGACCCCCGGTACCCACACACAAAAAAAAAAAAAATACTGCACTATGGGCCAGTGAGATGGTTCAGCGTCATAAGCGCCTGCCCAGCAAGCGCGAGGTCCTAAGGTCGACTCCCGGTACCCACATTAAAAAAAAAAAAAAAAAAAAAATACTGCACTAAAATAGCATTTGTCCTAACAGCTGAGTATCTCAGCACCCCCTGCAGTTCCCACACTAGTTCCAACTCTGTCGGGGACATTGGCCTAAGACCAGGCCCAGGCCCAGGCCTGTCCCTAAGGGGCTGATTTGGGAGAATTGGTGAAGCCAGACCTGAGGTGGTCTGACCATAGGAGATGGAGGCCCAGGGTCCTTTGTCTGTCGCAGGGGTCCTGGCTCAGGAGCAGTGCTCAGGCCTGCCGAGAAATAGAGGGACAAAGTCCTGCAAAGAGCAGCACGGTCCTGGTCAGGGCATCTCTGGTCTTGGGACCCCACCCCTCCAGGAGGCCACCTCATCCCCAGCTCCACTCCCAAAGCCTCGAGGACCACAGTCACCCAGGGAGGGGCCTAATGGGGCTACAGCTCAGCTTGTTTCTACTCCGCTTCCTGCCTGGCTCATCTCTCTCTCTCACACACATACTACACACACAGTATACTTGTACACTCATGCACATACACACACAGTGCATATGTACACACATACCGCATAATACAGGTACGTATGCATATACTTGTGTGCATGTGTGTTCTATACATACATACACATGCATACATCACATTATGCACATGCATATCCATAATATACACAAGATACACCTGCACACATATATGAACATATACATGCACATATGTACACAGCATGCATATACATGCATGCACATAATAGTGTGTAATGTGCACACTGTATGCAATATATATGCACACATAATACACATATATGTACACCCATAGATTGTACACATGCATGCACACATACTCATATGCATACACGTGCACATAATACACCTATGTACACGTGTGTATACATATGTACATATATGTACACAGTATACATATACACCTAATACACACATATTATATGGATGTGTGTGCACACACATACACACCTCCCATGCACACACACCCCACCAATGAAGGATACAGAGCCTGCAGGGGTGGGGCCATACAGCCCCCTTTGAGCTTGGAGCAGGGAAAGGAGGCCTGGAACATTCCCCCTTGCAGCAAGCAGTCCACAGAGGCAGGGTCTTCTCTGGGGAGCCTTACATGTCACTTAGCAACCGCTAGGCTCTGTCCGTCTTGGACCAGAAAGGCAGCCAGGAGGTGAGACATGCTGGTTCCAAAGGGGGAGGTCCAGCACAGCTGCCCTCTTTCTGGGTTAGGACAGGAACAGGCCCTCTGCTGAGTTCCCGTCATTCCCTGGCTTTTGCCCCCTCGCTGACAATCTGCAGCCTGCTTCAGTAAGGAAGACGGATGTTAATGCAGGCGGGAATGCCTGAGCGGCGGCCCCTGCAGCTGCTCAAATCACCTGAGTTAGTGGAGTCGGCCAATTGGCCCAAGCTGCCCTGGACTGGTGTCCTCGCTGTGCAGGGGAAGGTGCTTCTGACAGCTCAGAGGCACAGCCCAGCCTCGCAGAGCCAGACAGAAAGGTTAGGGGTGTGGCAGACCATGGAGACCAGGCAGGCACAAGGACGGGGTGTTCTGGAGACCCTGAAGCTGCCCACTTGCCCCTCACACGGACAGACAGGACCTGCCTCACTGGCTGCGTCTGTCACTCAGCCAGACAGGAGAGCCACCGGCTGCCTTTGCCAGGTCCTGGGAGCACCCAGAAGGGCCTCAAAGCCTTTCCTTGCCTCCTCACTAAAAGGGGAACGAGCTATGTGGAAAGAGCCCACCTCCCTGAGGGGCCTGGCCCAGGACTCAGCCCCTGGGTCCAGACGGCTTTTGTTTCCTAAGCAGCCACACCACTCCTCAGCTCTGAGTGGCACCTTTGGAGGAACTGGAACACGTCCCCACACTCCCCAACCCAGAGTGCTCCCATGCTTGGGTGACAGCCAACCCCGGGTGAACAGCAGCTCTCCCTGTCCACACGCACAGCCCAAAGGCCAGAAGACCAGTGGGGAGGGCTCAGAGTCTCAAAGAGGCTCCAGGGCGGGGCCTCTCAGGTCCCCTAAGCACTGCTATCCCTTTCTCAAAACTCACCTAGCAGAGTGTGCTGTGGCTGCTGCTGACTGATAAGAGTGTGTCCAGGTGACAAAGGGGACTCCAGGAACAATTGATCCTAGAGATGCAACCACACGGGCAGCTCTCCTGTCTCCTGTAGCTGCGGATACAGGCAGAGTGGACGCTGAGGGCTTTCAATGGGGCTTGGAACATGCTGTCTTCAGAGCTCTTGACTTGAGGACTAACAGCAGGCCTGAGCTGGCAGGCTCCGGCCCGCTATAGCTTTCCAGAGGCCCAGGCGGGAAGCCTTTTGTCCTCAGTCCATGCGGCCATGGAGTCCCCATTCCCATCCCATCCCCAAGGAAATAGCATCATGTGCCTGCCTGCATCCCCCCGCCCAGGACATTGATGCTGTCACACCCAGTCCCATGGGTGAGGAGTCCAGGCAAGGAGCTGTTTCTCACTCCTGGGTGACAGGAGAACATGGATGGGAGGGCGTGGCCACTGGTGACTGGCACTGGTGATTCCTGACCGCTCCCTGCCATAGATCTTTTCCTTGGTCACCCAGCCCTTCACTGTGGACCAGTTTCCGAGTCTTCTGGACCTGTCTACAAATGAGACTGGTCTTGTGGGGACCTTATAAAGTTTTCGCAAAACCGCCTTCAGAAAATGTTGGCATGCAGGGAACTGTGGCCTCCTTGGTTCGTCCTTCCTTGTGACCTTGTAGAAGCTCCTTCTTTTCTCCAACACTCAGCTTCTTTATCTGAGAAAAGAAGACTTTGATCCAAACTAGACCAAGCTTCCCCTGGTCTAGGAAATGGCCTGCTGCCCAGCCCTCCCCTGTCCTCCCTGTCCTGTGGCCACCTCCCTTTCCTTCCTCTCCTCCCTCCCACTCCGGGCCAGCACCTCGCGCAGCTGCCTGCACCTGCCTAGCCCTCAGTGGCTCTGCCCACTCTGCAGGAGCTGCCACCAGGCTCCACACCCTCCTGTGCACACTGGAAAACCAGGGTGGCTACCAACTGGGATCCCCCTAGCAAGGGGACAGTCCCCAGCATGGGAGGAGGGTGGAGGTGCCTGCCACCCGGGCACGCAGCTATGGTCTCTGTGCCCCATTTCCGATGCTGAAGAAGACTCAGCACAAATAAGCTCACGGCCAGGAGGTCTTGCAGGGGTTTCGTGGGGACAGAAAGTGCCGTCAGGGCTTGGCATGGCTGAACATAGATGACTTTTCAGAAAGAGGCGGCGCAAGGAGAATGTGTGAGCCAGTTCCCCAGGCCTCCCTCTGGACTCGAGTCTCGCTACCAGTGGACTACAGGGACTTGCTGTTTGGGCATCAATGTGTATTACTGGATGTCAGGCAACGTGCCAGGTGCCAGGGACACAGGATGATCGAGGCCGTGAGAAGTGTACGGGGTGGGGGTGCAGATCTGATCACAGACCCATAAGGGGACCTGGGGGTGAGTTCTTTGGAAAGGAAAGAATTGCCCTGAATTTATCCATTTTGTAAATACAGATTTTTATGTGTCCCAGCTCTGAAGTGGGGCACCCTTCTTGTCCACCCCCCAAACCTGGAGAGATGATGAGGCCCCCGTGCCCTCCCTCCACAAGCCCAGAGTCAGGCACACTCGACGCTTTCCACACCAGCAGCCCCTGCCTGCACAGCCCTTGGCCAGGAAGAGGATGGGACGCGTACTCCCATTCCCTGCTCCCGGTCCCCCGTGCAGAAGGGAGGACTGACCACTCGTGTCACCAGCTTGTGTCTGCTGCTCAGCAGATGGGGTGACCTTCAGTGGCTGCGGGAGGGCGCTTGGATCCCAGTGGAAATGTGCACACGCTGGGATATTGGATCTCTGGCCAGCGCCATGCATCCCGCGGGTGAAGCTGTCCCCCCACAGCTGCTCTGTCGTGGTGACTGCTTTCTCCTAGAAATGACCCGGCTGTCCTGGCTGATGTTGCTGAGCATGTCAGGGGGATGCCGAGTGTCGTATCGATCTCGCACTGAGCCCTCAGTGAAGGCCCAACTGCAGTGGCCAGGAGTGCATTCAGAGCTGTCCCTCCGCTCTGTGAGAGGCCAGTGGCACCAAGGCACATGCGTCCCGTCTCTTGTGGGGTCTGTGCTGGAGGGGCTGCCATGGGGGGCTTCTGATCTGCCTGGAGGAGCAAGCACCCTCTTCCTGCACCAGGCCTTTGCACATGGCCTCCTTGGAGGCTGCAGGTGAAGTTGCAGTGTTCTTCCCCAGAAACACGGTGAGTGCCAGAGCACTCTGGGACTTTGTTTATGGTACTGGAGAACTGAACCCAGAGCCTTTGTCCTGAGCTACATCTCCAACGCCTTTTTATGTTTTATTTTCAGAGTCTTGCTAAGTTGATAAGTTGCCCAGGATGGCCTTGAACTTGTGACCCCCCTGCCTCAGCCTCCCAGAGTGCTGGGATTACAGGTGCGGGCCACCACATCCGGCCTCAATTTAGGACTTCTGGTTTGGGTAGCAAAGGTATTTCCCGCTGTGCTGCGTCTCGACCCAGCCAGGAGAGAGCCATGGACCCCAGCTCTGTTCCACCAACTCAGCCTTTGTTCTGTGAACGCCGTCCACCCTGGTCATTTGTATTTTGTTTTGTTTCTTTCCAAAACAAAGAGGAAGCTGTAGCAAGCGTCCACCTCCATGTCTGAAACCTTCCCGGTGCCTTGCTAGCATTGTAGTCACACCCCAGGGTCACCACACCTGCCCTGCCTTGGCCTGAGGACGCCTCTGCCTCCTTCTTGCCTGTCACACCAGGGTCCCCAGCAGGCAGCTCTCTGGGCCTCGTTCACCTCAGGGCAGGGAGGAAGTGGGGCCTCTGCAGATGCAAGCAGGGGAGACAGTGGTGTTCCCCACGCTCTCTGGAATGACCAGAAGCACTTGGGAGCCCTGGTTTGGGCTCGAGTGGACCCAGAGGGAAATGGTCCTGGCAGGTTCTGTGTGCACCTCTGACACTCACTGTGTCACACCAGACATGGGTGTGCAATGTTGTTGTTAGGAACATAGCTGGGGGTGGGTGAGCTAAATAATTACAAGCACGAGCACTTCGCAATTTTTTTTTGTACTGACTGAGGTTAAAATAAATAGTGTTGATCCGCTGCCCAGGCAGTAGGCTTGTTAAAGGAAATGGTATTTAAAATGATTTTTGAGCCAAAGCAATTTGGCTGCTCCGAGGCGTCCTTTATCTTTTGCTTTCAAGAGGATAATAATGTTTAAAAACGAAGTCACTCATACCATTTCCTGTCGGGAAGCCAGGCCGTGATGGGCAGCGCCTCCTCTGAGTCTGTTTACTTGCTCCGTGATGGGAAATGCAGACTTTGTGGGCCCTTCTCTGCGAAGCCTCTGGGGTTCCAGCTCCTAACCCCGGTGTCAATTGTGGCTGTCGTGATGTCACCCGTGATGGGACAGCCTCTGGACAGGATGCTCAGGGCAGCATCCAGGATCCAGCCCCGTAGGATGGAACAGGCTCCCCTGTGGCGACAGGATGGAGACCATGATGGGGCGCCCACCTGAGGAGAGGGAGACAAGTCCTCCAGGGCAGGGGTGTTCCCTGTTGTCCCCTGCATGTCAGGCAGGGACTCCAGCCTCAGCCTTTAGACTGAAAGAGACAGAGCACGCCTTCCCCAGGCACCAACAGCGGGAAGGAGCGCAAAGGCTCAAGGGCCCGGTCAGCCCCGTTGGAGCTGGGCAAAGCTTTTGGGGCAGCATGGACAGAGGCTGAGGAAAGGCAGCTCCTACCTCGGCAGCCCCGAGACGCTCAGCTCAGAGCTGCCCGGTGAGTGGTGCCCACTCCTGCTTGCAGTTCCCAGAAGCCCCGGGCAGCTCGGCGGGCAGCGCTGTAGAAGGAACTTCCCAGGGCAGTGAAAGGGGGATCCCAGCATGTCCACTTGCACCATGTGTACACACACACACACAGTGCCAAGCACAATGTCTGACATGCAACAGCGAGTGGGCACAATTTGGACCTTTCTCTGACCTTTGCTTTTATTACACAAAAGCAGAGCGCCCCTCCCCCAGGGAACCAGCAGGGGAGATCTTGTCCTTCAGGGGACAGTGGCTTCTCTGCAAAGGCTGGGCACTCTCCTTGGGGGTCCCTCCAAGATTCCCTGGCCATGCATCCCATCTTGGGCCACTTCCTTGGGCCACCAAGTCGGACCACAGAAGGAGCCACGGAAGTGAGGGACCACGACATGGGGGCTCTGGGGAGTGCTCTTCACTCAGCTTTGGGGTCACATGGCACCTAGCAGGGGTGGGGTGCTGCTGGGCCCCATGGGGAACTGTGGCCTTGCTCCCACCTCACCCCCAGGCTGGGCAGGCACCACGTGACCTCTCTGGTCCCATCCCACCGGGGACTCGGCGAGCCTCTGCCATCTGCAGGCTGAGCTGGGAAATTCAGAGGCCCGGGGTTCCCTTGGTGCATCTTAAACACACTCCCAAACCCTGCTTATTTTGCCTTTGATGGGGAGGTGGCCTTCTGGGTTTTTCTTTCAAGGGATGCAGATTTAATGGACTGTGATTTTTTCCAGATCTGCTGTTTAAAAAAAAAAAAAAGGCAGCATTAAAAAAAGCAACTCAGAATTTCTATTTGCTCAGGGAAAAAAAAATCTGCTTGCTATTCAGGCCCTAGATTTTCCTGAGAGATTAGTGTACTTGCCTGCCAAGATGTTAGCTAAAGGAAAACACATTTACTATAGATCAGAAATATTTATCCTTTTCTGGGCAGGAGATCCGAGGAGCCTCATCTGAACGTACAGCACCTGGAAATATGAGCGAACGCAGCTCCTGAGCTATGGGCTGCACTCAGACATTGAGGACTCAGGAAGTCTTTGGGGAGCAGAAGCCATGATAGGGAGATAGGGAGTCAGGCCAGGCTGTGGGAACCTGGCGGGGGGCGGGTCACTGGATCCAGACCGAAGCCAAGCCACCAGCAGAGAAAGTGGGCCTCGCCCTGCAAGATCGCTTTGCCCTGGGCAGAACATCTCCCTTCTATGCCCTGGGAGAAGGGGCAGTGGCTCCCAGGACAGGACTGACAGCAGTGAACCCCACTTCTGCTTCTTGACCAGGGAGAAGGGTCCGGCCTCCCCTGAGCTCCCTGCCGTGGCCCCCGAGTGATTTCTCCGTCTCTCAAACTTTCAGGCTCTCGTGTGCTTGCTGCCGGGAGCTGAGAGTATAAGCTCATGATTAACGGAAAAGCCTAATAATTATCCCACCAGCCCTGGGCCTGCGTCCCACAGGGAAGCAGAAGACCTGTGTGTATGTGAACAAACTGTCATTTCACAGATTTTCTCTCCTGGCTTCTTCAGCCGTCAGTTGCTATGATCAGAGTCCACCTGTCCCCAAAAGTGGCCTTCTGAGTTCTTTTCAGGGAAAATCAAGTTCAGGTTGTGGGTTGGGGTGGGGAGAGGAAGCAGTGAATTCCCCCTGATATCAGAGCCTGTTGTAAGATCATTCGCCTTTGGGACCCATTTTCCATTCACAGACGTAATTTGCCCTTGACCTCCAGCCAGCTGGGATCTCCTAGCAGAATCCGCGCCCGAGGCCGGCCAAGGCTTTGGACTCTGGCCTGTCACTCCCTGGCCCCACAAGACCGGTCTGTCAACATCCTGGGGACTCTGCCTCTTCCTGGCAGTGGAGGACCTGCTCCTGAGTCTCCACATCCCCAGCCAGGTTCAGAACGAGCCTCCCTCCCTCCCGCAGATCTGAGCGTCCACCAGGGAGAGTTGTGCTAACAAGGCCTTGGTTAACCAGGGAGCCTGTGGCCTTTAACTTGGAAGCCCCTAGATCTTGTTCAAGCAGAATCCCTCCTGGGGCTCCTCAAGGATGAACCAGTCCAGGACAGACTACAAATTCCGGGAATTTATTGCGGGGCTGCTTGTTCCCACTTATCTATTTTGGTCCTGCTCAGGTGCCTCCTGGCTATAATTTCATCTCCGGTAGATGAAAGCTCCTTTCTTCCCCCTCAGAACCGGGGAACCACTTCCTCTCTCTCTCTCTCCCCTGGCCCAGGGCCAGCTGTCTGAGCTTCCCCTAGGAGCCAGGGGCAGACCACAGCAAACCTGGCCGCCGGGACCTGAGGGACGGCACAGAGTGACATGGCCACCCTCTCCCTAGGCTGTCTTTGACTAAGGTCGGCCCCATGTGGGCAGCCTGAAAAGGCTGGGGCTTCTTTGTACTTGAAAGACAGTGCATGTGGGAGGACAAGCTCAGGAGAGAGGAGGTGTGGGGGCCCATGGGCCCTCTGGTAGACGGGCTGAGTGGGACACGAAAGCTCGTGGCCCTCTGGTGAGGGGGAGCCGGCACACCAGGCTCTGTGTCAAGTGCTGGAGTGTGGGTGTGTAAGAAGGTGGGGTGGCAGCAAGTCTGTGTGGCTGGTCTGTGCCTGTGTCCCAGGCCTGTCATAGCCCATGTGCATTGAAGCAGACAGGGCAGTATGGGCTCCCCTGGCTGCACAGCCACTCAGTAGCCTGGTGACAGCCACCATGCTGAGATGTCACAGCCAAGGCAGCATTTCCCAGGAACAAACCACCAGTGTCTAAGTCAGGCCTCGCCTGTCTGGTGTCGGCCGTAATGAAAAAGTAGGTGCTTCAGGCAGGGCATGGTGGGGCACACATGTCAGCCCACTCTCCTGGGGGGCTGAAGCAGAACTGCAGGTTCCAGCCCAGCCTGGGCAACTTGTGACTTAGTGAGACCCTGTCTCAAAATAAAAAGGCTTGGGGATATAGCTCAGTGCAAAGGTCCTAGGTTCAGTCCCTAGTACTTCAAATAATTTTTTTTTAAAAAAGCAGTTGCTCCAGAAAATAAAAGCAAGGCGAGAGGGCACCTTGTCCACTGGGGCGTTTGGAGAGCCTCAGTACCCCAGGGGCCACCTTTTCATAGTGAGCTGGGAGGCCCCCCACCCTTCCAGGGGGGATGGTGTGGAGGGACAATGTGGGAGGGGGCGTCTCCCTGCTCACCAAAGCAGGTCAACAGCACAGTAGGGATTTGTGAGTATATGTGCGTGTGTACATGAATGTGTGTGCACATGTATATGTGCATGTGTGCACATGAGTGTGTGTTATATATACATGAGTGTGTGTGCATGTGTGTACATGTGAATGCATGCATGTGTATGCATAGATGAGTGTGCACTGAATGTGAATGTGTGTGCATGTGTGTGCACATGAATGCATGCATGTTTGAATGTGTGTGCATGCACAGATATGAGTGTGCACTGAATGAGAACGTGTGTGCATGATAGTTTAGCATTTAATTCCCTCTGCGGAGCTGGTCCCTCCGCAGCTTCTATGCTATGCGCAGACCTGGTCATGAAAAGCTGAGGCTCCCCAGGCACAAGGGCATGCAGCTGCCCCCTGGGGCAGGGTGCCAGACACTGCCCAGCAAAAGAGAAGCTCATCCTTCACCCAGGCCACTCCCCAACACGCTAGCCCAGCCTCGGATACTGCAGCTCTGAGTCAGAGTCGGAAGTGTGAACTGGTTGGCCGTGTTTCCCTTTCCCTGCGGGTCTGGGATTAGCTTCAGAGAGAAGGGACCAGGTGCTCTGCCTGTTTCCTTTGCCTTCTTATGGACACAAGTCTGGGTGCTGCTGAGCACCCTCAGGCCCAGCCCATGGCTGCTGCAGGCCCCAGAAAGCACCAGGGCTTCATGCTCCACTGGTTTGGGGGCCCCAGGGGAGCCGCTGCAGACCAAGAGCCATCCCAGGGTTGCAGGTAGGACATCTGGGGACAGAGCTGGCTCACACAGACCCTTTAGGAAAGCAAGCAGGGCTTGGGGGAAGCCAGTTATTTACACCTGGGACGTGCACTGTCATTGAGCTGCTGCTGGAGATCCAGGCGTGGTGGTGACAGAGAGACAGGAAGCTGAGTGGGCTTCCCAGCCTTCTCCTGCCATCTCCGATTTCTGTCCCCCAGAGCCCGCAGGCAGAGAGCGCTCACCGTGGACATCTCTGTCTGGCTTGGCACTTGGCGTTTGAGTGCTGGTGGGACAAGGACACAGGGACCGTGCAGGAAAGCCTGCAGGCTGGTGTGCAAGCTGGCCAGATTTTGCAAATAAAAATTTCGGATGCCTCGTTATGTGTGAACTTCAGATAAACAACCAGATTTTTTTTAGCATAAGTAATGTCCCCTACAAAGTTTGGGATCTACCTGAAAAGTTGATTTGTGGTCTCTCTTAGACTCAAATTTATCTCATCTGCTGCGAGCTTTTCTCTGTGCCTCTTCCTGCTTCCCCTTCCATATCCTCTACTGAGCACTAGTTTGGGGGTCCTGTGATGCACAGACCCCTGCTGGCACCCACATTCCCTGGCTGACCAACCATGGCGTCCCCTGTTCTTCAGCATCTTCCCTGAAACCCTGTGGCGGGAGGAAGCCGAGGGCCCCTGTCTGTCCCCCTGGCTTCCAGATCCCAGGGAAAAGGCTGTGGAAAGGTGGCCAACGGTTTTCGGCTCTGGGTTGGGACACATGCACGGTGCAGCAGCGAGGAGACCGCAAGTGGACGGGACAGACCCAAGGTCAACCGCAGCTTCAGAAGGGGCTGGTTAGGATTCACAGAGTGGCCCGCACTTGCCCTGTGCTCTGGAGCCCTAGCTCCCTGCTCCCCCTCCGGTCCTGGGCCAGGGATGAGCCCACACCCAGCCTCTGGTGGAAAGAAGTGGCTTTGGAGAAAGTGTGTCCTTTCTCTAGGCAGGAACATTTGCAGTCAAGTCTGTGTGTGGAATTTTTATTCCTCTAATACAGCCTAGGCAGGATTTAGTACACAAGTTCTCCAGAGGAAATGCATCCAATAAAAATTTGATGGGCTCCGGCAGCTCAGCAGTCTCCTTATGAATTCCAAGTGTTTGCTCGGTCCCTGGCTTGGGCAGGGGCTCAGCTGCAGTCTGAAAATGACCCCTTTGGGGAGGGAGCCCTCGGCGGAAGGGCCTGCCCCCAGTCAGGAAGTCACCTTCCTTCCACTTTACAGGAAGGGACAGGGGTCCTCCTCCAGGGCTGGCATGGGGCACTTCTGGCCTCAGGCCCCAGGAAAGGGCTAAGCTCCAGGGCTTTGGGGGTGGGGACCCAGGGATCCCATTGCTCGCAATTCCAAGGGGTGGGGAGCAGTTGCCTATGATGATCATGAAGGGAGTTAAGGAACAGAAATGAACTTACTATGGTTAGTGGGAAGTGTCATAAACTTGCAGTGATTTTCCTCTGACACTTTTGTCTGAACACTTCCGTTTGCTTCCTAGTGAGGGCCAAAGAGCGGTGTGTGGCCCTGCCCCTTGGCACTGCCCTGGACTCCGTGGGTTATGCTGGGCACTGGTGGGCTTGGTAGGAAGCTCCCTGAGCACAAGGGCTGGGTCTGCCCACCTCTCCACCCTCCCCTGGTTGGCCTGGGTCTCTCTCCAACTGGCCCTGGCAAGATGTTACCTGCAGCATAAGGAAGGAGGAGGTGACCACCCTCTCTGTCCTTTCCAGAGGCAGAGCGTGAGGACAGCTGCAGGAAGGTTGCATAGCTGGGCCCGATTGCAGCTCTGCCACTCATGAGCTGGGTGGCTATATCGAGGAGGTGACCTTCCTCAGGCCGTTTACAAGGCTCTAAAACAGAACAATTGCTGCCATCCTCCCAGGGCACTGAGGGGACCAATGAGAAAGCATGTGCAAAGCACTTGGCCCAGCGGGGTGTGTGCAAGGCTGGTTCCTGAGCTGCCTGGGATGAGCCAAGCCCAAAGTCCTGGTCCCACAGGCTTCCTTCCCTGGGCCAACGTCCACTCCGTCTCTCTTGCGGTCTTTCCCGTTTTCATCAGTGTCTGCTTAGCTCTCTACTCAGCTCCGCAGCCTGTAGGAGGGGAGAGGCAGTGTGCCATGGCCTGCGGTGACCCACAGTGGGACTCACCGGCCACCATGCTGCCCACACTTCCGGTCAGAGTTCTCCGCCCCACCCTAGTACCCTACTGCCCACACTGTGTCACCAGGACAGGGTCCCAGGGAGGAGATGCAGGAAGGGATGGGGAGAAGCAGGGACCAGAGCTGCAGCCCAGGGTTGGGGGGTGAGGCTCTGACCCCAGAGGCCTGGGGGGTCTGGGGACCCGGGGCCTCGATCTGGGCCTCTGAAGACAGACAATGTGTTCAGAGGATGCTGTCCTGGTCCCCGCCCCACTGCAGGGCACAGGGACACAGGGGTGGCCCCACCGAGTCTGCACCCACGGGGCCTCAGGACACGCGGGACCCCAGGTCACACTCCCCTCCCCACAGCCTCTCCCGGCCACGAAGCACAGGTCCGACTGCTGGGCCCCGGGCGTGTGGATAGCTCCAGGATGTCCTGCCTCCTTTCTGCTTCACACTCACGTTCACACTCACACACACGCCACGCATCCACACGCTACACTCATGCTTACACACCACACATGTTCACACAGCACACACGCACCACACACCGCACACTCACGCGTTCACACACGTACAGTCACACTCACATTAACACTCACGTCCACACTGACAGATGTGCACACCACACACACACACACACGTACGCACCACACACATTCACTCACCCGTTGCATCCACACACCTCACACACACAGAGTCGCAGACATGCTGGGGCCCTCGTCCGCGCTTACGCGCTCACCGTCTCCAGCCTCCGCCCACGTGTGGGGACCCCGGCTGCGCTGTGCTGCGCTCAGCCCTGAGGACCAGGTTATGGGCGTGGTGCAGGCCAGCACTGGGGTCCGCAGCCGCTTGCCCCCACCTCCGGCTGCACTCAGCCTCCCTGCCCTGCCCTGCTTGGGAGGAGACAGCGCCGTCCCCTCGGGCTCAGAACTCTGCGTGGCGTAATTGAAAGTGGCTGGGCTCAAATTGTGTTTTCCAAGGAGCTCATATGATGGGAGTAGGGACCGTGGAGGAGCCCCGGCGGCACCAAGACACCGAGCCCCGGCCAAGAGGCTCCTGAGTTGCTGCAAATTCGGGCCCCACTGCCCTGTCCTAGTAGAACAGAACCTTGACCACAACAAAGGGCATCTACCTTTGGCAGGCTACACCTGTCACCTGCACCAGCCTCCCAACGGAGTCCTGCCCTGCAAACAGACTTTACTGGTGCCACAAGGCAGCTATCCAAAATATGTTTGTTGACTGAATGCTGGCCTGTGCCCCAGGGCCTTTGCTCCTGCCACTCCCTCTCTGTTCTGTACACTTATTCCTTCCACAAACCCTTACTTATAATTCCAGCAAGGTTTAAGGAGTCCTTGGCCATGTTCCAGACAGGGCATTAAGTGCTTCCCTTATTAGCTCATTAAATCTGCTCAACACCTCTAGGAAGCAGGAATTAGTATGGTCAGCACATTACAGATGGGGGGGCTGAGCCCGAAGAGCTCAGCCCTCAACTAATGGGGGTGGGGATGGGGAGCTGCTCTTCTACCAGGTCTCCTCCTATGAGCAGGGCGGGGCTGAGCCCTGGGTCCTCCTGCCAATCCCTGCCGCTGCCACAGTGACCCTCCAGTCCTGGGGCAAGGCCACTGCTTCCCAGCGCCCCATCAGGAGAGGCATTCCAGAAGCTGCCGGACACCTGAGCGGGCCCGGGGCCTCGGAGGCTGATCGGTTGCTAGTCAGGACGGGAGCTGGGAAAGCCGTGGGGTTAGAGAAGGGTCCCCAATGGGCAAGAGATGCTGCTTCTGTCCCTCTGTCACCTCTATGTCACAGCACCCAGCCCAGCTCATGTCACATGCTCAGAAGATATTCATGGAAAGGAATGAATGAAGGAGGAGGGAGGGAGGAGAGGAGGGAAGAGGTTGGGAAGGTCAGAAGGAGGAATGAGGGAAGGGACAGGGGAGGAAAGAAAGAAAGAAGGAAGGGAGGGAGGGAAGACCGAGCAGAGGAGGGCAAGAGCCCAGAACACAAAGGAACAGGAAGGGCGAGAACCCCCCCATCTCTGACCTGAAAGGCCCGGGCACCGGGCGCTGCCTGCCAGAATTGCCACTGTCCCGTCCCGGCCTCCTCCTCTATCCAGATTTCTGCAGCACGTACAGCTGTGCACATGAACCAAAGGCCCGCGGAGGGGCCAGGGTCATCGGTAGAAGCTGAACCACATGGGGAAGTGCCCATCACCTGAGACCCATGCTAAGTAAAGCCCATGGGTGGGGACAGCCTGGAGTCCCTCCCCAGTCTGCTGCGGGTCTCTCCCAGGCAGGACGCTGGCCTGGGTGGACGAGGCTTGTCCTACCAGCCCTTAGTGACAGCTTGGCCTCCTTCACCGCTTGTTTCAATTTAAAAGAGCAAACACAGAGCCCTTCTTACAAACACCTCACTACATCAAACCCTAGCCGGGCGCCGCTCCCTCCCTCTCCCCTCTCTCCTGTCCTCAGATGAATCGGTGGCCGGTGGTGACAGAGCCCTAGGCCTCCACCATGGCCAGTGCCACTTGGAGGTGGGGGACACAGATTCAGGGCAGAGACTGGACGCTGTGACACAGGTTTGATTTCTGGACCGTCGGCCTCAGCACACTTTATGGTCCGCAGACACTTGGGCCGTTTTTCCCCTCCTGGTTTAGTCTATTTCTGGATTATTGTCTATAAGTTTCAAAATGGCCCAGATCCCTGCATGGTTTATAAATTAGGGCTGGATTCTGAAGCGCCCAGGAGTGCTGCTATATTTTAAATGGTGTCAGAGTTTCCATTATAAACCCCATTTCTTGGAGGTTTATAACTTGGCCATAAAAACGCACAGAGGCCTGAGGTTCAGGCTGCGTCCAGCACAGATCATCCCTTCTCGGCCTCTGGGTAGGGACATCCGGCAGGTGCACGACTGGGAGGGGACATCAGGGGTCCACGTCCAGCCAGGTGAGCTGCGAGGTCCAAACAGAGGCCCAGAAAGGATTCATAGAAATCCAGGATGCTTCGTGGCAGGTGGGTGAGCAACGAGAGGAACTTGCTGACCCTCGATGCTTTTCCCGGGCCACACTCTCTGACCATCACTCCTAAGTCATAAAAATAATAAACATCTGAGGCCACCTAGGTCCCTTTCTGCAAATCACTGACACAGTGACAAAACAGATATGGTCAAGGCTAATTTTCATGTTAGGAAGAGATTCCATGCTGGGCTGTTAGGACTGGAAATCATACCAGTCGTGTCAGTGAGTCGCCTGCTTGGGACAGCGGGAGGTCACCACCAGCCCCTCTCAGGCCTGAGGGGCTCAGAACAAGAGGCAGTGCCTGGGGTTCCGGTTGGATAGGTCTGGGACAGGGACTTAGTAGCTGACCTGTTCTGCCTCCCCAGACCACTGTTGAGGAAAGACACCACCGTGGTGTGACTATTGATCCTGGTTTATCAACTGGACCGGATTAATAATCACCTGGAGGATTTTAATAAAGTCCACTTCTGGGTGTGTCTGGATGGTCATGGAGGTGTGGCCTTGGGTCTCTATCTGGTCCCTGGCCCCTTTTTCTCTGGTTCTGTTCCCCTGCTCTGCTTCTGGCCACCATGAACTGAGCATCTTTTCTCCACCACACCCTTCCACTATGATGTTTGTGTCTTGGAGCCAGCTAACCATAGACTGAACCCCATGAAACCATGAGCCAAATTAAACCTCTCCTCCTTTAAGTTGTAGGTGTCCCAACAAAAAGAAAGCTGACCATTGTGCCTGGGATCAGACATTCAGTTCCTCAGCCTCTGATATCTGCTTCTGGTGACATGGCCTGCAGCACCCCTGCATGCTCACGGGAGCAGGGGACACATGGGGACATTTTGTTCCTTAGGAGGTGGGGTGCAGGGCTCACCCACTGTGCCTGGGACACAATGTGTGGGCCGTCACCATAGCTCTTACTGTGTGTGATGAGCAGGGGGCTGGCACACAGCAAAGCCAGGGCAAGAAGAGGAGGGGACACTGGAGGATGCAGCATCCACCCATGGTCCTTCAGCATTGGGGTCTGGAGTCTCTTCCCTGATCCTTGGTGTCCTTGGGCCGGAAATGTGTGGCTGACATGGGTGGCTTCCCCTCCAGCCTGCCCAGCACTCAGAGCAAGGGACAGACCTCTTCACTGGGCCCACCTGGCACCTCAGGCTCTGATGTCCTGCCACAGGTGGCTGTATCTCTGCCTTCCACGCACTGGGTTCGCAGCAGCAGTGTCGCTCCTAATTTGTTTGAGGCCATTGCATGGGGTGCCTGAGTTTGGGGATCACTGTGCCTTTACCAGCTTGGCCTCACCCCTGGGGCTCTTTCCAAATCCTTGCCCTCCATCCCCCCTGCATAGCACCCCTCTGGGAAAACTCCCAGGAGCATTGAGCCCCCGTCGCAAAGCCTCCATGGAGTCCCTCAGCGTCAGCAGCATCAGCCTGTGTGTTCCCCCCATGGTCAGGCACTGAGCACCTTCGAGGAGTGAGGCCTCACTGCCCTCCCAACCACCCCTCTTCCACGCCCTCTGCATCTGTGCCCTGTCCCTTTCCTTTAGTCAAGACAGAATAGCAGGGCTTGGTGGCACACACCTGGAATCCCAGCACTCTGAGGCAGAAGGATTTAGAGTTTGAGTCCAGCCTGGGCAAATTAGCAAGAACCTGCTTCAAAATAAAAATAAAAATAAAAAGGGCCAGGGATGTAGCTTAGTGTGAAGGCCCTAAGTTCAATTTCCAGAAAGAAAGAAAGAAAAGAAAGAAGGAAGGAAGGAAGGAAGGAAGGAAAGAAGGAAGGAAGGAAGGAAGGAAGGAAGGAAGGAAGGGAGAGGAAGAAAAGAGAAGGGAAGGGAGGAGAGGAGAGGAAGAGAGAGAAAGATTAGATAGATGATATAGATAGATAATAGATAGATGATAGATGATAGATAGATAGATAGAAAGGAAGGACAGGATAATGCAGGACCAGCACTGGGAGAAGCTCAGACTTGGAAATCAGGACGTCCCAGGTTTGAATACTGGAGGGACGACATCTTAGCTCTGTGACCTCGAGCGCCATTTTCTCAGCTGTGATATGGGGATGGTCTTCCACAGATCCAGTTTAGGAGAAAGGGAAGTAATGAGTGCAAGTCACTTAGCATCTTACAGGCATTTGCTTGCTTGTGGATAATCGTCATCGTCACTTTGGATGTGTGCTCCTGGTCAAAGAGAGCAGCCCCAGGGTCGGAGACAGGAGTCGGGGGTGCCCGGGTGCCCTGGGACATATCTGCGCTGTCTCTGACATCCCACAGGACGTCTGGGACACCTCCTGGGCTTGGGGAGAGGGAAGGAAGCATCTGGGATTCAGGGTGCTGCCATCCTGACCAGGCCCAGAGTTTCTGCCCTGTCCCCACTCAGTGCCCAAGGCAGGCGAGGCCTCCTGCTCTCCCGTCCCTGGACCCTGGCCAGGTCCCTCCGGGCTGGGGCTCCTGGGCCATGGACCTGGGCTGCGTCTGTGCAGCCGAGGGGCTTTCCCGGCCCCTGAGCTCTGCTTTGCCCCAGTTCCCTTCCCCAGGGAGTGCAGGGCCCAGAACACAGCACGGCCCCCACCCTCTGCAGGGGGCTCACTATCCCCCATTTCTTCCAGGCGTCCTGGGCTTGCCGATCCTGACTGAGGATCACAGGCCTGTCCACTAGACAAATGGCACCACGTCCCCAAGGTCATCCAGCTCTGCCCCTGGCTGCTACTTGGGGCCTCGCAGCGTAGAAGTCACTGAGGCCGTTCCAAGGTGGACACCAGCTGGCCACTCATGAGAATGCTTCCCATTCATTCATTCATTCATTCAAAATACTTCCTGATACTTACCTGGCAGGGGAGACACCATGATCACGAAGGCGGTTTTCCCAGGGCGAGGCTTATCCATTGCACTCAGGATGTGCTGACCCCTGCGATTTCCCTAAATGCGGGAAACTCGACTGCATAATTTGTGGTAGTGGGGGACTGCGTTCGCGCTCTCCCCTGAGGAAGAAAAAAAGAAAAAAAAAAAAAAACTTCCTCAGCTGCTGCTCTGTGCCGCTGTGCTGGGTGTCTGGAAATGGCAGAGCACAAAGCAGACAGAGGCACCTACGACCTGGGCTCACTCTGGAGCAAGGAAATGTCCCCCAAGAGTGGCATCACTAAGGGACAGAAATACGTCCTGAGGAGTGTGTTGCTAGGCGGTTTTGTCATTGTGTGAGTGTCACAGAGTGTCCTTATGCAAACCTAGTATGCCTATCCTGCTGCATATTGAGGCTGTGTGGTGTAGTCACTGCTGTATGTATGATTCATGTATGTGTGCATGATCTGGTGTATGTCTGATCACGTATATATGTATGATCTGATGCATGTATGATTGTGTATATGTGTGATCTCAGGTATGCATGATCATGCATGCGTGTGTGATCTGTGCAGGTATGGTCATGTGTGTATGATCTGATGCATTCATGATCATGTATGTATAATCTGATATATGTATAATCATAGATGTGTGCAATCTGATGTGTGTATGGTCATGTATGATCATGTGTGTGATCTGTGTATGTTCCTACATGCATGTATGATCTTCCTGTGTGTGGTCATGTATTATGATCTGACATGTGTAGCAATGTATATATGTATGGTCTCGTGCATGTATGATAGTGTATGCATGTATGATCTCTCTGTGTGGTCTGTGTATATGATCTGATTGTGTATGGTCACATATATGTGCATGATCTGGTGTGTGTATGATCATGTGTGTATGTGTGGTAGGATATATGCATGATCATGTGTGTGTGATCTGATATATTTATATCTATGTGTGATCTGCTATATGTATGATGTACGTGTCTATGATCTACTGTATGTATGATCATGTATGTATGTGTGGTCTGATGTATGTATGATCTGTCACTTGCTGAAATGTTATTGTGCAGCGTGTGACGATGCGACAGGTAGAAGGTAAGCAGTGAAAGTAGAAAGGACAGTAGCACTGGATAAGGAAGACAGGAGGAAGCGGGGTGTCCTGAGAGAGGACAAAATGCAGTTTCAAATGGAGGGCAGCAGGTGAGTCAGGTTTGCCTCGAGGCTGCTGTGTAACAAGCAGGCTTGGAATCTCGGTGGCGGAGGAGAACAGATATTTTTTTAATTTCTTACTGACTGTAGGCTGCAGCGGCTCTGCCCAGGCCCAGGGGCAGGGGCAGCTCCATCCTGTGTGCCTCACCATGGCACCTGGACTGGGCCTTGGTTTTCGGAGGGCAGAGGGAGGGCAGGGCCATCAGCCACTCAGTGCCGCACAAGCCATGCAGAGCCCCTGCCCAGCCACAGGACGTCACGGGCACTCCCCTGCACAGGTCCAAGCAAGCCACATGGCCAAGTCCAGCACCCGGCACACATGGGGGGCAGGAGTCACACTTGCTGAACAGGGGGGTGTCGTCCCCAAGACACAGGAGGAGCCACTTGGAGAAGGCGGGGAAGGGCGTCCAGGGAAAGGGAACCATGAAGGCAAAGGACTCTTCCTAGTTGCAGGGTGGCAAGAGAAAGACAGAGGTCCTGCGGGCTGCAGGAAAGGCTGGCTTTTCTCCACGGGAAGCGGGAGTAATGTGGTCCTGGGAAGCCAGAGCCTCTATACTGAATCTCATCCCCAGCTCTCTTTAATAGATGTTATTTTGAGACAGGGTCTTGCTAACTCACTAAATCACCCAGGCTGGGCTGGAACTCATGATCCTCCTGCCTCAGCCTCCCGGAATGTGGGTTTTACAGGAGGTCAAGTTCAGGGAAGGGAGTCACCTTAGATGACTGGAGGGCCAGGCGAGGAGCTATGAAGTAGTGAGAAGGGGTGGATTGCAGATGGATTGGGACCAAGTGGCATGGAGAGAAAGAGAAGCTTCCAGGCTACAGGGGTCCCAATGTCAGCAGCTGTGTGGGGTCCAGAGCACCACCCTCGGGAATTTCAAGTGGAGAAACCATGGGCACTGTGCGAGAGTTGGGTCTTTTGAGTCCGGAGGGGAGAATTTGTTCCAGGTCCCTGCAGCAATTCACATGACCTTTTCCCTTTCTTTGTACGTGACTCTGAGTTCAAATCCCCCTCTTACAAGGGCAGCAGCCACCTCGGACCCTCCTCCCCAACCCCAGTGTGACCTCGTCTTGACTGATGTTCTCACTGTGAGCCTGTCCCAAGTAGGGCACATCTGAGGCCCTGAGGATGTCAACAGATTAACCTGGGGGGACACAAGTCAACCTCAATGACATCTGAGTGAGGAGAGGTGGGGTCGCCGCATCTGGCTCAGATGCCAGCCTAGGAGCCTCTTCCTGCTCTAGGCTGGGCTGGGACTCCCCCTATACCCTGCTGCTCTCCTCAGTGAGCCCCCAGCCCCAACGTTGCCCCAACCCTGGGTGGACCAGCGAGCCCAGCCCAATGGGAGGAAAGCGTTTGGGTGCGTGGGGTGCTGCTGCAATCTGCGTGGGCGCCAGCTGGGGAAGACACTAAAGGCCAGGCAGGGTCTGACTTGAGAAGAAAGATGAGACCCTTCTTCGTGGAGCAGCTGGTTCCGGGAACACAGGTGGACCAAGCCCTGTGCCCATCACAAGCGGGTGCTTCTGGCCACCAACAAAGGGTGCAAGAGTACAGTGGGAAGAAGGTGCCACTTCCCATGGGGCACCCCCGCTTCCGATGCCAACCAGACCCGTGGCCCCCCAGGCTCTGAGGGTGTCTCACTTGGGGCCCCTCACAGTTAATGGCAGAAAAACCCGCCGAGACACATGGAGGATTCCAGACAGTCCTAGAGGATGGGCCAACAGAACAGAATGTCTGCCGACTCCTGCTCAGTGTGGGCCTGGCCCCCCGGCGGTTTCTTGCCCTGGTGACCTCAGCAGGTCCCTTAAGGCATTAGGAAGAGAAAGGCCATCAGGGAAGAGTCTAAATGGCGGACGGTGGCACCAGACAGCCTGATCCTCATCAGGACACCACCATTCTCCAGGGATGTGACTCTGGCTGAGTCACTTAACTTTCTGTGTCCCCTCCTCATGGGCTTCAGGGTGTAATGGCTCAACACAGAGCTTGGCAGCCACTGCACCATCAGCCCTTGCAGTCACCCCACCCAGTGCTGGCACCACTGGACTTAGCCTAGGCCAGGGCTCTTGCCAACACAAGGGGCTGCCTCCCACGAGCCCTGTGATGCCCACCCAGCTCATCCTTTTTATTTTTTCTTTAAGTACTGAGCACCAAGCCCAGTGCCTTTGCCCACAGGTCCCTGAAGACCCCAGACCCCTTTCCCTTCCTTAAGATACCCCGACAATTGGCAAGAGGGACGGGGGTCCTAAACGAGGACCTGTGCTTCATTTCAGCCTCTGGAGCTCAGGGTGCGGATCTTCGCGGGTTTGTGCATCTGGTTTGTGTCCCCCTTCCCCAGCGGAGCTCCCCAGCCCCAGCAGGGTGCCCTGCCTCCCGCAGGCAGAGCGCACGCTGACTTTGTAAAGTCTCCGCCACTGATCACAAAGTCGAGGGTTCCACCACAGAGGGGTTTTGTTTGGAACTTAAAACACTTGCTCAAATTCATGACAAAAAATGTCAGATGTGTCCACAGCTAATTATTCATTAGATGCTTAATTAGTGTGGGATGATCATGACATTTTAATGTTATTAATTTTTATACTGTAATAGAAGTGAAATTGTTCTGCTCTCCTGCAGCCTCCTGTTGGAGTCACACTGTGGAATTGGGGGCTGGGAGGAGGCTGGGGCCCTCGGGGCAGCTAGCGCCAGCCAGGCAGCGTGCTGGCCCAGGTCCAGAGCACACACCTCCCTCCCCTGGCTGGGAGATGCTTCCTCTAGGCCACAGAGCAGCCTCTTGGGTGTTGGACCCTTCACATGGCCCAGCTGACTGTAGGAGCAGCTGAAATGAGGGGAGAGGGTAGACCAGCTGGCTCTGCATGCTTCCTTCCTATTTCATGTATCTTAAGGTTTCATGTTGCTCTTTTCCTGTACCCAAGACAGGGAAACCAGCAGCCATCCTGAAAATCCCACACGGGAAAGAAAGGACTAACGTAGTCCTAGTCAAAGGGGCTGCAGAGGGCCACCCAGTGTCATCAGACCTGGTTCCCACTCCCACAGTCCAGAGGAAGGGCCCACCCAAAGAGATACTACAGATTTTCAGACCAACGGAAGCGAAGGGAGTCCCAGTGTGAGCCCTTGGTGGCCTCTTCTCTGTAAAATGGACATAGCCCTATTATTATTTTCTAATTAGGAAAATAATCCATGCCCTTGTTTAGGAATCCAACCAGACAGAAAGGAAAGAGATGACATAAAATCCCTGGAAATCCCACCATCCAGAGATAATAGCTCTTAATTCTTACTGTATGAACTACCAAGCTATCTTTAGGTGCATAGCTATGAGGATTTGTACAAAAATGGTCTCGCAGTAGACACCGCTGTCTTGTAATCTTCTTTTGTTCGCTAAATAGCATCTCATGAGCACGTTCTCCGGGCAGTGGGTGCAGATCTGCAGAATCCTTTTTGGTGGCATTTTATTCCATTCTACAGATATGCAGGGATTTATCTAACCAGTCTCTGATCGTTGGCCATTTGGATTATCCCTAATTATTTACAGTTAATCTCCAGGTCCTTCTAATCATTCCATGTTGGCCCAATTAATCCCTTTGGAGAAATTCCTAGAGACAGCACTTATTGGTCACCGAGGTCCTCATAGGAGGAAAAGCTTTGAGCTCACGTCTGTCTACCTGTGACCATGGCTATATTAGTCAGCTTTGCCATTGCTGAGACACAATACCTGACACCACAACTTAAAGGAGGAGAGGTTTAATTCACTCACAGTTTCAGGGGACTCAGTCCATGGTCTGCTGGCTCCAAGTCATGAGCATCATGGCAGAAAGGCAACGTGGAAGAAAGCTGTTTAAATCATGGTGGTTGGAAAGCAGAGCAGGGGAACAGTGCCAGAGAGGAAGGGGTAAGGGACCAGATTTAGTATCCAAGGTCACACCTCCATGACCACCCAGACACTCCCCAGAGTGTGCTTTTCTAATCCCCTACAAGACTCCCAAGCCAATCAAGTGAACAATTAAGCTTAACCCTCACAATAGCCAAGGGTTTCACTTTCCTGAAGTAGCCCCACCTGTGAAATGGCATAATAACCCTGTCTTGCATGATGGCGAGAATGCAGGAACCAGCATGGGGCCTGGCACTTAGTAGGTGCTGCTAAATGCGAGTCCTTTCTGCATGGTCATGGTGTGCTGACTCTCATTCCAAAAAGCACTGTAGGTAGTATGCATTGTCTCTTTCCATCTACGATTCCATACGGAAGGACAAGTAAGAAGCAGGGGAAGGCTCAGGAAGGGCTCCGGCCAGTTCCTCAGTGCGCAGCTCCAGCTGAGCTGGTGGGAAGAGGGGTGATGTGTGCGGCTTGTCCTCAAACATTCAAGGTCAAAGGCATCAGAGCAATGAACACATCCTTCTGCACACTCCATCTTGCCACCTGCGTCAGAGAAAAAATATCTTGTCCATTCCATCCCAGGAGTGAGCTTTCTGACCATGAGACCCTTTCCAAAACAGGGGAATCTAAGCAAAGGTTTGAGCCAAGGTCCTGAAAGAGAAGTCCTGCCTTGGGCAGTGGTGGTCCCCAAGGTGGCCTGGAAGACCCTTCCTTCACCCAGCTTGGCCATGACTTGGCTACCCCAGGGGCCGTCCAGCTTGGGCAGCCACAGAGCTGTCAGGGACTCTTAGTTTCCCAGCCTTGAGAAGAAGGTCAAGGGCTCCAAGAAGCTTCTCCCATGGGGGCAAGAGGGTGTGGGTAGCAAAGTGATGTCCACCAAAGGCTGATGTGAGAAATAATGGAACATAGCCATGGGGGTGTGGGGTTCTATTTGGGAAAAACACATCAGGGGCCGGGGTGCTCTCAGCAAGGCCAGGGCTGCTTATCCACTCTCTTTCTATGCCATTTCAAAACTTACCTGGTAAAGCAGAGCTGAGAGTTGGGCCCCAGACTTCCAGGAGCTCCTTCCAGGGATGCAGCTGCACCCCCTAGACTAAAGGCTGAGCCATCCTGTAGCCCTATTCCTAGTGGGCCGTTCTCCCCCCTCTATGGACCTGTCCCTTCTGGGTCTGGCACCAGCTTCCTTAGAAGCCCATGTTGGGTGTCTCAACTTGTGACAAAGTGCAAGAATAGAAAGATCTGGAGGTGCACGCTGATCCCAGAGTTCCTGAAGTCCTCCTGGGCAGCTGTCATGGGATAAGGCACACCCACTAGTCCCTAGAGATGGACAGCACATGAGATGGACAGCCGCCGATGGACTGTGGCTTGCAGTCTGTACACTCTGCCCTGGGGAGAAGGGGCCCTGAACCCACCCAGAGTTGGCCCCAGACAAGGGCCAGGCTGACCCAGAGTGGGGAGGACGGTGCATTCATAGCTCCTAAGCTGGGAAGAGTGGAGTCTCGCCTTCTGTGGGCAAAGGGAGCCTGGCAAACACTGATCTCCCCTTGAAGTCAAAATTGACAGCTCCGCATTCGGTGCCCTGGATAACCTCGCCTGCTAAGGCCGCAAGCTGCCAACCACAGCACCACAGGCTGGCCGGGAGCCCGGGGAGGGGCAGGAGCAGAGCCCTCCTGGGAGAGGACAGCAGTACCCAGGGGACCTCCTGGCCTCCCCCCTGCCCCATCAGCCACTACAAATAGCCTGCTCCAGATAAAAAGGGAAAAGGAAGAAAACAAAATTAACGGAAATTCAAGTTGAGATCCCAAACAGATGCTCTAATTAGAGGGCTCCTCAAGCCATCAAAAGCTCGTTTGTAGAGTGAGGTGCCCAAGGTGCCCTGATGCCCAAGGTGCCCCATTGGACAGCAGGAGTCGGAATGGAGATCTTTGTAGAGCTCTGTCACCGTGGTGGTGGCTGGGAGAAACCTAATTCCTGGCCACCTGGAATAACGTGGAGCTGGGAGTCATTCAACAAGCACCCAGGTGTGGGGTGAGGCCACCGGTAGTGGTACCAGGTGGGGACTTCTGGAGGGGACGTCTGGCAAGCATACCATGGGGTCTCAGTGTCACAGGGCCATCAGTCACATCGTATCCCAGGGCAGATGTGGGTCTAGCATAGGAAGGCACTGGTCGCAAGGAAACGCCCCTCTGCAGCAGTGGAGGGGCGCATGGGAACCCATGATCTGCCCTCAGGGGCATCTCACCAGGCACCTTTTGGGGTGCCGTGGCTGCTGGGTCCCTCACCTGAGCAGTCCCAGCCGTCCCAGGCTGCCACACTGAGGACACAAACAACCACACAGCCTTGCGCATCTTGCAGCAGATGTGGAGAGAAAGATGTGGCTTGTGGTCCTCCAGGGAGGCGCTAACCCCCGCCTCACTTCCCAGCATTCCAGAGCATCACAGCCCAGACCAGCCTTTCCCGGGACACTGGAAAAGCCCAGACAGACAGACAGACAGACAGACAGGCAGACACACACACACACACAGCCTTCCCAATATTTCACTAGCAGTATTCAATATTAGTGCTTCTCTTCAGTCCTGTATAGCTTGTGGTGAAGTTCTCATCAGCGGGGAAATAAGGAAAAATATTTTTAAGTGCAGTGAGATTTACATAATCTAAGTGTTCATTTCAAAAGCATTGTCCTTTGTTCTGAAACTTTCATTCTGCTTTTGTTACACCTAAAATGTCACTTTGTGGGGGGAGCTTGAGACAGGGTCTCGCTATGTAGTTCAGGCTGGTCTTGAACTCACTATGTAGCCCAGGCTGGCCTCAAACTTCTGGCAATCCTCCTGCCCCAGCCTCCTGAGTGCTGGGATTACAGGTATGCGCCACCACACCCAGCAAAATGTCCTTTTATAAAATGAACATTTCATGACTGTAGATACGATGATTGTTTTCAATGACTTATTTGGAAAAACCAAACAGCAACATCCCTGTCAGTTCCTCAGTCGTAACTGGAATTTTTATTAAGATAATTATACATTCATATGCACTAGTAAGTAATAATACAGAGAGATTCCTACACCCTGCCCTCAGTTTCCCCCAGTGGTAGGTAACATTTTGCAAACTGTGACTATAATAGCATAGCCAGATTGTGACAATGATACAATTCACCAATCTTACTGGGTTGTCCCCAGTTCTCCTTGTATTTATTCAGTTTGTGTGTGTGTGTGTGTGTGTGTGTGTGTTCTATACAAGTGTATGGACTTGTGTATCCATCATCAGTCAAGAAACTGACCAGAAATTCATCCACATGATTGAGTGTGTCAATAGTCTGGCTTTTTATTGCTGAGCCACGTTCTGGGGTATCAATGTACCACCATTTGTTTAACTGTTCACTCTTGCAAGCACATCTGGGATTTTCTGTGAACATTATATGCAATTTTTATATGAATATAGTCTTTTCCCCTCTGGTATAAATGCCCGGGTTCTGCTAGGTTGTTTGAAATTTGCATCTTTAGTTTTATATGAAATTGCCAATCCCTGTTCCAGAGTGACGGTACCAGGTTCCCATTGCCACCAGCGGTGTCTAAGTGATCCAGTTTTCTGCATCCTCCCCAGCACTGGCTGTCGTCCCTAGGTGTTATTTGAGACACTCTAGAAGGTATGAAGTAATGTCTCCTGGGTTTAGTGTTCATTTCTTTAAAGCTTGTGATGCTGAACATCTTTTTAAGTGTTTATTTGCCATCTGTTTTTCAGTGAAATGTCAATTCATGTCTTTTGCCCATTTTCTAACTGAATCGCTTGATTTTTTTTTTAACTGTTGAATATTGAGTTATTTTTATATCCTCTGTACTAGTCCATTGTTAGACAGTGGTTCACAAATATTTTCTTCCAGTCTGTAGCAGGTCTTTGCATTCATTTCACATTGGCTTTTGCAGAATAAAACTTTTTATTTTGGATGCAGTCCAGTTTATCAATTTTTCCTTTTATAGATCATGCTTTTCGTATCAAATTGCCTAGTACTAGATTCCAAACATTTTCTCTATGTTTTTATGGAAAGTTCTGTAACTTTTACGTTTAAGGCCATAATCCAAGTCTTAGTTTTTGTATAAGATCTGAGGTTTAAATTGAAGTTCTTTTTGAGGGGTTTTAGTTTCGTCTGGGGTATTTGGTTGTTGTTTTTGCCTGTGAATGTCCAATTGTTACAGCACCATTTGTTGAAGAGATTTCCCTTCCTCCATTTAATTGCTTTGTTCCTTTGTCAAAAATAAGTGGAGCATGTTTGTGTGAGGCTATTTCCGGGTTCTCTATTCTGTTCCGCTGACCAGGTCCTCCTTCAACATTAACTGTCTCGATTGCCTTAGCTCTGTGGTCACCTCAAAATCAGGTAGAGTGAGTCCTCCTACTTTCTTCTTCTTTGTCAAGATTGTCTAAGCTATTCCAAGACCCGTGCCTTTCTGTATAAAGTACAGGATGCATTTGTCTATCAAAAATATCACTTGGTTTTGATAGGAATCGCATCGCGCCTATAGATCAGTGTGGGGAGAGCTGACATATCACCTGCAGGGCCGATAGTATTTCTTCAGGCCGAGTCTTCCAGCCTTGAACAAGGGCTGCTGTATTTCTTCGTGCCTTAGGTCTTCTCGGATTTCACTCACCAGCACGTTGTCATTTCAGCATGCAGATCCTGTTTGTGCTTTGTGAAGTGTGCGCTTCGGAGTCTCATTTTCTTAGGAGCTCTTGTAAATGGTATTGTGTTTTTAATTTTGTTCTCCACACTCTGGTTATTTGTAAATAGAAATGAGTAGATTTTTCTGTGTTGCTCTTGTCTCCTGTGACTCTACCGAACTCATTTGTTAGCTCTAGGAGAGTTTATTCGTAGGTCCCTCAGGATTTCCATGTAAGCAATCACATCACCTGCAGGCCCGATAGTATTTCTTCTGGCCAATCTCTGGGCCTTTTTCTTCCCCCTCCTGTCTTCCTGCCTTAGGACTCCCTGTGCTCCAGGGCGAAGGAAGTGAAAGAAGCCGTGCTTGCCCGGCTCCTCACCTGGGAGAGAAGCCTTCATTCTCTCACCTTTTAATTTATGAGTTTTGTAGATGCTTTTTATCCTGTTGTGATCGTTTCCCTCCATCCCTAACTTGCAGAGAGGAATTCCTCATTTGCTAAACTTTGGGAACCACCAGTTTGTGCCTTACCTGGGGCTGCTTCCCACATCCACCTCTCATTTGATCTTCATGGCCCCCAGTAGGTTAAAGGCAACAGCTTCCAGTTTGGCTCTCAATCCTCTCTCCTTCCCCACGCTCCCACTCCCTCTGCTCAGCCTTCTGCCCCGTGCCATCTTCTCAGCAGGCTCAGGGAAGCAAACAACCGATTCCAAACCAGTGCCACCACCCACTCATCCATGTATCATTCATTCACTCATTCAACCAACCTGAACCTCTGGGCCAGACCTTGTAGGATAGGCATGAAGGATGCATTCTCTTATGTGCACCCCTCTTGCTCCCCAATTTAGCCCTTCATACCACACATGATTGTGCATCTCCCTCCTCTCCTTGGGACTGGCCAGGGCCAGCCATGGCTCCAAGAGTTACCTTAAGTCTACCATTTTTTCCCAGGAAACATGCATCCCCAGCTGCCCCCCAGAGCCCACCACACTCTTGGCTGCCCTGCGCCCCAATCGTATACCCTATCCTGCACAGCCAGAGCCTCTAGCCCACGGCAGGCAGAAGTTGAGCTCCTCCTCCTCCTCCCATCCCAGCCCCAGCCCCAGTGCTGGAATCTTCTGCATCCACGACAAGTTGCCCACTCTCCACAGCCACAGGGTGACATACGGTCGATGTTCTTGGTTTTTGTTTTTTGTTTTAATCAAGGGAACAATTTCTGCCTATGCAAATCTCTTTAATAATAGTAATATTATTATTACTGTCATCTGCGTGGCCTCAGGCAGAGTCTTGCTAAATTGTAGAGTGGCTGAGCTTATAGTTTTCCAAAGCCTGAGTATCATCAGGCTCCAGAAGGAGAGGAGAAGGAGGCCCATTTCCCCCAGAAAGTGCAGGCCGGAAGGTGACAATCGTAGGTGGGAAGTGATACCTGGGAATGATGCTCTCACTGGATACCTGTGAAACAGCCCACCCTCCCCAGGCTGTCCTCCTGCATCTCAGGCCATGGGGAACTTCCTTCACCAGCATCCCCTGGCCAGGGGCAGGGAAGGGCAGTGGCTGCCCACAGTCTGGAAGGGGAGGCAGGCAGGGCTGTCGGAAATGCCCATCCAACTTGGCTGGGGCAAGAGACATACTTACCCTGCCACAAAATTTAAGGGGGCTCCAAAAGTGCCACTAGTCAAGCCAAATAATCTTAGTTCATTGTTTTTACAGTCAAATAATGCAAAAATACCCCACAATGAACAAAAGATCAGCATTTTAAATAAAGACAGGAAGCCGGGGGGAGGGGGGAGCTTTCAGGGGAAGGGACCTAGAAGAAGTGTAGCAAAGGGGTTTCCAGGCATGAGCGGAGGTGGGAGGGGTCCCCACCACCCCACCCACATCATACAACCTCGTCTCACGGCCAGCAGGCACCATTGAGGCGGGACCACAGCCTCTCCCATAAGCGCCTCTTACAAACAGAGTGCAGGCATCAGCTTCCCTTCCCTGAGCCTGTGGCCACTGCTGTCCTGAGTATGTGGTCCCGTGGGAGGCCTGGAGCATGGGGGCCCTAGGTGGTGGACACTGTACCCCGCTCACAGCTGCTGGACAGCCACGTGGAGTACAGAGTGAAGCAGCAAGGGCCATTTGGAAGGCAGAGGAGTCAGGGACATATATCCTGGGATTAGGGGCAAAGCAGGGCAGAACATGAGTGCGTGGACAGTGCTCCCAGAAGCTGTGCTTGGCATAGTGGCCTCAGGATTTGGGAAGAGAAGCAGGAGGACACAGTCCTCCTGGCATGGCCAAGCCATGGGGATCAGTGCTCCCTTTGGGAGAAGACCCTCTGGGCATCCTCAGGACCTGCTTCGCGGGCCTGGCTCCAATGGGGAGGCTCTTGCTCTCTCTACTGGCAGACATGGCTGCACAATGGCCCCACTGAGGCAGGCTGGTCACCGCCATGAGCTTCATCTGGATAACTGACTCCACGTGTATCACTGGGCAAAGCTCTTTCACCCTGCTCAGCTCTGTTTCCCAGAAACCAGCCTTTCAAACAGAGGCTTTGGGCACCAGATATGTCCTCTGTCACACAGGCTGTCACTGAGCCCATCCCTGCCTGCCCCAGGCCAGCTGCCACTTTCTCTCATGTGAGGAACGGTGTCTCCAGGCCTGCCAGTTCTGTGCATCCCAAAGGTTGAAGCCACCACGAAGTCCAGTCACCGCGGACGGCTTTCCAACCCCGCCATGAAGACAGGCGATTGTCTGCAGAGGAGGAGACGGAGGCTGGGACAGTGCCCTAACCTTCCAGTTAGTGGCAGGTCAGGGTCTAAATGGGCTGGAGCTGGAGCTCAGTGTTGACCTCTACCCAGCATGTGCAAGGCCCTGGCCTTGAACCCCAGTGCCACCAAAATATTTTGTAATAATAATGAATTGAGTTTTGCTGGTAACCATGATGCGATGTTGTTCCTGGCCCTGGAAAATCCATCCTCAGAGAGAATTCCTTGGGCCAGAAGGACAAATCCAGAAGACAGATGGCCCCAGGTCAACCTCCAGCCTCAAAACCCAGGAAACTTCCCATCAGCTTGGAGACTGAGCCACCCACACGCACTCCAAGGACACGAACACTGTAAGGAGGTCAAGACAAGAGCCAAGGGCAGAACTCAGAGCCTGGGCTGACCTCAGGGCCGAGCCAGACAGGGACGGGTCACGGGAGGAGTGGGAGAAAAATAGTACAGTTGACTCAGGGCTATGCATGTTGGGCATAAAAGATGCCAGGACATCTGCCAGGCATGGGGCCCAGCCACTTCCTCCGGAAGTTACTAGAAGAAGCTACTCCACCCACAGCCGAGGAACCCAGGGTCTGGCTCTTGCTGGACACCTCAGCATCGCTGGACACCACACAGGAAGGGCGCTTACCAAGAGTCCCCCACAAGTGGCCATATCTCTTGGGCCTCATGAATTCAGCCTGTGCTGTCTGCTCCACCCTCCTCCAAGCGTCTTCTTTTTCTGAAACAACCAGAAGTTGGGGCAAACTGCAACACTACAGAGAAGTTGCAGCAGGCAGGGTGGTTTGGAGTGCACTGTAGAGGGGGGTACCTAGAAAGGGACCTAGGATTTGAGTCCTTGTGGTGGAGGAAGTGGAAACGGCATACTCTAATGAAAGCCTAGCATTTAGTCGGCGTTCAATAAATGGTGCCCATCCTCAGGACAAAGTAGAACCTCAAGACATGAGGTTGTCAACATGTCCAGACAGGCTGGCGGGCAATCCAGGAGGGCTGGGCCGTGCCACCTCTAGCGTTTGCCCCTCCTGCCCACCGTGGGACAAGGAGAGGTGGACCTGCCTGTATCTGTGGGCTCCCCCACTCAGCCCATTGCCCTGGCCACAACCCTTCCCCATAGCCTTGGCAGCTCCACCAGGCCCACGCCCGCCCATGGCCGCCACCTGCAGAAGGTGCTGCTGCCCAGGGCATCCCCTCACCTCAGGCTGTGCCGCTGGCCTCCGATTACCTCCTCCCCGCTACAAACAACCAGAGCTTCCTGAAAGGGACTGAGGCTAATAATTTAAGAAGTAATTTGTTATTAGTGTGGCACTGATGTGTTGAGCTGACCAAAGTACCTTTCAGCAGATTATTATCAAATATTAAGTCTATTGATTCAATGCAGAGCGGTGCGCTGGTCAGTGCCTAGCAGCTGGGGACATGCATTTGTTTCTGTGATTTATGGAAACCAAGCCCACTCCAGGAAGCCTCACAAGTATCACCATCCTGTGCGATCCAGGTGTCCTGGCCAGCAGCTCTCAGAAATGTGTTACAGAGATGAGGACAGAAGGGTCCAAGAAGCTTCCCAAGGCCGCACAGCCAGAGAGTGGCAAAACCAGGATTCCAACTTGGGTGTGTCTGAATCAAGCCTCTGCCACTCTGAAATTGTGTGCCAGGCACACAGTAGGGCCCATTAAATGTGAATTATTATTCCCTCCCGAGCATAAGCTGATATCCATAAGAAGAGAACATAGATTTTTTTAATTCATTGAATATTCCCAGCACATAGTATGCTGGATAAATATTAAGATGGAAGGATAGATGGATGGATGGATGGATGGATGGATGGATGGATGGATGGATAAGTGGATGGGTGGGTGGGTGGATGGATGGATGGATAAGCAGATGGGTGGGTGGATGGATGGATAAGCAGATGGGTGGGAATGGATGGATGGATGGATGGATGGGTGGATGGATGGATGGATGGATAAGTGGATGGGTGGGTGGGTGGGTGGATGCATGGATGGATGGATAAGCAGATGGGTGGGTGGATGGATGGATAAGCAGATGGGTGGGAATGGATGGATGGATGGATGGGTGGGTGGATGGATGGGTGGATGGATGACGGTAGATGAAGGATGGATGGATGAATGAGAGAAGGAGAAGGAAGGAGTTGTTCACAAGCTCAGAGAGAGCAGATTCCTTCCTGGGCTGCTAGAGCTGGGGAGAAGGAAGTGTTTATCATAGTTGTGCACCTCCGAAGGAACCCCAAAAGGCCTGCTGAAGCTGCAGGAAGAGCACTTGCCTGGTGGCCAGAGAGGCCGGAGGGTGTGGACTGCTGGGCCCACTGGGCCTGGCGTCCCTGGACCCCTCCAACACCTCTTTCCCCAGATCCAGGACAGAGCCTTTCCGGAGGTCACATGGCTGAGCCTCACAGGCCAGGCCTGACCCCATGCCCTGGCCCCTGCCCTAAGCCAGCTCTGCAACTCTCTCAACCCAGGGGACACCTTCTCCTCCACCCCACCCTCCCGCAGCCACGATCTGCCAATGCAAAGCCATACATCTTAGTGTGTGACAAATCACTTTTTAATTGCCTCAAGGAAGAAATCCATTAGTCTTTCCCCTACGTGAGAGCCATCCTAATCTTCGGCAAAGCCCGGGCTGGCTGGAGGCCGAGGCTGGGGGCCGCCAGCTATTTTTAGCTCCCATCTACAGTGGCTTCGAGCCTCCATCTCAGAAAGGGAGAATTAAATCTTCCTGACACCCCAGCACCTTCTCTGCCGCATCAGGAGGGCTCGCCATGGGCCAAGGAAGAAAAGCCGCCTGAGGTGGTTTATTAATCGTCCACACAGATTTGTGTCACGTTTCACCCAAGATCTGCTTCCCCCAAAACAAGCTGCTGTCAGGGCCCCCTGAACAGACAAGGGACCCCCCCTCCAGTGGCCCTGCAGGTGGCCCTGCCTGCCCTATCTCCCTCCTCCATCTTCACAGTGTCCTCACCTGGCCAGCTGGGTCCTCTGGCTGCAGTGTCCCCAGTGCCCTGGGTCACATGGTGCACAGTCCCAGCAGAGAGGGGCTGTGCCCTGGGCAGGGTCCCCTCCCTCCTTCCTAAAGCCACAGGGGGCAGAGTTGGGGCCGGGCTCCCAGCAAGGCATCAACTTTAGAGAGGCCAGCAAGAGGCCAGCAAGAGGCCATGTCGATGGCTTGTCCTTGAGGCTGCCTCGGAGACACATAAGCAGGCTTGCCTTTTGCCCATTCCAAACCATTCGGTCTCAGTTTTGGAAAAGGTGAGCTCAGGACCCCCATGTGGCCTTCCCCTAAACTCTGAGGGGCTCTGAGGACAGCCAGGCTCTGGGGATGTCACCACCACCTGCTAGAGAGAGGCAGGGTTGCGTAGCCCAGCACTTTCTCCAATACGGGACCCGGAAACAGTGACCAGCTGCAAATCTGAGGAATCCCTGAGGCTGGAATGTGTGATCCCTGCGAAGAAAAAAGGGCTTGGTCAAAGACTGCCCAGTGAGGCTCAACTGGTGGGTTAGAGAGCCACCAGCCTGTGCCCTCTCTCCCTAAGGCCACGGCCCTGCACCTCAGCAGGGGGCACCCACGGGCATCCATCAGAGCAGCTTCTCCTCACTGGAACCCAGGGCACTGCCACCAGGTGCAGGTAAACAGCAGCATGGCTTGGCAAGGGCAGCTTGTGGGGAGCTCTGGTCTTTTTTTTTTTAATCAGAATGAAATGCACTCCATGATTATTTCTGTGCCTGATATTCGAGGTTACTGAGTTTAGGTTCCACCTGATGCTAATAACCTTAATTGTAAATCCTTTATTTATAGACTTGGGCTATAACAACCTCCGTGTGGTATTAAAGTAAATGCTGACGAAGGCAGAGGTGGGCCCAGCAGCCCCCAGCACCAGGCATATCAAGTGTCAGGGCTCATAAAACCCATAGATCCCTCCCCTCCTGTCTGGCTCCCAGGGGGCAGACAGTTGGAGATTCTCATGCAAAATAAATAGCCCTGCCTTTTCATTACACAGTCCTTGCATCTGACTCAGCACTTGGGGTGAGCAGCAGGAGGGGCTTCATGGCAAAATCAAAGGACAGAGAGCAGGGGGCGGCCCTGAGGTCACTTGAGTCCCTGCTGCAGGCTCCCGGCCTCTGCTTTGAGTTCTGGTTTCCCTGCTGCCTGTTTCACTATCGCAGGGAAGAAAGGGGAGGGGAAGGGAGTCTGTCGGAAGTGGAGATCACAGAATTCTGATCAGGTTTTGCTGAAGCTGGCCAGGCCCTGGAAGGGGCTCTAGCCCAGCGGTCCCTGTTCTGGGAAGAGGCAAGGCAGGGCTGGGTGAGGGCCTCTGGGTCCCTCTGCACCTGCTCTTCTCCCTTGAGGGTGTGAGGGGCTCTCTCTCCAGGCACCGTGGGGCAGGTGTGCACACTGGGTATAGGGTCTGGGCAGCAGAGGCAGCACCATTTCTAGATGGCCGATCAACCAAGACCTTCCCTCCCGCTTCCATTATGCTGCCCCTAGCCTGCAGCATGCATCCCTGAATCGTAGGGTCCCCTGTGAGCCCCACAGGCCAGGCTCCTGCTCACCATAGCCTCAGCTCCAGCAGTTACCAGCACCCCCTCACCACCACTGCATCCTCGCCTGTTCCTCATCCCTCTGCGCTCTCCAACATCACCTCCTCCAGGGAGCTGCCCAGACCAACTTCCTCCCCACATGCTCCAGTCTTGGGCATAGGCTCTGGTCCAGGCAGGGAGCAGTTGCTTGGTAGCAGGGGGTGACCCTCAGCGGCAGCTGCCGGCTGCAGCAGGAGCCTCCTCCCCCACAGCCAACAGATGCAGGCTTCGGCGATGGGAGGCATCTGGCCTGACCAGGAGGGATGCATCGCCCAGGGTTTATGGGGTGAAGCGTAATTAAGCAGACAGGGCATTGGGGCTATCTTTGTAAAGGATGCCTTTTCTGTGACCCTTTGGCAATTGGGTAGTGGGTCCAAGCAAGCAGAGCCCCTACTCCAGGCAGTCAGCAGACCAGGCTCCCCACAGCCCTGGAGGATGTTTTGAGCCCTGCTCCTCAGCAACCACGTGCAGCACCCCCAGTTCAGAGGCTAGACGGCCCCCCCAGCAACCACCAGCCCGGATGAGGCCTCTGCCTGCCAGAACAGGTGGCTTCCACATCAGCGGGTGCAGCACTGAGCCCATGAAGCTGTCATCCAGCAGCCAGACCTTGGGGACCCATCTGGGGTGCACTGGCCAGGTGACCCACATTCCCCAGGAGAAGCCTCCTCTGCTAAAGGGCATTGGGGTTTGGGACCTGGAGCATCTGTTGCCCAGCAGCTTCTCAGCCTTTCCCCACTGATGGACCACTTCCCTTAAACCACACTTAAACCCTTCAGCTCAAGGCAGACACACTCTCCAATCCCAGGGAAGACATGAGGTTTTAACCGGGATGGTTTTACTCAACAAATGCCCCCAACCATGCACTTTTCAAGGGAAGCAGCAGGTTCGGGCTGGTGCGCAGGAGGGACAAGAAAGACCTCTCCGGGTTTCACATCCAGCTCAGATTGTCAAGACGGTTTTCCTATGTTCTTCATTTTCAGAAAACAGTCCTAGCAGGATGTGGTGCTGTACACCTGTGGTGGCGTACACTCTGAGAGGCTGAGGCAGGAGGATCACAAGTTGGAGCCCAGCCTGGGCCATTTAGTGACTCAGTGAGACCTTGTCTCAAAATAAAAAATAATAAAAAGGGCTGGGAATGTAGCTCAGTGCAAAGGTCATGGTTCAATCTCCAGTACTGCCAAAAAAGAGAAAGTCCTGACCTTTGCTTTGATATCACCGCTCTTGGGTTTTCCTCCCGCCGTTCAGTGTGTCCTGCCTAACAGATGTGTTGTCATCACAGGCAAATGGACCCCAAAGTAGCGAAGCTCCAGCTTTAGACCCCTCCTTTGAACACACTGCAGTGTGCTGGCCAATATTTAAAACCCCATCTCCCTGGGGGGAAGGGCTGATTTGTAACATTTGCCAATTTCCATGGTGTAACTATTCCCAGGGGCAGATTGCAAACTATGGATTGAGTAGCTCTTAACTCAAATACTTGAGACAAGAAGGATTTTGGATTTTGGGTTTGGGGGAAATGTTTGCATATATATCATGATTTATCTTGAGGGTGGGACCAAAGTTTCAACACGAAACTCATTTACATTTCATGTATGCCTTACACACATTGCCTGCAGGTAATACTGTATATTTTTAAAATGTTGCCCATGAAACAAAGTTTCATGGTGTGGAATTTTCCACTTGTGGTTTCATAGCAACACTGAAAAGGTTTGAGATTTTGTAGCATTTCAGATTTTGGCACTTGGAGTTAGGGACGTTCAGCCTGTAGCAGCACAATGTCACGGAACACAGTAGTGAGAAAAGAGGGTGCAAGCCCGCATGCTGCTGTTACAGGACTCGGCAGCTGCTTTTATACTCTGTTCTATATTCTTTCTCGTTAAAAAGACCAAGTCACATAAACCTTAGATCCCGACAAACTAAGTCTGCCTCTGATTATGACAGTATTTCTTATAAAGATGATGTGTCACCGGCTCTCCAGTGACCACTCTGCTCCAGGCTGTCACAGAGCTGGCAGTGCAGGTGAGCCCCAACTTTCTGAGCTAATGCTGAAGGAGCGGGGGTTCCCTGGCCAGTAGTCTTTTGAGCTTCTAGAAAATGTACCCGATCTGTTAATTGTGACCAGTTACAGGGGTCTGAACCTGGGGTCCCTGCCTGTTTTATGTTCCCTGTGGCCCTCCCATTATCCAAAGCTCCTCCTGGCACTGATGGCCAGGTGCACAGAGCCTGCGCCTTCGGGGGTGTAGGTCACAAGCCTGGAGCCCTCGGGCTTTGCAGTGTGTCTGACATACACTGTTTTATAAAAATTTGAGCCGACATATACAAATTTCACACAAAAACCCATACTTGTGGCTTTTCTTGAAAAATCAGAAGACCCCAGTTCGTGGGCCTCAGCCCCATGTGGCTGCAGCAAGCAGGATGCGGCCACCTGGCTCCCCAGGCCACATCCATGCCCTCTCCCCAGTGCTCCAGCCGCCAAGGAGTCCCTGCATCTCATGAGCCTGCACTGTGGTTTTTCTTGGAGAAATATTTCTCTCTCCCCAGGTTTTTTCTTAAAAATGGACAATGAAAGATAGAGCAAGCAGGCCATGTGTTGGGAGGGAAAGCACACAGCATATTTCTTAGTGGGAGTGAGGAATTTTCCTCCCTTTGCATTGAGCTGTTCCAGGAAACATGTGGCAATGAAGTTTGTGGGGACAGCGCCTCCTAGAGTTGTGCGTCACACAGTGTATGCAGCTGATTCCTCTGTGTGCAGCGTGCAAAGTGAAGCAGTGGCAAAATAATCCACACAAGATGCAGGGGGCTGGGTCTGCTCCCCTCCAAGACCTTAGAGAGTCTGCCAAGGGCAGTGACTGTTTCATGGTTACATGGCTACTGCCTAGGACAGTACTGTTATATAATTGGGACTCAATGAATAATGAGTTAAATGAGAAAATGAATGAATAAATAGATGAATGGTGAGTGGATGGACATAGGTGAGTGGGTGGGTGTATGACGGATAGGTGGGTGAATGGACGGCTACCTGGGTGGGTAGATGGAGTAATGGATGGATGGATGGATGGATGGACTGATGGATGGATATGTGAGTGGGTGGGTGGTTTAGTGGGTGGATGGATGGATGGCAGGATGGATGGATGGATGGATGGCATATGGAACTCCAACCCTGGGAGTCCAGGCTGGGCCCTAGCATTAGGATTAGAAGACAAGGGCTTAGTCACGGTTAGCTCTTTTTTTTTTTTTTTTTCTTTTTTTGGTACTAGGAATTGAACTCAGGACCTCACACTTGCCAGGCAGGTGCTGCACCACTGAGCTAAATCCTTGGCTCATTTTTAGAACAAGATTTCACTAGAAAAGCAGTAGCAGCCCAGAGTCTTGCCATGAAACCCCTGGGCTCCTGGCAAAGAAGTTTTTATGTCCAACTACCCACCGCCCAGGCCACTAGTCCCAGCTGGAGGAGCAGCAGCGGGATGGGAGGGTCGCTGTTCTGTGTCCCAGGCATTTGCTCAGGTCCTGGCCTGCTGACCATGAGTTCAGCAGGTCTCTTCTTTCCAGGGCCCCGTGTAGTTGGCACAGGAGACACTGCACAGTTTCCACTTCGCGTGGTGGCCAGATTAGCCCCTTCTCCTGCCTCTGCTTCTCCTTCTCCAGGACACTGACTTGGACACGGGGTCGAATGGCGGGTCCTCCCCAGAGTGCGGGTGGGAAGCCACGGGCCAGTTAAAGATGAAAAATGCAGTAAGTTAAAGGCTTCTGTGGGATAGTTATATGGTTTTTAAAAGGTCAGGAAAACTATTGCTGAGATTTGAAAGCCAAGTGCAACTCTGGGCCATGATTAATTGACTAAATCTAGAGGCTTCGACCTACTTCTCCGAAGGTGAATGAATTAGTTGATTAGTTGCATGAAGTTACTTCCCTGCCACGAGGAGGGAGTGGGTCATTGGTCTTTGGCTAGTGGCACGCTCCAGTGAGTCGCCCCCAACCTGCCCTGGGGACATCGATCTGCAGGACTGAGAGGCCCAGGGTCCCCTGCAGACCCTTTTTTCTGGCTCTTACCAGAAAAGAACATGGGGCAGGACGAAGTGAGCTTCCTCAGGCCTACGGGGCCCGATTTCACACTCTTCATTCAGCTTTCTTCTCTTCTGGCTTTCTTCACTTCCCCACATTAGAAATTTGCTTTCTGACCCTTGCCTGATCCTGAGCAGCCCAGAGAAGGGAGAACGGCAAGGGATACCTCTCGTCAGACCTTATCAATGCGGCCTTGGCTTTAAGGAAAAAAATCACCCCCTTGGCATAATTATGGATGAGCACTGTAGTCACTGAGGTAGATGATGGGAGAGGGTTGATATTACGGCCACAAGACTTGATGTGGTCAATCAAGCAAATTGGTTTAAGTGAAAATAAAGCCCACGTTCGCAAGTATATTAGAAGAATAAAGTAATTGCTGTCCAAGGTGCACAGAATATAAATCTGTTTGCTTGAAATTATTACAATGTGGTATTGATTACTGAGAGGCTGACATTGTCTTTTAAGTTATAGTTTATTAAAGGGAACAGGTTTAGCAAATATCTTCCCTGCGTGGAGTGCTCTGCTGAAACACATAGAAGATACACAGGTGTGTCACTCCCTGCCCCTGCTCCAGCGTCCCACGTGTCAAGGTCACATGATGGAGCTCCCACACTCAGCGGGCAGGCGCTGGGGTCCCCCATCCATCTGGGGTTTTGCTTGACTCGGGCCTTGCCAGATCCTGGGGAGAGGTCCCTGAGAGACTCAACACCCCTGATCGCGTTGCATGGAGATTTTCACTTATTCCTCTGCCACAATGACACGGCGACAAGCCTGTGGGGTCAACGCCATCGCCTGTGCCTCTTACCACTTCCTTCGTGTCCCTTCCGAGCCGAGCATCGTGCCCACACATGCAGGAGCGACCCATAAATATGGGTTGCATGAGTGGCCTTTTTTTTTTCTCATCTTTTTCTTTATTAAAAATGCTTAATTACGAAGGCAAGTGAGCTCATTACAACAAATGGATACATTATTTTTAAATATTGAAAAATATTTTTCTAATTAGAAAAATTAGATACACCCATAGTAGAACATTTATAAGACACAGAAAAATATTAGAAAGATAATAAAAGCCACCCATAATCCCATCATCCAGACACAACCCCTTTTTTTCATTTAGGTATATTTCTTGCCAGTCTCTTCAATCTACTCATGCAAAAGAATATTTTTCTTTTAACGAAGGTGGTCACATGATGTGTATGTAGCTTAGCGTTTTGCATTTTTCCCACTTATTATATAGCTGCGTTTCCCATCATTCAATAATCCTCAGAAACATCGTTTAATGACTGTGTAATACGCCATCTTCTGGATATACCATGATTTGCCTAGTCATTCCCTATTGTTGGACATTTGTGATGCTTCCAGTGTTAAGCCTCAGAAATAATTCTCTAGCGAACATCCTTGGGCAGAAACCTTTCATCGCATCTCCGAGGACTGCAAGGTGGCAAGGTCTTAACGCCACAGCCAGTGGCAGCTGCCGGGGAAAGGGCCGGATTCTGGACCTGCAGCCTGTGCAGTCACCTGGGGCCGCCACTCCACTCTTGAAACCCTCACTAACGTTGGAACAAGCCATCCCATGTTTGTATTTTGCAGCAGGCCCCACAGATTAAAGTCAAGCCTGGTTACGGAAGATCCTTTTCTGCTGGTGTTGAGGGACTTGGTGCCAGGTCTCATTTTGTTCCTGTGAAAATCAATGATCAGTGCCTAGTCCTCTCTGTGCCCCGCTTCACGGCTCTGAAAATTGCCTCCACAGAGAATTTTCCTATCACCGAAGTTTATCCTCCAAACACCCAGATGAACATATTATTGTAGTCATTTGCATCTCGTTGACATTGTGTTTTACTTAAACCCTAAGATGCTTAGGCCGTTATTTTCAATTTTTTTTCTTTGAATTTCTAATTATGTCTTTCGAGTCTTCTTAGAATTTAAAACAATCACAAAATTACCAAAAAGCTGTGAGGATGACTCAAGGAAACATTTTTTCCGAGCCATTTGAGAGTCACCATTTGGGAGTCAGGGACCACCTGATCACCCCCTGCAGGTTTTAGTGTCTCTTACTTACAAATAAGGATATTCTCCTGCAAATCCATATCTGGCTCTCACATCAGGAAGCCAACAGTGACGTGTCATCCCCAATCCTCAGTCTTTGAGAGAAGTGTCTCCAGTTGTCGCAACGATGTCAACATCACATGTCCGTAGTAGTTAGCCATGTCCTTCAATCTGGAACCGTTCTTCTCTGTCCTTGACTTTTGTGACCTGGACACTTTGTAAGATGATAGGTCAGCTATTTTGTAGGCTGTCCCTCACTCTGGGGTTTTCTGGTGTTTCCCCATGATTGGATTCTGGTTGTGCATCTTCAGCAGGAATCTCATAGAAAAGATGCTGGGCTCTGTCAGATGGCCGGGGATTTCCATTTCACCCATTACAGGTGATGTCATTCACTTTGATGGCTGGACAAAGGTGACATTTGCCAGAGTGGGACACTGTGAAGCTGTTCTTTCCCTTCATATTAGTGAGTATTTTGTAAGAAGATTCTTTGACACTATTCCTCATCAAAACTTCAATGTAATCAGTAATCATGTTTTATAAACTTATGGACCACAGCTTCCTATTTTATTCACTGAGTTCTAACCCATTGCCATGGCCATTTGTTTCGATGGTCAAATGGTCTCAGATTTGGCTGGTGTCGTTTTCTGGCTTCTGTGTTGTTAGGTACCAGGCCATCATCCTTTGAGAACTTCCTTTGAAACATCCTTTGAGATGTTTCATTTCCATCTTGTACTTCTTGGGATCAGCCATGTCTCCACGGAACCCTGTTTCCTTTCTGTGGAAAATGATCTTTAGTGTGAGTGTGTTCATTGTTTCTACAATGTCACAACTCCTGGGTGCCTCTCAGGGGACAGAGCTGGAGAATACATCTGTCTCATACATATAGTCCCAGAGAGGTCACTCCATCTTTGTACCTATCCTTTCTGAAAAAAAGCTGTCTCCCGGGCCGGTGAGCTAGCTCAGCAGCACAAGCACCTGCCTGGCAAGCCCAAGATCCTGAGTTCGACTCCCGGTACCCATATAAAAAAAAAACTGTCTCCCATTATCCTGAAATACACTTACCTATGTGTTCAGTTGACCTGTGTACAGCCAATCTCACACTTCCTTCTGAAACCCTTCTCGAGGCCACCCCACTGGGCAGATCTCCTCCTTCTGCATCAGTGTGCCCTTAGTGCAATTGTCAGAAAGAGTCTGAAGCCGCCTCCAGGATCAGAAAGAATGACGTGATTGATTAGCAATGTCTGCCAGGGACAAAAGAACCAAGAGTGTGCATCTGCCTCGCACATGCTGCCCTGACCTAGGGTGATTGGTATGTGCATCATAGCAATCAGGTGTTAGGTAGTTTTGAAAGAAAAATAATAATGAATAATTACAATGAACAAAAGTTGATTAATTAAACTGGACAATAGGCGCCAACTGGGTGGTCTTGTCATCCCGCGTACTGGGTGTTGAGAAGCCCAGTTCTGGGTCTGTTCTATGATTTTTGACCTACAGCTTCTAAGGACCCCTTTGGTGCTTTCATCCTGGGCCCCCTGGCCCTCTCCTGGAGAATGGATGCGTCCCCTATGGGCTTAAGAATCAAGGCAACCGTGCAGGGTGCTACGATTTTTCATTTCCTTCTGGGGTTGGTCCTAGGTGGCAACAGGAAACTGATGGTATGGGGCCTTCTCCTGTCACCAGACAGCCCCTGGCCCATCTCCCTCACCTCAAGTCCTCACCCTGGTGCCCACAGAATCTGAGCTTCTTGGATGGCATCAGAAAATGCGTCAGAAGTGGGATGACTCACTTCCTTCCTCTCCGAGCCCTGGAGCTCTCGGAGTCCAGCTGGGAAGCAGTGCTGTGAGCCTGCCCAGCTCCAGCAAAAGCTGCTTCTCCTCCCAGGACTTACTCAGTATCAGTTAGGCAGCATCCTGGAGTGACCTTTGAGATGCATAAGTGAATAAAACAAAGGCCCCCTGGGCCAAGAAGGAAAACAAAAAACCGGAAATAGGTTGTTGTGCACCTCAGCAAGTGATGGGGACAGGGGTAGAGGGGAGTGGGGTGACAGAGATCAGAATAAGACTGTTGTGTGGGGGAGTGTGCGAAAAGCCACCAGGTCCCCTCGGGCCAGGCCCCTGAGGGCCTGGGCCCATCTCAGGGACCACAGCACCTGTGGAAGGAGACAGAGAGACATAAGGGTTAGGAAGATGTGGAGGGGAAAGTGGGGGAGACTCTGGGGGGGAGTCCCAAGGGCTGGGCCAAGCCTGACCTTGAATGCAGAGCCTTTTAAATCCACAGCTTCCAAATATCAGCAGGCAAAGGAGCAAATGCAGAGGGCTGGTGCGGTGGGTGTTAAATTCAGGCCTCTCTTTGAGGACGCTGGCCTGGGAGAGGAAGTACAAGATGACGGTGCAGGGGGCCTGCTCCAGAGACCAGAGTGGGACGCCCTGCACCTCCCGCCTGTCTCCCCTGGCCCCACCCACCCGGCCACCTTGGCCCCTCCCAATCGACCCGCCCACCTGCCTGTCTCCCCTGGCCACGCCTGCCTGGCCACACCCACCCACCCAGCCTCCTTACCTAAAGTTCCCACCTCTGTCTGTTCCTCTCTCTCCCTTGACTTCTTTCATGAGGCACCTCCGTTTCATTTTAGTTGATTCTTGTCACCTTACTGACTGGGGCAGACACAGGGACTCTGCACCGCGCACTTTATTGAAAGGTCTGGAGAGCAGCATTGGTTTGGAAAGGCCAGTGGTGCCCGCACCCTCTCAGGGAGGCAGGCACTGGGCACAGTTGTCCTTCTGCTGGCCTCTGCCAGGTCGGGGCCCCCACCAGAAGGCGATAGGAACGAGAGGAGGAGCTCACCCCATTTGGGGACCCAGCTGGGCTCTGGAAGCTGGCTGTAGGCTTCAGGGCATGCTTGAGCACGTGTGAGTATATACACGTGTGTGCACATGCGTGTGCATGTGAATGTGGGTGTTTGCGGGGAGAGGGAATGGGAGCATGGGGGTGGAAGGCACCCACCTCCTTCCCAGACCTCGGTCCTCCTCCCCATTTGCAAGCACCTGCATGCGTCTCCTGCAGCTCCAGCATCAGGCCCGCACTAGCTGGAGGACAGTGCTGTGACTCAAGAGCGCCCAGCACTCTAGAGGGGAACATGGAGCAGCCTGAGGACGCTGCTGGTGTCCCTAGTTCTTCTGTGACTCCCAGAGTCCCAGCCCTGTCCCTGGCCTTTGGGTTGGGTTGCCAGGGCTCTCTGGTCTTCCCAGCTGGTTGATCTTTCAGGGGAGGAAAAACCATGCCTGAGGCTCCCCAGAAACAAGTGGGCAAGTGGGACCGCAGTGCAGAGTCACGCCAGGGCCAGGCCGTGCGCTTTTTAAATCCTCCCATTTAATCCTCTCTGAAATCGGAGACACCAGTGTGTATATCCCTCTTCTGTACATGAAGACCCTTAGGGGGGTTCAGGGGATTTGTCAGAGGTCACACAGCCAGGAGACGATGGAGCTGGGGTCTGAGCCCTGATCCGATCCCAAGGACACCAGTCTGTTTTGACAGAGTCAGGGTGGCAGCCACAGGGGCTACCCAGCTCTGAAAGGCAGCGTCTCAGGCCGTGAGGCCGTGACGGGCCCCTGCCTGGTGTCTTCACACAGCCCCATGCAAAGAATCACCTCTGCTTTGTCCCTGTGGGACAGTGGCTGCACCTGTCTTGGCCGGACTTTGGCTGTGACAGTGTTTGATGGGCACACTGGTGTGGAAAGTGGGGTGCCCAGCCACAACCCCTGACTATGTGCTCAGGGGTGACCTCCACAGGGCCAAAGGTGAGTCTGGAGGTGATGGTCCAGCATGGAACACCTCTCACCTGCCCATGTGAAGTGGTGGCTGGGGGGGTGGGTGTCTTTGCGACAGACCCTCCCTCCAAGCTTGGGAGGACAGATGAGTCGATGGAGGTGGGGATGGGTGGGACAGCCGAACAGTCCTTCATGGGTCCTGTCGGAGGAATGCTCTAGAAGATGACGTTGCTCTTCTCCATCCTCATTCTAAACCACTTGTCATAAACTCGGGGACAGCAAAACCACCAGCCGCCATCTTCCCCTCCTGCTCCCAGGGCAGACATTACTAATAGATCACAGCGTGAGCTCCTGATGAACCTACTCCTTCTCAGCCTGGCCCCACAGCTGCCCGATGTCTGTGAAGCTGTGAGTGAGTTACTGTCCCTCTGCCCCTCCTCTTGTTGCTGTCTCCAGCCTGCCCGTCTCTGAACTCTTGGTTCTCTCTTCCATGGTCGGCTTCACTCAAACACTGAATGTACCTGATCCTCTTCCTTCACATCCACTTCGTCCACAGCTGGGGTCTTCCTTCTCCCTCAGGACATAAGCGGCAGTGCCTTTTCAGGATTGTCCTGACTCCTGGGACCCCTTATCTTGGCTTGCTCTGTCCCCCAAAAGCAGGAGCCAGGCTCTTCAGAGCAGAAGCCGGCCCAGCTGCTCCCCAAGCTGGAAGGCGGGGCCCCAGCCTGAGTGTAGAAAGTTCCTGCTTTTTTTCCCAGCAATCTGCTAATGGAGGCGAGAAGGGGCTCGCAGTTATCAGCCGCCTCTGTCAACACGGGGTAATGATGTGCGAACACCAGTGCCTCTCGGTAAACTGTGACGCGGGGATGTTCCTGTACCCGGGCAGCCCCTGTGCCTTCTAGCCGAGGGGACTGTAGGGGACAGGCTTAGCAGGCCATCTGTTCTGGGGTGGGCTGGTCCGCAGCTTTGGAAATCTATTTGTGTGACTGCGGAGCCCTCCCTCGTTTAGAACCCAAGGAAACTGGCAGCTTCGATTGACAGCTCCACAAAAAGCGAGGGAGAATTTGTTTCCATTTTTAAAGTGGTGATGCTTATCATGGGGTGCAGGTGGGTAAGACCTGGGAGGACAACAGGGACCAGGGCCTCTTGGAGCCCAAACAGGTGCCCCCTCATTTCTCCACCCTCCTCCTAGCCCCACCCCCTCCTGGCCCTCTCATCTTTTTTCTTTCTTCCTGAGACCCAGGGCCGTACCTGTGGGCCAGTCTCCCCTCAGTCCCCAGGGTGGATGGGACCAGGGCCTGGGTCCCCTGAGAACCTCAGCTTGCAAGGCCCGAGGGCCCAGTGCGTTCCTGCTCCTGGCAGCCAGCTAAAAGCCACACTCACAGGGCCCACTCCTCAAATACCTCCAGAAGGGTTTCACCTTGATGGTGACCCTGGTATTCTTGTTTACCTGCCTCCTGGGGATGAAGAAGGCTCTGGTTTCAAGATCAGGGTCAGACGTAGCTCAGTGGAACGGGCCTGCGTTCAATCCCCAGTGCTGCGAAAGAAGAACAGAAAGGGGAGGGAAGAGGAGGGAGGAAAGGAAGGAAGGAAGGGAGGGAGGGAGGCCAGGGCCAGGATTCAAGTTAGGCTGCAGTTCCTAGAAAGTCCTGACAGGCTCTGTGTGAGGCCCTCGCTGCCCTCACCCCCAGGATGATCTTTTGGGGGGACACTAAAGGCTGAGGCCCATGGAGACTTGGCCATGCCCTGAGCCCACCCCCAGGGCACCCTCATTCTGTTTCTGGTACCACAGCTCCACTGGCAGGCTGAGAGGAGGGGCCTCCTCCACCACTGACCCTGGGATGTGGGGCCTTAGCACCCTCAGGCTGCTGTGACAAAGTACCACAAACTGGGTGACTTAGAAGAGACAGATCGTCCCACAGTTCAGGAAGCTAAAAGCCCAAGGTCCCTCCTGCCTCTTTCGCCTTCTGGTGGCGGCCAGCAGTCCGCGGTAACGCATGGCTTCTCGAGCCATGACTCACTCTGCTCTGTCATCACATGGGGTGTGTCCCTGTGTCTTGTCCAAATCTCCTTTCCCTTAGGAGAGTGAGGGCTTGGATTTAGGGCCCATCCTAATCCCATGTGACCTGGTCTTAATGTAACGAATAGATCTGCAAAGATCCAATTTCCAAGTAAGATCACATTCTGAGGTTCCAGGTAGGCACGAATTTGGGGGGACCCTACTCAACCCAACCCAGCCTGTCCCCCCCCGGGCAGTGCTGCTACAGCTGCACCCCAGCTGGCCACCCGAGCGTGCACGTCCCCCAAGACCTGGGGCACTGCTTGGGCCTCGCCTGGCCCGGCCGGATCCCGTAGTGTCCACACAGGACCAACATGGGGGTCCGGAGCCCTACAGATGGGGCAGCGCTCTGCTCCCCGAGCTTGTGGGTCCTGGGAGGAGCAGTGAAGGCTTCGGCTGTGTGCTTTCTCAGCTGTCACCCATCTGTGACCGTCCAGGACCCAGGATGTCCTATTGCCTTTTCCTCTCTAGGTCTGCATTTTCTAGTAGGAAAGCAAATGAAAACTATAATTTTTAGTGCTTTTAAAAATTACTGGGGAAGCAATATACCTCCATGGCAAGATGGTGGAGCTCAGTGGGAGGATTCGCTCTGTTTCTCCTCCGGCTCCCTTCAGTCAATTAAGTGGCACATATTTATTGAGCACCTGCTGTGTGCCAGACTATGGCCTAGACACAGGGCCCCGTGAGTGCACTGTGAGCTGGACAGTGTCCCTGCCCTCGGGGGCCACAGTGCCTCTGCGGGAGGGACTCCAGGAGGCCAGGGCTGCTCTCTCTGAGCACTGAGGAAGGGAGGGAGAAGGGAGCGCGCGCTCTGTCTTTCCGCGGACTCCTGCAGGAAAGGGTTACCAGCTCTCTGCAGCCCTCTGCCTTCCCTGCCACCCTCCCGTGACCCTCTTCCCCTCTGGCATTGGACTGGAGCCTCTTATCTCCACTTTCCAGAGATCAGCTCTCCCTGGGGCCACGGGGCCTGCACTGAGCCTGGCCTAGGCAGAGGCCCTGGGCCTGTGGCCTGAGCTCCTGGTGGGGCTGGATTCGATCCCAGAGCAGCTGGCATTTCCCTCTGCGCCTGGCAGGAGAGGGAGCCTGAAGAGGGAGGCAGGAGTCCAGGGAGCCCAGGAGCCTGCAGGCCTCACCCCCACCCCCGCCCCACATCCAGAGCAGAAGACACAGCAGGGTCTGGGCCGCTCCTCCAGCTCCAGGGAGGTCCTTGCGGCAGCCAGGGACCTGCTGTGGCTCCTTCCAAAGTCGCCCACATGGAGGACAGCTAGGCAGCAAGCGCGGCCCTAAGCGGAGGAAACAATGCCCCAGCCCCCTCCATGCCCGCTTCCATGCCACCTCATCCCTCTGTCCCAGACAGAGGTCAGCAGGCGGGAGATCAGCGCATCCCACCCTCTGCGGGGTGCAGGGCCAGCCACCACCCAGCAGAACCCGTTCCCCCACTGCTGTGGCAGGAGGCCACAAAATTAAAGAAGGATTTCAGCAGCTGTAGTCATTAAGATAAAAGTCACACTAATGACTCAAGCGTTATTTAGTTCTGATATCTTAATTTAATTGGATTTTTTTAATTAAGAAAAAGACCCATAATCCTGCCAGCACCAAACTGCTGTCACATTTCTGTAAGGTCGCCTTAAAGGGCGAGGGGCGCGGCCCAGTGTTCCCTGAAGACCAGGGTGAGTTGGGGGCAGGGACCAGGGACCTGGTGTCTGGGCAGAGGAGGAACTTGGAGCCACCCAGTGAGAAGGGCCATGGTGAGAGAGCACCCATGGGTGCTCGGGAAGGAGGTGGCACTGGTGGTCACACTGCCCCACCCACTGGGGTCCTAGGAGCAGCCTCCAGGGCCACCCTCCACCCCATCACCTCCCTTGTACCCAGACACCTCCGGGGCTGCAGCCTCCCCTCTCTGCCAGCCGCCCTCCCGCCAGCTCTCACAGCCAGGGATCCTTGGCAAGGGTGATTGATGGTTTACCAATAGGAGTGGAATGAAGTTTTAATAGTCTCAGATTAAAGGATCAGGGAGCAGAGGGAAGCAAGGGGCCTGGCTGCCGGCTTCATATTTTTTCCACAGGGCGAAGCTTAGAGCTCCGCAGAGAGGCCTGTGAAAGCCACACAGTTCAGTGTGAGGTGTGGTGGGGACCGGGGCTAGGGTTAGGTTGGAGGGATGGGCCTCAGGGTCTGTCAGGGAGAGAATTCAAGAAGGAATCACAAGTCAGATTTCCAGAGAGCTTCCCAAATGCATCTGGATTCTTGGATGAGAGGTCAGCTCTCGGTGCTTCTTAGGAAAACGTGATTTTTCTGTCGTTTAGGGGATTCTTTGTAAAAATAAATGTACCTCCCTCCAAAAACATCTGTGGCTCTCTGGAGCCAGAGGCCCAGGTTGAAAGCGGATCAAAACAGGCTCTGGATTCCAAGTGCGGGGGGTCATTCTCTTCCACACCCCACCATGTTCTCCCCTCTCCCAGAGGGAAAGTGAGGGGACAGGGTCCAGGGTCCAGGGCCACCTGCCAGGGTCCTGCACCCCCCCAACATGTCTGAGGCTCACCCTGCAGGGAAGCTCAGGGCTGGGAGACAAGCAGAGACTGGGTTCCCCAAGGTGCTGTGGGGCAGGAGAGATCCCTGTCCCCTCTGGACATCAGTTCCCTCCTCTGTGAAATGAGCCGTGGATGAGACTGTCTGTGAATCCATCAGACCCTGGGGATCTGCGGCCACTGTGCCATGAGTGTGTCCATGCCCCCAAAATCAGCCCTGAGGGCCGTCAGACACCCAGGGACAGCAGGGCTGGCTGGACCAGGGCAGGGTTGGTAAGAATGACAGTAGATCATGCTTGAGATCACTTATGCATTTCTGCTGGCCTAAGACCCAGTGTCACCAAACTCAGTACTCCATTCGCTCTGCCATGACACTGCCTAGAGCTGCTTTGTCAAGTTCCCTACTTGGTTCCCTTAGAGAAGGGCATTGTGAGCTAATGGTGCTGGGGTGGACAGTCTGATGGGGCAGAGAGCAAGGACCAGCTGGGAGCAGGGTCAGGCAGGGCTGGAGGCAACTGGAGGGGACGTGCGTGTCCACCGCACTGCTGCCCAGTGCATCCAGAGCACCACCCAGAGCCCTGAGGAGCCGGAGCCTTGGTGCAGTGACCAGGGCAGAAGTGCGGGTCAGACAGGCTCTGCTGTTGAGCTGGACCTAGGCGCTCAGGGAGCTTCCAGGCAGATGAGGGGCTACCCCTGTCCGACAGTATCTGGGTCTGAAGGGTCCGCTCTCGGGGCTGAGGTCAGTACTCCCTGGGGACTTCTCAGGGGACCAGCTGGGGTGATAGGCAGACAGCAGATGGGTGAACAGAGCGTGGCAGGCGAGATGGGCAGGCGGGAGGTCCCAGCTCCTGCAGGCAATGCCGCCTACACCAACACATGTCTTCCAAGGGGAAACAGTGGGTGACTGCCCAAAGGGGCTCCCTCAGGCAGAGCAGGGCCTGCTCAGTGTGCAAGACCCCTCAAATCTGCCTCCCACCAGACACCAGTCCCCTGCTCCATGCTCCCAAGCTCCAAGGCAGGATGGGCTCTCCGTGCTGCTCCCCAGAAACAGAAAGGGCTCCAGGATGGGAAAGAACAAGCCCTCACCCTGGCCCCAGCCCACTGACTGGAAGAAGGGCTTTGCCAGGATTTCCCAGCCGCTGCTCCAAGTATCTGTAGAGAGCACAAAGGTTTCATCCGGACTCTGTCTTCACCCAAGGGTAGTGGCCAAGAGGAGGAGTTGGAGACGTAGGCAGAGGCAGGAAGAGCCAGACAGAGGCTCCACACCAAGACAAGGCCTGAAGCCCCACATGCACACACACCCAGAGCTTTCGACCCCTCTAAAATCTGCTATTATAACAACCTCGGGAAAAAGTTATGGCAATGGCGTTGGACAACTGTTCCTCAGCATGTTTTAGGGTGTTTTGCTGGGGTTTGAATATGCAGAGGTACCAAGCTGTTTAATTCAGCACTTTCCGCATGGTTTGGGGCATAGCTCCAAACTGGCACCCAGTTTGATATCAATGGCTGCAGCACAGCCTGGACACAGCAGGCAGAAACGTCTGCCTGGCTCTGAGCACTCACCCTGGGTGCCAGGATGGCTCTGCCCATGCCCACAGCTGCCTCTGTGCCCTTGACAGCTACCAGTCCCTGACAGGTGCTGGGACTTTGCAATGTTACCCATGCGTCCTGAAATGTTATCTCTTTTTTGGAGATGCCCCCCTGCCCCAGCAGTCTGGAGATGTCCGAGTTGTTGTGCAAGGTAACTTGGAAGGCTGACTGAACTCCTCAAGCTGGCAGTGAGGCAGGGCTAGGGTCTCCCACAGTGCCTTTTACCCATGCCAGGCCCCTTGCCCACCACGACCTCTGAACTCTGAGCCAGGTGGCACTGGTCCTTTTGCTCCCTGGCCCACTAGCTGTGCCCTTGGAATATCTCCCAGAGCCCCTGCTCTGGCCAGAGCCCAGAGTCACCATCCCAGCTGATCTTCCTGTCCCCATGTGTCTGCCAGGCCCACCCCAGAAAGCCTGGGTGTCCCCTCTCTGCCTTCATGAGAGCTTGCAACAGCCCCCTCGTCTGCTGTCCCCCACCCCACCATGATCGCAGCCCCAAGCCAGAATGTCCCCAGCCACCCCCCACCCAAGCACCACAGTGGTGTCCTCCCAGCCCAGCATCCCCCATCATGTCTGTCCTGGACTCCTCCTCCCACACTGGGGTGGTGGGGACAGTGGGTATGCCAGGGTCTGCCATGGGTCCTTTGTGAGAAAATGAAGGTGCCTGCTGCCAGGAGAAGGCTGCGTGGTCTGCGTTTCGGGGGGCACTGGTCCAAATCCACAGGGAGAGACCTGACACCTGGGACCAGACAGCTTATGGCCATTGGGGGAACTGAGTACTAGAGTGATTAAGGAACTTGACAAATGCTACGTGGCTTCGTAAACTGGGGGCTCATTCATTCATTCTGCAAGCATTTATCATGTGCGTACTGTGTGCAGCACTCAGAACAAATCAGGCAAAAGCCCTGTCTGCCAGGCAGTGGTCCAGAGAGGGAAGCACCCAGGAATCAGGGAGCGGTGCTCAGCGGTCAGCACTGCGGTGTCCAGGGGTGGGGTGGGGACAGCATGTGAGGACATTTAGACCAGGTGTTGGGTCATGAGACAGATCCACAGGGTCTCTTCCAGCTGTAAGGTTTTAGAATTCAAATCAAAGTTGAGTCCTGGGCTAGAGAAATGTCATTCCACCTGATGGACCCTCAGCAGGGCTGATTCTCAGGACAGCCGGGCCCCACTCAGAAATGGAGAGAGAGCCGCCAGGTGCTGCGGGAGGGCTGGCTTTGTCCCTCCCCGGGCTGGGCCAGCTTCCCTGGCAGTCTCCCTTCCCGCTAATCCTCCGCCTCCCGGAGGAGGCGCGCTGTCAGGATTAGGGCTGCTGATGGGATTTGTGAGGGGCTGTGGGAGGGCGCTGCCTCGGGTCGTAGCGCTGCGGCTTACAGTGAGCTCTGAAGATTAATTAACGCAGGCCAGCGTCTTCACTGGCTAGTGCCCAGGAACCGGTTTATTCGGAAACTCTCTGCTTCCTGCTGAGACAGCAGGGGGCGCAGCTCAGCGGCAGAGCAATGTACTTCGCACGCGCAAGGCCCTGGGTTCCATATCCAGCACCAAAAAATAAAATAAACTCCCTGCTGCCATCAGAAAGCATCTTCCTCCCTCTGCTCCCTGGGACGGCCTTGTGCACCAAAAGTGAAACAGAGCAAATTCCAGGCGTGGCGTGTGCCCCTGTGGATGCACTTTCATGTGTGTGTGCAAACTGAGACACAGCCGTTGTCCAGGAAGCTCTCTGGCTGTCCCTGCGTGTGTGGAGAGGGCTCGGGGACAGGAGGAGCAGGGTCTGGGAGGTCCAGGGGAGGCAGAGGTGGAGCAAGACACTAAGAACAAGAAGGTGATGGAGACTGAGCCAGGGAAAGGAAGAATTGGAGAAGTGGCAGCGAGGAGGGGACAGTGGGACAGAAACAGTGGTGTGGGAAAAACATAAAGAGAGGGAGAGAGAGAAATGGAGGAGGAGAGGAAGAAAGAAAGTGGGAAAGGAGGCCAGGTGGGAGAGTGGAGAGGGAAGAGGGACAGGGTACAATCCAAGGGGGGCGCCAGGGAAAAGCCTGCAGAAAGGGAAAGGGCTGGGAGAGGGGCTGGGGCAGCAGAGGTTTCCGAGGCCACTGCTGTTCTCTCAGGGTCCCCTGTGCTGCTTGGATGTGCCCCCCAGAGGGTCCCTCTGGTCCTTCCTCCTTGTGCCCAGAACCCTAAAGAGAGGGAAGGTGAAGGCTATGCCCAGCTACAGGACAGTGGGTAGGGTATGCGGCAGATGAGGACGCTCCAGCAGCCCAGCTCTGGGCCAGCTTGGCTCCTAGATGCCTGGTAGAGACTGAAGAGGCCAGGAGCAGAGGGCTGGGCCTGCCGCACACCAGGACGGGGCCGGCGGGGCCTGGGACCCGGCGTCTCTAGGACACTCTTTGGCCCACCCGCCTGAGACCCCACGAGAGCCATGTCCTGCTGTTGGGGACCCCAAGAGACTGAGCGCCACAGAGAAAGGAGTTTAGAGGCTGTTTTATGTTATCACACTGGGGGTTTGGGCCTCAACTTTTGGATTTGGGGACACCATTCAGCCTGCAGTACCTTGAAATCATTCTAGAAAGAAACATGGAAGTTGCCCTGTCCTGTGCTTCTAGAAGCCAAAGATATGGGCTCTGGGGAGACCTGGGCTGGGCCCTGGGATCCCCCAGCTCTCACTGCTCCACTCTGGGCCTTTCTGTCCATTCACAAACAGCAGAGCAGACCCCATCTCTGGAGGGTGTTGGGAGAGATGATTAAGGTTATTTTTAAGTATGTGAAGTGGTCTTTGGAGACAGGCCTAGTGTAAATAAGGTTAGTTTTATTACTCACAATAAACATTTATTAAGCACCCACCCACCGAGCTCCAGGCACTGCACAGAATACCAAAGAGACCCCAGGCCAGCCCATGCCAAACTTCCCTCCTGCCCATCTTACCTCCTCCCTCCCCTGGTCCCTGGCAAGCAGAGAGGACCTAGCCAAAGCCACCAATGGCTGCAGGCAGCCACAGCTCCAGGGAAACCTCAGGCTCAGATCTCAGCATAGCTGCACCTCCAAGCCATCCAGGGACCATGGGTCCCTCTTGGGCTGTGGCCCACTTAGTAGGTCTCTCATCCTCAGTCTCTCACACTAGGGGGGAAGGGTGTGAGACACCCAGACATGCCTTCCTGTGTCCCATGGGCTCTGTTCTGGGAGGAGGGGACAGTGAGGCCTGTGCGAGCAGCACATCTGCAGTTGTACCCGGACCTCCTCACCCACTCAGTAGACCAGCGGACAGGAGCTGGGCACCCTGGGGCCACACAGATGTTACATGAGCCTGACCTGCAGGTAGGAGGCACAGGCAACAAGGGAAGCAGATCCATAAAAATAGGGAATTGCTGGGGTTCCCTGCATGTCCCAGCTAGGGACAAGGTCTGAGGCAGACCAGGCACTAGGCAAACAGCCACTAGGTACATACATGTGGACAGCCACGTGACCATGAGTGTGCAGAGGATCGCAGACATGGGCTCCACTTCCTGTGGTTCTCCGGGGACCGCTGAGGAGGTGACATTCCTGGGACCTGACAGAATAGAAGGAGTCAACCAATGCCAGTGGGGGAAGGGCACTCCTGCTGGAGGCATTGAAGGCCGAACCTCAAGGTCAGGAGAGCCTGTGCCTTCCAGGAACAGGACAATCACCACCACAGCCCCAAGGGAAGTGGTGCCATGAGGACAGGGTGGGCAGGGCCATCACCAGGAGGGCCACCTGTCTCCACCTGCTGTTACACCAACCATCTGCCTGGCAGGCAGAGGCTGTGACAGGAGCACTCAAGAGCTCCCAGCTGGGCTCTGCACCACCCAGGATGATGGTGGTGTGACATGGGTGATGAGGACAGCGGTAGACAGACGGGAAACATGCTTAGAGACAGACCAACAAGCCTCACCCCTGCACCCACCTGATTTCCCCGTAGGCTGTTCATCCTGGGGGTGCCCCCATGGTCCCCAGTCAGTGGCACTGGAGTTATCCCAGGACCCTGTGAAAACGCACATCCCAGGGGTCTGGCTGCAGGGGCTGGCAGTGGCTCAGGATCCGTATTTGCACGAGATGCACAGGGGTTTCCGATGAGCAGGCATACTCAGGACTCGAGTCCGCTCCGTGCATCTTATCCTGGGCTCACCCCCCTCCAGTGAACAGGGAGGACTCTGATCCCAAATAAACAATCTGTGATCACAGCCACCATTACCCATGTGGCCTCAGGTTTGCAGTAAACTATCATTGCTGTGTCCACTCAGTAAAATGAGGGAAATCCTATTACCAACCTAATAGGGTGTTGCAAGGAGCAAGTGATTTAATGGTTGGTAAGCTTGTAAAATATTGCCTGGTACTTAACAGGTGATTGGTAAATGTTTATTGTCACCATCATCATCACCATCATTATCATCACCAACATTATTGCCATTGTCATAGACATCGTCACCATCACCATCATCACCATCATCACCATCACCATCATCCCCACCACCATCACCACCGTCACCATCACCATCATCACCACCATCACCATCATCATCATCACTATCACCATCATCACCACAATCATCACCATCACCACCATCACCACCCCATCACTATCACCACCATCACCATCATCATCATCACCATCACCATCACCACCATCACCACCACCATCATCACCATCACCACCATTACCATCACCATCATCACAATCATCACCATCACCATCACCATCACCACCATCACCACCACCATCATCACCATCACCACCATTACCATCACCATCATCACCATCACCATCACCACCACCATCATTACCATCAGTAGCAGCAGCCACACAGTCACATAACCACCGGCTACAGACAGTGGCCCTGAATCTCAGCCCCTGCAACCCCTTTCGAATGAAGCGTCTTCCTTGCTAATATGCGTTCCTTTAGTTTGTTACTGGTGCTCAGTTTAAGATCCCAGTGAGCTGCTTGGACGGCAGAGCTGCCATGGCCAGATGCTCTGAGCCAGGCGGTGCTCAGAAAGTGAGGTCTCCGGCTCAGCCCACTGCCCTGCTTGACACCTGTCACTCTTAGTAGCAGAGGTTCTAAAATCAGGTGTCCATTCCACCACTGCACTAGAGACAGTATAGTGAATGAAAATGACCTTTGGTTTCATAATCAGGGGTCCTGTGAGGCCACAAGATCAACGTTCTTGATCCCACTTAGACCTTGTGTGGGAGATCAGGGATCCCTAACTAGGCACTGTGTGAAACCCTAAAGCAGTGGTGGTGACCTATGGCACATGTGCCCCAGCGGGCTGTTTGTATTAATTGAAAGCTCTCAAAGTTTCGCCATCACTGTCCTAAGGACAAGGCATCTCGTTCCTCTGCCCTGATTCTGAAATCCATCCACGAGGGCTTCTTTCCCCCTGCATTTGACCCATGATGAGACGCGACGTTCCCTGAGAGGACTCCCACATTCTGCTGCAGGTCCATTTACACTGTAGTATGAACTAGGGCCCTATGGAGAGAGTTGAAGAACTAGCGCTTAGGGGCTGGGAGGGAGGAGAGAGGAAACAGAGGGATAGGAAAGCCCAGGGCAAACTCTTGCCCTTTGCCTGTGCCAAGACCTAGCCAAGGATGTCATCAGTCACCAGCAGGGGTAAGAGTTTGGCTGTTCATGGCTTCAACCAGGATCCTAGAAAGGTTCTCATGTGGTTTTTAATTAAGGAAAATTGGCACCTTGCTGATTGGTTGTTCCAGCTTGTTCTGTGACCCTGCACCACTTGTTTACCAAGGCCAAGGTCCTGTCTGGCCGCTGCTGGGTCAACACAGACCCGGGCCGGGCCCCTCTTCCCAGGTGGATGTGAGGGGCATCTACTCTGCTCTCCATGCTCCTCCTGGGGAGGGAACATCAGTGTGGTCTTGGTGGAAAGAGCCTGAGAGTCAGAGAAAGAGGTCGAGCCCCTGGCTCGCCGTGAGCTGGCTGGGGGTGTCGGCAGGCTCCCCAGCCCCTCTGAGCCTCAGGTCCAGTGGTAAATCAGTGGCGTCATTCGGTGTCGCTAGATGCTGTAAGGATTTGTGGGATCTGTCTCAAGGTGTAAGGTCCCTCCCAGAGACATAGGACACTAATTAGTGTAAGGACACCAGTCCCATTCATGAGGGCTCTGACCCCAGGACCCCTGCTAGCGCAATCACCAAGAGGTCAGAAGACACATCCAGACCACAGCCGGAAGGAAGGTTGCTAAAGACAGAAGAGAAATGAAAGACACACAGAGGAGCCCGCTGGGGCTGGCCGAGGGCCCAGCGTGATGAGAAACCATGCCAGCCTGTGCTCACGTGGTCCCACGCCTCCTTCCTGACAGCCCCCACGCTGCTCTTGCAGGGAACCAGCAGCTGGGCCAGGCTCCCCAGGGGCCCCTCCTGGCCCACACCCTGCTGCAAAGCCAGGTCGTCTTCGTGGTAAGCCCTGTTCGTTTCTCTGGTGCTCAGGGGCCTCCAGTGGGGCAGCCCTCAGATCTCTGCCCCAGGCAGGCCCTGTGGTGGCATGCAGGACCAGGGAGCATGCTGACAAGGGAGGGAAACTAGCAGGAGAGACCGTGCTCCCCATCCCACCCCCGTGCCAGCGCCCTGCAGCCGGGCGCACCACGGCGGGTACAGAGCCCTCCCAGCGCTCCCTGGGGTGGCCTTATTGGCCTCGTTTTAGAGCCCAGGAAACTGAGGCCTTGGAAAGTGAACTGGTTGGCAGCTGCAGATTCTAACTCCAAGCCTGGGAGGTCACCCCGGCTCCAGGCATCAGGCTGTTGTCCTGATGTGGCCTTTGTGACGCTTCTGTGAAACTTTGATCCCTGGCTGCCTTGACAAATGACCACAGACTGGGTGGCTATACACAACAGGTGTTTGTCTCACAATCCTCAGGCCAGAAGGCTAGAACCAAGGTGCAAGCGGGGCTGGCTCCTTCCAGAGGCTCCCAGGAAGAAGCTGTCACCAGCCTGGTGGCTCCTGGTGACCTCCATCATCCCTTGCCTTGCAGCTGTGTCCCTCCAGCCTCTGCCCTGGCTTCACAAGACCTTCTTCTGTGTCTCCCCTCCTCCTATAAAGACCTAAGACCACCCCAGTGCACTGTCCCTCACCTTGCCTCACTGTGAGGGCCGTATTTCTGGGTATTGTCACATTCCGGGGTCCCAGGTAGATGTGCATTTGTAGGGGCATGATAAGCCCATTTGCTGCTAGGTGGAGCCCTTACATCCCTGCTCAGTGAGAGCCTGGCAAGAGGAGTGCTGAAGGGGGTCCCATGTGGAGGGAAGTTGCAGCCAGATGTGACGTCACGTGGTCCCAGAATCTGCCACGCAGGAGCAACTGGTGTGGCTTCCTCAATTGTCCCCACAGGCCTGGGGTTCCCTGCCTAAGAACCAACCCCCAGGGCAGAGAGGGCTCAGGGTCCTGCAGGTGTCCACCCAGAGGCAGTGACAGGCCCATCCAGGGAGGGACAGGAGAAGGCACAACGAGTTGGTCCTGTAACCCTTCAAAATGCATCTTCCGAGCAGACCTTTCTGGGCGTTCCTCTCTGCAGAGGAGACAGGGTAGCGTCCAGGTCAAGCTCCCCAGCGAGTGAGCCGTGATACTGGGGATATGCGCCCCTCCTGGGATGTGCGGGGATGCTTCTTGGCCAGCTGAGTGGAAAAATAAATTATCTGAAGGGCTGACTCAGGCCAGTCCTTTTGCCAGTGAAGCACTGATAACTGGTGCTAGGCACAGTCCCCGATCAATACGCCTCTATTTTTAACTCCAGGATCAGCAGGGTAATTTTCCGGAGAGGGAGGGCAGTTTGTTCTGCTCCCTCTTGATGCCATATGACACCATCTGGTCTCCCAGGCCAGCTCTGTATCTCTCTCTAGTCCTCCCAGCACACCCTCAGCCCGCTTTGCCTCCTAGAGAAGGTCACTAGACTATCAGGAGTCAGGCCGAGGGAGGCCAGGGGCTGAGACAGGGCAAGAGTCCTGGCTCCCTGATTCCTGCCAGCTTGGTGTCCAGCCACCAGTTCCTTTTGCAGGCCCCAGACCCACCAGGCAGGGCTTCTCAGAGGCTGGGCCTCCCCCTGCCCCGGCCCAGGACTTCCCAGAAGGATGAGTGCCGACCACTGACAATGCCAATTCCAGCTGCAGTGTCTTGAGCTCCAGGCTGCTGCTTTGTTCCCTAAATCGGCCCAGCAAGAGCTGCTCCTCCCTGTGCCTCTTGGCCTCATCTGCAAAATGGGCTGATACAGCTGCCTCAGGTAACAGCAAGGAGCACCTAAAGAACTCGTGTTGAATGTTCAGCCCTGTCCTTGGCCAGCACTCCGTGCTCAGTAGATGTCAGCCGACATCTTCAGGGTGATCCTTTGCTAAGTCTCACATTCTTGTCCGCTGGAGTCAAGCCCAAGGTGACCCAACTAGGGAGCCTGGCTCTGCCTACACTGTGTTTCTTTACCCCGCTCCACCCCACCCCACATCTCTGGGTAGATGCCTCCCTAGGGTTAGCACCTCAAAATCACATTCACTAAACACACAAGTAGGAAGCTGGGCCCCAGTTTATCCCAAGAGCATGGGCTTCTATGGAGTTAAGCTCCTCCAGCTTGTTTGAGGCAGAAGCCAGAGTTGGCAGATGGCCTGTCATGTATCAGTCCCTGGGCCAGGAGGATGGAAAGAGATCTAAGCCTGGCTCTGCCATAAATGGGTATGTGACTTTGGGCCAGTCACTTCCTCTCCCAGGACCTCAGTTTCCACCCCAGCAAAACTGTGGCATGTAGAGTCTATCACTTTTGAAAGCATTTGTCAAAGAGGAGTCTGAGTTCTGGCTCTGAGGGAAACAGTGCAGTGATGGATTAGTAATGTCTGGCACTGGTATAGGCAGGGAAAGGGAGGCACACTTGCAATTTATTTGCTGCTTTAATACTCTGTGATTGCTAAGGGCCCTTCCAGTTTCTCCCTCCCTGGATACTTCCCCTGTTGGGAGATCAAAGTAATGGAGTGAGAAGATGGGCCTGATTGTTAGGAACCAAATGTTTATATCCCCCCAAAACTCATGGATTGGAATCCTAACTCCCCACAGTGATGGTGTTTGGAGATGGGGCCTTTGAGAAATGTTTAGGTCATGAAGGTAAAGCTCATGTTGGGATTAATATCCTTTTAAAAGAGGCCTGAGAGACCCCGTTCCCCCTCTACCATGTGAAGACACAGCTGTCTATGAACCAGGAAGTGGGTCCTCATCAGACCCCGAATCTGCCAGTGCAGTGGTTTTGGACTTCCCAGTACAGGACAGGACAGCAACAAGCACCTATGGTTCATGAGCTCCCGGTGTCGGATGTGCTGCCACAGAGGCCCCGGTGGCCTGAGACCCTTGAGGTGCAGACAGGGCCACCTCAGGAGAGCTCTGGCAGCAGGCACTGCAGCCAGGGGAGCAGCGCTAGAGAGCCTCGGAGGAGGAAACCCGCCGTTCAGAGGGGTCTGTGGCAGGGAGAGGGGACCCGCCAGCACCAACACAGTGGGGCAGAGGATGAAGTCTTATCAACTGCAAATGCTGCTCACTGCAGACGAGGGTCTGACTGCGGCTCTGACAGTGGCTGGGGGAGTGCAGGGTCAGGGATGCTGAGGACACAGTAAAACAGAGTGACGGGTCAGTGGGAAGGACCCGCGAGGCCGCACTGTCCTGTCCCTGAGCCTCAGGACTCTTGGCTGGGACATAAGCAGCCTAGGCGTGGGGGTCCTGGGAGTTCCTGAGAAACATCGGGTGTGTGGAGCTGGGTGTGCTGCGCCAGTGGGCTCAGAAGTGCTCCCGGCTGCAGTTACTTGCTTATTTAAGATTCAGGACCTTGGAGGAGAAGCCCCGACCTCCCCCAACTTGCTCGGCCCTCACAGGCCAGCCTGGCCGGGAAGCAATCCAGGCTCTGCTCGTCACCAACGCAGACCATGGCGCCCCCTAATGGGTGCGGCAAGGATTGCACCGGCATGTCCTCAGGGATGCCAGTGCAGAAGGGCAGACCCCAAGGTTGCTGGGTAGATCATAAAACACGCTTCTTCTTTTCAGCATTAGGTTTCCTCTTGCCTGCAAATGCTACTCACATCCTGCGCACCCTGCCAGGCTGCACTTCTTTAAAATGGTCTCCCTCGTCCTCAGTCTAAAGCAAAAGTCAGCCGTTTTTTTCTTAAAGGGGCAGAGGGTAGTGTTTTCTGCTTCGTGGTCACTATCACAACTGCTCCAAGATGTTGCTCAGTGGTAGAGAGCTTGGCTAGAATGCAAGATGCCCTGGGCTCCATCCCCAGCACTGCAAAAGACGAACAAAAGCACTTCGCCATTGTAGCTAGCAAGCTATCATAAACAACAGGTCAATGAATGAGCTGGCCAAGTTCCAATAAAACTTTATTTACAAAAATAGGTGACAGTGCAGATTTGGTGCAGGCACTATTGTTTGCCAACCCCTGTTCTACAGCATCATTTGCAAAGCTGTATTTCAAGTCACTGTCACTTTCTGCCTCACAGACACAGGGGCCTGCAGTTATGTGAGTTGGGGAAACCAGGATGAAACCGAGCCGCACAGGTTTCGTAGACCTGCTCCTGCACTGCCAGCACGTTGGGAATCCCCAGGAGCAGGCCGCATGTGTGTTTCCCAAACTCATGTGCCTGGGAACCCTGGTTTCTAGAGGACCCAGAAAGTTCAAAGAAGGAACCCAAGTGTCACCCCAGATGTCCTACTGCTAACAAGACTGTTGGAGAAGGGACAAGGAACAGCAGCAGTCCCATGGTGCTTCCATTCACAAACAGGAAACCGAGGCCCTGCGGCCCCAGGGAGTCAGGGCACGAGAACAGAGCCACCTGTCTTGGGAAGGGTCCTTGTCCTGCAGGCTGGGTCAAGTGGTGTCAAGGCAGAGTGCCACCACCCCTGCTGGGGAGATACCACTTGCTGCCCTCGGCCCTCATGGACAGGGACCCAGGACGGATACTCTATCCATGTCCCTCCCATTTCCAAGGCAATGGATGGCCACACTCCAGGAATCTGTGACAAGGACATTGGGATCATCCCCATGGGGGAATCCCTCAACACAACCCCAGCTCCCAGGAGCACAGAAGCCTGGAGGATGAGAGAAGGGTGGCAGGAAGAAAGGGCTGTCCTCGGGCATCACAAGGCCAGACTGAGACCTGGGCATGGGTGAGGGTGCAGTGGCCAAGGGAAGAATTGAGAGGGACTTGCCCAGGAGGAATCGGGCATTTCGGGGGACAGCTGACTGCCCCTCAGTTCTTAAGCTCCTCTGGGTGGGGACCCACAGGTGGCCTGAGTCTTTGGATACCGTGGAGTGGTTGGCACTCCTCATCTGGCCTGAAGATGTCACGTCAGCCAGGAGAGGGCCCTGGAAAGGATGTGGAACCGTGCATGGCAGCCTTGGCCACTATTGGGAGGCACAGGGTGGGGGTCACAGCGAGGTCTTGGGAACCCTCGAGACAGCCCTGGAAGGAGGTGCTGTGTTTATTACCCACCAGAGAGCAGACGAGGAGCGTGATGTCAGAGCAGGAATCCCGAGGTCCCCCAGAGGCCAGAGCTCAGTCCAGCTGGTTTTAGTCCAAAGTCCATTTCCAGAAGCACCCGGACACTTGAAAGGCCCAGGAAAATGCAGCTTTCTTTGTCACTGGCACAGTACTTGAGGTCTGGGCAATCACCCGAGTGACACCTGCTGTGGGAGGTTGAGGTCCGCGTGCTTTGGTCCCGCTGGCCCACATCCGGCCACATTCAGGTAGCTCGAATGCCAACTTCTGGCCTCTGCTCTGGGCCAGCACGGTGCTGAGAGCTAAGCGTGCTGGACCGCAGAGATTGTCTCTGTCCTCGGGGGGCTGCAATCTGAAAGAGGGAACAGGTGGGTAAATCGAGGCAGCAGCCGGGGCTTCTGGCTGAGGTGTGTTCTGACCAGAAGGGGAAGGAGGGCTCCCATGTGCAGGGCAGTGCAGGGGGTGGGGCAGGGGGCACCATCTGAGCTGGACTGTGCTGGGCTTTGAGAGTTAATTGGGAGGGAGCAATGGTGAAGAGGGAGGAGCCTCCCAGAAGGGAGCCTGAGGGTCGGGAGCCCCGGGAATCCGGGTCTCAGAGGTGGCTGGGGTCACACTGGCCATGCTGGGGAGCCATGCTGGAGTCACACTGGCCACGTCCCACCTTGAGTGTCGCAGAGCCCACGGGGACCTCCAAGGCACATGGTCCTTTCCGCTGAGGCCAGGTGGCAGACTCTCCCCATGGCTCAGGTCGGGGGGCTCCTGCTGGACCTCAGAAGACCCTGGGGGAGACGGGGCGGGGATAGTGTGATAGAGAGGGGAGGCTCAGGGCTGCTTTGGAGGATGCTTTGGGGCACTGGGGCCGTCAGGGGAGCTTCAGATGCCAGGCTGAGGTGTCGGGCTGTGTCTGGACTCAGCCTTCAGCCTCATCCTGCACAATCCCAGCAACCTCCAGAGTCCTTGGACCCAGGCGCTGGCCCTCAAGGACAGGGATTGGGCTCACGGCAGCTCCTCTGCAGCTGCCTGGCCAGGACTTAGGCCAGGACCCATTCATTCTTGGTGAGACGATCGTGGCTGAGGGCTGACCCATGCCAACCACCGTGCAAAACCTGCACGTGCTTACTCTGCCTGCATCGGGCTGCTGGTCAGAGTGGAGCCTGGACTTGGCTCCATGCTTTTTGGGGGTCTGCACTTTGGATCCCCAAACACAGGTGCTCAGTGAGATACAGTGGAACACTGTGTCCTGGCCATGTGGAAATTGTGTCGCCTCGCTGGGCTCATGTGTGCATGGAGAAGCACACCCTCAGGCCTGTGGCTTTTAGGACACCAGTGCCAACACACCAGATGTTGCTGTGCTGAGGGTGCTGGAGCCATGGAGAGCAGGAGCTCACCATGGGGAGAACTGGCCTGCGAGCCCATGGAAAGTAGGCACCCCCACTCCAGGGCACCCTGGTGGCCCCAAGGTCAGAGCAGCTTGGCCTGGGTGGTGAGAACCAGCCCCATTTCCCTGCTGGTGCCCATGGGCTCTGACCACCCACCTGCCCTCGAGGTCCCACCTTCTCCTCTGGGCTCTGGGCTTCCAGGGACCTCATAGCCCAAGAGTGAGTCTGGTCCTCACCCCAGGATGATGCAGACCCTGGCACCCTCCCGGCATTGGTGGCCACCTCCAAGGGGTCTGCAGTAAGGTCCTTAGGATTGCTAAGCAATGGTGGCCATTCTTGCACATGGAGAAAATTGAAATATTGATCTATCTATTTGTTTTGCAACTAGCACTAGCAGCTTCATTACTCTGTTCCCCGGGGAAACCCTCCCACACACTCAAATGGCAAATTAACTCTTTTTACCTGGGAAGGGGCAGCAATGGGTTTTTAATTTAGAAAAAGTACAGAAACAATGGCCAGGCCCAGTGCCAGAAATCAGGGGATGAGGCTGAGCAGGCTGGTGCCAGGGAGGACCGCAGACAGGGCCACCACCTCCTTGGGCCGGCAGGGACAAGCCTCCAGCGGCCCTGGGGGCCCGTGGTCCTCAGGGGATTTCTGCTCTCTGGCCCGGCCCCGTGGCTCAGCCTGCAGGAACCTGCAGCATCCTCTTGTGGGATTCTTCTGGATGGAAAAAGCACTGTTTTGGGGGTTCACACTGCTCTATTTTGGGGGCTTAGACTCCCTTTAAGCTATGCCTCAGTTTCCCCATGCATCACAGAGGCAGGAGTGCTTCCTCTGTTTCCTGTCAGTGGTTGTGGGATGAAATGGCTGCAGCAGGGTGGGGTTCAGGTGCGGTGAGCTGGCAGGCTCCTGTGGACCTTTCTCTGTCACTTTTGGGCTGCTCACTCCTGGGGGGCCCGTTTGTTGCTTCGGCAACTTTCATGTCACAATTAGACCAGCAATAAGAGGAACTGGCTCTGACCCCCAAAGTTGGATTCTCTGCTCCAAGAGTCAGGGCTCCTTTGATAGCAACTGGCAGCCCTCACCCATGAGGGTCCTCAAAGCAGCTCCTCAGAGGCAGAACAAGCCACCTCCTGCACCCATCTCTCCCATAATGCAGTGCTCCAACTGCCCTTCTGCTTCCTACACCAGCAAGAGCTGCCTGGGCTCTGGATTCCCTGGGCTCAGCCGCCGATGGCAGAATCCTAAACAAACAGAGGCTCCAAAGACAAAGGTCTGTTTCGCTCCCATGGTAATGTGGTGGCTCCATAATTTCCAAGGGACCCAAGCTCCTTTTGTCTTCTTCCACTAACATCAACTCTAGCCCCTTTTGGCCCAGTATGGCTGCCCTAAGGACAGCCATCATGTCTGTATCCCAGCTGCCAGGAATGATAGAGACACAGCCCCTCAATTTAAGAACACTTCAGAGGGGCTCACGGCTGTTATCCCAGCACTCTAGTTTCTAGGAAGCTGAGGCAGAAGGACTGCAAGTTCTAGCCCAGCTTGGGCAACTTAGTGATGTAGCATGACCCTGTCTCAAAATATAAAATTTAAAAAAAAAAAAAAAAAAAGAAGAGCTGGAACTACAGCTCAGGGCAAAGATCCTGGTGAAATCCTTAGGACCACAAACTTCCTGCTGACCAGAGGTCAGTTGCATGGCCCTGGCTAACAGCAAAGGGAGCTGGGAAATGTCATCCAGCCACCTAGGCAGCCACGTCCCCAGGAACTGAGCACTGAGGGAGAAGGAAGTGGGCTTTAGGGACAACGGCCGCGGGCTGCATGGCCAGGCCCTGGGAGTTCCCCAGGCCCCACTCTCTCTGGGCTCACTGTCCCCTGCCTGTCCCTCCTGCGGCTGGAGTAAAGAGCCCCCGGCTCTTTATGAAGCAGCTGGGAAGCTTCCTGGGACCCCAACCCCTAGGGAAAATGAGCCTAAGGAACGTTGTGACAAACCCTGAGGATGGGGACCTGCTGGGGGAACCGTGCACTCATCACTTCTTTATGCAACAACGATGTGCGGTTAACAACCCGTCTCCCTGAGCCCTACTAACATGGTAAGGTAGGCTCTACCCAGAGGGTGGTGGGCAGAAAGGGGGAGATCGGGATCGACTCTGACCCCATTGGAACAAGCAGGGTCTAGAACCACAGGACAGCGCGGGTCAGAGGGCTGCAAGTACCCGAGAGCGTGAACCGGGTCAGGGCTCTGTGGCTGTACAGACTTGGTGCAATTCTTACAGGAGGCAGGCGGAGGACCCGAGACCCAGGGAGGCGACAGAGGTTGAGGGTGGCCCGGAAACCAAGGGAGGGGCTCGCTGAGCTGGCTCAGCAGGACTGTGCTCAGACTGGACGCTACAGGGACCGAGGGCAAGTGCAGGTGGGAGCTATGCAGGCAGGGGACAGAGGAGAGAGTCATGGTTGGCAACAAGTGCCTGGCCTGTGACAAAGCCACCAGGGCTGGGGACACAGCATGGACAAGTGTTCTGTCAGGGAGCTGACCGTCCGTATATACGTAGATAAGGAATAGGGAGAGGTCCACAAACCCTGGTTTGAAACTCCTGCGGCCAGATGTTCGCAGACCATGTGACGCCTGCAGTGCCGAGGTTTGGAGCCTTCAGAGTTTGCATTTTAGAAACTTCCTTCGGTGCATGGACTGTATATTATGTAAGGTCCCCAGCGGGGTGTGGAGCAGCACCCTGTAATCAAGCACATTAATATTTCTGCAGCAAAACGTATGAATATTCACACGCGGGGGGATGAACCAGGACTATAAAAAGCCTCACATTCGTTCAGGTCACGTTCTGCCACCCAGTGAGTTATGAAAAAGCTTTTGGTTTTCAGAGCTTTATGGATTTTGGAATTGGATTGTGGGCCTGTAATATAATTTCAGATCATGATAAATGCTGTAACCACAACAGAGCAGACGGAGGGAAAAGAGAGGGGGATTTTAGGCAGAGCAGCCGTGAGGGGACCTGTCTGCAGAAAGGACGTCCTGAGCGTGGTGAGGAAGAGGGCTGTGAAGATATCTCAGGATAAGCCATCTCGATGGCAAGAGGAGCATGTGCAAAGGCCCTGTCCGAGAGAGGGCCAGGAGGGCAGGCAGCACAGCCCCAGTGACAGCAGTGACAAGGGACGGATGGCCCAGCCTGCAGGCACTGAGGCCTTGGGGTTCCCTGGGAGTGAGAGGAGGGATGTGAACATGGGATGGCACCAGCTAAGGGGGCATAGTGAATAGGAGCCATGGGACAAAGAGTACTGGGCTGGCTCATGTGTCCTGGGAGGGGATTCACACATGGGAGAAAGGGAACCGCCGATGGCGAACCTCAGACAGCCCAGGAGGGCCAACACGTCCGCCCTACTCCTCATCCTTCCAAGCCTCCAGCCCCAGGACCTTTGTGCCTACGAGCCCCACCTGGCCACCTCCCTCCTCACCTCTCTGCTACTCCTGCTCCCGCACAAAGATGACGCTGGTGCTGGGTTTGGTTAGAGCCACGTCTCTACTTCCTCAGCTGGGCTCCGGCTGCCAGGCAGTCTGGACTAAGTCTCCATCTGTGCCCCCAAGGACCCCGGGGCAGCGCCTCAGCACTCACAGCAACGATAGCAGCCACCCCAGAAGCCTTAAGACAGTTGGAAGAGGCAGGGCAGGCAGGGCCACTCCTAGGGAGACAAGATTCCCGGGACCAGCAAGACTGAGGGGCTGGAAGGCGTTTGGCGGAGTGGGGAGGGGGGTCCCCTTCCAGCCAGGGCCCTGGCTGTCCCACCCCTTGGGGACCTGGGCCCCCTGAGCATGGACAGCCCCTTCCCAGGGTCGCATCCCAGGGATACATGCCAGGACCACACCGCGGTGTCAGAAGCTGTGTTAAGCAGACAAGAGGAGGGCCAGGAATGGCAGCCTGAGAACCCCGGGTGAGCCCAACACTGAGGAGGCCTGCGCTCCAAGGCCAGCCCTCTGGTGCCAACCAGCACCCCGGCTCCCCCACGGCCTCCCTCCCACCCACCCCCTTTGCCCTTTGCATGTCCATCATGAAAGCAGAAATACCTGAGAAAGGCAGGAGGATGCCCCTGTGTCCGGCTCATCCCAGGGGTCCCCCTCCATCCTCACCATGGTAGGTGGGGTGGGGGACAGTCCCCCAGAATGAGAGGCTCTGTGCTAGGCCAGGACCCCTGGCTACCTGGTAGGATGGAGACCTGGACTGGGGCTCCCTCCTTCCTTGCTGGGAGAGAGGTCACAGCACCCAGGCTTGTTGACCTCAAGTGGCCCAGATACATCAGGGCAGGGTTCCGGGAATCCCTGTAGACTGCTTTATACACCACCTGCACCCACCAGCTCCCCAGAGGAGAAGAACATAAATGTCCCCAGACCACTCTGTCTGCACCCCCAGCCCCGCCCCACCTGGCCAGGTGCGAGGGAACAGGCCCCCTGGCTGGGTCAGGGAGGGCACTGAAAGGACACCGGGGACTGCAGTCTGCGTCCCCGTCTCCACCCACGCAGCCTGGCCTGCAGGAGGGGGCCCACCCTAGCCGCAGCCCCCCACTTCTGGAAAGCCTAGATCTCTCCTTCCCAGCTTACTCTGCACCAGGATCAACCGAAACCCCATTATTCAAAGTGTGGGGCGCCACATCTGCCCGCAAGTACACAGCGCACCCTCAACTCTCGCCGCCCGTGATCTCGGCACGGAATATCTTCCTGAGTTATTTAAGAGGTTCTTCTCTTTTTTCCCATTTTGATGATATGTTTCTAAATTATGCATTAAACTTATCAGGGTGAGTAATACCTCACAGCTTCCCCGTGTCAGCCCTAATGTTACTTACTCAGCTGCCGCTCTGTTTACATGGTCAGGGGGAAACGCAGCTTCTGGAGCCATTTATCTTCATAGTAAGCGTTTGGAGATGAGGACCTCGGCCCTGTGGGAGGCGCAGGGCCCCTAGCTCTCAGCTCCGACAGGTCCTCTCTCTGCCAGCTACTCTGGCTCAGGGTCTGCGTGTCCGTGGCTGGTAGGGGTTTGGGGCACCCCCTCCCCAGGCAGCGTCACAGGGCAGAGGCCCCCAGAGGGAGCAGCCCTTGAAGGTCAGGGTGAGGGGTCAGCAGTGGCTTCTCTGGGAAGGGAAGAGAAAGCACCAGGATCCTCCTCCCTCAGGCCAGATACAGGCAGCTCTGGGGGACAGATCTCTTGACGCCCCACTGGCGCCTGTCTCTGGGGTTCATTCATGTCTACTACTAGTGACCATGGTGCTGCCCTGGTCACCGAGACTGCTGGGAAACCCCTCCCTCTAGGGTGGGGACCCCACAGAACAGCACAGCTGCTGCCCATCTGGGCTGTGCCAGCAAGGTCCTCTGGTCCACTCCGCCCAGAAAGGGACAAGGCCTGGCAGCCCCTACCTTGTCCTTGATGCCCCCAGCACCTACAGCTAGAAGCCTGGGGAAGTTGATGTGCCCAAGGTCATGGCACACAGCCAACCTTTGAACCGAGCCTGGCAGACCCCAGGGCCTTAGACTCTCAAGTCCTGTGCAGTTTGGCTGCCCCAGACCCAGCCCTCTGCATGCTGTCCCCTGCAGGGTAACCCCCGGTCACCCCTGGGCTCTACAGGTGTGGCCACAATGATGATGCCCCTTCCAGTGGGCGCCAGGCCCTGCCCACAGCCTCCGGACGGGAGATTCACCCCAAGGGAAGTGAGGGGCAATTTAGCGTATCAATAAACCTGCGTCAAGGGCCTCTACTTTTCTGTAATGAAAAGGGGAAGCGATCCGCCGTGTTATCGGGCGCAGGACAGCCCTGTGTCAGGCGCTTATTATTTTCTGCCACGATCAGGGAAGACTGATCGTGCTTGGATAAGTGCAGCTTAAAACTGAAAACCAAGCAATTTACCTTCAATCGCTTCTCAGAATTTTGTGCAGCCAGACAGTTAAGGAGAAATAGACTCCCCTTTCCATTTTAAGTGCTTCCCATTAACATTTGTTTCCTCCACGAGATGAGGGCCTGCTGGGGGAGGGAGTTCAGCTGGGTGGTCTCCTTCCCTCCCTCCACTTTCAGAAGGATTCTCTCGCTCGGGCTCCTCTTCCAGGAGGGCCTCAGGCCCGGGTGTCTTCAGGCCAATTCTCCTAAGACTGCTTTTGTCTTGTTTCCAATTTAAGGGCAGAGGTTGGCTTTGGATGCTGGAGCCCTGGGAAGACAGACCCAGGTGAGGTCGAAGCTGCCATCTCACGCTGGCTCTTTCATCCTGCGCAGCCACTGCTTGGCTCTTGGTGGCTTTCTCCACCCTGTCCCTTAATACCCTCCCCAAGCCCTGCTGCCCAGCCTTGCCCAACAGGAAGTTCTGGACAGGTAGTTCTTTGCTCTGTGGTGCTGACCATCAGGAGGCTGGGCAAGGCCTCCGATCAGACCCCAAAGCCCTGGCCTCGATTTTCCTTTTATTCCAGGGATAATAAAAGGGGGGTTCACTGAGATGTGAATTGGCTTCCCCTTGTAAATTGGACAGTTACCTCCTGAGAGCCCCCCGTCAATACTGCCAAGATAAACTGCTGTGACAGTCTCAAACCCTGGCTGCCCTCCTGGCTGTGTGGCTGCAGCCCTGGTCTCCCCGTGTTTGATCAGCTCCCCTCCTGCTGGCTGTGCCAGGCAGGGCTGTATGCGGATGGGATTTGCCAGCCCAGTGCACAGCCCAGCTTGGCAAGAGCGAGCCAAGCATGCACTGGAAGTGGAGGGCCAAGCCCTGACACCCAGCATCTCCATCTGCCAGGGCAGGGCACCGCAGGCACTCACCTCCTTGGGGATAAGATGAGGGGGTCCCTGGAGCATAAGCCACCTCTGGGAAAACCTGAAAACCAAGGCACCTCTGGGAGGGTTTAGCAGACCTCAGACACCGAGGCCTTGCTTCTTGCTCCATGCAAATCCACGGCCAGGGCCTGTTCTGAGCTCTACCTGGAAGCAATCAGAGGAAGGAAAATTCTAAGCAGAGAGAGCAACACATCCCACAGGGACAGTGCGGGGGCTCGGCACAGGCTGGGGCAGTTTGAATAGATTCTAAACACCCCGCCCTGCCCTGTCCTTGCTATCGCAGTATTACCAGGCCAGGTCTAGTTTGGAGAATTAAGGGTGAGAGAGCTGGAGAACCTGCAGCAGCCTCGCGGGCTGGAAGCTACGCACACAGGCCCTGCTTTGGGACATCTGGCCTGGCCACCAGCCCCTGAGGGCTACAGCTGGTGGTACCTCTACCCACTGGCCATACTTGAGGTGGGCGGCTGGGGGACAGCCACCCTGGCCTTCCACCTCCCTGCCCCCAACTGTCAGTGCTCATTTGCAGAAGGACTGGAGGAGCCCCAAAGTGCAGCTCTGGTCACTTTATGGTCCTGCGTCTGAAGTGACTGGCTCCTTTGTTACCAGACCCTGGGTGTCCAGCTCTGACAGTGGGGAGGAGCCCGGGGAGGGGCTCCCCTGTGCGGCTGCATAGCACCCGTTCCAGGCCATTCCGAGGAGCCGTCTGAAAATCCAGGTCACTAGACAAACCCTGTTTTATAAAAAATAAACAGTCAGGCACCATTTTGGTCTTCTCACCCAGCAACGCCATAGCCATCTCAGTTTGTGTAAGTACTCTGTGATGTTCGCACGACAACAGGGTCACCCGAGGACAGTTTTCAGAGTGGTCCCTGTCTTTAAGCGACAGGAGACTATTTTTGCTTTTGCGTTTGCTCTTGTTTCTATGGCCACGCACACTGTACCTGCAGAAATATGCAGGTGCCATATGTGAGCACATGGTTCCCTAATTATAAAGCACGTGACCACAAATCAGGACAAGAGGGATGGTAACTCAGGGCGGTTCTGAGGTTTGCCCCTTACCCCATAATGCAAAGAGTGACTTGGAACCAGAGCCCCCAGGACCCCAGTATTCTTGTGCTGCTCCAGGCTGAGCACCAAGCCAACTCCCACCATTGATTCTTTTCCCTCCCTGAGTCTCAGAGAGAAAGGACCGAGCCAAAGATGACAGGATTCAAGAGAGATTAATTTGTTATTTCAGACCTTTAGAAAGTGCAGTTGCATAGAAACGAAGTCCCTGGGTCGTAACGAAGTTCAGATCAATTAAAACAATTTACTTTTCTGCTAATGATTTCAGACCATTGTAATTTATTGGTAAGTAAATGACTTCAAGAGCGCATTCCTTTGGTGGCTGCACAGAGGGAATTTTAACAAGTTCTTGGATAAATTAAGTCTGGAATTTGTTAACAGACCGTTATTGTAAAACATTTAAAGAAGGCCTTTTCATGCCGCTCCAAGGCCTCGAAGTTTCCAGACACAATTAAAACTTCTAATCAGTTCTTCGTAGTTTAAGCGAATTGAGTGGCAAGGAAGGGTTCCTGCTCACAGGTGGGAAAGCGCCGGTGGCCACAGGGACCAACCCACGACTTCCAAGACAGGGTACAATCTAAACTACAGCTCTGGCCAAAATCCACCTGCACAATTTGCCTTCCACCTGGCTCCCCTGTCCCACTTGTCCCCTCTGCTGTCAGCCCCAGTCAGGCCATGTGCCCTCCACTTCCTTCCGCTTCTCTGCCTGTAACACTGTCCCACACTCCTGTCCCCTTTGCCTGGCCCAAGGACAGCACCATCCGCGTCTTCTTTCACTCGCATCTCCCCGGCCCACACACCTCCCCTGCAGCATGCTGACTGGGTTGGGGAGCCCAGCACATTGCTGCAGAGGGCCTGCCTCACAGCAGGGACCTGGAAGAACTTCCCAGGCCATGGGAATGGTCAGCATCGCTGGGGTCCCCAGATGACTCTTAAGAACACAGGGCCAGACTGGTGAGATGGCTCAGCGGCGTAAGCGCCTGCCTGGCAAGCGCGAGGGCCCGAGTTCGACTCCCAGAACCCACATACGAGAAAAGGGCCGGTGATATCGCTCAGCGGCACGGGCGCCTGCTGGGGCGCAAGGTACTGAGGTCGACCCCCGGTACCCACACAAAAAATAAAAAGAACACAGGGCCATGTGGAAGGAAGGCCTGGCTGCCCTGCAAGCTGCCCACCACGTGTCTGGGTGTCACTGTGCAGGTTGCCTATGGGGACACTGGTCTGCACCCTGAGTGTGGGATCCAGCATGTCCTGATGCCTGAAACCGACCAGGACCTCTGGGGACCTTTTCCTGGGAATATGAGGATTTTCCATCATCCTTCCCAGCCCTCGAACACCCACAGGAACAGCAAGAACCACAGCTGTGGCCATTCGTTAAACATATGTGCAGGACCAGGCACTGCGACCTCGAGAAACACAGCCCGCAGTTAAACCTGGACAAGGCCATGGGGTAGGGACTGCTGTCCCAAAGCTCAGGCTGGTGCCGGGGGCCGAGGGACTTGTCCCTTGGTGCGGCTGGGCTTCAGGAGCCCGCAATCTAAAATCCTTTGGCCGTACTGCAGCGAGCCTTCAAAGCCCCTTCCTGTTGCCCCACTCTGGGCTGGTGACCTCCAGCCCAGGCTTGGATCCAGCCACAGGTGGCTCAGCCAGGACCAGAGTTCTGCTGGTCCAGACCAGGTGGGTAAACCACAGGCGTCCAGAAGGTGCACAGGTGTGTGCAGGTACAGTCCGGAACAGGCCTAGGCCTCACATACATGGTCGCCAAGATCTATTTGCTGAAGGATGGCCCAGTTCCAGGTCCCAGCAAAGACACACATTGAACAATAAACAAGAAAAGCACCCACCCAGCTCATGAGGTCAGGAAAGGACCATCCAAGCAGGTGGCATTTGGGCTGTGACAGAGTGACCCAGAAGCAGTTTGTAAGGACCTGGGGGAAGAATGTTCCAGAGAGAGGGACCAGCAGCACAAGGTCACCAGAGCTGGAAAGCAAGGGAAAGAGAGACAGAAGTGGCAGGAGCCAGAGGGCAGGACGGGTTGGGGGAGCTGCAGGGACCCAACCTGGGGACAGGGACGGTGCACAGAGCTTGGGCTTCACTCAGAGTGCGGGGGGGCCGCTGGGACATGGTAAGCAGGCGGTGACATGAGCCAACGGATGTGTTTTCAAAGCTCCTTCTGGCTGTGCCAGGCCAAGTGGATGTTTGGACAGAGGCCGAGGTGGCAACCTGTAGGGCAGCTGGAGGGCCCCAGCAGGGGACAGGTAGGGGACAGTGGCACAGATGGGGCAGAAGCAGGGGGAGGGAAAGAAGGCAGAGGTCAGGGATGTATTGGGAGACACGGTTGACAAAACTCGCTAATGGTTTCTGTGACATCAAAGACGAAGAGAGGACAGCAGGGCTGTCGATGATTCTGGGTGTGGAGCACTAGGCGGTGGCCCGGCCATGTCCTCGGAAGAGCGGGGACTAGGTCAGAGGGTGGCAAGTTCTCCTTTGGCCATATTGCCATCAAGGTGCATATTGGACATCAGTGACATGTAAGTCAGGCAGGGGACCTCTGGGTGTGGGGCTGGGTGGCATGGTCAGGACCAAGCACTCCTTTATTCAGCCATCAAGACCTAGGCATTGAAGAATGTGTTCCAGGTACGAGTCCAGGTCCCACGTGGTCTGGGAAACAGGACCCGGCTTGTTGGGGGGGTCACCCCTAAAGAGGAGAGGGGCCTAAGGCTGAGTCCAGGGCAGCCCGGCACTTCAGGGGAAGAGAAGAGGCCGAGGAGCAGAGAACCGCGGAAGCAGACTGGCAGCGCAGTTCTACAAACTGCGTGTCGGGAAGGGGCCCCAGATTCCGAGGGGACCTCCCAGCCCCGTCGCTAAGTCTTCCGGATTGTCACACTGACCGGAACAAGTGCCTGTGTCTCTGACTGAACGTGATCAGTTTTTAGAGCATTGAAGGAAGTTGGCAGCCCCTTAACAGACAACCTAGACTGCATTTCAGTAATTTCCATAGTATTTTTGGCAGCTGCAGAGATGCCAAGACGAGGCAGAGAGCCTTTTAACAGAGCACTGAAAGCAGTTTTTAAAAATACCTTTTAGAAAGCTATTTAAATCCTCCACATCTATAGCAAAATTAATACACAAACGTAGTGCCTTAATTTGGCTCCTCTTGAGTTGGAGAAGGCGGGAAGCTGTCTCCTCTCGTGACACCACTGAGCGCGCAGCCGGGACGTTCCCGGGGAAGCCCTGCTATTAAGTCACCTGATCTTCACGACAGCCCTACAAGGTGGAACCATGGTGTTCTTGCCCCCATTTTAGAGAGGAGGAAACCAAGGCCCAGGCTGGTTAACAGGAAGTTAAGTGGTTTAGCCTTGTTTTAGAGATGGGCAACCAGTTTGCCTAAGGTGACAGAACTCTGGGGATCCAAGTGTCGTTCTCTTGCCACTTGTGTTTTGGCCCTCAGCCCCTGCAGAGCATCCCTCCCTGCTTTCCTGTCACAATAACCCTGCAGCTTGTCATAACCGCTCCTCCCAGTCCAGCCAACACCATGGTATCCCTAAGCAATGTGCAGCCCCAGAGCTCCTGCGCAGGGTGGGGTTGGATCCAGAGCAAAGGCCTTGCTCACTGCTTCTCAGGGGACCCCAGGGTGCCTAAAGTCAGGTTCTCCAGGACACCTGGGCTCAGGGCAGCAGACTTTCAGGGGTGTCCGGGGTGGTTTTAGGGTTCTGTTAAATCTGTCCCTCCTAACTCATGCTATCATTGGAGCGGTTTTAGATTGAGAGTCAGAGGATGTTGATGGCAGAGAGGCCTTGGCAGTCACCCCTGCCCACTGTCTGGCAGCCTTCCAGGGAGACAGAAGAGGCAGGGTCAGGCCCACAGGGAACATGACTGACTGTCCTTGTAGGCTGGCGAGAGAGACGCCAGCACCAGGCTTCACCCGGAGTCGTGGGGGCTGGCTGCTGCAGCCCACGCCGCCCAGCTCCCCTGTGCCCCTCTATTCTTGCAGGTGGGTGGGAGGCCAGCAAGCAGCCTGGGCACTTGCCCTGAGGATGGGGGAGGCAGAGCTGAACGGTGGTGCAGTGGGCTGAAGCGGCTGGAGCCAGCTGGCGGGGAAGCGGGAGGGCTGGCTCAGCCCACACCGGTTGGGCCTACCTGCCCCACCTGCAGCGATTCCTGCTCACATCCCATGTGCCCTCCTCCCCACCTGCAGGCCTGGTGCTCCCAGCTCTGTGCCGTGGCTCCCCTCCCTCCAGTGGGGGCCCCGTGCAGTCTGCTCCCACGCGGACTGGCACACGCCCACTCCCCAGATGCACAAGAGCCGGGTTTCTCAGGCTTTGCTGCCTTTCTCTGGGCAGCCACCTGCTGGAGAAGCACTCAAGTTGATGTGGCTTTTTAGATTTCGTTCTCTTCCTGCCCCCATCAGTGTCTGTCTGTGGGAGAGACTGACAAGGTGAGATGCACTCAGTAGCTTCCAAAACAAGCAGAACTGATGGCCTGGGGCAGGCTGTCGCCCCCTCAATGGCCCTGGGAGCCTAGACATGGGAGGCCTGGCCTGGTCCCAGGGACAGTCTCTCCACCCTTCACCCCTGTTACCTTGTGTTGCCCTTGATTGGTAACTTGATACTCTCTGTGTCCTTCGACACACACCCCCACTTCCCCTGAAACCATGCTGTGCTCTGCAAGGTTGCCCAGTAAACACCAAGGTGAGAACCAGCCTGTGAGCAAGGGCCCCAGTCAAAGCCAGCTTCAAGTCTGCTACCAGCTGCACTTGACCTCTCTGAGCTTCCATTCACTGTCCCTGCCTCCAAATGGGGGCAATGATGGCAGCTGCCCTCGAGGGTTGGCACAAGGACATGACGGTGCGTGGGGTGTGTTAGCTCAATGACCTGCTCAGGACACTCAATAAGTGGCAGGGAGTATCATGATCCTTCCTCACCATGGACTGTGTAATTGATTGTTGATTCTGGCTCCCAGAGCTGCGCGGGAAGGAAGACAGAACGCGGCTCTGGGCTGGGCAGGCTCTGAGTATCTCCTGGGGTCCATGCAGCCGGGCATGGGTTTCTTGAAGGGGGGGGCTATAAAAGTCAGGGTGCTGCAGAGAAATGGAACTGACCAGAGAGATAGAGACAGATAGAAAGGCAGAGGGAAAGACGGAGTTTTATTTTAAGGAATTGGCTCACGTGACAGTGGGATACAGCAGGAGAGAGCAGCAGGCTGGAGACCACAGAGAGCCCTGGACAGAGCAGGGTCAGCAGTGGGAGGCCAAGCGCCCGCCGTCCACTGCTGAATCCTTCCTCCCAGCCCTCAGCCTTTTCCTTTTAAGACCTTTGGAGGACCCACTCGCATGACAGAGGATGAGCTGCTAACCCAAAGTCTACTGATTTAAATATTAATCTCTTCTAAAAGCTACCTGCAGAGCCACAGCGAGACCGGTGTTTGATCAAATACCTGGACTCATGGCCTCGCCAAGTTGGCTCCTAATGTTAACCAGCCCCGTGAGCCATGGCCAAGTGCCATAGCCATCCTCCACCGGTACCATGGCCTCCAGGGCATGGGGGATCCACCCTGCCTGCTCCGCCGTCTCCCACCCAAATCTCCCACCCTATATACAAGCCATCTGCAAAGGGCTGCCCCACGGAGAAACTTGTTGCCCTCTGCGACCTATGACCCAAGCCAGGCCCCTGGGCAGAGAAAGAGGAGGGCGCCCCACTTGGTCTGGGAAGGGAAGGGCCTGTGAAGCCAGCAGGAACCCTGGATGGGCACCCACAGCCCTAAGGCAAGATCCCACCCAATGCCAGACTCCCAAGCCCTTCTGCCAGCTGAGGCTGATGGGTGCCTCTGTGAGCCACATAGGAAGCAGCCACAGAGATGCTGGAGGTCAAAGGCCACTGCAGCCTCTCCAAAGCAGTGTCTGGGGCAGCGCCGAGGCCCAGCACCTGCCCCCAGCACCTGAGGAACAAGGGAGCAGCTCCTTTAAGATGACACTTGTGTGCCAGTAATACGCGCCACTCCCATGAGAGGCTCAGATCAATTCTCCTGCTTTTATCTTTTCTTGAGGCTCAGTGTGATGAAAAGTGGCCTCTATCTATGGCTGATAAATAACCAGAAGCTTGCTGTATCTGCTTTCATTTGATTTTCTTGAACAATTACCGCCAGCATGCCTGACGTTCAGAGGCTGCGATTTTAAGTGGCTAAAAGAACTTCCCAACTGAGCCCGCTAGGGACTTGTTTGAAATGTTCTTTGGTGCACTGAAAAGCACCAGGAATCATCTGTGGAAGGGCTCGGAGAAAAGCTTTTCAAGTTCAGGCACACACATTTGCTCCTCTCCAGAGGCAAGTCTGTGGGAGGACAGTTCCCACCCCAGCCTCAGACCCTGGCAGAAACTGCCCCGCCAGCCCCTCGGTGCTAAAGGCCCCCTCCTCCCCTCCTCAGGCCTGGGCTGCCCACAGCCGGGAGGTGAGAACTATAGCAGACCAGACAATGCCCACATAATCTAGGCATTGTGCTTGAGGAGGAGAGTGTCCTGAGCCAGAACCACTGGAGGAGTGAAGAGTGGGAGAGTCTGGAGCCCTTGGGATGCCTGGGAAAGAAACTGGGAGTGTTGATCTGCAGGAACCTTAGATGTGGCCTGCACCCCTCTAGCAGAACCCATAGGTTACTGCATGATTCTGGCTCACCCCTGCTTTAGCATCAAGAAAGTGAGCTCCTTGAAGCCAGGAGCTGTATCTTCACTGCCCAGAGCAGAATTGACATGTAACAAGCAGGCTTTCAACACATGTGAAACAGAAGGAAGGATGGTTGGATGGACGGTTGGATGGAAGGATAGGTGGATGAGCAGCTAGATGAGTAGGTAAATAAATGGAAGATAGGCAGATAAGTAAGTATATGTGTGAAGGGTTGGGAGGACAAGTGGACAGATGTATGGATGGATGGATGGATTTGTGGGAGGAAAATAGGTAAATAAATGGCTAAGTGGATGGATAGATAGATGAGTGTAGATGAATGAATGGATGGATGGATGGATGGATGAATGGCTGTGTGGATGGGTGGATGGATCAATGGATAAATGGGTAGATGGATATATGATTGACAGATGGGAAGATGGGTGTGTGTCCTAGTTACTTTCTCGTCCCTGAAACAAAATACACAACAACACCAACAAGTTAAAGGAGGAAAGGTTTATTTTAACTCAGTTTGTAGAGGTTTCAGTTCATAGTTGACTGGCTCCAAGGCAGGGCGACAGGGCAGAGGGGCATGGCAGAGGAGAAACAGTCCATGGCATGTCAGGCAGGAAGCAGCAGACTTCCTCTTTCTTTCCCTTTTTATTCCATCCAGGCTACAAGCCTATTGGTTGATGCCACCCATGCTCAGAGTGGGTCTTCCCTCTACAGTAAATCAATCAACCATACACAGAACCATGCTTAACCAAGCAGTGGACTAATCCCATATCACATATTCATGAACCAGTATCACACCCACAATCCAGACACCTCCCAAAAAACCCATTAAGAGTGCATGAGGTTTGAGGGGACATCTAGTTATAAACCATAACAGTGTGCAAGTTGACAGATGGGTAGATGGGTATTGGAAAGTGTGAATGGATCAGTGACAGGAATCTGTCTTCAAGTCTTTGAAGGACTGTCGAATCCTAAAGAAAATAATCCTACTTTCTGAATCCAGAACACGAAACCCTGGTAGATTCTCTAGGGAGAAAAACTTGGACTCAAGTTAAGAAAAAATTTGTAGCAGCCCAAATTGGCATTTGCTGATGGATGATGTGGAGAGGGAGCAAGCCCTCTGTCCTGTAAGTGTGCAGAAAGAGGAGCCTCTTCGGTGTAGTAGACAGTGTCCTTGGGCTGGCAAGGTAGGAGGTTGGAAGACCAGAGTCTTTCTATCTCTGAGCTGTCATGATTCATTGTAAGCCCTGTTCTTAGCTGGGTCAAGGAGCCAATATTTCCTGGTCAGCCTTGGCCCCTGCAGGGACCAATGTTCTGCCTTTGCTGCCACTGACCCACAATGGGGGGTCCATCCTCCTGCCCCTCCTCTGACTGAGCTCTCAGATGCTGCCTGGTGCACCCCCAGGCAGGCTTGGCAGGAGCTGGTCTGTAAGGAGGGCAGAAAACATGTGACAGTCATCTGAGGGAGGTGAGGGGGAGGGTAGATGGGCAGACAGGGAAGCAAAAGGTGCAGCCAGGAGGCCCTGCAGGAACCGGTCAGGCAGAGCCAGGGCAGAGCATGCTGGGCCTGGCTGTGGGGGATGTTCAGGGTGGGGGCCTCCTTTATGACCAGGTATTTGTTCTTGACACCCAGCTTCCCTCGAAGAGCTGGAGCTCAAAGAAGCAGGAAAAGGCCTGAGAGGAAAACCAGGGCTCCAAACTGATGCCACCAGGGTCCGTCCCCCACCCTGCCAGCAGGTCCCCCTTTGGCCCATGTTGGTCCCCATGGTGTTTTTTTCTCTTTAGAAAATTTAATTGCTTGTAGCATCCACTCTGGCCATCAATTTGATCTGAGCTCCAGGGTGCAGCCAAGACTCACCTTGTTCTGCTTAAATAATGCAAGTAGTGAGGTTATCGACAATCTGTCATCTGCTAGAAAGTGGCTTCGACACACCAGACGCTCCATGGGGCCCCAGGGCCTCAGCCAGCCACAGGTCCAGCCTATGGCTGCACGGGGACAGGGTCTCAAACAAGACACTGGGCCTTGGCGTGTCCCAGGTGGACAGATGGGGTGTGAGCCCTACCCAACTCCTTCCGGAAGGACATTCTGCTGGGAAGGTTCCAGAGAAGGGGAGGGCAGGAGCTGTGCCCTGGAGCTGGTGGTGTGTGGCTGCAGGTACTGCTGGGCCCCCTGCAGCGTTGGACACAGAGTCACTCCCCGTCAGAGGCCAAGCCGCTGAGCTCCGGGGACATTCTGTCCTCTCCCTGCCCCACAGCACCTGCACCTCGCCTGCCTCCCACGCGGTTCTGATGAGCGGCTGCTCTTCTCTGAGCCTGGGTTGGATTCTTTTTTTTTTTTTAAATGTTTAAAAATTCCCAGCAGCGTGGCAGGTGCCCAGCTGCAGGGTCACCCCATCGGCTGTTCTGTCATCAGACATCATGTTTACCCGTCAGACACTGTTTTCCTGACACTCAACACTCAAAATAATGATCTCGTTGGAGCAGCTTCATGAATGATTCATGAAGCTCTGCTCAACTTTGGGTTAACAGCGAATCAAAGCCCCTCAGAAGGGCAGGCTGAGCAGCAGCGGGAGGGTGAGCTTGGGCCCAGCCTCCCAGACCCCAGGGATGTTCAGGGTCGCTAGGACCCTCCCTGAGGCCCAAGACTCAGCCAGGCCAGGGGAGTAGGACTTCAGGGTCCTGGCTGACACCACGTGCGCTTCTCAGTGACATTGTGGGGGACGTGAGAGCTCAAGCCCCAAGTCAGATCCCCTGGAGCCCAAATGGATCTCTGCCACCAAAGGCGGCATGACCTTGAGCAGGTCACCTTGCTTCTCCAAACCCCCCTTTCCTACCTGCAAGGCTGAGGTGCAGCTTTCCCCCAGGGCACCAGGGGGTGAAGATGGCAGCTCGTGGACGAATTGCAAATATAGCTGTTAGCATCTGCTGCTATCACTCACACACACACACACACGCACACGCACACATGCACGCGTGCACACACACACATGTCCTGGCCTTCATATTCTCATCTGTAAAATGAAAGGACTGAGCTTGTCGACCCCGTGTCTCCTTCTCCCCTGGAAGAGGGCACAGGGCTGTGCTTAGTCAGCCTGCACGTGTAGTCCCCACAAGGAATGGGGTGGCCTCACCTGGTGGCAACCTCTCGGAACATTTCTTGATGGCATTCTGAGTGGAGAAGCTTGGGGGGCACAGACCCAGAGCCCTTCCCTGTGTGCACAGCCCAGGGAAGATTGTACACAGACATACGTATGCACACGGCCGGCAGCTAGCGCAGCACAGCAACCTTCGGGACAAGACTCAGAGGGACGGTTCGGGGAACCTGGATTCCATTCCTTCCCTCATTCGTGGGCTCCCTGGGAGACAGCGGGGTCCACTTCATTGCTGCCATGTGCGCAGCTCCTGCCATTGAATTTTTGCTTAATGAATATTAGTTCAGGAAAGGGATCGACAGAGGTGTGCTGAGCACTGCAGACACTGTGTCAGGCAAGACCAAGTGTGTGCAAGTAGCCAAATAGCCATCAACCTGGCTTCGCTTGTCCTTCAGTTCCCTCTCCAGGGTTAAATCCCTGCCCTCCGACGCTGGCCTTTAGGGCGGTGCTAGCCTGAGTCTGCTGCCAAAAGGATGGGCCCAGTGGGCCGTGGTTGCAGGGGACGAGTGGGGGAGGAAGCATCCAGAGGCACAGCGCTGTGTGACCACAGCAGCCTCTGCCCCACACGTGACCCCCCCCGGAAGCGGGATGCAGCCCCAGCTGGGATGTCTGTCTGTGGCTTTTCCTTTTTTCTCTAAATGGCTTGGGAGCCACCCCCCCACGGGAAGAGACAGGGCCTTGTCCTGCACGTGTGGGCGGACACTGTGTCAGCACAGACCAGGGACCAACAGCACCCCAGTGCAGAATGATGCCTGAGAAGCCAGCATGGGGGACAAAGGCAGGCACTTTCCTTGGGGACAGGTGCTGGGTCCACAGGCCATGGTGAGACCCGAGACCCAAGACACAGGCCTGGCGATGGAACCCGAGCTCTGCGCTTTACCAATTGTGTGATCCTGGACATAGCACCTCGCCTTGTGGAGTGCCCTTCTGTCCCTTCATCTGTAAAATGGGCCCAGTAAACGCCCCACTCAAGGACCAGCAAGCAGCCGCCATGGGCTGGGCGGGAGTGTGCAGGTGCACAGTGCACACCCAGGGAAAGCTGCTAGTCCAGAGTCAGGGACGGGGGACCAGGACATACCCGGGTGGGGGGGCTCCCATATGTTTATTTAAAACTTTATTTTATTCACCATGGATGCTTTTCACAAGAGTGCTGATTGTTTAGATGATTGCACCTCATTACTCAGGTTTTTGCACTCCTTAGTCCATTCTCTCTCATGGCAAATATGACAGAGAGAGAGAGAGCGAGAGAAGTCTAGGGCTCTGGCTGAAGGTGTGGATGAAGGGGCTGTGCCCAGGGGAGGGGCTGGGTTAGAGGAGAAGGTTCGGGAAGCAGGCAGCACCCTCCACTGAGTCAGGAAGGGGAGGGTCCCTCCGGTTCGGGGGCCTGGCCTAGGTGGGCATGAAAGCAGCCTGTTCTGTGCTGGATTCCTCCTCCACAGCCTCATCTCCCACTCTGGGCATTTGTTTCTCAAAGACAGGGACCCCATCTTACAGGTCTTTAACACCCTCACCATAGCATCGGCAGGTGGCCCCAAGCAGACCTGTGACCTGCGGATTCCAGGGCCAGGGAAAGACAAAGCAGGAAGTCCCTGGGAGCATGTGTCTGACCCAGAAGTAACCGGTGCTGGGCATAAACACTGGCATCTGGCCATGCAGACAGCATTTTCTGAGGAACTGGAACACAGAGCAGAGCCAGCGCCCTCGCTGATCCCTACTAGGCTCTGACGTTTGTCTGCTCCTTTATTCAACACCAGCCCTGTGCCTGGCAATGTGCCAGACTGAACAAAAAGGAGGAGGAGGGTCGCAGGTGGCAGGTGTAGGCTGGGACGATGGTCAGCCCAGGCCGGTCCAGCAGCAGTCAGGAGGGGTCTCAGTGCAGCCCAGGTGGTCCCCACAGTGAGGAACCAGAGCCGAGGTTTGGAGGACGGTTGGGGGTCAGCTACGTCCGAGGGACAGGATGCAGGAGGTGCAGAGGTAGCCGCCAGTCCCTCCGGGACCTGCAGAAGTATATATGGCATGGTCCTTGCCCACAAGGAGGTGGTGACAAATTGGGGACAAGTTAAATAGAACAAGATTTAAGCCCCATTGCCAGCCAGGGAAAGGGAGCTGTGGCACAGGAAGGTACGTGATTAAGTGCCAGATGAATCAAGCCCGCTGCACAGGCTTGAAGTCGGAGGGGAACAATGTGGCAGGAGGAGGTCTGAACACTGGGGAGTGGGGACAGCTGGCAGAGGGGACTTTAACAGGAGAAATGAGGATAGGAACACACGGTCAAGGACAGCGTCAGGCTGTGTCTGAGGGACAGACTGGCTGGAGTGGAGGAGTTGGGGTCAAGGGTGGTTGAGCCTTGACCTTCCCCCCATGTCCCTGTCCCCGTGGCCCCCTCCCTTGTCATAGCTCGGGCGTGGAGCACACCATTCCAGCCCGAGCTTCCTATTTATGTCCATCTTCCACACACACAAAACCAGACTCCAGAGACAAACAGGGAGACATAAAAAGGAGAAGAAATGAAGATTCATTGATGCCAGAACCGACTCTATTCTGGAAAATTGAAATATTTTGTATGTAATGACAATCGAGTCACCACACGACCTTCCCAGAATAATTTCCCAGATATATGACAGTGACAACAGCTGGCCCATTGCCGTTGACACACTGAAAGCTCCCCAAAGCCACCACTTAAAAAATGCCTCCTGTGTTATTAACATTCCTCACTCGGGGATGTTTATGGCTCGTCACTCTTATCAACAGTAACAAATTTCGAGAACCTATAAATGACACCGCCCCCAGTGACAGAGCCCGGAATAATCCACCATCAACTTGCCGGGCCCTGGCTGGACTGTGAACATCAAATTGGGCTTATCTGATGAGCCCCCAGTGCCCCCACTACACCCCCAGTCTCTGTTCTCCTCCCTCACCTTGACCCCCGGAAGCTCTGGCTCAAGCTGCATCTGCTTTGCCTCACCTGGCAAGAGCTGGGGGAGCTACGGGATCCTCTATTCAGAATCAGGGCTGCTGCTGCCGCCTTCTGCTGCATAGTGCCCCCCCCCCGCACCCCTGCAGAATGAGACTTTTTTCTCATTCATTTATCATCCATTCACTCCCTCATTTATTCATTCAACCATACGACAGCTGGTTTGCTGGAGCGATTGCAATGTGGCATGAATGCCTGGGCTGTGAGCAGGATGCAGAGAAGTGGTTTCCATCCCCAAGGGCAAGGCCAATGCCAGGCTCAGGGGAGACCTCAGGACCCAGAATGTCAGAACCCTCAGTGCTCGGGTCCCTCTCCCAGGAGCAGCCGACAGGAGGCTGAGAGCCTGGCACTGACCACAGGGGCAAAGCAGACTTCATATCCCACCTAGTCCAAGTCCCCCTGCTGGCTGATGCTGAAAACTGTCCTCAGAGATGAACAGGAAGCACATGGCTTGGGGATGCGGGACCTGGGTTCCGGAGCAGGCTCTTCCAGGGTGGATGTGGCCGAAACACTGCCTGGCTGGAATCTTCTGAATGTCGGTTTTCTAACCTATGAAACGGGGCTGAAACCATTATGAGAGCTGTGAAATAATGCAGGTCGAGGATGCAGCGCACTTCTTGGTCCAAAGGTGATACCTGTGAATGACCAACGCTGTTTTGGGGGAGGATTCCCTCCTTTTGCTTGGGCCTTAATTCTCCTAAAAAGGCTGAGGCCTCCATGAGGGGTTCTCGTGGTCACTTGGTTTGGAGATGTGTTTGATGGGAGAAGAGGTGAAAGGTCACTTTAGGGACATGGGGGACAGAGAGGGGAAGAGGCAACCTATACAAATGGGTGGCCCACATTGCCACTGCCTGGTCTCAGCCAGCCCTGCACAGCTTTGCCGCCCCAGAGTGACACAAAGCCAGTCACTTACCCTCCCATAGCCTCAGTTCCTCCCTTTGCCAAGAAAGGCTCCTGAGGCCCGCCACTCATATCCAGCACCTAAGCATCTATTTGTGGTATGTTCTGCATAGGATTGTTGGGGAAATCTAACAAGATAATGAATGTGAGAGGGCTTTGAAAATACACAGTGTTTTGTAAATGTAAGAGACTGTTATTCCCATTTACCACCCTTTTAAAAGGATATTTTCCCTCCATTCAGCCAAATTTAACTTGGATGATGAAGAACCAAGCCTGGGCTTCCCAGCTATAATTTTCTTGCTTCCTTGTGCCTCTGAATATTAAAACACAATGGCTCGCATTGCCGAGAGAAACCAAAACTGTAGCCTATTAGAGGCGCGATTGCACAAACGGAATTCAAAGTGATATTTCAAGCAGGGCGTTCTGTTTATATAAACCTTGAGAGCACTCGATGAATGTCAGCGGAACTTTGAAATTAAAATCGCTCCTTTTTTCATACACTGCTCGCTGTATTATTGAGCCCATGTCTTGCGTAGTCGTGGAGGTTAGAAACCACTTGGGGTTTTCTTCATAATGCTAGAAATGCTAAGAGATGAGGCAGGAAGGTATCCGCATCTTAAACGGCTCCGCGCGCGCCGGGCAGCCCAGGCCTGCAAGGTCAGCCCAAGGCCAGCGCTGTTAAAGTGAAAGAGGCGCGGGCGGAGAGGGGGGCATTCCGGGCGCTCGAGGGTGCTGTCCAGAGTGCTGAAAGGGAAGTCTGTTCCCCCCCAGGGAATGACAGGAGGGTGTTTGGATGGGGCTCCTTATCCAGTGGCACATTCCTGCTGCTCCCTAGAGTCCAGGAGGAAATAGAGGGCTGCCCCGGGGAGGCCAAGACTCCGTATGAGGAGGTGTGGGTGAGGCCCTGGTAGGCATGAAGAGGAGGGGACATGCAGACTGCCAGAGTGATAGCTGCAGTGGAAGTGAGAAGAGAGAGGTGAGCTTAGAAGCTGGAGGAACTGGAAAATAAAGTAATAAAATAGAAAGATACACTGGGTGACAGCGGGGAGATAAATGGAGTGAGTTATACGAAGGGCTCATTTTTGTGCAAATATTTGGGGCTCTATAAAATAAGACTGTTTATTATAAATCTGTCTTCTGAATACATCTTGGCACTGCACAGGTTGTCACCTGCTGCGAAGTTTCCCCCAAGATGTGGAGGGTTGAGCTCCAGGGTAAAGTTGCAGCCGCACCTGCTCCTCCTCTGCACAGTAGCCCTTCCTGTGGGGGCAGTGAGGCTGCTGGGGGCCCAGAGAACCTGCCCTGGGCTTCTCCCAGGACTTGGCCTTCACTTCCAGCCATGAGACTGCTGGGGCTGCGTGAGGTTCTGGAATCAAGGCAATGGTCCCCCATGGGGACATAGCTGAGGATTTTGTCCTTTAATATTAGAAGGGGCCTTCTGCCAAGTCCCTCTCCCACAGCAATGAGATAAGAGAGGACTGAGCACAAAAGTGTGTCAGCAAAGCAGCAGGTGAGACAGGAGGAAGCTTCAGGGGCTTATGAGCCCCTTCTGTTCAGACCCCTCTGTCTGAATTGGCTCAAGGTATCCTTCCTGGAACCAGGGAAGGATAAGAAGACTCCAGCAGCTTGGAGGAAGTGCCTGGAGGATCTGAATTCTCTACCCTCTGGTCCCCAGGTCGGGACAGTAGTCCTCCTCAACCACATTTTGACTTTCAACTTTCAATTATCCCATGGCCAACCATACTACAAAAATAAAATAAGTTAAATGGAAAATTCCAGAAATGGACAATTTATAAGTTTTAAATTGCGCACTGTTCTGAGTATAATGAAATCCAACACCGTCCAGCTTTTCCTACCCACGATATGAATACTTTTTCTTCTAGAGCATCAAGCTTCATGAGATACTCGTCATTAGTGACGGGTTTGTTTCGTTGGTCTTGTTTATCAGATCAGCTGTCTCAGTGTTAGGGTTTACATCTAGAGGTCCCCCAAGAGCTTCATGAGCTCATCGGTGAGGCTTTTGGAAGGTGACTGGATTGTGGGGAGCTTATAGCTGGCTTGCTGTTAGGAGGTGGGGTCTGGTCAGAAGAGGCGGTCACTGGGGATGCGACCTGGAAGGGTTCATCTCCCTCCCCAAGTCCTCCCTTGACTCTTTCTGCTTCCTGTCCGCCATGCTGTGAGCAGCTTCTCTTTGCCATGTCCCTCAGTGATGCCTTCCTGCCTTAGACCCAGCCAACAATGTACTGAAATGTGAGCCAAAATAAACCTCTCCTTCCTTAAGTCGTGGGTGTTAGGTATCTTGCCCCATCAGTGGGGAAAGTAATAAGACACTCAATATCAAATTGTTTGTGTTTAAGTGACCTTTATTTTACTTAGTAATGGCTCCCAAAGGCAAGAGTCATGACACAAAGGGCACCACACATGGAGGGACAGACCAACTCTAGCACTCTGTGGCAATGCCACAGAGCATATAGGGAAAGACAGAAAATATATATATGGTTTTGTGGTACTGTCTATGGTTTCAGGATCCCAAGACTGGGGGCCTTGGGACACATTCCCTGTAGGTATGGGCACTGCCATGAATCAGCAAAGCAAATGTGCTCTCAAAGCTGCCAAGGTACCCAAGACTTGGAGTGGTGTCTTTCCCTGATACCCTGACTCTGAGACACCCAGGAGGGGGACGCAGAGAGATGGTCACATCCCCCTACTGGGATCACCCTGAGGACTTGGGTCACACACAAGAAACCCAAGATTCATGTTCTGAGTGAGGATTTGCCCTTGAGCCCCAACTCTGTTGATTGTGAAACAACCCAAGGAACGTGGAGTCAGAAGTTGCAGGCACCCATGTGGCCAGCTTTGGAGCCAGGAATCAGAGCAAAAGGAGATCGTTCTGTGTCCTAGCGCTGGCACCTGTGATGTGAAGCAAGGACCAGAGTCAGGATCCCTAACTTCTCCAAGTCCATTTCCCAAGCTCCCAAGTGGGGCTGACCACAATAACGTTCATAGGAGAATTCAGTGTAGCGTCACACACAGATGGACACTAGCTCCTCTTAGCGCTGTCCTAGCAAGAACTCAGCTCTGCCCTGTGCACAGAGGAGGTGCTCAGAGGGACTTCAGTCTGTTTCCCAGATGTGGTCTCCCATAGCATCCTGGGTATTGTTCCACTGTGGTCAGCCGTCCTCCCTTCATGTCATCTTGGGTGACCTTGATTGCCTCAGACTGTGGGCACTACATCATCTGTGTTCCCTACCGAGACCATGAGGACAAGGGCTCTGTCTTTTATTGCCACACCTGCAGGGCCTGGTACATAGTAACTCAAAAGTGTTTGCAGCATGGTAAATGGAAAGACGCCATCTCAGCCTCGTTGCCTTGGAGCCAGACCAGAGTGCACCCTCATTCAAGCCTCAGCAGAGCTCCGTGAGAGAGGACCCTTCTCCAGGGCTAGAAAGGCCTCTTCTCCCACTTTGGGCCTCCTTTCTTTTTGCTCTGTGTGCAACTCTGAACGTTTGGAAGAAATGTCTGCTTTCTCCCTAGCCTGAGGCCTCATCCCCAAAGACTAACTTTAAGCTGTTCACATCTCCCTCATTTTCAAGGCTTTGGCTGGAGATATGGCTCCTTGTGGCTGATCCCAGCCAGTTCCGATGATATTTTCCAGTGCCTTCCTAATTTACTGCCTTTTTATGACTATAGTAAAAGGCCACACATCAGGGAACACCATCAAACAGGAAGAAATGTCCCCTTTTCTCATCAGCTCAAGTTGGGTATTGTAATTTACATGAAAACCTTGTGGCTTTGGGTGTTTACCTCCCATGGAACCAGCTTCTTCTCCCATTATGAGAATGAGATAATTAAAATACTTCCTTGTTCCTTTGATATTGAATTAAGTTAGCTCAGCCCAATTGCAAATGCCAGTCTGAAAGCTCCCATGTTACTTGGGTTGCAATTTAGGGCCACCCTTTTTTTCCAGGAAAAAAAAAAAATTTTTTTTTTTATTTTATTTTCACCTAATTCTGGTTCAGACACAGAGAAAGGAAATGAGGGATTTATTCAAATTGGTTCAGGAAATTTGCATCCCAAATAGACATTTTAGAGAGGCCAGGCCAGGGAGGCAGTGAGGCTGTACTGTTCCCCCCAAGGCAGCCATCCCAGCTTGCCCAGCATGAGCCAGGGAAAGCACGAAGAGGTGATTCTGGGATCCCTGTCCTCTCCATCTGCTGTCTACCATGGCTACTGACCATGCTATGGTGAAAGATTGCTCCCCCTGGGGAGAAACCCCAGCTCAGTCAGGCTTCAGCAATGTACAACTCAGAGAGCTCCAGGCTGCAGTTACTGGATGTGAAGACCCAGGTTCTTTCTACCTCTTTGCTCTGCCACCTTCTTGGTGGCTTCATGCTCCTGCTGGGAGCACCCAGTCCAGGTTCATGATACAATGTCAGCCTCACAAGGAAGAAGGAGTGGGGTCTCCTGCACCTCTGCCCATGGGAGAAACCTCTCCTGGAGACCCTCATTTCTTTTGCTTCCTGCACCAGAACTGGGCCACATACCCACTCTTGAACAAACCCCACCTGGGGGCATGCGAGAACACTTGGCTGAGGTTCGTAGGTACACAGGGAGGATCGCAGTTTGATGTGGAATAAATGCGGAAAAGACAATGCAGCAGCATCTACCATAGTACCATGGAACGCACTTACTAAATGTTGCACATGTTCAAAAAAGTCACGTGTAGGAAACCACAGTATCCAGAAAAGGAGCCCCACCTCCAAATAGACCAGAACCAGATGCACCCTTTCATGTTCCTCCTTAGGACAATCTTACTCTTCCCCATCCCTTTGGGGTCTTGAAAGTTGAACAACATGGTAACAGGAAAGTGAGCAGGATCTAGGGCCATTGTGCAGCCTGGTAATTCTCAAACAGGGGTAATTTTATCATTTGGGTCATTTGGCAATTTCTGGAGATATTTTTTATTGCCACCATTGAAGGGTGCTACTGGCGTTTAGTAGTAGAGGCCAGGGATGCCATTAAATGATCTCCTATGCACAGGACAACCCTCTATAACAAAGACTTGTCCAGCCTCAAATCGCCATAATTGTGAGGTTGAGAAACTTTGTTTGAGGCTGGCTTGCATCCAGGATTGTCCCATGATGCTTTGCTCCCAGGAGAGGGATGGAGGAGGGTGACTGTCCAACTAGACACGACTGGAAGCTGGAGAACATAGCGTCAGTCCTCACCCCACCTTACCTTCTCTCCCAGGACTTTACTTCTGGCAAGTAGGTTCAGATATGTAGATAGAGAGAGATACAGCTCCCTGGAAATCATCAGCATTTGGAGAGCAGGGCCGTGTTCAGCCATGCCTGAACCTGCACCGGCTCTCTTGGAGCAGGCATCCCATACATGAGATGCTGGAGGGAGGGAGGAGACTGGGAGGAGGAGGAAGAGGTTGCAAGAAAGGTCTGTGGCTGAGTAGGTATGATTTAGAGGCCAGGGCACCTTGGCAAACCTTGGCTAGGACTGAAATCAGTTGATTTTTAGCTGGGGAGCAAACACAATTCAGGAGCAGATCAGAGAGATACAAAGGTTTTGCTTGAGAAATTGAACCTGAAAGTTCAGACCAAACCAAAAGGTCCTTTGAGGACAGCAGGTGGAAAAGGTGTCAGAGGAGGTAGTACTGAGAGCAGGTGCAAGATGAATGGGGAGGAGGAAGCAGAGCTAGGAGATAGAGAAAGGGAGGGGGAGAGAGAGAGAGAGAGAATGAGAATAGGGTAAGTCAGAGGATCAGGGTGAAACGCCATCTAATGACAAAAGAGCCAGGGTCAGGAGTGGGGAGAGGCCAAGGTTGTGCACAAAGCCGTGACTGGGAACCAGGCCATAGGGGAAGGGGGACAGGGACTTAGCAAGGGAAGGCACCCTTCCAGCCAGAGGGAGGCTGTCATACGGAGAGGGGCTCTGGGGGATCCCCACTGCGGGCACCAGGAGCCCTGAAGCCTCTCGTGTCACAGTGACAGACCACAGCCGGTTTTTTATCTCTTCCCTGTCACCTGTCATCATCAGCACAATTTTCACCAGGGGCTGCAGTCTCGGATGCCAGGAATTTTCCGTTGGCTCCAGAGAGGTTTGCTAATCCTGGTGCCAGCCCAGAGAGGCGACAGGAGGCTGAGCTCCATGCTTCAGCGCCGATGTCTGATATTAAAATTGCTGGGAGCCCTGGTGAACTTGTCCTGGCAGCGCTGCTCACAGATACTCCCCTCAAAGTTAATAAGAAACTAAGAAATTAATTTCCTGTCAGGTGCCTCTGCCCACAGTGACAGCTGAACACCCTCCATCGGCAGACATGCATTTAAATAATGAGGACAGTGGGGGACGGGGCATCCCAAAGGGGGCAACCCTTCTGGAAGTTTATGGGATGAGGGATGGGAAAGTGTGTGCACTCCTGGCAAGTGTGCCCAGCAATGGCCTGACCCAAGGAGCATTGCTTTTGAGAAGGTCACTTTGATTTTCCCTTGGCCATGGTCAGTTGCAAAATTCCAGGCACCAACTCAGCTCTGCCACATCTTGGCTCCCCATCCCTCCAGAGAGAAGAAGACAAGGACAGAGCCAAGTGTCTTCTCTGGGTGACCTTGTGTGACACTGTGGTCCCATCCAACCCTTGGTTTCATAGAAATAGCTATCAAATGGGGAATTCGTAACTTCTAAAGACAAAACAACAACAATAAAAGACAAGAAAACCAAACTTGCTCTTTCTGTTGTGACCTCAGAGGTGTTGGGGAGTTGGGGTGGGGACGTTGTTAGTCAGTGTCCGAGAACTACTACTTGCTGGGAATTGTCTTTGAGCCACTAAAACGATCCCGTCAGGCGACAGGTTGACTCCTTTGCACTGAGCTGGGATCTTACAAACACTAAGTAACTTACCGAAGATTGTACCGCATTTAAAGTGGCCCCGGTGAGGTATGAGCCAATGTTTGTCTCCACATCCAAGGTCCCTCCATCATCGGGCCACAGACAAGATACCCGATTGGTGTAGTTTTTCTTGTTTTAATTCCAAAATGCATCTCTGCTGCTGCCAACAGATGACTTCATCATAACCCATCCCTCATTCCTTCATTCAACAAATAACCAACCACATGGATTGCTCTGCAGAGGGAGCCTTCCCCAAGGGAGACCTGGGCCACTTCCTCCCTGGCGGGCGAATCATATGTCTCATCTTGGCCTGCGTCTTGGCTGCCGTATTAGCCTTTCCTGGAGATTGGATCTCAACATGCAGAAGTTTTTCTTCCAAAGAGAGATTGAATCTTAAGTTCAATGTGGAGGCTTATTCAACATTAAAGTGTTCTTGGGCCATTTCACTTATTCAACAAATATTTACCCAGCCCAGCTCCAGGCCCAGTGCCAGACGTGATGCCGAGCCAGCAAGACAGACAATGCAGAGTCGCCATCATGGAATGCGGCCCTTGCCCTGCTCCCCACTGCCAGGCCAACCTCTTCCTTCCTGCCTGGCATGGCTGGTTCCCTGAATGCTCACCGTGGGCCTGGCTCTGTCCTATGATCTGTGTCCCTGCTCCCTGGGCCTAAGCCCTTTCCTCTTGTTCTCCCCACTACTTCTTGTCACTATCATTCCATACTGGGCTCAAGGTCCCCTCCCCAGAACTTCCCCGAGCTCCCTGGGGAAGTTGTGTCCCCACCTTCACCCTCCATCTCCACCACACTGTCTTTTTATGCTCATCCTATCCCGAAGCACCTGCAGAGTAGGTGAATATTTATTATTTGTCGCTTCATGAGCACATACTTAGTCCTGTTCATAGACGTTGCAGCATGGCGGGTCCTTGGCACCTGGCTCTTGAGAGAAATGAATGAATGAGTGAATGAATGAGTGTGTGAGTGAGGGGCCCAGGAAGTCAGCAGAGGAGGAAACAGTTCCTCCAAGCATCTGAGAATCCCAGCCCAGGGCAGCGCGGTGAGCTCTCAAGTTAGCTGAAGGGAAGCCTGCCTTGGGAATCTCCAAGCACAGTGCCCTTCTCCTAAGAACCAGCAAGGGAAGCACAAAGAAGCAGCTAGAGAGGTGCCTGACACCTCAATCTAAACTGGTTCTTTTCAGCTCAGTCTTTCAGCATCCCCTCTCCCAAAGTGTTCCCCAAAAGAGCTGCTGGCTCCGTTTACCTACAACCACCAGAATTAATTGCCATCCCTGGGTCGCTAACGTCTCCTAACAGCTCCATGGTAACCACGATTTGCAAATGCCAGCAAGTGTTTTCTCAAAGGGACTCTACCCTCTACACAAAATAGAACATTTTGAGTGAAATTTAAACACAGTTTTTGAACAGCACTGTTCAGATTTCTTCACACTTCACAAATGCTTTCTTTGCAAACATGGGTGTCCCAGATACCCTGGGCCGGTGCCAAGGCCTTCAGCCCAGCGTCTGTTTTCTCAGCTTCAAGGCAGCCGCAGTGAAATTTAAAAACAAACGGGGTGAGAAAGCTGTGGGTCTCCCAGCCAAGGCTGTGTGTGTGTGTGTGTGTGTGTGTGCACGTGCGTGCGTGTGCATGCGTGCACAGAGATGAGGCCTGTGTTTCATCTCCTGCACCAGTGATGATCAATTGATGATGGCAACTCAGATCTCTGCTATGAGATTTCTGGGACCCCAGCAGAGGTTGGTGGGAAAGAATGCTATCTGCCATAGAATTCCGCAGGCCAGGATGGGAGTGGAGATTTGTGGGTGAGAAGTTGGAACAGATCATCCTGGGGTGCTCCTGCTCCCACAGAGAATGAAGAGCAGAAATGAGCTTCAAGTAAAGGCTCGAGAACCCTCACTTGCAGAAATACCCAGAAGCCCTTGCAGCAGCATCTGCTCAGCCTCAAGACAATGGGAGAGAGGAAGGGAGCAGGCGGAGGGGGATGGATGGTAAGTGCCTGGGCTACCAATTGGCAGCTGTCCTTGCTCTCCTCCAAAGGCAATGCCCAGCCCCACCCCAGTGACCAGTCCAGGATGGTCATCCCAGTCACCACCACGTCAAGGGCAGAAGTGGCCAGCCAGCCATCAGTTCATCAGGGTAGACTGGCCCTCGGGGGATGGATTCCTTCTCGGGAAGCCTGGGGTGGAGGAAGATGTGGATCCAGCCCGGATATGGAAGAGAGAAGGCGAGGCCAGGACTGCTGCGAGCTCCCTTTGGCTGGAAGATGAGGGGACACAGGGCAGTGTGGGGTAGGAACTCGGTCTTCACAAGGAGGTTGGACCTGGGGGGCGCTCACACCTTGGGTACAGAGTGGGTAGAGCGGGCTGGCTGGTTGCAGTGTCCAAGCTGAGGATGTGAGAAAGCTCTGCGGCAGGTGTAGACACAGGCCTCATGGACTGGGCAGTCATGGATGCCTCCGGGGTCAGGAGTGGGCTGTGTTTGCAGGAAATAAGGAACCATGGGAGGCCAGGAGAGCTGGGACTTGTAGGACGACCCTGGCTTACAAGCAGGGAGCCCATCAGGAGGCTGGTGCATGCCAGGGGCAAGGTGGCGAGGGCCGGATCAGGGCAGTGGCCTCTGGGACAGAGAGAAAACATCTTTCTTCCCCGTGGCTCCTCTCCTTCAGCTCTGCAGGAGTCAGCAGCGCCTTGGGATGGGTGCCCTGCAGTCCAGGCCTCGTCATCCTGTGGCTCAGTGCTGCCCCCACTGGTGGGAGCTGGAAGAGGCCAGGTTTTTGGGTCCCTCCCCAACCTGAAGGAACAAGTTGGTGAGCCCATGAGCAGTGCAGGATACAGATGCCAGCAATCTCCTGAGCACTGCTGGGAGAGGGGACACTTGGAGGCAGTGCCAGAACTTGGGGGTGCACTGTGCTGTCTGCAGTGGGCTGGCTCCAGCCGGAGGATTCGGGAGGTGGAGATGAAGACGGGGTCTTGATTCGTGGTGGTATTTGGGATGTCGACCCCTGGTTGGGCAGAGCTGGCGTTTCCTGCAGGTGCCAGCCCTGGGGAAGGGGGCGGGCCTGCTGCAGCGGCTCTGCAGAGGGGGCGGCCCTGGCTTCTCCTGTGTTATTAGTGCTGCGGGTGCCGTTATTACCCAAGGAGGCTTACAGGTTATCAGCAAACTCCAGGAGCCACTAGAGAAAGGAAGAAGATAAAGAGGGACTTAAAAGGAAAATAACAAAAAGAAAAACTGTATTTTCTAGTCCAAACCTTGCCCTGCAGTGGCTTTGTTAACCCCCAGTCACTCTTTCAAGACATAAACTGTTGAGGGCCACAATTACTTCAGTGATTACACTTTATCGTGTCTTACCAAGGTATTAAAGAGGACCTGGGGAACACATTAAAAAAACATACAGCCCAATTTAATCATGATTCCCTCTAAAACAATTGCTGGAATCTCACCATTACAGTTGCCAGAGCATAAAAATCCTATAGTTATTCCACGGGCTGGGGCGATTCATCCTCCGCTGCCTCTGCAACCAGCCTGTTTGTCAGTCAAGGAGAGATTTGGGGTTTGTGTCTTAATGGGATTTAATGGAGGAGCTCCGCACCTGCTCCCCAAGAGCAGGGGGAGGTGGCCCAGGTCCCAAGCTCCCAGGCTTCCTGGTTGGGCATACCTGGCCTCCATCGCTCCCACTGGGAGATTAGACCAGAAAGAAGCTCTGAAGCACTAAGCTCGGGCCTCTTTCCAGCCCACCAACCTTCTCCTACCAAGGGCCTGCTCACACTCAAGGTTGGGAAGGAGGACATTGGCCAGGAAGCCGGACATTGAACAAAGAAGCCAGCCTCGCTCTCAATGTCACTTTGGGTGCAAACATGGCCTCGTTGCGGTGCCACGGGGGTGTGGTCATTGCTCCTGGGGCTTCAGACATCAGGAAGGGGGAAGGGGAAAGCGGCCAAAGGGGAGGGTCAGGAAAGGCCCTGTTCTCGCTCTCTCTATGTCTGCCGGATCATGCAGGGCCAGTCGCAGCCTCTCTTGGCTCCGTTTTTCCACCTGGAACTGTAAGGGGAGAAATAACTTGGCCTGGATGAGCCCTAAGTTTCTTCTTGGCTTTGTCATCTTCTCATTCAAGAAGCAGAAAAGTCTGGGATGCTCCCCACCTGCAGGGTCCTTGAGGGTCTTTCATGAGCAAACTGGAATGCGCAGAAAGCATCCAGGTGAGGAGGTGAACAATAATCACAGAGAAAGGGCTGAAAGCCCTGGAATCACCCAGGGCCTAAAATTGCTGTGACGCCAGCACCATCCAGATGAGGACCAGAAATGATCCTGGTGGCCAAACGCACCCCGTGTATTCAGTCAGTGCGGCAAGGTACGGGTGCTTGAGTTCACCGAGAGGCACAGTATTTGCTGCAGAACTGTAGCTCTGTTGTCTCCCAGCATTTGGGAGAGAGCAAGGGTTGTCTCAAAGACCATGTTCGTGACTGCACCAGAGTGCCTGGGGCTCAGCTCCTCCAAAGCCCTCCAGAGGGCCTCTGGGGATAAAGACCCCTCCTCGCACAGAATTTCCTAACTTCGCCTGCATGAGCTCTGTCTATACGAAAGACCCCTCCCAAATAAGCGATCTCTGAATCACACTGGTTCTGCTCCACATGTGACTTCTACAGCGTTCCAGGGACACTGTGCCGGTGTCGCGAGACAAAGGTAACAGTAGTTTCAGAGGTCCGCGATTCTATTGCCCAGCAGTGTTGAAGGTGTTCCACGCGTCAGGCACTGTCCAAATGCTTTAGGATTTCACCTTCCCAACAACCTCAGGATATGGCTATTTTTGTTCTATCCATTTTATAGGTGAGGAAACTGAGGTACAGGGAAGTGATTGCCCAAAGCCCACAGGTAGGAAGTAGCAGAACCCAGATTCCGACCCTGCCAGTCACCCTGGGCCACCCTGCTTCTTTAACATCAGATGGACCTGGCTTTAGGGGTGGGCTTTTTGTGGGCTAAGTAACTCTTTACATTTCCAGTTGCCTATGGAAGAGGCACATGATAGAGATAATCATAACCACTCCCGCCTTGCGGGGATCGGATGAGCTAAACTCTCTGACGAACTTTGTATCCATGCCTGGAACATAGAGGTCTAAAGAAATGGCAGTCCTCATAGTCACAGTGGCAGTGGTGGTAGTTGTCATCTGTTTCCTAGGCAACCTGAATCATACGGTGGCTGGAGTTCCTGGCTTAGCAAAAGGAAGACATAGGATTTTTTTTTTTTCAGTTAGGGCTCTTGGTGATGCAACAGAAAAATTCAACCTGAGCTGATTCGGGGTACTAGGAATTCTGGGGGTTCGAGTTACTGAGAAGGCTTGAGACATCTTGCTTCAGGCATGGCTAGCTCCAGGGATCCACTGGACTCGTGGAGGCGTAGTTTCTCCTTCCCTCATTTCTGACTTCTCCCTGCCATCTCCCTTCTTGGACTCCACGTGCTGGCCAGAGCTGGCTTCTGGGAGCACTAGGTTTCATCCTCGCAGGTTCAGGTCCAGCGGGAATGAGCACTCCAACCTCCCTGTAGCTCCAGCCAAAGTCCAGGGATTCCTACTGATGGCCCCTGTTGGGCCACGCATCTGTTCCCGAGCCAGTCGCCATGGTCCAGGGAACATCAGCCTCTGGAGGGCGAGGCTGAGCCACACGCACACGGCTAGACTGATTGGGGAGAGGCGGTTGTTTCCCTAAAAAAAGTTTGAACAATTTTATCAAAAGCACGCTAAATGCACTAGAGCCTTGTCGAGCTCTGCCTCCCGTCCACCATGTGGCCGTGAGCAGGTCATGCGGCACCTCTCCGTGCAGTGCGGATGGTGGCACCAGCCCAGCTCCTTCCCCAGCCGTCACAGGGAGCAGATGGACAGAGGCTGCAGAACACCTTGGACCTCCAGGGACACCGCGATGACTGTTCAGTGCCACTGCCATCAGAGGGGGTTGATTCTCTGCCTAATGGCGCGCAATTCTGAATGGACACGCTGACCCCAGAATAGGGCTGGGGCGCACATCCTCCTTAGAGGGAGCAGGAAGGACAAGGAGGTCAAGTGTAACGGCAGGCAGGGCTGCCTGGGGGCTGCTGTGGCTTTGGCGCCTGAGAGGGACGAGGGGGTCAGAGGAGCAGGGACCACAGCCCTTCAGGACCTGACCACCAGCCTCTGTGCTGCTTGACCAAGACTGGCTGTATACCCCAAGCAGGATCCCTGCCTATGGGGGTTCTCTGTGTCCCTGCAAAAGGCCCATGGCTTCTTATCCCAGAGCTGGTTGGAAAGAACATTGCAGTGATCTTTAATAGATCAAACATGGTTCAAGGTGAGAGAGAGCAGGAAACACACAGGACACAAAGCCAAGCCCCATCCAAGCTCAGACCCCACCAACTAGAGGGCGCCAGCCACCTGCATCCCTGGTCGGTCTCGGCACCCGAGAAATGGTGAACACAAGCGACTGGCCCAGCCCAGACTCCGCCCTGCTGAGGTGTAGAGATCATGGCGCCTCCTAGATTGGGGTCCCAGGGAGACCCGACCCCCAATATCCTGATCCTCTTTTGTAACTCCTTATTGATCAACCACCCAGGAGAATATGTCACCCGTTGTCATATACCTCTTGATGTTGTCAACACCAGTCTCCCTTGGTATAACGTGGTGCATTAACCGCCCCCTGTGTGGCTACTAAAGGTGCCCTGACCTCCTGGGGGCCCAGGGTGGACGGAGACCTTTCTTAGGGCTGCAGGATCCGGAGGGAAGGGCACTACCTGTTCGGGATAGAAAGTCCTAACTCCATTTCCCAGGGCTGCCTGTGCCTCCCCCGACTCGGCACTGCAGATCGAGGTCTGTGACAAAGGCAGCCATCCCGCCAGGCTCCCAGGTCCCGCCTGGGCCATGCCACCTCTCCAGCCTGGAGCCAACAACTTTGGTGCAGGGGCCGCTGTTAACTGTGGGGTCCCCCACTCAGGCCTCCTGGGCTCCTTGGGCAGTTGCTTTGTCTCTTCCCTTCCCGCTGCCTTGCTCCTCACCCTCTGGGACCCATTCATCACTCTTCTGCCCACCAAAATGACCTCACGGAATTTGTCCATGCCAATAAATTTCAGTGTCTTTTGCAAACGTGGAGATATAATTGGACAAGGCTTCCCTCAGATCATTCATAACGATTTTAAATAAGCCTAGATCTGGCCCCAAGCCAGTGGGCAGCTCCAGTTTTGAAGTGTCCGTCGAGAAACATGCCATGCGTCTTCCCCCGACATGTGCTGCTGGACGGCCGGGTCTGGCTGCACAATGAGAAATCTCCCCGCACATCCGTCCACGATGGATTGAGCTGCCGGGAGCCCTAGGGTAGAACTTTCTCAAGGTTTCCATAAAGTCTGGCACCTCCCTGCTCAGGGCTGGTGGCCTGTCATGTTGCCCCCAGCATTCTCGGAATGTGCCCAGGGCTGTGCCAGGCGTGGTACCCATATCTGTGTGCCTTTTCCCCAACACCTTCAGACTGAAGGAGGCAGAGCCCACCAGCCTTCAGCCGGCATGGTTCCCGGAACCCCGCACCAGGTGGAAATTGTTTAACTAGATTCCCATGACTGGAAAATTCTGGTAATTGTGTAATAACAACAGCAGCAGCACTCAGCAATTACCCAGGGTTTTTCATCTTCAGACCACTTTACCCATATTAACTAATTAAGTCTCCCAGCCTCCCTCCGAAGAGGGGAAGGGCAGCAGACCCAGACTCCTGCGGGCGCAGGCACTCCCTTAATGAGGGTGGCCCTTCCACAGGGCTGGGGGTCCCTTGGCAGCTGACCTATGCCCACACACAACCCTCCAAGCCTCCTGCTGGGCATCGCTCCGAGGCCTGCTGAGCACTGGCTAGGAAGCCCGGGCTTTCCTGCGTGCTTCCACCTGCACTGCCCCGGTCCCAGCACACCATGTGGGTCCTGGCTTCCCGCAAGAACACAGGTGGCCACTACTCTTGGGGACGCAGCCCCTGTTTTAGTTCTAACCCCCCTTTCTCTCTCTTTCTGCTTCCTCTTTAATGCCCCCCACTTTGAGGACCTGGGTCTGGTCCCCAGGTGCTTAGCTTCCAGTCACAGTCTTGACCAGAGGGGGTTCTGATGCTGGGCACCCTTGTCGTGGAGGCAGGGATGACTGTGGCTTCCTAGGCATGCAGGAGGAGGCTCCCAGCCCAGCCCTGTCCTCACTGGTGCCCAAACCCTGCAAGACCTACCCAGGTCCCTTGTACCCGGCCGTGCTCCTGGGCTGATTGGGTTGGGTGCATCGCCTTCTTACCCATTGTCCTGAGGGTCCCAAGAACCCCCCATGCCAGGACAGTGTGGGGGTGAGGGAGGGGTTCGGTGGAATACACAGGGCCTAAAAGCCCCTGGCAACGGCTTTGGGACCAGCCTCCTCTCTGATGGGACCCAGCACAGAGAGGACAGGTGGCAGGCTATCCTGGGCAGCTGGTGCACAGGCAGGAGAATTTTTCTCTGCCTTGAGGCCTGGTGACACCCACATCCCCGAGCTGCCTGCTGTCATCACTTATTCATTCCCTAATAAATCCCATCCTTCTTTCTGCTGGCTTTGCACTCTTGCTTTATGGGCTTCTACCCTCATTGTTTATTAAGAACCCCAGGTACAGGCAAGGCTGTCCCTCTTAAGATGGGGCTCACGGGGTGTCCTGAATCTGGATAAATGGTGCTAATATGGCAAATGCAACCGTCGGAGCGGCTCATGGCATGAACAGTGCGGATTTCCTTGCTCCTGTCCCTCCCGGGCAGTGGCACACAGGCCCGGCCCCCGGGCCCCAGCAGCAAGTTGGGAGGTGTGTGGCACCATTACATGCCATGATGACTTTCTGGGTACCGTGCACATTCTCACTGTCACACAGCCTCTCTCCTTCATTTCTCATGAGAACTGGCACGAGATGGATGACGGAGCCGCAGAAGAAACGGAACGCCATGCCACTCTGATTTATTGACCACTTAGCGCTGATGAAGCTGGAAACAAGAGTCAAACAGATGTTGCAGCTGCATTTTTCTTTATCAAAACCAGCAGCTTTTTGCATTTTCAACCACTTCTTGCATTACTGTCCTCCTTCCAGCTGGAGCTCTGGAGCTGGGACCAGGCCATGAGACCCCCACCTGCATCTGGCCACCCTGCGCCCACCCAGGAGTGGGCAGGAGGAGGCTGTGAGCGCCCCAGGGCTCATGCTCTGGGTAACTCGAGTCCCTCCCTCCTCCTTCTTTTTTTCTTTTCTTTTCTTTTCTTTTCTTTTCTTTCTTTCTTTCTTCTTCTTCTTCTTTTTTTTTCCGTACCAGAAATGGAACCCAGGGCCTTTGCGCTGAGCTACATCCCTAGCCCTTTTCTAATTTATTTTTTTGAGACAGGGTCTTGCTAAGTGGTTAAGTTACCCAAACTCAGTTTGAACTTGCCATCCTCCTGCCTCAGCCTCCCAGAGTGCTGGGATTACAGGCGTGAGCTACCACGCCCAGCACTTGAGTCTCTTAGTGAGTTGGTGATGACGAGCCTGCTGCTGCTTCCCAACCACCCCCAGGACCTTGGGGCTACACACACCCTGGGGCAGGCTGAGCTTGCAGGGCCTGGGGCTCTGCTCCCCTCTGCAAACTGGATGCCTCCTGCACCCCCCCTCAGATGTGTAACAGATGCCTGGGGACCCCCTTTCCTAAGCAACGTGGCCTTGAGTGTCAGCACTGGCTGAGGTCAGATCCATTCCTAGCCCTTTTCCCTCAGCAAAGCCCAGCAGAATGTGTCTCCCACGGCGTAAAGAGCAGGAAGTAAGGCTGTCGAGATCAGCTGCTGCCAGGGTGGAGCTCGTGGGGCCGGCTCTGCCAGGGCTTCTCAGACACCATGGCTGCAAGGACCACGGAGCTTGTGACAGGCTGCACATCAGAGCTCTCTGGGGGCTGGGGATACCGGCACCCCACCCCCAGTCCCTGTGCCCCTGTGCCACCCCCACCAAACATGGCTGCCACCAGCTTGGCTCTTTCTCTCTCTCTCTCTCTCTTGCTCTCTCTCGCTCTCCTCTGCTCTGCCGCTGTGACTTTCCTTTCTGCCTCCAGCCCTGGCCTGCAGTGCAGCCCTGCAGGCCCAGGCACTGGCAAGGACAGACCAGAGAGGCCGCCTGCCTGGCCCTTCCCACGGCTGCTCTCCTGGGCTGCTGTGCTGGGCTTGGCCCCAGCAGGAAAGTCTATAAATTTGGAGTACTTGGGGCAGGAGCTGTTGCATATTAATCCGAGTCACAGGAGTTGTCATTGGTGTCCAGGTGGCCTTGTGCTGCCTGCCTCGGCCATGGACACTGCGTGGTCACCGCACCCTCATGGACCTGGTGATGCTTTCTTGTCCAAAGCAGTTTGGAAAGCCCCACCTCGGGAAAGGAGACAATGTCAGCCACAGCAAGGGGCAGATGGGACCCTTGGGAAGAGGGGAGCTGTGCGGGTAGCACAGCAAATAGGGACAGGGATCACCCCAGAGACTCGGTGGGCAGCCAAAGGCAGCTGCTGGGTTGGAAGGGGGTGTCCAGGGCCTCGGGCCAGCCAGGGTCGGAACCAGGGGTGTCCATCCTTCTTAACCTCGTCTGTGCCTCTGGAGAGGAAGGCCCTCGGCTTGCTCTCTCAGCTTCCTTGGTCCCCGTGGGTCAGGAGAGCAGTGCAATTTGGAAAAGGCATCCTGAGCAACTAGGGAGGGCTCCTGGGAGATGCCTGCCACCCCTGAGGCGGACCAGGGCGGCAGCAAATCCAGACCTCGAGTTTTGAGACAAAAGCAGCACAGAGGTGCAGCTGGGCTGAGGGACCCACTGAGTGTCCGAAGGAGAAGCAGAGGCACCTGGGGCACACACATACGCACATATACATGCACACATGTGCACCTGTGCCAGCCTCTCATCACCTTCTACGGAGTTAGCACCTGGGCAGTGCCCCCTCCCTCCTCTCCAGCCTCTGTGTCTCCCTGGAGGATGTACCTGGACCAGAGGACACTGGGTGATGGGGAGGACACAGCTGCCCCTGCACCAGGTCCCCACCAGTGAGGCCAGTGCCCCCGGGGCAGCTTAGCAGCGGCATCCGCTTACCCCTAGTCTGCAGCAGGCCAGATTGGGCAGAACTCGAGAGATTAGTGCCAGGAAAAAGCAGACCTCCAGAGACAGCAGGGCCAGAATCAGGCCAGGGAGGCACGGTGGTTATGGGGCCCCCAAATAAGATTTCCAGAGGGAGGCCACACAGACCTGCTGTGACAAGGCAGAGCCATCAGCCAGGGACAAATCTTGTCCCTCAAACTCGGCGGGGGGGTTTACTCTCAGAGCTAGAGAGCCATTACAAGATAACACCTGCTGGTATCGAAGGATGGACGAGGTAGGGAGATCGGAAATGAGGAGACCGGGGAAGGGGCTTCACTCCCATGGGTGGAGGTTTAGCCTCGTCAGTCCCAGGTGTGTGGGGCCCCATGGGTGACCAGGCTGGCTCAGGAAGGAGAACTGACAGGACCTAGTGATGGCCTGGCTGGGGGGCGCTGCAGATCTGCAGAGGGCAGGTGGTACTTCCTCCCTAGGTGTAGCATGGTACCAGCCGGGTGTGTGAATGGGAACAGTGCTCAGTCACAGGGAACTGAGGGAGTTTCAGGGGCTCCCAGAGGAGCTGAGTGGTGGGGCTGGAAAGAGACACCTGGGTCCTCGGAATCAGGTGGGCTTGAGACCAGGAGGCTGGGTTAGGTCACCAAAGTGGGTGGAGAGAGGGAGGGAGAGAGAGACCCAAGAGGAGGGGGCGCATGGTGTTAAGCTGGTGAGCCGCCTGCCAGACACTGACCCCCGCTGTTCTCCCAGGAAGAACCTCAGGGCTTGGTTTGGTTTGGTTGGTTTGGGTAGCAATTGGTGACAAGCCCAGCAGGGCTCTGGATGTCCATATGGTGCCCCATACCTCTCCAAGACCCAGCCCTGTTTCCATTTATAGAGCAGGCAGGGATGGGAATCTCCAAGTCCAGGCTCTTTCCAGAAGGTTCTGGAACTTCTCTGAGACTCTGACTTGTCCTTGGCTTCCCCCATGACCAGCAGCACCGTTGACCACTCCATGGCTCCCTTCCCCGGGCCTTCAACACCACCCGAAGTCCAGAACATCTGGGAGGTTGCTCTCACAGCTCTTACTCACTGTGGGGGGCGGCCTTCAGCACCTTTGGGAAAATTCCACCCAGTTTCAAGCTTACACAGTCCATCCCGCAACCAGCTCTGACATCCCAGTGAGCACTCCATGGATCTGGTACACAAGGGTTCCACGGTGAATATATTTCCCTGCAAAAACACCCCATAAAGTACACAACTAATGCATAAAACCACAATGCTGCCAAGAAGTGAAGTGTGCCCCAAATTTCCAAAATTACCTCCATCACTGTCTCCAAGCCAGCCCCCAGCCCGGAAGTCAGCACTGAAAGTTCTACTGAGGAGTCCGGGGGCAGGGCCTCGTGGGCGGAATTGGGGTGATAGCGCACCTGCTTCCCCATCTCCTGACCCCAGACCCAATATCCGGGACCCCCAGGGACTGGGTCTGCCTGCTTGTGGCGGCAAAGCACTTGAAAAAGGAAGCCCCCTGAGAGACCCCACCGGGCTCGTGTCGGTCGGAAAGGAGCAGATCTAGAATCTGGAAGTCGGTGGTTACTGATGTGGGGTCCACCCACCACCGAACCTGTGAACCCCGAGGTGGAGTGAGGATGCGCTGTGGGGGGCTTCCGGGGCAGCATGGGGTATCCAAAGCCTTTGCCAGTTTCTCAAAGTGGCTCAGACCCAAAGAAAGCAAAGACCCAGCCTTGCCGGTCAGCATCCTCAGAACAGCCCACGTCCTGAACCGCTTTTCCGCCCTCCTGGAGCCTGAGTCTGAGGGGGGAACGATGGGGGTCGTAATCCAGCCTGAAATGAGCATATCATTAGCAAGCAGTGTGACACCCCCAGGGCTTGTCCCTGAGCCTGCCTGGGAGGGACCAGGGAGGTGTCAGGGAAGGCTTCCTGGAGGAGGCAGCATCCTGGTCCTGCCCTCAAAGAATGGGTGGAGGCTGGTTACCCTCACAGGCCTGGGCCCTGCAGGCAGACCTCAGAGCTTCCAGAAACACCAGCCCTCCAGGTGCTGGACAGCAGGGACTCTGGGTTGAGAGATTTGACTTTCACTCCACAAGCCCCCACCCGGGCCTCCTCTCGGCCTCCTGCAGCTGTCCCAGGCGCAGGCTGCGCTCAGTGGGCTGTGTGGCAGGAAGCTGCAGCCTCTCCTCTCCCAGGTGCAGACATACATGCCAGCTCCCTCTTGCAGGGCCGGGTGCCTGCTCCAGGCACCAGGATCAGAGGGAGCCGGGGGAGCCTGCTGGCCCCTGCAGGCCTCTGATGCTTACTCAGCTGGCCCAGCAGCTGGCACTGCCCCCTGGGCAGGCTTAGGCTCAGGCAGGAAGCCATCCGCCCAGCTCAGCCCCAGGAGGCCAGTGTGGGGAGAGCCCAGGCCAGGATCGGGGAGTTACCCTATCTCGCCTCTGTGACCCCATCCCCGCGATTGCCAAGGCAGTTCTGCCCAGCCCACCTATGTCCTAGGTGCGTGGCCAAGATAAAGTGAAATGGGTGGTGGGAAGGCATCCGGGCCGAGCAAAAAGAGGCCACCAGATGTCTTGGCAAGGCCTGGCCTTGGAGTTGGGGCCCTGGCACACAGCCCAGGCCATGCCCCTTGCCAGGCTCTGAGCTTGGGGCCAGCCACGTGCTGCAGTCTCTAAACAGAGGGCGCCCTGCCCTGCCAGCCCTGCCAGCCTGCTTCCCTGGCTCGCGTGGGCACCAAATGAGAGAATGGCTGGAAAGTGCTTTGAAAAGAATAAAGTGTCACACCGATGTCAGGGATTATCATCATTATTAAGAAGCCTCAGTACCGCAATCCAGAAAAGCTGCCATTAACAACAAGGCTCCCGTTCGCGTTGATTTAATTTCCTGGTTAACTGAGCGTTGGCAAGGAAAAAAAACTGTGTTTCAACACTTATTGGAAATCTTTTTAAATTATGCCAGGCTACTTTCTTATACCGGTCATGGTGTCGTCTTGGGTCTTTATTTATTAATGGACTGATTGATTCATATATTCGTGAAATTTGCTTGCTCTGATCTCTCCAAAAAAAAGGATAGATACTCAGCTTGCCCCATGCCCAGGCCCTGCCCACCCCAGGGCTCTGGTTACATAGCAGAGGAGAAGGGTCTGGACAAGCACAAGCAGGGGCTGCCGCATGCTTCTGCCCAAATCCCCTGCAGTGTCTTGATCCATTGTCATTTTTTTCCTAAAAAGATTTCAGGCTGGCTTTTAACTCACTAAATAAGCCAGACTGGCCTCACAGTGATCTTCCTGCCTCAGCCTCCTGAAGATCACAAATTGGGCCACCACACCCAACTCCTTAGAGGAATGCAAAAATGCAAGGGTTCTGGGCCGGTGATATCACTCAGCAGCACGGGTGCCTGCTGGCACGCGAAGTCCTGAGGTCGACCCCCAGTACCCAAAAAAAAAAAAAAAAAAAAAAACTACAAGGGTTCCGGAACTGCCTTTTGGTTGGGTAGAATACAGATGGGTCCGTCCATGTGCCTCTGTGAAGCAAAGTGATTGTTTTTAATGCACTTGTCAGACCTGACATGGCCAAACAGGCTCGCCTTCTGGGAGTCATGCAAGGGCCCCCAAAGATGCCACATTCATTTTGACAAAGCTGTCACCCCGCAGAGCCCCCTAATGTGTCACTGTGTCACTATCAGAGCCAGTGGAGGCAGAAAAGGATGGAGGACATTTTGGTTTGAATCCGATGGGACTAGGTGGCCATTTAAATAGAATGACTTCAGGGCAAACTGTAACCTCAAGGTCTCCGGGCAGGAGCTCTTTCCATTCCGAAGGAGTTTCTGGGACTATGGGTGCACCTGCCCCTGGGTGAGGCATCCCCGGAAGGCAGGAGTGGCCAATCGTGCAGGGGAGATGCCAGGTGCAGGCGGGGCTCCAGCACCGAGAAGCAGGGACCCTTTGTTATGAGAACACCTTTCCCCCAAGTCAGGGGCAGCTGGAAAGTTGTGACGAGGATGTGGCTGAAAGCCTGAGACGGGGCGCGGGGTGGGATGCAGCTGATGGTCAGGGTGCTGGGCTGGAGATGTGGTTCCACCTCGCAGACAGGGACCTTGGTTCCATGCCTGTCACTGATGTGTAGGTTCTCAGGGGACCTGGGGCAACATCTAAAGGCTTCCCCAGTTGTCACATGGAGGGGGGCATTTAGTGGCATGCAGTGGGTGGCAGCCAGGGAAACTGTGCCCAGGTGACCACCACCCAAAGAATCTTCTGTCCCCGGGGTCAGCAGTGCTAAGATTGCGTGAGCCTGGCGTGGGGACCATCGGTCTCTGGTATACCTGTGGGCCAGGTACACCCAGCCTTGGACATTCTCGGTGCCACCCTCATGCTGCCACCTCTTGCTGTTCCCCTAGAACCCCGACATCGTCCTGGTGCACTACCTGAACGTGCCGGCCATCGAGGACTGCGGCAAGCCCTGCGGCCCCATCCTCTGCTCCATCAACACCGACAAGAAGGAGTGGGCGAAATGGACGAAGGAAGAGCTCATCGGGCAGCTGAAACCCATGTGTGAGTGGCCTCAAGGGGGCCCGGCCAGCCGGCGCCATCTGCTGGGGCCAGAGAGGCCCTCTATAGCTTTGGGGGGCCAGGGGGTGAAGCCCATATGACAGATGGAGAAAGCGAGGTTCAGAGATACAAAGACACAGATCCAGGGTGGCCCCAGGTGGTGTCTCCGGGGCCACAGGCAGGAGAGGCACAGGGAAGCAGGGCTGGAATAGGACTGAGCGGTCTGGCCTGGGCTGCCCCGCCTCCCCCTCGGCCCCCACTCGAGCTCTGGGCCCAGCCTCCTGGCCCCGGGGCTGCCTGATTCCCGGCTGGGTGGTGAGCAATTGATGGTAATTGAGCTGGATTTCATTTTGTCAGCAAAGTGATGCTTTCTGAAGCATCTGTCAGGTGCAAATCACTGGATGCAAAACGGCAGCGCATTAGTCCCAGCCGCTGAGGCTCAGCCAGTCCCCGTTTCCATGGCCGTGGTGGAGACCCTTGGTGGCCTTTCCTGTACCCTGACACCTGGGCCCAGGCAGAGCAACCCCAGGTCTGCCTGACCCCAGAAGAGCACAGGGCATGTCCAGAGCTGGGCAGGGGCCCGTGGGCGCAGGAATACTGATCACAGAGGCCGTCACCAACAGGACCTCAGAGAGAGGACCTGTGGGTCACCTGGGCCAGGACCACCCTTGGAGCTGGCCGGAGGGAAGATGCCACTGTTCGGCACCACATTCAGGGAGCCATTGAAATGCCCTTTCCTGAGGGCCTGCAGTGACCAGCTAATCCTGAGAGTCCCCTCATGCTCACATCGGAGGATCTGCCCCAGCCGCAAGGGCTGGAGGACAAAGGGCTATTCCGGGAAGGAGGCTTCCCAGCAGGCAGCGGTGCATGGGGCTGGGGCTGCACCTGGAGATGGCACTTCCTCTCCTTCCTCTCCTACCCTCCTCCTGGGCCCCATGCCCTGGGAGGCTCAGGCCACATCCTTAGCTGAGACTGTCCACATCTTCCTCACTGGAGGCCACTGGATCCCCGGGTCCTTCTCCTGGGCGCAGCTGCCCCCTCTCGCCCCCAGGTTCTGTGTCTCCTCCCAGTGTCCAAGGCACAGAGGCTGCCGGGAGGAAGTCTTGTCCCATTTCCTGGGAGGTGAAGTTAGTTGGGGTCTTCCGGGTCACCAGGAGAAGCTGCCACGGGAAGGATAATGCCTGGGGCCTTCTTTTTGACACTCAGTCACTGTTTCCAAAATAAGGGTCCCAAGGAGGACTCTTGCATTAAAGGGTGGCTGGAGTCCAGGTGCTCATGTCACCTGTCCAAAGCCTCAGGAACACTGCTGGAGGGCAAAGCTGAGCCCCAAAATCATCTTCAGTTGAAAAGGGGACCTTTCATGCTGGCCTCCCTGGACCTGTCACCCTTTCCTCTACGGTTACCAGGAGTAGCTCCTCCTGTCCCATGAGCAGATGGGAGCCCCTCTGCCCATGAAAGTCCCTATCCACGCACCAGGAGCCCTGGCCAGGCCGCAGAAAGTGTGCCAAGACTGTGTGAGCCAGAGATTTGTCACGGAGGTGCTGCCAAGGGAGGGCGATAGCTTTCCAGGCAGCGGCGGCCTGCACCCTCCAGACATCTCCGGTAGCACAGGGGCGGCCTCTGCGGCTGGCCCAGAGGCATCTGAGCCCGTCCACTCAGAATTCTGCAGCACTTCAGGGAAATCACATAGAACAACACCGAGCTCCCATCTAGCCGGTCACGCCTGGCTTGCTGGCCTCTCTGGGGAGCATCTGCTGTGCATGGCTCTGGGTGTGCGCCACAGCCCAGGGAACCCCACCCTGGAGAAGTGACCCCACACACATGTCAGATGCCATCAGGCTTGGGACACGCTTAGGGCTTGGGAGGCGGAGGGGTGTGCAGAGCCAGGGAGGCGCGGAGCCCGTTCCAGAATCTGCGTGCCGCCGGCGCTGGAGCCAAGCACATTAGCTTCATCACATTTTCACATAAATCACATTCCTTCAAAGACTTCACAGTTTGATTTCCTGATGTTTCCAAATTCCTCTGCCCTACAGCAGAGTTGTCAGTAGTTTAATCAAAATGTTGTGCTTATCGGTGGCGAAGGGAAACTGATCCGCGGCTTCCGCCTCACCTGCTGTGGGATGGGGGTCCTTGTCCCCGTGCCATGGGAATCTCACGAGTGCCCAAACTGAGATTCATTCCCAGGATCCATCTGATTCTTGCCCTTTGGAAATGGCTTCTCCTCAACTGGCAAGCCAGGAATGCCTCCTCCTGATAAGAGAGCAAACACAGGGAAAAAATCAGGATATCTAGTAGAATTCCTGATGTCTCCAAAGATCTTGTCTTTTATAATCCCTCTATGGTAGCTGGAATATGGGTCCTACTGCTGTGGTGAAGACCAAAATAACAATGACTTCAATAACATAGAAGTGTATTTTTCTTTCACATATTTTGCAATTCAGGGATGACAGTGTTTCCCCTCCGTGACAGGAATCAGCCACGGAGCCCCCTTCCAGCTGGTTGCTCACCATCCTTAGGATGTTGCCCTTTTTTAATGGTCCAAGTTGGCTGCTCCAGCTCCTGCCATCACGACTTCACTCTAATCAGTGAGAAGAGGGGAAGAAAAGGCAAAAGACGAGCATCTTCCCTTTGAAGATAGGGCCCCGAAGTTGCACTCATCAATTCCACTCATGTCATTGGCAAAATTGGTCATGTGATCACCCTTAATTACAAAGCAATCTGGGAAGTGTAGTTTGTTGCCAAATAGGCTTTGAGGAATAAGGTTCTGCATGTGAATTATGCAGGGTTGGTGGAGAGGAGCCCAGCCTGGGGTGATCCCGTAGGCATCAGGTTTCTGGCTGGGTTCAAGGCCAGGGAAGATCCCGCCCGAGGCCTGGCGTATGCAGGCCTCAGATGAGCTCAGTGGGAAGCTGAGCTCACCTCACCTGCAAGCTCCGGGCTCTGCTCCAACGCAGCTGCTCCGTGAGCCCCAGCCTTGCAACTGGAAACCCCCCAGTGTGTGCCAGGCTTTGCGCAGGTGCGGTCCCTGCCTCCCACACAACTGCGAGGGGCTGATCTCAGGTGGAGCTCTGGGCCTCAGTGGTTCTGAGTGACCGGGATGGAACCTTCCCCCATCAGCTCTGCAAGGGCCCCCAGAAGCCTGACGGAGTCGGTGCCCAAGGTGCCCAGGGAGCGCCTGCAATGTGGCCCTCTCCCTGCTATTGCTTGGCAGCTGGGCGGGGACAGATGTGCCACCTCTTCCCAGCAGACAGGTGGTGCCAGTGCACCAGCCAGAGTGGGGCACAGGGGGTGGTTTCTGCTCTGCATCCGCAACCCTCCCCAGAGTGGGGGTCTTGCCTGGCTGTCCCACCTGGGGCCCCCTGGTAGTGTTGGGCTAGACAAATGACCCTGCATGGCCATATAAGGCCAAGTCTCCACTGGCTTTCAGGGGCCAGAGGTCATCAGGTCCCCCAGCTGCCTCCCTGGAACCCACAGGTCACCCGCAGGTCCTGGGCCTCGGGGCTCAGTGTCCTCGGCAGCACTGGAGAGCAGGCAGGAGGCTGACCAGGGCCACTCCAGCCCCACTGCACTGCACCACACCTGTGTGTCTTACGAGGCCACACACAGGCGGATGCTCACAGAGTAGGGACACCAGGGATACCGTGTGAGTGCAACACGGGGAGGCTTGGGTGGCCAGCCTGCCCGACTCTTCCCTCAAAAGCCACAGGTGTCCTCTGGGGTCTGAGACCCAGGGCCCTCCACCAGGGCAGGACACACACCTGGTGCTGCCCCCGAGAATTGGCTCAGCCAGCTGGGATGGCAGTGAGCTCAAGGGGAAGGTGAGCAAAGGGACATCCAGAGGGATTCCTGCTGGCCAGAGGCCGGTGGAAGCGCAGAGGTGCAGACAGGACCTCCAAGAGCCCTCCCTGTCCTCTTTCCAAGAAGGGGTGACCACAGGCCCTGCCTCCTAGGGTTCCCCCAGTGGCCATTAAATGACCTCTGGATGTAAAGCACAGTGACCAGACACAGCCACCCGTGATAAGGAGTTCACCCCGGCCAGGACTCCAGGCATCCTGGGATCCAGTTCCCACTGACTGGGCACTTGGCACAAGCCATGCTTTGGGTCAGGGTGGCCACAAAAGGCCTGCTGGATAGTCCCTCGAGGCCACCTCCAGCCAAACTGGCCCAGGACCAGCTGTAGAGCTCCCGCCTGAGCCAGGCCTTCACCAGGTCCTAAGAACAGATGAGGCCAGGTGGACAGATGCCCAGGCCCCACCCTCAAGGCCAACGCCCAACACCCAAGGGACAGCACTGGGCAGGGGCACTGGCAGAGAGCATGGGGCACAGGTGGTCCTGGCCCCACATGCCTAGGGACTCAGAGCATGGAGGGCAGGATGCCCGGGACGTTCTGAGGGACAGAGGGCCTCATTCTGGCCTTGAAGGGTACATAGGATTTGGAGGACAAGAAGGCATGAGGAAGAGCAGGAAGAAGGGCAAGGAGGCCAATACAAATACAAGGTGTGCCGCTGAGGTGATAGGGGTGTCAGCTCAGAAACTTACAGGCCTGGTGTGTGAAGAGATGGTGGTCACCTTGTATATGAGGCAGCAGACACCATGTTGCATGGGATGAGATGAAGGTTATGATGGTGAAGGGGCATGGCTATGTGGAGTGTGAGGGCGGAAGCTATGTTGAATGTGGGGTGATAGAGGCTATGTTGAGTGTGAAGAGATAGAAGCCATATTGAGTGTGGGGTGGAGGCCATATTGAGTGTGAGGGATGAAGGTCATATTGAATAGGGAGGTGGTCGGGTTGAGTGTGGGGTTAGAAGCCATATTAAATGTGAGAGCCATGTTGAGAGTGAGGGGATGGACGTCACATTGAGTGTGGAATGATGAGTGTGAGAGTGGAGGCCGTTGTGAGTATAAAGGAGTAGAGGCCATGTTGAGTGTGAAGGGAAGAAAGTCATATTGAGTAGGGTGATAGACAGTCACGTTGAGTGTGGGAGTAGATGGCATGTTGAATATGAGCTAATGAAAACCATGTCAAGAGTGAGGGGATGAAGGTCATATTGAGCATGGGCTGATGAAGATGCTGTTGAGTGAATGGATGAAAGCCACACTGAGTGTGAGGATGGAGCCCATCTTGAATGTAAGCTGATAAGAGCCATATTGGGAGTGAGGAAATAAAGGTCATACTGAGTGTGGAGTGATGAAAGTGGTGTTAAATACAGGGATGGAAGCCATGTTGAGTGTGAGGGTAGCAGCCAGGTTGAGGGTGACAGCAGTGGCCATGTTGAATGTGAGAGGATGAGAACCATGTTCAGCGTGAGGGATGATGGTCATACTAAGTAAAGTAATGATCATGTTGAGTGTGGGGGTAGAAGCCACGTTGAATGTGAACAGTAATAGCCATGTTGAGAGTGAGGGGGTGGAGGCCATATTCACACTGGTGATGGAGGTACAGTGAATGTGGGGATGGAGCCCACATGAGGGTGAGTTTGAGGGTGCTATTATGACCCCCAGCTATAACAGGTAATAATCCCTGTTACCCTAAACTGCAGCCTGCTAGAGGAGCTGCGTCTTGACCCCCACCACACTCTCAGACAGAGCCCTTTCCAGCCTGAGATGTAGGAGGGCCAGGCCAGTAAGCCACACACATGCCAGGGTTGCTGGGGCAGGGACCCCATCCTCCTGAGCAGTGGCTGCAGCAGCAGAGAGCCAAGAAGGAAGCAGGGCGCCCACAGGCCCCCTGGGCCTCCAGGGCACCCCTCCCACCATCCCAGAGGCCCTCACTGGCACCAACAACAAGCTTTCGATGGCAGACTCTATGCATCCTTCGTTTTCTCATAATTTTTCAAAGACCAAAGATTCAGTAAAGGGGGCCGTGTTTATTTGTTTTGCTTTTTTGCTTAGATTGTAATCCTGGTGATTATAGAATATCAAGAAGTAAAATCAACAAAGGCTTTGCTGGGCCTCCTGAGGTAGTTCCTGGTCGGTTAGCGCCATCTGGTGGCCAATGGCAGCAGCCGGCTCAGAGCTTTGGCCCAGCGTGGCCTGGGACCTGGAATCTGGGAGGTAGTGGGGGTTTGGGGGTCCTGCCCTACCGTTCCAGAGTGGGGGCTCCAAGAGGGACTGGAGCACACAGAAGAGGGCCTTAGAGACAGGTGCCTGTCCTGCAACCTCCCTTCCCTTCCCTCTTCTACTCAGTCCATCCTAGTCAGACACCACCCGACTGACCATGAGGCAGAGGGTTGGAAGCTGGGAGAAGGAGGTGGCTGGCACAGAAAGTTGCAGAGGAGCTGCCCTGGAGCTGCAGGTGTTGGGCGGAGGCTGTTATTAGAAAGGCTCTAGGGTTCCCTTGGAGGAATTCTCCAGGGCGTCCCCTAGGAGTGAGACTCTCAGTATAGGAGCAAGGCACCTTAAATCAAGCTGGGGCTCAGAGGAGCCAGCTGTAGTTTTACCCTGAATCCACCAAGCCCAAGAGAGAGCTGGCTAGGTGCCCAGAGCAGCAATTCAGTTTGCCTGGGAACTAGGGGCTGAGAGGTGGGCCTGGGCCCCGCCCTAGATGCTCTGATTCCACCAATCAGGGCCAGCAGGCCCTGGAACCTGGACCTCAGCAAGATCCCCAACTGGCCCCCAGGATCACACCTCCAAGAAACCCAGCCCGAGGCAGGCTCCAGTGAGAGGCCAGCCTAGAAGCCCTGTCCTGGACAGCAGGGTCAGCACCCCTTGGGGACCACAGACCTGTGGGAAGCAGCTTGCCTCTGGGAAGGAGGCAAGCATTGGAGGCATCACCCAATTTTTTATGGAAACTTCCCAATGGAGGCATTGTAAACAAGCACAAAGAACTGGGGACACAATTCCTGGCTGTTCCGGGACCTCTGTGCCTTTCCCCAGACTCCAGGTGAAGATTTGCTACCCTAGAAGTTTCCTCAGTTTGCAGCTGAGGAATTGGTGCCAGGACATAGTGAGGTCTGCCGGACACTTGTTGATCTGCATGGTGAGAAATCCCAGAGTATCAGTCCTGTGCATAAAAGGAAGCCTAGCTCTGTCTCCTTCAGGCCAGGGACAGCAGCTCTGTCCCTAAGGGCAGAGGCCCAGCTCCCTGCCTGTCTCCTCAGGCCTGCGGGTCAGAGGGTGCGGGGACTGTCCACAAGGACTGCAGAGGAATTCCTTGTGCACTTTGCTGTTCCCTTGGGTTAGGAGCAGAGAGCAGGCAGGGCGGGGCAGGACCCTTGTACCTCATGGGCCCCTGCTTGTCCCAGGGTTCCTTCCCGCCATCCCCCAGCCTGGCACTAGGTTTAGTTTGGGACTGGCTTCCTTTGCCTCCTTCCAGGATCCTGGTTTGTTTTGCAAATGTTCGTCTTCCCCTCAGGCTAGACTCCATGGAGCCAATGTGGCCCCCAAGTCCAGCTGAAAGGGAAAAACACCTTTTGATTTCCTGTCTCCCAGGCTGCTTGCCACTGGGGCTGCTTTGGCTCTGGCCCCCTGCGGTCACGGAAGGCTGAACTCCTTCCTCTTCTCCTCCAACTCAGTGAGCTTTTACGGAGTAGCCTCTGGGGCTGCCACCCAGAGCTGATTCTGAGCCCTGTGCTGTACTGGGAAAGGGTCAGTTAAATGTGGAAATCTTGGCTAACATTTAAATCTCCATATTTTAAGCCTCTCTTTTAAAAATTGAAGGCTCTGGACCGCATAGGAGTGGAGAGGTGATTTACAGTAGATGGAGCCTGCCTCGCTGCACACACCACCTCCAGTCCCCTGAGGGCAACTGAGTCTGGGCCCCAGAGCAGCCTTGCAAGAAGCAAGATGGAAACCGTCCAGAATGCCGCTCCCCTCCTGCCCCAACTCCCCCGTGACCTGGAGAGGCTGGACAGACAGCCGGCTGCTCCCACGTCTGTCCCCGCCATCTCTGCCCTGAGCTGGGCTGAGGCCACGTGGCTCCAGGATGTGGAGGCGCCTTCCCTCTCTGCCAAATGGTGTTTCGGACAGTGCTAAATAATCACTCGGCCAAGGCCATATTTATGTCACTGAGCACATGGGAGACTGCCCAGGAGGCCCAGGTGGGAGGCCAAGGGAGGCTGTCCCACACGGTCTGAAGCTCCTGACCTTGGAAGCATCAGCTGGCAGCCCCAAAGTTCTCGTCCCTACCTCACCCCCGAGGTCTGTGCCACCCAAAACAAGGTGGCCAGGGGAAGTTCTTAACCCCCAGCTGTCCACTGGCCCTCGGCCTCTACCGCTGTGTGGCCTGTGCCTCCCGGTAGCAGTAGGGAATCCCGATGGCCCACGTCCCAACAGTGAGACCCGTAGGACACAGCACACAGGTCCCCGTACATGCCATGGGCACACGCTCCCTCCCGGCCCCCCTCAGCCTCTGTACCTCGAAATGAGATTTCTGCAAATTTTGTCCCCAGGACCAATAGGAGGATGAGTGTTGAGTGGTGAGATCGGGAAATTGAATAGCATGTGGGTGTTTGGGTATGAGAAGTTAAATCTAATGAAAATTTCATCCAGTTGAACCAAGAAATCAGAAGCAGGGCCTTTATTCCTGTCAACAAGAATACAGTGAAAATTAAACCAACGTGCCGCCATTTCCCATTGACCTTGTCACCATGGCGACCGCCTTCCAGTGTCAACAATTTGCTGGAATCCAAAGGAGCTCCCATCCACTCCCTCAGAGGCTTGCAGCTGCCTCCCTCTCCCACTGCCTGCATCACATGGGTCATAAGTAAGGTGACCCCACATCCAGGATGGCCTGGGAGCATCCCCATTTATATCATCACCTGGACAAAGGATCACAGCTCCCCTTTTCTGTTTCCATGGTGACATGGTTTGGACAACAAGCGAACTGGTCACCTCTTCACGGGCCTTTCTTGGGTAGCAGGTACTGGGTGGAAGTACTGGATGCACCCAGTTTGAAAAGGAGGTGGGAATGGCCCCCAGGGCCTCAGGGTGGGGACACTGCCACTTGTCCTTGTCACCTGCTTCCCCACAGCACCAAGAAATCTCTTCCCATGCAAAGAAAGGCCACATGTCGATCCCAGCAGGGGCTGCCTGTGCCATCACTGTGGAGACCAAAGCACTGGCTGGACTCGCCCTGTCATCCTTCCAGAAGTTACTACCCCCACGAGTGCAGGGGGCAGGGGGCCAGCTCCCGCCAGTTCCTGGGGCTGCCGTGGCCAGGAGGTGTTTCTGACTCTCCTCTCAAACCTCTTTTCCAATCCCCTTCCAAAGTCCTTCCAGCCTGACTTTTTGCAGCAGAAATCTGGGCCCTGTACCCTGGCCCACGTCAAGTGTCCTGTGGATGCCACCAAGGCAGAACCCCACGCATCTGTGTGTCCTGTAGTCCCTTGGAGAATGATGACACGTGGTCAGGTAAACGAGAAAGCAGCACCCATTTTAAAGATGAGGAAACCGAGGCCTAGAAGATCAAAGCTCTTCCCAAGACTGAACTCCAGCCCTTCTTCCCACATGCCTCGGGACATGGGAAGAGGTTCGCCTTACCCTCAGGAAAGCACGGTGTAATGACATCGGGAATGGAAGTATGTGGCCTCTGTGACCCCCACTGTCTCTCAGAAGATACCTTCCCAGCCCCCAGTGATGGGATGTCCAGGCAAGGAGGCCTGTCTTGGGACCACATACTGCCCCTCAAACCCCCAGTGTCTGGGGTGAACCCTTTCTTTGGGATCTCTGTGTTTCTCAGAGATCTCCCCAGAGCCCAGGCACACTTCCTTCTCCCCCCTTACTTGTTCCCCATCGGCTCCTCCCAGCTCCTCCTGCACCCTCCGAGGGTAAAGGGTGAGTCTTCTTGCCTTGGTCAGGTGGCTGCCCAGCCAGGTGGCACTCACTCAGGTCTGGGTGCCCACCTGGCCCAGTGAGGAAAATGATAAGGGAAGAGCCAGGGACTGTGGTGTTTTTGCCCTCTGCCTACCCTCCCCTGTGTTGGTCAGCTTTCTGTTGCTGGAACAAAATACCTGACACTTGCAACTTAAAGAAGAAAAAGTTTATCTTGGCTCATGTTTTCAGAAGTTTCAGTCCATGGTCAGTGGGCTCCAAAGCAGAAACATCATGGCAGAAAGGTGTGGTGGAGGAAACCTACTCAATTCATGGCAGCCAAGGAAGCAGAGCACAGGGCATGGACCCAAGAGGAAGGGGGCAGGGACCTGGTATTGTCCCCAAGGTCACGCCCCATGACCCACTCAGACACATTCAGAAGCATACTTTACTGATTTCATCAGCATCTCTCAACTCCAGAAACAGCCCTGCACTTTCCTAGGCAGAGAGGGTGGGAGATGGAGCTGCACCCCACTTGAGAAGAGCAGTCCCTGGCCCAGCCCCAGATGCTCTAGTGAGTGGCATCTGTCTGCGCTTGGTGGGACTCTCTACTTCCTGACACGGTTGCTTCTCCCCTCTACCCACTGACAGCCATCGGCCTTTCCTCCTAGGAGACCATTCCCAGAGGGACACAGGCCAGGTTGGGGGTTCAGTGGAAAAAGCTAGAATTTGCAGCTCCCCCAACCACATTTATCTGCTGTGTGACCTTGGGCAAGTCACTGTATTTTTCTGAGTCTTGCTCTTCCCGTGAATAACACAGGCCCATAATTCTGCCTCGTAGGGCCCTTGAGAACTTAGAGATGGCATCACCAGTCATGGTTCTCAAACCAGTTTGGGCAGCCATGGCCAGAGTGTCTGATTCACTGGTCTGGGGCTGGCCTGGGAATGTGCACTTCTAACACCCAGGGTGTGGGGACCACACCCTGAGAGCACCAGCCCAGGATGCCACCTATAGCCCATGCTCCAGCCCACGGGCTTCTTACGGTTATTTATTTTTGTGATGACGTCCACCTCTACCCTGCCTGGCACATGAAGTGTGCTCACTGAGTACCATCTCTATTGTTAGTGTCACAGGGACACTAGCTCTGCTCATAGCACACTGTGGATACCACATAGGAGGAACCGTGACATAGAGGACATGGATGATTGTGAACTCGTCCACTCATTTAGTCATTCCACCAACCCTTAGTAAGCATCTACTGTCTGCCAGGCATGGCTCTAGCTGGGGGGACAGAAGTCCTGCCCTCCTCATGATTGAGACTTGGGCTCCAGGGCAGGGATGGCATAAGAGCTGGAGACCCAGGAGGACTGGGCAGGGCAGGAGGTGGGGGAGCCTGGGGCTGCCAGGTAGAAGGGTGAGCTCTAAGGTGGTGGGGAGGAGGGCATCTGGAAAGTCCCTGATGTCGACCCCTTGCACTGCACGCGCACACACACACACGGGGCAGGGGGCCTCTCTGCTGGGGGTGGAGGAGGCCTGGGTGCCTGCCACGGCGTGAGTGTTTGTCCCCTCCAAACTCATGTCGAAACTTAGTTCCAGTGCGACCGTCAGAGGTGAGCGCTCACAAGAGGCATTTGCTGGCGGATGAGGGCCGCTCTAACAGGGCTCCCTGGCATGGGCTCTTCCTCTTCGCCCTTCCACCCTGCCAGGATGCAGCAAGAAGGCCCACGCCAGGTGCCTGCACCTTCACCTTGGACTTCCTGGCCTCCAGGGCTGTGAGGAAGGGATTTCTGCTCGGTATAAATCACCCGGCCTGTAGGATTCTGTTACCGCAGCACAGAGCAGACCAGGCCGCTGCCGTGACTGAGTGCCGCAGTCTGGGGGTGAAGCGACAGAAATGCATCATCTCACAGCTCCAGAGACTGAGACCTGAGGTCAAGGTGACTTCAGGGTTGGCTTCTGGTGAGGCTGCTCTTCCCGGCTTGCAGATGGCCAGCTTCTTGCTGCATTCTCACGTGGACTCCTCGCATGCTGGAGCACCCATGTCTCCTAAGGACACAAGTCCTGTTGGATAAGGGTCCCACTCGTGTGACCTCATGTAACCTCGGTGACCTCCTTAAACCCCGCTCTCCAAGTGCTGCCACACTGGGCTCAGGGCTGCAATCTATGAATTTGGGGGATGCAGCTCAGTCCAGCGCAGGGACAGATGGGGCTGTACCCGGCTCTGCTGCTTCCACACCTCAGGAGCCCTTGGCTGGCAGCAGCCCCGAGTGGGGTGAAGCCCACATCTCACCGGCCCTCTCTTCCACATCTCAGTCAATCTCTTCCCAGCAGTTGGCCGCCTCTTGGGTAAATCGCTCGTGGAAGATGCCCTCCAATGCATGGCCACATGCTGTTGTCATTGATTTCATTTTGATTATTCATATTAGGGGAGGCGCTGCTGCCTTGCTGCGGGTCATAATTAGGGTAAACATCTTGAAAGGCCCTGGTCAGCACTGGAGTAGGCTGGGCGGCTCCTGCGACAGCCACCCCCAACCCCAGCTCTGCCCACCGGAGCTCAGACAGCCCAGCCAAAGGCAATGCAGTCCCCTGGCTGTGGGTGTCAGGACATCAGCTGTGCTGCTGGGGGACCCACAAGAGGGAGCACTTTAGGGCCCAGCACCCTGCTTCCTGGTGGCCTTCCTGGATGCCCCTGCCCAACAGAGGCCCATTCTGGGGCCAGCTTATGCCACCCTGGGCTTGCTCGCCTCTCTCTCTCTCATCCAGGATCCTCTCCACCCCTTGCCCAGCCCAGGGACCACTGCCCAGGCCCCATGTAGGGGCAGCTGAGTCAAGGGTCCCTCTGTCTAGGATTTTCTTGGCCAGGCTGGAGCTCTCAGACCTCGTCCCCAGCCAGGCAGGCTCCAAGCCTGGAATAACCAATGAACAGGAGGGAACAGCTGTGACCCAGAGCACCCAGGGCTTATTTTCTGGGAATCCCCTTTCCCACTCCCATGTCACAACCTCACATGGGATCAAGGGTACTTTGGTGGGGAGGGGTCCAGAAGGGGCCAGCCGGCCTGCGTGGTATTAGCCTGCCTCTCCCACCAAGCTCCTCCCCCTACAAAAATCTCCTTTCCCACTGATTCATTACGTGTCGTTTTGGGAAGACGAGCATGACATGTTAAAAGCCACTCTGATAGCACTTGATATTCAGTCCTCCACACTGCCCACCCTGGAGGAGGGGGCGCTTCTCCCTGCCCCGCCCCCACCCAGGGCGGTGGAGACAATCTGCATACTGGATGTGCCAAGACCGTGGGTAATTTGCATTAAGCATCCAGAAATTCTCTACTTGCAATCTGCCACCCTTCACTGGGTTTTCATTTTATAATCTTCACCACATAAGGAAGAGAGCAAGAGGCAGAGAGGATGCAGTCGCTGCGCCCCCATTGAAGGCTGCAGGAGAAACGGGACAGAGCTGAGGGGCCTGGTCAGAAACACCGGAAGATCCTGCCAGGCCAGGCCAGGGTGCAGCCAGGAGGCCAAGAGCTTGCCCTGGCGCTGCCCTGAAAACAGCTCATCTTTCCAGAGGGCCAAGTTCAAATCCGGGCAGGGCTTTGCCTGGGAATATCTGGCCTGGCTTTTCGGCAGGTGACAGCTGGAGGTCCCCGTAGGTGGAAGCTCCTGGCCCTGCAGGCCCTGCTTTAGACTTAGCGCAGAACTGTGTTCCCATCCTAGCAGCAGCATGTGGGGAGTCCCCAGAGGGGGTGTTAAAAAGTACCCAGGACACCCCAGCCTGTGACATCAGAATCTCAGGGCTGGGGCCTGGGCACAGACAGGGTTGAGGACAGGCAGCTGGAGGAGGCCGTTGCATGTGCCTCAGGATGAGGCGGGCCTCATGTCCTCCCCTCTGGCCCCTGGGTGTGATATGAGCTGTCATATCTCCACTCTGAGCCTCTTTTTCCTCATCTGTAAATGAGTCTGGAAGAGTCTTCCACCCAGGGAGGCCCTGAGCACGGGACAGCCACTGAGCCCGACCTGTCTGCTGCCGTCCGGCTGCTATACTGGATTTCTAGGCAGAGGGTTATTTGAGGAAAAGGCTCTGTGGCCATGATGAGGCCAGGCTGCTGGAGAATTGGTTCCTCTGGGGAGCCCCAGAGAGCAAACACCTGTCCAGGTGGGCAACACACCTGCGTGAGGCATTGCAGCCAAAGGAGAAAGTGGACTGTTTTGTGCTGGCAAAGCCATTGTCCCTTCTTCCTGTGCCCTGCCCCTTCCTGTTCCTGGAGTCCAGGCCAGGGATGTGTATCCACTGCCCCCAGAGCCCGGATACTGGAGCCACGAGGGAGGGCTGGGCCAAGCAGTGCACAGGCGTGGGGTTCTGTCCCTCTCGGCCAGGTCTGTTGTGGCCACATGTACAGCAGGGTGAGCCAGTTGATTTTAGACTCCCAGCCCTGTCCTGCCACCGAGCCTGGACCCTCCATCCAATTCCAGGGATTGCAGGGACCCAGAGTTGAGCTGAAACCCCAGGGCTGCTGTTCCTGAGGCCCCCCCTGTCCTGGCAACATGGGCCCTTGGGTCCAGTCCCCTCCTCTCCTGGCCCCTCCCGCACCCTCCTGGGGCTGAGAATTCTGTGGAGGGCAAGAAACGGTAGGGCTCCTCCAACACAGTGCTGGGGACAGGACCCAGTCCTCCCGCTCCAGATCCCACCGACCAGGTCCTCTGAGCCTCCATGACAACCCTCAGGTTTGGCCCGTGAAGAGCCCCTCATGCCTCTGAACCATGGGGAAACAAAAGCAAACCTCCAGGCCATCTGCTCCCCAGCAGCATCACGGGAGAAGGAAGGGAGGAGGCAGGGGAAGGGCCCAGAGCTCCCCCCTCCAGCCTCTTCTCCCCTGCTGCAGCCACCCCTCGGGCTCCCCAGGCCTGCCCTCTGATGCCCCTGTCTGTCTCTGCCCTCTCCGCAGTCCACGGCATCAAGTGGACCTGCAGCAACGGCAACAGCAGCTCGGGCTTCTCGGTGGAGCAGCTGGTACAACAGATCCTCGACAGCCACCAGACCAAGCCCCAGCCGCGGACCCACAACTGCCTGTGCACGGGTAGCCTGGGTGAGACGAGCCGGGGCAGGCGGTCCTACCCGGGTGTCTAGAGAGGAAAGGGCAGCACCATGGCACCCATCTCCTTGTGTACTGGCCCTGGGAAGAGACGGCAGTTTCCGGAGAGACAGCTCCCTGTAGGAAGGGGCGGGAGGGGTAGACCGCAGAGCCGGGCGTGGACAGGCTTGGGTCTCCGGGCCTCTGTCCACCACCGCAGATGCCTGCCAGGACCTGCATTGCCATGCATCCTTGGCAGGAGGCCCACATGGCCTAGCCCTGGGGTTTTTCAGGGACATCTGCCCCTGAGTCAATGGGACCACTCAAGCTAAACCTCTTTCTTTAACCTCTGTCTGCTCCAAGAACGGAAGGCACCCCGCGCTCTCCATCCTAACTCATCTGCTTTTCCAATAATGGTGTTTGCTCTCGGAAATGTGGTTCTCCACTCCCTTGGCTGCCTTAATTAGATATTTCCATCAGGGGGTCAGGTCACTTCCCTGCGAAGTCTCCGTGCATTTCGGAGTCTTAGTGGTGAGGCTGTAACGGGATCAGATTGGGAAGAATTCAGCCTTTTATCAAAAGCGAGGTGACCCTTATCGGATGGAATGAAAATAATGACAGAGTGGGTGCAGAGGCCACGGGGGAGGTGCTACAGCGAGACTTCCCAGAGCTCGGAAACGCTGTCTTCCTCCTGCCTCCAGACCGGGGGCTGGGGCTCTCTCTGTCCTTGCTTAGGATTTAGGATCTGCACTCTCCAAAGAGCTGAGCACAGCCCAGGTTTAGCCGAATTGGGGAGAGGCGGTGTCAAAGTGGGGAGAGCCGTTCTGCAACTGAGCAGGGTCTGGAATGCTCTTTGGGGGTTGAGAGTTGCTCCCAAAGAATACATCCTCTCCATGTGCTCCTGCCAACCCCTGGCTTCCAGTCTCCAGGGTGTGAGGGTCCTTACTGGGGCACCAGAAAGACGGGGGCTTCCAGAAGCATTGTGTGGCCCTAAAGCATTGTGCAGGAAATTAGAATGGGGGCAGGGACAGGGCCACCATCCCTGGGTGAGCACCCTCGCCAACAAGAGCCCTTCCAGATGGGAGATGTCTGTCTCTAATGGCGGAAGGGACTTTCCTGGAGGGTGACATCCATCCCCCTCCCCAGCCTCCCTAGTGTCGTGCTACTATTATTATTTGGAAAGTGCAGAAAGGATCAAGGCCCCCCAGCCTTTGGGGGAGGGTCACAGAGGGCTTGGGAGAACCCAAGGCTGGGGCTAAGCGGGCCCAGGACCCAAGTGACCAAGGGGTGGGAGCCCAGGAGGGGGCTTCGCCAGGGGACCAGCTCTGACCCTGTCTGTGTGTGCGTGTGTGCACGTGTGTGCATGGGTGTGTGCGTGCCGTGCTCTGATCTCTACAGGAGCGGGCAGCAGCATGCACCACAAGTGTAACAGTGCCAAACACCGCATCATCTCGCCGAAGGTGGAGCCGCGGTCGGGGGGCTACGGGAGCCACGCGGAGGTGCAGCACAATGACGTGTCGGAAGGCAAGCACGAGCCCAGCCACGGCAAGGGCGCCAGCCGCGAGAAGCGGAATGGCAAGGTGGCCAAGCCGGCGCTGCTGCACCAGAACAGCACCGAGGTGTCCTCCACCAACCAGGTGGAGGTGCCCGACACTACCCAGAGCTCCCCCGTGTCCATCAGCAGCGGGCTCAACAGCGACCCGGACATGGTGGACAGCCCCGTGGTTACAGGTGTGTCCAGCATGGCGGTGGCCTCCGTGATGGGGGGCTTGTCCCAGAGCGCCACAGTGTTCATGTCAGAGGTCACCAACGAGGCCGTGTACACCATGTCCCCCACCTCCGGCCCCAACCACCACCTCCTCTCGCCCGACGCCTCTCAGGGCCTGGTCCTGGCCGTGAGCTCCGATGGCCACAAATTCGCCTTCCCCACCACGGGCAGCTCAGAGAGCCTGTCCATGCTGCCCACCAACGTGTCCGAAGAGCTGGTCCTCTCCACCACCCTCGACAGCGGCCGGAAGATCCAGGAGACCACCATGAACTTTGACCCCGATTGTTTCCTCAACAACCCAAAGCAGGGCCAGACATACGGGGGTGGGGGCCTGAAGGCTGAGATGGTCAGCTCCAACATCCGGCACTCACCGCCCGCCACGGAGCGGAGCTTCGGCTTCACCAGCGTCCTTGCCAAGGAGATAAAGACAGAGGACACCTCCTTCGAGCAGCAGATGGCCAAGGAGGCGTACTCCTCCGCGGCGGCCGCGGGCTCCAGCTCCCTCACCTTGACGGCCGGCTCCAGCCTCCTGCCGTCGGGTGGCGGCCTGAGTCCCAGCACCACACTGGAACAGATGGACTTTAGTGCCATAGACTCCAACAAAGACTATACGTCCAGCTTCAGCCAGACTGGCCACAGCCCCCACATCCACCAGACCCCCTCCCCAAGCTTCTTCCTGCAGGATGCCAGCAAGCCCCTCCCCCTCGAGCAGACCGCCCACAGCAGCCTGAGTGACTCTGGAGGCAACTTCGTGATGCCCACGGTGAAAACAGAGGCTTCGTCCCAGACCAGCTCCTGCAGCGGCCACGTGGAGACTCGGATAGAGTCCACTTCCTCCCTGCACCTCATGCAGTTCCAGGCCAATTTCCAGGCCATGACGGCAGAAGGGGAGGTCACCATGGAGACCTCTCAGGCAGCTGAAGGGGGCGAGGTCCTCCTCAAGTCTGGGGAGCTGCAGGCTTGTGGCTCAGAGCACTACCTGCAGCCTGAAAGCAATGGGGTGATCCGCAGCGCCGGTGGGGTCCCCATCCTCCCGAGCAACGTGGTGCAGGGACTCTACCCGGTGGCCCAGCCCAGCCTCGGCAGCAGCTCCAACATGGAGCTCAGCCTGGACCACTTCGACATCTCCTTCAGCAACCAGTTCTCCGACCTGATCAATGACTTCATCTCCGTGGAGGGGGGCAGCGGCACCATCTACGGGCACCAACTGGTGTCAGGGGACAGTGCGGCGCTCTCACAGTCGGAAGATGGGGCACGCGCCCCCTTCACCCAGGCGGAGATGTGCATTCCCTGCTGCAGCCCCCAGCAGGGGACCCTGCAGCTGAGCAGCACCGAGGGTGGGGCCAGCACCATGGCCTACATGCATGTCGCGGAGGTGGTCTCGGCCGCCTCGGCCCAGGGCTCGCTGGGGATGCTGCAGCCAAGTGGACGGGTGTTCATGGTGACCGACTACTCCCCCGAGTGGTCTTACCCAGAGGTAAGCTGCCTGCTGCTGTGACTGCCACCTCCCCGCCACTCGCCCCACCTGCCCTGGATCCTGGGCCACCAGGCAGCCAGACAGGAAGCATCTGCCTCTGGGGGAAGTGCCACACCGTAAAGACAGAGCTGTCCCCTCCCTCTGGCCCCACATGAGTGGTTCTCAAACTGCACTAGAGCAGGTAGCTTCCAAGTCGGGGGGTTTTGGTGACAGAGTGTCCCTCCTGGCCCTGCCCTCAAGTCTGCCATTTCCTGGCTTACGTGTTAAGTCTAGCTGAGTTTCACTTTTCATCCCTTCCTTCCTCTCTTCCTTCCTTCCTTCCTCCCCTCTCCTTTTCTTTCTTCCTCCCCTCCTTCTTTCCTTCCTTCCCTCCTTTTTTCCTTCTCTTCTTTTTTCTTTCTCTTCTTCCTTTTTTTTTTGGGGGGGAAGGGTGCTAGGGCTGCTTTAAAAACATTCAGAAACCACCTCCTAGGTAACCCAGATCATCTACGCCCATTGTTCCTATTTTGCTTCATTAAACCAAACAAAAATCCTCTCATCAAACTTGCAAGGGAGGGCATAGCCTCTGAATACTCACTTGTGACATCCGAGACCTGTGTGTGACCCAGGTCCCAACCTGTGTCGCCCCGCCCCACCCCACCCCAGAAGGCCAACTTGGTCCCTGTGGATCTGACTTTGGGAATCCCCACTGCAAAGCCCAGCGTCACGGGAGTGTTCCAGTCTTGCTTCGGTCGGTGCTCCCAGGCCAGGGGAACGAGTGCATAAGGAGGAACCTTTGCTTTTTCTCTAACGAAGAATGGGACAGGAAGGGGACAGTGTGGCCTCAGCATTCCCTACATACCTGCTGCACAGGCCCAGTGCTCCCTCTTCTTCTCAGCCTGCCTGTCGGGCACTGGCAGAGCAGCTGCCCCTGAGGCCGGAAGGGGCACTTCCTCCCCGGGAGGTGGCTGCCCACAGCTCCCTGGGGTCCACGGCCACATTCCCTAGACACCAGAGCAGGGGCTGCTGCTGCTGGGAGACCCTGAGGAGGGACTCATCCTTCATCACCCTCCTTCCCTTGTGGCAAAGTTAAGACAAGAGGATCTGTGTGCAGTGTCCCCAGGAGACGCCATAGCAGTCGAGATAATAGCCCAGCCTCAGGACAGGGCATCCAGGAAAGAAGGCAGGTGCTGCAGAGACCAGCTGCTGCCCGCACGCTGCATGTCTGTGTGCCACGTCCACATTAACACGGAGAGGAAGCCTGGCACGGTGGCGCATGCCTGTAACCCCAGCAGCCTGGGACGCTAAGGCAGGAGGATCCAGACTAGGCAACTTAGCAACTTAGCAAACCGTCTCAAAATAAAGATTAAAAAAAAAAAAAAAATGGCTGGGGTTGTAGCGCAGAGCAAAGGCCCTGGGTTCAATCCCCAACACACACACACACACACACACACACACACACACACGCAAATGGAGAGAAGCTGCTGCATGCTTATGTTCAGGACTATGGTCCTGGGGCAGTGGGTCTGGATTCAAATCTGGTCCATGACCTTGGGCGAAGTAGTCGCCTTTCCTGTCTCTAAAATGGAAGCAATAACCCGCAGGATAGCTCGCCCCTCACAAGGCTTAAGGAAACTGTTTGAAGGACTCAGGAGGGAGGGAAAGGACTGGGGTGTAGTGGGAAGGCTACGGCTCCCTCTGATCTACTTGAGACCTCACTCTGGGCCCCAGTTTCCTCAGAGGTGCACAGCTGGGAGGGCGTGGACCTACAGCACTCCAAGTCCTAGGACCAGGGACACTTGGAGGCTCCCTGGGCCCATGTCCTTCAGGGTCCTCTTTCCTGGCCCCTGGGTGGCCCAGGCCAGCACCCCGGCCTCCTTGGGGCCATGGCTCTGGCGAGAGGGACATCAGCCAGCCTGGCTCCCTCTGGTCTTTGGCAGCTGCATATCCGGTCTTGGAGAGGCGGTTCCGCGTCTTGCCACGCGAGGGCGGCCCAGGCACAGCAAAAGCCGGGCTTTCAGGCGCATCCACCCCTGGCTTTCCAGAAAGTCTGGAGGCTTCCCTCGCCAGGACACAAAAGCAGCTCAGAATCAGTTTGATTTAGAAAACGGTCCTCCCGGGCCACTGTGGCTGTGCAATGAAGCCTCCAAGATCCCAGTAGCTCTGACAGCCACTTCCTCCTCGCCAAGCTCTCCTATCCAGGACACTGAGGCCAGGCCAGAGCAGGGTTCACCCTGTCCTCTGCTCTCCAAAGGACAGTACCTTCAGCCCTGACATGTGTGTCCCCTCACAGCATCCTGACCCCTTCCACATCCCATCCCTTCTGCATCAGGCAAGAGGCTGTTTGCGCACTGATGGCATCAGGAGCCCCTGCTAGCCAGGCTGTCCAAGCTCAAAGAAGGCTCTGCAGCAGAGCACGCAGCTGGGGCCTCACTTCCAAGTCTGCAAACCCAGGGTCAGGCTAAGTGGCTGCTCTGAGTCCCCACCCAGCTCAAAACTTCAGTAGTCCCCAGGCATCCATGTAACAGGGACACCGTGGCTGGGCCATCCTGCTGGCTCTACTCCAAACATCCTGCCCTCCCATGGGCCGCCCCCCTTTCTCCTATGCGCTCCCCACTTCTTCACTCCAGGGGCAGCTAGCTGGCCACCAGTGCATACACATGCGTACACACACACACACACACCAGAGGCACCCCCATGCCCCAGCATCTGCCCTGGCTGCATCGAAACTGGGCCCTTCATCTCAGGATTCCCAAGGCACGGAGACCTCAGATGCCATCTGCTGTTCCCTCCCTGTCCCCCACCTAACACTCCTGTGTCATTTCCCACCACTGGCTCCTGCTGCACCAGGCACAAGAGGCTGCAATTAGAGCCATCAGGCACGCGCACATCGCCACCACCGATTCAGCGCAGCCAGGCAGCAGTTGCCATGGGAACCATCCCCTGAACTGATGGATGCTGAGGTGTCCTGCGGCGGTTTCCATGGAAAAGGTCTTGATGTTTGCCAGTAATGTCTGCAGCCCTTTGTTCCTCGCAGCAGCCCCAGCGTCATGCTAGCAGCTGCGGATTGGGGGTTATTATATTTTTTCCTCTTTTTTCGCATGGTAATTGTCGGTGGCCTTTTGAAGCCATGCTCTTCCACTTCACAGGTCCAGGGAGGATCATGCCTGAGCTGGCCCTCTGGTGCTTCTGGACATCCCAGCCAGGCATCCGTGTGCAGCCCCCTGCTCTGCCACTTCCACAGAGCTCCACATGTTCTTATGGAGCCAAGGGAAGATAGGGCCAGAGACGAATACCCACCTAGAGGGGCTGGGACACTTGCCTAAGGACGTTCAGCTACTGAGGGCAGGGCAGGCCTCCTGCTTCTGACCCCCAGTCCCAGCTCTCTCTGTTGCCCCCCAAACTTGGGTCACCTAGCAGTAAAGTGACCTCCCCAAAAGCATGCCAGCTCCGAGAAGGGCCCACCTGAGAGTAGGGGGAACCCTGCAGTCTGAGAAAGCAAGTCCATCTCACCCATGGAAACACCCACAACTGCTCCTGATGCCGGGGGGGGCCGGACCTGGGCCAGGTCCAGGTTTGGGGTACATTGTGGAGAGCAATATCTGTGTGCAGGCTGGGGCTCCCTGCAGGGCAGGATGGGCAAAGCCAGGGACAGGCTGAACAAGAATGAATGAATGAGTGAATGAATGAATGAAGGTGCAGCTGGCCCCAGGTGCAGCGCGCAGCGGGGAAGCTCGGTTCTGGCCCTTTTGCCCAAGAGTAGGGGGAAGGGGAGCTCGGCCGCTGCTGGTCTCCGGCAGCGCCTCTCGGCCTTCCGCAGCCTGGACGCCAGGTGGCGCTCTCCGCCCTGGCCAGCGCAGCTCTCGGGCCCCCCCGCGGGGAAAGGTGTTTACTTGTTGGGGGTGGGGTGGCTGAGCCTCTGGGGTGGGTCCACCCAAGGTTAGCGAGGAGAGCCAGAGGCCAGCGCCCCCGCCCTCTGCATCCCCGGGGAGAGCCTCCCTCCACCAGCCGTAAGTAAGGGAGGGACCTCGAGCGCCTCGTGCTCCCGGGGCTCGGCGACAGTGGAGGTGTTGTTAATCACAACCGGGAGCAGGGCTCCTCACCCGGGCTGCCCGGCGCGCGGACGTGAGGCCTCGCCCTCCTGGCCCGGCGGCACCCGGCTGGCCCAAGCCCAGAGTTGGGGAGTGCGCAGGCTTTGCGATGCTCTCCCACCCCGGGCGCTGGGGTCCCCTACGGGCGGGGTCCCTCCCCGGAGCTGGGGACGGTCATCCTAGGCCCCTCGGGACTGGGCGGTAGGGTCGGCGCCGCGCGCGCCACGGAGGCTCAGTCCCCACCCCGCGCCACAGACTCGGCTCCCCGGGCAGTCTGTGAGCCTCTCCAACTCTGAGCACTTCACCCCTGTTTTCTGTTCACAGACTTTCCCTTCCCTCTCTGCACCCTCCCCTTGCCATATCCCACCATGGCCTTGGGGCTCCTGCGGGGGGGGGTCTCCTCCATTCTCCAGGAGAACTTCTGGCTCCCGGGTGACACTAAGATTCTCAGACTTGTGCTCCGAACTTGGGAGTTTGCTCAGTGTCTCAAATGAATGATAGAAGGTCCCCGCTGCCCCCTCTGCGCCCTAGCTGGCCAGTGCTCAGGTGCATCTTGGGCTGAAAAGGCTGAAAAACTCCATTCCCTGCTGCCTGGAACTCTGGGTTGCCTGGGACAGGGTCGGTGTTGGGTGTCCCCGAGGAAGGCTGCAGGGCCTCCTGAGGGTCAGGGTTGGACAGCTGCCTGCCTGTCCTCTTCCTGTGGTCCTCGCAGTGACTCTCAAACTCCTGGGTGCCTCCTCGAAGTCCATGTGGCTACGGCCTGGAAATCTACATGTTTCAGCCCCCCTCTGTCCCTGATCTGAGCACACAGCAGCAGGGACCTTCCCTGTGCCCTGTCCCTTCTTGGTGGCTCCTGTTCCATCTCTTTCCCCCCTCTGTTCCCTCCAGGGAGGAGTGAAGGTCCTCATCACAGGACCGTGGCAAGAAGCCAGCAATAACTACAGCTGCCTGTTTGACCAGATCTCAGTGCCTGCGTCCCTGATTCAGCCTGGGGTGCTGCGCTGCTACTGCCCAGGTGAGAAAACCTCTTTCCCTGGTGAAGTGCGTGGGTGGCCAAGAGCATCGGACCAGGAGTCAGCTTTGGGGTGACTCCCTATCAGACAGGAACACCAAGCGTGCTCAGCTGGTATCTTAAAGAAAATGTGAGCAGGGGATGATTTGGAGAACCTGGGAGCCAGGGGACACACCCAGGACCAGCTCCCCAGAGGAAGCTGCTCCAGGGCTGCTCCAAGGGGCTGGACAGCGGCTGCCTGCGGGGCTGGAGTCCGCCTCTGCAGCAAGGCGAACCTCTCCACTCCTGCCCAGGCCGTCCATCCCAGTGGCAGTCCATCTGGCCATCCAGGGCCTTGAGCAGATCATGGAAGGCATGCAGAGCCCTGGCACCAGGCAGGGACTGTAGGAACTAGGAGTGCCAAACTAAGAATAATGCCCACAAACTCCTTTGAGAATTTCAGCACCCACCCAGAAAGAGGTGCAGCTGCATCTTTGCTTCCAACTTCAAGGCCTCAGTGACCCCCCCAAAAAAGCCCACCAGGAGCCCCCTCTTGTTGTCACCTGTGGCTCTGACCTGCTCCCCCCTCCCCCAAGGCTTCATCATCATCTGCTTAGCTTGGTGTCCCTGTCTGTGTCCTAAGGGAGCAAGGGCTGGGGCCTGTGGTGACCTCTCCCTTGCTGGCCCTGCCCCCAGAGGTCACCCACCTGGCCCCCCAAGGCCCACCCAGCCCCCTGTCTTCCCAGCAGCCCTGCTGGGCGCCAGCCCAGGTCGGATCAGCCTGTCGCCGTGTAGGAGAAAGGGCAGCATGTTATTGAACTGTCCACTTATCACCTGCTGCTGGACGGGGACTCATTTCGGCCTGTAAATAGATGCCACTTCCTGTCCCTGCTGGCTTGGCTGAAGACCTTGCCTGTCCTCAGTTACCAGACCCCGCCAGGAAATAAATAAAGGACTTGCCTTGTGGATGACGTCCCAGGTCAGACCTGGAGAATCCTGGGGACTGGAACCGGTCACCTCTGCATGTGTCCCAGCCAGCCAGATGCCATCTGTGTGACTTTGGCTGGAGGTTGCCTCTCTGGGCCTCAGTTTCTACACCTTTAATGAGAGCATCCGATGAGAGACACCTGCCTCAGGTGCTGGATTCTGAAGGCTCCATACATTGATGAGATCTTCACTCCTCCGTCCCAGGGCAGAGAGAGGAGAGAGCCAGGGCTCAGGCCGCTCTCCTGGGCCCACGGCACTTCCGGGGCCCAGGGCTGGCAGGCAGCCTCTGCTCAATCCTCTGTCTCTCCAGGTTGCTCAGCTCCTCTAATGGAATGGGTATCAGAGTAGAAGCCACAAGGCTTCAGGGAAACTGACAGCTGGGGTCCCTCTGCTGGGGCTCCATTCTGTTTTGCAGCTAACTCCACAGAGGGGTCCCCTTTAGACCTATCTGTCTCAAGGCCCACACGGAAGCATTGCTCTGGGTGTATTTATTTGTTCATTCATTCATTTCCTCATTTGCCAAATGGGTTTCAAGTATTTCCTGCTTTCCTGAGCGCTGTTAGGTTCCTGGAATGATGCAGGGAATAAGATCCAGCCCCTAACTGGGACCCTGACCCCAAAGAGCAACTAGTTCAGGGAGGAGGCCCGGTGCAATCCAGTCACTGTCCTGGAAGATGCTGCTGGCTGCTCGGGGACCTCATCTCAGTCTTCTTTGGGGATTGAGCTGGGGCTGATCCTCGCCAGAAAGGGCTCAGAGGCTGGGGAGCACAAGCCAGGCTACCTCAGGGCCAGGAGATGATGCAGGACGGAGCAGAGGGAGTGCAAACAGGCACTGCCCACGGCCTGGTGCACCTGCCCAGGCCAAGCAGACCCTGCTGGAGAACCAGGTTCGGTCCACAGTTCCTACACCAGCAGCAGCAGGGGACACACAGGTGTGGGCTTTGTCCTCCGCTGGACCCCAGGGCTGCCCCAGGGTCAGGACAGATGGAGCCAAGCATGAAATGGGGGGAGGAGGCACCTGGACTCAGGAGAAGAGAGGGGAGTCTACCAAGAAGACTCCGCTGGCTGGATGCCCACCCTGGGTTCCTAGGAGGTCACAAAATGCAAAAGGACCAGGGGCCACTCTTTAATGACAAGAAAGAAGGCTCCTTCCGGCCACCTATTTCCATTGCTTTCTGGAAGGGACATTGCAAGATGGTCCCCAACCCACTCCAGCAAGGACAGGTGTCACAAGGCTGGTGTCACCTTCAGTAGGAGGCAAAATGCACATGGCTTGGACAAGAGTGGCAGCAGTGGAGACAGAGAAGAGCAGATGGAGCCAGGACTCGCGCTGATGGACGAATGAGCAGGGAGGGAGAGGGGTGGTCATGGGCCTGGCACCCAGGAGGCCAGGGCTGGTCCCTGCTCTCTGGGGAAGTTGCCACCACCCAGCGTCGCTGCAGAGCGCAGGTGCAGGACAGACTGGGAAAGAGCAGCCTTGGAGAGGCCCTGAGCTGGGATACCCAGCGCCAGAGCCTCCAGCTTCCCTGGGGCCGGTGTGGCACAGGCTGAGGGGTCACATGGGGAGGCGTGCTGATAGCCTTCCTTCCTGTTGGTTAACCAGGCAAATCTCCAGGGAGGGCGAGTGACCGCAGGCTTGGAGATCTGCCCTGGGTGCTGTCAGAGCCATAGGAGGCTCTGGACTGGCTACGGCTCCACTGCGGGAGGTCCTGCGTGACCCCACCAGGAAGCCTGTGGGTCCAGGTTGTTGGCTGGAGCTGACAGATGCAGCCGGGGCAGTAAGCACAGGAGAAAACCCATGGGCCACCCTTGAGCAGTCACACCCCCAAGGCCCAAGCTGGGGACAAGGGAAGATGACTGCTGCCTCACTACACAAACCTGGGCTGGATGGAGTCCAGGGGTCAATGAGGTGGCTTTCCCACCGGAAGTGGACTCTGCAGGCATCCTGGGCAGGGGTTGGGGGGACAGAGCTCTCTCCTGTCTCAGGAGCAGCTGACTTGGCATTCTCGTGCTCTGAAAACCGAGCGCCCAAACAGTAACGTGAACCCCATCCGTCCTCCCTGGAAGTCCATGCTGGGGAGGCGTTCGGGTCCAGAAAACCAGTGCAGAGAGAACAGAGCCCTGACGCCTACCAGGGGAGGAGACCCCCCCACCATGCCCTACAGGCCATCTTCAGGGCCACTGGCCAAGCCCCAGGATAGTAACAGCACAGTGGAGCAGTGGCCTGCACCGCAGCACTGAAGCAGGTCTCGCTGCCAGTGAGAACATCTCATCCATTTACCCAGTGCATTCAGTGTTGCTGAGCCCTGTGTTGGGGCTGGAGGAGTTAGCAAGAGCCGCAGGGCTCTGCCCTCCTGAAGCGTCACCAGCTCAGCACCCAGTGGGCCATTGAGTCTCACTCTGGCTGGGGCCACAGCAAGAGGCACCACTGAAGCTCTTGCTTCCAGCAGGGAGGCAGAAGAACTTCTAAAACCATGTGGGTGCCACATTTAGGGAGTCAGCACAAGCTTGCAGGAAAGGGTGAAGCAGACATCAGCACACTGCAGCCCAGAGCAAGTGGACCTGAACCCTGCCTCGGATGGAGGAGTGGGGGAGAAGTCGGGAGAAGTTGGGCAGGCCCTGGAGAGTGCGAGGCGTCACTCATTCATCCTCTTCCTCGCATGGCCCTGTGTCCTGAGCCCCAGTCCCTGCCCTCCCGGAAAGCTGAGGAGCAAGCTGGCAGTTACAATACGGGAGTCCCTCTGGTGGCATCCCAGGCGCCGGCTGGACCTGGGGGACAGAGGCGGCTTCTGGCAGAAGTGTTACACTCAGGCCTTGAGGACTGAGCGGGCACAGGCTGGGGTAGAGAACGCTCTGACTTCTTTTGTCTTTCGCTTTCAGCCCATGACACGGGTCTTGTGACCCTACAAGTTGCCTTCAACAACCAGATCATCTCCAACTCGGTGGTGTTTGAGTACAAAGCTCGGGCTCTGCCCACGCTCCCTTCCTCCCAGCACGACTGGCTGTCGTTGGACGGTAAGAATGGCGATCGGGTCACCTGGAAGGACACTTGGCGCACACAGTGTGAGAGCAGAGGCAGGTCCCAGAAAGGGGGTCAGTGTCCCTCAGGAGGGGACCTGCTGGGTCCTCACTGTCAGGCTGATCGGATGAGTGTGTCTTCGGGCAGCCTGGGTGTGCCCACTGGCCAGGCTCACCCTGGATCTCAGGCTCTCCCTGGGGCAGAACGCAGTGTGGGAGCTTGGCTATGGCTGTTGCTCCCGCCGAGGGAGCTGAACAGCTTCCGGGCCCCCGGAAGCTGAGGGGTCCCTCTCTGGACAGACCCCAGGCAGCAGAGTCCAAGCACCTGCTGTGCCCTCCAGGGCTGTTTCCTCTTGGGAGCAAAAGGCGAGTTCCCAGAGGCAGCGTCAAGCTGCCCTTGCCACCCAGGCAGGTCTCAGGAGCCCCCAAGCTGGTGAGCCCAGCCTGACCTCCGAACAGGGCACACCGTGGGAGGGATGGCTGTCCGTGACTGCAGGGACAGGGCAGGCTGTAGAGGTGACCCTCAGGGAGGTACCTTGCCATAGACCCTGTGGCCCTGGGGTGTTTGGGTCTGGGCTAAGCTGATTCTGTGCCCTCTGACCCTGTAGGTGCCCCTGCCCACCCACGGTACCCCTTTTGCCTTCTCACCTCTGCCTTCCCCTTGTGACTGGTTGCAGGGATGTGCCCTGGACAGCTCTCCAGGACCCTTCAGCGTGCAAACCTTGACCTTTCCCAGGCCCTGCCCCAGTGGTGACCGGGTGCCTGGCAGCCACCCTGGCGGATGAACGTCAGGAGCTATTCCCAGAGGTGGTTTTGGGTCAGCAGGCATCTGCAACCTGGCAGCGGCTGCCTGGGAGCACTGTGCCAGCCTTGGCAGCATCCCTGGCCAAGGCTGGAGCCAGGCAGAGCCGTGATGGTGACCTGCAGTATGTAACAGAGAAGGGCAGGGTGACCGGGGGCTCCCCTTCAGGAAATCCGGTTTCGGTTTTGCAGAACAAATGGGGAACGGAGCAGGGAGCTCTGCAGAGGCCTGGCTCTCCCTGAGTGACCCGGTCATGCTCACTAGGGTGGACAGAAGGATGCTTGGGCCTTGGAGAGGGAAGCTTTTCATAGAGCAGAGTCTCGGCCAGGCAGTGCCCTCAAGCTTAGGAAATGTTCCCTGGCCCCTGGACGCCCAGAGAGCCGGCTGCAGCCACAGGTCATCCGCAAGTCACCCACAGGGAAGGATGCTGTGACAGGGGCCGATGAAGAACAGCCTTAACTACTTCGTGACCAACACACTCCTGGGTCTTAGGCCACACCAGACCCCTTGGGAATGGGCCTGCTGCCAAGCTGGGCACCTGCTCACCAGCTGTCCCCTCCCCCAGGACTCTGGGCCCTGACCTCAGTAATCCTCCAGGCGGAAGTTAGCATCCCCTGGCCCCAGGGAAGGACACTCAGGCTAGATGGCAGGTGTCAAGGCCTGGTCAGTGAGCAGCCATGGCCTCTGCGTTACCACTAGCAGGGTGCCGTTAGGACACTAGCTCTGACTTAGTGCTCTGCTGAACTGGCCCCGGGCCAGCCTGGTGGCCTAGGGGCCATCTGCAGTGGCCCAGGTGCTCTACAGAAAGTGATCAGGACCCTGTGGTCCCTTCCCCTGGGGTCTTGGCCAGGCATCATTTCAAGTAGTGGGAGAGAAGGGAGGTGAGGTCAGAGGGACTCAAGAAAGTGGGGTTCCCTGTATTTCTTTTCCCCTCAAGTGGATACACGGGACTCACCCACCCAAGGCCCATGTTCCCAGCCTTTCACCAGCTTGACGGCCAGGAGGGGAGCGGGCCAGTGCGGCAGCCCCATAATCCGTCCCAGCGCAGAAAGGACAGCTGGGACGCTTGCAGGAGGGCGGGGTCCCCGTGCCCCTGCCCAGCCCTGGGCCTGGCAGCGCACTTCGTGTCTGGGCAGATGGTGCAGTGGCCGGGCGGCTCCGCCCTGCCTGCCAAGTGCCGCGTCGCTGCAGCTCCTAGGCTGGGTCCCTCCGCCCCCACCGCCACCCGGCACATTCCCATCCGAGCCGCGCGGGAAGCCAAGCCCAGGAGAGCGGCAGCGGCGGGAAGGGGTGGGGGCGAGGGGACTGCAGCGCCGAGCAAACTGGGGCACGGCGGCCGAGCGGCGCGCGTGCACACACAGACACGCACACGCGCGCGCGCACACGCCCGCCCGGCGCGCAGCCGCAATGCGGGGCCCTGCGTGGAAACGCTGGCGGCGCGGGTCCCTGGCGGCCCCGACTGCCGCAGGACGGCGGGTGCAGGAGGCTCGGGAGGGCGCGCGTTGCGCAGGAGCCCTGCTCTCCCTCCTTCGTCCCCTCCTGAATCCTGGGGGCGTTCTTGCCCCTCCCCGCTCCCGAGGAGGGGGCAGTGTTTGCGGACCAGAATTGTCCCCTTCCTGGGATTTAAACAATGGGCTTGTGAGCCACATGTGAGGCCGGTGGGGGGCCTGGGCGGAGCGCGGCGGACCCGGAGCGCGCGCGTGCACGTGGGCGGCTGCGGCGAAGCCTTTGTCCCCGGGCGCAGCTTTTGTCTGCGCAGCCCCGCCCAGCGAGGGGCGATCGTCTCCTCCTGGGGGATGAGCGGCGCGGGGACCCACATCCCCCAACCCTAAGCTGGGGTGCAGCCATCCAGGCAGAGACCCTCCCAGAGAGGTGGGGGAGGCGGCGGAAGGGGGAATCGGGAGAAGGAGGCGCAGCGGCCCTGGGGGAGCTCGGCTTTCTGGATCCCGGGCCGCAGCGCTGCCTCCAACCCTAGAGACTTTCCTCACCCTTTCCCGGTCCCCACTGTGAACTCTGGGGCCGAGAGCAAGTCGGCCAGACCCGCCTTTACCCACGCGCGGGGTGGCTCAGGGTAGGTGGTAGCGCGTTTGTGACATGAAAACGTTTGTGATTTGAATGCATGTATGATGAAAGTGAATGTCCACAAGACACATGCAGAGAGCGTACTAATCCAGTTTAGTGGTCAGGGCCATTTCCCGGAGTTAGTGACCCTCTGGTGGGACCCGAAGCCCAGCAGAGGTCAGCCAGGCCCCCAGGCAAAGAGGGAAGGGGTGTCTCATGGAGAGGGAGGGGCGGGAAAGGGCCGCTGTGTTTGGCCGAGGCTCTGTAGTAACTGACATCAGGACCGCGTGTCTCCCAAAGGTCCAGGTTCAGAACAGATTTCCTCAGGGCCCGACCCTAGGCCGCTTGCACCGGACCCCAGGATAGCGGTTCATTTGGACTTGCAGGGGGAACCTCTTCCAGGCTGGAGGGAGACAGGCAATGGCGGTTACCCTGGAGACCCCCTGAAGAGGGCCTCTGGGACGTGTCACTCTGCCTGCTGTGGCCGGCAGTGCTTTGCTGGAAGGGGGTGTGTTGTCTGTTTAGATTGTCTTGCCTGTGCCTGTGTTTGCGAAGAGAACAAACCAGGCCACTCGAACTGCAGCTGTGCGGCCGAGGGGGTGGGGCAGGCGCTCATCTGGTCAAGGGCACAGGGACACCTTTAAGTGACCTCTGCTCTGGAAGTGAAGGTGAGTGGAGCTGCTGTGTGCCGCGTTCTTTCTCTTCTCATAGCCGTCTGATCTCCCCAGGCCAGGTCGAGAAGGTCCAGCCCCCCCCAACACACCCTCACCCCGCTGGTCCCCTTCTTAGAGCCCCACTAAGCTGCTTAGACGATTTCAGTTGCTTCTCTGGCCACTGAGCCTCCTGCCTGGGTGAGAGGATTGGATGGAGACGTGGATGCCGCTTTCCTGGGCTAGGCTGGTCATCAGGGCAGGGACCTTTTCATCTCAGATAGGAAGGGGAAGCAGGGATTGCGGTCTGCCCCTCATTATCCAAGCTGACTAGTCCAGCCTCAGAATGGAGGTTGTTCTTGATCTCTGAGGCCCCTGGCTCTGGGTGAAGTGTCTGGGAAACAGAACCTGCCCCGTGTAGGGAGGTGGCGACAAGGAAAGGCAGGATGTGGCCTCCCAGTTCCTGGTGCGGCGCAGTCCTCTTGCTAATGGATGGAAGTTGGGTGGCTGGGGCTGTCCCAGCTCTGCCCCGCAGGGATGGGAGACCACCCCGACCTAGATGTGGAGCAGTCTAGGGACAAAGGAGAGGCCATCCTAGCTGTGACACCGGCCTTCAGGAGGCTATGGATGCTTCTTCCAGGGTGGCCCTCCCAGGGTTTCTGATGAGAGAGCCCATGCCAGTTCCTCCTGGGCTGTCCCCTGCCACTGTCCCATCCAGCCCACCTTGCAGCCATCTTTAGCAGGGCCTGCTGTGCAACATGGAAAAGATCAGAAACAGGCAAACTGAGAATCACCAGGAGATATAGAGGGGAAAGGGGCAGAAGATAAGTAACTCGGTTATTAAATAACCTAAAATTTTTGTTTTACTAAAACAAACAGGGCTTGTTTTATGGCATAGGATACAAATTTTTTAAGGTAAGACAGTATGGGAGACGACTTGGACAGTGGCTCTGAATGACACCCATAGTCAAAGCCCAAGGCCCCAGGCTCCCTGCTTCTGCCTCTAGGGGCACTGTGGGGACTCTGGCATGGGGAGCTGGCCCTGATGAGAAGGGTCCTGCCCAGAGCTTTTGCTGAGAGCCCCCAGCACGGGGCTTGGCAGACGCCAGCTGGTTATCATGTGAGTCTGGGTGCTTCTGCGTGTAGCCGTGACCTGAGGGACACCGGAAGAGTGTCCAGCAGAGGAGGCGGTTTGAGGCTGAGTGGCAGGAGGAGCATCCCCCAGGAGCTAAGCCCTTGTCTCGCTCCAGTGCGTGGGCCTGCGTGCTGGGTGGACACGCTTTCCTTAGCACTGCGAGGGTGGGAAGGGTGTCAGCATCCAGTCATGGGGAGCATCACAGCTGTTGGGGTCCCCAAGGAGCCAGCCATTGCCCTGAGCCAGGGACAGGGTGGGGGGTGACATCCCGTGGTTTGTAGCTGAGCCACACCAAATGCATCTGTAAGGCAAGGCTGAATTACCTTGGAACTGGTCCCCATGCAGCTTCCTTGCAACCGTGACAAATGGCGCCCTGCAGAGAGACGGCACTCAAAGCCCAGTCTCTGCGGCTGGGGCAGCCTTGCCACCTCCTCCTGGTGGTTAGGACAGGAAGCAAAGCAGACGCCGTAGAGGGACTCGGGCAGGTCCAGGCTGCTCTCGTGGTTTCCCAGCCACAACGGACCACATAGCTCATCGAAAAGCCTGAAGGCGTGAGGCTGTCAGCCTCCAGTGGGTGATATCAGCCTGTTTTCCCCCCGGCTGTCGCATTCACTTCCTGTCATGCAGTTACTGCCCAGTTCTGAAGGCTGCAAGTCTGAGGCCAACATGTCAGCAGGCCCAGGCTCCCTTCCCAGGCTGTAGGCCTACTCATTCCACCATGAACTTGTCTTAACTGATTACCTCTAATTCGCGCGTTACAAAGACTGTTTCCAGATAAGATTCCATCTGATGTTCCGATGGACAGCCCAGCACACCACCTCTTGGGCCCAGAGCATCCAGAGAACATGGGGCCTGTGCCAGCTTTCAGGCCTCGCTGAGGACACAGCTGGCCCCAGAGACCCCAGAAGCATCCTGAGGGTTTGCTCTGCCAGGCTCCAGCCCCGGGATGTGGTGTAGACCAAGCACTGCCCCACCTCTGGGGGCTGACTCACAATCCTAGCTCAGGCAGCCTGTTGGAAGGGGTGCAGTGAGAAGCAGAGCTCCCCTCAGCCTCAGTTGCGCACTTATTATGTGAACACTGGTACATAGGAAGCTTCGGCCAGGAGGACACCATCCTGCAGGGATGCGGGGACAGCTGTGGGACAAAAGGGCAGAGTGGACATGCTGGTCACAGTACATCCTTGTAGCTCCTGTGGCCTCACCGACTGCCCCTGGCTCCGAGCTCTGCAACTGCACCCTCCCCTACCCCTGCCAACTGCCCTTAGTGCACCTTCTTCTGTCACCAGGTCCTCCTTCTGGAAAGTTCTCAGGTGTCCACGTGGCCAGCTGTCTTCTCCCTTCACCCACCAGGGCTCTCTGTCCCCTCTGCTGGGGTGCATAGTGGCTGCTGCCCTGTACCTCTTCCCAGGTCCAGAGCCCCCACTGCCATGGGACAGTGCCAGCCAGACCCCTCTCGGGTGAGCCACCATGTCGCAGACAGGATACAGGAGCGCTAGTGTAGCCATCCTCCCTTCCAAACCCCCTGTGTAGCATTCCCACCCTGGGACGATCCGCCCCTGAAACCCGAGAGGCGTCCCAGAGCCCCTGCTCGCTCCCTGCCGCACACTCCAGCACAGCCTGGTGCTTTTCTCTCCCTAAATCCCCACACGTTCTCTGCTGTCCGTCCTCTGCCACCACCATCCTTCAACCCCAAATAATCCCGCACGTCCTAACTGCCTCCAGGCCTCCGTCCCATGCGGCCAATCGTTCTTCCGTTGTCCACTAAGGATATATTAAGGGTACGCTGTGTGCTGGGCACTGTCTAGGTCCAGGGGAATCATAGGGCTTATATCCCAGTGAGTGGAAAGATCATGAATAGGTAGCAAAGGACAGTGGCCAAAAGTGATAAGCAAAGGGTGGTCGGGGAGAGGGGACCAGGGTGGATACTGAGGTTGGGGGTGAAGGGGGCTCTATGAGAAGGAGATGGTGAATGATGGAAATGAGCCAGCACCCTGAGCTCACTGGAAGAACAGTCGAGGCAGAAGGATTGGGGAGAGCAAAGTCCCCAGGGCGCAAAGTAGCCTGGCATGTTGGAGGAGCTGGAGAGGCCACGGGCTGGAATAGTAGTGCAGGAGATGAGTGTGGTGGCCAGAAAGGCCACATGGGATCAGGCCACATGGTGCCCGTCCCGTCATCCTGCACAGGGAGCTGGGGTTTTATCATGAGGTCAGTGGGGAGCCCCGTGGACAATGTGTCCACGTGCTCAGGTGTATGTCTCCAAGGCCCTGGCCACCCCAGCTGCTATTTACAGGATGAATCTCCACGTGCAGGGAGACCACCCTGGAGCCCTAGGGTCCGTTTAGACAAGAGATGATAGTAGCTTTGACAAGGCTGGTGATCATGAATTCTAAGGTATACATTGGCTGTGGGGGGCATTTGTAGATAATGTCAGGGGTCCTGCCAGTGATTGGAATGTGGAGGATGAGAAAGACAGCTCGATTTGGGGCTTGCGCAGCTGGAGGGACAGTGGACCATTTCCTGAGATGCAGGAGTTGGAGGAAGAAGCAGGTTTGGGAGCTGTGGGAATGTGGAGTCTGCTTTTGGTTTGGTCACAGCTGAGAGCCTGAGTAGGGACACAGAGCTCACAGTTGGCTTTGAAAGTCTGGAGACCACAGAGAAAGAGATCCAGAATGGAGGTGAAATTTAGGAGTTGTGAACTCGTGGGTGTAAATGCCTTAGAGAGACCATGAAGGGGTGGAGGTGAGAGAGAGGCTGTGCAGTCAGCCACGGCCAACCCAGTGTCTGGGGTGAGCAGAGGAGAAGCTGGCAAAGAGGCTGAGTGGCCAGTGAGGTGGGATGACCAGGAGGATGGGATCCTATTGGGGCTGAGAAAAGATGCTGCTTCAAGAAACAGGATGTGGTCAGCCACATCCAGTGTCAAGTGGAAAAGTGGGACGAACATCTCATTTGGAAAGAATTGTGTGCAGGAAGATTGGGAGGGGAGACGGAGGTCCATAAGTTTGAAGAACTCAGAGAAGTGGCTGAAAAATCTAGATTAGTTGGTGCCACGCCTGTCTCTTGCACCCAGAGCCACAGCCTGGGGCAGGACAGCAGAGGACGGGGCCACTGCGACACTCAAGGGGCCCAAGGGAGCCTGGGTGTCCCACAGCCTCTGCCCACTCTATGTGCAGCAGGAGAGAAGAACCCAGGCCCTGCTTCTCCTTCCTGGCACCTCTGGTGTTGATCGCACAAGCTGTGTGCTAAGCCTGTGGACCAAGGAAGGATGCCTCCTATCCCTGGGCTCGTGGGGATCACGTGCAGCTGCCCTGAGCCCCAGAGACAGACCCCTTCTTTGTTCTTCCCAGAGGGCAGGCCCCAAAGTAAGGCCAAACTGAGATTCATCCCAAATGGTGTGTACAGGATGTCAAATCCAGAGGAGGCAGCCCTGGGCCCCCAGGGTACTGCAGATGGGAAGAGTACCCGGTGGGCCGTGCACCCTACCTCCTAAAATGGTTACAAAGGATTGTCCTGCCTCAGCATGTGGATGCTGCTCAGCAGTTCTCTGGAAAACATAGCCCTTAAAGAAGGCCCTCTTAGCAAAGCTGGGACCCCAAAGAGATCAGCAAGTCTGGGGTACAGCCATCCAGGCTGGCTTCCTTGGCCTTTCATAGGAACCCATTATCTCCGGGAGAGGAATGGGTCTGTTTATCCCGCCCTGAGACAAAGAGATGGAAAACATCAGCAGCAAGGAAGTGAAGAGGCAGGAGATAGGGTAGCACATGTGGGTGGAGGGTGGGGCAGGAGGAAGGGTGGTCCTGCAGGTCCCAGGCCAAGGCGAGAGGAGGCATCTCCCACACACCAGCTTCATGCAGCACTGAGAAGAATGCAGTGCTGGGCCTCTAGCTGGGGCCAAGAGCAAGGCCTGTCCTTGTAAAAGCTCCTAAAAATACACACGTTTCTGATCCCCTCTGAACAGCCCAGTGACCTTGTCACCGCCTCTGTGACACCAGGACATTCAAAATAGTCTTTGATAGGCTGAAGACCAGCCCTGCAGTAACCTGCCAATTCTCTCCACTCATTCTGAACTCAGAGTCCTTTGCTTGAGGGAAGAAAATGAGGGGCAGGTAGGTGTCATAGGCCCTATATAATGAATAATTGGGGATGTTTTTTAGAAATCAGCATGGAGTGGAAATCATGGATACACCAGAAACAAACTTAGAATGCTGTGTTAGAGCTCCAAGGAAGTTTGGTTGACACATAATCTACCCTGTTCTTCTCCTTCTGGAAGGAACCTGGGCCCCAGAAGAGCAGCAACTTGTCCCAAACCATGGATGACTGGGGACAGAAGCCCCCTAACTTCTCAATGCTGCCCTTCCTTCACCATCCCACAGCCAAACTTGCCAAGGAGGCCCCTGAAGCCAGCACACAGAGGGGCCGGCCAGAAGCTGGTGGTGAAGGTTTCCTCGGGGACCTGGTTCAGTGAGCTGATGTTCTTTCTCAGCATTTGCACCCATAAGAAAGGGAGAATAGTGACCTGTCTTCCACCTCACGCTCCAAGCCACATGCACAGATGGGGAAGTCCCCAGTGGAGGCCCCCAAGGGTCTTTTTCTCCTGCCAAAGCCTGTGATGTGCTGGGAGGTGCGGAGACAACTCTGCCCCAGCCCCTCACTCAATTTGGCAGAGTTTCGAAGAGCTGGTGACATCTTAGGTCAGTTCAGTGGCACCAAGCTGCATCAGTCAGTCTCCAGACCCATGGGAGAGCTGGCAGTCTTCTATCTGAGCCACCGTAATTGTCTCTTTCAGCAAAACTTCCTGATACAGAGCCCCCACTGTGGTAAGAGCAGCTGGCATCCAAGCGCCCACCAGCAGCCAGACCCTGCCCACAGAACATTCACATACACGGGCTCACTCCGATTTCCCAGTGGCCTCTGCAGTCACTGTTCTACACGAGGGGACACATAGTCTGACCCCACTGCCCGCCCTTGGCCTCCATGCCACGAGAGTCCTCTGCTCCCTGTCACAGTGGTGTTGCTTCAGAGCTCTGGTGTTCCCAGAGCTACAAGTGCGCTTTGTCCCTGTCCCCCCACACCTCCCCACCTCACGAATGATGCTCTCTCCTTACTTGGCTTTCCTATCACACTTTGTAAATTCCTCCACTACCGATTTTTTTCTTTGTAATCACTTATCCAAAGCTGTTCATGGAGTGTGTCCCCATTAGGTGCCAGGTGCTATGCCCAAGGTGCTGGCAGTCAGAACAAGTGAGAAGGACAGATGAGGTCCCCACTCACCAGGCTGACCCTCCTTGTGGAGGAAGAGTCAGACCTGGCCAGGAGCCTTCGTGAGACTAGCACTTGGGGCACTGATCCTGGATGGGGCCTTCTCAGGGAGGCCTGCAAGGGACTGGAAGAGATGGCCCATGAACTGAGGTGTGAAGGAGGAGTGGAAGGCAAGGATGTTCGAGGCTAAGGGAGCGGCACACATAGAAGCTCCCTGGGGGAACGAGTGTGTGAGGGTCAGTGAGGGAGAGGAGGCTGGAGGGACACTCGGGTGCAGGGCTGGTGGACAGGCTGGCTTTCCCCCAGAGGAAACCATGAAACATTTGAGAGGCAGTAATGTGCCTATGTTTGCTTTTCAAGACATGTTTTTGGTTGCTGCATAGAGAGCAGATTAAAGGCGGGCTGGAGAGGGTGAGAGAGGCATGTTCGTTGTCCAGGCTCAAGGTGACGGTGGACTTGGTCCTGAGAGAAGGGGACAGAATCAAGACAGTGAGAAGGGGGCATTGATAGGACTTGTGGGTGGGGCTCTATGTCATTCACCTTGGAGAAAGACTGGTCATGGGTTGGGTTTAGGGAGCCTTGAGGAATCTGGGGGGAGAGTCAATGGCAAGTGAATGTAGGATCCAGAGCTCAGAGAAGCAAATGTGCAGGAGAGAGAAGTCTGAAATGGCTGCATGGAATGCCTCATGGATGGAATGAGTTACCAGATGCAGATGAGATTGACAGGAGTGAGAATCCAGCTGAGAGGTGAAGTCAGGGACTTTTGTCTTAATTATCATCATGCCTTAGGGCAGGGACACAGTAAGTTCTCAATAAGTGTTCCTTCAAGGGGTGGACAGATGGATGGGTGGATGCATGGATGGGTGGATGGATGGATGGATGGACAGATGGATGAATTGAAGGCTAGAAGGACAGATGGCCCAGGTGTATCTTTGGGACCATAGTCCTTGCTGCTGACTGACTGGCTTTAGGCTTCAGCAGCCTGATGTTCTCCCTGATGTCAGAACCAGGCTGGGGAGCGCATCCGGCATTGACCAGGCATCATCAGCCCCTTTCTGATCTCCTGTCACTGGACAAGTTTCCAGCACGTGTCCCAAGACATGGATGCAGAAGCCGGACCCATTCCACGTTGAACATGCTCTCTAGATTTTTTAAGGGGCCACCCAGTAAGCACAGACATTCTCCCTTCAGCTCACTGCAGTTGGAAAAGGCAGGGAAAAGCATTCTTCCTAAGATACTGGGACTTAGCCACCCTCTGGGTTGCCACAAGGAGTGCTGCCATCCAGGGGGCCCTGCGTCTCTCCATTGCCCTGCCCAGCCCCACCCCAGCCTGGCTGGTGGATGAATGAGTAAACGAATGGTGGTGGGGAGACAGGGGCCGTGAAAACCTCCCTATCCATATCCTTCTGTGTGGAATCCCATGAGAGCAAAACACAGTGGCAGGACAGTGACAGTAGCAACTACCACCCCATGCCCAATGCTTCCCATTCGCCATCCTCCCAAGACTCCCAGCACCCACCTCTTTCTGCATTGTGGCCTCAGAATGCTGTTCTTAAGCTCCTCAACCCCAAACTGGGTCATAAACCACTATGAAAGAGACAACCTTGGAGGAAGACAAGTCTCCCCACCCACCTGTCACCCAGTGCTATCTGCCGAGACCCAGCCCCTTGAGGGTCGTTCTGCTGCAAATGAGGCTTTGCCCATTGAATTAGCCCATTTTCTGTTACTGTAAAGAAGTACCTGAGGCTGGGTGCTTTATAAAGAAAAGAGGTTTCTTTCACATCATTCTGGAAGTTCAAGGGCGTGGCACCAGCATCATCTTGGGCTGTGGTGAGGGCCTGTTGGTGGATGGCATCCTAATGGCATGGACATGTTCAAGAGGGAGACATCACATTTCTAGACAGGAAGCCAGAGCTGGGGTAGAGGAGAATTCCTGTTCTATTATACAACCCTCTCCTGAGAACTAACTCAGAATCTCCTGAGAACAGCATTAATCCCTTCCAAGAGCATCACCCCTGGTGACTTCCCGCCAGCCTCTGCAGGAGGATCTCACCACCTCTCAACATCGCTAGAGTGGTGGGAAAGCTTCCAACACACGAACCCTTGGGGAGCAAACCATAGCACCCATCAATTAGTCACGTCCCCCTCCCCGGGGAGCTCAGGTCCAGGGCAGAAGACAACCTGGACAACGCAGTCAGTGTGATGGGTGCTTCCTAAATACAGGTTTGGGGTGATGGGGGAGGGTGAGAGGGCAGGGGAGTCCTCTGGGCCCGCATCTCACAGAAGGAGGCTATGATGTTTGCGCCTAGGCGTGTTCTTCATATGCATGAGGGTTAGCCAACTGCAATGTTAGGGGGAGCACAACCCCCACAGGACTGCCTCACTTCTGACACCAGCTGCAAGTTCAGGGGTCCCCAAGACAGCCCTTTGATTTGATAACTCATCCAAAGAGCTCACTGAAAGTTGCTAGACTCACCTTGGATTACACGAGAGGGATGCAGAGTAAAACCAGCCCAGGGAAGACGACAGAGGGCAGAGTGCAGTAGGTGGAGCTTCCATTGTCCTCCGCCCATGGAGTTGTGAATAGCATTGCTTGCCTGGCCTGGCTGTGCGCCAGTCCTCGCCAAGCGCTGCCAGGCAGGGAAGCTCACGGAGCCTCAAGTGTGTACTGAGGCTCCACTGCACAGGTGTGGCTGACCTCATTCTCCAGGCCCTCCACAGTCAGCGGGTAGCACCACATTGTGGGTCTTTTTGGCATATGCCCAGCCCTTACCCTAAAAATACCCAGGGTGATCAGCCCCTACTTTTTTTTTCTCCCAGTACTGGGGATCAAACTGAGGGCTTCACATTTAACTAGGCAAACGCTCTACCACTGAGCCACACCCCAGCCCCTACCCTAGATTGTATTGTTAGCCTTCTCTGACCCAAGACCCCAGGCAAACAAAGATGTCCCATCAGGCATTGCACTCTAAGGGTTAGAGATGACCCCCAGAGGGGGAGAGCAAAGGCCCAGCCTCTCTTCGGGCAAAGGTAACTTCTTCACCACACGGAATGGCATCCTGCCCTCCTCTGCACCCACCTGCCCTTTCCTGCCCCCCTGCCTCCTCACCCCAGGGGCCAGATTCTTCTTGGTGTCTTCACTGAGGGAGGGAAAGTTGTTGTGTGTCCAAGGTGTTGTCTGTTGTTTATAAAGTGCCACCCCTCCCGAGATATTGTCTAGTACTCAGCAGTTCTTTGGGGACACATGGTTTGGGTGAATACTTTGTCTTCTGCAGAGAATATTGTGCACCGCTTCAATTTTCCTGGGCGAGATGGGAATTAACTCGATCATAGATCAGTGCGCCTCAATATGGAATTGACAGAGAAATTCAAGAAGCCTTGACAGCTAAGGTTATTATTCTAATATATTCATTCAATCACTTCTTTAAATGACTCATCCGCGCCATGGCCCGGGATGCTCTGGAGAGGATCCTGCGCCTGTCTCCACCTTGCAGGCTTCCCTTCTCAACAGCGTGGTCCCCATGGCTCCATTTGCTGCAGGAGGCTAGCAAACAGCTTCCTCCTGTCCTCTCCCTTCTCCCTCTCCTGAGCTTGACCCTTGGGGACCTGGGAAGCCCTAAAACCAGTGTCCCCTCCTCTATGGCTGACCTCCTCCAACAATGCATCTCTTCCTTTTCCCCAACACTGATGAGTGGATCCGGCCATGCACATGGTGACCAGCCTGGAAAGACGCCTTCCTGCTCAGTAATTCACCTTTCAGGGAAAGGGAAGGAACACAGATGCAGCATTCAGCCATCTCGTAAGATGACAACAGTTCAGTGTGATTCTTGAAGCACAGAAAATGCACCAGCGCCCTCGCTTGATGTGCACAGTGATGTTTGTTGTGACATCGGAAAGCAGTGGAAGTGGGTAGGTGGCTGCCAACAGGGTCTGCACGGAGGTGCTCCACAACCAGCTCAGAAGGGCTGTGGACATGGCCCTTGGTGCATTTCAAACCCTGTTTACCCAGGAGGTTGGAAATGTTGGATGTGTCTTTCCACGAGTCTTTACACCCCTCTCCTGGAAAACAGCAGGAAATAGCAAGCTTGGAGCAGAGGGCAGAGGCTGCAGCAGGAGACCTGAGGCTCCGAGGCCTCTTCATTGTACCCAAAGACATCATTCCTCCCCGGCATTTTCATTTCTTATTCTCTGAAAGAGAGTGGGTGCTCACTTGGTATTTGGTGAAAGGCCCTGGCATTATTCCAAGTCACTTGAACTCAAGTTAAAACCAGGAGGATCTTTGGGTGGGGCTGTGTTTCTTGTTCCAACTCTGCTGACACAAAGCAATCCAGGGAACTCCACTTGGAGAAGGGAAAGTGCTTCTCTGGCCTGGGGGCAGCAGAGCCAAGCTGGGACTGACTCCCACATTAGTCCCAGAGGTACCAGCTGCAGGCCTGTGTTGGGTGTGGCTGCACCCAGAGCCACCACTGTGGAAAAGTGATGGGGATGAGGGGAGGTGCATGTAACACATCTGTGCCATTCCCCTGCCACCTGCTGCTTTTCTCAGCAATGGCATTTGGCACCTAAGGTGTCTGCAGTGGTCCCAGAACTAAATCTGGCCGCTCTGCCTTTGCCCCACCCCCTGCCAGGCACTCCCCCGAGGTGGCTGGCATTGAAAATGCCCTTGTATGCATTCGGGCTTCCTTTTTTCCATTGCTCTCCTGCCTTTTGGTAACATTGGCAACTCCTCCCCTGAAGAGCTCGGTACTTACTGCTCTGAGGTCGCTGCTTCCCTTAAAGTGATGGAGGTGCCGAGGATGGTGATGTCAAAGTGGCTTTCGCCCTAAGTGCCAGGTCTTCTGCCTCCTGCTGCCCATGCTCTTGCTTCCCTCTAATCAGAGCCACTTGGTGACAGAGCACAGAGCCCTTTGTGCCAGGTGCACGTTGTGGAGCAGGCCTTTCTGATTTCCCAGTCCTGACTCCTCCAGCTGCAAGGTGCCCAGCGTCCTGTTCAAAGGCCCAGCTGGGGTTTCCTGCCTCCTGGAAAGGCCAGCTGCCTCAGGGGACCTGGGACACTCTGAGACCTCAAACCTGGAGCTTCCTGAGCTCTGGGCCAGAAGGGTGGAGCCCTGATTTGGCAAGTGTGGCCTTGAACAAGGAGCCACAGAGGAGGCCAGCAAAGCCTCGAGCTCTGCACAGAAGCACCCAGGAGCTCCTGGCCAGGTAGAGAGGTGCGGGCAGGTGTGAGGTTCACACTGAGAAGTAGGGACTGGGCTGGGCCCAGGTTTTTACCCCAGCTGCTCCTGAGTGGGCTGCAGAGTAGGCTTCGGCTAGGGCGCCTTTCCCCCATCTGTCCAGGGCAGAGTCATGGCAGGCAGGGATTTGAGTCATGCCCTTGGCTTTGGCACTGCTTCCAGAGTCAGCATTAGACACAGCCAGTCCTCCGACCTCCGTCTGCCCTGGGGTCAGTGTCTCGTGGCTGGGGGTGGGGGGGCGTGCCAGTCTCTGCTCCTCACTGAGTAGTTCTGGGCAGGGCCCTGTCCACTCAGGATTCCCCACCCCCATCCCACCCCACAGTAGGGGGACACAGAGGGGTCAGAGAGGAAGGACAGACCCACTCACCGTGAGTACCCCCCATCAGGCCCTACCAACCAGGGCCTCCTCCTCCCCTCCACCAGTCTGCTTTGCTCTAGCGAAATCTGCTGTTGTCTTCTCTTCTCCTTTGTGTGGTGTGTGTGTGTGTTTGTGTGTGTGTGATGGCTTTGTTGAGTTATAATTAACATACCATACAATTTGCTTATTTACAAACATTGACAAACACTTTTAGCATATTCACAGAATTCTGTAGTCATCGCCAGGAACTAATTTTAAAATATTCTCACCCCTCCCCCCAGAAAAGAATTCCTCATTCCTCCACGGCTCCTATCCCTCCACTCCGACCCAGTTATTCACCTGCTTTTGTAACTTGCTTAGAAACTTGCCCACTCTGGACATTCCTTGCAAGGAGAATCATAGGAAGTGTCATCTTGGATCTGGCTTCTTTCACTTCGCAGATACTTTCTGGGCCCATTCATGTTTATCACGTATCAGGACTCCATCCCTTTTTATTGCCAAACATGCATCCGTATGTACAGGCACCTGTTTTCATTGTCTTGCCGACATCCCGGGGAGTGGGACTGCTGGGTCTGTGGTAAGCCCGTGATTAACCTGTGAGCCCCGCCATGCTGTTTTCCAAAGTATTTGTGTTATTTCATATTTCCAGCCCCAATATGTCAGGGCTCTACTTTCTCCATATTCTTTCCAACTCTTGTTATTGTCCATGTTTTTCATTTCAGTCACTTAGAGGGTGTGACCTGGTATCTTGTTATGACTTTGATGTGCATTTCTTCAGTGACTTTGATTGCCACAAATGTTGAGCATTTTTTCATGTCCTTATTGGACTTTATATCTTTGGAGAAATGCCTATTCTGAGCCTTTGTTCATTTTTGAGTTGTTAGTTTTATTTTTGAGCTGTAAGAATTCTTTTAATTTTCTAGATGCAAGTCCCTTATCTGATATGTGGCTTGCAAATATTTTCTCCCTTTTAGTGAATATTTTCACATCCTGATGGTATCCTGTGAAGCGTAAAAGTTTTAAGTTGGGGTAAAGTCTAATTTATCTATTGTTTCTTTGATTGTGTGTGGTTTTGATATTATATTTAAGAAACCACTGCCAAATCCAAGGTCACAGAGATTTACTGCTGAGTATTTTTCTAAGAGTTTTATAGATTTTAGCTCTTACATTGTGATCTTTGTCCCACTTTGAGTTAATTTTTATATATGGTGTGAAGTAAGGTCCATGTTATTTATCTCTTAGCGCCTTAAAGATACACTGGATCTGCATCTTGCACTTAATTTCAAATTGTCACTTCGAGCAGAATCCTGTTTATTCTGTCTTTTATTGAAAGCTCATACATGCAGAAACCCGATTTCTGCAGACAGGAGGGTTTAGATTATAGCACAGTAACAAAGGGTTCATTACCAGTCGTTTATTTCTCACTCATGCTGGAAGCAGTCGGTAGGGAGACCCCAGGCTGGTAGAGACCATCAAGCCTTCACAGTGGCCAGGGCCAGGAAGAAGGGTACGGTGGGCAGGTCACTGACTCTTCAGGCTACTCTCTGTAATGACACGTGTCACTTTTGCTCACATTTGAGTGGCCAAAGTCACATGATCACATCCGACTGTGGGAGGTTCAGGCCAATGTAAAGTACCCCCAAGGGCAAGAAATATTAATGACCACTTATTTCGCTGTAGTGTATTGAATGAAACCCACCTATTTGAACTTTCCACTGTGCATCTCAAACTTTAAAGACTTATTGTAAGAAAACTCCTCTCTAGACATTTCCAGATTGTGCTTTTAATGATGGGAAGAGATTTGAGGTGCTTTGAGGGGGATGGAATGAGTGCAGGCTTGGACTCTGAAGCCCAGATCTGCTGTTCCCCAGCTGTGTAGTTCAGGACAAAGTATCTGACTCCTCGAAGCCCTCGTCTTACCCTCTACATGCTCTCCCGCCTGTGCAGAGTTGCTGGCTGTGGAGGGGAGTGCCCAGAGCAGCAGCGGGCCGATGACAGGCATCCAAGAAGCTGGAGTACCCTGTGTCCTCCCCTGCATCGGGAGCCACCCTTGCGATTCCTTTTGACACCTGCAGTAGAAGTTAGGGCTGAGACCATGACGCGCTGTTCCTGCTTTCAGGGACAAAAGTTGTTCTTGGATTTTGGTCCCACCAAGTGGACTTGTAGCTGAGTAAAATTTTCTTTATCTCTGTTTTAAAAAAAAGTCCAGTTACAGTCAAAGCTCCCTAAAAACCCAGTGTAATGATGTGCTTGAGTCACGTGCATGCCTTACCCTCTCATTTTCTAACTTAGAAGAGAGGAACACACATACCCACAGGAACCATCGCCTGTGGGCATTCAGTTCCGGATGCATCACAGGGCAGATGCCTTCAGGTGCACCCAGCCCGCCCCGCCCCAGCCCCACCCAGTGCTCTGTACAAGGGCCAAGGAGGCTCTTACCCGTGGTGCCTGGGACTCAGAGTGGCAGCCCTTTCAGGAGGACGAGCCCAGCTAGGACCAGCAAGAAGACGTTCCCACTGCAGAATATCACACCTTGCACTGCCTGAAAGGGACACTCCAGCCCGCTGACCCCAGCCCAGGCAGGGGTGCTCAGCCAGTGCTGCCTGTGCCGCAGCAGCCACAATCCCGTCTCACAGGCCAGGTGGACAGAGTTGCTGGAAGAGGGGTGAAGCGTCATGGGCTCCCTGGGATGCCCAGGGCTGCACTCTGCCCATGCTTTTTTTTTTTTTTTTTAATGTGGGTACCGGGAGTCGACCTCAGGACCTCGCGCTTGCCAGGCAGGCGCTTATGCCGCTGAGCTATCTCACCGGCCCCCCCTTTTTTTTTTAATGGTACTGGGGATTGAACCCAGGGTCCCCGCACTGAGCTATATTCCCAGCCTTATTATTATTAATAATATTATTTATTTTGAGACAGGGTCTCGCCAAGTCGCTAAGTTGCCCACGCTGTACTCAAAACTTGGGAGCCTCAGCCTCCCAGAGTGGGTTACGGGCATGAGCCACCACACCTGGCTTTTTTTTTTTTTTTTTTTTTTTTTTTTGTGGGTACCGGGGGGACGACCTCAGGACCTCACGCGCCAACAGGCACCCGTGCCGCTGAGCGATATCACCGGCCCCTTTTTCCTATGTGGGTTCCGGGAGTCGAACTCGGGCCTTCGCGCTTGCAAGGCAGGCGCTTAAGCCGCTGAGCCGTCTCACCGGCCCTTTTTTTTTTTTTTTAAATCAAACCCAGGAAAAAGAACTTTCCCACCAGAGAGACAGACAAGACTGGAGACTCCTTTCTTTGGCTGGGTCCGGGTGCCTGAACCTGGATCCACGTGATTCTGAGTTCCCTGGAGCTTTAGAATAGAAAGGCAGGTGCTGTCCCTCATGTTCTCCTGGTTCGTCTCTGTTGTCCACAGTCCATTCAGCTGTTAGCTGAGCACATACAGTGCGCCCAGCTTGCACTCTGCAAAGTGTCAATATATGTAAGACTTTGTTTCTGCTCTCAGGGAGATGAGGGCTGCTTTGCTCTGAGCTAACTTTTATGTAAGACACTCACGAATGCATAATACTCATAAGGAAAATGACACATACGACGGATGCAACTTCATGGGTCTTCACAAACTAAAAACCAGTGCCCAGGTCAAGAACAGCACATTGACAGAAACCCAGAGCCACCCCTTCCTAGCCCCCAGTCACCACTCACTACCCCTGGGTACCCTGCTCAGCAGACAGCAATACTAGAGCTATCTGTGGCAGGTACTGGTATAAGCACTTCACATCTATTCATTCATTTAATTCCCAGCCCAGATACGAAGGTACAGACTCGAGCATAAAAGTGGCAAGTGACAGAATCTGGCTTTGAACCTGGACAGTTTGTCTCCAAAGTCGGTGTGTCCTTAACTACCACCTGTTCACTGCTTCCACTGGAAACGAGCAGAACGAACCTACGGTGGTGCGGCGCAGCCCCAGTACTAACGAGAGCTCTGAGATCAGTCCAAAGTGTCAGGAAGCCATAGGGGTGGTGAGGGTTGCCCCAGGTCTTAATGCATAGATGGGAGTTTCCCCACGGATACAGGGGAGGCGATGCCCAAGCAGCTGGGAAATCACCGGGCTCTGTGCTGTGACGGGGATCCAGGTAGATCTGAAGGACGCAGGAGCGAGAATACATCCAGGTGTTTAGACTTTGCGGAGGAGGCTCCGAACAGGAGACGTGTTCAGAGGCGGTGGCAGCCTCTAACTGCGACCATGCTGAGCGGCTTCCCTCCCTGCGTGGGAGGGGTGGGCACAAGATGCCCTGCACTTGGCCTCTACCCAAGGATTCACGATTGAATATACAGGGTTTTGTGGTACCGGGTATAGAACTCGTGTGCTGCTGAGCTCTATCCCCGGCCCGAATTTAGAGTTTTAAGAGTGGAATTTTGTGGTTGTTTTTGAGTGTTTGGGTGGGATCTCTTGACATAATCCTTGAGGACTAGTTTTAATCCAGATGTCATGGTCATTTTTAAAGATAATTGATATGAAGCGCTTGGGGGAGACCGTCAGATCCTACGTCTGTGTGGGTAGGTCGTGGGTGAGTGGGTGGTAACTGAATACCGGAGGACACAAATGTTACAGGGGAAGGGCTGCTGGTGACCACCCGGGGTGACTACAGGCTCGGTGGGGAAATGTGACTTGGGCTGGTGGCGGAGCTGGAGGGTATTATGCAGAAGTACCCCAGCGGGCAAAGCCAGCGCACAACTTTTGGACATCCAGGTTAGAGCCGACGAGTGGGCGGAGGCTCCAACTCCGCTAGAGAGGGCGAGCGCTCTGCCGCGGGGCAGCCCTCCCCGGCCCCACCCCGTCGCCGCCCGCCCAGCCGGTGCCCGCGCGGCCTCCCGGCGCCAGGCTCCCGGCCGCGCGCCCGCGCCCCTCCTCCGCGGCCTCCCGCGCTCCCGCCCGCGGCGCGGCGCAGCGCAGCGCCCGCCCCTCCCGGGCTGCATTGCAGACGCCGCCGCCGCCGCAGGGCGCCGGAGCCGCGCAGGGATCCGAAGAGGGGCGCGGGCTTCGGCCGCACCGACGGCGCCGCGGGGCGGGGAGCGCGTGGCCGTCGGGCTCGGAGCCGCCCTGCCCTCGAGTGGGCCGCGGCCGCCCCCCGGGGCCCTCCCTCGACCCAGGCGGGCGCGTGAGGGAGCGGCGCAGGCCCGGGTGGCGGCGTCGTGAAGACCCCGGCCCGCCGAGCCCCTCCGAGCCGGGCCGTCCAACGCAGCGCGCGCGGCTCGGGCGCAGTTCCGGCGCAGTCCGCGCGCCGAGCGGCTCCGCGCCCCACACCTGCCTCTGCCTGGCTCCGGTGACGTCGCGCCCTCCCATTGGTCCGCGCGGCCTTCGGGGCGGGGCCTGCGCCGGTGAGCTCACCGCCGCGCCCCGCCATTGGCCCAGGCGGCGCACTCGGGCTGTGGCGGGGAGACCGCGGTACCCGGAGCCCCGCGAGTCGTTCCAGCTGCGGCGTGTGGAGTTCAGCGGGCGCGGGGCCGGGAGGGGCGGAGGAGCGGGAGGGCGGCGGCGCTGCGCGAGCTGGATCGAGCGGCGGCCGTGCGCCCCGAGTCCCAGTGAGTGCGTGGGGCAGCGGGACTAGGCGGTCGGGCGCGTGCGGGGCGAGGGCGAGGGCGGTGGCCGGCGGGGGCGCGCGGGGGGCGGGGCTGGCGGGGGCGTGGGGCGGCACGCGTGCTCGCGGGGCGGGGACGCGCGTGTTTATGTGCCGCGCGCGGGGAGACCGTGTCTGGGGTGGATGTGGGGCCACGCGCGGTCCTGGCGCGCGTGGGGAGGAGGCTCACGGTGTGTTTACGGAACGCGTGGGAGGACCGTGCTTTTCCGGCACGAGTGGGACAGGGAGTGTGTTTGCTGCGTGAGTGCGCGGGGACCGGTTGTTGGGGGCGTGTTTCTGGAGCGAGGGGTATGCAGGAGGGAGTGAGCAAGTGCTGTTGGAGATTGCGCGTGTTTGGGGAATGAGTGGGGAGTGCGTGGGGCCCCGAGGTGTGTTTTTGGAGCGACCGAGGGCGTGCGGTGTGCGGAAGGGAGTGTGTTCGCTGAGTGCGCGGAGGGGGGGTGTGTTGATGTGCGCGCGTGAGCGTGGGGGGGCCGGTGCTGGGTGTGTTTCTGGAGTGGCGTGAGCCAGTGCGTGTTTATGTGTTGGCGCGCGTGTCGGGGGCGCGCGGGCGGGGCCGGGCGGCGTCAGGGGACTCGGAGTGCGCGCGCAGTCCGCGATGAGTGCTGGAGTCCCCTGTGCCTGACCGTCGCCGGCCTGCGGAGCGGTGTGGGCACAGCTGGGCGCTGGGTCGCGGGCCCAGGCGCCTGGGCACTGTCGCTCCGGGGACTGGCGTTTGGAGCAGCCCAGTGGAGCGAAGGGACGCTTTGTTCTGTGCGCAGAATGCGTCGGGAGAGTTGAGACCAAAGGCTTGGAAGAACTTCTGAGAGCGAGCGTGGTTTGCTTACCTGCAGTCCAGCGACCAGAGAGGGCATTCGTCTGCTCTGAATCCACACGCACTTTAGGACCTGCCGTGATTTGCGTGGCGTTGGAGGCGACAGTGATGATGTTTGGGTGCTCGAGACTTTCTTAATGTCTGTATATTGCTGCAGACATCAAAACCAATTTTTTACGAGTTAGTCGTCAGCAAATTTCTGAACGGAGCATACTCCTGCACGTTGTCTTAATGAGTTGCCTCTCCAGGGAGTGGGGACAGTTGTAAAGTCCATTTCCCATTCTGTCCACGGTTACTTGATAGGATTCTTATTGGCCAACCTGACCACAGGCGCCTCGTTGTGTTTGGTTGAATGCGCTGTATTCTCCTGGCCGGGCCAAACCCTGACATTTGGAAATTGTGCTGCCGACAAGTTTTGCCTTCCGTTGGTAAAAGGCCTGTGCACAAAGGAGTCTTCTCGTACGCCTGAAGGGCTTGTTCAGAGTTTCCCTGCGGAATCTGTCCTAGAGTTTCCCATTTGGGAAACTGGGGAAGAGGAGGACTCAGTGGCACACAGCGCTTTTCCTGGTGTGCGTTTATAGGAATTAGTTACTATTTGAAGCCCAGTTAGTAACAAATAAGCTCGTGTTTCTCTATTAGATTTAGGGAGTAATCATGTTTAATGTTCTGGAAAATAGCATTCGTAAGATACGCTTTTCCCAAATAAATTTAGCTTAGTAAGTGAAAACAAGTAGAGAACTGATGCGAATCCCTAAGGAGCCTTGGTTAGCTCATCCCAATTACTTACATTCTGGGTAATCCAAGTGGAAATGCATCTTCTATTCGGCGCTGAGGGGGCCCTGCCCTCTGGCATAGCTAGCCCTGCCGCAGTCTATTCAGTTTGGACTCAAGGTCCCGTAGTACGTGGGTAACAGGTGGAACCAGACTCGTTCACTTCACATGAGAGGACAGTGAAGTAAAAGAACTGGTTGACCTTGAACGTTTTCCCAAGTGAAGGGTATGAAGCGCTCGTGACAGCTAAGATTCAAGGGCTCTCTGCTCAAGAACATGTCTTCTGGCAGTGCAGGAAATGTGAATTTGGGGGAGCCTAGCATTTCCTTAGGGAGCCATCATTTTTTGCTGTTTTGGTTTTGCTCTTGTGAACTTCTGAGCTTACAGAACTGTGCTTGAGGGCTGGCTTTTTCAAATGTTTAAGGGAGAGTCATTAGCACTTTTATGTGACACACAACTTTAGGTGTCACTGAGTTCACTAAGGACATCTCATTAAACTTGGCTAGTGGGTGGGTTCTCCAGAAGTCCTTTACACTTTCTTTGCTGTGTAGCCCCCCCCCGCATTCTCCCCACTGTTCACTGTGTGTCTGCTCTGTCTTCTCACATTTAAAGTGGTTTAATATTTGTATTCCTTCGATCTTTTCAAAAAAGGGAGACTCTCTCAATGGTGCCAGGGCTTCATTATTAAATATCAACCGTGTACCCAGTCACACAGCATGAACCTAACATTTGGGAGATTATTCCAGCTATGTATTCCTTTGCCAAAAAGCTGCTGGCAGTTACATGCAGTAACGTTTATTTGTATGCACCACACCTTTTTTTTAAAAAAGCAATGTAAGGGAGCACTTTGAGGTCAGAATTATGCAGTGAAGCAGGATAAAAGTAGGTGAAATAAAGGAGGATTAGGGAGAAGGAAGATGAAGGTACAGGGAAGCAAAGCGGAGATGCTAATGAAGTTAGTAACAACACTCATTTTATACCATCTTATGCACTTTCTAGGGATAGGCCATGCATTGCGTTCTGTGCTGCCTAGCAGTTGTAGAATAAGCGATGCGTGGTTGGTTTTGTCTTTCCTGCCCCTTACGTGGAGTACGTTTTCTTACTCTCCATGTATGATCAACAGCCATTGATACGTTTTACGTAATGATGAGAAGATCCGGACGAGATGTATTGGGTGATGTTGAAGGTCACATGTGAGTAGTGGTCAGGCTGAGGATTTAGGAAGTACTCATTAGTCTGTTAGGTGACATAAACCAGTATTTTCACCTCCTATCGTGGGGATACCAGTGCTCCTAATTCTGGCGATCGGCAAGGGGTCTTCGCTCTTCTTGGCGCGCCTGCGTGTGGGTTCACATACAGCAGCCGACACAGAAGTGCCTCTGCCGTTCACGGAAGTTCCTGTGCGCTAAGCAGTAAACAGGTAACTCTAAAGCCCTGGTATGAAACCTTGTCAGTAGTGGCTTTAATAAAATGATTATGGGGAGGATGGCAGTGTGATCTCTTTTTGACGTTTCACTTAAGTAAAATCATTTTTATGTACTGAAATTTTAGTTTCGAAAATACCACGATACCTATTATCTGCTGAATGTTATGCTGTTTTGTAAGCGTTGAAAGTAGATCACAGCCATAGACAACGATGTGGAGAAATCAGTCAGCCCTTTTTAAAGCACCTAGCAATTGTTAAGCGTATTATAACTAATAACTAAAAATTAACTTGACGATGGTAATACATAGCAGGAGTTTAACCAGGGTAATGTTTACAGGAGTTAAGGTGCCATCATAAACTTAGTATGATGTTTTTGTGAAATGGAAAGTGATGATAAGTAAGTAAATTTCCCTATTAAACTAATAGTTGTCAACTGCTAAGATTAACCAGGTGGTCGCCTTTTTTTTCCCCTCACCTGATTTTCGTTTTCCTCCAAATCTCTTCACCAGCCTCCCCCACCCCACTGCTCACACGAAGCCTCTGTTGCTGTCAGGCCTTCACCCGGTGCCCTGAGTCTTCCCTCCTTATTCTCAGAGCCTCTCTTACACTGTACCTCCTTATCGAAGCCTTTCCCGCATCCCCGGCTTGGCTCTCAGGAGGGGAGGACGGTGGGTATCTGAGCTGTGCCTCTCCCTGGAAGACCAGCACCTTGCACTCTGGGCTGGGCAGAGAGTTGGTGCCGCCTGGTGCTGTGAACTGGACAGCACGAGAAGCGGGAAATGAGGATGTGTTTCTTCAAGTCTAAAACCAATCTGATCCGACCTCGTGTATTCCATTCAGTCTCGCCATTGGTAATTTATGCACAGACTTCACGTAATCTTCCATTCAGGACAGTTCAAGGACCCTGGTAGTTTCGAGTTTTCACTTGAGTGGTCTTGAGGTGGCCTGAAAATCCCGAACGCTGTACACGTGTGAAATAACTTAGGTCAGACACCTGGATCATCTTCCCAGTTTTCTTAAAATGGGCCAGAAGCTCATTGTTGAGGAATATGTATGGTTAACAGATGTTTTCTTTCACATACGAAGGTAAGATAGATTCTGGGTTTGTGTTTCAGTTCACCACTAACTAAATGAGAAATCTTAGGAATCTCTGGATTTCAGTTCTGTACCCATTTCCAAACCCATTAGTGGTTCAAGAAATCAGTTTAGTGGTAACAACATCATTTTTTTTTTAATCCATGCATTGCACATGGTAAGTATTGATTTGGAAGGCTTTGTTTCTCTCTGTGTGTGTGTATGTGTGTGTGTCTCCTGTGTTCTGTTTTTTTTAATATGTGGGCACCAGGAGTCGAACTCAGGACCTCACACTTGCCAGGCAGGTGCTTATGCCACTGAGCTATATCACTGGCCCTCTGTTTCTTTTTGTAGGCCACAGTGAGAAAACATTGAAAGCCATTGGACTGGATAACTGGATAATTCGAAAAGTTTCTTTCAATTCTAGTATTCTGTAGCAATTCTCCTCTGGGATGCGTCTTGTTAGGATGCTGCATTTGGCACTAACCTAAGGCCTGAAAGAGTTAAGACAGCTTCCCCACGTGTGTAATTCAACAACAGATGGTCCCCTGCTAGGCTAGAGCTTAGTATACCTTTTCTAGCTTTCTCATTTCTTTGGGTAATCAACATTGAATCAGGTTTTAAATAAGGGTGACAGCTTGTTTCTGCCATAATTTATCCCACATTTTATAGAGAAATTCTCATTACATTTATGTACTGCTACAGTATATATTTAATGACAGTGAATAACTTTTTTATGTAAGTAGAAGCAGAACTCTGGGATCAACAATTCATTTAATAGATTCACTTAATACCTGTCTTTCAACTGCAAGTAACAAAACTGCAACCCAAATTGGCTTACAAAAGTGAATTTATTGAATCTCGTGAAGCCCAGATTTGAAATTTTCTTCAGATCCGGCTGGTTCTGGTTGCTCAAGTGATGGCGTTGGGCATCTCTTCCTCTCTCGGCTTCCTCTGTTCTGTGTCGATCTTATTCCCCGGCAGGTGTTCCTGACGTGGCAGCAGGACGGCCCACTCACAACTCAGGACTTAGTTCTGCAGGTTTAGCGAATGCTCTGGGAGGAGAGCTCCTCTTTCCCAGGAGCTGCAGGAAATGTTCTGCCTCTTATTGGCCCAGCTAGGGTCACGTGTCCCACCACTTACATAAGGGGAGGCAGGAGCGCTGTACTCACATTAGCAAGGCCTGGCTCATACACGCATCCCTGGAGTCAGGAGTTGGGGTCAGCACCACCCAAGCGGAGCACAGGGCAGCAGTAGCTCCCTCAGTTCTGGCTGCTATAAGAAGTACCAGTGACAGGTGCTTATAAACAACAGTAGGTTATTTCTCCTATCCCAGAGGCCGGAAGTCCAGGATCAGGCTGCCAGCACGGTCAGGTTCTCCTGGGTGACACGCTGCCAACTTCTTGTCTCTTCACCTGCCAAAGAGGACGAGGCTGTTCTCTGGGATCTCTTTCAAAGGACACTAATCTTATTCACGAGGGCTCCACCCTCCTGACCTGATTATCTCCCAGAGGGCTTGCCTGCTCCTCTCCTCAGCTTGGGGTTAAGATTTCAGCGTATGAATCGGGGCAGGGTGCAGGGGGCCCAGATAGTCTGTTACACTCTCTGAAACAAAAGCACGGAGCCATGTTCAGAGAGGGAGAAGTGCTAGGAACGGATGCTTCCTGGTCCTCACACTTGCCTTAATTGTAAAGAAAGCACCATTCATTCTGAAACCCTGGAAACTAATAATGAGGCTTTATTCCATGTTTTTATCTTTGTCCCATTTTAACTGAGGAGATGAGAGAACTCATTTAAATAAGGAGGAGATGCCAGGACCTGTCTCCTTTAGTGACTCTTTAAATAGTTGCTAACAATCCCTAGAACCATTTTCGGAAAAAATATGATTCAGTTCCTTAATATTATACACTGTGGTTTAGACTAATCAGCAAAGAACTTATTTATCCTTTTGTCTTTCCTAGTGAAAGACACCATTCATTCCACTTTGTGCCCTGGCATTTGTGTGTGTGTGTATAAAAGGTGTTTCATCTAATAATACAAAGTACCCAGCCTAAAACTGATGATTCTGAAAGCATGCACGTCAATTGAAGATTTTCCAGGTAAACAGTGCAACAAATGGTATATAGGTTCCCAGCATAGCCTGGGAACAAAAACCTTTCTGAGCCTGTAATAGGTACACTTGGAGGAAAATAAATAATTAACATATGTCCATGTTTATGTCATATGTCACGTATATACTGTAAAACATTGAACTACATAATCTGTGTAATACGTCAGTATGCAACATATGTTTCAAAACAAGTAAAATAGATTCACCTCTATATGTTAAATGGTACTGCTTGAACAAAAATTTACAGGTAGAATAATGTCAAACATTTGCTAAATAAAAAAAAGAATAATGTCAGTAAATGGTAATGTTTTTTGGTGAAGATGTTTTGTTTTGTTGGGACAGGGTCTTGCTATGTAGTACTGGCGTTGGACTCACTATGTCGCCCAGGCTGGCCTCAAACTCACATCAATCCTCCTGCCTCAGCCTTGCAAGGGCTGGGATTACAGGCGTGCACCACCACGCCTGGCTGGGTGAAGATTCTTTTTTTTTTTTTTTTTTTTTTGGGTACCGGGAGTCGACCTCAGGACCTTGCGTGCCAGCAGGCGCCCATGCCACTGAGCAATATTACCGGCCCTTTTTTCGTATGTGGGATCCGGGAGTCGAACTCGGGCCCTTGCGCTTGCCAGGCAGGCACGTACACCGCTGAGCCATGTCACCGGCCCTGGGTGAAGATTCTTAATTCATAGAGAATTCCAAATGGTTCTCTGAAAACACAAAGCCTAGTACTGTAACATTCTAGAATAAAGCCAGAGAATAATTTCAGTTTTTGATAACATAATCTTAACGTTCTTTTTTGGGGGGGAGTCAAACTCAGGACCTCATGCTTGCCGGGCAGGTGCTGTGCCACTGAGCTAAATCTCCGGCCCCAATCTTAACATTATAATCTATTACAATTACAATCTTATCTTTATTCCCAAATGGAACAAGGCAAAGAGCGTGAAAGACATCTTTCTCAGGTGTCTTGCAGAGTTAGAACTGTGAAAGGGAAGGCGAAGGGGGTTGGAGATGGGCTTATACCTGCCAGCGGTTGTTAGAGCTGGAATTGACTCACCATAGCAGGGACAAGGGGCCTCCCGGGGGGTGGAAATCGGGATGTCAGAGAAGAGGAGCTGGGTCCCACAGTTTCCTATATGAGTGCCTGGGTGTCTCTGTTTTCTGTTGGTAATGACCCGATACCACAGATTGGCTATACTATAAAGAAGAGGGGTCCGTTTTGGCTCAGGGTTGAGGGGCTGTGGTTGGGGATGGCCACCTTGCTTGGCAGAGTCCCCTCTGCAGATAACCCTGCAACCCATTCATTGCACGGATGGAATAACCCATTGTGAGGGCAGAGCCCCAGGTGCCTCTCAAAGTTCCCATCTGGTCCAGCTCCTCATATCCCATAGTAGGGATTAAATTTTCAGTCCGAGTTTTAGAGAGGACCAACCCTGTTCAAACCATAGCACTGGGTGCCACGCGCAGGTAACCCACACAACTCTTTGGGGTCTGCGGCAGGCTGCGGTGGCATCTCAGCCTGGCAAGCAAAGGTGAGGAAGAGTGTGCGCCAAGAGTGCCCCAAGTCAGACCGTCGCTATCCAGAGAGGTCTCTTCCCTACGCGGACAGTCCAGATGCGTTTAGGAAGCGGACCTCCTATCACTGGTAACTCTGTCAGCGGTTTATACTGTAAGTTAGCTTGTTAAGGTTCAGAAAAAAAGTCTTACACAGAAATGAAAGGTAAATGTATTAGTCGTGTTTAACCTAGTACTGTATTTCCAAAACATCTCTGAGGTGCCATTTCGTTTTCGTGGGAGATTTTATGTGTGTTTCACAGCTCCCCGCCCCAGGCACTGGGGACTGAACCTAGGGCCTCTGCACTGAGCTGCATCCCCAGCCCTTTTTATTTTTAATTTGATGCAGGGGCTCATTGAATTGGCCAGGCTGGACTTCTGCCTCATCCTTCCAGAGTGCTGGGATTATGGATATGTGCCACCTCACCCAGCTGGAGTCACAGCTTTTATCATTGTCCACCGGCCCACGGACAAAAGGAGCATAAATCATTGCTGAGGGTTCTTGTCTACAAGAGAAGTCGTGTTTCTCTCCAGTTTCTCCCTTCTACATGTTTTATATCTGCATAGGGAAATTGCTCAGCGGGCCCAGGCAGTCACCCCAGTGGTTCCCACAGAAGAGGCCAAGTTGCAAACGGAGGGCCAGCCAACCTTTGCTCATTGTGTTTACTGTTGAATAAGTTAAAAACTGGCTACTGTTCTCTGTCCCCCAGGGATTGTGGAAAGGGAATTACCTATGCAGGACGCGGCCTCTTTGCCAAACTCCACATACATTTATTACCAAACACAGAAGAAAACCATGTTACTTCATCGCAGTAAAGAAACTTTGAAAGTTCGGGGCGAGGGATCTGCTGAAGAAAAATCAGCTGAGAGTTACTTAATGATAACTTACAGCCAGCTAAATGTGGAAGAGCTTTTCTTTCAAGACATGTAAGACATGCAACTCATCCACATTTAGGGTTAGAAATCAGAATCATAAAATACTCCTCTGTAAGCAGTAAGTTAACAGACAGGAGGAGTCTGGTTCCCCTGGGGCGTCACTCACTCACCTGAGAGCTGTGAAGTCGGAACACACCGGCCCTTCGTTGAATTGATCGTGTGCACAGTGCTTTGGTGTTCATACTAAACAGGGATAAACAGTCACTTGAAACTGCGTTGCCTGTATCACGAGGATGCTGAAGCCCATTAAATCACAGCACCTTCTTATGAGGACCTAGGAGAGAAGTTTCTTTCAGATCTTAGTACTGGGGGAGGTCATGCGTCCAGAACAACCGACATATTGTGATCTTAAAAACTCATGGCTCCCTTTCTGCTTTGTTGGTTAAGTTCAGGCAAAATTGGGACTCATCTTTAACCATGTTGGAGCACTTTGTGTTTTCTATTCGATAGTTTTCCTGAGCTTTTGTCTTCCATGAGTCTTAATTTTTCTTTATCTAATCTATCATTAATCATATATATATATATATATATATATATATATATATATATATATATATACATTTTTTTTTCTTCCCCTTTTGTGGGTACCAGAGCTGAACTCAGGACCTTAAGCTTGCCAGGCAAGCGCTTATGTCCCTGAGCTATCTCACCGGCCCTAATCATTTATATTTTATCAGCTACCTCAAACAGACACACCCAGGTCCAGGACGGTGCCAGGGCAGGGAGGGAAATAAAGAGGTCAAAGGGGGATTGGGTTGGGACAGGGAAGGAAAAATCTGGAGTGAGGAGGGAGAGAGAAAGTGATGCGTTGGGATTTGCAGACCTTACTGGGATAGCACCCACTGCTGTTTTGAGTCTGTTCTTAACTTTTTGTTCTGCTGCTAACCTGCTCCCTAAACCTTTAGACCAACTATACTCTGGGGTGATTTGAGACACCCACTTTGGAGACTTCCATGAGGACAGCAGCGTAGGACAGCCCCTACGACTGCAGAGCCGAGGGGCATCCCGGTGTGGTGGAGAACACTTAAGATTTTCGTTTGTTTACCTAATCTAAAGGAGTAGGCCTCAGTTACACGTTCATTCAAGCCTCACCGATGTGGGATTTGCGAAAGTTGGGACACTGGTCTAGGTTTCCCGTGCCAATGGGACATGAGTACGTAAGTGAGCTCCTTCCAAAGTCACAGTGTGGCAGTGAGGACCTTGCAGACACTGGACATGACCTGGGTGTGTTCTGAGGTGCGGCTGAGCCAGAGGACCTCATGGTCTCCCAGGGTCGGGACTCTACCACAGAGAGCTTCCTCCAACCCTCTCGGTTCTCTTGGAGAAATACTTTATGAATAAAATGTTCAGTATGTTGATTTTCTTTTTTAAAAAGTTTATTCTCTATCAGAAAGTCCTATAATGAATCATAAAATAGTATTTTAAAATCATTTCATCTATTAGGACTTAGTATGTCCTGTATTTTAGGGAATAACGTTCTTTTAAAATACATGCATTTCTATTAACTTAGAAGGGACTTCATCTATGTTCATTCTAGATTTTTAAAAAGTTTTATAACATTCTGTAAAAATTAGCTAATAAATGCTTGAGTTATGGAATAGAAGTGTGTCTTTGTAGAACCTAGTATTTTTTAAAATCCACATTTTTGTAACACCTTGGATTGGAACACTCTACAAGTTAGCAGGATGGCCGGGGGTGTGTGTGCGGGTGGCGAGCCCACAGGTAGCCGAGAGCGAAGCCCTGCCAGCCGCAGCAGCTCCGCAATGTATGGAGACCGAGTCCGAAACAACGTAGGAGGACTTTCCCAGGCAGCGTCCTGAGCACGCGATTTCTCAGCCAGATATCAAAAACTGCCAGGAACTCAGGACAAATAGCATCTCGTCTAAATAGATATACTAGGTAGGAGCAGCCAGGACTATTTTATGGTTCCTCCCGGGGTGCCATGGCGCACCACTTCTTTTACCAGGCCTGCCCCCTCTGCCCCACATTGTCTCCACCCTAACCCTGGGGAGTGCTGTCGTGACAGCCAGCCAACGGGAGAGTCAGTACGTATCGGTCTCAAGTGGGTGTCTGGTTTGTTTTCAGATGCCTGGCCTTGTTATATTTGGGGGATTTGGTAAAAGGTGGCCAGGTGAGAAAGGAAGAAACTGCTTTTAATAACTTGGCTGGAAAAAGAACATCCTAGCACTGACTAATAGAAACGAGTATTTTGTTCTGCATCATATCCTTTCCCTTGTCCTCCTTAAGGTCTGTGTCTTCTATTTCAAATGGATGAAATTAAACCGCTTAGTTAACAAGTATTTCTCGAGGCCCTGCTATGTGCTGGGCTGTCTCCTAGGCATCAGGAATACAGCGGTGACCAGGAAGGACACAGTCACCATCCTCGTGAGGATGACAAGATTCCTCTTGCTTTTTATGCCTGTTAGACTGAGTTCCTTCAGAGGCTCGTTTCCTACTTGGGTTCCGGATCCCTCGTGGCTGACAGAACTTGAGCTGGCTGCCGACGTTGGCTCCCGAGGGCCCCAGCCCAGCCCTCACAGTGGGTGTGCGTGGATCTGTTCTAGCCCTCCCTCTCTGTATTGTCCTCCCTGAAGGATTTTAAGTGGTTTTTTGATAATTCTGGGCTCCATGGAATAATCTGCAGGTGCTTAATTAATATATTCACACCTCCTGACAATTCTTGGGTGTTTTGTAGTTTCAGGGCTTTTTTTTTTTCCTACTTCTTAAGTGAACTTCCCATTTTCCTTTATACAAAAGATTTAAATTGCCTTGTACTTTCACATATTCACATCCAGGTTAGATTGTTGCTTTTCTCCATCACATTACAGTGCCCTTTTCAAAGATGACACGAGCTTTCCTGGTGCCATGCTTTCCCCATTCTTTTGTATTGATTTCCCTGTTACTACTTTAGGGTATCTCAGCTCACGTGTATATTTTTTTAAATTGTGCATCAAAACTATTTAGGCAGTGTCCTCTAAACTGGTTATTTTTTGAAAAGTTAGCAAATTTAAAATGCCCTACTATTTGGTAGACTATGTAGATAGGGCTGGGCCTGGTGGTGCATGCCTGTAATCCCAGCAATGAGGAGGCTGAGGCAGGAGGACCACAAGTTTGGGACCAACCTGGATTACATAACAAGACTATCTCAAAACACAGTCAACCAACAAACAAAATAGGTACAGAGTGTGTGTCGGAGTTCTCATCTCTTGTGCATTCATGTTAATTAGCTGTGGTTTTACTACCTTTAATTGCAGTTGGATTTGTCCCTTTGTTGACCGCAGCATTGTCTCCTACACTAATTTGGGGCAGTCTGTTGTGTGCAGTGCTGTGTTATGATAGTTGAGTTCCTCAGGCCTCCCACGAAGCCACAGTGTCCCTGGAGAATAGGTTTGAAAGTTTGCATTCACTCACCTCTAGCTTTAGTATTAAAGGATTTTAGAGAAGAAACGATTTCAGGTTTGCGGAGCTGCCCGTGTAACATTCTGTCTCCCAAGTGCTGTTACCTGCTTGAGCTGCATCTTGAAATGATTTTTCTGGACATGTCTAAAACTGATTTTGTGAATAGTGTAAAACAAAGACCAGGGAGAAAAAATAGGAGTCCAAGAATCACACAAGTGGAGAAAGTCCAAGCAAGATTGCTAATTTCCATTTCTGGGGTTTGGGTGCATAGAGTTGGAGAGTTTTTAAAAAGTGGAGTATGGCAGTTTTTTCTAAGTCTAAATTTAGCCGTTGCTTTGGAAAATCAGAGTGGTACAGCTTGTGCCTTATCTGCGCCTGGCCCTTACCCTCTACTCTGCACTTGGACGTCTTAAACGGCTTGCTGGGGAGGAGCAGCTTAATGGACCGTAGTGGCCCCATTTATTCTGGGAAGGAATTAAGTGACTTCATTTTCCCTCTCTTTCTGCGCTTCCTAAAAAATTCAGGAGACTTCCTAAGCAGCAATTACAGTTCCCTACAGAAATAGTCCAGGTCCTACCTCCTCCTGCCTCATCAGCTCTTCCTGCCAGTGCGGCCAAGGGCTGTAAATGGAATGAGAGATGGCCTCTCGTTCCCAGTCCAAATAGCAACAGGAGGCTCATGTGCACTTGAGCTACAAATAACGCGTTTTAAAATAGCAGATGGTATTTGATGATTGCTCCTTCATTCATTTACCTGCCAAAGCAGAACTTTCTCTTCTACTCTGGCAGTAGGACCTGGGCAGCTGCGCTCATGATTGTAATGAGAGCTAGCATTTGCAGATACTGTGCGTTAGCCCGTTTGCTGGCATTCAGGGCCACACTCTGAGGATGTTCTGGAAATTCTTTTTTTAATACAATTAAAATGTCACATGAACACCATGGCTGGACCTGAGGATTTGTTAACACTTTCATTACTAGTTACAGTACTCCACTGCCGATCATTTGCATTCCAGTGAAGAGGTGGGCCTCTAACAGTTAGGGATTGGTATTTTTTAATGTGAAGTTCAGTGGCTAAAGAAGAGTGGTGTCACCAAGAAATTCCAGTTTGTGTCAGTGACCAAGTCAGCTGTTGCTCAGTGTCATTCCACAGTTTCCTTACCTGAGCTGAAATAAAATGGAGCCAGCCGAGTGAAGCAGCTTAGGGAGCTTTCTCACCTGCGACCAGATCAGCTCTGTTGTTTTGACTGTTTGAATCACCAGCTGTCTCCACTGACACAGGTACTGGAACTTCGGCTTGGAGCGCCAGCCACCTGGATCCACCTTGGACCGTGGATTGCAGAGCTTGCAAAGAGTCCTTGGTCCGTCAACAAGTGAGCCGATCAGTCAGTCGGCCTCCAGATACCTAAGCTAGAAAATAACCTTCCTTGCCATTAGCACTCAGTCTGTTCATGGTGCCAGGATAAAGACAGGGTCGCTGCTTTCACAGAACCCTCAGTCTAGCCTCTAGTCAGGACGTGTAGGAAAATGACTATACGTGTGTTGGCCAAGGGCCATTAAGACAGAGGGCAGGACGTGGAAGGGTAACTGGGCACAGTGAAAAGAAAAGCGCTTTGGAGTCCAGCCTGAGTTCAGGTCTCTGTCTTCGTACTTACAAGTAGTCTGATGTGGGTAATTAACATTCTCTGAGCCTCCGCTTTTTCCTCTGTGAGAGAATCTTTCTTTGGAGTTGTTTGGGAGATCAGAAACTATACAGAGAGTGTCTGGCTTACTGCAGATCTCAGTAGCTGCTATTAATAATACTATTGAAGTGATGTTTGAGCCACACTCTGAAGAAGCTCACAGTGGACAGAGGAAAAGGGAGGCATTAGCAAAGGCCCTGAGGCATGGAAAATTCCTGCTGGGTTTGGAGAACAGTGAGCCATAAGAGAACCCCCCCAAAAACGTAGCCTGGGACAGTTGCTAGAGAATATTCCATGCCATATTTGAGTTTATATTTTATACATCCAAGGAGAAGAATTTAATTCTTTAAATTGAATTATCTGATATAATGTCAGGAATAACCCCATGTTGTGTTGCCCAACATAGCTGAGAGAATCAGTTCCTTTCAAGATTAAAGCAGCAGCCAGGCATGGTGGTGCATGCCTGTAATCCCAGCACTTGGGGGGCTGAGGCAGGAGGATCGCCGTGAGTCTGAGGCCAGCCTGGGCTACATAAGTGAGTTCAAGGCCAGCCTGAACTACATAGCAAGACCCTGTCTCAAAAAAAAAAAGATTAAAGGGAGGCGTGCAGAATCCAGAGGATACCCAGGGAGTAGCGGGATGCTGAAAGCCCACAGTTGCCCATGGCTGGTTTCTCAGCACACTTTTTCTTACAGCAGAGGCCCGAACAGCGGGGTTCTCCACTTCCATGGCAGTGAATCCCACCCTTTCTGAACTTAGAACATACTGGGGGTATCTTGTTGAAATTTTCTTTTTTTTTTTTTTTTTTTGTGGGTACCGGGGGGTCGACCTCAGGACCTCGCGTGCCAGTAGGCGCCCGTGCCGCTGAGCGATATCACCGGCCCCTTTTTCGTATGTGGGTTCCGGGAGTCGAACTCAGGCCCTCGCGCTTGCCGGGCAGGCGCTTAAGCCGCTGAGCCATCTCACCGGCCCTTGTTGAAATTTTCTTTGGCTTTAAAGCTTGGTATTGCTTAGGAATTTTAAACATTTAAATGAATATTGATTTGGGACATTTAAAAATCTTTTGAGAGTTAGGAATCCCTGTCAAAGAGCTAAAAAAAATGCCTATGTGACTGCTCTGTGGCACTTTTCATGACAGCCCTGAAGAGGCTGGGAAAGGGGCATGTGGACATGCACCTAACCCTTCGTTGACTCTTGGGCCAGTGATTGGTTAGGAAATATTTTCTTCTTGATTTTTGTAATACTCAAAACTATTGAGGTTATGAGAATATTTTTTCTTCTGTTTTCTAATATCATTGGAAGCTGTAAGAACTGGCATATAACAAGGCATTTAGATATACTACTCTACCCTATACCTATCCTTTTAATATCCAAATATGAGGTTGGGCATGGTGGCCCATGCCTGTAATTCCAGCACTCTGGGAGGCTGAGGCAAGAGGATCATAAGTTTGAGCTCAGCATGGGCAACTTAGCAAGATCCCGTCTCAGAAAAAGGGCTGGGGGACTAGGGATATAGCTTAGTGCAAAGGTCCTGCGTTTAATCCCCAGTACCACACACACACACACACAAACTAAGCAGACAAAAACACAAAACACAAATTAGGCCTATAGATATCTTTTCTGTAGCTTAATGCATCAATAAGATTTACTTATAGCATGTCCCATATTGGCTTCCTATGTCTAGGGAACACCCAGTTTCTTTTCATTATCCCTTCTTTCTATGTTTAAAATGCCCCAGGAGCCTAGAATAAATGCTGCACTGCTGTGTTAGAGACGGAGACATCAGTGTGGACTCAAGCTTAATATGTCCATGCAGATACGGAAATAAGCACAGATACGTGTGGATACGGGAGTACGCATACAGATATTTCTGGCTCTGTCCACTGAGAAGATCTAAAAACAGTGGTGCTCATAGCAGGAAGCGCACGCAGCACCCAGATCTTGGTTTCCAAATAACATATTCTAGTAACAGGAGCTGGGAGTCCACTCCTTAGGGAAATTGGTGATTCTAGGACTGAGGTGGGAGAAATAAAAATGAAGCTGGAGCATCTACCGTAAGGCACTCTTCATGTATGGAGAAGGTGAGGAGGGACTCAGAAAGAAGGGGGCGAAGGCTTGTGAGGAGCAGGGAAGCGGCCTGGTAGAGTCCGCATGGCCAGAGCCGGCACCCTGTGAGCAAGAAGCAAGGTGATGTGGTGTTGGAGGATGACTCGGTGTTAACAAGGAGCGATTGACTGAAGAGAAAAGGACAGGTCCTCCTTCGGGAGGACTCCAGATACATACGTGGGTACTTCCCCGCCCGTGAGAGGGGGCTTCGTGTCCCTCTCTGTGAGTATGGGCCGGACTGAGTAACTTGTCTCCAAAGAATGGAAGAAAGAACGGGAAGAGGCAGATGGTAACTTCACATAGAGAAATGCAGCAGACACCGCCGCAGCTGGGCTCACAGCCCCGGCGCATCCTCTCACACCTGCTCTGCGGGGCCTTCCTGAAGCCCACTATCCTGGTCCCAGCGCGGGAAAACACCAGGCAAACCTGAGTGGACGGGCGTCTACAAAATACCTGACCAGGGCTCTGTAAAGATTTGAAGTCATGAAAAATGAAGTATGGAAAAGCCGTCACAAGTCAGAGGTGACATAGAAGCTAAATGTAGTGTATTCTGGGTTGTATCCTGGAACAGAACAAGTGTACTTACGGGAGAAGTTGTGCAGTCAGAGTCCAGTCTTTAATTTAGTTAATAGTGATGATAACAGTGTTTCTTTTTTTCTGCCCATACTGGGATCTAACCCAGAGAGACCGTCACTGGGCCACATCCTCAGCTATGTTTGTATTTTGAGACCCTCTTGCTGAGTTGCCCGGGTGAGACTTGACCAAGTTCCCGTTCTGGTTGAGGTTCTCCAACCCTTCAGCCCCTGGGATCAGCCACACGGTGACTCCCGGATGAAAAGAGCAGCGCTCGCTGAGGTCTGAATGAAACCTTCCTACTTCTGGGGTGAACCTCTGGGTGTGAGCCTGGGCAGCCCTTCTGGTCCACGGGCACCATCCACTGAACGTGTCCAGATGTTTTCCTTTTTATTGTCCCCTAAATGTAACAGTTACTTACATAACATGTACATTGTATTAGGCACTGCAATCCTGAGATGATTTAGAGTACACAAGGGTCCGCAGAGGTTCTGGGCAAATACTGTGCTATTTTATATGGGGGACTTGAGCACCCTCTGGTTTTGGTATCTTTAGGGGCTCCTGGAACTGGTCTCCTGAGGAAACCGAGAGGCAACTGAATCATTCAGGCTGCAGGAGATTATGTTTTAATTGTCGCAGTAAAGCTAGGAAACCAAAACAAGCATAAAGGTGTGGCTTTTGACTTGCCAGTAGTAGACACATGAGGACTCTGGTTTTGCCCGTGTAGCTAAGCAAGCCTTACAAACCGAGGCGCGAGCCCAGCCCTGCTCATCGGGCAGCCGTGGGACCCGGCCCTCGGGAGTCTGTGGGCCTCAGTCGCCTCCCTTCGAGATCGCAGCTCCCGTTGCCTCTGGCACGCCGCTGCACGTACAGCGTGATTCTGTTAAGAGGTTGGTAACTGGTTCCGAGTGTCTTGGTGAAGTGCTGCTCAGAGCAGCTTAGCGATGTGAAGGCGCTCACCGCACAGCCGCAGGGAGTACAGCTGGGAACCTGGGAGCAGAAGCCGGGGCCTGGGTGCCAACGCTGAGTCCTCCTGTCGCCATGGTGACTGAGCGTGGTGACCCGGCAGTGTGGTGCCAGGCCTGGCACTGTTATGTCAGGGAGCATCTGTTTCTGCTGCGTCTGTGCCGGCCGGGGACAGCCCTTGGGGTCAAAGCACCTCCACAGGGAACGGGCAGGCTGTCTGGAGAGCAGGGCGGGGCGCTGTCCAGCTGAGCACGCCTCAGCGCGCGCTGCCAGCCGGTGCCTCCTGGCCCTCTGCTGCCACGGGATGTTGATCGTGACCGCCGCGCTCAAACAAGTGCAGTGGGTACCAGCCTCCTGAGGGGCTGCCAGAGTGTGGGCCCGCGGAAGACGCAGCCAGTGGTGGCTGTGGAGACACAGTTAGGGCAGCGCTCTCAAGGGGCTGCATCAGGCTCTCTGCTTAGGCTCCGGGACGCACGGAGGTCTGGCCTGGTGCCGTGTGGAATGAGTGGGCGTGAGACGTGGTCCACGAGGCACAGCTCGCGTTGCTCTGCACGGAGCCCAGTGAGGAGCTGATTCTGTGTTTGGCTGGCTTCACACGGAGCCAGCCCTGCACCCTTTCTGCTAGCGGCCTCGGGTCAGGTCATCCCCAGTGGGATTCGTCCCAGGTTATCAACCACCTGCTGATTGCCACCAGGACGCAGGCTGCCTGTATGTGTGAAATTGGAGCAAAGATACTATTTTTCATTTGAAACAGGAAGGATTTTTTTTTCTGTTCCTGGAAATAAATATTGGGATTCTTGAAAAACAGTCTTCCTGTTGCTTTTGTGGTTTAGCAAAATCAAGTCAGTTGGAGCTCGAGTTAATGCTGAGGGTTTGCCCAGGATAGGTGTCTCTCTGCCACGTGAAGCCCTGGAGAGGGAGGATGCTGTCCTCCTGGGGGCCAGATGCCTTTTGCCCTTCCGTTGTCCTGTGGAAGTTCAGCTGCAGGCACCTCGGGCCTCAGTGGGCCCATTCCTCCCAGCATGGTCGTGAACACTCCGTGCCCCGCTGTGTGCTGTGGGAAGGAGAGGGCACCGGCGGAGCAGCCTTCTGAGGGTCAGTGCTGCCCACAGGCCTTGGGATTTGTGCCAGGATAGCAAGGAACGCTGGCAGAATATTTGTTTTTTTGGGGAGGGGGGTGGTTCCTCTTCACCATTCAGATGATTGTGCTTTGGCACAGTGGTGCCGTTGGCAGTGAGAACCGTGTTGTCTCCGCGCTTCAGTCTGTTTCTGAAGACTTGGTTCATTGCTGGAGGCCGGGGAGGCCGGTAGGCTTCCCTGGGACACACGTGTTCTGAGGCGTGTGCGCAGAGTTACTCGGGTCGTTCTCCCTGCGGGTGGAGGCAGGTGCAGTTGCCGTCCCCGGGTGAGAGCTGAGGAAACGGTGGCACCAGAGGTTGCGCGGTTATCATCTGGCAGTGCCAGGGCTCTCAGCAACAGTGCCTGGTCAGGTCCCTGCCCTCCTCTCCAGCTCCATCCTCTCTTCCTGGGGCCCAGGCTCCAGCACCCCCTCCTCGAATGTCCTGTCCGGGGCTCTGCACGTGCTGTTATCCCTCTCCGGTGCCTGGCATGTCGGGTCCGTCTCATTGTCCAGGTTGGGCATTACCTGTCCCAACTTGGCCAGATTTTCCTCCCGCCTAGCGCCCCTTTTCACATTTTCCAGCTTGCTTCCTGTTCGCTGGAGAGTCCCTGGCGCAGCTTTCATCAAGTCTGCGAAGTGGATATAGGCGCTGGTGATTTTGATTGTGGTTTCGGCTCTGTTATTACGTACATGGGGTAGCCCACATGTAGTGTAGGTGTGTACTTGTGTGTGTGCATGCACACGTGGGTGCCAACTCCGTGGTACAGAATCCCGCTTTCTCTTGTGTTACGGTCCCACTTGCAGCAGTCGTGTCCCGTTGTCTTTTCTCTCGTGGAGCCGAAGCACCTGTTGTGCTGGCCCGTGCTAGACCCACGTTAATGATACAGTTCCGAGAAGGCAGCACAAAAACTACAGCCTGCATCAGGAAAGAAGTGAGCTTTTCATTCATTTTTGTAAAAAATCAGTGTTTGGGTCAAACAGATAATACTTGTAAAACAACTTCCTCCTCTCCCGGACGATCACCTACTGCTGCTGCTGTACATTATGCTGTGTTTGTCTCCTTGTTCGCTGCAGTGGCCCCGCTGCTGGCTCTCTTGAAGGTTTCCGTTGGGGAATTTGACACACAGAGGCAGTGGCAGGGACGCAGAAGCAGGGTCTTTGACACAAAGCGATCTTGTGTTCCTTCAGCCAGGCGGTTAGGGCTGCTGTCGGTGCCCCAGTTGCGTGTGAGGGGTGGCTCCTCGCCCTGCGGTCCGGGATCTGGTGACATCACCGCAGCCTCTTGGATGCCAGTCCCGCCAGCTGGCGCAGGCCACAGGTCACAGCCTCACTGCTGCTCCTGCTGTGCCCCAGATAACCAGTTCAGGATGTCCATCCTGGAGCGGCTGGAGCAGATGGAGAGGAGGATGGCCGAGATGACGGGCTCCCAGCAGCACAAGCAGGCCGGCGGAGGTGGCAGCAGCGGAGGCGGCGGTGGCAGCGGAGGGAGCCAAGCTCAGGTGCGTCGTGCCCAGTGCCCTCTTGTGTGTGCTTAGTATTTTCTTCCACGACACAGCGGCTCCCAGCTCCTTCTCAGCTGCTGATGTCACTCCTGGATTTGGGCACGAAGTCCCATGCTCCAAGGGTTAGAATCTGAGGCACAGGAAGGAAGCCTCAGGATGCGGGGCTTCTCAGTTGTTTATTCCCTAACCCATAAGTCTGACCGACCTCAGAATTCACCACGGCTACCTGGTGGGAAGCGAGGCCACCCGGTTAAAAAAGAGGCCAAGTGGCAGCTGAATCTGCCAGGGCTCAGAATTAAACTGGAGCCTTTTTACTTTGCATTTTGTGTCTTATCCCTGTCTTAAGGATAAATATAAACCATAATTGAATTAAATTCAGTAATTCAAGAAGATCAGTATGAAAAGGGCCTGAGAAACTGTTTATGGAATTACTGTTTGGTGTAAAACAGTACCTGAGAGCGTCTTTCCGTGTTTACTTTTTCATGAACGGCATGAAGAACGTTACATTGCCAAGCACAGGGAAATTACCAAATACTGTTTTAGTCCCATTGGTCTTGAAACTTCTGTACACATTTTATTTAGGAGCCTTGTTTTGCAGAAACTATTTGTCAAGGGACCCTAGTGATAAACGGCCTGGTGGTATTTCTTTCTTCTATTACTTAATCATTACCTGAAGGCCTCAAATAACCTCCCCCTCTTTTTCATCAAGATGAACAAATTCCTTTGCCTGAATTTTTTTTCTCTTTCTTTTGTGGCACTGGGAATGGAACCCAGGGCCTCAGGCATGCTAGGAAAGTGCTCTACCGTTGAGCTAAATTATCAACCCCTTTTTAAAAAGTTTTATTTTGAGAGAGGGTCTTACTAAGTTGCCCAGACTGGTCTGGAACTTGCTTGATCCTCCTGCCTCAGCCATCTGAGTAGCTGGAATGATAGGCCTGGCCTTCCCTCACCCCTAGTTTATTGGGGATTGAACCCAAAGCCTCACGCCTGCTGGGCAAATGCTGTGCCACTGAGCTACATCCCCATCCCCAAGAATTCCCCTTGTAAGTGAATGTTTGTTATTTTATGATCCTTATAAATACCGAGTGTTAATATTTTCAGTAACAGTCATGGATGAAAACAAAGCATAGTGTTCCAAACCTAAGAAGCCAACCTCCTTTATTGTCAAATTTTCTGATTTTTCTGTCTTCAGAAATAAATAGAGCACACCTGTAATCCCAGCACTTGAGAGGCTGAGGCAGGAGGATCACTGTGAGTTCAAGGCCAGCCTACACTACACAGTAAAAGCCTATCTCAAAAAAAAAAAAAAAAGAGGTTTAGCACAATTTAGTAAACTATTCTTAAGCTAAGCTTCTTTTTCATGTAATAATACTAAATTCTATAGGAGAAATAATCATCGTTTAATGCATATCATGGCCAAAATAAGAGGTTCTCGTAAAATCCTTTGCCCTGTACCTACAAAAGTTGCCTAAAAAGAGTGGTATATAAAATCATTTTAAAGCTCAATTCTTGGGCAACTGGCCTGTTACAATCTGATCTCATACTTGCATCAATTTAAGTTGGTGTCACTAAATGTCTGTATCTGCTATATATGATAGAGACCCGGCTGCTTTTTGTGTAATGCAAAAAATCCCTCTGTTCACCAACTGGGGATTTCCACGTACTCCGGCATGTATCTCTACGTGTGTACAGAACAGCTCTGCCCGACCTTCCTATCCAAGGTCGGTCTACTGCGTGTTGGAATCGTCCAACTGTAACTCCTCGGAGATGGTTTTACTACTCTGATGAGGGTGACATTATATTCATCACCTGTCTTTATATTTGAAGGCATTTTTTTTCCAAATTTGAAAATAAAGAGCAATGAAGAACAACAGTATCTCTGTAGTAATTGAATTATATGGAATTTGTTGCCAGAAAAAACACAACACCAAAGATGCAAATTATGATAGAAATGACATTTGGGTGAATGTTGAACTTAAAACTCCTATGACAGAGGCTCAGATAAGTCATTGAAGTTACTAACTTTTTATTTTTCTTCCTTTACGATGGATTCACAGGAAGAAAGCCATGGGGTTAAAATTACTGAATTTTTCTTTCTTAGGTGCCTGTATTGTTATCATTAACGCTCAAATTTCAAGACCTCTCATGCTTCCCCAGTATCTGTAAAGAATAAAAATTGTTATTAGATACTTTTAAGTGTTTCTTTAGGGAAAAGTACACCCACATGTAAGTGACTTAACTTTCTTTCAGAAGTATCAAGAAAGTCACATACGCATATGCCCTGGATAGAAACCTCAATTTACTGCCTAGAGTCTAGCGGGGAGGCTAGATCTGTTTTCTTTTCCCTTAGCAGCGTAGGCTTTCCCCAAGACGGTCAGCACGAAGGTCACAGTACTAGTGTCAGCTGTCCTAGGCAGACGCTAGTGCTCTGAGAGTTACAGGAAATTACCTTGTACCGTGGCCTCAGAGAAGTGCTGCGGCGGTGGGACTAGGTCCCGTCTATGCTCTACTTCCTGGCAGGTCTCAGGGTTTTGTGTTTTCCATTTTGGATTGCTAATCAGTCGTAAAGCATTTGTTTCCACTCCGTCAAAGCGCTGATGCAGTGGCGGGCCTGTGGTCCCAGCTTGGTAACGTGGGCTTTCTCACGATAGTGCGCCTCTGGGCCTGGGACCCTGGGGAGCTGCTTCGAGAGTCGCGTGGTCATCGTGTGTGAGAAGATGATGAGCCGAGCCTGCTGGGCAAAGTCTAAGCACTTAATCCACTCAAAGACCTTCCGGGGGATGACCCTCTTACACCTGGCTGCTGCCCAGGGCTACGCCACCCTGATCCAGACCCTCATCAAGTGGCGGTAAGGCTGGGGTGCGATGACTGGTCATCTTTGCTCATCAGCATACAGCTTCTTGAGTGTTCCCACCAGCGGAGAGAAGTCTAGACGCTCAGTAAGCTTTATAAGCTGTGAGCGAAGGGCTTTCTCTGAGGACAGTTTCCAAAGGATCTCTATGAGTTTATGCCCCAGAACTACTTCCTGAGATACAGACTGAACGTTGGATTGCTCCGTTTCCTTTGGGCTCTTAGCCAGACGGAGAGTCCAAACTACCTTGGGAATCCCAGGCTCTCTTCACATCGGTGAGGTTGGACGCCCCGTTTGGTTTCATCTTTGTAGGGATGATAATACCCCGGTGTTTCCTTTGAACGTGGAGCCACTGTGTGAGACTTCTGGTGCTCTCTGTTGCAGCACGAAGCACGCGGATAGCATTGACTTGGAGCTGGAGGTTGACCCCTTGAATGTGGACCACTTCTCCTGCACCCCTCTGGTAAGGCGCATGCTCTTTCTGCTCCTAACCATTTTCCCGGTCTGGCAGAGGGATATTAGATCCCTGAGGAATCTAAGGAGGTTACTTAAAGATGGGTTGTAAACTGCTTTGTTCCTGTAAATTTAATTGCTTGCCACACTGTGAATGGTGTTATGAAGTGTTTAAACATACCTCCTCAAAGATCTTCTTAGCAGCACATTGAAAGCGTTATTGTTAGGAGTTAACATGTATGTGTTAGAAAGACGAATCTTAGAGTGTTACGTAACAGGGCTCTCAGCATGTTACTTAAAAGATGAGTGAATTTACTGCGACTGAACTCTGTAGTGAAGTACTAAACATGCCCACAGTTACCCTTACTGACCTAGGGCATTTAGCCAGGATACTCCGTAAGGGTAATGTGGAATTTCCCGGAAGGACCAGTTCTTCTGGCAGCAGTGGCAGAGGTCAGTGCAGTTTCGAACTCACTGAGAAAGCTGTCTTTGCCTTCCTGTCTTCAGATGTGGGCCTGTGCCCTAGGCCACTTGGAAGCTGCTGTGGTACTATACAAGTGGGACCGGCGGGCCATCTCCATCCCCGACTCTCTGGGAAGGCTGCCTTTGGGAATTGCCCGCTCAAGGGGTCACGTGAAATTAGCAGAGTGTCTGGAGCACCTGCAGAGAGATGAGCAGGCCCAGCTGGGACAGAACCCCAGGATCCACTGTCCCCAAAGTGAGGAGCCAAGTACGGACAGCTGGATGGCCCAATGGCACAGCGAGGCCATGAGCTCTCCAGAAGCACCCAAAGGGGTCACTGTTATTGCAAGTACCAATCCAGGTAAAAACCGGAAGCGACTGCATCAGACCTTGACAGCTTTCCCATCTGCTTTCCTGCATCTGCCCTCAGAAAAGGCCATCAGACATTCACATGTGTTATTTTTTTTTTAATGTTTCTGATTTTCTTTTATAAATGCCTACTGCCCCCTCCCCTCAAAAAAGCATAGAACATAGCAAAAGTTCTATGTTCATGCAAGAAGTACACATTCTGGGAGAAGGATTATCTGAATATGACATGTGCTACTGGGGAATAGTTAAACATTAAGTTCCGGCTTGGCGCTTGCATCTCTCAGGCGTAGAGAAAGTGTTGATTCTTTAGGATTCCTACTTTTATCTCCTGTCCTGACTGTCCTTTCTACTGTACTTTTCAGAGCTGAGAAGACCTCGGTCTGAACCCTCTAATTACTACAGCAGTGAGAGCCACAAAGATTATCCAGCTCCCAAAAAGCATAAATTGAACCCTGAGTACTTCCAGGCGAGGCAGGAGAAGCTGCTTTCCACTGCACTGAGTCTGGAACAGCCAAATATCAGGAAGCAGAGCCCTAGTTCTAAGCAGTCTGTCCCCGAGACAATCAGCCCCAGTGAAGGAGTGAGGGACTGCAGCCGGGAAACCTCCCCTCCCACTCCAGATACCGCAGCCTTCCACGCCTCTGGATCTCAGCCCGTAGTAAAGTGGAATGCCAAAGATCTTTACATTGGTGTGTCTACAGTACAGGTGGCTGGAACTCCGAAGGGGACCAGTGTAGTAAAGGACACAGCACCTCCTCAGGTGCGCCCTCGGGAACCAATGAGTGTCCTGATGATGGCTAGCAGAGAGGTGGCGAGTACAGAGCTGGGGTCCTACCGCGCTAGCGCAGAGAATGAGGAGTGCTCGCAGCCCATGGATGACATTCAGGTGAGCACCGGCCGGGTGAGCCTTGAGGCTGGACCCTCGCGTCTCCTGGATCTTCCGCGCTCATTCCGAAGGCCTTGGCGTTGTGTTCTCCCCGGGGAGGGCTAGCAGTCCGCTCTTCTCCGTGAGGATGCTGGTGTATCTTCTTTGCTTGGCCCACATTTTCCTCCTGTGGATCAGGCTGTGACCAGGTACTGAGCACCAGGCCCCAGGTCTCAGCAGAGCCTTCCTCTTGGCACCAGCTCCTCCAGACTCACTCATGACCCTACAAGAAGTCACCTGCTTCCTCCTTGCATCCACGACATCAGTGTCATTGTCCCTAGTACTAGTTACAGTACAGCCGAGGTCCTAAAACTAGCTAGTAAGAAAGCCAGAGGACAGAATGTGGATTATCTAAGTGACCTGGGCATAGCCCTCCTGTAGCCATTGTGGAGGACATGGAGAGCATGGAGGGCGCGGGCTCTCAGGACATTCAGTGAAATATCCCTGAACCTGATACTTGACTGCCCTGACGACAAATGTGGAAAATATAGGGTCCATTTAGGGCGTTGAACTTGTTATAGATTAAGAGATGATGTACTGAAGTAAACTCGACATTAGGTTATTAAGCAGATTCCATTAATTAAGATATATCGGGGAGATTCAGAGGGGCAACTTTCTTCCAACTTCGAAAGGGACCCCTCTCTCCACTTCCCCTTGATACAACCCAAAACAAATGTAAAAGGAAAAAACCCCTTCTAGAAATTCAGCAGGAGACTTGTGCCTGTAGAAGTGACACGGCCAGCGGGATGGGCACAGAAATTTCTGCCCTGGCCAGTGTACCTAGGAGGGGTCTGATCACTGTGCCTGCGTCCTAGGGACCCTTGCTGCCACCCTCCACTGTGTGGCGCAGGGTGAGACGCGCGCACGCTCCCCCACGCGTGCTCATCCTCAGTGGCCAGGAGGCTGCCCTTGTGATCTACCAACTACTGCCGTCATGGGGGAGCCTGCCAAGCTGAAACCAGTGGGGTTGTAAACAGCAGACTGGCAAATTTCTTCTATAAAGGCCAGATAGTGAATTGTTTTGGGCTTTGCGGGCCATAGTGACTTTGTTATAACTATTTTTGCCTTAATGGCACAAAAACCACTGTAGACAGTATTAAATGAATGAGCATGGCTGCATTCCAATAAAACATTATTTACACAGCAGGTAGCTGGCTGGATTCACCCTGGCATTGTTTGCCAAGCCCTGCTGTAGACAGTTGCTCATAGAACTCATAGCAGATGTCAGTGCTAAGCAATCTAGAACAGTGTTTATAAATATAAACGTAACAAGAAAGCACATTGTATTGGAAACCAGCAGCCCAAAAGAGGAGAGCAGAGCTGAGTATCCAGGACAGCGCTGTCCAGCGGAGCCTCCGGAGGGACAGAACTGTGCCCCGCATGCGGCCTGCCGTGGTGGCCACCAACAGGATCTTGAGCACTTGGAATGCAGCCAGTGTAGCTCAGGAACTAAATTTGTAGCCAGGCATGGTAGTGCACACCTGTAACCCCAGCACTTGGGATGCTGAGGCAAGAGGATCGCCATGAGTTCAAGCGGGGCTGCATAGTGAGTTCAGGGCCAGCCTGAACTGCAAGGCAAGACCCTGTGTCGAAAAACAAAAGGAACTAAATTTGTGATCATGCTTAAGCTTAATTAAGTTTAAATAGCTGTCGGACAGCACAGCTTTATAACAGTTGACCTTCACTGAAAGAGAATTGATACAGGAAATAGAAAATAACAACAACAACAAAAAACCTATTTCACATTTTCACCAGGTCTTAAGAGAATACTGTTGTGCCAAGGAAAGCACACATGTCTATGAAAAACCCAGCAGTCTGAAGAGGTATTTTACCAAATGAAAAAAATAACAAAAGTAATGAAATAATTCAAGAAATGTCAACACAGAGTTCACAGAGGCACGAACAGCCAAACCAGCAGCACCAATATGTCATCGCAGTGGTCAGTAGTGTGGCTGTGTGCAAAAGGCCACTGTTAGGAGAGTCTTTAAATGGAAGAGGAATAGTGTTTAAAGAGTCGAGAACTAAAATGCTAAATTATTGTACCAAAAGCAGGGAGATAGGGAAATAGAGATAATCAAATTGTGTTAAAGTAGCTCTGTCTCATTCATGGAAGAGCATAGATTTTGTTCTACTTGTGACATGGGTAGGTAAGTGTAGACTGAAATGTATTTGTTAGAAATGTACAGTTAATAGTATAAAAACAGGCTACAGAATTTCTAAGTCATTGAAGGGGAAAAAAAAGAAAGTTTGGTTTATTTGGAAAATGTCCAGGCATGATAAAAAGAAGCAACAAAACTAACAAGCAGAAAACATATTGTAGGGATTTTTTTTTTTTTTTTTAATATGCGGGTACCGGGAGTCGAACTCAGGACCTTGCGCTTGCCAGGCAGGCGCTTATGCCGCTGAGCTGTATCACCGGCCCGGGATGTTTTCAAATGTGATGGATTCTTCCACATGTTGGTAAGTGGTAATTCCATGGAAAGGCAGATTCTTGGATTTGACTAAAAAGAGCAAAATATATGCTGCTTGTAAGAGATACAACTAAAATGAAAAGAAAGAAAGAAAACAAAATGAGTAAGTTATTTCAGACAGTATGAAAAGAAAAAAGAAGGCTGGGGGGAACTCTGTGGAAGCCCTGAGTTGGATCCCCAGCACGAAAAAGGAAAAACAAAAAGATAAAAAGTACAGTTCAATTAGCCGGGCATGGTGGCGCACACCTATAATCCCAGCTACTCGGGAGGCTGAGGCAGGAGGATCACAGGTTCAAGCCCAGCCTAGGTAACTTAGTGAGACCTGGTCCCAAAATTTAAAACAATGAGAAGGGCTGGGGGTGCAGCTCATTGCTTCCTGGGCTCAATCCCTAGTATCACACAAAAAGTTATACTTCAAGGCAAATAGTAAACTTATATATAAATAGTTTTCAAAAAGATCTGACAGGAACCATCATCAGATCCTAGCACCATAATCTCTGAACATTGAAGCAAAGACTCGAAAATACAAAGAAAGGAAGAGCCATAGAGTAGGATGCTAAGTCTCAAAATATGTCAGAACAAGTCAATTTGGAAAGAAATTTGGGCTCCAGGGATACAGCTCGGCGGCACAGCACCTGCCTGGCAAGCGCGAGGTCCTGAGTTTGATTCCCAGTACCAAAAAATTAAAAAAAAAAAAAGATATTTGGGAGGCTGAGGCAGGAGGATCGCTGTGTGTTTGAGGCCAGCCTGGGCTACAAAGTGAATTCAAGGCCAGCAGAGTGAGACCCTGTCTCAAAAAGACAAAAAAAAACAAAAAACAAAACAGTACAATTAGAAAGCTTGATATACATTTAATAATAGTTAATATATGATTACATATGACTTTACAGTGTATGTGACTAATGTGTGTGTATATATATACACACACATACATACATATACATAGGTAATAAATCATTGTTTCTGGTTACCTAGGAAACATTTAAGGAAATTGCTCATGTACTAGGACAAAGAGAATTCGAATAAAAACCCAAAGCTATATATATAAAGCTATCTTCTCTAACCAGAATCCAAGAAATTTAGATGGAAATGATAGTATTTTCAAGGTCCAGTTGCTGAGTATATTATTTGTTATAAAATTATTTAAATTGCTTTTTGCAGTCATCACAATAAAAAATTTCAGCTGATTGTTGTCCCAGAATCTCCACTGTCATGTTAAGGTATTTGGGTGTTGATGAGTGTTCACAAAATGGAGAAGGATTTGACTTTAGAGTGGTAACGTTCAGGGTTCAGAAATTCCACTTTGTTTTTAATAAAAATTTGAGTAAGTTTGTATGTGTTGCCTACTTAGGAGGCTGGGGCAGGAGGATCTCTTGAGCCCAGGAGTTCAAGACCAGCTTGGGCAACACAACCAAGATCCTATCTCAAAAAAACTAATGAGAGAACGTGAGTGCTTTCATGGAAGAGGAATAAAGGCAGAGCTTACTTCCCCTTATTTGAGTTACAGATCAAGAGGGCCAATAGAAGATGAAAAGCTGTGATATTTTTTATTTTTTCCTGTTTATTTCTATGACAGAAAGTAATTCTTGTTCTTGGATGAAAATTTGAAAATCATCCGAGATAAGGATTTTTAGCAGCTTTATGGAGGTGATTTTCATACTGTACACTTCAGTACCCATCGTAAGTACCCAGTGTCACGAAGCGGAGCAGATTTGCACGCTGTCAGAACGCTTCCATCGCCCTGGAATTCCCGGCTCCCATTTGCGGTCTGCTCCACCTCACCTGAAGCAACCACAGACCTGACCTGATCCCTCGGATTTTACTTTTTCTAGAATGGAGCCCTGTGCCATATGGTTGTCCATGCCTGGCTTCTTTCATGTAGGACATTTCTGAAGTGCATTCGCAATGCGGGAGATGCATTTTGTCTCCTTAGTGTGGCTCCTTTCAGAACCTTTCCACTTTTCTAAAAAACTTAAACTGCAGTTTTTCAGTTGCCATTTTTAAGAGGTATGCAAGGAAATTTTTAAAACTTTGAGCCTATACGTCTGATCTTGATTTTTTTTTTTTTTTTTTTTGTGGGTACCGGGGGTCGACCTCAGGACCTCGTGCACCAGCAGGCGCCCGTGCCGCTGAGCGATATCACCGGCCCTTTTTTCATATGTGGGTTCTGGGAGTCGAACTCAGGACCTCGCGCTTACCAGGCATGCGCTTATGCCGCTGAGCCATCTCACCCGCCCTGATCTTGATTTTTAAAAAAATCTTTGTATCAGCTTCGAGGCTTCTTAATGATAGGTTGAGGATATTTGGGGTGCAGATACAAGCAGCCTAACTGTGTGGATTTAATTTAAAAATTTTTTTTTCATATAACAAAAAAGTCCAGAGATCCAGTTGTTCAGTGATACCATTAGGGACCCAAGGGTTTTGGGCTTTGTCATCCTAGGTTTCTCCTCTTTGTGGCTGTCCTCTCCCAGCGTGTTGCTTTCTGTGATAGCTGCTCAGGCCTGGCTGAAGTCGAGGCAGGAAGCAGAGGACGAGGGCGTGCCAGGTGCAGAGGTCTGCCCAGCACCCTCCTGGCAGAGCCCTGCATGCGCTCCTCCTCTGGAAGTGGGTTGCAGTCCATCCCTTAAGTGCACGTGACGGGCTGCGGGAGTTAAGATTATCCCAGAGTGACCGATCAGTCCCCTGGAGCCCGGCACATCACTGCTGTCTGTGACGTCAGAGTTCCCCTGGTGAAGCAGAAGGGGACGGTTGGACATCAGCCAGGCAGCTAACGGCGTCACCACATTACGATGACACCTCATGTTGGCACTGCTCGGTGCCGAATGGTAACGTTCCTTGGCTGAGAGTGGAGCAGGCGCAAGTCAGATGCTCTGTAGACATGACCAAAGGCTTTTGGTCGATCCATGATTTGGAGATAATCAGGTCTCGATCTCAGCATGTTTGGGTGAATCGTGTAATAACCTTAAAATGCTGTTTGAATGCAGGGAATTGAGTGCACTCAATCCCGTCTCCCCCTTTTTCTCTCCAGCGCAGGGGGTGGAATGGCTAACTTGGAAGGTTCTTTTCTAACCCAAGTGTCCTGTGAACTTCTGTTTCAAGGTGAACATGATGACCTTGGCAGAACACATTATCGAGGCCACACCTGACCGAATCAAGCAGGAAAGCTTCATGCCCGCGGAGTCTCCGGCATCGGAAAGAACAGACCCTGCCACTGTCAGCAGTACGATGAGCTGGCTGGCCAGTTACCTAGCGGACGCCGATCGTCTGCCACATGCTGCCCAGATCAGGTAAGATTCCGGGGTCCCTGCCAGGATAGACGCCTGAATTTAGCAGGAGGCGGGGAGGCGAAGGGTACAGGGTGCATGCTGTGGAATGCAGTACTTTACCGAGGAAGGAAGAAGGCTTTAGGGCACGTTCCGTTGCCACTTTTGAGGCCTGGCTGTGTCTCACTGCTTCCATTATTTTCTAGCTAGATGAGAGCGTATGAGGTAAGCTGTCATGATGGGTCGAGTTGAAGTTTCTTAGGGGCAGGGTAGTGTGCTTACTGGCTTTGGTACTCAGCGTAGTTCTAAACTCCTAATAGGTGCGCTTAATTGTGAACTTAGTTGAAGGACAGCTGAGGTGCTAGGCAGGTTCAGCAGTGTAGCTAAGGGAAAGAAGGCATAGTCGTAACTGCCCACAGTGGGTTCGGGTAATGCCATCTTGTCTGGTGAATTCATAGGTAACGGACGGTACTGATGAGGCATTAACTCTGTCTTTTTTCTCCTCTTGTTTCAGAAGTGCGTATAACGAGCCTCTAACCCCTTCTTCTAATACCAGCTTGAGCCCCGTTGGCTCTCCAGTCCGCGGAATAGCTTTTGAGAAACCTAACCTTCCCTCGGCTGCAGACTGGTCCGAATTCCTGAGCGCGTCTACCAGTGAGAAGGTAGAGAATGAGTTTGCCCAGCTAACGCTGTCTGATCACGAGCAGAGAGAACTCTATGAAGCCGCCAGGCTTGTTCAAACCGCTTTCCGGAAATACAAGGTAAAGTGGCAGCGTCCTGATGCCATGCTGTTCTTCAGATCAGGGAGGGGAGAGGAGGCTCAGCATCATTCAGCTAAGGCACATCTCATTTCCTTTTTCTTCCCCGAGTTTAAATTTTTATTCAGTGTTATGAATTAGATCATGTTAGATTATTAATAATTTGTCAATAATGAGATAGCTGTCATCATCTCAACTTACTCTTGTAGATAGTGGATATTTTATTTAGTTTACACAAAGCTGTTACCTCTGCCACAAGGAATTTATGACCTAAAGCAAGGGTTTTCCACTGGAAGCCCGGGGATTGACTTTAGAAAGCTCATGAACTCCTGCAGTTGAAAGTGAATCTTCTATATGTGGATTATTGACGGGAAGAGGACTCAGCTCTCTGCAGATTCTTAAATCATTGACAAACTGGCCCCCCAAAGGTGGAAAAGCCATTAATTTTTGATTCAAAAGTAAAGTAGTTGGGATTAGTTTAGGGAAGACTGTTGAGATCTGGTAGGGCAAATGGAACAGTGCCTAATTTGTTAAATACTTTTAAAATGAATACTTTTTTTTTTTTTTTTTTTGTGGGTACCGGGGGGTCGACCTCAGGACCTCGCGCACCAGCAGGCGCCCGTGCCTCTGAGCGATATCACCGGCCCCTTTTTTGTATGTGGGATCCGGGAGTCGAACTCGGGCCCTCGCGCTTGCAAGGCAGGCGCTTATGCCGCTGAGCCATCTCACCGGCCCCAAAAATGAATACTTTTTAGGCCCCCTAATATTCAACTATTATGGTTTGATTTGGAAGCAAAAATACTCAGAGGTTTATTCCATGAATTCATTTTTTCTAATTTATAATTATCAATGCATTTTGGTAAACCTGGGCTCTCAGTGCTGAGAGAGTTGCATCACTCAAGTCATGGTTCTGCTCGTTTTAAGCGACGGTTCTCGTAGTAGATGGTTACTGACTTTTCCCCTCTCTTTACCCTGAAGGGTCGACCCCTGCGGGAACAGCAGGAAGTGGCCGCTGCTGTCATTCAGCGTTGTTACAGAAAATACAAACAGGTAAACCTCAGTTTGTGTCCAGGAGAGCTGCTTCTTGCCCAGGTGGCACTGGCCACGAAGGACCCCAGTGTGCATCTTGGCTAAAGAGCGTTCCATCTGGCTCCTCATGACAAAAAGGCGTCATTTCAGTCGCCTTCATTAGAAAGCGGAGGAAAAGAAAAAGCAAACCCATCTTCACTTAAGCTTATGCCACAAAAGAAAGTTTGTTCAAAGTGTTGGCCTTTTAGTCTCATCGCCTCTGTGAGATATTGGTGTTGGAGGTGAGAATCTATGTCCCAGTCATTTCACAGACTCCGTAGGGATTAAAGAACCATAGGGAGTTTGGTGTGATTGGAGAAGGTAGTTACTTAGCTCTGACGTTGAGTTACTTACACAGGTTGTGCAGTCTTTGGTCATCATTCTTTCAGCGTCATCCATTTAAAATGAAGAATGGTAAAAAAAAATCTTTGAAAATCTTAAAAAGCTTGAAGCATCTTAAACTGCTTTTGCATTCTCTAGGTAGCAGGTACAGGAAGACTGTTTCTGCCCCCTTTTGTGTAGGGTCGCTGTTTCCAGAACAGCCTGTAGGTTACATGGCTCGCGTCCTATGCCACAAGGACCTGACGTTGTGCAGTGCCCTTTGTGCTAGATCTTTCGCATCAGCTCTTTGCTGCTTAGGATTATTCAAAGTAAATGGTTTTATTTTCATGTTAAAGATGAAGAAGCTGAGGCTCAGAGAAATCAATATGACTTTCTAATTATCAAGGTGGTTGTAAAAGATTAAAAATTGCGTCACTGAGTTTCGACAGGTTTGGGTGATAAAATTCAGTCCTGCCAGTAGACTGTAGAACCTTGCGTTAGCTTGTGCTTCCCATGGGTCTCACATTTTTGTTTAAGGACCAGTAAATACTGAGATGTTGAATAATCACATAGCAATGTGGGGGTGCACGCTCTCATTCTGATACAGGGCTTGGGTTTCTGATATGGGTTGCCATTTCTCAAGTGTTTCTAGAATTAAACCCTATCTATGGGGCAGGGAAGGAACCTCTCCAGCTTGTAGCCAGTTGAGTTCATGATCCCAGAAAATGAAGGTTTATTGTGCAAACGCTGACACCACAGTACCTCCAGCCCTGCAGCAGGGAAATTGTTTAGTGAGCCCACTTCACGTTAGCACAAGTGGTACACAGAAGCAGGATCTCAAGTCTGTGATTATGACAGGTATTTATTCCAAAAATAATCTGATATTTTTTTTAAAAATCCCCTCCCAAAGTAGTGTTATGTACAAGTAGGAGGCTGGAAGGCATTATTTTTGGAAATAGTAACAACTATACGATAGATACCTTAGAAGATGGAAGACATTAAAATAGCCAGGTTGCCTTTTTTGGGGGAGTTTTATTGGTTCTGGTTTTCAGTTTTATTAATTCAGCAATCTAACATTAATCTTGTATTTTCTGTTTCTCCCCCAAGCTGACATGGATAGCCTTGAAGGTAATGATACACCCAAGTCCTCTCACAAATCATTCCACCAGAGTCACAAACTCCACACCCATCACCAGCTCCAAGGAGGGGCCATTAAGATGGCACAGTCGTGAGACAGACAGTGCCCCCTTGCCAGGCCACCTCACTACAGTGCATCCATCCTCTGGGACCTTGTGGTTTTTCAGCCGGAGCGGGTTTTGGCATTAATCATAATTGGACATTTTTTTGGCTAGTGTCGACCCATCCAAGCCAATTACTATGAGCCCAGTGGCCACTAAGTAAATATCCTTTTTTCCATGACGGGCTGCCCAGTAGCCCAGCGGGTTTGAATGTGCCCTGTGTACAGGCCAAGATGGTGAAAGCCACAGAAGCTGTGTAGGACCCAGTGTTCTTGTCTTAAAAGACTTTTGGACCAATGGAGATGAAAGTAAAGCAGGTCAGATGAGACTGAAGAAGATGCTTGCAGAAGGGGCCTGTGTCTGGAACATTTGAGAAGTCAGTTTCCTTCCCTCATTCCACCTCATACGTCCAGGGACATAGTTAGGCAGATGCAGGGATTTTCCGAGGAATATTTTTCCTTACAATGGTAAGTTGCCTTCTTGTAAGCAAAGGGCTCTGTGTGACTTCTTGTCATATTCTGTTCCATGAAAATTTTGGACATAACATTTTTAGACCTGGTAAACTATCTTTGGTGCCTGGACTGATCCTGAAGAGGACCCAGGCTCCTCTGGGGCCTCCAGCCCTCGCCTTTGCTGCTCTGCAGCAGGCTGGGGGAAGGGGTACTGCTGGCACTGGAACCTGAGCAGACCCTGACTCCGACGACATCCCAGGGTTCATTGCTTTGCCACCGTGTTGGTGTGATGAGTGTTAATCTTTCACAGGGTGACATGGATTGAAGGTGTCAGCGTTTCATGATAAGCCTTGTATTTGGGACCTTGTAACTCCGTCAGAAATTTATCATTGGGAATGATAGTTAGAAATCCGATGCTGGCTGTAGTTAGATCTGTGTATGTGAGAAGCAGGAGGCATAACAGGGTTAAAAATGTTTCCAAACCAGATAGTAAATATTAATCTTAAAAGAAGCACTTAAAATTTTACTTTGAAAATATTTTAGACGGATATATGTCCAAGTTATTGCTATTAAAATCTTTGTCAAAAAGGGCAATTATTTTGATATTTTGGGGAGAAAGCATGTGCAGAGCAGTGTACTATCTGCAGGAGACCCATCAAGCTGTACCTTCCATTTGGGAAGGTAGGTGGAAACACTCCTCATCGCCTTGCTGGTGATGGAACCCCAAGCCGAGACCCGGGTGAGAAAGGGAGGCGGGCCTTTTCTGTCCCTTCCCCAGCACACAGGACGCGTGGACTTGTGCAGCCCCTGTTGTTACTGCCTTGCTCCTTCTTGTTTCCCCTGCAGTATGCACTTTATAAAAAGATGACACAGGCGGCCATCCTTATCCAGAGCAAATTCCGAAGTTACTACGAACAAAAAAAGTTCCAGCAGAGCCGGCGCGCCGCCATGCTGATCCAGAAGTACTACCGGAGCTACAAGAAGTGTGGCAAGAGGCTGCAGGCTCGCCGGACGGCGGTGATTGTGCAGCAGAAGCTCAGGTGGGCTGTGGAGATGCTGGTGGCGCACAGCCAGCCAGGCAGGGGACCTGGCTTGCCCCACAGGCCCAGGCTCCCCTGGGACCTGATGCATTCAAGCCACTTCCTTTTTAGAACCTTCTGGGTGTTGTGGCTTTGTACAGTGACACCTGTGCTGTGGCGCCCTTTTGTCCATTGAGCCCCTCTCTATGCCAACCCCACCCCATCGTATTTTGGTGTTGCCGCCCACTTTCCACTTCCGTCAAAATTTGGCAAGACCAAAGGTTATGCTCCAAGAGAGGTCACCCCATATGGTAGTCTAAATTGTGGAGCTACTGTGTAGAAGACTTCGGAAGAATAATTAGGGTTACGCTATTCTATTCTAGAAAGTCTAATAAAAACCTTGAGCAGAGCACAACACATTGATGTACAGAACAGATAATATCCCAAAGAAAGTCAAACTCAGGCAGATGGACCTCTGAACTAAGGAAGTCTGTCTAGTAATGGTGCCTTTTTCCCTAGCATGGCTTACAGAATGGTAAAAGGACATTAGGGGATATCTTGTTTCCAGGCTTCGTGGTGTCCCCTTAGAGCCTGATTAGAGTCCCCACCTCCACCCCTGACTCAGCACTGCGAGGGCAGTGGGCGCTTCCACTGCTGCCCTCATTACATGGACTGTGTTCCACGTCCCCAACGCACAAAAGCTGTTAACCTTTACAGGGCCCTTATTGTGACAGTCATCTCTTCTGACTTTTCTCAGGAGCAGTTTGTTAACCAAAAAGCAAGACCAAGCTGCTCGGAAAATAATGAGGTTTCTACGTCGCTGTCGCCACAGGTACATTAATTCTCATCTATACATTTTACGCATCAAGAATGATAAAATAACCTTAACCTTCTTAACCATCCACTAACTCCCGGGTAATGCCAATATCCCCAGCAAATACGAGGTACACATCTCAGATGCCACAGGACAGTAGAGCTCACTGACTAGGCACTAAGTTGCTACCATGAGACCGCCGGAAACCAGTGCAGACTGGACTCTGTTCCCCAAGTGGAGATTACACCAGTGGCTTTGTGTGTTGACTGGGGTATGAGTATAATTAAGTTGGACTAGCTATTAATTCAAGCTTCTCTTTAATCTGTTATTTATATGGCACTTTGCGCTAGAGTCATCCTTACTGTGCTAACATACATCCAAACAGAACATGGTTTCTTTTCTCATGGAAAGGAAGCTGTGAACACCATCCCGGGTTTCTGAGCTAGTCTTTCCACTAAACACCTGCTGCCCCCTGCTGGACGTGCCGGTTATCAGCGGGAGTTGGTCTGTGATGAAAACTGGGAGAAGCTCCTGGAATGGGAAAGGTAGACTCTGAGGTTACAGCTGCATTTCCATTAGGAGGAAGGGGTACCCGAGAGCCCAGTGCTGGGGACACAGCCTCTGCTGGTGGAGCCCAGGGAGGGGAGCAACTCTCCTCACACCTGAGTGCTCTTGACGAAGGCTCGTCCTTCACCTAGACTTTGGGGGCTGGAGGGAAGTGTGTGGTTTCCTCCATGTAGATCAGTATTGCGGTCTGGGACCTTAGCAGCAGCCATGGGAGCATGTGCGACTGACCTTCCCTGTGGCCGTGGTGTCTCCCGTGCATCCGCTGTGCAGCTGACAGTCGCAGACTTACAGCAGGCTCCAGCGTGTCCTGTCTTAGTCCCTTCCCTGTTCTGTTGTGCCCCAGCCTCAACATCATATTTAACTTGCTGCCTTGGGGCCTCACTTCAGCTTTTTCTTACTCTTAAAAGAAAGAGTTGGTTGCTCATTTTGAAAATACTTTGCCTTTGTGAGTGAATAGGGTCTCACTGGCTACTTGTACTTTAAATCAGCAACAGGCGGAAATATACACAGCCACCATGTCAACAATACTAAAAACTTCCAAAGAGCTTTTGTTCTTTAGGGATGGGGTGCTCTCGAGCTGCAAGGTGGGGAAGGGTGCTCAGGAATGCGCTGGGCAGTGCACGCACTCTCCACCATGCCAGCTCGAGAGCTAACAAGTGAGATCCAGTACAAATACCCTTAAATAATAGGAAGCCCTGCCAGGAAATGCATAACCAACTGTATAATCATCAGTGGAAGCCAGTGCGTATGGCTGGGACCTCAAGAAATTGATTCTGCAAGCCTTACTGAAGTCAATTATTCAGTCATCCTTTCACTTGGCATTCGATTGCTGGTGACCACAGAACAGCTGATTGTCCATTTGGTGAAAATACCAAGGACTTCCCTAGGCCCTTTCCCTCCCCATCTTGGGTGTTCACAGCCCCTTCTTCCCTTTTCCTCTTCTGCCTACAAAATGCAAACCTCAGGAAGGCTCTGCCCAGCGCAAAGACCACACCAGGGCAGAATCACACAGCACTTCTTCCTTCATCTACTTTCCCAGCAGATTCTATTTTCAAGAAAGTTTCCTTAACAGGGATCTTCCCCCCTCCTATGCCAGGGATCTTTTTTAGGCAGCTTCAAACAAAGCAGAATATTCGCAGGTTAAATTGCACTGTTCTCCGCCCCCCATTTCTTCTGGTCTTACCCTCAAACTTTGAAGATAGATGGTAGGTAGGTAGAGAGGAAGTGCTTTAGGAGAAAAATTACAGGAAGTCCTGTCTTTATTTTTCTTGCATTTATTTATTACCACGGCCATGCCCTGTGTTTACAGTGGGTGAGATGAGAGAGTAAGATATTTAAACAAAACATAAATTCATAAAAGGCTACCTCCCAGAAAGTAGGCTGAACAAAGGAGCCCTTCCACTCCTGTTTTGGAGTTCTCTTTTTGTAAACTGGTAGAGAAGAACTTCCTGAAGATTTCTGCCTTCCTTAGGATTGTATTTTAACTAGTCACAGCCCTGTAAGAAGGTGCAGAAAGATTCGTTACGAAGAGAACATCAGATTATGGGCTCTGGGTGTCTGTTCATGACCTGGCACAAAATAAAGACCCTTATTGGCTCTTTTCTTGACCTTTTCTAATTCAGATGTTAGAAAAAATGTACAGATGAATTTTAATATTCTGTGTATACTGAGTATATAAGATTAGTTTTTACTTCCCATTCCTATATATCTAATTAACATATTCAATTAAGAAGCTTGAAATCCTGAATATCTGCCCTAGAGGTTTTGTTTTAAATTTATACTTTCCCTAGACTATGTACAATCCTGTTTCCATTCTGGTTTATTCAGTATTATTTTGAGAGAAACCATCATGTTTATTGTGCTTAGAACCATTAAAGTCTGTATTACATAGCAAACCTCATGTGACACCCTCTCAACCAGGTGGGTAGATGGCTCCCGGAATCACTGAGACACCCGTGTGTTTTAAGACGTAAAGATAAATTGGTTAATTTTCTGCCTGCTCATTTCACAGACCCCACCATCACTCTTTTTCTTCCTTCCCAACAAAGAATCACTTCATACTCTTTTTGGTTGAAATAAAGCTATTTATAAGATTTCTGTTGTGACCCTCATATGCTAATAGCTCTTTGGTATTGTTTTACTGTCTAAAGCCCCCTGGTGGACCATAGGCTGTACAAAAGGGTGAGTTTAGCTGCCTGCTAGCCAGTTTATCTTTATCTTCCATTTTCAATATTTTGCTTTTTGCCTGCTTGCATGGGGCTGCAGCCTAGGTATGCCAGTAAGTTTCCCATCCATTTTGAATGAAATAAAATAAGATACAAACTAACCCTAATTACTAACACTGCTGTTTTATACCACAAGAGAACAGTCACAGACAATAGATTTAGAAATGCATGAGTAGCTGAGAGGGAGGGCCCTTCCGAGACCCCTGCAGGGCATGCTTGGACTTGTGGAAGACACCTTCCACTCACACAAATAGCTGATGGGATAAGTTTAAATCTTTATAAGGTTATGTCATAAAGAAAACGTTAAACAAGTGGTTTTTTGTGATTAAAATAATTTGCCAAATCAAATTTTCTCAACTACTGGTTTTGTCAACATTTTTAAAGCAAGATGTCTCCCTAGGCAGTAGTAGACTTTTTTTTTTTTTTTAACTGATCTATTTCTTGTTTAGAATTAGCACTTCCATGTTCCCCTGCTTCTGCAGTTTCACTGTCTAAATCTGTCTCCCCTGTGCTGTGAGGTGAGTCAGTGTACAAAGCTGCCCTTTCAGAACCAATCCAGGATGTTAGTTGTAAAAGTGAGCAAAGCGACTCCAGCACTTCATCAGAATGCTGAGTGGAGAAAATGTGGGGTGTAGAATCTTAAATCTGTGCATTTTACATTGTACTTGGGAGTGGCTATTCCCAAGGAATTTGTATTCTGAAGACGTTACCACAGATAGGTATGCAGTAGACACTATTAGTGTTCCCAAGATTTTAGAACATGCTGCTGATTTGTGAGTATTCATCTGGCCCTGTGCCAGATGCAACTCTAACCCGCTTAAATACAATACAAGATTTAAAGCTAGGAAATGAATTCGTCGACATTGGACCTGAATTTAGATCAGTTGGAACTTTTTCTTACAGTCTTAAGGGAAGGTGAATTTAAAGCATAACAGGGAAGTTATCTCCATTAACCACATTCACTACACCCTCTTCTTAACCTTGGACAATACTTTGGTCACTTCTAAGATTTCTGAGAAATGATCATAATTCACAGAATCTTAAAACTTCTAATGTTTCTGGAAATATTCCCCATCGGACTAGACTTATTTATTTGTTTTGTTTTGTTTTGTTTTTATGTGGGTACCAGGGGGTCGAACTCAGGACCTCGCGCTTGCCAGCAGGCACTTGTGCCGCTGAGTGATATCACCGGCCCATTTTTCCTTTTTATGTGGGTACCAGGAGTCAAACTCAGGACCTCACGCTTGCCAGGCAGGCGCTTATGCCGCTGAGCTATCTCACCGGCCCTATTTGTTATGTTTTAAGGCAGGGGTTGGCAAACTTTTTCTTAAAAGGCTTAGGAGTCAGTATCTTAGACTTTGTGGGCCGTACAGTCTGTTCCAACTTCACAGTTCATCCACTGTAGCCAGAACACAGCCAAAGACAATGATAAAAGAGTGGTCGAGGCTGTGTTCTGATACAACCACACAAATAGGCCTGGGGCTGGGGTTGGCCCACAGGCTGTCGTGTGCCAACCTAGGGCTAGAATTGAGTATTTATGAATTCTCCTGATGACCTTAGCTGTACTAAAGAACATCTTGTCTATTTTAAAACCATTAATAGTTGATGGAGAAATTTTTTAAAAGCAACTACATGTATAAACGTAACTGATCTTGTTTAGTGTTAGGCAGTTATGGTAGAAGCATTTCCAGTCCCATGGAGAAGAACTGGCTCAGAGATGTCTGTGCTTGAAATGTAAGAGGAAAAGAGACAAGAATCTCCCCATCGCCCTCTCTGTGTTCCCTCTCACCTTCTGCACATATAGATGATACTTCTTTCCATTGAAAAGCCTCTGAGAGAACAGATGCATGCTCTAGTTCTCAACTGAACCGGGAGTTGTAGAATCATGCATGTTAAATGCAGTGCCGAAAGCCTGCTTCAAGGAACCAACATTTTATTAGAAGTGGTTGCTTATGCATTTTTGAAGCCTGTCCAGTATGTTAATGATCATTTTTAAGAGTACGTTTTCTAAAGGTGTTTTTTAATGCCAACCAGAGTCCCTACTTTAATTTCTTTAGTGCCTGCTGCATTCTGTTGTGAACTCCTGAGACTCCTTCTCTTGCATGGAAAGTTTGAATTTCATAACATCCTTATGCCTCATGCAGTTTAGGGAGTTTGAGAGAGGGGCTGAGAGGTTCTGAGGTGCCGTCTGGAATGGTCATGTGTATCTGATTGTATGAACTGAGGAAGAGTTTATATATAGCATTGTGTAATTATCGATAAGATCTCTTCTCCCTCTCTCTTCCTCAGAGAAGTCACAGTGGCACTCCATCTTAACATTCCCCAAGGGGAAATTTTTCTTGGGAGCCAAGCATTCTCTGAGGAGGATTTGTATTCCTGTGATTTATGTCAAAAAACTTATTTTGTTTATTTATACAACACACCATACTTAAGACATTTAAGGTTTATACATTGAAAAATAATATTTGAAAATAGAAAGAATCAAGGTTTGTGGCACAGTATTTGGTTCCCAGGCAGTGAGCAGGACGCCTGACAGGGAGGCTCTGTCAGGCCACAGAATTCAGACGCAGTGGACTTGGTCCGGCCGCACAGCTCTGCAGACTGTTGGGGTCTTATGCTCGTCAGTGCTTGTGACAGGGTAAGAAGAAAACCACCAAGCAGTCTTCACCGAGTCCAGCTGACTTTTATTTTTATTTTTATTCAGCCTTTCCTTCAGGCTTAGCCTCTCATTTACCCAGAACTGACAAGAGAGTCACTAGATTCCTGATGCTGACAGGGGTTTGGTTCGGGTTTTTATCTCAGACACAATAACTGTCTATTTAGGAGAGACCTTTTGTCGTACACCGAGATACTGAAGTCAACTCTTTTAATTATTTATTTTAGTTAATCTAGGTGATAAAACCAACTCAAGCAAATGACTGAATGATTTTTAAGCTTTAAGAAACATTTAAGGAGTATATGCTGAAAATACCTCTTTTCAGCTGGATTTTCAGTATAATTGACAGGGTGTTACTCAGTTTTATAGCAGAAGATATATCGTACATATTGGAAATAACAAATTGTTGACTTATATAATAGACTTAATCCTCAAGGTATTGAAATTTAATTGGCCTAAAAAATGTCTCTTTTTTGGAAGAAAAATGGTTTTCCACTTCTCTCAAAGACATTTCTTTTTTGTGGGCAGCAGAAGCTGTTCTGGAAGATGAGAGAGGCCATTCTGTGGGAAGTGTTTTCTAGACAAAACCCTCCCTTCTCCATATGACGTCATATTTCTTTGAGAGAGCTTTATAAGCTGCACAGTCATTTCTGGTCCTCAGTAGCAGCACTGGAAATTCTGGTATTAAATAACCTATTTTCTTATAAATTGCTGGCCCAGTTACTTGTGTTCAATGAAGCTATCCTACTGACATAGAAGAACCTTAATGGGAGGAAGAAGAGATAACATGTTTTGAGCACAAATTCTTAAGCAACAGATTTCCTCTATATTTGCGAGCTGGGTTCACAAACACTTGGTCAGAAGCTGCCAGTCATTTTGGTAAGTAGTGATGTCAGCCAAGCAGCTCGGCCTTGATATGTACCCATGATACGTCCCGTGGGTCCTCACTGACTTCCAGAAGTTACGTTTACACCTTTTGCTTTGTTGTATGCACTTTGGTCCTGGGGACAGGTTTCTGACAATGCCCTGGAAGAACCTCGAGAAAAGTAAACAGTGTTCTAGGGTCAACAAATGGGGTGTCACACTGCTTCAGTTACATCTGCCACGAGGCCTGGTTTCCAGGAGGCCCAGTATATCCAGTGAGGAGTAAGAAATGAATGTGGGTGTATCATAAGGATGTATTTTAAATCTCCAAAGTAATTTTGTCTCACTTGCCTCTTTTAGGAAATGAATATTTTTGGAGCACAGCGGTGTGTGTTACATTGCAGACAACATGCTCTGTGTCATTCTTATTGGGCCTCTCTGTCTCTTTTGTTTTGCAATCCAAATGAGATTTCTGGAAAATGGCAAGATCTCTCTTTTCCTAAATTCCCCACAAGCCCTTGCAGCTCTCAGAGCAACAGGTAACTAACTAATCAGAAAGCCGCATTGGGCTGCCCTGTCTTATTTTTGACGTCCAGCATTGCAAGAATATACCTGCTGAAATCCACTGACTCATGAAACATTTCTCTGGCTGAGCATAACTGAGTAGATGTAATGAAACGGCTTTGCCTTATGCTTTTCCCATGGAGCCATTGTTCGCTACGAGTTTCTGAAGCAGGCCTGCTTCATTTACCATGAGTTATCATTGGACGTCTGATGGAGAGATACCCCCTGGGCTTCTGCTGGCTTCCAGTGCTGTTGCTTACGACATCACTTCAGTACATTATGATGCGACTACTTCTTTTTGTTTGAGGCTGCCACAGCATCCCAAAGTGGTGCTCATTTTCAACGTAGAATGCTTGGGGAAATCCTGGGATAGTCTTTAATTTAATAGTCGAATGGTCACAGGTCAGAGTCTTGCTGTCCCGATTACTATAACCGCATGCTAGCAATGTGAGGGGTACTCTCCAAGTCACTGGTGCGGGGTTCTGAAACACAGTCCACGCAGCTTGCTTTAGGGAGGCCTAGCCTTGTTCCTACAGAAGCTGCTATAGCCGTCCCGTGTTACTTGTCCTTATGACCCAAAGGAAGACTGTTTTGCTTGTCTTCTGTGTGATGGGGTTCAGAAGTCAGCACGGTTATAATGGGATTTTTTTCAGAGATAACCTGGGCATGTGTAGGTTCAGTTTTACTAACTCTGAATGAGCCTCACATTTGCAGTTCCTTAAGAGAACCAAAAACTCAGCAACCCTTAGTTGAATTTGTGTAACATAACTCAACAAAAGTACTGAGTACCTACATTCTAAGTACAGTATATAGATTTAGTGATCACAGGTACTGGATCTTCAAGTGTAATTCCAATTTAAGAAATTCAGTCTTGGGCCGGTGAGATAGCTCAGTGGCGTAAGCGCCTGCCTTGCAAGCGCGAGGGCCCGAGTTCGACTCCCAGAACCCACATATGAAAAAAGGGCCGGTGATATCGCTCAGCGGTACGGGCGCCTGCTGGTGCACGAGGTCCTGAGGTCGACCCCCGGTACCCACAAAAAAAAAAAAAAAAAAAAAAAAGAAAGAAATTCAGTCTGTCTTCATCAAGTTTATGTTTCTAACACAGGTACTATCAGTGAAACCAGTTCAGGCAACTGATTTTGGTCTAAATGAATTTTTCCTCCACTGAATTTTCCAGTTTATGTCATGTGTATGCAACATTTATGAGACATAGTTGTAACAGATGGATAAAATAACACAAACCTTTTCTTTTAAAGAATGACAGCAGAAATAATTATAACAAAGGAAGTAGATACTCATTGTAGCAAATTTTAGAAATAAAAATAAGCAAAGAGAATCATCCAGAGATTAGTAATTGTTAAACTTTTATTGTGTATCCCTGTTGGTAAAGATGTATTTTTAGTTACCATATGCCTTTTAGTGAGTGTTTGTGTCCTTGATTGATAACAAGTCAAAACAAATTTCTTTAACTATTTGAAACAATGATTTGAAATATCTATTTCTTAGAATTTTTTGAAAATTCTGATATTGTCAGGTGTTGTTTCAAATCACTTCAGTGACATAATCATTTTCTATTTCTTTGGAGACAGTATAACTGTCAAACAGTATTTTATCCAACTGACATTTGATTTAAAATAAAAATTAGGCCCCCATCTCATCCTAATAACCTACCCTCAAGTTCTGATTTCAGTAGGGCAGATTATAAAACTCAGTTCCACGCACACTTGCAGAGGTAAGTTCACATCAGCATGGGCTGTAAATCACAAACAAGGCTAAAGTCTTTTTTAACTCTTAGGCACGTTCTTCTTATGCATGTTTTTGGATTCTGAATTTAACTGTATTATAAAATTGACAGGTACATTTTATGCGAGGTCTTTTTGCTCCATATATAGTGTCTCATAAAGGATGACATCTTAGAACTGAGAAAATATAATTGTCAATTTTGTACTGTGGAGATCTTCCAAATGCATGTTTTCTCTAAACTCATTTGGAAAAACTAATAAAATAAGAATTTTTAAAAATTCTGTGTTTCCTAAGAAATATTTAGAGGCAGTGGAGTAGTAAGACAAAAACAACCGGCTTTGAAGTCAGCCAAATGTGGGTTCACATTCCTGTCAGCCTTTTATTAACTACATGATTTGAGGCAGGTTGAATAATCTCTATATGATTTATAGGATGTATAAATGTAGAACCTAAGATTCTACATTTACAAATTGGAGATAATGGCAGGACTTAATTTATCGGAGATAATTGTGAAGACTACATAAAGTAACAAATATTAAGTGACCTGTAAAGTTATTGGCATATAATGAGTATTTTTCCCCCTAATCCCTCCTTTAAGAGCTTTCTGGGAACAACAACAACAACAAAACTATGCCATTTAAGTAATTTTGATGTCATTTATAATGCTAGTACAGTTGTGGTAACCTCATGATAAAACTAAGAACTAAATTTTCTACTTTAGCTCAGGAGTTATGCCAAGCCTAGAAAACAGATCTAAAAACTAGAATGTTCTCATTTTCCTTGTGTATTTTGATGTGCACTTCTCCTCAATGCTAAGGACACCTTTAATTTTATAGCAGAGCATTTACACGTTAACTTCGAAACCTTACGAAAATTTAGTTCATTCTTTAATTTCTTTCAGAAAAATAAACAAAATCCCACCAAAACAAATGTGACCATTTTAACTAGAAAAAAAGTTTTAAGTTATACCTACCCTGATAACAGATTCCTTGGTATGAGACTGCATAAAACATTCCGTGTTTATAATTCATGCTCCTTTTTATTTCATCTCTGTGATGAACTTAATATTTTTAAATCATTCCTGTTCATTCTACAGGATTGCGAGTGGATATGTGTTTCTGCTACCAGAGTTTGAGTTCAGAATTCTTTAATTGTAGAAATTCCATCCATGACGGGGTCACTTGGTATTTGTGAATGAATCCTGTGCTAGCGCAGAAGCCCCATGTAGAGTCAGCAGCATGCACATTGGCAGTGATTCAGCGAACAGGTCTGCACAGTACAGACACTGCATGTCCAGAAGTAACACTGGCACCCGTGCATGCCTCTGCATTTTTCCAGCCCAAGGGTTCTTAGTATAGATATTGCATGTTTAAAAAATTGAACACAGACTATAGCATGTTTCAATTTTTAAAAAGCCATTAATTTATCAAGTATGCATGTCCACACTTAGGGACTCATAATGATACAAAATTTTGTACTGTCATATGACTCAAATTACCCTAAAATTTAATAAGCCATGGCATCTTTAATTATAAGATTTAAAATTAAGCAGTATATGGTTCTAGTTAGGAACATAGCCGTATATCCTAAATGTGGCTGTTAGGAAAGAAGGACTAACGGTTTGGGAGTACACTGCTTGTCACTGTCACTTGTAAATGTCACATGAAGACTAAGCCATAGCAAGTGCAGCAAGTCAAACAAGTAATTTTTCAAACAGTAATTTTAGTATTGATGACAAAATGATAGTTTTTCTTCTGAAAGAGCATCTTCTCTCTGAAGAGATTATGTCAGCTTTGCAGAATACTCAGAAATGATTCTGCTTGGAGGTGGTAAATACACATTTTTTCTTAAATTACTATTAGACTATATGTGTCATTCCATCGAGTCCCAACCTATGTAACTTACTAAGGTTTTTTTTCCAGGATGTTTTATTCCTGAGTGTTATCAAGAGTCTATTTAGAAAGCAAGCTAGCATTCATCGTAAAATAAAACTTTAATTTACTGGTATAATGTAAGACGATAGGCAAGACCTTACCCCGAGAAGATCAGAGGAATATATTTGAAATCATGGGCCTCTGCATAGGGCTGTAACAAAGAGATTTTCCTCTTTATGCATCAGAGGTGTCCTAAGAAACTCCGGCTTCTGTTTGTCTATGATCATCCTCCCCACCCACTGCTGGAGAACAAATGCTCTTGTATGATAGGTAGCACTACACACAGTGCCTTACACAGCATGCGCTAACTTGCACTGGATCATTCTGTTTGCTATTAAGGCAAGCTGAAAATTGTTTGTCAGTGCGGAAAGATATTCTTACAGCCACTTCCCTGTTGCCCGTCTACATCAGGTGCCACATTAAAAAAAAAAAAAAAGGCAGATTTTTACATTAAAAATGTAAATCGGGTCAGGTGTAGTGGTGCACGCCTGTAACCACAGCTACTTGGGGGACTGCAGCGGGAAGGTGGTGAGTTGGGCCAGCCTGGGCAACTCAGTGAGATCCTGTCTCAAAACAAAAGAGGGGCTGGAGGTGTAGTTCAGTGATAGAATGGCCCTGGGTTTGATCCCTAGTAATACCAAAACAGTAGATTAGACAGACAGACGGATAGGGAAAGACTGGAGGTGATAATAGTTTGCCGATGTGATCGTTCCATTTTAAATTTGTGTACAGTATGTCCGATAAGTAGAACAGAGTCCCTTTTCAGCATCTGACTCTACTGCTGTCCATCTGGGAATTCTTAGAAGGAACCTGAAGTCCCTTAAGTTCATTGTGGAATGGGGGGAAGCAAGGTATTGTGAAAATCAGAGCCGCCACAGCACATGAGGAGAGGGTAGCGTTGTGCAGTGTTAATGATCATGTTCAGGATGGCTGACGGTCTCGAGTCTATGAACAGGGCAGTACTTCCGTCCTTAAGTCCATATAAAATTTAAAAAATGTGCAGGCAGTTTCCCTAGTTTCCATCACATGGAATTATAGGGAATTAATGGTGGCCCACCAGGTCAAAAAAGAAGTTATTGGAATAAGTTTTTCTAAGATAAAACACTTGACCTTGATTTAATACAATAGAATTTGATTCTGCTGTTTTTGGAGCATGTGATGTAGAACCAAGTTTTAGAATTATTTTTAAAAGATCACTGTAAGTAGGGTCATTTCTCCTGAATAGACTGCTCCGCAGTTTCAGGGAGCTTCCTTTGCTGTCAGTCTAAAAGGGGTGTCGTCTTGGCTTTTCATTTTAGAGGGATGGTAATAGCATTTTCCTCTCTTTGGTCACAATATCACTATATAGTTATCGCCTGGTGTTCTCTTTTGTTTCTCTTCCAGAGTGAAAGAATTGAGAAAGGCCAAGGAACTTGAAGACACACAGCAGCATCCCTTAGCAATGTGACATTGCTTTTCAGACTGTTTTCATTTCTGTTTTTAGCAGAGACATGCAACAAAAACAGACGCGCACACGTGCACACACACACACACACACACACACAATCCCTCTGCAGTTTTGGGGAGAACAGCTGCAGGATTTTAACAGGAATGTTTGGTCATTGCATTTGCACTTTCATGGACAACTTTTAATTTGATCAGCAAGACATCTTGGAACTCAATCTTCTGTTGGGTCATAGGAAAACAAGACACCAGGAGGAACTGAAAGAGGGTTTTCTTCTTAGGAAGAAGCCGTTTTCCTTCTCATATAGGGCTGTATTCAAACATCGTGTGGAACTGTACAAATATTTATACCAAAAATATAGATAAGAAAAGGTGGGGACGCGCTAGCGACAAGGAGAATGCTGCACCTGCACCCGTGGTTATCTCCAAGAAGCTGAATCTGTGGGATGGATTCTCAGTGGAGGGCTTAGATCATACAAATCTTTATTGGGTCCGTGCGTTCTCATTTCCTTCACTGGTTCTTATTTTATTTCTGTTCATTTGTTTTAATCTCTACAGCACACTTAATGCAACTTAAAATCTGCAGGTTTTTAGTGTCTTGTGGAAATTTGCAGAGGGGCGCGTGTGTAGTAAACGGGTAATGCATGGGAGATAATGAAAAGCAGCTTACAGAGTTTAAATTTATTTTCATGTCCCCCCCACCGCCCAAGAGCCTGCGAGGATAGTAATCATCTCGTCCCTTTTCTCATGTTCAGCACTTTAATTTTTTTGCCTTACTTTCATGTGCAATGAGAATTACTTAAGAATTGGTAAAGCATGTAGCCTTTTTTAGTAACCTTGGAAACTAGTAATTCCAAGAAATCATAAACCTTGCCTGGACATTTGCCACCTAAACAACCAGTGTGGTGCTGCGTTCTGGCCAGTAAATTCCATGTTTTTGGCTCTATCTCATCCAAACTGGTTTCTGTGTATATATAGAAGGTAGAAATGAAAAGTGAGAAAATATTTGAAAGGGATTATATTAATTGCTAAATATTTTATTCACAAAGGTCAATAACATGGCAAGATAAAATTATTTGTATAGTTTTGTCTGAGCGAGGAAAATGTGGATGTATTGTTTGTATATATTGTATATATTAAAGAGATACGTGCATGAAATCAAGAAAAAAGAAATGAACAAAAGCAAAGCATTAGTGGCTATGGTCTGTAAAATGAAACAAAAAAAACTTTATTTCACTATAAGAGTACTTTATTTTAAATGTTCTTTAGAAGAACATTTTGCTAAAGCATGATTAAACTGCAAAAAAAAAAAAAGAGCTACTGTATTTAGACTTAGGAACAAAGGCAGAGTAACATTACTTAAAAAAAGGATATGTTTACATTTAATTTTGGCTACCAGGAGTTTAGTTTTATTTTATTTAAAAAATTTTTTTGCCAATGGTGCCAAGTAATGTGAATGCTAATATTTCTTAAGAAAATTAAGTTACTTTTGCAAAACAGATAATCATAAGATGAATCCTTATATAGCTTAACACCATCCACTCACTCCAACGAAGAACACTTAGAATGATCAGAACCTGACAAAAGAAATAGTAGGAAGAGTAGAAAAATGTCATGTTTTCATACCTCCTGCTGGAAATCGGAAACTGTAATTAAATTGTACAAAAAAATGAAAAAGACAAAGACTGGTCTTGTAGGGATGTTATGGTATATTACTATATCCACATAACGAGGAGCCAAAGAAATCTGATGCTTTTAAAAATTAAACTACCAATGTCAAATTGAAAGAATAAAGTTTGCATTTGCTGATGCCAGTTTAAAATCCCCAGGTTCGGTGTGAGGATCAGTTGGTGTGAAGCTGAGGTGTTTACTTGGTTCTGGCTGCCAACTGTGAGTTAAAACTCAAGGCTTGTTGTGAAGCCTAAAAATATTCACAAAGAAGCTTTTAAACTGGTGTCTTCAGAAGGAAGGTAGATACAAAAAGATTGTGGTAAAAACTGGGGTCAGTGCTCTTGGTGCCTTTTCTATAATTGTACTTGTTTTTTAATTACTTCCTTTCACTGCCAACCTCGAATTACTGTACAGTATATGTCTTTCTGCTTGTGATCAGCTTTGACAACAGTGACAGCCCCACAACTAGTAGCCACCTGTACATTTGTAAACTGACCTGACTCAATTTTGTTTTTAAATGTGTGGGTTATGTTGCAGCTGTTGCAGTCCCCCCCAAATGCCTATTATTTTACACAGTTTGACCTGTAGGAAGACACTTGAGTAATTTACCAACACACAATTGCATTCATAACTGGGAACAGAATGTGAAAGCCAGCTCTTTCAGAATATCCTATATTAATACTGAATTTGGATACATTTATTCCATTTATTATGGTACACATAACTGATCTTCTGACCAGAGTAATGACCTCAGTGGATTTGCTTTAACCCTCACATTTATTTTTCTTTTTTTAATGTTTCACATGCTACATTCTTAGCTGAATAAGAAAATTCCAGATGATAGAGACTTAAATAGAACTAGGAGGTTCTTGGAAGGGATAGGAAGTAGGTTCAAAACCTGCCAGTACAACTGTGAATCCTAGGTGAGGTAAAAATGCACTTCCACTGAAACAAAGCATTTCTGACCGCTTTTTCTTGGTTGTGAATCTTAATTTCGAATATACGATGATAGGTAAGCGCAGCTTTCTTGGATAATCTGAATTCCCAAGTGCCAGGAGTAGGATTTCATTATAAAATTAATAGCTAACCTTATTCTGTCTCCTGAAGATTTAATTGCTATTCTTGTTACCCATTCAAAATCAGCTGTACTGTGTGAACAAAATAAAGACAATAACACGAACCCCTCTCTGGCTGCACGGTCGCTTCTGGCAGTTCCACACAGTAGTTGGCGCCCAATGGGGGGTCCCTGAGACTTGCATGTAAAACTAGTCTAGATGTCTTCTTTTTTGTAAGTTTTATTTTTGTAATTGTGCATGTAAAGCATCATTGAACCAATGGATCTGTTGAAGAACTCAGCTGCTGGAAACCATGCAAAATGTTTTGAATTGCCCTTAAAATATGGAAAATGTTTTCTGAATGCTTTATATTCTTTCTGCTGTAAATTAAAAATGAAGAAAATTTCCCCATACCATGTGTGTTTTGCTTTAACTTTATACTGAAATCCAAAGTGTTGAGCACATGTTAAAAACCCTATGTAATAATTTAAAATATTTCCTTCTGATTCAGATACAATGTTTTGACATTGAATATTACATGTTTCAGATATATCCACCAAAGAAAACATTTTAGAGCTGCTTTTTTAGAGGAAAGCTTTTTACCTGTCTGTGCAAGCCTCTCAACACATCAATCATTTGTCTAAGTGCAGTTATTTGAAAGATACGGATGCCAATCTATATCCACCTTTTCAGTTAAAATCCTGAAGTTTTTAACAGGAGTATTCCAGCTGACTCCCATCAGCCTGCCTTTCTAAGTATTTTGTCATCTTTCTGCCATTCGCCTTTACTGCAGACAGAGCCTCTTGTCTCTCTAGGAGGCCACCCCCATCCATTTCAAAACTGCCAGATCCTGCATGACGAATCTCCCCACACAGTCCTCAGTGGATTCTACAGCCCGCTGAGTTTAAATGACCTCTGACTTGCTCCCCTGTGCCCACCCTGCACCCGTTGGTGGTCTGTGCACACTGTCGTGTGTGGTCTTTGTTCATGGTGCTTGTTCATCCCTTGCCTGAAAAATTCTGTTTAGCTACTCAACTAGGACCTCTGTGACTCTCTCGTTTGTTACGGTTAACATTTCTCTTCTCACTTTCATTTCCAGTTGGAAAAGAACGTTTGGTGTTGACTTTTCACTTATTTGACCTGTTGTGTGTGTGTTTCACTTGAGAGGCTGCCTCTGGGTAGGACAGTTTAGTGACAAGTGCTGTACAAAGTAACCCCATCCAGGGCTAGTCTGTTAGGGCTGCTGGACTACAGAAATGGAGAAACTCGTCTAATGCCGAGGCTCCCTTTGCCGGATGATAACATGATCCGTGCTATGACAAATATTTGTGTCACTAGTGAAAAAGTAAAAGGGAACCTAATGCACCCCAAGCCTGTGATAAGGACCCCAAAAGGAACTTTCATTTCACAACTTTATTGGAAAAACATGGTGCTTCCCCAGGGCCGCTAGGGCAAGCCGGGTCACTAAGCATTAGTGCGTACGCTCTCCCTAATATCATCAGGAGCACAGAAATGATCCACTGGCCCCAAATGACGTAAGACCACGGCCCCACCCCCACTTAACTCAAATAGTCCCTTTCCGGTGCCCGAGGTGCCGCTGGGCTCCACAAGGTCCGGTCCGGGGAGGAGCGCCCGCCAGGCCACGCCTACTTCCGGCGCGCCCTCCGCCGCCGAGCGCGCCCCGCCCACTCCCCCCGGCCCCCCCCCCAGTGACGTCACCGCGGCACCACCTCCCCGGCTACGGGTGCGGGCTGCGGAGCTCCTCAGGTCGTCTGCCGCCGTCGTCGCCGCTACCGCCAAAATGTGAGTGATGCGACGCGACACGGGACGGCCTGGAGCCCCGGAGGCGGCGCCCAGTGGCTGCGCCCCGCGCCTGGCCAGGCGGCCGCTCGCCCGCCGCTCAGACGCGGGCCGCCATCGCACGCGCATGCGCGAGGGCCTGAGGGTGGGCGCGGGCCGGGGTGCGGACCAGGACCGGGGGACGTACCCCGCGCTGCGAGGGACCCGCGGCCGGGCGGCGGCTCCCGGAGGAAGCGCCCCACCCGGCCGCCGGAGCTTCCCCGAGGTCCTTGAGGCGGCCCGCAGGACCGGAAGTGCAGGGAAGGGACCTGGCCGCGCCCTGCGGTCAGAGTGGACCGGACACTCCTCAGGGCCCAGGTGCCCCCCGACCAGCCCAGGGCACCTGTGCTCGCGAGATACCTTGGCCTCGGGCCATCGCTCTCATGTGGAGCGAAAGCATCTTAGAGTGGCCCCAGAATCCCGGGGTAGCTTCGGGGTAACATTCGGAGAGTGCTGTTGTTAGGAATAACAAGACCCAGTATCCCCCTACAAGCTGCTCATGTCTCACCTACCGAGGAAGCTGCAGGTTTCCTAGAGGAACTAGGGGGGAACAACACTTGGAAGATACTTGCCGCGGCTGCTGTGCCAACAAATGGATCACAGTTCCTAAGATCTCACCATCCGAGGAATTAGGACCGGCTATGCCGGCTGCATTAACTTTCTAAACCTCACATTACTCATCTATAAAGTGGGGCCAGTGGGGTATCCCCCCTCAGAGGGTTGTGAGAATTCAGTGAGAAAATGCGTGGGAAGGGCTTAGCCTTAGGAGATGGCCCTAAATAGAATACTGTCTGCCAGACCCAAAGCTCTGTGAGGACAGTTATTGGATCTGCTGGATTCCTAGTCTCTGGTCATTGACAGAATGTTAATTTAAAATCATTGTTGACTCAGTGAATCAGTGATTGTTGTGTAAGCAAGGCACGTACTAGGGACTGCCTTGGATACAGAGAAGAGAATTCTAAAACCCGGAAGTCTATCTGAGGGGACACAAGACCTTTATCCTTGAAAAATCAAAGTGACACCAGCCAAGTCATGGGAGAAGTGAGGAGTTAAGTCAGAGTGGCTACGAAACATCTGCCTGGCAAGCAGTAAAGCCTTCGATGAAGACTGTGAAAGAAGCTGAGAGAAGGAGCATTCCTGCTACTTGCATTTCCCATTCACACCACCCCCATCCCTGCATGCAAGTGTTCCTAAGCCAGAATCTTTCTCCATACTGGAAAAAGGCGATTCTGCAATTCTTCATAACTATGAAACAGTTCTTGTCACAATATAATGTTTGTCTCCATTTAACATTTAATGTTTCCATTAAAACAAGTGAAAAAAAATTGGAAAGTAGTTTACCTACCCTGGGATCAGGCACTTCAGTGATGCAAAGTAGGTCCTATTATACCTTGGTGGTAGTCACTTTATCATGTGCGACAATCTTGGAAATTATGGAAGAATTATAACAAATGCTGGGACCATTATTCATTATTACAGGACAGATTTGTGGGGGCTTTAGTTCTGATACACAAAATCATTAATACTTAGATCTAGAATAATATCTTTGTTTTCAGAAGTATATTTGCAACCCTAATTCATTCATGCTTATGCCTTTACGCATTTCAGGTCTGCCGGATCCAGTGCAGCCACTGGCAGCAACCGAAGACTTCAACAGACACAAAATCAAGTAGAGGAGGTATTGCTCCAAGATTCTAAAATGTGAATTTTAAATAAACGGGTACACTCTGGAGATAAGTGTTTAAAAAAAGCACCATAAATGTGTGAATGTAAATTTTGACAGTATCATAAATGTAATAAAATCTGCCCCCTACTGTTTTTAGAAGCCCTGATCTAAGCAAAGCCAGAGTCCCCTGATTTCATGCTTATTTTTCTGCATCAGAATCACATACCTAAAACACAAACACAGAAACATTCCCCAAGAACCACTTTTTAAAATAGGATAATAAAGTTTTAAGTGTTAGGGCTAAATATTGTTCAAGCCAGAAATGAGTCCTTCGGATGAGATATTTTTGCAGAGGGCTTCGTCCTGCACTTGACTTCCCAGTCACCTGACCTGAGCAGCTCTGCAGAAAACATTCATCTCCCAGGTTCCCTCTGGAGGCACAGGCTAGATGTTGACAAACTGCTCTAGCCCCACAGATCTGTATTTGTAGAATTCTTTTTTTTTTTTTTTTTTTTTGTGGGTACCGGGGGGACGACCTCAGGACCTCGGGCACCAACAGGCACCCGTGCCGCTGAGCGATATCACCGGCCCCTTTTCCGTATGTGGGTTCACGGGAGTCGAACTCGGGCCTTCGCGCTTGCAAGGCAGGCGCTTAAGCCGCTGAGCCGTCTCACCGGCCCCTGTATTTGTAGAATTCTTGAGGACTTTTACAACGTCTTTTGTTCTGCCCTGTATATGCAGAACTAAAAACAAAGATTGGTGAGAAACTGAGACTGGTATTTCCCTATTCCTAAACGCCGTCACTGTCTGCACTTAGCTACACTAACAAGGAGAGTTAAAAGGTAGATACCATCGTTAAATCATCCAGTAATGTTTTGATTGGGTATTTTGTTTATAAACTTCATTCTCACAATTTTAGATTTCTACAATGAAAGCCATTAGAAATCTGTCCTGCTTGAAACTTGTTTGCTTACAAAATCAAATCCAATTTTTTATTTTTAAACCAAGGGTATTTCAAAGAATTATTTTCTTTTATGGAGGTAAAATACACATAACATACAATTAACCAGTTTAAAGTGTACAATTTGGTGGTATTTAGTATATTCACTGTATTGTGCAGCCATTACCTCAACTTTCAAAACTCTTTCATCACTCCTGAAAAGCACCCGTACCCATTTAGTAGCCGCTCCCCATCCCCCATCTCCCATTTCCCATTTACCTCTGATCTGCTGTCTGTTGTGGTGGATTTGCCTGTTCTGTGTGTAGCATAAAAAAGAATAATACCATCTGTGACCTGTAGTGTCAGGCTTCTTTCACTTAGCATGTTTTCAACACTCATCCAAGTTGTAGCATGTTTCAGTACTTTGTTCCTTTTTATAGGTAATAGGATAATGGATAATTTCAACTCTTTCCACCTCTCAGCTGTTATGAATAAAGCTATAAACATGCAAGAACAAGATTTCATTGAGCTACGTTTTCATTTCTCTTGAGTCTGTATACCTAGGAGTATTGCTGGGTCATACAGTAATTATATGGCTTGGCTAATTCTACATTAGCTTTTTTGAGGAGCAGACAAACTTTTCCACAGTGGCTGCCCCGTTTTATATTCCCATCAGCAAGGCATAAAGCTTTCTGTTTCTTTATATCTTCCTTAACATTTGTTTTCTGGGTTTCGGGTAATAGCCATCTAGTAAGCATGAAGTGGTATCTCTCTTTTTTTTTTTATTGCATTAGTGAAATGATTAGTGATGTTGAACAGCTATTCATGTGCTAACTGTCCATTTGTATATCTTTGTTGAAAGCCTTTGCCCATTTTGTAACTAGGTTGTCTTTGTGTTGCCAAATTATAAGAATTCTTTGTGTGTTCTGGATAGCAACCCTTTATTGGATATGTGATTTGCAGATATTTGCTTTCATTCTGTGGACCCCTCCCTCCCTCCCTCCCTCCCTCCCTCCCTCTCTTCCTTCCTTTTATGGTACTGGAGACTGAACCCCAGGCCTTCACATTGAGTTACATTCCCAGCCCTTTTTAAATTTGAGACGGGGTCTTGTTAAGTTGATAAATTGCCCAGGCCGGACTCAAACTGGCCATCCTTCTGCCTCAGCCTTCCAGAGGGCTGGGATTATAGGCATACACCACTCCCAGGTGGAATATTCTTGATAATATACTTTGATGCAAAATTTTTTAAAATTTTTATGAAGCCAAATTGTATCATTCTAGTTGTTATTATCAGGGTTTTTTTTCTCTCTTGCTTTTGGTATTAATCAAATCTAAGAATCCAGGGCCAAATCTGAAGTTTTGAAGATTTATTTTTATTATTACCTCTAAGAGTTTTATACTTTTAGCTCTTAAACTTAAGTCATTGATCCATTTTGAGTTAATTTTTGTGTATGAAGTGAGGTAGGAGTCATTCTTTTGCACATGGCTCTCTCGTTGTTCCAGCACAATTTGTTGAAAAGACTGACCCTTTCCTCTATTGTAAAGTCTTGGCACCCTGTCGAAAATCAGTTGGCTCTGTGGGCTGGAGTGTAGCTCAGTGGTGGAGTGCTTGCCTAGCATGCACAAGGCCTTGAGTTCCTCCCCAGCACCACAAAAACAAAAACAAAACAAAAACTAGCCATAGATGTTTGAATTGATTTCTGTACTTTCAGTTCTGTGCCTTTGGTCTCTATGTCTGTCCTTTTGCCACTACCAGTTTTGATTACTGTAGCTTTGTAGTAAGTTTTGAAATTGCCAAGTGTGAGTCCTGCAACTTTTTTCTTTCAATAAGTTCTGACTTTTTGAGGTTCCCTGCAGTTACATATGAAAAAAGCCACTGGAATTGGGGTCACACTTGGCATTTTCTGAGGGCGAAGAAAAAGCCTTTGGGATTGTTGTGTTGACTCTGCATGGCCATCTTCACAGGGCTAAGTCTCCCAGTGTACAGCTCAGGGTGTCTTTCCACTTTAGGTTTCCTTTCAGCAGTGTCTGATGTTTTTTGTTGTGCAAGTCTTTACCTCCCTAAGTATTTTTATTCTTTTGGATGGCGTTGTAAAGGCAGTTGTTTTTTTAATATTCTTTTCAGATTATTTATTGTTAATGTATAGAAATGTAATTGATTTGTGTGCTCTTAAAGCCTGAAACTTTGCTGAGTTATTCTAATGGTTTTTGTGTGTGTGTGTGTGTGTGTGTGTGTGTGTGTGTGTGTGTGGATTCTTTGAGATCCAGAGGATATGGACATATAGATACAGAAATAGATACATATATAGATATAGTAATAGAATTCCCCACGATAGAAGGAGTTTAGTCTTCCTTTCTAGTTTGGATGCCCTTTTCTTTTTCTTGACTAATCGATTGCTCTGGCCAGGACTTGCGTACTGTGTCGAGCAGCAGTCGTGAAAGTGGGCATCCTTCTTTTGTTTCTGATCTTAAGGGAAGCTGTTGGTCTCAATTCACATTGCGTATGGTATTAGCTGTGGGTTTCCCGGTAAATGCCCTCGATCATGTTAAGGAAGTTCCCGTCTATCATTAGTTTGTTGGGTGGTTTCGTCACTAAAGGGTATTTTACTATTTTGTAAAACATGCAAGTAATAAAGTCCTGACTTGAAAAAAGATATGCCAGGAGATTTCACTTGGACTTTTGGTTCTTCCATTCCTGTCTGTGTAACCTAACGTGACCACATTTGTCTAGGTGGTGGACATAATGAGAGTCAACGTGGATAAGGTGTTGGAAAGAGACCAGAAGCTCTCTGAGTTAGATGACCGTGCGGACGCGCTGCAAGCAGGAGCTTCTCAATTTGAAACAAGTGCTGCCAAGTTGAAGAGGAAATATTGGTGGAAGAACTGCAAGGTATTCTCTCTTAACTGACCTTTATATGAAGTCCCCCTTTCCATTCTCAGAGGCTTGGCAGAGGGCACAAATGTTGGACTCCATGAATCTGGAAGGTGGGTTTGACTTCCTCCATGCAGACCTGTGAGTGAGCTGTGAGTCTTACACACAGACCGCATCCTTTTCCTCACCCGCCACTAGGAATCCTCATGTTCTGTGGCTGATCTCACGAGGTGCACAAACCATAGAACGGGGTGCCCTGCACCCGGCGGCAGGACCGTTTGGTCCGTGTGCAGGTGGCTCTGCAAGGGGAAGAAACCCAGAAAGTCATCGTGCTACGGCAGGAGGAGGCAGCCACACACAGAACGGAGTCTGCAGCGGATTTTATACAGCTAGCAAATAAATACACTCAAATCAGATCATAACGTATCCTGCCCCTGCCTTGTTCAGCAGCGACACCGAGACACATGGGAGATAAGCTTAGTCGCCCCACCTTGTGTGGAAAATTTATACACATGAACAGATGCCTTGCTAGGGGCCACAGATCATTGGCGCACATTTTAAAAAGCAGTTAGGTAAACTTTAGGCCCTCATTGAGAACATTAAATGTAGGTGTTAGAAGTGATGAGTTGTTCCAGATTGTAGCACACCTTGATTGCTAGAATAATATTATAGGATGCTCCTCAGTAAGCGCGTTACGTCTTTTTATGAATGTGAAATGGATGTGTGTTTTGTTACAGATGTGGACCATAGGGATTAGCGTGCTGGTGATCATCATCATCATCATCATCGGTGAGTTAATTCCCGTGTGCACACACGATCGCTTGTACAAGAATACAGAATAAAAGCTCTTGAATGCTAGCTCAGTCCAAGGTTTTTTAAGAATTTGCATTAGCAAATCTTTTAAGTACTTGAATTTTGTATAATTAAAGTCTGAGTTTTTTTACATGAACATCAGTTCTTTGAGGTAGGGGAATCTCATTGCTACTGATAGCTCAGTTTTTCTCTCTGAATGTATTGATGTTATATCTATTCTTTTATGCAGTGTAGTGATTAAAAGAATGGGCTGCCTGTGATCCATCCCTGCTCCACCCCCATCCAGCTCTGTGCCCTTGGGCAAGCAATTTAAAATCTCTTGACCTCCAGTTTCCTCATCTGTAAAACGGGGATCATAACAGTACCTACCTTGTTTGTTACGAGGACAAGTCTGGTTAATGTATAAAAAGTGCTTAGTATGTATGGTATCTAGCATGTACAGTAATAACAAAAACAGTTGTAGTAGTGACTATATACATGTAACACCTATGTATATGCCTACACCCATTACTGTCATTGTACATAATATTAGAAGAACCTATTGTCTTTTTAGCTCAGTATATGGGCACTTGTTAGAGAAGCGTGTCTTCCTTTCATTGCTAGGTCAATGTCAGTGGATATTGCTCTTTAATGAGAGTTACTTGTATGCTTTTTTCATGTGTGTGTGTTTTTTTTTTTTTTTTTGTGGGTACCGGGGGGTCGACCTCAGGACCTCGCGCGCCAACAGGCACCCGTGCTGCTGAGCAATATCACTGGCCCCTTTTTCGTATGTGGGATCCGGGAGTCGAACTTGGGCCCTCGCGCTTGCAAGGCAGGCGCTTACGCCACTGAGCCATCTCACCGGCCCCGTGTGTGTGTTTTTGAGACAGGGTTTTGCTATGAAGTTCAGGCTGCCTTGAACTCATTTTGTAGCCCAGGCTGGCCTCAGACTTGCAGCAGTCCTCCTGCCTCAGCCTCCTGAGTGCTGGGATGACAGGCGTGCACTACTACGCCCGGCTGGTGACTGTAGGCTCCTCTACCATCCCGCAGCATGTAGAGGAGCCACTAGTGGGAAATGGGTCAGATCGAATCCTGTTCACATTTAGACTGAGCGTAGCTTTCAGTCCGGGTGTGCACTGAAATACTAAACCACCCTTTCTCCTGTTTCTGCCTCTCCCTCCCTGCTTCTTAGTGTGGAGCATCTCTTCTTGAAGAACCAGTGAAACTCAAGCCTTGCTCTTCAGGAAACCTCTTCAAGACCTTTGACTTTGAACCTGCTATATTATCAAGCTTACCTACTGTTATTTCTAAACTGATTATTTTTGCTAGTTCATGTAAAGTTCAGTTTCTAGGAAATGTGCCTTTGTTTTTTAATATGCACTCCAAACTAGAGGTGTGGCCAGGCCCACCCACATTTTGCACAGAGCCTTTACATATTTACATATGGGCTGGTAAGAGGACTTCCTATGCTCCAGAGTGCTGTACTCGAGACATGTATTGTCACTAATGAATTGCCATTGATTCCAGCTAAGTTCGCTGTCCTGGGCATCTGCCATTACCTGCAGCTCCACATTTTAAACTGTTGTGTAATGAGATTGCCAAGTTGTGCCTTCCAGAACACTACTGCCTAACACACATCTGTGACGATAACAGGCCGTGCCTTGCTTTGATAATTCCCTGGTTCCCTGTAAGAGACTCAAACGTTTTTGTAAGTACTACTGACTCTCGCTGTATTTAAAATGAGATGCTGGTGAAGAGTTTTTCCTCTTACATTAGATACGAAGATGTTTACTTTCTTGTTATGTATCACTTTCTAAAATATTAGTTTAATCAGAAATAATAACCCTTTTAGAAAGTTTTTAAAGAATATGCCTATGACCAAAGTTTCTCTTTTGCCAAAATGTTAAAATACGAGTAACATCGTCCTTAACATCTGTCTCTGACAGAAGAATTGAGAAAAGTGCCAAATGGAGCCTTTCGAAAGGACAGTGGTACTGGCGTGTGTGGCCTTCCCCAGCTCGGCAGCCGTGCTTTGAAATGCTGCCGGCAGTGCGGCCCCTCCTAATCAGCGTTTTCCACAGAGTAGGGGTTTGAACGAGGCTCCCGCCACCTCGTACTTGTAGACAGAGGGTTTTGCTAGCAGACTGTAGACCAGCAGCTGTGGGCTGCAGTATGTGACAGTCCTGTGGCCCTCAGTTAAGACCATCTGTGAATTTGATCATTACCTGGCCCAGGCCTCACAGGTAACAGTGCTTTGAAATTTGTTTCCTGTTTTTATTCGTAGTGCGCTCCCTAAATCTTCTAAATTATGCTCTCGATGAGGCACTGGTCAGGGTAGGTGACCCGGGATGTTTTCTCTCTTCTGTGTCATGAACTGCATGCACAGATGCTGCTTTGGAAATAGCTGTCACCACCTGAGAGACTTGTTGTGTACATGGGACTGAACACTGGGGTATGTGGCTTAAAAGTGGGGTTTCAGGGGTGAATGAAAACAGGCAAGGAAGCACTGGGGAGAAACACAGGCTTTACCACTCTGGCCATTTTTTCCAGAATGTTCTAGGTATTGTTCACATGCTAGTATGACTTACAAAGCAGCCACAGCTGAGGTGTGCCAGGACACAGTTCCGTGTCTTTACTGTGTCCCTTGGCATCACTGAAACGATTTAGCGTTGAAGACATGCCTTGCAGTGTCCCCAGCTGTCAATGTCGGGACATGGGCCCAGGGTCCGGCCCTGTCTGACTCTGAAACCTTGGTGCTCTCTTCTTGCTCCATACTCGGTCCATACTGGCTCCTGCATTAACCCAAGAATACCTCGCTTGTGTCTACATTCAGCTGGGAACTTGCCCGCTATGATGACCTGAATAAAATGTTTATAAACACGATGCTGGCCCCTGTATTCCTTGGGGAGGGGTGGCTGCGCCTGGTCCACGTCCTAAAGGGATTCTTACTCCTCCCCCCTACAAACTTCGATTTCTCCTTTTCCTCACCCATCTCATCCTGAGTTTCCCCTGCCTGAGCGGACAGAAGCCTCCCCCTCCCCCCCGTGAATAGTGCTCGTCAGCGTGGAGGTGAGTTTTGAGCCTGAAATGTGGTCTTTTGGAAGTGATGTGCAAGCCGGCCTCGCATTTGGTACACTAGCCGGCCGACCTGCCATGGCTAACCTTCGGAGGCTGCGAGACATCTTCAGCCGTGTGGTTCTTGTTTCGATTCTGTGTGTCTTTCCTTCCCTTGAATATACTTTTATTTTTCTCTGACCCCTAGGAAACACTGTCATCTGGGTGAAGCCTACTTTTGTTTATAACAGAAAAATCCAAGTACTAAACACTGTTCCTTAACCACAGCCCCACGTTGGCCTGGCCGCGGTCGGTCTCCAGGCGGGGCTACTGCTCTTCAGGTCCTGGGCGGCGGCGCGGGCCTGTGTGCGCCGACCGCTCTGCTGCGGGGCCCCTTCCCGCCCCAAGGCTCAGCCTCGGTGCTCGGGTCTCGTCCCCTGGCCGAGGTGCCTCCGCCTCCCTCGCCCTCCACCTCTAGCGCAGTTGCTGTGTTTTCCACCCAGCGCCTTATGTTTCATGTCTTTCTCAAAGCGCGGGCTCCCCGAAATGGCAGGGACTTTTGTCTGTCGTGTCTCCCGTGATGACAATCATCCCTGCCCAGGCAGGCATGTACTCAGTATTTGCTGAATGAATGCAAGCTGAGTGAAAACCTTGGGCGAGTTATCACTCCCAAAAAGACCAATGTAGGATATCTCTTGGGAATCCAATACATAATAAGGACAGCCACCCACTTTTCCTCGAGCCCTTTATATGCAACTTCCCAACAAATGGAAAGCGGGGTCTCCGCCCTGCGCCTTTCAACTTAGATAAACTGAGGTCACGCAAAAGGCGCTTTCAGACTTTTTTGAAGGCCCGAGAGGCGTTTAAGTCCCGCCTTAAACTTCCCTTTCTGAAAATCGGACTGGATTTTAGCAGGTCTGTTCCCCGTTCCTCCAAACCCACCATTTACTTGCAGCAGAAGAGCGAGCAAGGTAAGCAAAGAGGAAAGCACTAAGAACGTGGGAACCCGTAACGCCGCGCACTCCCAGAGCCCTCCACGCGGCGCAGCACGGCCCAGAGCGCCCTCAGCACCGCGCGCGCAGCCGAGTCTCGCCCCTTCCCGCAGCTCACGTGGAGGCCGTGTCGGGCCCGCCCATCTTCCAGCCGAATCCCACCCCCTTGTGACTGACAGCTCCTGTGCCCTATCACTCCCGCACGGGCTGTGCCGGCCCCTCCCCCAGGGAGCCGCGCGCTCGGCCCGCACCTCCCAGACCAGTGTGTCCCGGCCACTACTCCGCCCCCGGCCCTCGCTCCCGCCCGCCGGGATTGGCGGGCCGCCACCCTCCGCCCCACCCCTCGTGCATTATATAATGCACGAGGGCTCTGGAGCCCTCGCCTCCGCCCACCCGCCTGCGGTTATGTAAGCTTGGCGCCCGGACTGGGGTCCCGCTTCCGGGCCAATGAGAGCTCGCACAGCCGTTCGCGACCGCCAATCGCGCGCCAGGAGGCGGGGCCGGGTCCCGTGGCGCGCGCGGGGCACGCGGCAGGCCTCGAGACTGCGCGCGCGACCTGGCGCCCGCGCCTGGATGCGACGAGTGCTCCGCCGGGCGCCCGATCTCCCCTCAGCCGGGCGGTCCCGGAACGTGGCGCCCCCGCGCGGCCGCCTCGCGTGCGGTGCTCACAGACTGCAGGACCGACGGGGGGGAAGTTGGTCCCCTGTGAGGACCCCCCGGGGGGCCGCGCGGGGGGCCACGGCCAGCCCGGCTTCCGGCCTCGAGGGCTCGGTGGCCCCGGTCACGTTTGTCTTCTCCCCGCCCCCGGGCTGGGCTCCCGGGAGGGGAGAGCCCCGAGAAGATCCCGTGGACATGCTGAGGGGAAAAGCGCCCCTGAGATGAACGTGGGCGGCGAGCGATCGGGATGGTCGTGACTGGTCGCTCCCGAACGCCCTGGCGGGGACCAGAAGGAGAAGGCGGGGACTGTCGCTGCCTGCGCAGTGAGAGAAGCAGGCGGCGCGCGGGGTCTCCGCGCGAGATGGACCCTTGCGAGGACCGAAGCGCGCTCGAAGGGCCGTGGGGCTCCGGGGCCCAGCTGCAGGGGACAGACGGGGACAGCGGCCACAGGTGACGCCCGCTCCTGTCCACACCCAGGTGTTTGTTGCCCCGGCTGGCGCTGGCAAACGGAAAGCTGGGTGCAGGGCTGTTCACACTGTTACGGCGGGGGCTGGGACGGAATGATCGAGACACCGCAGCAGGTTACCAGGGCTGCTAAGACGGTGGAGAGAGACGGGAGAAGTGGTCTGAGTCGGGCTCGAGCGCAGGTGGCGGGCAGCTTCCGGCCTCCGCGCCCGCGAGAAGGGGGCTCGAACACCTGCGGCGGGTGCGCGGGGGAACTGATGGCGTTTGCCGGAATGACAGCTGCTGTTAGCGTTTCTCTCTTTTATTTTAATCTTCCAGTGAACAAGAAGATCGGCAGAGAGTTTCTGAAGAACTTATAATGGTTGTCCAAGAAATGAAAAAATACCTGCCAGCGGATAGGCACCGTAAACCGAGCACCTTAGACGCCCTCAACTACGCCCTTCGCTGTGTGCGCAGCGTGCAAGGTAAATGAGCTGCGGGGACGCCCGCACCGCTGCGCCGCCGCTCCCGCTGGCGGCTTGGACGCAGGTGCGGCTTGACCTTCTCTGCAGGACGAGCAGATTTAATAGCAGTTTCTTTAGTGTCCTCGGGAGAACCCGATTTGTCTAACGGTGTAGTAGCTGTGCAGTATTTCGCTGATCTGTTACAAGAGATGAGACGGAGTTTAGCATAAGCACATTTTGCAGACTTTTAAAAGGAGCGTTGTCTTCCTTGGAAGTTACAAGAGAAAATACATTTGAGTAGAAATACGCTTCTCTGTCGTACGCACTCTTGGAAAATGCAGTCATTACATGGGTTTACTACGTTAAAGTTGAACAGCATTTTCCTTTTTCTGTCTTTCTCAAGGGGTTTTGTAAAGTCGTGTTCTCATCAGCACAAACCTGTGTGCTTCATTTGGGATAGTTTCTGGATGCTGGAGTCCTGTTTCCACCATCAACCCCGTGTGTGTATCTGGAACTTTTAGTTTCATGAACTTGTTTTAGTACATTGAGTGCATCTTATGCCTTGTGACATAGACCATGCAGAATTAATAAAATTCACACTCTTAAGTTTACCCACCTATTTTAGGAGCAAGCAGACAATGATCTGGATGTGAGGAAAGTGCACTTAGGGTGTCCTTGTCCTAAGAAAATAAGCCAGCTCGGTAGTGCTAGAAATGACCTCATAAGATACTGTTGTCACAGGATACCTGTTTATTTCCCTGTGTTTCTTAGCAAGCAGTGAATTTTTCCAGATTCTCAGTGGAAACGGATTACCTCAGACGGACGTGACCGTGTACAGTCCCCGGGAGCTGGCCACTGTTGCTGCAGAGCACACTTCCAAGAACACGGTAAGGGTTTGTGCATCTGGCCGTCTCAACACTCGTGACTCTTCCTAAGGACTTTCTCTATTCTCTTGTTGCATATTCTTAAAAAATAATAACTGAGGGGCCGGTGAGATGGCTCAGCGGCGTAAGCGCCTGCCTTGCAAGCGTGAGGGCCCGAGTTCGACTCCCGGAACCCACATGCGAAAAAGGGGCCGGTGATATCGCTCAGCGGCACGGGCGCCTGCTGGCGCGTGAGGTCCTGAGGTCGACCCCCCGGTACCCACAAAAAAAAAAAAATAATAATAATAATAATAACTGAGTGGTAGTAACTACAGTTTGAAGTAACTAAAGGAGGAAACTGCTAAAGAGGCACGGTGTGCTTTCTCTTGCCCTGGCCAGAGAAAACATCTAAAACAGAAGCAGTGCTCTGTGTGCTCTATAGTACTGCATTCGCTTTGGTTGTCAGGTGCTTCTGTCCCCTTAGCATCCCTCAGTTCTCTCAATTTAAGGACCAGAAAAACCTGCAGAGTAATTTCCTGTATCTGATTCTACTCTCCCAGTTGTTAACGTCTATTCATATCATTCTTAGTTCTAATATCTACTACTTCAAGTAGTAACAGGTGGCTTTTGTAGAAGAGGTGAGTTGAGATGTCATTTTTTGTGAGATTTTGGAAGAGACTTTTAGGATATCTTTTGAATCTCTTCTTATGGATAGACTAAGTAAGCCTTGCATTTTGTGTTTAGACCGCAATGTAATTGTAACAATGATTTCATGATCTTGCGACACAAGCTACATAATAGTATAATAGAACTTACTTTAGTAACTGGCATGTGCATGCTATGGATTTTTTTTAAAGTTCAAGAAACATTAGCAAGGTCTTTAAAACTGGGAAGGATGGGGGAAAGGGGTAGAGAAGGCGACAAAAAAAGAATGTATTACATATCTGTGCCATCTTCCCACCATGAATATAATTGTTTTGTCCTACAAACATGTACTGGTGAAAATAAAACTAGAGAGGGAAGCAGATGCCAACCTAGCAAACAGTGGCTGTTTGTAAATGCACTGTGTCTAATGAAGGGAGTCAGGGCAGTGAGGCTCATGCAACGAGGTCTGCCAAGGACAGATTCTTGAAGGATGTGCACCTTGAGCTTGGTCTGAAAGCACAGAATCTGAGTGACTGACCAGAAGCTTTTCTTCAGGTATAGCGTGCTGTTTGCAAAGGAGAAGGAATCCGAAGTTTATGTGCCATATGTCCGTATGTTTATTCTGTGTAGAAGGACTAGTGGGGTTTTCTGTTTTGTTTTGTTTTTGCTTAGACATCAAACCTCCAGAAAGTTCAATGCAGGTTTTATTATAATTTTTAAGAAGCACACTAGAGGAAACTCTTCAGGGAGTTTTGTTGCCTTTCCGGGCTGTATGTGTTTCAAGCTATCGATAGTGGTAGAAATCTGTCAGGAGTAGTGCTAATAAGTGGCTCAATATTTGCATTTGTTTTAAATGTTTTTCACAGGATACCTTTGTGGCAGTCTTTTCATTTCTATCTGGAAGGTTAGTGCACATTTCTGAACAGTCCACTTTGATCCTGAATTGTGAGAAAGATTTTTTGGAGTCCTCTCACTTTGTCGACCTGCTTGCCCCTCAAGACGTGAGGGTGTTCTACACGCACACTGCCCGAGCTCAGCTTCCTTTCTGGAACAACTGGACCCAAAGAGGTAACAGGACCAATGTTTGGATACGTGTCACGCTGCAAGATCAGCTTCGTTCTTACTGAAATAATACAGAAATTAATGCATTATTTAGGATGTGCAAATTATTTAAGAACATATGAAATAGCGTTTTAAATATTTCTAATAGGAAAGACAATACTTTTGTTTTCCCTTAGTAAAGTTAATTTCATAGGTTATATGTTATAAATATTACTAGCATATTGTATAGCATTTTAATTGCTGTGAAGGCTCTGTTTCCTTTAAGTTAATAAAATTAAATGATTTTCCTCTTTTAGAGACTTCATAATTTTTTTGTATATTTTACTTTAGAGATAAAATTCTGATAGTTGGTTCCCCTTTCCAATTTTTATTTTCCTAAAAGTTCATGAACCTCCTTGCTTTGGGGTTTTGTTTTGTTTTTCTACAATGGTTGTTTATGTGAACGGAGGCTGTGGATTCATTTTTCTTTGTGACATTCAGTCCTTTGTGAGCTTTAATTCATTCTTTTTAGAGTTACTCTTTATAACTTACATTCTTTGTGAAGTGTCTCTTAAAGAACTTAGTATATATCAGTCTTCTCTTTGATTCCAAGCCCTTTTCTCTGTTTTACATTCATTTATTTTTTATTGTGGTAGAAACATATAGCATAAAATTTGCATCTTAAAGTGTACAAATCAGTGGTGTAAAGTTTGTTTACGTTGTTGCGAAACAGATGGTCAGAACCTTTTCGTGTCTGCCAGCACAGTACAGACCTTTTCTGATTTTTTAATCCAATCATCGGCCTAGTAAAGTCTTTCGTGTTTCTTTTTTCCAATTATAGACCTTCGTGCCATCTTTTTCGAGTATTTTTACATAACTTCCAGAAAACATGCCTATCTCTTGCCTTCTTCTGGCTTCATCTTCTGTCCTCCTCCCATCTTTTAGAATTACATTTCTCTTCCTCTTTCCTAAGAACACTTTTTCATTTTTTATTTCATTGTATTTATTTTTTTGGTACCAGGAATTGAACTCAGGACCTTGCACTTGCCAGGCAGGCGCTGTGCCACTGAGCTGTATCCCTGGCCCAACTTGAAGTTTTTTAGTCGTTTGTTCTTTTGGGTTTTTTTATGAGTACCAGGAATCAAACTCAGGACCTTGCTCTTGCCAGGCAGGCGCTGTGCCGCTGAGCTATATCCCCAGCCCTCATCTTTTAATTATCACTGTTTGTTTCTCTGCTTTCTGTAGTCATTCATTTTGTGAACATTTATGTAGCCATCACCACGGGCTAGGAACTATCCTAGATGCCAGAATACAGCTAAAAACAGCACAGATACATTAGATTGTTTGCCAGCTCTTTCACATTTTTTCTTTAGCATTGCCTGTGTAGCTCCATTGTCTTTTCAGTTTTGCTGATCACTGACTGATTGCTGTGATATTCTTCTTCCACACAAAAATATGTAATGAAATATTTGTCTTTTGGACCTCAAAATTTACTTATACCGTAAACAGCTGATGTGCCTCTAGTTTACTTCTAGTACTATCTTTCTGCCATATAAATCTCAAGGATTCCACTCTTACGGGAACTATTGGTGAGCCACTGCCCATGTTACCTCCTTCAATCCCTTTCTTTGAGCTCAGAGAACGTAAGAGGACCCTGGAAGCTTTCCATTGAGCTGTCTCCGGCTGTTGGTCCTACATTATTAGAACATGCTTCTGCTTAATGCCGGTTGTGTAAACCTCTCAGAAGGATCTGATTGCTGTTTCTTCAGCACACTCCAGAAATAAGAATAATTCACGCATTTACAGCCTGGGTGTTAAGGGCCTCATGGGATCACATAGTCCGGCTCACAGTGTTTAGGGAGTTGGGGAGGCAGTTACAGTTCGGGTGCCTGGTGCAATGTGTAGACTGCGAGCAGTTTTTACATTACAGTAGAGGTCGTTTTTCTGATTCTCCCTGTGGTTGTTCCCTTAGGAGCGTGAAGACCTGGCTTTATCAGTGTTTTGGTTCTGTAGGGTTTACACTGTTTATGTTCCCTTCAGTTTCTATTTTTCCAACTTCTCAGTTTTCAGTGGTTCCTATAACTGAGGACTTTTCATTCCAGTGTACCAAGGCCCCAAAAATGTATATTCAGGGAGTACTACTGGAGGAAATACAAACACTGGTCCTAAGGTCCATTTGACCCTAAGATAGGGAAATTTATTTCTAAATTGCCACATAGTAAACCAGTAAAGTAGGTGTAAGCCATTGGCATGAGGGCTGTGCAAAAATATTGAGAGAAAGCATGGTTAGTGACACTAAATTAGTATAATCTTTTGGAGATTAGTAATACATGACGAGTATAATATCATTTAACCCAAAATTCAACTCTTAGAAATTTACTCAAGGAAAGAATTTAAAGTAAAGGGAAAAAAATCAAATTCATGTATCACAGAGCTAAAAACTGAAAATAGTCTAAATTTCCAGTTATTCAGAAATGTCTAGACTCATTACAGTGGAATGGGATGATTGTGTCAAAGGATGATTAAAGCAACCTTCGAAATAGTGAGTATGGTCAGTTAAGGCTACCAGGAGAGAATGCTGAGAGGTCTGAAGGGAAAGAGGCAAGTCCCACACTGTTTTGCCTAAGGGCTGCTGGGACAATGAGAAGTCCTCAGAACTAGGGACAGGAATCCTACTGCAGTCAGAGGACTCTTGCTCAAGATGTAATTTGTGTTTGGTTTGGTAGTAGTGCAAGTTCGCCTTGCTGAGGAAGAGCTGTCCTAGGAAGGAGAGAATGACATTTTTTTCTCTTTTTCTAGCATCACAATATGAATATGCTCCAGTGAAATCCTTTTTCTGCAGGATCCAGTAAGTAAAGGAGCTTGGGAGCTGAGAAATGTGCATTATACTGTGATTTTTATTTAGCACTTACTGTGATTCTTTTGTATTCAGCTAGATTCTCTTGTGGACTGAAAAAAAAAAAAGACTTGGTTCTTGTCACAAGAAATTTTCATTTGAATTGAGAAGAAACAAACTCATGAGAAGACAAGATAATGTGATAGGAAAAAAGATGGAAAAAGAATTCTTGACCCTAGTGGCATATAAGAATCACAAGAGGGCTGGGGATATAGCTCAGCAGCACGGCGCCTGCCTGACAAGTGCGAGGTCCTGAGTTGGATTCCTGGTACCAATCAATCAATCAATCAATCAATAAATAAAGCAAGCATTAAAAAAAAAAAAGAATCACAAGAATCACTGGATGTGAAGTACGTTTTTAAATGACCATATTTTTTCTCCCCTTGGCCACCTGTCAATTTTTAGTTTTTTAAATCACTTTAAAGAAAGCAAAAGATTTTTGTTTATTGAAGGGTTTTAAAGATCCAGAGACAATGAATTAGAATGACTGTAACAGGTGTTGATTTCTTAAGGACTTACCAATCATCTTTTCCATCTTCTAAATTTACTACAATATAGTAATATTTGCACAATAAAAAGAAAAAATATTTTAAATGACATAGTTGTTAAATTACGCTATTGAAGCTACTGACTGCTCTCGGTACTGTATTTAGATTAAGAGAAAAATGCTCATGGCAGATGAGTCAGATACACCATAGAATTAGGGAGACTTGAGCTAGTAGCATTTGGACACAAAGCGAGAGGTCACCCCAGGAAGGGCGTGTGGGTGGGGGTTCCTCGGGTCATGCACAGGTGCACTGTTTATAAAGCCCTTAGAACAGGGCCTGCGTGCAGTAAGTGCTGTATGTGTTTGTTGTAGTAATAAAGATTTTTAGGTTCTGTTCCTGAGCCAGACACTGTTGCAGTACTAGGACCAAAACACAATTCTTGCCCTCATTTGTATGCAACCATCGAGGGGAAGAGACCAATAACATGTAAGTATGTGTGTCTACTGGCAGTATGTTCCATGTAGACAGTGAACAGAGGAAGAGAGTTCTGGGCTGTGGAGAGATTGCTGTTGTGTTCAGGGTTGTTTTAGTCCTTTTTTGTTGCTATAACAGAATCCCTGAGACTGGATGATTTATAAAAGAGAGAGGTATATTTTGGGTTTGGTATGTTGTTTTGTTTTTTATTTTTTGAGAGAAGGTCTCACTATGTTGTTTAAGCTGGCCTTGAACTCATTATGTAGCCCAGGCTGGCCTCAAACTTGCAGCAGTCCTCCTGCCTCAGCCTCTCAAGTGCTGGGATGACAGGCATGCACCACCACAACCATCCCCAAGAGGTATATTTTGGTTTATGGTTCTGGAAGGCCAAGAGCATGATGCCAGCATTTGTTAGGCTTTTAGTAAAGGCTGAATGACAAAAGGCAATGTACTATGTGCAAGGGAGCCAGACACTTTATAAGAACCAGCTCTCATTGTAACACACTCTCAAGGAGCTTCCTAATCCCTTCGTGAGGCTGGGGCCCCGTGACCCAAACCTCTTAAAGACCCTACAGCCCCTCAATACGGCAGCAGGCAGTTGAATTTCCACATGCATTTTGGTGCATCTAAAGCACAGCAAGAGATCAGGGAACTTTTCTCTTAAGAAGCCTGATTGTAGCCAGACCTGAAGGAGGCAAGGGGGTGAGCCACACAAGCCTTCTGAGGGAAATATTTTTGTTCAGGTTGATTACTCTTTACCAAAACTTTCTCCCTTGAGAATTTTCTAACGTGACACACAAGTAGACAAAATGTATAAGGAACCAGTGTGTTCTAATCACTCTGCTTTAGTAACCTGTGCCAGTCTGGTGCCATCTCTGCTACCACCAATTCCTCTGCCCTCCCCAAGTTCTCTGGAGCAAATCTCAAGTGCCTGATCGCTTCCTCCATCGATCTCAGAATGAATTTCTAAAAGATAAAGTTCCCATTCACCTCTATCCTGCTCACAAGGCCCATCTTTGGCCAGGGGGATCCCTTTAGGGTGGCTGCTGTGCCCCAGTAAGATTTTCCTGTGGTCTCCAGTGACCTCCCTTGGGTCAGGTGTGAGATGCCCCAGACTCAGCTGAGACATTTTTTGCCACAGACATGGAGTCGGGTATTTCTCCAGGAACCTCGTTCCTGGTCACAGGAAAAGGCATTAATATTCAGAGGCCAAATGTGCATAGTAGGGGTGGTTGATGCTACCTCAGGGTTGTCCCTACTCTGGGAAGTTTCAGTGGACAGACCTAGGCAGTTTCACTTTGCAGAAAGGAAGCAGGAAGTGCATTATAAAGGGTCAGTCACATTGCTGCTGTATCGGCAAATTCTGTGGAGCAGCAGAGGGCGGGTGCCCTGCAGGGAGGTGAAGAGACACGGACCCAGGCCCCCGCGGCCACGATGTGGATTTGATTTAGGGTGGGAAGTGAAAAACAACAGTCAGAGATGACACCAGGGTTTGGGCTAGAGCTGTGTATTGAGAGGGCGAAGTTGTAAGAAAAGCTTCTGGAGAAGGGCAGCAAAAACATGTATTTGAAGAGAAGCTTGAGATCTAAATTGAGACTCTATAGGAGAGTCTAGTTCAAAGGAAACTCCAGGCCAGAGATAGATCTTACAAGTCAGCGGCGCCTAAATGGATTTAGAACGCTTGGACTGGACAGGCCTGGAGAATCCTTAGAGAGAGAGAGGCCAAGAAACATCCGTGTGAATGCTTGTAGTCAGGGTTGGGAGTGAAGGAGGAAGCGAAGTCATAGAAGTGGAGAGGTGGGAGGAGAGGAGTGAGCGCAAGGGGGGAGCCAGCAGGCAGGTGCTTCCCTGGCAGTGCTGAGGCCTTGGGATTCGTGGTCCCAAATCCTCGGCTGGCAAGAGGGCAGAGGCATGATGGGTAGAAACAGAAGAGCATAAATTCGGTCTTGAACAATTGATCTCCAAGTGATAATAGTCCTCAGGTACTAAAATTTTAAACTCCTGTGGGAAACAAGCATGTTCAAACATGTTTGATCTGGACGTCTGTCTCGGGAATTGCCAATGAAATGTTTCCCAGACTTTCACAGCAGGCAAGCAGAGTGCTCGAGGACCAGCACTAATGATCTTTGATCTCTTCAGCGGAGGTGGAGACGGAGCGCAAGAGAAGTATTACTCCCCGTTTCGGATCATCCCCTATTTGGTTCATGTGCACAGCTCTGCCCTCCCAGAATTGGAACCTTGCTGTCTAGCGCTGGTTGAAAAGATTCACTCTGGTTACGAAGGTAAGTTAGGAGGACCTGCATTTAGGTAAGACCGAAATGCCAGCAGTCAGATAGGAATACCAGAGGCCTCTTGGCTGCCGTCCAAGAACAAAAAGATTGCTTGAGCTTCCAGTATGGCTCCTAAACTCTGTATGCATTTTTAGCTTAGACCAGAACTGACCTACCAGCTTTATTACACAGCTGAAGGACATCCATGTATTACTAAGTAACATTTCAAATCCTTTTATTTGTGTAGTTAGGTATAACCACTAAATAGCACTGAACCTTTTACTTACTCCTGTTTTAACTATTAGATTATTTGTGATGAGGAAACTAGCTATTCAGTATACACACATTTTTCTCTCTGCTTGGACTTAACTTTAGTAGGCATCACATTTTGACCTGATTAAAATGTAGTCAGTGAAAGTTATTGTCATTAACTGTTGCCTTGGCTGCTTGAAGACGTGGCCCCAAAATGATTTTCTGCCATTTCATATAGAGATTTTATTCCTTTTTAAATATGTTAAGTGCATGATTAATTATATATTCGCCTTTAGATGAGTCTTTGTGTTTTGTTTTGCTTTTTTATAGCTCCTCGAATCCCAGTGGATAAAAGAATTTTTACCACAACACATACCCCAGAGTGTGTTTTTCTTGAAGTAGATGAAAGGTAATTATTTTTTTAAGCCTAAAAGAAATTTGTTTCTGAAAATACATAAAAACATGAAAACATTACATACCTTTCTACATTATGTAATGAAATATATACACTTGCCTGTTTGGTCTTTGTTAGATATATCGGAATTAGCGTTGTCTGAATTTCTGATATAAATATCTTACATGTTAGATTTCTAAAAACGATTTACAAGATATTTTACAACACTCTGCTTTAGGTAGGTCGGGTAGTATTACTCCCATTTTATAGAAAAGGAGCCCGGGGCCAGTTTGCCAAGAACATATGTAGTATATGGTACTCAAACTAGTGTTATTTTCTCTTAACAAGTGCTCCTTACATCAAGTTAGGGTAAATTTTTAATTAGTCAAAAGTGGGGAGGAAACAGGATTTCTGCTCGTTTTGGGGGTTTTTTGCTAGTTAAATTTATTTGAAGAATTTCTTTATTCTGAATATGTCATTCCTCCTTTTTTGAGGGGGCTGTTAAGATAGTTGTTGTTATTCAAAGGATCATGATGGTAGAGAGCAGTTATTGCTTATTGGTGTTTTTTAGTATATTTAGAAAAAGTAAACTTTAGCATCACATCAATATCTGCCTTTTTCCACCCACATTTATTTTAAAATTTCACTTATTCATGAAATTTAATTCTGGGAACCAGTACATTGTACCACACATAAGTGTAAAGCAGAAATGTCAAAAACCTGGCACAATTATAATAGGTATTAATTTTGATTTTAAAAAATTTTAACAGGAAAATGGGTTTATTTAAAAATAGTTACCTGAAACCAAATGGTAATTGGTGAACTACTTCATATAATTCATACAAAGAAATAAAACTTAGTAAGGATAGTTCTGAAAATAGCTTAAATTTATTGTATTAATAAACATTTATGGCTTTCTATACATAGAAAATGTTTATGGAGTCAGATATTTCTAACTTGTCCTTGGTCTTACCATTATAAGTTTTCTGTGAACCTAAGGTTGTCTGTATATTTGATATTATCTTTGAGAGGGACATTGTACTTAGATGTTTTTAATTATGTCTGTGTTAGCTTTCTGTTACTATGACAAAATACTTGAGATAACTCACAAGGAGGAAAGGTTTATTTTGACTCATGGTTGCAGGGGTTTCAATCCATTGTCTGCTGGCTGCATTGCTTTTAGCCCTGTGGCAGGGAAGAACATCGTGGTGAGACTACAAAGTAAAGCAAAGCTGCTCACTTCATAGTGACCAGAAGACAATAAGAGAAGAAACAATAGAAAGGGCCAGGGCCCCAACACTTCCCGTGACCTAACTTCTTTCCAGGAGGCTCTGTCTACTAAACGTTCTGCTTCTTTAACACTGTGGGCTGGGGACCGGGTAGTCAATACATGGGCCTTGGGGAACACTCGAGATCCAAACTGTAAGAATGTTGTATTAATTTGTAACCTACTTTAGTCACTTAACATCATCAGCATTTTTCTGTGTTCTGATGTGATCTTCATAGACTTTGTAAATGGCAACATAATGGAGGGCACCAGGCTTTTCTGAAGAACTTACAGAAAAATAGACCTCTAGTCTTGCCTGTAGAGATTCTGATTTAATAAGCCCATAGTGAGCCTTTGCATCTGTTCTTCACATGTTCCCTGGATGATTTTGGTCCAGGATGTCAGCTGACCACCAAGATTTGTTAGATTCCATAACTATTTCTGCCCAAGGCAGGCAGTTAAATCATTTGTTGCTTTGGTAAATGCTTTCATGAGCATCTTTTGTGTAAAAGTTTCTTTTTTTATTTAAAAAAAAATTTTAGTACATGTGTATGGCACATAATGTTTACATTCTGTGTGTGGAGTTGGCGCAGGTACATAACACATCTTAATTGATCTCCTTTCCCTCCCCTCCCTTCCCCCTCATTGATACCCTTTCCCCTTTGGGAACAATCTACTTCCCTTTCCTGTTACCTATCTTTTATTTTGCTCTTTATTTTTACTTTGGGTTTCTCATGAAAACTCATGTGATATTGAAGTGTCCGTGTTTATTTCATTAACATAGTTTCAAGATGGAGCCGTTTTCCTACAAATGACTTATGTTTATCTTTCTTTATGGCAAGTTTTTCTTAATTAGAATTAAGTAGTTTATTTTTGGGGTGTGTGTTTGTGTGTGTGAGTGTGTGTAGTTAACCCAGGGTCTCAGATAAGGTAGGCAAGTAAATGGCAACATAATGAGCATTGAGTGACATTCCCAGGCCAAGAAGTATTTTTAAAAATACATAAAGTATAAAAATTACTTGATGAATATGCACACTTCCTGTGTTGTGTATCTATCCCAGAGCAGTGCCTTTGCTGGGTTACCTACCTCAGGATCTGATTGGAACATCGATCCTAACATACTTGCACCCAGAAGATCGTCCTCTGATGGTTGCCATACACCAAAAAGGTAAGACTTCTGCCTCTATAGGAACAATTTTTATTGCCCCTTATTTATTCTAATTTTTTAATTCATTACTCTCTAAAGCTTAATCTTTTTTTTTTTTTTTTTTTTTTTTTTTTTTTATTTTAAAGAGAAGAAAAAACAAAACAAATCAAAAGAAGAACAAATTTTCAAACAAACATAATAGGAGGGTAACAATGGTTAATACATTACGTATTACTATCTTTAAGTTAGTTATTCAGGACACCAGACATTAGCATTCAATTGTCCAAACATTATTGGCACAAACCTTACTCTTCAATGAACTAAGTAAAAATGGTAGTGTATCTATCTTAACCATCTTATATATATATATATACAATTTTTTTCCCTTTCCCTTCTTTCTTTTCCCTATTCCAGTCTCTCTTTCCTTTTGACCAGTTTCTTTTTGATTCACCATGTCTATTGTACATTTTGGATCTTATTTACTCTTTCAGTTTCTCATACCAGAGAGATAATACGATGCTTACACATGTGCTTCTGGTTTATTTCACTTATGAGTATTTTCTCGAGTTGCATCCATTTACCTATAAAAGTCTCCAGCTTATCCTTCTTTATGGCTGAATAGTACTCCATTGTATAAAAATACCACATCTTTCTTATCCATTCCTCAGTTGATGGGCATTTGGGTTGTTTCCAAGATCTGGCTATTACAAATTGTGCTGCTATAAACATGGGTGCACATATATCGCTGTGGTACGATGTTTTTAATTCTTCTGGGAAGATGCCCAGAAGGGGAATAGCTGGGTCAAATGGGACCTCCAACCCTAGTTTTCTGAGGAATCTCCACACTGACTTCCACAGTGGCTGTACCAGTCGACACTCCCACCAACAGTGAAGAAGGGTTCCTTTTTCCCCACAGCCCCTCCAGCATTTGTTATTAGTTGATTTCTTAATAGTAGCCATTCTTTCTGGGGTGAGATGGTATCTCAGTGTTGTTTTAATTTGCATCTCTCGAATGACTAGTGATGTTGCACATTTTTTTGTATATTTATTTGCCATTAGTATTTCTTCATCTGAGAAATGTGTATTCATCTCAGATGCCCATTTTTGGATTGGGTCTTTAAATTTGGGAGGTCTGATTTTTTTGAGTTTAAAGCTTAATCTTTAACCAGATAAGTAATGTATTGAAGCTGCTAAAACAATTTTTTCTTAACATGCTAAAACATTTAAAATATATAATTTAAAAAGCACTGCTTGAAGATAAGGTTGAGGAATTATAATGTGCAGACACTAATAAAGAAAAAACCCAAGAAATTATGAACAAAACATCCAGGAACTCGGGGATGTTGTTAAAAACCAAATTTACAAATTTTTGGTGTAAAAGAGGGCACTGAGGTTCAGATGAATGGCACAGAAGATCTGTTTAATGAAATAACAGAAAATTTCCAAAGCTTGAGGCAGATATAGACATTCAGATATAGGGGGCACTTCGAACTCCAGACAGGCACAACCAGCAAAGAACCTGCCCATATCACGTTATACTTAAATTGGCAAAAGTACAGAACAAGGAAAGAATCTTGAAAGCTGCAAGAGAGAAACACCAAGTCACTTATAGAGGCAGACCCATCAGAATAACTCTAGACTTCTCTGCCAGAAGAGCATAGAATGATGTATTTCAAGCCCTGAGTGAAAATAACTGCCAACCTAGATTACTATATCCAGCAAAGCTATCCTTCAAAATTGAAGGGGAAATACAAACCTTCCAAGATAAGGGTAAACTAAAAAAAAACATGACCATCAAGCCCACATTACAGAAGATACTTAAAGGAATCCTACACAGAAAAAAGGAAGAGTAGACAAGTTCTTGAGAATTAGGAAAGAATCAAACATTAGAAAGGTTATATATACCTTTCTGTAATAGTTCTGAATGTAAATGTCTTAATTTTCTAATTAAAAGACATACTGGCAGATTGGATTAAAAACAAGACCCAATTCTTTGCTGTCTTAAAGAAATACTTCAAGCAAAGACATGCACAGACTGAAAGCGAAAGGTAGTCAGCTGAGACAAAGAAGGCCACCACATATTGGTAAAGGGAACAGTCCCCAAGAAGATAAATGTAGATACATATGTACCAGATTTTGGTGTGCACGATTTCAGAAAACAAACATCATCTGACATAAATGGACACTTAGGACCCAATACAACAATACTGGGTGACTTTAATACTCCTGTGCACCAATAGATAGGTCGTCCAAACAAAAAATCAGTGAAGAAACATCAGAGTTAAGCTACACCAATCAAATGGACTTAACAGGTGTCTGCAGAATACTCTGAAGCAACTATAGAACATACATTCTTCTCAGCAGCTCATGTTTGAATGTTCTCAAAAACAGATCGTATTCTGGGCCATAAAGCAAACTTTTAACAAATACAAAAAATGGAAATAATTTCTTGCATCTTATTAGATCATAATGTAATGAAACTAGAAATAGAAATCAACAGTGGGGCCAGGGATATAGCTCAGTGGCACAGTGCCTGCCTGGCAAGCACAAGGTCCTGAGTTCAATTCCTGGCACCAGGAAAAAAAAAAAGATATCAACAGCAAGAGAGACTACAGAAACTACGAACACATGGAGATTGAATAATACACTTTTGAATGATCAGTAGGTCATTGAAGAAATCAAGGAGGAAATTTTAAAGTTCCTAGAATAAAATGGAGACAACGTAACGGAATCTCTGGGATAGAGCAAAGGCAATTCTAAGAGGAAATCGTAGCTATAAGTGCCTACGTTAAAAAATCAGATCTCAGATAAATAATGATGCATCTGAAAGTCTTATAAAAAGAACAAACCAAAATCAACTTTAATAAAAGGAAAAAATTCTAAAGATGAGAGCTGAAATTAGTAAGATAAAGACTAAAGGAACAATACACAGGATCAATGAAGCAAAAAGTTAGTTCTTTGAAAAGATAAACAAGATTGTGAACCCATAGCCAAACTAACAAAAAAAAAAAAAAAAAAGGGAAGACCTAAATCGATACAGTCAGAGATGAGAACGGGGATATTACAACAGACACCATTGACACCACTGAAACCCAGGGGATTTTTAGGAACTACTTTGAAAACCTATATTCTACTAAATTGGAAAACCTAGAAGAAATGGGTAAATTTCTGGACACATGACCTAACAAAACTGAACCAAGAGGATTTAAAAAACCCAAACAGATCAGTGACAAGCAATGAAAAAGAACTAACATCAGTGCTCCTCAAAGTACTACTCCATGAAAAGTACTATTTCCATGAAATAGAAAAGGAAGAAACATGTCCAAACTCAACATCACCCGGATACCAACACTGGACAAGGACAGAACAGAAAAAGAAAACTATATAAACCAATAACCTTGATGAACATAGGTGTAAAAATCCTCAATAAAATACGAGCAAACTGAATTCAACAACAAATCAAAAAGATTGTACACCATGGTCAGGTTGGTTTCATAGCAGTGATGCAAGGATGGTTCAGCATAACAAATCAATGAACATACCACATAAATATAACCAAGGAGAAAAACTACATGATCATCTCATTTGATGCAGAAAAGCCTTTGGAAAAAAAAATCAGCATCCCTTTATTATAAAAGCCCTAAGGAATCTAGGTGATCAGTGAAGGACAATCTCTGAATGTATTCAAGGCGGTGTACAGCAAACTCACAGCCAACATCATTCTGAATGGCAAGGGCGCCCACTCTCAGTACTTCTGTTCAATACAGTTTGGAAGTTTTAGGTAGAGCAGTCAGGGAGGAGAAGGAGATAAAAGGGACACAAATAAGAAAAAGTCAGGTTATCCTTGTTTGCAGATAATATGGTCCTGTACTTTGAGGTCTCTTAAATGCTTCCAAAAGACTTTCAGAGCTGATGAATGCAACAAAGCAGGATATAAAATCAGTATTAAAAAATGAGTGGCTTCTCTATACACCAGTAATGGACCGGCTGAGAAAGAGATCAGGAACACAGTTCTGTTTGCAGTAGCTTTAAGAAGCGGGAGGGAAGGAGAGAGGGACAGAGAAAGAGAGATGGAGAGAGAGAGAGAGACAACTAGGGATCAGTCTAACCAAGGAGATGAAAGACTTCTACTATGAAAATTTCAGAATATTGAAAAAAATTGAAGACATTGAAGATGGAAAGACCAAGTTCCATGGATTGGAAGAATTAACAGTGTTAAAACAGTCATATTACCAAAAATGATCTATAGATTCAACACGATCCCCATCAAAATACCAATGACACTCTTCACAGAACTAGGAAAAATCTGAAGTTAATATGAGTTTACAAACACAAAAGAACCAAAACCATTAAAGTAATCTTTTTTTTTTTTTTTTTTTTTTTTTGTTAATGTGGGTACCGGGAGTCAGCCTCAGGACCTCATGCTTGCCAGCAAGCGCTTGTGCCACTGAGCGATATCCCTGGCCCTTTTTTTCCTTTATATGGGTACCGGGAGTCAAACTCAGGACCTCGTGCTTACCGAGCAGGCACTTATGCTGCTGAGCTATCTCACCAGCCCCATTAAAGTAATCTTAAGCAAAAAGAACAAGGCTGGAGACATCACAATACCCAGTTTTAAATTATACTACAAAGTTGTAGTAATAAAAACAGCATGGTACTGGCACAAAAATGGGCAAGTAGACCAACAGAACAGAATAGAGAACACAGAAACATACCTGTGCAACTAGAGTTAGCTGATTCTGGGCAGAGGAGCCAAAAATATACATTGGAGAAAAGATAGCCCCTTTAACAAAAAGTGCCGAGAAAAGTGGACATCAGTTTGTAGAAGACTTCCTGAATAGGACTTCAGTAGCATAGGAAGTAATAGCAAGAATCAACAAATGAGACAACATCAAATTTAAAAATTTCTGCACAGTAAAGGAAACAGTGAAGACACAGCCTGAAGAATGAGAGAAAATCTTTGCCAGCTACTCTTCTAACAGAATATCTAGAATATATAAAGAACTCAAAAAACTTTACACCAAAAAGAATCAGATAACACAATGAATAAATGGGCAGATGAACAGATACCTCTCAAAAGAAGTAGTACAAATGGCCAGTATGTACATGAAAATGTCCAACATAATTAGCCGTTAGGGAAATGCAAACCTGCATTGAGATTCAGTCTCACCCCAGTCAGTGGCTATCATCAAGTATACAAAAATGCTGGTGAGGATGCAGGGGAAATGAACCCTTCTACACTGCTGGGGGGAATGTAAATTAGCACAGCCACTATGGAAATCAGTATGGAAATCACAAAACTAAAATTTGGTCCAGCTGTCCCGCTCTGTGGTGTCTACCCAAATAAATTAAAGTCAGCATGCTGCAGGGAGACCTGCATATGCCCACGTTTACTATGGCAGAGTTCACAGTGCCAGGACACAGAACCAGCATAGGTGGCATCAACAGATGAGTGGACAGAGAAAATGAATATATACACCATAGGGTACCCATGAAGGGATTTTTGTCATTTGCAAGAAAATGAGTAGATTGCATGTTCCCCCTAATATGTAGAATCTGAAAAAGATGGCATGGAAATAGAAAGGAGACTATTATTAGACAAAAATAAGGGAACAGGAGGAGAGGGGCAGGTAATAGGGGGATATGATCAAGACATACACACTGCAATTCCCCTCAAAATGTAAAACTAGTGGGGAGGGTGGGACGGGGCTGAGGGAGGGTGAAAATGATCGAAGTTACGCTGTACACATGTAAATCTGCCACAGTGAAAGCCATTCATCTGTATAACCAAAATGCACTAGTAAAAAAAGATGTGAAACAAAAAAGGAAGACTATTGGAAGAAACGTCCATTCAAAGAATGTTTATTGAAATTATGCCAACCATTACGCTAGCGAATGGAGATATGTATACAAGTAATATGAAATATGGCTTTTCTCATTATGCAGGTAGAGAATAGCAGCTGACTTTTTTGAGAAACTTTAATTTTGCCCATCACATTAGCAGGTATTAAAAAAGTATATAGGGCCGGTGAGATGGCTCAGAGGCGTAAGCGCCTGCCTGGCAAGCACGAGGGCCCAAGTTCGACTCCCGGAACCCACACAGGAAGAAAGGGCCGGTGATATCGCTCAGCATCACGGGCGCCTGCTGGCGCGCGAGGTCCTGAGGTTGACCCCGGTACCTACAAAAAAATGGAAAATAAAAAAATAAAAAAGTATAATATTTGTGCTGATAAGGATGCATTGATGAACATTCTTACAAACTGGTGATCTAGTGATCACACTTTAGAAATTTGTTTGCCAGTAAAAAGACATTAACTGTTCATATGTTCACCTTTGTTGTATTTCTAGGAATCTTGTTTAAAAAAAATTTTTTTAAGGAAAAATAACCAAAAAAGGACCCTTGTGATCAGTGTCTGTGAAGTCTGTTTTGTCATTTTCTTTAGTCCTGCAGTGTGCGGGCCGCCCTCCCTTTGAACACTCGCCCATTAGGTTCTGTGCTCAGAATGGAGACTTCATCATCCTAGACTCTAGTTGGTCCAGCTTTGTCAACCCCTGGAGCCGGAAGGTTTCTTTCATTATCGGTCGGCATAAAGTACGAACGTGAGTCAGTCAATGTTAATATTGTCTAAAACTTTTTTATCAATCCTTAGTTCATTGACTGCCCCTTGAAGCAAATGACAGATGAACTGAATAGAAGCATAGATTTTCCTTCAGTGCTTTTTGGAAAAGTTTGGCAATAAGAATCAAGAGCCTTAAGCCTAAAACCATGATGTTAGGCTTAAAGTAGCTCAGGTATTCATCATGTGAACTGTGGAATATTTGTTTAGTATATTATTAGCCATGAAATATTTGTCAGTTGTGTACCTGATACCTAAAATGTTTGACATGTTAGATGTAAAAGGCAACATACAAAATTATATTACATCTCTTGTTATAATTACATTTAAAACATATACACAAACTATGAAACAGGGAAAAGAAGAATGGAAGGAATAAAATAGAAATTTTGGTTACATGTGGGTAATGGGACTATGGCTAAAGATTTTTTTTTCTGTATTTTAAAATCTCTTTAATGATCATATAAAACTTCATATCTACTTTCTGTTGTCAAATTTTACTTATTTATTATTAAAGCTTTATGTTTTTAAGATTGTATACTATTTTTCTTTTTTTTCTTCTTTTTTTTTTTTTTTTTTGCCAGCATGTGTGTGACTGCAGCTTGTTTAATCACTGTTCCCTGTTGGTGTGACAGAATCATGTCACGGGTGTAAAACAGCCAGCCTGCTACTCAGCCTGATATTCCTCAGCCCTTGAATTTTTGGTCCTTCTTAATTGACCTGTAGGTTTTCCTCTTGGCTATAGGTTTCTCTCTGATTTCTTTATTTCCTTCTTTCTTTTTTTTTTTGCATTTTTAAGAAATTATACTTGTCTCTCCAGTGTCATACTGAGATTGAGAAATTATGGTTTTTAGATTTTGTTTTATAATATAAACATAAAACTGAGAATGGTATATCTACCAGTAAAATGTATTTTGCTACATCTTTATAGCACAGTAGAGGTGGTGCATATTCATGGGAAAAGGCTTCATGGTGGCTCTTAGCTCTCTCTACTGCAGGCCTTGGCCTCTCTGCAGGGCAGGACTGGACCCTTAATGGAGGAACTGGGCTCTTTGCTCCCCTAATTCTGAAGACTGATTCGTGCTAGAAAACTAATTTAATAATTAAAATGAGAAATAATACTGCCAAGTAGGTGCTATTTGTATTGGTCAGGAAAGACATCACCCCTCCCAGCAGGAAAGCCTGTTGGGAAATAAAAATAAAACCAGATGGTTGCTTAGTATGAGTGTATGGGACCCTACAAGAATTAAGTTTTATTCGAGGCTCCATCTTAGGGGGTGTTGATGCATCTCTGTCCTCTGCACCAGGTAGTGCTTGAGGTAGAGCCTAGATTTCCCAAGTTATCCTTTCAGTTCTTTGACTGAGTATATATGAAGTCACCTTACATATTATGAGTACTCAAAATGTATTTTTTAAGATTTCCCTACTATTTACATCTCAATATCCATGATTATGTGTGTGAAAGAATGTAGTCTTCTAGATATTCATCTCTCATAAAAAATAATTGTCCATTTATTTATAAAATTACTTTAAAATGCATTTATTCCTTCCAGTATCTGTGGGTTGGCTCGCCTGGTAAGATATTATGCCAAACCTTGAGAATGAGATGATAAACAAAACATTCTCTAACCTTCGTGGAACTCACAGTAAATAAAAAAAATGGCACCATCATATGCAGCTAGAGTTGGGGACAGTGTGACACGGTGGAATGGGAAGGGAGCTGTGAGAGCATTTAGCAGGGCACATCTCTCTGGGTCCTTCCCAGCAGCTTAGATGCCATTACCAGTCTTGTACAGAAAAATCCACACTTGGTGAGGTGGAGTCCTTTCCCAGGGATCACCTTGGGAGGAAGTTGGAAGTAGACTAAAGCCATTTTCCTTCTTCCTCCTGGTTTCCTTTATGTACACATTAGCCTAAATGCCATGTGGCATTATTGCCACTGTGTGACGTCTCTACCCCCTGCAGATTAATCAGTTCAATTAAAAATATAGTGTGATTTCATAGAAATTTTCACAGCTAGGAATATCTGAATCTCATGGTATAAAACAGTAGCTTGGGCCTGGTGAGATGGCTCAGCAGCATAAACGCCTGCCTGGCAAGTGTAAGGTCCTGAGGCCGACTCCCGGTACCCACATTAAAAAAAAAAGAAAAACAGTAGCTTTTGTTTTCATTTCAGAATTTCACTTGAAAAACAAAACCCAAAGACATCTGAAAGATTTTTAAGCTTATAGCACACAGGCAGTGTTTATACCATGAATCAGATGAACTTTTATTCCTAGACTACTGATCATTTATGAATGCATTCCTTTTTTTGCTTTTTTGTTTTTTGAGTCAGGGTCTTGCTAAATAGTTCAGGCTGGCCTCGAACTCTCAGCAGTCCTCCTGCCTCAGCCTCCCAAGTGCTTGGATTACAGGCGTGCTCCACCACACACAGCTATGCATGCATTCTTTTGACAAATATTTACTGGGTATGTGCATAGACCAGGAACCGTTTGGCACTGGAGATACAGGAGTGAAGAAATCAGACAAAAACCCAACCCTGTGGAGCTTACATGGCAATGGGAAGCAGGCAGGGACAGATGACAGTTATGTAAAGTGTGCATTGTGTCCAGTTGTGAGGCCGTATGCATCTGCCATTTACACACCAGGCACCTGTGCAGTACAGAAGATTCCGATTGGCTGCCACTCCAGTGGAGGTGCGGTAGGGCACAGAAGCCAGTAGGGCAGCTGCTGCACCGTCCTGGGGGACATGCCCTCAAGTGACAGTCCCAAATGTGGAGTTGTTGCCAACTACTTCTATGACACTGCCAGTGTCCTGTGATTTTCTTTTGCTCATTTCCACCTTTGGGGCAGTGTTCCCAGTCTTAGGTCACTGAATATGTAAGTTGTGAGAGACAGCAGGCTGGCATCATGGAGAAATGAAAGTACTGGCTCCAGGGTCAGGTGTGGTTTCAAATCCTGACTCTCCTGCTTCTCAGTTATGTGAAGTGGGACCAGTTCTTAGCTGCTCTGATCTTGTCACCTTTATTTTTTCATTTGGCAGGGCTAAGGATATGCTAGACAAAGATGCTCTACCAGAGCCAATCTCCTCAGCCCTACTCGCTCTTTAACTGTCAGGGACAACTGCTACTTCAGAGGGTTCAGGGAGGGGCTGGGGCTGACTCGGTCCACATGCCTCATTAGTACTCGCTCTATCGAGACTCCGAGAGGCACGTCCGTGTAGGGAAGGCTGGTCTTCAGGCTCCTGGCTCACCCCTCCAGCCAGGTGACTGGAGAAGGCTGCAGTTCCTGCGGAGGACCTGGGATTTGTAAAGCACTTGCCTCGTATGTTTGAAGGGTGTCGAAAATGTTATTCTTATTGTGTGTTATAAAAACTAGTACAGTTCTCACCAAAAAGAAGGTCCTAAACAAATGTCAGTTTCTTCTTTGCTGTCCTTTGTTGGTACGTCTGCCATTTGCCATGTTTGGGTAGCAGTTTTTAAACGTTGCAGAATGTGCTATCAGTGAGACTAGGTAGTGTTGTGGCGGCTATGTTTTCACCACTGGGGGGCATTGTAGAGTCGTACTTATTGGATAGCTTCAGCAATTAGGTACATTAATCCTTAAATGCTGTTTTGCATACTTAGGGTTTTAAGATTTATACATAAAATTACCTAGTTTTAATGTCAAAATTTGAACTCATTCATTGTTGAAGATATTTTGGAGGCTGTCACTGATTTTAGATTTATACATATGTAGTGCTGAAATGATTGCAGAAAGATTGCTGCTGTAGAGAAACTTTAAAAGCCTGTTAATACCTCATTTTCTTTGTATTTTCTGCACATCCATGAAGAGAATTTACCTCCATATTTTCTTTATTTGGAGTCAAAGAGTTGCTTTGAAAACATAGATTTAGTCTTTGAATTGCCTATTAAAATCCCTTTGGCCTGCATTGTGAATGAATTTTAAATAGTTTGATGCGGTCTTTCACTTGGCGTTTTGTTTCGTTTCACTTGGCATTTTGTAGGAGCCCACTAAATGAGGATGTTTTTGCTACCAGAATAAAAAAGACGAACAATAATGACAAAGACATAACAGAATTACAAGAGCAAATTCACAAACTTCTCTTGCAGGTAAAGTGAGAGTTTTTTTTAAAAACACAGAATTCCCATAATTATGTTTCCTGTTAACTTTCAGGCTTAGTAAAGTCACTTCAGAAAAATAAACTGTAAGCAGAGTTAAATCTTTACCTCTACATTTCAGAAATCTTTGTCTTTCTCTTTTTGTCTTTAAATAAAATTCTATGACTTTTTTGTTCCTCATTCTATATAAATACACAGAACATTTTTGGAAAAATTTATTTCCAAATACGAGAGAGACTTCTACCTGAGAGAATTCTTCTGTTTCAGACACTTCATTGTGTTTAACCTCTGGGCTTTGGCTTCCATATTCCAACTTTCAACAATAGAGGAGAGGGGTGTTGAGTGTCAGAATTATTATGAGGTAAAAGTAGGAAAAATTACGTGTTGAAAAGAAATACTGTATCAAAGGTGGTTTCTACTGCCAGTAAAATTCAGCACGTCATAGAGTAACTGCTCAGCGCTTTTCACACTGTCTTTTATAGAATCTCTACGGCTTATGAAATATTGTAAAATAACTGAAAAAGTAAAGTATACTGTTTGTTCTATCAATTCTTAAGGAACTAGTATATATTTTTATGTTTTTAAAAATTACACTATGGCATTTAAATAATGTGTTGTGCCAAAATACCGCCAAGACTAGAAAGCAAGACTTTGCCCTTGAGAATTGGGAAACGATCAAGGATTGTGTTTGACCTCAGCATCAGGGTTAGAAGCATCAGCCTACACACACCTGCGAAGGTTATGTAATTTAGGATCTGGGACGTTTTCATCTGAATTTCCTGCTGATTGGAGAGAAGTTCTGAGTATACACTGCTGCCGTTTCAATAACCCGCACCTGAAATTGGCCTCTCTGCTCATAGCCGGTTCACGGGCGCGCCTCCAGTGGCCACAGCAGCCTGGGCAGCAGTGGGTCGCAAGAGCAGCAGGTCAGCGTGGCCTCGTCCAGCGAGTCCAGTGGGCACTGTGTGGAGGGCGTGTGCAAGGAGCCGGTGCGTGGCGGGGGGAGTTCTGCATGTGCACTGGTGCGGTCCTGCACCTGGGACCGCTTAGGATATGTTTTTGACTCAGAGCTGTCATCTGACAAGAAACGGTTGAATCCCTTCTGGTTTGGACAAATGTCTGTGAAAAGAAAATATCACCTTTGGGTTAGTTGTACGCTTTCTAAAATTGGCATCTTAATGAATTCTTAAATAGTATCAGTGAACCTTGGCACAGTGGGAAGCCGAATTAAAGTAATGGCTCTGCTCTTCATCCTTATTTCTTTAGAGAACCAGAAGTTAAATGTATTTTTTTTTTAATCTTTCAGTGCATGTTCTTACCATTTTTGAAACCTGTTCTATCATTCTTTTCCCCAAGATGACCTTGCAGCAGGTCTACGCCAGTATAAACAAAATTAAGAATCTGGGTCAGCAGCTGTACATTGAATCAATGACCAAATCACCAGTCCAGCCAATGAAGGAGGCGTGCACAGAGCCGGCGGGCAGGGGTGAGTCAGCCGCGGCCGAGGTCTTGTCCACCTCCACCTCTGCACACTTGAGCGAGAAGTCCGGGCCTGTGTGGCTGCTTTGTGTCTTCCTTGATTTGCCCAAACAGAACTAATAATGTTAACGATGACAGCAGCAGAGGTTATTCCGAAAGCTGAATGGTATTAGAGTGTAATTACAGTGTGCTTTTACTGAAAAATGTACTTTTATGATAATACCAGCAAATTCACAGATTTTCCTCCCTATCTGAGCTGTCTACAAACCAAGAGTTAATTTTAGAATACATTTCAGGTAATAAAATATGTTAAAACAGTAATCTCTTTCATTTCAAACAAATGGAGAAGATTGAATAAGAAATGTTGGCTTTTTTTGTTCTTGATACATTTTTACTCAAATGTGAGGTAAAGACTATTCCAAAAGAATTGGATCAACTGTATCAAGAAGCTTTTTTGTGCCTGTGTGGTACTGGCGGTGGAACCCAGGGGCACTGTATTACTGAGATACATCTCTTTTTATTTTTATTTATTTTTATTTTTTATTTATTTTGTGTGTGTGTGTGTGTGTGGGTACCGGGGGTTGACCTCAGGACCTCACGCGCCAGCAGGCGCCCGTGCCGCTGAGCAATATCACCGGGCCTTTTTTCGTATGTGGGTTCCAGGAGTTGAACTCGGGCCCTCGCGCTTGCCAGGCAGGCGCTTACGCTACTGAGCCATCTCACCAGCCCTCTTTTTATTTTTTGAGACAGGGTCTTCCTAAGTTGCTTAGGCTGGCCTCCAACTTGCAATTTTCTAGCCTCAGCCTCCCAAGGTGCTGGGGTTACATGCATGTGCCACCATGCCGGGCAAAGTGGCATTGTTTTGAAAAGTTAACCTAGTTATATAGCAGAGCAAAGTTCTGTAATACGCAGTTCTGTTATGTACTGTGGAGTTCTATAATATAGTTTCTCTTTTCACCTTGGTAGGAAGTTTGGCATTCCATTCAGATTAGATTTACTTCTGAATTTCGCTAACTTTCCTTTCATTTCCTCCCTGAGTGTTAATACAGTTTTGGATGTTATGACAGGTTATGGAGACTCAGATGTTGTGACTGGTCTCTGTCTTGTGGGAAATAGGCATTTTATACGGTAGAGATGCCATTTTCTTGCTAAGGCCAGTACAAACCATAATAACAGTGGTAACAGCTGTGTTTTTCAAGGCCTGATGTGACTTACCATAAAAAATCAAGTGCTGTTCCCATAGATGATATCACTGGTAGCCGTCTTCGTCACATTGAGCTTCTGTGTCAAATTCCTGAGACTGAAATTCACAAACAACAGGAATTGCTTTCTCCCTGTGTTAGAGGCCGGGAACCCAAGGTCAAAGTGTGGCGGCCGCATCTGGTGAGGCTCACGTCTCTTCTTTGAAGGCAGGGTCTTGGACGTTGTCTCCTCCAGAGGGGAGGGATCCTGTGTCTTCACATGGCAGCAGGACACAAAGGCAAAAAGGGATCAAGTTAGTTCCTCACAGCCCTTTTTTTTTTTCTGGAGATGGGACTTCCTGTGTTGCCCAGATTTTGGGGTGGGGGGATGTGTATGCATGTGTGTGTGTTGCTGGGGATGAAACCTTGGACCTTCTCTCTGAACTACATCCCTAGCCCTTTTTATATTTTATGTTGAGGCAGGGTCTCACTAAGCTACCCAGGCTAGGCTTGAACTTGCAATCCTCCTGCCTCAGCCTCCCAGTGTACAGGTCACACAACTTACTCCCACCTGTAGCCCTTTAAGGTCACTAATACCAAGCACAAGGGCTGGGTATGGTGGCTTATGCCTGTAATCGCAGCACTCAGGAGGCTGAGGCAGGGGGATCTCTGTAAGTTCGAGGCCAGCCTTGGCTATGTAGTGAATTCAAGGCCAGGCTGGACTACATAGTGAGATCCTTTCTTTAAAAAAAAAAAAGTGTCAGTGCTCTGGGTTCATGACTTAATCACTTCCCAAAGACACCGCCTCTTAATACTATCGCACTGGGGTTTAAATTTCAAACTGCGACTCTTAGAGGGACACATATATTCAAACCATGGCTGACCCCATGGGACTCCCCCACGCATAGCAAGTCCTATCCTTTAGTTTCTCTTTTCTTGTGGGAAGTTCAGCGTTCCTTTCATTTTTTCTGCTGTTACACATAACAGCACAAGATAGGAATACAAATTGCCTGGGCATGGTGGCTCATGCCTGTAATCCTAGCACTTGAGAGGCTGAGGCAGGAGAATCACTAGGAGTTCGAGGACTACATAAGCAAGTTCAAGGCCAGCCTGCAGTACATAGTGAGACCTGTCTCAAAAACAAAAACAAAAAAACCAAGATGGAAATACAAGTTTTTTTGTCCCTTGAAACCACCAGATTCCCTCAGTGCAAAAGAATTTGTCTATGTATCTTAAATATCATCATCCTGTGTCCCAGCAGAGAAGATTCTCTTGGGAGGTCTTTTTTTTTGGTGGGTACTGGGGGTCGACCTCAGGACCTCGCGCGCCAGCAGGTGCCCATGCCGCTGAGCGATATCACCGGCCCCTTTTTTGTATGCGGGTTCCGGGAGTCAAACTCGGGCCCTCGCGCTTGCCAGGCAGGCGCTTACGCTGCTGAGCCATCTCACGATCCCTCTCTTGGGAGGTCTTAAAGCTAAAATTTCCAAATGTTTTCGTCCTTGTCTGGTCCAGTCTGTCCTGCCACTCTTGCCTTGATCCAGAATCTCATTATTAGCGTCACAATTTTACATCCTGACCTCTGCATTTCATTTCATAGTAGCCTCCTTTCTCACCTCCTGGGACATGGTGTCTACAAGAACCTATTTTGAAAATAAAAACAGGTTAAAGACAAAAAGTTAGAAAAATACACCGTGTTAACCTGACCCACCAGAAAGCTGCATAAATATCGCACAAAGAGCACATAGGACACTTACACAGTAACGTGTTCTGGACTGTACTGGAAACCGTAACAACTTCTAAAGAAGAGAGATAATACACAGTATGTCCTCATGCCATCTAGAAGTCCACGACAGACGATCTAGAAAACCCCCACATTTAGAAGTCTAAAAACCCACAAGTCAGAGATGATACCGTGTCTTCTGTGGTCAGATGACGCGAGGTGAATGACTACCCTGTGACACAGGATCGTCTAGCATTGACTTTCCAAAAGACTCAGAAAGAGGCTTATCTGCTGCTGGTCCTGGGTCACTGAGACGTGCTGACTTGTGGGTACATGAGATAAAGGGGTCATTTCCCTCCCTTGGGGGGTGGAGCTCTTTACATCCAAAATTACTTCAAAGTCAAATGAGCAAGTAAATACAGGACTTCCCCATCATCACTCTGAGGATGGAGAACCCTTGCGGGCCAGCTAGCGTTGACCTTCGTGGTAACAGCAGCTGCTGACACAGAGCAGCCTCTCCCCAGTGTCTGACGCAAACACTCCTTTCCAGAACTGCGCTCCATTCTTGGTTCCCAAGGCACCTGTATTTGGCAGGATTTTCTTAGATCCCTGACAGTTTCCCCATCTCCCTTTCTGGCTCATTCTTCTCTCAAGGGAGTTTTAAGTTCTCCAGTGCCTGGGCCTAGAGGCCTTTTTCCTTCTCTCTGTACCTGTGGTATGGTGCCAGTAGCTGTACTTGGCAGTTTAAATTCAGATTAAATACAAATAAATACAGTGAGAATATTTTTATTCTTCAGTTGCTCTGGCTACACTCAAGTGCTCAATAGCTCTGTGAGGTGGTAGTAGCTACCAAGTCGGACAGCAAATAAAGGACAATACCAGCATTGCCACAGGTTGCACACAGGTAACGCCGTGTGCTGTCCAGCACAGCAGACACGCAGTGTCTCGTCATACCGTTCTTCGTGGTGCTAGGAATGATCCCTTGACAGGCGTCTGGTGATGGGTGATGGTGTGAGTGTGTGGACCAGGGGTGTAGGTAGCGTCAGCTGGACATGGGAAGTTCCCCGTCGGCCCGTTACCTGGCATTGTCGTTGATAACCTTGCCTGAAACATGTGCTTCCCTCATTTTAAGCACCGGCGTGATCATTCCATGTGCTGTGCACCTTACCACGTTCACGTTGTTACGTGTTGTGGGTATCTTGCTGCATCAGTGCAGGTACACTTGAGCTCATTGGTAACAGTCACACAGTCTATTAATGCGTATGTCATGAAGTACCATGGTTTAATTTTGCTGATACTTTCTTAACTACGTGCTAAGTATTTTAATTGCTCATCCTTTCATCCTCTTTCAGGTGAGCACAAGGCCTTCTCTTCCTCTCAGGTGCTGAACAATGAAAACATGTACATTGAGTCTCCTGAGGGTTTGAGGAAAGACCAGCACAGCCCATCTTATCAACAGATACACTGTATCGATAGTGTCATCAGGTAGGAGACACAAGTTCTAATAATAGCTTTTCCCAAGAGGATACATTGTCCCTGAGGAGCTTCCATGTAATTTAAAGAGCCATTTGGTCTTGCTTTGACACTGTAAATTAGTTGATATTTAGAGAGTGCTTACTGCATGCAGTTTGCAGTATAGTGGCTGTTATGGAGAGTGCAAAAAAAATCACAAGATGCTCCCCTTCTCTGGGGGAGCTCAGGGAGAGCCAAGAAGACCTAAGCATGTGGCAGTTACATGGAGTAAGATGTGAGGATCCGTTCAAGACCATAGCAAAAGACATGTTAGAGCCCAGTGACCCAAGCTGAGATTTTCAGACTGCGAAGAAGAAAGTAGAGAGCATCCCAAACAGAAGTGACCTGAGAGAAGCAGGGAAGGGACAGGCAAGAAGGTGTGGCCTGCTTCTCTTCTGCAGATACCTGAAGAGCTGCAATGTCCCAGCCTTAAAGAGGAAGTGCATCTCGTGTACGAACACAACTTCTTCATCCTCAGAGGAGGACAGACAACACCACAGCACGGACAGTGCCCAGGCTCTGCAAGGTGACAGCAGTGCTTTCCTAGTGACATGAGAATTCATCTTAACTCCATCCCATCCTCTGTTTTTCCTTCATTGTAATCACAGAATTCTACTTTTATATTACTTTTTTATGGCCAGTGGGCTTTAATTTGTGAGTGAACAACCTCTGTAAACTTGTTGGCTTTAATATCAACTTTAATATTCCCTTCCTTTTGGTAGTTTTCTGTTCACTTTCGTTTCTCCTGTGTCACCAGTTGCCGCACAGATCCAGGCCATTCCTACACCACAGGTGCCAGCACACGCCCGGTCCACAGATGCCGAGGGCGACACCACACAGACCCTGTCCACTGCGGTGCTGAGCTTGGGCTCGGGCATGAGCCAGTGCAGCTGCAGTAGCACCCTGGTCCACGTCCCTCCCCTGGAATCAGGTACCTCCCTTACGCTTCACCGGGTCCTGACTTGTAAATTATAAGTACTTTTCCCTTCTGTAGTTAAGGTAGTGTTGGAAATATGTCTGTATTGGTTTCAGATTTTAGACTGTATTTCTTATTTGTTGTTTGTGGATGGAATCAGCTGATGTGTGTAAAACACATAGAATGGGGCACTCTTCCTTTAAAACATAAACTACCTGGTAAATTATTCTAGTCTTATTCTCTTCTTTTTTGCTGCCTCCTGTCCATTTGATCTTTGATTCCTCATAATGATTTGGTAGATGAAATGGTGACAAATCTGTTAAGCTGAGTTTTCAGTTACCTCTAATTCATCTTGGCTGGTGTTGAGTTGTGACTAGGAGCCATTCTGTCTCCAGCCCTTGGCGTGCACTAACTCACCCAGCCCTCCCCACAGCTGGCGAGGTGAGGAGGGCTGCGGTTCCTGGAGAGGAGTAGAGTCGCAGCTGTGGTGAGGTTAGGTTCTCTTCTCATGAGCCAGAGAGAGTTTTATCGGCACTGAGCCAGGCGCTCGGGAAAGCAGCAGGTGCACGCACACCTTTTAGAGCACTTGTCCTAATATTTTGGATTCCTATGTGGGCGTGTAGCTGCCAATGGTCTGGCCCATGCGAGGTAGGGAGGGTCTCAACCAATACTGGAAGCTTGCTTCCTGTCTGTGTCTGTCTCTCTCCTGTGTCACCTATGTTTTGGTCCTGTGGCTTTTCTTTACCATTTTGAAAGAGTGCATATTAGAATCTAAATACTTTCACTTAAGGAAATACTTTTAGTAATTTCTTCTGATCTTAAACTAGTCTCACCATCTGCAGGGCCACATCTCTATCCAAGGAGAAAATGCAGAATCAGCTCCTGTGCTCTCAAACTTTATGCTTTCTCTATGTCTTTTGCTTTCTAGAAAGTCCCTATTCCTGGAATTTTATACCCTGACCCCAATAATAGATTGGGTCTGAGGACTGTGATCACAAGTGCATCTCATGATGGTTTGTTCCGGCATAAAGAAACCAGGAGGATGTGTACCCAGGGCATGGTTTCTTGTGGGGAAGGAATGGGAATGAGGCAGGTGATAGGGGTGGGGAGAATCAAAAATAAAAACGGAAAAGTGTTTGAGATACTGTATCTTGAAAAATATTTACAATAAAGACAAGAATTAAATAAATGTATGTATGCAGTTATAATTCTATAAAGTGTATAGATATATTTGTATAAAATTATAAAGAAAAATAAGAATTTTGTCCCAAGCTGGTGAAGTTTGTTACATTCCAGCAGTTGTAATGACTTTTGTAGAACTTAACTGGAGTCATTTTAAAACTAGAAATAAGTAAATATAAATAATCAATAGGAATCATCATTGAATCTGTCTTCTCTTACCTTGGCAGAGGATGCCACTCTAGCGTATGAGCCCTGGGCCCTCCGCACACAGTCAGCTGCTTTGGCCTCGGAAGAGTTCAGGCGCGCGGGGCTCACAAAGGCTGCACTGTCGGCCCACACGCAGAAAGAGGAGCAGGACTACGTGGACCGGTTCCGGGATAGGCTCCTATCCTCGCCCTATAGCTGCTGTCTTCAGCAGGAAAGCAGAAGCACGGCCAAGTGCGCCTGTGTCCAAGGTAGTGCATTCACCTAGCAGCTGTTAAAAATCGCGCACAGTAGTCATCTTTCAGTCATAGGACTGGGTGCAGGAACACCAACAGCAAAATGCACGGTGTCCTCACCCCTTGTTTTAGCGGGCGTGGTGCATGTAACTGCCGAACACCCTTCTGTGCACTTTGACTCATCGCTTACAATACCTTATGCAATGTAGGCAGTTACTGCACTGTATCGTTCTTGTTTAGAACAGATACAAATTTTTTTTTTCCAAATATTGTCAATCTGTGATTAGTTGAATCCAGACCTGCAGGTACAGCAGGCCAGCTGTACTGAGAGAGAAGGAATGCACAGTAGGATTTGTACCTGTGTGAAACAGAGAGGCTGAAATAATTCACTTGTATCAACAATTTATTCAGGACCTTTATTAGATTCTGGACCTGAGGAAATGATTTTTATAAGAAACTGATTTAAGAGAGGTCTGAAATAAACTGATTAATTTTTATCCTGAATTTGGTTCACCTTTTTCAAGCAGCTCTTAGCCATTGCTGTGGTCAAAGGTTTATTCCTCTGGCATCTACTCCCGATTACCTGGAAATGGCATTCTCTTCTTTTTGGGGTTTAATGCTCCACCATGTGCCTCCATCTTTATCCTTTCAGGGGGTTCCGCCACCAAGCAGACCAGATCAGCTAGATGCAAGAAGGGGAAGCACAAGCGTAAGAAGCTGCTGGTGCCGCTGGGCAGCAGCAGCTCGGATAGCAGCGTGTGTCCCCGCAACAGGGGGCTGCTCCAGGGCGTGCAGCCCTGGTGCCCTGCCGCAGCCCCTGCTCCCCAGGCCTCAGGCCTGGCGCTGCCCTCCACCGCTGTGATGCTTCCCAGCCAGACCCCTCACCTCCTGCCTGCCCCTGCCGTGACTGCCCTGGGAGCAGGGGGCACCGCAGCCTGGGGAGCTGCACCTGTGGGCCTGCCCACATCACCCTGGCCCAGCAGCCTGCACGCTCTTCCTTCTTTCTCTGCTCCTTACTTGGATACTTTCATGACCATCTTCTTGCATGCCCCTCCCATCTGTCCTCCTTGGTCACTGTCCTCTTCTCCACATCCACCCTCGGGGGCCGCAGGCGCTTGTGAAATGCCATCTGCAGCATCAGCAGTGGCTCCAAACCTGGAACCACCTCCTTCAGTCAACAGCCAAGGGAGAGCAGAAGGCAAATGGGAGGCACGAAGCGAGGAGCCCCCGTACATGAATTCGAGGAGCAGCTCGCCACTGCAGTTAAACCTGCTGCAGGAAGAGATGCCAGGATTGTGGGAGTCTCCGGACCCAGTGAGAAGGGACACCTACCCAGAGGCCGAGGGTGTAAGTAATGCTCGCTGTCAGCACATGAGTGGGAAAGTGAGTGTGGATCCCCTTATTAAAGTTGAGGGTCCTGCATTGGAGTGACCCCCGTCACAGCTGTGACTGACACTGAGCCTCGGTCTGCATAATGCAGTGTGTCCCCCTGACTTCAGTACAGAGCAGCAGAGGCACCTTGCATGTTGTCTATATGTATGGGGTTCCTTCTACCCTTTAAACTTGATTTCCAGGTGTTAATGCGTTCATTGGCTCTAAAGTGTATTTTCTGACACCTGCGGTGATGGTCGGGAAAGACGGGAATAAGCCATGTGACAAGATAGAAATGCAGTGCTAGCACTTTTTCATGCATTGTTGTGGGCAGTAATTGTGCATGGAAGAGATAGGAGTCATTTTTTGTCATTATCAGAGAAGAAGCAGCTTATAATCTCATGCTTTTACATACCATTTTTAAAAAGAAAAATGTTTAGTCAGTTTCCATTAACTTCTCAAAGTCTAAAGACATTCTCCAGTTTATTTATCAGGTTAATCTTTGGAATCTGACATTCGTGTAATTAGGTGTACGATATAAGGTGAGTATGAATACTCACACAGGTTTTTCTTCAGTCTTCCCTTCAGGGTACAGATGTTCAGAACACAGTGACCCAAATCGTGGAAACATGCTCACCTGTGAGGGCCTGGCCTCAGTGTACTTGCTCTAAAGATGAGGGCCAAGGCAAAGCCTGGCCAGGGCAGGAGACACCGACCGAGTCGACACTCTGCCCCAGCTGGGTGGGTTAGCTGAGGTCTGATTTCCTTATTAGAAAGAGGGAAGAGGGCCAGTGCCGGGCTTGTTCTGAGGCTGCCGTGGTGTGAAAGGCGCATCTCCCCACGTAGCACAAGCTCTGAGAGAACTGGGGCTTCATGTCATCCACAGCTGTGTTCCTAGAGTTTGGCACAATGCTTACAACATAGCAGATGTTCAGCACGTATTTGCCAAATGACAAACTAAAACCCACCCTTGTGTGATGCACGCCACACAGTCGGTCTCCAGGACCAGCAGTGCCTTTCCTGCGATAGACGCCAGGAGCTTCGGCTGCATCCTAGGGGACAGGCTGGGAGTCCTCACTTCTCCATTACTCCTCACTTGAGCAGTGAGGAGTCAGCAGTCCTCACTTCGTTCTGCTCGGCATGTGAAACCAAAGATCTGCTGTGCTTGGAGTGTTAAACACCTTTTCTCTTGTCCCTCCCTCCCAGCACTGTGTTAGAGAGAGCAGGGGCCGCAGTGACCTGCCCATGGCATCCATTCCCAAGGCGTCTCCATCTGCAACCGGCTCTGCAGCCTCAGGTAGTGCATGGCTCAGGAAACCCCCTCTCCACACCCTGTTGCTATGTCACTGACCAAGTAAAGATGTTCCCCTTTTCTCTTCCTGTAGGTTTTCTGGAGGTAGATTTACATACAATAAAATTCATCAGTTGTAGATGTAAAAAACAATTCTGCCAGGCATGTAGGTCAGTGCAAGCACCAGCAGTCACCATACAGAGCATACATACTCTTTGCTCTGGAGTGTTTCTCTGCAACCCTTGATGTCATCTCCTACCCTGGTCCTCTGGCTTCCCGCAAACCATGGATTTGTTCTCTGTCACTAGTTCTGCTTCTTTAATTTCATATAAATTGAGTCACAGCATACAGTCATTTGTGTTAGGAGGCTTTCAAGTAGAATAATGCTGTTGACATGCACATTTATTATACAAGGTCTAATCAAAATATCCAGTGAATGCTTAAATTGTAACAATTCATTACACTTGAAGACATACTGCCGTTAATCCCCTTCTCACTTCAAACACACTTAATCCCATCATTCTTGCCACTTTCTGAAGCAATTCTAGAAGTCCTTTTTTGTGAGCATCTTCATAAGGTATGATAAAAAATACAGTGAATGCTTCTGCCAAGTGACATCCAGTGGAAAGGCAGGGTTCTTAAAAAACATTTGTCTTACGGTGAATCAAAAAGAAACTGGTCAATAAGAAAGAGACTGGAATGGGGAAAAGAAAGAAGGGAAAGGGAAAAAAAAATTGTATATGTATATAAGATGGTTAAGATAGATACACTACCAGTTTTACTTAGTTCATTGAAGAGTAAGGTTTGAGCCAATAATGTTTGGACAATTGAATGGTAATGTCTGGTATCCTGAATAACTAACTTAAAGATAATAATACGTAATGCATTGACCATTGTTACCCTCATATTATGTTGTTTTGAAAATTTGTTGTTTTTTTTTTATTTGTTTTGTTTTTTCTTCTCTTTAAAATAAAATTAAAAAAAAAAAAATTCGTCTTTCCTCACCCACCTTATTTACTGGATCTGGCACTGTGTGACTTCTGGCTCTTCCCCAAAGTGAGAATGACTATGAAAGGTCAACATTTTGAACTGATTCAGGATATCAAGGCAGCCACAACAGCACAGCTAAAGACATGAAGGACATTTGCTCCAGAACTGCTTCAGAAAGTGCTAACAGTGATAAGTGTGTTCAAAATGTGTGGCCATATTCTGAGGGGGATTAGTAGCAATATGTCTTTTACTGTAACCATTTAAAATTTACAGATTCCCCGTAGTTTTCTATCAGACCTTGTATGTATCATAGCTTATTTCTTTTTATTGCTGAGTAGAATGGCAGCATGTGGCTATCCACGTACAGTGGGTAATTGTTGGATTGTTCTCAGTCTGGACCTGTGTTCCGTAACGCTGCTACATACGTTTGAGGATGAGTCCTTTCATGGACAGATGTTTTCATTTACCCTGGGTAAATACCTGGGGATGAAATGGTTAGGGCATGAGTGGGTGTGTGGCTAACTTCGTTAGAAGCTCCAAACTGTTTCCTAAGTTCTTGTGGCCAGGATGACTGCTGGGCCAGTGGCAACGAGTGTAGTCAGCTGCGTGCCACAGTCCGAAGGATGAGGGCCTGTTGGGCAAAGTAGTCTCGGGCAGGTGTCTTCTAATTCGCTGTTGATGTTGGTTGACAGGAAGCAGTGGCAGCAGTGTACACTTTACTGGTAGTGATTATTCTTCTAAACTCTTCGAAGATGCATGGCAATCTCAGGATGTACAGCAGAAGGAAGCCCGTCCCAACTTAGCTGAAGACTCCATCTGGAGGATGATTGAACAGATGCCTGAATGCGTTCTGATGACTTACCAGGTGCCCGAGAGGTGAGGGAACATTAAAGACCTGCTTTCCATACTTCCGTGCTTTCTACTACAAAATGATTCTTAAATAGTTTAGACATACTGTTAGAAAAGTATATTTTCAGATTCACTCATTTGAAGTCCTACAGCCGTTGATTTTTTAAGGATTGTACTGATGGTGCTACGTGTATCCAGATCCAGACTAAAACCTGCTACTCATCCTGAGTCCAGAAAACAAAGGAAGGTTGTCCATTCCACAGTGGACACATGCAGGAACCTTGCAGAGTCTAGACCCCAGGCAGACCTAGGGGAAATCCATTTCTTCTCTCTGCTTTGTTGAAACATACAGTTGTTTTCACTGAAGTCTGCTTTACCAGCCTGGCATGTTTTTAGTATGTACCTTATATATTAATGAGATGTAAAGTAGGTCACCACCCAAGAAGTACTGTTCTTAGATGACTTGAGTGGAACCCCAAACTAGGAAGGTTTGATTTGTGTTTCCAGGGTTAAAGAAGTTGTGCTGAAAGAAGACCTAGAAAAGCTAGAAAGCATGAGACAACAGCAGCCCCAGTTTTCTCCTGGGCAGAAGGAGGAGCTGGCCAAGGTGCATTCATGGATTCAAGGCCAGAGTATCCCTCAGGAAACATACCTCCAAGTAAGCACAGTAACAGCTGCGTTTCTTGGCAGAACGTGCTGGGCGTGCTCTGAGTTCAGGTAGTGTGTTCTTGCAGGATCCTACTGAAAATTTTAATCCTTACAGTTGCCTCTCTGGTAGGTGTTATTATCCCTGCTTTACTGATGAACAATGAAGTAAGGCATGCAGATGTTAAGTAAGGCATGTATAAGGTTATGCAGTTCATTGGATTTTGAATACACGGCTTTCTGAAGCCAAGTGTCTTTCTTACACTGCTTGGAATGTTCGGAGCAGTAGAGTAAAGACAGCTTATTTGATGTATGATTGACTGGAGAGGAGAGGTGTAAGAGGTAGTCATTTCAAATACACATGCATGTTTCAAAAGAGTTAAAATTTTAGCCAAGTGTGGTGTTGCACGCCTGTTATCCAGGCACTCTGGGAGGCTGAGGCAGGAGCATTGACCAAGGTTGATACCAGCCTGGGCAAATTAGCAACTTAGCAAGACCTGCCTCAAAATAAAAAGAAAAAAATTTTTAAAGCCTGAGGATATAACTCAGCGCAAAGATGTTGGGTTCAGTTTCCAGCAATCCCCCCCACAATAATAATCCAGAGGACTAAAAACAACAAAGCAAGAGATGAAATTCAGGATACAAATAAGACACCAGAGGTAGTATTCTTACTTGGCGGGAACTTGAGGGGCCCACGTGGTCTCTTGCAGTACGAGGCCTCGGAGAGTCATCTGTGAGCATGTGAACAGTGAAGCCCTTATTCACCGTGTTCGTGCTGCCAGTAGTGGCAGCTGTGGTGATGGTGGTGGTGGGATCTTTTATTTCCTCAAGTATCGAGGTGTGGGAGGATGAGAAGTCAAGTTTAAAATCATAATGAGAATAAAGTTGCGTATTCAAAAAACACACATCACGTAAAATGTACCTTCCTAACTAGTTTTAAGTGCGCAGTTCAGGCATTAAGTACGTTCAGATTGTTGTACAGCCAGCACCATCTGTCTTCTGAACTCTTCGTCTTAGGAAGCTGCAACTTGGTAATGAAGCAACTCCACGCTTCTCTTCCTTTCAGCCGTCGCAGCCAGCACCCTGCTTTCTCCCTAGAAGTCTGACTGCCCTGAGTGCCTGGGCTTGGGGAGCCCGCCCCACATCTTCCTGCAGCTGGCTCCTTTGTAGGCCTCCTGCTCCCTGGTCACTGCCTGCTGGTCTGTCATCCCATCCTCTCCCTGTCCCCTTGTGTATCTAGGTCTAATTCTGTCTCTCATAGACAGCATGCGAGTTGCATCTTTTTTTTAATCTGTTTTTTTCAATCTCGGGTGTTTTTTGGGGGGTGGGGGGAGTTAAACTCATTTATTTTTAAAGTAGTTCCTGATCAAGAGGGACTTATATCATTTTGCTGTTTTTTTTCTGTATTCCTGTAAAGCTTTTATTGTCCTTCATTTCCTGCCTTATTGTCTTCTTTTGTGTTTGGTTGGGTTTTTTTTGCAGTGAAATGTTTTAATTCTCTGCTCATTTCCTGTTAGGTATATTCTACAGTCATTTTCCTTTTGGTAACTTTGAGGATTATATTTTACATCAGTTTATCTTAACGTAAAAACTGCTTCTGTAGAGCTCCATCCCTATCTCCTTTCAGGTATTATTACCAAATTAAATCTCAATACATGGTGTGTCCAAAAACACATACTTGGTCTTGTGTGTTAATCTTTTAAATTATGTAGAAAACAAAATGTGCAATTATAAACCAAAGTTACAGAAATATTATCTTTTAGACTGATAGTTTTCTTGAAATTCATGAGTCTCTTATAGAAAAAAATGGAGTTACACATCATTATTAGAATAATAACAGCTTTCAAACTTGCCCTGGGTCTGTGTTTACCTTTCCCAGGATCTGTTTCTCCACATGATTTTGAGTTCCTGTCTCCTGTCTTTTCCTCTTGGCCTGCAGGACTCCTTCAGCATTTCCTGCACAGCAGGTCTGGTGGTATCAGACTCCTCTGCTCTTGTTTCTCCAGAAATGGCTGCTTTCTCCCTCACTTTGGAAGATTTGCCAGACACAGAAATCTGTGTTGACAGTTTCATTGTTCGTTCCTTGAGCAGTTTGGTTCTCTGGGCCCACTGCCTTGTGGAAGCCTCCAAGCTCCTGACAAGAATCTGCTGATGTTCTCACTGAGGGTCCCTTGCATGGGATGGGTCCTTCTTGCTGGCTGCTTTTACCATTCTCTTCTTTGGCTTTAGGTACTTGATTATAACGTGCCTCGGTGTGTCTCTCTTGAGTTCATCCTCCTTGGAGTTCATTGAGCTTCTTGGATGGTTTTTTTTTTTTTGGGTACTGGGAATCGAACTCAGGAACTCATGCTTGCCAGGCAGGCGCTACACCACTGAGCTACATCCCCGGCCCTTAGTGAATGTTTATATCTATGTCTTTCATTAAATTTGTAACGTCTCCAGTCATTATTTTCTCAAACACGTCTTTTCCTTTCTGTCTTCCCTCCTCCTGTTCGGCTCCACAGTGCGAACGTTGCCCTCTTCCTCATCCCACGTGAGGCTCCGCTCTTCCCTCAGCCCCCTGGCTCTCTGTTGCTCAGACTTGGTGGTCCTCACCTCACACTTCTTTCTTCCGCCTGCGCACATCCACCTTTGAACCCCGTGGGGAGCTGATCAGTTTCCCAGTCTTATGGATGAGGGTATGGCAAAGGATTCAATAAAAGAGACAATGCAGTATGGTTTATGGGGGTCCAGGAAGGTCTCTTGGAGCTAAAATAAAGACTTCTCTGGACTGTCAGTATTTATTGGGTCCTTAACATATGGGGGGGGGTGCAGGAAAGTTGGAGGCACATCTGAGGCAAAAGTCGCAGAAAATGACCAAGGCCCTGACAAGTTAGAACAAAGACATTCCAAGCAGTAAGTCTTGCTAATTGAGAGAACTCTCTTATCTCTAAGGTTGGCAGTTAGGCCCTTTGAATTCTGAGTGAGTTAGTGTCCTCAGCTGCAGCCTTACCTTGCCTTCAGAGGCATCACAGTGTCACAGACTACTCAGGTCTCTACTGTGACCATGGGCGTGGAGAATTCTATTTTTCTGCATGCCAGGCACTGGCTCTTTGGGCAAGTCACCTAGGCCTGGGACAGACTCAAGTCAATATAGAAGAGCCAGTTGAGTAATTCTGAACCCTGCTCATCGCTGCCTCAAAGTGTTCTCCTGTCAGAACCCCACTGGGGAATTTTTTTTTTTTTTTAACCTTTTCAGGTACGGAATGTCTTGGTTTCTTGTTACTTTTTATGTTGCTTTATTATTTCCATTTTGCTCTTAACATTGTCTTCTTGGTTTTCTCCATGTCTTTCTTTAGTTCTCTGAGCATCTTTAAGATATTTTTGTTGTGCTGGGGATATAGCTCAGTGGCACAGCACCTGCCTGGCAAGCACGAAGTCCTGAGTTCGATTCCCGATACCAAAAAAAACCCCAGGATCTTCAATAAGTGCCCCAGGCTGGCTTTCTACTTGTGATCCTCCTGCTTCAGCCTCCTGAGTAGCTGGGATCACAGGCATGCAGTGCTGTACTCGGCTAACATGATTGTTTTAAAGTCTTTGTCTAAGTCTGCCATCCAGTCTTCCTCAGAAACCATTTCTCTTGGTTTTTGTTTTGTTTTGTTTTTCCCCTCTGAGCAACCCATACTCTTCCATGTTTTGCATGTGCCTTGTGATTTGTTGTTGTTGAAAATTGGACTTTTGAATCTAATCATGTGGCAACTGGAGGTGAGAACCCCCCCACCGCCACGGTCTTGGCCGATTGCTCTTTGATTGATTGGGGCGGCGGTGTCTGTGCTGGAGAGCAGCAGGAGTTAGAGGCCTGAGGACTTCACAGCCTTGCTCACGGCTGCACCTCTGTCCAGGCCCCTGTCTCTAGCTGCCTTGGAGTGGCCTGGACTTTAAATGTCTGCCTCTCGAGGGGGAAGAGAAAAAAAGGTGGGAAGTAGAAAAAGGAAATCGTCTGGAAGTCGCTTTAGCTGGAGGTGAGGTCAAATGGAAGACAAAAGATAGGAAGGTGACAAGGAAAATCTAAGTGTGAAATTGTACTTTCAAGAAAAATTGCAGGGCCGGTGAGATGGCTCAGTGGCATAAGCGCCTGCCTGGCAAGCGCAAGGTCCTGAGTTTGACTCCCGGTACCCACATAAAGGAAAAAAAAGGGTTGGTGATATCGCTCAGCGGCACAAGCACCTGCTTGCAGGCGCGAGGTCCTGAGTTTGACCCCCGGTACCCACACAAAAAAAAGAAAAATTGCAGCTTTAGGACACCAAGTTACCCAGGTTACAGTGCCTTTTTCCCTTCTGTGAAACTCAAAAATTCCTGCGGTCTCAAAGGTCCAGTAAGCCTATAAATTGGTCCCATGCTTTTCACCCGTCAGTCGAGCTGTGCTTTTCCTCCCCCAGACCAGACCTCCCTGCTCAGTGAAGCAGCTCTAAACTCCAGGCCGAGGCCCCTGGTTTGCATCTAGCTACCCACTACAGGGGCGCCTTGCAGACAATAGGAACACGCACCCCAAACCATCTGTCTCAAAGACACCCCCATGGCTGTGTAAAGCCCCCAGCCCTGGACCATGCGGGGGCTCTCTCAAGGGCCCACACTCTGTGCTGCATGTGCTCTTCTGTGATTCTGCCTGGTGAACCTTTGTGTGCCTCTTGCCGCCGGGGTCCCATGACGAAGTCAGCGAACCTACAGCCTACCATGAGTGGGGCGAGTTGAGGCCCCCCGTGCCCTTTGGGGGACTGTCTCAGGTCCTGTCAGTGACAGAGAGGAAAGAGCTTGCAGCAGTCAGAACACAGCTCCCCAATGTGGCAGGACAGGGTCTCCAGGCGCACATGCTGGGCATGGTGCTATCACTGGGCTGCACGCTGATGTGGACTGGAATTAATCACATTTTACCATCCAGCTCCCCTGGGAGCTGCAGGCATTTGGGGAGACCCAGAGTCCCCAGATGGCCACACCAGGCGGCCTCTGCCAGCGCCGTGTTGTCCAGGAACCCAATCCCTGGCTTCTCCACCTCCTCCCAGATCCTCTCCTACCTGCCTCAGAGGAGAGAGGCTGCCATTGAGGGATGGCCAGGCAGGGGCCTGTTGTGCTGGTTACTGAAAGCCTCTTTATTTTTCAAATGCTGTTTTTCTAGTTTTGTTTTGCTTTTTTAATAGAAGACTATACAAAGAATGAGCCCTCAAAATAATTTAAACAAAAGCATTAAAACACTTCCTTCCACTTCTGATACATCAGTAAGACGAGTTAGAAATATGTTGCTTGGCCAAGCTTCTACTGATTTTTAACTCTTCAGATGGCACTAACACCAAGAAACGCCCCGCTGCATTCTCTGCAGAGCTTTGTCGCCTGGGAAGACAGAGGTTCAGTGGACCAGGGCGCCGCAGAGTCCCCCGGGCAACGTCCAGCAGAAGGCTGCCCTGGAGTCCCCTGAAGATCTCCTTTTGCACCCTTACCAGGACACGTGGGACATGGAGATTTCTCTGTAGCTCTCTAAACCCTGACTTTTTTTTTTTTTGGTGGGTACCGGGGTCGACCTCAGGACCTCGCGCACCAGCAGGCACCCATGCCGCTGAGCACTATCACCGGCCCTTTTTTCATATGTGGGTTCCGGGAGTCGAACTCAGAACCTCGCGCTTGCAAGGCAGGCGCTAACACCGCTGAGCCATCTCACCGGCCCTAAATCTTGACTCTTAAGTGACCGCAGAGTGAGTCATCACCGACACAAAGATTTTCCTTTCTCGCTCTTGTGCAGACATCATTTTTCCAAAGCAAACATTGTACATAGAATCTTTTCTTTGTTTCTTTCTTTTTTTTTGGTGGGTACTGGGGGTCGAACTCAGGACCTCGTGCTTGCGAGCAGGCACTTGTGCCACTGAGTGATATCACCAGCCCTTTTTTCCTTTGTACATGGGTACCGGGAGTCGAACTCAGGAACTCGCGCTTGGCAGGCAGGCGCTTATGCCTCTGAGCTCTCTCACCAGCCCTTCTCTGTTTCTGATGTGTTAAAAGTGCCAGCGAAGCTCCTTTTGTTTAACTGTTTTCTAAATGGCCTGGATTGCCTCTAAAGAGGTATGTGTATGGCGGAACTCTATTTCAGATGTCACCCAAAATTAATTCTAATTATAAGTGTAGCTAGAATGAGCCCTAAACCTCAGCCTCATTTATTTTGTTCTTTTGTTCCGCACACCTTTTTCCGCATTAGAGCACTTGTAGAAATCCCATCTACGGTCATAAACAAACGGCATCCACCTGGGCTTCGTCCAGCTTGGCGCTTCCTCTGTCGTGAAGATGAGACATTCCACTTTCCTCAGCACAGCACAGTGTGTTGTCCATTAGCAAGTCTGAAAACTTAGTTTTCCAAGACCTTTGTTGTGGATGCATTTCTTTCTTTCCTTTTTTTTTTTTTTTTTTTTTTTTTTTTGGCAATGGGAATCAAACTCATGACCTCACACTTAGCAGGCAGGCGCTGTGCCGCTGAGCTATATCCCAGCCCTGCGTTTCATTTTGACTTTTCACCTCTCACTGAAACTGAAAGCCTTTCTTTGAAAAATCTGTCAACACATAAGAGGCTTATTCTTTGGAGAATTGAAATTAGCGTTTGCACATGTGATGTTAAAGCAAAAGAACCTCTTGACCGATGGTCTTTTTAATGTTTTTGGTTTTAAAATAATGATTGTGGGGCCGGTGAGATGGCTCAGCGGCATAAGCGCCTGCCTTGCAAGCGTGAGGGCCCGAGTTCGACTCCCGGATCCCACATACGAAAAAGGGGCCGGTGATATCGCTCAGCGGCACGGGCGCCTGTTGGCGCGCGAGGTCCTGAGGTCGACCCCCCGGTACCCACACAAAAAAAATAATGATTGTAAAAGTTTATTATGAAAGCTAGCATTGTCCTTATATGCTTATGTGTTTGAATGTCCAGTCTTAGTGAAACTGTTCTTTTTTCACCAAATTTACACAAAAGCAGTCTCCCTGTGCCGACTAGAGGTGTGATCGGCACTGCCCTGGGCTTGCCTGTGAACAGGGGTGTTTGGGGACTGAACATCAAAAAGGGAGCTCAGTGACTGAGGCCCTGGGGACAGCGGCGTCCCATGCATCAGGGCTCTGCGCTGCCTGGGGTCGTGTCCTTCAGGAAGTGAGCGTGACTTGCTGGCCGCGCACTCTGGTGCTCTTTAGAGAAGTCCTGGCCTGCGCAGGAGACCACACTGTGCAGATCAGAAATAGGAAACAGAAGAAGGCAAAGTTCACTGTACCCTTTTATTTTTTTATATGACTTGCAACTAACTTACTTTTCCTTTTTTTGTTGTTTTCTTTTAGGAAAACACTTCTTTCTTCTTTGAAGTTTTATAGTTTTTTAAAATAAATATATCCTGGGCCGGTGAGATAGCTCAGCAGCATAAGTGCCTGCCTGGCAAGTGCGAGGTCCTGAGTTCGACTCCCAGAACCCACATAAAGGAAAAAAAGGGCCGGTGATATCGCTCAGTGGTACAAGCGCCTCCTGGCAAGCGCGAGGTCCTGAGGTTGACTCCCGGTACCCACATAAATCAATCAATCAATCAATCCTTCCTTCCTTCCTTCCTTCCTTCCTTCCTTCCTTCCTTCCTTCCTTCCTCATATGATTAGGAGAATTGGACTTGTTGTCCACAATGACTGCTGGACCCTGATTCTCTAATCCTCTATCTCAGATCTCTTTTTCTAAAGTAGTAGTTTTCTGGATTCTATCTTAAGGTCTCCACACCATTTTCAAATGCTGCCTTTGATAGTTCTTGGAGTTTTCTAATAATAAGCAATTCTGTGCAAATGTTCCTGTTTTATGAATAGAAACTCTCATCGTCTACTCCATCCTGATAGTTCAATGATTTTTAAGGCCTTTTTTGTGTGTTGGTCACGTTGTGTTATGTTTTTCCCCTTGGTGACAAATCAAAACAAAATCAATCAGCCTGTATATCTTCCACTGTTAATCTGTAATAAGGTTTTTAGTTTATGTAAACTGAAAATGACATCTGGAGCTATCAGAATCATTCTGCATTGATGTATGCATATTTCAGATCTTATGTTCTTTAATGATATGAGACCTTCTTTCCCATTGTTTCTAGATATTTGTTTTATCTAAAATTGCTTATCCCTTTGCCTTAGTACACACTTTATGGAGTATATTTTATGCTAGGCTTGATTCGAAATTGGTGCTTGTTGTGAACAGATCTTTAAATCCATCACAAGGTCTCAGCTTTTGGAAGCAAGTTAAATAGCGAGCTTAGAGATTGTTCCTGCTGCTGGGTGGGATGGTGCTCAGCAGTGATACCTGCTGCCCCCCGCAGGGGCCTTACCCAATCAAAACTTTTTGTTCAAGCTTATTAACTTTTTCTATTACTGACCATAGAAATTAGAAATAAAAGTATACAGCATAGGCTTCAATGTTTATGTAAATGTTACACCAAAAGCTTTATTTTCTTGGTTCCAAGGTCAAGATTTATTGAAAATAAGATGCTGTATGGATGGAATAGTTTTGTAATTAAATGAAACTTCTTTATAATTCACAAGGTAAATTTAATCCATACTGAAAATTTGTTCCAACTGCACTTATGTCAATTTGTTTTTAATGGTTATTAATATTTTAATTGGGTATCTTTTTTAAGTAACAAAATAAACCATGTACAGGTAAACTTGAGAAATTGTCCTGAATATGTATTTCGTGGCATTTAGTGCTGTTTCTCATGAGCTATGGAAGGATCTCGACTACACTTTGTTTGCGTTGTCATCCGTGTCCGGATTCCTACTGTGTGAAGATACAGGCATCTTCGAGCGCATTAGCGCATGTAATCCTCTCTTCAGCACTATGGAGAATTGATTGGGTCCCCATTATATGTATATTTTTTAATATTTGCTAATTTTAATTTCAACTTAATGAAATTCAGTAATCAAAATTACTCTTACAGATTCTTATAGATTCTGTAGGGTGAACCTGTGTTTTACAAAGTCTGACTGTGTAACTTGGTAGCAACAAAATCTGGAAATTAAAATACGGAACAAGATCCTAAAGCCACATTGGAGCCGGAGGGTTTCCTTTTCCCCATCATCTGGCACTGACCTCTGGCTCCTCCCTCTTTAGAAAGGCTTCTGGTGTTTTTAAATTGTTCCCTCAGAAGCCACTTGGCCACATTTGCTCATAGTGTCCCCGGGATGACTGCTTTAAGTGTTTGAAATTGAGACCCCCGACTCAAAGATCACCGATGTGGATGGCATGCCCTGTAAGAATAAAGCTAAGTGACATTAAAAAAAAAAAAACCAACAGGGCTTTTAAATTTTATACCTTTCAAATCATGTGTGCCTTTCTGTGATAATAACAGCAAAAAGAAAAATTGCTCAGTATTATATAGAATGTTGGCAGGGGTTGGTTTACATGCTTTCCATAAATTGTCTCTTGTAACCCTCACAGCTGGCCCACGAAATGCCCTGTTAGTCTCATCTTACAGAGGAGGACGCTGAGGCAGAGGGGGTCACGTGACCTGAAGGATGCACAGCTGGCACATGGCAGGGGTGGGGATTGGAACTTAGTAATCTGAGTCTGAGCCTCAAGGAAAAGTGCCTGATATTACTGCGACCAGTGAGGGGTTTCAGGGTTGTCCACCCTGGGGTCCTACTCAGAAGCTCTTCCCAGGGTCACAGATGGGGAGCTGGTGCTGGTGTGATTTCACGGGTTCTCGTGGCAAGCTGTGCTCCCGGCCCCCGCCTTACAGCTCCCCTCCAGTGCTGCGTGGTGTCTGCAGTTGGGAGCACTTTCACTCACACCTGTGCTCTGCCAGGTCAGCGGAAGACACGTGTTGTTGTGAGCAGCACCCAGGTGGGGCCAGGGTGAGGCCCCAGGTCTGAGGGACCCTGCTCGCCCACACCAGGGAGCCTGCACACCCCGCGCCCAGCTCTGGAGGTGAGTGTTCACGCACAGTGTGGGACTTCGCACAATTAGTAAACTAGGCCAGTTCCCCAGTCCTCCGTGAAGGGGTTTCCCCAGAAACTATGGGAACTACGATCCTTGTTCACAGCAGCTGAGAACAAGCAAGTCTCAGGTTTGAAGGAGTAAAGTCCCAAGTCTTCCGTGCTGCGGTGGCTAAAAGGGAGACTCTGAGTGCCCCCACCCAACATAAGATGTCAGACCTGCCAAGCTAAGATGCCGATTTTTAGAAAGCCGTAACTGTACCAGGCGTGGTCGTGCACACCTGTAATCCCAGCATTTGGGAGGCTGAGGCAGGAGGATCATCGTAAGTCTGAGGCCAGCCTGAACTACAGTACAGAGAGAGACCCTGTCTCTAAGAAAAATAATAAAATATAAAAAAAGTAACCTATGTAGTTGTGTTTAAGGTATAGCTAAAATAAGTTGTTTACTTAAATTGCAGTTTAATGATTCTGACTAAATCTTTATGATTTTTTTCTTAGTGTTGTGTTCATTTACTAGCTTTACTTTTAAACATTCAAGAAATCCTCTTAAGAGTAAAGTGAAGGAAAGATAATTGACGAATTTTCAAGATACGCTAATAAGTGAAATAGCCACTCGTGATACTTGCAAAAGTAAGGGGTTTATTGCCTGACGCAGTGTGCAGGGTGTGGTTTGCCTCGCATCTCCTCACACTGCTTTCCAGCCGGGCGTGCATGCTGTTTTCTAGGGTGGGTGTCTCGAGGTGATGAAGGCCCCGTCCGCCGGCCTCAGACACAGTATTTCCAGAAACACTCCAAGGGCTCCCCGTACGGCTTCTGTTGTTTTCTGCTGCTTGCCAAAAGATGACTCAGTAAGATGTTAGGCTCTTGTCCAGAGGAAGCCTGAAACCAGAACAAGCCAAGCAGAACAGGTCAGTTATGGATGAATTCAGTCCACTGAGAAAGAAGAAATTTCAGCAGGGACAGCGGCCCTTTAGCAGCCTGTCTCCACTGTGCTGGGGCTGCGCGGGGCTCCTGGGGGACTCTCCCAGGCCGGCAGGTCCCCTCAGCCACGTGGCTGTGTGGATTTCCCTAACCCTCACCGGCCCATGTCTGTGCACCCCACCTGTCCATGACACATCCTGCACATTTATTACCTTCTGTGGGACACAGATTTTTATGTCTTGAAATTAACCTCTTTAAATGTTGACCCTTAGTTTTCTTTGTATTCTACAATTTAATGGGGACATCCTACTAACTGCCTGTGTGACTTTAGTCATTAATCTTCCCACTCTGAAGACTCAAAACATCTGAGTGCTGCTCTCACTACCACAGGGGGAAGGAATGCGTCTCCTCGGGGTGATTCATCTCCCAGGGGAGCTTGCCATCTCCAGGACTTAGCCTGTCCAGAGTGCAGTACGTTCCAGCAGAGGAGGTGCCTCGCCGAGGCCAAAGGGTCTGGGAAATGCTTGGTTAAAGTTAGGTCAGGCTCCTGCTCTCCTGATCTCCTGGCAGGCCTCCACTTGCTCATCAATCTGGAACTCCCGGGGCCAGGACAGCTCGCAGGAGGGCGAACCCCGGAGAACCATCAGGAAACACCGAGTTTCCTGGGCATTGATGACGATCAAATACAGGCTTTACTTTTAGGCTTTAAAGTCCTCTGTTCCCAACACGGTGACTTTGATGTTCATCATGCCCTTCTCCAGCCTTTCCACCACACCGGAAGTGACTTTCTGGAGGTTCTGCTCCCTCTGCGCACCTCCCAGCCCTGTGTTGTGAGCCCTCATCCTCGTGTCTGGACGGTGCACTGTCATCGAGGTGTGTGCAGTCACCTGGGGACCTGGTGACCAGCCCGTTCTGACCCAGTGGGTCCTGGTGGGGCTGGGATCTGCATTTCTCAGGAGCTCCTCGTGCTTCCGGGGCTGCTGGGACCGGGTACCACAAGTGACACAGCACAAGTGGGCCACACACTCGAGAGCAGGACCTTATGTTTTTAATTCTCGACGTATTATAATTTACCCCAAACAAGCACTTGAGTTCTTGTCACACTCAGGTTACATGTGAATCAAAATTTGTAACAACAAATACCTTGAAACAGGACTAAGCAATTATTTGAAGGTGTGCTTTCCGCTAAGAATGCTCTTCCCGTTCGTGAATTCAGGGCCCTGCGAGATTACGTACAGAAAGTTGCCCTCATGCCCCCAACTCCCGGGCAGTGCCACTTACCTTTCCCACGTTTCCTCTTGGATGAAGGGCTTCGGTCTGAGGGTCTGGAAAATGATTTTGAAGCTGGTTTATCAGATCTGTTTCTCTTGCATGCTTATTTTAAAACAAAAAATACTTCTACGGTATGTGTAGTTGTGTCTTTTTCACACAGCAGTGATATTTACTTGAACGAAGACAGGCATTCTTAACACTGGGGTTCACAAACGACACTGCATTTTCCTCAGTAACTTAGCAGTTCAGAAAAACATTTGGTAACTGAACTCTGTCTGTCAAACGATGTCTGTGGAGAGGCTCTGTCTGCTTCCCAGAGCGTCCTACGCATCTCTCAGGGCTTGGGCAAATAACTGTGCAGTCACGGAAGAAAATGGTCAAGGCGGATGTTTTATTGATTACTTTCTGTGTGATTTGCTGAGACTGTTACTTGCATTTTCTCTTCAAAATAATCCTATCAGGTGGATATTTTTATCATTTCTGTGTTCTGGTTAAAAACTTGGGTAATAGATTAAGTGAGATGCTTAAGATTTTCCTAAGTGGGAAAGCAGGATTTGAACTTGGCCTCACTGGACACTGCAATAATCACCACCACACCACCTCTAAACAGGTAAATGTCCATACAGGAGGAGGAAATGTGGAGGAGCCGTGTCCAGCCTGGTGCTTACAAGGAGTGGGTGAGGGGACAGGATTGGAAAGGGTGTCTTCGGGCCAAGAGGGAGGGGATTGGGTGTACCAGGTTTACTTCCTTCATACAACTCATCTTTAGACTCCAAAATTGGGGTTCACCTCATCTAGGAGGTGAGATTGGAGGGTAAATTCAGTAGCAGTAAAATCAAAGGATGCACAAGTGCGAGGACCATCATACCTGCGTCCCTGAGCCCATCACCCCTCTCTGCACCCAGCACCTCTGGCAGCAGCTGCAGGAGGGACGCTCTTTCCAGCTTCTCCAGGGCCAACCTCGCCTCTTCATCCGGGGCTGCGGAGTGAAAACAGACACTGTACTCAGCCTGCCTTCAGTCAGTCCTTCCTGTTCCCTGTCGTCTTTGGGGCCAGGGACAGGGAGATGAACAGAAAAGCTTCCAACACAAAGGTCATGATCTACCATTACTCACTTTAATAAGTGAAAGTGCTACAGTCTAACTTGCCAGCCAGTGGAAGTCAAGGGACATGAGCCTCACGTCCCTCACCACCTGCATGTGCGACTGCCACGCCACCCACCTGCCCTGAGCAGGAGGGAGAGCTGAGCCAAACCCTGAACCCCATCTGCTCGTAAGGTCCAATCCATCCTCATTTTATCCACTGCTGCCCTTTTCCTTTTGCCCTTAGATGATCTGGGCGTTACGACTGGAATGAGCAGGAAAGGGAAGGAAAGGAAAGGTTGTGTCCTTCCTGTAGTACATCAAGAGGATGGGATGCCTCTTGCTGGACTTCAAGGCATGGCTGCAGTTCAGTCTACATCAAAATAGTTCTTAAGGAGCTTGATCGAGGCCTTTTCAGTATGAAATGTGACCAGTGAGCAGCACCCGAGGGCTGTGGCAGGTGCAGCCAGGTGTGCTTCAGCCTGGGGCTCCAGCTGGTGCACTCGAGACCGAGGCTGTGGGCTGGGCTGGGACCGCAGGTGTCACCTGTGTGCTGCAGGCCGGTGCGTCCCTTGCTGGAGCCTCGATCGGATGACTGAACCAGCCTTGATTAAGCATCCGAGCACATCCACAGTATTTCTGAAGACTGCTAGTTTGATCATACAAATGCTTATATCATGAAAGATCGCTACCCCCATTTCATCTGGTTTTTAAATTGTAATTATGTAATTTAACATGACATTAATACCTGAATATTCATTCTGGATTTCTTGGGATGTTTATCCTTTTTTAAATAACAGAGATTTACTGTCTTTGACTAAGACGACTGCTAATCACGAGCTCGGTGACTCTAGAAGTTGATTGACAGTGTATGAATGACTAACGATGCTTGAAAATTATCAGAAAGCAGCTTGGGAGAAACCTCTAGAGACTAGAAATTATAAAACCAGCAGCTTAAAGAGTTTTTCCTTTATTTAAAAAAAAAGTCTAAAAAGTCTCCAAAGTTAAAGACAAGATTAAATCCAGTTAAATGTTTTATAAAACCTAGTATGCAACCTAATATTTCCTAACCTAAATTAAGAGGCAGTTGCAAAATAAGTTTCTACTTGACTGATACTTTTTACATTCACCTTGGATGTCAATGGAATGAACATAAATCAAAAAGCAAAAGCAAGTACACTTGGAAGTCAGTGATGTCCCTGCCTCCGGCTTGCCATTTCTCTAGTTTTTAATAAGCCCCTTTGTTGCATATGGCACGTCCGATGATTACTGTTAATTAAAATAATATAATCTGCAATTGGGCAATTCTGCATTCCAAGCCATTCAAAAATTAAAAATAATGATGTTTTAAATTTAGTGTAATTTTTATAATTGGGGAAAAAAATATTGACCAAAATAAAAGTTTGGATTACAGAGGAGACACAAATTAAGCAATGCTGCTCTTCTACTTTTGCATATTAGAGAAAACTTGTGTCCATTGCTACATCTAAAATGTGCAGTAAGGGTCCCCTAATATTCTTTTCAAAGCTGAGACTGTTGATAGAAGAAGATTCCTTTAAGCAAGAATCCCATCATTATCCCTAGCGTAGCACTGAAGACTGATGAAGACTCCAAGAATAAAAAAGAGGAAGCGCATCTCACCTGGCAGCTGAAGGGGTGCTTCTGTGGAGCCAGTGACCGGAAGAGAGGAGAGAGGATGTAGCAGTCCTATAAAAAGCAGGAAGCAGGAAGCCAGCGTGGACATGATTGGTGGGAGAAGGAGCCTTCTTCCCTGGCTTCTGTTGAGAACTTGGAGCCTGCTCCTTTCCACTCTGTGATCACCGATTATATATACAGTTCTATGACCTCATATCGTCCCCTCCAAAAAAATAAATTTATTGGCTGTGGAGGCTAAAAGGCAATCACTGCATTGAAGTAATTTTTCAAAGTAACAGTTCATAGACAATGAATTTATTGTCTTTTGCCTAGTGTACAAAGCAGGTGCTATATAAAGAAAGAACAGTTAAGTTTGCAAGTCTGGCAAAAGGAGTCCATCACAGCAATAAATCATGAGTTAAAGGATCAGACATGAATTGATGTGGCCAAGGCAGAGGGACGTGGATTTATGAGTCCTAGCAGAAGTGACGCAGAGTGTGACATGAAATCTCTTGGTTTCTTTTTTTTTAATCTTTCATGACCAAGTAGATGAGTTGTCCTACTGTGTTTGGGGCTTCATGGCTGAAGAATAATAATCTGTGGATTAAAACTTAAAACAAGTTCTTGAAAACAGTGAAGATAGATATCTAGCAGATACTGTTCAAGGCTCAAGTACTTATATTTGGCCCCATGTAAAACTAGAAGCATTGGAGTCTTCAAAGAAAAGGAAAGCACTTTCCTTAAAGCTGATGTTATTCATGAAGGGTGGATGAAGGACAAACCCCAGGAAGCTTGCTAATAAATATCTCCAGAATTTGATTTCTACCCACCACCTCCACTCTGCCCGGTCTGGTCCAAGCCTGGGCTGCTGCCGTGGTTTCCCAGCGAGAATCCTCCAGTCTGCATCCCAGCCCCAGTCTCGCCCCAGCACGGCGAGGAGAGGTGCTCGGTGCGTCAGTCGGACCATGTCAGTGCCCTCTGCACCTCCTTTTGACTTAAACACAAAGGTTAGAATCAGAATGACTAGGAAAAAAAAGTACTTGAGCGCCTTCTCCACCTTGGGTTAGGCGACTCTTTCTGAGGACATCAACTACAGAAGAGCAAGTTCGAAACAGGAGTAAGTTCAAGCAAGCTGTACGCCACAGCGACTGTGGTTACACGGTGCATGTGACAGCTGCTCACAGTAGATACTCAAGTGTTCTCACCACCAAAAATACGATAGTTTAGCTGTTTGATCTGACCTTTCCACAATGTATCCTGTAACAAAATATTACACCCTACACCATGACTGCATATGAATTTTATTTGTTAAATTAATGAAAAAAATCAAGCTGACTTCATCAACATTAGAAAACATCTACCCTTTGAAAGATACAGCTGGGAAAATGAAAAAGCCACGACTTTGAGAAATACTCACAAAAACTGTGCCTGACAAATTACCATCTCCTGGGCTATATTTAAAAAAACAAAACTTGATAAGCCAAACAAACCAATTAAAAGAACAGGCAAGGGCCGGTGAGATAGCTCAGCAGCATAAGCGCCTGCCTGGCAAGTGCGAGGTCCTGAGTTCGACTCGGTACGCACATACAAAAAAAGGGCGGAGATACTGCTTAGCAGCACGGGCGCCTGCTGGCGCGTGAGGTCCTGAGTTCGACCCCCGGTACCCACAAAAAAAAAAATACAGGCAAGAGGTCCGAGCAGATCCTGCACAAGAGGAATACATGTCAGCATTAGGCACACGAACATTCAGGCTCATCAGCCATCAGAGAAATGCGAGTTCAAGTCACAAGGTGCTATTGCAGACCCACTGCTAAGGCTGCAGTTGCAAAGACCAACAACAGCAAGTGCTGACACAGACCCAGAGTGCCTGGGCCTCACATCTCAGGTGGGGAGGTAAAGTGGGACAGCCTCTCAGGAAACTCTGCAAGTTTCTTATAAGATGAATCCTACAGTTTAACCTGGGCATGGTGGTACACACCTGTAATCCCAGTACTCGGGAGGCTGAGGCAGGAGGATTGCCACAAGTTCAAGGCCAGCTTGAGCTGCATAATGAGTTCAAACCCAGCCTGACTCTATGGTGAGACTCTCTCAAAATTTTAAAAAAAGGGCCAGTGAGATGGCTCAGCGGCATAAGCACCTGCCTGGCAAGCCTGAGGGCCTGAGTTCGACTCCCAGAACCCACATATGAAAAAAGGGCCAGTGATACCGCTCAGCAGCATGGGCGCCCGCTGGCGCATAAGGTCCTGAGGTCGACCCCCAATACCCACAAAAAAATTTTAAAAAAATAAAAAAAGATTAAAAAAAGATGAAGTCTACAGCTCAGTGCAGGAGCACTTGCCTAGCATGGGTTCAATCCCCAGCACTGCAAAATAAAAACATACTAATTGTGCCACTAGAAGTACCTCTCCTCTGTAGGAGGTTGTAGGAGAAGTTACAGAAAAGATGTTTCTGGGTAGCACAGTGTTACTTTGTATTGTATTTTTTATTATTTTATTTTATTTTATTTATTTTGGTACTGGAAATTGAACTCAGGACCTTGCGCTTGCAAGGCAGGCGCTTGTGCCACTGAGCTATATCCCCAGCCCTATTTTATTTTATTAACAGGGAGAACTTTTGCAAATGGGAAGGGGACCTAGAGATGGACAGAAAGAGTCGGGAGAGAGGAGAAGGGAAGGGGAATAAAAAGAATTAAGATATATTAAGTGTATGTGCCTACTCCCTAAGATGAATGTAGACATCAGGTACTGCAAAGTGGACTCATAAAAGAGAAAAAAAATTGCACCTTCTCCCTGCGGCGGTCCCCTGGTGCTGCTGGTCACCCTTGCCGAGCTGCTGAGCTCCTAACACACGTTAGACGTCTTGTGCATTTGTCCCACACAACAGGCACTCAAAAAACACCTGTTCGGTGCCCTGTTGACGGGAAAGAGCAGTGAGCAAAATCTAGCATTTTCTCCCCAACTTTCCAGCTGGAGGAAATGGACAACGAAACAGGTCTGTCCTCTGATAAGTTTGCGTCGCTACTCTATGAAGTAAAACCCAACAAGGAGACAGCGTGGTGGGGCAGGTGTCAAGGAAGGAGTGGTTCCAGGACTGAAGCCGCTAGGAAGGGATGTGTGGGCAGAAACCCAAATTTTTCTTTTTGGTGGTCAAGGGGAGTTGAGACAGGAAATTGCTGTGTAGTCCAGGCTGGCCTCACGCTTCCAGTGATCCTCCTGCCTCAGCCTCCTGAGTGCTAGGATTACAGGTATGTGCCACCACACCCAGCTAGAAATCCAAAAGAATATGAGTCCAGTGGAGGAAATGGAAGCATAGTGGCCTGTGCCTGGAAGCACTGGAGGAAAAGCCCAGCAGGCAAAGGAAGAAAGTGAAGGAGTGATGGACAGGCCAGGATTGACCACCCAGGGTGGGCAGCGTGTCCTTGATGGGAACACTGCCAGGGTGCATGGTACACACTAACTCTCCCATGTAGCCTGTTGGGTGGAGGGTGTTCCAGTCGCTCAGGACCCCATGACTCACCGATCTCCCTCAGCGTCTCCTCCCAGCCACCTCGGCTAGGTGCAGGGACTCAGCTGTGGACAAAGGGGACAGGAGTGTGGCCCTCAGGAGCCTGATGTCGACATAGGAGCTGAGAGAAACCACTTCCATCCAGCTGGAGAACACAGAGCCCATTGGGAAGACCCAGTGGCTTCCAGGAGCTGCAGCGACATGGACGCTGGCCTGGGGCTGCCCATGATGGCAGCTCGAGGCCAGTTTCATGCTGTGGCAGCTCTCTGTCCATATAAAACTCATTCTCTTTTCTCTCAGCCAAAAATAAAGATTGTTTTTTCTTTTCTCTGTATATTTGGCCAGACATACTTCCGCCACTGACCAGGAGGGCCACAGGCATCTGCTTTCCAAACAGCGTCCCACAGGAAAGAGAGACTGACAGCAGAAGTCTGTCATCTGCCACCTTAGCTGTAGTGGCGAGGGCTTAAATCAAAACCTGCAAACTCACACGCTGAGAGGAATCCAAAGGGAGAAAGGCACAAGGCCGCCTCGCCTCGTGGTGGGTGACAGTAGGGAGCCATGGGGACGGTGGTGCAGCAGACAGCTCATGCTGTCTTGGAGGTGGTGGCAGCCACTTGTTACCAAGAGAGCATGTTAGAAATCTGAAATCCAAGCTCATCTGGGATTTCCCGAAGCAACAGCAAAGTTCTGTGCTGCCCCTGGGTGTTTCTGAAGAAAACGCGCCCACAGACTGTAATTCAAACTACAGGGACCCACTTTTAGCTTAAGTCCCCCAAATAAGTCTGTAAGTTAGTGGATTATTCAGCACAGCAGCATGTGATTTTAGTAACCATTAGAATAGTCATGTCATTAAAAGACATTAATAATTTATACTTTGAGTTTCTCATATAAGAGAAACCATGAGATATTTAAGCTCGTGTGTCTGAAGGTGCATCCCTCTTCCTACAGACGACTCCAGGGTGACCTTTATGGCAGAATAGTACTCCACTATGTATAAACACCACACTTTATTAAAGAGCAAAATAAAAGACAGATAGTAGGAAACAGGGAGATAGATCTTTTGCAGAATGGAAGGGAACCAAGAGATGGAGGGAGGAGAGAGGGAAGGGAGGGGATGGAGGAGCAGAATTAAGATGTGTTCTGCACTTGCAGCTCCCCATGGTAAGCGTGGTCAATATGTCCTGCAAACATGGACTAAGAAAATACAAAAAGAAGCCCAGGACTGTGAAAACAAAGCAACGCAGACATTAATGAGTTAAACGATAAGGTGGCTGCTACTATATAAAAAAAGATTGTGGGCAAGAACTGGGATGTGATATTAGAAAATTGAAAATTGAAAAGGTGGTATTCTGGGTCAAGGGATGGTTTTCTTCTTACCCTGTGTGTGTGTGTGTGTGTGTGTGTGTGTGTGTGTGTGTGTGTGTGTACATAAGGCACCTGGGATTCAGAAGTGGGAGGGGCATAGGCTGAGACCTGGGGACCTCTGGTGACCCTTAAGTTTGGGTCCAAAGGGAGGTGGCAGCAAACTTCAGCTCTCTCTCTCTCTTTCCCTTCCTCCCTCTCCCTCTCTCCTGGAGGAGGCCGCTTGCCAGGATTTGTCATCTCTGGTGACTCAGGGGTCCTCCTGACAGCTTTCATGATGGTTTTACAGCATGGCCTAATTAAGTTACTACCAAAGGCTTAAGCTTCAAAAAATGAGCTTCCTTCCTCCAACAGACCATCAATGACAGTATCACCTTGTCCCAGAAACGCACCGAGCCCGTCATCGGCCCTCATGGGTCAATGCAGAGCAATGTGGCCCATGTTTATGTCCCAACTGGTGCCCCGAGACCACCCTAACACCTGGGCTGCCTGTAGTTAGCTGCCGATTTCCTGCTTCAAAGGAGGGGAGACGTGTGCACCATGGAGCACCAAATGGCATCTTCGGGTGACTTTTGCTCACGGGACACCAGCATCCATTAGATAAGCAATTTGGTTTTTGTTTTGAAATGGATCTAAACTCACCCTTCTCTGCCATCTTTACATTTTAAAACAGAGTTGTCACTTGTGAGCGCAGTATTTATGTGCATTGTCCTTAGCCGTGGGGACTCCAGGAGGAGAAACCAAGAGGAAGCTGCTTTGCCAAGCATTGGAAGCCAGTTTGGTACTTAGTGATGAAGATCCTCCTGCCTCAGCCTCCCAGAGTGCTGGTGTCGTGAGCTGAGTTGTGTGCCTCGAAATCCTGTGTTTCTGCCTCACCCCTAATACAGCAGAATGTAACTGTAGTCAGAGAGGAGTCTTTTAAAAGGAAATGAAGTTGAAATGGGGTCATTAGGCTGGACCCTAGTCCAGTGTCAACGGTGTCCTTACTGGACGCAGCACGACGCCAGGGATATGTACAGAGAGGACCATGTGCAGACTCAGGGACCATGTGCTACCCACAAGCCAAGGAAGGGTCTCCAGGAGAAGCCACGCTGCTTGCCCCCGGACCATGGACTTCCAGCCTCCGGAACCATGGGAAGATAAATGCAGCACTTGGCTACAGCAGCCAAGCCATAACCACACAGCTGGTTCCAGGAAGATGAGTGAAATCGGACTCAGGAAAACCGTTCAGAAGAGGTTAGCACAAAATATGCCACCTGCACCAAATGTGTATTTCCTGTACGATGGCTCCCGGGAGCCAAACGTGAGTTCACAGTCCGGCCCGCACGGAAGCAGGGTCCTCTGTGGTCCCATGCTCTGATGGCTTATTAACGAGGGAGACCACAGGGTCAGCACCCTCCCAAGGGTGTCCATCTCCGCAGTCACAGTCAAGACAGCGGGATAACGTCCTCGGCCAGCCCTTGCACGTGGAGAGTGGCTGCCTCACAGATGCGCGTTTTGTCACGCTCCTGCGGAAGCCCTGCTCAGCGGCAGGAGGACCGTGTTGGGTTTCATGGTTTTGATTCCACTTCGGACTCAGATTAGGCGATCGTGTGGTCCTTCCTCCGGCATCTACGAGACAGCACGAGGAACGTGGGCAAGAGACACTGATTGGACAAGTTCGACCCCAGGGGACAGCCAGCCCTGCAGACACCGCCCCTGAGCCCACACCCTGTCTTCCTCAGGGTGAGCCAGAAAGCCCTTGTCCCCACTGCTGTGTGACATTGAGCAGGCAGCCTGGGTGGTCACGGCCCTCTCTCCCTAGGTAACAGTGATGACGGTATCAAAACTTACACAGTGTCCCAGTGTGTCCCAGGGCTCTCTGTGCACTGCCTGAAAACATGTGTCCCCTCTTCCCCAGTTTTATACACTGAAGCTTCATCTCCCATGTGGGGTACATGGAGGTGAGGTTTGGGGGGAATTAGATCAGGTCATGAGCATGGGGTCCTCGGGGTGGGATTAGCGCCCGTAGAAAGAGAAAGACAGAACCCTGCCGAGTGAGGACATGGCCAGAGAGCCGCCATCTACACATCAGGAAGCGAGTCCTTGCCCGGCCTCCACCCCTGTCAGGGATGTCTGCTGCGGGGCAGAGCCACGGGGACACCCCTGCTTCCAGATGAGAGGCTGCCCCAGGTCCTGCAGGTGGCCGAGACGGAGTTGCGGTGGCAGGGACTGCTGGTTGTTTTTTTTGTTTTTTGCTGTATTTGACATCCCCTCACATGACCTTGGCCACATTAGAAGGTGTGTGACTGATCTCTCCACTGTGGGGTGCCCAGGAGGAGCTGGGCCATGTGGCTTAGGCCATCCCCAGGCGGGCACACGAGAGGATGGTGACATCCCTAGTGACAAGAGCACTCTTCTGCTAACACTTCAAAACCAGCCTTGACAATGTCCCTCCTCGGTGCCTCTCTCTGGTAGGCAGCACATGGGCTGAGTGAGCTTTCGGGCACCATTTTTCTAGCAGCAAAGCTCACCACTGTCCTTGTGACCTGGACAGCCACTTCCCAGAGAAGGATGTGCTGCCAAAGCAACGACATTCAGGCCTGGGCTGGAGCCATCAGCGGATGCGTCACACCCCCAGTGATGGCCAGCATGAGGCCAAGGGTGACATCTAATAAATATCCGCTCACCTTATTGATTCATGCCATCCAATTACCAGGAGGCACATTGAGGGAAGCTCAGGGGAATGACTCAAATGTCACCTGAATGATGCCCATGGGGCTTTGGCCAGCCTTTCCGTCACATCTCTGATATTAAAGGAGACTTTTAGCTACAGAGAATATTAATTGCTACTGAGAGCGAGTGGGGGGGGCTACACAGAAATGAAAAGTGACAGCGCCGTGTCACTACAAATCATGATGCTGTGAGGAGAATCGACGCTGAGCCAGCTGCGTGACTCTATTTAATGACCTCCATTTCTATTTCCCATCCTTAACTCAGAATAAAAGGTAGGGGCTGAGCTATGTCCCAGCCCCCGACATCCACATGTCGAAGTCCTAACCCAGGACCTCAGGGTGTGGGCATGTTAAAGACAGTGTCTTTAAGGAGGTAATAAATTAAAGTGGGTCGTTAAGGTGGGTCCCAACCCAACAGCAATGGCGTCCTCATAAGAGATTAGGACACAGACACACAGAGGAGCCCCACGGAGGGGCTCGGGACGAAGATGCCACCCATAAGCCGAGGGGCAAGGCCCAGGGAGAAGCCGGCCCTGTGACCATCTTGATCTTGGACCTCAGCCTCCAGAGCTGGGAGGAAACATCTGTTAAGCCACCTGGGCGGTGGGACTTCGTTCAGGCGGCCCAAGCAGACAGACACGGGGGCTATGACCTCGATGTTTCTATATCATTTCAAATGTCACCACGAAAAATAAGTACAGTGTCCACAGTGCATCCAAATACCTGAGTCACAGTGATACTTAGTTTTTCAGGTGAGAGAGTCCCCTTTTCCCTCAGAACAGGAGCGATTTCCAAAGTTCTCCATGGAAACTGCCTTTGTTACACCTGCCTACTGCAGTTCAATGCTCAGGTGCATTGAAAAATCTCTCACTTTCAGACTCAATGGAAACAATTGAAAAAAATGATCCCAGTATCTTCCAGTTTGTGCAAAACATGCTGCTTGATTTTTTTTTTTAATGTGGGTATCGGGAGTCGAACTCAGGACCTCGCGCTTGCCAGGCAGGTACTTATGCTGCTGAGCTGTATCACCAGCCCTTGATTTTTTTTTTTTAACGTGTGGCTTGATTTTTATAGCTTATGTCTTCCATGAGGGTAGGAATTGTAAGAGGTGGTCTTGTTGTGCCTTTCAGAGATATTCATAGAGATTTTTCGCTCACGTGAATCTGATGCTGTCGACCTGATTCTGTACGGATTAAGTAAATATGTCTAATAATGTTTTTAAGTTCTCTCTGTGGTCCTTATAGACCTGTTCAGGATCAGGATTTAATTTACCTGAGTCCTTCCAGTTTAAAAAAAATCCTCCAGTTTCTAAAAATGTAAAATATTGAACTATTGATTTTGCTCAGACCTTTTGTTTATTATAAATATTAATTGTATAGCCAGGCGTGGCGGTGCAGGCCTGTAATCCCAGCACCCGGGAGGCTGATGGAGGAGAATCACCACAAGTTCAAGGCCAGCCTGAAGTACATAGTGTGACCTTGTCTCAAAAACACCAAAAAGTAATTACTTCAATAAAATAAAACAAGCACATAAATCCCTTTACCTTCCTCTTTATATTATAGCTGTCCTATGTATGACTTCTACATTCATTAAGATCCCACAGACCATGATATATATTTTTTCTTTAAGTGATCAACATATTTTAAAGAACTTAAGAAAACAGTCTATTCTAGTAGCTGTTGGATAAAAAAAAAACCCAAAACTAAGATGTGTTATGTACATGTACAAAATCCCCACAATAAATATAGTCGGGGCCGGTGAGATAGCTCAGCAGCATAAGCGCCTGCCTGGCAAGCACAAAGTCCTGAGTTCGACTGCCGGTACCCACATACAAAAAAAGTGCCGGTGATATCGCTCAGTGGCATGAGCGCCTACTGGCGCACGAGGTCCTGAGTTCGACCCCCGGTATACACACACACACACACACACACACAAAATATATATATATATATATAGGGCCGGTGAGATGGCTCAGCGGCTTAAGCGCCTGCCCGGCAAGCGTGAGGGCCCGAGTTCGACTCCCGGAACCCACAAAAAAAAAAAAAAAAAAAAAAAAAAAAAAAATATATATATATATATATATATATATATATATATATATATATGGTTATTAGGTACTGCAAATGTACTAATAAAAAATAAAACACACAAAATAAATAAATTTCTTTTCCTCTATAAAAAAAGAAAATAGTCTAGTCTATTTAGTCAGATATTTACCATTTCTGTTGTTCTTCCTTAGTTCCTGAAATCCCAAATTTTCTCTGCTGTCTTTTCCTTCCGGCCTGAAAAACTCCACTTAGCATTTCTTTTGGAATAAGTCTACTGGCAACAAATCATTTTATCTTCCTTCCTCTGACAACGCCTTTATTGTCATTCCTAAGGAATATTTTCACTAAGCATAGAATGCGGTTCCACTGCCGCTGTCCCCGGGGTTTCCTGGTGTGAAGTCCGCCGTCGTTCTCACTGTCCCTGTGTGTTCCGCGATGCCACTGTTCCCTGGTTGCTCTCAGCAGCTTTGTCTTTGGTTTTCACCAGTTTGTCACGATGTATGTGGGCCTGGCCTTCTCTGGGTTTATCTTTTTTGATTGTTCAGCAAGTTTCTTTAATCTCTAAAGTTACGTCTTTCATCAAATTTGGCAAGCTATTGGTCGTTATTTCTTCACATATTCTTCTGTCCCAGTCTTTTCACTTTTATTTCCAAAACTCCAATTCCACCAATGTTTGGACCTTGCGCTGTTGTCCTTGAGGTCTCTGAGGCTCTGTTCAAGAGTTTCAAATCATTTTGTTCTCTGTTCTTCGAATTGGATAATTGCTTTACCTCTGTTTTCAAGTTCACTCTTTTTGTGGGGGAACCGGAAATCGAACTCAGAACCTCACGCTTGCCAGGCAGGCCCCGTTCCGCTGAGCTATATCCCCAGACCCAAACTCGCTCTTTCTTGTCTCCATTCTGCTGTTTTGTTTCATTCACTGTATTTTTCCATTCCAGAGTTTCCATTTGATTTCCATTTCTTATCATGTCTATTCCTCTGCTGAGAAATAGTATCCTTCCATTCAATTAAATTTTATGTACCTTGCTCAAGGAACAAAGTTATAAAAGCCACTCTAAATCCTTTATTAGACATTCTTTCTATCAAAGAATGTTTCCTCATCTGGGTCAACTTAGTGTTAGTGTTGGTCAGTTTTCTTTATCTTGAGAATTGTTCATGGTGTCCTGGTTCCTTTGTATGTTCCTTTGTATGTATGAATTGTTTTTCAGTGCTGGGGATTGAACCCAGGGCCTTGGCACTGAGCTACAGCCCGGCCTGTTTGTTTGTTTGTTTGTTTTAATTTTGTGGCGGGGTCTATCTAAGTTGCCAGGCTGGGCTTGAACTTACTATTCTCCTGCTTCAGCCTCCCAGAGTGCTGGGATTACAAGTGTGTGCCACCATGCTAAGATCATTTCTTTGACATTTTGATGGTTATGTTGTGAGACTCTGTGTTCCATTATAACCCTCTGGAGAATATTAACTCCTTGTTGGTTAGTAGGTGATCACCTGACTAGATTCACACCACAAGTTCTGTCTTCTATGAGTGGTAGTTCCCACATCACTTAAATTTTAAAAATCTCCTTTGGGTCCAGCATGTGCCACTTCAAGGTCTGCATGGGGCACAGCAGTAGTTCATGTTTGTAGTTCAGTTCAGTTCTCGAAGCCTTTGCTACCCTGCTTTCTTTTTTTTGTTGTTGTTGTTGTTGGTTTTTTTTGTACTGGGAATCGAACTCAGGACCTTGCGTTTGCCAGGCAGGCGCTTATGCCGCTGAGCTATATCCCCAGCCCTGCTACCTGCTTTGGATTTGTCCTGTACATGCACAGTTGAAGAGTGAACCCACTGATACACAGAATTAGGACATTCCCTTCTGGTTCTCCCCTCTTTGTGACTCCCTGAACACTCTTTGGCTCCCAAAGGCCGCTTTCCCAGCCCTCTGGCCAGAAACCCCAAATTTCTTTAAGAATTTTAGCTGCACTTCCTGCCACTTTATAGATCTGCTGTTGGGGTTGTTCTCAAGGCAGAGGCTGGGGAGGAAAAAGAAGACAAAAAGGAAAAGAAAACATACTCTGGTTTTTGAGGGCCTCTTTTCTTGGTTCCCTGGCCAAAAAGACAGGATTGCACAGTTCTATCCCTGGGGCTGGACCCAGGCCAAATGCCAGGAAAGAAAAGAGGAAACTGGACCAGACTTGCCCTCCACTCCACCGCAGAGAGCTGCCCAGATTCTGTGCCCCACCAGCCCTTCCGAGCGTTTACCCTTCCGAGCTCTCAAGTGCACTTTGAGTTCTTTCCTTCGAGATGGGCGATTGTTAAGAGGTCCTGAGGGTCACTGGAGTTGAAACTCTCAATATGACGCTGTTTGGGCTGAAAATTGATCATTTCCTCCTTTTTCTTCAGGGGATGTCTCAATGTCCCATTTTGTGCAAATCCCCCAGTAATATTATTTTTATTCAGCATGGAAATGAACACATCACACACATGCCCAAGCCCCTTTGAAGGCCAGATTGAATCCCTGAGCAGGGAGGCTCAAGGAATCGACGTCCTCACGTGAACAGCTCAGGAGATTCAAACTGGCAGCCGCATCTGCCCTTCTCTAAGTGGCACAAGGTTAGCCTCCCAGCTCTGCGCTCTCGTCTTGTTGGCTGGCATATGTGGGGCAGTAGAACTTAATCAACGTAAACTGAATTGCGTTTTAGAGAACAGCGTTCCGCCCGCATTAGCGTGCGATCACTTTGCCGCCAGAAACTCCGTTTCCGTGCAGCGCGGCTCCTGGTGCTGTGTGGAGCGGAACCACAGACAGCGCCTGTGAGCTTCAGGGTTGGGCTCTGACCCCTTCTCCCGGTAGCTACAGTTATTTGGCGGGGGGCAGTTTTTAGAGGGAAAAAGAGTGAATGGTTTGAAAATGAGAAATGTCAGATCCTAGCTGAAGCATTTGATCGTTTCTTTTCTCATTATTGCTTGTAAGTTTCTAGGTGTGAGAGGTCTTATAGTAATTTCTTTCCTTTCTTTTATTTTTTTTATTTTTGAAACAGGGTCTCACTATATAGTTCTTGAACTCACTATGTAACCCAGGCTGGCTTGGAACTCGCTGCCATCCTCCTGCCTCAGCCTCCCCAGTGCGTTTGCCTCCACACCCAGCTCTTGTAGTAGTTTCTATCAAAGAATACTATTCCCCAAATGTATTGTCATGCATACGTTTTACCATCAATGAGCTAAACCTGTTAGGCAAAACGACTCAATTGTCATTTAGTCTTCCTTCCTCTTCCTTACGGCTTCGTAAATGAGCCTGGCACTTATTAATACAGTATATTTGTCATTGAGAGGCACAATTACTTTATTTATTTTTTATTTTTTTATTTTTTTTTGTGGGTACAGGGGGTCGAACTCAGGCCCTCGCGCTTGCCAGCAGGCGCCCATGCCATTGAGCGATATCACTGGCCCTTTTCTCGTATGTGGGTACCGGGAGTCAAACTCAGGACCTTGTGCTTGCCAGGCAGGCACTTATGCCGCTGAGCTATCTCATTGGCCACACAACTACTTTATTTTTTATTTATTTATTTTTTTTTTCGTGGGTGCCGGGGGTCAACCTCAGGACCTCGCACGCCAACAGGCACCTGTGCCGCTGAGCGATATCACCGGCCCCTTTTTCGTATGTGGGATCCGGGAGTCGAACTCGGGCCCTCGCGCTTGCAAGGCAGGCGCTTACGCCACTGAACCATCTCATCGGCCCACAACTACTTTAAATGTTACTTCCTTTAACAATCCCAGTCCTGGGCTGCGGGAAAAAGGAAGAACACTTTTTTTGGGGGGGATACTGGGAATCGAACTCAGGACATTGCACTTGCTAAGCAGGCGCTTGTGCCTCTAAGCTATATCCCCCCAGCCAGGATTCTCTCTTTTTTTTTGAGACAGGGTCTCACGATGCAGTTTAGGCTGGACTTGAACTCACTTTGTAGCCCAGGCTGGCCTCAAACTCACAGCAATTCTCCTGCCTCAGCCTCCTGAGTGCTGAGATTACAGGATCCAGGATTCTTAACCTGTGCTGTTGGCATTGACTTTGGAAGAGCAAACACTGGTGACAGCTTGGCTATGAAGCTTCCGGGCTTCAGTCACTCAGTGGGGGGAGTAGAAGGGAGCGAAATAATTCTTTGCTGTTCCCTTATGAATTAGGACATTTTAAAAGTTTATTGAATGGTGCTGAAGATTGAACCCAGGGTTTCACACATGTTGAACAAGTGTTTTATCACTGAGCTACAGCCCAGCCTGGGACATAGTCTAAATCATCTCTCGAAGTTATTTTTGTACCTTTCCCACTGAGAAGTGAGGGAAGCGAGATGTGGTGCACACCTGTAATCCTAGCACTCTGGGAGGCTGAGGCAGGAAGATTGCATGTTTGAGCCCAGACTGGGCAACTTAATAAGTTGGAGAGACCCCGACTCAAAATAAAAAATAAAACAAGGCTGGTGATATAGCTCAGTGTGAAGACCCTGGGTTCCTTCCCCAGTGCTGAAGAAAAAGAAAAAAGGAACTAAAACAGAGGTCAGCTGAGGCTGCCACCCCCAGAATGCTCAAGAAGAGCAAGATGGCTGCTCGTGTGGCTCTGGGCGGGGGCCCTGACTCCTCTCACCTGTCACCGGGAGGCCCCCACAGTGTGGTGCTGTCCTCGCGGCTGTTCAAGTGTCTTTGTGACATGGCGGCTGGCTTCACGGTTTGGGGAGAGAGAGGAAGAGGCCACCACGCCTTTGGCTCCTGGTCCTGCAGATCACGTGTAACTGCACCCATGTCCACTTTATTCTAAGCAAGCCACTCGGCACTGCCTTCTCAGGAGGAAGAGGCAGGCTCCTCTCTCTGAGGGAGACACATGGGAGAATTCAGGGGCAGACTCTAAGAGCACTCCGCACACGTCGAGGGTGACATTATACCAAGACGATGTTGCCAGCAGGGAGGACGGAGACTGCCCCGAAGCCACTGGGTTAGGAGGAATCCCAGGCTGTGGGGGAGGCCTCGGGTAGGTGTCACAGCTGACAGCCGGCGTCCCCCCCAGTCCCGTGTCACTCAGCTGTCACTTCACTTCTTGCCACCAAGTCCTCCCAGCTCACAGCAGAGGCGAAGCAGCCCCACGTGGTTCCCTGCCCCAGAATATACAGCATTTCCAACTTTTGTCCCCCACCACCAACTTTGGGGGCTGTTTGTTACCCAGCCTTGGGGATGGGAACACGAGTCAGCATTCAGTCCACGTGGCGTGGCCTCCAACAGGAGTCCAGAGGCTCCTTCCCCAGTGCTTCTGTCTCCCTGCCCCTCCTTCCCTCTGTCCTTTGTGCCAGCACCGACGTCAGGAGAGAAGGTGCCTTAGAAATAGTGACTGCCGGGCTGGGCTACAGATCCGAGGTAGAGCGCGGGGCTCCGTGTACAATCCCCAGACCCATCACCAAAAATACAGCGCCTGCGGTAGTTCAGTTTCTATGTCCGTACAAAGAAATCTCACGCCCAGTAATCCTGATGCTCCGCATGCAGTGGGTTCCAAATAAATGCGGCTGGTGACTGAGTCCTGTTAGATTTGGCTCGAATGAGAGCAGCGTTCTTTTCGGTCCTTCTTTTCCTTTTCTTCTTCCAAACCCACACCACCTCCGGGAGTCCCAAAGTCTCTACCCTGTTGCCCAGATGCTGAGGAAACCAAATTGTACTCACAGTGGCTGGCACATGAGGAGAAACAGTGCTGAAGCAGATGTTGACCACTCTTCCTGCAAAGAAAGTAAAGCAGTATCCGTCTCTGTCTCTGCCTCTGTCTGTCTGTCTGTCTCTCTTTCTTCACTACTGGGCATTGAACCCAGGTCCTCTTAAATTTTGAGACAGGATCTCACTAAGTTGCCAAAGCTGGGCTTAAACTGGGAATCCTCCTGCCTCAGCCTCCCAGAGTGTTGAGTTTACATGTATGCACCACCACACCCTAATTACTTACTTTCCTAAACACACACAAAGTCAGTGGCCATTGCCAAGGGGCAGCTTACAGACGAGCTCAGGGCTGCAGCTCCTGCCAGGGGGAGGAAACCATGGCTCGCTGGGAGCTCCTAGCAGCTGCCAGTTGTTGCCCCAACCCCCAAGGCCTTGGCACTGACCCTAGAGCCTCACTGACTTCTGCCGCAGCCCTGCGGTCAGCTGGCCTTCACGTGATGCGGACCCTCTTCCACGGCTTTCTTTCTTTGGTCAGAAAGTAATTTGGAAGAGCAAGCTCAAATCTGGCCATTCCTGTGGGCAGCCAGTTTCCTTTCTGTCTGCCAAGTGGCACATGGTAGGGTTGTGTCAGCACGACCGTGACAGTATGACAGGAACCACCTGGCTGTTTCACGCCGTCCCCACACGGCTCCATTAGGGAGTCAGGTGCTGGGAATTGCTGGGACACACCGAGTCTTCTCTGGGGCCGGCAGAGGCAGAGGACGAAGCTGGGCCCCACTGCCTTCCCCTTGTAGCTGCCTCCCCCACTACGCCAAAGCCGACAGGAGCCAAGGCTCTGTGACACTAGGGGGGACATCATAATTCACAGATTGTCCACTACAACCTTCGCAACATGCTGCTCCAGACCTGTGGGGAGGCACCTAGACGTCTCCAGCCATTGTCCCAACCTGCGGGAATGGCAGCCAGACAGACGTCATCCCAGGATGGGCCCCCAAGCAGGAGCAATCACCCCCAGACGTGAAGGGAGACTGTGTCCCCTAAGCAGGAGCCCTCATCTCCCGATGGGGAGCGCACTGTCCCCCGGGCACTAACGACTTCTCCGGGCCCTCACAGAGCCAGACCAGGTGCTCACCTGGCCACTTTGACCAGGACTGTGGGTGCTTCCTGCCCTTCCTTGTGTGATCCAGGGCTCCTGCTCACCCCCAAGACAGGGCTGAGGATGCTGTCCCCTGCTCAGCCCAGCCCAGCGATGCAAGATCAATTCCTTTCCATTTGGTTTATGACAAAGATGGGACCTGGTCTGTGGGGACCCGCTGAAGTCAGGCCCTCTGCAGCCCAGTACTCAGGCATACCCGTGTCTGTCTTCAGAGGAAGCCCCGGTCACACTTGGACCTGGCATGAGCTGGAGCAGAAGCAGCAGAGCTCATGGACACAGAGGATGGAATACTTTTCCCCGATGATGAAGTAATCGCACATAACACCGGGTGCAAAGCTTTATCTGCAGCAACAAAGCATGGTTGAAAAGTTTACCTGGAGCTGGGCGTGGTGGCACGTGCCTGTAACCCAGCACTCTGGGAGGCTGAGGCAGGAGGATCGCAAGTTTGAGCCCAGTATGGACTACCTGGTGACTTAGAGAGACTCTGTCTCAAAATAAAAAAATAAAGAATGGACTGGGGATGCAGCTCAGTGTGAAGGCCTTGGGTTCAATCTTCAGTAATAAACACACACACTGTGTATACACATATATATGATTTAAAACACATTAGAATTGACCTGGGATATTCATCCATGATCCTTTGTTAAAATGAAACTAGTTCAGGGCTGAGGGTGCAACTCAGTGGTAGAGTACCTGCCCAGCAACTCCCAGCACTGCAAAGAAAAACCAAAAAAACAAAAACAAAAACAAAAAAACAACCAAGCTCAGTTTGACATTGTACTGGATTGAACGCGAGTCTCAAAGGCAAAAGCAAGCTTGCCTGGCCTCGCCTCGGCGCTCACAGATTGCAGGGATCGGACCAGGAAAGGGGACCCAGCAGGTGAGGAGACCAGAACCAGCCCCGGGCCTGGGCTCATCTGTGTTCGGTGCCCCCAGCTGTCGCCCCATCCTTTTCCAGCTTCTACACAATGGCTCTGTCCCTGCTGAGATGCAGCGATCCCAGGAGCCCTGAGCAGCCCTGATCCTGGTCCCGTCGCAGCCTGGCTCTGCCTCCTCCCGGGCTCAGCTCAGCGGGGTGTCTGTGTCACCCGTGAGTCACTGCCATCCACAAGGTGGTGTTTGTTCAGCGCAAAGGTCTTGGTGTGACTTTCCCGGAAGACCTCCGTGGCCTTCCCTTCCCTCCCCGCTCAGAGCGAACTCTATTCCAAGTCCCCACCCTCTGCCAACTTGGACCCAACTGATGCCAATGCACAGCCTTCTCATCAAAACACGACATCTAAGACGAAGGAGGTTGAAGTCCTATGCCCTGCTCGTCAGATCCCACATGCAGGGTGAGATTCACACACGGCTTTGACAGACCCAGCTGTGCCCAGATGTTGGTCCTGAGCCACTCCTCAGATCGAGGGACAACTGAGCTGGTCAAGCATAACTTGCTTGTGCACTTGTGGAGGTTCTGCTGTGGACCCAGGCGGGTCCCGGAGGCTCAGGACAGACGTTCTGGGTGAGCATCCTGCCCCACCTCTGGCCAGCTGTGCGTCCCTTCTCCAGCAGTCTGGGGACAGCGGGGCGGGGCAAGAAGCTGCTCCTCGTAGCTTCTTGATGTGACCCAGAGACATAAAAACAAGAGGTGCAAGGCGCAGGGCAGCACACTGCTACCCAGGAAGCTTCTGTTTTTTAATGAGGTGCACACTCCAAAATAGCAATCAAAAAAACACCTAAGCCAAGCACGCAGATGTCCGGTGCTGTGGTCAGGTGGGCCGCTCGTGCACGAGGCTGTGAGCTTCTGCACGCCTGGCAGGCTGAGCCCTGCACACCCAGCGCCACCACGACCTGCGAGCAGGGGTGGCGCCACGGTGCTCCGATGGCTGTGACGGTGTCGGTGGCAGGAATTTTTCAGCCCCACTGTATTTTTACAGGACCGTCCTCGTGTATGTGGAGCTGCAGTTGGCTGTGGTGCTGTGTTGTCACCGCAACTGTAAACCTCCTGAAACGAGCTCCTGAGAAGCACAGCCCCGCCCTCTGCCCTTCCGTAAGGCTGCAGCAGAAGCGATAACCACTTCAACCGTAAGGTAATTCTTTACATTCCCCCAAATCTCTCCCAAATCCTTCCCAAGCTCAGCGCCGTCACCCGTCCACCCATCTCTTGACGTGCTGTCACTGGCTGATTTTCAGGTTCCTCGTGTCCTTCTGGGAAGGCTCCTGGTTTTCCTGCACTGCCACACAGGTCGTGTGCAGACGGGTGGCTCTTCTGTCTTTATGCCAAAAACCTGGAACGTGGCTCAAAAGTCTTTAAATGTTGATTATCTTTGAGGTGGTCCATCTGGTTCAAAGAATACACCCGAGAAGAGATGATCAGGAGTTATGCAAGAATATATCTCCAAAGATGACTCTTGCAGCATTAAAATGATGAGGGAAATGAATACTGGCATAGAGAAATGCTTCCAGTATATTATTAAGAAAGGACAGATTATATAAGAAAAGTATTGGGGCCGGTGAGATAGCTCAGCAGCATAAGCGCCTGCCTGGCAAGCGCGAGGTCCTGACCCTACACACATAAAGGAAAAAAAAAAAAAAAAGAAAAGTGTCATATTACGTATTCCTCAAAAATTACACATATACTGTACTACCATATAACCTAGCTGTTCTACTCCTAGTTATTTACCCAGTAGAAAAGAAAACACAAATCTACAAAGACTTACATACTCATGCTTGCACCAGCTTTATTTGTAATAGCCCCAAGCTGGAAATAATCCACAAGCCCCTAACAGGTGATGATACACACAGTGATATAACCACATGATGGAATATTACTCAGCCATGAAAAGAAACAGGCGTTTGATAGATGCAACATCACAGATGAATCCCCAAGTCATTAAGACGAGTGACACCAGACAGACAAAGAATTCACCAACGCATAAACTGGAAGATGATTTCAGGGTCTGGGCTGGGAGGAGAGACCGGGGAGAGGTTGGTCCAAGGGTACAAAGTATCAGACAGAAGGGACATGGTCGAAGTCTACAACATGGTGACCATAACTAATAACAACATGTCACACACTTGCAAGTTGCTAAGGGTAGATTTTAAGTGTTCTCACCACACACACACACACACACACACACACACACGTGGCTATGTGAGGTCATGCATAGGTTAACTAGCTTGATCCGCCATTCCATAACACATCCATTTCAAAACATCCTGGTGCACATCATAAACGTACTCTACACGCTTTTTGTCAACTAAAAATAATAATTGAAAAATTTAAGACAGAGGCCAGACCTCTGTCCACAAAGTGCATACTACATTCTTCCCTGCATGTAAAATTCTAGAAAATTCCAGCTAATCTGTAGTGACCGCAGGGGCTCCGTGGTTGCCTGGGAGGGGTGGCGATGCTGAACTACAGGGGACGCAAGAAAAGCTGGGTGTGGGTACGCGTGCGGTCTTGGTGGCGGTGGCGCCTCCCCGAGCGCACACGCGTGAACACGCGCGGCTGACTGCCTGCCGAGCACCCACGCACCGCTCAAGACGGGGTCTGCGTGGCCCCTCTGGGTGACCCCCGCAGAGCCGCCCGAGCCCCGGCCTCCCTCCGCAGCGCGGTGGCTCCTCACGCCTCTGTGCCGGGAGCGCCTCCCTGCGGAGCCCCGGTCACGGGACACTGTCACTAGTGGTGTCTGGGTTTCCTGTTGCTGCGGTAACAGGTCACCATCGCAGCAAGCCCAGTAGCTCTCTTAAAGGGCCAGAGGCCGGTATGAGGCAGGGTTCTCAGTGGCCCGGCAGAGCCCCCAGGAAGAAGCTTGGGTGTGGCTCTGTGTCTCCGCCTCCACCTTCAGAGCCAGCAGCGCGGCGTCTCCACATCTCCCTGACTCGACACTGGTGCTCACAAACCCTTCTGTCCCTCAGAAAGCCCCCAGTGATGACGCCGGGCCCACCCACATAACCCGGGCAAATCTGCTCATCTCGGGGTCCTGATTAATCATATCTGCGAAGTCTCTTTTGCACGGGAGGTAGTTACAGCTCTGGCCCTGGGGCACGGACGTGTTTGGGGATCAGGACCCCCGCAGGGCCCGGTTAGCGTGTCCCTTGGGAGGGTTCGAAGCAGAGGCCACGCCCTGCTCCTCCTGCTCCTGCCTCCCAACACACAGGACTCAGTAAACGAGTGTGGGCTGAATAAACGGACCGGCAAGCAAGACCTGTACTGTGGCTTCACGAGCACTTTTTCCTTATGATTTGTCAGAATCGTGCAATCCTTGAAGATGGAGCAATGATCCTAGCAAAACAATAAGAGCTAAGGAGCTCAATGCATGCAGAAATACCAGTATGGAGGGTGCAGCGAGGGTCCCCAGGTACCACCAATGGGGAAAGCAAAAGCCTCACAAGGGGCCCAAGGCCGTGAGCTCAATACGTCCTTGCTCGACCACCTCTGTGTCTGACTTGAGGCTCGCTCTGGAGGGCACAGCACCGGCTTCTGCCCCTAGGCTGCCTCCATTCGGGCACACACACCTACCCCTTGAGTGGAAGCGTATGTGCTGTGTTCCATGTTAACTTACAGTCCATAGGATACAGCCACTCTGCCACCCTTCCCCTCACGTGCACGGGAAAATCCACCCTTAAGCCCCCCATGCTGCAAAGGGGAAAGGCTGGGCCCTTGTTTGCCTACAAAACACATGAGTCACACAGCGCCGGGCATAAATCCAGATCCAGCTCCCACGCCAAGCTCTCTGCGGCCAGAGGTGCAGCTCCTTGTCCCCCTTACATGGTTCCTAGTCACCTCCGGGCCAGCCAAGATACACTGCGACATCCGAACCCCTCCTCAGCCTCCTTGGGTTTGCATGTCTTTGAGGCTGGCCCCTCTGCCCCGCGCCGGGGACAAACACCGGGCAGCCAGAGGCAGAAGCCAGGGCCTCGGGAAGGACGCTGGAGCCTGCGGGGCCTGCTGGGAGCAGATGGATGCTCTCGGAGAACTGCGGGGAAAGTGGTTGTTCCTGTGCAAAAGTGTGTTTACACTTAGCGAATGGCAGGATCGTGCATTTAACGAACATGGAACAGGGCCTCTGGATGAACTTGCGTTGACCAGGCAGCACTGAGGAGCGGGTGGCTACCTTCTCTTCTTATCTGGCAGGTGGGGGACTTGGGGTACAGAAAGGTGGCACCATAGACCCAAGTCTCAGATAAAGGACGGAGTTGGGCAGGGTTTGACTTCAAGCTCTGAGGCTGCAGAATCCTGGTTGGTTTTGTTTTTGTTTTTGTTTTTGTTTTGTTATTGTTGCTGGGGTTCAAACCCAGGACCCCACTCATGCAAAGCCAACACTCTCCCACGGAGCCATGTCCTCAGTCCCCAGGGTCCTGCTCTTCCTCACGCTGCTCTGCTGCCCTTAAAATGCCAATTAATGCCAAGCTTTGGAATGGCTCACAGGCAGACCAACGCAAAATAGTTTCTTTAAAGAACAGCCTTCTGCAGAGACCTGATGTCCAACCTTGTGCCTGTAGTCGACACTGCTGCAGGACGCTCTTAAAAAATCTACTAAGAGTGGATCTCATAAAATGTTCTTACGATGATAACAATGAGAATTGCAGATCCTGATATGGTTAAGTGTGGGTGTGGCCTAAGATTCTGCATTCGTGATAGATTCAGGTGATTCCAGTGCTGGGAAATCCATGAACCTCATTTTCAGCAAACAGGATGTAGCTTTTTTGCAACAAAAATATGTGTGTATGTGTGTATGTGCATACAAGTACAGAAATATCCCTAGCCTGTCTTTATGGGGAATTGTGAGTGGTTTGTTTGGCTTCCCTTTACTGTTCTTTCTCAAAGATTTAATAATTAACATGTAAAAAATGCTTAAAATGCAATACATTTTATTGATATGGGGAAAAAAGAGTGCACGGCCTTGTGTCACTGTGGGAAGCCAGCACTGGGTGCCATTTTGCCTACTTTTCCTCTGTGAGCCCAGGAACAGATGCCCAGGGACCATGGGCTGTCTTTGCCCTGGTGAGATGTGCATGAAAAATGTCCCCAGTGTTTCCTTCCTGCAAGATCCCTAGCCGCTGAGGACCCCTGCCCACCTATGCATGGAGGACAGACCCAGAGAATCTCGGACGCGGTCACCAGCACAGGGTGGGCTCAGGAGAAGTGAGTTCCGGTGGAGGGATAGGCCCTGCGCGGAGGAAAGCCTGTCAGTGCGCACAGACACAAGGCGTCTGCATGAGTTCTTTTAAAAGTTGCTTTAATCAGAGAGTGGTGTTCAGGACAAGGTCTGTACATTTTTGCTTTCCTTTTAAACTTCTTTAGGGAAGTGTGTTAAATAAGATCTGACCTCATATTAGTCATCTGCTCATTACTATAACCAAACATCTGAGAAAATTAATGTACAACGTTTATTTTGGCTCATGGTTGGGAGGGTCCAGTCATGACCTGTTGGCCCTGTCCTCTGAACTTGTACGAGGAGCACATCATGGTGCTGGGGGGCAAACTCCTTAGCTCATGAACCAGGAAGCAGAGCTGAAGAGGAGGAGGGTCCCACAGCACCCTTCAACCAAGGACACCCCCTCCCCACCCCGTGACATATAGGCCTTCTTCCCTCCACCCATGTCCCAGGGACTAAGACTTGAACCTGTAGATATTTTCTTAGCTCACATCCAACATTTTCAGTTCAAAAAAACTTCTATAGATGCAGCAAACTGCATAGGTGTCCAGGCAGGAAGGGGAGAAAGGACTTAGGAACTCACAATTATTCTCATTCTGATGACTTTCCCAAAATTCACTCTCTAAAGCCTTGTACTGATTCTGAACTGGGATTAGAAGGGTGTTCAAACAGCGGGAAAGCAAAAACCAATCCAAAAGCTGGAAGAAAAGTTTACAGCTCGCGTCTCCAGAAACTAGTGTAGAGGAGTCTGAGTTGATGCAGACGCGCTTCCGTAGAGCCTAAGTTTTAGTTCTTTATCATTCCAGGAAGGATTCTGGTTTGGATGCTGATTTTCCTCTCCGGGTGTACAGGATCCTGCTCAGATGCATTTATTAGGATAAGTTGGGGGCGATCACATTAACTGGCCTCAGTATGGATTTAGCTCGGTGGAACAACCTCTCCTGCTCCCTACAAGCAGTGAGTACTTTTGGGGTGCTTTCTGTGTGCCTGGGCTTGAGGTGGGGTGCTGGAGGCCCCACAATGAGCAGACCGGCAACTGTCCTTCCTCTTGAGTGGCTGCTGAGGGGCGAGGAGAGCCCAAATGGAACCCAGCAGGTCCAGCTGCAATGCACACAGACAGACTAGAGGTACCTCTGACCGGGCATTGCCATGGCAAAACCGGGATGAGTTGAGTCCTCCTGAGGGTTGTGGAGAGGAGACAGGAAGGAGGATGGGGGACAGGAAGTATGGATTGGGTTTGTCTGACCCATCACTGACAAAAGATGAGGATGAAAAGAAAGAATGAAGAAAAGCCACTTGAGTTATTTCTGGAGTTACACTTTGTAACTGAAATAAAAGAGCTGAATATGCACCCTGCGCCTTCCATTTTTCAGGCCAGCACGGGATGTTAAGTCCCAAGAGCAGCATGCATTTTTATAAGAGTGCTGGAGACGAGGTGGTGACATTCTGTGTTCCTCTCACCCAGACAAAGGACAGGGGTGGAGGGGGCAAACTTTTCTCATTTCCGTTCCTTCTGAAAATGCTTTCCAGGGAAAACATTACAAGTACTGAGTAGATTTTTTTTCCTAGGGGTTATTTGAACTTTAATCTGTTAATTAAGCTCAGAAACTATGTTTTCCCTTCATTTGCAATGAGATACTCGAGATTTCAAACACAGCATTGTGGATAAGTGGGGAAAAGATGATTATCCATTAAAAAATGAAATGGCATCCCTACCTCACACCAAATGTAAAGCTCAGTTCCAGATAGATTAATTGAAACAGAGGTAAAAATTTCATCAAAGTAACTCCTAACCCCAGATGGATTCACAGGTGACTTCTACTGCACGTTCTTAGAGCCAAACATTTTTTTTGGTACTGGGAATCGAACTCAGGACCTTGTGCTTGCCAGGCAGGCACTGTGCCACTGAGCTATATACCCGGCCTGAACCAACCTTTTTTATCATAGCATGAATTACAACCTTGAAATACAGTTTTAACATATATGTGTCTATGTGTGTGTTATTCTTCATACAAAATGTTCCTGAGCAGAGAAAACATAAATATTTAATTATCACAAGTCAATCACAATATCACAAATATGCAAATTACCCTGCCCTGATCATTACACAATATATACATGTATTGAAATATCACACTGTACCCCCTAAATATGTTCAATTACTATGTGTCAATTAAAAAATAAAAGGATATGCTTAAAAGATTATGCTATCTCTACTAGATGTTTAAGATTATAGTACTGGGGCGGGTGATATGGCTCAGTGGCACAAGCGTCTGCCTGGTAAGCACAAGGTCCTGAGTTCAACTCCCAGTACCCGTATATAAAAAATAAAAAAATAAAAGATTATAGTACTGTCCTATAAATTCAACCAAAGGAAAAAAATGTAGATCAAACATAGAATAAAAAAGAAAACAGAAAATTTTCTCTGAGGAAAGCCTTAAAGCTTGCAATCCTCCTGTCTCGACCCCTCAGAGTGCTGGGATTATAGGCAGGTACCACCATGTCTGACGTTCTGTATGCTGTTGGGTGTGTGTGTGTGTGTGTGTTTGTGTGTGTGTGAATTGATTCACGTGAGAAATTAATCCTAAGATTTGTGGTTTAAAACAGCAATCATTTGCTATCTCGTGTTTTCTCAGGAATGCAGTAGTGGCCCACCTAGACAGGTCCGGGTCACTCTGTCGGCACTGCAGTCCATGTGTTGGGCCAGGGCAGAAGTTATCTCGAGGCTTCAGTGGGGGAAGGTCTGCTTCCATGCACCTTCCATCCACCCGACTGTCTCATGCGGGCCTCTCCGTAGACTTCCTCAAGTCTGGCAGCTGCTTCCTCCAGAGAGAGCCACCCGAGAGAGGGCAGGAGAGCTCACCCAAAAGGGAAGCCACAGTCTTTTTATAACCCAATCTCGTCAGAAGCAAGTCACTAATTCCACTCCATGCTCAAGGACAGGGAGATTTAGCTCTAACCCTTCAATGTAGAAAGTGGTTAGGGAGAGATATATACAATTAGATGATTTTTCGTGGTAGTGCTGGGGATTGAACTTAGGGCCTTGGGCATGTTCTACTACTGTAAGATACCTTCAGCCTTGTAGACATATTTTTTAAACACACATCAATATTTTGTTCAACATTTTTACTCTATGTTCATGAGTGAGATTGGCTCCTAATTTTCTTTTACCAATTCCTGCCTGGTTTTGGTATCAAAGTTACACTTGCCTCATAACAAGCATGGGAGAGAATCATCCCTTTTTTCTGTCCTCCGGACATATGTGTAGGAATGATCTGTTCTGTTATAGTTTAGAAAAATCACCTGGAAAGTCATCTGGGTCTCAGGTTTAATTTGACAAAGATTTTTTACCTCTGTTTCAATTTCCCAATAATTTTATGACGTCTTATACATTTTCTTTCTTCTTAAGTCAGTTTTGGTAAATTCTGATTTTTCTAGGCAGTTGGTCATTTTGTCTGACTTTTCAAATTTATTGGCAAAAAAACTATTCATAGCAGTTTATTATTACAGGATCAAGTTCCATCCTATATAGATTACTTTAAGTAAGTAGAACTTGGATTTGAAGCAGGATGTTGGAATGCTGCCGTAATTATCCTAGCAAGAGATAATGAATTAAGATAGAGGGAGTGGGGACTGGAAGAGTGGACTGGGTTCTAGAAATGTCCACCGGGATTTGTTGACTGGTTAAATATCAGTGGTGAAAAAGAGGGCAAAGTCGAAAGATACTAATCTGTTTCCTGTCTTGGAGGAGGAAGTGGGAGGAGCTGGTTTATCATTCGTGGCTCAAAGCCTCTCAGGATGGTGCAATCAAATTCCTGGAGGAAACTGCCATTCACTGAGCTGTCCTAGACCAGGCACGACAATGATATATAGAGAGATGTTTTCATTTACTCCCTTGAAAAGCTTGTGGTGTAGATGTTATCACGTTCACTTTACAAATGGAGGAACAGACTTGGAGAATTGAAGGTGGAGGAGCTGGGTTCAAGCCAGTGTCATCAAATCCAAAGCAAAAACTCTTGACCAGTTCCAACCATCTTGACCTTGAGATGTCTAGGAGGATGCACGCAGACAGGGCCAGCAGATCATTGATGCATGAATCAGAGCCATGGGTGTTGGACATGGGGGGCGGGGTGTACCAGGCAGAAAGGAACAAACGCAAATGTCCCTTGGCAGGAATGAGTTTCCTGGGTTCTAGGGACAGAAAGAAATTTGGTGGATGGGAGGGGAGGGTGATGGATGAGATGGGAGAGAGGGGCGGTCCCAGCTGAGTGCAGAGTTGGACTTGCATTGGTGACACCGGGTTGGGGTGAAGGCAATGGGGGGGTCATCCCTGGGGTAGACTGAGCTGTAGAGAGTGGGCTGCAGCCTCTGGGCTCACGGTAGTGTCTGGGACCAGAGTTTTTGGTCTCAGGGGCTCACTGATGCCCGCCATATGGGGCCTACGATGACCCAACTCTTTTCATGCAGCATTGCCCTGGTGGAACCGCTGTTTGCCTCCACCTGCGTCTTCCTGTGGGAGGTGGAAACCATCCAGGTCTCTCTGGGAGCGAAGGTTACGTCCTGACAATTTTACCACTTTGGTAAAGACCTTGAGATTTATTTGCGTTAAGTTTATGCTCCATGTGCTTTAAAATAGCCTTTGGTTGTCAGTGCTGCTCCTAATAATTTTTTTCATCTTCTGCCCATGATTATATATTTTCATTCTTTGGGTGAGCTGCACACCACGGTTAGATCACTAAATTTTTGGCCAAGGTGTCCCACATGAGGTACCACCCGTTTTATTCTCTTTACCTCGGGAGCATGTTAACCTTTGACTAAGTTCAGGTTCCTCTCGGTTATCTGCCTGCAGGAATTATGATTTCTGGGTTCCCTTCCTGACACCCCTGCTCTCTGGATTCGAGTTTCCTGGCACTACTGTGGTGGCGTTTATTGCCTCCTTGTGGTGGAGAGTTTTTGCTCTTTGCAGCTTACTGTCTAGCAAAAATTCCCTGTTAATCTAGAAGGGTTGCCAAAGTAAATACCCACATACGGGTGTCACATCCTTATACTTGGGTGCCATGCTTAGTGACAGGAGGAAGAATGAAGGAAGAGAGAAAGAAAGGAAGGGAGGGAGGAGAAGGTAAAGGGCACAAGGAAGAAAGAAAGAAAAAGAAAGAAAGAGAAAGAAAGAAAGAAAGAAAGAAAGAAAGAAAGAAAGAAAGAAAGAAAGAAAGAGAAAGAAAGAAAGAAAAGAAAGAAAGAAAGAAAGAAAGAGAAAGAAAGAAAGAAAGAAAGAAAGAAAGAAAGAAAGAAAAGAAAGAAAGAAAAGAAAGAAAGAAAGAAAGAAAGAAAGAGAAAGAGAAAGAGAAAGAGAAAGAGAAAGAAAGAGAAAGAAAGAAAGGAAGGAAGGCAGGAAGGAAAGAAAAAGCAAAAGAAAAAAAGGGCGAGCCACAGCCCTCTAGAGTCTGAGGTGGTTTAATTTCCAATATCCAAGAATTAAAAGGACCCCACACACATGGATACCTTATTTCTGTTTGCTGAGACCAAATAAGGATTTTAGAAAAGAACTTCGTGCATTTTATTCCCCATCGGATGTACTTTCCACACAAGGATTAGGCAAATCTCTTGTTCATGACTGCTGAAGTCAGGATGGGGGAAGTCGTGATTGTTAAAATTCAGATCTTAAAATGAAAATTTTCTATATGTCTATTACAACCTACTTTTCATTTATTTCATTACTATTTTTCTGTGACTCTGATATAAACTTTTATTTTATACCTGGCTTTTAAGGAATGTGTCAAATGTAGGAAGCAAAGATATGTCATCAACATCTAGTTTTACCAAAGTACTTTGGCTTCAGAATATATTTAATTATTGCTGTTTATTGCTGGCTCTTAACTACTTATGTATCATGTAGTAATTTTATATTATTTAAAGACTGAAAAGGGGTTTAAAGAATAATCTGATGGTCCGGAGTGTAGCTCAGTGTTAGAGCAATTGCCTAATTGGTCAATAGCACAAGTTCATGCTAGGTCCCCAGGACGGCAAAGATAAATTAAAAAATAATAATAGTATTCATAATTTGATGAATACCTGCATATCCACCACCAGGTTAGAAAGTAAGCATTGTCAGCACAGTTAAAAGCCGATGTGGTGGCTTCGATACCCAGGTTTTGGTCAACACCAGTCTAGATGCTACTCGAGGTATTTTTAACTTAATAAGATTGATACTGAGTAAAGCAGACTGCCGTCCACTAGGTGGGCCTCATCCAAGACTCTCGCTCCCATGTTTAAGGACAAGGACACATGTGCCATGGCTCTTCCTTGGTAAACTGCCTCTCATTTACTGGTGCTACCAAGGTCAGCAGGGAGGCAGGGCTTGCTTAGGTGGGTAGAGGGTCCCCCTGGGGGAGGCAGGAGACCGCGGGACAGAGCCGGAGGTGGGGTCCTATCAGAAGCCCATAAGATTCTGTTCTGGGGCGTCCCGCTCACTTGTTGCCATCAGGCTTCTGATTTGCCCACAATTACTTCTCGCAGCCCCCCGAGAGGTCACGGAATTGTAAAGGCTACGTGGGTTTTTATTCAGTAGAGGCACTTCCTGTTTTCCTTAAGTTTGTGAGGAAGCTGTTATGGTTTAGATCTAGATGTCCCCTAAAGTCTCATATGCTCACTGGGGGGCTTTTGGGAGGTGATTGGATCAAGGGGGTGTGGATTGGGATTGGTCCACTGAGGGGTTTATAGCTAAAGGTGATGTTGGGAGGTGGCGCCTGTATGGCGCCCCCGGGGGCGGGACCCGGAAGGGTCTCTCTCCCTCCTCCTCCTCTGATCTCTCTGCTTCCTGCCCACGACGTGTCATAAGCTGTTTCCCCTGTGCTTCCCTGCCCTGGAGCCAGCTGACTATGGACTGAAACTTCTACAAACTGTGGGCTAAAATAAACCTTTTCAGGCTGGGCCTGGTGGCACACGTCTGTAATCTCAGCACTTGGGAGGCTGAGGCAGGAGGATTGCTGTGAGTTCAAGGCCAGCTTGGGGTACATAGTGAGTTCCAGGCCAGCCTGAACTACATAGCAGGACCCTGTCTCAAAACACCTTTCCTCCTTACAGTTGTGGGTATCTCAGCAATAAGAAAGTAAGACAGAAGCATTTCATGATAAATTGAGATGTTACAGAAAATATTTAAAACAGGCATTACCAGCTCTTTAAAACAGACCTTCCCATGTGAAGATGTCTGCTCTACCTGCACCCAAACCTCAAGGGCACACCTGTTCCCATCCTCACGGACAGAGGCCTCCAGAACAAAAACCGAGGACTCTCACCTGTCCATCTCACTTCGGGATGCAGCTTAAAAAAAAAAGGGAATGTTGTAAGCTCATCCTAGAATTTCTTCCTTGACTTTCCTTCCTGTCATCCCTGTGGAATTTGCACTTGCATGTAGAAACTCTTCAAACTTCCCTGTCTTGAGCACAGATCGGATGGAAAATTGTAGAGTAGCAGCAGCACCCTGAATCCAACACCAACATCAACACGCACGTCAGCCCCATACCCCGAACTCAACACCAATACCAACCCAGTACCAACCCAGTACCAACACCCTGAACCAACAGCGACACCCTTAAGCCAACATTAATGCTGGTACGAATGCCAACCCAATATCACTATGAACGTGGGCAAGAGGAGGAGTGTCCAGGGCAAATGCTCACAGTGTAGGACTTTTGTACCTAACGTAGGGGACCCCAGAGCTCACACGACTTCCGGGTCAAGGTGTGTTCACGTCTGGTGTCCATGAGTACAACCAGGGAGTCACACCCGCTCGTGATTTAGGCTTTGTGGATGAAGCTACAATAATTGCTGACAAGGAAGCAGAGGTTTATTTTCTGGGTATTAAGACATCACAGAAAGTAAAACACGCACAGTGTACAACCCTAGAAAATCAGAGTGCCCAAGGCAGGCAGGAAGCAGAGTCCTAGAAAGAATTTGGAGCTGGGTGAGCCCTGTCCAAACAGGGACCTTGTTCAAGTCTGCCATCCGGCAGGGAGGCGGTCACATGAAAGTGACTCCTATAATTAAGTTGAAAATGTTGTCATTGCGGTATTCTTAAGACCCAGAAAATAAATCTCTGAGCTGTCTGCCAACTCTAAACAGTCCTCTGGATTTTAGGAGGCCCCCTGAATCTCAGGCTAACTTGTACCTTTTTCTTTCCTCTGCAACTGTGCTAGAGAATCCACACAGAATGTTACAGGATAAAAAAATGTCACTAGAAAAGCCAATCTGCTTAGAGCCTTAACCAAATACACCCCTGGCTCAGATATAATTCCGATATAAATCGCTTGGCTTCTCAGGTCACTATCCCCTTCTTTATGCCAACGGTCAGCAATGTGCTTATTCCCTGGCTATTTCCAAAAACAATAAAAATTCTTGTCTGGGAAATACACCTTTTTTGGGTAGTGTTCCTTAAGGTAAAACGTAAGGCTCTTGTCTCTGTTTTAAAGGAGCCGCTTGGGTACTTGGAAGAATTTATGAGGTGCCCACTGTGTGCCAGGGATAAACAAGCTGAGGCTACTGGTCTCGAGGGTGTCCCGGCCATGGAAGGAAGGTAGACACAGAAACGTGCAGACCATGGGAGGCACAGCAGGAGGGTGAGGGGACCTGGTCCTGCTGAGTGCAGCCAGCCACACAGGGCAGTCACATCTACTTTGCCAGCGTTTAAGGGACAGCCAGGTCTTGTTATGCTGCCAAGAGCAACACCTTGGTTGGTTTGAGCAGGTCTTAAAAACGTATTGTAAACGGAGTGGCTTGCAAACAAGAGAGGTGCATTTCTCTCAGTTGCAGAGGCTGGAAGTCCAAGATCAGGGCACGGAAGATGCCAGGTTAGGTGAGAGCTTGCTTTCGGGTTCATCGATGACTCCTTCTAGCTGCGTCCTCACGCAGTCAAAGGGCAGGTTCTGTCTGGTCTCTTCAGCCCCTGACAGGGGCACAAATTCCAGTCATGAAGGCTCCACTCACAGGACTCAAGCACCTTCTACAGTACCCCTCACCTTTGGGATCGATAGCTCTGACCTCGGTGGGCTCCTACCCCAGCTGCCCGGGTCCTAGAATGGCCATTCCCAGCTGCCCGAGCCTGGGAACAGGCCCTGCTCTGCTAGGAAATGGCACACGGGTCACACGGTGCACCCACAATGGCACATGAGCTGTTGCTATGCCCGTGTCTCAGCTATTCTCCCTTCACTGATCCCTTGCTCTCCCGTGCCTCCAACCCTACCATAAAAACCCACCTTGATGAATTTGACTCAGATTCACCTTCGAGGTTACTCTGGGAGATCTTGCTTGGAGCCCCCAAATCCAGGCTGGCTGTGTTCTTTTTTTTTTAAATCAGTATTTTATATATATATATACATCCCACGTTCTGCATATCCCACCAAGAAAGGAAATCGAGTGTTTGCTCCTGTTCCACTGAAAACAGTACGTCCTGGAGTCAAAGGTTGTGGCAGCAGGAGTTAAAGGTGACACATCCAATGAGAAGGGAAGAGGAGGCGGGGCAAAAAAACCCAGTGAAACCTTCCTCGACCCCAAGGTTTCAGCAGAAGTTCCGAGTCCTGCATTAGCGTGTGTGACGTGTGCGCACACACCAAGACGTCTGTCAGTGTCACAGCCCGTCTTCACTGTGCAAAAGTCCAAGTCACTAATTTAGTGCAGCGGCAGTCCTGTTTTCTTGTTTCTTAAAAACAAAAATGAATTCCACTGCCCTATTCCTTTTCTCCAAAAAGAGAGAGAAACCCAGCCTCAAGGTGTCTGTGAGTCCCTCAGTCGGTGGCATGTCCCAGGCGACAGCGTCGTGTAAACGTACAAGGCAGCAGCACCGCCGCCCAGGGAGGTCTGTCCCTGGGAGATGGGCGGGCGCGGAGGCCAGCGTCTGGCAGGGGGCTCTGTCCCCTCTGCAGCCACTCCTCTGCCTGACTGGATAGTCTGGTGTTCATTTTTTTCTGCAGAACCTCGGGGAAAATGCCCTGAGGTGGTGTCTTGGTTACTTTTCTCTCATTGCTGAGACAAAATACCTGACGCCCAAAATGAAGGAAGGAAAGGTTTATTTAGCTCACAGTTTGTGGAGGTTTCAGTCCATACTCGGCTGGCTCTGAGGCAGAGTGGCACATGGCAGAGGGCAACTGTTCATGGTGGCGGAAGACAGCAAAAACAAGAAGAGCAGAAAGGGAGGAGAGTGAGAGAAGCCTCTTTCCCTCCCTTATACTGTATGCAGGCTGCCCGCCCCAGGGTGGGTGTAGCACTCACACCCATAATCCCAGCATTGGACCATGAATCAATCACAAGCTCTAGATTCAGCTGCCTTCGAAAAGCAGCACCCCATGACTGCTTGAGGCTTCGGGGGGACATCCAGACACAAACCATAATAGGTGAGCGCGGCCAGGGAGGAAGGAAGTGCCTGCTGGTTGACGTCTTCCCCTCTGGCTGACATCTTCCACTCCATACCATGCAGCAGAAGCTGGCAACGTTGGCAGGGCATGGCGGTGGGCACGTCTGTGATCTAAGCACTCTCAAGGATGAGGCAGGAGGATCACTGCAAGTTCAAGGCCAGCCTGAACTACATAGCAAGTCCCTGTCTCAAAACAAAGCAAAGCAAAACAAAACAAAACAAACAAAAAAACTGGCAATGTTGTCCCCACATCCCCCTTGGACTGTTCACCTCCAAAAGGAGGCTGTGTACAGGGGGAATCTCATTTTCCAGTATGCCTCTTTGTGATAGGCTGAGAAGAGGAAGTGTGTCTTTAAATGGCCTTTTTCTAACAGTACATAATTAAAGGGTAAAAGTTCCCGGAGTCCTTTTGTTTCCCTCTTGACAATATTTCCAATTTCCTTGTCCTCCAATTTCCTTGTCCCAGAACTCCCTGTCCCACCCTCCTGGAAAACCCCAGCCCCCGGGCCAGTCAGCAGGGCCTCTCTGAGCCTTCTGGGAACATCAGAGGTGTTCTGGGTCCAGGCCTGTGTCCCTGCGCCCTCCGGCAAAAGCCAGCCTCCCCAAGCCTCCTCCCAGCGGGTTCCTTGTCCCCTGCCTCCTGGTAACCACCAGCTCAGCCCCTGCATTTGTCCAGCTTCTTTTAACTGGAGCCGCCCTTCCCAGAGCTGGGCCATCCTTTCACCTCCTTGCCTGGGTCCCGCCCTGGACTCTCATTATTGTCTGATTCAGCCTCGAGCAAGCCTTACAATGAAAGAGGACCAGGGCGGGTGAGATGGCTCAGCAGCGTAAGCGCCTGCCTGGCAAGCGCGAGGGCCCGAGTTCGACTTCCGGATCCCACATATGAAAAAAGGGCCGGTGATATCGCTCAGCGGCACGGGCACCTGCTGGCTCGCGAAGTCCTGAGGTTGACCCCTGGTACCCACAAAAAAAATAAAAAAAAAAGAAAGAGGACCAAAAACTCTCCATGTTTAGCAAAGAAAAACACAGGACACACAGTTCAGCTTGAATTTCAGATAAGATCTTGTCCCGAATATTGCCTGGCGCATATTCAATACTGAGAAATGAGCCCTTGCTTGTGGGAAATCTCCACTTAGCTGGGTGACCTGCCCTGGATCTCACCACACTGCTGGAGACCCTGTGTGGCCCCCTTGTTCCCACCCCACGTCCTTTCATTAGAAAGATTGGGAGATACATGCTGTCCCCATTCTGTCCCCTCCTTAGGCTCCTGAGCCCACCATAGTCCAACTCTCACAGTCAGCACCTCTGAGGGGGCCACTGAGGGAACACTTTTTGGCTAAACCCAGTGTGCATTTCACTGTCACTATCCTGGCCACTATGCTCATCTGCTGGAGCCCTGCTGTGGCGTCCCTGGTGTCCTTGGGCAATGGCAGAGTCCAGAGCTGTCCCTGGCCCACTCACCTACCCAGCCCCAGTCCTCCTGCAGGGCTTCTCCTGGCTGCCTGAGCCAGACAGTGGGGTCCTCTCCCTGCTGTCCCCAAATCAGTCCCTCTCTGTCCTCACGTGGCGACTCTCCCCTGCATTCCTCAGCAGCCTCCTCTTCTGGCTTCAGAGTCTGTGCTCACCTCTGTTTAATCCATTTTTCTTGCTCTAGTCAAGCTTGTAAAATGCAAATCTAATCACAACCCTTCGCTGGCTGCCCAGGGTCCCCGGGTTAACATCCCAGCTGCTTCGTGTAGCCTAGCTGAGGAACCCTGCGTTCTGGTCCGTGTGCCATTGGCTTCCTTCACTCTCATCAGTCCCCAGCCCCACCCTGTCCTTGCCTGGTCCTGGGCTCCTTCTGGGAAGCCCCCTCTCTCCACAGATGTCCTCAGTATCCCCAACAGTGCCCTCCTCGTCCCCACTGTGACAGCTCCCCCACCAGGCGTGGAGGTCCCAGAGCAGCCCATCAGCCACAGTGGCCTTCTCTTTCACTGTTGCATCCCTGGCACACAGCAGATCCTCAGTAATGTGGCATCAAATGAAGAGTCCTCTTAGAGACCTGTTTGGACCCTGATGTGGCTCCCATCAGGCTGAACTTGCTGGTCCCTTGACCGACAGTTCCCAGGAGGAAAATGCCTTTATCTTTGTGCCTCTGTGTCCCGCCGTGCTCCCAGGTATGGCACTGATGCCTTAGTAGACACTAGCTCACCAGCAGGGTCATTTCTATTTCATAGTCAGCTCCTCCAACAAATTTGTCAGAAACAGCCTCTTGCGTGAATTGGAAACGGATTGTTTAAAAGGCTTGATGGTTTAATTAACCCGAAATGCATCTCCGAATCAGTACTGACATAAAACAACATTCATTTTTATGAGACGAGTAAGTCATTGTTGGGGCTAAAGAAATCTCAGCGTCTAAGTTCTTAACATACCTTGGCACCAATGTCTAAATTGCCACTGTTGTCAGAGAATGGTACATTATTTCATTATTGGCCTTTATGAGTTTTGCAAAGCGAGCTCTCTGTGCTTCTTAGTCTTGTTTTTTTCTATGAAGACGATAGACTCGTGTCTCACTGCAGCGTCCTTTCTAAAAAGCACTGGTACCTAGCACTCTCCCAGCTCACCACACAGACCACATCTTGCCTGCTTGGGCTGTGCCCCGTGGGACATCCCACCCACAGATGGAAACATCCGCCCTGCGCAGGAGGAAGACGCCCAGTGTAGCAGCCAGATGCCCCTCATATCAAAAGTTTCCATCAAAGTGATATCTTCCACTGAGCAGAAAATCACAGTTTGCTTCAGAAATAACCTAGGCTTGTTTTTAACCATTTGAAACTATTTTCAACTTGTCTATTCCTGAAGATGTTAGTTTATCGATCATAGAAATTTACATTTATTTTTATTAAACTGAATTATCATGTTTCCTGAACTAATCCCAAAAGTGGATTGTTTCATCCTGTTTCAATTTTCTTTCTGTGTTAACTGTCCCTTACGGGGAGAGATGACTCACATTCCAAGTTCCTGTGTTTTTCCCCTTATAAGTTTTACACATTTTACCAAATGTACTATGATAAAGACATCACATCGCCTATGTAATGAACACAGCCTCCAGATAAACACAATATGCTCTGAATTTTCTGTGTTTATAGTCAGGGACAAATTGTAATGAAGTACAATGGGTTTGCATCTGCATCAGTACAGAGCCAAAAAGCCCAATTAGGTGATAAAAGGGTGGAGAAATATTTATTTACCTGCAACAGATAAGAGAACTGGGATAGTTTCCAAAGCTAAACTCCCTGAGAAAGGAAAGCATTCAGGTTCTATTCTGAGTGCTTATTTATTTCATACAAGAAAGCGCTTTAGGGTTGAGCACATTCCTAAGCATGCTCAGTGTGAGGGGCACATTCCAGAGCATGCTCAGTGTGAGGTGCACATTCCAGAGTATGCTCAGTGTCAGGTCATAGTTCCAGAAGGAAAGATGGAAAACACATTTCTGGGCATGCTTACCTCAGAGTCATAGAACAAAAAGGTTAAGATGGTAGGCACAAATGCATACCCAGTTCAGGATCATAAAGAGCACGGACACAAACACTTTCGGGTATGATCAGTTCAATGTCATAATGACCCAAGTTTACATCACAAACAATGAGAATGGTGTGGTGACCGTGGCTGGTTTTCTGTAAGTTTTTCCAGAGTCTTAGCTGAAACAAAAGGATAGGAAAGCTCTACAGGTGCATTACAGCAGGAATTTAGCTCAAAGTTGACTACCTCACTTAGTGACTAAAAAAATCGAGAGTTCAGTTGAGTCGTCTTGGATGCCCTAACCCTTAGGGGCGGGACCCTTCTTCTGAATGTGGGTAGTGGGCAACAGAGAATGAGACACCATGTGCCCAAGAACAAGAGGAAAAATCACTTTAGAATTTATAGCGTTGCTTGGCAGAGACAAGGATGACAAGCAGTGAGCAATGGGAATGAGAGAAAGACTACAGAATAGAGAACACAGACATGGGTGCAGTGTCGTTTGCACGGGGAGCCCCACACAGCTGGGCATGACCTACACACTTACCAGTTATGGCTGACACTCAAAGGTTCAGGTGGCTGCTTGTCACCCACCAGACAGTCTGCACTGGCTGTCACCATTGTTTAACCTCTTCTCCAGGGCCCTCCTAACATGTAGGTCCTTTCATAGATCACCAAGATGTTACCAATCAGCTAAGGGTTCTTTTGCTCAATTCGGATAGAAATTATGAGTGGGCAAAGTGTACGTCTTTTCAGTGTTAACAGCTCTGAGCTTTGGATGCCAGCAGTTATCAGCTCTTAGTGTTGCAGCCTTTCACCACCCCCTAGGCAGCCAGAGCCAGCTGCCACCTGCAGTGCTTGGGAGCTCTTCTGGTCACCAGCCAGGGCAGCTCCTGGCAAAGCTCTGTTGCTCTCCACAGTTCTCTGGAGCTAGCTGCTTTCAGTGTCACCAGCCTTGGTTGCTGGCCTTTTCAGTGCCAGTGGTCTTTGGTGCAACCAGCTCAGCCTTCTCTACTCAAGATAGAAGTCATGAATAAGCAAAAGTATGCCAGGCAGGAGAGGTCTTATTATGCTGCAGCATCAGGGGGAGCAGTGTAGACTGCCCTGCAAAGGGCATGGAGGAGGTTGGTTTTGTAAAGGAAAAAAGGCAGGCTCACTCAGACTTCCTGTTTCGTCTCAGGCAGGGGAGGGGCTTCTTGTATATCTACCTGAGGATAGCTGCAGAGGGGCAGAGTCATCCAGAAGGCCGGTGGGGCGGAGTCATCTGGGGTGGACCTGTGTCCCAAGCTTGCTTCACTTGCCCGGATAGACTGTGGGAAGGAAGTCTGATGGAGCCGTGCCCAGAGGCAAGACATACGAGGCAGCCACAGAAAAAACTTTATGAAAAGTATTCTTAGGAAATGTTGGGTGCGTCTCTCCTGTCTCAATCTGATCAATTACACTGATAAAAAAAAAAAACTCAAAGTATTCCCTAGAAAAACTGTCAACAGACTATTACACTAGCAAAAAAGCAAGCAGTAAGTCAAGCATACGGAATAAAGGGCTCCAAAGGGAGGAGATGGTTATCATTCCAAATAACATGGTTGCCTAAGTAAAGAGACCAAAAGAACCTGCCTGTCTGCTATCAGAAACAGTAGGAAAGTTTAGCAAAGAGGCTGTCAGCCGTGCGCTATAAACAAATCACCTGCCTTTCTACACTTCAACAACAGACAAAAAAAAGTCAAATGTAACAACAAAGCAAGGTACCTAAAAATAAATCTAACAAAAGATTAAGAACTATTTCTGCTGTGGAAGTCAGTGTGGAGATTCCTCAGAACACTAGGGTTGGAGGTCCCATTTGACCCAGCTATTCCCCTTCTGGGCATCTTCCCAGAAGAATTAAAAACATCGTACCACAGCGATATATGTGCACCCATGTTTATAGCAGCACAATTTGTAATAGCCAGATCTTGGAAACAATCCAAATGCCCATCAACTGAGGAATGGATAAGAAAGATGTGGTATTTTTATACAATGGAGTACTACTCAGCCATTAAGAAGGATAAACTGGAGACTTTTATAGGTAAATGGATGCAACTCGAGAAAATACTCATAAGTGAAATAAACCAGAAGCACATGTGTAAGCATCGTATTATCTCTCTAGTATGAGAAACTGAAAGAGTAAATAAGATCCAAAATGTACAATAGACATGGTGAATCAAAAAGAAACTGGTCAAAAGGAAAGAGAGACTGGAATAGGGAAAAGAAAGAAGGGAAAGGGAAAAAAATTGTATATATATATATAAGATGGTTAAGATAGATACACTACCAATTTTACTTAGTTCATTGAAGAGTAAGGTTTGTGCCAATAATGTTTGGACAATTGAATGCTAATGTCTGGTATCCTGAATAACTTAAAGATAGTAATACGTAATGTATTAACCATTGTTACCCTCCTATTATGTTGTTTTGAAAATTTGTTCTTCTTTTGATTTGTTTTGTTTTTTCTTCTCTTTAAAATAAAAAAAAAAAGAAAAAAAAAAGAACTATTTCTGGAGAAATTTTATAAAACTGTATTGAAATTTTTAAAAAAGAAATAAGCTATATTAAGTACATGTACCAACTCCCCAAAATGATTGTAAAATGCATGTCCTGCAAACATGTATTAATAAAACATTTTTTTAAAGACTGTATTGAAGGGCCGGTGAGATGGCTCAGCGGCGTAAGCGCCTGCCTTGCAAGCGCGAGGGCCTGAGTTCGACTCCCGGATCCCACATACGAAAAAAGGGGCCGGTGATATCGCTTAGCGGCACGGGTGCCTGTTGGCGCGCGAGGTCCTGAGGTCGTCCCCCCGGTACCCACAAAAAAAAAAAAAAAAAAAAAAAAAGACTGTATTGAAGGGCACTAGCAAAGTCTTAACTCAGTGAAGGAATACAGTGTCACCCTTGTGGGAGCAGGGAAGCCATCATATGCATAGTGCTTGCTATGTAAGTTAATTTGGTAAAGATGTAAGCTCTTCCTGAACATTAGATCTGTAGGTCAAGTGAAATTTCAGTTAAGGCCTGAAGGTGTAGCACAATGGCAGAGTGCTTGCCTGCCATGTGTGAGGCCCTGAGTTTGATCCTTAGCATTGAGAGGAAAAGAAGGAAAGAAGAGCAGGAGAGAGACAAAGAGAGAAAAGAAAGAAAGAGAAAGAAAGAAAGAAGAAACAAACAAAGAAAGAAGAAACAAAGAAAGAAAGAAGAAAGAAAAAGAAGAAAGAAAGAAAGGAAAAAGGGAGGGAAGGAGAGAAAATGAAAGGAGGAAAGAAAGAAGAAAAGAATTTTTTCAATGAAAATCTTTTGGAATTAGATTCTAAAAGTTATATAGAAGAATGAAAAATCAAGAGTAGCCAAGACATTCCCGAAGTAGAGATAGAAGGTAGAGGGCCGTATTAGATACCAAGAGCTACAACAAGGCTATTGCAATAAAATCAGCTGGTATTGATACAGGATAAGAATCAATGATGAAATGAAATATGGAAATGGCTTCCTGGAAACTTGATGGGTGATAAAAGTAACACTGCAGACCCACAGAGAAAGGACGAAGTGCTGAATATTCAGTGTTGGGACTGGTGGTTCAACCACTATCAAGCCAGCATGCATAAATCCAACCATTTCCTTCCAATAAACAATCAATTCCTGGTAGGTTAGACTTAAATATGAAAGACAAAACTTCAAACTTTCAGGGTAAAATGTGAGCAAATATTTTTATCATATCGTACAGAAAAGGATTTCCTAAATCAGGCAACAAGAAAAGTCAACCATTAAGAAAAGAAATATAAGTTTAGCTCAATTAAATGAAGAACATTGTTAGCTTCTTACTAGAGAGATAAAGAAAGATGCCTCTGAAAAGATAAAAAACCACAAAAAAGATATTTATCATACCTATAAGTGACTAAATATTATTATCTAGACTACTAAAGAAATTCTATGAGTTGAAAAGAAAAGGACAAGCATTAAGTTTTTAAAAATGAAAAGCATGAGCAAGCATTTCATGGAAAAGAAACACAAATAGTGTGCCAACATGTGAAAGGGTACTCTTAGTAATCAAGGAAATGCAAAATAAGACCACAGTGAAACACCATTCTATACCCACTAAGCTGGCTAACTTGATTAGTGTGACAATGAGAGAGGGTAGCAAAGATATGGCTCAGTGGGCCGGTGATATAGCTCAGCGGCATAAGTGCCTGCCTGGCAAGTGCGAGGTCCTGAGTTCGACTCCCAGTACCCGCATTAAAAAAAAAAAAAAAAAAGATATGGCTCAGTGGAACACATAGGTGACCGTAATATGATGAAAGCAGCATAAATGAGAAGAACCTCTCTGAAAAGCTATTTAGCACTGTGATGCTATTCAGAAACACTCGCTGACCCACATGTGTAATGATGACCTTTCTCTGCACTGTCGTGCCTGGCTGAGCTGCATGCCTGGCTCCAAAGGTCTGCACCTAACCAGAATGAGCAGAAGTGACATCTGTCCTTCCCCATAAGATGGCCAATGTTCCAAGTAGAAGCGGCTCCTCCCTCTAAATCCCAGAGTGAAATAACAGGGGCAGAGCCACGGCTAGATGGGTAGAATGTACCTCTGCTGTTTCCTTGTAATCCATGAAGACCGGAGGGTCATGTGTCACGTCTGCGTAACCTAACACATCCGCACTGCTACACAGTCACTCACTCATACAGCTGAGCGTTCGCACGCCCTAACATCCAGCTGTGCCATTGTCAGGACGTCTCCCCAGAGGCGCCTGTACACGGCAGATGCGTAGAAGAGCAGCATTGCAACGCTGCTGCTGACGGTGAAAAGCCTGGACACAACTCTAGGGTCGCTCGGTAAACAAGGTTCCATCAATTATGGTGCACGGACTTGGGGAAATGAAGGCACTCAAGCACAGCATGGACAAGTCTTATAATTTTCAATTATTACATCAATCACAGAAATCTCCACACAGCACAGTATGGTTTTCATAAGGCTCAAAAACAGGCAAAACTAAATAATACAGTTTTAAGTACATAATCATACAAGAAATGATTTTTCTTGAAATAAGGAATAGGCTCAAAATTCCCGAGAGAGGTTGCCTGGCAGTTGGCAGAAGAGGAGGAAGGGAAGTTTCATCCAGGTGGATGCTCTAACCTTGACTTTGACCCTAGAAAGGGTCAGATAGTGACTATTTTAGGCTTCGAGGGCCCTAGAGTTGCTCACACACATCTTCAACTCTGCCACCGCAGCGCAAAGGCAGCCTTAGACAATGTGTAAATAAGTCAATGTGCCCCTAAAACTCCACTTATGGACTCTGAAATTTGAGTTTTGTACAATTTTATGTCCCATGAAATATTCTTCTTTTGATCTTTTTAACAACTTAAAAATGTAAAGCCTACTAAGCCAGACAAAGGCAAATGGTGGCTGGATCTGGCCATGGGAGTTTGGAGGCCCTGCCCTAGCACTATGGTTGGGCTGCGAGGCTACTGGTGCTAATTTTCTGATTGTGCTTGATACCTTTCACGGGTCTCCCACTTATCGACATAACCTGGATCAGAAGGACAGAGGGATTGGGATGGAGAGGACCACGAGACTGGCAGAGACTCCTGACTTCTTTCTGAAATTTTTTCTCAAGGTCTGAGATGTCTTGTTCTTGACCCCAAACTCGGGGTGTCATCATTTTCCTCCTGACAGTGGAGAAGGTTTTTGTGCTACATGACAGACCCAATGGAAAGCACAGTGCATCTTACGGCTTATTGTCATATATCATATTAACACACACACGCACACACACACACACACACACACCTGCATTGATTGTGATGATTTTAGCTAGATCCTTGGCCACAATGACCTAATTGGCACCATCATTTTTTGTTTGTTTGTTTGTTTGTTTTTTGGGGGAACCGGGAGCTAACTCAGGACCTCACGCTTGCCAGGCAGGCGCCATGCCGCTGAGCTAGTTCCCCAGCCCTCTTTGGGTTTCAAAGAAACAGTCCAAACCCGTTAAGTCATATCTATAAAATGCTCTCTCACTGCCAGCTCTGTTAAAAGTGGTACTTTTTTTTTTGAGACAGGGTCTTGCTATATAATTCAGGCTGGCCTCGAACTCCAGGCAATCCCCCTGTCTCAGCCTCCTGAGTGCTGGGATTACAGGCATGTGTCATCACACCCAGCTAAAAGTGGTCCTTTTTAAAGGCCAATTCATTAGCATCAGAAAACATTGTTGGAGGTAATTGTGGGTATTATCCGGCATGGTGTTTCACATTTCAGAAGGACTCGAGAGTGGGATCCCTCCAATTTCTCCTTTGTTTCTTGTGAAGAGAGTCCCAACAGCTCTGCGGATTTCCCGCTCACAGTTCACATTCTCCTTCTTCTTCTTGTGGAAGTTGGCAACTACAAGCATCTTCCATTTCGGCAGTTTGTACTGGTTTTATAAATGCTAGAAAATAATTTAAAAGATACTTATATTTTGTTGTCTGTGTTAAACCCGTAACATCTGCATTCTGTGGGTCGCACCTGCAGGACAGCTGTGAGCAGCAAACGCTCTTCACTTTAACTCACAAACTTATCCACAGGAGAGGTAAAAACATGTATGAGCTTTTTCTAAGGATTAAGATTTTTATCCTGTTACCAAATATTCCATCAGAGTTTAAAAACTTATTTTCTACAATGACTATAAAAGTATTAAGCAAGAGTTACTATAGCATAAAATATCAGCCATACCCGAAACATAATAGTGGTTTCAAGTCACTAAGATATATTTTAGTCTCCAGGTTACTTAGAGATTGGACAGTTTCTTTTGAAAGTTCTATGGTACCAAGTTTAAAGATATTTCCACTATTTCCATCTGTCAGTAAGCAAAGAACTGATTCCCGCGTCCACTTCCTGGTTTTCTTTCACATGTTAGTATGAAGTATTTATTATTGCTGAGAAACTTTCAGTCCTAAGCAGACATTTCTTTAGCCAGACAAGGTAAAAGGCCTTCTCCCAATTCCACAGACTTGTTACTATAAACAACAACAACATGAACAATCTCACCAACTCCAAGAACTTATGATGAATGGTCAAGGCTTTCAGAAATATCGATGGGACATCTTTTGAAATGGTACCGACTATTAACTGGAAAATGGAGACCTGCCTTGGGAGGCGGAGATGTCATTCTTTCCCATATTCTTGCTGCTGAGGACTGCTGAAAACTGTGGACGTTACACATGAAACCATAAAAGCCTCTGGAAGGCAAGAGGAGGAGAAGGGAGACCGGCTAACAAACCTCAGGGTCCAAAGAACAGCAAGGTGATGCATTCTCTGAGTTCTCTTTCTGCTACAGACACCCCAGAATGGACACTGGGGAAGCTGACAACCTAGAAATGCCAATGGGTATAGAACAAGAACCGACCAAGAAAAGCCTGCTCTCTCCAGCCACAGTACAAGGAAATGGGCAGGCCACCAAGACCAAAGCTTTTAGACTGTGACCATCCACTCCAGGAAAACATCATAGAAACAGCTGTGGACCCACATCCAAGCCCATCTTTACGGGGCAAGAAGAGCTTAAAACTGCCACTCTCCCTGAGCTGTACCAACCCTCTTCTTCCCTCCTAACTGGGGTGAGTGTCCCCAGAGGGCTGATGGAGAGTCAGACTTCATGATGCCAGTAGTAATGAGGTCACCCCCTCACAGTGGCCAAGGGCCCTTTCTTATCCCAGCTGGGGTGGTGTCAACTGAGGCCTGGTAGGTGCTTGATCTCCCCCACACAGTGGGCAACACCAAGGAGCCCCTCATGTGAAGAGGTCTGGTGCAGAACCTGGATATGCACTCACCTTGCCATCACAAGGTGTCCCCTCCTTCCTCCACTGGCATGGAGTCAGAGGGAGCCTGAGGAATTAGAAGACTTCAGCTAGATCCAGAGTTTCATAACTTAATACCCCAAGTGCCTGGGTTTCAATAAAAAAGAAATCTCTTACACTAACAACCAAGAAGATCTCAACTTGAGAAGGAAACATAAAAGACAATTAACAGAAGCCTGAACCGGAGGATCGCCCATGCTAGGATGAGCAGCCATTATAAAAATGCTTCAACAAGTAATCAGGAACATATGTGAAACAAATGAGGACATAAAAGATACAGAGCTGGAAGAGGTGCACACAACCTTAGTACCAACTACCTGGGAAGCTGAGGTGGGAGGATTTTTTAAGCCCAGGAGTTCAAGACCCGGCTGGACAACTGGTCTCAAACAAACAAATAAACAAACAAAAAACTAACAAAGAAGAGCAGAATGAGCTACTGAAACATAGTAACTTGGATTACTGTACCAGAGTACTCTCCCAGGTAAAAACAAAGGCAATGTTAAAAGGCCATACACTACAGGATTCCGTTTATAGAACACCCCTAAGATGACGATGTAGAGGTAGAAAACAGATTAGTAATTGCCAGGTGTTAAGGATTGTAGAGGAGACAGTGGGTGTGGCCAAAAAGGAGTGTAGGGGGCTGATCTTTATGGTGGTGGCTGATTCTGTGTTTTGATTATGCTGGTGGTTGCGTGAATCCATGTGTGACGAAATGACATACATCTACGCACACGCCCTGTGTGTAGCTTGATGCCGCCCTGTGAGACGGAATCCCATGAACGGCACATGACGTTTTCTGTGCTATCTTTGTCATTTTCTGTGCTATCTTTGTCATTTTCTGTGAATCCATAGTTGTTTCAAAATAAATGGCCTAAAGTTTTTAGAAAATGAATTATAATTCCATTGCAACTCACTAATTACTCATAAATACTTGAAAATCAACTTATCGAGAAAGCTGAGCGTCCTCCTGGGTGGGGGCAGGTGGTGGTCCTGGGAGTCAGGTTTAGGGGACACATTGGAGATTTACATGAGAGGTGTGGACTTGGAGAGGAGAATGAAATAACAAACCACGGAGTAGGAAAAGATGCTTGCAGCAGACTGAAGAGTAGCTGTAAATCAATAAGAAAAGGACAGACGCCGCTATGGGAAAATACTCCAAACATTCACCAGGTGCTTCACAAAGGAGGAAATCCAGACGGCCGATCAAATAGGAAAAGGTGTCTGCCTTGACTAGAAATCAGGAAATGCAAAGTGAAACCACACTGAGATACTGCTCTGTGCCTCAGAGAGATAAAAATAGGCTGGTGATTCCCAGTGTGAAAAGGATAAAGAGCAAAAGGAACTCTTTACCCCTGGAGAGGTAGGGGCCGGCCACTGTGAAAACAGTTTGTCTGCTAAGGACCAAAACCCGTGTTCCTCATACTCCAGAAATTTTATTCATAGGCTAAAAAACCAACAACATCAGAACAGAAACACGTGCTCATGCGTACTGAGATACATGGGCAAAAATAGTCAACCAGTCAGGTGTGGTGGTGCACACCTGTAATCCCAGCACTCTGAAGGCTGAGGCAGGAGGATCGCAAGTTTTGAGCCCAGCCTGGGCAACTTAATGACTTAGCAAGACCCTGTCTCAAATTAAAAAATAAAAAAGGGGCTGGGGTTGCAGCTCAGTGTAAAGGTCCTGGGTCCAATCTCCAGTATCTCAAACACCCACCATCATTGCTTCTCATAGGTCCAAACTGTAGACAGCCCCACACCCACCGAGGTCAGGAGGGATAAACAATGACACTGTGATTGCAGAGAACAGGGTACCAGACTGCAGCCAGTAGAGATGAACTCAGCATCTTAAAGATACACGGTTGAGTGACAATAGCAAGACACGGGATCCAAACAGTAGGTTCCCACCAGGCTGAAGTTCTGAGCAGCCCGCGCTGTCAAAACCGAGCTGTTACGTAGCAAAACTACACTGAAGGGCAAGGAAGTGGATGCTATAAAAATCTCAACGTGGTTAGCAGCTGTGGCGGGGAGGGCTGTGCTGAAGGGGTTCACGGTGGGTTTCCGGGGAGCTTGTGACGTTCTATTTCTTGACTTGGGTAGAGTTTATTTTACAGTGGGTTCATCTGTACACGTATGTGTTTCTCCAAATATTTCACAATGTAAAAGAGTCTCCTATGGTTTTAAAAGGAACCTTTCAATTAATTACAGCAGTGCATGTTTAGATTAAGAATTTACTAATGGGGCCGGGGATGTAGCTCAGCGGCACAGTGCCTGCCTGGCAAGCGTGAGGTCCTGAGTTTGAATTCCAGTGCCAAAAAAAAAAAAAAAAAAGAACTTACTAATGTTAATTTTCCTCAAATGTCTTTAACAACCTCCAGATAGACACTGCCTAATTTTAGAGTGTTTGTGGTGACAAGGGTTACAGTTCTTCCTGTACATGAATCCCTCTTGCTAAGTCCAGCCTGTTATTGCTCATCCCATCCTCCATGAAGACAAAACTCAAAAATAGGCCACCCCCATGTATAAATGACAAAGTTGCTATGAACATGGTCAGCTTTGGTTAGTGGGTACTGACCCTGCTGGACACTATACGTAAAGAAATAATATATTGTTTAATGAACTAATGAATGACACTGATGATTAAAATTTTCTATCTAATCTAGATTGGCGTTATAATAATCCACTTCATTAAACCCATTTTCAACTCTCTCCTCGTACTCCATGCTCCCTCAGTGCAGCTCTGAACTGAGGGGAAGGCTGCGCATTAAACAGAGGTGCAGCACAGGGTGGGGCGGATGTTCCTCTCTGAGTCCTCTTTGCCCGTGTCGTGTGCACACAGTGGACTGGTCCACGGGCACATGTGCACACACTCACTCACCTGAGATCGCAGCCCATTCAAACTTGTTTTTCTAAACTCCCGGGATCTGCTATCCCATAGCCATGCTGTCTCCGTTCCGGCACTCCTAATATGGGGGGCCGCATCTTTGTTGGGGGTCTGTCCTGTGCATTATGGTTTAGCAGCTTCCCTGCCTCCATCACTAGATGCTGACAGCACCTCACACAACCAAGCTGTGACCACCACAACTGTCCCCAGACATTGCCATTGTCCCTGTGGGGATGACACTGCCAACCACTTCATAACCATTGTGCTGTACTAACCTTGTTTCTATAACCTTCAAAAACATCTTTTCATTTCTACTTGGGGGGTGGTTCAGTTTAATTGTATTAACCTGATTGGCTAGGGAGCTGCCTAGGGGATTAATAAAGCACACTTCTGGGGGTGTCTGGGTGATCATGGATGGTGACCTTGGGGACTATTTCTGGTCCCTGGCCCCTTCCTCTCTGGTGCTGTTCCCCTGTTCTGCTTCCTGACCCATGAACTGAACATCCCTGTTCCACCACGCCCTTCCGCTACAAGGTTCCCGCCTTGGAGCCAGCTGACCATGGACTGAATCTCCTGCAACCATAAGCTAAATCAAACCTCTCCTCCTTTAAGTTTGGGGCACTGGGCACTGTGTCCCAGTAACGGGAAAGCTGACTAATATACCACTGTAAAAATCTTGTCCTATAAGTGCTCATATCTAATATTGTTATGTTGGCCTTACGTTGTTTGAACATGTACACGAACTTCTTCCCATTCCATTTGATGACAGAGTGCTGGCACAAGCAGAAGATCAGCAGGAACAAAGCCATGGCTGACGTCAGCACCAGAAGGATGGTGAAGAACTGCGGAGAGGGCCCTGCACAGAGGACAAGGAGAGACCCGGGAAGGAAGGTGTTGATATGCTTATGCTTGGGTTTCTACTTACATTGCAAACTCCTAAGCTCAGGACTGACCTGCTAACTTAGTATAAACTTAGATGACGCTAAAAAAACAAACAAATTTTTTTAATTTTAAAGAGAAAAAAATGGAACAAAATTTCAAAAACAAGATAATAGGAGGTTAACAATGATTAATACATTGCATATTGTTATCTTTAAATTAGTTCTCAGAGTACAAGATGTCGGCATTCAATTGTCCAAACAATATTAGCACAAACCTTTCTTTTCAATGAACTAAGAGAAAGTAGTAGTATAACCAGCTTACCTATCTTTAAAAATAATTTTTTTTAAATTGTCCTGAAGGCTCACAAAAAATAAGCAACTTGGGCCTTTCTGGCATATAGAACACATGGCGTCTTATAACCCCCTTTCCTTGGCATTCAAAATGGCGCAGTGTCTGTTGGGATGACTGTCACCATGCACTGCCCACCAGTGGGTACCTCAGGCTGAATAACAAACACCTGAGGAAAACGGATGGTCCCGAAGGCAGCAGACAACAAGGAAGGCACCAGGGAGTTGTTATCGTGATCAAGGATGAGGGATGTGGTGACATCAGGAGGTTCCACACCAGTTGGGACAGGCATGCGACATTCACTTTGCTGTGACATCAACAGAGGCACGCCCCAACTCTCTCCCAGACAGGGCGCAGGGTGGAGACAGTACCTGGAGGGAAGTCACCTGGAATAGGTCCACAGACCGCGTCCCTCTCCTTTGTCCCATTCGCAAGTACAGTCTTTCCATCCAAAGAGCACCTTAGAGAGTTCAAGGGGAAAAGGTCAAATAATTAATTTAGGTACAGAGGATTCCAAGGAAAAACTTTGACATTTGTCGACCAACAAAGTAGCCCAGTGACAAAGCTAGGCGGGCCCGGGCTCACAGGCAAGCAGCAGATGTTATGAAAAAGTGCCACCCGCCATCCAGCTTCCTTTAGCGCGCACCTGGCTTGTGAAAGTCCCCACAGCTGCCCTACTCCACCTGCCCAAGTGGATCCTCCCTTCTCCCCAGACCGGGGGGCCATGCGGGGCTCCCCCAGTTCCATGGCTGCAGAGCGCAGGCAGTTTGGCCTAGTTAGTCCCTCACCCCTGCCCCCAATTTCGGGCTCATATCCCCCCATCTCTGGCACATGTGGAGGATGGAACGGTGTTAGGAGCTCCGCCTGCGCATCAGACAGAGCAGAGCATGACCTGCACCTGCCGCTTCCCAGAGCGACGCTGGGTGAGCCGCACAGCCTGGGTAAGCCTCAGGTCTCCTCTGCAAAGTAAGGCAGTGAGGAGAAGCGGCTGGATGTGTCCCAGGGACACACTCTTTCACGCCTGGCCCGTGCAGTACGCTGTGGCCATCATCACCATCACCATCGCCAGCATCACTGTTGATACACCTTCTTCCTCCCCTTAACCTATCTGAAACTCATTCACCCTCCCGAGGCCCGCTCCAACCAGTCTTCCACGCAGGCTCAATTGAACACTGCGATCAATTTGTGTTGAAAGACTTTAGAAGTGGGGGGCTAGGCTGCAGTTCAGTGGCAGAGTACTTGCTTAGTATGTGCACGGCCCTGGGTTCCTCAACACAGAGAGAAACAGGGAGACAAAGAGAAACAGAGAGAGACAGAAAAGACCTTTAGAAAAATTCTACAGCTGGGCATTGTGCCCCACACCTGTAATCCTAGCACTTGAGAGGCTGAGGCAGGAGGATCACCTGGAGTTTGAGGCCAGCCTGGCCAACACAGTGAGACCCTGTCTCAGTCAATCAATACCTCCATCCATCTATCCTAATCTGTTACCAAACCAGAACGTTTATAAAATAGAATACAAATGTAACTGTAAAATAATAAAAATGATCTTCTAGTAACAAAATCAAATAGAAAAAGAACAAAGGCATATGAAATATGAAGCCTAGAGTTTTATCATCAGCGTCAACTGGCCAAGGAACATCAATTTGCCTTAAGTCTCTGAGCATGTCCCCTCCACACCTGCGCCACTGTGATCCCGGACACCCACAAAATGTGTGCAGCCCAGCACGGGCGCAGGGCGCAGTTCGTGCAGCCTGACACGGACCTCACAGCCAACGCTACCTTTGGCCAGAGGCCGTGGGCTCCTTTGCTGTCTGTGACAGCTGTGTGCCCAAGTGCATATGACACTGTGGGGAAGGAAACGAAACTCCTTGTCCCTTCGATGACTGAGGGAAGGCAAAGGAGCAGAGATCAGAGAGGAGCAGGGAACAAAGGCAGTGCAGATGGCAGCAGAGCCCCGCCAGCCGGCAAATCCGAGCTCAGTGCTTGGGACATTATTTCTGGAGAAAAAGGCCTGTTTGGACATGAGTCCCTCTGACCCCTCCCCAGTGTCCCCATACAGTCTGTCAGCACGGACCGTCCCTCACTCTGCATTCTGCAGGTGTGAAAAAGCTTCAGTGATAGCATTTTTTGTCTTTCAAACAGTTTAACCCAGAGTCTTTATTTTGTAAGCAAAATGAAATAATAACATACTTTGTCCAGGGTCGACAGATGCCACCTTTTTTATCATTAAATGTCCCAAAGCGACAGTCTTTACAACCTTGGAGAAAAAGCACAGCAGTGATAAAAATAAATATTCCATCATTTCATAACTTTCCTTGTGATGAGCAGAGTAAAGTTCCTAATTTAGTACAAGCCGGGCAAATAGTTTATCAATTCTTGAAACAAAACCCTAAGATTGCTAGGTTTTACTCAAATGGTAGATGTTTAAAATGCATTGAAATGCATGGTTCTCCATTTGACCCAGCTATTCCCCCTATAGGTATTTTCCCAAAATAGTTAAAGACATCATATTTCAGTGATCCATATACACCCATTTTTATAGCAGCACAACTCATAATAGCTAAATCTTGGAAGGGGCCTTTATGTCCATCAACAGATGAATGAATGAAGAAAATGTGGCATTTATACACAGTGGAGTACTACTCTGCCATAAAGAAGGACACACTCAGTCATTGGTAGGAAATTATGAAACCATAATGTTAGATGAAGTAAATCAGACACTCAAGTTTAAATATCACACCATTTCTCTTATATGAGAAATCCAAAATTTAAATAAAGGACAAGATAAAATATAGATAACAGGAAAAATGCATGGTTCTGACTATTAACAAATGTCCCTGATTTCAAATTTATTTCCATTTATGGACAAATAATGGAAATATTATTCTATTAATTAAAATCTATTACAAATTAAAATATGGCATTAATGCCATACTTGACGCTGGTTAGTTACTTACTACTTTAAGGTTCTACAAGTCATAGGACAGATCTACATCACACATGGGGACCAGATGGAGGAGGAGCAGACCCACCCTCTTCTGTGAATTCTTGACCTTGTTCACAATCTGGGTGACAACTGGTGCAGCCTGGCCTGTTGCAGCGGTACCCTGGGGGACATTCGCACTCGGCATTGCTGGTCGGGGAGCAGGGCTTCTTAGTCCTGAAGGGACCTGTAAAGCCCCCAATTATATTGTGTGTTAGATCGCGCTTCACCTCCACATCTAGGAAGCAGTAAAAATTACGCTCTCTGTGTATCCTGTCCATAATGACTTCAGAGTACAACGCTTAACTTGAAATCTCCATGAAGACATTTTTACACTGCTCATTAATATGCCCTGTCTTGTCAAGTGAATATTTCCTCTACTATTTAAAAAGCTTAACCACCAGTAACTGCTATTACATTAAACAATTTTACTAGGCTTGGCCATTGACAGAGGAACCAGCATCTTTGATGCTCAAGCTTGGCAGTAGAGAGCAATTAGTAAAGAGAGAATGAAAGCCCATCTTCCCAACGGTCTTCCAGGGGAAGGGCACATCTTTGAAACCGTACCTTCGCATTTTCTGCAGATGTTACAGACTGTTTGCCCACCTGTGCTGGAGTAACTATTTGTGGGGCAACGAGTACAGGGTTGATCCTTATTTTTCTCACAGAAAGTACCTAAGAGAGGCAGATAATAGGCACACGCGTTTGACAATGACCACTCATCACCCAAAGCATTGTGATATTTGCACGAAAATTAGAACAAAAGCATGGTCTGTTTTCTAGACGTCACAATGACAGGCATTATTTTGTTGATTGACTTCTTTGAAGTTATACATTTGCAAGACTGCCCTTAACATAATCACAGCATTAGAAATAACAAAATGCAAAAAAAAAAAATTTTTTTTTTCTTTTTGAGACAGCGTCTCACTATGCAATTCAGGCTGGCCTTGAACTCACTTTGTAGCTCAAGCTGGCCTCGAACTCACAGCGACCTTCCTGCCTCAACCTCCCAAGTGCTGGGATTACAGGCACGCGCCACCACGCCTGGCACTCAAATATTATAACAAAGAAACCAAGAGGAAGAAGATGTCTCCTGTATCTGTTGAATAAGATGGAATGGTTTCTCCTGATGGATCAGGACGGTGAAATAACACAGCAGAGAGAAGACCGGTCCCCTCCATTGCTGCACTGAAGTTCGTATGCGTCTAACTTTCCTTACTGGGTTAAACCTGCTACCACCTGTTTCCACCCTGCTGCACCCCAGGCTTAGAAAACAACTCTAACATTTTCCTGAGGTCTTGCCATGTGCTGCGTGCTGATCTAAGCCTGCCATAGGCTCCTCCCTGCCAACCTAAATTATATGAGACAGATTCACTGATGATCCACAGTTGACAAAGTCGAGGCCCAGAGGTCAAGTGACTGGGCTGTGTTCACACAGCTAGTTTGTGGAGTCCACCAAATATTTGTAAGCGAATGAATAAAAGACCATGAAGGAGGAGCTAGCAGCCAGGGGCAGTGGCATATGCCTATAATCCCAGCATTCTGGGAGGCTGAGACAGGGTGTTCCCAACTTGGAGTCCAACCTGGGTAACTTAGCAACTTAAATTGCTAAAAATAAAAATAAAAGGGCTGGGGATGTGGCTCAGTGCAAAGTCCTGGGTTCAATCCCCAGTAACAAAAAAAAATTAAAAAATTTAAAAAAAGAGTGAACCCTAAGAGAGGTCATCCAACATGTTAAGTTGGTACTTACCAGCTGGACATTTGTCACAGGAATCCAGCATTGACCCCGTTCTCTCAAAACTGGTGACCAACAGCATAGTCACCACCATGCTGTGAAAGCCACTTCCCATGATGAGATCTTGCATGGATCAGACACTACCAAAGAGGATCCCAGGAGAACGGTGACCAAATGAGTGGCCTCGCAAATGTCACCCTGCAAAAATAAAAGTTTCCCAGGTTTCTCCTTTCAGAATGACCTTCCTTTCAATCATTACTTATACAATCCCACGGGAGCATTTTTAGGAAGAATGAACAATGGAATAGTGGAAAAGTAGCACATTCATAGAAACCTCTAGGACAAGACAGGTGTGGCTAAACACGCAGCTCTGTGTGTGTTTGCCAAGTCTAAGAGTGACATCTCAAAAATGCAAAACTAACAATGGGAGGAACTTTTAGGGACTTTCACAGACACTCAGCATCAGCATCCAGATTTCAATAAGGCCAGGCCCTCGAGGCCTGGGAAACAGCCCTTCCAGGGTGGTTCCTCTCTCCGTGGCTAAGCATCTAATTGCTAACACTGCGCGAGACCACTCTGCTCAACTCGAGACCACCTTTCCATAGACGAGGACTTCCTTACACATAGGCTTGCCTATTTGGAGATTTGAAAAAAATTATTTTTAAACATATAAAGGTAACTTTATTTAGAACTACCTTGAGAAGAGAGAAAATATTTGGAATAAAGCATCGTACCAAGATTTGAAAAATTTTTAAAAGCTTCATTTTTTAAGAAATCTGTATACAAATGGCTGTTGAAGAGAAGTTATCGCAGATCAGAAGGGCAGAAAGTCTAGAAAGGTGTGATGAAACCAAAGACTTCCAGTTCCCGTCCCACAAGCTCAGGTCCCCAAGACACCAACCTTGCAATCTCAGAGCCGCAGAGAGAGCTTTCCGCTGCTTGGGGACAGCTCACAGTGAGCTCTGAGCCGGAGGACTGCAGGTCAAACCCAGGGCCGTGACTCAGCTGGGTGGGGCTTCATGGGAAGTCCCCACCCTGACGCATGGTAAGGAGTGTCACTGGGCTGCTGACCTCAAAATCCCCCAAGCCCCTGTCCTATTGATAGTGGCACTTCCAACTACTTGTTGGAAACGGCTCTCTCCTGTTGGGAAAGGATGTGTCCCTTTAGCAGTTCTCTGTGTCAAAGCTTTTAGCGTGTCCTTAATGTTATGGGTTCAAGCTCATGCTAGAAAGCCAGGCAGCCAATCTAGAAGTTTGATGAGCCTTTATTAAGCCGGCGACTGATCTGCAAGTCCATGCAGGGAGATCACAGATCAGCGCCGGGTCTGTTCAACACACAGAATTGAAAGCAAAAACCATATCCTGATTGGAACAGAAAGCAACTACTCTCAGAAAAGCGAACAATGGTTACAGTACATTGGCTTTTGCCTAAGGAACTTACACAGGTATCCAGCAGTTACAAAAGCGCAATGGCATTTTTCTGTCGTCTAGTAACTATGCAGCTAGTAACTATGCAGCTAGTAACTATGCAGCTATGGGAGCCATCACATTCCCCACTGGTTTTATCGGGGAATCAAATCATTGTTTCCTCATTTTTTGTCTCATCTGATAAAGGATTGTAGTGAGCCCTGAGAATTAACAATTTTATAACTTGGATGCATTTTTGTACATAACTCATAAGACAATTGATAACACATGGTCCTATTGTTACACCTAGTAACAGTAACATCAGTGGGCTGGCAATGGCTGACAGCAAGGTGGTTAAACAAGGTGACATGGTAAATAGTGCCTCATACCAGCTTTGATCTTGTTTTTTTTGTTCCTCTCTGTCTTGCAGTCTCTTTCTGAGTTGACTTAGACTCTTTCTAATCACTACAGAGTGATTTGTATAAAAACAGCATGTTTCTCCTAAAGCAAGACGCAAGCCTCCTTGTTTTAGGAATAGCAAATCTAAACCTCTCCTGTTTTGTAACACCATATTAGCTAAAGATCCTAAAGATTGTTTTAGTTTATTAACCGATTTTTTTAAAGTGGCTAAATATTGATCTATCTGCTGGCTTAGATCTTTGTAACTTTTGTCTGATAATATAAGGGCTGCTGTTTTTAAAGCAGTGGAACCCGCCAGGCCGATTCCTAAGAGGACCGGAATGAGGACAGGACTCACCCTCTTTGCCCTGATTGAATTAGCAAATTTCAAGTGTAATCATTTTCCCTCCCCAGAAAAATAGTACACTTGAGGAAAAATATGGCTCAGAATATATAACTCGGGTGGACCCGACACAGCATGACGATCAAACATACAAGGTGTTATTTCAGTACAAGCAAACCAAGCTCCAGAAGGAGCTTCGAGGTGTAGGCTAGGAGAATAGGTTTTGTTTTTAATCTCACTCACATTAACACAGACATCAGCATAAGGGGAAGCCCGTAGGTTGCAGGACTCGTTTTTTTTTTGTGTGTGTGTGGGTACCGGGGGGTCGACCTCAGGACCTCGTGCGCCAGCAGGCGCCCGTGCCGCTGAGCGATATCACCGGCCCCTTTTTCGTATGTGGGATCCGGGAGTCGAACTCGGGCCCTCGCGCTTGCAAGGCAGGCGCTTACGCCACTGAGCCATCTCACCGGCCCAGGACTCGGTTTTTACACAAGTACCTTGTCCTTGTAGGTCTCCCAGAGTTAAGATAGACTTTTGTCCCCACTAGCAGGATGAGTTTGTTGTGACTTGAGAGTTATTTCTGATTTGAGGGATATCAGTACCAACAGATGAGCTGGCTCCTATTCCCACATAGTAAGGGGGTGAGGGGGGAAGGCATAGCCAACAATCTCTCGTCATGATGGGATTCGTTCTATTTAGGTAGCTGAACATAAAATCTAGTGGCCTTTTTCTGCAACCTTTACTGTTGTGGGGGTCCTCAGTACTACCGTATATGGTCCGTCCCAACGGGCTTCTAGGGAAGAAGAGCCTCTCTTTTTCATGTAGACTTGAGACCCTGGGGCAGCTGCAGGAGGATCGTCTAGTCTCTCAGGGACCGCCTGCTGTTGTCGGGAGAGACGGTGGGTGGTCTGGAGGAAGAGGCTGGAGAACCTGTGAGGACTTAATAAGGTCCCTATTAGTCAGGGAGGCCAGTTGAGCATCAGGTATTTCGGGGACCAGTGGAGGAGCTCACCCATACATAGCCTCAAAGGGGGTGATACCCAACAAGTAAGGGGTACAATGGATGCGGAGTAGGGCAAAAGGAAGGAGACTCACCCAATTTTCGCCAGTCTCAAGCCTGAGGGCTTGGTGACAGCTACAACCTGGGTTGAGATCGACTCGATGGTCAGCATGTCTTGACCCATTTAGGTGCGTCAGAAACCAAATCAATCCAGGTCTGAATGTAGGGAATTTGATCCAGGTGGCCAGGTGACCCAAAAATGACTTGACGGACCTGTTGGAGCAAAGACAGGTTAAAAGAGCCTTCTGGAGGCCCTTGGACACCTTGGAAAGATGGCCATTCGAGTTCACAGAAGGTCCGGAGCGTGCCAGGGTGGACAAACTCCGCATAGTCAGTAGCTCGTCTCCTGAAGTCCTGAAAGTGGGTATGAATACATTGCAGGGGCGACAATGAGGCAGAAGTGCACTGACCCATTACAATGAACAAAAATGACAGACAAAACAAAGAGGAAACCAGACTGACAAAACCTGATGCCACTTAGCCACCGTCATGGGTAAGGGCTGAGTCTTGGGGATAATGTTGCATCCAACTTCTCCAAAGACTCTGGAGGGGCGCCCCACTGAACAGGGGCAGTCTTACCGGTAAGAATCCTGATGGCTCAATTTCAATGGGTGTCCAGATTAAATTTAGTTTTGCTCTCGAGAAAATACTCATAAGTGAAATATACCGGACGCACATGTGTAAACATCATATTGTCTCCCTAGTGTGAGAAACTGAAAGAGTAAATAAGATCCAAAATGTACAATAGATATAGTGAATCAGAAAGAAACTGGTCAAAAGGAAAGAGAGATTGGGATGGGGGAATGGGGAAAAGAAAAAGGGAAAAGAAAAAAAATTGTATATATATATAAGATGGTTAAGACAGATACACTACTAATTTTGCTTAGTTCATTGAAGAGAAAGGTTTGTGCCAGTAATGTTTGGACAATTGAATGCCAATATCTTGTACCCTGAGTAACTAATTTAAAGATAACAATACGTAATGTATTAACCATTGTTACCCTCCTATTATGTTGTTTTGAAATTTTGTTCTTTTTTGGTTTTTTTTTCTTCTCTTTAAAATAATAAATAAATAAATAAATAAATAAAATTTAGTTTTGCTTTGAAACAGTAAGCTCCTCAGGGGCAAGGAACGTCTTCTCGGAGGGTCTCCATGACGAAGTAGAACTTACTGTTTCAACACGATCTGGCCACCACTGTTCCCATAAATTGGGATCCTGGACGCACCCCCATTTGTTATGGGTTCAAGCTCATGCTAGAAAGCCAAGCAGCCAATCTAGAAGTTTGATGAGCCTTTATTAAGCCGGCGACTGATCTGCAAGTCCATGAAGGGAGATCACAGATCAGCGCCGGGTCTGTTCAACACACAGAATTGAAAGCAAAACCCATATCCTGATTGGAACAGAAAGCAACTATTCTCGGAACAGCGAACAATGGTTATGGTACCTTGGCTTTTGCCTAAGGAACTTACACAGGTATCTAGCAATTACAAAAGCGCAGTGGCATTTTTCTGTTGTCTAGTAACTATGTAGCTAGTAACTATGCAGTTAGTAACTATGCAGCTATGGGAGCCATCACAGTTAAAATATTTTAGATTCCAGAGATGAAACCATTTCTTAATGAAGACTAATGTTTTTGCAACATGCTGGAAGGAGTCTGTCCCGCCCTGAGTGTATAGGGACTGCAGGAAATGACCAGGGCTGTCCCGGGAGGGGGAGATTACAGCAAGAGTGGCTCGACTACAGCAGACCTGGTTTCATTAAGACCCAAATAGGAAAGAATGATCGCCCTACAGAACCGATAGAGGTGTGCGCAGGAGGTGGGGCGAAGGAGGGAGAGGCGAAAGGAGCTGGGATTTATCAAGCGTTTCTGTTGCACTGAGCGCTTCGCAGTTCACACGAGCCCAATCACACTGCTATCCTCCTTAGAAACTTTCAGTGGTTCCCTGCTGCCCACAGATTAAACCTGGACCGTACCGTCCAGGACTCAAGGATTCCCCTAGATCTGACCCTAAAGTTGTCTTTTCAAAAAATTAAAATAGAGGCCCCTTTAAAACATATGATTCAGCGAGTTTTAGTATACAGAGTAGGACATCTAATAAAAATGCAATCATACTGATCATATTGATATGGTCTGCAAGTGGCATTCCTCACTTGGCATCATGTTATCAAGGTCTACGCGTGTTGTGGCATGAATCAGTACTTCGTTCCTTTTCAAGCCTGAGTAATATTCCATTGTATGGCTATAGCACATCTTCTTTATCAGTTCATCAGTTAATGGACCCTTGGGCTGTTTCTGCTTCAGGGCTCTTGTGAATAATGCTGTTATGAACATTGAGCCAATGTGTAGTTTTCTGTGTGGATCTGTGACTTCGGTTTTCCTGGGTACGTGCCTAGCAGTAAAGCCAGAACTTGCGGTAGTCACGTTTGACTTTTGGAGGAGCCGTTAGCTTACTTTCCACAGCCGCTGTGGTTCCTCCCATTCCCACCAGCAATGAATGGTGGTTTCAATTTCCCCACTGACACTTGTAATTTTTCCATTAAAAAAAAAAAACCGCTATCATCGTCCTATTAGTTGTGAAGTGGTACCTCGGTGTGGGTTCGATTGCCTCTCTCGTCACAGTTTCATCACACACACGCATCAGGTACAGGGAGCACCCGAGTGCAGCACGATGGTCAGGAGCCCATGCTTTGCTACCGCCCGACCTGGATCGAATCTAGGCTCTGTCATTTATGGGTGTGCAAACTCAGGCAGATTTCTTACCCTCCTTGAGTATCCAGATGTGGAGAGTATGGATAGGAATACTACACATTATCCTCCTTTAGCGAGGATTAAATGAAACCATGATGTGCTTAACTCAATGCCCAGCATGGAACTCTGCAGAAAATAGCAACTAGCCGTGCATGCCTATAATCCCAGCACTCCAGGAGGCTGAGGCAGGAGGATCGCAAGTTCAAACCCAGCCTGGGCAACTTAATGAGTTAGTAATACTTTGTCTCAAAAAAAGAAATAAAAAGGACTGGGTTCAATCGCCAGCACCAAGAAAGAAAAGAATAACTACTACAAGACATTGTGGGTTTTTTTGTGTGTGTATGAGTACCGGGGGTCGAACTCAGGACCTCGCGCGCCAGCAGGCGCCTGTGCTGCTGAGCGATATCACCGGCCTTTTTTTCGTACGTGGGATCTGGGAGTTGAACTCGGGTCCTTGCGCTTGCCAGGCAGGTGCTTATGCCGCTGAGCCATCTCACTCGCCCAAGACATTGTTTTGAAATACTCTTTCCCCAGCCTCCCATGCTAATCATCAGTGAGGTACCCTCAGGGCAGCCACAGAGAAGGAAAAAAGTTCATGGGATGTCTACGAAGTGTGCTTCCAAGTCCTGAGAGGCCAGTGACATTTGTGAGCTCAACCTGACCTGACTCTGGCAGAACTGGCTGCATGTAGGAGCAGCATATCATAAAAATCAGGGTGCTGATCACCTCCTAACACTTTGAAAATCACCGTCTGACCAAGTGCCTCATTTACATGCGTACTCTGTGTTTAACATCACAGCTGACATTTAACAGGGCTCAATTCTCATGTAACTCAGTGCTACCTACTCAGCTAGCTTTGGGGTCATCCGTGGGCAGAGTTACACAGGACATTCCCTGAAGTGACATCTGTCCTTCCAGCACACTGATTAGCTCACTCCCTGGAGCTTTTATGCCATGGACACAGGAGTCTTCACCAAGCTAAAAGACCCTCACGATTGGCTTTATCATCCTGCAGTTAAACCAAAGTAACCACTTCAGAATTACTCCACTGAAGGCTCTGCTCAACGCTATCCTTACTACGGCAATTTTGGGTGATAAAATCACCAGAGTAAGCTAAGGCGAATGATAGTTAACCAGATATAAGTGCCAGCTAAGCTAGAGGAGAGAGTGAGCTTCCTTTCAAATACCTTCTGTCCTCCCCGATGGTCACATCACAGAGGCAAAGCCTGCCCAGAGGCCAGCGCACCATGGGTTCCTGCATGAACTGCTCTTAGGCAAGAATATTGTGGAAGGCACAGTGCCCAGGAGTCCCAGCGTCCATACCTTCCTCTGATTGACATCTGTGGGTGCAGCAGGCCCTGTGTGTCCTGTGCTTCATAACAGTTGCACAAATTTCGGAATACTGCAATATTAAACAATTCACACTGTTCATACTTTTGAATATATATCGATGTGATGCATAGGAACTGCAGTACTAGCTGGGTGTGGTGGTTCACGCCTGTAATCCCAGCATCCAGGAGGCTGAGGCAGGAGGATTGAAAGTTTGAGCCTAGCCTGGGCACATCAATTTAGGGAGACCCTATCTCAAAATAAAAAATGATAAAGGGCTGGGGACGTAGCTCACTGCTGAAGGCCTGGATTCAATGTCCAATACTGCAAAAAATGAAACAAAACAAACAAACCCCCCCCAAAATCCAAAAAGAACAAAAAAATACTGAAGCTTCACTAGAATGAGGGCAGAAGGCAGTTTAAATGATCAAGATGCGGTATGTACATGTCCCAAGTCCCCAAGATGAATGTGATTATTATGTATCACAAATGTATATTAATAAAATTGAATCCCCTAGAATGACATCGATCCCCCAGAATTGCAAATAATTTTAATTTTTATAAAAGTAATTCAATTTAAGTAAATTTCAGAAAAATTAAAAATCTTACATTATTTAAATATTTGATATCTAGCCATTATAATTTGTATTTTTAATAGGTACTTTTGAAAACTTTATGTACTGTAAACATATGCTCACGAAAATAAGAATTTAAAAAATCTTTAGAAAAGTAACTTTTTAAAAACAAATATGAAAAACAATTTTAACTTAGACATTCTACATTCTTAAATTCACATTTTAGATTAAATACAGTACCTACAAATTCTGTATTTGTGGGGTCTGGTTATCCATCATTATTTACTTCTTTAGGGCATCACTCTCACCAATGCACTAGTTATGTGAAATTCTCTATTTTAATGCATGAAATGAAAACGAGAAAGAATACATTGTATGAAGTAAACACAAAGGAACGGAGAAGGCGCTGTCCCTGTAACCATCGCCCACCCTTCAGAGCCATCCCCACAGCCTCAGGGGTCAGTCTGTGAATTCAGTCATGTGTGCCAGCCTGGCAACTTTGTTACAGAAAAGCAATTGGTTTTTATTTTGTTCTTGGAAGACATCTCTGTCAGAGAAGGGGAACAAACCATGGTACTTAGGTGCTCTGCTCCAGATCCTGAAAGTGCTGAGACAGTGCAGAAAGACACTAGTTACAGATTCAACAAATACCTATTTCCTTTTATTTTTGCTGTGTTGAGGATTGAAACCAGGGCCCAGTACTAGTTGAGCACAAGTTAAATTCTACCACTGAGCTGCGTCCCCAGCACGATAAATATTTCCTCAGGGAATGACCGCCTGAATGACCGCCTGCGTGTGCTAGCCCCAGCTCTGTAGCGTGCCTCCCTCTCCCGGACCCAGCACTTTCTTTCCTTGGGGAATCATCCTGGAATCTACATTCCAACTTGAACTTTCTTTTCTTTCTTTGTTGTCTTTTTGAGACAGGGTCTCACTATGCAGTTCTGGCTGGCTTTGAACTCACTTTGTAGCCCAGACTGGCTTTGAACTCTTTTTTTTTTTTTTTTTTTGGTGGGTACCGGGAGTGGACCTCAGGACCTCGCGCGCCAGCAGGCGCCCGTGCCGCTGAGCGATATCACCGGCCCCTTTTTCGTATGTGGGCTCCGGGAGTCAAACTCGGGCCCTCGCACTTGCAAGGCAGGCGCTTACACCACTGAGCCACCTCACCGGCCCAGCTTTGAATTCTTGGCGATCCTCCTGCCTCAGCCTCCCGAGTGCTGGGATTACAGGTGTGTGGTACCACGCCTGGCTTACCTACCAAATATTTAAAAATCATCTGTGATGTGGTAATATTTGGGCTTTTCCCCTAACATATGCCCATCCTAATTTCAAGCAAATCATGAATACAAATGGTATTTTAGGATATCTCTGAGAACTGTAATGTGATACGAAGACACTGGTTTCCGCTGGTGTAAAGTCATTGCTACCAGTATCTTCAGCTATGCTTTGTGAATTTCTAAGCTCAGAGTTGAACAAAACTCTCCACTTCTGTTAGAGGTTAGTGAAAATGAACATGGGATTTCCATTCAAGCTCAGAGATGCCCCGAATTTTCTCTGTACCCTGGGGGCACCAGGGTCACAGCCCCTTTGTGAAGCTCCTGTACCCGCCCCATAAAGCAGAAAGTCCGTCTATACCACTTCCCCCTCTCGCCGTCCGCACTGAGGTGGCGGCCGAGGTCCCTGCTGTTCCTGTGCTCTCTGTCCCTCTGCCTTCGCCCTCCTCCCTACTGCGACTACTGTACTGATAAATGTTTTCTAACACTTAATAACATCTAACGCTTCTGGTTTGCTTTCCGCGCTGCGGAGATTACACAAATACCTGAATTAACCTTTTCTTCAGCATCTCATCCACTCGACCAGGTAAGAACTACTAGTACCACCCTAATGTCGGAAAGAGAAGCTGAGGGAGCCCAAGAGACTGAGCCGGGGATTAGTGGCAGAGCCACGGCCGAGTGGCAGCCTCCCCTACGCCCTGAAGTTCTAGCTTTGCTTTCACCACCTTATTTACTCCTCCTCGCAGCCCGCGGAGCACACGGCTCCGTCCTGCCCGTTACCATGCCACTGCACGGCTGAGGGAGGGAGAAGCCAGGGACGGAACCCAGGACTTCCGACTTGAAAGTGACCTTAGCGTGGGGCCAGGTGTGGTGATGACTCAGGCGCGACTGAGCCTCCACTCCTGCGAGTGACCGCGGACACGAGCTGACTCAGCGCGCGGGAGAAAGGCTCCCGGCTCAGTGGTTGGAGAGCGCAGTCAGAAACCACAACAGATCTGTCTAGGAGATGGTAGAGGACTACCAAGAAACACGTGGACAATTTAACCTCTGAGAAATGTGACGGAGACAGAATCGAGAGCCCCGTAGTAGTCACTTTTTGGTGCAATCTAGAATAACCCTAAAAAGGTATTTTTAATTGAGGGTGTAGCCCAGAGGTACAGCATGTGCTTAACATGTGCAAGGCCCTGGGTTCAATCCCCAGAACAAATTTAAAAAGATGTTTAAGAGCATGTAACTAAAAACCGTTAAGTAAACAAGAGCTCTGTATCTAAAATTCAGATGGAGGTAGGTGCCAAGTACCACTAAGGGGGAAGATACCCTTTAGGCTGTGACAATTGTCACAATCAAAGCAAAACCACCCCCAAAAGCAACATCCTGGAGTAATGTGACTCTGCTGAAGGCCAGCTTCTGCCTGTGGAGGGCCAGCCAGGAGGGCTGATGGTATCACTAGCACCCACCTTAGCCCAATTAACATCCCACTTTATCTGCTGATTTCATAAATTCAACTGTTGTCAACCCACATTCAAGCATTTTTCCTCCAAGTAAAAAGCAAGATACCAGAAGACAGATTTTGCTTCCTCTGAACTTTTTGCTTTTGTTGTACTGGGATTGAGCCCAGGGCCCTGCACATACTAGGCAAGGGCTCCACCACTGAGGTACCTTCCTACTTCTTTTTGAGTTTTATTTTGAGACACAGTCTTACTAAGTTGCCCAGGCTGGCCTCAAACTTGCGATCCTCCTTCCTTGGGCTCCCCCTGAACTTTTTTTTTTGTGGATACCAGGGGTTGAACTCAGGACCTCGCGCGCCAGCAGGTGCCTGTGCCGCTGAGCGATATCACCGGCCCTTTTTTCATATGTGGGTTCCGGAAGTCGAACTCAGGACCTCGCGCTTGCCGGGCAGGCGCGTACGCCGCTGAGCTATCTCATCAGCACCCCCCTGAACTTTTTAATGGTGGTATATTCTCTACAAAATAATCCCACTCACAAGGCATTACAGTTTTTACTCCATACCTGTTTCCGAGTTTCCATTATGATTGCATAAGCCATTGGTTTTCACTGAGTCATTATTTTTTTAGTAAAATATCATACTAAATCAGAGTTTGAATTACTTATGTGCAAGATGTAAATACTGTGTGTGTGTGCCTGTGTATGGGTGTATATTTCTGCAGGATCTGTCATAATCTCAAGCAATTTCCAAATTTCATGTCACTATCATTATGTTATTGTAGGGCTGGGGAGTGTAGCTGAGTGGTAAAATGGGTGTCTAGCACACCCAAGACCCTGGGCTCAATCCCCAGCACTGAAATAAATAAATAACGAAAAACAATGAATTATTCTCTATCCTTCGCTAATTCAATGAATTCCATCCACAGTGTCTATTTCAATGCACTTCTGCACATGATCTAACTTGCTTTCTCCTATGCACCTGCCACTCCCCTCTAATGTGACTTCCTTGGCGTCAATATGCCTCACATTTCAGTTGCAGGACCTTTACTTTGTCATTGTGTTGTTTAAAATGCTCGTTTTCTCACTCTCTGTATGACTTGTTCCCTCATCTTTAGATTTCTTCAGGGAAAAAAAAAAAAGTCTTTGACCATGCTCTAAAAGCGCGTGCGTGCGCAGTTATTCTCTATTTTCCTTCATAGTACACGTGACAGCCTGGGACGGTCACGTGCTGCATAAAGACATTTCAGTCAACAGCAGATCATGTACTTCCTTTGTCCCCCAAGATTATCATTCATGATATCAGTCACGTTAGTGTGCATAAGCACATCTGTGGTGTTCCCAAAATTGCCCAATGATGTATTTCTCAGAACACGTCATTGTCATTAGTTGACATGTGACTATACCTAACCATGTGCGTTTATCCCCTGCCTTCCCTTCTGAACAAAAGCGCCATAATAGCTTCATCATTAGTTCTCTAATCCCTGGCACCTACAGCATTGCCCAGAGCTCAATAAAAACTTCTTAAATGAGCTCGCTTTCACGGCCTTGAGAGGAATGAAGAGGTTACATAAATAAGGCCACACAGCCTTAAAGATGCTAACTTCATAGGACAAAGGGGAATGTGAACATAGACAAAGTTTCCTGGAGGGACTGACCCTGCAGTCAGGTTTTCAGGACGGAGAACACGATGAAAGGCTGACTCAAAAGCAGAGGGCATCCGGGGAGCAGAACTGCTTCTGCAGAAGTATGAATAAGGCAAAGTACAGGGTATATTCCAGGAATGAGGGAGGGCAGGAGCTAAGAATGTGGGAGATGAGAGGTTTGAACCACACTGCCACAGGAGTCAAACGAGGCTGGCACGCCTACTAGTCATTTTAATGCCCTAGATAGAAGTCAAACCAGGCAGCAGACCACGGAATTATAGTGATGCAAAAGATCACCAACATGTTCTGTCCTCACCCTGGGGTTAGTTACCGCTGAAAGACCTCAGAAGTATGTGGCCTCGTGATAAGGAAGGGTCCTCAGGAAGGGACCTAAACGGCAGGGCGCAGGGAATCAGCCAGGAGTTTTGCTAGGTTAAATGCCCGCTGGTGGGCTGGGCACGATGTTTTTGCCCATTGAGAGAAATGCTGATGTAGCTCCAGGATCGTTGTATGTCTCCAAAATACTGGAATCTGAGAGAATCACGGAAGCAAAACCACAACAGGAAATAATGAGAAGGGACTCAACATTTCCATCCCTTTGAGCTTCGTGTTTCACTTAAGATCTCACTAGGTCTCGCCAACCTCTGGGCAGGCATCACTATTCACGTTACTGAAACCCTAAACAATCAGATTTTACTCTCACTTCTAGACCAAAGACTCCGCTAACTTTCGAGCACGGCAGCAGTTTCCATAAACAACCTAAGCGGAACAGAAGCAATAAATGTTGCCCAGAGTCCGGTTTTGCTCTCACACCGGTCTTCGCAGATTGTTTCCAAAGAGCCACCAACGAGGCGACTAACACACCAGAGCCTGGCCCGTGGGGCTGGGAACAGGTTAATGGTGTCGGTCGCCGGCGACTCATTCACTGGGTCCCCAGCATGAACCAAGGACTAGGAGGTGCTCAACGATGCTGCCTCGCAGCTGACGGGCTACGCGCTTTCTCCGGAAGTCCACGGGGTCGCTGGGCCACAGCTACCCTAGGGCGGCGGAGACACTGGAGAGGAAGTGACCTTCCGCGGGGTTTCCATGAGGTCGCGCGGACCGCGGCCCAGGTCTTCGCACTCGCGCAGCTGCAGACTCCGAGTCCTGCGCAGCCTCCACTCTCGCCCCGCCCCCGCCCCGCCCACTGAGGTCAGGCTCGGCCAATCCCGTGCTCCGCCGGAGCAACCTGTCGCAGCCGACGGAAGTAGGTCTTACGTCACTGCGGGTGAGCCGTCCCATTTCCGGCGCCCGGTGAGCGGTGAGAGTCGTGCGTGATGGCCCACGCTGGGGGGCTTTTCACACCCGGTGGGGCAGAGGCGACGCTGTGCTCGGGCACCTCACAGACTCCGCGTCAGAATTTCCCCCTTGCGCCAGCGCCACCTCAAATGTCAGGGCTCGCCCACTCTTCCCCGGTCTCGGCGACCTAACCTTTCGGGAGCTCCGGAGGGGAAATTCGCCGAGTCTGCTGGACTTCTCCAGAACGTGCCTTTCTTGCATAGTGAAAGATACATTTATTTGATACCTCAAAGGTACCTCCTTAGGCCCAGTATCTCATTTTAAATTCCTCCTAGTCAGGGAAGGTAGAAAACAGATGAAAATGATGTCATCTTCCCCAGTGCACGTGAAATTTCACATCTCGTGTTCATCAAATGACTTTGATGTGAGAAATAAGGAATTTATTAAAATAGGAATAAGAAATTGGATGATCGCATTGTAAACTGCAGTGTTCCATAAATGTATTCATCTATAGCAGTAAAGAAAAACCGTCAAATAGTACAGGGTGAAATCAGCAAGTAGTTACCAAGCACCAGCTAGGTGCTGGGGACGGTATAGATGCTGAGGACTCAACACTGACCAAGATAGAATGGAAAAGTTCTGGAGTTCACAGGACCGGGGCAGAGAGACAATACCCAAAGAGACAAGAAAACACTGACAGATAAATGATATCAATGGGGAAGGGGTAGAGAACCATTTAGAGTGTTTACTTAGTAAGATGAGATGCCCAGTGTAAAAGTGACCCTTGAAAAAAAAGTAAATAGCCTGGTAGCCGTTTCTTCACTAGGATGATTGGTATAATTCTAGGTAGGGGCCATGGGTGGCTATTGCTACCATGATAATGCCATGTGTCCATTACTGAACAGCCAGCTGCCATAGCTGTTCCTTAAATGTTACAACTGCTGAAGTAAACTCAAGTAAATTTAAGGTCTTTGAAAACAGGGAAAGTTTTGAGTCTGTTCTTCCCACAATGCATAAAGATTTTGTCAGATGTTGAGTAAAAAAGGTAGTGAACAGGATGGGGTGGTTCTGCATGGAAATAGGGGACTGAACTAGGAGGTGTCTTCATTGCCAGTACAAGAGCAATGTTTTTTGGTAAATGGTTGGATTTTTTGGCTGTGTTCTATAAATGTGTGATGAGAAATGTGTCTTAACTATAAAGAAAGTGTCATGACTGTCACATTATTAACACTGATAGAGTTCATGGTGGGTAGAGTGTGAAATTTGGCATCAGAATATCTGAATTTGATCAAGACTGCAGGACCTTATACAGTCATTTCACCCCTCTGGACCTCAGTCTTTGCATCTGTAAGATGAAAGTATGGTAATGCCTTCCAGAAAGTATATAATGTGTAAAGCCAACACATGAGAAAGAAAATATTAGCATACCTTGAAAAGTACGGAGGTAATTACCAGAAGAAATAATTCAAAGAGCTGAAAATATTTGCTTCTGGGGAAGTTGGGAAGGACCAACTCCAAGGGCTGCTGCCATATGAGTTAGCTCTGCTCTGCAGCAGCCACTGCCTAGTACAGTCTGCCGTTTGGCAGGGTGATTCTGTTTCGGGTTACCTGTTCAGGGTAGCTGGGGGCGGGGGGCTCTGTTCCACATGCAGTCATTCTGAAACCCAGGTTGCTGGGGCAGTGGTAACTTCCCTGGGGAAGATTCCTCTGGCAGTTCAAAAGTATAAAAGCATAGGCCTGATCAGTAGATCCATACTATGCAAGGCTTTGATCAGTCCTCTGTTAATATCCCTTTGGCCAAAACAAGGCCAAAGCCCAAAGTTAAGGGACAGGAAGTCCACTCACCCATGCAGATGGAGGGAGAAAGAGCAACTGCTTCTGAAAAGTAATTCAATCTACCATAATATTTGAGTTGTCGAAACCGTGTGCAGTGTATGAGTTTAATAATAATTAAGGCTGACTCAGATCCACTTCAGTTCTTAATGGTGAACACATACATCCTTTTAAAATAAACGCTTACTTCCAGAGCTAGAACAAAACAGCTTGTCTTCTTTTAGTTTTCCTTCCATCTACCTAAATACCTCCTGTTTGTTTTGTTTTGAGACAGGGTCTCGCTGTGTAGTTCAGACTGGCCTCGAACTCACTGTGTAGCCCAGGCTGGCCTCGAACTCCTAAAAAGCTCAAGGGAGTGGCTTTTGCCTGCTTCCTTCCCAAACAGCCAAAGGTGAAGTCATTCTGGAATTGAATTCCTAAAATGTATTTTTCTTAGGCTATCAAATGAAGAGCATTTTCAAATATTTGTACAAATACAGAGTGTTGCATACATGACTTTACAACTTTTAAAATTAAATAAAAAACACTGTTTGATCTCACATATTGCTGGCGAGAGTGCTAAGTGGTTCAGCTTGTATGAGGTTGCTCAGATGCACTTCCCACTTCTGGGAATTTACCCTCCATTGTACTTGCACAAGTAGGTCATTCGTATAAAGTTATTCAGTGCAGAGGTGTCTATACAGAAAATGATTGGAAATAACCTACATTATCAGTGGGGTGTGGGTAACCTATAGAATATGCCCACAGGGCATACCACGGCAGAGAGGGATTCTTTTTGATATGGAAAGATTCCAAGATGTTCATGTGATAAGTGTACATGGGTGTGGGTGTGGGAAAAAGTTCAGAACAAAGTAGACAGTCTACTTTTTTTTTTTTTTTTTTTTTGAGACAGTGTCTCACTATGCAGCTCAGGCTGGCCTTGAACTCCAGGCGATCTTCCTGCCTCAGCCTCCAGAGTGCTGGGATTACAGGCATGCGCCACTATGCCCAGCACAGAGTCTACATTTTTATGCGAGAAAGGAGAAAAATAATAGCTATATTTGCATAAAGAAGTGCTGGAAGGAGGTGCAAGAAAGTAAGGTTGTTACCTGTAGGAGGTAGGGATGGAACACGGTGACCACAGGGATAGACATCTGTTCAGTGTAACTCTAATTATCTTGGTTTTTGAAACCGGCAAATAAATGAATATTCACGTTGAGTGCAGTGGCACATGCCTGTAACCCCAGCAGTCTGGGAGGCTGAGGCAGGTGGGTTCCAAGTTTGAGTTCAGCCTGGGCAAGTTAGCAAGACGCTGTCTCGAAATAAAAAAAAAGGGCTGTGGATGTAACTTACTGCGAAGGCCCGGAGTTCAATCCTGAGTACTGAAACCCAAGTATTAATATTCAAAAATTTAAAAGAAATAAATTAGGCAATGTAATAAATTTAATCCATTAAGTACTTACTAGACTTGTCTGCTCAGCATTGCTTTAATCCTTAGATGCAGTAGCAGCGGAACTTTTTTTTGGCGGTAGATATTCCTCGTTAAACAGACCAACCTGTTTTTCTTGGTACAGTACACCTTGTTTTATACAGTACTGTAATTTTTTTTTGGTACCAAGAATCGAACTCAGGACCTTGTGCTTGCCAGGCAGGCGCTGTGCCGCTGAGATATATCCCTGGCCCAGTACTGTATTTTTGCTGCTTGTACTGTACACTATAGCAGTGTAGTTTTACGTTGTTGTACATTACGCTACTGCGTGTAAGAGTTATGGAAATAAAAGCAAAGTCAACAAGTTGGAGTTTCCTTTGACCATTTCTTTGTTCTGAATATTGTAATATACATACTCTATATGATTCCTCATTTAACGACCAAGTCGCAGGAACGGAGATCATTAAACGAGGAATGCCTGTGTTGGGGACTGAACCCAGGCCTTTGCACTAAACTACATAAACTGCCCCAGGCTGGGCTTGACCCTAGGATCCTCCTGCCTCAGCCTCCACGTGTGCTGGGTTACAGGCGTGCGCACCGCGCATTGCCTTTGATGACTCTGTAAGTGCTGCACAGTTACCCGGGCGACCTGATGACCAAGCGTAGGGGCCAGGGCCAGGATGACCTGGAAAAAGGGTAAAACGGTACAGGAAAGGGGAACAAAGGGAACCGGGAGTGCACAGAAGGAACAAATTACTTCCTAAGACAGCCCGCGAGGCCGCCCCGCCGCGAGAGCGCTTCACACCCACGGCGCGCCTGCCCGGCGGGACCGTGCCATTCTCGGCGCGGTAGAGGAGTTCGTGCGTCTCCTCCCCCCGCAGCCCGGGAGTGGGCTCGGCCGGAAGTGACGCACCGTGACCCGGAAGCGGCTCGAGGCTGCGCAGTGCGGCGCCGCGGGCAGGGTGGGCGGTGCGCGCGCGTCCCGCTTTAGTCTGTAAGGGTGAGTGGTCTCCGGCCGCGGGGCCCCCCAGGGCTGCGCGAGCGGGAAGGGGCGCGGGGTGCAGGTCGGCCCCGCGTCGCGTGGGGAGCCCGCGGGTCGGGAGGCCCGGCGTGGTGCCGGCCCCTGCAGGCGCCTGCGGAGTTGCGACGCCGGAGCGTCGGGAAGTCTGCGCCACAGCTCCCCGGCTCGGAGCTCGCTGTGTTTATCGAAATCGTTTTATTAAAGCCCGTTGTGCGTGCAGGGCAAACCCTCCAAAAAGAAATAGGTTGAGGGCGATGTGGCTGTGCGCAGAGAACTAGTGTGTCACTTCAGTAAGGGAAATTTCCATATTTCTCAGTCACAAAGTGGGTTCAGATACTTAATAGCCCCTGCACCCCAGCTTTTAGGGTTATTAGAACTAAAGAAAAAAATCCCCTCCAGAACCCTTACGAGTTAGTTGCAAGAAAGCTACTTAAATTTTTGCCGTTTTTCTATGAAACTACTTTAAGATAGACGGTCTTTGTGAAGGGCATTGTGTGAAATGCAAGATCTACATACTTGTGTTTTAGGGAGCTTCGTATTTAACAGAGTTTTAGAAATTGGATTTAAGAAAATGCAGGGGGGCCGGTGAGATGGCTCAGCGGCGTAAGCGCCTGCCTTGCAGGCGCGAGGGCCCGAGTTCGACTCCCGGAACCCACATACGAAAAAGGGGCCGGTGATATCGCTCAGCGGCACGGGCGCCTGCTGGCACGCGAGGTCCTGAGGTCGACCCCCGGTACCCACAAAAAAAAAAAAAAAAAAATGCGGTAAAGGAAAACGAGCAATACTAACACACGTTAACAACCTTACTGTTCTCATCTTAGAGCAACTGAAACTTCTGTGTATTAACCAAAAATGCGTTTTTCCATATTTATCGGAACTGTTTCCCTAGGAGGTACTTACTCTGAAAAGATTCCAACACTAAAAATGTTTGGATATTTTAGAGTTTCACTGAAAATTTGAAATATTTTTCTTTTCTTTTTTTCTTTCTTTTTTTTTTTAAGGCTTTAAAAAGTGCAACATAAAAATGGCTTCAAAGAGAGCCCTGGTCATCCTGGCCAAAGGAGCCGAGGAGATGGAGACTGTCATCCCCGTGGATGTCATGAGGCGCGCTGGGGTGAGTCCCCTGCTGCTTCCTAGCCCTCCTTGTAGGTCATGTTGAATGAAACAGTATTCAGAGTACTTGGTGGAATACTGCAGGTATATACAGCACTACAGTGGTTACATAATGATGACCTGTTTATTCACTGCCCATGATTAATACACATTTTGCCCTTTTTTTTTTTTTTTTTTTACATTTTGCCTTCTTTCAGACCAGTTTTTTCCTTCCTTACTCCTTCCTCTCTCCTTTCCTTCTTTCCCTTCCTTCCTTGCTGTCCATCCATCTGTCCCTCCTTGAGCTAGTATCTCCCTCTGTTGCCCAGGTTGGCCCTGAACTCTTGGGCTCAGATGATCCTCCTGTCTCAGCCTCCCATAGCTGATGTGCCCAGCCTCAGACTCGTTTCTTAAAGAGCAATTGCCTTTAAAGAAACACACCCAGTACTGGGAAAAAAAGGAAAGAAATACACTTGAAGTCCCCTTTGTAAATTTCACCAGTCCTGTGATGCTCAGCCGCCCTCCTCACCCGAGAGCGTGTGGACCCATGCGTGCCCGTGCAGCAGCGTTAGCCTCTTGGTCTCCTGTGTGTTTAGCTGTGTCATGCATACCATGCACATCCGTGTCCAGCATAACAGCAAGCACTTCAGTGGCACTCACTGTGCCAGGCTGCATTCTAAGACTTCTATAAACCTTACGACAACTCTTTGAATTCGATATTGAGGAAACAGAGGCACAGAGCTACTCAGTAATTTGAGAAGAGCCAGAACATAGACCCAGGCAGTCTGGCCCCAGTCTGTTTGTACTTTGCTGGTTCTCAAAAACCAGAATCTTTCTTGACGTTGCTGCTTAGTATCATATTGTGTGAACATGCCACATCTCATCTAGTCTAATTACAGCCCAGTGACACTGTAATACATTTCGTTTTTTGCTTTTGCTGCTAGAGATTGAACCCAGAGACTAGTGTATGCTGAGCACGCACTGTACCTCTGAGCTGTGTCCCCAGCCCTGGAAATACTCTTATAGCTTTACTTGTGCAAATGTGTCTTAAGTTTTTTCAGGTTCTGTACCTAAAAGTGGAATTGTAGGCTCAAGGATACATGTAGTGAGCATTGCTAGATTTTGCTAAGTTGCCTTCCAGTGTCAAACAATCTGTATTCCAGCAGCAGGGTAGGAAAATTTCCTGTTTTCCAGATCACCTGTTGGTATCATCAGCTTTTTTGCCATTTGCAGGATAAAGTGATATTTTATTGTTTAACTTGCAATTCTATCTTAGGAAAACACGGTGAGGTTTAAATGGCAACAGTGACCTTACCGGGTGGATTATTAATAGGATGATCATGTAATTCATCTCCCAAACCAGAACTCTTATGGGAGAAAGGCTGCAGGGACAGGCCTAGTGAATAGATTTAGCTAGCATAGTAGTGCAAATTCAACATGGTTTTGTTGCAGTATTTCCTGCCAAGTTATTTGAAAACACATGTAAGCTATGAAAATGTCGACTCTTAAAATTTGTGTTTCTGCATTCCTAAATGTCATAATGTCTTTCTTTTAGATTAAGGTCACCATTGCAGGTCTGGCTGGGAAAGACCCAGTACAGTGCAGCCGGGATGTTGTCATTTGCCCTGACACAAGTCTCGAAGAGGCAAAAAAGGAGGTTTGTTCTCCATACTTGAAGTTCTCCCTTCACATTGTTTTTCATTAGTTTCCCGACACATTGAAGACTGTCATTAGCACAAACTTATTTAGAAACTTACTTTGCTTGGGAGTCTTCCCCACTACGCTGGCCGGCCAGAGACTTCGCCATTCTACTCTGTGTCTCTGGGACTTGGCCACTGCTGGGCACCACATGCGCTCAGTAAACGGGCGCTGGGGGGCTGGGGGGCTTAGGTGGGTGGGTGCCGGCTGCGTCATTGGTATTCTTCTGGCTTACAAATGCATCCTTCTGATGGGAGTGTTTTTGTTTTGTTTTGTTTTGTTTACCTGATAGAAGAGTCAGTTGCCCTGTTTCTCATTTACTTTTTATTCCTGTTTCTAGTCTTTTACTTTTTATTTTTATTTTTATTTATTTTTTTGTGGGTACCGGGAGTCGAACTTGGACCCTCGCGCTTGCCAGGCAGGTGCTTATGCCGCTGAGCCTTCTCACCGGCCCTTTTTATTTTGACATAGGGGTCTCACTAAGTTGCCCAGGCTGGGCTCAAACATATAATCCTCCTGCCTCAGCCTCCCAGGGTGCCAGGATTACAGGTGTGCACTACCATGCCTGGCTCTCGTAATCCTATTTCTGAAGCTACTTTTTACCCTTTCCCCTCTCAGTGACACAGAATAGGTGTGTGATTCATTTGACACGGAACAACTCATACTTGACTAGTGGCTGGAAGAAGGGAAGGCTAAGAGTTCTCCTTATTGCGTGTCACTGTCATTCTTTTTAGAATGACGGTCCTTCTCTTTAAGGGTGACAGACTCTGGTTCTCTCTGGGAAAGCTGGGATCCCCTTCCTCAGCAACAGGTCCACTCAGACCCCTGTGCACAGCCTGTCACAGGGTCAGGTGTAACAGGTCAGGGTGATAGGAAGCGGCTGTGTCATCTGGGGACAGAGATGTGGCAGCTCTTGAGGGCTGTGATGGCCCCGCTGGAGCCGACGTTCCCCATGCCGGGCTGTCCTTGCAGGTAGGGAAGTTTTTTCCTCTCTATGGAGAATTAGACCATTAGGATTCACATTAGCATTCTTGAAACTTCTAAACAGCATGTTAGAAGCACAAAATAGAAATAAAGATTCCCTTTATTCATGTTTTGTCCAGCAGTGTCTGGGTTTTTTACATCAGTGGTTACCTTTTGTAGTATTTGTTAAGTTCAGATTCTAAAAGGAGTGAAAAAAATTCATTCTTCACACATTTTCTGTTTAGAGTTTTGGTTGGTTTTAAAACAAACATGGGATGTTTGTGATTGTAAATAGTTCTAAAAATAAATGTACTAAATTTATATAGTGTGTTTTTATTTAATGACTAAATTTTTTAACATCTTTAAGTATTATGATAGTTTCCATTTTCTGATTTTAGCAAGCTTGAAATTAGATTTATCTGGGATGTTTTGGTGTTTGGGACACTTCAAATATTGTGTCATTTTTTCTTCCCCCACCAAATTCTATTTTTCTTAAAGTTCAAAGTATTTTTCCTATGCTTTTTATAAAATTTGTTTTTCTTTCAGTTTTAGAAATTGCTACCTTTATTCCTGTTGCAGGACAATTCATGCAATATAGACATAAGTATAAAGTCAAAAAGATGTGTTACTTTTCTCGTTGCTGAGAAAAAACACCCGACACCCAAAGTTAAAGAACAAAAGGTTTATTTAGCTCACAGTTTGTAGAGGTTTCATTTCATAGTTGGCTGGCTCCAGGGCAGGGTGACTTGGCAGAGGGACATTGCAGAGGAGAAACAGTTCATGGTGGGCAGAAGACAGCAAAGGCAAGCAAGGGGCCTTAGCAGCTTTTTTCTGCCCCTTTGATACTCCGTCTAGGCCACTGGGATGAGGGCAGTGCCATACCAATCAGTGGACTGATTTAGTTATCACACATCCTGAATCCCAGCATTGCACCATGAATCAGTCACACACTAGAGATCCGGCCCCCTCAGAAAAAGCCCCCCCATGACTGTGTGAGGCTTTGGGGAGACATCTAGACACAAGCCATAACAGTGTCCCTTTCTCCTTCACTCCACCCCCCCCACACTCCCTGTTACAGCCAGTGTCCCTTGGTCTGTGAGAAGCTGCAGGCACACGTGTGTGAGGTGGTGCTTATGCACATACACACATCTGTGCACTTACAGTATACATAGTTTTGTCTTTACGTGTATGGTAGGGTCTCACTACGTTGCTTAGGCTGGTCTTGAACTCCTGGGCTCAAGAGATCCTCCTGCCTCAGTCTCCTGAGTGGATAGGGCTATAGACATAACCCACTGCACTCTGCATATTTTTATCTTTTTACAAGTGTGATTTTTATTGCACTTGATGCTTTGCAGCATGTTACTGTATCCAGATTTCCTGCATTGTTTGTTGACTATAAAAACATTCTGGGCCGGTGAGATGGCTCAGTGGCACAAGCGCCTGCCTGGCAAGCGCGAGGTCTTTAGTTTGACTCCCGGTACCTGCATATGAAAAAAAAAAAACATTCCATCATTGGGACACCTTAGTTTGCTTAACTGTTTTTTGTTTGATTGTTGTTTTTGGTTTTGGTTTTGGGGCTCGAACCCGGGGCCTGCTGGTGTTAAAGCATGCGCTCTGCCACTTCCTAACTGTTCTTTTGGCAGGTGCTTAGATTTTCTCTTCTACTTTGCTTGTGATTTAAGATGCAAATGTTTAGACTATTGCTTCAGTGCCCGTTTGAAATGAGCTGTTCTCCATTTGTCCTCACTGTGCCAGGGCCCCTACGACGTGGTGGTTCTCCCCGGAGGCAACCTGGGCGCGCAGAATTTGTCTGAGGTAAAAACCCCCTCTGTTCCGCATCACAAAGCAGGCAGGGGAACGCGAGGAAGCGCTTGGTACGAGCGTGTGTGCTGGCGAGTGGGTTATTACCCGATTGTTCAGGGCGGAAGCTGTGAGCAGACAAGGAACAACTAAAGTTAACCGAGTGGGTTCCAGAAACCTATTCCAGTAGCACGTGCCCTGGCAATCAGCTGAATTGGTGGAATAGTTACTGCGCAGGCCCAGTGAGCACAGTCCAAAGCAAAGGACATGCTGCTTCCAGGCAGCGGGGGGGCGACGTGATTTTGTGACGGGTCAGCTTAGATCAGAAGCTGGCTGACCACCGAGCTGCGGGGCTGAGGGGGGTGCAGAGGCTGCAGGTGCCAGTGTGCCCAGCAGGGGGTGGCGTCGTGCAGGGTACAGCCCTTCCTCAGAGGTCTTGGCCGAGGAGCCCCCTGGGAAAGTAGGCGAGGGGTGAGCAAAGAGCAGGGCAGGTGGCATGGGATACTGGGGACGCGTTCCCCTCGGCCCCAGGAAGACGGGTCCCTCCCCACTTGCTTCCTTTCTTTTCCTCCGGAGCATAGAGTGAGAAGGGTCAGATGTGCCCGGGGGAAACTGTTTTTCTTCTCATCCCTAAAAGCCTTCTCTTGGGACGAATGCCCCAGCTGGATTAAGAGTCTAGATGCGCTATGAACTTGGTAATTTTCACATCGATGAGTTAGCGATATTTTTGAAAAGTAGATTGAAGCTGATGTGGTTTAAGCCAAAAGCAGCAGCCAGTGTCCCAGCGAGAGCCTGGTTTGTGTCCTCGCGTAACCGGCTGTGTTTTGGTTTCTCTGCCCAGTCGCCGGCCGTGAGGGAGATCCTGAAGGAGCAGGAGGGCAGGAAGGGCCTCATCGCCGCCATCTGCGCAGGTAAAGCGCCGCTGCCTCGCACTGGAGCCTCGCAGAAGCTGCTGCCCTGCGGGAAGCTCGGGGCAGCCGCAGCGCGGGGTTCGTTTGGGTGACGTGAAATCGTGCTGTCTCCTGCGCTCTGCTTCTCTCCGAGCCCTCGGTCTGCATTCTGTGAAGCCGACTGCCCCGCGTGTCTGACCGCGGAGGAGAGCAAGGCCCTCTGGAATTCAGTAAACAGCTTGTTGCAGCAGATCTCACTGCCAGGAAGCCTCGCTGCCAGCACACAAGTCAGCAAGAATGCGGCGGCCGTAAACAGCCGCACGGCCTGTGCCCAGCCCGCAGACTCGGAGCCAGTGCCTGCGCCTGCGCCCTGACGTCCCTGCTTCTCGGTGCTGAGGGGCCCTGGGCCCTGTGGTTCAGCATACGGTCCTCGGCGCCCCATAGATGTCCCCGGGCCTGCAGCTTAGTCAGACTTGTTTTCCGGTTCCATCCGGATCTGTCCTGCTTTCGTGTCAGTACAGTAGGGTTTCTAGGAGAAGTGGGCCAGGGCCTTTGCATCCGAGCAGCAGCGCTGAGTCCTGGCAGTGGGTCCAGAGCGTCAGAGCGGGCACTGGTCGGTGCCAGGTCCTTGACGTCGTCACGGGCGTGATATCGGTGGGTTGGAGCTGTCACCCGGGCGGGGCGTTGAGCTCTGGCGGTCTCACGTTTCACACTTGCAGGTGGGGCCGGGGCGCAGCTCAGGGTAGAGGGCGAGCGTGGCGCGCGTGGGCAGCGCTCCCAGGGTTCTTCCCTAGCAGCAGACAGGAGCCGTGTGACCCCGTGAGGCTGCGGGGTCCTGCGTGTCTGAGAGCTGCTACCTAAGCCACTGGGAAGGAGGCCTGAGGCGGCCGCCCTGGCCAGCCCTGGCCAGTGGTGGCCTCTTGCTGTGCTTGGGGCCTGGGGCCCCCGCAGCCCCAGCGCCACCCCCCGAGGAGAAAGTCGAGAGTCCCCTTCGATGTCTGCCTGATCTGTTGCTGGAAACGGGGCTCCTTCCAGACGCTTTGACCAAAGGAAGAAAGGGTTTGCCTGGGTCGCTTCCCTTACAATTCTATTGAAACATGCGGACACTTTGTCCTTCGGTGTCACCGACGTCACAAGGTGGCATCCCTGCTGCGCTTGCTGTCCTGCGTCCAGGCAGCTGTGTGCCGCACTGGGAACCAAGCAGGCAGGAAAAAGAGAGGACACTCGTGGTGCCTTCACCCAGCGGTGGCCCGGGGCTGCCATCCCGGCTCCTGCATGAGAACCGGGAGGAGAGGGGTGCGAGGGGCGCAGGGGATGGGGCGGCGCAGAGCAGAAGGAAGCGATTCAGAGGGGCCGGTTGGCCGAGCCTTCCGACGTCTTGAGGTGGAAATTGGAAACGGTTTTGCACTCAACAGCAGCCCCTGATATTGAGGGACTTAGAGACAAATGGGAAGGGAGGCTTCCCTGAGCAGAACACAGAACGAGCTTCACTGTGGCGGAGGAGCTGCTGACCTGGGATCTGGGTCCAGGCCGGGGAGTCGGCCCGGCGCTCTTCTCCTCCACGTCCACTGGGTGGCGCTGCGGGACGAGCATTCTGCCCGCTCTGCCCTCGCTACTGACTCCGCGCCGCTGCCCTCCCGGAAGGCAGCGCAGCCCTGTTCCTACGTCGGAACCTCAAGCTATGCAAGCCCAGGTACCTCGTCTGACTTCCCAGATGGGATTCTCAGGCCACAGCATGCAGCAGGCACGAGCGTACCCTGGCAACGTCACTGTAGGCAGCAGCGTTACCAGCTCGAAGGGAGCAGCCCGAGGGCTCTTCACTGCACGGCCCTCCCTGGGGCACAGTTAAGAGTAAGGAAGTGTGGATTCCTTAGCTCTAAAGATCTTAATGAAGAGAGAGGTGACTCGTGCGTCCACTCGGTAAAAATTGAGTGATGACTTAAAATTTACTGCCATACATGGCTGTGTTGCGTGTGGAAAAAAGTAGAGACGTATGTTTGAGACTTTTTTGTTTTGTTTTGTTTTGTTTGAGACAGGGTTTCGCTATGCAGTTTAGGCTGGCCTTGAACTCACTTTGTAGCCCAGCCTGGCCTCGAACCCAGGGATCGTCCTGTCTCAGCCTCCTGAGTGCTGGGATTACAGGCGTGCACCACCACGCCCGGCCTGGAGACTTCTGACTTAAGAGCCACACCCAGACTCGGGCTGAGGCAGGCACTTGATACCCAGCCGGGAGCTCCAGTGCTGGGAGCTCTTGGTCTGTTCTTGGTCTGGCCGGGGCGCAGTCTGAGCACCGCCGGCCCGCAGCCGCTGTCTCCCGGGCGTTACGGGCCAGGCTGGCCGGTGTGCTGAAGCCGCGGGCACACACGCCGTCACGCAGAGGGACACAGCTGCTCCAGTCCTGGTGCAGCGTGAGGCCAGGGGACTTAAGTGTACAACTGAGGAAAATAAGGCACAGCAGAAACCTTTTTGAAAGCTTGAAGATAAGGTAACGACTACAGTCTTTCTGACTTCAGTGGTGACAGCGGTTATTTACAGTGTCCGTTGTGGTTATCACTGAAGTTGGCCATTTTCAGTGACTACTCTGGGCTACAAATCTGGGCTAGTGCTTGGCTGTTTTAAAGACTTCATCTTAAGAAGCAGGGCATAAGGCACCACGAGCTGACCTTCCTGCACGTTCTTTGCCTGAGTAATTTTAGGAAGGTAACTTGTGCCTTCGTTTCTCAGACTTCAGCACTAATTCCCCAAGTTTCTCCTTCAGTGCAGTGTGCCGTTCTTTTTAATACCCTACCACCGGATGTGTTGGGATGGGTGGATGTTCATTTTCCACTTTCAACTAGAAAGGTAAAATTATAAAAGAGAAATAAAGTGCGGAAGTTAGAGGGTGCCAGTTGCCTGTCCTCGTGCTGAGAGGAGGTGGTGCCTGGCGTCCCCGCCTTCGGCCTCCCTGTGTGGGGCGCGCTGTGGTACCTGTGTGTGCCCGTGGGCGGCAAGGTAAAGCTTTGATTAAATGGTGTTGAAGTATTTTGGGTTCGTGCAAACCTTCGCCAGATGTGCTCAGCAAGCGGCTTATAAAAACTGTACTTCTCATTCCAAGAAGTGTTTCATTTCAGAAGCGTAACTCTTTTTAGATAAGAGCCTCTTGATTTGGAAGAATGCTTTTACTGTTGCAATTTCTAAAGCTTGGGTTTCTCTGCATCTGCACTCAGATCTTTTTATTAATCTTATTTTTAGGTCCTACGGCTCTTTTGGCTCATGAAATAGGCTTTGGAAGCAAAGTTACAACACACCCACTTGCTAAAGACAAAATGATGAATGGGAGTAAGTATATGCTTATGTTTTCATGTACAAAGAGCCCTTCTCAGGACACTGTAATTTAGCGCCGTTTCCCGAGCAGTGTAATGCAATGCGCGGGCTTCCCCAGTTGCGCCCTCCGTGGGGCTCAACCTGGCTGGGGTGGGGTGCTTGCCCCCGACTGTCACAAATGGAAGGCGATCGCGAAACGCCAGTTTAATTAGTGTTCTTTCTAAACACTTTGTCAGCAGCCTAGGGTAAATTTTCAACCCCGACAGTAGATCCAGAAAGTGCCCTTTCACCTGAGGTCCAAAGAAAAGGCCCGAGCATGGCCTGCTCCCTGCGGACACGTTGCCCTCACACGTGTCAGGGAGGCCTGTGGATTGCATTAATTATCTTTATAAAAAGCACACTCAGTTTGTGGTAAAACCTGTGAATGGTGTAGAAGGGTGACATGAAAGGCCGCGCTCCTCTCCTTCCTCCCCCACCGTCCCTCCTCTTGTCACAGGTGACATCTGGGAAGTGTCTCGAGTTCTAGAACTTTCTCTGCACTTGCTGCACTTCCTTTTTAATATTTTTACTCAGATGAGGTCTACTAAGTGCGTCGGTCTGCAGCTTGCTTTTGTTGTTTTTGAGATGGGCTCTGGCTGTGTTGCCCAGGCTGGCCTTGACCTCTTAGGTTCAAGGGATCCTCCTGCCTCAGCCTCTTGGGAGCTGAGATGACAGGCATGTGCCATTGCGCATAGCCGCAGCTTGCTCTTTTATCTTAGGTGTGTGTTTTACCTGCTTGTTGTGGGGCTGTGGGGCTGTGGCAGGTCCCTTACTCTCTCAGAGCCTCAGTTTCCTCATCTGTCCAGTGAGGGTCATTGCCAGGCTTTGGGAGTTAACGTGTGTAATGCACCCTGAAGGCTGCCTGGCCTGGGGCCCGAGTGGGAAGTGAGGGGCCATCCCGGGCCACATGCAGGATAAAGGCCGCCCTCCCCGGCCACCGTCTGGAATGACGTTAGGGACTTAGGAGGCTCAGAGCTGCCAAAGGGCAGACCTGGGATTCGAGCCCAGAGGCTCTGTGCTTGGGGATGGCCGGTGTCTCTCCATGGCCAGGTGGCAAGAGTCTTGGGCCTCCCGGGGCTTCAGGTCTGGGCGGCCGTTGTTAGCTTTCCTAGCTCCCAAATAAACAGACTGGGGGGGTTTCATGCCAATAAAGCTTTATGGACAAACCCAAGTAGTGGCCTTCTGTCGCTGAGTCCTTTGTCCCTAGCTGTCCCACTGGCTTTTCTCTGAAGAGTTCCTGGCTTTGGGATCTTTGCCTAAAGTTAAAAAAAAAACAAAAAAAACAAACCCAATGCCTCGCACTACTTTGAGCGTGAGGTGTAAAACGTGTCAGTTCACCCTGTGTGCCTGTCCCGGGAGGCTGTGTTTGGGGTTCCCCCGCCTGGCTGTTCTTCATCACAGCCACTAGGTGGAGCAGTTGACAAGTGTAGACCTCTTCTGGTTGAGGTTCTGTTTTTTTTGTGTGTGTTTTTTTTTTGTGGGTACCGGGGGTCAAACTCAGGACCTTGCATGCCAGCAGGCGCCTGTGCCGCTGAGCGATATCACCGGCCCTTTTTTTCCTTTATGTGGGTTCCGGGAGTCGAACTCGGGACCTTGCGCTTGCCAGGCAGGCGCTTATGCCTCTGAGCTATCTCACAGGTCCCTGGTTGAGGTTCTAAAGAGAACTTTTAAACCCATTTGGCCAGTTTTGGCCCTGCCTGTGCTGTTTTACCTGCAGGGCCGTTGCCGGGTGAGCCATTGATGATCGCCTCGCCTCGCCTGCTCCCCGGCGGCTCATGGCCTGCCCTGGGCGGCCTGGCCCAGCTGCCTTCCTAGTTCAGCACTGAACCTGTCCTGGCCCTCTTTGGCCATCAGGAGGGGAGAGGAGGGGAGGGGAAGAAAACCTTGTCTCTTCTAGCCAGGATCCTGCTATTCCCTGCAGTAGCGTAAGCAGGAAGTTTTTGGTGGTTTAGTGAGCTAGGGAGACGTCGGCCACCGTGGGCACTGGGAGTGCACCTTGGAAAGAAAGGGACCTGAGGGCGTGACTTGGAAGTGCATCACTCTGCTTGCAGGGGCTTGGGTGGGTTTTCTGCACATCTCCCTGGAACGAGCTCTCCGAGCGCCACTTCTGGTGGCCTAGAGTGTGCCTGGGTGGCATCCTGGCCCGGCTGAAGGGGGCAGGGTGGGGCGCGTGCCCATGTCTGGGCCTTAGCCCGCCCTGGGGTCCTTTGAGTCTGCTCATTGCTAGGTGGGTCACTGTCACTGTTACGAACAGCTGGGAGTTGAGCTCGATGCTGTCTCTGTCCTGCTCCTCCGATTTCTGGGTGCTTTGCGCCTCAGATCGGTCTCAACCCTTCACCCCCAGAGCTACTCTGCAGCGGGCCACCGCCAGCTCCCCTGGACAGGGTCCTTCCCATGCAGGGCAGCTCCGTGCTTGCCTTTCTGATCGCCGAGCAGGGAAGGGGAGCGGGTTGGGCACTGGGGTGGTGCAGGGAGCCTGCCGGAAGTGATGGGGAGGTGCGGTGGGAGACTGAGTCACGGATGGCCCCTTGTATGCCTCTTCCGTCAGGGGCACATCCTTGGTGTCCCCAGGGCTGGGGCAGGCAGGACTGAGGGAGGACCACCCTTGGGAGTGTGGCCACAGGAGGGAAATCAAAGGCTGGCAGAGGAGGTCGCGCAGCGGGGAATGTGCTGTGAAGGGCGGAGGCCCATCCAGGGTGCTACAGGGGCTGGGGACCTTGGTTTGGAGGAAGAGCCACAGCGGGGACAGTCGGGCAGCCCGTGGGTCCAGTCCCTGTGCACTGGTCATTCTGGCAGCTGCCTTGCGTCCTGGGAAGAGGCAGGAGCCCTTGGGAGGAACCCTGCCTTGCTAGGGCAGGTGGGGGCTGCAGAGCTGGGTTAGGATGAGGCCTGGCTGCAGCCCGACTCCAGCCCACTGGCCGAGGGCTCCTGAGCTCCGAGCAGCTGGGTGACCATGTGGTCGCTCCATTGCCCAGGCGTGGGGCCGCCGAGACCTCCGTGCCACCGTGAGTGGTTTCACGGCCAACCGCATAGGGAGGTGACGCTGGTAGCATGCTGGGCCAGTGACTCTGGCACCGTGTGGTGGCATCGCTGGCGCTGCCCGTCAGGATGTGGCCACCTCTTTCTGCTGCAGATCATTACAGCTACTCCGAGAGCCGCGTGGAGAGGGACGGCCAGGTGCTTACCAGCCGCGGGCCGGGTACCAGCTTCGAGTTTGCGCTGGCCATCGTGGAGGCGCTCAGGGGCAAGGAGGCGGCGCAGCAGGTGAAGGCGCCGCTTGTGCTCCAGGACTAGCGCCATGCCGGGAGCCGAGGCGGGACGGGGCCGCCGCGGTCCAGGCCCTCCACAGAGCACAGCAGCCACCTGGCTTGGAGCCCCGCACCCACAGCGGGGCTGCAGCTGTGAAGCGACCGTGCCAGGCTTCCCCAGCCCGCACCTGTGTCCGTGCTTTTCTGAATAAACCAGGCAGCTCTCGGGCTGCCCATGGCTGCTGCTCTGTCTCCTGTCTTTCATGCGATCCGGTTCTGGTTCCTTATCTGCCCATGGAGCCACTGGCAGGAGAGGACAGGGGCACCTTCTGCAACTCGAGGGCGGAGGGATATGGACAGGCCTTAGCTGCTATAATGTGCTGTTGAAGTGAGCCAGGGGTGGCAGCACTCGCTTGTAATCCCAGTACTCTGGAGGCTGAGGCGGGAGGATCGCAGGTTCAAGCCCAGTCAGGGCGATTTAGTGAGACCTTGTCTCCAGATAAAAAGGGCTAGGGGTGTAGTCAGCACAGAGGCCCTGGGTTCAACCCCAATACCGCAAAACAACGATAGAAACTACCAGTGAGGTCAGCTGTCGTGGTTGTGTTTGTAAAGCAGCCACTCTGTCCATGTGGCTAGAGTCCTTGGAGGAATTACAGACCTCCCAAGGCTGCCCAGCACCCACCTTCCCTTCCTCCAGCGAGGGTGCCCAGCGCTCCTGGGACTCATGAAGCTCCTGTGGGTAGGTAAGATGTAAACGGGGGAGACGACTCATGGTCCTGGCCCACAACTAGATCCTCACCCCTGACCATGCTGGCCAGATGGGGAGACTCACTCTGGGGCCCCTGCGGGCTGCTGGCGTTCTATCTGCTGGTGGGGTGGAGAGGAGACACTGAGCTGGAGTGCTGGCAGCCATGTTGTTACTGTGAGGAAGCAGCTTCTGACCCAGAGGCCAGGCAGCTGTTAGCTGTGTAATTGCACCTTTTGGTGAGCAGTGTGAAAGATAGTAAACACAGTGCAAGGGCCAAGGAGCAGGACTGTTTACACGGTGGGGGGGTCTGACACCTACGTAGCAACACGAGGAAAGTTCTGTCTGGTAAGCACTTGCTGGGGCAGGAACAAGTTGCTGCAAGGTGTGGGCCTTGTCCTCGAACAGCTGATGTGGAGGAGGAGGGAGAGGGGAGAACAAACCTAAAAATACATCCGAGGAAGAAGGGTGAAGAGGTAGTGACGGTACCCCCCAATAAGGGACCTGGAGATGCAGAAATGGGGTGTGGAAGAGGCAGTAGCCTCGAGGCAGAAGAGACAGGAAGTGCAAAGGCTCTGAGGCTGGAGCCATGGGGCGTGGGGGAGCTGGAGGAGGTCAGGGCTCCACGACTGGTACCGGGAGAGGCCCGGACCCCAGGGGGACACACAGAAGGGGACACAACTGCCACGTGCGTCCCTTAAACCCAGGGCCATGCAGAGCCTCCATTCCGGACTTGCTGCAGGGAGGCTTGGGAGTGGGTTTGGGGCTCGGGTGGATGGATCCGGTGTCCATGGTGCCCTTGGGATGAGGAGAGGATGGGCCCTGCGACTCTGAAGGTCCGGTGGAAATGATTTCCTCCTGGCAGAGAAAGTCCTCAGCACCTGCCTTGCACAGCTCCGGAGCTGTCAGTATCTGCACGTTTCCACCCGACCTCTCTCTAAGAGAAATCAGCTCCGGAGCAAGCGCTTATCGAGCCTGAATCGGGACAAGATTGCTTCCCCAGTGGCAGGGCAGCCGCCCTGGGACCCGCCTTATCAAACCCTGGGGCTTCCTGGCCATTCTAGAATTTCTGGCTTTGGCCAGTGGTGAGCGGGAGCTGGCGGCTTCCTGTGCTGGACACACCTGGCAGCTGCTCGGGCGGGCGAGGGGACAGGCAGGAACGGGGTGGGGGGTGCAGTCTCAGCTTGCACAGGGACTTGGCCTTGGGGTGCAGGGCGAGCCCATTGGCATGTGTGCCTCCTGAGCCCAGGGCTACCCAAGATCAAAGTCCACTTGCCGGATTTATTTTTTCTTTTGTGTTTTTTACTTTTTTGACAAAAGTTCACCTTGGAGACCATTGCTGCTGGGGGGGGCCTGGGCCCGCCCAGGGGCCCCCCCAGAAGGGGTGGGGTGAGGGGGGCCTTGGGAAGGTCTCTGGCCCAGAGCTCAGCCACCATGGCCACATCGAGAGCGTTCTCACAGGAAGAACGGTTCTGGGGACTTGGCAACAGCCACTCTCCTGGGGGACTCTGCTGTGACCCGGGCACCGAGCAGGTGGGCTCACTTGTCTGTCATTCGTTGTGTTTCCTTTCACACTTTACACAAACAGCGTCCTACGAGGCCACACCATCCGCCCCTTGCTTTTCACTTCCCGTGACGCACACGGTATCTCCCCTCCCGGGCTGGGGCGATGTCTGTGAGCTGCACCCTCAACTCCTGCCAGCCAGCAACCTACGAAGTGACCATTGTCTTGCCCGCGGTAAAAGCAGAGAAACCCGGTCTCTCGAGAGCTCTCGAACCCGTCCGTCCTGTGCCATAGGGCTGCCATAAAATCAGAGGCCGCAATCCACGGGGAAGGGCATTTCTCAGACCCAGACCGGGAGGGGTGCATGTGCCACCGGCCAGGTCGCCAGGCGCCTGGTAACCTGTCCGCCCGCTCAGCCATTCCCTGAGGAAGGAGAACATTAACTTCTCCCCAAGTTGACTCTGCAGAGTCAGCTGGTCTCCTAGAGAAAATGCCCACCTTTGCCCGTCCTTGGGGCAGCATCTGGGGGTGGCCCCTTCCCTGGGCTTTGATTTGAGCCCAAGGCACCCTGGCCAGCACTGAGGAAGGCTTACACTGGGGAGAAGGCAAATGATGGCTTCATCGTTATCACCGCTATTGTCCCCGCCATCACCCCCAACTCCACTGCCGTCACCACCCTAACCTCATTGTCATTGCCAGCCCCATCACATCGCCCTCACTTCCTGCAGCTCACAGGGGCTGGTTCAGGCTCCCCAGCAAGTGCCGGGCAGCAGGATCCCCGAGGAGACGCCTTGTCCCCTAAGGGCCACCTGCCTGCGGGCCCAGCACTGCAGCTGCATCACAGAGCCGCTCTGTTCCGCTTTCTTGGTCCCACCTGTGAGCCACTGCAGAGCCCCTGCTGGGGTCCCTGGCACTGCAGAACCATAGATTAAAAGTAACACTAGAAAGGAAAGCTGTGGTCTAAAAGGTAAAGAGGGACTGGTGGTGTTGAAGGGCACTCCTTGGGCAGCAGTGCAGAGCTGATAGGAGGGCAGCGGCAGCATCCGGAGGCTGTGCCTCCCTGGACGCTCTTCGCCTGACAGGTTAGGACGCCACAAAAAGTGTGCTGGCTCAGGCTTTCATCGCCCCGGAGAATGCTGCTCACGAAGTTTACCGAGGAGAAAGTGGTGTTTTGCCGAGACCCAGGTGCGGCGTGGCTGGGGGCTTTCACCCGTCCTCATCTGTGCTCCAGCGCCCATGTGCAGGTTGGAGGCCTAGCGTGACTTCGCTGCTGGCAGTGCCGGGTGACCAGGCCTGGAGATGGAGGGGGCTCCCGGAGCCTGCTCTGCAGACCCTGCTGGACGGAGGGCGGGCAGAGCGTGGCGATGGTAACCCGGGGTCCTCCCTGCACTCCGCTTGGCCCGGCCCCTCGGCTGCAGCAGTAAATCAGTGCAGAAGTGAAACGCAAAGTTCCCAGGCAGGGATGAGGTCACTGTGTTCTACCACGCTTGCACATGCTTACCGGGGAACGACAGCCACTCAGGCACTTAAGCCAGAGCAAATTATCTCGGGGTGGTGGCTAACACTATGTCATTAGTCCAGGAGGCATCAGCCTTAGTGCCACCTGGGCCTCAAAAGACTTTTTCCAAAATTTAATTATTCAACAAATACGTCAATACCTGCTGCTAGGAAAAGATTCAGACAATACATGAGTACATCGAGCAAGACTTGGGAAGGCTCTTTCCGGCCCTCCCTCTGGGTCCCCTCTTCCTGTCCAGGACAGTCGACTCTGGGGTCCCAATGCCAGTTTCTTTCCCACGAATTTGCAAATATGTCATGGTACAAACCGACACCTAACCGTGTGATACTGTTTTGTATGTACACAGATTGTACTTGATAGTTTCAAAAGTTATTTTTAAACGAATAGATAATGAGAGCTATTATTGTGTACATTGTTTTGCAAATTGGAGTTTTTTTCAAAACTTAATACTGTCTTGGAAATCCGTCCGTGTCAGGTCGACTTTGTTTATATAATAGTTGAACAAGAATCCACAGCACAGCTGTATTCTAAGGTAGTTAACAGTTTCTCCACTAATGGATTTCCTCCCAGTTAAAAACAAAAAGTAACCGGGTGAGGTAACTTTTTAACCAGTGTGTGCTTGTGGTCCTAGCCAGTCTGGAGGCCGAGACAGGAAGATTGCTTAAGCCCAGGAGTTCAAGGCCAGCCTGAGCAACATAGCAAGACCTTATCTCTTTAAAGAAAACGTGCCAGGTCCCGGGTTCAAGCACTGTAAAAGAGAAAGAAGAGGCAAAAGAAATGAAGTAAATTAATTCATTATTTTTTATTGTGGTAAAAATACCCAACGCAGAATTTGCCATCCTTACCGTTCTGAAGTGTGTGCTTGCGTAGGACCACTTAACACCTTCCTATGTCCCGGGCCCGCCACTGCCCTTGCGTCTCCACAGTGCTCCACTTGGTGGCCCCGGAACTCGGTCCGCAGGATGCGCCATCTCCCTCTCCTCCAGCCCCTGGCAACACCGTTCCACTTTCTCACTCTGATTCCACCCCTCCAGGTACCTCGATTCAGTGGCCGATGTCCTATGTGTTCTTTGTTACTGGTTTATTTGCCTTAGCGTGGTGTGGTGTCCTGGGGTCCGAGTCTCCATGCTCCCGGATCCCGAAGTCCTCCCCGAGGCCGTGATTTGCATTTCCCCAATGACTAATGGGGCAGAGGGTCTCACCCGTGGGGCTGCTGTACATTTGTATATCTTTATCGGAGAAATATCTCCTTGAGTCCTTTGCTCATTTCAGAATGTGGTTTTGTTGTTGGTATCAACGGGTTGTTGTAGACTTTTACAATTACTCAATATTTTAAAAATGTTTTATGGAGCCAGGCATAATGGAGTTGCATTCCTGTAGTCCAGATACAGCTGAGGCAGGAGGAACTCTGAGTCCAGGAGTTCGAGGCTGGCCACCCTGGGCAAAATATTGAAAACCTATCTCAAAATAAAAAGGCAAAAAGGCTGGGCATGTAGCTCGGTGGTGGAGTGCTTGCCTAGCGTGTGTGAGGCCCTGGGTTCCATCCTCAGTATCAGCACCACCACCAAAAAAAAAAGAGTTTTTAGGACAAATTTGTGCCTACCTCTTTGAGCAGGTGTAAATACTTTTAGAGAGTTCTGTGAATCCAAGAGCAGGCCGGTTTTAATTTTCATAGATATGGTCAAGCTGTTCTTTTGTTTGTTTCCTTCTGCACTCAAGGTTACTGATTATTATCAGTCTCTTTATTTTTATTTAAAAGTCCTTGTTGTGAAATAGCTTACACGAAAAGAAATGATGGGAATGCGGCCCGGGCCACCGGAAATGAATGCCACTCGTCTGACCCAAGGCTTTCTCAGCTGGCACCCAGGGAGCCGCTTCCATGCGTTCCCGGTGTGGTTAGCATGCGACCTCCCTGACTGTCACCACTACTTGGTGGCTTCCTGGTTGCTGTCCAGGGCTCGGATGCCCATGCGCAGCAGCTTCTCAGGGCAATCCTTCATTGTGGGTCACGCTCTTTTCCTAGAGCTGGGGTGTCCGGACTGCTTTGGTTTCATGGGTCCCTTTGGCGCCCTCATGAAGTCTTGGGACCCCTTTCCAGAAGTGTCTTAAAATACGTAACATATACTGGACTGCAGAGGGAAGGAGTTGTTTTGGAATTGAGGTTTCAGAATATTTAAATCCAGTGTCATGAGCCCAATTACGTTCCCTGGTGGGGTGATTCCCCCAGGCCAGGTGTCTTCAGGACCCCTGGCCTTCTCACGCTGCTTCTGGTGACAGAATCAGCGTGTCAAGTCTTAGGCACAGGCCTGTGGGAGTTCTGCTTGAGATGCATTGAATTTTCAAAGCGATTTGGAGAAAATGAGTGTCTTTCTGACTCTGCGGCCTCTTGTCTAGGAACATAGTATACTTCTATTCATGGAGGGTGTTTTGTTTTTTGAGCAGTGCTAAGAATCAAATCTGAGGGTACTGTACCACTGCGCTCCGTATCGGCCCTTTTTATTTCTTATTTTGAGACAAGTTCTTGCTAAGTTGCCCGACCTGGTCTTGAACTTGTGATCCTTCTGCCTCAGCCTCCCAAGGAGCTGAGATTACAGGTGTGTACCACCATGCCTGGCCATGTAGCTCTTTTAAAATATCATTAGATATTAATTATCATTAGACGGAAGCCTTTCCTCCCCTCCCCTCTCCTTACTTTATATTTGTGAAGAACTGGAATTATTTAATATTGACCATTAAATACAATTTGCCTGTAAATCTCCTTGGTCTTGTGTTTCATGGTGAGATTTTTTTCTTTGTATTGAGCAGAAATCGATGTAATATAATATTAGTCATCTTAAAGCCCACAATTCAGTGGCATTTACTACATGCACAATGCTGGGCCAGGGTCACCTCTCTCTAGTTCTGAAACATTGTCATCACCCCAAAGGAGACCCTAGACTCCCCTTCCCTCTCTCCCCAGCCTTGGTAACCTCTATTCTATACTCCATCCGTACAGATTTATCTCTTCTGATATTGCATGTAAGTGGAATCATCCAACACGTGACCTTTTGCATCTGGCTTTTTTCACTGATGTAGTGTTTCAAGATTCATCGACAGAGGGTCACGTGTCAGACTCTCCTTCCTGTTCAAGGCTGCATAGTATTCCACTGGATTAGGTATCATATTTTATTTATCCACTTTGGATAGCTTTCTGGCAATATCCACCAAAACTAAGCCAAAGTGAAACACACTGTAACAGATACATGTACACATGGCCACCGAAAGGCCAGGTACACGAATGGTTATCACAGCACTGTTACAACAGTTCTAGAAAATTCTCACCTGTTGTCTTCAAATACTGCTTCTTCCTTCTCTCTAGTCTCTTCTTACTGAAAGTGTACCTTGTATCTTTTCATTCTATCCTTCCCGTCTCGTCTTTCTTAGCTTTTCCGCTCTCGTGTCTTTGTGTGCTGCATCCTGGGTAATGGCTCCAGATCCCTCCTCTTGCTCATGATTCTTAGGGTGTGTCCCATCTGGTGGCTACACACCCATTGACATAATAATTTTAATGAGTATCTCTAAATTTTATGGTGTTCTATTTTTTAATCCATTTTTCTCTGCAGATATTTATTTGATCATGCTAAACACACTTACCTTATGTTCTGCGTCTGATAATTCTGAAATCTGAAGTCTTCACAGTTCCATCGCTGTCTCTGAACCCTGCTGTTGTTTCTGGTGCTTTGCTTCCTGTGTATTCGGTGGGTTTTGCTTAGGAAGTTTTCATTTCCTCCCTTTTATTTTTCAGTCCGTAGGGATCCTGTGAGGTTTGGACTGAAGTAGAGCTCTTGTAGAGAGAGTTTGCATTCGCTTCAGAAAGTTACCAAAGGGCCTGTCATTCTGAGGTGTGTGTGTGTGTGTGTGTGTGTGTGTGATGGGACCGGTATCAGTTCCAGGGTTCTGTGCTGGAAACAGAAAGCACTCTGGGTATTTTAAGCAGAGAGGGGTCAGGTGCATATCATAAAACCCCAGGGAAACTGGAGGAGGGGAGTCAGGAGGCCTCCCCTGGAACCACTGAGCTCAAGTGTGCATCTCTGCAGCTTCGATTTGTCCGAGAAGCTGGTCCTAGAGGCCACTGCTGCTGTCGCAGTGTTACCATAGCAACCACATCTAGCCACAGAGCTGCTGCTGAGACCCTGAAGTGCCGAGTCCAGCCACTGCCACACTGTTCCTACATGCACGGCTCTGTGATCTGGGTGGCAACGGAAAGACAGCCTCTGCCCTGCTCTGTCCCAGAGCCCATGCGGACCCAGCCAGTGGGCAGAATGTAACCCACCCAGCGCCCTGCCATGCAGGGGCCTTGGGAATAGTTTTTATTTTTCAACCTTCACAAAACAGCACATAGAGATGGGTGCTGACCCCACTGAGTGTATGTAAGGTCTGGGCTACCGGGCAGCGTTCTCGGTGCCCCGGGCTGCTCTGTTCTCAGCCTGTCGCCAGGGTTTGCCTCGTACGTCTTTTCTATCCTCTTGTTTCATCTGGTGGCAGACACTGCTCATGGGCTATGGATTTCTCACTTCAAATACCTTCCTCTCTATTTTTACTATAAAAACTAGGGGTGACATCCCCTCTTGGCATGTAACACAATTGTTGAGCGCTTGGAGAATTTTTTGCTTTTCCAGGAAGAGGGCAGTGTCACCAGTGTTACTTTCCTCTGCCTGCCTTCTTGGTGGATGTAATGTCTGGATCCTTGGCAGCTATTCTGTGACTGGGAAGAGAAAGCTAAGTGACTTGCTGAGATACCATCCTCACGCCGCTGAACCAACACCAACAGCCGTATGCTTCTAGGCCTCTTACTCAAGAAAACATATGCGCTTTTCTAAGCCACTGTTCACGGATGTTTCTGTTAATTTGCACTAAAAAATAGTCCCAACCAATGTAAAAATTTTCTTTACATGTATCTTCTGTAAATAACATAGACAGCTGTGGTTCACTTAATCTGAAAATCTGAGCCTTTCAAAATAGGAATATATATTGGGGGCCGGTGAGATGGCTCAGTGGCGTTAAGTCACCTGCCTGGCAACCGTGAGGTCCTGAGTTCAACCCCTGGTACCCACAAAAAAAAAAAAAAAGGAATATAATTCATACCCCTTTTGTGGATTATCAACATGTTTTCAGTTATTCCTATGGTCTTATTTTATGTTACTTTTTAGCACATTTTCCTTTTGGGTTAAATTTCCCCTCTTCCTTGCCATCTGTTGGATTGATGTATTTTTTTAAAAAATTCATCTTTGTTCAAGTGGTTCAGAAGTTGTACATCTGCTTTCTGCTGTCCTGTCATGATTTTGCAGTCTTTTTCCTCTCTGTGCTGCTCTTCTTCCTGTCTTTCTGTCCACTGTTCATTTCTTTGGCAGTGACCAATCTGCCATCAACCTCAGAAAACAAGTTTTTTTTTTCCTAGATGTTTCATTTTTCAGTTCTAAGATTTTCATTTGTTTCTTTTTTATGAATTTTACTCCTGAAACCATGTCACGCCTGACGGTGCCCTGCACCCTCACTCATCGTGTACATTTTTTCTTGGAAATCTTTAGCACATCCATATTAGAGTTATTTCAGAGCCCTGCTCAGGCCACTTTCTGGACCTCCTGTGGCTCGGTGTCTTCTGACACCTTCCCTTCTTGATGATGGGATGCGTTTCCTCGCTTCTTTGCATACCTTGTAAATTTTGATTATATGCTGAATGTCATGGATGATACATCACGGTGTGGTGGCTTCTGTCACCTCCTGAGATGTGATGAATTTTATTCTAGAAGGTCGTTAAATTGCTGAAGATAACGTGGATCCTTTGGTGGCTTCATCTAGACTTGTTTGGTTTGGAAGGTGGCCCTACCAGGGTCTTAACGGATCCGTGGCTCCCGCCTCTCCAGGACATGCCTTCCCCCCATTTCCAGGCCCTGGGCGGTTCTGGAACCCGGGTCCTCAGCCCAAGATGACCTCCACTTCCTGTCTGAGCTGCGAGGGGGAGGCTGGCTACTTGTGGATCGTATCTCAGTTGTTTGTTGTTTTCTTTGAAGGACACTGGTGACTTCTAGAACCTTCCAGGTGTCGTTGTGGCTTTTATTTTATTTTATTTTATTTTTATTTTTTAGGCATAATTCCATAATTGCTCTTTTTTATATTATTTTTTTATTTTTTAAAGACAACAAGTAAACATTATCATGTATTAACAAACTCAAGCATTAGAGAATGTACAAATACCTTTTGGAGAAAAACATTACACAGTATAAGATTAAGCCATGTATACTGAGTAATATTTTTCTCCAAAAGGTATTTGTACATTCTCTAATGCTTGAGTTTGTTAATACATGAGAATGTTTACTTGTTGTCTTTAAAAAAAAAATAAAAATATAAAAAAAAAAAAAAAAGATTAAGCCATGTAAAAGCTAGGTAAAAATAGACTAAGGAATGGAATAGTCACAGTGAAATTGCATTTTCATACTAGGGAGACAATACGATGTTTACAAATGTGCATCTGGTTTATTTCGCCTGTGAGTATTTTCTCTGCTATTACCTGGAATGGAACCTACCCTCTAAAGTTTTAATACATACGAAATAGCACCAAGAATGTCCAAAATTAATCAATTTGGTCTGCTTTTCTAGAGGGCAAAGTCTTGGTCTTTCTTCACTCCTCATTGTCTTTCTCACTGAGTTAATGTGGGATCTTGGTTCTGTTATTCGTTTTTCAGTGATGCAGAAATCATCACTGAACTGTAGGCTGCAGCAGATGCTTTGCTCACCGCTGCCCGCTGGACATCCATCCTCCTACTAGGGTTCTGCCTGGCTGGGTTACAATCTGTGTTAATCAGCTTCCCGCTACTGTGACATATAACTGAGATAAACTAACTTACAAAGAGAAAAGTTTCATGCTGGTTCATGGTTTCCAAGGCTCCGGTCCATGGCTGATGGGCCCTGCTCTTTTGGGGTCTCAGGCAGGGCAGTGCATCATGACAGGTAGTGTGAGAAGCTAAAAGCCACTGAGCTCATGGCTAGGATGGGAGAGGGAAGGAGACAGGGTCCCATAGCCTCCTTGAAGGACACACCCCCTGTGACTGGAAGATGGCCACTAGGTGCTACCTCGTAAGGTTCCACCACCTCTTGATGGTGCCAAGTTGGGGCTTTGGGGGAAATCCAAGTCCAAATTTTACCACAGTTAAGCCCATCTTGGTGGCTTGTGCCTATCATCCCAGCACTGTGTTGCTTCAAGTTCAAGCCCAGCCTAGGCAACATAGTACTTAGAGAGACCCTGTCACAGAATAAAAGATAAAAAGGGCTGGAAAAGGTCCTGGATTCAATCCCCAGTACTTGGGGGATGAGGGGTAAGAAGAACCAAAACAACTATAACACAATTTCTAAGACATTCTTTCAGAGAGCAAATCTAAGTATGACAAGCTTTCTGAAGTTTTAGATGCCTCAAAATTCACTTCAATACTAATTTGACTGAGTACAGGACTTCAAATTCAAAGTAACTTTTTTCCTTATTCATTTATAGGTAATAACCCCCCCACCCAACCCCCTCGGAAGGCTGTTACCTTTATCTTCAGGGTTATGAAGTTCTGGGAGTGAAGACTAGGTGTGGGCCCATTTTCTTATATCTTTCTTCAGATCTGGAAATTTTTCTTCTATTATATTTTAGTTATTTCTTCTATGCCACTCTATTCCTTCTTAAGTTCTTAGCTTTTCTTCACACTTTCTATCCTTGAATCTTTTCTCTTTTTTTTTGTGGGTACTGGGGGTCGAACTCAGGACCTCATGCGCCAGCAGGCGCCCATGCCGCTGAGCGATATCACCAGCCCTTTTTTCGTATGTGGGTTCCGGGAGTCGAACTCAGGACCTCGCGCTTGCCAGGCAGGCGCTTATGCTGCTGAGCCATCTCACCGGCTCCTATCCTTGAATCTTTTAGGTACAGCCTGTATTTGTTCTATGGATGTCATATTCTGCCTAATGTCTACAATTATTTTAACACCTGTTTGCTTTGTGAAATGTTTGCATGAGGTTCATCTCCATTTGTTGGGTTTTGTGTATTTCTTGGTATTAATTTTCTTTAAACGCTCGGCGATTTAAAATTTCGTCCTTGTATTTGCATCTGAAAATTCCTATTTACCTGTGTGTGGGTCAAAGTTAGGACTCCACGCATTTGCCTCTGGTAGGCACAACAGAGGGAGGGCTGTGCTCGGGACAGATGAGTAGCAGCGATGCGCACCCTTCCGCGCTGGAAATTCCAGGTTTCCTGCTGCTCGGGCTGCCTGTGCGTGGGTCACCAGTGTTCTAGCTGAGGACGCGTACTCACCGAGACAGTTCAGCACGAGCGAAGCTGCGAAGGCAAGGCGGGCTGGCTGACAGTCTGAAAATGTCCCCAGAGAATCACAGGGGCTTCCTTCCTGTTCATCCTTCCCACAAACGCAGAATGGCCTCGGAAGCCATCTCCGCATGTGCTTTAGCTCTTCTTTTCCTTTGGCCTGACTTCCCCATCCGAGTGGACCAGGCCCTGTGCTTTCCATCTTTCGCGACTTCCCATCTGATAGGCCAGGGGACGTTGCTGGTTTTCAGGTATGGGTTTATTCTTAGTTTCCTATTTTCAGGCATTTAGCAAGAGGGCAGGGGCCCGTCTGCTCGGCTCTGGGTAGCATTCCTTTTACCCCAGGACATTTCTTTCCTGGCTGTGAACCATAAAACAGTGCACACTGCACCATTTGCATTATATGGTGTCCCTTGTCTTGGGTGAGAGTCACACTTACGGGACAACGACATGCCAAGACTTATAACTAGAGAAGGAATTGAAAACATAGTCTCCATATTAGGCTAGCAAACTTTAGAAGAAAACTTTTCTGTGAAATTGCCAGCCAGACCCAGTTATGGAGGAGTGAGGTGCTAGACAATTCCAGAAAATACAAATGCACTTCTAAGTCAGCCACAACTCGTCCCAGGATACACTAATGCATACGTAACACTGCGAAGTTTTATGTGCCACCCAGGGCGTGGCATTTACGTATGATTCAGAAAGAATAATATGAGTTTGTGTAGATGGAAATGGGCATTTGGGCGGGGACTAAGCCTGGAATTATAATGCACGCTGGGTGGGTGGAAGACCTTCTCTTCCCTATGCCAGGGTTGTTCGGAGAACAATCTGTGTCTACAACAGTGACTTTGAAACACAGAATCTGTTAAGTGTACAATTTAAGGGGGAAAAGTGCATGAATAGAAGATGCCCACAGACTAACTCCAGGTTTTAGTGGAAGAAAATTAAAGGAACATTTTGTTGGGCAAATCAATTTCTTTAGGAGATTCTTATCGGCCTCATCTTGCCAGGAGACAAATGGCGATCTGTTGTTAAAGACCATGAATTCTCGCAGAAGGAACAATCGAAATGATTCAGCATCAACTAAGTTGGGAAGGGAAGAAAATATAACTTCAAAAACAAAAAACAAAAACAGATTTCTGGCTGGTGTCCTCAGAATCCTCCTACACAGCTGATATTCTTGACACAACCAAGTATTGTGTTTCATGGTGCGAGAGAGATTTCCTTTTGTTTTGTTTTGTTTTGTGCTGACAATTGAACCCAGAGCCTTCTACACACTAAGCATATGCTCTACCACTGAGCCACACACCCATCCCACTTCCTTTTTTGTTGGTACTGAAGATGGAACCCGGGGTGCTCTACCACTGAGCTGCACCCCTGGCCCTTTTTATTTTCTGAAACAGGGTCTTGCTAAGTTGCCCAGGCTGGCCTCAAACTTGTGATCCTTCTGCCTCAGCCTCCCAAGCAGCTGGGATCACAGGCATGTGCTAGCACACTCAGCCTCTCTGCACTTTCAAAAAAGCCTCTTGGTTTCAAGGTTGATCTTGTGCCATACCCTGCACAGTACTCGCAAACAGCGAGGCCCCGACGAATGGGAACCGTGAGAGAACTCTGCAAGCAAGTGGAGTGACCAGGGCACCCTCCTGACACAAAGCCACACTGTAGGGGGAAAAACGGCACAGATTCCTGCCTGTTCTCACGGGCAAATGCAGAGCTGAGATGTAAAAACAAAAAAAGTTGGGGCTCGATGTCTCTACAGGAAGATAAAGCTGTGGCAATGATTTTTTAAAAAAGCAGCAGCATGAGGTTCAGTAGGCTGCTGTTTGCTTTGGAACGTGGGCGCTGCAGTGGGTGACGGAGTGGCGCCCAGGTTGGAGGTGCCCTGCGCTGGCAGGGAGAGCCGAGCTGTGCTATCTCCACTCAGCTCAGGGGGTGCAGGCCACCTGGGCTCTTGCAAACAGCAGACGTGTAATTAGAGGCTCCTGGCTGGGACCAGGCGGTGCATGGACAAGTCTTGTCCTGTGTTGGTGCTGCCGTGGGTGCTTGAGTTGCCTCTGCAGCCTGGAGCTGGCGAGCCAGGCTCCCATCACTCACCCAACTGCAGGAGCTGTCAGCTGGCTTCTGCTCAGCCAAGACGTCTGATCAATTATGGAGTAGAAACACTGTGTACAAGGACACTAGTTCACCAAGAACATGAGGACAGCCAGGAATTAAAAATACACAAAGTACAGCTTCCTGCACGCTGTGCCCGAGGCTGCTCTGAGGCGCAGCCAGAGGAAGGCTGGCGCTGGGCCAGAAAGACAGAACTCACTGCGACTGACAGCGGGGAGGGCTTGAAGTCAGGCAGTCTCGGGGAAGGTGCTGGGTGAAGCCCTCATGACTGTAAAATGAAGAAATCCACGCAAGGCGTGTGATTAAGATGTTCACTGACGTAGATCTAAAGTTATTTGCAAGGAATGAAGGTGCTGTGTTTTTGTGCAAGAGCACACTGTCACGCGCATTCCTGAGGACCGGTTCTTTGGGGATGCCAACTTTTCCATTTCGCGAGAAAAGGGGCAGATTTGCGTGTCTCGGTGGACTCTGGAGGGTCGCATGGCTGGGTTCCTGGTAGGTGTCTGGAACCAGCGTGAGAGGCAATGGCATGAGAGAGACGCTAGGCCAGTGGCCTGACGGCAGCACTCTTTCAAAGACAGGTGCAAACTGGTACTTGGAATGGAGCCTTTCCTGGCTGTTCCCAACACCCAAACCCCACCTGCTGTCATGTGGCGCAGGACACTGAGGAACAAATAAATGATAGTTATGGGGCCGCTCTGATGCACTTGATTTGCTTAGGTACAGAAAAACACACACAAGTGTGTTTACTACGCTGAATTCCAGGCAGATAACATAAAAGCAGAGGGAGCTTGTTTAAACATGCCGCAGTAGCAGATTCCTGGTGGCTTAGGTAGAAGTGTCTTGAAGTTTGCCACTTTCACGTGAAAAGCAAGAAAAATCACATCCTCCCAACAAGCAGATTGCATCAGACAAACCTAAAGCATCATTCTGGGGAGTTACAGGGCATAAGGGGTGAGGCCAGCCAAGTGTGGACACATTGGGACCTCCGACCAGATTCCAGATTTACTTTATTTACTCAAAGCCCCGAAACTGCTCTTTTTTTTTTTTTTTTTTTTTTTTTTTTTTTTTTGTGGGTACCGGGGGGACGACCTCAGGACCTTGCGCACCAACAGGCACCCGTGCCGCTGAGCGATATCACCGGCCCCTTTTTCGTATGTGGGATCCGGGAGTCGAACTCGGGCCTTCGCGCTTGCAAGGCAGGCGCTTAAGCCGCTGAGCCGTCTCACCGGCCCACCGAAACTGCTCTTAAAAGCTGTGTGATTCCCATGCAGCACAGGGGCCAGAATATTTTGTCAAATGACCCAGTCTGCAAAGACAAGTCCCTGAGTGCACTGGAGTTTGAATAAAACTTTCTTTCTTTAGGACAAGAGTACTTCAAAGCTCTGACTGGATTAGAAATTAACGCCTTTGCCTTCTGGCTTGTTATACACTGCAGATGAAAAAATGTGGACCTTTAAGCCTGTGGATTATCTGGAGGCCTTTAAGGAAAAACCATTCATGAATTCTCAAATTTGAAAGCCTTTCCTAGGGCTAACTCAATCCTGGAGGAAGCCTTGGAGGATTGAAGTTAACACAGAACAGTTTTATCTTCGCACGTACAGCGGGCACCATATATCTTTACATGACAACATCTTTTAAAGTTTCATTAACTTTTTACAAAATGCCTAACAGAATGCCAAAACTAATTACTAAGTTAATTGTTAAAAGTAGAATCAAAGTTCTTTTCTTGTTTTGAGACAGGTTCTTGCTATATAGTCCAGGCTGGCCTTGAATTCACTGTGTAGCCCAGGCTGGCCTTGAACTCATGGTGATCCTCCTGCTTCAGCCTCCTGAGTGCTGGGGTTATAGGTGTGCACCATCACGCCCAGCCTAAAGTTCATCTTGATAGTAACTTCTTCTAAATAAAGAGTATTGGGCCAATGTTAATTTCTGGATTTGATAATATGTTATCATCAATGAACTCTGAATAATGAGAACAGAGGACCTTTCCTATTTTTGAAAGGCAAGTCTGTAATCATCCCAAGATAATAAAGTTAAAAAAAACCCTATGTATGAAGTAACTGTGGGAAGCTTTGCTTACTTTTAAGGAAGAAATCTCCAGTATAGCCTAAGACTATTAATTATGTGAGGAAATTAGGAACTAAAATGGAGAACAGTTTAAAATGTTTTGATTTTGGGGCTGGGGATGTAGCTTGGAGGCAGAGTGCTCAAGATGCGTGAAGCCCCGGGTTGAATCTCTAGCACCATCACCACCACCAAGTAAAATACATTCTTGAACTAGTAGACCTTTGGATGTGGCTCTCTTTGTAATGAACTGTGAATTATTTTAGAAGACTTTGTCCACTTTTTAACAAGGCCCCTAGCAGTGAGGAGACAGCCTCTTAAAGATAGCTCTTTTTCATAGCATAGTTAAGACAGCTCCTGAGACCTAGAGGGAAATAAGCAACAAATAGTACTGCTTATGGTTTTGAAGTTTACTAAAATAAGGCAGGCAACCCTTGATTCCTGCACGTGGGAAGCGACAAGGTCTGTTAACCACACTGAACTGGCTTCCACCCTCGGTGTTGGTGTCGGCGGGAGGTACCCAGTGACGGCGCGTTATGGCGTGGTCACAGGTACTGATGAGGGGCGTGGTGCTCGAGGGGGCTGAGTGGGTTTATGTGGAGACTGAGAGATCAAGAGCATAGTCTGGCTTCCCTAATTCAAGCCAGGACTTTGTTACCAGACACCGTGGGTGTCTCAGAGAACACCCGGCACTGCGTGAAGCCACAGCTCATCAGAGCAACAGCTGAGAGTCAGAAGGGCTGAGACTGAGCTAGCCATGGGGCCTCTGTGGAGCTCAACCTGCTCGGGGTGCCAGCTGGGGAACCAGGGGGCAAGCGGTGCCCTGCACTGTTCCAGCTGTGGGCCGTCAGCATGTCAGCCGGGCACATCTATGTGGCTGGGAAAAACGACAGAAAAAGGATATTCTTGCAAAATCAGGAAAAAGTGCAAAGAGAGAAAAAGTTAGAACTAAAGTTATTCTTAACTGCAAGACAAAAAAAAGGTAGGGGAAAGGCGCTGCAGAAGAAGAGCCGGAAATGCTGCACCATGACAAGCGTCCACGGCCACCCCGTGCCAGGGAAGCAGAGGGATGGCCTGGGGTCCCTGCCTTGCCTGTGACACCCTGCCGCCTCTGCCTCCTGGGGATCTGCTGAAGCCACTGTTTCTCCCATCTTCCTGCCTGGCCTTCATCGCTTGTTCTGTCAAGGCCTCTGCTTCAGTGTCCCTGTCACATTGTTTCTCTGCAGGGCTCCCCACACAACAGCTGTGCTCATCTTTTCTAAGACAGATCACGCCGTGTTCCTCTGCTGCCGGGAGCTTCTGAGCAGTGCCCACTGCCCTCTTCCCTTGCCCAGCCTGGCCCTGCCAGGGATTGCAGCTTCTGGCACCTGCCCAGCATTTTCCTGCTCCAGGGCCTCACGCAGGCAGGCAGGCAGGCAGACGGACGGACGGACGGACTCGCTTCCTCTGCTCACACCTCCCAGCCTACTTCACTTCCCTCCGTCACCTGTCACCCCCCGCTCATTAGCTTTCTGTGCCTACCCTAAGTTGTACTGCTTTCATCCCACAAGGGACTCTCTTTTCCCAGGGTCCGGCCTGTGACCAGCGTGTCTGTTCAGCGTGGTCCCCACCTGTAGTGCCAGACACAGATGACCACAAAAGCGCTCACGGACGGGGCCCTCACTAGGACTCGGTTACCGCTGTTCACATGCAGCTGTGACGCACCCTCACCCTTTACCAATGAGAAAGCAGGAGCAGGGCCTTCAGGTCACCTGCCCCCCACAGAACGAGCCCCGCTCTCCTGAGCGCGCCAAGCGCAGCGTAGGCCACGGGGCTACCACCCCCACCCGGGGAGCAAGGAACCAGGGGTCCTGATGTGGTCTGTGTGACCACACTGGTTCCTCCCACTGCATTTTCCTCGATGGGGGTTCCCCATCCCCCCAACCATGTAACTGTTTTGATAGCAACCCCAGAATCAAGTTCATGTTCTTCATTACAGGTCAATGCAAACAGCTTGCTCTCACTGTAACTTTTATAATGAATAAAGCCCCTCAACTTGACTTTTAGGAAATGACAGTAAGTTCCAACATAAACCTCAAAGAATCTTCCCTCCTCTTAGAAATGACAAGGTTGTCAAATTGAGACAGTTTATAAGAGTTTAAGGCAACAAACATTATTGATGGTGTCATAAATAAGTATTATAACTTTATTAAAATGAAAAGACAATATTCAAAATGCAACAAAACGAATAAAATCCTTTGTCCAATACTGTACACATAATGCGGAAATCAGTGCATTTTTCTAAAGCATGTTTTAACCTTCATTTAGTTCATACTAAAATATAATAAGCTTTAAATAGCTCAAATAGTATCATTCAGCAGTTTAAACTGTAAACAGCTTGTTTAACTGTTAAGAGAACGTCGCGGTCATGTCCCTCTGTTAGCGAGCACCTTCTCTTTTGTGCTAATCCGAACAAGATAAACGCGGCAGAGGACGTGAAGACAAGAACACGAGCCAGGCCCGGGGCAGCGAAGCAGCTGTGAGGCATTCAGCGCAAGAAGATGCCGGTGTGGCCTCTGGCGTTAAGACAGGCCGTGCTCTTGGTCAGAAGTATTTTACTTAGACAGCAAACAATTCCCAGGAAATACTGAACAGGAACCAGCAACACAAGGCCAGCTTGTGTTGTATTTGTTTATTAATACAGTCTAAAAAAACAAAAAAACGCAACACACATCCCGCCGCGGTCACTCTCAATCGCAGCTACTTGCGCCATCTCTCTGTAGAAGGGACACCCTGCACCCTGGTGCGCCTGTGTCCGACTCAGACAAGTCCCACTGTCCCCGGGGCCCACGCCGCAACGGGCCACTGCCCTGTGCCAAGTCAGCGGGAGTTGTAAGGAAAATTATTGGCGGATTCCCTTATCTCTTCTTTGCTCAAGATGTGAGACCCGCACAGGTGGTGACACGGTTCTGGACAAACTGCTATCCCTCCGCTCAACAAGACAAAAAACCAAACCTGGAAGTATGAAGTCCTGGGATGATTTTGAAACTAGGCAGGTACAGACATGGTCAAGAACGTGCCGCCCTGCCCTCAATGGAGAAGACTACTTGTAAAAATAAATGAACAAAATCTAGCAGGCCTAAGAGCTGGAAATCTTCAAACTTACTAAATGAAAATATTTTTTTTGAATAATTCTGATCTAAAGAATACTGCTTTTTTCTTCCATTTCTCCATTTCCAGTCTATCGGGAGCCACTGCCCTGGCTTGGCTTTCATTATTCTGAATATATATTACTCTAAGATAGTAACTAATGGGTTAACCTGCAGCTATGGTCTAGGGTTACACCACAAGTTTATACATAGGCATATAGTGTAGCATATATCAAAGCGTCCCCGTCCTCCCCTCCCCACTATCACATCTTTAAATTATAAACTTGAATAAACTTTTCTCAGTATAACAGCACCTCAAAACTGCGCTCTCAAATGTTCTCCTTAGCACAGAGTTCAACTGTTTCGCTCTGCAACCTGACACTGTTCTGGGAACCTCAAACTGGAAACCGGAACCCCTGCTCCTGCATCACTTCCGCTGCACCACGAGCCCAGTCTAGGGAGAAACCACGTAGGACAAGTGCTTGCGCTTCGTGTGGCCACCCAGCTCAGGTTTTGTCTTCAAGTCCATCTTTTCTGTGGCCGAAACCACACCACAGTCAGCTGAGAATGGCTGGATCTGGGTGCTCGGGTTTGCTTCTTCCACTTCCCTAAAAAACTTCTCGTACTTGTCCAGGTACGGTGGCCTCTCGGGTAGCAGGTAGTAATGCGTGGAGCTCACCTTCTTCCCGTTCTCAATGATGGGCAGGATGCAGGGAACTTTGTTGGCAGAGCCCTCGCTGTTCTGTCTCTGCAGGGCCTTGCTGCTGACGTATTTGGGGTCCGGGGCAAAGCTCTGGGTTGGGGGCATGACCCCATTGAGGTAAGACGGAAGGCTTTTGGGACTTGGTGTGCGGGAGTTGCTCCGGGACAAAGGTTCCCTTGGGGGCACTTTGGGAGGCCTGTCCTCGTCGCTGTAGGTGCTGGAAGTCACTTCCGCGGACCACCTTCTGTAATCTGGCTTCACTGGCCGGGGAGGGATGGGGACCCTCGGGGGGACCTCAGGCTTGTCTTCATCGGAGTTGGGCGAAGCTCTGTGTGTGTAGCTGGATATGCGGATGGCGGGCTTGTTGAAGGAGCCAGCAGGGCCCGAGTGAGACCTCCTTAACCTGCGGTGGGTGTGAGGGGGAAGAGGATTGGGACTGGGGACCCCTCCATTTTGGTCAGACTCGCAGCTGAGATCTGCCGCAGAAACACTGGGGGTATCAAAATATGCATAGTTGATCTGTCCACACCCACGGAAGCTTCGCCTGCCAGGAAGGTCGTATCTGAAATCGGAAAGCGTGCAGTCTTCCAAGAGGAAGTCGGTGTCTGAGCTGGTCAGGAATTCCACCTCGCAGTCCGTCTCGTCCAGAGAGAGGTCTTCGGAGATGGGCAGCGGAGGCAGGGGCCTGGAGCCCCGCTCACAGAGCGCTGAGCAGGGGAAAGGCGAAGAAGGGCAGGTTTTTACTGGAGTAAGCGGAGGAGTGGAGGTGCAGACCCCATTCACGGAGAGTTTCTTAAAGCCACACACAACTTGATTCTCTTCGCGCTGTCCCAAGTTGTCACTCGGGGGAATGATGAGCGGGGGCAAGCTGGACTTGTGAGAGGGCCCAATTTCTGCAAAGTGGTGGCCATTCATCGGAGCAGACTGTGCAGCGTGCCCTGGAATAGACAAGGGTGTTCGTGAAGATCACACTCCTCCCTGGTACGGGGGAGACCGAGCTCTGGCAGCCCTGCCTCGAGACACCCCTGGCATCACCTCAGGGCTAACAGAGCCACAAGATGGTGAATGCACGTGACCTGGTTCGAAGAACAAGTTACCTCCTCCATCTCCCTCGGACATGTGCACGGCGCACACCCACACGTCTCAGGCGAGTTCTGTGACGTGTGCAAAATGTGCAGAAGGCGAGCAGCCTGTGATCTCCACGAGTACCATGCTGTACCAGCCTTGCCATTGAAGACACGCAACAATACAGGGCAGGCCGGGTGCAAGTGAGGCAAGAGAAGTCCTCACTGCCAGCACATTGCACTGTTGAGAGAATGGACTCGCTGGCAATGAGTTCCCCTGAGAAGCAGCTCGACAAAAGTCTAAGGAACACAATGTTCACATCCACAGAACTATACACATACGATTTTCTAAGCTGTGACGAACATTCGTACTACTTTCATCTGACACTTTCAAACATGCAGTCGATATTACTAATAAAGATGAGATCTTGTCCAAAGTTTCAAGAGGTTACAAATGCAATGCAGCTGGAGAGAACTCATTCTTGACTAGAAAAGATCACACGCCCGCAGTTCTCATTAGGAGTCAGGGACTATGGATACAGCGGACTGGATGTATCAGGTCCAGAAAAACACAATTCTCTTCCGAATCTGTTGCCACTAGGGGTCAGACTACTGCTGGACAGAGCTCAGGTTTCCACTTTTAAAAAATAACGCTGCAGGGCAGGCCAGCTCCCTCTTCCCAGGCCTGCGTCCCTCCCGTCCAGGGCGCCAGGATACGTACTGACAGACGGCAGGGGCTCCGGCGCCGGAGAGTTCAGGCTGTAGGCCATGGTGATGGGGTCGATGTTTAAGAAGGTACTGAAAGGAAAAGAAATCAGCTCAGTCACACTCAAGGAGCCATCGTATTCTCTGTGCCTGGTCACATCCCACTGTCACACAGAAGCCGGTGGCATTGCATCTTCCACTTACTTTTCAAACTCACTGCGACTGCCCCAGCAGCTCTTCATGTTCCCCAGGGCCTGGCCATTGTGCAGAAATCCAGGCTTCAGCGGGACTCGAATCTCCTGGGCAGCAACTCCTGCTGTGGACATGGTGCCTTACTCTGGGATGCCTCCAAGTCTGTGACGCCCAGAGTTTGAAGTCACCCAGTAGCTTTCATTCCCTAAGGGGGATCGAGAAGAGAGGAGAGAATCAGGGAGACAATTCAGAAATGTATTTATTAAGATACTCTAAATTATGGCATAAATAGGTTAATATTAGAGAATTTGAGGGGTGTGCAATAGAAAAATTCAGTTGCAGGCCTTCACATCTTCTTATGAGGGTAAATGTACACCCTAATATTATATACATATCAACATCTGTATCTCAATATATCTATATATATCTATATATCAATCCAAGACTCGGAAATATTTTCACAGAATGAGGACCAATCCATCCCCGGAAAAACAGATCAAGCTCCCTTTCCAAAGCCTCAACCTCTGGACCCCATTAAACCAACCTTCTAAGGCAGGGATGGCGAACCTTTTAGAGTTGAGTGCCCAAACTATAACCCAAAACCCATTTACTTAGTGCAAAGTGTCAACACTGCCACTAAACCTGAATAGTTTAGAAAAAAACAGCTTTACATTAACATCTTTTGTTTTAAAAGGGAAACAACACACCTGCTACAGTCTCGCCACCACCGCTCTACAGCCCGGCCGTCCTGGGCAAGACGCACCAGTGAGTCCAGCTTATTTTCCCCAAGCTAACAAAGCAAATTCACAGAAATACTGCATCCCATACTGCAGACCTGGTATGCAGCAAAACCCGACACTTCAGCAAGAGATTCTACAGCTCTGGTGCCTGACTGCCGGGCAGCCTAGCGTTTACTTGGCGTCTGTACTGGCCATGGAAGACATTCTCCAGTTCTTACTTCTCAAAAAATAGTTATATGTGAAGATTCTAATTTCCATTATTCTGTGAAAATCAAGTTTTGCAAGATTACTGGCTTCGGTGGTAGCCTGGGACTGAGTCCTCCCTCCCTTTCAAAGACAAACTTAATGGAACATTCTTTACATTCTCCCTCGTCAAAAGTCCAGTATTTTATGTCTTTGCCTCACTGCTAAATACAAAGGCTAAGTACATTTTTCTTAAACTTTAGCAGCCCCCTCCCTTGTCATTATGGTCTGGAGTCCCCAGAGCCTCTTTTTAATTTACTTTTTTAGTATTTGTCACATCGAGTGCAAGTCAGCATCAATTTCTGCTGCCTTCAGACATTCTTGTTTACTTCCTCAGACGCTAGGACGCTGTCAGCTATCTGCGTGAGGACCCTGTTGGGAAGTGCATCTATAAATGACAACACTTTCTCGCTCTCGCTAAATATCTGCACACCTGCCAAGCACTGGCGCCAGGCTGAAGACTGCGGATGCCACGAAGGTGACTATGCCGCCTCTGCAGCGGGGGTGGGGCACGCGGGTTTTTATAATTGCTCAACAGCTTAAAATCTATTATTTACAAATCTGTCACCTCTTCCTAGACCGTGAGCTCAGGAACAGAGGCTGCGCCCCAATCACCTCTTAATCATCGCATTCATAGGCACTCCGATGTGAGTGTTAAAGGAAAGATTGTACCCGACACCTAATTCCTATCATCGCTATCAACGGAGCAGATGCAGCGTGTAGGGTGACGATCTAGGAAAATGCAAGTGTTCGTTACTTCTCACATTAAGAAGGAATGTGGAGATAGTCCTGTCCTACTGGTTAAAGGTTTCAGTGACAAGGGGAGAGGGTCCCAGGTACTGACTCTCTGTGTCGCCTCGCCAGCCAGCAGCTGTTTGGACGCACTAGGCAGAGATTTTTATGATAGGTTTAAAATATTATTTCAAATAGCCAAGCATTATTTTTCTTAAAATCAGCTTCTCAAAGACACATGATAAAAAAAAAAAATCTGCCATCGAAGAAATCTCAATCATTGGGAGGTCTTTGAGGGTTCGTTTTTTGGATTAGGAAACAGCAAATGTGTTACTTACTGTCAGGTAAAGCTATATAAAAATTTAAAAACCAGTGTACAAAAGTGGTCAGCCTCTCTCTCTGGGTACTTAGCCCAGCGGTTTACCGTGCTATTTCTAAGCATTCTGCAGGCGCTGGCAGGACTACAGGGAAAGCATGTGTGGTAATACAAAAATGAAAGGCAAGGCAGGAGGAGGAATACGGTATTTAAGTAGTTTGGAAGCGCACGTTTGAAGATTGTTCATCCAGATTACAGGAAAGAGCTGCGGGGGTTCTGGAGGCCCAACCCCCACCTGTCGGCAAGCCAACGTGTACTGCTAGTAATTACTGTGCCAGCCTCCTAGTGCCATCTAAATCTGCAGCTTTCAACAGAACGATTGTGTAACGATGGCCTCTGCTGAAATTGCCTTGGAATTCTGAACTTACATTTCAATGGTCACTTAAAATTATTTATACGTTCTAGAAAAAGTTATTTTTTATTCATTGTTTCCATCACCTACTTGTTAGCTTTCTTAAGAAAAAAATTTTTTTAGTATAAAAAGAATTGTGTTCACTAAGCCAGCTCACTTCTGACCACAATAGTGTCTTTGTGTATTCATAGAAGGTGACCTGCCTCTAAATTTCAATGGGGAATTGTGAATGGGCCGTGTTATGAAACTGTCCGAACTCCCTACTCGCTTGCATGGGAGAAGTGAGGAGGGCGATATAATTGCCATGTTCTCTTCTTCAGCAAAATAACTTCAAGCTAGAGATCCAAAAAGAGCAACATCCCACAGATTTGGAAGAAAATTTTTTAAAAAATTGTTCTTCAGACTGTAAATTGAGGGCATGAAACCACCTGAAATGCTTTTCTACCTCTCTGAAAACCCAGTATTCAGTCTGTATATGCCGTGTGTGTGTGTGTGTGTGTGTGTGTGTGTGTGTGTGTGTGTGTGTGAGAGAGAGAGAGAGAGAGAGAGAGACAGGACAGAGAGAGAGAGACAACAATCAACTTGGCCAACTGTGAGCTAGAAGGAAATCTTGCTCCAGTGAAATCTAGCGCTGCATGTGTCAAATTTGATCTGGTTCCTTATAACTAGAAACTAGTTCAGCTTTACAATTCATTAGGAAAACAGCTGCAAAAAAAGCTACCTATGTAGGAAAAATCAATACCTGAAAGGACACGATGGCATTGTTAGAAATGCAAAAACAGAAATGCAAGTGTTAATCCAGGCAGCATGGTGTAGACCAGGATCCAAATAACACAGCAATGACAACTTTCCTTACACTCATGAACTAATCTTTAGCCTTTTTAGCAAGTAAAAAATGCACTTAAATACCAGTTCCAGATACAGACTGCCCTTTTCTGTTCACATCACTGATTTTCATCTTATTTCAGGGAGAGGGGAGGGACTTTAAATCCTGTGGGTTTTGAGGGTCTCTCTGAGTTTCTCTCCACCCCCTCCCCCTCTTGGCCAAGCTTTAACTCACTTCTGTGGCTCCAACTCTACAGAGACCGTCCCTGAATAGACGGGTCCAGCCTGGCCCGAGCTTCAACGCTGCATTTCCTATGGTCTGGTGATTACCCTTCCACTTGGATGGTCAGCTGGCATTTAAACTCTAGAAACCAGACTCCTCTTTTTGCTTCCTTCACACCCCTCCAAACACCAGTCTGGGGGATCACACACCAGGGGGACACGCATCTAGAAGCACCGCTTTTGACCTGAGTTAAGGTTGATGTTCATTCAACTGCCAAGCTCCCCAAAGTGTGTCCGCATTTGTTCTCAACTTGAATCTCCCCCCAGTCCCCTGCACCCACCTGCCTCAGGTCTGAAAATAACCAGCACTACAACCGGTAGCAGATCCATCGTCCCCAGGGACACCACTCAAACCAACCTCTTCCTTTGCTCAAGAACCTTCAAAGGCTCCCAAATAAAACCTCCTCCCCCTGGCATGCATGTAAGCCTTTACATACCTGTGTTACCATAAAAAAATACCCGAAACAAAGGCAGTCTTGCTATTTATATAATTATATATTTTATATGCAACCCGTGACAATTCCTTTTCAGCAGTGCGGCCCAGGCGAGCCAGGTGGTCCGACCCACCAGCTGTGAGGCCTCTACTGCGAGGCCCTGGCCCAGCCCTGGCCTGCCTCTGCCGCTCCAGTTCTCACTCCTCCGAATCTGTTTGAATCCCACTTAGCCCTCAGGCCCACTCCTCTTCCACCACGCTTCCCACAAACCCTCGCTCCGAGGAAAGCGGCATCTCTGGGTTCCCGGGTTGTTTGTGCTGGGCCAGTTTTCCCTGCCACCCTCCAGATCCCCATCCTGGCAGCATTTACTTCTAGTTCATGTTGATTAAATGGACACTGACAAAGCAGCCGACTTATCTAAAAGTCACTCCACGAGGCTGTAAGTCAGCTGAGAGCTAACGGGGACGAAGCAAAGACCTGCAAGGGATACACGTAACGTGCCGGGGTGAGGAGACTGCCAACCCTAACGCAACAACGGGCGAGACCCTAAACTCATTCCCAAGACCCAAGTGGACAGCTTTCTAAATTAACTTCTGCTACTGCAAACCTGCTTGAAGCCATTAGGGAGGGTTTTCTGAAACAATGAATCTTACCTTCTCTTAAACTCTGCTCCTTCCGGACCACACTGCACCTATTGTGTTTTAACTGCTAAATTTAAGGGAACGTTCCACTTTCCTTAAAAAAAAAACAAAACAAAACTACACCCAAATCACACTGCACACCTTTATTAAGGTGAAAACCCCTGCCTTCAGCTTGCGGATAGTCTCTTCGAAAGTCCTTTTAAAAAATACACACACACACACTCACACACACTCCCAGGCTACCTTAAGGCAGTAACCTAGATACGCTCACCTCACCACCAGATCTCATTAATAAATCTCAGGAGCAATCCACAAGGCGAGGAGGGGCGCATTTTTGTCATACAACTCATCCAGTTCTGCCCAGTGCTTCCTTATTTAAGAGTGTGATGTAATTTCCTTCTTCAATCTGGTTCTAGAACCTGATTTCTGTTTGTTTAGGGTGATAAATGGTCTTTTCAGCTACATTTAAGAATCACCTACATAACTACTTCCATAACCAGGGAAGATATAAGGTAACTATATTTACAACCAAAATTTAAAAAGGGAAACATCAGTAACATGACTCATTCCATGATTTTAGATCCTCCCCCAATACACCAATGTCTGTGGGTTTATGTTATTTTAAAAAATGTCTAGCCATTTGAGAAAATACAAAAAAACAGCCCACTATCTGACTATGATTAATGTCTAAAGCACTGATAACCAGGCTATTCAACACATTAACATTCGGCTTATCTGAATTCCATTTGTGGAATTTTATTAATGGTCTGAAAAAACCTATATGATATTCATCTATATATTTAGTGTTTATGATGGTTATGGTATTGTGTAACCTGAGTTTATTTACTGAAAGCAAAAGAACAATCTACAGAGAACTTTCAAAAACGAAGGCTCCAATTCAGGTTTTCAGATTTCATTTTACTAGGCTATGATTTGGGGGTAGGGAAAGAAAAAGAAGCAAGTTAAGAAAATTTCCTTCATTGTACTCTGCTACCATGGAAAAGCAGAAATTGCCCTTCAAATTAAATGTAGGGATGACTTTTAGAACAAAATGCAATTGAAGTACTCTTAGATGAATTCAAGCACAACTTGATTGTTTCAGTGAATATTACAATGCAGCCTGAAATGGTAAAAATGAACATCCGTGCCTGCATTTGGAGCGCCATTCCTTGGAGACCCCAAAACATGACCAGCACATAATGGCCCATTTGTAGGTGGTAAAATGGAGGCAACAAGGAAAATAATTTATCTTCAGACTATCAAAATCAAAATTATATGACATGATTTCTTTAATAATTCAGAAACTTTACAGCAAAGTATTTTAAGAAATGGCAAGTTAATAAAAACTATTCATTCAACCACCATAATCAACAGCCTTTTTTTTTTTTTTTTTTTGTGGGTACCGGGGGGTCGACCTCAGGACCTCGCGCTCCAGCAGGCGCCCGTGCCGCTGAGCGCTATCACCGGCCCTTTTTCGCATGTGGGTTCCGGGAGTCTAACTCGGGCCCTCGTGCTTGCAAGGCAGGCGCTTATGCCGCTGAGCCATCTCACTGGCCCTAATCAACAGCCTTTTGATGCACTCAGCCCCACACAATGCTAATAGGACAGCAGAAAACTAGGAGAGAGCAGGAATGTATTATTTTCTCCTTTTCCTACAGAGCACAACACTTATAGATGGAAACATACTCCCTTTTGACACACACATGTAATAGATTTCTAACTGAAAGATCTATGAAATCCATTGAATCTTAATGACAATGAGCACAATGGCCTAATGACGGGAAGTGAGTCTTTAAAACTTCAAATTTATTTAACAAGCATTTAGGTTTCCCAGTGGGTAACTCTGGATTGCTACAATTAACATACAGCCATTAATAATAACTAGCATCCATGGACACTTATCTGCCAGTCACTGCTGTATGTGCGTCAAGTGTGTTTATTCAATCCTCTCCCGAGCTCTGCAACGGGGTTTCCATCACTACTCTCATTTACAGAGGAGCTGGAGGCACAGAAAATTAAGGAAGCTGCTCCCGGTGGAACCTAGTGACCGTGAGGCCACCCGGGGATGAGATCTCATCTAGCACAATGCTTGACTTTTACGGGCAGTGCACAGACATTTCTGGGAGCTGGGGATTTTGCTTGATAACAGTTTTCAGGGGCAGGGATAATCTGGAACCTATGAAAGTTTCTGTGTTACTTCTACTCCCTCAAATTTCCCTACGAAGTCATGAATTGTACTTTTGGCTTGTGTATCTAAAATGGGTGGGCTATGCTATCAATCTGACCACCTACCACCATTAGCAACAATTCTCTCCAAGCCTTCAGTCTTTAAAGACACGCTGACCACCCCCCCCCCACGAAATCTGCTGCTACACAGACCCTACAGGCCTTCTGCGGGACACTGCCACAGCCTGGGTCCCAAGGAGGGCGTGACAGCCAGGTTCTGCGTAAAATCTGCAATTTAACACAGCGCACCTCGTGCTGTGGGCACTCTACAAATTACAAAGCTCTCACACACTGTCTCACCTGATCCCCACAACACCCCTCTAAGAGCAAGGATTAGGATCTTCATTTTGCAAATGAGGAAATGAAGTGAGGCATGAGCAGAGCGATCAGGGCTCTTCTGCCCTGTAAGCCAGGGCTTCCCCAGGACGCTTTCGCCACCTTTCCTCTCTATGGTGTCTTCATTTTTCTCCTCTTAACAGTCTACTTTGTAACTGTGGAGACTGAAGCAAAGGATTGCTAAGTGCTAGCTGCAGAGACGGGTACTGGACTCAACTCGGTGTTGCTCTCAAATTCTTAGATGGCAAAGACTAATTCTTTGCACAAATGTGGCTCAGCTACTTATTCTGGACTAGGTACTGTAAGAAGTGAAAAAGAGACACAGATGCTGTCTGTGACGTACCTGAGTTAATGGGGAGCAGGGATGACAAGCGATTTCAGCAACTGCAGATCGAGGTAACTTTCAAGGAAAGCAGCAGGGGACAGCGACAGCACAGGGAGGTGGACTAGAACACTATCTACACAGGTGCTCAGGGAAGGTCTAGCCGAGAAGGTGCCCTAAAACCAAAATCCGCAGGATGAAAAACAGGTGGCCATGAGAAGAGTTAGAAGAGCCTTCCACACACAGAGAACAGTATCTTCTAAAAAACGATCTCTGGTTAGGCAAGTTTCCTCTTTGTGGGTCATTAATAAGAGCTTCCGAACAACGTCTTCTAACCCTTACCGTTCTGTTGTTTCTGAGTTTGGCCTTTGTCTCACGCAGCCCAAGTCCCACATGTTAAAGGTGCTCACGGAGGCCTAGAAGCGCGCTCCGTGTGTAACACCACCAATCTGTGGCGTAAGGGACGGGACCGGAGGATCAGTGCAAACCCCGAATCTCAGAATCTTGCCTCCTCTCACCTGAAGTCTGAATCCCATGCTAACTTTTTCTACCCTTGACACTAATTCTGTTAAGCTAGTGACTTACAGTCAGGACCCTGAAAGTCAGCAATTTTATCTACCTTTATAAGCATGTGTTTATACTACATAAATAACACCAGAATACCACAACTGGATTGTGTTTATCTAGTGAGGCGGTTACTCATTAGCTTTTATACAGCATGGCCAAGCACTTGCAAAGGATGCTAAATGTATCCCGAGGACGCGGTGCCAGTTCACATTTACTGAGAGTAACAGCGACTGCTTCTCTGGTAGAGGGAGCTACGACATTCAGATCCCAGGGACTGTCCTGGGCACCACCTTTTCCCTCCTCAGCTCAGCTTCCTAAAGCAACCTGATGGTATGCTGACGATCAGGTCAGTTTCCAGCATGTTAGATTGGACCTGTAATTTAGGCAACTTGCTTTTAAAAGCTACCATTAGTATAAGCAGAAAGGAAGTATCATCTAGTTCAACTTGAGAAGCAGCAGTGAGGAGTTATTTTCATACAAAAACTCAAGACTACAGCTTAATTACACCTCACAGAAAGGGCAGCAGAACCTACTGTGTACTGAAAGTACAGAAAAACAATTTACTAGAAAACAATTTTACCCGGCAAGATTACAAATAATTCAGACATTTCATAACCCTAAAAAAAAGATGTACTTTCCAACCCTTGTCAGTGACTGGGCCAACTCTGCTGAGCCCTAAATGTAAAACATGCTTTCCTTCATTTATTTATCAGCATCAGCTATGTGCAAGGCTGTGCGAGATAAAAGCTGTGCAAGGCAGGGTTCCTGCCCTGAAGGAGTTTACCGTTTAATATATCTGCCAGGTTATAAACTGATAGCTGAAGGCTTCCATCACCTATTAGCAAGTGTCCACCTGAACACGGGGAGGTGGGGGGGGGTTCAGGAAATGAGGGGAAGGGCAAATAAGTGTCTGAAATCCATTTAAAAACCTTTAATATTCAGAAATGGGATGGGCTGATGACATACTTACAATCTATCACAGCCAGCAGGTTAGCAAGAAATCAGCTTCTTCTATTTTGGTCTTTGAAAATGTGGTCTTTTTGCTGATACAGCTACCTAGACTGTCTTTGGTCTCTGTAAGTAAAATGTCTCACAAAACTATATAATTACAGAAATGTAAAGAAACAGTTTTTTTTTTTTTTTTTTAAAGCCAAGACTAAGTAGAGTGAACCCAGATGTTTCAGTCTCAACAAATGTATACGCACTGCATCCTTACAGATTTATACAAGCTCGAAACTGCAGAACATTTGTTCTCCAGGAGGAAAAAAAAAAGGCATTTTAAACCTCACCTTTCTTCACCCCTGACAGTTGCCTAGAAACCAGTCCTGCCCTACCTGTGGTGCAGGTGTACCTCAAGTCACCAACACATCTCTTTTAAAGCTACAGCCTCTCTTCTGACTGCACTTAAGTTTATGACTAACAATCTATTCACATTTTTATCAGGTAAGAGACTGGTTTCTTTCAAGCAATGATGAAATCCTAATAAAGACCTACCAAGCACCAATACAGCCCAATCATTGTTAAGGAATCATCTAATTTGTACAATTTGTACAAGGACACCATACACATATAAATACACGAAATTCCCAACAGGCGTTCACGTTTCGAACACGAAACCCTGCAGTTCCATTCCTTTTGAAGCAGTAAAGACATTCAAAGCAAGGAATCACGTTTCCAGACGAGGAAGAAAAGGACACGAAGCAACTGGGGCGAATTTAAAAATTCACGTTTAGGAAATGCCCGTGGGTCGCCCAGAGATGCGGGGACCCGGGCTGGCCGGACTGGGAGCTGCGACCAACTGCGGACGAGCAGTCAGCGAGCTCTCGGGCAGGGTTTACGGGCACGCGGGGTGCAAGGCTGGCAACGCGGAGGCGGCGGGGCCCCACACGGCCCCCCAGCCCGGCCGCTATCGCCGTCCGCCGGGGACCCGCGGGAGCCCGCCGCCGCCCGAGGCCGGTGCCGGTGGGGCCGGGCCGTGTGCGGGGCGCCTGGGTGCATGGCCCCGGCCCGGCGCGGAGCGCGGCCACCTCCGACGAAGAGGAGGCGGGCGCCGCGCCCGGCGCCCCGCGCCCCTCGCTGCGCCCTCCACGCCCCCGCCCTCCGTCGTCGGGAGCCGCCCGGCTCCGCGCCGCCCCACCCCCTCTCAGCGCGCCAGGCCCCTTACCCCGGGGGAGCGGCGGCTGCCCCGCGGCGCCCTCCCGCGCATGTCCGTCCCGGCTGGCTCAGCGCCGCGGGCTCGGGGCCCCGGACACCGCGCAGGCGCCTCGCCTTTCGCTCGCACTCTCCCGCGCGCGCCCTGCCTCGCACTCGGCCGCCGTCGCCCCGCCGCCGCCGCCTGTATTTATAGCATTGCGGAGCGTGATGTCGACGCTGCCCGCCCCGCCTCCCTCGCGCAGCCAATCCGGACGGCCGGCCGCTTAAAGGGGCGACGCCGCCGCGGCCGCGTTTGCGTGGGGCCCACCGGGGCGTCGCGCGGGCGCGCGGGAGGCAGGCTGTGTGTCCCGGAGGCGGCCCGGGCCGACGGCGGCTTTCGCCCGCCACCTGTGCTGGATCCGTGAGCAGCTGCGGAGCCCTTTGACATGGAGTTCTCGGAAGCCTGCGGGCAGCCCGTCCGCGCGCGGAATTCCCCGCGTTTCCAGCCCCGGGGAGGACGTGGCGTTTCTCCCTCGGCTGCCGCCGGGCAGATGAGCCGAGAGCCCGCGAGGGGGCGCCAGGGGCGGCGGGGGGCGGCGAGGGACCGTGAGGGACAGCGGGGGACAGTGAGGGACGTAGGGGGCAGTGAGGGACGGAGAGGGACAGTGAGGGACGGAGAAGGACAGTGAGGGACTGAGCAGCGGCGAGGGACAGTGAGGGACGGCGGGGGACCGCGAGGGACAGGATGCGGGGCAGTGAGGGACAGTGCAGGACAGGGAGAAACAGCAAGGGACAGGGTGGGACACAGTGCAGGGCAGTGAGGGACAGGGTGGGACACAGTGCAGGGCAGTGAGGGACACGGTGGGACACAGTGCAGGGCAGTGAGGGACACGGTGGGACACAGTGCAGGGCAGTAAGGGACGGCAACGGAGACAGCGAAGGGGGTGTGGAGGTCACGTTGGCCACGTCGCCCGCGCTGTTGCGCGCCAGGAAGCTGCCAGGCTCGGTGGCGCTGACCCCAGGCCCGCCCGCCCCGCCGCGGTCGGTGTGCACCTGTCACTTGTTGCCGCGTGGCCTAGACGTCTCTTGGCACCGGGGGAGGGGCGGCCACTGATGCCCAAGGACACGACGCCAACGAGGCTGCAGAGGAGGTTTCTGGGGGCGCCAGTGATGCAACTTGGGCTTATAGTTTAACCGTAAAATAAATAACACAAATGATAACAAACCAAGAGTAGCTAAAGTGAGAAAAAAAGCAAACAGACAGAAACCCTCCAGTTGGAACTCAGCAGATTCCCTGAGTGGCGCTCTGCGGGTAGAGGCCGGGGACCTGCGGCTGACCTCCCTGCTCTCGGGCCCTTCTTGCACTGTGCCTAAGGCCTGGTGGTTGGACTGCCAGCGGCCGAAGTGGGGCAGTTTAACATATGGAATGAGGTTCTGGCCTCATTGTCGGGTTAACTATTAACTCTGCGCCCCTGAAATGATTTGCCTTTTTTTCACCATTATTTACTTACATTCTTTAATTCAAAGGGCTGCTTTTGAATTCAAGGCCTTAAGCACCAAATTAAATATATATCTCTCTCAGAAGTATCCCTTTGCATTCTCTGTCGAAGATAAACAAATGTTTGACAGAGACCAGCTACCTTTTTCTTTTGATGCTTCCTTATGGCCTGCAGGGGCTGTTGGGTCACCTTCCTGCCACGATATTTATCAACAATTTAGTTATCCCAGCATACTTATCCTCTTACTTACTGCTATTCATTTAGTAGTATTTTAGGATTATGAAAATTAGTCACAACTATCGCTGATTTTCTCAGTTAACAATTTTTTTTTTTTTTTTTGGATTCACAGAAAAATCTATCCAGATCTTTCAACCCCAGACATAAGTTGGTTTTACATTCCCAGCTTACTCATATGCTATTATCAGGGTAAAAAAAAAAAAAAAAAAAAAAAAGAAAGATCTGCCTGAGAATTTGGCCTGACAACATCTTTTCAGACCTCACAGTACAGCTTTTACTGAATGGGGACTAGGTGAGCTCCAGTTTCATTTAAAATGAACCCTAGTTACGCTATTTCAAGTCACCACAATACAGTTGTAATTCGTGCTTTGGCCTTATTGGCATGCTTTTACATTCTCCTATTCATAAAACAGTGATAATCACCAGGGCAACCATCAAACACACCCCTTCTTTAGAGAAAGAAGATCAACAGGATATAGTCTTGAGCTGTAGGATGTGCTCATGTTTTGGTAAATTATCAAAAATCATATGAGTAATACATGATTAATCTGATTTTTGTCTTCTATTTTAAACTTGCAAAATAAACATGTCATTTATTCATTTTTTTGGGAAAAACCAGTTATAGCTGCTAGCTTACTGAACTCAGCTTATAATTATATTCATATAAAAAGGGTTTCTCAGCTGCGGAGGAGTTGAGAGGACTTACACCCCACAAATCTATTACCTAATAGTCTTCTTGATATTTTGTCATAACGCTGATATATCAATACTACTGTAGAACATTCTGAGAAGAGAGTAAAAGGAAAAATGCTAAGCAACATGAAGTGATTCTAACATGTTTATGAAGTGATCATCTGTTGATCTTCAAAGCATTTGAACACTGGAGTAATGATTGAGAGAAAATATTCTTTTTTTTCTCAACCTAACGTGTTTTAAATTGTTTCCAATAAGAAAGAAATGTAGGGCTGGGGATATAGCTCAGTGGCACAGCGCCTTTCTGGCAAGAGCAAGGTCCTGAGTTTGATTCCCAGTACAAAAAAAAAAAAAAAAAAAAAAAATTAAAGTCAAGTGTTTTTCAAAAATCTCACAGAAAATTTAATTTCAAGTCCATTTCCCAAGGAATTTTTGTTAGCTGATTGTTTTGAATAGAACTTAGACTTTAGAAACACGAGAATTGTGTCATATTGACCCAAATTGTCATTCTGCACTCACTCTTCTTTCAGCAAAGGAGAAACTGTCCTTGGAGCAAGATCAAACTTGAGGTTCTGAGTCAGAAACATGAGAATCACATTGTTCTCCTGCGGCCATTGCTCCTTCCTGTCCTCTCAAGGAAATTCCACAGTCACGTAGAAGCAGAAATATCCTGGACCGGGGCCTTATCAAGTGTGTGTCTACATTTTTTTGTATTAGAGTCCCGTGGAAGGGGATGCGCATTTTGGTGTCTATTCTTGATCGTAAGTGGTTCTGTGTTCCCCCTAATAAAGAAGTATTTTAAAGTGAGACACTTTTTGCATTACCTTATTAGTCTTAGAGTCGTTATTTCTGTGTATACATGGATATAAATGTATATTAGGCACTTTGTTTTTACTAGTCTGTAGTAAGTGTGTGATAAAAAAAAGTACATGACGAATGGAATAGCTGCACTCCTTAGAGGCTGTTTAGTATCCTGCACTATATTTTGGAAACAATCATGCATAGGCATATATATCATATATATCCAATAAACTCCATGGATTACTTTAAAAGGCACATGCTGAGAAGAGCCATGAGCGTTTCTGGAATACAACAGAGGCTTCCACTGAGCTTTTATCTGAGGAAACATTAGAAAAGTAGCACAGGAGAACATTTCTGGGGCAACATTCCATTATTTCTTTGTGTAATTAGGAATCTTATTCTACCTTCCTAGCTTTTCCCCCAAAAGGGAGGATTGGTCTGTCGGTCAGTCTATCTCTTTATCTATCTATCTATCTATCTATCTATCTATCTATCTATCTATCTATCTATCTATCATCTATCTATCTATATCTATCATCTATCATGTAGCCTGTGAGAGGACTGAGCGGTTGTAATTTATTAGTCTGTGGTTTTGTCAGGGACAGGCTTAACTACTTTGTCTTGGTGTGGGTTTGGGAAGGGCCATGTATATAGTTGTTTGTTTTTGTTGAGCTGCCTCTCGTACCTAATGCTCCCTTGACAAATGTTTGATGCTATTGGTGGATTGATGATATCCCATCTCTAAAACTTATTTAACTTTTAGAATTTTTTAGTGTCCTGTAGAGTCACTATTTTAGATATTTAATCTAGATGTTCTAAGATAATTTTTTCAAGTTTCTTTTAAGCATTAACCTGACTTTATCTTCAGATTTAAACATTTGAGCATTTTGTGCAAAATAAATGCTGTATTTCCTATTAGCTGGCCAGTAGGGTGTGCTCTAGTCCCTCGCCAAATTAATTAATTAAAAATATTAATGTAAATTTTTCATTAAGAGATTTCAGAAATGTAGCCCCGTCTTCGAGGTCATAAACACATACGAGGTGTGTTTACATAGATGTGAGTTACAGATGCGTGCACAGCGTAACGTGAGAAGTGAAATTGTTATGTTATAAAAAGAAAGCTTTGGAATATTTGTTTCTTTGGCTTAGTCCTAAGACAATTTGGTGCTATTTTACCAGATCGGTCCCTTGATAACAGGTATTTTCTTTTATCTGGATAAAGAGAAAAATGATGCAAGGTTGAAAAGCACGTGCCTTGGAACCGGAGGATTTGGGTTTGAGTCCAACTCTAACCCTCACGAGCTTTGGGCCAATTATTAAAGTTTTCGGTGCTTTGCAGTGTGGAGATGAGTGGCTCCTACTCCACTGGGCTGCTGGACAGATACATGGACATGGAAACACACTTACCACGCTGCCCGATCGGGGGTCAAAAAACGCCTGTTTTTGTTATTGTTGCTATTCTCATTGTTGTCTTATGTTCTTTAAGAGATTTTTTTTTTTTTTTTGGTACCGGGAATGAAGAGATTTTTGAACATCTTTCATTGTAAGGTTTCCAAATTCTGGATTGCTTGCTATTATAGCCGATTTAATTTGTCCAGGAGTTGTTTCATTAAAACCAAAAAGCATAAATGATTCATAAGAAAATGTCTTACTTGACTGCAGTATTTGCTCTTCAGAGGTTGTAAAACATTAAGATGAAGAGAGCGCTCTGTAATGGAACTGACGGCGTCCTCAGGGAGGTACTGCTGAGGGCAGGGAGAACCTTAGTGTACTAAAAGGAGACTGACAAGTGCTGAAGTCTACGTGCTTTTACTGCTAAGCCCGTAGTTGTAAACGTCCATGTGCTGCCACTGCACCTGGCTCTGATATCTGTTGTAGGGCTTAACATCATTGTTGACTATCTTGGTCACAAGTATAAGCTTAAATTATAGGACAGGAGATTTGAGTTAATGCAAAGAACCTAATATAAAAATACACAGAAAGGTTGGTCAGAGCAAGGCTATAGATTCTACAACCTTAACAAAACTTTGAGAATCAAATAGACTCTTTGAACCACTCTAAACTGAGGAAATAATCATAAATTCAGAAAGCTTTATACCCAAAGACTTTCAATGCAGTGTTACTCAGAATAGTGAAAAACTGCCTCTAAGTGGGACAACTGCCCAGGTAAAATGTGGGATATCTGATCATATGCTTGTGGAGGTTTTCTAACCAGGAATAATGTGCTTATGAAGATTTTGTGATTATTATTACTACTAATAATAGTTAATACTTTTATAGCTCTCACTGAAAAGCTTAATGAAGGGCATGGTTAGTGAATCTAGAGGAGATACAGATTTAAAAAATAGAGGAGTTTAGGAAAATGATGGAAACCATGAATGCCCAACATAGGAAAGAACCGGAACCCATAAAATAAATTGAAACAGATATCCAGGAGATGAAAAATTTTACTGAAAGTATACACAGCAGAATCAACCAATGCGAAGACAGAATATCAGATCTAAAAGACAGGTTTGCAATTAGCAACAGCCAAATGAAAGACTTCTTTTTTTTTTTTAATTTTATTTATTTAATTTTTTTTTTTTTTTTTTTTTTTGTGGGTACCGGGGGGGTCGACCTCAGGACCTCGTGCGCCAGCAGGCGCCCGTGCCGCTGAGCGATATCACCGGCCCCTTTTTCGTATGTGGGTTCCGGGAGTCGAACTCGGGCCCTTGCACTTGCCGGGCAGGCGCTTAAGCCGCTGAGCCATCTCACCGGCCCAATTTATTTAATTTTTTAAAAAGACAACAAGTAAACATTCTCATGCATTAACAAACTCAAGAATTAGAGAATGTACAAATACCTTTTGGAGAAAAACATAAAAATAGCAAGGGACCGTGAAAGAACCAGGCTTTAGATCAGGATTTATATGAATTAATGTAACTTCTCAAAAGCAATATGAGGTCCAGTTTACTACTGCTACACCCAGTTTACCAGGAAGATGATGGTTAAGTCATGTGCCCCGGGCTACAAGGCTAATTACTGTGGATTCAAACCTAGGCAATTTTAGTTTACTTTTAACTACTACAAATTCTTCCTTCATCATGAAAAAAAGTAGGAACAAAATTGAATATGGAACATCTATCCTTATGTTATCAGACAGGATTTCTGGAAAAAAAAATCGCTAGTGATTTATAAACTCAGATTTATAAACCAAAAAAGGAATTCAGTGGTCCAGTACCAGAAAAGTCTAGGAATCTACCTGCAGGTACAACTTGGTTCAGGTGTTATGATGTGACCTGGCCAGCACTTTCTCCAACTTTTGGCTTTGTCCTCTTTTGCATTGACTTAGTTTTACAGTTCCTTGGTGGCACAATGGCTGCCACCACATCCTAGGACAGTGATGGAAAACGTTTTAGAGACCAAGTACCCAAAAGACAACCCCAAACCCACTTTTTTGTCCCAAAGTGCCAACACTGCAATTAAACCTGAACACTGACCAGTCACACAAAAGCTGGGTAGAGCCCCAGCTAATGAGTCTCAGCTGGTGACGCCATCGCCTGATGTCACTACTCCTTTCTGAGAGTGCACATGTCCCATGTTGTGCTGTTATCTGATATGGGGCTGCTGGGGCAACTCGGCTGGGACTTGGCTTGCTGGCCAACAGAGAGGCCCCTGCTGCCTGCTGTGGCACGTGTACCATAGGTCGCCACCACTGGCCTAGGACAACCCAATTAAAGTAGAAAGGTGCTTACTTGACGGTTTGAACAAAATCCTGGGTCTGATTCTCAGAGTCTACACTAAAGGCTGAGGGAAGGCTGCACCCAGGCAGAGGCCACCTAAGCCCAGACACAGGGGAGAGGCCCAAACGATTGATTGATTGACTGATTGATTGATTGATCGTTTCATGGAGTAAAACCAGGAAAAATGGATGAGGCAAAAGGGAATTGGATGTTGTTAGAAACGTCATGTGTGCACCACAGCCATTTTCTTACCCGTAGCATTTAACACTGTGCACTTCCAAATTTCCTGACGTTTTCTGTCCTTTGACATCAGGGGCTCCACACTTCAACTAAGCGAGTCAACTAAGTCACTAAGACAATAGTAGTTAAAAGTAAACTACCTTTCAGTGCCTCTCCTTCACAGTCTCCTATGCTTAAATGGAACCTTCTTGTCTTTTATTTTTTCCCCTTTTCTTTTTACAGCAGTGGGGATAAAACCCAGGGCCTCACACCTGCTAGACAAGCAGTCAGTCATCCCTGAGCTACCCCGATGTAGTCATCCTGGAGGTTATTTATTTGTTCTTTAATTTAGCCATCTCATTCCATTTCCGAGCTTCACTTACGATGACTACATGAACTATACCAAAGTTTAACTGTAGTCTCATCTACTCTGTTGACCTTTGACTCCATCTTTTCAGCTTCTCACCGGCATCTCTCCCCTGGATATTTTTTTGCAGACGGGGTTCCTCAGGAAGCAGGCTTTGAAATGGAGGTTGGCATGGAGACATTTATTTATTAGAGTGTTGAAGTGAGGGGGAGGAAGGAGAACTGGGCAGAGGGAAAGGTTGAATTGCGATACAGGCCCAACACTGGTCTTCTCTGACACCATGGAACATTCTGGAACACAACTGCCTCTTCGGAGTTATCCCAACTTGGGCAAGAGCCTTTATTCCTCCAACTCCATTGGTCAGTCACTGGCTTGCCCTTAGAAGGAAGAGTAATTTAGACATGGCAATTTTCCTCAAGGAGGCAAACTCTAACGAAGGTGAACAGCGACAGCTAAGGGCTGTTTTCTGGCAGCAACCCTATACGCCTGAGGAATAAGGCTTTAACTCCTCAGGGGCATCGGGCCAGCTCATCATGGCTGCTTCCTTTTGGTCTCTCTGTTGTTAGTTTATCCCCCTCCATTCTCCTCTGGTTTTGTTGACAGTTCTACTTAGATATTGGAGGCTATGTTACTAGGTGCATATAAGGTAGAGTTGTTAATTATTCCAGGACTGGGGATGTAGCTCAGTGGTAAAGCCCTTGCCTAGCATGTGTGAGGCCCTAGATTCAGTTCCCAGTACTTGTTATCGTTTGTGTCTAGATGTCCCCCCAAAGGCTCATGTGGTTATAGATGGGGCTTTCTGGAGGTGGCTGGATATGGAGTGTGTGATGCTGGGATCAAGGGTGAGTGATTGCTAAATTAGACCACTAAGGCCAGGTGTGGTGGCGCATGCCTGTAATCCCAGCACTTGGGAGGCTGAGGCAGGAAGATTGCTGTGAGTTTGAGGTTAGCCTGGGCTACAAAGTGAGTTCAAGGCCAGCCTGAACTGCATAGTGAAACCCTGTCTCAAAAAGATAAATAAATAAATAAGACCACTGATTGGTTTGGCATAGTTCGGTAGGATTGGGGCGCCCCTCCTGGGTGTGAGTGTATCTGCCCTAAGGGTGGGTAGGCTAGATAAGATGTAAGGGACAGAATGGCTACTTGTCGCTAGTCACTTGCTTGCTGCTTGCTGCCTCTGCCTGCCCTGCTTTGCCATGAACTGTTTCTCCTCTGCGATGCCACCCTGCCATGGAGCCAGCTGTCTATGAACTGAAACCTGTACAAACTGTGAGCTAAATAAACATTTCCTCCTTTAACTTTGGGTGTTAGGTATTTTGTTTCAGCAAGGAGAAAGTAACTAAGCCAGTACTGAAAAAAATTGTTAAAATCTCTTGATAAATCCAACATTTTATTAATATATAGTAGTAAACCTATACCTCTGGTAATAACTTTTAAATCTATTTTGTTTGATATTTCTGTAGCCACGCTGATTTTCTTTTGGTTAGCACTTTGACGTAACTTTTTTGAAACTTTTCTTTTTATAGTTTGCATATCCTTCAATTTTAGGTCTGTCTTTTAAAGGGCACAGAGCTGGATTTTTAAAATGTATAAGTACTGATAATTGTGGTTCGTTTCTACCATGTTATCTGTATCTTCTATTGGTCTTAATTTTATGGGTCTCTTCCTTCTCTTCCTCTTCATTTTCCTCTCCTTCCTTTCTTATTGCATTTTTTCTCACCTCACATCCCCAATGTAGAAGTTATACCCTCTATTTCTCTTTTTTAGTGGTTATCTAGAAATTGTAAAATGCTTAATAAAGCCTAAAGCTAATCTTTGCTCTCTTGAAAAATACAAGGACATTTAATGACACAGTAGGTGACCTAATAACCTCCAAATTTTCAGGATCTGTACCTCCTAGTTTTCATGTTCTTGTCTAGAATCCAAGCTGCTTTTTCTTCAGCGCCACTCATCGGATTTTATTAATTACCGTGTATAAAGCCACAAATGATTTTGATTTAACTACGTGGTTCTTTTCTTGTTGTTTCTCACTCTCTCTTCTTGCCTTTCAGATATTATTTTAGGGCTAATTTTCTAGCTCCCTACAAAGTTTCTGCTTCAAAAGTTCCTGTAGAGATGACATGTGGAATGAAAATACTCTCAGGTATTGTTTGCTTGAAAATGCCTTTCCTCATGGGCCAGTGAGAAAAAAAAAAAAAAAAAAGAATGAGGCTGGGGAAAGGCATTTTCTTTTATTGTGTGTGTGGGTACCGGAGGTCAACCTCAGGACCTCCCGCACCAGCAGGCGCTTGTGCCGCTGAGCGATATCACCGGCCCTTTTTTTGTATGTGGGTACCGGGAGTCGAACTCAGGACCTCACGCTTGCCAGGCAGGTGCTTATGCCGCTGAGCCATCTCACCAGCCCCCCCCAGCCTCATTCTTGAAAGATAGTTTTATATGTATATAATTGTCAGTTGAGAATTTTTTCCTTAGAATTGACCCCCCCGCCTTCCAGTATTATCAGTATTGATGAAAACTTAGTCATAAGTCTAACGTCCTTTCTTGTAGATATTAGGTCTTTTGTCTCTGTCTTTAATGCCTTTTTCCTTGTGGATACATTACAGTTGTTTTTTCTTTCTTTTTTTTTTTTTTTTTACAGTGGGACTATGGGTGTCACTTTTACTCTGAGCATTGCTGGCTTTCATCAAATAATCCCCAGCCATTAGTTCTATTCCCTTTATTTCCTCTTCCTCATTCTTTTCTCTATTTCTAAACCTTTAATGAGGTGAGTATCAGACCTTCTTACTCTACCTTTTATGTTTCTTAATTCTTTTGTATTTTCTATTTATTTTCTCTCTATGCTGTGTTTTGTGTCATTTCTTCAACTTTATCTTCCAATATACTATTGCTCACTTCAGCTATACCTACCACTTTAATGACCATTACAATATCAATATATGCTTGTTATTTTATTTTTTATTTATTTTTTTTGGTGGGTACCAGGGGTCGAACTCAGGACCTCGTGCGCCAGCAGGCACTTGTGCTGCTGAGCAATATCACTGGCCCTTTTTTCGTATGTGGGATCCAGGAGTTGAACTCACGACCTCGCGCTTGCCAGGCAGGCACTTATGCCACTGAGTCATCTCACCGGCCCATGCTTGTTATTTTTAGATATTTTATTTTAGATACTTTTAGGTATTTATTTTAGATATTTTATTTAGATATTTAGATATTTTATTTGATCAAGTAAAAATACTTGATCGTTTTTGGCAAGCTCTTTTTCTTTGTCTGATGCTTTCTTTTATTTTTTTAATCATACTGAATGTATTTTATATTTAGTACCTAGTAATTTCAGTAACTGTAATCTTTGTGGGTTTAATTATGCATGTTGTTTTTTCTGTTTAGTTTTAGTTTTAGTAACTTTTTCCCTCATGTGTTTTGTCCTTTTTGATTCAAAGTTTATGTAGTCACTTCAACAAACTGAATTTTTGGCTGGGAGTTTTTTTTTTCCCCCCCGCCACACAGATAATGTGGGTCTGCCCTATGTGATGACAGGCTTGGGGTAAAGAGTTCTCAGAGGAAACCTTTTGCTTTCCATTACAGCCAAGATGTGCAAAAGTGAGTGGTTCCTTCTTCTCTTTCCCCAGTGCAAACCTCCTCATTCAGCTGCTGAAGGTGTTACCGTTAGGACGGAGCTTTATGCAGCCTTTCATATGGCGTCCCGTTCTATGCATGTCCCAGGCTTTCTCCCCCAAGACCCACAGACTTAGCCAACCAACGCTTTAGACCAGGCGTCCCCACAGTTCTCCCATAAAGCCCCAGACTACAGCATTGTAGGCTTTGTGGGCTGCAGGGGCTCTGCTGCAATTACTCACCTGCATCAGCACAGCATAAAAGCAGCCAGCCAGTGCACAAAGGAATGGGTGGGGCTGTGTTCCAATAAAACTTTATTTACAAAAAGAGGCATCATTTGCCGACCTCTGCTCCAGGCCATCAGGAATTGGCAGGTGCCCTCAGGGAGGTTCCAGCTTCATCATTTTCTTGCAAATTGGGAGTCATGCTTGCCGCCTAAATCAGCGTCCGAGGATCAGTCCAGTCGTGCGGGTAAAGATGTTTTAAAATACTGTGTTTGCTTTCACGGTGTTCCGGGCCAGGGGATCCTCTGATGTATCCTTCTAGAGCAGAACTTGTGGGGCTTCCAAACTGCTCATAAACTGTTATGACCACACTCACCTACCATTTAAGCCCAAACTTCTCCCATGGACACTTAAGCCTTTTTAATTCTCTGAATTTAGCTTATTTTTTTCAATTCTCAGCACTTACTGCCTTGCCTTTACCATGGTTTCAGCTAAACAAAAACACTCCTGCTTTCCTAAGTAAGCCTTCTGTTTCTCACTTCTCTCCCGTCTCCAAATCCCTGCACTGGCCTGACGCATCTCCCAGTGTCTCCCCTGGCAACAGCAGCGAGAGAAGATGAGAAGATGCTGTCTTCCCTCTCCTCACGGAGATGGACTCCCGCAGTTCCGTGTCGTCACTGCACGCTTGCCTTCCCCCGGTGCTCTTCCTCATATCATACTTAGCTGAAAAATTGTTTGGATCACTCTCGCTAATCATAAGCTTACTGAGAACAAATAACACCCCTTATCCAACCGTGTAGACTTCCCAGTACAAGCTGTGTCGCTGTCAGCACTGACCTGTCACCTTACTGAGACATTCATAATGTCCTCAAGCACCTTGCATAATATTTTGAATGCAGCAGATACTTAAATATTTGCAGAATGAATGAATCATAACCTTTTTTTTTTTTTTTTTTTTTTGAGACAGGGTCTCCGTATCTAGTTCCTGCTGGCTTGGAACTCACTATGGAGGCTGGCTGGCCTCTAACCTTGGTGATCCTCCTGCCTTGGCCTCCTGAGTGCTGGGAGTACAGGTGTGCTCATAACCATTTTTGAAGCTGGGAAAAACTTAGCATTTTATCGTAAAGTCCATGTCATATTTGAGATGGATTTTTTAGCTTTTCCTTAGGCTTGTCAATTGCTTGATACAGTCAATCACAGCACAGAATCACAGCTGTGCTGAGTCCTACAACCTATGTAGAATCACTTTTCATGGTGCCACATAGCACCATGCCACCAATATGCCACCAAAATCATAATGCCACTCAGAGGTAACTATCTTTAACAGGTATATGTGCCATTAGCTTTTCTCACTGTCGATAAACACTCTTCCACAATATGATTTTTTCAAGGCTACGTAGTAATCCATCATAACGATATAGTGTGATCCACGCTGGATAAATCCCAATTCTTAGATGTGTAACATAATATTTTTATAAAAAATACGATAACTGCCTTGTATGTGATTTCCCATCTCTCTGCTCATTTCCTTAGGATAAGTTTTTTTTTTTTTTTTTTGTGGGTACCAGGGGGTCGACCTCAGGACCTCGCGCGCCAGCAGGCGCCCGTGCCACTGAGCGATATCACCGGCCCCTTTTTCGTATGTGGGTTCCGGGAGTCGAACTCGGGCCCTCGCGCTTGCCGGGCAGGCGCTTAAACCTCTGAGCCATCTCACCGGCCCCCAGGATAAGTTCTAAGTAAAAGGAAATGCAGGCTCAAAGGGTCTTTAAGACCTTCTGTGGCTGACTTACAGCCACTGTTGGGCCAGCTGAGCACCCAGCAGCAGGGAGGTGCCCATCTAACCACATACTCTCTGACTCCAGGTTTTTTGGCTGTTGTTAGTTTCAGATTTTGTTCTTGGTTTGTTGCTTTACTTTTAGAAGGGCAATTTATTAGGCAAAATTTCATCAGTTTTTAAAAAGTTTACACTTCTCTTTTGACACTGACATTGAATACATGTGTGTATGTATACATAGACACACGCTTACATATGTAGATTGATTGCCCTTTATACTTCTTTTTTTTTTGTGGGTACGGGGGGGGTCGACCTCAGGACCTCGTGCGCCAGCAGGTGCTCGTGCCGCTGAGCGATATCACCGGCCCTTTTTCCGTATGTGGGATCCAGGAGTCGAACTCGGGCCCTTATGCTTGCCAGGCAGGCACTTAAGCCACTGAGCCATCTCACCGGCCCTGCCTTATACTTCTTGTGTGACTAATTTTTTAGGTTTTCTATTGTGATATTTGACTTCTTATGATTTATATATACTAAGGGATAGATTCATTGTCTGTCACATATCTTATAAATATTTTCCCCTTTTAGCATATAAATCTTTTATGGAAATATTTTACCTTACTTTAAAAAAAATTCACATAGTTTCAGACTTACAGAAAAACTACAAGATTAATACAAAAAGTTCCCAGATATTCCCCAAATGTTAATATTTTTTGCCTGTGTTTTATTCTTTTCCTTCTTTCTTTCTCCTATTTCTATAACTTTTGTTTGTACCCTTTACAAATAAGGCTGTGGCATTTTAGAAAAATAGCTGTATCAATTTTAGGATAAACTTTATTTTTTTGAACAATTTAGATTCACAGAGAAATTGAGACGACAGTATAGAATCCCCTGGAATCCCCTTGGACCCAACACCCAATTTTCCCTGCTATTAATATCTTACATTACTATGGTACATTTGTTATAATGAAGGGATCAGCACTGATGCATTACATTTACCTAAAGTCCATAGTTTATTCAGATTTCTGTAGTTCCTTTTTTTGTTTTTTTTTACCTTGTGTCCTTTTTCTGTTCCAAGGTCCCATCTAGGACATCACACCACAGTCGGTCATCGCATCTCCCTGGGCCCTTTATGGCAGTGACAGCTTCTCACACTTCCATTGTTTTGTTGACCCTGACAGAGTTGAGGTGCACCGGCCAGGTATACTGTAGAGCGTCCCTGATACGGTCCGATGTGTGTGTCTCCCAAATACACATTTTGAATCATAACCCCGAAGACGATGGTGTTAGGAGATGGGGCCTTGGGAGGTGAGTTTGTCTTGTGGGTGGAGCCCTTTGGAATGGGGTTAGTGCCCTTCCTAGGGGCTGAGAAGGCCAAGTTCTTTCTTTCCTCCTTCTGTATAAGGACACAGAGAGAAGGAACAGGAAACAGACCTTACCAGACCCCAAGTCTGCTGCAACCTTGATCTTGAGCTTATCAGCCTCTAGCTATGTCTATGTGAGACATAAAATTTCCATCTTCTAATTCTGTTTTATGACAAGCTACCCAATTTATGGTGCTTTGTTTTTTTGTTGTTGTTGTTGTTTTGGTACCGGGAATCGAATTATGGTACTTTGTTATAGCAGCCCAGATAGACTAAGACAATTCTCCTATTGGGATCGGTCTGATTTTTTTTCTCATGATTTGACTAGAGTTACTGGGTTTTGGGGGGGTGTCACAGAGGAAAAATGCAGTTTTTAATCTCCTTGGATCAAGGGTGTGCGCCAGTACCATGCTGTATCACTGTCAACTTTGCTTGTATCGCTGTGGTCACCTTGCTGAGACATTCATAACATCCTAAAGCCTATATAAACAAAATCTGCCACATTTATCTGATATCTTGAACAAAATTTGGAGGTTCAAATTATCTCTGAATTATCATGAAAACTGTACAACGGCCAGAAAACCGTTACATTGCGATTCATGGTTCTGAATAAATACATGGATGGAAATTCTCTCAATGTAAAGTTAATTTTATACAGTGTGTTTGGGGGGGAATGTTACCAACTAGGAATTAATGTTAGAACATAAAGTCTTAAAATCTGTTCTTTAAAATATTTCAGTGTATCGTTTGAACTATAAAATTTTGTGCATGTATCCATATGGAGGTAATATTCCAGAACTGTTTGCAAAGAATGGATCTTATCTGGAACTGATCTAACAGCCTGATGATGTTAATTCTTGTCCTCATTCACTGACACAAACCTTTTGGACGTTCGATCAGTTATATTTCCCACATCCTACCATTGATCTTTTCCAGGAGCCAATGAGAAAGTTTAGTAAAATGATTCTGAATGATTTATTTATACAGAAAGAATGAATTTCCTCTTAGTCGTACATCCGACACCCACAGGATACTTCATCTATGTTCTGGAAAGGAACATTTTCAGGGGAAATTTGATGCCCAATTGGTGTTTCAATGTTGCCAGTGGATTTTCCATCTGGCGCTCATATATATTCCGTAGAGGAGTCTAGATCCGTGTCAAAAGCTTGGTTAAGTTCTGAGACAGGGTCAAAGAGTACAAAGAACATTTCACAGAAGCAGGATTTTATAGATTCTCAGAGTGATTTCTCTCTTTTTTGTTAGTTACAGGATGAAGGGGACAGAGAAGGCACGGCTATTTTGTGATTACAACCTTACTATAAATAGTCAAAAACAAGGAAGGACTTCACAAAATACACAGGAGAGCAAATGGTTTTCTGTTTAGAGAAATTGGAAATTTATGATATGTAGATATCTGGAAGAAAGGTAAATGTTTTCTTCTTCTAAGTCATAAAGTATAGACTTTAAATGAGTGCATTTTGCATAATTAACAAGTATGGTTTTACGAAGTTTTGTTGTTTTTGCAAAGAGAGAGATTTAAATTAGTAGCTGAACTTAAGCACTACGGAAAAATCTAAGAGAAAATAAACCTATTATAAAACCAAAGTTTTCACTGAAGTCTTTGATGCCTATTTTACCTAAAAGCAGACAGGATTCCAGATAGAAAGGGTCCATAACAATGACGACACTCCTGCCTTGCCTTTTGAGGGATGTTATCCCTTCGGTCCCTGTCAAGCAAGCACATGTCATGTTTTCATGTTCTGTTTTCTGGTCTTGTTTCCACATCCCGGAGTGTGACTTCAGGAAGCCCACATGGTTCCCACACTTCATTCCTGGGATTGGACTCCCTTCCCAGGCCTCCTCTGCACAGCTCTGTCACACTCTTGAGTAACAGCCATACGCAGTCCCCTCTGAACACTTTCCCATCCTGCTTGTTCTAATTTGGACCCGAAGTGTCCCCCAAGGCCCATGCGTTGAACGCTTGGTCTCCAGCCCATGGTGGTGGCACCTTTAAGAGGTGGGGCCTGGGGCAGGAGGATCCCGAATTCAAGACCAACCGGGACCACACAGTGAGACCATGTCTCAGACAAAAAAAGGAGGTGGTGCCCAGGAGAAGGAGGTCATTGAGGGGGTGCCCTCAAGGGAGATATCGGGACCCTGGCTCCTTCCCCTCTCTTTGTGCTTCTTGGCATCCCTGGGGTGACAGACCTCCTCCTCCACTCCTCCATGTGTCCCTGCCATGATGTACGGAGCCACCACAGGGCCAAGTGACTGGGGACTGAAGACCTCTGAAACCATAAGCCAAAATAAGTCTTTTCCCTTAGTAAATTGAATATGTTAGGTATTTTGTCACAGTGACAAAAAACTAGCACACTTGGACTTAGACAACCAATTGACATTCATTGTTTAGATTTTCACTTTTCATGAAGGTATCATAGGACCTCAAATGGCTGTGGGATGTCAACCCTGAATAGGAAAGTCTAAATGTATTTCTTCAGACAGGTCTTGATTTCAGGTGATTGGGAATTCATTATTTTTATGAGAGAAAGTTGATCGTGCTCCTATAAAACGTTTAAATGTTGACCTTTGCCACCACACCATTCCGATCGTGTCTAATCATGACTCTTCAGACACAATCGAGCGAGCCTCAGGCACAGATGTTTACGACTCAAACGTTCGGGCCTTCCAGGAACCAACCTAGAGATTTCTCCACGCGTCTGCAGGCGCTGAACCTCAGGATGTCTGCGATCACTTTCCTGTCCGCCACGGTGCCCTCCAGTTTGTTTCCCAGCCATGGAAAATGCCCATGAGAAAAAGTTGTGCAATCGCTAACTGTTAGTCACTTTATATTTCCTGTATTTGCTGCTTAATTTCCCTGGTAGCTGGCAATAACATCCAGGATTTAAGTTGTTGAGGGTTATTCGGGAAAACCCACATAAATGTCTAAGATGAGGTTTGGCAAGCTATGAATCTCGGTGACCTAACAGTGTTATAACGAGAGATTTCATCAAACAGAGGAGGCAGGAAATCCCTAACCCTGCCAGACACCCACTGGAACTTACTGTGGGCTGTGGACCATTGTAAGATAAAAATGGATTCTACACAGTTTTAAATTTGATAGCTGCTGGAACAAAAATTTGGACCCGAATTTTAGATGCAAAGAGAGTTATTTAAAAATGGGCATCTTAAGGGACTTCTTAGAGAAGAAAAGAATGGAGTCAAGTTCCCGTGCAGCAAGATTATTGGCAAGGGGCGTGAGCTCACAGGGGCGTGAGCTTGGCTAAGGATGGGATGTACTTAAGCCCTGACCATTCAAACAGGTCAGCTAGGGCCAGGTGGGGGGACCGATTTCTAAGCCATGCTGTTTCACACTCAAGAACCTAACGAGCATAACTGAAGACAGCACTGTATAAAATGAGGTGCTATGTTTATTTTTATTGCTGTAAAAATGGCTTGTTGTCTTTTGAATGTTAACGCATCCTAGATGTTGTTTGATAGCTTACAGGTTGTTTTTGGAGACAGTTTCCCTATGTGGTCCAGGCTGGCCTTGAACTTGTGATCTCCCTAATTCAACCTCTCAAGTGCTGGGATTATAGGTGTGTGTCGCCATGTTCAACTTGATAGTTGTTACGTTTTAATTACTTCAATGCACTTTGCCGGTTGTTTACGTGTGTCTTTTTTTTTTAATGGGGTTTTGATCTAAGAATCTGATCAAATTCTGCCTCAGAATGTGATGGCTTTTTACTGAAGAGGCATGTATACTTGCAAAGAAGTCTATTGTCCTGGTACTTATTTTTCTCCATTTATACCAAACGTCTATCGTAATTATTCACTCATGCTGGCTACTCTGTCAAATTCTTTGATTTTACTTCTATCATTTTGTTAAGTACTAAAGTCATTAACTACTAGTTAACTCCTTCCTTCCTTCCTTCCTCCTTTCCTCTCTCTCTTTCTTTGGTGGAGTCGGAGTGGAACCCAGGGGCTCGTGCATGCGAGGTATGGTCTGTACCCTTAAACTATCCCCAGACCCCATGACCGTAGCTATTAAACAGCCCGTGTTACTTAGTGACAGGGAAATGCATTGTTAAGCAGTTTTGTCATTGTGCAAATGTCACAGAGTGTATTTATACCTGGGTGGTATGGCTATTTATTTATTTATTGCATGCTGGAGGTGAGACTCAGGGCCTTCACGATGAGTTCTGGTTTGTTTTGTTTTTTTTTTTTTGTGGGTACCAGGGTGTCGACCTCAGGACCTCGCGTGCCAGTGGGCGCCCGTGCCGCTGAGCGATATCACCGGCCCCTTTTTCGTATGTGGGATCCGGGAGTCGAACTCGGGCCCTTGCGCTTGCCGGGCAGGCGCTTAAGCCGCTGAGCCATCTCACCGGCCCTTCACGATGAGTTCTATCTCCAGCTCTTTTTATTTTTTATTTTGTGACAGGGTCTCACTAAGTTGCTAAATTGCCCAGGTTGGGCTCTAACTTACAATCCTCCTGCCTCAGCCTCCTGGAATGCTGGGGTGACAGGCGTACATCACCACGTGCATGTGGCCTCTTGGTAGAATTGTGAGTGGTGATAAATACAAGTAGGAGGCCGCTGCCGGCCTCATGAAGCATATTGTTTTACAGTAAGTTTCTCTTAAAATAGATGGCAGTACGCTCTAAAACAAAGATTGCAAATATAGCAAATGCATCAGCCATTGACATAGATGTGTATTATCATCATCAAGTGCCATGTACTGTGTATAATTGTGTGTGCCGCTCTTAGGGGACTGGCTGAACTTAACTTGTTTACAGCAGCGTCACCACAGACATGAGAGGGATACGTTGTGCTATGACGGCCACGATGTCACCAGGTGACACAGGACATTCTCAGCTATAGTCTAGTCTTATGGAACCACCATTTAGCTGCAGCCCAGCACTGACCATAACCTCGTTTTGTAGCACACGACTGTATACAGAGTTGCTAAACTTTCATTGTTTAAAGCACCTTGTTCTACTAAGTTCAGCATGGATTGAGCGTTTTTATTGCTTAATGTCCCACAGCATGGTGGCTTTTTCTGCGGCGCTGGTGTCATCGAGGCCTCGGTGGTCAGCTCTGTCCTTCTTAGATCTGGGAGGCATCTTAGACCGTGGACCGGATCCTTCCTTCAGAGCCAGTGTCTGCTCGTGTTTCTGTGATTCTTAGAGAAGGAGACGAGAGATCGTAGCTCTCGCAGAGCCCAGTCTGTGTGCACAAGCGTCTAACGCATCTCCAAGCGGACGTCAGCAGCCCGGACTCTCCCTGCGCTCCACCCCTTGCAGGCTGGGGTTTCTCATTCATTTCCTAGGGTGGCCACAGCGGTTGGATGGCTTAAAATGCCAGTTCATTCTTCCCAGCTCTAGGGCCAGAAGTCCAAAACCAGCAGAGTGGCACTCTCTCTGCAGCTCTGGGTGGCATCTTCCCTGGTCGCTCCCCTGCTTCTGGCTGTGGCCATCAATCCATTGCATCCCCGCCCCTACCCCTTGCTTTTGAGACAAGATCTCACTATGTAGTCCAGGCTGGACAAGTTTGAGGCCTACCTGGGCTACTTAAGTGACTTCGAGGCCAACCTGGACTATATAGTCAGATCCTGGCTCAAAAACAAAACAAGACAAAACAAAACAAGAATACACCCTTCAGGTCACAGCCAGTGACCACCTCCAAACAGACCCTGCCTCATAGTAGCACCTTTGGCTCTGAACTCATCCACGGGTGAATCCACTGATGGGTACAGCGCCCCCATAATCCAATCACCTTCCAAAAGCCCCTCCTCTGAACACTGGAGAGTTTGGGGGGACATTCTAGATCCAAAGCATAACACCCTGGTGCTTCCCAACCCCAATACTTCCTTGACTCATTCTCTAAGTCATTCAACAGTCCTGGCCTTATTATGATCTGCTGGTTCCATTGACCAGAAACTAGATTTGCTGTGCATTCAGCAGAGCTAATCCTTTGCTCTTTGCACCCATTTTACAATATGTAGCTTCTTTTGGGGGGAGAGTTTAAAAAGTGGTTCACAGGTTTAGCATGGGTTTTTCCCCCCGTATTAAAAACTGTAATTTTCAGGTTGTACGCTGTCCCTCAGTTGGTAAGTGAGTTGATGTAACTCATTCTCAATGGCTCACAAAATGCTGGCCCTTCCACTGCATCTTCTGTGGCCTCCTGGCTCTTATCCTTGGAGCCCACTTATTTGAGCATCTACTCAACCCACAAATATTTATTAAAATCCTGCTCTATCCCAGGCCGTTTTCTAGGTGGTGGAGATAATATCAGTGAACAAATGATGTTCCTGCCCTCATGACTCTTGCATTTTAGAGACAATAAATGGATTTATACACAAGATGGCAACTAGAAGCTGGGTGTGGTGGTGCACACCTGTAATCCCAGCACTCTGGGAGGCTGAGGCAGGAGGATTGCAAGTTCCAGCCCTGCCTGGGCAAGTTAGTGACTTAGCGAGACCCTGTCTCAAAATAAAGGGCCAGGGATGTAGCTCAGTGCAATGCCCCTGGGTTCAATCCCCACTACCAGGAAAAAGCAAAACAAAACAAAAAAACACAAACAAACAAAAAGATGAAAAGTAGAAAAGTGATTTAAAAATACAGGAAAGTTAAAGGCCAGAGGGGTACTAAAGAGGCTGTTTTTTTTTTTTTTTTTTGTGGGTACCGGGGGTCGACCTCAGGACCTCGCGTGCCAACAGGCGCCCGTGCCGCTGAGCGATATCACCGGCCCCTTTTTCGTATGTGGGTTCCAGGAGTCGAACTCAGGCCCTCGCGCTTGCAAGTCAGGCACTTATGCCGCTGAGCCATCTCACCAGCCCTAAAGAGGCTGTTTTTGATGGCTTGTCGTTGATACAGTGATACTGAGCAGACAGACAGCCAATTGCGAGTGAGCAAGAAGATACAGGGGAAGCTCGCCGAAGCGCGTGCAAAGGGCCTGAGGCGCGTGTGTGCTTAGTTTGTTCAAGTGACAGGTGAGGGAGGGTGAGTGTAGGAGACGCCCCAGAGAGGTGGCCATCTCAAGCCACTGTCCCCTGCTCCCCTGGGGAGTGCCGGCCACCGGGGCTGTCACAGTCCTAGGATACCCCTCCCCTCTCTTCTTCCTGCTCTCTACACCGTCAGTGTCTTTTGCTCTAATCATCTTTTCTTTCTCCGAGAGGTGGTTTAGATGCTGCCTCCCGCTTGTTCTCCTGTGTCGTAGCACCCCATAGAGCCGATCACAGCGGGACGTGTGTTTTCTTCTTGACTCTCTTGCCCCACCATCCCAGCTGGCACCTGAGCGCCTATGGGTCATCGTGTGGGCTGCACTGCCGTGTGCCCCTCGCACCCGGTACAGTGCCCCAGCCAGGGTGTGGGGAAGTGGTGAACAGGCATAACCTGCTCTCAGTCAACGACTTTTCTTGAGCAGTGGAATTTGGTTTACAAAACATGTCCTTCCTGCCAGTCATGGTGGTGTGTGCCTTTAATCCCAACACTCGGGGAGGCTGAGGCAGGAGGATCACTGTGAGTTTGAGATCAGCCTGGGCTACACTGTGAGTTCAAGGCCAGCCTGAACTACACAGCAAGACCCTGTCTCAAAAAACCCTACAAACATACTTCTTTTACCAAGAGGAGAAGAAGAGAAGAAAAGAAAAAAGCACCTATAACCAAATATGTCCCTACTTCTCATCTTATTGTCTCCTCCTCCCATATTTGCTAACAAAGAACTAGAGCTGGTATTCCTGAGATTCCCCTCGCTGACATTTCTCAATTCCTGTGACCTGCAGACGTGTCCCCAGGGCTCTGTTCCTTCTGTTATCTTGTGGCTCAAATTCTTACTCAACCTACTTTCTCCAGAGCTTCTTGATTTTCTTTTCACAGATTCTTCATAATGTTACTCTAAAGGGCGTATGACTATTTCCTAGCCTGTGTTTAAACAAGGAAAAAGTGAAGTGCGTTGTGGACAGCCAGCAAGAGTATAAATCAATCAGCTTGCCCTGGGGTTTGTTCACTGTTCTGCGCATGCCCAGAACAGGTGGCCTAGGCTGGGGTGGGGTGGGGTGGGGTTGGGGTGGGGGTGGGGTGGGGTGGGGTGGGGGTGGGGTGGGTGGGGGTGGGGTATCCCATCAGGCACTGCCTAACTGATGACCACCTCTCTGGCCTCCTCTCTGCTCCTTCCTGTCCGATAAGATGCAATCAGCGGTGACCACAGGACCCAAGTCACATGTTACAAATGGCGGGGCTGAAAGAAGCCCCCGAGGCATTGATTGTATCTAGGACTCGCCTGCTGGCAGCCCAGGGTTTCTGTGGCTGACTCCTTATTAGGTGACAACAGTGTCCCCCTTTGGATTAGGCCACAGCAAGTGGCTTTCTCTCCCATGCACCTGGGTGCAGTTAGCAGTGATGCACTTGCCCACCTGTCTGTGTGTGTGTGTGTGTGTGTGTGTGTGTGTGTGTGTGTGTGTGTGTTGAGGGGACACTGATGTGGGGCTTTGAAGGATGCAAGGAGCGAGTGATTGGGAAAGGGGGGCAGCAGGAGGGGATTCCTGCCTTCTCTACTCAGAACGGGGGCTTCTGAATCAGGAGTTCATCACTGGCTTTCAAGAATTCCGGGACTGGGGCTGGGGATTTAGTTCAGTGGCACAGCACCTGCCTGGCAAGCATGAGGTGCTGAGTTCGATTCCCAGTCCCACCCCCCCCCCAAAAAAATTCTGGGACTAAGACTTCTCCAATGCCTCTAATCTTGGTTCTGAGGTTGAACCTGCAGAAGGAGAAAAACCTCAAAAAACAAATAGTAAAGTAACCCTAATAATAGCTCAGGCATGGTGGTGCACCCCTGAAATCTCAGTACTCCGGGAGGCTGAGGCAGGAGGGTTGCAAGTTTAAGCCCAATTCGGGCAACTGTGCTACTTAGTGAGACCCTGTCTCAAAATAAAAAATACAAAAAGGGCTGGAAAAAAAAAAAAAAAAGTTCTTAGGTCCAGTGTGCCAGACGCTGTGTTTAGGGATTTCTATGTGCTGTTCATTCCGAGCTTGCCGCCACCCTGAGCCCAGTGCTACTGTTGGGCCCAGCTGGAAGTAAAGAGAGGCGAAGCAGTTGTGTATGTGGCACAGGAAGTGAGTGGGGAGCCGGGCTGGGAACCCAGGCGCTGTGGGCTGAGAGCCCTGCTCATCGGGTACCACAAGCAAAGATCTGGCCGAGCCTGGAGGACGTGTTTATGTAAGTCCTCTTCTTTTCACTGTTCTGAGGATCGCTTGTGCCTTGATTCCCGCTCACGTTATATGGTGTAGATGCTCATGTCGTATCTTTTATACTCTGCCCAAGCGCTACTGATTTATGCCAAGATGTGATTAAAAAAAATAATGACCCCCCAGTGTGTGCAGGGCTGATTCCAGCTCTTGGTCCATTTCTGTGCCCTGTGCTCCAGTGATGCCCTCTGATACCTGACTTGCTGCCCTGGGCTCAGGCCCAGCGTGGAGAGCAGCCCGGGACTGCTGCATTTGTTTCTTCCTTTCTGTTTCAGTGCTGGGATTCAACCCATGGCCTCGTGCATGCTAAGCACTAGTTCAAAAGTCAGAACCTGTTTGTTGCCACAAGTCAGGGACAAGATGGGGACAGATACTGAGAGTAAGCGTGTGATGGGTGAATCCACCTGGTTGCCGGGTACGGCCTCTTGAGGTGCCGGGAACCCACATGATCAGATTTGGGGAGCGTGATCTGGGTTACGGCCAGGGGCAACCAAACTGTGGTTGGCTCCTAATGCAGTCAGACAAAATAAAGCAGAAGTGGCCCTTCACCAGGACGGCCTGAGAGTCACTGCTCCCTCCCATAGCAAGTGCTCCCATCTGTGAGTCATGGTGGCATTTCGGGAGGTCACACCTCCGAGCACCTAACCATGCAATTGTGAAACTGTGTTCCGGTTGTTCTGTGCTTGCAGCATTTAGTGTTTTTTTTTTTTGTTTTGTTTTTTGTTTTTTGGTTTTTTTTGAGACAGAGTCTCACTGTGTAGTTCAGGCTGGTCTTGAACTCACTATGTAGCCCAGGGTGGCCTCAAACTCCCAGCGATCCTCCTGCCTCAGCCTTCTGAGTGCTGGAACTTTACTAGATTTGGGAGATCCTTCAGGTGTGCTCTGTCATTTTCCTAAGCTAGCTTTCTTTTCATCGTTTCAATCTTTGTTTCCATTAAAGATTTTCCTCTAGAAACTTAGCTGTTGGTTTTTTTCAGAGGGTGAGGGAAGGGCTCAGAGCAGGCTCTCAGTAAATGACAATTCCAGCTTTCCCTGGCATCCCTCAGGAGGAGGAGACACAGAGCCTCCTGATTTGGGTCTCACTGGGCTGGAACTCAGCCCACTCTCGCGGAGGTCGCACAGCTTTGGGGTGATCGTGTCCGGCCCTGGGGATCAGTGAGTCTGTTGTCTGGTTTGCTGAGTGTCCATCCTAAGATTTCACCGAAGGAGTTTTTAGGTATTGTTTTCTGCGACTTTCAGGGTAACTATTTCTTACTGTTTTTTTTTTTTTCGGTGACTTTTAAAGAATTTTATTATTTAATTTCAATATACATGTATTAGTAATTTAATCAACCTTTGGAAATTATTTTAACAACTTCCTATCCTAAGTAAGAATAAAATTGCAGTCTAGGGCCGGTGAGATGGCTCAGCAGCATAAGCGCCTGCCCAGCAAGCGCAAGGGCCCGAGTTCGACTCCCGGATCCCACATACGAAAAAAGGGGCCGGTGATATCGCTCAGCGGCACAGGCACCCGCTGGCGCGCGAGGTCCTGAGGTCGACCCCCGGTACCCACAAAAAAAAAAAAAATTGCAGTGTAGACAAGACAAAGGTGCATTCACTACCAACTGAATACTTGACCTGGTCGTTAAATTATTCTCCAGACTATCTATTTATGGACATTTTTATGGTATTTGAATTTCTAAATCAGAATCGGCTCTTACTTGAAAAACTTTTCTAGGTTTAAAAAAAAAACAAGATTACAGAGTTGCCTGTATCCAAAGTGAGTTCTTCTGACCTTAACAAATTAATCTTTTCCTTTTCTTCCTTTTATTATTATTTGCTTTGCTGGCGCTCAGGGCTGGAAGGCAGTGGTGTGCTCACGGGGCCTAAAATATATGCGTGTGCATTCACCTTGCTTTCCTTGGTCACTTATCTTGGTGACTTCACCTCTCTTTTAGTCGCTCGCAGCTAATTCACTACGAAATGACTCAATCTGCGCCTCCTCTCCAATCCACTGCCCACAGCTACTTGGCTCTTGGTGGCCTGACTCTCACCTCTGGAGCCCGGCGTCTCCCTTTCTGTGAGCACCTCTGGCACCACTGCCAGCGATGGCTCTAGAACACAATAGCCGATCATGTCACCTGCCGCTTCCAAGCTGTCCATCTCCATTTCTCGCAGGAAAAAGAAAAAGACAAGATAGACCATGAGCCCAAAATACACATGAGCTCTAACACGCGGCCCTGGCCTTTCAATCCTGGCCCACACTGCCTTCTTCGGGGCTGCTGTCCTCACCTCAGGGACAAACCCACGACTGGGCTCTTGGCCAGAACACTCTTCCTTAGTCCCCTGCCCTCCCCCTTTGCCTAGCAATGAATGTTTCCCCGTCCACACCTCGTTTCCCCTTCCTCGATGTTCACTTCCGCCCTCCTCTGCTTCTATGTAACGAAAATCCCAATGCATTTTAAATATTAATCTAGGTTACATAAGCTTTAAGTACTGTATATGTATCTAATGATCTCATTTTAATAACAGCATTGCAAAGTGGAGAGACCTTGGGCTCTGGATCACGCCGCCTGCATTCCAGTTCTGGCTGGGCTGGGTTATCTGGCAAATCACTGCAGCTCTGTCCTTCCGCTTTCTCCTGTGACATGGGACGATCGCGGTGCCACCTCTCAGCCTACAGGGAGGACCTGGGCTGAGCGCTTTACTCATTCCACGAAGACACCATTGTGTTTCTTTGCAGAGTTTTATTTGAGAAAATACCTTAAAGTACTTATGTTATTCCTGTATGTATTTGTTAATCCACAACTGGATAACTGTAAAAACCAGTGGTACCAAATTAACTGTTGGTAGAGTTCTTTGGAAAATGAATAACTTTTAAAATACAGCAATTTTATATTTGGAGGAGGAAAAAGTTGATACAGATTTTGGCTCTTAGTCAGAGGTTTAACTGATGGGTAGATTACCTACAACTTTTAAAACGAATTTACTCTATTTCTGAAGAGTCCAGCGCTAGATTCTGTGCCTCAGAGGCAGTCGTGTTGTCATAGCAACAGAACCCGGACTAGAAAGAAAAACCTCTTGCCGGGTTCCTTGAGCGAGTACATCAGGGAGTTAGATCTGACTTCTCGGTTTTTCCATGCATGGTGGATTCTAATATGGGCCATTATAAATGACGCTGAAATAAACAAATTTTGACCTAAAAACCTTTGTGCATCTTTAATTATTTCCTTAGAATAAGTCAATCAAGGCAGAATAATTAGCTCAAAGGAAATGATGAAATCCTTGAATGTGAATTACTAGCTTACCTTCGAATAAATTGTACTGTTTACTGTCTTACCCACAGTGCTTGTGTCCCTTTCCTCCATATTTCCTATCAGCCAATGCCTTTTTTTTTCCTTAAATCTTTTTTAATTCCATAGCTCCCTTAAAATATGAAGAAAAAAGGAGGAAGATATATCTTCCTCACATTTGCATTTCTTTACATTATTAGTTTTTAATAAAAAACTTATGTTTCAGATTCCACTATTTTTCTGATCACAGGAATGTAATAGCCCCAATTTTTATATCTAATACATTTTTAAATTGCATACACTAAGAAGAATCACAAGACCTTACACCCCAAAAATCTAAAGATAGACTTTAAGAAAGAACAACAGAAATATCCACAGTTGGAATCAAAGACACACTGTCTGGAAATTTATATTTTCATTTACTAGGTGGGAGTGTTGTTTCCATAGTAATATAGAGACTTTAGGTACTTTAAGAGACATCTGATACCCATTGCGAACCAATGCAAAGTTTCACGGTAATAGACCGAAGAATGATCAAACCCGTTCATTTAATTTTCCTTTTTATCTGAAAATCTGCATGAATTAGGAAGATTAATAAATGTCTTTTTAATGCTTGGTTGTGTTATGTGTTACTTCACATAGTTTTCTTTCTCAGTACCCCTCAGAATGAGTGTGTATGTGTAAAGGGATATTATGCACGCTAATTTCTAAAAAGTAGATAGACACGAAGACTTTCATCCAAGATAGATATTGTTTAAATTCAAAAAACCTTTGTGGTGCTGAAGGTTTTCTCCTGAGGAGCTGCAGGAAGGAAGGAGTTAAACTCAGGGGCAGGAAGACTGGGGCCAAGGGCTCATTAGGAAATCTGGTATTTCAGGTTAGACTGGACTCCTTTGTTCAAGAGAAAAAGCACTTTAGATTTGGCTGCAGCCTCAGAGGTAGAAAATGAATTCTAGACCTCTCCGGCATGCATCAGAGCCGGAGGCAGGGGCCTCTGCAGTACCTTGAGCAGCGCTTTTCCCCCCAAATCCAAGGCGGTAGCACCCCCACTCCCCATGATTACATTATCTTGTGTAATTACAGCTGCTGCTGCTGACGCCAGATAGATTCGCCTGTCCTAGAGGACAATTGGAAACGTCCATTTCTTTCTTAACGTGGCCATCTTTTTCCTTTCACATTAACTGTGCAAATGATTCTTTAAGTAAAAGTGATAGTGAAGTTGCTGTATTTGCTTTCGGAAGTTTTCCACCTCTGCTTTCATAGCTGAGGCTTCATTGACTTATATTTCTCCAGTGATCAACTTCAGAGTGTAAAATCCTTCTCGCAGTAACATTTTTTTTTTTTTTAAAGGTTGCTTCATCTAACCTGTGACTAATTGGTTAAATAAAAACAACATGTGCTCCTGCTATTTAGGAGTACATTTTGTTCCTGGACAGATAAAAAAGGGGCAGACTGTACTGTTCACTCCTATTATTTTTTACCCCTCCCTTCCTTTCAAAATTACAGACAAAATTCCCATCGGAAAGTTCCCAAGCTATATGGTGTGCCTTGTGTGGGTTGATTTTGAACTGAATTGATTAGGAACTTACCTACTGCGTGTGGACTGACCTTTCATTCAACTGTGTATTATTCTGTAAGAGTCCTCAAATTGTATATTTGCACGCATTCTTTTTAGACAGGCCAGGGGTGTAGAGGACAATGGAACTTCCCCTCCCCCCTTTTCCCCTGCTAGTCAGTCATTGAGCCTCTGAATAAACTGACAACAGAAGGTCACCCAGTGAGAGAATGGCCAGGGGCCAGGTGACCATAGCTTGGTCTTGATGGGGAGGGGAGGTGGCGCAGGCTGCGGGGGCGGGTTGTGCGGCCCGCCCGTGCTGTCTGGTGATAGAGATGAAGTCTCCCAGGTAAAGCCACTAGGGGTGACCGTGTCTGAACCAGGTGTCAGACTCCATCTCTTTTTCCCATGTACAGATCTCAAAAGGCCTCTCCCTGTACCCACGCTTGTTTCGCTCATGTCGATGGGTGTAAATCTCCTTTTCCACAAGGAGAGCTTCTCAGAATCCCCCTGTGTGTGCAGAGGTCTGCAATTTCTCTGAACAACCAACCTGAAATCTGCCAAGGAAATAGGTGTGGGGCGGCACTCTGACCTCCCTCAAGCCCTCCAGTCTGCACAGGCGTAGGAGAGGAAGAAAGTAGATAAGAGAAGGAACCCAGCAGGATGGAAAGAGGGGCGCGCTTGGTCAGCCTGGAATGTAAACGAACTAAGAAATCTGTGATTTTGTGGAAAGAGTAATAGACAAGAAGTCTAAAAGCCCAGAGTCTAGGCTTGGCGGTGCGCTGTGCGTCTTGTGAAATCGTGGTTTCATTTATCATCTTGAGTCCCACTTTCTCTGCTTGTTAAACGGGGTAAGAATGCCTGCATGTCCTGTTTCTGCAGGGTTGTAGTGAGAATCACATGAAACGCTCATGCTTTCTATGAAAGGAACGCGGAAGGATCATTTTGGAAGGAAAATGCGTAGATGGGTGGGAAAGGGACTGTGCATTGGGAATCCGCCAGTGGTGCTGGAGGAATTCAAGACAACTCTCTGAGGAAGTTTTCCTGGATTGTTTTCCTGTACCAAGCTAGGGCCCTGCTCCTTAGATGCGCCCCAAACATGTTCTACCCTCTTGCCTTTTAGCGTTGCAGGTAGTGTTTGTAAGACTGTAAGCTCTGGGGTCAGGACCTGATCTTGTCCACGACTGTATATCTATTAGGCACTTAATAAACAAGTAAGCACTTTCTTTCCATAAATAAAATCCTGAATGAGACAGAAGCACATTGCAGAGGATTCTGCTGGAGACTTAACGCTGTGTGGCAAACTCAGGGGCTAGACACCACCAAACCACCACAGGTTTGGTGCTCGAAGGACTAGGTTTTAGCCCTAAGCATTACCACTTCTTGGCGATGTTACTTTGGGGAGGTTACTTCACCTCTCTTTCCCCTCTATTACATTTATAAAATGTAATAAAAATATCTTTATAGGTTTTGTCTTTTTCAACATCGAGTCATTTTTACTTGCTAGTCACACATTGAATTTGTCAAATGCTCTGCAATATTTTGTCTCTATTATTCCTGCAAAATGAATAACACTACGATACTTTGCAATGCTTCTAAAATAACTCATGAATAGAGTAAGTCATTTTTACCTTTGGTCACATGCAACATTATTGCACGCGTGTGCACGAGCATGCCCGTGCGTGTGTATGTGTGTGGTGCTGGGGGTGGAACCAGGGACTTTTGCGTGCAATTCATTGCTCCACCACGGAACATCATCCCCACCCCCCAGCTTTTCTGGCTTCTTTTTGATCAGGTTGCTAGATGACTTCATCATACAAGTTTGAAGAAAACGAAGTACGCGAGGAGGGAAACGATGGTAGATAAACAAACACACACCGCACTCCCAGGCAAACTTCCTGCTACCCTGAGCCCAGTCCACCGGGGTCCCTGTGAGCTCTGGTCCCTGAACACTGTCTCTCCTACCTCCAATGTGCTTCTCATGCTATAGAGCAAAAATGCTTTAAAACAGTGAAAATGTGACCATGCCATGCGTGCCCCGCAGTTCTCTGGTGACTTTTCTAGTGAACCAAGTCCGGGTCCCCTGATTGCTGGGCTTGCTTCTCCTGTCCTCTGGGGCTCTCCCACTGCCCCCAGCTTTCCCTGTGCTAGTGCCCAGCCATACCAAACTTCTCAGTTCTTCCAGGGAGCCGGCGCTGGGTTCCTTCAACCCCACACCCTGCCCTTGCTCTTCCTTCTGCCTGGAATATCCTGGTCCCTCTGCCTGGCTGACCGCATTGTCATCGAGGTCTCGGTTAAATGCCACCGCCTGGTGGTGGCTTCTCCTGACCAAATGTCCTTGAGTTGTGCTTCCTGAACATCCTTTCCCGGACACCTGTCCGCTGGGAACTGGGCGGAAGCGCTCCTGTACCCTGGAACCGCAGCGCACAGTGCCGCGCTTCGGAGAGGAGGAGGTATTGCCACCTAGCCCGGGTCACAGCACTGACTCTCCTGCAATTCTGTTCATTCTGTTTGTCATCCAGGTTCTGTTCTGGGGGCTGGGGACACAGCAGTGAGCACCACGGCATCGGACTGTCGTCCCCCTCAAGTTTCCATTCTAACGAAACAGTTACACAGAGCACCAGGCAGTCGGGTGTCATGCAAGAGGGCATTTTGCTTCCATCTATATATGTAGTAAAGAAATATGGGGGGGCTGCCCTCTGAGGAATGGACATTAAAATCGTCCTTTCAGATCAAATTCAACATCAGGCCACTTGTCCCAGCGCAGGGCCAATCCCATTCCTCTGAGAGAAGATGATTTCACTGAGAGTCCAGTCTAGGGACCGGGGATGTGGCTTAGAGTTAGAACATGCTCCCTGGATTCAACCACCAGTACTGCAAAAAAGAAAAACACAGGCATGCCTGTAACCCCAGCACTCAGGAAGCTGAGGCAGGAAGATCACCACAAGTTGGAAGCCAGCCAGGGCTACATAATGAGTTCAAGGCCAGCTTGGACTACGTAGTGAGACCCTGTGTCAAAAAAAAAAAAAAAAGAGCGCTCATTCTAGATCAATTAAGTTGTCTATATCCGATGTTTGCCTCACTATATAAAAACTTAGTTTTGTAGTAAGCCTTTTGAGGAAAAAGAGACTAAATTGTTACTCTTCTTCAGTTTACACTGAAGTAAAACCATATTAAATACACTTTATTTACTAAGATCTTGGGTCACAGTGCAGTCCAAATCATTCATCCCATCATTCATCCGTAATGCAGATTGAGCACCTACTATGTGCTGGTGGCTTTCATAGTACAGTATGGCATAGTATTTTACAGTATTGCATATTGTTTTTGCAGTACAGTACATTATAGCATTTTAGGGTACAGCATAGTATAGTACAGTAATAGGTGCTTGAGGTTTCTTGAATGGATTAGAAATTTTGCCACTGTGTGGGCTGGCTGGCTGTACATTATAAATAGGTTTTTAGAGTTCATCAGTCATTTTTTTATTAAAACTTTTATTTCCTGGCTGGCTCCAGGGCAGAGTGGCTTGGCAGAGGAGAAACAGTTCATGGCAGGCAGAAGATAGCAAAATCAACAACCAACCTTAACAGCATCTTTCTGGCCCTATTATACTCTATCTAGGCTGCCAGGATCAGGGATTTTCCAAACCAATCAGCGGACTGACCCAGCAATCACCCACCCTTAATCCCAGCATCGCACTACACATCAATCACACGCTCTAGATTTAGCCACCTCTGAAAAAATCCTATGGCTACATGAGGCTCTGGGGGACATCTAGACACAAAGCATCACAATGCTACGAAAAGCGATGCTGATAAATTAGATATATTGCTGGATGCTTACACCCAGACAATGGATAAACTTTAAAAAAAGCTACTGAGGAATAGTACCTGGTCGAGACTACGCCATCCTCAGTCTAACGCTCTCCCACCTGAGCCTGGCTGGAACCATTGCTTCTAACTCAGCGCTGAATGATAAACTGCAGGACCTCGGTGTCGTCTACACCGCAGGGCTGATCTATCCTAGTGACACAGGGCTGGGGCTGGAATTCATCTTCCTTCAACCGTGTTTCTCAGTGGCAGCTAAAAGAGATCTTGCAATCAAGAAGGGGTCAGTTTGAGTATCGATTTGCGTTGTTTTAGGCTCACAGAGTTCTCGGCTGAGCGGTGTTCGGTGTTTATTTTGGCCACACAGATGACACGATTGCGCGACTCAGAGATTTGAGGTGACCTAAGGTAAAACTGCGAGGCCACACCAGCTAACGCTGACTTAGTCTGTATTGTGAATCTCAGAATAAGCAGGATTCAAAGGATAAAAGGAAAATCCACTAAAATGTCATGTTTCCGTTGCTTGTCCAGTCGGATATTTTTGTCAAGTTTTGTGTTATAAAAAAAAAAGCCGAAGCTTAGCATCATTTTTAGCGGGTGTGCAGCGGGGCAGCGAGGCCAGGGGAGGCCAGAGGGGCAACCTGAAGGACAGAGGCGCTCACAGCTTTCTAGACGCCCCTGTCCCGATGATGGAAAACGGCTTGGCAGGAGCCCTTTCCGTGCAGGCCAGAAGGGAATTTGTTTCCCAGCTGTTCTGGAGCACTTTCCTTGTTAGTCTTTGCTCCCACGGTCTAAAGCAAATACCGGATCTTAGCGCCTACAGTACTGGTCCAGGACCGCGCTTGACTCTTGGTGAGTCACAGAAGACGGGGGCCTCCTACTGTAACCTCCGCCACAAACCCGCGCCTTCCCGCCTCCCCTCCCGGCTCTGCCCTTGACCTCGATCATTATCGCCTCGATGCGGTAGTAAACGTGGGGCTTAGACGTGGATTCTTATATTCCGCTTTCTTAAACTGTGCTACTCAGGGGCAGCTAAACGATCTGGCAAGACATATTTCATCTTAGCTTCAAATATGGAATTCTAGCAAGCCAAGGCAATGGAACTTGTCATTGTTTAAAATTTCCCTACAGCAGCATGGTGCTGCACGCCTGTAGTCCTAGCACTGGAGAGGCTGAGGCAAGAGGATCTCCGAGAGTTCAAGACCAGCCTGAACTATAGAGTGAGACCCTGTCTCAAAAAAACAAAACAAAACAAAACAAAAGCAAAGCCATTCTCCTACATAGTCATCCTTTGGTATACTGGGGGGATTGGATAGCAAAAGCCACAGAGGCTCAATTCCCTTACACAAAATAGTGTGGTATTTGCATAGAACCTACGCACTTTCTCCTGTTATACTTTAATACAATGACGCAGTACGTAACACAAGCGCCTGCTATGTAACAGTTGGTAGACTGTATTCTTCAGGGAGCAATGGTAAGAGACAGAACTCACAGACACTGAGCACCAGCTATATACTTCGGGGTGTGGTAAATTATTAGTTCCTCGAAGAGGAAAGGCCATGATTAATTTGAGACTTAGTTATAATTTGCTCCTACTTCTCGGTAAGGATGAGGCCTGCTGCCTGTATGAAAACTTGTGCCTTCAACTCCCTCTCTCTCGTTTTCCATTCCTTTTCCAAATGATAAAAGTGGGACGCAGACCGAGAGTCGCAGGGAGCAGGGAGGGAATGGAGGAGATTTTACGAAAGAAGAAGAAAAGAATTCAGATGCGTTCCATGCACGTACCATGATAAAGGCAATCATCATGTGCTGCAAACACGGACTAATAAAAAAGGAAGTAATTAAAAAATTTAAAAATGAACTTGTCCCCTACATAGAATGACCTCTCACCTCGTTTCTCCTGCTTCTGCCACGCCTCCCCGTTCACCGAGGACAGAAGAAGTAGAGTTCTCGCCCCGGTTTCCAAGTTGTGGGTGCAGATTAACACACAAGCGCAGCACACTCACCAAGGAGCACAGATGAAGTGCGACTTCAGAGACAGTGACAATCCCTTTCTGGCCTCAGTGTATCCTATAACATCAACCTGTGTCTTTCAGCCTAGGGTTTTGCTTCCTTTCAGTATTTTCCAGAATTTCGTCCCACCGGACTCCACCTACTTTGAAGCTGGGGAGCACATTGTCGTCACCTCCCCGTCCCTCTCTGTTCTAGGACGTCCCACCCCCACCCCACTGCAGCGCGCTGCGCTGTTGACATCTCTGGTCACAAAGCTTAGTCGAAGGAGTCGCCCCGGACCCTGCTTCTGCATGTGGAGGGGCAGGCGCACGGCGATGCGCGACCCAGACTCGACTCGTTTGTCCTGGGCTGAGAGGAAGAACCTGACCAGCCGACCCAGGGCAGGGAGGTGCCAGGTTGGTGGAATAACTGGAGCAGGCAGGGCATTCGGTGGCCACAGTTGGGGTTGGAGAGGAGGGTCAGTGGTGGCCGGAAGTCGGACAGGATTAAAGGAACGTGTTGGGTTGACTGCTAGCAAGTTATTGGTGATGCCGGAGTCTGGAAATCACAGAGCAGGGACAGCTAATCTAGGCTTCCTTGGCAAGGTGGATGTTTGACCACAGTGAATGTTTCTAAGCTGGGCACGGTGGCGCAGGCCTGTTATCCCGGCACTTGGGAGGCTGAGGCAGGAGGATCATCGTGAGGTCAAGGCCAGCCTAGAGTACAGAGTGAGACCCTGTCTCAAAAAACTAAGCAAACAAAATGAACAATGGTTTCCTGAGCCCCAAAGAAGGGATAGACACTGTGCATTTGTAGGACATGTACTGTGAATAGGTGACATAGGCTTTGTTCTCACGGAGCTAAGAGTGAAATAATGACACCAAGCCAGCCGAACAACTGGACTGGACCAGTCCTCAGAGGGAAGCAACAAGGAGCCCAGCGCTGACCAGCGCCCTGATCTGGGGGTCAGCAGAGGATCCTCAAGGATGTGACCTTTCAACTCAGACCAAAGGACCCACAGGGGTGGTAGCGGGGGTGGGGCAGAGAGCGACTATCCCAGGCCCTGGAAAAGCAATCTCGAGGCTTGAGGATAGGGACAGTGCGAAAAGGGACAGTGTCGGGAGTCCATGCCGGGGGTTTTAAACCACCACGATTTGGGCCTAAGGATGATTAAGAAACTGGTGTGCACGGATGGCACAACACAGCCAGTTTTGCAATGCAGTAGAGGCCTAGGTGAGGGGGCTGATGCGTGGGCCAGCGTCCAGGACGACGAGGTGGGACCCACGCTGGCTCGGAAGGCAGGAGGCGCTTGGGGTTCAGGGGCCTGGGGAGCTCAAGGGTTCTCTCTGGGTAAACTCTTGCGCTCATTTGTCAGCAAAGGAGAGAGCAGTGGAAGAAATGAGCTGGCAGAAATTAAAAGCACCCTAAACCCAAACCCTGATCCTCTAAGGGGAGGAGAGAAGGGCGGATGAACATACAGTTACCTTTGTAGGTGGGAAGGAGAGAAGCTGAGGTTTGAAGCCAGATCCACAAAGAGGGGTGCAGGTGTGTTTGGGGGAGAGTAAAACCTCCCACTGCAAATGCATTTCTTTTACATTTTCTTTTATCTTTTTGCTGTGGTACCAGGGCTTGGACCCAGAGCCCTACAAATGCTGGGCAGGCGCTCTGCCCTTGGACTGCAACGAGCCCGCGTGGATTTCTGTGGCATCGTTGAATCCAAAGTCCAGAGAAGCCGCAGACCTCTGCAGATGCAGGAGCTGCTCTGGAAAGTGTGGGGGGCTTTACTTGGGCGGCTTTGGCTGTGTCACAAGACAGCTCTGGCTGGCCATGCACCCCCTTCTCCGGCCCCAGCCCCCCACCTCCTCTCTCCATCAAAGCCAAGCCTTTGTCCCTGCATGCAGCTTCCCTGAGGCTCCAGCCGGCTGGGCCCTTTGAGCCTCATAATGAGTATCCAGCTCCGTGCTTGTCAGGCGGAGCATGTTCTTTCCTTTTGTCTGTCCATCGTCAGTTTATTTTATAGATGACAATCATCAGTCCTTCAGAGGGAAGAGAATAAGTTTAACACTTCCGTGCACGTTCTTGGAATGAGGTTGCAGCAGGGAGATGGTTCACAGAAGGACGCAGTTGTTGCTGAGAACGGGGGAGAGGATGGGACGCGTCTGCGTAGCCCCTGCACATAAATCATTCACGTAGATGCAGGCTCTGCCTGTGTCCCCCTGTACCTTGGAAAGTCCATATTTCAACCTTAGAGTTGCAAACAAAATCAGGCAGTTTCAATTTCCAAACATCGAAGCAGACATCATGAAGTCCATTAAGTAATCTTCTTTTTCCTGGATTCTTGGCGTACAGTAGTTTGTTTTACTCTTGGGATCAGTGGTTAGTGGAGGGTGGGAAGGAGAATGGACCTGAGAATTTTCTTCCAGGCCGGGTGACGACGCACCTCTGTATTTCAGATGGCATGTTAATAACGTGCATTCCGTGCTAACAACTTAGTCCAGCCACAGGGTTACCAATGAGAACCGTGATCTCTAAAAATAGACGCTCACTTCCTAACTTTAATAAGAAACACCGTGAGAAATTGCTATTGCACCAAGTGTGCTCATTTAAAGACCTGATTCAGAAAAAGAATTTGGGTGACTTGACATTCTAAGAAATTATCTGAGGGGTCCACGTCCATCCCATCCTCTCTCTTTTCCATACCTATTCCATAAGTATGGTATATCTGCTAGATGGCATGTGCTCTCAAATTTTATTTTATTTTGTTTTATTTATTTTAACACATCAGATCCGTATCGCAGAGTCTCTGAGTGTATTTGTACGTTCGCGCTATCCCACGTTCGTGTCCAGTCTGCACGAGTTCACCTCTGTCACGAAATCACCTTTCTCCACCCGATGTCTGCTCTTGGGTGGTCAGCGGCAGAAGCGTGGTGCGCTGGCGCCATGTCGAATCGTAAATGAATGGTGGACACTAGCTGGGGGCAGAGGCTGGCTTGGCAATTCTGAGATAAACGCAGCTGGAATAATTTTCAGGTGAACCCTTGGCAAACCTTCAGCGTATGCCGGGAAAGAAAAATCTGTGGAGAAGATTCAAAGACTGTACTCAGCAGCCTTCACCCCACCTTTCAAGATCGCTAATGAGCAATGTTGTCTGTGTTCTGTGGCGGTTAATGAACGCTCTGGGAAGAAATTAGTTGTAAGTGAGTTGGATCCTGGCACATTGTAAATACTCAATGAGTTTTTTTTTTTTTTTTTTAGTGGTACTGGGTTTAAACCCAAAGGCAATCTATCACTGAGCTATAGCCCCAGCTGTTTTGCTTTGTTTTGTTTTGAGACAGGGTCTTGCTAAGTTGCCCAGGTAGACCTTAAATTTTCAGTCTTCCTGTCTCAGCCTCCTGAGTATCTGAGATTACAAGTGTGAGCCACTGTACCTGGCTAATATTGTTTTTTAAGAATTATTATTGGGCTGGTAGAGTGCTTGCCTAGCACGTGCAAGGCCCTGGGTTCAATCCCCAGCACTGAAAAAAAAAGAAAAGTTATTATTTAAAATTATCAGCGTTCTAGAGTTCAGTTAGAATCATTAAGCATTCCTTTCTCATACAAAATAATTCATATGTAGGATCCTGCTGCAGGCCTGAAAAGGCTTAGAGAGATTCTTACCAACATTGTATTTGAAAGTCTGATCACGGAACAAATTTCTATCTCGACACTGCTGGCCTGGCAGCTCTAGACTGAGATCTACGAGTTAAAAGAACTTTCATCATTGTTAAAGTAGCTTTCAATTTTCTTCCTCCGAAACTGACTGCTGTATCGCAAAGTTTTCAGTTGCTCGCAGTTCCCTCGGAGAACCAGATACGTCTTGCAGCAGCCGTGAAGCTTCGCCTTTCTAGTTCTGATCCCTTTCTGCGTCCCCGCGAGGCCCGCGGCTTGGCCTTTTCCCTGAATGTATATCCTCCCTTCGGCGTTTCCTGTTCCATACTGGGAACCAGAAGCTTCCTGAATTATCTCATAGGACATTTCCTGACCTGTGAATCTTTTGAGCATGAAGATCATGTTTTTCCCTTCACCAGCCTCGGATTCTGGTCTCCCGGGGACGTGTGTGTATTTCATTACAGCCCTCGGTTTCCCGCACTCCATGATAAATATGTGGGTTACAGTGTGCACATTCACACAGGACGCCGAAGGTTACCAGGACGGGTTTATTGCTTGTTACATCATTTTACTGTGGAGCTGATTCATTAGATCAGTTTATTTAGCAATTAAATAATATTAAATAAGGCAACTGTACAAACTTCCACCAGCCCCTGGCTTTGCTGACTCCTCCACCTCCTCCCTCTTTAATCAGCAGCTTGATAAGGGTGCCCTGTACTCGGAGGGACAGGCCTTGACGGGATGTAGCACGGACTATTTATTAGGGCCATCTTGCAGTTGGGTGTGGTGGCCCATGCCTGTAATGCTGGCACTCTGGGAGGCTGAGGCAGGAGGACTGCAACTTCCAGCTCAGCCTGGGCTATTTAGCTATTTAGTGAGAACTTGTCTCAAAAAAAAAAATAAAATAAAATAAATATATATATATTTTTTTTTTTTTCCGGTACCGGGAATCGAACTCATGACCTCACGCTTGCTGGACAGGCGCTGTGCCGCTGAGCTATATATATCCCTGGCAAAATAAAAAATTTTTGAAAATTTTTGAAATGGGCCAGGGATGTAGCTTAGTGCAAAGGCCCTGGATTCAATCCCCAGTACTACAAAACAAAACGAAACACCCCCAAAAGAGTACCATCAGTATAAACCTAAAACCAGGGAGTGTTCTTTCTTCTCATTTGTTTATTCAATTATTTATTTAAATCCAGCTGGATCTGTGGGTACTTATTTCACTCTTTGGGTTATAATGCTTCATTATCCTATTTATTTTGTTGCTAGTGTCTCAGTTTCACCGATGGAGCCTCCCCTTCCCAGGCTCCTGGGTCCTTGGGCCCTTCTGTTTTTTGAGCACATACTTATTTTCTGGCACAAGTTGTCACAGGGTCATCTCACATTTCCCTGATGTTCTCTAAGGAGCCCTGAATTCATTTATTGGAGAGTGGGGTTTAGAAACCAAGATCTGGATGTTAGGTGTGCTTACTGCTTCAGGAAGGTCACTGCTCTTAGGTCTTCTCAGAAGACAGAACTAAGAAGCACACCCCTATTTAGAGCAGTGCATAACAGCTAAGTCTTGGAAGTGCCCTATGTGTCCATCAATAGAAGAACGGATAGAGGAAATGTGGTGTTTACACACAGTGGAGTACTACTCTGCCATAAAAAAGGACAAACTTGAGTCATTCATAGGAAAATGGATGCACCTCGAGACCATAATGCTAACTGAAATAAATCAGACACATAAGCTTAAATAGCTCATGGTTTCTCTTATATAAGAAACCCAAATTATAAATAAAGAGCAAAATAAAAGATAATAGGAAGTTGGGAGATAGCTCTTTCTCACAGGGGAAGGGGATCAAGAGATGGAGGGAGGGGGGTAGTGGGGAGGGGAAGGGGATGACACAAGAAATTAAGATGTGTTACATACATGTACCGACTCCACACAAGGAAGGGGAACATTATGTACTGCAAACATGGACTAATAAAGAGAATAAAAATAAATATATGTGAATTCGCTAACACCTATTCTCCCCTGTGCGCGCACCTCTGTTTATTCCTGTATTTATTTACCCATCCATGTGCTTGCGTGTGCGTGTGGCGTGTGTGTGTGTGTGTGTGTGTGTGGTCCTGAGTTGATAATGATCCTTTTGAATCCAGCTCGACACGAAGCCCACACTACCCCTGCCCGTCCTTGGTAGCAACTTCTGTCTCCAGCAGTAACCAGCAGGGTTCTCACGATTCCCCGTTATTTACTTATGTATCCACTCGGCGCATGAAGTAGTTTCCCATTGTCACCTTGTGACGGCCCGGAATTGAAAAGCGAGACAGGAGGAGGCTGGGCTCTCCACATAACAGTCGGGGTGCCCTCCAATGACCTAACTTCCAGCACCAGGTCCTGCCACTTCCCAATAGTGCCACAGGCAGGGACCAAGCGTGCATCACCTTGCGAGGGGCGGGCTCACCAGTGAGAACCCATCACGACAGTTCTCTTGCATCTTCGGCATTACAGAGCACAGCTAACGTTCTCCCGCCGACGTCCCTGAAGTTAGCGCTTTCCTTCTCCAACCTCTTCGGGGAGCTTCTGTTCTTTGCTTTTCCTATGGCTAAGGTTCGTCTGTTACTGTTTGGGTTCCTCGTTGGGTTTCTTCCACATCTGGGCTGATTTTAGTATTAACTGTCTTCGTGATGGGGGAGGGGTGAGCTGTGAAACACATCTCAAGTCACAGCTGTCTAAAAAGATACACCCAAGAAGGGCCTGGGATACAGCTCAGTGGCACAAGGGCCTGCCTGGCAAGTGCAAAGTCCTGAGTTCCATTCCTGGAACCAAAAAAAACAAAAGAAAAGAAAAGAAAAGAAAGATACACCCCGAGAATTGTTGTCCCTTCCCTTTTCTTGAGACAGGGTCTTGCTATGTAGTTCAGGCTGGCCTCAAACTCACTATGGAGGCCAGGGTGACCTCGAACTCACCGAGATCCTCCTGATTCAGCCTCCTGAGTGCTGGGATTATAGGTGTGTGCCATCACATCCAGCTACAGTTTGGATCTTGAATGTTGCCCAAAGGCTATGTTGAAGGCTTGATCCCCGCCTGTGGTGCTATTGGGAAGTGGCAGGACCTGGTGGCAGGAAGTTAGGTCATTGGAGGGCACCCCGATGGTTATATGCAGACCCTAGCCCCTTCCTGTCTCTCTCTTCACTTCCAGGCCGTCACGAGGTGAGCAACATGGCTCCCTGCCATGTTGTGCTGCCTCGCTGTAGGCCCAGAGCAACAGGCCTGGGTGACCATGGCCCAAGACCTCTGATACCAGGAACCAAAGTGAACCTTTCCTCCTGTTCAGGTGATTATTTTGTCACAGTAATGGAAAGCAGATCGACACACATTTCTCGTCCCTACTTCCCCTCATTCTTTCCACCCAACCTATCCCTGTGGTTTGCAATCTCATTTTTCTCTGGTTTATCTTTTATTATTATTACTAATAATAAAAATTATTCATAATTATTATTAATAATGCTGGGGATGTAACTCAGGACCCCATGTGTGCCAGGCAAGTGCTGTGCCACTGGGCTACATACATCCCCAGCCCGAATGCAGGACAAATTCTGATTTTTTTTTCTTGGTTTTTTGAGACAGGGTCTCTATGCAGTTCAGTGGCCTTGAACTCACTATGTAGTTCAGGCTGGCCTCGAATTTGTGGCGATCCTCCTGCCTCAGCCTCCCTAGTGCTGGGATTACAGGCGTGCGTCACCACGCCTGGCTATGCAGGACGAATTTTGACAGATGTGTGCATGTGTGCTGTGCAGACCCCTCCCAAGATACACAATGCCACCGTGCCTTCCTGATGTCCCTCCCACACATCCCTTCACAGTTAATTGCTGCCCCAGCTCAAGACAGCCACTGTCCTAATTTTTTTCCACCACAGACTTGCTGTGCGTGTTCTAGGGCGTCCTATAAATGGAATCATACAATTTAGTCTTTTTGGTGAAGCATGGCCCATGTGGCAGGATGTCCCTGAGGGTCGCTCACCGTGGGGCACGTCCCTAGCTCACGCCTTGCCTTGGCAAGCAGTGCCCACCGTATGAAGACTCCACCACTTGTTAGTAATCACTTTTGAAATGTACTACAAAAAGTGAAGATTGTCCATGATGAGCATTCAGCCTAATTTTTTCACCTGTTTCAGATTCTTCTGGGGCTACAGTGACCAGGCTGTGTATATTTTAAATTATTTTAAATAATTCAGCTTTATGCATATTGCCTTTTGCTTTTCTTTTAGAAATGACCCGTGTTCAACACTATTAGACACTTTCCATATAGACAAATAAATGTAGTTAAAGATACCAAATGTTCTGTAACCCCAGTGCTCTGGGAGGCTGAGGCAGGAGGATCACAAGTCTGAATCCAGCCTGGACAATTTAGCAATTTAGTGAGACCCTGTCTCAATATAAAAAATAAAAATGGTTAGGGATGGAGCTCAGGGCAAAGGCCCTTGGTTCAATCCCCAATACTGCGAACAAAACAAAACAAACTCCCCACAAGTTGAAAAATTCATCCACAGAAGCTGTCCTTGGGGGACCATTTCTGAAACACCCTGAGACTCCCCCTACCGTGGGAGGGCCGAGGAAACAGGCATGGGCAGGATGGGGGCCTGGCCTGCGGGTGTTTTAGGCATTTAAGATAAATCAGGAGGGACTCAGAGCTGCAATTTTCCACCATGATCTCCTTTGTACCCTCCAATTCTTGTGAGAACCATAGTTAAATTCAAGCACCACAGTTCTGACAGGACAGTATGACGGGGTTCCATTTTTTTCTTCTTCGGTAGTCCTGGGGATTGAATGCAAGGTCTTCACCCTGAGCTCCATCCCCAGCCCTTTTCATTTTGAGACGGGGTCTCACTCGCTAAATAGGCTGGGCTCAAACTGGCCATCCTCCTGCCTCAGCCTCCCAGAGTGCAGGGATTCCAGGTGTGCACCACCACGCCCGGCTGAGCGCGATGGTGTTTGGAGCTGCTGCGCAGGCTCGAGGTTGCGGAGAACGTAAACGGGTGTGGAATGAACGAGAGCCACATGGAAACGGGTGTGCGCGGGGCCGCGTTTCAGGTCTGCTGGGCGCTGGCTCGCGAGGCGGCTGCTGATGCGCAGGCGCGAGCAGAGACCGGTGCCGGGCCGGCCCGCCCTGGGTGCCGCCTGGACATCGCAGGGTACAGGGAGGCACTGCACACACGGGGAGCATCGCCCAAGGCTCTGGGCACCCCTGGGAGGCACCGGATGTGCGCCGACTTCAGCTGAATAAGTGCACCCATTTTAACTCTCTTTGCCTCTCTTTTTAATCTTTCTCTTTTTTCCTTGCCCCTGTGCCAGGCGGCCACTCTACCACACCCCAGGCCTCTTTTTGATCTTGAATCGCCTGGAAGAAACTGTTTGATCTAACACAGCAACCTCCAAACTTGGAATTGCCTTCTCTCCCCACTGCTAAATAGGAGCTAGAATGGAAATAACTTTCTTCCAAAAGACTTTAAAGAAACATATTATCCTGCGGAATCTCATTTCCAATGAATCAGAGCCCAGTCAATCCCAAAATATCCTCGGCGCTGCGGCTGCGGTTCACTAAACAGGAAAATGACTTCAGCGGTGTGGTCTTTTTTACTCCTCACAGCTCTGCGTCCCATTCTGAAAACATCTTGATTCCCCCCCAAGTACCATGGTTCTTGGAATTACTCACCGGAAATTAATAGTATTCTGAATTTTAAAGTAATTCAAAACACAAGTGACTTTGGGATCACTCTGAGCAGTAGTATAAAAAACAACCAAGCTGGGTTGAGGACGGATTCGTCACCATGGTGCATAACTGCCCCCTACCAAAGATGTGGAATTTCTTTCTTTCTCTGTGTTTACTTGGGCTGCATTCTGGGTCATGGCAACAAACAAGATAAATAAGTAAAATATGTCGGGCACTGTTGAGGGCTAGGGAAAAATTAAGGGCAGGGACTTGATCATGCTGGGTGGAGGGGGCGAGAGCGGGGAGATGGGAATAATCAGTGAGGTGGTCCTGGAAGTCATCACGGAGCAGGCCAAACTTCAGTAGTCTGTGAGTCATGTGGACATCTGGGGGGGAACTGAGCTCAGGCCCCAGGAAGAGTGTGTGCAAAGGCCCTGGGGCACAGTGTGCCTGGGGGACCACAGGGTAGCCGGAAAGTTATGAAGAAGGGGGAGAGAGGAGGGGAGGAGAACAGAGTGAACAGGGAAAGTTCACAGGGTGCTTTTGCCTTTGGGGCTGGGGGTGCCAACTGCTGAGCTGAACCCCAGCCTTGATTTGTCGCTTCTCAGCCACTGGTAGGTTCTGAGCTGAGAAGCAACAGGATCTTTCTGTGGCTTTAGCTCCCAAAGCAGAGAGAGCAGCGGCCAGAAAGCTCTGTTAAACCAGAGCCTGCAGCGTAGAAGCTCAAGAGAAGGAAAAACCAATCCTGTTGTTGTAGTCAGGGAAACAATTTAACACTGGACACATAATTTATAGGATTATTTTATAATATTCACCCAAAGAGTCAAATGCAAAAGAGTGCAGGAGATCTGTCTATGCAGTAGAGACCCAAAGAATCCAGCTGAGGGCCTGGATCCCACAGTGATGTCCTGCACGAGTCCAGCTAGAGGCCTAGAGCCCACGACAATGTCTCAGGCAAGTCTGTACCAAGGATCTGCGCTGGGAAGGCCCAAAGGCCAGTGGTGGAAGCTGGGAAGTCTGTGCCAGCGGGATGGAGGATCTGTGCCAGCAGCTGAGGGACCTGCACTGGAGCCAGGAAGCGACGCTCAAAGTGATGACCAGAGCTCCCCAAAGAGAACCGCAGCCATCCTCAGTGACAGCGAGGACCTGAGCTCCTCCGATGATAACAGCCGAGTTCATATCAGGAAAGCCAGGGTGACAAGCTTCTCCAGGAGGATCAACGGCGCACCATCTTCCCCTCTAGTTCTCCTTTCATGCTGTTGGCAACAATCCTCAGGTGGGCCCTCCATGTCCAGAACCACGCTGACTCAATTCAGCTGGGTGACACAAGTTGGCCACCAGTTGTCAGTCCACCTGTTTCAAGCAGGCCACTCCTCCCGGGTGAAGAAATCAGCATGGCCATCGCTCGGATCTCAGGGCCATCGGGCAGCACATGTGTGATGCTGGTTTTAGAAGGCAGCATTGTTTTTGCGCCCTTCCGCTGGTCACTTGCATCCTGGAGGGAGCAGTGTGGGAAAGATAGGGAACTGGGGCCTTCCCAGCTCAGCACAGGGTGGGAACCCTTGTTTCCAGTCTTGGTCCCGAGTTTGACCTTGTCCTATCCTAGAGCTGGTTACTTAATCTTTCTGGCTACTCAGTTTCCTCCTTGGAGAGAATAATTGCTCCTTACGTTATGGAATTAAGATGTCAATTAATAACGTGGTAATAACCCAACGACCAGCAGGCGTTCTGGGTGTGTTTGAAAGAGGCACAGCGTGAGCCATCGTGGTGACATTAGTGTCACTATTATAAGAAACACATGGTGTTTTAGCGCCTAAAACTGTTCACAGGAAAGACTGTGGGCGACCCAGAGACAGGCGTGAGGTTGGCAGGAAATGAGTGGTAGGAGATGACATTTAATTTCAGGACACTTTGAGGCATGTGGACAGGGAATTTGTCATGCTGCTTGTGAAGGAGTGGACATGTTAGCAGGGTGGGGGGAAAAAGTGTGTGTAAGTCAATCACTTCCTGGACCCTAGATCTGAGTTCCCTTCACGCCAAGGTGGGACAGATCACCTTACTAATTCTCAGTTACTACAGCTGACTTGAATGTATACTTTACATATTTTGTATTTTTGTGTTATTTTTGAGACCTGGTCTCACTGTGTAGTTCATGCTGCCCTTGAATTCACTACATAGCCCAGGTTGGTCTCAACTCAAGATGATCCTCCTGCCTCAGCCTCCTGAGTGATGGAATTATAGGTGTGTACCACTACACTGGACTATATATTTTGTATGTTTGAGCAGCATATTCAGAAGGCTAGCAGGGTTGATCTCTAGGACATATGCCACACAGTTATGGGCGTAAGGGAAATACACGGTATCTATTTTCCTTGGTACACGTTCACTGATCAAACAGTACTGTCAAGTGTCAACGGCGTGGCTCCACTTTGGATCAGTAACGAGGTGCACCACAGTGGCTCTTTCTGGAAGTCACAGGATGACTGGTGTGTGATGACAGTAGGCCAGTGACTGAGGGCACTAGAGGTTATCTGTCCCTGGGGATCAGGACGTCTGTTGCTCTCCTGGGCCCTTTAACTGCTCTGCTTATTCAATATTTGTTGATCATGCGCGGCATTGGGTGATGCAGGTGTAAAAGGATGAGTAAGGCTCGGTCCCTATCGCCGGGAGCTCGCAATCTAACAGGGAAATGGCTATAAAATCAGGGAGTTCGCAGTGTGTCATGAGCAGTACTAACATGTTGCAGAGGTCACGGGGTGGGGTCCCTTCAGCGGTGGCGAGGATGGGGCCGCTCTGTCCCGGAGGAGCTGGTGGCCGAGCAGTGCCAGGGCGTTGGATGCAAGGGAAACAGCAGTCGTGTTGTGTCCCATCTTGGAGGCCAGGGAGGACAACATCGGGCCCAGAGGGACGTGAGGGAGAAGGCAGGGCCTAAAAGCCAGCCCTGGAATCGGCGTGGGGTGGAGCAGAGGGCTGCCAGGTCTACCAGAGCAAGGGAGCTGCAGGGAGGAAGCCAGGCCAAGGAGATTTGGGCAGATTTTACTACATTTAAATGTAAAGCCCTGGGGTTTGGCAGCAGCGGGAGGGTCCTGAAGATTTCTGAGCAGAGCTGTGACATCTGTGAGAGGCAGTGTAGGGCCCCAAATCCAGCAGGGATGTGTAGGAGGAATGGAAGGGCTGGTGAAACCGGAAACAAGGCTACTGAAAAGAGGACAAAGAGCAAGTGAGAAGCCGGGGTCAGGGCTAATTAACAGGAGGGCCAGGTGAGGGTGACACTTCATTTCATTTCATTTCATTTCATTTCATTTCATTTCATTTCATTCATTTATTTATTTATAGACAGGGTCTTGCTTTGTATTCCAGGCTGGCCTTGAAGTCATAAGGATCCTCCTGCCTCAGCCTCTTGAGTCCTGAGGTTACAGCCATGCACTACTGTGCCCGGCTCGAAGGTGACATTTTAAAGAAAATGGGGACCACTTGGGGACCATGAATCCAAATGTCAGGGGTTACAAGGGAGGGGAGAGACAACGATTTCTCCGAAGGCTGTGAAGTGAAGACACGGAACAGGGGAGTCCAGATATGCCATCTCAGGGTGGCGAATCGTTATCACCTCTAATCTCGAGAGTGGCAGGGACAGGCTGGTCCTACTGTCTGCTGGTACCTTGACCTCTCTGGGTGTGTGTCTGAATGTTTCTTATCTGCTCCAGGCCCTCTGATCTCCGCGAATGTGACCAGATATTTGGCTGCTGTTTGGTGTGTGTCCATCAGTGTCCATGTGAGCCTGGAGACGAACGCTAGGGCAGCTTAGGTGGGGAATAAAGGTCGTGTATCTACGTGCTCGGGGTAAATGCGCTGTAATTAGATTCCCAGCGCGGGACTCCGTGACTCACCTCTGCCCTTGGAGACTCCACCCGGGGAGCCGCCGCGCACTCCAATATGAGCTCACTCCGTCCGCCGCGCTTCGTAAATCCTGGCAGCGCTCTCGCCGTGATTTTTGTTTGAAAAGGATCCAAACGTTTGGGTAGCAAGCTCTTAGAAGAGCCGTGGGGAGCTCGCAGGCAGACTCGTCCCAAACACAAGCGGCTTCCTCTTGGTGTCACAGGGCGGATTTTGTCCACCTCCCCACCCCGGGGTGACCGGAAAGGCCCCGTGTCCCCAATGGCACGTGCGTTCGACACACTGAACTTTGACCGAGGATCAAAGCCCACAGTGCAGATCTGAGTTTTTTAATCTGGGTTGATTTAAGCGCCTGGCTGGAGGGGGGAAGTAAAACAACTCGGAGTGTGACATCCCGCCGTTAGCTGTGAGCGCGGCGGTTCGCAGAAGAGGCTGCAAATCACGAGGGGCCAGGAGCGCATCCTGAGGTTGGCACGGGGAACCTTTTCCACCGGGAATGAACCACAATCAGAGGGCAGGAAAACACTGGGATCCCTTCAGACTCCTTGCTGTAAACACTGGTCCAACCAGGATTGGCTGAGTATTTCCTGTGATCGGGAGATTGCTTTGAGAAGACCCCCTTCCTACTCTTCGAGGTTTGCATATAATCGTTTCTAAGATAAAGGGAAGGACCGGGCAGGGGAGTCCCCAGTGGTTTGCTGGTGTGGAGCACAGCTTGCACAAATAGGATCTCGGAAACCCATGACCTTGGTGATAATGCTGACAGCGTCCCCTGTACCCACCCCCCAATAATTGTGACTTTAAAAATACTCAAGCAGCAGACGCTGGAGACGGGAACTGATGATTCCTGTTAACTTTAAAGCTCACATCGACTGGGCTGGGGATGCAGTGCAGTGGTAGAGCGTCCGGCACATGTAAGGTCCTGCGTTGACAAAGCACTCCTGTGTCCTTGCGTGCTTTCACACATCTTTCCTCATTCAGTGCCCTGAAGTCAAGAGAGTTTACACGACAGAGAGGCTGCAGAGCTGAGCGCCATCTGGTTTCTGACGCCCTCGTCATCTTCCATTCCCATTTTCAGGTTAGCATTGAACGCGTTGATCACACGCCAATCCTGCTAAGAAGTCTTAGCAAATATTCCTGGCAAAGTGTAAAACTCATGTCACTTCCATGGTCTTGACACATTTTTATTGTTGCTTAGATTTCAGTTTTCCAAGTACTGGTAAAAAACTATCTCCAAACGTCCCCTGAACTGTCTTTATATGAACAGAATAATTCCCAACACTCCAGGGTCCCTTCGTCCACCTTATCTACTGCCACGATTTCCAGTTAAATAATAATTATCTTTGTTACTACTGTGCTTATTCCTGGACTTAGAAGCCTAAGGTTGCCCTGAAGTTAATGATTGAAATCTTGGCGTGGACATTACCGGTATTCACCATTGATTGGAAGAATTCATGGGTCACCCATGAGTTTCCAGTTCTTCTAACCAGCATAATGCAGATGCTGATCTCTAGGGACCCCGCCTATCATTAATGGTTTTTATAGGAGGAATCACCTTGAGCAAATCTCTCTTCCCTACCTGGCCATCCTGATGGACAAGGGTGCTACACCCTTTGTCAGGTCGCCTTTTACACACACAACCTTCTTTTATGGAGTCAGAAACACACAGCTCTCTACTAAAAGAAACTTGCATATTTTAATCCAATGCCTGCTTGGAATATATTTCTTTAATTATAACTCTTTTTTTTATCATCCAGATTTTTATGATTCATTGAAAAGAAACTTAGAGCCCTGTCTGGCTTCTTAAACAAATATATCTAACAAATTTGACCTATTTCAGTTTTGCCATAAAGTTATGCCAAGTCAGTGGATAAGAACGTGTTCACAAACAGCAAAGGCTACAGAAAATGATTCCTAAAAGACAACTAAGATTTTTTCAAGATTTTAAGTTTTTCTTCAGTGATTCATAATCAGTTTTGCAAGTGGAGAGCAGTTTATGAGTCATGTACTTTATGAATCTGTTGTCACTTCCTTAGGAAAGGGCTGCCTTTCCTTATGGCTTTCAAAGTTTAAGCCACTTATCTGAGAGCGGTCATTTAAACTCATTGTTTCTCCTTCTGGATGTTCCTTTCCAATTTCACTTTTATTAGCAGGTAAGAAGGCCTAGGGACCAGTGATAGAAATTATTGTATGGAGCACCTCTGCCCAGAGCTTATAATTTACAGAATTTATATTGAAAAAATACTATAAGAATACCATTTATTTCCAAGTTCTAAATGTGAATTCTGTGTTATCTTGTTTCTGGCTCCCACCACAAGAAATTCTAGCTATCTGCAGGACTCCAGGCAACACGACCTTTCAGCAGAGTGGAAGAGTATTTTTAATTGGAATTCTCTAAAATAGGACAAAACAGAACACCCTCAGCTATTCAGGGAATAAATCAGCAGACTTACGTTGACAGGGCCTTTGAGAAGAGAAAATAGGGCTTCTTTCAGGTTCAGACAGATCATTTACAGTGCTTTTGGATTCCTTTTTTGATCAGGAAATTAGATCAACGCCCTTATAGGGAAAAGTTCATTTGGGTCGCAGGTGTGGCCCTCTAGTTAAAGTGTCTACTTCTTCGTCCATATTAGGTAACAGGAACTGCCTGAAAGGCATTTATTTTTCATTCTGTGTCATTCAACCATAAATGACTCAGTTCTGATATTATTTACCAAGCTCCTGCTGAACTCACAGGAGAGGCAGCTGTAAGGCGCTTGTAATGCGAGTCTTAATATAGCCTCTGTGGGGTACGCTGGGCCAGGGGCAGATGGGGTTATTTTCCTTAAGATCCTATTAATTCAGTAACTGACTCACATCCCAGGGCCTAAACTCCCCAAACTGCTTCATTTCTAAAAATAACGTCAGTGTAATCTGCACTAATTTTACTGTCACCTCGTGAAGCTTATTAACATGAAGGAGAGGTTTCTAAAGGTGACACGAGACAGCATGGGGCTAGGGAAACTAGTAGCAGCAAAGAGTGTCCAGTTTTGAGCGTTTAAACATTAATCTGGCATTCTGAATGTCATGGACTCCCATTATTGCTTTTGAAAATGGCCTTTATTTTTTGGAGAAGTTTTAGGTTTGCAGCAAAATTAAATGGGAAGTGCAGAGAGATTCCGGGTGTCCCCCACCCGCTCAATATCCGGTACCCAGGGTACTTTGTCACAATCGATGAACTGACAGTGACACACCATGGTCACCCAAAGTCCATACTTCAAGTTAAGGTTCACTCTTGTTGTTTAAGGTGGAAGTTTAGATCATCAATTTCAGAGCTGCTGCTATGACTTTTGACAAACGTGAAAAGATATGTAGCCACCAGTACCGCATCACACATAGCGATTCCACTGCCGGGAAGATGGCCTGTGTTCTATCCGGAGATGTTACCTCTTTAGTTTCAAATTTAATAATCTAAATATGAGTGAAAAAAGCCTAAGGTAAAAATCTAAGGATTTAAGTTAAAATCAATGGCTGTTAGAAATCATTACTATTTTACTAGTAAGATTTTTAAAAGAGAATTTAAAAATGAATGATGAAATATTAAAATTAACTGTCAAGGTTAATATTAAGAATTAATGAATTCAGAGCCTATATCTGATATTTATTTAGTCGTCTGAGAAACTTTAGCCAGGAGACAACGGAAACTATTCCCAATACCCAGATATTTGGAATTTAGCTAAAATTATGCAAATAAACAATAATAACAAAGGATGGGGAAAAACTCCAAATATTAGGAAAGCAAACGTATTTCTAGATAATTCATGCATCAAAGAAGCAATCACAAAAAAAATTAGGAAATATTTTGAATTGAATGAAAGTGAGAATATGACCTGGGGATTTGTTATATGTGGCTACAGAAAAGAAGTGGAGATCAGTATTAAATGCATATATCAGGGGGCCGGTGAGATGGCTCAGCGGCGTACACACCTGCCTGGCAAGCACGAGGGCCCGAGTTCGACTCCTGGAACCCACATATGAAAAAAGAGCCGGTGATATCGCTCAGCGGCACGGGCGCCTGCTGGCGCGCGAGGTCCTGAGGTCGACCCCTGGTACCCACAAAAAAAAAAAAAAAAAAAAGCATATATCAGGAAAAAGGGAGGCTCTAAAATTAATAATCTAAACTTCTACTTTAAAAGGTTAAAAGAAGAAGAGCAAATTAAACAGAAGCAAAGGTAAAGATGCAAATGAAACTAATTGAATAGAAAATGGTAAAAACACAGAGGAAAATTAATGGACCTAATAGTTCTTTGAAATGAGTAATAAATTAATAAACCCCTGGGCAGATGGATGAAGAAAAAAGGTAGAAAACACAAATTACCAATATCAAGAATAAAAGAGGACATTATCATGGGTCCTACAGATGTTAAAAGGATTATAGGGAGATATTTTTAATAAACTGAAGTCAGTAAGTTTCACAATTTAGAGGAAAATAAACTCTTTGAAAGATACAAGTTATTGAAACTGACTTGAGAAGAAATAGAAAATCTTAATAGCCTTCTATTTATTAAAGAGATTAAATTTGTAATTTTAAAAACTTCTGACATCAGGCCCAGATGGCTTCATTAGAAAATGCTATACTTTCTTTGGATGCTTGTTCCCTCTAAAATGCATGTGGAAATTTAATTGTCAGCGTGACTGTATCGGTGGGTTGAGGGCATGGCGCTCTGGACTATGCCCACCACCCTTTTGAACTTGGACTTCTCAGCCCCTGGCACTGTGAGCCAGTGGATTTCGGTTGCATTTTGTTACAGCTGCACAAAATGGAGTAAGACAGAGAATTCATCAAGCATTTAAGAAAGATGCCTGGGAACGTAGTTCCGTGTGAGACCACTTGCCTAGCACTGCAAAACAAAAACAAAAACAAAAACAAAAAAATCAAGCAATAAAAACAAAACAAGAAACAAACCAAAACATTTAAGAAAGAACGAATACCAATCCTAAACAAGTTTCCAGAAAATAGGAGAGGGTACACTTTCCAACTCATTTTACGAGGCTCATATTACCCTGATACCTAAACCGGAAAAATTACTATAATTAAGAAAATTAGAGACCATTATCATAGATGCAAAACCTTAACATGTTAGCAAATCAGATCCCACAACCTATATAGATGATAATACCCAGTAGGATTTACTACAGGGATGCAAGATTAGTTTAATTTTCAAAAACAATTAATTCACAGAATAAAGGAGAAAAATCGCATGATATGTGTGTTGGTCATCTCTTCTGAGATTAGATGAGACTGGGCATGTTCTGGGCGGTATGGCTGTGGACTGGTCATCTCTAAGATGACCTATAGTGGCCTCATGGGACTCAGCGTACGGTCATACTCATGGCTGAGATTTATTACAGTGGAAATATATAAAACAAAATCAGCAAAGTAAAAGGGTGCATGGGGTGAAGTCTAGAGAACCTCCAGAATTCCTCTCTGTGTGCTTAATTCCCCCAGGAGTGGCTTGTGACAACAGAGGAAAAATGTCCATCTGGGGCACTCATTAGAACTCAGAGCACAGGTCTTTACTGGGAGTTACATGGGCAACCTCTGCATAGCACACCCCAAATTTCCAGACTCCCAGAAGGAAAGCAGGCATTCGATACAAATCACACTGTTTGTACAATGAGTTTGGCCAGCGAGCCACTCTTATCAGTTCTGGGAATGAGGGAATCCTCCTAAAATCTAAGTCCCCGGCCGAAGGATAATTACTCTAGCCCTGCTGCGTTTCATATGCTTTTTCTGAACATATCTCAACAGTGCGACCCATCCCCACCTCTCAAAAAGAAGAAGATTGGAAAAAGTGAATGCCTGTTCAAAACTCTTGGCAGATGCTGATGGAAGGGAACTGCCTCAAGCTAAGAACATCTACGAGGCCACCAACAGCAGGTGACACCCTTACTGGTGAAATACCGAATGCTTTCTGTCTGAGAATGGGAACAAGAAAGGACGTCCACTCTGACCTGTCCTATGCCATATTGGAGGTCCTGGCCCATGCAATAAAGCAAGAGAAATAAGTAAAAGGCATTCCCTTTTGAAAAATGTAAGACTTCTTATTTATGGACAACATGATCTTGAACATAGAATGTCCTAAACAATGTTATTATACATAAAGAGTAAGCTTAGTAGGGTTGAAAGATTACAGGTCAATATGAAAAGATTAATTGCATTTCTATCCACTAGTGATAAATAGTCGAAAATTTAAATAAAAAGACAATTTATAATAGCTTCAAAATTCATGAAGTGCTCAAGGATAATCTTAACAGATATGTGTAAAACCTGTATGCAGAAAACTCTAAAATATTGCAGAAAAAAATTTAAACAATATAAATAAATCAGTAGCGAGACCATGCTCACTGACAGGAATTTTTTTTTTTTTTTTGTGGGTACCGGGGGTCAACCTCAGGACCTCATGCACCAGCAGGTGCTCGTGCCGCTGAGCGATATCACCAGCCCTTTTTTCATATGTGGGTTCTGGGAGTCGAACTCGGGCCCTCGCACTTGCCAGGCAGGCACTTATGCCACTGAGCCATCTCACTGGCCCAACAGGAATATTTTTTAAAATATCAATTATATCTAAATCAGTTTGCAGATTCAGGGCAATCCCAACCAAAATTCTAACAGTCTTTTTGTAAAAATTGATAAAATTTCTACAAATTTATGATCCAAGTGGATGTGTGATCTAAAATTTATAAAATGCTTAAAGTGAAAATGAAGAACAAAGTGGGAGAACCCCATCATCCAGTTTCAGGGTTTAGTATTCAGCTTCAGTAAGTAATACAGCATGGTATTGGTATGAAAATAGACATATAGATCAATGGAACAATGTACAAATACTGAAAATAAACCCACATACATATATAGTCAATTGATTTTTTTTTAACAAAGTACATAAAATAATTCAGTTGAGGAAAAAGGCTGTCTTTTTTGTTTTTAGCAAAATATGCAGGAAAGACTGGATATCCACATGGAAAATAGGACCCTCAATAATTATTGCACACCTTGTACCGAAGTAATTTGAAATGAGTCATATCTCTTCATGTAAAACCTATAGGTGAATATATAGGAGGGAAATCTTGTTACCTTGCATTGGCAAAGATTTTTTACCTGGGAAACAGAAATCTGGTATCATTAAAAAAAAAATGAAAAGTGGACCTCCAAGTTAAAAATATGTTGCTCTTGGCAAGAACTGATAAGAAAATCAAGGCATGTCATAGAGAAGTATTTGCAACATAACACACACATTCGAAGATGGTCAGCATCCTTAGGCACCAGGGAAATCCAAACTAAAATGACACACACTCACTAACAGGGCTAAAGTGTAAGAACAAGACAACACCAAGTGTTGGTGGGAGTGTGGAATGAAGCGATGTACTTGGAAGTGATTTAATATGGTACAACCATGGCAAACAGCTTGGTCATTTCTTATAAAATTATACATATGAAAAAAATTATACATATGACTTTATTCCGTTCCTAGGCATTTATCCAAGAGAAATGAACAAAGGCCCACATAAAGGCTTGTGTGTGAACGTTCGTAGAACCTTTATTCCTAATAATTGCTGAAGAACTAGAAACAACTTAAATGCCTGCCCAGTGAATAAATTGGGTGATGTCTGTATAGTCATATGTTATTTTTCAATACTGAGGAACAAATTTATGATCCAAGTGGATATATTTTTAAAATATGCTGAGTAAAAGAAGCCAGACACAAAAGAGAACCTACTGAGAGATTCCATATATATGTGAAATATTTTTTAAAAAATTGAATCTAGGAAGCAGAGCTCTGATTGCCTTGGACCACGGGTAGATTGTCCAGATTTACAGGGAAGAAACACAGGGAAACTTCAAGGGTGACAGGAATGTTCTAGATCTTAATAATGATGATAGCTACATGGATGGATGTATACATTTGTAAAACCTCATCATGTTATACACACAGTCCCACATTTTACTTTATGTGAGTTCTATCTCAGTGGAACTGAGTATAAATCTCCACAACATTTTCATCTTGTAAAATTGAAACTCTATTCCTATTAAACAACTTCCCATTTCCCCCTCCTCCCAGCCTCTAACAAGTTCCATTCTACTTCCTATCTCTATGCAAAATCGGACGTGTTTGTCTTTTTGTGACTGGCTTATGTCACTTAGCACAAGGTCCTCAAGTTACAATCACTCAAATACACTCTCTGAGGGGGCAGTGGGGTGGCTTCCTGTAGATCGGGGTGGCTTTTCTTCTGGTCATGTTCCCGGCATCTCCCTGCATACATTCCAGTCTCGCTATTGATGTCACCCTTAGTGGTGTTGGCTGTCATGCCTGTCATTTCTTGGTATCACCATCCACTTTTCAGCTCTAACTCTTCGTGTCTTGCGGTGGGGATGTCTTCTCACTCACCCGGAGTTTAAAACTGGCTGTGGAATGAGGAGAAGGCATGGGCTGAGGAGAAGGCATGTTCGGTAAGGAGAGTTCCTGTCAGAGAGAAAAAGAAGAGGAAACAGAGGTCCTTTCCCTAAGGGACCAGAGAAAGTCACAGCGGACCAGGATGAAGACACTGCCTGGGGCCCTAGGTAAACAATGAGCCTCACTTCCTGGCCATGCCTGAAATCACAGCTCAGACACATTTCCAACCATCCAGCTCTGCATTGTCACTGCCAGGTAGATTTCACAGCAGTGAGTAAGTGTAGTTGGTTTTGACTATAAAGGGACACGAAAGCACCTGCTTTGTTAACTTTTGGAGTCAATCATTATCAAGGACGAAATCTCTTATTAATTCCATGTTTAGCGAGGACCCACAATGTACCACTTATTTTGCTCTCTAAATGAAGGGGAGGCTTGGAGAAGCGAGATGGCCCTGGTTGAATGAATTCTGAAGTGTTGGGATCCGGGGCGAGGGCAGACGAGTGACTGGACAAATATCACACGAGTATCACGTGGATGAGCACAGGGGACTTATGTTTGAGGACCTGGGATCTAGGTAGGCTGTGTTTAGGAGAAAGACATAGTTTGAGGTGTTGGCTACAACCCAGGAAGGAGAGCCAGAAGTCGTAGCAACTGAGTTCAACAGAATGCTGCAGAGGGACTGGCAGGACCTCAGGGACAAATGACATTGTCATGCCATGCAATGAATCTGTCCTGAATGAACAAGCAAATTTATCCAATCCCTGATCCTCGGGACAGACACCAAAACGGCCCATTGAGAATGTAAACATTTTCACTTGCCCTGAACTAAGCCCCTCAGACCCTAGAGATCTATCTGATTTTGGCTTCTGTGTGTGACTTAGAGTACAAGGGCATCGCTGACATTAACAGTGGTGATAGCCTATTTTGTATGAGGTCAAGTTAGGAAAAAGCAAAATACTTTAAGGGTATTTTTTTTTCCTCACTTAAAATCAAAACAGATTTCAGGCTTATGAAAACTATGTGACTTAAACATTTTAGAGTATCTTATAATAACATATCATTGAGGAAAATGGAACTGTATTGTTAGTATCTGGGCAGAGTTGACAGACAGTGAAATGAAAGATTGAAAAAAAAATCTTTTATCTGGAAATTAGATCTTGTAGCTGGATGTGGTGGTGCACGCCTGTAATCCCAGCATTCGTGAGGCTGAGGCAGGCAGATTGCCGTGAGTTCAAGGCCAGCCTGGGCTACATAAGTGAGTTCAAGGCCAGCCTGCACTACACAGCGAGACTCTGTCTCCAAAAAAATAAAGAGAAAGAAATTAGATCTTGTAATGACAAGAATCACTCTACAATTTTCTACACCGCCAACGTGGCACTTGTGGCTGATTGCTGCTGGTGGGATGTAACTCGGCCTTCTCCTTGCCAGCTTTTTGCCCAAACAGCAGTCTAGCTTAAAATAAGACATTTAATGACTGGTACAAGACGTAATAATACTTTAGCAATATTATATATAACATATGTAACCATAATGGGCACAACTATAACACACACCAGAGAATTTGAGACATGCTGTAATGAGGATGATCGTCACATTGTTTGTAATTAAAACTTTGAGTGTATGCCCTGTGCCAAGCACAGCATGGGCTGGTGGTAAAGAGGAGTGAGCACGGTAATAAAGAAGCTGTAATAGCAAGTGTCACCAAGGATGTGGGCAAAGAGAACACTCATGCTTTGCTGGTGGCGTTGGACGATGGTGCAGCTGCTTTGCAAAACAGTTTGGGAAAAGGTTAAACAAGTAGTCACCGTATGACCGAGCAATCCACAAGTAGATATTATCCCAGAGAAATGGAAACGCATGTCCGTTCCATTTCCAAAAGGCTTGCGTGCAAGTGTTCACAGCATTATTCCCGAGAGCTGAAGAAGTGGGATCAGCTCAAATGTCTGGCAGATGTCTGGATCAGAGACGAAGTCATTCGGACAGGGGGATGTCATGGACAAGAGAAAGGAGCGCAGTACGGGACTGATACACGCTGTGGAGAGGGCTGGGTATTGGTCGTTCCCAAATTCTTATGTTGCAACCCAATGCCCAATGCAATAGTGAGACAAAGTGGGGAATTTAGGAGGTGATCAGGTCATGTGCATGGAACCTTCATGAACGGAATCAGTGCCCTTATAAAAGAGACCCCAGAAGCTGGGCATGGGGGCACATGCTTGTAACTGGAGCACTCGGGGGGGGGGGGCTGAGGCAGGAGGGTCAGAAGTTTGAGCCCAGCCTTTGCAACTTAGCAAGACCCTGTGTCAAAACAAAAAAACAAGAAAAGGGCTGTGGATGTAGCTCAGTGCAGAGGCCCTGGTTCAAACTCTAGTACTGAAAAAAACAAAACGGGGGTGGGGGGAGGGAACACCAGACCTCCCTCTTCCCTCTGCCGTGTGAGGCCACCACAAGACTGCGGCATCTGTGAAACAGCGGTGAGCTCACCAGACACAGAACCTGCTGACACCTTGATCTTGGGCTCGCAGCCTTCAGACCCGTGAGAAATGTATTTCTGCGGCTGACGAGCCACCCCAGTCTAAGGCGCTGGTACAGCGGCCCGAATGGATGGAGACTGCACCTGTGCACATAAAACTTGAAACCACGCTGGGTGAGAGCAGTCGATCACCGAAGACCGTGGACTGAGAGATTCCGCTGGTGTGAGAGGGCACGGGCGAATCTACAGAGAAAGTAGACAACCTGATGACCGAGAGTGGGCGGGAGAAGCGGAGTTACTGCTAATGGATGGGAGTCTCTTTTGAGGGTGATGAAAATGTCCTAAAATTAATTGTGGTAGTAGTTGCACAACCCTGTGAGTACATTAAAAGCCCTTAATTGTAGACTTTAAATAGGCAAACTGCCTTGTCGTGTGAGTTATGTCTTAATAAAGCTGTTATGAAAATAATTTTTAAATAATTTTAAAAAGGTGTAAACGCAGCACCCAAGATCCCTGCCCTCACAGAGCTAATTGGGATGAGCCACAAGAAAGCCAGAGAACAGAGAAAGGAGGAAGAAACTTTTGCAAAGAATCGCATCTCTTGGGAGAGCACCTTTCAGGAACCTTTCACTCACATAGCAGGGCTCAGCAGATTGCAAAGGCTAGGCGTCCACGAGTCCACTTTTCTGACCACAGTGTAAATTATGGACAGAATTGTACCTAAAATTTCCCATGATTTTGCAATTAAAACATGGCTAAGTAATTCAGTATAGATGCAATAGTACAGTGGGAATCGGGAAGCCTTTCAGAGTTAATGTTGAAAATATTACCCAGGGGTGCTCGCTCTGGCAGCAAACAGCCTAACGTTGGAACTGTCCCAAGAAGACCAGCACGGCGGCCGTGTATGATGTCATCCAACGCCTCTGTGTTCACGATTGGCTGCTTGAGCCTTTGTTACATCTGGAAATCGTCTTCACGGCAGTGCCTAGGTTAGTGTTGGATTGGAGAACTGGAAGCTATGTGCACACCGGGGACCTGGATTTCGATGGTGCATGCGCACGTGTTTGTGTGTGTGTGTGTGTGTGTGTGTGAGCGCGCGCATGATTTTGAGTATTTCACAATGGCTCTACACTGACTTCTGGGGGTAAGATTTTACAAGAATTTAAACAATGACGAGGAGGTTTTATTATTATTACTATTAACACATTAATTTTACACATTACCAGGGTTCGCTGTGACATTTCCATGCGTGTGTACATCATGCATTAATCACGTCTGGAAGAGAAGTTATTAAGAGACCAGGGGATATTTTAAGGCAGTAAAAATGCTCTGGACAATGCTGTAACAGGCTCACACATTTGTCTCAATTCAAAGAATCTAACACCAACAGCGAACCCTGCTGTGCCGTGGACTTTAGTTCACAATGATCATCGCTTGTGCCGTTGTAATGAGCGCACCACGCTAATGCAAAACATCAGTCGCGGGGTGACGGGGGGATATATTGGACTCTCTGTGCTTTCGGCTCAGTTCTTTCTGTAACCCTAAAACTGCTTTTATGATAGCCTATACTTAACGATAAAGTGAACCAGCCCAGAATCCGTAAATTGTGCACACGTTTCCGGCCATTCTGGGGCAGAGGGTGCTTCGAAAGTCTTTTTCCCTCTTTGGAGCTGGTTGGACAGAGAGGCCACCAGCGGGAGGCTGAGGCTGGAGGACATGGAACATAGGACATGGAGACAGAACAGGGACAACTGAGGGACCCGTGGGCCGCACACAGTGTATGCTGTGTGCGTCTTAATTTTTTTCACGGAGCTCAGATGTTCCGAGCTTGCGGCTGTGAAGCTGCTCTTGCTTTCATTCGGAATTAGAGTCAGGTTCTTCTCCCCAACGTCGTGTACTTGTCCACTGTCCCTGGAGCCGGCCATTGTGCTGTGACAGCAGACGTCATCCCCTGTCTGCCCCATTCCTCCATGCCCCCCACCCTGGACTCCTGCAGGCCACCTCTGTCACCTTACAGAGCCTTCCTTCAGTCCCTTACAAGGTCCCCGAGACCGGGAGTGACTTTCAACAGGACGTTGCTGCTGGCTTTGGTATAGCCAAGGATGATAACAGAGACTTCAGATGGGGTGCCAGACGCACCGGCTCGCAACTCCTGAGGTCCATGTCTCCTTAGGGTGCCTTTGCCGGCAGCAGCACTTTTCTGGGTTATCTTTATGTGCTTTCGGTGTTGGTGCACAGCCTCTTGAATTTTAGCTCTAAATATTAAAAATGTGGAGATCTCAGGGTTTCTCTCTCTCTCTCTTTTTTTTTTTCTTGAATCAGAGTTTCACTACGTAGTTCAGGCCGGCCTTGAACTCACTATGTAGTCGAGGCTGGCCTTGAATTTGCAGCAATCTTCCTGCCTTAGCCTCCTGAGTGCTGGGATTACAGGTGTGAGGGTTTCTCTTTAAAAATCAGAAGGTGGTTGCCTGGCTCCAGCTGTCCTGAGGTGAGCTAGGCTGCCTTTTGGAGTATGTGTGTTCTTTCAAGCTGCCATGGTCGTCAGCCTTCCAAACCACCAGGCACCTCATGCCACTTGTCACCAAATCTTGAGGGCTTCGGCATTGGAAATGCAGGGTCTGGGAAGCCTGTATCCCAGGCCACAGTCTTTCTAATTCTTGTAACTTGAGGTGCATGGAGTTGCTGCTCCCCAAATTTAGAAAGTGAGACCAGATTTCTGCATCTTGTAATCCTGTACATCTCAAGACGCTCAGGACTCTCCTTTCCCACGAGAGCGCATTTGTTAATAGTCCATCTCCTGTCCAAGTGCGGGGCAGGGTGGGCAGGGCAGGGGCAGCTCTTGGAATCCTTTGGGGAGCAGAGGCCACAAGCCCTTTCCTTCTCTGTGCGCCAGTGACAATTGAAACTTCAAATACTTTCCATTTGCAATAGTTCCCCCATTGCCCCCAGCGACAATTCCTAAGGTTTCCATAACCTGGGGTCAACCACAGTCTAAAAAGCTTAATGGAAAATTCCAGAAACAAACAATTGATAAAGTTTAAATTGCACGTGTGAGGAGATCTTGCTCTGTCCTGCCTGGATGTAAATTGTCCCCGTGTCCTTTTATCCACTTTCTCTGTGTCACCTGCCTGTGAGTCACTTGGAGCCTGTCTCAGCGCTCAGATGGACTCGGTGATTTTGCAGGGCTTGTGTTCTAGTAGCTCTTATTTCACTCAAGAACGGCCCCAAGGTGCAAGAGTCATGATGCTGGCAATGAGGGTCCGGCAGAGAGAACCCACAAAGTGCTTACTTAAGAGGGTACCGTAAGACATTTGGGAAAACTGCATTCATACGGCTTTTACTACGGTACGTTGTGATCAATTGTTCTATTTTGTCATTAGTTCCCAGGCTAATCTCTTACCATGCCTAACTTATAAATTAAGCTTTATCATGGGTCTGTGGGTGTTGGAAGAAACAGTGTACATAAGGTTCGGAAGTATCCAGTAGTTGTGGGCATCTACTGGGGGTCTTGGAACGTCCCCCCAAGGATAGGCGGTCACTGTGTACCATGCTGTATCCATTCCCTCATTCTGCTTTCCTTCGACGGCTCCATTTTAAGGGCATCGATGGTCCCAATTTAGCAGGCCATGCCTGTAGCCAGAAATATCTCTCAATCGCATAGACTTTTCCCAAGAACTCTCCATTTCTATGGCTGGGTCAAGGCAGCCGCTACAATCTCAGGTGACTTAGATTCTTCCTTTGTTTCCTTTTTTAACCCCAGAGTTTTAGATTATGAAATTCCTTTGTTAAAAGAGATAAAAATATAACATTGAAACGTTTCACTATCAATTAATGTACACTCAGTCACTTAAAAGAGGGTCCTCTCTGTGGCTGTTTTATATAGACTCAAAAATGCAAATTCTAATCCCTTCGAGAACTGGCTGTGTTGAGAAGTTTACAGAAAGTTGTGGTCTCTCCGCCCTCCTAGAGCACAGATGCAAAGTGTGGGCAGCGGGGAGGCGAGGCCAGGCTTTCAAGCCGTGTTTATACTGGAAATAACTCTGGAAAATGTTCCTATGGCTCCCCAGGGCCTCGGAGGGGCCAGCGCAGTACATGACGAATGAAAACAAACCGAGCCTCTGCGATGTTTAGCAACACTTATAAAAACGGTCTTTCTTCGAGCTTGCAGACGGACCTAAGGGACTAGGAATGAACTTGAAAGGGTGAGGAAGTCAGCACATGGAGCAAGGCCTAAAAAAAATATTTAACCCAACTTTATAACTGATTTAGATAGTGGAAATTTTATAAACAGAAAGTCCATGGAAATCCAGCAGTTTGAAGTGGATATGAGATATTTGTTTGTTTTCATCGATTCCCAGTTTGGTCTTGAAGTCATTCCCCGAGGACAGGGCTCGCGGCTCCCTTCCCGAGCTGTCCCTGCCGCTTTCCACCCACCCCTGGGAGGGCACCATGTGCTCGGTGGCCCTTTGCGCCCCAAGGGCCTGAAGCCTGGCTGGCAGGAACACTCCTGGTTGCTGGATGATCGAGGGACGCGTGGATGTGCATGGAGATATTTCCAGCTGGATCTGAGAGAAAATCCGCATTGCTTTTCGCACTTGGGATTGTTAGGAGGAAAGCATGGAAATCAGCACTCCCACCGTGTGGACACAGGCTCTGCAGGAGGCCTACCTTTGAGAAGCCTCCTGCCTAGGTGGCCTGGCTAGTGCCACTGCATTGCCCCAGTAGGTAAAAGTGAGGGACACCCAGGGCAGAACGAGAACTTCAGGTCCTGGGTGTTTCTGGTGCAATCTATCGCCAACTCGCCTGCCACCTGGGCCACACAGCTCTTCATGCCTAACTTGCTTTGCATTGAGGTCACACTCTTTAAAGTGGAAAGAGTCTTAAAAACCCAATGTGCACCAGGCATGGTGGGGCACACCTCTAATCCCGGCACTCTGGAGGCTGAGGCAGGAGGATCACTGCGAGTTCAAGGTCAGCTGGGCTACATAGTGCGTTCAAGACCAGCCTAAACTAATAGTGGGACCCTGTCCCAAAAAACAAAACAAAAACAAAAACAATAAACCCAATGTGTACATCGCCAGAAAAGCAAGAGGGAAGTTTTTTGTGATGTGAAAAGGAGGTCAAACGTCAATGCTCTTAGGTATTATTTAAAATGGAAATGCATACTTTAGTGTGTAGATTTGTCCATTGTAGCTTTTTGTTTATTGCACCTATTCATGTTCATGTTCATTCCCAGATAAAAAATTCCTTCTTTTTTAAATTTTTATTAGTGCAGTTTGCAGTACATAATTCATGGTGGGGAGGCCACACAGGTACAAAACACATCTTAATTCTCTTTATGCCCCTTCCCCTCCACAAATTCATTCTTAAAATGCAACCATATTTTAAGGACAAGTGTTAGCCTTTGAGTGTTTACTATGTGCGGAGTACTGTTTTGTTTTGTTTTCTTTGGTACCGGGAATCGAACTCAGGACCTTGCACTTGCCAGGCAGGCGCTTGTGCTGCTGAGCTATATCCCCGGCCCTGCGTACTATTTTATTTGTATTAACTTTATTCATCCTCACCAAAACCTGTGAAATATGTATGATTTCTCCCCATTTGGGTAAACTGAGGCACGTGCAGATTAGATAGTTTCTTCGAGTAACATGCAGAGATAGGACTCAAAGCATCCCTAGTTCAAGAACTGGGCTTTTCATATAGAAGCATTTATTTTATTTATTCATTTTTACCTGATACTGCATTTTATTTTGTTATCTTAATGCAACTTTCAACAGAATATAATTTCCAAAAATTCTCTTTGAGGACAATAGAAGCCATAATGTTTTTTGGTAGAAATTGCTTTTGTGTAAACAATATAAACACGCTCACCCAATTATTATTATCCTACTGAGCAACAATTCAAAGATCTTATCTTTGCTAGCAGAATACAGAAATATTTATAGATATCGTTTACAACTGAATTCTACATTTCTAATTTTTTTCAAATAAGTTTTGCCACGGAGCGGGGTCAGGACCCGCCATCCCAAAATGTGTCCCTTTGGTGCATTGATTATTTTGAGTGGAAAGCACTTGAAAGCAGGGAACGCAACAGAAGTGTCCTCATAGCTCCCCCTTATCTGCTGAGCTACATCCTGCAAAAGAAACTTGATCATCCTAAATCCCCTCCGGGGAGTTTCCAGCCCAGGAAAAGCGTCCTTATCTCTTTGCGGGCACTGAAGTCCGGCCACTCCCAGGCACACCTTGTCACCATTAATCACATCTCCAGTTTATGCTCCTAAGTGTCCACTCACCTGTCCTTAATGTCCTTCACGGTGCCCCAAGTGGCCTACATCTCCCACCCCTCTCCTATTGAGATGGTAGAGAACAGCTCAAGTTGCACTGCTTTTGGGGGGGTATTATTTTTCCTCTTATGATGCCCCCCGTGTACATAATATTAAAAATCAATGAAGTATACAGACTTTCTCCTGTTCATCTGCCTGGCGTCAGTTTATTTTGTAGGCTCAGCTACCACACCTGTGATGATAAACGCTTTCCGCCCTTACAGTATATTCCAAGGCAAAATGAAAAAGTTAGAAATGCCCCAAAAGGTGTTTGACTCTATGACCCGAATTTACGTAGTGGGAGACTCCGGCCCCGGGAGGTTCTACTTGGCTTTTCAGTAGCGAAGCAGGTTCTAGAATCCACTTCTGGCTGGACCATTCCAGGTCTTTAGATGAGTATGAACTTCTGGATGCGGAAGCAGGGCTGTTGGGTTTTGATGGAAGGAAAGGAGCATGCTGAAGCCCTCTGGCTACATTCCCAATACTTCAAATCGATTGTTTTCTTTTGGTGGTGCTAGGGATTGAACCCAGGACCTCACTCGAGCAGTGCACGTGCTCTACCGCTGAGCTGAGCCCCAACGCCCCATCTTTGCATCATGACCTGGCCTTGCATTGGGTCACCAAAGAACCTAATCTTTCTGTCCATCTTAACTCAATCACCGATAGCGTTCAATATCGCAAATAGAACAATGGTTAAAATACTATCAAAAGACACATTTGCAACACACTCAGGTGCAGGCAGGGTCGGCTTTTATTTGTGGCTCGCGAATCAGCGTGGCCTGCATTGTAGGAAAGAGACCTCAAGTTCCCACAGGGCAAAAGCAGAGCGGTGGGGTAACAAGGTGAGAACAGGGAAACAAGATGGTTACAAGAATCCTGATTGGTTAACGTTAGGGGCCTACAGACAGATGGGAGCTCCCGTTTTCAGGGAAAATTGGTCTGTTTTGGAATCTGTCAGCTTGCTCTGAGTTTGAGTTGGGCGGTGTGGCCCTTAGCGCAAGCGATTCCATTTGGGTTTGATCCGCTCTGCTGGGGCCAAGGGCAGGGGCTCAGGTCAAAGCATCGGCTCCCAGAATTTCCCTTGAACAATGCCTGGCCGCACTGCCAAGCATCCCATCCCCGGGGCACATCGCCGAGAGGAGATTAACACCAAGCCTCATTCCTCCGCAGCATGTCTTGAGCAACTAGAAAAACAACCATTCTTTCGTCTTGACCAGAGGGGAAGAGGATATCAAAAACTTCTCGACCCCTCATTTCCTGTTAGATTATGAAACAAAAAAGTAAACATTTAGGGGAATGTGGCAGCGCAGAACAATCAGCCCCATTGTGGCATGGACAGTGTTTTTTTCCCTTTTACACCAGCTCGGTGGAGAAGTTGAACGAGAAAAAAAGAGCCAGCCCTGGGCGACAGGACGGGCAGGGAGATACAGCAGCAAGGACTTGATGGGGGCAGCTGTGGACACCTTCAAGGTCAGGGCCGAAGAGACTCTGAGTTACCCAGAATCCTTTTCCTTAAAGGAAATGGTTGTTGGACCTTCAGGAGCCCCATTCATGGTTACTCTGTAGTCTGCAAAGGGGTGAAGGGACCACTCATCGCTAGGCCGGGACCTGGTAACCTGGCTGTGCTTCCGCCCTTCACTCAGCAGCCTTGGCAGAGCCCCGAGTTCTCCCTTTTCAGGGCTCTGCACAGCGGGCTCTGCACTGCGGGCTCTGAGGGAGCAGCCAGACCTTCCCAGACTGGAGAGAGGCAACAGGACAGCCGAGCGTTAAGTCACTGGATCTTGACCGTGGGGAGATGCGTATTTGGGGTCCATGTGAACTATCCTTTCATTCACCCTGCAAATGCATTTTCAGGAACTGCTATGTGCCTGGAATGTGCCGGTCTCGGGAATACCACGGATGTCAAGAGTGTCACTACCCTCATGGAATTCAGAAGGAAAGGGGTGGTTATGACAGTCGCAGAAGCACTGCCATGGAAATAAAGAAACACTGGATGTGGCAGTGCATGCCTGTAAGCCCAGCACTCCAGAGGCTGAGGCAGGAGGATCACCAGGAGTTCGAGGCCAGCCTGGGTGGGTCCCCTTTGATGGCTGCCTTTTTCTAGACAGAGCTCTCTGGAGTGGTGGTGAACAATCCCTTTTCAACTATGTATCTGAAAGAACACAATACAATGCCATTTTTATTTAAAGTTTTGGTAACTTTTACTCACAAACACAAATCTACAGGAGACTCGAGTGCAAACCCCTTTCTTCCTGAGACCAAAGGGCCCATTCACCTTACACACGGCATGGAGTTGTCCCATCCCCTTCTTTATTTTTTCCTTGACCTTTATGACCTCGTAGCTTTTGAGGACAACAAGATGGCTGCTTTGTAGGGGACACTGCGGGTCCCACTGCCCAGCGTTTCCTCATGGCGAGGGTCAGGCGGTGGAGCCAGGAACATCCCAGCAGCCTTGCATCCTTGTATGTGGTGCAGATTTTGATCTGCTGTGGTGCTGGTGGCTTGATAAGCAGGCATCCGCAGCCTTCTTACTAGGAAGCGGCTTTTTCCCTCCATAACAACGTACATATTTTTATTTTTATTAGCCCACGTTTGGAGTACATAATGTTTACATTCCTTGTGGGGAGTTGGTCCGTGTACATAATACATCTTCATTACTTTTCTCGTCCTTTTCCCTCCCTCCCTTGCTACCCCCTTCTTCTCTGGATCCTCTCCCTATTTGAGAAAGATCTATCTCCCTAGCTCCTATTATTTTTTATTTTGCTCTTTATTTGTACTTTGGGTTTCTCATATAAGAGAGACCATGCAATAGTTAAGCTGGGTGTCTGATTTATTTCACTTAACATTATGGCATCCATTTGCCTACAAATGACTCAGGTTTATCCTTCTTTGTGGCAGAGTAGTACTCCATTGTGTGTAATATCACATTTTCTTTATTCATTCACCCGTTGATGGAACAGTATGCTGCTTCCAAGCTTTAGCTGTTATGATGGTGCTACTATAAACATGGTATGCATGTATCACGGTAATGTGATGTCTTTAACTCAGGAAGATACCTAGAAGGGGAATTCCTGGGTCACATGGAATTTCTGCTTTTAGTTTTTTTGCAGAATCTCCACACTGATCTCTATAGCGGTTGTACTAGTTTACATTCCCACCAGCAATGTAGAAGTTTCCCTCTCTCCTACCCCCTACCCCCGCAGCCTCTCCAGCTCTTATTATTTGATTTCTTGGTGCTGGCCAATCTTTTTGGGGTCAGATGGAATCTCAGTGCTCAACATCACTGGGCATTTGAGAAAAGCAAATTAAAACACAGAGATTCCATCTCACTACTAGCATGCATCTTGACAAAGGTCGCTAGAGATGAGCCTGTCCTCAGCGCACTCACCATGCATCCGGGGTGGCTTCGTGGCTTTCCATGCCACCCAGCAGGCCGGCATCTGTTACCATCTTTATTTTGGTGCTCGAATTGTCCCACACTTGGCGGCCCCCCTCCAGCTGACTGCTCTCGTTCTGACTTCCGGTTCTGGCTCACTTCCTGCTGCTCCTCCCAGCTCAGAAGCTGCCGTTCCTCCAAGGAGCCATTGGTGGAGAAAGGAGTTTGGAAATGCAGGTCTGAGGCCAGGTGAGCTCCTTGCTATTGAGCTGCCATGGCCCTGGGAGCGGGGCTGGGCCGCACACGCGCTCATGAAGGTAAACACACATCTGTTTCTGCATCTGCTTTTTTTTTTTTTTTTTTGTGGGTACCAGGGGTCAAACTCAGGACCTCACGTGCCAGTAGGTGCCCATGCCACTGAGAAATATCACATGTCCTTTTTTTCCTATGTGGGTACCAGGATTCGAACGCGGGACCTCACGCTTGCCAGGCAGGCATTTATGCTGCTGAGCCATCTCACCGGCCCTCTGCATCTGCTCTTATTGAGACCCCGAGTCTACACCAGCACCCCTGATTCCAGCCCAGCACCGTGGGCCTTGTTCTCGTCTTCTCCTTTCCCACACTTCATCTCCTGCCCCTGACCCCCATCTTTCCGCAGATGCCGATTTACTCGATCAATCCCTGTAATACCAACCTTCACCTCCACGCTCTGACACCTGCCCCAGGTCGGCCACACGCAGAGGCCCAGGGGCCCGTGTCCCACAGTGTCCTCCTCACATGTATGGCCTCCGAGTCCCTGCCAGGGTGCCCCTCACCTGCCTGATGCCACACTGGGTCCACCCCTCTCCAGGGCACACACTGCACCCCAATGCCAGAGCCCCCAAGTCTACTTCCTCTCCCCTTGCCTGGCCTCTGACACCCACACAGGCAGAGGGGAAGCACAGGAGAAAGGAACAGGGAGGGCGGGGAGATGCTAAGGGAGGGCCGCCCACACATCCTCGCGGCTCCCTTTCTTGGTTTACACCTTTGCAGCAAGGTGTCACCTGTCACCCTATCAGACCCTATGTGTATGGGGCACTGGTGGCCCCAACTTAGTCATGTCCTCTCCCAGGTCCCCAGTCACCCTGCTGGTCTCTACCATCTTGGAATTGGCAGGGCCAGACCATCCCATGTGTCGGCCTCATTGGGAACCAGTTATGGGAAAAGGATGAAGAGTTTTTATTTTATTTTATTTTATTTTATTTTATTTTATTTATTTATTTATTTATTTATTTGAGACAGGGTCTTGCTATATAGTTCAGGCTGGCCTTGAACTCATGGCAATCCCCCTGCCTCAGCCTCCTGAGTGCTGGGATTACAGGCATGCACCACCATGCCCAGGTGGGATGAGGAGTTTGAACTTCTGTCCAGAACACAGAGACGGTAGGCCAGGGACATCACGCAGCTCGCATGTCAGTCCACGTACTTGTGAGGTCATATCTCAGAAAGGGATACCTTTTAAGGTATTTGTCCAATTTAAAAAATGGGAATCAGTGTTACCATTTATCTTGTATTCAAATGGTTTTATCCTTTAAATACTGCAGCTATTTATGGCCTCAGTCTTTCAGTTCAATGCTGCAAAAGCTAATAAAACATGTCAGAAAAACACAACTAAATTAATACCATGATTACTTAAGAGATTTAAAAAGTATAAATGTCCTCCTAGATTCAAGTATAACATTTTGAAAGAAAGCTTGAACCAGTATTGTCCGGTTCCACTAGACTTAATTCATAAACAAACACATAAAACCAAAAAAACCCTTGGACAACCAGGGCTATCATTTGTCTCCTATGACATTTTGATTTCTATGGTGTTTACCTACCTCTCAAATATTCAGCTGGGAAGGTATACATTTTAGGGATTTAAAAAATAGAGGCAAAACCAGGACAACCACTGTCCCCCTCTGGGTGTTCTGGGTGGCCAGGTGACCACTGCTGAAATCAAACGCCACAAACCCCAGAGTGGCTCTATTTAGTAACCTGCAGCAAGGTCTTAGGATTGTGGCAAATGACCATGCTGATATTTTAGTACTATTCCAGCTACAAGGAGTGATTGGAAAATGCTGCAAGTGTTGAAATTTTAAAAATTATCTTGGGGTGGAGCCCTCGAGGTAAGATTACTGTGCTTCTTGGGGAGGGCCAGCTGTCTCAGAATCTCCACCCTGCTTTGTTCCAGGTGCCTCCTCTCCTCCTTCAGTGCCCCCATGTAGGAAGCGGCCCAAGGCCCTCAGCGGGCACGGCTGCTGGCCCTGGACCCCCAGCCTCCAGAACTGTGAGCTCTGCGAACCTCTTTCCTTTATAAACTTCTCCTCCTAAGCCATTCTGTGATAGCAACAGAAAACAGCATGCGAGACAGGGCAGCCTGGTGTTTGGCTTTCTGCCAGAAATGGCAGAGGCCCGTGCTGGTATTTATTATTTATAAGTCTGTCTGTTTGTTTGCTTTCAGCAATGCTGTAGATTGAACCCAGGGCCCTAGCGCACACTGGGCAAATGCTCACCCCCGACTCCCAGGCGTTTATTTCCAGCAGCTCTGGTTGGCCTCAAGGGTCCTAAGCACCCCGGAGAGCTGTGTGCCCAAGGGCTGGCTGGGTCAGAGGTCTCCACTGGCGACTTCTGTGAGTCTCTGGAGACAAAACTTCGCACTGGTCCGCCCCGGAGTTGGCAAGAAAGAGTGGCACGCAGTGAGAGGGTGGGCACCAGGATGCAGAGTCATTATAGTAAAGGAATGGGAGCTCAGAGCCGAGGGACAGTAGAGCATGGGGAGGTGACGAGGAAACACCCATGGGGACTGAAGGACAACGGGCACTATTTTAGTGAGCTCTGTTCACGCAGACCTGTCTGGTGTCACCGCTTCTCTAGTGACAAGAGTGCTGTCCTCTTCCTGACACCAGGTGACGGACACCTTGTCAGGGAGGTTTGCGCCTCACTGCTGAAGGAGGCAGGAAATTTCCTCCTGTGTTTGTCACTTCTCAGGTGTCTTTGCGTCAAAATAACCCTCACGCCACAGGGTGTATTTCGGGGTGGCTCAGTCCGGCCCCCTTCCGGGGAAGCCACTGGCACTGAGCCACTTAGAGAACTGTGTGCCCCTGCTCCTCACCACCCCGCCCCCAACCATTTTATTGTCACTTCGCTGTGGCCCACAGGCTGACACAAGCTGTGGAGGTCTCCTCCTGTGTCCCTGAATCTATGTCCCTCAAACCCACCTTGTCCTCACCACACTATCCTGCTCTCATTCTGATTTCCACCCTCTCTGCTTTCTCATCCTGAGCTAAAGCTCAAAGGGTCACTTCTACTGCTTTTAAAACATTCCAACAGCCAGGCGTGGTGGCGCACACCTGTAATCCCAGCATTCTGGAGGCTGAGGCAGGAGGATCAGCACGAGTTCGAGGCCAACCTGGGCTACATAGTGCATTCAAGACCAGCCTGAACTATGTAACAAGACCCTGTCTCAAAAAACAAACAAACATACAAACAACAGATTCTGTGGCCTTTTTCCTCTTGACTTTATTTTTCTATTGTTTGTTATACTTTTTCTCTCAATTAATGACTACCTGTATATATTTTTGTGACTACTGATAATCTATTTTCCAATATGAAATATTTTCTTTTGCTTAATATTATCTTCATAACATCTCCCTACTTTAAAACATTTTTATTAATCCAGAAAGAGAGAGAGAGAGAAGAAAGAAAGAAAGAAAGAAAGAAAGAAAGAAAGAAAGAAAGAAAGAAAAGAAAAGAAAGAAAGAAAAGAAAGACAAAAAAAGAAGGAAGGGTTTGCCTTAAAGTCCCTAAAAAGCTGTGGCCACGAACTGAGGTCCTAAAATGACCCAAATGTGGAGCTGGGATAGAAGGGAATGAAGTCAGTCCCTTTCCAAGAAGTGTGGCCTTGGAGCAGAACAGAGTGGAAGCGCAGGCCTCCCTGCCCCGCTGTTTCTCTTGGCCCGGGGCCACACCATCATCTTCTCTCCTAACCAAAACAATGCCTGAGATGTTGAAGGTTTTGTTTCGCGTTTCCTTAAAAAGTCTTTACATCTCAACTAATATTTAAGATTTCAATCCACTAGGCGTCTTTTAAAAGTACATACTTAGGTCTGAAACTTGGTCCTCCGAAAATCTGTGAAAAAATTCAAGAGCTTGGATGAATGTCAGAATTCCACAGATTTTTTTTTTTTTTGGAGCCTTGTTTACAAGAACAACAAGACTGGCTCACCCATGCCAGAGCAGATTACTCACCGTCAAATGCCGTCATAAACCCTAAGAGCTCACTGGTTTCCTTTCTTCGCTTGCTGGTGTGAGCTGTATTAATCAGCCACTGGCCATGCTTTGGTTTTCCTCCTTCTCTAACCCACATCCTCGAGAAGAACTGAAGAATTTTCCAGTTATGCAACTTTGCCTAATGTTACTCTGGCACTGGAATGGGGATAGGGTGGGCTTTCTTTGGGATCTTTTTCATCTTCTTAACTTTCTCCCTACTTTTCAAACATTTTTATATTTATTAGTCTGTGTTGGCAATACATAATGATTGCACTCACCGTGGGGAGTTGGAATGGGATTACATCTTTGTTCCTTTTTCATCCTCCACTCCTTGGTCCCCATCCCATTTGCAAATGATCTAGCTCTCTGTTTTCTATTACCTATCTTTTATTTTGCCCTTTAATTTATTTATACTTTGGGTTTCTCATATAAGAGAAACCATACACTATTTAAGCTGGGTGTCTGATTTATTTCACTTAACGTTATGGTCTCAAGGTACATCCGTGTCCCTACAGGTGACTCGGGTTTGTCTTTCTTCATGGTAGAGTAGTACTCCACTGTGTGTAACACACAGTTTCTTTATCCATTCATCTGTTGATGGGCACATAGGCCACTTGCAAGATTTAGCTATTATGATCGTGCTGCTATAAACACGGGTGTGCACAGGTGATGGCAATATGACGTCTGCAACTCTTTCAGGAAGATGCCTAGGGGTGGGGGAGAGCTGGGTCACATGGAATTGCTGGTTTTAGTTTTTTGAGGACTCTCCACACTGATTTCCATCACGGCTGGACAAGTTTGCATTCCCGCCAGCAATGCAGAAAGATGCCTTTCTCCCCATGGACACAGATGGCCCCAACCTTTATCATAAACATTTTCAAACATGCCAGAAACCGAGCAAATAAAACAACGAACCCATCACCAGCTCCCCAATCATTGCCATTTTTATTCTCCCCTCCCCAACATGTTCTATAAGCATCTTAAAGCTGGCCCTAGATTCGAAATAGTTTCACCCACAAACGCTTCAGCGTCCGTCGATGACAGAGGAGGGTGACCCCCTGACACCGACGCAGTGCCATCGTGACGCGGTGCCCTCAGAAACCCTGGGGAGCAGCCGCCCATCAGAGCAGCTACAGCTCCCGTCCTGAGCCTGGCGCAGGGAGGCTGTGATGGCAGAGGGTACGGAGGACTCGCTGGGACCCACGGACACCTGGGCATCTGTCTGCCACACCCTGCTTGCCCAGCCCCCAAATCTCCTGAAAATCCTTCTCAGCCACCTCGAACCCAGAAGTACAGGGAGAAGAGAATCTGGGGAAACCAAGCCACAGCTTTGCAAGACGACCTAGCACAAGCACCCCGCCCTTTCAGAGCTGGTCTGTGTCAGCATCGCCCGAAGATGGCCTGTATGCCACCTCCTGAGCTCCCCGCACTCTGGCCTCTGCTGTCCTCTGATGTAATGGTGGCAGCTCTGTAATTCTCAGTGAAGTTCTCAGTAAGGTTCCTCAGTTTCCCAGTTCCCTCTGGGCCGAGTCCTCCCTGCATCTGGGCTGATGTGTTTGGCAGCAGCCAGGGGACTTTGGTGATCACGGAGCTGGAAGGGCCCCAGGTAGGGTAAATTCCATAGATAGAATTTCCCGCCTCAGGCCATGAGCGGTCTGTCCCCGCCTGGAGAGTAGAAAGTTGACCTTCTCTGCTCTGTGACTTTCTTTGCATGGTGGTGCCCACCCTGTGACACCAGGCGTCATCTGCATGTCCAGCAGGAAGACACCACCCCGCCCTCGCTGCGGGGTCAGGTCACCGTTCTCTATTGAGTGAACCCAGGATACTGAAGCTGACAGGAAGCAGGTCCCTTCTGCCCCAGGACAGAAGCAGATGACACACACCTGAGAGTGTCATGTCCCCAGGTACAGCTGAGCGTGGCAGCCTTCCGGAGGATTTCCTAAAGGGCCACAAACATGGTCCACGTTTGCGGCTGCACCCCTGCACGTGTAAAGTCTGCATTCATTGTTACGATACACAATTTCTCTAGCAATCCATGGCTTTCGTTTAAGATTGAACATTCATCAGTTCTCCTGTTTCTTGAACCAAACTCAGCTTGGGCAAGTCCACTTCCACATGAGGAAAGAGAAACCAAAGTGGGTGCCTGGGCCCCCCAAACCCTCTCTCTCCAAGATTCCCAGTGCTTAGGGAAGTCTGTTCACCCTCTGGCTCTGAATCGATACCCTTAGTGTGAATGTGTGATACATGAGGTGACCGTGTAAATCCTTTCAAGATTTTCACCAAAAAGAAAAAATATTCCTTATGGTGGTGCATGTCTGTCATCCCAACTGCTTGGGAGGCGGATTGCAAATTCAAGGCCAGACTGGGCAACTTAGCAAGACCCTGTCTCAATTTTAAAAAGAGCTGGGGGTGTAACTCAGTGGTAGAGCACTTGTCTAGCACGTATGAAGCTGTGGGTTCAATCCTCAGTACAATAATAATAAAGATGATAATAATTCTTAAAGAATTTATGTAAGAGCAAGAATACATCTGTGAGCCAGAGAGCTCCACAAAGTTCGATTTTCGTTTTGTTTTAGTTTTTGGTATTTTGAGACAGGGTCTCTTTATGTAGTTCAGGCTGGTCTCAAACTTGCACTGATCCTCCTGCCTCAGCCTCCCGAGTGCTGGGATTATAGGTCTGCACCACCTCAGCCCAGTCAAAGTTGTATTCGGAAGCCCCGGTTTACAGCCACATGTGTCTGACAGAAGAATATGCATTGGAAATAAAGGAGACCTATTCTCAGGAGGCCGAACCAGAGCTGGTGGAGACAGGAGGCCCTTGTTGCATGAGGGCCATCAGCATCTAATGTAAACAAAAGGGCGGGGACTGAAGCTGTCTCAGGGACTCACAGTGGATCATGAGGAGCGCTGTGGTTGGACGTGGGGTCTTCCAGAGGCCCACTCTTGCACCCTTCAGGGAGCAGGGGTTTGGACCTCACATTCCTTAGATTGTCCCAATTCCATAAAAGGAAACTCATTCGCTGTCAGGATGAGGGATGGCCCCGGGCAGGGGACTGAAACCTAGTGCATCTGGCAGTGACAGGTAGCTCATGTGTGTCCTTCTATTTAAAGAGTGTGACAGCCAACTTCCAGCTAGTATGAAGAGGTTTACAGTTTCTGGGGTTAAAAAGACAAAAAGAAGAGAGAGGAATCTTAAACCTTGCCTATAAAGGAATTTACTTTCTCAAATCCAGTTTTATAAACAATACCATGAAAGGCCAGAAGGAAGCTGATCAGATCAGGGTATTTGTGTTCCGTTTCTCAACTTGCCACATTCCAGGACCGGGTTTATGGTGTTTGGGAGGGAATGCATTAGAAAACACCCAGCATCAGGGAAATGTGGTCATTACCATTTGGAAACACAGAACCATGTGTTTCTCCAGCTGCCGATTTTCCAGCTCCCCGAGGGACCGCAGGCTTAGTTCGTCTTGGCACAAGGACAGCATGACGGATTCTCTCGGTTGCAGAAATGATATTTCCCTGGTTCAGGACAGGGACAACGGCAGGAGGCAGCCAGCTGTAAAGTTGACCTTTCAGGTTGGGAATCCGGGCTCAGCAAAAGGGGATTTGGGAAGAAATGAGGTTTGTCTTGGTGGACAAGGCGGTTCAAGCTGCTCAAGGCAGAAAAGCGTCTATTTTAAAAGATGGAACGTTTATTAAACTTTTTTTTTTTTAACTCCCAAGTCCCTCATGACTCAGCCCCTCGTCTGTGATCTACAAGCAGCTGGTACACACTTGAAAATCCTTTTTGCTTTCCAATATCTGCCCTTCACCAATCTGTGGTGAAAGTCAGGGTTATTGACAACGAGAGTGCAGGCTGGCAAGAATCCTAGAAGAATCTTTCTACAAAGGGGCCAGCGCCTGAGTTTTCTCAGCCTGGTTCATTGTTTTCTCTTGATCAAAATTAAATGTTTTCCTTATGAAAACTAAAAATATCGTGATAACGACGTCTAATTTTGCTTGTCATTTGTTACGGATACAGTGCGCACTGCCTCATGTCATGCTAAGGTGTGCTTTACAATTTGCAGTCTTTTCTCTTGTTTAGAAACAAAACCCGAGATCTGTGTAGGGCTGGCTCTCGGCCTCTGAGAGTTCCACATCTGTGGATTCAACCAACTGTAGATGCAAAGTATTTGGGGAAGATATTGTGTCTGTACTGATGGTGGACACACTTTCTCCCAGTTATTCACTGCGTGATACAACTGTAACATTATTTCCACAGCGTTTACCTTGCCTCTGATACTGCAGATAATCCGGGGCGATTGAAAGTCTACTGCAGGGCATGCGTAGGCTCTATGCAAAACTACATTACCTTACATGAGGCACTGGCACCTCGTGGATTTTGGTATCCAGGGTGCGGCCTGGAACCAGTCCCCCATTGGACACCAAAAGATGACTAGAAATACACAACCCCTCAGTTATTAAATCTCAGCGTCGGGCTAGGGATGCAGCTCTGTGGTAAAGCACACGATTAGCATGTTTGAGGCCACGGGTTCAATTTCCAGGGCTGAACAAACAACATTAGTTCTTAAAAATAATATGCAAAAAGCCGGGTATGGTGGCGCCTGCCTGTAATTCCAGCACTCAGAAGGCTGAGACAGGAGGATCACCACGAGTTCAAGGCCAGCCTGGAGTACACAGAGAGTTCAAGGCCAGCCTGAACTACATAGTAAAAAAAAAAGGAATTCCTCTCATTTCATAGAACCAGGATTTCGCTATCTGATGCCATAACATGTACTTAACTTCGAATCTACGTTTGTCACAAAATACCACTTTAAAGTTGCTAAATCATCCTTTTCCGAATGTAATTAAAGATAACGAAAAGACATATGCCTCTCCTTAAATGTGATTGAGCTGAAATGAATGTTTCTGTATAAACTGGAAGTTTGGGTTGTGGTAGAAATCAGCCAATTGCAGCTGTGGGGGGTGGTTTGGGTGGGACATTTCCACGGGTCGCCTCGCCCCACACCAAAAGGGATGGTGACCTGCCAACGGCCGCATCGGTCCTGTGTCTTCCTCGCTGTCTCCAACAATGCTGCCCCCAGGCCCTTGGCTTGGAAAGTCTGGAGCCACCACCAAAACCAACCCTGGCCAGCAAAAGCCCAAAAGAATGTGGGGGTGGATGTGGGGAGCTGGGAGGGAGGAAGGACAGGAGACAGCGCTGAGTCACTAGCCTCAGATGCCCTGGGAAGTGGCACTGGTGGGCCTCTGGTCAGAAGCGGAAGTCCCCGTTTTCTTCAAGCTTTCGTCAGGAGCTGCCATCTTGGCTTCTAGAACCTTCTGGGAAGACTCATGCCTTCATCCATTTGCCTCTTCCTTCTGTAGCTGCTCCAAGCTGCAGTGCCGATGGCCTCACATCCTGGTCTCAGCCCCACTTGAGTTTCACACACAGGCCCTCCAAGACCTCAGCCTTCCTGCTGCATGTAACATAGACACAGTCACTCACTCTCTTCCGCAATGGGTCAGTTCTGAGACCACGCGTCCCCACTGTTGCTGGTCCTTGTGTGTGGCAGGGACGCTACTTGTCTACACTCTCTCCTTTGTCCTAATCATAAGAAACCCAGTTTTGTTCAGGGTGGCACCATGCCCAGCTAAAATATGCGGCTAGAGGTGGCCAGGTAACATGGTTCTGAGTTGTATGGGTGGTTTGCTAGGGATTTCTGGAAATTCTTCATTTTCGTGATTATAGAGCCAGCTTGTCTTCCTTCTCTTGGTCTTTATCTTTCTTTCTTTTATTTTATATGTGCTGGTACTGGGAGTCGAACTCAGGACCTCACGCTTGCCAGGCAGGTGCTTTTGCCGCTGAGCTATATCACTGGCCTGGTCTTTATCTTTCTACATGGGATGCAGACTTGAGGCTGGAGCTGGGGCAGCTATCCTGAGACCACGGGGTGAAAAAAGTCACCTGCTGAGGATGGTGGACAGAAAGCTGAATGATGTCCAGAATGGCTGGGAAGCCAAGCCTGCCCCCAATTTCTGGGAGGACCAGGGTAAGAGTACAAATGGAGGACTTTGCAGCAGGTATGAATTTAAAAAACCCTGGCACGTGGGGCCGGTGAGATGGCTCAGCGGCTTAAGCGCCTGCCTGGCAAGCGCGAGGGCCCGAGTTCGACTCCCAGATCCCACATACGAAAAAGGGGCCGGTGATATCGCTCAGCGGCATGGGCACCTGCTGGCGCGCGAGGTCCTGAGGTCGACCCCCGGTACCCACAAAAAAAAAAAAAACCCTGGCACGTGAACAAAATGTCGGATATATACTCTCTTCCCAGCATGACAACATACTTCATTATGACAAAAGTTTAAAAGTATGTGTCAAGCTATGGTTTTTATGTGTCCGAAAAATACCAGAGCCAACTAAATATGTTAGTGCACTTTTCTGTATTCCAGGGAAATGGGTCACTAGTTATGATTAGGCCTTGGAACTAGCATTTGGAGGACTAGTTAGCACTGTAGAGGGGTGTGGATGAGACTTATCAACAAATAACTCAGGATATAGCCTGGAAAGTTTTCTCTTTGGTTTTGTTTTCTTTTTAAGAAGTAAATCTTAAATTCAGGCTCACTTCATTATGATTGATGCCTTCTTCAAGAGAAATAAACAAACCCCTCTGATTCTTGTTTGTTGTGAGGATATTTTTGGCCCAAGCTTGGAAGAGGGAATTCAACTCCATCTTGTATTTCTCAGACAAGGCTCTGGAAACTGAACAAAGCCAAATAATTATGCGAACACTTTCATAAGATAAAGTTTAAAGAAGTTCTTTATAGAGACACATGATGGATGATAGCTTTCCCTTTTCTAAATAGCAGTTGGCCGGGTCACACAGGAGGCAAACTTAATAGGTAGCTATTATGTCAACCACAGAGCGCTCTGAATTCCGTGGAGGCAGAGTCTCTGACCTCATCTCCAACATGCGGGGACTTCAGTCTTGTGATTTCACATTCAGAAATGTATTCTTTCCGTAGCCCTTCTCCTGCGAGTGGTCGGAGAGAGATGCTTCTAGAACCTTCCTCACTCAGGCAGAAGAAAATTACAGGGTTTGCATTACATATGAGAGTGTGGATATGCACAGACCAGATGCCAGCCTGGTGCAACCTGCAACCTTCATTCTGTGAGCCCTGGTCCTCCCGTCTTCCCTCCCTCCTTTTCTTCCTTCCTTCCTTTCTTTCTTCCCTTGGAATGGGGATTGAACTCAGGGCCTTTGCACTCACCAAGCTATATTCCCAGCCCTTTTTTATTTATTATTTGCAGTCAGGATCAGGCTGAGTTGCTAAGTTGCCCAGGCTGGCCTTAAACTTGCGATCCTTTTGCCTTAGCCTCCGGAGTAGCTGGGACGACTGGCATGCACTGGTGCCTGCTGCACTGGCCCTGGTGATGCTCCGCAGTGGACTGGGCCATGCAGGTGGCACAGGTGGTGCTGGCCAACCCTACATTCAGGGAGACAGAATCCACGCGCGAGAGGAGGGTATGCGTTAGGGAGCAAATTAAGTCCTCCTGCCCCCCAGTTCACAAGTTGGAGCCCTAACCCCGGTGTGACTGGAGTGGGTGGCAGGGCCTTTCAGGAGGTCATCACGGTGGAATAAGGCTGTGTGGTGGGTCCCAATCCCAAGGACTAGTGTCCTTCTGCGCAGAGAAAGACCCAAGGGTGCACAGGCACCGAGCAGACACAGCAAGGTGGTGGCCATCTGCAAACCAGGACGAGAGGCCCAGCCAGAAACCAGCCCTGCCAGCACCTTGACCTTGGACCAACAGCGCGGTTGACCCGAGTTCATTTCTCGCTTCCCCAAACTCTCCCTTCCCAGGGATTCTGGAAAAGTGGAGCTGCGCCATTGCCCGAAAGCCTAGGTACCCCCAGTGGGCTTGGTGCCTTCCTCCTCACCCTGGTGCTAGAATCCGAGGGTAAGAGCAAAGGCATTCCGGGGTTCCGGGAGGGGACTGGCACAGCCCCGAGGTTGGCTGTTTAGCCGCAGGGGAAAGGGTGGGGCAGGTTATTACGGCAGACCCGCCTCTGATGAGCACCTTCAGCGCAGGAACCCCACCCTCCGCGATGACATCGGGCCTCATTTCAACTCCTGCGGGCGTGTGGCACGGATAATAGCATGTCTGTGTTAGACAGAGTAAACTGAGGCAGAGAGAGGTTACGTCCCTCAGCCAAGCTGAGTGTCCACGTCTCAACTGTGCCCTCGTGGGGAAGATAAGGGCGGGTCCTTTGGCCCACGCTGCAGCAAGGGGATATTTGGGAAATTACTGTAATAAGCTGAATTATATCATAGGCTTCACAGAGCCTCCGTAAAGAGACAGCATCTGCGGAGCTGCTCCACCCCGTGCCAGGGCGCTGATGCCCCTGCGTGGCGCTTAGGCTGGGCTCTGGATTCTTTATCTGTAACTGCTTCAAAACAGCAAAGCTTTTCATAGACACAGGCCCATTCATCATCTCTCTGGGTCATTTTCTTAAAAGCAGAAGAAAAACTCTGGGTCAAAGAAGCCTTTCCATATGGTTCTGCTCACATTGGGTTTTGACATGGCAGAGAATACCTGGTTCCCCCTATTTCCTCTTGGAAATCTCTCTCAACCAAAGAAGCACAAATCCTAGATAAAAGTGGAAGAGAATTCTACCCTGAGCTGCACTGGATGAAGAAGAAGGGCAAATGGAGGCGAAGTCCCTCAGAAGAAAACTGTTTACCCCAGAAGGTTCTGGAAGGTTCTGGAATAGGATTGTGTTTGCTGTTTTTCTGTGGTCAACTGTCTACTGCTCTTTTAGGCCAGATGTGTGTTTAGAGTCTTGCTCTGATGAATCACTGAAGGGTTTTAAAAACGCTGCCTGCTCCTTAGGGCTGTGATTTTTCTTCAGGCTCTGCTGGCCTCAGAGAGCAGGTGTTCCCAGCAGCTCCTGCCCGTTTGGTCAGGCTGCCATTCGCAGGCAGTGCTGAGTGGGTGAGCTTAATGCTAGGGTGCAGAGGGTGGGTGTGCCCTTGGCTGGCACACAAGGAGCCGCCTTCTCCAAACAGCCCCCGAGGTTGGGAAGCTGAGGTTTGGGTCACTGGTTCCCTGGCCCCAGCCCTCGCCTCTCAATTCACTCTGCATATTTGCTCAGGAAGCTGCTGGAAGACGTGGTCCACGAGGAGGAGGAATTGGAATCGAGAGAAAACAGAATGAGGCAGACAGGAAATCCCAGAAACGGGGCTTCGGCACTGAGCAGAGGGAATTTCCAGGGGGGTGGTGAGGGGAAGTCTGAGGGCTCCGGGGAAGAGCGTCCTGGAAACGCAGACCCGCGCACGCACACGCGGGGAAGAGACCGATTACAGGTACAAGCAACACTAAGAATATCCAAAAAAGGAGGCAAACTACTAACTTTGGGACAAACAGAAAGTTGTACAAGAAATATAATCACCACGTATTATCTGATTCATCAGCACATTGTATTTATACAATTTTATTATATAAATACTGATCTAACCAAAAATAATCCTTAGGTATATTAGGAAGAGGAGGTAGGGGCAACAACACAAAATCCTCAGCTATAAATCCACGCGGTATCGCTTCTGGGAGGCTCCACGGATATTAAAGTCTGCAGTGCTCGAATTCCTTGTAAAAAATGGTGTTACATTTGCTTACAATCTACCATCAGCCTACTCCTAAGCCATCTTTAGATGCCTTATAATTCCTACTGCCATGTAAGTGTTGAAGAAAGCGTGGCTATATTGTATTGTTTAGGGAAGAAAGAAAGGAAGAATGGTCTGTCCATGTTCAGTATGGATGCAAATTTTTTTTTAATTTTTTTGATGCATGGTTGTTCGCATCTGTGGATGTAGAACTCATAGGTACTGTGGTGAACTGTAGTTAAAATATGGAAGTCATTTAGCAGCATAATTCACTAAGAATTGGAAGTACCCAAGGGATGTGGTTGGGGAGGGTTGTGTTTCTGCCTTGAAATAAGCCAAAAATACTTAAAACTTATGTTTTAACTTTATAAAAAGGAAAATTAAAAACACCCTTGCCTTGTGGTCAAGTCCCAGCACTTGCTTGGCTATTGAAGAAGGGAAGTTTAACCCAATCTATGAACTCTGAAGTTCTCGCCCCTTGCTGGCTCTGGCTCCCAGACAAGCTCTGCACACTGTAAGGGTGTAATTAGATCCTGTTGCTCGTGATAAAAATGATTAGTTACATAATGAGACTTCTGTGGTATCATAAAGACCAGAAAGTGCAATTCTGTTGGGTAATTTCTAATGCAAGGGGGTTTATGCTTGATTCCATACAGAATGAAAGAGAATATCTTGGTTTCTGTAATTTTTGCACATGTTGAAATAAACCCTGCTGCGTTCTTTACCTCAACACTGGGTCCACGTCGTAGTCAGAGAGTACGAGAGGTCTCCACCCTCCGGGTACTGCAGGACCTGCACGTCTTCATCCTTTAGCCAGACCTGTGGTTAATGTGTTTCTACCTGGCAGGTTTCTTTAGAAACCAATACTTTGTGAACAATCCTTTAATCATATTCAACACCACTTTATAGTATTATAACAGTACTATATAACGCAATAATGTGTTAATTTATAATTATTATTCATAGTAATGATTTATAATAATAATGTAGTAATTTATATTCTTCCAAAAGGATTTTAAGGCAGCAGACAGTAAAATAATAAAAATCAGTAAGAATAATAGTTTTACTCACAGTTCCCCAAAATTAGAAGCAATCAAGATGTTCTTTGGTAAGAATGGAAGAACAGCTTGTAATCCCAGCATTCGGGAGGCTGAGGCAGGAGGCTCGCTGTGAGTTCTAGGCCAGCCTGGGCTACAGTTCAAGGGCAGCTTGAGCTGCATAACAACCTCCCTCCCCCCAAAAAAAAGAATGGAAGAAAGAAACTGTGGTAAATCTAGGCAATAGAATATTATTCAGCAATAAAAAGGAATCAACTATCAAACCACAAAGAGACAAGGGGAAATCTCAAACAGGTAAATCTGAAAAGCTGATATAATGTATCAACTATGGGAGATTCTGGAGAAGACAAAACTATGGAGACAACAAGAAGATCCGGGGCTACCAAGGAGCGGGGAGCGGGGAGAGACAGGAGGTGGAGCACAGAGGAGTTTCAGAGCAGGGAAGTGATTAGTCTGTGTATTACAGAGGTGGACGCTGGTCACTACACAGTTGTCAAACCTGTAGAACATACACCGAGAGTGAATCCCAAAGTGCACCGTGGGCTTAAGGTAATCATAAAGTGCCATCACCCTAGCTCAAAATTGGACTGTGCATACCACACTCACGCACCACGCTACTCACAAGAGAAACCGTAGCCAGAGAGCACGGATGGGAATACTCTACCTTCTGTTCAGTTTTTCTATAAACCTAAAACTTCCCAACCAAACAGACTTGTTTAAAATCGGTGTAGGTCAAACCATCAAAATACGAGTGAAGGGACGGGTATACTCACACTCTGGCGCTGGAGTTAATGAAGTGCAGCTGGACACAGCGTCCACTCTGAATTCTCTGAGAGGCAGGTCAGAGGAGAAATGGGTTCCACAGAGCACTTTGTCTTCCAAAAGAAATCAGACCTGTTTTTCGGGAGACACGGGCCACCACACTGTCTCACCGTGTTTGTTCCTGAGGGACAGACAGCGTCACTGGTGAGGGGCTTGGCTGGACTCGCACTAGAAATCCTGTGTATTTCCACTTCGCATCCTTCTCTGATTTAAAAAATCCAGGAGGACCGGGGCTACCTTCTGGAATCTAGGCAGACTGTAGGTGGGTGGTGAGTGGGGGCTGGAAACATCCTAGTTCCAGATGAGTACTCATCATGATCTAACTTTAAAACATTTAAAAAAATTTTTACTAGGACATGCTTGCAGTACATAATGACCTAATGGCCACATTCGTCACGAGGAGTTGGTACGTGTGCATCGCACATCTTAATTCTTTTTATGTCCCCTTCCCTCCATCTCTTGGGTCCCTTCCCATTTGCAAAAGATCAACCTCCCTGTTTCCCATTATCTTTTGTTTTGCCCTTTAGTTTATTTATACTTCGGGTTTCTCACATAAGAGAAACCATGCGATGTCGGAGTTTGTGTGTCTAATTTATAGCGTTCAACGTTGTGGTCTCCAGGTGCATTCATCTCCCTACAAATGACCTTCTTCAGCTCAAAGCTGAGCTGAGGCTGGGCCAGATAGATCTTATTTGCTTACTTTTTGAAACAAAATCTGCTTTCAGAATGAATGCAGCAGTAGCTTTCTTATTCTGATTGCTGTAGAACAGGGAACCCCATCGTTTCCGGAGGAGGAGGCCCTGGCGCTGCACACGGCTGGCTCCCCGGCACTCAGCTAGTTAACGCGCTGCTGGGCTTCTGCATATCAGCTAGGCAAGATGCCTGCCTCTGCCACTAACATAAAATTATCCCGTTGGGTCAGGCCAGATTCTAGGGCATTCATCATTAGGTCCCGGAAGGAGGAGACCTCATGACTATCCTCAAGTAGGCAGCCTGATTGCATCCTACTCAAGGTACCTGCCCAGCTCCCGGCAGACACCTCCTCTTTGGGTTTGCAGCTTTTCCTGCAGCCCCGCAGAAAGCCATGTCACGTGATACGCCAGCCTAGGAGCAGAGGGACAGGTGCAGAATTAGAGATCCATGGTTAAAAGGACCAGGAAACTCTGATCCTCTGCCCCTCTCGACACTCTCTGCCTCTCTGACCCCAAACAACACCCAAAGCCTTCTGAAACCCAGCCCCAGAGGACAGCCTGGTGACACTTCCTGTTGGCCCAACCGCTGAGCCCTCAGCATGGACAGAGGGGACACTGAGGCTCTGTCAGCAGATTCCTGGCGGTCAGGACGTGGGCCTTTGCATTGTGACCGCACTGACCTTCCTGGCGGGGGTGTTTCTTTTGCCTGCTTGGGGGGAGCACTCGCTGGAAGCCCTTTGGGTTTCACAGAGGCTGGAAACACTTTTCGGGGGGGGGGAGCCAGGGATGATACAGATGAAGCCACCTCAGCTGTCCTCAAGGCTGAAACCCTCTGAATGCTAATTCTCCATCATGACTTCGCTGCCATATTATTATGACGACGACAATGACTATTTTACAGTGTCGGGCACCGACACCAGGGCCTCATGCCTGCCAGGTAGACACCACCGAGCTACACGCCCAGTCTGGCTTTGCCGCCATCTTGTACGAAGGTTGCTACCTCAGGTGCTAAAACCACTTTGTGACCAGTAGCTCTAGAACAAAACACATGCCTGGACTTTCCTTGTCCCCCTAAGGACAAAGAACTCTTTTGGAGCCTCTCCTTAGAGGTCCAAGCTGCCAGGGATGACAGATGAGCGGGTGCTTTTGCTCAGTCTCTCCCCCCACCCCGCCACGGCGGCTCGTGTAGCCTTCACACGAGTGTCTACACAGCATGGGTTCCATGTCAGGGATTATTACTGAAGCCACTTGCTCCATCTTTGAACAGACAGCCTCTCCAATAAATGCAACCATCCCCTGAAAGCTAAATTCATGCTACCTCTGAAAGAATTCCATGGTCAGAAGTGAGAAATGCAAACTGCATTTTTATCTTTAAAAAAAAAAAGATATGATCATCCTTTTGTTCTTTGAGTTCCAAGAGCTTTCAAAAATCTTTTCCTCAGAAGAGGAAGGAAGATATCTCTTCGCACTATATCATGGAAAAGAATCATTTTCTTGGAAGGGGAGATGTAGGCGATGTGCACAACCAGATATTTTTAGAAGTATACATGTCTTGACAAATAGAAACATTTTTGAAATAGTAGTAAGCTTAAAAAAAAAAGAAAGTGGAGTAAAAAATGAAAACAGTAAATCCTGTGATAATTACTAGGAACAGAGAATCCACCCCAGCACTGATAAGGATGGATGGGTCCTCACCCTGTGCCCCACTGGAATGTACCATGTTCAGGTGGTTTAAGAATTTTTGAAGACAATGTGGATTTTGCAATGAGATTTACATGCAATTAACTCATGAGTAGTTTCTTTTGTGCTCCCTCCTGCGCCGCCTTCTCTGTTCACCCAGCCAGGCCTTGGTGGTTCCTGGAAGTCCCTGAAGAACCGGAGCTGAAGGTCAGGGCCATGTTTGCCCCATCCGGGCAGGAACAATTGGTTTCAGTCTCCGCCTCTCTTGGAATGCGGCTGGGTGGGGAGGGGGAGGGGAGGCGGGGGAGGAGGCCTCAGAGCTCAAATCTGGATGGGCCCAGTACCTCTCAGCGCCTTTTCCTTCCCTGTCACTCCTGCCTGCGTCTGTCCAGTGGCCCGCAGGCCGGCGGCCTCCCTTTGTCCTCCTCTTGGCTGGCGAGCCACCATGCTGATCCCTTGTGTCCAGGCCTCCCGACCCCCACAGCTGAGGGAGACTGATGTCTGAAACACAGTGAACTGCATTGTAAAGGAAACTCTGGGAGTGGAATAATCCAGGAATCTTGTCTGGAGTTTTCACTTGGCAGTTATCTTATTACGTGTATTCTCTTTTGTTAATTAATTAATAATTTGTTTTCCATGCTTTGCGTTAATGTGCATCCATCTAGAAAAAGTTTCTGAACGTGCATTGGTGGATTCTGGCCAAGAGACTACGGAGACCCAGCTGCAAAGACTCAGCAAACCACCCATTCTTGGTGTTCCTGGGGTGGAAACCGAGGCTTGGGACCCTTAAGGAACCTATCTCAGGTCACGTAGAGAGTGGGAGAATGAGATAAAAATCAGGCCTCCGCTTGCTAATCCTGAGTTCTTTGCACTCACTGCTTCTCAGAATGCTATGGTTTGGATCTTAAATGTCCCTAGAAGGCCTAGGTGCTGAGGGCTTGGTCCTCACCTGTGGAACTATTGAAATATGGTGGAATCTTTAGGAGGCGGGGCCTAGTGGGAGGAAGTGAGTTCATTGGGGTGTGGCCTTTGAGAGGATATTGGGACCCAAGTCTCTCCTCTTTCTTTCTTACCACTTCCTGGCCACCATGAGGTGAGCAGCTTTGTTTCACATCATGGCCCAAAACCATTGACCAACCAACCATGGACTGAAACCTCTAAAACCATGAGCCAAAATAAGCCTTTTTCCTTATCCAGTTGACTGTCTCAGATATTTTGTCACGGGGATAAGAAGCTGACTAACACACAAAGGAAAGCTGGGCCAGAGGAAGGCCTGGGCATTTTGGAAGATAAAAATTTTCTAGCAATGCTGTGTATCTTTCCTGAGCCATACACATTCTAGGCTAGGATTTTCACCCCTGGAAACACCCTCCCCTGACCCTGCATCCTCCTGGCCCTGGAGCGTGGTGGCCTTGCTGAGAAGCCCCTGGATCAATGCTGATGGAAGCTGTTTGTGTGGAGGAGCTGGAGAGCAGCCTTCCGGGATCCCACACACCCAGCATGGCTGACTGGAATCAGACAAGAGTCCCATCAACATGACAGGGACACTCGAGTGGCTGCAAGGATGAAGGACCACAAGTAGCCTCAGATTTTGTTATTGAGGACAAAAAGCATAAGATTCAATACCTGGAGGCCCTGTGGCCTCTTGGATGTCACTGAAGGGATGGAGGGACTGTCCTGGTGAGACAGGTTAATCTCAGTAGAGACTATAAGGACAGCTGATCACAGAACCAAGTGCACATTTCTTTCTTTCTTTTTTTTTCGGTACCAGGAATCAAACTCAGGACTTTGCACTTGCCAGGCAGGGGCTGTGCCACTGAGCTATATCCCCAGCCCACTAAGTACACATTTCTGTCTGAAACACTAGAATGCTGGGTAGACTACACCTGAATCCAGATTCCACCTAGGATAAGGGAAGAAGGGGACAAGGGGAACAGAATCCCAAATTGACCAGAGTACCTGATTACACAAAACCAATGGTGCCCTACCAACTTTGATGGTTCCCAAATGGCTAATTGTTCCCAAATGGCTAATGTCTAAATTTCAATTTCCAGAATTAGACAATGTCACTGTAGCGGTTGGGGCCCTCCAAAGAAACAGAATCAGTAAGGATCTATTTGTAAGGAGATGTATTTTAGGGAGAAACTGGCTTGATGATGCTCGTGGGCACCAGAAAGTCTAAAATCTGCAAGACAGGCCAGATTTCAGCTAGGAGCTGAGGCTGCATTTGGAAGGGTTTGTTTTGTTTTTAATTGTGATTATATAAGCTAAGTAGCTTATAAATAACAGAAATTTATTTCTCCCAGCTCCAGAGACTGGGAAGTCCAAGGTCAAAGCAGTGTAAGCTTCCCCAAGTGTCTGGGGAGCGTCGCTCTCCGGCTCACAGGTGGCGGATTCTTGCTGTGTCCTCGGCTGGTAGAAGACACAAGGGCTCCTGTGGGACCCGGGGCGAGGACATGGTCCCATCCACTGTCTCCATCCTCCCCGGCCCTGACACCAGCATGTCGGGGGGTAGGATTTCAACATACAACTTTGAGGGGATGTAAGCATCAGACAGTAGTCGTGGTAAAGTAGACATAACAGAAAATTTATAATTCTTAGCATTTTTTAAGCGTGTCGTTTGGGGGCATCGAATCCATTCACACTGTTGTGTAATCATCGCCACCACCGATCCTCAGAACCTTCTCGTCTTTCCCTCCTGAGACTCGAGACCCTATAAACCTGGACTCGTCCTTTCTCCTTTGACCCCAGCCACCAGCTGGAGGCAGAATTTATTCTATGGCGACCTCAGATTTTTCTCTTAGGGCTCCAGTTCATTGGAGAAGCCCCACTCACATTACTGGGAGTCACCCCCTTTATTCCAAGCCGACCATTGCGGGTGCATGGACCCACATCTACCAAATGTGCGCACGGCAACACAGTCACACTGATCATATAGCTGGGGGCTATGACCGGTCGCACTGACACAAAACCAACCATCACGGTGACATTTTGGACACGTCTTTTTGGTACATCAAGGTTTCTGATTCTGTTAAAATTCACACCTGACACAAATGTGCCTGCATAATCATAAGCGTTAGGATTGAAACATAGGGTGAATGTTTAAATTAAAAACTAACAGTAAAGACCGGTGAGATGGCTCAGCGGTGTAAGCACCTGCCTGGCAAGCGCGAGGTCCTGAGTTCGACTCCCAGTACCCACATAAAAATGAAAAAAGGGCCAGTGATATCACTCAGTGGCACAAGCACCTGCTGGCAAGCACGAGGTCCTGAGTTCGATCCCCCATACCCACATAAAATAATAATAATAATAACAGTAAGAGATACACTGCCATTAATCCTCCTCCTAACCCCGGGCGCCCCCTTCTTCAGGGGCCTCCTCCTGGGCTCCACATCCCCATGCCCCTTCCTCCTGCCTACTTCTTCACCGCCTGTCCTTGTCGTGACTATGGCTGAGCCTGTGTTTCCCGCCCTCCGTCCTGTAGGTCCCGCTGCTCTCTCCGGCCGGCCTGTTCACTTTCCTACACTCCGACCGCTCCCCAAGCTGATCCTGTAGCTACAGCCTCTGCTTCTTGGGCTGCAGACCCCGAATGGTTCGCTCCTGGAAAGGATGCTGTCCCCGGTGTCCTTCAGCAGCTGGAAGCCGCTCCAGAGAGAGTCGCACACACCCTCAGGACTGCACGGTCCCACTCATAATCTGCTGCCTTCCCCACTTCTGGGATGCAGTCATGGGGAGCACCAGTCCCTAATCTGGAATCCATTGTGCCTTCTCCATGCCCCTCTCACTCACGACTCTCCAGTCCCCAAGCCTACTGACTGCCACCTGCCAGCCCTGGGACCCGCCCCGGTGCTCCCTCCCCTGTGCCCAAATCCAGGCTCTCATTGTCCTCCCCTGCCCCATGACATTATGGCAGCTGCCTGGCAGGTCTCTCTGCTTCCATTTTTGGTGACAGCATTTCTGGTGATGTTTCTTCCACCTTCAGGCCTTTGGTGGCTTCTCTTCATTGCTTGGGGACCAAATCCAAGCCTTTGGCAAGAACTTCACGTTCACGAAAACCCCCGTAGTACCTTCCCTCCTGCGGCTCCTTTCCTTCATTAACCTGGGGCTTGGCAAACTATGGCCCTTTGCCTGTACTGTATTTTTTAAAACCTCACTAAACATTTTTAAAACTGAGAAATAATTTACATGCCATAGAGCTCAAACATGTTTGTTTTGTTTTTGTTTTTTTTGAGACAGGGTCTTGCCATGTAGTTCACACTGACCTTGAACTCACTACATAATCCAGGCTGGCCTCGAACTCACAGTGATCCTCCTGCCTCAGCCACCTGAGTGTTAGAATTACAGGCATATGCCACCATGCCTGGCAAGTTCAAAGTTTTAAAGTACATACTTCTGTGGCTGTAAAGTGGATTCACAGAGTTGTGCAACCAACATCATTGTCTAATCCAGAGCATTTTTAGCAAGTGCCCTAACTGTCACTCCCCATTGCCCCCCAATCCTGCAGCCCAGGAAGCCACTAATCCACTGTATGTCTGTGGCTTTTCATGTTCTAGATATTTTGTAGAAATGCTGTCTTCCAATGCTGTCTTTTGTGTCTGTTTTTTTTTTTTTTAACTCAGCATGATAACCTTCAAGATTTATCTGTGTTATAGCATGTATCAGAATGTCTTCCTTTTTGGGACCAAATAATATTCCATTAGAAGGGGAGACCACATTTTATTTATCCATTCATCAGTTGATGAACATTTGGTATTATAAATAATGCTGTTAGGAACATTCTTGTTAGTACACATTTTTGTGTGGACATATATTTTTAATTCTCGTGGATATAAATATATGTAGGAGTGGAATTCCTGGGTAACTGTTTAACTTCTTCCAGACTGTTTTCCACAAACTCTGCACTATTTTACATCCCCACAAACAGTGGATGAGGGTTCCCACTTGTCCACATCCTCCCCAACACTTGTCGTTATCTCTCTTTTCTACCACAGTCATCCTAGTGGGTGTGCTTTAGCTTGTTTTTGTTTTCATATGGCCTCCAAGCTAAGAATAGCTTTGATATTTTTAAAGGGAGGTAAACCCACCCCCCAACGCACACACACACAAAATACATGGCAGAACTTAATATGTGGCCTAAAATATTACTGTCTGGCCCTTTAAGTCTGGCCATTTAATCCAGGTAAAAACCAGGATTTAACTATACTTTTCTCTCCAGTGTGCGTGGCTGGCTTTTCCTCTCCTCTTGGTATCCACTCTGCTTAAGGCCCCGATTAGATCTTGTTTCCTTGGTGAAAATGTTTCTTGGTTCCCTTCCCATTTCCTTGATGCTTTTACCCCTAGTCTACCTGACACCTCTGGGGACAGGGACTGGGGTTATAGCTTTCCTCTTCCTGTGCCAAGTCTAGGGCTGAGCATGGCACAGGAGGATCAGACAAACTCCTGCCTGGCAGGGAGAGCCCAAAATAGAATCAGAGAGACAGAGCTCATGTTACAAGACCTGGCTGAGCCGCAGAGGCAGCTCAGTATCCGAGAGCGTTTACTGACCACCCATGTGTGCTCAGCATGGTGCCAGGCACTGGGGACACAGCTGCAAAGAAAGAAGCCTCCGTGCTGAACATACCCATCTCCGACTCACCATCCCTCCGCAGGATAGGGCCCATTCTACCAGCTGGCTGACCCAGCAGCTCCTCTTCCTTGGCCTGGCGAGCTCTCTAGCGGTGGCTTTTGAGTGGCGCTGGCCCTGTGATGGCCTGGAGTTCATTAAGGAATTGTCCCTAACCCTTCCCTAACCTCTAGATCTGTCTGAGGCCGGGGTAGCTCCTTGCCTCGATTCAACCAGTGAGGTACACATGGGAGGGATGGGCGTGTCCGCAGATGGGGACACCAAGGGCAGGCGCACCTGGCCCTGCCTCCTTCCTCGTGCTGTGGCCGCCACCACAGGGAGTGTGAGGCCGACGGCACCTTCAGGCGCTCCACCAGCCAGAACCTTCCTGATCTTGTTGGACACGCCGTGCGGGAGCTGTGGCCTGATTCAGCCATCCCGTGGGAGTTCACCGGAGGGGCGTATCTGGGGCAGCTGCAGTGGGAGAGGGGGTGACCCAGGTCGGGCAGGATGGGCAGGGCTGGGGGAGCCAGAGGGTGAGGGAGGCCCCAGGAGGCGTTGGCTGAGATAGCTGCTTGCAAAGACCACAGCCCTCTCTGGTTTTCTTCCCGGGGAAAACTGTTCCAAGAGGAGACACTTCCGAGCCCACCTGCCCCGGAAGACCTCCCATTCCCCCGCATTCTATTTCCGATCCTCAGTGGACACGCAGGGACCACTCCGTCCGCCTCTTTTTTACTTGGCTTCTGGCCTGGCGGTGAAATCGCTCTGCTCTCTGCGGGTCTCAGGACCGCGCAGATCTGGTACAGAGGAGAGAAAGGGGCCGACAGCTGGTGTGTGTCCACATGTGGTCAGGGCCTCTGGAAGTGACTCAGGCTCTCGTCCAAGAGCCACCTTTGACATGTGGCAACACTGTCGCTCCCTGTTTTGTGCATAAAAACCAAGTAAGCGCTCCCCAGACTAGAATTCTCAGCAAAAGTGTGAAAAGCGCTCAGGTCTGTTCCGTACAAGACACACTGTTTTCTGTGACTTTCATTGACCTCGTCACTCAGAAATAACGACACGAATGATTTTAGCTCCTGTCTGGGTTGGTTGACCAAATCTGTTTCCACAGCAGTTGCATTTCAGGAAAACACTGAAATTAGCACCGCTGGTTGCCCTCCAGGAAAACCACCACTGGGGCTAGAGAAACCCTGGGGAGTGGGAAATGTGCCTCCAGCCAGGGCCCCCAGCTGTGCATCTGCCCAGATGCTGCACAGGGGGAGGCGGAACAAAGGCTGCACGGAGGCACAGTGACTAAGCAGCTTCGCTCCTGGCCAAGGAGCCCAGGTGCTGTTTTCTCTGCAGGGAGTTTGCGCCTGGCTTTATGGGCTGCAAACAGCTATCAGGAGGTGATAAGAGAGGCACTGGGCCATGGGCTCTTTGCTGATTGGAGAAATATTTCATCAGCCTCAGGTGTGAAACAGGATGACTCACCCCCATGGAACATGGTCTCCAGGAGGAAATTTATGTATTGGCACACACACACACACACACACACACACACACACACGCTTCCCCAAACCTTACACCTGTGATCAGGGCTTCTAAGGAAAAGGGGACTCATCAGATAATGTGTGGACCCCTAACACCTCCACCACCGGTGTCAAACAGAAAGGAAGATGTGATGGAAAAGAAGGAGAAGGGGCAGTCGCTTGCCAAGGAAGGGATGAGCATGCTGTCAGTCACGGTTTGCCGCGTGGGGTACCAGCGTCTGTGCGCTGATAGTCCCGGGTGGGACACCCTGTCTCCATGAGTGCCGTGGGGCCGGGCTGCCTCCTCCAACCGTACCCACAGCCTCCTCTGCTGCACCAGCCACTTGTTCCCTTGAGAAACTCCCTTCCTGCGGTGGCTTGTCACCTCCGTGACGCAGTGTCACCGTGGGAGCATGGCCTTGCAGAATCGGGCTGTGCAGCGCATGGCTGAGGGCAGCCCAGCCCTGTGTCAGTGTTGGAGTTCTGGATGTTCAGACATAATATTTTACAGCCTTACATCTTCTGTCACACCTCTGCCAAGTCCCTCCAGTGGCTCATTCTTCACCTAGGGGTGGCGAGAGGTGTTCAGTGAGAGACAGAATTTAACACTGGAAATTCAGAAATGAAAACTGTGTTATTTTTTTTTAGTTTTTGAGGCCCAGTCTTCACTGAAATGAACAAAATGTAAAGTGCTTAAAAGTACTGAGAGGGCCGGTGAGATGGCTCAGCGGCGTAAGCGCCTGCCTGGCAAGTGCAAGGTCCTGAGTTCCACTCCTGGAACCCACATACGAAAAAGGGCCGGTGACATCGCTCAGCAGCACGGGCACCTACTGGCGCGCGAGGTCCTGAGGTCGACCCCCCGGTACCCACAAAAAAAAAAAAAAAAAAAAAAGTACTGAGAGAAAGCAGTCTTCAGGGGTTGAGTCTAATCGCCGTGGGAGATGAGTTGAGGTCATGAATTTTACAGGTAAAGAAATGAGCCCCGGAAGCAGCCCAGTGGCTTCCTCCTCTTCTGCCCGGGGGTCCGAGCCTGGGTGGGCCGGTGCTACCTCCCGCAGCCCCTGTGGACTTCCCCGGCACCAGAACGTCCCCTGTGTCCGAGCTGTCACCATCTCATTGGCTCTGATGTCCACCATTGCCTGTCAGAAGTCAGGGACTAAAATTTGCAATAAAAACCGGGTGATCAGTGCCGGAAACAGGGTGAGATCTGCCGGGTTGGGGTAGCAGTTGATCTTCAAATGGGTGAAAGAAAGAGAGAAAAGAAAGAAGAGGGGGAGAAAAAGAGGGAGGGAGGGATTGTCTGGCATGTGGCCCAAGCGTCTCACCCTCAAACTGGTTCAGGCCAGTGAGACAGGGTGTTGGGACAGCACTGGTCACGTGTCCGCAGCAGGCACACAGACGGTGGCCCATTAAAGTGCCACAGGCCGGCGGCCTAGTCTCCCCGGGGGGCGCGACCCAGGCGGTTTAATTAAAAACACGAAAAGATAGAAGGCGACAGAGACCAGAGGTGCATCCTGTCCAGACTCAGCCTCGTCGGAACCCTGGGCGAGGGAGGCTGCCCCTCCCGTGAGAGGGCCATGGGCAGTGTGAGCCAGCGCTGGGCACCTGTGGCGTCTGCTCTGTGGTTAGTGAGCGCCCTGCAGCCACCGTGGGCTTCTCCTGGAGGCCACCGCGGCATTTTCCCCTGGGAGGAGTAAACAGAAGAGTAAGCGACTCCCGGGACGCGTCTTAGAGCTGGCTCCGCATGCCTCTGAACTCGGTCTCTGGCAGGAACTGGGTGCTTTCTGAGAGGGGACCGTGTGACAGCCAGGGCTGAGCCCGGTGAGTGTGTGCCGGCTCCCCAGGAGATGCTGAGCTGCAGATCTTCGGAGCAAAGAAAAGAAAGGGAGGCAGTGGTGTGGAGTTGCATCCTGGGAGGCTGATGCAGGAGGGTTGCCCAAGCTGGGCAATGCAGTGACTTAGCTAGATCTGTCTGAAAATAAAAGTATAAAAGATAGGGATGCAATTCAATGTGAAGGACCTGGGTTCAATCCCAGTACTGGAAAAAAAATAAAGCTGGTGGACAGGGAAAGGGGAGGGAGGAGCAGAGGAGGCCTGGATCAGCCGTAGACAGTGAGAAGTTCTGTGGGGTCACCGGACAGGGATCACTGGGAGAAATCAGGAGGATCCCAGCTGCATGACTGCCATCCTGGGCTTGCTGCACAAGCAAAGAGGGGCTGCTGCAGCTTGGGAATTGAATCAACGGGAGGTAGTCACCCTCCCTTCATTTCCACGGGTTCCACATCCACGGATTCAACCAGCCACGGGCTGAAAATATTCAGAAAATAATTGCCACCCATCCTGAACATGGACACACATTTTTCTTGCCATTATTCCCTCAATGACACAGTGCAGTGACTATTCATGCGGAGCTTGCATTGCAGCAGGGGTGATTTAGGCGCTGTGAGAAGCCCGAGCCCTCTCCTGGAAGGGACTTGAACACTTGAACACCCATGGCTGAGAATTTAATTTAATTTAATTTAATCCAAGGCAAGAAATTGAGGTGGGAGTGAGAGATGTGGAAATCAGAGGGCGAGGACCCCGGCCAGGTGGAGAACTGGGGATCCAAAGTGCAAGGATCTCCGAGGAAGGACACTGTACTTAGATTTCTAGAAATGGCACCACCGGCCAGTGCCCCACCCCCACCCTGCTTGTTGTAATGTTTTCGAGATTCTTCCATGCCATTGAGAACATCAGTAGATATTTCTTTTTATTGTGGAGTAATGTTTTATTGTATGAATATACTACATTTTGGTTCACCAAGTTGTGTCGTAACAACAACTAGTTTGTTTCTAGCTTGGGCATTTGAAGAATAATACTGAATAGATTTTCTCTTCTGTGGACATCATCCAGAAAAAATTTTATCTCTTGTGTATGTTTGCTTATTATTCTAGCTTGTTTTTTGCTCCGTGAAAAACTTCATGTTGTACCTGAGCTTCTGGGACATTGTCCCACCACACAGCGTTTTGTCCCTAAGCTAATCTAAGGTAACTGTGTGCAGTTTAAGCTGGCTTTTATAGGCGACTATCCTGCTGCACTATTTTGCTATTTTTAAATAATATATCTTTATATTCTTTAGGATTTTATACATGAAAATCCTATTACCCACTTGCTTCTTCCCTTCTAATTTTTACACTTGGAAATTCTTCTTATTCTTATTATATTATCTAGAATGCCCATTAACTTGGGGGCAAAAGCTATGATAGTAATATCTTTGTCTCGCACCTGATCTTAAGGGGAATACTGTGAGTACTTTTATATTTACACTGTTCATGTTCTCTAGAATTTTCTTCTACTCTACTAGGTTTGTATTTTAATTGAAATGAATAGGGAATTTTAACCATGCCTTTTCTGCAGCTGTTGAGATCAACAAATGCTTTTTCTCAGTCTGTTACCATGGTGCACGGTGGCAGTGTTAGCTGAACTTTAAGAGTTATTATGGCTGTGCAGAATCCGAAGCTGGGGGGTCTCAAACACAAACTTCCACATCCCCAGGGCTGCATTCCCCTCCTGGCATCACTGTGGGGCCACCTGCCAACCCCGGACACTCTGCTCAAATCTGGAGTCCAGAATACTGGTGGCAGCTTCACCACAGAGATGGGTTCACTGAGTTATGGCTCTTGAGATGGTCCTCATCTCCAGTCACGCGCACACCTGCTCCCGCCGAAGCCTGGCTGATTCCAAGTGGCCCAAAGCCTCCGACCGCAGGGCTGGTCCTGGCACAATCAGCCCCGGCCCGAGTCGTGTCATCAGTGTCAACTCTGAGATGCGGTCCAAGGGGCCCAACCTGAGTAGTTCCTCAGCATCAATGGCCAGGTGTGGCCAAAGTGACCCATAGGAACATTAGAGGTCTCAGAAGGTTCGAGGTTACTGCACAGGACTTGAGATGAAAACCAGAACTCTCTTAGCGTCAACTAAATTCTCACAGCCCAGTGACACATATAGATTTTCTTGATGTCAATCCATCCTTTTATTCCTGGAATAATACAACACTTTTTTTTTTTTTTTTTTAATGTGGGTACTGGGAGTCGACCTCAGGACCTCGTGCTTGCCAGGCAGGCGCTTATGCCACTGAGCCACCTCACCGGCCCAACAACACTATTTTTTAAAAAATTTGCAGGATCCACTTTGCTAATTTTTTAAAAAGGATTTTCCATCTATGTTTATGAATGAGATTGGATACATAAAGTCCATTTTCCTTTCTCTAGCTGACCTGGCCTAGTTTTTAAATTAAGGTTATCCTGAGCTCATAGCATGAGTTAGCATTCTTTTTCTTTCAGTGTGATGGAAGACTTCTTTTCCTTTTTTTGCTACAGCAGAACATCTGTTCTATGAAAGTTTTGAGGAACTATCTGGGGTTGTGTTTTGTTGTGGCCAAATTTCTTTTTTTTTTTTTTTTTTGTGGGTACCGGGGGGTCGACCTCAGGACCTTGCGCACCAGCAGGCGCCCGTGCCACTGAGCGATATCACCGGCCCTTTTCTCGTATGTGGGTTCCGGGAGTTGAACTCGGGCCCTCGCGCTTGCCAGGCAGGCGCGTACGCCGCTGAGCCATCTCACCGGCCCTGTGGCCAAATTTCTAATACCATTTCAATATCTTTATAATTCTAGGACTATTCAGACTTTCTATTTCTTCTTCAGACATTAATAAAGTCTACTGTTCTAGAAAATTGTCTTTCATCTAATTTCTAAATATGTCCATAAAATCATTTATTGTGTTTTCCTATATTTTCACTTTTTAGTTTCTGTGTTTTTTGGTGTACCATGTGCACATGTTGTGTGTGTGTGTGTGAGATATTGATGTTGTTACGCCCGTCTTTTGCTGTATATTTCCCCAGTATATCTTTTCCATCAACGTTTCCATGTCCTTTTGCTTTATGTGTCTCTGTGATGTGTAAATTTTCACCATCCTAAAGAGGGGGCAATGCCAAGAGTGAACCCCAAGGTCACCATCATTTCCCGAGACCGAGGCCTGGGCCCTGCCCACGCAGCTACCTCCGCTGGCTTAGACTCTTCCTCAGCCATGCTTCCACGAACAGTTCTGCATTTTGACCAAGCTCTGTTTTCTGGTCATGTACAGGGAGGAAACCAAATCTTTGGGAAATTAATGAATTCAAATAATTCACAAAGCTTTTCCCAGGAAATTCCAACTGGCAGCATTGTGCTGGGAAGAAATAAAGGCTTTAAGATGCTCGATTTTGTTCTGCCATTTTCAACCTGCATGACTGGGGGTGAATTCCTTAATCTTTGACTCTGTTTCTTCTTCATCTGGCTATAATCACAGCCGAGAGTAATCACACCTGGGATTTTTTACCGGGTGAACGGAAGTAGGTGGCGCAAAGTAGGTGCTCATTGAACATCCGCACCTCCTCCTGCTTCTCCCTCCTGTTCCAGGAGCTTGGTCTCAATGATACCAAAATCATGTTGTGAATATTACACAATAAGATGTGGTGTTGTGCTTCTTAACTGATAGAATCACTTCGTTTCCCGGCTTAGGTGATTCATTGCAACCAAAAGAAAGATTCAGGTTGTCCTGGTTCACTGGCCTGCCGCATGAGTTGTGAACTCGTCTCCCCCGGGCATCATTTCAAGCGATAATGAGTGTGTGAACTTTTGGAAAGTTTCCGTCTGCATATTTGTTTTAGGGTACTTGGAATGTGACTTAGGTCACATGATTGCTTTCTCAGGAATTCGCAGAGGGTCACAGCACAAATCTGAAAACACGCTGGAAAGAATAAGTGGCTCCCAGCACGTAACAGCAGAATAGCTAGAGACAGTGAAAGCCCTCAAAGTTTGCCTCTCGTATAGATGAGTCACTTAGAAGCAGCCACTTTTCTGGGCTCTTTGGACCAATTACACACTGATAAAAGAGGGTTCCTCAGTGATCTGTCACAGACGCTGGTCTCGTCTGGCTACGCTCCCTCATATTCACCATCGAACATTTCAAACTCCAGCGTCTGCAAGTGTGAATTAAATGGTTCCATGGGACAGGTCATTTGGCCAGAAGGCATCTGAGCGTCACGCCGTGGCCAGGGTTTGGTTTGGTTTGTGTTCTCCAGCAGTTTAGAATCTAGTCTGAAACCAAAGATGGAAAGATGAAGAGCCGGAAATGTGACAATGCTCACACAACTCGGAAAACCAGACATGAACTTGAGTTTCCCAAGCGGGTCATACCGGGCTAAGTCAGGAACATGGTATAATCCAGGAAAGGTGCACTGGGGAGGCTGAGGGGAGAGGATTAGGTACCAGACTCTTGTGCCTTGACAACGCTGCTTTCTGGCTGTGTGATCTTGGGCAAACAGTTCCTCTCCACCCCTCTGTGCCTCAGTTTCCTCATCTGTGAACAGAGGCTGGTACCATCAGTTAGGGTACTTATAAAGGATAAGTGCTTGCTGCAGCCTGCAGCTGCCCCACCAAAATAATTACTAAGGACATTAGAAAAGTAAGTAGAGGAGAAAATAAGTTGACATACAAATAGCGAGCATGTGACAGCTGGATCGTTTTAGAAAAAAAATATTGTGTCAACAAAGGTTTATGAACATGTAAATAATTGCGTGAGGCTGAATGAGTGAGATTAGATTATATCAGGATTCCAACTGTTGTGGAATAACTTAGTGATTTGTATTTATAATATTAAACAAAACATTCGAGAACTATATTTAATTTAAAGCTAAACTCATTTAGTTTACCAGTCTTTCAAGGAAAAGCCCCCTTAGGGAAGTCTTCATGTCTCGTCTGATGAATCAGAAAGGAGAATATCAAATTATTGGGAAGACGGAATACAAAATCAACATGTAGAAAATCAATAGCTTTTGTATACACCAATAATGAACTAGCTGAGAAAGAAATCAGGAAAACAATTTCATTCATGATAGCTTCAGACAAACAAAAAAAACTTAGGGATCAACCTAACCAAGGAGGTGAAAGATCTGTACAAGGAAAATTGCCGAACACTTAAAAAAGAAATTGGAAGAGCTACTAGAGGGTGGGAAGACCTCCCATGTTCATGGATAGGCTGAATTAATATTGCTAAGATGACCATGCTACCAAAGGTGATGTACAATGCAAACTCCATGAAAATTCCCACAAAGAAGTGCCATTCTTCACTGAACTAGAAAATCTATCCTAAAATTCATAAGGAAACACAGAAGACCCAAAATATCCAAAGCAATCCTAAGCAAAAAGAGCAAGGCTGGAGGCATTGCAATACTCTTATTATTTCAAGTCGTACTACAAAGCCACAGTAACAAGACAGCATGGTACCGCCACAAAAGTAGACACATAGACAGCATGGAACAGAGGACACAGGGACAAAGCCACATAACTACAGCCATCTGATTCCAGACAAAAGAGCCAAAAAAATGTATGTTGGAGAAAAGACAGCCTTCCTAGCAAATGGTGCTGCAAAAACTACATACCCACTTGTAGAAGATTGATACTAGATCCGTAGTACATTGATAGATATGTATCTCTCACTCTGTACAAAAATTAATTCGAAATGGATCAAAGACCTAGGTATAAGAACCGAAACTTTGAAACTGCTAGAAGAAAACGAGGGAAATATTTGAATCCATAGGCACAGGTAAAGACTTCAACAGCACGGGAAATAAGAGCAAGAATCACCACATGGAACTACATCAATTTTAAAAGTTTTGCATGAGGAAAACAACCACCAGAGTGAAGAGACATCTTACAGAATGAGAGAAAGATCTATGTCAGCTAGTCTTCCAAAAGAGCATTAATATCTAGAATGTATAAAGAACACCGAAAAATCAATCACGCCAATCGATAAATTGTCAAATGAATCGAACAGATAGCTCTCAAGAGAACAGCAAGTAGCCATATATATATATATATATATATATATATATATATTTATATATATTTATATAAATTTAAAATTTATATATATATATTTATATATAAATTTAAAATTTATATAAATTATATATATATATATATATATATATATATATATATATATATATAAATTTTTGCAACATCTTTAGCCATTAGGGAAATGCAAACCAAAACTATTTTGAAATCCCATCTCACCACAGTGAAAATAGCTGTTGTCAGGAATACAAAAACCAGTAAATAATGGCCAGGGCCAGGGGGAAAAGAATCCTTCTAGATTGCTGGTGGGAATGTAAATTAGTACAGCCACTGTGGAAATCAATATGGAAATCACAAAACTAAAAATAGAACTGCCACATGACCGCGGTATGCCACCCCTCGGCATGATTACAGTCAGCACACTGTTGAAGACCTGTGTCCCATGTTTATTGTGTCCCAATGGCCAAGATAAGGGAACCAGTACAGGTGCCCATGGACAGGTGAATGGATTAAAAAAATGTGGTTTATGTACACAGTGGAGAATTAGTCAGCTGTAAAGGAGAATGAAATTATGTGATTTGCAGGAAAAATGGATGGCATTGGAGATCATCATGTTAAGTAAAATAACCCGGACTCAGAAAGACAAGTATCCCATGTTCTCCTTAATTTGGGGAATCTGAAAAAAGATTCCATGGAAGTAGAAGGGAGACTTACTAGACAAGAGAAGGAGATTAAGGGGGACAGAACGGGAGAGGTAAGGGAGGATACTAGGAGGGATGGATATGATCCAAGCATAGTATATACATTAAAACCCAATATTTTGTAAAATTAATAGGCACTAAGATGGCATCAAACCTCTGATCAGCACCACTATGAGTTATGGAACTATGCCTTCAAGATTCCGACCAGGAGAATATTTTTGCCATAGAATTTTATAACTCAATCCGTCAAGCATGGGAATAAACAGGCATGAAATGATGCCAAAACACTGTTTTTCAGAAAAAGTTCTCCAAACTCAAGCATAATATATTAATGATAATTCATCTTCTATCCAAACATAGTAAAGAGTATAAAGAGTGAGGAAATGAAGAAGAAAATATCAGAGAAAAGCGAGAAACACTGAAATAATTTCGCTTTTCCATCACCGACTGAGAGCTGACATCTGTTTTTGTGGTTGTGCTTTATAGCAGCAGCAGTGACCGAGGAGTTGACGGCCGTGAGAAATGGCTTTTTCCACACTATGATATTAAACCTGTAAAATATGACAGCCAAACTTTCTCAGGGTTGACTATTAGACATAAAATTTCAGATGGTGTATGATATTCCAGGAGCTTATTTTACAAGAAGTATTTATCTTAAGTCAAATATTGGTTTTAATAGCTGGACATTCAACATCTGGCCAAAATGTGCCCTGACTGAATCTCTAGTGGTGAAAATTCTGTGAATCAGGAATGAAATTTAAAGTTATCTTAAAAGCTATAAAATTCTGTAAAAAAGAAAAAAAAACTATAAAATTCTGCAGCAAATTACAAGACAGAAGAGAAAGTAATCATTCAAATATAGGATAGGGAAGGACTTAACTAGATCGAAGGTCAGAGGAGGAAAAGGGTGGGAACAGAGAGGGTGACAAGCTGAATAATAGCATAAAACCCCAAAACCAAACCAAAACAGCACCAGCGCGTTTGGGAAGAGCAATGTTCCTCTGAGTTTTGTATCAACTGAATGTTCATGGCCTGCTATGACAACAGGGGTCAGCAATGACAAATAGATACTGGACAGGGTGGCAAATGAATCATAAAAATGCTCTTGCAGTGGATAATTAAATGAACCAGAATCGTCTCATCAGTGGAACAGATGGCTGGGAGGTACCAAGAATACTTTTCCCGCACTGTGATAGTTTTTCATTTTGTTTTCCTTTTGCCATGCTGGCGACCAAATGAAGGCTTTTTCTGTTTCTTTTTTTTTTTATAGAAATGCAAAAGTATATTTTTCATGTCTATGGAGATCTGAAAACTACTTTGAAATAAAATCACATTTGCCAGGGAAGAGCAGGAGCGTCCAGACTTCAGTAGATGGACCCAAAGATTACTTGAGTTTGGTATTGTCATCAGCAAGCCCTGCATTAGGCTTGGGGACAGCTGGGAAGTGGGCATGCCCTCTGCTACTGAACAGAGGGGACTCCTGCCCCGTACCTTGGCACCCAATGGGCCTGGAGCTCATCCATGTCAAAATATGGGACATCTGAAAAATTGTGTTGACTACTAAATACAGAAAAAAAAGAGAACCCCACAAAACAAGAAAAATAATCAACCTAATTTTCCAGGCAAGAAGGTAGAGGAGGGAGGTGCAAGGCTGGAGTGACTGGGGCCGCTCCGTCACCAGGATGCCACCAAACCGACTCTTTGACATGATGTTACTAGCAACTAAGACACAATTAATATAGGGACAACTGGCCATGCTCACGGAAAATCTGCAGCTATTAACATCTATTTGTGCAATTCAGACTGTCAAGTTCAAAAATGAACTGGAAAGAAATATGCCAGTCATGCTTGGGTAAGCTATAAACTGGATGACTCAAGTCTTGGGTTAGATTGTCACAGGTCTTTTGAAAGCAATGCGCCTGCTGTGTTTCTCGCAGATATTCCAAGGACCAAGGGAACTTCGGAATAATCAGACATGTTTGTTTTGTTACCTGTCCTGGTCTGGTTGTGACATTTTGAGGCCACGCTGCTGAACAGCATAGCACTCATGGGTGCAGTTCTTCTGGTGGCGACTGGCAATGAATCTTGTCCACCATCTGAGACCTATGAGCCACAGACACTACGAGAAGGAAATGTATTTTGGTTCTATAAAATGAACTTGGATTGGTTAGAGAAAGCCAGGGTAGTGAATAGTGAGAAAAAATCTTTGCCTTTGTACAAGGAACCATAACAGAAGAAGCTCTGATTCCAATTTCATTTTCTGTGAGTACATAGAAGAAAATTCCAGGACCTCCAAGAGATTTTGCTTTGGCCCCTCGATTTTTTTTTTTGTACCAGGAATTGAACTCATGACCTCATGCTTGCCAGGCAGGCACCCCAATTTGTTTTCTATTAGTTCCCTTGCTGACACCCAACCTGGCTGGAAGGTTGGTGGCCCTAAGAGAGCTGTGGTGTTGCAAAACGAGCTTTAAAAGTGGGCTGGAAGGAGCTCAGAGCTCACATTGTTGCAAAGAGAGAGAAGGAAAACCCAAGTATAAACCAATCTTTTCCAAAATTGTATCACTTTCCAGAGAACACAAAGACCTTCAGGGTGCCGCACCCGTGGTCTTTTGCAGCTGGGACGGAGCTTGACCCAACACCGCGCCATGTTGACAGCACGGTGAGCTGGTGCAGGGCACAGCTGGAGCTTTGCAGAACTGGAACTCTCCTCACTCCTGCTTACGTGGCTTCCACTTGTATGTGCAGAAGGAGACAGAAGAGGCCAGAAAGGAAAAGAGCCAAGAGTGAAGTGCTCGCATAGAACTAGGATCTCTAGCTACAAGAGGAAGAACTAGCACAGGTGAGCCTGGTTTGGGTAAAAGAATTCTTATCGGTCTTGTGTGCACGGAAGTGAGAGTAGATATTGGCCTCCACTTACAAGTCAAAAAGTGCTGGTGTTCAATTGATGGGGGTCAGATAAGGAGAAGGGTGACCATCAAGCCAACAGCAGGTGGTCAAAGTCTCCAAGTTAAAGAATATATGTGGGAGAAGTCCAGTAGTACCTGATGCTGCAGTTTAGATCTGGAAGGTGCCAAAGGGAAGGTTTGATCTCTAGCATTGTGCTGGGGAGAGGTGATGGAAAACCTGAAGAGGTGAGGCTTAAAGAGAGGTTTTCCAGTCACTGTGGGTATGTCCTGGAAGTGATAATAGTCAGCAGCTGTGCTGTACTATGTGCCCCTGCAATGATGTGCTGGCTTCCCACAGGCCCAAGAGCCAGCAGTGCAACCAACTGTGGATTGAGACTTTCAAAACTGTGAGCCAAAGAAACCTTTCCTCTTTATAAGTTTATTGCCTCTGATATTTTGTTACAGTAACAGAAAGCTGAGGAACACAGAAAACTATGGGTATATTTTCAAAGCAATATTATCTTAGTAGAACCTCGGGTTATTCTCATTTTTTTGTAAAAATAATGTCTTTTCCATTTTTAAAGTTTTTATTTAAAAAACCTTCAGTGCACTATTAAAAAGTAATACAGCCAGCTAGAGTGACAACCAACAGAAAGTAAGGAGAGTAGAGAGAAGGCCAGGGACCCCACTCAGCTCTTCCCCAATCCCCCTGTGGCTGGAGGCCAGGGGCAGCAGGCTGGGATGGGGACATGTGTGGTGGGATAGGGAGGAGAGACTGCCCACCATGTAAAAATAATTTGACTTCTACGACAGTATGGTCTGCAATAAATATCTAAATTGATGGATTTAATTTATATAAGCAGAAATCAATCATTACAAAAGCATTTCAAATGTGTACATCAATGCAAGTTTGACCCAGAACTGCCATTTTCACTGGATCTTACAGTAAGACACACTTCCAGACCTGTTTGAAATAGTTTCTTTTTATTAGAAAAAAACCCTCAAAAATAGAATTAGTGTTTAAATGTCTATTAAGTGTAGCATTGTGGGATCATTATTAATTTATAATTCATAAATTCTCATCCCATTGGAAGCCTTTCTGCAGGTGACCAATTCTGCCTCTTGTGCAATTTCCCGTTTGTATGGTTTGCTCAGAAAACCATAGTTAATCATAGATCAGTTATTTTTAGGCTAATGATTTCAAAAACAAAATTATAAACATTGTTTCCTATATTTCCATGGAAAGTAGTACAGCTCTTGTAGAACCTGGGTGATTTTTTTTTTTTTTTGTGGGTACCAGGGGGGTCGACCTCAGGACCTCGCGCGCCAGCAGGCGCCCGTGCCGCTGAGCAATATCACCGGCCCTTTTTTTCGTATGTGGGTTCCGGGAGTCGAACTCGGGCCCTCGCGCTTGCCGGACAGGCGCGTACGCTGCTGAGCCATCTCACCGGCCCCTTGGGTGATTTTTAATGTTTGCAGTGGTGTGTAAGAGTCCTTGGAGCTGAAAGATTTTAAAAACGTTCCGGAATAAGATAAGAGGATAAGGGGTTTGTCTTGTTTCCCCAGTTGTGTAAATGCATTCTGTTTGCATGCTTCTAAAGATAGTAGAAGGTACACAAATGGAACTTTAAGATAATCCTACACTGAGAGACAACCACTGTTCATATTTTGTCGAAGCATAATTTCCAAAGTTTTTCCTTTGGTTCTATACACACAGATTTTTTAACATTATTGTCATGCTACCTAATTCACCCATTTAAAGTATACGATCCAATGGTTTATTCATAGAGTTGTACAACCATCGCCACAATCCATTTAAAGAACATTTTTGTCCCTCCAAAAAGAAACCTCGTATCCATTAGCCACCCTATCACCCCTTGCCCAAACTTAGCTAACCACTAATCTATTCCAATGGAGTTGCCTGTTCTGGACATTTCATATGCTTTTCTCTGCTTTTCACATAAATGGAAGTCTTCACAAAAGATAAGACATGTTTTTGTGTGTCTGGCTTCTTTTAATAAGCATGATGTATTCAAAATCCCCCATATCATAGCACATATCTGTTCTTCTGAAGGTTGAACGATATCTCCTACGGTATAAACACATCACGTTTTTCTTACCCATGCGCCAGCTGACAGGCATTTGCCTCGCTTCTGCTTTGGGGATATGTTGAATAATTCTGCTATGAAATTCATGTGTAAGTTTTTGTGTGCACATATGTTTCACTTCTCCAGGGCTTATGAATTTCAGAGTCGTCTTTTTCAAAGCAACTGCACCATTTTACATTCTCAATAGCAAGGTATGAGGGTTCCAGTTTCTCAACATCTTCACCAACTCTTACTATTTTTTTTTAAGTTATGGGCATCTTAGTGGATACAAAGTGGTACATAGATTTCTTAAGAACAAAGGGAAATGAGAGAATTCTTTCTTTCCCTTTCTTTCTGTTTTTCTTCCTTTCCTTCTTTCTTTTTTTTGAAAGTACTGGGGGTTGAACCCAGTGCTCTACCACTGAGCTGCACCCCCAGCCCACATTACTTTTTTCATGTCACATTTTATAGTAATTATCAGTCCATGTCAGTAAACATAAATCTTGCACCATAATCTTAAATATCTGCATGGCACTCTATTAAAAGAAAGTCCAGGGATGTTCGTGATTACCCCTAATGTCAGTTGCTACCTCTGCTTCCAGCTTTGCTGTTAAATACAACACTGTGGGCCATGAATAAGGGCCAGCCTTATGCTTCTTGGTGTGTCTTTGTGCATTTGCCCTTTATTGCTGCTGTGTATTAAAAAGGTGCTCTTTCCAAGAGGTTTGATCGATATTACTGAATATCTTTCCCAAAAGATTCTGCAGATAGATTCCTCCCCTACCTCCAGATCTTTGTCCACACGATATATATATATATATGTATGTATATAAAATGTCTGTGCTATATTATGTATGTTATCTACATTTTAAATATACTAGTCTTTTAAAAAGCTCAGGCTGTGGTGTGGCATAATAACAGAACACTTGCCTAGCATATGCAAAGCTCTGGGTTTGATATCCAGGACTGCCAAAAGGAACAGAAAAAACCCTCAAACATCTTCGATTACTAACATGATGAAAGATCTTTGGGTAGCTTCTCAGCCATTTTTAAAAATTGTCTAGTCCTTGTCTTTTTTGTTTTTCTGTTAGAGAAGTCATCTTATTGATTTATAAAACCCATTTACTACCTAATTTGGCCTATGATTCCTGTGTTTTTAGAAAATACATTTGTCATCAGCTTTTTAAGTCCCGTTATGGTATTTTTGCATTCAGCAGTATAAATACTTATGCAGGGAAGTGTTGGGACTTAAAATGACCTAGAAATTCTTCCTCATATTTATCTCATGACAATATTTGCTTACGTTTTCATCAAATATATTAATATATTTTAAACATTGACTCTTTAATGCGGTCAAATTTTATTTTTACATAAGGTGAAGTAGATATCTAGCTTTTTCTTTGTTTCCATATTGTGAAGCAGTCTCAAAACTGTTAAGTGATATAATTTGATCCAATATGCTGTCTTTTGTCATATACCCAATTCCCATGTTGACCTGGGTCTGTCTCTCCAGTTACCCTCCACTATTTGTTATTTTTCTTAGCATAGCTTAACAATCAGTTTTTAAACTTTTAAGGCAAATTCCCCTTTACTACATCTCCCCCCAAAAGAAACCTTCTGGCAATCCTTTACACATTTCTTCCAAACAAATCTTACACTATCAGGCCATTTGAAGGTGGTATGTTCAAAATTGAAATGAGAAAAAATTTTTTTTAAATGACTGACATATTGCTGGGTATGGTGACGCACAGCTGTAATCCCAGCACTTGGGAGGCTGAGACAGGCAGATCAGTGTGAGTTCAAAACCAGCCTGAACTATATAATGAGTGAGACTCTGTCTCAAAAAAAAAGAAAGAAACAAAGAAACAAAGAAAGAACTTACATATTGTATGTGATATTCTATTCCAGGGACTCACCCACCTTCAATGTTATTAATTGTCGAACAGCTTTGAGCCTCGGGCTCTGTTCTCTCCTTAATTATGTCCCTCTCCCCATTTAGAGTTGCCAGATTTAGCAAATAAAAATATGAGATGTGCAGTTCAGTGTGGAGTTCGGATAGACTAGACGTAGGTTTTAAACGTAAGCACAAGCCACGCAGTACTTCCTCTGGCCACCGTCTCCCTCCCAGGCCGGCTCCTGAGAGGTGGTGCAGTGACTTCAGTTTTAGGACAGAATTGGGCCACTCAGGCTTTCCACTGAACAGAATCACCAGTGGTTCAAAAGCCACCAGTGTGTGTGCCACCAGTTGAAAGCCAGGGGCGGGTGGGAGAAACGTTACACACTGATTCTAATACTGCGTTTTAATTTTTCTTTGGCAAACTAGAGAAACCACAGGGTGGGATGTGGGGGGTGAGGGTGAGGACAGAAGCCAAGGGACCTCACCCCATCCCCAGGCACTGGGTTAGAGTGGCCTAGAACTGTCCCTAGGACAAATGCTGGCCTTTTCAGCAGAAAGGATGGAGGAGGGAACCCGGTGAGTAGATTCCGCGCCAGTCGTACCTCTTACCTGGGCCCTTGAACCCCGTAACCGTGGGGAACTTCAGCTTCCGTGGGAGCCCAAGTGGGAGAATCTGGGTCAGAGAATTTGGGGGATTTCCCTGTCCTGTGAAGGGCGGTGGTAGGAAGCTCATTAAATGAGTTGTCTGGTGTCTGAGGAGCCCACATCGTAGTTTGGATGCCCTGTACAGCAAAGACACTTTTGCCTCTGGAATTCATGAATTGCTGGTGGAGGGCCTCATGTCCAATGGGATCAGAGAGGAATCTGTTAATGAACCCGAAAAATGCAGGGCACCTGGACAAACACAGCCACATGGCAGGTGGCCCGCTGGAGGGGACCCAGCGTGCTGTGTTCATGCGGAAAGCTTAGAACCCTGCTCGGGGGACTACAAAGGACCGTTTAGCATCTCCCCCAAAGAGCAGACAAGAGGAAACTGGCTAAAATCCCAACAAAAAGTGCACATTATGGCAATAAAAAGCAGTAACGAGTCGTTGATAACATTATTGCAGTTCTGAGCGGACATAGATGTTTGGTCCCTGTCCCCGCATGCTGCAGGGACGCCAGCGTGCGCGTCTTGTGTGGTCTCACACAGAGCTTTGAGGTCCAGCGCTTCAGAGATCGGCGGATAAAAGCTCCCTGCGCCGCGTAGGAGCCAGCACCTCGGAGGCCAAGCTCGAGGACGACAGGCAGCTGAGTGTTTGCCCGCGCTGACCTGGCTCAGGCCCGCTGCCTTGTGCGGTGTCGCCTCTCCAAAGAGCCACTTGGCGCTTATGAGAGATGACATCATTCTCTCCTGCATGCGCTGAGATGATGAAATATCAGGAGAGGGACTCCAGGAGGGGGCCGGGGCTGGGAGGCATGGAGCTTCGATGGCTTACTCCAGAAAGTGACCTAAGGAGGGTTAGTCACCGGCCCCTTCCTGGGGAGGACAGCACCTCAGCCACGGGAGTTGTTTATGAAGCAACTAGAAATAGACACAGCTGCTGCTTGCCATGATATCAGAACTGTGTGTCTTGGGCTAAGGAAGAAGAAACCTGCCCTGCAGGCAGCAGACACTCGGGGGGGTGTTTGAAACCTGGCTAAGTTTTAGAACATTTACAGAAAAATAAATACGAGGTGTAATTGAAAAATATGATGAATGTTTATATTTTTAAAACTTTAAACACATTGTCATGACCCCTCCTACCCCCCCACACACACTTTAAACCCTCATCCCATTTTTGTTGTCACTTTCTGGAGCAGCTCTGGAGTCCTCTTTCCTTAGTGTCTTTAGTTGTGCTGTCCTGACTGCCTTGGTGTCCTGAATTGATTCAAAATGTTGACCTTCCATAGTCATCTGACTTTGGGAAGAGCCAGAAGTGGCTTGGTATCAGACCCAATGAACAAGTTGGACGAGGACACCTCGTATGTCTTTACAAGCCTGCCTTTCAGTTGGATGGCACTGGGCAGTGGCATTCACATTTTTTATTTCACCTCATAAAGACCCTCACAAAAGAGGACTTCCAGAACTGCTGCAGAAAGTGGCAAGAACGATGGGCTAAGTGTTTGAAGCATTTTGAGGGGGGATTAATGGCAATATGTCTTTTAATGTAATACTTCTTTTAAAAAAAAAAACATAAACATTCACTGTAATTCTTGATCGCCACGTGAGTATTCTAGAACAACACCATATGTTAGACTGCTTTCTGTAGGAAGCATGAAAACCCAGAGCCCTTGGAAGCAGCCTTTCACCCCTCAGGTTTCCTTCCACAGAGCTTTGCGTGTGGTCACAATGGCGGTGGCCACTGACCACAGAGATGCTACAAAGCCCAAGGGTCGGCTTCACACCCCTGCTCTCTTCTAGTGTCTGTGTGAGGCGAGCATGTGGATCCCTCTAGGTAGAACCGAACGACTCAGAAATAAGGGAAACCCAACCCCGTAATAGTTGTCTGTTCACCTCCGCAACACACCCAGCCTGTGTTGAGGCAGGGACCTGAGACGGGATTAGCACCTGCTTACAGGGACTTCTGACAAAGTTGGATGAAGAGACAACATGTGTAAAAAAATCAGAAGGCCGGGTGTGGTGGCCGATGACCATAGTTCCAGCAACTAGGGAGGCTGAAGCAGGAGGATTGCTTGAGCCCATGGATATGACCAGGCTCTGGACAACACAGCCTGAGGCCCTGACAAGAAAGAAAGAAAGAAAGAAAGAAAGAAAGAAAGAAAGAAAGAGAGAGAGAGAAGAGAAGGAGGGAGGGAGGGAAAGAAAGAGGGAGAGGGAGGAAGGAATAAAGGAAGGAAAGGAGGAAGGGAGGAAGGAATAAAGGGAAGAAGGAAGGAAAGGAAGGAAAGAAATGCGAGACCGGAGAGGCGCGTCTTGGACAATTGCAGCGCACTGGGGTAGGAAGAGCTCCCAGGAGAGGCAGGCTGGCCACGCTGTCCGCGAATGGGAAGAGCTGGGGAGCTGCAGCCAGGTGGGAGGCCTCTACTGTGACCTCGGGTCGTCCGTGAGAATTCGGGGAGAGAGAGAAGGTAAGAGGCCCAGGTCAGGGAGACTCCGGCACAGCGACGAAGGGGACTTAGGAGAAGGGAAGCAGAGGGCAGAGGCAGCGAGAACCCCAAGCTTTCCAGAGGCTTCTGGGAGCCTCCAGGAATGGTGAGGGCCCCAGCTGAGGTGGGGTTGGCTGGGGAGGAAGAGGGAAGTTCGGTTTGGGTCACTGAGTCACAGCAATGGTGGGAGGGCCAGGCGAGTCTCAAGGCCACTTTGTCAAGTACAACCAAGCTGGAGATGAAGGTGTCGGAGTCCCCTTCCTGGAAGATTTAAAGTGGGAGAGCAGTGAGCATGCTCAGTGAAAGTCTGCAGCCAGGTGTGACGCAGGCCTGTAATCTCAGGAGGCTGAGGCGGGAGGATCGCAACTTCCTTCTTTCCTTCCTTCCTCCCTCCCTCCCTCCCTCCCTTCCTTCCTTCCTCTCTCTCACCCTCCCTCCCTTCCCCTTTCTTTCTCTCCCTGCCCCCTCCCTCTCTCTTCTTCTCATTAGCTTCTTCCTTATTTTTTGCAATTCTTCCCCCCTCACACACCCGGGTCAGTCACTCTGCCACGCTGGCTGGGTTTTGCTCAGTTTTGAGATCTTGCCATTGTGTGCTGCTGTCCAGGTGTGTGTATCTTTGCTAACTTTTTCCTTTGATATCATTTCAAATGTACTGAAAAGCTGCAAAAGTAGTGCAATGACCCTCACCTACCCCGACTGACCAGAGGTGCGGACTGTGGCAGGTTTGCTGCCTCATTCCGTGTTCGCTCTAGCTTGCACACTCACGCACACTCACACATCTACACGCACACGTGTGTGTCTTGTCTGAATCACTTGAGAGTCAGTAGAGGCATCATGGTCCTGGATTCTTCGATATGCGTTTCCTAAGAGCTGAAACATTCAACAAAGCCACAGATAAATGTAATGGGACGGGACGCCATGACCCAACACAGGTCCGCGACTGAATGTTGTCCATTTCCCGCTGCTGTCCTCTGGCTTCACTCTGGGGCCCAGGCCTGGCCCGGAAGGGCAGAGCATGTGAGTCACACACTTCCTGCCACCCAGCCTTGCACAACTGCCCTTCTTATTGGCCAGTCCTTGTGTCGCCTCCGACTCCCTGGCTGCTCACCCGAAGGGAGACAGCCTTGCTCTGTCCCTTCGAAGCCTGCCTCAGCCTACCCTGTCATCCCTGTCCTGGCTGTCGCCTTCCCCTGGGCCCAAGCAAGTGTGATCTCAGGGACGCTGTGCACTGTCCCACAGCAGGAGACGGTGTCTGCGCTCTCTGCAGTGGACACGGGGTCGCGCTGGCCTCTCCGCCCACAGCACGCGCCCTTGGCAATGAGGCTGTGTTAGGGCAGTTGTGAAACAAGGAGGGTGACTGCCTCTTGCCAGAGGGTTTTGCTTTTTTGTTTCGCATTGCTGGGGGTCATGCTAGGTAAGCGGTCTACTACTGAGCCTCATTCCCAGCCTCATTGGGGTTCTCTGTGGAGTAAACAGGTCTGCAATGAGAATGAAGAGTCTGTATATGTAAATGAGCATGTAAATACGTCTATGTATGTAAATGTGTACATGTAAATGAGTCATTGTGTGCAAATGAGTATGTAAATACATGTATGTAAGTGAGTCCATATATGAGAAGCACTCCGGACAGTGCCTGGCACATAGTATGTGCTCAGTAAGGGAGGGCTCCTCCCTCTTCCTCTTCTCCTCCCCCCTCCTCTTCCTCTTCATCCTCCACTTCTTCTCTTCCTTCTTCTTTGTCTTTACCATCACCATCATCAGTGTTACCTAGCCTAGCACTTGCCCCTGTGCGCGGCGATGCTCAGCAGAACCTGGGTGTCGGTTGGGGAGCAGTAGCAACGTCTGAGGCACAGGGGAAAGGGGGACGAATCCCAACAGAGCATTCAACCTGGACAAGGCATCATCCCATTCGGCATATCGTGGACAGGGTAAAGAGGGCCAAGAAATAAATTTGTATTTGTATTTGTATTTGTATTTCCAATGAGGGAAGAATTAATTTTAAACATGAGGCAGTGACAGCACTTTAATCCGATTTCAACTGTGTAAAGATGTTGGTGTGCTGACCAGGTAACATGATTGGCTTAGCAGTACTCTGTGTGTGTGTGTGTGTGTGTGTGTGTGTGTGTGTGTGTGCGTGCGCGCGTGTGCCAGTGGGAGAAAGAGGAGACTTTCTGGATTGATCCATGGGTTATTAGGGACAGGTTCATTATCATCACCACCATGAGCACCTGTCAAGGTCAACATCACTATCAGCACAGTCATCATCGCCACGATCACCCATTGATGCCAAAATCACCATCAACACCACCGTGATCACTCATCAGCGTCAGTAGCGTCACCACCATTACCACCATCACCACCATCATCACTCATCAATGTCAATATCATCATTACTACCACCATCATCACCACCATCACCACCATCACCACCATCATCACCACCATCACCACCATCATCACCATCACCACCATCACCACCATCATCACCACCATCATCGCCACCATCACCACCACCATCATGACCATCATCACCATCACCACCACCATCATGACCATCATCACCATCACCACCACCATCATGACCATCATCACCATCACCACTTGCATGAACTGAGTGCTCACCCTGTAAAAGCCTCCATGTGAAGTGTGCATAATGACAGGTGTGCATTATCACAGGTGTGCAAGACTGATGTGATTGTCCCCACTTTGACGATGAGGGATTGAGGCCTGAGAGATTTGGGCTGCCCAGGTAGTAAGAAGCAGAAATGAGATGAAACAGAGGGAAGGTGGCAGGCAGAGCTTGTGGGGAGAGGAAGTGAGGCCCCCTCTTCCTGAAACCAGAAGAGGGGATGGAGAAGCAACCATCCATTAAGATGATTAGATAGGAACTTGGAGCCCAGACCATGGTCAGTTTCCCAGCCTCTGTGAGCTTTTCTGAGAAGAGCATGGACCAAGGAATCAGAAGGCCTCCTATGGCAAGAGCTGGGGATGTCACTGGAAAGAAGGGAGTGGTGGATACAAAGATGGAGCTTGAGTGACTTGAGGCTGGGAAGCCAGTACCTGTGTGCTCCACGAGCCTCGCGTGACTCAGAGGCAGGAATGCAGAGGGTGGCCAGGAAGGAGCCCTCAGAAGGGCTTGGTAAGGTGCACCGGGACTGGAGGAGGGCCCAGGCCGGGGAGGCTGTGCCGTGCAGAGAGCGGAGGCCTGGAGCCTCCCAGACGTGAGTCAGTGCGCTGTTGACTCAGGAGGGCGTGCGTGCCCTGGGTAAACTGGGAGTGGTGGTGGCCCGGGAGGAGGGGCCAAGGCCAGAACCTTTGGACAGGTCCATCGCGGGAGGAGGGAGGAGGGCAGTGCCTGGGAAGAGAAGCAGGCAGCAAACACAATCCTGCTGGTCCTTGAGGTCGGGGGAGCTCACAGGGGGAAGGCGTGGTCCCTAGAGTCACAGAAGGGGTCTCTGGGGACAAAGGCTAATTTCAAGGGCTAAAGGACCAACATGGCTTGAGGACCCAGCAAAGGCGCGAGCTAGCATTTACAACACCGGAAACACAGAGGCACCTGAGCTCAAACAGCTTTTCCTTTCTGAGCCTCAAAGAAGCGAGGCGGGGCTGTCCCTGCCCCATGTCAGTCACCAGGTGATCTCTCCCCACATCACCCCAGGAGCGGGGCTGGCGGTATGACCTGTGAGACACGGCACTTCAAAGCTATGCTCAGGGCCACCATGGTTGTCCCCAGGACCCAGAGATGGGACAAGAACTCGGACTTATGAGCACCTTGTGCAGCTTCGCTCATTTGAATAAAATAAGGTCCCCAGGCAAGGACCCAGGGCAGCCCTGGTCATGTGTCACGGTCCCTTCATCCTGCACGTCCTCGCCGTGTAACTCACCTGCCTTAGTCATGGCACAGCCATCTTGGGCATCAGAGGGACTGTCACGCTACTACATGCCGTGTGGCCCAGTGACCCTTATTTTACTTAATGGCCTCAAAGCACAAGAGTAGTAATGCCGGTGATTCAGATGTGCCAGAAAGTGCTTGCTTTGGGTGAAAAAGTGAAATTTCTTGATTTAATAAGAAAGGGGGGAAATCACACATTAAAGTTGCTAAGATCTATGGTGATAGAATTGGGAAGAAGTAAAAGAAATGCGTGCAAGTTTTGCCGTCCTATCTCAAACTGCAAAAGTTATAGCCACAGTAGGATGCTGTCTGTTTAGTTATGATGGAAAACCCAACTGGGCTTGGTGGCACAAGCCTGTAATCCCGGCTACCTGAGAGGCTGAAGCAGGAGGATCACACATTACAGGCTGGTGTAGACAACTTAGCAAGAACCTGTCTCAAAATGAAATAAAAAGGGCTGGAGAAGTAGCTCAGTGGCAGAATGCTCGGCTAGCATGAGCCAGGCTCCAGGTAGCACAGGCTCCAGGAAGAAAGAAGGAAAGAAAAAGAAAGAAGGAAAGAAAAAGAAAGAAAGAAAGAAAGAAAGAAAGAAAGAAAGAAAGAAAGAAAGAGAAAGAAAGAAAGAAAGGAGGAAAGAAAGAAAGAAAGAAAGAAAGAAAGAAAGAGAAAGGGAGAGAGAGAAAGAGAGAAAGGAAGGGAGGGAGGGACGATGGATGGAAGGAAGAGGGGGAGAAAAAGAGAGGGAAAGGAAAAGAAAATTCATTAAATGTGTGCATACATGCATACCTGAAAACATACACAGGGCTTGGAAGGCTCCATGATTTCAAGCATCTGCAGGGGGCTTGGAATTCGCCCCTGATTGAGGGGACCACTCTAACTCGATTGTGCTCTGATAAGGGAGGGAGGAGGCCTCATCCAAGGTGGCAGGGGCCACTTTGGCCGAGTGCGTCTGTGTGTCGGGGTGGTAGAGGCTCAGGGAGGACCCATGCACATGTCCCTTGTTGGACAGGGTGGGGCTGCAGATACCCATAAGTCCTTGACCTTGAGGGGGCATCTGGGGGCATCTAGGGGCCTCTGGGTCAAGTCCTTGGAAGCCAGGCAGCAAAGCCAGGATCCAAGAGGAGCAGCCAGAAGCACAGAGAACCCACCCGAGGGTGACTGGTATTCCCATCCACCTTGCCGGAGGACACCAAATCCGGTCACCTTTGATCTGTAAACACAAGGCGACAATCCTTGCACCAGCCTTCCGGGACTGCGTTCACCCCTGCCCTGCCCTGAGGCAGTTGGTTCAGGTACCCCAGGTGTTAACTGATTTATACCTCAAATGTGCGGGTTGCCTGCACCTGTCTGATGTCATCGTGCAAGCGCCAGCTTTGAACAGGACGCCAGGAGGGCAGGGAAGGGATTCACAGGTTGTGATTTCACACCTGACGCCAGGCAGGCTCTGTAAACAGGAGCCTGACACACGCACCGCCTGGCCTCCCACTCCCGGGTGCTCCGTGATTACAGGCTGCGCGGCACGTATTAAGTGTGGTGAGGTCATGGCTCCAGGTCCTGTGACTGTCACCTTTACACAGTGAAGTGACTTTCCCCAAGGTCTCATACCAGGGCAGCAGCAGGCTCCAAGCTGGAAAGAATGGAGAGAGAAGTTGTTTTCTGCATGTCGAAAGGACCTGAAGGCTCCGGCCGTGTTTCAAATTTAACTGAAAGCTCTTTGACTTCGGTCCATGCCTGGCTCTGTGCTGCAAGCCGTGGAAATGGCGAGACTGTCATCCCTCAACCCGATTCCATCAGGATTATTTACATTCTGCATCTTCCTTCTCTTTCAAGACTGTTTTTTTGACATTTGCCTTCTGGCAGAGCCAGGACCAGTGAGTGGGTGTAGCAGGGAGATGGATTTTGGCAGAACACAAAGAGGAATTCTCTTAGAGCAGTCCAAAAATGGAACGGCTGACTCGGAAGACAGCGTGTCCCCAGCCCGAACAAGGCCCTTGGAGGTGGCTTCCGGAGACACTGGCTGGCGCTCTGACAGATGGGACCCTCAGCTTCTGAGCGCCTGCTAGGCCTCAGGCCCTGCTCCAAGCACCTTCATGTAGACGAACTCTACGAATCTTAACATGATCCTGAGACAGGCATCGTCATTATCTCCATTTCACAGACAAGGAAACTGAGGCACAAAGAGGCTTCATAACCTGCCCAGGTGCACACGGCTGGAGTGTGAGGGAGGTGGGATCACTCCCAGCAGTCTGTCTGCTTGTTCCTCTGCATACAGGTTGAGCATCCCTAATCCAAAAATCCAAAACCTGAAATGCTCCAAAATCGGAAATTTTGTGAGCATCACAAGATGCCACAAATAGAAAGTCCCACACCCATTGTCATGACAAGCCACAGTCCAAAGGCACAAAATTATTAAAAATATCATATAAAGTTAACTTCAGGCTGTGTGTAAGGTGCTATGAAACACAGATGAACTTTGTGTTTAGACTTGGGTCCCATCCCCAAATACGTCGTTATGGATATGCAAATATTCCAGAATTGGAGAAAAACCCAAACTCTGCAACACTTCTGGCCCCGAGCTTTCGGGTAAAGGACACTGTGCCTGTACCATGATGCACATTTGCTCCCTATGTGTCCGGGGGTCACGTGACCGGCAGTGGCCAGATGTCCAGGTCCTCGAGGAGTTTAAAAGGGACCTGACTCAGCGTAAAGACATCTGTGGGGAGCTGGGGGCCACAGGATCCAGGGTCAGGACAACATCGGTCCCCAAGGACAGAGGCCGGGCTGGATTCACAGGGAGGCCCTAGGACAAAGATGCGTATCTGCTCCACGCAGGATTGGGGGCAATGTCCGGTCAGCTCTGCGCCCCACTCCCCGGGTGTGAGAACTGGCTTTTTGCCCGATCCTCCAGGCCAATTCGAGTTTTCCCTGCAGTTTCAGAAATCTGCCCGGCTTCTCCCTGCACTGAGCCCCTGCCTTGGTCATCTGCCTGGGACACAATTTCTGTGATACAGCCCTACAGGGAGTGACACGGACTCCAGCCTCGGAATCTGGGCTTGCAGCCTGGATCTATCCCCCTCTGGAGAAGAGGCTCGCGCTGCTAATCCGCATTCCCGTAGCTGTGTGGGAGTGAGGCGGCTCTTTCACAAGATCGCAGTGCAGACTGCAATGCGCTGACACAAGAGACTGCCCAGCACGGGGCGGGCCCTGTGGGCAGCGGTCGGCTTCCTACATTTCCGTACCATGGCCCCACGGGCGAAGGGTCCTGAGCTCAACTCTTCCGCATTCAGCACACATGGCTGAACCTGAGCCACCAGGGAACCTTCAATGAAAAGGTAACTAGTCAGCACGGTGGTGCACCCCTGTAATTTCAGTACTCTGGGAGGCTGAGGCAAGAAGATTGCAAGTTTGAGCTCAGTCTGGGCAACTTAGCTACTTAGTGAGACCTGTCTCAAAATTTCAAAAAGGTGCTGGGGATATAGCTCCACGCCAACACCCCAGGTTCAATCCCCAGTACCACAAGAAGAAGAAGAAAAAGAAGATGAAGGAGGAGAAGGAGGAGAGGAAGAGGAAGAGGAAGAAGAAGGGGAGGGCCAGGAGGAGGATGAGGAGAAGGAAGACAAGAGCTCAGCAAGTGCAGAAAAGGAGAGCCCCTCCTACCTGCTGGCCCTCAGGTGACAGGGTGAGCAGCAACTGCCACATGATGCAGGGCCAAATGATCAGCCCAACAAACAATGCTTTGGTCAGTGATGGGCCACGGGACGCTTGTCCCATAAGGTTATAAAGCAGCTGAAGATTTCCTGTCACCTAGTGAAGCTGTCATCATAGTGTCTCAGCACAACGCATTGCTCACACGTTCCCAGTGACGCTGGCGTAAACAAGCCAACCTGCCTTATAAAAGTCTAGCAGATGCAATCACATGCGGTGATAAGTGACAGTGTTACTGGTTCGTGTATTTACTATCCTGTGCCTTTTATCATTATTTTAGGATGCTCCTTCGACTTACATTTTAAAAAGTTAGCTGTCGAACAGCCTCAGCCAAGTGGCCTGGGACAGATTCCAGAAGGCACTGGTATCACAGGAGATAACGGCCCTACGCGGCTGTTGCTGTGGGAAGACCTGCCAGGGGGACAGGAAGTGCAGGTGGAAGACAGCGAGGCCGAGGATTGTGACCCTGTTCAGGTCTACCTCTGTGTGTGTGTGTGTGTGTGTGTGTGTGTGTGTGTCTTAGTTTTTAACAATATGAAGTTTAAGACGTAGAAAGAAAAGGAAATTCAAAAATAGCCTACACCACCTCATGTAGGTTGTTAGAGGCTCCACTTCTACATATGTGTAAATACATTCTGTTGTGTTCCCCGCAACAATCACCTCTGTTGTTAAGGAAGCCTGGCGGCACCTGGATAAAGATGCACAGGTCCTTTAGTTAGACCCAGGTCTGAGTCAGAAAACATGGGTCCTACTCAGTCCCAGCAACCCCAGGACCTGCTCCGACTGTAAAATGAAAAACTAAGATGTCCCTAAAACTCCTTCGAGCTATAAAATATTCTAATTTATTAGCAAGGAAAGGAAGAAATGTGTATGTAATAAAATAAAAATTCCTTCTCCAGTGGGCCAAGAAAAAGTACCAGAAGCACTTGGCTTCCCAGCCACGTTCCACCCTATTGAAAGTTCAGGCTCTGGCACGCTGACGCCCCGTCTGGTTTCCTCATGCTTTAGTCCTTGGAGGGTCCCAATAGGACATTCAGTAATGCCCCGATAATATATCCTAATCAGATGAGTTGGCCTAGAGGCTGTAATCTTATGCTACACAGACTTCCCCAGGGCCCCACAATCGTATTCAACTATGGGATAATTACCTAAGAGTAAAATATTTCTCCCAGCTTACTCATGCTTGCATTTTCCTGGCAATAGTTCTCTAAAATGGGTTAAAATAATTTTTCTGATGTTGCACTTGAGAAAACTGATATACAGAAAGTTTTAGTCCCTTATCCGAAAGGTGTCAATACGGGAAAAACGGGTGTATTGGTCACGCTTCCTGTTGCTGGGACAATAATCTCTGACGCCCACAGTTTAAAGCAGAAAAGGTTGAATTTGGCTCATGGTTTCAGAGGATTCAGTCCATGGTCAGCTGCTCCAAGGCAAAAACATCATGGTGGAAGGGCATGGTGGAGCATGGGGAAGAGCCCCTGTAAGAGATGTACCCTCCAAAGGCATAACACCAGTAAGCTCCTTCTCCATTCGGGGGCCCCACCTCCAAAGCATGTTCAGCTCTGAACAAGGGTAGATTAATCCACTGATGAGTACAATGCCTCCATGATCCAATCACTGCTCCAGGAGGCTCTTAATCCAGTCAGATTGACAATTGAGATTATCTGGCACAGTGGGAAAAGTTTGATCCTGGATTTATCTAGATCCTTCATAACCAAGCAAGGCCTGGGACTGTCTACCTCTTCTTTCTCTTTGCCAAACATTTGCCCCCAAGTTACTGCACCTATTGTAAAATAAGACTAAACTCCTGAGGACTGAAGGGGTTGAAGCTGAAGCTGCTGTCCTCTGCCTTTCTTTTAAGATGCCTTGTATCTGCTGCTAAGCCTTCATTCAGAATAAAGGAGGAAATATTGTTGGCCCAAAATATCCAAGAGTTTCAAAAATATTTGAAAAAGTCATGACTGTATTGAACATATACAGACTTTTCTTGACATTATTCCCTAAAAATACAGTATAGTTATTTACATAGCACTTAGTTTGCATTAGGTATTACAAGTAATCCAGAGCTGATTTAAGTACAGCGAGTCCCTGGCTTACGAACAAGTTCTGCTCTGGGAGAACGTACATAAATTAGATTTGTTTGTAAGTCCGACAAAGTGAATCTTAGATGCCTTTGACACAAATATACAATGTATGTTGTTCTGTGCTCCCAACAGTCTCCTCCACATCACCACTGCTTTTCCTCCTGCTTCCAGACACCCTGAGCTCTGACCAAGCCCTGTGCCACTGCACATGACCACGCTGTGCCGTGAGCAGTGCCGTGAATGTTTATAGTGTGAGGTCCGTTCACATCTGTGAAAGTTTGCAGTGCGAATGTTCGGAAGTCGGGGACTTACTACATACAGGGGACATGCATAAGTTCTAAGCAAATGTTGTGCTGCTTTATATAAAGAACCTGAGCATCACAGGACATCGTATCCGTGTGCATCCGGGAACCCCTCATCGGAGGACACCAAGGCCCCCCATACCTTCACTGCTAACGCCACTGTCTTGGGAAACAGTTTGGATCAGAATCAATCAGGTGTTTAAATTATCTTAAGCCTTTAGTGTCAGGACGCACTCTTTAAAGCCTTTTGTTAATTTTCCTTTGGATTCTATTCCCCTTATTTTCTTTCCCATGGCCTCCTGCCAATCTGAACTCACAGTTTCTGAAATCCTGACTGTGCTCTGCCTGCAAACACAGTTTGGGCCCCTCGGGCCCAGTGAGCTGGTTCCGAACATCAGGTGCTGGTGCGGAACGAGTTGTGGTACCATTACAGTGGAGGATGCTTTGCCACATTGTAGGACACCAGACAGGACTGTGGATAGCCAGGTTTCATCAGAATCCTGTGCCAAAGATGCAAATGAAAGCAGGCTTCTTCGTGGGGCCTGTTGTCACACTACTGACGTCTCAAAAGCGCTCTTCGCTGGTTCCTGTGTGTTCGCTAACTTTCTCTCCCTCAGACTAGAACCTGTAAGAATTCTAGAACTGATAAGGTAATAGCTGTTTCTTCGGACCTATGGTAACTTTAGGGGAAAGAAAATGCTTAGGAAATGTTGAAATAGGGTCTCCTTATGCATGGAAAACTGTCACAGATGTGGGATGACAGAGATCTTGGGACATTATATGTGGGTCATATTCTCCAGGCTCCATGGGTTGGCTTGGAACGGCTGAGAAGCTCATTTTCTGCACAGATGGGGAACTGCTAAGGTGCCACAACATCACGGCGTCATCCCGAGAACTAGCGGGGGAGGTGTGTGTGTGTGTGTGTGTGTGTGTGTGAAGCCCAGGCCTGTGCGCGTGCTGGACAAGCTACACCCCAGGCCTTTGCTGGGGATTTTTACAATGACCAGAACCTAGATCTGGATTTCTTTCCTTTTCTGGTTGCCTTTACACGCAAAGATCTGAAAAGGGAGACTTTTGCCGAACTGTTACTTTCCTCCCTACCACGTTGCCGTGATTTCCTAAAGAACAAGAAGAATCTAAAACCCAGGGTGCATAAATCTCATGCAGCTCTTTATCAACAGCCCACGATGGGCCCTGAGTCAATACGACATTTCCTGATTTAGGATGCACTGGGAATCACCAGGCATTTTCAAAACTAGAAAAGACCTTGAAAATCATGTCTGACATCTTTTTGGAAGAGGGAAAGTCAAGTCTTCTTGGAGCTGGTGACAGTTGGCCTCAAGCCATGGTGGCCCAGCCCGCAGGATGACAGCGACCTCGACTCAGTCCGCACCCCACGTGCATCTGGAGGACAGGGGCCTTGTCGCCTGCTCTGTACCCACAAACCCTAAAATGCAGGACCCTGGTGTCAGCTCAGCTAGCACAAGGGAGATGCTGCCTCTCAGAAGGACGTGGGCCCAGGGTGGAGCCCGCTCCATCTTTTGTTGCCAAATCAGAAGGAAGGTGAGAGATTCTCTCTCTTTCTCAATCCGTCATGATCTTTTTTATTTGCTATTTCACGGGGTGCCCACTGGGACACAGGGATGCTGCCCTGTAACTCCAGGAACCCAACCCTGATTCTCCTCCTGGAGCACCACCCCCCAAAACCGGCACAAACGAACCACAGAGCCAGAGCCAGAGAGAAAACTACTCAGGAGCTCAAGACAGCTATTGGGGTCCCTTCTGGGGACAGGGGAGTCTTTGTGTCTGCACTGGCGTTTGCGAAGAAGCCAGGCCAGAGCGTGCAGCCACTGAGACCTCTGTGACAGGGACTCACATTTGGGGAGAAGGCAGGCTGGAGTGTCCGCCATGCACCCTGCAGCCTGGGGCTGCAACGTCTTGGTTGGGGGGTCACCTAGTCCCTGGGTGGGGCAAGAATGTGGGTAAAGACTCTGTCTTTGCTGGAGTTCCACAGATCTCTTTCTCTCTCTCTTTTTCTCTCTTTTCTTTCTTTCATGCTGGGGATTGAACACAGGCCTTTTGCATTGAGCTATACCCCAGTCCTTTTTTTTTTCTGAGACCGCATCTCACTGTCACTAAGTTGCACCAGCTGGGCTAGAACTGGCACTTCCCCTGCCTCAGCTCCTAGAGTGCTGGGGTTATAGGAGTGCACCACCATGCCCAGCTTCTTCTTTCTTTTTCTTTCAGTGCTGGAGATCAAACCCAGGGCTGGCACATTCGAGGCAAGCACCCTCCCTCTGAGTGGCACTCCAGCCTGATACCACTTTTTTTTTTTTTTTTTTTTTTTTGTGGGTACCGGGAGTCAACCTCAGGACCCCACGCTTGCCAGGCAGGCGCTTATGCCGCTGAGCTATCTCACTGGCCCCTTTATACGGTTTCTTAAAGCTGACTTCGCCCTTGGCCCCGCAGTCCCCCTGAGAGATGTGGGAAAGAACTGCCAAGGGCCCTGTCCTTGTCGTCTGAGGCTTTCATTTGGTACATACGAGTTTTGCAGTGAAAACAGCCTCATCTGAGGACCTAGATGTTTCTTTCTGTGCCTCTGAGCCTCACTGTGACATTGAGCTCTCTGCTGACCTCAGCAGTGTTTAACAGCGTCCTGGCAGAGCTGACGGACTGAGCCCTTGGAGACACCACAGTGTGAAACCTGAGGTCAGGAGGCTGTCAGATGGCGACGGCCCCCAGAGAGGGACCTGGGCATTATTCCTATATCGAACATCACAACGTGGGAGAAAGATGGAGCTCAGTCCTGACCACAGCCCTGTGACACAGAGGCTCTCACTGGTCCTGGTCTTGTGATGCAGAGGGCGGAGCACACAGATGTTCTTACTGTCACAGCCAGGAAGCAGGAGCTGGACCAGCTCGGGTCTGGGTGCTCAGAGCCCCGGGCCCCAGGCACATCGCATGCGGTGCCTTCCTGTGCCCAGCCCGGGCAGGCAATGCGGGAAACGTGGCCTCTTCCTCGGGGCAGCTGCCACCACAGCAAAGCCTTGAGTCACAGGACAGAGAGGGCCTGGGCAACAGCGAGAGGGAGATGGGGTGAGAGACCGAAGGATGCCAAGCACGGCGCCTGTCTGTCTCCTTCTGGGCTCCTGGACCATACAAACCTATTTTTGCTTGGGGAGAACCTGGGGGCCGTCTAGAGCTCATGGCGGCACACCCCCGCCACAGGTGGGCGGAAGGTGCTCGTTAGCAACCTTGGGAAACGGAAGTTTTCTTTCTTCCGGTTGAGTAAACGCGTGTTTGGAAATAGCCTGGAACTGATGCTTGCAGTGCCCATGGCTCAGCAATGCTTTGGGCTGTGATCCCAGCACAGCAGCCCCTGACAAGCCAGCCAGAGGGGACCTTGGGCTGGGGCACTGGGGACAAGGGTGCAAGGAGACCTCTGTGGTGCAGCCTGGCAACTGGGCTGGTTCCATGGCTCGTTAGCCTTGTGGCCAGGAGCCTGGAGGTGGGCGGAAGAAGCAGGTGGCTTCTCTCTGGAATGTCATAAAACCCCGGCAAAATTTGTGCTTCATTTTCACGGACAGCTGCCAAATTCTTACCCTTGAAATAATTTTTTCCAGGTCTTTCTACTAGGAAAATGTTTAATTTGGAGGATGAAGGAGGCGGCGTAAAGAACTAGTTAGGTGGGAGCAGGGCCCTGTGACCTCCGACAGAAGAAAGAGGTGACGCACAGGAGCCAGCCTGGGGACAGAGGTCCCCGCGAGGCAGAGCACAGCACCAGAGCCGCAGGCCAGAAGCTCTGAGCTGGGTCTGGCTGACAGCAGCCTCGTTTCCTCCCCTACGCATCCCTCCCGCAGAGGCCTGGCCAGCAAAGCATCTGCACGTAGGCAGTGGGCTCCTGGCCCAATCGACACGCGGGTCCCCCAAGGCCACAGCAGCCCCAGGGGAGAAGGCGACACTGTCCTGACAACTCGCACTTAGCAGGGAGCCGGACTGTCAGGGAGCTCTGAGTCACTCGCTCCTTTGCAGCAGCCCTGGTGGGGGTGCATTTCTGGGAACACGCAGCAGACAGGGACGTGACATTCCTTCACGCGCAGCAGTAAGCCAGCCGCCCACTTGAGCGCTAGTCATGGTGCGGCCGCGGCTGAGCAAATGGACTTGAAGTTGAACATGCCTCTAGGAGGGACGGGGAGCCCGGGCCAGCGCCCGCCCCTCTCGTTAGAGCAGAGCTGACCACCCTGACCCGGAGGAAGGTGGGCAAGGAGCGCGGCTGGCCCCTCGCCTGTGCCCGGATGGGAGAGACAGCTCTTCCTGCGTGACATGCAGACTGAACCGTTGGTGTCAGGCATGGCTGCCTTGGAGACCTCGTCCAAGGTGGCTTCGAACAAGCCCTGGGAAAGGTAGCCACTCTCTCGGAAACCTTTGGCCCGTGGGTAAACATCTGAATTTTACCCATCTGAATGTTAATAGATAACATTGTGCATCTGAATCCCCAAAAATGTTATCTATTAACGGGGATGGTGAACGCACAAGCATGAAGAGCTTGGGGGACAGAGAGCCCGGGCCCCGGGAAGACAAGCTCAGGGGCTACATGAGTCAGGCAGCCAGGGAGAGAAACAGGCTCTACCCAGGGTGGGCGCCCTTCAAGGAGGGGCGGGGCACACAGAGATAGAGCTGGAGCAGAGCTTGGGGACAGCCGGCAGGGACGGTGGGACGGGGTACAGCCGATGAGTGGCCAGGCTGGACATGCACCCTGGAGCCAGCTTCCTGGGGACCTGAGGAGCTGAGTGAGGACAGCTCAAGGCTTACGCAGAGTGACACACCCCAGACAGGTGGTGTGGAGGTCATCCTGGTGGCACCCTGACATCTGGCCTGGAGGAGGCTGAAGGTGGGGGTTCTTTGGGGGCCGTGTCAGTGCTGCATGAGGGCTGAGCTGGGGCTGATGGACAGTGACAGCTGCAGATGGCAAGGATAATGACAATGGGGCTCATCCCAGGCCCATTCCAAGAGCGCCTTGTGACCAACTGTGTGACGCTAAGCACTTACCCGGGCTATCGCCTTTGCCATCAGAGCCGCGGCCCTAAGTGGCAGGTGCGATATCAGCCCATCTTACAGATGAAGAAACTAAGGCTTGGAGGAAGAAGGTGACACTCACAGCAGCAGTGTCAAGTGGCAGGGCAGGGACTCACACCAAGTGCCATCTGGCTCCAGCCGCACCCGGCAAGGTGGGATAACAGAAGTGCTTGAAACCCAGTTAAGAATGGGCAGAGGAGGGAGGTGTCCCAGGGGATTCTGTCTGTGTGCCTCAGAGGACAGATGACAGGATGGGGCAGGCAGGTGAGGGAGGACGGACTTGTGACTGGACTGGGTGGGACCAGATGTAAACCTAACCCTGACTGGAGCGTCAGGGCCGAGGTCCAGGGAGAAGACAGGCTGGAGGACAGGTTGGCTTGATCCAAGGGACGAATCAGAGGAAGAAGCGAGGTGCCGAGAGTGAGGGAGTGAGGCCTGGGAGATGGCAATATGCCAGGCTCCCCCATGACACTGGCGATGTGTCCTACTGTGTCTCCGGCTTGGAGGAAATGGAAGTCTGGAGACGTTTAGCTCTTCCGAAGGCCTCAGAGCCAGCAAGTGGGAAGTCTGGGCCTCAAGCTGAAGTCAAACTCTCAAGGGTGTCTGCATAGACCGAATATGCAGAGAATTCTCCCGCAGGGCAGAAAGCTACCTGCTGGGACGGTAGACGCCTCACGTTCTTTTCGTGTGCTTATCTGTACTCTCTCAACCTTCCGTCATCAATATGCAATACTTTACAAAAGGCGGAGAGGAAAAGTAAAAACTTGGAACTATGACATGGTAGATGTTTTGGAAGATAATTCGCCAGCCTTCATTTTCGAAAGCTGAAAATTTGGCATATTCTTTGACCCTCTGCTTCCAATTTTAGAAGACAAACAAGCAGGCATAGACGTATGTATAAAAATATCTAAAGCAGCAGATTAGCGAAAGCTTGGACATAGTTTCCATGTCTAAGAATAAGGAGTGGAAATAAACTTTGGCTCAGTCATCGGTTGAATACGATAGGCGGCAGCATGAGGACTGTCATGGTACCACAGCGCGAGTGTTCGTCCAACACTCACACTGGAACACGACTGCCATTGTGATGGGATTAAGAGGTGGATTAATCCTGTTACTGTGGGAGTGGATTAGTTATCCTGGGAATGGGATCCGGCTAAAGAGGGCAAGTGTGGCCCAATTTTCCCTCATCTCCCATGTGCTTGCCCTCTTGCCTCCTGCCGTAAGATGACACAGCCCAGAGGCCCTGTCGCATGCTCCCGCTGCGCTCTTGGACTTTGCATCCAAACCAGAATCATGAGCCAAATAATCTTCCGTGTTTATAATTTACCCAGTTGGTGGGATTCTATTATAGCAGCAGAAAACAAACTAAGACACAAAGTGGGTAAGTAAAGATTGTTCCCGATGTATCAATACAAGAGAAAAATAAGTTTAAAAACTGCCTACCAGGGCCAGGGATATAGTTCAGTGGCACAGTGCCTGCCTGGCAAGTGCAAGGTCCTGAGTTCGATTTCCACTACCAAAGATAAATAAATAAATAAACTATGGACCAATTGATCTTGTTTTGGTAAAAAATCCAAAATATCTTCATCTAACCATTTGGCTTTGTAGAGAAGGAACAACACAAGTGATTATTTCACCTTAACTGTGTCTAACATTCCTTGGCAGAAGCCACCCAGAGTGTGTATGACAGACAGGAAGCCCGGCCTGGTCAGGTGCAGGTCACACAGGAAGCATAAGAGTCGAAAGATCTAATCTACCCCAAAATGCTTTGTGACTTCTTTTTTTCCTTTTTAATCGTCTGTGTTTTTTTCTAGCTTTTTACCCCTAAAATGAAGATGGGTTACTTGGAAAGAAATATTTACTTTCAAATGATTTCTTTAAACAAAATAAGAGACAAATGTGGAGTAAGAAAAAGGGAAGTGGGTTGGGTGTAGCTCAGTGCCTAGCGTGTGAAAAGGCCCTAGGTTTGAACTCCGTGTTCTGGAGTTCTGGGGTCTCCTTCTAGAGATTCTTTCTGGGTTCTTCTTGTCCTGCACAAAGAATTGAATAAAACAAGTGCAAAAGGTAGCAAGGTTTTACATTTATTAAAGTTAGGGAAAATACATGCTCTGCAGGGTGAGTGCAGGCCAATTAAAAGTAGGAAAAGAAGTACATTCTGCAGGGTGAGAGGAAAGAGAGCACACAGTGGCCAAGAGCCTAATGACAGCCATCTTTTGTATCCCCCACTCCTCAGGCTGACATCATATCTAAGTTGTCTTATCAAAAACCTACTTGAAAAAAGAAAAGAAAAGAAAAGAAACCTGCTTGAGTTCTAGTGAGAAGAACTGAAGGTAGCACTTTCTGATTGGTTCCAGGTACAGGGCTTGTGTCCATGTCTCCTGGATCTCTGTGATTGACAATTGTCCAGCCTGTTTGCCATGCCCTAATTTCCTGCCTCAATCCCAGCAATGGGGGAAAAAGGTGGAGAACGTGCACATTCAGGCACAGAAGATACCTCTGACTTAGTAGGATGAGGACCAATGTGGACGAAGGAGGAAGGAAGTCCCTGATGACCTTATATATTTCTCTGGAAAACTTTTTATATTTTTATTTATGCCTAGTCACCTTCCTGCCTCAGCCCAGGCCCACATTTTCCATTGCTTCCTGCTGGATGTCATCATTTCTGGGCTGTTCATGCCCCAAACAAAACTGCCAACTCCTCCACACTTCGCTCCAGCCCCTCATCAGGGGGCAGACCCAGCACTCACTGCTAACCCTGTCTTCCCTGTTGTTGCATCACTATCCGCTCTGAGTTTCATTCTAGATTCTTCCTCCTCCCTATACACATTTAAGTGACATTTAATGTCTCTGACACCAAGCCCTCCTCTCTAACCTCGGGTGACAGCCGGAATCTGCCTCCTCGTCTCATATCTGAACCAACTCACCACCTCCCTCCCTCCAGTCCTCCCTGCCCTCACCCCATTTCCATGCCTTCCCGGCAGCACACCCCACCCCCACCCTCAGCCCCTTCAAAATACTGTGAGTCATGAAGCAACAAGCCCTCACCCATGCACAAGTACAAACTTATGGGAGTTTGTTCAAATTATCATCAAATTATTTCCTTGGGAGAAATTCCCAGGAATGGATTCACTTCCACATTTCCGAACTGCACCCTAATGCACCCCCCTCCTCCAACATATATATTTTTAAGGCAGGTGGGGCAAAAAATCTTAATTTTTGTGCCCTGACTCTGTCTATATTCTTTTCTTTTGTCTCTTAAATCAGGTTATTTTTTCACCAAGAAAGAGTACCATATTTTAATTTTGAAACATTATGTATTTAAGGACCTTATTCCCTCTGGACTTTTTGGTTTGCTTTTACATGCATATTGCTTCAGATTATAGAAACTTTTTCCTGATTAGTAGGCATTTCACAAGTTTACAATGGGGCAATTTCTCCCCAGTGAACTCCAGTTCAAAAACCAGAGCAGAGATGGGGAGGGGTGAGCTTATTTTTTTCCAGGTGTTCCAAGCCAACAGTGAGAACCAAATAGAAGTAGAAATAAAAATAAATGGGGGTGCATCTGTATTCATTCTCATTAGCATGATAGGTCATTTTTCATTCTTTTTTTAAATTTTTTTTTAGTTTTTAAATTTTTTTTTTGGCACTGGGAATCGAACTCATGACCTCACTCTTGCCAGGCAGGCACTATGCCGCTGAGCTATATCCCTGGCCCTTCTTTTTTTTTAATATGCATGTTCAGGCTGGCCTTGAATTCACTTTGTAGCCCAGGCTGGCCTCAAACTCACAGCGATCCTCCTGCCTCAGCCTTCCGAGTGCTGGCATTACAGGCGTGTGCCACCACACCCAGCCCCTCATTTTCCATGGAGGTCTCTGGGTCTGGAGATGCCCTTTCCTATGAAGTGGCTTTCAGCAGTTTTTGGCAAAGTTGGACAGCACTGGAGTTTTCGCTGGGATAAAGTGATAACTGAATAACATTTGCATGTCACTCCTCTGGGGCGTTTCTTCTCTGTCTTTCTCTCCCTGTGTCCCTGGAATTTTTCAGGATTCCGACCCTAGGTTGACAGGGCCATGGGTACATACAAATGCAATACGGACTTTACGTGAGCTCTTCTGGGCTAAGGGGAGAGATTTCAGAATTTGGATCCTTAATATCAACCATCAACTTCGAATAAAACTTATCATCTCTGGCCCAAATACTCAGAGCTTCCCCCTAAATCGGAAATAGACTGGAACACGCTTTTCAATGCCCGTAGCAAATTCTCCACTCTCCAAAATTCAGACTTGCTATCTCATCCTCAAAGGTGACACAAATCAGTTGGCCCCATCTTCCGCTACAAAGAACAAATCATGGGCTTCCTCCCCTCCTCCCTTCTTTGCTCAATTCTGCTCAATGCAGGTTCTGGGAAGGAATCTGCCCTTTGTGCCCCAGGGCCTTTGCACATGCTTTTACTCTGCCCTCAAGGCTCTCCAACCCGACCCCAGTCACTTCTTCCCAGTCTTGGGTCCTGCAGGCTGCCTCAAGCCTTCCTGGACAGCTCCCTGACTGTACACTGATTTGAACATCTATTTTCTGTCCCCACAAGGAGGTTGAACCCAACAGAGGGAGGATCAGTGTCCATGACCGCATGGAGAGGCCATGGGGCTCCTTTCCTGGTCCTTGGGACTGCAAAGAATTGGATGTGACACACAGAAAAGACAGCAGAACTGTACGTTTAATGAAAAAGAAAAGAAGCCCACTCTGCAGAGTGAGGGCAGCTGGTGAAAAGGCTCACAGTACCCAAAATTCCCCAGCTATCTCTCTTCCACGTAAAGGAGGCATAGGGGCAGTCTTCCTATGGAATACTCATTTGCAGCACGCCCTGTGCAAACTGCCCCATCAAAAAGCTTGTCTGGCTTCCGGTTCTATGTAAATGAAGGATCAGAAATGGTGTCTTTCGATTGGCTGTACCCACATGCAAATGAAGGATTGAAAAGAGCATCTTCTGATTGGTCCCTTGAACAATCTGTCATAAGCTGCAGAGTCAGGACAGGGAGCAGCCTTGGAGGGTCTGGCCAGACGGTCCCTAAGGTGGTGACCTAGTGATTAAGTGTCACTGCCACAGGAGACGCAGCCATCTAGACAGAAGCTGTCAGCCAGGCCTGTGGAGTCGCCATTGCTCCTCCCGGGGAGCCTTCAGATATCCTCCAATGCTGCCTGTCCCCTAGGCTTCCACTCTGCTCTACAAAACCCACCATCTACAGCAGCTGGGGAGGTGGTCTAACGAAACTCCCATCACCAGCCTGCCGGGCCCAGCGTGCCCCACCATCCCATTCAGACACCCGCTCTGGGCTAGGTGGCCCCAGGCCCCAGGCCCCCGGCCCTGACTTATCCCTCCAGCCATACAGGCTGCTTTGGGGAACCTTAGATACTCACAGCTTGTCCCCACCTGGGCAGCCTCCTCCGCTGGGCTCCCTGGGGCTGTCTCTCCTCGTGTCCGTGCCCGAGGCTGCTTCCCATGATCACCTGGAGAGAGGCCTTCTGCAGCCCTCGGGCGTGCAATGCTGACATTCCTGTTTGATTTCCCTCCTCTTAGCTCTGTCTGAGCTGTTCACTTGCGGGTTGTGTCCCAGGACCCACTTTCCTGACAGCAGAGACCCCTGAGTCCACGGCGAAGTGCTTGGTGCTGGCAGGGGACCTGGCTGGCTTCCAGGAAGAGCGAATCTACTCTGAATTATCACCCAGTGAAAAGCTGGCATGTTGGAGAAATACAGAATGTAGGAAACAGGGAGATCTTTTGTGAGAGGGAAAAGGACCAAGAGACAGAAGCAAAGAAGGGGAAGGAGACGAAAGAACTAAGATGTGCTATGTACCTGTGCTATGTACAATTCCCCACGAGAATGTGGTCACACACTGCAAACACATACTGAAACAAATAAACATTTAAAACAACAAAGAATGTAGGACTGCAAGGGGCCAGGACTCACCTGATCCAGGTTGGCACCCTGCTGGGGCCTCCAGACCCTACCTGGCCTCCTGCCATGACTGACAGCTACGCATGGCTCACAGACGTGGGGAACAAACACACGCAGCTACTGAGGTGACCCTACGCCAGATCAGAGGTCCAGACACTACATAACTTAACCATTCCGCTCTGATTCACCTGTTTGAATAACACTTAGGAAACACAGACACGTGGACGAAGTAAGCTTATAAAAATAACCCGTGCCAGTGCCACCAGTCAGGGGACAGCTGGACGAGCCACAGAGGCTGCAAGTCATGAGATGCGGCTTTCAGTCCTGGCTTCGCCTTTTCCTAGCTGTGCCTCTGGGCAGGTAGAATAGGAAAATGAAAAATGAAAAGGGCTGATGCAGGAACGTGTCTGCGGTTGTAACACCTAGCCCACAGCAAGTGTCCAACCAGTATGTTGGCTTTAACACAAGACTCATCCAGGAAGCCTGGCCCAAGTTGGGGCTCTCAGTGGGTAGCTGCAAATTCCTGAAAAAAGGAACCCTATTCTGGACAAGTCTGCAGGCCTGGATGTTCTCATCAGACTCGCCTGCTTGTCAAGACGCAGATTCCTGGGGCTCCCTCCGCCCCGGCTGACGCCACCACATAGACGCTCTGGATTGGAACCCACAGCGCCTCGAGCCATTGCTGTGACCAGGAGGTCAGGGAGGCACTGGGCTGGCCGCGTCAGCTGCCCGGGGAAGTGGCAGAGATGACTTGGGAAAGCCGAGGGAGATGAAAGCAAGGGGTTTTGGATCCCATGGAAACTTGAACTTTAGGGAGAGATGCAGGAATGACACAAATTCCTTTAAAATTTCAAAGAGATATAATCCTTTCTCCAGCAAATGCTTCCCGGGCCCCACATTTGAATACATTTGCAGGGTCCTGAATCCATGCTCGGGGGACAAGGAAAGGAGCTTAAGTGCTGCTGGGATTTCAGTCAGGAAAAGGGTGGCCTCACAGCTGTGCAAGGGCCCCAGTGGTGAGCCCGGGCCCCCGAGGTGGTCCAGCCAGGGGAGCTGGGCAGCTGGAGGGGACGCATTCTAAGCCAGATAGGTTCATAACCGTGTAGGGGGCAGATGAGACTCTCGGGGGGTGAGGGGGGCAATGAAGGGTGCAGAATTTCCTGCTGGGAGAGCACTGCGGAGAGGAACAGGCTGTTTGGGAGGGGCAGGGGGTGCGGGCACCACGCCCTCAGTGCTTTGACAAGTCCAGTGCACAACCACCAGGGCAAGGACTCAGGGGCTCCTGGAACGTTGAGGAAACCCAGGCGGACGCTTAGAAGGCAGCTCAGAGGTCACTGGGATCTCACTCTTTCTCAGTTGCTAAGTCTGCCTGGGGGGCCTGTGGCTTGCTGTTGAGAATTTAGGGATGAGGAGACAGGACGCCAGCCAGGGACATGCATGGGCCACCTTTGTGTCAGATGGAGGAAGATTGTTTCCAGGACAACGTCACCCCCAGACACCCAAATCTGGGAGCGCTCACATCTATCGTGCAGAGTGGTGTCAAGTTTGACATAACTGTACACAGCCTCCTGTTTCCTTCCCTCCCTTCTCCCTCATTCCCTTCTTCTTCCTTCTCTCTTCTTCCTCCTCCCTCTCTTCCTCCCTCTCTTCCTTCCTTCCTTCCTTGTCTCACTATTGTAGCCCAGGATGGCCCCAAACTCTCCATCCTCTTGCCTCAGCCTCTTAAATTCAGAGATCACGGGAGTGCACCACCAGGCCCTGCCCTCCTATATACCTTTTTTAAAATATATTTTTATTAGTCCATGTTTGTAGGACATAATGATTACATTCCTTATGTGGGGCTGGAACATGTACACAACATATTTTAATTCCTTTTTCATCCCATGCCACCCCTCCCTCCCTCTCCTTCCATTTCTTGACCCTCTTCTCCTTTGAGATTTATCTCCCTACTTCTTATTACAGTATTTAACTTTTATTTTGCTCTATATTTGTAATTTGTTTCTCATATAAGAGAAACCATGTAATATTCAAGCTTGTGTGTCGATTTATTTCACTTAACATTAAAGTCTCAAGGTGCATCCGTTTTCCTACAAATGACTCAAGTTTATCCTTCTTTATGGCAGAGTAGTACTCCACTATGTGTAAACACCACATTTTCTTTATCCTCTCATCTGTTGCTGGACATACAGGGGGCTTGCAAAATCTCTAGATTATTTACAACACCTGATACAATGTAAATGCTATGTATATAGTTGCTGTACTGTACTTGTTTAGTAAGGATGTAATATTTTTTCTCTGGAACACTTTGGATTAGCAGTTGGGTGAATCCATAGAAGTGAGCCCGCGGCCTGCACGGATTTGGAGAAATGGCGAAGGAAGGGAGGATGGTGACAAGCTGCCCAGGGCTTGGGGCTGCCAGTAAAGTTCTTTCACCATCTTTACATTTGAAAAGATGTCAGTGTGAAAATCCCCTTGTTTTAAACAAAACCATGCTTTTGTTTTGTTTTGTTTTTGTTTGTATAGGGAATCAAACTCAGGGCCTCGCGCCTGCCAGGCAGGCACTGTGCCACTGAGCTACATCAAATCCCCTTCTTTTAAAAAGAATGATCTGAGAAGGGACAAGAGGGAGCCGGGTGCACCAAGCTTCGAAGCTGGAGGGGGAAGGAAGGACAGGGCGTGAGTGACAGTGCAAGGGGTGCGAGTCGCTGAGAGACGGGGACGCGCGGAGGCGTGGGTGGGAGAGCGCGCATGGGGCTGAGAGGACGAGGGGCCAGAGAGGAAGGCACGGAGGGAGGTGGACGGGGATGGAAACTGTAGATCCCGCCCGGGGGATCAGCCTTGGAGGAGCTGGGGACAAAGAAGTGGGGGGACATTCGCCGCCGCGACGAGGAGGGTCTCCCGTGGAGTCGGCCACGCGGGCAGCTGGACAGCGGCCACAGGAAGCGATCGCCCTTTGAAGGTGCTGACGGAGGCGGTGAGCCAGGCCGGGCGGGGGCGCTGCAGGCTCCACCCACGGATCAGCCCCGCCCCGCCCACTCAGCAACAGCCCCACCCTCACTCCCTGCCGCAGCCACGCCCACGCCCGACACCGCCCACGGCCTCCCCTCTGCCCCAGCCCCGCCCACACCGGCTCGCTGCCACGCCCACTAGCCTTGCCCACTCCCACCCCGCTGCGGCCCCGCCCACCGCCGCTCAGCCACGCCCACTCTAGCCGCGCCCGTTGCCCCCACGCGACCCACGGCCCCGCCCCGCCCCCGCTGGCAGGGCGGGACAGCGGTGTCGCGCGGCGCGGCAGGAAGTGGGTCTTGAGCTCGTGTTCGCTCCTTTCGGGTGAGGCAGTCTACTTCCCTCATTTATCGGAGTTATTTTTAGGCGTTTGGAAGTTTTCAAGTGCGCACTGGTGCGTTGCGGAGCTGGGCCTCGTCTACGCCGGCCGGCGGGTCCTGACCCGGGTTCGGTGCGATGCTGCGCGCCGTCTGCATGGGGGTGCAGGCCCCGGTTCCCGGGATGCCGGAACCCCCGCGGGGACAAGGCGACCCATCCCCCCACGGGGTGCACTGTGATTCCCGCGAGCCCCCACTCGTGTCCCCCACTCCAGTCAAAGGCAAAGGTATTGGGGTGTCTGGGGTCAGGCGAGTGGGCGGAAAATGTTGGCGCCCAAACAGATGAGTGCTCGAGATAAATATCATTTTAATGCAATATTTTTAAAGTTAAAGTCAGTGACAATTCACGGTGAACAAACTATCAAAAAGGTAAGTGAACACGGGCTCGCTGGCAGGAGGGAGGCAGGAAGCCGATGAGACCCCACCCATGGTGAAATCACCCTCCGTGCCCCTGCGTGTGGGGGTTCCTAGGTCACAGGGAGGGACAGAGGGCCATGGCTCAGTGTGGCTTCCCATTATGGAGGGGCTTTTGCTTAGAAAATAGATTTGTCCTCAGTGGGTGGCTTGGATACCAGCTGCCCTACCCTGGGGCAGAAGGTGGGGACCCGGTGTCCTGGCCCTGGGGCCGAATCCTGGGTCCGCGGGGTGGAATCACGGTTGGGGCTGGCCAGAAGCGGAGGCTACGGATCCCAGCCGGCAAGAACTTGCTTGCACTTTAGGCACAAAAGGTGCACAACCGCCTCTGTCTCAGGCCCCGCTTCCCCATGGCCCCTGTTTAGCTATTTCTTACACCATTTTCAAGAAAGATACTTAGGTTTATGGAACACGGAATTTGGGGATTCTGGCCTCAGCCCCCTCTTACCTGCTCTTAGCTGGATGCTCCCTCTGTGGCCAGAGCAATGATGTTGGAAGTTGAGGGAAAACAATGGGTTAGCTGTGGGTTCACCCTGAAGATCAGATATACACACTCCTGAAACTTGTTTTTTGGGGGCTCAGTATGGCGCTCTGGAGCCCCATTTCACAGACACAGCTTGAGGACTGGAGAAGTTTCATCAAGTGGCACTGAGTTACCCCAGGAGGAAGGAACAGCCCCCAAGGGACCGCTCCCTCTCACCCCACCCAGATGTCTGATGAATGTGCTATCTGCCAAAGAAAGAGCCACATAAAGATGCAACGTAAAGCCAATGGGTTTCATGACCCCCTCCCATACATTAGTCACCCTGACGTACAGGAATCTCCCTAAGGTTGCCTGGTGAGGGTGTGAACCCGGTCCTAGGATTCTGGTAGACTGGAGTACTCCAGTGTTGCCTGGGCTGCCTATCATCACGCCAGCTCTGGCCTGGGGGCCTTTATTAAGGGCCACCTTTCTGGTCTTGGCCTAGAGGCCCAACTCCTGCTGGATGCACCCCTCCTTGGCTCCCGTCCGTTTGCCTGGGGCAGCCGGGTGACACATGGGCCTTTTGAATTCATGGTGACTCGGAGACAAGTTTGGCCTGCTCTGCGCTGTAAAAGCCTTAGCAGTTGAGGTTAAAAGAAAGGGACAGGGTAGAAGGCTGTTCTGTTTGACTTTGCCTTTACTCTTCCTGGAAGGCTGCCTGCGGGTGGGAGAGGTGGATTACAAACTAACTATAAGAGGTTCTGCAGCCTCGGGTGACAGGCTGCACCCTGGCACCTGCCAGGCAGCCTGAGGGCACCCTGGGTGCCTTTTGTTTGTGGGAGATGGACAAACTTGGCACCCAGAGGACATGCAGGGCTGGGGGAGCGTTGGAGCAGAAAAGACTGGTCAAGTGGCTCCTGGGAGGTAAGGGAGGTCCCCTAGATTCCCTCAGCATGGACACCTGGGCACAGGTGGCTGGTATTGGGGGTTCAGTCCCTACCTGGAGGGGGAGGTGGGGACCTTGGGCCCCTGGACACAGGGGAGATGGAAAACTCCATCCTGCTAAAATCGGAGTCCAATTGCAGGGTGTTTAAAACAGTGCTTTCCTCTCTTGATGTTGGTCCTTCATGTTTTGCAAATTGAAAGACTTCCTCACTGGATAGTTTAAAAATTATAAAGCTTGTAAAAGTAAAAAGACAAAAGTACTTTTACTTTCTGTGACTCTGGTTTTCTGTGATTTCAGCCTAATTTGCTTAGGTATGTAATAAAATCAGTTCCATTTTCTTGCCTCTATACTCCAGGAGGTGGGATGGGTATGTTCAAAATGTGATTTTCTATAACACTGGGCTTTTTAAAAGAAGTATTCAAAATAAGTGTCACTCGTAGGGCCCTAGATCCAGACCAGTGTCGATGTCAGCATCTAGGGCTAGTGATATAGCTCAGCGGCACAAGTGCCTGCCTGGCAAAGGCGAGGTCCTGAGTTCAGTTCCTGGTACCCACATAAAAAAAAAAAAAAGATGTCAGCATCCAGTGAAATTGATGAGTGATGGGGCTGTGAAGGGTGTCCAGAGCTGGGGTCAGTGCTTGCCCAAGCCCTGGGGCAAGAGACCTCACCACTGTGCCCTGGGCCATGTCCTGAGACAGGCCTAGCAGAGATGTGGGGGCTGGGATGTCCCCTCCATTCACGAGTATTCTGGGACTAAGCCGATTAGGAAACCTAGAAATAAGATGCTCATCCTCTTTGATGCTTTACGAGCTTCCAGCTAGTGACGGTCACATCATTTATTTACAAATTTGTAAACCGTACTTTATTTCAACCTCGTGTAGTTTGTGATACTCATGTTGTAAAAAGAAGTTTCACCAAGCAGCATCAGAGAGAAGACGTTTAATTTATGAAAGAGAAAAACCTGCGTGTCATGACTTTAAAAGCCCTGATTTGTGTGGTAGTCATTTAATGTTGGTTTAAATGCTCTGTTTCCTAAATAAATCTGCCGGTGTCCGTAGGTGACGAGGTTCCGTTTTCTTCTACTCTGGGTTTCTACAGGGTTTGGAGGGTAATATAACTAAATTTCTTTTAAAATGTCGCAGAGGGTCAGTATATGAGCCTGTAAGATAGGCTGATTGGGCGTAAGGATTATTTTGAGCAGAAGGCAACTGAGAAAAAGCAGACGTGGGAGAAGCTGTCCGCCCTTCCCTGGTCCGCCTGAGGCAGAGCATAAATTTCCTATGAAAACACTCACCCCACCCCACTGGTATCAGGAAGGGAAAAAAGCTTTTTCACCAGAGACGCCACTTGGTGGGTCTGCGTGAACATACTGCCTGGGAGGCTGAGGCAGAAGGACTGCAAGTTTGAGCCTAGGCAATTTAGAGACTTAATGAGGCCATGCCTCAAAGTAAAAAAAAAAAAAAAACTAGAAAGGGCTGGGCATGTGGCCCAGTGCAAAGGCCCCGGCTTCAATCCCTAGTGCCCTCTCAAAACACCAAACAAAACAAACTAAATAACCCTGATCTCCCTCTAGTCGCCTGTTATGGTTTATATCTCGATGCCCTCCCCCAAGCACTCAAAGCTGGGCTTTGGGAAGGTGATTAGATGTGGGGACTTTGCAGTTACAGTTGTTCCCAGCATGGCACGGGGGATGCGAAGCAGGGAGAAGTCCCAGCCCGAGAGGACAGAGGAGAGGGTTCCCCTACTGTGATCTCCAACTAAAGTAAAAATCTGCATTCCTATCATTTAATTTCACCTATAAAATTTTATTACGTGATAAATAGTTGAGGATTTGGATAAATAGATTTGGATAAATCCAATTTATCACGAGCACACGGATCCATTTGAAAAATGCTGCCGCTCCTGTTAGCATTCTCTCCAGCACCCCCGGGATCTCCTTTGGAATCGAGCTCGGCGATCAGCCGCAGCATTTCCTGTCTGCGGGCTTTTGCAGGCAGCGGATGTGGGTGCGGATGCGGGCGCCTTCGGGGAGAGTTTTCTCCAGGTGACTCGGCCGGCTGCTGTCCCTGGGGTGCAAGGGATCATCGCTGCCGACCCAGGACCGCGGGGCAGGGACGGTACGGGGAGGAAGTGGCTTCAAGTCCTCAGGCTGCCGCGGGGTGGACCTCAGGGAAGCAGGGAGCCTTGGTCAGCAGTCACCCTTGCTACCCTCCTGCCCTCCCTCTCCTGCTGCTCCTGCTCCTCCCGCCCTCCTCCTGAACACCACGCCCAGCCCTGCAGCCACTTCCTTACAGCCGAGGACCGACCTCCCTCTTGAGGTTCCATCCTGTGAGAGACACCCAGACGGCTGTCTGTCCCGGGGACACTGAGGGACCTGGGTGCTAGTGTGTCTGTCCCCGGGCAAGGAGACAGCACATGTCCTCCTGGTCCCAAGAGAAAACGAACCAGTTTGGGACCGGTTTGGGCTTCTCAGAGAGGAAGGAGCATTCCCAGAAATAACCACTGTGAGGGGTGCTGGGTGACAGGGAGGGAAGGGACAGAGATGACCTGTCCTCAGTGAAGTGGAGCCAACTCTACCAGCAAGGGTGGCAGATGCGACTGTCAACAGAGGAAAGCAGAATTTTGAGATGTTGATCATCAACCCAGATGGGGTCCCTAACCCTAACCCTAAGTCAGGCCCAGTGCCACAGGACTGTAATCCCAGCATTCAGGAGGCTGAGGCAGGAGGATTGTGAGTTGGAGGCCAGCCTGGGCAACATAGCAAGACCCTGTCTCAAAAAATCAAGGGAAAAAGATAGATTAATAGGAGAAAAGGCATCCAAATTATATTTGATGCTAATATTTTAACAGAGGTTGGGGAGCCAAAATCAGAGCCGATGCAGGGCAGAGGTGATGCAGGGCAGAGGTGCGGGAGGGAAAAGGGACAGGAAATCATGTGGCACTGGAGACAAAGGCAGCCTGGGGAGAAAATGCTTTCTGGAGAAGCAGGGGAGGAGATGAATCACAGGGCTTGGGTAGAAACTGGAAGTGAGCAAGAGCGGCTGCAATCTCAGCTCCTGATACCTGAGAAGTCCCAGCTGGCTGGGTTGGGCATTTTCTGGTCTCCCTAGGGAGGGATTTCAGAGGCACCCAGGACAGCTGTGGTCCTAAGGTGCAAAGCTGGGAATTCTGATTGCGAGGTCACACATGACTTTCTTCCCAGTGAGGGAGACCTGGGCAGCGACTGTGAAGGCCCCTCAGGATGGGGCTGAGACTCTTAGGACGGGTCTCCAGCAAGCAGAGAAAGTTTCTTACACGTAGACAAATGTGGGAAAACGACAGGGATCTAAAGGCCAAGCCCAGGAACGCAGAGCTCAGCGCGAGGGGAGATTTAGCAGTACTCAGGGGCCGCGAGGGCTTTCATGCTTCCCTAAACCGAGAGGCCTGTTGACACGGGGACCGTGGTACAGTGTTACCGGAAGGCTGGTAGCAGGGACTTCCTCCTCTCTGGTCGTTCCACTTGGGGCAAATGTGGCAGCCTGGCATCGCTGATGGATGAGCCAGAAACTGGACTCCAAGAGGAGCAGGCTGCCAGTGACAAAATGACATCCAGGACAACTGGAACTCAGGGCAGAGGTTTCTGCTGGCTTTGCCATCTCCAGCCCCCAGCTCTGCCCAGCATGGTGACAAAGCCACCGTGGAGAGCTGCCGTGGGCGCCTTCCCACACCCCTTCTGGCTGCTCTGCCCACTCAAGTGATGGTGGCCCAGCCGAAGGCCTGGCTGTCTCCTCCCCAGGGCTCTGAGACTGGGCCTGGCTGACCAGAAGCTCCTTGGGTGCCACCAGTGGGACAGGGCCTCTGCCAGTAGAGATGGTATGCGCAGTGGTGTCATCACGCGGTACCTGCAGGGTGCTCCTGGCCTGGGCCCCATCCCCGGTCCAGCCTCCCCAAACCTGTCTGCTGCTTCTTCGTATTTTGAAATAATTACAGATTCATAAAGTTACGCTGATTGTACATCATGATTGTCCCATGTGCCCTTTCCCTGGCGGTTGGCTATCACATAACGACAGTGTGGCACCTGAGTAAGTACCAAGCGTGCCCAGTCCCGGCCATGCCAGTGTCTCTCCAGTGAATGGACGCTCTGTCTAAATTAACTGGATTGGCCTGACCATTTGTAACCGAGTCTGGACAGTCCAGTTGGACCAGAAAGGTTCCTACAGCTGCCAGGGCCTGGGGGCCGGGGGAGCCAGCTCGTGCACCCAGACCAGGGTGCTTGGTGGGGTGGGGGCACGGGACCAGGGACTTGGGAAAGAGGCGCACAAAGGACGCATTTGGACGTGGTTCCCAGGGCTCAGGACGGTCTCGGGGCTCCTCCGTGTGCTGCAGAGTGACTGGTGAGTTGGAAACTGGGAACCCATACAGACCCTCTGGGAACGTGATCGTGAGAGGAGGGGAGACTCGGGAAGGGTTCTGGGGTGACCCTGGCGGGTCTGGGACATGCTGAGGAGAAAGAAGAGGAGAAAGAGAAGGAGGAGGGGGGATGGGCTCCTAGCAGGAAAATGACAGGCATTTGAGTCATCCCCTCCAGCTGCCACAGAGCTGTTTCAGGACTCCCAGGAAATGGAAGGCACCCTCCCCCAGACCGCGCCCCCAGCTTCACAGTGGCATCCTCAGCTCTGGGGTCACAGAGTGCTTCTTGCTGTGGCACCCCATTCTCTCCCTCTGTATTGAGGGCATAGGGCTTTCCTGGGGGTGGGGACCAGCTGGCTTGGGGCCAGTCTGTCTTTGAAGCTGGGGCGTGGGGTCCTGAGAGCTTTGCCAGCGCTGACAACTGTCCCCTCCTCTGTGCAGATGGTGACAATGCTGCTGACTACACCTGCCACCTTCACTTTTGCTTAATAATCGCCATTCCGAGGCAGGTGCTGTGACAGTCCCCACTTTCCTGCAGGATAGAGGCGTGATCTAGGAGCTGGGCAGGCAGACACCAAAGCCTCATTTCCATTTCCCAGCCTAGAGCCTGGCCCAGAGCCTGGCTCCATCCCTCGTGGTCTCCCAGTCAGGGGACCTCCCGGACCCCAAACATTGGAGAGCCCCCCACCAACCTGTCCCTCCTCCCAAACACTGACCGGGGAGCCGCGCTTCTCCTGGGGAAAGAGGAGGAGAAGAGAGGTCACCAGGGGTCCCCTGGAAATGTCTCCCCACCCACGGCCACAAGCGCAGCAATGACAATGGAAAGCAGGGAGGTCCCAGTGTCGGAAGCCGCAAGGACACCAGCTCATGAGGACTGAGGTCGAGCGAAAGCTTCAGAGCATTCAGGGAGTGGAGGAGGGCATAAAATTCAAGTCACCAGGGAGGCGGGACGAGCGAGACCTGGCTTGGCTTCTTAGATGTGGGTGACGGCGACCTCGGGTCAAGGGCTGCTCACTGAGGCTGGGCAGAAACACTTATTTCAATCCTCAGCAAATATTTATCCAGTACCTAATGTATGCAGGGTTTCCTGAGCACTGGGAAGAGGGAGAAAGAGGAGCCGTCACATTCCTGCGCACACTGGGTCAGAATCCAGTGGAGGAGACAGACATAGAGTGAAAATGCAGATATCATAACTATGCGATGGTGCATTAGCTGGGGCTCGGGGAGGACAAGCGTGCTGAGAGGAGAGGACCCGGGCAGCACACGGAAAGGTGCTGTGGCAGGGAGAGGTTTGTCTGAGGATGTGGCCAGTGTGGCTGACAGGGTTGCAGAGGAGAGACGTGGTGAAGAAGTTGGAGGCTTAGGCAGGGCACCTCCTGTTGGATTATATTCCTGGTCCCGTGGGCCACCAACCACAAGTCCTGTGCGAGAAAGGAAAGGAGGCTTCTGGAGTAATTCTGGTGACTTGGACTAACTAGAGTGTTTGCCACGGAGAAGGAGAGAGGGAGGGATTCTGAATATTTTGGAGATGAACCAGTCAACCTCGGATCAGCTGGGTTTGGGGATGAGGGAGGCGGCAGGTCTCCCGGGTTCTGCTGAAGCGGCCGGGGCAGGGCCGCTGCTCCTGTGAGCTGGGCGAGAGCCGTGGGCCCGCAGTGTGGCACGGGTGTCAGTGCCACAGGGAGCGGCGCGGGAGATGTCAGCTGACAAAGAGTGCCGTGGTCGTGGGGCGAGGGGACAGGAGAACTTCGGAGTGATCAGAGAGGGAGCCCAGGACCAGCTCTAGGAGGCCCTGTGTCCCACACGACGGGCGGAGGAATGAGTTCCGAGGATGGAGCTGGGGGTGGGGTGGGCATCATCCTGGAGGAAAGGAGAGGAAGGATTGCCTCGAAACATCTGAGGAACAACCAGGCGTAAGCGTGTGGATTCACAGCCGGGCATGGTGGCGCACGCTTGTAACTGTAGCACTCAGAGGCTGAGGCAGAAGGATTGCAAGTTTGAGCCCAGCCCAGGCAACTTACCTTGTCTCAAAAAAAAAAAAAAAAGTGTGGATGTGTTTTGTCTACACTCGCAGTGTGGAATTTGGTTTAACATAAGGAAAAAGTGCCTCAATCCAGAGCAGGGCAGAATCGGCTGAAATGAAGGAGAGAAAATTTGGTCGTTGATGGGCTCTAGGTGATTATCTTTCAACCCTGAGATTTTATTATTCTGGTTCTAATTTGTGTCCAAAGTAAGGAATGAAGAAGATGTGTTTATGCCAACATGAGCTTTTTAATACAAAACTAAGTAACTGGATCCAGTCGTTGGACACATACAGCAGAGCTCCTACAGTGCGCTGGGCATGGGGTCCGGAGGTGGGCAGTCTGGGAGAGCATGGCCCAGGCCCCGTGCATTGTGGCTTGGAAACCTGTAGTCCCTTGCGTGTCAGTCAGCTTTCGGTCACTTTAACAAATGTCTGAGATGATCAACTTATAGAATTGGGGCTCACAGCAGTGGAGGGCTCAGTCTCCGGGCAATTGGCCCTGTTTTTTTGGGTCCTGCGGGGAGGTGGCACATCATGGGGTGTGGGGGGCAAAACCATTCACTTCATGGCCAGGAAGTGAAGGAGAGGAAGAAGAAAGGTGTAGGGTCCCTTGATCCCCTTTGAGGGCACCCCAAAGACCTAAAGACCTCCCCTGGGTGCCACCTCCAAAAGGTTCCAGCCCCTCCTAATAGAACCAACCCTTTAACACGTGCACCCATGGGGACGGTTAAGACCCACACTGCAGCGTGTCCCGTGTGTATGTTTACGTTCTTCCAGGAAGCGCAGGTCAGCAGCCACTTCCGCGTGTTCCCCATGGACAGAGCCCACCCCCGAGGCGGTCAGCTAGGCCGCACTGAGCAGTTTCCGGTGTGCACGCTCCCTCCAGCCTTCCGGGCTCTGCCAGAGAATGCAGCACAACCCAAAGTGCGCGGCGCAGTGAGCTGTTTGCCCTCTTTCCAGCCACCTCACTCCTGTTCCTCTTCCCCTGGGACAATGTCACACATTCACCACGGCTTTTGTTGTTCCTGCAGCAAAGCCTTCTGTGTGCACACAGGAGCTGGGTGCAGGGTGCATGGGGCGCTAGATGCAGCCCCCCAAGGGTGGAGAGTGTTGGGCAGGACCCCCTGAGTGCAAAGGGCAGGAGCCAGGCCCGTCAAGAGAATGGGCAAGGGTGGGGTCAGGAAGCACAGCCCACTGGACAGAAAGCCAAGCTGCAGGCTGGGGGTGGGCAGAGCAGACTGTGCGGAGCCGCAGGGCCGGGGCAGCCTCCTCCACAGCCCCTGTGAAATAAAGAAATAAATCTGCCCAGTTGTTTTCATGCTGTAAACCCTAATGTCTCCGTAGTGCTCGAGGGTCAAATTCCAGAGAGGAGGGTCTGACTGGCGCACTGAGCCACACCCTCAGGGAAGGTGCCCTTACTGGTGGCACCATACCACAAGGGACAGGTCACTCCTCTAAGGACAATCCATGGCGTCGCAGTGGGGGAGACAAGGTGACCATGGCCATGAGGGGAGAAAGGAGGTGCATATCCTTTCGTGGGGCCGGGAGCAGGGTGGGATGAAGCTGAGCCTGCTGCACAGGTGGAAGACCTAATGCAGAGGTGGGGGACATGTCCAGCACAGGACACATGCAAGGTCCTGAGCAGGGAGCCAGGCCCCAGAGGCACGGACGGAAGGCCGATGTGGAGGGGTTGGAAGAGGAGCCCACGATGTGGCATTGGATTTTGTTCTAAGCACGTTGGGAAGCTGCGTGCCTTAGTTTGTTCTTTGCTGTTGTGACAGAATACCCAACCCTGCATAGCTGGTCAGCAACAGAGGCTTATTTCTTACAGTCCTGGAGGCTGGGAAGTCCAAGGTTGAGATGCCTCCGCCCTGTGAGGGCTCCCTGCTGTGTTATCTATGGCGAAAGGTGGAAGAGAAAGCGTGGTGTGGGTGAGACAGAAGGGGACCAACTTGTCCCACTCTGAGACAACAGCTTCAGCCCATGGATGAGGTGACCTCTTCACCTCAGAAAGCCCCCCAACATAGTTGCCCTGGGGATTAAGTTTCCAACGCATGGTCCTTGGGGGCCACCTTCAGATCACGACACCATAGAAAGACTTTTAAAAAGAAAACAACCTGCACTGAATTTCATTCGGAAGGATCGCAGCAGCTGCAGGGTAGGAAGGAAGCAAGTCGGAGAGAGCCCAGAGCACCCTGTGGGCTCAGGCTGGAGGTTGGGGATGGAGCGTAGCAGGTCCGGGGCCAGAGCCAGGCAGGCCGAGGTTCAGGTATTACAGGAAGAGAAGTCGGGGTGTGGAGACAGAGTGGGAGCCTGGGAAGCCCTTCAGCAGGAGGAAGAGCAGCAGATTCCACAGGTCCAAGTCCAAGAGCCAGGTGTCTTTGGAGGAGGGAGGAGCCCAGGGTGCCAGGCATCCAGGTAGGAAGGCCAGGGAGGCAGGAAGGAGCAGGAGACGCGGTGTGTCCAGATAAACAGTTAGGTCCAGAGTCTGCAGAGCCCGGACAGGTCCACAGGCAGAGCCCTGACGGCAAGGCCCGCGGCTGCTCTCTGTGCCCTGGGCTGTCTTCTTGCCAGAGGGAAGTGAGAGGCAAAGACTCGCAGGTCTTGCAGCATCTTCATTGAAGCCAGTGAAGAGCAGGGGACACCTGGAAGCGGTGTGGGGTTAGAAGGTGGAGCTCATGACTAGGCATTTTCCCTCCTTACCGTACAGATACACTTGCACAGATGAAAGGGTGTTATTCATTAAGGCATTCACAACAGCCCATGGACAGACCAATACACGTATCAGGAAGCAGCCTCAGTGCGCATGACTGGGGACTAGGACCGGCTCACCGCAGGGCACGCGTACAGGGGAGGCCGTGCGGCCACTGAGAACACGAGCCCCATCTACGTGCACTGACGTGGAACAGTGCCCGGGACGCTTGATTTGGGAAAAAGGCAAACTGCAGAATGGTACGCATGGTGTGATCTGTTTGTGTGGGAGGAAAAACACAAGGGCATCAAAATCTGTGCTTGCGTGTGCGCTGAAATTTTCTGGAAGGATAAACAAAATGCTAACAGTGTTTGTATATGAGAATAGGGCTGCGGGTGGGAAGGTTCCCCTGCATTTTTAGGGGAATTTCTACTTTTTTCCAAGTATTTGATTTCTGTTTCTATGAGAACTGTATTAGGATTCACTAGAGGAACAAATTTTTATATATATCATACATAGAGCAGCTGTGTGTGATATATACCATATATATAGCATCTATACATGATATGTATCATATAAGATATATAAAATAGGCTTACAGTGGCCACCTACAGAAGAATGCAGTAGAAGAATGCAAAAGGGCTACCCATGCACTGAAGAGCCAGAGAATAGAGTCAAAAGCCTGGAGCTCACTGCAGAGTCTGGTGTGAGTCCGTATCAGGCAGCCGAATGGTCTAAGTTGGAAGGCTGAAGACTTTGTGCTGGAAGGTTGAAGGAACTGGAGACCGATGTCCAAAGGCAATGTGAACACTGGAGCTCTTCCTGAGAAGCAGAAGTGAGACTTCCCCCTTCTTTCCCTTTTTATTCCATGCAGGCTGCAAGCCTATTGGTTGCCACCCACACCCAGGGCGGGCTTCCCTCTTCAGTAAGTCCGTCATCCAGACACATCCAGAATTGCACTAAATCCAGTAGGCATTTCTTATTCAAGTTGACACTACAATTAACCATCACAAGGATGTATAATTTCTATAGTTAAAATATTAATTAGCAAGACTGTTTTAAAAACCAGGGTAAAGACTCATTTCACACCCTGTAATTGGACAGAGGGTACTTGCCAAATACCTACAGCAAATACCACACTTGAAGACTCAGAAACATTCCTTTAATGTCAGGCATGAGACAATGCTGCCCATGCAACCATGTGATGGGTTCAGGTCCCAACTTGTGCATTAAGACCAGAAAAGGAAACACAAGGTACAAAAAGTCAGGGAAAAACAATGAAACCATCAGAGGTCACAGACAATCTGATCATTGTAGAAGTTCAAGATAACTTTGGAACTAATACTTTTTCGGAACTAAGAGAGTTATCATAGTTGCTGGATTTCAGATAAATATATAAAACTCAAGTGTATTTCTGTACACAGGCAACAAAGTCATTTTAAAATTACCATTTATAGGCCAGGCATGGTGGTGCACACCTATAATCCCAGCACTCGAGAGACTGGGGCTATCCCCTTTACTGCTATATAAATTCAAAGCAATACCAGTCAAAACCACAAAAGGATTTCTGAGGGATTGACTAGTTTATCTTGAAGTTTAGATGGACAAGCAAACAGTTCAAACTAGTTAAAATCATTTGAAGGAAGACAAGATAGAAAGTTGAGGAACTTTGCCTCCTAGACATCAGGATTTATCTCAATTTACCAAATTTAATACATATGGAATTTGCCAAGAATTAGACCAGCACACTAAAGGAGCAGTGCTCCAAAATAAACCCCCCACAAAAGTTATTATTTTTTTGTGATAGAAAGGGCATGAACTTGTGATACAAGGATGGACTAGTCAATAATTGGTGCTGAAGTACTGATACATGCCTATGGGAAAAACAAAATGAGATTCCAACTTCATAACCAATCACAAAAGTGAAATCCAGTTGAATTAAATATAAAAGCAAACTTTGAAAATATTTGGAAAAAGAATGAGAAGAAACATCAGGAAAGATTTTCTTAACCAAGACACAGGAAGTGCAACCCATAAATAAAAAGATTGACAATTCATTAAAATTCAAAACTTCTGGCCAGGTGTGATGGCACACAGCTGTAACCCCTGCACTCAGGAAGATGAGGCAGGAGGATCTCAAGTTCAAGACCAACCTGGACTACATAGCAAAACCCTGTTTCATAAATTAATTAGTTAATTGATTGATTAATAAAACTGTCAATTAAACAACAACATGAAAATAAGAGGATGGTATAAACCACAAACTGGAAAAGGATGCATGCAGTTTATAGGCCACATATTATTATCATTTAGAAGTTATAAAGAATTACAAGTGAAAAAGAACCTCAACGAAAAACAGGCAAAGGCTATGAAAAGGGAGTTCACAAAAAGAAATTTCAAATGATTAATACATAAGAAATTATACTCAATTTCAAAATAATAGAGAACTTCAAATTAGGGCCACAATGAGTATCTTCTTACAGCCATCAGATTGGGAGAAACGAAGTGGCAGAATTGGAAAGGACACAGCCTACACTCAGGCTCTAAGTGTGAGCTTCATGCAAGGGGACATCTAAAAATGTGGTGAATGTTTACATTTTTAAAAAATTATGGGCCAGTGATATCACTCAGTGGCACAAGCGCCTGCTGGCAAGCACGAGGTCCTGAGGTCGACTCCTGGTACCCACATTAAAAAAAAAAAAATTATGACAGTAACAAACACATTGTTATTAATCTCCCTCAAAATACTCCCCTCACTTGGAACACATTTGTCCCTTCAGTTTTGGCACTTTCTGAAGCAGTTCTGGAAGTCCTCTTTTGTGAATGTCTTTACAAACTGTGATTAAAAAAATATATATACTGTAAATGCTGCTGCCCAGAACCATCCAACAGCAAGGCAGCTTGTAAAACATGACTCTGTGTCCTCATCCAGAGGATCTGGATTCACTGGGTCTGGCATCGTGTGACTTCCGGCTCCTCCTTAAAGTCAAAATGACCATGAAAAGTAAATGTTTTGAATCAATTCAAGCCATCAAAGCAGCCACAATAGCACAACTAAAGACACTGGAAAGGGACTTCCAGAACTGCTCCAGAAAGTGGCAACAATGATGAGATAATGTTTAAAGCGAGAGGGAGTGTTCTGAGGGGCAATGTGTCTTTTACTGGAATAAATGTTTATACTTTAAATACATTTAAATCACACCTCCTACAGCCCCACTGGGGGCTACTGGCAATGCACAGACAAGTTGAATCTGCATTCTTTTCAGACATGGCAATTCCACATTCTAGAGACTCTTGTGCATAGACACAAGGAAACAGGCACGGCAGTGTCCCAGCCAGCTGTGTTTGGACTGCAAGCATTTAAGAATAACCCAAGTCTGAGTCTGCAAACCAGGCCATGCACTGAATCATGTCCACTGCCTGTTTCTGTAACCAAGTTTTACAGGAGCACGACTCAGCCCGTTCGTTTGCATACTGTCCAAGGCTGCTTTCCTGGCACAACGGTTGAGCTCCCTATTTGGAACAGAGAATGGATGCAGTGCAAAGGCTAAAACATTTACAGTGTGACTCTGCTGTGGTTTGAACATATCCCCTGAAGTTCATGTGTTGGAAACTTAGTTTTGTATTCAGATGCTGCTGGCACTTGGAGGTGGAGGTGGGAGATAATTAGCATGGGATGAGGTCATCAGGATGATGGGGTTGGTGGCTCTATAAGAGGGAGAGAGACCAAGCTGACCCCCTCTGACCCCCTCACACTCTCACCACATGGTGCCCTCTGCTGATGATGAGGCAGCAGGAATGCCCTCCTCAGATCCTGGCACCTTGACCTCGGACTTCCCTGCTTCTAGAATGATGAGGAATAAATTTCCGTTCTTTATCAGTTCCCCAGTCTGTGGTATTCTGTTATAGCAGCAGAAAATTGGCAAATACAAACTTTATGAAAAGTTTGCTGACCCTGATCTAAATAATCATTGGGGAAGTAGATGAATACATATTAGATTTTTAAGACAGAGTCTCACTATGTAGTTCAGGCTGGCCTTTAGCTCACTAGGTTGCCCAGGCTGGCTTCAAACTTGCAGTGATCTTTCTGCCTCAGCCTCCTGAGTGCTGGGATTACAGGTGTGCACCACCACTCTCAGCACTGATATATATTTTAAATAGATGCTGCAAGGCACTGAAAATAGTAAACCAAAGCTACATGTAATCAACATAGCTACACCTCAAAAATACAGCAGTACCTCAGTTCAGAAACTTGATTCTTTCCATAGTTCTGGTTGAGTTGGATGAAAACCAAATCAAATTCAATGGTTAGGTTCACTATATAGTACTGTAAAAAGTAATTTGCAAAATGATGTAGTACGATGCTTGTCTATTTGTGTTTGTAGTAATAGAATTAAAATATGCACAGAAATGCCAATTTTGGGAATCAAGGGACTAGGATCAGGAATCAGGGAAGGTCTGTCTATGAAACTACAATAATACCTTTAATATTTTACTTCTTTAAATGACATGGCAAGCAAATATGGAGAAATGGTTTCAAAGCCGGGTGTTGAGGTCACATTATAGTCATCGTATTTTTTTCCTATAATTTTCAGTATTCTAGGAATTCCTGATTTTAAAAACCAAAGTTCTAGTGCCATATCTCCCAGTCTGACCACGTCACCTGGAAAGTCGCTACTCTCTGTATCATGTTTATTCTTTGTAAAATTGAAGATGACATTAGAGCAGGGGAACCAACTGCTATGGTTTGTGTCTAGATGTTCCTCCCAAGCCTCATGTGCTCATAGGTGAGGCTTTTCAGAAGTGGCTGGATCTAGGGTGAGTGAATGTGGATTAAGGGTATAATACTAGGATTAAGGGTGTGGATAATGGAAGCTCCTCCCTGGGTGTGGGTGACACCACCCAAAAGGCTGGTAGCCTGAATGAAATAAAAGAGAAAAATGGAAGGCAGTCTGCTGCTACTTCTTGCTGCCTTTTGCCTGCAATGCCATGAACTATTTCTCCTCTGCGATGCCCCTCTGCCATGCTGCTCTGCCTTGGATCTAGCTGACTATCAACTGAAACCTCTACAAACTGTGAGCCAAAATAAACTTTTCCTCCTTTAACTTGTGGATGTTGGGTATTTTGTCTCAGCATGGAGAGAAGTAACCAAAACAGATTTTGGTACCAGAAGTGGGGTCATTGCTCTGATGTTACCCGGCCATGTGTCTCAGGAGCCTTTGTAACTGGCTTGCAGAAGAGTTCTGAAAGATTTGGAGATGCCAGCTGAAGAAGCAGCCCTAGAATCCCTTAAGATGTACTTGATGGGAGATTCTGGTCAGAGCTCAGAAGACCAGAATGCTGATAGAAATATTGCGGTAAAGACCAAGCTCAGGAGGTTTCAGTTAGAAACAAGGACTGCATTGGCCATTGCACTCCAGACCATGTGCATTATGCTTTGGCAGAAAATTTGTCTGCATTTTGCTCTTGTCCAGAGACCTTTCCTGAGATTGAGATTAAGGGTGATTAACTAATCTGGCAGAAGAAATTTCAAGACAGTGTAATGTTGAGGCAGTGGCACAGCTACTGTTGGGGACTTTGAGCCAGATCTACGTTGAAAATAAAGAGCAAAGAGCCCAGCAGAATGATTAAAAAGTTTTGAGTTTGGCCAAAAAGGAAGCTCTGTTAAAGTTGGAGACTGCCAAGATAGAGCAGAGGAGAATTTGATTGCTAAAAAGAAACAGGACAATAGAAAATGTAGCCTGAGGACATCAGCAAAAACAGCAGGACTGCAGCCTCAAAATTGCACAGATGAAAGACTGCTTTGAGAAGACAGCCCCAGAACACCATGTTCCAGAATGGCAGGGGTCTAGGGAATTTGTTCTTCGGGATTGGGTTCATAGTGTTCAGCAATTCAGGCAATTGATCCTGACAGCCAAGAGAGAAGGAAGCCTGGTTACTGCTCAAGCTGGAGGCCAACTTTGGCATCATCTATGTGGTGCTGATTTTAGTGCATGCAGAATGCAAGAGTTGTGGGGTCAGGAAGGCTTCCACCCAAATTTCTGAAGAAAGCCTGAGAGCCCAGGCAGTGTGCCCCTGAGAAAGTAATGTGTGAAGTTGTGAGTGTGAAGCCAAAGGTGCAATGGAGACCCTCCAGAAAGTTGGAGAAGCCAGGAATGTGGATCATCTGAGGAAAGCCACAAGGAATAAGCAAAGCCATCCCAAGAGCAAAGCCATGAGAGCTACTACCACTGGCAGTGCTGCAGGGGTAGAGCCAACAAAGCCCTTTGGAGTTCATATCTTGCCACAGATTGCCCCGGATGCTGGATATGGCTCTATGGAATTTAATATTTGCCCTGCTGGATTTTGGTCTTGTTTTGGTCCTGTTCCTTTCTACCCACCCCCATTTGTACCTTTTAGAATGGGAGTGTTTATCATATGCTATGGTATTTTGGAAGTATTTGACTTTCTTTTCATTTGTACAGGGATTTATAGCTAAGAGTTTGCCTTAAATCTCAGAAGAGAATTTGGACTTGAACCTTCAGTAATGCTGAAAAGTTAGAACTTTGTCAAATCTTAGAGATGGACTAAATGCCTTTTCCATAAAGGGATGTGCATGAGTATTTTGGGAGCCAAGGGTGGAACGTTTTGGCTTGTATCCAGATGTCTCCCCAAAGTCTCATGTGCTCATAGGTGGGGCTTTTAAGAGATGGCTGAATCTAGGGTGTGTGAATGTGGATTAAGGGTGTTGTGCTGGGATCAAGGGTGTGGATAATGGAAGCTCCACCTTGGGTGTGGGTGATACCACCCAAAAGGCTGGTAGCCTGAAATAAAAGGGAAAGATGGAAGGCAGGCTATGGCTTGCTGCTGCTTGCTGCCTTTTGCCTGCAATGCCATGGACTGTTTCTCCTCTTGATGCCCTCTCCCATGCTACGCTGCCTTGGAGCCAGCTAACTATGTGCTGAAGCCTCTACGGACTATGACCTGAAATAAAATTTTCCTCCTTTAACTTGTGGGTATTGGGTATTTTGTTTCAGCAATGAGAAAAGTAACTAAGACACTAATCCTGCTCTAGTCAGTGGCCTGTTAGGAACTGGGCCGTACAGCAGGAAATGAGTGGTGGGCAAGTGAGAGAAACTTCGTCTGTATTTACAGCTGCTCCCCATGGGTTCCATCACACCTGAGCTCCGCCTCTTGTCAGATTAACTGCAGCATTAGATTCTCATAGAAGTGCAAACCCTACGTGACTGTGCATGTGAGGGATCCAGGTTGTACACTACTTATGAAAATCTAATGCCTGATGATCTGAGATGGACCTGAGGCAGTGACACTAGCATTGGGGAACAGCTGCAAATGCAGAGGAACATTAGCAGAGAGGTGTTAGCACACAGAGACCATAAGGAATCAATTGCTGGAGAATCATCAAAACCCTATCAGTGAGTGGCAAGTGGCTGTTAAGCTGCATCTGGTGGCAGGATTTAAGTCAGAATCTGACACTTACTTTAGTCCATATTTGGCCCACCCATTGTCTTATTTACCACTTCTGCCTCCACCTCTTTCCCACACTGCACACTTGTCTAAGTCACAGTTTTGGTAAGCACACACGTGAACCCCAGCCAAAATGAGTAAAAAATAAATGTCCCTGGAAAGCTTCTTTGAAAAGGAGGAGAGACCAACAATGACACAACAGAAGGCTCTAAGACTGCCAACTCTAAGACTGCATGTGAAAGAAAATATCAAGGACCCTACTTAAATTACAAGTTGATTGCAACAGGTGATTAACATTCTCCACGCCTGCTTTGTGTGATAGGTGGTGACCGGCTATCTAATGAAGCCACGAAGTCTTCAAAACTGCTTTGCCAGATGGAGACCAAGCACCGTGCATAAAAGACAAGCTTTTGGAGTTTTTCAAAAGGAAAAAAATGTGAACATGAAGAACAGCAGCAATTACTGAAGGCCACTGCTTCGTTCAATGTGTCTGCACTGACCGCATCATTCGTAGTGGCCGGCTTCATTGCTAAAGCTTGGGAGCCCTTTACTATTGGTCAGGAGTTGATCCTGCCTGCTGCCAAGGACATTTGTCATTAACTTTTCAGAAGTGGCTACAGTTCAAAAGTTGCTGTATGTTCCTCTTTCACTAGCACCATAACTAGAGGCATTGATGAAATGGCAGAGGATATAGAGGCTATTAGACTATTAGAGAGGATTAATTAGTCACTGTGGTACACAATCCAGGTTGAGAAGTTTACCAGTGTTGACAACAAAGCAACAGTGATTATTTTTGTGTGATGTATTTTCCAGGAGGACATGCATGAGGATATGTCATGTGTACTTTTGTCACCAACCAACACCCCAGTGGCAGAACTATTCAAATGGTTGAATGATTACACATCAGGAAAACTGAATTTGTCATTTTTGGTCAGTATATGTACAGATGAGAGGGCTGCCATGATTAGATAGTTTTCTGATTTCATGACTCAGGTCAAAGAGGTCACTTCTGAAAGTGAGTCTATGTACTGTGTCATCCGTACAGAAATGCTGGCTACGCAAAAAGTGGCACCTGAGCTTAGCAACATTTTGCAGGATGTGATTAAAATTATCAGCCACATTAAAGTGCATGCCCTTAGTTCACATCTGTCCACACAGCTCTGTGGGGAGATGAATGCAGAGTGCAGACATCTTCTCTTTACACAGAAGTGAGACGGCTTTCTAAACATAGATCACTGGCCAGAGTTTTTTAGTTATGAGAGATGCTCTGGAGGATTTTTTTTTTTTTTTTTTTTTAGAAAAGCTCACCACAGGCAGCACATTTCAGTGGCACAGAATGGGTCACAAAACTTGCTTATTTGTGTGACATATTCAACCTGCTCCATGAACTCAATCTGTCGCTTCTGGGGAGAATGAGCACTGTGTTCAAGTTGGTTGATAAAGTGGCTGCATTAAAAGCCAAACTGGAATTATAGGGGTAAGGAATGAACATTGGAATTGTTGACATGTTTCAAACCTTAGCAGAGGCATTGAGAGACTGAGTCAGGGCCATCTTTCTCCCAACTCGTGCATGATCAACTATGTCAGCTTTCAAAAAGGCTTGAAGAGTATTTTCCATCACAAAAACCCCTAAACTGGGGAGGAATGGATCTGTGACCCATTTGTAAATAAACCAGATGAGTGGATTTTGTCTGTGCTAGAAGATAATCAACTGCTCGAGATCACAAATGTTGGTGGCCTTACAAATATGTTTGAGACAACTTCAAGTCTCAATAGGTTCTGAATTAGAGTCAAGGAGGAATATCTTGAGATTGCCACAAAAGTACCAAAAGCCTGGGTCCAGTTCCAACATCCTGTCTTTGTGTAGCAAAGTAATGACAGCAACCGAAACAAGATTATGTAGTAGGGTAGACATAAGCAGCATGCTTCAGGTGTCACTGTCTCCCATCACCCCAAATGCGACTCGGGGCTCAGGGCTCCCACTGATTCTGCATAATGTTCACAATAAATGTGATGCACTTGAATCATCCCTAACCATCCCTTCCCCCCATCTGTGGAAACTGATCCCTGGTGCCATAAAGTTGGGGACTACTGTGTTCGAGCATGGGTATGCATGGCCCTTCTGGTTTTAAAATTGAATGACACGTCCACTGCTGAGTGGATAAACAAAATATGGTACCTAGACTTTGTGGAGATGGAAAGAAGAGCTGGGGAAGGGGGTGAGTAGGAGGGAGAGGAGTACAAAAGACCAAGCTGTGATTTGCCTGTGTACCAATTTACCAGGATGAGTGTATTTAGTATGGACTGTAAACGTATACTTTGAGTTTGTTTCCAACGGTAAAAGGGACTCGGTGCCAGGTATCAATTTTATGGCCTTTCCCTGGGTGTAACAACTGGAAAAAGCCAGAGGAAATGGAGAAGGCAACACTTCCAGCTTCCTGCCTGTAGGATTCGGCGCGGATGGGGAACTAGCAAATAATTACATTATGTCAGCAATAAAGCCTGATATGTTCATAATAAAAGTTAATGATTAGTACATACTTTCCTACATTTTCCGAGAGTCTGGACTGACAATGCTAAAAGAAATCCTTGTGTTTCCTCTTTAGATCCCACATGAGTAGGATTTTAAAGTTATTTCAATACCAGCCTGAAGCCATGAGTGTATTTTTCTCTCTCTCTCTCTTTTTTTTATTTTCTCTCTCTCTCATCTAGACACCTCCACTTAGGAAAGCTCTGCCAGGACTCTCTCACAGGTCCAGGCTGTAAAGTATGTTTTGAAATCTTAAAAAGCTAAAGCACTAAACCATAAATGCCAGAGGCAGAATATTTTGGAAATAACAAAATAGCATTTTTTTAAGAGCGTTTAAAACTCTCATCTCTCTCTCTCTCTCTCTAAAAACTATAAATGCCTTCTTTCTTATTTTGCCCCCAGTGGGAAGAGAAGAAAACAGAACTAGGAAGTTGGGAGTAAGTAGTTATTTTCTGTTACAGAGCTTTATGATTAGAAAGACCCTCTCGTCTGGCTTTTCATTTCATGGAAGAGGAGGAAAGCAAAGCTCAGAAAGGTCAAATGACTTCTGTGAGGTCCTGGGCTTCCGGCCCCTAAAGAGTTGAAATGTTCCAGACTGATTCAGGACGTTATGCATTTAAGACCAAGAACTCTCTTAGTTAAAATGTAGCCTCATTCATTCAGCACATATGCATTTACTGAGCACCTAGTACGTGCCAGGCTTTGGAACCCCAGCTGCAATGGTGGCTGCCCTCAGAAGACAAGCTGTGACAGGGCCAGAGGCCCCTCTGAAGATGTCACACTGAAGCCAAGGTGGAACCAGGAAGCCAGCCAGGTGGGCTGGGGACTGAGCTGGGAGACCAGGCTTATGCATGTGCAGTGAGAACCCTTGAGGGTGAGGAGGGTGCTGACCTCACTTCCTGTCTTCCCAGCTCCCGGAAGGATGCTGGGGCTTTCCAGGTGAGCCGACAGCTGGTCAGATGGGGGTGGTACCTACATTCAGGTTCATCCAGCGTGGGCAACCTCATCCCGCTGGGAGCCAGCAGGCAGCGTCCGGCCTCCGTGTCCTCCCTGGGGCTCTGTCCAGCTTCTAAATGAGGCCTGCGCAGGACTTGTGAGGCTCCAGACCACAGGCCACGGAAGCCCTTGGTCCTCAGTCTAAATATTTCAACTCCACACCAACTGACTGCAGTAAATAAAACGCCAAGGCCTACTGTGAACTTTGGGGCCCTGAAGTACAAGTAGAGCCCTTGTCCCAGGGTTCCTCTTGGAGCCCTGCCTTTGTCCCTGTCCACACTGCCCAGCCACACAGGCTCCTCCTCCCTCACTGTCCCCATGGCCTCTTGGCCGGCCCTTTGCCTTAGAACAACACACACCAGAGGTCCATCCTCCCCCAGGACAACAGACCCTGGAAGTTGGCTTTGGGCTGTTCAGAGGGGTGATCTGGGATCCCAGAAAACCAAAGTATTGTCTAAAAGTGGGGCACCATAAGCTGGGCTTGGTGGCACATGCCTGTAATCCCTGCATCCAGGAGGCTGAGGCAGGAGGGTTGCCACGGGTTCTCAGCCAGCCTGGGCTGTGTAGTGAGACCCTGTCTAACAACAACAAAAAAAAAAAGTGGGAGACAGGCTCTTTGCCCAGAGGGGTGGCACAGCCAGCATGGACCCCTGAAACATGAGACCCAGGGCAGGGCCCACATGGACAGGTGACACAGAGCCTCCATGCAGCCACCTGCCTGCCCCAATTGACAGTCTTCTTTTATGACTTGGATGGGACAGGAAGTGGCTTAGCCCTATTAAGAAGTTTGAAATAGTTTAGTCCATAGCATTTACAGCCTAATTCCTAACATTCAGATGTAGAGGACCAGCTCTGAGATCAAAGCACAGGATAAGGTGGCCGCATCCATGGCATCAGTGGCCTTGGTGGCTGTGTCCCCAACCCCCTTGGAGAGCAGAGGTAAACCATGCAAAATACAAAGATGAAAAATAAAAATCAATTGCCACATCACCGTCACCAAACCCACAGTGTGTCAATCGCTGAAGGTACAAGCACTGCCAAAGAGTTTGTTCACGAGGTGGCTGCGCGTGGAGACTGGAGAACCAGTGTCAAGGCGTCTCCTGAGGACAGGGTTGGGGACATTTACAGGCCAAGCCCTGGGAAAAGGGGACTGGCGGGCAGGAGGAATCGGTGGCCTGAGAATGGGTAATCACACCGCACCTGCCGTGAGCACCACGGCCCATGGACCAGGTGTTACCTAGACTCTAACCTTGGTGAGTTTTAAAGTCAGCTAAGAACAGGTGCAGGGGTAGGTCTGGGGGCTCAGTGGGGTTTTCCGGTATCTTAGCAGCCCCATAGACCACCACTGTTAGCGCCATAGCAACCTACCTTTCTGGCCTTTTCTCAGGCCCTTCTGTGTATTTCTGTCTGCATACCCGGTGTGTTTCTGCGGGGCTCGCTGCCTACCGCATACACCAGTCCGTTGCCTCCTTCACTGAAATAGACCCTGAGCACTTATTTGCACACATTACATATTCTTGCAGCCTGGGTCATGGGTGCATGTTACGCTTTGATAGTTTTCCAAACCGTGCTCGAGAAAGACTGTCGTGATTTGAGTCAATGCCTGTGGTCTTCAAGGATGCTTGTTCCTCAGATGCCTCCCCTATCCTTGGTGTGAGCCCCTGAGAGGGAGGAAAAGGTTGAGAGTGCACATATTGGACCCCTGCCCAGGCCTGAACCCCAGCTCTGCAATGGTTCCCTGTGCAACTTTAGGTGAGTTGTTAAAATGTTCCAGTGCAGGCTCAGCCGACCTTTTCTTTTTCTTTTAAAAATTTTTCTTATTTTGATTAGTCCACACTTGCAATATGTAACGATAACATTCGTTGTGGGGAGTTGGCACGTGTATGTGACACACAATTCTCTCTACTTCCTGGTTCCCCATTCCCTCCACCTCTTGGTCCCCTTCCATTTGCAGAAAGATCTGTCTCCCTGTTTCCTATGCTCTGTCTCTGCTCTAAACTGCTTAATTTACAAGGAAAGGGTCCTGCATTTTCCATTTTTGTTGGCCCCACAAACTGTGCTGCCAGGCATGGGCCAGAGCGTGAATCTTTCTGGCTTCATGTGTGCACCCAAGCCTGTACTTGCAGGATGAAAGCCTGCAGAGCCAGCACGTAATGAACCGGCATGATGCCCAATGCTGTTCCAATAAAACTTTATTGACAACTGCGATCTACAGAACAGAGTTGGCCTTTAAGTCATAGGTTTGCTGACCTCTGAACAAGTTCCTCAGTTTCCCCAATGGTAAAATGGGGAGAACACTATTACTCATCTCAACAGGCTGTCCTAATGATTACTCGCTGAGCACAAATATACCACCTAAACAGTAGGCACTATGTACTGTCTGTTATATTAATTTTTAAAATTATTTATTTTTAAAACTTGCAATAAAACAGGCCTACCCTAAGATGTACCCTTTTAAGCCATTTGTCAGTGCGCAGTTCAGCGGCATTGAGTACATTCGTGTTGTCGTGTAATTGTGACCATGACCCAGCCATGAACAAGAACTGAAACTCTGCGCCCCTCAAACACAAAATCCCTGCTGGCTCTCCCCAGGCCCTGCCACCCACCATGCTACTTTGTGTCTCTGAGCTTCACTGCTCCAACTCACTCAGATGGTGGCATCATTTGCAACTTGCCTCATTCAGCCGAAGGTCCCCGAGGGTCACCTATGCTGTAGTGTGAGCCAGAATTCCCTTCCCTTTCAGCCCGGGGAATACTTCACTGTCTTAGTCGCCATGGGCTATGCCGAGTTTGAAGGCATCCCTCCAAAAAAGCATGCATTAGAAACTTCATCCCCAAAGTCGGCTGAGAGAGCTCCGCCCTCTTTAATGGATAGAAGCTGGTTATTGAGTGGGTTTGTTACTGAGGCAGTGGGTTCATTATAAAAGGTGAGTTTGCCCTCCTTTTCTCCCTCTCTCACCCTCTCTTTGCCTCTGCCCTGGCATGATGCTGCTTGAAGGCCCTGCCAAAGCACTAGCCACTCAGTTTCTTACCTCCTGGCTGCCAGGACTATGAGCCAGCAAGTTTATGTTCAGTAGAAATGATCTAGTCTTGGGTACTCTAAAACAGAAGCACAAAACAGGCCGAAGACAAGCTGCTGTAACCAAATGCTATCGCCTGGGCACCTACACCACAGAAATGTACTTCCTCGCTGTTCTGGATGCTGGAAATCCAAGATCAAGGTGCCAGCATGGTTGGCTCCTGGTGAGGGCTCTCTTCCTGACATATAGGTGGCTGCCTTCCGGCTGTGTCCTCACGTGGTGGCAGAATTACTGAATGACCCGTGTGATGATTTATGGGGCTCCACACATGCTCATGGGTGGGGCTTTTGGAAGGGGATTGGATCACCAGGGCGCTACAGCTAACTTGCTGCTAGGAGGTGGAGCCCACTCACTGTGGCAAATCATCCCCGGCATGACCAGGAGGGGTGTGTGTCTGTCCCTCCCCGGCTCCTGCCTTCTTTCTGCTTCCTGGTTGCCATGAGGTGAGCCACTTTTTCTCCATCCTGAACTTTCTGCTGTAACTTCCTGCCTTGGAGCTGGCCAGTGATGGACTAAAATCATAAGCCAGAATAAACCTCTCCTCCTTTAAGTTGTGGGTGTTGGGTATTTCAAAGAGGAAAGTGACTAAGACAGCACAGTGATTGGATTTTATTATTTTGAGGAAGTGTAATGCCCAGCAGTTCCACAGCAGGAGCGCCACTTTCCCGCCCACTGGCCACGCCCCAGAGGCCACTTTCTCCACAGCCTCACCAGCCTTCATTATTTTCAAGTTTTTGGTAGTAACCAGTGTGAAATGTAACTCACTGTGGCTTGATTTTCATTTCCCTAGGTATCAGTCTCACTGGACATCTTTTTACATGCTTATTTGCCCTCTGTATATCTTCTTAGGAGAAATGTTGATTCAAGTTCTCGGCCCATTTTTTAATTATGTTGTTTGGGGTTTTTTGTTGTTGTTATTGTTTAGTTCTTTGAATTTTCAATATATTTTGCATTAATCCCTTAACAGATATGTGGTTTGGAAATTTTTTTTTTTTTTCTGATTCCATGGGTCTCCTTTTTACCGTGTTGACAATGTCCTTACACAAACATTTTTCATTTTGATGCGTTCTAGTTTTCACTGCTTTTTCTTTTGTTACCTGGGCCTTTGGTGTCATATCCAAGAAATCATAGCCAAATCCAGTACAGTATCAAGAAGCTTTTCCCTGATGTTTTCTTCTAGGAGCTTTACAGTTTAAGCTTCAATCCATTTCATTTTTGTGTCTGTTGTTAGGGAAGGATCGCACATAGATATCCAATTTTCTCAGCACCATTTCTTGGAAAGGCTGCCCTTCACCCACTTCGCCCACTGGACAGTCTTGCACACTTGTCGAAAATCATTTGACCACATGTTTGAGGACTTATTTCTGGGCTGTCTCTTCTGTTCCATGGGTCTGTGTATCTATCTTTACCCCAGGACCACACTGTTCCGATGAGTGTGGCTTTGTAATATGTTTTGAAATTAGGAAGTACAGAACCATTTGTTTCTTCTTGTTCAGGATTGTTTGGACTACTCAGAGTTTCTGGAGATTCCATATGAATTTTAAGATGGATTTTTTCTATTTCTGCAAGAAGCATCATTGGGCTTTTGATAGGATTATACTGAATCTGTAGATGATACATTTACTTTCTTAAAAGTTTGCCCATTGAAATGGTGCTTTTGGGGCTAGTGAGATGGCTTAGCGGCATAAGCGCCTGCTTGGCAAGCGCGAGGTCCTGAGTTCAACTCCCGGAACCCACATATGAAAAAAGGGCCAGTGATATCGCTCAGCGGCACAGGTGCCTGCTGGCGCGCGAGGTCCTGAGGTCGACCCCCGGTACCCACAAAAAAAAAAAAAAAGAAAGAAATGGTACTTTGTTATATCCTAATTTGCATTTATTGTATTCCAAATAAGGTTGCTTGGCCTTACAGCTATAGCCAGGGCCGAGGCTGTGTGTCTCTCCTTTTGGAATCACCTGCTATCCTTTGGCTACTTTTTAATTTGAGTTTTAGGGTCACTGTATAAAGTATATTAAGACTACTGACTGTTATGGTTTATATCTAGATGGCCCCCCTAAGCCTCATGAGCTCATAGGCAGGGCTTTTGCAAGGTGATTGAATCTTGGGGCGCTGTAGCTAAATGTGGTGTTAGGAGGTGGGGCCCTGGTAGGAAGAGGTGGATCACTGGGGCGTGACCCGGAAGGGTGCATCTCCCTCTCCAGCTCCTCCCTTCACGCTCTGCTTCCTGGCTGACATGACCTGAGCCGCTCTCCTCTGCCAGACCCTTCCACCATGCAAGGGCTGAAACTTCTACAAAAAGTTGAGCCAAAATACACCTCTCCTCCCTCACATTGTGAGTGTCAAGTATTGTCCTCCCGCAACAAAAAAAAAAAAAATGACTAAGACGTAAACACTTCTTTAATATAAAATCACCAAATATCCACTGGGCACTTCTTTAAGCCAGAGACTGTTAGATATTGGTCAAAAGGCTGAGATGGTTAAAAAAAAAAGAAATGACAAAAACCCACAATCCCTGCCCTTGAGGGCAGGAAGGTAGACAACAATAGTGAAAGAATGATCCAGATGCATAATTATAGATTGGATTAGTGACGAAAGGCAAGGACGACAGTGCTGTCAGGGGCACTTGGTCTGGTTTGGGTCTCCTCAAAGGCTGTGCTCAGCCAGGGACAGTGGCGTTGAGATGCTAAAGTGAGGAGGAAATCACTAAGGATGTTCAGAAGGGTAAGGGCTGGATAGGGTCTTGGCAAAGATATTAGTAAGTACAAGACCCTGGGGCTAGAAAGAGTTGGGTGGGCCCAAGGCATGGAAGAGTGGAATGTGAAAGCCAGGTTCTGGGCAAAGGGGAGGACATCCAGGGGTCAGCCAGCAGCTACTTACTTCACCTCTGTGGTGAAATAACCTTGTCTACAGCTGTGAGTCAGAAGCCACGCAGGCCCAGGGTCAGGGCTCCTGCTCTTCTTTTCCCATCCAAAGCTCCGCCATTCTCTTGGATGGATTCAGCACCCATGATCGTCGTGGTTTCCTTGACCAGTTCATTCACTCACCCGTTCATTTATACCACAAATTCTCATTGAGCATCGAGCATCCTGCAATGTGCAGACTTTGTTCTGAGCCGCTGCGACGACAGCAGCAAAACCGGGGTCCCTGTCCTTGGGGCCAGGAGAGAAAGACAATAATCTAATGTGCAAATAAATCAGCTACTGTGCGTCCTTGGGAGCAGATTGGAGAGCCAGGCAGCCAGACTGTGAGCAGCCCACCGGAAGCTGACCGGAGGACCGGGTCATGCAGGCCTCTGTGGTTTAAGATGGGACATTTCTCTTAATCTCAGGGCACAGGGAAGTCACAGCTGATCGGTGGCCCCAGGGGACTTGGAGTGGGGGAGGTCCCTCTGGTTTTGTTATAGACAATGCTATGGGAGAGCAGCATGGACCCTGGACACGGCAGGAGATGATTGCGCTCATCTCCTGGGAAGAGATGGGTGGGAAGCAAGGGCCTCTGGAGAAAAGGTGGAGACAGAGACCATAGGATCTGGGGTGTTCAGAGAGAATGACCCGCAAGACTAGGGGAAGGGTGGCTCAGGAACAGGGAGCCAGGACGCAGCCCCAGTCCTGGCCAGCAGGGCCAGGCAGGGCGCCACTGAATGAGAAACAAGCTTGAGTGGGGAGCCGGCCCTTTGGGGAGACCTTGAGCTTGGTCAAGGTGTGTGAGCACCCGGAGGCCCCTGGCGAAATTCCTGGTTGGAAATGGCAGAGGAGGGGCAGTGAGAATGTGGAGGGGAGATACTTCAGAGGTGACAGGGTGAGCTCTTCAGACACGTGGGACACTGGGCATGAGGGAGGAGGAGTGACAGGCCATCCCAGGTCCCCATCCTGTACCATCTGGAGACACAGTGGTGCTCTTCCCGCCAAATACATTTGTCATTTATCTTCTGCTTTTGTTTTGGCTGGGTTAATTCAGCTCACTGTAAGAGAATGGCTTTTCCTGCTTATTTTATTAAGGCTAAAGTACAACACATTTAGGTCACAGAAATGTGGGGCCAAGTTAAACCAGTATCCTAAAAATAGAGTCCTCAGTGTCCTCAGAAATAAACCAAAGACAAGCATCCACCCAAAGCTGGTTTCTAGCATCAAGTCACTTCTGGCATCAGGACGTGTATGAACCCCACGCTGTCCTCATCCTCAAATCTTTCTATGCCCTGTGTGACTAACAGCAGTTTCTGATTGGAAGGTGGCACTGTTACCTGAAAGCTGCAACCAGCTGCTGAATCAGTTTGTAAACAACCCTTTCTGTCGTTCCCGGTACAGCTCTGAGCCACAAAAAAATCAATTACATCACCTAGAAAATTAGCCCTTTGTTTCGCAGCCAAGGGTCAAGGTTCACGCTGAGAAATGGCTTAGTGCTTTCAAACGCAGGGCTCAGAGTATAAATATTTATCACAGCAGACAGGAACTCATTGTACACGGCTTGCTTACCTTATCAGGCACTTACCTGGGGCAAAGAGTCCATCTGCTTCCTGTCCCAATTTCTCTTGCCCAAGACCTTAGGCAATTGTTTATTTGACAGAGTGTTCTGTCCCGTGCCCTGTCTTCTGGGAATAAAGGCATACAACGCTAAACAAATAAATTGCCTGGACCTTGTATTCCTGATTTCTGGAGAGGGTGGAATTCCAGGTGTTCACTTCGAAAGATCTAACAATTAGAGGGTCGGGGATATAGCTCAGAGGCACAGCACCTGCCTGGCAAGTGCAAGGTCCTGAGTTTGATTCCCAGTACCAAAAAAAAAAAAAAAAGAAAGAAACAAAGATCCAACAGTTAGGAAGAGAAAAGAGTGCATCCACAGAAGACCAGGAAAAGGTCCTTGTCCACCAGTGACTGTGCCGTGTGCTTCGTGTCTCCTGTGCTGGCAATAGTGAAAACGAAATCTCGTAACAGATACAGGTGAACGATGATCACGAACATGATTTGTGACAAAACCTGCCCTATATTTTATTGCTCTTTTCTTTGTCTCTGGAATGTGAACATTAGAGAAACATTGGCCAAGCTGGCTTGGACCTGGCCACATATTGATTTTGGCCGCTTGTAACTTCGATTTCACAGAGTTTTACACTAACCAGCTCGGGCGATTGTTACATAAGCCTCCCTGGGCCTCGCGCCAGAACTTCAGCCTGGTGTCCTCAGTCTCCCCACAGTGATCCTGGCGGGGGGATTTCTGAACCTATGCATCAGAAACCTTAGGTTGTGTTCAACCCACTGATGGGACAGGAAACCTCGTAGACAAACCTATGTTCAAGTGTTGTTCACATCCGCCAGAATCCAGGTTCTTGTTAATCAGTCATCACGTGCCTTGTGTGGGTTTAGAGAATTGAATCTATTTTGAATCTTTTGGCATGTTCTCCCTGCAATGCTAAAATTCTAAAAGTTTACCAGCAACTCTGCATGGTTAGACCGTAATTTGAACTTAATTTTGCCTGTGTTCAATTTGCATTTAGTTTAGTATTTAATTTGGTCATCTGCATCTCTCCTTTTTTAATTGACTGCTGACCTTTGCCCATGTTTTATTGGAATTTTAATATAACGTCTATGAAGGGCATTAACAATGCCAATATTTCTTTTGTTATACAAAACCCTACTACCCATTGCTTACCTCTTTGTTTCTGGGCTCTAGGCATGTGTTAAATGCACCCCTCCACACTTGATGTGGTAATCCTTCCAACTAGCTTTCCAAACTTTGGCAGAAAATTCATGTCCAGTGATGCTGTGAGGGCAACGCTTGACCTGTCTTGGCCATTGCTAAAGCTCAGCGTTTTCACTTGCCTCGAGCAAGTAGGCATTCCATAAGTATTTGCCTAATGAGTAGAAAATCCACATAGAAATTATTCTCAAACTGGGTGTGGTGGTGCATGCCTGTAATCCCAGTGCTCAGGAAACTGAAGCAGGAGGATTTCAAGTTCAAAACCAGCTGGGGCTCCATAGTGAGTTGAAAGCCACCCTGGATAGAGAGTGAGACCCTATTTCGAGACGTAAAAATAAAGAAAGAGAAAAATTACTCTCCTCCCCTGAGTTCTTTCTAAACTGAAACAAAGAAAATCCTAACTTTTTATTCTACCCCCAATGCCAGCCTTTCACTCCTATGATTATCCTAATTCTTCTCTAAAATATTTTCTTGATGTATGATATATAATAATTTAAAATATGAATGCTGGTCTTGGGGTATAGCTCAGTGGTGGTGCCTTTGTATGGTGCCAGGCCCATACAAGGCCCTGGGTTCAATCCCCAGCACTGGGAAAAAAAAACAAAAGCTAGATGAGAGGGTGCATGCCTGTAATCCCAGAACTCTGGGAGGCTGAGGCGGGAGGATCACTACATTGAGCCCAGCCTGGATAACTTAGTGATTAAGCAAGACCTCTCAAAATAAAATAAAAATAAATTAATTAATTAAAAGGGCTGGGGATGTAGCTCAGTGCAAAGGCCGTGGATTCAATACTCCATATATATATGGAGAGAGAGAGAGAGAGATTTAAAAACAGGGGATAAAAGAAGAGAAAATGCATATGGTCTCCTAGGTTGTATACGAAAGTAAGGACACATAGCTTTACTTCCAAAATCCTTTTTGATGGATTTTATGAACTTTTAGCTACAGCAATGCAATGAGACAATGCCTTTGTTGGAATAGGCCTCTCTAACTGCCTGAAAACTGCTAACAATAGAGTTTATTATCCTGTTAGAATTTGCAGCACAAAGCCAAGTTTTCCTAACTCACTGGCTTGTGCTTGTCCGCCTTGAAGTGAGTTTTGGGGACTCTGCAAACAACACGCGAGGAATCGCGATGCGTCACTTCCAGGAGGGTCTCTCTTGCTCCAGAACCTCCCCTACATTCAAGTTCAAGCGCTGCTGCGTTGCGCCTGGGTTCATTCATTCAGCATTAAATGTGCCCGGACTCGAGCCAGCACTGTGTGAAGCACCAGTGGTAGAGATTCGTGCCTGGGCTAAAGATTTTGAGACATTCTCTTTAAAAAGTAGGTTCTGCTGGGATAAACAGCCATCCCATTAATCACCCATGCTTCGGCGTGAATCGATTGATTCACAAGCCCGGAAGGGTGGGGTTGGAATTCCCACCCAGGCAGTCTGGCTCCGGCTCCTCCAGATGAATGCTGCCCTGCCACATCCTCGTCTGGGGAGGAGACAGCCGCTGCGGTCACCCTGCCAGTCCCTAAACACGCTTGGAATCACCCTCTCAGGATTCGATGAGAAATGAAGGGACTCAGAATCTAATTCCAGCCTGACCAGTAAGCAGCTAGGATGGTAGAAGTGAATCACTTCCCTCTTCTGGACCCAGTTTCCTCACTCAGGAAAGGAGGAGATAAGAGCCAGGATTTCACAAGGTTTCTTCCAGCTCCAGCCACCCATGCCATCCATGTCACCCCGGCATTCTGTCCGTGGAGGGCTGGGCTCCACGCTGCTGGGGGTAATGGGGGTACTTAGACCTGCCTGCTATAGCTAGCTGGCTGGGTTGTGATGTGGCAAAGTATAAAGCATGAGGTGGGCATGGGGTGTAGTCTGTCACTCCATGTCATCCAGCGTTCCAGCCACTGATCCTAAAACAGGGAAAACCCCAAACAAGCAAGTGAAAGCTCCACTTGCTTTCAGTCACTTGCTTTTCTGCCCATTTCAGAAGTGACACAGCTACGCAGGACATTCCCATTGGCATGGCTGTAGAGAGCATCTTGGGCATATGGACACCATGGTAACAGTTCCCTAGGTTGTTTTTCAGGAATTTAGGGGTGGCTCAACCTGCTTAACACCACTGATCTTGAAACTACTTGGGCCTGTGCAAGCATCCGGTGGTCCAGAGGCTGATGTTTTGACCTCAAAGTGACAAAACTTCCACCCTCCATGCACACCACCTTATGAAGAGCCATGAGGTAGGCACTGAGATCCCACATTCCAGGCACACACTTTCAGAGGGACAGACATTGGACAAGCCAGCTGACTCCGGAGGAGCACTGCAAGGAACAGGAGCACTCGGCAGCTCCAAGCCCTTGGAGCCCAGGACGGTTCATCTGAGACCTGAAGGATGGTGTCTAGATTTGAAATGTGTCCACCAAAAGATACACTGAAGTCCTCAGCCCCAGCCCCTGTGGATGTGGGCTTCCTTAGGAATAGGGTGCTGCAGATGTAGTTGGTTATGATGAGATCACACTGGAATAAGGCAGGCCCTCGTCTAAAATGATTGGTGTCCCTGAAAGAAGAAAGAGACACCCACAGAGGAGACCATTTGAGGACGGGGGCAGCCAATGAGCAATGCATCTACAAGCCAAGGATGACAGTTAACATGATTGTCAACTTAATTGGCTTGGGAGCTGCCTAAGAGGTTATTAGTAAAGCACATTTCTGGGTGAGCCTGGTGGGTCATGGAGGTGTGACTTGAGGCCTAGATTTGATCCCTGGTCCCTTCTCTGTTGCTGTTCTCCTACTCTGCTTTCCAGCTGCTGCCATGATGTGAGCAGCTTTCCTCTCCCAGGCCCTTCCACCATGATGTTTCTGCCTTGGAGCAGCTGACCATGGACTGAACCCTCTGAATCTGTGAGCCCCAAAACCCCTCATCCTTTAAGTTGTGTGTGTCAGATATGTGGTCCCAGTGATGAAAAGTTGACTCATACACAAGGAATATCAAAGGTTGGCAGCAACACCAGGGCCCAGAGGAAGCAGGAAAAGATCCTTCTGTGGAGATTTCAGCCTGTGCATGGCCTCTGCCAACACCTTGATTTTGGACTTCTGGCCTCAAGACTGCAAGACCTTGAATCTCTGTTGGCTTATGTCCTCCATTTGTGAAACTTTTCTGTGGCATCCACAGGAAGCTTGAACTGATGCATGGGAGCCAGCCATGCAAAGATTGTAGGAAGAGGACCCACAACCAGGGAGCAGTGTTTGCAATGGCTTTAGGGAAGCAAAACCTTTGCAAGTTGAAGGAATGGAAAGAAAGGTCACAAGGCCGAGCCCCATCTTTCCAAATTCTGAGCAAGGAGGGAACTTAGCTGCTGGTAATGGTGATGGGAGATTGTGGGGTGGGTGAGCATGCTCAACAGGAGAGGGGCAGGACCCAGCCTGTGAGATTCGGCTCTGCTGCCTGACCTGGAGGGCACAGGGGGTCTGCACTGAGGTGGCACAAGGGGTAGCAGTGGAATGTTCTGGGGTGTGTGTTAGAGGAAAAACTAACTGGACTGGGGGATGAACATGGCGTGGCTGCCCTGAAAGGGGAGGAAATGCATATGTTTAAATTATAGACAATGTTTTTCAGTGAAGTCTGTTTTCAGGATAGTGATGGCTTCATGACAGAACCAAACAGGTTCAGGTGGGGCTTGGGACACAGGTCCAGTGATCTGATGTCACTTTGCTCAGTCATTTCTTTTATTCATCGACCTTTGCTCCAAATAACTTGGCTGATTCCAAAGTTCAACCCCACCTCTCCAGCCTTCTCAAGAGCACCATGTTCCTCGGCGGTTTTAATTGTGTCCTTTCGATGCATCTGTAAGTCACCTTTCCACTGCTGGGGCAAAATACATGACATATACCAGAAGAAAAGGTTTGTTTTGGCTCATGGTTTCAGAGGGTTCAGTCCATGGTCCACTGACTCTGAGGCAGAAACATCATGGTGAAGTGGTATGGTGGAGGAAAGCTGCTCACTGAGGGCAGCCAAGAAGCAGAGAGCAGGAGAAGAACCAAGCAAGAGGAAGGGGCTGGGGACAGGATGTAACCTTCCAGGTCACACTCCAGGTCACAGCCTTCCTCCAACCAGGTCCCACCTCCTACCAGCATATTCAGTTATGGACTCATCAGCAGATTAATCCATTAATAAGTTTATTGCCCCCTTGGTCCAATCATCTTCCAAAAACCCCACCTCTAAATATAAATTTTGGGGGGATATTTTTGATCCAAACTATAACAATGGACATAATCATTTGACTAATTCGCCTGCCCCTAAAAGGAGAAGCCTGTTTGAATATGTGATTCCTGGTGTGTTGGTAAAAACTATCAACCTATTTCTTTAGAGCTATAGCCAGTAATCCCAGGTTCAAAGAGATTACGCCGGTGTGTGTCAGAAAGATGACTGGCTTTATTATCAAAGGCTGTTTTCTTATAAATAAATAATAAGTGTATTTTCCCATCCCATTTAATTGGGAGCTTTATAAGGTCACTGTGAGCTGTGGGTCTCATTACTCAAAGAGTACATAGCCAAAAATTCCCAACAGCTGTGCACATGGCTATTTGCACTTATGACTCGATTTTTCTAAGGCTTAGGATGACATTCATGACAGTAGAAAGAGAAGCTAGCTTGGATGGTGGCCATTTTTATATAAAATGCTGTGTAAGATAAGGCAGGGGAAATGATTATAAGTAGAGAGGTTGGGATAGCAGAAAAAAACAAAACAAACAAACAAACAAAAAAAAAAAACAGGCAGCCTGTTCAGAAACAGAGCTGTATTATATTTTGAATACCACACAGACAACCATGTCTCTCCCAGGCCCTTCTCTTCTCACTCTCCCCGGTGATCTCATGGCTTTATTTATGACCCACATAGACTGTGCATCATGGGTTAGATCTAAAATGTTCAGTAGGTTCATCCACTGAGTTCGTAGCTGAATGTGCTGTCAGGAGGTGGGGACTATCGCCTTTGGGCTAAGTTCCAGTGTAGGATGTGGAGCCTGGTGGGAAGAGGTGGGTCACTGGGGGTGTGACTGGAAGGATTTTTTTTTTTTTTGTGTACCAGGGGGTTGACCTCAGGACCTCACGTGCCAGCAGGCGCCCGTGCCACTGAGCGATATCACCGACCCCTTTTTCGTACGTGGGTTCCGGGAGTCAAACTCGGACCCTTGCGCTCGCCGGGCAGGCGCTTAAGCCGCTGAGCCATCTCACCGGCCCAGGATGTATTTTTTTTTAGAGACAGGGTCTTTCTATGTATTCCAGGCTGGCCCTGAACTCATGGTGATTCTCTGCCTCAGTTTCCTGAGTAGTTTGCCTGGTAGGAAGGAAGTATTCTTGCTTCCAGTTCCTTTCCTCTCTCTCTCCCCTCCCCCTTTTCCCAACTTCCATGAAGGAAGCAGCTTTGCACCCCACACCCTTCCATCATGGTGCTCCTGCCTTGGAGCCAGCTGACCATGGACTGAATCCCCTAAACCGTGACCCAGATTAAACCTCTCCTTTACGATGTGGGTATCAGGTCTTATGACCCAGTCATGGGGAAGCTATTAAACTGGGGGACACCTAAGGCTGTATCGCCAGTGCCGGGTCCCACATGGCCTCATACTGAGTCCCCTTCCGATTAGGTCTCTATAGCCAGAGACTCCTGGATGTGAGAGGCCCAGCAGAGAGCCCTCATCGTCCCTCCCTCTTGGCCTCTCCCCTGCATTTCCCCAGCATGAGTGTGCCACATCCCACCCAGCCTCGACATCCTCCCCTCCCCTCAGTGTATCTTCACACTCCAAGACTCTGTCCCCGGTCACCTCACATATGTCCCCTGGAGAGCCACTGGCTCACTCAGATGGCCTTCCTCACACCCATGTGGCTGCTGGGCTCTTGGTTCTGGTGCCCGGGGTACTCCCAGGAGGGACACATGGTCCCTTTCTTATGCAAGCATAATTTCCATTCACTTGCCCATCTCGGGGACTGTCCCCAGTGAGGGACAGCCAGGGCACAGGGAGGGGCTGGCTTCCAGATCACTTCTGCCACACGCACAGCTCTCCCCAGGCAAGGACTCTTGGGATGGGAGAGAGAGAGAAACAGAACCAGACACAATCAGTATCCAATTATCCAGTGCCTGGTAGTGAAAGATGTTAACAAGTCTTTTTTTTTAAATGCTGGGGATTGAACCTAGGCCTTCACACTGAGCTACATCCTGGCCCTTTTAAATTTTATTTTGAGAAAGGGTCTCGCTAAGTTACTAAGTTGTCCAGGCTTGTTATGCTCCTGTCTCAGCCTTCCAGAGTGCTAGAATTACAGGTGTGTGCCACCATGCCCAGCTAAAAGATGATAACATATCAATTTTGACCTACCAGATGTGGAAAACCCACAAAATCTGACCATGCCGAGTATAGGCGAAGAGGTGGAGATTCTAGAGGGCTGGGACACAGGGTAGGGTGGGATTGGTTGTTGAGTTGGGGCGACCATTTGGAGAGCAAGTCAAAGGACAGTGGCACCTCAGCTCACAAACTTAGTTCATTCCATGATTCTGGGGAGGATGGCCATGGTCGTGTTCATCACCTGATGCGGAGTTCACGAACAGAAGCAAAATTTTGCCCAACACTTCTTTTGCAAACAGAGCTGTGCGCAAACAGAAGGGTTTGTGAACCGAGGTATTACTGTATCTAATAAAGTTAAGAATGCCCCTGCAGTTGGACCCCACAGTTCCACTTATGCAATAAAAGTGACATCTCAACTTGACATCTCAAATATGTCATCCCCAGTTTTAAAAGTTGAGGAAGCCACTTCTGGGGCAGATAAGTGGGTACAGACATTTTAAAATATACCTCTGCCAATATTCTCCTGATTGTAAGCAATGGCGTGTAAGGATATTGGCATCGTGGCTCCCACAACCAATTTTTTAAACACATGTGAAGAAACTCATCTAACAAGTTTTTCAGTTTGGGGATGAATAGAATGAAAGACCCATACTAAGTATGTCACTGTGAATATTTCCTACCAGCTATCAAGTACTATTACAGGGAATTAAATAATAAATGTGAAAGGGTGAGAACTGAAATAATGAAAATTGGAAGACTATCTGGATCAAGTAGAGCTATAAAAGCAATTTGGAAATTAAAGTAGGTTTTAGGTGTTAAGCTCAGTAAATTGAGAAGCAGGAGTAAACAGCTTTGAAAATGAAAACAAGCTTAGATGTTTGATTTTAATAAATGCTATTATAAAAGAGACCTCAATATTTTTCTTAGCTTTATAAGAAAAAAAAATTTTTAGCTACTAAAGCTGACATTAACACAATGAATGGCAAAAAGCCTGAATTTATAAAACTAAAATAAATCTATCAAAGAGAAGAGAAAAATATTCTAGGAACAAGAAAATCATACATAGCAACTTAAAGTCCTGATTATTTCTAGATTGTTTAATAAATTATTTGAAAATGTATTTGTTATTTAAGTAAATATGTGAAAACATTTTTTAAAGTTGAAGTTATTCTAATTTATTAAATTCTAAAACTTGGCCAAATGAGATTTTAGAAAATTAAGTCAATTAATTGTGATACCTTCATAAATAATTCTTTTTTTGTGTGGGTACCGGGGGTCGAACTCAGGACCTTGCACTCCAGCAGGCGCCTGTGCCGCTGAGCGATATCACCGGCCCTTTTTTCAAATGTGGGTTCCAGGAGTTGAACTCAGGACCTCGCACTTGCCAGGCAGGCACTTATGCCACTGAGCCATCTCACTGGCCCAGTAATTCTTGTCTTAATTGAAAATATAGATGTTGAATTTTTTTTAATCTCAGGAAATACAAAAACAGCTAGAATAACTGTTCAAGTAATCGCTGTAAGTCTGGTAGAAGTTAAAGGAAGATCCAGCCCTTGACCAATAACGTTAATGTGAAGAGACAATCTCTTCTTATAGAGGTGGGAGTAACTTAGCAACTACTGAGGTTACCTACAGCATATTAAGTTCTCCTTCCAAGGAAAGGTCTTTGGAAAAATTTGATGCCAAAAATATTTTTAAAAATTAATAATAAAATCATCACAACTCATATAATTATTAAATGAACATGTGTCAAAGGCTTTAACTCACTACTAATAGATGAAGGAGTCAAAAAGTGTTAGCAATCAATTCACAAAATTCAGGTAACACATAGCTATAAAAAATCAGAAATATTAAATACATAAATATGCAAATTCATAGATTAGTGTCCTCAGGGCAAAAGTCGATGGCATCAATATTGGACGATGTCAATTTGCATTTTGAGCAAGGGAGGAGCCTGGACCATGTGGCACCATCCATCTCTGTCGCTTACAGAACTGGGGAGCTTGAAACAAAGGTCAGCCAGAGGACATGGGGACAAACAGCCAGTGAGAGACAAAGCAAGGGGGAAAAGACAGAAGGGAAGAGAATTTTCTGTTCTCTTTGCAGGGCTGGGGATGGAACCATAGGGGAGCGCCCTGTCACTGGGCTGTGCTGCAGCCCAGATGAGATTTTTGAGAACTGAGAAAAGCAGAGGCTGAGGCAGGGCCAAGGGGAACAATCAGGTTTCCCTGCGACAGGGCAGTTCTCCTCGGAAAGCCCGCGCGCACATTGCCAGCCTTCACACACACCCAGCTTCCCAGCTCCCGAAACCCTGCGAGGGGGCCAGAGGCCCAGGGCTGCTGAGTTGGAGGCCACGCCACCAGGCCACTCGTGGTCTGTGGAGGGGACATCTCCTCTCCTGCCCGAGCCCATTGCTGCTTCCTGGCCATCACTCAAAGGCAAGATTCTGAGAAGGAAGAGAACCACGTGCCGGAAGCCAGGTGCAAGACACCGGTGGCCTGTGGACTGTGGTGGTCGTGATGGCCCAAGGGACAGGGCTCCAGGGAGGTGGCCACTGCCAGATGTGGTGCCATCACCCTGGCCGAATTCAGCTCCCCATCATCCCATGCGGCAGTGGCCCTGGGGGACAAAGCAGGCAGGCACCATGTTATACCTCACATGGTGACAAGCACAGGGCTGGGGTCCGTGCTGGTGGCTCTGATCCCCCTTCCTGTAAGGAGGGTCCTCATCTCTGCCCTTGCCCAAGAGGCAGTGGCCAGTGACTAGTGTTGACCACGGTCCTGCTCTGTCCAGGAAAGGACTCAGCCTCCGGCAAGTCTGCTAAAGCCACATTCCTGCCACCCCCAAGCCAAGAGCCATCTCACCCTGGACCCAGTCACTTAAGAATCCATGCAGAGAGCCAGGTTCCCGTTATATTCCATACGGTGCTTTATACAAGCGACCCCACACCCCGTCTCCCAACCGAACAAATCATTTTTAAGAAGCCAATTGCATTGTCTGGACCTCACTGGAAAATCCTGCTTTAAATGAACACGTGGCAAAACCTGAGCCTTGGTGACGTGAGGAGTTCGTTTGTTTTGTTTCGTTTTTGTCTGATGATGTGTTTGTGTTTTCGCAAGAGTCCTTACCTGCTAGAGATACATACTGGGAATACGCTGGTGCAATTAAGATCAGGGATTTGCTCCACAGTAATGACGGGGGGAATGGGAAGGGTATTGTCACAAAGAAATCTGTAATGCTTGTTTTTATAGGGATTTCCGTAGCAAACATTTTTATAGTTTTTAAAACAAATTTCTAGTGTCACTTTTCCACATTTACCCTTAATTTCTACCAGCTTACTCTGTGTTTCCATTTCCCATTCTGAGGATGGTGTGGAGTTTTCTGTTGCTGTGAGAAGCTTTTCCTTACAGCTTCCTACTCTGCCAGGACCCTTTCTCCTTTAGGGGGAATATTCTTCTCCAATTGCCCCAACTAATCGGATGAAAGATGCTGGTTTTCTTTGTGGTCTCCCTTACCCTTTTTTCAACGTGAGAAAGAAGCCCCACTGGGAAGAATTATAGTGTGTTGCCATGCAAATGGGACACTCTTTATTCCAGACTTTCTAATTAGAAGGGAATGGTTGCCTACTCTCTTCTTTACAAAGAAGGGCATGTCCCTCCTTTAAGAAATATTATCTGCTGCTAGCTAGCGCTTAAAATGTACATCCGTTGAATACTGGTTTCCCCAAACTTCCCCTGTTGTCTCAGATATAATCCATTTTAGAAGCTAGTGGCCCTCAGACTTGGAAAGGCACTTATGTCTGCTTAAAAAAAAAAAAGATTGAAGCAGAAAACGGAACCAGTTCATAGGCTTTTGTTACAATCTCAAAAGAGATTCTCATCATGAAAATTAACATCTTACAACTCTTCATTCTCATGATAAAGTTTACATAAAATCAAGAGCCAACCATAACAGTTGTCCCTTGTCCCAGGGAAATGACAATAGATGACCCTGTCGCTGATACGGTTTCTCTGGGGAAAGGAACCGACTGGTGCTTGGACCACACTGGTACCTCAGTTTTCGAAATGGAGCACGTGTTTGGAACTGGTTTCCCATTCTCCTTTGAGAACATCCTTTCTTTGTTTCATGTGTGACAGGACTGGCCTCACCATGAAGACTGAGAAATGGGTAACATCTGGTCCTTCGTTAAAAACTTGATTACTGGGGCCGGTGATATAGCTCAGTGGCATAAGCGCCTGCCTGGCAAGCGCGAGGTCCTAAGTTCGGTTCCTGGTACCCACATAAAGGAAAAAAAAAAAAAAACTTGATTATTTCCAGAAGGGAGACCTATCCCTAGATGCATAGACTAAAAATTAGAAATTTTAAGACATAGGTGCATCAACTGCAGAGGAGTTGAGTTTCCCAGACTGCTAACCTCAAAATCCAGACAACGCCATCTGTGTGGCACCAGCCCCCGCCTCCGGCTGGTCCACTTTGGTTCCCAAGAAACCAGTGTTCTGGGGAACAAGGGCACGGGAATAAATCTGGCCTTGCTTGGCTTTAATTGGCTTCTGTTTGGGGGTGGCCCCTTTGCCGCTCCCCAGCTCCCTGCAGGAAGGGGGTGCCCGGAGCTTCATGAGCGAGGCTCCCGCACACCATGGAGACTTTCGGCCGTAAAAGTGTCTTCTCTCATTTTCAGGGTAAACAAATGTTCTTGCCACCAGGAAATAGACCCCTTGAAAAGAAACGCCGGGAACCTGGAAGAGTCGCCCAGGCAGTAATTCTGTCCAGTGTCCAAGTTCATTACCCTCATTAACCAAAGTCAGGCCACAAAGCGCCAGGCTTCTGGAAAGGCCCGGAAACAGAAAGTGGACATATTTTCAATCTGTGCCTGTGAAATGACTGAGGTGGTTTTTCTTGTTCACCATGCATTTTCCATTCCGTTTCTCTGAGAAGGATGCCTCGTAGTGTGGTCTGCAAGGCAGAGGCTGTTGGTCTTGAACTCTTTGGTGATAACTGCTGATGACCCGGGTAGCGTCATTATACATCATGCACACGAAAGAAATACCACAATATACTCATGAATACGAATATTTACTATATGTCAATTTTTTAAAATTCCCTGGTATGGACAGTGACTGGTAGGAGGTGACCTACCATGGTAGGAGGTGACGAGGGTCACAGATAAATTGGTAAGAAACATGGCAGTCTGATGGTGGGAGATTAACTTCTGTGAAATCTGGGGAGTCCAGGCTCTAAGGTGTTCTGGTGCTGCCCCTCCAAAGTGAAGGCCCAGCTATGGTACTTTGGGTCCCCTATCATTAAGTAAAAAAGAGCCACATGTCCAGGAGGTCACTGGGTTTCAGAGATCAAAGTACCACATTTGGGTGACATGTTCTGGCCAACATGCTGGGTGTATTAGTCACTTTCTCATCACTGGGACAAAATACCTGACACCCACAACTTAAAGCAGAAATTTATTTCGTTCCCTGTTTCAGGGGGTTCAGTCCATAATCAGCTGGCACCGAGACAGAAATGGCACAGTAGAAGGTGTGGTGGAGAAAAGCCGCTCACCTCATGGACACCAGGAAGCAGAAAGGGAAAGGAGGAACCAGGGACAAGAGTAGACCCCTCCAGGTGGGTCCCAGTGACCACCTTCTCCCACCAGGCCCCACCTCCTAACAGCACATTCAGATACAAACTCCGGAGTGGATTAATCCACTGATACAGCACCCTGTCCCCATGATCCAGTCATCTTCCAAAAGCCCCAGCTTTGAACACATGAGACTACTGGGGAAGATTCTAGATCTAAACAGTATCACTGGGTAATCCAAAAAGTCACCAGTTTAGAGAGGGTCGCAGAACTACACCAGGCTCTTTGGCTGGACCAGCTACAGCGCAGCGGCTGTGACCCCCAGCATGTAAGGCCCAGCCTCATGTCACCGAGGGTCCCTGGGGTCACCATGGAGACCAGGCCCCCAAAGCACTGACTTCGTAGTATGCTGTGATGATCACCGGGATGTGTCAACTTGACGGGGCCTAGGGGTGCACAGATGACGTCAGACATCATTCTGGTATTTGGGAACAAGATTAGCATTTGGCGCTGTAGATCTTCCTGGGTCCGGAGCTGTCGGCATTCACGCTGCAACGACGCCATCGCCCTCCTGGTCTGCAGGCCCGCGGTCCTGGTCCGGAACCACCCCGCGGCTCTGCCTCCCTGGTCTGTCAGCCTCCATAGTCACGTGAGCTCTCTCTCTCCATACGTAACCCCAATCTCCTGCTGGTTCTGTTTCTTGGGGAAGCCTGACGCACTCAGATGAGAGAGGCCCCTGGAGAGCTTGTTTAAGGCGCTAGGGGGTGGCCAGAGCTGGGGGGGGGGCTGACCTTCAGGAGGCAGGAGCTGTCAGTGCCATCGGACGCCCATGGGTGTTGCTCTTCTCCCTATGCTGAAATAGGAGGTCCGGAGACCCTGCGGTGCAGGCGACACTGTGCCCCTTTTCACTACACCCAGTGACTGTCTCGAAGATCTTTTCTTCCTGTCCCCTCTACTAGAGGCCCCGCTGACTTAGAGCTTTGTCTCCAGGGGCCATCCAGGCACTTCGAACATCTCGGACGTCGGACAGCTACGTTTCCCCACCCGCACGCAAGCTGGGGTGTACAGCGATGGCTGAATGACAGATCCTGCTGGGAGAATAAGGTTGCCGCCACATGATGGGGCCATAAGGACTCGAGTCTGGACCCAGGGAGGCTCCTGAGACCCCCCCACCAGGTACCATCCTGCCCAGGGCACGCACTGATGCCCAGGTCCCCCACAACCATGCCCACCAGCTTCTTTGTCACGACCAAAAGCACCCATATGATATACTTTTGATATTAAATATCTGAAGAAAGCTTTATTTTTTTCTTACTGTTTTATTAGTACAGTGGTACCTCAATTCAGAAACTTGATTCTTTTTTCCACAATTCTGGTCACAAACCAAGTTGGACAAGAACCAAATCAAATTCAATGGTTAGTTTCAATGTTGACCTTATGGGTATATTTGATTCAGCTCTCGTCCAATTTGGTTTGCAACCAGAATCATGGAAAGAAATGAGTCTGTGAACCAAGGCACCACTGTATGTGTCTATTATGAGCAGTAATTTGTGCATTTATCTTGAGGAACTGATACACACATATCACATCTTAATCATTTTTATTTCTCCTTTCCCTCCCAGCCCACTTGTCTCCCCTCAATCCCCAGATAAGAGTTTTACAATTTTGCTTTTGACTTTATTATTAATTTTGATTTACAGCCTTCTCTTTTTTATATAGCCTTTTTTTTTTTTTTTCCCAAATCTCAGTTGCATCTACACCACTGAAACATCTGTGGCTTCAAAGCCAGGTTCCTGGGGTCTGATGGCGGCAACTTTGTGCACCTGGAAAGGTGACCACATGCTCAGATTTTCTAGGATCAAAAACCCAAATCCCCTGACCAGCGTGGAACTGGGAAGACCAGGAATGTGGGATGTGTGCAGGTGCAGATGATGAGACAGACAGACAGACAGACAGAGAGACAGACAGAGAGAGAGACAGAGAGGCGCCGCCTCTTCTTCCTCCCAAGATGAGACGGTAGCTGAACTAGACACGCAGCTCGCTTTCCCGCTGGCCCCACACTTGACCCCGGACATCCTGTTTGTGTATGTTAGAGGTGAATTTATGGGACAGCTCTAGGATTATTGCGTATGAAGAGGGGGGTTATATTGCTGGGCAGCCAGGGCCTGGATTGTCTGATCCTCTCATTTGCACATGCTGGGTGCTCATTCTGCCCCCGACACAGCGCCCAGCACTGGCCTGGAGCTGCCCCTTGCCTGTTGGACACAGGCTGGGCAAAGTCACCAGCTGAAACACCTCTCCCTGCCCTGCCAGGGGCTGGAGTGACGTGAGCTGGGGCCATGGAATACGCTCTCCGGGATGGAGTCCTCACCGGAGGACACTGAGCCTCGACATGGTGGGGGCCGTGTTGCGCCAGCAGGGACAGCTGACCACGCTCTCTTCCATTCCTGGGAGTGACTCCTGTTCTCTTTCTGGATCTGGCTCTTCCCCTTGACCGTGAGGTAGGGTAGCCTTCTAATAAGTCCCGTGTTGGCCAAAACATGCCAGAACCAGGTGCTTACCGGCCAGGAGGAGCCGGGTCCAGGAAAGCAAGGCTTAGGGGAAAAGGGGCACAGCAGGACCCTGGGGCACAGGCTCAGGTCCTGCTTGGAAGCCCGGCCGATCCATGCTCACCGCAGACCCGGACAGGGACAGTCTCAGCCCGCGGTGGGTTGAGACCCACTGAAGTGGGTTGAGGAGTGTGTGGGAGGGAGGGCGCAGGAGGAGCACAGGCAAGGGCTTCTTAAAAATTACCTGTTGCTGGCACACCCCTGTAATCCCAGTACTCCGGGAGGCCGAGGCAGAAGGATTGCAAGTTCCAGCCCAGCCTGGGCAATTTAGGGATTTCGTGAGATGACGTCTCAAAATAAACAACCCTGCCAAGCAAGGAAGGAAAGATCTGGAGAGGTGGCTGGGCGTGGGGGTCCAGGTGCCGAGGGAGAAAGAGATGCTGAAGAACCCAGGTAAGAGATGAGGACACAGGGTGGGCTCAGAGCAGGAGGCACTGGAGGATTGGAGCACGGAGGGGGCTGGGCCTTGGGGAGGAGGGAAGGGTGGGTCAAAGCTCGGGGCGGTGGCCGGGAGCTGGCTGGGGGGGTGCCGCGCTGGAAACCAAGCCTGCGGCAACTCAGCGGGCAGGGGTGACGTGGCGCCAGGCACAGGGGAGACATCAGAGACTGGCCTTGTGGAGGGTGTGGCCGGGAAGCCCAGTGAGACCCCCACCATGGGATGCACAGGACAGGCAGGTGGCCATGGTGTTTGGTGACGTCACTGTTGGTGGCTGGAAGACTTCAGTCAGGGTGCAGAGCAATCCGGGTACAAGTTTAGAGGAAGCGGACAGCGGGGTTTTCCAAAGTCCATACAAGGAAGGAAGCAGGGATGCTCTCACTGGAAGAGGACAGGGTCATTCTAAGGCGTCTCCTGGAAGGCAGCGCCCATGTCTCCAGTGACAGGTCTGGGGACCAGGACTGGTGGGACTGTCACACTTCCATGAAGTGACACTTATTTGTAAATGTCCCATGTGCATTTTTCCATAAACAACAGGCATCATTCATCAGTGGGAGGCGGAAGAGATAGGCCATCTTTATGTTCAGAAAGACACTGCGAGTCCAGTCCTGGCCCGCAGAGATGGCCGGTCCCCCGCTGCGGGGGCGCAGGAAGGGTCGGGTCACCGTAATTACGAGCATCGTGGAGAGCGAGTTTTATGGTCCGTAGTGGTTTTCTGTAAATGAAAATTGCCCTTCCTCGCAGGGCAATTTAGTTGTATGTGAGTTCATCCAGGAAAGTCTTATTCATGTTAACTATGACACATATGCGTCCCCGAGTAAGTGTCACCCAGACGCTTCAAGAGGACCTGTCTCCTTTGGTCTAGGACGGTGGCTGCCAGCGGCAGAGTGTTTGGGGGTTGCGCTGACCTCCGCTGGGCAAAGCTGGGGCTCAGGGTGGCAGGATCGGGGTGGGTACCCTCCGAGGGCTCTTTCCCTCTGGGGCCCACCTGGAGCTACCATCCAGGGTAGCCAAAGATGTTCGTTTCCCCCACGGGCATCTCGGTTTCCATGAGGAACCAGGATTTGAGAAGCGATTATTACAGTAACAATGATAGCCGCGATTACCCGCTCCCTGCTCCCGCATCAGGGCCCCAGGTAGGTCTCTGCTAATGTCCCGGGGGGGGGGGGCTTTTGCCTGCTTTCAAACACTTTCTGAAGCTGAAGAATTGCTGATAACTGCATCACCTTGTATCTCTGGTGACCTGCAATTTTGACACAGTGCCACAGCAATCTGGGATATCCGTGTCTGAGAAAAAATTACCATTGCATTCTGGATGAAACGACCAGAAGGGAAAATAGCATTTGTCATCTCATTAGCCGACTGAAGGACCCTGCAGGGGAAGTTGGCAAATTGCAGGAGTCTGCGAAGAGAAGGAAAATGTGTGTCCACACTGTGAATTGAATTGAGCTTTTTCTGGGATATTATTTATTTCACTGGCGGCACTGACTGGGCCATGACCCACAGACACCATAGAGATGTACGTGGATTTGTAAACACTAGCCTAAAATTTGGAAGTTAGTATAGCCATGGACTTAGAATAAATTTATAGTCAGAGATTCTATTTTAAATGTGTGGAAATGTCAACCAGCCCTCGCTGTGGATAAAAGTGATTAGAAGGAAGGAAAACGATGATAATGTAGCTCCGTGTTCAAGCTAAGTTTGCTGTCAAGACAGATTTTAACACTCTCACTTTATTCTTCGTTTACTTATTTGCAGTACTGGAGATTAAACACGCTAGGCAAGTGCTCTACCACTGAGCTACATCCCCAGCCCTTTTCTTTCTTTTTATTTTGAGATAGGGTTTCATGAAATAGCCCAGGCTGGCCTCAAACTTGCGATCCTCCTGCCTCAGCCTCCCTAGTAGCTGAGAATACAGGTGTGCACCACCGCACTCGGCTCTTATTTTTCACTGAGTTCATTGGGCCTGAACTTCTTAAACCCAGGGTTTCCTCACTTAGAAGCAAGAACCTACAAGTACAAAGAACACTTAGTTACAAGTGGCACATTTCCGGGTCACCGTAAAATTCTAAGCATGCAGATTATTATAATAATGAGTCTTTCCTTTTCAAAATAGGGACCTCTGATTTTCAGGAGATTTGGAAATACAGGTTTTTGTTGTTGTTTGTTGTTTGTCTTTGTGCTCCTGGGAATTGAGCCCAGGGCCTCTGCACTGAGCTCCATTCCCAGCCCTTTTTACATTTTATTTTGAGACAGGGTTCATTAAGTCACTAAATTGCTCAGGCTGGACTCCAAATTGCAATCCTCCTGCCTCAGCCTTCCAGAGTACTGGGATTGCAAGAATGCACCACCACACCTGGCCAAATTATTTTTTAAGGATCTCTTTGTCTCCGACACTGCCAGACTCCACAGTCCCTGCCTTACCTCTCACTGCCGTGCATCCTGAGCCCACAGCTGCTGGCCTTGGCGGCCTTGGCGGGGTCGCACACAGGGCACTGACCCCATGGCGCTGACTCCAGCCCAGCCCAGCCCAGAGGTGAGGAGGAGAGAGCCCCGAGTCACCCCCGATGAGTGGCGGACAGGATCCAGCGCGTGGTCCTCCCGCGTCTTTCCTGAGGAGCACAGGATAATTCTGAGATCTTTCGGGGGGGACCCCCACCCCGCTCCGCAATGGAAGGGCTTGGTGGACCCAGTAATCCGCGTCTGGCTTCTGTGGCTGCCCGACCCCCCTGCGCCGACTCCACGGTCACCTGCCTTCCTGCAGCCTCGAGGCCAGCGATGGCGAACCTTTCAGAGCTTTCAAAGGTACCAAGCAGCTGGCTGCAGCACGAGTGCCACAGGTTCGCCACCACTGTTCCAGGCTCTGCTTTGGCGATAAACCGGACTCGCGAGTCCCTTAAGTTTATTTCAAGAAATCTTACTGTTCTACCATCTCCATTTCCTACCCACAGAAATTAAAGCTGAATATCCCACTAGGGTTTTATCAGTGAGGCTTCGTCATCTGCGAGTGACGGGAAGAAGTTCGCCCTGATGACTGAACAGCGTGTCCTGTGAACCCCGAGGGCCAGGCCTCGGCGGTGAGAGGGAAAGGGGCTCGGGGTTTCCAGCCCCCCGTTTCTGTGCGTCCCCAGTGAGTCTCTTAACCTGAGTCTGTCTCAGCCTCCTTTGTGAAGTGACCTTAATACAATAACACTGGAAATTAATAATTAAAAAGAACTTTCACCTGAAAAGTCTAAAACCTCTAAGAAACTGGGTGTGGTGGTGCACGCCTGCAATCCCAGTACTCTGGGAGGCTGAGGCAGGAGGATTGCGAGTTTGAGCCCAGTCTGGGCAAGCTAGCAATTTAGTGAGACGCTGTCGCAAAATCAAAAAAGGCTGGGCATGAAGCTCAGTGGAGAGGTCCTGAGTCCAATCCCCAGTACCACCAGGCGAATAAACAAATATTAAAACCTCCAAGAACTGTTAGGCTAAAGAGGAAATACAAAACAAAATTCAGAACATCTCTAAAGGGGTAAAAATACAACACATCAAAACATGTGTCACAGAGAGCTAAAACTCAGAGGAAAATTCTTATATTTAATACCCATATCAGTAAAAAATGAAAATGAATACAAAACTGACACAAAATAGAAAACAGGGGCCGGTGAGATGGCTCAGCGGCGTAAGCGCCTGCCTGGCAAGCACGAGGGCCCGAGTTCAATTCCCGGAACCCACATATGAAAAAAGGGCCGGTGATATCGCTCAGCGGCACGGGTGCCTGCTGGTGCGCGAGGTCCTGAGGTCGACCCCGGTACCCACAAAAAAAAATTTTTTAAAATAGAAAACAGATATACAAGTGAAGACAACCCTTTAATCTGTTAAAAAGACCAAACAAACCGACAGCCCTCTGGGAAGATTACTCATGGAAAACAGAGGTAAGAGAAAATAAATAACACTGCAAGGACCAAACTGCGAAACCAGTAGTAACATACATGCAGCAAAAGACCTTTACAGAAACTGCATGCTGATAAAAATGAAAGCTCAGATGTAATGGAGGAAATCGTGGGAGAAAATAAAAATTGCCAAAACTAACTAGAAAAGAAATAGCAAATTCATCCCTAAACGAATGTATAGCACGATTCCAATGAGACCATCACCGAAGTACTCTTTAAAATTTTTTTGCTTTTTCGATGACTATACGTTGGCCACTAAGGTCATTTGGAAGAATGAACAAGCACGGCGTAGCTAGGAAAATCTCTCCAAACAGGCGATGCATGCTTGGCTGCGTGGGCACTGCCAGATGCTGAAGCGCAGGAGGAAGCCGTCGTGATTAACAGGAGGGTATTGGTAAGCACAGAGCTAGACAGACAGATCAAACAGGACCGACAGGCCGGAAGTGGATCCAGCAGAACGCACACCTGTCCTATGTGATTAATGTTTTCTTGTTTTCTATGTAGCAAGCTCAAGCAGTTTTTGCTTTTACTTTCCTTTATCTTTCTTGCTCTTTTTGTTTGTTTATTATTTTTATTTAGACGGGTCTTGCTCTAGAGTCCAGCCTGGCCTTGTACTCACTATGTAGCCCAGGTTGGCTTCTAACTCATGACCCTCCTGCCTCAGCCTCTCAAGTGCTGGGATTACAGGTGTGTGCCACCACACCTTTCTTCTTTGTGTGTGTGTATTCTTTGAAAACATGATGTTATTTTAAATTTCATTTTCTAATGGTACTAGATATGCAAATAAGATTTTTAACACTGGTCTCACATTCAATGACTTTGCTAAATTCATTTTTTAGTTTTTTTTTTTTTTTATGCAGGTACCAGGGGTTGAACTCAGGACCTCGCTCTTGCCAGACAGGCACTTATGAGGCTGAGCTATATCACCAGCCCCATTTATTAGTTTTAACAGTTTATCGGTGTAGGTAAATGTTTTCTTCTACCCATCCAGTCATCGGGTCCATGAATAACATCTATCTATTTCCTGCTTTTGAACCTTCATACATTTTTTCTCCCTACACTTACTGTATAGGCTGGGACCTACAATATTTGCGGCAGGCTTTTCGTGCATGCCCTTTATGACATTAAAGAAGTTCTCTCCTGTTACTTCTTTGCTGATGGTCCTCACCAGACCTGGGTTTTTTAATATTTTTACATATCAAGATGATCATATGATTTTCCTTATTCTTCTGATAATGTGGTAAGTTTGAATTTTGAATAGTAAGTAAGTGTGCATTCCTGAAATCAACTTCGTTTGGTCCTGATATGTTAACTTCTATATACAATCACCGAAACGTGTTCCCCAACATTTTGTTTAGGATTTTGTAAATAATAATCACAGAGCAATTTTTCTTTCTTTTCCTACCTTTATCAGGTTTTGGGATTCAGATGAAGCCAGGCCCATAAAATGACTCTTTCTTCTACTGGTAATATATTCCCTTAATGTTGAAAATAAATCACCAGTGAAGCCAGCTGAGCCTGAAGGTTTTTTGTGGAAAGACTTAAAATATGGGTCCATATTTTTAAAGATATAGTACCACATAGATTTTTGATACATTGTGTTTTTCTAGTCATTTTCCCATTTTCTCTTAACTTTCTAATTTATTAACATGAAGTTACACAATACACTTTATGATTTTTTTTTCTTTCTTTCGAGACAGGGTCTCACTATGTAGCCCAGGCTAGCCTCGAATTTGCAGCAATCCTCCTGCATCAGCCTCCCAAGTGCTGGGATTACAGGCATGTGCCACCGCGCCCGACTCCTCAGCCCTTTTAAAAAATTATCATTTTATTTACTTTTGTTTTCTACTTGGTTAATATTTGCTGTATATTTATTATTTCTGTCCTTTTACTCTTGGGGCATTTCATCTTCTATTCTTCTTCCAACTTTGGTGTTGAATATTCAGATCATTGACATTTGCCTTTCTTTTTTTAGGGTGTGTGCATGGAAAGCTAAAAATCTTCCCTTAAACATGCAGCTGCGTCCCATACATTTTAATATGTGTTATATCAGTTTCATTCATTTCAAAATATTTTCTAATATGTTTCCTTCTCTGAAGAGTTATTTAGAAGAGTGTTATTCTATTTCCAGACCTGGAGCAATTTTCCATGTGTTTCTTTTGCTATTCCTTTCTAGTTTAATTCCACTGTTTTCAAAGAACACAGTGTACAATTTGAACCCTTCGAAGCATGTTCAGACTCGATTTAGGGTCCAGCATTTGGTGAATGTACACCTGTGTATGCTGTGTTGGACACATGGCTCCATAAATATCACCAGATTTTTAGTTAAGTTAATAAAATCTTTGATATCTTTTTTTTTTCAGTACTGAGACTAGGTATCACTTGAGGCTAGGTATCACTAAAATGTTAAGTTGCCCAAGCTGGACTTGAACTTGTGATCCTCCTGCCTCAGCCTCCCAGAGTGCTGGGCTTGCAGGCATGCACCACTGTGTTGGCTTAATAATTGTTTTATCTTCCTATTCCACTATTATTAAGAAAGATGTGTTAAACTTCCTGTAAATGTGGATCTGTAATCTCTCCTTATCATTCTATCAAATTCTACCATATTTATCTTGACATCGTGCTATTAAAATGTAGCGTTCTTATGTCTTCCTGATGGAATCACCCCTTTGCATCATGAAACATCCTCTGCATCTGGAACAGTCCTCCTCCGTGAGCAGTCTACACTATTACTGAAGTAGCTACATCCACTTTCTTTGTTTTTTTTTTTTTTTGTGGGTACCGGGGGTCGACCTCAGGACCTCGCGCGCCAACAGGCACCCGTGCTGCTGAGCGATATCACCGGCCCCTTTTTCGTATGTGGGATCCGGGAGTCGAACTCGGGCCCTCGCGCTTGCAAGGCAGGCGCTTACACCGCTGAGCCATCTCACCGGCCCCTCTTTGGTTAGTTTTTGACGGCCTACCGCTTTCTATTCAACTTTTCTGCATCATTACATTCAAGGTACGGGTCTTATTCACCGTATATAATTAAGTTTGCTGCCATATGTTTGTTAGCAGCTTAGAGTACAGTTTTTATTTTTAATCCAGTCTGACATAGCCGGGTGTGATGGCGCAGGGCTGTAATCCCAGCACTTGGGAGGCTGAGGCAGGAGGATCGCCTTGAGTTCGAGGCCAGCCTGGGTTATAAAGTGAGTTCAAGGACGGCCTGGACTACATAGCAAGACCCTGTCTCAGTAAATAAATAAATAAATACATAAATCCAGTCACACAATCTTGTCTTCTAGTTGGCTCATTCAGGGACTTTGCCTTTGACGTGGTTCCTAACACAACGGGGAGCGAGTGCGCCGGCCGGATATTTGTCTTCTTTTCATTCTGCCGATCTGTGTTCATTTTGCTCTCTTTTCTTTCCTTTCTATGGGTTAATTTTTTTTTTTAAAGCTGTTTCATTCCCTCCCTGTTAACTTGACACATCCTTTCACTGTTCTTTCATTGTTCATCCTGGAGATAACGCCTTACGCCTTTATTTAGGAAAGTCAGATAGGAATCGTTTCTTCCCCCTCGCTGAGAACACGATCGCGTTGCTGTACTCACTCTTTTCTATTGCTGGCCCATATTTTAATTCTGTCCATATTTATCTACACACATGTATAAACCTCCAATTACTTGCCATCACTGACTTCATACACTCAATATTTATAAAAATTTATATAAATTTACCCACATCTCTGACTCTCTGGTTCGCCCCATTCCTTCTAGTCTTCCCTCTAGAATGATTTTCATTCTGTCTAAAGAATCCTCATTAATATTTCCTTTAATGTGGATCTTCTGGCACAAAAACTATCTATTTTTATTTCCCCTAATGTGTCTTTATTTTGCCTTCATTTTTGAAGCTTATTCTCCCTGAATAGAATTCAACATCATTCCTAGCAAAATTCCCGCTGCTTGTGTCACAGCACAAGCCCCACTCCTAAAATCCATATGGAGTTTCAAAAGGCCCAGAATAGCCATGGCAATCTTAAATAAGCACAAAGGTAGAAGAGTCCCACTTCTTGAGTTCAAAACCTGTTACAAAGCTGCAGAAATCAAGGCAGTGTGGTGCTGGCATGGGACAGAAAAAACCACCAAAGCAAAACTGAGAGTCTAGAGATTCAGCCACGCAGTCGGCTGGTAAGAAAGCATGGGCTCGAGCCAGTGGTGCCGGGACCATCGGATTTCCACATGCAAATAATAATAATAATAATATGGGCCCCTGCTGCTGCCAAAATTACTTAGAATTTATCAGAGACCTAATTGTTGGATCTTTAGAAGGAAACACAGGCTGAAATCTCCACCAGTTTGGGAAGGCAACAGTTTCTTAGATGAGACACCAAAAGCATGAGCCGCCAAGGACAACAGATACTTTGAATTTCATCGAAATATACAACGTCTGTGCATCAAAACACATTATCAAGAGAGCGAGAAGTCAGCCCAGTGAGAGGGAGAAACACAAAAGCATTGTTCTGAGCAGGCTCTGTGCTGCGGAACACGTTCTAATCTAATCTAAAAACAATCTAATTTAAAAACAAGCAAATAGGGCCGGTGATGTAGCTCAGCGGCATAAGCGCCTGCGTAGCAAGCGCGAGGTCCTGAGTTCGACTCCCAGTACCCGCATATTAAGAAAAACAAAACAAAACAAAAAAACAAGCAAATAGACATTTCTCCAAAGAAGGGACAGCTAAGGTCAGGACAGACCCTCGGTGCCATGAGGGAACCGGCCCCCACCCGCCATGAGGGAAATGTAAATTGGCACAAAAGCAGGCAGTGAGACACTCTTTCAGACCCACTAGGGTGGCTATAATTTTTAAAATGGAAAATAAGCGTTGGCGGGAATGTGAGAACTCGGAAGCCGGGCACCACGCTTGGAGGTGTGCAGACAGGCGGCCGCTTCGGACAGGAGGCTGGCGGCTCCTCTGGAGTTAAATAGGGCGTTGCCATTTGGCCCAGCAATTTCACTCGGAGGTGCAGAACCAAGAGAACTGAAAACCTGTCCACACGAGGGCCGGGACACAAATGTCCACAGCTGCACGACCCACGAGAGCCCCAAGGTAGAAAGAACACAGGGTCGGTAAACTGAGGAGTGGACGAACAAAGTGCAGGACCCGGGATGATGGTTTACATGGCCACAAGAGGGAAACTGAGTCAGGACGCCTGCTACCACGTGGACGCGCCTTGGGAACATCATGCTGAGTGAACGGAGCCGGTTACAAAAGCCACACAGCGCACGAGGCCACTTCCATGGCATGTCCCAAACAGGGACCTCGGGACAGGAGGCCGATGAGCAGCTTCAGGAGGCTGAGGGACATAAGCTCCTGCCTGGCAAGCACGAGGGCCCGAGTTCGACTCCCGGAACCCACATACGAAAAAGGGGCCGGTGATATCGCTCAGCGGCACGGGCGCCTGCTGGCGCGTGAGGTCCTGAGGTCGACCCCCGGTACCCACAAAAAAAAAAAAAAAAAAAAAGAGGCTGAGGGAGAGGAAAAATGGTGCGACTGCTAACCAGCACTGAGCTTCTGTCCCGGGGCAAAGAGAATGTTCTGGAATCGAGGTCGTGGGAACAGCTGCGCAGCCCGGTAAAGGTGTTAAGAGCAGCGAGCGGGGCGCTCCCAAGGGCGGACGCTCCAGGGTGGGAACCAGGCCTCAGCATCCAGAAGTTCACAGCCACAGCTTCCGCCAACAGGGAATCAAAAATATCTGCGGAAAGAAAAGTGTGTGCATGCTGAACGGACATGGAGTTTTTCTTGTCGTATCCCCCAAACAATACAGTAGGACGACTATCTCCACACCGTTCGCCTCGTATTGGGGTCACCGGTAACGGAGAGATGATTTAAAGTACGTGAGAGGGGAAGCGGGTAGAATCCAGGTATGTTACCAGGAACCATTCTATTATTCAATTAATATGTGCTAATAATTACAATTTTTTCAAACTCGAGTGTGTAGGGGATGTGTGAATACTACGCTGTTTATAGGAGGGACGTGAGGATCTGCGCACTTTGGTCTTCTCAGGGGTCCGGGAGGAATTCCCAGGGGTACCCAGGGATGGCTGTATTCACGCCGAGGTGCCTCTTCTCAGTCATGCTTTGAATGGGGGCCCCTAGCCTTGCACTGTATTGGCCTCTGGCTGCCCGCCCTCGCCTGGGGGGTCTAACGGGGAGGGATCTGTCTGGGGTGTGCCCTCCACTACACCTGCTACGGAGATTTCCATCTTTCCCTCCTCGGTGCCTAATTTGAGGTAGAACTTGGAAAGGAAACTCCACAACTTCACTATATAGGGCTGGAGTCAGGCGTGGTGGCACACACCTATACTCCTGCACTCTGAGAGGCTGAGGCAGGAGGATTGCAAATTCAAACCCAGCCAGGGCAACTTAGTGACTTAAGGACACATGGCTCAAAATTTAAAATTTTTACAAAGGGCTGAGGATGTAGCTCAGATGGAGGCCCCAGGTTCAGTCCTCGTTACCATGAAGAAGAAGGAGGAGGATACATTTTTAAAGTTGTTACTGTTGTTGTTGGAAGTGCCCCAAAGTTAATTATAAGAAAGGTAATGAGATCACCGCATGTGGAAGGCGATAGGACTGCTCCAAACTCTGCCAGGCCTCCTCACCACCTCTGTCTCCAGGGGCCCCAGCCCAGACCTTCATGGGGCGCAGACTGGGATCTGAGGTGCGGATTCCTCGTTCCTCTGCAGCAGTTACAGCCTCTTTCCAAAAGGGACCACGTGCTAGGCCGAGAGAAATCTCGGTAAATTGCACAGGATTGGTGCTACAGACGATAATTAATATTTTTTAAGATGGCCCTTTTTTTAAAAAGGCCGCAATCCTAACAACGAAGACAGAAATCTAAACGGAAATTACTTTGCGTCTACGGCCCTTTCGCTGCTGTCTTTGGAAGGGCGCAGATCATCACAGCTACTTCGCAGCACTCGGATGTTTGACTTTTTTTAATCCTTCTTCCAGGGGGTTCTGTTGTTGGGTGGCACCTGAGATCTGTTCCGGCCCAGGACCTGGGTGTCCCCAAGTTTCTGCTGTCCTTCCAGCCTGGCCTGTCCCCTCACGTGACCCCGTCCTTGCCCACGCAACACTATCAGTTTTGCCGCTTGAAGCGTAGCAGATTTCACCAGAGCTGCTGCTTTATTTGGAGTTTTTATAAACTTGTTTTGTTCGTCGCTTCCGCCTCGCCACGTATTCCACCCTCCACTACAGAGCAAATGGAAACGAAGCCTTTCATGAAGTTTCCCCCTTTTGAAAGTGGAAACTTGGCAGCCATGCGGTTTAGAAGTGAGTCGGAAAGTCTAGCTGGGCTGGCACCTTCTGAGGCCTGGGGCCGTTTACGAGTTTGTTTATAAAAAGCAGAGAGCAGGTCTGTGTTTCCTCAGCCCCCAGCCTGCACACTGGCCCTGCCCGGGGACTTGGCTTTCTGCGTGATACGTTACCACCAAAGTCAAGGCCCTGGCATCATCCCCCTCCCGAAAGATCCAGCCTCGGGGCTTCCCCATGGGGACAGGGAGGGTGGGCACAGCTGTAGGGCAGGTGGGATGGACACCACCGACTCAAAAACCGGTGAGGGTAGAGAGAGACTGTCACAAAGGCTGGCCAGGCGATAGCAGGGACAGAGGGAAATCTGGTTCCTGACTTAGAACTGAAGAAATCCTGGACAAAAAGACAAAGGAAGCCGGGCATGGTGACGCACACCTGGCATCCCAGCACCTGGGAGGCTGAGGCAGGATTGCTGTGAGGTCAAGGCCAGCCTGAACTACATAGCGAGACCCTGTCTCAAAAACACAAAACAAACCACAACAACAAAAAACAAAGGACCCGACTGAGGTCACGGCTGGCTTGCTCCTTTTGTCTTTGTCAAGCATTGTTTGGGGCCAGGGACACCAGGGCGCTCAGAAGCCAGGGTTTGGGTCTAGCACAGCTCCGGCAGGCTCACGCGGTGAGAGGCGGGGCTTCTGGAAGGTGACCGGGTCACGGGTGCCTCATTCACAGGGGATTCACCCCTGGGTGAGCTCAGAGCTAAATGCACCGTGTGGAGCTGAGGCCTGGCTCCTCAGACCAGAAATGAATACTGAGCTGCTCAGGAGGGCCGCCCGGGCCAACCTGCTGGGGAGCTCTGAACCCCCAGACACCATCCTCAGCGCCCAGGTGGGCCAGGCAGTCCCCTGAGTGACCATACACTCCTTGGTCATTGATTCTTACACCGATGACAGCCTAGGAGGAGGCTCAAGTAACATAAAGCAGAGCTCAGATTCCAGTGTCCCTCCTGCCCCTCTGAGAATGTCTAATCCTAAAGTGTGTCCTAAACCAGGCCTAGTGGGGCACATCTGTAATCCCAGCACTTTGGGAGGCTGAGGCAGGAGGGTCTCAAGTTCAAAAGTGAGCCCAGCCTGAGCAATTTAGTGACTTAGTAAGCCCTTGTCTCAAAATGAAAAGGGGCTACGATCTGGGGATGTTGCTGGGTTCAGTCCCCAGAACAGAGTGTGAAGGTCCTGGGTTCAATCCCCAGAACAGAGAGAAAGAGAGAGAGATTAGAAAGTAGTTTCTAAAAGCAATTAAATATGATGTATGAGACTTCCTGAAACAAATGACCAATGACTTTATGCTCTTAATTATTCACCGAACACCTTGAATGCTACTTATTTGCCAAGAAAGAAGTCTTACAAGTGGTCATTCCAGATGTTTCCATAAAAGAATTGTCCTGTTTCTTTTGTTTTGTTTTGTTTTGGTTTTTTTGTTGTTGTGGTTGTTTTGTTTTGTTTGTTTGTTTTTTGAAACAGAGTTTTGCTACGTAGCTCAGGCTGGCCTTGCTAGCCCAGGCTGACCTCGAACTCATGGTGATTCTCCTGCCTCAGCCTCCTGAGTGCTGGGATAACAGGCATGTGTCACCACACCCGGCTTCTGCTCAGTTGCTTAACATTTAACAAAAGTCCTTGCCACCTTCGAAGGCCTCTCTGGCCTGGCCCTCACCTTTCCCCAGCCTGGGAGGGAGCCAGCGAAGTGTTCCCCCTGCTCCTCGGATGGGCTAACAGGAGGCGCCTGGCTGCCGAGGTGAAAACTGCTGGGCGCCATGACCTTGGCCGGTTTGGGACCCGGAAGTGCGGCGAGGGACCAGGGCCTCCTCCCCGAGCCTGCAGCAGCTGGGCACAAACCCCACGCTGACAGTCGGGCCTTCCACTGACTCCACGGGAAAGCGAGCTCCAGGACAGACCCGCCCACCACCGCACGGCCTTGGGAAACCGTTAAATGGAGCTTAAAAAAGAATCTAAGGAGGAGGGCAGCGTGGGCTGCGGGGCCGCAGTGGAATTCCACCCAGCAGGAGCCTGTTTTCCTCCGAGCAGGACTAGGGTGCTCTCCAGGGAGGTTTCCAAGAAACAGAGAGAGCCGGTGAGTAAGAGGTGCCGTCCCCTGTCCCCTGGCAACTTGGGCGCGAGCCCCCGTGAACTCCCAAGCAGGAGGCGCTGGGAGAGGCGGATTCACTGAAGTAGAAGACAGAGCAGATTAATGCACACCAGGACGGTGACAGAGGGACATCGCAGCTAGAGGGCGGAGGGCCGAGGACACAGGCGCAGACTGTGTGAGACACTTCCATCCAAGTAAATTCCCCAAGACCCCAAATGATGCGGGAAGTCAGAAGCCCGCCGTCTAAGCAGTGCTCGAAACTGCAGAACAGCCCAGAGTGACCCCGAACCACGCCTTCCAGAGCTGTGAATTACCGAGGGAGCCCCTTCCGGACAGGACGGCGCGGGGTCCCTCAGGCCGTGACCGCTTCGAGGACCCTTCCTGAGTCACGAGAAGATGGGGCTCGGTTCCAAGTCACAGCCAGGTGGTTGACAACATGGCAGAAGCACCAGGCCGTGTCCTCGTAGCTGAGCAGTAAGGACTGCGTGGCATGTGTCCACTTCGCCGCTCTAACTCCCTTTGTACATTATAAAAGTTGCGTGTGATCACGGTAAAACTGCACCCCACAAAGAGGAGTGAGATACTGCAATTAGAAGGGTTCGTGCCACCCATGGCACCCCAATACTGCCGCCCGAGGGTGGGTACAACGGCAGGTCAGCAGGGGCCGCGCCAGGTCCTCCCGGGGGGCTCACCCACGCCATAAACCGCGCCTCTGGTTCCCCCCAAGCCGCAGTTGCAGAGAAAAAGCCACGCTTAAGCTTTCCTCTCCCTAGAGCTGCAGGGTAACAGGCTCTTTGGGACCATGATCTACCCCAGGACTTCCCCCGCCAAAAAGCCACTGCGCTGGACGCCACCAGTTCTGGTCCGAGCTGTTTCAGCCACTTCCAACCCCATCGTTGTCAGCCTCATTGTGGGTATCGAACCCAGACCCTCGCTGGTTGGAATCTCACCCCTCAACCTGTTGCTGAAGGCACACAGGGTGACATCTGGGATCTGTGAGCAGTGGGGACCCAGGTTTTAAGTCACCTCTGGAGGGAGTCCCCAGGAAACCAGATAGAGCAATTTCATTTAAAACTAGAAGGACGAGCCAGGTGTGCTGTCATCCTCACACCCTAGGAGGCTGAGGCAGGAGGATCTCAAATTCCAGCCCAGCCTGGGCAATTTAGGGACTTAGCAAGAACCTGTTTCAAAATTTAAAAAGAGTTGGGCATGGAGCGCAGTGTGAAGGCTCTATACCCCTCTCCGTCCTCGTCAACCAGGCTGCCCTCAGCTCTGTCTCCAGCCGAGCATCTTCCCTGACTCCCGCCACATGAACAACACGCACCCACGCCAGCCTCGACCTCCTGCCTCCAGTACCCTGACTCAGAATAAACTTCCGTGCTTTGTAACTCTCTCGGCCTCAGGTTTTCTGTGATAGCAACAAAAACATGGACTAAGACAGGAAGGGAAACAGGGCCTGCGACAGAGGGTCTCATAGCCCCTGCCAGCCACTGTCCCCATGCAAAATTCACATAAAAGCTGGGTGTCGTGGCACACATGCCTGTAATCCTGACACTCTGGGAGGCTGAGGCAGGAAGATCATAAGTTTAAACCCAGCTTGGACAACTTAGCAAGACCCTGTCTCAAAATTAAATAAATAAATAGAAAAGGGTAGGGATATAGATCAATGCAAAGACCCTAGGTTCGATCCCCAATCCCACCCCCAAAATTCCAAGCCTTAAATCTAAAACTAAGGATCTGCAAAATGTTATCCAATCAAAGCAATCAACATTAAATAGGAAGCCACATCATACTCAATTATGTTTTCTAGGATGTAGTGTTAGGTTAATATTTGAGAATCAGTCAATGCCATTTACCATGTTAACAGAAATAAAGATGAAAAATCACATGGGCGTACCAATGAATTTCTTTGAATTGAATCTTCATTTGTGAGAAAAATTCTTGACCACTTAGAACACAGAATGTCCTTACCCTGGCAGAAATGCCTACAAAAAGCCTACAGCATGCATCCCCCTTAAGGTAAACTATCCAAGACAGAGTGAGTGTAGAAGAGCTGTTAGGTCATTTTCTATTCAACATCACCAGGGCAAGAAAAAGAAATGCAAGATATAAAAATTAGAACTAGACGGGGAAATTGTTATTTCACAGACAATCTGTCTGGGTATATACAAAGGCTAAAAGAATCTAAACAAATAATTAAAAATAACAAGTGAGGTTAGCAAGGTCACAAGATATAAGATAAATATACAAAAATTGTATTTCTACTTCCCAACCAGAAATTAAAAATAAATGTTTTGCCAATGATACCATTTATAATTACAGCAAAAAAATTAAAAAATCAAGCACCTAAGAATAAATAAAAGACACATATATCCTACATACTATAAAAGATTATTGAGAAAAAAATCTTAAAAGCCTAAGTAAATGTGTCACACAGTCATAGTTTGAAATACGTGAATTTTTCAATTCTCAAATCAATATATTGTTTTAAAATCTTAAAGTTTAAAAGTCCCCATGAGTTTTTTTAATGGATTATGAGGAAACACTAATTCTCAGATATGCACAATAAAGGCCCTAGAATAGTCAGAAACATTTCAATGAAGTACAGAGTTGGGGGCCTTACTCTATCAGACATAAGGACTTGCCATACAGTTATGTACAGAAAGCCCCCACACACACATTTTGATACTTTCGTGACAGGGCGGCATTGTAGAATAGCAAATAAAGGAGATTTTCCCAATAAAAGATGCTCAACCAAATGGATATTCCTATGGGGGCAAATTACCTGGACACCCCATACCAAAGCCAAAAATTAATTCTAGATAAAGGATAGAGCTAAACATGATGGATAAAACAGTAAAATTCCTAGACCATAACGAAGCAGCCATATGCATAACCTTGAACTAAGAAACAATTTCTTTTTTTTTTTTTTTTTGGTACCGGGAATCAAATTCAGGACCTCGTACTTGCCAGGCAGGTGCCATGCCGCTGAGCTGTATCCCCGGCCCCAGGAAAGATTTCTTAAGTAAAACACAATGAAATACTATGACGAAAACAAGCAATGAACTGGATTTCATAAAAATTAAGAACTTGTAAAGGATGTGTATCCAGATACACAACAGCTGCTTATAGATTGATGAGAGACAGGCAACCTGATAGGCGCACTTGATGGGCACGTGACAGAGGAGATATGGAGGCGGCAAAACACGGAGGGAGCTGAACCGCATTAGTCACATGGAAATGGAAACGGGAACTGCTACTGTCACTGTACGCCCGCTACAGCCACCAGGTGGCTAAACATAAAGAAGCAACAACACCGCACTGAGGCGAGAATCTCTGGCGAAGGAGGAAGTTAGAATGACATTGGGGACACTATTTGATGCTACCTACTCAAAGTGAGAAATATATTTACTCCCAAATGCCACTTCTGGTTATATATATGCAACAGAAATGCCTACATACGTACATCGAAGATGTTCACCTTATTACAACGTCTCTAGTAGCTTTAGTCATAATAACCCAGAAGTAGAAACAGCCCATGTACCTGACAACAGATAGATACTGCATAAACATCCTAAGGCATCTTCTTGCGGGGAAATCTATACAGCCCTGAAAATGGACTACACACACGTGGCACTCTCAAATCAAAGTCACCAGCAAAGGATAACAGGCACCGAAGAATACATATTTCTGACTCCATTTACATAAAGTTAAAAACAAAAGCTGGTCTAAATCCTCGAGTGTAGGAATGGATGTTAGCACAAACTAGTGAGGCTGCAGTAGGCTGAGCCGGCCCAGGGACAGTGTCCGAGCCGGTGACAGTCCCCGTCTCAAGCCCCCGAGCTTTCTCAGCACCTTAAGGGATGGCACTGTGCCCCCTAAGCTCCTGCTGAAGCCCTAACCACCAGTGCGACTGGGGGCCTTCACAGAAGTCATCGGGTTAACCAGGTCACGGCGGCGGGAATCTCACCCTGCTGGACTAGTGCCAGATCAAGGTGACAGCCACGTGAGGACACAGCAGGAAGGCAGCCAACTACACCCGGAAGAGCTCCCCCACCAGGACCCTCCACACTGTGAGAAGGCGCATTCCGCTCTTGAAGCCACCTGGTCCGTGGCCTTTGTCACAGCTGCCCAAGCAGACTGAGGTGGCCGCCTACAAACCCAGGGCAGTTAACACTCCTCGGGGACCCTCAGCTAGACTTTGGTAAGTAAATGGCCAACTCCCCCATCCCAGGAGGATGCATATAAGGCACTACAGATGCTACGGACTGTCCCCCATTTACATGTCGACCATAATCCCCAATGTGATGGTGTTGGAGATGGGAACTTTCTAGTTGACTGGGTCATGAGGGTGGGGCCCTCGTGCATGAGATTGGTGCCCTTCTAAAGAGACCACAAGGAGCCCCTTGTCCTTCTGCCACACAGGATGCCAGCAAAAGATGCTGGTGCCATGACCTTGGGCTTCATGACTAATAAATTCTTTTTTTTTTTTTGTGGGTACCGGGGGGACGACCTCAGGACCTTGCGCGCCAACAGGCGCCCATGCCGCTGAGCAATATCACCGGCCCCTTTTTCGTATGTGGGTTCCGGGAGTCGAACTCGGGCCCTCGCGCTTGCAAGGCAGGCACTTACGCCGCTGAGCCATCTCACCGGCCCATGACTAATAAATTCTGAGCAGGCCTAGGCCTGAGGTGACCACATTGGTGACCGAGGGCCTCCCACTTGCTAGGCGTTCTACCACTGAGCTAAATCCCCAGCCCCTTTCCTCCCTTTCTAGCCAACCCTCCTTCCCTTTCCAGATAAACCATTGGCTTTTCGGGGAATCCAACTAAGACACACGTTAGAGGAAAAAGGCAGGAAGTAAACAGAAAAGTCAAAATAGTGATTACCTCTTTTTTTTTTTCTTTTTGTTTTTCTTTTTTTTTTTTTTGTTTTCAGTCCTGAGGATTAAACACAGAGCCTTCACACTGAGTTACATCCCCAGCCCCTCTTATTTTTTTATTTTGAGAGAAGGCCTTGTTATGTTGCCCAGGCAGGACTCAAACTTTTGATCCTCCTGCCTCAGCCTCCCCAAGTGATAATTATTTGGCAGGAGTTGAGAGAAGAAAGGGGTCATCCTCCTGACGGTTCAAGGAGGGGAGCTGGGGGTGACAAACCAGTCCATTCCAGACCTGGCTGGTGGGTGTAGTGTGTAAGAAATCGCTGCGCATTTGCTTTGTGTCTTGCTCTTTGCTGTTCTATAATTTCCTAATGTAAAAAGCATGAATTATTAATTCATGATATTGTTAAGGTACAGGATTAAAATGATTTTGAAAAAATGTGTGCGTTTATTAGTCCCATAGCTAGTGGCTCAATGTTCAGCAGTTGTGATTGGTGTATCCTGGAGGTTGGATCCCCCTGGGGCTTCATCCACCCAGCCCTCGGGCTCCCAGGGGTGCCAGCTGCCGCCGGTTCCCCTAGCTACAGGAACAGCATTGCCAAGGGAACAAATCAAAATATAGGACTCCCGTGCTGCACCAATATGTAAAAATGACCTCTGTTTATCCGAAATTCAGATTTAACTGCATAGCCTGTCTGTTTGGTTGGTTTGGTTTGTTGCTGTTTGTGGTAGCAGGATTGAACCCCATGCCTTCTCCCTGAGCTACATCCCCAGCCCCTTTCTATTTTGAGACAAGGCCTTGCCCAGTGGCTAAATTGCCTAGACCGAGCTGGATTTTACGACCCTGCCACCTCAGCCTCCCAGAGAGCCGGGGTTACAGTCGTGCACCAGCATCCCTGGAGAAGACGTCCTGGGTTTTATGCGGGACACTCTGTCCCAGGCAGCCTTCAGCCGCCCTCCAGGGCAAGGAGTCCCCAGCCTCTGCCCTGGTTCCACTGCATGGGTGCTGGACCCGCTGAGCCCCAGGGTGCGAGGTCTCTGTGGGTTTGGGGGTGCCTACCCCCATCTCCCAGCCCTGTGTGTGGAGGCTGGGCTCTGCATCGTGCGAGCTTCAGAGGGACCCCAGAAGGGCTGAACCCTGGCGTGATTGGTCTCCCAGCACCGCATCCGGCCCGGCCTCCACTTCCGCCTCCAGCCCTTCCTTCCTCCCCCTCCCCCTCCCGTCTCAGGCTCCGGAAGGACCGCAGGATGATGACGACGAAGACCAAGATGATGAGGAGAATGGACATTTCATAAAATCACAACGATCGTGTGGATAAAAACTTCAACATGAGCCAGGAGCGGTGGTGCACACCTGTAATCCCAGCACTTGGGGAGGCTGAGGCAGGAGGATCCCAAGTTCAAGCCGAGCCTGGGCAATTTAATGACTCAGTGAGACCCTATCTCAAAATGAAAAAATAACAAAGGGCTGGGGATGCAGCTCAGTAGGAGGCCCTGAGTTCCATCCCCAGTACCAAAAACTAAACAAAACCTGGCGCGGAATCTGCTTTCTAAACTAATGTTACCCATAAACCCCGTGGCCCTGTGCTTTGCAGAAACGTGGGTTCGCGAAGGAAGAAGGAAGAAGAATGAATCCCCCTTAGGAGCCACCCACGCGCGAGGTCGACCAGGCCGGCCCCGGCCTGCGCCAGCTCCGTGGGACTCTGCCGCCCCCTGGTGGACGCTGCGGGTCGGCCGGGCTCCCGTGACCTCCAGCCGGGTCCTCCCGGGAGCAGGCGCCCCGGCCCGGATCTCTCTGCTGAAGTCTCCGCATCCTCCCCACACTGAGGCCGAGGGTCCCCCAGGTCAGGTCAGCCCCCACTCCCGCCCCACCCCCACCCCGCCAGCTGCGGTTCTGTCCCCTCTGTCAACGCTGGGGCCTGTGTAGGCCTAGTGGCGGGGGAGGCCTTGTCACACAGGAGAAAAACGACACGCTCATCTCACTTTGGAAGGGTTAAAAAAGAATGTTCTACACTTGGAAGGCTAACAAAATTAAAAACAAATACTGCTTTTGTTGCTGTTGTTTTGTTTTTTGCGTTTCTGGGGGTTTGTGTGAGACAGGGTCTCTATGTAGTTCAGGCTGGGCTTGAACTTGTAGTGATCCTCCCGCCTCAGCCTCCCGAGTGCTGGGATTACAGGCATGCAACACCAGGCTCAACTCAAAGGAATTTTTAAAACTTCCCTTCTTTCTCAACCATGCTTGGATTTCTTGCCTTTTCTCCATACAGTCCTGCTGTGCGTGTCAGAAACTAGACCCCAACTCTTGCTCTCCTGGCATTCCCCGCCCACTCCTCCCCCAGCCCCTCCTGACCTGGGCACAGGAGCCGCATCTCCCAGCCTCCCTTGCGGCAGGGTGTGACCATGTCACCAGCCCCAGTCAGGGCTGGCACCTCCGCCTGCCGCGTCTGGGCTCCTCCCCCAGCCCGCCGTCCCACCCATCAGGGCTGAGCCCCCGGAGGCTGAGGCTCCTCCTGCCTTCCTTCAGATGATTGGCTAGAAACTTCTTCCCGGTCCCCACTGCCACCTGCCGCCACCTCCTAACGCCTGTCCCTCCACAGGCACCCCAGCCTCTCCCCAGGCCCACTCTGAACCCTCTCGCCTGGCCACGCACCTCGATCTCCCGTCTTCCAGTCCTTCCTCCAGCTTGGTGATCGTTGCATATTAGAATCAGCTTTGTGTCACCAGCTGCCCTGGAGAGACCACGGGGCTGCGGCGCTCTCCGTAGCTATCCCTGTGTCTGCAGCGTCAGGACAGGCTGTGTAGTCATGTGGCCCCTCACTATGTGATTAGCCCAGCGGGACTCTGCCCCAGGCCCTTTGCAGTGTCCCGCCCTGCGCCTGGTGTGACCGCCCATGTCATTTTGGCTGTCCCCCCTCCATGTTTTTCTTCAAATGTCACCTTCTAGGTGGGGACTCGTTAACAACCTAATTTAAAACAGCAACGCGATTCCCTCTCACAGTCCCGTGCTCTCTAACCCCCTTCTCCAAAAAGTTATCTTTTTAAAAAATTTATCTTCAGGGCCGGGGATATAGCTCAGTGGCTCAGCGCCTCTCTGACAAGTGCGAGGTCGTGAGTTCAATTCCTGATACCAAGCGAAAAAAACAATTTATCTTCTTAATTGATAAGCAAGTAAAAACTGTGTTTATTGTGCACACGCTGTTTTGATATAGATCTACATTATTAAATAGCTAAATCTAGCTGATTAACATGCATCAGCTCATGTACTTTTTTGTGCTGAGACCCCTTAAAATCTCCCCAGTAATTTTCACTTAAAATCTGCTTTCAGTCATTTTCAAGTCTCCGACGCCTCGTGAGTCGCAGTCCCCACGCTGTACAGAACGGCTCTGAATTTAATCCCCTAACTGAAGCGTTGCGTTCTTCAGAGGAAGCAGCTATCTTCCTTCATACGATTTATTTCACCTTGCTTAATATGTATCTTTGTCCCTCAAATGTCGCTCCACAGGGCAGGGACTTTGGGGTCCCTGCTGTACCCCCTAAAATAGTGGCTGGCACAGCACGGGCACCCAATAAGTTTGGTAAAAGAATAAGAGAATTCGGGGTAGCGCTGACAACCCTTTAGTGCAGCCGGCACGACCTTAGGGCACAAAGTATTTATTTCTAATGAACACATGATTGCTTATCAATGGAGACAGGGAAACGCGTGCATCTCTTTTAAAATTAGAAGAGAAAAAAACAAGCACTCTGAGGCCCCGGGATGTGTGTTTGTTCCTCATCTCAGCGCACTCGCGCCTTCAGATGGGCAGGGTGGCGGAAAGGCACTTTCTGTCCTTGGTCCCCGGCCGCTTTAAGGATGCTCTGCGCGGGATGCGGTGACGTCACGGCCCCGCCCCGCGATGCTGCAGCAGCCAGGGCCGGGGGCGGTGGCGGCGGCGGGCGAGGACCGCGCTGCGCCGGCGGCCAGGAGCCCGGCCCGGGGGATGCCGCCAGCCCGCACCCACAGGTACCCGGCCCCTGCGGCACGCGCGTGGGCCCCGGGGCGATCCGAGCGCCCCGGCCGGGGCCCCAGGTTGGCACGGAGACCTTTGTTCCTCCTGATGTCTGGTTGGTGACACTGAGCGGAGCCCCCGCCTGCCCGCGTGCGGGGACCGCAGGCCCAGAGGAGGGTGGCAGTTTGGCGACAGGGCCGTCCCACCCCGCCTGGCAACCACGGGAAACCCTGGAGTTTGCCCGCGGCTCCCGCTTGTCCCTGGACCCACAGGCCTGTTCCCTGTCACCTGGGCAGGTGTCATCAGCTTCCGGTTCCCCTGGCCAGGGGCCCTGGGTCACCCTTCCCCGGGTCACTGGGGAGCACCTGGATTTCTGCCCTCCTGAGTCACCAGGCGGGGGCCGCCAAGGCTGAGCAGAGCTGATAAGCGGCTGTCCCCTCTGTCCTCAACAGTAAACAGCCTGGCAGCGCAGCGGCCCTCAGCCTCCCGTTTCCGGCTGCCAGAGGAAAGCAGACTCGCTGCCGATGAAACCAAGCCCAACAGCCCGGCCGGCCGCCCGTTGGGCTCAAGTTGACCCTCAGGGCCACCGTCTGGTCACCGGCCACAGAGCTCCTTAGTGACCTGCAACGACCCCTTGGGGTCTTAAATTGGGAATCACAGGAAGGAGGGGGAGGGCAGCCCCCCAAGACCTCATGGTGGAGAGCAGGGTGCCACCTGGAGGGGTGGAGGAGGGGACCAGAAGGTGGTTCTGGATCGTAGTAGGATCATTTTAAGCATTCAAATGGATGTTGCTTATTTTTATTAATCACATGCTATTGAAACATCCGTAACAGTTTGAAGAATCATTACTTTTGCATACTTGTGGTACTGGGTATTGAACCCAGGGCCCTCACACATCCCCAGTCTTTATTTCTTTATATTTATTTATTTATTTATTTATTTATTTATTTATTTATTTATTTCGAGACAGGGTCTTGCAGCATTCATTAAGTTACCCAGGCTGGGCTGGAATTTGGGATCCTCCTGCCTCCGCCTCCCAGAGTGCTGGCATTACAGGCATGCTCCACCATGCCTGGATGGTATCCATTATTTTAAACGCCCTCGGGATTGTGGAAGTGTGGCAGGTGCCAGTGTAGCTGCTGGAGGGTCTAGGGATTTGTGTGCATTTTCCTTTGATTAAATATTCATTTAGTGTGATAAAGATGGTCAGCTAACATTTGTGTTAGTGTATTAAAGCTCTACTTCATTGTTTTAAGTTTCATGTTCACCTATTGTGTGGTAACTTTAAAAATGAATTTTTTAAATTCTTCCTTTAGAAGATATTCTTTTAAAGTAAATATGTCTTTAGAGAATACATTAATAAATATATTCAAATATATGTATTATTAAATAAAATTGGTAATACTGACCGTCAAATTGGACGGTGACCCCTTAGCGAAGACTTTCTTCAAGCTAGGGAGTAACAGTGGTTTAGACGCGAGGATCAGCAGCTGAGCTGGCAGCGAGCGCCTCCCTTTGGCTAGATTGAGCTGCAAGTTGCATTTTAGATGCTGGGGTGGCGGGGGCTCAGACCTCTCATAATGTAAGTGGAGATATGGGCCCCTATACTTCCATTTGAGTAAGGTCAAGAAGCTTGTCCCTTGCCGGCTGTGGTGGTGTACACCTATAATCCCAGCTACTCAGGAGGCTGAGGCAGGAGGATTGCAAGTTTAAGGCCAGGCTAGGCAGTTCAGTGAGACCCTGGGGCTCCATCTCTGTGTTTTTATGAATGAAGCTCCAGGGAATATGACAGTGACCTGTGTCTTGGAAGGGGGGACAGCCCTGGCCAGCACCTGAGCTAGGTGAAGGAGAAGCATCAACAAGCTTAGCTTTTCCAAAATTTAACCTTGGTGTGACCCTACGTGAATTGTATTTTAAGTGATGTTTTGCGTGTCTATGGCATTCTTAGGACCATCTGTTCTTGTTTTACAGGAGAGAGTGGCATTTTTCTAAGGTCACAAGATGAGTCATTTATAGAAGTGACAGCAGAGTGAATCTGGCTGTGTCATTCCCTGTCACCTCGGGGTAAAACCCATCTCTTACCAAAGCTGCAAGGCCTGTGGTCATCAGCAAGTGCCTTCTTGTGGCATTAGCTCTCGCCACCCCCATTGTGCGTAACGGCTGAGCCTGTGTACATGCATGTGTGCATGTGTGTGCATGTATGTGCGTGTGTGCACACAACTGGGAATTGAACCCAAGGCCTCTGCACTGAACTTTTTTTTTTTCTTTTTGGAGACAAGGTCTCACTAAGTCTCTAAGTTGCCCAGGCTGGGATTGAACTTGCAATTTTCCTGCCTCTGCCTCCCAGAGTGCTGGGATCCCAGGGGTGTGCCATGAATGATTGCCCTCATCTCCCTTTTACATGAGTGATTCCCATTAGAACACCTTTCCTCCACTTTTTCACCCAACTCAGGGATAAGAACTATGTCTTTATTTTATGTCTGTGATCTCAGTGTTTTGGAAGATGAGTGAGTGAATGGAGAGGCAGGTGAATGTGTGAGTGTGTTGGATGGATAGATGCATGGATGGATAAATGAAGGCAAGGGAGTTAGGATGGATGATGGATGGATGGATGAATGGGTGGATGGATGGGTGGGTGGGTGGATGGGTGGGTGGATGGATGGGTGGATGGATGGATGGGTAGGTGGATGGGTGCATGGATGAATGGGTGGATGGATGGATGGGTGGATGGATGGATTGTGGGTGGATGAATGGATGGTAGATGGATGGATGGGTGGATGGATGGTGGAGGGTGGATGGGTGGATGGATGGATGGTGGATGGGTGGATGGATGGAGGGGTGGGTGGGTGGATGGGTGGGTGGATGGGTGGGTGGATGGATAGACAGATGGGTGGGTGGATGGATGGGTGGGTGGGAGGCTGGCTGGATGGGTGGATGGTGGATGGAGAGATGGGTGGGTGGGTGGATGGATGGTGAATGGGTGGATGAATCGATGGATGGATGGTGGCTGGCTGGATGGATGGGTGGATGGATGGGTGGATGGAGGGGTGGGTGGGTGGATGGGTGGGTGGATGGATGGATGGGTGGGTGGGTGGGTGCATGGATGGATGGGTGGATGGATGGATGGATGGGTGGATGGATGGATGGGTGGATGGTGGATGGATGGTGGATGGATGGGTGGATAGATGGACGGATGGGTGAGTGGCTGGATGGATGGGTGGATGGTGGATGGAGAGATGGGTGGGTGGGTGGGTGGGTGGATGGTGAATGGGTGGATGAATGGATGGATGGATGGTGGCTGGATGGATGGATGGGTGGATGGATGGGTGGATGGAGGGATGGGTGGGTGGGTGGGTGGATGGATGGATGGGTGGGTGGGTGGATGGGTGGTTGGATGGATGGATGGGTGGGTGAATGGATGTATGGTGGATGGATGGATGGATAGATGGTGGATGGTGGATGGATGGTAGATAGATAGATGGTGGATGGATGGATTGATGGTGGATGGTGGATGGGTGGATGGATGGATGGATGGAGGGGTGGGTGAGTGGGTGGATGGATGGTGGATGGGTGGGTGGATGGATGGACGGATGGGTGGGTGGCTGGATGGATTGGTGGATGGAGAGATGGGTGGGTGGGTGGATGGATGGTGAATGGGTGGATGAATGGATGGATGGATGGTGGCTGGCTGGCTGGATGGGTGGATGGATGGGTGGATGGAGGGATGGGTGGGTGGGTGGTTGGATGGATGGATGGTGATGGGTGGGTGGATGAATGGTGGATGGATGGGTGGATAGATAGATGGATGGTGGATGGATGGGTGGATAGATGGATGGTGGATGGGTGGATGGATGGGTGGGTGGATGGATGGATGGTGAATAGGTGGATGAATGGATGGATGGATGGGTGGATGGATGGGTGGATGGATGGATGGTGGATGGATGGTGGATGGAGGGATGGAGGGATGATAGATGGTGGATGGATGGGTGGATGGATGAGTGGATGGATGGATGGTGGATGGATGGGTGGACGGATGGATAGTGGATGTACGGATTGGTGGATGGGTGGGTGGGTGGATGGATGGATGGATGTGTGGATGGATGGATTGATGGATGGATAGTGGATGGATGGGTGGATGGGTGGATAGATGGATGGTGGATGGGTGGATGGATGGGTGGGTGGATGGATGGATGGTGAATAGGTGGATGAATGGATGGATGGGTGTGTGGATTAATGGATGGATGGATGGCTGGCTGGATGGTGGATGGAGAGATGGGTGGGTGGATGGATGGATGGTGATGGGTGGGTGGATGGATGGATGGATGGGTGGATGGATGGTGGATGGAGGGATGGAGGGATGATGGATGGTGGATGTATGGAGGGATGGGTGGATGGATGGGTGGGTGGATGGATGGATGGTGGATGGGTGGATGGATGGATTGACAGATGGATGGATAGTGGATGGATGGGTGGATGGATGGATGGGTGGGTGGATGGATGGATGGATGGATGGTGGATGGATGGATGGTGGATGGAGGGATGGATGGATGGGTGGGTGGATGGATGGATGGTGAATGGGTGGATGAATGGATGGATGGGTGGATGGATCGATAGGTGGATGGATGGATGGTGGATGGAGGGATGGATGGATGGTGGATGGGTGGATGGATGGATTGACGGATGGATGGATAGTGGATGGGTGGGTGGATGGATGGATGGTGAATGGGTGGATGAATGGATGGATGGGTGGATGGATCGATAGGTGGATGGATGGATGGTGGGTGGATGGATGGATGGATGGTGGATGGGTGGATGGGTGGGTGGATGGATGGATGGATGGATGGTGGATGGATGGATGGTGGATGGAGGGATGGATGGATGGTGGATGGATGGATGGGTGGATGGATGGGTGGGTGGGTGGATGGATGGTGGATGGATGAGTGGATGGATGGATAGTGGATGTATGGATGGGTGGATGGATGGGTGGGTGGGTGGATGATGGATGGGTGGATGGATGGATGGAGGGATGGATGGATGGTGGATAGAGGGATGGATGGATGGTGGATGGATGGATGGGTGGGAGGATGGGTGGGTGGGTGAATAGATAGATGGTGGATGGGTGGATGGATGCGTGGATGGATGGATGGTGGATGGATGGATGGGTGGGTGGATGCATGGATGGTGGATGGGCAGATGGATGGATTGGTGAATGGATGGATAGTGCATGGATGTATGGATGCGTGGATGGATGGATGGTGGATGGATGGATGGTGGATGGATGGATGGATGGTGGAGGGATGGTGGATGGATGGATGGTGTATTGTGGATGGGTGGATGGATGGGTGGGTGAATGGTGGATGGATGGATGATGGATGGATGGGTCGGTGGGTAGATGAATAGGTGGATGATGATGGGTGAATGGATGAGTTATTTCTCCTGTTCTGAATCTTGCTAAGGTGTGTCTAGGCCCAATCATTTCTACCACTGATATCTTCTGAAGGATCGCTAGGGTGATGAGGGGCTCTGGGATAAAATTCTTGCAGTGTGCAATATCAGAGTGACTCAGAAAGAAGTTACCTGCCAGCCACTGTGGCACAAAGTGGAATAGTAGAGGCGTGTCAAATATGAGGCTTATGTCTGAAGCTTGAGACTAATTCTGCAAGAAAGCCTCTCCTCTTTACCTTGGGAAACGATAACCACTGTCATCGGGAGGCCTCTGGATGTCTAGGAGGTTGTCCTGGCTTGGGGCTCTCTTCCCAGGAATGTTGTCATTGCTTCTCCGTGGAGCAGGTGGCAGGCTGTGTCCGTCACGTCAAGCAGGGCCCTGGGCCTCCTGCTCAGTGTCCGGCTCTGTCTCCTTCCCCCAGATCTCAGTGGCTTTCTTGTCCCTGGGCTTAGGAAATGGCCATTGGTTAGAATGCAGGTCAACAGGCTGGAATCTGTCCCTTTAGTGTTGGTGATCTGCACTATTCCAAGGTAGTGACAGGCATCTGGGGGTGCAGGAGCAGGTGTCAGGGGTGGACTGCAAACTTGGGGGAGGGGGGCGCACAGGGGCGGAGGGAGGGCTCGGGAGGCATTTGTGCTTGCCCAAGCCCACCTCAGTTATGGCCTAGCAGAAGTTGCTCAAAATAAATTCATTAAAGTTGGGGGGGTCTGTTTCCCACCCCTTCCTGATTAATTTTATTTATTTTGTTTATTTTATTTGTGGAACCCAGGGCCTCATGCACGCTAGGAGAGCATTCTATCACTGAGCCATACCCCAGCCCTATTTCTTTTTTTTTTTTTTTTTGTGGGTACCGGGGGGTCGACCTCAGGACCTCACGCGCCAGGAGGCGCCCGTGCCGCTGAGCGATATCACCGGCCCCTTTTTCGTATGTGGGCTCCGGGAGTCGAACTCGGGCCCTCGCGCTTGCCGGGCAGGCGCTTAAGCCGCTGAGCCATCTCACCGGCCCCCCTATTTCTTTAAAGAGAGCATTTTCAAACCCGGCTCGTGTCCAGCTGATGCTGAAAGGAAAGGGCTTGTGTCCAACCCACTCAGCTGTAGAGCCAGGAACCCCGCACTCGGGGAGGCCGAGGCAGGATCGCCAAGCTCGAGCCCAGCTGGGGCAGTGTAGAGACTTAGTGAGACCTTATCTCAAAAATAAAAAGGGCTGAGGATGCAGCCCGTTGCAAAGGCCCTGGGTTCGATCCCCAGTACCACCAAAAAAAAAAAAAAAAAAAGGAAGGAAGGAAAAGAAAAGAAAAATAAAAAGGAAAAGAAGAAGGGCTTGGGCCTCCTGCAGAGGGGTGAATACAAGTGTTAGGGACCAGAGTCCGGCCTTGACTTTCCATCTGTGAAGGGAGGGCTGTCCCCTCACTGTGAGCAACCCCTCAGGGTGCCCTGTCCTCTGCCTGTGTCCCCCATCTCTGGCCGCTAGGACCTGGAAATGGGCTTCCAGGCATCCTGGGCCTGTGGGTAGCCGCTTTGCTGTGGCTGCTGTCACCTGCAGAGCTCTGGGTGGCCGCCCCCACAGAGCCTATCTGTGCCTCTCCAAGGTCCGGTGGGTACTGGGGCACTGGGCTCCGCTCCCCAAGCTGGTAGACAGCATCCACGTTGGTCTCTTGGGTGTCTGAGGGGCAGCAGGCCTGGTAACCTCAGCTCTTCCTGGTGGAAGGAGGGTGGCGGGAGGGCCGGGACCACAGCGCCCCGCTGCGGTGCAGGCCCTGGCGGAGTAACTGTCGCCCGCCCCGGCTTTCCTCGCAGGGACGCCCAGCAGCCCCCCCTGCCATGATCCCCCCGGCCAGCGGCACCCCTCCGGGAGAGGCTCTCTTGCCCAGCGTGGCTCCCCAGGACTTCTGGAGGTCGCAGGTCTCAGCCTACTCAGGCTCGGTGACCCGTCACATCAGCCACCGGGCCAACAACTTCAAACGCCACCCCAAGAGGAGGAAGTGCATCCGGCCCTCCCCGCCCCCACCGCCCAACACCCCCTGTCCCATCGACCGGGTGGACTTTGGGGACCTGCACCCCCAGAGGTCCTTCCGGGAGCTGCTCTTCAATGGCTGTGTCCTGTTCGGCATCGAGTTCAGCTATGCCATGGAGACGGCGTACGTGACGCCAGTGCTGCTGCAGATGGGCCTGCCCGACCAGCTCTACAGCCTGGTGTGGTTCATCAGCCCCATCCTCGGTAAGCCCCAGCTCAGCCCCAGACATATGGCCTGGAAGACTCTGGAACATTCCACAAGCTTCTGGAAGATTCCAGATGCTTCTGGAAGCTTGCCTGAGGACAAGGGAGGAACAAGGGTTAAGGTCCCCTAGTTAGCGTGGGGCTGTAGGAAAACAGGTATGGCCCCTCCGTCCTGTATTTTAAGTTCTTTTATCTAAAGCAGGCAACGGAACAGGAACTGAGCCACCCTGAGGACTGTGCTATCTTGGGTCATGCTGTTATCAGAGAATCCAAGCGACAGAGCTCGGTGGGATTTGGGTCCCAGTGGACTTAGAATTTCGTGAATTCCCGAGGAAGGTCCTGGCTGCTCAGTGCCTTTAGGGTCCAAGTGGACAAGTGGAGGAGAATCCAAGTGACCCTGTTTTGTTGCCCACTCCAAGTCCTCTCAGAGTCTTAAGCTTTTGAGGCACTGGGGCGTAGGTGAGCAGGAGCCTCAGGGTGTGGCGAGGCTGTTCTGTGTCCTCGGGTGCCCAGGAACCTGCCCGTGACCCCGGCCTGCTCTGTTTCAGGGTTCCTGCTGCAGCCTCTGCTGGGCGCTTGGAGTGACCGGTGTACCTCAAGGTTTGGAAGGAGACGCCCTTTCATTCTTGTCCTGGCGATAGGTCTGTTTTGGCATGGACATAAAATGCAAAAAAAGAAAAGGAAAAGAAAAGAGGCAGAAAGAAAGGGAGAGAGAGAGAAGGGGGAAGGAAAGAAGGAAGGGAAATGAAAGAAAAGAAAAGCCCAACTATTTTCTTTTAAGAAAATCTTAAAAAAAAAATGTCCTGACTAAAGCAGGTGCCCTGTTGACTCCAGGCCTTCAGGTTTGGGGTGGCAAGGAGCCCCCAACTCTAGCCTTAGTAAAGCCTGAGATTAAATCACTTTGATCATTTTTTTAATGAGTTAAAGCTGGGCATGGTGGCGCTTGCTTGTGATCCCAGAACTCTGGGAGGCTGAGACAGGAAGATTCCAAGTTGGAGCCCAGCCTGGGAAACTTGGCAATTTAGCAAGACCCTGTCTCAAAATAAAAAGATTAGGGCTGGTGATATAGCTCAGCGGCATAAGCGCCTTCCCCGGCAAGTGCGAGGTCCTGAGTTCGACTCCTGTTACCCACATATTAAAAAAAAGATTTAAAAAAAGTGCTGGAGATGCAACTCAGTGCAGAGGCCCTGAATTCGGTCTCCAGCACTGCAGATTTAACAAGTGGGCTCCTGAAACCCACCTCCTTCCTGTCTGCGGGCTGAGGGACCCCCTGCCCCGTGGCGACCCCTCCCGTGGGCTCTGTGCTGAGCTCGGTCACAGCACCATTCTGAGTCCCCGGATTCTAGGCTCAGGCAGTGGACCATGGGGGACAGCTGGTCCGCAAGGTCTCGGTGACCCCATCACTCTGCTTCCAGGGGTGCTGCTGGGCCTCTCGCTCCTGTTGAATGGCAGGGACATCGGCGCAGCGCTGGCTGACACGGCCACCAGCCACAAGTGGGGCATCCTGCTGACCGTGTGCGGTGTGGTGCTGATGGATTTCAGCGCTGACTCAGCGGACAACCCCAGCCACGCCTACATGATGGACGTGTGCGGCCCAGCGGACCAGGACCGCGGCCTGAACATCCACGCCCTCCTGGCCGGTGAGTGTCCCCGTGTGCGAGGCTGCAGAGCTGCGCTTGTCAGATGCGTGCACTCGGGGTCCCCTCCTTGACCAGTGACTTAAAACTAAGTTAATGAAGCCCGTGTGGTAGCATAGGCCTGTAATCCCAGCACTTCAGGAGGCTGAGGCAGGAGGTTTGCAAGTATGAGCCCAGCCAGCCTGGGCAACTTGATGACTTAGTGAGACCCCATCTCAAAATAAAATTATTTTTTTGTTAAAGGGCTGAAGATGTAGCTCAGTGCAGAGGTGGTGGGTTCAATCCCCAGTACTGCTAGATAAATAAATAAATTGGTCAATTAAATTCAAATATACAGATAAACATAAAAGTGATTGAAAAATATATCCCAAACACAGGAACATCCAGTGTGGGTACACACGCGTGTGTCATGAGTGTGTCTAGCCATGCCTCCGTGTCTGTGGGACATGGATTCCAGGACTTCCTGCAAATACCAAAATCTACAGATGTCCAACTCCTTTATTTAAATGACCCAAACCGGCTGTGGCAGTGCTAGTCTGTAATCCCACCACTCAGGAGGCTGAGGCAGGAGTTGAATTGCTGTGAGTTCAAGCCCAGCCTGGACTACACAGTGACTTCAAGGCTAGCCCTTGAATAGTGAGAGCCTGTCTCAAAAAAAAAAAAAAAAAAGAGAAAGAAAGAAAGAAAGTAAAAGAAGGACCGGTGATATAGCTCAGTGGCATAAGCGCCTGCCTGGCAAGAGCAAGGTCCTGAGTTCAACTCCTGGTACCCACATATTAAAAAAAAAGAAAGTAAAAGAAAGAAAAGGCTCAGTACTTATGTGTAACCTAGACACATCCTCCCATATACAGTACTTTAATTAACCTCTAGGTTACTTATGATATTTAATACAGCGCACATGCTACGCAAAAAGTTGCTTTATGTATTGTTTTGGGAATGGTGACGTGGGAGGAAAGCCTGCATGTGTTCAAAGTGGACACAATTTTTTTCTGAACATGTTCAGTCCGAGGATGTAGAACCAGAAGAACAGGGGCCAGCTGTATGTACGTACAGTAATACTTCGGTCCACGCACGCTTCTGTTTGTGAACAATTTGGTTCAAGAACAGAAGCGTTTGGCAAAATTTTTCTTCTGTTCCTGAACTCTGCATCAGGTGACGAACACAGCAGCAGTGGTCTTCCCCAGAATTGCAGAACAAATTAAGTTTGTGAACCGAGGTTCCACTGCATTTAAATACAGATAAGTAAATATAAATGTTTCTATGCAGTTGAATCTCATTACTTGCAGTAGTTGTATTCTTAAGGCGTCAACATGAACACTGAATCAACAAGCATGAGGCCCTTGTTCTGAGGAGAAACACAGGGCTGCGTTCTGTGAGCCTCTGGTCACAATGTTTTTATCAAACCCATCAATAGGTAACCTTGTTTAATGTATTTCTGTTTAAAGACATTTTTTTTCTTTTTGTGATCCCAGGGATTGAACCCAGGGCCTTCACACTGAGCTTCGTCCCAGCCCCTTTTATTTGAAGACAGGGTCCCTCACTAGATCATTAAATTGTCCAATCTGGGCTCTAACTCGTGATCCTCCTGCCTCAGCCTCCCAAGTACTGAGATTACAAGCCTCACCACCACGCCTGGCTTGAAGATGCTTTATTTAGCAGATAGTCGACTCTTTACTGTTCAACTCGTGGCCCACAGCCTGTAGCATGCCTGCAAGAAGCTGTTCCACGCACACGTTCCCCCCGCTGGCCACACCGCCAGCGTCTCGCCGGAGGAGCGCAGCCGGCACCTCGGCGCACACTCTGGACCCTCAAGCAGGGAAAACAGCAGCAAAAGTGCAAAAATGCAGAACGCATGGCATGCGTAGACCACACAAAGATGAGGCATAAGAGCCAAAAGGAGCAGGCCAAGCACCGCCCCAGGAACCTCTGTGGGGACCGTGAGGCTCGGCCCACTCGGACCCTTTGCCGCTGGTCCTGCAGTTGCAAAGCTCCGCCCAGCACTGGCTTTGGGGTGACGTGGTGGAGTGACTAGGGGCTTCACCAGCACAGAACCTGCAAAGAACAGGGCTCAAGTGTGTGTGTGTGTGTGTGTGCGGGCGTGTGTGTGTGCACACAGGGACAGGCCGGCGTGTTAACAGCAAAACCTGACAAGCATCCCTGTCAAGGTCAGGCCGTGGGCAGGACAGCCCTGGCCCCACACAGCCACTGCTGGCAGCAGTGGCAGAGATGGCAGTCGGCGCTGTCACCCGTCTCTGTCTCTGTGTCTATGGAGACTTCGAGAGGACTCACAGGGCCCAGGGAGAAACCAGATAGGGCGAGGACGACTGTGTCAAAATGCCCGTGGCTTTCTGTTGCTTACTTGTCCTTGCCCTGCCTCCTGCCTCCTGCCTCGATTTCCCCGGAGAGACATGGCTCCCCTGAAGGCGATGGTCCCGGTTCTTCCAGAACTACTTCCTGCTGAGTGTGGATGACACTTTCCTGGTGCACAGTTGACATCGGGGCGCCCTGTGTGCACGCGTGCTCGTCTGTGTTAGAGACGAGGCGTGGGCTGTGTGTCGTGCCAAAGCCAGTGGGGGACTCGAGGGACAGACGCGAGCGTGGCAGATGTGACCGTCCCTGCTCTGTTTGGGGGGTTTAGGTGGGATGGACACTGCGTCCCGCCCCTGGGGTGGGCCTCGCGGCCTTCACGTCCCTCTGAGGAGCAGAGCCAGCTCTCCCCCGGCCCCCGCCGCCGCTGCGGGCGCCGACACCGTCTTTCTCCGCAGGTCTGGGAGGAGGGTTCGGCTACGTGGTCGGCGGGATCCACTGGGACAGGACGGGCTTCGGGAGAGCGCTGGGCGGCCAGCTGCGCGTCGTCTACCTCTTCACCGCCGTCACCCTGGGCGTCGCCACCGCGCTGACGCTGATCAGCATCCCCGAGCGGCCGCTGCGGCCCCCGGGCGACAAGAGGCCGCCCATGAAGAGCCCCAGCCTCCCGCTGCCGCCGTCCCCGCCCGGCCCGCAGGAGGGGGGCGCCGGCGACTCGCTGCCCGCGGGCGTCGCCAGCCCGGCCTCCCCGCCCAGCCCGCTCTCGCCCGAGTACGGCAGCTTCGTCAGCAGGGACAGCTCCCCGAGCGGCCTCAGCGAGTTCGCGTCCTCCTTCGGCACCGCGCACATCGACGGCGTCCTCATCGACTGCTTCACGGGCGCCCAGGACGCGCGCCCGGCCCTCCCCGCCGGCGGCGCCCGCCAGGCCATCAGCGTCAGCTTCCCCCGGGCCCCCGACGGCTTCTACGGCCAGGACCGGGGCCCGCCGGGCAGGAGGGACGGCGGCCTGGCCTGTGGCGAGGGGGACGTGCTGAGGGTGGGGTCCCTGGACGCCCCCAAGCCGCGCGCCTCCGGGATCCTGAAGAGACCCCAGACCCTGGCTCTGCCCGATGCCGCCGGGGGAGGTGGCCCCGAAACGAGCCGGAGAAGAAATGTGACTTTCAGCCAACAGGTAAAATCCAAGGCTGGAACAAGCGGTCGTCCCCTCCGCAGTTAGATGACAGTTAGATGATGAAGGAGGGCGGGCACGCTGGTGCACGGCTGCAGTCCCAGCTACTTGGGAGGCTGAGGCAGGAGGATCAGCCTGGGAACTTAGTGAGACCCTGCTTAAATAAAAAAAAAAAATCAAAAACAAATGAAAAGGGCTGGGGATGTGGCTCGTTGGTGGGCGACCCAGGGTTCCAGTGGGAAAAAAACAAAGAGATGACCAAGGAAGAGAGTGGACCTGGAAAGAGATGCCCGGTCATCACAGTGTGATCGCATGGGGGGGTTCAGGGGAGTTGAGGACGCTCCGCGGGGAGGGAGGGCGGGGGAAGAAGTCACCGCTCCCGCTAGGGGCAGCCCTGAGTCTCTTAAGGTTCGGGGCTCGTGGGCGGGCCCGCGTGGGGATGGACAGGCGGCGTGGCCCAGTGGGGGGCCCGGCCCCGCCCACACGCCGGGAGGGGAGGATTTTAGAGGCGGTGTCGTGGCGCCCAAAGCCCACTGGGGAGGAGGACAAGACTGCAGATGAGGTTGGTGCAGGCCAGGGTCGTGTACTTCCGGGTTTGCACGTGGCTGGAGGTCTTGGGGGATGGGGGACCTTTATCCATTGGTTTTCGGGTATTTTGACATCATCGTCCTCGCTCTGTCTAGTTTCTCCATTCTTGTCCCATGATGGTTGTTGTCCTTGCGCTACCTCCTGCCTCCACGGGGGGTCTGCGGTCCCCAGCATCCCTCGTATCAGGGCGGGAAGTCCAGGCCTGGCAGGAGTCGGTCACAGATGACAGTGCGTCCCCGGGGCAACCCATAGGCGCCATCGGGTGGTTGGACGCCAGGCTCTGGAGAGCGCAGTTCTCCTGAACACTGCCGCGTTTCCCAAGGGCAGCTCTGGCCAGGGCTGTCGCTCTGGTGAGTCTGGTACAGCGCCATGTGCCTTTCAGTGGTTTCTAGAACTTTCCCTCAACGACCAGCTCTCAGTCGATGTGGGCGTCTGAATCCGTCACCAGCAAATCTGAGTCTTCATGAGAGAGGATGGCAAAGTGTGGCCCACAGCGTTCTGGGGCCTCCCGACTTCAGCGGTCCCCTCCCAGCGTGTGACGCCAGCCACTTCCGGGAGGCTGCACAGGCCCCGGGCCTCCCAGCAGCAGCCTCATCCGTGAGGACACAGAACCTTCCAGAAGGCTGAGTTGTTGTCAGTGTACCAATATGTGAGGCCTCACCAGCTTCCAGAACGATGGCCTTGAGGAGGCTACTTTAGACCAAAAGAAGGTTAAAGGTTATTCTCTTATTTGACGTAGACACACACTGGGTGTGGTAGTGGCCACCCTTCATCCCAGCACTCGAGACGCTGAGGCAGGAGGATCAGGAGTTTAGAGGCTGGTCCTAAACTGGGGAACTTAGCTCAAGGCCAGCTGGAGACCCTGTTGAAAGGAAGGAAGGAAGGAAGGAAGGAAGGAAGGAAGGAAGAAAGAAAAAAAAAGGAAGGAAGGAAGGAAGGAGGAGGGGGAAAGAAAGGGAAGGAAGGAAGGAAAAAGAGAGGACAGAAGAAGAAAAAGAAAGAGAAGAAAGAAGAAAGAAAGAAGAAAGAAGAAAAAAAGAAAGAAAAAAAAAAAAAAGAAGAGAAGAGAAGAAAGAAAAGAAAGAGAAAGAGGAAGCAAGCAAGGAGACATACTAAGCCACCATGCCCTGCCAGCCTCGGGAGCTTTACAGGAGGAAAGATCTGTAGGTCCTTGGAGTTTGTGGACCACAAGTTCTCTAAAACCATCGCTCGCCTTTGAAGGGAGGCAGCCCACGGCCGGGAGGATGGAAGCGTAGCCCAGCGGGGTGCTCTGCTCTGAGGGCAGACACAAGCGCATCCGCCCGCCCCATCCAGGCCCACGAGACAACCTCCGGGTTCTCTCTCAACATCTCAGCCTATGTTCTAATTTTTTATTTGGAGACAGGGTCTTGTCAAATCACTAAATTGTCCAGGCTGGGCTTGAACTTGTGATCCTCCTGCCTCAGCCTCCCAGGTGTGCGCCACCACGCTGGGCTGTCATCCTCATTTTTGATGACATCAGAGTGACTACTCTGGCCTTTTGTCACCCCTGGAGAGTCTCGTCCTGGGTCACAAACTTCTGCCCAGCTTTCCAGATACAGCTCCTGAAAACCTCTCCCCTCTCCGCCCAGCGCGGTGCGCCCGTCAGCTCCTGGAGGAAGGTGCAGACCTCGAGCCACATATAAACTCCTCCGGGCTCCAGTGGGGACGCGGTGTCGTCTTAGTCTCGCAGCTGTCCTCTGGCAGGCATGGGGCGACGAGCCTGTCCCTGTGGCCGTCCCTGGACTGCTCCCTGTCTGGGCTCCCTGCCTCCTCTTCCTGCAGGACATCCAGGCGTGGACGGCGCCCCGCAGCGCCCTCTTCGCTGCACAGCGATGGGCTCTGGCCCGGCTCCGTGGGTGACGCCAAGGCTCCCGGAGGGGCCAGAACCACGGCGGGCGCGGACCCAACTGGGCCCTGCCGCCTCCATGCTGTGACGGTGGGGTGCGGGGCCACTCGGGACCCTGCTATCCCAACAGCGGTTTCAGGGGGTGTCGCAGAGTCACCTTGAAGCAAGTTGTTCATACCCTTCCCTCATGGGAAGGAAGGGACTTCATGATGTCTGGGCGGAAGTGGAGCCAGCCTGCCTTCCTTCCCCTCCCTCCTTCCCTCCCTCCCTCCCTTCCTTCCCCTTCTTTCCCCTTCCTTCCTTCCCTTCCTTCCTTCCCCTTCCTTCCTTTCTTTCTCCATTTTTCTTCAGTACTGGGGTGGAACCCAGGGCCTCTGCACTGAGCTACATCCCCAAACCTTCTTATTTTTATTTTGAGACAGGGCCTCCTTAAGTCACTGAGTTGCAGAGGCTGAGCTCAAACTTGGTGATCCTCCCGCCTCAGCCTCCCACAGTGCTGGGGTGACAGGCCTGTCCCACCACGCCTGGCTCTTCCTGTTCCGCACAGGATCAGCACCTCCTCTGTGGCACAGACCTGGGTCCCCACGGCACTGAAAAGCAAGACCCTACTCCGGATCTCAGGGGAGAGGACTCGGGGTTGCCTTTCCTGGTGCATGGTCTCCATGGCTTCCCGCCCGTCCTCCCTGCTTCGGACCTGGCTCTCGTCACAGCTCTGGCACTGATGGGCGCTGTGGCCCCTTGCAGGTGGCAAACATCCTGCTCAATGGCGTGAAGTACGAGAGCAAGCTGATGGGCTCCAGTGAGCAGTTGGAGCAGCCGCTGTCACTGCGCCGCCTCTGCGCCACCATCTGCCACATGCCCAAGGCCCTGCGCCACCTGTGCGTCAACCACTTCCTGGGTGAGCTCGTGCGGGCCGGGGTGGTGGAGCACTGCGGGGTGGGCACAGAGCCTGGCTTCTGGGGGCTTCCCACCTTCCTTACCCCCAGACACCCGGTGAGGGGAGACCAAGCTGGTGGCATGTGTCACAGCTGAGGGACACACAGCTTCCCCAGGGCTGGGGGCACCTGGGTCCCCACAGAGCCAAAGCCCCACCCCAGAGCTCTTGGACAACTTCGGAGGGGACCCCGTCTCCCACTGTGTCCTCCTCTTTGGAGCCCAGGTGTCAACATGGCCAATCTTCAGCTCCTGCATCTATAGGGCCTTGGATTCGGGGGACTCCAGGGACCCTGCTTGCCTTCCATTCCCTCCGTGTCCCTGCACTGCGGTGTCCCTGAACAGCCAGGGAGTTGAGGTGATCTAGGGTTGTCACGTGTGTGGGACGCGAGTCCACACAGCCTTTGAGGAGGCGATGGGGAAGTGGATCGGGCTCCTGCCATTGCACCTGTGTCCCGGGACCTCAGAGGTGCTGGGACCTGGGAGCAGAGTGGTCAGTGCAGGGCGGCTTGGGAGAGGACCCAGTGCCCGACCACAGAGAGGCAGGGCCACACTGTGGAGCAGTTCACTGCCACCAAAGTGTCAGTTTAGTCCTTCGGATGGCTGGGAAGTTGTGCACGGTCACCTCTTGGGGTTCGGGAGGTGCTGGGGAGCGCGGGGTAAGGTCGCGCCCCCCCCCCCCGCAGGCTGGCTGTCCTTCGAGGGGATGCTGCTTTTCTACACCGACTTCATGGGCGAGGTGGTGTTCCAGGGTGACCCCAAGGCCCCGCACGCGTCCGAGGCGTACCAGAAGTACAACAGCGGCGTGACCATGGGCTGCTGGGGCATGTGCATCTATGCCTTCAGCGCTGCGCTCTACTCAGGTGCCCACGCCCGGGGCGGCTGGCGAGGAGGGCTGGGGGTGAGGTGACACAGCCCCGGTTCTGTGGGACACTGCTGTCCCTTTCCTGTCCCTTGGCAGCAGCTGGGCGGGGGAGGGCAGGCGGGCAGAGCAGGCAGGTACGTGTCTTGGCCACCTCACCCCACCCCAGTGCTGGCAGCCAGGCGGAGCCCGGGGCCACCGGGGCAAGGGGGAAGCCACCAGCCATGTCATTGCCAAGGCCCTGGGAACTGGGTCAGTCATGAGCAGGGCTCAGAAAATCATCTCGTTCTCTGTCCTCACCGTTTATAAATCTAAAGCCCCTCTTCACTCCGGAGCTCTTAGAAAACAGGCCGCGGGCTTAGTGCAGGCTTTTCTCTTCCTCCCTTAGCTAGGCTGAGCCCCAAGTAGACACTTGTCACTTTGCGGGGAGGCAGCCAGGCGGTATTGGGACAGAAGCATGGCTCAGGGTGCAGCCCCTGGGCGAGCCCCGCTCGGCACACGCGAGGGCCTGGCTGTCACTTGCACGTCCCTGGGTGGGCACCTGCGGTGTCAGGTCTGGGTGGCCTCAGGTCACGGGCGGTGGCCCTGTTCCATCTGACCCACACTGTCACACCGGCATGGGTTGCTTCTCAGCAGCTGTAATGGTGATGCCAGCCAGGGGATGAGCTGTGGGTGTCCCCGCGTCGGGAAGAAAGCAGGCAAGAGTCCAAAGGGCATGCGGGTGGCTCAGAGCCCATGCCCACCTCTCTGGGGCCCCGTGGGGCCGCATGGGGGAGGCGGCCCGAGTCCTGCAGCCCCAGAGGTGTTCTGGTCTGGGGCCCCGGGAGGCGGCGCAGGGACGCGGTCCTGGCCACTCACACCCGCCCGCCCGCCCGCAGCCCTCCTGGAGAAGCTGGAAGGGTGCCTGACCACCCGCACCCTCTACTTCATCGCCTACCTTGCCTTCGGCCTGGGCACCGGGCTGGCCACGCTCTCCAAGAACCTCTACGTGATCCTGTCCCTCTGCACCACCTACGGGGTCCTGTTCTCCACGCTGTGCACGCTGCCCTACTCACTGCTCTGCGACTACTACCAGAGCAAGACGGTGAGCGCGCCACGCCGCTCCTCCCTGACACCTGGCTTGCACCCCAGAGCCACCCTCTGCCCCCTCCCTGGTTCCTTCCCCAGCAGCCACCACCAGGCCACCCCGCTCTGCTGGGACACCCAGGAGGGGAGGCCGCACTGCAAGTCAGGGTGGGCTTAGGAGTCCAGACTGCGCCACCAAAAACTCAGCAACCAAGCCCAATGGCATGTGACTGCCGGCCTTTAAAATCTCGATGGGCTAGGTGTGGTGGCACATGCCTGTAATCCTGGCACTCAGGAGGCTGAGGCAGAAGTATCTGAAGTTGTATTCCATCCTGGGCAATTTAGCGACATATCAAGACCTTGTCGCAAAACATAAAAGGCTGGGGATGTCGAACAGTGCAAAGGCTCTGGGTTCCATCCCCAGTAACACACACACACACACACACACAGGGAAGAAAAACAAAAATCAGAATTAATGCCAAACGTCCATGCTGAGTAAGACACTGGAATGTTAAGCTGCAATGCTCAGTAGCAGCGCTGTGTCCGCCCCAGCAGAGTCTGAGGGTGAAGGGAAGGTGAGCGATGCTGAGCCCGACCTACCTCTGTATTTGCCTCAGCATGGATTCTTTGTGCCAGCTTGGAGAGCTGTAATGCCCCCGTGACGGTTCACAGCTCACCCCTGGAGGCGTGCGACTCAGTGGGCTTTAGGGCATTCAGCGTCGTGTAACCATCACCACAATCAGTTTTAAGGCACACCTCACCCCAAGAGAAACCCTTTAGCCATAGGCCCTCCTAGTTGACCCTCACGGGCAGCCACCTATCCACATTTCACATAGACAACACCGCACAGTGGTTCCATTGCTCATCCTGGTGGAACCCGTGTCTACACCTCGTCCCTTTTGATGACCGTGTAGTAGTCCCACTGTGAATTCTTTGGTTTTTGTTTTTGTTTTGTTTTGTTTTTTGTGGGTACCGGGGGTCGACCTCAGGACCTCGCGCGCCAGCAGGTGCCTGTGCCGCTGAGCGATATCACCGGTCCCTTTTTCGTATGTGGGTACCGGGAGTCGAACTCGGGCCCTCGTGCTTGCCGGGCAGGTGCTTAAGCCGCTGAGCCATCTCACCGGCCCATGGTTTTTTTTCTTTTTTTTGAGACAGGGTCTCACTATATAGTTCAGGCTTGCCTTGAGCTCACCATGTAGCCCAGGCTGGCCTCCTGTCAATCCTCCTGCCTCAGCCTCCTGAGTGCTGGGATTAAGAGGCACGTACCACCACACCCAGCTCCCACCATGCGTTTTTTGCAATAACTTTGAAACTTCAAAATACTGCTTTAAAATATCCCTTTGCTCAGTTGAGCATGGTGATGCATGCCTGTAATCCCAGCTGGTCATGAGGCTGAGGCAGGAGGATTGCAAACTGGAGGGCAGCCTGGCCAGTTTAGCCAGACTGTGTCTCAGAATCAATCATTCAATAAAAGGACTGCAATGTGGTTCAGCAGCAGAGAGCTTGTCTCTTGCCTAGCAAGCATGAGCCCCTGGGTTCAATCCCCAGCTCTGAAAAAAAAGAAAAGAAAAAAAAGAAAAGGAAAGAAAAGAAAGAAAGAGAAAGGGAGAAAAAACAGTGCCTTGCTGGCTGAGTGCCCAGCGCCTCTCACTGACTGCCCTGGCTACCTGCCGAGCATGGTGCCTCCTTGGAGACTGAAATCTTCACCCAGCGCTCCTGGGCACTAGGACAGAGTGGCCAGGTATCTTTGGTGGTGGCTGTGACTGCTCCCTCTTGGCTGGGTCGCCTCACAGGAGACGGGCAGTGGCCACGAGGACTGTCCCTGTCGGTCCCCTGGACCCCATACACCCCCTTCGCTGGGCAAACGGCGGGCCCCATCTGGGGCAATGGGTTGTCCTTTCTCATGGGAAGAGGGGTCCTAGGACACAGCATGCCTGGAGGTGACCCTAGGCTGACATCCCAGAGGTGACCTGGATGCCAGTCACCAGTGGTACTCACCCAGTTGTCCTTGGGGTGTCGTCAATTTGACGCATCAGTGCCCATGGGGAGGGCCTGTGCCCTCCCTGCCAGTGCTGCTCTAAGTCCTGGGCATGGGCTAGCGGGCAGGAGGAGGGCAGGGGTCTCTCTGGCCAAGCGTGCAGGGAAGAGAGTGACCAATGCTCCCCTACTGGTCATAGATCCTTCTTGTCATCATCTCTCTGAATGCAAACATGCGGACCCTCCTGGCTGAACCCCATGCAAATGACCCTGGGAAACTGGCGGGGGCGCTGTGGAGACACGGGGCTCGGTCACCCAGCGTGTCCCCTGCGCCAGCCCGGCTGACACATCCCCTCTCTGGCAGTTCGCAGGGTCCAGCACGGATGGCACACGGCGCGGCATGGGCGTGGACATCTCCCTGCTGAGCTGCCAGTATTTTCTGGCCCAGATCCTGGTCTCCCTGGTCCTGGGGCCGCTGACCTCGGCCGTGGGCAGTGCCAGCGGGGTGATGTACTTCTCCAGCTTCGTGTCCTTCCTGGGCTGTGTGTACTCCTCCCTGTTCGTCATCTATGAGATCCCCCCGGGGGACGTGGGGGACGAGGAGCACCAGCCCCTCTTGCTGAACGTCTGACAACCTGGCGCCTCGACTCTGGACTCGTGCCTGTGCCTGAGAAACCAAGGGCCAGGCTCCCGCTGGAATGTAAATATCGGGTAAAATAAAGGACAGCAGCAAAGCCCGTGGGTTCTAGCAGCTCTCAGAGGGGAGGGTGTGAGGTCACAGGGGACTGGGCTCCTCTCCACAGGAATTTGGGCAGGGGAGATTGTAAAGGTGGGACTGCGGTTCTCAGTCCTGGGTGATGATGCCACCCTTTCCTACCCCCAGAAAGACATCTGGCGGTGGCTGGAGATACTTTGGGTTGTCACAACTCAACTCGGTGGGATGCATTTACTGTCTGGGGGTGCCGCAAACATCCTACAACACAGGGCAGCTCCCCAAATGGAGCCCTGGAGGCCGGCAGTGCTGAGGGAGGGAGAGCCTGGTCTCACTGGACCACATGCTCTGCATTGCAGGGGATCACAGTGTACAATTTGTCATTCACTCACCCATCCACTCATTTTTTTTTTTTTTTTTGGCACCGGGAATCGAACTCGGGTCCTTGTGCTTGCCAGGCAGGTGCTGTGCCGCTGAGCTATATACCCGGCCCCTACTCATTCATTCTTCTACCCATCCATTCACCCATCCATCCTTCATCCATCCTTCATCTATCCATCCATCCTTCATTGGTCCATCTTTCCATCCACCCACCCACCCATCCATTTATCCATCTGTCCATCTGTTATCCACCCTTCATCCATCCATCCATCTTTCCATTCATCCTTCTACCCACCCACCCATCTCTCCATCCTTCTTTCCATCCATTTAACCATCCATCCATCCACCCATCCATCCATCCATCCATTCATCATTCCTTCATCCACCCATCCATCCACCCACCCACCCATCCATCCATCCACCTACCATCCATCCATCAATCCTTCCTTCCTTCCATTCATTTATCTATCTATCTATCTATCTATCTATCCTCCCTCCTTCCCTCTGTCCCTCCTTTCCTCCCTCCCATCTACCTACCTGCTATAGTTTGGAAATGAAATGTCTTTCAAAGGCCCACATGTTGAAAGCTTGGCTCCCATCCCCTGGTGCAATTGAGAGGTGGGGCCTCATGGAGGAAGTGAGGTCACTGGGGATCTGGAGGCCCCACCGCTCCCTCTGTATTTCCTGGTTGCCAAGAGGTAAGGGACTTCCTGCGTGGCCGTGGTGTCCTATGCTGCCACGGGGCCAAAGCAGCAGGGCCAAGTGACCAGGGACCGAAACCAAAAGTGAAAAGCACGCTTTCCTCCTGTTGACTATGTCAGGGATTTTGTCAGTGACAGGAAGACGGCCACACTCACACCCACCCATCCATCTGCCCGGAAGGTGTCCAGCCGGGCCCTTGGGTGTGGCAGGGCTGGCAACCCATCTTAGAGCAACGAGTCCCCACCCTGTGGAACCGATAGGAGGAAGAGGGACAGACAGGGTGGCGGGCAGCACTCCAGGTGCCCAGGCAGGGCCAGTGGGGGTGAAGGCTGCTGAGCTGGGCCTGGCAGCAGGGTGCAGTTGTCCCTCACGGGGGCACTGTCCTGATGCGTTCGAGGGACCACGGGCACCGAGATGCCCCGAAAGCTGGCCTCAGCCCGGTGGAGGGTGCACTGCTCTCGTTTGCCCACTCTGCTTCCAGGCAGGAGCTGAGGCTGGGTGGGGCCAGGCTGTGCCCCCCACCCCTGCACCCTCACTGCTCAGCAGGCACCAAGGGCCTTCCTTGCAGGCCAGGACCCTGGCAGCTGTGCAGCCAGGTGGCCTCTGACCCCTTCCATTGTGTGAGCCCCTGAGGCTCCTTCCTGCACGGTGTTGCTGCCATGCAAGAGGGAGGTGTCCGGGTCACCAGCACCCCTCATGCACAGGAACCTGGCCTGCCTACAGCTATGCAGCCCCACACCTCAGTGCACAGTCCCCGTGTTTGGGGATCGTGGGGGACACCCCTGATCACACCAGCATCAGCAGTCTGGAGCCCACTGCTAGCTCCAAAAGGGTCCAGCTCATGGACCAGTGCTCTGTGACCAGGTAGGGGTTGCTAGGCAGGCGCCATGCCCTCTGTGGTGCACTGTGGCCACCTCCTCACTGGGCCACAGCTGCTCCGTCATAGCCTTCCTGCCTCCCCAGGCCTCTCTCGGTGCCACTGCTGCAACCCTGCTGGACTCCAGGTGGTTTCACCCTGCTGTGCCTACCCAGCCCAGGATCCCCAGCCATTTCCGCCTGGTGGAATCGCTGAGTCCCCTCTGTCTGCCTCCAGGCAGTGCCTGAGCCAGGAGGTGGGGTCGCCATCCTGAGTCTCACGTCACCTGACTTTCAGGTGGCGCAGCTCCTTGCAGCCCCTTGGGACCATGGCATTCGTTCCAGCCTCCTGGTGGTTCCAGGCTTTCCCCAGCTGTCAGACCTGGGCTCTATCCCCAGAGCCTCGGAAGTGAACAAACTGCTTCTCCATGTGCCAGTGGTGGCTGCAGCCTCTTTCCTGGGAATCTGCCTTCACCTACCACTGTGGGGAGACCCCAGGAAAGCCACCCATGCCCAGACAAGGCCTGCGGTGTCATCCAGCTCCATCCTCCCAGCCCCATGCGAAGGAGGTGTCATGACCCCGTTGCGCAGACCTGTCGGGTCCCTGGTCCCGGTGCGCAGGCGATGCTCAGAGCTGGCAGACCAGGCTGCAGAAGCCTGCTCTAAGTGTCTCAGGAGTAAACATGGGGCCATGAGGTCCCAGGGCAGTGGCCTCCTCCCAACAGGCTGAGCGCTGAGCAGGCTGGGTCCCTGTCCCCGTTGGCTGCGACGGAGCATGGCATTCGTTCCAGGCAGAGGAGCAGCAAGGGGAGAGGAGAGCTCATGCCCTGTGCCCGCTGGCTGAGACTCACCCTCTCGGGCCACTAACACCAGAGTAAAAGCTGTGCCATGGTAATGGGGAGCCACTCTGCTCCGAGCTTCCCCGGCAAACCTGGCCCTCGCCCGGTGCCTGGCGCCGCTGGGAAGCCCACAGCCCAGCTACCTGCTAGGCCGCACTGCCCTGGAGTGGCTCATCTGGAGCCCTGCCCTGTGGGCTCGGCTCCCCTCTTCCCTCTGCCGCCCCTGGGCACACCGGGGTGGGTTGGGTGGCACCAGCACTCAGCACAGTGGACCCTGGGCCTCCTCACACTCAGGTCGGTGTGCAGGGCATGTGCTGTGCCACTGCCGAGAGGACCCAAGGAGGCCAGGGCAGGGCCTGAGGTGGGCACCTTCCAGATACGCACGGGCCTTGGGGAGGTTGGCATCCGGGGTTCTTGAACACAACTCTCGGGTGAGAATTCACATGGGATCCCTTCCGCTCAGTGAGCATTTACTGAGTGCCAGCTGCACACAAACTGGGCACTGTGGATGCAACAGAGAACAAGAGACAAGGGACCTCTGTCCTCCAGACGAAGCCTCTGCCTCCTCCCAACATCAGAGTCTGGGCCCTGCCACCCCGCCCCACCCACGGCTGTTGTTCCCTGTCCCTTATATACCCTTCTTTCCTGCCACCTCCTCTCCCTGGCCCCACTGTCACCTTGTCTACTTGCCCCTTTGCCCCTTGCTGCTCCTGTCAGATCCACACCTCCGTGGATGTCTCAGGGGCCTCCCTGGGTCACAGGCATGGGGCAGTCACCACTGCCACGTGGTGGCCAGGACCAGGAGTGGAGCCCGTTCTGCAGTGCGGCCAGTGGCAGTGCCCAGCTGGAACTCCAAGGAGCAGAGGGGACCTGGGAATGAGAAGGGGGTCGGGCACACAGAAAACTATGGCCTGGAACAGCTCAGTGGCCTCAGGATCCTACTCTGCCGGCACAGGTCTTCTAAGACGGCCTGGAAGTCCTGGCTCCAAGTCTACTTGACCACACGGTATTCAGACCCTGCGGCGCCCAGGGCCACGCTGTAAAGCAGGTCCCCCAGCTCCCAAGCATGGTGTCCACCAGGGCTGGGGACACAGGGCAGCAGAGAGGCAGGCGAGGTGACAGCGCTAAGACTCAACAGGACCAGGTAAAAGGTCTCGCTATCTGGTCCTTCGTGCCTGCACCCAATGGCACATCTGCTCTGGGCACCCAAGGCCACCATCTGCAGGGTGCAGCCACCCACCCACCCATTCACTCACCCAAGCAGTTAGGGAGCAGGTGCCTCCCCACAGGGAACTTGCTCCGGTAATGAGGTGCCCCGAGGACGGGAGCAGGAGAGCCCGCACAGAGCTAGCTTGTGGGGCACAGGGACAGTTTCCGTAGCCCAGGTCCAACATGGCCAAAGGAAACAACTGCCGCTCCTGGCAACCGCTGCTGAATCAGCCACCGTGGGCGGAAGAAGTGGAGGAGCGGAGATCCAAGGCCAGAACTGGGGCTGCCGGAGCTCCTGGGGCGGCCATGAACCCAGACAGCCCATGTGGAAGGGAACCTCGGGTCCAAGAGCCCCAGGAACAGAGATGCGACCAGAGAGAGTGTCTAGGGAGGGCAGTGACCCGGGAAAGCCACAGCCGAAGCTCTCCAGGGGCTGCTCCTGGACCCCCAAGGGGCCATGCACTACATCTGCAACTGTGCCCAACTCCCAGCAGGCCCCGCTTCTGACCAGGGCTCCCTGCACCGCCCACCTGCAGCACCGAGTTCTCCCTGGAAAGCAGAGGGACGCCAGGGCCGGAGTCTCTTCGTGTCTCCGTGGTCTAGAGCAGGTCTGGGGGCCCGGTGGCCCAACCCCCAGGTGTCTGGGTAACGGGTCCCATCTGATTCAGCTGGGGCTGAGCCCAGGGAGGGCCCAGAGGGCTGAGAGGTCCCTGTGTCGCTGCCTGTGGCCATACAGAAGGCCCTGACCCCGGCTCTAACTCATCAGCAGCCAAGCCTGCAACTGTATAGCTCCATGGCGCTGGCTGTGGAAGAACTGGATGCTTGCAGCTTCGTGCCTACGGGGGGCAGGTGTCACTGCAGGCCACCATGGTACATCCCTGCCTTTTGGTTGTGACCTTCCTTTACCCAGTGGTGCTATGTGAGGTCCCCCCTGCTGTTTATTGTGAAATTGTTGTGCTCAGGCCCTGGGCCTCACACCCCGCTCCCTCTACCCACCAGGGCAGAACTGGAAGGGGCTCCATTCCCAGAACAAGGGGGAGGGCACAGCGGGGCTGAGGGCTGGCCTGGAGCAGCTGCTGGATGCTGGTTCCATCTTGTTAACCTCAGATGTCGAGCCTCTTCCTTTGAATGTGTGGCAGGCTGGCGACAGTGGCCTGAGAAATGGCCACAACTTTATGGGTGTATTTGCAGAGCACAGCAGATCTGAGGCTTGTATCCCATGTGTAATGATGGGATCAGGATATGGAGCATTTCCACCTTGGGTATTTGTGTCATTTCTGCGTTGGGAACCTCTGGACTCTGCTGGTTATTTCAAGACATATCCTAACTTGTGAACCAGAAACCCCCAGGGACTAACCCCTCCTGTCTGTTTTGGTACCAGTTACCCAACCTCCCCCCTCTAGTCTCTAGTAAGTCATTCTCTACTTCTGTAAGAGGGATGCTTTACCTCCAACAGATTAGAACGTGAGGTGTTTGTTTTCCTGTCTTCTTACTGCGCTTAACATAATGTCCCCCAGCTCCTTTGTGCTATGGCCCACCCTTTTTTATGGCTGAATAGTATTCCATCACGCACACACAGAGCAAGCACACTGAGAAAACCTGTTCCTCTGGCAGTGGACACGGGTTGATTCTCTAGTGTGGCTGTGGTGACAGTGCTGCAGTATCCACGGGTGTGAGGGTCTCCGACACCAATTTCACTTCCTTGGCTGTGTACCCGGCAGTGGGACTGCCAAGTGTTCCTAGTGGCTGTCCTGATTTGTTTCCGCAGCCAAGCAGAGCTCCTGCTGAAGCTCTGCTACACGTCCCATGTGACTGCTCAGGCCCAGTCTCGCCATCAAGCTGGGAATCATTACGCCACTAAGAACTGCAGTCCGGTAAGCCTGGCAAAGGTGCCACTCTCCTGCCTCTCCCGTACCCCGGGCCCTGGCTACCCCAGCTGCCAGGCGGGCCCCTTGCCATCTAGTACATAGGGGTGGCTTTGAGGGCCACTGACGCACACACTTGTGCTGACTGGGCAGCACCTGGTCCACACAAACTCCCCACACTTCCCCCTCTACACAGCAGACCTAGGCCCAATCAAAGGCCGTTCGCCAACCGCATGCGCTCTGGGCTGCTCTGGCTCTGTCCCCGCCTCAAAGCACCTGGACACGCGCGGCCAGTGTTCATTCCCAGGGTTGGTGATGAAGCATCATCCGCTTTGGTGACTCCTGCCCTCTGGTGGCCACAGCCATACTTTACAGGCTGGCTGCAGCACTGCCCCTGGGCAAGGCCCACAGGGGCTGGACACCACCTATTACCGTGGGTTACTCTGGAGCTCAGAGTGGGGGCTGAGGGAAGAGGCAGGCTAGCCGGGAGCAGGAGGCCACTGTCCTAGGCAGGGGTGGCATCCTCCATGCCGGTGGGACACACTGCCCAGAGAGCAAGGGGATCCGCCGGTGAAACCTCTCCTCCCGGGTCTTCCCGGAAGCTGCTCTGGGAGGACGCAGGTCCCCAGCAGCAGGGAGCACTGGTGCCCAGGGCCCTCCAGGCCCCCCGGGAACAAGACAGCACGCTAGTCCACACAGGTATAGTAGTGTAGCTTGGTTTTATTTATGTCCACAAATATTTCAAAAAAATTACAAAATACTCAAATGGAGAGAACACAGAAGTCACGATTTCTGGGCGTCTACTGTTCACACTGTGTTATCTCATGGCGAACTACTCATATATACATTTAGCTTCAAGATATATAGAAACGTAGCAAACCAGAACAGACTCTCTGCCCTGCTGCAGAGAAGTGAAGCTCAACCTTGACGACATGGAGCAAGACACGTACAAACACAGAAAGCAAAACCGAACTGCAAACGGAAGGAAAACCCAAAGGAAACAAGCGGCCGGCTTCCCGGTGCACGGGGGTCTGGGGCTCCTCCTAAAGGAGTGCGGTCGCTGTGCGAGCGCTGGGTTGGGTGTGCTTCCCTGGGGGGGACCCGAAACGCCAGGAGACAACGCCTTCACACGGGTTTCAAGTACGGACTGCAAGTCCGTCACACTCTTCTTTGGAAAAATGTTAACAGAGGAGATCAAGATTCAACTGAACAGTAGATGTCGGGTTCAACCGAAAGGGGGAAGAAAACGTGTGCAAGAGAGGTGGGGGCATGGGCAGGGAGTGCCCGCCGTCCGTGCCCAGTGAGCCCAGCCAGCCTCAGAGCCTGGGTGCTGGTCACCACCCCCAGAAGGAAACAAATGCCCCCGTGCTGAGGCAGCTGAAGTTTGATGACAAAGGGTTCATCTGAACTTGCCTCCCCTAAGGAACTAAAGTTAAGGCAGAAATGGAATGAGAAAAACAAAATAAAAACCGAACTACAAACATTTTCAAAAAACAAAACAATCCTATCTGTCCCAACCGAAACCAATGTGGTTCTGATAGAAAGTGGAGAGAGCCGTGCTGCATGCAGGCCAGCCCAGAGCCTGGGGCGAAGCACACACCCACCGGGGTCTGGGGCAACCCTGCCCTCCAACCGCGCCTGGGCCCCGACCCCATCCTGTCCACTGACCCACAGGCACTCGTCTGAGTGACACAAGTGACAGCAGCAGGGGCTCTGGGGAGTCTGGGAGGAGGACGGGAGCAGCTCCCACAGATGCCGATGCGCCCACCTCAGCTCTGGGAAGTGTGTGGCTCCAGGAGGCGGCGGCCGCAGGCTCTGCCGAGCGCTGTGCTCTGGAGGTGCTGGGCTGCCGCCCAGGCCGGAGACTGCTCTCCGCCAGCGGGTTTGCGGCCGGGGCTCCTGTTCCTACTTCCAGGAGGCCAACTGGGACTTGAGTGGTTTCCCAGTCTAGCGTGGATCACCGTGTCTGGGCCTGCCCGGGGCCAAAGGTGCAGGCTGCCACCCACACCACGTTAACCTCACGTCTCTCCCTTGGAAGCAGCTTCTGTCTGTGGCGAGGACGACTGGGGCTTAGGCCTCGCCACAAGGAGATCCGAATGGCGACATGCACGAGCGGTCAGGTTTCTAATTCCTTTGGCAAGCGTTATATCCTGGGTCTTTCCTGTGCTGAGTTATCTGTATAGAATCATTTTCTTGAATTTTCTTGACTGTTTATGGAAATTTCAGAGTATTAAAAAGGCAGTTTATCCAGAACAATCAAATGTGTGTGCATAGAACTCTATAAGGAAATCTACCATCAGACACACATAAACATGCGCTTTCTATCCCACGAGACAGGACACGGTGGCAGCAGGGACCAGAAAGCGAACACTGGACACCTGCAAATCTATGCACAACGGAAGAGGCTTGCGCGCAGACATCTGCACCTCAGCCTGGCACGTGTGAGGAGCAGAGGGAGAAAGTTGAGCAGCACAGTAAGAGTTCAGAGCGTCGTCCCCGCCAGCCCTGGTGCCCACGCTGTGACTGATCCTAGTCCCAAGCTCCTGCCTGTTTGTGATTAGTAACACCCATCGGCTCCCTTTAATTAAAGGGATAATTATATATAACTTTTTATTAAAAAATCAACTCTATATTCTGTCAATAGCTGGTAGGAATTCATAGTGACATGGCTGGAAAAAATAGAACAGTAGTTTGTGGAAGGAAAAGAAGGCTGTTCTAAAATTATTTACAGACATAAAAAGCCATGCTGCAGAACTTTCTCAAATTATGAAGATTTCCTATAATGTATTAAAATAAAAGATTCTTTTAAAAATTATAGCTCTTGGATTGCGAACTCATACGCTGCCCAGCTGCAAACCCGTGGGCCAGAGCCCACACGACTCGGCGTGTCTGCGCACAGTGAGGTGTGAAGCGGTTCGAGCACCCACCAAGGACTCGAGGCCAGCACGAGGCCGCCATGCTCGCGGGGTCCGGGACGCACTACATTTCTGGGGGACTGTCATGCAGGGAGACCCAAACCAGCCTCAGGAAATCCTCTCGACAAACGAACACTATCATGTGATACATTTTTAGTTGTGGGGTTTTTAAATATATAAAGAAATCTTTAGAAGATATTCTTTTTGCTTTTGCAGCTCCTACTGTATGTAAAAAGTCCTGTTTCTCCCCCCAAGAATTGGGGTTTCCACAGCCAGCATTAACAAATAAATAACTTATAACTGCTTGTCACCTTCTTTCTTCAGTCGACTGAAAAGAAGAAAAGACAGATGGTCAGGCATCAGGCCGGGTAGGTGACAGCCATGCTGGATGCCACTGCACGACCCTGCTTGCACTCCAAGGCCACAGGCACATGGCCTGGGCATCTCCTTGGCATGCACAAGCCCCAGCCCCACCCAGCCACCTCTCGCAGGACCTCCGTGCTCCGTCCTCCAGTCTCAGTGGCTCTGTGCCCGCACAGCCTTCCTCTGCCTCACCTGTAATAATCCTCCTGACTCGGTAGGTGGCCACCGTGCATGTGGGGGTGTCCGTGCAGCCACTGCTGCTCCATGGCCAGTCTCTGCAGCTCAGCAGACTGGGCGTGCATGGCCTGCAGCTGGTGGGCTGCCGACATGGGGGGTGGGATGGCCCCAGGCAGGTCTCGGGGGTAGGGGGTTCCTGTCAAGCACAAACATCTTGCTGCACAAACAGCCAAGGAATGGCCGGGATGAAGGCAGCATTCAGCGATGGGCAGAGTCGGGAGAACACCAGCCCGGCAGCCGCATGCTGCTGGCTGGGGACGGTCAAACCGACCCTCCCCGGTCTCCAGAGAGAGCGCCTGCTGAGCTGCAAGACAGAGCTGCCTCAGCAGACCAGAGCCACTGGGAGGAAGCAGGCCACAGCAGTGCCCCAGCCTGCCTCCCAACCCCACGCACTTGTGACCGTCCTCACCCCAAGCCAGCCTCAACCCCACAAAGACCCCGACACAAGGAGGGTGCAAATCAATACTTCAAACGAACGAAAGACCAAGCTGACAGACCCCAATCGGCCCTCCCCCATGACTTACCAAAGACAGGGTGGCGCAGCATCTCGTGCTCATGGGGGGGCTGACCCAGCAGAGGGCTGGGGAGGGTGCCAGGCGGGTAGGGAAAGCGAGCCAGGTGGGGGCCAGCAGTCAGGGGGTCAACCAGGGGGTGTACTGGGCCTGCTGAGCCTAGAAAGAAAGGAGACCAGATGGGGTGACCGGGGATGTTCCCCTCGCCCATGCTGGCTCTCGGCCTCTGGGCTGCTGCACACGTTTCCTCTGCTACTGCCTGGCCCCAACAAGCACCCCACCTGGCTCTGTGGTCCTGGCCTGCCCAGCGCCTGTTAGGTCCTTGGAAGCGAGAGTTGGGGCTGCCCCAGCTGTGGCCTGCCTCCCTGTTGTGCAGCCCCTCATCCAACATCTGCGCCACAGCCTGCCACGGGCTCTGCGTGCCCAGCCACGCCCTGGGCTGTGTCTGCCTCTGCCCAGGATGGCCCTCCCAAGGCTGGCTGATCCACTGGCCTTCAGGAGCTCCCACTACACAACAACCCACGACTTCCTTGGGTGGCCCAATGCTGTACTTGGACATCCCTCACTCCAAAGGCCATAAAGCCTTGCTGCCCAGGGAGCACTGACCACTGCCCTTTGCCCTGCACCCAGTCCAAGAACCTGGCCTCCCAGGGAGGCTGCTGCAGCTTCCTGACTCAGCGATGGGAGCTAAGGCCTGGCTGAGCCCAGGGCCACCTGCACTGAAGCAGAACCCCGATCACTGGGTGGCTGCAGAGAGCAGAAGCCCTGTCAGGAATCGGGGCTGTGTGCAGAGCGGCACACCCTGCCCAAACTGTGTGCCTACACGCTGGCAGGGCACCCACCTTGGTGGAGGGGGTCCTGCTGGTGGAGGTGGAGGTGGGAGTGGATGTGGGAGTGCTGGTGATGGTGCGGAGTCACATTGAACATCTGCAGCCGTGCCAGGGGGTCACTGGTGAACGACGCCATGCGCTCGGCGTGGATGCGCTCGGCAGCCAGTCTGTCGGGGTAGCTCATTTCCGGCCGCAGCTGGGGGCCTGCCAAGGCCAGTCTCTCCCGCTCCAAGGGGTTCAGGCCGGGGTGGAAAGAAGCGAACGGGTGGGGGCCGGCCGAGGGGGGGATGGTGAGGGCACTGTGCCTCGCAAAGTGCTCCATGGGGTTGGTGGCTGGGTGCAGGGGGTCCAGCTCTGGAGGCTTCACCTCGAAGCCTGGCTTCATGCGCTCTCGCAGCTCGCGCTCCCGGATCTCCCGCTCCCGGATCTCCCGCTCCCGGAGCTCCCTCTCCCGGATGGTGGGGTCCACATTGTAGAGACCAGGCATGTGGTAGGCCAGCAGGGGATCGGTGGGATTCAAGGGCATGTAGAAAGGGTGGTTGCGGTTGGTGGGAGACATGACGTGGGGCCGAGCGTACTCGCTCAGTGTCCGCAGAGCAGGGGTGTCGGGCCCGATATATGGGGGCACGGCAGCAATGGTGGTTGGAGGTGGCTCAAAGGAGGGCCGCATGTGGCCGGGACCACTGAGCTGAGGGTCACTGAGGCGGCCTTCGTGCGCAGAGCTGGATGCTTTCTGCTGAAGGAAAGAGGGCGTGAGGGGCAGGGGCCAAGCTTCTGGTGGGTTGTGTGGGCCTAGAGCTCACACAGAGGGGGTCCCACCCTGCTACCATCCTGCACCGGGACAGTTCCCCCACCCCAGAATGGAGACCGAGGCCTGGCCTTGGCCTGGCACCAGGATGCGGTCCAGACCCTGCTGACATTCCCATGTGTGCCACCCCGACACCCCAGATCCCTGACCCCCCAGGCACCCCATCTGTGCCTCCCCCCGACAGCACGTCTGTCTGTGGACAAGATGGGTAGGGGTGGGAGTAAGCCTGAAGACTAGAAGCCCGCTACTCGCCCTGCACGCCATTGCTAGAGCAGGCTCCCTGCTCACCTCCACCTGCCGAAACAAGGTGACTCGAGCCTGAGAAGGCCTTGCCCCCACTACGTCGCCCCAGCTGCAGGGAAGGATGCCCTTTCCAGCAAAGCCCCAGGCAGGTGGACACTGAGTCAAGTCACTGCTTCGAGTCACCCCAGCAGCTCTGGGAGTGGCCACGTCTGTCATGAGGATGCCCTAGTGGCTGGCTGCTGGCTGCTAACCCCACCGCATGCCCAGCCCTCAGGACTCACGGCTGCCCGCTCGGCCTCCCGCTCCCGCTCGCGCTCCCGTTCTCGCTCCTTCTCCTTCTCCCGCTCCCGCTCCTCTCGGGCTTTCTGCTCTGCCTCCCGTTTGGCCTTCTCGATGGCCTCATCCCTCTTCTTGGCTAGCTTGGATCCGGCCAGAGGCATGAAGTACAGGTCTGTCCGTGCACATGAGTTGTAACCCCGGTCCAGGTGTTTGTAGAACCTATGAAAGGCCGCAAAGATGACTGGGCAGCTGCTGACGCCTTGGCCCACTGCCTTGCTACACCTGTAGTGCCCACCTATGCCCAGACTCCCAGCAGCCAATACCTGGCAGACTGGCTGGCGTGGCTGGGGGTGTCCACCACAGTGGGCTCAGGGGATGGACTCCTCGGTGGGGGTGGGGGGCTCTCAGGCTCCTCGGCATCATCCAGAGCCTCCTCCTTGATCTGGACAGTGGGGAGCGGGCAGGGAGCTGCACCAGGCGTGCTGCCCCCTGAAGACAGGGCAGCAGAGCAGGGAGGCTGGGCAGAGGTGCTGGGGCCCGCAGGCGGGGTCGAGGTGGGTGGGCAGGTGGGTGGGGTGATAGGTGGGGGACCGCCAGGGACAAAGGGGTGCTGGGTGAATGGGGGCTGTGGGGGCACCTGGTGAAGGCTGGCAGGGGGGTGGGCAGTGGCAGGGGGCTGCAGGCTCTGGCTCTGGGTCAGCCCGGGGGGCTGGGCCGGGGAGGAGGGCAGGGGCTGGCTCTGTGGCATGAGCTGCAGGGGTGGGGGGTGGGCTGAGGGTGGATGGTGGGTGGACAGGGAGCTGAGGGGCTTCAGGGCCGGAGGAGGTGGCAGGTTGGCATTCATGGAGAAGGGTGAGGGCCCGGAGAGGTGGGGAGGATGCTTGTGGGCCTGTGGTGCGGGGAGCTGCGGGATGGGTGTAGTGGGAGGGGGCTTGATGTGAGGCATGGCCAGAGGCGCTGGTGGCAGGGGCTGCTCCCTGGGGGGCTGCTGGGGCTGCAGTGCTGACTGTGAGGCTGGGAGCTGCAGGGTGGTGTGAGGGTGAGCTGCAGCTGGGGCAGCCCCCAAAGGGGCCTGTCCCTGGGAGGCTTGGGGAGGGAGGCCGAATGGCTGAGGGGGGCCGGGGTGCTGCAGCAGCGGCCCAGCCTGCAGGCCGTGAGGGCCAGGTGGGCCCTGGTTGTGCAGGGGTGGCTGGACATGGGCTGCAGGAGTCTGGCTGGCGGGTCCACTCAGTGACTGCAGCGGGGGATGTGGTGAGGGCAGCCGTGGGGGGTGCAGGGCAGGCGCCTGCTGGATGTGGGTGTGGGTGGTCGGTGCTGGGGGAGCTTGAGGCTGGCTTGGGGGCTGTGCAGCTGCTGGGGAGCCCTGTGGAGGGACTGCAGTAGTGGAGGGCGTGGGTCCTGGGGTGGGAAGCTGGGCTGCTCCTGCGGGGGTTGGGGGGGCTCCACTGGGAGCCTGCAAGGCTGGGGGCTGGGTCTGTAGCAACTGCTGCTGAGCAGACGAGTCCGAGTCACTCTCATTGTCCTGAGGGCTGGGGATGCTGGGGGACGTGCTGCGATTGTCCTGGTCGATGTCTTTGGGGTCACTGCTGCCCTCATCGTTGACACTGCGACTATCCGAGCTCTCTCCCTCCCCTTCGGAGGGCGAGTTGGGCCGGCTGATCTCCTGGAGCCAGAGAAGGGGGGATAAGAGCCCTCAGTCCACGCTGCTGGTGTCTGGCAACAAGGAAGCCCCACACCGAGGGAGCAGCTGGCTTGGTCCCTCGGCCCCAGGCCCACCTGTGGCCTCTCTAGCTCCTGCCCCATGCTGGCCCCATGCTGGCCCCATGCTGTCCAGGCTTGTGCGCCAGCTCTACCTGGAGACAGGGCCCTGCTCCCCGGGGAGGACTTGGGTTGCAGGTGGCTGAGCAGCACCCACGCTGGCTCACCTGGGTTTTTGTCTTCTTGGAGCTGGTCCTGTCAGCCTCCTCTGTGTCAGAGGCCACCTTCTCCCGCTGGCGCTTGGTGCTCTTGAGAGGGGATGAGGCCTCCTCCTTCACCTTCTGCAGGGGAAGGGCGGGAGAGAACAATGTGCGTGCACCCCTGGCTCCCTCACTCTGATCTCATCGCCAAAAGCAATGAGGCTCTGGGAGGGTCCCAGGGCTAGGAAGGGACAGGTGCCCGGGGGTGGGAGCACTCGGCTCTGGGGCAAGGAGCCTTCCCAGCCACCCTCACCCCTCCGCCTGAGGCCTTGGGAAGCTTGAGGCACAGGTGTCCGCAAAGGACAGTGCTGGTGGCCTCCTCCTCTCTCTAGGCCCTGATCCTCCATCTGCAGCCCCAAGGCTGGACTCCCGAGCGAGCTTCAGCCTCGAGTAGCTCCCGCTCCCCAGCCCCTGACCTTGGCAGACTTCTTCACTGTCTCCGCTTTGCTGTCATTGCTGGAGGTGCTGGCAGCGCTGGGGGAGTTGCGGCCACTGGAGCGGATGTCTTCATTGATGGGTGAGGCACGACCATCAGGGCTGGCAGGCTGCTTCTTCCGACCGCTACGTAATGTAGACATCTAACCCCAAACCAGAGGCTGGTGAGGCTGGATCCCCAGGCTCCCACCCAAGCCCAGCCCCAGGCAGGAGCCTTGCAGCAAGTCCTTGCGGTAGGGAACGGCAGGCAGCCCTGCCCTCCCTGTGCACACAGAGGTCAGCACGGGGCCGTGGGAGGAGGAGGGGGAATAGGTGGCTCATACAACACTGGAGGAGCCATTCTCAAACCCAAAGCACCACCCAGAGCACTGTCCTGGACCACTGTGCTGGAAACCAGGGACAGGCAGGAGGTCTGTGGACCCCCTACTTGGACACACAAGGTCATCTTTATTCCACACGATCGTCCCCCTCCCCCAGCCTAAGCAAACAGAGCGCTCTCTGTGGAGTCACTCTGACAGGACGGGAAGTGACAGAGCTGGAGAGGTTCCAATATTGCAGCTCAGCGCACAGCTGCCCCTTCCGTTCCTGCAGAGGCCAGGGTAAGGCAAGCTCACCTCTCCCTTCTCAGGGGCAGCAGACAGGCTGTCTGCAGCCTTGAAAGGACAGGAGGGGCCGGGGAGGGCAGAAGGTCCTACCTACCCGGGAGGCCAGTGCTAGAGGGAGGGAGCCGTCAGCATCCTCAGCCCCACGCCCGGAAAACCCTCTCTCCCAGCCTCTGCCCCCTTTTCCGACCCATGAAACAAAGCTTCTTTATGAAAAGACTAAGCACTGAGCAGAGAAATGTACCAGGAGTTTCCAAAACTGGATCAAACACCTGAGAAAAAATTAAAAAGAGCCTGCAAAAGTTAAAATAGCAGAAATGTGCCACACTGGAGGTGACTGGCCCACAGGGTTCAGGGAGTTCTGAGGGACCTGGAGAGCTGGCACAGGGCCACGACACCAAAGTGCTCTCTAAAATGAAGCCAAGGTGTGCTAGCCATGGGTCCCCAAGAGAGGGACAGAGTGTTCTTATCAACCCACAGCCCAGCTACCACCTTCAGGCCAAGGTCTGCTTCTCTACCTCGCCCCACGTGATGCGGAGCTATGGCCGGGACTCACCGAGCCCCGACTCCGCCGTGTCCTCATGCTATGCTTCCCACTGAGCCCATCGTCCTCCTCCTTGACGGGCTTGAACATGAACGGCGGGGGGTCCACGGGCTTCTCGATGGGTGGCAGCTCACCGTACTTCTTGAAGTGGATGCGACAGTCGGTGCAGAGCAGGATGTTCTCCCGGCCCCCGTGGTGCCAGTCTTTGGAGGCTGCGTGAGGGCAGGGGACAGGGTCCCAATCTTGGAAACCACCTCCCCCTGGGACATCTGGGTGGACGGGCCCTTCTGTGGGCTGTGCCTGACGCCGGTACCACACAGCCAGAGAGCACAGGGCTTGCATGAGCACCTACGACTCAGATAACCCAGGGCCAGCGAAGGCTGCAGGGGTGTCCGCTGCCCTCTCCTCCGGGGGCACCATGAGATGGCAGTGAGTTCCTGGCAGCCCCAAACCTTGAGAGCATCCTTCCTAACCAAGCCGACTGTTGAGCAGAGGTGCATAGTCCATAAGGAAGACTTCCAGGCATGGGGCAAACCTCCAGTCAGTCACTGCCCCTGGCAGGTTTCCCATCTGACACAGGAAGTGTTGGGACCCTAGGAGTGGAATGACCCCCCGCGCACCCTCAGGGGCACCATGCTGCCACTTACTGGTGGTGAAGCAGTGGCGGCAGGCGTAGCCCTTCAGCTCCTGCTCGCTATCCTCGCTGTCAAAGTCATCCTCGCTGGCTGAGCTCAGGTCCACTATATAAGGTGGGCGCAAGCAGGAAAGGGGGCGTTACGGCTCGTGTCTGGATCTGGGGTGTGTGATGCTGAGACTAAGTTGAGCAATGCTGGGGTTAGGGCTGTGATTACTAATCAGTCCACTGACTGGTCAAGCACAGCTCTGGGTGTGGGTGATGGGAAGGCCCACCTTGGGTGTGGGAGGCACCACCCAAAGGGCAGGTAGCCTGAAAGGAATAAAAGGGAGAGGCTTCTCCTGGCTGCTCCCTGCCCGCTGTGAACTGTTTCTCCTCTGTGATGCCCCTCTGCCATGCCACCCTGACTTGGAGCCAGCAGACTACAAACTGAAACCTCCACCAACTGTGAGCCAAACTAGCCTTTCCGTCTTTAACTCTGGTATTTCATCTCAGCAACAAGAAAAGACAGACCGACAGGAGACACTACCACGCTCAGTCGGGATTGGGGGCCACCCTGGGACCTTGGTCCTCAGTCAGCGGCCCTACAGGAGGAGGTGGGACAGCGCTCCTGCAAGATCGCTCTGAGTTCCTAGGGCATGGTCGCCAGAGCTTGCGTGTGAAGGGCAGGACTCAAGGACCCACCCTGCCACATTTTGGGCCTAATGCCACACCTGAATTCCTGGGGGGGGGCACTGGTGCCCAGACTAGAGAATCTAGACTGGGAGAAGTATACCCACAGTGGCTTCCCTGGCACATACGGGCATCCTGAGGAATTCCCCCACCAGTCCGATTAGGTGACTCCCCACTGTTGCTGAGTGCAATACAGGCCACCCTCAGGTGAGGTGTCCTGGGCCAGGACAGAATGGCGAAGCACTACTGCTATGTTCCAGGTGTGTTTTTGTATTATTGGCTTTTTAATTTTTTCCCCTCAGTACCAGGGATTGAAACCAGGGCCTTTCCACTGAGCTACATCGTGAGTCCTTATTTTAGAGACAGGATCTCTGTAAGTCCGGAGTTGCCTAGGCTGGGCTCAAACTTACAATCCTCCTGCCTCAGCCTCCCAGAGAGCTGGGATTACACATCTGCCCACGTCCTAGTTTTTAGGAGGAGCTACCATGCATACTGCATCGGGACTGGGAAAAGGATCTTGGCAAAGCAGGAGGAAAAAGAAAACCACCAAAATGCACATGCTATGAGGCCTCAACACCTTCTACTGAGTGGAAACATCCTAGGCTGAGGCCCCAAAAACCTCAGGCCATGGCCAAACCGACATTCTTGTAAAAACTTAAGAATAAATGGAAATATTTAAATGCCCAAATAATTTTTACAACTCTCCCTACTGAATCCCCCCACCTATGGTCAGCGCTACACTCGGGTCAGGCTTCACGCACCCCAAGACTGCCTGGTCCTCAGCTCCTGCAGGTCGTTCTGGACACGTGTGGCTGTGAGTGTATGGTCTCCCATCACCCACTGTGGTGCCAGAGCCCACTTACGAAATTCACTGGAGGGGGGTCTGGAGGGCGTGTTGACTGGTGTGGACGCAGTTCGAGTCTTAATCCTCCTGAACACGGCCTGCCTGCGGTGCCGGCGGTGGGCTCGGGAGCTGGCTGCTTCTGGGGTCTTCTTCCAGTAGTAATAGAAGGTGATCAGCTCCCCCTGCACAGAAGAAGGCCGGCTGTGAGGGCAGTGTGCTGAGGGCGCCCCGCTGATACAGGAGGTGGGGCCGGCAAAGCGGCTGGGAAAGAAGCGGGACCTGTTGACTGCAAGATCCCAGGACAGCGCCCATCAATTCCCAGGACCCCGTATGTGAACTTCTCGGGAGCTCCCACAAGATGTACGACACACAAGGACATGGATGCCACAAGGAGCCCACTGTTGTGACTCCTCCCAGTAGCCCACTTAGACGCAGAGTGCACTTTTATGCTTGCTTTCATCCTTTCCTCTCTGTTCAGCCCAAGTTCGTTCTACAGAGCCAGTTTTCCCCTTACCCCTTCACTCCTCACTTTTCAAATAAACTCTTGGGACCATTTTTTACTTGTCTCATCCAATTCCTCGTTTACGGCAAGAAGGATCTGAAATACTTTCAACCGGCGAGTTATTTCTAAAGGAACCACCCCACAACACCGCCACACCTCTGCCTGGGCAGGAAGTGGGGTGGTAACCCTTCTGCTGAGATGAGAACAAAGCCTGCTCCTAGAAGTGCGGGGGAGACCCGGGTGCGCTCAAGAAGCCCAGCTGAGCCAGGTATGGGGTGCACAACTATAATCCCACCACTTGGGGAGGCTGGGGCAGGAGGACTGCAAATTTAAGCTCATCCAGGGAAACTTAGTGACTTAACCCAGCAGAGTTCAACTTCTGGACATAAAGAACTCACCCCCACATAGTATTTGTTGGGTGTACACAAGGTACCAGACACCACTGCTCCTGGCCTCTGGGAGCTCCAGCTGTGTGAGTGTGTGTGCAAGTGAGTGTGCATTCAGGTGTGTACAGGCAGCATTCTAGTAAAATCACAGAGGTGTGCAAGGAAAAGGCCCTACCCTGAGACCTGGCTCTGCAGCCTCCCTCACCCTGTGAATGACCACAGCTGGCAGAAAGTCCCGAGGGCCAGGAGTGGGCCTGACAGGAAGACGGAGGGCCAGGCCACACAGCGGTGCCCACACGGAGAGGAAACGTCACCTGTCCCCACAGCACCAAAGAACTAGTCTGTCTGTGGTCCTGCACAAAGGGAGTAAAGGCACATTCCCAAAAATACAACAGATGCCACTTTTTTTTTTGGAGGGGGGGTACTGGGAATTGAATTCAGGACCTTGTGCTTGCCAGGCAGGCACTTATGCTGCTGAGCTATATCCCCGGCCCCAGATGGCACTTTTTAACAAAAGGGTGCTGGTGGCAGCCCCATCCTCACAGGGGTCCTACAGACACCTGTCTCACAGGCACACAAATGCTCGTTCAGTTAGCCCTAGATGACTCAAGGCCAACTTCTTAAAACAAACATCCCAAGATAAAAATTTCTTTACCCAATCCTAGATCACATTATTCTTCCCTCACTAAATCAGTGGTGGACTCCCAGATACTGGACATCCCCCTGCAGGTGAGAACTCAGACCAGAGCATCACTGTGCCTTCCTCAAGCTGCCGGCTCACCAAGGAGGTGGCAAAAGAGAAGGCACAGCCTCTGGTCTCCAGGGAGCCAGGGCCTAGCTGGAAAGAGGAGTGCTGGGAAGACTGTAGACACCCGGCACCAGCTCCCACTGTGGAGTGCCTGGCCAGGCCAGATTCCACCCCAACAGCCCTGGTGGCAGTGGCCTTCGAACTCGATGACAAGAGCAGCAGGCAGATTCCAGGCTGGGAAACGGCTTCTGTGGGGCAAGGAGGACACACATGCTGAGTTCCTCCTGCTCAGAGCTGGACTTTATGCCTGTGCATTTTTCTAAGAAGCAGTTGTGAAGGAAGATCGACTGGGCCTTCCAAGCCTCTAGTGGATATCTTGTGGAGCCAGGGATGTGTTTCACTTAACAAAATGCTGGCAACTGCCAATACGAACCAGATGAAGCACTGCCCCAGGCCAGCGAGCCAACCAGCCAGCCAGGGTGAGGAGTGGGACACTCGTGTCCATACAGGCGTGCCATGGTTCCACGAGATGGTACGGAGTGACAAGGGAAGGCGTAGAATCTGCCCCTGGGATTCTGACTCGTTTCTCTACCTCGTGCTCTTGCACAAATGCAGCTACTCAGTGGTAACCAGCACATCCTGAGCCTGCTTGGGTCCTGTCACCCTACACCCGAGCTTCCTGACTGGGAAAGGCATGTATTCTCACCGTTCATTTGGTGGTGTGAGAGGACACAGACTCATCAACCTGCGGGGTGGGGATGGGGGTTAAGAGACCTCTGTGGGCAGAAAACTGACCTGGCCCCAGATTTCCAATGAGGAAATATGAAACAAAATTCAAGGCAGGTCACAGTCACCTTTTGAATCCTTCGCCAGAGTGGCATGGTTTACCACTCTAAGCAGGTGACTGGTCTGATAAATCACAGCCCAATGCCAAAGCTGAAGGAATGAGAAAAAACCCAAAGTACTTCCTTCCAGCTCCTTTAGCCTGAGTCATTTTAGGGACCAATGAGCAACAGAAACTTGGGACATAAGAAGAAATCCAAAGCTACAGGAGATAGAAGGGAACACAAACTGGGCAGGGAACCGGTGGGAAAGAGCCAGCTGGGCCTCTGCCGCGACTGAGTCTGTGCTGAAGGCCACTGAGGCGCAGCTACTGAGACGGCTCTAACGGCATCTGTGTGAATGCAACACCGCCTCCCGCAGTTACGACCGATTACCTCTCAAATACCAATGTTCTCCAAGTCTCCTGTGTTTTTTTTTTTTTAAAACAGAAAAAAGTAAGAAGTTACAATAAAACAGCTTCAAAACAGGCTGGTAGGAGAGTAACAATGATCAACAAACACACTGCATATTGTTACATTCATAGTAGCTGTTCAGAGTACAAATCCTGTGGTTTTAAAAGACAGCACAACTTGCAGATTTAAACAGAAGAAGCCAGAGTTCAGTGAGACTAAGCAACTGCCACACAACAGAGGAAAGGTTCCAGGGAAGCCAGCTGGGATTTTCCACCCTTACACCTGTGCCGTGCGCCCTGTCAGCAGGCGAGAAAATCAAGACTGGAAAGAAAGGAACCTAACGTTGAAATCAACCTCAACTTTCTGTCAGCATGCAAGTAACAGACTGTAAACAAGAACAAGGAATTCAGAACAGATTTCACCGGCTGAGTGCCAAGGAGCAAAATGACCAGGCAGAAGGACCTTACTTCACAGGTCTGAATTCATCTTCAATAAGAAAATGGAGGAGTACAGATTCAACATTCAGGAAGGTAGGAGTGACAGGAACTCACACACACTGCCAGCAGGGACACAAAATGGTCATATCGCTCTGTGTCTAATCACATAACCCCGCAATTCCACTCCTGGCTACTTGCCCAAAAATAAACACATGTTCACACAAGGCTTTTTTACACAAACGCTCAAAGAACCTTATTCTCAGTAGCTCCAAACTGGAAACACAAATGACTACTGGAAGGTGAATGGATAACTGGATTATGGAGCACCCATTCACTGGAATACAACTTTGCTGATAAAAAGAAACTACTGATAAGATAATGTGGGTGTATTCCTGTTAAATGAAAGCAGCCAGACCAAAAAGGGGTAATTGATATGATTTCATTCTAGAAAAGGCAGATCTACAATCATAAAAAGCAATGGTTGCCTAGAGCCTGGAGGGTGGGAATAATAGGAAAGTGCTTGCAAAGGACCCAAGTAAACACTGGGTGATGGAAATCATCCATAAATCGATGGTGGTGTTATTTACAGGGATGTATACAGTTGTCAAAACTTACTGAAGAGTGCACTTAAAGTGGGTACATTTTTATTATATCACACACACCACGTATATCAATTACATGCCAATAAAAATCAACAAATCAACAACAAATCCAGGCCGGGTTTTATTAGCTGCCTCTCAACCACTGTAATGTCTACCAAGGGATTAAACATTGGAATGGAGCGGATCTGGGAGGATTAGAAGCAGCATATTGGTGACTGCATGGGTGGCTAGGTCTTGAGCACAAACAAAAGAACACGTTGGGGAAAGCTTTGGTTCTACAAATAGGGAGTGAAGCAGCTTGCGGCCTCGCTAGGAATGAAGTCAACTGAACTTTAATCAAACATGCACGGTGTGTGCTGCAGAGACCCGCTGTACATAAATTCAGGAACAAAAGCTGTTACAGAAATCAATAGCTTACTGAGACATTAACAGAGGCAATCACTGACCAAAAGGCAGCGCCACAAAGGCAGCCTTGCAAATTAGCTCCTGCTTTTGCTTGCAAGCAAATACCAAGGTCTAAATGTTGTCGACAGGAATGGCCTGTAATGATCATTTTGTTCCCGATGCTCTCACCTTGTCTCACGAGGATTCACAGCCCACACATCTGACAGCTTGGTGCTGTAACTGCACACGGCATGATGAACTAAGCTGTGGTAGAACCTGGGCACAAAAGGGAGAAGAAAGGGGCAAAGCCATCTCCCATTGCCAGCGCTGTAGGCTTCACTCTTGCCAAGGGAAGTGCTCCAGCCCACTGGCCTGCGTTCAGTTGGTTTTCCAACTCCTTTTCGGTTCTTTTTTTTTCAGGGGGAAAACAGGGAGGGGAGAGCTGGATCAATCCCACAGGTCATAAGCAAAAGGCCACAGGCAGAGATAAGAGCCCTGCTCCCAGCAGCAGGACTCCCACCTAGCACAGGTACCTTCCCAGGGTACACACAGAGCGGGGTTAGGAAAATTCGTGCCATCAGGTCCCTTGGGTTTTACATAAAAAGAAAAGCCAGAGGAAGGGAGCCACACGCTGAGGCCTGCAGAGAGGACAAGGAGATGAGCTACTTAGGGCAGAGCTATGGCTATGAGGTGGGTTGGGGAACTCAAGGAGAGAAGCAAAAAGAGTGCGGGGGCAACTCAATGGCAGCCTGCTTCCTCCTCAACACTACTTGACTTCCGTGCCCTCCTGGGTCAGTCTGCAAGTCTATCAAGGTCACTCCCACAAAGCAGAAACAGTCAGTGCTCCTCCACTGCTGGGCCAATCTTGGCCAAAGCAACGAGGACCAGGGCTGTCGCCTCTTAAGAGGCTTGGCAGTGCATTCCAGGTAGGCAAGTGGCGGTCACAGGCAGGAGCTGCCAGCCCTGCTGTGGGTGGTGGCTGGACAGGTCTCCCACCTGTCTTATAAGCAGCCCAGGGTACCTGCTGGCATACAGTGAGACACAGCACTATTTAACTTCGCTCCGGTGCTGCAATGCTGAGATAAACTACACGTTTTCTCTTTAAGGGCCTGGGGGCAGTGGCAGTGTAGAGCAAACTGCTGAGGAGGGAAGGCACTGAAGCAGGCTGAGTATCAAGAGCCTGCTTTTACAGGTGTGTCTGTCCCCTGCATTGGCAGAGGGGCACAGAGCTCTAGCTGGGTAGTTCAGCACTAGCTCCTCAGACAGGACCGTCTGGGAGGCTGATGTGGAGGCAGGAAAAAGTGAGCTGATGTGTATCAGAAGCCTAAGGGCTCACCCTAGAGTGGTCTATGGTGTTTTGTAATTGTAACATTAGTACTACATCCCCCAGAGAAGTCTAGACACCTCCTGAGGAGGGTGAAGGGAGTAGTGGGAGGTGAGGTGCTGGGGACCCCAGTACAGAGCCCAGGTGTCTGCAGCCTGCCATCTACTATCAGGGTTTTTCTTTCCAAGTCAAGAAAGGCCTCTGCCTTTTGGAAATGCCCCTATGCATAACCCCCTTTCAGTTCAGTGCACAGAAAGCGGTCTGTTCTCGTCCACTCTCAGTGGGCTCTGAGACTAGCAACCCGGGGTGGTGAGGACCCTGGCTCCACAGCTCGGCCAGGGAAGGCCTGTGTCCTGCCTCCTCGTGCAGGGGTGCCAGGCAGGCAGGCAGGTAATAGACAGCTGTGCCCATCTTCTTCACCACTGAAGTTTCAACAGGCGCCCTTCTGTGCCAAGCGCCACCTATGGAGAAGGAGCTGGCAGTAGGAGAGACGGAGGGTGACAAGGTGGCTGGCTGGGGAGCTGCTCGTGGATACTGGGGTTATAAACACAGCCTCTTCCTAGCATTGTCCTACAGGCCCCTCAGGCCCGCCTGTGCCAGCAGCTCAGCAGACTGCGATCCTGTGGTGGGCAGGAGCCCACCGGCAGGGCTAACGAACACACACCTGGCACACGCTGACACACTGCACACAGGGGTTAGAGGTTCACATTTAGAAGAATTATCTCAATTCTTTAAGACATGATTATCTGTTCTTTTTTTTTTTTTTTTTTGTGGGTACCGGGGGTCGACCTCAGGACCTCGCACGCCAGCAGGCGCCCGTGCCGCTGAGCGATATCACCGGCCCCTTTTTCGTATGTGGGTTCCGGGAGTCGAACTCGGGCCCTCGCGCTTGCGGGGCAGGCGCTTAAGCCGCTGAGCCATCTCACCCGCCCTGATTATCTGTTCTTACGCTAAAAAAATATTTTAGCATGGGTATGTAGAGAAAGCAGCTAAGTAACTGCTACGCAGTACCTTACACCTCTGCACTCACGTACATTAGAACTGAAATGCTGCCCCTATGCTAGGACCGCACTGGAAGCAGCACTACGCATCAGCTGCTCCTTCCTTGGTGGTACAGGTGATGGCGAAACCCCCACTCGTTACTGGGCGGACTGGAGATCTACAACTGTTTTTTAAGGTGTGCTCTTCCAGGGAAGTAAGTGCAACAGCAATTCGAGCAACAGCAATTACAAAACAAGGACCCACACGAAGCTGGGAAAGGGGGATAGATAAAGAAACCTGGTGCAGAGCTCTTCCCAACCCTGGGCCCAGATGCGGGCCAAGGCCATGTGGAGACAGCCAGCTCCAGAAGTGTGGGCAACACTGTCTCCTGGCCCCACTGTCCCAACCACAGGGCTCCGACGGGGCAGCCCAACCGGCTCCTCCATCTCCCCACCACCTCTGCCTGGGACTTATAGCTGCACTGTTTCTTGGCAAAAACTATGAATTCAAGGGTAGTGAAGCAAGTTGGTAAAGTTTCCTGGCACCAAACCCTACACAGGTCATTCTTTCCCCTCTCTCCCTGGCAATTCAAGGGCTGGACGGGACAACGATTCAGAACATTTGAGGCGAGATGCTGGGCACTGTGCAGAACATCAGCTGTGTCTGGGTGCAGCCACCTTTACAGATCTTTTTCCAGCAGGCGACTGGTTGTCTTCCAGTAACGACTCTGGTAATTAAAGCGGTGTTCTCCTGGGCTCCTTCTTTTGTTAACCAACTGAATCGAATCCCCTAATCCCTGAAGGAACCTGACACTGTCAGTAGCTCTGCTGCTAATCGTTAAATACCACCCTGCGGCCTCCATGTGCAGAAGGCACAGGCACAGAAGCAGCATCCTGCAATCGCGGCCTCCTAACACCACCAACCGCAAGCCCAGCAGTGGGGACGCGGCCTGGTTTTTCGGGGAAAGGCGAAGGGAAGAGAGGGAAGGTCTCTCGGACCTGACCTGCTGTAAGCAAGACCAGAATGAGATGCCCACAGAGGTGCTCCTAATCAGGTACTCTTTTTAAGATTTAAAAACAGGGCAGGTCAGAAACTTTTTTATTTATTTGTTACCAGGAATCGAACTCAGGACCTCACACTTGCCAGGCAGGCACTGTGCCGCTGAGCTATATCCCCAGCCCAGAAACTTTTAAAAACGTTTTCAAGTATTACCACTATATTTATACAGTACAAAAGAACTAAAATAGCCCAAGATAGTGTTTCTTTTTGTTTTATTTTGAATCTGAGACCCGGCTCCTCCTTTACCTAGGCCGGCCCGGCTGCTCCTGACAGGCAAGGTAGGTCTCCCCTTCATAGCCTAGCTCTTGACCCCATTACTTTGCTAGGCCACTGGAATAAAGGCCCAGCTGCTTCCCCACTCCTTCCAGACCTGCCCCTCGGTCCCCAGAAGACTTTTCTACTGTTACTGTCCACCTGCCCTGGCCTTCAGCGTATGGCAAACCCCATGGCCAGTTAGTTGCTCTTCAGTGCTCTCCTTCGGCCTGCAGGCTGCAGCCAGTGCAACTCCTCTCCTCAGAGGACGGGTCCCAGTCCACATCACTTCCTCACAGCTACCGCCCCTTCCCCAACCACCAGAAGCCGCCATGATGGTGTGTTCTCTCCTACACTTGCCTCTCTCTGGCACACATGGGCTTGCCTCTGGGCCATAACATAAGTAAGCCTGTCCAACATCCCTCAGCCTGTGTTCATTTTATCTGTGAGTACCCCAGAGGACAAGTACAACAACTGGACTATAATAAATATTCAGTAAACATCTGACGGAATAAGGATTTTCTGAGAATCAAAATTCACCTGAAATTAACTCTGAAAGGATAAAACTTGAGAAATACTAGATAGAGGATTGCCAACTTTATCTTGCCAAATAAGACAGAAATACTGGCTCCCTCATCTCAGCATGATCCCATAAAAGAAATGCTACTGTAGCTGGGCATGGTAGTGCACATCTGTAAAGGTCTTCGGGAGACTCTGTCTCAAAAATAAAAAGGGTGGGGATGTAGCTCAGAGTGAAAGCCCTGTGTTCAATCCCCAGTACAAGGGGTAGGGGGTAGGGGAGACATTGTATCTTCCCCAAAAGCACAAAAGATATACTTAATCTCCAAATAAAGAGTTCTTTAACTTGATTACATTTAGAGTTAGAGCAAAATGACTACTTTGTTCTCATTTTACTTCTCATGGGCCACTGTCTGGAGGAGTGGCTCTGAAGGAGGTGTCACAGGCCAGCGGGGGTGGCCGTCTGGTGCGCTGGGGAAGCCACTGTCAAGCAAGTCTCCCTCGCTGGGTAGCTTTGTCTACACAAGCATCAGCCCTTTCTCCTGGGCTAGGAAACCTACGGTGGTAATAACTAAGCACTAGAAATATACACTTTCCTTGTCAATATATTTAATCCTCACAGAAACTCTTAACAGACAGATACCTTCACTGGCTCTGCTTTACAAAGGAAGTAACCGAGGCAGAGAAGTCATGTGACCAAGCTCACCCGACTTCAAGTGACCGTCCTGGGGTCTGGGGTTCCAGAGTCAAATGCTTTTAACCCCTCTGCTGGGCCGCTTCTCGAAAAGGTATGAAAATCGTGGATTAAAGAGCTAAGAGGAAACAGCCACGTCCTGAGTATACTCAATCTCTGGAGCCCAACACAATCGAATACTAACCCTCTTACCCAGACCTCCACAGTCATGGCTGAAGAGCAGAAAATATCACTGTGCAGACTGCTAACAGGAGGGCGTGAGCCTTCGCACCCCAGGGTGGAGTCTCCGTCACCAGCACCCGTGAATTACAGAACTGTCCCTGCTCGAACCAACTTCCGGTGTACTGAGATCAGAAATACCGGTCGGTAGACATGAGCACGAATTAAGAATTCTGCACAAGCCTAGGCAAATTGCTTTTTGCTTCCTACACCAAGAAAAACTACATGGACTTAACAGGTCGAGCTGTGAGCTAGACACAGTGGCCCCCGGTGACCTGATCACTAGGCCGCAAGCCATCCAGCAGCTTGTTCCACTGGAGAACTCTCCGGCAGACAACACGCGCCCCTGCGACATGCCAACAGGTACATTCACCCGCCGCCTGGCTCAAACGCAGCGATGCCTGCACAATGTCTGAGGACACATGGTCCCCACCCACGAAAAGACTCACACGTGAGTCTACTAAAAAGCTGTGGCTTCCAACTGCATTCAAAACCATGCAGGTGCTCAAGGGCACCGAGGTGGGTCCCCTGAATCTCTTGTCAACCACTAAATCCACCTACTGATCAAGATATAAATAGAAGATTATTCCACTTAACCAAAAATAATCTGTAAAAAGAAGGAATAGATTTGGAAATAACTTGTTTGAAAATACCAAGGCTGTCACGAAATGGTCTGAAGTCCAGCCCCTCTCAGATTTCCTGGACCATCCTGACACCGCAGAGCAAGACTCAGCACGGAACCACACAGAAGCCTTTATTTTGTTTCACTGAGCTGCTGGTTTAAATAAGGACTATTAACGTTTTAAATATAATAATGCCAATACGGGAATCTTGTTTTCTCCACAGACCTCCCAAGCTCCGAGAGTCATTCGTTCACATCATTTTTTTCCCCCACAGCCGAACACTTATTTCCTGAATTCATTTTATTGGAGTTCAGCAACAGGGCAAGAGGGATTTCGCTGCTGTTGGTTCTATCGCCACATTACCTTTTTAAATGTTTTTGTTGTTGTTTGTTGTTCCTGTAAGAAAACCACAAAACCATAATTCTGCCACTCGATCCAGAGAGAGAAGAAAGGAAAAAGCAAAGTCATAAACCTGTTCAAACCACCTTCCTCCATCTCGTAAACATTTTTCTATTTATCAGCCATTCATTATATGTGCAATCTTATTATCCCTGCACAGCATCAAAATGACATCCGTCAGGGTCACCCTGTAAAATATACATTGGCAATGTAACATTTAATGACGAGAGGGGGGGGCGAAAGACGAAGGGTGCATGCACACTGCAGGACGTTTTAAAGGGACCATCATTTATCTCTGTGCATTTCCCGAGGTGATAATTGAATGACAGGGGCTGGAGGGAAATCCATTTTTGAGCTCAGAAAAGATGGTTAGGAGAAAAATGTTTTTGTATTGGAAGCATGTAATGCCTGCCAGGAAATGAGAACAGCTATTCTAACAACACTGCTTCTTATATTTTATGGATTTTATGGACGCAAAGCAAATTATCATGTACAATCCATTCCTGCAAGCTGGATTTTAAAATAAAGGACAGACTTCCTCATTACAAAGAAAGGAAAGAAAGAGTATTTAATTTCATCAGAGCATGACATTTGTTTAATAAAAGCACAGGCAAAAATTATTCTTCACAGCTCAAAAGCACAATCATGATACCATACTCTCTTCTTAGATGTAAATGCCCCAGCCTGAATCTGGGGTTTAACCTAAGGCGAACATCTTTGGAAACCCAACAAGCCTGCAAACCAAACCTGTGCTCGCCTGTGCTCTCGTCCTGCATGCCTGGCCAGAGCAGCTGTTTCACAGGGCCTTTCAGCATCGAACCATAGGGCGGAGACGAGGACTGCAGCATCCTCAGGCTCAGCTGTGTCCTTTCAAAATTCATGTTCCTTTCCTAACCCCCAAGATGTCAGAATGTGCCCTTACTTGGAACTGGGACTTTAAAGAGGTAACTAAGGTAAAATGAGGTAATTCAAGTAGGCCTGAATCCAATGCACCTGGTATCCTTCTAAGAAAAATCTCGGTACAGGTACTTTATTTATGTGTTAAAAGTAAGAGATCACTCTCTTGATTCATTCAGGTAGGGCTACATTCAAGAATGAAAATGATTTCCCTCTCTCCAGGGAAGCTGGAGTATGAAATGAGAACAAGAGCGGTGCTGGCAGAGTAGCTGTGTGTATGCGCTGATGTGCGCTTGGAAGCTGCCAGAGCATGTGCTGTTTCTAACAAATCTGTGAGGACCCACGCAAGCCCTGGCTTGGTACTGCCACAGAGGCTGGTCTGTGGTTCAGTGACAGTGGCACTCTATAGCTGCCACTGTGGGCTGTGTGCGCCATCCCCACGCTGCAGGGCAGAAACACCTTTGCTGCACAGACGAAAGGTTCAGGGGGGGGTCCCCTCACAACATCCTGTTCCTTAATTTCATGACACCAAACTCTCCTCTTAGCTGTCAAAGAATATATACTTAGGTTAAAAATTATGTCTACTTGCAATGGATTCTATTGTTAAACTTTAAAAATATTCTCTTATGATAACGTGGGACACGCTACAGTGTCACAAACCCCGCAACAAAAATATGGTGGCTTAGATCACTGACTCCTTAAGTAGGAAATCTGAAAGTCTCCTCAGGGATTTAAATCAGAAACCATCTGCATTCTGATGCAGAGCTGAGGATGGGGAAAAAGGCACGAGTTGCTGCACGATCCCAAAGCCCCCTGCACCCACTGCCTCAGTGGGGCACAGCTGTCCCCTGGTCACACTCTGCTGAGTGAGCAGGAGGGGTCCGAGCTGGGACGAGCTCAAGTTTGGTTTCCTACTTACAGGCATCCTCCTGCCACTGCCCAGTGGTTCCCTCAGGACACGACATCAGTTCCGTGTTTCCCCACCACAGGGATAAAAAGACTGCACTGATGCACCTGGAAACTTCACCTGCTACTCCCAAAGCACTGACGTTAAAGCACCTCCTTCCCAAGGTGTGGTACTGAGATGAGTAGGGAGCCACTCCTGGGAACTGGAGCAGTCATTTCAACACAACTCCCAGATGGCAGCAAACACAGAGGCAGGCGTTAGCGTCCCAGGGCAGCAGCAGAGATGAGAGGCTGCATACTCACTGCAGACAAGAGCAGAACTGGCCTCATCTCCTAAAAATTCCTGTCACATACTGTATGATGGGGATCAGAAAGGCTCTGATACCACACTCAGAAGCTGTGATAGCATCTTCTTTGTCCCCTCTAGAGACAAAACGGCAGGGCTCTGTACACTGTTACTCAACTGTTCCACAAACTACTAAAAAAGCCAGGCTATATGTCTGTCAGTCCCACGTTCACTTCTGAGAAGTCCCAGCTAAACTTTCTGTCTCACTCTGGGGGCAAGAATGAAAGTGGAATATGGCTAGGCCTCCTGGGGCCCAGGGGTGACGACTGGCCATTAATTGCCAATCACAGTGTGCTCCTCAACCCAGGCAAACCACAATCCCTTCAACAACAGCTTAAGAAAGGAGCTCACAGCAGCCCCTTCACAACAGCTTAAGAAAGGAGCTCACAGCAGCCCCTGACCAGCCCCTCCCGCCTGCATGCTCCTCCAGAGCCTGCCCAACAGCAGTCCTGCAGGGCTATTTCTGCCAGCCACTAGGATCTATCTCCCTTTCCCCTAATTCCTAGCAAGATGAAGTCAAGCGTGGCCTTGGGCCTATGCTGCTCTTTAGAGAAGTACAGAGGCAAATGTAGGTCTTGAATTATTCTATTTTAGAATTTAACATGTTCACTGTGTAAAATGAACCAAAGTGCATTTTATATATAAGTAAATGGCTGAATTAATAATACCAACCTCTGTCACTGCCTCCTGAGTGAGCTATTAACCCTTTCCTGACAGCTTCAGGCTGCCTGTGTGCCCACAGGGCCATGTCACTTCAAGCAGCTGTGCCTGGGTCAAGCACTACCTCTGCCCATGGGAGCCTAAGTCACAACCGATCCAAGGAAGATCCTGGCCCTATGGCTAAAAATTGACTGGTATCACCAACAGGCTTGCGTGGAGTATGAAATCCCACTTTTTGTTCCTCCACAAAGGAAATCTGGAACTCCCTACATTCCTTCCCAAAGGAAATGCAGACTTTCCACCTAGGTAGGAAAGGAACTCAGACAAATTTAATGTGCACTTCTGTTCCAACTGGCCAAAATACAAGCTATTTAAGAATATTCAGGTACTGTGGTTAACTATTCTCGCCTTATAAATTGTTCACACAACCCAAAAGACAAAAATAAAATTATCATTGCACCTTGTGTTCTAGTGAGAAAACAGAGCTTAGAAAACTCTGGGATCTCTCACTCTAAGCCAAGAGACACTTTCCATATCTGGGCATTGCAAAGAATGAGAGCATTCACGAGGTCCTGAGAAGACATCAGCAGCACAAACAAGGCCTACCTCTGCAAAGGACCCACTCCAAAGCTCAGCCAAAGCGGAACCCTGAGGAAGTGCAGAGCTCCCTCTCCAGAGGTAGGAAACTGGACAGTGGACCCAGATCCGTGGGCTGGGATTTTCAAGCCAAGTTCACCTCCAAGACGTAACACAGGAGAGAAAAGTTTCTCCCTATCCCACAATTTTTCAAGGGAAGACTGAGACTTCGGGTGAAGGCAACAGTGTCAGCAAAGAGGGAGGATGAAAATATGACTTGGAGGAGTACAGAAACCTCACTCTTCAGATGGATCTAGAGATGCAGTGCAACTTGATTCAAATCTCAGCCAGTTAGTCTGTGGGAAGAAACAAGCTGATCCTAAACAATTTAAGGAAGGGCAGAAGTGCCACTCATCAAGACACTGCTGAAACAGAACAAGGCCAGGGACCTGCCATATCAAAGATCAGAAGTTCTTCTAAAACCAGACATTCAGGTACTGGGGGGTTCAGGGGTAGACAGAGACCCACAGAAGGAGCCCAGAAACATTCACATGTTTATAAAAGTCAATTCAATAAAAAAATTTTTTTTCACTTTTGATGTAACTGTCAAGAGGAAATCAGTGGGAAAAGGCTGGACTTCTCAACATGATACAGGGAGCCTGGGCTATCCACGCAGAAAACAAATCCAGAACGTTCTCCACTTCACACTGCACACAGCCACCAAATCCAGGCAGCTGAAGACAAACTTAAAAAACAAAATTACAAAACTCTTAGAAAGCAATAAATATGAGACTTCCTAAACCATGAATATTTCTTAAACAATAAAGAGGGCTAAACAACTTCATACATTAAAATTAAGAACATATTTATCTTTTTTTTTTTGGAGACAGGGTCTCTCTACGTACTTTAGGTTGGCCTTGAACTCATTACAATAGCCCAGGCTGGCCTCAGCCTCCTAAGTGCTGGGATTACAGGCGTGTGCCACCACTCCTTGCTAGAACATATTACTACAAAGAACATGCAAAGATATGTCACAGACCAGAAGATATTTGCAACATATAACTCTTACAAATCGAAAAGATAAAGACAATCCAATTGAAAAGTGAGCAAAAGATTTATATAGGTCCTTCATGGAGGAAGAAACACAGATGGGGAAAAAACTCATTATAAGATGTCCAATACTGTTTGAGGCCAGCCGCAACTACAAAGTGAGTTCAGGGCCAGCCTGAGAACTGGATAGGGAAACCCTGTCTCAAAAGACAAAAGACAAAAGACAAAAAAAAAAAAAATACGTCCAGTACCATTAGTAACGAGGGAAATAACAAAATCACTGAGATATTTCATTCCACCATGTTGCTAATCATTTAAAGGTCTGACTATCAAGTGTGTTGGCAAGGATATACAGTTACTAGAACTCATATTTATATACAGCTGGGGGTAAAAAAATCCAACAACTTGGCTTTATTTAGTAAAACAAAATACGCATGCTAGGGCCGGTGAGATGGCTCAGCGGCGTGAGCGCCTGCCCGGAAAGCGCGAGGGCCCGAGTTCGACTCCCGGAACCCACATACGAAAAAGGGGCCGGTGATATCGCTCAGTGGCACGGGCGCCTGCTGGCGCGCGAGGTCCTGAGGTCGACCCCCCAGTACCCACAAAAAACAAACAAACAAACAAACAAAAAAACGCATGCTTAAAACTCAGAATTACACTTCTCAGTATATGCTAAAGAATTCTGTGTATAGCACCAGCAGACGTGTATGAATGTTTACAGTAGAAGTATTTGCAATGAAAAAATTAGAATCAAGTGAAATGGCCATCAGCAACAGAAAGGCTAAGGATAACGTATCATACTCATGCCTGGAATATGGACCTACAGATTTTTCTTTTCTCTGTTTCTTTTTTAGATACAAGATCTTGCTATGGTAGCCCAGGCTGGCCTCAAACTCACACCAATCCTCCTGCCTCAGCCCCCCAGATTGCTGTGATCACAGATGTGTGCCACCAAGCCTGTCCCCTATAAAGTTCATAAACTTGCAAAACTAGACATGAATTTATCTTTGTGGATTCAAAGATACGAGGCAAAACCATAACAATGAAGAGGGGGAGGACAGCAGAGTGCTCAGGACAATGGCTACTCCGAAGGCAGGACAGGGATCAGAGTTTATAGAGTCTTAAAACTGCATGGCATGCATGACAGTTCATTATGTTTCTGCTTTTTCTTCTTTCTTTTTGAGACAGGGTCTTGCTATGTTGTCCAGGCTGGTCTTGAACTTGTGAGCAAGTGATCCTCCTGCCTCAGCCTCCCAAGTAATGGGGACTACAGGCATATGCCATCACATCCAGTTTATATATTCCTCCTTTTATATAATACAACTTTCATAAGGATTTTTAAATTCTTCAATATTTACTAAAAAATTTTAACCACCCAGAAGATATTAATCATTCCAACTTTGCCAACTAAAAAGGGTTTCTTGGGCCGGTGAGATGGCTCAGCAGCGTAAGCGCCTGCCTTGCAAGCGCGAGGGCCCGAGTTCGACTCCTGGATCCCACATACGAAAAAGAGGCCGGTGATATCGCTCAGCGGCATGGGTGCCTGTTGGCGCGCGAGGTCCTGAGGTCGACTCCCCGGTACCCACAAAAAAAAAAAAAAAAGGGTTTCTTATCTCTATGAAGAATTGGAAAATTATGTGCGAGCATTTCCTGTTCCTTAGACAACAGGCTTGAGGACTTACCAGCTTCTCTCCTCCCTGCCATCCTCAGGGTGCCGTGGAGCCACCACAGCTCGTCCCCACAGGTTTACCCACACCATGTTTCCTGCACCTGCCCAGGGGCCAGGTCAGCCCGAGCTTCGGATCCTAGCGTGGGCTTCTTCACCTCTGAGGGCTTCCCTTCTCCGCCTTAGGATCGCTCTTCCCCTGCGTGTCGTGCTCTCTTGGACAGTAGAGTGCTTAGGAAATGGCACTCCTCAGAAGCCACATGTGAGCTGTGCAGGGTGAGACCCTGCCCCCAGATTCGTCTTCAAAATTATCCAAATCAGCTTAAACGAAGGAGGGCTGTGCTCCTACGTATGACAAAAAGGACTTCTCTATAGGTGTTAACCAACTAACTACAGGACAAGCCGGCTCCAGCAGTATGAAGAGACTGGACTCGCATCAACCCACTCTTACTGTCTGCCGAGCACACACATGGACATGCAAGGTGTGGGACCCTCACCTCACGCAGGTGTCTGCGGGGGTGTTACCCGCTGTCCTGCCTCCACTGGCTGAGGGGATGAACCCTCAGAGAGGAGCCGTGGGAGACCATCGCCGAGTCACAATACCCCCCCCCACCAACGCAAAGCCTGCAGCAAGGCCCCAGCACCCCCAGACCTGGGTACAATAGCAGGTCTTTTCGTTCAGGTTGATAACAGTTCTTCCTATGCACAAAAACTGAAGACACAACCGAGGATTCACCTGTGGGTTGGGACGAAAAGTGAGGGAGCATGGAGAGTCCCAGAGCAGCTCCCTGTTTCCACGGGGCCCACCAGCTAAGTGCTGCACTATTTGGACACAGCTTTTCACCACAGGTGCAGGGCACAGCTGTGACAGCAGGCCCAGCTCTTAAACCACCTACCTCTGCCAACAACTCAGTCCTCTACCCCGTCAGGGGCAGACTGGCATCTGCCACCAAGACCCTGGCCCACCTTTCTATCCACCGGCCTGCCAAGATCCAGAGCCGAATGGGGGTGTGCTTCCTTGGCAAGAGTGACGGGCTAAAGACAAGGGTAGCGCGAGGCGGGGCACGTACAGGGGAAGGACACCCAATACCAGATCTGGAAAATCAAGAACCTGCCACTCTGCGACATTCCACCTCTGAACCCAGACGTGTTCTGGGACACATGTGTAGAAGCAGGAGTGACAGCAGACAGACGAGCAAGCACAGCTGGCGCCAAGAAACGTGCCCTCCTGCGTGAGGACAGCTTTACCACACCCAGAGGTTGCGCTAGTCCAACTCCTCGGCCTTCTCGCCCCAGCCTAGGTGCAGGATTTGCCTGTCTGAAAGGGAAAACAAGCCCTCACGCTAGCTTCAGCCCCTTCCTTCTGGGAGTCAGCTGCCATGGGAAATGCACGCTCCCTGACCCCGCCCAGGATAGGTTCTTCCACCCGCAGAGCTAGGCCCCCAATCTGAGAGGCGATGTTTTGACTCCCATCTGCCACTCTGGTTCAGACTCAGACAGGAGGGATAGTATTTAGAAACCTCCACCTAAAATCCCCCCAACTAATTCCTTTCTGCCTACCAAATACTTTTTTACACTATTTTTAAAAAGTGTAAACACTCAGGAGGCTGAGGCAGGAGGATCACTGCGAATTTGAAGCCAGCCTGGGCTACAAAGTGAGTTCAAGACCAGCCTGAACTACATAGTGAAACCCTGTCTCAAAAAGACAAAACAAAACAAAACAGAACAGAACAAAAACAAAAAACTGTATTTACCCTATTAAACTACGTACAATTAAAGCTTTGTTTTCTCAGGCAATTTTCCATTCCTATCTGCTATAAACATATATCTGAAAATCAGCTTGTCTAAGAAGGAACTCTTAATCTTTGATATTCCCCAAATTAACTTCCCCATATTAATAAACAGCATTTCCACCCTCATCTGCAGCCCATGCCCAAGTCAGAAACTCTCCTTGCCATTGTTCTTTTACCTGCCTTGCCCTACGCAGCGCCAGTGTCTCTGCTCCCACCTGGACCACGCTCCCTGCTCCTCACCTTTCTTTCTGACCAGTCCCACTCCACTCTTCCATCTTCCTGTCACCTCATCCATGATCACTCCACAGAATCCCACCTGGATCCACAACTTCCACTCTCTGCCCACCACAACACATTTTCCACACTGTATCTTGAAGATAACATTAAAAAAAAAAAACCAAAAATCAAAAAACCCTGATCGTACTCTATTTGAAATTCTTTAATGGCTTATCATGTCCCTAGCATAAGAGTCTAGTAAGATGAGGAAGAGCAGGGGCCCGGGGCCAAGAATGCCACGAACTGTGGCCTGGCTCTTTGCTCCTTCTGTGCAGCTGCTAAGTGAGAGCCTCTTGCCCAGACATTTGGGGGATGGACACGCACAAAACCCCCAGAACAGGGGTGGACAAGGCAGGCCAAGCCTGTCATGGGGCTTGCAAGACCACCAAACCCTGACCCCTCGCCATCACTACTTCTCTGCATCCTCCTCTGTGTTGCATACACTCCAGCCATACTTCTTTTCTTCTAGTTTCATGGTATCTGAAGATCGTTCTACGCCAGGGGCTCTGAACAGGCCAGGGGCAAGGGTCAGGGGAGGATGCCCCCTTCCTCATTCCTGAGATCAGAAACATGAAATCTTCAGATATACCTCTCTTAAAGTGAGCACCTCTGTTATAATTTCTCATAGGACCCAGAACTTTTCCTTTATAGCATTTACCATGATTTGTATTTAAACATCTAAAGGATCATTCACTTAATCTGTTTTCTTCATAGATCTAACATTTGTTGTACTGCTGTAGTTCTATCATCTAGCAATATTTACCACTGTGTAGATCTTTGACAAATATTTGCAAAGGGAATGAGTGTAAAGGAATCTAACATCAATTTGTTTACCTTTTTAAGAAATAACCTGCCAGGCGAGGTGACATGTGCCTATAAACCCAGCACTGGAGGCTGAGGCCAGCAGACTGCATGCTCGAGGCCAGGCTGGGGCTACATAGAGTTTAAGGTCAGCCTGGACTACAGAGAGAGACCTTTCTCAAAAAAAACCACCACTTATTACATTCAAGATCTCACTCCCCGTTTTTTTTGAAGATCAAAAATCTCACAGGACAGCGTAAGAAATAGAAATCAGGGCCGGTGAGATAGCTCAGCGGCATAAGCGCCTGCCTGGCAAGTGCGAGGTCCTGAGTTCGACTCCTGGAATCCACATAAAGGACAAAAAGGGGCCGGTGATATCGCTCAGTGGCACAAGCACTTGCTGGCAAGTGCGCGGCCCTGAGGTTGACTCCCGGTACCCACGTAAAAAAAAAAAAAAAGAAAAAGAAAAAGAAATAGAAATCAACAAAATATCACATTTAAGAAATTTTTAAAAAGCCAATCCTAACCAAATGCTTAGCAAAAACTTCTTTTCCCCTGGGTCTCACTCATTTCTCACTCTCTAAAAATTGAGCGAACACACAACATTTGATCTCCCCTCAGCACCCAACACCCACTCTGCACACAGCTGACATGACCTGCACCCTCCCTGTAGCAGCTTCCTTTACGCTGGAGTATTCCTGACTCACTACCAGTGCAGCTCATCTCCATGGGGTGGAGGTCCATAAGCCCGCACACCAGAACAAACACCTGCTGTGAGGACGTGGAGAAGTGCTTCTACCAGCCGGGCCATCCTGCCTGGAAAATTACCAGCCCTGCAGGGATGTCTACAGTGATGCCTTCAGCCATTTGTGAAGCAGCATTCTGACCAACGTAGGTGACATGCACAGAATAACAGGGCTGCAGAGAACATGATGTGCTGGGCTGATATCCAAAGGAGTCACTTTCAAAGGTTTCTACTTCACAGAAAATGACAGAAAAATTCTAAACTATATAGAGTATGGTTTTAAAAAAAATACATACATGCACAGTCTGAAAGCCAGGCACTGTGGATGCACACCTGTAGTCCCAACTACTTGGGAGGCTGAGGGTGGGAGGGTCACCTGAACTCACTCAGACCCAGGACTTCAAGACCAGCCCGGGCAACATAGTGAGATCTTGTCTCAAGGTCTGATACTACCCACAAAGATGTGTACCCAAACAGTCAAATAGTTTATTAGAAAAATACGGGAAGGCACAGGCGGAGGCTTACTCATGAGAAGGAACAACTGCCCCATGCTCAGAAAGGACTTCTGAAGGGAACGCTCCGTAAATTCTCAACACTCACCTGCCTGAAGGGTACCGCTTCGCTAGACGCTGACCTACATATTGTGTATTACTGTCTTATCTTTCCAGATGCTTCTATGAATTTATTTTTACTTTTTCATTTTTATTAGTGCATGTTTACAGTACATAATGGTTACATCATCATGGGGACCTGGTACATGTACACAACAATTCATCGGTTTTTCAGTCTTGTGCTCTAGAAGGACTCAAATATAATCACCCCATTAAGCATAAAAAAATGCCAGGGAAGAGACAATGTCCCACCCAGTGAGGCCCATGTGATCAGGGGCCCAAAGCCAGGAACCCTGGCACCTGCTTCTCTTCAGACTGCATCTGTGGCCTGACAGCAAGCAGTGGCCATCAGGAACGCCTTCTTCTTGCCAGCTTAGTCAGAAACCTGCTAAACTGCTCTGGTGAAGATTCCCTTTTCCATGTTTCATCTAATTCTACTCACAAAACGGGGTCAGTTTTGAGCTCAACAAGTAAGACGCTTTAATAATAATACGGAACGTTCACAAAGCACACTCAACACTGTCCAACAAATGGACCCAAGCACAAGCAAAGCATCATTTATTTTTCATGTCAGGTGAACCGTACAGGGCAGGTCAAATAATAACCCTCAAGTCCAATGCATCCAGAACTAGACGAGCACATAAACCAGGGACAAGTTAATGACCTCACATTTACTCGCATGGCATTAAGTATTACTAGTACCCTGGAAAAAGGAAGGGCTGTATGAGGTACCGTGAAACCCACATTTGGCCTGTAGCCCTGGCAGCTTCAGGACGGGGCTGCCCACTGGGAAGACCAAGCAGGGTTAGAGGGTTGGGATTTCCATTCCCACCTCACCTCCAGGGAAGGGAGAGGGGCTGAAGGTTAAGCTGATCACCAGTGGCCAATGATGTAACCAATCTTGCTTATGTAACAAGGTCTCCATAACAATCAAAAGGCCTCAGTTCAGAGAGCTTCTGGACAGTTGAACACTGGAGGCCCACAGAAAGGCAAACAAGAACGGAAGGCAACCAGGTGCCAGGAGGGCAGTGATGGAAGCTCACGTACTCAGTACCCTTCTGGACCTCACCCCATGTATCTCTCCATCTGGCTGCCTATTTGTATCCCGTAAAATATCTGGTTAAACATAATCACTAAGTGCAAATATAGTGTATCCTGAGTTCTGTGAGCCATTAATCTCGCCTGAGAAACGTCACGGAAATCCCAGTTTAGCTGGCCAATCAGACATTCTGGCAGCCCACATATATGAGCCCACATGTCTGAAGTGGGTACAGCATGGGGACTGAGCCTTCAACCTGTGGGATCGGATGGCACCTTCACCTGCAGGTGATGCTGTCAGAAATGAACAGGATGAGAGGACCGCCAGCTGCTGTCCGCTGCTGCAGAGCTGCCTGCTTATTGGTGGGAAGAAACTCCCACACCTCGAGGTCACAGAAGCCTTCTGTGTTGATTGTGGTAGTGTGAAAACACAGGAACAACACGATGTTTCTTTTTCTATACACTATAAATTGGAGTTAAAAAGATCTCAAAAAGAGATCACAATATAAGAAACCTTTGAAAACTTCCTTTGTTTTTTCTATTTACAATTTTGCAGGCAATGGGAAACTTCAGGTAACAGTTCAAGGTCCAACTTGCCACCAGGAAGACTGACCACCACTCACCCAACCTGGAGACTTACTCTGTAGTACAGTCTAAGAAAAACCCTTGATTTCTCCAGGCAGAATCCCTGCGAGCTCAGAGGCAGCAAGAGGGAAAGACAGAGACTAATGCTTTGGGAAAACCAAATTATTTGCATTTCTTCACATCCTATAACTCCAACATCCAATTTCTAATTCAGGGCCATGACTGACCAAGAAGCCTAACAAAAAGCATGATCAAAAATGGGTCAAAGCTGGGCATGGTGGCGCACGCCTGTAATCCCAGTACTCCGCAGGCTGAGGCAGAACGGCTGTGAGTTTGAGGCCAGTCTGGGGTCCATAGCAAGACCCTGTCCCAGAACAAAACAAAGCAAAACAAAACAATTTTTTTCAGCTCCATCATAGAGTGCTTACCTTGCATGGTGAGACCCTGAGTTCAATCTCCAGTAGCCGCCAAACACGTACTCGAGCCTGATAGACTGTACACAATTCCACATTGTACAATTTTGAAAGTATTTTTTGCTCTTCAGATACTAGACATAGTTTAGTTTTGACAACTATACACAGGCAAGGCCCTCTCCCCACTGACTATTCAGTAAATCCTCACTGGCATCCTGATAAGTAGGTCAAGTCACCTCCACTTTATGTGGGAAAGCACGGAGAGACCAGGTGACGGCTCCAAGGACAGAGGAAGCAGAGAGAGACTGCACACACGCCCATCTGCCAGCAACTCATCCAAGGGAAGGCTGCTCCTCATCCTGCTCCCACCCCACCTGTGCTTGAGAGGGCTAAGGTGCAAGTGGAAAGCGAGGACAGCCAGTTGTGCCTGGTGGCCCAGGCCTATAAACCCAGCACTCTGAGAGGCTGAGGCAAGAGGCCTGGGCAATGTAGTGACTTAGTGAGACTCCGTCTCAAAATAAAAACTGGAAAAAGGGCTGGGGATGTAGCTCAGTGTGAAAATCTGGGATTTAATCCCCAGTACTGGAAGAAAAGAAAAAAGTGAGGATAAATTACAATGTCCAAGCTACAACATCCAAGCCTCAACTCTTCGCCATAGTCACCTGATTGCTTCAGGAGATTATCGCCAAGATGAAATGAGATAAAAATACTTGACTGTTATGGCTGTGGCTAGATGTCCCCCAAAACCTCGTAAGGTCACAGGTGGGGCTTTTTCAGAAGGGGCTGCATCTAGAGTGTGTGATGCTGGAATTGATTCATGGTGCAATGCTAGGCTCAAGGGTACCACGATTAAGGGTTTGAGTGCTCCCACCCTAAGTAGCCTGGATAAGATATAAGGGACAGAAAGAGCTGTCCCCTGCTTGCCTGGTTTGCTATCTTCTGCCATGTCTCCCTGCTTTGGAGCCAGCCAATTATAGACTGAAACCTCTACAAACTGAACTAAATCAACCTTTCCTTCCTTAATTTTGGGTGTCAAATATTTTGTCTCAGCAAGGAGAAAAGTAACTAAGACAATGACCTAGTACTGTGAGCCATAAAACCCTTTACAAGTATACTTACTGTAACCTCCATGCAGCAGTTACCCAAAAAGTTATGCTCCTTTTTGTTTGCTTTTTTTTTTTAAGCAGGCTATGAATACTCTATGGGGAAAGAACACATTGTACTCATTTATATATCCTCATTATTTACCAAAGGACTCCAATGTCTGTTGAGTGTCTGGCTAGGTAAATAACTAAATGTAAACAAAGTAAAAAAGAAAACATACTTTAAAGGCCAAGCAGTCCAAAAGCATTTAATGTGGGCAGTTGTAACTAATACTAACGATACAGGTAAGATGTCCAATCCAGTATTTCCTTTAGTTGATGTTGCCTATTTACTCCCCGACAAAAGAAATCAAGTACTAGGAAACTAAAAATAAGCTTAACTATACCAAAGAATGAGCAATTTCCTCTTTGGCCTTGTTTGCATTACTAGTTCAGGGAAAAGGAACCTTCTCAGCCCAGCTGCGAAGGCATCCGAGGCCACGCAGGCTGAGGAGAGAAAGGTGCAGGAGATGGCATTCCTTAGAAAAGGGGCCTAACTGCTAAGGCTTGAACACAGGCTTGGAGCTGATGAAGCTAAAGAACATGACATGGACACCCTCTGAGTTCTGTAGAAAGTGCTGGCCCTTTTGGCACTGTCCCCTATTACCAAACTGTCTCACGCCTGACGAGAGTGATGGAATTTGGGAGGAATGCAACCAAATTCTAATGACTGCTTAGCTACATGGCAGATTTTTTTTTTTTTTTTTTTTTGAGACAGATCTCGCTATGTAGCCCAGGCTGGCCTTAAATCAGTGATCCTCCTACCTCAGCCTCCCGAGTGCTGGTATTACTGGCATGCACCACCACGCCCAGCTTACATGACAGATTTCATCTCCCTTTCAGATGTGTCTAACAATGACAACAGGCAGCAGTCTAATAAATCTGGTTTATTGTTAATAGTAATAAGTATTGCCTGTTACTCCTCTTCGTAATTATACTTACAAAGGTAAAACCAAACTCAAAGGAACTTTAAATTTGGGAGGAGGGGTATTGGGAATCAAACTCAGGACCTTGCGCTTGCCAGGCAGGCGCTGTGCCGCTGAGCTATACCCCAGCCCAGAGCTTTAATTTTTTTTGAGGGGAAATTCACACAACATAAAATTAACCATTTTCAAGTGTACAATTCAGAGGCACTTAGTGCATTTATGATTTGTACAGTCATCGTATCTATCTAGTTCCAAAACACTCATCATCCCCTACAGAGACCTCATCCTCTCCATTCCACAGTTCAAATTCTTTTTTTTTTTTTTTTTTTTTTTTTTGTGGGTACCGGGGGTCGACCTCAGGACCTCATGCGCCAGCAGGCGCCCGTGCCGCTGAGCGGTATCACCAGCCCTTTTATCGTATGTGGGTTCCGGGAGTCGAACTCGGGCCCTCACGCTTGCCAGGCAGGCGCTTAAGCTGCTGAGCCATCTCACCAGCCCCCAAATTCATTTTTAAAATGACATTCCTTGTGATAAATCATGCTTTTTCCACAAAGCATCCATTTATTCACTTTCACTAGCAGCTTTGCATTTTAAAGGTAAGGGAAAATTCCAAAGGTCCACAAGGATAATATCACAAGGACCAATACCACAAGTATGTTATCCAATCCATCATGTGATTTTATACACACCTGGTAAGACAGCTACTGAACCAAATGGCCTTCCCTGGGAGGAGATAAAAGGAGCTAACTCTACTTGAATGCGACACTCACTACACGAGAAGCAGCAAAACACAGTGGCCAAGACTAGCACCCAGGAGCCATGGTGCCCAAGTACAAGTCCAGCTGCCGTGAGAGCAGTGTGCTCTTTGGGCGAGGCAGCGTCACCTCTCACGCATCATCTGAGGACACCAAGGGCACTCGTGCCACGGAGGTGCATGAAGGGCAGAGTTTAGGTCTTCACAGCGCGGCCTGGCACATAATAGGAACTGAGTTCACATCCCTATCATCATTGCTTGCTTATCTACTTATTTATTCATATTTTTCAGTGCTGGGGGTTGAACCCAGAGCCATGGGCATGCTAGGCATGGGCTCCACCACTGAGGTAGCCCCATTAACCGTGGCTCCCGTATTTTTTCACTTCAACTCTGCATGGAGGGTCTGTGTCCCCCACTTCACAGTGTCTAAGAGAAGACTGGGTGGGAACCTAGGCCTCATATCCAACTCTGAGTTCCATTTGCTCAGCAACACTCTGTACAACCACAGCACAGTCTTGCCGGGCACTACACTTGGCAAGATTGCAGGTGAGAACGTGAAACCCTCAACACATCTGAAACTCTGTAAAAATGGCCAAGCCAACCTCGCTGCTGTTTTATCTACCATTAGCGCCTCAGTTCTCTAAGCCCGTAGGGTTCGCGGTCCTACACCATCCTCCATATGCCATCAGCTGTGGTCTTCTAGTCTTTTCCTCCTCCCCCTCCACTATTCCCTGCTTCAACCTCCTGTCATCTGTCCTGTCTGACTCCACGCTCTTTGTTCTCTGACACACTGGGCCAGAATCATCTTCAGAAAGCTGCCTTGGGGGCCAGTGAGATAGCTCAGCGGCATATGCACCTGCCTGCCAAGTGTGAGGTCCTGAGTTCGACTCCCAGAACCCACATACGAAAAAAGGGTCGGCGATATTGCTCAGCGGCACGGGCGCCTGCTGGCACGCGAGGTCCTGAGTTTGACCCCCGGTACCCACAAAAAAAAAAAAAAAAAAAAGCAAGCTGTCTTCGCCCTCCAGCTTCGATTCAGTAACAAACACTGCTTGAGCACCTATGCACTATGGTGGATAATCCTTGACTTCAGGAGCTTGGTCCACAAAAGAAGGCCTAAAATGCAAAGAGCAGAGCAGATCAAGGCCCTAGGAGAGGCACGGTACTCTGCATCCCCTAGAGATCAGAAAAGATTAATGAAAATGTACAGGGGTTCCATAAGGGCAGGCTTCTGGGCAGGAAACTGCAGGAAAACAATGGAAGAGGAAGACAAGAGGCCTGAGGTGCACACAGGACCAGAGCAAGAAGGGAGGCTCGAAAAGCTGATCTGGCTCCAACACAAAAGGCTTTGACTAGCAGGCCGAAGAGTGAGCAATGCACTTGGCAGATCACCTGTACAGCTCCTCAGGGCCAGGGGCCAGGTACACCCCACCCTGCCTGCCACGGGCCACCCCAACACCCCATTCCACTGCGCCCAGCCTGCCCTCCTTTTCACAGGGCTCCCTCCCAAAGGCCTGCTACTTGGCTTGGGCCCGTTCTCAACCTCCCGATCACAGAGGCATCCTCAGCTGGTCAAGCCTCGCATCTCCCTGAAGCGTGCCTCAACCTCCCCAACCTAAAACAACATCCCCGTCTCATAACTAATGCAGCAAATGCTGTCGCCACAACTTATCTGGCATTAATCACAGAGCGCTTCTGACACCTGTTACCAGTCTGAAATCAATTTTCCTTCTAAGTTTCTGTCTTGACTCACCCACTGAAGTGTGCCATGCTCTTTCTAACCCAGGGTAGGGGAGGAAGTGTTACCCAAATCTGGATGATCACCAGGAAATACTGAGGAGCTTCAGAACACAAATTTTCACCGATGGCTGATGACCAGCTTCCTTGCCGTACACCAAGCCCAGGAAGCTAGGGCTGAGCATGAGGCACGATGAGCAATCAGCTACTATAACAGACGTTTGTGCTTTTTACTTTGCATCTCAATAAGAAATTGGTACATCGACATGCACTCCTATGTCAGGAGAGAGAACCTCACCTATACTTAGTACTCTGTAAATGTGACGGGTACGAAATAATATTTGTACCTGTTTGCTAGCGGGCCTGCACAACTTTTCACATACTTCTCAGAGTTGCTTAGACAAGACTGCCTATGCATCTCTCTCTCTCTCTCATTTTCCTACTGAGCTCAATGCATCTACCACTCATTATACAAGCTCTAGACACTAACCTTGTTATATTCGTTATAAATATCCTCTCTGGTCGGTTACCCCCCCACACACACTGTAGTTTCAACACAGACAAACACATTACCATTTATTTCTTGAGTTGTATTTTTTGGTATGATTTCTTATTAATTCTTTCCCTACTTGGGGAACATCACAATGCTATATTTTTTAGCTGTCTGTAATCCTAGCATAATGGGAGGCTGAGGCAGGAGGGTTGTAAGTTCAAGCCCAGCCTGGGCAACTGTGTCTCAAAATTAAAATTAAAACAAAATTTAAAAAAGGGTTGCAAATGTAGCTCAGTGCAAAGGCCCTGGGTTCAATTATCAGTACTGGGCAGGTGGGGGGGGATCACCTCTATTTTCTTACACTTTTGAAGTCCTGTTTGTCCTGGCTCTACTTTACCTGGAGGTTATAATTTTATTTTTTCCCCTATGCTAAGTAAATTCTTCCCACACCACTTGAACCCATTAGTTATTCGATATCACTCAGGTCTGCCTCCATTCTACCCATATTTATCTATTTTGTATCACTTCCACATTGTCAGCTATTCTAACTTTACAGGTCTTATCTCATAGGGCAAAGCCTATCTCCCTTGTTCCTTATGCAGTTTCCTTGCTATTCTTAAGACATTACTTCTGGGCCGGTGAGATGGCTCAGCGGCGTAAGCACCTTGCCTGGCAAGCGCGAGGGCCCGAGTTCGACTCCTGAAACCCACATACGAAAAAAGGGCCGGTGATATCGCTCAGCGGCACGGGTGCCTGCTGGCGTGCAAGGTCCTGAGGTCGACCCCCGAAACCCCCCCACACACAGAAAAGACATTTCTTCTGCCATAGAAATCAGTCTGCTATGGGCTGGGGTGTGGCTCAGTGGCAGAGCACTTGCCAGGCATGCCAAGGCCTGGGTTTGATTCCCAGTACTGCGAAACAACAACAGCTTATAGCTCCACAAAAACTCTTTAAATTATGTTGAATTTATACAGTGATGAGAGACCAACAGTGTTTTTAGCCATCAACACTGGCATATCATCTCTCCATTTATCCATTTCTTTTAAAGATTTTTATATTTTTACATTTTTTTTTCAAATAAAGTCCTCACCTTTATACTTACTGCAAGAAATCTTACAGTTTCTGGTGCTACTGTGAACAGTATTTTTAATCTATTATATTCTTTTTCTTGGTTACTGCCGGTCCGTGGGAACACCACTGGTATTTTTAAATCTTTCATCTACAGCAATTTTTCTATGTTTTCATTTGTTCCACTAATAAAGTCTCTACGTTTTCTATATGGTTAAACATGTCATCAAAAAAATTACAACTCTATCTCTTCCATTTCTTACGCCACACACACACTCAGGAACAGGGGTTCTGCCTGTGTGTGTGTGCGCGCAGAAATCGGGCTCCACACCTAGCAATATCAGTGATGTCGATGAGCATCCTTACTCTGCTCTTTAAATTACGTGCTCATCTTTAAATATCTGGTTTAAATTTTTTAGCAGGGACTTGTGGAGGACCACCTGGACTGCTCTCCTTGAAAGAAGAGCAGTTATCTCCATCTTGGCTGAACCTGGCCCTATTTCCACGTATTGATATGTACAGAGCTGGCTAGGGCTTTTCCTTATCTCTTCAATTGGCTTTAAAGCAAGGCAAATCGGTCTAGCCGAGGTCTTGATATGCAGTCTTTGAAGCAAGGTAACAGGCCTGTGTTTCCCCACCCCTTTGCTCCCAATACATGGTTGAGCCTGGCAGGATGGAGAGCCATGCTCCACGCTGTCGGCTGGGATCAAGCCTCTAGAAAGAGGCTATGACTTCCCAGGGCATAGAAGATTACACATCAGAGCTGAAGCACCCCAAAACATTAGATACTATCTTGAATTGTGTTATGCAGATTACTCCTTCTGCATATCCTTCCCTCTGCATATTGCAAAGGTGATTTCCAGCCACCTACCTAGCCCAGCTCATGGTACTCAATGTACTTCCCGCCACTCTCACAGTCACTCACCTCCAAGCCACTCCCCTCCTTGAGAATTAATAAAACCCGAGTTCGGCCCTGGGTCAAGGCCTTTGTTCCAGTAACCACCATCTTGGCTGGACTTAGGACCCCTTGGCTCCCCACAACTATAAATAGGCCTTAGTGTCTTTATTCTCACCGTGGGTTGCACTGGAAGTGGTACATTGGAATTAACTCGCTAGAATTCCAATAACTTTTCCTTGGGATTACAAATATAAGCTTCCTGGACCTCAACGAGGACCGGGAAGGGCTTGCTATAAGGACTCTTTCAACAAAGGGCATGTCCTACTCTTCTCAGTCTGCTCACATCACTGTGACTACGTCCAACTAAAGACATCACATTTGTTTCTCAGTGCTTTATGTTATGTGAGAAACCACTTCCAAAGATGGGCACAACAATATCTCCTGTCCTACACATTCTTCTTTAATGGCATCTTGTCACTCTCTCATTAAAAGAGGGAGATCAATGTCTTCCCTTGGGTTTTAACTCACCTTGGTGACTCATCTGCAACCAGTACAATGTGGGAAGGTGACACTGCTGACTGCTGAGGCTGGGTCAGAATGGCCAAGAAATGCAGCCAGCCCTCACACTGGGAGAAGCCCAAATCTGACGTAGTGGCCACACAGAGGTTCAGCCGAGCCCAGCCTCGGAGTTACCATCCGCCTGAGACAGAGGAGTAAAGAAGACCACAACCATGGCCAGTCACCCAGCCACTTGTGTCTTCCAGCTGAGGCCCCAGAAACTGTGGAGAAGAGGAGTCACTCTCACTGTGACCTGGGCAGGATTCCTGAGCCATGGGGACACATGGACATATTAAAATGATGTTTTACAACACCCAGCTTGGGGCCACCACAAGCCGTGCAAAAGCAGAGGGCTACAGACGTGACCGAGGTCTCTGGTGCAGCTACCCTCGCCTCTCCAAGGTAACACCTGCAGCTACCGGGGTAATTTATACATTGCCGGGTTAAGGATGCTCTACATTTCTGTTCATGAAGCAACAGAGTAGCCTAAGACTGCACTCTGTTAGTTTCAATATCAAGTTTAAACTGACTTCTTTAAAAAAAAAGTTGAGAAGCTTTTCTTCCTAGTCTCTGAAATCATTTATAAAAGATTTATTTCTTAATTAAATACATATTTGATAAATTTTATCTGTAAGACTGGAGCTGCTAGCTGGGCGTGGTGGCACATGCCTGTAATCCCAGCATTCAGGAGGCTGAAGCAGGAAGATCACCATGAGTTTGAGTCCAGCCTGGGCCACAAAGTGAGTTCAGGGCCAACCTGAACTGGATAGCGAAACCCTGTCTCAAAAAGATACACACGCACACACACACACACACACCCAAAGACTGGAACTACTAGTCTACAGATGAATTGTTACAGATATAGGACATAGATACATGCCGTATATGTTTTACAAAAATAGATCACATGCAACCAAGGTAAAAAGTTTACAGAACAGAACAAGGCTGTTCCTGTTTAAAATACGTATAGATACATGCCCAGAAACAATCTGAAGCGAAGGGACAAAACGTTAACTACAGTAGTGGCCATCTCTGGATATGGAATTACTAGGGACTTTCATTTTCTACTGTCTACTTCCTATGTTTTCGAGGGGTAAAAATTACTATACAAGTTAAACTTCAGTATATTGAGATTTTTAATGTAGTAGTGGACTTCTGAGTCCATCAACCAGATTCACATTTTAAAGAGGAAGGGCCAGTAGTACAATTCTCAAAAAAAAACAAAGACTGCATGCTAAGGTACTTTTAGGGCAATGGGTCAATAAGTCTCAAATTATCCTCAGATGGCTCAGGGAGAACCCCACAAGAAAAAAGGTGAGTTAATGTGATAAAATGTTTATAATGGGAAAGTTAGGTAAAGGACATACTGGAATTCTTTATATTATTTTTACAAATTCTAACTAAAATTATTTTGAACTAAATGACTTTACAAATGGAATTGTGCACACAACAGCCAAATGTTTTGAAATTATAGTGTTACATATACAAAGATGTTCATGTGTCTGCATTACAGAGAATAGCTGGGAATAATCAGAATAGCAAGATACCTCTTTCCACTCAGTCCAAACCAACTCTAAAAAACCTAAGAGGTATTTGCTTACATACTACTTTAGACCAAATTTTCAGCTCAGGCAGAAATCGGGATTCACAAGTTTGTGGGGAAAGAGGTGAAAAGAACCCTCATCATCTCTTTCAGAAATCAAGAACTGACCAACACCCAAGCCCTAAAAAACCCATGCCTCAAAACAACGACATCGTCAGAATAGGCAGCAGCACCCCGGGTCGATGGGAAGTTAATGACTCCATGGTGAGGCCCGGAGAGTTCCCATCAGGAAGCCCACGTCAGCACAGGCGCATCCAGTGGCCAGTTTCTGTTTCATAATTTGCATATTTTTAGCGCAGAATCCAAAAATGATGAAGCTGTGTGTCCTTAAAGAATTCTGTCTTTCTGTGTGACCAAACTGTGACAGGCTCCCAGGACCTAACCCTGAAGGAAAGCAGGGCCGTATCTTTCCCAAGAGAAAGAGGCTGAGGGACACCAGGCCATTGGTCAACCGGAGATGCCATCACGGAGCCCTCTGCTAGCTCACCAGGGTCAGCATGTCCACAGCCAAAGGACACTGAGGGATTTGGCTGTAGCCAGAGCATCCACTGTGAAAGAATTTCTATGATAATAGAATCTCACTTTCCTTCTACAAAAAGCAAACCTGGCCTCATACTCCAGGATACTCCAGAGGTTCTGTGGAAAGCCCACTCTGTGGCCCACTCCCTCCCTTTATTATAGACAGCTAAGTTAGGTAGAAATATTATAGGCAGGCAGACAGGGCTAGGCCCTGAACACATCAAAACTGTGGCTGGAGGCTCATCTGAAGAAGATTAAAGTCACAATGGCCTGATTTACACACTTCCCTAAGGGATAGGTGGAAGTTTGAGATTATTGGTACTGCCCTTCTGAGATGTTCCCATATATCATCTCATTGGGGTGGGCCATCCTCTCCCACCCACTAAGACTAAGTAAGACTAAGACTAAGGCTAAAGAGAAGAGTAAGACTAGAGATCGTCGATTCAGGTTAATGATGTCATCCATGTGCACTTGCTCCGTGACCTGCTTCCCCAATGGATCAATGTCACCTAAGCGACTATACTTGCCATCTCATTGGTTGATCATAATTTGTCCCACGTTGTACCCACCTCATGATTTTGCTCTATAAAACTTCCTTTGAGAAATGGGCTCGCTGGCAACCCATTTGGGACCCCTCCTACCTCTCGGGAGCTTTTCTTATTCCCCATTCTTTTTCCCCAATAAATTTTCCTACTCTTAACCACAGTTCTTCCTTAGAATTCATTCTTTGACTTCGGGGAACACGAACTTGGTGTATCGGACATCTAGCAAGCTGGGAATTACAATCTCTCCCTGTATCACTTGGAGGTCATATATCATTCTTGGAAGTTCCACTGATGTAACTGGAAGGAGGTAAGAATTTGCTTTTGTTTCATGGATTCTGGATTGTGACTCACAACATCAAAATTGTCGCCCTTGTTTGTGAATTGCTCATGCCTTGAATTCTTCTGCTTTGTCTCTTTTACACATTGTTTTTTGTTGAAATGATGATAAATTTAAGTTGAGAACATGGGAAGATGACGATGTTTCTTTGATGCGACATTTTACTCTTACAGGCAAGGTCTTGTAATCCTGTTCTGTGTATGCTGCATCTGGACTCACCAGTTGCTGAATTTACTGGTGCTCTTGCTTGACCAGTTTGACTTGTTAGACGACAGTGCCAGGGAGAAGTAATGTTAGGGCGTCCCCTTGTGGACACTGATGTGAAATGCTGCAAAATGGGTCTTTTTATGAAATCTAGTTTATATTTAGGAAATATACATGTCTATTAATAAATCATGGGCTCCCAACTGTCAGTTAAAAGGCAATAGACCGGCAGTTGTTCTTAAGACTTGGGGGACAGGTTTCACTGGGACAGTCTAGCCTGATTGCCCCTCTACACTCTAGAGGGAATGTCAAGCATATTCTGCCTCCGCTTCCTTTCTGGTCTGACCCTTCTGCTGGTGAGGAGGGAATCATAGCTCTTGAGATTCCCCACCTGCACACTTTCAGGCTCAGGGTGACGATGACTCATGGGCAAGCTGTCTCAGTAACTCACTGTGAGCATGAGAAGAAAGACTCCCTTTTTCTAATCTCATTTCTGACCTTTTCTTGTCACTTTGCACTTTCCTTTTTTTGGAGGGATGTGATTAGAGAGAGAGGAACTCTGAACTGTCCCAATCTTTCCCTCCTATCCAACAACTAAGAACCTTAAAGTTGAGCCTGTAGAAAATGACAACGAAGACAGGGAAGTCACCTTAGTTGAGAGACACATACCCTGATTCTGGGTCAGATGAGACATTGAGTTTTGCCCATCCAGGAAAACACTCATGAAAGTGAAGAGGCTGGGGGTATCGCTCAGCAGCACAGCGCCTGCCTGGCAAGCGTGAGGTCCTGAGTTCAATTCCTGGTACAAAAAAAAAAAAAAAAAAAAAGGAAAGAAAGAAAAAAGAAAGCGTGTCTGGGCACAGTCTCCCAGGTGCAGGAAACGGAACCTGAAACCCTGTAGGAAGAATCAACTTCTGGGTGAGACCAAAAGGAACTATTCTGTCCAAGCATAGTAATTAACGGACTGAAACACATTTAGTTCAAGGGAGAATCCCCAACCTCATGGCCCTCTCACCCCTCCTAGCTCTGGTTCTCAGCATTTATGTGCACAGGGGAGGGAAACTCTTTTGCTAATGTGTAAATTGGCACGATGGGTACAGGTTTTAACCTGTGAGTTTCATGAGTGTGTTGCAGATACAGACCTAGAAATTTCAGCATGGAATTTGAGTAAAACTTAGCCTTGTCTTGCTGCTAGGGAAAGACTGCCTAGGTGATTAGGTAGACGGCACAAATGTCTTGAGACTTCTTTGCCCTAGGGCCCAGGGCAGGATTTTTCAGAGGCAGTACTTGATGCTTTCTATCTCTAGAAGCGATCTCTTTTGCAGGCTGGGAAGTGCCCCAACTACTTCCAATTTGCACTTTGATTTTTCTTCCCCCTCACTCTCTCTGCATAGCCTACCTACCCGCACAGAGGCAAAATGGAACACAGAGGGAAGCACTGATTATAATACTATTATAATACTATTTCACAACTACAACTGCACCATAAGAGAAAGGGAAAATGATCAGAATTACCTTATGTTCAGACTATTTTTGCATTAATAGATAATAATCCTTATGTGTTCAAAATGTAAATGTAAGCCAGAGGAAAACCAGACAACTCTGGCTCCTCAGGCCCAATCAGATACACATACTGTTACTGAGCCTGAGGCTCCTTCCCTTGCCCTTTGCAGCCTAAGGACCAGGTTTCCAAGGCAACCTTAATCAAAGCCTCATCCACTATTACCGAGCCTGAGGGGGGTTCCCCTCACTTGCTCTCAGTGACCTCAAACAGATCACACAAGATCTGAGAAAGTTTTCAGATGACCCTGGTAAGTACACTGAGGTCTTCAGAGGACTTACTCAGACCTATGAACTAGACTGGAAGGATGTAACGTTACTCTTCAGTCAAACACTGACTTCTAATGAGAGACAAGTAGCATTATAAGCTGCTATTACATGTAGAATGAATATCATACTGTTAATTTCAGAAGGCAGGCAGCCAGGGGAACAGCTGGTTCCTACTGGAGTCCAAGCAGTCCCTACCCAAGATCCCTGCTGGCCTACTAACCAGACTGGAGACTGGAATAGGAGACATCTTCAGATATATATTCTTGAAGGTCTAAGAAAGAAAAAACTAAGCCCTTCAATTATTTTAAATTATCAACTATTCATCAGGAAGAAGATGAGAACCCTTCTGCCTTTTTAGATTGTTTACAAGAGGCATTAATGAAACACACATCCCTGGCTCCTGATTCAATAGAAGGACAGATTATTCTTAAAAACAAGTTTATTACCCAGTCAGCCTCAGATATTAAGAAAAAGCTACAAAAGATGGCTTTTGCTCCAGATAGCTCATTTGATACTTTAGTGAGAATTGCCTCCTCAGTATTTTATAATCGAGACCAGGAGGAAGCTAAGGGGAGAAAACAAAGAAACCAAGGAAAAACGACTGTCTTGGGTGCGGCCTTAAAAGAAACAGACTGTAATTCTGATTCTCAGAGCTGTAAGAAGAACTCAAGAACTAAACTCACTTGCTACCGCTGTGGAAAGAGGCCACCTTAGGAGGGGCTGTGATAAGAACCATCACGACAAGAGGCCCCGAGCCATGCCCTGATCACAAAGGTGACCACTAGAAGTCGGACTGCCCCTGAGGCGAAGGCCCCAGGGATCAGACCCATGTTACCAGTAGGTCCAGCAAGACTGAAGGGCCCCAGGGTACTCTCTGCCTTCTCCCTCTGGCAGGACTGTCCTCTCCACAGAGGAGCCCCGGGTCATCATGACTATAAAGTGAAAAGAAACCAGCTTATCGCGGGTCACTGGCGCTGTCATTCAGTCCTTGTTTTCAACCCTGGCCTGCCTTCCAGCCATCATACTTCAGTGAAAGGAGTCATTGGAGACAAGGTAACTGCCAATTTCTCACAATCCTTTGGCTATAACTGGGACAGTTTTTTTATACACTCCTTTATAATTATGCCTGAAAGTCCAGTTCCCCTCCTGGGGAGAAATATCTTACCTTGCTTGAATACTGTTATACATGCACCCAGGTCAGTTAAGCTGCCTCCCCCTTGTGGAGACAGAAATAAATCCTGAAGTATGGGCAACTAACTAAAGGTAGAACAGGAAGAGCAGTAAGAGCTGCCTGGTACAAATACATCTTAAAGATCAAACTGGTTTTTCCTCACCAGAGATAATACCCTCTAAGGCCTAAAGTTAAAAGAGGATTATTGCCTATAATTGATAACTTGAGGGCGCCAAGTCTAGTCAAACACTGTAACAGCCATTGCAACACTCAAATCTTGGGAGTTCAAAAACCCAACGATGGGGCCAGGGATACAGCTCAGCTGCACAGCGCCTGCCTGGTAAGCACAAGGTCCTGCATTCGGTTCCTGGTACCAAAAAAAAAAAAAAAAAAAAAAAAAAAAAAAGAAACAGTAACAGAAAAAGAAAAAGAAAAGGGAAAAGACCTAAAGACCCAATGGGGAGTGGAGGTTGGTGCAGGACCTTAGATTGGAAATGAGGCAGTACTGTCCACTCACCTGGTGGTACCTAACCCGCACACTCTTCCTCCTCAGATCCCAGTTGGTTTTCAGTGTTGGATTTCAAAGTTGCCTTCTTTAGTATTCCTTTACGTATAGATTCCCAGTTTCTTTTTGCCTTTGAAAGTTCTCATGACCAGGCCTCTCAGCTGACTTGGACTGTCTCCTCAAGGGTTCAGAGACAGTCCTCAGCTTTTCTGGCAAGTGCTTTGCCACCACTTGGTGTGTTTTGAATTTTCCTAAGTCACGGTCCTGCAATATGTACATGATATACTATTACATGGAGCCTGAGAAGAGTTCCCCAGACGGGGCACCCGTGCTCTGCTGAATTTTCTAGTGGACAGAGGTTATAAGGTCTCTAGGTCTAGGGCACAACTTTGCACCCTTGAGGTAAAATACTGGGCCTTATCAGATCTAAGGGAACCTGAAGGCTGGGGGAAGAGAGAATGAAACCAATGCTTTCCTTCCCAAAAACCAAGACCCTAAAACAGCTAAGGAGATTCCTACGAATTACAGGCTTTTGTCACCTTTGGATAGCTGGGTATGGTAAGATCACACGACCCCTCTCCCAGCTTATAAAGGAAGCCCAAAAGGCAGATACCCACATTTTAACCTAGAACTTGATTCCCAAACTGCATTCCAGAAGCTTAAACAAACACTTCTAAATGCCTCAGCACCGATCCTCCCAACAGAACACCATTCCAACCTGTATGCCGATGAAAGGCAGGGCATGGCTTTGGGAGTGCTTATGCAGGACTGAGGACCTGCTCAACAGCCTGTAGGATATCTGAGTCATGAACTAGACACTTACCAAAAGGATGGACTACATGCTTAGGGCTGTGGCTGCCGTAGCTCTCCTCGTACCAGAGGCATCCGAGCTGAATTTAGGCAAAGATCTCACTGTATATACACCTCACAATGTGGCAGGACTTCTTCCAAAGGGAGCTTATGGCTATCAGACAATCAACCTCTTAAATACCAAGCTCTACTTCTAGAAAGACCAGCCATTCAAATAAAGACATGCTCCTCCTTAAACCCTGCCACCTTTCTACCAGAGAAAAAAGAAACTGAAGCTCAAAGACGTGACTGCGAACAAGTAACTCTCCATAGGTATGCAGCCAGAGAAGGGCTGTCAGAAACTCCCCTTACGGACCCTGATGTGACCTCTTCTGTGATGCCAGTTTCTTGCAGGAGAATGAGACAAGGAAGGCAGGGTGTGCAGTAGTGACTCTACATCAGACACCTGAGAGTCCCTCACTTGCCCCTGAACTATAGTGCCCACCTAGCAGAACTCATAGCTCTGACAAGGGCTTTCTAACTCAGTGAAGGACAGAAAGTCAACATTTACACTGATGATGATTATATATGGTTAACCCCCACTACAGGACACCTCAGTAGAAAGGCCCTCTTATGTTGGGAACAGAGAAATCACTTCTATTCTCATTGGCCTAACTCTAGTAAATACTTAGGATACATACCCCGAGCAGGGTATCCACCCCATAACTTTACAGGTTGAAGACTAGTTTGCAACAGACTGGTTTATTCGCCACCCTGGAATTAGATAAAGAGCCCCCAGCAACACTCACTGGTCCTGTGGAACCAATTTGTGGCCCTGGCTACCCACTGGATGGATAGGGAGATCCATGCTGGGATTTGCATGGTTACAAGGCAGGAGTGTCAAAAGTATCAACAAACCTGCAATCTTGCCCCATCTACAACATCGATGGTCTACCAAGTGTTTCACTGGTATGATCATTTGGCTATTTTTATTCCTTCCCCAGGATTAGAGGTTGTCATGCAACACATCAAGGCCTTGACTAACTATACTCAACAGGCCTTAAACGACACCTTGACTGGTCCCTCTCTCTCCCAAATGAAGTAAAATTTATGAGGCAAGCAGTCCTCCAAAATCTCAGGAATGCGCTGTTTGCTGTGTCGGAACGCAGTGCCACCCTCTGCTGGTTTTGAGGTAGCGGAGCTGTCTCACGTGTGTGGCCCTACCTTCAAGACGGCACGCGTGGTCTGTCTCCCTGGGACTTCACCTGTGGGCTTTGCGTAAGAAAAATGAGAGTTCTTTCTATGAGAAAACGATTTCAGTTCTTAGGCGAAGATGGTATGAAACATCATAGTTCTCCCTAGCTCACATCTTACCCCTAAAACATTACAAGATATTTTGACTTGTTCAGGGCACTCCTACACAGCATTTCACGGGCTTTTGTTCACATCCCCAACCATACTCAGAGGAGGAGTCATTTTCTATAGCACACGTAATCTTTAAACCAAAAAGAAAGTATATTACTTACAACAAAATGAATCTTTTCTCTTTTATTTTGAAAAGTCCTCTTGTTGTTTAATGTGGAGGTTGTTTAACGTGGAGTATTTTCATGCTGAAAGCCTATTCCAAGTAGGCATTTGTGCATCCCTGAGGAACTTTTGATTTATTTCCTCAATTCTGCCCTCCTTTCTCTGTGGTTCAGAAACCTTTAATGATCTGTGAAGCCTGGAGACTTCAGTGCAAAACAGTAGTCATTTTACGAACCCCTCCCACTAAAAGGCCTGCTGGTTTCCACATGCTGGGTTTTTGACTCCCTGAAAAACTGACCTCACAAAATTTGGTTGTACAGCAGGGCATCCTGGGTTGGGCCCTTGATAATGCTTTTGTGAAATATTTTTTCCTCTTTCTCTCCCTTTCTTTGAAAAGCTGTAATGAAAATCCCAGGCTCTCGGCCAGCCTGGGGGATGTGATACGGTAAAAAGGTTTCTGGTGCCCTTTGTTACTGCTCGGCTTTGATTAGGTTTGTTTCCCTAAGCTTAATTTTGCCCCCTTTCCCTCCTCCCTCATTTTCCATGGCTAAGAAGGCTGACACAGCCAAGGTTAAACATTCTGTTGTGCAAGCTGCCGTAGCCCAGTAGTTAACGGCAGAGGGAAGAAAAGGAAAGCAACATTTTCCCTGAGTATTTGCATTTCTTCTCCCAAGGCTGCCTTTTCCTTTGAACGCAGACAAGCTCTAGGGAAGCCACTGGTACTCAAGGCGCTCCAGGAAACCCTTGTGTAACTTGTCTAAGTGAAAGTCATGGCAGACCTCTCTCTGGGGTTTGTATCAGGTGGAGGGAGGAGACCTCTGCAGCAGCAGTCAACAGTGGCACTCCTTTGATCTTTCTGTGGTTCTCCATTTCAAAAGAAAGAAGTGGCTGCAGCTTTGTTGTTGTATTCTTTTAATACTGACCTCATATTTATAGCTCTTTTCACCCTTGCAGTTGAGAACACTTTACAGACATCATTGCACCAGGCCTCCCAGCAGGCTCTTGGAGGTGCTAGTATTATACCCATGTGCTGGTGAGAAACCAAGATATAGTGACCCCAGGAGTGGTGCCTGCCCAGGCCCTGCCAGGACAGGGTGACAAAGGACCTCCAAGTGATACAGGGAGATACTATAACTCCCAACTTGCTAGCATTACACTCTCCAGAGTGGGCCTCCCTGAACTCCAGCAGTGGTCCACCAAGTGACACATGAGGCTGATGAGACTGGGAACAGTGCTGTCTGGGGTGCAGGGGTTCTGGGCACGGAAAAGCCTCAGCAATAAGCCAAAAATCCAATCTGGCCAATCTGACAGCAAGCACCAGAGCCATGATTTCACCTTAAAATGCAAGACAGCTGGGCATGCTGGCACACACCTGTAATCTCAGCACTTGGGAGGCTGAGGCAGGAGGACTGCCACAAGTTTGAGGCCAGCCTGGGCTATATAGCTACACTCTGTCTCAAAAAAACCCACAAAACCAAAACAAAACAAAAAAAACCAAACCACGCCAGGACTCCTAGATTGGTTTGTGAAGAGCCCACTTGCAGAGATTTTTTAAAGGGGCAGGGAGGAATATTCTGGCACTGAGCTTTGCTTTCAACAGCTGGTTGGAAGTGAAAGCAGCGAAGAGATGAAAGCACAGTCTGCTCAGTGGGTGCTGTCTTAGGGTCTCGCCACGGTTCAGCAACACAGGCAGGAATGGGTTGAGGAGCTGATGGGTGCCAGGATGACGAGGGGGATGTGGTTCCTGGGGGGCATCTGGGATTGCCATCGCTTGGCCTCTGTAAAATCTGGTAATCCCAGAAAGGAGAAGGTGGCAGAGACAGCCCGGCCCTGGCTCTCTGCACCACAGGATGGTGGATGAGCTGTCCAAAATGATCGGCAGCCTGGCAGGAACGCTGCAGGAGTCAGGCACCAGGCGCACCTCAACAGACCACATGGCACTTCGAGCGTTCCCTCTGGCAAGGCATTTCAAACAAGCTTTAATATTTCAAATCAGCCTTTAGAAAGCTTCCCACCCAGAGAGCACACCTTCCAGAGCTCACGTGACGCCGAGCCTCCCCCGTCCTCAGCTCCTCGCGCTCCCGCCACAACCTAACACCCACGCCACGGTTCAGCAGCAACTCCACTCCAGCTTACGCTGTGGCAATGGAGCAGCCGGGAAGCTTCCAAGGGAGTCGGACTACTCTCTGTCTTCTTTTCTCACCATGCTCAATACGCTCTGCAAGTGCTTGACACCTTAATGGCATTGAGAAGAAACTGTAAACTTCTTACATTCACACTATCCAGTTAAACATCTTAAACTTACTTGAATTCTAGGGGAAAAAAAAAAATTGTGTGTGGCGTTAGGGACTGAACCCAAGGCCTTGTGCAGTCTAGGCAGGCGTTCTACCAGTTAGCTACCCCACACCCTGCCCTAGAAGAATTTTAATAACAAATATGAGTATTGAGGACATGACTGCTAACACACTAAGCATCTGGAAATGGTAATTAAAACACGATATTGTACAAAAGAAAACATTACCCTTTAGTTTCAGTCTAAGAAAAATATACTGCACAAATGGATACATATCCTATTTGTAAACTTTTTGAACATCTTAATAGAAATATAAAATGAGTACATAAAGAAGCATTACAGCCTTTAAATACATCTTTCTCCTCATCAACTGGGGGACATAATATGGTACAGAGAGGCAAACAGACCTCTCCTGAATCACCTTGTGGGTTTTCATGGTCAAAGAAGTAAGAGCTTCAAGTTTTGATCAGCAAATTTAATCCACAGGACAGAGCAAATGGAGGTACCACGTCACTAGCACCAGGGCCCAGCGCCAGTCACTCCTGCGGAGGGGCAGAAGGAGGGAAGGGGGTCTTCCTACGCTTCAGCGTGGAGACAAACGGCCAGCTGAGCTCTGCCTAAATTTCTGATCTACAAAACCATGAGACAGAATAAAGTATTTGTTGTTTTATGGCATCAAGTAAAATGGATCTGAAAGTTTGGGGATGGGGTGGGGAAAAAATAAAAGTCTGGGGGTTTAGAAACTTATTAAAAGGTTTTTTGTTCTTTTAACCCCACATATTCCCAAATGTTTACAGTCACAGGCTCTCTGTTTTGCTTTGTGGCACCAGCCATGCACACAGGTTCTTAGGTCCAGTCCTCTGGAATTTATTCCTACTGTCCCACAAATTCCAGATTCTCTAAAACTGAAACACCCCCCCTTGATAAACTTAAGCCCAGAAAACCCCTCAGGACTCCACGCACCTCCTCAGCAGATATGTAACACGGCACTTGTGAGGAGAACCAAATTTCGATCTTGGAGCCCTGTCTCCACACCAATGAACACCACTTCCCAGAGGCACTCCATATATGCTGCTCCAGCCCTCTAAAATAACCAAATACATGAAAGGCACCATTTCTTGCCAAACTGAAGGAAAAAAAAGAAAAAAAAAAAATCTAACTCCTGCACAGGGGAACAAAAAGACAATTTTCAGGCAGCAGCTGAAAATATATAACCAAAGCATCACTGAAGAAAATATTTTAATATTGTTCAGGACACCATCAGTGGTGTTACACTCACAGCTAAGACACAAGGGAAGCATCCCAGAGACTGTGTTCAAGATAATAAAATGGCATGTGGTAGTGACTCACTAACAGACTGAAAGAAAAACATCCACGAGCAGTCACGAGCAGTTTGCAAAGCGGCAGAGATCTGGCAACTCTGAGCCTCCTCAATCCCCCTTGGCTCTCACTTCCTTTACACACATACACTGATGTGCACATACACGCATACACATACACACACTCACTCACTCTTCAGTGATTTAAAGCCAAGCTGCAACTGGCGAATGGCTTACTCTACTGCTAAACACAGTATTTTACTCTTGATTGGCTCCATAAACCTGCTGAGAAAAACAAACAATGGGTTTCAACCTTATAAATAATCTAGAACACAGAACCGCCGGACAAACAGTGGAGTTGATTTATTCCCTACAATAAGCAGAACAGGAAGGCCCAGTGTGGCACAGTGAACTCCAAGTCCTAGCCTATCTTTGGACACTTGAGTTAACAAGGATTTTCTGTCCATTACACAAAGTCAAAGGCCTGAGACACCAGCATATTTAGCGCGTCTTAAAAACAGCAACATGATCATACAAATCAATACAAACAGCCAAAGACGAGGAAATAGTTCCTTACAACACTAAGTAGTATTCATATTTTAGGGCTGATAATTGCATCTCTATGATTATAATGGCTTTTTGGGGAGAAGAACTGGAGACTGAACACCAGGCCTTTGCACAGAACTACATCCTCACTGAACCACAGTCCTTTTTATTTTGAGACAAGGCTCTCACTAAGTCACTAAGTTGCCCAGGCTGAGCTGGAACTACACCACCACATCTGGCTACAATGTACTTCTAAACTATTATTCACACATGTGAACACACACATGTATTTAAAAAAAAATTTTTTTTAAGACAAGTTCTTCCTAGTTACTAAATTGCTCTGGCTGGGCTCGAACTTGCAATCCTTCTGCCTCAGCCTCCCAAGTACTAGAATTACAGGTGTATACCACCATGCTCGGCATATATTTCATTTGTAACAAATATTAAGAGATTAGTGCAGTGCACTCAAGGTGACATAATGAGGTTTTGCAATGAGATTTCTGCTCAGGTCTTATGTTCTATATACGCACACATATCAATGAATGCACACACATGTGCAGAACAGAAATGCATGGGAAGGAAGAAGCAGAGCCCAAGGTCCAAGACTAAAATACAATGTTGATTTTTTTTTTTTTTTTTTGTGGGTACCGGGGGGTCGACCTCAGGACCTCGCGCGCCAGCAGGCGCCCGTGCCGCTGAGCGATATCACCGGCCCCTTTTTTGCATGTGGGTTCCGGGAGTCGAACTCGGGCCCTCGCGCTTGCAGGGCAGGCGCTTAAGCCGCTGAGCCATCTCACCGGCCCACAATGTTGATTTTTAAAGGTCAACAAAATACAATTCTGCTAGAAAAGAGGAGCTGGGCTCTTGTGTAACAGCAACCGTGGTTAGCAGGCACAGAGCTTTCCTCGCCATGCAGCCCCAGCAAGACTTCTGTGAATGAGGTGGGGGGGGCGCGACTTCAAGAGCCTGTGCCCCACCCTTCACCAGACAGTGAGCACCCTCTCCCTCACCTCTCATCCCCCAAAGCATAGGCCTTGCGCTACCAAAAGCTTCCCCCCAACTCCCAATTCTGCCAACCGTGATGGTCAAATCCCAGGGATTATGAGGACTCAGAAGGCAGACTCAAGATACTTGAATAGAACAAAGAATCTTATTTCCAAAGTAGGGAAGGAAAAAAAATAAATAAATAAAACAAGGGCCCTAAAAGTGAAACTTAATTAAAGAGTTAAACAGCTCAGGGCTCAGCTAGAGCCCTGCCCAGCAAGCACAAGGCCCTGGGTTCAACTCCAGCACTGCAAAAAGAAGATAAGAAAACCTAAACATCTCAGAAAACTTGGCACCCATAACACAATTGACAAATTTTCAAATTATATACAATAGATATAAATTTTATTTGGGGGGCAAGGGTTGTCTTTCCCACTGGTGAGAAGCTGTGAATAAGACTGAAGTTAATGTTTTACCCTACTTCTCAAAACAATGTTATTAATTTTTACCTGTTTTCCTAAGAACTACTGAAGGGCCTAACTTCAAATAAGATTAAAGTAAGCCAATTATTCAAGGACTGCAATTTCAGTTACATTTTAAAACTTATTTTTAATGTTAGCTTTCTAACAGACTAGACATATTTTACAAACACTAGCAAACTAAGTTTTCAAAGTTAGGATGGGCTCACAGATCTTATGAAAGCTAAAAAGAAAAAAAACCTATGAATTTTTTAATATAACATAAGCTTCAAGGGGATAAACCCATTAACTAAAAATCACAGCTATCTAAATTTAAAATCTTACAAATCTGTTTTGCTACCTAATAAAATGGCTGAGGCTACATCAGTTTAAGTGATAATTATCTCCATCTAAAAGTCATCCAAGGGCCGGTGAGATGGCTCAGCGGCGTAAGCGCCTGCCTTGCAAGTGCGAGGGCCCGAGTTCAACTCCCGGAACCCACATACGAAAAAGGGGCCGGTGATATCGCTCAGCGGCATGGGTGCCTGTTGGCGCACGAGGTCCTGAGGTCAACCCCCCGGTACCCACAAAAAAAAAAAAAAAAAAAAGTCACCCAAGGTACCCAAGATCTAGCTAAATCACATGCAACACCCACAGCAAATGCCAGCTGACTCTTGTGGGCAGTATTCTGCCAAGGCAGGCTTCACTCGAGTGCAGTTTCTCCAAGTAATGCACTTCATGAAAGTAAAGCAAAGCACTACCCTGCCGTTTTCACTAGTTCTCATGCAGGATGCAGCCAAGGACAAGCCCAAGACACTGACACTGAAAAAAGCAAATATCCAAGGTCTTTGGCTTGAAAGTCACATAATTTTTTAATACTTCCTTTTCCTTCCAACCTCTGCATGGAAAGTTTTACATTCAAGTTAGTTAATTGCTTCACTTACACATGGGAATCAGCCAACCTCCCTTCGATTACCTTAGTTAAAACTGGATCACTGCCCAGTCAAAATATCCATTCAGTTTAGACTATCGGAATTAATAGATTCAAGCCTCTGCTCCATTTTTAATGGGAACAAACCCTCAGCAATGGAATTGCTATAGGATCATAGCACTTGTTGCCAAAATGCAGTGCCTATTTCTATTGGCACTCATTCTACCTTGAATGGAAAGTTCCAATTACTTCTATCTATGCAGGATACGTTATTAAAAGAAACAGTATGGTACATAAACGTTTCTCTCTTTACCCATCTTGCCAACCCCTCAAAGTACTAATGCTTCTTTTTATATATAAGGGGTACCAGTAAAAGAAAGCAACAGCTGAAAACACTGTAGTACGAAAGAACATGCAAGCCTCATATTAATAAGAGAATGCCATCCTTTTAAATAAAAAGATCTGTCAGAATCTAAAATAGGGTATAGCCTAATTCACACACTATGACTACGTGTCACAAGGTACCGAGAAGGGCAAGAATTCTTACATGAAATAAGACAGAAGTTACAATTATGTTTCTAGGAAAAAGTGGAATGGGAGATGGGAAAAGAAGCTATATTACAAAATTCTATTAAGCTGGAGGTGGCGACGCATGCTTGTAATCCCAGCACTGGGGTGGCTAAGGCAGGAAGACTGCTGAAAATTCAAGGCCAACCTGGGCTTGAGTGAGTTCAAGGCCTGCCTGAATGGCACAGCAAGACCCTGTCTCAAAAAGATAAAACACACACACACACACCCCCACCCACCCACCCAGAAAGTCTATTACTGAGAATGAAAATAGGACCAGGTACTTTAAGAATGAATGTACAGGGCCGGTGAGATGGCTCAGCGGCGTAAGCGCCTGCCTTGCAAGCGCGAGGGCCCGAGTTCGACTCCCGGAACCCACATACGAAAAAGGGGCCGGTGATATCGCTCAGCGGCACGGGTGCCTGTTGGCGCGCGAGGTCCTGAGGTCGTCCCCCTGGTACCCACAAAAAAAAAAAAAAAAAAAAAAAAAAAAAAAAAAAAAAAAAGAATGAATGTACATATAGCCAGGATTCTGAAGACTGCATTACTATAAAAAGTGATGCTTCCTAAACTTTACTACGTAAGTGGATCACCTGGGGAGTTTAACAGAACACAGATTCATGCTCAAAGGCACAGACGAGAGGCCTAGAGAACCTGCAGCTTTCCCAGGCTCCTGGCAACGTGAATGCTGGCCTGACAACCCACTTACTAGAGCTAGGGTAGTCAGCATTTGTTCTAGAGGTGAAAGGTTTAAAACCACAGAGCTGCTCAAGAATTGTCATGTGGCTGCAACACATTCGCCTGTTCTCAGTAGTATCAAGCCAGTGAGGAAGTCCTTACTTTGTTATGTAACACTGGATTAAGCATTAATGTCGCTAGAAAATTGTTTATCTAAGTTACAATCTGAAATTAAGGGCCGGTGAGATGGCTCAGCGGCGTAAGCGCCTGCCTGGCAAGCGCGAGGGCCCGAGTTCGACTCCCGGAACCCACATACGAAAAAGGGGCCGGTGATATCGCTCAGCGGCACGGGCGCCTGCTGGCGCGTGAGGTCCTGAGGTCGACCCCCCGGTACCCACAAAAAAAAAAATAAATAAATAAATGAAATTAAATAGAACTTCATGCTGAAAGCTCATACTGAATGACAGAGTCATTTTTAACTTTTTCTTAATAACAGAAATCTTGATTGCTCATGTTGAATGACAAAGTCATTTTAAACTTTTTCATAATAACAGAAATCTTGATTACTTGGTCTTAAAGCCCTTTCTCAACAGTATGTATTCTTTGCTGGGGGGATTTGCTCTATGCAAATGACATTTTGCTTGGAGAAAAGAACAATAAATAGCTAGTACTTACGTATATATTTAACAGAATTAATTCCCAGAGCTATGGCTGGGAAAGGTGGCTGGTTTTCTTGTTAACTTTCAAAGTAAAAGTTTAAATCTCCAAAACTTTTCATTCTACCACCGTAAGTTAAAAACATCAAAACCGGCTGTCCCTTCCCTGGGCTCTTGGTCCCAGTCAGAGAGTCAGGAACACCTTTTCAGCAGAGAAAAACCAAGACAAACTGCAGCTTTCATACTCATATCGGTTTTAAAACTCCCATTTTCCATCTTCCTCTAAGACTGAGCTACCGCTGCGCAGCCTGCAGTCCCCACCTGGTCTATGCTGCACGTCCCGTGCGTGCTCTCACTTCTCTCCTGGAAAGCCTTCGCTGGGCCTTGCCTCACTCACACACACTTTCAGAGAGAATTCAGGGTACCCGAGGTCTACCTCCAAGCTACCTCCAAACTACAGTTTTGGCTTAGGTCTCCCTGCATCAGCTTACACAACCTCTCTTGCCTGTGTCCCTACAGGGCACACTTTATATCTCCTGCCTCTGTGCTTTTGCTCATGATACTGCACTTTTGACACTGGAAAGTCGCTTTTCTGCCACCCTCCCAACCATGGACCTGTGAAAAATAAGCCCTTCCTTCAAAGCCCAGTTTCAACACCACCTTCTCCAGTTGGCCTTCCAGAGCCCCTACCTGTGTGCTCACTTTGCGGGGCTCAAACCACCACCCACAGGGCCTCAGCCTCAGCACGCACTGCCGAGCCTGCAGGCCTGCATGTGCCTGTCTTCCTGCACCAGTGCTGGCTCCCTGCAGACAGGAAGAGCAGCCTGCTTCTCTTTATAGACATCCCACCTATCAGAGCACTTACCCAAAATTTCAACACACTGAATGGAATGTCTAGCTCTGAAAATGCTAAGTGAAAACGAGTTTTTACTACAGCAAATATTAATGCACCACCAACTGGGCTCACAAAACAGGAGCTTAATCTCTACTGGGCTAGGTAATCAAAACTAAAACTAAAGAAAGGAGAAAGAAACCGAAGCGTCTTTCCAGAAAAGTGTGTGCCTTTACACCTTCCTCTCCTTCCAGAGGTACCTAGGTGCTCTTGGGACACCTCTTTCTGGCTTGCCAACCTTCACTCCATCTGAGACAGGAACAGCAACGCCAGATCACTGAGGAAGCACACAGAGCTAGCTTTGCACAAAGGCCGGGATTCGAGAGCCAATCTGCCAGACACCAAGACTTCAGTTCAAACGACATCAACACCTTCTCTGCATGAGCACCTCATGATATGGCAGAACTCCTTCTGGATGACCCATGATATTATTCATAACGTGGAGTCCCTGCCACGGTGAGCCAATCTAACTCTATTAGTCCTCCTGTTTTTTTGGACATTACCTAACATCAAAGCCCATGTAATTCATCTGCCCGACAATAAAACAGCAGTGCTCAAAGCAGACTCCAGAGGCCTGGTTCTCCATTTTCTCCTCAACAGCTCAGTGACAGGGCCCTCTGGTTTTTACAAATGGACTCACACCCAAAACTCTAGGACAACAGTGGCTTCAGACAGAAGAAATACACAGCCAATGTGACTGAGATGTTCTGCTGATTCCTTACCACATTTTAGCTACTAACTATACACTTTATAAGCACACTGAGGAGAGGCAAACAACTTTAGAGAAAGAAATAATGAGAACAATAAACTACAGGGTATTTGCACAATCATGATACTAGATCTGACTCTCTTGGGCACCACAAAGTTAACACAGAATACCCATTCAACCAAACCTCTATAAACAGTTGGTTTCCCACGATCACAGCCACTCTTCCCACTTCAGCGGGCAGCAGTGTCGAGAGAAAAGCCATATGTAGCTCCGATGTAATAAACACCAGAAACCAAAAGAGCTGGGAAAGCTGTTCATGTCTGTGGCCACCAGGAACCCTCCTCTGACCTAACTGTAGTTCCTACTGAACTGGTAGGAATGGAGGTCTCCTTGCTACACACCAAGAGTGAGGAGGAACATTCCTGAGCTAGGCGCTGCTCTCCACCCCTCCATGTTTCAATGCAGAGAGGTTTTAGCACGACAGAAATGAAAACCAGGGAACTGTTCTCTTATTACTGCCCACTGTACACACACTAAAGGACACAGAGGTGGAATAATCTGCCTAGGCCCATGGCAGGAGACTAGCAGAGGAGGCGAGAACCATCACTTGGCTCTTAGGTCCAAGAGCAGCTAGAGGCAGGCCAGCCTTTTGTGAACACAGCAGCACCCCTGAGATTCTCCTGAAAAGAACCCACACTTCTGAGAAAGGAACTTCCCAGCCCTTGTGAGGGCTGACCTGAACTTGCCACTGCACAGCCCAAAGCCCACGTCACAGTTGAAAGAGATCATCGAGTACTACAGTTACTGGAAAGGCCAAGAATAGAACACAGGTCTGCTGACCCTCGCCCTGATGCCCAATCAGGCGTGTTCTCTTGGATGCGGATGCCCTTCTGATGTTTCAAGTCGCTTGAGAATAGCAAAAAAAAAAGTTAATAATTCTGGAAGACAGAAGACAATGTGGAAATTACCTGAATTGGGGAATTTCCTATAAAAAGAAGCATGACCATAAGATGACTTCCACCAAGGAATTTTTCAACAAAGAACACTGGTAACTGCAAATTTTCTCATGTTCTACAACAAAAATGAAAAATAACCTTTGTCCTCCCCTCCCCGTGGACTGTAAATGATTAGCTTGGCTGTGCGATAACTAAGGAAAGTACCAGAGGAGAGCCTCTCCAAGCTGATTAAAACACTCAAGACTTATGAGCTCCTCCAATGCCGCCAAAAGAGAAGAGGACACGCTTAGTAAATGGCAGCTACCATAAAGTCACCAATGCTGCGAACCGGTCTCCTGCTTATCCCGGCACCATGCCCCAGTGAAGAGGCCTGGCACAGAGGGTGCAGGGTGTCCAGCAGAGGACTGACTGGGGCGGCCTCAGAAAGGACCGGCTGAGAGCAGTGCACAGGGGAGAAAAGCTGTTCCTGAAACAGGCACCACCCACAAGCAGGAAAAATCAAGGGCGGGAAGAGGAGGCTGGGCATGGCAGCACACACCTGTAATCCCAGCGCTTGGGAGGCTGAGGCAGGAGAATCACTGTGAGTTCGAGGCCAGCCTGGGCTACACAGTGAGTTAAAGGCCACTGAACTGCATAGCGAGACCCTGTCTTTAAAAAAAAAAAAAGGCAGGGTCGGGGAAGAGGTTAGATGAAATCGACTCTCTAGTTTCTAATCAGAAAAACAGATGAAAAGAGCCTTACCTATGTCAAAGGTTAGCCAGGTCTACTTCCACTAGGGAGATAAAATACTAGATAAAATTATGTCTGATGTTTCCAAATGATAGACAATAGCTTTTGATTTAATGCTCAACTATGCTATTACACATTTATTTGTTTCAAACAGTTAAGATAAAATGATCGTTAAGAGATTTCTTCTACCAAGTTCCTCAGGATTTACAACTTTCAGCAGAGCACAGGGATAGCTAAAACTTGAATTGAGGTCACAGTCGGGCCAGTCACAACTTTAGGACAAACCTACTCGCTCATCTCTTTTTCACTCAGTCAAACCAAAACTACACCTGGGTCAAGGCACTTTAATTAATTTTTAAAAATCTGCATCAAACGTGAAGAACTGAAATCTCCAAAAAACTTAAGAGTATTTATTTCACTGTCCCACAGTAAATACCTCTTTCCAACCTATTCTGGAAAAGGCAAAAAATAAAGTGAGTAGATAAATCAGTTCCATACTATATTTAACTTCAATATTTTTAAGTAGTTCTCTCTACCATTCTCAACAACCTATCTCAGCATATTTAGATGCATAATAAACATTACAAGTTTAACCTAATTATCATCAATTAATACAAGCCATCAACTAATGCTGGGCTGTGTACTTGAAATCTCAGAAACCTTCTTCCCCACTATGTGTTACCATGATCCTTAAGATAGTATTATATATGTAGAAAGTGTCCAGAAAAACAGTTCATTTTTAAAAGAGCAAATCAAGTAAGAGGAAGTTAGTAAGTAACATCCAACAGAAAACAAAAGAGCAAACCTGCAATGACCACCCCCTTTATAATGGATATTCTTCAGTCACCTCCCGCTTCCTAAAAAAGCAGCTCACTGGGGAGGCAGGTTAAATATCAAAGCCACCTCTCTCGGGTAGGAGAACTTCCGGCTCCTGAATTGCTGTGGCTAAGTGGTTAGTTCTGCCCCCTCCCCAGGACCCCCTATTCTGTCCCTGGCCAGCAGGAAGGCTCCCCCACAGGGTCCTCAGGACCACCTGTAAGAAGATCAGGAGTCAGGCAATTAAGGTAAGTGAGCCTGAATGCCTCCCCAACATTACCTTCATATAATTTCACTCTGAAGTTTCCACAGCAAACCCTCCTAACACAACTTTATCAGGAGTTCGGCAGTTGTCAGATCTCAGCCCAAGCTTTGTGATATAAAAGGACTTTTTAAAAAGCTCCACTTAAACAACTTACAAAAGCCCTGGTTTATCAGTCCAGTGAGAAATGCTACCTTTTAAAAGTGCTAGAACAGTGAAGAGTTAATAACTACTCTTCGAGATACAGTGACATTAAATAAAGGGGGGAAATCCCAACAGGATGCAAAGTATAGCGAGCCATAAGCCTCTTAATTCTATCAATTTGTTTAGATGATGAGTTTTGCCCATTACCAAAGCCAAACTAGTGATAAATGACATCTTCAGCCACTGTATTTAAAATTAGATGTTAACTCTCCAACAACCCTTACCCCCCCAACTCACTAATCTGCTCCCAAAGACCTTTCTGTTCCCACAGTTACAACACATTGTTCAGGGAGGTAAACACGTCCCTTTAGCACCTAAAACCATGAGCTAAAATTAAAAGTCACGGAAGTGAAGGCAAACAATTCTAGGGGCCCGCCTGCGTCTGAGCACAGCACAGGGTTAAAGGAAACCATTTCATGAGATCAAATGTGGAGAAGCAGCAGGAGCAAAGAGGAAGAAATCAAGTTCCATGAAGTCCAATTGTACTCACTGTTTCCTTATTGGGAAGCAGCTCCTTTCTAATTCTGAAGAAGTTCTTCCCGTACTGCCTGAGTCCCTTCACGAAGCGTTTCTGTGATAGAAACAACAAATGGGATGTAAAACCCAAAAACAAAACAGGATGTCAGCAAAGCAAAGCAATCTGCAATCAGCAAAATAACCACCACAGAAAAGTCTTAGCTAGGGAATACTGACTCGGCCGGGAGTGTTTCACAGCGCAGCTGGGACCCACCGGCCTCCACCGGAACCCTAAGCTGGGGCGCGCGCCCGAGAGGAGGGCATCCTGGGTCTGGAGCCAAGGCTGTCCGCCCTGCCGCCACACAGTCGCGTCCACCAAGGTGTAAACACAAACATGCCCGTGTTTCCACAGAGCAGCACAACTGCCTTCTACCCGAGAATGAAGCTTCCCAGCAGAGTCTGCAAAAGGAAAAACCAAACAGGAGGCCTCCTCTTTAGAAGGGCACCCTAGAGGGTTAAAAGGCCTCCTTCCTTAATCCCAGGAATGCACCAGGCAGGCACTGCTATCGCGGAAGCCCGCTGAGAGCGGAATCCCAGCTGGCCTGCCCCGCCATCTCCGTCATTAAAACCCACTCCAAATAAAGAACCCTCAGCCCCTCTGCCTCCCTCCCGGCACCCCTCACCGCCCCCTCCATTTTTGTAGCAGTCTCAGCCTCTTCCCGTGCCCAACCCGGAGACTTTCACTTTGTCCCACTCCCCCCGAGCAGTCCTCCCACCTCGGGGCTCCGCGCGGCCGACCAGGCAAGCCACAGGTAAGCGTAAGCGCACAGGTCTAGGGCAAGAGGCCGCCTCCTGTCACTCGGCACCGGCTCCACAAAGCGCAGGGCGGAGGCGGCACCGGCGGGCTGCTGTGCGTGTGACCGTGGTGGGGCCGCAAGGCGCGGACGAGGATGGGGCCGCTGCCGCCGCCGCCACCGCCGCCACCACCACCACTACCACCACCACCGCCACCGCCACCGCCGGGGGAGGAGGCTGGAGCACGGCGCGCAGAGCCCGGCGCAGCCGAGGGCAGCTGCAAAAGGCGGCCTGGATCGCCGTGTTGTCCGCCCGCCCGGCCTGCGCCTGGCCCCGCCCCCGGCCGACCCCCGCTGGGTAGCGGACCCTCCTGGGCCCTGCGCTGGGATCTCAGGGTCCTGCTTCGGAGCAGGAATGCGTCAAACAGCGAAGCACAGAAACTTCCTCCCTACCGCGGCGAGCGTGCGGAGAGGGCGCCTGCGGGGTCCAGGCCCTCCCCGGGCCGCTGGGTCTCCAGCTCAAGCTCCGGGGGCAGAGGGTCACCACCCCCAGGCCGCAAGACCACCGCGCCTCGATGGCGAAACCCGGGGCCTGTCCGCTAATCCCCGCCGCCCCTTCCGGCGCGCGATTGTGGGCGGACGCTGCCCTCCCAGCCCAGGCATTAGCCCACACTTCGCAGGGCGCCTTTCCACAACTAAATCACCGCCAACAGTCCCAACTAATAAATCACCTGCCCACCAGGAAGAGGGGCCCTCTCGCTCCTGGTGTTTGATATCCGCAGGGCAAAGGTAGAAGACGACAAGACTTGGCCTGCAAAACCCATCTGCAACCTCCCACTCCAGTCCTGGAGGCTTTGCGTTTTCAGATTTCACCCCTTGCTATGACTCATCACTGTCAAATTTCAGGGCAATTCATATAGTTTGAAGAGAAAAATCTGTCAAGGCAGCAGTAAGCTGTACAGCTTTCTCTGGTCTGAAGAAGTGGCCTGTGTTACTCGACAACAGTATCATTCATGTAATCAACAGGCATCGCTGGCTGTGTGCACACAGCATCTCCACAGGGCTGTGGAAGGCAGAGATAGCCCTGCCCTCAAGGAGCCCCAGGCTGCACAGGGAAGCAGAGAGGTGAGCAGATGGATCTCTGGACTTGCAGGGAAGCAACTCGGGAACAAAAGGTGGTGGGTGGAGCTCCAAGGAGGAGCTTCTTGATGTCTTAGAGGAAGTGACAAGGAAGAGCCTGAGTCTGCCAGGTGGGCTCCAGCAGGGCTTCAAGTCATCCAGGAAGGGCACAAGAACATTCTAGGAACTGCAAGGAGGGCAGGGCAGGCAGACAGGAGTGCCTGCAAAACAGACTGAGAAGCAGGTGAGGGTGAGGCTGCAGAGAGCCCTGAGGAGGTAGGGTCCGAACTGCAGGCCATCAGAGATCCTGAAGCAGGAGCTTTCCCTGCAAAGACTGGACAAGGACTGTTCCAGTGGCAGGTGGCCTGAGTGTGGATTAGGGACTGACCAGGCGAGGCTAGTGACATAGCCTAGGTGTGAAGCGAAGGTGGACCCAAACTACTGTCATCAGAATTCCTGCTTCTTGCTGGGCAGGTGGCACATGCCTATAATCCCAGCTACTCAGGAGGCTGAGGCAGAAGGATCACAAATTCATATAGGCCACTTAGCAATACCCTATCTCAAAAAATAAAAAGAGATGGGCATTTAGCTCAGTGGTAGAGCACTTCTGGTCTGATCCCCAGTACTAAAAGAAAAAAAAAAATATATATATATATATTACTGATCTTCCAGGTCACCACAGAGCCATATGAAAGCCAGGCTTGAGTGCATCCGAGACTCAGCTGCACCCCAGCCCACCACCATGGCCAAAGGCAGGTACTGCTGCAGGGCGTCAGTGCTGCTTTACAAGAGTACTGAAGCCCACCCTTACTCATCATGGCCAGTGTGGGTGAGTCTGCTGAAGGTATAGACAGGCCCCAAGCTTACCTTCATGTGCTGCATACAACAGTGACAGTGCTATGTCCGTCAAGTTGGTGAAGGACCTTTGTACTGAGCACCAAATCAGCCTAATTAAGGCTGGTGGCAACAAGAAACTGCTAAGAGAATGGCTAGGACTCTGTAAAATGCCTGAAAGGAAAACCCCATATAGTGGCTGATTGCGGTTGTGTAGTGGTTGTGGACTACGGCAAACAATCCCAGGCCAAGAATGTCACTGAAGAGTACTTCAAATGCAAGAAAATAATAAACTAAAAATATGGCTCACTTTCTTAAAAAATTTATTGAGCATCTAGCATTGGGAGGGATTTAAAAAAAAAAAAAAAAGGTATTCATGGACTTATTTTCAGCAGGGAAGATAAGAATGTATGGAGTCCTGAACAACAGTGAGAGACACTATCCAGCCAAGCACGAAGGAGTGAAGGGCAGCTCCTGAGAGCAGCAAGGGAGCCTGGAAAAGGGATGCACGCAGCGGCCTATGGCCGTCCAGAATGCCTTGCCAGGCAGGAGACAAGGGCCAGGTCACCCAGGAGAGGCTGCATCTGTGCAGGCAGAGCGGCTTGGAGGAGCCTCCAGGGACAGAGGTGGGGAAAGGGAGATGGAAGACAGTGTCTGCATGGAGCTGATGGGTGATCCGGAGGGCACAGACAGTGGAATGCCAGAACCATGCAATCAAACATGGGCTTCATGCCAGGCGATACACAACAGGTTCATCAGAAGACACTGACACAAGGAAGGCAGCAGGTGAAGAAGGCTGATTGTGGAACCTCAGGGTAATGCACTGAAGGTAGACAGGCGAGTTCAGATCCTGTTTCTTCCACTTATTATGATGCAATAGGTGAACATCATTGTAGTCTACTGTTAGTAAATACCTACCATATGCCAACAGCCTCATTTATGAATTCAAAACCCACACTACCTAAGACAGAGCCAAGGAAGCAGAGACTACACAGTTAGGTAACCTAAGCAAGGTCAACCAACAACTCAGAGGTAAAGAACTCAAACCCAGCTCCCAAGTCCATGCTCTTTGCCGTCTCCTCTAACGGTGACTGTTTCGTGTCATGACATTACTTACTATCTGTGACCATGTACTTTCCAGTGGGGTCAACATCAGCTCACCAGATGCTCGCTATTCTCCCTGAGGAAGGCGGCTCAACACCCTCCCGTCCTATCCACCCTCATGCCAGTCCTGGGGCAGGCCTCCATCCCTCTCTGCTTAGTCTTCTACCCTATTTTATGCCTCTGCCAAAGAATTTTTTAAAACTACAGGTTTCACCCTGAGTCGCACATGTCTTCTCCCTGGCCCCTATCTAAGAAAAACACTCTTAAGCTCTACAGGACAGTGTTTATACCCACACAGCCTGGCTGCAAGGCTCTCCAGATCTGCCCTGCCTACCTTTCCACCAGGTGTCTAGCACTGCCACTTGTAGAGGTTCATCTCAAACCCAAGCGCAAATCCTTCCTACTCCAGAATAAACTTCCCTGGCCAGTCCCTTGCATTCACTTATTTGTAAAAGGCCTATTTATCCATAAAGTCTGTAATGCTACAAGGTTAGGAATTATGCCACTTTGCCTCCCTATGGCAACAGGCAGTAGATGTTCACTAAATTTTGGAAACATAAGTGAAACCAACCTTAATATGAGGAGGGCCTGGGTTGGGGTGATCAGAGTGGAAATAGACTATTAAAAGCATCAGGGCCCATTCTGAACTCTGATAAGGGAGACGAAACTCTTCTGGCTTTCCTCGGATCACTTGGCCTAATTCTCTTCTCAACCTCCAACTGCTACAAGTCCTCCTCTTCTATGCTTTCTGCTCTCCAAAACCCCTCCCAATATGATCTCCACTATTCCTTTGGCTCTAAATGTAATCCAACCCAGGTGTGGTGGTGCAAGCCTCTAATCACAGCATTTGGAGGCTGAGGCAGGAGAATCGCCACGAGTTCAAGGCCAACCTGAACTATATACTGAGACCCTGTCAATAAATAAATACATGTAATCCAAGATTCTCACAAGTATTTCTACAGCTAAATCTATGTTCCAAGCCCACTGGGAACACTCGACTGTCTCGTAGGCTTCTCAAGCCACTTCCAGAAATACGAATTTGACATCTGGTGGTTAAGGAAACCTACCACAGCTGTCCATGCATATCAATGATTGTGCTATCAAGTGCAAAGCACTCTTGGCCCCACTTTAAAAAAAAAAGAGGAAGTAAAAGCTTCATGTGGCCAGTACTGTTACTTCTCTATGGAAAGCCACAAGGCCTCAAAACCAGCAAAACATCTGCTTCTTAGGGACCAGCTTCTACCTTGTGGTTTACCAGAAATGCAGAGCAGCCTCTAAAATTGAAACAGAGATGGCCCCCTTAAGAGTAGAGAGTGACTGGAACAGGTCAAGATGAGAAACAGACTTCTGAGGCAACAGTCTCCTTTCCCTCTATGAATGCATTTCTCTTAGAATGAAGACCTTGATGTTTTCAAGACTCTAATAATTAACACTGTCAACTTACAAATAGACAGGTATTATAAGCTTCTAAATAAAGTTCATGGACATGGGCTGTTTCTCAACAGACTTCTAGTATTTAGCTGGAATCCAGCATTTCTAGTACTGATATTCAAGGCTTCGTCCATTATTTCTATGTCCATTCACTTTTCTGTCCCCAACAGTATACAGGTATTAGGATGCCAGGATGCCTGAGGGGAAAGAAGAATGTGTACGTTTAAAGGTGGCAAGTAACTGGCTTGGGTCACCCTCCAGTGCCAGGAGCCCTGCTTTTATGCTCCTCGAGACTGCAGGCTGCCCACTCTCAAACGCACAAGCTGAGGGCCTTGGAAGATTGCACTAGTTTTTCTGGGCACTTCATGTCCCACCAATCTGAGTGTGCACCCTGCAAACGCAAAACAAGTCATCTTCTATTTCTGTATCCTCATAGCCAAGTGAGATCCAAATAGAAATACGTATTCGTTTATGACATGGAGGTTGTCTTTTGTTTCCTGCTACTCTAACTTTTAGACAAATTCTTATATGCTGTTACTGAGCTGAAACATCCTATCAACAGTACAAGGTATCTACCCGTAGAGAAAATTTCCACTTTTGGCTTTTAAAAAAAAAGTGGGCTGGTGAGATGGCTCAGCGGCATAAGCGCCTGCCTGGAAAGCGCGAGGGCCCAAGTTCGACTCCCGGAACCCACATATGAGAAAAAGGGCCGGTGATATCGCTCAGTGGCATGGGCGCCTGCTGGCGCGCGAGGTCCTGAGGTCGACCCCCGGTACCCACAAAAAAAAAAAAAAAGTAAGTGCCTGAACCTAGTACTGATAAGCTTGGTTTTATTAGAATGAATCTGGGAAACGCTAACTTCCCGTTTTTTGGGACAGTGAAAAGGAGATGTCAGAAGTCTTAGGATCTAGTCTGGTCTTCTGTTTCACAAAGAAAATTTAAACACGGCCACTTTTGAAACAGAAGATAACAGGAATAAAAATAATCAGACCAAAACACAGTAACATTATACAAGGTATGACCAAAACATACAGTGGATGTTTAAATATTTTTAAAAAATTTATTACAGTAAAAGACAGATTACCACTAGTGTTCCTCAACATCCTCCCCCTCACCCCAAACACACTTATCCCTACTGTTCTCACCACTTTCTGAAGCAGTTCTGGACGTCCCCTTATACAAGTGTCTTTACTTATGCTGGCACTGCTGCCTCAATGTCCTGAAATGATTCAAATGTTTAACTTCCATGGTCGTTTTGACTTCTGGGAACAGCCAGCAGCTGCACTGTGCCCAGATCTGGTGAGTGAGGTGGATGGGGGACGCACTGTGACGAGCCTGCTTTTCGGTGGCTGGTGCTCAACAGCAGCATTCAGTGCATTCTTTTTTTTTTTTTTAAATGTGGGTACTGGGAGTCGAACTCAGGACCTCGTGCTTGCCAGCAGGCACTTGTGCTGCTGAGCGATATCACTGGCCCTTTTTTTTTCATTTATGTGGGTACCAGGAGTCAAACTCAGGACCTCACACTTGCCAGGCAGGCACTTACGCCGCTGAGCCATATCACTGGCCCGCTTCTTTTTTTTTAAAATCACACCTCAAAGACCCTCAAGAAAGAGGACTTCCAGAACCGTTTCAAAAAGTGGCAAGAACAATGGGACAAGTGTGTTTGAAGGGAGGAGGATTAATGGCAATGTGACTTCTACTGTAATTAATTATATCATTTACTGTCATACCTTGTATGACACCAAATCCTTGACCCAGGGTAGGAGCATCAAGGTGACGTCTAAACAGGTGAGGAACCTCAGGTCTGGGTGGAGCCTTGGAATGGAATCAAAGGTGCAGATGGGGGGTGCAATGGGTACTGTTGCCTGTGTTTATGTTTCAAGATAAGTGTTTTTCCAAAAAACTCTGCAAATGGGCAAGTAAAGGCTAGATTCTCATAATTTACTCTCGTTTCAATTTGTTTACTTTTAAATTATCCATTAAATACCTGTTCCATGTAACTAAAAAAAGAAATCTAAATATTAAATTGGAAAGCAGATATATGAGCAGTGGGCCAAGAGTATATCCTCCAGAGGGTCAGGCATGCCTGTGGCCCTCATCCCCCAAAACATCCCGCCGCCATCTGAGGAGGTGCTGGATCTGCCCCGCCTGCAGCAGCTAAGAGAGCAAAAGGAGATGCGAGGCTACCAAAACAGCTAAAAGATACCTCTGCATTAACCCCTGGCTGAGAGCTTTCAAAATTAACTCCCTCTAGTGAATTTTAACTAGTGTATCACAGTCAGAAACACACCATGACTTCTGCAGAGCGCCGGCTCCTCAGTCCTCTTACATAACTGTTTAGAAAACACTGTAGGTACTAAAATGAATCCCACAGTGAAATGGCTCCTTCTGCTCTGCCCTGGCTCCTGCACAGAATTTTATGTTAATGACTTACTGGTTCTCAGGGGACTGAAGAGCAGGCAGGTCTGCAAGTCAGCAACCTACAGTCCCCCAAATACAGACACAGTGCAGCCCCTCACTCAGGCAGGACGAGCAGTGCACCCGGGGCTCCAGCAGAGCTGTGTCCTAAATGTGCCCTGTGGTAATGGGGGCAGGGAGGGAGGAGAGCCTGACGCCAGGCACAGGGAGAAAAGCCTTCCCCAACGGGTACAACAAACGCTGCCTCTGTCACCCTGGCTGCCACCGACAGCGCGGCCCAGCTGAGGACAGACACTGCAATCACCTGTACGCCCCCCCCCAACCTCGGCATCCACACCTCAGACCCAATTCCCTCCGGAGGCGACTGCTGATACTGCTTTGAGACCTGTCATTTGGTTTTAAATATTTACACATTAATGTAAGGGTGGCCTGTGTACAAAGCACTACTTTTTCAACAAATAGCACCAGAAACAATTTGCCCAGGAGGAGCCCCTCACCCCTGACCCCGTCTCCACTGTAAATACACTCTGCACTCACTGGTTGGTACTCCAGGACAGCTAGAGTTAATAGACAAATTTAGACTTTAAAACCAACAAACACGATACTAATTTAAAAATACCTTGACTCTCATCAATCCTCTCATCTGTCTAGCGCTACCCTCTTCCCTGCTGAGACTTGAAGCCATGCCTTCTACAGAGTGGCACCCTCCACAATCTCAGGACAGGACACCGACATGGACACCATCACGGACCCCTCGGGTCCTGGAGCACAGCTCCTCAAGGCTGCCGGTCCCAAGCCCAGAGAACTGCTGGAAATAGCTAAGTGCTTCTCCGATGCCCGGCCTCTGTGCAGAGGGACAGTGGTGCTGGCAGCAGCACAGGTGTGCCAACTGTGTCACACAGTACGTTCCCCAAGACAGACGTCACTGGGCCCATTCTACGGACACAAAAGCTGAAGCTTAGGTAGACTGAATATCCTGCCCCAACCCATAGGTCGTCGTCATCGAGGCTAGGACTCAAGCCTGAGAGGAATGAGGAAAGAGCTGCGCCCAGAACAGCGCGGGAGAGCTACTAAGTCAGTAATGGCGAACCTTTAGAGCTCTCAAAGATACAGGGTTACATGGTGGGTGGATCACCCACCCACACAGGGCCGGGTAGGGCCTCCCCGCCTCTGTCTTCCACATGTGCCCCAGGCCCCAGGCCCCAGTCAGTCTTCCTGTAACACTTCTACACAGACCTTAAGATTCCCAGAGCAGCCCTTCCGCCTCCTTTATCTCACACACTTCACCTCCACTGCTGCATTCTTATAAAAGTCACTCTGCCAGCATCTGCATAAACGTTCTATCTATCCACCTCCCAGCCCTGAGGGCCCCAAGGCTGCCACCTCAGTCACTTTCAGGGCTTTAGGCCCACCCCGAGGATTCCCTGTAGATCCTGTCCTCCTCACCATCAGAATCTCTCACAGGATTAGGGTCGTATGTACTGAAGTCCCACCTGTCATTTCTCCATTCACCTCACAGCCCTAGCACCTCGAAGTCCCCCACCCCCAGCTTTGCTCCCCAAGCCAGCCTTTCTTAGTGCCCATGTCCCTACTCATGTCACTGCTGCAGGGGCCCCTAAGGAAATGCACGGCTTGCTCTCGGGCCCACTCCCACTCCTTTTTACCCCATGTTTACAAGTCACTATTTATTTATGCTATTTTGCCATACAAGGGATCAAACCCTGGGCCTCACAAATGCTAGGCAAGCATTCCACCACTCTTTTTAAAAAAGTTACGCAGACTTATACTCATGAAGAAAAAGCAGGTATCAGGCTATATACTGTACAGTATTTGTGTTAAACACTTCCCCACAAAACAATTTGGCTTAGGGTGCATAGTTCTGCCACTTGATAACTACAACCCCCTTGTATTGGTCATCACGCCTCTCTCAGAGTTTCCATATCCCCAAGTCTAAGATGTGTGGGCCTCTACCATCTTCGGAGCCTAACTACTAAGTCTCCAGTTCTCTGGTAGCAGGAGCAGCAGGGAGTGAGGTAGGCAAGAGGATGACTGAACTCTTTCCGAAAGGAGAAACTACTATTCCTGATGGTTTGTCAGCTGACTCAGGTATCTTGACAGAAGCAAAAATATCTCTTCCCCAGCCTAGCGCCCAAAAGATTATGTGGCACTTAGCAACAGAAGCTCAGGTCCAACCACTCTGGGTAAGTGCTTCCATTCCCACCATAAGGCCTCTCTGGGATCAACATGGACGGAGGAGTAAATCCAAGGTGTTCTTTGTCCTCTTCCCTTCCAAAAGCCAAAGAACACTGAGTGAAAACTGTGGAGGGCAGGTCTAATACAACCACATCTGACTCTTCAGGAACGTGCCTCGATTCCCGAGCATGTGGTACAGACAGTTCATGGCTGCTATCAATGCTTATTTTCCCTCCAGATCAGGTTAGCCATAGGAACATACCACAAAGGGGGCCTGACGTGCCAGGTCCTTTGGGGTCTGAGCCAAGGAGCAGCAGCAGCCTCTCGCCCCAGCCCAGCCGACCCTGCAGGTGACGTGGTGGGAACTTCTACAGAAGCCAGCCGCACTCCCTCCATGCTCTCTCCTGCCATACCTGCAACCTCAGCAGATTCAGGGGAAGGTGGAGCAGGGAGGAAGCCTTTGGGTACCCCAGCTGGTCAATCCCCTCATCTCACAGAAAACAAAACAAGCCAATGCATGAAACCACACGCACCCACAGAACCTTTACATGTGCGACAATGCATTTACCGAGGGAGCACCCAAAACTGACTGCACCCCACATGCTGCTCTTACAAGGAGAGGGTAACAGGAGGGCTTCTGCTTCCTCCTCTGGAGCCTGGGGGACCTTTCACTGTCTCACTCACGGAATGTGACAGAGGTGGCCTCAGGTGACTTCTGCGGCTATGTCAGAAAGGCAACGCCACTTCTGCTTGGCTCACCCTCTCCGGATACCGGCCTTTAGAGGCCTGAGCAACAGATTAGAAAGTCCAGCCATCCTGACAGCACGAGGCTCAACAGACCACAAGGGACAGAGGTGCCTCACACGCCCCAGCTGGCCTCGAGTAGCCAATGCTTCTCCCTGCCCGGCCACATGAGAGAAGCAGCCTTCAAGGGGCCTCTAACCACCCCCGCACCTGCTGACTGCAACCTCACCACACCCTGCAAGTTGGACTCACAGAGACTGAGATATCAAAGGGTGACAGTGGTTTTAAATTGGGGTAATTTGTCAGTTAGCAATAGGAAACCAATACAAGATTCATTACTAAAACCACTAAAAACTTTAACTTCAATGTTAGTCAACTATTAATTATTTTGCTTTAGTGAGACAGGATCTCACTGAACTATGTAGTTCAGGCTGGCCTTGAATTCACTGTGTAGCCCAAGCTGGCCTTGAACTTGTGGGATCCTCCTGCCTCAGTCCCCTGAGTGCTGGGGTTATAGGTGTGCACTACCACACCTGGCTTCAACTATTAATTTAAATGAATAAAGAAGAAACCTTTCAATTACACTTTCTTGGACAAGTGTAATCTGCATGACCTACCACTCTGTAACTTGTTTTGCTTTACCTGAACACCTAGCTCTTATCGCTACATATGCTATGACATGATATATGATATGCTGCTGAGTAGGAGAGGGAAAGGAAACACCATTTTGCTCACTGTGACATCCCTAGGACCTAGAACGGCACCTGACGGTAGGGAGCAGGTGACCCATGATCACTGCGGGATGAAAGCTTTAATACATCTGGGGTGACCTGGCTTAGTCTTCCCATTGACTCCGTGACCTCTAATCATCTGCCCTCCAACTTGATTCAAAGTTTCTTATCTATTTCCACTGCTAAGTTTCTAACTCTCTAACTACTACCAACAAAACCAACAGACATCCAGCTCTCCTGTCAGTTCTAACCAGAGGCACCAAAGCGCTGCTCCATGATGCCAGCTCAGCATTCAGAGGAAAGCCAATGATTTCCTTTGTCAACACACCTGTGTGCTGAACACCTTCCTGGGCGGTCCCAAGAAGCAAATAAAAGTGACTCCAACTTCAGCTCAAAGACCACACACCCAAGGTGAAAACGCCCATGTGCTGGATAGGTAAATAGCAACGGAGTCCACCAGCAAAGACACTGAGCCCATCCCGTCTCTGTCAGGGCCTCCTGGGCCAGACGAAGGCCCTTCGTTCCTGCAGACCCAACGCGAAGCACCACACTAGATGAGTACAGCAAGCGTGCTTTAGTGCACTGTCCAGTCAGGTGAGACCAGCTAGGTAAGCAGCACATTCACTGATGTACAAGTTCTGCCAGCTAAATACTTCTTGCCAATTATGGCTACACAGCTACACTCAAATTAAAAATAACTCAATGCTAATAACAGAACCCAAACAGGCATTCTCTCTCTGCAACAGCACCCTAGAGTCTCCACATGAATGCCCTGTAAAATGGCTCATAAACAGGTCACTAAAAGTTCACGTTTCCTTGGCAAAGTAGATCCCTGCACAGAGGAAAGAGGAATAAACTAAAGAAAAAAACATGGCTTATCTGTAAGTCATAAGGAACAAAAACTAGATATCTTCAGTGAGGAAGTGTTTCACAAAACTTGCAATGAAAAGGATGTAGATGAGTGGCTGCCAAGTAGAAACAGAATGTCAGCCCAAAAGTGGAAGCCAAATATTTAAGTTTGAATTATGTAACAGTCAGATGTTAAAAAGAAACAGGTAAAATTAATGTTAGTATTTTGTTCGACTTAATATATTCAAAATATTATCATTTCAACATATAGCCAATACAAAAATTATCAATGAAATACTTCCTAGTTTTCCTTTCCCAGTCTTTGATTTCTTTTATTTTCTTTTTGTTGTTTTGTTTTATTTTTTCCTTCCTCTGTCTTTGCAATCCACTGTGCATCTTCCACCGACAGCTCATCTCTTCTTGGACCAGCATTTGGCACATTTCAGGTAGCTAATGGCTACCACACTGCAAAGTACAAATCTAGAATAATCCTGGCTTCTTTTTTAAATAAAAGATCAAGACACCCGCGGAACTGAAATTTTCTTTTAAAGAGCTAACTATACTTTCATAATTATAGGCGGTGATGTCCTTTGTCCTATATTCCTAAAATAAAGTCATATAGGCCTGTTATTTCAAATTAAGTAAAACTTATCTTCCAGAAGAACTTAACCAAATCTGTAAGTTATGATCCACCCCACTTCCCCACCCAGGAAAACTGGGGCCCCAAAGCACTATAGGTACCCTTTTGCTCCAGAAGAGAGGAGGTGCGTGGACTTCATTTCCCCTCTATGACAGCATGGGCCTGGGCTCCTCACTGAACTTGCTTCATTAAAGAATGATCTCCAAAGGAAAACAACACTATTACTTCAGAAAATGCAGCGCAGTGGGGGTGGGGAGTATTTCAATTACAAAGCTCGACCTCGGTCATAAAGCAGATGCCTGTCTAACCGGCAGTCATTCCCCGTTCCTGTTTGGTGTCACAGTGTCCCCTCGCAGGAGGGCTATCATGTTTTCAAGAAAGCCCCCTCAAGGGAGGACCCCCAGATAGGGGGCTGCTATGGGCCCCCCCATGGGGCTGCTCCGCTGGCTTTTGTTTGGAACAATGGTGCTCCCATGGTACCTCATTCTTGCTGAAAATACTGGTAGTAAGGGAGCAGGAACACAGCTGTGTGTAAATTACACACAAACAGATTAGATCTGGATATTTATGAGGAATGCAAACATACTAATAGAGCATTTACATACACAGTTGGATACACTGGGCTGCACACAGGGTGGAGTTTGAGTTCCAAAGCACTTCTACGAAATTTTGCAAAAAGAAATGTTGGGGTCGAGCTAAGCAAGGCTGCCCCCACCCCCGACGCATGAAATACATTCCTCTTCATTCTCATTTGCAATGCTACAGGAATTATCTGAGACCCTATGAAGGAGAAATCACAACAAGAACTGTTAGAGCTGACTCTTATAAGAAAAACAAATCAATATAGAATAACCTTTACCATTGTTAAGATTATAATTATAAATGGGGGTGGCAAGAGAAGGCACTGTTGACAGAAGTGGGAAGTGAGACTGTCAAGTTCAGAATTAAAAGTGGCAGCTCTCTCTCCTGCACACAGTGATGCATGCACGCATGAAGCGGAAGACCCACGAACACACCTGTTAACAGCATTCACAGTAAGGCAAAGTCCTTGGGGTTTTAAAACTGTTTTAATAGAATGTATTTTGAAACAGTTTTAGCTTCATAGCCAAGCTGAGCAGACAGTAGAGATTTTCCACATACTTGGGTCTTTGGATTTTTCATCTCATTTTGAAAACAGGGAGAAGAGCACTGAGCACTGTGTGCTTGTCACGTTAAATCGGTAATGAAGACAGGCGTCGGGGAAGCTGCTCTCTGGTTCCGGGCCTGGCCCTATCGAGGTCTCACAGCTGACCTCAGGCAAGCCACTAACATTCCTGGGTCCTGTTTCTCAGGGAAACGTGGTGTCCCACGTACCCCAATTTCCCGCAAAAAGGGCTAACTTAAAATGTTAACAGTTTCAATTAAAAAAAGGATGGGCCGGTGAGATGGCTCAGCGGCAATAAGCACCTGCCTGGCAAGTGCGAGGGCCCGAGTACAACTCCCAGAACCCACATGCGAAAAAAGGGGCCAGTGATATCGCTCAGCGGCATGGGCGCCTGCTGGCACGCGAGGTCCTGAGGTCGACCCCCAGTACTCACCAAAAAAAAAAGAAAGGAGAAAAAATGGTAATAATCCAGCTAAGTAAAAATATTAACCTATACATATATGGCACAGACACATAATAACAAGTTCATTATAAGGCCCTAATTTTATTCTTTAAAATGTCTGCAATAAAACCCCCTGACTGATACCCTTTCTCTTTTATTTTTTCTTGATATGGTACTTACATACTCCCAGTTTAAGAGAAAAGAAAGAAAGAAAGAAAGAAAAAGGGTCTATTTCTGAGGCCTGGGCTTACCGTGCTTACAGTTCCACCAATAAATCATCTCCCAATCTAGGCTTGGAAAAGCACTGGCCACGGTTTGATTGCTCCAGCCCCAGGTTGCCAGGCAACCAACACAAGGGGGAAGTCTGAGAACCGCTGACAGATAGCCAAGTGGCTGAAACAACAGACTTCTCTCTGTCAAAAATGTGTTCAGAGAGCCACTTGCCCACCTCTGCTCTCTGCTTAACACTACATGATTGTAAAATCAAAATCAAAAGGCCACTGTAATAAAAACACACTTCTTGCTCAATTACTGTTAAAAAGCTGTGGGGAGGACCAGATTACAGTGTACGGCAACAGAAATGTGATACTGTAAATGAGATAAAAGTCGGCAAGAAACCTGATCTAAATGTAGCTCTGTAGTTTCAAGACAGGGGACCTGGTGCACAGAGGAAATCAGCTGCCTAAGAAGGCACCAGGAAGAAAATAATGAATGTTAAGAGGTTGAAAAAGAACAAACAACTAAGGGACCGCAGGTCAGGATTACTTAATAATAAAACCAGAAAATGCAATCTGGAGACCATGAAGGTTTTCTCTTTCTCAGATGGATTTCTGAGATAGAGGGGCAGAAAAGGTCCTTGACCCTTGGAGCCATGCCCCCTTGGTGGTAGAGGTGGCTTTCCTAATGCTTGAAAGTACACTGGACTACAGGAGATATCCGTATCCTTAGGATAATGCCTGATAATACCATCTGAGATCTGAGCGTCTATGGCAACATTTTAAATACCTATGGCACGTGCCCTAAGCCAGGAACACTGTGCCGCTATCCTAATCAGCATGACCGCTACACAGTGTCCTTCCATGAAACCACTTTATTGAACTTGTCATCTTGTATGCTTTGGAAACTATCTGTGGTATTTGGAAGAGACACAGTTCTTAATCTATTTTCTGGTAAAGCCTAACCCCTTCTAAAAATGGCTTGTAGATGCCTAAAATAAAACATGAGACTGCAAAGGAAACCAGCTATAATGAAATTCCATCATCGAAACATTTTTTAAAGTTAATGAATGTTAAGAATATTACACTAGAGTCATATATGTGCTTTATTAATATTAAATAACAAGATCTGGCAGAGGATTTTCTTTATGGTTTTGGGGGGGATATTATTTTGCTTTTTTTTTTTTAATAATGTGAGCACATATGATAAACTCCTACAGGGCAAAGCAGAACGTTTTCATCATTTAATCCCAAAGTAACACGCAGTCTGGGTCCCGCAGCTCCCAGACCAGCCTTCTCCACACTGTCAGCTCACCTCCAATGAGGCCTTCCTCCCCCAGGTTCTCCCAGAGTCCAGAACTGGCTTCCGTACCCAGGATTTGTAGGTCCGTAGTCTCCAAAGTGGGGCACGCAGACATGACAGACTTCATAAGGATAAGTGGAATCAAATAGTGCTAAGAGAATTCATTTCCAAACCCTCAACTTTTACAGCCTCATATTCCTAAAATTCACCAGTGTGAGAACGTGCACACCCCTGGGGCAGGATGGGGGCGGCTCTCAGTCGGTCTCGTTTCTCTCTTCATGCAGAGGACCTCCTCTCCCAAGTGGAAGCTGCTAGGCAGCACTGCCCTGGGTCCCACACACAGGGTGATCCAGAGCAGTGATGCTGCTGATGTGTCCCCAGCTCTCTAGCCAAGATGAGGATCCCTATGCAAGTCAGATATTCTCTGATTAACTTGAAGGAGACCCCAGCAGAATGTCACCTGACAGATTACTGAAAATAATGTCTGATGACAAATGATTTTTTGTCACTGTGGAAGGAATTAAAGTAACTGAATGACACTAATAAAACTATCATTCCACCTACTTATTCATGTAAACAAGGTTTCTGGGCACTTACATTTACAAATAAATGAAGAACAGGAATAAAACTGACACAGAAAATGACCTCATTCTAACTCTAAGTAATATTCAAAAACTAATGCATTTTAAAAAACCCATCTGTTTTATTTCCAGTAAATATTAAGCAAAAAGAAAATTATGTCAACATTTATATTTTATGTTGTTTTGGTCAACTGTGCACTAACTATTCTATTAACATAGTCTGAACAGTTTTTTCTTGTATCATATACAGCTTTACTGTTAAAGGAAATAGTATGTGCACATATTTTGATACACATACCATTTGTTGCGGGGATGTAGAAAGGGGTGAAATGACGCTAGACTCTCAAGCAAAAAATGCATTACCTTATAATAAAGTCCCCAGGGAACTAGCATGGAAACACAGGTTAAAGGAGAAAAAGAATAGGAGGCATGACTTGCTTTAAAAAAAAAAAAAACTTATATATTTCACAAATGGGGATAAATCACTATAGTGCTTAAAATTCAATGGATAAATTTAAAAGTGATACAACAGTTTTACTATTAAATGCCAATATCTGTAATGTGTTAGAAATCACATCCTTATGATAAAAAAAATTATATGTCAATAGGGGAAGGGTCCTTTTTTTCTTTTTTAGTGCCAGGAATCAAACTCACGGCCTCGTGCTTGCCAGGCAGGTGCTGCACTGCAGAGTTACATTCCCAGCTCTGTATGCCAATTTAAACTTGGAAGGAAGTATATGGTGTTGGGTAAAATTCTTTCAGGGGCTTCTTGGGGAAAAACATTTTTTTAAATCTCTGCATCTACTGAAAGAAGACAGAAGGGCCGGTGAGATGGCTCAGCAGCATAAGCGCCTGCCTGGCAAGTGCAAGGTCCTGAGTTCAACTCCCGGAACCCACATACGAAAAAAGGGCCGGTGATATTGCTCAGCGGCACGGGCGCCTGCTGGCGCACAAGGTCCTGAGGTCGACCCCCGGTACCCACAAAAAAAAAAAAGAAGACAGAAAATCTCTGACATGCCAAGCATGCTTCCTTGTCTTGACTAGATTTACGAGACTCTGGTTTTGCCTCACAGAATCAAATACACGTTAACAAACACACCTTCTAGGACCGAGACAGACTGAACCATGGGAGATGCTCCACTGGTAGTTGTGTTTTTGTTTTTGTTTTTTTGTTTTGTTTTCTGAGACAAGGTCTCACTACATAGTCCAGGCTGGCCTGGAACTCATGACAGTTCTCCTGCCTCAGCCTCCCATGTGCTGAGAATACAGGCATGCACCACCACTCCTGGCCACACTGGTAGTTGTTGTTCCACCAGGGCATGGACTGTTCGTAACTCTGAACTCCAAAACTGACTGCAGTGCTTCTGCTTAAGGAAAGAGCTCCGACTGTTCAGTGTGCCCACTGAAGAGCACCACCACGCCAGCCTCCGCTCCCACCACACCCAGGCACTTGGCTTCCAAGGCTGCAAGCATTAAAGTAGGTTTTGAGGTTGCCTTTAGCTTAAGGGGAGATAAGGCTATGTCAATGTTCATCCATGATGAGCTGCACTCTTGCTGCAGATCCACTCAAGCTGGCCCTGCCGTTTGCGACCTGTCCTGCAAGCTGTGTGTCCACATCCCTTCCGGGAGACTATCTGGGAGCCTTTCCCAGGAGGACAATCTGGCTCCGATTCCCGAGTGCTCCACTTGCCATCCCCATGACTCTGAGCAATATACCCCTCTCCTACCAGAGTTCCCCTCCACTTCAGACCCTTCATTTGTCTGTGTGCCCTTTATGGAACTTCCCAGATTCAGCCCTCAATGCCATTAGAAGGTCACCTCCTTGTGGGGCCAGGGTCCTGTCCGGCATCATGTGGCAGAGGCTTCTGCGACAACAGGCATTAATGCCTCTTCGGTGACATTTCCTGCCATCAGTACCTGGGCCTTTCAGAGCTGGAAGGGCCTAACTAAGTACTACTCTCACCTCTAAGAGAGGACCAAGGTTCATCAACTGCTTCCAGACAAAGCCTCAGCCAGAAATCAGATTTGTAACACTTTTCCCTTGCTGTCTTTTCATCATAAATATACCTTTCAAAAATTACATTACTAAAGTGGGTGGTTTTCTATAGATAGATGAGGAATATTTGAAAATACAGAAGCAAAGAGAGAGGGTTAAAAAAACTGAAGGGAATCAAAGTTTCTTGTTTTTAAGCAAATACGAACTTCAAAATAACAGGGCACCATGTCAATCCGTGCTGAGAGGGAACTCAGCCCAGGACCAGGGCCGCTTGCCGCTTGCCCAGCCTCCCCAGGCTGGCGGGGGGCCTGGCTGCTCTCACCAGCAAGTGGGGACAGGTGGGACCTGCCCAACACAAGCTACCTGGCTGACAGCAGGAGAAAGATTACCGCGGCTTTACGAGGATGAAGAAGCGTTCCTCACAAAGAGGAAATGAATCGTCCACACTTTACGCTCCTTCATGTCTTTTTTTGTTTTAGGCCCTACAGCCTCTTCGATAAGGCATACTACCATGAAGAAGCATCAAAAAGAATGAAGCCATGGTGACAGGCAAAGGAAACTCACACACAAGTCCCTTCTGCGTTTGGCCACGACTTCTCTCCGTTCTGTCTCCTGCCAAAAGAGAACACTCACTCGCTGCAGATTACCAGCAAAAGGTTTCAACAAGAACCAGACACTTTTTATTCTTTCCCCCAATCCGAAAGTCATGAAAAAACTGCACAGCATTGTTTCGGCAGTTAAAAATATTCTGTTGTGCCTATAGAATGCCTATCTCTGCATGAAAAATGTATAGATCTCTACATCGAAGACATCTACGTCATTTTATTGCCATAGCGAAGTTCCCATCTCTCCCTGCAGCAAGTTCTGTGTTCCACTCTTGAAAGTCCCTGAGCCTTAAAGCACATACCTGGTCCTAACAATGATAGGAATCTGACAACCACAAGGATGGGAGTCGAGTAACTTGCACTGCTAGAAAATCATATTTCAATTTACTGACTTGAATTATCTGGGGTATCATCTGTGCAGACTTAGAAAGAGAGAAGGCACGGAACGAGAACCTGCCTGTGTGCCAAAGGCAGCAGCTCCCTCGCTACGCAGCCCTACCCCAGTCTCTGCGGCAGGTGGTTTATCCTCCTCACCGCATCCGACTGAACACACCTTGTTTATGTCGTTTTGTCTTCTGGTCTGGGTTCCCACTCCATGAGAACACCCTGCCCACTGCTATCTCTATTCCCAGCAGTTTAGACAGTGCCCGGTACACAATAACACAGGCCTATCTTAGCTTGAGTGACTGAGGAAACAAATGGCAGGATTGTATGTTCTGGAGCCAATACTCCATCTTTTGTTTTTGTTTCTTTGAGATAAGGTCTCACTCAGTATACAGGAAGCTCTGACTGGCCTAGAACCTGCCATCCTTCTATCTTAGCCTTCCAAGTGCTGGGATGAGAGGCGTGGGGCACGATACCTGGCTTGGGATCTTCAATCTTAGTTCTAGTCCATTCACGAAATCCTGCCTCTTCACAATTCCCTCCACCTTCAACCTCTGCACGTTAATTATGTTCACCTCAATGCAGCATTTAATGAGTCCACTGAGGATCGAGCCCCACAAAGAACAGGTCAGCCCTCAGGAAGCATAGCATCTAACAAAGCAGCACACAGGGGCCAAGTCTGTCCCCTTCTAAAGGACCTAAAATCGTCAACAGCACACATTTCCTTGCTACCCACCCTTCTGCATTGCGCTCCCCACCCAACTCAGATCAGCTCTACTTCTGACCAGGGCCACTCGCCGCAGCAACCCCCAACTGGATCCTCGGGGACACACCATCCGCTCCCTTGGACCTCCAAAAGCTCCAATCCCCCGTGCTCCCCACCTCCTGCTTCCTCCTTACTAAGATCCACTTGGTAAAGCTCTCTACCCCTCGAGTTTCAGGCATAAAGTTTGGCTGGGTCAACAGCAATGATCCTGCCTCACCAGGCATCCTCATCCCAGCACCCACCTGTGTCCGCCCCGTCATTCTGTACCTGGCGCCACTCCCAGGAGTGTGAAGCTCGGGCCCACGGCCCTTCTAAGGCTCTGTGTCCACCATTCTTGGTGCTCTTTATTCCAGCCCAGCCACGCCACAGGCATGAAACCAAGAGCTCCCCTATTTTCTAGTGCACCGCCACCATTCCCCCATGAACCTCGTCTTGATTGTGACCTCTTGCCCCTCAGTTCCTCTGTCACCACTGTCCTGGCTTCCCAACTCATCTCTGCAGCCTGGGACCCACATCCGTTTGGCACTCACCACCTCTGCATCCTGAGAACGCCTCACCATTCTGATCTCGCACTCATTTTCTACCCCAGCTCTATCAACTGATTCATGTCAAGGACACCCCTGTCCTAACAGCCCTCCTGTTAAATATAATGTTTAATAAATTTAACAATGAGGAACCCAGACTCCGCCCCTGCCTTCTCATATTCCTTGTCTTCGTCACTGCCTAACTGCATCTCTGCCCCTCAATGCAAGCCTTTGAGTCTCAGCTCAGGACTCTGCGCAAGCTGCATGCGCTCCTGCAGCCTCCAGGGCCTTGGCTCTGAGACCTCCAGCAAGCGAACTCACTTCTTCCAGTCCTGTCTCCTCAGCTGGGAATTCCTCTGGAAACAGGAAGTTTTCCCATCTTGAGAGCTTTATCCTCACTGCTACATTTATTTGCCTCTTTTATGAGTCACTTCAAATTCCACACAAACTCTCCTCTCTCAAAGCCTGAAATTCTCCTGACTTCAGGGTTTTGAGGAGCACTGCTGGCCACCTCCCTCATTCCAGGCACAACACCTGAGCGTCCCCTCTTCCCCTGTCGCAAGGCTCCACTGTGAGAGAGGCCATGTTGTGGTGTGGGCTAGGGCAGAGAGCAAGCTCTACACTCACTTGCTCTGTGGCCTCTGTGGCCGGGGAAGGATCTCTCTGGTTTGTGGCTGGCTTTTCCATCCGTGAAAGGATGAATTGTGAGTCGATTCATGTCCAGGGCTCACAATAGCACCTGGCCCATGATAAAGGACTCGAGAGTGTACACCATCAGGCCTCTCCATTCTCACCCCTTGTCTTGCTTCCTCTCCTTCACTCTCCATCTAAGCTCCACATTAGGCACCCCAATATCCTGACCACACCCCCACTAAATTAAACCAGGATCCATGGGGGGGGGGACCCGAGCCTACTGCAGATGCTGTGCATTCCAGTGCAAGGCCTGCACTATGAGCACTGCTGTCAGCAGACAGCCCTCAGCATCTCCCCAAGGCCCATCGTCCTTCCCAGCCCACTGGCTCCCAGGCCTGCAGCACAGGTGCCCAGGTCCCACACCGGAGATCCCTGTCTAACTCGAAGGAAGTGCGGCCTGGGCACCAGGACATCTGAGTCCTGCTGGTACTTGCAGGGCAGCCAAGTTCGAGACCACTGATCCCTCCTTTGCCCACTTCCACTCATCCACACTGCTACCAGACTGACCTTCAAGGACAGCCTCAGTCCTGTCTTTCCCTACTCAGAACCACACAACCACTCCCACTTCCTACTGAATTAAACATGCACTACGGCGGGGCGGGGGGCTCTCAATCAGCTCTTTTTTGGGGGAGAGGTGGCACTGGGGATTGAACCCAGGACTTGGCACTGAGCTACATCCTCAGCCCCTTCATTTTTAATTTTCAGACAAGGTCTTGCTAAGTGGCTAAGTTGCCATCTTAGCTCAAACTTTCGACCCTCCTGCCTTAGCCTTCCAGAGTGCTGGGCTTACGGGTGCGAACCATCACACCCAGCTTCAATCAGCTGTCTTATATACTCCCCACCCCACTGCCAGCCACCCACATTCTCTATGCCTATGTCTACTCTGCCTGAGGAAATCCTGTCACCCCTCGAGTTCCTCTCAACTAGCACCACCTGCACAGTGCCCTCATCCAGGCCACCACCTCTGCAGCGCCTGAGACCCCAGCAACCTGTCAGGAGGAGAAAGGGCCCACAGAAAGTTTCAACTGTATGCTGCTCTCTCCTCTCCAATTGTCCTTGGTGACAACATCCAGCTCAAGGGCTCGTTTACAACCACTGCAAAAAAACAGTCAAGGCTACCCAGCGGAAGATGAGTTGCCTGCCACCTGCCAAGCAATAACAAGATCAGTGGTGACTCCTGCAGAGAACTTAGCAGTACCTACAGCAAGAATGACAACAGTGAACAGTGGGTAAAGGGGTGTCAGGGCCCAGCATAGAGCAGGTGACTACACAGAAGGTGGAAGATGGCCCCCCATGTTTGGTGTTTCAAATGCATCTACTGCCCCTCAGGTGAAGACACCCAGCAGCAGAGGCGGGGCCCCTCCGCATAATCTCCCCCTTCCTCTACAACACTTGGGTGCCTGGCCCAAGCTCCAACAGTGAGAGGAACGTGGCCTGATGTTTATGCACTTCTTGCAGTGTGGGAGCACGTGGATCGCACACCCCTCAGTGTAGCCTAAAAGCAAGATAAATCCAAGTGGATCCTTAGGCTGTCTGATAGGGACTTTAAAGAGGAAGGGGAAGAAGGAGAGAGGTAAGAAGATAGAGACAAAGAGAAAACGTGAGCTACGAAATCAGAGTTCCACAGAGGAGCCAAGCTCCCAAGGTCGGGCTGCTCTCACCTTGCAAAGTAACTTGCAAAGTAACTCCAAAGCCGACAAGGAAGTTGAGCTGTCTCACAGCAGGATCTGAAAACAGTTTTGTTATTGCTAAAGGCTTGGAGAACTTCATTTCCATGGACTGGACTGAGTGGGAGGATCCCAAAACTTCAGAATCTGTCCCAGTCTTTCAGTTGTTCTGGGAACCTGAGCAGAAATGTGATGAATTCCAGAGTCCCTAGTGTGCCGCTGGGGACACAGGGACAGTGATGACAGGCCAGCTGCCAGTGCTTCTACAGGCAAAGTTCTTTCACTTTTTAGATTGTGAGATGGATATTGGATCCAAGTCAACTGGTTGCCCAAACTTATGCTTAAGACTTTGTTAAATTCATTTTCTTAAGTCCCCACTTTGAAAAATGGATAAGCAAGCTTGCTGAGCTGTTACCCTAATTAATTAGAGGCCCTGAGTAGAAAGACAAAATGACTCATGTTTAGGCTGCATGTACCTATGTGAAAAACAGCTTAGCACATGTGGCACCTCCACAGATTCAATATTAAAAATCTGTCTTTCCCAAAGGCTCAGAGCTGTGGAGTGGGGACAAAGGACCGAAGTGACCTAGAGGACAGCCACTGCCAACGGCCATCATTCCCTCCCATCCTGCTGTGGCTCACAACACACTTCCACCTTTGTCTCTGGTGTCCAGCAGCATTTGTTCTATTACTGCTGTGGGAAGGATCAGAAACAATAAATTTATAATCAAAGCTTACAAATCAGCTGCAAGGGGATACTGAGAACTCTTGGTAATATAATAAAAGGACACTTTGTATGGGTGAACACACACATGTTTCCACATCTTTAAGCAGGAACAACTTCGTTAACTTAAGATAAAAATATCTGCTCAATTTTTTAACCCAGGAAATAAAAGCATAGGGGTTGCGTCACATCCAGATTTCCTGTCAAACACACCTGCCAGCAATTGCAAAATTACCCGCTCTACTTCCCTTCTCTTTTTCTTACCATTTCTTAGATTGAAAAAAGTAAGACCCAGGCTAAGACAGGATGATTACTTCAAGTTGAAGGCCAACCTGAACAACATAGCAAAACCCTATCTCCAAAACCAAAACAACAAACAAACAAACAAACAAAAAACTCTACGACCCAGAAGAGAAGGGACTCTACTTCCTTGATCTGACACCCCGGCCTTCCCCCTTCCTACAAACCACCAGGCCTCTTCTAGCTTGTGTGCCCCACCCCACCCCACCCCTGAAGAGTCCAGTGACAAACACAACTATCCTCTTGCCTTCCCCCCAGAGCTCAGCTGCCCTGGAACTAAGGCAGTGGTGGCGAACTTATGGCACGCATGCCTCAGCTGGCTGATTATCAATGAACGCCCTAAAAGGTTCACCATCCCTAAGGAATGGGACGCCCACCTCAGACAGCAGAACCTGGCAGCTCTAGGCATTCTCCTATTTCCAGAATAGCAACCTTGCTGGTGCTCTGGGGAGCATGATTTCTAAACGCTTAATGAAATTATCCAGGATGTCAGAGAATGCACACTTTTTAAGAACTAGCTCTTGGGCCAGGGATATGGCTCAGCGGCACAGCACCTGCCTGGCAAGCACAAGGCCGAGTTCAATTCCCGGTACCAAAAAATAAATAAATAAATAAAATTTAAAAATAAAAATAAAAACTGGCTCTAGAAACACATTTTTATTTTGTTACTTTTTTTTTTGGGTCTTTTTTTGTCTTTTTGAGACAGGGTCTCACTATACAAGTTCAGGCTGGCCTTGAGCTCACTCTGTAGCCCAGGCTGGCCTCCAACTCCCAATGTTCCTCCTGCCTCAGCCTCCTGAGTGCTGGAATTACAGGCGTGCACCATCACGCCCGGCTCATTTTAATTTTAAATTACGGCATTAGTAGGCTTTTAGCTCTCACACAGTACCATGTAACTCCAGTCTTCCCCTCTATTCTCCTATTTTTAGGGCAGGTGGTTGTTTCTGCAACTTTCCTCAGGCCCTTCGTTATTAGCTTTTCAGTACACTCATCTGACAGTTTCACCCACCACTGCTGAGAGTACCTGCATGGGATCAGCCTCTGCCAGGGAAGAAAACTCCAACCAGGACATGACAGGAGAAGCACGCCAGCTGCTCTGAGGAACTGGCAGGACAGATGTCCGTCACCCCGTACCACAGCCCATACCACAGTCCGGGATGATGCACAGCCTAAGAAGCACCAGAGTGCGGCCCTCTGCTGTGGTATGTGTGCTGGCCATGCACATCACCTGGGCTGGCTGCCAGATGCCTCCCTGCTCACCCTCCCTCAGGCTCCCAGCAGGGCAACCACACAGACCCTGAGGATGAGGCGATGCTGCCCCAGGAGACCTTCTGTTGAGACCTGGAAGGCAAAGGCAGACATCTGAAAGGGCCAGATGCTCCTTCCAGAGGACGCCGCTGGGCAGAGGAGAACAGGAGTGTCAGTTAATCCTGCTGGTGCTGGGGGCGTGCACAGGCCCTGCGCTGCTGGAGGGAGATGCTTCATGGATAACAGCAGCTCAGGGCTTAGCCACACAGTCCTCTCCACGGGAGTGATTCCAGGCCTCAGAATCCTATACAACTGAACTGAGAAACACTGCTGGAAGGTGTTCTGGAAGGAGGCGGCAGAGCAGCCCTCCAGTCTCACCACCTCTGTAACAGCAACAAGGCCTTCGGTTCAGAGCGGATGGGAACAAGACCGGCCTGAGATGCCAGGGCCTGTGTGCCCTTATCTTCTCCCCTCCTCGTTCCGTCCATGCTGGGGCGTTCCTGCTGTGCCTTGGACACACCACCAGGCATGCGGCCACCTCAGGTCTCTGTGCTTACTGCTTCCTTGGACTACAATACTCTTGGTCTACGTATCCGCAAGGCTACTCTAACCATTTCTAGGTCTTCTCTCGAAAGTGACATTTCGGGGCTACCTTAAATGGAATGTCCACCTGCTAGCCCACAATCTGTACTGCTTTCCCGTGTTTTTCCCTTAGCACTTGGACAGTCCATCAAGGGTCACTCTGGGTCCCATCTCCCCCACCTGCTAACGTTATTTTGTTCACTGGTGAGTCCCCAGCACACACAGCAGTACCTCGCAGCATCGATGCTCTGTGAACATTTGTAGAGTCAACGAAAGAATTTCAACCAGCAACCTGAGCCAGGACTGAACGGCAACCTGTAAACACAAAAGGCTCAGCATCCCTTGTGTCCACGTGGGGCTGACAGGCACGGCAAGCTGGCAGGCACTCTCTGCTAAACCAACACCAAGCACAAGGTGAGCAGAGCAGAGACAGGCCCTGGTCTCCACTCTAAGCTGATGAGAGTTTTCTTGCTCCTAATAGCTTAGTACTTTACTCTATAAATTTTAGTATTCACCCACATAAAGATATTTTACAATGTCTTAAAGCTAATGCTGAAACATCAGGCCAAACCGTCACACAGCATCATACAAAGTGTCAACGGGAAGAAGGATAACAAAATGCTATGGGGGGGGGTGGCAGGGCCAAGCTGGCACCCCCGTGAAGGCAGCAATGGCGGGAAGAGGGGGGACCAAGGGCACTGCTGCTCTAAGAGAGGCTTTAGATTCACCACAGAAGCAAGCCATGAGATAGGAGATGGCTCTCCTGGGAGGGTTCGGTGGTTTATTTCTTTCTCTCTTGGGGGTTCCCACTTTTTACCTTTTGGTTCTTTCCCCCAACTCTGAATTCCAGTCACCAGTCTAACATGTCTCAACTGTGAAAACAGAGGCTCTGATGTTGCTATACAAAGAATGTTCAAAGCACACACGCTAAAACTGACTCCAATTCTGTTGCTAAGAAACTGCAGAAGAAAAGAGTTTTCCATACTCTTCATTTATAAAATAACCACTTTGCCTACGGGAGAACAAATGGAATCTCTCAAGTCCCCTTGTATCTTCTTTGCATTTTTTACACCAACAGAGGAAGATGACTGAATAGCGGAAAGTGTATGCTATCTTCATTTTTCACATGCCCTTGAAAATGAGATGGAAAACATCAACAACCCATTGCCCTAGTATTCATGAATCTTTCAAGCTCAAGACTTCTCCCAACAGTCCCCCTGCCAATCAAAAATGAAAAACGCTCCACAAAAAGTAATCTTTGATTTAAAAAGATCATCCTGCCGGTGAGATGGCTCAGTGGCGTAAGCGCCTGCCTTGCAAGCGCGAAGGCCGGAGTTCGACTCCCGGAACCCACATACGAAAAAGGGGCCGGTGATATCGCTCAGTGGCACGGGTGCCTGTTGGCGCGCGAGGTCCTGAGGTCGTCCCCCCGGTACCCACAAAAAAATAAAAAAATAAAAAAAAATAAAAAGATCATCCTGGGTAGCCAGGAACAACTCAGGATATGCCTACATTCAGGGCAGGGTTACTTCCCGGGCCTCTGTTCTGCTCTGCAAAGCCCCCATGTGCACCAACATGCACACACTTACACGTGGAGAGCCTTGGAGAACACCATGGTGTATCGCTGGCTTTTAAAAAATGATCCAAAATTAGGGCTAGAGGATAATGACTTTTTAAAACATCACTGGCTAAAGAAAATGAGAGAAAGAATGGTCTTGTGAAAAAGAAAGTGAAAATAAGCACACTGATTTCCTTGACCATGTGTATAAAGCGCAAACCTAGAAAGTAATAAAGCTATGCATGTGAAAGGCAAGGGCACAGCTGAATTTGCAAAGCCAGCCCACAGGCAACTTCTACCGACATGAAATACTGAAATACATTTTAAAACTATCTCTTCCCTTCCAATGCTTGTCCTATCTCATTTACTCAAGGATTTTTAAAATACATTTTTCTTTAAAGCTTGTTAAACAGCAGAATCTTTCTGCAAACTAGTTGACAGAATTGACTGTCTTACACCAACTTTTCTGCACATATAATTGATTTTTAATTCACTGTCTTATTTCCAAAAGGACTTGACTATGAACTCTACCCACACTATCGACTTCTTTAAACAAGGGTTTGGTTCAAAGGCTGATAGGAGTTAATTACAGGAAAAATAGTCGACTTTTACTAACACTTGACTTAATAGGCAAATCTCACCTGAATCTACATTTTTCTTTTTTAATATTAAGGTTTTAACTATGGATCACAGTGAATGATCCATGTATTATATATGTGAAGGTCACAGGTCAACACTTACATTTCTCTTCACATTGCTATTTTCATGCCTAAGAATTTAGTTGCTCACTAGAAACCATACAATTTAGCTTAAAATTGGAGGAAGAGTAGTTAGCAGACAGAAAAATCTATTCTGATTCATTTTAAAATTTACTCAAGGGGCCGGTGAGATGGCTCAGCAGCGTAAGCGCCTGCCTGGCAAGTGCGAGGGCCCGAGTTCGACTCCTGGAACCCACATACAAAAAAAGGGCCGGTGATATCGCTCAGTGGCCCAGGCGCCTGCTGGTGCGCGAGGTCCTGAGGTCGACCCCCGGTACCCACAAAAAAAAAAAAAAAAAAAAAATTTACTCAAATACCTATTATGTGATACATCATATCTGTGTTTTGGATCAATAGCAAAGTTTCCAAGTAAACTAAAATTTTTCTGGTTGAAATTTCTTTAGAAAATGAGAATTTCCACGTTAAAACTCAATTTACACGTACACAAATCTGCACAGGTAGGTAAGCTTACAGTAGTATAAAACCACGTATGTACACAAGCAGAGACCCAGTGAGCCCAAGAGTGAGTAAGCAAACTGTCACGGTGGTGATGCTTTACTTCTCTGTAATGCTTTCATAATGATGTTCCAATGGCAGGAAAAACATGCAAGGCATTCTAACAAGGGGAAAAAAGTAATCGTAAGATTACCTACAGGATCCCCTTATTACCAACAGTTTTTGAACATATATATATATATATATATATATATATATATATATATATATATATATATATGTATGTATAATATGGTCAATAGCTCAGGAAACTTTCCCATTCCTAAAACAAATGACTGCACAACTATGCCTTCCCCTATACTGGGGATGTAAACTCTGGAATCCAGCCCCACCACTGTGGGCATCTGCAGCCTCCCTTCACTTCTGTCATTTTTCTCTCCTCTGTTTCACCTCCGCAGCCTCCTGCTGCTCCAGGACCTTCACTTTGATTTTGCTGTGAATTCCATTTTCTTCAGCTGCCACACACACATAGTAAATAAAATTCACTGTATCTTTGTCCGACTAAGCAGGTCTGTGCTCTGGCCCATCCAGATGCCTGGCTGGAAAGAGTGCACAATGAAAATAATGTTTTCTCAAACAGCATTCCAAAAAGGGCCCAACAAAGACATTAGAAGACGCGGCTGGGGAAAGACACCATGCAAATAGCTGCATGTATTCTGTGTAAGTAATTCCTTGACCAGCTGCACAGGTTCACTGGGTTACAAATATTCAGAAAATTAGTTTGCTGTGTAATGTCAATTTTGATAGAAGGATTTTCATTTATATTTATGATAAACTGAGCTTTAAATTGAGGGAAGATTTCGATGTTTTAAAATTTATGAACTTGTAAATAAATCCATGTACATGGCCAATTAAGGTTTATCACCACTGTGGATTAACTATCTTTGGATGAAATCTTCAGAGCTTATTATTTGTACCTGGGTTGTTCACCTCAATGTATTACATCAAAATTGGTATAAAATATTTAATGCATTGCATATTTCAAGATAAAAGTGGGCCGGGGATATAGCTCAGTGGCGCAGTGCCTACCTGGCAAGCACGAGGTCATAAGTTCGATTCCCAGTACAAAAAAAAGATAAAAGCTACAGTTACACAAGATGAAATAGAGACACCGTGCCGTAATATTGTAAGCAACAAAACCTTCACCTTGTGCAACATCTGGACTTTTGTTGAAAGCTAATTCAACATGAACATAATTTCAAAAACCAAACATGGCCACAGGATAGGAAGCAAAGGGTGAAACACACAGCTCAGTGGAGCACCCCATCTCACAGCCTTCCAAGTCAGCTCGAACTCCAGGAGGAAAACGCAGGCCCTGAATTTTAAAAGGAATTCAATTAGCATCTCCGGTACTTCCATAATCAACAGCTGAATGCTAATTAAGAGCGCAGCATCAAGCAGCAACAGAATCCCAGTGCAATAAGCAACAATACAACAGCAGCAACTGCTACCTTCAGCTTGCATGCGTAAATAAACAGAATTAATAACTACTGAAGTGTGGAAGGGTGACTGAATCTGTTTCGATTAGGTGCAGTTCGGCCTGGGGCCTTTGTGTTATATTTAAATGTGTTCATCATGTTTAATTAAAAACCTAATAATCTAGGATTTGGGTTTTTGTTTTTTAAGTTCTGACCTGCATTTCTCCTTTCTGCTCTTCCTAAATCCTGTCAATCTAGATGACTTCCTGAGCAGGAATTCACTCTTCACATACTGCATGTGAAGCTGGAAGCCATCAGTGTGACCCTCACTGCAGCAGCAGCCATGTCTCTGGCTCCATCCTTGCCATACCATGGTATCTGAAAGAACCATCCATTTCCCTAGCATTTCTTCCAGAATGCTGCTCTGATCTGACCCAGTTTGCTTAGCCTGAAGATAATGTATTAGAGCAGCCACCCAGGTGTTTCCTCCCAGTCACTCCATAAAAGTGTGAGACGAAAGGCCTCCTATAATGTGATTTTGAGGCAAAGATCTCCAGAATCAGTGACAGAGGGCTGGGGATATAGCTTAGTGGCACAGTGCCTGCCTGGCAAATACAAGGTCGTGAGTTCGATTCCCAGTACCAAAAACAAAAACACAGAATTAGTGACAGAGAGGTAGGAAAAAGTGGTTGGCTGGTAATATGATGACGCTGACAGTGATGACAAAGAAAAAGATGATGAATAATTTGAAAGCTGTTTTCAAAAATCAAAACTTGTTGGGCGTAGATGCACGCCTGTAATCCCAGCACTCAGGAGGCTGAGACAGGAGACTCATAAGCTTGAGCCCAGCCTGGACAACTTAGCAAGCTGAAGTATCAAAATAAAAAAATTTTTAAAAGGGGGCTAGGGATGTAGTTCAATGCACTGAGCTCAATACCCAGTACTGGAAAATAAAGGAATAAACAAACAAACAATACATAAATTGTGAGGAACATAAAGCTCACGAGCGTGGCACAAAGTCAGCACAAGGATGTGGAGGATTAGTTGCCAATAAAGATGGAAACAAGAGGTGCAGATAAGGGGAGGGAAAGGTGCTGCAGAAGAGCAGAGGATGACCCTGGCCATGCGGAGGTGAGGGTTGCAGAGAGAGAAGCCAGCTCCTCCAGGAAGCCGAGGCCTGCCCCGCCCCGCAGCAGAGCAGCTACTCCTGCCTTCAGGTGCCGCTTCCACCTCAACGGAGTGTGGCTGCTGTGAAGGATTCACGTACATGCAAGGGAACCAAGCTCGGAGACCAGAGGAGGTACCCGAGACACTGGGTTGTTAGAGTAAATTACTAAACTGGAGGAAATGCATTTTAAAAATAACTAGAGTGTTCCAAGGATATAGAAAATTGAAGAGAAAAAAACAGGAGGCAGGCCACAAACTTATTTTAGTTGGACACATTTTTTCTGCTTATTTCTGTGATTCTTGGGGTGAGAAAATGCTGTAAACTCAACAGAAGGGGCCAATAAACACAGCAGCTGTCTCTCCACAGCCAGAGGCAGGCTGACGTAAAGGGGGACTGCCTTGTTGCCATGTATGTCTACTTGAAGATTTGGTGTGGACATATGCATCAGAAGCTTCCTTCAACTTATCAATTATTCACTCCCTCCCTCTCAGTCACTGGTGAGATTTTAGAAAGCAAAGCTTAACTTCCTACAAAATAAGAGAACCGCTTGATCCTGAGGTTCTGCGAGGGATGAAAGACTGCCAAAATATTTCTCTAAACAAGAAACAAACATAAAAATGAGCCCGAACCAGCACGGATTTATGCAGTCAAGGATCACTACTCCACACTTGGAATGCCCACCATTTTGGAGTCCTGTTTTGTTTTTCACAGTGAAAGTCAAGCTCTTTCTAATGCCTGAGGTGCCCCTTCCTCACCATGCTAAAGGTCCCTGAGCAGCAGCAATGGGGACACAATCAACATCTTGCCCAAGTATATGCTGCTAGAAAAGGAAATCAGCTTTCTTTTATGCAGGAAGCTCTCTGTGCTGTGTATTTTGAAAATTCCAGAGGGAATGAAAGGTCATGAGAGAAGAGAAGGGAGGGAGAGGGGAGAGTCAGGGCTGACAGGGAGGATGGAGGCTGCAGCCCAAAGTGGGAAAGAGGGAAGAGATGGGGAGACACTGAGAAGGGCAGGCAGAAAGGTGGAGTAAGGGAAGGGGACAGCAACAGACAAGATGACAGAAGAGAGAAGAGATGCTCAAGGACCGAAGGTGGTAGCAAAGAAGTACCCACGAACTGACAGGACAGCCCTGGCCAGGCCTGGAGGGGACCACCTTTGGCAAGTGAGATGACACATGCTCTGTTCTTCTCATCTCCTTCCATCTTTCTTTACAAAGGCTTTTTGGAGAATTATAAATCTTACCAATCAAATCTCTCATCTCTTTTCCACACAAATATGTTTACAATGAGAAAAAGACTTCTCAATATAACTTCTCAAAACAACTGAATTTAATGTTTTCACTTTGGCCATTGTCTGAACATGCAAAGGTGTTTCCCCCTCTTTAAATAAATAAAGTTTGCTAATTTAAAGCAGTTATACTCACTTCACCCTATATCTGGTAAAGTTAAGTTTCAAAGGACCATTCAATAGGCACTCTGTCACCAAAGCTGAGCTCAGGGACCATTTCAGTCCATCTCTGCCACCGCCGAGTCTTCTCCACTCCCCTCGGCCTGCTGCCCTGCTGAGCCTCCAAATGGACAGCTTCTGCCGGCTCTGCTTTCTGTGCTTTCTGCGTCCATCCCGGACCTCAGCTCAGCCCCTCGTCTCGAGCCTGGGCTATAGTCACCCAGAAGCTGGGTGTTCAGAAGCTGTGCAGGCAGTGCAGATCGCCCTGGACAGGCCGCTGCCCCAGCCTGGCACGCCCCACCCTTCCTCACAGTGCCCCACCACACCCCTGCCTGTCTCCTGCATGTGCCAAGAACACCTCCACCTCAGGAAGCAGGCTTCTCCTCTCCTGGACATTCAACAGACGCCCCTCCTCACTCACTAAGGCGCTGCCCTCCCTCAGCCATTACCTGAGACAGTGCCCCAGCCCGCCACTCCCCAGCAGCGTGCTACACACTGTCTTCCCTTCCTCTGTGCTTCTGTGCCACTCGCAAGCACTGTGCTGAGATAGGATGACAGCCCTTCCTAAAATAGGCAACACGCAGGGAGACCAAGTGTTCGCCTTAACACAGGTCCTAGCACAGCACCCAGCACATAACAGGCCCTTGATAAATACTGCTACAAAAAGGAGAGCAGGATCAAGAAAGTACACATAATTTGTAACACACCAACAAGGAACTTGTAATCAATATGCGTATTGGTACCAGCCTTCATTTGCATTTCATCTGACTTGAAGGGCAAGTGTCAAGTGCTAACGTGCATATTGAATACTGCAATTGGAGAAGCATAAGAAATCAGAAAGCCATTTACAGCAATACCTTTTAGAAGTCACAAGATGGGGATGTAGCTTCATGAGCTCTGTCTGCTAGATGGAAACTGTGGGCTTGCGAGTCTGTGTTTGTGGGCAACTTTCTCTCTCCCCACATCCTTTTTTGGGCCATAGCAATAGAATGGCTAGGTAAATTCTACTGTTTATTTAATCAAGTCTATGTGTCCTGATTTTGATCAACGGCCTTCAGTACGTTATGGGTTCTGCGAACTCTTAAAATAAAAACAGGTCACCAAAGCTATTCTAGGTTATGGGTAAACTGGCTTCGACGTGCTTGTCTCTTTAAATAGTGTGGTATCATAAGCTAGCTTGCACCAACAAACTCAACATTTTTAGAAGTAATTATCAATTACTCCTCTCCATGAACTTGGGGAAATCTTTCCTGTCATTTATGAAACTAATCTTACTAAAACCAAGCCTTTCTGTACAGTCACGAGGCCTACAGGCTCTTCCCCTCTGACTGAGACACGCAGGGCCGGCCTGTCTTCTGAGTGAGCCCCTTCCCAGAGCAGCGCAGAGGTCGCATACTAAGAAGGGAACCCCCGACGCCCCAAATGAGGCAGCAGTCCGTGCTCACCACTTCGTCCTCAGTCCAGCACTTCTCAATCAGCTTGGGCACAGGCTTCTTTACCAGGCGCTGCAGGGCTTTGCCAGCGTCGTAACTGCTCTCGTGTAGCTAGGACAACAACGATTTCAGTTAGTTAACAGTACCAAGTAACAGAACTGAGCCAGATCAATAACCTACAGTCAGCTCTTGGATGGATGAAGTATGATGCAGTCACAAAGACTCACAGATCATTTACTGGCATGGCCATCCTCCCCAGCTCCAGCTCTTCCAAGGACAGTGCTATGGTTTGGGTTTGAAATGTTCTCAAAGGCCCATGTGTTACAATCCCCGACTTGAAATTATACTATAAAGCTACTGTGATAAAAACAGTGTGGTACTGGCAAAAAAACAGACCTGAAGATCAATGGAACAGATTAGAAGATGCTGAAACAACCCCAGACATACTAAGCCACCTTATCTTTGACAAAGGTGCCAAACACATTCGCTGGAAGAAAGATAGCCTCTTTAATAAATGGTGCTGGAAAAACTGGCTCTACACATGCCGAAGATTAAAACTAGATCCATATCTTTCACCATGCACTAAACTAAATTCAAAATGGATCAGAGATCTAAATATTAAAACAGAAACATTAAATCTGCTGGAAGGTAGGATAGGTAAAACCCTTGGAGACATTGGTGTAGGCAAAGACTTTATGAATAAAAACTCAACCGCACGGGAACTATCCCAAAGAATCAATAACTGGGATCTCATCTTATTAAAAAGCTTTTGCACAGCAAGAGAAACCACCAACAGAGTGAAGAGACAACCCACAATGTGGGAAAAAATGTTTGCCAGCTGTTCCTCAGACAAAGGATTACTATCGAGAACATATAAAGAACTCAAAAAAATCAGACCTCCCAAATTTAAAGACCCACTCCAAAAATGGGCATCTGAGATGAATACACATTTCTCAGATGAAGAAATACTAATGGCAAACAAATATACAAAAAAATGTGCAACATCACTAGTCATTCGAGAGATGCAAATTAAAACAACACTGAGATACCATCTCACCCCAGAAAGAATGGCTACTATTAAGAAATCAACTAATAACAAATGCTGGAGGGGCTGTGGGGAAAAAGGAACCCTTCTTCACTGTTGGTGGGAGTGTCGACTGGTACAGCCACTGTGGAAGTCAGTGTGGAGATTCCTCAGAAAACTAGGGTTGGAGGTCCCATTTGACCCAGCTATTCCCCTTCTGGGCATCTTTCCAGAAGAATTAAAAACATCGTACCACAGCGATATATGTGCACCCATGTTTATAGCAGCACAATTTGTAATAGCCAGATCTTGGAAACAACCCAAATGCCCATCAACTGAGGAATGGATAAGAAAGATGTGGTATTTTTATACAATGGAGTACTATTCAGCCATAAAGAAGGATAAACTGGAGACTTTTATAGGTAAATGGATGCAACTCGAGAAAATACTCATAAGTGAAATAAACCAGAAGCACATGTGCAAGCATCGTATTATCTCTCTAGTATGAGAAACTGAAAGAGTAAATAAGATCCAAAATGTACAATAGATATGGTGAATCAAAAAGAAACTGGTCAAAAGGAAAGAGAGACTGGAATAGGGAAAAGAAAGAAGGGAAAGGGAAAAAAATTGTATATATATATATATGATGGTTAAGATACACTACCATTTTTACTTATTTCATTGAAGAGTAAGGTTTGTGCCAATAATGTTTGGACAATTGAATGCTAATGTCTGGTGTCCTGAATAACTAACTTAAAGATAGTAATACGTAATGTATTAACCATTGTTACCCTCCTATTATGTTGTTTTGAAAATTTGTTCTTCTTTTGATTTGTTTTGTTTTTTTCTTCTTTAAAATAAAAAAAAAAAAAAAAAAAAAAAAAGGCCCATGTGTTAGCGGCTTGGCCCTTAGTGTGGTGCTACCCAGAGGTGGTGCGAGCCCAGTGAGAGGTCTTAGGTCACTGGTGCACGCCCTCAAAGAGGCCTGTGGGACACTGGCTACCAGTCTCTTCCCCTCTCCTTCGGCTTCCCGGCTTCCATGAGGTGAGCACGGGTCCAAAGGCAATGGCCAAGTGACCATACACTAACACCTCTGAAACTGTAAGAAAGGGACCCTTCCCCCTTCCTCAACTGGGTGTGGTGGCACATGCTGGAAGCTGAGCCAGGAGGGTCACAAAGTCAAGGCCAGCACAAGGTACATAGTGAAACCCTTTCTCAAAAAAGCAAAATAAAACCAAAAACGCAAAATAACTCTTTTTCCTTATTAATTTTATTTATCTCAGGTATTTGTTACTATAGCAGAAAGCTGATCAACAAAGAGAACATTCTGGTAATAACAGAAACAGCACCAAGAACCACAAAGCAAACATCTGGTGAGCATGTGTCCTGGCACAGTGCTCAGGGCACACCACACGCTCACTGTCTTCCCTAGCTTTTCTCCTACGTCCTCTTATAGGACAGGAACTACTGGCACCCACTTTGCAGACAAAGAAACTGCAGCACAGGAAGGTCCGATAAGGCTGCTCTCCATCCTGCACCACCAGCTGGTACAGCCAAGGCCCAATCCCAGCCAGGAGGACGCCTGCTCTTGTCCCCTGCTCCCCAAGCAGCCTCAGCACATACTAGCTTACATTCTTTCCTTTTAGCATTTAAGGTTTTTAACTGCAATAATTCACTAAAAACATTTACGGTGCCTAAAATAGAGTTTTTAAAGAAAATGACCCTGAAATAGAATGCTGATGATTTAGTGGCCTTCAACCCCACATCGTCTCATCCCAGGCAGGGATGGCACCACTGCCCCCTCCCCTTGCAAAGGACTCTCCCTTAGCTTCTACAGCCCCACCCACTTCTACAGGCTGAGTCCCAAGGAGCAGATGATGAACAGGAACAGCAGGTAGAAACCTTAACAATTATACTTCCAAGCCACAGCTGTCCCTCCAAAATCCTAACTGCAGATCTGCCTCATTTTGGCCCTCTGGTCCTCTGACACAAGAAGTAGTTGTGGCTGAAACTTGTAGATCTAGTGCTAACATGGTCTGCAGCACAAGGGGATCCTCCAGAAACACTTGTGAAACTAATGAATAAAAGAATATGTGAAGAATAAGTAAGTAAATGCCTTCTGCTATGTCCCTCGGGAGACTTGGCCCTACTCTCTTCTCAGTTCGTCCAACCTCAGCCTTATATTGGCAGAGGGTCTCTTTGTTCCAGGTAAGGTACAAGGCTCTGGGATACAGCAGGGAAAAACACAGGCATGAGCCTTCTTTCAGAGATACAGAAAGATTTAAAATAAAGCACAGCTCTCATACTTTGCCTAATATCTAAAACAAGTAGTCATTTGCCAAGTTCTAGAATATAATAAGAATTTTTTTTTTTTTTTTTTGTGGGTACCGGGGGTCGACCTCAGGACCTCGTGCGCCAGTAGGCGCCCGTGCCGCTGAGCGATATCACCAGCCCTTTTTTCGTATGTGGGTTCCGGGAGTCGAACTCGGGCCCTCGCGCTTGCCAGGCAGGTGTTTAGGCCGCTGAGCCATCTCACCAGCCCCATAATAAGAATTTTTAATAACACAAAAACGGAGTAAGAGGAGAGAAGATATGTCTAGTCAATTTAAAAAGCACACTCTTGGTGATAATCTGAAATCAAGTCAAATTGACCAAATCATAAATTTCTAATAAAAACCTCATGGAAAAATTAAGATTTTATAAGAAGTGATTATAGTGTATGAGATAATTAAAAGGAAGTACGGAAAAACTACAGACTGTGACCCAGGCTGCCGGGACTCAAATTCTAGCTCTGCACTCACAAGGCCTGTGACCTTGAAACAGTGTCTCAATCTCCTAGCACCTCAACTTCTACTTTTAAAAGACAGGGTCTCACTATGTGGCCCAGGCTGGCCTCAAACTCACGATCCTCCTCTTCCTGCCTCAGCCTCCCAAGTGCTAGGAATAGAAGTGTACACCACTACGCCCAACTAATTTCAACATTTTTTAAAATGGGCTATTGTGAAGATAACATCAGAAAACATGTTAGTGACTTCTTCAAATAAAACAGAATCCCATCTCAATTTTTATCATTTTCTAGCTTACAATAGCCACTCAAAGGGAGAAAAGCATTGGTCAAGCTATAAACAAAAGCCACTGTTTCACATAATTACTCATGTTAATACTGTAGTTCATGAAATTTGATTAAAACTCTGATACAATAAACAGGAAAACTTTTATATCTTAGGTACCTAGTACCATAAAAACTTAAGGCCAACTCCTGAAGTGAATGAAGTGGATAAAGTGTCATCCGTGGAGACCTATGCCATTCCTGCCTCTGGATGACCCAAGGAGAGCTTTATACTACAGTGTGAAGGAATGCTGTGGATGGCCTGCTGGACATGTGGCTCTGCTTGTTTGGTTTACTAGAGAGAGTGGCTACCCCTGCACAATGCCCCTCAGTGGAATTGCTAGTGAGGTGCTTAACGGAGAAAAAGCCTTCGGAAGTATCCCCACATCACACTTCCTTCTCAGGATGGTTCGGATCACACGCTCCCTTGCAGAAGCTGCTGCAATAAACTGATAATTTGATCTTCTGACTGCTATGGGTTCTTTCCTTTAATCCATTGGACTATTAAAATATTCCTATTTCTGACTTTCCCATGATAGAAACCCAATATATTCTCAGAATGCCTACCCCTCCCTTCCCCACACAATCTGTGAAGTAAAAAGGGAGGAGTCATTTACCCTAAGTGTTGAAACACATCTTGCACCCATTTGAGGGTGGGACAGTACGGTGCTGCACGAATGCGCACAGGGCCAGCTGCACAGTGAGCCTGCTGGCTGCTCTGGCCTGCCTCTGCTGAGGGAGCCTGCAGAACCTTGCAGTAGGGAAACAGTGCTGTTCCTACCTGCTGGGAATCTCGTCTGAGAAAACAGTGAACAGGAGCTTTACATCTTTAAGAACTCCAGAAGCCTCCTCTTATCCATGGGGGACACTTACCAAGACCCCAGCGTGCCTGAAGCAGGGTGGCAGGGTACTCTATAAACCAAAGGGTTTTTCTATACATTTGTGCCTATGATCACATTTAACTTATAAACAGGGCACACTAAAAAAAAAATAATAACTATGAATAAAACAGAACAGTAACAACTTCTATAATAAATTATTTAAAATCTGTGAATTACTCTGGAATTTTTCACTCAATATTTTTGGACCACAGTTAACTCCAACAGTGGAAAGCAAAACTGTGGATCAGGACAGGCAGAGGCAGGGGTCACCCATACTTTGTTTTTTCACTAAAAATATTTTCTGAACATCCTGAAGTTGTGAAAGCCTACACGGCGTCCCACAGAGAAGGCTGCCTTCAGAGCATGCTGGGAAATGGCTGGATGAGGGACATCTTTACTCCTTCCACACAGACTCACATGGCCAGGGACTCCTGAGTCACTGGACGGACACAGGGATAACAGGCACCTGAAATGTGCAGCTAGGAGTGGTGTGCTGGAATCAGTGTGAAGTACTGCACCAGAGTGGCACACTCATCTAAATGGCACTTCCTTTAAGAGCCCCAAAAGGAAGGGATCTACCTTCTTCCTTCATAGCAAATAAACCCTTCCTAGAGTTTCTTTTTGGGATGATTATAATTTTCTTTCTTTGGATGGCCAAAATAATATGTGAGGAAGAGCTAAACTGAACATTTGCACTATATGGCTCATATAAATTAGAGTTAGTAAGTTTACCAAAACCCTAGCTATCTTAAATCTCTACAAAGTGTCATTAGAAACATTCTCCTCCAATACAGCATCAGGCTCTGTGAAGGATTTGAACAATTTCATTTTGTGAAAAACATTATGTAGGTTTCGAATTTTAAACACCTTCTCCAGACCACACAGATATATCTGTACAGTCAGGACATTCAACACAGACTTCCTAATAGTGCTAAGGTAAAAGGTCTTCTACTGTGAATAAGATTTGCCACCAATTCCCTAGAGAAGGCTGTGGGAAGAGATTGCAATGACGACGGGGAAAAGCTCTCAGATGTCTTAAAGCTTCACTCTGTAGCCACAGAAAAGCAATTAAAGCAAGATAACTATAGCTTTCTGTCCATTTTGCAGCCTCGCTGCCTAGTACAATCTGGGGTTGAATGCAATTTTGATATGCAGTGTACAGAACTGCACATGGTGCACTACTGAAAAAAGATCACTGCTAAAAGCAGGGACCAAGATGTAGCATCTTGACTCAAGCAGCTTCCAATTCTGAAAGCTACCGATGGCAGAACAACTTGGATCTTTCACTGAGATCCCCACTGCCCTGCCCACAGCTGAATGAGGATGTCATTTAGAGGAAAACACTTTGAAATTCATCACCATGGGTGCAGTGCACAGTGGTTTGGTTTTTAATCCAATCAGAGAAACACTTACTTGTAAATCAATCTGCCTCTTTCCACATCACTAAAGCTCAGGATTGGACTTCGGCGAGTAAAACCTGTCTTCCCTAAATGAAAGGTCAAGACCCGAGGTTTATGGTGGAGGACTTTGACAACAGAATGGAGATTCTTCGCCAATCCATTATCCTTCCACATGGCTCCATCACAGGCTACCCTGCTCTGCTGCTCTCCAGCTATTTGTTCTATGTTCCTGGGCTGGCTCCACAGACTTTCATTTGGGCTTTGTTCCTTGTTAAAGTGCACATGTGAACTCTTTCCCTGTCAAGGTTCAGACCTCTCCTACCACACCTTCTGCTCAGAAGTCCCAGGGCCACAAGAAACAGCAGGATAGTCTGGCCTCAGAGGCCTTCCATTCACTCAAAAAAGAGCTCCTGTGCAACTCTCTTGGCAGTTACTGGGCTGGCACAGGGCTGCAGAAGCAGCAAGGATAGGCATGCATGTGCCTGGGAGGGGATTTTGGTGCAAAAAGCAATAGCAAGTGCTGCATATTGTTTGCTTTAGTTCCACTGTAATGAAAGTAACCACTCCACAGAATCGTCCACTGCCAAAGGCACTGCACACATGCAAGTGGACACATCTGCCAGCCACACAAAAGGCTCTGAAAGACTTCAATGCCTTCTATGCTTCACAAAAATGGCACAAGGTCTGAGGCAGGGGATGGACCTGTTACCAGCTCTGTCTCAAGTCAGTCTAGTGGAGGTTTTCATCTGTCAAACGGGCATACCACTAGCAACCCTCTGCTGTGTCACAAAACAATGAAAAGCATTGCATGAGACACAAAGTGTCACGATATAGTGAAATCCAGAATAGCTATGAACTGTATGGTGTTACTAACATGGGGAGTAATAATTTAGAAGCATGATTCTTTCCTACGGCTGTTCCAACAAGCAGGAATTCAGAGCCGAGGATGCTGGTCATCACTACACATCTGCAACTGTCTCCTTACAGCCCCTGACCTCCCCCTCATTAGCAGTAAGGAAGGATCATGCCACAAAAGAAAACCACATTTCTGCATAATTGCCAAGTTAAATCTGCTACTCACTCTCAGCCTGACAAATCATTCCCTGCTTATTACTTCCTATAATTTAATATATATAAGTGCTTTATTGGCAAGCTTCTCAAAAGAATAAATAATACTTAATGACTGCCTACAGTTTAATTAACTCATGATTGAACTTTGCATGGATTGCCATAAACATTAAATTATACCCTTCCTCAAAGCTGCCACAGATAGAAATCTGGTTTTAAGCTTTAACTCTCTTGCCCAAACAATTTGGAGATTTCCGCAAGTCTGTATGTTGGAGAGGGAGGTGAGAGAATACACCTTAACGCCTGGTTATGAAGTATGTGATTTTATGGAGCGAGGACGAAGTCTTAATATAAGCAGGACTGAAATGTGCACATGTCCGAGCACCCCGTCTGCATTACAGCAGTCATTAACCATCTCTGGCTCTCAGGCAGTCTTATTAGCATAAACGCCGCGTATCACCACAAGGCTTCACGTCCCTGCTCAGGCTTCTCATCTCAGCTGCCATTTTCTGTCTGCATGATGATGCAGATAAATTTTCCTCCTGGCACGGCTCAGCTGTCAGGCACCTCTGTTCTGTAATGAACCCATGAATTACATCTCCCTGCTCTGACATCTTTGGTCTCACACATCAAAATATTGTTCTTCAATTGTAATTTATAACTTAATTTAAATGTCCCTTTTCCTGTGACCTTTTTAGATCAAATGGCACTGAATCTGGCAGTTTCTACTACACCAAACCATCCTTTTGCAATTATAGCCATTGTAATAACTGGAGAAGAACATATCTGAGTTAGACTGCTTCCAGGCTGAATATTAAGACACTGCACTCCATTAAGAGTAATGAGATTTCAATCCTCTGCTATGCAAAATATGCTGTTTATACATGCCACGAAATTGCCACAAAACCCTAGAATAGAAAAAAGAATTTTACAATTCTTCACATACTGTACTTTTAATTATTTCAACTATGTAAGTAAATGAAAAAGATCTTGTCAAAATCTGTCAAAGACAAAGTATTTTGAAAAACTTCTCTTAAATCACAAGCAGCATGTCACATTTTCATTCATATCTCCATCAGTGAGATAGTACTGAGTACAAAATATGATAGATGTATACACTAAAAAACTAGAATTAAAACCACAAGCACAATGTTTGGCCACCGTTACACCAAATAATGCTATTTAGGCCCCAGAGAGGCTAAATTTGTCTGAATATTCTGATAGGGACACACTTAACAGACAATGGCGAAGACACAATGTAGCGGCTAAGAGTAGGGCTGGAGGGAAGGAAATAGTCTAAGAACCAATCTTCCCTCCATCCCTTTCTAAAGAACAATGGCAATGTTCCAGGAATTTATGCCACCCCTGGAGTCACACAGAAGAGAGGTGTGTGCACGTGTGTGTGTTCCAGTTGCTGAGCAGTGCACAGTGTGCTAACAACTGTGTTCGATCCTTAGGATTTCACTGCTCCACACACCACTTTGTGGCTGAGAACTAAAAGGAGGAAACAGACCCCAGAGGTTCAGTGTCTTCTCAGGCCACATTCCTAGCAGTAGCAGGTGCAAGGACTCAGTATAAAACCTGTTCCAGGGCGAAGTTAGAGACACAGTCCTTGCCCCCAGTGTCCACCTGAGGTACCTGTGGACAGTCCACCCGGTGGGAAGCATGGGCACAGGGACTACGGCAATGACCTGACAAGTACACTTGCTGTTCTTAGCCTGGGTCTTGGAGCTGAGGCTAGGTAGAGGCGAATGGGAACCAGCAGCTCAAAGAAGGGGAAAGACATCTGTAAACACAGCAACAAAATAAATGCTATCACAAAAAACACACAAAGTGCAAACCTACCTGATAGGCATGACATTTCTTCCAGAAAGCCCAAGATGACTACACAGAGTAGGTTTTGAAGATCAATAATCAGTGTAATATGACTAAGTTTGCCTATACTTAATGAGTAACAACAACCAAATAAAATTCATTATTTTATGTTCAAATGAAAAATAAGCAGTAATATATCCAGACAACATCTCACTTTTAACTTAATTTCCTTAGGCTGATGTAGCACTGGCGTTAGTTCTCATTCCTAATTTTTCCCAACACATCTGGAAATTAGCAGGTCACTGTCTCCTGGCAATGGAGTTTTTCAAGGTGTTCCAGACCCACAGGAAGTGGAGCCTTAGTCAGCAAGGCTATTAGAGAGTAAATAGCAAACACTTCAACTGAGGCCAAGTAAACTACTCTGAAAATACAAAACAAAGCAAACTTTGAAGATCTGCGCCATTTCTGACCACTGGTCTACTCTGAGGCCTACCTGACACTGTCTTTATACCAACACCCACACCAAGAAGAGCCTGGTACTGAAGGAACAGCCTAAGCAGGATAGAGCACCTGGCTCTGGCTTTGATTCTAACCTTAGTTCTGCACTGGCTCTGGCACTGGGCAAATCAATGATCTCACTAAACCTCAGTTTCATCAGCTGCAGAAAGTGAGAATACAGAACCTATTTTGGGCGACTGTTAGGATGACACACAATCCACAGTAATCACTGGTACTAGGAAATGATTAATTCAGGACAGCTAACTAAAAAGGGAAGGGACTGGACAGATCATAGGACAGCAGCACAGGGAGAAAAGCAGAGGCCCAAGAGCTTAGAACAGAGACTTTTAATTTACCAGGGAGCAGAGCGACTGTGATAGCCATGGAATGACACCAGGAAGAGTTAAATCAGCACACAGGGTTTAACCCCCCACCCCACGTGTGGCAAGGAAGGAGAACAAGCCGTACAGCACGTGAAACATGAATTTTAGTCAACAATACAACATAAGAGAAAAGAGGAGAGGTGGAAAATAAGAAGTTAACAATTAATTGAGAACTTAAGAGGAACTCTTTGGGGGTTTGTTTTGTTTTTGTGGTACTAAGCACTGAACCCAAGACCTTTGCACTGAGCTGCATTCCCAATATCCCCTTCCTTCCCTCCTTTTTTAAAAATTTAAGATGGCATCTTGCTATGTTGTCCAGGCTGGACTTGAACTTGCATTCTTCCTGCCTCAGCCTCCCAGAATGCTGGGATCATAGCCCATGTGTCACCACACCTGGCTCGAGAAACTTCTGAACATAAGAAAACCAGAAACCTCAAGGGGGTTCACAACCTGTGCTGAGCCTCAGCACATTTCTTTAGCCATAAGAGAAGGGCCCGAAGATAAAGATCTTTAAGTCAAAATATTACAGGATATTCCAGAATTATGAAGAAGTGGTAATAATACATTGGCTAAGAAAGCTCACAAACATCACCACTGAGCTGGGCAAACTGGCCAGAGCACACACTAAACACCAAGCGGCCCTTGCTGCACCCAGGCCACCCAGGTTTAAGGTGCACCTCCTGGCTCTCCTGGTTCTCATGTCCTTGTGAGAGCTCAAAGTCTACACCCAGGTCTTCACATGAAAGGGCGGCTGTTTAACACTTACACAGGAGGCTACAGACAAGGGCACAGCTGGAAACACAATCTTCACTCCTGCGTCGTCCGCGGGTCTAGGCACAGAACAAAAGCCAGCAGGGGAACCCAGGAGTCTGCTCAGAGCATGCAGCGGTGACACAGGGTGACTGTAACCCTGGCCACAGAGAGGCTTCTGGCACATTCAGGAAGCCACACTGCTTATGCTGCTTCTCTGAGTAATAATGACTTGTCATCTGAGAAAGACCTATGTCTGGCCACAAGTGCGAATGGTTCAGGGCCACAGGTGGAAACTGAAACACATTTTCACTTACTCCTACCATCCTCCCAGTCTTGAAAACAGAAAAAAGTAGCATGAGAGAGCAGAAGAATAGAAGGTAAAAGAAAGATCGCACTGTATCCATCTCCTGTAGCTACTACTGGGCCTATTCATAAATGCTAAGTTGATCTAAAGAGTGCCTGTGAAAGGTTTTAACTGGATTCCTTCAGAGAGCTGATTTTGTAAAAAAAAAAAACCAAAAATATAAAATGCAAAAACGTAAGTCAAGACCTCCTGCATTAGTACTGAGAAAGAAATATTTACACAAAATGCTCTGAATCCTGCTGTGTAGAACGCAGCCACAGAACTAACTGCTCCAATCCACAGGCTCAGCAACCTTGATCTTAGTCGTTTCTGACGAGTGATTTTAGGGTTCTGCAAGTCATATTACTTTTAATCTTTTGGCTGTGATAATAAAGTTACAGAACAAAGAAGGCCACAGAGATATACACCAAAGCATGTAAGGTTCCAGAGTTGAAAAATTTCTGAGTGCCTTCTCTGTTATCTGGCAACTTCAGCCAAGAACAGAGCTTTAGAAAGGCTGAGATAAGCAAAAAGCGTCTGGTCAAGAGAGCAGCGTCCCCAAGCAATGAGGGCGCGTTCTGAGCCTTAGAAACTTAGCCACCTCACAGTTCCAGGGTTCCCAACCTGGTAACATGTCTCAAAAGAACAAATTAGGAAGGCTGTACAATTTTGGAAGAGCGGAACTGCAGAAGACAGCCAGACAGCAAAGACACAAAAATCTGGCAAACTATTACGCAAACCAAAGATTTCAAACTCCAACAGGAACATGTGGTTTTATGAAATGGTCACCAGCAATGACCATTCAGAAGCATCAGGTAAAGGTAGGCACAATGTGAGGATATATGAAAAAACAGCCTCATTTCTGAAACAGAGAGAGATAAGGGAGGGAGGGATGGAGGGAGGAAAGTGCTTGCTGGAATACACAGCCCAACAAGCATTGTGGGTAGGGAAGGCAGGGCAGCAGGAAAAGCAGGAATGGGACAGTGAGTGTCATTACCTAAGGACCCCAGCAAGTGGCCAGGTGGGGGGAAACGTGGAGCTTTCTGGAGATGAGGGCAGCCCAGGACACTAAAGATTGAGGGGGCAGCAGGGCTGGACTCAGGGCAGGGCTATGAGACAGGAGACTGAACAGATAACAGAGCCTGCAAAACTTTAGTGTCAAGTGCAGCTTGGGCTGACCCCAGACCAGCTTACGTCGACAAAAAGGTAAGACCTCACCTACAAGGGCTCCTGAGAAACAACACTGTCCCTACCATCAGGCCCAGGTTATGACTCGGGCAAGCTGGACTTAGAGGTTCAAAGACTTGCACAGAGAAGGAGAAAAAAAACTTGGCAATCTGGGAGAGAGAATAAAGCAGTTAATGTGGGTATTTATACACACGATTATATTTAAATAAATATCCTATGCAGAGAAAGGAATCAGTGCAAGTTCAGAATCCCTAATGTGAAAATGCAAAATCCTAAGTGCTCAATGTCCAAAACGTTTTGAGTCTGATATGACATTCAAAAGGTGCTGGATTTCAGATTCCATGATAAGGGACGCTCAGTGGGCAGAGTCTATATAAATATTCCAAAATCCAAGAAACTCCAGAATACGGAACACTTCTGACCACAGGCATTTCAGATATGAGGTACTCAGGCTGCTCTATTTTTAGTAATACCTTATATAACAGTAATTGTAACTGTAGCATGGCAAACCACCAGAAGAAATTCACATCAAATCCCTGGAACCTGAGAATGTGACCTTATTTGGAAAAAGGGGCTCCGGAGATGTGATTCAGAATCATGAAATAAGGAGGTAATTCTTGATTATCAAGGTGGGCCTCAAATCCAATACCACAGACTTCGAAAAGAGAGGCAGGGGAGAAACACCGACCAGAGAAGACACAGACATACAGAGGAGAAGGCAAAGTGAAGACAAGTGGGGAGAGGTGGCCTAAGCCACATATGCCAGCAGCCACCAGAAGCCTGCAAAGTCCAGGGATGGATGCTTGTAATGAGTATAGCCCTCGTGACATCCTGATTTCATATTCATGGTTTGCATAACTATGACAGAATACATTTCTGTTGTTTTCAAGCCACCAGGTTTGTGGTAATTTGTTATAGTAGCCATAAGAAACTAATACATCGGGCTGGTGAGATGGCTCAGCGGCATAAGCGCCTGCCTGGCAAGCGGAAGGGCCCGAGTTCGACTCCCGGAACCCACATACGAAAAAAGGGCCAGTGATATCGCTCAGGGGCACGGGCGCCTGCTGGCGCGTGAGGTCCTGAGGTCAACCCCCAGTACCCACAAAAAAAAAATAAAGAAAGAAAGAAACTAATACATCAACTTTCAAAATTTAGGGATAAAAAATTATTTAGGATAGCTGTAAGAAAGCATTTTGTGGGCCAGTGAGATGGCTCAGCGGTGTAAGCGCCTGCCTGGCAAGCGCGAGGGCCCGAGTTCGACTCCCGGAACCCACATACGAAAAAAGGGCCGGTGATATCGCTCAGCGGCACAGGCGCCTGCTGGCGATCCCCGCTACCCACACACAAAAAAAAGCATTTTGTGGCCAATATAAAGAATATATACTAGGATAAATATTACAGATGTCATCTAGCTACCTATCTATGCAGGCAGTTGAACCCAGAGCCTCCCACAGGCTGGGCAAACGCTCTTCCGCTGGGCCTCACCCAGTCTGTAGTGTGTTCTAGAGAGCTCAGGCTGATGTAAGAGCCCTGTGGGGTAAAGGGCCCTGGTCTGCCCTAACAAGTAGTGTTCACTTTGGGGATCAGCACTGTCATCCAGTGCCCTCCCACAAGGGGCTGAAAACAGCAACACACACGCTTATTACTGAAAAATAAAGTTTCTCCTAAAAGCTGCTTCTTCTTTTTTCTTTTTTTGTGGGTGCCAGGGGTCGAACTCAGGACCTCGCGCTTGCCAGGCAGGCACTTATGCCGCTGAGCCATCTCACCGACCCAAAGCTTCTTCCTAAATATAAAAAAGATAATTTATCCTAAGCTTCTAACTACTATGTTATTAATACTACATAGAGGCACAAAGATGTTAAATTCTAACTTATCAAGTGGATATTTCTGAAAACACCTCATAAGTCTCAAAACATCTTACCACTTTTTATAGGGAAAAGTATGAGGAGGAAAAAGGAGTGTCTTAAATTAATAAATGAACGTTCTAACTCCTGCCAAATGAAACTGAAATCTAATTACATTCCTTATTTCCTGCTAATAGAAAACTAGACAGAGATACAAGGACACGTACAAACAAGAACTTCTAACTGGCAGAAAAGCAAATCCTAGCGCCTAGTTACGGATTCACTAGGCACTTCGACAGGGCTGCTTGCTACATGACTGGCTTCAATTCTAGCTTGCCCCAAAGGGGTATGTTTGGCTGGCCCTACTAAGGGCTGAACCCAGTGCCTTTACATTGAGCTACATCCCCATTCCTTCAAGTTTTGAGACAGGGTCTAGGTTGGCCTAAAACTTGTCCCTGCTGAACCCTCCCAGAGTTCTGGGATAACAGATGAGAGCCACCATGCTGAGCTCCAGATTTTAATTATTATGTATTTAGAATAGGTGTGCTTCATTAATTTGTAGATGACACCATACATGTCACAGAATTATTATGCAGATCAAATTAATTCATAAAACGTAAACTTCTACCTAGCATATAAGCATGAGTATCAATTTTATTGTTGTTGTTAGTGATATAAGGTAGTTGATGACATATTCACATAAGCTGAAATGTACCTTAAGAAAACACCAAGTTCACCAAGTGGGGAAGTAAAACAGTTACACATAAAAATGGCTAATGCACAGTAGGGATAAAGCTGGAAAACACTACTCCCCCCCCCAAAGAAATCAGTCACAAAAAGCTACATATTATACAACCCCACTTATTTGAAACATCCAGAATAGGCAAATCCAGAGGCAGAAATCAGATCAGTGGTTGCCAGGGGCTGAAGGAGAAGGGGCCATGTGGAATTATGTTAACAGGTATAGGGTTTCTTTGGGGGGGGTGACAAAACTATTCTACAACTGATTGTGGTGATGCTTATCCACACAAAAGGTCATAAAGTTGCACATTTTAAGTGGGTGAATTATATAGAATGTGAATTACATCTCAATAAAGCTATCATCTACAAGACAGAAGAAAGAAATGGCTAAAGAAACTTGAGAGTGGCTCATAAGGAAAAGCAAAGCCAGGGCTGTGGAGAGCTGTAGCAGGAGCAAGGCAAAGGAAAAGAACCGACAAGATATTACTGCCCAAGTTACCAAAAATGAAAGTAGCAAAGGTCCCGCTATTCGAAGGTGGTCTTTCTGTAAGTGGGCTTTCATCTCCCTGCCCACACCAGAGAAAAAAACCTCTCTGTCATCTTCAGGGGAAAGGGGGGCGGGGGGCTGAGGATCAACTCGAGGAAAAGCTAAAAAGGACCAAGCCTTTCATTTTAAAAGTCATCTTCATCCAAAGGAGACCAAGAAATATAATTTGGTTAAAAATGTCACCTAGAACTTCAGAATAAAATTGAGTTTATGAAGTTTTTGGCCCAAAGAAAGCTATGTTAGTAAATTTCTAAGTGATTTTCAAAAACAAAGCTCCAACTGCTACTAACTGGTCCAAGAACAATAAAGGAAAGCTGAAATTTACATGTTACTACGCTGACCAGCCATGTGCATCTTCACTGAGCAGGAAAGGACACCACACGCGATAGCCTTCAACGCGTGGCTCCTGCACAGATGAAACACCAACAATGGCGCCTGTCATGATTGGTGTGCATGAGGGGCTATTTTGAATTTTACTGAATTTCCGTAACGACAAAACACACAGCATATCAGCTTTTCCTATTACTCCCTTCAACAACAAAAATTTTTTTCTCAAAAACAAACGAACAAAAAACAAAAAAACAATAAAACGACCTCACCATCCTACCTTAACAAAGTCAGCAAAGGCTGACTCATCTGAATGGAGAAATAATAGAAGGGGAAAAACCTAATTAAAGGGCGTGGGTGTGGAATGAAAGTCAGAAGGCTCCTGATCACGTGCTTTCTGCCAACTGTTACAGAAGGCCTCTTGGCAAGGCCTAACTTAGGACCTGAGAACTACTCCTCAGTCAGTGAAGTCCCAAGCGCCCAAAGCTAATCCAGTGCTTTAGTGAAGTCTACTTAAGATGCACAACTAGAAAACCTCTGACAGAAATTCTACAGACTTAACTTTTTAGAATAAAAGAGAGAATGATCAAAGTAATCCTTACGGTAGGCTTATCTGCATATTCCACTATGCCAACTTTACAACACCAAGTTCTGGATGATTGAGAATGATATGGCGTTAAGGTAGGGCTCAGAACACAGACAGCATTAATACTCAACAGTTAACAGTGATATTTATAGATCAGGGATGAAAAATCATTGAACTACTGGAAGCTTTTGAACCCTTTGTTGAAGGAGAAATGGATATGCATATATAAATAAGCAAGCAAATACATACTCTCATGAATATGTAAAAAGCTTAGTTCAAGCATCCAACAGCCACCCACATTTCAGGGAATAAAGCTGCCCAGGCCAAGGTGAAATCATCACTGCACAATTATAAATCTTACTTACACACAGAATGTGTGTTTAGTATTGGTGAAAAAAGGTAAACATAAAAAAAACAATAAATTCCTGGAAAAGAGCAGTGAAAAGAAGTTTAATTTTATTAGGAGATGGTAAAGATATTTTCTGTTTAGTGAAAATAGGTCAGTGTGGTTTCCCTAGAAAACCATATTCTCAAACTATAGCTTTTCGTTCTTCTACAGCTGCTAAGTGTGACTATAAAAGTCTGTTTGTAAATGGCTAAAAAGCATGGCTGAATCAAGCCCATTAGGATTACCATTTACAGGTTGTCAGCATTATGCCTACAAATGATCTACAAGCTCCTACTGTACAGGGAAGCCTAACACAAACCGGACGTAAGGAAACCCACACCTGGATCACACATAGAAACATTTCTAGACACAATCTTCCAGGGAAATACCAACGCTTCTTCATGTTTTCATTTATATTTAGTACAACACATCAAAATAAGACCAACACATTTATTACATCTTCCTCTGTATCAGTATAAAATTGTTCTTATATTAAGAAGTAAAAACATAAATACATGTTAACATAAATAAACAAACAAAGAACAACCATTGCCTGAACTATTCTGCATGTTTACCACTGGGCCAAAAGTTGTAAGTTACATGGTGACAAAAATAAGGCATTTATAGTAGTCCTCCATTTTCCACAGGAGGTACCTTCCAAGGTGGTGTCAAACCCTATACATACTACTGCATTTCCCACACACATATCTATCCTTCATAAAGTTGAATTTATACATCAGGCACAGTATGAGATAATGTTAATAACAATAACTAATAATAGGACAATTATAACAAGGCACTGTAAAGAGTGAGACAAGGACACGATGGTGTGGACACTGTAATGTGCCATTAGCCTACGATTTTAAGAGTTAAACATAAGCACTGCGAGACCATATAATGGGTCTGATAACCGAGAGTGACTCACTGGCAGACAACACATACACCATGGCTGCACGGGTCAGGGTATGAATTTATGTCCCAGAGTGGGGCAGCACAACATTTCTCCACACTACTCAGAACAGCACATAATGTACAACTCAAGAATTGTTTACTTCTAGAATTACCCACATAATATTCTCAGACTGCACTTGTCCACAGGTACCCGAAATGTAGAAGCAAAACTGCTGATACAGTAGGGGACCTCTGTATAGGTTAACTAGTTATTTTCCCATCATGACTCTGCTATTAAAAATGTAAACACGTGACTCAGCTTTATATAACCTAAGAACCACCTGCATTGAATTAAAATGAACCACACACTCCAAATAAAAATTAGAGCTTGTCAGGCTGGATAAAAAAGCAAGGAACAACTGAAGTTCACAAGAGCGGTACTTCAAATACAAAGAAAAAACAAGACACAAAGAAACCAGAAAAAGTCACACCATGCAGATGGCAAGCATAAAAAAGGTGTAGTAGCTATCTAACTTCACAAAAACCAGACATCCAGACAAGGGGTATTCCTAGACACAAAGAGGTTTGCAACAAAAAGGTAAAAGGGCCGATGCATGGAGACACACTCAAGTATTACTAGTGTTCATGTGCCTAATAAAACAACTTCAAAATTATAAAAGCAAAATTTGGAGCCAAGCATGGCAGTCCAAGCCTGTAATCCCAGCATTCAGGAGGCTGAGGCAGGAGGATCAACAAGAGTTTGAGGCCAGCCAGGGCTACAAAGCAAGTTCAAGACCAGAGACCAGCCAGTACTACATAATGAGACCCTGGCTCAAAAACAAAAAACAAAGAAAAAACAAGCAAAACTTAACCCAAAGAAGAGAGAACAAAATCCTCAATCACTATTGAAGACTTTAATATATCTCTTTCAGTAACTTGTGATCCAAATAGGTTTTTAAAAATTATCACCATATAGAAGATGTGAATATCAACTGCTTTGTAACAACTGACAATTATATAACCACATAAATGATGACTCCAGAGTGTAAATTCACTACAAGTACACACGAAACATTAAGATAAATCACATGCCAAGCTAAGAAGGCTCAATGTATTTCAAAAGACTAAAATCTTACCGAGTGCTCTCTGACCACTACAAAATTAACTTAGAAATCAATTACATTCCAAAAAATAAAACTCAGAGAAGCCCCCAACTACCTAGAAATTAAACAGTGGCACATAACTGTAATTCCATGGGGCAGGAAAGCTGAGGCAAAAGTATTTCTAGTTTGAGGTCAGCCTGAGCAGAATGAGACCATCTCAGAAAACAGTAAGTAAATAATGCTTTTAAAAAAATTGGAACGGGGCCGGTGAGATGGCTCAGCGGCTTAAGCGCCTGCCCAGCAAGCGTGAGGGCCCGAGTTCGACTCCCAGAACCCACATACGAAAAAGGGGCCGGTGATATCGCTCAGCGGCACGGGCGCCTCCTGGCACACGAGGTCCTGAGGTCGACCCCCCGGTACCCACAAAAAAAAAAAAAAAAAAAAAATTGGAAGGAGCCAGGGAGCCAGGCAAAAGAAAAAAACCAATGAAAAATCAAATCCTAGTCATCTCAAAAAAAAAAAAAAAAAAAGAAAAGAAAAAATGAGTAATGCTGATCAATCTCTATTTAGATTTATCAAGAAGAAACAAATTTGCAATCTTAGGATGAAAGAAGGGTCAGAATTAACAATTCTACAGACATTAAAAAGGTAATGCGAGAATAATTCAAATCTTTTGCCAATACATTTGAGAATCTAGAAGAAATGGACAAAATGCTTTAAGAGACACAGATTTGCATATTACCAAAACTGATACATGATGAAATATAAAATCTGAATATAGTCTATGTCTATTTATGATTTTGAAACTATCCATAAACAAATATTAGGCTATGATATTAGGCTTCACTGTGAATTCTAGTAAACATTTAAAAAAAACAACAAAAATTAACAATTTACAAACTCTTTAAGAAAACAGAGTAAGAGGAAATATTTCCCAACTAATTTTTTTTTCCGTGGGTACCGGGGGTCAAACTCAGGACCTTGTGCGCCAGCAGGTGCCCATGCCGCTGAGCGATATCACTGGCCCTTTTTTCTTATGTGGGTACCGGGAGTCGAACTCAGGACCTCACGCTTCCCAGGCAGGTGCTTATGCCGCTGAGCCATCTCACTGGCCCCCCCAACTAATTTTTTGAGGGCAGTATTATTCTGATATCAAAATAAAGATTACAGCTCAATATCCTTCATAAATATAAATGCCAAATTCTTTAACAAAATACTAGCAAACTGAATCCAATAGTACCTCACAACCAAGCAAGATTTATGAAGGTGGTTTAACATTTGAAATCAATCAATGCAATTCACTATATTAATAAAGCAAATGATAACAACCATAGAATGATCTCATTAGATACAAAAGGAAAAACAAGCAATTGACAAAATTCAACCCCCATTCATGGTTTAAAAACAAAACAAAAATCCTCAACAACTGGATACAGAAGGGAACATTCCTAACCTAATTACAAAACAACAAAAAATTCCACTCTGCGCTTAATGCTGGATACTTTCTAGGATCAAGAAAGAGGTAAAGATGTCCCCTCTCATCATTTCTATTCACTACTGTACTGGAGTCCCAACAGCATTCAGAAAGGTATGAACAAAAGAAAACAAAACAGGGCCGGTGAGATGGCTCAGCGGCGTAAGCACCTGCCTGGCAAGCGTGAGGGCCCGAGGTCAATTTAACAAAATATGTGTAAGATTTGAACACCACGAACTATGAAATCTTACTACTATCAATTACAGAGAGGTTCTTTACAGTGGAGAAATATATAATGCTCATGGATTGGGAAAGTCAATACAGCATTGTTAAGATGTCAGTTCTTCCCAAACTGATCCACAGATTCTATGTAGTCCCAAAGAAAATGAAAATTACAGTATTTTTGTTGTTTTGTTTTTTGTTTTTTTTTGTGATACCTAGGACTGAACTCAGGACCTTTGCATTGAGCTACTTCCCCAGCTCTTTTTTTCATTTCTGAGATAGGGTCTTACTAAATTGCCAGGGTGTGTGTAGGGAGGTGATCTTAACTTGTGTATCCTCCTGCCTCAGCTTCCCAGGGTGCTGGGATTATAGATGTGCACCACACCTGACTTCTATCAGATTTTATTTAAAAACAAAAATTGACAAGTTGATTCTAAAATTTATACGGAAATACAAATGACCTAAAATAGGCAAAGCACTATTTCAAAACAAGTACAAAGTAGGAAGACTTGTACAGTATTTCCTGTGTTCAAGACTTCCTATAAAGGTATTCAAGGCCGGGCATGGTGGTGCACACCAGTAATCCCAGCACTCAGGAGGCTGAAGCAGGTGAACTACCATGAGTTTGAGGCCAGTCTAGGCTACATAAGAGTTCAAGGTCAGCCTGAACTACATGTCTGAGACCACGACTCAAAAAAAAAAAAAAAATTAAATTAAATTAAAATTAAGGGCCGGTGAGATGGCTCAGCGGCATAAACGCCTGCCTGGCAAGCGCAAGGGCCCGAGTTCAACTCCCGGAACCCACATACGAAGAAAGGGCCAGTGATATTGCTCAGTGGCACGGGCGCCTACTGGCGCACGAGGTCCTGAGGTCGACCCCCGGTACCCACAAAAGAAATAATAATAATAATAATTAAAAGATAAGTATTCAATATACTGAGGTTCTGATAAAACAGAGATTAGAACAAGGAAATAGAACAGAATTTAGAATAAGAACCAAAAATACAGAAACAACTGATTAAAAAAAAAAAAAAGATGTCAAGGCAATTAAATGAGAAAAAGTCTTTTCAACAAATGCTGCTCCAACAACTATCTATCTGGATGGGAAAGAATGAACTTTTAGCCCCTATCTAGCATCACAAACAAAATTAATTCACAATGTAAGAAGTAAAACTTCTAGAAGAAAGCACAGAAACAATCTTTGTAACCTTGGCATAATCAGAGATACTTCCATAAAAGGAAAATAATGATTTATGGGACTTTAGAAAAATAAAATACTCAGGACACAGTACGGGAGAAAACATGTATCATATGACTCCTATTTGGAAGATAAAAAGAACTCTTACAACTAAATCATAGCAAATAACCCTATTTTTAAATTGCACAAGAGACTTGAACCTATGATTCATAAAAGGAAGTTATACAAAAAGGAAGTAAGAGATGAAAAGCTGCTCAACGTCATGGTGGCAGTCAGGGAGGCGTTCCAGCTTAATCCACATGGGGGACAGGTGGAGCACGTTTCGAGCTCTGTCTGGGTGGGTCAGGGAGGCGAGGGCCTGTGAGCTATGTCTGGTCTGGCTCCTTCTGCTTGGGCATTTTTCTCAGCTCTGCTTCCTGGCCACCATGAACTAAGCAGCTTTGCTCTGGCACACCTTTCCATCGTGGTGTTTCTGCCTTGGAGCCAGACAACCACGGACTGAATCCCCTGAAACCATGAGCCAAACTACACTTCTTCTCCTTTAAATTGTGGGTGTTAGGTATTATGTCTCAGCAATGAGAAAACTAATACAATCATTAACAATCAAGAAATCTAAATTAAAACTTTTATAACACCACATACCCATTAAGAAGGCTAAAATTAAGAGGTCTGCTGATACCAAGTTTTGGTGAAAATGATGAAAAGCTAAAATTCTAACACGCTCCTGATGAGAATGTAAAGTGGTAACCTGTTTGACAGTTTCATAAAAGGATACCTGCTCACAAAGAATTCTGCCACTCTACCCAAAAGAAGTAAAAATACAAATCCACAGAAAGACTTGTTCAGTAATGCTCAGAAAATCTTTATTTATAATTACCAAAAGTTTGCAAACAACTGAAATATGCAACACCAGATGAATGGATAAAATTGTGAAAACACGTATCTATTCAGTGGAATTCAATAAAATGGAAGAAATTACTGACACATAAGATACCATAAATAGGTCTCAAAATTAGTGTGCTGAGAGAAGTCAGAATCAAAAGTGTACATGTATGGTTCTCTTCACACAACGTTCTAGGAACTGCAAACTACAGCAACAGACAACACATCAAGGCTATCTGAGGCTAAAAGAAGCTAAGGATTATAACTGGGGATCAAACAACTCGGGAATTTTGGAAATTTTTGTATCTTGGTCATGCTAGTTCTTTCACAGATGGGTAATTCTGAAAAAAACTCATCAAATTATGGACATTAGATCAGAACAGTTTATTCTCTAAAAATTATATCCTAGAAAGTTGTTTTTAAAGTTGTCTACTAGGCAACTGAGCCACAGATGTAACTCAGTGGTAGAGCACTTGCCTAGCATGTGAGATGGTCTGGGTTCGATCCCCTGCATGCACACACACACACACACACACACACACACACACACACACAAAAGTTATATGCTAAAACCCTCATTTGAGAATAATGAAGGGGAAAAAGAAGAGTCAAAATAAGTAACCCAAGATTTTACATTTAAAACTAGGTCCTGGGCCGGTGATATAGCTCAGTGGCGTAAGCACCTGCCTGGCAAGCGCGAGGTCCTGAGTTCGACTCCCAGTACCCGCATATAAATCAATCAATCAATCAATCAATCAATCAATCTAGGTCCATTATAAAATAGGCCATATAACGAGGTGAAAGTTCACATATTTTAAATTTCTATATTGCCTCAGGAAATGGGAAATACGCTAGAAACTAACCTTTCAGGTTTATTCTACATTGTAAATACCTAGTTTTAGTCACTCAAAATAAATAAATACTTTGCACACAACAATGTATGTCTAATTTTTTGTCTCACCCAATTTACATCTTCTACTACTCTAAGGTAATTGAACATTAACTTCTCACAAGACTTCTTCATTCACATTACTTTTCATTAAGGAAGTGTCTACAAGCAGCCTCTTTCGAGCCAGTACAATAAAGAAGCACAAAACATAAACAGCAGTAGACTATTCCACTGATCACAAAACATGCACACAGTACACAAATACACAATCCTTCAATGCCTAAATGTAAGCGCGTTGCAAAACACAATCTGAGCTAGCTCAGGCCAGCAAGACAGGAAGAATAAGAAATGATGGGAAGGCAGCTTCATGAAAATAAAAACTCGTAAGGCCAAAAAAACAATCTGGCAGTGATAATGAAACTTTCCAAAGGAACTTGACACAAAGGACCATGGATAAAAATAGCTGAAATTATTTCTGTACAGAATTTTGTTCTACAGAATCCTTAGAGGGTTTGGAATAAGAATGAAGCACCAAAAATAGACATTTAATTAAATACAGTAAAACCTTCATTATTCAAAACTCAACTGATTAGCCCAGTCATGAAAGCAGAATTTTTATAAAGCCTTTATACAAAAATCTCAATAGAGAAGTTTGTATCAAAGACTGTCCTTGAATGTATACACAGTGTATACAAATTCACGCATTCCACCTATCCTGTTAGCAGTATCACCCAGCTCTACATCTGTTACCTCATCTGTAAAATAAACTCAAAAACTGGCCATATCATTATATATTCATAATAAAGATTCCTCCCTTCCCCTCGCCTTTCCTTCCTTCTGGGACAGGGTTTCACTATACAGCCTAGGCTAGACTTGAACTCACGTTCCTCCTGCCTCAGTCTCCTGAGAGCTGAGATTACCAATATGAACCACCATGGCTAAGAGTCTTTCTTTTGGCAAAAAACAAAACCCAGGCTACTATTAAATCAGTGAGGAAGTATACGAGTGACAAGTGCATTTTTGGGAAGTGTAAAACACTAAGTGACTTAGAAGAATGTGTCCCCAGTAAGATCACTCCACCTCCAGCATCGAGAGGCTGTTGTAACATTACGTAATGCCCCAGCCCTAATTAGATTAGGGACAACAATCAGCCACATCATGCTGATATCTCCGTCTGTCTCCTCAATAGCAAACTGTGTAAAGCTGTGTAGGAAAATGATCCCTAAATTGGGAATGTGGAGGACTTTCTTTCCTATGTTATAAGCTTTTTGGATTGTTGGCATTCAACAAGTCACCTGCCTTGGATTCTTATCTATAAAAAGATTAAACAGATGATCTTGTGAATCTCTTCCAACTACACTGACCTCTCAAGAAAAAAAGGGCCCCGGGGAGGAGGTGGGGCTTAAATCACAGTTAAGCATTAGAACTGTGCAGTCTCATGCTTAATGTCCTATGTAAACATACATAACCCTGTAGACTTATTTTAGCAGAAACTGATTCGTAAGTATCCAAATATTATTACTTCTTCCAACTTAATGAACTGGCATTAGTACACATACAGACAGGAATTATTTCATGTAACTTCAGAATACACTAAATTTCCAATACAGCCCTTAAGATGTAACCTAAGGCCAAAATGAAGTGTCAGAAAATAATAAACTGGTATCAATAATCAGAGTGTCTGCAGTAGTGTGCATTTATTCTGCACTGCTGTGTAGATATCACAGGATTAAAGTAAACGAGCAACTAAGGTGATAGATCATGCAACAACCTGAGTACTATTAGGCTCATTTATGCCATTTCACATTTGGCTTCTTAGGGATTATTATTTTTAAAACTTAACTGTGTTTTATAATCATGTGACATATTAAATGATCCAAAATAAACAAGTTCACCCAAAAAAAAGTCCAGGTTCTTCTCTATCTTTCCAAGCACTCTCAAAGGTACAGTGAGAGATCCAGTAAAGAAGGCTAAATGCACAGCTTCTGGGTTCACATCTTGACTACTCAACCTTGGTCTGTGACTTAATTCCTCTAAATCTGTTCTCTTGTGTCTAAAAAGGTGACAATGATACAATTTTCTTCTGAGGGGTGTTGAGAGGATTCACGAAAACCATGCATGCAGAGTGCTCGCTTTGTGGGGTCTCAGTAAGCATCGGTCCCACTGCTGGACCTCACTGTGGCTCCCCAGTCTGCAGCGCAGACCCAGATGAGGACATGGACCTGGAGGACCGAGTCATGGCCTTCAGTCACGACCGAGACTCATCTTCCAGCAACACAGCCCAGCACTCACTCCAGAGACCGCTGGATACAGCACGCTCCATGTTCATCACATTTTCCCGATGGCCAGATAAGGGAAAAGAACCGTCTTCCTGCCCAGAGCGACTTCCGAAGACTTACTGTGTTCAGCGCATTGAGCGTGGTGTCATCCCGAGATGCGGCGACACAGCCGTCCTCCGTGGAGCCTCCATCACACATCCCTGCAAATGCTGCCATGCTCCTTCAGAAGAAAGGGAGTTTTTCCTTGATCAGCACACAGGAATCTCAGGACAGAGATTTTACCCCTCAATTTTCAAAATACACTTCAGCTCAGACACATTTCCATTCCTACTTGCTTATATATAAACCAGGATCCTTAGCACTGCCTCTGCTCCTGCAACCCTTCACTCCTTCAGAAATAGAAAAACTGCTTTAGGTCAGACGCATTTGTTACTTTTTCCCTTGTTTTCATAGTTCAATAGTAAGGTTCAGGACCGGTGATATCGCTCAGCGGCACGGGCGCCTGCTGGCGCGCAAGGTCCTGAGGTCGACCCCCTGGTACCCACAAAAAAAAAAAAAAAAAAAAAAAAGGTTCAGATTTCAGTATATTTGCTACCATACTCTTTTTTTTTTTGTGTGGGTATCGGGGGTCAAACTCAGGACCTTGCGTGCCAGCAGGCGCCCATGCCGCTGAGCGATATCACCGGCCCTTTTTTCGTATGTGGGTACCGGGAGTCCAACTCAGGACCTTGCGCTTGCCGGGAAGGCGCTTACGCCGCTGAGCCATCTCACTGGCCCTGCTACCATACTCTTTTAGATTAAAATCTTTTGAAAGAAATCTCAGCCAGGTATGGTCACACATGCCTGTAATCTCAGCACTCTGGGAGGCTGAGGGAGGAGGATCACAAGTTCAAATCCAGCCTCAGCAATTTAGTGAGACACTATCTCAAAATAAAAGATTAAAGGGCTGCGGATATAGCTCAGTGTGAAGGCCCTGGGTTCAATCCCCAGTACTGCCAAAAAACCAAACTAAACTAAAATGTTTCCATATGGCTGACTGCTATGTGTTAATGAAAAAGTTGAAAAAGTCTCTAGAAAAACAAGTGAAATTAACTCCTCTGAAATTTTATTCCTCTCACTTATACATCAACTTTCTTTAGGTGAACTCAAAGTAAAATGTCAAGAGATAAAGTCTTAGTAATCATTCACTCCATGTAAATACCCTCCTCTCTCCTGTGCAGAGAACACCATGCACAATGCTGCTGACTGCGGCCAGCCAGAGCGAGAATTCTGATGCCTGGAGCCTTTCTTTCAAGTTTTTTCTGCTGCACACTGGCAAGGCTGCAGTAAGTCCCCAAAACACTGCAGACAAAAAAACTCTCTGCCTATGCTATGATGTATTAGGAAGGATTTAAACTTCTCTTTTGTATGTTTGACATTTGCATACTAGCAAGTTCTACAAGAAATCACAGGTAAATATTCTCGTGTAGGTAAGCCACAAAAATGTCCAGTTTGGACTGGGCAGTAAGGAACAGCCATGAGGGAGAGAGAACACGGAACTCGCAGTGGCGCTGATACAAGGTGAATGACTCCATTACTCAACTGGAGTGAGAGGGGCAGCTAATCACGTGTGTGACTTCAGATATTTTCCTTCTGAAGAGTTTCAAAATCTGATGTGGGGCAAATTCCAGGAAAAAGAAAATGACTTCACCATGGTATATTATTTTTACCTGGTAAGAAAACCAGGGCCCTGGTTACAGAGGGCACAGAAAAAAGTCAGAGAATGCTCAACAGATAAATAAATTCCAGGGAAAAGGAGAGTTTTCCTGCTAATCAGTTCGGACGGCCTGAGAAAGGAGGATGCGGCTGATTGCTATTTACCTTGCTGCCCTCAAGTACATAAGGAGGTCACAGTCATTCACTCCAGGCATCCAGACCAACTCCTCATGCTGGGTCACAGTATCACCATCTGGAGAAGGAAACGGTTGCAAATCTGGAAGTTTGGCCTGTAAGACAGGGATGAAGAAGTCATAATCAAGGCATGAACCAAAACGTGCTGTCTCAGTAGGTGTTGCTTGGGAACAGATGAAACGGTTTACTGAGCCTCTCTTTGGGCAGCAGAAAAGTAAGAGGAAAACTGTGGGTCGTTTAACCTGGCCTATCCTGCAGGTCAGGGCCATTTCACCATAGAAGACCTCACAACAGACTGCTTCATCTCTATTTAGGGAGCAGCAGACAGTGTCAGAGTAAACCTATGCCAACATGGTCCAAAGACTGAAACCGAAATTGACATAGGTGACTAAAATAAACAAAACCAGAAACACCTGCAGGGGATAACAGCTACTTGATAAAGAAGCAACACACATATACATTTCCAACGTAACAAATTTACAAAGAAAACACACACAAATAATAAAACTTCACCTAAGGATTGTTTATTTAAAAGATTTAAATGAACTATCCTATTATATTAGTGTTACTCTCAAGACAGTGAGTAGCAATATAAACCTTAGTCAACATAAAAAATGAACTAGTGGGGCCAGTGATTTTGCTCAGCAGCACAAGCGCTTGAGGTCCTGAGGTCGACTCCCGGTACCCCACTTAAAAAAGAAAAAAAAAAAAAAAAATGAACTAGCGAAGTTAAGGTGAAAAACACAGTTCACTGGAGCTGTGTTGCTAGAAACAGATCAGTGCATGGGAAGTTGGGTGGGGAATGAAGGAACCTTCTGGGATAATTGAAGTGTTCTGTGTCTTAGTATCAATCACCACTATAAACTGAACAACGTACAGAACAATTCACCATACATAAAGTATACCTCAAAAACTACAAAATATTTAGTAACAGTGCTCAACAACCAAATTCTAGGTCATCAGATTAAAACATGTGCAGCACTTTCTCACCCTCCCTCAGCTGGGGCACAGTAGGGTAAGCTTCTCTGCCACGACTACCACCGTCACCGGACCTATGCAAGACTACAAGCCTTCCCTGTCCAACAGAAGTGAGATGCAGCTGTACATTTAGCTTCCACAGTCTGCAGTTTTAACAGTCCAACTTGCACCAGCCACACCATGAGCACTTAGTAGCCATGTGTGGCAACAGCTCCGAGTGGGACATGCAAGTGTTTTGAAGTGAAGTACATAATGGTGAAAAAAGAAAGAGGAGAGAGCTACTGCATCCAGGCAATGCCAGACAGGGATGGAAAACAACATATGCATGGTTTCACAGTTGAGAAATCTTCTCTTTTATGTGAAAGCTCATAGCCTTTTTTTTTTTTTTTTTTTTTTTTTTTGGTGACAGGGTCTCACTATGTAGTTCAAGCTGGCCTTGAACTCACTATGTAGCCCAGGCTGGCCTCAAACTCACGGTGATCCTCCTGCCTCAGCCTCCCGAGTGCTGGGATTACAGGCATGCACCACCACACCCAGCCTAGTTTCAAATGCTGAATACTCAAGTTTTTAAGAAAAGTGTGTGGCAAAACACAACGTGAGGGCCGGGGATATGGCTCAGTGGCACAGCGCCTGCCTGGCAAGTGCAAGGCCCTGAGTTCAATTCCCAGTACCAAAAAAAAAAAAAAAAAAAAAAAACGAAACAAAACAAAACAAAAAAAACCCCGCAACATGAGCCGGACTTGTGGTTCTCTGGCCAAAACTCTGCAGCCTCTACTCTACAGGTTGTCTTTAATATCTCTTATGTTTGTGAAACTCTGACTTTCTCCAAACAAGGATGCTGTCCTTTCACTTAGCATCGATTTTTGTAACATTTAATTTAGTTCTGCTTAACATACAGTGAAGATATTGGGGTAAAATGAAAACACAACAGATACTGGTATCAAAAGGTCTTTCGCATTAGCACTTAGCACCAAGTACAGTACCTGCTATGGTAGCTCTTCAACAGCTGTTTGTTATGCTAATTAAACAGTCTTGTTAGGGAGTAAGACCAAACCCCACCCCACCCCCAAATGAACTAGACAGATAATTAATGCATACGGAAAAAGAAATGGCAATGGCTTTAGTCACAGGAAATGATGTTAGCCTTACTGACCAGAGCAATGAAAATTAACACCACCAATGCCATTTGTCACCTTTCACAATGATTATGGAGGGCAATGCAGCAAAATCCTCAAAATGGAAACACACTTGCCCTGCAGGTAACAGTGACTGACTGGAAGCAGCACAGGTGACCACAGACACAGACAGAAGAAAGAACTGCTCCACTCACACACAGAAGAAGGGAATGAGCAGGAGCACTGGATGAGGGCATGGAGATACAGAAGGACAGAATGTTGAAAGAAAAATGAAAGGTAGGAACAAAAGTGTAATTATACTACCACTCATCTAAAAAGGGGAAAAAGAAAAATAAGTATAAAGAATAATGCTCTCATAAAAACTAAAGCAAAAAATAATAATAGTAAGTGCCTACGTATGAAATCGGTTCCACTCCAGGAATTACTTCAAGTATGAATGTGTTAGTTTGCCTACACGGCCCTAGTGGGAGACAGTCTAAGGGCAAAGAAAACAGAACAGCTTGCACCTTTCAAGGGCATGGGAGTGCAGCTCAGTGGCAAAGCACATGCTTTGCATGCACAGTGACCTGGCTTCAACCCCAGCACCAAAAATAAGCAGTAATGCTTCCGTTCAATCCCCAGCACACACAAAAGTTTCAAGTTGCCTGTAGTAGTGTCAGCTTTGGAATTCCAAGCTGTTTATATATATATAAACACTCTAGCCTGTCAAACATATGTGTTTGTGTAATAAAAGCAAATAATTATATTGGTGTCATTAAAAATGACATTTAGGACAGGAGAGAGATACAGATACAGATGAAAGAACAGTAGCATTAATATAAACGATAGAAAGCCAGGCTTGGTGCCATACTCCTGTAATCCCAGCATTCCAGAAGCTGAGGCAAGAGGATCGCTGTGAGTTTGAGTCCAGCCTGGGCTACATAGCAAGACCCTGTCTCAAAAAAACAAACAAAAAACCAAACAACAACAAATTTTATATATATATATATATATATATATATATATATATGCTAGATAAAATATATATATATATAAAATATATATATATGATAAAATTTTGAGTTGTATTAGAAATATCAGTATGAACTCACACCATATTTTATCTTTAAGAAGGAGAGGAAAAGCATACAATATTTCCTACTTCTGCTGACTGAAATGGCCTAGAAATAGTAACCAATCCAGTAAGAATGAAAACCCTCTCACCCAGTCCGATAGTAAATATGGAGTAAATTTCATTCATGTAGTGAATAAATGAAGAGATGACAAAATTCGATTACCATTATTTTGAAATCCCTAATAAAATAATGGATCTATGGAATAATCAATTGTTGCTAATTACCATTAAAAGAGACATATATGCCCCTGCTATGAACACATACCACAACCCAAGAAGTATTCTGTGGGAGGCAGGATGTCAAACTAGAATGTGACTGAATTTAATAGATTTAACTACTATTAGGAAATGTAGAAGACAAACTGGGCATGGTGGTGCATGTCTATATTTCTAGCTACTTGAGAGGCTAAGGCAGGAGGATGACTTGAGCCCAAGAGTTTGAGTCCACCCTGGATCACACAATGAGAACTTATCTCAAAAAAGAGGGGGGCCAGAGGAAGGGAAGAAGGGAGGGAGGGAAGGAGGCAGGCAGGCAGAGAATATGCAAAAGACAAGAATTAAGCTGGGCATGGTGGTGGTGGCTTATGCCTGTAATTCTAGCACTCCAGAAGGGACAAAGGAAAGACTGAGTCCAGCTTAGGCAACTCAGAGAATTAGTGAGACCTTGTCTTGAAATAAAAAACAAAAATGAACTGGGGATGCAGCTTAGTGCTAACGCCCTACGTTCAATCACCAGTACTGCTTAAAAAAAAAAAAAAAAGTTTAATAGCACAAAAAGATGCAAGCAGCCAGGTACAGTGGCACACACCTGTAATCTCAGCTACTTAAGAGGCCAAGTTTGAGGCCAGCCTGGCAATTTAGGCAGACCCTATCTTAAATTTTTTTTCTAAAAAGCTGCAGACACACCTCAGTGGGAGAGTATTTGCCTCTCATATGCCAGACCCGGCCTCCATTCCCTAGTGCTGCACATCCCCCCACCACAAGATGCTACCAGCCAAATCTAGACTATGTCAACCTGCTGGGCAAAACTCTCAGCTTCTTTAATACATACACTGAGGAAAGGGAAAGGAGAGATAAACCTATGAATTTAAAGAGATTTAACAACAGACAGGTCAACCAATTTCAACAAATAGCTCATCTAGATTCTAATTTGAACTACTAAAAAAACAAAGAGAGACAAAGTTGGATATAGTAGACTTCTGAATATTAGGAAACTATTATCTTTATTTGGTGTGATATATTGTGACTGCATCTTTAAAAAGAAAAGAAAGAAAAGAAAAGTTCTCCTTAGAATACCTGTAATTAAAATAAAATATGTGTGATTCTTTTCAAAATAATGGTGGGAAGAGGTGTAAGGGAGAAAAAAAGAAACAATCTGTGATTTGATATTTGTGAGAGCTGAGTAATGATAAGAAGGGCTTTATTTTACATTTCCCCCTGCTTTTATGTGTTACTAACTCCCCTAATAAAAACATTAAGAATTTTAAAAAGATAGATGACGCCAATTCATAAGTCGCATTATTTTGGGTGCTCCAAAAACTCCCTTTTTGAAAAAAGAGCATATAAAAGGTATTTTCTGATACCAACTAAATATCTGATTTTAAAGTATACAAAAACCTAAGCATAGTAAATCTGATCCTTGCCTAAGAATGTAACAATTTTTTACTTAGGAATCATTTTTTCTGTAGCAGTGAGAAACAAACCTGTAAAATAGAAGTCAGGTACAAAGATATCTGGACACTGGCAACACAAAAGGAGGGAAAGAGGGGCCGGTGAGATGGCTCAGCGGCGTAAGCGCCTGCCTTGCAAGCGCGAGGGCCCGAGTTCGACTCCCGGAACCCACATACGAAAAAGGGGCCGGTGATATCGCTCAGCGGCACGGGTGCCTGTTGGCGCGCGAGGTCCTGAGGTCGACCCCCGGTACCCACAAAAAAAAAAAAAAAAAAAAAAAAAAGGAGGGAAAGAAGTGGGAAAAAGAGTACAATCCAGATGTGTTGATCAGGGCAGCTCACCGAGCACCCGAGAAGGCTGCAGGTGCAAGGCAGACAGCGCAGAGATCCTCCTACGGTTCATCCTGCCTGGGTCGGCTGAGCACCATTTCTGAGATGAAAATGTCTAATAGAAATTACATACTGCTGATGATTTCTGTGTTTTGGTTTTAATATACCTTCATTTAAATTTTTTCTCTCATTACACAGCTGAACTAGGTGCTTTAAAAATGTGAATAGCATACAAAAAAATGCTCAGAATTGGGGGCCGGTGAGATGGCTCAGCAGTGTATGCACCTGCCTGGCAAGCACAAGGGCCCAAGTTCGGCTCCCGGAACCTACACACACAAAAAGGGGCGGTGATATTGTTCAGCGGCACGGGCACCTGCTGGCGTGCGAGGTCCTGAGTTCGACCCCCAGTACCCACCCAAAAAAAAAAACTCAGAATCTAAACAGAAAAATGAAGAACCAGGAGGCCCTGAAAGCCCCTTTGCCTATATAAGATCACTGCTGTCTGTACCTGACACGTCTACTGTGACAGGCATCACTGCTGATCCCTCCAGCCCCCTTCCTGCAGGATTTAGAAATGGGCACAGGACCCAATCCACAGAGATGGAGGCTGCTGGAGATTTTCTAGGGGAAACTGTCCTAGCTCCCAAAGGGAAAAGAAGGAAAGCTCTTCTCAAAACTTGCTGTATTCAATTTACTGTAAGATCCATTACTATTTTATGTACTTAAGAAAGGACAAATGTGGTCAATGAACTATAACTGCACCAAAGAATATACAGTGAAGCTCAAATGCAGAGATGAAATGTAAATTTAAAAAATGCATCTCGGGCCGGTGAGATAGCTCAGTGGCATAAGCACCTGCCTGGCAAGCGCGAGGTCCTGAGTTCAACTACTGGAACCCACATACGAAAAAAGGGCCGGTGATATGGCTCAGCAGCACGGGCGCCTGCTGGTGCGCGAGGTCCTGAGTTCGACCCCCGGTACCCACATATAAAAAATTAAAAAATAAAAAATAAAAAATAACGCATCTCAGAATCAGTGAAATGCAGCCAGCAGCCTTTGTGGGAAGCCAGCCCATTGAGGACAAGTGACACCAAGAGGATCTCCAAAAAGCCCAGTGAGCAGGGTCTGGCCTGACAGGACAGCCAGTTGCAGGAAGTGAGCCACTACGCTGAGCCAGAGGATGCCAGTCAGAGCAACCTAACTGATATCAGGATCAAAAACAGGAGCCTCAGTGAACTGCTTGAAACACAAGAGTGCACAGGTCATGACACAACAAGGTTCCAACTGGAAAGTACTAACCATTTTGATTCTTCTGAAGGAAAAGTTGGGTGTTTTGGTATGGTTTCATTTGGTTTTGCTGAGACGAGGTCTCACTATGTAGTTTGGGCTGGCCTTGAACTCACTATGTAGCCCAGGCTGGCCTCAAACTCATGACCCTCCTGCCTCAGCCTCCCAAGTGCTGGGATTACAGGCATACACCACCATGCCCAGCAGGAAAAGCTGTTTTTTTTTTTTTAAATAAATCTTTTTATTTAAGATTGAGTGCTGGGCTTGAACCCAAGGTCTCATGAGTGTAACTCAGGCAATCTATCACTGAGCTATATACCCAGCCTAAAAATCCTTTTTAATAAATATATATGGTAACCAAATGTTCATCAGTGGTTGAACAGAAAAACCATGATACAGGTACACCATGAATTATTCAGACTTAAAAACAAAGGAAATTCTGACACGGGCTACAACATGTGATACGTTATGTTTGTGAAGTACACCAGTCACAAACAGCTGAGCGGTGCATGAGTCCACTGGCCTGGGGTAGAGCTGCAGTTTCACATGACAGAGCTGCTGGGGTGGGGCCAGGTGATGGCTGCATGACGGTAATGCACTTCAGATCACTGAACAACAGGCTTAAAAATGGTTATGATGGCAAATTTTATATCACGTATGTTTTACAATTTGTTTAAAGTATATGGTGATCTGAAAAAAGAAAGTATAAAGTTCCCTATAGCAATAACATTTCTAAGATGTTGCTTAACAGAATAAAAGGCCAGCAGAAAAATAAGAAACAAAAATCTATTAAAGAAGCTACTAAGATTTACCTGATGGCTAGGACCAACGCGAATTTCCCCCTGAGTACTGTTCAGCCTCCTGTGATGAAAAGAACAGATCAGGTTAGCACAATATAGTTCTGACCTTAGCAATCACACATTTTTCAGGAAAGTGATTCACTTCAAACAAATGAGGGACAACTCAAGGAATTAACATCACTGCCCCATACATGCTCGGTGCCCTAACTGCCCTTCCTCCTACAGCCTCAGGGCTGCGGCCTCCGCTCCTGGGCGTCTCCCCCGCCTCGCAGGGCCGGCCACTCCTACAGTGTGGTCCCATCAGAGACAGCCTCCTCTGCCAACACGTCGGGCACCCCACCACGACGACGTTCGTCAGACACACACAGCCAAATGGTGTTCCTAGGACGCACACTGGGCCACTCGTCAGCTACTCGTCCACTCCACAACCACTGGTTCCTTTTACCTACTCTGAGCCAGGGGCTGCCCTGGATGTGAGGGATAAAGCAAAGAACAGAACAGCGCTCTGTCTCTTAGATCTTATTCTAATCAGGGACAAAGAAATAATAGATCAGATGATGATGAGTGCCAACAGATGAAGTCAATGGTAAATGATTTTAAAACTAAATATTTTTTCGGTACTGATAGGGATGACAAAACATTTTCATAATCCTTTCTACAGGACAATGAGTAGAAGTGCTATTAATAAACTGAACCGTGAACAGAGAAGAGGAAGTGAGGGAAGGCGCCCAGCAGGCATGTGGGGTGAAGGGGCAGCTCCCTTGGCCTGCGCCATGCTTGCCACACTGGCAAGACTCCCTCCCTTGCTCCGAATCCAAACCAGCCAGGCTCTGCTGAAAAGCCACTGTTCCCAGGAAGCCTTTTTCCTGCCCACTCTGCCGCACACCATCTCCCCTCAGAGTGTGTGAGGTCCTCCTCCTCACTCATTCCTTCACGAATTACTTGCTTTTTTTGGTTCAATGCCTTGCACAGGAGTAGATGCAGAAATCCTGCCCTCCACGGGGCTCTCGCAGCTGTAATCCAACTATCTGCGGGCCACCTCAGGAAGACCCTTTTCGTGCCCAGGGATAAGCCACCGTTGTCTTAACCTGCCCCACTGAACTTCAGCAGTACCAAGGAAAAGGCTTTCAAATACTGAGACAGGTCTACTACCGCTTATGCCTTGGACTGAGCTGAAGAACACAATAGACAAACAACCCAAGAAGAGGCAAGGACAATGGTTTTCCTCCTATGGATCTAATTCGCACCCCCATTATGTTTGAAGTTGTTAAAATGAATTTTGAAAAACGACTCTTTCCTTTAGGGCCCTTGGGTCCAGTAGTTTTTTTTTTCATTTAATCTAACCATTTTTCTCCTGAAGAGCTTCGTTTTGGCAAAGGTGGACAGTAGATGTGACAGAGGAGGAGAGGAGAGTAACGAAGGGAAGAGGCAACATGGAGTCCAGTCCCTTAGGAATCTCATAGGGGAGGTGGCATCCATCTCCTAAATATCAGAACGGGCATCACTATCCCCACGCATTGAGGCATTTCAGGAGAAACAGTACAAGAATACTAAAGAGAGTTTTGAAAATTCAGCAGGCTTTACGCAGAGATGATCCCAGAAGTAGCACAGTTCAGAAGAGCACTCTGAAGGCGATGAGAACCCCAGCAGCCAGGCCGAGGAGGACTTTCCAAGGGGGACTAACCCTGCCGAGGCGGCAGGCAGAGGAGTGGCCCCACAGAAGAACTGGAAGGAGTACTGGACTAGTCTTCCTTGGCAGCAGAACAGCACATGGAAGACAGACAGCACTACAAGGCTAGGCGCTGCTTCACGAGGTAGGCAGAGTCAAACTGGCCAGAGGCTACTCCGACCGTGAGTGCCTTCTGGAGATCAGGCAGTGGTAACCACTACTCCTTCCAATACATCCACTTCTGCCTCCTACCTAGCTGCCCAAAGTTCTGGCCTTTATTCCCAAATACTTTCCAAACGCTTCCCTATCTATAAATAGGTCAAGCCAAAACACACCACCTCAGGAAGCTCCAGCCACGGCCCAGCCTACAGCTCACCCTTCATATTCTTGTAGAAGGTCTACATTAATTTAACCTTTACAAGTGGTTCGTTATAAAATCGTTCCACATCACAGCTACATACACTGTTAAAATAACATGCCATGATAATAAAACCAACCCCCAAATACCTCAAATACAACTACTCATATCCCACTTATTCTATGGATAGGAGGCAAATAATTAATACACTAGCCAGGCGTGGTGGTGCATGCCTTTAATCCGAGCACTCGGGAGGCTGAGGCAGGAGGATTGCAGTGAGTGTGAGGCCAGCCTGGGCTGCATAGTGAGTTCATTGTTAAGACCCTATATCAGAAACAAAACAAAACCCCCCCAATAATTAATATATTAATAGTGATACAAGTGACACTCCCCCCAAAATTTGTAAGGTTGTGGTAAGATCCTAAATTAGAAATTGTCTCTTTTTAAGTTTATATCAAGGAAGAACACTAATAAGATAGTAGGTTATAAACCATAAAATTAGACAAGGAACCTTCTTTAAAAACTTATTTAAAAATCAGCCTTTACAATGAAAGTAAAGACAGTCTAGAATACACAGTGAGACCCTGTCTCAAAAAAACAAAAGATTATAAAGAGATAATAAAAAATATATAGGGCCGGTGAGATAGCTCAGCAGCATAAGCGCCTGCCTGGCAAGCGCGAAGTCCTGAGTTCGACTCCCAGTACCCACAGAAAGGAAAAAAAGGGCCGGTGATATTGCTATTGCTCAGTGGCACAAGCGCCTGCTGGCAAGTGCGAGGTCCTGAGTTCGACTCCCAGTACCCACGTAAAAAGAAATTATATATATATATATATATGTATAGAGAGAGAGAGAGAGAGAGAGCGCAGAATTAGAGAAAGTTGAATGCATCTGGCAAAATAAAAAAATAAAAACCTGTCTGAATATAAACAAAAGAGGAAAGACAAGAAGCTTGGAGGGAGACTGGCAGCATCTGGCTCTATCAGAAATCACATCAGCCCGACCATCAAATGCTCTTCACCTGCTGCCTTCACTGCTTGACGTGAGAAACTGACACGCTAGGGGACAGGGTAGCCTGCAAGAGGCTGAGGGAGGGAGGGAGGATGGGACACTTTGCTCTGATTTGGGTATCTCCAACTCTGCCCACCCTGGAGCTATAAGCTTCTAGAGAATTTCTTCCAGAATCTGAGTTCATGCCTGCCACTCTCTGTGCATTTAGGGTGCCTTAAAGTTCCTTGGCTGCATGAGCATTTCTAGACTACTAATGTAAGATTTGACAAAAATCACCAGAAAGTAATTCTTAAACACAGTATCATGCTGGGCATGGTGGTGCATGCCTATAATCCCAGCACTTGGGTGGTTGAGGCAGGAGGATTGTCACGAGTTCGAGGCCAGCTTAGGCTACATAGTGAGTTTAAGGCCAGCCTGAACTACGTGCCAAAGCCCTATTTCAAACCAACCAACCAACCAACCAACTAACCAACCAACAAATAACATAGTATCAACAGCTTGTAGTAAACTAAATGCTTAATCATCACATGATGAAACTCGTATGCTTTCTCTCAACTCTCAAACCTTTAGGTCTCAGGACCCTTTTACACTCTAAATTAACGAGCATACCAAGGACTCATAATTTTGGAGAAATTTCAAAATATTTCTTAATTTAAAACCAGCAACAAGCCCATTACATAGTATCATGGATAACACATCTTCACAAAAAGTAACTGTACTTACAACAGCGAAGTTGGGTGTGGTGTCACACGCCCATCATCTCAGCAAACTGGAAGGCTGAGCAGGAAGTTCCCAAATTAGAGCCCAGCACAACTTAGGGAGACCCTACCACAAAATATAAACCAGGCTGGGGACGTAGTTCAGTGTGAAGGCCTTGGGCTCAAAAAGAAGAAACAGAAAGAAGTGAAAGCAGGCATCGTTGTTATGCTTTTGCAAATAAATCTGATAAATATCTGACTTAACAAAAGTCAAATGGATTCTTCTATCTGCTGTTACATTCAGTTTGTTGCAAAATGTTGCTCTGGTTAAAGTACAAGAAAACAAGACAGCCTCATACAGCTCTGTAAAGGGACAGAGGCACACTACCCTCACGGCCTTTTGACACTACACCAAAACTGAACCAGAGATGAATTTCTCAAAGGCTTGCACACAATGTGAAGCGAAAACCTTCCTAATAATCATTTGGACTCTCGCACTGAGCCCATGGTTCTGACCTGAGGACGGACCGTCTACTCAGACATGATTCTGTGACGTCACACGTTGGTTCTATGGAAAACGCTGGTTCGCTAAGGTTTGCAGACCTTCCAAATATGGACACAGCTCATGATACAGTAATTTTTAGAAATCACACTCATTAATAACACCACCATCTCATAAGAAAAATGTTCAAGTACAGAGAAGCTGTCAAGTTCGCGGTGGTGAGGACGGGTTTTGACGAGACTGGGCGCGTTCAGGGTGGTATGGCCATAGATGGAGAACAGGTTTTGAAAATGTGTTATTTCTCACTTTAATTCCAAGTCGTAGCACTGGCAAACAACTGGAGATTGTGTGCCTTGACTTAACAGGCTCACGTCGCTCATCGTCTAGAAAATGGTGGGGGTACCCAGGTCTGCAAGGCCAGCGTGCTTGTAAGTGGTGCTCGAGGGAGCAGGGGCTCCACAGAAACAGCTGCTGACTCCTCGCGCGAGGCTTCTCAAGACGACGATCGTTCCCTGCCCTGCAGCAGGATTTCTGCATTTTTTTCCCATTTTGTCCAACAAAGTATTAAAAAGACAGGATGTCAAGGGTTGGATTTGATAAAAATTAACACTGAGGTCCACAAACCACGCTTTGAGAAGCACTGGTTATGACACATTCTGAACCTATCCTTAGCAAATGTTCTGCTGGGAAGGTATCTGCTCCAGGTGCTCTACCTCATTTCTCATCTCTAGGTGTTAATTTATTTAATTCACATTTTGATACTAACAAACGAACACATTAGTACACAGGAACTCAAGTCTCATTCTTTTTTTTTTTTTTTTTTTTTTTTGTGGGTACCGGGGGTCAACCTCAAGACCTCGCAGGCCAGCAGGCGCCCGTGCCGCTGAGCGATAGCACCGGCCCTTTTCTCGTATGTGGGTTCCGGGAGTCGAACTCGGGGCCTCGCGCTTGCCAGGCAGGTGCTTACGCCGCTGAGCCATCTCACCGGCCCTCAAGTCTCATTCTAACCTGTGTTACAAGCAACAAAGCTACCAATGAGGTTTCTGCTCAGCTGTGTGATGCTGCATAATGAACGCAGTAGGGCTGGGCAATGCCCAGCTGATCATCAATTTAAGAAGGAAAATTCAGCTGGGCGTGGTGGCACATGCCTGTAATTCCAGCACTCAGGAGGCTGAGGCAGGAGGATCGCCAAGAGTACACAGCCTCAACTACACTGAAAATTCACACCAGAGACAGTGTAAATTCTAGTCAATATACACAAAGGATGCTACTGTATGAATTAAGAAACCAAAGAGATATGTCATATCCCAGGATAATGCAAGACATACAGCATGCACACATCTTTCTTTTCACCTCAGGGTGTTCATGTCCATTATCCTAAACCCAAGTATATTATAGTTATATGATAAACACAAGGAAAGAAATACTATGAGCTATCACTCACTAAATGCTTTCTATCCTTATTCCCAGGAGGCAGGATCTCCACTTCATAGAAAAAATAACAATCCTTACTATGAATGAATGAAACAACTGACTTACACAACGAACATTTACTGGGTGCCAGGCACCGCAAGCTGAGGAATTTCTCTATAAGGAGCTGGAGATGTAGTTCAGTGGGGCAGTGCTTACCTAGCAAGCCCGAGGCCCCGCCTTGGACCCCAGTGCCGTGGGACAACTGATAAACATTCCCTCACCTACTGTAAGGGTGCACTATTGGATAGGTGCTGTCATAGGACGAGGGAGCTGAAGCTGAGAGGCTGTGCAGCTGCCCAAGTTCACATAGCCAAAAAATGGAGAAACCAGTCTTCAAACTCAAGGTCAGCTGACTCCACCTCAGAGCTCCTAATCATACTTGCTGTGGCAGTGACTGAGCTACTGTGCCAAAATTATGCAATTAATTACAAATATGAGAATTCCCTATCCTTTCCTCTATTTCAGTTTTATGTTCATTGCAAACACTACAATAAGACAAAACGACTTAAAAGCTTTTTAACAAAAGAAAAGTTTGAAAATCATGTTGAAAGAGAACACCTATTGAAGTTGAAGGTCAATGTTTATGTCGCATTCTTGAAGTGACAAGAGTCTGAACATGGAGAGGAGCTTAGTGGTTGCCAGTGGTCAGGGATGGGGAGGAAAGAATGTGAGCACATGGGCTTAGTTACTTCCCTCGTTGCTGAGATAAAATACCCAACACCCAAAGTTAAAGTAGGAAAGGTTTATTTAGCTCCCAGTTTGTGGAGGTTTCAGTCCATAATCAGCTGGGTCCAAGGCAGGGTGGCTCGGCAGAGGGGCAACAGTTCATGTTGGTGGAGGTCAGCAAAAGCAACAAGAGAGACACAAGCCTCTTTCTGTCCCTTATATTGTATGCAGGCTACCTGGTCCTAGGGTGGGTGTAGCACTGTCACCCTTAATCCTAGCCAAAACTGTGCCAAACCAATCAGTGGACTGATTTACTTATCACACACCCTTAATCCCAGCACCACACACTCCAGACCCAGCCACCTCTGAAAAAGTCCCGTGACCACATGAGGCTTTGGGGGACATCTAGACACAAACCGTAACAAGCACCTACAGAGAGCTCAGCAGAGAAGGGCAGGCTGCATGCTGACGGCCCACAGCCACACATGTGATTAAAATGGCACACAACTACATGCACACCCTGTGCTAGTGCCTGAAACTGTGCTATCATTACACAAGATGGGACCACTCTTTTAATATCTTTACAAGTTCCTGTGATGCAAAAATCTCAAGTTTCTACAAAGTCAAAGGAAGAAGTCAGCCAGGGGATGTTCAACAGCCTGGCAACAGGCAAGAGAGTCAGATGTGAGAAAAGCTGAGTAAATGACACACAGATTTCCCCAAAATCTACTGCAGACAACTGAACAGGTAACTGAGCAAAGAGTGCCACAGTTCCTGAGCAACAACAGTCAAGGAATCAACCCTGAGTCATGTATTTCTCTTTCCCCTCTGCTTCCAAAGGATCTCTGCCACAGGGCCATTATTTTGGCAACAACCTCATTCCATGAATCAGACTACCAGAAAATAATTTTAAACTATCATTGTCCTCCCCAGCAAAAGCAGACATTTTTCTGTATAGTAATGTAAATACATGTTTTTTCAAAACAGCTGAGACTCAGCCTCCACTACACTACAGATCGTCATTTTGGATATGAAAAAATTAGTCCCACAAGCCAAATTACAACAATAATGGTAAGTCGCTGTGTTTACTTCTGGAGTACCCCCCCAAAATAGAAAGAAATTCCTTGTATATGAAATCTGATACAAAAGAAGCCAGTGTAACAAAGCAGTATCCATAGCAACTACAACTTAATATTTCAGTCCTCTTCAGCTGCAGTGGATTAAATAAAATGACAAGATGTTCCCTTTGAAAAGTGACCTGTTACCATGGAAACATTTTAGTCTAAGAAGTAAACAGGGAATGGACAGAAAGGAGCAGGAAGCCTGCAACTGAATATCAAAAAGGGAGAGGCATCTTTGAAAGGAGCCAAGGAGGCTGGTGGCCAGGTGCAGGGATGGCTCCTTGAGTGGTGCGTGGTGCATGACAGCCGGGTGCAGGGGCAAACCTGAGAAGTCACTTCCTCACCCGAGGACAGGGAGGGTGCAGGCAGGGGCCAGGGATGTTTGCTCCCAGTCACCCAAACAGCTCTACATAACCATGGGGATTGCTTCAGACAGTACTGGAGTCTACTAGAGAGAGGAGGCACAAAGCATGGGTCTGAGGAGAACACACCCACCAAGAAAGAGCTGGTCAAGGTGAAGCCTTTTACAGGGAGGGGGGATGGCTTCGCAGGCTAACCCTCCTGCCCCCAAGTCTGGGGCAATGGAGCAGGAGAGCCTGCAGCTCCTTCCCAAGGCACCGCGGCTCACAATGCTCTAGTCAGAGAGACGACTCCTCTGTAGCCAGCGTCACCTGTGAATGTGGTCACTGGGCAACCCTCCCTGTTCTCAGACAGTAGGTGATCTGTACCTTTCCCTGTATCGTTGAGTCAAACAGGAAGCATGACAACAGAAAGAAGACTCTCGAACCCTACTTACTAGCTCATTTAGAAAAAGTCTGTGGGTCCGAAACAAAATGCACCAAATTTTAAGAAAATCAAAAGGCAATCTATCAGAATCACCTCTTTTATGATGGACTGTGAGGCAGGAGGGGAAATGAACATGATAAGAAGGAAGACCAGGACAATGCATCAGAGTTCTCAAACTTCTCCAGCATGAACATGTACTGTACTACTGAAATAGTCATTAAGTCCAAAACATCTCTACGGTCCGACATGGTATGTTTTTAAAACCCTTGCAAAAAAAAAAAAAAAACCTTGCAAATTTTTTATTCTATTCCATTATACACTGCCATTCATTTTTCTCTGAACCTGAATAAAATCACCATGCTCTGGAAACCTGCGTAGGACACTCCATGACACAGGCGCTCCCTGCTCAAAGTTCTCACACACGATGTCTCCGTGTGGGGCCCAGGCTCCTGAGTCAAAGGAACTGACTTTCAGTACCAAGGTTTGTAAGCACCAAGCGTGACCTTGAAGACACTTCAAGGTCTTTGAGCCCTCTGTATCCTCGTCTACAAAATGAAGTTCATAATCGCTTCTCTGTAAGGTTGCTATAAAAATAAAAGATGATCTATGGAAAGAGCTAGGCACAGTGCCTGTGGCACCGAGATCACTGCTATTATTAGTTTTGCGTCCTGGCAGTGAGGGAGATGGGAAGCTAATGCCTTTACTTTTTGAGTTCTCACAGCACCACCTACCTCTCCTGCCCACATCATGGTCGTGATTTTCTGTTTCGTGTAATCATTTCTTCCAATGGCTATCTTGCCCTCAAAACCAAAAGCAGCACAAAGGTAGGATCCAAGTCTGTTTTTAGCTCACCTCTACATCCAAGAGCCCACTGGCTCTCACTAAATATATTCGAAATAAACAAATTGTGGAGGACCACCTGGACTGCTCTCCTTGAAAGAGCAGTTATCTCCATCTTGGCTGAACCTGGCCCTATTTCCACGTATTGATATGTACAGAGCTGGCTAGGGCTTTTCCTTATCTCTTCAATTGGCTTTAAGCAAGGCAAATCGGTCTAGCTGAGGTCCTGATATGTAGTCTATGAAGAAAGGTGACAGGCCTGTGTTTCCCCGCCCCTTTGCTCCCAATACATGGTTGAGCCTGGCAGGATGGAGCTGTGCCAGAGAAAGAGGCTTCCCAGGGCATAAAAGATTACACATCAGAGCTGAAGCAGGACCCCAAAACATTAGGTACTATCTTGAACTGTGTTATGCAGATGACTCCTTCTGCATATCCTTCCCTCTGCATATTGCAAAGGTGATTTCAGGCCACCTACCTAGCCCAGCTCATGGTACTCATGTACTTCCCGCCACCCTCACAGTCACTCATCTCCAAGCCACTCCCCTCCTCGAAAATTAATAAAACCTGGGTTCGGCCCTGGGTTGAGGCCTTTGTTCCAGTAACCATTACTCTGGTTGGACTTAAGACCCCCTTGGCTTCCCACAACTATAGACATGCCTTAGTGTCTTTATTCTCGCCATGGGTTGCACTGGAAGTAGTAGATTGGAATTAACTCGCTAGAATTCCAACAACTTTTCCATGGGATTACAAATATAAACTTCCCGGACCACGAGGAGGACCGGAAAGGGCTCTCTATACAAATGACTCCAATACTCCAACTCAACTATTGTTTAGCCATATAGATAAACAAAGGGCACTGTTGCAAAACTAAGACAGCTGAGCCACTTCTAACAGAACGCCAGCCCTCCAACAAAATTAATCTGGAACAGGGCCGCTGATATAGCTCAGTGGCATAAACGCCTGCCTGGCAAGCGTGAGGTCCTGAGTTCAACTCCCAGTACCCACATAAAAAAAAAAAAAAATTAATCTGGAACGGGCTTGATAAACTGCCTAGCAGAAATAAAATTCAGCCTTTATCTGAAAACAAAAACAAGGAAAGAGAACCAGTCAATATCTGAAAAGCATAAATGTTCCGAATTCATAAACACAAAGGACAACACAGGTTACTACCCAAAACCTGGAATCATAAAATTCTAAATTCTCTCTGATGCAAGGTTCCTAAGAGGTCACCTAATCCAATTTTATAGCTTAATAGAAGAAAGCAAGGCCTGGGGAAATAACGGTGCTCTTTTTAGAGGTCACACTGAGTTAATTACAGAAGATTCTAGACCATAGAAATAGCTGTCTGTAGGTTCTTCCTAAACACAATTCAGAGTCCAAAACTAAGAATTAGGCCTTGGTGAAGGGATAATAAGAATTTCCATGTACCAGGCATAGTGGCACACCTATAATGCCAGCACTTGGGAGGCTGAAGCAGGAGGATTGCTGTAAGTTAGAGGGCATGTGAACTACATAGTAAGAACCTGTCTTAAAAAAAAAAAAAAGGGCCGGTGAGATGGCTCAGCGGTGTAAGTGCCTGCCTTGCAAGCGCGGCCCGAGTTCGACTCCCGGATCCCACATACGAAAAAGGGGCCATTGATATCGCTCAGCGGCACGGGTGCCTGTTGGCGTGTGAGGTCCTGAGGTCGACCCCCCGGTACCCACAAAAAAAAAAAAAAAAAAAAAAATTCCATGCCGATAAGAAGCACTAAATATGGGATACACACAGAAACAATGTGTGAGTGATATAGGAGAAAACTGGTTTTAAAAGTATTTAACAACAGGTGGGAAACATACACTTTCAAAGTGCTATAATGGCCTCACTCCACTGCCTTATCTGTCCCACGGCCACCGTTCTGCAGCACCATCCAGTGCACCTGGCAATGATGTGTGACTCCGTCCTATCTCAGGCTCCTTGAGAGCTTTAATCACCTGCTGCAAGACGGAAATGGCTTTAAGGACCATGGCCTAACAAAACTGTGTGCACACAAATAGCAAGCTTTAGTAATCAGACTGAAGAAGGACAATGCCCCCATGACTGAAAACAATCGAAGCAGCGGTCTCTGAAGCCTAAGCTGACCCCCGACCAAGGACGCCGCTGGCTTTCTGTGTACTGAACTCAAACAATGTAACAAACCTGTATGGAGTGCCCCCGGGAAAACAAGACGAAGAAAGCACATCCACAACACACGCTAAGGGTCTCTTCGCTCCCACTGGCAAGTTTGAAATGCTACAGGAAGTGTGACCACTGCCTAGGTGGCACGTGTGCCACAGCCAGCTGTCTATTATCATTGAAAATCTCTGGAAGGTTCGCCATCACCGGCCTAGGTCCTCTTCACTAAGTTGCTATGAATATGGAAGGAAGAGGAGGCGAACAGGCTTTAACTAACACATACATGTAACCAAACTGGAGAAAGCAGTAAGAAAACACATTTCATGCTAAACACATCAAATGTTACAAGATATGGAAGTAGAGCTTCATCTAAACCAAGATTTCAAGAAGTATAAAGAAAAACAAAGCACTCATAAAAAACGAGCAAGTAGATCAGTCATGGGTGGTTGAACATACTGGTCATGGCCTTAATTCTTAAAACAAAACAATTCTTAACACTGTCTTAGTTGAACAGGTTGATCTTAAACAATAAAGGTGTTGTTGACATAATTGTGTCTCCAAGATATTGTAGACTTGGCCTGTGAATTAATAACACTAAAGTAGTATGCAGCTCTGGGCCAAGCACTTTCACACTGCCTTCATATTTATCTCCGTTATGACCTATGGGTCCAGAGGAAAAAAGCAGCTTGTCCAAAATCGTTTATTTGGTGGGGTCTGAACACTATGTGGCTCTGAACCTAGCCTTTCCTCTACATCGCAGGTCATTCACTTACCAAACATATGTGCATCAAGGACCCATTTGCTAGGCACTCTGCTAGGAGCTAAGACTTTAAGAACAAGCAAGATCCCTGTCTCAGGGGATTCAAGTCCAATAATCACAAATAATGTACATTCTAAGAACTTCAATATAACCTCTAATTATCCCAGATGAATTTAAATGAATGTTTTACCTTAGACTCAGTGTATCATACAGCACACAGTATGAGATGCTATCTTTCAGATTTGTTTTAAACACACATTCAAGTACCTGTGCCGCCCATCTTAGAAGGTGCAATACAGGTGATTATCAATTTTCTGGGGTTGCTCAGAAAACTCATGAATGCACACATCACTTTAAGTCCTGTTTTAGCCAGTACTTCCTGTCTTCTTGCTCTTCCTGTCAGACATTTATTTTAGAGCATTAAAGTAAATACCTTTTGGTAGAAAGATACACTTGGTTCAGTAATAACCAAAAAGTGAAAAGGAAAAATGAATTCAGAAGAAAAAAGGATCAGGAAGAAGAACAACTGGCGAATCACAGACATGGTACAAGGCTGAGGTATACTGGAGTCATCTAATCAGTGAACACACTAGACAGGAGGTGAGGAGTGGAGAGAATCAGAGCTGTATTAAGAGATTAGGAAGGAAGTGTTGGTGAAATACAAGCAAGTGCACCAGCTTTCCACCCAAGACAGACTGCGAGTCATGTGCCGACACAGGAGCGTTTCACAAGCGAAGCTCAACTCAGATTCTGATCCAAGAGTCCAAGGGTATGAAAGGCAAGTAACAGGCTGACAACTTGTGAGCGTCCGTGTTCTTCCTGAAGCATATACTTTCTGTTATTCTCCCACGTTTCCTGCCACTCAGAAGTGCCACAGGATGGGGGCAGCAAGCCGAAATGCAACAGACCCACATCTTCACCACCCAACAGAGTAACTTCCCTGGGCTGCTTCACCTTCAGGAGAACAGAAGCCCAGCCCTGGAGCAGGAGATGGGGGGCTGGCAAATGCATGGCACACAAGAAATCACTATGATGACTGACTTAATCGGATGTGAAACACAGGGGAAGGACTCAACCACAGAGCACACCCCCTGACTGCAGCCAGTAACCCCCAGTCTTTACCAGCAAATGGGCAGCTGCTGCACACACTCCACGGATGCAGGTTTGCAGCTGGCTGCAGCCAGGTCAGCCACATGCAGGAAGAACCGGATCCTGAGCTGACCCGGCTATGAGTACAGCTTCCTGTTCATATTTGATTTGCCACATGTAAAGACAGCTTAAGGGGAGGTAAAGATCCTACAACAGAAAATCTGGATTCTTGCCAATACTCAAACACTGAGTCTCCCTGCCTAAACTGTGAGCCCTGCCTAGATCACACACATGTGTGACCAGGAAGTACTGCAGCGTCCAGTTCCTCCAGGCTAGAGAAAGGGCAGGGTTTTTGTTTTTGTTTTTGTTTTTAAGAAAAAAGGAAGATAAAATGGTGCTTCTAAATGGAGTTAATACAAGTTTAAGAATCAATACTACAGTATGGGGAAAAGTAGGTGCATGACCCAAACCTCCAAAACCGATGCTCGAATCAGTATGAGGAAGAAAGCCCTCACATGAATGGAAAAGCAGTAATAAATGCACCAACCCTAAATTCTTTCTTTCTAATTCATTTCTCTAGTCATGACGACAAAACTGAACCTGCGAGAATACAGACTGTATACTTCAGGAATATTTTCAGTGACTAGAATTCACCAACATGGGTCTTGCTAAAAACTCTCCACCAAAAGCAGGGGCGCCTTGGACAAGAGCTGGCCATGCCAAGCTCCAACTTCACACTGTCCAACTAGGAGCTTACACGAATGCTTTCTCCTTTGTGTCAACACACAGGCAATTTCTTCCCTTGCCTATGAGGATACTTCCCATTCTTCTAGATTGTATGCTTTCTTTCACCCTTACAAGTGCACAAAACTTAGGTGCTGCTGTCAGAAATTTTTCTAAACCTTATCTAAAGAAAAAGGGGGAGAAGAAACAAGGAATAACTAATGTAATACAAAAACATAACTTAGTATCTATGCTTGAGTAAAAATCCAACTTGTCCTAGATCTGCTTCCTCAGATTGGCCATCTATCTGAGCCTTCTCTGCAAATGGGAAGCACAAACAGCACAACCTCTCCAGGGTAGAAAAGACCAGCATCTGCCCTCAAGCCATGGACCCCAAAGGTGGCCGCATCAACACCTCTGCCTTCTCAGGCACCAACTTCTCTGCTTCTATAGAATCTCCCTGGCACACAATAAAATACCCATACACAACAAATGCTATGCTAGCCCAAAATTAATGAACGAAAATGAACAGAATATGTGAAACCTCAACTTCTAACACAAATGTCAGTGTATAGGGTTTTTCAACAAATGCCAAGAAATATTCCACAAACTCCAAAAGGAAGAAGGGTTTGCTTCCTTCTGAAGCAATAGCACACCAGAAACTGGTACAATATGACCTTTTACTTTTCCAAAAATTCCATTTTAAGGCGATGCTGTTGCAACCATAATCGACAAGTATCCCTGCCTGTGTCAGATTTCAGAGAAAGATCACAAGAATTATAATTTGCTCTGGCAAACAGGTTCTCAATCAAAGCAAGTTCCACCCACCTTCAAAGCAACCAATAGCTGCCCACCTGCCACCCTTCCTAAAACATCCGAACAGACCTGCTCAGGGCCCAGACAATCCCTACCAGGCACACGGGCAATGAGGAGGCCTGCATATTTGCTCTGCAGGTCTTGAACGCAGACAAGCTCGGCCACATGCACCCAGCTCAACTCAGGCGAGAATTACACCAAGAGGGAGAGGTGAGGGCAAAATCTAAGAGGACAGGGGCAGAAAGACCACAAAGCCTCATATTCTACATCTGCTTAATGTATCTCTGGGTAGATCCCATTCTGAGCCCTGATTTTACGCTCCGCAACACCACCTACATGGCCAGTCAGGCTGAATCGAAGGTTCCCAGGAACATGCACTATGAATGGTGAAATGATTCACAAACATCTTCCGAAGTGAGAAAGCGCAGCAAAACCCGTCACTGTTTTGGTGAGGCCAGAGGAAGAGAGCCTACCTGCAGGGGCTGAGTGGGTCATCCATGTCTACCAGAGGCTCTGGTGAGTCTAGCTGGCTTCCTGTACCTTTACTTACAGCTAAAACTCTGCCCTTTTCTACTCTAAGTACTCAAAATGGAGGCACATGCAGTCTGAGAGACCTCACAGAGCTTTCACTGAGCTTGTGCTATGACCTAAGCCTTCACGCAGAACGCAGAAACTTCCCCTCACACTGACAGCACTGAGCATGTGCTGTGACCCTCCCTCATCCACACAGTCTCTCCAGTCGCAATCAATCTCAACCCTGCTGTTTCCGTAAATAAAGCCCAGCCAACAGACTGCAGCTTCTCCCTGCACACCAAGCTAGTGTGCAGGGAAGTGGGGCCTCCGAAAGGGGATCCGAGACGGCCAACGCCGGGGAGCTCCCTCCACGAGCTGAGCCAGGGAGAGGCCCCACTTCATGCCCTCCTGCGCTGTCAACACGACACCAAGTTTTGCTTCCTCTTTTTTTTACTTTTAAGAAAATCGTGGTTTTAAATCGCAAGATCTCCAAAATAGAATAAAAACCAAACACACAGATATGAATGGCTACTGTAATATTAATTACCAGAAATACTGCAGCACATTTAAAAACACAGCAGCAGCTACTTAGTTAGAAGGAGCTCCACACATCAGCCCCACCCAGTAGGTACTGAGGATGGAGTCCAGGGCCTTGTGCATGCTGGCCAAGCGCTCTACCACTGAACTGCCGGGCCAGCCCTACACAATTCTTTTTTTTTTTTTTTTTTTTTGTGGGTACCGGGGGGGAGACCTCAGAACCTCGCGCGCCAACAGGCACCTGTGCCGCTGAGCGATATCACCGGCCCCTTTTTCGTATGTGGGTTCCGGGAGTCGAACTCGGGCCTTCGCGCTTGCAAGGCAGGCGCTTACGCCGCTGAGCCATCTCACCGGCCCCACACAATTCTTTTTGAAAACATTAAACATTTGGAAAAAGACCAAACAGGCTGGAAAAGCTACAGGGTGCCAGGCACTGTCACACAGGTATGCACACAAAGAAGACGGTATTGCGAACAGGGTGGCTACAGAATATGTATTTTATGCAAAGATCCGAATCACCCTTAGAGCTGAAGCTTGAAAATTTCCCAATAATAAATTAAAGCCTTTCCTAAAGTAATACTAGCCCAATCAGGTCTAGCTTGAAAAATGTAATTCTAACAATAAGAAGGGCAGGAAGGCTCAAATCAAGAGGTCACAGAGCACCATGTCACAAACCCTAGAGCACCAGAAGCCTCACGGGGTCTCCTGACACGACACTCTCAGGCCAATCCTTACGACGTGACCCACAAAGCTGAATTCAATCAAGTTTAATCAGAAACGTTTCTAATGCCGCATATGCAAGCTCACTCTATCCTAGCTAAATGGAACTCTATAAAGTAGCCTCACTGCTCACAGTACTAGCCAAGAGGTGTTCTGTCAAAAGCCGTAAAAATGCATTTCGTGCCCTCTCCCCCAACCTCCGCACCCCAGGAGCAGCAAACCAGCTATCCACCATGGCTTGATGTACAGGCTTGGTTTCTACTTGCAAACTATGAGATGCCCTTTGTATTAGCTAGGACTTAGAAAGAAAAGGAAGAACGTGAGCATGCTAAAACTATAAAGGACAAGGTGGACGAGAAAGGACAGTCCCAATTCCAGTTCCCAGAAATGTAATAGAGAGTCAAGAAAACCTGTTCAAAAGAATATTCAGTGTCCTCAAGACACTGTCTCCTACAGCACACAGAACCAACTTCACGTCCACAATATGCCTGTTTACACTATAAAATAAATTCTAAAACCACAATACAATAAATCTTATCCTGCTGAAAATGTAATGCATAAAATATAAGAAACCAACCCAGGTGTGGTGGTGCACACCTCTAATGACATCACTTGGGAGGCTGAGCCAGGAGGATCACCTCGAGTTCAAGGCCAGCCTGGGCTACATAGTGAGACCCTGTCGCAAAAAAAAAAAAAAAAAAGAGAGAGAGGGGAGGGGAGGGGGGGGGAGGGGAGGGGAGGGGAGGGGAGGGGAGGGGAGGGGGAGGGGGAAGGGGAAGGGGAAGGGGAAGGGGAAGGGAAGGGAAGGGAAGGGAAGGAAATAGAAAAAGGAAAAGAAATGCCAAATACCCAACACATGAAATAGGTGTCTCCAAGTGGGAAGAATGCTTCCGTACTGGTATGTAAGACAGCATGTGCGAGAACCGAGCCTTTTTTAGAGCTCTCAATGATACGAACAGCCTGCTGTGGCATGCGTGCCACAGGCTGGCCACCACTAGTCTAGAGAATATTACTTTCTGAAAACCAAAGTAATAGAATTAAATCTCGCAATGAAATAAAATGAGTAAGACCAGTGCAGAATTTCCTTTCAAAAGGCTGCATTAAAAACAAAAATAAAAAAACATATCAAACCTTTACACATGAAAATGTTCACTAGGCCGGTGAGATGGCTCAGCAGCATAAGCACCTGCCTGGCAAGTACGAGGTCCTGAGTTCGGCTCCCGGTACCCACATATGAAAAAAAGGCCGGTGATATCGCTCAGTGGCACGGGAGCCTGCTGGCACGTGAGGTCCTGAGTTCAACCCCCGGTACCCACCAAAAAAAAAAAAAAGTTCCCTGTGAGAAATTAATATAAAATAATAATTTAATATTTATTTATTTAGATTTTCTGAGACAGGGTCTCGCTATGTAGTTCAGGCTGGCCGTGAACTCACTATGTAGCCCAGACTGGCCTCGAACTCACGACGATCCTCCTGCCTCAGCCGCCTGAGTGCTGGGATTACAGACATGCACCACCACGTCCAGCAACAGTAATTTAATAAATTCATCATAACTCTGAAAACCCATAGGAACTGTTACATGGAAGTCTATATAAAAATGATTATTCATAGCAAGTCAAAGAAATTGTATTTTTGAAATCACTAGTTACCTGGGTGCCACCAAGGGCACGGTGCCTCATTGCCATGGCCTTGCTCTGCAATACTGGATCCTCGTATCCTGCTGCTATGCTCTTCACTGGCTTTCTTGGCACCCGCACCTCAGAGTTTTCCTATAGGTGCCAGCTGGATAGTTGCCCCTTCTTCTGTCTCCCCTCAGTGGCATCACACCTGGCTGCCCACACCTCCTTCACACCCTCTCTACCACAGTGCCAACCAGCTCCTCTCTGAATGCCACCATCCCAGGAGCGCTGCAACACCCTTCCTTCTCGCCATGCATTCTGGGGACCACACCTCTCATTGGATTGTGAGCTGCTCTCAGGCAAGCACAGTGTATAAACCATCCTGCATGGGGTCTCCTAACCCTCAGGGCACACTGTTACTTATACAGCATCCCTTGGCAAGAATTCCACATGCTATCAAGTTATGAGGAACACTAAACAAATCCAAATTGAAGATCATTTGACAAAACTGGCTCCTACTTTTCAAAAAGGTCAATGTCATGAAAAATCCAAGAAGCAGTGTGCCATGAGAACAAAGCAAGGCAAACGACATTAAAGAAACAAGCATCGGGGCTGGTGAGATAGCTCAGCGGCATAAGTGCCTGCCTGGCAAGCACGAGGTCCTGAGTTCGACCCCCGATACCCACACACACACACAAAAAAAAGAAACAAACATCTACTTTGAATATGGGCTGATTTTGACCATACCAGTGTTAATTTTCCTAATTTTGCTAATCATACCATGGTTACATAAGAGAACATTCTTTCTCTTGGAAATACATATTGAAGTATTGGGGAGAAAGGAGCTTGATGTCTGTAATTCATTCACAAGTGGTTCAGGAAAGGGAAATACTTACTAGCTGGCTGCACTGGCATCCATGTACAGCCCAGCTATGGCAGCTGGGCCCTGTGAGCCCAGGCCTGAGGGATACATGATACCCTGTCTCTAGGGACAAGGGGGTGGGGACTGCAATAATATAAAGAGACAACATACTAAAACAGAGACAACAGATACACAGAGTAATATGGTGAAGAAATATAATAAAGCAAATCTGTTTAAAAGGTAATAAGAACTTATACACAAAACAATAAAACTAAAAGTAGGTATGGCAAACCATTGACAGTTGATTAACTGAGTAAAAGATAAATGGAAATTCTATGTATTAATCTCATAACTCAAAATTCCACATTGAAAGTTTTAAAAATACCTAAAACAAACGAACGCCCTTCCTGGCCCTCACCCACCAGTTCTCATGGCCTCTGTGGACAGAAATACGGAGGCAGCAAGGGACTGCCAGCTACCTGTGCCACGGGGCTCTAATCCCGACACTGACACCACTTAACACCAGCCCCCCATGTGGTCCAAACTCAGGCACGGCCACAGTCCTCCTCCCTGTCAGGGCATCTTGAGGAGCCTGGAACCTGAGTGTTTTGGTGACTCAGTGAACCACTGTGGCGCTCTTAACAAGCTGTTTCCTCTGACCACCCCTTGCTTACATCAGGCACACTTTGGTAACCTGCTCGGCACTTAAGGATGGGCCGTTTTTACCTCGTCCTCTTGCACCCCAGATGCCTGCTTACTGATGCTGCTGACCCACCCAACCTCATTCTTGCCACCCCATTTCCTCAGCCACCACCTGCCACTGCTGGGCCAGGCACACGCCATAATGGGCACCCTGCTGCCCAACTGCTGAACCGGCCTCCTGCTGGAGCCTGGGGGCACCCGCAATCTCTGGATCCCACACCGCTCTTCCTTCCTATTAACTCCTAGTCAACCACAGGTAAAGGGATGCACTTCTGAATATACAAGAGGGGAGATGAATGTAATGTACACACAGATTTTTAATTTAAAATGTGTATTCTATAAAAACTGACTGAAACACTACTTTGTCCATTTAGCATTTAGTGAGTACATTATTCACATCTATGAAAGATAAGGTTAAGATATATAACATGGAAAATGCTTATGTTTTAGTTTTTTATTTACCAGAAATAGAAGAATGTCTAAAATATTTTATTTACTAATAAGAAATTTTAAAGCAAAAAATATCAATAACATTTAAGAAATTCTAGAGAAAAACACATGGAAAAAAGGATTATTATTTAGAAGATACATATTCTAATTAATGGTGGGTTCACATTAAGAGAAAGGAAACTTCTAGAAACAGTTTAATTTTCATTTCCTAACTGCCCCTTGTACATAGAAATAGGAGTGTGCATGTGTGTGTGCAAGAGCGGATCTGCTACCCAGGAAACTTGCTGATTTAGCTCCTTAGTTTTACCAATTTGTTTGCAGGTTTTCTCAAATTTTTATGGTAGAAATCACTATACCTTATTGATAAAGTTTCCATTTCCTTATTCCTAATCCTCACATGTTTTCTTTTTCATGTCAATGGATATGGAAATCTTTGTTGTTATTAATTTTAAAAAGTAAACTTCCAACACTATCTTTAATTATGGTATTTGCTGTAGGTTTTGTTAAGTATTCTTGGCTTAAGGAAACTTCACCCTATATTTAATTTCATAAGTTTTCCCAACTAGTAATGAAAGGATATTGAATTTTATCAAGTGCTTTTCCACATCAAGATAATTGCATATTTTTTCTTCTTCCATTATGAAGTGGTAAAATACGTTAACAGATAGATTAATATTAAGACATTCTTGTATACTATGAACTTGGACATGTACATTTTTAATGCTTTGCTAGGACTCCATCTGCTAATATTTCATATATGCCTCTGGTTTTAGTGTAAAGATTTATTTGTTTCATAAATGATTTACAGCGCCTACTCTATTTTGTTCTCAGAACCACTGGTAGATCCTACCTGTAAAATGTGAGTCTGATTTTTTTCTTTTGGCCTAATAAGATGAAAAGGAAGTATCTTATGCAAATTATGAAAATGCCTTTAAATGGAGAAAGCACAGGACTTTTAGGCACTTCCTCTCTCTTCTAGGCTGAATTGTAGATGTGATGGCCACCACTCCATCGCCATCTTGAAAAACAAAAGAACAGCTGCAACAGAGGGTAGCAGAAGTGATGCCCTCTACCCTATAAGGGTGACCCTAAAGCCCTGTAACAGACTAGGATTACTTCCTTCGCACTTCACTCACATGAGAGAAACTACTAACACCTGTAGTTATTGCGTGCGTATTTTGTCATCTGATTCATCTGACCTTAGCTGATGGTGTCTGGCTCCTTCCAGTATTCTGTCATTTCCTACGGCAGCTCAGCATTTAAGGTATTTTATCTGTAGAGACTACAGGATTTTGAATGAGGGGGCAGTCCTCCAAAAAGCATATTACACAGGCTTCTGCCAGGTGTCAGTGGGGGCTAGGTGTCACTGAATGAATCTACTTTTTATATGACGTTCTCATCCTCAGGTTCTCAAATTTTTGGATCCTGAAGAGGTAAGCGTCCTTGTTATTTCTCCTACGTCAGGAAATCTTACCTAGTTCACACTTTCATGCAGTGCTTCACGGTCCTGAACTTGTAAGTGTTTTCTATTCCTAAGCCTTGCACTCAAGGCCTCTTATCGGTTAAGGAGACCCGCAAACACCTTGCCCTCACCATGAGCTGTGAGAAGACCTGCTTACTGCTTGGGTTTTCAGTTCTCCTAACTCTCTGGAGCCCAGCTTATCTTTACAGGTTTTATTTTATTTTATTCAACATTTGTAGGTATATTCTGGGAAAAGGTTATTGAAATTATCAAATCTGGGCTTTGTCCAATGTTACTGAAGTTCTTTAAACATCAGGAGACCATGTTTCCAAATACACTCTCAACTATCTCTAATATTTACCATGTCAGATAATGTTTGTTTTGGTGCTGGGGATCAAGCCCAGAGCTTTATGCATGCTAGGCAAGTGCTCTACCACCAGTGTTTTTGAAAATTCAAATGTGATTGCAGACAAAAAGCAAACAAGAAAATATTTATACCCAGCTGTAGAAGCTTGGCCTCAAAAGCTACACAAATATCATAAGCTAAAGCAAATGGAAAAAAGGGATTTCACAAAACCAAAGTAAATTATATAATGTCTCAAATCTGTATTAATTGAAATAAAGGAATTCTAGATTGTCAGCTTTTCATCTGAAGTATAAAAACTTATATTGAAAAAGACAGTCCCTATGTTATTTAGAATAACCAACTACTGGGCGAACCATGAATTGCCAACAATACAAAATATAAAAACAGATAAATTATAGGACATCCAAGTGATACTAAGTGGTTATTACAAATACACATTTGTGTTGAGACAGTGTCTCACTATGTATTCCAGGATGGCCTTGAATTCACTGTGTAGCCCTGGCTGGCCTCAAACTCACAGTGATTCTCCTGCCTCAGCCGCCCAAGAGGCCTTGAGTGTACTGAGATTACAGGTATGCGCCACCATACCTGGCTCTGTTATAGATATGTTTATAAAACTTTTAATGACATGGCATTTCTCATAACATAGGGAAGAGTAATAAAGGAATGTGTGATCATATATATTATACACATAAAATATTTGAATAACCTTAATAGATATATACATGTCTCTATACACAGATAGTTCATGAAAACAATATAGATATGGGCTGCAGAATGATGTGTTGCAGCATTTCAGTTTGCATATCATTCGTATTTGTCAAGTTTTTCTTTAATGAGCAAATGCTGTTTTCTTCATTACAAAAAACTAAAGCAACATAGTATATAAAGCAATCTATGATGAAAACCATAAAACAACAATAGATTTGGAGCCGAACAAGCTATGGGGAAAAGGGTATTTCATCTGTTTACTAACAGTATGCCTTAAGTATTTAATATATAAATTCGCTTATTTTTAAAATATAGATAATACCAAGCCCACTAAGGTTCTATGGGGGTTAAATAAACTAAAGGATGCAGCAAAAGCAAGCACGCCCAGGCGAAGGCATGCGGAGCAGTATTCCACCCTGTTAAATCACGTACATGCTGCGGCCACCAGAGCAGCTGTGAGTTCAGAGTGACAGAGCAGAGTTTAGGATGAGACCAGTCAGCCACAGCAGTAGCCACACTGACCTCTACATTTCACTGGGAAAAGGCTCAGACCCACCTGAAACTTAGAAATAAAAATTCAAATATGTCTTCAATTTAATTCAGCCAACACCTCTCAGTCTCTGAAAATATACCAAGCGCAAGGTGGATGTGGGGAATACCAAGTATAGAGGAAAACAGTGTCTAAGAAGCTCAAAACACTGAAAGAAGTTATTCAGGCTGTAGAATGTGTGTTCTGTGAATGTGTGTTCTTTTTCATCAACAAAAACAAACAATATCCTTCGACTGCATACTTAACCACATTTAAAACAAAACTGAGGGCTGGGGGCAGAACTCAGTGCCACAGCACCTGATTAGCATGCCTAAGTCCCTGAGTTCAATCCCCAGCACTGTCAAAACCAAAAAACACCTAAAAAAAAAAAAAAAAAAAAAGTGGAGGAGGGTGCGCCACACTGGTAAGAAGTATTGCCCCGAATGCCAGCAACATACAACAAAAAACAAGACAGAAATGTATAACATCTGTACTTTACAGAGGTTAGTTACATACTGTTTTTAATAAGATTTCAACAAACTGAGGCTGAGGCAGGAGTATCACTGCAAGTTCGAAGCCAGCCTGGGCTACACAGTAAGTTCAAGGCCAGTCTGAACTATACATACAGTGAGACCTTGTCTCCCAAAAAAAAAAAGTTGTCAGAAAAAAACAGATATATAACTAGTAGCAAAATTAATTTGATTGGTTGTTATGAATCTAAGAGCTGAACATTTAAAAGAAACAGATGGGGCCAGGGATATAACTCAGCGGCACAGCGCCTGCCTGGCAAGCATGAGGTCCTGAGTTCAAAATCTAACTTATGCAATACGAGTATTCATCACAATTACATAAACATGGTATCACTATAATAACAGCCAATTCCTTTGTAACTGCACAGAAATCTAAGTCCAAGCATTCCACACTTTACCTAGACAATGCATATATAAAATACACATTTGAAAATACAAGATGCTTTTGAAATATTACCATCTCCCAGATTCTTTTATCATTGGAACATGCCCTACTTTTGAAAATGTCACTGTATACTAAAGGGGAAAAAGGTATACTCAGAAGTAAGCAAAACTAAGTAAGCATTGCCTTACTACCCTCCAGCTGCGTCCAGGGTCTGTGGTGACGAGAGGAACAGAACAGCCATGCGCACACTGATAGGTGAGCACCAGCAGTGCTCTGTGCGGCTTTACAGAGCCACAGCAGAATGTGTTCCCTCGCGGCAATCCTAGCTTGACGGCCAAAGAATACCATTCTGAATTTTATATATAGTTTCTTAGAAAAAAGCTTTTCTCAAAAAAGTTCTCATTAAACACTACTCATTTTGCATTTATATTTAATTTACAATTAAGTATAATTCCTTGAGCCAAGCACCCCTTTTCTTTCTAAATCTTCACACCTGTAGACAGGTCTTGGAAGTCCACAGCGCAGTTTACTTGGTAACCTGCTAACACTCTATTTTTAAAATACATAATAAAACATATAGTCACATGATCGATACAAGGCAGATGTGGATACCTATACTCTTACAGAAATTCTTCTGTGTGAAAACAGCCTATTAGACAGTAAAGAAAACTATTCCTGTAAAATTTCCATCTATTTATTAGCAATCTTAACTGTTAACAGGCACCCATCCTCCCACGGTGGTTAGAACAGGGTGTGTCTGTCTCCTCCTAGCAGTCTTACTGCAGATATTCTGGTGCGTGCTCCCTAGATTTTACAACCAGGAGTCAACAAAACAAAAGTGTAGCCAACGGATTTTGTAAAATCACCTAGTCCTTTTCAACATGGCACCAAGGAGAGCCTGAGAAGGCACAGAACAAGTAAAATTACATCTTCATCCTAACCCAGATGTGCCTGCCTTTCTTTTCCTTGGTGAAACAGCATATAAGAAGTTGCTTTAGATCCCAAAGACATTTCCACTCTTTCCAAAGAATATGTGTCATTTTTTGTATATTACTAGTTGATATCCAGGTAAATATACACACCACACACATGCACACACACACACATACACGTGAGGAAAGGAAAAAGTCCTCACTGAGTGGTCACACGTGACTCACTTACCTTGTCTCAGGGTTGTAGCCTAATATGTAGAAAAATGAGTCCACTCGGGCTTTAAATTCTCTAGCAGCAAATATGTCAGAAAAATGGGAGATGTTACACTTCCCTCTGGGGAAAAAAAAAAAGCAAAAATACATCAGTAATGCCCTCAATTATTTTGCAAACCAAAATTTTAATGGAGGAATATGGGAGGAAACACAACTAAATCCATGGTGTGTGTAGAATGCAGCTACGAATTCCATACTTGACTGCCAATTTGTTTTTTTGCTTCGAGACTGCTTCAGTATTCAACATTGTGTGCTTTTATTTCACCATTTTGGTAATAAAGTGAAATTAATTAAACCATAGAGATAAACTGGAGGCAGGACTGTGATAAAAGGATGTTAAGCAAACTGGAAATAAAAGGGTAGGAATAAAAACCATAGGGAAAATACTTGGTGAAAAATGCAGTCTAACTTAGTCTTTCATTGGCCCCTTTCTTGTTAATTATGATAGGCAGAAAATACAACTGGTAAAGCTAAAGTGGATAACATCACACATTTCTTCAGAATATAGCTTCCAGCAGATCAATAGTTTTCTTTAACACACAAGAAATAAACTACTTGGAAATGAAAACCTAGAGAAATTAAAACTCATTATATAAAGATGGGCTCTAGTATACAAATGGTTCCCAAATGTTCAGGTAACACTGACTCTAAGAAATCACTTTCCTACAGAAATATTCCAATAAAGAGCTCGAATATTCCTAGGTTCAACCAGCAATAAAACCCTACCTTGTAGCCGAATACTCTACAATACTACACAACTGCGTAAATAGTATTTCTGTGCACCAAGAACCTGATGTAAATGCTAGAAATGCTGCAATAGGCAGTAGGGCCCAACTTCCCACCCACTACACACAAACACTGCCGTGTTCCTGAGGAGGAGGCCCGGGCGGCAGAGGCCCTCTAGCTCTCCATGGTACGAAGGGATCTCTGGCGTGAAGTGGAAGCCCAGGGCTGCAACGAGGTCAGAGGGAGCTGGAGCACCAAAGGTGCCCGTCTTGCTAACAGCACTCTCAGCGAGCCAGAGGATGCAGCCCCTCCTTGAGCAGGATCCGAGGTCACAGCTGCAGTGTTTGACAGGGAAAATATTTCTTCCAAGACGTTTTAAAACTATAGTCTTAGGGCCAGTGAGATAGCTCAGTGGCATAAGTGCCTGCCTGGCAAACACGAGGTCCTGAGTTCAACTCCCGGTACCCACATAAGAAAAAAGGGCCGGTGATATCGCTCAGCGGCACGGGTGCCTGCTGGCACGTGAGGTCCTGAGTTCAACCCCCGGTACCTACAGAAAAAAAAAAAAACTACATTCTTCCTTTCCCTCAAGGACTCTATAATCAAAGCCTCAGTAATGGGCAGTAGCAAAGATGCACTCAGATCATCTCCAATTTTAAAATCAAATAACAGTAATGTTGACTTATTAAAGCCCTTCTGGGAAACTAAAGAGTAGAAAATAATTCAGGGCTACCAAGCGCTTTAAACTTGGTTGATTCAACTTAGAGGAGCAGAGTTTTAAATTTTATTTAATCTTAAAGCAAATTTAAATACATGCCTAATAGCTAATGCATACAATATTTCCATCACCAGAGAGAAGTTCTACTGGAAACACTACAGCATATCTACTATTACTAGGTATTGAGATTCAGTTCAAAGACACAGATGAGGCGCTCAACTTCCCTGGCCCAGAACCCTGCCTCCAGGATTTAACTGGAACTAAAGTCAGCTTCTGGAAAACGCAAAGGTCATTTTTACAGCCAAGCGATGAGCTCACTCTGAAACTTACTACCCATCCATTCTAGGGGATTTAGTCCACAAATCACAGGAAGTAAGTCCTCTCATCAGTTAAACAGGGATAGTACCGCCTATCTCATAAAGATACTAAGGCGCCATTATGAAACTCTGTATAGTGCTCCATGCTGTGTAAAATAAATCATTACTTCTATTAGTGTCCATTACCAAGGAAATTGATTCTTTTATATCTCACTCTGAAGGGCAATTAATTATTTCATTAATTGAAGGTGCAGAAGCCCTAGCACTCCGCAATTCTAAACACAGGCACCGGAAGTCAGACACGGCTAGGGCAGGGCTCAGCAGGGTCAGCAGCACTGAGGCGCCGGACTGGACAGGACTCCTCCACACCAGATCAGCAGCAGCACCATCTCTGGCCTCACACACACAGCGACAGCCCAAAGCACCTCAAGGCGTTGCCGAATGTCTCTGGGGAGGGCTGAATAGCCGGTTTAGGAAGCTGAAAACAGAAGAAGCTGAAGCACATCGCCAGATACATGACTATGATGCTGGGACAAGATCTCTGCCTTTATGTCCTTTAATCCGCTTAATGTTTCTGGTCAGGAAAGTTACCGAGATTCTTGTATGTTAATATTATAGCCTGCTACTCGCCTGAATTTGTGCTCCACTGTCTGTCTGTCTGTTTTAGAGGCAGCATCTGGCTATTTGCTTAGGCTGCTCTTGAACTCCTGGGCTCCAGTGAGCCTTTGCCTCAACCTCCTGAGTAACTGGACTGCTGCAGTGGACTACGGGCACGAATCACTACACCTGGCCTACGGAGCTCCATCATTCCTCTGAGAGGCTTTGCTAGGTACGCTATCCCATGCAAAGAAACAGTTCTGCTACTTCTTCATTCTTTCTTATGCCTCTAATTGCACTCTGGTACAAGGTGGAATGCAGTAAAAACAATGGATGCTGTTGCCAGGTTCCTGATCTCAGTGGAAAAGTCTTGCTCTTTTCTTTCCCTATTAAACATACTAGTTTTAAAGATAACCAGGGCCGGTGAGATGGCTCAGCGGCATAAGCGCCTGCCTGGCAAGCGTGAGGGCCCGAGTTCGACTCCCGGTACCCACAAACGAAAAAAGGCCGGTGATATCGCTCAGTGGCACGGGCGCCTGCTGGCGTGCGAGGTCCTGAGGTCGACCCCCGGTACCCACACACACACAAAATAAAAATATAAATAAAAAATAAAGATAGCCATAGTCTTGGAATCAATCATATGGCTTCTTCCCTCAGATTTATTAACATGGTGTATGACACTAATGGCACCTGTATCATTAAATCAACCTTGTAAGCCCGGCATGTGGTGCACACTTGTAATCCCAGCACTCAGCAAGCTGGAGCAGGAGCATTGCTGAGAGTTTGAGGCCAGCCTAAACTATATAGCAAGACCCTCTCTCAAAAAAAACAAAACAAATTCATTCCCTTAAACAATCACTAACTGCAGGAGTCTCCTCCTATGTCAAGGCATGGGCGACCCCCAAAGACACTCATAAAGAGGTACAGCACTACACATGGTGTTTACTCTAGCAGTCTGTTTAGGGATCCTATTATTACTCTTACCTGACAACGAAAACGACCAAGAAAGAAAAACTGAGAATCACTGTTTTGACTATTATAGGCTACTGGATTAATTACAGAATTACAGAATTTTAAAAAATTTATTTTCTCAGTTTCTTCTGTTTCTACTGCCTTCCTGTGGGCTATTTCAATTTTTTTTCATAACCTCATCTTAATTTATTTCTGGTGTTTTCATCATACCACTCTGCACAGTTTTCATAGTTGTTCTAGGAACACACACACACACACACACACACACATCCCCCCTTATCACAGTCCACTGGTAACAATGCTTACCAGTTCTAGTCAAGTCCAGAAATCCTACTTTCAGTTAGGTCCCTCTGCCGTCTCACTTTTGAAATATATTCCCTCTATATGCTTTCATCACAAACCCACTACATTTTGATTCATTTGTAATTCCTTTTATAATTTAATCTGGTAAGTTAATTCATTTAAATGTTTTCATTCTTACTGATGTGTTTAATACAAATAATTTTCCTCTGATCACCGCTTTAAATGCATGCTAAGAATTCTGACATGCAGTGCTGTCATTTTTTAAAACTTCTTTAATTCCACCTTGTATTTCCCATTACATCCAAGGAATTACTTAGTAGGAAAATTTTAACTTCTAGATGAAAAGGCTTTGTATTTGTTTTCATAGTAAACTACTGGTTTACCACATTATGTATTTTTTCTGTGATCTAATATATGATCCTTTTACCCCGAGGGCCTTTGCACTGAGCTATATCCTCAACCCATATTTTATTTTTTATATGGAGACAGGGCCTTGCTAAACTGTCCAGGCTGGGCTTGAACTGTAATCCCACCTCCCAGAGTGCTGGGATTACAGATGTGTGCCACGACACCCAGTTTATGATCACTTTTTAAGAATGAGTCCAAGTATATAAAAAGCATGTGCAATCTCTATTATTCAATGAACAGAGTGCCATATACATCTGTACGATTAAGTGCTAGGAAAAAATAATAAAACTGCAAAATCCGTATGAAGAAATTTTTCAAACACTCCTGGATGGATGCACAAGTCAAGGTGAACGAATGAGAAAACACCCCATATTCTTAGATAGGAAATCTCAACATGGATTTTCTGCAGAGCTTAATTAACAAATTCAATGCAATCCTAATACAAATAGTAACATGCTATTTTATGGAATGAAACAATTTAAGACTAAAGTTCACAAGGGAAAAACAACCATTAAAGGGAGGATCTAGCTCAGTGATGGCAAAGCTGTCAGAGTTTTCAATGATACAAATGGCCCAGGGCAGCATGTGTGTCACAGGTCCCCTACCACTGATCTAGCCCTATCAAACACTGAAATGTGTTCTAAAGCTCCACGTTAAGAACATGGTGCTAGCATATAAACAGACAACAAAACAACAAAACAGAAAAGCAAATCCAGAATACATGTGAAAAACAATGTATGACAAAATTGGTATCTCAATCCACTAAGGTATACACAAACTTATTTTAGTAACTGGTGCTAGACAACTGGGTAGAATTCTGCTTTGATATAAGAAAAGGCTTTCTAACTCTCAAAATCAGAAGCATCTATAAGACTGATTTAATTTGACCATATAAAAACAAGTTTTGCATTTAAAAAACACTAGAGAAAATCAAAAGAAAACTGACCAAAGCGGGAGAAAATATTTGCCACCTACAACATACACAAAACTCCTAAAAGCGAAAGAAAACCAAATAAAAAAATAGAAGACAGTTCAAAAAAAGAGACCAAAATGTCTATCACCAGTGCAATCTTGTGGAAATACCCAGCTAAGCCAAGTTGAAGGACATTTGGCAAAATAACTCATCAATAATCTTCAGTTAAAAAGTGTCAAGGGCAACCCATTCAGGACCCCTCCTGTCTCAGGAGCTATTCCTATTCCCCATTCCCCCATTCTTACTCCCCATTCCCTTTTCTCCAATACATTTTCCTACTCAAAAAAAAAAAAAGTGTCAAGGTCATGTATGACAGAAAAGAAAGACTGGAAAACCATTACAGATGGCTGGACACCTAGAAAAAAACAATTAAATGTAATGTGGGATCCCCCAAATATGACTCTAGAACAGCAATAACACTACTAACACTCAAAGGGCATCCTTAGTTCAATGCTATGGTACCCATGTTAATTTCCTTGTTCTGATAATCATCCTATAATTAAAGATGATGTTCACATTGTAGGAGGTTAAGGCTGGGTTAGATGAAAATTCAGTACTTATAAATTTTCTTTATATCTGTTAAGTAGTTCAGATTTTTTTTTTTTTTTTTTTGGTGGTGCTGGGGATCGAACCCAGGGCCTTCTGCATGCAAGGCAAGAACTCTACCACTGAGCTACATCTCTAGTCCCAATTAATTTTTTTTTAATGACTATCAAGTGTTCAAAGCAGAGAGAGCATCTAGTTGGGTGTTCCCAGCACCAAATACAAAGCCTCTCATCTATTAAGACAATGAAGTGTTAAATGATGAATGAATAAATAAAGAATTGACAGGCTTTGGTGTTTAATGAAGTACTAAGCATATATATACAAAACAACAAAAGTGCTGCTGATCAGGGCTGAATATATACCTCAATGGTACAGAACACTTGCCTCGCATAAGTGAAGCCCTGGGTTCAATCCTCAGCACTGGTGGTTAAAAAAAAAGCGTAGATTAAAGTCATTTCACATACAAAAACTGAGCCAGGCACAATAATACAAGCCGATACATCCCAGTACTATGGGAGGCTGAGGCAGGAAGATTGCAAATTCAATCCCAGCCTGGGCAACTCGGAAAGACCCTGTCTCAAAATAAACAATAAAAAGGCTAGGGCTGTAGTTCAGTCTGAAGGCCCTGGCTTCAATCCCCAGTATTGAGGGGGAGAGGGGGTTTGCAGAAAATAAATCTTAAACTGCAAAACTAAGAGCTCTGAAACTCCACGACCCTCCTTAAGAAACGTGCAGGAGCACCAGGCATGGTGGTGCACGCCTGTAATCCCAGCACTCTGGAGGCTGAGGCAGGAGGACTGCTGCAAGTTTGAGGCCAGGCTGGGCTACATAGTGAGTTCAGGGGCAGCCTGAACTATACAGCGAGACCCTGTCTCAAAAAACCAAAAAAAAAAAAAAAGAAAGACACTTGCAGGAGCCAGAGGATTTTTTTTTTTTTTTTTTTTTTTTTTCTAAAGGCAAAGAATGGTTAGGGAATTGCCCACAAATACAATTAATCTATTTTAACAGACACATGCATACTCACACACACATACATATAAAATTTCTAGATGCCCATGACAAAGTAAGGAGATAAGTTAATTCAGGATGAAAAGAATGTGTTTGGAAGCCCAAAATTGTTTAAGGTTTCTTGGCCCTGAACATTCAGAAGAGTCACTCTGCAACAGTGATAGCAAACCTTTTAGAGCTTTCAATAACAGCCTGCTGCGGCACGCATGCCATAGGTTGACCACCACCACTATGAATCCCTAGGTAAAACGACAGCTTCTAGCCTGACCTACTTGAAGTGGGAGGCAGATAATTAGAAAGTTGGAGAGCGTTCTGTATGTAAGCCAAACAGCCCTTTCTGATTTCTTATGCTGCCCTGCCCCCTTAATACTTAAGAATGCACGGTTAAGAAAGCCCATGGTGGGCCGGTGAGATGGCTCAGCGGCTTAAGTGCCTGCCTGGCAAGCGTGAGGGCCCGAGTTCAACTCCCAGAGCCCACATAAGAAAAAGGGGCCGGTGATATCGCTCAGCGGCACGGGCGCCTCCTGGCGCACGAGGTCCTGAGGTCGACCCCCCGGTACCCACAAAAAAAAAAAAGAAAGCCCATGGTAAACCCGCAAATTTCCCTAGGTCATGTATTTTGAGTCCCCTTACAGAGCAACTGCTCCAGATCTATGGATCACCAACAAAACACTATCCTTTTGGGGAAATAAGTGATACAGAAAACAGATCACAACTTACAGAGCATCTCTAAAAGGCTCCCAAGTTTAACTCTTCCTCCCATGCCTCAAGTAATCTGAGGACCCAATTATCCTATGCAACAGGTCACTGAGTATAAAATCAGTAAGTGCTGAGTAATCCTGAGTAATCGTACCATCAAGAATGCAGCACACAATTATTAATTCTTTTTCTCTTCTTGCTTTTACACCAGGACCACTCAATGAGCAAAGTACTAGGAAAAAGAACAGAGAGCAGTCCTGCTACAACGTGTGTACTGCTCTGTCAGGGGCTCCCTCACTCCTGTTGTGCTGGGCAGTACACCAGAAGGTGTGTGTGTGGTTAAGGGTCCCGTTACTAGGTCATGAGGCACTGTCCGAGTCTGTCAAAAGGATAATTCAAAGGCTAAGTGCCTGACCCCAGTCACAAAGCTCTGTGGCAAAACCAAAATTCCAACTGAATCTTCTAACCTCAAGCCAGTACTTTTTTTTACATTACTGTATATCACAATGTTGGCCAATAATACTTAACCCTGGAAATAAGAACAACTCAAAAGACACTCTACTGAAGATGCTAACTTTACTAATGGTGCTCACTGATAAGTACAACACAGAAGAAAATAAAGAGGAGTAGGAACATAGCTTGGAAGATAGGGGTACAGGACAGACATGGCCAAGGACTCAAAAACAGCAGCAAAGCAACTGTGAAGTTTTACCATCACTTCTGGAAATGAACCTAGTTTTGGTAGGGAAAAGCTACAATCTCACAATTTACCCACCCCCCAAAAAAGGCTGCAGAGGAGTGCTGTTTTCCTTTTGATTGACAGTGGCTAAAGGACGAAGCTCTAGCCTCTTTATGACCCAATTCTAGCACCAGCTTGAAAGAAAAAGTTATACCGCCAGCGTCCTCCTGAGAGAATGGCATGGCCAGAGTCCCCAGTGTTACTGTGAGCCTGGGAATCCATCTAACTGAGCCTTCTGATCTTTGAAAGGAATGGTGCTAAGCACCAATACTACCATCCTTTCTCTTTTTCCTTTTCTGCCCGCCACGGTTTTTCACCACATTCATTTGATACCTTTCAAATACCTTCAGACTATTTTATTTGTATCTCCCTCAAAATTGAATTTTATGAGCAATCCACTCGGGTCCCCTCCTGTCTGTCTCAGGAGCTGTTTCTCCCTCAATAAAATTTCCTACTCTTAAAAAAAAAAAATTGAATTTTATTTTTGGTAGTACTGGTTTATATTTATGAAGAAAGAAAGAAAAAAAAAACTATTTTTTTCTGTGGCTAAATTGTGAAAAGATGGGCCAGGGATATAGATCAGTGGCACAGCACCTGCCTGGCAAGTGCGAGGTCCTGAGTTCAATTGCCGGTACCAAAAAAAAAAAAAAAAGTGAAAAGAAAAATCAGAACAAGAACTTAAACCTTAATCCTCCAACCCCCACCATCAGCAATATACCCAAATGTGTGTAAGTGACAACAATCTGATTTTGCTGAAGACAGAGGCACAAATGGAGACTCCAGAGGCACTGCCGCTCCACTGTGTGCTATGTGAGGTGATCTGAGCGGTGACCTGAGCTGCTTTTGCAGTGAGGACACCGTGCTGTGAACTCTGTGGGATTCCTGAGCCACGGCAGGATCACGAGTGTGAGCAACAGACGCTGGCAAATGTCAGGACTTAAGGTTTTACTGAGCACCTACTAGGCCAGATCATTCCATAACAAAGTGACCATTTATCCGCTGTCTGAAAAAATCCAATTGTCAAGTCCCAAAGGAGTGCTTTATTTGAAAGTAATAAAAATCAAATTTCAGATGAAAGTTTTGCAACAGAGCTATCAATTTTTATGAGAACTTTAAAAGAAGATAACACAGCAGAAAAACAACTAAGCAAGGATCCTAGTCACACACCACGGTAACAGAACCTCAAGAACTGCCACTATAGCACTCCAGAAGCAGTGGCCAGGCCTCACAGTGATGCACCTCTGGAGGCATCTCATGTAAGCCTACTCAAGTAAGCTCACCTGGGGGTACTTGAACTACCTGCAAAACATGGTTCTGCTAAAAACGCTAAATTCGGGCCGGTGAGATGGCTCAGCGGCGTAAGCGCCTGCCTTGCAAGCGCGAAGGCCCGAGTTCGACTCCCGGAACCCACATACGAAAAAGGGGCCGGTGATATCGCTCAGCGGCACGGGCGCCTGTTGGCACGCGAGGTCCTGAGGTCGTCCCCCCGGTACCCACCAAAAAAAAAAATAAATAAAAAAAAAACAAAACAAAAAAAAATAAATAAATAAATAAAAACGCTAAATTGAAGCTGGGAGTGGTGGCATACCCATGTAACCCCAGGACTCTGGGAGGCTGGGCAACTTAGTGAGACCCTGTCTCCAAAATAAAAAAGAAAAGAAAAAGGGCTGGGGATGTAGCCCACTGAGAAGGCCTTGGGTTCATATGTCACAGTACAGCAGAATGAATGAATGAATTAATGAATGAGCTAAACCAAGATGGAAGTTATAAATCTGAATAGCACTGCTAAACACGCAAATATATTCATTTTAAGCAGTTATGTCAAAACATGCTGAATCAGGTATATCTATGATTTAACTAGAACTATAAATTCCATAAAATTATTTTCCTCAACCAATGAGGCAAGATGGGAAGAAGAAGGATAAAATAAGCAAAGCAGAGTGAGGAGCTCCATTGTCCCACCAATCTCGGGAGCCCAACCACTTTGCGCTGAGTTGCTATGTTCAGCAAGCACACTGCTAACTAGAGAGCCACCTCCAAAGACACAGGAAAGCTGATCAAACACATAGGACTCCTCCAACTTCAACAGAGCTCTGCAAAAAGTCTAGCTAAGCACATCCCTCCTTCCACACACTGCCAGCAGGCCAAGTCTGGGGCCTACTGCCTGTCTTCAGATGGTCTGGGAGAATAGAATTTAAATTCTAAATAGCCAAAAAAAATATCAAAAGAGTATTTCACAACATATGAAAATGAGAAGATCCCACATAAGTGTCCATTTACCAAGTTCTCTTGGCGCACAGCCGCCTCACTCATGGGTGCGCTGCCTGTGGTCTCTGCGCTGCGTTGGCGAGCTGGCCGGCTGCGGCACGCACAGGAACTACTTCCGGCGAAAAGAGCTTGCCCCAACCCGGCCTGCAGTAAAAGCTGCCCCTAATCTGCACTGAAATACCTTGCTTTAACCTCTGCCTAAGAGATTCAGGGTGGTTTCACTGAACACCGTGTGAGCACACGAAGACAGAAATCACTGTCCCTCATTGCAGTTAAGCTAAAAGCTGACGAATCCCAGTGATTTTTTAAAAACCAGTCTTTAACAAGAAAAACAGTTCTTTTACCACATTATTTGTTATTTGCAGTGAAGGTAGAGTGTTAAGGATATTGACTGTTGTACTTCTTATGCCTCCTAAGGGGCCCAGTCTACCACATATAAACAAAATGTACCAGAGTCCATGGGCACCCTTTCCTTGAGAGGACACAAAATGCAAAGCAGGGGTTTTCCATCACTTTTTGGCAAAATTACTTAAGATATTAAGACGAGCTGCAATGTTAACTTCTGTCTAAAAATAAAATCTTCAATATTACCCCCCCAGCATTTTAGCAAGAAATTTTTCTGATATACAGAAAACTGAAAGAACAGATGAATGAAAACCCCAATAAATTCTGCCTAGATTCTTGATTCATGAACATGCCGCCATATTTGCGTCATCCATTTTTGTACAATCTTTTTCTACTGGGAAGGGTTCCAACTCATAAAGTAGGCTGTAGACCACTAGCACACTTCACCCTGAACACTTCGGCAAGCAATACCTGGATATTAACTTTCAAGGAACTAATGATACACACAATTCATTAGAAGAAAAACGGAGAGATAAAGCCAGATTAATGAAGAAGCCAGCAACCTCTGAAATCCCAAGAATCCAAGACTAACAATGCTGTGTGAGTTTCCTCCAATCATGAGAGGAACCAATTCATGTACTGATTACCCAATGAGGCTGGTACAGTTTGGATTTTATACCTCCAATACTCCATGATTTCTAAACGTGAACCAGAGATGCACCTCCAGTGCTTACCTAAGGGCAGCAGCATGGTACGTGTCGACGTAATCAGAAATGAAGAGTTCTCGGTTCTTGATAACCGGGTCTGTAATGACAAGTTCTCTTCCAGAGTCTGTCAAAAAAAAATTTTTTTTTAATTAACCAAGAGGAAATTAAAACTGAGTTTCTTAAAACAGGTAAGAAATTTTTGCAAAACTTTTCTTTCCAAATATACCTCCAGCTGAAGAAAGCATGATAAATTACCAGACCTAATTAGCACCATAAGTGTACAAAATAGGTCAAAGGAATAACAGCACTAATAAAAAGAACAATGTGTGTAGTTTTTGACACGTGACTAAGTGTCTTGTTGGGTGTTTATTATATCCTTTACCAAATCCCTACAGTTTGCTAAAATGCATCAATAAGCACAAAGTTGCCGGGTGTGGTAGCACATGCCTGTGATCTCAGCACTCGGGAGGCTGAGGCAGGAGGATCAGCAAGAGTTCAAAGCTGAGCTAGGTGTGGTGGCACACACCTGTAATCCCAGCACTCAGGAGCCTGGGCCACAAAGAGAGTTCAAGGCCAACCTGAACTGCGTAGCAAAACCCTGCCTCTAAAAAAAAAAAAAAAAAAAAAAAAAAAAAAAAAAAAGACAAAAAGAGTTCAAAACCAGTGGGGGCTACGCAGCAAAAGCCTGCCTTAAAAAAAAAAAAAAAAAGAAAGGAAAAAAAAGTACTTTTTCTTTTTTTGCTAAATATTCCAAACTGGAATGAAGCCACACTGATTCAGTTGAAAAAGATAAGCAAGCTACTATTTTTAACTGGGTATCATAATTTAACTGCTTTAATGGAAGTTTCATTTCAAAGATTTTTTTTTTTTAACAAAACTATCAGCAAAGGCCATGCAAGAGCATGGGGCCAAGCAGCAGGACCAGACAAGCCTGCCCCAGTCCAGCGCCACCACTGAGAGGACACGTGGCCTCCTACTGCAGCTCCAAACTCAACTCCTCACCTCCAGCCGCAGGAAAAACCTGCCTCACATGATTCATGGCTAACAGATGTGAACCATCTAGCGTGAGGCCTACCACCTCTCCAGAATCAACCTTTAAAAAATATTATGCATCTGTACAAAGGTAACCTGCATTTTTATGTACATATCTCATGTGTCAATACAGTTACCATGCAGAACTACAAGGCCAGAGGGAAAGAAAAAGATCAGTTGCCTGGAACTACCTTCCTATTGTTCTGAAGTAAGGTAGCAAGCTGAACTCCAAAACATAATTCAGAGAACAGCGCTTGAAAACCAAGTTCACTATCCTCAATACAAGTAATTAAATTCAATACAGATTATTGAAAAGAAAAAGAAATATAATCCTACAAGGCTAGGTGAGGAATTCAAAGAATGAAATTACTGTTATTTCCAAAGAACATCTGCCTCTGTTTCAAATTTGAGGTAAAGACACTATGAGCATACGTTTAGAGGTTTAAAATTAAATAAAAAGTAAAATAAAAAAGCTGGGTATTGTGGCCCAGCTATTCAGGAGACAAAGGCAGGAGGAACTCAACTTTCAGACAAATCTAGGCAACTCAGCAAGACCCTTTCCCAAAACAAAACCAAACAAACAAACAAAAAAAACCAAACAAAAAAAAACGAAGAAAAGGAAAGATGGGGGCTGGGGATGTAGGTTAGCATTCCCTACTCTATGTTCAATCCCCAGGACTGCAGAAAGCAGGAAGGGAAGAGTAGGACGTGGAGTTGCAGTAACGTTCTTTTTGGGGGGCCGTGTGTGTGTGTGTGTGTTTGCGCGCGTGTGTGCGAGCGCGTGTGCATGCTCACTGGGGATTACACCCAGAGCCTTCACACTGATCTACATCCCCAGTCCTTTTTTTTAGACAGGGTCTCATGAAGTCGTTAAATTGCCAGGTTAGGCTCATACTTGCAATCCTGCTTCAGCCTCCTGTGAGTCCTGGAATTACAGCCATGTACCATCATACCTGGGCAGTAATGTTCTCATTTATAAAAAAAATCTCTTTCAGAGATAATTTATCATAAAGGTTATCTCCATTTAAAAGACATTTTTTATAAAGAACTTTACCAAAGTTAAGGTTTACAAGAATGGAATTAGAAGAACATATTTACCATTTTCATTATGCCGATCCTGAACCAAATGCTGATACACAGAATCTGGAACTTCAGACTGACGGTAGTACCATTTGACGTTCATGAGTAGATGGTCCCTCTTACTCTGAAAAGGAAAATCTAACAGCATTAGGAACAGGATTTCAGTGCCCACAAGTGCATATCATACTCACGATCAAAAGCCTCTGTACACAGGTATTCTCGCCGACAGGAGAAAACACTACCACCAAGACCACAACAATGACAGGGTCAGATTTTTCCAAAAACCCCAGCCACAGTACCCCTCTGATGCTACCCATCATCGTGGTTTACATCAAAAAACAAGAGACCAATCTTAAAGCTTATGTATCATCTCCTGAGTTTGATCAACTAACTCATTCAATATTACATTTTAACATTAGCTACACAAAGCTGGGTGTGGTGGCACATGACTGTAGTCCCCGCACTGGGGAGGCTAAGGCAGGAGGATCGCCACAAGTTTGAGGCCAGCCTGGGCTACATAGTGAGTTCAAGGCCTGCCTGAACTTCATAGCAAGACCCTGTCTCAAAGCACCAACAGAAAAAAAAAATTACCTATATAGTACTACAAAAACACTTAATTATCTTTCTATTAAAACTCATGAAGAGCAATAAGCTAGAAAGAACTTACCCAGCAAGACCTGACACGAAGCCACCTCCTCTCCGAGGTTATCCTATCACACATCCTATATTAGAGCTTCCCTTCGCTTTGCTGCCACAGAACTCTGCAGTTACTGCCATGCACCAAAGTAACAGAGCAGGCTATGGGTGATGATGGCAGGTGCTGAAGGTACCAGGGGACCCAGTCTTATTTACCTTTGGATCACCATTTGTACATAATTACTGGTGAATAATGAAGATTTCCATGTTGACCATTGTCCCATAAATGGCATGTCTTTTAAAAGAGTCAGCTTTGTTCCCAGTTCATCCAAAAAATAAGGGATAAGCTACTGCCCTTCCATTTGAAGGCCATGGGGACACAGTGTAACCTACATCCTCTATGCACCTAGTCATGAAACAGCTCAACAGGAAGTGCACTAAAGTGTCCCAGGTCGTCATGATACACTTTTCAACCTGGGAGGGGGCTTCGCAGACCTCCCAGGGAGAACACAGTATCGCTCTTCTTCTTCTTCTTCTTTTTCTTCTTCTTCTTTTTTTCTTTCTTTCTTTTTTTTGAGACAGGGTCTCGCTATGTAGTTTAGGTTGGTCTTGAACTCACTATGTAGGTCAGGCTGGCCTCAAACTCACAGCGATCCTCCTCCCTCAGCCTCCCAAGTGCTGGGGTTACAGGCGTGCACCACCACGCCCAGCTTGCAGCGTCACTCTTCTTAGCAGCCTCTCCCTTCTCATCACAGGCCTGCAGGTCAGAAACCAACATGAGCTAAAATTCAAGGAATGCCCCATGTTTATAAAGGAGATGGCTAAATCTTACAGTAGGTAAAGAGCCCACATTAATGGAGGAAAATGCTTTCTGCTTTAGCGAGAGGTCACAAATACAGGCTGCACTAAGAGACCAGGAAGTTTAAAGAACTAAACAAAAAACACTTTGCAAAAAACAAACGAAAAAACCTTTGCTAAAATACTTATGTTCTTAAAAGAACCCAAAAGTCAGGGAAAGAAAACCCCATCATAAGTCTTGACACAGCTGAAATGTGCAGAAGGGCTATTCCAAAGTAAATACGATAAACACCAAAATTCTTGCTCTGCAAATAACTGTGGAATAGACACGCCTACCGAAATAGCGCATCATCATGGCTTTGAGTAGGACAGTCCGTATGTGCAGAGAATAATCCTACATGATGCACAGTCTTTTGTATTTATCCATTTTGCACTTTCATATTGGATAAAAAATTATTCTGCAGTCTCTATTCTGCACATGAATAGAACAAACCAATATAAGAAATATGTAGAGGGGCCGGTGAGACGGCTCAGCGGCTTAAGTGCCTGCCTTGCAAGCGCGAAGGCCCGAGTTCGACTCCCGGAACCCACATACGAAAAAGGGGCCGGTGATATCGCTCAGCGGCACAGGTGCCTGTTGGCGCGTGAGGTCCTGAGGTCGTCCCCCCGGTACCCACAAAAAAAAAAAAAAAAAATATGTAGAATGTTGTAGGCAGAATTTAGAGGAAGAAGCAATCTCTTTCAGTGGGGGACTTTGGGAGCAGTAACAACTGCCCAGAACTAACAGAACAATTTCAGTGGGATTCTTTCTAAGCAGAGGAGGAGACCTGAGAGAGAACCAAAGTCTAAGACATATCCAGGCCCACATGGCCATCTGCACACAGCACCCTGGAGTAATATTAGGAGGAACACGAATCCTGGCTCAGGCTGGCCTCCATGGAGTTACAGAACTGGAGTCTTTTAACTCAGTTGCTAATCAAATACATAAACAGGGAGGTACAAACGCTGGGCATGGAGAGAACAGCTATAGGGCATGGTGATCAAAGAGCTGCTAACCCCGAAACACCCCATGACCATAGGCATTATTTTGCCCAGAACTTAGAAGTGTAGAGGGAAAAATATTTCTTCCTCCCCTCCAAAAGCTAGTTGCTTCTTTACTAGGTGGAATGACAAAAAGCAGGACTAGGATGACTTTACTCACTATGGAAAGAAAAGTAAAAACCAGGGGAAAGAACAGAGCCTATTGGAGTGTTCAGGGACAAACTCACTTAAATAAAATGTACTGCCTAATGCAGGGATGCCTCTCCAGGCACTCCTGACATTTGGGCCAGGTGACTCACACACTGCTGGATGTTTAACAATACCCCTGGACTTCTGGCCCCCAAATGCCAGTGGCACCCCTCCCCCAGGTGTGACAACCAACAATGCCTATAAACATTGCCAAATATCAGAACTGAGGACAGTCTAATGAAATTAAAGTTTTGTTTTGGTTTGATTTGGTTTGCTTTGGTTTTTTAGGAAACCAAAGCCAGAATGGTAAGAATAAAGCCTGGCTCAAGCGATCCAGGGTGGGGAACACAGACTCCTGGAAAGAATATTGGAAAGCTCAACGCACTTCAAATCCCAATGCCACCAGCTCCTAGCTACTGGACCCTGAGCACTTACTAAGGTTTTCTGAGCCTGTCCTCTCCTGCAAAATGGGGACAGGGAAACCACCCTAAAAGAACTACTGAAACAACAGCTGTCTAAAAAAAAACATCTGAATGAATAGGTACTTTGTTAGTAAGTGACTGCAACCAGTGCTTCATAGAATAATTTCGAGAACTTTGCGGAGAAATGTAGGAGTTATTTCTCCATCAAAACATGGTGTCATGAAAGGATGATACTGAGCTCTAACCATTTTCCAGGATCACACAAGAGTTACTTAACAGAGCACAGGGGAATTCAGGCCTGCCAGCAGTCCTATCAACAGTGTTCTGAAGTCTATGTGAAGCCTTTGGGTGTTTCTGCAACACATTTAAGATGTCTAAAAACCTGAAGCACCACAGAAATGCCTTTTAGGTACAGTGACTGGCATTTACACAGTGTTATTCTGAACCAAACTAGTGACTCAAGCAGCCTCAGTTCTGAGGTCACTGCTCTGTCATCTCTAACCCCAGCAACACTCCCCAATGACACACAAGTCCCTGCTCTGGTGTGTGTATCTAGATGTACGGCTCCTACATGTGACTACAAAAGCAGCTGACAGACTAGTGGGCTTCCTAATGCAATGCTACATAATAACCAGAGAGGGGCAGCATTGTGTTAGAAAAGACTCCAGAATCTTAATTCCACAGGCAGAACACAAGGAAGGGATGGTCAAGGTAAACAGAAATTTTAAATAAATTTAAGTACTGCAGTAGGCACAGTATTTCTAGATAGGCCAGTAATTCAACTGAAGATGAAATACCTATAAAATAAGGCAGGGCCGGTGAGATGGCTCAGCGGTGTAAGTGCCTGCCTGCCAAGCACGAGGGCCCAAGTTCAACTCCCGGATCCCACATACGAAAAAAGGGCCGGTGATATCGCTCAGCGGCACAGGCACCCACTGGCGTGCAAGGTCCTGAGGTCGACCCCTGGTACCCACCAAAAAAAAAAAAAAAAAAAAAAGGCAATGTGTTCTGTTTCCAAGGGAATCAGGCTAAAATTACATAATCTAGGACTAGTTCTGTTTGCAGCCACTAATGACCTACACTGGGTCAAGGAGCTCCCAAGATGATTTCTGTCAGTGCTGAGGTGTTTGCATCTGTGTTTCTTTCCCAGACAAAAGCCAGTGGATAAAACTATGCTGTGAGAGAAGTCCTCACGTTCTTCCTGTGTCTATCCAATAGCATCAGTCTCCATTACCATCCTAAAGGGTTACAAATTAAATGTCATCTTCAGAGGACACCAACTACCATGACATTAAGCACAGTCAGAGGGAGCACCCCCTCCCAGCTCCAAAAGCCACCTTGACACAAGGGGTTCCTCAAACACTGCCACAGGAAACTCTCAGCGAACTCCTACTCCTCACTAGTCAAAGACTTTATAAAGCCAGAAGTAATCTTAGAGATCATCTGATTCAGCCCAAACTACCTGGGTTTGAGTCCTGGCTTTGCAACTTAACTAACCTGCACGGCTTTGGGCAAATAACTTTTAAGCCTCAATTCTCTCACATATTAAATGTGGAAAAATAATGGTCCTCACAAGTGTCACTCTTTTTGGATTCAAAGCTGTGGTAGAACAGTAACAGCAATATAAAAATAAGCTATATAAGAAACTGGGGGGGGGGAGGAAGCATATCAAATGCTTCCAACAAATATGCCTTATTATTCACTAGTGATATAATTAAACAATGGTATTGAAGTCAGTGTCTCTATAATTTACAATTTAAGGAAATTACACTGTCCGACTCACAAGACATAAAACATTCCTCCCCTCTACTTGGGTCTAGAAAATAGAAACTCCTCAGGTGGGGGTGGGGGGATTTCCATAGGGCTTTTGGAAAGTCAGAACTGAAGTTAAACTTCCTGAACTGTGAATAACCAACAAGCACAGACCAGGGAATAAAGGCAAAGGAGACAGGAAAGGCCACCAAGGGCCACTAGGAGGCTGCTGCTCAAGGATGAGAATATTCATTTTATTAGTGCCACATGACTCAACCTGTCCCCATTCATCCTAAAGACAGAAACTGGGTCTAACACTGAAAAATAAATTTGCTTTCCTAGAGATCTTTCATTATCAATGTAGTGTTTTTGTTGACTTAAATACCCAGTTTGGGTGCTTCCTAGGACCAGTCTTAATATCCTTGGGAAAATGTTTTACTGCAACATTCAATCATAATTGAGGGGGGTAGAAGGGGTGGAGGAACCACGAGGAGTTCCTGAGTGAGTGACCAATAGGACAATCTGTGAGCCACACTAGGGGCAGCAGCAATTTTAAACCTGCTTCAGGCCATCACTCCCCCTGCAGCTCCTGGCAGGTGCCATCAAGCCTCCAAAGCCATCCAGAGTAGGCCACACCTAGCCCTCCACTGTTGTAGCACGGAAAGAGGTATTAAGGACGACCTCGACAGGGGACATCATGGACAACTGAACAACTATGTCAAGCAAGAATGACTCACTAGAGATAATAGGAGAACTTCCTTTAAATTTTTAATTTATTTATTGGGAGTTCAAAATTCTAATAATGCAAGGATTGGTTTGAAAGTCACGTGAAATTGGACCAAAAGTTTTGCTTTATAAGCCAATACAGGCAGAGGAGGGAAATCTGGAGATTGTTAGTGGCTGACATTTGTATACAGTATGGTTAAGAAGATAACTTCTGAAGAAACTTTCATGTATTCCCACAGCATACCAAGAGCTGTATTAGGGATACACCATGCAATTAAGTAATGTGAGCCGAGAGTGCTGGTGCAGGCCAGTAATCCAAGCAGCAAGGGAGGCTGAGGTAGGAGATCACAGGTTCAGGTCTCACTTTGGACAACTTAGTGAAATTCTGTCTCAAAATAAAAAGGGCTGGGCCAGTGATATAGCTCAGCGGCACAGCACCTGCCGGAAAAGCGCAAGGTTCCGAGTTCGATTTCCGGTACCAAAAAAAAAAAAAGAAGAAGAAAAGAAAAAGGGCTGAGGATGGTAGCTCAGTGCAGAGGCCCTCGGCGTTCAATCCCCTGTACCACCGAAACAAGTGTACATAAAACTTCGAATGACAGGTGGGGCCCAGATGAACAAAAAGCAGAAAAAAGGCAAATTCACTGTCTTTCAGGGCATGCTGAACTGGGATACCCGTCTTCTGCCCTTAGATATCAGAAATACTGCTTTCCTAAAAAAAAAAAAAAAAAAAAAGAAAGAAAAGAAAAGAAATACAGCTTTTCCGGCAAAGCTCTGGACTCCAGGAATCACAATAGGGGGTCCCAAAACTCTTGGGCCTTCAGCCTAAGATGCTATTTGCTTCCTCAGATCTCCAGTTTACGTGTGGCCTATCATAATTACTCCATAATTGTGTGAGTCAAATTCCCTATAAAGTCTTCCCTTCCCTCTCTCCCTCCCATCTAATAATTGGTTCTGCTAATTAGCTCTGAAGAACCCTAATACACTGAAAAAACACTAACGAGCGATAAAAAACCCCAAAGTTCAGATTAAGGGTTATCATGTAATGTTCTACACTTGAATCTCCAAAATCTGCTAACCAAATACAAAATGAATTCCCTCCTAAATATCCACACTGTATCCAGTAGCTATGATTGTATCAGATAAACACAAAGCCACAATTTCTATTTGGCCAGAAGGATTTCCCTCATTAATTGAAGTTAGGTGAATTGTTCATAGTATCATAGACAGCTAACCAGGTAGAAATATTATAGGCAGTCAGACAGGGGTAGGCCCTCGAGGGAGTCAGTACGAAAGATGAGAACACAGCACATTACAACTGTGGCTGGTGGCCCAGCCATTCAAGGTCAGGTCTCAAGATAAAGATGAAATGACCAGGCCTGCCTGCCTCCCCAAGGGATAAGCAGTATACTAAAACTGGTATCACCTGGTCCAATAAAGTCTAGATGGACATCAGGCAGTCACCCAGGTGGGTGACCAGGACCTCCTGACACATCTCTTCCAAAAACGGTCCTGGTTCTTCCCGTGTACACTTGCTACATGATTTGCTTCCCCATTGGATCAACATTACCTAAGCAGCTATACTTGCGATCTTATTGGTTAGTCATAGCTTCATCCCACCTTGTACTCACCTAGTGATTTTGCTCTATAGAACTTCCTCTAGAAAGTGGGGTCCACTGCAACCCGCTCGGGTCCCCTCCTGTCTCTCAGGAGCTGTTTCTCCCTCAATAAAATCTCCTGCTCTTAACCTCCGTTGTTCCTTAGAATTCATTCTCCAATTTTGGGGAACACAAACTCAGCATATCGGACATCTTCAGGTTGGGAGTTATAATATTTCCCTTATATCATTTAGAGATCCTGTATCAATAGCACAGTAAAAAACTTCCACATTCCCCTAAATTCCTACTGAAGATTTAAATATTCCATTGAATTACTTGGGGAGCAAAGCCCATAGAATTTGACATCTTTGTAATACTTGGGCTGCGGCCGTAGTAGCAGCAATGTTGCTCACTCTGAAAGAGTTACTGATTTCTTGTTCACAACACTGCCTAGAAAGTACAGAGCTCTATCACACATAATGACAGGGTCAGCGGTTATGGGGAGGGGCCCAGAATGTGGACTACCAAAATTCTCGAGCATCTCATGATTTTAACATTGCATTATTTTAAAAATAACTTTTCACTGAAGTTATTAATTTATGATTAAAGATACATCACAGAGATGTGGCTATTAAAAACTGATGGTGAAGTACCCTGAAGAGACTGAGTCAACACGTTTTATAGCAGTGGTCCTAAAATATCTTAGTTGCAGGATCTCTTATATTCTTCAAAGTTACTGAGGAGTGAAAAGAACATTTTTATTTTTTTTATTTTTATTTTTTTTGTGGGTACCGGAGGTCGACCTCAGGACCTCGCGCGCCAGCAGGCGCCCGTGCTGCTGAGCGATATCACCGGCCCTTTTTTCGTATGTGGGTCCCGGGAGTCGAACTCAGGCCCTCGCGCTTGCCAGGCAGGTGCTTATGCCGCTGAGCCATCTCACCGGCCCAAGAACATTTTTAATGTGAGTTATATTTTACTGATAATTACTATATTGGAAAATTAAAACACTTTAAAAGATTTACAAATTCATTTAAGAACAGCTATCCTAGATTCATTACATGTTCACGTTGACAAAAATAATTATAATTTTTAAGACAAAATTTAGGAAATGAGTAACTTATTTTTGAAAATCTCTTATGTCTAATTTAAGAAAACAGATTCCGGGATCTTCTTCTGTTTCTGCATTCCATCAGTTGAGCTACCTCATCACTGAGCCTCTGTGAAGTGCAAAGGCACCTGATGTCCTGGGACCACCATGAAAGCAGTCTGACCCTGCACACCCTGCGGCACTGGAAGGACGGCTCTGCGGGAGGAGGTAAACAAGTTGTGCAGCAGCCCCTCCCAGGCTCCAGCGCCCTGGCCCGGCAGAACCATGACGGGAGATCTTAAAGCCAAGTTCCTTTAGATGTGACACACTATTTAAAAAGAAAAGATTTTATTTTTATTTATGCAGAGATTCCAACAGTGAGGAGAAAGTTAAACAAGAAAAAGTATAAAATCTAGACAAGACGTTCATTTCAAATTTAAGATTTTTTGTCTAAAAACTGAGCTCATATCTAGAAATCTTTGAAGCTTGTTTCGAACAAGTATGCATTAGTCTACACTTTAAAAATAAGCTTTAAAATGATAAATAAAAATAAGCTTTAAAACAACCTATTAAGCTGAGAGCGTGCAGAAAATAGTAACCTGGATAACTGTATTTAGCAATCTCCAATTTTAGGCCACTCTGGCAGTTTCAAACAATGATATTGCCTTCCTTCCTGAGAAAACTGACAATATAACTCAAAACCAAAATTTAAGGGGGGGAAAAAAGGACATTAGTTTATGATATTACATGGAATAGTCATCTTTTATAATGACAAACATACCTATTTTACACGACTGGCAAAAGCCCTCCCTTTCAAGGAATAAGCTACTTTTGTACCTCTGCTTTCTGACTTAAAACTATGAGACAGCAGAGCTGGTAACACTGCATAATGAAATAACTTCTTACAGTAGCACAAGTACTCCCACTTTTAAGGAACACTAGAGGTATAGATTTTAAAATGATTATTGCTTTAAATAAAATCTGCCTGTGCAATAACAGAAATTGAAGTACAGCTAGTAAACATTCCACTGACCAATAAACTCGGTTGAGTAAGAAAGGAGAAAATCAGTAGGAACACTGAAAAGTTACATTTTCCTGTCTTATGTAAATTACTCTGTTTTGTCTTAAATGTCTTGATTATTTTTCTTCTTTCTGACAAACCAAAACAAAGACCGTAACCTTTAATACCTGTTGGCCTATTTATAACCGTCCACCTACACCCATTTTTCTAATACAAACATGCCCTGATAGCTTATCTCAGTACACAGGGCAGGCAACAAAGGGCCAGTGGCCACTGGAGAGGAGAATGGAAAGCAGGAAATGAGAAAGCGTAGTTAATCCCAGATAATCGATCAGTGTATTCAGTCAAGCTTGAGCTGAGCTGGGGAAATGCTGCCTTTTAAAAGAAAGAAAATCCAAGACGTTTGACCAGAGCTATAACACATTTTAAAATAGAATAATTTTTGTCAAGAAGATTTTCCATCATGTTCAAGCACCAATATCAACATATATAAATGTTCATGTCTTTTACAGTGGGATAATTTTCTTTAAAATCTTTTGTCCTCTATCTTCTCCCAAAAACAAGTTTTAACTATTGGGTATTATTTGTTTTGATTCTTTTATTTTTTTAATTTTCAAATATAACTCACATGCAATAAAATTAACTCATTTACGGTTGCAATTACTTTCGAGAAATGTTTACAAATCGTGTAACCACAAGGAGGAGGAGCCGCTGCCACCACCACATGAGACACCTCTCAGGATCCTCGCAGCTCTGCTGAGGCGCCTGTGCGCCAGAGCGTGCTAGGAAAGCACCCGACCTGAGCTCTGTCCTGCACTGTGCCACACTGCGGAGCTGATGTGAAGGAAACAGCTCTGAGCTGGCCGGGCTTTGTCCTCAGAGAAAGGCAGCTAAAACTTCTAGGCTGACACTACAGATGAAAGTTAGCATGATAAAAGTAAGGAAAATAAATTAACAAAGACTATTTCCAATTAGTTTTGTTGTTCTTTATCCGATTCGTGTAAACAGTATTTCCGGACTACTGCTGAGTATGAGGCTTGGTGCTGGCCCTCGTCTGGGGATGCCGCTGCCCAGAAGACAGCAGAGGTGTGAACAGTGCTGAGGGCCCCACGCCCATTTCTCCATCTATAGCAGTGAGGAAGAAAGTCCCGTGTGCTCCTCTTGCTCTCTCTCTCAGCTGCCGCAGGGGAGCTTATCCATGAAAACTCCCCAAGATTCTCCCACCCTTTGGCCTCTATGTTTTGGAGATGCAAGAGACCAAACACCCAGCCTCACACATGCTGGGCAAAGGCTCTACCACCATGCTACACCCCCAGCCTAGCCTTCTTACTTTATCTTTATTATTTTTCTCTTTCAAAAAATTGTATGGCGTACTTGACAAGCAGAAAAGTATAAAAGCAACAGAGCCGTGTACCAAACATTTCTTAAGTAATGAGAGACTGGCTGCACACCCCTACTAGGTAGGTTGCAAGAGTCCACTACCCTAACTCGCTGATGATCACTCTCATGCAGTCATTCAGTTTGACCTCATCTACACATATAACTAAAAACAAGCAAGGCACTGTTTTGAATGCCTTTATATTTAGTATAAAGACACCAAATTCATTTAGTTCCTCTGTCTCACTATGTTGCTCAGGCTGGCCTCTGGCAATCCTCCTGCCTCAGCCTTCTGAATACCTGGGATTATAAGGTATATGCCACTGAGCCCGACTTTTTGTTTTGTTTAGTTTCTTTTTTTGTGGTGCTGGGGATCAAACTCAGGGCCTACCCTTATTCTTCTGAACTACATTTGCAGTCATTTATGCATTCATTTATTTGTTTTTGAGACAGGGTCTCTCATTAAGATGCCCAAGTTAGGATACTTCTGCATCAGCTTCCCAGGAAGACAGGCATGCCACCATACCCAGCTTATCAATCATTTTAAAGGAGCAACATCTGGTTTCGTTAATTCTTTTCATGTACTTGAGCTCTTACCTTCATTATTCTCTTCCTTCTCTTTGGGTTTATATTCCTTTGGGGGGGGGGGTACCGGCAGTCGAACTCAGGACCTCGCGCTTGCCAGGCAGGCGCTTATGCCACTGGGCTATCTCACCAGCCCTATATTCCTTTTAAAATGTCTTAATGTACACAGACTATTGATTTTTTTTTCTTTTTCTTTTTCTTTTTTCTTTTGGAAACAGAATCTTGCTATGTCATTCAAGCAGCCCTGAATTCACTATTTAGCCCAGGCTGGTCTCGCACTTGTTATGATCCTCCTGCCTCAGCCTCCTGAGTGCTGAAATTGCAGAGGTGCGCCACCATTCCAGCTGACTATTTTTATTTAAGTCAATATTTTTTTATTTTCATATATATTTACATACACATGTTTACGGCTAAAGTTAACTTCTAAGCAAGGCTTTGAATAAATCTCATAATTGTGATGTACTGTATTTTCATTAATCATTCACTCTAAAATATCTTGTAACTTTCCACTGTGATCGCCTATTTGACTCAGACTACTTAGAGGTATACTGCTTCACTCCCCATCTTTGTGGATGTTCCACAAATCTTTTTCCTTTTGATTCCTAGCTTAATGTACTTGTGGTCAGAGAACATGATCTAAAATACAGTCATTTCTGGTAAATATCTCATATGCACCTGAAGAATGTACATTTTGGGAGTTGTTGGGTATGCTCTATTGTATATGACAATTAGTTCAAATTGTATTGTGTTATTCAATATTCTATATTCTTAATGATATATTATCTATTTGCTTACTCAATTAGTGAAGGAGATGTGTTGAAATCTTTCCAAATATCCAGCAACAGTAGAATTAGAATGACTTGTAATATGTTTACATAATGCAGTACTACACAGCAATGAAATTGCTGTAACATATGAAAACACAGATGAGCTTCATGAACATATGCTAAGCTTAAAAACTGAACACAAGCAAATACACGCTGTATAATTCCCTTCACACATAAGAGTTGAGAAACAAGCAGAATTAGTGGTTGGCAGAGGTCATGAGAGTGACCTGCAGCGACTTCTTTCTTGTAAGAGTGGAAGTCAGATATGTAAGTTCCCTCCATGAAAATTCACTAAGCTACACATTTACAATTTATGTTCTTTCTCAAATATCTATTAAAAAACTAAAGCTGACATAAACATACAAGAGAGGTACCTGTATAACGTGTTTCTAGAAAGTTACAAGAAACAATGGCTGCCTCTGAGAAGGAAAAGCCTGGAATAACTTGTTATGCCAAAAAGTAAGAAACTGTTCAAAGAACAAAAGGACCACGTGAAAGACACCCCAGAAACTGGCTTGAAAGGACTCCTGCTGGCCAAATCTGGGACTATTTCGGAATCAATACATAATGATAGTAATAGATTATTAACTTCAAATAAAATAAGAAATCATGTGTCCACGCTTACATAAGTAAACGAATAAACTGAATAGTTTCCAAGTAACAGGGTATTTTCATAGTCAACAAAGCACCTTTCCATAACATGCTTACTAATCACGAAAGATAAAAAGTGATTTCACAGTGGCGAGGCCTGGCAGGCCCAGTGGTGATCAGTCATCAAACTGGCTATCGAGAAAGGAACAAACTGCAATCACACCTGCCTGATGCAACAATAAGGTTCCAGACCTGGAGCTACTAACAGCGACATGCCATTCTACAAAACAGACGCAGACTTCAGGAGTGTCAAGGTCATGAAAATCAGGGAAAGACTGAAGAACTGTTCCTAACTAACTAAATACAGAAATAGATCCCTTTCCTACAAAAGGAACTGGAACAACTGACCAAATAAATGTGTATGAGATCTGAAGATTAGCAGTAATGTATCAATGTTAATTTTGAGGTCTGATTGTTGATTTCCAAGTTATATAAGAATATGTACTTGTTTTTTAAAACATATACTCAAGGATCAGCAGCAACGGGACATTACTTAGCAACTTTTCCTCAAATAACTCAGGAAAAACAGCTTTTTGATCTGGACTTGTAACTGCTCTGTAGGACTGAGTTAGTTAAATAAAAGACTAGGGGGACAGCTGGGTATGGTAGTACATGTCTGTGCTCCAGCACTCTGGGAGGCTGAGGCAGGAGGATAACAAATTGAAGTTCAGCCTGGGTAACTTAGCGAGACCATGTCTCAAACTTGGGGAAAAAAACTGGGGAAATATATGCTAGTGTTAATTATAAAGAAACAGAAGCCTATGCATTGGCCACTAAAAATCATTCTGACAATAACCAGGCTAAAGGCTGGGTAGGTAGTAACATGTAATCCTAAGGACAAATTCATGCTGTTGTCAGTTAAAAAATTACTTTCAGGAATGAAGTCTATGATAAAGATGGAATTTCAAAATAGTGAGAAGAACTGTTAAATAAATTCTGTTGTGATTATTAGGAAGCCATCTGGGAAAAATAAAGTTGTATCCATACTTTCTAACAAAATAATTCTGAATAAATAGGTCAAAGTTGGAAAGTAAAAAGGAAAACTATAATAAGAAAGATGCAAATTAGGGTTACACCAAGAATGCATTGTTCAAACGGGCAAACATCCAAGTCAGTAACACTCTGCTGGTCAAATTATAGAAAAATAGATTCTCATTATTTTTTACAGAAACATAAACTGGCACAACTGCTTTATAGAGGGCAACTGGGCAATACCTACCAAAATGACATATTGTATTTGTGTTTCCCAAGCAGTATCACTTCCTGCAATTTATTCTGAAAATATCTTTAGGCCAGGTGTAGTATCAAATGCCTGTAACCCCAGCTACTTGGGAAGCTAAGGCAGGAGGATCAGAAGTTTCAGCCCAGCATGGACAGCTTAGCGAGACTGTCTCGAAATAAAACACAGAAAAGGCTAGGGCTGTAGCCCAGTAGTAATGTGCCCCTGGGTTCAACCCTCATATTAATTAATTTAAATAAAGCATGCTTGCACATATACAGAACTGCATAAACAAGTTTACTCACTGCAGTAGCTCAACACCCATTAATAGGGCACTGAGTAAATGAGTCACGAAACATCTATAAAATGGAACACCGTGCAGCTGAGTGTTCTGCAAAAAGGAGGAGGGTGAGAAGAAGACAACTTTCTATACACTGTAGGGGAAATCTCCCATACACATTCCTTGGTGCAAGCTGCAGAATCATGTGCCTTCCTGTCTGCTGAACCATGCAGAGACACTCTATGTACTGACAACAATGAGCTGTGTGTGACGAGGAAGAAGAATTTGAGCAAAAAGAAGTCTATGGATGGGGTCTGACTTGTCAGTATACACTTTAAAATATTTTTACCTGATCCGTAAATAATTTTTTTAAAAAATCACGGGCTGCTGTATTTCTGTCACAAGCCTTTGATACATCTCTCCCACCCCTCCTTTCCTTTCGTGCTGGTGGGTTTATGCTTGTTTCTCTTTTATACAGCTAGCCTTCCAGGGGGTGACAGTGTCTAAGAGAGTCATAACTTGCACCCATCATACTGTTAGAGAATACAACTCAACGGGAACAAGCCTATAATAATTGCCGTTGTCTGTGCCAATAGGCTGCCGAATCTTTCACACTTAAAACTTCTAGGGCCGGTGAGATGGCTCAGCGGCGTAAGCGCCTGCCTGGCAAGCGCGAGGACCCGAGTTCAACTCCCGGAACCCACGTATGAAAAAAAGGGCCGGTGACATCGCTCAGCAGCACAGGCGCCTGCGGGCGCGCGAGGTCCTGAGGTCGACCCCTGGTACCCACAAAAAAAAAAAAAAGAAAAAAAAGAAAAGAAAAGAAAACTTCTAAAAAAGAAATCTACAAATATAAAGCAGTTACACATGTTCTCAGCTGCTTATAGAACAGTCACATACTCTTTTGCCCCCCCACTTACGTCCTATCATCTGTACACGGACCACTTACTTCAAAAACCCACATTATATACTAATAAATATACTAATAAATATACTATTTATGCATTAAATATACTATAATGCATTATATACATTATATACTAATAAAAAATAATGGATGAATTTTAAAATGAACCAAACTTAAAAAAATCTTCAGTGTTTCTGAATGTAGAGAGGCACAGAGCCTTTAAATATGAAATCTAAAGTCTCTCACTGAACATAGAACGTCCCACTTAATGCTAACATATAAAATAAGCCCTGAAATGAAATACATACATATTATCAAATCCTAGTCATACTGTTATATATCAATGAGACAGTACCTACACCTAAAAAAGGAGGAAGTCCTTAATAAGGTACAATTGAAATCTCCCCTGAAAGCAAGCAATGAGCACTATTTTTTACCATAACATTTTTTACCTGTGTTTGCTATTCCACAAATTCCTCCTTGATTACAGATTATGTCTTCCCAGGAAGACTATCTGGCAGCAAACTGCTGACAAAGTATTGATGGCAGTGCTCCTCACACAGCTTATGAGCACTGCTACCTCGGCAATGCACACACTGGCCTTATAAATCACACATGCTCAGTGCCATGCACAATAACCTAACAGTCACCTAACAGCTGAGGGTATTACAGATGCACTGCGCTAAGCTTTGAACATATGCTCTGATAATTACATTACCTTAGGGTTTCTACCTTTAAACCTAAAGGCAGGCAACACTGAAACTGAGTGCCATCCACAGGGCCCTCACAATTGCCATGAAATGTCACTTATATGATAGAGTCCACATCCAATTACCGAACAAAACCAGCCAGAGCATCCATCACATCCGTTAAAACAAGCAGAATCCAGCAGCAGGGCCGTTGGAAGCCATCACATGGTTTAAATGGATTTCTCACCTTTCAAATATCAAGGTGTCCTCTTTCCCTGAACATCACACTAAGGAGTTTGGCCTTTTAACAAAGAGAGCTGCCCAAGTTGAAAGAAATTCAAAAGACAGGGCACGCCGCAAAGCCCAGCTCAGATCTAGAGACATCTGCCCCTTGTGTTAAAATACAAAATAGTGAAAGATCCTTTATACGTAAAACAAATACATGTAAAAAGGGAGCTTTCTGTCTAACTAAGAAAGAAGTCCCTGTCCCTAAACAGTCTAGTTTTGGCAAGTGACCCAGAGAAATTAGGCAAACCTCCTGACCAGATGTATTAATTTCCCAGTTCATAAGAACAAAGAAACCTTTCTTGAAGTCCTCGCTTAGAGCCCCAAAATTGAAGTGCCATCAAGCACATAGCTATGCTCCTCTGCTTGTGTCTACGTCTGTTATTCCTGAAGTTAACCAGGGTTAGAGCAAACTAAATCCCACAGACATGCACAGCATGCGCTCACACTTTGCATCTCCCACCACCACATGAGGATCTTAAGACAAGGACCAAGGTAACATCCTTAATCCTCTATGTTCAGAATGATTTTATTGTCTACAGCAAATTCGAACAGCTGACTTGTGGCAATTAACGCATAATTAACGTATCATATCTTATAACTTGAGGGTAGAAATAACTATAGAGGAAATTAAAAGAAATCATTTTCTAGTTCTACCATCAATGTTATGTCAGATGGACTAATGAGAAATTGTGAGAGTTCTAACTGGCAGTAAATAATTATTGGGACATAAAATGAAACAATAACCAAGAAAAATTAAGCTAATCACACAGAAGAGGGGACAGAGGAACCAACTGCCTAGGGAATTTACAGTCTAATGCCCTTGCATTTATATAGAAATCAGTATGTGTTAACTACATTTCAAATGAGGCTCTAGACCAGTGGTGGGGAGCTGATGGCACGTGTGCCACAGCAGGCTGTTTCCATCATTGAAAGCTCTGAAAGGTTCACCATCACTGCTCTAGAATAATGATTCTTAACCTTTACTAAGATCCCTTTTGCTAAAACAACATAACTTCGGTTTATTTACTGTCTGTATCTCCATCCAGCATCCCAAGAGAAGTTAAGATCCACAAGGTAAGCAACCCATCAGTTCTGTTCACAATAAACATTTAATTAAAATGAATGAATGAGTGAATGAATTATAATCAAAAACAAAAATATGCTATAACTACCTAAGCAACAAAACATTAATCTGCACTGGTCTATAGGGCCAACTAGCATATGAAATTGAAAAATCTTCATCTGGGCCTAAGCCAGTGCATAGTATGATGCTCCTACAAACTGAAGCAAACTCCTTAGCCACCCTCCTACTTTTTTAATAGCACAGCAGCAGGCAGGAAATTTCTTTCCTGTCATCCTGTCAACGGAGCTCCTGCCAGCCTAAGCAAGCCATGCTAAGGGTAGGACGCACCTAGGCAACTCATTAACACACGCTAGTTCCAACAACACTAGTTTTTAATAACCAGTAACTTAAAATAAATCATAATTTCAAATCAATGGTATTGCCAGGCATGGCGGCACACACCTGTAATCTCAGCACTCGGGAGGCTGAGGCAGGAAGATTCTCCACGAGTTTGAGGCCAGCCAGGCTACCTAGTGAGTTCAGGACCAGGGCCAGCCTGAACTACAAAGTGAGACCCCCATCTTTAAAAAAATAAAGTAAAAAAAAAAAAAAAAAGAAAAACCACAATGGTATTCAATTTAAGGTTTTCCATTTGTGCACATTGTATCTCTCAGTCTACAATGCTACAAACCCAGAGTCAGCAAAAACTCATTAGTGTGGCTATACTATGTAAGAGCCACTCTCACTATATAAAAATAACCTGACTGTCCTCTTCGTTGTCTTTCTTAGAAGTGTTACAGAACTTAGTATATTTTTATTTAGTCCAGTGATGGTATTCCGACATGTAGTCTGTATCTTGATATATTTTTGTATCACAGAGCCATGAAAGAGCCACAAATTTGGTAATAAAAGTGAAACATATTTAAAGAAAAATAATATACAAAGAACCCCTACTTTAATGAGGGTTAGTAAAAATTATCATGTCATATTACAATCTCATAAAAAAGAAAGCTTACAGAGCAAAAATTCATTGTCTTTTTAAAATATGGCTGTATTTATCCTGCACTTTGCCTGAGGGAGGCACAATATGGAACAGATTGTAATCTATAGCATGTGATAAAACAAGCACTGCCATGCCATTTTCTTATAAATACACCTGAAGAAACTCTTAAATAGGTCTTTCTGTGGTTGTGAACAAAATGTAAGGTCCATACAGCAGGAACTCGGGGCTCTTCATGAAAATGAAGTCCTCCCAATTAACACTGAGAAATCTATACACATACTGTCATCTAGATGTAATACTCAATTTCCTTAGAAAAAGAACACATTCATAAAATGGACTGTGTAATAAATAAGAACACACTGCTTTTCTTTTCATCAACAAGTGAATTTTTTATATAAACATTAATAAAATTGCTAGGATACTTAAAAATAGGGCACACGGGTATTTCAAGCGGGCTGGTACTGCACTGTAAGAACTAGTCCTTCTAGAGGTGACTACAATAAAACAAGATAAAGGATATTTTTAAACTAATCAAATATATGCAGTAGTGTAGAATATTTCCTTTTGGTTTTGGTTTTGGTTTTTGCAGTGCTGGGGCTATCAACCCACCACGCTGCCCATGCTAGGAAGGCGCTCTACCACTGGGCTCCACCCCAGCCCCCAACACTTAGTCTCGTGATCCGGCGTGATCTAATCATCTCACGTATCTAGAAAAACTTCATAAATAACAGAAGTGATTTTAAAAGTTCACAGCATAACCAGACACCCTTTAATCACATTTACCACACAAATAGTACCCGATGTGAGTGACTTGTGCACTACGGTGAACCCTGTGAGACAATAATAAAATTGAAATACAGATGCAACTAAACTTCCGATTAGATCCCAAAACTGAAATGAAGCAACACTGTAAAATTCACACACACGGGCTGGTGAGATGGCTCAGCGGCGTAAGCGCCTGCCCGGCAAGCGCGAGGGCCCGAGTTCGACTCCCGGAACCCACATACGAAAAAGGGCCGGTGATATCGCTCAGCGGCACGGGCGCCTGTTGGCGCACGAGGTCCTGAGATCGACCCCCGGTACCCACAAAAAAAAAAAAAAAAAAAAAAAAAAAATTCACACACAAAAAAATATATAAAGTATTTTCTACTCTACATTGGATTTTTTTCTACACTGGATTTTAAAAATTGAGTTGTAATTTAAATGTGAAACACAAAAATTTCAGACACACTAGTCAATCAGTTTGTTTTGTTTTGTGTCTTTTTTTTTTTTTTTTTTTTTTTTTGTGGGTACCGGGGGGTCGACCTCAGGAACTCGCGCGCCAGCAGGCGCCCGTGCCGCTGAGCGATATCACCGGCCCCTTTTTCGTATGTGGGTTCCGGGAGTCGAACTCGGGCCCTCGCGCTTGCCAGGCAGGCGCTTAAGCCGCTGAGCCATCTCACCGGCCCCTGTTTTTTGTCTTTTTGAGACAGGGTTTCGTTGTGCAGTTCAGGCTGTTCCGCATATGGCATTCATTCGATAAATGTCAGCAGAGTTTAACACAAGCATTTAAAAAGACCAAGTAACACAATGGGAAATTTTTAAACCAATCATTGTTAACCCATATTTAAGCACTAATCTGCAAACCTGGGTATTCTGGCATCGCTTCTCTTTTTCAGAAATATATCTGCCCCTTAAATTCATCAGGAGCCCCTAAAAGGTGCTGGGTTAGAGAAACCCCCAGGCCCACCCTGCCCACCCCTCTGTTAAGGAAGTTACCAGTCTCGTCTCTCTGGGGAGCCACCCTTTGCTTCCTGTGACCCCTTGGAGCCTGCACCCGGTTGCCTGAGAAGTGAGCACCTGGCCCTGTGCAACCAAAAACATACGAGGTACAGTACAAAAAGACAAACCCCACTGCGCCAAATCCCCCAGCAACTTCAACAATGGCGACTAAGTACCATCAGCTAAAATGAAGCTCAGAAGCACAGACGCCAAGAGGCAGAGACTGCCCTTCTGTTTCTCTTTTCCCAACAACACTTTTATTAATTACTTCTACTCATGTACGCGTGAGCTAAGTCATCCTCAGAGAAAAGCAGAGGCCCAGCGCTTCCCTCAAGGAACCACCCTTGTAACATTCATTCACCTTTTCATTCGCTCACTCACTGCTCATCTAACCGGATGTTAGGTCCTGTGATAGTCCCAGAATAATTCAGCGTAGGCCTTGGACTTTTATTCTACTATGGAAAAGAGCTTTTATTCTACTAAGGGAAGTAAATAAGAGCAGCTCCCCCCCCACTTGCCCCTGAATTCTCTGTCCTAAGAAGCACGGGTGTCTGAGCTCTGTGACCTGGCCAGCTGCATGTTTTTCCTCGCAGGCTTGGGCCCAAGTATACATTTCTGCACACCGTTGCGGTTATCTACGCTGCTGTGTGAAAGACCAAACATGCACCTGACCCACAAACACTAGCCCTACCTCTGAACCAACTTCCTTAAAGCCTCAGAGAGAGTCTATAACCTGACCCCCTCCTGATCTGTTCTATGGACACTCCTAGGCAGCGCATATCCTGTCTCAACACTGGCCTATCACAAGGACAGTGCAGCTCTCTGTATGTAGGGTACCTGAATAAATGCTTTGGACCTATTATTCAGAGGCTTACTGTTCCTTTCTTTGGAATCCCAATCAGCCCCATCTAAGACTGATTTGGGACAGTCCCTTTTGGGAACTGCCCTGACACTGCCAGTTATGGGGTGAATCCAGCTGCAAGTTTGGCCAGATAGACAAAATCAGTAATAAACCACTGTGGGTGATAATCAGCACCATAAAAACAATAAAGCTGGGCATGGTGGTGCACACCTGTGATCCTCACCCTTGGGAGGCTCAGGCAGAAGGACTGCAAGTTTGGGTCCCTCCTGGGCAACTAAGTGAGACCCTGTCTCAAAAACTAAAAAGGGCTGGGGCTGTACCTCTGTGCAAAGGCACTGGATTTAATCCCTGGTCCCAAGGGGAAACAAACAAACAAACAAATAAAAACAAAAACACATACATACACAATAAAGAAGGGCTGGGGGTGTAGCTCAATGGTAGAGCACATGCTCAAAGCCCTGGGTTCAATCCTCAGCACCACAATCTAAAAACATAACAGAACAATAAAGACATTACAGCTAGGCAAAATCTGAGAAAATGACTAAGAAGGTACTAGGGACTACACAGAATGTCAGAGATGTTTAAAACAGAGTTTTCTCCCTCAAGAGGTTCAAATTCCACTTGGGGAGGTAAATTAACCTGTAAAATAAATCCTATAAAATCGTGAAGAATTCAGCAGAAGGCCAGAAGCACCACGAAGACAGGGAAAAACGTCCCCTTTTATAACTCACATGTTCACGTAAAGGCTGGGCTAGTTAACTTGGTATACTTATTCTGGACATACATGCTAGAAAAAGTACATAAACTATGCTTTTAAGCTTTCCAAAACAGAACTTGAATTTTTTTAAATAACTAAGAGTTCACACTTACATACCAATGAAGACAGTGCTTCTAGGCAGCAGAGTAAACACATCAACGAGGCATTCTGGAAACCTAGCCCTCACGCTGCATTTCTTCTACTCAACAACCAGGTGTCTCAACTGCCCATGTTCACAGCCACCTCAGCCATGCTGATTCATAGCTGCTGCTTCCCTAATAGGCCACACGCCTGGGCTCACCTAATCTTCCACAGATCCTCTATCCAGCAACAGCTGCTGAGCTGCTGAATACAAAGCATTGTCCAACAATCAGCCCAAGAACTACACTGACTCACTGCGTGGTTCTGTTAGTGTGGAGAGCAGCTGGAGGCTATTTGGCTACTTCAGCTGTTAAGAATGGAGCACGAGCTTCTCAAATGCATGTTCACTAGAAGGAAGAAAGATGAGGCTTCCTCCAGCTGAGCTCTCTGAAGAGAGCTGCAGGAAATGCCTACAGCCTTGCCATCAGGTCCACTATATCCTACCACAACCTCCAAGAGGCAACAAGAAGGGAAAGATGAAGCCACTGTGCTGGCAGATGGATTAGTCTGCTTTATGTTGCTGGGACCAAACTTAAAGACAGGTTTATTTTAACTCATAGAGTCAGAGGTTTTAGTCCATGGTCTCCTGGCTCCAAGACAGAAAAATCAAGGCAGGAAGAAAAAGCAGGAGAAAGCTACTCAACTCATGGCATCCAGGAAGCAGAGAGCAGAAGAGCCAGTGTCTAGACACAGCCCTCAAGGCCACACCCCCGCAACCTACCCAAAACACCCAGAAGTGGGCTTCACTAATCTCCCAGGCGTCTCTCAAGCCAATCAAGTTGGCAATCACAATTAGCCATCACGGCAGACAGGTACTTTTTAATCTATGAATAACCTGGGCATATGAAGAGGCTTTTCAGGATCTAACAAGTGGAAAAGTTATATACTCTGCAAACAAAATGCTCAGGGGGCAGGCTGTCTGGAAACATGAAAAGCCTTGACCTTCCCAGCCACTGACCATTTGTGACTAATCACATTAGTTCTCTTCCTGACAGTGAATGGCAAATGATCATCAGCACTGTCTTTGCTAACTTAAAAATAAAATGCCACCCTATACCTTTAGATGAAAAAGCTAAGCATCACCATCTATTTTCAGCACAAAACTAGTATCTACATAAGCCAAAGAACAGACCTTACCCACACTATCTTTCCACACTCCAAATCCAGTCACTGTGACTAAAAATTATCAATATGACAAGACAGGGGACATTGTAAACTAACTAGTGTCAGGGCATCGTTTTCTCCAGCTAGACCTCATTTTCCTCTCCCTTCTACTGCCCCACATCTGTCTAAGCGTGCTCCAAATCCACACCAGTGCTCCAACCAAGCCTTACCAGCTGGCAGGCTCCATCATTTGTGCCTTCTCTGCAATGCACACCTGCTGTGGCCAACGTGCTCCTTCCAGCTGCTCCAAGATATGATGCCCTGCACCTCTCCGAACATCTGTACACGCTGAAGGTAAGGACTCAGATGTGCTCTTAAAGATGCAGCTAACAAACTCCAACTAGTCAGGACACTGAGATAGGATCACAAGTTTCAGGTCAGCCTGGGCAACTATGGGAGACCTATTATCAAAATAAAAATGAAAGGCGCTGGGATATAACTCAGTGGTAGAGCATCCTTGGTTCAAATCCCAGTACTGATAAGAAAGAAAGAAAAAATTACGTAGCTATCAGTCTTTTTAAAATCCTTTCCTCTAAAGCAACCTAGTACCACAAATGCTACACAATGTGAGAATTTAATAAATTTTGACTATTACAAGGAAATAATTCTATAGTAAAAGTTGCAATGCTAATGTCCAGTGTTTTCAGTATTTCCCCATTCAATGAAAGCAGACAATAAAGATTTGAAAATACAGATTTCAACTAAATCACAAGGCCCTTCATTCTGAATGAACTTTTCTTTAAAACCCTCCCTAATGCCCTTCACCTTGCATGCATTTACACACAAGGTTACAAGAGGCTCACACCAGTTCCAAACCAATAAGAGGTACTGTTTCAAAGTTATCTTTCCACATCTTATCCTAGGAGAATCAAATCTAATCACTCTTGCAAAAAGACAAATTCATGTTAGTTCAAGAGGATAAACTGTAATTCAATTTACAAATTTGATTCAAGTCCACAAAAACATACGTACATATAAAATCCGTTGAAAATGTTCATTTCAACAAACAATAACTACGTCATCTCCTATCTTATTCTCCTCTGATTTTGGTATTCTTAGTACATTTTTCCATATAAGACAAGCAAGTTCTGCTAAGCCCCAGAAATAGCAGTAACCTCTAGGGTTATTACTCCTGAGGAAATGGACTGCATTTATGGCTCTAGTTTTCTGCTAATCATTCACAGACAGGCCTAACTGCATGCTGCCTTCTCACTTCCACTTTTTTTCCCAGTAACAGGACTCCTGTATTAGTGCAGCACACAATCACCACCACTACGCCGCAGGCTCCCTTCAAGATGGAGAGGCTTAAGTAAACCAAAGTGGTTAGGCAGGGTAGGCCAACTGGAGCGCCTGCCCATGTGCCCTCCCTTCAGCTGCCTGCTGCGGTAGAGGTTGACAAAAACAGTGGAGTCCATCGACTGTGTTTTGGTCACGCGGCAGCAGCCATCTGTGGCCACGATGAGAACTGCAGAAGGAATCCCCAGAGAACACTAGAGCAGACAGCCGGAGACTGGATGCCTCAGGGTCCACCCCCAGTGGCTGTGCCCAGGAAAACACCTTGTTTTGCACGAGAACACAGATGCTACCTTAGCCCATGGTAACTTAGGCTTTATTATATATAGAAAGTCCTAACAACTGCAACACCTGCATCTGTAAACCACTGCAAAATGTTCAGAGCACTGTATCACAGGTTTTCCCCTCACGTGAGAAAACCCCATGAAGGAACCAGGACGACTGTCTTGATTTGACAGCCATGGAAACTAATGTCATAGAACAGTGATGGCAAACCTTTTAGAGCTTTCAATGATATAAACAGTCTGCAGCAGCACTCATGCCATAGGCTCACCACTACTGTCCTAGAAGGTTAAATAGCTTGTTTCAGGAACACAGCTAGCCAGTGTAGAAGTGAAAACAGAAGCCAGCTGGGCACCCTTTCCATAAGAACGATCCACCTCTTGTCAACTGAAATGACTTCATCACAATCTTATGTAAAACACAACATAAATGACTAGATATATGTACTCACAACACATTACATAAAGTATGTATGGCACTGGGTAGAAATACAAAACCAAAATGCCACAACTAATGAGGATTAAAATAATAATAAGGCTGGGGAATGGGAGGGAATAAACTAGAAATAATGATCCTTCTGTCTCATAAACACCTGGTACATATGTGTACGGAGCTTTAGTTCAGCAGATATAAGATTTTCCTAGAAAAAAAGGTGGCCCAACCACACATGTTGGCGCACACATGTAATCCTAGCACTCAGGATGCTGAGACAGGAGGATCGCCATGAGTTCAAGGTCAGTCTGCACTACACAGTAAGACCCTGTCTCAAAAAAAAAAAAAAAAAAAAAAGGCTGGCCCAAGCACAAAACATCTCCACCCACTTTGCCAGATACAAGTCAGAATATATGACAAAAAAAAACACTAGTGAACAGCATCAGTATTTTTACCTCCCTTAAAAAGAAGTCCAGTTTGGGTAAGAAAACCACTTCATAAATGAATTAAGAGATTTATGATACAGCGTGAAATACCTTTAGAAACAATGCTGATACTGAACAGCTCAGTGCTCAACTATGCCCCCCATGACCTAAGAGAAATTTCAACTTTAATAATCCTAAGGACCAAAAGCATTATCAACTATGACAGGTGCCCAAGGCATACCCCAGTGTGAGGGAATGTTCTCTAGGCTTCGCCTCTCATTGTTTCTATTAGTAGTTAAAACAGCACATGCATAACCATGACATACTAAGGCCAACTTTTAATCGACATTTTAATTTTCAAAGAAATTCATGTTGCCTCTAATTAAACCAGATCTCTAAAATGACAATCAAGCCAATAGGAAGACAAAAGTCCAGAAGGCTGGAAAACTGGCTGAGAATAACAATCAGTGTATTAAAATTCCCTGCGTAAAAGACCCAGAATATAGAAATGAATTTGCCCTGCAATGTAGTAAAGAAACCCTGTCACACAACTATGTCACCAGGAGCGCACAGTATCTGCAGCACAGCCCTCACAATCAACGCCACAGTGCAGAGGGAAGGATACATACAGGGACAGCAAATTTGATGTGAGCAATGATCAAGTCTAGAAAGGAAAAGAGTCAAATTAATATTTTAATCAGCATTTCACTGGATTTTTTAAAATGATCAATCCTATTGACTGTTTGCCAGGCCATCTTCTAGAAAAACTCATTCCTCCACTTTACTAACTGCCTGGTACTCAGCAGTCACGGGGAGGGTGACTATGTTTTTCTTAAGAAACTGCAGCAGAAGCCTCAACTAGGAAGCATGAACCACAGCTGCCTGGGTCTCAGCTTTCTGTATTCCCCCCAAAATATGAAAGGGTAACATGTCTACTTTTTCAGATAAAGTAATATGCTCAGAAGAATTCCAACTCCATTCAAGGCAGCTTAATAAAATAAGTTCAAATTTCTAGGAGCAAGACACAAGCGTGAAATCTGGGCTTCCTCTCGGGGACTGGGAAGTGCGCAGCACTCAGCCTGCTGCACTCTTCACTCCAGACTGTCGTTCACTCATTCATTCAGTTATGATTCATTCAAATTCCAAAACCAATCCAGCAGTGCAAACAGGCCACAACTCACAACACGTTACACAAAGCAACACAGCTAAAGAACAGGCCTGGCAAGGATGGAGCACACAAGAAAAAATAAAAGGGCCGCCTACAGCAGGTGACAGTGAGACAGAAACACATCCCTAGCGCTGCAGTGTGGCCAGCATCAGAGACACGGGCGTGTGCATGGGGGGTGGAGGGTCGCTCATGTTCTAAGCCTGGCCTGTCACCACATGCCATGGCCTCTGCGGGCCAGATGGGCACTCACTGGGCTGGATGCCATCCACATGAACCACTGCCAGGCCATGCTGTCACTAGAGGTCGGCCACACAGATTTCAAAGACCTCCCTCTCTTTCTGTCCTTCCTTCATTGCTCTCCTTCCCTCTCAACCTTATCTTCTCCACACTAGAGGAACAAATTTAAAACCAGATCAGTTGCACAAGGAAACAGAGGATGACTTCGCACCATCCTTCGGCCTCACTGTGTGGCTGTACTACAGAGGCCACCATCCGGTAACAGGACCTTGCCTTGCAGCCCTTGCTCTTCCTGAGGCAGAACCCAAAGAGCCTGCAGAAACAGCACCATCCCCGCCAGAAGAACACAGCCACGTCCCAGCACCAGCTATGAACGCTGGAGGACGGAGTCCCCTCTCCCCTCACACAGACTGCATGGCAGATGACTTCACCTCCCCCAGCAGACCAGGCTGTGCCTGCACAGCTGCCGTCCCATCACGACAACGAGACAGGACCTCCAGGGTAACCTGTCCCAGCCCAGAGGGCAGTGGCAGAGAATGGGGTCGTCCGTGAAGGCTTTTCCTTCTCTTCACTGCCTAGCCTCCCTTTTACTGGGAAGAATTAATTAGCAGCACAAAGACTGCACAGTAGTGGCCCCTGCCCTGCCAAGGCTCCTGAGATGGGCTGCTCAGGAGGGGGAGGGGCTGGGTGACGCTGTGGCCTCATCCATGCTAGACAGGCACTCCGCCACTGAACTCCATGCCTAGCCCTGCTTTTCTTTTCCAATGGCTGGCTGAAATCACCAGTCATTTAACAAAATAATACTTTTACCCCTGCCTGCACTACGTAACAAAAACCAGTCTAACCTCTTATATAATTTTCTTCATAAGAGAATATAAAACTCAACATAGGTTCGTCAATGTGCCAGCCTATGTAAATACTAAATGCACTTGATGTTTGTTTAGGCTATCATTCCACTATCAATCTGCTAATCAGGAGCCCACAGCTACAAAAGAGAGAACACAAAGAAAAGCAAGGTGAAAAAAAACTGTGTGCCCAACCAATAACTCAAAAAAAAAAAAACCACTTAGGGATTCGCCTGCCTGACTCATATTAATACAAAATGTCTCACAAATCTCCCTGTGCCACTGACAAATCACCAGCTAAGGCAAATCCCGGATAATGAAACATTGTAAGAAGAGCTCTTTTTAATAATTTAGCCCATCAAGGAGTGGGTACTGATTCTTGTTTGCAGCAGCAGGAGAGTGTTATCTCCAGGCTTACAGCTCAGTGACAACATCAGGGAATTTAATCATGGTGCCTTTCCTGCCACTCGACTCTCCCACTGCAGTCTAGGGTTCTGTCACTGTCATCCATGTCTACAGAAGCCCTGATCTATGGGTGAGTCAGCCCTACTTAGCCCACAGCAAGCACAACAGCACTGCAAACTCTGCAGACTAAACACTCCTGTCTGTCAAGTACCACTTGCCACGTATTTTTCTTATAATTTTTAACAATTCACCAGATATTATTTGCATTTCCATCTTATTTGTTAACAAATCTACTTGATATCTTAGGAACAGAATCATCACCAAATTGGTAATTGTGCCAATCTCTGGACATCTGTGGAAATTTTTAATATATCCAAGACAACACTAACAAAAGAAAAAGCCAGAGGAAAGTGTTAGGTTACAATCAGTATATCCCAATTCCAAAACAGTAAACTCAAAAAATCCACCATATTAAGCAAAAAAAAAAAATTTTTTTTTTTTTTTTTTTTGTGGGTACCGGGGGTCGACCTCAGGACCTCATGTGCCAGCAGGTGCCTGTGCCGCTGAGCGGTATCACCAGCCCTTTTATCGTATGTGGGTTCCGGGAGTTGAACTCGGGCCCTCGCGCTTGCCAGGCAGGCACTTATGCCGCTGAGCCATCTCACCAGCCCCAAGCAAATATTAAAATTAGCAGTAATGCAGTAAAAATATTCTTGCATCTTCAAGTACTATACAGAAAAATGCAAAACAAAACAAAAAACGTAGGCTGAGAACAAGCCGGTATGCTTTCAAATTCAAGGACAACTCAAACTGCTGTCATCCCTGACAGGACAAGCTCCAGGCCAGTTACACGACCCTACACCTGCTCTGCTGTCCTTCCATTTCACTCTGTTCTTACGGCTAATTAGCCCCATTCTCAGGGACTGTGGGAGTGGGCAGTGGGGGAGACATTCTGGTGCCAATCTACCTTAAGAGGCCATTCCCAAGCATTCTCCCAGCAACACTTGGATCCAGGTACCACAATCCCAAGTCCCCTCAAGCCCAAGGTCACCCCACACACATCTTCTAGGAGGAGGCATCTACCAGCTGCCTTGTTGGGGCCCCTGTACCGCCATGAGTGCTGGGGCCGCACCGCGCTCACTCAGCTCACCGGGCATCGAGTCGAAGCATCATCACTGCCGCAACCTAGGGCGGAGGCAGCGCAGTCAAAGGCACTGTCTTGTGCGGCACCCACTCTTCCGCTTTGGGAGCACACATCAATGTCTCTGTAATAAAGACTCAAAACCCCCAAATCAGCACCACGGGCAAACATAAATCAATGAAAAGGAAAGAGTTTCAGGCTCCATTAGCTGAAGATGTATATACGTGTGTATGAGAGGCATATGTTTTTAAGTTACAGAAGCCCATATGACTTCCAACAGTTCAGAACAAAACCTTGAGCTGAGATTACTGTCCACTCACCCCCCTACAGCCAGGAATTTACAGGGACTTAGCAGGGCGAGCAGGGAACTGAAAGCAGGGAGAAGCTCGGCAACTCTGCTTTTGATTTTATCTGTCCCTTTAGGGTCTTTAGTGTCTTTATACGAAGTATAAAGGGTTGGATTGCCGCTCAACTTTGCACACAGGTACTCACAGAGTGTCTACTCTCTTCAAGATTGAGGTGAGTAAGGTGTTTTCAAGATTTGTAGGGACCCTCAATTGCCAGCTTTTACACCCCTGGAGTGTAGTCAGTGTCCTAAAGCAGAGCCCATGATGCAATTACCCCCCTAAGCAGAAGCAATTACCCCAGATGGTCCGACACTGCCCTTAAGCATGAACGGGATTACCCCCTCAAGCCATAAGGACTTCTCCAGAGCCACCACACAGAGCCAGTCCTGAGAGAAGGATCAAACAGACCAAGGCTCGACCAGGATTTACCATTCTGCCAGCTACGCAAACCAATGCTTCCTGTGTTCTCCTTTCCTGTAAAACCACAAAGTTCCTCTCAGTCAGTCCCTTGAAGACAGAGCTTGAACCACTGTTTGTCCTTCCTGGCATGGCCAGGCTAACTAAAGCTCTTTCTAGCCTTTCCCACTGTTCATTTCCTTGACTGGCATATTGGGAGGGATGACGGAGCCTGGTTGCTGCAATCCCTGCAACTGGGGCTCTCACCCTAAAACTCTGGTAACAGCAATACTCCTGGTTTCACATCCCTCTCCTTTTTATTTTGTTTGTTTGTTTGTTTGGTTGGTTGGTTGGCTGGTACCGGGAATTGAACTCAGGACCTTGCGCTTGCCAGGCAGTGCTATGCAGCTGAGCTATGTCCCCGGCCCCCTCTCCTTTCCATGAGAGGCAGAAGGCAAGGTAAAGAGACACACAACGGTCACTTCCTTATAAGAAACAGACACTGCAGTTTACTGCAGCTATTATTTATTGGCCAAGTAAGACCCTGATTGTGAAATGTTCTACTTCTGACAACCCCATGCAATCACATTTAATGTAGTCCATTAGAAATTTCACCTGATAATTTTTTTTAAATCAATGTTTTTTTTTCCTGTTTTGTAAATGAAACAAAATTTTAATTCAACCTCTGAGAGCCAACTCTTTTAGGGACTGCAAACAAAAACAAAAAGAACAGTCCCTTCTCTTAACCTAGCCAAGAGAACAGAAATATCAAACAGGGATAGTGGCTAACAGTCTCTCAGAGAGGAACAAGACATGGGAGAGGAGGGAAGCATGGATTTGAATTTTCATCTTACTATCTTACATTCTTAACATTCATTTTTATTAGATTACATATTTTACAATCTTATTAACAGAGTTCTGAGCTATAAGCTTTTGACACTGAATAAGCTTACCTACAGTCAAGTAACTAAGCAGTTAAATGCTATTATAACTTGTAAATAAGATGAACCCAATATGCCACCAGCACATTTGCCAGGTAAAGTCAAGTCACTTCGCAGCAAGCTCTACTTACTCTGGCAAAGGATTCTCAGTGACAGTAACAAAAATTGAATGACAGAAGATTCATTCATCACAAGAAACCAAGTGGTCTGCTCATTCTTAGTAACTTGGGCTAGCAGCAATCAGTAACAAATTTGTATCACAAGTGACTATTTTATTTTAGAAAAACAGCCTCACTCATCCTATTGATATTTATACTTAGGATTTTATTGTTTTGTAGTTTGATGTGAAATTAATTTATAAATTACCTTTTGTAGCTGTAATAGAGATATAAATACACAAACTATACCTAATTTGTGTGATGGGGACAACAGAAAATTAAGTAACATGGGAGAACACAAAAACACTTACTTTGGGCTCATGATACACTCAGGTTTGAGAGGCGTAAGAAATTCTGAACCTGCACCTTAAGTTCTGCATTCTGCACAGGACAAGGTCAGCTGCGCTTTTCCAACAGCAACGGGGCGCAGGGCACCCCCCCTCTCTAAAGCCAGCTGCCCATCAGGGTCTTCTGGGAAGTGCTTAGAAGTGAGACTGAGATGACCACAGGGACAGAGGACAAACTCCTGGACCCTTAACCTGTTACTCATTAAAGGCACAACTTGTGTTTTCTTCAGAGGCAGGCAGGGACTTGAAAGCTGCTTTGGTTAAATTAAAAAAAATAAAAATAAAAAATAAAAAAAGAAAGAAAGCAAAAGAGAGAGAGAGAGAGAGAGGGAGGGAGGGAGGGAGGGAGGGAGGGAGGCTCTGCAGACTCTCTGATGGGCAACTGAAAGCAGAACGCAGCTTGCCCTCTCTTGGCTACCTTAGAACTTTGAGTCACTTCCTTGCTCAACTCTGACATCATTTAGGGAGAGTCTTCTAAACACTGGCAATGAAAGGTTTATTAACCCTAACCTTACATAATCTGTCTCATCCCCCTCCAAGACTGCGGACACCAAGGAAGCACATTTATAAGAACATTCAACTACCAATAAGCACCTAGAAGTCCCCATCACTGTCCTAAAGTTGCAGTCACCTTGGATGCCAACAGACTCTCTGCAAAACTTAGACTGCCCCAAGAAGCAGTCCGAATTGCCCCCTCAGCAGTAAGGACTTCTCCAGAGCCATCTTGCAACCAGAACTGAGATAACGCTCACCCACCCCATCCTCCAGCCCCCAACCCCCTGTAAAAACTGGCCTGTTCCTCTCTTCAAGGACAGTCTTACCCTCTCCACCAGCGCTGTGCCCTCTTCAGCTCCTCAGGTGGAAATCCCCTCCCACTTCCTCTTACTTTCTACCTCTGCCTAGTAAGCCTGCCCATCCCTCTCACTGAGACATCCTGAAAGGCTTTGCTCAATCAGAGCTAAGAACCTGCCTGGGCCAGGTTAACGTCCTCAGAAGCCGCCTCGTGTTGAAGACATATCCATCCCTGGGGGTGACTCCAGAACCACTGAATCCGAATTTTGGTTTCAAAAGTGAAGAACTGAGGTTCAGAGAGATTAAATCATTAGATCACACAACTAATGCATGTTGCTGACGTGCCTCAAACCAGTACCACCACTTCAACAATAAAAAATGTGCAGTTTTTTAGCCACTTCCCTGATCTGGAGGAATGCTCTTTGTAGGAGACTTCCAATTTCGTAAATGTTGGAGACAAGCAAACAAAAAGAATGGATAACAGAGCCAGGCATGGCAGTGCACACCTGTTAGGCCCAGCGCTCTGGGAGGCTGAAGCAGAGGATCACAACTGCAAGCCCAGCCTGGACAACTTTAGCAAGACTCTCTTAAAATGAAAAATAAAAAAAGACCAAGGACGGAGCTCCGTGAAGACCATGGGTTCAAACCCCAGTCTCTCCCTCCCCCCCCCCCATGGGTGTAAATGCTAACAGGCTGAGACCAGTGAGGAGGTGAAAGTGGAACAGGAGAGGAAAGGATCAAACCACCAACAGGAACCGAGGCTGGGCCACTGAGGGGAGGCAGAGCCCTGCAGCTCCTCACGGAGGAGGCTGCTGCGGAGGAGGGAGGCACCAGGCCATACACGCCAAAAGGAAAAGAAAAGAAATGAGAGAGACTCTCCACACACACAACAGGAGATAAAGAAATTGGGGGTCTTCTGTATTCTGCAACACTATAAACTCAAAATATCATTTATGAACTCGCCAGAAAACCTTTTATGTTTATGGACAAAAGCATACTGAAGTCCAAACAAACTGATCCACAACAATTTCTCACCACTTCCATTACTACGCAAAATACTCAGTTCTCTACTGAACTGTAAGGCAGAGTTCTAATAACGCTTCAGCTGAAACTCAGAACTCAACTTTTATTTTTTCAAACAAAGAAAAATCTCAAAAATGGTGTTTGCCACCCATATCATGGAGAGTTTGTTTTTGTAATCTTAATGAATCAATATGAAATTGTCCCGGGAAATCTCTTCTATAGTTCTCACAGACTTACTTTTAACACTGTCTCTAAATAACTTCGGTAAGTCAGCCTATGGGTATTCCCTTGAAAAACAGGGTAAATCAAGTCTTTCCCAATTTATTTTAAATAGGTCACTAAAATAAAATCATACAGTAGATTAATCTCTATTACTGACAGTAGGTAACGAATTTGTTTTAATAAACAAATACTGACTTTTACATTACCCAGCTGAAACTAGAATCCAATTATTTCAAGTCAGGTACCATATAATATGGTTAGAATTAGAGATTTAAAGTAATTTGGCAATCCTGTATCTGCTGGCAAGATAGATGGTACTATGCCAGAACATCTTTTCCATACAATGCTCAAGATAAGGAAAAGTCAGGCCTATAGCCTTTGCCCTAAAACCTGCTGTACCCCTGGCTCTGGGTGACCTTTTAGTACTCTAACATAAGCCAGCATGAACACTGTGAAATTCCTCTACAAAGAGCTTAATCCTAATTAAGCAAACTGTATTTTAAATATAAATTTCCATTTTATTTTACTTAGGTGTTTCTAAGTCTACCTGTTCTAAAATCTACCTACGTGGTATCTTAAAAAATTCAAGACAGTTCTATTTAAATATTTCCCAATCTACACCAGGAAATTAAGTGAAAGAATGTAAAAACTATAATTGAAATTTACTAACGGGTAATACTAATACACATACTTTTTAAAATTATCAAACAGAGATACTCCAGAGAACAAATCTTTTTAAGCAGTTTCAATCTCTTCTTTTCAATGTTTGATTACTTTAACCATCAACTTGTAATTAATCTAATTGATTACTTTAACCATCAACTTGTAATTAATCTAACAGAGAACTTTTTCCTTCCATCGTAAGAGTTTCAATTGAAGAGGGGTAGAATAATTCTTCTGTCCCTTTAGAAAGCATGTACCTTAAAAATGGGTAGGAAAAAAATGGGTAGTCAAGTTCCTAAAACAGATACAAAAGCTATGCACAGGGCTGGTGAGATGGCTCAGCGGCTTAAGCGCCTGCCTGGCAAGCGCGAGGGCCCGAGTTCGACTCCCGGAACCCACATACGAAAAAGGGGCCGGTGATATCGCTCAGCGGCACGGGTGCCTCCTGGCGCGCAAGGTCCTGAGGTCGACCCCCCGGTACCCACAAAAAAAAAAAAAAAAACAAAAAGCTATGCACAGAGTGATAATCTAAGACTTTCTAATCTCAATTTTCATTAAGAAAATATATTCATTTAAGGGACAGGAGGGAAATGCCAAGTACCTGCCAGTCAATCTGTGTATGAGATAAACAGAGAAAATACCAACTTCCAGGCAAGAATAATTTCTATAGACTCCATAATGGGATTAGTTTTCGGTGTGCTGCTTAAACTTCAGGCCTCAGGGGGAAAATAGCCACCCTTGTAAAAGAATGTCATCTCTTCTTCTACTGAATGCCTTGATATTGACAGGGGATGCTGCTACCAAGCAACAGCAATGTCCAAAACAAGGTTAGGCAAACAAAATTGCAATCTTATTTCTGTGGGCTGAAATGTCACCAGCAATTATTTTAGTAAAAGTAATTCTGGAGAACTTGTGAAGCCTGGAAGCTCCATACACTTGTTCAGATTCTTTTTTCAGTCAAATGATATATGAAAGACCCCAAAAAGGGCAGAGTCAGAAGGCCTAAGACTGCCTGTAAGTAATAAAGCTCAATGTACTGCCCCTCAAAGAAGAGAAAGCTCAGTAAAACTTGCAAAGAGTCATTAAATCTAACATAGAACTATGGTATGAGAAAAGTCTACTTAAATCATAGGCATTCATGAAAGCATACGGTTTCTGAAACCTGTGTTCTGAAAACATGGCTTGATGTCTCCTTTGGGGAAAAAGGGCTACGGATGTAATGGGAAGACAGACTTCAGAACAAACTGGCTGGCAACCAGCTTTTTTTTTTTTTTTTTTTTTTGGTACTGGGGATCGAACTCATGACCTCACGCTTGCCAGGCAGGCACTGTACTGCTGAGCTGTATCACCAGCCCAACCAGCTTTTACAGTTATGAAAACAACTGCTCCATGTAAAAATGAGTTGACCTAGAAGCAAGGTGTGTATTCTCTAATACCAATATGAGTGGGCCTATTCGTTGGAGCTTGGTTCAGCGGGGTTTTATGAATTTTTTTTTATACTTTTCTATGTTAATTTAATAACCATCTTTCACTGAAGCTAGCTGGATTGGTCCCAGCATTTATGTTAGCAAGTCCTTGGATACATAAAAGCAGTGTGCCTCCTGACCTTGCTCAGTGGTTATCTGGTGTACCTGATGTCTAGTGGGAAGCCACAGTAAATAATGAAAAAGTAGACTGGCCTCAGAAACTCCTGCATGACTAACAAGGCCACCAAACTAAAGCTCTTTCTAAGCAGTAAGTGGGGGACAAATACAATCACCTTCACTTCTAAACAGCAATTCATAATAAATTTTCAATTTTAATTATTCAACAGACCCAAATTGGCAAGTATAAAAAGCACTAGCATTAGAAATGATAACTAATTATAATACTCAAGGAAAAAACAACACTAGAACACTGTTTTTATACCAGTATGACATGTTGTCACACACGTTTAAACTAAATATTAAGCAATGCATTCTTGGTCCTTACAAAAGTAAATGGAAGCTGGATGTGGCTGGCCTGCAGTCACAGCTACTTGGGAGACTGAGGCAAGGGGAACTGCTTGAGCCCAGAAGTTTTGGGACAAAATGTAAATGGTGTAGAGCACCACATGGACAACTTTAAGAACACCCTTTATGGGTCAAAGAAGGTCATGTGGGCCAGTGAGAAGACAGCAACCTAAGACAAAGGTGGCCCTGGGCATAAATAGCCCCTCAACCAAACACCACAAGCAGAAAATCAATTCCTGTTGCTGGATATGAGCTCCTGGCTCCATAACCAGAACAGGTGTGTCTAGACAGGTGGAGATTCACTTTAGGGAAACACGGGGCCCAAATTCTTAATGCAAAGTTTTACTTGAAACCAAACAACAAAAGCAAAACGGCAAGCACTACCAACTACTATATTTCAAATGTATACAGACACTATTAAGATGACTAAAAAGAGAACTTAATGTAGTTGTTGATCACATTTTTTTTTTTAAATGAAAGGACACTAAAGATAAACCACTTACAACTGCTGACAGGAAAACAAAATTTGCTGCCATTTAAAAAGGGTTCTGGGCTGGTGAGATGGCTCAGCGGCGTAAGCGCCTGCCTGGCAAGCGCGAAGTCCTAAGTTCGACTCCCGGAACCCACATATGAAAAAGGGGCCGGTGATATCGTTCAGCGGCACAGACGCCTGCTGGCGTGCAAGGTCCTGAGGTTGACCCCCAGTACCCACCAAAAAAAAAAAGAAGTTATTTTACATCCAGTCCAAACAGATTATTTCAGAAGCTGAGCGATATCACCAGCCCTTTCTTCATATGTGGGTTCCGGGAGTCGAACTCAGGACTTCGCGCTTGCCAGGCAGGCGCTTACACCACTGGGCCACATATACAATGATGGTTCCATGAAGACTGCAATAGAGCTGGACAATTCTTATCGTCCAATATTTCTACAGTACCTCTTCTGTTTAGATACTTGCATACACAATACTAACCACTGTGTTACAACTGTCTCCAGCATTCATCTAGTAACAAGTTGTAGGGCTCAAAAAGCGCAGGAACATCAAACTATCCATACCATATAGCCCAGGTGTGTAGCAGACCATCCCATTTAGGTCTGTGTAAGTCCCTGCTATGACCATTTGCACAATGACAGAATCAACTAAGGACACATCTTACCACACATCCCCGTCATTAACAATGCATGAGATTTTAATGCATTATTTCAACTGATTTTTGCAACAACGCTTTCAGGTGGGTGGCAGCTGTATACCCATTTTATGAGTAAGAAAACAAAGGGTTAGAAAAGGCTCAAGTGTTGACGCAGAAATATGTCAAGAGAAAAAAGTTCCCTAAAGGAAAATGCACCAAAAACAAACTAATGCTTTTTCTTAAAAATTACTGAAACAAAGCAGCTCAGGCCACTATCACACTACTGTCCTAATCATGTGTGTTAGCAGCCACTCAGCAAAGGTAGCAAACGCACAAAAAGACATAGCTAAGTGAGAAAGCAGACAAGCGCAACCCAAGTGACTCCTGCTTTGGGGCCACATGCGTGACAGTGGGGAAATGTGCCTTTTAGGGACCCTTAAATGGCAGCACCTCTGCTGCTTAGCCTCCAGCCTCTGCCACGCGGCTGTATGGTCCCCATTTAATCAGTCAGTGGTAGGGGAAATCTCTGAGCAGCTGGGGAGGAGCTGGACAATGGCTCCTCTGCCTTCCTTTCTCCTCCTGTACCCCCTCCACCCCACCAGTGAACACAGCACTTTCATGCTTACAAATTCTCAGTAATAGGTAAAAACGGCCAATCCAGCGCAGACACAAAAATGAATAAATAAGTGAAGATTTATAAAATTAAATGATGAGTTTATGCCACCATTAGTGTAGAAATATAGATCACATATACCTGAATATGCAAAGAAAGTTAAATTATGATGCAATCAGTGTTATCCTATAAAAATGAAATTAACAAAAATAGTCTATTAGAGAAGACATCTGGCGCATCATGGCAAGAAACGTTAATGATATTGTCTGCAACCCCGTAATCAATTTTTTCTCCCAGCAGCTCTCTCATTACACTGTATTAGATCTGTGTGCCTGCAGAATTTATGAGCGCTCCACACACGGGGGAGGGGAGCTCTGCCAACTGGATCCGACTCAGACCCAGCATAAATGACTTTGGCAGCGCGACGCATCATTAGAGAACAATCCACACAGTTAGCTCTGTGCAGCAGCAGCATCTTGACTGAAAGAAGATTTTGCATCTGACTACAGCATCTTCTACAACCTACGTGTGATGATATCAGTGCTCTACCAATCTGGAATTTATTTAAATCCTCAGTGGACATGAATACTATTGCTTCTGAAACATAAATCCTGGCCATCACTAATGCTATTACACAATGTTTACTAAAAATCAGTGTTATGGACAAAATTTAAAATCCATTCAGCAAATCCTAGTTGGTACTGTGGTAAATAAAACAGTCTAACACTGACACTATCCTAATTAGAGAGTAAATAAAGGACCAGGCTGAAAGATAAATTCATTTCTTAGATACACATAGGAACAAACAATAAAGGCTAAAGACTTTTTTTAAACAGGGTCTCGCTATGTAGCCCAGGCTGGCCTCGAACTTCCAGCGATCCTCCTGCCTCAGCCTCTCAAGCACTGGGATTACAGACGTGTGTCACCACGCCTGACTTGGAACATTTAGAAGTAGGTAGTCAGGACTCTACTAACTCGTCCCTTAGGATGTCAATACAGCGGTATTATCCCAGGGATAAGAATTAGAATTCTACTCACTACACTGCGTTCTACCTTCTGTTGTACATGACTATTATTTCAAAGAAACCCAGAGCTTCGATAATGTGAACCAGTTGGGTTGTTCTGAGGGGAAGGGTTCCCCTTAATTCTTGAGTCATTACAGCTACTATACAAACATGCTGTTACTGCTGTAATCAGCACTCCTGATCTTGTTACTGCTGTCATCAGCCCATCTCTGCTGGCTTGGTCCTCTTTCATGGGACACAGAATGAAAGCTCTGGTCTCCCAATTACAGCTTCCCTGTGCGCAGCACACTGCTGCCCAGTGAGTCCCAGGGTGCATAGCCTTGGCAAGAAAGTTTGCCTGGAGGGAAAAAAGACTGCAAGTTCTTCCTAACACATAAAAATTTCAACTGGCATAACCTTCAAGGGTCATGACCTGGCCCCATCCCGTATCCCAGAGCTCTGCCTCCTGAGACTCACTGACCTATGTCCTTCCTTGATGGCCTTCAGGCCAACTGGCCTGGGGCAAGACTGTGTCACTACAGGGGCAGGGTGCCAGGTGCACCTGGAAGACTCCCGCACTCTGCTTGCCACCAGCTCCTCAGTCCTGCCCCCAAGTGCTGCGGCTCATCTGGAGGACTCTGTCCTTAGTGCCACGACAGGAGTATCACACACTGCAACTGAAAGGGTAAGCAGAGATCAGCACCACCCTGTACTGTGTGTGCATTCACTCCTGTTTGTAAGAAGGCTTCATCCCACAGTCAGATTACACTTCACTAGTGATAACAGCGGTCTCGAACCCTCAGTTCAGAACAAACACCTATCTTTCAGAAGCTGCCGTAAGTCCTCCTACAGGAAGGGGAAGGAAGACAAGTGCATACACACCTTTCCTGAAAGGGAAGCTACCCTGCACAGGAAGGACCCTCGTGGCAACCACTACCTGGCCTGCATTCAGGGGGAAGAGCACCACAGCCAGTGCATCCCACTGCACCTTACCGCGCCCCATCACTGCCAAGGCACAGATCACCAGAGTACAGCCAGAAGAGCCAGGGCTGCGGTGCCTTTGACGTATTTATTCTAGATCCAGCATTACAGTAAGCCTCTCTGTTTGTAAACAGCCTCTACAAAACATCCCCTGACTGTACAGCACTCCAAACAGTTTCAATTCATGGGCCAGAGGCCTAAAGAGCCTGGGAAAACGCACATTCCACACATGGACTCGAACTTACCCCCTTTTTTCCCCATTTCAGTTGCCAACATCCATACTCACTGCTGATTGCCAGCTCCTGCTCCTTGCAGCAGCCCAGCATGCTCTCTGCTGGTGCCAAAATACCCTCCAACCAAACCCCACTAACTTCTGGAACTGTCCTAGAGGGGTAAGGCAAGTCCCGTATTTTGCTTCCTCTGTGCATGTACTTGTTACTCCTTTAAAAACACATATAATACAGCACATTTTTAAAGGGGCTCTGGGAAGGGAGGTAATATTCCTATTTTATACCCTATGGGATATAAAATACTGATAGCTTTTAAAAACGGGATTCTCCTTACCCCTACAGGCCCTCTCCCGGCTTCAGAAAGATGCTGTGGCAGCTGTGATGCCACCGGCAGAGAGCATGCTGGGGGTTCACACAAAGCAGGAGTTGGAGATCTGCAACAGGCCTGGGAGTTGTGGACCTAAAAAAGAAAACAGTTTTAAGTTAACATGCCCAATGCCCCTCATACCCTGGTTATTAGGGGCACTCAGCACACAAGTAGGCATCTGCAAAACTCCTTCAGCAGATGTCTCTGAAATCTCAGAGCAGTTGTTCTACCACTAGAGTTGAGCTTCACATCAATCAGAGCTGTTTCCTTATTTCCGTGTGAACAAACGTACGACCCTTCTGCTCCACAACTTAGTGTGGGTCCTGTCATAAACTGTATGGTGTGTGCCCCTCAAAATAACCACCTTAAGATGTGACACAGCACCAAAGCACAGTAACAGTGACATGCTTTGCTTATAATAGAAACAAAAACGTCAAGTGTCAAATAAAACAGTAAAATAAACCACAGGTGGACAAACTAGGCTTTCAGAAGAATTTCTAATGTGAGAGATGCTAGAAGCACAAGACACACTTAATAAAGAAATAGTCAAAGCATTAGAGCAGCCAAAGAAAGACCCTGGTACTTTCTCAAAGTCTTAGTTTAATTTTGAAAACTTTAGGCAAGGTAAATAGACAGAGGCTTAAAAGCAGATTTTTATAAAGAGAGTGTGTATATTCAAATGAGTTTTAAAATTCTCAAAATGCCCACAAGGTGAGGATAACGGACAGACACAGAGTATAAAGTTCAAGACGGTCATTATTTCTTCTAGAAGCAAAACCAAGTTAGTAAGTACCACATCTTTTTTTTTAAACACTTAAAACAAGTGAAAAAAGAGTGGATAGCAACTTCTGAAAGCCAGCAGTCCTTCTAAGTATCAGAAAAGATACTTCAGACAATAGTTTGAATAAATAGCCTTTCAAATATCCTATAGAGCACACAACTTTTTTTTTAATTTAACCAATCCGATTTCGTATGGTATTACATGAACTTTAAAAATCCACAAAATCGGGGCCGGTGAGATGGCTCAGCGGCTTAAGCGCCTGCCCGGCAAGCGCGAGGACCCGAGTTCGACTCCCGGAACCCACATACGAAAAAGGGGCCGGTGATATCGCTCAGTGGCACGGGTGCCTGTTGGCGCGCGAGGTCCTGAGGTCGTCCCCCCGGTACCCACAAAAAAAAAAAAAAATAGACAAAATCAGGGCTGGTGATTTAGCTCAGCAGCGTAAGCACCTGCCTGGCAAGCATGAGGTCGAGTTCGACTCCCACTACCCGCATTAAAAAAAAAAAAAAAAAATCCACAAAATCTAAATACTTATATACGAGAACCTCTGTTCTAAAATTTGTTTAAAAAAGTTAAGCAAACTTTTTAATATTAAAACATTATTTATGTATCTTATAATTATTTTTGAAAAACAATCTCTCTCTAACAACTTCTATAAACCAGTATTTTAATAAAATCCATTAACTACTTATGTTTCTATGCTTCTTTTAATACCCTTCCTAAAGACAAACACCAAAAAAATAAGCTAATATTGGGAATATCTTTCTCATGGTCACTTTCTTTACCTTCCTTTCTCCCAAGATTACCACCTGGAATACATCCTTGGCTTCTCACAGTAAACTTTCTGCCCTGTCAGTCCCTGATTCCCCAGCTTCAATGACAACACAGACGGCATTTTAGGTGGCAGTCACAACCTTCTCCACCACATGCTTCCCTCCTCCCCCTGCCAGCACTGCAAATTCCAAGCAAAAAATTCACTTCAATTGTGCACTCAAATGTACAGTGTGTTCAACATTTTTCACCATTACCATCAAAATAAAAATGAATTTCTGGTTAATTTCTTGTACTAGGAATTCAATTAACCAGAATTCAACTTCAAATCTCAAATTCAAATCATCATTCATTCAAACTAAGAGTTTTAAATTTTTTAAAAACTTAGTAAGCAATTCTAAGTACCTTGCCATTATTTTAAATATGCAAGTAAAGTAATCATTAAAACATTAAGCATTAAAAATTGGTCTTTTCAAAGAGAACCACCGTTCTTACTAATCAGAAAACAATGACAGTGTTTCAGTTTTCCTAATTTTCTCTCAGGAATTCTAATGGTTTTCATGAGACTATTTTGAGTTGGTTCTTAATATAAACATCCACATGTACATATACACACAAATTACAAATTTATAGTTCTAAGGAACCAAGGTTGAATAGGGCTTCATTCATATTCTTGCACAGATCTCTGCAAATATCAGACTGTCCTAAACTTTCTTAAGCTCCTTCGAAAAAAAATTAGAATACCTAGGATTTTCTGCATGAAAACAATTTACATATAGATACCAAACTTGGTAAATAACATTTTTAGATAAATATTTTATGGCAATACATACAATTAAATATATAATTAAATAAAGCTTCAATGTTTTCTTAGAGTCCTAAAATCCAATTAAATTATGAGAAATTACCCAATCTCATAGCACAGAACTGTGCACGATTAAAACTTTAGATGCCAGTGGTCCACCCTGTCCATCAGCGAAGAGTGAAAACAGACTGCTGAGAAGCAGAGGAAATGGTGTCAGTAAGATACTCCCAAAGCCTCACTGTGATTTCCACCTGGCCGAGTACCTCTCTATCCACTCCTAAACTGACGTCCACATTATGCGAAACAGATGTGGTAGCTTAAAAAAAATCTTCCACCATCATTACTCTATAACTGAGATGGGGAGGTGAACAGATACCCAACAACCTCCTCCTCCTCCAACATGTCCATCTAGCTCCTAGCTAAGGTATGCAATTCCACCAGTAACACTTACAGAATTAAATATGATTACAAACGCAAAGGACATTTAGTCTTTGCACAAAATATGGAGGTAACCCCTGTACTCTACCACACTTTTTTTTTTTTCCCTGTTCTGTTTTGTTTTTGTTTTGAGATAGGTGCTCACTATGTAGCTAGGCTGGCCTCTAATTTTCAATCCTCCTGCCTCAGAATCCCAAGTAGCTGGGATTACAAGTACACACCACTAAGCCGAGCTGATTTTGTGTTTTGTTTTGTTTTGTTTCCCACCAGTACTGGGGACTGAAGCAAGAGCCTTCACACTGAGCTACATCCCCAGCCCTTTTTCATTTTATATTTTGAGACAAGATCTCACTAAGTCACTAAACTCCCAAGGCTGGGCTCGAATTTGCAAATTTCCTGCCTCAGCCTCCCAGAGTGCTGGAACTATAGGCCTGTGCCACTGTGTCCGGCTCCTACTCTACTTTCATACAAAGCTGACACAAGCAAGATTGCCTTTTTGTTTTTTGTTTTTTTTTTTTTTTGGTGGGTACCGGGGGTCGACCTTAGGACCTCGCGCACCAGCAGGCACCCGTGACGCTGAGCGATATCACCGGCCCATTTTTCATATGTGGGATCCGGGAGTTGAACTCGGGCCCTCGCGCTTGCCAGGCAGGCACTTATGCCGCTGAGCCATCTCACTGGCCCAAGACTGCCTTTTATAACAAAGAGAAAAACAGGTGCAGCTGCTAGAAAAACACTCTGGCGCCAATTCAGAAACATGCACCATTTCTTACTTAGAAAGCACCGTATGCTGTCCCCTATAAATATGGACGATTACCATGTGTCTATTTTTAAAATTAAGGAAAAAAGGAAATCATAGTATAAGAAGAATACAACCACAATGATGCACTCGTTTCTGACAGACAACTAAGCTAATGGAAAAGACCAACTCTGTTCTGAAAGACAGTCTCACCTGTCCATTCCACGAGTTCTTTAAATAATTCTTTTTTTTTTTTTTGTGGGTACCGGGGGGTCGACCTCAGGACCTCGTGCGCCAGCAGGCGCCCGTGCCGCTGAGCGATATCACCGGCCCTTTTTTCGTATGTGGGATCTGGGAGTCGAACTCGGGCCCTCGCGCTTGCCGGGCAGGCGCTTAAGCCGCTGAGCCATCTCACCGGCCCTTTAAATAATTCTTAAGTCTGCACTACACACTGTACTAAAAACACTTGGTAATAAACTGTAAGGTTTCTGCTTCACTACTTAACACTATACCCAAATCACAAAGCTGTAACTGGGTGGTAATGACCTTTACACAGGGCACAACTCAAGAAGCTAAGAGGAAGAGCAGTACAGACAGAAACTCGATTTTGTAGGCCTGGCTTGAGGGACCACCAGAAACAAGCAAAACAGTCACTGTTTCACACAGAAACTGATCACGGCTCCCCAAAGCATTTCTCATAACAGGCGGCCTTTTCTGGGATTTTCACTTAAGGACTAAGGCCTCATTTATCTTTACTAAAAACCAGCATATAGAAAATTCAAACAGAATATAATCACACCTTAAAAGTGCTTTGACTTTGGTTATATTCATTTAAACTCCTGAGGAAAGAAACAGACCTAATTTTTTAAAAATAAGTATTTTTAAAGAAATAGCCTTATTATTTAAATACATAAAATACCACATACTTCAGGCCAACCAAAGGTAAATTAGCAGATTTCTTAAGACTTTTCTGATAGATATAGGATTAATTTGTAGTAAATTCATTTTTTCAAACAACTACAACTAAAGGGTTTTTCTTGTTGTTGTTGTTGTTGTTGATGTTTTAACTTACCCAGTGAAATTTCCCCACTGAAATGTTTTTTTTTATTATTTTTTTTTTTTGTGGGTACCAGGGGTCGACCTCAGGACCTCGCGCGCCAGCAGGCGCCCGTGCCGCTGAGCGATATCACCGGCCCCTTCTTCGTATGTGGGATCCGGGAGTCGAACTCGGGCCTTCGCGCTTGCTGGGCAGGCGCTTACGCCGCTGAGCCATCTCACCGGCCCTCCCCACTGAAATGTTATTTCAGTCAATATTCAATATTTACTCTGGACATTATGTTCAAGCAATGTGCTAAGCACATAGGACTCATTAGTGCAGAGAAGAGAAACAGCATCTGTCCTTGCAAAGCACAAACCTAGAGAGCCAACTACACCTTGACATCATGATCACTGTTATTCTGTGGGGCAGAATAGGGGCAGGACAATTTGTAGGTCTGACCTCTCAATCTAAAAACCACCTTCTGGCAAGGCAGGTCTTTACATCCCAACTGCATGGGTACATCAAGGCAAAGTTCAAAGGACTGGCTTGCCCATGAAAATAAAAGATAGTTACTGACGGCATGGGGACAGGAACCCAGTCAACCTGTAATCAAAATCCAAACTCTCAACTCTTCTTCATCTACCACCTTTCGGCGCAACCCCAGAGCTACACATCTTACAATCTGAATTAGCCATGTCAAATTAAAGCAGATTTCCTCCCTCAACTGAAAAAGGCTCTAACACAAGATTTACCTACTATTAAAATGAATGCTCATTTCCAGAATGTCCACAGTCCATACACTCTGCTCTGTTCGGTGTGGTGGCAACAGTCAAACTGGACATAAACAACTATGGTGAATAATGCATAAATCTGGTAATTGATGGTGTGCACATAATGTGCCCAAAAGTGGAAACTAATGAAGTCTCTACTTGATGTCTCCTATGTTTCTAACAAAAAATGAGAGGCAATTAAGTCATTACTAATAAAAAAAAATTTTTGAGACAGGGTCTCACTGAATAGTCCAGGCTGGACTCAAACATGTGATTTTCCTGCCTCAGCCTCTCACAGTGCTGGGATTACAGACATGCGCCACCACGCCTGGCTTAAATTTTCTTTTTCTTTTTCTTTCTTTCTTTCTTTCTTTTTTTTTTTTTTTTGTGCGTACCAGGGGTCAAACTCAGGACCTCGTGCGCCAGCAGGCGCCCGTGCCGCTGAGCAATATCACCACCGGCCCTCTTTTCATATGTGGGTACCAGGAGTCGAAATCAGGACCTCGCGCTTGCCAGGCAGGCACTTATGCTGCTGAGCTATCTCACCGGCCCTTAAATTTTCTTTTTAAACAAGGAAAAACAGTTTCTTACTCACAACCTCATGCTTGCTGGGCAGGCGCTGTGCCGCTGAGCTATATCCCCAGCCTTACTGCTTCTAATCCACACCTGAGAAAGTAAATTTGGTGAAGAGAGCAATTTCCATTGCGTGAAACCTAAGTTGAAGATCATTTCTCTGCAGCCTTCTACTGTTGTGCTGTCAGCAAACAAATGGATAAAAACTGACAGATGATGGTCAGCTTTTGCAGTAGGGTTATGGGTAGAGACCAGAGATCAGAGAGAAATCTCAAGTACTCCCCACACACACCAGCTGCTCCCCACACACACACGGCAATGAAACAGATGGGATATGGTATTAACACATGAATAAATCTTGCCCCACATTCACAGCAGACGCGGAGATGTGTCTTCACCAAGGTAACCAATGTAAGCACCCTGAACTACTCCACATTCACAACAAGCACTGAGAACCTACTCTGGTTGAAACTTAAAGCGTACAACAGCAAGCTCCTCCCCAGAGAAGCACGACACCCTCAGTCAGCTAGCAGCCCACCGACACCACCAGCCCCGCCCTCACCACAGTTCCGCCTCTCTGAGGGTCTCTAGACCAGGCTTAATTTCAAAGACTATTTTCCCAGTTTTCATAAAAATGAATCCATGATATTTGCCTAAAATAGTATTTGTAACAATTATATATTCTATCTGGAAACTCATTTGCTATCACAGCTGGAAAAGTTATATAAGCTACACTTATATAACTCCAGGAGGCCAAAAATTGTACTTCCTTCTGGTGTATGAATGAGGGCAACTCAAACATTCATAGAATTCCCATGAAAAAAATGAAAAAAAAAATTTCTGTGGAATATTAAAGAAATGGCTTCAATTATTGACCTTTGAATAAATTAGGTGGGAGTTACTCTGTAAGGAATTCCTTCGTGTTATACTGAATCAAAATTACTAATCTCAGTGATTTTCTTTGTTAGCATTCTCAGACTCCATGATTATTTCTAGGTAGCAGATTATCTCTAGAATGCTTAAGACTTCTATGAAAAGGGGTTTCTATAAAAAGGAATTTTACTGATGTTACTAAAAGCAAGGGATACATTTTCCTTTTAGGAAAGCGAATAGCTTTCTCCCGTCAATCCTATTGAGAGTATTCTCCAAAAAAGCACTGACATCTAATAATGCCACAAACTGTACGTTCAATTAGAATCTAAGATTGCTGAAGGAAAGAACAGTATTTCACACTTGTTGGCCCCCTTTATAGTGTCGAGTTCAATGAACAACACAAAAGCAAGGTTTTTAATAAATGCCAGTTGGAAGCATTGATCATGGCCCAAAACATTCCTAAATGGATTCTGGCTGGGTCTCAATACTCCTTGATGATCCCCAACTCAAGCAGGAACAAAACCCTCAGGGCAAACTAAGTCACAGAGTGACTGAGAAAACCTATGGAAGGGCAGAAGACAGGATTAGAGATGCTACACTGGGCTCGGTCAGCTTCGATGAATGGAGATCCACTCAATCTAAGCCCAAGTAAAGGCGCGCACTACAGGATAACTCGAGAACTCAGCAGAGAGAGGAGATGGCCATGCAGTTCACTTCCCTCGCGGCCCCTGCTTTCAGTAATCTAACATGTGACCTTGCCCGTGTTTGTCCTAACCTTGTTGCCGTCATTAGGGTATCTCTTGATTCATCTCTGTCAGCTCTGCCCCTCTGCTAACTAACTCAGTTTCTCAAATCTAAATGCGGGGTGGGGGGTGTTAAACTGGAGAGTGAACCCAAGGCCTCCACACTTAGCTATAGTCCCCAGCCCATTTTTTAGCTTGATACAGGTCTCACTAAGTCACTAGGTTGCCTACGCTAGGTTTGAATTTGAAATCCTCCTGTCTCAGCCTCCCAGAGGGCTGGGATTATAGGCCTTGTGCCACCATGCCCAGCTCCAAATCTAAATTCTTAAAAAGAAAACTGGCTTCAATTAATCTTTTAAGCCAAAACAAAATCATAGATTGCCATTTCATATTATTATTGTTTTAAAGAGCTAAATATCGGGGGCCGGTGATATAGCTCAGCGGCATAAGCAATTGCCTGGGAAGCACAAGGTCCTGAGTTCGACTCCTGGTACCTGCATATTTAAAAAAAAAAAAAAAGAGCTAAATATCTTGCCAGCTATTTCATCATTATGAGATAGGTACACAAATGTATGGTGCCAAACAGCTTTATTTAACTGATATTCCTCATTCTTCCTGCTTCTCATTAAGCACATACTGTCCACTTCACCTCCGCAGCTAGCTTGAAGTCTGCTTTTGACTACTCCCTCTACAGATAACTTCAGTCAGTGTACTCAAACAAAACCAGACCTCCCAGTTTGGAAGTAAGCCCAATCAAATGAACACTTCCTTAGAGAATGAAAGCTTCTGAATGGAACACATAATTCACATGTCTCAAAAATGCTACCTTTAAAAACTCTGTTCAGTTAGGAACTTAATTACTCTGCACTATCGTAGCCTCCACCTACTCCTGTGGAAGTACGTGCTACAAATAAAGCTAGCAGTGTGGGACACCAGTGGCCTTATGATTTCTGATGGCTCAACATTAACAGAACAGAGCCATGGATCCCCTTTCCAGGGAAAAGAAGGCCACAGGACCGATCATCCGAATTGGGAAACTTCTGAAAGTGAGAGGGGAGACTGTTCATATAGTCTGGCCAGATCAAAGACGTAAAGCAGGACATGGAGGTGGCTGTTTTATGCGTGGACACAGATGCTAAGGGAGTGCACCGGCAGGGACTGGATGACAGCCCAGGCCTCCACATAAAACGCAGCCTCTCACCTCACATGAAACCAGTTCATGAAATGTTGCCCAGGGCCTCAAATTTCAGTCACTTGGCATCACGCTAACACAGCATCCATGACTAGAGGACGATGTCTCCCCACCCCCATTTCTCACTCATTAGCTTCTGCTTTCTTTAATGCTGTCATCTTACAACAATTTCAAACTGTGATGTGTCCCATAAAGCACACCACCCAGTTCTTTTTACAGTCCCCAAATATGCCTTATTCTCTAATATCCACCATGGAAAAATGGTTAGCTTTGATTTCTGGTGTAAACAAAGAATTATGTCTCAGTTACAATCCCAAACCAACATTTTGTTTCATAACAGCTAAAAAGATAAAATATGTAACTATTCAGCATTTCAAAGCTATTGGATTTTTCTTTCCATTTCTCATTGTTGCACTTGCCATGTTACTTGCTGCAGGCAAAACCAACTCCAATTTCTTCTTTTTAAAATCTTGTGGAGAAACAAAGCATATTTCCTTCTGCTCATCTCTTCCCTTATCACTTCAGTAAACTAGACAGGAAAAAAATCTTGATTATCCTCATGTATTTGGTTATTTTTTCATAAGAAGTATAGAGAACCAAAGAAAAAGGGAAAACTACATTTCTTCCAGAAGCAAATATTTCATCATCCCCATTATTCTCACACAACTACAAGTTATGTACTGAATACAGAACCTCGAACAAAAACATAAATATCAATGTATGATTTAGAAAAAGGTATCTAAACATACTGCACCCTGCTTCCCACTTGCTTTTGCAGACAGCTTTAATGTGCTGTATTAGACCAGTACTGACAACAGGAGCTTCAGCTTTTACTGCTGTTAACACCCTGAGCAATTACTGTAACTCAGCAGAGCCTCTGCCCAGAACAGCAACGGTCACAGTATGATAACATTGCAGAAGAGATGCGTTCAAACATGAAAGTGCCTGATAATGTGCAAAAACAGAACAACAACAACAAAAAAGAATCTTTGTGAGGAAAGATATAATAAAGACTAAGACCTCCAAACATGCTAAAAATTCATACTGAAATGAAAACTGAACATAAAGCATTAGATTTACAAGATTATGGGGCCGGTGAGATGGCTCAGCGGCTTAAGCGCCTGCCCGGCAAGCGCGAGGGCCCGAGTTCGACTTCCGGAACCCACATATGAAAAAGGGGCCGGTGATATCGCTCAGCGGCACGGGTGCCTGCTGGCGCGTGAGGTCCTGAGGTCGACCCCCCGGTACCCACAAAAAAAAAAAAAAAAAAAAAAAACATACAAGATTAAACTGAAAGGCTACTACGCAAAACAACCACAGACATTATGAGCAGCCTACCAAGAATAATCAATCTGAGAACTAAGTGGCACCTTTGATTCTCCTTTCAAACAACAGGTGTTGGGGCCGGTGAGATAGCTCAGCAGCATAAGCGCCCACCTGGCAAGCACAAGGTCCTGAGTTCGACTTCCGGTACCCACATACGAAAAAAAGGGCCAGTGATATCGCTCAGCAGCACAGGTGCCTGCTGGCGTGCAAGGTCCTGAGTTCAAACCCCAGTACCCACCCAAAACAACAACAACAACAACAACAACAACAAAAACCCAGCAGGTGTCAAAAAAATCAATTGAGCCAGGGATATAGCTCAGTGGCTCAACGCCTGCTTGGCAAGTGCGAGGTCCTGAGTTTGATTCCCAGTACAAAAAAAAACCAGTAGGTGTGTGTTACTTATGCAATAACTTTTTAACAAGGAAAAATAATACAATCTGTTAACTAGCTGAGTCGTAATATACCATCTGGACACTTAAGACCACTGAAAATGATAAAAAGAGATAAAGGAGGTGCAGAGTTAAAGATCTTTTCAGGCTACACTACTTTTCTTTACACTGAAATACCACATACAGTATTTTCTAGAACACAAATATTGTCGATTTACAAAGGGTTTTGAAAATGGGACATTCACAAATACTGATATACATTCTCTACAAAGCCAAAGAATTAGAATTTATCTACACTTAAAGAGTATAGACAATGGTTCACAACCTCAAGAATCCTATCCCAAGATCAAAATGTTTCAGAAGATTCCCAAATTATACTACTTTGATACTATTTTCACATTGGTTAGTTGAAGAAAATAAATAAGGCAATTCTTAATTGTGTATTGTTCTTAAAAGTGAATTTTGAAAAAATACAACATATTAAACATGTAAAAAATAGTTCTATAGACACCTATACGGTAAATTTATTTACTTAAGTGTGAGAATGTTTATTTGCAGACCCATGCAAAATTTTTACAGACATCTAGAAACCCAAAGCCCAAAGTGTTAAGAACCTTTGGTCTAAAGACCAAGAGATTTCACAATGGGCAATATCCACACCGATGTACTCAGGAAAAGTTTTCAATCAGAAAGTGCAATATCTACGCATGCCTCCTCCCAAATTCTACCTCTGGGAGACCCCAAAAACAGGTTTAAGGTATACTCCATATCCAGCAAAATTATCAAAGAAAATTACAGTAGACCACAAGAAACTAGTGTCTGGCTAGTTCATACTATTTCCCCTACTGGTTAATTCCTAACTTGATATCAGGCTCTTAACTATGGCTGAGAAGAAATAAACTACTTCAAAAACGCAAGGGAACATGGAATTGTCAGAATAGCTACTAAAGCAATACACACTTCAGAAACATCGTTCACAATATAAACGCATTATAACACTGAGTGTTACAAAAGTGAAAAGATGAGACCAGCCAGGGCCTTCTCTCAGTGCACTGCCAAGAGGCAGTCAGCACTGAAGGCAGACTGGTTATCACATCAACTGTGATGGAGAAGCAATCAAAACAGACAGCCCATGGAACCAAAACAGAAAATACAGAGCAAAAGGAACAGCACATTAAAAATGCTTACCAGTTTGAAGTCTTGAATGCTACAGATGAAATACGGTGTGTTTGGCCTCCGACTCTCGATATACACACAGTCTTTAAAAGAAAAAGAAATTTTAAAACAATGGCATTTACCTTTACAGGTACAAAGAACCCATAAAGCCACTGCATAAGTAAATAAATGACATAGCACATACACACATCATAGTGTTAAAAGACATCTTCCCAAAGATATTAAGCTATAAATAACTTGAAGCTAAAGGAAAATACTCATTTCCTTCTTTTTGAGCCATTTTCTGATAATTTTAAAGAACCTGATAAAGCCTCAATAACGCGCCCCCCCCCCAGGCCACTCCCATAGAACTATCCACATCCAGAGGAACAAATTTAGATAAAAGGAATCACTTGCCCGGGATTGCACAGCAAGACAAAGTAAGGAAAGACTTATTCAGGCAGATGCTCTCATGTCCTCACAAAGAGATATGGCTTTGCCAAGTGCTACTTTATTTTTAATATTTTGTGAGAAAACAGACTATGCAAAGATGACTAGTTTCACTGTGTTACTAAAAAGACCTTTTCAGGCCGGTGAGGCTCAGCGGCGTACGCGCCTGCCTGGCAAGCGCGAGGGCCCGAGTTCGACTCCCAGAACCCACATACGAAAAAAGGGCCGGTGATATCGCTCAGCGGCACGGGCACCTGCTGGCGTGCGAGGTCCTGAGGTCGACCCCCGGTACCCACAAAAATAAATAAATAAAAATAAAAAGACCTTTTCACCTAAACCAAAAAAGAAAACTTATCTAATCTCTTGTGGATAGCTTACAATTAAATATTAACCTAAACACATTTTATTTTCTAATTGTAAAGAATACCAAGGAGCCAATCACAGAATAAAATAAACCAAATTACATTTTCTTCTGGGAAGAAGAGCACTTTTCTAAATTTCATTTGATATAGTAGTAGCTGGGCAATTATTACTGATGTTGTCAACAGCTGGAGTCCAAAAGGTTGCCTTTTTTTTAAATCTCATGCTAAGATACCACCACCACCACCACCCTGGCCCAAAAAAAGCAGGCTAAGGATATAGCTCAGGGGTAGAACACTTGCCTAGCATGTGGGAGACCATGGATTCCATCCCTGCAATGCCCACCCTCACTCCCCAAGCAACGGTTTTTTGAAGTAAAGCAGTGTCAATATAAAATTAAGACTCCACATTACAGCTGATGATCATCATAAAGCTTAGGGCAGGAATGTCTACATATTATTTACTGAGAAGTAAAGATATCCACAGTCAACCAAACCTTCTAGGGAGAGTGATCATAACACACTGAAAATGGTTTTCATTTTATTCCTTCCCCAGACTCTCCAGAATGAATGCGTCTGAGACTAACTCAAGTTCTTGACAACACGGGAAAATTCTTCTATTGTCTCATTTGTCATTATGTGTTAAAAGCCAAGAAAGAGAAAGGACTAAGCATTTGAAGTTATCTCTCCACTGGACAGACCAGTCCCACCACAAGCGCTAGCAGACCCACCAAGACTGAGATCACAAAGAAAGTTCTCACTGAAGGGCACATCCTCCAAGGAGACACTCTGCAGGACGTCGAGATCTTTGTACCCAAAAGTCACACAAGGAAAATAAGAAATCTAAATGTCACAGGTCTCCAACTAGTATCTCTACTTAGATGTGGACTCAAACAGAGATTCGATCCCTGAATCTATGCACAGCAGCTCAAGAATGAGTTATTAACTGAGCTTTTTAACTTATTCCAGGGTCCTAGAAGCTGAATAATTCAGCTTCAACATCCAGGTAGCATCCATTTAACAACAAGTCATCTTAAACGACAAGCTAGAGACCTTCACACCAGGACAAGTACTTTTCTTTATATCCCATATCTAGTATTTAAGTAAAAGCAGAATAAACCAAATACTCTAGATTAAAATGACAGCTCCACTTTACACAATTCTGGAATGACTCGAAGTCTTCATTTGTGTTCTAGTCCTGCTGTACTCACTTCCTGTATTCCAAATCTCTAGATATCATTTATATATTAATCTCACCCAACCTGAACACAAACCACAGTCTACATGCACTTGCCTATCACCTCCTATAGAAAAACCATTACTGTTCTCTCTCATGACACAAGACCATCACAGCGTATTATTTGCTGACATTAAAACAAAGAGATCTCTTCCTAATGACTTCCACTCTTGTAAGGTTCAAGCGATCAAAAAGAAGTTTTTGCTCACATTATCTGGCCCCACATCTGCATGCCATTGCTTTCCTAGGTTGCATTCTTCAAAAGAAGCACCAGTTCTTCCACCCGATCTCTGCCAAGTCCTTTTTCATCCCACCAGCTCCTGATCATACCAGTTTCATAATTAAATCTACGTTAGCAGCAGAGTGAATAAATTCTCCTGGCTCCTCTGCAAAAAAATGACACCACCTCCTTTTCTTTATATAACATTAGCAATTTACATTCCCGGTTTGTTAAGTTTTAGGCATTCAGACGGTCTGCACTGTCCGCACTGCCATCAATCTTGGGAGCTCAGAGAACCATACTCACTTCTACATTCTCCGGAATCACAAGGACTAATGTTCGACAGTGTGAGTAAAATCAGACAGAACTGAATTCAATAACAGATGTTTAGTGAGCACTACTACTTTGTTCTCTTTTAGACAGACAAAGGTTTTGTGTATTTTTTTTTCAGAACCATCAGAATCACTTTTACTATAAACCCTTTTGACTCTAAGACATAAAGCAACTATTACCTCGTACATTAAAAGGACTTTCCAGAAAGGGAGAGGGAAGCTATGTTCTTTTATCTTCTACTGCAAAGTTACAGGCAGGAAAACGACAGCCTGTAGCTACGCCCAAATGCAGCTGCTGGAGAAGGGAAGGAGAGGAAGATGCCGGTGAGTCAAGGCAGCCTCCGGAGCCTGTCTGCCTCAGCTCTCCTACGCAGCTGGGTTGTGGGTGCTGCCACAGGGGTACGGCAGTGTGAGAGAGCAGACCCTCACACCTGGTGTGTGGGATTACGGTGGCTACTTGTTAATGACCAGTCCCAGATAAATAGCTATCTCTTTTTGTTTAAAAGGTTACCATGGCAACCCAAACTGTCAAAAGCCAATGGTTTCATATGAGATCCCAATACACTAGGAATAGTAAACTGTAAAACAAGTGGTTGTGTCGAGTAACCTCTGTCAGTACTTTGAAACACATACGAAAAAAAGTCAGATAACCGCACTACAAAATTAACTGACAAAATGTAGAGTTCATTTGACATAACAGTAGCAAACTACAGATGAGATCAGGGATAATACAAACTAAAATTGTTCAAGCCATGTGAAGGGAATATACTGTTTTGAAATGATTTGTCTAATTTACATTTAAAATAAAAGCATTTAAAATTATTGAAGAGTCAATTTTTTCTATATAACTTTCCTGCAAAAATTAGGGTGATCCAACTAAAAGAGAATACTTTCTTTAAAAAAACAGTTCAGAATTCAAGTCTCACAGAAAAAATACCTACTTTTTGTTACTCTGAAAGTTATCCAAAACTAGATTAAATTAAGGTCAAATACTCATCAGAAGTATTTCCCCCATCTCATTAATCAAGGAGCTATTTAAGAAAATAATTTATACAAATGTTTATAGTTGAAATAAAAATAAAATGGCTTATTTGGGAAGGGAAAGATTAGAACGTAAGTTGAGAGCAATGTTAAAATCTTACTTGGGGACCGGGGATATAGCTCAGCGGCACAAGCGCCTGCCAGGCAAACGCAAGGTCCTGAGTTCGATTCCTGGTACCCAAAAAAAAAAAGATCTTACTTGGAATGTATGCCTGGGAATTTTCTGAAGCCAAACTGGTTTGGCAAGATTTTTATGCAACTTATAACTGCATGGACTGTCTAAGACTGGTTATAAAACTGGTTTTAGTCAGCTAGATCAAGGATCCCAGACCTGACACCCCCACAGCCTACACAACCACTACAGACATCTTTTGTTGCTCATGGTGTTTAAATAAAAAGGGCTTTTTCTTCATCAGAAAGCTAGTCATTTTGAAACAAATGAGCAAAGCTGATGCAACAACCCATTAAATAAATGCATAATGCACATTTTCAGAATTACCCACATTAAAACACATATTTACCAGATTGAACAAGCAGTTGCTGCAGGTTGTTAAAAATATATATTTTTTTAATCTTAAAATCAGCATGCCTGAAATAGGCCAGAAAAATGAAGGAGGCTATTATCATCAATATCAATTATTCCAAACAACACATGATAACTAATTTTTCTTTACTAGCAATGTCTGGAAATGAAATCATGAGTTTACACTGAGATTTATTCTGTATCAACCAGCCTCTGCATAGGAATGAATCACATTATTAAGTGACCTCAAATTCTTGTTAACAGGAAGCAATAAAGTCCATGATTTGGGCAATGATATTGAACAGGGGTGTTTCCGGCTGTTTCTCACAATCTCAACATAGCTTTGTGTCCAAGAATCTATTGTGCCATCTGCAAACAACAGAGCACTCGCTCAGCTGGGAAAGGAAGTCAGCCAAAACTTGAAGACAAATTCTCAAGGTGAAGAAAGCCCTCTCTGCTTTTTAAACCCTCAGCAAATCAGCAGGTTTATGTAAACAGAGCAAGAGCTCGCTCCTCTCAAGGATAAAAATAACAGCACAGCCTGCCGCATCAGGCAGTTTGTCACCACGAAACACAAAGAACCTGTCAGCTTCTTCCCCGACAGCCTTCTCGCCAAGCAGAGTGGACACTTACTTTGCCCCCTAATTTAGCAAGCAGCATTGTGCACCCTAGCATTAAAGCTGCCATCAAAATACACTGGTAATGCTCAGCTACTGCTCTGCCCCATAAAGAAATTTCCTCTCCATTAATGTGTTTCCACCTATGAATCTCTGAAATACTTTTTTTTTCTTTGCAAAGCATGGCAGTGCCACTCTAATGGAATTTCCAATAGGACCCCGTTCTTGTAAAAAGCATGTATGAACAAAGCCTTTCTCACAAAAAGATTTTCCAGAGATACAGCTGGGTGGCCCAGCTGTGAACACAGGCAATTGACTCTCAGAAGTGTTCTGCATTTCTTTTCATTTCTCTTACATGGAATTTACCCTTGCTACTGGGACTCATAAAGGGTACCAGAAGGTCCATCTAATATCGCAGAATAAAAAGTTCACCAATATCTCTCCAGTTAATACAGATGTCTGCCAATTCCCAAAACAGAAAAAGAGCATGTTTGTGTGTGTGTGTGTGTGTGTGTGTGTGTGTGTTGGAAACACTGAAATCCTGTCACCCAAAGGCATTGACATACTGCACAACCTCTAGCAAGCCTCCCATTTCTACATTCCCCATCTGCAAACAGCCAACCCAGCCCAGATCCTCAACTCTAAACAATACCGTATGCTCTACATAGTAAAACTCAGAATTTATATGAGAAACAAAGGAATGAAAAAGTGATAAGTTACATGGGATACCAGGCAGAACACTGCCATACTCTCATCAATATGAACAAAAAGAATTATGTTTCCTAGTAAACATTTCTTTAAGGAATAACTAAAAGGAAGCTTATTTTTAGATTTCTGCTAGATAGGTTCTTTCACTGAGAGAGGATACTAACTGTGTCTGGTAATAATGGAGAGCTTAAAAGGGAAAAGGAAACAAACACTGGAAAAACAGCATCTCAGGGCCGGTGAGATGGCTCAGCGGCTTAAGCGCCTACCCAGCAAGCATGAGGGCCCGAGTTCGACTCCCGGTACCCACATACGAAAAAGGGGCCGGTGATATCGCTCAGCGGCACGGGTGCCTGCTGGCGCGCGAGGTCCTGAGGTCGACCCCCCGGTACCCACAAAAAAACAAAAAAAAAAAAAACAAAAAAAACAGCACCTCAGTAATTGAAACCTTCCTGATTCTGTACTTTATTTGTGTTTTGACTCTGTTAACTGTTTACAAAATTGGCTACATCATCTTAAAGATTAGAAACTCAGGAGCTGGTGAGATGGCTCAGCGGCATAAGCGCCTGCCTGGCAAGCGCAAGGGCCCGAGTTCGACTCCCGGAACCCACATACAAAAAAAGGGGCCGGTGATATCACTCAGCGGCACGGGCACCTGCTGGTGCGCGAGGTCCTGAGGTCGACCCCCAGTACCCACAAAAAAAAAAAAAAAAAAAAAAAAGATTATAAGCTCAGTGGGGAAAAAAATCTCAGGTAACACATCACTGGTTTCTTTTTAAACTTCATAACAGTTGAATTTGTGTAATGAACTGAAATGTCTTTTGATTCCTAACTAGGGCTACAAGACTTACATGGACTTTTGTGTAAACACAGATCACATACTTCCAGCCACCATTTATCCGTCTTTACCCTCACTGCTAACAAAGAAAATTAAATTATGAGGAGAAAAGGGTTGGAGAGAAAGGATGGGAAAGCACAGTCTAATAAACTAAAAGCAATTTGGCTGAAATTTCCAATTTCTCTTTTTCTAGAAATTAGGAAATCTTCAATTAACATAATCTTAAAGACTGACTAGATAATGATCTTGCTAATGTTAAGAAGTGATACACATAGTTTATATCTGAAGTAATGCTGTGGCATGACCCCTTTCTAAATCGATCCCATGCTACATGGGCTTAAGAAACCAGTAAGACTAGAAAAACCAAGGTCATCCTGCAAGCAGCAGAAATCTTACTAGTTATATGATATGCTAAATATTAGGCATGGTCTGACACCTGCATTTCCTAAGTGGAGAACATTTTGAGCACTCTCATCTCCATAGCTTACTATGAAAATATTCCTTTAAAAGCCTCCCTTACTCTGAGTTTAACATCCAAACTCCAATAAAGTGACGTGGATGTCTCTTATGGCTTTAACATGTGTTTATGCAAAATCTATGTGTCACAGAGAGAACTCAGGCAACCTAAGGAGGAAAGCATATTTCAAAACTTGGTGATGGGGTGAGATACAGCACTTGCCTAGCATTCATGAGGTCCTGGGTTCAATTCAAAACACCCTGCAGGAGAACACCATGCAGGTACAACCCTACCTTAACTCAATGACTCCAATCTAAAACTTACGAAGAAATTCTACTGTAAAATCTCTATTAAACAGAGGTGATTACTAAAGGAAATGCTGATGAGCCTTAACACAAAGACTAGAAGGGGCCATCGCTGAAATAATGCACGCTTAGGAAACCAATGCAGCACACTATACCCAGCATTCGAGAAGAAACTCATTGGTGACAGGTAGGCTCGTGTGGAATTCCTCTCTCCCCATATGGCTGACAACAAACAAACTGCTCATCCGATCTTCTGGTGACACATCCTGCAGGGCAGATTTCAAGCAACACTGCTTGCTCCTTTTCAGAAAACAACACACTGGGAGCGTGGGCTTTGCAATAAATGCTTCAAACCAATTTGCAGTGCTCACTGGAAATACACAGGAGAATTCACAATGCCTGGACTATAATTCTTATTTGGCAAATGATTTTATTATAAACTGGTATCACAGTGAATCCATTTTCTTTACTTTTTTTTGCTACTATTTAATGGACTGTCAGTCTAATTTAGATTTCATCTATTTAAACTCCTTCAAGCCTGGCTCCTGATTGTTCAGTAAATGGAACATATTTCTCTTCAACGAAATTAATGATAGCTCATTGTAGGCTGCAGTTCTCAATTTCGTAAAAGCAACTATTCCACAGTTCAAGCATCAAGCTACAAAATTTCCCACACCAATTATTTTTCTGGTCTTTATAGGTATCTACATCTTGGATGCCTTAATTATAAGACTAGTGTATATATACTAGTGTATATAAGACTAGTATATATCCAGTTAATATTCCTTCCCATTCCAATACTTACCTCCAACTTCCCACAGAGTCAGGACTGAACTATAACCAAGTGTGAGGAAACAGAAGTTTTATTGTCAGTCTGGACAGACAGAGGCTCAGATTTTGTTATCAAAACTAAAGTTTACTAGCTTTTTTTTTTTTCCTTATGATTGAATGATTTCCTTACATATTTTAGTCACAAGATCAACATTAAGGGAAATTTATTAAAATTAAACTAAATATACCCTATGGAACTGGAGGTACAAACCACATGGCATACACTAATATATATACTGAACTGAACTGCTTCTGAGATTGATATTCTGCTGAACAGAAATTTACTTCTGAGTTTTATTTACCAGACAACACAACAATCCACGAGTGACATTTCTTAAGTGATTAATTGGCATCTGCGCACCCGCACAGCTGTGTAGGAGATGCTTAAAAAGGAGAAAAAGGCATGCAAAGAAGCACCTTAAAAGAAACATCAAACCAATATCCAAATAATAAGGAAAGCACCCAGGATTTCCTGCCCCACCAGGGTCATAGAATAACAGGTTTCAATTCATTAAAAACAAAAAAGAAGGAAGGAAGGAAGGAAGGAAGGAAGGAAGGAAGGAAGGAAGGAAGGAAGGAAGGAAGGAAGGAAGGAAGGAAGGAAAGAAGGATGGAGAAGAAATAGAAAAAAACACAAATGCCCTTTTCCTGCCTTTCCTTGACTGGCTTTGGTCCTCCTGTCCAGCAGGAACATCCATCCTGCCCTGCCAGGCCTTTCTCGTGCGGCTGCACCCACCAGATGTGCTCTCCCCCTGCTTTGCCCCTCACAATCCTAGCCAACCTCCAGGACCCACGTCAGAGTTCCACGGCCTCCATGGCTTCCCCAATGGTGCCAACTGCTCAGCTGGCACTTGCTCACTCTCTGCCTATTACTAACATAGATTTTGAGTGAGTGAGTATGCAATTTCTCCCCATAAAATACAGACTCAAGAGCAAGGATCCTATTTTTGTAACCTGTCCCATAATACTTCCACAGAACACCTGCAATGTTACACACACAGAAGATTGTGCTCTTACTTCACTGGCTACTTGATAAACATGCTAACACTGTAACTGGCAGGAAACAACTCCATTAAAAATTCTACTAGCTTGCTCAAATTCTATTACCATTTCAGAGAGCTTCAAATTTAATCATTTGTTTTGATTTATGTGAACTTTTAAGAGAAAAAGAAACCTGTCTCCCAGCTCTCTAACCCTACCCACCCCTCTTCCTCTCCCTTGTATCACTGTTATTTTCATCTGGATTTTGCTGCTGTCCTTACTATTGTTTGATCAGGTAGTTTTTTAACTGAAGTTAAAGACTAAAGACATTCTAAGAATAAAACAGGGGCCGGTGAGATAGCTCAGTGGCATAAGCGCCTGCCTGGCAAGCGCGAGGTCCTGAGTTCAACTCCCAGTACCCACATATGAAAAAAGGGCCGGTGATATCGCTCAGCGGCACGGGTGCCTGCTGGCGCGTGAGGTCCTGAGGTCGACCCCCAGTACTCACAAAAAAAAAAAAAAAAAAAAAAAGACATATCTAGTCACTTTCACATTACTGCACGTGTATAAAGACCTCAGATTTTCAGTAATTATCTTCAGCCCACTGTGAATTACAAATGCCATTTCACAAATACTCAACAGGTACTTTGAAAAACTAATTCCACCTACCCAGTGATTTTCAATTATCTATCTCCTTGGGATTCTACATATAGTGATTTTGCTTTTAAACATGTAAAATATTTTCAGGCTGAAAAGCACTGGACAGGGCTATTTTGTCTGATAATGTGCCATCCATCTGTCACTTTTATCATCAAAATTAGCACAGATTTGAGTAAAGTAATAATATTGGAAGTACCTAAATGTTCCTTGATTCCTAAAAAGAGATTAAAGATTTTATTTATTGTTTGAGCCACTGGAGGCTCTATGTGTTTTCTATATGAAACTGCAGTCAGCACACTTCAACAAACGAGTGCAGCTGCTCTGGGCCAATGCAGCACGTCCTGAGAGCTTCGCTTTAGCACGATCCTTTTGTAATTTGTACCTTGGAAAAATCATGTTCTGAACATCTGCTGAGACAAAATGAATCAGAACTTTAGGGGGAAAAAACTAAGACTTCTTACCAAGACTACAGTAAAAAGTAAAACAGAACATAAAACTATTCTCTAAGAAACAAAATCATAAACTCATAAAACATTCAAGTACAGACTTACTGGGTACCATCAACGTTCCACTAAGTCCTCAAAATAATGAAGTGAATAAAAATGCTACTAATTAAAAACTAGACAGGAAAACTTAATTATGTCTTTAATAATTTTAACTGTACTTCATTTTTTTTGAGCCAAATATGCCTTCTCTCTTCTTCCTTAGTAACAGTGCATCTGGTGCTTAGCTGGGCACATGGCCCCTTCAGAATGACAATAACAGTTCTGGCCATGGAATACAAAAGACCCATATTATTTCATCTGTTGGAAACAAAATCTTGGGAAGAGAAAGAAACCCTGCTCTTCCCACCCTTCCCAATACCCTGAAAGCAAATGTATGGACTGGGATGGAACACAGGATGAGACCTGAGATGACACGAATAGAAGTCACGAACAATGGGACTAAAAAAGGTCTAACTGCAACTAAACAACAAGGCCAGAAATCCATAATCCCTATCACCTAAATCACAATTCAGCACTTTTGGATGCTGTACTCAAATCAATCAATCAATCAATCTCTCTATTCTGTGTGTGTGTGTGCGTGCGCATGTGTATTGCTGGGGATGGAACCCAGGGCCTCACACACTAAGCAAGCACTCCACCAATGAGCTACATCCCCACCCTATACACTTTCTTTTTTTTTTTTTTTTTGTGGGTACCAGGGGGTCGACCTCAGGACCTCGCGCACCAACAGGCACCCGTGCCGCTGAGCGATATCACCGGCCCCTTTTTCGTATGTGGGATCCGGGAGTCGAACTCGGGCCCTCGCGCTTGCAAGGCAGGCGCTTATGCCGCTGAGCCATCTCACTGGCCCTACACTTTCTTAAATGGGAAAAAATACTTAAATTATCTTCGTGGATAGCATTCAGGCCACTAATATTTTTTAAAAAGGAAAAGTTGGGAACAGAGGACTCTAGAAAGTACATTTAAAAGATAGAATACAGAACTTTTGAATTTAAATGGTGAAAACAGCTTCATTATATAGCATAAACTATTTTTTTGTTTTTGTTTTGTTTTTTGAGACAGGGTCTCACCATGTAGTCCAGGCTGGCCTCAACCTCACTAGGTAGCCAAGGCTGACCTCGAACTCATGGTGATCCTCCTGCCTCAGCCTCCCAAGTGCTGAGATTACAGGCATGTACCACCACACCCGGCTAGCATAAACTACTGCCTTCTATTAACATTAAGAAACAACCCCCAAGGGCCAAGAATGTAGCTCAGCGGCACAGTGCCTGCCTGACAAGCACGAGGCCTTGAGTTTGATTTCTGGTACGGGGAAAAAAAAAAAAAAGAAAGAAAGAAACAACCCCCAGATGCTGATCAAATGAGTTCACACTTTCCCCCTGAAGACTTAACGCTAAATCAAGTTCCCAGCAGACTCTACCCCAAGGTTTTACAGCAGTGGTACTGGGCGGCCATTTCCCCTCCTGGAAACCAGCTGGCACATCAGCAAGAGTGCATGTTGACTGGCACTACTGGTCTCCCTCTTTCTTGTTCCACTTCTGTATGGATCTGATTTCGGGACCTGAGAGGGAATGTGTGGCTGCTCCTTCTAGAAAACTACAAGGACTACTGATAAGCAAAATTTCTGGAATGTTGTTTCACTTATAAAATTTAAAAGAGCTACTCACCCAGCTACTGAGGCGACTGAGGCAGGAGGATCACCTGAGCCCAGAAGTTAAGAGGCCAGACCAGGCAGCACAGCAAGACCCCTCAGCAAAATCCCTCTTTCCTTGCCCCCCACCCCGTCCTCAACAATACTGACAACTGCAAAGAAGGCCTTAACACTGAGCTACATGCCCACATCTTTTCTTCAGTTTTTATTTTTAAACAGGTTCTCATTAAGTCATTTGACCTTTGTGATTCTCCTGCCTCAGCGTCCCAGAGTGGTGGGAATACAGGCAATGTACCACTACACCCAGTTAAGATTCCTCACATTAAAAAAAAGTTGCAATATAATATATGTACTTGTTAACTAATTCATTAAATAACAAGATTTATTAGAGATTATTCCCTAATAACCTCCATAACTCCAAAGTAGTAATGAAATATAAATATTATGTTTAGGTCTTTTTCTCTATGTGATGTGACCTAAGTATATCTATGATTTATACTGGTATCACAGGTACTGCCACTATTGCTATGGTTTATTGCCTGCCTTCATAATTGAATTGCCGGAATGCTGAATGTTATTTGAAATGTAGTGAATTAATGAAAATAAAGACATATTTGTCCCCAGCCAAACCCACAGTCCCCTGAATTCTACTCACAGTCTCCGTGGCTGTACACATACCCCAGGTCATGGAGCCCATTATTAATGGCATACAAAGCAGCAATAATGGTTCAGATTTATAATTACTGACATGGCAATAAATTCAAGATACATTAACAGGCTTATAAAGCTGCAAATACTATAATTCCACTCATTCACTAAGGAGAGCAACCATCAACAAATAGTAACAGTGGTTTAGTGGTTTTAATTTTTAACTTTTGCTTATCTGAATTTCTTAATTTTCATTCTTGAAAATGCATTATTTGTTCACCGAAAAGGAAAATTGCAGGAGGAAAATTACAGGAAGGAGGAATAAAAAGAAAGTCCTGTACCCAAACACCCTAAGGGTACCTACAGGGCAAAAGAAAAGGCAACCCATGAACTCAGGGGAGGTAACGTAAAAATGAACCACTTCTAACGATTACAGAAGATGTTGCAGAAATGCAGCCACACGTTCCCTCTCAGGTACCGAAATCAGATCCATACAGAAGTGGAACAAGAAGGAGGGAGACTAATGGTGCCAGTCAACAACTGGTGGAGCTGGAAATCCACACACCCAGATGCCTCAGCACTCAGAATCCTAACAGCTGGGATGTAACAGAAGGAAAACACATGACAAAGCTGATGGTCTCCACACACAGCTAGCCTGCACCAATCTTGACCTGAATGCCAAGAGCAATTTTCAAAAAGATTCACTCCATGTCACCAAATATCTATATTTTTGGATAGCTGCTGAAAACCTCAAAATCATTCTAGTTTATAGGGCCGAAAGATAACCCAGAATTTTTCAAAATGTCTCACTGGGGCCGGTGAGATAGCTCAGCGGCATAAGCACCTGCCTAGCAAGCACAAGGTCCTGAGGTCGACCCCCGGTACCCACCAAAAAAAAAAAAGTCTCCCTGCCCATATGGACAACAAACAGGAAAAAAGATCTCCATTGTTTCGATCAAAAGGCAAGGTATAAAATTCCTTCTAAGGAAAAAGTATAATCTCCCCAAATCTGAATCCTGCTAGAAAAATTCTCAAATGCAAACTTCAGAATCTTAAATGTATTTTTGCACTATGCAATAGTGATAAGCCACTATTTTCAGTTACACTGTTCCTGATGATATAAAAATATAGCATACCATGGTGGTGAGACCTTTTTGTGACATTTTCCTTCCCCATACTAAAAAGGAAAAATTACAATTATATATAGCATCACTAGCATTCCCCACAATCAATATGGAAGTTACACGGTGCCTGTGTTATCACCAGCACAATGGGAGGCTAGGTCGAGTAAAATCTAAAAACGAAATAGCTTCTAATAATGATGACAGCCTGCTTAAGATCCAACAGTTGTGCATAGCTCTACTAATACAGCACAAATTAAAATGTTAATGTAAAAACTGAGAATAAAAGGAACGCACTGAAGTATTTAAAATCTGTGTTATAAACTCGCTCCATTTCCCCTAGCAGTGTAATCAAATCGCCCCTTATCTTTTAACTGTATCGATCTCTGTTGATCCGTCCATAGGTGAGAGACCAACACGCCCTCTGTCGAGCACCAACACCTGCCCCGCACACACAGGCACCGAAACAAGCCTGAGACCTCCAAGGGGCTACAAACAACGGTATCTTAAGACTCTCACAGTTGAGTTTATGACTTTTACACGTTACACTAACATCACACTGGACATTATGGAAAATGCATTCCTTGCAAAGGCAAATGAATGGAGAAATTTAGAGATTTGAGTGAAAAAAATAGACTGAGGAGTTGCATGAACACTGTAGAATATCATTCATATGTAACATACACTATGCTGTCTAATTAGCTTCAGCACCTTTTTTTTTTGTGGGTACCGGGGGTCGAACTCAGGACCTCGCGTGCCAACAGGCACCCGTGCCGCTGAGCAATATCACCGGCCCCTTTTTCGTATGTGGGTACCGGGGGTCGAACTCAGGGCCTCGCGCGCCAGCAGGCGCTTATGCCGCTGAGCTACCTCACCGGCCCGCTTCAGCACATTTTTAAGGGGGCAATAATGAAAAAGATTTAAAGGGGCTGGATATTTAATAGATATTTAACATGAATTTAACAGACTTGGTAAAGTGGCTTTAGAAGCTCAGTCATTTTTCCAGGCATTTAAACATTCACTAAGAAGGACCAAATAACTAATTTATTTTCCCCCACACAGAAAAGACTAGAAACAGAAGAGCATTTATTCTTACTTTTTCTGATACTTAGGGTATTCAAGCTATCTCCAAGGCAAACCTCATGTATGCAAGCTTCTACTGCGCAGTATTTAAATATTTTTAGAAAGAAACAAATGACTTTTATCCACATGCACTAGATAACAGTGTATCATCATACACAGCTCCAGTTTTAAACCCGCAGACAGTATTTTTTAATTCTGGAAAGTCTGGTTTCCTCAGCTGGTGGAACTGTAAGAATAAACAGAAGGCAGTATCTGGAAGGATAACAAACACATGGGTCAATGTCAAATACAAGCCAATCTCTGTCAAAAGCAGAGCCAAATTCCTGCATTTCAATTTATATTATGCAACTCCAATACCACCATGCCACTCCAAGTCAAAATTGTTTCCTTTTTAAAAAGCTATTTACAAAACTGATAATGTATAACAGATTAAACAACTCTCAGCAATTTTCTCGGCTACTACTAAGCAACGCATCAATGTATAATTATAAAAAGGGAACATTTAACAATTAATTGAGCCAGCAAAAGCTAAACCTCAAGAGCTTAGGAGTTCAAACGCTTGCTCACTAAGCAAAAGGGCAGAGGATTTTAACGTAACTGCAGGAAATCTCAGCCCAATTAGACTCTAGGTAAATATAAATCTTGTTCCGCTGTGATTAGGGCTCTTATTCGTCACAGTACACTAGACTCATTTTAGCATCCAGCTTGGAGAGTCAAACAAAAGAACCCCCACTCCCTTTGTGGCCTCTTGTCATGCTAGTGTATTCATCAAGCACCTCCAGGTTCCAGGCTGAACAGAGAAGGTCTCGCGAACCAGCCCACAAGATCCCAGAATGCAGCGCGCAGTTATGGGGTAATAACATGCTGAAGACACTCAGGATCTGTGCCAGTTTACAATGGTAACAACTCAACTAATTTATTTTCCTTCCCCATTCAGCTTCTAGTCAGCTTCTATGTAGAGGATATGTACACTCTTTCCAAAAGAAAACAAACGCATAGGGTTTCAAAGTGGTGTCATTTGGGATAGCAATTGTTTCACAGGATAACTTCACCAGCAAATTTCTTGTGAACAGTTTACACTGAATTAACCAGGGAGTAAATCCCAACAACTATTTTATTTAGAAGACACCATTCTGTGCCTGGTAGAGCTGGATAAGAAGCAGAAAGGGTTATAACTTAATATCTAAGTGGGTTCATCAATACAAAAACATAAAAGTTATTTTTTAAAAATTAACTAAAATTGGGGGCCAGGGATACAGCTCAGCAGCACAGCGTCTGCCTGGCAAGCACGAGGTCCTGAGTTGGAGTCCCAGTACCCCAAAACAAAAATTAACTAAAATCAACCAAATTATATATATATTTTTCCAAATTATGTATTTCTAATGTAGCATAAATACTAGACAATTAAAGCGGTGAACATCTGGGGATTGAACCCAGGGCTGGTGCATGCAGGCAAGTGCTCCTACTACTGAGTATACCCCTAGCCCATTGATGGAAGTTGTTTAAGGGTAAGAACAGGGTGAACTAGAGGCTTAAGGCCAGAAATCCACAGAGCAGAAGTGGGCAAACTATGACCTACAGGTCTACTCAAACCTGCTCCCTGTTCTTATAGAAGGCCCGCAGGTCAAGAATGTGCTTTGCATTTTTTCATGATTAAAAGAAAAAAGAATCGAAAATTTCTTGATATGTGAAAAATATGTGAAATTCAAATTTCAGGTTCTACAGATGAAGTTTATTGGCACAGAGGCATTACCACCCACTACGTATTATTTACTGCTGCTTTCATCCGACAACAGCAGAGTTGAGTAGCTGCACCAGAGGTTATCTGATCCTGAACAGAAGAGTTTGGTATTCTGCAAACAGTTAAGAAAAGCAGCTCAAGTCACACTGTAAAATTTACACCATAGGAAACTAGATGTAAAAGACGTGTGCTCAAGAGACCATCTGCTTATAGACTGCTCAAGACTGCTACATTTTAATACCAAGCATACTGGGCTGGAGCATCCAAAAACCTTTTAATTAACACCTTCACAAGGGCAATGTAGGGCCTCCAACATCCTATGTCCAAGTTCCGCTTCCCATACACTATTTGGGCTGCAGAAAATTCAGCTAGTTTTATGGATCGAGACTAACAATGGCAAATACTCCCATACCTGTATATCCCACAGATAAAGAATACTGCCGATGGAAGTATTCCTTCAAAACACAACTACACAACTACACCTGGAAATTCTAGGCTTCCGGGGGACTGGCCAATCAAGGGAGGGGGAGCCCCCGCCATGTAATATAGATGATCTCTGCTGTCTCACAGAAGAGCTTCATGAGATGCCATCACTAGTGAGAAAAGACCAAGGAACTAGCAAAGCAATCCACTGAAGACCATGCCAAATACCCACTAGGAATACATAGGCCTGAGAAAACAAAGGATGCAGGCTCTCCCAACAGGTTCAAGACTGCACCTCAGGGAAGAAAGCACACAGCTCTTAGGATCCCACCATTTTCAACAGTTCTTAGAGCCAAACATGAGTGTTACAAAATAAATAAACTAGGCCATCAACCCTAACAAAGTTGCAGACTTCTACAAGTCAAAGAATTAGATAATGCGAGGTTAGAAGTCAGTGCCTTTTGGAACTGAGGTGATGGCATCTTAGTAACTGTAAATATTTTCCTTTCCTAGGTTATACCTAGAAAGACTAAAAATTAAGTAACCCCAATTAACTGGGGTGGTAATTAAGTTCTTTAAATTAATATGCATCCTTTATCCCTGTGAAAATTTAGGAAAGTATAAGAAGACTTAACAGAATCAAAAGTATCATAACATTTTGGGGGTTAAAAAGAAATCAGGGTAGAGACAGGAATACTGGCACATACTGTAATCTCAGCACCCTGGAGGCTAGGCGTGAGGACCACATTGAGCCCTGGGCAATTTAGCAACTTAATAAGACCCTGCCTTAAAATTAAAAAGGGCTGGGGATGTAGCTCAGTGCAAAGACCCTGGGTTCAATTCACAGTACTTCCAAAAAAAAAAAAAAGAAAAATCAATACATTTGATACTTTTATTCTGTTTATAGTTAAAAAGATTTTGGCCTTTAGCATAATACTCTTGTAATTTCAGGCTGGCCTCAAACTCACAGCAATCCTCCTGCCTCAGCCTCCCAAGTGCTGAGATTACAGGAATACATTTCCATGCCCAGCTTTGTAAATCCAATTTAAAATAACATTTAAGAAAGATTTTAATATATGCCCAGCCCTTGCTAGACTCTGTGTGTATACTCATGTAAGCCCCATTATAGTCCTTGAGATGGGTCTTTTTACTCTCATTTATTTACAAAGAAATGTACAGGTAACTGCAACAGCAGTGGTAAATTGGATTATGCTGTGTTGTCTCTGTGTCTGTAACTGATTCACATTTCTGGTCAAGGCTAAGCCAAAGTAAGTTTACCCACAGCACTAAAATATCTAAGAGAATTTTTATTTAGGATCATTTAATTTATAAGTCTACTTTACTTAATGTATAAGAGTTAAGTTCTTGGGAAAGTGTGTATTAGTAAGACATCTTACAAATAGAAAACAAGAAGATTCATGCAGGTAAAAACAGAACTACCATGTGATCCAACAATCACAATATTAGATATACATCCAAAAGAAATGAAACCAGTACGTCAAAGAGATACCTGCACCCTCCTGCTTATTACACATTACAATGGCCAAGCTACAGAATCAACCTAAGGATCCAGGAACAGATGAATGGCTAAAAAAACTGTGGTATACATACACAATGGCATGCTGCTCCATCACCTTATAAAGAAGGAAATACCTTTGTTTGCAACAACATGGATGAACCAGAGGACATTATGCTCAGTGAAATAAGGCAAGAACAGAAAAACAAATACCAAGGGAATGTTTACTCCCCAAGTCCTAAAAGAAGCACAGCTGTCACGATGGCTGTCACGATGCTATCCAAGGAAGGCCAGACAGCACACAGAGGGCTAAACGCTCTAGTTGCTACCTCTGCCTATGCTGACAAATATATGGGGGGTGATTATGTGTCTACAAGGTGCTAGACACTTTTCCAGCCACCTGGAATACTCGTACATCCCTGAACCAAAGGGAAGATGATGTCTGTTCTAGTATACTAATGGGGATGGAAGCATCTCAAACAGGTGTGAGGATATCAAAGGGTCAGAGGGCTGTGGAAGTGTGAGACCAATGGACTGAAATTCCTAGTGAGCTCATGCAACTCAAGGCAGGGGACTTACCCCAGGGAGGAGGAAAACTAAGGGCGGAAGTGTAGAAGCCAGAAAACTAAGCAGAGTGGATTACCAGTAAGCTACATTCCTGAATTTATTGCTCATAAAAATACTTACAAATACTTACCATTTACCACCTTCTTGCCCATTATCAAGGATGACTTTTAAGTAAACACAAAAATTTCTGCTTCCTTTGGAACCTGCAATTTGGAGTACACTGTGGCGGACTGAGACATTTCTACTGTAATACAATGCATGTGATGCCAGGAAATCGCAGATTCGGGACAGGGGTGTCCACTAAACTTAAGGCTTATATAAAACACAGGATCATGGGCAGACTACTCAAAACCTACACATCTCTGAAATCAGATGTCTGGTATTTTTTTAAAAGTCACTAAGTATACCTCCAGAAGTAAGACAATTCAGATATACTCCCAAGAATGGCTGAAAGCTGCCTTAGGAATAAACAGATGAAACCGTAAGATTCTGACTTGAAGGCACGGAGCCTCGCAGAGCAAAGGGCAGCTGTGAGGTCAGCACAGCAAGAGTGCTCTCTGTCTGTGGGCTGAAGTGCACCTCTCTGGGGAGAGGACGCTGGGGGCAGCTGCTCATTTTTTCATTTTATTTTGTATAGAAATGAAAGGGCTCTTGTTTGTGTACCAGCCAAACTGAAAGTTTAAATTCTCACTTATTTTCTCCTTTCCTCCCATTACACCTTGTTATTATACAGTTCTACCCCTTCTCTTCATACTCCTCTCGCATAGGAAAAGCTGTGCAGAAACCAGCACAAGCTGTACACTCTACTGACAAAATTCCTCTATTTAGCTACAATGCACACAGCCAAACAACCCTAATTGTCCATATGCGCCGTTCTCACTGAACACAGCAAGGGGGCACAATGTCTAGAAGGAGTAAGTGCAATGAGTATATGTCGCTTTTCTGACTTTCCAGGTCTATTTTGCGCACTGAGCTTCCCCGACTTAGCCCCATCATGTACAACTTTGGCCAGGGGTGGGGGGGTGGGGTCAATGAGTCAATGTTTCCATTTTTTTTCCTATAAGACACAGACCTGGAACTCAAGCTGAACAAACAATTGTTCTTCTGGGCTGTGACTTTCGTTATTGTTTTCCATCTTCTGAGACAGGGTCTCACTATGTAGTTCGGACTAACCCTGGACTCATTATGAAGCCCAGGCTAACCTCCAATTCACAGTGATCCCCCTGCCTCAGCCTCCCCAGTACTGGATTACAGGTGTGCGCCACCATGTCTGGCTCTGTTTGTTGCTGCTGTTTCTTTTATTAGTGTATGTTTGCAATAGGTCATAATGATGTCCGTTCTGGGGAACTGGCACATGTATGTAACATATCTTGACCATTTTCAATCATTCTATCCTCCCTTTCCCCTATCTCCGAACGATATGTCTTTTGTTTCCTATAATCTTTTTTTTTTTTTTTTTTTTTTTTTAGGTTTCTCATACAAGAAAAATCATGTCATATTGAACTTTTTGTCTGACTAATTTCACTTAGCACTCTGGTCTCACGTTCCATCCCTTTTCCTCCAAATGACATGACTTCCCCCTTCTCTATGGTAATATTTCCTTCTGTGTATGTACACCATGAAGTGGGGGTTGGAATCGAGGGCCTTCTCACTGAGCTACAGATCCAGCCTTTTTACTTCTGTTTCAAGACAGGGTCTTGCCAAGTCACTAAGTTGCCCAGTAGGATCAAGCTTGTGCTGGGATTACAGGCATGTGCCTCTAGGACCACACGTCACTATCCCCTGTCTGTTGACAGGCATCGAGGCCGTTTCCGGAGCTTAGCCACTGTGAGCTGTGCTGCTATGAACAAGGCTACACACGCATCGCTACAGGACGGTGTCTTTAATTCTTTCCGGAACACACAGGACAGCTATAGTTGAGGCAAAATCAATTTCTACTTTTACTTTTGAGACAAATCTCCATACTGATTTCTGTAGTGGTTGCGCTAGATTACATTCCCACCAGCACAGAAGGGCTCCTGTTCCCCCACACCCTCATCAGCATTTGTTGTTTTTATGACAGCCATTCTGACTGGATGGAATCTCAGGGTTATTTTGATTTGCATTTACCTAATGGCTAACGATGAACATTTTTCACATGCTAGCTGGCTATTTATACTTCTTTTGATAAGTGTCTCTTTAGTTCATTTGCCCATTTTTTGATTGGGTTATTTGTTCAAGGGGTTCATTTTTTGAATCTTTGTATATTCTAGATATTCAGTCCTCTATCAGAAGAGTGGCTGGCAAAAATTCTTTTCCATTCTGTAGGCTGGCTTTTCAATCTGTTATTTCCTTTGCTTTTCAGAAGCTATTTAATTTGATGAAATCCCACTCACCGATTCAAGATATTATTTCCTGTGCTATTGGAGTTAGTTCAGGAAGTCCTGGCCTGTGCCTCTGACGCAAATGCTTCCCCTAGGTTATCCTCCAGCAGTTTCAAAGTTTCTGCTGTTATATCTAGGACTTTGATCTGTTTTGGTTTGATTTGGGTACAGGGTTAGAGATATGAATCTGGTTTCACTCCTCTGCACATGGACAGCCAGCTTTCTCAGCACCATTTGTTAAAGAGGTAATCTTTTTCCAACATACGTATGTTTTTGGCCTCTTTGTCAAAAATAAGATGGCTAGGGGCCGGTGAGATGGCTCAGTGGCATAAGCGACTACCTGGCAAGCGCGAGGGCCCGAGTTCGACTCCCAGATCCCACATACGAAAAAGGGGCCGGTGATATCGCTCAGCGGCACGGGCGCCTGCTGGCGCGCGAGGTCCTGAGGTCGACCCCCCGGTACCCACAAAAAAAAACAAAAAAACAAAAAAACAAGAATAAGATGGCTGTAGATACAAAGGGCTGTCTGTGTCTATCCCATTGTCTACATGTCTACCTCTGTGCCAGTACTATGCTATTTTTGTGGTGCAACTTGAAATTCTGTATGGGATGCCTCCTGCTTTGCCGTTTTCCCCCAGGACTGCTGTGGCTATTCTAGGTTTCCTCTGATTCCAGATCATTTCGCAGTTCTCTTTTCTAGCTCTGTGAAGAATGTTGTTGGTATTTTAACAGGGACTGCACTGAATCTATAGATCACTTTTGGAAATATGGCCATTTTAACAGTATTAATTCTGGTGATCCAGGAGTAAGGGATGGCTTTCCATTTTCTTTTTTTTTTAAGGACTTCGGTGATGACTTTACATATACTTCATGATATGTACAGCACTGATGACAATTAAATCTGTTGTATCTTTTTGTTTTCTTTTCTTGTTTATTGGTGCATTTTAGGTCTACATAATGATCACATTCATTATAGGGAATTTGTACCTGTACATGATATAACTTGATTCTCTTTTTTCCCCCATTCCCCCTACCCTCCCTTCAACCCCTCTTCCCCTCCTTATTTACAAAAGCTTTATTTCTATTTTTTCCTTCTTTTCTCATCATTTTTTTTTTCTTTTCCCTTCCTTCCTTTCCCCCTCCCCCCTCCCTAGTTCCCCTTCCCATATCGTGCCTATTTCACAATATCTATTATACATTTTGGTCTTTATTTACACTTTCGGTTTCTCACACCAGAGAAACAATGCGGTATTTACACGTGTGTGTCCGTTTTATTTTACTTAAAGAGTATGATCTCAAGGTGTATCCATTTAGCTAGAAATGTCTCAAGCATATCCTTCTTTATTGCAGAGTAGTACTGTGCCATATTTTCTTTATCTATTCATTGGTTGATGGGAATCTGGGCTGTTTCCAAGATTTAGCTCTTAGAAACTGTGCTGCTATTAATGTGGGTGCATGTATCACTGTGGTGAGATGCTTTTAATTCTTTCTAGAAGATAACAAGAAGAGAAATAGCTGGGTCGAATGGAACCTCTAGTCCTAGTTTTCTGAGGAATCTCTACAGTGGTTGCACCAATCTACACTTCCACCAACCGTGGAGAAGGGTTCCTTTTTCCCTACAGCCCCGCCGGCATTTGTTATTGGTGGATTTCTTGATAATAGCCATTCTTTCTGGGGTGAGATGGAATCTCAGTGTTGTTTTAATTTATATTTCTCAGTGACCAATGATGTTGAACATTTTTTCATATATTTATCTGCCATTTCTACTTCTTCATCTGAGAAGTGTCTATTCATTTCAGATGCCCATTCTTGGATACAGTCTTTAAATCTGGGGGGGGTGTCTGATTTTTTTTTTTTTTTAATACATTCTAGATAGCAGTCCTTTCTCTGAGCGACAGCTGGCAAAAAAATTTTTTTTACCACACTGTGGGTTGTCTCTTCACTCTGTTGGTGGTTTCTCTTGCTTTGCAAAAGCTTTTTAATAAGATGAGATCCCCCCCCAAAAAAAAACCCAGCATGGTACTGGCAAAAAAACCAGAACAGATTAGAAGATGCAGAAACAACTCCAGACATACTCAGCCACCTTATCTTTGACAAAGGTGCCAAACACCTTCACTGGAAGAAAGATAGCCTCTTTAATAAACGGTGCTAGGGGCCGGGAATATAGCTCAGTGGCACAAGCAGCTGCCTGGCAAGCACAAGGTCCTGAATTCGACTCCTGGTACCAAAATAAAATAAAGTAAAATAAAATAAAATAAAATAAATAAATGGTGCTAGAAAAACTGGCTTTCCACATGCTGAAGATTAAAACTAGACCCATATCTTTCACCATGCACTAAACTAAAATCGAAATGGATCAAAGATCTAAATATTAAAACAGAAACACTAAATCTGCTGGAAGATAGAATAGTTAGCACTCTTTACGACTTTGGTGTAAACAGAATACAAAACAGGAGGAACCAGCTTAATAGGCTCTTCTTGAAAACATGTTTGCTTCTCCAAACAGCAACATTCCTATGTCAAGATACACAGAAAAGTGCAAAGCATGATAAATTTTCACACAGCGAACACACCTATAAAAATGTGAGCAGAACCCCTTTTCTGACAGAGAGACAGGTTCTTGTAAAGTAGCTGATCTGCCCAGGCTGAACTGGAACTTGCAATCTTCCTGCCTCCACCTCCCAGGCGTGTGCCACCACGTGCAGCATGACATAGTCTTGAGGGTGCCTTGACATTCCATCCCAGACACAAGTGCCCAGAAACCTAACTTCTCTCCTGACTTCAACCACCAAAGCTGTAGTTGTGCCTGCTTTTAAATGATAAGTAAAAGCGATCATACTGTATTATACTCTCTTGTAGCCACTGAATATTGTTTAATAAGTTTACTTTTCATTTTAAGTAGTTTTTCTATCTATACATTCCCAGGTTTCATTTTGCCTAATTTGGATTTTTTTCCCAGCTTAAATTCAATTTGCATCAAAAGAAATTAACATTTCATTGTTAAGTGTATAATCAATTCCACCTTCCAGGTCATTTTTCAGTTCAAGTCCCAATTCCTAAAAACACCAGAGAAATCCTGCAAATAAAAGGGGGAAATGTTTTATACCACCTAAGATTTCACAAACCACAATCTCAAATTCCCTGCATTTTTATATAAAATTTACCTTCATAAAAATTTCATTTTGCACTTTGTTCATGAAAGTAGAAAGAACACAGATAATACCAACTTGAATATCTTGTTTTTTAATTTAGGTGGTAAACATTTCTGTTATTCTAGGACTGTATCTATAGCAGCAGAAGAGTCAAGCAAAATTATCAGTTAATATGATAGAATACAAAACAGGAAGAACCAGCTTAATAGGCTCTTCTTGAAAACATGGTTGCTTCTCCAAACAGAAAGCAACATTCCTATGTCAAATTTAAAAATATCTCCCCGGGCCGGTGAGATGGCTCGGTGGCATAAGCGCCTGCCTGGCAAGCGCAAGGACCTGAGTTCGACTTCCGGAACCCACATACAAGAAAAGGGCCGGTGATATCGCTCAGCGGCACAGGCGCCTGCTGGCGGGCGAGGTCCTGAGGTCAACCCCCGGTACCCATAAAAAAAAATAAAAATACCTCCCAATAGGAATTTAATTTTTTGACCAGTTCTACCTGGATCAAGAATAAAAGAATTGGGCCGGTGAGATGGCTCAGCGGCTTAAGCGCCTGCCCGGCAAGCGTGAGGGCCCGAGTTCGACTCCCGGATCCCACATACGAAAAGGGGGCCAGTGATATCGCTCAGTGGCACGGGCGCCTGCTGGCGCGCAAGGTCCTGAGGTCGACCCCCCGGTACCCACAAAAAAAAAAAAAAAAAAAAAGAATAAAAGAATTAAACTCCCTACTGCCTAACTGAAAATAGTAGAAAGAAATTAATATGCCACCTATAGTAAACTCTAGAAATCAATGTCCCATGCTAAAGAAGCCTGTGAGGGAAATCTGGCTGCACACAGCTGTGTAATAAATCAATTTGTTACCGTGACTGTCATCTCAGAGGTAGAATTACAGCTGACAGACAACAAAGAAGTTAGATTAGACATAGGGGCCATATACAATAGAGCCCTAAAAGGGCTTTGCTTGTTTATTTTTTTTAATGAGTGTTAAATCATTCACTGGGAAATAAATGATCCAAGATAGACTTCAAGAAAACTATTATTGGGCCGGTGAGATGGCTCAGCGGCTTAAGCGCCTGCCTGGCAAGAGCGAGGGCCCGAGTTCGACTCCCGGAACCCACATACGAAAAAGGGGCCGGTGATATCACTCAGCGGCACGGGCGCCTGCTGGTGCGCGAGGTCCTGAGGTTGACCCCCCAGTACCCACACAAAAAAAAAACTATTATGACTTTAACATCAGTAATTAGAGTAAATAAAAATATTAAAAATATGTTCAGTCATTCCACAAATGTTACATAATACACATATGCATATACTATTGTCATAGATGTTTCGAATCCTGTGACAAAAACAGAGTTGCTGCCTTTTGGGAGGCAGGAGACAGATTTAATCCAACAATGGGAATAAATAAAAAATAATGATTGCTTTAAGTGCTGGAAGTCAAGGGGCATAATGCCATGACAGAGTCTGTTAAGGAAATCTGCCTAGCATGGGAGAGGAAAGCAAGGCCACTGGAATGGGAGAGAGCAAGGACAAGTGTTTGGTAAAAGAGGTGCGGCTGTGAGGCTGAGGTGACAGCCAAGTGCGAAGGCCACGAGGCCGTGCAAGGGATAAAGTCTATGATGCTTAGACCTGAAGACAACTGCAGAGGTGAGCAGCAAAGGCAAGAACATTGCCAGCTGTGACGATGCATGAACCAAAATCTTATGGATTTTAAATGCCCAATTTGAGCCAGGCATGGTGGCACACACCTGTAATCCCAGCACTCAGGAGGCTGAGGCAGGAGGATCGTTGCAAGTTTGAGGGCAGCCTGGGCTACAAGGTGAGTTCAAGGCCAGCCTGAACTTCATAGTGAAACCCTGACTCAAAAAGACCAAAAAAAAAAAAAAAAAAAAGCCCAATTTCTCAATAAAATCTCATGCTTCTCAGAACAAATAACCTGAACATAAACCCACGCCCTAAGGAAAACTATATTCTATAATAGCCTATTTCTATCCCCGAACAATCGGTGCTAGCTCATTCTTAATAACATTTTGGAAGAGAGCCTAATTTATACTTATCTGAATATTATGACCAATTCAGAAAAGCAAAATAATATTAACAAATTAATTTTTTAAATCTGTTTTTTATATACAAAAAAAAATGAGCATTAAAACACATATAATTCAAAACCTAGTAATCCCTTGGGGGCTCCATTTCTGACATTCTCCAGAGTCCTAAGCACTGAGCACACAGAATCTCTGCATGTGGGCGAGGACAGTGTTTCCATCACTGACAAGGTGTTACTGTAATAATTTATAGGAAGGAAAACAAAGGAAAAAAATCAACTCCCATCTAACAATCTTTTATGTTTAGGTCTAAAATGTCCCCCCAGGTTCATGTGTTCAAAGGTGGGGGCCTTTGGAAAGTGACTGGCTCTTGGGGGTACTAAACTCATCAGTGGGTTAATCCATTGGTGCGCTCAGAGCTGACTGTGCTGTAGAAAGTGGGGCCTGGTTGAAGGAGGTGGGTCACTGGGGATATGACCTTGTCCCCTGTGCTTTCAACCCAGGGTCAGTGTGTCCCCATCCCCATTCTCTCCATAATACAGTAGTACTCTCTTAACTCTTCACTTCAAACATCCTACATTTAGAAAGAAGTTATTTGGAGAAGGCAATGAAGTTACTTATCTTTAAACACCCTCCCCAAAAGATAACACTGAATAAGCCAAAAACAACCTCTTTACCAAAGAGTCAAATATCCACTGGAATGGGCAGGGTACGGACGAGAGGCCACAGCACTGTCCCTACCCGAGCACAAGGGATGCTTCACATGAACTGGTTATACTCTGGGTGCCACAGTAACCTTTAAACCATTCTGAGCCTTCCTAACACACTGAACTTCCAGACAGAGCCCATCTTTTTCACATCTCAAAAGTCTACAGATTTAGTAAAACAACACACACCTCCACAAATATAGTCAGCCTCTCGGATCAGCTGATGCCACACCCATGGACTCAACCCACCAGACTGGAACGATTTGAAGGGAAAAACCTGCATCCATACTGAACATGTATACCTTTTTTTCTTGCCATTATTCCCTAAACAATGCAGTATAGCAACTATTTGCACAGCATTTACATTGTATTAGGCATTTTAAGTCATCCAGAGATGACTGAAAGTACTGTGTATGGGAGCACAGCCCTGGTTATGTGCAAATACTAACCCATTTTATACAGGGAACTGGAACATCTGCAGATTTTGGTAACTGAGGAGGGCCCTGGAACAAGCACTATGGATACCAAGGGAAGACTGTACACAGTACTCCCCAAAGCACTGTGGCAACAAACGTTTTACAAATGAGCCCTCAGCAATCTCCCTCCACATATTCTTCACAAGAAGAAAAGAAGACTTCTTGAACAAGGAAGGAGGACTTGACTTCCTGTCATTGTGTAAAAGATGCAGGATGGAAGTGTAATGCTTCCTGAATAGATTTTCTCAAAACTAGCTTTTCTAAGGAAGACATTCAGCATAAACAGGACACCACAGTCCCACAAACAGGGTAAAAAGCATGTGTTTCAAAGTTAAAGAGGTTCCTTAACTGCAGAGCTTCGCATTGTCACTATCATCTCTCCGGGGGACAGTTCAGGCAGCATTTCCCACAAGCATACTAATACGCTGGTGCAGTGTCCCCAGCAGCACAAGAAGGATATCCCATGTTATAGAAGCTGGCACTCAGTACTGCGCGTGGCAGCTAGCCTTAGGACAATAATCCCAATGATCACATTACCACATTAAATGGTTAAGTATCAAGAGAAAAGGGTAACAAATAGATCTTTTCTTATTTTTAAGGTACGTAATCAAAAGCTAAATGAGTTGAAACACATTGTGTTCCTTTCTCGTGATTTAGAAGCAAAGAGTCCAGCAATCAGCGATGTGTGGTACTACATGAAAGTCCTCGGTGTCTGGAACTTTCTGTCTAGTATCTGAACCGTAGACAAACACTGACAGTGCTGCAACTCACATGAGAATGACATGAGACTAAGCGTCCACAGTAGAGTTCAAACGTCTTTAAACCTCCGACTTCAACAATTTAGTTAATATTCAACAAAGAAATTGTAGTTGGGATACAGGTTGGTTTGTAAGTTCTAACTTTGATCTTTGGGAGATCAAAATACACACACACACACCAAAAAACACTAGAACTTCATATGGAGTTCAGAACACTTAAGAGTACTCTTCAATAAAATAACTGTACCTGGTTAGTGATATAACACAGTGAGGTCCTTTAATCCATTTCTTGGAAAAACATCAAAGTAGCATTTGAATCTGTCAATTACACAGCCTATGAAACTACTGCCCCCCCTGCAGAGTAAGTCATTCAAACAACAGGACCTGCACTCGTTTTCCTGCTCTGTGAGAAAAGCATCTGAAGACACAAAATATTTCCAATGAAAAAGACTAAGCTGGGGTTGGACAGGCTCTGAATCACCTGTTTCCAACTATTTTATCGAAAAGCTGGGTCTGTCTCTGGGTCTGTAAGCTTGAATACAACAAACGGCCAAAGTACATTTTCTGGAGAACCTCGCAGATTAGTTGCCTTCATCTATTATCATTGATTAGTGGGGCTAAAGTTCAATACTTTGGAAAAGGAGGCTAATGGAAGAGATAAACCTTGACCTGAAGGCCATTAAATGTATCTATCTAGCTTCTGGCCAATATTATTCCAACATACAATTTCCTGTTTCAAAGAATCTTGAGGTTTACTTGCCTCCACCATGCATTATATTCTGCAGAGTTGCCACAGCCTAATTTAGGGTAGCGAAGGTGAAAAGCAAGGGTGAATCCATAAGATGACAAATACCAAGCCGGTGATTAAAAGAAAGAACAAGCGGCATGAGAAAACAAGGAAAGAAGTTATCAACACACAAACCAGGGAAAAGACCAAGTCAAGAAAGACACAAGCAAGAAGTGATTAAACTTGACAGGCCCAAGGTACAGCACGTGTTTACTGAATCTTCCTACCCTAAAACACTGTCTTTTCTGGGCTCCGAGCCTGTCTCAGCAAGTGAAGACATTCTTTCATCAAAATGCTAAGATCATTCTCTCCCACCAGCTCTGGAAGACACAAGTGCACCTCTCCTTACCTCCCGGTCTGTAGACAACATCATCCTCGGTGATGTAGGATGTTATCTCACCAGTATCTGTCCGTTCATAACGAGACTTTTTTTTTGGTGGTTTCTTCTTGTTCTTCTTGGTGGACTCCTCCGTGGTGGCACTATTGTTGTCATTGTCCTCATCTTCACTGTGATCACTCTCAGCATAATTTTTGGCTCCTCCTTCCAATGTGCAGCTCCTGCGTGGCCTTGAATTCTCACTCTCTCGTGCTTTGTCTCTTTTCTCTCTTTCTCGGTCCCGATCTCGGTCCCGGTCCTTCTCTTTGTCTTTGTCTTTGTCTTTGTCAGCTGTCATGATTCTCCACGTGCCTTCTTCTGTCCTCTCACGGCTAGGCCTCCGTGAAAGGTAGACTGTAAGCCTGGGCTTCAGTCTTCTGAATTTCTCACTCAATTCCAGGGAAAATCCAACCACTCCAATAACCCCAACGTTTCAAAAATGCTACAAGAGAAACAAAAGAGAGGAAGACATTGTTTTACTTTAACATTTCCTCTTATTTTCTTCATAAAATGATGTTTTGTTAAATCTCTTACTCATGTTTTAAGATTTATCTAAAAAGGTCTCAGAACATAGTTAAAAAGTTAGAACAAATGATACACAACTTCAATATATAGTTTTTTTGCCTCAGCTGGTAAATGGTTGGAGTCTTTATAATGTCAGTATTAAATACCATCTGGCCGGGCATGTTGGCAGACACCTGTAATCTCAGTACTTGGGAGGCTGAGGCAGGAGGATCGCTCCCAGTTCAAGCCCAGGCTGTGCTACATAGTGAGTTCAAGGCCAGCCTGAAATACAAACCAAGATCCTGTCTCAAAACAAACAAACAAACAAAAAAACAAAAAACAAATGTCTGCAGGCGTTAAGAGTAAACTGTACTACTGTACACCAGTTTTTTGTTTTGTTTTGTTTCTTTTTTATGGGAAAAAAGTAAGTGTACCCTAGCGGACAACATATAATGGGAATAATTATAAAAAGGAGCTTCATAACCCAAAATATAAATTTAAAGGAGGTAAGAAGCTGTAGTAAAAATTATTTCCACCTGAAAATTTACTAAAGTGGAGAACTGTGGCAAACATCCCAGGATGTCACACCGTGGACTACGTTTTGAAGACTCTCCCTACTTCTCCAAATTTCCAGAGTTCCTTTCAAAAATAAATATGCTTGACACCAATGAAAGCGACAGCTTCAAAGCAAGAGTCTTTCAATTACCCTTAATTTCATCGTACACATCTTCTCAGTCTCCCATTCTAGTTCAATTCCAGGAAAAATGTTTTCTCTATAACCATTTACTATTTCTGCCTTAATAAAACTAACAGCTTCCAAAAACAACCTCTGGGCCTTAGGGAATATTAGGTGGTTTTTACATTCTTTCGAATATCCACCATTAACAATTGCCCTTAAAACTCCTTAACTAAATCCAACAAGAAAAATCTAAAGTTGTTAAGAGTATACAACGAGAAGATTCAGTCCCAAACTCCCAACCCAACACAATTCTCATAAAAAGTTTACAGCTGGGTAAAGAATACATTTGTTTACAAATCATTTTGGAATTCCTAATCGCAATAATGTATCTTGTCTGATCTTTTATCATCTTCCCCAATATCTTATTTGTTCAAAAATCTTTACTAAATACTAAACACTGTCTGGGTACCAGGTGTTCAGAACTAAAAATACAATGGAAGAAGAACTCATAATCCTTGCCCTGGATGCTCAAATGCAACAAAAGGAAGCCAGTGATCAATGTGAGAACCATCTGTTTCTCATGCTAGGAGGGCCAGAAAGGAAACAACATATGCAAACAAACAAAAGATTGCTCCTGTTTACTTACACAACAGATAAATCAGATGCAATTATATGCCTCAGATGCAGAGAAAATTCTCTTTGGTCATGCCCAAGCCATAAAATTATCAGACTGTCTCCGAAGCTCAGAGATCAAATCTGATTGGGGGGTAATTATCCTTAGGATTTCAGGAAAAATAAAAAATGTCAGCAACAGCCTTTGGGTGATACCAAGGAAGGAGCAATAATACTCATCATCTACAAGCAAGGTCAGAAGGCTGAAAGCATTAGCACAAACATAGTACTTCTTTCCATGTAAGAAATATATTTTCAGATTGGATTTCAATTTTCTAAGTATATTTTAAGAAAAGGAAAAATTGTTCTAGTCCCTACAAAACTTTTGCATAGATGAATCATCTGCTAAACAGACAGTAATAAACTCCCAAATACCTATAGGCCATTGGAATTAGCAAGTAAAAATACAGACATATTACTTTCTCTACCCAGCTTAAATTTACAGCACACACAAGCCAATCATGCAAGAAAGAAGGCTATCTGCTAACACAGTTGCCAACACATTCCTCTTGGACACTGAAAACATTAGTGTCCGGTGGGAGGCCAAAAAAGGAGGATCTTAGGCTGAAAACCTCCTCTCAACTGCAGTTTGGGACAGAAAGAGGTCTCATGTGTTTAAGCTGTTCACTCCCTAGAATTAAGAAGATAACTGCTTCAAGAAAACTGTGTTTTTAAAAAAATATTATTTCAACACACACAGAGAGGAAAAAATCCCAATTGTACATTTAACCTTACTCACTCTAAAATTATACACTGCTTCTACTGACAAAGAGAACAGTTGTTTTGCCAAAAGTGAGGAATGAAAAAAAAATTCAAGAAACAATAGAAAAAACATCCACAAAATGCAATTCAAATGTAATGTGTGTGTGCACATGCATGGGGACATAAATATAAAATCAATGTCCTTAGTAATCTCAAAATTGGCTCCATTTATATATATTTATTAATGTGTAAATATATAATTGTGTATAGTATAAATATATAATATACAATATATTGTACACAACATACTATATATATGTGTGTGTGTATATATATATATATATATATATATATATATATATGTATATGGATATAGCCAACCTTCAGTTAACAACACCAGTATTATAAAGCTAAAGTGAATCCAGTTACCAATTTACATTTGGTTCTAAATGATAGCTCAGTGGGGAAATATTTTTCCTCTCATCTAACACAATAATCATAATTTTTCTGAGTTACAGTAACCAGCATACACCAACAAGGTGACACTGAAAATAAGAACTCAGAGAGTAAGCACACGGTACTGTACTGAGAACCACAGCTGTCACTTCAACTTGATAGAAATGATCTACAGATAAGACAATACAACAACTGCTACAGCAACCTGAGGTTTCTGATAGTGACCTAGAAGGAGGTTGTCACCCCACTTCATAGATCACAAAACTGAGCAAAGATCCTATGCACAAGGCCACACAAACAATGAGCAGGAAGGCAGCTCTTACGAAGCTCAATCCTTTGTGACCTGACTAGGACCTGATCCTTTCTGCGGGCTGGGTGTCCAACTCCTCAAAGGCGCCAACATTTCCTACATTTACCCGTGCTGGTAATTCACACATCAGGTTAAGAAACACTCACTATGCCCTCCTGCCCACCCCCCAAAATTTTTTTCTTCAAGAAAGCCAAAATATTAAAAATGTGTGTCAAAGGCTACTGAACCCAATGAAGCAGAGTTAACATACTTTAATAAATAATAAAAGAAAATCTAATCTAATCTAGAACACATCTCAGATTCAGAAATGTCATTCATTCAAGGAACAACTGTCCATTGAATGCCTACTATAGCTCTAGGTGCTGGGAACAGAGAAAGACAAAAATCCCTGCACTCATTGGGCTTATGTTCCAGGGAGTGCAGAGGCACCACACACAAAATGGGTTGTGTGTGTAGAGAGAAGTATACACACATCGTCTGAGAAGATCTTAAGTGGGGGATTCAGTGGAGACAGGGAGTGTGGGAGGGCTGCAATTAACCAATGGACACAGACACACAGGTGATCCACAAAATGTACCTATCTACCAGATTTCTCTTCCTGCTCCAGATGCATGTGAAAACCACCTACCTGGGGTCTCCTCTTAATGTCGCAAAGGTACTGCCTCAGAGTATCCAAACCAAAGGCATGCTCGGGCCCCAGACCAGCACCTCTTCTAGACGTCTCTCATCTATTTCTGAATCTCTCCAACACCAAACTCTTCAGTTTAAGGTACTAGTGTGGCTTTCCTGGACCACTTCAATCAGCTTCCTGAGTGGTCTCTTCAAATCCAGTCCTTCAGACCCCTAATACTGTAGTGCAGCCACGTTGCTTTCAAAAGGCTAGTGACATTATGTTGCTCCCCACCTTCAACAGTCCAGTAACTTCCCACTAGATAAAAACCCAAATCCCTACCATGCACCGAAGGCCTTTATCTTTTCCCTGGCCTCATTTCACACCACTGTCCGCATGCTCTGCCTCAAAGAGGCTACCATATTGGACAACCTGGCTTTTAAAGGACATGGAATTTAAAGCTAGGCCGCCTTGTGCTTAAAAAACAAAGTGTGGGATCTGGGGGCTGGAGATGTAGCTCAGTGGTAGAGCACTTGTCTAGCGTGTGCAGGCCCTGGCTTTAGTCGCAGCCTGGGGAGAGGGGTAGGGGTGTATGAACTCTGGAGTCAGTGGCTTGGGTTTATAATCTGGGTCTGACACAGTAACTGTGTGCTTTTGGTCAACTCGCTCAGCTTCTCTGTGTTTACTTTGGCATTCGTATATACATAATAATAGTACCCAACTAAATAGGGTTAGAGTTAGGGTGATCATAATGCTGTGGCCTCCTCCCCGCATGCTCCCTTCTGCTGCCAGGCACTTCTCTCCCAGCCTAGGGGTCTTCTGCACTTCCTTCATTCACATCTCAACAGCAACTTCATCAAGTAGCCTTTCTTGGGAAAATCTACGTTAGATTCCCGTCACAGCCCTTTCCCCCATCTATAATTTTACATTCATTTGTGTGACTTAATTTTATCTCTATCTCCAAGCTAAAAGTCCCACGAGCGGGCCGGTGAGATAGCTCAGCAGCATAAGTGCCTGCCTGGCAAGCGCAAGGTCCTGAATTTGACTCCCGGAACCCACATACGAAAAAAGGGCCGGTGATATCGCTCAGCGGCAAGGGCGCCTGCTGGCGCGCGAGGTCCTGAGGTCGACCCCCAGTGCCCAAATAAATAAATAAATAAAAGTCCCACGAGGAACAGACCCTTGACTGCTTTTGCTCTCTCTTGTATTCCAGTTCCTAATTCACTACCTGGCACATAAAGATGAGAGATAAATTACTACTTCTTTCTGTATCTCTCACACATAAGCTAGATCAATAAAGACAGCATTAGGAGGAGGCTTATTTGGGAAAAATATTTCATGAGTAACTGAAGTGGTAATTGAGCTGGCTCATAAACCATGAGTAGGATAAGGAGAAGCAAAGAGAAGGAGAAAGACATGTCAGGTGGGAGGAACTTGACTTAAAAGTGTTCCATTAAATAGCTGCCCTTGAAGGCAGCCACAAGGAGGGAAAAAACAGTAGAAAATAAGTTTAAGTAGAGGCAGAACAGATAATGGATGCTCCTAAAATAATAAAGCAGCTAATATTTAGTGGGCACTTAATATGCACTAAGCATTTTACACATTAACTTGCTTAATCTTCACTATAACAAGGGTGACAGCATAAGTTATCATTCAAACTGGGACACATGTGAGAGTGAAGAGACACAGTAATTATGCAGGAAAAAACATATGTAAACCAAAGCAGAAAATATGATGACCCTAACTCTAACCCTGTTTAATTGGGTACTATTATTATGTATATACGAATGCCAAAGTAAACACAGAGAAGCTGAGCGAGTTGACCAAAAGCACACAGTTACTGTGTCAGACCCAGATTATAAACCCAAGCCACTGACTCCAGAGTTCATACACCCCCACCCCTCTCCCCAGGCTGCGACTAAAGCCAGGGCCTGCACACGCTAGACAAGTGCTCTACCACTGAGCTACATCTCCAGCCCCCAGATCCCACATTTTTGTTTGTTAAGCACAAGACTGCCTAGCTTTAAATTCCATGTCCTTTAAAAGCCAGGTTGTCCAACATAGCAGGCTAAGCAAACATGGTGCTGTTGCAGGCTACTGAGATGAAAACAGCATCTGAGGAATATTCATTGTACTTGGCAGTAGGAGTTATTTTTCATCAAAAGTGGTTAGTATTCAAAACAAACCTGCTTTCAAATCCACTATCTCTGAAAGCCTCTGCAAGGAACCAAAGCACCGCAAGTACCTCTGCCTTTGCCAGTTTTGCAATTATTGTGGTCCTTCAAGAACAAAAGTCCTGGTCCAGGTGTGGAGGACCCAAATGAGCAGCCCACTCTGTGGGCCTCGCCTCCCAGAGAAGCAGCTGCAGCTGCAGCCAGCACTCGAAGGAAGCCACAGCGGCGGCTCCAGCTGGGTGACTGCTCTCAAAATCAATTTTCTTTCTCTGTTCTCTTTCATATTAGTATGCCTGGGAAATAAAATGTAATGGCTTTTGCTCTGGAAAAGGAAATGTCACTCTAACACTTGTATTCGCTGCATAAGAAACAAGGCATTTCTCATAAACAGCAACCTGCGATGGAGAATACCTCAAAACATGCCAGAGAATTACTGATGAAGCTGCAAGGTGACACTGAAATATGGAGTCAGCAGAACTGTAAACTCATGCAGAAATAAAGCATTGAAACGGCTGTGGTACTGAGAGCAGTTTTCCAAGTTGTAAAGTTCTTTCCACCTGATCCAATGCAACCACACAAGCAAATGGCTAAAGGACTTCTGCACGGTTCTCTGCATGGTTACTATTTAATGCAGTCGGTCTACTAAGTGTTTATATGCTTGTTCTCAGAGCACATGGCTTACTGAAGGAATGTGAACAACAAGTACATTCAGAGTGCGGCCCCTGGGTAGCAGAGCGCAGGCCCTGAGTGAAGACTCACCCCAAGGAGGCCTGCTGTCCAGAGTGGCCCTTCATCTCCAAGAGGTTCTGGGGACACTGAAAGCTAGGACTGGGAGATTCTGACAAATAAGACAGCTTAGTTTCTTTCTCAAAGACATGGTAATAACAAAACATGGTACCACTGTAAAAAGTGAAAAAGTATCCAGAACAGCAAAATTCTAGGTTATAAGTAACAACCTAATTAAAATTAAATAAGAAACAATACGTTGTCATTATTTGAAAAAGGAATTCCCAAGAGGAGGTACCCCGGGTTTCCCATAAAAATTAACAACTCCTGCCTCTAAAGAACACACACTCACTGACATACCCAATTACTTTCTTAGGCATTAATTAAATACGAAGTTTTTAGTGAGCATGGTGGCACACACACCTGTAATTTCAGCACTTGAGATGCTGAGGCAGAAGGATGGCAAGTTCCAGGACAGCCTGGGCGACTCAGTGAGAACATGTCTCAAAAGGGGGGATAAGATGGGGGAGGCGCTTAAACAAAAATGTTCTAAAGTTCAGTTTTTGACAATTACTGAATACCCTGGCTATTACTGTGTCTCTCTACTGAGTGAGTTAAAGAAAACTCACTGCCAACTCTAAACAAAGGCTTCTCAATTCTGGTACACTGAACAATTGGGGCCGGAGAGTTCTCTATTGTGGGGACTGCGCCAGACGCCAGACATTAGCATTCCTGGCCTCCACCTGTGTAGATTCTAGTAGCACAACCCACTCCTCATCAGGAGCAGAAGAAAACATCTTAGATAATGCTGCGTGTCCTCCAGGGAGCAAATCTGCTGCAGTTGAGAATCGATTCTTCACAAACAAGTTATCTGTCTACTACAGATGTTTCAAAGGGTTAAGTACCTGCATTTTTATTCCAAATTATGCTTGACTAATATGGAATCCATAAAACTAACACCCTTACAAAAACTATAATGTGTCACGTTCCGTGTTCTCCAAAATAAACTGGACTAATTCAAAGCACTGCCTGAAACAGTGATTACACAGGTGTCTGAAGCTGAATTAGGAAAACAGAAGCAAATATTCTAAGAATCTTGGTGTTCGCTGGCAAGCCCTGAAGACTGTTAGGAGCAGTATTACTCTTTGGTGATCTGCTCTGTTCATGCGGCCAAGAGCAGGCTTCTCCTGTCACACAACTGAAGAGAAAACCTGATGTCCACAATACCAAGACCAAAGAAATCAAATTCTGAAGAAACCAAGTCCCTGATGTCAAAGGGGGAAAGAATTCCTAAGCCCACTTGCTCACTGCATGGCTATAAACAGAAAACCAAGATTGGAAAAGATAAACATATTAAAAACCAAGCAGTTGGATAAATAAAATATGGCAAATCCATATAATGAAGTATTAGCAAAACAAAACAAACTGATTCCTAGTCCAACATGGATGAACCTTGAAAACATTACGCACTTTTAAAAGCCAGTCACAAAAGACTACATATGGTCCCAGTAATGGTGACATATGCCTGTAACCCAGCACTCGGGAGGCTGAGGCAGGAAGACAGCCACAAGTTTGAGGCCAGGCTAAGCTACATAGAGAGACAGTGTCTCCAAAAACAAACAAAACAAGAAGAAAAGAAAGAAAAGAGACTACATATGGTATAACTCCATTTATATTTAAATGTCCAAAGAAAGCAAATTCATGGGGCAGAAGGCAAATTAGTGGTGCCTAGAGCTTGGAGGAAGGGATAAATGGGAATTTTCTGTTATGGTTACAGAATTTCCTTTGGAGATGATGAAAATATTCTAAAATACATAATGTGATGGTTGCCAATATCTGTTAATATAATAAAGGCCATTATACAGTTTAAATAGGTAAATTATGATATGTGAATTATATATCAACTGTTACACACACAAGCAGATACCTAACAAAGAGTAAGAAAAAACTCAGTTTATACACTCATCTGACTATATAAAACTGACAAGGATGAACTCTACTTCTTCATTTGAAAAGACCACCCTTTAGAGCTATAAAAAGCAGGTTAATTAAACACAGAGTTTATTTCATGTAATGCTGAGAATGACAGAAACCATTTTTGGACTAATCTTTAGCACACAGGACTTCTTGGGCAGGCTTACTACCTCTGCAAAGCATGTTTAAAAGTAGATATGGTAGACAGGGTTTCTTGCAGTTTGAAGAGCTCCAAGATTCAGAGCAATCTGCAACCATGGCACATAAGCTCTCAGCAACTGATGAAAGGAAATGACAGGGTGAATTTTAACTTAATACAATTACACTTCACACATATATGAAAAATCAAAAGCATTCAAAATGCAACTCTAATCCATGGATACAAATTTGATCAAGGGAAAAATGGAATCATAAAACTCACCAAAGCAGTCCTTCTAAACACACAGACTCTTTAAGTCTTAGATGAAAATGAAAAGAAGATATTACTGAAAGCAGAAGCCTTAGTCAAAACTCAATTCGCTGTTTTCTATGTCTGAATCATTGTAACTGGGTGTGATTCTCTCCAGGTTGACCAAATGCATTAACCCTGCTATCTTTGTTAACTTGGTGTCATTCAAAAAGAAAAGCAGAAAAGCCTCTAGTACTATTCAATCCCAGATGCTAGCAACTAGTCAATGACCAGGGGGGAATAGAGGTCAAGTCCCAGGGCCTTGACCAAAACATTTAGATGTAGCTATAACTTTTATCAGCAAATAAACGTCAAAGGCAGTTTTTCTAACAATTTCTCCATTATTTCAGCAGACGTTACTGAACACATACTAGCTACCAAGAACTACCCCAGAAGCTCTAGACACGTGAATGAGCAGAACACACACCATCTCTAACCTCAGACAGCCCACATTCTATTGGGGGTGGAAACAGAAAATAAACAAGTAAATTTATACATAGTGTAATAGTTGCCAATAAGTGCTATGGAGAAAAATAATTCTGGGCATGGGTCATTAATTTATTTAAGGTCCATACTGACAAGAGGTCATTTGATCTAAAGGGAAGTAGTGATGTAAATGATGGAGAGGGGGCATTCTGGGCAGAATGTGTTCTTTAAGAAAAGCAGGGCCAGTGATATAGCTCAGCGGCATAAGTGCCTGCCTGGCAAGCACAGGGTCCTGAGTTTGATTCCCAGCACCTGCATATTAAAAAAAAGAGAGAGAGAGAGAGAGAGAGAAAGAAAGAATGAAAAGATCTCAGGCAAAAGCATGCCTAGCAAGATGCCATGGTGGCTGAAGTGGTGAGGGCAAAGAAGAAAGTTGGAAGAGTACCTCGGCAGCTTCTACGCAAGTGTTGTGGCTTGTATCTAGATCTCCCCCCAAACTCTCATGAACTCATAGGTGTGGTTTTTCGGGGCAGCTGGATCTAGGGTGTGTGAATATGGATTGAGGGTGTGTGATAACTGGATTAATCCACTAACTGGTTTAGCACAGTTCTGGGTATGGATGGTGGAAAGGCTCACCCTGGGTGAAGGTGGCACCAAACAATAGGCTGGTAGCCTAAATGGAATAAAAGGGAAAAGGAAGCTCAATGCTGCTCCTCGCTGCCTCCTGCCTGCCCTGCCATGGACTGTTTCTCCTCTGCCATGCCCCACTGCCATGCCTCCCTGCCATGGAGCCAGCCCTCTATGTACTGAAACCTCTACAAACCGTGAGCTAAAATAAACTTTTCCTCTGCCATCACAATCCACCAGCAGATTGGATGTGGTGGGAGACAAAAAGGAGAATTAGCGGAAACAGTAAGATTTGGGCATGACCCACTGGAGGAGTTGCCATTGACTGAAACAGAGAAGAAAAAGAAAACAAAGAATTTTGTTTAGAATCTATTGTTTGAGATGTTTAGCAGACCCATACACATGTGTCATAAAGATCATAAAGTTCTGGGCTAAAGAAGTCTAGAAGTCCTGCATATAAGCAGTGCCAATAACCATGAGGTTGGGTAGTATCAAAACAAATGACCAGATGCCTATAATCCCAGCACTCTGGGAGGCTGAGTCAGGAAGACTGCAAATTCAAGCCCAGTATGGGCAAATTAGCAATTTAGAGAGACGCTGTCTCAAAAGTAAAAAAATAAGAAGGGCTGGGACTGCACTCAGTGAAAGGCCTTGGGTTCACTCCCAAGTACTGCCAAAGGCAGGGGCGGGGGTGGTGAATTAATCAAGATAGAAAAAAATTTTCAAACAATACATTATAGATTATGGGCAGGCCAAATGAATTTGTGAGCTGCAGGTGAAGTTGGGATAGAAAGACAGTATCAGAACCCTGTTCAGAAACCCTGGGATGGAAACAATATACCAGCTTACTCGCATGTTATCCCTCTACATATTTAACAACTGCCTGTGGACAAATTCCTTATTAATCATGATACCAAATGCTGCACTTAATAAAATCCAGGCAGCATCAGTCTAGCAGGTTTCCACAGGAGGAACACAGAGGATGGAACACCTCCCCCTGCTGTTCCTCAGGGAAACACACCAGCTGTCCAAATGAAAACATTTGCCAAGCTGAAAGAATTAGGAAAAAACTGATTCTCACCTTATAAATTAATGAAACAGCATTACTAGATTTAAAAACCAGCTTTCTGAACATTTTTGAGAACCTAAACTGAAATTTTTAAAGATCCACATGAGAAAGGAAAAAAACAAGAAAGAAAAAAGAAAAAAAAAAAAAAAAAAACAGGGACTAAGAATATGAATTCAAACAAATTTCAATTTCAGGAAAAAAATGAAATTAATCAGGTTCGCCAATGATATCTAACTGGTAAAACAATTCAAATATGAAAGAATTTAAGTCAAATAGAGCAGCATGTATCTACGCTCTGAGAAAGCCTACTGTTTTTAAATACTTGCCGTGAAAAGGCTTAACTGGATTAAAGATATATGTACATTATCCCAAGAAATTTACAGCTACTTTTACTGGGGGGAGTACTAAGGGACTGAACCCAGCGGTACACTCCCACTGAGCGACATCCCCTTTTTTTTTATTACGAGACAGAGTCTTGGTTAAGTTGCGCAGGTAGGACTCAAACCTGTAATCCTCCTGCCTCATCCTCTAGGATTACAGGCATGTGCCACCAGGCCCGGCGAACAATCACAGTTACCAGTAAAAGGAAAAAAAAAAAAGTCTTTAACGCTAGGCATTGTGGCACATGCCTGTAATTCCCAGCACTTGGGAGGCTGAGTCAAGAGAATTGCCATGAGTTCACGGCGCTATGAACTCAGCCTGGGCTACATAGTGAGTTCAAGGCCAGCCTGAAGTATACAGCAAAACCTTTCTCAAAAAAAGGAAAAACAAGGGCGAGTGAGATGGCTCAGCGGCATAAGCACCTGCCTGACAAGCGCAAGGTCCCAAGTTTGACTCCCGGTACCCACATTAAAAAAAAAGAAGAAGAAAGGGGTAAGCTGATTAATGGTAACAATGTTTCCAGCTGCTAGAGAAAATGCAATACTATTCTGTCAGGTCACTTCCTCCCAAATGAACAAATGTTTTCGCTCCCACCTGAAGAAGGGAACTATAAAAAGGAGCCAAGCAGACACCTGTAGAATGGCAACTGCAGTCTCCTCCGCGGTGTCTGCTTTTCAGCCTCAGTTGTGCCTGGCTTCTGACCCCAATATGTTAATCTCACTGTAACTCCAGTTTTCAGTTTTCTCTCCAAACACAGTAAGTATCTCAAAATAAATATCAGTAAGTAACTCAAAATATCAGCACTCTTGTCTCAAGTGTTACAACAAAAAAATCTTCAATATTACTTCTCAGGATAAAATACCAATTCTATCTGCTCCCCTCAAAAATAATTGAGATATGTAATCAGTAATAATTGTACTTGGAAAGCAGAATGTCTAGAATTAGATAAGAACTTTTTTCATTTCCACGTTCTTGATAAAGAACAGCCATAATTCAAGAATAAAATCATCCTTATCATTATAGAAGTACCTAAATTGATCATTATAATGATCTTCAGAGGATGCTGAAATAACCTCATGTTCAGAATATAATGTTCTCTAATGAAAATCTCCCCTAACCTCCTACCAGGCCCACCAGGGATTAAAAGGAGACTGTCACCAAGTCTACATGATGGTTCCAACATCTATAAATACATCTCTTCTCTAAAGGAAGTGGCTGTCGAGGTCTTAGAAAGATTATTAATGAGAAAGCCATTAATTTCTAAAAGAGAGGGCTCCAAAAGATAACTGGCAAAGAATTTTTAAACAATTGTTTCTCTAAAGAATGGCATGAGAAAGCTTAATGCCATAAATACTTTTATATGAAAACATACCCAGGTTAAATCTATAGCATTACAATTTAAAACACAAATTTTTGTTAATATGTGCAAAGGTACAGCGTTTTCTATGGACCAGTAGCCTAAAACAGAACTCACATAGATCCTTATAAATGATTAATACCGGCCTATAAGTACCACCAGTTTAAAAGAGAACCTTCTGGTTTATGGACCCAAACGGAATCCGGAGAAGGAAAGTAATATAGACTTTGTTTCCAGGGTTTAAGAAAAAAGACAAGAGCTATAACTTTAGAGCTTTAAATCAACCAAGCCTTTGGTTTCCATAACATTATGAAAGTAACTAAAGAAGACCACAGCTATTCACAGTAACTCCAAAACACGAAGCAGGACACTAAAGGGGTCAGAAACTGTGCCTCCTCCACAAGCAAGCAGATCACTAAGCAGCCCAGCACTGGCCGTGTGTTGCCAGGTTCACTCCACCAAGCAGCCACCCTCTCAGCTTTCATCTCACACGAGCCGCAGGAACTGATAGGTAAGGTAATTAAATAGGGTCTGGCTCCCAACTGTTCAAAGTTAAGCTCCCTGGACAAGTTTCCTCAACTTCATGGTCAAGAAAAACTTAAACTACAAGTAAAACAATCACTCCATTCTTGACAACCACAAAAATATCAGGTGCTTTGTATCTGGTCTAACATGAATGTATACTGAAGAGCTCTAGTCTCCAGCAACCTTCCAGATCACCTGGAAAGTGCAGCAATGCAGCAGGTCAATATTACAGAATACAAATCCCACAAGCAACTCGCGAACGCCACACAGAGGCTGAAAGTAAGTGGAGCCCAGGATTACAGCAGCATTCTCCAAAAACCGAAAAACAAGAACACGGGGGGGGGGGGGGCTCTTTCTCACTTCGTCAGCAAACAGAGAAATTTCTTCTCAAAAGCTTTCGATAAAAACACTGCCACTTTTGATCAGTTACTTTATCAGCTCCACAGGACCTGGGAGAAATACATACACAGACCCCACAGATCCCTCTTTAGTCTCCTTTTTGCTTTACCCTGAAAATAGAAAACTGACTAACAATACACTTAATTACCTAGAGACATGCGTGCCATCTGCAGCAACTGATATTTCACGGTACTTTTTCTAACCAGCTGGATATGATGTGTGCTGTTTCGCCCTCTGTATCTGATACACAAATGGCATGATATAGCATACACTGAGCAGTATTCTCAGAATTGTAGAAGTGTTGTGCTCGCTTCAGCAGCACATATACAGAGCTGTGGCACTGTGCAGAGAAGGTGGTAACAGTGAAAGCCTGCTCTTCTCACCTACGAAAGATGCACAGAAATTCCCGAAAGAGAGTTTACTCTAGAGCACCCGTAACCACATCCATACCTAAGCCAATCCTACCTTTCACCAGGATCAAAACAACAAATCACACAGTAGTTGAGGACATTACTAACATTTCCTATAGGTTTTCGGCTCAGTAATCAAGAGATGGGAATCAAAGACAGAACAATCTCTTATTTCAACTACCAGAGGTAAGCAAGGTAAACTCCAAGTTAACTGAAGTGAGGAGAGGAGAAAAAAATAAAAAAGGAAAGCAGGAAATTTGGATAAGTGAATGATGAAAGGTGAAGAGATTTTAATTTTGAAAAGTGGTTGGGTTAGAGCTCCCTGTTCCAGGGCCAACCAGACCCAGGTACCAACTACACAGCCGGAAATAAAATCTGACACTCTGGGGGAAGGTCAGGAGCATGCTGGAGCCCAGCCTGAGTAACTGAGCAACTCTGTAAGAACCTCTTTCAAAATAAAAGATTAAAAAGGGAGTTACAGCTACATAGATCAATGGGAAGGCCCTGGGTTCAGTCTCCTGTACCGCAAAAAAAAAAAAAAAAAAAGGTGGGGTGAGATACAGACTTTGGAGTAACCAGCACAGAGGAGATACTAACGTCCAAAAGAATGAATGAGCTGCTCCAGGAAGAGTACAGAACTAAGCAAAAAACCTCAAGCATTTTCCAAGCCAAATTCCCCTGGGGGGCGGGGGGGAGGAATCTGGAAACCCAGTGACAGGCAATTCCAAATCAACACCCACAATAGTATTTATGTCAAGTAAGTGTGGGACATAATGTTTATAAATACTCTCAAAGTTTATTCTGTATGTTTTCATGTAAATGTCCCAACTCCACAGAAAGGAAAATAGTTCATTATCAACAGTCAGAATCCACAGCAAATCCCCCAGTGTAACTTCATCTTTACATTAAAAAACTTATAAATGAGCAAAGTCAATCCACAACAGTAATCCTGAGAGGCCAAGAGTCATAGCCATGAGTCATGCCCAAGAATTTCAGAAGTCTTAACTGCCCTTAACCAACCTTAGGAGTTCTTGGTGAGTTCTTAGGACTTCCAGAATCCCTCATATCAACATTAACACTGATGAGGTTTGAGAAAAGTAATACAGAATAGTCAGCTGGGCTTTCTTTTCAGGCTACAGACTCAACTCAAACAAAGAACCATATAAAGTATGATTCTTTCACAAAACAGTCCTAAACGCCAAGCTAAAGGACTAAATAATCCAAGTCAGATATTTGCTACTAAAAAAGAGAAAAAAGAACCTGCTAGTCAGTAATAAGAGAGCAGTCAACTCCCTCAAGAGGGATATTAAATTCAACTGAGAGCCAAGCACAACGGGCACATACCAGAAGCCCAAGCTATCTCAAGGTGGCTGCAGCAGCAGATCACTTGAGCCCACGAGTTTGTGGCCACCCTGGTCAACAGAGCCAGAACCCCATCTCAAATAAACACAAACAAACTGCACTACCAAGAAATGGGGGAAGGGAGTGCTGAACCTCAAGAGGAGACTTCACACCTAAAACCACCTTACTGTGCCAAAGCAATGGGAGCAGAAGCATCTGGTCTCAGTGTGCCCCCATCACAACCTAGGCTCCAAGCCAGGGGAAAGGCAGAATTCCCCTGCAGTTGCCCAAGACTACCAACCAACCAAAGGGATGAGCACTACACCGAGTGGAAAGGACAGAGAGCAGGTGATACTACTGATCTTTCAAACTGCACCAATGGGAAGAAACCATTCAGGGAAGATTTGTAAATCATTTTCTCCATTCTGAGTATCCTTGCTTATCTTGGACCTCAATTCTTACTCTCTAGGAACACAAATACCACCCACCTACTGTCTCAACTTTTAATATCTTCATTCCAGAACCTGTGAGAAAAAAGCACATTAAGGCCAATGTTTTCCTTCACAATACGGCCACTCCAATCCTTTCTATCTAAATTTGTCCCTCCACAGCTCTCCAACACAAGCCTTTTCCACACACCCTCTCCCCTAGGGCGTACTCCCTTCCACCTTTATCCTCACAGTCTTCACTGCTAGCTCGGTGAACGTTGGCTGAATAACTGTGCACCATTCACACCCACTGACACGATACACTCATGTCCTAGCTAACTGTATAATCCAGGGCAAGTCGGGTTTCTGTCCAGATTTCAGTTTCTTCCCTGACAAAAATGGCAATGATGGTAATACAACATACCCCAGGACCTGCTGCGAGGCTAAGAAAGATAACTCACATAGGACACTAATCCACACAGTCTAGCAGATACAAGATGCTTAGTAAACATCAGTTAACACTGCTGACAACTCCACTACTCCCATCTTTAGTTTCCCACAGCACAGAGGCATTCAACAGACATTTTGTAGAAAACAGTACCTAAAAACACATCGAGCTATCCTAGGAAAGCTCTTTCAGTCTGTATTGCTGAACAGGAAGACCTGTCAGTTCTCTAGACGTTTGCCTTGACTCTAAAGGAAGGGCTCTCCTCCAAAGGACCCTCACAGCCCCCTGGAGTGCCTGCTTCTCCCTAACTGACCCATCTCAAGCTCAGAAGCAGGTGCTTCTAGTCCCTGCTTGTATCCATGAGAGGGACTGTGCCATGCTTACTTTGAAATCCATCAAATACGTGATGAACAAAGTCCATTAATTAGACTCATTCATTATCCATTAACAAGTTTGCCCCTTTATAATTAAAATCCATAAGCAGAGGGTACCGTGGTACTTTGGGAGGAAGATGTGGATTCCAGTGTCCCCATCCTATGGAACTTGAGGATTCCAGGTCCCTCTGCCAGCTACTGCTTTTGTGGGTTCAGCAGCTGATGTCATGGACCTCCTGGCGTCAGCTGATGCTGGTGAGCTGCTCTCCCACATAGGAAGCTGGGCAGGAGGACTCAGGTGGGGCTGGCAGGCGCTGGCCCTGGGACCCAGGTGCTGGCTGAGTCCAGAAGCCACGCGTCTGCACTCTAAGGGTCAGTGGGCACTGGGCCAGACTCCAGCTCAAGGCAGCAAGGCAAGGTCTCAGTGTCCCAGGATGGGGGCAGGAGACCAGGAAGCAGATGCCTGGAATCTCAAAGAGCACCTGAGCCCTTCTGTCTTCCTGTGAGGTTGCTGCCCTCGGTGGGCACGCAGGTGGGCGGGGAGGAGCAGCTCCACCACGGAGAGCGGGGGTCCAAGTTCCTGAGGCTCAGTCTGGGGTGTTGTGAATGGAACACTTCTCCCTGAGGTTTGGGGTAGGATGTCAGCCTTACAGATGGGTTTTGTGACCAGAGCCTGCCTCCCGACTCTACATCCCCACAAACACGTTAAAGTGTTACGAATGTGAAACGTCTGAAACTATAGTTTTTCTAAAAATGTGTAAATTAAATGTGCTATTTCTCTCTTCAAAGTTTTATTGGTGAGGTTAAATTAAATTAGAATTGGACTAAGAATGCCTCCATGCTTCAGTCCTTTGGAAGAAAACTACCATCTAATTTGCTATTTAAAGTGACTGAAAATCTAGTTTGGGATGATTGGGACAAAGAACTGATTCTCAGCTAATTATCGCAGCAGAGTGGGTCAGGTCCAGGTGATGAATTCAGCCACTTTGTGCCCAGGGAGACTGTGTTGGTGCCTTGGTTCAGCTCACAGACCTCTGCGAACCTGTTCCAAATCTGTGGGCTGCAGGGTAGAGGGCTTCTTTACTGTCCTTGTTGAGGTGAACTCAGCTACACTAAAATAAATAAATAGCACAGATTGTTAGGCAGAACAATATGATTCTCAATTTTTTTCTTTAAATATATTTTAAAAACAGGCTACCTGTGTTTTTTGTTTTTTGTTTTTAATTAAAAACTGTAACTCTTCAGGCACTAACTGCCTTTATACTCTCCTTTTCACTCCAACTTTCTGTAAAAGAAAATATAGGAATAAAAAAAAGGGTCTGCAAAACTACGTATGTCTATACATTAAACAATGTCCTCAGAAGTTATTTATCATTCTCATGTGAATCACTTACAAGATTTAATCTAAGGCTGTGCTATCCAATAATGGTAGTCGCTATCCATATGGCTATTTGAATTTAATTAAAACTAAATAAAATTTTAAAATTCAGTTCCTTGGTCACACTAACCACATTTCAAGTGCTTTACCAACTATAGGTGGCCAGTAGCTACCATGTCAGACAGAGCAGACACAGAACATTTCTATCATCACAAAAACTCCTATCATCACTAATATAGAGCTAAATGTATGTAAGTAAAGACACAAGGCTGGGGATGCTGCTCAGTGGTAGACTGGTTACTTGGCATGCATGAGTCCATGGGTTTGATCCCTAGCACCTCAAAAAATAAAGAAAGAAAAGCCTATTTCATCAATAAGCCACTCTCTTTTAATCCACTGTGATGGCTTCAAGTACAAGTATGCATAAACGTGAACCCAGGGGCTTTATTCTTGACTCACAAAAGTAATAGGTTACAATTCTTAGAAAAGGTAGTGGGAGAGTCCCACAGCAATCTAAGGCTTTATTCTCCCATTCTTTCAGCAATTTACACAACTTGACCTAAGGAAAAAAGAGCAAGAAAGCACTTTTCCCCACTGTACCTTTATCCGACACAGCCGCATCTGCCAAGTTTTAGAATCACAGGATCCACTAGCTTACTCAGTCAGCACTCTTCCTTTCCACATTCTCCTTCCCACACCAATCTCCCGACTCACTCAACATATTATAACGTCACCCTAAAATCAGGGCTAGAGTCTCCGGAAGATAAAGTATACATAATGATAGTAGGGAAAAAAAAAAAAAAAAAAAACTAGATGTCTATCTACTCTCAGAGGACTTTTCCAGTCCTATGCAACTGCTGTGTGGGTATGCAGGTGGCTACACATTTTTCTCCATAATAAAAACAAAGCCCCTAGGGCCAGTGAGATGGCTCAGCGGCGTAAGCGCCTGCCTTGCAAGCGCGAGGGCCCGAGTTCGACTCCTGGATCCCACATACGAAAAAGGGGCCGGTGATATTGCTCAGCGGCAGGGGCGCCTGCTGGCACGTGAGGTCCTGAAGTCGACCCCCCGGTACCCACAAAAAAAAAGCCCCGACTTCTGCAAAGTTGGTAAGTTACCTCTGGTTTATAACACAAGATGACAGGCAGAGCTCTGCTTTTTTTTCTTTTTAAATAAAACTACAGCTTTTAGAAGCACATTTCCAATCACTTACTTCTCAAGAATGATTGAAATATCTCAAAGCACTCCCTGAGCACTTCACTAGCTTGACTTACTGCTTGAGTTCATTATCGCAGGCTACATACACACAGATAATGGGAAAGAACTCATGACTCTCGACAGGGATGCTTTATAAAATTCCTCTCTAAAATCTGAACCACAAATGTTTTTTCTGTAATGTAATACTCTAGCACTGACTCTAAAACAATGATCAGGGGAGACCTGTACTGAGAGCGATGCATGGGGAAGGAGCTGTAATCACGAAGCTTCCCCCAAGAATGGCAATCACGTGGCAACAAAGCCCTCTTTATACAGACCTGATGCAAAGTGGAGAGAGCCAGGTAAACATGCTCAGTGATGCTCGGTCTGATTTTCTGGTTATTATTTCATTACAAGAAGAAAATAAAACAAAACCAGCTTGAGTGTATGCATAAGCTGTATTTCTCTACAGCATTTGCTTCATTCCTAGGTACCAATGACCTCTGAGAGGAAAGATCACCCAAGATGATCTGCAGGGGGCCAAGATGTGAGGAATTATTTGTTCTTCCCAGAGAACTTCTGAGAAACTTCTAAATCTGAGAAAACAAGCAAAAGCAAGGTGGCAGTCTAGGACAAAAATTCTCCCCAGGGAATTCTACCTTGAATGCAAAAACTCCATGAAATTTCCTCAGAAAGACTTTGATGGCAGGAAGGAGGAATTCAGGAACAAGTATAGAAAGCCACACAGTTGGAGAAAAGGAAGGAAGAAAGGAGGACAGAGGAATCTTGAGGGGGAAAGAAAACTCTTAGCTTCTCAAGCTTAAGAATCAGAACTGTGGTCTCCAAGGCAGAAAGGAGAGAGTCTGTGAAATGTAACAACTGTGTTTAAATGGGTCCTTGGGAGAAGAGCCAGCACTCAGCCAGGATGAAAGGACCAGGAAGAATTACACCACCTCAGCAGCCCCTTGGAGTGTGAAAAACCTCACCAATTTAGAAGTGAGAGAGCATCCTTTTATTGTTCACATCCAGCTCAGATTAGGAACTACAAATTGAGAACACGAAACTCAGGAAAAAGAGGCAAATACATAAAAGAATAAGAAAAATGCTTCCCACTAAGATGGGTCAAAATACACAGCCCCCCCCCAACAATCATCAAGTGTCCTACACAAATGCTAACTACAGGTCAAAAATTCCAAAGATTCAACCACAGGGGTGAAAGACCAGAGAAGCAAGCATGTAAAACAAATGAGAAAATAAACATTTTGAAACTTTTCATAAAATAATCACAAGCACCAAGAGACAGAACTGGTACAAATGGAGAAGTCCCTAGAAATAAATTTCCCAAGCTTTTCAAACCATTGTTCAGCTGGGAGGTAACTCAGCCATAGACCTGGGTTCAATTCCTGCAAAACAAACAAAAGCAAAAACACATTTGTCTTTTCTAATTTAAACCAACAGAAACCATCCCAAGAGAAAAACAAATGAGGGGGCCCCCGGGGGATATAGTTCAGCGGCACAATGCCAGACTGGCAAGCACAAGGTCATGAGTTAATTCTCAGTACCAAAAAAAAAAAAAAAAAAAAAAATTAAATAGGGCAGGATGAGCAAAAGTCAACAATCCAAAAAAAACAAACGAACAAAAAAAAAAGCCAACAATCAATGACTGTCCTAACAAATAATTTTTACAGTGGTACAAACACCTGCAAAGCAAGCCAGGCAGGGGCCGGTGAGATGGCTCAGTGGCGTAAGCGCCTGCCTTGCAAGCGCGAAGGCCGGAGTTCGACTCCCGGAACCCACATATGAAAAAGGGGCCGGTGATATCGCTCAGTGGCACGGGTGCCTGTTGGCGCGCGAGGTCCTGAGGTCGTCCCCCCGGTACCCACAAAAAAAAAAAAAAAAAAAAGCAAGCCAGGCAGGAATTTTATATAAGAGAAATAAACTATAAGGATTCTTATAGATGACTATTCATATATACTCAATCATTTAAAACAATCAGGAAGTCTTTCTCTTAATATTTCTGTCAGATGCTTTGAATCTAAGATTTTGGGAACCACAGCTTACTATTCATTTTAAAAGGTAGACTAGCTGGTTCTTCCGTTTAAGCTTTAATTTCTATAGTAAATATTTATCTTCAGAACATTTAACACTTTGGCAAAAGAGCAAATATTTACTTAACTTAATCATTCTCTATATGTTATTCCACTCCCCTTGTAAATAGTAGGTATGAGATGAAATCTGAAATCATCTAGCCTAAATTTAGCCGCAGATTAAAAGGTGTTATTTAATGTAAACAAAATTTGAAATTGGATAACACTAAATTCTATATTACAGGCCTTCTTTAAACCAAGAAAATAAAAACATAATTTATCTACAGTACTATATACCAGCACAGACAGACAGAAATTACCCTGAAGTACTCAGATAATCACCATACATCTTTTTGCTTTTGGGTCATGGAGCAGGGGATTGAGCCCAGGGAGCACTGGAGACGGGGTGTCTCCACTGTCCAGGCTGGGCTCCAGTACACAGGCCTGCCTCAGCCTCTGGAGCAGGCGGTATTACAGATGTGTCACCGCACCCAGCCCCTTTCTCTTCTTTCTTCTTTGCAGTGTGTTACGGGTTTGTGTCTAGATGCCCCCCAAGCCTTATGCAGTTTTAGATGAGACTTTCAGAGGCACCTGGATCTAGAGCTTGCAGTCTGGCGTGGATCACAGTGCAATGCTATGCATTAAGGATACTAGGATTAAGGGTAATTAATTACTACATCAGCCCATGACTGCTCTGGCACCACTCTAATCCCAGTAGCCTACGCAGAGTACGAAAAGGGCAGGAAGACACGGTTAAGCCCCTTGTTTCTTCTGCTACTTTGTGGGCTCCATAAAGTACTGTTCTCTGCAACGCCCCTTTGCCAAGCCACTCTACCTTGGACCCAGCCGATTATGCACTGGAACCTCTACAAACTGTGAGCTAAATAAACCCTTCCTCCTTTAACTTTGGGTGTGGGGCATTTTGTCTCAGCAACGAGAAAAGTAACTAAGACACAGTGCTAGAGACTGAACCCAGGGACTCTCATAAGCTCAGCAAGTGCTTTACCACTGAGCCACATTCCCAGCCCTTAAACAATTTTCAAAGGTCACAGTAACAATAAATACAGTCCTCCGTGAGAACTGTAAGGGCAGCATGAAGAAGTAGTAGGACTGAAAGGGAAGGAAAAACTACTGTAATCTTTATACTCAAATATTCATATTTAGAGATTTCAGTAAGTATACTAACTCAATCTAATTTTAGGATTCAGAAATAAGCACTTAAGTACAATAAACTCCACACCAGGGGCCGGTGAGATGGCTCAGCGGCTTAAGCGCCTGCCCAGCAAGCGCGAGGGCCCGAGTTCGACTCCCGGAACCCACATACGAAAAAGGGGCCGGTGATACCGCTCAGTGGCACGAGCGCCTGCTGGCGCGCGAGGTCCTGAGGTCGACCCCCCGGTACCCACAAAAAATAAAAAATAAAAAAAAAAAATAAACTCCACACCAGAAATACTTTTGTATGCCCTACTCTCTGTCTGGCATAATCTCACGAAGCCCTAGTTGGGCTTACCTGATCTCGCTCTGCTGTGCTGAGTCCCGGCCCACTCTGGCACAGCAGATGGGGATTCCCGCCTCTCCTGTCCTCGACTCTCCCTGTACTGAGCCCTGGCATATCTTGAGATCAAGTCTGTTTAGTCAGGTGTGAAATAGGCCCTTGTTCCCCTTCTATTATTGGCTGTCTACAACAAAGTCGGGCTGTATGCTTTTCATAATTTCATGGCTAGTCTTTTACGGAATCTGACAAAATAAATTCCTCACATTTCAGTATCAACCTTGCTAACAGCAGCACAGCCTTTGAACTTACTCAAGCTACACAGTTTTTGTTCTGAGATACTGTGAAGATATTAAGTGGTTTCTTGTTTTTGTTGTTTAAATGAAATATTGTGTATTTTTGTCACTGACTATATTTAATAATACTATGTCCAACTGAGTTTTATCCACCATAATGTTTCTCAAAATGATTGTGACCACTTATGAGTATTTTTCTTGCATTGAGATTAAAATGCATATTATGGTGGCGCACACCTGTAATCCCAGCACTCAGGAGGCTGAGGCAGGAGAATCACTGAGTTCAAGGCCAGCCTGAGCTACATAAGCTAATTCAAGGCCAGTCTGCACTACACAGTGAGACCCTATCTCAAAAAAAAAAAAAAAAAAAAAAAAAAAAAAAAATGTGTATTATGTACTGACAATAAACCTTCCAAATACAAGGGTGATAAAAATTGTTATCTACCAAAAAAAAAAAAAATTTTTTTGGCCTGTTATCTACAAAATAACTCACTAACATCACTACATCCTAGAATGTGAAGCATGTAATAAGAAAAAAATGCTGTCTCTAATAATACAACCTGGGATAAAAATTAGGCAAGAAATGACTCATATTTCACAGGTACTCCAGCCTCAAGCAAGTTTTCCAACCAAGTCTTTATGAGAAATGACAAGTCTTTCTCATGCCCTAATCTAATCTGAAGAACAATCAAGAATCTGAGTCCGGCCAGGCGTGGTGGCGCACACTTGTAATCCCAGCATTTGGGAGGCTGAGGCAGGAGGATCGCTGTGAGTTTGAGGCCAGCCTGAACTACATAGTGAGACCCCATCTCAAAAAAAAACAAAAACAAAAACATGAACAACTAAGTCTCAGGTGCAATAACAGACTCAATGGCTGAGAAGTAAAACTATTCAATGCTCTCATCTGGGAGAATACTGATTCCAATCACAACCAGGACTCTATTATTTACTAATTCTGCCTTACTATCTTCATGTTTAAAAAGCAACCAAAAACAAACAAACAAACAAACAAAACAAAACAAAACAAAAAAAAAAAAAAAAAAAGAAGCTGGGTGTAGTGGCACAAGCCTGTAATCCCAGCACTTGGGAGGCTGAGGCAGGAGGATCGCCACGAGTTTGAGGCCAGCCTGGGCTACATAGTGAGTTCAAGGCCAGGTTGAATTACAGAGCAAGTCCTTGTCCACCCCCCAGCCCCCACCCCGGCCTGGCCCTCCAGCCCAGCGTGGCCGCGCTCTGCACTCCTGTTCCCTGTTCACCCCACTGCCCTCCCGGCTGCTGCTCCACTCTTCCCCAAACCTTCTGCCGCACCACAGGGCTCTGCTACATCTACTGATTCTATTTAGAAACCAAAGGTATGAAATTGTTAGGCCCCGCTAAAGTGGGAAAAAAAGAGAAAAATCACTCTTTCATAAAACACTTCTGAGACACAGAAAAACTCTACAAAATGTCTGCTATAGTCTCCCAAGAGAAAACCATTCCCAGAGTTATTGGTGCTGGTTTTGACAGGATACCCATGAAGGTAATTTGTTTATGGAAGAAATTAAAAACAAAATATATCCATAAATCAGTATGGCTCTGATTTTTTTTTTAATTAAATACCAACCTAATCTTAATTTTAAAACAAATACTACTATACAGGCCTTCTTTCAAAGCTGGTTAATCCTACTATGGTTTTTAGTTTTGGCTTTAAGTCATCACATGTGAGAATCTTAGTAATGAAAACCAGATACTAAATAAAATTTCTAAAGCATGACTTAAAATTAAAGACATTCTAAAGCATGACTTAAAATTTTCAAGGTTCAAAGAGTGCCAAAAGCTTTTGTTTTAGAATATAAAATAACTACATACTTTCCCTGAATCAATGTATTAAATAATACATTAAGCATATTAAAACATCCACTTTATGGACAATTTTGCTAGAAAAGCCAATGTCATCAAGCCAGTGTCCTATTCCAAGGAATAATTTCTCACTGGCACACACGTGCAATCCTACTGTTCAGGAGGCTACAGCAGGACTGCTTCAAATTTGAGGCCAGCCTGGACCACAGAGTGAGTTCAAAGCAGCCTGAACTACATAGTGAGATCCTGTCTCAAAAAAAAGCCCCCCTCCCACAAAAAGATAAATGTACAGGGAGGACATAAACAATAAAGGACCTCTTTCCTCTCACTTGACGGAATGACTGCTAAAACATGGAAGTTTATGAACTCCTTTGTCCAACTGTTACATTAGCACTAAGTGTCACATTTAAAGCAAAAAGGGGCTTCAAAACAAAGATATTTCAACTGGAAAGGATTTCTTTAAAACCGAACAAGAAGGATAAATTGGGCAATAATTCAGTTAAAAAGTATTTGGTTAGGTAACTATTGCGGTCCCTACCAAGAACAATCCAGTCCAAACACAGTATCATGCCATCCACCCCTCCCACAGTGACAGTCTCTGAGTTCCCTCTTACCACCATCTTCCCCCCTGCCATGGCAGTGGACAGGAGCAGAGATGGTCACCTTCTGAAACTAAGCCAGATTTGGCTCACAACTTCCTTTACCCTCCACAGAGTTACAGCAAACCTCCCGAGTTCTAAACTGTAACTCTCACATGCCTTCTATCTAAGTAATCAGTTTTCAATTAAAGCTTCACTTTCTGCTAATCCTCTTCAGATTGCAACTGATAAATTTAGCTGCAAATTTCATTTATTAGCTTTTGAGTAAATTTTTATCACTGAAAATCAGAATAAATTTTCCATCAATTTTTTAAAATGAATATTATAGAAGTTAAAGGAAATTGAAGCTAATTAATTACAGAATAGGTAAAACATGTCAAAGCATAAGATCTGATTTTCATCTTAGAAGAGACAGAAAATGAAAACAAAAATAAATATAATCTATTGAGGTCACCTAACAGTTAAAAAGGCAAGCTAATTTACTGTTTCTATGTTTTCAGATTTGGAACAATCTAGATAAATTAATGTGATAATTTGTAAACTATTTTCAGATAATCCACCAAGAATCTGAAAATGAATTCTTTATCAAGGAATCAGTAATATCAGCAAATAATTCCTAGCAGTGTCACTAGACTATACTTTTGCTTCTTTGTGTAGTAGTGTTAAATGCTGAGACTGATTTTTTTTTTTTTTTTTTTTAACAAAATGCTTTATTCGTTTACTTGCAGTCTGGAGAGTAAATCCAGGGCCTCATGCATGCTAGGGAAATGCCCTACTGCTGAGCCACATCCCGAACCCTGGTGGGTGGGTTTTTAATTTTTTTTTTTTTTTCATGGAAGACACGGAACCCAAACACTCTCCTGGCTCCTGTATTTTAAAACTCAACATCTAGTAGACCAAATTGAGACTCTCCTGGAAAACTAAAAATACATTTGGTACCTAGGTTCACAAACTTACCTTTTTCCACAATACGGTCACAAACCGAATTGGACAAGAATCAAATCGAATTTCCCCATAAAGTCAACATCAAACTTAATCACTGAATTTGATTCTCAGTTGGGAAAAGTCCAAATTACAGTGTCCTGCCTCTTTAATAGATCCAAAGAAACATATATTTAGGTAAGTCCCAAAAAAACTTTCTAAGATTCCTTGTTAAGGCCAAACCACCCACCCAAATCAAGGTTATTCCAAGTCCTATACTAACTTCCCCTTCCTCCTTCTCCACAGCCACACATCAATCACATTCGATCCAATCCACGGGTATTTTTCTCCCGCTGGTACACGTCAGTTTGATCTTTCCTGCCCACTGCAACAGGTCTGGAAGATGTGGTGTGCAGGCAGCCTCGGACAAGGAAACCCTGCTAGGGACTGGTGGACACTGACTCAAGAGTGCTGTTTCCCCCTCTGTTCATGGTAAACACTCCGATCCTACGTCAAAAGATCTTGCTGAGGGTTAAGGTTAGAATGTTTTAGTGTTACACAAAGGGGAGGCAGTATTATCAGACTTGTAAACCAAAGACTGTCTCCATCTTAACAAGTTATCATGGCTAGGGCTCATGCGGCACCATGCCTGCCTGGCAAGCATGAGGCCCTGAGTTCGATTCCCAGTACCAAAAAAAAAACCCTAAATCTAAGTTATCAGAACCCTACTCATAGTGAGCTTATACAAATGACTATCACAGACAGATCCTACTTTAAACCATCAGATGCATAAGAAAAGTTCCAATACTTAAAAAGTAAAAATTTATTTCACACCAATTCCTCCCTTTCTCCCTATCTATGAAATGCCAACCAAGTTTTTCATTGATCAACCATGTTATCTTGGCATGGTCTGGTTGCTACAATTTCCTCTACAACACCACCACACATAAACTGGTTGGGAGTGGTGGTGCACACCTGTAATCCCAGCACTCGGGAGGCTGAGAGGAAGATCCCCGCAAATTCAAGGCCAGCCTGGGCTACATAGTGAGTTCAGGACCAGCCTGAACTACAGAGCAAGACCTTGGCAAGCATCAAGCAAGTAAGCAACCAAGCAAGCCAAACAGGACTGTTCTGTTGGTTTCCTGGTTCCAAAAAAAAGAGAAAATATCATTACAAATTCCTTTGATCTCTGTCATCTATGAAAATCTAGTACTAAATTAAATGTAATTTTCCCATCCAACAGATCTGCTTACAGTATCCAGATATTGGCCTGTAAACTATTAACATACATTAATTTACAAGGATAAGATTCTTTGGGTTTCATGGGCAAGTAAAGCCAAAGAAATTTTATAACTTATTGGTAGATAGTAAGTAGACAGTAAATTTATTACCCACTTTGAAGAAAGCTACATCAATCCTTCTAAAGCTATGGGCCCTGATGAGCATTTCTGGAGGAAATGTTCAGAAACCCTACATGTCAAGTTTGGATTTTAAGAGGGTTAATTTGATCTTCCCATAGGGAGGAACTTTATACATTTTTGATTCAATCTTACCTACTACACTTAGGCTTTTTAAATAAACCTATTTGCTGAGTACATAGTGAATAAAATATTTTAAAATAAATTTTCAATAATAAATATTATGGGGAGGAGAGGATGAAGGGAGCGTAGGGGAATGGAAAAAAAATAAACAAGTTGTATCATGTACAGGTACAAATTCTCTATGATGAATGTGATCATTATGCATATCTAAAATATTCCAATAAAATCTGATTGGAGGAAAAAACAAAACGAACAAACAAAAATATCATTATAGTACTTCTCACTCTAAAAGCTAAGATCTTATTTACAAGAATTAAACAAAATACTAGCAACAGTCCTAAGAAGACCACAATAGAAGTTTTTGTTAAAGTGACCCAAATATTGGGCACTGAGGCCTTTCACTGCTACATTACTGTGTAAAACTGTTTTCAATGTTCAAAACTGTGACTACTTTGGAGGTGCCAAATGAGGCTAAATTAATTAACCTACTATCACTCCAGTTGTCCCTAGCTTTCCTGGTGATACAACCTACACATCGAAGAAAAGAAGCCTGCACAAAGTCTGCTAGCTGAAGTTGAAAAACAAACCCCCGTGCCATATGTGGTATTGGGGAAAACATCACAAACTACACTTAGAATGTTACTTTTTTTTTTTTTTTTTTGGTACTGGGAATCTAACTCAGGACCTTGCACTTGGCAGGCAGGCACTGTGCCACTGATCTATATCCCTGCCCAGAATGTTACATTTTAGATGCATTATTAGATGTCTGAGTAAAGATATGCAGAAGACGGCTAAGTAGGTCTGGATTAGATTTTTTTTTTTTTTTTTTTTTGAGTCAGTGTCTCGCTGTGCAGTTGAGGCTGGCCCTGAACTCATTCTGTAGCCTAGACTGGCCTGGAACTCACAGCAATCCTCCTGCCTCAGCCTCCCAAGGGCTACGATTACAGGCGTGCACCACCACGCCCGGCTCTAGAAATCAAATTTTAAATTCTACTCATTTAGATGATTTTTAAATCCATGCATTCTAAGGAATGATGTAGAGAGTCAACAAATATTTATCAGGTACCCATTATGTTCCAGTTACTATTCAATGTTCTGGAGACAGATCAGTGAACCACATAGTTAAAAATCCTTCCCATGCAAGACTTCACAAGTGAAGGAACAAGACAATAAGCAATAAGGTAACGACTAGACTATGACAAGGTACGTACTCAAGGGGAAAACAAAGCAATATACAGGAAACCTAGAGCAAAGACAAAGGTCTAAGTTGGCCTCACTGAAACTCAAAAGTGGGAAAGTGGATCTGTCAGGAAAACATTTCAGGCAGGGTAGTTTTCCGGGAAGTGACTGGGGCAGGGGAGTTTAAGAAAAGAGGAGAACAGACCCAAGTATAGAAAACTTGTGTTGAGAAGTTTTGTTGCAAAGGCAGTAGAGAAGATGGGCGATAGCTAGCAGGGGGAGTGGGGCCCAAACACAAGAGTGTTTGTATCTGTTCTAAGGTGGAATGATCTAGTAGAGAATGACCCTACAACTATGAGAGAGGACAGCGGGTGGCACCGGAAAATCTCTGTACACAGCAGACAAGAACACAGAGTATGCTGCAAGGTAAGGAGATATGGTGGTGGGACTTGAGGAAGTTCTCTTTGGCCTGCTCTCATTTTTTCCACTTAAACAGGAAGCCCAACAAGAAGACAAGAAGTAAAAACAGAGAAAGTAAAATCACCAAGGAAACTGGGCAAGTGAATGGACTAGGAAAATAAAGTATGACTGCCCAGTAGCCTCATGGTCACTCTTGAATTTTATGAACCAACTGGGAATCAACACAGAAATTCACCTAATCTGAGACACAAAGGCCAACTGCCTTTCTCGTAACAAGTGTCTCCCATATTTGGAGTATACCATATGTATACACAATGCTAGGGTAAGTTGCAGTTTCTCCAGATAATACACTAAACAAGATTGCACCCCATTTTCACAATACATTCATAACTGCATTATCATACCTTGAAGGGAGTCAGCAATCACTGAAGGATTTAATAACCTTGGGCTGAAGTTAACTCCCTTATGTCAACCACTGTAAACAAAAGCTGGGTTTGAAGGTTTTAAGCCAATTATTTACTGCAATAGTGAAGCACTAGTTTAGTCATATTCTTAGTCACAGAGGTACAAATTTATACATAAAGGTTATCTGGGAGCATTTAATTAATCGCCTGGAACTGCTATACAAAAATCTATTCCTAATTGTATTACGGTGGTTGCACAACTCTGTAAATGTACTAAAAACCACTGGTATGTATGCTTTTTAAGTGGATGAATTGTCTGGTATGGGTATTTTATTTCAAAAAGCTTTTTCAATAAGATTTTAATCTCAAATGAATAATTTATATTATATTGTGATGTAAAAACCTTTTTTTAGTTTCTCTGTTAAAATTTCAATGGGAAGTGGAGAAAATACAGTATGGCATGTTCTAATGGCTTATAAACTTGGTAGAGACCCAGAATTCTTTCAGAATGAAAGACAGAGTTTGGTATTTGGGTTTTTAGGTTTTTCCCTCTGTAACTGCTTTAAAAAAATTTTTTTTTGGTAGTACTAAGGATCTCAGCCTGCTCCCTCCCCCGTTTCCATTTTGAGGAAAGGTCTCACTAAATTTCCAGGCTGAGCTCAAACTTGCCATCCTCAGCCTCCCAGAGTACGCCGCCACATCTGGCCAGTTTCTACCTTCTAATGTTCCAGTTGCATCTATTTGAAGGAAAGGTCTTCAAATCACCTTGACTAAAATGAATAGCAATCTTCTGTGGTATACAGTTACAAGTAACTCCTATACCCTTCCACATATATTCATCAGCGAGACTAAATAGCAAACCAATATCTCAACCAAAAGAAAAGGATAAAAATCTCTTGGATACTAAATCAGATATCACATTTCTTAGAATTACAGTACTTCATATCTAATTAGCAGCTCCAAAAATTTACATTCTAATTTTTTCCAAGATAGGAAAGATAAATTCAAGTATTTCGCCCCTGAGATTTCAATTTCCAAGTTGGAATGTAAGAAGTGAGTGATTTTTCCACCTTGAAGATACAATGATTACAAAGAATAAAAATTAAGGTTATGCTCTTCTAAATACAGGATTTGAAGACTGACATGAAGGTGTTCCCATAGGGAACAGTGATATGGAAGTCAGAAAACAGCCACTACAGCTTTAGCCACTTCCAAAATGGAAACTGACTGTGGGCAGCTGAATTCACTTCACTACATTTAGCTCCCATCTTTTTACTCGAGAGTCAGCACCTGCTCTGCCTCCTACCCCAGGCAGCTGTGTGGCTGGAAACCCAGGTCAGGGAAGGCTGTCCAGGAGGTATAAAGCCTTCTGCAAACTGAAGTGTGATCCGTTTCACTCTCAAAAGGCTCAGTCTCTGCAATAAGCTATCCACCACCTCTAGCTCTCAGCCATGTACAAAAGTGTGCTCTCTGCATTAGAGTGTTCCAGGCACCATGACAGAACGTCATGGCTGGTGGCTGAGAAGCCAAAGACCAAGGCTTACAGGTGAACACTTTCTAGCTATGCCCTTTCACACAGCAGAGGGGGAGCTTTGGTCTCTCTCCCTCTCCTTAATACTAATCCCATCATCTGGGCCACACCTTCCAATACATACCATCACACTGGGAGTAAGGTTTTAACATACACATTTTAGGGGAACATGATTCAGCCCATAGCACTCCTACACAATTTCTTTACTGACTGCCTTCAGGCAGAAATTAAACTTTCGTGTCTATATCCAATAATGAGAGGGGGAGATTGGCATATTTTTAAAAGGGTTCAAAGCAGCTTACTATGAGTCATACAATAAAAAATAAAATTTAGGGGGCTGGTGAGATGGCTCAGCGGCATAAGCGCCTGCCTTGCAAGCGCAAGGGCCCGAGTTCGACTCCTGGAACCCACGTACGAAACAAGGGCCGATGATATCACTCAGTGGCACGGGCACCTGCTGGCATGCGAGGTCCTGAGGTCGACCCCCAGTACCCACAAAAAAAAATTTTTTAAATAGATAGAGTACAAGCATGACAACAACAGTGAGGTTTATTCAACATTCACCTGTGCCAGGTACAGCTCTTAGAACATTCTATTCTAAGAGCTTCTACTGTAGCCTTGCAGTAGCCACAAGAGGCAAGAATGATTTCCAGGAGGGGACCCTGAGCACACACGAGTTTCCCCAGGTCACACAGGTTACAAACCCTCCTCCTTACCATACTACACTGCTCTTTTCCTTGGGACACAGGAAAAGTATAAAGCAAAGATGAAACCATGAATGAAGTAGTACATAAAATGTACGTATTCGCATTCATTTTATACTTTGTATAGGATGTGGCCCAAATTTTACAAGCTAATAGTTCAAAGGAGCAAAGGAAATGTGATCAGTTGCAAGATTCTAAATCCTTAAGTTAAAACAAATCACGTAATCAGGAGGTGATTCTTCTAGCACCAAGAGCTGAGAAGTTTCTCCTCCAGAGCCTCAGGAAGAGAGCAGTCCAACATGGTGCACAGAGCCTCCCTGCAGACCATCAGTACACACAAGCAGGTCCCCCAAGGCTCTACAAAAGCCAGCGGCCACAGATCAACACAATCCAACCTGCCCAATGTCAGAACTGCAGCACCTCCCTAGTAACTCAAACACAGACTCAGGGCTTACTTAAATAGTGGTTCTTAACAACAGGTCCACAGAGGGGCCAACTGCAATTGGGTACGAGCCTATGTGCCCATCGGTTACAAACTCGTCCTGGGGGGAAAGATCATGGCTTACAACAATACTCAAAGGAATCCTGATAAAAATAAAGTTAAGAGGGGCCGGTGAGATGGCTCAGCGGCGTAAGCGCCTGCCTTGCAAGCGCAAGGGCCCGAGTTCGACTCCCGGAACCCACATACGAAAAAGGGGCCGGTGATATCGCTCAGTGGCACGGGTGCCTGTTGGCGCGCGAGGTCCTGAGGTCGACCCCCCGGTACCCAAAAAAAAAAAAAAAAAAAATTTTTTTTTTTTCCTTTTTAAGAGAGAAAGAGGGAGGGAGGGAGAGGCTGGGGATGTTCCTCAATGGTACAGCACCGGCCTAGTAATCGTGGGGACCTGGGTTCAAGGAACCCCAATACCACAGGGGGAAGGAAGAAAGGGGAACATGAAGTAACTTTTAATACACAATGCTAAGTGAAAGAAGCCAACCTGAAAAAGTTACACAACCCTGAGTCCAATTATACGACATCTAGAAAAACCTAACTATGGAGACATTAAAAACATCAGTGGCCGCCTGTGGCTTGGGGGAGAAAGAAGAGGATAACAGGTGGAACACAGGACATGCTTAAAACACTAAAACTTCTGTATAACATTATAACAGTGGATACCTGTCATCAAACATCTGTCAAAGCCCATGGAATGTATAATACAGAGTGAATCTTAATATAAACTATAGGTTGTAGTGACAATAATGTTATCTCAACACTGCTTCATTAGCTGTGATAGAACATGACACTACGGCAAGGTGCTAATTATCGGGGGGCTGGGGATGAGGGAGCATAAAAAAACTATACTTTTTATTCAATTTTTCTGTAAATGCAAAAGCATCCTAAAAATAAAGCCCATCTTAATACATTAATTTTTTAATGTTTTAAAGTATCATATACAAATAAAATAGTACTTATCCAATTAAAAAAATGTTTCTATAGTAGTAAACCTTTGGAGAAACCAAAGAACACCAATTTCCTTTAAAAAAAAAAAAAAAAAGGCTAGACTTTTTAATGATAACATTTTCCAACTCTTTTTGTTCTTTTCCATTCAGGAATCAAAACTACTCCTACCTACAACATACTTACAAATGACTATTAATTGCTACCACTCCCCCCATGAACATCTAACATACTGAGAAGGGTGAGCATCGCATTTCCCCATACCTGTTCAATGTGAGAATTGTAATCTGTGGAAAGAACACAGCCTATTAAAGAAAAGAGAGTGACCAGAGGTAGACAAAAAATGAACACTAAGGCAAGAACTCCTCTGTATAATTTCCCAAATTATTATCTCTCTCCCCAAAAAAACAGTAAGAATTCAACACTGAAAATCAAAAGAAAGAAATATTGTTAAAAAATATATTGTTGAAAAGGTTCCATCTAGATACAGGTTTTTCTATGTAAACTTGGTTAAATAATAAATGCACCTGTCTTTCTACCAAGTAAAATTCCTGAACATCCTAGGTTCAACCCCTCCCCCACCACACGCACACAAAACTAAAGATAAAATTTCTGGATAATATTTCAAACTATTTTCCTGTTTTACATTAACTTATAAAAATTGTTCATCTTAAGCAAATAAATAGCAACATGTGTAGCAAGAAAAATAAGGTTTTTTAGTCCTTCAAAAAAAAAAAAACTATTGAATTTTTGTAGTAGGAAAACAGCGTTCATTGTGGAGAATGGATTTGGACATTAAAGCTTTTTGTCCTTGCTGATTGGTAATAACCAAAAACACAGTTACAAATGTTCACCAATATTATACCAGCTATATATAAAGTGTCAGCCATATGCAACATTTTTAAATGTTTAAATTGATAAATATTAGTGAGTAAAACACTTTCAAATGATAAATCAATAGAATTTTTCCAATCTCACTTCTGAGAGACCGCCACATAAAAAGAACCTAGTTAATTGCTTCCATTGTTTGTGCAAAGCACAAATTGGCCAAAGAAATCCTCAAGACTATACCGAAGGATGTAATTTCAGCTACCATTTTATTAGAAGGCACACAAGTGAAGTCACTCCTGAAGCTGAAGTTCGAGACCAGCAGGGATGTGGTGATACACCACTGCTTCTACCCAGCTATTTTTAGATTGTTAGTACATAATCTGGTGAGTCTGTGGTAAATACAACTTTGAACACAGTACACACAATCTGGAGGCTTCTGACTTAAGCAATTTTTAACGCACCAGTACATGCACTGTTTTGTTCCTCTGAAGCCCAACAGTCACTATATATAAACTGACCCTTTGTAAAGATCACAAGTTAAAGAACTCATGCATGCTGTGAAAAACAGGACATGAGAAACAGAACTGAACAATTATTTCAAATGTTAATGATGTAATAACTTTAATTGTATAAAGACCTCTTATACAGTACTTACCCATTGTATTCTTACAATTTTTCACACATAACTTCCAATTAATACTCTAAAATTAAAATGTTTCCTACTTCCCAACGTGACTTATACCCATTGCCTCAGCCTATCCCCCAAACCTGAACCAAGCTGTCACGTGAGTCATCATTCAACCCTTGCCACGCTAACCTCACTGCACACCAGCCAAGCACTGCCCTTCCCCTGAAGCCCCTTCCCGCCAGCACTGTACAGTGTTTATTATTCCTGTGCTCAGTGCCAACACCCAGCTCCCACGTGGCACACACCCACCCTCCTCAGCTTTATGATCTGTAAGGAGCAGCTGTAAAGAGTAGGAATTCCTAAAGAATTGTCCCTCTTCATTTTGAGAATAGGTTTTTAAATTTTTAAATTAAACATACACATTATCTGATTTTTCTACAATCTCAGTTATCTTCAAAGAAAGCTGATCTGCTGAATTATTTTAATCATTTTATCAACAGAACTTTCAATAATACAACATTAAGACCCAGAAAGCCCATACCTAAGAACTTATCCTACAGGTATTTGGTTGGTTTGGTTTGGTTTGGTTTTGGTTTTGATGAGGTGCTGGAAGCAGCTGAGCTGGAGCCTAGAACAGGGAGCGCCCCAGGAGAACAGGTGTTCCAGCCCTGAAAACCTGAGAGGCGAGCCAGGTAAGCAAAGGGGTGTCACGTGACGTCAACCTGCCAAATGTATAAATAAAAATGCACTGCGGTGGTTGAGCAGTTCCTTTCCTCCCATCCGGAGAGAGGGCTCCACCTGACCTCAGCTTTCTGTATACTGTCTCTTTTCTTTATTTCTCCATCCTCTTGCCATCTTTCCCGGAACTTTGAGAGCTGCGCTGGACAAGGCAACGAGGAGGGCGGGTAACGGAGATTGAGCCCAGGGCTTTCACACTGAGCTATACCACTAGTCCTTTTTCTAATTTTTATTTTGAGAAAGGGTCCTCACTAAGTAGCCCCAGCTGGGCTCACACTTTCACTCCTCCCACCTCAGCCTCCCAGAGTGAGACACCATGCCTGGCTCCCACAGATAATTTTATAAATAAGGAAGCAAAGATTTATGAGCTGTATCCACAGATGCTCTTTGTAGTACTATTTATACTAACAACAAAACCCCCTAAAATAACCAAAATATTCATCAATGAAGGTTTGGATAAACATGGCATGTCTTCTTTATAGACCCACAGCATAAATAAAGACTAAAAAACACCGTAACAAGAACAGTACATTTAGAATTTGTAATGTCAACATGTGTGGATATTTCTGGGGAGGGAGGTGAAGCTACTTTTCATTACCTGTTTGTAATGTTTTAATTTCTTAATCATAAATTATTACCATAAGGTAAACACATTCTTAGAATACTTTTAATGGAAGAACAAAAAAAGGCTGGGGCTAGAGTTCCAGATTTGAAATAACCAATCTCCTTCCTTCCTAGACAATTTAAAAATTAAAGCTTTTTATTATAGCTCCAAACTCACCATGGAACCTAAAGACCACTGAGCAAGCCATTCACTCAAGTCCATGGAGGTTTTGCACGAACATCAGCTGTTCTTGTCTGGTAAGGCTGACAAGCATTCTTTTTTATTTTGGGGGAATTTGGGGGGGTGTCTTTTTGAGACAGGGTTTCATCATGCAGTTCTGGCTGGCCTTGAATTCACTTTGTAGCCCCAGCTGGCCTCAAACTCGCAGGGAACCTCCTGCCTCAGTCTCCCAAGTGCTGGGATTACGGGCATGAGCCACCACGCCCCGCTCAAGCACTCTTGTTAACAGAGGGAAGATGCCAAAGGGCTGGAGGGAAGCCCTTCACAGAAGACACTTCGGGGGGTAGGGGCATGCCAGGGGTTGAACTTGGGACCTTCACACTGAGCTATATCACCAGCCTTTTTAAAATTTTACTCTGAGACAGAATCTCACCAAATAAGTAAACTGTCCAGGCTGAGCTCAAATTTGCAAACCTGCCTCAGCCTCCCAGAGTACTGGGATTATAGGTGTGCATCACCACGCCCACTCAGAAGACACCTCTAGAAGGAAGACACTCAAGACTCAAACTCAAGCACAGAGGATCAGGATTTGGCCCCAAATACTACCCTTAGCACTCACTGGCTGTTAAGCAGCAGTCAAATCATTCAAACACAATACTGTAAACCCCAGTCTTTTCACTTCTACCTCACTGTGATTGAAACCTGCAATCAGTAAATAATTCGAGCAACAGCAGAACAATATTAAGGAAGGGAAATAAATCATCCATTATCCTCTCATCCAGCGATTGGCACTATTAATGCTGGGTGTATTTTTTTTCATCTCTTTCCTCAGTCTCTGTTAACTAAACGTGGGGTATTTAATTGGTATCATACTGTATGAACAGTTTGAGACACACAGTTTTTTCCATATATCTTTGATGGTATTTTTACATCACGATTTTTCATTCAGTGCAGAGGATGGAACCCAGGGCTTGGCCCACACTAGACAAGAACTCTACCACTGTATCATAAGCCAAGCCCCTGTATCATAATGATGTTAATGGCTTCATAATATTCCCTTGTATAGATGGGCCATAATTTAAACATTCCCTTTCTCCTACTGGGCGCTTAAACTGACATATCACTATCTTTAGTTAATATTTTGCTTCCACGTTGGGTTTCTTTTCTCTTTTCTTTTCCAGGAAAAGTCTTTTCCTCTATTTAGCACAGGAGCCAAAAGCTGTTAACAGTGGTTAATAAATCTTTTCAAGCTGGGCGTGGTGGCACATGCCTATAATCCCTGCACTTCAGCGGCTGAGGCAGGAGGATTACCACTAGTTCAAGACCAGCCTGAACTACATAGGGAGACCCTGTCTCAAAAAACAACCCCTCCCCAAAAAAATCCTTCCACTACCATGAGAAATTAATTTTTATCATGGAAAAAAAAAAATGACTTCAGTAATTTTTTAGCTTCCTATATTTCTAAACTCACTGGCATGCCCAGAAGTTACCTTTGAAAGTTCCACAAATCATCATCTTCTCATTCATTCTGTTCTTCTCTGTTTTAATTTAAGTGTTGTGAGGACTGGGGCTTTGTCTTTCTTGTATTGCCAGCACCAAATAATAGTACTTAGCACATAGTGCTTATCGCATACACTAAGTCTTTACTGTGAAGTGCCAGGCATGTGCCTAAGCACTTCTGCATACTGCTACGCTTTGAATGTGACACTGCAATGTTCATGGATTAGAATTGTAATCACCAACCCAGCAGTTCTGAGAGGTGGGGTCTAGTAAGAGGTAATTAAGCCATGCACAAGCAGACTGACTTTGCTTCTCCAAGACAGGGTTGCTGACCTGAGTGGACCCCTCTTGGTCTCTCACGTGTGCTCTCTTGCCCTTCCCCTTCCAGTATGGATGCCACAGCAATAAGGCCCTTACCACATCCTGGCATCATGCTGTCAGACTGCCCCACCTTTACAACTGCAAAGCAAGAAAATTTCTAGTGTTATCAAGCAACCAGTGTGCAGCATTCTGTGATAGAAGCAGAAAATGGACTAAGACAGTACACAAACCCTCCAGACCTATTCAACGCTTTCCCATATTACGGAAATACACAGGACAAGTAACATCCCGGGTCTCACAGTACTGATAAAAAGTGGGAAAAGAGCTCACACAGAGACTGACCCACATGCTCCACTGAACAAATGATTAACCAACAGGGCTCCTGGTGGCAGTTACTAAAAACTCAATCAGCTCAGCGGTAGAGCACTTATCTACCATAAGTGCTTACCTACCATTTAACACCCTGGCTTTGATACCAGCATCACCCCAAAACAACTGTATTTTAGTAAATTTAAGCTTATTTTTCCTGCTCATTAGTTGCTCGTGTTCTTTCTGGTTTTTCGATACAAATATGTAAGTAGGTCATATGACAGATTAAATTTTAGAGGGCAAGTCTAAGACCCCAATCCATCACTGACATTTCGAATCAAAAGACACAGTCTCAACTACAAAAAAAAAATTACAAATGAACGTCTGAAACAATCTGTTTGGACTGGATGTAAAATAACTTTTTTTTTTTTTTTTTGGTGAGTACCAGGGGTTGACCTCAGGACCTCACGCGCCAGCAGACGCCTGTGCCGCTGAGTGATATCACCAGCCCTTTTTTTGTATGTGGGTTCCGGCAGTCGAACTCGGGCCCTCGCGCTTGCCAGGCAGGCGCTTACGCTGCTGAGCCATCTCACTGGCCCTCCACTGGCTTCTTGAAATACACAATAGCAAGCAAAACCCTGTGACCTTAGAAAAGCATCATAAACACACCTATTAATAAGTTACATGGTTCAACTTCCCCAAACCTAAATAAATCTCTCGCAAGTAAATTATTATTTGCGTAAACAAAAGCTTGTCTTGCATTATCACTTGCTTAAAAGCAAGCAGGGTGGCAATGGGAGAGGGATTAAGAAACACAGCCAGCCAAATCCATAAAACCTCCAATGTAAGAAAAAACCACCCTGCAAAAGCAGCCAATGCATTCTGACCTAACAACTGTACACGGTTACACTAATTAAAATGAAAGTCTCGTCTGCAGAGCACACAGGCAATTCGCTGAACCTTAGTGACTCACTGACAAGGATCACCCTTACATCCACCCATCCCTAGCCTACAAGGTAAAAAAAAATAAACAACCACACAGATGAAGGTACCTGAATGCCTGTAGATACACATGCACACACACATCCAGACATTTCAGAAATAATCACAACCCTGTAGACTAGAACATGTCCTATAGGCCACAAAAACACACAAAGGAAGTGGTACTGCTGCATTACATCAGCTCTTGCCTCAATTCATAAACTCAAAACCACAAAATAAGACAAAAATCTAAAAGGCCATTTTCTGGAAACTCAGAGTGAATGAATGTGGGTTACTGAACAATTCTGGTGGATGTATTGCTTTCAACAGCCACAGGGAGAGAAAGTGTAATCTTAGTCAATTCTGTCATGCAACGAGATCAAATAACATTTCAAGTGCAGCCTGCCAATCGCCAGGGCTGCCAGAGTACAACGAGCACTCAAGGGCTCTGGACTGAAAACCACCTTTCACTGGTCCCCGTGATCTTTATAAAATAGCTTAAACACCACTAAGTTACAGAGTAGGAAAAAAACAAATACAAGTTCCTAACTAGTGCCCACACGCTATTTTGAAGTTGCTGTTGAGCATCTAAAAATCTGCCTTGTGTTATTTTACTGGGTAATGTAAATATTCAGAAAGGCAACCGCCTGTTAGAATCCAAATCTACACATGCTTAAAACTACAGTGTAGTTTGTTATACTTCTGGAAATAATTGTCCACAAAGCAAGGGGCCTACATAGGATATCCTTCCTATGTGTAAGGTTTCAAGTGATGTCTACTGTTTAAATTTGGAGCGACCACGGGGGGGGGGGGGGGAGCCATAATTCAATACAGTACTTCTGGCACATAATTTTAAGGACTTTATCAACTCTATTGTCAACATTTACTCAAATGTCTCAATCTTAAAGCAGTCAGGCCTGCAATTTCAAAGGAAAAATGTATCTCTCTGTTGACCCCGTGTCCTTTCACATACCACTTTTTAGATTTTACATATGGCTGGGGAGGTGGCCTCCAGCCAAACAACGCAGAGTCCCATGTGCCCGAGGGAAGCTTCAAGACTGAGTAAGACAAGTAACCTATTCTAAGAGTTTTTCTCAGCAAACAGAAGTGATCAAGCAGGTCTGCCTTGGTTTTAGAGAACAGATCTGAGTAAACAAGGGGAGGGTGGCAGGAAAACTACCACCTCATACCAAAAAAAAATTTTTTTAACAATTGAAACTTGAAGCAATCTTTAAGACTGCCCCTGTATTTTAGCTTCTCCCCTAACTACACTATTTTGGTTCAGAAAGCAAATTGTATTTGGTACTTAAGTAGCCTGACATCATAATCAAATCCATCAAATTCATTTTATTTTTAAACTTAAATTTACTTCACAGTAAGCAATGAAGTTGCAAAACAGCTTAGTTTTCCATCATACACGGCTCATCTTCAAACAGGTTATCCTTTCACAAGAATGAAAATAGTGATACAGATATATAGCTAAATCACATATAACACACATTCAACCGTAGTGCTTTTTCTGGCCCATATTTTTAAAGACTTCTGCGTTCAGTTTAACTGAAATTTCCAAAGTTTGGGGCAACTGAAAACAAAGAATACCAACAAAAATGCAGTGGGACACAACAAATGCTATTTATTCCCTGTTCCTGGAAAGCCATCATCCTAACACTGGAGTTCATCGTTCCAGGGTCAGCAGGAACACTCTGAACACCCGCCTCTGAATGCCCCTGCCCAGCACTTTTCCAACTTCCTGGCTCAAGATCCGCGTTCCCCGTCGCAGCACAAGGCCACTGGCCACTTGCCTCTTGCCTGTGGTCCCAGGCAACAGGAACAGAGCCACTGGCTGGGTCCTCCTCCTCCTCCAGCGCTGAGCTCCCACAACTCCCAGGGGCAGGGATCTGCGAGTAGGGGCGGGGCTCCGGGCAAGAAAAACACTTGCCAAACAAAAGGAGGCCTGGGCGGCCTCAGGGTAGGGAGGCAGCAGGCAGGTCAGGCTGTGTGAAGCCGCGGGCAGTGGCAGTGGCTGGCGGGCCGACCAGACTAGGTCCAAGGCCGCTCCGGCCTGCCCCTATTGCCTGTGGCCGCAGCGCTCAGCTCACACTCCTTCAGCCCGCGCGGCCAGGCCAACACTGCCACATGCCTGTGACCTAGACACCGGGAGAGAAAGAGCAGCCTCCCAACGACGGCGGCCAGCAAAACCCGGGCTGGACGCACGCACCCCCGGCCGCCGCCGGTGCGTGCGTACGTGTTCTCTCTCTTTCTCTTTCTCTTTCTCTTCCTCTACCCCTCCCTCCCTCTCTCTGCCGGCTGCAATTTTATCTCCTTCCTTGCTTGGCCAGCCTCTGTGCCCCCAGCCTCCCTCCGTTCCAGACAGCCGGAACTGGGAGGCTGCATGATTGATGGCAGCTCTTAATAGCATGGTCAGCTAGAAAATGCATCTGCAAGCAAGATATTAAAGAGGCAGCGCATCCCTGAGTGATCAGCAGTTCACACAGCCTAGAGCTGCCGCTGCTTCTGCCAGGAATAACAATGCCCACCACCTCTGCGTATAACAAATGCAGACCGAACGACCAACCACCACCGACAAACCAAACATTTGTTTCAAAGATGCACAGGAAAAAATCACATTGTTTAGTGTCAAACAACGTTTCTGACCCCAATTTTCCTTACAGTTTAAGAAGTCTCGGGGGGAGGGAAAAAAAGTCTCTAAGTCATTTATTTAAAAATCTCTTGAAATGCTTTTCCACAAGAAAACATCCATCTGCTAGACAAGACACAGCTTAAACTGGGCTTCATTGAAATTCATCTAATAAGAAAGCAAAATAAACACAAGGTCCTTACCATGTGGCTTTAAATAAACATACAACTCACCAACTACTAGGTTCCAGACTCCCTTATTAATTCAATTTGTGCATCTAAAAAGAATTACCAGCTGTTAATTCCAAATTAGTTTTTCCCACCCCCAATGAAGTCTGGTACAACTACATCAACCTCTAAATTTTATTAAACTCAAACTACATTTATGCCACATATTCCCTAATGGTAATACCAAGATCATTCTGTCATCTTTTTTTTTGTGGGTACCGGGAGTTGAACTCAGGACCCCGCGCGCCAGCAGATGCCTGTGCCGCTGAGCGATATCACCGGCCCTTTTTTTGTATGTGGGTTCCAGGAGTCGAACTCGGACCTCGCTGTTGCCAGGCAGGCGCTTATGCCGCTGAGCTATCTCACCGGCCCCATTCTGTCATCTTAAATATGACACACTATAGGATTTTTTAAAAAGGATTCCTACAGAATATGAATTCAAAGCATTAATCTTTTTTAGTACCAGCCCAAATTAGAAAATTGCAAGCTTAAAATTTAAATGATCTATTTTTGTGTCTTCACTATTTACCTTTCACCTTCCAGGCAGGTTTCATGGAACTCTCAAATAGCTAATGTTATTAGACCTTCAAAGTTCCCCCCCAAATAGCTAAATTACTGGGTACCCTTTTACCAACAGGGAGAGAAACAAAGTGATGGGGGGCGGGGGTCAGTGGCACACACAGGTAATCCCAGCACTCTGAAGACGGAGGCAGACGGATCACCAAGAGTCCGAGGCCAGCCTGGGTTACACAGTGAGTTGAAGACCAGCCTGAACTACAAAGTAAGACCCTGTCTCAAAACAAAACAAAACGGAGGGGGGGACCCCCAGGATTCTGCTTTGTTAGCACAAATTCCAAACTGACAGGCATAGTCTCCCTCTCTGCAACAAAGAAAAACCAAGTTATTCTACAGGAGACTGAAAATCTCCCTGACACGACAACACAGCACATGCAACCAGAGCAAGAAGAGATGAAGCGTAGTCTCTGCCTCCCAGAAAGGTGGCCGTGATCATTACAAACTGGAGGTGGTCTACAGTACACATCTAGCTCTGCTATAAGCTCCCCTGAACCCCTTTCCTCAATGAAACCACTTCTTAACCAAGTAGCTTTGAGGCACTCCATATATGTAAGAGATACAACTGATTTAAAACCCCACCTAATGGGCCGGTGAGATGGCTCAGTGGCGTAAGCGCCTGCCTTGCAAGCGCGAAGGCCGGAGTTCGACTCCCGGAACCCACATACGAAAAAGGGGCCGGTGATATCGCTCAGTGGCACGGGTGCCTGTTGGCGCGCGAGGTCCTGAGGTCGTCCCACCGGTACCCACAAAAAAAAAAAAAAAAACCCACCTAAAAAAGCTACTCCCGCAACTGGACACACATCCAATTTTCCAACAGCTATACTGGACATATAGCAAAGCTTGTAGAGTGATTTGTTTTTGTTTTTGTTTTATGCTTTTCCCACTGACCATTTGAAAAGTACTGATTTACACAAAGTTGGAAAGGGCTGGTGAGACCAACCAAACAGCTATATTCTGAATTCATACTATACCCAGCCACTCAGGGATTCTAAGTACTTTGGTAGCATTTTATGCCAAGTTCTTTTGTTCTCATATTGCACTTCTGCTAATTCACCCACAGCCCAGGCCCTACCTGCTGGCTTCAGCAGTCCTTCCATTCCCTAGCTATCAGGGCTCCCCTGCAGGCTTCTTCCCACTACCCCCGGAATACACTCCCTGTCACCCCACAACACACACACACACTCATTTTAAAGCCCGTCATTCCCTCAGATCTCAGGTCAAATATCACTTTTTCAGAGAAGGGTCCCCTGTGGCCCTATTCTAGGTCAAGTTCCTTTGAAGTCTTCATAAAACTATTCCTTCCTTTCCTTGAGAGCATTTATCTCGGTTTGTAATTCACTGATGTGATTTTCTGACTGATGCCCAGTCTTTTCTAGATGCCAAGCACCCTTAGAGAAAACTCTGTTCACTCCTCAGCAAACAGCAGGTGTCAAGCACACACACCTGAAATGAGTGAGTCGAGGGCAACGAGCCTGCTTTGCTCATTTTTAATTTCTCCACACATTTTTTGGCACAAAGAAGCCTAGCTTGGCCAGTCGTGGCGGTGCATGCCCCTAATCCCAGCAACTAGGAGGCAGAGGCAGGACAGCTGCCATGAGTTTGAGACCAGCCTTGGCCACATAGTGAGTTGAAGGCCAGCCTGGACTACAGAGCAAGACCCTGTCTCAAAAAAAAAAGGCCTAAAAAAGCCTATCTCGATTAAGCAGCATCTATGTGAATACATGCATCCCCTATTAATCTTTAAAAGTCTATTAAAAAGAAACTTTTGCCAGGCATGGGCTACATAAGCGAGTTCAAGGCCAGCCTGCACTACATAGTGAGACCCTGCCTCAAAAAACCAAAAGAAAAAAAGAAATTTTTACCCCCACTTTATAGAGATACAAATAATTGTTACTCATAAAAACTCTGAGACTCTAACTAGGGTCCTATTTGCAAGCTATACCTTTTTTAAAAAGTTAATCAGGTACAGGAGCCACCACTAATTTATTCAAGCAAAATGTTTCCTATTTACCGGCATTTAAGGAATAGGCAAACCGCAGCAGGTAAACTAGACAGCCTCCTAAACTCTGTCACACACTGAGCAACATAAACACAACATAAAACTCTGAAAGCACCTGTACGCTAGTTTTGTCTTCACAGCTTCTCAAAATGCAAAAGGACTACCTAATTCTGATACAAACAGAAGGGAATTAATCTATACTCTTCTTTTCCACTAAACTTTACTTTCATTTGTTTCCTCTCTAAATAAAAAGCCTCTATGTCCCTGATATGGGAGCCTGCACAAGAGCTCTTTCGATATGAGACTCTCAGTCAGTGGTGACAGACCACTCCAAACCCCACTGCCCACTCCTCAAAGTAAAAGCTCTGCATGAGTTTGGAAACTGAGGGATCTGCAGAGGAGAAATGACAATACAAGAGCTACAATTTTTGAGGTGTTCTGCACATAAGCACATGAAAAAATGAACAAAGGGTAATGGTGTGAAAAAAATGAAACAATATTAGATATACCCCACCCCATATCCAATTAATACATTTTATTGCCTTCAGCACTCCACATGGCACTGCTTGGTCCCTAACAGCATCTCTCACTGGCCCAGTCTGGCATTGCTTCCTTTTGTCCTAAGCTCCATTCCATGCAAAATCCAGCTCCTGGTTTCATAACACCCTGCATTTATCAAAACAACTCTGTCAAGTTGAGTGCCATTAACAGATAATGAGAGGAGACAGCAGATGCAGTCAGGAGCAAAGCACTCCATACTCTACAGGCCTCAGCACGCAGCCAAGTGAGCTGACATCTGACTTTACCCTAACAGTTATAATTAAATCGAAAGTCTAGTTAAACTAACATTAAAGCTATGCCCAGGACAGCCCACAGGGGAAACGTGAAGTCTAACCTTGGCACCAGCTGAACAGGGCCCAGGTTATTCCTGACCCCTAACCTCAAACTATCTGCCAGTCACAGCAAGGAGAATCCTGGCTTCATCTTCTAAAGGTGTGGCTTTCAGCCACTAGAGAAGGCCACCAAAGGGAAAGTTGTAGTCAGGGTTTGCAAGGGAACAGATTTAATACAGGACACAGAATTCAAAGGATTATTTTATAATATGCACCCAAAAAGTCAAATGTGGAGGAGTGCAAAAGATCTGTCCACACGCTAGACACTTAAAAGAATCCAGCTGAGGGCCTGGATCCCATGACAATGTCCTCCATGAGTCCAGCTGGAGGCCAGGAGCCCACAACATCTCACGCAAGTCTGTACCAAGGATCTGCGCTGGGAAGGCCCAAAGGCCAGTGGGGGAAGCTAGGAAGTCTGCGCCAGCGGGATGGAGGATCTGTGCCAGCAGACTGAGCGATCTGCACTGGAGCCAGGGAGTGACGCTCAAGGTAAGGACTAAAGGTTCCCCCAAAAAGACCACAGCCATCCTCAGTGACAGTGATGACCCGAGCTCCTCCGACAGTGAGAACAGCTGAGTTCATATCAGGAAAACCACAAGCTTCTCCAGGAGGATCAGCAGCGCACCACCTTCCCCTCCAGTTCTTTTATGCTGCTGGCAACAATCCTCAGGTGGGCCCTCCACGTCCAGAACCACGCTGACTCAGTTCAGCTGGGTGATACAAGGTGCCCATTAGGTAATCCACCATAGGGAAGAAGACTGTGTTTCACTGTGACAGTAACATTCACCTGATAATAAATGACCAGTGAGGCTGCCAAAATTGTACCTGTCAAGTTGAAACAATCAGCATTCTTTCCCATAGGGTTATCTAGTCCATCCAACCTGAGTAATGCAGCTCACCTGAGCGTCTATTGTTAAAAAATTACCCAAGTCAAACAGCATCTCAACCGTGGGTCCTGGCAGTAGCAGTTAGCTATGCTTGCATGTGTGCCACAGGGAGCGTGTCATGTGTACAATATGGACTTCGGACGTCCTGCATACCACCTGCCTTCTTTCCAACTCACCAAAATCACAACAAAACCTCTTTAAAGTCCTCAAAATCTCTTTAGCATCCTCAAAAATTTTAAATGTTTCTTTTTGAAGCCCTTTGAGATCTGTTTTTCAGAGTGATATAAAGTATGTTCCTACAGAAAATCCAAACATGCCAGTGAATGGGATGAAGTCTCCTGCAGCTCTCCTCTAGAACACCTGTCCACACACACGTACACTCCTAAGAACACACATGCTCATCTGCCTGAAGGCTCGCTCGGTTGGTTTTCACCTCACAGAAATGAAATCTATTACTCATGCTCTACAGCAACTTGTTTCTCCTACTTCACCCAGACTACAAACGACCCATTCCTACATAGAGCTGCACAGAACTCTAGCATGTGCATGCTGTAATTATGAAGAAATCCCTGAGAGTGCTGCCACATTTTTTAATCTTATACTGTTACAACGAACTTCTTGTGTGCATATTTCCACATGTATGTATTTCTATAGCGTAGGACCCACTAGTTCAATAGATAGCCACTCTCTAGAGAGACTTAATCAAAATGCTTTCCAGAAAGCTGGGCCAATTTCTCCTCTTAGCAACAGTGGGTCCTGTTCCCATACTTGTGTGATTTTGGACTGTGCACCCTCCTGGACCTCCTACCTTTCTGGTCATTCTCTATTTCTTTTGATGATTCCACCTAAATATAGGTAGTCCTAGACAGGTCTAGCCCCCTCTTATCATACTCTGGCATCTCTCATGAGTAAGGACATTCACTCTCAAGCTGCTCTGTGTTCATAATTCCAAAATTTTATTTTTCCAGCAGAGCTTCTTAGCAACAGACCCACATTTGCAAATGCCCTGTGAGTTCCACCACAATCCTATTCTACAGACACTCTCAAATCATCCTAAACCAAATCAAATAGTTCTTCCCTAAATGTCCTGGTTTCCCAAACACAGTTCAGGACACTTCTGTTGCCCTAGTGTGAGAGTGCTGTAAGTATTAATAGCACACCATAATTTTGGTGTTGGTGTTGGTTCTGGTTTTGGTTTTTTGAGATAGGGTGTCACTATGTGGTTCAGACTAGCTTTGAACTCACTATTTAACCCAGGCTGGGTGATCCTCCTGTCTCAGCCTCCCCAGTGCTGGGATTACAGGTGTGCGTCACCACAACTGGCACCATTTCTTTTTAAAATGAAATTATATCCTAAAATGCACGTGAAATCAGAATTAGCATATTAAACATAAACTAGTTCCTTAGCTTTTAGCACTACTGAAAGATTCATATTAGTTTCTTTTGAAGGTAGGTAACTATCACCTAAGCTTTAGTTCACAAGTCTCAAATGCAAATTAAGGTCTGTCCTATACTAATATGATTTTTAGAAATAATCTACCTAATTACCTATCCATTCATTTATAGTATTAATTTTCATGCAATCAAGATTTAAGAATTTACTCACATGGTTTTTGTAGGTAAAGAAACAAAATATAAAATAGTCAATTAGGGTGGTAATAATTATATCTTCAGAAAAACTTATCAGAAAACCATGAACATATATGTTACAATAATTAGGCAGATACTCCATGAGTACTACTGAAGAAGTGAGCTTTATGTCCTTTAATGCCAGCATACTAATATTTACTCTTTTATATTTAGGAATAAAACTTGTGAAATTTCTTTTTTTTTTTTTAAACAGGGTCTTACTATATAGTCCAGGCTGGCCTTGAACTCACCATGTAGCCCAGTAATCCCCCACCTCAACATCTGGACTACTGGGATTACAGGTGTGAATTAATTTTAATCTAGGTAAATACAACTAAAATCTATATAATGGACTCTTGAAAAACAGCTACAGGTATCAGATTATAAGAATCAAGACAGAATGGCCATTAATAAAACTCTCAAGAGCACATTCTCGGGCCGGTGAGATGGCTCAGCGGTATAAACGCCTGCCTGGCAAGCGCAAGGGCCTGAGTTCGACTCCCGAAACCCACATACAAGAAAAGGGTTAGTGATATCGCTCAGCGGCACAGGCGCCTGCTGGCGCGCGAGGTCCTGAGGTTGACCCCCGGTACCCACAAAAAAAAAAAAAAAAAAAAGCACATTCTCCTAGATTAAACATGTAAGTATAATATAAAGTTGGACACTAATTAAAATATTTTGTCTTATATTTCTCTACACAGCCCCCAAATATATATTTAAGAGCAATAAAGTGCTACTAAGTATTTCATGGGGTAAAAAAGTATCAACATTATTACTAAAATATATTCCAAGGGAAAAAAAAAAAAAAAAAACAGGGCCGGTGAGATGGCTCAGCGGTTTAAGCGCCTGCCTTGCAAGCGCGAGGGCCCGAGTTCGACTCCCGGAACCCACATACGAAAAAGGGGCCGGTGATATCGCTCAGCGGCACGGGCGCCTGCTGGCGCACGAGGTCCTGAGGTCGACCCCCGGTACCCACAAAAAAAAAAAAAAAAAAAAAAAAACAGCAGAGGCACTGGAGTTTAGTTTAGTTTTTAGAAGTATGCAGTCCTCTCATAGATGAAGGACATGAAAAAAGCCCGAAAGCGGGAGGGGGGGCAGGGGGAGATACTGTTCTCTAGATAGCATGTGCTTTTAAATATCTTTAAGGACTTTCTCATCTCTACTTCAAATCTCACTAGGGGGTCTCAAGAGTGTATAGAACAAATTATAAAGTTACAATAGAAAAATATTTCCCAAGGACAAAATGCAGTTAGGAGGAGGGGTTTCTCATTTGGGAAAGAGAAAAGTGTTACAGATTAAACACACGGTTTTGTGGAGGGGCTCAAACTCTGATGAGATGTTTAGAATGACACATCTCATCTGTCTTGAGCTTATAACACGTGATAAAATCAGTGGGGAAACCCAGGTAAGTTTATCTGCTGGAAGTAAGCTTGAGACAACTCAGAACTCTAACTGTAATAATTATAACAAAAATTCAATATACTGACCAAATAAGCCATATCAAAAAGTATTCAAACTGAAAACAGAGCTTTGCCCTTATTATTACAGTATTATGCCTCCAATAAACTAAATAATTTTTTTTTTTTTTTTGTGGGTACCGGGGGGTCGACCTCAGGACCTCGCACGCCAGCAGGCGCCCGTGCCGCTGAGCGATATCACCGGCCCCTTTTTCGTATGTGGGTTCCGGGAGTCGAACTCGGGCCCTCGCGCTTGCCGGGCAGGCGCTTAAGCTGCTGAGCCATCTCACCGGCCCTAAACTAAATAATTTTAAAATAAAATCATACACCTTTTTCAGGAAAAATATACCTTTAAATGTTTCAAAACTTAAATGAATACTATTTGCCACTTTCAACAACAAAGGTGGAATTATTGATCTAATAATTTTCTGCCTAAAAACCAACTGCTTCTCTAAATTGGTTTCTCTAATCTCAGAAGATTCTAGTTCAAAATGTGTATTCAAACATGATACAAAAATTAAAAGCCACCATTTCAAAAATGTTCAACCTAAACAACACAGGGTGGTTTTTGTCTGTTCTTTTGAGGAGAAGGGTTTAGCGGTGAGTGAGGTTGTCATTAAGATAAATGCTGAATATCCAATTCTGGAGTTTAATTTTAATTGACCAGATAAAGCAAATATTTAGGCTTTGGGAAATAAAATTTAGTACAACAGAAGACTCAGACTTATTTCAAATGTTTACATCATCTGATTAGTTCTAACAATAAAATCTAAACACTAGTTATCCCTTCCAATCTTCAGAGCAAGCTAAATCTACAGTGAAAAATGAAAACCCTATCAGCTGCCTCTGGTATGTTTAAACGATTATAATGTAAAGCATGTTCATTCTCACAAGTGAAAGGAAATGACTGCCAAATGCTTCCTTTACAGTCTCCCCAGAACAGGGCAGGTCCTTTAATGTGAGATTTTCCCGACATTCCAATTGTAGTCGCTGCTGAACAAACAGAGGTACATTAAAAGCTGACCTGGTTCTATTAGTTTTTTATTGAAGGCCTAGAAAAGATCAGACATGAATCCTGTGCTTTTACATTTTTTGGAGCATTAATCACTTTTTATAATACTCAAGTACTTTAGAAGAATTCAACAGTATTTCTTTTAAGTGAAAATAACCACAGGATGTGACCACAGCTACCCTGGTCTTTTTCTCAGGAAGGTCAAAAAAGCTTTAAAAACAGGAAGTCTGTGTTACAAGGTTGAGAAATGTTTGTTTTAACAGTCTACGCTTCATAGTTGCAGTCCATAGTCAGAGGTTACAGAGGACTGCAGTTTAATCTTTCCAGTCAAGGATTTTTTTATCCATAGGAAAAGGGCCAAAATGGTAGCCAAATAACTAGAAAAACTCACTCTCCTAAAATAAGACTTGTTATAGAATCTGAATCATAAATTTGCAAGATACCCTTCAAAATTTATAGGAGCTAATTTAATAACTGAACAAGAAGCAATTTGTCCTTTCTGAGAAAATCTGAAGAAAAACCATACAAACACACACAAAGAAAGCCTCCCTTTCTAGCCTTGGGGTTAAGAACTAATACAGTATGATACTTGCCATTTTATACATGCTTTCTATTAATTACCTCATTTTTAATGATTACAGTAATATTAAATCATTGTGACCAAACATAACACTAACAATTTCCTGGAATGTAAATTCTTTTCGTTTTGGGGGGTTTTTTTGGTCTTTTTGAGAGAGGTTTCACTATGCAGTTCAGGCTGGCCTTGAACGCACTTTTTAGCCCACGTTGGACTCAAACCCACAGCGATCCTCCTGCCTCAGCCTCCCGAGTGCTGGGATTACAGGTGTGCATCATCACTCCCCACCTGGAATATAAATTCTTGCTAAAAAAAAAACATTAAATCAATGCAGATTCCCTTAAAGAGTTTTTTGGGGGGCCGGTGAGATGGCTAAACGACATAAGCGCCTGCCTGGCAAGTGCGAGGTCCTGAGTTCGACTCTTGGTACCCACATAGAGTAAAAAAAAAGGGCCGGTGATATCGCTCAGGGGCACAAGCACTTGCTGGCAAGCGCGAGGTCCTGAGGTCAACTCCATCCAGTACGCACATTTAAAAAAAAAAAAAAAAAAAGTTTTTTCCTCAACAAAATGGTTGCCTCCTTCCCCCATCCTGGGTATTAAATGCAGGGAGCACTCACTGAGCTACATTCCCACCCCTTTTTTATTTTTTATTTTGAGGCTGTGTCTTGCAGTGTTGCTAAGTTTCCCAGGCTGGGCTTGAATTTGCAACCCTCCTGCCTCATCTCCCAGGGTGCTGGATTTACAAGTGTGTATCACTACGCGCAGCTCAATTTCTGCGTTGTTTTTTTTTTTTTTTTTTTTTTTCTTTTGTGGGTACCAGGGGTCAACCTCAGGACCTCGCACGCCAGCAGGCACCTGTGCTGAGCGATATCACCGGCCCTTTTTTCGTATGTGGGTACCGGGAGTCGAACTCAGGACCTTGCGCTTGCCAAGCAGGCACTTATGCCGCTGAGCTATCTCACCGGCCTTCAATTTCTGCTTTTAAAGAAATAAAATTTAGTAATTTTAAAATTCTACTACAGAATTAAACATGCTCATAACTTACCCAACATCAAAGACATTTTATCTCAAAAAGTGTAATTTGGTGTTTCTACTATTCTTTGTCTATGGAGGTAATAAAAAATAATGCCTTTTTGCTGGGCATGGTAGCGCAGGCCTAAAATCCCAGCACTCAGGAGGCTGAGGCAGGAGTATTATGAGAGTTCGAAGCCAGCCTGGGCTTACATAGTGAATTCATAGGCAGCCTGAACAACATAGCAAGACCTTATCTCCAAAAAAAAAAAAAAAAAAAAAAGGACTTTTTATTTACACCACTTTATACGGAATTAAATCTTCTTTAACGAAAACTTTAAACCAAAAAAGTGCAAATATTTTAATATTCATGTGTCACTTAAAATACAGAGCGATGGGGTGTATGTGTGACTCTAGGTTCAGCTGTCAGCAGAAAAAACATACACATGAAATCTGAAAAACCACAGTTCCATACAACTTTATGCCTGCTTTAAAATACAAACACAGGGCCGGTGAGATGGCTCAGCGGCATAAGCGCCTGCCTGGCAAGTGCAAGGTCCTGAGTTCGATTCCTGGTACCCACATACAAAAAAAGGGCCAGTGATATCGCTCAGCGCCACGGGCGCCTGCTGATGCATGAGGTCCTGAGTTCGACCCCCGGTACCCACAAAAATAAATAAATAAATAAATAAATAAATAAATAAATAAATAAATAAATAAATAAAATAAAATACAAAGGGCTATTACCACAAAAGTTTTGCCACTTACCCTGAGGTGTGCGGAAAAGGAAAATAAATCAAATTAATTTTCTATTTCACAGTTACAGCTACCTTAAAATGTTCTAACAAAGCCAGGTGAGGTGGCACATGAGACTACTCTTGGGGCAAGAGAGTCTCAAGTTTGAGACCAGGCTGGGCAGTTTAGCAAGACTCTTGTCTCAAAATAAAATAAAAAGGGCTGGGACATGGTTCAGAGGCAGAGCACATGGAGGCCCTGAGTTGAAATCCCCAGTACCACACCAAGAATAACAACAACAACGCGTGCCTCCACAGCACCCTACAAGACACCGACACCCCTGACATACGGAGCAAACAGCACTCCCTGAGCCGCACCTTCTTCCTTGTGGTTCTGCAGTTTCATCACTCCGAAGGCATAATGCGAACGACGACTAACCCTAAAAGGCTCTTTCTGGCTTTCAGTTCAAATACACTGTGCAGTGCTCAGACTTCTTTCCTGAAAACTGGAAGATGACAGAGCAATACCTTAAAACATTTTTTGAAAGGAGGAAGGGCTGAAACAGGGTCTTGCTATGTAGTTCAGGCTGGCCTTAAACATACAAAACTAAGCAAAGAAACAAACAAACAAGATTAATTATTAATTCCAGGAAAGAAACCAAACAAGTTACAGAAGAAACAGAATTGAATCACAGTATAAATTTGTTTCAGCTACAACAATATATACAACAATATATACATTCCTGTAAGAAGATGACATTCAATACTGGCTAAACCACAAACTTTGATGTAACTACACTGGGAAGATGGAAAGGAGAAAGCAGGTAGCATAAAAAGACTAAATTCTCATCTTTCACTGGGTGAACTCAATAAGTAATGCCCGAAATAGAAAAGAAAAATGTAAATATGTCCTTCTGCAGTACTGATAGCAGTGAAGTAACAGAATCAATGGTTTTAAAAGTTAAACTAGGAGGCTGAGGTAGGAGAATCTTGAGTTCAAAGTCAGCCTGGGCTACCACAGAGAGACCCTGTCTCAAAACAACAGAAACGCTAAAAAGAGATGCCTCTGGGAAGTGGGACTAGGGCGTGGGAGGAACAGAACAGGAACTTCTAAAATAAATGAACTTTGCAGCATCATTTGATTCTTAAAGTCCATGCACATATATTATCTAAAATAAATTAAAAATTAACAAAATTAAGACCAGTTGCTGTGTTTTGTTTTAATTCCCTGACATATGCCATCAGCACTGTAGTACGCTTAGTCACCTGGGGAAGAGAGCAAGACTGGGGACAGGGGTGGCCCAGGAGCAGGCCTCACACAGAAATTTATTTTTCTTCACACAGAGGTTAGCACTACATTTAGCACCTGGCCCGCCAAACTCTTGCAACTGAGACAATCTCTAAGGAGCAGAGAGGAGGGCAAGGACAAGGGAAGAGAAGGGAAGGTTTGCAGTGATGTAATCCCAACCCTAAAGGAGGCTGAGGCACAAAGATTCCAAATTCAAGTCCCACCTGGGCTACATACTCAGATAAAAAATAAAAGGCTGGGATGTAGCTCAGTGATAATGTGCGCTTGAGTTCAATTCCCCAGTACCACCCCCACCCAACAGAACCATAAGAAATTTAAAAAGTGATGTAACAACCAAACTCAATCACTACAATTTTTGTATACATAAATGATAAGCATGCATGGTACAATCCTATGATCAAAATATATGGTGAATGTATGGGTTTTTAAAATGTATTACAGTAAAAGATACACTGTCTTTAACTCCCAAAACATTCCATCTTGCTTCAAGTACAGCCCACCATTCTTGCCACTTTGTGAAGCAGTTCTGGAGTCCTCTTTCATGAGTGTCTTCACAAGGTGTGATCAAAAATATGGTGAATGCTGCTCTCAACTGCCATCTAATGGAAAAGCAAGCTTATAAAAACATGACAGTGGGGTCCGGTGAGATGGCTCAGCGGCGTAAGCGCCTGCCTTGTAAGCGCGACGGCCCGAGTTCGACTCCCGGAACCCACATACGAAAAAGGGGCCGGTGATATCGCTCAGCGGCACGGGTGCCTGTTGGTGCGCGAGGTCCTGAGGTTGACACCCCGGTACCCACAAAAAAAAAAAAAAAAAAAAAAAAAAAACATGACAGTGTTGCCTCATCCACCTCATTCACAAGATCTGGCACCGTGTGACTTTACGCTCTTCTCCGAAGTCAAAAGGGCCACGAAAGATAAATATTTTGCATCAATTTAGGACATTAAAGCAATCATGACAGCACAATTAAAGACATTCATGAAAGAGAACTTCCAGAACTGCTTCAGAAAGTGGTAGGAACAATAGGCTAAGTGTGTTCAAACAGAAGAGGAGTACTTTGGGGGAATTGATGGCAATATGTCTTTTATTGGAATAATTTCTTTCTTTTTTTTTTTTTTTTTTTTTTGTGGGTACCGGGGGGACGACCTCAGGACCTCACGCGCCAACAGGCACCCGTGCCGCTGAGCGATATCACCGGCCCCTTTTTCGTATGTGGGTTCCGGGAGTCGAACTCGGGCCTTCGCGCTTGCAAGGCAGGCTCTTAAGCCGCTGAGCCGTCTCACCAGCCCTGGAATAATTTCTTAAATTTAAACATTCACTAGATTTTTCAATCATATCTCATTTCACTAACAACTTCAAAAATATATATGATCACCAGGCATGGTGGCGCACACATGTAATCCCAGAACTCAGGAGGCTGAGGCAGGACAATTGCCATGAGTTTAAGGTCAGCCTGAACTACACAGTGAGACTCAGTCTCAAAAAAAAAAAGAGGGAAAGACACACACACATGTGTACATACATAGCTGGGGGTGTAGTTCAGTGGTAGAGCTGCTTACCTAGCATGCACAAGGCCCTAAGTTCAATCCTCAGCATCACCAAAAAAGGGAAAAAAGATATAAGCTATAAACAAAAACACAAATATAGCATCTTGATTTAAAGAGCTTAACATGATTTATTTTGTTTTTGTTTTTTTGAGACAGGGTCTCGCTATGTAGCTCAGGCTGGCCTTGAACTCACATATAGTCCAGGCTGGCCTCGAACTTGCAGTGATCCCCCTGCCTTGGCCTCTTGAGTGCTGTGATTTACAGGTGTGCACCACCACACCCAGCAATCAGCTTAACATTTTTTAAAAACAGAATAAAATGGATAAAAGGAAGGAATAATTGAAAGTGTTTTAAAGTGCAAGCTAATGATTAGGTCAACCAACTGCGGTAGTTTTCAGTATCTCTCAAACACAATAGTTTGCATTTGAGAATACTACTGAATTTTAATGCTACTACTTTGTCAATAAAAAGTGCTTCCCATATATTTCACAAATTCATTAATAACCCTCTAAGAAGACCTAAATTAAAGTTTGCCAAGCAGTTTCTCATGAAACAAAATTTGCTTTAGTTCTGGTTTGTTAGAATTAAATGTACCAAGTGGCAAATTAAGACATGGAAACACTTTAAAGGTTATGCTTTGAAAAGTATTCAGTGACTCAGATAGAGGTATCATTAGGCAATAGCAAAACAAATACTGGGATATCTATTTCATTTGCAATCTGTTACGTTTCAGATGGATAGTTTTACGATGACCACCAAGAGCTATCAGGATAAACTTTGAATGGAGACAGACATAGACTCCCTAGATTTCCATTAGAGGACTGGAAGGTAACCAGAATGGATCCCATTTTCACTATTAAAAGCAATCAGAAGAGTCCAGTAATTCGCATAGAAACCACTATTGTGCCGACTACGCTGCGTGTGTTTAATGTCCGTGGGAATGCTGACATGTGCACTGCAAGTGTGATTGAAGAGTCAATTAAATAGTGGGAAAGAGCTTGCAGCAAAAACTTAAACTAAAAATAATCCATTTACAGGACAGCGGTACCAGAAAAGCTGGCTAAACTATAATGAAAGTCTGTATTTCCAGTTTCAATAGTAAACACAGTTGTTAAGAGTGGTTAACACACAAGACCATAAAAGTGCATGCAATTTCAAGAAAGAAACATCTGATTTACCAATGGTATCCTTGCTACATCCTCCATCTCTCCATTGCGAGGGCATGTGAGGAAGAATGAGAGCAAGTACAACGCATAAAACAGGTCAGCTCACCTTACTGAATGCTGGGTCTTTAATGTACATTCCCTAAAATTATAAAATCTAAAGCTCTTCAATTTCTAGAAATTTACTGACTGCCTCCTCCTCCTGTTTGTTAGTCCCCACTCAAGCTGAGGCAGGGTTCCTGTCTCCTAAATCATTAAACTGCCCAGACCGGGCTTGAATTCGCAATTCTCCTGCCTGGTGTTCTTGCCTCGGCCTCCCAGAGGGCTTGGATTACGAGCATGCGCCACTGCGCCTGGCACGCCTATTCCATAAGGAAAAACAACCTGTGTGAGCCCGATGGATCTCTGACATGAAGCAAGGCACCAGCTAACTGAAATCTCGTTGTTGTTGCTGGCTTTTGGTCCTGGGCGTAATCTCACACGGACTTTCACTGCTGTATTTTTCAGGGTGACATTCTCCCTCCAGTGCGGGAGATCAAAGCCAGGGCCTCACACACACTAAGCAAGGTGCTGAGCAGCACCTCCAAACCCTGGCACCCTGAAGAGGCAGCCCCTCTTATCCCAGCTCTAAACTTGCCACTCGCTGGCCATTTGGCTGGTGGTGAAAGGCTCAGACTCGGAGCTGTGTGGCCACAGATCGTCTCCTTGCCCTGCAGTCACTAACCTTAGCCTGGCCCCACAGGCTCACCTCTACATCTCCATATGCTGTCTTTATATCTGTTACAAACAAGGTCAGCAGGATGAGGACAACAAGCAATGCCAGTAAAGCCCCAACAGAGTGCCTCGCCCACAGGACACGCCCAGTGAATGTGGGCATTCAGGAACCCTGTAACCGAGGGCTCTGTCAGGGGCTTATTGCAAGAGCCTGGTTAAAACAATCAGCCCAGGGCTAAATCACCCATCAGTGAGGTCAGTAAATCGTTTAACTCAGCATCCTGCTCTTCGTTCTTGTCACCGTGCCCGCGATATGATTTCTGTGGCAGTGTGTCTGGGTGGGGCCTGCAGGCAGAGCATCTACCACAAAAGGCAGTGCCCATCTCAGCAGCGAGGCCACAGGCCCTCTCCTCCTCCTCCTCTCCCCTTTCCCCACTCCCACTGCAGAGTGCACTACAGCCACACAGCGGCCAAACCAAGTCAGGATGCTACATTCTAAGCATTCCAGCCAACGATTTTGATGCAGCAGTGATCCATCATTAAAGGATTCTTCTTGTTCCAAATTTATGCCCTTAAAGTCTTACTAAATATGCAAAGGGGCTCAAAGTGTATTAGAAAAAAAGAGAAGAGGATTGTTAGCACATTTCCAATACGCATCCTGTTACACATTTACCACAGCAAAACTAATGAAGTGATTGAAATAGCAGCAACTTAACTAACACAGAGGGTTAAATGATGGAGATTTGCCATCTTCTTAATTCGAGTTAGAGGTAAGACACATGTCTATCAAGGAAAGGGTTTCTACAGTCACAAGCACTGTATTCAAGCCATTTTCCTCATTCCTCTTTTCTCTAGACTAGCAAAAATAGTACTGGCAACAGCTCATGGATTAAAAATGGCCAGTTTTCAACCCTAAAAAATAAAAATACTTAAATGCTTACTGTGTCTACTACCTCCCTAGAGAGCTAATACATCCTTCTCAATGCCACTTCTCTGCCCCCCACATAATGCTACTGCTATATTCCACACACACAACTATTTTCTTATAAATTACCTTTCACTGCCACATAAAGCCACTTCACAGCATAGAGCATATTTTATAGCCAAATCTTCCTCAGTAAGTTATTCATTCATTAAAAAACCTTACTTGGCCTACTACATGCTAGATGTTTTATTCATTTAAAAACATGTAAAGGGCCGGTGAGATGGCTCAGCGGCTTAAGCGCCTGCCCGGCAAGCGCGAGGGCCCGAGTTCAACTCCCAGAACCCACATACGAAAAAGGGGCCGGTGATATCGCTCAGCAGCACGGGTGCCTGTTGGCGCGCGAGGTCCTGAGGTCGACCCCCCGGTACCCACAAAAAATAAATAAATAAAAATATAAATAAAAATAAAAACATGTAAAAAACAGGCACTGTTCTAAGAGCTTGGAATGTATATGTGAATGACATAAAAAGACTCCTGGCTTCAGGAACCTTACAGTCTGCAGGGCGAAACAACAACAGATTTCATAACCCTCTACATAGCACATCCAAGGTGCCAAGTGCTACACAGAAAGAGAAGCGGAGCGGCATCAGGCGGGAGTCAGAGTGTGCACCAGAAAGGGTCCTGGCAACAGCACTACAGTAGCTGGTCAGAGAAGGGTTAGGAGGTGAGGAAGTTAGCAAGACCATGAAGTAAATCTCTAGGGAAGGGCACTGCAGGCAGAGGAAACCACCAGCGCAAAAGCTTGTTTAAGAAACAGAAACAAGCCTGGCACGGCAGAGCACGCCTGTGACCCCAGCATTCTAACAGTCTGAGGCACAAGGATTACAAGCTTGAACCCAGCCTGGACAATTCAACAAGACCCTGTCTCAAAGTAAAAAAAATAAAAATAAAAAGGGCTGGAGCTGGAGCTCAGAGTCAAAGCCCTGAGTTTAGTCTCCAGGACCACACACACACACACACACACACACCCCAAAAAAAAGAGGAAGAGTTAAAGCAGCAAGGGCCAAGCAGGGTAGCACATGTCTGTAGTACCAACTATTCAGAAGGCTCAAGAGGAAGGGTCACTTGAGCTCAGGAGTTTGAGAACAGCCTCAGCAAAACTGAGAGAATCCATCTCAAAAAAACAAGCTGGGCATGGTGGTACATGCCTGTAATCCCAGCACTCGGGAGGCTGAGACAGGAGGATCGCTGCAAATTCAAGGCTAGCCTGAGCTGCATATTACATTCAAGGCCAGCCTGGACTACATAGTGAGACCATGTCTCAAAAAAAGAAACAAAAATTAATTAATTGAAATTTAAAGGACAGGTGATGTGTCTCAGTGGTATACCACTTCTGGGCTCAATCCCCAGTACACCACTCCCCCCAAAAAAATTCTAGCAAATATATGCTCCTTTTTAATTGCTTAAACGTGTGAGATGGGTCTCTCAATGCTGTTAATACCAAAATTTAAAACTAAACCATCTTAAACCTTCATCTCTGTCGTTTTGGTTTTTTTTTTTTTTTTTTTTTTTTTTTGAGGCAGGGTCTCTTTGTAGTTCAGCCTGGCCGTAAACTCCCAGCAATGCTCCTGCCTCAGGTTCCCAAGTGCTGGGATCAAAGGTGTGCGGCACCACACCTGGTTCTTCATCTGTCTCTGTCTTGCCCGCAAGGGCACAGAGCCTATTACTACATGATAATAAAGAGTTTTTTTCCATATTGAGTAATATGCTTTTACAAATACATTTTTGTAGACATATTTATTAAAGTTCATTATTCCATTTTTATTATTTTTTAATAGCTACCCTCCACATGTTCCAAGTGACATGGGCTTTTTCATTTCAGAAGTGATAAACACTTAACCCCCAGCACCATCCCTAGCACACGGTGTGTCAACAAACAGCTCTGAAATAAACCAAAGTGGTGGGCCGGTGAGATGGCTCAGCAGCGTAAGCGCCTGCCTTGCAAGCGCGAGGGCCCAAGTTCGACTCCCGGAACCCACATACGAAAAAGGGGCCGGTGATATCGCTCAGCGGCACGGATGCCTGTTGGCGCGCGAGGTCCTGAGGTCGACCCCCTGGTACCCACAATAAATAAATAAATAAACAAACAAACAAACAAACCAAAGTGGTGGAGACAGTATTTGGACCTGGATGGTTCTGGCTTTAATGTTCCCATCTTATTCCTTGTATGCGATGGTCTCAGTCCTGGCTGAAGAGCTGTGCTGCTTCTGTAAATGCTGCTTCTTGGGGTCTGAGGATAGGGTGCTCTGTGTTTAGAAAGCTCCTGCAGGGACTCTACTGTACAATCACGGGCACACCACGCTGCCTCCCCAGTTAGACAAGGAGTCAGTAAAGTGTGACCAGTATTACGCTGGCGCACACTGAATGCCTAGAACCAGGTAAATAACCTAGTCTAAAAACCCTTGGGACAATGTACTGAGACTTGAAAGGCTGTGAGGAAATTAGGGAGACTATTCTTGACAGAGGGACTCCACAGACAATAGGCTGCCGGATAAAAAGCTTTTCTCCCTAGCTCTCCCTCCTGGGGTAACCAAAGTACGCCAGTTTCCCAAAACAGCACTTTAAATTTTAAAACCAGAAAAGTTCAAGAAACAAATTGGCCATCCTACTATTCTACTCCAACCAGGGAAAGAGAATCGTAACACAATTGGTCAGATTCCCAGGCCCTGATTACACCTCGTTAACAAGTAAGTGGGGTGATCATTCTGTGGAAGAGCCTCTCTCTGCAGTGCATGCTCATTTCACCAGACACATTCCCACGACAAGCAAGCTAAGGGCGCTGCCATCTGCTGCTCGCCCCTCTTGACTCATGGGTGCTGGAAGAGTCATCAAAAGGTGGTGAGCAAGAGAGTGAGCATCAGGGCCGGGGATACAGCTCAGTGGCACAGCACCTGCCTGGCAAGCGAGAGGTCCTGAGTTCGATTCCTGGTACCTCAAAAAAAAAAAAAAGAGTGAGCATGAGCTTTGCTTCTGTAAGATCATTCTGGCTATGAGTGTAGAGAAGAGGCTAAGTGCATGAATGGAGGGAAATGAGGCAGTTCGGGACCTGCTGTGGCACTTCAGTAAGAGACCAAGCCGGGGCCTGGACCTGACTCCCCACAGCAGTGAGGATAATATCAAGAGACTGAGATGGCAGAGTTGACACAACTAGGTCATGATTAAATGGGGGAATCAGAAAAATAAGGAAAAACATGGTGAGTTTTTTAGAGGTACCTTATAAAACACAGGCTGTACTCTCAGTTTATAACTTCAGTATGTTCCAAAGTTCACTTGTAGGTTATTTAAAATTCACATTTCACACAATTTTACCAATTAGAATTACAGCTCCAGACTAGGTCACTAACCCACCGAATCCGCAACAGGTTGCCATGTATTTGTTTTAGTGAAAAAGTATAGAAAATAACATTGCTGAATATCTACAAAATTCTTGAATAAGAATCGTTTCTATTTTCAGTGTTAGTATTTGAGCAAAAACAGACTAACTGATGAAAAAAGGAGCTATTTACAGAGACTGTAAATGAGTCCTCTGGGTATTTTCAAAAGCTGAGAAGAGGTTCTTTACGATGAATGTTTTCACTTTAAAAATATGCAGCTTTGTTTGGTTTAGAGCAGGTATTACTAGCTTCCCTGTCTGTATTTAAGCAGCCATAATCAGGGTCAGTTTTTTGGAAAAGAAGTATTTTCCTGAGGTAACCAAGGAAGAATTAGAAGAGAAAGACCAGACATAAAACATTGCCTGATATGGAGTGTAGTAAAAAAAAAAAGACAGGGTAAAGGAGTAACACGGTGTGTGTGTCAAACCCAGCAAGGGTCAAAGCAAGGGAGTAGGGAAAAGGCCTGTCCCCAACAGCCTTCCCTGAGGCACTAACTGAAGACAGAGGTGACGGAAGTAGCAGGCTGTAACATCATTAGCAACTACACACCCAGAAGTAGAGATAAGAGATCAACAAAGTCTAAGCCTCTCAAGTCTCAACAACTTTCATTTTTTGCAGTCCATCTCATTTTCAGGATACTTTCCCACTCAGTCCTACTAGACCTGATTCAGACCCTGTAACACAGTGTCAAGACAGTGGCCGGGCCGGTGAGGTAGCTCAGCGGCATAAGCACCTGCCTGGCAAGCGTGAGGTCCTGAGTTCGACTGCAGGTACCCACATAAAGGAAAAAAAGGGCTGGTGATATCACTCAGCGGCACAAGCACCTGCTGGCAAGCGCGAGGTCCTGAGGTCGACTCCCAGTACCCACAAAAAAAAAAAAAAAGAAAAGAAAAAAAAAAGACCCAGTGGCCTCAGCAGACACATGTCCAGCAAAGGCCAGCCACCTCTGTGACACGCTCACCGGACATTCCACTATCACTCCTCCCTTACTGCTCTCAATATCTGTCTGGCCAAAACCCTCCTTCATGAGGTGATTCTAGGTCTACCGTAAGATTTGGTACAAATCCCTGAAAAGAGAAAAATGTAGGAGAAAAAAAGAATTCAGATTATATACAGGGCAAAACCAATCTTCTGGGCTCTTCTATGGCAATGTATGTTAACAGAAAATTTCACAACTCAAATATAAATCAAGAAAATTTTAAAGTGTAATTTCCTCATCAGCTTTTCTTGAAAATGACTGAAACAAAATTCCACAATTCAGTATAGAAATTTTCAGCTCTTTCAAAAGGGACCACTTGTAGTGACTGCCTTCAAGGAGGTAAAACTGCCAAAAATGCAAATGGAAAGTGTCTGCATACATGTGCACATTATTTAGTGCATTAAGAGTCTGCAGCTATGTGTGGTAGTTCACACCTGTAATGCCAGCACTAGCCTACTGTAATCCCAGCACTTGAGAGGCTGAAGCAGGAGAATCGTGATGAGTTCGAGGCCACCCTGGGCTACATAGTGAGTTCAAGGCGAGCCTAGAATACACGGCAAGACCTTGTCTTAAAAAACAAGTAAAAGTAGAATCAATGAGCAAATCTTCATTGGGAACACACACTATATACCTGCATAGCCAGGTGCACACAGGTTGGGATGGAATAGGCCACAAGACCAAAATTGAACCGCCTGGCTTGTCCCTTGATCAACTCCAGGTCCACAGATCTCATTCACATAGAGCAGAAAGGAAAAAAACAAGTCTTGAGGAAATCAGTCTGAGCCCACTGTTGCTTAATTAGGAAGCAAGACCATCAGTATGGCCCTTGCACAAGACCTTCCTTCATTCTCCAGGCCTTTTAGGTAATCACTAGTTTGTATCACAGAAGACGGGGAGACCTTGCCTCCTGCCCATCTACCTGCAAATCCAGGCACCTAGATGGTCCTGAACTCTTGACTGGGACTGGGGGTCATGGCAGTAGCGTTTCGTCCAGGAATTTGGCTGGCGGTAGGAATGAAGGCATGTTTGATACTTCTGATCAACTTCACCCAGACAAACTAATTCTGGACAATCATCCTGTCCACCCTTCCTCACCAACTGCACTGAACACCTGGTCATGAGAAGATGTTAACAAAAGCTGGCCTTCTCACGGAGCTTACGTGGACGCTGCACTCAGAATTGGCTGATAAGGAATCTCCTTCCTCAGGAGCTCTTCCATCCTTAATTCAGTGAGGAGTACTACACAACTGCAGAAAAGATACCACGCACTATTAAGGGAGACTTTACCAAAGAGGAAACTGATGAAATTATCCGTTAAAAAATACTTCTTTAACACAATTTAAAATCCTTCCTGCCAGGTGTGGAAAGGTAAGCTGGAAAGGTAAACTATGAGTTGGCTAAATAGATTTTTTTGGGGGCCGGTGAGATGGCTCAGCGGCGTAAGCGCCTGCCTTGCAAGCATGAGGGCCTGAGTTCGACTCCCGGAACCCACATACGAAAAAGGGGCCGGTGATATCGCTCAGCGGCACGGGTGCCTGTTGGCACGCGAGGTCCTGAGGTCGACCCCCCGGTACCCACAAAAAATAAATAAATAAATAAATAAATAGATTTTTTTTTTAAAAAAAGAAATTATTTGCAGACAATATGATTGCTTAACTGGGAAAACTCTAAGAATAAGTGAGCAAAATATTAGAATAAGAGATTAGTAATATTATTATGCAATACATTTTTAAAATTACTTTTTAAAATACAATAAGCTCCCAGAAATTGGGGAAGCATAATTCACAGTTCAAATAATATTCTTAGAAATGAAATCCCCTACATGTCCCTCAAACTCAACATGCCACAGAACTTTCCCTTCTCATGTTTTTTCAGTAATAGTTAACAATACCACCATCCACTCAGGCGAAATCCTCCCACCTCCTCATATCCAATAGGTGACTAATTACTGATTCTACATTTTAAATCTCTCTCTTCACCTCTCCAGTACCACCAACATGGTCTCGGTTCAGGGCTTCATTATCTGCCTAGTTTCCTAGGGCTGCCCTAACAAATTACCACAACTGCCAGGTGTGGTGGGACATGCCTTATAATCCAGCACCCTGGAAGGCTGAGGCAGGAGAACCATAAATTCGAGCCCAGAATGGACAAAGATGTTCATAGCACAAGTCCCTTCTGAGGGCTGTGAGAGAAGGCCTTTTTCCTCAGTTTACTGAGGGCTGTCTACTCCCTAGAGCTCTTTCACATCGTTTTCTCGCTAATATGGGTCGGTCTGTAAGATCAGTCATGTTGCATTAGGACCCATGCTAATGACTTTGTCTTAGCTAGTTACATCTGCAATGACTATTTCCAAATACTGTTATATTCTAAGGTACTTAGGGAAAGGACTTCAACATAAAGATTTTCAAGAACACAACCCATTTTTTCGTTTTCCTGGCTACCTTTGCTTAACCAGAATCCCATTAATTTCCCCTTTGCTATCAAACCAGTTTTTTCAAAACTCAATTCTGATAACTTCCTGCTAACCATCAACTGTTTTTCATTCAAACTGTGAAATGATGATGATGATATTTAGGAAACACACTTTGTGCCAAGTATGGCTCTAAATACTTTATAAATATGACAATATTCTTACAGGACAAGTACTATTACCTCCACTTTATAAATGAGCAAAGCAAGGAGCAAAGGTGTTGAATAACATCTGTTCAATGAACCCATATAGTTGATTTTGGAACCAGGATTTAAACTCAGGCTCCACACTCCAAAATAAAAAGCTATTTGACATAGACATTCAATTAATCAGTCAACGCAGGTTTCCCTCATCAACCTTTATCTACCTATTGCCAACTACCCACAGCACAAACCAATCAGAGCTCTCATTAGAAAGAGGGTGCTGAGAAGGGGCTGAGGAGGCTGCAGATCAGTACACAGCTGCCCAGTCCTAAAAGTCTGACAAACATCAACTTAGCGGGGGGGGGGGGGGGGGGGGGGGGGCCGACCAGCATGACAACAAAGAGGAGGAAAATCTAACCTGTCAGCCACAACACACCCTCAAGTGAGAAATAAGGAAGATAAACAATTGGACAGGTAAACGGGCTTTCACCAAAAACAGATTAGTAATTAGGTTGAATGGCTGCAGTTCAACATAAAATATACAAGCAAGGTTTTTTTTTTTAATTCTCCCTAAATAGAACATAGGAACAACCACAGAGTTATTTAAGAAAGCTTTTAAAAAGAGAAATATTTTAGTACATGTGCTGCCAAACCAAGCACTAAAAAGAGAAATGTAAACTGACAAAAAAATCATTTTAAGCGCTAAAAACTTTTTTTTCTTCAATTCATATTAGGATGCTACCTAACAAGGTCTTTAAAATGTTCACCTTTGATTAAACCATTCTCATGCCCTAATGCGTTTGCAGCCCTAGTAATTCAGGTCGTGCTGTGTACACTGATTTTGGTCATAGCAAGGATCAAAAGAAATAACAATTCTTCAAATTAGGCAACTGCTTAATGTTAAGTGGAAAAAAATATGTCTGCTGTGAAATATACAGTGTCCATGCAATGTTTAGCGCTAACAAAAGCTAACACAGAGGCTTGGTTTTTAGGCTTAAGCAGAAGGAAAGTAACCCCTATCTGTACAAAGACAGTTTGGCTCTTTCAGTCTTCCAGATAAAAGGCCATAATGGTAAGAAACGCTCAAAATCTGAGACAACTTATTTTCTAGCTCTGAATTATCAATATGACTCTGCACAAATCAAGTGGTTGGGACAGAATATACCAAAATAGACATCACAAGCTGAACAGCCATGAAGGCCGTTCCTTCCCTTTAATGAAGCTCTTATATCAAACAACCTATATAGTTCTGGTGTATTCTGGCCGCCAACTTGTAAATCAAAAATTTTGCTCCACAAACCCTGGCAATTTCCCACACCTACTGATGAAGAAAACCAGCTTTAATCTTGTCCATCCAAAAGTATTCTATCTCTAGACCCTGAAGTTGCCATTAGAAATCACGTTATTTATATTGCCTATCGCATTAACAGATGCATTCATTCTATGTTTAGTAGTAACAAAAACAACCCTGTGGATATGCATGAGTTAAAGTTGTCAATAAACAACCACGTCGGGCCGGTGAGACGGCTCAGCGGCTTAAGCGCCTGCCTTGCAAGCGCGAAGGCCCGAGTTCGACTCCCGGAACCCACATACGAAAAAGGGGCCGGTGATATCGCTCAGCGGCACGGGTGCCTGTTGGTGCGCGAGGTCCTGAGGTCGTCCCCCCGGTACCCACAAAAAAAAAAAAAAAAAAAACAACCACGTCTATGTACCTCCTTGCTGGGTTTCTAGTGCAGGGATTGGCAAAACGTGACCACAGGTCAAACCCAGCCCACTGCCTGCTTTTGTGCACCTATTGAGTGAAGAATGGTTTCAAAAGAAGAATAGTCTGTGACACATGAAAATTACAAAAAATCCAAATTTCAGTGTCCATTAATAAAATTTTACTGGAAATAGTCTTGCCTGTTTATTTTCATACCATTTACAGCTGCTTTTGTCTGACAAAGACAAGGCCAAATGATTGCAACAAAGATTATATAGCCCACAAAACCACAAACATTATCTGGGCGTTCTCATAAAAAGCTTGCCTGCTCCTATTCTAGCTATTTAAGGAGTTACAAAACATAATGAAGGGGGCCGGTGAGATAGCTCAGCGGCATAAGCGCCTGCCTGGCAAGGGCAAGGTCCTGAGTTCGATTCCCGGAACCCACATAAAGGAAAAAAAGGGCTGATGATATCACTCAGCGGCACAAGCGCTTGCTGGCGCGCGAGGTCCTGAGGTCAACTCCTGGTACCCACATTAAAAAAAAAAAAAAAAAAAAAAGGAAGCCAGGTGTGGCAGTGCAGTTTATAATCCCAGCTACTTGGGAGGCTGAGACAAGAAGACCCCAAACTTGAGGCCAGCCTGGGCAACTTAGCAAAATTCTGTCTCATAATTAAAAAACTAAAAAGAGCTGGGGGTGTAGCTCAATGGTAGAGGGCCCTGGATTCAATAACCAGTAATGAGGAGAGAGAGAGAGATAAACACACAGACAGAGAGAGAATAAATGAATATCACTTTAGCTGATATCTATAACCTAATGTGAACATACCAAAAACAGACTCTCCTCTTGGTATTTTCTTAAATTTGTATTATTTCTTCCTGTATAAGATCTTTCATCCAAGAATTTCAACATGCTTTAACAAACACATATTTCAAGTACAAATGGTAACCTTGAATTATCCTCTATCAGATAAAGAAAAAGAAAACAATGAATAACTACATTTTGTTTAAATTCACTCTAAGGTCAAAATTAGAACTAAAAACTCGGGCCAGTGATATAGCTCGGTGGCAAAAGCACTTGCCTGGCAAGCGTGAGGTCCTGAGTTTGACTCCCAGTACCCGCATATTAAAAAAAAAAAAACTCAAAACTCAAAATCCCAAACATCTTGTCACATTTAACAACTGAATATACCAATTTCCACACTACAGTAACATCAAAATCACAGAAACAAAAACAGTTTCCCAAATTTGCAATTCAGGCGGGAGGATCACCATGGTTCAAGGCCAGGTTGAGCTACACAGTGACTTCAAGACAGCCTAAACTACCTGGGGTAAGACCCTGTCGGGGGGCGGGGGGAAACGCAGTTCATGATTTAAAATCTTCAACCTAAAATTCTAAGAGATTTGTTAACTTGCCCTTTATAATTCCCACTTTCTGCTTGGAAACAAGAAAAAAAAAATTGAAGGCTCCAAAAACTCTTTTAGACTTCAAAATAGTTCTTTCCTAATCACATTTGATGACTTATGGGTAAAATGAGCCAAAAATATACGGATTAGATTTACCTGGAAATACCCACAAGTTTAAGGATTTGAGGGAAAGGTAATTGACATAATATGTTTTAAATTTTGCTAAATGTAAACATTTGAGAAGTTTTGAAAGGTTCAGCACTAACAGCAACCAATCAAGCACTGGTTTCAACAATTCCACTTGAAGAGATGTTAAAAAATGCATCAGAATAAGTCTCTAACAGAGGATACAATCACTTCCTACCTCAAAAAAGATCTGAAAACACAACATGAACTATTCCTTTTGCTTAATGTTCCACAAAGGCCTAAAACGCAACATCAATTTAATTTAGCTGAATCAATAACAGTATTCCAGTTTTTCTAAGCCAGAATGTTTTATTGGCTTTTTCTCCCAAGACAGGGCCTCAAACTCAATTAGGTAGCCTAGGCTAGCCTTGAAATCTCAGTCCTCCTGCCTCAACCTCCCAAATGCTGAAATTACAACACATGTGCCACCACACCTGGCTTTACCCACTATGTTTTAAACCAAACAAGGCTATTCCTTAGGGCCAAATAAATCATGCTATATTATCCCAAACCAGATCACTTCTTTCCAAAACTCACATTCCTACCAAACTGGGTCACCATACGGTAAGGAAGAAGTTGAGAATACCTGGATTATTCTTACAAAGCAAATTACTGTTCCAAAGCAAAATTTCAGTGCCAGCAGAAGCATGAACATGCTGCGTTAACACTGCCCTCTAGAGTCTCCTAATATTGTGAGCCTGAAATAATTAAATTCTAATCATAAAACTGCTCTAATTATTCAAGCTTTCATTGTAGACTGACCTTTTTTAATGGATTAGTAATAGCCATTATTAAAACCTACAATATTTCAATTACCCACTATTATTAAAGGTCAGAAGTACTTTCATGACACACAGGAATACACCCAAAACAAAATTTTCTGATTTACATTTTTTAAAATTAAAGAGCTCAAATTGCAGAATCCCTAAAACAAAGATCATTTGCAACATACACTAATTAACTCATGTGGCCACAAGTTCTGCCTAGAAAAACCCCAACCAAGTTCATATAGGACCACACACACACTCAGTCAATATGCCCAGTGTTCCCCAGGGGCTACTTCTGCGGCTTGCATCTGTCCTCACAGCTTCTAGCAGCTCCTGCCTTTTCTCCTGCCAGGCAACCAGGGCTCCAAAGGGATCTTAAGAAGCTAATGAGAAGCCATAGCAACCAAGACCTGTGGTAGCTGCGAAGCAGAAATACACCAATATCCATCATAACTGAGCATGCAATAAGCAACCTGATAAGGATTCAAATTAAACTGAAATCATCCCTCTAATCTAATAACCCTACAGGCACCTATAACATACGACAACTTGAGACTTTCTGTTCTTTATATTTAACAATTTATTCAAAGGCATGCTCTACCATATACCACCAGTAATATAACTGTATCAGTTATTATAAGTGACCAGGGTTGGTTTGCATAGTTTTTTTTGGGGGGTGGTATTGAGATTCACATAAGACTAAGAAATCAAGTCTGGGGGCCGGTGAGATAGCTCAGCGGCATAAGCGCCTGCCTGACAAGCGCAAGGTTCTGAGTTCGACTCCTGGAACCCACATACAAAAAAAGGGCCAGTGATATCACTCAGCGGCACAGGCGCCTACTGGCGCGCGAATTCCTGAGGTCGACCCCCGGTACCCACAAAAAAAAAAAGAAATCAAGTCTGTTAAATCTTGCTTAGAGAAAGAAAATCTATAACTTTCAATGCCAAAAAAAAGTCTCAAAAAAGAAACCAAAACTAAGATGCAATGTTTCATACACATGCATCTATTAATTTTGAAAGAAATCTAGAAAAAGTAATCCAGAGGTTCTAATCCAGTGGTTCTAATCCAGTCAATAAAAATAACAACATTCTTTGGGACACAGTAAGGTCCATGCACTCTACAGTGAAGGATAGCAAACTAGGGATCACAGGCCAAGAGACCACAGCCTGTTTTAGTAAATAAATTTTTATTGGAACACAGCCTCACCCATGTGTTTCCATACATGTGTGGCTGGCAGCTTTCCCACTACAGTGGCAGAGCTAAGTTGTTTCAACCGAGAGCATACAGCCAACACTGCCTAAGGTATTTGCTATAGCTGGCCCTCTATAGAAAGCCTGCAACGCCCACACATAGAGCAACGCCATGTTTATGAGCTCTGTGCTCCACTCCACACTAGAAATTCAGGAAATGAAATGATGAGCACTCATGGGAAGGGAAGAACTGACATGTGCAGCTGATTCGTCCCATATGATGGTTTATACTACACTTTCAAAAGACTGAATGAACAGCTCTAAAGTTTTATTTTAGGTACTTAAAAAATTTCTATGGTAGTTCCTCTTTATCCATGGATGTGTTCCAAGACCACTAGGAATTCCTGCAATCACAGATGTTACCAAACCCTGTATATACCATGTTTTTTCCTATCGATAAATAATATGATAAAGTTTAACTTACAAATTAGGAATGTAAGCGATTAACCATAATAATAAAAAACAATTATAACAATATATTGTAATAAAAGTGTGGTGTCTCAAAATATCTTGTTGTACCCCAACAACCCTTTCTGTAATATGAGATGATACTTAAAGGATGCACTTTATGGGTTTTCTTTGGCATATCTGAATTGCCAGCATCACTACTACTGTGCTTTAGAACAAATATTAAGTAAAATTAGGGTTACACTGATCAGCATGCTACCCATATTTGAGAGGTGACAACCTTTAATTTAAAATAAAGCCCAAAGAATGTCACAAAACTGCTACTGAACCTTCATGCTCACATCACTAAGATTACCCCTGAATAAATATTGAGTTCTTTTTAACAAAAGGAACAGAATTCTATGTCATGCTATATAGCACTGGAGAAAATTCTCCTATGGAATACGTAAACTACTTAAGTTCCACATATGGGTAGTTATCATTTTATATTATACCATTCATAACATGGTATTTTGATGAAAAAAATTCTACCATCAATTTTAGTATATGTGCTGCAGAAGTGAGCAAAAATTCTATCATCAGTTGTGCTGTTTGGCCATTAAAACAACAAGGAACTGGGGATACAGCTCAGCAGCACAGCGCCTGCCTGGCAAGTGCGAGGTCCTGAGTTCGATTTCCAGTACCAAAAAAAAAACAGGGAATAAGCCAGGCGTGGTGGCATATGCTTGTAATCCCAGCACTTGGGAGGCTGAGGTAGGAGGATCACTGTGAGTTTGAGGCCAGCCTAGACTAAATAGTGAGTTTAAGACCAGCCTGAACTATATATAGCAAGACCCTTTCTCCAAAAAAGAAAAGAAAAACAATAAGAAATATAAAATTGATGTAAGTTATCACCTTATCTAGTCCCAGAATTCTTTCCTAAACTCAAGGCCCACAAACAAACAGTAAACTAGAATTCCCTGACTGAATATCCCATAAATATTTTACTCCCAAAACCTACTCCTCCCTTAGACCCTAATCTAGTTCTCATTAGCAGTATTCCCTACCCTAATTGTTACTAGAGATAATAAAAGAGAAGGTACATTTAGAGTGGGGTGTGGTAGCACGCTCCTATAATCCCAGCACTCTGAGAGGCTGAGGCAGCAAGACCACAAGTTTGAGCCTAGGCAACTTGGAAACTTAGCAAGACCCTGTCTCAAAAGAAAAAATAAAAAGGCTGGGAATGTAGCTCAGTACCACAGGGAGAGACAGAGACTAAGAATATTTACTAGTCAATTTCTGTATTACTATATACTTCACTACACACCTACACATAACCTCATCTAAATCTCAAGATGACAACTATGTGAGAAAAAAAAACTATTTATCTCCATTATTTTACAGACAATGAAAGTGAACTCAGAAACAATGAAGTAACTTGCCAAAAGTTCTGCTGAGAAGTGGTGGGGCTGAGACACACACCTGTGCTCCTAATCCATGGGTCACTTGGCTGGGGTGCTTGGGCCTGTCCTTAGACCCCTCCCCCACTGTCCACACCTCAGAGGTCACCTCTCTCCACCCTATCCATCCCATCACTGCCTTTGTTCAAAGCCTTCTCACCCCGAACCCCAGTTCCCACCATGCCCTCACTGGTCACGTTGCCCCCTTGTCCTGTCTTCCTCCCACCCTTTCTCCACACTGTCGTCAGACACGCTCTCCATCTGCAAACATGATCAGGGACAAGGGAAACAGTTAACGCATCAGAGGCTGAAGACCTCACCTCACCACAGGAGTGTGCACACGCTCATTCCAAGCCCAGGAGCCTAGACACCCTTCCCAGGGGCATCCCCATGCCAAGACTCCATCAGCATCACCAAATGGAGTCAATTTCCCCTGCCGGCTTACACTTAAAGCATTTCAAAGATCTTATCCCACCTACTCCCACCCCCTTAAATTACTTCTTTCTTTTCTTAGCCAATCAAAACTGCCATTCCTAGAAGACCCTAGAAGTACCTAGAAGACATAGGTACTGATTTGATTAAAATATTTCATGAGGTATCTGAACACAGGTTTGAAAGAAAAAACTAATGAAACAAATGGGTAATTCATAGACATGGAAGATGATGGTGGTAATAAAATGGCTAACGTGTATCAAGATCTAGTAAGCTATGTATCAGGTAGCTCTTCTTACCTCACAAGGATTTAATCATCTGCTCCTTTAATCATCACAACCACCCCATGAAGTGCGCATAATAGAAATTATTGTTATAACAATTTCGGGGTAAGGAATTTAAGAGCTGGTGAGTTATAAACATGTCCAAGGTTACGCAGTAAGTGGTATCAGGGTTAAAAGCCCACACACTGAGCTCCAAAGCACCTCATACTAACAACCTCACTACAGTGGCTGACTCACAGAAACGTGGGGACCACAGCAAACTGCTGCACTCGCTTTTTCAATGTTTCTTAAGAGTGTTCTGAGAACTTCCCCTACCACTGGAAATTAATTGTAAACAATGTCGTTATAGAATTGACAGTCACAGGAGGCATCCAACAATCTAAGCAAGTAAGCAACACATATAACTTTTGGGGGCTGGGGGACAGGATAAAGTAATGCAGAGTGACAGGCTCGTCTGGACTGGTGGCCAGGGAGGGCTGCCCTGCGGACCAATGCTGAAATGGGATCTGAATTATAAGGTGGAGCAATTAAAGCAAAACCCAACAGAAAACTTTGCGAGGCCAGGAGTTAGAAACGCGATGTGCCATGTTGAGATTTAGCCAGTCACTTCCTACACACAACAGAAAGCCAATGTGACTGCAGCGAAAAACACAGAGGCAGGGGCAGGGCCGCAGGTTCTAACAGAGACTCAGAAGAGCCAGTGTGGTGGGCCTGTGGACATAAAAAGAGCTCTACACTGTATTCCAAATGGGGTGAGAAAGCGAAGGGTTTTAAGTAGAGAATGATGTTTCTGGAAAAGTACTCCTCTCGCACTGTGTGAAAATGGATTAGAGAAAATCAAAGGCCGAAGAATGAAGAGAATTGGGACAGGGCTATGGTGCCTAGAACCATGCCTGGCACACGGCAGTCAAGAGATCTGCTGAATGAATGAATGAATAAACGAACGAACAAACGAACAAATGAACACTGCCACAGTGCAGATATGAGAAGGTGCAGGTTTGCATGTGGAGAGGCTGGGCTGCCTCTGATCAGCACCTGCTCAGGGTCTCCTCAGAAACAGCAAGTGTTAGGCCAGGCTCCTTTAGCACCCTCCTGCCCATATGGGACTCTGCAACGGACCTTCCTAGATTCAGATCTTGATTCTACCCTGACCAGCAAGTTATTCCCCCTCTGTCCACTGGCACTGCCGCTGCCACTATGACGTCATTGTCCTCCTCCTCCTCCCTCCCCACCTCCTGTTCACTGTAGCACACTGTGACTTCCCCACCACTCCCTTGTCTCAGTCTGCCTACCGTTCTGTCACTGTGGTCTTGCTCCGACTATCGAATGCTACTGATAGCTCCAAAAAGAACCTCAACAATTGAATAGTTTAGTTTGCAAAACCCTTTTAGACAACTGTTAACTTCTGCAAAAAAGAACTTATACTAACAGTTGGTTCACCATGAATATTTGATCTTCTATAACCTTCTGCAGCAGTTAACTGATATACATCAGACTAACATCTACAATTTCCTGTCAGGGAAAATACAGTATTCAATTTTCTACACTGGACTGGGTACCTGCAATCCCAGCACTCTGGGAGGCTGAGCCAGAAGGATCACAAGTTCAAGCACTTAGCAACTTAGCAAGACCCTGTCTCATAAAGTAAAAAAGGGCTGGAGATATAACTCAGTGTGTGTTCATGGTACAGCAAAAAGAAAAAAAAAATAATAATACAAGATTTTTTAAGTCTCCATGCTAAAGAATTCTAGTCCATTTCAAAATGACTAAATATTCCAAGTAAACTCTAAAATATTAAAACATTATGTCATTTTGTGCCTTCAAAATATCTACTCCCACCAGGCATTACACAAACCTGTAATCCCAGCTCTTAGGTGGTAGAGGCAAGAGGATCAAAAATTCAAGGCCAGTCAGGCACAGTGGCACCCACCAGTAATACCAGCATTCAGGAGGCTGAGGTAGGAGGATTGTCACAAGTTCAAGACCAGCCTGGGCTACTTAGTGAGTTCAATATCAGCCTGAACAACACAGCGAGACTCTGTCTCCAAAAAAAAAAAAAAAAAAAAAAAATCAGGGCCAAACTGGGGGTGGTAGCACACATGTGCAAACCCAGCATTCTAGGAGACTGAAGCACACAGTTTGCAAGTCTGAACCCAGGTCAGGCAATTCAGCAACCGAGTGAGACAGGGCTCAAAAAAAAAAAAAAGGATGGAAATATAGCTCAGTGTGAAAGCCCTAGGTCAGTGTGTAAGCCCTAGGTTCAAGCCCCAATAAAAAAAAGTTCAAGACCAGCCTAGGCAAGTTAGAGAGATTTCATCTCAGAAACCCAAATGAAAAGGGTTGGAGACGTAACTCAGCGGTTAAGCACCTGCCTAGTGAGTGTGCTTACAGCTCTTGGTTCAAACCCCAGTACCACCAAAAAAAAAAAGTTCCTATTCCCAAAGTAAGATTCTTCTCTCCCACATTCTTGCCACTGACTAGCCTATATTTAAATATCACAGATCGTTGCAACAAATCATCAATGGTTCCTTTAAAACTGGGGTTAAACAAAGTTTATTTTACCTATTGCTGGAATCACATTATTTTAATATCAAATTAGTGCCTTAAATTGCCACAAGCAAACACTATTTAGGCTGGACATCTTGGGGCACAGTTTTCCTCCACCAGGACAGTTTAAGGTACCAAACAGACAGTAAGCACAGCAAGTATTTTTTTTATAAAAACTGCTGGGAAAGGAGAAGAGGGATGCTTCAAGCTGAGGGTGAAGCGATGGGTACAGATTCGCCAGGCTTCTTGCAGCAGCTCACTTCAGCACACAGATCCCTGTAACTGCAGCTACCAGGAGCCATCAATTCAGGGCTCAGGGGATTTCCTGGGCAGGCTGGTCTCTGTGGACATCCTCTGTGAGTGTCAAAAGCTGCACTCGGTAGACAGAAAGGAAAAATACTTAGAAAATGTCACGCTAATTCTCAATAAAATTTTCCCACTGTATAGACATTCTCCTGAAAAGCAAATAATAATCAGTATTTTTCAAAAATGAATTTAAATGCTTCTGATTAATATATGCATATACATATTTTCACTCCCAGTACATGCATAATATAATGAAGCAATGCTGTACTGAAATGATCTAGCTCTTGATGAAAGCTATGCATAAAAAGAGCTTTCTTTATCCTGAAAAACGGAAGTAGTTAGGATAGCAGGAGAAAGGAAAATGATGACAGATAAGGAAGGAAAAGCTAAACATTTTAAATGGGAGTAAAACGTGCAAACTGAATTCTAGAAAACCTACACTCAATTTGTCCTTTATAGATGTTTCATCCTTACACACCTTTTCTACAGTGTCTGCCAAGGTTCATGAAGGAAATAGCTGGGGATAATTCAGCCTTTCAGAATTAATGGTTATATTAACAGCAAGAATATCAGAGATTTTCAATGTCACCAAAAATTTTTATTAAATTCTTATGAACAATTTTGATTTGGAAGATCTCATTTAACTTGTGGGCTTTCGTTTTGTTAAATGCCACCTTTATACTTCAAAAAGAAGTCACAAATATCTCTAACACAGCTTAAGAGCGTAAGGCTTTCTTAACCCGTTTTTATAACGAAATTAGAAAAGGCAATTTTTAAGTACCTAGTAATAAGAATCCAGGGATATTTAGCCAATAAAAGGCTAAAAAGATGTTCTCTCATTTGCATGTAATGCTAGGGGATGCTTGCTATTCTACTGTTTTTGGAAAAGACAAACTTCACATATTTAACTGGAGACTTGGAAAAGCTAGTGCTAACACTATATAAAAATCATTTTTCGAGCCAGTGAGATGTCTCAGCGGCGTAAGCGCCTGCCTTGCAAACGCGAGGGCCCGAGTTCGACTCCCGGATCCCACATATGAAAAAGGGGCCGGTGATATCGCTCAGCGGCACGGGCGCCTGTTGGCAAGCGAGGTCCTGAGGTCGACCCCCCGGTACCCACAAAAAAAAAAAAAAATCATTTTTCTCTCATATTCCAAAACTCCTTTGGTATCATTTGAAATATACATATATTTCTATATGCAAAATCATCTGCTTTTTCTCTATGCTCTCTGAAATTAATCTCTATTATTTATCACCTTCAGAAAGTGTTCAGATTAGCTAGATTTTCAGTCACAGTTTGTCTTTGATAGCTTCAAGCAACCACACATCATCTGGAAAGCAATTATTAGCTTTGACTGTCCCCAGTGTGAGCCACTCCAAAGTGCCTGACATGTCTGAGCACACTTCCTGAAATGGATCTCTTCAGCTGCCCATCCCAGCTTCTCTCAGGAATCTCTCTGGAAAACATTTATTCGAGCAGCCCCTGTTCACAAACACTCACTAACCCCATCCCTGACCACCCTGGAGGGTGGGGGGGGGGGAATGCTTAGATTTACTAGGACAGTGTTGGCGAACTTTTAGAGCTTGCAATGATATAAACAGCCTGCTGCGGCACACATGCCATGGATTCGCCACTAGGACTTGCCACTTTGGATTTAGTCTCTGATCTGCTCTTCACTACACCTGAAGAGTAGGTATCAATATCATCCCCATATTAGAGATAGGGAAATGAGGGGTTCTGAGAGGTTAAGTATCTTGTTCAAAAATAGAAAAAATGAGAATTTAAACCTAATGCTATATCAGCCAGACACGGTGGCACACCTGTAGTCCCAGCTACTCAAGAGGCTGAGGCAGGAGGATCACCTGAGCTAACCAGTTCAAGACAGCCTGGGCAATGCAGCAAGATTCTTCTCAAAGATAAATAAATAAACACAATGCTGTCTCTAGAACCAATACTGTTAACCAGACATTCACAATAGGAAGGAAAGGAATTAGGGAAAACAGGCAAATTATGAAAAGGCTACTTTTGAGGCAATGTGGGCCACCTCGAAGAAAAAAAGACAAAACCCTCTGCACCTCTATTCCTACTCCCCGATGCCCCTACAAACATCTGACTTGTCTCCTCCCACTGGCACTTGAACACTACCACCTGGAAATCCATGCTCAGTGACAGAGAGGCAGCTGAGCACAGACATCCAGCACTTGGCCTGTGGGTCCTCACTGCCAGGGTCTGAATATTGCTCTACCACTAACTAGCTGTATATCCTGGTTTAAATTATTCTCTGAACTGGGTATGGTGGCACACACCTGTAATCCCATCAATGGGAGGCTGGTTCAGGAGAATGGCAAATTTAAACCCAGTCTGGGTAACTTAGCAACTCAATAAGACCCAATTTCAAAATTTAAAAAAGTTAACAGCTGGGAATATAGCTCAGTGTGAAGGCCTTTGGTTCAATCTACAGTTACCTGCACGCCCCCAGGAAAAAAAAAAAAAAAAAAACTTCAGTTTCCTCATCTGAAAATTGTAAAAATAATAGCATTTATTTTATAATGTCGCTACAATAATAAGTTTCCTTAACCTATTAACAAGAACCTTAACCAAATGTCTAGCACATGATAAGCTTGCCATAATCACTACTCATTATTGATTTATGCCTTCTTTTAAATGCAAATCATTCTGAGAGAGTAATTCTAAAACACCTTCCTGTGAAAGGGTTCATCCGTTGGCTGAGAACTGAGGCATTGAGCGCCAAAGTCTTTACACACCACAAGCTCAGGCAGGTAGGGACAGCACCAGAGAAGGCAGGGCTGACAGATGTGAGGCAACAAGCTGCCAGTCAGCACAAGGGCTCCCTGGGCTGACGGGAAAGGTAGGAAGATCATACACAGACAAAGCGCAAGGGCCTGAGGATTCGGTTCTATGCAAGAGCACTTGCCTAGCACGTGCGAAGTCTGAGGTTCAACCCCCAGTCCTGCAAGGGGAGGGAGGGAAGGGGACACGGAGACGGAGACAGAGATCCAAACCAAACTTTATCCATTTCCCAATTATGGCTAAAGTCAGCATTGTTCCCAAAGGGAAGAAACTCCTGTAATATTTAGAAATAACATGATTCCTTTGGTTTTTAATTTTTTTTGATTAAAGTATATGGGGCCAGGCTGAGTCCTTCTAGTTGCATCCTTAATACGTATCATCCTGCAACCACGACAAAGAAGTAAAGCAGTAAGAACAAATTAATTCTCTTACCCTAGGGTACCTCCAGAGCAGCAGGAAGCCTTCCTGAGCAGGCAGGGTCCCTCCGTGCTGCCCATTACAAACTATCAGCCCAGCACTTCAAGAGCAACATGACAGCTCAGCCTGACCACGAGTAATTTCACCTTTTTAAAAATTTTAAAAAACAATCGAGTCCTTTTATCTCTGGCTACACAGCAACCCATTATAACAAAAGTGATATTCTGATGGGAAACGTTTTCATTACCTGGCACCTACTCGAAAACCTCTGTGATAGAAGAACTGAAAGGAGAGGGTGGAAGAAGGCAAACTCCATTGCTTCCAGGGCTCCTGAACTACACCAGACTCACACTGACGGCAGTCTGGTTATTTTGCTCTGTGGATCCCCTCCACATTGTCAGTTGAAAGAAAATGTAAAACACATAGTCTGTTACTCTGAAAAGCCCAAAGTGTTATGAATATTTCTATAGCAACTGGTGAGCTAAACAGACACCAGTGTGAATTCCCCAAATTACCTCCTAATACTCTTACAGCAAATCTTAGTTTAGGGTCCCTTCATTACCCACCCCCCCCCCAAAAAAGGTAGTTAGGAATGGTAGCACACGCTTGTAATTCCAACACTCGAGGAGGCTGAAGTAGGAGGACTGCAAGCTCCAACCCAGTCTGGGAAACTTAGACTCTGCCTCAAAATAAGAAATAAAAAGAGCTGGAGATGTAGCTCAGTGCAAAGGCCTTGGATTCAACCTCCAATACAATCAATCAATCAAGCAATCAACCGATCAATCGATAGATAGAATTAAAAGTAACTTACACTATTAGTATCTTCATCTAGTTAGGTACAAGGCACCAAAAAAAAAAAAAAAAAAAAACTGAAAGGAAAAGCAAACCTAAAAATTTCCCCCTTCTGCCTATTATGGGAGTGTTCCCTCACATAACTTTTCTTTAATAACTGACACAGATTTACAGGGGCCAAAAGACTAATTTGAAATAATAATAGGTAAAATGTACATAGCTCTTAATTATGTAGCAGGCCCTGACCTAGAAAAACTCATTTAATTCTCACACCAGCCTTGAAGGGCCACTATTATCATCACCATTTACACATCGCAAAAACATAAGGAAGCCAAGTAACCTGCCCTGTGCCACACAGCTAGAAGCAGTAGAGAAGGGATCGGAACCCAGACACCTGTCTCGTGAGTCTGGGCTTTTATTCACCACACTGTGCTGCTCTTCAAGTGGGGGAAAACTGATTCACCCGAAAGGCATTATCCTGAATTTTCACTTTTTTTTTTCCTAATCCTTCCACCTAAGAAAAGCACTTCTTTGCAGTTTTATATTCTTGCACTAAACCTTAGCTCAGGAACATTTTCATTTTTTAAAAAAAGGAAAGGAACACTCTTAGCACCATCCCGTAATTAAGAGAAATATGGAAGGCATTAAATTACGTTACCCCTATGATCCTGACAAAAGACATTCAGGTGGAAAGAAAAGTCTATCAAATGATACACAACTGTACCTCAGAAAAGTTCAAAATAACAACACACATTACATCTCCTTGAGGGACATATTATGAAAGATCACTGACAAACTGACAGATACTACACCTTGTCCTCAGCCAGAAGGCTATAAGTGAACAAAGGTTTCCTAAAACCTAACATGTCCCCTTTTCTATGCTACAATCAATATTTCAAGTACTAAACCCATTTTATTTATAGGAAACTGATATGATCAAAAGAAATGAAGGAAATTCTCCAGAGAGAGTTTATATTATAAACAAAGTGCCAAACTTTAAACCATTTTATGTTTGCTTTCATAAATATTTTGTTAGTAAGAAACATTTTCCAGAAATATTTTCAAAGTCCTAAAGAAACTTTTCATTAGAAATTAAACTATATTGTTTAAAAATAATACTAATATGTCCTGAGCTATTAGAAAGAGATGTACAGCATGTTATTTTAATAAGCCTAAATGAAGAAGGATCAATATTATTTTAATTTTTAAAGATCTGTTTATGAAATGCAATCATCCTTCATTAAAAATGCAAGCTGTGTTTCAGCAAGAGGTTAGCGTAAATGATTCATAGAGATCTCAGCATAATCTTCCTCTCCCGGGGGTTTCCTTCAGATATTTCATCAAACCACTCAAGCTATTATTAAAAATGCTTCCCTGTGAAAAAAGGAAACAAATAAATAAATAAATAAAAACACACTTCCCCGTTCTCTCTCATCACTGCCTCTTCCATTTGTGATTATACCTTTTTCAGTCAAAAGTAAAATTAATTCTTCATATCCCATACTTCTTTGCAATTATTTCTTTTCCCAGGCATTTTATGTTAAGATTATTTTAGAGTATGCTAAACAAGGAATTCAGGGTTTTTTTTAAAGCCAGAAGGTTTTAATTCACTTACCTATTCTGATATTTCAATGTGAATGTCGCCTTTCATTAAAATTAAAGGAAATCTGCCTTTTAAGCAACGGATTTTTAAATGATTTTAAAATGTTAACTCAATAAAGTCAAGACGCTCCAAATTTAAATTCAATTCTCCTTGATTTAAAACCGCTAATGAAAATGGCTGTTTCAATGCAGCAGCATCTGGCTCATTATAACATTTGGTTTTAACTAATAAATCCCTAATTATTAAATTCTGGTGTTCAATTTCTTTCACACGGATAAGCCAAAAACACACTGCTAGAATTATAATTTATAAACATCGTATTGTCTCCCTAGTATGAAAATGCAATTTCACTGTGACTATTCCATTCCTTAGTCTTCTATTTTTACCTAGCTTTTACATGGCTTAATCTTATACTGAGTAATATTTTTCTCCAAAAGGTTATTTGTACATTCGCTAATGCTTGAGTTTGTTAATACATAAGAATGTTTACTTGTTGTCTTAAAAAAAAAAAAATTAAAAATAAATAAATAAATAAATAAATAGAATTATAAATACTCAGAATAAACTGCTTACACGGTGTCATGGAAAAGCCTTTTCCTGGTGCTCTGGCTGTGAAGTAAGACCCCAAGCATCTCAGGGACACGCATCTGAAAGACCTCTGGGGCCTGGGACAGGGCTGCCACATTACTGGCTAGCAGACACTTGACTCTGCTGGGCACTCAAGCATAGTACACAGAATAATTTGTCTGCTTGTGAAATGGGTCAGTTTTTTTTTTCCCCAGTGCTTTTTCAGAGTAAATGTGTCAGAGCTGTATGTAATCAAATGCCCTAATTCTGGCTTTAAAAAGCAGATTCTACCTCCAACCTACTTGATGTTTTTATTAAGGTGTTACTGAATATATTTAATCAAGGTATTATTGCACATCATGATGCCTAGTAAAGGTTGAAATCCCTGAGAGAATATGTTTGGTTTTAAGCCTTAATACTTGTTAGTGAATTTTTCATTCTGCTCTCCCACCCTCAACTCCTTTCCCCCCTTCTTTTCTAATCAGCAACATTGACAGTACTGACTGAATATTTTACAGTGGAGTTGCAGTGTGTGTGCTCCCTCGTTAGGCTTCCCAGAAGATTCATTACAGTTACATTAGAAAGTCAAATCAGGCAATTCTGCAGTCTGGTGAAAGCTAGCAAATGAAAGAAGGTTAATACAAAAGAATTTCATTTTAAATAGAGGACATTTAGGACTTTAAAAAGCAACATTATGATAAAATTTTCAAGATATCTGTTCCGGCTTCGGCCGCACTTTACAGGTCTAATTTTGGAGGTGTCTGAATGCTGCTCCTGGAAAGGCTGGGAGGAGGGGACGGATCTGCAAAGTCTGCTATCTTAAAGGATGCTCGCGCTGGACACTGCACTCACTCCTGGGGAAAGGGGCCGTGGTTCTCTGATTGTGCTGATGAAGACAAATTCAAGGGGTGTTCATTTGAAAAATAATAAACATCCTGAGTGGCTTTAATACTTGTCTGAACACAAATAAAACTAAATGAATTTCAGATCTTAATACATATTTATATGACAAAATTATTAAGTTAATTGTTTTCTGTGATTAGTAGCCAGTATAGAAAAATCTTCTCAGACAGTATGTGTAACTGGCTCTTGTGTATAATAATTCTGTCTCTCTAGACTTCAGGCTTCAATAAACCCCTAACTAATCTTATTTATTTGATTTGTTTCCACTGGTTTATAGGTAACCTAAAATAAAAACTGACTGCCTTCTCAAATGAAAGCCTCTCCGTTCCATATAGTCACTTTACAGAATACAAATTTCAATTTAATACAAAGCTTCGCCTTTGCATGAGCAATTCCAAAGCCTAAATACCATGGCAGCTAACAGTGTGACAGGCAGGATGAGAGGCCATCTTCAGTTCTACCTCTGGCAGCAGTACAGATGGACTTTGTAGGCCACTGGCTATGCTTAATTTAATATGCAATTAAATACAGTCAAAACATCTGGTGCACCACTGATGGTTATCATGATATATTAAATCTGACATCACACATAAACCCATTCAATATTCTATTTAAATCCCCCTTTTACCTAAATCACACAAGTAAAATCTACATTTACTTTTGTTTTTCATCTCCTAACCGTCGTCTTTGAAGACCCAGGTTTTGTGGGATCTGATGTTAACACAGGGAGGGTGGGCCTTGCTTCTTCAAGGGAAAAAAAAAAACAAAAATTTTGTACATAAAATATCAAGAGACCTATGAAAATGAAGATTCCTTTGGTTTAGTCTCCATTAGCTCCCCCAGCCTCTGGGCAGGGTTGAAAGGCAGTGTAAAGACTTAAATGGTATATACCAAGTGGCACATGGAATTGGTACAAAAAAATACAAAAATTTAAAATGCAGACAAAATTTAACTAAGAACCTGCAGAGAAGTAAAAATAACTTTCTAGGCAACTATATCAGCAAGCATAAATTACTTTTTTTTTTTTTTTTTTTTTGGAGACAGGGTCTTGCTCTGTAAATCAGGCTGGCCTTGAACTCACTCTGTAGCCCAGGCTGGCCTCAAACTCGCAGGGATCCTCCTGCCTCAGCCTCCCGAGTGCTGGGATTACAGGCATGTGCCACCATGCCCGGCCGCATAAACTACATTCTTTTTTTTTTTTTTTTTTTTTTTTTTTGTGGGTACCGGGGGGTCGACCTCAGGACGTCACGCACCAGCAGGCGCCCGTGCCGCTGAGCGATATCACCGGCCCCTTTTTCGTATGTGGGTTCCGGGAGTCGAACTCGGGCCCTCGCGCTTGCCGGGCAGGCGCTTAAGCCGCTGAGCCATCTCACCGGCCCTACATTCTTACAATCAATTCAGAACATGTTTCTAAACTACAGAGCCTCAAATCTGTGGCAAACTACCCAAAAAAGTACTATTATACTATAAAGGAAAACATTAATGAAAAAACCAATGATCAATTTCATAAAAGTTATAGGTCAAGGAACAACTGTACTTTCTATAAGCAACTATTTCATAAAACAGAATTAGATCATCTCTAATAATCTGTCATTTTCAAAAGGGCAGTACTGCCTGTAACTAAAATAACTACTGCCTAAATGGCAATGCTCCGATTATTATTTATTACACTGCTTAAACAATATCCAGTAGAAAGAAAGAATTCAATTCCTAAAGAACACTGCTTCATCCACTCTTAAACGAAAAGGACCTAACCATTGATTCTGAATTCGAAGAGAAGCACACCACATAATAAATTCAGTATGATCAAAATGAGAACCATATTTCTGTTTAACTTTTCTGATCTTGACTCGAGTTATAAAAAAATAAGTTATTAAAATTAATGCATCAAACTATCATAATTCTGTCCTTTTTATTACTGGTAATATTCTTTCTAAAATATTAGTCTGCTTTGCTATACTAGTATATCTTGTTGAAAGTTCTCAGTAAAGATAAGGATCACTTTAACATTAGGAGGAAAAGTTGTAATTATATTAATTTTGCACTGAAAATGTTGTTACAGCTTTGTAGGTACACAACTTGGAAAATGATTCCTTCATTAGAAAGCCACTTCATTTTTCTTTGCTGCTTCCACTAATAGCAGCAAAGGTGAAAGATAATGAAACTACTTATCATTCAACAGGAAAAAACACACAAATCAAGTATCAAATACTGGCAAATGTCTCAAAGTAAAACCTGTTCCTATATCTGAAGTCAAGTTAATTCCTAGTCATCACTGTCCTTGACCTAGGTTCTCAAGTTACCGCTACAATATCTCCTCCACTAATTTTTCCTACAATTAACACGGGGAAATAGCACTGGAAACTCTCATCTTCTATTCAACAACCAGTGAATGAACTCCTAGTATACACACACTGCACTTTCTTTATCCATTTGGCTTTTGCTGAATGGGTAAAGCCTGGGCTGCTGTTACAGCTTGCATCTCAAATGTCCCCCAAAGAGCCCTTGTTAGAGGATTGGTCTCCAGCAGTGGGGACTGTGTGCCGCAAGTCTCTTCTGTCCCTCTCTTTTATTGTGCTCCTCTGCATGCTCTGCCACGAGGTGCCTCGTCACAGGGCCAAAGCAATGGTACCAACTACTCACACCATGAGCTGCCATCTCCAAAACTGAGAGCTGAAATAAACCTTTTATCCTCAGAAGTTGATTTATCTCAAGTATTTGTTATAGCAACAGAAAGCTTCCCAAATCAAATTATGCATAGCAACATTAATATACTACTATATGTGATGCTTCGGCAAAAGCAATCTGGAGCTCACATAATTTCACACATGTATCTTATCAAAAGAACAAATATAAGATATCAGAAGAAAAACAAGACTGGGCATGGTGGTGCACACCTGTAATCCCAGCACTCGGGAAGCTGAGTCAGGAGGATCACTGAAAGTTCAAGGCCATGGGCCGGTGAGATGGCTCAGTGGCATAAGCACCTGCCTGGCAAGTGCGAGGTCCTGAGTTCAAGCCCCGGTACCCACAAAAAAAAAAAAAAAAAAAAAAAAGAAAGTTAGTTCAAGGCCAGCCTGAGATATACAGTGAGTTCAAGGCCAGCCTAACTACAGGACAAAATCCTGTCTCAAAAAAAAGATACATAGATAGATAGACAGACAGACATACACACACATATATGCGTGGTAGCACATGCCTGTAATCCCAGCACTCAGGAGGCTGAGGCAGGAGGATCATCTAGTGAGGACAACTGGGGCTACATAGTTCAAGACTAGCTTGAACTACACAGTGAGACCCTGACTCAAAACAAAACAAAGATATGAGAAGAAAAACAATATAAATTCACTATTTCTGCACTGTTTTTTCCAGCTTTTCTCAATTCTCCACACAGCTAATCAAACTCTGTAGCTGGGTTAAGATACACTGGTATAAAGTAACTCACGAAAAATAAAATAAATCACTAATATTTTTTATTTAAATTTTAATTAAACTTAGATTATTTTCACTGTAAACTTATTTTATTTTTGGTGCCAGGAATCGAACTCAGGACCTTGCGCTTCGCAGGCAGGCACTTGTGCCACTGAGCTATGTCCCCAACCTCTTCATTGTAAACTTACAGTTCAGCCAAAATACCAAACAGTTCTGAGTCTGTTCACAAAAGATACTCAACATAAAGACGTCACATAAGGACACAAAATGGTATTCACAAGTAGCCAAGACAAGAAATCAACCTAAGCATCCATCAAAAGATGAATGGATAAATGAAGAACAGTGTCTATGTACACACAATACTATTCAGTCTTAGAAAAGAAGGAATCCTTTTATTGCAACAACATGGATTAACCTGAGAGACACTGTGTTAAGTGAAATAAATTCAGGCACAGAAAGACAAATATCATACAATCTTATAAATGTGGAATCAAAAACCTGTGAACTCCGAAAAGCAGAAAGTAGATGGTGGTTTCCAGGCACTGCAGGACAGCGCTGGAGTTGAGACTGGGAAAAAGTTGGTGGAGGGGCCGGTGAGATGGCTCAGCGGCGTAAGCACCTGCCTTGCAAGCGCGAGGGCCTGAGTTCGACTCCCGGAACCCACATACGAAAAACAGGCCGGTGATATCGCTCAGCGGCACAGACGCCTGTTGGCACGTGAGGTCCTGAGGTCGACCCCCCGGTACCCACAAAAAAAAAAAAAAAAGGTTGGTGGATACAGAATTTCTGTCGGGAATAATACATTAGCCATGTATGCTGCACAACATAGTGATTATAGTTAATAATGTACTGCATTCCTGAAAACTGCTGAGAATAGATTTTAAGTGTTCTCACCTCAAAAAACCATGAAGTATTACACGTTAATCGGTTCAATTTAGCCATTCCACAATATAACATATTTCAAAACCTCATGTTCACATGTAATTTTTATTTGTCAATTAACAAATAGTATTACCTTCTCATCTCAACAGCAAGGTGCTACCTAAAAGGTACTTAGAACAGACTGTCACTGAGCTGGCGACTGTAATTAGTGGGGAGCACTTGCCTTCCACACGAGAGCCTGGGTTTGATTCCCCAGTACAGTTTAAAAAAGAAAACCACTGAGGCAGCAGGATCACTGCGAGTTCGAGGCCAGCCTGGGCTACACAGTGAGTTTAAGGCCAGCCATAACTACGTAGCAAGATCCTGTCTGAAAAAAAAAAAAAAGAAAGAAAGAAAGAAAACCAGGTTGTCTAGGAAAGCAAGAAGTAGTATTTCCTTCCAAAAGGCAAAGATGAGGAACATATTAAACAATGAGAAAGAAAAGGCCAGTAGCATACAAATGAAATGACCCAGGGCACTTTTGCTGCTACAGGCTCAAATATAGGGTTAATTTCAAAAGAGGGAATAAAAGACACTCTGCAGTTACTTTCCAAGAGAGTTAAAATTTTTTTTCAAAATAGTTTCTTCCTAAGGAAGGAAAAAGGTAAACAAAAGGAAACACACACACACACACACAAAACAGGATAGCAACTGCAAAAATTATTCCCTCCCAGTCAACTTAAATGGTTTGCTACAGTTTTTAACAATCAGACTCCGAGAGCTGGGGTCCAAGCCTACTCCAATAACTAAGTTACTCTGTTATTTTGATGGCAGCAACTCACCAGGCTCAACTACAAACCACCACCAGGAGTTCAGAGCGCCATCAAGGATGCACTGTGGCACACGCCTGCAGTCCCAGTGCTTGGGAAGCAGAGGGGTTCAAGACCACCCTGAGCAACACAACAAGATCACAGCTTAAACCAATAAAAGCAACAAGAGAGAAAGCTTAAGAATACTATCCAAATTCAATATACACGAAGAAAAACACTACAAAACTCAAATGTGAGGGTCGGTGATATAGCTCAGCGGCACAGCGCCTGCCTAGTAAGTGCAAGATCCTGAGTTCGGGGCCAGTGAGATGGCTCAGCGGCGTAAGCACCTGCCCGGCAAGCGCGAGGGCCCGAGTTCGACTCCCGGATCCCACATACGGAAAAGGGGCCGGTGATATCGCTCAGCGGCACGGGCACCTGCTGGCGCGCGAGGTCCTGAGGTCGACCCCCGGTACCCACAAAAAAAAAAAAAAAAGATCCTGAGTTCGATTCCCAGTGCCAAAAAAAAAAACTCAAACATGAGGGATAATCTTCCTCTTAATTCTTGTACTATTTACCAGTCATATCAATCATCACAGTCCAGAGAAGACAGTTTGGATAAGATACCAAACAAAATGCAAGCTGAAGAACAGAAAGGGTCCTGGGCTGGCACCACAGCTCTGTCCGTGAATATCTGGGAAGTGGCTGAACCTGCGGCCCCTGATCCCAAAGCCCCAGCGTCAAGGGCTGCGGGTCGTGGGGAAGGTGGGCAGTAGGCCCCCTAGGAACAGGTAACCAAATCCATACAGGCTTTTAATGTCCTAAGTTTGTTTCTATGCAGTTTTTGTATTTGCTGTAATTATTTTTATACTCTATTAGTACTAAGTAAAATTAGTTATGAAAATCCAGCTGGTGTCAGTTATGCAGAGTGAAAACAAAGAAATGGATTTTTTTTTTTTTTTACAAATTTAGACGTGAAAAAGAAAAGCAGTAGTGCTACCATTCACAGAGTACTAATTATGTTACAAGCACCAGGCTAAATTATTTTCGTACATTATCCCACTGATTTATAAACAATCCTATAAGGTAGGTATTATTGCCCTCATTTTATAGAGCAGAAAATGAGCCACAGAGACCACATCACTCTAAGGACACTACACAGCAGGTAGATTCAACCCCAATCTTTCTGCTCCCACACTCCTACTCATAGCCATTATATTTTACTGTCTCCCCTAAGTAACTCAAACTGAAAGAACTTCAAAGAAAAATGAAAGCTCAGGCCAGGTGTGGTGGCACACACCTGTAATCCCAACACTCACGAGGTGGAGGTAGGAGGATTGCAGTAAGCTCAAGACCAGCCTTGACTAGATATAAACCCAAGGCCAGCCTGAACTACAGAGTGAGACCCTGCCTCAAAAAAACCCAAAAAACGAATACTCGAAGAGTCTGAGTTCACTACACAACACTTTCCAAAGTACTGCTGTCCAAAAACAGGATTTTCAAGTTTCACAATGTGACAGTCTCAGTAAAAATAAAACATCTGACACTAAATTCTTTAGCAATTTCATTTCATCTCAAGACTTCAACCACCCCCACTCCCGACATCTCTATCTTCTACCTTGACATCTTCCGGGATCTACTTAAATATTTCCATCTGTCTAATGACAAAATCACCCAGCTCAGTGCGAAGTATTTATCATCTTCTTCTTTCTAAAAGCAGTGTCTCCTCTTGTGTTCCCAGTCCTTTAATGACATTGCCATAACCCTAATTACCTATGCTTTAACTCCCACATAAGGCTATCTTGCTCCAGTGACTGTCACATCAATACAGTTTACCTCTACCGTATCTCTTACATCTGCCACACCTCTTAATTTCCACTATGACTTTAAACGGTTAGAGTCCTATTAGTTTTTACCCAGTCCCCAGTCTTTACCTTTGATCACATTTTATAAGCAGTTTTTCTAAAACAAAAGCCTACTGTACCACTCCTTTGCTGGAAAGACTTCAGAACAAGCTTATTCCCCACCAACCCACCATTCAAGACTCAGGTCAAATCCTTTCTTCTCCATGCAACCCTGTTTAATCGTTTTCCCCTACAGAGAAGTCATTCTTTCCTGAGCTAACTTTAAGGTGCTTCAGTGGCACCTCCAGTAAGGTGCTTACCAGTCAGCTTCAGCCTCGTCTCAGAAGTACGTGTACTGGGGACCGGGGATATAGCTCAACAGCACAGCGCCTGCCTGGCAAGGTCCTGAGTTCAATCCCTAGCACCAAAAAAAAAAAAAAAAAAAAAAGTACGTGTACTGCAGAACAACTTATCACCTTCCTACTGGAAGACAAGCTCCTTAGGAACAGGTCCGAATCTGATTATCTGTGAGTCTCCCCCATACTCTGGTCAGAACATACTGCACAACGTAGGTACTCTAGCATTTGATAAATGGATAAAAAACCAAATCCTCTTTCTAGGTCTAACACAAGCTTCGCCACCCCCACCGTGCCATGATTAACAGGTCAGTTTATTAGCTGATTTGATAAAGCAAAGATTTATTGTGAAATCCAGACAGAGGAAATAGGCTTTCTGTGATGTGCTTACACAGTGGCAAACGGGTGGAGACTCCCCCAGGGACAAGCCATCAATCAGAAAGGCAAGCTGAGCATGCAAAGGTGGGCTGACTCCAGGGAGATCCTAGTCCAAAATGGTGGGAGGCCGCTCCTAAGCATTGCTGACCTGAAGCGCCTCTTGCAGAACACACTGGGCCAGCTACCTTCAAGCTTCGCAGGGGAATTCCTTTGCTGTGATGGTATCTATTACAGGACCTCCTGTTCTTTTGGAGGCCTCTTCATTCTGGAGTAGGGACTTATGGTATCATCCTTCACAAAATCGGACATCACTTTCACCCAGGAATTGTAGTGGGACAGGTTGTCGTAGTATTCCACTGCTACTTTCCTCACCCAGGATCTCTGGGCCACATGGCATGTGGCTGGCTGTTCAGGCTCCATCCGCTCCAAGTCCTCCCAGAGGGCCTCCTGCGTGCTGCAGCTCCCCCATGGTGCTCTGCTTTGGGATGTGGTCACTGCCAAGGCCCTGGCTAACACAAGCTTTTTAACATAAAGACTAGTGTCCACTTACTTACTTTTAAAGAATAAGAATAATTTCCATAGAATTTCCAACTCTTCCCCCAGTACTGGGGATTACACCTAAGGCCTTTTAAAGATATTTTACTTTATTTTTTAATATTTTATTTTGAGACAGTGCTTCTCTAAATTGCTCAGGCTGGCCTCAACTTTGTGTGATCTTCCTGCCTCAGACTCCCAGACTGCTAGAATTATAGGCATGTGCCACCATGGCCACTAGAACCAACTCTAAAAGTTTTAGAGCCAGCTGTGGTGGCACACGCCTATAATCCCAGCACCTGGGAGGCTGAGGCAGTAGGATTGCTGCATGTTCAAGGCCAGCCTGGGCTACATAGTGAGTTCAAGTCCAGCCTGGAACACATAGCAAGACCCTGTCTCAAAAAATAAATAAATAAATAAACAAATAAATAACTTTTAATTGGTTCCTGAAATAGCCAGAGAAAGGCGCTTATTTGAGAACAGAAACAAGCATCTACTCCTATCTATGGAGGCCGACAACCGTCATTGATGGGGCCTCAGCTTTGGTAGTTTTTTGTTGCGTTGTGTTTTGTTTTGTTTTGTTTTTTTAATATGCGGGTACTGGGAGTCAAACTCAGGACCTCGCACTTGCCAGGCAGGCGCTTATGCCACTGAGCTATATCACCGGCCCTGTTGTGTTGTGTTTTACAGAAGAAATGGTCTCACTATGTTCCCCAGGCTGGCTGCAAACTCCTGGGCTCAGGCAATTCTCCTGCTTCTGTCTTCTCCTCAGGCTCACACCACCCTGCCTGGCCAACTTTGGTACTTCTAGGTGAAGTCTCAGGACAGCTTTCTTCTGATAATGCATGACAAGACGCAAGGTGACTACACTGTCAAACACCCTCCTTGCTTCCTTCCCCAAAACTTCTTTTCCAAACTTTGTTATCTCTGCCCTAAGATCGGCTCCTCTCCCCTCCACCCCATGAGAAACCAAGTTTAACAAATGAAAGTAGGAGCTCAAAATGCCTGAATGAGTTGGAACGAAGCAAAATTAAAATTCTGCCTTCCAAAGTAAAGTTACAGCCTTGAACGAAGAGGAAAAACTAAAATACTATTAGCACAGTCATTCAATCAACAAAAAAGCAAGCTAGAAGAGCCAAGGATGATAGGGGCCAGTAAGGTGAAAACACAGAATCCATGAAATATCCTATCTGTAAATGACAGCAGGTTTGAAGGGCAAAAATGATAATAGAGAACTATTTCTACACATCCTGAAGAACAGTAATATTTACCTCAGTAAAGTCACAAGTCACAGAAACAAATCCAGATTGTGTTAACTGCCTTGTACAACCCTGTAATAGCACAATGTAATTCACTTCTCAGGTCAGCAATAAGAGGTCCTTCTTGAAAAGTAAAAGGGAAAAAAATCTATCCCATGATCAGATTTTCCGTGCAGTACTATATATATATATCGGGGGGGGTGACAGTCTCCCTATGTAGTGCAGACTGGCCTTGAACTCACAATGCAGCCTTGGCTGGCCTTGAACTCACGACGCTCTTCCTGTCTCAGGACACAGGTGTGTGCCACCAGGCCCAGCCCATGCAGTATTATAAATGAGGATCCGGTCTATAACTGAAGAACTAAACGCACTAGTTGACTGGGTATACTTATTCTCAAGCGAAAAATCTAACTCAAGGTCAAAAGCACCCTGCCACCAGCTGTGCGGTACCAATCCAAGGAGGCTGTCTCTCAGCAGCTGTGTGGTTCCAGTCTTGGTCTTCCCTTCTCCTCGTCCTGTCTACCCCAGGTCAGACGGCCCCGCGCCCTACCTAAGCAGGCTGTGGCTGTGCCGGGGAAAGCGCTCTCTGCAAAGCCACAGCAGTGGGTGGATGGCTCTCTGCAGGACGCTACTCTAAGCCCATCTGGAAAACATGAGAGGGAACAAGAGATGCACAAAATCCGGAACTGCTGTCCCTGACTGAGTTCTATCAAACCTTCTAGACAGAATTTTTTAAGTTAAATGTTTTTTTAGAAGGTTACATTTAGCCAACCACGTGCAAGTGCCGACTGCGCCTACTGTCTGGGGAGGGAGGACTCACACAGCGCAATCACAGGACGGTGAGCTGAGTGCTGGCCATGGGAGCTTGGGGAAGGCCCCTGAAGGAATCCTGTCTGAACTGTGTCAGTCGGCTTTCCATGGCTGTGAGAAGTATCTGAGATAATCAACTTACGAGAAGGAAAGATCTGCTTTGGTTTACAGTTTCCACAGTCACTTGGCCCCCATCAATTTGGGCCTGTGAGAATGTGTCTCAAATGTAAAAAAAAAAAAAAAAAAATTTAAAGGGCTGAGGATATAGCTCAATCACCAGTACCAAGAAGGACAAAAGAGGGGAGGGGGAGGGGAAGGGCCAGGGTGAGACACACACACTGTTCAAGTGCAGTTCCTGAGCACTTAAAATGGGGCTGATGAGACTGAACTTCATCTTAAATTTATTTCATTTTAATAATTTAAACAGCCGCATGAGGCTACTGCCCACCATATGGGATAGAACAGTAGAGCTGGAAGCAGAAAAGCACAGCGATATCATCCCAAGAGTCATAAGTAACACAGAAGGTAAACAAAGACAGATGCGCCTCAGCTTTCGATGGGGCTGTGCCCCAATAAACCTACTGTGGCAGGGTCCAGCGGCCACACGTGTAATCTCAGCTACTGAGGGGAAGGGGTGCTGAGGCAGGAGGATCATAAGCTCAAGACTAGCCTGGCCAACTTAGCAAGACCTGTCTCAAAAAGTTCTAGGGCTGGAGATATAACTCAGTGGAAGAGCAAATCTGGGGTCAATTCCCAACACCAAAAGCAAAAACAAAAAACTCATAAACTGAAAATACTCAAGTTGAAACCTATCAAACACGAAAGCTCGGCAACACAGCACACTGCAGAGCACTGCACCGGTGTTTTCCCTCCACGATCACACGGCTGCTGGGAGCTCCAGCTCGACGCTCCTGTGTCCAGTATCTCAAAGAAAATATGATACCACATAGTGCTAGCCTGGGAAAAGGTCAAAATTCATAAATCCATGTGCAGTTTCTAATTAATGCCAACCACTTTCATACATAATCATCATATAGCCAAAAAAGTCGGAAGTTGAACCTAAGTCAGGAACCATCTGTTATGTGAATTTATTCATTCACTCATAAATACATCTAATACTGATCCTTGCCTATGAAGAGTCTTTGGTTCAATTCTCATAATTTAAGAGCTCTGAAGTCTCAAAACTGTGGGAACAGACTAGGCGGTCAAAAGAAACCCACTTCACACTCCAAGTTCCAAAAGAATCCAGTATACTTAAGAGAAGGAGCTTATCACCTTTGGGGGAAAACTGTTTTATTGTGCAGCAGCTAAATTCAAGGAGTCAGCTAACTGTTCACAGGTCAAATCTAGACTGCAATCAGTTTTTGTAAATAAAGTTTTGTTGAAACACCCTTTATCCATTTGTTGTGAAAGCATATATCCATGCCTCAGAATATAAGGGTAGAGCTGAGTAGCTATGACACAGACCAGAAGGCCCACAATAGCTACCATCTTGCCATTTACCAAAGTTTGCTGAGCCCTGTTCTAGACTGTGGTCTCCACAAGCTGTGTGCACCAGGTAAGACACAAGGAGACACCACAAGGCACAATCACCATGTGAAGAAAGAATTCCTCCTAAGCCATTTACGCTGTAAGAAAAGATTAAGCCAAAAAATTATTTTTTTAATCTTAAACCTAAGGGCACTATCAATTTGTACAAATTATTTCATAAATTTAAGGATGCTATTTACTTGGAGGAAAAACTTGTTACATTTTATTTTTAAGAAAGGAATTTCAGGCCAGTGAGATAGCTCAGCAGCATAAGCGCCTGCCTGGCAAGCACAAGGTCCTGAGTTCGACTCCCGGTACCCGCATGTTAAAAAAAAAAAAAAGAAAGGAATTTCAAGGGGAAAAAAAAAAAGCAATGGCATAAGAAAGATTTACTCAAAATGTAGTTGGCCTCTATATATGTCAGTTCCACATCTGTAAACTCAACCAACCACAAAAAGAAAATATTTGGGAAAAAATATTTAAACTAAACAAGTACAAACCATTTTCTCATCACTTTCTATAAACAATACAGCATAACAATCATTTGTGTAGCATTTCCATTCCATCAGGTATCATAAGAAATCCAGACACAATTGAAAGTACATGACAGCATGCGCACAGGCTGCGTGAGATGCTGCACCACTATATAAAAGGAACCTGAGCTTCATCTGTGGAGTCTCGTGTCTGAGGAGGTCCCAGAGCCAAACCCTTGCTGACACTGAGGGGCCACTGTCCTGCACTCAGCAAATGCAATCCACGGAACTTCATGAGATTCACTGAACCATGAAAAGACACCAGGCACAAAGGGACAGAAAGGCTGTCTAATTCCAAATAGCAACCTTGGCCAGTTGTAGGCTACACACCTGTACACACCTGTATTGCCAGCTCTGGGGAGGCTGAGGTACATCACTTGTGCCCAGAGTTCCAGCTGAGTGTGGCCAACACAGTGAGACTGTGTCTTCCAAGAGAGAGAGACAGACAGACAGACAGACAGACACAGATACACAATGACAACCTTAAAACACTGGATTCTGAACTATTTTCACAGGTGAAAAACATATTTTTTTGTTTGTTCATGTTTTTTGTAGTACAGGGGGTTGGACCCACAGCCTTGAGCACACTAGGCAATCGTTCTACACCCCCAGCACCCTGCCCTTCCTTTTTTGTGGTACTGGGGATTGAACCTAGGGCCTCTGCCCTGAGCCACACCCCCAGCCCTTTCATTCATTCATTCATTCATTCATTCATTCACTCAAAGACAGGGTCTCACTAAGTCACTAAATTGCCTAGGCTGAGCTCAACCTTGCAATCTTCCTGCCTCAGCCTCCCAGAGTCCTATGATTACAGCATTCACTACCATCCCCTGCTAAAGGAATACTTTTAAAATAAGGTTTTTAAAGACTTTAATAATGTAAGAAATTGTTTAAGCTACTTTACAAAAAGATATAAAACTATATGAATGCACATACATGTGTGTTCACATACATTCATGTACAGTATATATTTCCTGATTTTGCAAAACAATCCCAATTTTATAATATATGACACTGAAAAAAGAGATTGGAAGAAAACACCAAATTGTGAACTGCTATTACCTCTACAAATTCTATGAAGGGCAGGGAATGTTGGCACATGCCTGTAAATCCAGCACTCTGGGTGGCTGAGGCAGGAGGATGGAAAGTTCAAAGCCCAGGCAACTTAGCGACTCAACAAGATACTATGCCAAAATAAATAAATACATTTTAAAAAAAAATTTTTTTTTTTTTTTTTGGAGACAGGGTCTCACTATAGTCCGGGCTGGCCTTGAACTCACTATGTAGCCCAGGCTGGCCTCAAACCCATAGCAAGCCTCCTACCTCAGCCTCCCAAGTGCTGAAATTACAGGCATGCACCACCACACCCAGATTAAATAAGTAAAATTTAAAAGGTCTGGGGATGCAGCTCAGTGCCAAGGCCCTGGTTCAATTCTAGTACCCTCCCCCCAAAATCCATAAAAGTAGGGACATCAACTGCTTAAACTGAAATATACACTCAATAACAAAGACACGCTGAATGAAAAAATATTTCTAGCTATAACCTATTTCTACATTGGACTAAAATTTACTACTTCAATCTTTTGTTCTGGCTTATGACATTCTACTTTATCCTTTTAAAGCACCATTCCAAATAAAACTACACAAAGTAAAGACTCTTCTTTCATAAATTTATGTCTATTCTTGGTACCCTTATCAAATATCAGATGGCTGTACGTATATAATTCCTGGTTCTCTGTTCTGTTCCATTGGTCTGTGTTGTTTTTTATGCCAGTACCATCCAGTTTTGGTTACTACAGATTTGCAGTATGTTTTGAAGTCAATTACTGTGACATCTCCAGTTTTGGCCTTTTTGCTCAGTTTCCTTCGGCTACTCTCTGGATCCATGTGAGTTTCATGATTGCCTTTTCTATTTCTATTAAGATGTCACTGGTATTTTGAATGTGGACTGCCTCAAATCTGTAGACTGCTTTGGGGAAATCAAATCACCGCACAAAGAGGAACCTGCACTCCCAAGCTTACTGAAGCACTATTCACAATAACCAAGACATGGAATCAATCGAGGTCTCCAGTGGCAGAATGAAATGTGGTACATATACACAGTGGAATATTATTTAGCCATTAAAAAAGAAGAATGAAATGGCTGTGATTTGCAACAAAATGGACAGAACTAGAAAACACTGTTAAGTGAATAAACCAAGCACAGAAAGACAAATGCTGTTATGGTCTACTCATTTGTGAAAGCTAAAAAACTTAATCTCATAGAAGTAGAGCACAAAACAACAGTAGTAATTAGAGAATTACTCTGTGGAAAGGGGAAAGAGGGATAGAGAGAGGCTGCATAATGAGCACCAAAATACAGTCAGACAGCAGGGATTGGTGCTTGGGTTCAATAGCACAGCAAAGTAGCACAACCACAGCATACAACAAACAATTTTTTTTTTTCCTGTGGGTACCGGGGGGTCGACCTCAGGACCTCGTGCGCCAGCAGGCGCCCGTGCCGCTGAGCGATATCACCGGCCCCTTTTTCGTATGTGGGTTCCGGGAGTCGAACTCGGGCCCTCGCGCTTGCCGGGCAGGCGCTTACGCCGCTGAGCCATCTCACCGGCCCACAACAAACTATTATAACTTCAAAATAACATGAAAAGTTCAAAGGTTCCCAACACACAGACATGATCAATGTTTGGAGAAGGAAGTGCTAATTCCCCTGATCACTGCATCACATAAATGTACTGAATTATCACACTGTACCACATCAAATATGTACAAATACTATGTGTTAGTGAGAAATTTTTAAAATAAAGTCATTTCAAAATAGAAAAAAATGCCAGGTGTGATGGTGCACACCTGTAGTCCCAGCACTTGGGAGGGTGAGGCAGGAGAATCTCCATGAGTTCGAGCCCAGCCTGGGCTACATAAGCAAGTTCAAGGCCAGCCTAAACTACATAGTGAGACCCTGTCTCAAAAAGACAAAAAAAAAAAAAAAAATTACAAAGTAAACTTAGGAATCTTATCAAAGAAAGGGGTAACATTACGTACATACCTTATACATATATTGTGTTTTAATAAAAACTTTACTTTGGCCTTGAGAAATTCGATAAGGAAAATCAATACTTCTAAGAAAAGGAAATTAACCTCTTTAAGAAAAACTTATTTCCACTAAATAAATGAACATCTGAAATGCACCTTTTATAGTTTCAAATAATTCTTTAAAAAGAGGAATTTTGTTGGGGCCGGTGAGATGGCTCAGCGGCTTAAGCGCCTGCCCGGCAAGCGCGAGGGCCCGAGTTCGACTCCCAGAACCCACATACGAAAAAGGGGCCGGTGATATCGCTCAGCGGCACGGGCGCCTGCTGGCGCGCAAGGTCCTGAGGTCGACCCCCGGTACCCACAAAAAAAAAAAAAAAAAAAAGAGGAATTTTGTTGAATTACCCAAAAAGGGTTTTAAGATTTAACAAAAATGTTAACTATTTGACATCTCGATTTAAAGATCTACAACTCAAACATCTGTCTAAATAGAGATGTTTAAGAAATAATCCATTCTCTGAAATGCTGTAGCAATAAGCTGAAATTACATTAAATCATATCCAGATGGCATGTCATTCATATCAAGTCTCATCCAGAAAAAGCAGATGCTGAAAATAAACTGCCATTTTTGAACAACTTACTACTAACTGGAGGTAAACATCGCTATGTAAAAAATACAACCAGAGTGTCAACCAGAATCTATGACACATCAGATAATCAAGTTTTACTTTTACAAATCGAGTTTTTATATCTTTAATTTTTTTTCATGAAATAGTTACAACATGTAAGTAAGTATTAGAGAATAATAATATATGTATTCACCATTAAGATTTAACAAATGGGGGCCGGTGAGATGGCTCAGCGGCTTAAGCGCCTGCCCGGCAAGCGCGAGGGCCCGAGTTCGACTCCCGGATCCCACATACGAAAAAGGGGCCGGTGATATCGCTCAGCGGCACGGGTGCCTGCTGGTGCGCGAGGTCCTGAGGTCGACCCCCCGGTACCCACAAAAAAAAAAAAAAAAAAGATTTAACAAATGTAGCTGGGCGTGGTGGCACACATCTATAATCCCAGGATTTGGGAGGCTGAGACAGGATCACCATGAGTTGGAGGCCAACCTGGGCTACATAGTGAGTCTGAGACCACCCTGAACTACACAGCAAGACCCTGTCTCAAAAAAACAAAAAACAAACAAAACAAAAACAAACAAACAAAAAAACCTGACAGGTGTGGTGTGCCCTGTAATCCCAGCTATTAAGGAGTCCTATAATCCCAGCTACTAAGGAGGCTAAGGCAGGAGGACCCCAAGTTCACATCCATCCTGGGCAACTATGTATAAAACAGGAAGAGCTGGGGGTATAGCTCCATGATAAAGTACCCCTAAGTTCAACCCCGGGTACAAGAAAAAAAAAAAAAAAAAAAAAACTAGATCTTCACTATTTCACTAAAAAATAAATAAATAAAAAGATCAAATGCAGGAGATAGGTGTGACTGAGCTTCGGGATTCCTGAATTCTTACAATTCTACAGTAATATTTTTATCATGCTATGTTTTGGATGTGGCTGGAGTCTGCCCTCCACAGGCTGCTGTGTCAGAAGCCTGGTCCCCAGCAAAAACAGCAGTAGTGGGATGGGGGAGCACTCGAAGGAAGGCTGCCAGGCCTGTCCATCCCTGTCCTCAGCTTCCGGTCCTGCCATGGATCTTTCTTTCCCTGCCACAGACAATGGGCTCCGCACAAGAACCGACACCATGCCAGTTGAACTGTCAGCATCCAAAATGTGAGCTACGTCGTAAGTTCCCCAATCTCAGGTGTCTGGCTAAGGTAACAGAAAACAGACCAATACACCTGGCTGTTCAGTGCATAGATTCCAATCTGCATCAAAAACTTACTATGCTCACATGAGCCCAGCTGCGCTAAATAACCTCTCCAAAAACCCAGGCATGGTTATGTACACCTTGACCCCACTGCTTGGGAGGCTGAAGGAGGATGATCCCAAGTTCAAGGCCACCTCAACAACTCAGTGAGACCCTGTGTCAAAATAAAATGTAAAAAGTAGTGCGAACATAGCCCAGTGGTCAAGAGCTTGCCTTGCACGCACAGGGTCCTGGGTTTAATCTCCAGTACAGTACACCCCAAAAATAAATAGAACTAAATCTAGTCTCAGAAATACTATAAAATGGGTATATTATTTGCATTTTGGCTCCCAGTTTTGTTTTCCTAAGAGTTGTTAGCTCTGCCACGCCCAAACTGTAAGGATCAGTCATGCACAGCTGCTGAGCATCTGAAATGTGCTAATCCAAAATGAGGAATAATGTAAATGTAAAATCCAGAATGGATTTCAAATATTTAGCATGAAAAAAGTAAAAAGCAAAAACCTCATCGTTGATTTTTACATTATCTACATGTTGAGATAATACTTTAGACATTATGTTAAATAAAATATAGAGCTGGGATTTAACTCAGTGGCGCAATACCTGCCTGGCAAGTGTGAGGTGCTGAGTTCGATTCCCAGTACCCAAAAATAAATAAATTACACACACACACACACACACACACACACACACACATATTAAAAAACGGGGGGTGGTGCTGGGTAACCAACCCAGGGCCTCCCTCACACATGGTACTCCAGTGCTCTATATCCCAAGCCCCAAAAGAAAACGTACTGTTAAAATTAATTTCACCCATGTTTTTCAATGTGGCTACTAGAATCTGAAATTTTATATATGTGGCTCATTCCCAAGGCTTACCTTATATGTCTAATGCAATGCTGTCCTAGATACACCAAAGTAGCACCACAATAGGAACTACAATTTCAGAATTAGAATTAAGAAAAACAGCCAGGCATACTAATGTATGCCCATTGCCGCAGCTACTAAAGAGACTGAGGCAGAAGGATCACATGAGCCCATGAGTTCCAGACCAAACTGAACAACAAACATAACCCCACTGCAAAAAAAAGTAATAGTAATAATGATAATAACAATACCATTGGTGAGATAGGTGATTTAGAGGGCGGAATCCTATTTAGGAAAAATCCAGAATCCCAGCTTATCTTTCCACAGCAACAGAGCAACTCGGATACTCTCTACTTCACTTAGCTCATAGGTATCTAGAAATTACTGTCCTAATCAATTCATTAGTAACGTGAAAGGACTGAGAATAGAACTAATACAATTCATTCCATCATCTAACAGTTTTTACATAGCATTGGGCACTGAGGATACAGTAGTAAGCAAGGCTGTGGCTTGCTTTCTAGTGTATGGGGCAAGTCATGTGCAAATAACAAAAAAGTTAACAAATAAATGAAAGCCTCATTCCAGAAAAGTACTTTGAAGACGACACACAAAAATGTCAGTAGTCAATCTTCTGGCCCAATCCTATCTTTAGAATCAGCTTGTAGGAGTCCTTGGATGCTGTAGACACTGAGATTTATTTTAAGGGTGATAAATTCGTTATTCCAACGTGTTCACACCACAAGCTCATTTTCTACATAAATATTTTCAATCAAAGTATTCTGCAAAACACATGTACAGTTCCCAAGGACATCACACAACAAAATGCAAAGCAATTTACACCACTGTCAAGATTCTCCTAATACTTAAATACTTGATTTGGCTTAACGTTTAATTAAAAGGGGCAAAAGTCAGTGATTATTTACCCTTTTTTACTGAAGGGAAATGAGAGTATCTTGCTGCAAACAAGACAACTGTGAAGCATCAGCATCTTTAATATCAATCTTCAGGTCCAAGAAACAGCAAAACCCAGACTAACAGGAGCAACGTCCGCCCCTCCCTTGCACAAGAATCCCTCCGGGAACTCGTACGACAAATAAAACACGCAACACGAGGCGTCTGTACACCATGTGTCAGTCAGGTGGAGGGTGAAGAAGTAAGTGACCCTTCACTACTGTCAGCCCTCAGTGCAGCCGCTATGACCACAGCCAAGACACCACACGCAATGCAGTGAGCAAACAAAAGATGCTAGAAATGCTCAGTAATAATTCAATGGTCAGCAGGCTGCAGCAAATTCATACAACGCTACGCTACTAAAAATAATTCTGGGGCTGGTGAGATAGCTCAGCAGCCTAAGTGCCTGCCTGGCAAGCGCAAGGTCCTGAGTTCAACTCCTGGTACCCATATACGAAAAAAAGGGCCGGTGATATCGCTCAGCGGCATGGGCCGCCTGCTGGCGGGCAAGGTCCTGAGTTCGACCCCCGGTGCCCACAAAAAAAATAAAAATAAAAATAATAATTCTGAAAGTGTATCTGACACTGAAAGACATGAAAGTACTCAGACTTTACTGAACGCTGAATAATTTTACAACCAGTCTCATATTCGAGCAACAATGTTGAGTAATTTTAAAATGTATTTATTGCGATACTATTTTTGAAACATATTTATACTACCTACACAGAAAAACACCTGGAAGAGTATATCACAAATAGCTAACATTAGTTATCTATGGGTTCTTTTTAGTTTCTTCATTGAAGCCTATTTTCTGACTTTTTTTTTTTTTTGAGACACAATCTCGCTGTGTAGTTCAGGCTAGCCTTGAACTCACTCACTTTGCAGCCAGGCTGGCCTCGAACTTATGGCGATCCTCCTGCCTCAGTCTCCCAAGTGCTGGGATTACAGACGTGCGCCACCACACCCAGCATAGTAAGGAAAATTTAAGAGTTACATTTAAAGCAAGTTACAAGTCAGTGACGAAGGAAAATTACACACAAGTATTGCCACAGAATATGAATAAGTAAATTCTCCCCCTCATTAACTCACGTCTTTCCTGCCTGGTCACTGTCTTCCTTCTGAACCAGGCCCTGCCATAATGCAGGGTGACAGCAACAAAAGCACAGTTCCTCGGCACCCTCCTCTCCTTCATGCTCCATCTCCAAACCCTCCACTCCGGTACCCGAGTCCGGGAGGTGTGTTCTCCTCGGCCTCACACTGAGACAGGGTCTCGCTCTGTAACTCAGGCTAGCCTTCCACTGACTATGGAGCCCAGGCTGGACGGACTGCCTGACTACAGGCATGAGCCACCACGCCCAGCTTCCTGATCTCTTGTTTTCTTCTGTCAGTGTCCTTCAGATCTCATTTCCACTTTCTCTGGCTAACATTCGCTGCCTCTAGAAATTTCTTAGTCCTCCCTTTATTTTTGTAAACTATTTACAATCTATACCCAACCTAATTCAATTCAATGACTTGTTTAAAAAGAATCAAACCAGGATCACTATTCTGTCATGCAAGGGAGAGCCATGCTTTCTCTCCTGATCAAGGAGATAATCGTATCTTGTTCACTGACATGTATTTTAACTACTGAACAACCCTCACCCCCTGCTTTTCTCAAATTTGTCTCAATATTCTAGCAGAGCAGAATTTAATCACATAAACTCTCTAATTGCCATCTCCTCTCATAGTATCTTTTCTTCTTTCAATTCCTTATAAATCTTTCCATGCCTGTATTTTCCAGCATCTAATACAAAGTAGGTATCTGATAAACACTAGAATGTCTGACCTGTCTCATCACTTAAGCTTTGCATGTAGTAACTCTTCTAATTCTCCAACTACCCGCTAAAGTATTATTATCCCCATTACATAGCTAAGAAAACTGAGGTTCAATGAAGTTAAGCATCTTTCTCATTTATATAAAACTATTATATGGCAGAACTGAGCCTGAAACCCGGCAGTCTTGCTTCTGAGTCTGTGGAGTTTATTTTCTTATTTTCGAGGTGTTCTACCGCTGAGCAACATGCCCAGCCTTGGTGTCTGCTCTTTGTCCTCACACCACACTGCCTCCCAAGGCAAAGCTAAACTCCTTAACAAGAAGGCTTTGGGTTGAAAACACTGCTCACACTGTACTTTCAACACAGTCAAGTAGACAGCAAATTGACAGTTTTCATACCAACTGTAATAATCCCTGTGCTCATAATCTATCATTTGTAAAACAATACATTCCTTCTATTTTCACAAACCACTACCTATATAAATTTCCTAAATTTATGTCACTTTAAATGGTACTTCAGTGACTAATTTTTTCATTCATCTGAAGTTGCCAGGTACTTTGGGGGGGTGGGGGGTTCTTTGTTTTTGTTTTTGTTTTTGAGACGGGATCTTGCTATAGAGTTCAGGCTGGCCTTGAATTCACTTTGTAGCCCAGGCTGGCCTTGAACTCGCAGCAATCCTCCTGCTTCAGCCTCCCGAGTCCTGGGATTACAAGCGTGCGCCACCATGCCTGACCTCTACCAGGTACTTTCTTCCCCCACAAAAACCCCATCTCATTCTATTTTAAGTATGTAATGTACAACTGAACAAGTTTTAGAATTTTTCCTTATTCGTCCCTCTAAAAGCCATCAATGTTTAAGCTTCCCTTTAAATATTTTCTCTGCTACTGAATGTTAAAATAGCATCAAATTCAAAAATTAGAACTCTTTAGTCCGAGTGACGCCAATAAGCACTTCAGTCTTTGAAGGGATTCCAGGTCCAGCAAGAAAGTTATCAATATTTTATCTGCTAACATTTACCCTGAAACCAACTTCAAACAGTAAGTTACATGGTTGTTTCAACTTCTAGGAAGTACTGGCCTATCTAAGAAGTCCAGATTTTCTCTTTGCTGTTATTTAAAAAAAAAAAAAAAAATATATATATATATATATAATGTGTCATTAAAGCTTTTATGTTTTATACAATTAAAATTTAATACCAACTAGCTGTGAAAGAAAAGCCTAACATGTTTAATTTTTAGACCTTCATGAAGGAAAACAGCAATAAAATGGGAAAACAGAACACAATAAACATTTTTTTCTACATGAAATTTTAAAAGCAGTATTTTCAGACAGGTCACACTGAAAACAAAATGTCATTTTTTTTCGTAGTACTGGGAACTGAACCCAGGCCTTCACACTGAGCTACATCCCCATACCTTTTCTATTTTTATTTTTTTATTTATTTTTGGGTTTATTTGAAACAGGGTCTCACTGTGTAGGTCAGGCTGGCCTGGAACTCGCAGCTACCCTCCTGTCTCAGCTTTCCGAGTGCTAGGATTACAGGCGTGCGCTACCATGCCCAGCTCCCTCTTTTCTATTTTTAATTTTGAGACAGAGTCTCACTAAGTTGCCCAGACTAGGTTTGAATTTGCAATCCTCCTGTGCTGGCTCCCAGAGCACTGGGATTGCAGGTGTGCAGCACCACACTTGGCTCAAAATGTCATACTTTGAAACAAAGGTAAGCAGCATGGTAGAAAAACCTTCAGTGACCTGAATTACCCTCTCTGAACCTCTATTTCCTCATCTGGAAATTAGTACAGACTAAGTATCTCTTACCTAAACAGCTTGGAACCAGAAGTGTTTCAGATTTCCAATTTTTTAGCATTTTCTAATGTTTGCACATGTAATAGGGTATCTAGGGTACCCAAAATTAAGTATAAAATTCATTTATGTTTCACAAACATACACAAAGCCTGAAGATAATTTTACATAATATTTTAAACATACCTGTGTTTTTTTTGTTTTTTTTGCTTTTTTTTTTGTGGGTACCGGGGGGTCGACCTCAGGACCTCGCGCGCCAGCAGGCGCCTGTGCCGCTAAGCGATATCACCGGCCCCTTTTTCGTATGTGGGATCCGGGAGTCGAACTCGGGCCCTCGTGCTTGCCGGGCAGGCGCTTAAGCCGCTGAGCCATCTCACCGGCCCAACATACCTGTGTTTTGACTGCAAACCATCACTAAAGGTCAGTTATGGGATTTTTCACTTATGGTATCATGTCAGCACTCAAAAACTTAGGATTTTGGAGCATTCTGGATTTCAGACTTTTGGATTAGAGATGCTCAACCTGTAATGATAACATCTACTTTGAAGAATGGGTTATTAGAAGTAATGAAAGAGTACAGCAGCTACATCATTCCTCTTTTGCCAACGCTTTTTTAATATTCAGCACACTAAGCAATTAGCAAAAACTAAGTATTAGTCATCATCTAAAGTTTACGTAATATATTAGACAGTCAACTACAGTATCAGCCCTCACGGCTCACCCTGCACAGACTATCATCTTAAAGTCTCTGCTGAGCTCAGTGACAGGGACCAGTCATCAAACCTTCTTTCAAACCGAGACTTGGTCATACTTTTTTAAAGGAATGTTAGTTGTTGTTGTTATTGTTGTTGCTGCTGCTGTGGTTACTAAACACACACAACACAGTGCAAGTTCAAATTGGGCATCTCTGAGTAGGGTGAATAACATCTAATGCCATGCTACCAAGTCCCTAGAGAATTTCTAGAAATGAAAGCAGAAGGGGAGAATCACACAAACCAAGGGATAACAAATTAATAGTCAACTTTACAACCTGAAATCTGATTTTAACTTAGATTTTTTTTTTTTTTTTTGGAGACAGGGTCTTACTGTGTTGTTCAGACTGGCCTTGAACTCACTATGTAGCCCGGTTAAGTTATGGTTTGGGTCTGGATGTCCCCTCAAAGCTTCATGTGCTCATGGAGGGCAGGCATTGCGGAGGTGGCTGAATCTAGAGTTTGTGATTGGTTCATTGTCTAGTGCTGGGATTGGGAGTGTGAGTGCTACACCTGCAGGTAGCCTTCATACAATACAAGGGAGGAAAAGAGCCTTGCTCCTCCCTTTTGCTTTTGTTGCTTTTGCTGTCTTCTGGCCATGAATGGCTGCTCCTCTGTCACTCCACCCTGCCTTGAAGCCAGCTGATTATGAACTGAAACCTCCACAAACTGTGAGCTAAATAAACCTTTTCCCCTTTAACTTTGGATGTTGGGTATTTTGTCCTAGCAACAAGCAAAGTAACTAAGACATCCAGGCTGGCCTCGAACTCATGGCAATCCTGCCTCAGCCTCCTGAGTGCTGGGTTTACAGGCGTGCACCACCATGCCCAGCTTTAATTTAGATTTCATTAGTTACTTACAACAAACTGAAAATTCTCCCAGCCATGCCAAAAACCATTAATATTTGTTTATACACTTTTCGCAATACAGTGAAAAAGAGCAATTACCCAAATTACCAAGAATTAACAGGGCTGGGGATATAGCTCAGCGGCACAAGCGCCTGCCTGGCAAGCGCAAGGTCCTGAGTTTGATTCCTGGTACAAAAAAAAAAAAAGAATTAACAATATGTAACTTTTGTCAAAGGTTCCCATCATTTTAATTTGTGGCAGCACACATGTGTGAGGGAGCGAACACTATACTCTCCCTCCCTGGTACTGGCGAATGAACCCTAGGCCTCCTTCGAAGCAAGCACTGTCCCACTGAGCTACACTGCTGCCCCTTTTTATTTTCATTTTGAGGCAAGAGTCTCACTAAGTTGCCCAGGCTGTCCTCAAACCTGCAATCCTCCTGCTTCAGCCTCCCAAATACCTGGTATTATAAGTATGCACCACCATGCCTAACAAACACAAAAGAAAATAAGTACACTAGTGGACTTCTTCTGACACATAATCCAAGAGAAAGTTGATTCTGATGTTTAGAAATGCAGTTACGGAATGGTTTCATTTGTAATATGAGAATTCACTTATACTCTATCCTAAGGTAACTGTAAATGAGATGATGCTTATCTGTCAGAATATAAACTCCAAAAAGCAGAGATTTTTTTTGTTTATCCTTAGTGCCTAATAAATAGTTCTTGAGTGAAAAAAGACCCATAGTTTTACTTACAATAGTAGAAAGTAGAAAATGCTTATGAAACATTATGCATTATTTATAACCAAGATGAAATTACATAATTACATAGAAGTGCTTATTCATTTAAAAAAAAAAACTGACTTATGCATTAAGAAAACTGGGTTCCGATGCCAGCTCTGCAGCTAATTTGACTGGAGCCGCATGGTAAAAGCCAATCTATATGGGCTCCAGTGCCCTCCTGTGTGCTATTTCTTCCCCTACTTCTTGGGCCTGGCTAGTCCTGATGGGACTATGCTTGGAAGAAACTAAAGAACATGGCCAGGTAGACGAAGGAAGGACTGGGGTGCGGGATGAGGGTGGGCAGTAGGAGGGATGGACCTGATCAAAATACAGCATATGCACTGGAATCCCCTCCGAAACACCGGGGCAGGGCGGGCTGCAACGGGGATGGGGGTGACCAAAGTATGCTATGTGCATGTACAAATAAATCTGCCAAATGAAGTCCATTAATACGCCTAACCAAATTTTTTAAAAAGTAAAAAGAAAGCAAATACTAGAACAGCAGCATGACAGAGAGAAGGGGTACACAACCACAGCAAATCCAATGCGTTACCCCAGACTAAGGGACGGTAGCGATGTGCTCTTCCCGCCACTCTAACTCTGGATCACCCATCCCAACGTGAGGGGCTCAAACACACGCTGAAGTGCACCATAATAAATGGCCAGGGATTTAGGTCATCTGATCCAGGACAGCACCACCACTCAGGGTACAATGGAATAAGACAGCACTACTGTCAAAGAAACCAGAAAATAAAGTACAGAGGAAGGAGTGACCTCATCTGCTAGAAATGGAAAACAGAGATCTGTGCACCAGCCAACAGCTCTTACACAACTGAATAGGATGCTTACCTCTTTGCTGGAAGAAAAGATGCTATTCTCAAATCCTTAGAACAAAAACTACTATAATCTTACATTAATTTTGTATCACCTGAGACAAATCCATGAGGAAAATGCTTTTACAAAGTTTTTATATAATCTTCCAGAAGAAAATCTCAAAGACCTCTCAAGAGCTGGGCATAGTGGCAGGAGGATCAAAAGTTCAAGCCCAGCACAATTTGTAATAGCCAGATCTTGGAAACAACCCAAATGCCCATCAACTGAGGAATGGATAAGAAAGATGTGGTATTTTTATACAATGGAGTACTATTCAGCCATAAAGAAGGATAAACTGGAGACTTTTATAGGTAAATGGATGCAACTCGAGAAAATACTCATAAGTGAAATAAACCAGAAGCACATGTGTAAGCATCGTATTATCTCTCTAGTATGAGAAACTGAAAGAGTAAATAAGATCCAAAATGTACAATAGACATGGTGAATCAAAAAGAAACTGGTCAAAAGGAAAGAGAGACTGGAATAGGGAAAAGAAAGAAGGGAAAGGGAAAAAAATTGTATATATATATATATATAAGATGGTTAAGATAGATACACTACCATTTTTACTTAGTTCATTGAAGAGTAAGGTTTGTGCCAATAATGTTTGGACAATTGAATGCTAATGTCTGGTGTCCTGAATAACTAACTTAAAGATAGTAATACGTAATGTATTAACCATTGTTACCCTCCTATTATGTTGGTTTGAAAATTTGTTCTTCTTTTGATTTGTTTTGTTTTTTCTTCTCTTTAAAATAAAAAAAAAAAAAAAAAAGTTCAAGCCCAGCCTGGGTCACTTAATGACTTAGTGAGATACTGTCTCAAAATTAAAAACAATAAATGAGGTGGAGGGAGGCAGTCTGGGGATGTAGCTTGGTGCCAAGGCCCTAGATTCAACCCCAGGTACTGGGAAAAAAAGACATCTCAAGCATCACTGGCCCTCACTGCCTATCTTCACTTCACTTTCTTAATACCCACAGTTAAAGAACCAGGAGAGGAAGTGCAGTGCAGTGGTTAGAAGAGACTCTGAGTCCAACCACCTGGTTTCAAAACTTGGCTCTCTCACTTCCTAGCTGGGTGACGTGGGCAAGTTACCAAAACCCTCTGTGCCTCCTTTTTCCCACAATTACAAAATAGAGACAATAATACTTATCCCACAGGATCGTAAGATAAAATTCATGTAGAACAGTACCTGGGTGAGTACTAAGTGTACAATACATTTTTTAAAATGTAAGTCAAGTGGGGCCGGTGAGATAGCTCAGCGGCATAAGTGCCTTCCTGGCAAGCGCGAGGTCATGAGTTCGACTCCCAGTACCCACATATGAAAAAAGGGCTGGTGAGGGCCGGTGAGATGGCTCAGTGGCGTAAGCGCCTGCCTTGCAAGCGCGAGGGCCCGAGTTCGACTCCCGGATCCCACATACGGAAAAGGGGCCGGTGATATCGCTCAGTGGCACGGGCGCCTGTTGGCGCGCGAGGTCCTGAGGTCGACCCCCCGGTACCCACAAAAAAAAAAAAAAAAGAAAAAAGGGCTGGTGATATCGCTCAATGGCACAGGCGTCTGCTGGCACGCGAGGTCCTGAGTTCGACCCCTGGTACCCACAAAAAAAAAAAAAAAAAAACCTAAGCCAAGTGACTTGTACCAAGGCCTACTCTCTATAAGGGAAATTAAAGACGCTTAGGAATTCTCATTCTTTGTGTTCTGATTAAGTAATGGACTACAAAAGTTCTTTTTTTTTTTTTTTTTTTTTTTGTGGGTACTGGGGGTCGAACTCAGGACCTCACACTTGCCAGGCAGGCGCTTATGCCGCTGAGCCATCTCACTGGCCCAAAAAGTTAATATCTGGGCCGGTGAGATGGCTCAGCGGCTTAAGTGCCTGCCCGGCAAGCGCGAGGGCCCAAGTTCGACTCCCGGAACCCACATACGAAAAAGGGGCCGGTGATATCGCTCAGCGGCACGGGCGCCTGCTGGCGCGCGAGGTCCTGAGGTTGACCCCCCGGTACCCACAAAAAAAAAAAAAAATAAGTTAATATCTGTATAACAGAAATCTTAGGAGAGGAAGTAGGGTCACTGCCCCATGTCTTTACCAGTAAGTTATAGGCCAGGGGCTTGTAAACTGCAGGTTCACGGAGGGTTTTGGACGACTCACTAATCACCTGAAAGAAAATTATACTGAATTTTGAGATGGTGTGATACTTCTATAGTGTTATTTCTCATCTTTAAAACACAAAACAATCCAAAAAAAAAAAAAGGCCTTCATTAAATTCTACCAGCTCCAACGTTAATCCTCTAATCTTCTTCACAGCAACTATCGTCCCAAAAAAGTCCTCCATATTCACTTTTAGTGCCTCCTTTCATTCCCTCTAGGCCCACTCCATTGAGGCTGGTAACCCAAATACTCCACTGAAGTTAATCTTGCCAGGATCACCTCTGCCCACCACACTGCTAAATCTAATCGTCAATTATCAGTCCTAATCTCACTAATTTAGTAGGGTTTTGACACATTTCATCTCCCCTTCCCACTTGAATACATTTTTCTCACCTGGTTTCCAAGATGCTTTGGTTTCCTCCTTTTGTTTTTTGCCATTTTTTGTTGTTTTTGGGTTTTGTTCGTTTGTTTGTTAATCTCAAATTTCGCTGCTGATTGTTCTCCCTCTTAATGTCCCCGGACTTCATTCTTGGACACCATCTCTTTATACTAGCGATGACTGATCTCTTCCGATTTCCCAGCTCTAATTACATCCACCATGATTTCACAATTATACATCACCAAGTTTCGGCCTGAATTCCAGACTCTCACTATCGTGATTAAAAGTTTCCCAGCTACTCAGGAGGTTGAGGCAAGAGAATCACAAGTTGCAGGACAGCCTGGACAACTTAGCAAGACAACATTACCTCAAAATAAAATATTAAAAAGGACTGCGGATATAGTTCAGTGGTAGAGTGCTTGGCTAGCAAGCACAAGACCCTGGGTTCAGTCCCAAGTACCACAAACTAAAAAGAAAAGGTCTACTCAGCATCTTCATTTGGGTATCTAATACTGTGTTGAATTCAGCGTTAAACTCCAAAACCAAGCTCTTGATCTTCACAGAAAAACTTGCTCTAACCCCATATTAGTTCATGACTTCCAGCAGCTCAGTCCTGAAACCTTGACTCTCTCTTTCACCCGTCCTACACTGAACTTCATCAGAAAATACTGTGACTGCCCCTTTGAAATGCATCCAGAGAGCATCACCCTCACTACTATCACCTGGATGAACAATGTCTTCCTCACTGGGTTTATTATCACAGTAGCCTCCAACTATCTCTTTACCTCTACTCTGTTCCCTGTCTCTGGCCAACACAGGAGTGCGTGGCCTTTCTCAATGCCAGTCGCATCGTGTCCTGTCTTTACTCGAAACCCTCCAGTGCTTTCCCATTTCTATTTAAGCCAAAGGCCTTAAAAGGGCACCAGGGGTCTTTTAGCTCCTACACCCTTACCAATACATACATTTTGCATCCATCCTAGGAGGCAATACAGATGTAGTGGGGTGAATGTTGGCCCCCCAAAAGATATGTCCAAGTCTTAATCTCCGATTCCTATGAACGTGACCTTACTTATAAAAATGGCCTTTGCAGATGTAATTAATTTTAAAATCTCAAAATGAACCTGGGCATGTTGACTCAACCTGTAATCCTTGGGAGGCTGAGGCAGGATTGCTATGAGTTTGAAGCCAGCCTGGGCCATATAGTGCATTCAAGACCAGCTGGAAATACATAGTGAGACCCTGTCTTTAAAAAACAATAAAAAAAAGTCTCAAGATGAGCTCATCCTAGACCTTGGGTGGACACTAAATTCAATAACAGATTCCTGATGAGAGTGAGGCGGAGGGAGGTGACACAAAGGAGAAGGAGATGGGAAGACAGAAATGAAGACTGGAGTGACATAGCTATAAGCCAAGAACACCAAGGATTGCTGATAGCTACCAGAACCCAGGAGAGAAGCATGGAACAGATTCCCCCTCGGAGGCTCCAGCACCTTCATTTCAGACTTCTCCCCTCCGGAACTATGAGACAATACATTTTGGTTGTGTTAAGCCACCCAATTTGTGGTAAATGGTTATGCAGCCCCAGGAAGCTGACACGCTCCTCTTACCCTTGTTTATTTTGCCTATCATGTTGTCGTCCTTATGGTCACAGGAGAACCTTCCCACTAACTGGCTAACTCCCACACAGCCTTAATCTTTTGCTCAAATATCACCCTTTCTACAAGGTCTTTTTTTTTATTTATTTTGGTTTGGTTTGGTTTGGTTTGGTTTGGTTTTTTAATACTGGGAATTGAACCCAGGGGCACTCTACCACTGAGCTATATTTTTATTTTGAGACACAGTCTTGCTAAGTTGCCTAGGCTGGCCTCAAACTCCCGATCCTCCCACCTCCTCACATAACCGGGGTACAAAGCCTATCCTGATGTCCCTATTTAAATTGCAACAACCACCATCCTTCCCCCATTTTGAAGCCCTTACATCTGCTATTGTTCCATAGTGTGGAGGACCACCTGGATGACTCTCCTTGAAAGAAGAGCAATTGTCTCCATTTTGACTAAATCTGGCCCTATTTCTGTGTATTGGTATGTACAGAGCTGGCCAGGACTTTTCCTTATCCCCTCAGTTGGCTTTAAGCAATGCAAATGGATCTGGCCAGGTGCTGATGTGTAGTCTTTAAAGCAAGGCAACAGGTCAGTGGTACCCTGCCCACAGCTCCCAAGCAGTATGTGTGAGTTAGGCCAAGAGACCCCACGCTCAAGAAAAGAAGCTATGACTTCTCAGGGCTTAAAAATTATACATCAAGAGCAAGTGATATAGCTCAGCGGCATAAGCGCCTGCCTGGCAAGCGCACGGTCCTGAGTTCGACTCCCGTTACCCGCATATAAAAGGAAAAAAAAATTATACATCAAAAGTGAAGCACCCAAAACACTATACACTGCCCCCAACCTGTAACATGCAGATTACTCTTTCTGCATATCTCTCTCTGCATATTGCAGAGGTAATTTCAGGCCTCCTATCTAGCCCAGCTCACAGCACCCAGTACTTCCCATCACTCTCACATTCATCCCCAAGCCACTCCCCTCTTCACGAATGAATAAAACCCAGGTTCAACTCTGGGTGGAGGCCTTTGTTCCAGTTAGCCATCTTTCTAGCTGGACTTAGGACCCCCTTGGCTCCACACAACTACAAATATGCATTAGTGTCTTTTTTCTCGCTGCACGTTGCACTGGAACTGGTAGATTGGAATTAATTTACTAGAATTCCAATAACTTTTCTATGGAATTACAAACGTGGACCTTTCTAAACCACAGTGAGGTCCAGAAGGGCTACCATACCATCAATCAAATTCTAATATACTACATAATACTTTTTCTTTTCTTTAGCTTACTGACGCCACTAGAATATAACCTCCACAGAGGTTTGCTTTTTGAGTTCTTTTTTGTTTTGATTTTTTTCTATTTTGTTCTCTAGTGTGTAACAACACTATGAACTATGCCTGGCAAATGGTAACTATTCAATAAGTATATGCTCAATAAATTTGTTGAACTGAGTATGTATTTTTCTTGGAAGAGAATCCAGTTTTCATCAGATTAATAAAGCAATCCACTACCCAAAGTTTCTAAATCTTCATTCTCGAGCTTTAAGTGGCAAAGGAAAAAAGGCTTCTAAAATTCTATCTTGCCGGTGATGTAGCTCAGCGGCACAAGCACCTGCCTGGCAAGGGCAAGGTCCTGAATTCGATTCCTGGTACCAAAAAATTAATTAATTAAATAAAATTCTAGCTTAAGGCCACTGTGTTTTCTCTTGCATGGTGGCCCACCCTCATACTATAGGGTGTACTTCTTTTCCTACTTTTACTTGGCCCAAACTCACTTTGCAGAGCCTGTTTCTTTGCCTACCTTTAATAGAACTTCACTACCATTGAAAAAAAAAAAAAAAACTTGCATCTTAAAAGACCCTGACCCTATAAAAAAGCAAACAAAAAGCAACACCATAACCTTACATTGCACAAAAAGTAGATATCATAAATGTAAATTTCCCAAAACCAAATTTTGCACTTATGCGCACGCACACACACACACACACTCCACTCAATTTAATGGCTTAGAGTGCCTTCACCCACTTTTTACAGGACATTCTGCAGTACTCGGTATAACTTAATGTCACTCTGTAGCTAAAACAACAAAGAGCAGCCAGCAGAATCAAGCATTCCCCTCGGCCAGTGTAGTTCGAAGAACACAGCCTGATTCCTTTCTCCATCTGGGTAAAACCCTGTCCAAAGTCAGAGAAGAGAACCAGGGCACACTGTGACCTGTCTAGCAGATATTAATGCGGACTAAGCAAATGTTTGCTCAAAATACAACATCACTTTTGGTAAGGCCTTGGGAAACTGTTGTACAGCGGATGTCATTTACATCTACAGTGTTAGTGTAAACCATAAAGTGCAAAAATGAAAGGCAGCCAAGCACGGCAAAAGTTGTTAATGGATTTCCATAACAGCGTAAAGGCACCCACTGCATTCCTTATTATTGTTGCACCATATTTCACAGTTAATTCTAAACAGGTCTCGCTGAACACAATCGCACTAAACACCAGAATTCAGCATACTATTTACCCAAGCATACATTCTTCAGACACACCTTTTATATTAAATGCATGGCCATTACAGAGGGAAATGTGCACATCTGTTGTTATGGATCTTTCTTGTTCCATCAGCAAATGGATTAACAATACAACCAAGTTCCAGCCCTTACCTTTCCTGATTCTGCTCCCCAGCTCAGGGATTTCAAGGATATGCAATCTACCAAATACTCTGGGGGAAAAAAAGCACTTTGAATACTAAACCAGTTTCCCTTGAACTGTTTTCTAACTAATGGTAAAACTAATCTCTCAGGACAAGTCATCTCACAAATCCCTGCCTTGCTGCCTTGCTGTGAAGTGAGTCTGCCTGTCTATCAGTCCACCCGCCCCCATTCTCCCTGAGCCCTTCCACTGTCCCTTGCCCACACCAGTAGGCTCCCACCCTGAGTCTTCTGCAACAATGTCCTTCCATCTGGAATGCTCTATTCCCAAATCTCTACACTGCTCCTTATATGTTTAAGGCCCTGCTCCAGTGGCACCCCTTCAGAGAAGCCATCCCTTAATAACCTATTTTTTAAAAAAAGAATAGCTCACACGCATCGGTCTTTGCATCCCTTGGGTAAGCAATGCAGCTATTTTTTGTTCGTTTGTTTGTTTTGAGACAAACTCTCGCTATGCAGTTCAGACTGGCCTTGAACTCACTGTGTAGCCCAGGCTGGCTTCAAACTCATGGCAATCCTCCTGCCTCATCCTCGGAGTGCTGGGTTTACTGGCTTGCACCACCACCACAACCCCCACGCCTCAATTTTTATTTAGATTAAACAAGCCATAAAATGAGACAGCTGCCAGGAGTGGTGGCGCACGCCTGTAATCCCAGCACTCAGCAGTCTGAGGCTAGAGGATCTCAGTGAGTTCAAGGCCAGACTGAACTCCATGGCGAGAGTCTGCCTCAAAAAAAAAAAAAAAAAGGGCCGGTGAGATGGCTCAGCGGCGTAAGCGCCTGCCTGGCAAGCGCGAGGGCCCGAGTTCAACTCCCGGAACCCACATATGAAAAAGGGGCCGGTGATATCGCTCAGTGGCACGGGTGCCTGTTGGCGCGCGAGGTCCTGAGGTCGACCCCCCGGTACCCACAAAAAAGAAAAAACAAAAAAAAAACAAAAAAAAAAAAAAACAAGAATAAATTTCCTTATTCAAAATGAAATCTGAACAAGGGCTAGAGCAGTGATAGCAAACCTTCTTAGAGCTTTTAATGATAACAGCCAACTGTGGCACGCGTGCATAGGTTCACCACCACTGGGCTGGGGTGTAACTCAGAGGTACAACACTTGTCTAACTAGCATGCACAAGGCCCTGGGTTCCATCCCCACTCCACAAAAGGAAGGGAGGAAAGAAGGGGGGGGTGAAGCAAGGGAGGGAGGGAAGGAATCTGGGGGAAAATCTGGGAAAAGCAAATGCTATTTTATAGGCCATTCACTTCTAAGTGAGACACACTATATAAACATATACACCTCCTTAAAAGTAACACAAAAAGAAGAAAATATGTATATACAAAATATATAGGTAGTACTACCATAAAAGAATAATGAGGATAAATAAACTAAGCATGTAATCCCAGCACTCTGGGAGGCTGAGGCAGGAGGATTATAAATTCAAGCCTAACCTGGGCAACTTAGCAATTTAGACCCTGTCTCAAAATACAAAAATTTTAAAAAGGCTGGAGATGTACCTCAGTACATCAGAACATGGATTTCATACTCTGGCACCAAATAAATAAACACCCAATAATGGAGAAATGCATATAGTATACATACACATATATGTACACATATACACACACATGTATTTTTTAACTTTTTTAAACATAATGAAAGCTGGGCATGATGGTGCATTCTTGTAGTCCCAGCACTCGAGAGGCTGAGGCAGGACAGGTTGAGCCCAAGAGTTTGATACCAACTTGGGTAACACAGCAAACCCCCATCTCAAAAAAAATAAACCAAAAAAATGCAACCATTAATAATAAGTACACAGAAAAAGAACAGAAGTTAATATGGGGGAAAGGTAGTTTTGGTTTTGGTGCTGGGAATTGAACCCAGGGCCTTGCACATGCTATTCAAGCACCCTACCACTGAGTTACATCCCAGACCAGGAGATGTTAATTTAAAAAAAAAAAAAGTATAATGACAAAAACAATCCAATTTTTACACTGCACAGACATTTCCTAACCTCTCAGCATGAGTCCCTGCAAGCTCACGTGGTGTGACAGAAGATGTCGGGGTGGGAAGGTGACTGAGCAGAGGCTCTCCCGGTGACATGACGATGACAGAACGCCTGCGCTGACACCTGAAGATAAACAGGAGGTAACAAGAGCAGAGGGAAAGGGAGGCAGTAAAGAGAAGAAGGAGGGCATCAAACAGTGGGTGTCTGGGTCAGAGACAAGAGAAGACATGAAACAGAATCCTATATGATTATGACCTATACTTTCAAAAAACTCTATTTCTGTATTCATAGGAGTATTTTTGGTAAAATTTATTTTGCATAGAGATACTGAATAAAAGCCAAAAATCATGCTTAACCAACTGCTTAGACTTCTCAAAGCCCATGTGCCCTTCAGTCTATCCTACTTGTGTTATCAAAACACACAAGTGTGAGTGTGCACCCCTCTCTCCACCAGAACTTCCGATCCCATCAAACATTTAGCCAAACTTACTAGGACAGACTTGGCCTCCTCAGGCACCGGCTAAACTGTTGTACAATTACCTCTCCCCCTTGCCCTCCCCCTCAGGTGCCAAAAGAAACCTCACCTAGCATTCCAAGCCGTCCTCCTATCGGGTCTGCCTGACTTTATCTTCCTCTCTTCCTCCCAGTAGGCTCTTTACTTGCCCCTGTGCACACCATGCTCACTCCTGCCCTCAGCTGATGCTGCCTGGACCGTCCCAGCCTGTCCTACCAGGCCCCTGGTGAAACAGCACCTATTCTTCAAGGCCCCGCTCTCAGCTTCTCAGGGAAACCTTGGTCAATTTAATACACAATAATCTCAAATTAAGCTGCATTTATGTGTTATGCTAAGCAATCAGCACTCGGTTGACTCCACTTTTGTTCTTGACAACTATAAATGGTAAGTTTCTGTAAGGTTTACCTCCCGGTTGTGAGCCAAAGGTAACAACTTTCATTTCTTTTCTAACCCACTAACATCAGCATGAAACTCAGAAAACACACATCCCAGTACCTGTTTACTGGCAAGCACAGCCTGGAAGGAAGGCTGAACCAAGCGGCCTTCAGCGCTAGCTGTTTTTCTCTGGAACTATAGGCTTAAGCACCAAGATTAGGACTGACAAGCTCCTTTGGGCCAGGACACAGTGTACATACTCTGAATGTTAGACTGTTAAAGGACCACTCCCCAAACCCAGGAAGGAAGGAAGGACGGAAGGAAGGAAGGAAGGAAGGAAGGAAGGAAGGAAGGAAGGAAGAAAAGAAAGAAAAGAAAGAAAGGAAGGAAGGAAGGAAAGAAAAGAAAGAAAGAAAAAGAAAAAGAAACTCTTAATATGGACAAACACCACCACATAGCAAGTCTCTTTGGCAACTTCTATATTGCCCGGCTAATAATACAAATAAATAATAAGCATGTTTGGTAAATGAGAAGATTTAATGACAGTAAGAGAAATATAAAAGTAATAGGCATGACTAACTGCTTAGAGTTTAATAAAGCACCAAGGTGATTCTTACGGGGTTTTTTTCATTTATTGGGGAGGCTGGTACTGGATGGGGATGGAACCTAGGACCTCGCACACACTAGGCAAGCACTCTACTTCTGAGCTACATTACCAGCCCTTTTTTAATTTTTTGAGACAGGGTCTTGCTCAGTTGTCAGGCTGGTCTCAAACGTGGAAGCCTCCTGCCTCAGCCTGAGTAGCTAGGATTCCCAGCATGTGCCATCTCACCCAGCTCATTTTTTGAAATGCTAATGAATTATTTTTAAATGATTCTGCAAGTCCTCCATACTGAGTTAACTAAGGTAAATAGTAAACTAAATAAACCATTTTCCAGGAAGAAAAAAGAAAAGCTTTACTTCTTATTTAGGGAGGTAAGAAGTCTGGCAGATAAGAAAGAACTGAAAAACCAAATACAGTGTCTCTACTGAAAGAGCACTTTTTCCAAAGAAGGGGCTCTGGAAAACCAGGGAAATTTTGTATATAAAATCTGAGAGAAAATTCTTAAAAGTCAATAAAGCAGGGCTGGGGATATAGCTTAGTGGTAGAGCACTTGCCTAGCACGTGTAAGGTCCTAGGTTCAATCCCCAGCACCACAAAAAGAAAAAAAGAAAAAGAAAAGTCAACAAAGCATACAGAAATATCTGGGACTCAGGAGAAAACAGCTAGGATGCCAATCTCTTTCTAGAACAGATTTACCTTCTACTCGGTAGAAACTACTAGTGACTTGGGAAATCCCACCCAAGTTTCCTCAGACTGCACATCACAAAAATGCAGCTGCCTGAGGGCGTGCTTAGGAACCGAGACTTTCTGTTGAGTGTTCCTACACCATAAAGGCTGTGCACAGGCCCCTGGTGTCCACACACCGCGCTCACTGGGCTGCAGGAGCACAATGCTTCTACGTCATTGCTCTTTTTCAGAATATACTTTTGTTCACTCCTTTTCCCATTTTGGTCACAAACTCCACCAGGGCAGGGACACATCTTACTCACCCTTGTATCCCCAGTGCCTATGATAGTGCCCTGCAAAAGACTCTTAAAAATGGGGATATATATATATATATATATATATATATATATATATATATATATATCTACTGCTGAGTGAATGCACAAGCCCAATGTCACCTAGATGACCCTTTATTAAACAGCCAAGAGACCAGAGGAAAGGGGATTTAGACCACAGCAGACTCCTAGCAGGTATGGCTGAAATTACAGATTGTTTCTATAACAATAGTTATGTTTTCCTTACTGATCACCTGATCTATCCACTCAAAATAGCTAGTTCCTTTTCGTGATAATATAAGAACATGAAAAGTATGATTCACTTGAAATCTCTTTTTTCAAATTTAACGCACAGCTCCTGGGTATCAATAGGAACCACAGCAGAAAAAAAGAAAAACAAGACTTTGGTTTCAAACCTATAACTCTAAAAGTCAAGCAAAACATAAAATAAGAAAAGAAAACCTGTCAGAAGCCATGTAAGGATAAAGTACATCACTGCTAAAAAAAAAAAAAAAAAAAAAAAAAAATTCTCAGAATTTATCAACAAAGCTTCACAAAAAAGGATAAACTAAAAAAGCTCCCCTTCTTCATTTACGGAAGCCCATGTTGTATCTCCTTGTAACCCATGAAGTTTATAATTGAAAGAGTATTAAGTGTACAACTGTTTCCATGCACACAAAAACTAGTTACCAGTTCAATAAATTCACACCAGAAACCAAACAGTCATGAGTATAACCAGTTTGCTTTCCCCCTATCCCCAGTAGTGGGGGATTGAATCCAGGAAATTTGCACTCAGCTACATCCCCTCCTTTTTAGTTTTTCTTAATTTTGAGATAGGGTACCTATAAGTTGCTAAACTTAAGAGGCTAGATTCAAACTTTTGATCCTCCTGCCTCAGCCTCCCACAGTGCTGGGATTATAGGCATGCACTACTACACTTCACTTTTTCTTTTCCTTTTTTTTTTTTTTTTTTTTTAAACGCTTTTGAGACCTCTCACTATAAAATCCAGGCTGGCCTGGAACTTGCTATGCAGCCCAAGCTGGCCCCCAAATTTCCCTCTCCCTGACTCATGCTGGGATTACAGGTGTGTGCCCACCATGCCCAGCTTCACCTCATCTTTAAAACATACTTTCAGCTAGATATTTGGCTATTTTCACAGTCTTCATTACTCCTACAGATCCTCTTAACCACTCCAACAAAAAACTTCAGATACAGACCTCTAATTCAATTTAACACAAACAACAAGTCTGGTGTCAAGAATTACCTCAAACAGCCAGAGTTCCTTTGTCAGTAACACCAGAAGCAGGAAGCTAAATTCCTCACCAATCATCTCTACAAGTGCACCCCATGATGACTGTGCCACGGTGCTAAGAATGCACACACAGTTAGTTACTCCTAGACAGTCATCTCCTTCGAGACAAAGACAGCTGCCACCACGGCTAAATGAAAGAACCTCAAAAATGCAGCAATGCCAACCAAGTGTCATTACAAATTTCTAAACTAAACAGGTGTCACAGATGAGCTCAAAATAGGTCAAACTCCTTTCTCCGTGGTGCTTTAGCAACATTCAGTTCTCTAACACTCCAGATGTTATGCTCTTTTCAGCAGTGTCTTACACCAAGTGTTTTTCTTAATTTTAAGAAGGTTTAAAGAAGCTATGAAGGTGGGGGCAAGGGGAACATAAAGCTGCAGGAGTCTATTTTTACAAAGGGAGCTTACCATGAATCGTTTCAGAGATGCACAGACAGGCTGAGGCCCACCTTCACCACTGTTGTATCAAAGGCCTGAATTTCCAAGGTTTGCAAATCACTACCGTAAATGTACCAACAGTATGTGGTACTCTGGAAGCATTTTGCAACCTGAACATTTCCATCCATCCTCTGCAGTCCTTGGATATCCTTGAAAGATGCCTTGGATTTCACACCAGCAAAGCTGGCAATCAGCATCCTAAAAACTTGCAAGGGCAACAGCCAGGCAAAGACGGACTTAGGGATCCAAGTAATTTGCCACCACCTACATTCTTCTAAGGAAATGATGAAAACAAGGCCCCTGTTATAGGAGAAACTACCCCAGAAGTGAGAAAATTTTGATGAGTTCCTCGAGAAGAGACATTTAACCAGACAACTCTCCCCTAACTCAGGACAATTTAAAAGAGTTTTCGAAGAACAGGCTGAGGCAGGAGGTTCGCTACAAGTTCAAGACCAGCCTGGGCTACACAGTTAAGTTCAAGACTCGTGTGAACTACATAGCAAGACCCTGTCTTGGTAAAAAAAAAAAAAAAAAAAAGAAAGTGAGAAAACAAAAAGACTCATATTAATTGTTCTGACTGCAAATTAAGCTTTGACCTCCAGAAAGCAAAAACAAGCTCAGAGCTTCTTTCCTAAATGGTTAGATCTGAACAAACAAAATGGCCTCTGAAACCATTCCAGGGACTAGAGGCCAACTCTAGCTCTCTGAATCGCCATGGACCTGTGGTTGAGGTGGCAGGAAAAGCTGCTCCTTGCTCCCATTCCCAGCTCAATCTATTTATACTATCCTTACTGTATTTTCTACAACCTATTTACAGATTTCTGGGATTTAAAAAATACCTCAGTTTGGGCCGGTGAGATGGCTCAGCGGCTTAAGTGCCTGCCCGGCAAGCGCGAGGGCCCGAGTTCAACTCCCGGAACCCACATACAAAAAAGGGGCTGGTGATATCGCTCAGCGGCACGGGCGCCTGCTGGTGCACGAGGTCCTGAGGTCGACCCCCCGGTACCCACCAAAAAAAAAAAAAAAAAGGGTTAATGATTATCACTCATAAAATCCATTTCTTTCTTTTTTCTTTTTTTCTTATTCTGCCAAGGATTGAACCAAGGGGCTCATGCATGTAAGAATAAAATGCCTTTTTGATGTCTTTTGTCAGAAAATGAAAACAAAAGTCCTTGTTTTAGAAAAGGCATGGTAGCACATGCCTGCAATCCCAGCATCCAGGAGGTTGAGGCAGGAGGATTGCTGCAAGTTCAAGGTCAGCCTGGGCTACACAGCAAGAGACCCTGCCTCAAAAAAAAAAAAGGGGGGGGTCTTTATTTTAGGACAAAACACCTAAGAACAAAACAATGGTTCTCTACATCTGAAAACTAGTAAGAACTCAGTAGTATCTCCATAAAAATATTCAAAATATATCTGTGTGCAGTATTAATATAGGAAGTATATCAGAAAGCAATGAGAGGCTGGGAGTGTAGCTAAAAGTGCACATGGGCATTTATGAGGCCCTGGGTCCAAATCCCTGCACCAAAAAATTAAATAAATATAAAATTAAAAATAAAGCAGTGGGTTCTCTAAACAACATCACAGAGGATAACTACTGTCAAGTTAAGTAAAGATTATGTGCGTCAATAATCCTCAGTAAGGAGATAACCAAAAAGCTTCAAATGCATAGATGAGTTTTACAATTTCAAGGTGTTTTATTGATTGTTTCATGTTAGTTTATGCACCGCTGTCCTCACTTGACAGCCAGGAAAGTAGAGCACACTCGCATACTTCAAGCCCACTGCTGAGGGGGCCCGGACCCTCGCTCCTCAAGGTGCACATCAAGCTTATTTTGATAAACACAGAGGTTCTCATGATTCAGGACACGCCAGTGAAGCAAGAAAAATTCTGACTTATACAACACATATAAAACGTGTTTTAAAAAACCAGGAATTCTTGCCTGTCAGCATCAGCTCTTGGCAAATACTCTTTCTAAAGTTATAAATACTGTTCTTCTACAGGTCGCCCAGGGATCAGATCGCGTTTGGACTCAAACAGGCACATTTTGGGTTAAGCATGGTGGCAACATGCCTGCAATCCCAGCTACTCAGGAGGCTGAGAGCCAGGAGGATCGCAAGCTCAAGCCCAGCTTGGACAACTCAGCAAGAACCTCTTCTCAGGATGCAGCTCAGCACTACAGCATTTGCCTACTGTGCCGGAGCCCTGGCGTTCAAGCCCCAGTACCACAAAAAACAAACAGAAGTTTGCTGTTATCTAGACCGTCCCTATAAGTCACTCAGTAAGCCTTCAAGTACAGATGGAAAGGAAATACCCACAAGCTAAGTTAAAAGCTGTATTCAAACGACGCGATATTCACATTAGTCCTATCCTAAGTAATCTTGCCAATGACCCAAGGGTCAGTCAGCATCATCTTCTATCTCCCTACGAAGAGCTAAAGGGAAAGAAAATCTAATTAAAAGCCCAAGGAAAAAACCCACTTTAATCAAAACTATGACTAAAAGGCCAAGGGACTTTAAGGTAGGAAAAAAACCTTAAGACACAAAAAAATTGGTAAGGAAAAAGATGTCAAGAGGGAAAGAGATATTTTAATTGAAATGACTAAAACCAAGACAGTCAAAAATAATTTTCCAAACAGAAAAGGCATAAAAATTTGAAAAAACTACAGAAATGAGAAAGTTACAATCCAAAGAACCACAATTTTAAGGATATTTTAAGAAGAACTGGGAAATTGAATGTTTAAATATATACGCAGGCAAAAGGAAAGAGAATGATACACTTGGCTCTATCACAATCAGTAGACAGCATCTCCAATGAGCCTCTGTTGACACCTTTGTCCACGTGAACAACGACATATAGCAGGGTCCCAGACAGGGCGAGTAATAGGAGCGACTCGGCTGTAACTCACCCCCAGGCAACCGACAGGAGCCAACGCGAGAGACAGAGCGATTTACTCAGACCCAGACAGACAAATTACTGCTATACTTCTGTCCACACTAAAACATCTTTGTGAATCACAACAGAAACACACGGGTCAGATCGTTCCTGTTCTTAAAGAGGAGCAGTTTAACTAGTACACAGGCACACACATGCGTACACACACACGCAGCAGGAATTCAGAGATTTCTGAAATTTAAAAAGAAAAGACTGAGTAACTACCAAGGAGTTAATTACCTACCTAAAAAAACTAATTTGAAACACTTACCATATTTTTAAAATACTTTTACCCCCCTCAGAAGCCTTTTTCACTTCAGATTTTGTATTTAAAAGATTTCCAGAAAATGCCCATGAGTTGGTACCACCTCCAGCAATTCAAAATCAGTTTCAACTACAAAATATTTAGAAGAAATCACTCTCCATCCACTCCCCACCCAGGACTAAAGCATCCAAGATTCCAAAGCTGTTACCACCAACTACTCCATCTCGGACAGCCAGCCAGACTGCGGGCTCCAGGAGGCCTCCACCCAGAAGACCACCAGAAGAGGTGCCCGCGCCCAGGGCGGATGTGGAGTCCAGTATGCTGACCAATTTGGGGGGAAAGAGAGAACCTCAAGGTTAGTGTGCCGGTTACTTACACTACAAGTAATAAAGCCACCCTTGGCGCTCGATTTTACCTTATCTTGTCTTGACTTTTCCTATGTGCAGTGCTGGGGACTGGTCCCAGGACACTGTGTACGCGAGCACGTGCCCCTCACTGATACACTGCCAGCCCCTCAGTTTTAAAGTGAATGACAAAAGGACACAAACTGTATTCTTTAAAAGAGTAAATCTTAAAAAAATAAAAATAAAAAAAAAAAAAAAAAGAAAGAGTAAATCTTAGGAGCCGGGGACATAGCTCAGCAGCACAAGCGCCTGCCTGGCAAGCGGAAGGTCCTGAGTTCGATTCCCGATACCAAAAAAAAAAAAAGAGTAAATCTTATGGCGTGTGACTTATCACTCAATAGAAATGTTATGCTTTTCATGTTTTTAAAAATAAATGGTGCCAGGCATGGTGGCGCACACCTGTAATCTCAGCACTAGTGAGACTGAGGCAGGAGCGCTGTGAGTTCGAGGTCAGCCTGAACTACACAGTGATTCCCTGTCTCAAAAAGACACAGGCCGGTGAGATGGCTCAGCGGCTTAAGCGCCTGCCCAGCAAGTGCAAGGGCCCAAGTTCGACTCCCAGAACCCACATACGAAAAAGGGGCCGGTGATATCGCTCAGCGGCACGGGCGCCTGCTGGCGCGTGAGGTCCTGAGGTCGACCCCCCGGTACCCATAAAAAAAAAAAAAGACAAATAAATAAATATAAAAAGTATGCAGAAAGTACTCTATATAACATAAATCACCTGATTCCATTACTAAGAAACCATTTTATTTTAAAATTCTAACGTATGAAAGGGTTAAGTTCATTCACAGTCAAAGAAATCAAATTAAAATACGATACCATAAATTTTTCATTTATCAGACTACTAAAGTTTAAGAAGTTTTAGCTATCGTGGCTTTCCTCATAGTAGCCCACGCTGTTTCCTCCAGTGTGTACTTTTATCTTGCTTTTTCCTCTTTTACTCAGCCCAAACTGATTCTGCCTACAAAGCCCGTTTCTCCCTCACTCTTTGGTCTCACTTTTTCAAATAAACTTCACCAATGCTAAAAAAAAAAAAAAAAAAAGGGCCGGTGAGATGGCTCAGCGGCGTAAGCGCCTGCCTTACAAGCGCGAGGGCCCGAGTTCGACTCCCGGAACCCACATACGAAAAAGGGGCCGGTGATATCGCTCAGCGGCACGGGTGCCTGTTGGCGCGCGAGGTCCTGAGGTCATCCCCCCGGTACCCACAAAAAAAAAAAAAAAAAAAAAAAAGTTTCATAATATCCAAGGATGGTAAGAAGGTAAGGAAACCAAAACACCATGCACACTGATATATCTTGTAGGGCAATTAACAGCTTTAAAACAAAAAACTGCACATACACACTGATTCAGAAATTCTATTTAGAATTTATCCCAGAGACATACTTGTACAATTGTACAAAAGTACACACAGAGGGGCCGGTGAGATGGCTCAGCGGCTTAAGCGCCTGCCTGGCAAGTGCGAGGGCCCGAGTTCGACTCCCGGAACCCACATACGAAAAAGGGGCCGGTGATATCACTCAGTGGCATGGGCGCCTGCTGGCGCGCGAGGTCCTGAGGTCAACCCCCCGGTACCCACAAAAAAAAAAAAAAAAAGTACACACAGAGGGTGAAAAAAAAAAGAAGCCATTTCAGCCAGGCGTGATGGCACATGAATGTAATCCCAGCACTCAGGAGGCTGAGGCAGGAAGATTACAGCAAGTTCGAGGCCAACCTGGCTACACAGTGAATTCAAGGCCAGCCTGAATTACATGGTGAGACCCTGTCTCAAAAAACAAAAATAGAAGTGATTTCAGGGTCCATCAGCAAAAATATACAACCACACAATGCCCCACTATGCAGCTGTTTACAAAGAAAAACCTAAGATATAATTAAAAGTACTGAATTGAAAAATATGTTCCTATAATATTAATTTAAAAAATTCATGGGCCGGGGATATAGCTCAGTGGCACAAGCACCTGCCTGGCAAGTGCGAGGTCCTGAGTTCGATTCCCAGTACCAAAAAAAAAAAAAAAAATTTCAAGATAATATGCTTAGATATCCATATAAAATGTCAAGAACAATTTGGGGGGCATGAACACTACTCATTTTGAATTGTGTGAATATCACCATGGGTGCAAATTAATTTTATAATTACGATTTGTATTTAATTCAAACAGGTTATCAAATCATGTCCTATTCTGGTGTTGATTTCCCCATGCCATGATCCCAACCTGTCATTCCAGACAAACCAGTTTGTTCTTCCTTTGAGAAATCAGTCCAGGCATTTCAGCACTCTCCAAAATGACCACTACCCCACTACAGTAGCTACAGCTTTGAATATAAATTATGTAAACTGAAAGAACTATGTGAGCCTGCACCTGCTACAGGACATTTTAAAATAAAATTTTTAAAACAAGGAGGGAAAACGGAAGCACAAGGTAATAATTCCCACCCAGGAGCAGCAGTGCTCACCATTCCCAACGTCCAGCCGCGGGGCCACTGCTCCAGCAGCTTCCGGCCTGAACCCTCTGGGCTGCTGGTCACGTGGCCACATCTTGCCAACTTTCCAAACACAGGCAGCACATCACCTCCACACCGACTCTCCCCCAAGGCCCTGGCCAGAGCGGGTTCTCTTTCTCACACCAGAAAGTGATCTGCTCTGGAGACAAGAGCTTCTACCGCTTCCTCAGCTGCGGGGAAGCTTACCCTTCCCACCAGAAAGAAAATCCATCAAGGGTTCAACTGTCAAGGGCACGGTCTGTGTCTTGACCATTTTGTATGCACCATTTCACACACGCATTAAACTTATATTTCATTAAAGTATGTAATAAAAAGAATGACAAGAATCTAAAAATATTTAAAGCATGTTTGCATACGACAAACTATGTAAAAGGATTAAAGATTAAGGTCCCTCCCTCTCCATTCATCTCCCCAATACCTTGGTATGATTCTTGAAACGATAATCATTAAGAGCTAGTTTTCTCTTTTTCTTTCTTCTTCTATTTTTAAGAAAGGGTCTCACTCTGCACCTATAATTTGTGGCCTCAGCCTCCCAGACCGCTGAGATTATGCACCATGATGTCACACCCAGGGTTAACAAGTTTTTTTTTTTTTTTTTTGTACTGGGGATTGAGCCCAGGGACCTTCATACTGAGCTGAATCTCCAGCCCCACCACCATCTCTTTTTTTGTTTTGTTTTGAGATGGGGGTCTCATTATGTAGTTCAGACTTGAACTCATTATGTAGCCCAGGCTGGCCTCGAACTTGCAGTGATCCTCTTACCTGAGCCTCCCAAGTGCAGGGATCACAGATGTGCACCACCATACCCAGCCCTCCAGCACTTTTTAAAAAATGTTTTGAGACAGACAGATAGGTGGGTAGACTGAGAATGTAGCTCAGTGCAAAGACTGTACTGCCCCAGTACCAAAAAAGGTAGGGGGAAAAAAAAAAAAAACAGTCCTTGGACACTACTAAAACTTCAGAACATATGCAGTACTTTGAGACCAAGTTGACAAATAATTTATAAATTGACACTTAAAAGTAAATTTATGGCAATTATACAACTGTACACAGTTATTCACATGCTGGGGGAAATAAATATTACGAGCAATATATGGAAAGATAAAACTGTCCTAGACTTGCAAACTAAAGTTATCTGAGCTTAGCTGAACTATAAGAAAATTCATGGCTCATTATCCAAAAAATTACAACATACATCTTCCAAGCAACATATAACCCAAGGTATTAAAGTTTTTATATAGTGTCAAAACTGTGTAAGGATTCCAAGAAGACTTAAAAATTTTCACAAAGCTATGAAAATGAAACCATTCAGCCATTCCAAATAAAATATTAAAAAAGCAGATACTAGAGAAGTTTACATTTCTTAAGGACTCAGCACAAATGTTAGTAAAGTATTAATAAAAGTATTTCTCAATATATTAAATACCAAAAAAAGAGATGTACATTTTTCTAGTTTACAAGTGCTAAGAATTAAGTCTTTTTTTTTTTTTTTTTGTATGTGGGTACTGGGAGTTGACCTCAGGACCTCGCGCTTGCCAGCAGGCACTCGTGCCACTGAGCGATATCACCGGCCCTTCTTTTCCTTTACGTGGGTACCGGGAGTTGAACTCAGGACCTTGCACTTGCCAGGCAGGCACTTATGCCGCTGAGCCAACTCACCGGCCCAAGAATTAAGTCTTAAAACTGTGAGGTCCCCAGTTTTTACAAATTCTAAAGGAGCTATGTAATACTTCTAAGACATCTTTAATCATATATTTAGTGTACAAAACACAGAAAATTTCAGTAATATTACTACAATCAAGAATCACTTGAAAATAAACCAGAAGCACATGTGTAAGCATCGTATTATCTCTCTAGTATGAGAAACTGAAAGAGTAAATAAGATCCAAAATGTACAATAGACATGGTGAATCAAAAAGAAACTGGTCAAAAGGAAAGACAGACTGGAATAGGGAAAAGAAAGAAGGGAAAGGGAAAAAAAAATTGTATATATATATATATATATATATATATATATAAGATGGTTAAGATAGATACACCACCATTTTTACTTAGTTCATTGAAGAGTAAGGTTTGTGCCAATAATGTTTGGACAATTGAATGCTAATGTCTGGTGTCCTGAATAACTAACTTAAAGATAGTAATACGTAATGTATTAACCATTGTTACCCTCCTATTATGTTGGTTTGAAAATTTGTTCTTCTTTTGATTTGTTTTGTTTTTTCTTCTCTTTAAAAAAAAAAAAAAAAAAAAAAATTTAAGAGCAGAGTTATTTATGCAATTACATCTCAAATTGTAGTGAACCCTTCTTTTGTCATCGGAGGTTACAGTACTATTTTTATTATTTAATTGCTAATCAAATCACTGGATTTTATATCCAGAGACAGATCCCCATATTTAAATTACTACCATATTAAAGAAGTGTATATCAAAAAAAAAAAAAAAAAGAATCACTTGAGGGCCAGGTGTGGTGGCACGTGCCTATAATCCCAGCACTTGACAGGCTGAGGCAGCAGGATCTCCACGAGGCCAGCCTGGACTATATATAGCAAGTTCAAGGCTGGCCTGAAATACACAGCCAGACCCTGTCTCCAAAAAAGAAAAAAAAAATCACTTGGTAATTTAAAAATATACAAGGCAGCAGGGTGTGGTGGCACACACTTATAATCCCTGCACTCTGGAGGCTGAGGCAACAACAGGATTGCTGTGAGTTCAAGGCTAGCCTGGGCTACAAAGTAAGTTCAAGGGCAGCCTGAACTAGCATAGCAAAACCTTGTCTCAAAAAGACAAAAAAAAAAGAAAAGAAAGAAAAGAAAAACAAGGCAGATTATGCTACTAAGAGCAGAATGTTCAAATCAGAAGTCAGGTAGTTCATCTTATTAGAAAACTTAGCTAGCAATAAAAATCTGATGCTATGATTAGATCAAGACAAATTTTGGTGCTAATTCCATACTGAATGCTGAACTCTTGTAGTAGCATTCTTATAAGCAACACTGAAGGAAAAAACCACCAAATGTGTTAATGCCATACTATCCACCAGGACAAGGCACCGAAGGCCAAACGTACTGCAATTCTGATTCTTCTCTTCCTCCGAAGTAAAGAGAATCTCTGATGCCTGACTACACGCAGTCGTATCTACTGAAGACTACACTTCCAGCTTCTCTTGCAGCTATCTGTGACCCTAGGACTTTGTTATAATGGAAAGGACACTACAGAGGTGACGTGTGCAATTCCTGGAACGCATCTTCACAGGACAGAATACATCCAGCTTTTGCCCTTCCCCCAACCTTCAGTAAGGACACAGAACTGATGTGAGAAACTGGAGAAGCTATCTTTGACTAAAAATAGAAAGCCACGTGTTGTAGGCTGAGTCCTCTAATGAGCATGAAGGTAGCATACTGGCTAGGACTGCCTATGAGTAACATGAAGGAAAAGAAACTATCTTGTTTAAGGCATTATGATCTTGGGCTTCTGATAGTCACTGCTGAACCTAACACAAGGAAAAATTATGAAAGAGTACCATATGTACTTTTTTTTTTGGTTGTACTTGGGATCTAACCTAGGGGCACTCTGCTATATTCCTGCTAAATTGCACAGACTGGCCTTGAACTTGCAATTGGCCTGCTTCAGTCTTCTGAGTAGCTGGGACTATAGCCATGTGCCTCTCTGCACATGGCCAATACATACTTATTCAGTACTGGCTTCATTAAACAATTTCTAATACAAGGGCTAGGATGTAGTTCAGTGACAGAACATTTGCCTAGCATGTGTAAGGCCCTGGGCTCAATCCCCAGCACCACAAAAAAATAAAAATAAAAAATGAACTAATATATTTTTAAATTAGGTGGATCAAAATAAAAACTCGGCTGGGGCCGGTGAGATGGCTCAGCGGTGTAAGCGCCTGCCTGGCAAGCGCGAGGGCCTGAGTTCGACTCCCGGAACCCACATACGAAAAAAGGGCCGGTGATATCACTCAGCGGCACAGGCGCCTGCTGGCGTGCGAGGTCCTGAGGTCGACCCTTGGTACCCACAAAAAAAAAAAAAAACTGGGCTGGATATGGTGGTGCATGCCTGTAATTCCAGCAGTGGGGAGGCCGGGGCAGAAAGATGGCCATGAGTTCAAGGCCAGCCTGGGCTACACAGTGAGTTCAAGACCAACCTGAGGGGCCGGGGACATAGCTCAGGGGCACAGCGCCTGCCTGGCAAGTGCAAGGTCGTGAATTCAATCCGCAGTACCAAAAAAAAAAAAAAAAAAAAAAAGACCAGCCTGAGCTACAGAGCAAGACCCTGTCTCAAAAAAGTCATTTTTTTAACATTCAAACAATTAAGATTTAAAATATTTTCTTATTGAGATAGTTTATCAAAAACCAGCTTCCTAGCCAGGCATGATGGCATACACCTGTGATCCTAGCACTCTGGAAGGCTGACGCAGGAGGATCACAAGTTCAAGGCCAGCCTGGGCAATTCAGAGACTCTGTCTCAAAATAAAAGAGCTGGGATATACTTCAATGCAAAGGCCCTGGGTTCAATCCCCAGTACAGGGGGGGAAAAAATCAAATTCCTGAGAGAAATCAGAGCTGTGTTTGCAACTCACAGGGTGGAAGCACTGTGTTGAGCCAGTGCTGAGACAAATGGGCAGAACCATGAAGAACAGCAACATCCACAATACAGTGAACACACTTCAGTCTAAGTGGTGATGAAGCAGAATGGTATTTTTGTAATATACACATATGTCATGCACAGTACTACAAATCAAAATACATAATAGGCACACTCACTCTATGGAAGCCAGAACATAACTCAACTCTCATGAGTACAGGTGTAAGGCAGCATCTGCTCGTGCTACATAAACAACTAAGGTTGTTCATGCTAAGCCCTTCCTCAAGAACACAGCGTCTCACACTGTTCCTCACAGAGAACGATCCGCTCAAGATCCTCCTCGGATATGCCTTCAAGAGAACACACAGTCATAAAAAGAAGACAGCCTGAATGATTCTAAGATACCCGTGTGCTACACTCGTATACCACTGGAATCGAGACAGGTCTTACACTGTTCAACTGGCATTCTTTTCATTCTTTTTTGTTTTTTTTTGTTTGTTTGTTTTTTGTGGGTACTGGGGGTCGACCTCAGGACCTTGCGTGCCAGCAGGCACCCATACTGCTGAGCATTATCACCAGCCCCTTTTTTTTTTTTTCCCTTTATGTGGATTCTAGGAGTCGAACTCAGGACCTCGCGCTTGACAGGCAGGCACTTATGCCGCTGAGCTATCTCACCGGCCCCCTCTTTTCATTCTTAATACATAAAATAAAGATTCAAGTTACAAAGCACGGCATCTAGACGTCAATGAAATGTGTTTTTCAGAAAATACCTAATTCCAAATGTGGACATACATACTTGTGTAATTAAAGGAAAATGTTCTGCCTTCAAAGGGTTTATAATCTTATGAAAAGAACATGATTAGCACTAAAATACAAATGTCAATAAAAAATAAACATTGGGGCCGGTGAGATGGCTCAGTGGCATAAGCACCTGCCTTGCAGGCGCGAGGGCCCGAGTTCGACTCCCGGATCCCACATATGGAAAAGGGGCCGGTGATATCGCTCAGCTGCACGGGCTCCTGTTGGCGCGCGAGGTCCTGAGGTCGACCCCCCGGTACCCACAAAAAAAAAAATAAATAAAAAAAAAAAAATAAACATTAACACATACAAAGCGACAAAATGAGTGCCCAGGCTAAAGATATGAAGACAAGGATTTAAATGGTAGGAAGTAAGAGTGGCCCCCCCCCAAAAAAAAAAAAAAAAACCCCACACATGAAACAACTTTAAGAAGTGTCCTCAGCAGCTTTTTTTTTTTTTGTGTGGGTACCAGGGGGTCGACCTCAGGACTTTGCGTGCCAACAGGCACCCATGCCGCTGAGCGATATCACCGGCCCCTTTTTCGTATGTGGGATCCGGGAGTCGAACTCGGGCCCTTGCGCTTGCAAGGCAGACGCTTATGCCGCTGAGCCATCTCACCGGCCCATCAGCAGCTTTTTGATGGTCTGTTCGTTTCTGTTTTGTGATACTGGGGATTGAACACAGGGCCTTCAAAATGAGCTACATCCTCAACCCTTTTTTTTGAGACAGTGTCCCTAAGTTGCTAGGTTGCCCAGGCTGGCCTCAAACTTCAGATCCTCATGCCTCAGCCTCTCGGACTGCTGGGATTACAGAAGTGCCACCACCAGGCTGGGCCTCAGCAGTTTTAAATGAAACACATTATATCTGACATAAGAACAGGAAAAGGTAGGAAATTAATGATACCTCAACAAGGGTAAAGAGAAAGATGAATAATTTGAGGTTCTGGTCCTAAGAACCAATAACTCCCTCCACACAATGGGAAGCACTGCATGAAGATAACTGAACAGGGAAAACGTTTTTCTAATCTGCCATTTTCTCTCTCTTCTGAATCCCTGTGGTATTTTTTAATAAATCCACAAATTCTCTGACGCTCCTCCCTTCAAAAGACAGACCTTGGGCCGGGGATATAGCTCAGTGGCACAGTGCCTGCCTGGCAAGTGCAAGGTCCTGAGTTCGAGTCCCAGTACCAAAAAAAAAAAAAGACAGACCTTAATTCCCCTCCAAGTGTGGGCTGGACTTAGTAAGTTCATTTTTTTGTTTTTGTTTTGGGGTTGTTTTTTGGTTTTTGGGGTTTTCAGTATTGGGGACACAAATATCTTTGGCCCTCTTTTTTTCCTCAGACAGTGTCTCACTAAGTTGCCCAGTCGGACTCAAACTTGTGATCCTCCTGCCTCAGCCTCCCTCACTACTGTACAGTCATATGCCACCACCCCCTGCTGTGACTTGACTTTAACACCACATGGTAGAAGTGAGGTAACGACTTCCAAGAGTAAGTCATAAAAAGTACTGAGTCTTCTTCCTTGCATTCCGTCCTTCTCTGATCACTCGTTCTGGAGGAAGCCCAGGCCATGTCATGAAGTCACTCAAGAAACCCCATGGAAAGCCCCATGAGGCCAGCAACTAAGACTTCCTGCCCACAGCCATGTGGAAGCAAATCCTCATGTCCCAGCCACGCCGTCAGATGACTGCAGGCCCAGCTAACACTTGCCTGCAACCTCAGGAGCAACGCTGCACCAGAACCACTCAGGCGTCTCCCAAACAACTAACCCGCAAATCCTGGGGGTAATAACGTCTGCTGTACTGTCACTAAGTTTGGAGGTAGTTTGTTATACAGCAACAAACAGCCCCGCCCTACAGTACTGTGTGTCTCTAAAGCCCTTTATCTTCTAACACTTCCATGTATACCCATGGCCAGTATAAACAGTCACTTGTAGAAGGCTTTCCTTTCATTTTTACATATTCTGTTAGGCTTAACCCAATGAGCTGCAGAGTCAAATATGTGTTTCTGTGTATTATTTGTTGAAAGATTCTTGCCAGCACTTATACATTAACGGCAGCTGTCTAAAAGTGAAGCGGTTAAACCTTGAATATTAGCATGCTGCTGAAGAGGGGTTAAAAAAGAAAAATGTTCATCTGATTGACCAGATAGAGGTGGAATGCAAGATAATAAATGCAACAATCAACTCTAACTCCAGAATGACAAATGGGTAAGGTGGGAAAACCACTCACTCTATACCACCAGATGTACTGGAGTGCATAAGCTGCTTGAAGAAAAATAGCACAAAGCAACGACACCAACACCTAGAATGGTAACAATCACAATGTACTTTTTTTTTGATACTGGGAATTGAACCCAGGACCTCACACCAAACTAGGCAAACACTCCACCACTGAGTTACACCCCGAGCCCATTTTTATTTTATTTTTTGAGACAGAGTCTCACTAAGTTGTCCAGGCTGGCCTCGAACTTATGATCATCTTGCCTCAGTCTCCCAGGTAGCTGAGATTACAGGTGGCACCATAAAAAGAACAAGTCTTTTGCTAAGAAAGATTAATTTTACCCAATTTTTCAAAACGTGTGCTACAGACTATTAGTATCCCATGACAGGGTCACAGGTACTCTTTGGAGTAAAGGGGAAAAAAAATCCAACAAAAAACCTCTACTATATGACATTTATGAGGCTTTAGGGTGCTAATGTGCATTTTAAATATATTTGACCTCAGAACGCTTTGTCCTTGCAGCATATTAGAATGCTATAAATAGTTTAGGAAACACTGACATGGAGAGGCAGGCAGGTAGACAGCTACGTAGGTGGGTAGACACAGAAAATAAAAGGAAAATAAGACAAATACAACAAAATGATTTCACCTTAAAAAGGAATCACATGTGACTAGTAGTTATGATCATGTCATTTCTTAAAGCAAAACAAACTGTTAGACAGAATAAGCCATGCAAAGCAATGACAGCCACACCAGAACTGTGAGAGAGGAAAGAAGGCCTCACCGTTCAGAAGCCTCCCCAATCCTCAGCTCTAACTGCGTCCCTCCACATGAGTTAGCGCCCAGGGTGAGCGTCCAGCCTGTGAGGGAATTCTGGTGGGCAGCTCAAGAGAAGGTCTGACCTAAACCCTAAACAAACACTGTTCATAACTAATGACCCATCAGAACTCTCCTGGGGAATTTTAATTAGAGATACAGGGCCAGGCCTGGCATGGTGATACACCCCTGTGACCCCAGCACTCAGGATGCTGAGGCAGGAGAATTGCCGTGAGTTCAAGGCCAGCCTGGGCTACATAGTGAGTTGAAGGCAAGCCTGGACTATACAGCAAGACTCGTCTCAAAAAAAAAAAAAAAAGATACAGAGCCAGGCATGGTGCCACACACCTGTTATCCCAGCACCCTTGGAGGCTGAGGCAGAAGATCATGAGTTCTAGAGCCCAGCCTGAGGAACTTAGCAAGATCTTGTCTCAAAATAAAAAGGGCCAGGGATGTAGTTAAGTGCAAAGGTCCGGGGTTTATCCCCAGTGACACCAAAAAAAAAAAAAAAAAAAAAAAAAAAGAGTCCTTAGTAGCAGAAGCAGAGCAGAGGCATAAAGACACAAAGAAACCAGAGATAAAACAACTGAGCTAGTAGAGGATAAATAAAAATAACTAAAAACAAAGCTGGATGTGGTGCCACACGCCTGTAATCCCACCCCTCGGGAGTGAGGCAGGAGGATCACCACAAGTTCAAGGCCAGCCTGGGCTACATAGTGAGTTCAGGACCAGCCTCAACTACATAGCAAGACCTTGTCTCAAAAAAAACAAAACAAAAAAAAAAAAACTAAAAACATAGAAGAGAAGACGACCTCCTACCTTCCCTGGAGTAAAAATCAAAGTAACAGTGGAGTATGAGATAGGCCAGAAGGAAAGGACACTTTTGTTCAGTAGAAACTTGAAGTCCTCCTGAACCACCTCACCAGCAGCCCTGCCAGGAAGCAGGATGACAGGGATGACCCACACAGAAAGGAGGCAGGGGAGGGAGAAGAGTGAAGGGGCACAGAGCCCCCCAGCTCTGTGTTTTACAAGGAGCAGCCAGAGCCTGAGGTGTTTCTCAGTGGTACAGTGCTTGCCTAGCCTGCAGAAAGGCCTAGGTTCAGTCCCCAGCAACCAATCAATCAATCAATCGCACCCATTTTAAATGCACCTGAATGATGTTTTCCTATATCAAACATCTATTTAAACTGGGCATAGTGGTGCACCCCTGTAATTCTAGCACTCAGGAAGCTGAAGCAGAAGGATCTCTGTGAGTTCAAGGCCACTCTGAACTACACAGCAAGACCCAGTCTCAAAAAACCAAAAACACTACACATCTATTTAAATCAATGGCTAAAGCCCTGGCACAGTGCTAGGAATTAAGCAAACCTGCTCATGTGGATGCATTTCCCTGGTACTCAGAGCCAGGTCCTGCAGGCAGAGGGGTTTCCAGCACCTCCACACGCAGTCACATATGTCACCCACTGACACTCCCCCGAACACACCACATGCCCCTAATATAGGAAGGGGTTAGGAATTAGACTTCTGGGGCCCAGGTGCCACAGGCGCATGCTCTGCTGTGTGTGGGCTCCAATGGTTCTGGTTTTCTCTACTGGTGGAACAGGAAGCAATCTACCACTGAGCTACATCCCCAGCATCTTTCATTTTTTTTGAGACAGGGTCTTGCTAAATTGCCCAGGAGAAACTTGGCTGGGGGTGGGATGGACATTGAACCCAGGCCTTTGCACTGAGCTACATTCCAGCCCCCCATCCTTTTTCATCTTTTTTTTTTTTTTTTTCTTGTTTTGAGACAGGGTCTGGCTAAGTTGCCAGGCTAGGCTCAAACTTAAAGAGTTCTCCTGCCTCTGCCTGCCAAAGTGCTGGGAATGGTTTCTTTGGAGGGGCTCTCCCCAGCTAGGGTGCGGTGCCCCAGCAGGGTAGTGCTTGCCCACAAACTTTCAGGTTAGTCAAAGCCAACAATGGAATACTGTCCCCTTCAGAATGGTGTCCTTACAGCTAGGCACAGCCCTGGCACTAAGGTATGGCTCAGGAAACTTTCCGCTGAGGAATGGGACCCACATTCCTAACCGTGGTCCCGCACTGATGAAGCACCACTAAACCGGGGGTTCTTGTTCTTCTGTTGAGGACTGCTAACTTACGCTATACCGTCTACTCCATTTTTTTTCTTTTTAAATTCTGAGACACAGTTTCACCCCCTTTGCAGCCCAGCATGGTGCCGCATGCCTATAATCTCAGCACTTTGGGAGGCTGAGGCAGGAGAATCACGATGAGTTCAAGGCCAGCCTGGGCTACACAGTGAGACCTTATCTCTTTTTTTGGTGGTGGGGGGGACCAGGAATCAAACTCAAGACCTCACGCTTGCCAGACAGGCGCTGCGTTACTGAGCTAAATCCCTGGCCCCTAGACCCTATCTCAAAAACAAAAACAAAAAAACTTGCAATCCTCCTGCCTCAGACTCCCATGTAGCTAGGGTCACAGAGATGTGTGCCACCACACACAATCGAAAAAAAAAATTTTTTTTTTTTTTTGCAGTAACAGAAATCAAACCCAGGAGTGCTCTGCCACTGAGCTACATCCCCAGGATTTTTTTTTTTTTTTTTTTTGGTAGTGGTTTTGTTCTTCTTTTACTTTTCATTTTACATCTCTTACTTTTCAGTGCTTTGAGGCAGGGTCTTGCTATGTATTTTCCAGGCTCAAGGACTGACTTTTAAGGCTTCAATTTCTGTTCCACTTTTCCTCAATACCTGAAATGACTTTGAAGATTTTCTATTCCTTGCAACCCAAGCATCCTAACCAAACCCCTTAAAATTCTCATAACTAGTTTAAAATTAAAGCATGAACAATGACTTCAACTTCTGATGCAAAAACCCAAGACAAATAGGCTATGAAGACTCCTCAAATACCAAGTGGCCTATGAATTAGAGATCATATCATCTTGTAATATAACTATGTAAGGAAAAATTCCACAGTCAAATATGTTTTTTATGGTTGCTATTAGCAAAGTTTACCAATTAGAAGCCTGGCAAGCATGAGGTCTTGAGTTCAATTCCCGGTACCAAAAAAAAAAAAAAAAACCCACTAAAAGCAATGTTACACTAGCACAAACAAATCATTTTACCAAAAGAAGCCCCGCCCCTTGAACTACTAGGAATCCAATCCAGGGGCTCTCTACCATTGAGCTATATCCCAGCCCTTTTTTTATGTGAGACAAGGTCTCACTAGGTTGCCAGGTGAGACTCAAACTTGTGATCCTCCTGCCTCAGCCTCCCTCAGGGCTAGGATTATGAAAAATATATTAACAAAACTATCGGACCTAATTACCTAACATAGGAACCTGTATTATATCTCACATTACTTGGAACATCAATAAGTTATACAAATCACAACTACGACCAAAACTCTAAGCTAGTAAGTATATTTTCTATGTGGGCATGTTTGACTTATTTGTAGTCAAATATTCATTGAAGTGGCATAAGCAATCTTAGTAATTTTCTAATACATACTTAAATGCCTATTTCACCTCATTTAAAAAACACTAGAGGGACGGTGAGATGGCTCAGCGGTGTAAGCGCCTGCCCGGCAAGCGCGAGGGCCTGAGTTCGACTCCCAGAACCCACATACGAAAAAAGGGGCCGGTGATATCGCTCAGCGGCACGGGCGCCTGCTGGTGCGCGAGGTCCTGAGGTCGACCCCCCGGTACCCACCAAAAAAAAAAAAAAAAAAAACACTAGAGCCCTGTCAGACGAGAAACTAAGGACAAATGTAACAGGCTTACCAAAAGCACAAGTCATAGTACAAGCCACGCTTAGACTTTACAGTAATTGTCAGGATATCAATAATTAACAGTTACTTAAATATGATTCAAGGAGTTCCTAGCTGTTCAAAAACTATGAATAACGAGAACATAGTGTTATCAGAAACTGATTATGTAAGAACAATAACGTACTGTTTCAGGATGTATGTGTAATAAAGTTCACAGCTAGGTTACACTAGACTCACTTAAAGATCTGAATTTTCTGCTATCTTAACCTTTAAATCAACTGCAAAAGTAGCTGCCCAAAGAAGTAAGAAAGCACACTATTCTCAAAAGAACTTGGCACATACAACCATATTTTACTACTTAAATGTTTTTCTGATCACTGAAATTTGAACAAGATGTTAAAGATTCAAAATCAATTTTAGGGCCGGTGAGATGGCTCAGCGGCGTAAGCGCCTGCCTTGCAAGCGCGAGGGCCCGAGTTCGACTCCCGGAACCCACATACGAAAAAGGGGCCAGTGATATCGCTCAGAGGCACGGGTGCCTGTTGGTGCGCGAGGTCCTGAGGTCGACCCCCCGGTACCCACAAAAAAAAAAAAAAATTAATTTTAAAGTAATCCATAATATTCAACATATTCAGGTTTTGTTTTTTGTTTGTTTGGTTTTTTAGTTTGAGTCAGGGCCTCACTATGCAGTTCAGGCTGGCCTTGAACTCACAGTGATCCTCCCGCCTCAGCCTCCCAGAGTGCTGGGATTACGGGCATAAGCCACCACAGCCAGCCCATGTTCAGGTTTTGAGAAGAGCAGAGATCATATTCTTCTGTGTGTGTGTGTGTGTGTGTGTGTGTGTGTGTGTGTGTGTGTGTGTGTGTGTGCGCGCATGCGTGTAGCACCTGACATACTGCAGTTCAATTAATTATTTCAGTACTGTATTACAATCCCATTTTTTCAAAACTCTATAGATCAATGAGTAAGTCAAAGTTGGAAGGGGCCGGTGAGATGGCTCAGCAGCATAAGCAAGCGCCTGCCTGGCAAGCACGAGGGTCCGAGTTCGACTCCCGGAACCCACATACGATAAAAGGGCCAGTGATATCGCTTAGTGGCACGGGAGCCTGCTGGTGTGCAAGGTCCTGAGGACGACCCCCGGTACCCACAAAAAAAGAAAAGTTGGAAAATCAACTGGTATATTTTATTTCTTGATTTGGATTGCCTTTTTAGTTAAAATTAGTTCTCATTTACTCTAGTTTTCTTGCAACAAAACACTGGCAAAGAAAACGCTAGACTGAAATTACCTGATTCTATACCCACTGAATAATACATTTGAACTGTTCACACCTCACTGTAAAAGATACACAATTTTAGACACTACACTTTCAGTTTGGGAAGCAAAGTGACTCAGAAACCACATTAGGAGTAGCCAGTCTGGAACAGAAGATGTTTATTCTAAGACTGCAAACTTTAACAGTTCACTACATTAAAACAATTGAGATGGGCTGGGATCTGTGATAATAAAAGTCCTTCATGGCATTTATCAAGCAGATCATGACTGAAACTGCATGTTGGTTTAGAAAGCTTTGAGCAGAAATCTGGCCCTCTTCTATGTTAATCTGTTTACACATTCATGTCCAATTTTCCCTGGCCTTCAATTTGTAAAATTCAAATCCCTAAGCCATCTCTAAGACTTACTTTATGTTGATATGACTAAAAAACACTACTGCAATGCAATGCTATTAGGTATGCAAACTGTTGATTTTAGTGAGATTTCCGCACCCCAACTCCTCCCCAACCCCTCTGCCCATGTTAAATCAATTAGAAAACTCTCAGTCCTGTGCTGGGATTTTCCTTTCTATAGGACAGATTTGACTTTTTTTTTTTTTTGTGGGTACCGGGGGGTCGACCTCAGGACCTCGCGCGCCAACAGGCACCCGTGCCGCTGAGCGATATCACCGGCCCCGTTTTCGTATGTGGGTTCCGGGAGTCAAACTCGGGCCGTCGCGCTTGCAAGGCAGGCGCTTACGCCGCTGAGCCATCTCACCGGCCCCCAGATTTGACTTTTTTAATGACATTAAAAAAATTTTTTTTAAAGAGTAGGGCCGGGGATATAACTCAGTGGCACAGTGCCTGCCTGGCATCGCAAGGTCCTGAGTTCGATTCCCAGTACCAAAAAAAAAAAAAAAAAAAAGCGTGCTAGTATATAGTTTCCAACACCAGGAATGCAAATAAACCCTCTTATTTTGTCTATTATTTCATGATAAACTATATTTCTCCTGAAAGATGGAAGAGTATCAATTCAAAGGCAGCCTTGGAAGTCACAATGTGTAAATACCTCTGATAACAGAACAAATTAATGTCAAGACACAGCCAATAACATAATAAAGCCTCGATGCAACCGTGCTTGTCAAAGGACATCTGTATTAGCAGCTCAGAGAAGTGTCACTTGTGGAAAGGCACTGAAACTGCATTTAAAAGAAAATCATAGGCAACCGACTTTCAGCCACCGTCTATCTTACTTTTCTTTTCTTTTTTTTTTTTGAGACAAGACCTCACTATGTAGCCCAGGCTGGCCTCGAACTCATGGTGATCCTCCTGCCTCAGCCTCCTGAGTGCTGGGACTACCATGCCTGGCCTCTTCTGTCTTAGACACTATCTTTCTCTCAATAAATTCTTCCTACTCTTAAAAAAAAAAAAAAAAAAAAAAAAAGGGACAGTGATATAGCTCAGCAGCATAAGCACCTGCCTGGCCAGCGGGAGGTCCTGAGTTCGACTCCTGATACCCGCATATTAAAAAAAAAAGAAAAGAAAAAAGAAAATCAGTAAGCCTCAGCCCTTAATCCCCTCCCCCACCCTCTGCCTATGGCTGGGTCAGAGCAATTAACCAGTAGAAGGTGCCATTCTGCAACCTGCTAGTGTTCACACCAATCTCCATCCCTGCCCAGAGCTGGGTTTACCCAAGGTAGCCTCTCAGCCCTGTCCAGGGCTCAAAGAAGCCCCTACACCAGCCCCAAAGAAGAAAACCGTATCTTTTCTTAAAAATCCCTACCCTCTTATTTACAAAAACCACCTCAATGAGATCTCAACAGCCAGCAAACCTGACCCTCACACCTTGAGACCACCAATCACATACATTCTCTCTCATGCACACTTGCTAACACTAACCTCAAATACAATCTTTACCATTTTAACTGAGACAGAAAAGAGGACCCCGGGTCACGTTCACTACAGTAGGAGTCAAGTGAACAAATCGCTGTCCCCAACAAAACTGGGGGCAGTGAGGAATATGAAAGGATCAAGAGCTGACTCTAAGGGCCATGTCACATAAAGAGGGATTTTATCTCTACATACACAAAAAAGAGCAGCAGAAAGCAGGGAAGAAAGGGAGACAAAAAAAGGAGTTTCTAAACATGTTTCTGAGTGTCCTTTAGTTTTCCATGTACTCTTCTGCCCTGCAAGGTTGCAAAAAAAAAGGGCAGACATGAGAAGAGGGAAAGAAAACTGAAAAAGAAAAGCACCCTCCCCGCCCCCATCTTCTCGTCTCTCTCCCAAAAAGAGCTGTGTTTGTCTGTGCAAACCTAGTCCCAAATATGGGAGAGAGAGAGAGAATGAATGTGTGTATGGAAGAACAATGAGCCCTCAGCCTGCCATTGTGTGTGAGTGTGTGTGTGTGTCTGTGTCTGTGTGTGTCTGCCTCTTTTCCCTTCGACCTCAACAAGAAGGAGAGCTGGAAGCCAGCTTTCCACCCAGGCTAGGCCATCAAAAGCAAAACTGTTTCATAATTTACAGTGGAATTAACTCAGCAAGCAAACCCGTGGAAAGAAATATCTACCCAAAGATGATTTTATTATTGCACAGATCCATCCTTCCTCCCCTCCCCCAACAGACTGAGACTAAAGAAACCAGTGTACACCAGACAAAAAGGTCTCTCTCGAAATGGAAAGCAATCCTCAAACCTGTTTGAAATATGAACACAGAATGCATTAGCTTGTGTTATGTTAAATGTCTGCTGTGTAATCCACCAAGTTCACCCTTTCACTAGTTATCTTGTGTTTAAAAACTGCTTTGGAAAACGCTATTTCGGGATTCATATAAAACTACTTTCTAAAATGTACCTTAAAATAGCAGCACATACTGAAACATTTAAAGCACCCAGTTTCTCGAGGACACATTTTGCTTAAATCAATGTTTGAAGTCTGTAATCCAGAAAAATTGTAAGCAAACCTTGGAAAAGAGAAAAGAGGAAAATGACAATTCGACAATGAATCATTTTGTTTTCCTTTCACCAACTTCTCAAGCAACCGGTTTCAAAGGAAACCTGCAATACTTTCCCTCTCCACACACACACACACACAAACACACACCCTCATTCTGTGTACAACTACTTCTGTACTTTCCACAACCTTGGGGGGGAAAAAAAAATAGAAGCCAACCTCCTGACAGGAGAACTAAAACAAGACAGTAAGAATCTTATTCTGCTGCAAGTTAATTTTTGGTTTCATCATTTTGTGATCACACGGAGCAGAAAACTAGGGATGAAGAGCACAAAGAAGGAATCTCTCCCCTAATGTGAAAATGATACTTTCCTAAGAGCGCACCTCCAAGACTCCTAAATCCACAAACATTCGAGAAATTTGCAGCTTCGCTCCCTGACTTCTTTCCCCTGCCACAGTTCAGCCAATAATCGAGTCACATGAATCGGTTTAACCTCGGACGAGCACGAGAGCGTGCAGCAGCGGGAGCCAAGCGGGAGCAGGGTCACAAGGCACGGGGGACACTCGTCACCCAGGCGCGCGGGGCCACGCGAGTCGCCGGCCCTTTATTCCCCGCCACCCTGCGGCCCGCCCGGCGACCCCCGACTCCGGCGGCGTCTACGCAGCCCGCTCCCCCCGGCTCGGCCGCCCCTCCGCCGCCCGCACCCGTGCCCGGATCGCGGCCGCCGTCACGTACCTTCCCGAGGGCGCTACACCATCCACGGAGGCGTGTGCGGCCGGCTCCGGAAGTGCGGGCGGGGACGGGGCGGGGGCGGCGAGGCCGCGGGGTGCGGGCCGAGGCCGAGGGACCCGCCCGCGGGGACGCGACGGGGCTGGGGGCTCCCTGCCGCGACCTCTCCCGCGACTCGAGCCCTGGCTCCCTCCTCCTCCTCCTGCTCGGCCCGAGCCTTCAGAAGCAGGAGCCCAGGATCATGTCTGGTTTTGTTTTCCGGAGGGTGAGGGGCTCCCTGAGGGTGATTTTTTTTTCCCCTCAACTAAGAGAGAAAATGAGGCAGAGACAATGTGGGGAGCGCGAGAAGGGACTAGGAGGGGGGAAGAGGAGGCGGGGACCGAGGCCTAGACGGGCGAGCTGCTCGGGACGTGCGAGAGGAAGAGGAGGCTCCGGAGCGCGGGGGGCGGCTCGCGAGCGTCTATGGGAGCAGCGGCACCTCAGCGATGGTGGCGGAGCCGCGGCGGGGCTGCTACGCCGACCCGCCGCCCACTCCCTGCTCGGGCCCGGCCCACCTCGCAGTATCGCGCGTCGCCATTGGTGCACTGCAGCGTGATGCGCGCAAGGATCGGGCCAATAGGAGGCGGAGGGCGGGCAGAGGGGGTGGGGCTTCTTTCTTTTTTTTTTCTTTTTTTTTCTTTTTTTTTCTTTTTTTTTCCCTGGTTAATAAAATGAGCAGAAGGGAAGGCGAGGAGAAGCCGAGCTGAGGCCGCGCGCCCGGGTCGGTGGCCTGGGAGGGCGAGCGGCGCCTTCCGCCCCGGGGCGTCTTTGTGCGCTCCGGCTCCAGGCCGTCCGCCGCGTCCCTCCTCCCGCGGGCCCGGCGCGGTGCGGATCCGCCCGGGACAGGCTGCGCGGCGCGGGCAGGTCCCGGGGGCCGACTAGCGAGAGTCAGATGCTCTTGCTATTTATTACCAGGGTCATCACTTGCTTTTCCAGTCGCTGAAGACGCGGATTCACATCCCTGGGGGGCAGGGGGTGCACACAGCGGATGCCAGAGATTTGCCCTTTAAAGACTTCCAAAATGACGATGAGCGCTTCACAACGTTTTTGAAAAAGAACGTGTGACAAAAGCTGAATTACATAAAAGAAAAGCAAAATTAGTAAATTGCACTGCTCATTGGAAAAGAAAAAGTCTCACTAAGGAATAAAGAAGAGACCATAACCACAGATACCGTGAGGGCTTCAGAGAGCAGCATTCAGCCCTATCCCCCTAAATTGGAAAAATGGAAAAAGCCGAATGTCACCTTTCTTCTTTGAAGAATATAGTATTGTGTCCCACCGACCCCAAAGCTGACAATCATAGTGTCCTCGACGCTGTAAGGGGAGTTGAGGCAGGGCAAAAGCTCGTCTTCTACTTAACATAATTTATAGGATTGAGGGGTTGGGAAGTTTTAATTATGATTACTAGTTTTTGAAATGCATATCGTGTTTATTGAGTTCTTTCACAGACCCTGGCATGAATCCAGGGTGAATCATCAACCTATTGTTGGTTTGTTAATATTCTGTAAATGCTCATTGGTGTCCTTAAACCACACACTCTTCCTGGAGGAGTTATGATCTGTAATAGAATAATAAAGGGATAGAACATAGCTCAAGATAATTCATTCCTCTATTTTAAATTAAGTGATAATTTTCTCTTTGGAATATCTATTCAGATTATAATTTCTACACCCAATGGTTCCTTTTAAGAATAATTTGGACTCACAGATATTATTGAACCTGCTACCCAAGAGATCTAAAAACAAAATGGGTTCCTGCCATTACCTTTCTGTGTAGCTTTCAGCAAGAAATTTTTTTTTTTTCTTTTTCTTGTTGTGCCAACACATCCAGCCCCGCGTGTGTTTTTAGCAGCAGCCACCCTAATGGATGTAAGCCGGGTGCACAATTTAGATCCTTGAACTTCTCCCCTCCGATAATCTTAGTCTCTTCCTCTACCCCAAACCTTTATTTTAAAAAAGCTATAACTCCTACCTAACATCGACACCAGGCCGCCCATCCTCCAAACATCTTTTCCAGCGATTTGGTCGTTGTGCTCTTGTCCCAATTCCAACAATACTTTAACCCCAGTGGAATAGCGAATCCATTGTTCCTTCAATTTTTTCTCTTTTTAGGACTCTAAATCCTTCAATTTCGAGGGACTCATCCTTTGTGGTCTAGAGAGATGACCTAGATAAACAGTCTGTTTTCCCTTCATTTCTACCCATTGCTTTCTCCTCACCAACATTTTAAACCTTTTGAATTAATATGGCAGAACAAAAAATGACTACTTAGCTAAAATGACTAAACCACATTAAATACATTTCTGTTCTCTCATGTAAAATAAATGTTTTGCCCTATAATGTTTACATTAACTAATATTTCTTTTTTGCGACGGAGGTCTCACTATCTAGCCCAGGCTGACTTCATCTTTACAGGTATAAAATTATCATATTGTATCCAATAAATATGCACAAATATTATGTGTCAGTTAAAACTCCAGATAAAAAATTTTAATTAAAAAATAGTAAACCAAGCATCTTAGTATGTGCCTGTAACCCTAGTCACCTAGAAGGCTAAGGCAGGAGGAGGCCAGCCTGGGCTACATAGTGAGACCTTGTCTCAAAAAGACAAAAAAAAAAACCCAAGCCAAGCGCTGTGGTGCGTGCCTGTAATCCTAGCACTCAGGAGGCTGAGGCAGAAGGATTGCTGCGAGTTTGAGGCCAGCCTAGGCTACATAGTGAGTTCCAGGCCATCCTGCACTACAGAGAGAGACCCTGTCTCAAAAAAAAAAAAAAAAAAAAAAAAAAATCTGCCCGGGGGGTGGGTAATTTAATGTTCCTAGAGTGAATTTGCAAGCCTCAGTAACTGGAACTAGTCACATGGACTGATGTATCCTTTAAAAAGACAGAAAATTTGGGCGTGGTGGCACAGGCCTCTTATTTTAGCATTCTGGGAGGCTGAGGCAGGAGGATTGGAAGTTCCAGCCCAGCCTGGGTAACTTAGGGAGATCTTTTCTCAAAATAAAAAATAAAATAAAATAAAGAGCTGGGAATGTGGCTCAGTACAAAGGCCCTGGGTTCAATCCCCATACTAAAAAAAGAAAACAAAACAAAAAACAGGCATGGTGACACACTCTTAGGTAATCACAAAGATTTTCCATTTGGAAGGAAACAGTAAAAAAAAAAAAAAAAAAAATTACATTTAAAAAGTAAAATCTGGGCTGGTGAGATGGCTCAGCGGCATAGGCGCCTGCCCAGCAAGCGCGAGGGCCCAAGTTCAACTCGCGGAACCCACATACGAAAAAAGGGCCGGTGATATCGTTCAGCGGCATGGGCACCTGCTGGCGCGCGAGGTGCTGAGGACGACCCCCGGTAACCACAAAAAAATAAATAAATAAAAATAAAATCTGCTTTTCCCTCCTTCTCAGCCAGGCGTGGTGATGCACACCTGTAATCTCAGCACTTGGGAGGCTGAGGCAGGAAGATCGCCATGAGTTCAAGGCCAGCCTGGGCTACATAGTAAGACTCTGTCTCAAAAAAAATAAATGAATTAATTAACAAATTAGTTCTTTTTTAAAAATCTGTCCTTCCCTCTTCATCTCCAAACCTCAATGCCCTGAGAACCAGGCCCTTCAGGTCCTTGCCTTTCCACCTTCCTGAGTTCACTAATTACTGGCGCTTTCCAAAATCCTATTATTTTGGGAGGATGCTGAGTAGAGAAAACTGGTAGATTGATTTCTCATCTAAATGCTCAAAATACACAGTATAAAAACAATGAAAAATAACTGCAAGAGAACAAATGTTGGAAGTGACCCTGCACTTAGTTTCGTGGTTTTTTGGGGGGGTTACCGGGAATCAAACTCAGGACCTCATATTTGCCAGGCAGGTGCTGCGCCACTGAGCTAAATCCCTGGCCTCCCCTTGCTTACTTTGAAATGGTGTGGCACAGCTGGAGAAGGCAAGTTGTTTCTGGAAGAGGAATCTGTCTTCCAGGGTTCTTTCTCCTTTACCTTCAGACTCACAAATGCAGGCTGCTTTATTTATTTATTTTTTGAGACAGGGTCTTGCTATTTAGTTCAGGCTGGCCTTGAACTCATTATGGAGCCCAGGTTGGCCTCCAAACCGGGTGATTCTCCTGCCTCAGCCTCCCAAGTACTGGGATCACAGGCATGTGCCACCATGTCCAGCTGTAATGTGAGTCTGCTCTTGGCAAGGAAAGTCTTCCATGGGGATCCCTGCTTACAGACTCGGCTGCTGCCCTGCAGCCATCCAAAATGGCTCAGCTTTGGATTTTTTTTCAGCCTTAGATTTTAAAGTATCATGGTTTAAATACGATAAACATTTTTTTGGGGGGGTACCAGGAATTGAACTCAGGGCCTTATGCTTGCCAGACAGGCACTTGTGCCACTGAGCTATATCCCCAGCCAGTATCATGGCTTAAGGAAATTATTTTGTCCTGAGTCCAAGACAGTCTCTCCAGGATGTCACAGAAGTTATATAAGTTTTCTGACAGATACCAGGACTATTAATGTCCTTTATGATCATTAGGCATCACGGACACTGCTTGTCTGTATTTTTCAGTTCATATTATTTAATGGCACTTATCTAAAGGGTTAAAGTCTTTATAGGATCATTTGGCTGATCCTTAACTTGGCTAATTTACAAATAATTTCACAAATATCTTTAAGTCACCATTATTTGTCTACAAAGATCTGATTCAGTATGTGGAATCCGCAGATCGTAATAAATGTGATGTTGCTTTAACCAGATGTCACTCAGCATTTTCTTAGTTCTATCACGCCCTCAAATAAATGCAGTACACATTCATAATGTAGCCGAGGGATTTGGGGGGCAGCTGGGGATGGAACAGAGGGCCTCACACATGATAGTTAAGCACTACCACTGAGATGCACCCCCTGTCTTTTTATTTTTGTTTTTATTTGGTGAGACAAGGTCTTACTATGTAGCTCCAGGCTGGCCTGGATTACATGGTAATCCTCCTGCCTCAGCCTCCCAAGTGCTGGGATGACAGGTGTGTGCCACCACACCTGGCCAACAATCATTTTTAAACAGGACTAGGATGTAGCTCAGTGTGAAGGCCCTGGGTTCAGTCCCCAGTATGAAAAAATAATAATAATAAAAGGAAGGAAGGCCCCGGCATAATCCCAACATTTGGGAGGCAGAGGCAGGAGGATCACTGTAAGTTTGAGCCCAGCTACATACTGAGACCTTAGCTCAGAAAAAAACAGAAGGAAGGAAGGGAGAAAGGAAAGACTCACCACCCACTCGCTGCCCTTTGTTTTGGAGCCAGGACACGAAGGCATCACCCCAATTTTGGATGCTTCAGGGAGGGGGACCCAGTCTGTGGCCCAGCCCAGGGCGCTATCCTATAGTCTGCCGGGGGCAAGGGTGACGGACACCCTGCTGCTTCCTGGCTTTCCCTGATGAGCGGCAAAGAGGAAAAGGAAAAGTGCTTAGTGTTTCTTGGCCTGTAACATTTTTGCCATTTCTCTTTCTTTCTTTTTTTCTTTCTTTCACGGTGCTGAGGATTGGATCCAGAGCCTCCACATGGAGCCACAGTCCCAGCCCTTTTCTTATTTTTAATTTTGAGACAGGGTCTTGCTAAGTCACAAAATTTTCCAGGCTGTGTTTGAACTTGCCATCCTCCTGCATCAGCCTCCTGCATCGCACCTGGCTACTTCTCATAGTCTCGAAGCTTCCGGGATGCCTCTTACTAGGGGAGGAGTCACAAAGGAGTGGGTGGAACCACGGACACTACTGGGTCCAGATTTCCAAGATAAAATCCTGTCATTAACAGCCGACAGGTTCTATCCACCTGAGAGCCAAGCAGGGCACACAGCCGCAGCCCATTCGGGCCCCGTTTGTTCCCCTCTCCCCTTCACGCTCAATTCCATTTCACCCCAAAGGGAAGCAAAGGCAGGAGCAACCAAGGATATGGGTGGAGTCCTTCCACTCCCTGTGGCTATGGTAAGAACCCCCAGGCCGGGTACTTTAGAAAGAGCGTTTATGGAACTCACAGTTCTCACGTTCACCGCCATGGCCAGGGCATCGGCTCAGCTCATGGCAGATGAGGTGGCGCACACCTGTGATCCCAGCCCTTGGGAGGCTGAAGCAGGAGGATCTCTGCAATTATGAGGCCAGCCTGAACTACATAGCAAGACCCTGTCTCAGAAAACAAAATGATAAAAAATTTAAAAACTTTTTAAAAAAAGAGCGAGCCTAGAAGAGGGAGAAGTCACAGGAAGAGGCAGAGAGGCAGAGAACCCAGGTTCCCAGCAGGACCTTGCTAACCTCTTCGGGGTAGGAACTATAACCCAAAGGTGTCCCTCCAGGCCCCACCGCTGAGTTCCAGCTGCTCAGACATTGCCCACAGAGCCCGAGCTTCCAGCACTGACTGTACCCCGCGGCACCGTGAGCCACAGCCATGCAGGGCAGGGGGCCCGGGAGCACAAGCACTGCATCAGCCTGTGACTGTGACCCCGGGTCCTCTGAGCCACACACTGCCCTGCCCGGGGCTGGGGCAGAGGCGACAGAGAACAGGCGCGACCACGTCTTGGTGGCCCAGGGTCCAGAGCTCCAACAGAACCGGGGAGGGCCAGGCTCTGTCCCCAGCACCACGGTAGATATATGATTGAAACAAAAACCCGGCCTCGGCCCAGGGCAGGCGCCAGGCCTGGAGAAGGCGGGGGCGCGGGCAGCGAGTGGGCGCTGTGGCTTCCTCTCCGAGCAGGACATGGCACCCAGGGCGTCCGTGCCCAGGGTTCCCACGCCTCCCTTCTGGCCGTTGGGGCCTAGTGCTTTCAGGAAGGGGACAGTGATGCAGACGCACTCTGTCACCGCGCCAGAGGGGCTGGAACCGAGAAGGGGCGGGTGTGAGCTTCCTGAGCTTGGTGACCTGTGCGCTGTCGTCTTAGTCGTCTGTGGACGCCTTCTCTGAGTGTGTGGGGGAGGGGAGGGAGAGGGGGAGGGGAGAGGACAGGGAGGGCGGAAGAGACCCCTACAGAAGGAAGAAACCAAGCCAGGCATGGCGGCTTACGCCTGTAATCCCAGCATTCAGGAGGCTGAGGCAGGAGGATCGCTGCGAGTTCAAGCCCAGCCTGGGCTAGCTAGAGAGCAAGACCCTGTCTCAAAAACCAAAAGAAAGAAAGAGAGAGAGACAGAGAGAGAGACAGAGAGAGAGAGAGAGCGTGAGAAGAAACCACCGTGGGGCAGGCAGGGGCGCCAAGGACCCGCTGCCCAGGAGGTCCCCTCTGCAGAGCTGGCCTCATCCCTGTCCCCAGCTCTCCGCCCCGCCGAGCCCCGCGCAGGGCAGAGGGCCGGGCTCGGCGGCTCCGCTGCGCCCCCTGGCGGCCCCTGTGCCCACAGCGCCTGCCCCGCCCCGCGCGGCCCAGCTCCCTATCCCCGGGGCTGACACTGCACCCGGACCGGTCCCGGGGTCCCCGAGAGGGGGCGGTGCGCGTCCCGGGGGAGTCGCGGTCACACCGGCGGCGGCCTGAACCTCCTCCCAGTCCAGCGGCGTGACTCAGTCGGGGTCAGGGTTAGGGTTGACCGCACCGACGCCCCCGACAGCTGTTTTGTTGTTTTTGAAATGGGGTCTTGCCATGTCGCCCAGACTGGGCTCAAGAGGTTCTCCTGCCTCAGCCTCTCGAGTAGATGGGACTCCAGGTGCACAGCACTGTGTCCCATTGAGCCCCTGGAACGCTTCCTCCATCCCTCTCTTTCCTTCCCTACTGGGGAGTTACTGACAGTCCTGGGGATGCACCCAGGGGGCTCTCTACCACTGACACACAGCCCCAGACCTTTTTACTTATTTTTTATTTTGAGACAGGGTATCCCTAAATTCCAGGGAGTACTCAAACTCAGGATTCTCCTGCCTCAGCCTCCCTCAGTGCCAGGATTATAGGTGTGTGCCACCACACCCAGCAAGGGGCTCTAAGAAGCCCAGCAGTGGCCACCACCACCCAGCACATTCCCTAAAAATACCACCTTCTCAGGATTTTTTTTGAGGTGATGTGTCCACAGCTGTCAAGACGCACATCAAAAAGACATCTTAGGGCTGGGGGTGTCGTTCAGCAGGAGAGTGGGTGCCTAAGACATACAGGGCTGCAGGTTCCATCCCCAGCGCTGTCAAAAAGCAAATAAAAAGTCTTTAACAGCCTGGTGTAGGGTCACACGCCTGCAATCCCAGCACTCTGGGAAGCTGAGGCTGGAATATCACAAGTTCAAACCCAGCCTGGGTAACGTAGTGACTTCGTAAGACCCTGTCTCAAAGTTAAAAAGAAAAAGGTTGGGGATGGAACTCAGTGTGAAGGTCTTGGGTTCAATCCCCAGCAGTCCCCCCAACACACACAAGGAAAAGAAGAAAAGAAGAAAAAAAAGATGAGCAACTAAATTCAAAACTGAGGAAGGGCCGGTGAGATGGCTCAGCGGCGTAAGCGCCTGCCTTGCAAGCGCGAGGGCCCGAGTTCGACTCCCGGAACCCACATACGAAAAAGGGGCCGGTGATATCGCTCAGTGGCACGGGTGCCTGTTGGCGCGCGAGGTCCTGAGGTCGTCCCCCTGGTACCCACAAAAAAAAAAAAAAAAAACTGAGGAAAACATTTGTCTCCCACAAAATACACAAATTGACAATGAGCATGTGCAAAGGTGCTGGCCATCATGGGGTCTCTAGAAAACTGCAAATCACCAGGTGTGGTGGCACATTCCTGTCACCCTAGCACCAGGAGGCCGAGGCAGGAGGATCTAGAGTTTGAACCTAGCCTGGGCTACATAGTAAGACCCTATCTCAAAAAAACCAAACTAACCACACAAACAAAAAACAAAACACAAAACCCAACAAAATAAAAGAAAAACCTACCTACACAATTAAATACCACTTTACTCCCATTAAAATAGAATTACAAAACACCCCTAAACAAATGTGGGTGATGACATAGGAAATCAGAACCCTTGAATATTGCTGGGGGCTGTAAAAGAATACAACCATGGCGGGAACGGTTCGCAGTGTCTCAAGAGGTAAAATATAGTTAGGCTGCAACCTAGCCGTTCCTCCTGAGAATCTATCTCCCCCAAAAACCCATTTAGTTTTTTTTGCTTTGCTTTGTTTTGTTTTTCTAGACATGGTCTTGCTATGTAGTTTAGGCTGCCCTCAAACTCACTATGTAGCCCACGCTGGCCTCCAACTCTTGGTGATCCTCCTGCCTCAGCCTCCCAAGGACTGAGATTACACATGCGCCACCACACCAGGGCCAATTTGGTTTTACAGTGCTGAGAATCAAACCCAGAGCCTCATCCATGCTAGGCAAGCTACATCCCTGGCCCTGCCTAAGAGGATAGAGTGTGTAAGTCCACACAAGAACTTGTGCAGGAAGCTGGGTGTGGTGGTGCACGCCTGTAATTTGGGAGGCTGAGGCAGGAGGATCACAAGTTTGCACCCAGCCAGGGCAATTTGTGTCAAAATATAAAAGGGTTGAGGATGCAGCTCAGTGCAAAGGTCCTGGTTTTGACCCCCAGCACCACCCACCTACCCAGAGGTGTGCTGGCCACCTGCTGAGGGCAGGACCTGCTGCAGTGACAGGGTGTGGAGCTTGGCCAGGGTGTGACCAGGCATCAGAAACGACAAGCAGGGGTTAACACTGCAGCCATTGCTGGGGCAGTGAAGCAGCAGGATACAGGGGAAGGGGCTGCAGGGCGCCGAGTGCATAGGATTCTGGGGAGGTGGCAGCAGGGCCCCAGACAGACCGCCAGCGCCACGGCCAGTGCCTGGGCAGCACCACTGCACCCCGGCTCCTTCAAAGCTCGACTACACTGTCTTGCTTACTTCCTCAGTGTCAGGACACAACCCCAACACCCAGAAGAGAAGGAGGACGGCTTTGTTTCATCTCAGTTCATACAGCTTTCAGTCCACCAACGCTGGCTCCAAGGCAGGGCGGGTGGCAAAGGAGAAACAGTCCCTGGCAGGGCAGGCAGGAGGCAGCCAGCCTTCTTCCTTCTTCCCCTTTGATTCTGTGCAGGCCGCATGCCTATTGGTTGGTGCCCCCCACACCCAGGGCGGGGCTTCGCTCTTCAGTTAATCCACCATCTGCACCCAGAGCCATGCTGAGCCAATCAATGGACTAATCCAGTATCGCACCCATGACCCAGTATCACAAGCCCATGACCCGGCCCCCTCCCAAAGCCCCCGAGTGCCTGAGGCTTTGGGGGACATCTAGATAAGAGCCACAACACTCTTTATACCTACTAGGATGGCCATAGTTGTAAAAATGGAAAACAACAGTACTGGGTATGGTGGTGCAGGCCTGTCATCCCAGCACTCAAGAGGCTGAGGCAGGAGGATTGCAGTGAGTTTGAGGCCAGCCTGTGCTACATAGCAAGACCCTATCTTAAAAAACAAACAAACAAAGAAAAAGAAAAATTCCCCTCAATAAGTGAAGCAGAGGGACAAGGGTGCAGCTCAGGGTTAGAGCCCGTGCTTGGGTGGGCAAGGCCTTGGGTTGGATCCCAGCATAATTCACGGACCAGGCTGGGCTGGCAGCGCACACCTGCATTGAACCCTACTGAGCTATGCACCTAATAACAGCTGAAATGGGAAGTTTCCTTTCCAAGACCTCACAACCACTTAAAAAGCCCCAGAGGAGCTTGTTTTGTGCAGTGGCTTCTCCCTCGCAGCATCAGTGCCCGAACAGGGATGGGACTCTGGTGACGCTGCTGTCCCTTAGGGCTGAGCGCGGTGGCCAAGTGAGGGTGCTGGACGGTGCCTGTCATCAGCACGCGCCTGTCTGAGGGACACCATAGGGGACTGTGGAGGGTTTTAATTGCTCCTGAATGAACGCACTTTCTCCTCACCCCTGGGGCTCCAGGTGTAATTACTACCTTAGGTCACAGATGCAATGGAGTCCACTGTCACCCTGGGCCCTATGGACAGCAGCCCTCGTTACCCACTTTGCCGGGTCCCTTACAGGAGACACCCCAGATGCCCCCGGCCAGGTTGGCCTTGCAGGGCAGTTGCGTGGAGCGATGCCAGCTCCACTGGGTCCCAATGACAGGGTCCCTGCTCCCTTAGGCACAGGGGGCTCTCAGTGGTGGGGAAGCACGGAGGCCCTCGGGAGCGACTAGGGTAGAGGAATTTTCCAGAAAAGGTGAGAATCGGGAAGCCGGGTGCCTGCGGTAGAGATGGAGGGCGGGAGGTTTGTGGGTTAGGGCCGTGGGCAGGCGGCCTGTGGCTGCCAAGAGCTGGACGGGGCCGGTGACATAGCTCAGTGGCATAAGCACCTGCCCAGCAAGCACAAGGTCTTGAGTTTGACTCCTGATACCCACATAAAGGAAAAAAAGGGCCGGTGACATCGCTCAGCGGCACAAGCGCTTGCTGGCAAGCGTGAGGTCCTGAGGTCGACTCCCGGTACCCACATTAAGAAAAAAAAAAAGAGCCAGGCCAGCGCTTGCCAGACAGCGGGGCTGGTGGTGCTCACTTCCCAACCCCACAGAACTAGAGACTGGCCATTTCACAGGAAATCTTAAAATTGTTTTTCAATTTTGCCCTTGAGTGGTGGTGCATGCCTGCAATCTCAGCACTGGGGAGGCTGAGGCAGGAACATGGCTGAAATTTCAAGGCCAGCCTGGCTATAGTGAGATCCTGTGTCAAAAAACAAAAACAAAAGCCAATGCCAGGCTTGGTGGCACAAGCCTATAATCCCACCGCTTGGGAGGCTGAGGCAGGAAGATCACTGAGTTTGAGGCTAGCCTGAGCTACATGGTGAGTTCAAGGGTAGCCTGAACTACAGAGCAACACCCTATCTCAAAAAAACCAACAAAACTAAACACACAAAAATCTACACACCGGGCTTGGGTATCACTCAGTGGTGAGCACTTGCCTGCCATGCATGAGGCCCCAGATTTGATCTCTAGCCTGCCAACAAAAAACCAAAACCAAACAAAAGAATATTAGTGCCTGTTTTTTTTGTTTGTTTGTTTGTTTGTTTTTTTATGGTACTGGGGATTGAACCCAGGGCCTTTGCACTGAGCTATATCGCAGTTGTAATTTTTATTTTGAGACAGGGAGGGTCTCACTAAATTGCCTAGGTTGGACCAGAAATTGTGATCTTCCTGGCTCAGCCTCCCAGACTGCTAGGATTACTGACATGGCAGCACCTCACTAAGCGTTAATCCCTTTTTTTTTTTTTTTTAGTCCCCAGGCTGACCTTAAACTCGTGGTAACCCTCCTGTCTCAGCCTCCCATGCTGGGATTACAGGCATGCAGCTGCCTGAGCTAGCATTTTTAAAACCACATGAATTCATGAATTCGTCTCCTCCTCAGGTCACATGAATCCCTCTGCATTGTCCTGATTTCAGCAGCTGCATGGCCGAGGTCAGCATGGGCCCATTTTACAGATGGGAACGGAAGCCCAGCTCTGTAGGACCCAGAGTCCCCACCCTGTTGCCCAGCTGTGCCTTACTGCCCCTGAGCTGCTGCTGCTGCTGCTGCGTGGCTCCTGAGGGCAGAGAGGTGCTGCGACCCAGAGCTGCACCCGAGGGCCTGGGTACCCACTACCACTGGTGGGCTCAAGGCAGTCCTTCCACGGGTGCAGCTGGGGGCACGGCGTCAGCCCCACTCAGCTGTCAGCACAGGGACATGCACCCGGGGGTTGAGGCCCCAGGGAGCCTGGCTGCTCTCCACTGTGGCATCCTGGCACTGCCTGGTGGGCACCAATCCAGTGCCCATCCATGTCACATACTCCAGAGCCAGGGTCAGGCAGTCCCTAGAGGACACTGAGCCTGGGGTCCCCAGACCCTGGCTTCCCTGTCTGGGGCTGGCCGAACTGGAGAAGCCATTTCCTTTGTTCTGCTGCTGAGGTCCAGGGATACACAGGTTGGAAAGCAACCAGATACTGTGATGAGAGAAAGGACTGAACACACAAAGCAAGCAGAGAGCAGACAAAGCCGTGCACTTTTAGCTGGGTGTGGTGGCACACGCCTGTCATCTCAGCACACTAGGACGCTGAGGCAGGAGGATCTCAAATTCGAGCCCACCTTGGGCAACTTGGTGACTTAATGCGATCCTGTCTCAAAAGTAAAAAATAATAAAAAGGGATGGAGATGTAGCTCAGTGCAAAGGGCCCAGGTTCAATCCCCAGTACCACAAAAATAAGTATGTAAAAAAACACTTTTAAGTTCCTGTAAACGCACGTGATTTGTAGATAAATTTAAGATCCTCGGTCTGTCCTACGGTTTGCACTAATGGCTCTCTGGAAACCTGGCACAAATGTGCCTGTCCTACTTGGGACAGGGCCCCAGGCAGAGGGCCCCACCTGCAACCTGGGCCAGCAACGTCAGTGCGTCCACATCAGGACGTACAGGGAGTGGATGCCCTCACCTGGGCCTGGTGTGCCCAGCTGCAGTGGTGGCAGCCTCTGCCCTGCCAGCCCAGCAGCCTGGGTCCCACGGATTGCCGTGGTGTCTCTGTGCTTGTGCCCTGATGTTAACACTAAGCCACACCTGCACTCTGGGAGGCTGAGACAGGACTACAAGTTTGAGCTCAGCCTGAGCAACTCAGTGAGCCCATCTAAATGCGAATGTAACTCAGTGCGAAGATGACAGGTTCAACTCGTGGTGCTGCCCCCCCAAGATACCTCCCCCCACAGACAAGAAAAAACCCATAATGCTAACTTGGGGGCTTAAAGTAGGGTTAAACAAAATCTTTTGGAGACAGGCTGGCCTGGAACTCGCAGCAATCCTTCTGTCTCAGCCTCCTGAGTGCTGTTATTACAGGTGTGCGCCACCTCCCCTGGCTCATCTACTATGGGGCTGTGCTCAATGACCTACCTTCCCTCTAAAATCAGTCTCAGATCTTTACACGCTCGACAGCTGCACCCCATTAGATTGGCTTGTGCTCATGGAGATTCGTATGGGTAGATTACGATGGCTGTGACTTGTCACTTTGACTAGGGTCCTGTCACCCACCCCAACATCAACGCAGCTATCACTGTGAGGCCGTTTGTCAGTAACTTGTTTTTTCGGTGCTGGGGTTTGAACCCAGGCCCTCACACATGCCAGGCAAGCAGGCCCCAAGCCCACACATCAGCAACTCGGCCCAGGGCAGCCCCCCCGTGCTGGAGCTCCTGCTGCTCAGCGCCGGTCCTTGACATTCAGCGTCTCCTAGTGCTTCTGTTTTGTGAAGGGTCTCGCTACGCAGCCCAGGGTGGCCTTGAATTCAGCACTCCTCCTGCCTCACTATCTTGAGTGCTGGGGTTGCAGATGTGCGCCACATCTGGCGGGGTCAGCCCTAAAGTCTGTGGTTCTGATGGGGGTGTTAAATCTTGACTGAAGGTGCCGTAAGTGCGCGTGTCCACAAGAGGGCGCCTCAGCTCCCAGACCACACACTGAATTCTAGTGCTTTCTGCAATGTGGGGTTTGTGTGTCCAGTGAGGCAGACGCCAGCTACGGCTAACTACCGAACGTTTGCGAGGAGGCTGGAGAAGGCACGGAAACGTTTTGGTGATATGGGGGACTGAACTACACTGAGCCGCACAACCACACTTTTGATGTTTTGACACTGACATCAAATTGCCCAGGCTGTCCGGAGTAGCTGGGGTCACAGGCATGCACCACCACACCCAGGAGGGGAGAAGAATTAATCCAAACAGGGTTCCAGGATGCCCAGACGCCTCCTTCCCCAGAGCGTGCTTCCCATCGCCCTCGCCGGCTCTGCCCACAACAGCGGCTCAGCCGGGTGTGGCCCTGGTGCGCACAGCTACATGGCACAGGACCCAGATGCCGCCACGCTTCCGGCCACCCGTGAGCAGCAGCGCTCGTGCATCTTCTCCCAGAGATGCCAGAGACCCTGGGGGACGCTGCCCCGCCCAAGCACACACACAAGTGCCCTCCCCAGCCACCCCCTCGTCTGTCTTGGTTTTTGCTTTTGAGAGCCGGTCTGTGTAGCCCAGGCTGGCCTTCGACTCTACACACACAGTTCTCGGGGGGCACTGGGGCGTTTATTTTGCAGCAGAACCACTGGGAACCTGGCCAGGGACATACACGGCTCCGGACACGGTGGGACATGAGGTGACGAGCGCGGTGATCAGTGCTGGGGTCACGGGCTCCGGGTGATCCCGCTGGCGGCTACAGAAGCGGTGGCGGGAGGGGACCTAACTGCGGGGCCCAGGCCTGGGCACCAACCTGCCTCAGCCTACTTGCCCAGGGGGCTTCTGAAGTTGCGGCCGGCGAACTTGGCCTTGCTGCCCAGCTCTTCCTCAATCCTGGGGAGAGAGGGCTGGTTAGAGCCTGGGCAGGGTCCACACGGCAGCAATGAGCACCGGATGGCCCGAATCGTGCGCGGCCCTGCTCCCCAGGCTCCCTCCTACCTGAGGATCTGGTTGTACTTAGCCAGGCGCTCGGATCGGCATGGCGCGCCGGTCTTGATCTGGGGAGAGAGGGGTCGCGTTGGCGGGCGGTGGGCACTGTGGGAAGGGACGGTGCCCATATAGGAGCCCCAAGAGGCTGAGGTCTGAGAAGCCCCAAGTTCCTGTGCCACTCAGCTCTTACCTGCCCAGTGCTGAGCCCCACCACCAGATCGGCGATGAAGGTGTCCTCCGTCTCCCCAGACCGGTGTGACACCATGACACCCCAGCCGTTGGACTGCGCCAGCTTGCACCTGGAGGCCAGGAACCGTACAGATGCTGTGCCTCAGTTTCCCTCGGCATAGCCACCCTGGGCAGGAGCTAAAGCCTCAATGCCTGGCTTTATCAAGGGCAGAGCTTGGAAGCCAGGTGTGGTGGCACACACCTGTAATCCCAGCACTCCGGAGGATGAGGCAGGAAGACTGCCAAGAATTTGAGGCCCGCCTGAACTACACAGGGAGACAACCCCAGGGGGCAAGGCAGGAGTCCCACCCCTTCCCATCATGCCCCAGGGTTGGAGTCCAGAAGGGCCCTTCCCAGCATTCATGCACAAGCCACACTGTCCATGTGACACGAGGCTATAATCAGCCAGGATCACCACCACCACTCCACACCCGGGCCAGCCTCATGGTGCCATTGCCTATGTTTAAGGCCACCTAGGGAAGCCAGCCCCGGACACTCACGCCTGCAGGGACTCGGTCACAGAGCCGATCTGGTTGACTTTGAGCAGCAGGCAGTTGCAGGCCTTCTCATTCACGGCCTTGGTGATGCGCTTTGGGTTGGTCACTGTGAGGTCGTCACCCACCACCTGGATGCCAGCGCTGGCCGTGAACTTCTGCCAGGCGTCCCAGTCGTCCTGGTCGAAGGGGTCCTCGATGGACACCACTGAGGAGGGAGAGCCACAGTTGCAGGGCGTGAGCCGGGCCAATGACAGTGACACCCCCACAGCTCCCATCACCACCTACCCCTGGCTCTCGGTGCCCGCAACCTGCTCTTTTCCTAACAGGGGAACACTCACCCACATGGGGGTTTGAGTCTGGTACCAGGCGTGCAGCTCAGTGCTGAGGCCCAGCATACTCGAGGCCACGGGTTTGACCCCCAGATAAATTTTTATCTTTTAATAAAGCAGAGTCAGATGTGGTGGCTGTAATCCCAGTATGCAGAAGGCTGAGGCAGGAGGATTGCTTTGAGTTCGAGGCCAGCCTGGGATATGTAGCTCCAGGCTACCCTGAACTACATATTGAGATCAAGCTCAAAAAATAAAGAAGCTGGGGATAACACTACACACCCAAAAACCCAGCACTTGAGGAGGCTGAAGTAGAAGGATCCCAAGTTCAAGCCCAATCTGGGCAATTTAATGATTCAGAGACTTAGTCTCAAAATAAAAATAAAAAAGGGCTGGGGATGTAGTGTAGTGCAAAGGTCCTTGTTCAATTCCCAGCGCCACCAAGAGAAAAAGCGAAAAGAGAAAGGACAATGGTTACAAAGTATAATGAAGTACAGAGTCTGGAGCCCAACACCCAGGCCTTGATTTCTGCTCCAGCATTTGCTGTGTGCCCCTGGGCCAATTATTAAACCACCCCGTGCCTCTGTTTCCCCTCTCACAACCCCCGCCCGGGTCCCCACAGGTCCTGCTCACCTGGGTAGTCCTTGATGAAGGACTTGTAGAGGTCGCCCAGCTGGTTGGGTGTGATGTACCTGCCGGGGTCGTCAGGGGACTTGAAGTCCAGGTCGTACTTCCCGGACCGGAAGAACTCGGACGCGGCCACATCCATTCCAATGACCACCTTGTCCGTGTAGCCGGCCTTCCCGATGGCAGTCTTTAGCAGCTCCAGGGCTGGGGACATGGGTGACAGGGGTCACAGGTGAGCAGAGGGCAGCAGTCACGCAGGGACAGGAAAGGAAAAAGCAGCAGGGGCCTGGCCCTGCTAGGCCTCGGGCACTGCCCCATGGGAGACTTGCAGCCGCTCCTGGAAAGCAGCCTCCTCATGGCAAATGCTCCCAAATCCAGGGCCCAGGGACAGCTGCACAGCCCAGGAGACCAGGACAGTCACAGCGAGCAGCTGACACCAGCTGTCCCCAAGCCAAGTTTAAATAAAGCCCAGGCTGGGAGCCAGAAGGGAGCCCCGGTCAGCCAGGGCCACCTCTGGGCCGTGCCAAGGGCCAGGTGCAGGGCTGTCTCCAGTGGCCGCTCCTGGCCCCATGGCCCCTGTCTGGCTAGGGTCGGACCATGAGAACGTGCTTTTGGATAGACCCTGAAGAGGGCCGCCTCATGCAGGTAACCTAAATACAGGCTGAGCATTTTCTCTCACTAGCTCCCCTTGACGGGATCAGAAATACGCTTCACCGTGGCTTATCCGCTTAAAATAAAGAGCTTTGGCCTGGGCACAGAGGCACAGCCTGAAACCCCAGCCACCTGGGAGGCTGAGGCAGGAGGATTACAGGTTTGATGGCAGCCTAGGCAAATGTGAGAGACCCTGTCTCAAATCTTAAAAATGCCCTTGGATCCTGCCTGCGGGTCTTGAGCCTGCCCAGTGTGGTGTGCGAGGTGGCCGGAAGGGGGACAGGCCATTACCTTCCTTATTCTCCAGGATGTTGGGCGCGAAGCCTCCCTCGTCGCCCACGTTGGTGGCGTCCTTGCCGTACTTCTCCTTGATGACGTTCTTCAGGTTGTGGTAGACCTCGGCCCCAATGCGCATGGCCTCCTTGAAGCTGGCCGCGCCCACGGGCAGGATCATGAACTCCTGCATGGCCAGCTTGTTGCCGGCGTGCGAGCCGCCGTTGATCACGTTGAAGGCCTGGGGCCAGGCAGGGTGGGCAGGTCAGCGGGGCAGCCACGTCAGCTCTCGCTCACCCCCACAAGCACAGTGTACCCGTCACCCGCCCGCCACAAGTCAGAGGCCCCACCCAGGGAGATCTGGCCACCCGCTTAAGGCGCAGCCTGAGGCCGAGACCCCCGTGAGGCAGTGACGCCCCCAGCCCCTCACGTAAGTTCCCTGGCCCACTCACAGGGACTGGCAGGATGACCTCAGCATTGCCGGCCAGGTCAGCGATGTGGCGGTACAGGGGCACCCCCTTCTCCACAGCACCGGCCTTGCACACCGCGAGGGACACCCCCAGGATGGCATTCGCCCCAAACTTGGCTGCAACGCAAGGAAGTGAATCAAACCATCTCTTTTCCTGGGGACAGGACGCAGGCCCTTTGCAATGAGCTAGGCCCTCAGCCCTTTCCTGTTTTTGGGACAGGACCTTGGGGACTCACTGCATGGTCCAGGCTGGGCTTGATGTCAAGATCCCGCTGGCTGAAACCTCAGGTATTTCTTCCTCGCCTGTCTTTCTCCCGCTGGCCTCGGGCCTATGCTCGAGATTCTTCTCTCTTCCCTGTGCAGACCCACCCGCGGCCCTCAGACAAACTCGTGAACTCTACCGATGCCGGATTACAGAGGGCAACCTCTCATCTTTATTTGTGGTGCTGGGGATTGAACCCAGGGCCTCACAAGTGCTAAACAAGCCCTCTACCACTGAGCCACATACTTAGCAAGAGAACAACCAGTTCAAAGATTGGTGTCACCTGGTCATGCTCCTGGCATGTAAAACATCACTTTTAAACTGGGTGTGGTGGCGCATGCCCACACTCCCAGCCTCGGGAACATCACTGTGAGTGGGAGGCCAGCCTGAACTACAGAAACCACCTCAAAGTAACAATAAAACACAGAAAAGGAATTTTTTAAAGCAAAGAAACGGGAAGAAGCCAGACTGTCACCAAGTTCCTTCCCAAGGGTTTTGCTGACGGAGCCCGCCCCCAGGGTCCCCCAGTGGGCACTCACATTTGTTCTCTGTCCCGTCCATCTCGATCATCAGCTTGTCGATCTTCTCCTGCTCCACGACGTTCAGTTTCTGGAGGGAGAGGGGAGGCTGAGGCCTGTGCAGCCTTTGCTCCCCGCTGTGGGCTCCACGGGACTCTGGAGTCTAAATCAGTCTGCGCCCGGTGTTAGTTTCACAGGCAGAAGGCAGACGGGGCCTTGGGGGTGGGCCGAGGGCTGAGCTCCGTGGGCCTGGGCTCCACCCAGCACCAAGAGAAAACGGGGAGACATAAAGCCACCTCCACCTTTAAGGGTATCAGGCCTTTGTCTCAGCCAACACCGAGGGTCCCCCTCAGACTCCAAGGTCACCTCACACACCAGCTGGAGGAACACATACATAATAAAGCCCACTGTTTGAAGCTGGGCCTGTGAAGGCTGGCTCTGTGGCTGCCTCTTGCCGAAGGCCCATGCTCACAATCTTATCCTCTGACAGGATACATGATTTGTTTTTCTGAGACAGCGTCTCACTATATAGCTCATGCTGGGCTCAAACTCTTAGGGATCCTCCTGCCTCAGCCTCCAGGCACGTGCTGGGATTACAGCTGTTCATCACCACGTCTGGCCCTGGGTACTTGATTTCTGCAGGGAGCCCAAAATCATTTAGCAAAACATTCGATGATTGATCAAATGGGTATTGTGGTGAAGACTCTAAAGTAATAAATCTGATATCTTGAAAATTGGCTCTGAGTAATATTTTTCACAAAACCCAGCAAATTTTAAAAAATCAATCATAATACACGAGTATATAAATGTTTTCTTTATATAAAAGCTAAAACATGAAGGCTAGGTGTGACAGTACATGCCTGTAATCCTAGCTATTGGGAGACTGAGGCAGAAGGGTGGGTGACAGCTGGGGGAATGGGGGCTACACAGCAAGACTACCTCAAAAAATAAATCGCCTCTGACTCTATCACGCCATGCTGACAATCTGGTATCTGTTTTACACAGCATCGTTGGAAACAGCAGTTGCCCAGGCAGGCAGCTCGGAGGCCAGTCATTGCCAATAGCCCAGGCGCTGCGTGTTCCCCCAGGGGATGTTGTGCCATGCAGGGCACCAAGGGACAAAGAACAAGGTGTGTGTGGAGGCGTCCAGGGGACGGGATTAGGGAGCACACACAGGCAGAGTGGAGCCAGGAACTTCTTCCTCTGGGCATCGGGTGGAGAGGGGCCAATTAAAGCGTGCCACAGAGACCAGGCCAAAATAAGCAAGGGAGGACAGATGACAAGGGAGCACCTCGCCTCCCATCAGTATGCGGGGTGAAGTCGGGGGACAGGTGTGCAGGACAGGGTGGTGTGGGCCGAAAGAAGGGCCCCTGGGTCTCCTACAGCAGCTCTGCTTCTACCTGCCGCACAGACTGAAGTTACAAGCAAGATTTCTTTTTTTTTTTTGGTGCTGGGGATGGAAGCCAGGCCTCCCTGCTGTCACAGAGCCCCAGCCCCAGCCCCTTGAGAGAATTTTTCTGGGGAGTTGAGGTCTTGTGATGTTGCCCAGGCTGGTCTGCAACTCCTGGGCTCAAGCCATCCGCTTCCTTCAACCTCCCTGGTGGCTGGGACTACAGGCATGTGCCACCACGCCCAACCACAAGGAGGTGCAGTTAACAAGAGCTTCCCTGTGAGAAACGAGCCAGCACCAAGTGCATGAAAAATTCCCAAGCTCTGAAGTCACTACGGCCAATAAATACCTCCTTCACCCCTGAAAGACCCACTCTTCAAATCTGGCCCTTAATTCCCGAAGCGTCAAGAGAGTTGCAGGGGGGCAGGCACGGCGGCGCACACCTGTAATTTCAGCACTCTGAGGCCTGGGCTACATAGTGAGACCTTGTCTCAAAAACACCCAGCCCCTTCCACAATAAGGTAGTTACAGGGAAAAAAGCCAAAAGTGGAGACAGCTCCCACTCCAGGCGCTGTCAGACGTGGGCACACAGGTGAGGGTTACATCATGCACGGATGCCTGGCATGCGCCACGCGCTGGGATCTCCCGGCTTCTGCAGCTCTCAGAATGAGCTCCTCTGTGAACAGGAGGGGCCCCGGCCCAGGACTGGTTTTGGTGGCACTGACGGGCATTGGTGGCCGGGAGGCAGGTCCTACCTTGCTAACCAGGGCAGGTGCGATAGTGTTATTGATGTGCTCAACGGCCTTTGACACACCTAGAAGGAATCATCAATCAATTACTGACGCAGTTAAAAATACAGGCTTGAGCAGCGCTGCTGGAGAACCCCTGAGGCTGCGGGCTGGAAGCCCCTGGGACCTCTGCCTACGCCCCCAGAATTGGATTTCGGCCCAGTCTGAGCGCTTGCACCTCGGACCCCACAGGTTAGAGCCACACAGGAGCAGTCCTTGCGTATCTGAGGGGGTTAGTGTCACGCCATGCACCAGGCCATGGCTGGCACATTACCTGCGTGCACAGGGCTGGTGCCAGGAACTCATTGACATACTTAACGGGTCTGGAGACGCCTGCCCCGCCGGGAGGACAGAGTTGAGAGAGTCAGAAAAGTGGAGGGGACAGACAGTGAGGAAACACAAGACACAGCAGCAGGGGCCAGGCGCGCCTTCCTCAGACCCCACCCCCAGTCAGTGACCATCGCAGCCAACGGACAGGGCCACAGCGGATGCTCAGGGACAGCAGACAGGCAGCCTGAGTGCCAAGGCCTTTGCAGACCTGCGCTGCCGCCCCTGCCATCTCAGCAACGTGGATGTGCTGCACCTGTGCCTAACCCCGGGGAGATGTCACCCTGGGACAGGCAGGGTCTCGCCCGTGTGCTGTGCTGCTCTGCTGCGACTTGGCCAGCAAGTGCCATCTACAGATGAGCAGGCTGCACTGGGCTGGGCCGGTGCCTGCAACTCAGTCAACAAACCACAGTGGCTTTCAGCAGCCCCACCCCTCCCTGGAGAAAGGGAACCCCGTCCTGAATGTCAGGTCACGTATCCCCTTTTTCCTGCTCCAAGGAGGCAAGATGAAATAGCAACACATGGAAATAGGATGCCACTGTCCCCAAAGCCGCTGCGTGTTCACCACTGCCATCCTGAGTGCATCTCCCAAGGGCAGCCCCAGCCTCACCCTTGCCCAAGTAGCGGGTCTTGTCATTGTCACGCAGCTCCAGGGCCTCGTAGATGCCAGTGGAGGCCCCGCTGGGCACAGCAGCTCGGAAGAGACCTGGAGGAGGGGAGAGAAATGGCAGCTAAGAAAGATGGCTCGCTCCCACTCACAGATGGCAGCTGTCGCTGGGAGATGCTCTCACTTCTACCAACTGGGAAGTTCTAGTGGCCCATTATTCCTGCCCTCTGGGTTTTATGATTCTTCAGTGCAGACACCGCCTCGACAGATGGACGCCTCTAGTTTAATAAAATGATCCTGAGCGGAGCTTCTAGAACTTTCATGCACCCACAGACCACCTGGAGACCTTGCTAAAATGCAGATTTTAGCTGCGCATGATAGTGCAGGCCTATAATCCCAGCACTCGGGAGGCTGAGGCAGGAGGATTGCCAAGAGTTCAAGGCCAGCCTGAGCAACACACTCAGACCATGTCTCAATAATTCAAAGATCAAGCAGGTCCCATACGTGAGGGGCACTCACAGCATCCCAGGAACCCTGGGAATTTGGCATGAAGCATTCGCCCAGGAGAAACTGGGCACCCAGGAGAAACTGGGCTCTCCGAGGCAGGCAGAGGCAGGACTGGGGGTGGGGAAGAGCAGGCGGAAGGAAAGGGGTGGGCTCTGTCAGGGCTGAGTTGACAGTGACTCAGCTCTGACTGGCAGGTCCTGGGCTGCTGGGTCTGGGTGCCTGCCAACCGTGCACCCACAGAGTCTACTTATGAAACAGCTGGGCACCGCTGGAGGACATGGGCCTGGAAAGATGCTAGATTTTCTTAAAGTTTTTTTTGAGACAGTCTCTCGAGTTGTCCTGGCTGGCCTGAAACCTGCAATCCTTCTGCCTCAGCCTCCCAGGGAGTGTGCAACACTGCCCAGGCTTTCAGTAAAAGCTTGTAGGAAGGCCCACTCTAAGGTGTCTTACATAGGAAACTTTTCCTAGGAGACACAGTCAGGTAGAAAGGAGTACCTCCGCGCTGTTCCGAAGCCCAGAAGCACACTTCCCTGGATCCCTGGTGCAGGCACAAGCCCCAGGCCAGACGCCAGCACGGGATCACACAGGCCGGGGCTCCCGACAGCCTCCTTCCCCATCGAGGGGAAGAGCTCACCCCGTCACAGACCAGGGTCATAGCAAGCTGTGCAGCCAGCAAGGCATGATGGGTCCTTTTAGGGACAAAGCTCAAGATGTCACGTTACTGTCCTGACTCAGTGACCTGGGAGCCACCCTACGTTCTAATGGAAGCCCGAGGCGAAACTCCTGTCACCGCCTCCCCAGGGTCACAAATCATCAGCTCGCATTGCAGGAACACTTTTCCTTCCCCAAAGCGCTGCAACTGTAAGACCATTTGTTTATTTGCTCACTTACGGACTGACTTTAGGACAAGATCTGGCTGCGTAGTCCGGGCTGGTCTTGAACTCCTGCGCAGTGGGATCACAGGCGCGCGCTATGGCGCCCGGCTCAGCGAGACCCATTGTTAAATGGAGCGGGGCAGAAGGAGCTGCGGACACCAGGGCGGCACGTACCTTTGGAGGTGTAGAGGTCAACTTCAACAGTGGGATTCCCACGAGAGTCAAAGATCTCTCGGGCGTGCACCTTGAGAATAGACATGTTGGGTTTCTGTGGAGAAACAGTTCATTATTTACATAGATAAGCAAAGCATGTGCTCATTCATTCTAGGGGTCACTTCTGGGGGCCCCTGGACCCCACTGTGCTAAACACTGGATACAGGAAGCCTTGACAGCGCTGGAAAGCAGGGGACTCCGTCCTTTAAAGAGGTCCGGGGCCCTGGAGGTAGCTCAGGGTAGGGTCTGGCCAGGTGTCGCGGCTCCAATCCCTTCGCTGTGGACAGAACAGCATGTTGCAGTCTGGGGGCGCAGCTCAGAGGCAGAGCTCTGAGCACGAGCTGCCCGTGGTTCAATCTCCGGCACCAATAGAAAAAATAAGCAAAATAGAAACACCCAGCCCTGGAAGGCCTCACCCTGAGCACTCAGGCCTTGTTCTATGAGCAGGGACAGCCCAAGAGCCGTGGACTGGGAAGAAACCAAACTTGGCGAGAAAGATGAACGTGGAAGCCATGCAGAGCTGCTTTCAAGTGGGTCACTGTCACCAGTTAACAACGGGGCTTGTCATGGGAAAGGAGAGGGAACAAGAACAAATAGTAAAGGGAGCCAGGACATGAAGGTCACAGCAAAACCACGTAGGACAAAGTCAAAAAGGGAGAAGCCAAGACAAAAAAATAGCTTTTGCATGACAGTGACTAAAAGTTTGGGCTGTAATTCATCACAGGAAATCTGCAGTAGCAAAGTAGGCTGGACCGACAGAGGTTTGATAGTTAGAAATTTGAGTCTAAGGGTCAGGAATAAACAGTTCCTTGGTCTGTGATCATTGCTACTGCCTTTTTTGGGGTCTTACAAACTTCAAACTATTTGGGTCTTTAGCAAAATGTTATACATTTGGGACATCTCATTTTATTTCCTTCAAAGGGCATTTTACTGTATTTGAAAAACTTAAGTGTGAAATGTTATGATTTGTAAGTAGAGGAAAGATTCTATCTTTGAACACCAAGGGAAAAAGTTTCCTTTAAAAACATTAAAAAAAAAAAAAAAAAAAAGGGAAACTGGGCGTGGTGGCTCATGCCTGTAATCCCAGCACTTTGGAGGGTGAGGCAGGAGGAGCCCCACGAGTTTGAGGACAGTCTGAAATACACAGGGAGATCCTGTCTCAAAAAAAGAAAAATGAGGAAAAAAAAGAGAAAAAAGCATCTGCAGCAACAAAGAGGAAATAAGTCCTCCAAGAAAGCCCATTTATTACTTTTTTTCCCTTTGGGGTGCTCCAAAAATAATCAATTTAGCTGTATAACTAAGGTGGACAAGGGAAGCTGAACTGGTGCTCATTGTCTAGGGGAGCTCTCGGGGACACCTTCTCTGGAATGTTCTGTGGCGGGAAGTGGCACCATTTTTTTTTTTTTTTTAAAGTTTCGAAACACTTCTGTGGTTTTGTCCTCTGTGTAACAATGGAGTCCTATTCATCGAACAAGAAAAAGGTATCTAGTTTTTATCTACCATGTTCTGAAAGGCCAATTTGTTCATGAACACATTCTTGAGTTTTAAAATTCTGGTGGAGTTTGCCTAAACTGGGTTTTGGCCAATAACACACGTGCACCTCTCCCTCACCCCAGGTCTTCCCTCCAGCCTTTCTAGTCAGTCTCCCCGATCCTCGGGCTGCACGGATTGACTGTGTAGACTTCAGATGCATTTATGAACACATCTTTATCTCAGGTCCACGCCCTTTCTGGTTTCATTTTAGTGACGAAAGATGAAATAACCATCTTCACGTAAAAATAAAATGTGATTTATCTTTAAATCGGATGGAAAAACTCAACTCCAAAGTCATTCAAATTCAGGGAGGGGAGGCCGGGAAGGGGCCTGGGCTGAACACGGACCAGGAGCATAACACGTGGACCCCGAAAGCCAAGCCACAGCGGCTGTGGCGAGCTAGGAGGCCTCGGGTCCCTCTTGCCTAACTTGGGGGAGGTCCCCGTGGGGCTTGCTAACGATCCGGAGGCCCTGCTCAGTGTCCTCCGGAATAAGCGGCTTCTCCGAGTCTCGCGGTCACTGGGGTGGGGAAAGAGGGCTGCGGCCTCCCGGGCACCTCAGTCCCTGCCCCCTCCTCCATTTTGGATGGGCCTGGCTGGCGTGGGCCCCGGGGTGAGGTCGATCTCTGTCCCCTAAGCCGTGCCCTGGGCTCCTGATGGACAGCGGCCTTTCGCTCCCCAGGCCAGCTGCCGCGCGTGGCCGGCGCGCGCTGCCCTCTCGACCTTCTGAGCCCCGCGGCTCCGGGGCCGCACGTGGATCTGTGCCTGCTCCCCCGGGGGGGGGTGCACGGGGGTGCACACGTGGATCTGCGCTTTGCCCCGCCAAGCATGGCGAACCCCACAGGTGTGTCCGCCGCTGCGCCCCACCCATAATAGGCTGAACTGCGCTCGGGATGCTCGTGGGATCCCAGATCCTGCCCGGGGAGGTCGGCTTGCACGTGCCCAGGCCCCCCACGCCGAGCCCGCGCCGCCCCGAGAGGAAGGAACCTGTAAACATGGGAACCCCCGCGCCGTCTGCCCGGAGGCCCTCTCTGGACCCCTACCTGGCTACCGGATCTCGTCGCCCAGGAAGGAAGGAGAGGCTGCTACAGACACCGAGGTGCGCGTTACTGTAGCGAGATGCGGACTCTCCAAGTCCCCGAGCTGCTCTCAGGGCCGCCAGCCCCGACTTCCTGGCCAGTTCGCGAGACCCCGCCCACTTCGGATTGGCCTCGCCATTGGCCAGGCGAGCCGTCGCTCAGAACCTCCGCGGGAAGGGGCGGGACTGCGGCTGCCGCTCGGCCCGAGGAGGGTGAGGGTGGGGGTGGCGGTGCGGGGGCGCGGGGCCGCGAGGCGGGTGGGCCTGGGGGGGCCGTGGGTTCCCAGTGGCTGTGTCTGGGGGCTGGCGAGCTCCCAGCTGGGGACCTCGGAGCCGAGCGGGGGCTGCGGAGCCGGACGGCAGGGGCGTGGCGCGGCGGCGGGCATGAGGGCTCCGGGCCCCGTCACGTACTCCGAGTCCCGCACGCACTCGGCGTCGCCGCACCTCTGGCCACGACCTTGGGGACGACCTTCGGGCGCCGCCCTCCTGCGGGCCCGCCCACCGCGGGGGCCGAGACCCGCAGCGTGGAGATGTGGGGCAGCGGGGTCGTGGCCTCGCGCGCCTGCGCGCCGCGTCCGTGTCTCCCGCGAGCCGCCGCCAAGGTGACCCCGGCCTTTGTCCTGCCTGCCTGATCAGATGCGACTCTTGAGCCAGGGTAGCCCAAGAGAGGTTCCTTCCCCCTGATGTCACATTTATCCATTTATTTAGGTGCTGGAGATTGAACCCAGGGCCTCACACGTGCTAGGCACAAACTGTACCCAGGAGCTGCACCCCAGCTGCACCCCAGCCGCTCCCCACCCTACGTGGCTTCTCCGGGTTCATTCATTCTTTGGCCCTGGGTACTTTTTTTTTTTTTGTGGGTACCGGGGGGTCGACCTCAGGACCTCGCGCGCCAGCAGGCGCCGGTGCTGCTGAGCGATGTCACCGGCTCTTTTTTCGTATGTGGGTACCGGGAGTCAAACTGGGGCCCTCGCACTTGCGAGGCAGGCGCTTATGCCGCCGAGCCATCTCACCGGCCCCAAAGTATTTCTTGAACAGAAGCTTCACAGCGCAGCCTTGCTCCCCAAAAATACTCAGCTCCAGATCATAAGGGCAGTCTCCTCTCTCCCTCCCCACCTCCTCTCGCCCTGCACTCTTTGCGTACTTTTAAATTTCTGCTAATCCCTGTATGCCTCTTACTGAGGAGTCCTGAAAATTCTTTTTCTGTGCCAGAACCAGCGAACTTGCTTTTTCTTTTTCTTTCTTTCTTTTTTTTTTTTTTTTTTTCCTTTTTGAGACAGGGTTTTGCTGTGCAGTTCAGGCTGGTCTTGAACTCACTTTGTAGCCCAGGCTAGCCTTGAACGCGCGGATTCTCCTGCCTCAGCCCCCTGAGTGCTGGGATTACAGGCGTGTGCCGCCACGCTGGGCTGAATCGCATCTTAATTCAACAGGTAGGGTGGATGTAGGGTCCTTATGTCCCTGAGGGAGCTCAGGGACCCGGAACAATGATTTGGGATTGGAATTTCAGATAGGCCCAAGGAATTTCTCGAGAGTTCAGGTCAGGTAATATTCCATGGTGGTTTGGCAAATGAAAAACAGGAAAGGGTAAGTGATGTCATTTTACCTTAATCACCATTAAAAATGAGCTCTGCGGGGGAGCCCTGTCCAAGGGAGAGCTGGGCTGATCGCCTCATTTTCTGTTACACTTATTTTTGTATTTTCTCTGTTCCCCCTGGTCTGAAAGGCTGAGAGCTGAAACGTCATATGTTTCTGTATTTTCCATATTGCCTTACACAGAGTGGTTCAAAGACATTCTTGAATTTGATTATTTATCTTCTGATCAGATGCAAAACTGCATTTGTTTATTAACCCATAGCGTTTGGATCCCTGAAGCTCCTTTCCGGTTTAGGTTTCCATGGCTCTGGGTAAAAATGAAGGCCAATGAATCCTTGGCATTTGCTTTCCATTGACTAAGAAGCAAGATGTTCAGGATTAAATTCAGCAAAGAAGCAACAAGGAACACTTTAGATGTGTTGGTAGAATGTCACGAATTCAGCAAGCAGAGCGCAGTTTCACCAGTAACACACAGACGTTTTTGGCTGCAAAAGTCTAGTATCTCCAGACCATGACTCAGCAGCTAAATCAACAGCCAACGTCTCCTGTGCCTCGTAAGAGCTGTAAGAAATCAGACGCTTCAGACTATTTTCAGAGCAGTTCTAAGGCGTGGCCCTGGAAGGGCTCCAAACAATCTTTTCTTTTAAAATGGTTAGAGAGATAAAGCCAGAACAACAGCCCTCTCACGACTGCTGTCTGGCCCAGACCAGGGAACCTTGCAAGAAATCAAAGGCAGAACCGGATCTTAGCTGCTATTTTAAGATTCCTGGAGGCTTCTGCACAGCATCCAGGGCCAGCACTTTGACCAAAAACTGGCTCAAATGTTAATGATTAGTAATGATTCCTTCAACTCCACATTATCTCCAAAATTCACAGGCTGCCAAATGCCCTCCCTGTCTCCCTGCCTCCTAGGCTTGTTACAGGTCGTTACAGGCCGCAGGCTTCACATTTGCCTGCAGTAGGCTCAGGGGTGCTCACCTTGCCACAGGCTTTGCGCTGCAGTTACTTCCCACTTGCAGTAGGCTTGTTGGACAACGTCACTGCTGCAAGCGAACGGAACATGCAAGGCACCCTGAAGCCGTGGGGCAGCGGATCTGCAGCTGGGACGGACCGGGAGGGGAGGGAGAGGAGCTGCTGAAGCAGCCAGGACTTGACCCACCTGGATTGGTTATTTTACCTGAAAGCTGCTGCTCCTTGGAGAAAGTCTCAGCCTCTTTACAGAGGAGGGTGGAACTTCCGGGCAGGATGAGGGGCCCCGGGCCAGTGAGATCTCAGAAGAGTGTGGAAGGCCCTTGGAGATTATGTAAAAGGATCCTTCCTCCTCGTGGGCCAAGAGTGGCCTGAGGCCTGGCAGGGTGGTGTTGGCCTGTAATCCCGGCTGTTCAGGATGCTGAGGCGGGAGTTAATGTTAAGTTCCAGGCCCTGGGTTCAATTCCCACTACGGAAAGAAAAAAGAGAGTGGACTGAGGATCTGTAACTCTGGTGGAGCATGTGCTCAGCGTGCAGGGCCTCAGATTCGATCCCCAGCACAAAAACAAAACACAAATCAAGAGGTTTCTCTGTTTGTTAATCACTATTTCTTTTTTTTAGTATTATTATTATTTTTTTCTTTCTTTCTTCCTTTTTTTTGAGACAGTGTCTCGCCGCATAGCCCAGGCTGGCCTCAAACTCAACATTGATCCTCCTGCCTCAGCCTCCTGAGTGGTGCGATCACAGGCGTGCGCCACCATGCCTGATTTCTGTGCACTCTGTCCTGTAGCTATGTGTGTGTCCCCTGGGCACCGTCACAGTCTTCTGGCCCCACACACCAGGTTGGTCCTGTCACCACAGACTCTGGACCAGAGTCTCCCGAACACAGCAAGGCCCTCTCCAGGGCACAGGCCCAGGATTTGGACCTGGATGTGGACGTGGAGGTGCTGTGCTGGGTCGCCTGCACCTCCAGCTTCATGATGTAAGGGCTTTGGACCTTTATGCACTTCTGCCTGCCACGAGCACCCAGGGTTTCTGACCTGGGTTGAAAAAGTCAAATCCAGCTCTTTGTGCTTTCTCTAGGAATGAAATCCCTCCCGGTTCTCAGCACGCCACCCTTCCCAGTGCCCCTAGGGAAGAAACTGTAGGGACAGGGCCTGTCGATGAGAATATAAAATAGGGGGCTCCTTAGGTCTTCTAGCTAATCCTGACTTGAAGGACTTAAAAGCAAACTTTACTAGAGAGGTTCCCCTAGGGACCTTGTTTCTAGGGAAACAAATAAAAGACGGGTAGAAAATGAAAAAGAAAATAAAGCATATAGCCTTGGGACTTGCAGCAAGAGACCAGGAAAAGAGCTGACAGGCAGGACACGGGAGAAAGCCAGATGCACAAACAATATGCCCCCCCACCTCCAATACAATATGGGGGAGCAAGGGCGGGCTGGCTCACTCTAAAGCAGTGTGCACTCACACCCGTGCACTAACATATACACTTATATACACGTGCATTCACTCTAGAGTCACTCCTATTCATTCAAGGGTCATTACATAGTACAATAGAAATCCACACGCCCCCTTCCTAACTCTAAGCTAACCATGAGCAAGGCGCCCCCTTGCCAACCAACCAGCCACCCACCCCAAAGATAAGGCCTGAAAAGGTATGTCAAGGACAGGTAAACGGATAGCAAGAAGCTGCTCATGGATCACCGGAAGAAATGATGTTAGGCAGAGGCCTGGAAGCTGATCCAGTTAAAGTGAGATCTGGGTGGAGGGGAAAGAGTCACTCATACCCCTATAAAAATAGCTAAGAGCTGGGCGTGGTGGTACATACCTGTGATCCCAGCATTTGGGAAGCTGAGGCAGGAGGATCGCTGTGAGTCCGAGGCCAGCCTGGGTGACATAGCGAGACCCTGTCTCCCAAAACAAAACAAAACCAAAAATAAACAGGTATGAAAAACAGCTAAGAACAAAGGGCCCATGGGTTCTCCATCTTTCCAGAGCCTTCTACCCTGATTCTTTATCAGGGTAGGTAGCTATCTTTTTCCCTCCTTTTCTTCTTAACAAATAAAGTGTCTTCTTTTCATTCAACTTTGTCCCTCTCATTTATTTTTGGGGCTGGGTTACAGCCCCCCTTGGACAACAGAGCAGCAGCGCTCGTCCCCCAGATGCAACAAAACCACATCTGCTCTGTAAACCGCAGCCAACCTCCTACCCTTAGGGTGGCTTTAAGGCCCTGCTGGGCTCCCTGCTGTCCACAGCCCACTCTATGCTTTTGTCAAAGTGGACTTCAAGCCAGGCGTGGTGATCCCAGCAGTCTGAGAGGCTGAGGCAGAAGAATCACAAGTTCAAGTCTAGGCTGGGTATCTTAGTTACTTTTCTCGTTGCTGAGACAAAATACCCGACACCCAAAGTTAAGGGAGGAAAGGTTTATTTAGGTCATAGTTTGTAGCGGTTTTAGTCCATAATTGGCTGGCTCCAAGGCAGGGTGGCACATGGCTGAGGGACAACCATTCATGGTGGTAGAAGACAGCGAAGGCAACAAGAGACAAGACTCTTTGCCTTATATTGTATGCAGGCTATCTTTCTGTTGTAGTCAGCATTTACAAGGGAAAAGATTTAATACAGGACACGCAATTTATAGGATTATTTTATAATATTCACCCCAAGAGTCAAATGCAAAAGAGTGCAGGAGATCTGTCTGTGCACTAGAGACCCAAAGAATCCAGCTGAGGGCCTGGATCCCACGGTGATGTCCTACATGAGTCCAGCTGAAGACCTAGAGCCCTCGGCAATGTCCTCTACGAGTCCAGCTGGAGGCCCAGAGCCCACGACAATGTCTCAGGCAAGTCTGTTTCAAAGATCTGCGCTGGGAAGGCCCAAAGGTCAGTGGTGGAAGCTGGAAAGTCTGCGCCAGTGGGATGAAGGATCTGAGCCAGCAGCTGAGGGACCTGCACTGGAGCCAGGAAGCGACGCTGAAGGTGAGGACTAGAGCTCCCCCAAAGAGAACCGCAGCCATCCTCAGTGACAGCAAGGACCCGAGCTCCTCCGATGATAACAGCTGAGTTCATATCAGGAAAGCCAGCGTGACAAGCTTCTCCAGGAGGATCAGCAGCGCACCACCTTCCCCTCCAGTTCTCCTTTCATGCTGTTGGCAGCAGTCCTCAGGTGGGCCTTCCACACCCAGAACCACGCTGACTCAGTTCAGCTGGGTGACACAAGTTGGCCACCAGTTGTCAGCCCACCACACCAACCTAGGGCAGGTGTAGCACTGTCACCCTTAATCCTAGGGAGAACTGTGCCAAAGGCATCAGTGGGCTGATTTACTAATCACAGGCCCTTAATCCCAGCACCACGCACTCCAGATCCAGCCACCTCTGAAAAAGTCCTATGACCGCATGAGGCTTTGGGGGGACATCTAGACACAAACCATAACACGGGGCAACTTAATGAGTTGGTGAGACCCTGTCTCAAAATTTTAAAAAAGGGGGGGGCTGGGGATGTAGCTCAATTCAAAGGCTCTGGGTTCAAAGCCCAGTACCACCAAAAACATGTAAAAGGCTGACTTCAGCGGTGGGAGGGAGGGGATGGGGCAAAGCACAGGTTCGGGAAGACAGAAGGGAGGACAAAGTATGGTTTTAAACTAAGTCACCTTGGGCATTCACCAGGAGGAGCTCTGCACGGAGTTGGTTCAGGCTGGCTTCGAATGCACAGCAATCCTCCTCCTCTGCCTCCTGAGGGCTGGGGTCACCGGTGTGCTCCGCCACGGCCACCTGGCTGTCCCCGACTCGGTGCCAGAGGTCTCTGAGGGACTCTCCCAGGCCTCCTGGCCGGCTTCTTGGTCTTGGAAATGATGTGATTCCCCCAAACTGCAGAGGAGGCTGGCAGTGTACCAGCCCCAGGCAACGCTTGGTTAGGGTTAGGTTAAGGTTAGGGTTAGGTTAGGGTTAGGGGGCCCTTAGCATGGCCTGGGAAGGGGCCCGGGGTCTCTAACTGGCAGCCACTGCACGTTTCCTGGACTGGTCTCCTCTCACGCCCATCTGTTCTCACCCTCTTTTTCTCAGGGTGCTTCAGGTTATCACTTGAGGGCAGCATCGTGATTCAGTGAGAGTAGGGTTTCCCCCAAGGCCTCCTGTGGACTTGGGGTGAAGAGAAAATTCCCCCTCCGCCCATCAAGAATGAACTGAAACTTCACAAACTATGAGCTAAATAAACCAGTCCTCCTTTAATTCCAGGTGTTGGGTATTTTGTCCTAGCAACTAGAAAAGTAAGACACACTTCGTGGTTCTCCAGCAAGTCCTTCCAGTTCCCTGGCAGTGAACTCCCAGGTCTCCTGCACTGGCACTTCCTGGCCGACCTCAGGGGTTTGATTTTGTTTTGTGCAGGCAGTCAGGGAAGTGGAGGAGAGAGCGGACTCCGCCGCCAGCACCTGGCAGAACAGATTCTTGTGGCTTGAATGAAGCACAGATCAAAAGGAAGGGCAAGCGTTGATTTACCGCTGGCTGATGGCTCTCCCGAACGGCCAATCGCAAAGGCGCGGCCCTGGATAAAAATAGTGATGGCAGCTGCCACAGTCCCAGGTCATTGGAGCTGGGCAGGACAGCTGCACTAGTGACCTGCTGATGCAGGGCTGCACAAGGCAGGTCAGGCAAGGTGGCTGGTGATGGAGTGGCCCCTTCGGAAAGGCTTCCTGTGCCTGCCACACCCCAGGCCCTTTGGACTCCTCAGGCTATGTCGCCTCTACCACCTGCACACAGGGTCAGCACCAGTGGGCCCAAGAGCTCTGCTTGGAGGAGTGGGGACAAGGAACCACGGGGTGGGGGGCTGCCTGGCCCTTAGGGTCCTCACTCAGGAAGTTTGGAGTCAGCGTCTATCAAGAGAGTAATCTACAGCTGGGCATGGTGGTACATACCTGTAATCCCAGCACTTGAGAGGCTGAGGCAGGAGGATCGCCTCGAGTTCAAGGCCAGTCTGGGCTACCTAGGGAGTTCAAGGCCAGCCTGAACTACATAGCAGAACCTTGTGTCAAAACCAAAAGATAAATAAATACAAAATAAATTGTCACTACATGAGCTTGTTGAGCCCCTACTCTGTGCCAGGCATGTGGGATATGGCAAGGGAAATTTAGATTCCAGAGGAGTAAAGCATGCTGCTGCTTTTAGGTTTTATTTATATTTATTGGTGCAGGGATTGAACCCAGCCTCACGCACGCTTGAGCTCCACAACTGAGCAGCAGCCCCAGCAGGCAGGTGAGGTTTTAGAGGACACGTGGCTATCTATGCACGTGACCCAGATGAGAGGTGACATTTGACCAGGGACCTGGGGAAGCGAGTGGCTTGGGAAGGGCGCTGGAGTCAGGATCTGGTGTCTGCAGGACTCCAGGGGACCCGTGTGCTGTTGAGGGGAGACAAGGCGTGCATCTCAGTTACTGGTGCTTCGTAACGAGCCCCCCCGAAGACTCGAGGCACAAAATGACACCCGTTTTCTTTGCTCCTGATGGCAGGTGTTGGCTCGGGGTCAGTGGGTTCTCCGGTGCTCTGGCTTGCGGTGTCTCATGTTGCGCTCTCTGATGGGAGCCTGGCAAGAGGCGCACCGATGTCCTGGCTGCTGAAGAAATGACCACAGGCTGGGTGGCTTACACCAGAAATTCAGCTGGAGCCTCACTCCGGGTGTCAGCGGGCTGCCCCTTCCGGGGCTCTGAGGGAGAATCTCTCCAGGCCCGGCTCCTGGCTCGCCAGCAGCCGTGGGTGCTCCTCGGCTCGCTGCGTCTTGCGGGACTCTGTGGTCGCCTCCCCTCCTCATATAAGGAGAGCAGTGTTATGGGAGTTGAGGCCACCCTGACTCCAGGTGACCTCGTCATAATCTGGTTACTTCCCCAAGACCCTTGTTCCAAGAAGGATCACTGGTGTGGTCTAGAGGTGTCCCCCAAATTCACGTGGGACTTGATGGCCAGTGTGTGAGTATTAAGACTGGGCCCTGAGAAGGCAGTTGCATCCTGGGCTTGTGTTCAGCCTCAGTGCCCTTCCCCCATGGAGGACAAGGAACAAGGGGCCGGCTACGGAGTAAGCAGAGAGGACCCTCAGCAGACAAGGCCTGCCTGTCCACTGGCGCCTTGACCTTGGCCTCCCTGGCCTCAGTACAGGAAGAAACAAATTTCTGTAGTGAGACACGGTCTCACTGTGTAGTTCAGGCTTAGTATTCATTAAGTAGCCCAGGTTGGCCTTGAACTCATGGCAATCCTCCTGCCTCAGCCTCCTGAGTGCTGAGATTACAGATGTGCACCACCATGCCTGGTTCCTACTGTATTTATTTATTTATTTATTGCTTTTTTTGAGACAGTTTCTTGCTAAGTATTTCAGGCTGACCTTGAACTCACTTTGTAGCCCAGGCTGGCCTCAAATTCTCAGCCATCTTCCTGCCTCAGCCTCCTGAGTGCTGAGATTACAGATGTGCACCACAACACCCGGCTCCTACTGTATTTATTTTATTTATTTATTTTATTTTATTTATTGCTTTTTTTGAGACAGGGTCTTGCTACATATTTCAGGCTGAACTTGGACTCACTTTGTAGCCCAGCCTGGCTCAAATTCTCAGCCATCTTCCTGCCTCAGTCTCCTGAGTGCTGGGATTACAGATGTGCACCACCATGCCTGGATCCTACTGTATTTATAAATGACCCAGTCCAAGGTAATTTGTGATAGTTTCGTGAATGACAGTCACATTCAGAAGTCTGGGGAGACACCCAGTGCATCCTGGCATCCTAGAGTCTCCACAGAGCTTCTCCTCATTTGGTCGTCTAGCCTGGGGATGGAAACCGGTTGCCTTCAAAACCATTTTTTTTTTTTTTTGCAGTACTCAGGATTGAACCCAGCTTTTTTTTTTTTTTTTTTATTAATTTTGGGACAGGGTCTTACTAAGTTGCCCAGGCTGGGCTCAAACTTGCGAGCCCTCCTGAATCTGCTTTTTTTTTTTTTTTTTTTTGTGGGTACCGGGGGTCGAACTCAGGACCTCGCGCTTGCGAGCAGGCGCTTGTGCGGCAGAGCGATATCACCGGCCCTTTTTTCCTTTCTTTGTGGGTACCGGGAGTCGAACTCAGGACCTCGCCCTTGCCAGGCAGGCGCTTAGGCCGCTGAGCCATCTCACCGGCCCCTGAATCTGCTTTTTGTAAATTAAGTTTTAATGGAACAGAGCCACCAGCATTTGTTTACATATTGTCTATGTTTGCAACAGACACCATAAGGCCCACAAAGCCTAAACCCTTCACTGCCTGTGGGGAGAGCTGGCCCACCTGCTGGCAGCCCAGCCTCTCACACAGCCACCATAGTCCAAGGACCAGAGCCAGGAGAGGACAGGGCTCAGGGTGCAGGAGCGGATGGAGATGCGGCTGCCTGCACCCCATTGGCCGAGGCAGGTCACATGATCAGTGTGGGGCGGGCTTCCGTGGCCCGGAACCCCTGTGCCCTGGTCCTCCCGGGCCAACCGGAAGAGCGGCACAGAGCAAGCGCCGCATCGGGGAGGACCGGGCCGGGTCCCAGGGTGGGAGCCACGCAGCTCCGCAGGCTGCAGGGTGGGAGCTGAGGGTGCACGAGGACAGCTGGGATTCTAGAAATACTCTCGGGAGAAGCTGATGGTTTTTGTGGATAGAGTGCAATGGGCGCAGCACACAATTATTCACACCGCATCTATCTCGGGCACCCATCTGAGGCTTCTCAGAGAGCTGTGTGCAGAACAGTCAACGCCGTGCTCACTCCAAGCGACAGGGCGAGCAGGCGCAGGTGGCACAAATGCTGGGCTATGTGTGGCCCGTTCCACACCGGCACTGCAAGAAACAGACCCAGGACCAGGATGGGGCTGCCCGGGCTGCAGGCACTGGGGAAGACAGGGTGTGGAGGGGGAGCCACCTGCTCCCATCTCAGGGGGCACAGTGAATGTGTTTTTATAAGAAAAATACAGGGATTAGCCAGATGTGGCGCGCCCCGGTAATCCCAGCACTTGGGAGGCTGAGGCAGAATCACCAGGAAGGAGCTGGAAGCCAGCCTGGGCTACATCGTGAGTTCAAGTCCAGCCTGAACTAAATAGTGAGACCTGTCTCAAAAAACCAAAAAACCACAAACAAATAAACAAACAAAAACAGGGATTTTATAGTAAACGACTTCGGTGCTGGGCGTGGTAGCCTCCAGGCAGCGGCCGTGGCTGGGCAGGCTCAGGGCACCTGTATTTGGCCCTGCTGTGGCCTTGTCCCTGGTAGCTTGAGCACATGGGACCAGCTAGTGCCGTGGCTGTGTCCCAGGGACCCTGCAGAGACGGCTCTGCTGGTGATCCTGCTTCCACTAAAGCCAGGAAAATAAAATTGTAATACGATTTTGGTATCCCCGGGTGTGATGGCACATGCCTGTAATCCCAGCACCCTGGGAAGCTGAGGCAGGAGAACTGGAAGTTTGAGCCCAGCCTGGGCATATAGGGACTTGGTGAGACCTTGTCTCAAAATAAAACACAGAAAAAGGGCTGGGGATGGAGCTTAGAGCCAAGACCCTGGGTTCTACCCCCAGTATAAACGGACACATGACCAGGCGCAGCAGCATGTGCCTGTAGTCCCAGCTACTCAGGGGCTGAGGCAGGAGGATTGCTTTATCCCAGGAGTTGGGGCCAGGCTGGGTGAGTCAGAGTGCTGGGATCACAGGCTTGTGCCACAGCACCTAAATAAACAGTACAATTTTAATATTGCAAGTTTCCTTGTCTCCTTCCTGCCTGTCTTCATTTCTCCTATTCCCCCGGGGAGGTGGAGGGTCACTCAGTTTAAGGAAGAGAGAAGGGAGGCTGGAGGGAAGGGGAAAGAGATTAAAAAAGGAATCAAACTGTATTACACGCATGTACCCACTCCCCAAGATGATTGTAAACTGCAAACATGTACTAATACAAAAAAAAAAAAAAGACAGAAAGAAATAGAAGCAGGGTGTGGTGGCGCTTGTCTGTGCTCCCAGCACTCTGGGAGGCTGAGGCAGGAGGATCACAAGTTTGACCCCAGCCTGGGCAACTTAGTGAGACCCTGTTTCAAAATAAAAGATAAAAGGGATGGGGATGCAGTTCCGTGTGAAGGCTCCCAAACACACACGCGCACACACACACACACGCACGCACACACACACACGCACCCTGTTCCTGAGAGCCGTTTGGGGAGCATCTGGGAATTGGGCACCCGGAGGCTGCAGTTGCTCCCTGCGGTCTTCACAGTATACCTGTTGAAAGCAGGTCAATACGAAGTTATTTCCAGCTCTTGGGAGGTGGTGGGACAGCCTTCCGGTCCTCTGTCCACCCTGCAGGGAGGGGAATCCGTGGCCAAGAACCCTCGAGGTGCCACCTCCTCCCTCTGCACAGCAGAGCCGGGAGCCCAGGGAAGACAAAGCTGCTCTGTCTCCTTCCAGGGACATTGGCCCGGTTTGTCACTGTCCAGGCCTCCACGCCAACGCTTATTCACACGGCTGGTTGGGGGGGTGGCAGCTCCTGCAGGCCAGGCCCCTCCCTGTCCTGGGCTCGCAGACACGGAGCTCTTCCTCCTGCTGCCAGGGCGGGAGCCGCTGTCTAGGCAGGCGCTGACACCTCGGCTTCCCTGTCCCCTCCCCTCCCCTCCCCTCTCCTCCCCCGCACCCCCTGTAGTGGAGGTCTGGGATGTGAACAGTGAGGGACCCTTTCCTTTCCCCTTTCCCCTTTCCCAGGAAAGTCCTGTGGACAGGAAGGAAGAGCCCCTTCTGGGGTCCCTCAGCTGCCGGCCCTGCCAGTGGAGATCCTGCCAGGCCCAGCCAGTCCTTGGGTATGGCACCCGTAGGGAACCAGGACAGTGCAAAGCCTGCAGGCCACGGAGGGCCTTGGGGTTCACCAGAGCCACCCCAGCTGAAGCACTGCACTCTGACTCTTTTTTTTTTTTTTTTTTTGAGAGAGAGGGTCTCACTGTATAGCCCAGGCTGGCCTTGAACTCACAGTGATCCTCTTGCCTCAGCCTCCCGAGTACTTGGTTTACAGGCGTGTGCCACCCCACCCGGCCTGACTCTGGCTCTATTCACTCCCCAGAAAGCCAAGGCGGAGGCCTGGCCCCACATCTCACAGAGGGCAGGACAGGGTCCCCTCCTTAGCTGCAGCCTCGCCTCCTGCCAGTTAAACTCGGCACCGCCTTGAGCGGGGATCTGCGATCGCGGTGCCAGGAGTGGAGAATGTGGAAGGGAAGAAGTCCCACGCTCTGAAAGCCAGCTGCTTCAACAAGGGTGTGAGAGCGCGGGGGGAGGAGGCATGGTCTGTTCAACAGATGGCGCTCGGCTGTGTGGACATCCACGCGCGGAAGAATGAAACTAGACCCCCGTCTCTCACCGGATCCAAAAATCAGCTCAAACGGGGTGTGGCGGCACATGTCTAATCCGTTTCCTGCGAGGTGGAGGGCTGAGGATCGCAAGTTCAAGGCCAGCCTGGGCAACTTAGTGAGATCCTGTCTCAAAATAAAATAAAAATGTTCCCGAAGAATGGGGTCAGCGCTCCCAGGCCTTAGTTGTCCTGGCTGGTGTGAAGGGAGCGGCATGGCAAGGAACGCGGAAGCGCCCGGATCCTCGCTTCTGAGGAGGCCCGGCCCTGGGCACCGGAAGCTGCATGGGGGCGCTGGGTGTTGATTCTGCTCTGCCTTACCATCTCCGTCAAAGTGACCGAGGGTCGTGGCTGTTCATCACATAGAGACATCCTAAAGTTAGTCATTTAAGCACAACACATTCTAGTCACATTCTAGGAATCGTTAGAAAAACCTTGCTTTTGAAGAGTTCATCACTGTGACTTACCCAGTCTTTGGGTCTTGTTTATGCCGCCTAACTACTTTGAAGGGATGCTAAAGGCCAGGTGTGGTGGCACACGCCTGTGACCCCAGCACTCGGGAGGCTGAGGCAGGAGGCTCACTGCAAGTGAGGCCAGCCTGAACTACATAGTGAGACCCTGTGTTAAAAAACAAAGTGAAACAAAGCAAAACAAAACAAAACTGTAGCTGTCCTGGTATAATTCAGGCAGTAATGATTGTTGTCTTAATATGCTGTAAAAGTAACTTAAATTGATTTGAAGAATTGCTACCTTGTGTATTGCTTAGAGTCATTGATTGGTAGATAAGACACAGTCTTGCCCCAAAATACACGTTCTTAGTTGTCGTTGCACGTGGTATTCCGAACTGCTCGCGATGCTGTCTGTACCTGCACCTCTTGGCTTTAGCGCACGGTGCTTTCTCCCGAGTGCTGATGCCCGGGACTTACAAGAGAAGAGGACGGCTCAGTATTTGCTTGATAAACCTTTCTCGAGGAACTAAGTGTGCTGCACGGAAACACTGGCTTTCTTCCCTTAGCTCGGTCACCATGGCTCTTGGCCCGCGTCTCCTGTGCAGGCCGGGTTTGCTCTTCATGTTTCCTGTCTGTGCCTAGCACTGTGCCCGCCGGTCCGAGCTCCGATGCTCGGGGCACAGGCTCCCGAGTAGGGTCAGACTCCACCATGGGCTCCAGGTGCCACTGCCCCAGAGCCACTCTTTCCAGATCTCTGCCTTTTCTCCGATTTGGTGAGAAAGGCTTGTGACGCTGACTCTGATTGTCTGTCACCTCCCCGCCAGTGTGGGAAGTGTCCCGAATGACCACTGCCAGGAAAACCACATGGGCATCAGGGCTCAAGGCTGCGGTGGTGACCTGGCAGAGCCTTCAGAAAAGAAGACGAATGGCTTGGGGACAAGCATGAAGGGATTACCTGAGCCAGCGCCCCCAAAACCCTTAGGTTGCAGGGGTCATGAATGAGGTCCTTCCGCAGGACTGTCTTATAGCAAAAGACCCTCCTAGCTGGCGGAGCTCTTCGCCGGCTCCTGACTTGGGCTTTCTTTCGCGTTTGACATCACCACTTTTAGCGCTCCTTCGGCAGGCCCAAGCATCCGGCTTCCCTGAGCCTGTGTCCCCGCTCCCTGCGGCAGGATCCACATGTTGGTCCAGCACGGGACAGCCAGCCAGATGACGAGGCACCTCGAGCCCCTCAAGCCTGAGGGCGGAACACAGGCAGGAAGTGCAGTCGCTGGAGCCCAGGTTCTGGTGATGGGAAAGGGGACAGCGGGCTGCAGGGGGCTGAAGGGACGCAGCATCGCACACGGGCGCATGGGGCCTGCGTCTCCTCAGGGCCTGCTTTGAACAAATCCTTTTCCCTTTTTACCAAAACACCTGGCTCCTTTGGTCAGTGGTGAGCAGATGAAATGAGCGTAGGAACCTGAGTGGCTGGGAGCAGCAGGGCGATTTCTGTCAAATAAAACCCCGAGGATGCAGGCCAGCGAAGCAGCTGAGACAGCACAACGCAAGACCCTCAGGAAAGAGGACTCCAGAGCTGCTGCCAAAAGTGACGAGGACGATGGGACATGTGCGTTCGAAGGGAGGGCGAGGATTTTTCAAGGGGATTCCTGGCAATGTGTTTTTTTCCTGGAATACATGTTTTAAAAAAATTTAAACACCCACTGCATTCTTTGATCACACCAAGTATTTGGTAACAATCCTGCGACCATGTAACTGTCAGAATATTTTTTCTAAAGAAAAAAGACCTTCATCACCTAAGTGCCCATTTCCTTTGCTACCTTTGTTTTTTGAGACAGGGTCTTGCTGTGTAGTTCAGACAGGCCTCTGACTCACCATGTAACCCAGGCTGGTCTCCAATTTGCAGAGATCCTCCTGCCTCAGCCTCCCAAGTGCTGGGATTATAGGGGTGAGCAGCTCTATATTTATTTCATGTTAGGTTTTTTTTTTTTTTCATAACAGCCATGCATGCCATTTCATGTACAATAATTTTTGAGGCCGACAGGTTTGCCTGTGGCTGAGACTTGGATCAGGGACACTCAGAAGTTTTGTGACAAAGTGGGCTCTGGGGCATCCTGGGCTCTGGGGCAACTGGAGAAGGGGACAGAGGGGAACGGAAGGGGGTGGGGCATCTGCGTCTTCCTCCTCGTCCTGCAGTGCATTTGAGGCACAATGTAGGGCCCCAGGGTGTTGGTGGCCCGCCTAGGTGGGGACAGTGACCAGAACTGGGAGTCTGGCTCTGCAGTGTTGCCGGCTGAGCTGACCTGAGCCCCACTTAGAGAGTGACTGCTTCAATTGGCATCCACTGAGTTCCCCAGCTCGGGGACAGGAGACAGATATGTTACTCCCCGTTTTTTTTTTTTTTTTTTTTTCCCTACTGAGCTCCTGCTAAGACCAAGGGGTCACCAGGCAGAGGGCCAGCCTGTCTTGGGCAAATATGGGATGGGGCTGGCTTCCACACGACAAGCAACCTGGGAGCCTGCTCTGCCCTGCAGCAGCCCTGGCCAGGAGGTCGTGTTGCAGACCGCACAAGCTGACCTCGTCCTCAGGGAGCAGCGCCTGAGCAAGGCACTGGACGCCTGCTCAGTCCAGTGTCCTTGCTCCCTCTGAACCTGGGGACTCAGTGGCAGAAGGGGAGACACCCCAAGCCCACTCACAGGGTGGCACTGGGCAGGGGACGCAGATCCTAACGTGACTGCAAGGGCGCTGACCTGCAGGGAAGCTGTGGTCCCAACGGGACAAGAAGACTTAGCCTTTGCTTTCCTGAGGCAGCCACTCACTGCCCTCGCTGCCCTTGGGCCAGGAGGGCTGAGCGTCACAGCTGGGGACCAGGGCACCTGCCTTCCCCAGGAAGCCTGGCTCTGCCGCTGCTTCTTGGCGGCTCCAACTGGTGACTCAATCCTTCTGACCCTCCAACTGGGCGTGGTGGCACACACCTATAGTCCCACCACTCAGGAGGCTGAGGCAGGAGTATCTCTGACAGTTCAAGGCCAGCCTGTGGTACATAGTGAAACCCTGTCTCAAAAAACCCAAAACAAATAGGCAAAAAAAGAAATGTCTTGGAGGCTCAATTTGTTTCTCTGTAAAATGGGGTCAAAGGTGGGGTCCACCTTTGCTTTCAGGGCTGTTTTAAGGGTTACAGGTAGAACTACACTCAGAATCCCAGCGCTCAGGAGGCTGAGGCAGGAGGGTCAGCAAAAAAAAAAGGAAAAGAAAAGAAACTGCACTCAGCTCTAAGGTAGAGTGGTTTGGTCAGAAGACCCACACTAGATTTCAAAGGCTTAGTACAAGAAAAAGAATGTCAACAGTCACATTCATATTTTTCACCAACGTCTGTCTTTTTGCGGTGCTGGGGATGGAACCAGAGCGTCATTTGTGCTTGCCAGCGCTTTGCCACCGAGCCACAGCCTCGGCCCCTCCTGTTAATCTTTCTTTCTTTTTTTTTTCAGTTTTTGTGAGACAGGGTCTCACCATATAGTCCAGGCTGGTCTCAAACTACCCTTAGTCATCCTGCCTCAGCCTCCTAAGTGCTGGGACTCTAGGCGCACACCACCATCCCTGGGAGAGCTCTTTTATAAAATTTATCTTTATTATTACTATTTTTATGGCCCTGGGGATTGAACCCAGGGCCCCGTGCATGCTAGGCAAACTGAGCCCAGCTCTTGCTTAGCTTTCAGTTGGAGACAGGGTCTCAGTCGCTCAGACTGGCCTTAAACTTTTGATCCTCCTGCCTCAGCCTCCTGCATAGCTGGAATTACAGGTGTGGCCCGGCTGAGCCCCAAGCTCTAGAGAAGACCACCGTGTGATAATTTAAACTTGATCCAACCAACGATGTCCATAGTCATGTTCTGCATTCCTGTTTTAGAAAGCTTTGTCTCAAATGGTTAGTGTGTTTACGGCAGTGCTTCCAAAGTCAGCTGGGTTTTCTAGAACATTCCTTTATACCACTGTGGTGTCAGCCCAGGGGTATTTTCCTGCAAGGCCCTGAAATGTCCCCTTCATTGTTCCCTCCTTTGAAAGAAAACATGGCAAATTAGTGACCTGGAAGGTTTGAATAAAAACACTGCAGAGAACTGATTGTTCTGAGAATCCTTTCAGCTTCATTTAATTCCCTTTGCCTGTCCAGTTTCATTTAGGCTGAAGGTGGTGAGAGCGATGACGCCCAAGACTCTGCTGACCCCTGTCTGCAGGAAATCCTGAGCAAATTAATGCCCTGAATGGGCCTTTTGTGGCTTTATTCCCAGGGTACAGTGAGGCCCCCAGAGCCAGGAGCGGGGGGACTTGTCCCCTCCCCAAGTCCACTGGGGAGAGCTGGCCCCGGGTTAAATAAGTCTCCCTCTGTCAAAACCAAGGAGTCTAAAAGCCTTCAGAGTTCAGCACAGGATGACCTGTGATCCAGTAACTCACTCCTACGTCTGCCCCTAAAAGAATGGAAGTTGTAATCCTGGCACTCTGGGAGGCTGAGGCAGGAGGATGGCAAGTTTGAGCCCAGCCTGGGCAACTAGTGAGACCCTGTCTCAACATGAAAAATAAAAAGGGGAGGGGGTGTTGCTCTCAGCATGAAGGCCCTGAGTTCAATCCTCAGTTCTAGCAAAAGAAAAAAAAAAAAAAGAAAAGAAAACAGAATACTTGTACTTAAATAAACACTTATGCACAAAGTTTTTCATAAGGGCACTATTCTCAATAGCCACAAGATAGAAATTACCCAGCATCTACCAACAGGTGAGTGGGTAAATCAAAGCGTGGTACACAGTGTTGGTTTTTTTTGAGCCGGAGTCTGCTGTGTTGTCCAAGCTGGTCTCCAGCTCCTGGGCTGAAGGAATCCTCCTGCCTCAGTCTCCGAGTAGCTGAAACTGCAGGTGTGCTTTATCTTGCCCATCTTGTGCTGTAAAAGAAAAACCACAGGAGGCCACTGTTTTGGACTAAACTTCTGTAGTAGGCCCCAGTCGACCAGAAAAAAGTCAAAATGGAGTCACTCGGGCTAGAGTCCCAGGTTCCCAAGTTGAAACTAAGCTGTTTTTAGCCAAGATATCAGGATATCAGGAAGGGTAACGGCCACACTGCCCAAACAGGTCAGTTTCAATTTTTCTGTTGTTCTGTCTCCCTGGCCCTAAGTTACAAGGAAAGTAGCTTGGAAATGACCAAACTGCTTTTCGTTTTCTGTTTCTGATTACTTTTTTTTGAGACAGGATATTGTTATATAGCCCAGGCTGGCCTCAAACTCATGGTGATTCTCCTGCCTCAGCCTCCTGAGTGTTGTTATTATAGGAGTGTGGTGGCACTGGGCTGTTCATGATTTCTTCAGCCCCTCCTTTTTTTGTCTACAAAATCAATCTCTTCTAGTTGGCTCACCAGATCACTTTATTTACTTTATTTCATGGAATAGAGTGGTTCCCAATTCTAGATGAAAAGAAAATCAGTTAAAATCTTTAAAGTCATTGTAATTTCGGCCTTTGACGATATGGCCAACAGCGTATTAACCAGCCAGAAAACCAAATCAACCACATGGGGGGGATGAACCTCAAAAACACAGCGCTCTGTGAAAGAAGCCAGACAGGGCAATGGAACTTCCCACGGCGGCCCACGCTGTGTGTCCCAGACGCAGCGTATTGCTATCTTTGCTTTTACCCTCTGTTTCTCTTTACTCGGCCCAACCTCACTCTTCAGAGCCAGTTTCTCCCCCACTCTTCACTTTTGCTTTCTTGAATAACCTTTGCCACCACTTAAAAAAAGAGAAAAAGAAAGGAGAAAGAAGCCAGACAGAAAGGTCACCAAGTGTGTGAGCCCACGTGTTTGAAATATGCAGGAAAATTGTAAAACTTTTGCAAAGGGGAGGGGGACCCCAACATGGAGGAGGGGAGGAGGAGGGGAAGGAAAGAGAATTGCATTGTGCTCTGTCCATGTACCAACTCCCCACCAGGGACGCGGTCATCACGCACTGCAAACATGTGCGAAAAAAAAGAAAAATTAACAGCTCAGCACGGTGGTGCAGGCCTGTCATCCCAGCACTCGAGAGGCTGAGGCAGAAGGGTTGCCCAGAGTTCGGGCCGGCCTGGCCTCCATAGTGAGTTCAAGGCCAGAATGAACTACCTAGCGAGATCCTGTCTCAAAAAGACAAAAATAAATATATAAATAATGAATAAAGGGCTGAGGATGTAGCTCAGTGCGAAGGCCCCTGGGTGCAACCCCCAGTACCAGCACCAAAACAAAACGAAACAAAACCAAACCCAGTTAAGGTTCTGTTGTGCTAATTTCACCTCAGTAACCCTTTCCTGGTGTGGGTAATGGAACCCAGGCTAAGCTGCCTCCCCTGCCCTAGTGGAATGATTTTTCCTGCTTTCTCTGTGAACGAGCACTTGTCCTGGGGTGAGCCTAGGGTTTCTCACAAATCCCAGCAACCTCCCGGGTCTTCCCTGCAGCGCTGCATCAGCTCGTTCCTCTTCCAGCGAAGCCCTGCACCCCGGATCTTGCGTTGCTGAGTGGGGGGTACTGGGAGTTGAACTCAGAGTCATTGCTCCGAGCTGATACCCAGCCCTTTCTTACTTTTTAGTCTGAGATAGGGTCTCCCTAAGTTGCCCAGGCTGCGCTCACATTTGCGATCCTCCTGCCTCAGCCTTCTGGATCACAGGCGTGCCCGGCTACACCCTGGGGTCTTGCAGGAAAGGAAAACCCCAACCCGAACAGCACCGTCCTGCACTCCCCTTCTTAGCCACTGGGTGTCAGGCGCGCACCACGCGGCTGCCGGCGCCGGGAGAAGGAAGGCGAGCGAGGGTTTTGGAGGCGAGCCTGAGAAGCCAGCGTGGGGACAAGAAGATGAGCAGACACGCAGCACTGGGCTCCTCGCTGTGCTTCCCAGGATGCCTCAACGGAGCCAGGGACGACCTAAAATAAGGCGGCGCACACCGCGATCCCAGCACGCTGGGAGGCTGAGGCAGAAAGATCGCAAGTCTGAGCCCAGACTGGGCAGTTTAGCGATTTAGCAAGACCCTGTTTCAAAATGAAGAATAGAAAAGGGCTGGGGATGTAGCTCAGCACAAAGGCCCTGGGTTGACTCCCCAGTACAGGGCCAGGGATATAGCTCAGCGGCACAGCGCCTGCCTGGCAAGCGTGAGGTCATGAGTTTGATTCCTGGTACTGCAAAACTCAATCAATTAATCAATCCCCAGTACAAACAAAACACACAAAAAGACAAAAAAAAAAAAAAAAAAAAGTCCTTGGGTTTCTTCTCAAGCTTCTGACCGAGGAGGGGACACCCAGGACCCTGCGGCCTGGGATGGTGGAGGACGCCACACACCTGACAACTGGTAACAGGTGACATTGTCACAACCTTGTCCCAGACTCCCTAGCTTTCTTACAGGCCATCCTGTTGCGTGACTGTCATTTGTGCAGCTCTGGGATTTTCAGCCCCGCACCTCCCCTGGGGTCAGGGGCTCCTGGTTCCCTCCCCAGGCCAGGTGCTCAGGGAGCCTGGCTGTGAACTCGTCAACAATAATAACATGGATAGATTTTGTTTTACTTTTATTTGTTTATCTGTTTTTGAGGTGGGATCTTGCTATGCTGCCTAGCCTGGTCTTGAACTTCTGGGCTCAAATAATCTTCCTGCCTCAGCCTCCTGAGTGGCTACTAAGCAGTAGGAACTTATTATTTTTTATTAGGAAGGAAGGTCAATAAATTAAGTAGGTTAACTCTAACACTTCCAAGGACACCAGGGTATCTTACACTCATGGATGAGTCTGTCTGCCAGTTTTAAGGGTTTTTTTTTTTTTCTTTCTTTTCTCAGGTTTTTTTGAGACAGGGTTTTTTTTCTGTATGTAGTTCAGGGTGGTCTTGAACTCACGGTGATTCTCTTGCATCAGCCTCCCAAGCACTGCGATTATAGTCATGTACCACCTTGCCCAGCTGTCTTGGAAATCGCTGCTGGCGTCCAGCCCTGGCTGGGCACAGTGGCCCTGAGGTTTCCACGACTTGCTCTGCAAGGAAGCCTCAGCCCTCAAAACTTCCTGGCTTCTTCTCACAAGCCCTTGGCTCCATGTCACCTTGGAGAGGCCATCACCAGCCAGCCCGTGTGACATCTCCCCAGCCTGCCCCACCGCTCCGCTTTGCCTTCTTAAGATCTGTCATTCTCTGAAATCATCATCTGTTTTTTTATTGCACTGGGGAAGAAACCCAGGGCTGAGCCCCACCCCTACCCCCTATTTTATTTTTTATTTTTTATTTGGAGACAAGGTCTGGCAAAGTCGCTATTTGCCCAGGCTGGGCTTGACTTCGAGATCCTCCTGCCTCAACCTCCCAAGTGCTGGGATCACAGGCGTATGCCACCACGCCAGGCTATGGAGGCCACTGTTTTTTTTTTTTTTTTTAATATATGCAGGTACCGGGAGTTGAACTCAGGACCTCGCGCTTGCCAGGCAGGTGCTTATGCCGCCGAGCTATATCACCAGCCCCGAGGCTGCTGTTTTTAATATTTGTTTTCTCCAGAGTGAGCTGAGTGCAAGATGTGCTTAGAGCCGGGCATGGTGGTGCACACCTATGATCCCAGCACTCAGGGGCTGAGGCAGGAGGATCCCTGTGAGTTTGAGGCCAGCCCGAACTACATAGCAAGACCCTGTCTCAAAAAAAAAAAACAAAAAAAACAAAAAAACAAAAACCTCTTAGAAAAGTGACTGGAACTTTGTCTGCTTGTTGATGTATCCCTGAGGGCCACTTTCATATGCCAGCAGGGAATCTGGAGGTGGTGGCCGGAGCCACGTCAACTGCTCTGTGAAGACTCTGAAGACCTGAACTCTCTCATTCTGCTCTGCCATCCTTAGCATACTGGTCTGTTATCTTCATGGTCACAAGATAGCTGCATGGCTCCAGGCATCACATCTGATTGTAGAGAGAAATCATGTTACTAAGCTTTCTTGATCTCTGCCTGTCTGTTTTTCTAAGAAAGAAAACAACAAAATAGAAACTCTGAAGCTAAAATTGAGTGACATGGCTTCTCTCAGCTGAAAGAGCAAAGTGGGACAATTTAGGCAGCTTTGGTTTCTGTCCCAGGTAAGCACGAGTTGGGAAGATTGATCACTGACAAAGATGACATTAGCTTGGTGTGCTGGCACACGCCTGCGATCCCTGCTACTGGGGAGGCTGAGGCAGGAGGATCTGAAATTGAAGATTAACCTGGGCAACTTAGTGGGACGCTACCCCAAAATAAAAAATATTAAAACAGGGCTGGATATGTAGCTCGGTGGTGGAAAGAAAGAAAGAGAGAAAGAAAGAAAACAGTGACATTCATGTAAGGGACCAAAAATGTCTAACAGATATCAGCTGCAAACTAGGAAGAACATTTTTTCATTTATTCATTCATTTCTGTTTTCCTTAGAGTTTTTACTATTTAAGCTCATTAGTGGTACTGGTTTATAATTTTTATTTTTCTTCCCATCCTTGTTAGATTTTGGCCTCAAAGATACAGCAGCCAGCAGGACATGGTTGCGCACACCTATGAGCCCAACCATTGGGAGGCTGAAGCAGGAGGATCTCCACAAGTTCAGGCCAGTCTGAGCTACCTAGAGAGATTCTGTCTCAAAAAAAAAAAAAAAAAGAAAAAAGAAAGAAAGAAAAAGAATGGAAAGAATACCAGATACAGTCACCTCAGAAAGTGAGCCAGGATCATGTGTTTTGGCAGTCGCGCCCGCAGGGCTGTGGTGAGCACGGAGTCTGTGCCACTTGTGGCTGCATTGTGACTGCCAGGCCACTGGGGCACGAGCCGCCCAGACGCTGCGTAAAGAGCAGGGCCACAGCCTGTGGTTTGCCTGCCCCTGTCTGGGCTGTGTTTTTAACAGTTTTTTTAAAGTTTAGAATTATTTGTTTTTCGAATGTGGGGAAACGCGACAGTCTTACGTCACGGGCTTGTGGTGGAGGCCGTGTGTCCTCCACCAGGGCTTCGGCGTCCTTCGCGGCAGAGCCCGGGCCCGGCCGCCTCCTCCGAGCTGTCCGTACAGGCCTGCGGGGCTGCGCGCACGGGACTATGTTTGTGACTGAATGCACAGTTTTTATGATTAATTCTCTTTGTTGTGGCGACTTATGCACAATGTGAAATTCACATTCAGAACCATTCTTTTTTTGTTTGTTTGCTTTTTTGAGACAGGGTCTCCCTATGTAGCCCAGGCTGACCTTGAACTTGCAGTGATCCTCCTGCCTCAGCCTCCCGAGTGCTGGGATGACAGGCGTGCGCCACCACACCCAGCCGCTTCTTGGAGTTTATATAGGATTGAGCCGAGCACAGAACGCGCTTGTGTGGAGTGAGTCATCTGTGAGCGAGCTGGACGCCTGTGAGAAGCACAGCAGCAGCTGTCCCTTCGGCTGGAACGTCCCCCGTGCTCCCCCTCTGTCCCCGTGTCTCTGCTGGCCCGTGCGGCGGCGCTTCCCTGCGCCCCGGGGGTGAGCCTGACTTCCCTGCCCCTTGGGCCTTGCCCTGGGCTGAGCGGGAAGGAGGAGGAACAAGCGCCCCTTTCTTGCCCTGACTTGGGGGTGGCAGTGTCCCCTTGTCCACCCTCTCACACCACAGGTGCCAGGACAGTGCCTTGGTGCTGGGCTGTGGTTGGCTGAAGGCGGGGGAGGCTCCGTGCGCGCACAGCACAGAAGGAACGAGCGCGCGTCACACGCGAGAAGGAAGAAACCGGTGGAAAATTTTAAGGTCAAAGAAGACAATGAGTCAGATATTAGGCAACCAGCTTGATGCTGTTTGATCCTGGACAAATCACATCACCAGAAGGAAGCCACCCCGGGGGGCGGGAGCCCTGGCTTCGGTAACTTGTCCTCATTCACAGGTGTCAGTCCACAATCCCTGCTGAGCTGACCCTTTAGTAACCTTTTTTTTTTTAGACAGGATCTCACTCTGTAGCCCAGGCTGGCTTCCAATTCACGGCGATCCTCCTGCCTCAGCCTCCCGAGTGCTGGGATTACGGGCGTGCACCACCATGCCTGACTTCCTTTATTAATTTAAACACCCCATCAGCGCTGCTGAATGGGTTTTGGGCAGCCTGGGCGCAGCCTCTGCCCAATGGCCAGGCAGCAGGGGGTCTGTTGGGGACCCCAAATGCCAGCCCCAGGCAGCAGAAGCCTGCGGGAGACTGGAGGGGGAGCACTGGGCTTGGGGGACCCTCGTTCTGCCCGCTCCCACCTCAGAGCAACCTCTGAGTCCCAGGGCCTCCCTCTCCTGGGGCGCAGCTGGCTGGGGCTCCTCCCCACTCTGCCACCTCATGCCCAGCTCCTGCCAGGCTCCCCAGCCTGTCACCTTGAGACCATTCCATTTTGCTCCATCTGCAGCTCCTGCCTCAGTTTCCCCAAGGAGATTCCCTGGGAAAACATCAAGCGTCCCATTTGCTGCCTGGCTGGTCTGACTGTCCTCAGCATGGTGGGACCCGTGGGGTCTACACCGCTGTCCCTTCTGCAGGGCGGGGCTCAGACCGACTTCGCACAAACCAGAGTGTGGGTCTCGGGTTCCACCGACATGGACAGCTCCACGAGCTCCGTGACCCTCTGTATCTCGTGTTCCCTCACTGACTGGCGGGTGACGACGCTAAGTCACTTCCTTGTCCACACAGCAAGGGGTCCCACTACACACGAATCTACTGCTGAATCCCCAGGAGGGAGGTAGCAGCATAAACTCCTCCCGGAGATGGGGAGACTGAGGCACAGACCGGGTGGATGACTAGCCAGGCAGAGCTGGATCAGAGCCCTCACTCTGCTTCAGCATCCTTGCTTTTGACCTTGATGCCTTCGGGATTCTTTCAGCTTGTGAGTTTTGTGGGCCTAAGCACCCCCCCCATGGGCCGGCCTTGAACTTGCAGCGATCCTCCTGCCTCAGCCTCCTGAGTGCTAGGGTTACAGGTGTGCGTCACCACACTGGGCTTTCAGGGGGATCTTTGCAGCAGCAGCCAACCCCTACTGTTCCTTGGTGACAGTGATGGGGAGTCCCTGAAACACCTCAAGTGCCTTTGCCCTTCCAGCCTGGCTCTGTTTGCCAGTGCAGGTCGGTCCTTGGCATCTGACCCGTGTGGCGGGTGCCACAGGAACTCTGCCTGCCCTTTGCCCTGCGTGAAGGGCTCGGCCGCTGCTGCCAGCGTTGTGAGTGCCTGCGTGCCCCTTCACTGGCAGTGCGGCCGCGTCAGATCAGGCAGCCCAGCGGCCCGGCTGATGGGCCCAGGTGTGGCCAGGTGGCAGATGGGTCAGGACGAAGCCGGGGAACCCCCGCCCACACTGTGGCCTTGGCCAGGGGCATCTCCTGCCCGGGGCTCCAAGGTCAGCCCCTGCCTGCCTCCTGCTGGGACTCTGGTGTCCTGGCCAGACTCAGGTGCCAGCGCATTTCCCTGGGTGCTTGCTGCAGCTGGACAGTTGGTCCTGGCCATGGCTCCGAGACATGTAGGAAATGCCGGTGGGCATCCGGCGGGCGCCCAGCCCGTGACACCCCACGCGGCCTGGCAGAAAAGGCAGAGGAAGCGCGTGGCCCCGGAAGCCCCTGCTTCCTGCCCCGCTGGCCCTTCCTCCCGTGTCCCCTCCACAATGGCCGCTCTGTGTGGCCTCGGGCTCCGGCGAGGTCGCAGGCGGGCCCTGACAGCAGACACGGCTAATTGGATGGGGCACGCCTGGCACACGGCACCCACTGAGAAGGGCCATTGTGGGGAGGTGTTATTGTTCCGTGGGTGCTGGCAGGGCAGGTCAGCCAGCTGGATGGGCTGTAAATTGTTATTTATGGTTTCTGAGCCTTTAAAAGCAGAGCTGCCCCAGCATCTGTACTGCTCCAGACCCACAGCACCATGGTGACCCTGGCGACTCTGGTGTCCCTGCTCCTCCTGGGGGTCCAGACCCATGTCATGTCTGAGTGGACCTACTCAGGTAAGCAGCACCCCGTGGGGCTCCCACATCCCCATATCGAGGACAGCAGTGCCCGCATCAGCGTGGCACCTCAGCTGCGGCTGGCTTGCTGTGGGTTCAGACGCTCTCTCTTCTTCCTTTGTTTTTATTTTTTGTTTCTTTTTTTTGTTTTTGTTTCTTTGAGACAGGGTCTCACCATGTATGTCTTCCTTCATTTTTAATTTTTAAATTTGCACAGCACTCAGGAGGATGAGGCAGGAGGATCAACGTGAGTTGGAGTGTAGCCTGGGCTACATAGTGAGTTCAAGGCCCGCCTGAACTACATAGCGAGACCCTGTCTCAAAAAACAAACAAAACAAACAAACAAAAATTGCAGTCCTGGGGATGGAACCCAGGGCCTCCACAATGAGCTCCGTCCCTAGCCTTTTAAATTTTTTTTTGCAGACAGCGTCTCACGAAAGCTCTAGGTTGCCCAGGCTGGGCTCAACCTTGTAATCTTCCTGCCTCAGCCTCCCAGAGCACTGGGACAATAGAAGTGCTCCCCTGTGTCTGGGCAGATGCTACAGGGAGAATGAACTGAGCTCAAACTCCCACGCAGGAAAAGAGGAAATTGCTCCCCCTTCCCAAGCCCTGGGTTCATGTGGCCTCCGCGCTTTAAACCCTTTCTGCCCACAGTGTTGGCGGCTTCTGAGCCAAAAGCCATTTGCTTTCTCGGTCTGTGTAAGCAGAAGATGCAGTTCCTAGAGGGGACCCCGTCTGTTCCCAGAGGGTGCTGTGAGAGTCCTTCCTGGAAATGTCCCCAAACACAGTTTACGCAGAGCCTCTTTTATTTTCTGTTTTTTGGGTTGTGAGACAGGGTCTCACTAGGTAGCCCGGGCTGGCCTCAAACTCAAAGCGATCCTCCCGCCTCAGCCCGAGTGCTGGGAGTACAGGTGTGCGCCACCTCGCCCTGCTTTGCCCGGAGCTTCTGGACTTGACAGGAACCCATTTGCCTTCAGATGGCCCCGGGCTACCAAGCAGAGTTCTACAATGTGACGGTTAAAGTCCTGGCTTTGGGCATGGGTCCTGGCTCCCAGGTGAGCTGAAGACAGGACCGTAGATGTGGCTGCATGTGGTCACAAGAACATCTCCTGCCTGCGCCCCCCTCTGTTCTGGACTGGGCTGAGGAATGGGGTTCCTGGGGAGTGGGTGGTCCCTGGCTGGTGCAGGTGGCACCAGCGACAGGGGACTGAGGCCACCCTGCATGGCCCCTGCCTCAGGCACCTGGGGACACCTGCTTGGTGGGCATGGTGGGTCTGCCAAGACAAGGGCAGTAGAGTCAGGGACATCCTGGGGGCTTAGGGTCCAGCGTCACAGCGTCCCTCCAATGACCCATGCTGTGCCATGGGACAGGAGTGCCACTTGCTGCCAGGGACATCCAGGGTGCCGGCTTCATCTGGCCGGTGCCCTGCAATAGCTCTGGGCTGCAGGAAGAGGGAAGATCCGAGGACAAAGGCCCTGTCCTCTCGGGCTTGGCCCAGCAGCAGGACAGGGGCGTGAGAACTGGGTAGCTCTTACAGGGCCTTCCAGGAGGACCGGGGAGCTGCCCCAGGCGGACAGGCCCTGGGCATTGGTGTTTGACCCCAGAAGAGGAAGGAAGGTTTAAAATTGGGTTGGGTTATTAAGTAGGGAAGAGAAGGGCAGGGAAACAGAGAATCAATTTTTCTGCTCATTTTAAATCAAGAAGCTGGCCAACAGTGCAAGGCCAACATAGGAACACCGTTCCTAAAACACAGCGACACCCAGGAGGGCTGACATGGCTTCTCGGTTGCATATGTGTGAAGCGACAACTCCCCCTGGCTGTCCGGGAGGTGAATCATCCATAATAACAACAGACCTCATTACTCTGGCCCCTGAGATTACGAACCATGTCCAAAAAGATAAACCTCCTTACTCAGATGTTTTTACTTGACTTTCTCTTCTTTTGTTTTTGAGACTAGATTTCATTTCTGGGCTCAAGGGATCCTCCTGCCTCAGCTTCCTGAGTAGCTGGGACTATAGGTGCAGTGATTGAGCCTAACTTTTCAATATAAAAAATATTGAGAGCCGGTGAGATAGCTCAGCGGCATAAGCGCCTGCCTGGCAATCGTGAGGTCCTGAGTTTGACTCCCGGTACCCACATAAAGGAAAAAAAAGGGCCGGTGATATCGCTCAGCAGCGCAAGCTCCCAGTACCCACAGGGAAAAAAAAAAAAAAAAAATAGAGTGGTTCCTGATGTGCCCTTGGTTGTCCTGACCCCATGGCTGTAGCCCTGTGGTCTTCACCCTCCAGGGGGCCTGACAAAGGGGTTGCAGCACGAGAAGGGCGGGCAGGGTTCCTGCGGCGTGGCGGTGGGGGGCTGCTGTTGGGTGCTTGGAAGGAGTACAGTGGCCCTGGAGGACATGAGAAGCCCCTGATCCAGCCCAGGAGCACCCAGCCACTGTTCCCAAGCACAAAGGCGTGGTCCCAGGGTGACGGGAAGGTTACAAGTTAGCACCAAAGCCCCCTGGAACCGGGCTCGCGGAGCTGGCCTGGGTCTCCTGGTCCTCCTGGGGGTCCTGGGGGCCCTGCTGTGTGGGCCCTGGCCTGGGCGGCCCCTGACCTGCGCCTACTGTCTCCGCCTCAGAGGGGCCACTGGACGAGGAGCACTGGCCTCTGGAGTACCCCGAGTGCGGGGGCAGGCGACAGTCGCCCATCAACCTGCAGAGGCAGAAGGTGCGTTTCAACCCGGCCCTGACAGCGCTCGACCTCACAGGCTATGGGGACGACCAGGCCGGCCAGTTCCCCATGACCAACAATGGCCACACGGGTAAGGGGGCGCCCGCGGGAAGGAGGTGACGCGCAAGGGGGGGAGGGGACAGAGACCCAGGAGGGGGGGGGCCTGCTGGCCTCCTAGGACGGGCGGCGACCTCTTGAGACTGAGGCCCTGCGGTCCTGCAGCCCAGTTATCCTCTCACCGAGCTCCCCCGACCCCAGCAGCAGGACATGCAGGTGACAGGTGACAGTCATGGACCTCGTGTCTTGTGCCCGTTTCTCTGTTTCTGTACTGAGTCTGAAACCATAAATTGCCCACTTCCTTTTGCAAAACACTGTGGTTTTCCAGCGGGTTCCCGAGCCTCCCGCAAGCCCAGGAGGGGGCATTTCTCTGGTGGGGAACCCCATGGACCCCGGATGTCTGGTGCCCCAGCCACGTCCTTTCTGGACACCTGGCGCCCTCATTCCCGCCTGGGTCCTGGGCTGGGCCTATTTATGCCTCTGCACAGGTACCCTTTCTCTGCTCTAAACCAGGTTCCCCCGTCGCAGTTGGCCCACGTGACCCTTCAGTCTCCCTTAATCTGGGTCAGATCTTCAGTCTTTTTTTAAATTTTATTTTATTTTTATTTTTAAAGAGAAGAAAAAAGAAAACAAATCAAAAAAGAACAAATTTTCAAAACAACATAATAGAAGGGTAACCATGGTTAATGCATTACGTATTATTATCTTTAAGTTAGTTATTCAGGATACCAGACATTAGCATTCAATTGTCCAAACATTATCGGCACAATCCTTACTCTTCAATGAACTAAATAAAATTGGTAGTTATCTATCTTAACCATCTTATATATATGTACAATTTTTTTTTCCTTTCCCTTCTTTCTTTTCTCTATTCCCCTATTCCAGTCTCTCTTTCCTTTTGTTCAGTCTTTTTTTTGGCTTTTGTTGATTTACCACTTGGCTGATCACTTCTTTTTAAAAAAAAACTTATGCCTGGGTGTGGAGGTACACACCTGTCATCGCCATACTCAGGAGGCTGAGGCAGGAGGCTCTCAGGAGTTCGAGGCCAGACTGGGCTAGGTAGTGAGTTCAAGATCAGTGTGAACTACAAAGTGAGACCCTGTCTCGAATAATTTTTTTATGTCTTTCTTAGTCCACGTTTGCAGTACATAACGACTGCATTCACTGTGGGGCGTGGACACAGGTACATAATGCATCTTACTCACTTCTTTCATTCCCTTTCCCTTCCTCTGATCGTTTGCTGAGCACAGCAAGCGCGCAGATGGCGTGGGCTCTCCTCTGATGGTGAAGCTCATCCCGTGAAGCAGGACAGCCTCTTGGGGAAGTTGAATCCATTTTCAGAATCTGGAAGGTTCAGCGAGTTGAGTTTTAGGGACAGATTTTGGCCTCCCCTTTTCAAAAGCACAGCCACAAGCTCAGCATTACCTCCTGCCCGAGCAGGGGGCCCAGCGGTGGGACCGCAGGGCTGAGACACTCTGCTTCCCCCAACTAACTGTGCTTTGGGGGGACGTGATTGTCAGGGTCTCTCTTATTGCTGGTGTGGGGCTACCTGTCCTTTTGTTTTCTGAGACAGGGTCTCCTTATGTAGTTCAGAGTGGCCTCGAACTCACCGTGATTCTCCTGCCTCAGCCTCCTGAATGCTGGGACTACTGGCTCTGGGCCCGTCTTCTGAAGATGAGCTGAGTCAAGTCCTGGTGATGTGAGGTTGGCAATGGGGCTCTCGATGCTCAGTTCCGGCCCAGCTCTGAGTGGGTTCCCCTCGCTGGTCAGCCTTCCGTCCACACCATGAACACGCAGAGCCAGCAGGGGGCGCCCTTGCAGCCGAGCCCCGTGGGCAGGCAGCCGCAGGGCCAAGTCCAGGTGACAAATGGGTCAGGGCTGTAACACATCAACCTGACCTCACCCTCACGACTCAGCCCAGGCGTAAATTGATTGGCGTGGTCCTACGTGTTGGGCCAGTCCCCACCTTGGCCAGAGGCGGAGAAGGGAGTTCTGGTTTCCCACACATTGGCCATGCTTTTGCAGGGCTCCCCTTCCGTAGGACCGGCCAGCTGGACCTGCCCTGCCTGGCTGTGCTCTCCCCCTGCGCTTCCTCCCTTCTGGGCCTCTGCAGCCCTGGCTTGCACTGGTCATGGGCCGAGGAGATGACCAGGGAGCGACCAAGGTGGAAGGTCTGAGCGCCCCACTGTCCCCTCCAGTGCAGATCACCCTGCCCTCCAGCATGCGCATGACAGCCCCTGACGGCACCGAGTACGCGGCCGTGCAGATGCACTACCACTGGGGCGGCGCCTCCTCTGAGGTCAGCGGCTCCGAGCACACCATCGACGGGATGCGACGGGTCATCGAGGTGCGTGAGGACCCCACAGCCCACTCCCTCCCCCTTTTCTGGAGGCAGGGTCTCACCATGGAGCCCAGACTGGCCTCGAAAGTGATCCTCCTTGCCCACTCTGTCCCCAGCCCCCAGGGACCTCAGTGGGGCCCAGGGTCCTCAGGGGACCCCTGCCACCCCTGGCATCTGGCAATACCCTTGCACCACATCTCCCCAGCCCAGTTCTCAGAGCAGTTTCCAGTCTTGGTAGAGGGAGACGGAGGTGGGGGTGGTGGGTGCGGGGCAGACTGAGGCCTGGGGGCCCGTTGCTGTCTTCTTTCCTCGGGAACCGGTTCAGGTCATCTGAACTGCCCCCAAGGACGAGGTGCCTATCTTGTTCCCGCAGATTCACTTGGTTCACTACAATGAGAAATACGAGAGCTACGATGTAGCCAAAGACGCCCCGGATGGCCTGGCGGTGCTGGCCGCCTTCGTGGAGGTAGGTGGGGCTCTGTGTGCAGTGTAGACCAAGGGCCCGGCACAGTGTCAGGTGTAGGCCACGGTCTCCCTTATGTCTCTCCCGTCCTTCCCTGGGTTCCAGCCCTTGGGAAGCTGACTCAGTGGGGGGACCAACGCCTCCCTGAGGCCCTGCTCTCCCGTTCTGGGTTGGGAACCTTGGGAGCATGGATAACCGGGACAGGATGACTTCAGAGGCCTGGAACCCCCCCAGCTTCACCTGACACAGACAGGTCGAAAGGGCGGGACAAACCTCTAACCCAGCCAGCCAAAGAAAGCAGCTCCGTTCCCAAGGGATCCAGAGGATGGGTTAGGGTTGGGCGGCTACATGTGGCTGGGAATTGAATTGCCAAAAGGTAAGTATTAAACTGGGTAAAATTATAAAAGAAATGTTTTTTCCACAACACCACAAAAAACAAAAACAAGAGCAAAAACCCAATCATTTCAGTGCTCTGGAAATGGGCCAAGGCAAACAACAAATTAAGGCATTTACTCATGAAAATGGTTCTAATTTAAGCAAGAACACAAGTGTCCATGGGCTTCTCACCTGGCTGTCCTGTCCACTCCCAGGGCGCGGTCACTGGGCGGCTTTACCAGGCCACGCGGTCAGGACCGCCAGAAGCTCCCACCCAGACACCGCCACACCAGCGCAGGCAGTCAGCGGACAGAAGAGGCAGCAAAGCAACAGCGCTTGCGGCTCTGACATCCGGGGCTCCAGGCCTGGTCATGGTGCTGTGGTCAGGGTTTGCGAGGGAAGAGATTTAATACAGGACATAGAGTTTATAGGATTATTTTATGATATTCACCCAAAAAGTCAAATGCAGAGCAGTGTAAGAGATCTGTCCACGTGCTAGAGACTTAAAGAATCCAGCTGAGGGCCTGGATCCCGCGGCAATGTCCAGCACGAGCCCAGCTGGAAGCCTAGAGCCCACGACAATGTCTCAGGCAAGTCTGTTTCAAGGATCTGCACTGGGAAGGCCCAAAGGTCAGTGGGGGAAGCTGGAAAGTCTGTGCCAGCGGGATGAAAGATCTGTGCCAGAGGGCTGAAGGATCTGCACTGGAGCCAGGAAGCGACACTCAAGGTAAGGACCGGAGGTCCTCCAAAGAGAACCACAGCCATCCTCAGTGACAGTGAGGACCCGAGCTCCTACGACGATGAGAACAGCCGAGTTCATATCAGGAAAACCACAAGCTTCTCCAGGAGGATCAGCAGCGCACCACCTTCCCCTCCAGTTCTCCTTTCACGCTGCTGGCGACAATCCTCAGGTGGGCCCGCCACACCCAGCACCACGCTGACTCAGTTCAGCTGGGCATTGCAAGTTGACTATGAGTTAATCCACCACACAGGGGGAGTGGTGAGTGGCAGGTGGAAGTTTAACAGGGCACATCCTGGAAACGAGAGACACTGGGGAAAGGGTGCACTGAAAGTATTTAACCCGAAAGAAGGCAGTAAACGTGCAACAGAAATGCACAGCAGAATGAAACAGCTCGAGAGCACACAGCAAAGATGGTCACAAGTCCAAGGCTGGCCCGATGTGTGCAGCGGGGAGGAGTCCAGTGGACACCACCGGCTGGAAAGACCATTGCGGTGAGACCTTTTCACCAGGGCGGGAGTTCTTCCCAGAGGCCAACACGCCTACAAGAGGAGAGCTCTGGCAGTGGGCACCTGCAGCAGTTCTGCCCGGAACCTGTGTCCCAAGTCCTGAGGATGACAAGGAAGTGCTGAGCCCTGGCTCCTTGTCACAAGACATCTGAGTGCAGCCGGCACTTCCCCAAACATGTGCCCTGGGCAGGTTTCAGCACTGGCTTAGTCATTTTCTCATGGCTGAGACAAAATACCAGACAGCCGCAACGTAGGAGGAGGGCTTTTCTCGACTCACGGTTTTTAGAGGATTCAGCCCATAGTTGCTGGCTTCAAGGCAAGAAGGGTCTGGCAGAGCAGAGCTGCTCAGCTCATGGCACCCAGGAAACACAGGGCGAGGGGAGGAGCCAGGAGGAAGATAAACCCGCCCAGGCCACGCCCAACGCCCCACGCCCCACCTCTTCTGAAGGCCCATCCTCTGCTGACAGGCCCCGCCCCTTCCGACAGGCCCCGCCTCCTAACAGACATGCTGGCAAGTGCATCTCCGTCCATTTGCCAGGAAAGCACACAGCTGCATCTTCCTGCTCCAGCTAACTGCTCCTCCTTTCTCCTCCAGATCGAGGACTACGCTGAAAACACGTATTACAGCAGCTTCATCTCCCACCTGGCCAACATCAAGTACCCAGGTAGGATGCCAGGGAGGGGTCTGAGCGCGCGTGAGGTGGAGCAGGGTGCAGAGAGGGTGACGCGTGGAGGACCTGATGAGCCTGACCAGGGACCCTGAGGAACCTGTTCAAAGCACTATGGGCTGTGTGACGAAGTGAAAAAATCTGTGTTGCAGTAGAGGGCGTCGCCCCTGACCCCCTCAACACCCTCCCTTGCTCCCAACACACTGGTATTTATGGCTTTTACCACTTTCTGAAGCATCCTGGAAGTCGTTTTCCGTGTCTTTAGTTAGTTGCACTGTCGTGGCTGCTTCGGTGTCCTGAATCGATTTGAGATGTTTATTTTTCATGCTCGTTTTGACTTTGGGGAAGAGCCAGCAGTTGCACGGCGCCAGGCCCTGTGAGTCGGGTGGCTGAGGACACACGATGTTTTTAAAGCCTGCCTTTCCATTGTGTGGCACTCGGGAGCAGCGTTTGCCACGGTTTTGATGACACCTGGTGCAGACGCTCGCGAAAGAGGACTTTCAGAACTGCTTCTGAAAGCGGCGAGAGCAGCGGGCTTAGTGTGCTGTCACTAATGTCCTTTTATCTCCCGACCTCCCTGTTAGGACAAAGCACGGTGCTCAGTGGCCTCACCATCCTGGACATGCTGCCCAAGGACCTTTCCCACTACTACACCTACTGGGGCTCCCTCACCACCCCGCCCTGCACAGAGAACGTGCGCTGGTTCGTGCTGGATGACTCCGTCAAGCTCTCCAGGGCGCAGGTAACGCCAGCTGGCATCGCCCGCGCCGGCCCAGGCTGCCGGGGGCACTGAGAGGCCTCCCGGCTTCCCTAGGGCTGACACCTGTGGCTCAGTGTCATCTGCCACATGCAAGTCTGCCGAGCCTCCCAAGTGACCGTGGGTGTCCTCACCAGTGCTGCGGCAGAGACTGGTAAACACAGGCATCCACGGAATCTATTCGCTGCTATGCGATTAGTGAGGCCGGTTACCTTCTCGTGCGCTTTGAGAACGTTTTTTCACATGGTGGGAAGTCAGTCAGGGCCCAGTTATCCAGAGTCAGTCTGGAATTCAAGACTCAATCCTGTATGTTTGATGTTAATGCAAAAGAACTTTTTACAAATATAATACAAATAAGATGCTGGGCATGGTGGCACACACCTGTCATCCCAGCACTTGGGAGGCTGAGGCAGGAAGATCGCAGTGAGTTTGAGCCCAGCCTGGGCTACATAACGAGACCCTGTCTCAAACAAACAAATAAACCAACAAACCAACAAACGCAAATCAACAACTTTACACTACACACATCCCAGGGAAACAGCAAACCATAAACGGCGAAGAGAAGGTTTGAAAATCCAAGCAAGCAAGCAGTTGTAAAGAGAGCCATGAGCCTGGGAGCTGATCTGATCCTGGTGCAGCAAGGGCAGGAGGGACTGGGTCCTGCTTCTCGGTGAGGGAAACTGAGGCCAACTCCGATTGGACTCACAGCCAGAACACCTCAGCAGGGTGCACACAAAGCTCACAGGCAGTTTCCGAAAAACAGAAAGCGAGCGTACCGTTGCGATATTTCTGTTTACTTCTTTCTCTCTGTTCTAATTAGCAAAATACTCACAGAAAAAAGATTAGAAGAGAGTGTGTGTTGGAAGAATGAATAGATGAATTGTGTAACATGAGGCGTGCTCAAAAATACACTGAATGTTTAAATTAAAAAAATGCATTACAGTAAAAGACACATTGCCATGAATCCCCCTCAAAATCCTCTCCCTCCCTTCCAACACACTCGTCCCGTCTTTCTTGCTACTTTCTGCAGCAGCTCTGGAGTCCTCTCTCCTCAGTGTCTCGAGTTGTGCTGTCGTGGCTGCCTCGATGCCCTGAATTGATTCAAAACATTCACCTTTCATTGTCTTTTTAACTTTGGGGAGGAGCCAGCGGTCACACGGTGGCACATCCAGTGAATAAGGTGGATGAGGACACACTGTCATGTTTTATGTGACAGAAATTTCCGTAAACATTTCAAATTGATTCAGGGCATGAGACAGCCATGGAAAGAGACTCACAGAAGAACACTTCAGGACAGCTTTGGAAAGTGGCAAGAAAGATGGGATTAGTGTGTTCAAAGCGAAGGGGAGTATTTTGAGGGAGAATAATGACAATGTGTCTTTTACTTTATTTATTTATGTATTGGCTTTTTGAGACAGAGGCTCACTATGTAGCTCAGGCTGGCCTCAAACCCATGGCAATCCTCCTGCCTCAGCCTCCCAAGTGTTGGGATTACAGGCGTGCACCACCACACCCAGACTTTTATCTATAAATTTCAACATTCATCATGTTTTTGGATCACACCTCAGCGTGCCTGGCTCACAACACCTAGAATCTCCCCTGGACTTGAGGTCTTACAAGCGCTGGTCTGGGTGCCGACTGAGCTTTTCGCAATGATTCCCTTCCGTGGCCCACAGGTCTGGAAGATTGAGAACTCCCTGCTGACGCAACACAACAGGACGCTGCACAACGGCTACCGCAGGGCCCAGCCGCTGCACGGCAGGGAGGTGGAGGCCAACTTCCACTGCTTCCCCAGCCCCCGTGAGTGCGGCCCACCTGCCGGCCCCGGGCCCCTCCCTGTTCCCGGCAGCCACAGAGGACAGTAGCTGAAGTGCAGGACAGGGCGTGGGACGCGGGTGATGCCAGTCCAGGCAGAGGAGACAATGAGGGGGATGATGGCACCATCACCTGCCGGTCTCGGCTGGACAGTGGGAGAAACAGGGACAGACGACAGACGAGTGGAGGCTCACACTGATGGCACCGGACTGGACCCCCATGGTCTCCCACAGGCACCGGGTCCTTGAGACCGCAGATCATTTCCTGTACCTGCTTGGGGGTCAAGCATGGGGCCCCAGGGTGCTGGGGTGGCAGGAGCTGTCCCTTAGGTCAGGTTCCAGCTGGGATCTCGGCTGATCTCATTGCTGTGGTGGCAAGAATGCAAATACTGCCGGGTGTGGTGGCGCATGCCCATCATCTCCACAGTCAGGAGGCTGAGGCAGGAGGATCGCCATGCGTTGGAGGCCAGCCTGGGCTACGTAGTGAGACCATGTCTCAAAAAAGGAAAAATTTTATTTTTAAATTTTGAGACAGGGTCTTGCTAAGTGAGACACCTCCTTCCCCAAAGGGTGGTGGCATCCTACACAGGCCCAGTTTCTCCTGGGCTACACAGAGGGCGTAAAGACCTGTAGACCTGTTTCCTGCTTATAGATTTCTCCAGGTTCCTTTTTTTTTTTTTCGGAAATGTTTTTGCTATTCTTGCAACAGGCACCAACAGAATGTACGGTCACTCATGTGCCACACTGCACAAGCTTTTCCTGCCAGGGTGTCCCCAGTTTACTCACATGAGGGACCTGAGATATTCTCAGTCCCTGTGCTGGACGGAAGTGCTCGTGTTACCCTTAGCTTGCTGTCTGTGTGGCTCTCCCTGCCGAGACCGCTGTTTTTTATATTTTTAGAGAGGGTCTCACTGTGTAGCCCAGGCTGGCCTTGAACTGACAGCAAGCATCCTGCCTCAGCCTCCCGAGTGCTGGGATTACAGGCGTGCATACCACACCTGACGGACCTTCCAAGATTTGGCCTTGCCAAACTAATACTTTTTTTCTTTTTTTTTTTTTTATTGCATATGTTCTAGGCTCCAAGGTGAACTTCTACATTCATAGGCTTGAGGACTTGGTCAGGGTTCTGGAGCTGAAGAAAGCTAAGAGGAGTACTAAGTGAGCGGCACCACGGACTCGCACGGGAGAGGGCGACCAGGCTCGGAGAAACCCCGGGATGGGCGCCTGGACACCAGCTGGACTTCTGATTAGGACAGGAAACCATCACCCAGGACAAGAAAGGACTCAAGGCCGACGTCGCCAGTGGAAATTGATTGGCACAGAAATGGTGTGGCCATCGGGCCCCAACTCACCTGCCGTCACCGGGGTGCGGCTTGGGGGTGAGCACTTGCCTGACAGGCGCGAGGCCCTGGGTTCTGTCCCGGGCAATGCAAAAAATCACCATTCACTTGGCATAATAATAAATCAGCACATAGAAGAAATGACGCAATTACACGCAAAGCTGCCCCCTGCCCGCGGATCGGAAGGACGCAGGGATGCTTTTGTGGGGACAGAAATGCTCAGTATCTTGATTGTGACCACGGCTGTACAATGACACGCACTCGTTCAACTGCACGCAACAATATTTCTTTAATGAATGTATCACGCTGTACATAAATTATATTCACAAATTAATAAGTAACGTTCACTTAAAAGAAAAATCAGCTTGAACTCCCTTTAGCATTTAGATGTAATAAACTAATTTTGGAAATTTGTTTTAAAATTTCTTGTTTCTGTTCCTTTGTACCACTTCAGTTACTGCCCCCCCTTCACCCTACTCCACAGGGCACAGGTGAGGGGCGGAGATCGAGGAGGGAGGATTTCCAGGCTCAGATTAGGAAAAAGGAAGGCAATTCTTCTATAACCTTGTAGGCCAGAGAGCAACAAATCATCTAAGACTACAGCACTCATGTCAAAAGACACTGGGACCATCTTGAAAGGACTCGGGGACGATGGATCCATCCCCAAACACAAGATCAGGTGGCCAGGTGTAGTGGCACAGGCCTGTGAGTCCAGCACTTGGGGGGCTGAGGCAGGAGGAGCGCCACAAGTTCGAGGCCAGGCTTGGGTGCCTAGCAAGACCCTGTCTCAAAAAAAAAGAAAAGAAAGGCTTGGGAGAGCAGCTGATGCAGAGATAACGAGCTTGGCTCGGCGTGGAGGCTGCTGGGAAGCACTTTATTATCCCGTTAGCACAGCGGGAAGGAATCAAGCATTCGCCCTGTCTTTCCCGTCCAATCCGAGTCTCAGAGTCCGCTGTGTCCCGAGGCTGCCAGAAGGAGGGATTGCTGCTCTGGCGCCACCCGCAGAGCCTCTTTCAAATGAGGCCGCCGCTGTGGGCCGTGTCCTTCGCGGCCACCCTCGGCCATCGGGAGGGGCCGGGCCGTGGTCAGCGCAGGAGGCGTTGGTCTGCAGGCTCCGTGGCCTCATGGGGCCAGGCCGGGGCTGCCGCGGGGCCCTGACGTCCACGAGGCGAGGTGGAAGGGTCACTGTTGGTCAGTGCCACCGCTCAGACAGACACCACCTAGGCGGGTGACCCTCCCAAACCCCAGGCCAGCTCGCGTCACAGGCCTCGGGCCACTCGCGCTGCCAGGGATGTGTCATTCTCCACAGACTCCGCGGGGACGGGAGCTTTGTCTCTTCCTTCACAGCAAACCTGAGGTTCCTACAACATTGGGTCCCAGAGGCTCTCAGTGAACATGCGCTGAATGAACAGATTCGCATCTCGGCTAGATAAAGAACTCTATAGGAAAAGGATGACAAACCAGAGAGAAAACTCAGAGAAGGGGAGGAACCGACGATTTACAAGAGAAAAAGGAGAAGCAGGGATGACCAATAAATCCTGGAAGCTGGCTGTGGTGGTCATGCCCGTAATCTCAGCACGTGGGAGGCTGAGGCAGGTGGATTGCCACAAGTTGGAGGTCAGCCTGGGCTACATAGTGAGACCCTGTTTCAAATAAAGCAAAACAAAGCAAACAGAAAAGAAGAGAGATGGAAGGAGGGAGCCCAGGACCCTTGGTGTGTCTGCGATGACTTCTTGCCGAAGGTGGGTCATGGATTCAAGGGTAGTCATTGTACTTTATTACTGTTTATTCCCTTAAAACACAAACAGAATCATGCACTTTGCCTGCTTCAAGCCCTCCTGTGGTTTCCGTAACAGAGAATAAATCCAAAGCCCTAATTGTGGGTTGCACCGCTGGCCCCTGGCTGCTCTCTGGACACGAGCTCTCCCCCTCCCTGTTGCTCCGCGGTGTTCCTCCGCCACATGCACACATCCCGGCCACAGGCCCTTTGCACATGCTCTTCTCAGGCTGGATGGAGGGTGTGGACCTCCGCTCCTTGCTTTGCTTTCTGCACCACAGAGGCCACTGGCCCATCTTCTCTCTTGCCCCGGAGGTAGACAGTGAGCTTGAGGGGACCCTGGCTGTCTTGGCAGACGCCATGGGTGGGGGTGGGGTGCAGCCCCTTTATCACTGGGGCAACCAGGAGAGCAACTGGGGGACTATCTACTGGGAACACACAAAGGCAAAAAGAGTTCTATCGTTAAAGTTTTCTCAAAGGGTGGGGTGTGGCTCAGTGGTGAGCGCCTGCCTAGCGTGCATGAGACCCTGGGTTCCATCCCAGCGCTGCTAAGAAAAAGGAAAGGAAGAAAAATCCTTGATGGCTTAATTCTTAAACTGGACACTGTGGCACAGGCCCGTAATCCCCACTCTCTGAGAGGCTGAGGCAGGAGGATGGCACGTTTGAGCCCAGCCTGGGCAACTTGTGACTTAGGGAGACCCTGTCTCAACATCAAAAGGGTGGGGGATGCAGCTCAATGCAAAGCCCTGGGCTCCATCCCCAGGACCAAAAGAAAAAAGTGTTTTTAAAGTTTTTTGTAAATTTTAGTTAATTAAGCTTGCCTAGTTTTGAAGCAGCAAACAGTGGAACCGATCTAAGTGTTGGAGCATTGAGGATCTGTTTGGAGACGAGGACAGGTGTGAAATGTGTGTTGCACAAATGTGAAGGGAGGTCCACAGCAGGAGTTTAACTAACAGGGTTGGTGAGGTTAGAAGGAGCAGCATCCCTGCTGTAATAATAAAAAAGATACAAGTGATAAAACAGAAGAGCTGGGCATGGTGGTGCACACCTGTAATCCCGGCACTGGAGAGGCTGAGCCAGGAGGATCGCCGTGAGGTCAAGACCAGCCTGGGCTGCATAGCAAGACCATGTCTCAAAAAAAAAAAAAAAAAAAAAAAAAAAAATCTAGAATTTTCCAGCATTTAAACATGTCACCTTTTTTAGGCAGTTACATTCATTCCGTCGTCATTTCACTGAAAGAAAACAAAAGTTTGGCATCGTCACTGCCATTTTTTGTAACTTTATGGAAGCTGTGAATATCCTGGTTTAATTGTGTGACTACTGTTAATTTCCGATTCCAAATTTCACTCCTACAAACCACACACAGGAGAAATTTAGCTGATTCTCACTTGAAACCTAAAAAAAAAAAAAAAAAAATCAACTCAAGTGAAAATGTTTCTAGTGATAATAGTTTTGTGGTGTTGTTGTTGTGTTTTTGTTTTTGTTTTTGTACTGGGTGTTGAGCCCAGGGCCTTTCCACTGAGCTACATCCCCGGCCCTTTTTTATTTTTTATTTTGAGACAGAGTCTCATTGAGTTGTCCAGGCGGGATTTGAGCTTGCAACCCTCCTGTCTCAGCCTCCCAGAGCGCTGGGATTACAGACCTCCACCACACTTGGTTTAATGCTCACTTTTTATATTAAATTACTGCAGAGAGAGCACCCGGCATCCCTCTCCCTCAAGCGGAGCCGCCCACTTCTGCTGGGAACGTGCTGCCCTCCAGTGGCCACGGTGAGGACCGCAGGGACAATGCCCGGAGGACCCGGGAGCGCTCCTCTTCCGTGCCTCCCGTTTTTCATGTTGGTAAATTGAGGCCCAGAGACCTATAAACGTCCCGTGGAAAGATCTGCACATATCAAGGAAAAGTGCAGGTCCCTGAACCGATCTAGGGAGCAGTGGGGATTGCCCTGGGCAGCAGCTGGTGCTCGAATTTCAAAGCGCCTTTGCATCTGTGCCTGTAATTCCAGGACTCTGGAAGGCTGAGGCAGGAGGATCCCAAGTTGGAACCCAGCCTGGGCAGTTTAGTGAGACTCCCAGTTTAGGGAGACCCTGTTTCAAAATAAAAATATAAAAAAGGGCTGGGGAATGGGGCTTAGTGTTGCCATCCAGGTTCAACTCCTAGTACTGAAAAAAAAAAGGGTACGAAACACGTGCGCCATTCAGGCCTGCCAGAGTGCTCTGTCCTTCAAACGACCCTGCCAGGTAAATACTGATGCTATTGTAACCCCACTCCTCAGATCAGAAAACGAGGCCGAGAAGGCAAGGAATGCGCTCCAAGGGCAGAGCAGGGGCCCAGGCAGGCAGGTGGGGCCGAGTCCATGCTGCGAGGTGCTGGCGTGGCAGGGGGTGAGCTGCCTGACCACCGAGGCATTCAAGCCGGGGCCTGGAGGGAGCCTGGGATGGCCGGGATGGGGCTCCTCCTGGAGAGGGGCTGAGGCAGCACAGGGTCTCCGGGTGCTGGAGCCCGTGGTCTTACAGAGGCAGGGAGCATCCGCCAAGCTGGGGGCTCTCCGTCTGAGCAGGGGAGGGGTCCCTGGAAGAGACGCCAAGGGAGTGAGCCCTGGGAGACCCTGGGTGCATCCACAGAGCTCCACTGGGGCGCCCCGGGCTGCAGCCCGACTCACAACCTGGCTTTCTAGTGAGGGGACACGGGCCACACGCGCTCCCCAGGCTGCCACACCCCTGCCAGTGCACAGCCCATCCCAGCCCAAACCTCAGGCGCCCTGCATCCAGACAGCCTTGAGGCCCAGGGTGTGGGGTCCCCAGTGGACATGGCTGGCTGCACCCCTATCCCGGGCCCAGGCTCCTGTGCTTAATGGGGTGGTGGCCAATTTGCCTTAAAGTGTCTTCCACCACCCAAGTTCCAGGATTGGGGGTTCAGACAAGGAAGTGGCATCGAGAAGAGTCCACTTCTCCTGGGGGGCTGGAGTAGCCAGCAGGACCCCAAAAGTGAGTTCACTGCACCTCAGTGCTCAGCAGGGAGGCCGAGGATCCCCGTAGTAAACGGAGAACGAACTTCCTGCTCTCATTAGCCGGCTTCCCACTCCTCCCCCAGCTCCGGACCCCAAGCATCAAGCGCCACGGACCCCGCGCCACTGCGCCTCAGCCTCGGCCTCGGCCCTTCATCCCCTGCCCAGGACCTTGGCTGCGCAGCTCCTTATCTGTGCGCCGAGGCTCTGCAGAAAGGCCCGGGAGGCCGTGCAGCAAGCAGAGTGCAAAGACCTGGGCTGCGTTTGCAAAGCAGATCAGGGACCGCGGTTCGTGCGGGACGCAGCCTGACCCGAGTTCAGAGTCCCGGCTCAGAACCGGCTACACCCGCAGAGGCCGCAGCTGTCCGGGTCCCTGCCCTCGGGGTGACCCCGTCGCGGGCGTTTGTGACCAGCTGCTTCCAGTGCGCAGCAGGCACTCGCTAAGTGCGGCTGGGCCCCTCTCTGCAGGTGAGGGAGGGACGCTGTTCCCACGCCGCTGCCTGGGAGGACGATCCAGGGGACCCCGGGACAGGCTTCAGGGTCACGATGTCTATGGCACGCTGGGGACTGTGTGGGACTCCTGATCGTCAGGGTCACAGCAGCTCCCAGGGGGGCACCATTGCCCAGAGATGCAGGGGTCACTGACAATTTTAAAAATATCTTTTATTAATTGCTTCTCTCTCCTTTTATTTTTATTTTTTGAGACAGGGTCTCATTATGTACTTCAGGTTAGCCTTGAACTCGAAAGTATCCTCTTGGGATTATAGGCGTGCACCACCACGCGTAGCTTAATTGCCTCTCATTTAAAATGTACAATTTGCTTTCTGACTTACTTACATATATACGCATGCAGTTATCGCCACAATCAAGATAATGAGCGTTTCAGAGGGGTGTTATGGTGCATGCCTGTCTGTAATCTCGGCACAGTGGGAGGCTGAGGCAGGAGGATTGCAAGTTCAAGCTCTGCCTGTGCAATTTAGTAACTGAGCGAGACCTTGTCTCAAAAATTATAAAAGCACAGTGTGTGTGTGTGGGAGGGGTAGGGATGTAGCTCAGCATGAAAGCCCGTGTTCAGTATTGCAGAAAACAAAAAATAATGAACATATTTCCATCACCCCAAAAGCTGCCCCAGGGAACTACTAGTCTCCTTTCTTTCACTGCAGATTAATTTGCATTTTTTTAGAGTTGCATTTTTAAGAATTTTATATAATTGAAATAATATAGGATGTACTTACTTTTTGGTCTGACTTCTTTTATTTCTTTCATTTTTGTTTGTTTATTTTGTTTTTTGAGCCAGGTCTCACTATGTATCCCAGGCTGGCCTCAAACTTGTGGCAATCCTCCTGCCTCAGCCTCCCGAGTGCTGGGATTACAGGTGTGCATCACAACACCAGGCGTGGTCTGACTTCTTTTCATTGCATTGTTCTGTCGTGCACATCTGTCCAGGGCCGAGCGCAGCCCTACCTATCAATGGACCGCAGTCTGCTCACCCACGTGCCCTGTGCCCTTTTACGCTGCTTCCCATTTTCTGGTGCGTACACACGAGGCTGCTGTGGACATGCTCGCACAGGCTTCTGCAGAGATGGGCTGGCATGTGCTGAATCCTAGTTGCGTGTCTAGCATTCCCTGGGGCTGTAGCTGTTTCTGAAAGGGTCGCACGGCGTCCCATCCCTACGCTCACCCACAGCCGGTCAATGCCTGACTCCGCCGTCTTCAACTTCGGCATCCGCCCTCCACCCGCATCTGCTCAGAGCTGATGTGGTTTCCCTGGTTCTCTGCGTTTCCACGTAGACGACAGATGCACCCGTTAACTTCTGCCTCTCAAAGAAGCCCGCTGGATTCGATCCGAATTGTGCTCCGTCTGCAGATCAAGTTTGGGGGGCTCAAGCCAGCCCTGTCTCACTGCGATGAACCCCTCTGGTCAGGACATGCTCTTATCCTTGCAGAATAATCCCAGATGCTGTTTGCTAAACGTGGGCTGATCATCTTCGTATCCATGAGCAGGAGGGGTGTTGGTCTGTGATTTTCTTGCAAGATCTTCAGTTTGGTTTGCCTGTCTGAGTGATGCTGGCTTCGTAGAATGAGTTGAGCAGTTTTCCTTCCTCTTCAGATTTCTGGAAGAATTTGTGCCAAATTGGTATTATTCTTTTTTTTTTTTTTTTGTGGGTACCGGGAGTCGACCTCAGGACCTCGTGCGCCAGCGGGCGTCCGTGCCGCTGAGCGATATCACCGGCCCCTTTTTCGTATGTGGGTTCCGGGAGTCGAACTCGGGCCCTCGCGCTTGCTGGGCAGGCGCTTAAGCCGCTGAGCCATCTCACCGGCCCTGGTATTATTCTTTCCCTGAAGGTTTAATAGAATTCAGTGGCTTCACTGAAATCATTTTGGCCTAGAGTTTTCTTCTTTTGTGGGAATATATTTTTTTTAAATAAAAATTCAATTCTTAGCTGGGTGTGGTGGGACATGCTTGCAATCCCAGCTATTCCAGAGGCTGAGGCAGGAGGATCCGAAGTTTGCGGCCAGCCTAGGCACTTAGCCAGATGCTGTCTCAAAATTAAACAGTTTTTAAAAAGGACTGGGGCCTGGTGTGGTGGCACACACTTGTAATCCCAGCACTCTGGGAGGCTGAGACAGGAGGATTGCAGGTTTGAGACCAGAATGGGCAATTCAGTGACTTCGGGAGACTGTATCTCAGCCACATTTCTTTTTCTCTCTTTTTTTGGTGGTAATGGGTATTGAACTCGGGGCCTTGTGCATGCTAGGCAAATGCTCTACCGCTGCGCTACACCTCCCGCCCCGAGACTGTGTCTCAGAATAAAAAATTAAAATGAAAAAGGGCTGGAGATGTACCTCAGTGTGAAGACCTTGGTTCAATCCCCGGTACTGAACTAAAAACCAAAATTGGCCGGGTGTGCAGCTCAGCGGTGCAGTCCCCCTGGGTTTGACCCCCAGTACCACAAAAAGCAGAACAAAACAAACAATAAAATGGGAATTCCATTGCTCTGACTCATTCAGGATACTGAGGGCGGCTCTCTTCCCTCGGGCATCTCAGCTACCATCAAGAGACTGTCATGAAACTGCATGGCACCCCCGACGGTCCCACGCTGTGCTGGGGCCTGCGGGGCAGCATGGCAGCTTTCCCCGGGCCCAGAACCCCAAGGCCACAGGTCACTTTCCTCAGGGACCCTGGGGACATCTGGTGGCCAGACCTGGAGCAGGGCACAGGCCCAGGAGGACCCCTTGTCTGGGAAGGCTGTGCACTCCCGGACCCCTGACTGCGATGTTGGTGCTGTGCTTGGCCTGATGTCCCCAAGGCCCCAAGGCCTGGTCCTGCTCGTGACTCTGGTTGGCGGGGGCGGGTGAGGGGGCCTTCAAGGGGTGGGGCCTGGTGGATGGAAGTGATGTCGGGGGTGTCAAGAGGACACTGGGATGGCAATGTTAGGGTGTCCTTAGGTTGTTGGGGATGCCCTGGAGGGGACAGTGGGACCCAGGCTGTGGGTCTGTCTCTGCTTCCTGGATTGTCAGGTGCGGCCCTTGCCAGAAGCTCAAAGTCACTGGTCACCTGATTTTAGATTAGAACTCTGGTACTATGAAGCCAAATAAACCTTTTCCTTTATAAGTAAATCCCCTTGGGTGTTTTGTTAGAGTAACATAAAGCTGACGAATGTACTGAACTTCACAAGTTTTACTTTGAAAAAGTCTGTTCATACATCTTTAAGTTCTGGTATCATTGTAGAATCAAGGTATTTCTGTTTTTGTTTGTTTTACTGGGGATTGAACCCAGGGCCTTCATGCTGAGCTACATCTCCACCTCTTTTTATTCTACTTTGGCACAGGGTCTTTCTAAGTTGCCCAGGTTGGCCTCAAACTGATGATCCTCCTGCCTCAGCCTCCCAAGTAGCTGGGATTACAGACGTGCACGACCAGGCCAGGCAAGGAGCTGAGTCTTGTTGACACACAGCCGCCACTGTCATCCCCGAGAGACTCTGTGTTCCTCGGAGTACAAAAGTCTCACTGCTCTCACCCTCCCTGGGGGCCTGGAGCCGGGGTCCCTTTCTCGTCCCCTGGAACCCGGCCCGGGGGTGACATGCCGCCACTACAGCGCAGTCTCCTTGGCGGGTGTGGCGGGTAGGTGAGGTCCCGCTCCAGCGACTTCCTCTCTGGAATCTCCACTCCGTTCCTCTTCGCAAAAATGCGGTTGATCTCCACGAACGTCTTGCCCTTGGTCTCGGGGATGACCACGTAGATGTAGGTGGCAGTGAGGGCGCAGAGCCCGGCGAAAATCAGGAAACAGTAGGGACCGAGGCCGGCCTAGAGGGCACGGGACAGGGACACCTAGTGGAAAATCGGGTCCCAATGACATCGGAACGCAACCCTTAGTCTCCTGGGCCTCCTTCCTGTGCTGGGGATGAGGGCCAGTGTGCTCGGTTCAGAGGGATAGGAGGGACAAGGACAGGGACGTGTGCCTGCGCTGGCCCAGCTTGCTTTCTGCTGCCTCTGGGTTTCACAGCCCTCAGCCGTACGTAGGCAGTGAGGCCGTCCCCGGCGCAGAGGCTGGGGGGACCGGCTAATCTCAAGAGCTGGGCCACAGCCGGGTGTGGTGGCATCAGCCTGTAATCCCAGCACTCTGAAGCCGAGGCAGGAGGATTGCTACACGTTCAAGGCCAGCCTGGGCTACATAGTGAGTTCAAGGCCAGCCTGAACTACATAGCGAGACCTTGTCTCAGGAACAACAAAAAAAGTAAGGCCGGTGGCGTCTCACGTGAGCATGACTGTGAACTGGCAGATGTCCTTCTGGGGGGCGGTTCTGTCGCTCACCCCCTGGGCAGGGCAGCGTGAAGCAGGCATGGGGAGAAGGGCGGCTCACCTGGATGGAAGGGAACACGAAGCCCACGACGAAGTTGGTGAGCCAGTGCACAAACCCGTCCACCGTGAAGGCAGCCGGCCGCCAGGACTGCAGGAAGAGCTCTGTCCTCACCACCGAGGGCACAGGACCTGGAGGGCACAGGGCCAGTCGGGGACGGCTTGGGATACGGCCCACCTTGCCTGGACCTGAGGCTCACCTGCCTACTGGGATGTCCAGGGAGCAGACAGGAACCCACAACAGGACAGACAAAAGTGTGCTTTGCAGTCTGCTTGGGGGGCCGAATGTGACCTCTACTGCTGATTTCCCCACAGCCTGCAGCGCCCGGGAGGGTTTGCAGACCGCGATGTGGGGCTGGGGGCGGCTCGGCGGTGGGCACTTGCTTACTGTGTGTGAGGCCCTGGCTTCCACCCAGCTCTGCACAAAGAAAGAAAAAGAAAGCAAGCGGCGGATGGAAAGGTCCTCGGGAGCAGTGACCCTGTGGATGGGAAGGCTGTCCCCTCAGAGACACAGAGGGGTCATTTGAAATTCTGCTCCCCACAGCTGCCGGGCTGAGGCAGCGCTGCCTCCTATGGTGGGAGTGGGGAGTGGCAGCTCCTGCTTGTCCTTTCCCTAGGGCCTGTTCATGACTGTCTCCGACACGCAGAGCCATCACTGTCCCTCCTCAACACCTCCATGAAAATTTAACACCCCAGATCTACTGTACAAGGAGTGATCTAAAAATGAGGGGGGGTGTTTAAACAGACTTCATCACAGTAAAAGACACACAGCCATGAATCCCCTTCAAAATCCTTCCCCTCGCTTCGAATGCACTCATCCCATCATTCTTGCTACTTTCTGCAGCAGCTCTGGAAGTGCTCTTTCATGAGTGTCTTTATGACATGTTATCAAAAATGCGGTGAATGCTGCCGCCGAGTGCCATCCAACAGAAAGGCAGCTCGTAAAAATATGACGCTGGGTCCTCATCCACCTTAGTCACCAGATCTGGAAATGTGTGACTTCTGGCTCTTCTCACAAATCAAAACGATGGTGAAAGGGAAATGTTTTAAGTCAGTTCAGGACCTCGAGGCAGCCAGGACAGCACGTCTAAAGATATTCAGGAGGAGAGGACTCCAGAGCTGCTGCAGAAAGTGGCAAGAATGCCGGGGTGAGTGGGCTCAAAGCCGGGGACGTATTCTGAGGGGGTTCCTGGGAATGTGTCCTTTCATGTAATAAATTTTTTAACACTTTAAGCCCTCACTGTATCTCTCACTCATCCCTGTATATCTGGTTTCTCTTGTACATAGCCTGTGGTTTGTACGTTCAAAGACCAGATTCTTCCCTCACCAGCGCTGGTGGGGGATGCGGTGGCCGCAGCGACAACCCGCAGTGTTGGGGACCAATCTGGAGGGGACTTCAGCACCCCAAAACAAAGCTGCTCTTGGGACCTCAGCGCAGACCCTGTGGCCCAGCAGAGGCCCCTGCCACGCTGCTCCCAGAGAGAGGGCGCCATTGGTGGAAGGCGTCCCCAACCAAACACCCGCTGGTTTCCCGCATCCCAGGAGCAGCCCAGTCCCGCAGTTCAGCACGCACTGGGGCACACACGGGGGGGGAGGGCAGAAATGCTGGGGACCAGGTCTGCGGAGGCACCATCACCTTCCCCACAGGCACCCCTGAGGGCACTGTGCCCCCCCCTCCTTGGATGTGGCTGGGTGGTAGAGACCAGGGTGTATTTCCCCAGGGAGGGAGCCCTGAGTCTCTGTGGCTGCCCGAGGGCTTGGCCCACATGGGGTTGAAGCTGTGGGCACTGCGACGTGGGCAGCGGTGGCCAGGGATGGTTGCCGGGGTTGGTGGGAGCGAGACCTTGAACCCTGGGTGGGCTCGGAGGCCACAGAGAGCATTGGTGGGGTCTGCGTAAGTCTCAGGGGTGACTCTCCCCGTTGGGAACTCTGGCCCTGAGTCTGGGCACCACTGGGGACACAGGTGAGTGAGGCACTGGCCTAATGGTAGTACTGGTCAGCACTGGGAAATATTTGTTGAAGGAATAAATGTGACCCGGAATGGTTAGCAGGGCGAAGGTAAACTAACTGGGCCTTTAAGAACAGGTGCTCTGGACAAGAGCAGAGGACAGGCATTTGGAGGGCGGGCCTGGGAGAGTGTCGTGCACGTCGTGAATCCCGACAGTCAGTCCCTTGGTGTCTACCGGGCACCTGCTAGCACCGGGCCCTGCAGGCTGGCGGAGGTGCAGTACTCACTGGGCCCGATGGAGTGTCCCGCGATGTACACCAGGACGCAGACAATGCCCAGGTAGGACAGCTCGGGGACCGTGCTCTGTGGGGACAGGGGGGCTGTCAGACCCCACTGGGATCCCCAGTGTCCAGCCACGGGAGGAGGCACACCTCGGGGCCTGAGGCTTGCAAGGGCCTCCGGGGCTCGGTGGGCAGGAGAAGGAGGAGGACAAGGAGGACGAGGAGGACGAGGAGGAGGACAAGGACAAGGATGAGGACAGCGGTATGGTGGTGGCTGCAGCACCCTTTCCTGGTCAGGAGTGACAGAGAGCAGGGGCGCCTGCCCCTTGTTTATGGGGACGCTGGGCGCTGCCCTCTGCACCTCGCAACATTCATGCATTTTATCTTCCTGTGGCCCAGCTGAGCGAGCATGTTACCACCTCCATCCTACAAAGCTGGACTCGGAGCCGGAGAGCCCTGAACCCAGACCACGAGGACCTTGGCCTCCTCGGATCCAGCACAGTCAGGCTGTGGGTTTGGATCCCCACTCACTCCCCGGGCCAGGGGAGCCTGCAGACCACCCTGGCCTCAAACTCATGGCGCTCCTCCTGCCTCAGCCTCCCGAGTGCTGGGATCACAGGCATGCGCCACCACACTGGGCACCTCCTTCTGCGTTAGGTTAGGGGATCCCATCAGCCCCTGTGTGCGCGTGGGTGTGGGTGACATCACTGGATCCAGAGGAGAGGGCTGAGTGCCATCCAGTGGTCGGGCGGCGCTGGCTCTGTGGGGGTCCCCGCCCCCATCTCCCACCCCCCCACCCCCGGGCAGGGGAGGCAGTGAGACCTGGAAGAGCAGCGCCAGGGTCAGCACCAGGCAGGCGCAGCCGCAGACGCTGTAGCCCAATAGCAGGAGGAGGCGCCGCCCCAGCCGCTCCACGGTGAAGGCCTGCGGGGGACGTGGCAGTGAGGGGCCCTGGTGGCCTCGAGGCACCAGGAAGGCTCCTCTCCCGCCGTGTCCCTGTCGCACTTGCTGCCGGCACGCCTGCCTGTGGCACCCCACGCTCTGCCCTTCCTTGTTGGGCGAGGCAGATCCCTGGGCCCGGCTGCCTGTGCCCCAGCTGGACTGGTCCCCTCCGCCCGCTCATTCCTGCCTCACCCTCTGCTCCGGATTTGGAGTCGGGTCCTGCAGCCTCAGGTCCCAGCAGGACCCCTGCCCCACCTCCTGCCCGGGACCCTGTGCCACAATCACAGCTTGGCAGTGCCGGGAGAGACAGTGCCTGGGGCCAGCGGAGAAGACGAAGTGGACCTCACTGTTTTGATGTGGGCCTGGGACAACCACTGTGCTCCAGCCTGTCCCACCTGAATGATGGTGACAACTGTCCGCAGGGCCGGGGAATGATTGCAAGTGACCATGCAGCATCGGGAGGCATGGGTAGGGCCGGAAGCAGTGTTGGAAGAAGGAAGGAAGAGAAAAGAAAAGAAATCGGGCACGGGGCAGCCGGGTGTGAAGTATTAAGCTCTGAAATGACACCTGTGTCACACCCAGGTGCGGTCACTGGATTTGAAGGTGCGCCGGGCTGCCCGGTCTAAGCCATGCGGGGGGAAGCGGGTGACCCTGACCCGCTGCCTTTGGAGGTCACGTCCCAGTCACTCACCGAGATGATGGTCATCACTATGTTGACCACGCCAGCACCCACCGTCACGTACTGGGACTGCGTGGGGTCCACGCCGGCTGCCAGGTAAATGGTGTCTGCGTAGTAATTGATCTAAAACCCAAACCTGGGCTGTGAGGAAAGGCTGGAGACACGGCACTGGCTTCCTGTCCTCCCTTCCAGCAGCACGCAGGCTGGGAAGCCTGGGTTGGGGACCGGGGGCCAGGAGGGAGGCAGCAGGTGGCGGTGGAGTTAGGACACTGGGGACGGAGCCCAGCTGTGCCTGGACATTCAGGGCCAGGGCTCTGTGACTCTGAACCTCAGGTTCTGCATCTACAGAGTGGGAGTCTCCAGTGCTGTAGGAGGCTGAGGCAGGAAGATCCCAAGTTGGGAACCTGCCTGGGCAACAGCAAGAGGCTATCTCAAAATAATCATAATAAAAAGCCTGGGGATGCAGCTTAGCGTGAACGCCCTGAGTCCTGATTCGATCCCACTACCTCCCCGCCCTAGATCCCTTATGTTGCATTATTCTGTAAGAACAGAATAGAAGGACCCCATAGAAGGATTTCTTTTATGTTTTATTATTTTTTTTTTTGAGACAGGGTCTCACTATGCAGTTCAGGTTGGCCTTGAACTCGCTGTGTAGCCCAAGCTGGCCTGGAACTCGCAGCAACCCTCCCGCCCCAGCCTCCCAAGTGCTGGCTCAACAGGTGTGGGTTTTTTAGAAGGACTTCTTTCCTCTCATTTCAGGCCCAGCTGACCCATCTTCTGCTCGTGAGCAGTGGGTTCACAAGCCTGGCACGCTGGTTCCCACTGGCGGCTCCCGCCCGGGCTGCCGACCTCTCCTATGATCACTATGTAAACACCATGGACCTGAAGGCCCAGGGCCACCTCCTGATCTTCCATGGGGCTGCCCGGCTGACCTCTGGGGCTCCGCAAGGGCCCTCAAGCTCCGTCTCTTCAGATCTGTGCCTTACCCTGCTCACCGCGGAGCTGCCACAAATGCAGCGTGGCCACGGAGGCTCCGCTGCTAGGGCACTACCTTGGCATCCAAGGCCCGGTCCACACCCAGGCCAGGCCAACCCGCTGCCCTCCCTGGAGCTGGAAATGGGCCGGGGCTCTGGCTCCTCTGTGTGCCAGTCTGAAGCATAAGGGATAAACAGCTGTTGGTAGGAAGCGCTCTATCAGGGGCTGGGAAGTAAAGAATGATATTCTAGCTGGGGAGGCTGAGGCAGGAGGGTGACAAGTTTGAGGCCAGTCCGGGCAATTTAGTGAGGCCCTGTCTCAAAATAAAATATTAAGGATGGGAATACAGCTCAGTGGCACAGCGCCTGCCTGGCAAGCTCGAGGTCATGAGTTCAATTCCCAGTGCCAAAAAACACAAACAAACAAACAAACAAAAATTAAAAAGTCTAGGATGTAGCTCAGTGATCCAGCTGCCCTTGGGTTCTACCTCTAGAACCAAATAGATGAAAGATTACTCTATAGCAAGAGAAAAAGAAAGCGGTCCACCGGGAGCGGGAGTTTGGAGGCAGAGACAGAGGGTCTGTGACTTCCGGCTTCCGGTCCCGGTTCTCAGCCGCTCTGGGCCTGGCCGCCCCCGGTCTTCCTCCAGAGCCGTCTGTGTGTCACAGAAGTCTGGATTTCCCTTTTCTTTCCAGTAGGTTTTTATTTATTCGGCCCGAGGATTAAACGATTGGACTCAGGGTCTTTGCCCCGAGCTACACCGCCACCCGTTTTTGTTTTTTATTTTGACACAGGATCTGGTTAAGCTAGCCAGGTTGGCCGCCAATCCAACATGCTCCTGCCTCAGCCTCCTGAGTAGCTAGGATTAGGTTTGCATCGCGACACCCGGCTTCCAGCGGGGTCTCCTTCCTTGCAGAGGCGCCCCGCGTGTCCCTCCCCGGGGGCGCAGATCCCGGCGCACCCCCGCCAGCCCGGGAAACTAAGGCACGCACCGCGTTGATCCCCGACAGCTGCTGGCCGGCCATGAGCGCCACGACGGACACGAGCTGCCAGCGCAGCGGCCGCTGGGCCACCAGGCGGCGCAGGGACGCGGGGCCCGCCGCGCGCTCCGCCCGCTCCTCGGCGCGCATGTCCCGCAGCTCGGCCTCCACGTCGCCGCCGCGTCTCAGCCTGAGCAGAGCTGGGGAGGCGTGCACGCTGCCTGGGCGTCCCGGCCGCGCGCTCCCCCTGGCCCTCTGAGCCCTGGCCGGGTGCCACCCCCACTGCGGACCCTGACGGGGCATGGAACCCAGGGCCTTGGCAGTGAGCGGCACCACCTCCCCTGTTTAGTTTTTGAGTCAGGGTCTCGCTAAGCTGCCCAGGCTGGGCTCAGATTTGCGATCCTCGTGCCTCAGCCTCCCGGAGTGCTTGCTGGGATGACAGGCGTGCATCACCCCGCTGGGCTGGGGGAGGCATGGGGGGGCTGGGAGGAGGAGCCCCGGAAGGAAAAGGGGCGTGGGGAGCAGGGTTAGGGTCTGGATCAGGGTTGGGTTAGGGTCAGGGTTAGAATCAGTACCTCGCCGTGTGGCCTCTTCGTCTCCTTTCTGAATCAGGGTGTAGCGGGGGCTCTCGGGGAAGAAGGGCAGGGACAGCAGCTGCAGAAGCGCAGGGACCCCGGTGACAGCCAGGAGCACCGGCCAGCCTGGGGGAAGCCAGGGAGCACTTGAGCCCGTGACGGCAGAGGTGGGGGAGGGGATCTGCTTCCGGGCTGGCCTCGCTCTGACTCTGTCAGTTGGTGCCACATCCTCCCCACCGAGGACAGGGACCACGGTGGGACCCCGCCCAGGGGCTGAGCATGGAGAGAATGACCGCGATCCATCGCAGAGCCTGTGCGGTCCTTCACTTGGCAGCTGCTTCCTGGCACAGCCGGGAGTTGAGAGTGTGGGCCCGGCAGAGGAAAACCAGGCCAGCGTCCTGGGCCCAGGACCTGAGGTGGTCGCCTTGCCACCCCTGGAGGGGGCAGCCTGCGCCCAGGTCTTCCTGCAAATCTGGCTGTGATGGGGGGCGGGGTTGTCTAAGCTGTCTGAACCCCTGCTTCCAACCTGGGAAAATACAGACGGTGATAGAATAACCAAAAGTGGCGGGGAGGGGTTGTCGCGGGGTGCAAGCGACAGCACTTAGGAGCCAGGCGGCACCTGCGCACGCGTCCTGGAGTGGCGCCTCTCTAGAGTTGATATCCAGCCCCCCAAGTCATTACCCATGCGCTTCCCCAGGCCGCCCACCTCCGGTCTCTCAGTCCCTTCCAGATACTGTGGAATAGCTGGGGGTGTGTGGCCACGCCTGTAATCCCAGCCACTCGGGAGGCCGAGGCAGGAGGATTGAAAATTGGAGGCCAATTTGAGCAATTTAGCAAGATTATCTCAAAAAAAAAAAAAATTTAAAAAGAAGCGGGGATGTAGATTAGTAGTTGACTGTTTGCTTAGCATTGTGAGAGCCTGGGTTTGATGCTAAGAAAGAGAGGGAGAGAGAAAGAGAGAAAGAAGAATGGAGAGAGGTGGAAGAAAGAAGGAAGGAAAAAGAGAGGAATGAAAGAAATAGAGAAAGGAAGGAGGGTGAAAGGAAGGGAAAGAAAGGGAGGAAATAAAGCAAAATCAGACAGATGCAGACACCCTGGGAGCTATGTGGATGGGGCCGTGGCCTGGGGTGCGAGGGAGCCGGGTTCGAGGGCATCCACGCTGTGCCTGCTGCTGTGCCCGGCCCTCAGCCTCTGCAGGCTTCTCGGGCCTTGCGTATCCTCACCCCATCCATGGGCAACATCCTTGCTCCTGGCTCACCTAGAAAACTGGAGCCCCCAGGAGACAACACCCATGCACCCCTGTCACAGCCCTGGTGGCTGCACCCACTGCGCTGTACCTGTGTCCCCCTGTCACACCACGGCTCCCGGAGCGGCTAAATGAGCTGGCGTTTTCCCAGCTTGAGGGGATAGCCCTGGCCAAGGTCACCTGTGTCCCCAAGCTGCACACGGCCCAGCCCCAGCCCCCTGTGACTCAGCCCATTAGGGAGGGCCAGGACCCCTTGTCCCTGTGTCCCGAATCCCAGCTCCCCGTGCAGTGACGTCCACGGGCCGCATTACCTGTGGCATTGCCCAGGATGGCCTGGAGACTGAGGATCTGTGCCAGGAGGACTCCGAAGATGACGAACACCTCAGTCATCGTCCCCACTGCCCCGCGCAAGTCCTTGGGGGCCAGCTCGCCCAGGTACATGGGGAGGGCGCTGTAGGCCACGCCTGGTTCAGCGGAGGGAAATGAGGGCTGTCACCAGCCCTGGAGGACCCCAGAGCCTATTGATTCAGTGCCACTCCCAAGTCCCCAGCTTCTCAGGGTGTCGGCCCCTCTGGTTGAGCGGAACAGGCTGTTCTTGGTCCTTGAGGTCGGACTTGTACCAAACTCGCCGTGGGGACATGGCCGGGATGGGAAGCAAATACCTTTCCTTCCCAGTGGCCGGCCTGGGCCATCTGTGACGGGGAGGAGTCAGGGCTTCTGCGTGTCTCCAGGGCTCAAAGCAGGAGTTAGCCTTAGGAGGGCCTTAGAGTTATTGCTTTGGCTTACTTTCTGATATTTCTAAAGCATGGGTAACTTATAGAGCTTTTTTTTTGGTTTTTTTGAGACAGGGTCTTACTATGTAGTTCAGCCTGGCCTTGAACTCACTATGCAGCCCAGGCTGGCCTCAAACTCAGAGCAATCCTCCTGCCTCAGCCTCCCAAGTGTTGGGATTACAGGCATGCACCACCATGGTGCGTGCACCTGGCTAGCTATTTTTGTTTTGTTTTGTTTTGTTTTTTTGTGGGTACCGGGGGTTTGACCTCAGGACCTCGCGCGCCAACAGGCACCCGTGCCGCTGAGCGATATCACTGGCCCCTTTTTCGTATGTGGGATCCGGGAGTTGAACTCGGGCCCTCGCGCTTGCAAGGCAGGCGCTTACGCTGCTGAGCCATCTCACCGGCCCTTGTTTTGTTTTTTAAGTAGAAGAAACCACTAAAGAAACTCTGCTTGCCTGCTGACTAAGACCCAAATTCTGTATTTCTTTTGCCCAAAGCCGCTAATTCTCAGTCTAAACTCTACATCCTCCTCGGGAGATGCCTGGTAAAACCTTACGGGTTTTCTGTACTTAATGGTAAAAGTGTGTTTCTGAAGAGAAGATTTCATTAAACGAAGGGAAGGGGCTGGAAAGGACGAGGTTTGCAAGGCCCTGAGACAGATTCAGGAGGAGAAGGGAATCAGCGGACAGAGATGGCAAGCCCCCCCCGCCCCCCGCCAAGCTCGCCAGCCCCTCCTCCTCCCGGGTGCTGGGCCTGGTGGCATCTCAGAGCCCTGGGCATCCCGGGCACTGAGGCAGGCGGAGCTTTCTGTGGCCCAGGTACCTGCACAGACTCCCACCAGCACCCGGGAGACGATGATCAGCTCAAAAGCCCGGGCCACGCCGCTGACGCCCATGAGGACGGCGGGGATGATGGCGAAGATGTTGTTGACCAGCAGGGCTCCCTTCCTGCAAGACATCAGCCCAGAGCGTGGGGTGAGGCCTGGAAGGGGTGGGGACAGGTCGGGGGAGGGTGTGGGCCGAGGCTTTGTCTGTCTGGTGCTCAGCAGGGAGGCCGAGGATCCCCTTAGTAAACGGAGAACGAACTTCCTGCTCTCATTAGCCGGCTTCCCACTCCTCCCCCAGCTCCGGACCCCAAGCATCAAGCGCCACGGACCCCGCGCCACTGAGCCTCGGCCTCGGCCCTTCGTCCCCTGCCCAGGACCTTGGCTGCGCAGCTCCTTATCTGTGCGCCGAGGCTCTGCAGAAAGGCCCGGGAGGCCGTGCAGCAAGCAGAGTGCAAAGACCTGGGCTGCGTTTGCAAAGCAGATCAGGGACCGCGGTTCGTGCGGGACGCAGCCTGACCCAAGCTCAGAGTCCCAGCTCTGAGCCGGCTACACCCGCAGAGGCCGTAGCTGTCCGGGTCCCTGCCCTCGGGGTGACCCCGTCGCGGGCGTTTGTGACCAGCTGCTTCCAGTGCGCAGCAGGCGCTCGCTAAGCGCGGCTGGGCCCCTGCTCTGCAGGTGAGGGAGGGACGCTGTTCCCACGCCACTGCCTGGGAGGACGATCCAAGGGACCCCGGGACAGGCTTCAGGGTCACGATGTCTATGGCACGCTGGGGACTGTGTGGGGCTCCTGCTCCTCAGGGTCACAGCGGCCCCCAGGGGGCACCACTGCCCAGAGACGCGGCGCGGCACCGGAGTTACCTGCCGCAGCGATCCACCAGCAGGCCGATGCCCAGTGACCCCAGCAGGCCGCCCAGGGGGAACATGGACACCGTGCAGGACCACAGCAGCCGCAGCGCAGTCTCGTCCAGGGGCGCTCCGTGGCGCTCCAAGTAGGTTTGGTTGTAAAATGACTTCAAGACCTGAAAAGCACGGCCCCACCCACAGCCTGGACTCTTAGGAGACTCAAGAGAGAAAGTGATGAAGTCATTACCTAGAAAGACATTTCTGTCCAAACTACAGAAGCAGTCGAACCTGCTGATTCTCTGCCCGTCCCGGAGGATAGAATAATCCTCTGTGACAGAGGAGATGGGAAACCAGACTGCACAAAATGTTGTAGAAATTCATTACTGCCAGGGTGGGCCTGCAGCCCCAGCACTCTGGGAGTGTAGAGAGCCATGAAGGACCCAGCTTCTGAGCATGCGCTACCCCTGCCCGCACCAATCCCGCGCCAGTTAGCGGTCCCTCCCACTTCCCCCCAAAGATATATAAGCCATGGCACTTCCTCAATAAACTCTTTCTCTCTCTCTCTCGCTCTCGCTCTCGCTCTCGCCTTCAAGCTGCGTGTGTGTCTTTCATCATCCCCATACTGTCTCTCGGGCTACGCGTTCCTGCCCCTGGGAGCTCTGCTGGTTGGAGCCTCCGCGGGTCACGACATGGGAGGTTGAGGCAGAAGGATTCAAAGTTCAGCCTGGGCGATTTGGCAATTCGCTACAGTTTAATCTCGAAGAGTGGGGTGGGGCTGGGAGTGTAGCTCCGCGCAAAGGCCCTGGGTTCAACCCCCAGTACCACAATCAAATGCATAATAAAAAATAAACATTCATTATAAAAAGTTTTTTGGAGCCTTACTCTGCCAGAGGTAATGTAGCAAGTGTTCATACTAACTGTGTGACTTTGGTTTTTTTTGCTTTAGTTTTTTTGGTTTTTTGGGACAGGGTCTTGCTGTGCAGTTTAGGTCATCCTTGAACTCACTGTGTAACCCAGGCTGGCCTGGAACTTGTATGATCCTCCTGCCTCAGCCTCCCAAGTGCTGGGACTACAGGTGTGCATCACCAGGCCCAGCCTAATTGTGCGACTTTGGGGAAATTAGATAATTTTTCAAAGCCGTCAGTTCTAGAAAGCATACGGGTCTCGTGGGGGGTCTGGACGCCTGGTTGCAGAGAGTCAGGGCGCATCGCTTGACTCAGAATCGATGCCCCAGGGTGTGGCATTGCCCAGGGCTCTGTGCTCGCCTGGCCTGTGTGGGGTGCTGGGTTCGGTCTCCAGCCCACCAAGCAAAGCAGAGCATAAGCAAAACCAAAAGATGCTGTAGCCACAGCAGTGCTTCTGAGTGTGCCAATACACGCGATTCCTGTGCACACGTGGGTGTATACATGTTAGGATAGGCGTGTAAGCAAGAATACATGCCAGAAACAGTGCTGCAGTCCCTCCTACAAAGCGTTATGTGTGATTTAACCACACCGATTATTTTTGTGATGGGATCTCACTAGACTGGCCTTGAACTCACCATCTTCCTGCCTCAGCCTCTTGAGTAGCTGGGATTATAGGTACATCCAATTCTTTATTTTTTTCACCGTATCAGGAATTGAGCCCAGGGCCTTCACACTGAGCTACACCCCCAGCCCTTATTTATTTATTTTTTGGTTTTTTGAGACAGGGTCTTGCTGTGTAGTGCAGGGTGATCTTGAACTCACTATGTAGTCCAGGCTGGCCTCGGACTCATGGCAATCCTCCTGCCTCAGCCTCCTGAGTGCTGGGATGACAGGCGAGAGCCACCATGCCTGGCTCCTCCCATTCTCTCTAGAACCCAATCAAGCTTCCAGCTCCTGCTCTCGCGTCAAGGGCGCTCGTGCCCTCCACAAGGTCCAAGCCGTGGCCACCAGCCGGTCCTCATCGCGACCACAGCACAATGTCCACTCCTCTTAGGGACACGCGGCCCTCAGCAAGGCCTCTCTTTCCTTTGCTTCCTGTCACCCCAATCTCAAACTCGAATCCCCTTGGGTGCAACCCTGGACCCCTTCTCTCCATCATCAACAGGTGGCCGTGCCTGGGGGAGGCCATGGGGCTCGAACCCCAAAGAGCCAGGCAGCGAATCGAGGTCCCCAGTCTCCAGCATGGGCACCCGGGGGAAGACAGCAGCCCCCTCCCACCAGCCCACCATGCCCACCTGGTGCGGTGTGTTGACCACGGCGATGTTGTAGCCATACTGGAAGGCGGAGCCCAGGGCTGCGCTCAGTGTTGCCAGCACCAGGGTGGGCGTGAGCTGCTGGGAGAGGAGGGCAGGGTCGGGGCTCTGTGGGGTCGCGGGGCCTCCACCTTCTGCCACCCTGGATCAGACGCAGTCAGCCCAGGGAAGGAGGAGGGAAGGTGGCCGGGCTGGGCTGTCAGGGGGCTCTGAGGCCTCATTTCCTGCCTCTCTGCACCGCTTCCCTCCTTGGGAGCGTACGAGCATCTCCCGCGCCCCACCCTGCGCTAGGCCCTGGAAGGAGGAGGTGGCAGGTGCCCTAAGGACCAGGCCAGCCACACACTGTCCCTACAGCTTCCTCCCCAGTGAGGGGAGGCCACAAAGTGGACACTAGGATGTGTAACCCTGAGCAGTGGCAGTGCCTGAAAGCAGGGCGACAGGTGATGGACAGAAGCCAGCAGGGCCGAGGGCCCTTGTCAGTGGGGGCACAGGTGGGGGCTCGGGAAGGGCCCCGGGTCACTTGCTGCAGAGGGGCCAGTGCAGACACAGCCCAGGGGGCCTAAGCCTCACCTTTGGCTCCTGAGCCGTCCTGAGGAAGCCGGGGCCAGGTTTCCATGGCAGCCCTGACACCCTGAGTGGCTCAGGGACAAACCTCGAGGTGAGGTGGTGGCAGGTCTGTGGGTGCCTCCCAGAGAGCCCCAAGAGGCCAGCTCTCTGCTTGCACCTTTGCCCCACCCCACTGTGCCCCGCACGACACCCACAGCCTGAGCCTAGGGCCAGCCATAGAGAGGGGGACAGATTGTAGATGTCCTTCAGATGACACCTCCCTGTCGCCCTCCAGCGGGCCAGGAAGGCGAGGGATGCATTCACAGTGCCAGGGTCTTCCCCTCCACAGCCCTGGGTGGGGGGGCCCAGACCTGCTCCATAGAACTGATCCTTGGCTTGCAGCCTGGATGTGGGGAGGGAAGGGGCCCGGGCAGGCCCAGCCTTCTAGATGGGTGCTTACCCACTCCCTGGGCGGGGTGGCCTGGGTGGTCCCAGTCCCGCCAGCCTCCACCATCCTGCCAGAGCTCCTGCTCCCCAATGCCCGCGCCTGTGCTGCCGCAGGGCCTGCTGGTCCTGCTGGGTCTCCCCACCCGATTGCCCTCTGGACTGCGCTGGCTCTCCCGGCTGATAAGATACGGGTGATGTTTCACCGATGCCACTCACACACAGCGTGAATTTTATCTTTGCATCCACCGAGTCCCCTACCGGAAGCTGCGCAGTTGCTGCCATTGGTCCCTGACATGAGGAGTTTGGGCAACCCAGGTGGGACGTGGCCCCGACCAGGATGCTTCTCTTGTGTTATTGCTCTGTCCTGGCTTCCTCGGATGCACTGGGGCTGATCCTCCATTCTGGAGGAAGAATAAATAAAATACCGTGTGAGGTGAGTGTGAATGTGAGCGTGTGTGTGTGTGTGTGTGTGTCTTATACTGGGCCTTGAACTCAGGAGCGCTCTCCCCCTGAACTACGTACCCAGCCCTTTGTATATTTATTTTGAGACAGTGTCTCACTGAGTTTCCCAGGCAGAACTTGAATTTGTAATCCTCCTGCCTCAGCCTCCCAGATTGCTGGGATTATAGGCATACACCACTGGTGCCTGGCTTGAAACACTTCTTTAAAGAATGCAACTTTGTTATTGCTAATCACACCCCATAGTGTCACTGTGGCTTGGCTCTGTGATGTTGCCCAGGGTCCCATGTGTTAAAAGCTTTGGTGCTGGTGGAAGTGACTTTACACCTTTAGGAGATAGCCCAGTGGGAGGTTTTGAGCCACTGGGGTGTGTGTTGAAGGAGGCTGGGGACACTGGTCTCTTCCTTTCTTTTGGAAGGTGAATGGGCCTCCTCTATCACACACTGCACTCTGCTGGGCTGTCCCTACCCAGGCTTCAGAGCAGCAGGGCCCACCTACCATGGACTGGAGTCTCCACAACCGTGAGCTGAAGTCAACCTTTTCTCTTGTTTCAGTCGATTAGCTCAGGTATTTTGTTACAGTAAGGAAAACCAATACAAATATGAAACAAGTCAATAAGTTACTGAACAAAGGTGGTCCTATTAGAATCATCCCTACTAGAAAACAGAGCAGGAAATGGCGGGATAGTCACGACGTGCCAGCTGAGTGGAAATGGGGCTGCTGCTTCACAGGATCATTGTGGAAATCACGAGCTGTGATCGAAACATGTGGTGAATGTTTAAAAAATTTAAACCGGTCATGATGGTGCACACCTGTAATCCCAGTGCTTGGGAGGCTGAGGCAGGAGGATTGACAGGAGCTCAAGCCAGCCTGGGCTACACAGTGAGTTCATGACCAGCCTGAATTACATAGCTAGACCCTGTCTCAAAGAAACCAAAAAAGTGTGGTATTTTTACAACCCTGCCTTTCCATTGGATGATGCTTGGCAGCAGCATTCACTGTATTTTTGATCACACCTCGCAGAGATACTTCCACATGGAATAAAAGGAAACAACTCACATGTCAATCATGAATGGATAAATAAAATATGATAAAGCATTTCAAAAATTTGAACATCCACGCTGTATTTTGATCACACTGTAATGGCCACACCACCCCGAGTGCGCCCGATCTCGTCTGATCTCGGAAGCTAAGCAAGGTCGGGCCTGGTTAGTACTTGTGGGGGAGATGCCCACGCTGTATTTTGATCACACTGTATATGCCCGGGATCCGGGGATGAGACTCGGACACCTTTGAAAGGGTGCTATTCTGCCAACCACAGTTATCTTTGCATTTGTTACTAGAGAAACTCAGATTTGGGTCCCTCACGACCAGCCGGTTCTGTGTCCTTTGGGCTAGGTCGCAGTGCCATGCCTAGTGCCCTGGACGGGCGCCGTGTGTTCCCTGCCTTTCTCTGAGTCCCCACAACAGCCAAGGCAATGGAGAAAACCATGCTCCTTCCTGTTGCTGCTTCTGCTTAGCACATCCCTGCCCCAGGTCCCAGGTCCACTGAGGTCCCAGCAGGGCCATCATCCCCGAGACCAGTGCAGTAGGGCTTGACGGAGATGGGAGCTACAGGGGCAGTGCAGAGCCCTGGTCCTCAGCTCCAGGGAGCTTCATGCAGCCAGATGCATGGTACAGACCCGAGAAGGGCTCATGAGGGGAACTCGCTCGTGCACTGAGGAGGCTGGGAAATCCCATCAGAAGCCACCTGCAAGACAAGGATCCGGGGCTCCTGGGAATGCAGCTCAGTCCAAAGGCCCCAGGCTCTGGGAAGCTGCCGGTGTACGTCCTGGGGTCCCAGGGCCGGAGAGTCTGGAGTTATAATGACCAAGGTCAAGAGAGGAAGAATGTGTCGCAGGCCCAGCAGTGAGAGAGTGAGAGAGAGAGGAGAGGGAGGCCGGGCGGGGCGTCCTTCTTTACTGTCCCCTCCATCTGGGCCCCCAGCTGATGGAAGTGTCCCGCCACACTGTGCACGGGCCGTCCCCAGATCACTGGCTCACACGTGTTCTTGACCGTGGAGCCGCTGCTTGGCGTACAGCGGCACTTGCTGTCTGTGATGTCACCGCTGCCTCAGTGCACGTCCTGAAGCTCTGAGTGCCTTCCTGCCCGGCCCGCTTCTCATGCCCGCCCCAGGTGCCCTGGCTCAGTGCCCGCAGCCTCTGTGTCCTGACCCGCACACTGGCTGTCCGCCCTCCCGGCACCCATGGGTAGAGGTCACTCACTGTGTTTTACTTGTGGGTTTATTTGTCTTCAAGATGACTGCTCATCCCCAAGCACGAATAAATGGCTCAGAGTACTTAACACATAGCCCAGTCTAAGCAGTAACGGTGCATGAGGTCCGTCAGTTCTCACAACGGCGCTGGGAGGTGCTGTTAGTGCCATTTAAGGTTCAGGCACAGGAGAGCTAAGTGACCTGTCCACATGGCACAGCTGATAGGTGAGTGGCGGAAGCCAGGTCGAGTCCAGGGAGTGGACACGAGACGCTAGAATCGTATCCCGAGGGTGCCCTGTGGTCTGGGAGCTCCCATTAATGTGAACCGAGTGCATAGCGGCACCGTGGTCCCTGGGCCAGGGAGTGCGACCTCGCCACTCCTCAGCGTGCGAGCCCCCGTCCCAGCCGGTCGGGCCGCAGCCTCCCTAAGCTCTCGGGAGGAGCCGGCACATCCTGCCCCAGACACCTGCAGTTTTCTCCTCCACGTCTCCAGGTTTTCTCGCTGCTATGCATACCCTCTTTTTTTGTTGTTTTTTGAGACAGGGTCAGGCTGGCCTTGAACTCACTACGTAGCCCAGACTGGCCTGGGACTCATGGTGATCCTCCTGCCTCAGCCTCCCGAGTGCTGGGATGACAGGTGTGTGCCACCATGCCTGGCTGTGCATGTCCTCTTCACACACACTCACTGCGACACTCACACTCACATGCCCCTTTCCTCTGGTCTCTGCCTTATTGAACTAGGGGCCTCTCTTCCCCACCCCAGCCTCACCGCCAGGCCCCTTGACGTTCACCACCCCCGATGATACCCGTGCCTCGCATCCTTGCAGGTGCCAACTCCCAGCTCTGCGGCCCACTGCGCTCTCCCTCTGCCTTCGTTTCGCAGTGAGTGTCGAGGGCCCAGTGTTGTCACAGGAGCAGGGCCGCCCCTCCCGCCCCAGCCGCTCACACAGCCACCGTGCGCCTTGGCCAAAGTGGTCAGATCAGTTTTATTGACTGTACAGACACGGCCCCACTTCCACTCGCCTCAGTCGTTATCTTCCAGGGACTGGCCCCCAGCTTTCTCTGTGCCATATTCCTGACACCCCACTTTCCCAGACAGGCGTTTCTGGAACAGGGCTCGGATTGAAGCCTCAGTTCAGCTCTGCACAAAAGCTAGGGTGCCAGGGGGCCCCAGGAAGACTGTGGGGGCCACAGAGAAGGGCCGGTTTCCCTGGGAAAATCAAATTCCTCCCTTCTGGCCCTGGGGTAGCTGCTTTGGTTAGAAAAATCTGTCCCAAGCCGCCCCATCTGGTTTCCCACAGGGGTGACAAGCGGCTGTCCCTGGAATCAAGGCTGGCGGCTGGCCAGGCTGCAGGGCCGGTGGGCACCAAGGGCAGCATGGAAGCCTGCCACACAGCCCCGCTGGGCAGGGCGGTCGGCCATGCAGCCCGTGTCCCAGCCCAGGCACATCTCCGGTCTGGATGTCACAGACAACCGGAAGTCAGGAAGCGAATCCCGGGAAAAAACGTGGGCCGACCAGGAGCCAGGCTCCTCCCTGGGCTGTCACTGCATGGAGGCGGCGGGCGGGAAGTCGGCCAGCTCCTCCTTGTCGGCGTGGACGTCAGACACCTTGTTCATCTTGGCAAAGGTCTGGCTGATCTCCACGAAGGTCTTGTTCTTGGTCTCAGGGATGACCAGGAAGATGTAGATGGTGGTGAGGAGGCAGATCACCGCGAAGATGATGAAGCTGTAGGCTCCGAGGCCCTCCTGCAGGGCAGGGAGCAGGCTGGTGAACATGGCTGTGTGGCCCGGGGACAGTGGTGACAATGCCGGGAGCCGGGCCCCACTCACCTGGATGAACGGGAAGATGAGCCCCACGGTGAAGTTGGACAGCCAGTGCACGGTGCCCCCGACCATGAAGGCGGCCGGCCGTGAGGACTGCAGGAAGACCTCGGTGATGAGCAGCGCTGGGATGGGACCTGGTCACGGGGAGGGGTGGGGAGCGGGTGGTGACCTCCCTGCTGGTGGCCAGGCCGGGTCCTCCGGCTCTGCACCTCGGTGACCGGGGGTAGGGGTGCAGGGGCTGGCGAAAAGGCAGTGGCAGTTCTTGAGGATGTCCAGTGGGGGTGGGGGCACCTGTCCAGCACAGTGGATAACGTCCCATCACCCTGCCCATCACTCAGCCGGCAGGTTCCAGTCTACATGGTGGATTTCCTGTTTGCACTAATTATGCCCCGCCTGGCCCCAGTGCAAGAGGGAGGGGGGAACCACTGCAAGGATGTGTGTCCCCTCCCCAGAGCCGACGCAGGCCACTGAATCCCTGAAGCCAGCTCCTGGTCACGCACTGGGCCCGATGGCATGTCCGATGACATAGATGATGATGCAGGTGATGCTGATGTAGGGCATCCAGGACAGCTCGTTCTGTGGGGGGGGGAAGCAGCTGTTAGCACCTGGCAAAGAAAGACGAGGTGGGAAGCCAAGGGTGGTGGCACATGCCTGTGACCCCAGTATGCTGGAGGCTGAGGCAGGAGGATCACCATGAGTTTGAGGCCAACCTGCACTACATAGCAAGACACTATCTCAAAACAAAAACAAAAACAAAAGACAGCAGGGGTGGGGACCTCAGGAGCCTTGGTCCCCAGAGGACCAGCTGCTGTACCAGGAGCAGGGCCTGGTACCTGTTCCCCAATCATGGGTGCCACCTCCACCAGCCCTGGGGAGTCAGCTAAGGGGGGCTGACGGATGCTAGGCAGGAGGGGATGGACACACAGGGTCCCCAGACATTGGATGTGCCAAATTTGCTACACCAGATTCATTTTTGTGTCAGGTCCTTTCCATATGGTGAGGGTAGCCTGGGTGCCCTTGCAGGTGGGGCCACCTGGCTCCTGTCACTCCTCACCTGCAGCGCCAGGGCCACCGTGAGCACCACGCAGGCCAAGAGGCAGGTGGAGAAGCCGAGGAGGAGCAGCAGGCGCCGGCCCCAGATCTCCACCACGAACACCTGGGGGAGGAGGAGGGGAGGAGAAGACCAGGAGGAGGACGAGGCGGGGACCACACGAGGCTCAGGAGCCAGTGCCCAAGGCTCACAGGGGCCACAGTGCCCAGCCTGGGGCCCACAACAAGGCAGCCCCCCATCCCTCTGATGGTCCTGGGGGCCACGTGCCTGCCCATGCATGTGCATGCAAATGCACGCTCATTGCACACTCATGCACAAACTGCACAGCGTTTGGGGCTCCAGCTGCCCAGCCTTGAATGAAATTAGGGCTGTCTAATCCTGTAGCCCTACACCTAAGCATTCCCACCGCTGTGCACACAGATATCTGGATGCTCTGGGGAGATCTTCCCCACGCGGAGGGCCTGCTCCCGTCGAAGCTCTAGGCAGGGACCCCAGGACTCCCACATCCAGGGCCTTCCGCTCCTGGCCTTCATGCCTGGTACAGCTCAGCAGCCCGGTGCTGACGTCGGAGTAGAGCCACCTCACCGGCTGGGGCCTGGGCCGCCATCTCTGGGGGACCATGGGTGCTCCCCACTGGATGCAGGGCTGGGAGGCTGGGCTGTGAGGGTCCTCGCGAGGTGTTGCCACCTCAGATCCTGAGCCCGGCTGGGCAGGGCACTCACGGTGCAGAAGGTCATGAACACGTTGACGGTGCCTGTGCCAGCCGTCACGTACTGGACGTCATCGGCCCTGACCCCAGCGCTCAGGTAGATCTGGTCTGCATAGTAGTAGATCTGGAAACAATCGCAGGGCTGGCAGAGGGCTCAGGGACAGAGAGGGGACTGTCCCCTGCACCGGGACGCCACGGGCTGCCCTGTACCGCGTTCACGCCCGACAGCTGCTGGCCGCCCATGAGGACCATGACGGAGATGAGCTGCCAGCGCAGGGAGCGCAGGCGGAAGAGCTTCCACACGGAGATGGAGCCGGCCGCCTTCTCGGCCTGGTCCTCCTGCCGGATCTCCTCCATGTCCTTGGCCACGTCATCCCAGCCGCGCAGCCTCCGTAGCGCTGGGGGCACATGAGTGAGGGGAGGGCATCGGTCTGGGGCCATGGGGAGCAAGGGCCCGGGGCCACCACCTCTCTGGGCCAGTGGTACCTTTTCTGGCAGCATCTTCATCCCGCTTCTGAATCAGCAGGTACCTCGGGCTCTCGGGGAAGAAGGGCAGCAGGAGCAGCTGCAGCGCTGCAGGGACCCCAGTCAGTGCCAGGAGGATGGGCCAGCCTGCAAGCAGGGGGCGGTCACCGAGGCCACCAGCAGCCCAGCCCAGGGACACAGGCTCCAGGAGGGCCGAGACTGCTCTCAGCGGGTATTTAGCTAAGGGGCAATAGATCAGGGGACACCTACAAGAACATGGACACAAGAGAAGTCTCCACCTGTCACCCAGGGTCCTCAGAGGACAGCTGGTAGGAGCCAGCGAGCCAGCACACTCCGACTGACCTGGCTGCCCCACCCCAAGCACATGCTCAGAGAAACTTGTGCCCGGGCCAGCAGGTCAGCTGAGAGGGAAACAGTCAGAGTGTCCCTAACGTCCCACGTGGAGCGGGCACGCAAGCTGTGCTGTGTTCGGGAAGTGGACTTCCACACTGCGATGACAGCGAAGCCAGCCGCCACACGGACGGACAATCTCCCCTAATGTCCGCCGGGTCAGGATCAGGAAGATGTTAAATTAACCCCATCATCACCAAGGTGGGGAAACTGAGGCAAAAGCAAGGAAGTAGTGGCTGTGGTTATCACACGGTGGTGCCTCGGGGTGGGGAGGTCAAGGTTGAGGGGGCACACGGCAGGCTCTTGGGGGTGGAGATGGCTCTTTCTGGACCTGGGCCATGGTCACACGGGGGGTGATGTCTGTTTGATTTCCTTTTTTGTGCCTTTCTCCTTTATTTCTGTTTTTCTCTTCCCCATATTTGTCTATTGTGAGACGCCACGGTTTGCGATGCAAATGGTCACATAAGTGAAGGAGCAGTTTGGGCCCCTTCTCGGAGTGGCCGTGCCCACGGCTCACCTGCTTTTTCTATCTTTTTTTTTTTTTTTTTTTTTTTTTGAGACAGGGTCTCACTATGTAGTTCAGGCTGGCCATGAACTCACAGCAATCCTCCTGCCTCAGCCTCCCGCATGCTGGGATCACAGGTCTGTGCCACCACGTCCAGCCTTGGCTCACCTGCTTTTTGTCCTGGGCCCACAGCAGGGGCTCCTCGTAGGCATCTGTGTGCTGACCACTGCCCTGGCTGCCCACGAGGAACCCACTCTCTTCCCAGCATCCTTACCTCAAGGTACCGAGCGAGCTCAGTGCCACTTTACCCATGGAGATGCGAGGGTGTACAGAGATTCAGTCCCTTGCCCGAGACCACTTGGTAATTTGGGAATAAAGCCAAGATTCAGGCCCAGACAGATTGAACTGAGTGCTCCTGACCACGTGGCCCACAGGCTTTGGGTCCAAGTTAAGGTGGCCACCCCTGCCCTGACCACTGAAGATGCTTCTGGTCTCTGAGAGCAGATCCCACTGACTGAAATGCAGGAGAAATAAACCCGGAACACCCTCATTTAGACGCTGTGACGGTTTAAATCTAGAATTCCCCAAAGCCTCGTGCGCCGGGGCTTTAGGAATGTGGCCGGGTTATGAGGGCTTCAGCAGGCTTGCTGATAGGAGGTGGGGCTTATCCCCTCCCCTGCCTCCTCCCTTCTCTCTCTGTCTCTTCTCGGCCAGGGCTCTCTGCCATGCTGTCCCATCTCCTCTGCCCAGGCCCTGGGCAGCACTGTCCTCTGTGTGTCACTCCAGTCCTGCTGGCTGGGAGCCCCGTTCACAGGCTCTGGGTCCCACACCCAAGGTGGCTGGGACCCTGAGGGTGCGGTCAGCCCAGGCCCTAACTGCCAGGTTTAGATGCTAAGGAGACCTTGGACATGGTGCCTGGTTTTGGGCTCTGCATTGGCAAAACGGGCATGACGGCAGCAGGTGCTTTCCTGGACTGTCTGTCCGAGGAATAAAGACGTCGCTGCAGAGGACCGGGCACCTGGCCGGCTGGAAGCACGTTAGCGGCTCTGACTGGGTGATGCTGGTGTCCCTTTCAGAGGTTTGAGACTCAAGACAGAGAGGGCAGTGGCACAGAAGCAATGCCAGTCGTAGGTTCCCGCGCCCCTCCTGTGGGCCGGGCCCGGGCTCGGCAGGGGAGGTGGAGTCGGGGTCCGGAATGTGCTCAGCACGTCCCCCGCAGGGCTCAGTCATCCTGACTCAGCCACCCCTTTCTGGTCTATGAAATGGGACTATCACAGAGCCCCAGGCAGCAGCACAGCTGGGGAGCCCTGAGCCCAGTGCCGGGCACACAGGTGGCTGTCACCACTGTGCCATAGGTCCCTGTAGAACAGACACTGAGCAACCCGAGAGAAGTTGGTCCCTCCTGCCCACTCGAGCCCATCAATCTGTCAGCACGCTCTGGTTCAGGGCCTGGGGTATGCCAAACAGCACCCCAACACTGTGGCTTGGGCCACAGTGAGGCCCCAGGATGGCCAGGCCACTAGAGAAAAAAGACCAGCCCCAGGGTAGGACTGGGGAGACCTGGGGGTGCCGGGTGTCCCCCACTCACCTTCATCACTTGCCAGGGCATTCCGAAGACCGAGTAGCTGGGCCACCAGGATGCCAATGGTGATGAACAGCTGGGGCACCACCCCGAGGGCCCCCCGCAAGTGTTTGGGGGCCAGCTCCCCTAAGTACATGGGGACTACATTGGAAGACACACCTGGAGAGGGACACAATCAGCAAAGGTCAGTGTGGTGGGAGGAATTCTTCAAAGAATCACTTGGCAAACACTTTATTTGAGGCAGAACTTCCTCAAAAAGTCAATGGAGAAAGAAAATACCTTTTTTATTTTCTGAGACAGGGCCTCACTATGTAGTTCAGTTTGGTCTTTTTGCCTTGAACTCACTTTGTAGCCCAGGCTGGCTCAAACTCTTGGCTATCCTCCTGCCTCAGCCTCCCCAGTGCTAGGATTCTAGGCATGCACCACTTTTAATTCTTTTTTTTTTTTTTTTTTTGTGGGTACCGGGGGTTGACCTCAGGACCTCTCGTGCCAGCAGGCGCCCGTGCCGCTGAGCAATGTCACTGGCCCTTTTTTCATATGTGGGTTCCAGGAGTCGAACTCGGGCCCTCGCGCTTGCCAGGCGGGCCACTTTTAATTCTTAGTCTCTTAGACTTTAAGGACAGAGAAATCAGATCAGGGAAGCTTCTGACCAGGAGCTCTTGCTCCTCCCTGGGGTCACCTGGGGCACAGTCCCCATCAGACCTCCAGGTCCAAGAGAGGCCACGTGTGGCTGGACACACACCTGTGCCTGGGAGTGGTGTATACCCTCTTCCATGGTGCCAGGGACCACAGTCCCAAGCCACAGTTATCGATCCTCATTAACACTCATCCTGGCGGGGCAGATGTTGCGGAACATCTGCATTTCGTGCAGCGCATGCACTACTTTTGAGTCCCCACTCCCGGGATTCAGGAACCCACCCCTCGGGATAGTGGGATCTAACTGCCAGGCTTGGGAGAGCACTTGGAAACACAGCTCACCACGGAGTCCAGGCTGGCCTCGAACTCTGCCCCTCAGCAGCCACACGCACAGGAATACAAGAGCCAGAACCCACAGAAGACCTCTGCGGGCTTCCCACTGCCCCTTAGGGGTTGCAAGGTTGCTATAGTTACCAGCCATAGATAAGCATAGGGCTGGCAGCGGGATTGCTTCTTGCATTAGATCGTTTCTCAAGCGTTGTGAGCGCAACTCACAGTGAAAACTACAGAAATACAGTCTACACTGCAGCCTGGTTCTCCTGTACTTACTCTGATAAATAACTGAAGCAAAAGTTTCAAGAGACAATCTTGTCACCAGCCTTTAGTTGGTTCTGACCTACACTGCAGGAAATACTGATATTGAGATAAAGGATTGGATCAGACAGACCCTTCTGAACTCCAGATTCTGGACCTGTGTCTTTCATAGAACAGCTTCTTGGCTGGGTGTGGTGGGGCATGCCTGTAATCTCAACACTGGGGAGGCTGAGGCCGGAGGATCGTTTTGAGTCCTAGGCCAGCTTGGGCTACATAGTGAGTTCAACGCCAGTCTGAACTGCATAGTAAGATCCTGTCTCAAAAAAACAAACAAGGGCCGGTGAGATGGCTCAGCGGCGTAAGCGCCTGCCTTGCAAGCGCGAGGGCCCGAGTTCGACTCCCGGAACCCACATACGAAAAAGGGGCCGGTGATATCGCTCAGTGGCACGGGTGCCTGTTGGCCCGCGAGGTCCTGAGGTCGTCCCCCTGGTACCCACAAAAAAAAAAAAAAAAAAAAAAAAAAACAAACAAATAGGGCTGGTGAGATGGCTCAGCGGCGTAAGCGCCTGCCTTGCAAGCGCGAGGGCTTGAGTTCGACTCCCGGATCCCACATACGAAAAAGGGGGCCGGTGATATCGCTCAGCGGCACAGGTGCCTGTTGGCGCGAGGTCCTGAGGTCGACCCCCTGGTACCCACAAAAAAAAAAAAAAGAAAAAAAGAAAAAAGGGCCGGTGATATCACTCAGCGGCACGGGCGCCTGCTGGCGTGTGAGGTCCTGAGGTCGACCCCCAGTACCCACACACACAAAAAAATAAACAAACAAACAGAAAACAACAACAGCTTTCTTGGGCTGGGGTGTAGCTTCTAGCATGTGCAAGGCCCTCGGCACGGCAGGGAGCACCACAGCAAAGGTGCCCACTCCCCACCCGTGGGGACCCCACAGGGCTCAAGTGCCTACTCCAGGAAAGAGGTGTAGTATGCGCTTGAATCTGCTTAAGCCAGAGAACCCAGGCTCGCTGGACCCTGGGAGCTGGTCCTCCCTGCTCCTCGAGGATCCCAAATAACCGAAAGGCAAGGCCATGTGGCGTCACCTACCTGCACAGATGCCTACCAGAAGTCTGGAAAATATGATGAGCTCGAAGGACTTGGCGACCTTGCTGCACCCCATTAAGATCGCGGGCACAATGGAAAATACATTGTTGAACAGCAGGGCCCCTTTCCTGCAGAGGAAAACAGCAGCTGGTTTGGCTTAAGGATACATTCATTCATTCATTCATTCATTCATTCATTCATTCAACAAACGCTCCCTGGTGTCTACACTGTGGCTCCACCCCAGTGATGGCTCTCTGGGTCCGGAGACTGGCAGAGGTCACAGGCACAGGGGAGGGGAAGATCTTTGTATCGGTTTACAACAAGTGCTCAGGAGAGCTCGACCACAATCTGGGCTGTGACTGGTACCCTGGCCATGCCCTTCGGTGCCAAGGGGCCCTAGTTTTGGGTTTGGAGAGGAAAGTGCCTCCCTGCCAAGGGAGCCAAGTGAGTCCCGGGTTCCACTGGCACCTGCTGCTCCTCCCATGTCCCCAGGAGATGGAGGTCCCCAGGCAGCCTCTGAGACTTGGCCCAGGTCCCTGAACGCATTGTCAATGTCTGACCTTCTAAAAATTGCAACAGAAAGTAAAATCTACCTTGGTGGCTATTACCCTCATGTCATGATAAGGATTTCAGGTTTAGGCCTACGCTTAAAGACTGACGACAGAGCCGGGTACAGTGGTGCACACCCATAATCCCAGTACTCAGGAGGCTGAGGCAGGAGGATCAAAAGTTTGAGGCCAGCCTGAGCAATGTAGCAAGACTCTGCCTCAAAATAAAAATTAAAAAATAAATAAGTAGAAAGGGCTGGGGATGTAGCTCAGGGGTCAAGCGCTTGCCTAGCACATGTGAGGTACTGGGTTCAATCCCCGGGACTGCAAAACAAACAAATGAAAACCTCAGAAAACAAAAGAACTCTGAGAAAACCTCAGAAAACAGAAGAACCGAAGGCGGCCTACAAATTCCAGAGCTGAAACTCCCCTCCCTTACCTGCCGAGTTTATTCACCAAGGGCCCGACCAGGAGGGACCCGAGGAAGCCCCCAAATGGGAACATGGACACCGTCAGGGACCACAGCAGGGTGAGGACGAAGGGTTCGATGAGCTCCCCGGTACGGTTGTAGTGGGTTTCATTGTAAAACTGCTTCATGAACTGGGGATGGAGAACACAGGGGCCGGAATCACCCCCTCTGGCTTTGCAGAAAGACACCCGGTGTGTGTGTGTGTGTGTGTGTGGTTCTCGGGCACACGGACAGCGACATCAGGAAGAGGGAAGGGGCTGGGACCTGGGGTCTCGAACCACGAACTCGTGGTGACACCGGGCTCCGGGCTGTGGGATGCCACTGCCCATGCTGCAGTGACCGGCATGTGAGTGGGGCCTCCTCGCGGGCGGCAGGGCCTGGCTCCTGCGTGTCCCCCACAGGAAGCGGAGGCTCGGAACCTGGGCAGCCCCCGCCTGTGCCGGTGTCTCCCCCCAGGTCTGTGCCATGCACCCCCAGGGGCCCCAGTCCCTTCCCTGACGCCAGACCTACCTCGGAGGGCGAGTTGACCGCGGACACGTTGTACCCATACTGGAAGGACGAGCCGAAGGCGGCGATCAGGGTGGCCAGGGCAAGCACGAGGGTCAGCCCCTGTGGGGGGACAGGTGCAGGTCGGGGGGCCGCCGGGGTGCGGGGGCCCCGGCCTCAGTTCCATCTGGAGTAGCGACATCCTGGAATCTGAGGTCTGTGGGCTTTCAGCCACTCCCTACCCTGCGCACTCTTCTACCCGCCCAGGGTGACAACCATGGCTCTGGGGGCTTTGGGGGTCGGATGGTCCTCTGCAATGGGGCCTGTCCTGTGCACGTGGGATGTGGACTGCATCTTGGGTCTCTGCTCTTTAGATGCCAGGGCACCCCACTGTGATGGCCCAGAGGTCTCCAGGCCACTGGGTGCGGTGTGGAGCTGCCCCTCCCCCATTGCGAGAACCACCAGGCCAGAAAGAAACCAAATCCAACACCCCATCCAGCGAGCGTTTGATGGGCTCCCGCGACATCCCTGCCTTGGGACGCAGCCATGCTTGGGTGCTGTCTAAGACAAACTCCGAAAATCAAAGAGAAAGACAGGAAAACTTTCATGCCAGTAATCCCAGCGCTCGGCGGGGCAGGAGGGCTGAGAGTTGGAGCCCAGCTTGACTGCAGAGCAACTTCAACTCTGGCCTGGACTCTGCATTGAGATCCTGTCTCAAACTATGAGAAATGAAACAAAAAAAGCAAAAAGAAAGGGGAAAGACACACAGAAAAAAGAAAGAAAGAAAAAGAGCGACAGAAAGGAAAAGAGAGAAAGGAAGAAAAAAAGGAAGGAAGAAAGCCTTAATTATTAATACTATTGCTTAGTTTCCCCGAGCCCCTGGACTTCTGTTCCAACAGGTTGGAGCCACAATGAAAAATGCTGAAGTGTGGATTTCTGGGGACCTTTAAACGTGACACTGTGACAAAGTCCCCCTTGGACACAGGAAGCCACTCCACATTCACCCACGAGGGGGAAAGCATTCATAAAGGAGTGAAAACCAGGAGGAAAACGTGTGCAGGATGAGCTTCGCTCTTGGGACGCAGGGGTCTCGTTTTGGGCTCGCCTGAGGTCACTTCCGGCTTCTCTCTGTGATCCTGTTTCCTCCTCCCCATGGCGAGGGTGACAAGGCTCTGTAGAGCCATCGGCAACACCAGGTCTGAGTGGGGCCTGGGGCTGGGGTGAGCCTGAGCCCCTTTGTCTTCTGCTGGGGTCCCCCCTTCATGAGGGACACATGAGCCTCCTTCGGCTACCCCTGAACCCCTCCATCTTCTGGAGCTGAGGCCTTGCTGTCCGGGCGGTGTCCTCCTGCTCAATCTAAAGAGGACCTCACAGGAGAGGTGTCTGGGGGACAAGACACACACACACACCCCAAATCCACCGCCAAAATCACACACACCCAGGATGGTAGCTGTGTAAGGGTTGCGTCAATCAATCACTTGATTGTAGTGGTCGTTTCAGGCTACGTGTGACTATCACAACACCAAGCGGTGCACCACCTAGCACACACAAGTTTTTGTTTGTTTTTGAGTCAGAGTCTTTTTTTGTTTGCTTGTTTTTGAGACAGGGTCTTGCTATATAGTCCAGACTGGCCTTGAACTCACTATGTAGCCAGGCTGCCCTGGAACTCACAGCGATCCTCCTGCCTCAGCCTCCCGAGGTGTGCACCACCACACCCAGCAATTGAGAGGAAGTCTCGCTATGTAGTTCAGGCAGGCCTTGAACTTGTGGTGATCATCTTGCCTCAGCCTCCTGAGTGCTGAGAAAGAGTGTACTTTTAAATTTCTGCCTAATAAATCCCTTTATGTCTCTCACTCACGCATCCTGAAAAGTCTTTTTCTGTGAAGGGAGTTGGTGAACCTGTAAGCTGTTCCACAGCTAGGGTTGGTTCCAGGAACCTCCTCAGACACTGTCTGGTGACATTTTCTCTTGGCGAGCCAGCCAGGAGGGAAAAAAGCATTGGGTCCACAGCTTCCATTATCAAAATACGATGGTCAATCATGTATTGTGCACATGTATCTATGCCCCCTGATGGATGTAATCATTATGTACTGCAATATGCACCAGTAAAAATTAAAAAATAAAATAAAAAGCCCATCTTCCTTCATTTCCATTAGATCAATCAGGGTGAGACTTTAATCTCTGACTAGGCAGGATCAACTTCCCTCCTGAGCCTGAAGCAGTTACACCGGAGGCTGAGGCAGGAGGATCACTGCAAATTCGAGACCAGCCTGGACTACAAAGTGAGCTCAAGGCCAGCCTGAACTGCACAGCGAGACCCTGTCTCAAAAAGACAAAAAAACAAAACAAAAAACGAATAAAGGTTTGCTGGGCGTGATTGCATGGCCTGTAATTCCCATACTTTGAAGGCTGAGGCAGGAGGATCGCTGAGCATTTGAGGCCATCCTGGGCTACACAGCAAGACACTGTAAAGATAGGTAGAAAAGAGACAAAAGAAATCATAACTAAAAAAATTACACTTTTAAGAATATTGCAACTCCTGGACACAGTCAATGTTACCCCAGCCATCCGCGTCAGCATTCCCTAGGTCTGTCTGTGTTTCTTTTCTTCTAGGCCTGTCGCACCTAAAATCCCGTAAAGATACTTTAAGTCCATAAATTAAAGGGCAGAAACCTGATTTTAAGATAAAGGAACAGAGTGAGAGAATTCAAAGAATAGTGGTAGACAGAACATCTTAGATCACACATTAAAAAAAAAAAATGTTGGGCCGGTGAGATAGCTCAGTGGCACAAGCACCTGCTGGTGAGTGCAAGGTCGTGAGTTCGACTCCCACATAAAGGAAAAATGGGGCCGGTGATATCACTCAGTGGCACAAGCACCTGCTGGTGAGCGCAAGGTCGTGAGTTCGACTCCCACATAAAGGAAAAACGGGGCCGGTGATATCACTCAGTGGCACAAGTGCCTGCTGTTAAGTGAGAGGTCCTGAGTTCAACTCCTGGTAACCACGTTAAAAAAAAAAATGTTGTGGCCCAGGCCTTTCCCCTGTAAAATGGCCATTATCTTTACGGGGGCCATCCTTTTTCCTATAACCGGGGACCCGGAGGTGCCCTGGCTGGGGGAAGGAAGCAGTGGCTTTTGTCATTGCCATCTTCCTGGGAAGGGAATTCGAAGAGGACTTGGATCAGCGGTTTCTTCCTCCTTCCCTCCCTTCCCTCTTTCCAAACAAAGCGAAGCAGGAGAACTTAGAACAAGCTCAGGCTCACTGTACTGGATGAGTGGTGACGCGCGTCCTCAGGTTTGAAGCCAGCAGCGCGGTCCCCAAGCACAGCTGCGTGGGAGCTGCCTGGTCTCCAGCCTCCCGGCCCAGCACGGGGAGTGTGTCCAGCCCCAGGGAGACGGCTCCCTGCAGCGTCCTGGGACTCAGCAGCCTCGAGCAAGAAGCTGGGGGCTGTCGTCTGTGTGTAGCATACAGAGCGCCCCAAGCCACTGGCCTGTCCTGCAAACCCTGCAAGTCACAGCTCCGCCCGTGGGGTGCCAGGGGCTCTGCGTGCTTCTCACTCCTGTCCCGGGCCAAGAGCAAAAACAGCCGCCCCCTCACGATGACTGTGGGTGGGGCAGAGGACAGAAAGCTATGTAACATGCGATAATTAAACTACAAATGTCTAAGCGCCACGAGGAAAAACTCACAAGTGGTTACGAAAAGAAGTCCAGGAAGTGACGTTTAGGCTGAGCCCTAGGGACGGGGAAGGAGAAGAGGGTGTTCCGACAGCAGGATGAACCGGGGACCTCGCACTGGGAATAGGGGTTGGGAAGGGGCACAAGTGGGGCATGGAACAGCTGGGCTCTCACTTCCTGTGCTCGGCAACTCAGGAAGGGTTCACTCCAGCTGCTGGGTGCAGAACAGATGTGGACAGGCCAGCAGGGCATGGTGGCGCGTGCCTGTCATCCCAGCACCCAGGAGGCTGAGGCAGGAGGATTTCTGCAAGTCTGAGGCCAGCCTGGACTACGTGGTGAGTTTAAAGCCAGCCTGAGTGACACAGGGGCAAGAAGTGCAGGGTTTGAGGACTCTGTAGAGTAAAGTGAAGGGCTTGGCACCCCATGAGGGGAACATAAGTCGGAGCTACGGTGAGGGGCTGCTTACCACCCACTGGGACGGCAACTCCAGAGCATGGTGACTGAGAGTGCTGACAGGATTCAGGGGAAAGTGAAGGGCGGGGCCAGGCTGGAAAGGTCTGCAGCCCCTTCCAAAGTGAGACACAGAGAGGGACAACCGTGGGACCTAGCAATTCTGCTCCTAGGTGTAAACCCTAAGGAGCAAGCTGTGTGTCCATGCAAAACCCAAACACGGGTCTTTACAGCAGCACTAAGGCCCTCAGGTGGGAGCTGGTCAGGTGGCCACCAGCTGATTCGAGGACAAATATGAAGTGACATGTGCCCACAATGGCCATAAAAGAAATGAAGTACTTCAGGGTGTGGTGGTGCATGCCTATAAGCTCAGCACTCTGGGAGGCTGAGGCAGGACAATCTCAAGTTGGAGCCCAACCTGAGCAACTTAGACCTTGTCTCAGAATAAAAAAATTCAGAAAGGGCTGGGGATGTAGCTCAGTATGAAGGCTCTGGGTTCAATCCCCAGTACCATATTAGAAAAAAAGAATTAAGGAATGAAAAGAAAAGAAAGAAATGAAGGGCTGGCACATGCTACAGTGTGGATGACACTTGAGAACACAGCTCTGAGCGAAGGAAGCTGGCCACAGGCCAGCTGCTGTGCGGCTACACCTGTGTGCCATGTCCAGGGCAGGCGAGGCCCCGGGGACAGAAAGCCCATGAGTGGCTGCCCAGGGCGGGGGCAGAGGGTAGGAAACTGGGGAATGGGGTCCGGATGTGAATGTGGGCATCTTAGAGATGATGAAAATGCCCCAACATTCTCTATGGTGACGGCCACCTACCCCTGAATATGCACTGGAATGTGGGTTTTCACGTGTCCGGCTTTACTGAGGAAAGAAAAGCTAACCCAAAGGGCAGATGCAGACTGCCCGTGACTTACAATCTGTCGCCTTATCAGAGGGCAGCTACACAATTCAGAGGGAAACGGGATTTTGTATTTTGAAAGAGGGTCTTGCTATGTAGCTCAGGCTGGCCTCAAACTCACAGCGATGCTCCTGCCTCAGCCTCCCGAGTACTGGGACGACAGGTGTATGCCACCACCCCTGGTTTAGGATATTTTCAATTTACAATGGATGTATCGGGATACAACCTCCTCCTAAGCTGAGGTGCATCTGTCTTGAAGGACACCTCGTGCTGTGATTACTGCATTCACCCCGTGCATGAGTGTGGGAGGGCGCTGTGGATCCACGCTCCGCAGCAACAAACGTCAAGAGCCGGAGGCGACATCCTTAACCACAGCCCTGGGCGCCCCAGACAGGACTGAGCTGTCCAGCCACAGGCGGAAACTTTGCACCCTCGCCTGACTCCTCCTTGCCTTCTCCTCAGGCCCTGGCAAATGCTGCTCTGTTCCGCTTCCGTGAGGTCAGCCTTTTTTAGATTCCATAAACAAGTGAGATTATGCAACACGATTTTTTTTGTTGTTGTTGAGACAGGGTATTGGTATGTAGCTCAGGATGGCTGGGAACTCACAGTGATCCTCCTGCCTCAGCCTCTGGAGTGCTGGGATGACAGACATGCTAGGATGGATTGAGGGGAAGTCATTCGCTTCAGGACACTAAACCAGCTGACAGTGGAGACACTCCACAAAATACAGTTTCCACTTTCCAAAGCACTTTGTGGGGGATGGGGGCAAAGGGACAGTTTGTTCAACAATCTGAAATTGTTGTAAAATGCTTTGTTGTATCTTTTCTTCTCCTTCTGCTTCATTATTTCCCCCAGGTCTGGAGGAGTCCGCTGATACACAGCTGATGGACTCGGCCCCTTCTCTTTACACTTGGAAAATCCAAAGGCCAGGGAGGGGGAGGCCACAGAGGCCACAGCCACACAGCTCTGAGGGATGAGAGCTGGGTGGGCTGCTGCAGGCGTCTTCCCCACCCCCACCTCTGCTAGATCCCAGCTCAGCTGCACGCCTGGCCCCGGCTGGGGAACCAAAGGGCGGCGCCGTGCCCAGCCCAGCCTTTTGCACAGGGCCACTGGCATCCTTGCTGCTCTCCGGCACCTTCCCCCCCACTCGTGTCCCTCAAACTCAGAGCTGACCAGGACCTCTCATGACCCCAAGTCCCCATGCCTTTTCTATCAAACAGAGGTGTTAACACTCAATTCGTCCAATTCTTTCTTTCTTATCTTGGTTTTTTTGAGACAGGGTCTCACTATGTAGTCCAGGCAGACCTTGAACTCCCGGTGATCCTCCTGCTTCAGCCTCCCAAGTGCTGGGGTGACAGGTGTGCGGCACCATGCCCAGCACCAACACTTTCTTAGTTGTGAAATCCAAACAAGATAATCCTAGCTTGGTGAACTCTAAACACAGTGATTTGAAACGCTAGCCATTTTCTGCCCTCTAGGGGACATTATTAGCTTGTCACACATGGGAGAAGGCACAGGTGGACCTGGTGGCTGGGGACAGGGGCGCTGAAACACCCTGTGACACACAGGACAGCCCTGCTGTGGTGAATTATCCTTCAGTGCTGAGGTGGTTGTGCTGAAAGCCTGCAGTCACTTAGAGGCAAGATCAGCGCGTGCCGGGCACTTCACATGCATTATCATCTTGTTCAATTGTCCCAGCGCGCAGGAGGTGGAGGGCGATTGATTATTCCCATTCTACAGGCAAGAAAGCCAAGGCATGGAAGAGCTAAATGCCTCAGAGCAAGTTCCTCGGAGCAGAGGTGTGGCGAGAGCCAACACTCAGCACCCACTCTTAGTTCCCACGATACCGAGCAGGTTTCAGCCCCACGCAAGCAGCTCACACCGGTGCCTGAATACAGAATTTCTTGCACGAATGTGTGCTCCAAGCAGGGTGAGGTGGTGCACACCTGTCATCCCAGCACTCGGGAGGCTGAGGCAGGAGGAGTACTGTGAGTTTGAGCCCAGCCTGAGCTGCATAGTGAGTTCAAGGCCAGGCTGGACTACACAGCAAGACCCTGTCTCAAAAAACAAACAAACAAAAAACAAAAACAAAAAATGTGTACTCCAAGCAGATGCTATTGTGATGAATAAAATTCCTTGAGTGTTAATTAATTCCTTGAGTGTTAATTAATTCTTTTTTTTTTTTTTTTTGAGACAGTTTCTCACTATGTTGCCCAGGCTGGCCTTGAACTTGTGATCCTCCTGCCTCAGCCTCCCTAAATGCTGGGATGGCAGCTTATGGCTGCCTTTTCAACTGCTATTTCAGTAGACTGATTCTCAAAGGCACCTGTTAGAAACATCACTTCTGTGGCCCGGCCCAGTGGCCAGGTGGATGGAGGGGCAGGTGCCCCAGGGTCCTTCCCAGCCCTGATCCAGCTCTGCTGCTCCCAGGAGGCCCAGGTGGGGCACTCACCCCTTTCTTCTTCTGCGGGTCACTTGGCTGCTCCATCGTTGCTCTGCAGGGGCAGCGCTGACTCCTGTAAGTAGCACGCACTGCAGAGGGAGAAAGACAAGCTGTGCACTTTGGCCACCGGCATGCAGCCAATTGTAATTTTATAGCCAGTCCGAGTCAGAATAACCCTTCGGCACCCGAGCTGCCTTGATTTCACTTCTGCTTTTAAAGGACAAGTCCGGGCCCGAGGGTGGCGCAGGGGCATGGGACAACAACGGTCTGCGGTGTGTTCCTCACTGCTGGTCCCGCCAGGCAGGCCCTGGGTGGTGACTGCCAGGGTATTTCAGGCAGGAGCACGAGGACAGCAGCCTCTGTCCTGACCCCACAGGATACCAGGGACTGGGGACCTGCCAGGTGGGCACCCCTGATTCTCTTGAGTGTCAAGTCAGTTTTTGCCCAAGTGTAACCCCCTTTTTTTGGTGCTGGGGATTGAGCTCGGGGCTTTGGGGCCTCAGGGCCTCGAGCAGGCTAAGTACCTGCTCTAACACTGAGCTACACCCCCAGACCCATGGAAAAGATTTTGGGGTGAGTTTCTTTTTTTTCTTTTTTTTCTTTTGCAATACTGAGGCTTGAACCCAGGACCTCTGCACTGAGCTACATCCCCAGCCCTATTGTTATTATTATTGTTTTAATTTTGAGATAGGGTGTTGCTACGTAGCCAAATTGCCCTGGCTGTCCTCAAACGTGGAACCCTCCTGCCTCAGCCACGCAGACTGCTGAGATTACAGATGGATGCCACTGCACCTGGCTGGCAGTTAATATTAATTTTCTTACGAAAGCACAACACGCACAAGCCGAAGTACTGTGCAGATTACAGGTCATTTTCCTTTATAAGGAACCTGAGTGGCCTCAAGATAGGATTTTCTGTGCGCTCATCACTTTCGGGAAGCAGCAACTTCCCACGCCCCTTTAAGAGCAGGGCAGGGAGAGTTGGTCTGGGTCCGTCCACCCATGGACAGGACACTGCCAGCCCCCGTGCAGGAAGCGTGCGTGGCTGCCCGGGGCCACCACAGGCCGAGTGGCCGAATCCAGAGCAAAGTCCCCCTGCCCTGGTTTCTGTCTTCGATGCGCTGCCTGTCATCTATTTGCCATGGCACAGGTCCAGCGCCTGAGTCCTTTCTTCCCGTCCACCTGACACAGCAGCTGCTGGGCGCCCACCCCATGCAGGGCACCGGCTGCCGGCTCGGGAGGGGGACCAGGGACCCTCATGTGGGGACTGTGAGGAGGACGCAATGTGCGGCGACTGTCCCTGCTCCCGGAAGGCCCGGGTGTCGGTCCACCAGCGTCACTCACTGCCTGTCTTCTCCCGTCCCAGCCCTAACAAGAGGGTCTCCGCTAAGGTGTGGCAAGACCAGAGGCTCCTGATGACTTCACAACATCTGGAAAATTCTCCAAAGAGAAACTCTATGATGGGGGCGGGGTCACCTACTGGGGGTGAAGGGAAGGAAAGACACAGGTTGTGCAGAGAGTGGTCAGAGCCTGACCTGGGGTCCCATGCCTATAATCCCATCACTCTGGGAGGCTGAGGCAAGAGGATAGCAAGTTCGAGCCCAGCCTGGGTAACTCAGGGACTTAGTGAGACCCTGTCTCAAAATTAAAAAAAAAAAAAAAGTCCGAGGCTGGCTCCTTGGCTCACATCTCACACCTCCTGTGCCCCGCTTCGCTTGGGTCCTGCCTCAACTTCCCCAGCTGGCACAGGGAGGGCTGGGGTCCCGCCCCAGGCACACAGGGATTGCCCCTCAGTACCTGGTTCCTGCTGTCCCAGGACCGTGGGCACAAATGCCACCAACGCCCGGGAGCGCGCGCGGGGGCGGGGACTGCGGCATTGCGGGGTGGGGGTGGGGTGGGCGGTGCACCCGGGGAGCCACGGGGGTCCCTGTGCGGTCCTCGCCCCCCTCGGCCTGCCGAGGGCCCCTAGTCCCCACCCAGCTCCAGGACGGGCGGTGAGGACCTTCCGCTCCCGATTCCGGGTCGGGTCGGTGACCCACAGTTTGCCTGAGTCCCCGACCCTCCGGCTCGGCCCTGCTGCTGGACAACGACGACGTCAACGGCTCTGACCCCTCCAGCTTCTTCTCGCTTTGGGGTTTAAAAGGACACTAAGCATTTGGAAGGCTGAAGCAGGACGATTGCTGCGAGTTCGAGGTCAGCCTGAACTACACAGAGAGACCATGTCTCAAAAAAAAAGAGAGAAAGATAAAGATAAAGGGACAATAATGACGCGATCGACGATCAACCCAGGACGGTTTGGCTAACTGTAGATCGCAGACTAAGGGGTATGGAACGAACACAGTAAAGTTTCCAAGAAACTGACTTGTACTTAAAACCACCTCTGATAAGAGCCCCTGGTGGGTTTAAGAAGAAAGAGGTCCATTTCGGGCCCCGCCTGGGTGCTGGGTGCTGGGTGCTGGGTGCCAGGGGTTCTCTCCTCCCTACTACAATGCTGATTGGCCGTGGGAAGTTGTATCAGGGACTTGGCCCTGGGAGAAGGGACCAGAGCCAGCCAGGGTCCTCCCCTCAGAGGGCCACGATGGGCTGCTTATCTTCATTTTCTTGCAGCAGGGGGTGAGTCCGGCCTCCCTCGATGGCCAAATGCTGCTCAGGATGACCTTGAACTTGTGATCCTCCTGCCTCAGCCTCCTGAGTCGTGGGATTACAGGTGTGAGCTGCTGTGCTGGCTGCGAGGAGGAGGATGAATGAGGACACAAGAGGCCATTGGGTGTGGCTGTGGGATAGAAGTAGAAATGTGGGAGAGAGATTTAGGAGGCAAAAATTGGCAAAATGTGGTGCAGACAGGGTGGGGGAGGGGAGAGAGCCTTTTTCTGTCAGAATTGTAATATGAAAGCAGAACATAAACGTTCCATCTCATAGGGAACATCACCGGGACGTGAGATAGTAGATTCACCCCACGATGCAGCTGGCAAATCCCTGGGCTAGGCTGGGACGGTGATGACATCCGTGTCCAGGTCACTGCTGGCCCCGCCTCCGCAGGAAGCTTCTGGAATTTTCCAGTTCACCAGGGACCTCCATTACTCAGGCCCTCAGTGCTCCCCGCCCCCAAATCCATCTGCTTTGTCCTCCCTCAGGTGGGACTGAGGCTCGCCCTTGCCCTGGCCGGCAGTGTGGACGCTCGGTGGCCGTGGACGCAGTGCCACTTCATGACACCGCTCCATCCTGCTGCCTGGAGTGTGGGGACCGCCAGCCTGAGCCACGACACTGAGGCCACACAGGACAGAGCAAGGAGACAGGAGGAGCCGGCGTCCTGCCCCCGAGAGCCCCGTACCCACCGACCACCTGCCAGGACTTGGTGGGAGAGTAAGTTCTCCTCCACCTTGCTGCTTTTATTTTTCTTCCTCCTCGTCCTCCTTCTGCTTCTTCCTCTTCTTGTGGTACTAGGGGTGGAACCCAGGGCCTTCACAGTGAGCTACATCCTCAGCCATTTATTTATTTATTTATTTATTTGAGAAAGGTTCTTGCTGAGTTGCCCAGGCTGGGCTTGATCTTGCAATCCTCCTGTCTCAGCCTCCATTAACATACAACCAGAAAGTCTGCGGGGACAGGAAATGAGAGTGCCAACAGCAAAGTCTCTCATTGTACAGATAGGGCTGCTGGCTCTGCTGGGTGCTGCCCACGTGTGGTGAGGTCACTGTGTGCAGCTGGCGCGTGGGGCAGCTGTCAGCACACTGCACATGCGTGTGCCCACGTGCTTGCCTGCATGGGCACCTGGCCCTGTGGGCAGCTCGGAGGAAGCTGGGAGCACAGATGAGACCTGGGGAGATGGTGGCAACCGCAGAGGCCTCCAGGGGCTCAGCCAGGGCCGGGCGCAGTCGCTCCTCTAAACAGACACAGGGCCGGGCAGGGAGTGAAGACACAGGCTCGTTGGTCGTGATGCAGCCTGAGTCAGACTCTCCGGTTTTGGTGCCAGGGACTGAGCCCAGGGCTGGCACACTCGAAGCACAGCTCCGCCCTGAGGGGCACCAGACCCTGCCCCGCACATCATAGATCTGGTGACACAGCTGCACCTGGGGAGCCAACAGACTTGGGACCCTTGCCTGAGACTCCGGGCACCAGCCCCATGCTGCCTGTGCAGGTGTCCATGGGGTTTTACTCGGGCTTCTCTTTTGTTGTTGTTTGGTTTTTGGTGTTTTGTTTTTGTTTTGTTTTGATTTGAGGTAGCATCTTGCTATGTATTTAATCCAGGTTGGCCTTGAATTTGCAGAGATCCTCCTGCCTCAGCCTCCTTAGCACTGGGACTACAGGTGTACACCACCACACCTCAGCGGATTTTATCAGAGCTGCAGTTGCTTTTATTTGCATTCAGATTAAAAAGCCACCTAGGATTCACCAACCCTTCCTCCCAAGCTGCTCTTTCTCTGTGCCATGTGGCAGGAGGTCATTTCCTTTAGGAAGCATGGTTCCCATCCAAGCAGAAAGCCCTGCATGCGCTGGGCATTGGTGGCTGGCTCAGCTGGCAGGAAGGGCAGGGGGCAAGAAGGCGCAGGGCCACTTCCATTCTGGATGTGATAAGGGCCATCATTAACAGGATCATGGACAGGGCGTTGCCTGTGCCCTGCTTGACACTCCTTGTCGGGGAAGGGAGGGACGGACGCAGCCCCTCAGGAGCCCGATACCCACCGAGGGCACCCCTCTGCCTGTGCCCACTCACACCCGCCAGGCGCCACCGGCCCCAGAGCTGCTGCAGGTGGGCAGGCTGCTGCCTGGTCCGTGGTCACGTTCCGGCTCCCATTCCAGGCTCTTGTGCTGCGGGGCTCTTGTCCACGCTTCTGCCAAGTGTGCCTGAGGCAGGGAGGCTCTGACCACACTGGGACACACCTGGTGTGTGACCTCCAAGACATGAGCGCGTCATCTTGTTTTCCCTTGCCAAGAACAGAATGTGACCCTGCCTATCAGTGAGTCCAAGGGCACGGGAAGGGGACAAGGGTTCCTGGGGACCCACGGACCAGCAGCATGGCTGTGAGAGTGCACAAAGTCTCCTCGGTACCCAGCCAGCTTCTGCTGATTATACCTTACCCTGGATAGGACCTCTATTTTGTTTTGTTTTGGTTTGGTTTGGTTCGGTTTTGGCAGTAGTGTGGACTGAACGCAGGGCCCTTGCACTGAGCTACATTCCCCAACCCTTTCTTATTTTTTATTTTGAGACAGGGTCTTGCTAAGTCACTAAATTGCACAGGTTGGGCTGGAATTTAAGAACCTCCTGCCTCAGCCTCCCAGAGCTCAGGAATTACTTACAGTCACGTGTCACCATACTCAGCTCACCTGTTTGTTTTTCAACTTCATTACTTTTTTTTTTTTTTTTTGTACTGGGAATTGAACTCACGACCTCGTGCTTGCCAAGCAGGTGCTGTGCCACTGAGCTACATCCCTAGCTAAACTTCATTGCTTTCAAAACTGTGGTTACAGAACACGTAATGTAAAACTTACACCATCAGAACCGTATTAGAGTGCACGGCTCAGGCTGGGCGGAGCTCTGTGGTAGCGCTTGCCTGGCAGGCCCGAGGCCCCACAGGCAGTCGGGTGTTGGGGTGTGGACTCTCCGGCCCCTCCCCGCCTGCTGAGTCTGCACTTCAAGCAGGTCCCCGAGGTTCTGCCGATGCTGCCTAACGGCTTCACCCTGGGCACTGCAGCCCCAGGGAGGCTCGCCCCAGGGCTCCGCTGGGTGCCTGGGCACTGGCGGGGCAGGAGCAGCTTGGCGCCCCTGTGGGCAGGGAGACCTTCTGGGATCTACCTTTGCCTGCAGGAAGCCAGGCCTGGCTGAGTAAACACAGCGGCCGCACCGCCTCGTACCTCTCGGTCTGTTCAGATCAGACTGCCAAGCACGATGGGCGTGGCACGCCTGCAGTCCCCTACCTCAGGAGGACGATCCAGGAGGATTGCGGGAGCCCAGGAGTTTGAGACCAGCCTGGCAACACAGTGAGACTCTGTCTCTCAAAATAAATAAATAAATAAATAAATAAATAAATAAATAAATAAATAAATGTGGTGCACACCTGGAATCTCAGCACTTTGGAGGCTGAGGCAGGAGGATTGTGAGTTCAAGGCCAGCCTGGGCTACCTATCGAGACTCTGTCTCCAAAAAACCAAAAGTTTGAGCAAATAGACTCATAGGCTGGGGGTGTAGCTCAGTGGTAGAGCACTTCCCCAGCACATTCCATCCCTAATATTGTGAAAATAAGTAAGTGAATAAAGATTTAGGGAACGAAAAAAAGGTTGAGCAATGTAATCCTACGTGGATGTTTTCCAAACATAATTTTCACAAGCTAATTTCTGCTGCTGAGGGCCCATGATCCCCCCCAATAATCACTGGCCACCCCTCCAGACTGACCACGCGCCTCCCCGTAGAGAAATGTTGCTCAAGCTCCCGGATCCTGCGGGGCTGACGGTGACTCGCCTGGTTGTCTCCCTGAAGGTGCACACGTGGGTGTCATTTCACAGTCAGTCCTCCGTACTGCTGAGTCCCCTCTGCCCCCACCCCGTGCAGGACCCGGGCAAGCCCAGGACGCTAGTGTCCGCCAGGGGCAAAAGAAGGAACAGACATGGAGGGAGGGAGGGAGGGTTCGCTTCCGTCCCAGGATCGCGGTGAGAAGTTGCTGGGAAGATGTGTGTAGACTAAATCCTCCCTCCCAGGGTTGCGGTTGACCCCAGAGTCTATGCCTGGGAACCCCGAATCAGGGCGAGGCTCTCTGTGCGGGGTGAGCAGGGAGAGGGAGTCTCTGATTCCCTCTGATGACCTGAGACAAAGGACGTCCTGTGTCACAGGCACTGCGCGAAGCATGGGTCTCAACAGCAGGCTCGTTAGTGTGCCGGTGCAGGGGACACAGAGGCCAAGGGGGCAGCAGTATTGGCCCACGGGCCTGAATCATAAATGGCAGCGCTGCGCTAGAGTCCCAGGGCCACAGGCCGGCCTGCTGGGATGCCTGCTGCTCTCTCCTCCAGGAGTTGAATCCGTCCCTCGCCGGCCTGTCCACCTTGACCTTCTGCCCTCCTGCCTGCCTCCCTCCTTCCCTTCCTTCCCCCTTCCACTCTTGCATGTGACGGGCAAGCCCTCTGAGCTCCACTGCCAGCCCCTAAACCACACATTGGGATCTTAAAAAAATATGGGTAAGGCTGGGGGAAATGTTCAGGGGTAGAACATGGCGAAAAGCCCTGGATTTGATCCCCAGCACCAAATGAATGAATGAATATCCTGTTGCTGCTCCTCCCACCCTGAGAGCCCACTGAGGCCCCCTTGTGGTCACACTGTTCCTCACCCTGCTGAGCAACACCTGGCTTTTGTCCCCTCCCCAGCAGGACCAGCTCCACGGCTCCGTGGCCTGGCACTGTGCAGTCACAGGGCCTCTGGCCTTGCACACAGCAAGAGCCCAGAAAGGGGCAAATTCACAATGGATTTGCAATCCCAGCCCTCAAGAGGCTGAGGCAGGAGGATCACAAGTTCAAGTCCAGCCTGGGCAACTTATCAAGACCCTGTCTTAAAATAAAACATAAAGATCTGGGGCTGTAGCTCCAAGCAAAGGCCCTGGGGCAATCTCCAGTACTGGGAGCTAATATAGCTTTCACTTGACAAAACCCAGAAAGCACAGCAAAGTTTGGGCACTCTGGGGGCAAAGTTCCAAGAGGGAGGTGTTTAACAAAAATGTTCCTGAGGCAGGGCCAGCCTGTGTGGGCTGCAGGTCGCAGGTGAGGTGACCCGGCACTGCCACTGGGGCTGGGAGCTGCTCCTCTCAGTGAGACCCTCAGGTGCCAGCGGTCCCTGCGTGTGCACAGGGTCACCATGGGCCAGGACAAGCAAGCCCAGAGGGTGCAGGGTGGCAGCGGAGCTCTGGAGCTCTCCCTCCTGCAAGTGCAGCACCAGGCCTGGGCACTCTGGGCTTGGCCTGCTGTTCCTCCTTGTGCTCAGAGTCCGGGAATCTGTGTTCTAATCCCCCAAGCAAACTCGGATGGGCAAGCACCCTCTGCCCTTTCTGATTTTGAGACCCAGTCTCACTGCATCACTAAATTGCTCAACCCGGGTTTGAACTTGTGATCCTCCTGCCTCAGCCTCCCGGAGTGCTGGGAGGACAGACTCGCTCCGCCCGGCCAGACCTCAGGACTACCTCTGTCAACAGGGAGGGGTGGCGACATCCCTCCAGGTCTCAGCCACATAGGAGGCTGCTGCTGTCCCCTCCACCACCTTGCCAGACCCCCACACACCACCGGCAATCAGTTCACCAAACATGCCGAAGAAAAATAATTAATTTATTTAAGTTAAAATAACAAGGCTTTGGCTTCCACCCAGACAAGCAGGCTTTTCCCAACTCTGCGCGTGCAAAAACTCACACTATGTCACAGCACAATTGAAAGCTTGTAAAAACAAATTTTCTTGCTGTGGACATAGGGAGACTTCTGTCTGCATGCTCAGCCTGGGCCCACACAATAACCTTTATAAAGAAAAAAAAAAAGTAGGGCTGGTGAGATAACTCAGTGGCATAAGCGCCTGCCTGGCAAGCGCGACGTCCTGAGTTCGACTCCCAGTACCCGCATATATTAAAAAAAAAAAAAAACAGACCAAACACACACACACACACACGCACGCACGCACACATGTACACACGCATGCACACACAGAGGCAGCAAGGGGCTGGGAAACCCGATTACACAATCAAGATCCAGCAAGTGTGTGAGAAGAGCACCTGGCCGGGAACACTGCAGCCGCAGCACCTGTTAAGGCTGAGGTCACGCTTGGGTGACCGAGGGACGAAGCAGATAAACATTAACGATGCTGACAGGAGAGAAGGATGCTCACGGGCTGGGCAGTAGGAAGGGAGTGCGGCGGCCCCTCCTGGGCGGTGAGGGCTGACTTCCATCCCGGTCCTCCAGTCCTTTTTTTTTTTGAGACAGGGTCTTGCTGTGTGGCCCAGGCTGGCCTTGAACTCATGGCAATCCTCCCGCCGGAGCCTCCTGAGTGCTGGGACTAGAGGCGTGCACACCACGCCCGGCTCATCCTCGAGTCTGAAGCAGTCTCCACCCAGCCATGCTGGCCTGGTCACTGGCTGGACACAGGGGCCAGGCTGTTTGTGCGGTGGGAGGGTGAGGTCCTGTGGGGAGAAGGGAAGGTGACACGAAACACCCAAGTGTGACTCGGAGTGGACAGCCCAGCCCTGGTGTCAGCCAAGTGCCCTGGCAGCCGGAGCCCCGGCAGCTGCAGCAGCTGTTTCCTGGCCCACGACTCCCCCTGCGGGCCTCTTCTGGCACAGCTGGCTGGCAAACCCTGTCTCAGGCTTGGCCACAGGGTTGTGCTGTGGGGTCAGGGGTCAAGGGTCAGGGGTCCGGATCAGGCCACTGCTCAGCAGAGTCCATTGCAGCCCCATTCCTCATGGCCAGCACTCTGTGAATCATTTCCTCATTTCCCGCAAGCAAATTCTTGTTCCGTTCTAGACACTAAAAGGCCTCTAGCAGCTCTGCACCTAGATTTATTTGCTGTGACATCTCCAGGAGCCCCAGGGACCCAATGCAGGCTGTTTCCGGAAGGAGGCTGCCCATGGCCAGGGGCGGTTCTGCAGGGCAGCGCCGGGCTTCGGTAGAACTCAGGGATGCTGCCCACTGCCGATCTTCAGAAATTCATATTCACAGGACACCAGAAAGGAGCATTCGGGGCTCAGTCCCGTGAAGGACATCTCCTTTCCTGACACAAATTTTGTTTTTGAGAGCACAACAGGAACTGATCGCACACTGGGGTTTTTGTTTTAAATTTAAGCCACAGCCAATCATTCCAGTTTTGTGGTGTCTGACGGAATCCAGGGGAATTGCCCCCGGGGAAAGACGCGATTCCCTGGTCAGTCCAGGTAACTTCGTACTGCCTGCTCTGAGGAACTCTACGAGTCACAGTTTGTCCTCTGAAATGGGAGGGCAGGGTTGCTGGGGAAAGCTGTACGATATAAATAGAGATACTGATGCTTCTTAATCTCTTCTAGGGCTGGGGGTGTGGTTCAGCTGTGGAGGATTTGCCTTGCAAGCACCAGGCCTTGGGTCCCGGCCCTAGTACCAAAAAACAACAACAACAAAAAACCCCACAAAAAACTAAATATTTTCTATCTTTTTTCTTTTAAATGTAAACATTCACTCTAGGATCCAGGTTGCCATACTCCCCCAAAAAACCACCAAAAAGGCTTTTTTATTTGGTGCTGGGGCGGATGGAGCTGGGTCCTTGCAGGGCTAAGCAGGCCTACCACCGCCTCCACCCCAGCCTAAGGCCGAGTCGAACCTACGCCTCTGGGGACTCAGTATTTGGATCCTTCAGTAACTCCCCAGCGGATCCCCTTTCCTACAGAAAACTAAACCAGCAAGGGGACGACCCACATGCCCTCCCGACCCACCTCTTCTGGTCATGCTAAGAACGAGGGGACTGTCTGAAACACCTGCTCTTGGGGCTCCCTGAGATGGTGCCCAGCCCAGCACTGGATGAGGGACCTGCATTTTATAGGACAGGCAGAGGCGGGACCGTGGATTCTGAAATGCAATCTTGAGGACAGGTAACCCACAGCCAGAATCCGGGCGCCCAGGACACTGACCCTGGGCCTGAGCTGGGCTGTGCTCCTTGGTGGCCATCACATGCAGCCGCAGGGGACAGAATGTGTGGCCTGGTCAGAGGGAACTGGCCCTCTGCTGACCAGCAATGCTGGCCAATGAAGCTGGGCTCCCCAGGGACCCTACTCCCTGGCAACCAGGAATCTCCTCTTTGATGTTGGGGGACTCACCCCCGGACCCCTGACATTTAGTCACCAGGGAGCACAGGTACGGGTCCTGCAAATTATAAACAGTGCATCGTGGCCTTGGGACACTGCGGGCCCCTGGACAAGAGGCCCCTGGTGGGACCCTGTGTCCCCAACTCCCCTGAGTCTCCTGCTGGCCTCGGGCAGATGAACCCTAAGTGCACTGAGGGTGTTGGAGGTAGAAGAGGCTGAGTTGGTGCTGTTCCCTCACGGGTGGACAGCGTCACCGTGGGGGTCCTGAGAGTCTCCTAACTTGGAGGACGTGGGTGCCTTGGGAGGGCTGGCCGGGCTCGGGGCGGAGGGCTGGGGACAACAGCGACACAGGGTGAAGAGCCGCTTGCGGACAGCGCGGGTGCCGAGGACGAACATGAGGCAGTTGGCGCCTCCCTGGAAGGTGTTCCCGACGCCCTGTCCGGAAAGAGAGGGGTGAGGCTGGCAGGGGACCGGAACCACTTGGACATGGTCCAGGCCTCCTGCACCGGGAGGGATCCGGGGCGCCTTGAGGCTGCTGGATGCCCCCAGCTGTTCTGAGGCACAGTGAAGCTGCTCCTTGCCACCCACCCTCGGGGCACGGGTGGACCTACGTGCAGAAGGACCAGCACCGGCGCGTGCACCAGCGGGGAGCCACAGAGGGTGAGCACGAAGCGCACGGTGCTCCAGACGCGCAGGCAGATGAAGATGAGCGGGATGAGCACCAGCTTCTTGTCGGCCACCGTGGCGGAGGCGCAGGACTGCGGCTGGTGCGCCTCACAGATGGGCCGGTACTCGGACAGTGCCTCGTGCTGTGGGGACAGAGGGCGGCCTGAGCCGGGGCCTCTTGGCCATGTCCACCCACCACACCCGCATCTGCACAGGGCCCCGTGTCCACCTCAGACTCATGCTGCACGCCCCCACCTCCTCGGGTGCCCCAGACGTCTCGGGCTGCTGCGTCCACGACAGAACACCTGGACTTCACCTCCAAACCCCCCCACCACGCATCCCATCTACACAGCAAGACCCTGCCTCCCACTGAAGGTAAAGCAGCACCTGAAAAAGATGAATGTTTGATCCTGCTCCCATTTCAGGACACTGAACCAGCCAGAGCACCCGCCTCTACCTCTCCTGGGGTCCCAGAGAGCTGGAGTGAAGGTCGCTCTGGGATCTATCTTTTCCTTCCTTCCTTCCTTCCTTGAGACAGGGTCTTGCTACGTAGTTCATGCTGGCCTTGAACTCATTATGGAGCCCAGGCTGGCCTTGAATGCATGGCAAGACTCCTGCCTCAGCCTCCCAGCATTGGGATTACAGGCGTGCGCCACCATGCCTGGCCCATTATTTATTCTTAGCTCTCCTCCAAGTTCCAGGCAGGGCACAGCCTCACATTCCCACCTCCCTGCTCACTTTATTCCTTTTATTTCTGAAAACACCCTCCAAGTTGTCAAAAGGGACCCAGAGAGGCAGCAGGTGTTGGAGGGGCAGATCAGCTACATTTCTGCATCAAAAGCAGAGGGCAGGCACGGTGGTGCACACCTGTGATCCCAGGACTTGGGAGGCTGAGGCAGGAGGATCGCTGTGAGTTCGAGATCAGCCTGACCTACATATCTACATAGTGAGTTTAAGGCCAGCCTGGACTACCCATCCTGTCTTTAAAAAAAAAAAAAAAAAGCAACAGAGCACCAGAAGTCTTGGGAAGATGAAGAAGGGGGTAAGGTGCAGGGACCAGGTGCCCCGAGGTCGCGGACCGGCTGTGAGGAGAGTCCTTGCTCCGGATGGGTGTGGAGCGAGAGCGAGCAGGGCAGAGGGTGTGGCTCCGGGACAGAGCCCTGAAGGGAGATTGGGGCCCAGGGTCCCAACCCCAGCACTGCAACCTAAAACCCGAAGCCAAAAACCCCAGTGTGACCTAAGGAGGCCCGCTCCCACGGTTCCAGCCTTGAAACTCCGAGTGTGGAAGGAAACACGGGGGACCTCCCCGCCCCGCCCCTGTGAGTCTGGGGTCTTTAGGCCTCTATGGGCTGGGGCAGATTGGCCTGAGTCCTTGCTGTAAAGCCCTCCTTTCTGCCAGCCCTGCCTGTGGTTCCTGCAAAGCCAACCATGCGTGACCCCACCCTAACCGCCAAGGGGAATTCGGCGTTCCCTGTACCACTGCCTGGGAAACCCCGGGCGCCCCGTCCCGGGCCAGGGTCTAATAGGATGCGTCCTGGACGTTTTCCGCGTTCCAAGTGTGAGCAACACCGCGTCCTGTCCACAGGGCGGCAGTGGAGGGCAGGGCCGAGAGCCCGGCTCGGCTCAGGTTCGCTGCCCAGGGGCCGCAGCCTCTCCAGCCAGCAAAGGGGCCACCGAACGGGACTCGGCCCAGGAGCCCGATCTGCGATCCTGCGTGCAGCACGGGCGGGACGCAGAGCGCCCGGGCCCCGCCCGGCCCCGGAGTGGCCGCTGTGCCCGGCGGGCGCCTACCGCTCTGTTGATGTGCTTCCGGACCAGCAGGTAGAGCGCGGGCAGCGTGACGTAGGCCAGCATCTCCCACAGCTTCCCGGTGAGCAGCAGCCACAGCAGGCGGTCCTCCGCCTCCAGGTCGACCCAGCACCAGCCCACCGACACGTCGGAGGCGTCGTAGCCGATCTTGTTGAGGGCGACGGCCGCCACGGTGATGGCCAGCGGGATGCCCCAGCTGAGGAGCGACAGGAAGAGGGACGCACTGAGGTCGGGCCGCTGCTCCCAGCGGCGTCAGCAGGGGCAACGTCACATGGATAGTGTCCTTGGGAAATAAGAAGGTGCTGGGGACCCGGGGGTGGTGGCACAGGCCTGTAATCCCAGCACTCTGGGAGGCTGAGGCAGGAGAATTGCAAGTTTGAACCCAGCCCTAGCAATTTAGTGACTCTAAAAGGCCAGCAATGTAGCTCAGTGCTAAAGCCCTAGGTTCACTCCCCAGTACTGCAAATAGAAAACAAGGCCAAGCGAAGCCAAGCGAGGCAAGTGTTGGGATTCTGCTGGGCCTCATGGCCATGACTGTAATAATGCCAGACTCAGGAGGCTGAGGCAGGAGGGTCACAAGTTCAAGGCCAGCCTGAGCAACTTAGCCAGACCCTGTTTCTAAATTAAATAATAAAAGGGCTGGGGGTATAGCTCAGTGGCAGAGCACTTGCCTAGCATATGCAAGGCCCTGGGTTCCATCCCCAGCACCAGAGGAAAAAAAAAAAGCTGGGACTTTGATGCAGCAGCCTGGGTCGGCGTCAGGACTATGCTCCTGCTGGGGCGGGTTATTCAGCCCTGGCATGTGGTGTTGTTCTCGAAGCGTGAGGGTGAAGCAGTATCCACAGCAGTGTCACCACAGGGCTGCATGAGAACAGATGAGTGCCCACTGCCAGTGCCACTGCCACCAGGACCGCAGCCAGGGAGTCTGTCACCACCCCAGGGTTCGGGCCTGCGCTGTAGACACTGCTGCTGTGTGTGGTTTCCGTCCCCACGGAGAGGACAGAGCACGGAGCACCGGGTCAGTGGCTGGGAGGGGAGCAGCTTGTGACGCGCACAACACTGTCGCCATCATCAGCGCACAGCTGGCTGTACTTTGGGAGCTGGGTGTCAGGAATCCGGGCCCGACTGGAAGGAAGCTGTGGACAGCGTGAGTCCGGAGCCCACATGGCTCCGTCACTGCAACCAGGCTGAGAGGAGGCCATGCCTGGGGCTATGGTGGGGGCATCCTCAGCCTGGACGTCCTGACAACTGCTCCCTCCCTGTCACTGGCCTCTGCAGCGAGGGGGCCAGGGCAGGGTGGCCTCTGCCCTTGGTGGCTCCAGGGGTGGACAGCAGCATGTCCCTTTAGGCGTCACCGAGCACAGGAGCAGGAAGTTAAAGGGTGAGGAGAGGGTGCTAAGTGCTACAGGAGTGCGCTTTCGCTCCTCCTCCTCCTTCCCTCAGGACTGGAGGTGGAACCCAGGGCCTTTGTGCTGAGCTGCACCCCCAGCCCTTTTCATTTTTTGAGACAAGGTCTCCATAAGTTGTTAAGTTGCCCAGGCTGGCCTCACACCTGTGATCCTCCTGCCTCAGCCTCCCAGAGTGTTGGGATTACAGGCGGGCATCACTGTGCTGGGGGAGATCTGAATACTCCCTCTGGCTTGACTTGCTGTCAGTTACTCGCTTTCATTACACTCCTAGAGGAGGCGTAGCTCAGCGGGATGCACCCATTAGTTCTGCCGTAGGTAACACTGCAGAGTACGGGTCATTCTGGTGCCACTTGACACCCCCGGCCCTGCACTTGGGCCAGTGCAAGTAACCCATGGGTGACCTTTGACGTTGCAGGGTCAAAATCTCCCCCTGGAGCAGTAAACACTGCCCTTTAAAGACCGGAGTCCTGGGCCAGTGATATAGCTCAGCGGCACAAGCGCCTGCCTGGCAAGCGCAAGGTCCTGAGTTCAGTTCCCGGTACCCACATAAAGGGAAAAAAAAAAGACCAGAGTCCCCAGACGAGCCTCAATGCTTGGCCATGCATGTGCAGGGTGCTGCTTCCCGGCTACCAGCCACACCCCAGGCACCCCTAACCACAGGCTCGGGGGGCAGATTTGAGACTGGGGGCTCCCATCTCCTCAGGCTTGGCTGCCGCATGAATAATCTCGTTCTCTCTTGCACAGTTTGTCCTTGCAGTGATGCAGCGATCAGCACACTGACCGGGCTTCTCTCGGTAACCCACTCAAGACTGCTCATCGGGCAAGTTAATATGAATTAGTGCCGATGCATTTTATTGTAAGAAAGTGTTCTCATTTTATTCACTTTAGGTTTTTTGAGGCAGGGTCTCACTATGTAGTTCAAGCTGGTCTTGAACTCACTATAGAACCCTGGCTGGCCTTGAACTAGAGGTAATCCTCCTGCCTCAGCCTCCACCACACCCAGCGTATCATTTTAAAATTCATGCCATCCCAGGACTTTAGGACAGTGTAAATCACAGCTCTTGAAAGGCCCTGGCCTCCAGCATCCAGAACAGTTCTGGGCACAAAGAGGGTAAAAGAGAGAAGAGGGCCAATGAATGAATGAGTGAAGTTGGAGCGAGTGACAGGGACAGCATTCCCCAAGCCGGTCCAGTTTCGTGCAGGACCATGTTTCCATGGACAGAGGAGGAGGCAGTTTTAGGATGACCCAGGAGGCATCCCAGGGCTGTAAATCTGGGTGACACTTCGCTAGCTCACCTCCTCCTGGGCTCCTAACAGGTCGCCAATGGGTCCTGTCAAGACCTGGGCACTGGGGACCCCGGTTTATGGGGCCCGTCTTGGAAACTGTGGGGAGCACAGCATTGTGGGAGGGACAGCAGCCACCCTGTACGCAGATCCTACAGGCTGGGGCAGGGGAGGCGACCCTCGGTCCCCTGTCGTGGTCTCAGTGTCTGGTGGCAGCGGGCAGCATAGCACTCTTTTTTGCTCCCTCTCCATCCTGAGGGGCCTGGCAGGATGCTGGGACCACAGTGACAGACGCGCAGTGCTGCAGCTCTGAAGTGACAAAGTGAGCATCTCCTGTGAATTGCAGGGTGTGCTGAGCTGAGATGTGCTGGGGAGGAGTGCGAGGGGAGGCCGAGAGGAGGGCGTTTCACAGAGCTGACCCAGGGCGTGGCACGGTCAGCTGAGCTCTGAGGACCACCGAGGCCTCGCCGCCTGGGGACCAAAAGCTGCTGGGCAGGAAAGGGGAGGCAGCAGCGAGGGAGGAGGAGGAAGGTCCAGCAACCTTGCAGAGCAGGCTGGACCAGAGCCACTGGCTTGTGGACACAGACAGGGACGACTGGTCATGTTTCACACCTGGCTCATCAGAAATAATGAGATGAGTGTGCGTGTGTATGTGTACACACACTACACATTTTTTAAAGCTTGCAATCATTTATTTATTTTAGACAGGGTCTCACTATGCAGCCCAGGCTGGCCTCGAACTCATGGTGATCCTCCTGCCTCAGCCTCCCGAGTGAGTGCTGGGATTACAGGCATCCACCACCGGGCTGTCCAAGGCCTGTGTTTTAAAATACAGTTTTATTGCCACGCTGTGCCCCTCTCATTTACTGAGTGCCGAGGCCGCATCCCATTGGAGTTGGGCAGTGTCCACCCGGGAGGCGAAGTCCATGAAGCTGAGAGCAGCATTTTGATCGTCACAGAGGTTGGCTGATCTCTGCTTCCCACCCCGGGCCAAGTGACAGACCACGTCCTGTCTGCCAGCTCCCCTGCGTGACAGTCATGCATGGCCAGTGTCAAGCCACCAGCCCCTGAGGTGAGGAAACCGTGTGACCCCTCCGCAGCGTTTCCCCCTCACGGCAGGAAACTCCGAGCACGCAGAGAACAGTGAAGGGATCAGCGTGGAGTGTCTCCTGCTTTGTGTTAATGATTTAATCTTCAGGGATGGGGAGGTCTAACTGCTGGCTCACAAAATCCCCTAACCTGTAGCATCTAGGTCTTCCGGACCTGCTCCGGGACGCGCTGGCAGAGAATGGGAAGGGGCTGAGGTGTCCGGGGCTCAACCCACAGGCGAGGAGAAAGCAGGTGTTCTGGGGGCCCCTGAGGGAGCCTAGAAGGTGTGCTGGAAAGACAAGCGCAGCTCAATTTCCGCTTCTAGACCTGGACACTTCCGGTTCTGACCAGTAGCAAAAAGGAAGCCAGCAGCCCTCAGGGCAGTCAGATTGTCTCCCTTGTCCACGTGGAAAAGGCCAGGCAGTTACTTGATCAGAGGGCAGAAGCTCCTGTGGCCTGAGGGGGTCCCTGATGCCCGGATGTGGGCAGTTCTGGTTCAGGACAGTGGCCTGTGACCCTGTCGACCCCTGTGGACCCCTGCGACCCACATTCCACACCAAGATGGGTCTTGAGCTGTCCTCAAATGTTCAAAGGCCCTGAAATCTGCCTTGCAGTGGGGTGAGAGGCAGCAGGAGTGCAGGTTCTGCTCCTTCCTAGAACACTCCCACCAGGGAGGCCTGCAGGGGACAGGGATGGGGTCAAAGCAGGTGGCTGATGAGGTCCCTCTTCCCCAAACCTGTGATGCTGAGGCCGCAGGGATGCCAGGGTGAGGGGACCTAGCTGGAGGATGCCTGGAGGCCCACAGCTGAGTGGTCCCCCCACCCACTGCTTCTCCCAGAGACAGGCCCTGGCTGGCTTCCTGGCCTCTCAGAATTGTGTGTGCCCCAAGATTCATCTGTTGAAATCTCAACCCTCAGAATCTGAGATTGTGACTGTATTTGGAGACTGGGACTTCCAAGAGGTAATTAAATTAAAATGAGGTCATTAGCCAGGCGTGGTGGTGCATGCCTGTAATCCCAGCACTTGGGAGGCTGAGGCAGGAGGATCTCCATGAATTCAAGGCCATCCTCGGCTGCATAGTGAGTTCAAAGTCAGCCTGGCTCCATAGTGAGACTCTATCTCAAAAACCAAAAAATAAAGTAGTCCACTAGTGTGGGCCCCAATCCAATAGGTCTGGCATCCTCACAGGGACAGAGGCAGACACAACACCAACAGAGGGACACAGGGAGAAGAGGCCAGGTACAAGCCCAGGGGCCCCTAGGAAACAGCCCTGCCCACATCTTGATGTTGGACTTCAGCCTCCAGAGCAGGGGTAAACTGCCTTGGCCTGGGGGGCTCTTCCCGCAGCCTGCTCCCCCAGGTGGGGCTCTGGCAGGGGCTGCATCAAGGCTCCTAGGAGCCCGGTTCCGGTTCGGTTCCCATTTAGAGGGGAAGGGCAGAGTGGGGGCTCCCACCCTGCCCCTCCCCAATGGGCAGGGAAGCTCAGGGCAGGGAAACGCGACCAGACACCAATTGGGTTTTCACAGAGCGCAGCCTTCTCAGAACCAGGCGCCCTTTAGTTTGCATCTGAAGGATTTGGGGAAGGGAGTGGGAAGCACCGCAGGGTGCACGCCCACCTGGACTCCCTGGCACCCCCAGAGCTCCTGGGCATGCAGCTGTGCCCAAGCAGCGATGCTCACAGCTCTGCCCACCGGGGGACTATCTGTGACCAGGCAGGGTGGGGGTGGTCTGAGGCCCTGCCCTTTAGGGCGACAGTGCCCAGCCTTCAATGCTAACATAACTCAGAGTGACGGGAGGGGCCCAGCTGTGGGCAGCTGGGTGACCGCGACCAGCCGCTTCCCTGGGACAATGGACACTTATTGTCCAGTGTGTGGGGGGGACAGGGCGTAGGGACACACACGTGGGAGCTGTCCAGGGGGTCAGCCCCAGGGCAGGGCCATCCTGGGGTCATTCTGCTCTGTGGCAGGGCTGCAGGACAGGGACAGGTGGTCTTTCAAATGCACACGTCCTCCACCCTGGGCTCTGAGGAGCTTCCTGCCACCTGGGTCCCGGTCACTGGGCCTGGCGTTGGCTCAGGGCAGCTCTGCCCTCGCGGCCCCTGGTGTGGTACCAAGGCTGGGCCCCCACCAAGGGGGTCCTACTGCACGAGCCTGTCAGGCGCAGGGTCCAGTTGGGAAGGCCCAGCGCAGTGCTTGCATCTGGTGACAGTCACCTCATGGCAGACAGTGGCAGGGCAACTCTAGACAGAGAAAGGCTGGGGAGCAACCCATCCTGTACCCCAAGCCCACTCCTGCACAGCTGACACTCTCCCCACAACCTTAATCCATTCACCATGGCTGCGGCCCAGTCAACTCTTTTTTTGAACTCACTATGTAGCCTAGGCCAGCCTGGAACTCCTGGTGATGCTCCTGCCTCAGCCTCCTGAGTGCTGGGATTATAGGTGTGCCCCATCAAGCCCAGCATACCAATCAGCTCTTAACACAGCTCCAAAGGCAGGTACACTGCAGCAGGAATTTTGGAGGGGACATGAGGCCACAGCAAGGACAGCCCCAAGACCCAGCTTGGCACCAGGACTCAGAGAATCTTCCCTCTCAGCTCCTGTTTCCCCTTTTTGCTAAGTCTCAACTTCCTGCTCCCTGAGCTGGCTTTGCGGTTGGCCTGGGGGTCAGACTCTCTTCCTGGGAGCCCCAAACAAGCTCCGACTGTGGGGACCTGAGTGAGGAGCCACCCCCAAACCCACAGGACACAAGGGCTGAGGCCGGGCACCTGGGGGAGCAGAGTGGTCACCTTGCCCCTGCTGACCGGACATGGACCTTGTGCTGGCATTGCTCAGGGGGTGGGGCAGGTGGCTGCTGATGACTGCAGAAGAGGCAAGTGGCTTTCTGCAGAGGTGGGGACAGTTTCACTGTCTTACAAAGGCAGCCACACAGCTCGTCCACTGCGGCTCTAGCCCCTCCTGCCGGTGGGCCAGGCAAAGGGTACAAGATCCACTCCAAAAAGATAAATAGTAGCTGGGCAGGGAAGGCACTGTCAAGGGATCCATGACGGTCACCAATACGGAACAAAATCCAAGGGGCCGCCAATGAGAACAGGGCTCTGGGACCCCCTGCTGGGAGCGCAGAACCTGAGACCACGTAGGAGGAAGCAGCAAACCCAGGAACAGGCTACAAAAGCAGGAGCGGGTGCTCTTTGAAAATGTCAGCGTTGGGGCTGGGCCAGCTCTGTGGTAGGGAGCTTGTCTAGTACCTAGAGGTCCTGGGTTCCGTCTCCAGCACCGCGGGGGCAAAAAAACACCAAAAAAGTCAATGTTGTAAACTTTTTTTTTTTTTTTTTTTGTGTGTGTACCGGGGGGTTGACCTCAGGACCTCGCGCGCCAGCAGGCGCCCGTGCCGCTGAGCGATATCACCGGCCCCTTTTTCGTATGTGGGTTCCAGGAGTCGAACTCGGGCCCTTGCGCTTGCCGGGCAGGCGCTTAAGCCGCTGAGCCATCCCACCGGCCCTTGTTTTGTTTTTTGAGAGAAGGTCTCACTATGTAGTGCAGGCTGGTCTTGAATTTGCTATGTAGCCCAGGGTCACAGCAATCCTCCTGCCTCAGCCTCCCAAGTGCCAGGATTACAAGTATGCACCACCACGCCCGGCTAAACTTGCCTTCTGGAAATACATGCAGAAGTGCTTAGAGGTGACGGGCATCATGTCTGCTACTCTTCAGTGGCTCCAGAAAAAAATAACTGTAGAGGATAAAGCTACCATGGTAAATGGTAATATTTGGGAAATCTGGAAAGCTAAACATAAATAATTGTTGATTATTATTATATGTGTGTGGTGCTGGGGATCGAACCCAGGGCCTCAAGTAGTCAAGGCAAGAGTTCTACACTGAGATACATCCCCAGCATTTATATTTTAATTAAAAAAAATTAGTCAATGCCAGGTGTGGTGGGGCACACCTGTAATTACAGCACGTGGGAGGCTGAGGCAGGAGGGCTACTGAGAGTTCAAGGCCAGCCTGAACTGCATGGTAAGACCCCATCTTTATTTATTTATTTTTTTTGTGGGTACTGGGGGTCGACCTCAGGACCTCACGTGCCAGCAGGCACCCATGCCGCTGAGCGATATCACGCCCTTTTTTCATATGTGGGTTCCGGGAGTTGAACTCAGGACCTCACGCTTGCCAGGCAGGCACTTATGCCACTGAGCTATCTCATCGGCCCGAGACCCCTATCTTTAAAAAAAAAAAAAAAATCAAGGGCGTAGACCTTGTAGAGGTTTGAACCAGGTTCTGCCCCTGAGCCCTCCCACTTACTAGCTACGAGGTCTCAGGCCACCTCCCTTGTCTGCTGGGAATGCAGGTGACTGCCCTGTCCCTCTGGCAGGGTCACTGGTGATGTTTGGCTAAGGGATGCACAGCTGTTTGGGAAACGCCAGGCCAGGTGCAGCTCCTGAGGAGGAAGGGTCAGGCTGCCCTCCTGCGGCGAGGAGGACAGGAGCCCTGTTCGGTATTAAGAGGGGACCAGGGCCATACAGGTGCTGTCCTGGGAACCCGTCTGTGTTTCCTAGCCTGTAGTCAGCGATAGCGATGGCTCCTTTCACTCTGCAGTTCTGTCACTGCATTCCAACATTACATCCGGGCGGGCTGGCGTGGGTCTGCCGTGGGCTGAGGCAGGAGGATCACAAGTTCAAGCCCAGCCCGGGTAACTTGGCAACTTAGTGAGACCCTGTCTCCAAATAAAAAATTTTAAAAATGGGCTGGTGATGTAGCTCAGTGTGAAGGCCCTGGGTTCAATCCTCAGTACAGCAAAAACAAAACCAAAAAAAATCTGTGACTTAGTTCACAGTCATTTAGGAGCTGATGACATTTCAGGAGGGAGTGTGGCCCTACTGCTCCCCTGCTGTTGGACCTGAGGTTGCTTCTGGATTCCCACTCTGACTCCGGCTCCTCAGTACACGAACCGCGTGCGCTCTGACGCTCTTCTGACACCCGCTGGTAAACAGGATTACTGGGTCAAGGGGTGCGCACCAGATACTTTCTACAAGGATTACTTCAATTTGCAATGCCAGTAGCAATGTAGAAAAATACCAACTTCATGAAGATTTTTTACATCAATATTCTTACTATTTTTTCTAATTTCATGTGAAAACATACCTTGGTTGTTATAACTTGTATTATTTTGAGTATTAAAAGAGCTGAACTAAAAAAAAAAAAAGTGGGCTAAGCTTTTCCCATATATTTAATCAATTGCTTTTACTATTTTGCCGAATGTATCCTTTGGCCATTTTTCAGGATCTATGTGGGTTTTTAAAAAAATAAATTCCTGGGCCAGTGAGATAGCTCAGCGGCATAAGCGCCTGCCTGGCAAGTGCGAGGTCCTGAGTTTGACTCCCGGAACCCACATAAAGGAAAAAAAAAAGGGCCGGTGATATCGCTCAGCAGCACAAGCGCTTGCTCTCAAGCGCAAGGTCCTGAGGTCGACTCCCGGTACCCATATAAAAAATAATAATAAATTCCTAAGAATATTTTATGAAACAGAGATATTCACCTTTTGTGTTATCACATTTTCCAGAGCCGGGTGCGGTGGCACACACCTGTAACCCCAGCACTCAGGAGGCTGAGTCGTTAAAGTTTGAGGCCAGCCTGGGCTACAAAGTGAGATCCTGTATACAAAACCAAACCAAACCAGAGCTTTCCAAGACGGGAAGGTTGGAAGAGGGCTGATGTTTGGAGAGTGGATGACTGGGTCTAGATATTCCACATTGGCCAGAGATATAGCTCAGTGGCACAGCACCTGCCTGGCAAGCGCAAGGTCCTGAGTTCAATTCCCAGTACCCCCCCCCCAAAAAAAAGATATTCCACATCAAGAGATTCTTAAGCAACGATAACCGCCACTCCAAAGAATGACACTGAAAGGTCCTTAGCAAGGTTGTTAGCAAAACAGCTGGGAGGATCTGCGTCAATAAATGAACCTGTTGGACAGGTTTTACCAATTCCTTTAAGCCGGCCTTCCCAGGAGGAAGCCTTCCCTAAGCAACACAGGAAGCCCTTCCTCTCCCTGATGAGAAATGAAAGGAAAGAACTCCCAGCTGGGGTGTGTTAGGAAGTCTCTCTTTTACAGGAGCTGCTTATCACCAGGCTCAGTTTATCATTTATGAAATACATTGCAGTAACTTTTTTAAAGAGAAATGGGGAAAGAGAACGGGTCTTTACAAAGCAAGGTGCAGTCCCGGCTTCTTTAGGGACCTATGAATCTCCCTGCTCTCGGAGGGCGCTGGGTTCCGCCCGAAGGGACCAGGTGGACATGCTGGGGGGGTAGAGGGGAAGGAGGAAGATTTTGACTTGAAACAGCTGAGAAGCAGGTCCCTTAGTTTCTCAGAGACCAACTGGCCTCTCTGTCTAGCAGCTATCGGAGCCGGAGGTCAAGTGACTCTCCCAGCTTGTTGCCTCAGTGTGACACCCAGGTGACTGGTCGATACCAAAGTGCTGACGCTCTGCTCAGTCCTTGGAAAGCACTCGAGTTTTTAATAGAAAGGACCTATAATTAGGGCAGTCCATGGTGCTCCGATAGGAGGAAGAGAGGAGACCCGCCCTGGGACTCCCGCCTGCGGGCAACAGGAGCCTCCCGCGGCCTGAGATGCTTGAGATGCAGGCTGGCCCTTTGCCCCCAGACCTCAGAGCTCCTGAATTCTAGAGAGCAAATCGAGATCACCCAGAACCTGGAAACGCAGGTGCCTGGGGCTGGAGCCTAGGAACGACCCCAGATAAAACTGAAAGGAAACCTTTGCAAACCTTACAGCCGAGACACCGCGACCTGGGAGGCGCTGCCTGTGCCCGCTGTGGCGTGGGGTAGGGAGCTGTGGGTTCTCGGCCCAGGGTGCCAGCCTGGGGGCAGGGCCTTCTCCCTGTGGGCAGCAGAGATGGCCAGGAGGTGAAACAGGAGACTCAGGGCACAGAGTGTCGTCCCAGTGACTTCTAAGTGACCAGGGCCAGACGCTGGGGACAAGCTCTGGCCCCTCCTCGCTGGGGGCTCGGGCTGGGAGTCACAAAAGGCCGCCCTCCGCGGGGATGCTCCGGCTGCCGCGGGGGGACCGGAGGCCGGGACAGGGACGCGGCGGACCACCCACCTGACGACGTGGAAGGCCCAGAACAGGCGGTCGGCCCGGGGCCCGCGCGTCGCGTGCACGATGCTCAGGTACAGGTAGAGCGCGATGGCCACGGTCCAGAAGAAGGAGCTGGTGTTGGCGAAGGAGGACAGCGCGCCCTGCAGCACGCAGTCCCACGAGGGCCCCGCGAAGTCCCGCAGCGCCCCGTAGAAGTAGGAGGCGGCCGAGAGCAGGTCGGCCAGCGACAGGAAGAGCAGCAGGCGCCGCGCACGGCTGCGCAGGTCGGGCCACAGGGCGTGCGTGGCCATCAGCAGGCCGCAGCCCAGTGCGGACAGCACGCACGACAGCAGCACCGCCACGCGCTCCGCCGGCAGCACCTCGGTGGGCGGCGCGGGCGGCGGCATGGCCGGCGGGTCGCGGCCGGGGCTCCGCGCGGACAGGACCAGGCCGGGCCGCCGTCGGACACCGAGGCGCCCGCGACTCGAGTCCCCGCGCCCGCCCCGCCCGCGCGCTGGGTCAGGACGCGCGGCTCCCGGCCCACCCGGTCAGCCGCCCGGCCCCGCCCCGCCCGGCCCGAGCCCCGCCCCGCCCGGCCCGAGCCCCGCCCCTGAGCCCAGGCCACGCCCCCGGCAGCCTCCAGTGCACTGCTCTGCCTCCACCCTCTTCCCTTCGCCACGCCCCTGGGCCCTCAGACCACGCCCACCCAGTAGTCCCCCCGCGGCCCCGCCCAGACTCTGTTCGTGGACACGCCCCTATCACGCCCCACAAACAGCAGCCACGCCCACAAATTCCCCCTACACTGCCCACCCACGACCCCGCCCATCACCACACCCCATCACAAACCGCACCCACACGCTCACATCGCGACCTCCGCCCATCTTCGTGGTCCCCAGGGACCTTCTGCCAGATGGCCAGGACATCCCGTACTGCGGGGGGAGGGGAAAGGGGCATTTTAAGGCTAAGGTTACCTTCTTCCCTTTCCGCAGGTTTATGCGGAGGGTGCGGGTGTTAGAGACATTCTTTCCACTGGCGACGAAAACAACCCCAGAACACGAGCCGCATTCCTGAGTGGTACTCCTAGTGCCGACAGCCCGGTGACGGCTCGGAGGAGCGAGTGTTCCAGCTTTGCCTACAATAAGCATACTGGTTTCTTTTAAAAACACCTAACAATGAAAAAATATACATATAAGTACATAAAATTTTTATTTGGTATGGCTTTTTAAAAAACGAAACACTGACTCCCAACGTACACTTTTTTTTTGTAAGTTTGCTATTTTTAGTTGAGATACAAGCCTCAGACTACGCTTGGCCTCTTTACACATTGTTGGTTTTTAGCAAGTTCGAGTTCGTGACACCCTCCCTCCCCCCCGACTCTGCATTCTCATCGCCCCAACCCAAACTCAGCCCCCCCAGTTCTCCTTCCCCAAGCCTGGCAACCACCGAGCCACCTGCTGTGGCGGGGATTTGTCTGTCCTGGACACTTGGCACGCATGACTCACGTAATGCGGGTCTTAGCGTCTGGCTGTCCGTCATCGTGTTCTCTGGAGTCGCCGAGCTGTGGCATGCTCACTGCTTCATCTGCTGGGGACAGACGCTACCCGCTGTGTCCTGTGCCGGGTCTACTTACCCGCCCCTTAGCCGATGGACACCCGAACTGCTGACTCTCTGCTGTGAAAATCTAAGCACACGTTTGTGTGTGGAGGGAAATTTTCAGCCCTCTTGGGTAAAGATCTAGAAGTGGAACTGCAGGGGTCCGAGGCAACCTTAACCTGGCGATGCTCCAAAGAGCTGTACCTTTTACCTTCCCACTAGTGAAGAGGACCATCCCATCTTCTCTCGGTGTTTTTACTGCGTGTCTTTGGGGTTACAGCCACGCTAGTGGGTGTGAAGCGGTAGACTGTGGTGGCTTTGATCGAGTTTCCCTAATGAATGAGGATGTGAACGTCTTCTCAGGGGCTCGCCCCACATCTGTGGAGCATCTTTGGAGATCAACTGCGGTCCACGCAGTTCACTTTCAAATGAGTCTTGTTGAGTTGCACAAGTTCTTTACATAATCTGGATACTGGGCCCTTATGAGAGATACGACATGCAAATATTTCCTCCCCTTCTGCGGGTTGTCTTTCACTTTGTTTTTCGTGTACTTCAAAGGAAGGTTGGGGTTCTGCTCGGCGTACAGCGTTTGCTTTGCGTGCATGAGGCCTGGGATTCGATGTCCAGCCAGACAGAGGGGTTTGAGGGTTTCTATTTTATCTGTTCCCCACTTTGGCTGGTTGTGCTTTGGGATCGTATGGAAGGAAACACTGCCTTGTTGCTGCCTGTGGAGATTTGCATCTGTTTTCTCTCTTGCTGGTACCATTGTTTTAGTTACTGTAGCTTGCTCACCTTTCTTTCTCTCCCTTTTTAAAATTGTTTTTCAGTGTTATTTCTTTTTAAATATCATTTTGGGTTCTTCAGAGCCCCTGCAATTCCATATCAATTTGAAGATCAGTTTTTCTATTGCTTCAAAAAGCTAGCTGGCAATTTAGCAGAGACTGCCTTGATGCCGTACATAAATTCGGGGAATGAGGCTACTTTAATAATATTAAACTTTCTTATCCAGTGGGGTGTGGTGGCACACACCTGTAATCCCAGCAGTCTAGGAGGCTGAGGCAGGAGGATCAACATTTCAAGTCCAGACTGGTCAATGTAGCAATGTAGCGAGGCCCTGTCTCAAGATAAAAGATAGAAAGGGCTAAGCATGCAGCTCAGTGTGAAGGCCCTGGGTGCCATCCCCAGGAGCACCAAAACAACAAAGCACTTCTTATCAATGGCATGAGATGTCTTTTCATTAATTTAGGTCATAAAGTTTTTTCAAATATTTTTATGTTTTGTTGTGTGTTTTAGGTTTGATTTTATATTTGATTCATAGAAGGCAAATGTTATGTTTGTATACCTAACTTTTGAAAAACAATTTTAAGTAGCCATGTGTGGTGGCACGCACCTGTAAACCCAGCACTTGGGAGGCTGAGGCAGGACGACTGCTTCGAGTTCGAGGCCAGCCTGGCATAGTGAGCTCAAGTCCAGCCTGAACTACACAGTGAGACCCTGTCTCAAAAAAACTAAAACTAAACTAAACTAAACTAAAATAAAAAGTGCTGGGGATGTAGCCCATGTAAGGCCCTGGGTTCAATCCTCAGTACTCCAAGTGTGTGTGTATGTGTGTGTGTACACTGTATTCTCTTTTGTCTTTTATGTACATGTGTGGTGCTGGGAACCAAACCCAGGTCCTCATGCAAGCCAGGCAAGCGCTGTACTATGGTGCTACACCCCATCCCATGTCTTCTAGTCATTTTTTTGTGAGAGTCACCCACATCCTTACATGCAGCTGTAGTTCATTCATTTTCGTGGCTGTATAGTATTCCATTCCACACATATTATATATATCTATTTTATTATTTTTGGACATTTGGGGTTTTTTCCCCCCATATTCGGGCTACTAGAAGCAATGCTGAAATAAGCATATATTCTTTTTTAATTAGGAAAAAAGCTGGAAGCAATTCCCAGCAGCGTCAGCAGATCTATTTGTGGAGTCTGCAGAGAGCTGAAGAACAGCTGCTTTCTTTCCAAGTCAGTTGTGATGGTTCAGAAGCCCCCCGCCCTCCTCCTGAGGGGACCCAGCGACGTGGCGCTGAAGCCACGCAGCTTTGTGTGAAGAGCTGGAGGCTTGGATTTTGCAACCAGTGCTGGAATTTGGAGCGGGGCTGGGCACAGCTGTTGCCTGGAGTGGAAGGTCACCCGGCACCAACCTTTAGCCCTCGGGGCAAGTGGGGGCAGGAGGCGTTGTGAGTGGCTGGCACTGCGTGTCTCCCGCCTTGGAGGTAGCAGTGCTTTGCCTGTCCCCGGACCTTTGTGCCTTGTGTTCCTAGTGTTCTGTCCCTAGGAATGGTGGGGCCGCCCTGCCTGAAACAGCTTCAAACCGCAGCCTGACGCCTGAAGCCAGCTGTCCCTGTCCAAGCTCACTGCGGCTCAGGTCGGGGGGTGGAGTCCCGGGGCCCAGTGACCCTCAGCTGCCCAGCATGGCCTCTACTGTGGGGAGCCAGGCTCCAGACCCTGGAATCAGCAGAGCAACCGGGGGTCAGCTCCTACTCCAGGCTCCAAGCTGCCCGCACTGGACATCGGCGCTCTGTCACTGTGCGGCCCACGTCCGGCCTCCCGGTCCTCCCTCCCGCCTGTCTGGGGGGCCTGGTGAGAATCGCAGATGACGCTCGTGTCCTGACCCCGAGCTGGTCCCCAGGCGCCGTGCAGGGCCAGCTGGCAGCCGCTGCTGCCCGGCATCCAGAGGCCGTGTCCGAGGCCCTGCGGCGTGGGGCGGCTTCTGCTGCACCCCTCAGTCTGGCTGCAGAGCTGGACTCCGTATTTGAGCTCTTTTCTCCTCCTGTCCCCTCAACAAGGGGTTTGACGTTCTCCTCCTCCGATAGCCACAGAGCAGGTGACAGCTCAGCGTCTCTAGACTGGAGGAGCCTCAGTGATGAGCTGGATCAACTCCAGCGCCAGTGACAAGCTACACGTGTGGCTTCTGCAGTGAGATCACAGGAGGGACTTTCCTCCGCCGTGGGAGGAACCTGGGCTGCTGCTGCCCCATCGCCATTAGAAGACAGGCGACACTGGTGGCCCGACTTGCCCTGGTGGCCATTTGGGAGCGCTCTTGCCCACCTTCCCCCCCAGGTGCCTTGGAGGAGGAAGAGGAAGTGGCCATGGGCCCCTCTCCAGCTCCTCCCCCCAGCACCCCGAGGAGATTATGCAAATCCCCCACCCCAGCAAATCCACGCGACCGTTGGGCCACAGATGAAAAGGTGGCCCCATTTCTGGGATAAGAGGCCCTGGTCTTCTCGGAGCACAGTCTGGTGGCCGGCTCTTTCTACGGGAGCGATCTCAGGTTTTTTTTTTTTGGTATTTTATATATTTAAAAATTTTATTCCTTCTTTTTTGGGCAGGGTCTCACTATGTAGCCCAGGCTGGCCTCAAACTCACAGTGATCCTCCTGCCTCAGACTGCAGAGTGCTGTGATTACAGGCATGAGCCACCATGCCTGGCCGTGTTTTTAAAATTTTGAGACATGGTCTAAATCACTAAGTTGCCCAGGCTGGGCTTGAACCTGAGATCCTCTTGCTTCAGCCTCCTGAGTGCTGGGATGAAGGCATTTGCCACCACACCTGGCCCTCAGAAGAGAGATCTTATGATGTAGTAAAAGACTTGGGGTCCAGCCCTGCCCCTCTGTCCCAGCCCCATTTAGTGGGAAGAATTCTAAAGATCCAGCCCGTCCCCTCTGATTAAAGCTCCTGTCCTCACTTGGGAGGCTGAGGCAGGAGGATTCCTGAAAATTTGAGGCCAGCCTGAACTACATAGTGTGACCCTGTCTAAACAAACAAAGCTGCTTCAATGGTGACGCTTGATTAATTACCATTTTCATCTTATTTTATTTTCCATGCTAGGGATGGAACCCAGGGCCTTGCACATGCTAAACACACACTCATCCACTGCACTACATCCTCAGCCCTTTTTTTTTTTTTTTTAATTTTATTTTAAAGAGAAGAAAAAACAAAACAAATCAAAAGAAGAACAAATTTTCAAAACAACATAATAGGAGGGTAAGAATGGTTAATACATTGCGTATTACTATCTTTAAGTTAGTTATTCAGGACACCAGACATTAGCATTTAATTATCCAAACATTATTGGCACAAACCTTACTCTTCAATGAACTAAGTAAAAATCGTAGTGTATCTATCTTAACCATCTTATATATATATATATACAATTTTTTTTCCCTTTCCCTTCTTTCTTTTCCCTATTCCAGTCTCTCTTTCCTTTTGACCAGTTTCTTTTTGATTCACCATGTCTATTGTACATTTTGGATCTTATTTACTCTTTCAGTTTCTCATACTAGAGAGACAATACGATGCTTACACATGTGCGTCTGGTTTATTTCACTTATGAGTATTTTCTCGAGTTGCATCCATTTACCTATAAAAGTCTCCAGTTTATCCTTCTTTATGGCTGAATAGTACTCCATTGTATAAAAATACCACATCTTTCTTATCCATTCCTCAGTTGATGGGCATTTGGGTTGTTTCCAAGATCTGGCTATTACAAATTGTGCTGCTATAAACATGGGTGCACATATATCGCTGTGGTACGATGTTTTTAATTCTTCTGGGAAGATGCCCAGAAGGGGAATAGCTGGGTCAAATGGGACCTCCAACCCTAGTTTTCTGAGGAATCTCCACACTGACTTCCACAGTGGCTGTACCAGTCGACACTCCCACCAACAGTGAAGAAGGGTTCCTTTTTCCCCACAGCCCCTCCAGCATTTGTTATTAGTTGATTTCTTAATAGTAGCCATTCTTTCTGGGGTGAGATGGTATCTCAGTGTTGTTTTAATTTGCATCTCTCGAATGACTAGTGATGTTGCACATTTTTTTGTATATTTATTTGCCATTAGTATTTCTTCATCTGAGAAATGTGTATTCATCTCAGATGCCCATTTTTGGAGTGGGTCTTTAAATTTGGGAGGTCTGATTTTTTTGAGTTCTTTATATGTTCTCGATAGCAATCCTTTGTCTGAGGAACAGCTGGCAAACATTTTTTCCCACATTGTGGGTTGTCTCTTCACTCTGTTGGTGGTTTCTCTTGCTGTGCAAAAGCTTTTTAATAAGATGAGATCCCAGTTATTGATTCTTTGGGATAGTTCCCGTGTGGTTGAGTTTTTATTCATAAAGTCTTTGCCTACACCAATGTCTCCAAGGGTTTTACCTATCCTACCTTCCAGCAGATTTAATGTTTCTGTTTTAATATTTAGATCTCTGATCCATTTTGAATTTAGTTTAGTGCATGGTGAAAGATATGGGTCTAGTTTTAATCTTCGGCATGTGTAGAGCCAGTTTTTCCAGCACCATTTATTAAAGAGGCTATCTTTCTTCCAGTGAATGTGTTTGGCACCTTTGTCAAAGATAAGGTGGCTTAGTATGTCTGGGGTTGTTTCAGCATCTTCTAATCTGTTCCATTGATCTTCAGGTCTGTTTTTTTGCCAGTACCACACTGTTTTTATCACAGTAGCTTTATAGTATAATTTCAAGTCGGGGATTGTGATGCCCCCTGCCTTGCCTTTGTTGCCCAGAATTGCCTTTGCTATTCTAGGTCTCTTCTGATTCCAAATGAATTTTAGGATTGTTTTCTCTAATTCTGTGAGATATGCTGTTGGAATTTTGATTGGAATTGCATTAAATCTGTATAACAATTTTGGAAGTATGGCCATTTTCACTATATTGGTTCTTCCTATCCAGGAGTAAGGGATATCTTTCCATTTTCTGATATCCTCTTCAATCTCCTTTTTCAGAGTACTGTAGTTTTCAGTATAGAGGTCTTTTACATCCTTCGTGAGGTTGATTCCTAGGTATTTCATTTTTTTGGATGTTATTGTGAAAGGTATTGTTTCCCTAATTTCTCTTTCAGTAAGTTTGTTATTTGTGTACAGGAAGGCTATTGACTTTTGAGTATTGACTTTGTATCCAGCTACACTACTGAATTTGCTTATCAAATCTAGCAGTTTTTTAGTGGAGTTTTTGGGGTCTTCTGTGTAGAGTATCATGTCATCTGCAAATAATGATAATTTAACTTCTTCCTTTCCGATCATTATTCCTTTTATTTCTTTCTCTTGTCTAATCGCTCTGGCTAAAGTTTCCAGAACTATGTTGAATAAGAGTGGGGACAGTGGACATCCTTGTCTTGTTCCTGATTTTAGAGGGAAGGCTTTCAGTTTTTGGCCATTTAGTATGATATTGCTCAGCCCTTTTTTTGAGATAGGGTTTTGCTAAGTTGTCCAGGCTGGCCTCAAACTTGAGATCCTCCTGCCTCAGCCTGCGGAACAGCTGGGATTACAGATGCGCACCCATGCATTCTTTTTTTTTTTTTTTTTTTTGGTACTGGGAATCAAACTCAGGACCTTGCGCTTGCCAGGCAGGTGCTTGTGCCACTGAGCTACAACCCCAGCCCACCATCGCACATTCTTAAGTAAGCAATTCGGTAGGGCTGATGGACTCGCAATATTGGGCAATGCTCACCACTATCTATTTCCAGAAATTTTCATCACCTCCAACAGAAACTGCTTAAGCAATAACTCTCCATTGCCCCAGCCCCAGCCCCGGGTTCCCTCTAATTTGTTCTGTGTCTCTGCATTTGCCGACTCCAGATACTTCATGTAGGGGATGCTACAAGAGCGGTCCTTTATGTCACTTAGCTCCTGTCACTTTGCATGATGTCTTCAAGGTTCATCCTTGCCACATGTGTCATCTCATGCTTGTTGTCTGGTCAGTAATATTCTACTGCATGAATAGACCATATTATTTTTCTTGTTGTTATTATTTGAGAAAGGGTCTTGCTAAGTTACCCAGGCTGGGCTCAAACTTGTGATCCTCCTGCCTCAGTCTCCCAGAGTGCTGGGATTACAGGCATGTGCTACCATGCCTGGTTCAGTTTTGGTTTATTTTTCTTTTTGAGGACGGGTACACTGAACTCACCATACAGCTCAGGCTGTCCTTGAACTCGTGATCCTCCTGCCTCAGCCTCCCAAGGGCTGGGATCACAGGCATACCTCAACACATCCGGCCCAAGCCTTGACTCTTGGTGTGGCTTGGGGGAGGAGGTAAGGGTTGTGGACATCCCTCCTGCCTTAAAGCCCTTCACAATCTCCCAGAGGATGTGTGCTTTCCTTTGCTTTATAAAAGGGGAGTGTGAGCTAAACTAGGCTGCAAACCGTGGTTTTAAAGCAAATCAGATTAAAGAAAACTTTCAATAAAAAAGTATGTATCAATGACTCACAAAAGGCAGTTCCATGTTACCCCGTGTCCTTGGCAAGAATGTCCTTCCTAAACGTGGAGCTTCTCTTATGGTTGGGCTCTAAAATGCGCCCTGAAAACCGTACGCTAAAGGCTTGGTTGCAGCCTAGTACAGTGGTGCGTACCTGTGATCCCAGCACTTGGGAGGCTGAGGCAGGAGGATTGCAAATTGGTGCCCCAACTGCCTGGGCAATTTAGTCAGACCCTGTTTCAGAATAAAGAATCAAAGTGGGGATGTAGCTCAGTGCAAAAGCCCTGGATTCTGCCCCCAGTGCTGCATCACAAGCAAACGAATCAATCAATCAATCAATCAATCAATCAATCAATCAAGGCTTGGTCAGCACTTGGGGAAGTGGTTGGATTGCAAGAGCTCTGAGTTCCTCAGTGGGTGAATCCGTGGATGGGTCCATAATCGGCATCACCAGGAGGTGGCAGGGTGTCGCTGAAGGCAGCGGGTCCCCGGCGTCCTCCCTGCTGTCCCTCACTTGGTTTCAGCTCTGGGACGAGAGCCACTGTCCTGTGCCGTGACCCCCGCCTCACACTGGCCTGGAAACAGTGGAGCCAAGCGACAGAAACCTCTAGCTGGAGCTGCTGCAGACCCCTTCTCCTGGGAGGTGCTTATCGGAAACACTGCCCCTGGGACCAGGTGCCGCCTGGAGAACCCGCTCTGCGTCGTCGCTCATCATCTGTCCCTGCAGGACACACGCTTGAGAAGGATGAGAACCTGGCCGTCCACACTGTGTCACCACGCATGCAGGAGGCCTCAGTGAGTGACTGTGGAGGAGCCCGGTGACGCGTTCCAGCCTGTGATCCAGCAACCCGGAGGGTGGCCTGGCCCACGTGTGTCAACATTGACTTCTCACGGGAATCTACCGTTTCCTCCAGTTAGGAAGGCAACGTGTCACGGGAGGTTTTCAGTTTTTCTTTTAGCAGCATCTGAGATTCTGTTAACAACAGACATCATGAGCTAAGCCTGGATATGCCTGGGGTCCCAGCTACTCAGGAGGCTGAGGCAGGAGGATCCCTTGAGCTCAAAAGTTTGGGTCTAGCCTGGGCAACACAGTGAGACTCCCCCTGAAAGAGGGAGGGAGGGAGGGAGGGAGGCAGAGAGAAGAAAGAACAATAGGCATCACAGATATTTTCACGTCATGAGGCAGCTGTTGCAGATTCTCAGGATAAAACCAGCCCTCTCACTACCTTTAGACTGCAGGGTCTCCCAGCCGGCCGCTCCTGGTCTCACACAGGGGCTAAGAGGAGCCTGAGCTGCCACACTAACCCGCTTTTCTCATGCACTTCAAGTGCACTCATCAGAGCTCGCCGGCTTCGTGACCCAAATGTGCCCTCACCTGGGCCTTTCCCGTGAGGGCCCACAGGCTTCCCAGGCGGCAGAGGGTCCGCGGCAGAACCAGGGTTAAGGGCCGGCTCGCAGGATTGCATGTTCGAGGCCACCCTGGTCAAATGAGCAAGCCCTTGTCTCTCCGAACACAAAACCGAAAGGGCTGCTGGTGTAGCTCGGGGGTACAGCTCCCTGGGTTGAGGTCCCCAGTACAGTACTGCAAAAGAAAAAAACAAAGCCAGGCCTGGTTTCCCCTCCCCAGCCAGGCCCCAGCAAAGTGTGGTGACAAGGCAGCGAGTCCAGGCCACCACCAGGAGGCACTGCTTCCCCCACAAGGGGACCCCATTTCCTCCCTGCAGTCTTGAGATGGCAACAGGCCCTGGAGGTGACAGGCACATCTCAGACTGGAGAGGCATCGTTTAGCTGTAAAAACATGCTTATGGAGAGCCAGGCCTGACAATGCATACCCATAATCTCAGCTCTTTGGGAGGCTGAGGCAGGAAAATCCCAAGTTCCAGCCCAGCCTGGATAATTTAGTGACTTAGCAAGACCCTGTCTCAAAATAAAGGGCTGGGGCATGTAGCTCAGTGTGAGGGCCCTGGGTTCAACCCCAATACCACAGAAACAAAAAGAAAACAATGATCTTCTTGTGAAGGTCCAGAAAGTTCTCTCTTGTGGGCCAAGTTGGGCCCACACCCTGGGCATACCTGAGGTCTCAGCCTGTGGAACCCCAGAATGCGGCTGTTTGGATGCAGGGCCTTTCAGGAGGAGACTGAATTAAAATGAGGTTACCAGGGTGGGCCCTAGTCCGTTGTCACTGCATCTCATAGAAGGCACCTTGGCCGAGTGTGGTGGGTCTCACCTGGGATCACAGAGCTCTGGAGGCTGAGGCAGGAGGATCACAAGTTCAAGGACAGCCTGGGCATCTTGGCAAACTTAGAGGCCCCCCAGAAAAAGGGTTTGGGCGTGCAGTGTGCATTCAGTGGTACAGTGCTTGCCCAGTATGTGAGGCCCTCGGTTTAACCCCCAGTGCCATGAAAAATAAAAAATGTAACCGCAGAGAGGTACAGGATGGACGGTGTAGAGACACAGGGGTAAGTGTGTGATGTGCACTTCGAGACAGGCTCTAAGTTGCCCAGGCTGGTCTCGAACTTGAGATCATCCTGTCTCAGCCTCCCAAGTACTGGGACTGTGGGCACCGCACCCTGCTCAGGTTCTGAGTCTCACTACAGATGTGCCACAGACAGTGGCGCCCTGAGGCGTCCCGCAGCCGAGTCTCTGGGGAGGCGGGGAGGCAGCAGCCTCTGCAGTCATCTTCCCGTGCTGTCACCCCACACCAGCCCCCATGCGGGCCCTCCCAGCCCCCAGCCTAGTGGCTGCACCAGTCACGCCCCATGGCCATGGCCAGCGGCCACAGGGGAGTCCAACGAGGAGCGAGAGGCCGAGGATGCCCGAGGCTGAGCGACACGACCAGGAGCCACCGAGTCATCGCAGGGCCTCAGTGTGGGACCCTGTTGTGCGACAGAACACCACAGAGCGGTGATTATAGAGAAACTGGCTTCCTATAGACCTGGAGGCTGGGATTCCAGTACGGAGGGGCCGGCATCTGGCCAGGGCCTTGTCGCTGTCATCTCCAGGCGACAGAGGAGGAGGGTGGGGAGAGAGAAGGAACAGGGAGGAGAGAGCCCCGAACTCCCTTCTCTTGCAAGCATCCCACTCCCAGGATAGCAGCATTAATCCCCTTTTCAACCCTCTCAGCCTCTCATTTAGTCACTTAGGCCCTGCGCGCTTTCTGGGGAACGCACTGATTGATTGATTGATTGAGACAGGGTCTCACTATGTAGTCCAGGCTGGCAATGAGTTTGTGGTGATCCTCCTGCCTCAGCCTCTGGAGTGCTGAGATTACAGGCATGGCCCACCACGCCCGGCTCTGGGGGACACATTCAAACCTTGGCAGTCTTTGCTCAGCCACCTGTCCCCTCTGATCGGAGAGGGACGAGTTTGCGTCTATGCAGCTCCTATAGCTAACAGTGTTAGCTGTTTCCTCTCCCCGCTTCCCTCCTAACCGGATTCCACACTTCAGGAGGGAGTGGATTCTGCATCAAAGCTACCAACACAGAGGAAGGGCTGGGTGTGGTGGTGCAGGCCTGGGATCCCAGCACTTGGGAGGCTGAGGCAGGAGGAGCAATGTGAGTTTGAGGCCAGTCTGGGCTACACAGCAACACCCTGTCTCAAAAAAAAAAAAAAAAAAAAAAAACAAAAACAAGGGCCGGTGAGATAGCTCAGCGGCATAAGCGCCTGCCTGGCAAGCGCAAGGTCCTGAGTTCGACTTCCAGTACCCACATATTAAAAAAAGAGAGAGAGAGAGAGAGAGAGAAACAAACAAACAAAAACAAAAAAGGAAAAAGAAAACAATCGAGGCAGGCAGGCTTAACTGTGACTTGTATTTCAGGTATGAAAATTAGACTGCAGGGCCGGTGAGATGGCTCAGCAGCTTAAGCGCCTGCCCGGCAAGCGCAAGGGCCCGAGTTCGACTCCCGGAACCCACATACGAAAAAGGGGCCGGTGATATCGCTCAGCGGCACGGGCGCCTGCTGGCGTGCGAGGTCCTGAGGTCGACCCCCCGGTACCCACAAAAAAAAAAAAAAAAAAAAGAAAATTAGACTGCAACAGGAGGTCTTGTTTTGAAATGACACATCATCAAGGGAGGGGAGGTTGCAGCCTGAACAGTGATATGGAATTTTTTTTCCAGCACTGGGCTTGAACCCAGTCAGTGCTGGGCTCTGTCCACAGCCCTTTTAAATTTCAAGCCTGTGTCTTTTAAATTGACAAACTGGCCTGGCATTTATGATGCTCCTGCCTCAGCCTCCCGAGTAGCTGGGACTACCAGTGTGCTACCTTGCCTGACATATTTGATAGTTTACTTTGACCTTTCCAATTCCAGCAAAGGAAGAAGGGACTTCTCTAAAGTGGCCCCGGGTGACACCTAGGCTTGGGGATGATGGATGACGTGGGACCAGGGTGACAGTCCACGTCTCCTCGTCCTCCTCCTCCCCACGGGCAGTGAATCCGTGAGAGATCCTGAGTTTCAGACCCAAGTAGGAAGATGGCTGTGGACAGACAGCTCCAGGATCCAGCCTGTGAGCTGTGGGCCCCTCTCGTCTACACTGGAGTCCAAGCTCTGGACTCACATTGCTTCAGAAAGCTGGAGCCAGGGCCCATCGTGAGCAGGGCAGGGCAGGCTTGGCCGGGCCCCTGGACGGCAGCGGGAGGGGAGCGGGTCCCCAGCACCCGGCAGTGCAGCGCTCACAGCTAGCTGCTAGCAGTGCACAATTCCACTCAGGTGTCTAATGACCGACCCTGCAAAGGCTTGCAAAGGGTGCGGAGGGTCGCGGCCTTTCTGTTTTTTTAAAGTGTGTAATGGCTACATTTTATAGACTACTTTGTAGGAAGACATGTTTGGAAAACAGAAAAATTTTGCTTTAAATATTCCAAAAGCTGGATGTGGTGGTGGCAACACCTGTAATACCAGCACTCAGGAGGCTGAGGCAGGAGGAATGCTGAGTTGGAGGCCAGCCTGGGCTACATAGTGAGCTCAAGGCCAGCCTGGACTACATAGCCAGACCCTGTCTCAAAAACATCAAAAACGAACAAAAAAATACATGCACATATGCATATGTACTCACTTCTGTTGTTTAGCAAGCACTTTATTTTGGAATAATTCCAGGAGAACAGAGAAGCTGGAAAGGAGAGCAGAGAGGATCCCTCGTACCCCCACCCGCCTCCTCTAAACGCCACACCTTACAACTGCCCTGCGTCGGTCCAAGCTAACAAACATACACTGGCGTTTACTTCTAGCTAGAGACTTCTGGATTTTACCAGCTTTTCTACTTACATCCTTGTCTTGTTCCAGGATTGAATCCAGGATATCACACTGCCTGGAATTAAATGTCAATCTGTACGTTTTAACTTTTTATTTTTTTTTAATTTTTGGTGCCAGGGATTGAACCCAGGGCCTTCGATACACTAAGCATGTGCTTTACCACCGAGTGACACCACCAGCCCTAACTTTTTATTTTCAAATCATCACAGATTAACCGGAAATTACAAAATGTAGCAATCCTATGCGTCCTTCCCCACTCTCCCCAGCTGTGACATCCTGGATGACAACAATACCCAAACATGAAACCGATACCGGTAGAAAGCACAGTGTGATGAATATATACGTGTATATATTTAAAATTCAAATATAGATTGCTTTTATTAGTGTACATCTGCACTCTGTAATAGTCATGTTCGTGCTGGGAAACTGGCTCGTGCATGAAACATACCTTGGTCATTCCCAGTGTCTTTCCCCCTCTCCATTACCACCCTGTTCAGGCTGGACTTGAAGTCCCTACCTATATAGTCAAGGCTGACCTTGAACTCCCAGCGATCCTCCTGCCTCAGCCTCCCGGGTGCTGGGATTACAGGCACGCGCCACCACACCCACCTAGATTCCTTACTTATTAGCAGGCACTTCTGCAGGTGAGTCCTCTCCAAGAAGTCACTTCCTCTTGTGTTCATGTTGGCGTAATTAAAAGCCAAGCTAGAGAGGAGAAGGTTCTTCCCAGCAATTTCACTGGAACTCAACCGAACGGGCGGGCGAGATCACAACACACAGTGCGGGCCCTTTAATTTAAAGCCTGGGCCCTTCATCAGCTGCCAGTGGGGGAGGCAGACATTCTTTTCTTCCGCTGAAAACCGGCAAAAATGTCAAGATTGCAGCTCAGGCACCCTGTGGCTGCCTCGTCAGACCTCCTGTGAGGACTGGGCATGGGGAGGTCGCTGTCACCAGCATGCCAGGCATTGCAGCACCCGGCTTCCGCCCATGCCTGGCCCCCCAGGGTGGGCCGCAGAGGGGCACTGGGCGCAGTGCACCAGTGAGCATCACCACAAAGGGGCCATTCTGGAGCTTGCAGCTGCCATCTATGTAAGGAAAAAGAACAATGCTCAGCCAGGCGTGGTGGTGCACACCTGTAATCCCAGCACTTGGGAGGCTGATGCAGGAGGATCACTGCAAGTTTGAGGCCAGCCTGGGCTACATAGTGAGACCCTGTCTCAAAGAACCAAAAAAACAAAAAACCAAAAAACAAAAACTCCATCTCATGGGGGAAGAGTACATGGGTTCAAGTTCAGTCATTCCATGGAGCAGGACTAGGGAGCCCTGGGCCCATCTGCAAGCACGTGGGCGCATGGTTAGAAGTAGATCCTTAGGATTGAAACCTGACCCCCCCTTTTGCATGGTGCTGGGATTGAACCCAGGGCCTCACACATGCTTGGCAAGTGTCCTATGGCTGAGCTACATCCCCAGGCCTTTTTATATTGAGGTAGGATCTAAGTTGCCCAGGCTGGCCTCTAACTTGCCATTGTCCTGCCTCAGCCACCTGAGTAGGGGAGATCAGAGGTGTGCACCACCATACCCAGCTGCCCCTTCCTAACTGCTGCATCCTTGATCACTTTTTCTCCTTGGACTTCCACTTTCTTCTCTATAAGATGGGATAACACCAGACTCCCTTTTTTTTTTTTTTTTTTTTGGTACTGGGAATTGAACTCAGGACCTCATGCTTGCCAGGCAGGCACTATGCTGTGGAGCTATATCCCCGGCCAACACCAGACTTTTGTTCATGATGTAGCACCTTTAGAATGCTCGGCACAGAGCTTCATACTCAGTGAGAGCCCCTAAGCGCTGGCTGTTACGATCCTGAACTTCTCGCAGCCAGAGGAAGCCCACACCACCCCTGGGCCTTTTGCCCTCAGCACCCCAATGAGGCTGACAGGGCTGCTAGGGCTTGCATTCCCCGGCAGCCCTCACCCACCAGCAAGGCGGAGCAGAGCTTCCACATCCCGGCGTCTCCGCTGGTCCTGGCATCCCTGGCTTCTTCCCTCTCGGCCCACAATGTGCAGCACTTCTAGGGCAGTACGCTTGCTGATTGCTTCCTGCACTATTACTCACAACAACCAGCTAAGACACTGCCAAAGAAACACTCACAGCTGGCCGCTCCGTGAACCCCGGACCTGTGCGCAGGAAGGAGACAGGAGAGGAGCGCGCGGCTGGAGGAGAAAGCCCAGCCTGGCAAGGGGCCCAGCGCTGAGGGAAAAGAGCCAGCACTTCCTGGAAGAGGTCTGCAAACCCTTCATTGCAAAGCCAGTGGATGCCTGGGAGGGGATCGAGAGAGGAAGCTGGGGGCTCCTCCTGTCCTGCCACCTTTAGAGAGAACTCCGCTGGAGAACAAGAACTGGGGAGACAGAGACAGGAAAACAAATTTCAGCCAGGCCCTGTGGAGTGCACCTGTCATCCCAGCACTCAGAAGGCTGAGGCAGGAGGATTGCTTGAGCCCAGGAGTTTGAGACCAGCCTGAGCAACATAGCAAGATGCTGTCTCAAAATGAAACAAAACAAAATAAAAAAACATAAGTTGGGTGTGATGGCGCACACATGTAATCCCAGCATTTGGGAGGCTGAGGCAGGAGGATTGCCATGAGTTCAAGGCCAGCCTGGGCTACAGAGTGAGACCCAGTCTTAAACCACACCCCACTTCCTGGAAAAAAATATAGCTATCATGATTCTTGGGAAAGCAAAAGGCCCTCTGCCCACCGGAAGGGGACACAGGCCTGAAACCTCCCCATCCCCAAAGCACATCCCCCTTGGGGTGTTTGGCACACCCAGCAGGTCCCTCCATGCTACATGGTGTGCTGGGTGCTCACAATTCACGGAGGACAAGTGGTGTCCCAGGTCTTGGGGGACAGGCACAGCGAAGGGACCGTGGCCTCATGGAGGGTGGGAAAGTGAGGTCGGAGAGGAAGGACAGCACTCAGGGACCAGCTGCTGAGGACATCCTGGTGACAAAGCAAGCAACAAGGGGACAGGGAGGCTGGGGAGAGGACCAGGCCTCATGGGGCTCAGCAAGGAGCCGCCTCTGTCATGGGGCACTGGGGAGCCACGGCGTGTTATAGCGCTCAGGTGTCCGTCTCAGCGTCCAGCTGGCTGCATCCTGGGGCACAGAGAGAGACGCTCTCTGCTCTCTCACTGCCTGTGCTGTCCTCAGCTGTCCCCAGTGCCCGCCCTGTGCTTCCAGCTGGACCCTGAGCATCAGGCTGGGCTGTATGGGGTCCTCACCTCACTCTCTCCGCCTTCGTTTTCCCAGCAGTGTGCAGCGCAGTGCAGTTGCTCCAAGGGTGACGTCGGTGGAGCCCACCGTGGAGGTCGCCCGGACACCATTGATCCCATGGTCCACACCTGGCTGAGAACAAGGAGGTCACCTCAGGGTCCTCTCATGAGGCTGAGGCAGCAGCACCAAGGCAGTGGCCACCATGGTGGCGTCTGGAAGCCAAGCCACTCCCGGGAGAGCAGCCCCACGCAGCAGGGTCCTCCTCGGGCTCTGTGGGGACATCCAGGTGCTTCTCCTAAACCCCAGGCACCGTGAGGACAGCACAGGCACAGGGTCTGTCCTGTGGGAAGGGGGACAGTGCCAGGGCAGCTGTGCATGACCATGCACATCCAGAGTCCACAGCGACATCGAGATCTAGGGGAAATCATTCTGTCCTTGCTTTGCCATGACCAGAAGACCTGGCCCCGGGGGCAGGGAGGGGGCTCAGAGCCCTCATCCACACCTGCAGACAACTTCCGTCCAGGCTGGGTATGCGGTGAGATAAGCCTGCCCCAGGTGTGGCGTTCTCAAGGACAGGCCCTAAAAAGACAGGCTTGAAAAGTTTATTTGTTTTGTTTTGATTTTTTTGAAACAAGAGTCTCACCGTGTAGTTCAGGCTGGCCTCAAACTCACAGAGATCCTCCAGCCTCAGCCTCCGAAGTGCTGGGATTACAGACTTGCAGCATCAAGCCCAGCAACTTGAAAGTTCTGAATCTCAAAAATGACCCTCAGGTCCATGTCTCCCGCACAAGGTTTCCCAGCGGGGGCCACCGCCCTCATTCCCCTTCACCCGGGATGAAGGAGGGAACCTCTTCGAGCAGGTGCTGTTGCCCAGGGGCTGTGCCTCTGCTGGTCTGGGTGTCGTCCCTGCATAAGCTGGGGGACAGGGTGCTGGCTCTCAGTGTTGCCTACAGGCTGGGAGGCCCCTCACCAAGCACCTCTCAGTATCTAGCACTGCACTGTCTTCTCTTCTCGTTCTTAAGCAGAGTGTTAAGTTGCCAACTTGGGGTTGGGGGGTAATAAAAACATTAAGAAGAAAAATCTAGCGATCTTCCCCAAAGAGTTGGTCATCACATGACAGTGACCCATGCACACCTATGTTTATAGCAGCGCAATGCAAACAGCGATATCTTGGAAGCAGCCTGTTCTGGTTGTGTCTCGCTGTCCCCCAAAGCCTCATGCAGTCACATGTGGGGCTTTTTCAGAGGTGGCTGCGTATAGAGTGTGCGATGCTGCGATTGATGCATGGTGCAGTGCTAGGCTCAAGGGCACCAGGATTAAGGGTGTGAGTGCTGCCCACCCTAAGCAGCCTGGATAAGATATAAGGGACAGAAAGAGCTGTGGTTCCTGGTTGCTTTGCTGCCTTCTGCCCACCATGAATTGCTTTTCTGTGATGCCACCCTGCCTTGGAGCCAGCCGATTATGGACTGAAAGCTCTACAAACTGTGACCTAAATAAACCTTTCCTCCTTTAATTTTGGGTGTTGGGCATTTTGTCTCAGCAACGAGAGAAAAGTAACTAAGACACAGCCTGTATCCCCATCAACAGATGAATGATGAAGAAAATGTATTTACACACAACACGGTCCTACTCTGCCATAAAGAAAGATAAATATGGGTCATCTGTAGGAAAAAAAGGATGCACTTGAGGCTATAATGTTCAGTATAATAAATCAGACACACATGGTTCCTCTTTTTTTTTGGTACTGGGAATTAAACTCAGGACCTCACGCTTGCCAGGCAGGTGCTGCGCCACTGAGCCAAATCTCCAGTCCTACGTGGTTCCTCTTATATGAGAAACCCAAAGTATAAATCAGTCAAAGAGCAAAATACAAGATAGACCACAGGAAACAGAGATAGATCACTGGCAAATGGGAAGGGGACTATGTGATGGGGATAAAAAGAAATAAGCTGTGTCGTGTGCATGTATCAGCTACCCCACAAACACGCCCATGATGTGCCGTACACGTGAACTGAGAAAAAAAAGCTCAGATACCTGAAAGCCAGCAGCCCGGATGCTTGCTGGGGAGAGGAAAAGGGCTCTCTCTGGACAGGGAAAGGCTGAGAGTGGACACCATGACCGTCTACAACTGTCCTGCAACAAGACTTGGGTTAGAAAGGGGTGGGGAATGGTGGCACACACCTGTAATTCCAGCACTTGGGAGGCTGAGGCAGGAGGATGGCTGTGAGTTTGAGGCCGGCCTGGGCTACACAGTGATTTTAAGGCCAGCCAGTACTACGTAGTGAGACCCCGTCTCAAAAAAAAAAAAAAGTAAATATACAGTATTATATAATATATATGTATGCACATAATATACACACACGCATGTGTGTGTAAGAAGTGACTGTATTGCCCCCAGTTAGAAATGGGGAGAATTAAAATGTCCTGGGTAGAAAAGGCTTCTGGTGGCCGCCCCAGTTGCCTGCCCTCCTGGCTCAAGGGCTCTGCCGGGCCAGGGAAGCTGCCCTTCCCGCCACCGCACGCCTCACGGAGCCATCGCGCCGACCCTCCCTTGGCCCTGCTGCTCTGAGGCCGGCACGGCCATGATCCCGGCCACTGGGATGTGCAGGAAAGGTTTCCTGTCCTACGGGGAGAGCCCAGCAGAGCGGGATCGGGAGCTGGGGGGACGGGGCCAGAGGCTGAGGACACAGGATCGGATTCCCTGGTATGACCGAGTCCCTGGCTGTCATCCATCAGGAAACCACTCCACTCTAGACCTTTTCTTGTTCATAAAATGAATGTTTAGGGGCTGGGCTGGCTCCGTGGAAGAGCGTTTGCCCAGAATTCACGAGGCCCTGGTCCTACCCCCAGTACCGGAAAGAGAAACAGTGTTCTGAGGAAGTGGGACGTTTTTCTTTGTTTGGGACAGGGTCTTGCTCTGTAGCCCAGGCTGGCCTTGAACTCCGTTCTCCTGCCTCAGCCTCCCAACCTCAGTGCTGTGAGGCTGCATTTTGTTTTGTGGTTACTGGGAATTGAGCCCAGGATCTTGACACTGAGCTACATCTCCATCCCCAGTCCTTTCTACTTTTTATTTTTTGAGACAGGGTCTTGCTAAATTACTAAATTGCCCAGGCTGGGAGTGAAGTTTCAATCCTCTTGCCTCAGCCTCCCATAGTGCTGGGATTACAGGCGTGTGCTACCACACTGGGCTAGATTTAAGACTTTTTTTTGGTTTTGTCTTTTTTTGGTGTTTTGAGACAAGGTCTCACTCTGTAACTCAGGCTGGCCTTGAACTCTATGGCTCTGTGTAGCCCTGGCTGGCCTCGGACTTGTGGCAATCCTCCTGCCTCAGCCTCCGAGTGCTGGGATTACAGGTGTGCGCCACCAGGCCTGGCTTGATTTAGATCGATGTTTTCTTATACTTGCAGCCGAAGGAATCCTAACTGCTCTTTCCCATAACCTGAGCAAGTTGGAAAAAAGGGGGAGGGGCACTCAACCGCAAAGTCTCTGTTTTAGCAGCAAACCCAGGGCGCTGGTCTCTCCCCTCGGCCACACCACACCAGGACTCTGGGTCCACAGGTCCAGTCCTAATAGCCGCGATTTCAGAACCTCAAACATTTCCAAAGGAGGCTCCGCCCTGCTGAGCGGTTGTGACACATCTGGAATTTGGAGGGAGCCTAGTCCCCTCACCCCGCAGACAGAGCCAGCCCAGCAGAGCCAGGGCCTGGTGTGGCAGAGGCAGCGCCCACCCACCGTCTCCACCAGCACCTCCATGAAGGGGAAGCCGTGTCACCCCAGCCGATAGCCCCATCCTTGGCTTGCCACCGCACTCACAAACCCGTCTGGTTCTGGACTCGTCCGACCAATCTGCCGTGAAGCAACCATGCTCCAGCTGGCATGGTGAAGCATGCTTGTAGTCCCAGCACTCGAGAGGCTGAGGCAGGAGGATCGCCACAAGTTTGAGGCCAGCCTGGACTACACAGGGAGACCCTGTCTCAGAAAAAAGAAAGCAAACACAGATCATGCTGTAAAAACAAAAAGGATCCAGGCTCCATACAAGCTTTCCATTTCCAAACCAAGCTGGTGGAAATTGGAAATGCTTTTCTAACACCCAGGCCACATTTCTACCCACAAACACAACAGCTCCCTCCCAGAGCAAATTCCCGATGCCTCCAGGGCCTGACGGCCTTCTGCTCAGGTCGGAGATGGGGAGCAGAAGGGAAAGGGGGGGTCACCTGCTTGGTGGCCCAGGGCAGCTGGCATCGCTGGGGACTGGCACCCGGGTGGCCGGCTCCACCTGTCTGACCTGCTCCTCTCACCGCCTCCTCAGCCTGGCACTGCTGCCAAGGCTGGGCTGGCTGCCTGAGCCCGGCCCCTCCCCCGCGGCCCTGCCGTGACCCGTCCCCAGCAAAGCGGGCACTGGACCTCCCCCCTGAGTCATCTGGGCTCTAAACCTAAAGCTGGCAGAGGGAAAGAACACAGGAGAGAGAGGAGGAAGGGGAGGGAGGAAAAAACCCCAGCCCGCACCCGGCCAGCAGTCACAGCCAGGGTCATGGCCACCAGGGTGGGGCCAGGCGGAGCTGTGCGCGGTGACCACCAGGGCGGAGACCAGGGCTGCCCGATCCAAGCACGTGCTTCTGAGCTGGCCAGAGACACAGCACAGAAACAGCAGGGACCAAAGGGGAACTGTGGGCACAGTGCCATCTTGCCAGTGCCGCCCAGGCGTGACGCTATGGAGCCCCACTAGGACACCAGGACCCGGTGTCCCAGGGACTGGAGGAGACACAGCCTGGCCTCCTTCCTGCCAGGGACAGGTGGCCACCGGCTGCCAGGCACGGCCAGGTGGGTCTGTGCCCTGACCTCTGGGCGTCTGTCTTCGGAGCAGCGCTGGGCAGCATCTCAAAGCCTGTGGCCTGGTCAGTTGCCCTAAGAGGAACTAGGGCCATGTGGGGTTCACTCAAGTGGCTCCCTGCTCAGAGGTGGCCCGGACCCCGTCCATCTGGGCACCCGACTTCCAGCTCAGAAACAGCCGCCTGGGTAAGAGGCCTTAAGAAAATCCCCAGCCAGGTGCTTGCCAAGGTCAGACGGTCCCGGCTGTCGGGTAATCCACTGGTCACCGGGCACAGCAAGGGGGACCCGCTCGGGGACTTCACGGTGGGAAAAGAGATGAGTGGGCGTGCCCTTAAATACTTTAGGGAAGTATCCACCAAGGACTTCTGCTCTGGCCGGTAAGAAAGTGTCTCGTGGATTTATATTCAGGTCCCATGATAAGTCACCCGGGATCCCCCAAGTCGAAGGCTGCTTGTGGTCAGGGCCGGTGAGTCACCGGGACCCGGGGCTGGTGATGAGGTCAGCGTTTTGGGAAAGGAACAAAGGAAGCCACCAAGTGACAGGACGGATGGGGACGCCGGAGCCCTGTCACAGGAGCCTCTGACCCCGTGGGGCTTGATGGAGGGCCGTGGTCACGTGGGGACAGGCCTGGCCGTGTCTAGAATAGCGGCCACAGCACCCAGGACGGTCCTCACAGCCTAGGACAGCCCGGCCCAGTGTTGCTTGCCCAGCGACTGAGAAACTGCTCCAATGCCTCGAAGCTTCCTGCCGTGGGATCCTGGGCAGAGCTCACGCATCATCACTGACAGGACCCTGGGCCAGAGGGTGGTGACAGGGCCAAGTTTCGGGGGTCTGCGTGTCTGGAGGGGCCCCTGGGAAGAGACCATGCAGTGGGGATTTGTCAGGCTGATCCCTCGGGCCCCTGGCTGAGGGTCCTGCAGTGACGCCCAGGGAAAGCATGAGGACTGGAGGTGATGTCGTCCCCCCTGGGATAGCAGAGGATCTCAGCTGGCAGGAGCTTTACAGGTGACAGGAGCTCTTGCAATCCCGTCTTGCCTGAGTAAGTCAGAGCCTCGCGGCCCCCCGGGAGTGCTGTCTGTCTGCCTTGACCGGTCAGACCAGCAGGACGGGACAGGCGGCCACTGTCACAGCAGGCCAGGCAGTGTCCAAGGAAAGCAGAGAGCTGTCCGACACCCCAAGTGAGTGGAGACCCATGGGGACAGGCTGTGTGCAGGACAGGGAGGCCTGGGGTCCTCGGGGCACTGAGTCTGGGGACCCTGGGAAACGCCTGGCCACCAGGCCGGGACCTTGACTGGGCCGAGCAAGTCCTGCTGAGACCCACGTCACACTCCCTGGCACTTTGCTCAGGCTGCCACTATGCACACCAGAAACTGTCCCCAAGAGGTGGGAGGTAGGGAGGGCAGCGCCCAGGCCTGTTGAGTCTGTAGGGACTTGGGATAGGGGTGGGGACAGAAATGCGCCCGGCCCATTAACTTCATCCCGGCCCATTAACTTCATCCACAGTGAACCGCCTGACTTTGTACCAGCATTATTATTTTAAAATTCTAGAGCTAGGTGTGGTAGCTCATGCCTAGAACCCTGGCACCTTCAGGAGGCTGAGGCAGGAGGATTGCTGTAAGTTTGAGGCCAGCCTGGGATACACACCATGACCCTGTCTCAAAAAAATAAATACTATAAATAAAATAAGATAAAATTCTAAAAGGGCATCAGAGGGCCGGTGAGATGGCTCAGCGGCATAAGCGCCTGCCTTGCAAGCGCGAGGGCCTGAGTTTGACTCCCGGATCCCACATACGAAAAAGGGGCCGGTGATATCGCTCAGTGGCACGGGTGCCTGTTGGCGCGCGACGTCCTGAGGTCGACCCCCTGGTACCCACAAAAAAAAATAAATAAATAAAAGGGCATCAGGAAAAAAAAAAAAAAGGAATGAGCCCAAGTATCTTGAGGATGGATGTCTCACTGGCTTGGGAAAGTCCCCACTGAATCCTTTCTAAAGATGCATAGTAATTGAGCCAGGTCACCAGACTCCAGAAAACTGTCCCCAAATGAGACCTGAAAAGGACAAAGGACAGAGGGGATGGGCAGACGGTGGCAGAGCTGGTACTCCGGGACAGAAATAGAGCCTGGATGGCCACGGCTGGCACGCGGGAGGCTGCCAGATCAGGACAGAGGCCATCTGGAGCTGGCGAGTGACGAGGGGAGGGTCATACACGGCAAAGCACTCTGCCCAGCTGGCACCTTTACACTTGGCGTCTCCTCACCCCCGCTGCAGCCACTCCACAGGAGGACGGCCTCCCTGAGCTGTCCTTGCTGGCCGGTGTCACCACCGTGACCTCTGGAACCGCAGTCTGCTTTTCCGACCACACTGTTGGTGACCTGGGACTTGCTGCCCCTCGGGCACCTGTGGGCACCAAGGAAGGGCTGGCTCCCCACTGGCTCTGACAGCCACAGCCGCTGTGGATGACTCACACAGGTGTTCCCTCGGTCACCCACTTTCCCAGGCTCCTCTGTCCTTCAGGAGTACTTGACGCCCACAGACAGGGCGGGGCTGGTGGACAGGGGCTGATGGGGGGACAGGTCACATCCACCCCCAGCCAATGTCAAGGGTAAAATGAGAATGTGACTTTGGGCACAACAGCACCACATTTCAACCAAACACAGGGGCACCCCGGTCCTCGTTGTTAATTGGTTCCAGATGCATGATGAATGCCAAATACCATCACACTGTTTTGGTTGGAAAGGGGGGCGTCACATGGCGATAGGTACCCACGGGTTCTAGCTTGCGTGTCAAGTACCAAGCAAGTAACGAGTACTGGGACAAAGTGTTAGAAAAATATGTCAAGTCGCGAGTAATCCCCGGCACTTGGGAGGCTGAGGCAGGAGGATCGCCACGAGCTCGAGGCCAGCCTGAACTATATAGCAAGAACTTATTTCAAGAATAAAAATGTCAAGGTACCAAATTCAATGAGTTCCAGAGCAGTGACAAAGCTATGACTGGCCCCTGTGAGATGATGCTGAAGGAAGCCAATGAGACAGATTTTCCCTGTGTATCTTCAAAAGAACGAAGATGTGTTATGGACGCGCACCAACTCGCTGCGATGAATGTAACCATTATGTGTTGCAAACACAGACTAAGAAAAATTAAAAAAAAAAAAAAAAAAAAAAAAAAGAATACCCAGGGGCAGGTTGGGCTGCAGCTCAGTGGCTGGGCGCTTGCCTGCAGGAGGCCCTGGGCTCCGTCATCAGACCAGAAAAACCAAGCAACTGGAGATGTAAGGAATGGCGCTTCCGGTTCAGGCTGTCTTGGAGTGCAAGGGATCTGCAGGTCAGCAGTGCTCTGGGCGTCTCCTGAGCTTACGTTAAGTTGCTGCTTGGAGCTAGGGATGCCCTGCCGGAAGTAAGAGCACTGAGAGGGGCACAGTCCTGTCGTGATTTTTGTGCATCAGCCTCTGCTCTGCCCCCACCAGCTGTGACAACCCCTGCAATGGTGGAAGACACAGTGACAGGACATCCAGCCAAGTCCCTGGGGCCTGGAAAGGTGGACTTCGCAGAGCCTGAGACGAGACCAGCTTGGGCCGTAAACCTAGTGACAAACGTCCTTGGAAAAAGAGGCAGAAAGGGTGCGAGATGGGCAGAGACAGAGGTTGGAGCGAGGTGGCTGCAGTGCGGGAGGCAGCGTTGGAACTGCAGAGCCAAGACAGGGTCTCCCCGGCCTCCAGGAATTCTGGCCTTCCGGTCCCCACAACTGTGAGATGACAAATGTCTGTTATTCTGAGCCACCCTGTTTGTAGCCGTGGGTTACTCCCAGCGGCCACAGGGAATGCACAAACTCTTGGGGTCGCTGTTTCCTGGGGTCGAGAACAAACTCATTGAGTGATGCAGTGGGGAGCAGGAATTGGAAGGTGGGGCAAGAAGGAGCACCCCGAGCCCCTGTTCCCTCCTTTCCAGAAGGTCCATTCACCCTCCCCCAACTTCACACCGAGCTGAGGTTCACTGACACCTAAGTAATGCAGCTGACGTCAAATGAAAGCAAGGAAGGAGGGCGACAGCCTCCCAACTCTGCGGCATTAACTCGTACTTTATGCACCTTGCTAACCTAACCAGGGCTGGGAATCTCTGACCCGACAGGAATTCAGAAGCAGAGACTGGGCAGGGAAGAAGGGGTTTGCTGAAATCAGCCTTGCTGACAAGGCCAAGAGGAGAAAGGAGAGGAAGAAAACAACAGAGCAACAGAAATCCTGCAAAACACACTGGCCGACATGTGCAAAGGCCTTGTGGTCTGAGGCCGGGGTCTTCCAGCTGTTGACCACACAACACAGCACAACACAGCAGCTCAAGTTCAAATGCAACATCTGTCTCAGCAGAGAAAGGCAGAACTGTGTTTAATCTGCTCTAAGAGGCAGGGGGTTTTCTGAGGGAGAGGCGGTAGGGGCTTCGCTTCCATCTGCTCCTGCTCCTGGGTCCAGGCTCTTTCTGCTGAGGAACCAGCAGCTCAAGAAGCCGTGCCGCCACCACGCCTTTCAAGACACCAGAAGGACACCGCGGAGCCGGGATTGAGAGTCTGCGGGATGCGCTGACCTCCTGAGACTGCTAAGCAGGTGACTTCCACCAATATTGAGCCTGAGGTCACCACAGCAGGTGCCTAAGGCAAGTGTTTTCTTTTTTTCTTTTTTTGTATTTTTGAGATAGGGTTTTGCTATGCAGTTCAGGCTGGCTTTGAACTCACTTTGTAGCCCAGGCTGGCCTTGAACTGGCCGCGATCCTCCTGCCTCAGCCTCCCAAGTGCTGGGGTTACAGGCATGTACCACCATGCCCGGCCTAAGGCAAGTGTCTTAATCTGCTGATTATCTATTGTTAAAAAAAAAAAAGAGCCAGGCATGGTGATGCACACCTGTAATCCCAGCACTTGGGAGGCTGAGGCAGGAGGATTACTGCAAGTTTAAAGCCAGTTTGAGCTACTTAGAGATCAGTCTCAAAAAAACATACAACAAACAAATAAAGACTTGGGGTTTCCCAGGAATCTGTCTGCCTGGCTTCCAGAGTGTCCCATCCAGAGGTACTTTGAGCCCAGAAGACAAACCACCCACAAGAAGCGACAACTTGTCCCCCCATTTCCCAATGAGGTAGGGCACAGTGTCTGCCCCTTCACCCCTACCTGACCCCAGCACGACGAGCCCCTAGGGGCTGCCCGTGTGCCAGCCCTCTCCTCTGGACGCTCCACGCTGTTCCCTTTGCCCACTGGTCCCTGTGCCGGACTCGAGTGATCCCCACACTGCCGGGAAGCCAAGTCACCCATGACGTCCCAGACACAGTGTCCCACCCTCTCCTCCCTGCTCGCTCTGCCCTGGATGCGGGGGATGTGACCGTGACTCTCAGTACCCAGCACAGCACTGACACTGCTTGTGAACCCAGGCATGAATGAACGAAGGGATACATGAATGTGTGACGCCGATATCCCCGAGGGGCTCTCTGCTGACTCTGCCTCGAGCACCCCAGGATCCAGTTGTCTTTTATACAACCCCTGGGGCCCATTATCCACGGGACAGTGACTGTCACCCCCCTCCAGGCCTCTGCCCCTGTCCTCACAGGCTGCCACTGCTGTTGGTCTGACAAATAAGTGGACAGAAGAGCCACCGAAGGAGTCCGTGTGGGGACAGAGCCCAGGTCCCTGCCTCCCGGTGTGCGGGGCCCTCCCCTCCTTGCACGGGGGCGGCACAGGGCGATGTCACCCCAGCATGTCACGGCCCAAGAGACGCCCTCTCCCGCAGGTGGACACTGTCCCTGCGGCCTTGGAGGAGGCGCCCGCCCTGCTGAGAGACCCGGCTACAGTCCCTTCCCCGGCCGAGGACCCCTGACCCACAGGCCGGCGAGATGACACACGCATGTCCTCCACGCTCTGAGTCCGTGCGGATCTAAGACAATGACATCGATGTCCCTAACAATCCTGTGGCCTGCAGGCCTCAGGGGCTGTCACGCCCACTGCAGGTCCTCTCACGCTGCTGGCACCCCCAGCTTGACAGCAATGACAATGACGGCCACAGACTGAGTGGCACTACACAGCTGAGCCGGGCTCTGCCACGGCCACACTTGTAACAAGCGACCCAACCCGCCTGGGGACACACGGGCTCCGCAGCAGGAGCCTCAGAGCCGGAGGACGGGGAACAAAGGGGTGACACTTTGCCAATGCCGCGTACAGCGCTGGGCACCCGGTGAAAGCGCGACACAACGCGGCTTATTCCGAGACAAGAAAACAGGTCAGACGTCAAAAACTGGCCCAGCCCCGCTGAGGAAATGAGGGGTACAGTAGGGGCCATCTCACCCGCGGATAATGGTTTTTACATTTCTCCGCTTCCTTAAACGCAACTCCTTAAGTACAACAAAGTGAATTCGACACACGTTGAGGGAGAAGTGCAAGTGTCAGCCTCCAGTAGAGCTGCGAGACCTGGTGGGGACAAGTCACATAGATGCGCATCATTAGCCGTGTGGTCAGAGCTGCGTGGCTGAGGACTGGAGAGAGAGTCCGAGAGGGGAGAGCGGAGATGCGGGAAGCGTTTGCCTTTTTAATTCAGGGTGGAAGGATGTGGCTTAGGGGTGATTCCAAAGGAAGCCAGGCACAGTGGTGCATGCCTGAAATCCCAGCACTCGGGAGGCTGAGGCAGGAGGATCACTGCAAGTTCAAGGCCAGCCTGGACTACATAGTGAGTTCAAGAGCAGCCTGAATAGTGAGAACCCGTCTCAGATGAATGAGTGAATGAATGAGTGGGGATGTACTCACTTCAAGGGCTCTGGCTTCATAGTCTGGCCCGGCCTTTCTCCCCTGGTGGCCCCCCTGCTCCTCTGCCACTGTACCATGTACCGAACGTTGAAATGCCATGTTACTGGTCAGGGCTCTGTGAACACAGGCAGGACTGGCTCTCAAGCATTCCTAGTCTGGCACCATCTAGGATGCCCGTCCCTGGCATCCAACCCACAGCCCGGGGATGGGAGTGGGCACTGTCCAAGGTGGCTCACTTCCATCAAAACGGATTCCTGGCTTAGAGGTGCATCTCAGTGACAGAGTGTGCGCTCTGCGTGCGTGACACCCCAGGTTCAATCCCCAGCACGAGGGAGAAAAAAAAGATACCCTTCACTGACGAGAGCCGGCGTGTTCAGGGTGGTGTGGCCGTAGACGACACCTTTTGCAGGCATCGACTTGGGCACTTTACTTGCTCTACATATTTGCAGTACTAGTTTTATAAAAACAAAATCACCAGTTATTAGGAAGGGGAAGAAGAATATTTGCAATGTACAAATTAAACAAACAAACAAACAAAAACACCCAAACCCTCTGATTGTCCCAGTGCAGGGGACGGCTCTCCTGATTTAGGGAAGGGCCAGAGGAGTCTTAGAAATGGGCGAAAATGCAGTGTTAACAGGGGCGTCCATCACCTGCACAGCGCCACTCCCAAAGTCTGCACCAAGCAGCGGCTCTCTTACACTTGTGCCAAACACCCAGACAGTGGCAGGCGCAGTACCGGTTCACGTCTGGGAGAACCTGTCTGCCAGCCCAGGTGGCTTCGGGCTCCGTTCCGACCTCGTCCTTGTTTCTGATGGACAGACACTCAGTACTGAGCACCGTGCAAATTCTCCTGGAGCCTCAGCAGCCTCCCTGCCCTTTTCCAAATGCACCCAGCGCAGGGCCTTTGCACTTACTGACGCTTCTGCCAACAAAGCTGCCCTCCTCCTCTTTATTCGGGTTTCTCCCGATGACTCACCGCACACAGCCAGCACTCGGTCAATATTTGCCGGAAGAGCCCTGACTCGTTATTTTCTCATGCATAACCTGATCTCCATGAACCAGTAGCCGCGCGTCCTGTAACAGAGGATGGCCTCTTGTTCATCTAGGGAGTGGTACAGGCTGAGACAGCAGCCAGGTGACCTGACCAACTGGAAGAGCTGCCTGGATGCTATGACGGGAGGACCTGGGCCGCCCAGGGTTACCATGATCGATCTGTGCAGCAAGGGCTTGGGCAAAGTTAAGTGCAGTCCTTGTGGCTGCCAGGCCGGTGAGCCAGGGGACCCCAGAGAAAGCCAGACTACAGAGCACAGCAGGGCCGGGGAGTCAGGAGGGGGCCGCTAGCCATATGGCAGCAGGTGCCAGTGGTGCCAGGGCCCCAACTGCTCCTGCCCCTGCAGCCGCCTCGTTCGGGGCCAGTGCTGGAAAGTACAGCTGCCTCCCCCTCCTCAGTTCAGCTTTGGCCACTACTGCCCAGCGGGTGGGCGGGGGGGGGTGACGACGACGACAGAGGCTCAGGGGAGTGGCCATTTGTCCCAAAAGTCTCAGACCCAGAGGCAGAACTGGACCCACACAACTTACCAGATGTCACTTTGCCCCTGAAGTGTGACACTGTGCCGGAGGCCAGCCACGCCTAGGATCTAGGAGCCCAGCGTGCACACGTCAGAGGCCGGGAGCCCTGGCCTTGCTGCGGAGTCCTGCCCCTGTGGGCCACCTGCTGCAGAAATGGAGACAGCACCCAAGCAAGTGTCGCCTGAGTGCTGCAGGCCAGGCCCACCCTAAACCTCAGGGACCCCCCCACTCCCTCGGGTCTCCGTCCCCATCGCATCTATCAGGATGGCCTGCAGGGGGCACTCACGTTCACCTTGGGGATAGGAAGCAGGAAGCCCCTCGGGTCCCCTCTTTAGAACAAGGCCGCAGAAGACCTGACCCCTTATATAACGCTACTTGAGTGACCAAAACACTTTCCCCAGCACACGAGACTTTTCAGCACAACCCTGGGTGACCAGGATCAATGTCCCCGCTTTGCAGGTGAGGAAGGAAACCCGGGGAGGTCGAGGCATCTGCTCAACTCCGGGGCTGGGGAGCTTTGTGGGAAAGCCAGGGTCCCTATTTCCCACTCCGGCTCCAGCGACCCGTCCTCGCGTCCACAACGGAGCCAGGGAGAACGAGCCAGGCCGGCAACACCCTCCACAAGGAATCCTTTTTCTCCTGAGATTAAGAAACCAAACAGCATCTTGTTGCCTCTCGGAAACTCTTCCCTTTGTGACACGGAGGCCACACAGCTGATGGGGTTTCTTACGAGAACTCAAGGAGTTGGTGCACACGCACCGAGGACACGCGAGTTTACCTGGGCGCACCCTGGGTGCCGAGAGCGGGTCGCACCGCGTCCGGGTGGCTCCTGCCCCGGCTCGGCTGCAGGACTCGGCTTGGTCTCCAAGAGCCCCCAATCGGCGCGCTCACGTCGCCAAGGGCGCAGCCCGCTCCGAGGACAAGCCCAGGCAAGCCCGGCAGGGCCGCGCTCGATGCTCCACGGCCGGGCACGCGTCTCCAAGGCCCGCGATCGGGTCCGAGGGCTCGATCCGAGGGGCCGACGGCGCGGTCGCATCTCCTCCACCTAGTAGGGCACGGCGGGGACCAGGTGCGCGCGAGGCGGGCCGGGGAGGGCGGCGCCAGCGTGGTGCGCAGGGTCCAGACCGGGCGCGTCGGGCGCGGTCGCGTGGGCGCAGGGGGCGCACGGCGGGAACGCCGCGCGTCGGTCGGGGTCCCAGCACGCCGGGCACAGGGTGCGGGGCCGAGCCCCTCTCCACTGTCGCCTTCCGTCGCCGGTGTTGCTTTCCGGGTCGGAGCGCAGAATTTGCGCAGCGCCCTGGGCCCCTGCCGCCGGGTCCCGCGCTCCCTCGCCATCATCGCCCTTCCAGGTCTCCTCGAGCCTCCGTGAGGGACCGAGGCTCGAGTGGGCCTGGGCAAAAGCAAAAAAGAAACCAAGGGCTGCTCCCTGGGGGCAGGGAGGAGAAGCTCACGCCCCCGGCGCTGGTGTGGGGAGGGTTCCGAGGCTGGACCTGTCGCCTCTCGGACAGCGCCAGCCTGGAGAGCTCGGAAGTCCCCGCAGCCCGGAAAGAAGGAAAAGGGAAGGAGCGTCCGGGCCGGGCCGGGTTCCCCGCAGCCGCCCCCGCCCCCACGCGCCGCGCCCCCGAGTTCCGGCGGCGCTGGGGACAGTGCGCTGGGCCGGGGACCGTGTGTGCGTGGCGCAAAGCTGGGCTCAGCAGGGTGCGGGGCGCGGGCTTCCGTCCTGGCCTTAAAGGACCCGGGAGACGCGGAGCTGCTGCTGCCGGGAGCCGCCGGGCAGCCCCGGAGGCGCGAGCCTCGCGTTTCTCCTTGTTCCCATGCTGTCCCGCGCGCGCGCGGCCGGACACGCGGGTCAGCAGGGAGTCACAGCGGGACAGCCCTGAAGACGCCCCCCACTGCTGTGGGGAAGGGGGCGCCGCCTACCATCGTGACCCCAACCAAGACCGAGCAGTGCATTCCGACCCAAGGACCCTCCCCTGCCAAGCTGCTCTCAGCACTGCTGCGCGTAGGCAATTAGTGGACAGAGTCGCACGCAGTGACTTATCGTGGAAGTGCTTCTGCTTGGGGTTTGTTAGGGGACAGAGGTCGTGGCATCAGCAGCAAAGCATCTTGGCAGACTGGAGCTCCCGCTCGGTCCCACCCGAGACACTCACACCCGACCGTGGGGAGACTGCGCTGCGCAGGGCCAGGTCCCCTCCATGAGCTCCAGGCTGCGGGCGAAGCTGTCCTTGGTGTCAGCCGACAGCGGGAGACCCATTCCTCCTGCACTGGGCCAAAGCGAGTCTTCGGGGGTGGACAGGGAAGCGAATGCTGCCCAGGGGTGTGGTCACCTTGCCCTGGGGAGCAAGGGGAGGCCAGGTGTGAGTGCCCCACTCCCCAGATGGGAGTCCCGAGGCTCAGAGGGGTGTCAGGCGCCCAGGTGCAGCTGGGTGGCACAGGCCAGGCCTCTCTTTCCCACACCAGCCGTGCAGGGCAGGGGCAACTCTGCATGCCCACACGCACCCTGGGGTGGCCTGACTTTGGAAGGCCCTTAAGACTCAGGAGGATCGAATGAGGGCCTGGGGGAAGCGCGGGGCAAGCGAGGGCCTGTTTCCATGGCCAGCCCGACTGTGTTTGTTCCTGACTCCCCTGCGACCGTGGACAGTCAGCATAGCAGCCAGCATCTCGGGGTACCTGGGACAACCTTCAAGAGTCCTTTGAGACAAGTGCTGGCCGTGCTCCACTGACAGATGAGGAAATTGAGGATGACAGAGGGAAAACTCTGCCACCATCACAGGCAGGACCAGGCCCCAGATCCATGCCTGGGAGACCCCAAGCCCTGACTTCCTGAGCCCCTGCATCTTGCCTCAGCTTAGCAAGTTTGCCTGGAGTGCGTCCTTGTCTATACAGACAGGGCTGGGCACATAAACACTGTGGGATGAATGGATGGATGGATAGATGGATGGACGAGGCAGCAGTCGCCCTCCCCCGTGACTATGAGGGCCTCCTGGGCTCTTTGTTTTTTTCTTACTTTCCTTTTAGAGTCACCAAAACACCCTGCCCTGGACAGTGGACACTTGGAGACACCAGGCTCTGCCAACCAGAGAATTGAAACAGCCTGATTCTTACCCACTTTTCTATCCAGAGAAGCCCATCCATGCAGATGCAAGCCCAGGTGTACTGGGCTCCATGGGGCTGTGACATCCAAAAATGAGACTTTACAAAGGAGGACGGATATACTCCCAAATTACAGTGGTAATGGTCGCACCACTTTGTGAATGTCCTGAAGCCCAGTGAAGTATACACTTGAAATGCTGAAGGTTACAGTAAGTTGATCTCAGTTAAAAAGAGAAAAAAGGCCCGGCATGATGGTGCATACCTGCAACCCCAACACTCTAGGAGGCTGACACAGGCGGATCACAAGTTCAAGCCCAGCCTGGGCAATTTGACTTAACAATTTGACTTGTCTCAAGATAAAAAATGAAAATATGGCTAAGGATGTAGCTTAGGGTGAAGGTGTTGGGTTCAATCCTCAGTACTGAAGAAGAGAAGGAGGAAGGGAGGGAGAGATAGAGAGAGAAAGGCAAAGGCCAGGAGTAGAAACACACTCTAGCACTTGGGAGGCTGAGGCAGGAGGGTTGGGAATTTGAGGTCAGCCTGCACTCCATGGTGAGATCCTGTCTCAAAAACAGAGAGAAGAAAGCTACCACTCCCATTCTTCTTATTCTTCTTTCCTGGCTAAAAACACATGGCAGGAATGCAAGGGGTCACCCCAAAGCCCACTGCCTCCCCTCACTTACAAGAGCTCCCCCCAGTGGTGGGCCACGAGGAAATCAAGTGTCCTGTGACAGCCCGAGGTCTCTGCAGCCACCAGGGTAGGAAGTCTAACGGCCCATGCACCTCCTGGGATAGGGGTAGGGAGTCCTAGGGTCCTGCAGAGAAAGGGCCTGGGGGAGGGGCCTTCTCCACGACAGCCCTCACCTCAGAGGACTGCGGGGCGGGGTGTGGGGTGTGGGGTGGGCGGGGTGTCGGGGTGCCAGCTCCCCAGTTTTCAAGGCCTTGTCCCTGAATAGGGAAGCCTGACTTGAGAGGTTGGGGAGGAAATCACCACCAGAATAAAAATAGCAAACAAATCAAAGACGTCACAGTTCTGTACGAAGGCGAGAGTTACTTTTCAGCGCTGCTCATCGCTCTGCTGACTGCGCAGTTCAGCTCCCTGGGGCCTCAGAGTTCTGCTAATTTCCCAGCTACTAATATGGCTTTAGCTGGTGCATCAAAGCCCTTTCCTAACTCGGGACAGGTGGCCAAGAGGGATGATTACTGAATCCATACACACATGTTGCTTAGCCACTGTTTGTGGGGTCCCTGTACCCCCGACTGTGTCACATTCAGTCTTCCTGCAGCTCCCCGGGATGAAGCTCACTGAGCAGATGGCAAACTGCCTCACAGAGAAGCTCCAGTCTCACGTCCGGTCTAAAAGTTTGCACAAGCGAGGCGTGGTGGTGCACGCCTGTCATCCCAGCACCTGGGAGGCTGAGGCAGGAGCATGTGAGTCCGAGGCCAGCCTGGGCTACATAGTGAGTTCAAGGCCAGCTTGAACTGCATAGTGAGAGCCTGTCTCAAAAACAATTAAATAAATAAACAAATAAATGGTCGTACAGACTTGTAAGCAATAGACCTGGGATTTAGACCCAAAGAGGTAGGGCAGTTCCCCACTCCATGGTGCCCTGAACGACACGCAGGGCACCATTTGTCAGAAGCCGGGGCCAACGGGGAAACCCCTCTGGTTTTATTGAAATGCATGAAAACTCCCTTCTGGACCTTCAGCCCGGGGAAGCGAGAGTTCCCCAGGTCCTTTTGCTGCGTGGATGCTTTCTTTTATTTTTTTATGAGGAGAGATTGAGACAGGGTCTCACTATGCAGCCCAGGCTGGCCTTGAACTTGTGGCAATCCTCCAGCCTCAGCCTCCCTAGTGGTGGGGTTACAGGTGGGCACCACCACACCCGGCTCTTGCCTGGATACTTTCAGATACACGTAACTGGTACCTCCTGTGTCTCCAGCTAGGAATGGGGACAGGGCCAGTTTTCTTGTGACATCCAGACTGATGAGGAACCCGGGCTCTGGTCCAAAGAACTGAGGGAGGGATGTTTTCCCCGTCCAAGGATCCCCTGCAAAGAACCCTGGGTCCCAGCCCACCCCATGGCTCACAGTTACTATCTCAGAGGCAGCCACTAGCCACAGATGCTGTCAGAATTAACTCATGAAATAAAATTTACAACTCAGTTCCTCCCGTTGGCCCCATGTGGTTAGCGGCTGCTTCTTGGATTGCGCTTTGATCATAGCGCAAGTCTCCCAAGTCCTCAGAGCTCAAAGAACTGGCTCTCCACTCTCACTGGCCTCCTGTCTAACTGCATGGCCCCTGCCTGTCCCAGGGCATGCCGAATGGTCCCACCGCAGGGCCTTTGCACTTGCTGCTTCCCTGGCCTGGAGCGCTCATTCCCAGATGCCCCTGGGGTTGGCTTCCTCCTTCTGGCCTCTCATCAAACGCCACTGAACCCAGGCCACTCAGTCCTCTGTGCTTTCTTTCCTGTCACATCTGCATGTTTCTGCATCCCCACAGCCCCTAGAACCTGAACTTTCTGCCTACCTCGCCATCTCAGCATCTAACAGTTAGTGCCCACACTCAGCACAGGGACGTTGGCTGAGTTGCAGCCAGTGCCAGCTGCCCAAGTTCCTGCCTTTGTCCCCCTCGTCCTCCCCTTGCCCCACGGCGCCTCCTCCTCCCAGCCCAGGCAGTGGTGACAGACGTCCGTCCGTCCATACGTCTCTGGTATAGATTTAGGCTGCATGCAATGGTTCTGGTACCTCTGGGCCCATGGTTCCTTGCAAGAAAAACTGCTTTCTGGTCTTCGGGGCAGATGCCCGGCTCGCGAGCTGCTCCATCTTGTTAGGATCTCACTCCAGTGTTGTGTTTGGAGGTCCGCTCCTGTCACCCAAGGCCTGGCGTCCTCTTTCCTGGCCCTTCCAGAGCCGAGGGCACCAACAGACCAGGGTGTGGTGCGGGGGACCTTTGCTGCAATCCCAGTTGCCACAGCGGAAGTGGGAAGCAGAGGCTGTGGCCATGGAGTGAGTTCCTGTGATCCCAGCACTCTGGGAGGCTGAGGCAGGAGGATCACTGGGAGTTGGAGGCCAGCCTGGGCTACACAGTGAGACCATGCCCCCCCCAAAAAAGAAGAAAAATGAATAAATAAAGGAAGGAAAGGGAGCCCTGTGGCAGGAGGAAATCTGGGCTCTCTATAGCAGGGAGGGTCCACACCTCCCTTCAAGTCCTGGCGTGGAGAACGGTGCAGAAGTGCTATGGGCGGAGGAGTCGCGACGAACAGAGCCTGTGTTAAAGGGCCCAGCATCGGGCACCCAGCAACACCAGTGTCGAGGGCAGCAGAGGCCAAGAGAAAGAGCCAGAGAGGAGGCCCCCAATCCCACAGTCTGCCAACGCTTCCCAGCCGAGGACATCGGGAAGACCCTCAGGAAGGCTGCGGGTCACCGCCCAGCGGGCACCTCTCCTCTCTACCCAGCCACAACAGGCAGCAGCGGTCCCGCCTGGGACGGGAGTGTGTGTGTGTGTGTGTGTGTGTGTGTGTGTGTGTGTGCAGCGTTAGGTAGCTGCAGTCATCTCCCCTCTGCTTGGAGTGAACTGCGGGCTTAGCCTCACAAATGTCTTTCTGTAAATAGGGGCGATGCTCGTGAGGCCCTCAGAAAAGCCTGTGTGGGGCCCAGCGGCATCAGCGCCTGCCTGGCAAGCGCGAGGGCCCGAGTTCGACTCCCGGAACCCAAATATGAAAAAAGGGCCGATGATACCGCTCAGCGGCACGGGCGCCTGCTGGCACGCAAGGTCCTGAGGTCGACCCACTGTACCCACAAAAAAAAAAAAAAAAAAAAGAAAAGCCTATGTGGAGCCGGCATGGTGGTGCAATCTATAACCCCAGCCCTCAGGAGGGAGGCTGAGGCAGGAGGATCACCATGAGTTCAAGGCCAGTCTGAACTACATAGCAAGACTATCTCAAAAAACAAAAACGGTCTCTGTTGAAAGCGTGCAGACTGCCCGCAGGAAGAGATAAAGGGTCACTCTCGGGGCTTCCTGGCTGGAGCTGGTTCCCCGCCGGCCTTGAAGGATGCTTCCAGAGGGTGGCCACTTTGGGGCTCCAGGACTATAGCAGCAAAGCAGTTCTGAAGACTAAACCAGTTCCAAGGCCGGTGCACATCAAGGCTGGTTGGGGGACCCCTGGCAGACGGCTCACACAAAGTCCCCTCACCGACCCCTCCCTGGGAGCGTGGCTCCCGAGGTGCCAGGCTCGGTGGGCTCCTTGGCAACCCTGAGTATTTTGCCCCTTTGGAGTACCCAAGAGCCCAGCGGGGTGGGGGAGCAGGGAGCGCAGGGAAAAACTCAGCCCACCTCATGGTTTTCACGAGCCTGCCTACCTGACCCTCCGCTTCTGAAGAAAATCCAAATTTGTACTCATAAAAAACTACTTGGGCCGGTGAGATAGCTCAGTGGCATAAGTGCCTGCCTGGCAAGTGCGAGGTCCTGAGTTCGACTCCTGGAACCCACATACAGAAAAAGGGCCAGTGATATTGCTCAGCAGCACAAGTGCCTGCCTGGCAAGCGCAAGGTCCTGAGTTCGACTCCCGGTACCCACATAAAAACAAACAAACAAACACATATACGGATCGCTGTTGAGAAATCAGCAGGACTTATTACACAGAGGGGACCTTGGTGTCTCTGGGACCTCGACCCGACCGTCCACAATGGCTGGGTGCAGGGGGGTGACCTTCGGATATCAAGGTGCAGTGTCTTTTAGAGGACATGAGGCGCGCAGTCACTCTCGTGCCTCAGGATTTCCCTAAGCCAGAGAGGTCGAGATGGCATCAGAAAAATGCGTGCTTTGTAAACATGTCCATTTGAAAAGCAGAACGCTCTTCTCACTCGCACACAGCCCAAATCCAACATCTCCTCACTGGGGATGAGTGTCAGTGTAAAATCACACGGCGCCCAGGCCGGTGCCTGCCCCGGCTGCGCACAGACCCCGCCGCGAGAGCACGAGTGAGCGAGATAGGAACCCGAGCCCCAGGACGGGGTGCCGCCTGGCAATGCTCCTGACCCCGACTGCTCCGTCACACCACACCACAAGGTTCCATCCTGAACCAGGACGTGGACCCACAAGGAAGGAGGAGAGGCAGCTGCTGGCCCAGCTTTGCCTGAGACACGAGGCTTCTGCTTTGGTGCTTTGCTGCCCTGCTGCGCAGCAGGGAGATGCTGCAGATGGATGGATGGATGGATGGATGGATGGATGGATGGATGGATGATTGATCGATTGAGTTTTGTGGCCCTGCGGATGGAACTCGGGGCCTTCACACTGAGCTACACCCCCAGCTCCTTTATTTTTTTATTTTGAGACTAAGCCACTAAATCGCTCAGGCTGGACTGGAATTTGCGATCCTTCCACCTTGGCCTCTCAGAGTGCAGGGCTTACAGGTGTGCACCACCGCACCTGGCTAATGCTGTTGATTTTTTAAAGGTATGCAGACTCGATCATTTTCAGACATTTTCACAGCCCCAATTCTCATGGCGATGGCTGCCAGAGGAGTGTGAGTATGTGTGTGTGCGCAGCGCTGGGAATCAAACCCTGGAGCCCGCACACGGTGGGCCGAGTGCTGTACCACTGAGCTAGGCCCCAGCCTCCAGTAAGTTCTTGTTGGATTGAACTGAATAGCCAAGAAAGAACTACCGAGGATTCCGTGGGAGACAAAATAACTTGACACCATTAGTCAGAGAACTAACTTGCTATTGGTTCCCTTGGAGACGGCCCCGCCAAACTCACTGGGTACCGCCTAGACCACAGCAAGGGCCTGGCTGCTTCCCTGCCCTGTGGCATCCACGCACGCACCGCACACACCGCAGCCCCACTGGCCTGAACTGGAGGACCAGGGTGCGACTGTGGAGCAGGACGCTGAGAGGTCTATAAAGCAGCAAGGTCGTGCAACCTAAGGAAATGGGCTTTCTTAACAGAAAGTCACAAATCACCTCCCATGAGCTGAAGGTCCCTGGGGTGCACTAAATCAGCGAAACAATTGGAGAGGAAAGAGGAAATCACCTGTAATCGCAGCATGGGAGGCTGAGGCAGGAGGATCACAAGTTTGAACCGAGCCTGGGTAACTTAGTGACTTAGCAAGTCCCTGTCTCAGAACATAGCTCGGTGGGGATGTAGCTCAGTGCAAGTTGGGAGCCCAGCCGTGGCTGCCCCCTCCCTGGGTGCACTGCCAAGCCTCTCAGATAACACACAGCCGCGCCTTCCTAGATCGGGCCACTCCAAGAAATGAGAACCAACCGAGAAAGCCTCTGTACTGCAAAAATGAAAAGCGGGGAGGACCCGGAGATGACACAGATGCTGTATGGCACCAGAATTTCTAAGTAAATTTCCTGTTCTTACGAATCGAAGCAAAATCTTGAAAAACTTTCCTGCCTGAACTCATGGGACCGAATAAAACCAAAAACCAGGTGCTACTGTAGTGAGACGGGCTGGGTTTCCTTCCTGTGTCCTCGGGCGCCCTCTGCTGGCAAGAGTCTGAATTACGGCGCTAATAACCGCACAGGGGACCCAATTTCCAGAACTGCAAAGAGGGGGAACTCAAGAAGCCCAGTGGTTTCTCTCCCTGGCACTCTACCCAGTGAGAGTTGTAAAGCAGAGGTGCTGCAAACAATATCAAAAGCAGGGTTCAGGTTCTGGAGCCACACTGCCTGATGTCCGGTTGGCTTTACCCGTGAGTCTTAGGACCCCAGGTCTGGGTCCTCTCCTGGCGCCTGCCGCCTTACCTCGTCCCGTTTCACCTGAGTCAGGTGCCTGCTGGGTCCAGCGCTGATGATCTCATCCCAAGCCCTATGCCAGGAGGGAGCGTGTCCCGGGGAATTCCAGGTCAGCCCCGAGTGAGCTTCCTGTGTCCTTGGGCCGGTCCGCTACGTCCTGGCTCAGCTCGGGCTGGGGCCAGAGCCTTCCCAAGCAGCATCCAGCTCTGACCTGAGTGTGCACGGCTCTCCCTTGCCTTGGGCATCGGGGTTAAAGTTGAATAAGGAAAGGCAGGACCTGCTCCTTCTGCAGATCTGCTGGGAATGAGGACCGCAGAAAAACTGCCGACTCAGTATGGGGGAAACAAACGTGCCCAGAGGGAAGGGCTCCACAGCCCCCACCACACTCGCAGCCTCTCCCTGTGCCCCCGGGACCCCTCTCTCCATTGTCTGGGAGCTGCCACCTCTCCTGTGAGCCAGGGAAAAACCAGCCTGCTCTTTGGCCCCAACTCATCCTCGTACCCGCAGCACTCGGCCAGCCACTTGGCCCTGCCTGGAGGGTGCAGACCGTCTCTCCCAGCGTCCTTGGCAGGGAGCTGGCAGCCTCAGTGCTCTACTGTCCCAGGCTGAGCGAGGGGGCTCCTGGTGTCATGAGCCCAAGCAGGGGCCCCAAACGGATGACATCATGCACCGGGAGGGTCACTGCCTCACTCCCCCTGCCCACTACAACTCCTGCTCCTTCTCCTCTCCAGCCTCCCTCCTCCTCCTCCTCCTGCCTGTGCAGTGCAGGCTCCGAGGGCAGCCTGCAAGGTGGAGATGCTCAGTCCGAAGCCCAGAAAGGTAAAAAAGCAGCCATCTGCCTGGAGGCTTTTGCAGGGGAAGTTTAGGGTCAACTAACTCACAAGTGTGCACGGTGAAACACCACTTTCCACCTTGCCAGGGACAGGGCTTCGGCCCAGAATGAGCCCCCAGGGACAAGCTGGGCAGTGATTTCATGCCCCAAGCATGAATCAAGACCTGCACCAGAGGCTGCCATTCTGGGCAGCAGGTGCTGCGGGACCCCGGTGCTGCCCCCACCCCAGGACCTTGACTCCAGTCACCTAAGCCCAGCCCATCATCCTGGAGGGTCAGCAGCATCCGAACCCCTGCCACTTTTTCTGGCCTGCTTCCCTCTGCAGGGGCAGCTGGACCCCCCACATCCAAGTTCAGCCTTCCCATAACCAACTGCATGAGATCCAGAGGGGAAAAGCTTTTCCCCACCTCTTTGGAGCCTCTGTTTGAGTGGCAGCATTCAAGAATGGGATCCTGGAGGTCCTTGGCCTTCACCCCTAGGCTACCTGAGTCAGGAACCCCTTCCTTACCCCCAGCCAGCAAGGCAGCCTTGTCATCCATGCTGGAGTCCAGGGCTCAGGGCAGGAGATGGGAAGCCAGGGCAGGGATGCAGCTCTGCTCCAAAGCCTTCCTGTCACTTCTGAGGATCCGTCCGGAGTTTCCCAAAAACACGCCAGCCCTGGGTGGGCATTGGGTCCCGAAGCGTCTTGGAGATGGTCCACCCAGGGGTGTGCAAGCTCTGGGTCCAAGTTTGTCCTTCTTTCCCTGGGGAGGGCTGCTTCCTGCCCCAGCCCTCAACTCCAGAGAAGTATTGTCCTCAAGGAAAGGTGGTCTAAATAAAGCCAGGGACTCACTCCCTGCACCAATCAGCAGCGCCGCTGCCGGTCTGGTCTGGGCGCGGGCTGCGCAGCTGCCGGGAGGTGGCCGTCGGGACGCGGGCGCGGGCAGAGCAGTGGTGCAGGGTCTCCGCATCGCGCCGCGGCTGCAGCCCCGCCGCCCTCAGCACTGCTGACTTGGCCCCGGGCGGGCGACGGCAGGCGGGGAGGGAGGGCGGGTGGGGGAGGCCTGCAGCAGCCCAGGCTCCAATGGCCCTGCGCAAGGAGAGCCTGGCAGCCAGGGCAGAGACGGCCCTGAGTCAGCGCTGGTGCATTGGGGGGGTGTCGCCGGGAGCCTGGGAGCCAGACCCACAGCTATCTTGGGCCACGCAGGGCACCCTTCTGCACCCCTTCGTGCAACCCCCACCTAATTCAGAACCAGCGCCAGCCCATTGCGCCCCGCAGCATGACAACCTTCTCATGCACCCAGCCCTGAGACACGGGAAGATGGGGAATTCATTTCGCAGCCCAGCACAGATCCCCCAGATGTAACAAGGACCTGACCTGTGTGCCCGGCTGTCGGACGCTAGGGGATGAGGTGCACGGTGGTGGTCACCCCTTGCATTTCCTGCCAGAGAAAGCCCACAAAACACTGGCCCTCATGTCCTGGGTCACCTCCCAGAGTGACTTCCTGTACTGCTGTCCGAGAGGGGAAGGTGGCCAGAGCTGCAGGGGCTGAGTGCCCTCCCAGCCCTGTCCATTCCTGCCGGGGTCATGTCACCTTGGCTGCTGTGCTTTCTATCCCTGCCACCGTGACGTGGTCACCTTGCCCAGACAGGGCTGGCCTGAGGGCAGGAGTCTCTCGCAGCGAAAGGCAGCCTGCTGTCCCTGCAGTGTCAGGCTGCCAGGCTCCCGGTCACCTGCTCTCGCACACAGCACATCTGTGGTGCTCCTGTCTCACTTGACCTCCTCACGGGTGGCCAGAGGCTAGTGGACACGGCAGCATGCTGGGGGCCAACAGTGGCGTTTGCTTTGCTGCTGTCCACAGCAGGCCTTCCTTTAGCTAATTCCAGATGGGAAAAATGCTCATCTGTCACCCAGGCTGCAGGGGACACAGTAGAAGTGTGTCTGCCCATCATGCCAGCGCTGTCTCTTGCTTCCCATGTGAGGTAGCAGACACTTTTAGCCATGGATGAGGGGGAAACTGCAAGCCCAGGGCCACACAGCCCATCGAGGCTGGGGGAGGGACCAGGGTACGCTGGTGTCAGGCCTGAGGACATACAAGTGAAGTCCCATCGTACTGTGTCCCACGATATTGACCTCAAATGACCCTGCTGCGGGGGGACCGTAATGACACCTTTGGGAGCACTGAGCTCAAAATCAATTGTACCCAAGGATGTTCATGTGGAAAACTGAAGTTGCTGCAGATGAATGGGGAGAAGTCAAAGATAGTTTTAAATATACAGGAAATGTATTAGAAAATGGAGCCAGAGAAAGGGGTAAGAGGAAACTCCTAATTTTGGGTGGGGGGCTTCGGTGTGCAGTTTAAGACCTCCTAAAATATTTGTCTCCCAAATAGGTGTGGGGATGAGCGCCTCACACCCCAAGCAGCTTTAGGGCCCGCAGCCCCTGTGGAGCTCGGCTGGCTTCCTAAAGACCTGAGTGCTGTCTACACAGAGAGCCAGGACCATGCAGGGCACCCCTGAAGTCACATCCTCCGCCAGCTCAGCTGCGATGCCAGCTGCGTTTCAGGGGCTTGTGTTTGTATCTGAGAGGACCACTGCACGTCTTCTGAGCAGATGTACTGAGAGACCTGGAATATTTTAGTCAAAAGATACTTGCCCCTGCCACACACGCACTTTGGGAGGAATCACAGGCGGTTAGTCCTTTAGAGCCTGGGGCTGCCTGGGCGGATGTCACCCTTGGCAGCTCATGGCATCACCTCCGTGCAGACCTGGACCTCACACTGCGTGTCTGGGGGTGCTGTGCCCGTAGCTGACACCCATAGAGGCAGCAGCTTTAGGGAAGCTCTCTGGTTGGGGGGGCAGGAGGAGTCCCTGCACCCTGTGCACCCTGGTTCAGCCCTTGCTACCAATCAGGGAATTCATCTTGTTATTAAATGCTGCAGCCTTGGCCCCTGCGGCCACAAATCATACTGTTTCAAATTTCCCTCCAAATCTCATCTGAGTAAATCCAAGTGTGGGGGGGAGATAGAGATAGATGCTAGGTAGATAGATAGATAGATAGATAGATAGATAGACAGATAGATAGATGATAGAGAGAGACAGAGAGAGAGAGGCCCTCAGTGAAGGCAGCCTCTGTATCCCAAGGGTTCAAGCCTGGCAAAGAGAGCTCAGATCCGCCTTCTCCAGCCCAATTCCAGGTGGCTTAAAGAGCCAGGCAGCCAGACACGCGCCAGACTCACGCGGTGGCGGCACGATGACAAGCACGGCGCTGGAACTCATCAGTAAGTCTGCGGGGTCCAATGTCCCCCCCACATGTGGGAGAGAGAAAGTCCCCAAAGTGAACGTCCCAGGGTGCTTGGGATTTGTCTGGGGCTGAGTGCTCCCCAGTCCCAGGTACCTGGCAAGCCAGCTGACCAGACAGCCAGCCAGCATCTCCTTCCTCCTCCTCCTCCTCCTCCTCCTTCCCCTCCCCTCCTCCTCCTCCTCCTCTCCTGTCTCCTGCCAGTACTGCTGCCACGGCTGCTGCGGCTCTGTCTGCAGTCACTTGAAGGAGAAAGATTTCGCAGTATGGCACTCTTAAAGCTGCAGCGTCCAAATTCTCCTTCAAACCCCAGTGTCCCCGGCACCAGCCAACTTACCGGGGTCTTCGGAGAGGGTGGATGGGTGAGGAGCCTGGGCCGCAGGGGCGGCTCGTGCAGCGCGGCGGGTGGGGGTCAGACTCTGAGGCTTGCAAGGGTAAACTGCACCGCGAGCGCCTCTGCAGCGAAACCAGGTTGCGGGGACTGCAGCGGGACTGCAATGGAGTAGATATATTTTTTTAAATCATAAAACCCCACCATGATTCCCTCCACAAACTTATATTCTTTGCAGTTTAATTGAAACACCAGGTACAAAGATGAAACCAACACGAGAAAGAACCTCCCTCCTATTTTTTTTTTTTCCAAAAAGAGTTGAAACAGCATTTTAAAATTATTTTTAAAGGTACTCCCTCCCGTGAGCGACTGACTCAGCTTTCTCTCCACGGCGCTGTTGAAATCCATGTGGGAAAGAGCCGGGTTGGATGGAGTTCATGGGGCCGGAGTTTTTGCAAGTGCAAGAGGAGGGCCCCAGCCTCTCAGGGAGGAACGCATCTTAAACCCAAAGGAAAGGGGACCTGTCCGCCTCTGCCTTGGAGCAAGGACACTAGCTGATCCGGCACCCAGAAACCATCACGCCCTCCTGGGAAGTTACCTCTCTCTGCAGCTCTGCGGCCGCCGTCCTGCCTGCCCGGATGCTGGCAACTCAGACTGTGCGGGAGAGGCAGGACCCAAAATCAGAAGTGTCAGCTCGGTCCCCGCATGGAAAGGGTGCCAGGAGCCAGCGCTGCAGGCAGCGGCGGCGGGCTGGTCCTCCCCTCCCCCAGTTTAATTCAAACCCCGACTTTGCAGGGCGCCCACTCCTGTGACACATCTCCAGAGAGCCGCCTCCCTCCCCGCACCCCCCACAACGAGGTCCAAGCTCTGCTCTACATCCCACATTTGCTCACCTGAAGGTGCTTTAGTTGCAAAAAAAAAAAAAAAAAAAAAAAAAAGAGAGAGAGACTCTGCAGAATCCTAAATCTGGGAGAAGGATGGGATTTGTGCAGAAGTTTGAGAATTGCATCTTGGGACCCAGGAAAAGGCAGGGGCAAACCTGCTTGGCTTCAGACAACTCGGACACCGTTACTCCCTTCCACAAGGACGGAGGTTGGCCGGGGGCGGGGGGAAAGAATAGGAAAATTCCTCCCTGTGCACTGGCAAATTCTCAACACTGGGAAACCTCTGTTTTTTGAGTTCCCCGAGAAAACACCACTTTAAAGGGCGTGTGCATGGAAGGACAAGGCCACTGCGTGTCCATTTTGTCGTGAAACGTCTGCGCTTCCTCGAGTTCCTGCCTCTGCCTCTGGGCAAGCCAGGATCACCTAAGAGTGAGATGGGAATTGCATCGGGAAAGTTCCAGGAGAGAGAAGCACTGGAAATGCAGCTATGGTTAAAGTAGCACATGCTGGTAGAACCCCGGAGACTTGCAGCACAGAGCAGGCAGTGGGGGAGGGGGAAGCAGGTACTCCCAGGTTCTGAGTTTGTTACGAGCTCAGAGTCCGAGAAAGGACGACAAAGAAGAAAGTGTGCGTGTGTGTGTACACACATGCGCACATCTCAGGGTAGTGGGGCTAAAGCTGCCTTTCTAAATCAATTGTTCAAAAAGACCGATTGCATCAGTTTCGCATGCGTTCCATTACCGAAGGCAAACCAGGGAGTGACTTGGACAAGGAGGCCTGGGACACAGCCACGTCCGCTGCAGTGCATGCACCACAGCCATGCGGGCACCATGGCACCGTGGGCCCAGGCTGGTGCTGGCTGCCTCGCCCACCTTCCTCTCCTGTAGCCTTGGCCAAGCAGTGGCTTTGTGCTATGCTGGAGGACAGAGCTGAGGTCTGGCCACCATCTGGCTGTCTCCTGTCCTCCTTGTCGCACCCTCCCGGGCTGTGGTGGTTTAGAAAGGCTGCAGGCTCCAGGGGACTCAGGGTGAGGGGATCCCAGAGAGCACACAGCCCAATCTGCTCATTTCACAGAGGGGAAAATGGAGCCTGAGTGACTGCAGGACCTCACGAGAGGTCACCTGGCCAGTAAGAGGCAGCCCTGGGATTAGGATTTGGGGCTTCACAGCTGGGCCTGGTGGTGCACACCTGTAATCCCAGCACTTGGGAGGCTGAGGCAGGAGGATTGCCTGAGCTCGAGACCTTGTGTCAAAAAAAAAAAAAGAATTTGGGGCGTCAGGTCTCGCTGTGACCTTGCACCTCTCTAGGGACCCTTTGCGTGAGTGACTGTCTCTGCCACTTCTTCATGTGACCTTGATGGTCACCTCTCTGCTCCACCACTGCCCCCCCCAGCCCCAGATGACATCCAGACTCAAGCCAAGGAACCCCAACTCTTTGAAATCAGGAAAAACACCAAGTAGTTGCCTTGTAGCCAGAGGCAAGGCCGGACACGAGGCCAGCCGCAGGTACCTCGGTGAAGTTCCCTGTGAATTTGATACTCAGGATGTCATCTGGATTAGTCTCTTTGGGGCGTCCTAACAAATTACCACAAACACAGTGGCTGAACACAGTGAAAATGTATCTTCTCATTTCTGGGGGCCAAAAGGCTTGGGGGGGGGTTTCCACAAGCCTCGTGCTGCCAGCCACGTAGATGCATCTGTCCTGCCTCTGTCCCTGCCTCCTCTGTGTGTCCTCTGACCTTCTCTTCTTTATTCTTCTATAAAGACTCGTTGGATTTGGGGCCCATCCTAATCCATGGTGATCTCATCTTCCAATCCTTAATTTTCCCCCCTGAGGTCTTTAATTTCATTGTATCTACAAAGGACTCTTTTTCCAAGTAAGGTCACGTTCACAGATTCCAGATGGACATCTTTGGGGGGGGCATAATTCAACCCCCTACGTCTTCCAATGGAAGTTTTCATACGAGAACAACAGGAACGAAATGGGGTGGCCCCGATTCTATCTCGGGCCTTTGAGGTGCCATAACACGGGCCCCTTCACTTATGAGAAGTTCACGGATGTAGGATTCCTGCTTTCTTTCTAGCTCTTTCTGTATCCTTTAATCCTTACACCGCCCTAGAAAGCAGAGCCCTCATCGTCAACCCCAACCCTATTTTATAGTTGAGGAAACTAAAGCACAGAGAGGTCTGGGTGACACTGCTTGTAAGGGGCAGGACTGAGGTCACATGGCACCAGAATTTGTGCTCTTTAAACTTTTTTTTTTGAGACAGGGTCTCACTTTGTAGTGCAGGCTGGCCTTGAACTCATGGCGATCTCCTGCCTCAGCCTCCCGAGTGCTGGGATTACAGGCGTGTGGCACCACGCCCAGCCTGAATTTGTACTCTTAGCCTCACTTTTGCCTAATCATGCTGGGGTTGCTGATTCTTCTGTCTCATCCTGATGCCATTGATTTTCTGACCAACCCACACCTTTGGTTTTTGTGTCTTTTCTGGTACTTTTTGGGCATCAGGGGACGTGTGCTCTGGGCTGACCTCCCACTGGGCTCCCCTTGGCATCCTTGCCAGGGACGCCTCTGCTGTCTCCACTAGTGTGAGGGAGGGGATATCTGTGTAGCTCAGCACCCGAGGTCACCCGAAGAATGGCAACCCCAGAAATGGACAGAAATAAAGCATTCATTTTTTTTTTTTTTTTGTGGGTACCGGGGGTCAACCTCAGGACCTCGCGTGCCAGCAGGCGCCCGTGCCACTGAGCGATATCACTGGCCCTTTTTTTTCGTATGTGGGTTCCGGGAGTTGAACTCGGGCCCTCCCGCTTGCCAGACAGGAGCTTACGCTGCTGAGCCATCTCACCAGCCCCAAAGCATTCATTTTTAAATCAAAAAGAAAGAGAAACTTCAGGACAACAGTCGTCCTTTGGACACTGTGGCTTTTTCAGGTGCTTGCATCTGACCCCCATTTCCCATGCTATGTTTTGACAAACCTGGGGACCCTTCCCTCTCTCCAAGAGCAAGTTCTAACGTGTGTGAAATTTCTTTCTAGTCCTGAAATCCTTGGAGCTTTGGCATGCAAATGACCCTGTCAACTTAGACCTTGATAAAAAATAATGCATGCAGTCTCCCCGCCCCCCCAGGAAGCAGTTGGCACCCCCCGGAGGCAGCAGACCCCACTGTTCCTTATATGGGGTTGACATCTAATAAGCCCACTCTCTCTTTTATTTTCAGTAACAGCGGGAGAAAACTAGGTTAAACCTAGGAAAGCGCTCTGTCTGGAAGTCGCTCTAAAATATTAGCTCCCGAGTTGACCCCAGGAGCTCCCCCTCTTTAGGACAAGGCAGAACCCCGGAAAGGCTTCGGACCAGGTCTCGCTAAGCCTCGGGAGAGTCCCTGGATCTGAAATCCCCCGAAGTCCCTTGGCCTTTTGATAGAACATCTGGATGGGACGGGAGACAGCGGAACGCGGCACAGTGGCTTCTCTTTCCGGATGAGTAATGCCTTCTCCGGTGACCTCAGCGGGCCTGGCCTTCCCTCCGCTGGCTCAGAACCACAGTGGCCAGGGAGGGGAGCAGGATGGCAGCGCTGGGCGTCAGGAGGAGACAAAGGCCTTCCCCGCATGAATCACAGTGATAACGCTGTGAGCAATGCATCCGCATCCCGGGCACAGGGCTGACGAGGCCAAATGCTCTGTGTGAGTAGTCAGAGCCTTTCCACCCCAAACAGGCGAGGTGTCTGTTTTTGTTTTTTTTTTTTTTTTTGGTGCTGGGAATCGAACTCAGGACCTCGCACTTGCCAGGCAGGCGCTGTGCCGCTGAGCTACATCCCCAGCCCAAGATGTCTCTTCTGCCTGTGTCTTCATCCTCCACTACGGGGTGCCTCTGTCCATTCTGGGTTTTCTCACCTGCTCATTTTATGCATGTTTATTGAGCACATGCTACACACAGAGTGGAGGAGAGACACTAATTCCATACACGCTGGGCGGAGTCTTCGCTGCTTGCCCTTTTCCCTGACCTAGCCTCCCTGAACCCGCCTCCACAGTTGTTGCTGTATTTTGCTGAGATCCTGGGGGTCACCTGGAGTCTGGGGACACTCTTCCCAGGGTGGCCGTGTTTAACAGAAGAACGAAGGCCTTTGGACTGCAAAGGAGCAATGAGTGCCCTTTCAGGCCCTTGTAGGCCAGAATGGGAGCAGTTTTTATGGCTGGAAGCTTTCTGGGACCCTCTCCAGGCAGATCTGTGCCTTCACCTGCTGCTTAGACTTTGCTCCTGCCCAGGAGTGGCAGCTGTGTGACAGCCCCCAGTCACACCTGTGCCGTGGCCCCTGCGATGCCCCTGAGTGGCCCTCAGTGTCCTTTTGTGGTTCTACACTCCTTCAACTCTGTCTTGGGATAAGGCACAGAGGCCTCACCACAGCCATGAGGCTGCAAGGTCTGGCCAATGCCCACTGCCCACTGCCCATGCCCACCCATGGCCTTGTCTTGGTCACATCTTCTCCTGCTCACCTCCAGCAGTGCTACCTCCTTTGGGGTCTTTAAAATACCTCTTGTCACCAGGCGTGGTGATGCATGCCTCTAATTCCTTATAGGCTGAGGCAGGGGGATCGCTGCAAGTTCAAGGCCAGCCTGGGCTACACATTGAGTTCAAGGCCAGCCTGAACTACATAGGAAGAGTTTGTCTTGGAAAAAAAAAAAAAAATTTAACAGTTCCCGTAGCTTGGCATTGGCCAGTGTCTGGGTCCCTGGCTCACCCGTCAGTCCCCATGTTTCTGTCTCCTCTGGAGATGACAACTCCGGAGGGCGCAGGCCTCTCGGCATGCCCGGGATAGTGTCTGCCTTCCAGAGTGGACAAAAGCATCGTGTGCACACTGCAGGCTGCGAGGAAGATGGCTGCTGTCTTCCCATGGCCTTTGGTTTCCACACTTGGCTTCGTCGTCTGCTCGGCTGCTGTCACGGAGTGCTACACACTGGTGGCCGAGACCCCGGACATCTGTTCTACCGGGTTTGGAGGCTGAAGCAACACTGTCCTGTCCCCAGGCCCTGCTCCCTGGCTGTGGGCGGCTGTGGTCCCTCAGCGCATCTGGGTCCTAATCTCCCTTCAAGGACGCCCATCGTATTGGATCAGGCCCAACCTAATGATCCCGTTTAATTTAATTAGCTCTGTAAAGCCCCGGTCTCCGAATACAGCCACCGGCTGAGGTAATGGGGTTCGGGCTTCTGTGCGTGCATTGGGGGTGAAGGGCACAATTCAGCCCCTAGCAACACCCCGCACCCTCTGGCTCCCCTCCGACTTTGGGGCCCAGCTTCTTGCCCCTCAGTGACCTCAGTCCCACCATTGCTCAGGTGTCACTCACGGGAGGGCTCTGCTGGATCCTGTTTCCCCAGCCTTGCTCGGCCACCGTGCCACGCTGCAGTCGCCTCCATTTGCTAAGTGCTGAGGAAGGGCCCACGGAGCCTATGAAACCCTCAGCCTTGAACCCCGCATTGCCTGCAGGCCTCCTGACTCCCTGCACGAAACAGGAGGGACCCGAGCTGGCGCGGGTCACATGGAGGGACCCGAGCTTGTACAGGTCACATGGCTGCCCGGGGACAAGGAGATAAAAGGAGGGGACTCAGAACGGATCCTGGCTCCAGCTCAGGCTGCGAGCTCTAAATTTTGTGTACCCACAGATTACCAGGGTACCTTGGAAATGAGTGGGGGCTGGGGGTATAGCACTGGCGTAGCAGGTGCACAAAGCCCTGGGTTCCATCCCCGGCACCAAAGTATGGATAGACAGACAGACAGACAAGACAGGTAGATGGACAGACAAGCATGCTTATAGCAGTCTATGGGGCAATCTATAGACTGACAACCATGAAAGAGACAGAGAAATTTTAAAGAGTAAAAGAAAGCTAAAAACATGGGAACTGTAGCAGGGTGTGATGGCACATGTCTGTAACCCCAGCACTCAGGAGGCTGAGGCAGGAGGATCACAAGTTAAAGGCCAGCTTGGGGTACACAGAGTTCAAGGCCAGCCTGGACTAAACAGTGAGACCCTGTCTCAGAAAACCTCAACAATAACAACACAAAGCAAAAACAAACAACCTGGGAATCTGGGCCCATTTCATATTGGTGACAGAAGAAAAATTGTTTGGTTAGGGCTGGCAGAGTTAACAAAATTGCAGGACTTCCAGATAAACAATGAATTACTCCTTAAGCCAAGCATGTCCCATGCAATATTTGGGATAAGTTTTGATTTTTAAAATCGTGGTTCTTTTGGCCAGGCGTGGTGGTTGCAAGCCTATAATCCCAGCATTTGGGAGGCTGAGGCAGGAGGATTGCTATGACTTTGAGGCTTGCCTGGTCTACATGGTGAGTTCAAGACCAGCCTGTACTACACAGTGAGACCCTGTTTCAAAACAAACAAAATAAATTAAAGTAAAATAATGTTTTTTATCTGAAATTCCAATGTAACTGGCATCTTGTATTTTATCTAATCACTGCAGGTTTACTGTGTGCTTGTTTTAAGAAGACCAGCGAGCATAGAATGCGTTCTAGAGATTTTCCTCCCAAACCGGCAAAGTGGACTTGATTGGTGCCCGAGTAACCCTTTAGAAGAGATGTCACCAGTAACAACTGCGAGAAGGACAGAGATGGAAACAAAGTTTTAGACAGAATGCAAGCTTGTTGCCCTTTCACTTAGAAACATCCCAGTGGTCAGTGATCTTGGGTTGTCATGGTGACTCCTGAGTCTCTTCAGGGCCCCTGGCCCCTCCTGCTTTCCTGTCGGCCTCAGCATGCGACTTCATTCTCCCAGGCACCTCGTATGGACTGCAAAAGTCACCAGCTCTCCATCCATCACATCGATATCCCCAGCAAGAAGCAGGCATTAAGGGGAAGAAAAATGTGCAGAAAGCACGAGCCAGCCCTCCGACCCCTTTGCATACATCCTATCTGCTAACTTCTGCTTGTACGTCACCGGCAGGACTTAGTCACGTGGCCATATCCAGCCGCAACGTGATGTTGTCCGTGACCTTGCCGCACCGAATACACTGGAGAGTTTGCTACCAAGGACGAGTGGAAGGGCTGCACGAGCAGCCTCGCAGGACGCGATGGCCTCTGCCTTGTAGACCAGAAACTCAGCCTTTGTAGTGGAGGAGAACAAGGGTCTGCTTTTTAAAAATACAGGCAATTTAAATGCGTCTGCTATTTTATTTTACTGACTGTGCTCGTGACAGTGCTCAGGCATCGAGGGCACACTGTCTTATAATAGTGTCTTATAACAGTAATAAAGTAAAGTGGCAAATTGAATTTGTTATATAAAAAATCTAATTAAAGAAATGTTTTAAAGGAGAAGAGTTAATTCCTTGAAGAATAAATTCTTGGTCTCTGTGGCTCTCCCTACTTCAGCCTTAGGCTGTTATTTCTTTATTTATTTTGTTTTTTTTGAGACAGGGCCTTGCTATGTAGTTCAGGCCGGCCTTGAACTCACTACGTAGCCCAGGCTGGCCTCAAACTCTGGGTGACCCTCCTGCCTCGGCCTCCCAAGGGCTGGGATCACAGGCGTGCACTGCTGCGCCTGGCTAGGCTGTAATGTAAAGCAGGCTTTGCCCGTCTTGGTATGTGCCAGGTGTGATGCCAGGATTAAGGACAGAGGGCAGGTGAGGGGTGCCTGTCTGTGCCCATTCACCGCAGGGATCCAGAGACTGGAGTGGCACCACCCTTGGTGAGCAGGTTGGCAAGGAAGGGGCTGTGCCGGGCTGCAGGGTTCAGGCGAAGGAGGCCCAAAAGGTCATTGATATTGCAGATGACACTCACCCCAAGGACAGGACCGCCTTGTGATGCGCCCGAGGGCGGTACAGCCTTGTATTAACTGCTGGGGCTCTGCACAGAGAGGTGGCTCTTGAGCACCGTCCTAGGCCTCCCAAGGCTGCTCAGGGCTTCTTGTGAGCTCCTCGAGTTCTTAGGGTATTTGCGAAGCAACATTCTTTTTTGGTTTGTTTAGTTTTGGTTTTGGGGCTGGGGCTGGACCTCAGGGCCCGGAGCATGCTAAGCATGTGCTCTACCACTGAGCTACACCCCCTGCCCCCAAACTCTTAAAATACCCAAAAAAGGAGCTGAGCACCCATGGTGCACACCTGTAATCCCAGCACTCTGGGAGGCTGAGGCAGGAGGATCTTATATCGGAGCCCAGCCTGGACAACCTAGTGTCTCAAAAGAAAAAATAAAAAGGCTGGGAATGCAGGTTAGTGTGAAGGCCCTGGGTTCAGTCTCTAGTACTGCAAAAGGAAGGAAGGAAACAAGGAAGGAAGGAAGGAAGAGGGAGGGAGGGAAGGAGGAAGGAAGAAAGGAAGGACTGCCATGAGTTCAAAGCCAGCCTGGGCTTCCTAGCAAAACCCTGTCTCAAAAAACAAAAACAGGGCCGGTGATATGGCTCAGTGGCATAAGCGCCTGCCTGGCAAGCGCAAGGTCCTGAGTTCAACTCCCGGTACCCACATAAAGGAAAAAAAAAACAAAAAACAACAAACACCAAGGAAAAGAAAGAAAGAATTCCTTGCTTGCACACAGTCTTCTCGTCATTAGAACGATGTGTAAGGGGACATCCAAATGGGACTTGGGCTCCACACCAGTGAGGACTCAGTCTTCAGAACCCAGCGATCCCAGCTCCGGAGGGAGGTGTGGACAACCCCGAGACTGGCCAGGTGGGGCTCCTGGGACCGCTGGGCATCCAACAGCTCAACATCTACTTTGAGGTAGGAAAAGGATTCAGCAAATTTGCAGCCAGAAGGGAGGTGTCTTAGCCAGAGGGGTCAGTGTCTCGCCCCTGTCACCCCTGTGAGGAGGAGCAGGAGGGGCCCAGCCCACCGTGGAGAGAAGTCAGAGTAGGCACAGGGACTGCCGGTGGGGACGGCGACAGCCAGAGGAGTCTGACTTGTCTCTTTGTCCCTGCCCGTGTCCGAGGTGGGGACTTACGGGGACACAGTGTGGTTTGGGGGAGTCTCAGGTCTTCCCGAGGGGACCACGTGCGGGGGGGATGAGCTCTGGAGGTGCTGGGGTGGCGTGACAGTGACATGTTTTCCCGGAATGGCAAGAATAGGGCAGTGAGGTCCTCCAGCTGAAGCAGCCTCGAAAGACCTTCCCAAGCGTCCCAGAGACGAGCTTTAAAAACCCGCCACACCCAGTGAGCAGCCTCACTTATCCCCCGAGTGTCCCCTGCGTGTGTCTCCATCCTTCCCTGCCACAAGCCCGGAAGAGGCCACCAGGATGGGGGGGGAACCAGCTTGCGGCTGTCTCCATCGGGAGCTGGTGCTGGGGAGAGGCTGTAACTTGGGGTGGAGGAAGCTATTTGTTTTGCACCCTGAGTCCCCTTGTTTAGCAAAAGCGTTAAAAGTACCTGCCAGGGTTCATCTCCCCACTGCAATTAGCACCATTAGCACATGCGCTCATTAGGGCTCCGTGTGTACTTCCTATCTAAATTCGTGTTTACCAGAGCTGGCTCGGGTGCAAGCTCATCAGCGTTCTTCAATTCCTTCAAGCACCAGGAGCCTCCTCCCGGAACGCACGACAGATAGGGAGCTCGTGGGGGCCTCGACCGTGGGCGCTTCGTTCTAGGAGAGTCGCAAGAGCCTCATGGTCGCGTTCCCCCGCGTCGAACACTGTGTCAGAGACTGTGGGTTTCGTCCTCCTTTTGTGTTGGATCCGGGACCTAAATGCACGCTGCAGCCTCGTGCTAGAAGGCAGAGTGCCCGACCTGTGCTCACACGGAACCAGCTTTCACCATGAAGTTGCAGGTGGGACAGGTACCGTGCAGGCTCCGAGAGAGACGTGCAAATGGAGGCCACCCCTTGGCCCTCGGAGAGACTCGGGTATATGGGACATGGCCTTGGCTGCTGTCCCACCTCTGATAGGGGTCAGCCATGGCTACAAAAGCTCCCTGTGCCTAACCCACCCCGGACAAATGCAGAAGCCAGGCCCGGTGGCACAGTCCTGTAATCCCAGCACTTGGGAAGCTGAGGCAGGAGGATCACTGTGAGTTCAAGGCAGCCTGGGCTACATAGTGAGTTCAAGGTCAGCCTGAACTACAGACTGAGACTGTCTCAAGAAACCAAACCAAGGAAAGCAAGCAAGCAAGCAAGCCAGACAAATGCAGGAGGACCAGGTGGCAGTTGGGCTCCTAACCCCAGGGGATAAGACAGCCGGGGTCCCCTGGGTTAAATGAATCCCGTGTCTCTCAGCTTCTCCCTTCCAGGATGCTGCCACCAATGTGTATTTTTAAAAGTAATCTTTAAGAATGTTGGTAAAATGTACCAATACCATTTATCGATTTGATGATTTTTAAGCATATGAGAAAGAGGCACTATGTAGTTACAATATTGGGTGATTATCACCGCTATCCATCTCCAGAACCTTGTCACCTCCCCGAACAGCAACTCCATGCCCGTTCTGCACAAATGTCCGCTCCCCTCTGCCCAGCCCCTGCACTCAGGCTCCGCTTAACCATGCTGGCTTCCTTTCAGCTCCTCCTGCCTCAGGGCCTTTGCACTTGCCGCCCCTCCCTGCAGAGCTCTTCTGGTGGCTTTTGCATAACCAGCCCCCTTCCCTCTAGTGTCATCAGACATCACCGCCTGGAGAGGCCCTGGCCAGACACTCTTCTGCAGCCCTCGGTTTTATTCCTCATGGCGCGCTATGTAATCAGTCACTGTTTACAATCAGTCTCCCTTCCACGCACGCCCAGCTGCAGTGGGACACGAGCTCCTGAGAAACAGGCCCTGTCTGCTGCTGGCCCCTGAGCCCAGAACAGCTGTGCTGTTGGGCGGATACCCGGGGGCACCTTACCTGTGTGTCTAGGACTGGAGCAGCGGGAGGGCACAACACATGTGGGGTTGTCCCCTGCTGTGACCCCGAAGCCACTCAGGAATGGCCGACTCAGCAGAGGCTCCCCAAGCCCTGGCCCTGGCCCAGGCCACTGCAGTGTCAAACAGCGATGGGAGGCTGCCATGTCTCGTGAGGTCCTGCTGGCCAGTGTCACAGCTCCCCTGTGGGTGCCCCATCCTTCTGGACCCCAGGCTCGTTCACCATGTGGCTGTGCCCAGCCTGTGCCTCCACTTGGCTCTAGGACCCGAAGCAGCGCTCGCTGCAGTGCCGGCTGGGGCAGCTGCCAGCACTTTTATCTTTGCACTTCCTCTGCCAGCCAGGAGCTCGTGCCTGCGTCTGCCTTGGGAAGTTTAAGGCCAGGAGTGGTGAACTTGAGGACAGGTGCCGCTTGCTACATTGCTCAAGACCCCCTGTCCTGGCTGCCACCCGGGCCAGCTGCTTCCCAGCCCTCCCTTCTCTACGTCCCCTCCCCCGGGAAGTGGCCAAATACAATCTGGGACTCTTCCCCCTGAGATCCGGCTCTGTTGGCAGCGGCCATAGCAACTTGTCCCTTCACCCAAGGATGCCACACACCCCTTCCAACAGAGTCGCATGGACACACACCCCTTCCAACAGAATTGCATGGATGAAGGAGACCCCAGCCCCTGGACCTGGTGACTCTGGGTCCCCAGCTTGTGCTTTGTTCAATGGAAAGTTCTTTTTTTTTTTTTTTTTTATGTGGGTACCGGGAGTTGAACTCAGGATCTCATGCTTGCCAGCAGGCGGTGCCACTGAGCAATATCACCAGCCTTTTTTTTCCTTTATGCGGGTACCGGGAATCGAACTCAGGACCTTGTGCTCACCAGGCAGGTGCTTATGCCGCTGAGACATATCACCGGCCCTGGAAAGTTCTTTTTAAAGGGTCTTTTATTTGTCCCTTTGGGTGTGTCTTGCGGGACGGGTGGGCACTTTGGCCACATCACACTCCCAGTGCATCAGATGACAGTTCAACAGTGCATGGGGACAAGTAGGAGTCCACATGCGACAGAAGGAGACTGGACTCCCTACCTCGCAGCATATACAAAATGCCGCTAAATGTGGGGCTGGGGTGTGGCCCAGAGGCAGGGCACTGGCCTGTCAGGCACAGGCACTGGGTTTCATCTCCAGCATCACAAAAACAAACAAGCAACACAAACTGAAAAGTAAGAGCCCGACTATGAAAGTCTTAGAAGAAAACGCAAGCATAAATCATGACATTGGATCAGGCAAAGCCTCCTTTGTTACGATGCCAAGCGTACCAGCAGCCAAAGAACAAACAGATAAGCAGGGCACCATGAGGATTAAAGGCTTTGGCACTCCGAGGGGCACCGTCCAGACAGTGAAAAGACAGCCCACTGAATGGGAACAAATTCATATAGGTGTGAGGAACTTGTGTTTAGCATATGTAAAGAACTCTAACAACTCAATAAAAAAGACACAACCCAATTGAAAAATGGGCAAAGAATCGGACTAGATCTTTCTCCAACAAAGGCGTACAAATGGCGAATAAGCATCGTTAGCCTTCAGGGAAATGCAGATCAAAACAGCAATTAGACCCTCTTCATGCACACTAGGATGGTGATAATCAGAAAGTCAGATAATAACAAGTGCTGGTGAGGATGTGGGGAAATTGGAACCCTTATGCTCCACTGCTGGGAACAGAGAGGTTCAGCCACTCTGGAAAACAGGGTGACGGCTCCTGGAAAGTTAATGTAGACCCTGCTAGTCCACTCCCAAATATTTACACCCAAGGAAGATGAAAACACATGTCCACACAAAAACCGGCCCATGAGTGTTCATAATGTACCATTCCTAAGAGTCAAAAAGTAGAACCAACCCAAATGCCCATCTAGGGATGAACAGATCAACCAAACATGGCACGCCCATGCCGTCAGACATTATTTAGTGATACAAAGGAATGAAGCGCAGACACACGCCAACATGGATGAGCCCTGAACATGTTACACACACACACACACACACACGCTTGTCCCTATGTAACATACCTAGACACAAGAGGCCACACGCTGTGATTTGTTTCCATGAACTGTTCAGAACAGGCAAATCCGTGGAAAAATTGGAAATAGATGAGCAGTTTCCAAGTGTGAGGTGTTGGAAGAGAAGGGCAGCAGCTGGGGACGGGGACAAGGTTGGGGTTCTTGTTGGGGTTGTAAATTCCAGTGTGGTGACGCAATGCTGTGACCATCCTAGAAACGGTGGAGTTGCACGTTTACGTGGCTGAATTGTGGAGTGAATTACGCATCTATAAAGCTGCTCTAAAAATTATGTATGAAGATCCTGCATAGCCCAGAAGCACTGAGAATCTGTAATCCATGGCAGGCAGAATAACGAGTCCCCAGATGTGACCAGGCCCTGATGCCCTGATTGTTACTTTCTGAGGCAAAGGAACTTTTCAGAAGCGACTAAGGGTATGGATGCTGAGCCGGGACCTTATCTCGGATCACAAGTGTGACCCAGTCTAATCTACAAGAGCCACTAAAGGCCCAGACCCTTCCCCACCAAGTCAGAGAGCTGTCCCTGGACAAGGGGGAGCCATCGAAGCACCTAGCCTTGGGCAGTGACCAGGATGTTGGGGGAGGGGCCACAGCCACAGAACTTCAAGGCTCCTGAGTCAGCAAGGGAACAGGGCTTTCTGTCCTAAAACCACAAGGCTCTGAGTTCTGCCTTGAGCAATATGGTTGAAGTCCAGACACAAGCAAGAAAGTGAAGCTGGGCGTGGCAGCCTACGCTTGTAGTCGAAGCATTCTTGGAGGCTGAGGCAGGAGGATCCCAAGTTTGAGCTCAGCCTGGGTGGCTTAGTGAGTCCCTGTTTCAAAGTTAAAAAGGGCTGTGGGTGTGGCTCAGTAGGAAGGTGCTAGGAAGATGAGGACAAGGAAAAGGAGGGGGAGGGGAGGAGGAGGACGACGATGAAGGAAGGGCGGAAGGGAGGGAGGGAAGGAGGAAGCAAGGAAAGAAGTCTCCATATAGGAGCTCAGTCCCGACCCCTTATTCAGCCCAGCGAGACCCAAGTTAGACTTCTGACCTTCACAACATGAGATAATAAATCTTTGTTGTTTAACTGTGGTAAACTGGCTGATGTTAAAAAAAATGCTGAGATAAAGAAAATAGTTTATTCTGAGCGAAAACCAAGAGACTCAGGAAGATATTGCTCCCCATGAAGGAGATTACACAGCTTTTACAGTCCCCTGAGAAAGCAGTGGGTCATCAAGCAGGTGGGGTACAGAGAGTGTTGAGCCAGGTGCGGTGGAGCACACCTGTGATCCCAGCACTCTGGGAGGCTGAGGCAGGAGGATCAGAAGTTCAAGCCCAGCCTAGGCAACTTGGCAAGACCTTGTCTCAGAAATTACAAAGGGCTGAAGGGGATAAAGCTCAGTGGCACAGTGTCTGCCTGGCAAGCGCGAGGTCATGAGTTCGACTCCCGGCACCAAAAAAAAAAAAAAATTACAAAGGGCTGGGAATATAGCTCAGTATACAATCTCCCGGACACCCAAAAACAAAACAAAACAAAATCAGACATAGAGGCTGACCATGTGGCTATCAAAAGGGACCGAAACCACCTTGACTTCCAGGTCATTTCCTCTCTCTGCAAAGTCTCTGTGCTCCAACCAGCAAAATCCAAACAATCTGGGGGCCCCTGAATACAAATTCCATCTCTGCGGAGAACTTCAGCTCCCAAGTGTTACAGCCACAGTGGAAAACTAATCTCTTGCTACTTTGTGCAGCCCATCTTAAAAAATGAAAAAAGAGTGCTGAGGTCTCCGGAGTCTGGGGATGAGAATCCGGGACACCTGTTCCCGCCCTCCCCACCCCGGGGACAGCCGAGGAGGCAGGAGCGGAGCCTACGTAGGGAGCCGTGCCCGAAAATAGCAGCTGCACCGGGGTTTATTTCGAACTCGAAGACATCGGTGAGTCATTCATGGCTCTGGGTTTCACATTCCAGGGTTGTGGAGCTCTCCGAGTTAGCCCTGAGTTCTGCCTCCCCCAAGGTTAGGGACCGAGAGGAAAACCCCCAAATAAACAGCTTCATACACAGAGCCCCAGGGGCTTCCTTATCCAGCACGAGAGAAACTTACAGACATGGGTCACAGGACCCCCTTCTCCCTGGGACATCAATCTTTTCCGGCTTCCTTCAGGAATTTTTTGGCACCCCTGGTCCCTTGTGGCCTGGAGTGTACCAGAGCTGACATTCACACAGAAATGAAAAAAGATTCAGATAGGCGAAAGCACAGTACTGGGTTTTTGTTTATTTGTTTATTTTTCCAGTACTGGGGATTGAACCCAGGGCCTTCATGCTGAGCTACATCCCCATTTTCTCTCTTTTTAAAAATCTGAGACAGGGTCTTGCTAAACTGCTAAGTTGCCCAGGCTGGGTTCAAACTTGCCATCCTCCTGCCTCAGCCTCCCAAAGCACTGGGATGAATGGACATGGTTTGGGATGTTGGTTTTGGGAGGCCACACTCTCAAGCCCAGATGACTGGGGTTTAGCAGGACCAAATTGTTTCATGATGGAAAGAAAACAAAGCAACTGCCCCTCACAGCACGGAGGCGGGTGAGACGGAGATGAAGATAGGCGAGGAAGGAGGCAGAGAACGCATGCATCTCAGCGTGGTGTGACAGCAGAGGCAGCAGTGGCTGGACAGGGGTGACACCGGGCTCATGCTGTCTTCAGCCCCCACCCCAACAACACCCAGTAAGGGGGGGTGAGGTGGGTACAAGGGCATTTTCTTGGTGTGCTGGTTACAACTGAGGTGCTCTGGAGATATCTTTAAAAATACCTTCAAGGTCACAGAAGGTCACCCATGGTGGCTGCATAGAGATCTGGGACGTGTCCCTCTGTGCCTCTCACCCTCTGGGGACCTGTGCACCCCATCCACTGCTTTCCTGGGCCTGGCTCTCGAAGCCCTGTTTCATAGGGTCACAGCATGTGGGAAGAGCTCCAAGTCCTGGCATCACCCGACTGCAGGTTGGTGACGCCTGGCCCGGACCCTCCTGCCCCCTTCCAGCTGTGGAGGTGGCCCAGAGGGTAGCAACTTGCTCCCCACAGCCACCCCAGATGGCACTCAGTGCGGCCTAAATCCTTCCTGAGGCTGAGACCCCCCCCCCAGGACCCCAGATGGCCCCAGGGCTTGGTGGTAGCAGGGGCCTCTCAGCTCCCTGGCCTTCCTGGAACCCCCCTTGCTCAACATCCTGTGTGGTAACCCTGCCCAGTGGCCCTGCTTCGTTCCACCGGGCACTGCCAAGTTCCTTTTGCTGTTTCCTGACGCTCCCAGCTTGAAAGGAGCCACTCCAAAACACAAAACCGTGGCCCATTTTCACTGTCCTGAGTGGCCCAGTGGTCTTGGGCAGAGGTGGCCAGGCGGTCTTGGTCCCTGGGTGGGCATGAGGCTGGGGCACCCATTTCCCGGAGGTGGCCCCAAGCAGTCTGGCCGGCCAAGGCAGCAGAGGTCCTGCCTTAACTAGCCCAGGCCACTTGAGCTTTGCTGTGAAAGGGACCACCCAGGGAAGAGCGGACATCCGGAGCACCGACAGAGCTACAGAGCCAGAAGAAAAGTGGGCATGAGGTGGGACAGGGTGAGGGTCACCCACTCCTATGGCACCATAATGGAGAGGGACAGACAGAGGACAGGCATTACCATGTGCTGAGTGCTGGGAGGGGCCGCTGACCCTGTTACTCCACCTACACATACCTGTCACCACCCAGAGAACCCCCGCTACATCCCCCCTCAGCCTCCCAGAGGGCCGAGATTACAGGGGCCGTCTTTGTTCAAGTCACACAGGTAGACGTCTCCTTTCTCAGCCTTATCATCTGCCGGACACCTGTAGGGGAGGTATTCCCATTAAGCCCACTGTACAGAGAAAAGACAGTCCCCGGCCGCAGGGACTATCCGGTGCGGGATCGAGGCTGTCTGGTGGGGCCGTGGCAAGAGTGTGCCCGGCCCTTGAATACCACCCCTGGGTGTTGGCGATGGGTTGCACCGGGCCGCTCACCCACAGATGGGGGTTTAGGGTTAGGGGTTTGGGCTGGAGAGGTCAGGTAACTTGTGCCAGTCCCCAGGCAGGACCAAAACCAGGCTGCGGGTCTCCTCCGCGACACAGCCCTGTCCCTCGGCATCTCCGGGAGCGCGTGCAGTTCCGGGAACAGCGCCGCGACGGACCGAGCACCCAGAGACCGGAGCCGCGGAGTGCGCCCGAGAGCCTCACGGCGAGCCCCGCCCTCCCCGCTGACGTCACCTGTGGGCGTGACCGGCTCGCCTCGACTCCGCCCCTCCGCGCGCCCCCGGCTAGCGGCCACTGCGCGCGCGCGCGTCCTTCGCCGCGGGCCACGGCGCGCGCCCGGGGGCCCTGAGGCCGGGCAGGCTGGGCCCCGACGCGGGCCGGACTCGGACGCGCGCACCCCGAAGAGCAGGCGGCGCGGGCCCCCGCGGATGAAGTAAGCTGCGCTCTGGTCGCTCGCTCGGACGCGACCCCGCGCTCCACCCACACCCGCGCCCGGCCTTCTTGCACGGCGGCGTGGGGGGTCGCCACCGCGGAGCCCGGCTGGGGGCGTCCCTAGGGGGCGGCCGGGGCCCTTCCGGAGTCACCCGAGGTCCCCGCACGCCCCTTTTGCTAGGCGTCCTACAATGACGTCCAAAGATGGAGCTCTGTACTTCCCCTGTGGGCTCTGCTGAGCTGTGGCTTTGGCCCTCGCTTGCAAACAGCGTTTCCGATACACAGATCCAGGGAGTGCCTTCCGGGAGGTCAGCCTCTCTCTGAGCCAGAAATAGGATCCTGGACACACCAGAAGGCCAAGATCTCTGCCCTACTTCTCCCGGGCCATGGCTCAGGACAGGTAGCAGAGGGCAGCAGTGTCGAATGGGCACATTTTAATCTCTAGCGTACGTTCTGCAGCGAGGAATCTGGGCGGCTGGTGGAATTCTGAGCCCACGAGGCTCATCTGTTGGTAAATTTGGGGAGCACCAGATAAACGGGCTGTTCTTGGCAGCAGCAGAGCTCATTTTTCAGACAGCTCGTGCTGTAGGGGTTTCTTTGAAATACAAGACTGCTCAACCAAAAGCTGCACTCGGTACACTTACGAAATTTGTTTTTATCCAAAGATCGGAGTTTACTAAGTTACCATCTGGGCGGTTTGGACCACTTCAAAAGGAAACAGAAGAGTATCTTTATCATCTGTGGCCTAGTCGCTACTCCATCTATTTATGGAATCTGAACAAGGCAAAACGTCATTGGCTGTAGCCAGACCCTAACTGCCGCACCCCGACCTGGCCAAGAGCAGGTGTCTGGTGTTGCTCTTTGCTGTCCCAAGTTGGGGGTCAGTGACGGTGGCTTGCGAGATCTCTTAGCACTGTGTCCTGCCAAAGCATTTTTGGGTGCATCTAGCTCTGGTTTATTCCAGCCAGACCTTAAAATGAGTAGGTTGTCTCCATTATACAGCTGGAGAAACAGGCCCGGGGCAATTAAGTGAAGGGCATAGGGTCACTGAATTAGAGGTTCACCCTTTATACTTGTTAGTCTCCTGGGCAGTTGCTAAACCCTTACTAAGGCCTGAGGTTGGGACGTTTCAATCACGGCAACATTGTCCCCCTTTACCATTTTGTTGGTATCGTGTGAGGGTCCAGGTAAGCTGTCATGGACCATTCCTTGGCATTTTTGCTGTTGTAAGATGTAGTTGTTCCAAGATGCTGGCGAGAAGAGCCTTCTTTCATGATGCTAGAGCGTTCAGTGCCGGAAGCTAACATTTCTTGAGTGCTTCCTGTCTGCCAAGCATTGCGCTAAGTGCCTCACGAGGATTACCTCCCCGTGCGCTGGTGACCGACTGGTTTTCCTGTTCTGTAGTGGAGGCACAGAGTGGTGAAATAACTTATCTGAGGCCACCAGGCTGCTGAGCGAAGAGTCGAACCAGTTCTCTAGAGACTGTCCCCGGGGTATTCCAGGTTTTACGGGATCAACTCGGGCTTCCGAGCGTGCAGTCTTCGTGGAGTCTAAGACGGTGTTTTCAATTCCGCTGTGGGGGGACATAGCCACCCATTTCATAGTTAGGTGGCTGGCTTGCCGCGGAACCAGGCTGCTGATAGTCTAACCCTGTCCCCTCCAAGGTCTGGCCGTTAGAGGGTAATTTTACCCCTCTGCACCTTTATTTCCTCTCTATTTGTGCTGAATGCGGGGTTGTTTAGTACCCGCCTCACAGAGCGGTGGCAAGAATTAAACGGTGTGTCGTGTGTCAAACTCTCAGCCTCGCATAGGGCGTCTGGTGAACCCCTCTATAAATAGCTCTTATTATTAATAGTATTAGAGCGAGTCGTAAGCAGCTGCTGATGTGTGCAGGGCCATAGCGCTCTGAGTCCCCTTCGCGTCCTCCCTCTGTGCCGTCATTCCCAAGCAGGTCCCTCGTATACAAGGTGGCAGTGGGACTTAATGTGTTTATCTGTACAAGTGGGATTTATTCACTATTTTTCCTCCCAGTAAATGTTTAGAGAGAGGCTTTTCTATGCCAGGACCTAGAGGTATTGCAGTGGGCAGGACAGACATGAGCTCCTGGCACTTCCTCGCTGAACTTCCTCTCTTGGGAAGAGTGGCACACAGTTAGCAAGGCAAATGTAATCACCAGTGCGTGTCTGTTTCAGAGCTCAGTAGAACAAGGGCAGGGCTGGAGAGTCACAGTGTAACAGAGTAGCCTGAGAAAGCCTCACGGAGCCACTGACATTTCCTCCAAAAGCTGAGCTTGTGAGGAGTGGACCACGTGGCTGTCAGTAGGGGTAAGTAGGCCAGGTGGAGGGCCAGCAGGTGCAAAGGGCCTGAGGCAGGAGGATGGGCAGCTGGAGCCCACAGAGAGGCAGAAGAGTGGGAGGCAGGTCAGAGAGGTGCTGGGCAGGAGGCCAGGAGGCCAGGACGCGTGACCCCCTGGGATGTCTGAACAGAAGAGTGACAGGACGCGACCCACCGCACGAGATCACCTTGACTGCGGTGCTGAGGCTGAACGGTAGACACGGGGTGGTTAGAATGTTCCTGATGGTGATCCAGACAGTGGCAGTGGTGGCGTGGGGGACCGTGGCGAGAAACTGCTGCTTTCCCGCTGCAGTTTGAAGATAGTTCAGTTCCAGTTCCAGTTCAGTGGCTGACAGATCACACAGCCCCGAGGTTGGGGGCCTGAACACCGGGAAGGGTACAGCTGCTGCGTACCGAGCATCGGGGAAACTGCATTTGAGGCCGGCTGGGGAGTGAAGCGGCTCAGTTTTGATGCTGTTAAGTCTTTTGGCGTCCAACTAATGGTCAGTTGTACCAGAGTAACGATCGATTGTACCAGGCTAGCGCTCGGGAGGAAAGTCCAGCACGTCACGCATAGTTGTGCCCCGGTGAATGTTTAACAGCTGGCTCTGCCAGGTGAGGGTTGGTATTTGCCGGGGTTTGGGGTAAAGTTCAAGCACATCCTGATAGAATGTTTTTACCTCCTAGACACAGTGGCTATGGATAATATCAAGAGCTTAGATGATAGGGAAGGGTCATTAAATGATTAGGAGGTCCTGAGTTTTGTTTATTACTTTTTCTTAAAATTTTTTTTGGGGGGAGGAGTTGAGACAGGGTCTCATTATATAGTTCAGGCTGGCCTTGAACTCACTATGTAGCCCAGGCTGGGCTTGAACCCATGGCAACCCTCCTGCCTCAGCCTCCCGAGTGCTGGGATTACGGCTGTGCACCACCACTCCCAGCTACTTTTGTTTTTAATATAAATTATTTAATTATGCACTAATATAATTTCATTTTTAATAATGGCTGTTTAACAGCTGGCTTCAAAAATTCCTGAAAATTTATCAGTCAACTCTTCTACGTAGATACACAGTGGCTCTAGCACGTCCTTGATCCTGGGGACCCACAGTTGGTCCCTAAAGAGGTGTACGTGACAGAGACATAGCTCAGTGGTCTAGAGAGCATTCCTAGCATGCACGAGCCCTGAGTTTAACCCTCAGTACCACCAAAAAAAAAAAAAAAAAAAAAAAAAAAGGATGGGAATGAGGACTCTTCTCATGTACTTTTTAAAAGAACATACTCACAGGCTGTGATTCGAAGAACGCTTCCCTCTTCCTGCCCCACACTCCAGAGGCAGCATCAGCAAAGGCTGGGGGGAGGGCAGGAAGGAAGCAGGGGACACCAGCAGCACCCTGACCTTTTCCCCCAGTGCCCTCCTACTGCCCGCCTGTGCTGGGCACAGGCTCAGAGCGGCTTCTCCCGTGCTGACTGGAAACTGCTGTGCTGGGACAGCTGTGTGGCACTGGCCGCGTCTGCCTCTCCCACTCAGGCAAAAGCAAGGACAAGAGCCATCATCCGTCCCCAATCCCCCAGCTGGCCAGATCAGGCTCCCCACTCCTGGAATGGTTGCTTGGCTCTTGTGTAACAGGTGAGTCTGCCAGTGTGGCCTCAGACTGGAGCTGGGCAGCCCTGGGTTCCAGGACTGGGCACTGGCACCCACAGTTCATTCTGAGTGTGGGGGAGCCGGCTGCACAGAGCCTCTCGCCTCTGCCCGGGAGCCCCCACCCCCACCCACCCTGCATTTTGGCTGGGCACAATACCGGCTGGCTGCTTGCAGGAGGGTTGTCGCAAATGGAACTGTGCCCTCCACTCCCAAGTCTTCACTTCTGAGTGCCCCTTGTTCTTAATGTATCATCCCGTATTTCCCCACCCTCAGCGCACCCCTTGCTCAGGGCGGGGACCCCTTCCCTTGGAAAGCACAGGATGAGCGGCTGTAAAATACACGGATGCCCTCGCCCGTTTCCCAGGAGAAGAAGCCGAGGCCCCGCCAGATTAAGGACTTGTTCAAGCTTGCATGGTGTCTCGGGCCTGGACAGAGGGACCACATTTTTTAGTTCCTAACCCAGGACCCTGGCCTTGTCCTACAGCATCTCAAACTTGTCACTAAAGGTTTTCGGATTGATTTCTTAATTTAAATAAGAGAGAAGAAGATTCATGGTTGGTCATTCAATGACGGCTTCTAGGCTTTTTGGGGTAAACTTCAAGTCTGCAGTTTTGGTAGATTTATTTTACAGTCTTCTCAGGGCGGGGAAGGTGGCCAGAGAGAGAAACAAGGGCTTCAGAAAAAGGCCTGTGGGGTTCGGGCCTCTGCAGCAGAGGCGGCAACCGCAGGTAGTTGGCCGGTGCCCCTACCTTTGCCCAGGACCTCGCCTCTTCCTCCTGCTTGGGGGAGGACTAGTAAGAGGGGGACAAGCAGGCGTAGACCTTTGTTCTGGGGGGTCCTGCTCTGGAGCCCAAAGACAGCGGAATTTATTGTTCAGCCCTCGGGGTCAGGAGGTATCTTGCATTTATGTCATTAGTGAACGCTGTATAATGATTTTGTCATATGCGTCATCCCAATTCATGCTCACAGCCCTCCCTCGTTCCGGTTGGTGGTCTCAGTTCTGTTTCACAGATGGAGAAACCAGGACTCAAATTGACCAGTTTTACCGAGGGTTTAACGGCCAGGAAGCCGTGTTGAACCTGGGTGCTGGGGCCCCTATACTGCATTCTGCTGCTGGTGAAGGAAGCCGATTACTGCCGTGATCCGGGTTCGGGCTCTGTGACTTCACAATGTATTTCCTCCCAGTTTCTTCCTTTGCAAAGTGAAAATCATCACAGAATGTGTCTCACCATGGTCAGGGGCGATTGAGACATCAGTCTAAATCATCAGCCACATGCCGACTACTTGGTCAACAAAGGTCTTATTATTTGACTCAGTTGTTATACAGAGAATTGGGCCAAGAAAACCATCCAAGGCTGTTTGGAAATAAGCCATACTTGGGTCTGCCTGGGACCTGCTGAATCAGAGCTGCACTGTCTCAGTGATGAGAGTGGGGACAGGGGACAGGCGTAGTGATTTTTCACCCCCGAGCACTGGGGATTGAATCCAGGGCCTCTTGCATGCTAAGCGGTGCTCCATCTCTGAGTTGCATCACCAGCCTTTTAAAAAAAAATTACTATTTTTATTTTGAGACAGGGTCTCCCTAAGTTACCCAGGCTGGCCTCTAACTTGGAATCCTCCTGCCTCAGTCTCCAAAGTAGCTGGGATCACAGTTGTGTGCCACCATGCCTCGTTTCGATGTGTGCATGTTGGTTCTGAGTCCCGCTTGGCACTCCAGAAGCTTGGTACTCCAAGTGTGCACCTTGGACCTGCGGTCAGCACCTCAGGTCCCTCCCCTGAGCTTCTGTCTTAGAATCTGAATTTTTTTTTTTTATACGTGGGTACCGGGAGTCGAACTCAGGACCTCGCGCTTGCCAGGCAGGCGCTTGTGCCGCTAAGCTATATCACCGGCCCAGAATCTGAATTTTAAAAGATCCCAGGAAAGCTGGGCCTGGTGGTGCATGCCCGTAATCCCAGCACTTGGGATTACAGGAGGATTGCTGAGGATTGCAGAGTTTGAGGCTAGCCTGGGCTACATAGTGAGTTCAAGGCCAGTCTGAACTACACAGCAAGACTGTGTCTCAAAAAAAAAAAAAAGATACCAGGAAAGTCAAATGCATGCGAAAGTTTGAGCAACATTTTCAAGTGTAAAACACTGGTAATAAACACGCACACACACACACACACACACACACACATCCCACCTATGATGATACGCTGACTTAGGAAAGGACTATTTAGCAACCAGGGTAAGCAACCGTGTCAAAATAGCTGGTACTGTGTGTGCTTAAGGGAGGGCTGGGGACGTAAGAAATGAGGGTGGCTGCCCGGGCCAGGGCTGGTCGGGGAGGACTATGGCCTTTGGAGCAGGAAGTGGGCTAAGGAGAGGGCAGAGGCAGTGTGGCCCTGGCGCCATCTGTGCAGACTGTCCGCGGTCTTCGTGGGGCAGGGTGCTGGCCTCGGGCTCCCCCAGCTGCCCACCCGCCACTGTGAGGCTCCCGAGCTCTGCCCTCGTACCAGGCACTGATCAGGAGTTTGAGACGCGGCTGCCAGCTGGCGCCTGCTTCTCCTCTAGGCTGTTCTCTGGGCTTCAGATTTCTCCCTGCCGCTCCGCTCTCCCGCACTGACCTTGCGGCGTTTCTTTCCCTCTGGGAGGGGGGTCGCCAGTGAGAAAGAGATGCTCGCTCGAGGGCCAAGAACAGGGACCAGGAAGCAGAAGAAAGGGGAACAGCCCGGGTCCGTCTGTGCATTTGGGAGCAAGAGCAGCTAAGGAGAGCGGGAGAGGAAGGGTGGGGGCCTGGCAGGGTCCTGTGATCACGGAGAGGCCAGCTGTCCAGTGGACACTGGGGCAGGCACCTACAAACACGGCCTTCATCTTGGCTTGGCCATAACTAGGGCCACCTTGGAGAGGTGGAGAATGGGAGGGCGGCTGATGTCGAGAGGCAAGTTCGGTCCCCTCTGTACAGGGATGGTGGGCAGCAAGCTGGCATTTTGTAAGTCCACTTTTCCTTTCTAACCTCGATTTCCCTATCTGGATGACAACCTGCTAAGGCTGTTGCTGATCCTGTTAACCCTCTGCCAGGTGGCATGGTGGCATATGATGATGCCGTCCATCACTGTGGCTCCTCCTTCCCTCTCCTGCCCCAGATGTGGCCCGTTTCCACCACTACTTCTGACGGCTGTGGTGCCAACCACGGTGCCTTCTCGCCTGTCTTCCTTCTGTCCCTTCCCCATAGCCCAGCCTCCATGGTGAATGGGAGACCTGAGGTTCAGGGGGGTACAAATCGGCCCTGGGTACAAACAGACCCTGCACAGAGGCCAGAGGAAGCAAACACTTGAGCATTTGTGACCTGCTCAGAAGTGCCAGCTGCTCGGAATCAGGCGGAAACCAGGTGGCACGGCAGGTTTGTTCCTGGTGGCTCATCAGTGCATGAGCCCCATTTCCTCACTGTGGAGCTTCATGCAGCTAAGCCTTAGCTTTGCCATCTGCAGAAGGGGCGACTGTAATGGAATCCGCTCCATGTGGCTCTTCAGGGCTCTTCAGGGCTCTCGCGTGGCTGCAGGGATACCTAACGCACCGCGGTACATGGTTCCGTATTGGGCACACAGGAGACCTAAACGTTTGCTGCCATCATTAGTATTCCATCATAACCACTACTAGTACATGGCGCTTTAGAAGTGGCAGACAGTGGCCCAAGCATATTCTAAACATGAACTCATGCTGGGGAAACGGAGAGGCAGCCAGGTTGAATAACTGTCCAGGTAGGAAGGAGTTGGATTGGGATTCAGAGTCAGGCACTGAGTTCCAGAATCCGGTTTTTTCCCCTTTTGCAGTGCTGGGGATCGAGCCCCAGCATCCTTGCCCAGGCCAGGCAAGTGTTCTACCTTTGGCCACAATCCCAGCCGCAGGGTCTGTCTTTGACCTCTAGCTGAGCCCTTATTAGTAGTCATTTTGTGTGTGGAGTCCAGTGGACATGGGAAGAGCCAAGCAAGGGGTGAGAAGATGTCACATTCTCATGCCACTCAGCCATCACCTGAGGCCACCACTCCTGGTCAGTCAGTCACCTGACTGGTCCACTCTCGTGAGTGACACTGGCCAGGGTCATCCAGTGGATGCTCCAGTCTCGGCCTCCCTGGCGGCATCTCTGGTGGCTTTGCCACTGCCCAGGCTCTTGGCAGCAGAACAATCCGTCTCTACCGCGTGGCCTACGGCTTTCCCAGGCGTAATCCCTGTTTACAGGGCAGGCTCCCTATTGCTGACTGCCTGGCACAGATGCCTCACTGCCCGGGAGGGAGGGGAAACCACGGGCCTGTAACATTTTCCCAGGAAACTTGAGTCTGGCTCTCACCGGGCAGGAAATGTTCACTACCCTAGACACGCGTTTGCTTTCCATCCCAGCCACCCGAGCGCATCTGATCCTTTTTTGTCCCCTGCCTGTTTTTCCCACGCACTGCAGGCACCTAGGCCTTTGGGAGATGCTCACGGTGGCCATGTGCGTGGCCCTTGTGGGCTGCCTCCAGGCCCAGGAGCTCCAGGGACACGTCTCCATTGTCCTGCTGGGAGCCACTGGAGACCTGGCCAAGAAGTACCTGTGGCAAGGATTGTTCCAGCTCTACCTGGATGAGGTGGGAAAGGGCCACAGTTTCAGCTTCCATGGGGCCGCTCTGACAGCCCCCAAACAGGGCCAGGAGCTCATGGCCAAGGCCCTGGAATCCCTCTCCTGCCCCAAGGACACGGCACCCAGTCACTGTGCCGAGCTCAAGGACCAGTTCCTGCGGCTGAGCCAGTACCGCCAGCTGAAGACAGCCGAGGACTATCAGACGCTGAGCAGGGACATTGAGGCACAGGTCAAACAAGAGGGCCTCCGGGAGGCCGGCAGGATTTTCTATTTCTCTGTGCCGCCCTTCGCCTATGCAGACATTGCCCGCAACATCGACAGTAGCTGCCGGCCGGGCCCGGGCGCCTGGCTGCGGGTTGTCTTCGAGAAGCCCTTCGGCCACGACCACCTCTCAGCCCAGCAGCTGGCCACGGAACTCGGGAGCTTTTTCCAGGAGGAGGAGATGTACCGGGTGGACCACTACCTGGGCAAGCAGGTGAGCTGTGTCTGGGAGCCTGCAGAGCCAGGTGCATAGGTGCCAGGGGACCCCATCAGCAGGGCCTGCCGCTTACTGTAGAATCAGGAGGTCCCAGGGCCTTGTGGACGCTGAGCCCCACAACGTTCCCGCAGGTGGACAGGAAGTGCGAGGGTGCAGGAAGCCAGTGGGCCACCGGTCCTTGTCTGTGGGTGCAGCCCCCTGCTCTTGCTGTATCCCCATCCTCTCGGCTTCCCGGCCAGTCTGGGCTCTGAATCCTCAGGGATACCCTGACTTCTCTACGGAGGTGGCTCAGGAGCTCTGTGCCTGGACCTGGCCTCCCACAAAGGAGGCTGTGGGATTTAGAATCAAATCTTGTACCCATCTGCCTTTTTCAGAATCTTTTTCTTCCTGAATTCTGCCTTAAGCCAGATGGCTGGTAATGAGATCTTGAAACTGATGGGGTGCACTGGCACCCTAAGCCCACGAAGCTCAGCCGAGCCCCGAGGCAGGAGCCTGGGGCACCCCTTGGGGGTGGCAGGTCAATGGCCAGTGCACTCAGCCCAGCAGCCCTAGCAGAGCATGCATGGCACCTGCGCTCTTGGGTCCACAGGCTGCTGAGCTGGCCATGTGTCAGCCCCAGGTATCTATCACCAGTGCCAGGCACTTTTATTTTCCATCCAACCCGTGCGGTTACCATAGTAACAGCCCCAAAGAACAGTCCCCAGACCAAGGCTAGTCCTGATGAGGTTTTCATTTACTGACTTCAAAAGGAGAAGAAATACCGAATGCGTCCCTTGTGTAGCTTTTCTTGCTACGTTTTTGGCACATTGAAATACCTTTATTTTATTAAAAGTTGGTAGTCAAAGAACATAGGTAATTCTCAATATGTTCTTTGTGGCTGGTAACTTTAGGTCGCTTCCATTTGGGGCATCTTTTTTGTTTGTTTGTTGGTTTGGTTTGGTTTGGTTTGAGGCAGGGTCTCACTATGTAGTTCAGGCTGGCCTTGAATTCTCAGCGATCCTCCTGCCTCAGCCTCCTGAGTGCTAGGATTACAGACATGTGCCATCAAGCCTGGCCTTGTGGGATCTTTACTGGGCTATGAAACCCTGACATGTAGGAGCTCTTGCAAGAGCGCGCGTCCCCCTTGAGCAGGCAGGGATGGCTTAGGCTGAGCCCTGGGAGCCAGCACTCCCTGGTCCGCTAGCCCTGGCAGAGCTATACGTGACGTTCTTTCTCCCCGACAGACTGTGGCTCAGATCCTGCCCTTCCGGGACCAGAACCGCAAGGCCCTGGACGGCCTCTGGAACCGGCACCACGTGGAGCGGGTGGAGATCATCATGAAGGAGATGGTGGGTGCAGAAGGTGTGTGAGTGGCCTGCACTTTGTGGCGTCGGGTGGAGTGTCGGGCCCTGTGGGCTGGGCTGGGAGGCTCTGGGCTGGGGCATGGTCAGCCTCCAGGGCCCACTGTGTGCCCTGCTCTGCAGCCAGCTGGCCCGCAGGGTAACTGCTGGCAGAGCCCTCATTGTCACTGCTGCCTGTAGGGACGTTTGGTCCGGTGACACGCTCCTGGCGTGGACACTCAAATGACTGGCCAGCAACAAGGGCTGGACACCAGCCTAGGTTTTAGGAGAGAGTGGTGGAAGCCACCAGAACCGTGTGAGGGCTTTGCATACCTCAGCGGCTGCTCGGGGCAGCCTCTGCCTGGGGGGTTCCCTGTTTCCTCCTCACCCCAGCCCTCCGGGGTGCTGTCCTAGCACCGTGGCTTTCTCGGAGGCCTTTACTGACTCTCATGGTGGCGCAGACTTGCCGTGCTGTCCTTGTCAGTACTGGTCCTGTCCCTCCCCGCCAGCTGTAGTTTCCACCTCAGCAGTGCTGGTTAAGTAGTGAATGAACGGTGTCACCCTGGGGTCAGGGGACCTGGCTATTAGGCCTGTGTTTGCCTCTAGCTGGGTGACCTCAGCACATCACTTCTTCAGCTGTGGCATGAGCAAGTTTTGTAGGTGACAGCAGCTAAGGTCACCCTGAGCTCTGGAATTCTATGATGATATCACAGTTTTTGAGCAGTGACCACATTTAAAGCATTGGTTCTTACCCAATAATAATAATAATAAATGGTAGCTAATTTTTATTGTTCTTCACTTCCCCAATCATCATAGGAGGTGGGGACTGTTACGGATAAGGCTTGGTGACATGCCCAAGGTCCCCGCAGGAGTGGGAACTGGACTGTGGGGGAGCAGGGTGGCCCCAGCGCCCAGCCTGACACAAATGCATGTTGCTGCTGGAGCAGCATTGGGCCCAGCTCGGCCTGTGGTCACCTTCTGCAGCTTGGGGGTGTCTGGAGCCCACAGCCTCAGACCTGGGGGAGGACCGGAACTTCTGTGTCTTCCTTTTCCTTTCCAACTCTCCTTTCTCATTGCGTTTTCTCTTTTTCTTTCTCCCCCTCTCAGTTATTCATCAGCCTCCTCTCCTTTCCTCTCTGAATATGTATTCAGTGCTAGAAGCTCTGTGCAGGGTCAGGGGCTGCAGCAAAGTGTAGACTCTGCCTCTGTCCCCTGGTACCTCGCAGGTTAATGCAAGGGGGCAACTCCAGCTCGGGGGCTGCAGGCAGGCCATGCTATGAGAGGCAGGCGGGGTTCAAGGAGCCAGGACTTCCAGCCTTGGTATCCTTCCGGCCTTGAAGGATACCTCGGGGTGGGGGGATGGGTGGAGGTGACACTGCCACCCCTGCTGCGGCCAGCGGGTGGGCATCTGTACCTCTCTCTGCTGCCTGGATTGGCCCTGTCCCTGGCAAGCCAGGAAGACCAGTCTCTCCTCTTGCCTTTCTGGCAGCAACTTCCTATGCCCACCGTGGGTGGGAAAGAGCGGAGAAGCCTGGAGTTCCAGGGGGCACTGCTAGCTCTGAGCTCTGCCACTTTGTCACTTTGTCCTTTTTGCTACTGCATGGCGCCTGGTTTCTCAGCAGGGCTGGAGCCTGGGGCTCAGCTGACCAGAGGCCTGGTTGTCCTAGCAAAGGTGCCTTTGGGTTTTGGAGAAAGACAGAGGTCCTGGTGGAGACAAGTGGGCGGAAGTGCCGGCCAACGTGAGCCTGGGGTGGGAGGAGCATGAGTTTGAACCCCAGGGGTTGCCTGCCCAGCTGTCCCTGCCCCTGATGGAGAGGCCCCCAGACTGTTGTGCAAGGGTTTGGTAGCAGGTGGGTTTCACTGTGCCCTTGCCCCTAAATGATGCTTTCCCACTCTGTGCCCTCAGCCCCAAGCAGGCCAGGCAGCCAGGGCTCTGCTTGCCCATCCCCGGGGTTTGGCCAGCAAAGTGGGGCCCAAGAGGGACAGATCGAGTTTCTGTTTTTCCCAGGCCTGTAGCTGTGCTGGGCCTTGGGTGTCCCAGTCCAGTTGAGAGCTTGTTTGGAAGTTCTAACGGGAGCGCAGCTACTCGTATACCCTTGACCGAAGAATGGTCCTCCTCTGTCGGGGTGGTCGTCCTCTTCCACTGAGCACAGCTTCGGGAGGGACGCACATGGGGCAGTGAGGGAGGAAAGGGACCCCTGCCTCGCCAGCCAGATCAGCCGAATCAAGCCTGGCGATCCATGGGGTGACAGATGTTGAAGCCAGATCGCCCTCACATCTTTGCGGTCCAGTCATGCGCAGGCCCAGAGCAGTTCCCGGGCTGACACACATGTGCCTGCCCGAAGGACAGGTTTTGTCTCAAGAAGTTGCCTGATGCGGTTCTAGAAACCTGAGAACAGCTCACACTGTCGCCTCGTCCTGCTTTGGACTGTAGTTCAGGCTGGGGAGAAGGACGGGTGGGCGCTGTGGGTCCCAGGCCACCCACACAGGGCCAGGCTGTGCCCTGGGGACGGGCTAGGAAGCAGGTGGGGGGGACCCCTCTGGCTGGAGGTCGGTGGCTTGGGGGCAAGGGCTACTGCGGTGGGCTCAGCCTGAGTCCCCTAGCTGTCCCCCTCTAGGCATCGGGGTGCTCCCCACTTGTCCCCTGCATGTGTGGCCCTGGCTGGCCCAGCCCCTGGGGAAGCCTAGACTGCTCCTGAGTTGAGCGGGCCAGGAGGGAGCGCTCCTGGTCCAGCCTTGCCGCAGCCCTGGGAGAGGGACTTCTTGCTGCAAGGTCATTTGGAAGCCCTTCCCAGCCCCATACACCCATATCCAAATCCAAATGGGTGACAGTGGCTTCCCGACTCCCTCCCACTGTGGGTTTTTTCCCCTTTGCTGCAGCCTCTGGCCAGGGAGACTGCTGGAGAGCCTGGGCTGCTGCTCTGCTGGGGGAGGGGACGGAGGAGGAAGCCGTCCCTCAGCCTCGGCCTCCCAGCAGTCCCTGCCTCTGAGAGCCCCAGATGCCCTGGGCGCCTGGCCAGGGTCTCCTAGTGCAGCAGCATGGGCCATAGGTGTGACCTTGACCCATACGTGGCTGTGACCCCTGGCTGGCGCCCAGCATGCAGAAAAGGCTGCGCCGGTGGAGGAGCCAGGTCTTTCCTGGCAGAGGTTCGGTCCCCGGGCTCAGGGTGCTGTCTGTGCTGCCACACTTTCCCCTTGATGTCCCTGCTGAGGAGGGTCCCTGTCCCCACCATGGGGAGAGGAGCAAGTGCTCTGTGCCTCTCACACAGGGACGGAGGCAGCAGGACCCTGCAGGTCCACAGCAGCTGTCCCGGCCTTTGGCCTGAGAGCCAGGAGGAGCCCGCTCAGCAGGGCCAGCTCCTTCCGGCCCCAGCTGCCAGCGCCGTCTGCGGGTGAGCTGGGGCAGCGCCGGCCTCCTGTGCAGGGAGCGGTGAGCAGCGAGCGCCAGCGCCCGAGCCCTCCCCTAGCCCGCACCTCTCTTTATTTTTAGTGACCCCAGAAGATATTGGTAGGGATTGCAGCTGGCTTTTAGTTGTTTGTCTGTCTGTCTGTCTGTCTTTCTTTCTTTCTTTCTTTCTTTCTTTCTTTCTTTCTTTCTTTCTTTCTTTCTTTCTTTCTTTCTTCCTTCCTTTCCTTTCCTTCCCTTCCCTTCCCTTCCCCTCCCTTCCCCGCCCCGCCCCGCCCCGCCCCGCCCTGCCCCTGCCCTGCCCCTGCCCTGCCCCTGCCCTGCCCCTGCCCTGCCCTGCCTTGTCTTGCCTTTTTTTGTACCTGTTTTTACTGGGAAAACCCAGATCTCCTGCAGCGGGGAGGCGACGAGGTGGGTTCTGGTGGAGCTGAAGGTGGTGACCTCTGTGACCTTGGCATGATCGCCTCTCTGGATGACTTTGAGGATTAAATCAGATAACTCGGAAAGTCCTTTACAAATAGAAATGTTGTCCTTCTTCCAGGTTTGCGAGGAGAGGCACCTGAGTGTTTTCACCAGGGCTGTGTTTTATGAGATGGGATAGGTTAGGATATCAAGACCTGTCATATTCTATGTCCATCCTTACCTAATTTTTCTCTCACATACACACATGTATGTGTTTAAATCTTCACGTATCGGCTTAATACATCTTTCACTGGCTCAGTATTTTTGCTCAGTTTTATTTATGCACCAGAATAAATTCTCTAATTTATTCTGTTATATAAACTCTGTAATTAGGTGTTTTGATGGTTTCTAGTTTTTGCTACTTTAAATAGTGTTTTCTCAGTTTTTGTAAAAATTGAGATAAAATTCACATGCCGTAAACATCCACCCTTTAAAACATACGACTCAGTGGTTTTTAGTATATTTACAAAGTTGTGCAGCCATCGTCTAATTCTACGTTTATGAGCATTAAAATTTTGTTTTGTCCCTCGAAGCACGTTTCTGCAGTGGAATCAGTGGGGCAGAGGGTGAAGGGTGCTCTCTCCTATCTCATCGGACACTGTGGTGTGACTGAGGGGCCCCTGCCTTGTCCTCCTGGTACCTCCAACTGGCTCTGGACCCAAGTTCATGGAGTCTCCCTCTCTCTCTTTATCCAAACTGCTCGGGCCTTTTTCTGTTCTTTTTAAATACTGCTGGGCTTTCGCCCTCAACCTTCAACCTAGGAAAAGAAACTAGGGGCCAATGTAGATCAGTTTTAGGAAAAAAAATCCGTCCACAGGAACCGGCAGTGACTAGAATACGCAGTGGCCTGTGCTCAGCTGCCCGCGTGGCCTCGTCCCCTGCCACGCCTGGCTGCCACCTCATCCCTGCACTTACACTCGGAAAAGGTGGGAGCAGAGCTGTGAGCCCGTAGATTGCGCTAAACACAGGTGCACCCCGAACAGAGAGCTCGACCCAGCAGGTCGCAAACCTGGGCTTCTCCCAGCAGGGGAAGTGCGAGACTAAAAATAACAAAGGGCCACTTGGGGATGCGCTAAATTAATGAATAGTAAGCAGATAACAGGGCTTTTAAGGACTCTGTTGCATTCTCTGCATCTAAAACTCATCTGTTTTTAAAGCTCTAACTGGCTCTTTATGCTGATTGTGTAAAACACATTTTTTGAAGTAGTGACTTAGGTGGATTGGTGGCCTGTTTCTTTCTTCCTTTTTTTCTTTTTCTTTTCTCAGTCCTGGGGATCGAAGGCAGGACCATGTGCATATGTGGGAAGTGCTGTGCCACTGAGCTACACCCTCGGGCCGGCCCATTTCCCACTGGCGGGTATAAACAACTGCACTTTCACCATGGAGGGTATTTCGGATTTGGCGGGATCCAGTTCACGCTCACCTTTGGTGTTTTCTCCAAGCCTTGGTCTCGTAACCTGCAGTGACCTTTGAGGTTCCTTTAGCCAGACTCATCACCGATTAAGTCAGCAGAAAGAACTGAGACCATCGTTGCACTTTTCTCATGAGGTACCAGCTGCTCTTCCTAACTTTGGTTTGATGGTGGTCCGGGGGTTGAACCCAGGGCCTCACACATGCTAGGCAAACGCTGGGCCCCCGAGCTGTATCCCCAGCGCATCTTTTTCTCCATGCTTTATTTCCGCATTGTCAGTGTTCCCTAGGTCACCTGGCTGGTGGCCTCTCTCCTGCCAGCCCTATAATCGTAAAGTACCAACTGGCTTCCGAGTGCCAGGCACCCTGCCCAGCCCTGTGTATATATCAACTCTCGTGGTGACGCTGCCAGAGGTGCAGCGACTGTTCCTTTTCTGTGTGTGTGACAGCATCGCTTGCCTGAGACACAGGGCCGGCGACGGCAGGGCTGGTTCTAAGCTCCAGCCGCACAGACCACACTCTGGGTCACGAGCCTGTGTTGCGCTCCTGACTCCAGCCCACCCCGAGCGGTTCTTCCTCACCCACTGAATTGTGTCTCTGTACTTCCCGGGTCCTCCACTGCTCTGGCCTCTGTCGCTTCCTTTGAATGCAGCAAGCCCTGTCTCATCGGTTTCATTACCCCAGTCCCATCTCTGTGGCATCATCTTGCAGGTAGCTGAGGGCTCCACCCCCCGGGCCACCTCTCTGGTGGCTCCACCTCCCTACTCTTAGAACTTCTTAAACACCATACTGTATGATTCACCCACTGAAATAACATAATCCAGGGGGTTTCGTATATTCACGACTGTCCTTCATCACCAGAATCCATTCTAGAACACATTTGTCATCCTTAAAAGAAGCCGGGCCGTCCTCTCAGCTGTTGTCCCCTGAATTCCCCATCCCTGGTCCCCGGCAGCCACCCATCTGCATTCTGCCTCTAGATTTGCTTATTCTGGACATATCGTTTGTGGATCATGCGATATGTGGCCTTGGCCTTTGGCAGATGTCACTTAGCATGGTATTTTCAAAGCACATCCACACTGTAGCATGTGTCAGTACTTCATGTCTTTTTATTGTTGAATAATATTTTATGGTGTGTATATACATGTGCAGTGTTGCTTATCTAAGTGTTTGGAAGCAAAAGTGTTCTGGATTTTTTTTCCAGGTTTTGGAATGCTTGTATATACATAATGAGATGTCTCGGGGATGAGACCCAGAACTAAAAACAATTCACTTATGTTTCCTATACATAAATGGTGGAGGGTTTTTTGGCTTTTTTGTTGTTTTTTGAGTTAGGGTCTTACTATTGTTTCAGCCTGGCCTTGAACTCACAGCGACCCTCCTGTCTCAGCCTCCCAAGCGCTGGGATTACAGGCTTGCACCTCCTTCTCTGGGGATAAACTTCATTTAATTGCTGAAGTCAAGAACTCCCCACAGCTCCCCTCTCTCCTCAGTCTGGTGTCCAAGGCCCGCTGCATCTGTTCTCAGTCCCTGTGCTTCTGCCAGCTGGGCCACTGCGTTATCCCTAAGCCACCGGCAGAGGCGTCCACTGCTCACTCTTTACGCAGCCCGGACAAGGCCTGGGACAGAGTCATGCACACACATTTCTTCAAGACACAGTATTCCAAAGAAAAATCTGAGTTATCCGCGCACATTTACAAATTCAACAGAGGCTGGGGCCAGGCCCCATGGTAGAGCACTGCTTAGCATGAGTAAGGCCCTGGGTTCCAACCCCAGCACCACAAGGAAAAAGATGAAAAAGGAAGAAAATGAATGATTACGCTGAACAATCCATTGTTCACATCCTGCTGACCAAGGAAAGATGTGGTCCCCTGGGCCTGCAGCTGAGGCAAGTTTTAACCTTCAGCTCTGCGGGCAAGTCCTCACCCTTGTGCCTGCTGTGGCATTGGGACCTCTGACCTCTGACCTTTGACCCAGGCCCTCCTTCCAGCATGCTCACTTCTCCTATCACCTTGTGCTCCGTGTCAGAAGTGGCTCGTGCCTACCAGGCTCACGCCGAGGTTAATACTGGGAGGTGTTTGGTGGCAAGAATTGCAGGCCGTGGAGCCGCCTTCCCGGATGCAAATCTCATCTTTGCCTGTTTACGAGCTGGGTGACCTGGGCGCATCCCCACCCTCTCTGAACCTCCATTTCTTTATATTTCAAAGTGGGGGCAATGGTGGGATCTGCTTATATGTTGTTATTGGGAGGGATCCGTGGACTGATAGTCACATACTGGTTTTTTGTTTGTTGTATTTTTCCTTTTTTTTTTTTTTTCTTTTATTAGTACATGTTTCAGCACATCAAGAGCACATCCATCGTGGGCAGCAGGTGCAGGTGCCCAGCCTGTCTTCATTCTTCCTTCTCTCCCCTTGTGTGTTGCTACAACTCCTTCCCATGATGTCTTCTTCTTGGCAATGTTGTAAAGACTTGGAAGACTGCGACCCAAGGGGCAGGGGAGCTCCGTTTTGCCTTCTTGGTGGAGCCACTTTTGGCCCCTTGGCTGGTACAGGGGGCCGATTGTCCTGCACATCTCGGGGCTCGGCGTCCCTGGCCAGAGCCACCTCCTCAGCCTCTGGTTAAGAGCAAAGCGACTGTGCTGTCCAGGCAGCGGGCCGCGGCCTCAGTTCCGGCGCACAGGGCTGAATTCAGGGCAGGTTGTTCCACCAGCCGAGCCTGGCCCTGCCCGCACGCGGCTGGCCCAAGGCTCAGGGCGGGTGCCGAGGACCCAGGGTGTCCCCTCCGAGGAGCGCGCTGGGCCTGCAGCTCTGAATTAAATATGCACTAGAAAGCAGGTGAAAGAGCGCTGGCGACATGTACGTGAGGTGTCCAGAACTGTGCCATGACCAGCCTCAGTGCACCTGCCAGCTGCTTACTTGTTTGCTTATTCATTTACTTTGCAGCACCGTGAGGGAGCCCAGGCCTCCGAGTGCCAGGCGAGCGCCCACTACTGAGCCACATCTCCAGCCCCCCCAACCCCGCTTACACAGAACATTGTCACCTCTGTGCCTCTCTCCCTGCGTTCTGTCCCGTTTCCTCTCCTTTTCGAGGCCCGATTTCCTCTTTCTGTATATGTCAGGTCCCTTAAACGGCCCACTGTTTCATTCTGAGGAGGAGTCTCGCGCTATGTCCGGGTACAGATCTTTCTGTCGCTCTGGATCTTATTTTTTCCCCCTGGTGCTGGGGACCAAACCCAGGGCCTCGTGCATGCTAGACAATCACTGTGCACCCAGCCTTTTTAATCTCTTTCTTTTTTTTTTAATTTATTTTAAAGACAACAAGTAAACATTCTCATGTATTAACAAACTCAAGCATTAGAGAATGTGCAAATACCTTTTGGAGAAAAGTATTACTCAGTATAAGATTAAGCCATGTAAAAGCTAGGTAAAAATAGAAGACTAAGGAATGGAATAGTCACAGTGAAATTGCATTTTCATACTCTTTTTATCTCTTTATCCTGCCTTCGCGTCGGACTCTTCAGATGTGTCCTCTGCTCACCAACTCAACTCTTTCTAGTCTACAAAATCCATCGATTGAGTTTCTGATCGCCAACGGTACTTTCGCTTATTAGAGTTCTGTTTATTCTGGCCATGCTATACCCTCTCTGTGGATTAAGTTTTACTTCACCACCGTGGTCATGTCTCTTTCTCACAAACTACGTGGGCGGGCGTGTGCACTACAGTGCCCTGGCTATCCCTTTGGGTGCAGGGGAGGGGGATGGGGCACTGAATTATGGTCAGATGGGCTGGGAGAAGATGTTCTTGGTGGGTGCTGCACTGTGGGAGCTGGCGTGTATCTGAGCCCCAAGTTCTGAGAGCGCTATCTGTACTGGAGACGTGGACCACAGAGCTCCCTCCTTGGAGGAGGGCGCATGGTGTGGTGGCACTGCCCTCCCAGCCCTGGTTGCCTGAGTCCTTCCTTTGGGCAGAGCAGAGATGAGCAGGCGGCTGCCACGTGGAACTGCTGCACTGAGCAGTGTGGTATGTGGCAGGGGCTTTATTGTACCGGGTGGCAGTGGGCACTGGAGTTACTGTGCTGGCCTGAGCTGTATTCCTCTGACTGCCCATCAGCCTGTTAGGATCTGCTGAAATTTCATTTCCATCCTTTTTACTCCTTCCTGTTTTCCTCCCTCCCACTCCTGGCATGTTCCCCAGTACGAGTGTGCGCGGGTCTGGGGTGACCTTCATTAGCCTCTCTTAATGGCAGGACGCAAAAGCCAGAGCCAAGTCACTTGCTCGAGATCTCACAGCAGGCAGTGGCAGTGGGACCTGGTGCACAGCTGTCCCCGAGATGCCTGCGCTGTCCCTGCAAGCCGGGGCCTGGGAGGGAGGGCGAGGCCGGGCACCGTCCACCGATGCTGCCTGGGATGAGACCTTTCCCGCACTGATCCCGAGAGGCCCAATGACCTGACGCCATCTCTCGGGGACATTTTTGTGAAGGGAAGTGGCTCCACAACACCCCCCTCTTCTCTCGTGGTTTGCTTTGTCATCCCCCCTGGCTCTGGGCTCTCAGGGCTGCAGATGCCAGGACAAGTATGCTGGGTGGGGGGTCTTGCGGCATCTTGGGGACCCTCTTGATGACGGCCCCTCCCGCTCAGGTCGTGTCAGCTTCTACGAGGAGTATGGCGTCATCCGTGACATCCTGCAGAACCACCTGACCGAGATCCTCACGCTGGTGGCCATGGAGCTGCCCTACAATGTCAGCAGCTCGGCGGCCGTGCTGCAGCACAAGCTCCAGGCCTTCCGTGCCCTGCGGGGCCTGCACAAGGGCAGCGCCGTCGTGGGCCAGTACCAGGCCTACAGCGCGCAGGCGCGCAGGGAGCTGCAGAAGCCCGAGACCTTCCACAGCCTGACGCCCACCTTCGCAGGTGCACTCGGGGTGGGCCCGTTGGGTTCGGGCTGCCGGCAGGTGCAGCTGTCCAACCCGCCTCTTTGCTTCTTGGCGGAAGGGCTGGAGGTGGGATCGGCACACGGCCGCCTTCCCCGGCCCCTGTGGCCATCTGCAGCTTACGAGGCACCTGCTGGTGCTGTCTGGGCAGCCGGCCTCTGCCTGGTGGTTACATCTGCCTCCGTGCGGGCCCAGCCTGTGGAGCTCCCTGCAGGTTTCTGCCTGCGAGAACAGACCGGGCTGGCCTCGCGGGGCTTGTGTCCGGCCTCCCAAGTAGTGGAAAGTCTGCCTGGCCACAGGTGAGGACCTGTGGGCCGATGCCCCCCAGGGCCGCCTTCGGGATGGCTGCAGAGGTTCAGTGAGCTCTGGGAGAGGGTAGTGACCACCGCGGGAGCGGCGGCCGCCCGTGGAGCTCTGAGATGTGCTGGCTGCCTCAGTCCTCATGCATAGACCCCCAGGGCAGGGGCCAGTGTCACCTCCTTGTACAGGTGAGGAGGTGAGAGGCCCGGTGAAGCCGTGACGCTAAGCCGGGCTTGGACCTTGGGCACGGGACTGGCTCTTAACACCATCACACATGCACACTCACGTGCACACACATGTGCACGTACGCCCCTTGCCATCTCCTTCCCCGCACCCTGCTGCTCCCCACCTGACATCTGACCTTACTTTGGGCATCCTGAGTGCTCCCAAGCAGGAGGGGTCCCCGTAGGACCCCTCACCCCCAGGCATCAGGATCCCCGCCCGTCTCCCCTGCACGGGACGGGACTCCTTGAGTCTCCGGGTTGCAGACCGCCAGCCCAGCTGGAGCGGGATTCTCGGGGACCTCGGGGATCTGGTGTCGCAGCTGCAGGGTGGCCCCAGAGGCTGGTTTCCAAGCACCAGTTGGGAAGGGGGGATGCCAAAGAGGTGTCAGGGGCTGGGGCCCATGGCTAGGCAGGGGCTCTGCGAAGGCCCTGGGGTGCGGTGGCCTGGGACATCACCCTCTGCTCTCTCCCTGTGCCAGGAGTCCTCGTGCACGTCGACAACCTGCGCTGGGAGGGCGTGCCCTTCATCCTGATGTCTGGCAAGGCCCTGGACGAGAGAGTGGGCTACGTGCGGGTTCTGTTCAAAAACAGGGCGTTCTGCGTCCATCACGAGAGGCACTGGGCCCCAGAGCAGAGCCAGTGTCTGCCCCGGCAGATCATCTTCCACATCGGGCATGGTGAGCTGGGCCACCCCGCCATCCTGGTCAGCCGGAACCTGTTCAGACCCTTCCTGCCCACACACAGCTGGACGGAAGTGCAGGAGCGGCCTGGGCTCCAGGTGTTTGGTCGCCCCCTGTCTGATTTCTATGCCTACAGCCCCGTGAGGGAGCAAGACGCCTATTCCATCCTCCTGTCCCATATCTTCCACTGCCGCAAGGAGTCCTTCATCACCACAGAGAACTTGCTGGCCTCCTGGGTCTTCTGGACCCCGTTGCTGGACAGCCTGGCCCATGAGGCCCCGCGCCTCTACCCAGGGGGAGCGGAGACTGGCAACCTGTTGGACCTGGAGTTTAACGGTGGCCACCTGTCCTTCTCCCAGCAGCAGCCTGAGCAGCTGGTGCCAGGGCCGGGGTTGGCCCTGAAGCCCAGCGACTTCCAGGTCCTCGGGACCAGGTACCGAGAGAGCCCACTGATCTCGGCCTGGCCCGAGGAGCTGATCTCCAAGCTGGCCAGCGACATTGAGGCCACTGCCGTGCAGGCCGTGCGGCGCTTTGGCAAGTTCCACCTGGCGCTGTCGGGTGGTTCCAGCCCCATCGCCCTGTTCCAGCAGCTGGCCATGGGCCACTACGACTTCCCCTGGGCCCACACACACCTGTGGCTGGTGGACGAGCGCTGTGTTCCGCTGTCGGATCCCGACTCCAACTTCCAGGGCCTGCAGGCTCACCTGCTGCAGCACGTCCGCGTGCCCTACTACAACATCCACCCCATGCCCGTGCACCTGCACCAGCGGCTGTGTGCCGAGGAGGACCAGGGTGCCCAGACCTACGCTGGGGAGATCTCAGCCCTGGTGGCCAACAGCAGCTTCGACCTGGTGCTGCTAGGCATGGGCACCGACGGGCACACGGCTTCCCTCTTCCCTCAGTCGCCCACAGGCCTGGACGGCGAGCAGCTGGTGGTGCTGACCCAGAGCCCCTTCAGGCCGCACCAGCGCATGAGCCTCAGCTTGCCGCTCATCAACCGGGCCAAGAAGGTGGCTGTCCTGGTCATGGGCCGGACAAAGCGTGAGATCACCATGCTGGTGAGCCGCGTGGGCCATGAGCCCAAGAAGTGGCCCATCTCGGGCGTGCTGCCGAGCTCTGGCCAGCTGGTTTGGTACATGGACTACGAGGCCTTCCTGGGATGACCGGGCCTCCTTGCCCTGGTCACTCGCAGGCCTTCTTGAACCTGCCGTCCTCCCTCCCCTCCTAGTGCCCCACCTGCCCTGTGTGTCCCTGCTCTCTGGAAGCTGAGATGAGGCCCCAGAGAGGAGAGGACAAAGCCCTGTCCCAGCCCCTTTGACAGTCACTGTCACCTGGTGTTGGGGGAAGACGCAGAAGCAGGGAGACATGGAACTCTGCTCTGGGTCAGGAGACAAAGCTTAAGAAAGGCTCTCGGCGGGACCCACCAGCAAAATAAGCCCAGAGTGACCTGAGGGTGCAGCTCAGCAGGAGAGCACTTCCTGGCATTGCGAGACCCTGGGTTCCATCTCCAGCACTACCAAAAACACAAGTTGAAAAAAGAAAGGAGGAGAAGGCTCCTGAAGAGAAGCAGGAATGTGGGGGTGTGGGAGGGGCAGGCCTGGAACTGTCCCTGCAGAGAAGAGGGTCCTGGGTTGGTGGTGAGAAGAGTGTAGAGGCCCCTGTGATGCAGTGCCCCATGCCAACCCTGAGCTGCTCAGTACCACCTCTCCTGCTGCCCCGCGCCCAGCCTCTGCACACACAGCCCGCCCTCAGGTCCTTTCCCAGACGGTTCCTGTGCTCTGCCTCTGGGTCCTCTGTCCCTTCCTTATCCCTTGCTGACCGCCAGCCTGTCCTTCTGCAGAGAGGTAACTGAGATGTCAAAAAGCTCCACTGAGGGCTGCTCAGTCTGGGGCAGGGGCCTGGCTCCCCAGCTTCTCCACCCGCTCCTTCTCGAGGGTCTCCCACCGGGAAACACTGGGTACACACAATCAGGGCATCTTGGGGTCCCTGATTCGAGAGGGGGATTATATCTTGGGGCTGCCTGGTGTAGCCACTGGTTGTAGCAGGAAAGATCTACTAGAGTCATCCTCTGGTGGGGAAGATGTGACATCAGCTGACACTGGGCCTTCAGGCATCTCTGATCCCACCGGTAGCCAGGTCTCCTGCTAGGGTGGCTGCAACTCATGGCCCTTTCTGAGGGCTCAGTTGGCCGGTGTGGACAGAGCGTGGCCAGCCCTCCTCTAACTACCTCTTGGGCAGCCTGGGGCGCAAGCCTGGTGACTTCCTGTCTGCTGGTCCCTCATGCCCCCTCCCTCACCCCTGCCTGAAACTCTGGGGGAGGAGGTGGCAGCCTCTCTGTCAGCCTGGCCAGCGTCCCCTGCTCCCTGGAAGCTGTGGGTCAACATCACCTGTTTTTCTGAATCCCTCAACAGAGACTCTGAAATTCTTTTTAAGGAAGCCAACAACAAAAGCAGAACTTCTAAGACCCAGGGCTCTGAATGGTTGAGCCCGGCATCTGTGTGGTGTCCCCTGGACTGCATCTGGCTGCACAGAGCCCCAGTATCTTGCGGAGTTTTCATTTGGCGAGGAGCGACTACTTTGGATTGTTTATACTTTCTTCCAGGCCATGCATTGAAACCAATTCTCCCTTTGCCTTGGCGACTCGTGTGGGGGCGTAGTCGGGGCTCCATACGAAGGGCACCCCTGTTCAAATCCTGCTTACCCTCACTCCCAGTGACCCAGGGTCCCAGGACATCTCTGTACCAAGAGAACTTCCCCTAGCAGAGCCAAACCCCAAGACCCAGGTAGGGAGAGGACACAGGTGGTGCCTGGGCAGTTCCACCTCTGGCCACCTGGGGGCGCCCACACACTGCCACAGGACCAGCTATGCAATACCCGCATTTCTGTGATCCCAGCCCTTGGGATCTTGGTCCCAGCCCTTGCCCATCTGTGCTTTACGTACATATCTCTTTGGTAGCGATGCTAGGATTGCTGCAGAAAGAAGGGTGGACAGGCACTGTGTCACCATTCCTGAATAATACTGAGTCACTGATGGCCCGAGCCTCAGTGTCCTATTCTTATGCAGAGGACCCAGGCTGCTCCTCTGCCCTGGGTTGGGAGGAGAGGGGCCCAGAACCGGAAGCACCTTGTGGGTGCTGTACAGACCTTGTGGACCATGATCTGCAGCGAGAAAGATGCTTCACGTCACCAGTCAGTCACATCTGTGCACAAATCTGTGTCTTAAATTTCACCAAGTTCTTCCTCTTCACAGCTGGGTACCCTTGATCTTCTGTTTTTCATTTAAAAAATGCTGTTTGCAACCCACTAAGGCGAGTTGGTACGGAGTTTGATAAAACCCAACGCTTGTCCAGCTTTCTTCCTGGTCTGGCTGCTGCAGGCCGCAGGGTGGGGTGGGGGGCAGAATGCAGCCTCCCAACCCGGCAGCTTCTGAGTCCGCCCCCAGCTGGGCCACAGGAACGCAGGGCTCTGGGTGTCAGCCTCTGGCCGGCTCAGGCAGGCAGGGACCTGGATGCCCCGGGTGGGGGAGATATGCTGTGAGCGGCCCATCTGTGCACTGCAGTAAATGGCAGAGGGGTCCCTATTCTGGGGGACCAAGCCCGTGTGCACCCCAGAAGCAATGCGTTATCCCCAGCTGTGGTTGGGGACAAATCGAGGGGCTTTCTGGGCCGTGGAGAGCTAGATTGTAATTTTGGATCTGGGGGCAAATGTTCCTGTTAACTGTGAGTAAGATAGTCTCGCCTTGATTCTCCCCACTTTTTGCCTTGTTTTTCCTCTTGGGCCCCAAATTACCAGCATAATGAGAGCTTCCTAAGGCCTGGACCGATACTTCCTACACTTCTGAGTGTCCCCCCAGGGAGGGCTCTGTGCTGGCACTGGCAGGGCTTGGCCGCCTCCTCCACGGAAGTTCCCTTGCTTCTCTCGCATCCTTCCTTTTCCTCTTCCGGGCCTGGTGGGACAGAGCAAGGGAGGGAAGCTTCCAGAAAGCCTCATGGAGCTGCTGCCTAGAGTGCAGCTTTCAGGCAGAACAACTTCTTCCCCTGCCAAGTGTGTGCAGCCCTATCGCCGCTCTGCCGGGGCATGTTTTGTCTGACGCAGCAGGGATGCCTTCCTGCAGGACTTGGGCCCGCAGCGGTGGCGTATGGAAGGAACGGGACACAGGCGTAAGGCTCTAGTCGGACCTGATTCCCGCAGGCCCCAACCTGCCTGCCAGCAGAGACACTGCCCTCTGCAGGGAACTCAGCTCAGCACCACAGCTGTCATCGGCAAGCACAGTATGTCGTGAAGCAGATAAGATAGGACAAGGAATTTTGCAGGTCCCGGGACATCTGGGGACACCCGAAAATTTACACCGGACACTTCAAGGACTCTGCCCACTGAGGTGCAAGACTTCCAGAGAACTTTGACCACAGATGCTTTTTAAAATCTTCCTGCCTAAGGTCCCCTGCCTTCTTTCCATCCCTGTTCAAGGGGCACGCTTCTCTGTTCCACACAGAAGGTCTCTTCGCCCTCTGCCTGCCTGCACCCAGGCACAATAAATTCCACACCATGTTGCCTTCACACAAGCCTGGTGGCCTCGGCTGGTCTCTCACCTCTCGCCCCGTGTGTTACAGCAGGGAAGGCTGTGGGTGAGGGAGGGCATGGTGGCGGTGGTGGTGACCCACCCTGAAGGGAGACCATAGAGAGTCCTGAATGCCTGCTGCGTCCAGATGTCACCAGCCACCTGGCCCACGAGGCTTCACTGACTCTGGCAAGAGCAGGCGGCACTTGAAAAGTGGCACCAGTGGCTCTGCTGGGGGCGTCGTCAGCCTGAAACAGCACCTGAACCAAGGCAGGCAGGACATCTTGCCGGCAACACACTGCGCTTAGGGCTGCAGCACTTTCGTTCCGGTGGAGGCGGCCGGAGCCTGAAGCAGCACACATTCTTGGAAGACTCATGTGAGAAGGTCTTCCGGAATGTCACATCCCTGGTTCTCAGCCAGCACTCAAGGTGAGGGACAGAGAGAGACTCGAAGGACACCAGCTCGCCAAGGCCAGCCCCAGACAGGAACAGCAGGGACCCGAGGACACATTTCTGAGATCCAGCAAGCCATCGGGACGATTGCCTGTGTGCAACGGGAAAGGCCCCTGGTGTGCTGGTAACAAAAACTCCCTTGCCTCAGTTTCTCTGGGGTGTCATGGGCTATCTAGCAGGCTCCTCCCAGCTTTGTCCACGGGGAAGAGCCAAGTGGAGCAGTCACCGGGGCCCACGCGTGAGGGAGGAGCCGTGGCACCCCCTGCAGAGGTCGAGGGTCTTGTTGCCACCTGGGTCGCATCTTTGCTCTCTGTGCCTCGCCAGGCAGTCTGGGGTCTGGGCCTCTGTCAGGGCGGGAGGAACGGAACGGTGACCTCCGCCCACTGCCCGGCAGCCAGCGTGTGCTGCGACTTTTCTCAGACAGGGGAACTACTCCCAGTTTTTATGGAAATATAGATACTTAAAATGTTAAAACCCTGAGAACAAATGCCTTTTTAAAACAGTTTTTAAAATACAAAACCTTTTTGTATATCAAATATAACATTTATTTTTTTGAACAATAAAATTGTTTTGCCAAAAGCTGTGCTTCGGCTGGTTCTTTCTTTGGGAGCCGGAGCACAGTGGGGCACAGGCCTGGGCTCTGCCGTTGTCCCGGAGGCAGGGGGAGGGGGAGGAAGCGCGCAGCAGTGCGGGTGTCCAGGGGACTCCCCCACCTCTGCATCCCTGTAGCCCCCTGGACTGCAGGGCAATATCCCCCAAGGTACCAGAGGGAGGCGGGGGGGCACCTTTCAGTGCCAGAAGCCATTGTCAAATCAAACTTGGGTACAGGAGTAGAGGTTGGTGCAGGAGTCAGGGACCTGCTGGCTGTCGAAAACGGCACGCAAGACGCAAGCAGGTTTAGTGACATCAGGAGGAGGCAGCAGGAGCCGTGTGCCCATCCCAAACGGGGGAGCCTCGGGCAGGGACCCTGAGCCCAAGGGTGTGGGAAAAGCTGGAGCTGCCTCCCGGCTGCAGGGGAGGAAGGGAGCACCCGTGGGCAGCAAAGGCTGGGAGCCAGCAGATGCAGTGACACCCCGCAGGCTAAGGCCCTCCTGGGAATGGGAGCCAGTGCTCTTCCCGGACACGGAGAGCTGGGGAAGATGGCACAGCCCCTTGGTTCTGAATGAGGCCTCGTGGGCTCCCTGCCGCCACCCTGAGGCCAGCGTCCCAGCCGGTGTCCCTGAGGGGCTGCTGGAGGGCCACCTGGTGTCCGCCTCCTTTGCTGAGCCTAGATGTGTTCGGGAAAGTCCTGGTCGCAGGAATGGCTGTGTGAGCCAGGTTGCTCAGGACATCAGGGTCGCCAGCTGCGGTGACTGCTCAGGCCGGGCCCAAACCAGTCAACTCAGAGTGAGCCCAGGGCCCCCTTTCTCTGTACCCAGACCTGCAGGTGTGCAGCCAGGAGCCCAGGCAGCCATCTCAGTGCCACAGGGGCCTGAGGGTGGCCATGTGCGGGCAGCACAGCCTGAGGACATGTTTGGGGGTCTCAGAGCCCTATTCCACTCTGCCCTGAGCCCCGCCTGAGGCCTGGCACCCACAAGTGTTCAATCACGTCAGCACCACGCGTGCCTCATGACATGAACACTAGTTGTGAGTTGCGGGACCCCGGAGCGCTGTCACTTGTGCTGGGAAGCCCAGCAGAGACCCCAGGCCCACCTGGAGGAGGAGAGCTCTGCTAATGTGGGGCACAGCCTAGCTTGGGTCAGGACTTCGTCAGTCCAGGATGGTGACCCTAGCTGCTTGGTCCAGAGCTCTGCAACTTTGGTTTTCTTATTCTTAATTTGAACCATTTTCAGATAAACCAGTTTTGGGGTTCAGGCTTTTTTTTTTTTTTTTTTTTAAGACACGGTCTCACGATATAGTATAGGCTGGACTTGAACACATGGCCATCCTCCTGCCTCAGCCTCCTGAGTGCTGGGATTACAGGTGTGTTCTACCATGCCTGGCTTAAATTGCAGTTTTTGAAAATTGGGGACAGACGGCACTGCAGAGGAAAGGGTTGGGAAAATAATAAAAAGAGCTTTTGGTGAGGTAATCTTAGCATTGTTGGCCTGACTAGCACACAGGGGCCTGGCCAGCCTGCCCCAGCTCCCAATGGTAGTGGAGAGGCTGGTTATGCCCACGCCCATCTTCCAGTCACCTGTCGCCTCAGCAGGAGCGAGGGGACACATCCACAAGCCCTGAAAAACAAACTCGGGTGCAGGGCCTTGCTTTCCTTGGCTCCCTGCCGCTGAAAGTGTCCCAGGTGCCTGGGAAATCCCATGGCCACCACCACCATGGCCTCCCCATCCTGCACCATACTCAACACCCTGTAAACACGATGACTTCCGGAGCTGCGGAAGAGAGGGACAGGAGAGAGGCAGGGAGGATGCCAGTGCCATTTCTTGGGCACAAGTGACCACCAAAGCTGCCCAGACACCAGTGGACTCGCAGTGAGGAGCAGAGCCCTCCCCCAAACAGCAGGACCTCAAGTGACACAGAGGCAGCCAGTGCACCAGTCAGGTCACAGCCTCCCCTCCACCCACATCTGTACCTCCTGTCTTCACACAGCAGGCCTGCAGCCCCCGGGGCACTGTCCTCACTTAGGTGTCCCTTTGCTCAGTCCCTCATCTTCCCTTCCTCGTGCTCAGGCCTCCTGCCTATGGGGAGGCAGCCTGGGCATGTCCCCTGGGGCCCTCCCAGCATCACCTCTGGGACACCTGGGGCTGTCTGGAGAAGGTGTCAAGGTGACAAGGGAGCTTCCTGGCCCCCAGCCCTTTTCCATAATGAGGGCGAAGTTCCCAGCTGGGCACATCAGGGCCTGGTACCCTGGCCACAGGTCCAGGGGGTGGGGGCAGCAGGTGGCCCAGGCCCTGTGTGGGGTCTTCTGCACCCCACCATCCCAGCCAACCTGGGGAGGGGTTGTGCGGCAGCATCAGGTGCCCTAGGCCCCCAACCCAGGCTGAATCCCTCCTCAGGGAAGGCGGAGGGCCACAGTTCCTGCTCAGCCTGCCCGACTCCGCCTCTCTCCTCTGGGGCTCCAGTTCTACCCCCTCCCACCGTCCCTTCAGGTCAGGGCTCCCCTCCCCTGGGGGCCACCCCAGCCTGTCTCCCCCGTGGGCTCTCCTCATTCCTGCATGGCAAGGCTGGGGCTCGCTGACCCACGTTCCTGGACCTTTCCTCCTGGAGCTGGTGGGAAAAGGACCCCTCCCCCTCCCTCAGAGTGGTCATGCGTTGCCTGGGGAACAGACAGCAGGGGCTCCTTCCTCCTGGGAAGTGAGTCCCAGGGACAGAAGCCAGGCAGACAAGAGGCCACAGGGCTCCAGCCGCCTGGCCTTCGGTGCCCGAGGCTCGCTCAACCCATGCCTTCCCCGCGTCGTGATCCAACCCATCCCACCTTTCTCCAACTTAAACTACCTTCAACTACATGTTGTGAGGCTGCACACCAGCATGCCACCCATTCATCTATCAATCCATCCATTCATCATCCATCAACCCATCCATTCACTGACCCATTGATTCATCCATCAATCCATCATCTATCCATCCATCCATCTATCCACTAATCCATTGATCAACCAATGCATCCATCCATCCACCACTCATCCATCACCCATCCATTATCCATCCATCCATCATCCATCCATCCATTACCCATCCATCGTCCACCTATCCATCCACCCATCCATCCATCCATCATCCATCCATCATCCATCTATCCCTGTATCCACCCATCACCCATCCACCATCCATCCATCATCTATTCATCACTCATCCATCACCCATCCATCACCCACCCACCCATCCATCCATCCATCCATCACCCATCCATCCATCCATCATCCATCCATCCACCTATCTATCCATCCATCCATCCATCCATCCATCCATCCATCCATCCATCCATCATCCATCCATCATCCATCACCCATCATCCATCCAATGAGCACAGGCATGGTGGCAGATGCTGGATCCCGGCTGAGATCAGGCAGGTAGGGTTCTCCTTTTCCACAGCAAACTGATTTGCCTATGACATCCTTCCCACCCCAGTTAGGGGAAAAGACTCCTGCCCATCCCTGTGGCCCCTTCCCTGGTACTGAGTTGGCACTCAGTGAGTGAGTGAGCCAGATCTTGCAGTGCCACCTCAGGCATTGCCTTTCTGGGCTTTATGCAGTCACCGAGGCTCCTCGAGCTCCCTGGGCTCCGTCCACACACCGGCTCCGACCCTGACCCCAACTCTGGCAGCTGATGCCAACAGGCATTTCCTTTCAAACCCAGAAGATCCCAAACCAGCGGGAGCTCAACTGCCCACAGGCCTTTCCAGCCTCTGCTGGACACAAGGAGCAAGGACCCTTGCTCTGGGTGCACCGCAGGGACCTGGGCAGAGATCACACCCTGCAAGGTCGTGAGTTGGACTCTGGAGTCAGAAAGATCCAAGTTCAAATGCGGCTCTGCTGCTTGGCATGGGACGCGGGTCAACATCACCGAGGTGAGTGCCAGCCTCCTGCTCTGCGTGGGTAATCATCCCAAGTGGGGCCCTCATCCAGTGCCCACGGCCTGCTCCAGGGGTTCCCACAGAGGACCTGGGCATTCTCAGGTGTCGCCAACTCAGCAGGGACACAGCAGGGCTCTGGGCACTTCTACTGCGGGGAGAGGGGTGCAATTTAGGAGCTGAGTAAATGCTACCTGGTGACTTCACATCACCACACAGGTAGTTATCAAGTGCCCTGCTGTGTGCCAGGCATTATGTTGGCTTTGGGATAAACCAGGCAGCAGGACAGCAGAGGACCCCAGCCAGAAGCTCCTGGCTCAGGTGATGGCAGGCTGCTGGGCCAGGACCATGCCAGGGCAGGTGCAAGGGCCCTGGGAGGGCTGCACCAATGAGACTCCATCCCGAAGAGGGTGACAGCCTGGAGCAGACACTAAGGAAAGCAGTGCTGTGAGCGTGGGTCCAGCCTGTCCCCTCTGGGCCCTGGTGTCGGCAGGCACAAGCCCCGGGCGCCCCCCCATAACTCCTGCCACCTCCCCCAGAGGCTGGGGGGGTCCTCCCAGAACCATGGGGCCAGACCTGGCCCTGCGGAGCTGCAGAATGGCCTGCGCCCCTTGGTGTCACCTGCCTTGTTGGCCACAGAGGCCTCATGAAGCCTGGACCCGAGGAGCGCAGGCTGACAGCCCTGAGCCAGCCAGTGTCCCCCAGATGCGGCTCCTGGAGAGTTCAACCCCCATGAGCCAGCACCTGGGTGGTCTGGTGCCCAGAGGCCAGGAGGAGCCTGGGTTCAAATTGGCACCAGTTTCCTGAAAGTTCCTCCGGGAGCTCTGGGCAAAGCCACTGGTCGGATGTGATAAAAACAGACCCCGCACTTAAGCAGAGAGATTCTCTTCCGTTCTCTCCTCACCTCCCTGTCCCTGCAGACAGGGTCAGCCACCGTGTGGCCACACGACAGACCCTCTGCCAAGGGAACAACTTCATAGCTGGCATCTAAAAATACGACTTGTGTCTTTTCTTTAAATAGAAAGGAACTTCAGCTGCTCCATCCGGGCCTCACTCCTGGTCCCCAAGTGGGCGTCCTGAGGCCTCACCCAGCCTCGGTGGCCCCCACGCGGAGCTGCTGTAACTTGGGGGCTGGAGCAGTGTTGGGGGGACAAGGGTGGGGTCTGATGCTCCTGAGAGACCTGCTGGGGAGGGCAGGCTCGGGGCTGCCTGGCATTTGGCCCACCCAGTATTCCAACCACGGTGTGACCAAAGAGGGGGGTCTCTCAAAGACCAGGATGGACGTCTCCATGCAGAAAGGAATCAGAGACCAAGAGAGGCAGGGATGAGGCGACCAGTAAGACCAGAATCAGAATTTAGGTGTGCTAGTGCATGCCTGTAATCCCACCACTCGGGAGGCTGACGCAGGAGGATCGCCATGGGTTTGAGGCCAGCCTGGGCTACATGGTGAATTCAAGGCCAGCCTGGACTACTTAGTGAGACGCTGTCTAAAAAAAAAAAAAAAAAGTCAGTTTCAAGGGTATGGTTGGGCACAATCTGAGCATTAAAATAAATAATGAGAATAACGCACTATAATTCTTTAAACTAGGACTCCTCAGTCCATATTCACATAAATAAATGAAAGTTTGATTAGGAACAAGACGGTACATAGTCTCAAAGTGCCTACCCAGAAAAAATTAATTCATTACGAGGGGAAGACGAGTAACTGTCATAGAAAAGCTGGCTGGTGTCACCTCGTAATCCCGGCCATCAGTAATGGGACAAATCAAGACCACGCGCCCCCTGGCGGGAGACAATGTGACTAAGCCAGCGTCAGCTCAGTGATTTTCTGCCAGAGACAAACCCTGAGGACACCAATCCAGGCTAAGCGCACCCGCAAAGGAAGTGGCTGTCACACTCCCAAGAGGCAAAGATCTGCTCCTGGGGGTGCTCAGCACTCAGTCCTTCTGTGCTGCCCCCAGCATGGGTGCTAGTAAGTGTCCTATGGGTTCCCAAGCCTCAGTGTCAACAGGAAGATTAGAGGGAGCCAGGGCCCACCTCGGCCTCCATCCGTGGAAAGCCGACTGGGGCCCCTGCAGAGGGGGGCAGCTTGGAGTCACATTGACGCCTGGGCGAGAGGTGGGAAGGGCTGGGGGGGGCTCTGCTGCTGCTGTCACCAGCTGCTACCCACTGCCACCCCATCTTACAGATGAGGAGCCTAAACCAGAGAGCCCAGGCTACTCCCGGGTCATGGCCAAGCTGGAGGGGACCCCAGCCCACTTGGCCACTCTGCCATTCTGAGAATCACTGCACCCAGAAATCATAATCAAAATATCGCGCTCTGCTCTGGAGTCCGGGGCCGAGTTGGGGCTTCGTCTGGAACAGGGCAGGACGCCCCAGGTTGACTCTGAGTGCGCCTGGGGTCCGTGTCACAGTGAGATTTTTACAACCATTTCTGCTTCTCGTCTTGGAGTTCAACTCTGAAGCCCTAAGGAGGATTTCCGGTGTCCAATGTCAGTCGGTCTAGAGGCCCTGAACAAGCCATTTGGTGCTTCCTGCCTCAGTTTCCCTGTTTGGCCATCCTCAGGGCCTCAGGCACTGCAGACCTTCATGGCATCCCCTGGAGACGCTGTCTGTCCTGAAAGCCGCCCCAGGAGTGTCCGAGGTGCAGAGCCTGTGGGATCCTCCTCCCTCCCCGCCGCATTACCCGCCCTTTAGTTCCACAGGACTGCGTTTGCTCAAGAGAACATCCTGGTTTATTCAACAAATATTGGTTAAGGACAGCAGGAGATGAGATCACTAAGGGAATGTTTACTGACCTCCCACCCCACCCACCAGAGCTGTGTCTTTCTCCACCCCGGACCTGGGGTCAGGCCTTACCATGCACCTTGCTTTGGGCCCTGGGAAGGGGGCACATGGGACTCAAGGGGACTTGGAATGTGTGTGCACCCCTGGCTTCCTTTATCGTCCCCTGACCACTGCCAGGAGCACAGGGTTTCCACCACACCTTCAGTGGAGGCCCCAGGACACCCTCTGTGAGCTGGGCCTGGGGACCAACCGTCCCCATCCACCCTGCAGAACGGTGAGTGAGAACTAGTGTTTGTGTTCATGTGCACTGAATTGGGGGTGTTTGTTACACAGAGAAAACTGAATGGTACAAAGACCTACTATGGGCCTCGGGGTTCAGTAGGAAGCTAGCACAGCTCCTCATGAGCTGTACTGTTGGTGACATGAGACTGAATCCAAATCAGACGCGATTGGCCCCTGTGACAAGTGCAGGGGCGACAATCCAGGTGGGAAGGGTGGGAGCCAGAGAGGAGGGGAAATCTTGGCAGGAAGACCTGAGGATCAAGGTTACGGCATGGGGAGCACAGAACTTTGAGGAGGGGAAAGATGGGGGGTGGAGGAGGTCAGGGGAAGCAGGAGAGGGTGCTGCATGGGGCTGGGGGCCTTGAACTCACTGTGTAGCCCAGGCTGGCCTTGAACTCACAGCAGTCCTCCTGCCTCAGCCTCCCAGGTGCCGGGATTATAGGTGTGCACCACCATATGCACCAATCTCAGCCTTCTCTGGCTTGTGGATATGTCACTTCGCCCTCTGCCTCTCTCTCTACAGAGGGGTCTCCTCTGTGTCTGTGTCCAAACCACCCCTCTCTTACAAGGACACTTGTCATTGGATTAGGTCCCGCCCTAATCTGGTATGACCTCATCTTAACTTGCTGTCTACAAAGTCCCCATTTCCAAATAAGATCATATGCATGGTTGTGGGGGACGTGAACTTTGAGGGCCGCCAATCAACCCACACCACCTGGGGCAGTGGTCAGAGGCAGTTAAGGGGTGAAGGAATGGAGCCCACCCGAGGGCCTCAGGGTGCGCCATCCCCACCCCAGCTGACCCAGAGCCGCTCCCCGGGTGCGGCTGCTCACTTCCTGGCTGTGCGGTCAGGCTCCAGGCTCGTCCCACACTCTCCCAGGTGCTGTTTGGCCGTTCTTCCTCCAGGACTGGGCAGGCAGCACTCAGCCTTTTCAGTGCTACTTGATCCTTTGGGTGCCCCAGGTTCACGCCCCGTCCGATCCTGGCCAACACAGCTTGCCTTCGGAGTAGCCCCGGGTTCAAGGCCTGGCTCTGCCACTTACTGGGTGACTGAGAAGTCTCCTTAACCAATTTGCCTCTCAGCTTCTGCAGCATAGAATTGATAGAATCCTGGCACCTACCTCCTATGAGGGCCCTGTGGGATTGTATCTGTAAAACACAGAGCCCGGGCCTGGCGCATTGCCCGTGTTGAATAATTGCAGTCTTATTTTTATTTTTATTTCTTTTGTGGGTACCGGGGGTCGAACTCAGGACCTCGCGCTTGCCAGGCAGGTGCTTATGCCACTGAGCTATCTCACTGGCCCCTAATTGCAGCTTAAAAAAAAAAAAAACAAAAAACTTCATTCATCCTTTGGGTTTGGACTCTTTAACACGTACCTGCTGGCTTGAACCACTGGGGTACATGCACGACTGTCTCATCAGATGGCCGGTACCACTGGTGGTACAAACAGGTCTAATCACTTTTATCAGTCATTTTACTAATAAAATTAATTTAAAAAATCTATAAATTGACTGAATCTAGTTAGTTGCTTGAGTTTGAATAATTACTGCCTAAATATAAATATTAATACTATTCATAGCAAATAAAAGTTATAATAATCAAGGCTGGGCAAAGTGGCACATGCCTGTAATCCCAGCACTCGGGAGGCTGAGGCAGGAGGATTAATGAGAATTTGAGGTCAGCCTGGGCTACATAGTGAGTTCAAGGTCAGCCTGAACTACATAGGGAGACTCTGTCTCAAAAACCAAAAAACAACAACAACAAAAAACCTAAAAGAAGTTATAATAATCAGCTTTATTTATTTCATTAAAAAACATTTATTTACATTTGTGATTTTCTTTAAAACATTTTATACAGAAAGGCAGCTGATTTGTGCAGAGCATGCAAAACGTAATAATGCATTTGGCTTTTTTTTTTTTTTTTTGTGGGTACTGGGGGGTCGACCTCAGGACCTCGCGTGCCAGCAGGCGCCCGTGCCGCTGAGTGATATCACCGGCCCCTTTTTCGTATGTGGGATCCGGGAGTCGAACTCAGGCCCTCGCGCTTGCCAGGCAGGCGCTTACACCGCTGAGCCATCTCACCGGCCCGCATTTGGCTTTTTTGCAGCCACGGCGGCACTTGTGTTTTCAGATAGTCATCCTGTACTACCAGCGGTTCAAGCCGATGGGACGGTTGAACTCAAATCAGAGCCGCTCAGCAGCGAGACATATGAATTACAGCCCTGCCGTGAATGTGTTTGTTTTGTTTGTTTGGTTTTTGTTTTGTTTTGTTTTGAGACAGGGTCTCAATATGGCTGGCCTTGAACCCTCAGATTCTCCTGCCTCAGCCTCCTGAGTTCTGGGATTACAGGCATGTGCCTCATGCCTGGCTGGACACTTTAACTCTCTTCTTTCACCCTGATCTCGGTTAGAGGGCAAGAGCCAGGACCTCCCCATGGAAGAAAAGTCCTCCCCCTCCCCCAGCTGGTACCCCCAACTTCCCCAACAGAATATCCTGGGCTCCACGGAGCAGGGCGGCAAGAATGACGCTCCACGCTCTCATAATTATTCTTCTAAGTGAGGCAGGATGGGCGCTGATTTGTGTTCATTCTCTAGCCTCTGCTTCCCATCTCTGTCCTTGTGGCACAGGCTCTGAATACCACAGAAGGAACAAGCTAAGGGAAACCCTGGCCGGGGACAGCGCACCCTGAGCCAGGGCTGGACTTGTTGTCTAGGCGGCCACCAAGCACAGCATGCTTGGAGGTGGGGACCAGGCAGGAAATAAGTCCCTGTCTGTTGGAGATGCCTGTCATTTGGGACAGCCAGGGGGAACTTTCTAGGCTGTACGTACGATCTTAAAGTTTGAACCGAAGCCACTGAATACAAGTATTCTTCCCCTCCCCCAAGTGAAAGAAAAATGGACCAAATACCTCTGAAATGATTTTTTTTTTTTCCCTTTATGTGGGTACTGGGAACCGAACTCAGGACCTCGTGCTCGCCAGGCAGGTGCTTATACCGCTGAGCTATATCACCAGCCCTCTGAAATGATTCTTTATTCTCTCTGTCACTGCCTGAAACGAATCCATTTATTTTTTACCATCAGTTTCTCCCACTTAAATGGAAATTCTGTAAGACCAGGACCCTAGTCTACTTTGCTTATGTTCCTCCGATATGCAGATCAACATACGTATTCGTTAGGCTCCTCAATATTTAATTAAAAAGTTAAACTGGGTTTATAGTGGCACAGTTTGTAACAGCCAAATCTTAGAAACATTTCTAGGAAAATGGATACACCTCGAGACCATACTCTTAAGTGAAATAAATCGGACACACATGTGTAAATACTGAATTGTTTCTCTGCTGTGGGACCCTGAAAGTATAAATAAGGACCAAAATGTATAATAGGTATTGTGAAATAGGAAGAAAATGTTCAAATGGGAAGGGGAACTAGGGAGAGGGGAGGGGAAAAGGAAATGAAGGAAAAAGTTTTTAAAAATGAGAAAAGAAGGAAAACATGGAAACAAAGCCTTTGCAAATGGGGAGGGCAGGAGGGGCTGAAGGGAGAGTAGAATGGGGAAAAAAAAAAAAAGCGAAGTTATGTCATGTACAGGTACAAATTCTCCACAATGAATGTGATTATTATGTATATCTAAAAGGTACCAGTAACGTCTGATTGAAAAAAAAAGTCAAACTGGGCCTGGTGGCTCATGCCCATAATCGACACCAGCCTCCTAATATTTGGGAGGCTGAGACGGGAGGATTGCTGTTTGAGGTCAGCCCGGACTATACTGTGAGACCCTGTTTCAAACAGAAGTTAGCTATCAAGTGAGCAAATAAATAAATACTGGAAGGGGGTTTTCAGGTACTTAGTATAGTATTCAAGATGTTGTCCCGGGGGGAAATACCCTGAAGGATGCGTGACCCTGAAGAGCTAAGGCAGGCACCGACATCATTCTGCTCACTTGTCCTGCTGGAAGTGCTTTTAAGAACTTTGCAATAATTATTGTCATAAGAATCAAGACTTACTCATTCCTTCTCAAAGTCACAGGAACTTGCTTATCACCCAAGGTCTCGTGTAAACGTACTTTGAAGCCCTGTCTCTTCCTCGCGTAGGATTAGCCATGTCTGATAGACCTATGCTGCAAGCTCACACTTGGCCAACAGGTGTTGCGTCTAATAATACCTGATCCCGTGTGAAATCTGCCACCAAAGGTGGAATCTATGAATTGAATCAGTGAATCCAAAGAAATTGTGAATGTTATAAAATCCAAACCTCTAAGAACAGCTCCGCTTCTGTTTCACATGGCCAGGCACCTATAGTGCAACAGGGATGCATAACGGGCCTATGTTTTATTAATATTCTCAGCTCTCTGTGCCTGTGGATCTCGCCACACTTCTGGGTGAGGAGATCCCTGCTTTCCTAGGACACACGCTATTATCTCGGAACTCATCAGAACCTTTTGATTTCATTCTAACGCGATTCCCTGCACATGTTGTGCTCTGTCAATGTTTGTTGAATGACTGCAACTTCCTCCCCCAGTCCTGGGAACTATATAGAGCAAGCCCACAGATACGGAAACGGATTCTCTGCAGCGAAAGTACCTTGTTCAAGGTCACACAGCTGGTGGGGGGCAGCGCTGAAATTTGCATTAGGCTTGTGGATTTCCAAATCCTTTGCTCATTCCCTGCAGAAGTTGGGGAAGAAGAGAGCAGCTAACCTCGTGAGGCAGCAGGAATGTGCTCCGAGGGCCCCAAGGGTGTCTAAGACAAGACCCAGCAACTCACTCCCTAACAATGTATCCTTATCATTTTATTGAGTCAGATTAAAGAACTAAGCAAGTTGTATCAATTGCATCACTAGTGCAGGTGATGAAATACATGGGGGGGTGGCTACTGGAGGAGCCCAGAGCCCCTCCCTCCCTACTCACCCCTGTGGTGCACAGACCCTTGGGTCAGGATTTGAGTCAGGCTTCAAGCCCAGGGCCAATATTTATCAGCTGATATTATAGTATTGCAAGTTTGTACAAATTTGTATCTTAAAAAAACAAAAAACAATAGTTATCAGCGGCCCCTATGATTTAAGCACCTTTTACACACAATCCGGCCCTGGGGATTGCTCAACCCAGCTCTGAGCCACCAAATCTCTGCTGGATGACCAGCTTTGCGACATCAGCCCACCTGCCCAGGTCCTGGAGGTCAGGAATGCTGGTCCTCACGGGGTCCTCTGGGACACTTAGGTCAGCAGGATCTAGTGACCTAGAAGAGCCGAAGGGGGCGGGGTGGTAGACTTTTCATTGGGAATGTCTCTTTCAGGGCCATCCCATCAAAGGTTTTCAGTCCCAAGTAACCCTACCCCTGGAGTGGCATGACCTGTGCCCTAGCCTGTCCTGGAGGGTTTCCCTCAGCCCGAGGGTGCTGCAGCCCCAGCCCCGCAAGATGATGAAGCCGTTGAGGGACACGTGCTTCCTGCATAGCACACTAGACACGGTGGCTCTTCCAAGGACAGCCGATCAGGGCAGCTGCGATTCCCCCACATCGCGAATAACAGTTCTCAAACTGCCAAGGGACTAAGTCACCAGCGTGCTGCCCCTCTCTTCACCCCCCTGGTACTGAGGATCAAACCTAGGGGCGCTCGACCACTGAGCTAGGTTCCCAGCTCTTTTTATTCTTTACATCGAGATCCTCCAGCTCTTTTAACTGGAAGAACCTCTGTCCACCTCGCAGCTCTGGCAACTTGAACCCAGAGAGTCACACGGAGAGCCCGGCCTGCCCTGGCTCGGGTCCACCCTGACCACGCACAGCATGGGCCGGGGAAATGTACGAGTTTGCTCTTAACCCAGTAATTTCTTTAAAAGCTTCCCGGTCCAAGTGACCGTTCTGGTGCGGACAGGGGAAGGGGATTCCTTTGGTGAGCTACGGCCGCAGAACACCTGCAGTCCTTGGAGGTGGGGGTCTCCCTGGCAAGCGCTCACTCAATACACGTTCAAGGCGCTAAGCCTGGGGCTGGCCGGGCACTGCTGATGCCCAGGTGCCCAGGCCCTTGGGGTCTCGAAGTCCTAAGACTTCGAAACAGCAGTGGGTACCGAAGCAGCACGGTGGGATGAATGTAGAGACCTTGCTGCCCAGGTTACAAAAACAACTTCTACTCTCCGACCCCCATCCAGGGCCTGGCGCTGCCGAAGCCCTCGGGATGCTGCAACCCGGGCCTCCCTCCGGCCTTTCCCAAACTCGCCTCCAGGGGGACCGCAGCCTGCTGCGGGCAGCGCCAAGGCCGTGGCTCGGATGCCAGGGCCAAGAGGCCGCAGCGGCCTCGGGAAGGGGCGGCGGGCACGTGACCCCCGCAGCCGCGCGCGCCCGAGGCCGGGGCGGGGCCCGGGGACGGGGCGGGGCCTGGGGCGGGGCAGGAAGGCCCCGCCCACGCGCCTTGCTCTCCTTTTTTCCACTTTAAAGCGGTCCGCCGCGTCCGCTGCTCGGCACGGAGTCGCGCTCGCAGCGGCGCTCGCGGAGGATCCAGGCTCCAGGCGCTGGCGCCGGGGCCGCGGAGGAGGCGACTTCGCTGCCTGCGGCGGGCGCGGCCGGGCGCCCGGAGAGCGGCGCCCCGAGGACCCGGTGAGTGGCGCGCGGCCGGCGTGGGGCGTGGGGCGCGGGCGGGCGGACGCGGGGGTCGCGATGCGGGTGCAGCGGGGCGCGGGGCAGAGCCCGGGACGGCGGGGTGGGGGCCCCGTGTCGCCGCGGGTCCCGGGAGGGGCCGGACGCCGCCCTGCGCTGTGGCCGCTTCGGGCGCGGCGCGGCGACTCCGGTGCCACCTGCGGGGGCGACGCCGGGCGGGGGTCCCGGCCGCCGCGGGGATCGTCGCGCCCTCCTGAGGCTCGGGGAAGCGGGCACAGAGGGATCCCGGGCGCCCGCCGAGTTCGGGTGCCCGGCGCACCGGCCGCGTCCTCGCGCCCGTGCAGGGGCACCCGCCCGGTCCCCCTGCGCGGGGCATTGCGACGCTGCCCGGCAAAGTTAGTTTCGCTTCTCCCGCCACTCGGGTCCCGGGTTCGCAGCGCGGCTCGCCTGGGCCCCTAGGGTCCCGGCCCGGCCCGGCCCGCAGCGCCTCCCCGGAGCCTCGGCCGCCACCCGGGGCGCCACCGCCCGACCGGGGCCTCTGAGGCTCCTGGGGCCACGCAGGGAGAGCGCAGGGTTGTCAGGAAATCGACAAAGCAGAACCACCGGAGCCCCTGGAGTCTGCGGGTCGGGTGGCGGCACGGTCACCCACACCTGTGGGTATGAGGGCACCTGGTGATGGTCCCGCTCGAGTTCCCGCCGCGGACCACCGCGGAGGCTCAGCACCGTGATGCTGCGTCGTTCCCCAGGGACGGACGGGGGCTGCTGGTCTCCCTCGAAGTTGTGTCGCTGAGTGTGTGCCTGAGTGTGTCTGCGTGTGCTTCAGTGTACCTTCGTGACCGTGTCTATGTTCCTGAGAGTGGATCTAAGAGGGTGTGTGTGTGTCTGTGATGAACACGTGTGTGCGAGTGCATTTCTGTGGCGCTGTCTTACCGTGTGTGCCCGAGTGTGACTGTGTTTCTGTGTGTTTGTGTGGCACGAGCATGTGTCTTTGTATGCATCTGTGGGAGTGTGTCTGAGCAAGGGACTCTGCGTCCCCCTATGTGTGATAACCGGGCAGGGGACCACTGCTTAGCCGGACCTTCTTGTGGGTTCTCCAAAGCGGGCCAGGGGAGACCCAGCAGGCCCCCGGTCAGGAAGGCCCCCGCTCCTGCCCGACTAGAGCAGCCGGCTCTTTCCCTCCTCCTTTCTCTTTTTCTCTGAAAATGCGCTGCACGGTTTGGTGGTGACTTGGCCGGGGCTGCTTCCTGAGTGAGTAATATTTAATTAAACACTCCAGCCAGTAGCATCAGCACCCGGTCATGAGTTGAGTTTTAACAGGTGTTCATGGCAAAAGCGCCATCCCGTGTGACTAAGGTTTGGTGTCCTTGGAAGAATTTTCTGTCCGGGGGCAGCGCTCAGGGGTGATTTCATTCCTGGGTGCAGGGAAGGACATGTGGGCTGCAGCTCCCATCTCTGCCCCTTGGGGAGGCAGAAGGTGCGAGGCTAAGCATCGGGGGCACCGCAGCAAGGAGTGGCGGAGTCAGCCCTACAGTACTTATAAGGCATCCCGCTAGGCCCACCCTTGCTTTCCTAGCCGGGCCCCAGCGAGGGTAGCTGCCTTACCCAAACTGCACTGCCAGGGCTATGCACCAAGACCAAGTGCCTGCTGTTGCTGTTGGTTCCTGTCCCTGGCACTGAGGTCATGGGCCAGGCAGCTGCAAAGTGATGGATTAGATCATTTGAAGCACTCCTCCTCCTCCTCTTTCTGCAGGGAGCACTTTATCCAGTAGATGGAGTGTGTGTGTATGTGTGTGTCTCTGTGTGTGTACGGCAAAGTATGGAGTTGCCAACTGCAGTACCTTTACAAGTCTTCCTTTTTGTGCACAGCCTGGCTGCCGCCCTTGAAGCAGAGCCACCCAAAGCAGTAGCCACCGGCCAAGCAGGGGCGAGTCAGGTGCAGGCTTCAGTGGGGTCCAGCCCTGTGGAGAGTGGATGGGTTTCAGGGTCTTAGGAAGGCATGGGGCTGCCTGGGGCTCTGGGTGATGTCACTTTGGAGTGAGGGAGATGTGTTCTTGGGCTGCTCCAGCCAGGCGGGTCCACCCTTCAGTGGGTTCCTTGCAGATGCCGTGTAAAACTCGCCTCTTTGGAACAAGTGCGGATGTTTAACTTGTCCCTGCCGGTGGAGGCCAGCGGCTCTCTGAGGACCACGCAGGCTGTGCCTGCTCTGTGCCAGCCCCCTTCCTGCACCTCCCATCCCCTCCAGGGTGAGGGATGCTTGACTACAGATGTGATTTCACATTTAGTGAGGCCTTGCATTCTCACGGTGTTCACTAGCAGTCTGGGGCTTTTGCACCAGTTCATCTCAAGAAGTAGGACATGGGCTGGTAAGATAGCTCAGCGGCATAAGTGCCTGCCTGGCAAGCGCGAGGTCCTGAGTTCGACCCCCAGTACCCACATTATACAAAAAAGAAGTAGGACATGGCTGGTGTGCATGAATTATCTTTTTTTTTTCTAAAAAGTTTTATTAGAAACCAGGTGTGGTGGTGGTGGTGGCAGTGCACGCCTATAATCCCTGCACTGGGGAGGCTGAGGCAGGAGGGTCACCATGAGTTCAAGGCCACCCTGGGCTACATAGTGATTTCAGACCCAGACTGGACTGCATAGCAAGACCTTGTCTCAAAAAACAAAGCAAGGGCCGGTGAGATGGCTGGGTCGGTGAGATGGCTCAGTGGTGTAAGCGCCTGCCTGGCAAGCGCGAGGGCCTGAGTTAGACTCCCGGAACCCACATACGAAAAAGGGCCAGGTGCGTGGGCCTTGCATTCCCCTACAAGCCCGATGGATGGAATCCAGACTTCCAAGGACTTCCGTTTGGGGTTCTCAATGCAGTGCCCCCGTTTCCTGGTTACCTGATGGCAACATCCCTCCCAATCCAAGAATTCAAATCTGCCCACAGCCATGTGCCAGGCATTGTGCTGCTAAGGGCTGTGATGCCAGCCCTCATCAAAATAGTGGGAAACAGTGTCATAGGCATGTGCCAGAACCAGACTCCTGCCTGAGTCTTGGGCATGAACTTGTATACACGCCTAAGAACCTGGGGCTGTGGGTCTTCCATCCACCTCTTTGCAGGCAGTCAAGTGATTTGGCCAAGGCCTCAAGGCTACGCTAGAGCGGAAGGGAGGCAATAATGAGTCTTCAGTTTCCCTCACCAGGATCAACACATGCATATCACACATGTGCACATACATAGGCACACACATACATATACACATGCATGTGCAAATGCACAGTGTCAGATCATCTGTAGTTACTTCCTTAGCAGCACTGAAGGGGAGAATTGAATCGCAAGGTCAGGGTCAGGTTGGCCTTTCTGCCTCGGAGGTGGGGTGGACAGAGGGAGGACCGTGCACCCCAGTGGCTCAGTGGGCCACTCTCTGGGCCTTTGGGTAGCTTCTTGCTTGTTTTGTGTTGTAAAAGTTCTGCTTATTGCCAGGCGTGGTGGTGCATGCCTGTAATCTCAGCACTTGGGAGTTTTTTTTTTTTTTTTTTTTTGTGGGTACCAGGGGGACGACCTCAGGACCTTGCGCGCCAACAGGCACCCGTGCCACTGAGCGATATCACCGGCCCCTTTTTCGTATGTGGGTTCCGGGAGTCGAACTCGGGCCCTCACGCTTGCAAGGCAGGCGCTTACGCCGCTGAGCCATCTCACCGGCCCAGCACTTGGGAGTTTGAGGCCAGCCTTGGGTAGATAGTGAGTTCAAGGCCAGCCTGGACTACATAGTGAGACCCTGTCTAAAAAACCAAAAGAAAAAGAGTTCTGCTTATTGTCCAACCTTAAAAATGACTCCAACAGCTAGGAGGCGAACCACATCAGCAGCGGCCTTAGGCTGTCTGAGCCTCCTGAAGAGCCAGGCACAGCTTGGCTCTACCTGCCTTGGAGGCCTGGGCCCATGTGGTGTGGGCTCGAGTGCTCTGAGATACAGATCAGCGAGGGGTGGTCCAGCATCCTTGAAGAGCAGAGCTCCACTGCCGCTCTTCTCTGTGTACCAGGCCTTACAGTCGGTCACTCAGTTAGAAAGCTGAGCGGGAGTCATTGAATCTTGGGGTTACTGGGGCCAAGCGGCGGTCCTCACCCGCCAGAGGCGAGGTGGGTGTAATTAGTAATTACTGTAATGGACAGCAGAGGCAAAGCCGCAGTCAGCAGGGTCTGACGCGTGCAGATCTGTGGCGCTGGCGAGTCAATCATGGTGTTCTGAGAAGGGAAATAGATGGAGGCCTGCTGTGTGCTTATACGATCTATGTAAGCAAAAAAATACTCCGAGGTGAGTGAACTAAAGTCCAGCTCAAATCACAGAACACAGAATCACGGCCCCTCAGTTGATTCCCAGGCCCGAGCCAGTCTGCAGACCCTGCATTCCTGAGCAAGAGGAAGCTCGGTCCCCTTGAGGTAAGACTCCAGTGCACCCACAAAAATGTATACTGCTACCCCAGCCTTCCGCCAAGGAACTTGTGTCCTTTTACCAGGGACACTGCAACGGAGAAAAGGAAATAGCCCTTCTGGGACTCCTGGGTGCTGGCTCTGAACTGAGGTTGATTCTGGGGACTCAGAACTGTCATTGTGGCTGCCAATTAGAGAGGGGCTCGTTAAAGCAGATCAGGTGATTGGTGGAATTTTAGCCCAGGGCCAACTCACAGTGAGTCTGATGGGTCCTCAAACATAGCCTGTGCTTATTTTTCCGGCTCCACAACACATAATTGGAACAGATGTGCTTAGCAGTTGGCAGAATCCTCACCATAGTTCCCTAACTTGTGGGGCGAGGTCTACTATGGTGGCAAAGGTCAAATGGAAGGCACCAGAGCTGCTTCCATCCAGGGAGACGGAACTCAGAAGCGACGTGGCACTCTGCAGGGACTGCAGAGATCAGTGCCACCATCAAGGACCTGACAGATGCTCAGTGCGGAGTTTCTACAATCCCCATTCAGCTCTTTTATTTGGCCTGAGCAAAAAACCGGTGAACCCTGGAGAGTAACAGTGGGGTACCATAAGCTTGACCAAGCGGTGACTCTGATTGTGGCTGCTGAACCATACATGGCTTCCCTGCTTGAGTAAATGAACATGTCTCCTGGTACCTGGTGTGCAGCTCCTGATCTGGCGAGTGCCCTTTTCTACATCCCTGTCCATCAGGCTGACCGGAAGCAGTTCGCTTACAGCAGTCCACCTGCACTGTCCTAGCTCAGGGCTACATCGACGCTGTGGTGCCGCGGTTTAGCTCACGGGGGTCGAGGGGCCTCCTCTTCATAGATCACACTATGCCCATTGCATCGACGACATTTTGCTGACAGGACCTAGTGAGAAATAGTTCCTACTCTGGACTTACTGATACATTTGTAGGCATTAAATCACATGGAAATTCAGGGGCCCTCTACCTCCCCCTAGAGGTCTAGTGGTGTGGGGTGTCAGGAAACCTCAGGTGAAGGGTCATTGACCCTGGCCTAACCAAGAGAGAGGCACAAGGTTGGTGGATCCGTTTGCATTTTGGCAGGGACACACCCTCCTTTAGGTGTATTGCTATGATCTGTCTCCTAAGTGTCCCCAAAAGTGGCTGGTTTTAAGTGGGGCCCAGGACAGGAGCAGGCTCTGCAACTGGTTGGGGTTGCAATGCAAGCTGCTCTGCCACTCAGGCCACATGATCCAGCAGCTCTGGTGGCACCTGAGATGGCAGTGGCAGACAGGGATGCTGATTGGTGCCTTTGGGCAGGAGCCTTTGGCAGGTGAATTGCCGCCCAGGGCTTTGAGGTGTTGGAGCAAGGCCCCGCTGTGGTCTGCGAACAACTCCTTTGGAGAGACAACTCTCAGTGCGCGGCTTAGTGGAAATGAAACCTTTGACTGGGGGTCACTTGGTTACTATCAGACCTGAGCTGCTGGTTATAAACTGGGTGTTTTCTGACCCATGGAGCCATAACGCCAGGTGTGTGCAGCCAGACTCCGTCAAACAGGACTGGTAGTTTCCTGATTGGGCTGAGTAGGTCCTGAAGACACGAGTAAGTGCAGAAGTAACCCAGATGCCCATGGTTCCTACTCCTGCCACACTGCCCTCTGTCCCCAGTGTGCATCTCTAGGGGTCATGGATACACCCTAGGATCAGTTGGTGGAGGAAGATGGCTCTGCAGCAGCACTCAGAGGGGACAGCTGCAGCATGCCAGCCCCTCCCTGGGATGTCCTTGAAGGACACTGGTGATGGGAAATCTTATCACCAGGTGTGCACTTTGCTTCCAAGGAGAGATGATGGCTGTCAGGTATACACCGATTCATGGGCTCCAGCTGAAGGTCTGAGCTGGACAGAACGTGATTGGAAAATCGGTTGCAGAGAAATGTGGGGAAGAGGGATGAAGAGGTACTTGGACCAGACCTCTCTGAGTGGACAGCGGACATGGAGATACTTGTCAGTGTTTGCCAGAAGGTGACCGAAGTAAAAGACTTTAAGAATCAAGTGGCTAGGGTGACCCATTCCATACTCACCAGTCAGTCTCCTTCCCCAGCCACCATGGTTACCACTTGTGAGCAAAGTGGCTGTGGTGGCAGGGAGGGAATTTGTGCGTGGACTTCCACTCACCTCGGCCTTCATCGTGACACCCCTTGCTGAGGGCCCCATCTGCCAGCAGTGGAGGCCAACACGGAGCGCCTAACATGGCACCATCACCCAGGGTGACCCGACAGCCACCTGGTGGCAGGTCGATTTCCTTGTACCATTTCTGCATGGAAGGGACAGCACATCGTCCTCACAGGAATAGATCCCTGTCCTGGGTGAGGATTTGCCTTCCCTGCACACCATGCTTCTGCCAGAACCACCATCCGTGGACTTCAAATGCTTTACCCATGATCACAGCCTGCTGTCACACTTTGCGTGGGAGCCTGCTCGTGCGCCTTGCCACTCTTCCTGTGTTCTCCATCATCCTGAAGCAGCTGGCTCAGTGGTTGGGCAGAATGGTCCTTTAAAGACCCAGTTGCAGCTCCAGCTAGGTGGCAATATCTCCCACCAGGAGGTTATATGTGTTCTGACTCAGCTTCCAGTGTACAGTGTCGCTTCCCCTGGTGACCTCCTGGCCATGTTTTTGCTGTCCATTCCCATGACCTGATGCTCTGCTGCCCAGACGGAGGGGCTTCCACCAGGAGCTGTAACCGTGGTCCCACTGAACCAGAAGTTAAGTTAGCCACTAGGTCACCTTGGGCTCCTTGGGTCTCTGAGTCAGCAGGCTAAGAGGAGAGTAAGTGTGTTCGCTGGGGATTGATCCAGATTTCCAAGGGGAAGCTGGGCCACTGCCCCACCCCAGGGGCAAGGAAGAGTACGTTGGCATACAGGAGACCCTTAGGTCTTCTCTTGGTATGACCGTGCTCCGTGGTCAGCGGGAAACTACAACCACCCAGTCCAGGGTGGAGGCTTGGGTCACCCCATCGGGTGAAGAACTGGGACCCAGCGAGATGCCCTCTGCAGGGAAAGGGAGCACAGAATGTGCAGAAGGAGTACCAGCTACCATCATGCAACCAGTCGTAGAAACCAGCGCTGAGGTTGCCACGAAGGCCTCCTTCCTGTTTTGCGCGTATACATGCACACAGTACGCAGGTGTCTCTGCTGTTTCTTTTCTCTTATTCTGTACCATACAACCTCAGAGGTGCTGAATTTGTACCAGGATTCAATCGTCGTTGCTTTTGTGTCGTGGTGATTGCATTATGGGATAGATAGCAGGAGAGAGTGAGCACCACTCCCAGAGACCGGTGGGCGTTCTGTGCTGCATCGGATGTGGCACCATGCTAGGCGGAGCCGTGAGTGAGGTGTTGTCTTTATCTGGAGATTGAGTATGGCTTGAGAGGATGTGTATGGGGGCCAGGTTGGCAAGGGGTAGGCCTGGGATGATTGGCTTGGGATGCTGAGTTGGCTGGATGAAGGACAACCAGGTAGCTGGGAAAGCATTCTGCAGAAAGGGAAACCCGGTAATTAGAACGGTTGGGCTGCATGAGCTACCTTCTCGGGAGTTTCCAGAGCTCAGTGTGTGAGTCAGTGCACTGGGTGGGAAAGACCAGTCCTCGATAGGGGTGGGCACGTTCAATCAGCAGGGGGCCTGGATGGACCCGAATGGCACCTACATCCATTTTCTGTTGCTATAACTAAATAACCGAGGCTGGGTAGTTTATAAAGACCAGAAGTTTATTTGGTTCACGATTCTGGAGGCTGGGACGTCCAAAACAGGGTGCCAGCACCTGCTGGGCATCTGGCCAGGGCCTGCTTGATACATTGTAAGACAGCAGAGGATCTCATGTGGCCAGACAGCTAGCCTGCCGGCTTAGTCACTAATACTACCCTCATGGCCACCTCCAGCCAGAATGACCTCCAGTGACCCAGCTTGAATTTGGGGATTAATTTGGGGAGGAGCTTTTAGGGGACACCGGTGCACCATGGCAGAGGTGAATGCAGGCTCTGTCTCCTGGAGCCAGGCCACCCTTGGACATGGGGACTGCAGGTTCTCCGGCCTTTGGGCCCTGGGATTCATGTCACCTCCCAACCCTTGGGATTTCCGGCTTTGGTCCCAGGTGAGTCACACCCTGAGCTTTCATGGCTCTGAGGGGTTTGGGGCTGAGCCCCTCTCCTGGCTTCCCTGGGTCTCGACCTTGCCAGTGGCCTACTGTGGGCCTTCTTGGCTTCAGTGATCGTGTGAACCAAGTGCCCTAATAAACTCGCTCTCGTCCATCTCTCTGGAGAACAGAGATGTAGCCAACTGGTTCAGGCTCTCTGGAAAACAGTCGTGAAGGCCTTGAGTCTTGTGAGGAGGCTGGGCCTGGAAGGCCGGCGATGGTGGCCCACAGGTGTGATGGACCTGGAAGCCTTTCTGAGGTGGGATTACTTGAACCACAGATGTCACTGAGGAGTCCAGCACGTTTGGGTGTCATGGCGTCCGATGATCCTAGAGAGGGGCTGGGTATGTGGAGGTGTTTTGAATATGTCCCAAGGGAAAGTAGCCCAGATGGATGTGTCCAGGTGGCAGCTGGCCCTGAGCTACAGTCAGAGGCTGGGACCTTCCTTCCGAGGAGGCGATGGTGGCATTGGCCGAAAAGCGTGCAACTGAGATGCAGCAGCCCAGGATGCGGAGCTCATGCCCTGCATTTCCTCTGAGACTGAGAAGGCCTCCTCTGGCCTCCTCTCAGCAGGGCACCCTCTGTCACAGGGCCTCCCTAGCACCTCATTTCCATGGGAAGCGGCCCTAGGTGGGTTGGGAAGACCGGGATTCAGAACCGGGTTCCTTGAGTGCCCTGAATATGGGACCTGAGTCCATCCCCGCCTCCGCGCTTCTGGCTTGGAGATTTTAAGAAAGCGCTAATGAGAAAGGCCACCTGTGTTTGAAAAGCTGTGAAAGCACTTTCTTGTCATTACCTCTGAATAATAATAAGTGTCGAGGTTCCTTTCCAAACATTTCCTCATCTCTGGAGAGCTGTGAAGTCCGCGAAGGTAGAGGCCCCCCCCATCGTGTCCTGCGTGTCCTCCTCCTGCCCCGTCTCTTGCCCTCCGTTGCCCCTCAGTGCTCGTCTTCCCAGCACCAGGCCACACACAGGGCTGTCTGGACAGACGGCTCGGGATAAAGGTTTCTTCTCTCTTTTTAAAAATTCCTTCGTCATTCAGCCACTGTTCCCTGAATGGCGGCTCTGTCCCGGCTGTCATGGTGCCTGCGCTGCGAGGTGCCCAGACAGGGCCGCCCGGAGGCTCGTCTGGGCCGAATCCTTCCCATGACTGGGTCTCTTTCTTCCCCTAATGCGTCTCGCCGCAGCTGAGGTTGGCCTCTGCTCACAGTCTGTGTATTTTATGATGGAAAATTTCAGACACAGACAAGAGCAGAGACTGATAGGGTGAATCCCAGGCCCCGATCAGCGGCATCAGCCATCTCCGCTTATTCCCTTGTTTCTTTAATGTGCGTGGAAAGATCCATCCAGCTTAGGAATGAATGACTCTGAGGCCTAGAAAAGATCAGGTGGGTCTTGTGCTGGGGGTGGAGGTTGCAACTGAGCTGCCCCAGAGCTTCCCCTGGGACCCCATCCCCAGTTTCCTGCAGGACCTCAGGGCCGCCAGAGTGGGGAAGAAGGGAAGATAGACTAGAGGGCTCCTACTTTTATTTGGGGGCATGGGGAACAAGGTTCTGTACGAGATTTAACTTGGGGCCCAGTGTGAGCGGCCTTCTCCCACCCGCCCACCTCTGCCGACTCCCAGAAATGCTTGCGGTAACTGTCAGGAATAGATGAAAGTACCAGGGTCCAGCAGGCAACCCCTAGGATGCTTCTGAGAGTCGTCAGGTGTCAGGTGTGAAAAGTGGCTTCATCCGCCATGTCTGGGGAACTTGGGGTGTGACCTCTCTTTTCTTTCTGAGGAGATGGTTTGGAACATCCCTGGGGAAAGGGCACTTTCTCTGCGGTGCTGAGCCGGGCCTCAGCCCTCAGCAGATAAACTCGCTGAGCTTAAGCAAAGTAGAAAATGGGACCAAATTTCTGTGTTGCCAAAGCTGGTCCCTAAGCCTTGAGATACGGGAGCCCTCAGAGGATGGAGCTTTTGTCTTGGTGTAACTTGTGCCCGGCCCTCTCTTTTCCTCTGAACTTTCATAGGACAAAGTAGGGTCTGCCTGAGCTCACTGGATCCTGTAGCGGGTGGGGTGCCATCTCCCCGGGTGTAGACTGTGGGAGCTAATGCTGGATCCGCTTTCCAGTGTAGTTTAAATGCCTCGTGGCTGACCTGCTGTAAATGTCCATGTGGATGATCTTCAGGCCACACGCACTTTCAGGCAGCCATCGACAGCGACACTGACTTGGATTTGTTTCTCCTCTTGTGGGTGGGGACAGGGTGGTGGGGTGACAGTTCTCCCAAGGTCCAGAAGTGCAGGTCTCCATCCGAGGTGTTTTCCTGGACGGACGCCTTGTGCAGCCTGGAGGGGCTCCTGTGGACTTGGTGGCTTGGGTTGGAAAGCACCTAGGGAAAGCCGCCCCTGGGGAGTTTTGGGCTGCGTGGAGGGGCGAAGTGAGGCCACTAGGGGTAGCGTGAGCCAACTGCCCAGAGCCAGCCCCAAGGTCACGGGAGCCCTTGACTGTGCCAGGCTCGTGTGCACTGCTGCCCCCAGCCCTGTCCAGTGCAGCTACTGGGCCCATTGTACAGATGGGAAACTGAAGCTTTTAAAATACAAGTCATGGGCATGGTGGTGCCTGTAATCCCAGCACTTGGGAGGCTGAGGCAGGAGGATCACTGCAAGTTCAAGGGCAGCCTAGAATATATAGGGAAAATTTTTTAAAAAGTCAAATGACTTGCCCAGGGACATGCAAGAGTTTAGGCCAGACACAGTGTGTCCCATGTCCCACCAGTCAGCCCACTGTAGTGTCTCAGGGGCCGGCCCTCAGCAGGTGCTCAGTGATGGTTGGATGGACCAAGGAGGTGTCATTGGAGTGGTGAGAAAGTGGAGATCCTGACCCTGTGCTTCTCAGGAGTTGACCCAGACAATTGGAAAGTGTCCCAAAGACCTGCTGGGCATTTTTGGGGTCTGCTGGGCTGTGAGTGGACCTGGCCATGTCCCATAGAATCCTTCCACCCACTCGAACTATGCAAGGAGCGGGCAGGCTTGGAAGCTGTCCTGAGGCTCCCTGATGGGCTCCCATCGGCCCCTGCGACTCCTCTGCACACCTCTTGGGTTCATAACACAGAGAGGGAGGGTGGGGTAGGAAGGCAGGACCCTGGCGTGCGTGTCTGCTCTTTGTCTAGGAAATCCCAACTCACCGTGTAATCCCGCCCCCTGCCAGCCCAGGGTGTGAGTCTCCTTACATCAGCTGTTTCTCTCCAGGAAAAATCAGCCCTAAGCTTCAGGCTTTAATTACCTTCCCAAGGGATGCTTCCGGTGGATATTTCCAGTGGCACGTGGCTGAGGTCGAGCTCCTAAATCAAATGAGGGTATTAAACTGGGTCACAGACTCGCAGGTCCGAGGGACGGGAGGGAAGGACACAGGGCCGGGGGACGACTGAGGCCATGCACAGTGCGCCGTCCTAGGTGAGGGGTGGCTCCGGGGACTGGAGCCACTGCTGCTATTGCGTCCTTTTCTTTCCTCCTAAGAGAAGCCCAGGGATCCAGGCCTTTTGAAACATTACCAGATAATTCAATGGGGGTATTTGCTTGTTTTTAAAGTCATGACACTGTGCTGGTTTAAAATGAAGCACCTGTGGGGTGCATCTGCTTTTCCCGTCACAATACGGAGGGCAGGGCACGCGGCATGGGTCCCCTTCCCACTGGCACTTGGCCTGGCCCACTGCCACCTCCTTGCCAGGCTGCACTGTGGGCAAAATGCAGGGCTGGGAACCAACTCAGCAGATTCCACTGTGACAGGAGGCCCACGCTGCTCTGGGGACAGAGCCCTGGGACAGCCACACCGGTCCACATGGCTCCCTTCAGGGCATTAAGTCAGGGACCCACCCTTCATGATGGCCCTCAGGATGCCCTGCACGTAGCACCTCGGGTGCGTTATGTCTGGTGATTCTGCCAATACCACACACACCCAGTATATTCTGTCACCCACCCCCACTTTGCAGACGGGGAGACTTGAGGTCTGGAGGGGCTCCCCTACCTCGGCGGGGGGGGGATGCAAAGGTGAGATTGATTCCTAAGCCAGGGCTTCGGGCGTCTGACCGCTTTGCTCTGCAGCTCTCCATCCAGTGCCAGAGAACCAACCCTGGGTACCCAGTACACTGAACGTGACCCCTGATGGACATCACCTGGCCTTGGGAGGACCCTGTGGGCAGGTGGGAAGTCAGGGTCACCTGGTCCCACTCCGGGATGGGGAACCTCAGGGGCCAGGGCGGCCCCACCTCCCAGAGTGCCCTGCGCACAAGGTTGCTGACTAATTCTCTCTGCAAACGGCTCAGTTTCACATGCTTGCGTTTCCAGTAACTGTGTGGGTGGATTTGTTTCATTTAGGGGGAAAATAAAACAAAACAAAACATGGAGGGGTTTTCTTTCCCAAGGAGGGGACTCGCTAATTATGGGTTTCACGCGTGCAGCTCCGGGCATCCTGGTGCAGTTCCACAGCCAGCGGGGCCTCCTGGCAGACGGCTGCCTCCGAGGAGAAACCGCTTAGTCACAAGCAGGACCAGGTGCCAGAGGTCAAGGGGTGGGGAGCTGCGCAGCATGGCCCCCAGGCTGCCGGGGAGCCGCAGTGCCCGCCTCGGGCTCTTTCCAGCTCAGCCCTGCCCTCGCCAGGCAGGGGGAGGGGCGCTGGGCGAAGAGCGCCGTGCCAGGTGAGACAGTGCCCCGCCCTGGCACGCAGTGCCCAGTGGACTTGGGCCAGCGATGTTCTCCAGCTTCTGCTGCAGAAGAGCTGAGAGGCAGCTCCCGGGGGGGGGCAGGGAGGAGAGTGTGGGGTGTGTGGGGGTGTGGGTGTGAGGTGTCCTCTCGCACACTCCCAGCCAAGTGATGGCAGCATGTGCACTGGGCCCAGAGAGCTGGCCCGGCACAGGGGACTTCGGTGTGGGTGATGGGCAGGCCCTGAGGCCTCTGCTGTGCCCTGAACTAAGGGCGGAGACCTTCTGTTGCTGGACAGGGAGGCTCACAGGTCGTGGTATGGATGGGCAGGGAAGTGGGGGACTCCTGAAGGTACTCGGTGTCCTGGAGCATGCATGTCGCGCTGTCCTGGAGTGGGCAGCAGTTCAGTGACATGTCTGGGTGCAGCCAGCATGCTTGCCACCTCCTCCTCTTCTTCCTTCCTTCCTTTCTCTCCTTCTTCTCCTCCCTCTTCTTCTCCTCCTTCTCCCTCTTCCTCTTCTTCCTCTTCCTCCTCCTCCTCCCCCACCACCCCCAACCTCCTCCTCTTCTTCTTCTTCGGTACTGGGGTACTCAGGGCCTTTGCACTGAGCTACATCCCCATCCGTTTTTTAGTTTTCATTTTGAGACAGGGTCTCCCTAAGTTGCTCAGGCTGGGTTTAAACCTGCTCCAGCCTCTGCTGGATTAGAGTCGCCTTTCTTGGGGACAGCAGTTGCTGCTCCCAAGTGAGCGGCCACACTAGGAGCCGTGTCCAGCCTGGGTGTGGGGGCTGAAGCAGTTCCGGGCCTGGCTAAGACTCAGGGGTTGGTGGCTGCAGCCTGGTGTAGTGTTTAACCTTCTGAGCCTCAGTTTCCCTCTGTGAAATGGGGGTTAAGCATGGATGGAAGCAGCCTGCCTAGCACCATCCTTCCAACAGCTGGGACTCTGGGCCCAGGTGCTCACATGCTGGGGGGGTCTTAATCCCGGCCTTGGAGGGCTCTGTGTGCCACCTGGAAGGGGAGGACCCAAATACCCAGCAGTCTTCCAAACCCTGCAACCCAAGGTCAAAGGGGTCAGAGGGGAGGAGAGGCCAGTGGGGCTCTGGAGGGTTTTGACGCAGATCCGCGTTTACTTGGCAGGTGAATCTGGGGTGGCTTCCTGGAGGAGGCTGGGCCTTGCCTGGGCTGTGGGAGAGCTTGAGAGCAAGGAGGAGGGGAAGCAGGGAGAGATTCCTGGCCGATGGGAGGAGGTGTGGATGCAAACCCAGCAGGAGCTTGCCTGGGACCTAGAGATCCAGTAAGTGCCTGACACATGTCACTATCAAAGTCAGTGTGACTTCAGGATGTCAGTTTGGGTATTTGGAAAGAGAGCAATGCAGGTTTTCAGGCCCCAGGGAAGGACAGTGTCAAAGGCGTATGTAGCTGGTTTCCTGTGACAAAGGGGCTGATTTGCTTTTTGCGGCCCTGTGCTTCCTGGCTGCCTGGGTGGGAGCTTTTCATTCCTCCTCGGCCGTCTATTTATCCCGCGCGTGTGTGTGTGAAGGGCCACTGTCCCCGAGAGCCAGCGGAAGCGGGGTGGACAGCTGTGGGCTGTGCCAGGCCAGGTGGGGACAGGAAGCAGCTGCGCCCGATCCCCCTTCCTAGGCAGCCTGGAGCGCTGGTGCTTCCTGTGCCCAGGGAGAGCAGGCCTCTGGGGACCAGGCTGGGGGCGGGCAGGGGTGAAGGTGGACGTGGGCACCCGGAGGCTACTGGTGTCCCTGTATCCTGGCCAGGGTGTAATGGAGCCTCCCTGCCTTGGTTTCTCCCCTTGCTGCATATCTTCTCTGGCCTGGGCCTCTGCCCCTTCCTCTGGCTGTGTAGACACTGCCTGGGGCACAGCATCTCCAGGCTGTGTGGGGACCAAGAGCGAGCAGCAGCGTGGTGTCCTGCTTTGTGGCCCACCAGGCTCCCTGCCATCTCTTTGTCCCAGGGCCACCCTCCTGTCTCTGCTCCAGGCTGGGCACCCTGGGGATACCATGAGCTTTGACCTGGATCCCGGAACATTCTTTAGCCTCCTTGGACCTGTTTCCACATCTGGAAGCCTCACATCTGTGAGGTCCTCTTTCAGAACTGCTGCAGGGCTAGCTGAAGACAGGTGCGGCAGTCAGAGAACTGTTCTTTTGTACATTCAGCAGTTTGGGCAGAACTCATGCCGATCAGGGCCTCTGGACACGCAGCCAGACCAGATGGGGTCCCTGTCCCCGAGGACTCGCTGTCCACGGTGTGGACAGTCACTTGAGTCCCCATCCTGCGTGCATCCTGGGCTCCCTGTAGCTGGTGTTGTGTGAGTTACTGAACTGGAGCAGCCCTGAGTGCCCACCCTGCGGAGGGGAGGGCGCTCAGAGTGGCCAGGAAGGTGGAGGGGGAGGCTGGACGGGGAAGCGGGGTGATTGGTTTTACGTGGCTCCGCGTGAACTCCGTGCCTACACCGCTGTTTTTGTGGCCCCTCCTCCATGCCAGCTTCAGGCCACCTGCCTGCCTTTGCTGTCCCCACTCAGACCTCCCTGAAAGACCATGGCTGGGCCTTGGCCCGACCTGGCCACCTGCCTGCCAGGTGCCTGGGTCTGAGGCAGCTGGGTCCGGTGACTGGGGTGCAGCCCAATGTACCTGCTCAGGGCCCGGCCAGGGTCCCCAGCCGGGGACTTGGAGGTCCAGGTTGGTGTGGCTTCTCCGTCCCCACCCCCTGCTGTAGTTTCTCCCTCCTCAGTTTGAGTGGTGGAGACTTCCTTCTCCAGATGTGAACAGACACTCTGGAGCGAGCGCCAGACAGTGTCCTAGGCGAGGGGCTGGAGCTGGAATAAGACAGACCAGAGAGTGACAATTAGCTGTTCTTGTCCCTGTGGCCAGGACTGCCCCCTGTGTGTTGGACACATCCACCTGCATGGCCTCCTCTACCAGAGCCAGATGGCTTTAACCTCCAGAGGACTTGCCTCCCAGGTGTGTGCAGATGTGGGGGACCCGCACCTCCCTCGTGCCTTAGGAGGCTCCTGAGGGCCAGGAGAGCTCCTGTTGTCTCAGTGTCCCCTGCACACAGTTGCGGTGTGTTTAAAATAGCCACTTTGTTCAGTGCATCTCATTTATCCCTTGATGCACAAGGGAAGGGCACACCCACCACCCCCTTTCCATTCTGAAGTATTTCAGGCCATGGAGCAGGAGGGAGCTAAGGGAGCTGGGGACACAGCTTGTGAGGAGTCCCAGGGGAGGTCCTGGAACATTTTCCAGGCAGACCTTGTTGATCACTGTTGGGCTCCTTGTGCCCATCTGATATAGTGGCTGGGGCATGGTGGGTGCTCAATAGGAGTCTGGATGGATGGGTGGGTGGGTGGATGTGTGTATGGGTGGGTGGGTGGATGGATGGGTGGGTGGGTGGATGGATGGGTGGGTGGGTGGAAGGATGGGTGGGTGGGTGGGTGCGTGGATGGGTGGATGGGTGGGTGGGTGGATGGGTGGATGGATGGGTGGATGGGTGGGTGGATGGATGGGTGGGTGGGTGGGTGGGTGCGTGGATGGGTGGATGGGTGGGTGGGTGGATGGGTGGATGGATGGGTGGATGGGTGGGTGGATGGATGGGTGGGTGGATGGGTGGGTGGATGGGTGGGTGGATGGGTGGGTGGGTGGATGGGTGGATGGATAGGTGGGTGGATGGGTGAGTGGGTGGATGGGTGGATGGATGGGTGGGTGGCTGGGTGGATGGGTGGGTGGGTGGATGGGTGTGTATATGGATGGGTCAGTGGGTGGATAGATGGACAGGTGGGCAGGTAGGTAGATGGATCAATGGATGGATGGGTGGAGAGATGGATGGTTGGGTAGGTAGGGAGATGGATGATGGATGGATGGGTGGATGGGTGGGTATATGGATAGGTTGGTGGGTAGGTGGATGGATCAATGGATGGATGGGTGGAGAGATGGATGGTTAGGAAGATGGATGATAGATGGGTGGGTGGGTGAATGACCTAGCTAACCCCCTCACTGATGATGAAAACCCTATCGCCTTTGACCCACCCCAGTGCACACTCCGTGGTGATCTGTGGACCGTCTTTCTCAGGGCTCCATCCTCCTAGGTCTCAGCCCCCATGCCTAGGTCAGTGCTTGGTACGTGGTAGGGTTTGGATTCCTCAGCCAGAATGAAGACTGAATCAGCTGACCCTTTTCCAGTCCTGTGTCCCCCTCTAGGATCTTGTCTGTTCACAGCTGGCCACAGCCTTCCTTTTGAAGGTGTGCTGAGGGTGGGCTCTGCATTTCTTGTTCCCTTGTAGGGACTTCTCATTTGTGTCACCTGTGTCCTTGAGGCTGAACCCTCCCTGGGGGCCGGGTTTAGTGGGATGGGGTTAAAATGCACTCTGGATATGAAAGGATGGAAGCCCCCACGTTCCAAGGGAAGACCCCTGCTCCTTTTAAGTAGGCATCTCAGCCAGCCATGGTGGCACATGCCTGTAATTAATCCCAGCACTCTGGGAGGCTGAGGCAGGAAAGTCACAAGTTCCAGTCCAGCCTGGGCAACTTAAATTTAGTGAGACCCTGTTTCAAAATAAAAAATAAAAAGGCCTGTGGCTGTACCTCAGCGCAAAGACCCTGTGTTTAATCCCAGAACCACCAAAAAAGTAAAATAGTCATTTTGCTTACCCTTGTCTGGCCCTTCCACATCTGAATTCCTGAGTCCTTCAGGCCCAGGCCATGGGAGGGACTTTGCCAAGGATTCTGATGAAAGGGGCAGCGGGTAATTACAGGTGCTGGAAATAGTCCCATTTCCTGTCAGCCTCCTCCTCCTACCCCCCTCAAAAAAAGAAAACAACAAATTTCCCCAAAAACACTAAGCTGAAAAAAGCTCTTAGACCTTAGTTTAGTCTGCAGGGGCGGCCCGGGTGGGCGGTCTTAAACATTTGCATTCCTGGGGCTTAGCGGCCTCCAGAGGGTCGAGTTTCTGGGTTAGTGGTCCCCAAGCAAGCACTGCATACAAAGAGAGAGTGTGTGCGGTGGAATTCCAAGTATCTGGACGGCCGGGGCGGGGGCTGCAGGCACAGGGCCCGCACTTTGGCTTGGGCGAGAGCCGCTCCATGTGACCCCAGTGAAGCCCACCCTGACCTGGGTTCACCATCTAGGTGCCTGGACAGGAGCGTTTCCCCACTTCAGGGCTTCGGACTGTGGAGCATGAGCGGGGCCGAGGACCCTGTCCAGAGGGGTGAGAGGCGCCAGGGACACCAGTGAGCGGCGGGAGTGGCAGGGTGGTGAGGTTGCCCTTTTCTCCTGTGCTCCTGATTCTCCCTGTGAGGTGCTGTTGGCAGAGATGGCGAGAGGTGGGTCACGTGACCAAGTCCTGAGGGACCGGATGGTGGATGAGCAAGTGGTTGAAATACCTGCGCTCCCATCCATCATGAGCTTGATGGGCTCGTTACCAACCACCCACACCCACAAGCTTTTGCCCCAGTGATGGAGACTTCCTTGTTCTTTTTGTTGGGCCCATCTCTGCGGGTTCTCTTTAACCAGCACTCGGTGCAGACCAGGCCCAGGGCGGAGTAGGTGGCAGCATTGTCTTCTCTCATCTTCAAATTGTCCCTCTGGGACAGGACTCTTATTCCTGGTTTGCAGGTAGGGAAACTGAGGCTCAGAACAACCTCAGGCCAGAGCTGGAATTCGAACCCAAGGTTGTACAGGTGCTGTGCCTGTCTCTTTGTTGCAAGTTTTCCCCAGATTCTCCTTTGTTCTTCCTGTCTGGAGCAGTACCTGTCCCTCTGCCTGATTCCCATCATGCACTGGGCCCTGGGCAAGAGGGACCTCAAGTCCTGACTTGATGGGTGATGGACAGGGGACACTGACCAAGGGGGCCTAGGGTCCTTTGCCGGTGTACACTCTTCGACATCTTCTGAGAAATGGCGTCGTTGCTGGACAGAGGGTGAGGCAGCTGGGGAGGGCAGTGCCTAAGGAGTCCTGGGACAGTGACCACCTGTTGGTTCCTTTGTGGCTGGAAATTGGCAGGAGGCCAGGAGAATGGGCACACAGTGACAGGTGTCAGAGAAGGACGCTGGTCTGGCCTGGGCCCTGCTGATGGTCAGCAGGAGGAAGCGCCGCGTTAGGTCACCAGACACCCCAGCCCTCCACACCCGCCTTCCTGGTGCGCGTCCCAGACCCTTCCCTTTGTTGTCTGGCGCGTCAGACGTCTGTGCTTGCTTGGAGGTTCCTGAATGGGGCTTGGAAATAGGTCACTCCCTTCCCGTGCCGCCAGCACTGACCTGCGTGTGACCTTCCCCGCGGTGACAGTGTCTGGCTGTCATTCTTTGATGCTGGCTGTGGAGGGGCTGGGTGGCCACCTCTTCCCAGCTCTGGTCTTCAAGGACTTTGCCACCCCAACTGCCGCCCCCTGGATGCGCCTTCCGCCAGCCCCTCCTCCCCTCTGCCACTTTGGAAAGGGGAAATCCGAACTCGGGACCTTCTGCCCGAGCGGTCGACTCTCATGGTGTGCGCGGTTCAGGCTGGCGGCCTGAGCATCTGGGTGAAGCAGACAAGTTCCTGCTGGGCTGCAGCCCAGGGCGGCTGGCGGCGCGACTCGGCCCCCCCAGGCCTTTGGCTTCTGTGGAATCGCTGGGGTTTTTCCATTTCTCCCCTGGCTTGTCCCTGAGCTGTCCCTCGGGGCTGTGGGCAGAGATCATAGTGGATCTGGGAGACGCTTGCTGGGGAGGTCAGAGGTGGTGCCCCTTGCCCATGCCTGGAGCCCCCGTGTTCAAGGGGTGGCTTAGATTGGGCTGAAGTTGTAACTTCCGTGGAATCTAGGTGTGAATGGAGCAGAGACAGGACTGCCAGGCCACTTCTGTCCAGGGAGGTGGCCTCTTTCTCACACCTACTGTCCTTGTGTCTTTGGACACCAGGAGCCCACAGTGGGCAGTTTCTGGGGAAACAGCTGTGATGCCTACGTGTAACTGTTAACTTGACTGACTTGGGAGCCGCTGAGGGGATTAGTGGAGCCCACTTCTGTGTGTGCCTGGGTGGTCATGGAGGCGTGACCATAGGGGTCTGTATCTGGTCCCTGGCCCCTTTCTCCGTGGCACTATTCCCTGCTCTGCTTCCAGCCACCTCGAACTGAGCAGCTTTGCTCCACCATGCCCTTCCGCTATGATGCTCCTGCCTTGAAGCAGCTGACCATAGACTGAGCCCCCTGAAACCATGAGCCAAATTAAACCCCTCCTCCTTAAAATGTTGGGTACTTTGTGCCAGCTATGGGAAAGCTGACTGATACTGGATGTCTCCACGGTCACCATCAGAAGCTCAAGGAGGACCTGCTACGCCCAGAGCAGTGGGGTCACAGCAGAGCCCCACAGAACAGGGCATCTGGTGTCTGGCTGCCCATGCCTTGCTGTCCCTGACAGTATCCCTTTGTGGCCAACTGCAGAAGGCTCCGCTTGGCAGGGCTGGGGGTCCTGGACTCTGTACCCGCTGAGGAGGCTGTCGAGTGGGGACAGGCAGAAGTCAGGACAAAAGCTTGTTGTGCCTCAGAGAAAACTCAAACCTGGGTTTCCCTGCCATGGAGTCTGCCAGCACCCAGCCTGTCTTGTTCCATAAAAGGAACTTTGTATGTGGCTCCTGGCCTCCAGATGCTCTGGGAAGGGTGTGACGGCCTCCCAGCCACAGCGTGCTGCAATGGTCACTCTCGTGACCCCTGACTTCTTGGAGCTGACACCGGGCCAGACGGTCGCCTCTGGGACAAGAAGTCTGTTCTCCCTGCCATGGGGCTGGTGTGGTCAGGTCCAGACCAGATGTAGGTTCTTAGAAAACCTAGTGGGGTGGGAACGGGGATGCTGGCCTCGTGGGCTGGCGGATAGAAGAGGCGACAGCTGCTCCTGCCTTTGGGACTGGCTGGTCCTGTCTCCTGGGGCAGTGAGCTCTGGCCTCACTTCGGGACTGAGGAGCTTTAGATCAGGAGGAAGAAGCCAGCCAGGGACAGACAGACAGACGGACACCTGGTCACCTCTCCAGGAAGGTGGTGTGGTTGGGGAGGCTCCGGAGCCTTCTTCCCTAGAGTGGTGTCCTGGCAGAAGGCGGCAGTGTGGACCAAAAGGGCCGCTCGCTGGTCCAACAGGTGTTTATTGAGTACCTACTATGTGCCACACAGCGTTACATGAGACCCAGGTCCTTGCCCTCATGGAGCACCTGTTATCCTAGGGGGACCGGTGGTCCGATGCATGTGACCAGTAAGCATGGTTGTCCCCCACATGCAGCACAGGGTGCAGGGGCATGGCTCATCTGCCACATGTTATGGTGGTGGGGGGTGGGGAGGAGACCTCAGGGGTGCTGTGACCTCAGAGCAGAGGCTGATGGCAGATAGGGGGACCCCTGGATCCCCAGGCCTTGTGTCCAGAACAGGCAGAGATTCTGTGTGGGGACTGGGCTTTGCAAAAGCAGCTGGAAGTGGGGGGCTGGACAGCGTGGTAGGGAGAGGGTGAGCAGGTGACAAGAGGCCGTCCTGAGGTTAGGGACACAGTGAGCCTTTTCATGGGGTGGCCGTGTGTCTTGTCAGCAAGGGCAGAGGCAGGAAAAGGCTGAGGGACAAAGCTAGAAAGGTAGAACCGGGTCATGAAGTGCTTTCGTATGCATGACTTTGACCCTTGCCCTTTTGGTGGCCTGTGCCTGGTATGTAGCAGGTGCCTGGTGGGTTTGCCAGGTGACCTGCATGTTTTGTGGATGCCATCAAAGGTTTTTGAGCAGGAACACCCCCTGGGGGGGGCACTGTGAGGACACAAGAGAGGGCTTGGTGCAGAGCCTGGCCCCGGACCCCCTCCTTCCCACCCCAGCCGGCCGTGTCCTGCCACAGGCTGCCTGAGCTCCAGCAGCCCTCCTGCCCTCTGTGCAGGAGGTGTGGCACACGGGTGGCAGGGATGAACCTGTCATTAGCTGGCCTCCAGTACCCTCTCAGAGTGGCTGTGCCTGCCTCCCCCTCTGAGGTGCCAATGGGGCTGGCGGGGCTCAAGGTGGTATAAGCGTAGAGCCGTGTTTCTAAAAGTGGCCGCTGAGCTGCTTTCCTGCGTGGGTGGTCCGGCTTCCTGGGCTGGTGTGAAGCTCTCTGGGATTGAGGTTGGAGGGAAAGCCAGGTGTGTGGTGCACGCCTGTAATTCCAGCAATCTGAGAGGCTGAGGCAGGAGGATGGCAGCCTAGGCAATTCAGCGAATCCTGTCTCAACATAAAAAGAGATGTCTGTCCCTGCCATGCAGAGCGATGCAGTCCTGCAAGTCCTCTAGAGTTCTTATGCTGTCAGGATCGAGGCGAGGTCGGGAGACAGGGACAGGATTTAGGGTCCCTGAGGCCAGGGGACTGGCTCCCCTATGCACCTTTATTCCCTCTGTCCTCAGGTGTGTGGCCGGGCCAGCTGCTGCCATCGAGGGGTCAGGGAGTGTCCTTGCGGGGCAGGATTTGCTCTCCTCTGTCTTTATTGACTGCGCCTTGTGCTCACAGGACGCCCACTTGGGTAATGAAGGGTTCCCCTGTGGGGCAGCTGGGGACAATCCATGCGGTCCCACCACCACCCCAAGGGCCATCATGTTGCTCTTCTGAGCTTGGTGTCTTTGTGTCATGGAGGCAGAGATGCCCGTGGGCCACTCAGGCTGCACCCTGTGACAGCACTCAGAGCCACCTGCAGGACACACAGGACAGGGTGGTGTCCAGGCAGTCACCCAGGTGGCCAGAGTGGAGCAGAGCCAGGCAGTCAGCTGAGGTGACCCTGGGGTGGCTGTCTGCATGTGGCCCTCGTCCTCCCTGTTGGTGGGCTGGCTGAAGGGCCGCAAGGGCCCAGCACAGGAGCTGGGGGTCAGGTCTGAGAGCCCCGAGAGGCTGAGGCACCCTCCGGGCCTGCCATGGCTGCCCATGTCCACTGTCCCCAAAGGAGCCACTGGGGCCCAGGGTCCCTGGAGATAAACAGCGGCTGGATCAGCAGCCAGGCAGCACGGGAAGTGCTGTTTCCCCGGGGACTTTCCTCATCCTTCAGTTTAGTCTGCGATGGTTTCATCTGAAAGACTGCCTCTGAGTCAAAACACAAAAATCCCCACGGACACCGAGGCAGCACAGGGGCAGCTGGCACCTTCTCTGGGGGGTCCCTAATCCTTCCCTTCTGGCCTGTGGCCTTGTCGAGCCCTCCAGGCCCTGGGGCCACCTGGCTCCTGTCCCCCACTGTCCCCACATCTTTGCTGTAGGACCCTGTGCATGGGCAGCACAGCAAGGGCGCTGGGTGGCCATCCACACCCTCAGGCTCTCACAGGATTACCCGCCCGGTGTGGGGAGAAAGCATTGCTTTGTTTTTATCTCCTCCCATCTAATTTCTGTTTTGGGGTGCATTTCCTGGTGCACGCGGTCTGTCTCTGCATCGTTGTTGAGTGTGACATAGGGACAAGCTAGTCTTTGGGGGAAAACATGCTTTAATGTTGATTGACTGCCAATGAGATGCAAAATTGAAGAAGGCCAGTAAACCGTGCTGCATGCGAGGCTCTGGTCTGGGGTCTGTGTGGGGAGCAGGCATCCCCCGGGGTCCGGGGCAGGCTGGGGACACAATGGCACCCTGGCTCTTCTCAGTGCCATTGGGTGCGTTGTCTTCTCCAAGAGCCTGGGTCTGAGGAGCGGAGTGTGGGAGTGGTTTGGCCATTTCCTGAGGTCCCAACCAGGGTGGGCAAACTTGCCGGACCAGAGGGGGAGTCTGGAAGCTTTGGGGCCACACGGCATGTGTCAGCGCTGCCCAGCTCTGCCGCTGCCCTGTGAAAGCAGCCTAGACAGTGTAAACCAGTGGGTCTGGCTGTGTGCCAATAAAACTTTATTTACAGAAGTAGACAGTGGGTCAGGCTTGGCCCGTGGGACATCATTTGCCCAGCCCTGGTCTAGTCTAAGAGGATGGGCCCAGTGGGTGTGGTGGTGCACGCCTGTGATCCCAGCATTCTGGGAGGCTGAAATAGGATGGAAATTTGAGCCCGGCCTGGGCAACCTAGCAACTTAGTGAGGCCCTGTCTCAAAATAAAAAAGGACTGGAGATATAGCTCAGTGCAAAGGCCCTGGGTTCAATCTCCAGTACCTCAAAAAAAAAATTTTTTTTAATTAAATTTAAAAAAAGAAAAGGAAAAAAGAGGGCAGACCTTGGTGGGCTTTGAAGCCAGCCTTGGCTCCTCACAGTGCCGACCTCTGAACTTGGCGTGTGAGCAGGGCGCTCCAGTCGGAGCTGCACTTTGAGGGGCTGGGGCGCGGCATGAACCCCACAGAGTGTGCATGGGAGCAGGTGGGTGGATGGCTCCTGACATCGTGCTCTGCAGCACACCGAGTGCCTCCTCCTTTAGGGCCTGGTAAACGTGGCAGGGTGCTGTGCGGGGTGCTGTGCGAGGGGTGCCCCTCTGGGTATTGGGCAGAGATGGGCTTCCAAAAGAACTCCCCTTCTCCTCTGGCCTGGGAACCCCTGGCAATAAACAAAACCTGTGAATTTTTGCTCTGCAGGAGCCTTTATCCGAGGGAGCCTTATCAGAGCCTTTAAAAGGTGCTGCTGGCTTTGGGGTTCTCTAGGAGGGGGTCAGATGTTTCCCCAAACTCATGAGTGTTCTCTCAGGGCCTTAAGGATCTGTGCAGCCCACCTTGGGAAGAGCTGATATCCCTTTGGCTCTTTATTTCACAGATGGTGAACCTCAGGCCCAGAGAGGCCACTGTCTCCATCAGGGGTACCCAGAGGGCTGGGATGGCGTTGGGGTGAGCCCCTCCCTCCTGGTGGGGAGGTAGAGTCGGTGGAGTCCCAGGTGTTGGTCGCAGGCTGTGCTTTGGGCCCCATGGGGGTTTGCATCCCTGGAACACCCGCTCCTTGGTCTACAGCTCTCCCGGCCTCCGGCTTTCCCAGCCATGGCGCCGTTGAGGTTAGGAGCAGCACAGCTCTCCAGGCGGGGCCTTGGAGCTCTGTAAGAAGCCAAGTAGCATCCTGCCTTAGCACTGCACCCCCGGCCGTGTGACTTGCTCAACCCTGGCGCAGTCGCCCAATGGGAACCTCTCCCTTCTAGGCGTGGCCCCGCCTTTGCTGGGATTTGGGGCTCTGGCAGGAGTGGGACCCGCAAAGAGGCTGCAAGGGGCCTCAGTGCCACCATGGGTGCCCAGCACAAGGGCTGCGGGCAGCTCAGCCCTAGTTAGGACCGGGCACCCTGCTGCGGGGTCCATGGTGCGGGAGACAGAGACGGAGGCAGAGGCATCATGGGCAGCAGATGGTGCAGCGAGTGCCACTGGCCAAGGACTTCATGCAGCAGGCGGGAGGGCAATGGCAGGTGTCAGGAGGGACGGAGCAGCTCCGAGGGAGGCAGTGAGCCCAGGCGTGTGGGAGGTGTGGCTCACAGCTGGGAGAGGCCCAGAGGCCGGGAGGGAGACCTTTTGTCAGCCTGGCTGGTCGCAGGCCAGGCCACTGTCAGGCCCAGGGGATGCAGGGCTTGGGCGAGGACATGTGGAGTCGGAGATCTACAGAGATATTCAGGGATGAGTGCGGCTCATTTTATTTTCAAAACTCTGGCACTCAGAAGCATTTGGAGCCTTCTGGGACCTGTTCCTAGAGCACAGGGGCAGTTGCTGTGCAGGATGGGACAGCTGGCTCAAAGCTTCCCGGGGTGGTGGCCACGGAGGAGGAGCAGCCGCCCTCCCACGTGGGTCCCCTGCCTGCGTTCAGCGTGCAAGTGGCATCTTTCCTCAGCGATGTCTGCCGGACATCACTGGCTACAAACAGGGGCCATGCGGGGCTTTGTTTCAGGGTCCCACAGGAGCTCGGGACAGAAGTGCACCTTGGGGTTCTCGTGTGCTGTGTGGTTTCAGGTGAGAGAGTAAGTCCCAGGGACCCCGAGGTTCTGTAGGTGGTGGCGTTCTGGGTGGGTGAAAGGGCGGAGAGTGAGCCGTCCCGGTGGCCAGGGGTCTCTGGTTAGAGCCAGCGAGGAGCTCAAAAAAGCCCTTCCGCAGCAAAGCGGGCTGGGCGTGGTGGTGCATGCTTGAGGCTGAGGCAAGTTAGAGCCCAGCCTGGGCAACTTAGCAATTATTGAACCCTGGGTCAAAATGAAAACAAAAAAGGGCTGGGGGTGTAGTTCAGTATGAAGGCGCAGACTTTAATCCCTAGTATCACAAAACAAAACAAAATGGGTGTTTGGTGTTCTCAATCTCTGTACTTTTCTGTACGTGACTTTTTTTTTTTTTTTTTTGTGGGTACCGGGGGTCGACCTCAGGACCTCGCGCGCCAGCAGGTGCCCGTGCCGCTGAGCGATATCACCGGCCCTTTTTTTGTATGTGGGATCCAGGAGTCGAACTCGGGCTCTTGCGCTTGCCAGGCAGGTGCTTACGCTGCTGAGCCATCTCACCGGCCCTGTACGTGACTTTTTGGTGAAGAATGAGAGAGGTGGTTATATGTAAATGTTTGTAGGGGTCCGATATGAATATTTGTAGGTGTAAATGTGAAGATGCACATATCATCTGGAATCCTTCCAGCTCAAGGTAACCAGTTCACGTTCTGCAGCCAAGCTGGGAATCCAGCTCAGTGGTAGACACGCGTCCCTTGTCTACCACGCGAGGCCCTGGGTTCGGTCCCCAGCAGCCAAGCTGACAACACTAATGCCAAGTGCTCACTACTCGGCTGGGACACCTCGGCTGCTGTGCTGTGTGTGAGTCGCCACCACCTCCGGTCTCCCCTTCTCTCTCCCGTCCCTAACTGGGTGGTAACCAGAGTGTATTCTGTACTTTTCAAAAAGATGGTGACATAAATGTGAGATTTACCAGCATCACCACTTTAAACAGACAGCGAAGCAGGGTAAGCACACTCACGCCCGTCGTGCAGGTTGGGTGCCTTTCATCTTGCACAACTGAAATTCTGTGCCTGTCAAACAACTTCCGCCCCTCCCAGCCCTCGGCTCCTGGAGCTGCCCCTCTGCTGTCCATCCCTGTGAATCTGGCTCCTCTAGGGGCCCCGTAGGAGTGGAAGCAGATCCTATTTGTCCTTTCGTGACTGGCTTATTTTACTTAGCATAAATATCTTCAAGGTTCATTTGTGTTGTAGCACGTGTTAGAATTTCCTTACTTTTTTATTTTATTTTTTTTGGGGGGTGGTACTAGAGATTAAACCCAGGGCCTTCACACCGAGCTACATCCCCGGCACTTTTTTTTTACTTTTTATTTTGAGGCAGGGTCTTGCTATGTCACTAAGTTGTTCAGGCCGGGCTCAAACTTGAAATCTTCCTGCCTCAGCCTCTTGGAGCTCCCTTTTTAAAGCTAATTATGTCCCATTGTGCAAATATAGAGCTTTTATTTAATCCGCTCATTCACCCGTGGACACCTGAGTCCTTTCTGTCTGTTGTGATTGATGCTACTGAGGACACAGGTGTGCAAACCTCTCTCTGAGACCCCGTGTCCATTCTGCAGGGCACATGCCCGTAAGTAGAGTTGCGGGGTCACTTGACGCTCTGAGCTTTGTGAGGAAGGCTGCCCCGTTTGCCACAGCCCTGCACCATTTTACATTCCCGCAAGCAAGGCACAGGCTTCCAGTTCCTCCATATCCTTGCTGATACTTGTCATGTCCTGTTTTGGTTTGTGGATGTTCTTCTAACACACTTTAAAGCAAAAACATAAACCTTTTATTGAAGAATAATACACCCAGGGTAGTTCTGACCTTCCCACTTGCCCAGCTGTGAATGCATGTCCCTTTGGGGTATCAATGTCTATTTAAAGGGCTCCATCTTCGTTTTCTACCCCGGTCCCCTCCGGAGCCCTTGGAGGTCACAGTGGTTTCTCCCTGGCTCCCTCCGTAGCAGGAGGCCCATCTCAGTATTGATGGACTCTGGGGGTGCGAAGTGATGCCCTGTTATTGCTTCAATTCTGTGTTCCTCTGTCTGCTTGGGAGGTTGAACATCTTTTCAGTGCAGTTTACGAGATTTGCTGTTTGCATTTACTGTTTCTCCGAGAGCCAGCTGTTCACATCCTCTAGGCATTCCATTATGTGCCAAGTAGGATCCAAAGTGAATGTAATCAAGACTGGCTCGGGTGGGCAGGTCTGGGGGCTCCTGCATGGGCCTTGCAAGTGACAGTGATCTGGGTGGCAGAGTGGGGACGTGGTGCTCACGAGGGAGGCTGAGAAGGGATGGACCAGGGAGGTGAGGGTTTGGATCTGAGTGACCAGGAGCCTGAGGGTGGTGGCAGATGCTCAGAGTCTGCGGGGGTCCCCCACAGAGATGCCGTTTGAGGGGCACGGCAGGTTCCAGAGGATTCGCATCCTGGAGCCGGAGAGCAGAGGAGGCCGGAAGGGAGGCCGAGGCCACCAGTGAGCGAGGGGCGGAGGAGCTGGCAAGGCCCAGAGAGTGAGGACGAGGGAGCGCCTGATGCAAGGACATGGGTGGTATTTTCAGATGCGGTTGAGAAGCGCAGAGGATGCTCTTTCTGAGGCCGTTCGATTGATGGAGCAGGAGTTTGAGAACTTGGAAGAGCCCGTTCCCTACAGGGGCTGGGCCTGATGGGCTTGGACAGGGTGGAGGCCACCAGAAGTGTGGTGGCAGCAGGAGAGGGTGGCTCAGCTGTGACTTTGCGGATCCTAACCAGTAGGTGTTGGCTGAGCCCCTGTCCTGTGGGCTGCGTGGGTATCAGCTATCCCCAGGTGACCAAGACGGAGCTTTACATACGGGGGGTGGAAGTTCAGAAGCCACCTTCCTCGGGACACCCACGCTCCGCCCTGTTCAGTGCCTGGCCCCAGAAGCACCCCTGGGGACCGGGAGACTCAGGACAGCAGCCTGTCCCAGCTTCATAGCTGCTGGGGCATTGGATCTGCTTTTTCAAGTCACTTCTGCCTCCTGCCGACTCTGTGTCCTTGTCAGCCTGCTGGAGTGCCCGTGTGAATAGATGGTGACCGTGCCACCCCACCTCGGGGGGGCCTCAGCCAGTGTAGATGGGACTCAGAAGTAGCCAGGGAATAGGGACGGCCTTTCTCTCACTCTGCTGAAAGGAAATGGGGTTGCAAAGAGACCCAAGGAAACTGTCACCAAACATATGGTGACTTCTCTCTCTGTGGGGCTGACTGTCCCCTCCAGCACGGCCCCTGGGGGAGCAGGAGGGACAGCAGTGGCTGTAGATGGCTTTAAAGAGGCAGAGGGCCAGTGAGATAGCTCAGCGGCATAAGCGCCTGCCTGGCAAGTGCGAGGTCCTCAGTTCGACTCCCAGTACCCGCATAAAAGATAAATAAATAGATAAATGAAGAGGCAGAGGGAGGCAGGCTGGGACAGTCAGCCACGTTTCCTGGTACTGTCCAGCAGCATCCAGACATCCCTCTTTCAGTGATGTTTCTATGCTTTGGGTTTTTCTTTATTTTCATGTAAAGCAAAGGTTTTTTTTTTAATTGTGGCAAATATGTTCAACATAAAATTGCCATTTGAAGTACCTTCAGGAGCCCATTCAGGGGCACCAAGTGGATTCACATTGTTGTGCTCCTGATCCCGCTGTCCACCTCAGGACTGTCTCGTCCTCTCCAACTGCAACTCTGTCCCCTGACACACTGACTCCCCGCCCCCTCCCCAAGCCCTGGTGACATCTGTCCTGCTGTCCCTCTCTATGAATCTGACTGTTTCAGGGGCCTCAGAGAAGTGGAATCCTATAGCATTTGTCTTTCTGTGACTTATTTCCCTTTGCAAACTGACCTCGAGGGTCACCTGTGCTGTGGCAGGTGTCAGAATGTCCTTGCTGGTCTCATGTATGTCCCTTTGTGTGTCTACCACCCTTGGCCACCCAATCATTCGTTTGAGGACACTTGGGTGGCTTCTACCTTTGGCTGTCGTGAACAATGATGCACTGAACATGAATACACAAATATTCATGTCTTGGGTTCCAGCTCCTGCTTTAAGTTCTGTGGGATATATATCCAAAGGTGGAATTGCTGGTTAGACAGTAATTCTGAGGTTTTTTTTGTGTGTGTGTGGGTACCAGGGGTCGAACTCAGGACCTTGTGTGCCAGCAGGCACCCGAGCTGCTGAGCGATATCACCGGCCCTTTTTTTTTCATATATGGGTACTGGGAGTCGAACTCGGGACCTCACGCTTGCCAGGCAGGTGCTTATGCTGCTGAGCTATCTCACCGGCCCCAATTCTGAGTTTTTATCAGGGGCTTCCGTACTGTTTTCCGAAGGGGCTGCACCATTCCACAAAATGGAGCATTCTGATTGGGTGATCTTTGAGGCATCTTTGTGCTTAAAGCAATGTTGTGGTTCTGGGGTCCCTTGGTCAGTGGCTTGGAGGTGACACTTTGCGTTAGGGTTTGACCACCTGAGTGTCACGTGAACTGTAACAATGACAGCCACTACCCTATGCACCAATAGGTATCACACAGAGTTGCACAAGCACTGGGCGTCATTGGAGGACCCATGAGGTGCTGGGACATGTCGGGCACCTCCTTTGTATTCATTATCTTCTTTGCGTCTCTCCGCAGTCTTCCGGAGTCAGTACTTAGTCTTCACACTTTTGCAGGTGAAAAATGAGTGATGCATTTTGCAGGTGAAAAATGAGCGATGCTTTCTCATACTCATGAAGTGTTATGTCTTGGGTTGCAATTTTTTTTTTTTTTTTTTGTGGGTACCGGGAGTCAAACTCAGGACCTTGCACTTGCCAGGCAGGTGCTTATGCCGCTGAGCTATCTCACCGGCCCATGGGTTGCAAATTTTTTGCGCACCTAGCAGATGTTTTCTAATTCTTCCTTCCTGGTTGTTGACCTGCGTCCCCCAAAGTGAAAGAATGAGAAAAAAGAAAGAGCAATTGAGGGGCATAAGAGGTAGGACTGGAGGGGACAGAAAGAGACCTGAAGGACATCAGTGTGTTTTCTGATACCTTCAAGCAAGTGTTTGGGGACCACTTCCCACACAGGAGCCTGGCAGGCCCCCTACTTGGAGGCCCCCAAGGGCATCAGTTGCTGTGTTTTGGGAACAGCTGTCATCACTGCCCTTTGCATGAGTAGTGGAGCTGTAACCACTCCGTGGGAAGACGGGGACATTCGCTTTCTGTGGACACTGCTTCCGGTCCCCCTCTGGAAGTGCAGGGGGTTGCACGGACTAGTGGAGGAAGCTTTCTGATGTGTCATCTCTCCATCTGGTCCCTGCAGGTCTCCACCAGGGGCTGCTCCGAGTGCCCAGGTCCTGGCTCCCTGCTGTGGCGTGTGGCCCGGGCCATCTGGCTCCAGACCATGTTTCCAGCTGTCTCTCAGGGCATTCCCAGAAACCTCTGCATCGGCCTGGGGCAAAGGGACAGGGGAGAGGGGCTTTCCGGTAGTTTCTGTCTAGTCGTCCCAGAATTGTACCATGTGAATTCCCAGCACATCAGCGTCAGGGTTAGAGACTGTGACCCTGCTCTAGCTCTAGCTACTCAGCTTCCTAGCTACTCATCTGTGACGATGGGACAGGGTGGGTAGGACCCTCCATCCCCTCTCAGGAAAGGACTGAGAAGTTTAAAGAGGGGGATCACTCCACGGCAGGTCCCCTGCCCCAACAAAGCATGGCCCAAGGCGGGCACCTCGTACCTTCCAGCTGCCAGCCCAGAAGTTCAGTGAGGTTGTTAACTTGCTTTAACTTGAAGACCTTACTGGTTTGGGGACAGGAAACCCTGGCGGGGTTTGGAGGGAGCAGCACAGGGCTGGCTGTGGCTCTGTCCTCTCCTCTCCTCTCCACTCAGCCATGGGGGCCAAGTCTCTACCATGCCGGGGCACAGTCCCGGCTTTGCACTTGGAGCTTCAGCCCTGCCGCCTCCCCACCTCCCGTTCATTCTGCCTCCTTCCTGCCCCTCCCCCAACCTGCAACCTACGTGGTTGAGGTGGAGCTGGAGATGACTTAGGAGAGCCACGCAGGTGATCTGGTGGCTCCTCCTGTGTGTAGGGGGCTTGGACCTACTGCCCTTGGCTTCTGGGTCCTGGCTGTGGGGTGCGCCTGCCCCAGAAGAGAGGTGCCTGACTGGGGGTGCTGGGCCAGAGGGGCTTGGGGGCCAGTGTCCGGACTATACCTGGAAGGGAGCACTTTCCCCATGTGCCTGGTGACAGTTGCTCAGGGGACAGAAAGTTGATCACGCCACCCTCCACTTGGTCCTGGGTGAAGGTCTTCAGCGACCCCCTTCTGAGGTGTCACAAAGCGTCCGACACCTCTGCACCTGCCAGGCGTGGGGATGAAAGTAGCTGTGAAACCTTGGCATGGAGCCCAGGGTCAGCCTTGATCTGCCCTCTCCCGGGCCCCTCCATGCCAGCTCTGTCTCCTCTGCTTTCTCGGGGTCTGGGGGGCACTGAGCTCTACAGCGGCCTCGCCTCTTGGAGGCTGAGGCTCCAGCAGTGAGGGCCCTGTAATTGTTCCCAGCAGTGTGGAGCGAGGCCTGCTCAGTCTCCAGTGTTTGTTTTGCCTCTGTGTTGGGCCAGTGGTAACCAAGGGCCGCTTCCCCTTGGTGACAGCCAGCGGGCTGCGGCCAGGGCTCATCCAGCCCAGCTGAGAGGCCTGGGGACCTGCGAGCAGCCTCAGGCACGGAGAAGCTGGTCCTGAGCTGCCTCTGTCCTCTCTGATGCCCCCGTGGGGAGGACCCTGGGCTCTTCTCCTGGCTCCGTCCCCAGGCACTTGGGAGGAACATTCCAGAACTCCGGATTCACCAGTAGGTGTCTGGGAGACCGAGGCCACTTGCTGGCCAGCGCCATGGGGGTGGCTCATGGGCGGGATGGTTGTCTTCAGCCAGGGCTCAAGGCTGACTGATGGCTAAGTGACTGTCCCCTTACCCGAAGTTGGACAGGACCAGGGTGTGGAGGTAACCCCAGGGAAGTTTGGAGGAGGAGGAGGAGGAGGAGGAGACATGATGGGAGGTGCTGGCCTCGGAGGCCAACAGGGAGGGCTGCATGGAGGAGGAGCTGGGCAGATTGGGCAGGCGAGCTCCAGCTGTGGGATGACCCTGGGGCAGGGCTGGCCGGGCAAGCTGGTGTCAAGGGCTGTAAGAAGTGGAGGAGGCTGAGGGCACATTTGAGCATGGGCAGGCTGAGGGGCATCTGTGAAGAGCTGTGATCAGAGGGTGGTCATTGCACCTTTGTCCTCCCAGATGCCAGGTGACCTCAGGCTGGGCGAGCGAATCACAGCCCATGTTGTGTGCCCCCCCATGTCTGTGGGTCCAGTGGGGGGATGGCCCTGACCTGGAACTCCCTTACACAGGGCAGCCCGTCCCCTTGGTCTGCCCATATCCAAGGAGGCCCCGCCCTGACAGTGCCAGGTGCTCCTCCCCACCCCCGCACTTGGGTCACTTGGGTCAGTGCCAGTGCCTTTGGGACACATCGGGGGTGGGGCCTGAGAGTCTGCGTTTCCAGCAAGCTCCTGGGTGGGGCACGTGCTGCTGGCCCTTGGGGCGGCCCTGGAGGTCACCAGCTGCAGGCAGGGCGGATGACTGTCTCCTCGCCCTGAAGGGACTGTGAAGGAGCTGGCTGCTGCACGTGCGGGCTCCACCTCTCTGGTTTTCTGTTTGGGGGCCTGGAGAGCGAGCTGTCAGTCAGTCGGACGGGGCGGGGCTGGGGCGACGTTCTCACGGAGTCCTGCGGCCAGCCCAGCTGCCGATCCCATTAAACCTCGGTGATTCATGGCCGCGATGGATGCGCTCGAGCGAGGCGTTGGGTTGCGAAAACTCGGGTCCCGGCGGGGCGGCGCGTGCTGCTGGCAGGTCTCGCAGTCTCAGCAGAAAAGAGGCGCCTCTGACATGGGAACGGAAACTCGGGGGCCGGGGCAGAGAGCGAGGGGTTCACGCGAGAGGACCGCGATCCTCCTCCCGCAGTGTGTGTATAGGGGCTGCACCAGGTTGGAGGTCGAGCTGCCTGCTGTGCTGTGCCAGGCCCCCCAGGGGAAGTGGGGGACAAGGGACATGTTCAGGAAGCTCGCAGCTGCGTCCTAATGGAATGGGAAGTCCAGCTCTGAGAGGAAATACCCTTCCGAAGCAGCCCATCTGATGTCCCAGCTCTGGCGAGTGTTGGGGTCCGCTGCATCCCCAGGGGCGGGGCCTGGGGGCCCATGGCCAATCCTGGGCCGTCCTGTGTTTCCAAGGTTGCACTTGGACCCTCCTGCCCTTCTCCTGGCTCCGCCTCCTCTGCCCTATTGGCCTCCTAGACCAGCCCGTGGGTGGATATTGGGCCAATTTCCCTTTTTCCACTTCCCCTTTTTCCTTGTGTGTTCTCAAGAAATGATGAATGGGACAGATCGCCCCAGATCCGGGCGGCTGTGCCGAGAGACCTCCCGATGCCCAGGTCCCAGCCACCTGGGACCATGCAGGGACTGGTGAGGGGAGGAGAGAAAGGGCCACCACTCCCCACCCAGGGAACCCCTGTCATCCCTGTCCCCACAACGCAGACCCAGGAGGCACTGGGGCAGAGTCAGGCAATCCCAGCAGTAGTACCTGAGAGCTTCCTGCAGGGACCTCTTTGTCACCCCAGTGCTCGAAATGGCAAGAGGTGGCCACAGAGCTAAGTCACTAAGTCACCACACCTCCTGGCCACTGTTCTTTGCAGAGACGGCCAAGCTTGGGGCTGGGAATGGGTTTCAGGATTTTTGTGGCTGGTTTCCTTCACCAGGGGCCCCAGGAAACCCATTCCCCCTCCCTCCGCCCCTCCGTTCCTCCTTCCCTTCCTTCCTTCCTTTTCCCTGCACCTCTAAATTACGAGCGTATCACTCCTGCATGCTGTTTACTGAAGCTGAGCTTTCCACGGGGTCCGGTCCCTCTTATCCTTAAGCCGACCAATGTGGTTGGACCATCTTCACCCCCCTTTTCAATGGAAGAGGGAGCTGAGGCCGGGGGGGACCTTGCCCAAGGTCACCCTGCTGTGGAGCTGAAGTGGAACCCAGGTACCCCAGGTCCACACTGCACATCTCCATCTTTGCAGGATTACGCCCCACCCACATTTTCTAGGTTCCCCCAGTGCAGTGTAGATGTATCTGCCAAATTCACAAGAGACTGATGTGTAAATCTGAGAAACTTTGTTCTCACCCAGTGAGCAATACCCAAGTCAGGTGTGTTGAAGACTTGCGTCACCTCTGACGGTGCCCTACGGGAGGTGCAAAAACCAGAGCTCAGGGAACTGACAGGTAGCGCTGCTGCCTGGGGCTTCAAGTTTTGTAGCCGATCCAGCTGTCTCTGTAGGGAGGACCCAGCAAGCAGCTCACAGATGGGGCCTCCATCTTGCTGGGTGCTACACTGAGTTGTCAGTCGGCAGTGCCTTCCTGCACAGGTGATGGCATCACCAACTGTGGACCGCTGGTCCAGGTCACATCTCTGGTCGTGCTGCTTCTGCTGGCCCCAGGTCCAGGCTGTGCCCCTGCATCACCTCCCTTGCTGATCTCCCCATATCCCCTCTGGCTGCCAGCAGGTTCTGAATGGCTCTCAGCTCAGTGGCCAGATGGATTCTTTGCTGTTCTTTGGCCCCAGGGCCTTTGCATGTGCTGTTCTTTCTGCTTTTCCCCCGGAATTCAGTCACATGTCCCTTACTACCAGGCTGCAGGCTAAGGAGTGCCTTGTTAAGTGGTTTAGTCATCGCGTGAGCATCAGAGCATGTGTAAGCAAACCTAGGTGGCCCAGGTCGCCCGCTGCCCATGGCCTCAAGACGAGATGAGAGACTGAGCCCAGCCGAGGCATGTGAGGCTGCTGCTGGCATGAGGCGGCGCTGTCTTATGGTGCTCTTTCCCTAAGCGGAAGGAGCGCGCTCGAAAGCAACAACTAAAAGCACAGTAGGGTTAATAGACAAACCGGAGGCGTTGCAGTTATGCTCAAGTGTCGTGCGCTGTGCACAGTCATAGCAGCTGGCTCTTTCACACAGTCACCGAAAAAGAGTGAGCAGTGCATCACATGTGATGGCACCATGGCCACCACGTCACCAGGCGGAGGGAAATCTTCGGTCCACTATGATCTTAGGCAGACTGTCATTGGCTGGAACCTTGGGTGGTGCACGTCTGCATTCCCTTGCTTTTCTTTGTCCCTCACCTGGGTCTCTGTCCGTGTCCCTGTGTCCTTGTGTCAGGAAGCCTCCTCTCCCCACCCTCTCCCACCACTTGCTCTCTTTTCCGGTTGTTGGGGAGCCCTCTGCTCCTGACAACAGTGGCCCTGGAACCTGTGTCCCTGAACGGTCCAGCCACTGAGTAGCTGGGACTGAGACAGGCCTGGGGGGCCCATGCTGGCCCATGTTGGGCCTTGCAGGGACACGTGGGAGGGGCAAGGCAGCCCCGAGTGTGGCCCTGATGATGCGCCTTTCTGCGTGTCACCTGAGCCACCCTGCCTGAAGGGTCTGTGGGGACCGCGACACCCGGCGCAAGAGCCATGGGCTGCACCAGGCTGTGAGTGACAGTCCCCATGAGAGTGCACTAGCTCGTCCCTGAACACGCGTCCCATGTGGCAACAAGTCCCCTCCAGCTGCATGGCAGGAGCTCTGCGGTGTGATGTCATCGCTGGCAGCCAGACCCCGGCGTCATCGCAGAGGGTTAGAGCAAGATCTGGGCGGCGGGGACGATTTCCTGGTGGCAGAAAGCAGGGCCTTTGCCAACGCTGGCAGCCACAGACGTACTTCATTCCTTTCACAGCTGGGCAATAGCCCATCCTCCACGTGCACCACGGTGTGCTTAGCCATTGACGACGCTCACGCCCATCACTTTATTTTTTGCAACAACGACAAGGAAACAGTGAAGACATTTAAGAGGCAGGGAAACTCGTAAGCACTGTAGACATAGTGGCATTTTCATTTGCCCTTTCACTTTGTCCAGGTTTTAATCTCAAGGCAGATGCGGTTGCACCCTTTGTCCTTGTCCTAGCAGATCTTTGTCCTCACCTGTGTTCAATGATCCAGTAGCGTTTTTGACACCTGGGTACTACTCCATCCAGGCTCTGGCTGCCAGGCCACTTCCTTTCTCCCTGCTTTATGCTGCCTGTGACCAGCCTGACCCCGAGACCCTGCAGCTTGCCCGGAAGTTCGGGATTCACTTACTCGCCATCTTCAGACCTGCAGGACCCTCTCCCTAGCGCGTTCAGAGCTTTCCGAGCTGATGGGCTTGGAGGAGGAAGGCCAGGAACATGAACCAGGAAGTTCCTGAAGCTGTCGTAGTCTAAGCAGTTAAAGTCCCTCTGTTCCCAGCTACCTGGGAGGCCCGGGGATTTACCAGTCCCCCAGCATCCTGCTCCATTCCATAAGGTTCCCCCAGAGATGGCGACTCAGTTTCATGACGGACACACTGCCTGGTCCCTCTTAGTGCTCTTCCCACATCCTTGGCTGTGGCCCAGGTAACAAAGCTCAGGCCAGCCAGCTCCACAGAGACCCTCAGCCTCTTCGGCCCACCACGGTCAGTGGCGAAGGACAGGAAACCCAGAGGCGGGTGGTGGGACGTTCGCTTTTCCTCTGTGGAAGTGGAAGTCGGCAGTGGGGTGGGTGATTCTGAGGTCTGAGATCTTGAGGGTCAGAGAAGTGGCTGGAAACTAAACAGAAAGACATGGCTTTAGGTCATTCTGCTACCAGGAAATTCTTAACCCTGCACATGAGCATCCTTACAGTCAAAGCAGCCCACCTATCCATCTGTAAGGGGACATCACCAAAACTGTGACAATGGTACATGGTGGAATATTACACAACCGCTAACGTGTAATATCGATGTGTCCTGGGGAGAAGCAAGCTGGAGAGCAGGTGCGGTGTGGCCTTTTGCCATCGTCCTGTGTCTACACTCGCACAGGCACCGGAGCGGTCTGGAAGGGCTGTGTACCTGTCCCTGTGGGTGGCGGTACGCAGCACTTTAACCACTCTTACTTACACTGTATACATTTTCGTATCGAGGTTCTTAGGAGCACGTGTGACATTTGAAATAGTTCAAGCTCGGTGAAGTGGTGCATGCCTGTAATCCCAGCACCCCGGAGGCTGAAGCAGGAGGATTGCCATGAGTTTGAGGACAGCCTAGGCTACATAGTAAGACCCTGTCTCCAAAAAACAAACAAACAAAAAATTTATTTCCAGGTAGAACAGAAGTTGTTTTTTGTTTTTTTTTGTTTTTTGTTTTTTTTAAACCACGGGATAAGGGCAAGCCTGGCGGCTCTCATTGAAAATGGATTTGGGATTTCAAAAGGTTGAGCTATAATTCCTTTAAACCTCGTCCTAACCCCCAGGGGACTCATCAGGATGTGGCTGCTGGCACCACTCCGAGCTGCAGGTTCTGAAGGTCTGCTGGGGCCCAGAGTCTGCATTCTCACAGCGCCAGGGTGTCGTGGCCCCATCTGGAGACCTGGCTTTGAGAACCCCTCTGAGCCTCATTACGGGGTCAGCCCTACAGCCTCCGCCCACAACGTCTAGGGCTCCTTCTGAGCGAAGGAGTTTCCACAGCTGATCTTGGATTTGGAGGGTCTGTGGTGTCCAGGGCCCTCTCTGCCCCCTGTTCCCTCTGAGGCGCCCTGACCTTGGCAGTTTGTGGCTGAGCGCGTGCTGCCCTGGAGCGCATGTTTCAGGTGCGGGGGAAAGGAGGGGCGAGGGAGCCAAATGCGTTGTGCCCTGCTGTGTGCCCAGTGCTGTGCCAGGAGCCTCAGCTCCCGTTCCACGTGCGTTCACGAACAGCACCCTTCTCTTGCACCCACACTGCCGGGACACAGGGCCTGGGAGACCAGGCAGACTTGCTGGGGACAGACACCCACCCACAGGCTGGCAGGGTCACAGTCACAATCTGGATTCTGTCCCTACTGTTACCAAAGCCACCTCATGCTGCCTGGGTGCCCTTTGGGTGAGGTCCTGTGTGTCGCTGGGGCCCTCAGGAACCCAGCTGCTCATCCCGAGGAGCCCCAGGCCGTGCCCTCCCCGCCGTAACCAGGCTGCTGCGGTGACTTCTCCTTTTAATTTTCAGTCTCTGTATGAATGTCATGCCCGTTTCCCAGGGGCTCAGCGCAGCTCATCCAGGCCCTTTCTGAAAGGGCCATGAGTAATCTGTGTCCTTCCGTAGGTGTCGGTGGCGGGTGCGTTTTTTGTTTTTTTTGAGGTCAAAGGCAAGAGCTCTGGACTGTGTGGGATTTTCTCTCCAAAGTCACTTGTCAGAACTTTCCAGAAGGGTCCAATCCTCTTTGTTGGTTCTGAAGGCAGAGACTTCTCTCCATATCCCTCTCAAGCAGGCAGTTGGGGTGTGGGGTTTATCCACAAGACACGAATCCTACCTGGGTCTCCGTGACCCGGCTTGTGCAGTGCACAACCTAAGCGATCTCACTGCACCACCAAGTGCATTCCTGCACCTGTGCCCCAGGGGCTGAGAGAGTGCCCAACCATAATTAGCCAGCAGCACCCAAGCCCATGGGCGGGTGCTGTCCAGCTAGGCTGCAGGCTGTGCTGATTTAATAACAGACTGCCAGGGCATGTCTCTCTTGCAAAATCCTGGGCTGCAACCATGGCTGCATGAGGCGGGAGGCGGAGGGGGAAGCCGTGTTTGATCTTCAGGTGAAAGGAGGCTTTATATAGGTCACCTTGTTCCACATCCTCAGCATGTCCCCAACCAAGGTCAAAACAATGGTTTCACTGTTCTGGGGTCTGGTACACTCCAGGAGGTGGGTGAGCGTCCTGCGCAACCCCAGCCGTGGGCCCTGGCCACCTTGGCGATGTCCCCCACGAAGGATACAGGCAACAGGATAAAAGGGTATTGCAGCAGAGGTGGCCGCGGGCCAGCCAGGCAGAAAGCTCACTGGGGGCAGGTGAGGCCCACGGGGCTGCGACTGTCATTGAGGAACATCACGGGTTTCAGGCAGGTGGCCAGGCTGTCCTGGCAGAGCCTCGTGGTGGCCGTCCTGCCCCTCCAGGTTTCCTTGAGATCCCCGTCCTGCTGGGCTGCAGGGCGGGGCAGCCGGGCTTTGGCTAGTGGACGGATGAGTGATTTAGAAAGAGTGTGATTGGAAGTCGTAGAAAAAAATCATTATAGAATAATGTTCCCGTTCGGGGCAGCACAGAGCTTCCCCGAAGTCTGTCCTTTCACTGTCAGCGTCCCTCTGCCCATCGTGGACGGGTGACAGCTGTACCCTTCCATGGGTACAGCAGAGGACGCCCTGCGTGACATCCGCCCCGCGCTTGCTTGGTGAATGGGCAGCGGAGAGGCTGAGCGTCGCTCCAGGAGTAACTTGCTCTGGAGATACAGTGCGTCCTGGGAACGCTTTTCAGCCTTTGATTCTCTTTTATGTGCTCAAAAATCACTTTCATTAAGTAATACATGCACTTTATAATTCTTTTTCAATTCAAGAGTGTTCCAAGTGAAGACATCTGCCCTCTCTCCCGCCCCCAGGCACAGCCCCCGAAGCAGGCTTGGGGTTTAGCACGTGCCCGGGGAGAGCCCTTTAGAGCCTGTGCTGTCGGAGTGGGGCTTCTGCCCCGCGCGGAGTTTGGCAGTTTGCGTTTTGCAGTGTTAGGTGTCCTGCATGGCATTGGCACGTCCTAGGCCCTGCCTTGTCCCCCCAGGGCTGCGTGGTCTGAGCCGTGCGCCCTTGTGCAGGACAGGGGCGGGGCTGGTAGACGAGACTCCCGGAAGAGCAGTGTCTGGGTGTGTGGCACCTGTGTGAGCGCTGCCACACGCCGCCCGACTGCCTAGAGGGCTGTCCTGTCAGGTCGCCCCACATCCCTGTTGACCCTGAGGGTCCCCATGTGCTCTCCCCCACGACGCTGCTCTGCGCAGCCTCACTCCTGCCTCCGCCTTGTGTGGGGCAGCGGACGGTGGCGCCCCCTTCTGCAGGGGCCCTGTTGTCCCTGCTGCCCCTCCCCACTGACTGTGCACCCTTGGCCCTCCCAGTACAGGCCCGTTGCCAGTGCACTTTGGGGTGTGTTTAGCCCCTATTCTCCCGCTCTAGGGGTCCTGATCGCATCTGGGCTTCCTTCCTTCTACCTCTGCTGAGTCATGGTTTGGTCCCCCATCCCCTGGGGCTGAGGAGTGGGAGAACCTGGAGGGAGGTTGGTCTGCAAGGTGCTTTTCTTCCTCCCCGGGAAGACCTACACCGGGCCCTGGACCACCAAGGCTGTGGCCGCAACGGGATGCGCGCTTGGGGAACGCCTCCTCCCAGGGCCCAGGCCAGGACCGAATTTCTGGTGGGTTCTTGAAGCCCTGGGCCACCCCTCCCGAGCCAAGTGTGAGCCAGGAGCTGCCTGGTGACCCCGGGGACTCCGTGTGGCAGCAGTGGGGAGGTGGGGTTCCTCCTGTGCGGGGCAGGACGCCTTGGGCCAAACCCCCGGCTCGGTGTGGTCTGGGGCCGTGAGGAGGCCCAGTCAGTGCTTTTGATCCTGTTCACTCTGTTCTAGGTGAATGTAGTCAAGGTGTGCCTGCGTGTGCATGTGTGTGCGCATGTGAGTGTGCATGCATGTGTGCATGTGCGCGTGTGTATATGTGTCCCTCACTCCGCTCTCCAGCCCAGGAGACTGGACGCAAGACACTGATGCTGGGAACGAGTCTCCTCCTAGTCCCCAGCTGTGTAGGGCAGGCTGGGGCCGCTGCCGCGCCAGGCAGGGTTGGGGGACAGAGGGAGGGAGGAGGGGCTCGGCCGGCCCTAACCCTAACCCTGCTCTTTCTCCTGCAGCACCCCTGGCCTGTGGGAGGCACAGATGCTGGAACCCCATGTGTGACAGCCAGGCAGCCCTGGGGACAGAGTGCAGGGAGGACAGTTCATTCTTTGGGGTGGCCAGAATTCCAGTGCGGCAAGAGGGATACAGGCCAGGAATGGGGTGGTCTAGGGGCGGGCTTGAGAGGGCCACGAGGAGGAGCAGGTGTGCTCCAGGGGACGCAGCGGCTAATTCGAGAGTGGCTTTCTGGGAGTGAAAACTTGGCACTAAGGGAATGAAGAGCAGGAGCCACTGGCCAGGGTCCCGCGGGCCCAGCTCAGCCTCGGCAGCCACTGCTGTCATTATCTCAGTGTGTGACATGTGCACAGGCATGTGTACATGCACATGTGTGTACACACCAGGCGTGTATGTGGCCGACGGGGCACGGTGGCAGCAGCGGGCCTATCTTGTCCCCTGCTCTCCCGCTCCGCCCTGTGGGACAGTACACAGCCACACCCTTCACACCTTTTGTGGCTTGGCTTTTCCTGGGTGGGGACAGGGCTGAGCCCTCTGCCTCTTGGAGACTTGTCATCAACTCCGTGAGCCCAAGCCTTGACACTCTGGTGGCGCCTCTAGGCCCTGGGAAGCCTGGGCTTCAGAATTTGCTGCCCACAACAGCAGGAAATGGGGGTGACCCCAGAGCCAACACCCGGACCAGTTTCCCCACTTCCTGCCAGCAGTTTGGTGTCCACTGCTAGACTCCCTTCTGGCCCAGTGAAGCCTGCAGTGGCCCCGTGTTAGCAGGAGCTGTATGGGGCCACCTGTGTCCCCACCCTGGGCGGTGCACCCCATCCCATCCTCCATGTCCAGGTGTCTTGGGGGTCAGTAGTTTCGCACAGGGTTAGAACAGTCAGCAGACTACACTCATGGGCTGAGTCCAGCCCAGCCCACTGTCAGTTTCCTTACAGCTCCACTGGGACACAGCCATGCCCATTTCTTTATGCATAGAGTCCAAAGCCTAAAATATTTACTGTCTGGCCATTCACAGAAGGAGTGTGTTAGGCTTAGAACTGGCCTTCACCTTGATCTGACCTTGCCCAGTGTTTCCAGTCACCTGGCTTGTGGCCAAAAGGGATCTGTTGGGCCAGGGTTGGAGACCCAGAAATGTGGTTAGTGGTGATCTTTCTCAGTGCATGGAGCACATTCTAAGACATAATAAAAACAAAAGCAAAACGCCTGCTGTCCCAGGCCCTCCCTGGAACGTTGTCTCCACTGAGTTTTAAGGAAGTGTGTGACACACAGGTGGCACACATATTACAGGTGAGCTCAGAAAAGCTAAGGGCGAAGCTTAATGGTAAAGCCACGATTGCTCTGCGTGAGTGTGGGAGCCCAGGATGGGGCCTGGGGATGCACCCCAGGCTGCTGTCCTGGGACGGGAGGGTGGCCAGTCAGGGTTCCGGGGGCCTTGCAGGAGTGGCCCATAATTAAAATTGGACGGAAGGAGAGTGAACGCCTGGCTTCTCTATTCTCACACAGCAGAGGTGGCTAGATGTGCCCAGCAGGAAGGTGACAGCTGACAAGAAAGAAGTGTCCTCAACTAGCACAGGGTGGGGGGGACAAATGAATCAAGAGTGACCCTAGCATTGTCATGGCTATTAGCCACCCAGGAGGTGACTCAGGTGGCAGAATGGCCCCAGTACACAGAGTGGGTGGCTCGGTGCCCTTGTGCGGAAGTCACCCCAGTGTGCTGCAGAGGTGGTGTCCCAGCCTCTCCCCAGCCTCCTGCTCAGATGCTGTTTCCGGCCAAGGCCCTGGGCCGCATCACTGCAAGAAGCAGTCATGTGAACTCTCTTAGGACATTTCCCTCCTCCTCCTCCTCCCCCCCTCCTCGCAGGGAGCTGACCTCTGTCTCCACAGGGTCCTGCAGAATCAGGAACATGGAGGTCACTGGGCACCAGCCAGAGAGATGGGGTTGGGACCCACAGGTGACTTTGAGAACCGAGGGGAAGGTGCAGCCACCTCTGCCTTTAGCAAGACCCTGTTTCCACACCAAGCCTTTGAAAGGCTGACATTGGGGTTGTCCTTGGAGAGCCAGGATGTGAAGTCACAATACCCACTTGTACCAGGACAGTCACAGCTGCAGAGGGACACAGCTCTGTCCCAACTTTACCACATCGGGCACAGGAGTCCTAGCCCATCTCTGAGAGATGACCATGCCTCTGGGGCACCGGGGGGCCTCTGTCTTGCACCAGAAAGGGAGGCAAGAAGTGCAAGCTGCCCCTGGCATAAGGGCTTTGGGCGCCGAGCCTTCCGTAGGAACTTCTGCCCGGGGCGCACCTGCAGGAGGCCTGTGTGTGCCCTGAGGACGCGACCTGTGGGGCCCACTGCAGACCCTGTCCCAGCCTCTGGCCCTGCAGACCCTGTGAGAGCAGCGGGCCAGTGCTCAGGAGTCCCCAGATGTCCCTGTGCCTGGCAGCCCACAGCCTCCCCACACTGACGTCCCTTGTGTTCTCTCCATCACCTTTCTTGGGCACCTTAGTGACACTGTTCCCAACCCCCTAGCAGGCTGTCTTGTTACATTATTTAGCCAGGAGCCTGCCTTCCCCCCATGGGACAGTGAGCCAGAGAAGGACAGGTGCCATGTGGTCGGACCTCCTCCCCTGAGGGCTCTATGCAAGGGTGTGGGCTGGCACAAGCGGCCCTTGGGCATCTCGGTGTTGGCCCAGAACCACCTGGGGTGGGGTAAAAGCGCCTGCACCCATCTGTATCAGGACTCCTTCCTGGGTGGGACAGGGACCCGCTAGGGGAGTTGCTGTGTCCTTAGGGTAGCCAGGAGGGTCCTAGGCCCTTTCCTCCAAGTGCACACACAGACCGGAAGTTGAGCTTCCGGTCTACACCGGTTCCATCCCAAGAATGGATTAACAGTGCGAGTATCAGAGCGGCTGTGTTGGAGAAGGAGGAGGGCTGGGACCTCACAGCTCCACCTTCCCCTCCCTGCAGCCAGGCCAGGGTCCTGGGTATGCTTCACCTTGACCAAGTAGCTGCCCATGCATCGTGGCTGACTCAGGCTTCTGTGTCACCTTGTCCTTCTGCCCTGTGTAACCCTGACCGGGCATCCACTGAGTGCCCCAAGCTTACCCGGCATACTGAGAGTGGCATCCGGCCCCCTCTCCCACTGCTCCACCCAGACCTCATGGTGCACGATTGTGCACATGACAGCATGGCCTCAGGGAAGGGGTGTGTCATTCTGCAGCAGGACCCCAGGCTGCCTGGGCATCTCAGTGCGAAGGAGCTGGGGCTCCAGGCTGCTGGGCCGTGCTGCGCCCTGTGCTCCTGGCTATTTCCCCTCGTCCTGTAGCCCTGCTCACCGGCCTCCTGTTTCTCTCCCCCACCAGGCACCCTGGGCGTGTGGAGGTCTCCTAGCAACCTTCCCAGGAATCCCAACTACCCTGAGGTTGATGAGTTTGCCTTGGGAGTCCGCGAGCCGGTGAAACCAGAGGCCACCATGGGTCAGAAGGTCACTGGAGGGATCAAGACCGTGGACATGCGGGACCCCACGTACCGGCCCCTGAAGCAGGAGCTCCAGGGCCTGGATTACTGCAAGCCCACACGGCTGGACCTGCTGCTCGACATGCCACCCGTGTCCTATGACGTCCAGCTGCTGCATTCCTGGAACAACAACGACCGCTCGCTCAACGTCTTCGTCAAGGAGGATGACAAGCTGATCTTTCACCGGCATCCGGTGGCCCAGAGCACGGATGCCATCAGGGGCAAAGTCGGGTACACAAGGGGGCTGCATGTGTGGCAGATCACATGGGCCATGCGGCAGCGGGGCACGCACGCAGTGGTGGGTGTAGCCACAGCGGATGCCCCACTGCACTCTGTCGGGTACACAACCCTCGTGGGGAATAACCACGAGTCCTGGGGCTGGGACTTGGGGCGCAACCGGCTCTACCATGACGGCAAGAACCAGCCGAGCAAAACGTACCCGGCCTTTCTGGAGCCAGACGAGACATTCATCGTCCCTGACTCCTTCCTTGTGGCCCTGGACATGGACGATGGGACCCTGAGCTTCATTGTGGATGGACAGTACATGGGAGTGGCTTTTCGGGGGCTCAAGGGCAAAAAACTGTATCCTGTAGTGAGTGCCGTCTGGGGCCACTGTGAGATCCGCATGCGCTACTTGAACGGACTCGATCGTAAGTGTTGCCCACGATGTTTGAGGCTGTGTTGTCCCTGTGTCCCTGTGGTCCTGGCTGGGCTTGGGTCAAAGGTTTATGTAGTTGTTAGGTTTAATTTTTTTTTTTTTTTAGACAGTGTCTCACTATGTAGTTTAGGCTGGTTTTGAACTCTCTAAGTAGGCTGGCCTTGAACTTGCAGTGATCCTTCTGCCTCAGCCTCCTGAGTGCTGGGGTTATAGCCATGCACCACTATGCCCAGCTTTCAAAATGTTTTAAAGTAGATATCCCATTGTATTCAGACCTTCAGAGGCCAGGCTTGCCTGCATCTGGTTAGATGAAGAATTCTAGGCAGAGTTTGCTAGATTACCTACCAGTGATTCGTAGATGAATGGATGGATGGATGATGGATGGATGAATGGTAGATGCATGATGGATGGATGGTGGGTGGATGCTGGATGGATGATAAGTGGATGATGGATGATGGATGGATGGGAAGATAGATGGATGATGGATGGATGGATAGATGAATGATAAATGGATGGATGGATGATGAATGGATGGTAGATGGATGGATGGAATGAGTGGTTGGCTAGATGGGCAGATGATGAATGGTTGAGTGGATGCATGACGGATGATGGGTGAATGAATGGATTAAAGACGGTCAGCTCACAGGTGGACAAAGCTTCCTGGACACCCCCTTCCTGAGCTGGAATCTGAAGATGGAGAAGGGACCTACGCAGGTAGAAGCTGCTGGAGGGAGGGCCTGGGTGAGTAGTGGCAGGATCCTTATCTCTGACAAACCACCTTCTGGTTTGATCTGCAGTTGACCACATTCTAGCACAGTAGCCAGTCTGTTATTGAGTTGAGGTTTGCAGCCTGGGGCCTCTCAGATAACTGAAAACTGGTGACTGCTTGCACTCACTACACAGATCTTGGGTCTTTGTCTTGGTGCCAGAGGCTCTTTTGGGACATGGTCTCCAGCGGGGTCATTCAGTCCTGATGTCAGGAGCCTGCAGGGAAGGAGCCAGTGGCTGAGAACCTGGATGCATCCGTAGTGATTTCCACGTGTCCTTCGGAAAGGGGAGCGGCCCTTCTCAGACCCAGTTTGGAAATAGCTCATGCATGGTGCTCTCTGCTGGTGGGGTGGAGGCTCTGTCGTGCCCGGCTGGGTATCCATGCCAGCGGGGGAAGGAGGGGCTTGGCATTCCAGGACTGCCCACCCCTCACTGGGCCCTCCCTCCAGGAGCTTCTTCCTGCATGGGTCCCTTCTCCATCTGCAGATTCCAGCTCAGGAAGGGGGTGTCCAGGAAGCTTCATCCACCTATGAGCTGACCGTCTTTAAGGACAGGCCTGGCCTGGCACCTTGAGTCCTAGCCCCACCCCACAGGCCAGGCAAGTGGGAGGCCAGGAGCGCAGACTGTCTCGGTCTCCAAATTTGCAGGTGCTCCCCGTCCTCCTCCTCTTTCCTGTGTCGATCTTTAGAAGATCCCAGAGCACCCAGGTATGCGGGAACTGCTAAGCCTTTCTCTTTGGAAGCCTCCCCTCTCCTCTTTCTCCCGGTCCCGCACTCTGGCTTTGCATTGATCATGACACTCCTGGCAGAGGTGGCACAGCCGCATTTGCCCCAGCAGGGGTGGGCACAGTGGGACCCGGGATCTCAGCAAGCCCTGGCTTCAGTGTGCCTCTCTCCTCCCACCAGAGCAGTGCTGGAGCCAGGAAGCGTAGGCAGATGGGGGCCTGTCCTCGCCTGGCCACTGAGGGAGGCTGTGGGTCCCTACGGGAACTCTCATGAGCTCTGGGAGTTCGCACGGCCGCTCTGTTCCTGTGTCCCAGCTCCCGGGAGGGGTCTGGGGCCTGTCCGCCCTTGGCGGGCCGATAGAGGTTCTGCTGATGCGCCCTGAGGCCCAGATCCGAGTCCTGTACATAGGCGGCGCTCTGTTTAACTGCGTCCGAGGGGAAGTTGGGGGCTTTGGTGACTTTTCTTGTTTGGAAACTCCTGAAGGGGGTGGGAGGCTTATGAGAATGGGAATAGTTTTTTGGGAACCATGTCTGTGAGCTGGAATCTGGATGGAGACTCAAAAGTGTCACATCAGGACACTGTCGATGACGAGGAGCCCTTTTCTCTCCGCCCAAATCAAAACGCCAGGCCACGCAGGGCCCTTGGCCTCTCATCTTCCCCAGTCCTGCCCAGACGTGACTGACTTTGGAGGGTCCAGACGGGAACAGGGATGTAGTCAGTTCCTGGGACGACAAGCAGAGTGTCGGAGCATGGCAGGCGAGGTGCAGTGTGCTGCACACCTCAGTGGCTTTAGCGAGGGGCTGGCTCGCGTGTGAGGAGCTCCTGGCTGCTGCGTGGAAATGCACAGCAGGGGTGAGAGTGGCCGCCATGACAGTTGGAGGAGGCGAGGCAAGAAGGGGCGCGTCCAGGTGGTTCCAGGTATCATCCTGTGTGGGTGGGGGATGGGCTGTCCTCACACACAGGTGGGGTTCAAAGCTGTGCCCCCTGGATTAAATCACCCAGAAAGTGGGCCAGGCCCCTTTGGAGGACAGAGGCCCAGGGGGGCCGACTAGCGGCAGTCGCATGGCTGGAAGGGACCCAGGGTGTGGTGGCCGACTGGAGAAAGACTCAAGGATGACAAAGTAATGACAGTTCTGGTCCATTGACAGCTGCTTTGGCTACCAGAAGGTCATCGGTGACCTCGCCAGGAGTCACTGGGGTGGGGTAGGGTCACAGCGTGATGGGGAAAGCAGGCGGCGGTCATTCGTTTCCTGGGGTTACCATAACAAATTACCGTCATCTGGGCTGGGCCGGTTAACTGGACAGAAATGCACGCTGTAACGGTGCAGAGGCCAGATGTCCAGAATCGAGCTGTCGGCAGGCCCGGCTCCCTCCGTGGTGCCACGGGAGAGTCTGCTGCCCACCTGGCTCCCCAACTCCTGCGCTCACGCTGGTCACCGGCAGCCTGGGCATCCCCGGCTTGACCCTGTGTCCCTCCCTCCCGGCCTCTGTCCCCACCTGGCCTGCTGCAGTGTGAGTCTGTGTGTCTCTGCGTCCTCTATAGTGGACTTAGCCCACGTCATCCAGTATGACCTCACTGTAACTAATTACATCTGCAAAGACCCTGTGCCCAAGCAGGGTCACATCCTGAGACTGTGGGTGCTCGTGAACTGGGGACACCCCCAACCCCTGTGGATGTAGACGCAGCGGATAGAGACCATTCCCATAGGCTGTCCTCGCCCCGTGCTGCCACCTGGGGGATGTGACACGTGGCCCACTTCTCCTTATGCGACAGCATCCCTGTGGATGGTGGGCCCCTGCGGGGTGAAGCCAGTGCCCCCCGAGTCCACTGTCCGTGAGAGTGCTTGGCCTTCCAAGGCAAATGAGGAGGTCAGGATGTCACAATGAGATTTAAGTCCTGTCGGCCACCCGCAGAGTAGGCGTGAAGGCAGAAGCCCTGGCCAGCTCTGGCCACCTGTGTCACCTTGGTGTCAGGCTGGACGGTAGCCATCTTGGAGGTGCCCTGCTCTTTGGGACATCCAGGAAATCACCCACGTCCCACTGATACCCTCAGGGCAGCCTGGCATGGGCACCCTCCTCAGGGTCTCCTGGGTGCCAACAGTCCCCACATGTCAGGCAGGGTCTCGCCGGCAGAGTGCCTCCCCCATGCTGGGCCAAGCAAAGGCCCAAGTTTCCAGGGTGTCCTTATGTGGCCTCCCTGCTGTCCAGCCTGCACTGACCACAGGCCACTCACCTCTGTGCTGAGGCTGCAACCCTTTGCTGTCTTTCTGGGGACAGGGATGACAGAGACAGGGCCTGGAGACCCAGGAGGAAAAGGCCTCTGCATGCAACAGCTGGCCACTGCTCCGGGGACATCCCTGACCTCCAGGTCCTCCCCACCCGAGCCCCCACTGCTTGCCCCAAGACAGCATTTCCCCTGCCGTTCAGCACTTCCAAGTCCCTATGTATCCTGCAGCTAAGCGTCGTGAGGGTTGCCGTGGTCTGGGGTTCGGGGAAGGCTTTGAGCCTTCAACTCCCAAGATGCTGTCCTGGGCACTGATGGTTGCTGCTTCCTGCACCTCCGACCCACGTGGGCTCTGGGAAGCCAGGTCACCCTCCCTGCTGCCCTGGTCACCTTCTCCTAGTCCTAAGCAGCCTACAGATAGCTGTTTCTCATAGAAACACCAAAGCAGGCACACGGGCTTTTCTGGTTCCACAACCTTCTGCCCCACAATAGCACCTGATTTACTTCCCAGTTTCTTGGCCCCACATTGAGATCACCTCCTCTCATTCATATAAATCATTTCATTGAATGAGCATCTTAGCCTCTGGGGTATGGGCCTGGAGGCAGAGGCCTGGTCAGCAGGGCAGGTGCCCACCCACCCGGTGGACTTGCAGTGGGCACTGGGTCTGTGGGTGGAGCTGGATTCGGAGCCCACATCCCTGAAGCAACGCATGCTGAAGACGCTGTTTGCCCAGAGAGAGCAGAGCAGCCCAGTGAGGAGACCAAGGAGGCCCTGGGTTCAAGTCCCAGCTCTGTTTCCCCCAGCAGTGTGACCCTGGACCAGTCATTTAAACTCTGTCACATTCCTCTTTTGTAAACTGGGGACAATGGTGATCGTGGCATCTCTGTGACTATCACATCCTCACTCATGATAACTGTCGTCCACGTTGGCACACGGCTTACAGAGGAGCAGCTTCTCTGGGTTAACTATTCAGTTAGAATTAAAATCAAATTTGCTAGATGCCAGCCTGGACTACGTAGTGAGTTCAAGGCCAGCCTGGACTACATAGCAAGACCCTGTCTCAAAAAAAATTTTCACCAAGTATTTATTTATTAAAATCTATATAGAGCCAGGCATGGTGGCACATACCTGTAATCCCAGCACTTTATATATTAAAGTGTTTAATATATATAGCAGCTGAGACAGGAAGGTCACAGGTTGGAGCTCAGTCTAGACAACTTAGCAGCATAGCCGGAACCTATCTTAAAAAGCAAAAAGGGCTGGGGGTATGTAGCTCAGTGTGAAGCCCTTGGTTCAATCCCCAGTACTGGGGGAAAAAAAAATCCACGCCAGTGAACAATAGCCTCGCGCATGTTAGTCCTGTCGCTCCGGACTTGTGCTGTGCTGCTGACCTGAGTTCTGTCCCCTCTCTGCTTTCCCCAGCCGAGCCCCTGCCGCTCATGGATCTCTGCCGGCGGTCCGTGCGCCTGGCCCTGGGGAAGGAGCGCCTGGGCGCCATCCCCGCACTGCCGCTGCCGGCCTCTCTCAAGGCTTACCTCCTGTACCAGTGACGCAGCCTGGGCCGCCGCGTGACTGCCAACGGTGCCCACTCACTGAGCCCTCGGGCCGCCGCACCTGCGCCCAGGACCGCAGCCCACGGCACGAGCGCCGCTCATCCTCCCCGTCCTCCGGCTGCCTCTGCTGGACTGGACCGATGCCGCCCGGGCTCCATTCCCCCTTCCCGGGCTGCCCATCACAGCCCCTCCTTGGAACCAGACGCAGAGAATAAACTCCTACAAAAGCCTCCGTGCAGCGCCTGTCTGCTCTGAGGGGTGGGGAGGGGTGTGGGCTGCTCTCCATGCCCTCGGGGACAGCCACAGCCACCGGGGGTCCTGGGGTGGTGGGGCCACGGGAGGTGCCAGGGCTGGAGGGCAGATACCAGGCAGGTGAAGGGCTGGGACTGGGCTGTGCCATTGAAGCTCAGGACACCAAGGCAGAATCCCACAATGCTCCTGCCGAGGGCAAATGGGCACCCAGAACCCATCCCGGCTGCCGGAGCCCCACACCCCATATTTATTCTTTCAACAATAACAAAGGCCATTTATTTATTCCACTTAGAAAGGAAACCTTATTTCAGTCACCTCTCTCTTCGGGGTGTTTTGTTGCTTTCCTCCCACCTGCCACCTCCGTGGGGCGTGTGTGCCACTCCTGTCCTTCTCTCTGGGCCATGCCTGTGGCGTGTGTGCCGCTGCGCACAGGGTCCACGTGCATGTCCCTGACAGGTGTCTGGGGCTCTGTGCTGAGGTCCCCAGCAGGCCCCTCAAGGAGCATAGCCTCACGTGCGATACAATCTTTGTGTGCCTGCATCCTCACATGGCCACTTACCTCTTCAGTTCACACATCGCTGCACATGTCTGCATTTCTTTTGTCATCTATGAATTTGGGGGGGGGTTCCACTTTACATCCGCTTTTCTAGCTGAGATTTCTTTCCTGCAGGCACCCTCAGAAGCTCCGTGGTCCAGGGGACCACAAGAACAAAGAATGGGGTCTCCATCCCGAGAAGCCGCAGGCAGGGAGGGACAGGGACGCCAGGAGAGGAGTCCAGCCCTGTGGAAGCATGGTCTCTGCTCAGTGCCCCACCAGGGCTCGGGGCCCACAGGGAGCCACTTCCAGTCATCCTCACACCCCAGTCCCAGGAGGGCACGCAGGCAACCTGCTCAGAGAGACGCCTGTCCCCCGTGCCTCCCTCGTGCGCCCACACCTGCTGGCGCCTCGCCATTTCTTTTATCTTGAAATCAGCACCTTTAGAGTTTGAGTCCTGTTCATATCTGCACAGGTACAATAGATGACTTTATTTGTTTAAAGTGTTTAATATATGCATATATATATATTTGTCCATAAGAATTATGTTGTAAGCAGCTGCTGTAGGGTACCTTTTTAAAAGAAAAAAAACTTCCAGTGGAATATATTTTTTAAAGCACAAAATTGGTGCCAAGACTAGGTAGGAATGTAAACTACCCCCTTCATATTTTGAGGACTCTTTTTTCCTTTTTAGGGCGGGGGTCTTACCTGTCAGACTCAAAGGTTTTCCTCTCTCCCGTTGTGAAGAATGTTGCACTCGAGAGAGGTTCACTTGTACACAGGTGCACGTGTCACCTGACTCCGCCATCCCTAGGGTGCTGGTGAACCGCCTGCTCTCTCCACATCTCCCACCCCCAATTCCCTGGGACCCCACCCCACTTCCTTCCCCATCTGCCCAGAGCCTTGTACAGTTTTGAAACTCCTGTTTTACTTTATGATGGCTCATACTAGTCAGTAACCTAATAAAGGAATGTTTGCTAAGATATGAAACCACTGTGGCGTCCTTCCTTTGTGCTTTGGGGAAGGGGAAAGCGGTGAGGCCGAGTACTTCTGGGTCCAGGCCCCAACACTGCCCACAATTTCCCCTACCACCCTTGGCAGAGGGCAGGATGCCGACCAGGGCCTTGAGTGGTGGAAGAAAGTCCCTGCGGGATGATGGTAGAATATGCCTTTTGGAAGTCGGGAAACTTACGTCCAATGTTTAGAGCTGCAGATCGAGTAGAAAGCGATTCTTCACACTAATGAGCCCCTTGGGGGGTCAGCCTGAGTAGGAAGCTTGCACTGACCATGGGCTTGTTGGGAGGAGCATAGAGGCCGGTGTGGCATCATCAAGAGTCCAGGCTCAGCACTCGGAAGGAGCAGATCTTTGCTTGTTTTGTGTCCCCAGTGTCCAGCCTGGGGACACAAAATGCAGTGACTCCTACAAAGCCTTTCCTTGGTGCACCTGCTCTGCCAACCACTGCAGCAGAGCCCCTGCAGAAAGGAGGGGAAATTCTGGCTTATTTAAAGGATGGATGAGTGATACTGTGAAGAGTCGAAAAGTATACTCGATGTCATGACTGGTTTCCAAAGAACCAGCAAAACCATGTGCGGCTCACGTGGGAATTTTTCATCCTACTGAGGTACCTGGTCCAAGGTCCCAGACCCCTGGAACCGAGGTACCCTCTCTTTCTGAGAGCCTCCTGACTAGCTTTTCTCAGATCTGCTTCAGGAGCCCCTGGAAGGTGTTTGCTAAAATGCGGATTTCCGGGGCTCCACCTGAGATGGGCAGAATCAACATTTATGGGGCCAGGCCTAGGAATCTGTACTTTCCCCAGATTCCCCAGGTGACCTTGCCTAAGTGAGACTCCACGGTTTGTGACTGTGTCAGCTCTTTCTCTAGCAAAGTTGCAGGGTAAAGGGAAATTTGTTCAGTGTGTTGGTGGCTTGGCCCAGGGATGAGCACATAGACGCCTGAGTCAGACCCGGGTTCAAATATGGGCTCTGTGGCCTTGCACGAGGCTCTGTAAAATGGCAGTCATAGCTGTGCCTCATAGGCAGGTGACAGGAGGACGGGAGGCTCCCAGAACAGGGCCCAACATCTGGGCAAATTGTGCCAGCAAGTGCTCTAAAAACATGCCTTTCTGGAGCAAGGGCACTTCCTGCAGGGGGACTTGGAGGATGGACCATATGTTCCTGAACCAACTTCCTGCCGAAGGTAAGTTCTCCAAAGATCAAGGTGGATGTTGGGGAAAGGTGCCCCCAGATGCCTGCCCCAGACGCAGGCGGAGGAGAGGGGTGGTCTAGAATTATTTTTAGGTTGGAGTTCATGTCTGGGTTGCAGTTGGAGCTCAGGCTTCCTTTGAAGGGGGTAGCCGGGGAGGAGTGGGGTCAGGCGTGGGGGGCGGGGAGGCACGGGGAAAATGAGGGCCTTTGTGCTGCTGGGGAGCCTTCTGGGGGAGCAGGGTTCTGTGCTGAAGGGAGCGGTATTAATAAAACCATCTGTGCAGACTTGGCCCATGTGGTTGTAATTAATCCCCTGCCTTCGAGCAGGTAGCCGGCGCTCAGGGCTTGGCCATAGATGGGAAGACTCCTGTCTCCATTCTCCCGCTCCGCGGCAGGACGAGGAATGTGCACTTTACTGAACCATAAACTATGCTGAGGAGCTGGGGAGGGGGTCGAAGACAGAGCAATTAGTTCCTGCTCCAATCCAGACACCCAAACATGGTTGGATTCCAGCTGCAAGGAATATTTGAAATAAATGAGCTGCCCAGGGCCAGGAGTTTGCTGTTTTCTGTACGGGGCCATGGCAACCGCGGAGGAAATCATGAGCTGGGATTGGGCTCAAGAATCAACAAATGATGTCCTGGCTGAGCGAGCCCGGAGGAAGCCACTCACGGCTCTCCTAAGGTTTCTCAGGACTTGGCCGCTGGCAGGCAGGACGCAGCCTGACCATCCTCCCCGTGCGCTTGGGCCGCAGTGTCCTCTTCTGGGCCTGATCATTTTTTTGTAAGAAAAGAGAAAAGTAACTCCTCTGGAACCCCTCTTCCCGGGCCAGAGAAGAGCACTACTGTCACTGCCCATCCGCTGGTGACTTTCTTAGCCAAAGCAGATGTTCTCGGTGGAGAAGCCCGGGCTGAGGCCAGCCAGCCGGAGGGAAAGCAGCCCTGACTTCTGACCTGGCCCTGGGTCTGTCTTCCTGCCAGGCCCCAGTTGCAGCTTGTCTGGATCTACCTCGAGGCAGGAGGGCCTCCTCCAGCCCCCCGTCCCCTGACAGCGTCTGATGGTGGACCTGCCGCTGTCCCTAAAGATGTGGCTTATTAATCCCAGGAAGCTTGAGACACGAGCATCCAGGTCTGGGAATCTGCATTGTCCTCTGCCTGGTGACTCTGACACCATTGGCCTGGGGGTCTCTTGGGTCCCAGAAGTGTGCAGAGTCACAAAGTCCTCTCTGCCATTCCCCCATGGTCCTTCAGGGACCGGAGCCACTCAGTAGCCTGGCTCACCCAGCTCTGTCTGCACTGGGCATCAGTGTGGCAATGCCAACATCTCACCCATGCACAGAAGGGCTGCCCTTAGGAATGAGCCCAGCGGGTCCCCAGGGAAGCAGTTGGAGTACAGGCAGGGCAACCTCGGCCTGGGCTCTTCCCATGAGCCTCAGTTGCCCCAAGGAAATGAATCGCTGGAAAGCTGAACCAAGAGCAGGGAGACATCATCAGGTCTGCAAGCCACCACCCAGGCAGGACCCTTCTGCAGGACCGTCCACTCAAGAGTGGCTCTTTGACTGCAATAAAGATGAAACACTCAGATCTATCATTTTAAAGTGCATGCTTCAGTGCCATTTAGCAATTAGAGTACCATACACTCATCTCCTCCATCTAGTTCCAAAATTTTCCCATCACCCCCGAAGCTACCCTTACCCATGAAGCAGCCCCTGGCACCTACTGATCTGCTTTCTGCCTCATTGGGTTTCTCTGTTCTGGACGTTTCAAATCCATGGAGTCATACACCATGTGGCCTCTGGGTCTGTTTTTTCTTGTTTCCAATTGGCTTTTTAAGGGGCAACTCCCTGACCCCCGCCCCAAAACTCCCCTTTGCATCATTTGTCAAATGGGAGGAGTATTTCCTCTTACTTGGCTTGTTTGAGAATTCGCGAGCCAAGATCTCCAAAGTGCTTAGAACGCTGTCTGGCCACAGATCAATAAACAATCAAGGATCAAGGATGATTCCTTGGGTGCCCAAAGACCCTTGTGTGTGTCCTAAGCTCCCGAAGCCAGGCCTTTCCCAGGAGGTCACCTTGCAGGGAAGTGGCCTGGGCCCAAGGTCCTAGGATCAGGACGCGACATCTCTTTCAGGGAGCGTCACACAAACTTCTAACCACATCTTGGGAACAGAGTTCAGGACAGTACCCACACTTCCGGTGGCCGTGGTGATTTATAAAACAGCACGAGTACACAGCACAGCCCAGCGCCAGGCCTGCAATAGGTGCCGCCAAGCAGGCTTCCCATTGGCATTAGACACAAGCCATCTCCCTCCTGCCCTGGCCTCCCACGGCCTGTCCCACAACATCAGATTTTTCTTGAGAACTGATAGATGTTCTACCAGATGGATGTGCAGGGTAACCTTGGAAGCCACAGGGCCAGGCTCGGGCTAGAAACAGGTTGGGAGACAGAGGACTTGCACTCTCTCTCAGTGTCCTCTCTGGCTACAGTGCATGGGTCCGGGGTCTGGGAAGGGTAGCCATTGTGGGGCTTGTTGGGAACAGAAGCCTTGAGCCCCAGGTACCCATGTGTCTCCCTCTCTCACTACGGGACAGCGGTGTGGCTGGCATCCCTCAGCCTCACCAGCAGGGCCGCTCTGAACTGATCGTACAAGGACATGGAATGTGAGCCCGAGCTATTTAAAGATCTCGGGAGGCTGGAGGCTCGGCTGGGCCCAGGCCAGGCAGGGGTGCCTCGGTCGGCGGCAAAGGGCTCCTCCGTGCACATGGTTTGATTTACAGGAGGGCTGCAAGCCGCTCCAACTGCAGACAGAGAACTATTTGAAGCAGCTGCCAGATGTTGTGTCTGAGCTGGGTTTTTACAACTTGCTTACTGGTTAGCAGCCTGCCTCCCGCTGGAGTTCAGCTCCCCCCAGTGGGTTCAGAGGCCTGACGCGGCGCCCTCCGGCTCAGCCCCAGCCTGTCCTGCCTTGCGTGGAGCCAGGGTGGGAGCTTGGTTTCCAAACCGTCCACTTTCCCAGGAAACCCTGACTTCAGGATGTCTTTCAGGCCCCCTAAGAATGCCCTGGCTTGTTCTGTCTGGGGTCTCTGGAGAAGTAGAAACCCTGACCCTAGACAGCTATGCAGCAAGGCACCCCTTGAAGCAGGCCCAGCATTCCAGGGCTGTCCCCAAGCATGTGGATGTCCCTGTCCTTCCATCCTGGCCTCTTCCACACATTTCCTTTTGACCACCTGGTGCCAGCCTCTTAAAATTGACCATGGAAAGCCATGGGGACCAGGGCTGGGACCACAGCTCAGCCAGAGGCTTTTAGAAGGTTCTAGAAGTCCCAGTGATACAGGGAGGGACCAATAGGACCAACAGATGAAGGCACTGTGTCAGACCAGGACAGCCCTGTTGGGTGGACTGGGGTTTCCCCCATCACGAGACTATTGGGGTTCACTTGAAACTGGGGGTGCTTCTCAGCCCCTCCCCCCAAGGAGGCCTGTGGTGAGAGGCACATGACTCAGGCTCATGGTCACTTCCTGAGGCCACTTGGAAAGGACTTGGAGCAGTTCGGGTGACAGGGGAAGGGGCGGGGAGGAGGGCGGGGCGGTGGGTGGAGACCATGATTAATCCAGTCGCATGTGAAAGCACACTCGTGTCATCCAGGAACCCAGGACACCGCCAAAGTGGACAGAGTGTTCAGTCTCCTCCTGAAAGCGCCAGAAATGTTTTGTCCCCTGGGAAGGAAAACATCCCTTGCCTGCGCCCTGCAGCCTGGCTCTGCTTTCCAGAAAGGCCTTGAGGCCCAGTGGTCATGAGACCTGGTGGGGGGGACCCTGGATCCCTGGGGTTCGAGGGAAGACCCATCCAGCCCGCATTTGGGACAGGCCTACAGCCCCCGCCCCAGCCCCTGCTCCCATATTTTTTGCTTTTGAATCTTCCAGAGAATCAGAAAAAGTCCTGAGCAGTCTCCCAAGAGCCTGTGACCAGCCCAGAAAGGATGGCAGAAGTTGGGGCGCACCTAGGCTGGGTGGGCCCCTGCAGAAGTGCTGGGAGCCCACACTTGCCACATGGCTCCTTATCACATTTGTTTTCCTTATCATGTTTGTTTTCGGGACAGTGGGAGGGGAGCCTCCCCCAGGCAGCCCCTGCCTGGGCCCGCAGCTCCTCCGCCTGTTCTGCTGCAGGCACCACAGGGACCTGGGCCCTCTGAGTCCCCCAGCCTGGCTTCCTGGGTGGGCGAGTTGGGGATGCTATTTCCACCCAGGGAAACCACGAGGCTTCTCTTCCTCCCCGTTTCCAGGCATGGACAGTTCTGCTTGGGGCCTAGAGATGGAACCCCCCAGGATGCTAACAGAGGGAAGCTCCCCAGCCGGCCTCCTGCTCACACCAGGTTCGAGCCGTCAGGGAATGTTTTTGACTGATGCTTGGGGGAGGCTGAGGCTGGGCTCTGCAGGCAGTAAGAGGAAGAACAGTAACCGCTGAGCAGCATGGTCACAGCCTGATGGCACCTCACTCTGCGCCAGGGCCTTAACCTCCTCCAGGCCCCGGTGGACCCAATATGCTCCAGTCAGAGGGCAGGGACAGGAAGAGGGGAGACAGGGCACTCTGTGAGTCTGTGTTTTCATATCTGTCCCCTTGGCCCCTCTGCAAACCTCTGGAACATAGGACCTGAGCATTGTGAGTGCTCAGGACATACAAGGAGAACCAAAAAATGCAGTGAATGTTTAGATTTTTTAAAATATATTACAGGAAAAGACACATTGCTGTGAATCTCTCTCAAAATCCTCCCTCTCACTTCAAACACACTCATCCCATCATTTTTGCCACTTTCTGAAGCAGTTCTGTAAGTCTTCTTTCGTGTCTTCACCAGTGTGATGAAAAATACGGTGCATGCTGCTGCCAAGTGCCACCAACAACAGAAAGACAGGCTCGTGAAAACATGATGCTGTGTCCTCGTTCACCTCCTTCACCGGATCTGGCACCGTGTGACTTCCGGCTCTTCCCCAAAGTCAAAATGATCGTGAATGGTAAACATTTAGTAAACATCGATTCAGGACATTGAGGAAGCCACAACAGCACGGCTAAAGATCGCATTGCCTATTTGTAGCTTCTTTCAGCCAGTGACCCAGCGAGTGAGTGAACAAAGTAATAGGGTAGCAAATAAGCCACCAGGACACGACTCATTGGTGATTCCCCAGTGTCCGTGTCCCCCAGGGGAGCCCAGATAAGTGAGGTGACCCATGCAAGACCAGGTCCTGTGCAGTCGAGACCCCGCTGAACTGCAAGGCCTGTCGGGGGCGAGGTGGCTGCCCTGTCCCTTCCTGCACCTGCCCCGCTCATGAGAGAGAGCTCTGTGACCTCCCGAGGGTGGCTCTGCCCAGGGCACCCACAGGACCACACTGGCCTCCCCAGGGCCACAGCACTCCTGTTTGTCCTGACCGTGTCCTGTGCTGCCCTGCGAGGTTACCTTCGCCTGCGGGAGGGCTCAGTGCCTCTGCCAGCTTATTTTTACAAGCTGTATAATCTGCTCGCTGTCCTCTGCTCTCAATAAACAGGGCTGCGCTCTCCAGGATGGCCTCGAACGATAACACCCGCTGTCTAGACGGAGGCCGCCCCTGACACACTCATAAATAAAAATAGCTCTGCGTTCCAGCCCTGGCCGAGCCCGGGAGGGGCGCGAGGCTCCCGGCGGGGCAGAGCAGGGTGGGGCGGGCTGGCCGTGCCAGGGATCTGCCCGCCCCAGGCCTGGGGACTAGAGTGCACGTGCAGGGGAGGAAGGAGGCCTGGGGGTCCTGGTCCAGCTGGCAAAGCATCCAGCCCCTCCCTGTCTCGCCCCTTCCATGCACCTGTGGGGCTGCTGGGGGGGCACATCAGGTGACCAAGGCGTCATTGTCAGCCCAAGGCGATGTCCAGCTGCTGGTCTTCTCCTGGCCTTGGGCTCTGGCCCTCTCCCCGCCAGCTCCTTCTGTCTCCCGGTCACTGCTTTGTGCCCTGCTTGCTCAACACCTGCTCTACAGAGGCCAGGGAGGCCGGGCTCAGGTCCACGAGCAGTGAGCAGCAGGCGGGCTCAGCGACCTCATGCTGTGCCGGGAAGGTGGGAGGCTCCCTGAGGGGTTCAGGCCAATGTGGAGGTCGCGCGCAAAGATGCTCCAGCTCGTCCACAGCACCAAGTCCCCGCATTCACCACATACAGTACCTTCACGTGGAGTAGTTTACGTCTACCCTGAGAACAGTGCCCTTGTGCGTGACATGCCCCTGTGCAGTACACGACCCAAACCCCGGGTGTGCAGCCCCTTCCTCCCTACCTCTTTTAGACCCAATCAGATCAAGTCTGGAACAAAAAACCTGGCTCCTCTGTGAGTCAGCAAAGGCTTTATTTCAGCCTCCAGTGTGGGGTGGGGAATTGAGAGGGGCCAGATAAATTTAACAGAGACCGAAGAGAATAGTTTAACATGGAACCCAGCTGTCTTCATTACTGATTTCCTGGGGATGAGATCCCCACGGGACCCTGCAAACCCACTGCCCCCAGCCCGTGGGTCTCAAACCCCACTCAGCCACCTGCAGGCGGCAGTAGTCCACAGGGCCCCTGGGAACAGCCGGGGATGCTGTCCTGTCCTGTAGGGGTCCCTGAATCTCCCCCTCAGCGAACTCCATGTGGGGCTACAATGGACAGCCTCTGCGAGGGGCCCCCCACATGTGAGGTTGCTTTCCCTGCCCAGACAGACAGTGGCCCTGGTCCAGGAGGAGAGCAAGAGGGACCCTCCTCTGTGGCCATGGGTTACACCACCTCTGTGACACAGAGGTGTCACCCCAACCCCCACCCCAGGTGAACCCCTATCCCCGCCAAGAGAAGGGAGTCAGAGGAGGCTCTGGGGACCTGAGTGAGTCACCGAACAAGGGGGGTGCTAAGAAAAGGGGAGTCCAGGGCTGGTGAGATGGCTCAGCGGCATAAGCGCCTGCCTGGCAAGCGCGAGGGCCCGAGTTCGACTCCCGGATCCCACATACGAAAAAGGGGCCGGTGATATCGCTCAGCGGCACGGGCGCCTGCTGGCGCACGAGGTCCTGAGGTCGACCCCTGGTACCCACAGAAAAAAAAAAAAAGAAACAAAAGGGGGGTCCAGCGTTCAACTGCCCAGGACGGAAGGGAAGTAAGGAAGAAAGGGGGATGGGGCCAGTTGTGGACAAACCAGTGCCACAGGATGTGACAGGTATCATTTCCATGGGGGCGGGGTCACCTCCCCTGAGACAGGAGCTGAGGGTGAGCGAGGAGGACAAGGTGGCCCATGGGGAGGACCAGGCCAGGATAGGACTGATCTGTCCCACACCTGCAGTGACTGTCACCTCATCATCCCCAGCACACCAGAGGAGCTAACACTGAAGCAGAAAGAAGGGTGAAGGCAAAACCAGAAAATGTAAATGTGCAGCCTGTGCCTTCAACGTCGAATATCCCCGAAAATCTGTGCATAAAAGCTGGGGGCGCCACTAGGGCAGTGAGTGGAGCAAAGTCAAACCCCACCAGCAGCCGAGGCTAGGACTTAGGGACCTGCCTGCGCGCCAAGCCTATGCGAAGCCCCAGAGAATTCCACTTCCTTTAGTCCCACAGGACCTCCAGGAGAATGGATTCCTGTTTTCATTTTTACAGAGGGGGAAACTGAGGCAGGAAGGGAAAGGCGTCACCCAAGCATGCCTCACAGCTGGCAGGGGCAGAGCCGGATGGCAAACAGAGACGGCTCTGACTCCTCTCTGGGCTCTGTCCCCTCAGGCTCTCTGTGCCCTGCGCTGCCTGGCACTGCTTCGGCACCAGCTGTGTTTACTCAACAGAGCCACACTGACCCCGCTCCCCACTGTGCAAATCAGCCTCGGGGATCCCAGGGATGATGTGGCAGCTTTAGGCCAGCAGCCCTGCCTCCCTGGGGCACAGGTGCCCAGAGAGGGGGCAAAGGGAAGATGCCTCAACAGATCATGCAATTGCAGAGCCCCCATTCCCGTGGCCACCTTGGAGCGAAGCCCTGGTGGCTGGGCTACGACGGCAGGCATGGCCCTTACTGACTGTCCCGGAGAGCCGTGCAGTCTTCTCACACCCTGAGCTTCTGCCAGCCCCCTCTTTACAGCAGGGGAAACTGAGGCCCTAGGGGGAAAGGACAGTCCAAGGTCATGTGTGAGAAAGTCCCAGATGGGGTTCCATTCTGCTGTCCCCTACATCACAGCCTTGGTGGGGGCCTGGGACAGTGCAGGAGGGCATGCCCGGAGCCTCAAAGGCAGGCTTGGAGGTAGCACCTGAATCATCCGGCCCCTTGGGAGCCTTCATGGTGTAGGGTCTCAGGACAGGGCAGTGCCTGGGTCTCCCTGTCTGACACATAAATCCAAGAGTTTGCCCCACTCACCTATAGCCTCTGCCTACCTCGGGATCACCCTGAGGAGGAGGAGGCCCTGCTACCACCTGTGGCTCCCCCACCATCCCCACCCAGAGCTGTGAAGCTGGCCACACTTCCCCTGCCCCTGAGTCCCTTTAGTGTACCCCCTGGCCCACACGTGACCCCGTCCACCAGGGTCTTCCCAGAGACCTGTGCGGGCACCATGGGAAGGGGCTCTGGCTGTTTGGGGCCTGATGCTGAGTGGACCAGAACCTGCCAGGTTGTTCCGGAGACCCAGCCTGGCTTCCTCTCCATGCCCACCTGCCCTCGACTACAGAAAGCTGCTGGAAGAGAGCGTCCCCTCTCAGCAAGGAGGACCAAGGTGGCTGCCAGGGAAGGGCAAAGCCAAGTGAGCCGTGAGGGGCTGGTTCCTTCTTTGCCGGCTCCTCCATCAAACGTCAAACACCAGGTTCTTCCAGCCCCAGCTCCCAGGTCCCAGGAGTGCAGCCCACATGGCCCAGACTGCGCAGGGTCCCCAGCCCTTGTGACAAGTGGGTGCACAGCGCTGGGTTTACAAGCGTGTGTCACTCCACACCCACTCAGAATCCTATCATGATCGGGGTTAAGCAAAGCGGGGTTTGGTGGCTCTTGTATCAGAGAAGTTTGGAATCACATTGATTGAGCGTTGTTGGGGTAAGCAGGGAAGACCCTGTCACTTCTCTCATTAGGGATCCCCGGTTTTCCTGTGTGTCTCCATCTCAAGATAGACTCATGTGGACTGGCCTGATGGCTGTCAGCCACTCTCAGCTTGCACTGACCCCTGGCCACTCAGAAAGAGAGATAACTTTCTTCTCCCCACGGTGTCCTCGCATTTCCCAGAGTGGAGCCTACTGCCTGGGCCTCCTGCACGGTGGCCAGGGAGATGCCCTTCCATTTGTTTGTTTTCTGGTTACACAGTCCTGCCAGAGGCTGGGGAGGGTTGGCTCTACCCAAACCCAGGACTGGGTGGTGGCAAGGTTGTCCCCAGGGCTCCCATCAGAAGGGGAAGGAAGCCACCGGGCAGGCCTGCAGGACCACAGGCAGCCCCTATGAGTCTCCCGTGGCTGTGTGACAAAGGCCCAAGTCTCAAAGGCTTGAACAGCACAGGTGTGTTCCCTGCAGCTCTGGAGACCAGAAGAGCTGGAATGGAGGGCCCATGTCATCCTCCCCTGGCCCTCACTGCCCTTGACCTTGCTGAATTTCCCTCCTCTGACCTTGCTTATCTCAGACAACAGGACGCCTGTGGCCAGAGCTCCCTGTCAGGTGGGCAGAGAAACAGGTCGGACCCAGATGGCGGCCACGGCGACCACCAGACTGCCTGTGACTCCATCATGACCCCACCTGCATGCTGAATGACCCCCCACCCTGTGCCGTGACTGTTGACAACTGCCGTGACAACAACCAGTTGACAATTGCCGTGTTTTGGTGGTCCCCAAATCTCTGCCCCTTCCCAGAATAGACAGGAGGACCCCTCCCCTTCATTAGCCCTGATTTTCCCTTTAGCTCACTTCTGTCACCCCTGGCCCCCAACTGGCTGGGAAGTTGGTTTACAAGTTTTATCTCCCACTCTTCCCGTTCCGGGCCAAGAACAAAGTCCCCCTGGGCTGCTGAGCTGGTGCTGGGCCTTGCTGGTTCCACAGTTGCAGGAGGTACGAGAACCTGATTTGGGCTCAGAAAGTGGAGGCGCAAGGGAGAACCTGCTTCCTGTTTTCCGGCTCCTAGAGGTCCCTGCATTCTGGGGCTGGCAGCCCCACCTTCCACCTGCAAAGCCAGAGGTGAGCACGTCCCTGTCTCTCCGTCTCTCTGTTGAATCTCTCCCTCTGCCTCTGTCTCTGTGTCTCTGTGTGTGCCTTTCTGTCTTTCTGTCTCTAGTGTCTCTCCCTGTCTCTGTCTCTATCTCCTATCTCTGTCTCGGTCTCTATCTCCGCCTGTCTCTATCTCTTTCTACCTCCTTCTGTTTTTATCTGTCTCTGTCTCTATCTCTATCTCTGTCTCTCTCTGTCTCTGACCCTCCAGGCCTTCTCTGGTAAGGACTCTTATGATGACATCAGGCCCCTCTGGATAGCCCAGGGTACCCTCCCCCCTCGAACTCCTAATCACATCTGCAAAGCCCCTGTGCCACAGGAGGCCACCTGTCCTCGGGTTCCGGGAGTGAGAACGTGGACACCTGCAGGGGTCCTTTATTCTGCCTACCCCTGTGTTCCCTTAGGGAGCCAGCTTTGCACCCAGGCACATGCGCTTAGGGTGAGCCCTGACTCGCTGGTGGCACCTTGCTGGCCCTGCCCCAGAGGCCGGCCCGTAGCCTGCTGTGACCAAGCCTCTGCATTCCGTCCAGTGGCAGGCAGTGGGTGCCTCTGCTCTTCCCCAAAGGGCAACAGAGGGGAGCGGTCAGGCAAAGGTCCAGTGGTCAGACCTGCAGGGACACCATGTCCTCGTAGGTAACTGCCCCAGCTCTCCAGGAAGTCACAGGAAAGTACAACTGGGGAAAGGAATCTGCTGGGAGGGGGAGGGGATGTCACTAACAATCTCCATGGGTGACACTTGCCTGGATGGGGCACAATTCCAGACCCAATAAAGAACTATAGGATAACTTTTAAAAAGGGTGAGTGACCTGCCCCAGGCCACCCCTCCGGAGTTGCCACCTGCAGGATCCACTGGCACTTGGGGACCTGGCCTTGCCAGGCTTCCTGCCCCGGACAGGGGGACCTGGCAGACAAGGGGCTGTGTCCTGTGCATACATCCTGGGACAGTCTCACAGTCCCCAGGAAGAGGACCAGAAGGGAAATTCAGCCCAAAGACTGTCCCCAAGGGCCACCCCTAAAAGCCCAGGACCCCCGCATACTGTTGGCCTGAACCTCAGTGCACAGAGGCTTCCTCATGGTGTGGTCAGCATGTCTGGCAGGCCCTGCCATAGTGTCCCGTGGCCCTGGGGACTGGAGGTGGGTGGCTTCAGGTTTGTCCCTGGGAAGGGTTCCAGAGCCCAGGCCTTTGTCCGGGCCTCGATGACCCAGTGACGGGAAAGTTTAAAAATAGCCCTTGGTGAAGTCGGCAAGGGCTCAGCAGCTCCCTGAACATGGTGTACAAGCCAGGCCCGGCCAGGGCCGCCAGCCACGCCCTTGGACAAGCCCAGTTTTCCGTGAGCGGAAGCAGGTTCAGGCCCTGAGCGCCCTGCCTGCCCCTGGAGCCCAGCAGGCCATCTGGGTACCATAGAAAAGGTGGGGAATTCTGGCTGCCAGCCCAGAAGGGGACAACAGAGGATGCGGAGAAGCTTCCAGCTGCCTCTCCACCCTCCTGAGTCACACGGGAACGCTGGAGCCCAGGAGCAGGTGCGGTGGGGGCGGGGCACAAGGTCACAGTGGGGGCACAGGGCAAGATGGGCCAACAGGACAGGGGTGGCTGGAAAGCGGCAGGAGGAGGATACAGCTGCAGCCTCCAGCCACGCCACTTCCTCTCTCCCAGCCTGCCTGCTTTCCCGGGCTGCAGACCACCTAAGACCTCATCTCTGCCAACGCTGGAGGCCCCCGCACTGGCACAGGGGCCTTGGGCTCACCATTCCCAGCCAATCCCGGGGCAGCACACACCTGGACTCCCATCCCCCACTCTGTCCCTCCCTCCCCACTCTGTCCCCACCTGCGGCTTGTCGGCACCTGCTCCTCCTCCCATGCCCAGCACCCAGCACTGAGCCAGGCACGCAGTCTCCTCTCCTCAGCCATCCCCGTACGAGTCTGCCTGGCCCCCGCTTTGCTCAGTAGGCTCAGTACGGGACGCCGGGTGGTCGGCGGAGCGGGTTTCCTGGCCCAGAAGGCAACTGAGGCACACAGGATGCCTCACGCTGGGCCCTTCCCTGCTGTGCCCAGGAGATGCTGCCTCAGACTCTGCCTGTGCTGCCACCTGGAACCACCCCAGCTCTGCTTCCTGGGACGATCCCAACTGTCACTCCCACTGGCTCTGTGAGCTGCCGGGGGCCTGGGAGCCCTTTGAAGTCCCTGCCTCCCCAACAGTTTTTCCCTCTGGCTCCCCTGGGGACCCCACTGCCTCTGGTACGGGAAAGAACGCCCATAGCTCAGTGAAGAGGGGCCGTCTTTCCTGGGACGCCCCACCAGGCTGGCCCTGCTGCAGCCACCACCCCCAATTCTCGGGCTGGTACCACGGCTTCTCGCACACTGGTGTGGAATTTGGATGCAAGAGGGGCCCAGAAGACACCAGGGTGCCCAGCCAGAGCCCAGGTCCTTGCCCTCCTCCCCAGGCTGACGAGATGCCGAGGCAGGAAACGCAGTGCACCAGGGCTGGAGGTGGCTCAGCTGGGATTTGTCAGAGATTCCTAGTGAGTCCGCAGCCAGCCCAACTGTGGGGACCTTCTCCAAGTGGAAACCTCGGCCCGGGCTTGGCCAGAAGTTGGCGTATGCATTGGAACCAGCCCAGTCCACCTGGCTGGAAACATCGATGGCCTGGGCCATGCCAGCCTGGGCTCCATAAGGAGGAGTTTGACTTTGATCCTGCAGGTACCCGGAGGAGAGAGGTGGGCTCCCTCCTGCCAGGGCCGGGTGTCTCAAAAGGGGTTTGATCCCAGTACTCGGGAGGCTGAGGCGGGAAGATCGCCATGAGTTCGAGGCCAGCCTGGGCTGCATAGTGAGTTCAAGGCCAGCCTGCACTACATAGTGAGACCCTGTGTCAAAGTGCGGGTAGAGTAGGTGGTTGGCACCTCTGATTCAGCCACCAGCACACCCCCTAGATCCCTTCTGTGCTAAGCACATGGTAAGATATCAGCAGCACAGCAGAAGGCTGGAAAAGCAGCCTGGGGCGGGTTCCCCGGGGCTGGGCCTACCTGGAGGGCAGCGGGCAGGGCCCACTGGCCTGCAGGAAGCAGGCAAGGGTGCTAGAGGGCTGGAGGCAGCTGGCTGGGCCTCTGGCACTGGGGGTCTCATGTTGAGTGCTTTCCTAGCCCCCGCAGTGTGCCAGGCCCAGGAGTGCCAGCCCTGTATGGGGGGGCTGGGACCTCAAGCCTCTGGAGGCTGCACCTGCCTAGCCAACGCCAAAGGAAGTGACTGCGCTGAGAAGCTCCTGCAGGCAGTGTCCCCGGGGAGTGCACAGGAAAGAGCCTGGGAGTTTTATGGCCACCGAAGTCAGGCTCAGGCCTGAGAGGGCGTGGGCCAAGCCTGCCGGTTCTAATTAGGGAATTGGGCTCTTTGCACGGCCAGAGGGGCTGGGGGATATGCCAGGTCTGCAGGCAAGCCAGCGCTGTTTTGCATTGCATCTCCTAGCAACGGGGGCCACTCTAATAGGGAAGGGGTATCCCAGGAGCCAGAGGGCAGCAGCCAGCCTCACTGTAAGGCCTGTGAGTGGCCAGGAGCATACAGACGCCTGTCCTGGGCTGGAGCCGGATGGCTCGGCCCTACTGCCTCTTTCCAGGGGGCTACTGCCCCCCCACCAGGCTGGCCTTGTGGGGCACAGACCCCGACTGGAACCTGAGGGCAAACTGTTGCCTTCCAGCCCAGGGCAGCATGGCCAGACCCAGGGGACTGAGGACAGAGCCTGGCCATGTGTGCCTCACTTGCTGCCTCGGGTAGCCCTGGGTGATTTTCCTGAGCAAAACCCCAGTGTCTAATGAATGCCCAGCACACAGTTGGCGCCTAAACAGTGCAGGATGAATAAACAAAGTCAATAAGGAAGCCTGTCTGGCACGCAGTAGGTGCTCAGCGTGTGTGTTGAGCAAATGAAGGACCCGAGCCTGTCTTTTGTGTTGCACAGGTGGCCTGCTGTGCCCACCTGTACCTGAGGTGCCCAGCCCAGCCCGCTGAGGTCCCCTCCCCAGTGCAGGGACCAGGGAGGGGGGTACAGCGGGTCAGACAGTGCGTGTCTGGCCTCTGAATGCTTTTCCCGGCAGTTCCTCTGATTCACAGCTGTCCCAGGAACAGTCATGGCTGTGTCAATAAATATTGGTGACACGGAGTGACCTCTCCGTCTCACAGGCCGCTGGGCCTTCCTGCCCCTCCAGAAGCCCTGTCCGGGCGTTGTTATTGCAGCCAGCGTGTGAGTCTCCGCCAGTGCACGGCCTCAGGGAGGGAAGGAGCCCGGCGAGCTAAAAGCCCAGGAAGCAGTGCCTGTACCCTGAACAGCAGACCACTGTCCCCAGGCCTCCCGGCCATGGTCCCCAATCCTCCCACTGCAGAGGGATGGTGACATCAGGACACCCCGATGCAGAAAGAGCAGGAAAGATGCCTGGTGCTGACCCTGCTCTTCCCCCCACAGCCCCACCCAGTGTCCCCAGTCCCTCCACGTTAGAAAAGGACAGAAGCACGTCGCTGATGGACACACGAGCTCGGCAAACAGGGGCTGTCTTTTCTCCTTCAGGAACTCACGCTTTCTGCAGTGTAGATAGAGGAGAGTTTGAGTTAGATGTGTTTCCCCAACTGCAGGATGACAGAGTTCACCTTGGGAGGAAAAGACAGCTCTGAGCCTACAGGTCTGCGTCAGCTCCTCCATCCCGCTTGTTTCCAAAACGTCACTGTCGTGTGCTGTTTCTCCACCAGGTGCTCTGGGGAAGCCACCAAGCCCAAGGTGGGCCGGGCTCCTCCAAGCACCACAGTGAACAGGAAAAGGAAAGCCTCTGGGAGGCTGAAGCAGGAGTATCGCTTGTTCAAGATTTGCCTGGGCAACTTAGTGAGACCCTGTCCCAAAATAAAAAAGGGCTGAGTGTGAAGGCTCTGGGTTCAATCCCCAGAGCCAAAATTTAAAAAATAAAAGAGGAAAAGCAGATCATTTGGTGAGGCACTGTGAAAGCAAGAGAAATTTGGCACTGCGGAGGGTTACAGGCAAAAGGGACAAGCAACCAAATTCCATGAGTGATTTGTGGCTGGAAACTGCGTTAGAGCTAGGTAAGGAGAGCGGCTAACTTCAGGGCATCTTGGAAATTTAGGGATGCTGGGTGCCAGCCCTTTATCAGCCACCTGCACTCTAAGTCCATTCCACCTCTGTTTAGTCATTCAGCAAGTGATTGTTGAGCGTCTGTGTCCAGGCCATCGTCCTTGAGCCGTGGTGGCGAACCTTTTAGAGCTTTTAGTGATACAAACAGCCCGCTATGGCAAGCATGCCATAGGTTCACCACCACTGTGACATAGTCCGTGGGAAGGTAACTGTAAGCAAGGTGAAAGGTACAGTGACAATAACTCACTGCTGTGCTGGGTGACATTTGTATAATGATATAATAACAGCCACACATATCGTGGGACCCTGCCTATATATATTTATTTATTTATTTATTTTTGTGGGTACCGGGGGTCAACCTCAGGGCTGCCCCCTCCAGCAGGCTCCCGTGCCGCTGAGCGATATCACCGGCCCTTTTATCGTACGTGGGTTCTGGGAGTCAAACAGGCCCTCGTGCTTGCCAGGCAGGCGCTTACGCCACTGAGCCATCTCACCAGCCCAACCCTGCCTATAGTTTCTCATGTACCTGGTACAGGCAGGCGCTATGCTAGTGTCCACCAGCCTCTACAGCAGCCACCTGTGAGTGCTGCTGATGTCCCCATTTGATGGGACAACGAGGGCTCAGAGAAGCACACTAAGGTCACAGCATCAGGTCAGGGTCAGGATTTGAACTCAGATCTGGAGCCTGAGCTCCCAGGCCCCAGCTCATCCTTTGGTGGGTGGCAGCTAGGACCTGAAGTCCCAGCCCTTTGGGGTCTGGCCTGCTGTCCCTACTTCCGCCTCCCTTGGGTGCTGGGCTCCTTCTTGCGTCTGGCTCTGTCCCTGGGTCCCCGTCTTCATGCCTGCGACCTGTGTTTACATGCTGGATCTAGCTACCTTACAGGCAGTGCGGGGATCCCAGCAGGGAAGGGGGTGCACAGAAGGTCCTAGGAGGGTCCACCCTGGGCCCTTTTATAGAAAGTTTGAGCAGCTTGCTCTGGCCACCCTGCCAACCTCGCCAACCTGCAGCCTCCCAGTCCTGGGGCCAAGCACACAACCTGGGCAAGGACCAGTCATCGCCTGCACGGTTCAGCCCGCAGAGGGGAACCGTCCTTTAAATTCTGCTTCCTGTGGGTTCTGAACACCCTGCCTGGCTGATCCTCAGACAAATGATGCTTGTGCAGACTCTCAGCATCCCAGAATCTCCCATTCCTGCTGCAGAAGATCAGCAGCAAGCTTCCCATCTCCTGATCCTCTTCCCACGCGGGGTTTGGTGCTTGCTGTTTACAATGGTCCTGCGACCCCTCTTCCCAAGGGGGCTTGTCTGTCCCCTCACCTGATGGCAAATGCATCCCCCTCCACCGTCACCGATTGCAGCTGGGCCAGAAGCTTCCAGGCCCCTTCCTTCTGCCTAGAACACTCTTTCTCTCCGCGCTGCCTTTCTGTGGCACCCTGCCCTGTCTTTGTTGTTGCACGACCTGAGTGGCCTTTTATGTGCACCTGGACTTCGGCAGGGTCATGGCCTGGGAACCCCACACACACATGCACATACCACTTTGGAGGACTTGCAGGACCCCCCACCAGCCCATGCACACCCCCGGCCCAGACCAATACTGTCATTTCCTGGTTACTTCCTTGTCTCCTTCCAGATCATAAACTCCACGAGGACCATGTTCACTGCACAGCAGGGCCTGCAACATCACATTTACCAAGAACAATAAATCCTAATATTGATACATTATCAGAAAAGATGAAAATGAGCAGTCGGGTGTGGTGGTGCACACCTATAATCCCAGCACTTGGGAGGCTAAGGCAGGAGGATCACAAGTTTAAGGCCAGCCTGAGCTATAAAGTGTGACCCTGTCTCAAAAAAACAAAACAAAACAGAATTTTCATATCCATGGCCACATTCTGCACTGTGCTGGCAAGGGGAAGTTTTGTACCCATAAATACAGGTGCATAAAGAGCAGCAATCTTACTACAAATTATTGTTTTGTCACTATCCGACTCTAAAAGAAACAGTTTGCCTTTGATGAGCAAGTGCAGCCCTGACGTGAAGGTTGGCTGACATTTCCATTCATATTTGTGAGTAAGGAAAAGTGAAACCATGAAGATGTAGATTAGAACATCACCTTTCTGCTTAACAGCATAACAATGTTTGAGCACTGGGAGAATACTTCCTTATTTTTTGTTCTACTCACAATATAATGGCTAAACATACAGCTCACTTTCAAGTTTAATCTGCATTATTAACACATTTTCTCCTTCACTTTTTTTGTGTGTGTGGTACTAGGGATTGAACCCGGGGTTACATCCCCAACCGTTTTTTATTTTTTATTTTGAGATAAGATCCTGCTAAACTGCTACATTCCCCAGGCTAGTCTTGAACTTGTGATCCTCCTGCCTCAGCCTCCCATAATGCATTGCCACGCCTGGCTTCCCATCACTTTCTTAAATCTAGAAAATCAACAAAACATTAAAGGAAGCCCTGACTTGGAGCATTTGCCACTTTCTGTGGTGCAAATCCTCCCAGCCTGGCTGATTTCAAGGTACCAGTGTGACATTCTTCGGTATGGAGTTGAGAAGAGATCATCACCAACCACTGCTCTGACATTTCCAGCACACAGGTACAATAGATGTGAGCAACTGCAACAGCACAGATCAGAGGAAGGGGGACTAAAGCAATTAGGAAGCGGTGGGTTTTGTATTCATGGCTTTTGTTTTTAATACAATTCATTTAATTGGAAATCAGTAGAACTGAAATTGTTAAAGGTGCCTGTGTTTAACAACTGATCTTCAAAAATTCCCGAAAATTTAACAACCTGTTCTCGTGAGCTGGCTCCAATATGCCTGGGATAGGCCTTGTTGTCCCTATTTTATAAACCAGGAAGCTGGGCCTCAGAGGTCACCCGGCAAGGCTGAAATCCAGGGTGGTCTGATGCCAGGAAGATTTTAATCCTTCATCTGCTGCCTGAGCCAGGCTGTGGTGTGCAGAAAAACAGGCACGTGTGGGGATTTGTGTGTCAGCAAACAGTTAACACCCGTCTCCGCTAATCTGGCCTGGCCCATGTTGAAGCCCCAGCATGTAGAATCCAGTAGAAAAAAGTTATAACAGGAGGCCTTCAAAAGAAGCTGTCATGGTGCCAGAAAGCCTGTGACCGAGGTAGGTGTGGTGGTGCACACCTGTGAACCCAGTACTCAGGAGGCTGAGGCAGGAAGATCACTGTGAGGTCAAGGCCACATAGTGAGTTCAAGGCCAGCCAGGACTACACAGTGAGACCTTGGAGAGAGAAGGAGAGACAAAGGGGGGAGGGGAGGGGAAGAGGAGGGGAAGAGGGACAGGGACAGGGACAGGGAGATAGAAAAGAAAGAAAGGCTGTGACAAGGACTCCATTGTACAGGGGACACCTGCCCCTCTATTCCTAACACTAGAGTCCAAACTCCACCACCCAAACACTAAGTGTGGGCTGGGTCTCGGGCTCCTCGCCTTCAGGACTGGGGACACCCAGGCCTGGTCATTCTCTGCTAAGGGAGGGGGCAGGCAGACACCTGTGCACTGCAAAGCAGGGTGTAGCATCCCTGGCCTCCACCCACTCCATGCCAGTAACAGCCTTCCCCACCCCAAGTTCGGATGACCACAAATGTCTCCAGGCTTTGCAAAATGTCCCCTGCAGTAGGGAAGGAAGGGAAGTAGGGAAGTCACTCAATTGAGAACCTTCCGGCTCGGGAGAGAGGGCCCAGGGAAGTCACAGCTCAGAGCAGGTGCACAATGGGCACAGACTGGGGGCTCTGGTGCCCTCCGCCCCACACCTAGCCCTGGATGCCGGCCAAGCTAGGCGGCTTGGCAAGGGCGGGAACAGCCAGCAAGACACACGCAGGCTCATCTAGCCACCCAGAGCCCCACGGTCCAGGCTTCCTCTAGACCACAGGTGGTGGCATCAGGGAGGGTGGGACCTGGAGCCACAGCCTCATGCAGACTGGCTCCCACTGCCTCATTCACCCTGACTTCCACGCAGATTGTTGAGTCTGCTGTGTGCCTGACACCACCAGGTGCTGCGACACACAAGAGAGCCAGGAGGGCCTGCCCTCGCCCCACCTCTATCATCTTTGCTGGAACTCAAGAACGCTGCGATTTACACCGTGTCCACAGGACAGAAACCCATCACTGGGGGGGGGACAGGGGAGCGGGAGTTTGCAGCCCAGCTGGGGTGGGGGGACAGATACCTTCCCAGATGGCTGTATGGGACCACGGAAGACATCCTGAACACCCGGGCTGATGCCAAAGAACCGGCAGGAGTTAGACAGCTAAGAGCGCAGGGACGTACATACCAAGCAGAAAGCAGGGTGTGTTGGAAGGTTTCTTTTTTTTTGTGGGTACTGGGGGGTCGACCTCAGGACCTTGCGCGCCAGCAGGTGCCTGTGCCGCTGAGCGATATCACCGGCCCCTTTTTTCGTATGTGGGTTCCGGGAGTCGAACTCCGGCCCTTGCGCTTGCCAGGCAGGCGCTTAAGCCGCTGAGCCATCTCACCGGCCCCAGAAGGTTTCTTATTGCAGCCGTGATAAACTAGCACAGCCCAAGTGGTTTCACGCAACATGCATTTATTGTTTTGTATTTTTGGAACTCAGAAATCCACACTCCATGTATGTCCCCAGGCTAAGATGGAGGTGACAGGTAGGCTTTGTTCCTTATGGAGGCCTGGGGGGGGTGGTCAGGACAGGGGGGAAGACCCAATGCCATTGCCACAGGTACAATCCCAACCTACAATAAATGCTTGATGGAGTAAAGAGGCTGTCTCCGAAAAAGGTCACTTAAATCCCAACATGCCAGGCTCAGTGATAAGGCTGGATCTACAGAGCTCAGCTCTGCTCTGGACAGGGTTCAGGGACAGGATGACAAAGATTTCATTAAAAGAAAAAATCAAAGCACATATTCTGTGCACAGTGGGTACCCAGCAGATGCTTTCTGGATGGATTTAGGCTTTTAGAGAATGCAATCAAAATAATCCATCTTGGGGCCAGTGAGACAGCTCAGCAGCATAAGCGCCTGCCTGGCAAGCGCGAGGGCCCGAGTTCGACTCCCGGAACCCACATACAAAAAAAGGGGCCGGTGATATCGCTCAGCGGCACAGGCGCCTGCTGGCACGCGAGGTCCTGAGGTCGACCCCGGTACCCACACACAAAAAAATAATAATAATCCATCTTGTCACTGCAGAGGAAAAATGTGGCCATCTTCCTGTGCATCCCTTGCAGGTTTAGAACAGTGTCTTGGCCTCCAAATACCTCAACCTGCCGCCGTCCCTGTCCCCACCCTGTCCCCACCCTGCCCCAGGTAGGAGGCCTCAGCTGACAGAGCTGTTTTTCTCCTAATTGGACTGGGCTGCCGCGGGAGGATGGTCAGCAGCCCTGTGATTCCGACTCGGGCTCATGAGAAAGAAACCGAGCGGGGCCTGTGGTTATCAGAGAGCTGGGGGGACGGGCAGGGAGGGGCACTTGCACAGTGTCTCACTTGTCCCCACTCGGGGCCGCAGGGTGAGACAGGGCTGGGCTCAGGCGAGGGAGTCCCCGTCCCCTCTTCCTGTCTGCCCCGTCTCCCCCGCCGCAGAATGCGCAGTGTTTCCAAAGAAGAGCAAAGGTGGGGGTGACTGAGTCATCGACCCCGCAGGGCCACCCAGGTTGTGGCAGCAGGTTCTCAGGGGCTGGCGCAGCCCAGCCCTGGCACTGTGGCACTGTCTCCACCTGAGCAGGTGAGGCCCCCCCAAACCTCAGGACTCACACTGCTATGGACTGTGGCCAACGCCGCTCAATGGCCAGGTGTCCCACTGGTCAGAGGCTGTGACCTTTGCAAAGGTCAGAGCGACTGACACATTGGCTGCCAGCATCCACCGCCAGGCCGGCCAAGGCCGCCCGGACTGGGGCTCATGCTGGCTGGGGTACCGGGAGCCTGGGCAGCCTTTCGACTTCCCAGAGCTGCGGGGGACTTCCAGGGGACTGAGACCTCTACGCCAGGGACGCCGCCTCCAAAACTCCTTGGAAAATTCCTCGGGATTTTTCTTCCCTGGTCTCTATTTATAGACATGGAAATATGCGTGGAGAAAGGACTGGAAGGAAATACACAACGTGCTTGTTTTCTCCTTTTCCTTATTCATATTGGTTTACCAAAAAATATGAGATAAGAAGGAAGATATTTTTAAAGTATAATTAATCTTGATGTCAGCTATTCACGCTTATTATAGAAAGTGGAAAGGAGGACTCAGCAATCACCCATGGTGCTGTTAACCATAAATATTTTGCTGCATTTTCTTTCTGTATTGCTCGTATGCAGTCCCTGAATTCAAGGCCAGCGTGAACTACAAAGACACACTCAGACTCCAAAAAACAACAATGAAATGTCTATCTAATATTTATCCAGTCAAGAACATTATTTGCTTAGCCATCCTCCCATTTTAGGATACATGGGTATTAGAATTTCTAGTTCTTCACTATTATAAATAATACTGCTGTGAACATCTTCGTATGGAAAATTCTTTCTGTTTCGAGATTATTCTCTTCGAATTCTCACCTTTCCAGACGTGGGGTTACAGCATGAAAGATCGCCGTGCGCTAAGCAATAGAGTAAACTTGAACCCAAGTGAGGGTTTGAACATCCTCTCCAAAATTTTTATTGAATTTTTTTGTTTTTCTTTTTTGAGACAGGGTCTCACTGTGTAGTTCAGACTGGCCTTAACTATGGAGCTCACGCTGGCCTTGAACTCGTGGCAGTCCTCCTGCCTCAGCATCTCAATTGCTGGGGTTACAGGGTTGGCCACCACACTGGCCTCGTATTTATTGCCACTAGGACAGTATCAAGAGGTGGGGCCCAGGAGGTGATCAAGTCACAGGGCAGAGCCCCCATGAGTAACTTTGCACCATGCTCAGAGGAGTGAATTCGATGTCTCCGGAGCCACTGATGCAAGGGTAGCTCTGGGGCGCCCTCTGTCTCTCGAACCCTTCCCTCCTCCTTCTGCCGTGGGTGACAAAGCACCAACGCCCGCCAGACGCCCCACCTTGCTCCTAGACTTTGCTGCCTCCGGAACCACAAGCCAAGTCAGCTGCTGCTGTTCAGAGCCACCCTGGCGGTGGATTCCGTGATAGCTGCAGAGAATGGACAAAGACACAGCGAGACTACTTCAAAGTCCCCTTCCTTAACCCTGCCTCACATTCTGAGAGGAGAAACAGGAATGAGGCTTCGCTGGGCGAGGGCAGTGTGGCTTTCTCTCCCCAGCTCCCGTTTCTCTGCACAGCGCACAGTACCCTGTCCCAGCCCCAGGATGGCTGCCGGTACACCCAGTGGCTGAGTGACATCCTGTTGGGACAGCTGGACACTGCTGGGCTACTGTGTCCAACTTGGAACAGAGAGGGAGCTACACACACACACACACATGGGTGCATGCATTTGCACACTCATCTGCCCACCACACACTCACACTTGCACACTCACTCTCACACTCAGACCTCCAGATGCTCAGAGCAACCCACGCCAAGGAGTGTGGTCAGCTGGGAGAAACTGGGCAGCAGAGGGCCAAGGGCCTGGGGTGGCCACTGCCAGGGACCTGGGCAGCCACTTTCCCCTTGGCTGCAGACCCTTAGCGCCCCACTTCCCTCCATGGAGGCCAGGTGGAACTTGCTTAGGGACAGAAGCTGAGAAGAAAGACCCAGGTCCAAATGCCAGCCCCCAGTCCTACAAAACCAGACTCCAAGCCTCAGTTTCCCTGTGGCTAGCACCGTGGAATGCAGGTGATCGAGCGACAATGCATGCTCAGGGCTGAACGTAAGCTGCTGTACAAGTTCCCAGGCCTATAAATGTCCCTGATGTCATAGCTGGAGAGTCATCGCATCATAGTTACCGGTGAGCCAGACGCCTGGGGGGCTTTAGGCCTCCGGAGTTGGTGGAGTTTATTCTTGTTCCCGAGTTGCCTGTATACAATTCCATCTACGGATACAACTGTCCCTGATCCCGCCCTGCTCCACGCCCACCCCTGCGGACTCCAGCACAACCTTGGGCCCCGGGGTCTCTGAGTGACCTGTCTTGCTCTCTGCACCCCACAGACATTGAAGCCCAAATGCAGCAGGCAAGGCCTTGCCCAGCTACCTGCCAGTCACAGACATAGCCGGACACTTGTCCCCAACCCTGGGCCTCTTCCTAGGACCCCTCAGCAACCCCCATTCCTGCCTTGGCCAACGTCCAAACAGAGGGCTTTGACAATGTCAGGTCTCTGCTCCTGGAATTGCTCCCCAGCTTTTCCTGTCTTCCCACAATGCATCCCCTGCCGCCCTGGAGACCCCATCTCCCCTCTTCCCCTCCATCTGATGCCCACCCGATCCCACCCCTCCAGTCTGCAGCCCCTCCCCACAGCCTCCTCCTCACTCCGGCCCTTCGCTACCCTGACCGGACCAAACGGCATCCCTGGAGTCCAGCTGAGCTCTACACTCCCAGCCCTTCTGGAAGCTGACTCTTGCTGACAGCACGCACAGAACGTGCTGATTCTCATGGAGGCTTCAAGAGCCCAGAGATGGGTGGCGCCTGGGCCCCTCCTGCAGGGGCCCCAAGGACTGTGTGACCTCCCCATGGCCCTGCCCTCCCCATTTTTGGGGCCCACTGGGCATCCAGTAAGTGCACAGGGGCCACCTGGGCTGAGGGGGATGGTGCCCTCGCTATGCCCAGAGTGGTGCCCATGACCAGGGCATCACATGCGCCCAGCTGCTCCTGCAGAACCACGAGCCTGACCGGGTTCCTCTGGCCCATGGCCTGGCCTGTCTCTCCAGCACCCGGGGAGGGAGTGGGGCAGCAGGGATTCGGGCACAGCTGGGAAGACCCTACCTGGCCAGGGCACTCAGACTGCCCATAGAGGCAACGGGCAAGTAAGCTTCATTCTGCCAAGGACGGCTTGCCTTGTTTGGGACTGATTATGATGGATTCAGTGTCACTGGGTGAGAAAGGTACATGTAATTCTCTCTGCTTTATGTACGATGCAAATAGGCAAGCAGGTTTGGGGCCAGGTTGACCTGAGATCAGGGCCCAGCTGTGTGACCTTGGACAAGAACTCAGCTCCTCAGAGCCTCATCTTTCCTCATCAGGAGAGTCATCAGAGAGCTCACCTCTAGGATGGGGAAAATTCATCAAAGCCACGCTTGTAAAGCCAGGCCAGGTGGGTGCTCAGGGAGGCTCCTGGGAAAGGGGGCACGGCACTCAGAACCATTTCACAGCTGCTTCCGCACCAAAGTTGGCAGCATAAGGTGAGTGTTGTTCTGGCGCCCAGGCGCCCCTAAGCGATTCTGGGGAGCAGGGAAGGAGGCCAGGAGCCCTAACTCAGTGTCAAACTGGGGAACAGCGCACAGTTGCCCTTCTTTGCAACCTGGAGCTGCCCTCTGGGAGAGAAGGGATCAGTGCCAATGTCACGTTAGTTTCACCTCCCCGGGAAAGCAGGCAGGATTACAAAGGGCTGGGCGGCAACTTGCGCATGGCTCATCCTTGTCACCCTGAAAGGCTGTTGTCACTGGATAAAGGACAGCGGTGACTCCCACAGGTTTCCCATCTGTGGGACTTGAACCCCATGGCCTTCGCACTGAGCTATACCCCCAGCCTTTTCATTATTACTTATTTTGAGACAGGGTCTCTCTAAGTTGCTAAATTTCCCAGGGCGGGCTCGAACTTGTGATCCTCCTGCTTCAGCCTCCCAGAGTGCACCACCAAACCCACCTAGGCGTTCTGATTCTGCAATGGGAGAGAACACCCAACTGCAGCTGCCAGGACTCTGGTTCTCTGCCTTCCAAGGAGGCATCTTCTTTCTTCTTCCATCTTCATCTTCTCCGAGGAGTCCCAGGCAGTGAGTGGGTGGGCAGACATCACGGGACAGGCTGAAGTGGGCACTGGCTGATGGCCACAGTGTTTGTGGTAGAACAACCCTATTTTCATACCCATGCCTTTGCCTGACAGAACTAGATACGGAAAAGCCAGCCCCCCACACTCCCCCCAAACTACTTGTTTTTATGTGCTTAACACTTTAATTGAGCTACAACTTACCTACAGTTAGCTGCACACACTTACAGTAAACACCTCAAGGAGTTTTAACAGAAGTAGACAGCTGTGAAACCATGACAAGGCCAAAGCTATTTCACTAGCTTCCTCGTGGGTGACCTATTTATGTTATTCATGGCTTTTTTAGTGGCAAGCAGCAGGAGCTCCACACACATCTAGGCAAAGAAGGAGGAATATTGATTTGTGTAACTGGAAAGTCCAAAAATATACCAGCTTCAGGTATGGCTAGATCCAGGGGTTCAAAGGATATTATGAGTGCTCCTTCTCCCTCTCTTGCAAATAAGATCTCTCCCCATAGCTGGCACCCCCAGTCTAACATCCTATCTATGTATCAGTACCAAAAGAAAGAAACAGTCCTCTCTGAAAGTCCTAAGAATCAGAAGGAAGGGGTAAGAATCCGGTACACAGCTTGATGTTGGCCGTTGGTGGGAGGCATTTACACCACGGAAACTGGCAAATGCTATAAAGCAGGGCTTCCCCTTCCCACCCCCAGAGCCAGCTGTGAAACCCTCACACACACCTCTGAGTCAGCCCTACCTAAACCAATGAACTGGGGAGAGAGGTTCTCTTACCAAAATAGGGGGTGCAGACTGGCCAGACAGGAGCAAGAGAGGAGCCCGCTGTGCTACGTGCAAAGCTGCTGGAGTGGTCTCAGAAAGGAATCTCCCAGGTCTCCTGGCAACCTGGCCCCAGGGAGACACTGATCAAGGTTTACCCCTGTCTTAGTCACTTGTCCATCACTGGGACAGAACATGACATCCACAATCTAAAGGAAGAAATGTTTCTTTTTGGCTCGCATTTTTAGCCCATGTTCAGCAGGATCCAGGGCAGAGGGGCCTGGTGGAGGAAAAAAGTGCTCAGCCCATGGCAGCCAGGAGCAGGGAAAAGGACAATCCCTTCTGGTCACACCCCAGTGATCACCACCAAGCAGGCCCCGCTGCTAACAACACCTTCAGCCACCAAGGAATTCACTGATGGGTACAGGGCCCCAGGATCCGGTCACCTTCTGAAAGCCCCAAGTCTGACCACACGACGCTTTAGGGGGATCTGGATCTAAACCCAAACCCACCCCCTGTGGAGACGGCCCACCAATATGGAGTCTTCCGGAAGGGCCCAGGCTCTGCTCCTCCCCCAAGTCTGCGTCGCCTTCAACAGAGAATTAAAGAACTTGCCGAGCCGGGCTGCTTTCCACGAAGCCTTTCCAGCAGCTACCCCCGCACTTTTCAGCTTGCTCAGCCGTTTTCAAACAACTCCTCTGTTAGGAAAGAGGAAAAGAAGAAGCAGAGGTCTGAGCTCAACGGGGCAGGTTTATTGGAGAGCAAAGCTGAGAGGGAGCATGCTGGCACTAGAGACAAAACCAGCAGCTCTCGAACAGGCCACGGGGTCTTTTGTAGGGTCACAGGGAGCGCGAGTTCAGTGAGAGGGGCGTGTGTCTCCCTGCCAAGGACAAGGCTTGAGAGAGTGCACGCGGTCATGGTTGCCTGAGGACGAGGCTTGGGGAAGTGCTGGGAGCAGTGGCTCCTGTCCACAGCAGGGCTGACTGTGTCGTGGGTCCCCAGGCGCAGCTGCACTGGGAAGGGGCGGTTTTGGGGGGTCTTGGATCAGGATGGGGGCCATCAGATTCCTTCACCCTCCAAGCAGTCCAGAAATGGGGGCTGCGGCTAGATTGAAGGTTAAACAAATAAGTGCCATTCCTCTACTGACACTCTAGGAATGAGAGGTTTCTTAAGGCAAATTCCCAAGCTGTGCGCTCCAGAAAAATTGCTGCCCCAAATTGCTGGGTTCCAATCCAGTGTCCTGCATTTCCAAAGATATCTGGGTTGTTTTCAGCTGAGCTCTGCACAGAACGCCCAGAACAGTGGGGATACAGGTGGCCAGGCACGAGCCCATGGCCTCCGCAGCCAGGCCCAGGCCCTGGGCCCCTCTTGGCCTGCTGGGAGATGTCCCTGTCCATCTCGTGGGCCCGGCCAGAAGGCAGCCTGCTTTTCTTCTCATGTCTTGAAGGTGGGAAAGGAAGAGGAAAAGGAAAAATGAACAAACTCATGCTCAGAAAAATAAAACTCCACCCGTGGAAAGGAAGCAGAGCTCGTGAGATATGGGACGCAAGACAACCCAAGAGAAGAGTTTCTGTTTCTTTTCTCCCAAGACCCATCAGTCTTTGTGTCCAAGCTGGAAATCTGGACCAAGAGCTCTCGGTCCTCCCAACTCTAGGAAGGGTCCCTTGCTGCTCACCCAATGTGCCAGCTATGCCGGGTGACGAGTTTCAACCAATGAAGCTGAGCAGCTCCCTCCTGTAGTGTCTCCTCGCAAGATAGGGGGGCCTCTGTCACCCTAGGTCCCTGATTGAGTCTATAAAGGAGAAGTGCCTGCCAACCGGCTGGGACAGCAGAAACAAGAAATAAGCTTTTGTCGTGTCCACCTGCTGAGCCTCTGCGGCTGTCTGTTACCACAGAGTTACCTGACATAGCCTGACTGAGTCAGCTCACAGCCGCTCTGGGGTGACTTGCTGTGTCGTCACTGGGGAGACCAGCATGCAGGAGATGAAATCAACACTTCCTTCCCCTCTGGCCAACAGCCTTCACCCAAAGAAGTGCTCCTCAGCTTATAGCCAGGGGCCCCAAGATTTAGGGGACATCTCCAAAGCTCAGGCCTGGGCTGAGGCCTGGTTTTGTGTTTCCACAGCACAGGAGCATGGGGCAAAGCATGGTCCTGGCTCCCATGCCAAGGTACTAAGTGGGACACGAGGCACTGTGGTGGGAGATCTCCACGAGGTGGTGCAAGGGGCAGAATCCCTGCTTTAAAGATGAGAGCTTTGGGGCCAGTGAGATGGCTCAGCGGCTTAAGTGCCTGCCTTGCAAGCGCGAGGGCCCGAGTTCGACTCCCAGATCCCACATACGAAAAAGGGGCCGGTGATATTGCTCAGTGGCACGGGTGCCTGTTGGCGCGCGAGGTCCTGAGGTCGACCCCCCCGGTACCCACAAAAAAAAAAGATGAGAGCTTTGGACTCCAAAAAGACTAAGTCCACGGTCACGTAGCTAATTCAAGTGCTTGAACCCAGTCTGTGTCTTCTGCCACAATACCAATATTCTCAAAAGGAAAAGTAAATTCCAACACTTGGGAGGCTAAGGCAGGAGGACTGCAAGTTTAAGGCCAACCTGGGCTGCAGAGAGAGTTCAAGTCCAGCCTGGACTACATGGTGAGATACTGTCTCTAAAACCCTCAAAAGGAAACTCACACTCCAGCCCAGGCCTGGGAGTTTGCACTGTGCTAGCTCCTTGAGCAATATTTATGCTAAGTTTGAGAACCTCACACCTTGCTGCCTCCTCCTGTCGTTCAGCTACACAGCAGATGGAGACAAAGCCACCCCCAGAGCAGCGGGGCTGGTGAGCTGCAGGGGGATCATCTCAACTAAATCAACACATGCAAAAACATCTCCCCTGCCAGGCCGCTGAAATTCTCTCAGAAGAGCCACTTCTCTGGCTTCAAATACAAGTAGTCCTAGGACGCTTGAGGACTCTCGACTCAGGCTCTTCCCAGCCAGGGACAATCGCTTGCAAGAGGCCACTCTCCAAGAGAGGATTTCAGGGAAACATTGAGTCAGGTCTCCCGGCCTGGATGGAAAAGAGTGAATCCAGCTAAAGGCTGCAGGGGGGTGCTATCCTGGGCCCAGGGAGCGGGGGTGGGAGCGGGGCTTGGGGTGGAGGATCCCAAGGAGACAGAAAGTGAGGCAGCTGGGGGGCTAGTTAAGACCTCACGCACCAGAGTTGGAAATCAAGTCTCAGCCTCGCTACCTGTGATCTGTGCAACCTTGCAATCATTCTCCGGGCCTCAGTTTCCTCATCCATACAGTGGAGCTAAGAACAGAGCCTTCCTGCAAGCAGGTTGCTATAAGTATCAAAGACATTCGCGCATGGAACAGTCGATACTCACTGACCGTTTATCAAGTGCTAAATGCTTTACACACATTAACTCATCTCCACCAGGTGGTTATTATTCTACCCATCTTATAAGTAAGAAAGAGAGGTAAGGAGAGGGGAAGTAACTCCAGCTCGGAGCATTTCAGGAAACTCCTGACCTGCAAGGTTTCTGTGTAAATGATCAGTCAGAACTGGGGAGGGCCAGGAGCAGAGGTTTCCCGTCAGCCCGGCTTTTGTCTTTCACATGAGCCCGAGACAGACAAACCACAGCCACAGACTGGACCAGCTGTGGAAGCATCGAACAGGAAACCCAGAACATCTGGCGCTCCACTTCCTCTGAAAGCTGTGTGAGTCTGGGTGCGCGCGCGTGTGGCTGCCTGTGTACACGTCTGTTTTCTCTCCCACTGTTGGTTAGCGGGGCTCGGAAGCAGACAGGGTTAGAAACCACAGACCTTGTGGTGACAGGGAAGCCAGACACTGGCTCCCCACCCGGTACAGCACATTGCCACTCCCCAGACAGTGAGCCAGGCGGGATCTGACCCAGTCTCCCAGGCCACCCTCCAACACCTGGCCGTGGCTCCGAGTCACCATACAATTGGAGGAAGGGAGTTCTTTTCCTTTTGGACTTAGGTGGTTTTAGAGGAGCTGTCTGGGGATGAGGTGGGAGGGCACTGCTTAAATATAACTTGGCCTCCGCGTGCAGACCCACAAAAAGCAACGTCTAGATGAAAGCTGCTTTTACAACAATTTGAGGAGAATCTGTGGGTGACTGCTAAGGCCATGGGCTGCCCAGGGGGCTGTTTTCAAACTAATCGTGATGTCCTCAGTGTCAGGACTGAGAAACACTGTTTGTTGGGTTTTGTTTTGTTTTTTTTCTTTTCCCTCAGTCTTCTAAAGGGAAGAAATATAAGGAAGTGGAAAGAAAAGACTCTCAAAGCCATAGCATGAGACTTAACTCTCATATTATCCTTAGAGGGGAGGCACTGTGTCCACTTTTAAGAATCATGAAGTTGGCCGGGGATATAGCTCGGTGGCACAGCGTCTCCCTGGCAAATGCAAGGTCCTGAGTTCAATTTCCGGTGCCAAAAAAAAAAGAATCATGAAGTTGAGCTGGGAGTGATGGTGCACACCTGTAATCCCAGCACTGGGGAGACTGAGGCAGGAGGATCGCCACAAGTTCAAAGCCAGCCTGGGCTACATAGTGAGTTCAAGGCCAGCCTAAACTACATAGTGAGATCCTGTCTCAAAAAACAAAAAACAACAAACAAAAAATTCATGAAGTTGATGCAGAGGGGGTTGTAAACTCACCTAAGATCTTACAGCAAGCAAAAAGCAGGGCCAAGGTTCGAATTGATCCCCAGCCTCCTGCTAGACCCTACATCCCACTTTATTCCTCCAGTGAACAGGAATTAACTTGTGCCCAGCACAACGCTGGTGTTCAGTAAACACTTCCTGAACCAATGACCTGCACTACCTGCAGCTGATGGCAGAGACCGAGCCACCCCACTGCTGTTGCCCAGAAATCCACACCACGCCCAGCACGAACTGGGTGCTCACTCAGTGTTGTCACTGAGCAAAGGAATAACTGAGCAAAGGAATTCTGAGTTTGAGAACAGCAACACACACTTCACTTTCCCAGGGGTCATTTATTTAGCAAGGTCGACTGGATCCTGGCTAAAACTAAGTCCCACAAGCAAGTAACAGAAGTCACCGGTCCTAGCATGTAAAAGCTCAAGTCTTTGAGTCGGAGCCGAGCTCCAGGCCTGGTTATCCTTGCTCGAGAACCAGCACTGAACAGCACGGCTGCTGATCTCTCCGGTGCACAACTCCGTAGGCGCTCAGGGCTGGGAAGGAGGCGGCGTGCAAGCAGCAGCTTGCTGGCCACAGCAATTTGTGAGCGCAACAGCATGTTCAGACTGGAGAGCGGCATTCTGGCAACAATAGGGAACACAAGGCACGGAAGAAACAAGATGAAGTGGACGAATCGTGTGCGGGACCCAGAAAGCCAGATAGAAACTACAGCATCTCCTGATTCTCTGGCTAAGATTAAAAGCACAGCAGCGAGGGCGGGCCGACCTCAAACTCAACCGCAGGAGGTAAACTTGCTCTCCCAGGAGTGGGAGTTGAACAGCAGGCGCTACACATGCGCCAACCTGAGGTGGCACATGCGCAGTGTCCGGGGTCGCGCTCCTTTTCATACCTGAGGGTCTGCGGTGTCCTGCCTAAGGCAGAGCGTACGTCACGCAAGCGCTGCGGGTGCGTGACGTCATCCGACAGCGCCATCGCAGACCCCAATCCCCAGCAGCGACTGACAGAGTAGTTGCTGTGGAGACAGGACGTCGAGTCCCGCCCCCGAGATAGGATTGGAGGAGAACTGGTCAGCTGACACTGGCGAGGGTTCAAACGCTCGCGGTAGGCCCTGGGGCTGAGCTCTAGGTGCAGGTTTCCCTGGCAACCTGGACTCCCTCTGGCTGCAGTAAGTGATCCCCAGGAACCCCGTGGCCCGGCTCAAAACCCAAAAGTCAGTATCGGATGATTCTGTTAAAATAAAAATTCAAACCGTCCTAAATCGGAGTCCGTGTTAGACTGGTGGCCCCAGTGTGACTGAAACGTATCGCTTAAATTGCTTCAGGTAGGAAGATCAGGAGACTAGGGCCAGGGCTAACAACCTTTTTGAGCTTCAGTTTCTTCATGATGGAGGATCTTCCCTATTATTACCGGAGTTCTAGGGAGAAAGCCCAGGTGAGAGTTCCGGAACGCAGAGCAAGGAGCCCAGCAGTGGTGGAGACGTGGAAGGGAGTTTTCATCAGGATGGCCATGCTGGGAAGGACAAGGACAGATAAAGAGATTCAAGATCTGTCTTCCAGGGCCTGACAGAAACTTTGGGGTTTTGCTGAAGAAGGGAACATAGGCAAAAGTTGGGGGGTTGCATAGCTGGGGCAAGGTGCATCTCTGGCACACACAGTCCTGCTCTAGCCCTGGTCTAGTTGATTCTTATCCTGGGACTGGTTCTGGCTCTGACTTAAGGTCTAGGACAATGGAAACTTCTAGGCAACACTCCAGGGGATCTAGAACAGCTCACTCTAAAAGCTGGCAATTGGATGTTCCCGCAAATCTTGAAAATGCCTTAGTTACTCTTATCTTCAGTCTTGGAGGGAGGATGAGATAGGCGAGGTAAATTTAAGGTGAATAAATCCTGTTTTACCAGTTTTTAGACAGAAACTCCTTAAGTGACTAACATGCCTCCGGGCAGAGCTGAGCAGGGATCTGACCCAAAGTTTAAAGGCTATAAAACAAAGGCAGAGATGCCAAACTTTAGCCTGCTTTTCATTACCCGCCAGGCATCTGCAGGCCCAGCGTTTAAGTCCCTGTTACGCCATCAGCATATAAATATGCTGTTTTTCCCTTCTTAAATAAAACCCTCCCATGACCCCATCTCTCTCTCCTGAATATCATTACTCTTTGAAAGAGGGTCCATCTTCATTGTCTAGCTGTCTTCTCCCGCTCTGTTGAGTCCTCTCCCGGCATACACTCTGTCTCTTTCTGTTCCTCCTTGCTCAATCAATGACATTTGATATAGTTTCTCACCCTCCTCTTGTAAAACTTTCTTCACTTGGCTTTCGGGGTCATCCACACTTGATTTTCTCCCTCAGTCTGTGGCCTGTCCTCCATCTTATCTGTTGGTTCCACCTCTTTCCCAGACCTCTAAATGCTGCATTGGCTTCTTGGACTTTTCTCTTTTCACTTATTCTCTAGATCCGCTTATCCAATTTCATGGCTCTAAAGACCAGCTGTAAGCTGATGACTTTACTGACAAGCTGTAAGCTTCCTCACCTCAGAGAATGGCTTGTCCAGTTCTTTGTTCAGGACACTAAGAACCTGGAAAGAATTTCCCCGGGACCCACCCTCTGGTATCAACACCTCCGTCCTTCCGGTTTCTCAGCTCCAAGCTTCATCCCATGTCCAATATGTCAGCAAATCACCTTGGCTTTTTCTTCATAACACATCCAGAACTGGGGGCTGAGGGTATGGCTCCGCGGTAGGGTGCTTGCTGAGCATGCGCAGGACTCTGGGTTCAACCCCAGCAATGCCATATATATATTGCAATGGCCTCCAACCGGTCCCCCTGCTCCGAAACCTAGCCCCCTTGCTCTCGGTCTGTGTTCACATAACAGCCTAAGTCATTCTGTTAAAAATCATGTAGTTCCTCTGCACAAACCCTTCCAAAGGCTCCTGTCACACTCACAGCAAAAGCCAAAATCTCACAATGGCCAGAAGTGTTCTCCACGACGAGGCTCTGAGAACCTCGCTGGGCCTCTCCTTGCTCATCCAACGCCAGCCGCGCTGGCCACTGGCCAGGCTCACTTCTGCCTCCAAGACTCTGGACTTCCTTCTAGTTCTGCCTGGAACTTGTCCTCGAGGATCACTGAGGCCCCTTCCCTCACCTCCTCTGAGAGGCTTGGCTCCGGGACCACCAGTGTATACACGGCCTGTCGGTGCTGCGGGGCCTGACTGTACATTATACATATAATATATACACAGTTTACTCTCTTAACTGATGTGATAGGCCGCTCCAAATGAAGGTAGGGGTTTGTCTGTCTGTCATCGCTGTGTCCTCAGCTCCTTCACAGAACCTGGCTCAAGGCAGGTGCTCCCTCGGGTCTGTGGAGAGAATACCTACACGCACATCAAATCGGAGGCTCGCACAGTGCTGAAGAGCTGGAGCTTTAGGGGCTTGCATTCTAGCCTCCCTTTGACACTCTGCTGCTTTGTGACATTGAGACTATTGCTTCGCCTTCCTGAACCTTAGTTTCCTCATTTTAACATGGGTGACATCGTGCCCCAGCCTTGTGTCCTGCATCAAGGGATAGCAGGTTAGGTTTCTGTTGAGACCTTACCCCGTCACTTGCAGGTGGCCACCTTCTCGCTGTGGGCTCCTGTGGCATTTCCTCTGCGTGTGTCTCACAGCGACCTCATCTCCCATAACAACAGGAGTCCGATTGGACTCTAGTGACCACCCTTTTTTTTTTTTTTTTTTTTTTTTTTTTTTGAGACCCTGTCTCGCTATTTTGCCCAGGCTTGTCAAACTCCTGGCCTCAAGTAATTTGTCCTCCAGAGTAGCTGGGTTACAAGTGTGTACCACCTTGGCAGGATTAAGGGCCTCATTTTAGTATAATTACCTGTTAAAAATGTTATCTCCAGCCAGGGATGGTGGTGCACACCTGTGATCTCAGAACTCTGGAGTCAAGTGTGGTGGTGCACGCCTGTAATCCCAGAACTCAGGAGGCTGAGGCAGGAGGATCGCCATGAGTTCAAGGCCTTTCTGGGCTACGTGGTGAATTCAAGGACAGCCTGAACTATACAGCGAGACCCTGTCTCAAAAAAAAAAAAAAAAGGGCCGGTGAGATGGCTCAGCGGCATAAGCGCCTGCCTGGCAGGCGCGAGGGCCCGAGTTCGACTCCCGGAACCCACATACGAAAAAGGGCCAGTGATATCGCTCAGCGGCGCGGGTGCCTGCTGGTGCGCGAGGTCCTGAGGTCGACCCCCGGTACCCACAAAAAAAAAAAAAAAAAGAACTCTAGGAGGCTGAGCCAGGAGGATCACAAGTTGGGCAACTTAGCAACTTAGTAAGACTCTGCCTCAAAATAAAAAATTTTAAACAGGGCTGGGGTTGTAGCTCAGTGCAAGGCCCTAGGTTCAATCCCCAATATGGGGAAGGACAAGGGAGATGCTATCTTCAGATACATTCACTTTTTGACATAGTGAGGATTCTTCCACATAGGAATTTGGCAGGAAAGGGAGCCCAATTCAGCTCATAACATTCATTTAGATCCAAAGTACGCACTGGAAAAAGAGATGGGACAAGGGGCACTTTCCAGGCAGAGAGAGGAATGTGCGCAGGAATCCTGTGCCTGAAGGAGTAGACAAGTTAGAAGAAACGGCAGGAGCCACGTTGGGGATTGGGTGGAGAGCAGTCTGTCCGGGCCTGGAGGCCACCTGGGGCTGTTTTGAAGACCGGTGTGGTAGGAGGTGTCTTCTGAAAAGATGACTCTGAGCCAGGTGTGGTGCAAGGCTGTAATTCCAGCACTCAGGAGGCTGAGTCAGGAGGATGACTGAAAGTTCAAGGTCATCCTGGGCTACCTAGTGAGACCCTGTCTCAAAAAAAAAAAAAAAAAAAGATGACCGCATGACATCATCTATGTCTGTCTCTCTCACAGTGAGGGCTCCTTAAAGGATTCCCAGTGGATAATTTTCATAAGGGCCACCTGACATGGCTGATGGCAGGACTGAATGAAAAAGAAGCCTGGAAAGGCCTAATAAACTGCAGTGATCAGAAAATGTAAGAGAATGCTAAGGACAAGCCTGCAAAACTGCCAATTGCTCCCTCTGTGGGGGTGTAGGATGAAATATAGTTTAGACAAACGTGATTGTTGATTGAAACAAAGTTTTGGATGAGAGTAACGCAAGCGGGATGTTGAGGAGTGAACCACACAGCCCCATTTCTGTCTTCTGAAAGCCAAACACAGTGCTCATGAGTCGAGAGAAGCAGCATTCATCTTTTACTTCTCCTTCAGGTTCAGCTGCAAGGTGCCCTTCGGTTACCACTGGGACACAAACCCAGAATTCCTAAAGGACTAGGGCTGCGGTTAAGGTGAGGGGCTCCATCCTGCAGGCCCTCACAGGAATGCAATTCGCAGCTGCCCCAAGGTCTCTGCTTTGGTTCCTGGAATTTGGTGCGGATGGAGCCAGACGTGAGCTCCACCCACTCCACCTTGAGCAGCGCCTCTATCGTCAATGGTTTAACACAGCAAAGCTGCAGCACCTCTCCGTGAGGGAAGGAAGCATCCAAGCATTTCATCCGGACCTCCACCCCTTGACAGAGGAATGTACAAGCCGCCCATGCTGACTTTGGACAGAGCTGGCTCTTAGAATGTGCTCTGTAGCCAGGTGTGATGGTGCTTGAAGGGAGGCTGAGACAGGAGGATCCTTATGAATTCAAGGCCAGCCTGGGCTACATACCAAGACCCTGTCTCAAAAAAAAAAAAAAAAAAAAGTCTGCTTTGTAATATTAGGCCAAATCTGTCTCTCCTAAGTCCTGGTCTTACAAGACATAGTCTTACTCTTGGAAGTCTGGCCATCGAGAGCCACACAGGCCCTGATTCCTCCTCTTTGCAATGTCAAATACTTGACAGTAGCTATGTGATTCCCTCCGGAGGGCCCCAAGTCTTCTGTTCCCATAGTGAGCACCTCCCCCTCCCCCACAAAGAGTGGAGTTTTTTTCCCCTCTTAGCAGTGTTTTTTATGAATATATATAAATACATTATAAATATAAATATATATATCCTTGTGCATAAATCTTTTCATACTTGTTTTTGGATACATTTCTATAAATGAAACTGCTGGGACAAATGGTGCATTTTATAGTTTCTGCTATATATGTCCAGATTACTCCAGAAATGGCCATCTCGTTTATACGCCCACAAGCAGTTTACGAGAGAGCCGTTTCCCCACACCCGAGCCGCCGAAGTGGGGAATTTTCATCCTTTTAATCATGGCCAATGTGATAGAGTAAAATGATTATCTCATGCTTTCTTTAATTTGCATTTCTTTGATTATGGGTAACGTTGGACGTGTTTCCCAGCCACATCCTACCCTTTAGCAATCAAGTTTTGGAGCAAAATGCAGGGCCTTACATGTATTCCTGTTAAATCTTATCTCATTGGATTCAACCAATCATTCCTTCCTGTTGAGATAATTTTGGATCCGAGTGCTGCAGGCCCAACATATTGGCCTTTCTTCCCAGTCTGGTGTTATTTGCACTGTTGATAAGCAGTTATCTTCAGCCTTATCCAAACCGTTGATAGAATGTTAAAGAGTTTAAGGCCAAGGACAGAACTGCTTGGCATGCCACCAGGGAATGCCTTGGGACAATGCTGTCCCAATCTGCTTCGCGGTTCCACCTCTCTGTGCTCGGGAGTCCGGGGCAGTGCAAGGAACCTTCACCTGGGACACAATGCCTGGATACCCACTCCAGCCCTGGCCCTATTGAGCTGTGTGGCCCTGCCAAGTGGTGTCCCCTTCCATAGAGCTGTAGCTTCAGGCTCCAGAGCCCTTACTGTCACTGTCTTGTCCGCAGGGATTTCATGAGGAATAGTCAAATGGATGTCAGAAGTCGAGATGTTAGAGCAAAGCATTCACCCCAGGTACTACACGTAGTAAAACTGTCAAAGACATTTCCTCGGTAGCTGCCATTGACCCTTACGGTTACCCTTTCTACAAGCCAATCATCCATTCACTCGATATGTGCTCCAGAATTTTGCTAAGGATGAACACTAAGCTCAGCCTTCAGTTTATCTAATTTATGAATTTTTAAAATCAAGAGCACTGGCCTTGATTCTCCATGATTCTCAAAGCACCCTGGGACTTCTGAGGGCGTCAGCATCCCCTGCTGAGGCTCATGGGTTCTGCCACCAGACTTAGTTTTCTTTCAGATCCAGGGGAGCAAGTCTGTGGGAGGCCTTCTCTCCTCCAGCCACCGACAGGGGGCAGTGGCGACAGGGCCAGGGCACCGCAAGGAGGGCCTATTAATATAATGACGTGATCAAAGAATATGGTGAATGTTTTATTTTTTTTTAATTTATTACAGCAAAAGATACATTACCATTAATTCCCCTCAAAATCCTCCCCCTCACTTTGAACACTTTTATCCCATTGTTCTTGCATTTTCTTTCTTTTTTTTTTTTTTTTGTGGGTACCGGGGGTCGACCTCAGGACCTCGCGCGCCAACAGGCACCCATGCCGCTGAGCGATATCACCGGCCCCTTTTTCGTATGTGGGATCTGGGAGTCGAACTCGGGCCCTCGCGCTTGCAAGGCAGGCGCTTACGCCGCTGAGCCATCTCACCGGCCCTGTTCTTGCATTTTCTGAAGGAGTTCTGGAAGTGGTCTTTCGTGAGTGTCTGCCATGGCTGCCTATAGTACAGTTAGAAGCAAAGGAGCAGAGTCACTCCCTTCCCTTCGTTCAACTGTGAACACCACCCTAATGATAATCTAGGTTTACACTTAGGACCACCCTAACCATTACCTGGGTTTTAGATTAGGACCCCCCAATGACTATCTGTGTTTAAATTTAGGAGGTTGAGATGCCCTCGGCGGCAGTTTACGGTACAGGTAAACAGTGGGAGACACCTTGGATCAGAGATGGCTAACCCTATAAATACTGGAAGCCTGAGTTATCGAGGGCCCTTCTTCCCTTTGCCATTCCCCCCCCCACTTTTTTCCATCTGCCTTTCTCCCTGCTCCTGCTGCCATCCCATGATCTTCAATAAACATAGCTACTTCTTTCCTTGTTGTGTGTAAGAACCTGGACTATTTTTGGCCCACTCCACTGTAACGCCTGTATATCTGAACTGATTCAAAATGTTTACCTTTCATGGTCGTCGTGACTTTGGGGGAGAGCCAGAAGTTGCATGGTTGGTAGATTCAGTGAATAAGGAGTGAATCAATTCAGGACATACAGGCAGCCAGGAAGAGACACTCACGAAAGAGGGCTTCCAGAAATGCTTCAGAAAATGGCAAAGGGCCAGTGAGACAGCTCAACGGCATAAGCGCCTGCCCAGCAAGCGCGAGGTCCTGAGTTCGACTCCTGGAACCCACATAAAGGCAAAAAAGGGCCGGTGATATCGCTCAGCGGCACAAGCACCTGCTGGCAAGCGCGAGGTCCTGAAGTCGACTCCCAGTACCCACATTAAAAAAGAAAGAAAGAAAGAAAGAAAGAAAGAAAGAAAGAAAGAAAGAAAGAAAGAAAGAAAGAAAGAAAGAAAGAAAATGGCAAGAATGATGTGTTCATGGTGAGGGGGAGGCTTTTGAGGGGGATTGATGGCCATGTGTCTTTTACTGTAACACATTTTTTAAATTAAACATTCACCGTATTTTTTTAATCGCACCTTGTAGCTGTGACAACACGGAAAGGAAACATGGAAAAGTGGATTCATCTGAAGGAAACAAAGGACTTTGTGAGACTGACAAATGGCAGCAGCTCAAATCCCGAGCTGAAGAAACAGCATCCCCGCCTGCTGGCGGACCTCTGGTCATGTGCCAGTCCCCTCGGCTCTAGGTGTGACCCAGAAAATGGCACGATGCAGTCACTTCCAGAGGAAATCACAGCACAGTGTGGCGACTCCCTTCAACATCAACGTCAGACACGATTCCTCTAAGGACGGTAAACATTAACCCCAGGGAACAGTGTGAGTGACATAGTGACGCCGTGCTAGCTCTGGCCACCTGGCTCACGATCACCACGCCTGGAATACAGTTACTGATTCACGCTCGTCACCTCAGCAGTAAAGTATGTAGAAATGCCCTTCCCACTTTGTTCTTGCTCACTCAGGCTAATAATCATGGCCGTAATGATAGTAAAGGCTGTGGTGGTTGGAATGAAGGTGTCCCTTCCAAAAGTCATGTTGAAACTTAGTCCCCAAGGTGTGGGATTGATAGGCAGAGCCTCTGGGGAGATATAGGTCATGAGGGCCCCCACTCTGGTGAATGGGATTCTATAAAAGGGCTCGAGGGAGTGGGTCCGGCCCTCTTTCCCTTCCGCTTTCTGCCATGATGAGGACGCAGACACCCAACACTGGAACTTTGACCTTGGACTCCCAGCCTCCAGGGCTGTGAGAAATACACGTCTACTGTTTGTAAATCCCCAGGCCGGTGGTATTTTGTGATAGCGGCACAGATAGACAAAGGCTGATCCTAGTGAGCTCCTCCCCTTAGCCAGCCGAGCTCGGAGTGCCTCCCACGCACAAACCCTACAGTCCCAGCAGCACCCCAAAAGGTGGATGCTGTCTTTGGTCCAATTTTCCACTGTGAAAATAGAGGCACCAAAGAGAGATGAAGGACTGGGTGTAGTGGCATATGCCTGTAATCCTGGCACTCAGGAGGCTGAGGCAGGAAGATCGCTGTAAGTCCAAGGTCAGCCTGAACTACATAGTGAGACCCTGGGTCAAAAAACAAAAACAAACAAACAAAAAGGATAGAGAGAGGGATGAAGCAACCCGCCCAAGGTCACCTGTCTCATAAGAGGTAGAGCTGGGATTTGAACTTAGGCTGACTGGCTCCACGGTTCAGCCTCCGAACAGCAACCTTCTACCACTTCTCAATGGAAATGAGAACAAGAAAGGAATGCTTGGAAACTATTTCTCCCCCAAATGGTGAAACTCAACTGCAAACAGTGGCCTCAGTGACCATGTAGTACACACTGACTCTTTGATCTCCTGCGTGAACCACACGGCCAGGGCATGGAGGAGCTCTGCAGGGTGCCCAGCCACCAAGCAATCCCCAGTCCCCAGGGGGCCATGCACACCTGCAGCTTGTGTCTGGAACACGGGAACAGCGGCTTGGAGCCCAGCCGCGGCGGCACTGGGACACAGGACCCGAGGCACAGCCCCGCCTCCAGGAGCCGCTTGCTCACGGGGCGCAGTGTGGTGACTGCTGGCCCCGCCCGAGCAGCTACGGATGCAGCCAGGACAGGGCGCCAACCACCGGGTTCCCAAGATTGTCTTCCAGTTGCTAGACTACACTGCTTTCCAGTATATTATCTGGAATCTACCAACTAAAATGTAAGTAAAGTGTTTTAATACAAATCATTTCAACCGCAACCAGGCAATTGGCTTCTGACGAAGCTGGCAAGGAAAGCTCATGAACTCACTCCGATTGACATATTTCGAGGTTCTCCTGCCAAGTCCAATTGGCGGCTCTGCGATGATGGAAAGGGCCCTGTTGTTTCCACTCCTCCAGGGTCAGGCCTGCTGGTATCTGATTCAACGTTGACTTCACGAATGAGCTCAGTTCCCAGCACAGCTGCGGCTCTGTGCAGGGCCACTTCCCGCCGCGGCTTGACCCCACCTGGCGTGGCAGGCTCTGGGGCCACCTGCTCAAGCTCACCAGCTCAGCCACTGTCCTTGGAATGCTTGGGGCCTGGCTCTCGTGCCGCTCCCCATAGAAGCCGCGTGCTGAGGTCACATCCAAGGGTCCCACCGCACTGTGGTTCCCTCTCCAATCTGCGTCCTGTGTTACCACATCCTGCTTCCCGACCACCCCCTTCCTGAGCAGCTGAACTGCCAGGAAACAGAACAGGAGATTTCCTAAAAAATTATTTATTCCAGGATGGCTCCACAGGGTGGGATGAGAGTCACTCAGAGTACCTTGGAAGCCACCTGTAAAGGTAAAGGTGTCCCCACAGGCCACAGTGTCTCCTTGGGCAGCCCCTACCCCAACCCCAAAAACAAAGATAAAAGGGTTCAAAATGCTCATTCTGAGAGCACACATTTGTGGGCTGACATCCTTGGAGTCCACGGAGGTCCCTGGGGAAACTGGTGAGGGCGGAGGGAGAGGTGGCCCTCTACAGCAGTGACAAATGACATTAGAAGCAGCAAAGGGCTGAAATGTCACTGGCCTGTTCGTCCAAGGCCTGAGCAGAAGCACAGGATGATGGCAGCGAGGAAATGCGTGGTCCAGTGGGGCCACATCTCTCCATCTTGGTGAGATAAGGCAGGAGGAAGCGAAGCGATAGCTTCCGGTCTGTGTCCCAATCACTGCAGCGTCATGTGCATGACGGTTTCATATTGATGATCCCCACAGTGCCGTAGGGGCGGGGGTGGGTACCAGAAGGAGGAAATGGTTTAGGAATCAGATTCAAGCAGGGGACCAATCACCAGCTCCCAGAAGACACACTCAAAGCCTCCTGTTCCTCCACATGGACCGGGCAGAGGGTGGCGGCCCAGGTCCATGTCTGGTCTCCCGACAGGAGGCCCAGGGCCCAGGGCTGTGATGCACACACAAGTAAGCGGGCCCTCTCCAGCCACAGACACCTAAGTGAGGGTCCAAGAAAACAGGCCACAGAACTGATGGCAAGGAGTGGGCGTTTGGATAACAGCAGTGGCAGACAGAGCGGCTGGGGCCTGAGACAGGTGGTTTGAGCTCCTGAGCAAAGCAGGTTATTTGGACCCTTTGGGGATGCTGATGCTTCCATGGGGAGAGGTGTTCTGAAATCTCCTGCATCAGCTGAGCCCGCCCTTTATTTTTATATATATATATATTTTTTTATTTTGGTCTTTTGAGACAGGGTCTCGCTATGTAGTCCGGGCTGGCTTTGAACTTACTAGGCTGGCTTCCAACTCACAGTGATCCTCCTGCTTCAGCCTCCCAAGTGCTGCGATTGCAGGCATGTGCCACCATGCCCAGCTACCACCCTTTAGATAAGAGAGTGACAGAAAGCAGAGACAAAAGGGGACCAAACTAGTCCTTCAGAAGGAAGTCACTCCCAATCAGACCATTCAGCATTCAGAAGGTAAAGCCCTCCAAACCTAACACCTCTGGAAGGACCCCCCTTCCCACACTCCCACACTGGGGATCCAGTTTCCAACACCGGAAGTCGGGGGACGCATCCAACTCCTGCAAGCTCTCAGCGATGCTCATCCCTGTCCCTGTTTGGCCTCCTGGCCTTGCTCTCTGCCCACTCGGCCACAGCCACAGTGATTGCCCTGCAGAATCTTACACACACCAGACACCACCGACCCCAGACCCTTGGCACATGCGGTTCCGTCCTCCTGGAACACTTCCAGGGTCCTCCCTTCCTTTCAGTCGTCCTCACATGCCCCTCTTCACTGAGGCCTTCCCGGCCACCCTCTTCTGCAGAGTCTGTCCCTTCTGCACACAATTTCCTCCTAGCTTTGGTCCCCATAGCACAGCTACTCGTTTCCTTTTCTGCCTCTCCCACTGAATGCCAGCTGCTCACGGGCAGGGAGCTTCAACTCTCATGCACAGCCCGATGCCCGACAGTGCCCAGCGTGGCCACACACACACCGGTAATTCCTGAGTGTCCACAGCACACAGGCACTGGCCTAGGCGTGGGGCGCTTTTGCAAACCCAAAGCAGCGACGTGTCTCTGATCCCTCGCACAGACTTGAGGAACTGGGCAAGGACTGTCGCTCCCCCTCCCGCCACCCCTCTGGTTCCCCAGAACTGCTCTCCAGACACAGTGGGAAAGTGGGGCCCTTGGGGGATGGGATGACGCAGCACCTCCCGTGACTTAGGAATGCAGGGTCTGCTCCGATCCGGCTCCCTGGGCCGGGCTTCTTATAGGTCCTCGGCAGGAAGTGTGTGCAAAACACTGTCACCCTTGCTGGTGTTGGTGAGCAGCTGGGCTGGGGGAGTCATCAGCATGCAGGCAGGTGACACCAAGCCACAGGAAAAGGGACAGCTGCCCACAGCCAGCAGCCTGACCAGCAACCTGTAATAGGGACATCCCAGCAAGCAGGGACCGCCATCCCCCCGGTCCCCAGCTGTAACCCCACTGTCCTCACGGTGCCCCCTCACTGGCCTCCTATGCCAGAGACGGCAGGGACATGGCATTGTCATCTCAAAGCTCCTGGGCTTCACCTAGCAAATCTAGACTTCTTCCCTTTCATCTGAAACAGCCTTTTGTGAGCTTGCGAGTGACCCTGAAGTAACCCCTCTATTCCTGTTGGAAGGGAAAATATTTCCAGACCAGAGGCGGCAGTGCCCAGCCTGGCATATATGAATGCCTGCTTATCCCCGGCCTGGGCGCAGAAGTGAGCTGTAGGCAGAGGGCTTGCGAATCAAGAGGTTGATTATTTTCCCTGTCAAGTATTTTGAAACCAAACTTTCCACATTTTTAAAGGCTCGATGTCATAAAATTCCCATGTATGACTGCATTTTGAAAAACAGCCCTTGTGTGTGTGTGTTTTGGAAGGGGAGAGGTTTAGCATATAACTTCGAAAACAAACTTCTAGACTCAAAATCTGAGCTGCACGGGCAGACTGGGCTGCAGCGCTTGCTGTGACGAACTCACATGATGCCAAGCATGCCCGGCTCGGTCCGGGAACCAAGAAGAACCTGGACCGCCTAGTGCCAGGTGCTGCTGCTCTAAGTGCAACGTAAGCGGGTTTTGCTTTAAAACCCTCATACCTGGTGCTTGAATAGTTCTTGTTTTTCAAAAGGTGCCCTCTTTTCCTGAGACTGGCTTCCACCTTCCCCACCTCCAGCTGGCTGGCATGAAGAGGAAGGGTCTTCTGCCTTGCCCCTGAGACCCAGGCTTATGTGGAAACCAGGCTATGGTGAGGGGCAGAGAGGGCACAGAGATTTCCATCTTCATGTTAGGGAGGGCGAGGGTAGATGCTCAAGGCCATGGGCCTTCCCTGAGTGTCCTAGGGAGGCCCTGGATGCCGCATGGGTCCTGGTAGACCTGATCTAAATAAACTTACTCGAGAGGTGGCACATGCCTGTAATCCTAGCACTCTGGGAGACTGAGGCAGGAGGATCTCAAGTTGAGTCTAGCCTGGGCAATTGAGAAATTTAGTGAGACTCTGACTCAAAATAAAATATTAATAATGTAAAAAGGGAAGACCCTGGGTTCAATCCCCAGTACCACACACACATACACTCATATCTGTCACCCTCCATGGCCTCAGGGGAGAGGGGGAAGGAAAATTTCAGAGCAGTAAATAGAGGCAGGAAATAGGGCAATGGAAAGACATGCTAGGGGTTGAGAATAAGATTTGGTGTCAGGAAACAAGCACATACCTACTCCTCCAGAGTATAAAACTGTCCCCATCACCTGATTATGAAGAGAAATGGTAAGGCTAAGATAGGATTCTCTTCCTCAGCTTCCCCAGGTATATAAAATGTGTCTCTTGCTAGGTGTGATGGTGCACACCTGTAATCCCAGCACTCAGGAGGCTGAGACAGGAGGATTGCTGCAAGATCAAGGCCAGCCTGGACTACATAGTGAGACCCCGTCTCAAACACCAAAAATGAAAAAGAAAGAAAGATAAAGCGTCTTGCTCCTGACCTCCTCCCTGCCCCACCCTGGGCACAGCCAGTCTCCTGGGGGCGGGGACAGAGGTCCCTGGAATCTGCCCAGGTGGCCGGCCCAGGACAAGGGCGCAGGTGTGCACGGAGCTTTTCAAGGCAGTCTCGCAGATACAGGACTTTGGACAGAGAGGAGCAGGGAAATTCCAGAGATTCTTCACGGCAAGCAGATACTTCCTTCGAGGGTTTCTAGACTAAATAACACTCCCGTGTCTGAGGGCTTGGTGTGCACCGCTGCCCTGGCCGAGTTCTCCAGGCAGGGGGAGCACCAAGCTCGCGGGCGCTGAGCATGGGCGTCCCCACCTGGAACATCGGTGCCACCCTCCCTCCGCCCGCCCCAGCATCCTCCTCCAACACAGAGGAAGGATTCGATGGCAGACCTCGGGCACAAAGTGGCTGAACTAGGAATAAACATACCAAGTCCTGTCTGCTAACCCATTCTCCTTCACCTATGTCCACATGAATTTAAATAGGCCCACTTTTTAGAGCCCTATATATGTATTTGTTTGTTTATTCATATTTGAGACAAAGTCTTGCTGTGTAGCATGCTGGCCTTGAACTCACTATATAGTGCAGGCTGGCCTTGAACTCACCACAACCTTCCTGCCTCAGCCTCCTGAGTGCTACGATTACAGGTGTGTGCCACCACATCCAGCTCATATATATATATTTTTTTTTTTTTTCTTTTTTTTGTGGGTACCAGGGTCGACCTCAGGACCTCGCGCACCAGCAGGTGCCCATGCTGCTGAGCGATATCACCGGCCCTTTTTTTGTATGTGGGTATCGGGAGTCGAACTCAGGACCTCGTGCTTGTCAGGCAGACGCTTACACCGCTGAGCCATTTTACCAGCCCCAGCTCATATATTTTTTAGAAGTCAGATTTTTCTACTTTTTTTTTGTACCAGGAATCGAACTCAGGACCTTGTGCTTGCCAGGCAGGTGCTGTGCCACTGAGCTATATCCCTGGCCCTTCTTTTTTTTTTTTTTTTTTTTTTTTGAGACAGGGTCTCATTGTGTAGTTCATGGTGGCCTTGAATTCACCATGTATCCCAGGCTGGCCTCAAACTGGTAGCTATCCTTCTGCCTCAACCTCCTGAGTGCTGGGCTTACAGGCATGCACCACCATGCCCGGCAAGAAGCCAGATTTTTAAATGAGGTGTATCATGTATTGATAACTAGTATTATAAGAAAACCTACAATAAAATAAAAGCAATATTCAATTTAAATAGAACACCTATAGTGCTGCTATTGGAGTTTTTAGGGTGAAAACCCCAGCTCTGTGACTGAAATGGGCCATGCTCAGCCACCTGTCACAAGATGCCAGTCAGGGACCCAGCAGTGGAGAAGGGCAGGAAAGGCACTTGGATCGGCCATACTGGGAAGGACAGAGAACAAACCTGTCTGCCAGGGGCTGGCAGGAACTTTGGGTTTTATAGAAAGGGACAAAGGCAAGGGTTGGGGGTGCCCTACTGGCACGGTGGGGAAGCCTGGCCTTGCCTCAGGCTGCTTGATCCTTATATCAGGACTGGGTCTGCGTGGTGGCTCTGGAGAAGTCCTTAGGACTCGAGGGGACGATCTGGTCCCCACGAGATGCCTGTGCCTGCATGTCGGGGTGACCTGGTCGTGGGGTAATCTGGGAGAAGCCGCTGTCCTGAAATGGAGGTGACTTCGGATGTGGGGCATTGACTGTAGACATCTAGGCACCACTCCAGGGGTTCTGGGACAGGACATTGTCAAAGCTGAGGACTGGCGGGGCCCACAAACCTAAAACTCCCATCTTGCTGTCTTGTGTCTCGCAGCCAGGGAGACAGGCAGTGAATTCAGGGCTAACCATGCCCGCCTGCTCGCTTTTGGACAGACTTCCTTCCGAGACTCACACGCCTGCCCGTGGGGCTGAGTGGGGCTCTCACCTGATGCTGTCAGATAACAAGGGTGACACACAGAAAATGTCACCGAGCCTGCTAAGTCTAGAGCTACTTAGCCAGAAGAGCAGGATGCGGGGAACCATATGGTCACATGAGCAGCACAGACCCAGCCAGCGGCCTTCAGGATCACTTGATCCCTTAGCGAAAGATTCAGATACAAAAGCTAATTTGAGACCAGAAATTCAACTACCTACCTGTATATCACAATTCTGTGTGTGTGTGTGTGTGTGTGTGTGTGTGTGTGTGTGTGTGTGGTACTGGGGATACAACCCAGGGCATGCTGAGCTACATCCCCAATCCTTTTCTTTTTTTATTGTGAGACAGGCTCTCCCTAAGTTGCCCAGTCTGGCCTCAAATTTGTGAACCTCCCGCCTCAGCCTCTTGAGTGCTGGGATTATAGCCTGCATCATTATGCCCACTATTCACCAATTCTATCAAAAAAAAAAGTCTACAAAGAACCAATCGCAAAGTGAGATACATTTGCATAAAATAAAAATGGGTAGCAAGGCTGCCTCCATTTTTGTTTCATTTTGTTTTTTGTAGCCCAGGCTGGCCTCAACCTCATAATCCTCCTGCCTCAGACTCCCGAGTGCTGGGAACACAGGCGTGCACCCAGATCCTCTCAGTTTTGCACAGGTATTTCAGAGGCCCTCACTCCTCTGCCGTGAAGGGTTGAGACACATTTGCCTGCCTTCATGTCCCTCCCCCTGAGGCAGGATTAGTGACAGTAGAAAGCTGTGAGGGCGAAGAGTGGAAAAATCAGAGAGCACAGATGACTGAGTTAAAATATCAGAGAGCCAATAAGCAGGTCACCCAGGACCCCCAGGTACGAACAAAACTAAGAGTATGTGACCCAGGAGGCTTCAGGCGCCATGACACTTCCTCTATAAACCCTCCCCTTTTTTGATGTGTGGGCGGAGTCAGGCACCCCATTGGGCCACGACACCTGTCCATCCCTGTGTAGACCCGACCACAATCCCAGGACCTTAAGAGATTCGGTGCGGCCCCTTAATCGCAGTTGAAATTCCACCGCAGCGGGCCGGTGCGATGGTTCAGCGGTGTATGCGCCCGCCTAGCAAGAGCGAGGGCCCGAGTTCAACTCCCGATACCCACATACGAAGAAAGGGCCGGTGATATCGCTCAGCAGCATGGGTGCACGGGCGCCTGCTGGCGTGCGAGGTCCTGAGGTCGACCCCCGGTACCCACAAAAAAAAAAAAAAAGGAAATTCCACCGCAGTAACACCCAGCACAGCAGTGGAAAACGCCGTGCCGTGTATCCATCTGCACAGCAGCCCTAGGAGAATCAGGAGGAGCCCCCCAAGAACGGAACCGGAAGTGCTTGTGTCCAGGGAGGTATCTGCAAAGCAGCACTCGAGGGCCAACATCTTGGTTTACATGGGCCACCGTCTGAGGCAGACACTGGGCTGGACTAACAAACACATCACTGTTCCCACCTCATCCTCTCTAGCCCGTCTCTACCCGGGAGAAAGTCAAGTGCACCTGGCCTGCTTCTACCAAAGAACAGACGTGTAGATGTCTTCTAGGGGCCTTCTGGAAGAGGTTTTGCTTTTCCTCTAAGATAACACCGACACTACAGCTTTCCCCTTTTGTCTGCTTTGACTGTGGGCGAGATTTCTGGAGCAGCAGCAGCCATTTACGACCATGAGGTGACCAACAACACTAAAGCTGCTAGTAGCCCAATGCACTAGGACTACGCCACCTGCCAATCTTCTCTCCCTGGGTGTAACTATGGTAATTGTAGGACACGGGAAATGCCTGGAACATCAATAAGCCAAAGAGGACTTGCCGTGCTATTAAATCTAACTGCTGGCCTACTACCCTCAGCGAATATAAATGAAACAAGATGTTAAAATCCAGTTCCATTTCAAGCTGGCCAAGGTCCTGAGGCACAGAACAAAGCAGTAGGTGCCAGGGGCTCCCGTGTCCCAGTGTGAGGTACTGGCCCAGCTCAGCAAGGACAATGAAGAGGTGAGTGAGAGCCAGTGACTGCCCCTGGGTGGAGCATGGCTGGGCCAGAAAGGATGAGTTGGAAGTTTTTGTTTTTATTTTGGAGACAGGGTCTTGCTATGTAGTTCCAGCTGGCTTTGAACTGTGTTGCCCAGGCTAGCCTTGAACTCACAGTGATCCTCCTGCCTCAGCCTCCCAAGTGGAGGTTGGAAATTTGAGAGCTAATTTGTCTAGAGAGAGTCCCAGGTGCTGTGACACCACCCCTCCCACCCTAACCCCGCTGAGGACAGGAAGAGGATGCCCCTGAGAAGCGACAGGCAATCCAGGAGCTTAGGGACCACATAACTAGTGTCAGTCACATCCTGAGAATCTTCAAGACAGGAAAGGACAGGTGGCCATGGTAGGCCCCAACACCAACCCCGTGGAGGTTTTGAGGGGCAACAGCAGGTGACGGGGTGCTGCCCCTCCTCCCCCTCCACCCTCAGAGCCAAGTGGGAGGGAGGGATACAAAGGCTGCTCCAGGGAAGGCCCTGCCTTGACTTTCCCCCAAGCTGGGCAGCACATCAACAAGCCGCTGTTGCCAAGAATGTACCATCGACCCGAAGTGACCACAGTGATTTGGGGCATCCGAGAGGCTGCCAGAGAGCTCCCTGGGGATGAGGGGAGACTAGCCCTCCAGGGAGTGTCAGACAGGCCCTGGAGACTAAAGAGGGTTTAAGCCTGATGTGGTGTGGTCCACCTAGTGTCGCAAGCAGACACGGGGGCCACTCTCGAGGCCAAAAGGCCCTCTGAGTTAGGCCACCCTGGGGCTCAGAAGAGCCAAAGGGAGTTGGCGCATCTGCTAAAGACCCCAAGAATCGAGCAATCCAAATGCAACAGTTTATTGAGGTTTGTCACATGCACAGCAAGATGGAGCGAGCTCACCCACGGCATAGCTGGGAGCTGGAGGCAGCACCAACTGCAGGATCTTTCTTCCCCTGGCTGACTTGCTGCAAGAACCCAGGGCCCAGCAGGCAGCACCAGAAGTCACGGCAATCTGGAGACCTGTACAGCCCAGGAGCCAGACAGGCCTTCCAGATGGGCACAGTGATGGTCACAGACAGTGCAGAGCTTGAGTGGCAGCTCTGCTGAGAGCAGCACCCGGGGCAGAGTCCACGGCGGAGTCCACAGCACACAGCCCAGAGACCAAGCCAAAGAACGGCCTGAGGCTTCGTCTTTTATGTTGTAGGGAGTTTGATACAAACAACGCGTGCCAGTCTTACAGTGTTATACACATAACACAAGCTAATCCTACGGTGGTAAAAACACAGTTTTTAGAAAACGTATTTTCATAAGTGTCTTGAAAGCGTTTACATGATAAGTGTTTCGGCACGCAGGCCGTGTGGTTACCACACTAAAGTCATCACACAGGCACACCTAGGTTGTATGGTTCTCACAAGCGAGTTTCGACTCCGAAAGTAAGTTTAGAACCAGACAGAAACATAAGGTGGCTTCTGTCCTGCTCATATCACCTGTCCTCCAACACTCTGGGAGGCCGAGGCAGGAGGATCGCAAGTTTGAGCCCACCCTGGGCAACTTAACGAGACACTGTCTCAGAATAAAAAATTAAAGAAAGGGCTGCACATGTAGCTGGGTGCAAAAGCTCTGGGTTCAGTTCCCAGGATGCAAACGAAACAAAGCAAGACTCCAAGGAGGGTGGAACATCATGATTCCTTTTAAACCTGCGGGAAAAGCGACTCCTTTCCCCTCCTCCCCCGCTCTGCAGGCGTCTTGCTGGAACCGGGAGGGTTGGCTCAAACAGAGCTCTGTCTCCAAAGCAGACAATGTGTTGAAAAGCAGCAGAGCTGGAGGAGCGGATGGCGATCTATCTCCACCGGGGCTTTCCGAGCCGTGGGAAGCGGAGCCAGCCGGTGCCTGGAGGCGCGGAGAGGGAGATTGGGCAAGCGCACGGCTTGGGGCTCACTCTTCCAAATTCCCGGGCCCCAGTGCCAAGGAGGGGCCCAGCCAGGATATTTATAGCACTGGTGCACAACCCCAGAGGAGCCCGTGCAGGAGCAGCTGCGTCTGATCCAGGCAGAGGAGCTGGACAAAAGTAGCCGGAAGAAGGCCACGGACATGGTTGCTATTCTGGTCTGGCTGACACTGGGAACCTAGGGAAAAGAAGACCACAGCCTTGGGTGACAACACTCAGCCAGGCATGGTGGTGCACATCTGTAATCCTGGCACTCAGGAGGCTGAGGCAGGAGGATCACTGTTAGTTCAAGGCCAGCCTGGGCTAATTGTGAAACCCTGTCTCAAAAAATGGATTAGTCAATCAATCAATGACAAAAGAAAAGCCAGGACTAAGATAATAATGGGCCTGACTTACATTCCGGTGAAAGCCGCTGCCTGTGAATTCCTGCTACTGCTTTAGCTGAATTCCCGTCATCACTAAAACGTGGACCCACACTAACGAGTGACCGGAATGCTTGCTGCAGGAGTGGACTTGCCAGGTGAAATCTTGCCCCAAGGCACATGCAGGCTGCCCCAGGGATGACATGGTCACTAAGTGTGCCCAGCTTCCTTGGGCCTGGTCCAGAACCAGCCCAGGCAGAACTCCCTCCATCCCTTCCTGGGCCCTCTGGCAGGTCCAAGCCCTCTCATGGCTGGTGGAGACCTCTCTCCAGGCCACTGCTTGTCCCCGCATCTGGCCCTGCCCTGTCCCCTGCTCTGATTCTGTGTCCCCCTGGGTCTCCATCTCAGCAACAGCCCACACAGGGTGCAGCCTTTTTCCTTCTACCCAAAAGAAGCCAGGTGTGGTGGTGCATCCCTGTAATCCCAGCACTCAGGAGGCTGAGGCAGGAGGATCACCATGAGTTCAAGGCCAGCCTGAACTACATAGTGAGACCCTGTCTAAAATAATAATAATAGCAACAAAAGACATGTGTGTGGACTTAGGGATTTGCTGAAGGCTGGGGTAGCTGGGGGGCTGCAGCTTGCAAAGCAGACAACTTCTGGTGGGATATTAGCCCCTTCTCTATCCATTTCTGCCAATGCTTTCTATTCTGTTGCCTCTCCCCCCTACCCTCTTCTTCCTTCCCTCCTCTCTTCCCAATCTCCTATTCTTTTATATGCAGGACAATGCCAAGGGTTCTTGAGTTTTGTTTTGGTTTGAGTCTGACTTTCTTTGCCTGACCCTGAGGGTCTCTTCATCACCCCTTTGCCAGATATTTTCCTAAACAAAGACATTTCGTTCCCTGAGATGATCCCGTTTTCATTACGGAGCACTTGGACAGTCCTCAGCTCCACAGGGGACAAGAACAGGAAGTACTGTCCCCAGTGCCAGTGTCCGGGAGAAAAGATCTGGCCCAGGAGGTGCAGTGTAGAATTCACCACTGGCCGAGCTGGGTGGACACAGACCCGGAAGGGACTCATCCATGCTGGCTGGCACCTAAGGACAGGAGAGGTGGTTGTGGTGGCCTCACAGGGAGGCGCAGACTGTATCTGGGGGATTTGCAGTGGAGATGAGAAGGCAGGGCCCATGGCTGAGCTGTGGCCAGGGGATGAGGAAGATGGGAAGAGACGCTGTTTGGGCAAAGAGAAAATAATGGGCAGGTTAGGATAGCTGTGGTGCACAGCATCTCCACCAGAGACATCCGTCCTCAACCAGGCTTCGCGTCAGCTCTTGGTGGCCCTTGTCTTACAGGTATTGGGAATTTGTTTCCATCTCTCAGCTGCTTGGTTCAAATTATTGCTTTCTTTTTGGCCCACTGCAGGGCTGTCCATGGAATCCAGACTTCCTACTCCCTGGTCTTTTCATGATTGGGGGGTAGCCGGGGATGTCGGGAGACAGAGAGCTGGGTGTTCCTTGGCCCATCAAAATGTCCCCAAAAAGTCCTGTGTTCATAGGTGGGGCTTTTGGAAGGGGATTAGATCATGGGGTGCTGAGCTCATCAGTGGATCCATCCATGGATGAGTCCATGGCTGAATGCCCTGTTTGGAGGCAGGGCCCGGATGGAGATGGTCAGGTCACTGGTGAGGGGTCTTTGAAGGGTTCATCTCCCTCCCTGTCTCCTCCCTTCTCCCTGTGCTTCCTGGCTGCTATGGGGTGAGCAGCTGTCCTCTGCCAGGCCCATTCACCGTGATGTTCCTGCCTTGGAGCCAGCCAACCATGGACTGAACTCTCTGAAACCATGAGCCAAATAAACCTCTCCTGCTTTAGATTGCAGGTGTCAAGTATTTTGTTCTAGTGATGAGAAGTGACTAATACACCTATGTAAGCATCATTGTAGAAAAGCAATGAATGCAGAGTCCCACCAGAGCCAGACACAGGCCCAGAGGGGAAGAGGGAGCCTGGGGAGAGAGGAACCTCAGATCTGCAGCACACCAGGGGGCCTGAGGACACAGCACAGAGGTACAGCCAAAGGAGAAGGAACAAGGACAAAGGCAGCAGCAGGGTTTTCATAAAACTCCGTACAGTCCAGTTAAAGGCCATTGTCTGGTCATTACTCGGAGTCTGAATAATTCCATGAGAAAAGGTGAACCAGCCTTTCTTTTACAGAATGCTCAGGAAAATATAATGCTGCTGTCTTTAAAGTTCTTACTAAAAAAATAAATAAATAAATAAATAAAATAAAGTTCTTACTCGACAAAAGCTGGGCATGGTGGCACACAGCTGTAGTCCCTGCCCTCAGGAGGCTGAGGCAAGAGGATCACTGTGAGTTCGAGGCCAGCCTGGACTACATGGCAAGACTCAGTCTCAAAAAATTATATATATTAAAAAAATTTATAAATTAAAAAATTATGGGCCGGTGATATAGCTCAGCAGCATAAGCACCTGCCTGGCAAGTACGAGGTCCTGAGTTTGACTCCCAGTACCCGCATTAAAAAAAATTATATATATATATATATAAATATATATATATATATATATATATATATATTTTTGCTTGGCAAAATGGGAAGTCAGAAACACCCAGTAGGTCCCTCCAATTAAAAAGAGATGAGTGACCCTGGCGAGCCCTGACCTTGAGGAGGGCACGTAGCTGGAGTCTGACCCTCTCTGCCCCCCAACTTAGCAGCTGCACCCGCTGAGCACAGCACTCTGCACAGAAGATTGCATGGAGGGCCAGCTTGGCAGGAGCAGCTCTGTCCTCTTTCTTTCTTGGGGGGGGCGGCATATGTGTAAGTGTAGAAATTATTTTTTAAAGAGAAAAAAATAGAACAAAATTTCAAAACAAGATAATAGGAGGGTAACAATGGTTCATACACTGTGTCTTGTCATCTTTAAATTAGTTACTCAGAGTACAGGATATCAGAATTCAATTCTGTCCTCTTTCTGAGCACGCACTGGTCGGCGTCTGCTCACGCTCTCGGCGTCCCCACTCTGCCTGCCCCCGCCAGCCACGGGAAATCTCCGTTGTGAAACCATATCCAGGGATGAAGCTTGCTTAAGCCAGGTCAGAGGGCATGGTGTACTCAGAGGCATTGCCATCTGGGCCAGTGGCAGCCAGAGGACAAAGGTGCCCGCTGAGCCTCAGAGACCTGCCGCAAACCATCAAGAACTGCATTTGAGGCCTGCGGAGTGGCCTGGGGCTGCTGCACGCCAAGGGTCTGGCCCGTGAGGCCTCCCCACCACCCTCCTGGCACCTGTTGGGGAGCTCACTGTGGTCAGGCGCCTGCCCTGTAGGAGCATGGCCAGGTGGAGGGGTGCAGTGACACTGGTCACCTGCAAGAGGTTTGAGGTCAACAAAGACACAGGGCTGAGACTGGGGCAAGAGTCAAGGCCAAGGGTCCAGGGCCGAGGATGTGACTGGTCCAAGGCGCAGCTCCTGGGGCACAAGCACAGGCTCCACACGGCAGGTGGCAGCAGGGTAAAGGGCCCTCCAACATTCACATGCCTCTGATCTAAACAAGCGTGCACACTGTCCCGCCCCTACACGTATACCATGCCACACACTCACACCCATCGTCCCTACCCCTCACCAATGCCTCCACGTGTCCAGGTGCCCAACTGAGATCCCATCCAGCACTGGGTGATTTGATCCCATCAATAATACCTGTCACTGCAGACCACTGATGAGGGACACTAGGGCTCAACCCGGGAGCCACTGGGGACCTGGGGGGGATCCTCACTCTACCATGTGTTGTGCTGCTTCGTTCCAGGCATCCTGAAACACCTCGGCAGGAATGGCCACGGCTTCCTTGGGAATGGGGCATGGAGCCCTTGCTCACCCCGGAGGACAGAGACCCCAAGAAAGATATTCCCAGGATTCTATCCCGACATCTCAATCCTTCCAGAGACAATCTACGGCTGCATTTATGCTCTGGCCTCGAGCCGCCAGATTTTAGAGCTCATCCTTCCAAGTCCTAACCCCCAGAACCTCAGAGCCTGATATATTTGGAGATAAAGCAGCAGACGGTAACTAAGTTAAAAGGAGGCTATGATGGGGGTGGGGCCTCATCCAGTGATTGATGTACTCAGAAGAAGAGGGGCTTGGGACACAGACACACATGGAAAGACCGGGAGACACTTACAAGCTCGAGCGAGAGGCCTCAGAAGAAACCAGATGCACACCAACCCTGATCTTGGACTTCCAGCCAGGAGGAGACTGAGAAGAGACAAGCTGGTGGTTAGATCCCCTCGTCTGGGCATTTGGCTATGGCAGTGTTCGCAAACTGATGCAGTCTGTGGCTTTTGTCCAATTTCTTTCATGCAGCAGTTATTTTGAGAGTCATCTGGGTCGTTGGGAATTAGTTGCTCATTTCTTTCTGTCTTTCAGTAATGTTCCATCATGATGTGACACACAGGTGGTTTATCCATCACCTGTTGGGGGACTCTCAGACTGCTTCCGGGATTTGCTTATTACAAATGATGCTGTTAAAAGCCAGGCGTGATGGTGCATGCCTGTAATCTCAGCACTTGGGAGGCTGAGGCAGAAGGATCGCCTTGAGTTCGAAGCCAGCCTAGACTACACAGTGAGTTCAAAGCCAGCCTAAACTACATAGCAAGATCCTTCCCCCTCCCCCCACAAAAAAGTTTTAAGAACTTTTGCATACAGGCCTTCTGGTAGACATAGATTTCCTTGTCCTTGCATATGTAGAGGTAGAATGCCTGGATCATATAGCAGGTGCATGTTTAACTTTAAAAAAAAAAAACTTAAATGGTTCTCCAAAGTGATTGCACTATTTTACATTCCCACCCACATTTCCCCCACATCTTCACCAACACATGGTGTAGTTACTCTTTTAATGCAGCCATCCCACCAGGTGTGTAACAGTACTCTCTGTGGTTTTAATTTGAATTTCACTAATGCCACTGATTTCAGCATTTTTTATATGCTTATTAAGCATTCAGTAAGCAAAACAGAAGCTTCTTAAACAAAATAAGCATTTGTTTGTTCAAATATTTTGCCCAACAGGTATGGTGGCTCACGCCTGTTATCCCAGCACTTGGAAGGCTGAGGCAGGAGGATCGCTGTGAGTTTGAGGCCAGCCTGTGCTAGAGTGAGTTCAAGGCCAGTCCACGCTACATAGTGAGACCCTGTCTCAAAAACAAAACAACAGAACAAAACAAAAATTTTGCCCATTTTTAAATGAGTTACATGTCTTCTTATTAACTTTTGTTTGTTTGATTATTTGTTTCGGCAGGGTCTTACTGTGTATTTCAGGCTGGCCTTGAACTCACTATGTAGCCCAGGCTGGCCTCAAACTCAAAGCGATCTTCCTGCCTCAGCCTCTCAAGTGCTTGGGTTACAATCATGCACCACCACTCCTGGCTTTTATTAACTTTCAATGGTTCCTTATATGTTCTGAATACAAGCCTTTTGTTAAATATATGACCTGTAAATAGTTTCCAACAATCTGTAGCTTCTCTTCTGAGTCTCTTAATAGCATCTTTCACACAAAAAACAAACAAACAAACAAAAAACTAGGCTGGAGGTACAGCTCAGCAGTAGACCGCTTGCCCAACTCTCGCTGGCATAGCTGAGAATGTCTTTGCCTAACTCAAGTTTACAAGGGCTTTTCCTGTGTTTTCTTCTGGAAGTTTTCTCCTTATAAGTTTTACATGTAGATCTATATGGGGTTACTATCTTTATACAGTAAAAGTTGTGGATCAAGGCTCATTTTTTGCATATGGATACAAATGTTCCTCGACTGACAATGGAATTATGTCCCAGCAAACCCCTCATACATGAAAACATCACAGGTCCAGAAGGCATCCAATACAGCCAACCTCCCCAGCAGCACACCATGGGAGGTCAGTTGTTTCCCTTCAGAGTCACACGGCTGTTCATGGCCCCGCCCAGCGACTTCAGAAAGGATTCTGTCACACGCTGTTAGCCCAAGCAATGATCAAAATGCAAAATTCATATGTCAGGCGTGGTAGTGCACATCTGTAATCCCAGTACTTGGGAGGCTGAGGCAGGAGGATTGCAGAAAATTTGAGGCCAGCCTGGGCTACATAGTGAGTTCAAGTCCAGCTTGAACTACAGAGCAAGTCCCTGTCTCAAAAATTAATAAGTTAAAAATAAGCACTTGGGGCTGGGAGGTGTAGCTCAGTGGAAGAGCACATGCAAGGCCTTGAGTTTGAGTCCTAGCACCAGGAAAAAAAAAAAAAAGAAATCAGAGGTGTGAGGTCTATCTACCTAGCTCTCCTAGCTCTCTCAGTCACTTTGGCTACACAATGTCCTTCACAATATCATTTGAATTTTAGAATCTGTCAGTTTCTATCCCCAAAGTAGGCTCATTGGAATTTGATTAGAATTACATAATCTTAGTTCAATTTAGAGTGAACTGACATCCTAACTGTATACAGTGGTGCCTCAGTTCACGAACTCCATTCATTCCACGATTCTGGAAAAGATGGCTTCAACTGTGTTCATCACCCGATGCAGAGTTCGCAAACAGAAACAACATTTTGCCAAAGGCTTCTGTGTGCAAACCAAATTGTTCACAAATACAAGCATTTGTGAACCAAGGTACCACTGCATTTTCAACTGAGATATAATTTACATACCATAAAATTCACCACTTTAGTTTTCTTTGTTTGTTTGTTTGAGACAGGATCTCGCTAGGTAGTCCAAACTGGCCTCGAACTCCAGGTGATCCTCCTGCCTCAGCCTCCCAAGTGCTGGGATGACAGGCGTGTGCCACCATGCTGGCTCAGAATTCACCACTCTACAGTGTGCAATGCAGTGAGTGTCAGTACACACGCAAGGCTGTGGACCATCACCACTATCTGATTCCAGAATAATTCATCACACCACGAAGTAAGCCCATGCCCTCTGCAGTCACTCCCATCCATCTCTCCTCCCTGTCTCCCCAGCAACCACTGGTCTGCTCTCTGTCTTGAATTTGCCCGATCTGGACATTTCACATAAATGGAATTATACATCACGTTCCCTCTTGTGTCTGGCTTTTTTCACTGAGCAAAATGTTTTCAGGGCTCGTCCAGGTATGGCAGACATCTTAGCAATACTGAGTCTACACCTTCAGAGCAAATGAGCCAATGCATGGCAGGGGAACTCTGCACAAACTACTCTCTAGAATGAAACTCTGAAGTCAGTGTTTCAAACAGATTTGCTTCTTCCTCAAAGGTCAGCACAGGATGAGTTTCAGGTCACCTGGGGCTTGCACAGTGGTGGGGCTGTAGAACCGAAACGGTGCTGCCCAGAGGTGGCCAACTGGTTGCCCAGGGACCAACATGGTCATCGGAAATCCCCTTAAGAACCAGCTGACTGGCATTGCCTGTCTTCCACCTGGCCACAGCACACCAGGAAGGGACAGCAGCGTTTTCTCTGTGTCCCCTGTACCTGCCACCCACACCGGACCCTGCCCCTGGGCTGTCCTTGCAATAGATATGATCGGTTTAGATTTTTTTATGTAGCCCAAGCTGGCTTTGAATTCACTATGTAGCCCAGACTTGCAGCGATCTTCCCGCCTCAGCCTCCTTGGTGCTGGGATTACAGGCATGTGCCACCACACCCAGCTGTCCCCGTGATACATAAACCCCTGTGAGGTTGCCTGATTTTGTGGGGACACACTGTGAATACTGACTGTGAGTCCTGGGATCTGTCCCACTCTGTGGACAGAAAGGTTGCTTCATTCCAATTTGCCTGAATCTTAGCACGAACAAGCCCCACGCCCTAGGGACACTCTGGGCCCCACTCTAATCGGGATGGTTGAGCAACAACCTCTCACTTGCTGTCCTGCTCTTCTCCAAAAAATAAAATGGTAATAAAATAAAATAAAAACTGATAGAACAAAATCACCGGGTGTGGTGGTGCACACCTGTAATCCCAGGATTCGAGAGGCTGAGGCAGGAGCATTGCTGCGAGTTCAAGGCCAACCTGGGCTAAAACAAAACAAAATAGAATAAACTATAAAATTAAAGCAAGGTTTGATCGAACATTGTTTCCATCTTCTCTCAGGCCTGCGATCTGGGCCAGACACTGGACTTGCCAGCAACACCATCTCCGATTTCCTTCTGGTACCAGCGCAAGCCATCCTCTCCGTGGTGGCATCGCAGGCCCAGCGCTGACACCCGGCCGGGGAGAGGCGGCATGGCAGCCGCCAGCGAGCACCGCTGCCAGATGGCCGAGAGCGCGCTGGTGATGATTAGGTGGCAGACGGCACTCGGAACCCAGCAAGCCGATGATGAAAGTTGTGAGGAGGACATTGTTATGCGACTTTTCATAGTTCCCGAGTAAATATTACACTGACTGCTGCTTGGATTACTAAGGCCTTGGAAGTGGAGGCCGCAATCTGTTCCCAAACAGACTCCTCGGTTTTTTTCCTCCGTCACCTAGGCGCTCGGCATTGTTGTCGGGTTGTTTTCCTGGGCTCGCCCGGACTCGCGGCTCGGAACACTCCCTGGGAATGATCTCCTGGCACCGCCTTTCTCGGCTCCTCCACGCCAGTCCCCGTCCAGCAGGCAGCCGGCCACAGGCAGGTGACCCAAGGGTCCCCTGACACAGCTGTGGGAAAGGGAGCCCCCACCCTACCTCCCAGAGAGCCCTGCCCTGAACGGCAAGTGCAGGTACAGACAGCACCCACAGGGACGGGCCAGTCCAGGTCCCTGCCTTCCCTGCAGCCGCCTGCAGGGACAGCAGGGACAGCAGGGTGAGTGGGGCCCCCCACCCACAGCCCTGGGTCCTCGCTATCTTTATTACTGCTCATAAACGCTGGTAAACAGATGGTTTGCTTTAGAGGAAGTATGCAGTCAGGCTTATTAAAAAGAGAAGGAGGAGAGGAAAGGGAAAGCAAGGCTCGTGTCACACCCAGCACGGTGGTGGCACGGAAATCCCAGCTCCACTCCAGCTTCTGTCGTCCTCACCAAGTGAAGCCCAGACTTGTCCCAGCTCATGCAGAAGTCACACTCCACCCTTGCCACCATCCCCATCCTGTGCTCCGTCTGCCGCGTGCACGAGACAGCCTGGTGACATGAGTCTGGTGGACTCACGGTAGGACCAGCAGAGACACAGGTGGCTGGTGGCCCAGAAGGTGGCCTCAGAGATGGAGGGTGAGGGAGGGCCCCAAGATGCACTGGAAGAGGGGCGCCGAGACCGAGAATGCCCTGCAGGGATAGGAGCGGCTCCGGGGACAGAGGCCTCGCTATGAACCCCGGTGGTGACCTTGACACAAAGCTGCCACCCACCTGGGTCCTGAGAGGCTTGGCGGGGGACCCCCTGCACAGGGGCTCTGGGTTGAGACGGGACTGAGACACTGAAGCAGGGAGAGTACAGATGCCTCCTCCATCCTCTTGTGGGACCACTTCCTCGCCCTCAGTGTCAGTTAAAGCATCACAGGCAGAAATCAGAAGAGGGGACACTAAGGGACAAGCAACTCTCCATGAGGCCCATGACCTGTGCCTGGGCAGTGACGGTGCACCGCAAGTTGGCCTCAAAGTTTATTTATTTATTTATTTATTTATTTTTGGTACCAGGAATTGAACTCAGGACCTCACATCTTTTTGGTCTTTTGAGACAGGGTCTCACTATGTAGTTCAGGATGGCATTGAACTCACTATACAGCCCAGGCTGGTCTTGAACTCGCTGCAATCCTCCTGCCTCAGCCTCCCAAGTGCTGGGATTATGGGCGTGCGCCACCACGTCTAGCTCAGCCTCAAAATAGGTACAGAAATTTTAAAATGTGAATTTAAAAACCTATATAGCACCCCCTAGCTTGTTATGTTTGCCCTGCTTATATTTTCTGAAAAATAATACGTGACTGCTGAATCTAATAATGTTAATACTAATAAAACTGAGGCTTGTATTTTGTGTGGTTGTTGTTTCTTCCGTTCCGTTCTCTCAAGTGGGCCATTGTTCTTGCTTTTACAAGAGCAGCAGCCTGCGATGGGCCAGAGATTGTAAAAGCTGGCCTTTCACTACGGATGGCACGAGACTCCCTGGCACCAAGAGCCGCCACGCTGTCCCCAAGCCAGGGACCACAAGGGGGAGATAGGCGCAGCAGCAGCACACGCCACACAGCCCTGGGGGGCAGCAGAGAAGCTGGCCAGGCAGCCAGGAGCCCAGGACCCATCTGGGACACAGTGACACACCACGCCACAGCAGCTGGCAACCCTGCTCTGCACCAGTGAGCCATGGAAACAGGAGCGGCTGGTAGCAAAGGGGATACGGGAGTCCCAGCACCCTGCCAGTGGCAGCCAGGGGTTCTCGGGGCCTGGGGTCCAAAGACTCCCTGGCAGACGCTGCCTCCCCCACCCCCCGGGTCCATCCCTGACTTGGGAGGGCAGACCCAGGAGCCTGAGCTCTGTAGTACACAGGAAATGAAGCCTTTTATCAGCTGAGCCTGGGTCCCGCGTGGCCTGGGGTTTGAGGCCTCTGCCCCTGCCTGTCATCCCTTCCCTGAGCTGGGGACTGAGAGGAACCAAGCTGAGAACACTCCTGGCTGCAGCCCATTTAGGACAGAGTGTGTGATTCCATTTACATAAAGTGCAAAAACAGGCACCATGAGAGTCTGGAGAGCGCTCGTCCTGTCCGTGGATGGCTAGGGATTCCCGGGGGCTGATTGCATGCGGCCCCCGACCCCCGAGTTGATTTGGGGTGTGTTCTGGCACACACGCACGGAACACATCCAACACTTGAGAGCTTTTTGTGCTCACCGGTTTCTGTCCGCTTCCCTCGAGTCATATGTTGAACCTCAATAAAAAGTTTGGAAAACGCTATGGCTCTAATCTCAATGGCAAAAATAAAACCCTAGCCGAGATCCCGTGGCCCTCGGCTCTGTTTGGGTCTGAACCAGTTAGTCGCTGAGCCACAAAAAATGAACAGTCACCTTGGAAGAGAAGCTGGGTTTGCGTTTGGGTCACTGTTTTCCCAGGTGGGGGGTGGGGAACGGGTGACTCATTTTCCTCACTCCCCCCACCCCGGCCCTCATCCCCACCGTGTGCGGCTGGACAGGGTCCAAGGGCCGGGAGATTTGGGCTGTTGCCTTGGTGATGTTTAAATATTGGCTTCAAGTCATGATGGTAAAATAAATAAGCGGGAGGCTTGGGGCGCTCCAGCCAGCCACGCCCGCATTCCAGACCCCAGGTTCCCGGCTGGTGACCCAAGGTGGCTCAACCATAGTGAACCCTGGAACTTTCTTCTGGTGGGGAGAGAATGGGAGAAGGGCCGGACGCGTCCTAGGGCAGCAGGGTGTCAAACTGGATACTACACGTCCCAGTGTCAGTGCTGATGGATTCCCCTCAAGTCTCAGCTCGCAATCATCTGCCAGAACCGAAACCCACAGTGTGGGGAAGGTGCTCTTCAGATGGGCGGAGAGGAAACCGGAAGAACCAAACTTCGGCTGTTAGCTGAAGGCAAGGAAAATTGAGTTGTTGGAACTGAGGGTGTAGCTCAGGGGTACAGCACTTGCCTAGCATGTGCAAAGGCCCTGGGTTCCATCCCCGAGAGAGCAAAAAGAGGAAATGGAGCTGTCTCTGGAGGCCAGAGCCCTGCTGCCCAGCTGCAGCCCACCTGGGAGGGACACAGGACAGGAGGAGCTGAGATTCCCTTCAGAGCCCGAATGATGTGGACCCTGGCCCAGGAAGCCAAGCAGCACTTGTCCCAAGGAATTCTCACTTCCGGTCTCAGCTTTCGAGCCAAGATGCTCTTTGACTCTGAGGTGTGCAGCAAGTTCTTAGCTCCTCCGGGCCTCAGTTTCCCCATCTGTAAACCATTACTTTTATAGAGAGAGGCGAGAATGGGACTCCAGTCCTGGGAATGTACTCTCCCCATGCAGCTGTGGCAGATGTGCAGAGAGGATTCCAGGGTTTACGATTCAGTTGCCTTTGGGGAAGTGGAAACTGTTCGCCTCGCCCCAGAAGCATCCAAATAATAAACCGCCACTGAAGCCTTGGCTCAGAGGTCGCTGGTCCTGCTGCGCAGGCAGGGAAGGGAGCACTCCGAGCTGGGCGGGGTGGGTGGGGACAGCTCCCTCCAGGCAATGCTGAAGGCCTGGGCAGGGCCAGGAGGGACCCTGAGTGCTGGACCAGCAGCATGAGGTCACCGTGGTCCCCCCTACCCTGGGGTGTGTCGGCGGGCAGCGATTGGCCAGCCTGTGCCATGATTCATGGTGATGAGCTGTAAGGTTCCTCCCCAAGGCCTCAGCCACAGCCCTCGGAGAGGGAGACAGCTTCAAACTGGGTCCCCTCTGGGTGTCCTGAAAGGTTACAGGGCTACCTGGATGCTCCCTTTCTGTGTGGTCCTCGATGTCCTTAGGGAAGGCAGCAAGGGGAGCAAGGGGATAAAAGTGGAGACTTGTTTTTGTTTTCTTGAGACAGGGTCTTGCTCTACAGCCCAGGCTGGCCTGGAACTCTCAGCAATCCTCCTGCCTCAGCCTCCCCAGTGCTAGGATTACAGGTATCCATCACACCTAGCAAAACTGACGTACTGAGCACTTACTATGTGTTGCATGTCAAATGCTTGCAGGGTAACTGTCTTTTGATGGGGTGTTTTTCTTTCCTAGAATGAGGCTGTCATAACGAATTAGCATAAACTGGATGCCAAATCAAGGTGTCATGATGGTAGGCCCATGCTCCCTCTGAGGGAGGTGGGGAGCTTTCCTGCCTCAGTGGCCCCAGGCGTTCCTTGTCCTTTGGCGGCGTCCCTCTTGCCCTGCCTCTGGCTTCGCATGGACTTCCTGCTCTGTGAGCGTCCCTCTCTCTGTGCCCTCCTCTTACCCAGTTGCCCGATGCAAGTTGCACCCTACATCCAGGAGGTCACATCAGCAAAGACTTTATTCCCAAAGAAGGCCACAGCTGAGGGCCTGGCTGGGCTAGGAATGGGGGCCCTACAGGGGTAGCCTCAGTGCCCCAGGGCCCAGGGAAGGGATGTGGACCGTCCAGAGTCCCTCAACTGGCAGGTGCTGGGATAAGGATTTGAAGTCAGGCTGGGATCCATGACTCCACCTTTGCCAGAACCCAAGACCTACAAGAGTCCCCCGCCGTGCGGCCTCGGGGGCTGAAAATGGGGCAATGCTCATCCTTCGGGACCAAAGCGTGATCCCAACTGCAGTTATTCTGACTGCCCAACAGTAGCTTGCAAAATCGCCCCGAGATTCCGGCCCAGTCGGCCATGGCCCCTGAGCCCAGGTGCGCGGGAGCAGGTGGTCCAGGGCCGCGTTCGGTGAATCCGCATCTGCCGGGACCAGACCCGGGGCCGGATTGCAGAGGTCACTGCTCAGCTGACAGCTCTGTCCCCTCCTCATCAGGATCCTCGCCAGATGAGCCCAGAGCAAGCCTGCAGGGAGCGGAAGCCCTTGACCAGAAGTCCTAGGCGAACAACCGGAAGTCCTTGACCGGAAGTCCTCCTTCCACCACAGCTCAGGGAGGTGTTTGCGTTGAAACTGCCCTTTCCAAGGCAGCCAGCTCGCGGGCTCTACGCCAAGCCCGCGGGCAGCAGAGTGCGACAAACCTTCTGTCCCCTCCACACTCCCCATGCCCCCAGCTCTGCCCCGGCCCAGCCTCTCGTGGTGGTGGCACTGAGCACCCCCGCGGAAAGCAGCGACGGAAATTCTGCGCTCCGTGTCTTCCCGGTCCGGCGGGCAGCTTGGACCCTGCGAGCGGACAGCGCCGGCCCCGCCGCCCACAGCCGGGACGGAAGCAGGTACCGCGGCTGGCGAGCCGGGCCCACGGGCGCAGGCACGGTGCAGCCCCGAGCGAGAGGTCCCTGGCGCCTCCTGGGGCTCCTCGCCCCACCAGGCTGGAGAAACAGGAACCCGCCTCCGGGCGACGCGTCCCGGCGTGGGCAGTGGCCCTGCCAGCGACCTCGCCCAGAACCGCCCTGCGCTGCAGCCTCCGGCTCGAAACCCGCGGTCGATCCCAACCCTCCGCGGCTCGGGGAGAGAAACGGGGAGGGAGGGAGGGAGGAGAGAAGCTGTGTCCCCTGCCAGCCCTTGGAGATGGGACGGTGTCCTGGGAACGCCTGGGGGGGGCTGTTGTTATTTATTTATTTATTTATTTTAGCTACGGGAAATTGAACCCTGGGCCTTCACCCTGAGCTACATCCCCAACCCCCCCTTTTCCATTTTTAATTTTGAGAGAGGGTCTTGCTAAGTCACTAAATTGCCCAGGTTGGGCTCGAACTCAGGACCCTCCCGCCTCAGCCTCCCAGAGTGCTGGAATTGTATTTTATTTTATCTTAGCAAGATTCGCTAACATAAAATTCAACATTTTAAAGTGAATCATTAGGGCCGGGGGTGTAGCGCCGTGGTAGAGTACTTGTCTAGCACTCACCAAATCCTAGCACCATAAAAAAATGTTTTTAGGGCCGGTGAAATGGCTCAGTGGCATAAGCGCCTGCCTGGCAAGCGCGAGGTCCTGAGTTCGACTTCCAGAACCCACATACGAAAAAAGGGCCGGTGATATCGCTCAGCGGCACGGGCGCCTGCTGGTACGCGAGGTCCTGAGGTCGACCCCCAGTACCCACACACACACACACACACACACAAAATGTTTTTAATTCATTAAAGCAAACAGTTCAGTGGCATTTAATACACTCACAATGTTGTGTAGCCATCCTATCTAGCTCCAGAACATTGTCGTCGCCGAGGAGACCCCCATCGCTTACACAGCCATTCTCCTTCCCCAGCCCCGGAACCCGCCAGCGTCTGTCCCCGTGGAGTTACAGTCGGGGCACCTGGCTGGACCCCTGCCCAGCACGCGGGCCCTTCGGACCACGGCGTTTGCACTGGGAAAATCACCTCACCCTTCTTTCCTCTAGCCATGTGGCCGCCCCACTCCCGCCCCACGAGGGAGCACTCCTGCAGGTCTTGCAAATCCACCACGTGGTCACTTCAGGGACCGCTGGTGACTCTGGTCCCAACCACCGAGAGCAACACAGGAGCTTTGCTGAAACTGCCCAGCAGGCGGCGCTGTTCCTCTGCTTGCGGATCAGCCGGAGGGGCGATAGGAGATGCTGGCGGCCACTTTGCTCCCTGAGACTGAAGCCCACCCAGAGGAAAGAGAGACCCAGAGCAGGCGCACCCTTGTCGCTGAGAACGCCTGGGTCCAGCTGTGCCTGAAGCTGTTATCATTGGAAGTTTCACCTTTGAAAGCCTAGAATGCCCTTTTGTACCTGGGTTAGAACAGGGTTTCTGTAGTTCAGATGCCTCATCAATACCTGGGGCCAAGGGGACGCGCGTAGACTCTCCTGCCTTGCAGTGCTCGAGTCCCAGTAGACTAAGATGCAGTTCCTGCATTAAAACTGCACGGCCTTTGTTAGTTTGGTTGTGTTTTGCAGTGTTGCAGATGGAGCCCCGGCCCTTAGTGCAGGCTGGGAAAGCGATCACCGCTGAGCCACCCGCCCGGCTCACACGTTTTTAGGCCTCTGAGCCTCCCTGCATCAGCGCCCTCCCCTCCTCTAGTTTCTCCTCCTCCCCGCCTCCCACAGCCCTGTGTTCCCTGAGCCTGGCATTTAATGATCTGTCTGGGCCTCTGTCTGCCTCACACACCTGAGTTGGGCTCCTTCAGGGCGGAGTCTGTCTGGCCCCGGGCTGACCAGCGCCATGCTTGGGCCTCCATAGATGTTCGTCAAATGAATGAAATGCTTTGGCGCACTGCTTTAAAAGAGAGGTTATTTTCCAAGTTTTTCCCAGAGATGCAGAGTTTACACTAGGCCATCAGCCAGCCCCGTTCTTGCCGGTCTTTGAGGTGCAGTTTCTGAAATTTCAGGCTTTGCTCTTTGCGAGGCTGAGGCTGGACTCTGGGGCCCTTCCAGGAGCCTCTCCTGCCCCACCTACCCCTGAGGTCAGAGGTCAGCGAAGCCCAGGGCTCTGAGGAGGGAGCTGTGGACCCCCAGGCAGGGCAGTTCCCTCTGTCACAGCCCTCAGGGGACAGTTCCCAGGGCCACCCGGGTCCCTGAAGGAGAGCAATGGTGGGTGGCCTCCCAGGCCCAGAAAACAAGGCTGGACACCGGCTCTTCAGTGAACAGTTTGTTTCTGAAAGGAAAAACAAAACGATGACACCCGATTCTGGGCTGTACCGGTGACAGGGACCAAGTGCTCACAAGAAGGGCAGCTACGATGCTGTCACGAACACCAGGCCAGAGAAGACATTCCTAACCCCAAAGGGCCTGGTGGTTGGCAAGGGAACAGCGGCCCTGGACGTCCACTAGGAGGCCCACGTGGTCACTGACCGCCCCGGAGAGGAGCGGAGACTCAGCTGTCACACGGGTGACTTCCAGACAGTGGCAACCCCGCCCCCGCCATGGGCGCTCACCAGGGCCCCGTTCCCATCTGTCTTGCTCTGCAACAGATCCGCGGTGTTTCAAACGCCACCCCACAAACCGCACAGTGGCCACACCGCACACGCAGGCCAGGCCTTGTCCCTACTGCGCCTGACGCATGGGTGTGGCAGTTTGAATTCCACATCATTTTTAGACGTCATCATCTCTTATCCTCCTTTTGATTTTCTTCCCCAGCCACTGAAAACCGCTCTGACCTTGCAGATTGCAGAACTGCCAGCCATGAGGATCGGGCCGCAGGCTGTCACCCGCTGCCCCCTCCGGACCAAATCCAAACTCGGGGCTCCCCGTGCTCTGCTAACCAGGGGCCCCTCTGCGCCCCCTGCATGGAGCCCCATCCAGCCCTGGCATTTCTCACTTCACACCTCCCTTGCAGGTGCTTCTAGAATGTTCTTGCTCCCCGTTTCTACTGCTTGCTTGTGTTTTGAGACTCGTTCAAGGCCCCTTGCGCTGGGGCCCTCTCTTGACCCCTGGGGAGTTGGGCCGCTTTGCTCTGTACTGTCTGAGCCCCCACGCCCAGGCCTGCCCAGTCGGATGCCTGGGAGTGTGTCTTTGTCTCCCTGCCCCTGTGCCCCCTGCTGCCTGCAACGTGGGAGACACTATGCCCTTTGGGATCTGGGATCCACGGCCATCTGCTGCTCCCCCTCCCTGCCCCTCTGCCTTCTCTTCCTGTTCCCAACCCCTGACTCAGATCCACCCGCCCCCAAGCTCGGTCGGCATCTACTTCATCCTCCTTCCTGTCCTTGGTGACAGTGACTCTCCCCATATCAGTTCTTGAATACTTGGTGTCGCTTGCAAGTTGCCATCTCCTGTCCCAACTTTCCCTGTGAGTCCCAGACTGGAAGTGTCTCTGCCCGCTCTTCAGGTCAGCTTCAGCAGAGGATGATGAATGGCTGAAGGAGGCTGGGGGCATCGGGGGGTCGTGCGCATACACGTGGCTCAAAGAAATGTGGGGGTATCAAGACCCCCGAAACAGAGGGATTGGAGGAGTGGGTGACATGGCCCAGAAGGAACGGGTCAGATGTTAGCTCAGCTCAGACTAGAGACCAGGGCCCCACTGGTTCACCTCCCAAATTCCAAGAGCACCTTCCTTTCTTTGTTTGAGACAGGGTCTCTATATAGTTCAGGCTGCCCTCCTGCCTCAGCCTCCCGAGGGCTGAGATTACAGTTGTGCACCACCACGCCCGGCACGCACCCCTCCTCTGGCCCCTGGCGCATCCCTTGCTCTGTGAGGGGATAGATGCCATGGGGCATTTCCTCCCAGCTGCTGGCTGAGTGGCTCAGGGCAGGAGCAGAGCAGACCCCGGCCTTTACCGAGCTCCCTCCAGCGCTGGCTGCCAGACCAGCACCTGTCCACAGCCCGGAAGGCCTGAGCTGCACACTCACACCCAGATCAATTTAGGAAAGAGCGACGAGCCTGGGGAGACGCGTCCTGTGGGGGAAGGCAGCGACGCCCTGCGGAAAGCGCCCAAGACCTTGACCTTGTGAGCCCTCGGCCACATCAGGCAACAGCGGCTCCTCGGCCCGGGGAGGCCATTATTCTCCTGCACAGGCTTTCTGCCCAGAAACTGGCTCGAAGCTCAGCCTCTGCTTCCTGTTGCTCCTCCTGTGTCCTCCAGGACTCTTCCGGCTCCACCCTCCACCGAGCACCCTTCGCACCTGCCAGCCCAAGGCCAAGCTGTCTCAGCCTCTCTGCAGCACTGTCACTGCCTTTCACTGCAGAATCCCTCCCAGCATCACTGGGAAAGGTCTCAGAGAACCTCCAGGTCCGAGCATCCTCCGGTTCCCAGACTAAGGGCTCGGGAGTGCCGTGGCTTCTGTCGTCAGGGCCCGGGGCCGGTGGGTACGTTGTCCTCTCCTGCCTGCTCTTCGGCCTCGCTAGATCGGACTGCTTGTCAGATGCAAAGGGAATCGCTTCCTGTTGCGTTTTCTCTTTCTGACTCAAGCGCAGCCAATACTGAAAGCAAAGCCGGGTTCCATAGGTGATCTGGAGCCCTGGGCCCAGCCCGGCCACCTGCTCCAGCCCCTCGGCATCCTGTCCAGGTCAGCGGAGCATCTGCCACGTGGCAGGCACTGCAGTGCCTTTGAGCTTTGCCACATTCTCTCCTTTCATCCAGAAAACCACTCTTGGCTGGGCAGTTTCCATTAGAAGGAAGTGGACGCAGGTTCCGGCCGGTGATGAGAGTGACCACAGCGGTCTGGTCCAGGAGCTGCGAGACTGAGATTCAGCTCGAGGCCTCACCTTCTGCTCCGAACCTGCGACCCCTTCATCCCTGGGTCTCCAGATGCCCAGCGTGGGGCGGGGCTGGGCTTCAGGTGACAGGGGATTTGCTCCGCGGGAAACAAGCCTAGGGCTGCAGTCTCCTGGCCAGGCTGAACAAAGTACACTGTAAGGGAAGGAGGGATGTGGCATTGGAGCTGCGTGTCGTGGCACACTCCTGTAACCCCAGCCCTCTGGAGGCTGAGGCAGGAGGATCAGAAGTTCAAGCCCAGCCTGGGCAGTTTAGTGACTTAGTGAGACCCTGTTTCAAAAAATGAAAAAAGGGCTGAGGCTGTAGCTCAGTGAGAACCCTGGCTCCCAACCCCAGTACTACACCAAAACCAAAAAACTCTCAAACTCTGTCCCCACGAAACTCTAACTCCGAGCCCATCCCCTTCCTGTGGTCCCTGTAAACATGTGCTACTGTTTGTCTCTGATTTGACCACTCCAGGGACCTTGGGGAAGTATCGGTTTGTTTGTGACTGGCTGATTTCACTTAGCAAACATGCTTCAGGTCCATTCGCATGCTGGCACAGGACACCATTTCTTTCTTTTTTAGCAGTGAATGATATTCCATTGTGTGCATACACTGCATCTACAAATTTTAGGACCCTCCTTCAGTGGAACCTGGCTTCGGCCATCGGAAGTCACCTTATTTGTCCTTCCTAGAATCACAGCAGCCTCTTTCTCATCTCCAGCATTGATGAGAAAGAAATCTTGGTATTTGCCAAGATTTTCCCCATTTAGGGAGTGGGTGTGGAAGTCAGCATCGCGTTCTCCCATCCCCCTCGTGCACCGTGAGGTGACTCTTGAAAGCCGGGTGTCTTTTGCATGACAAGGGACACCTTCCTCGAGTCTTCCTTATGTCTTCCTGGCTTTTGTCTTCTTCACCCTAATCAGGCCTCTGCTCTTTCCTGTTTATAGCCCTAAGGGACTCATGGAGTTGGAAGCCAGCCTGGACTATGTGGCAAGACCCTGACTCAAAAAACAATAACAAGAAAAGGAAGGAAGGAAGGGAGAGAAAGAAAGAGAAGAGGAGAAAAAGAAAGCACATAGGGCTGGAGGAACAGGGTTTGTGGATAGGTGGCGATGCGTCCCCAGTCTCTTCTTGGGTTTTTGGTTTTTTGTGTTTGTGTTTGTATTTGTGTTTGAAGATAGGGTCTCACTGTGCTACCCAGGTTGGGCTCAGGGATCCTCCTGCTTCAGCCTCCCAGCTAGCTGGGAATACAGGCATGTGTCACTATGGGCAGCTGAAATTTGTGTGTGTGTGTGTGTGTGTGTGTGTGTGTATAATGGAACCCAGGGCCTCCCACATGCTAGGCAGGCACTAAGCTGAGCTAGCTCTCCAGGGGACCACAGTTTCTTTTCGAAATGATGGAATAGTTCTGAAATGGGTAGTGACAGTTTCATACATCTGTGAATATACTAAAAACCTCAGAATCATACACTCTCCATAGGTGGATATGATATGTGAATCCTAGTTCAATAAAACTGTTAAATTGCACATGCTATTTAGGGAAGAATCCAAAGAGCAAAGTTCTCTTTCGGCTGAGGAAAGCCCAACTCTCCCGCCTACCAGCTTTCAGCAATCTGCCCACAGTCGTCACCCTGGCCTTGACCTCCCGCACGTCTAAGTTTGCGCAAACTTTCTGCATGGAAGAACTTGAAATTTCACCAGTTCTCAGAGCTGGGGTGTCAAAGGCAGCTCAGGAGGGGGCGGGCCGGCCGGCCGTGGCGCCCCGCGTCCTGGGTGGGTCCGCGCGGTCTCTGGCGCCCCCTGGCGGGCACCGGGGGCCCTAAGCCATGGATAGGGGCGTCTGCAGGGAGCGGGTGTCGTCTCCCAGCCCACAGCGGAGCTCTCGGTGACTGGGTCCCTGTGCACCCAAAGAAAGTCAGCCTTGGGCCTGCGGGACTTAAACTTTTAAAAACCTCCTATTATGGAGAATTTCAAATATATACAAAAATCACTAAGTAATGAACAATTACCAAGGCATGGCTAATCTCACTCCTTCACTCTCTCCAACTGTGCTATCCTAAAGAAAATTCCGGAGAGCATTTCTATCTATCTGTACATAGTGAGACCTGGTCTCAAAACAAAAGAAAAAAAAAGAAAAGAAACAGAAAGAGATGGAGAAAAGGGCTCTTTAACATCCCCACCTTACCATTATTACACCTGATAAAAGTTTTCAATATTACTAGGTCAGCTGGGTGTGGTGGCACATGCCTGTAATCCCAGCACTAGGAAGGCTGAGGCGGGAGGATCCCTTCGAGTTGGAGGCCAGACTGGGCTACATAGCAATACCCTGTGTCAATGATAACCAATAGTCTTATCAATGACCAAAAAATGTCCTTTTTTAAAATCGTCTGTTTCACTCAGGATCCATTCACATTGATCCACCATTTAAGTCTTTTCATCTTTAGATTTTCTGTTCACTTTTTTGTTTTTTCACTTGTAATTTATTTTGTTTTATTTATTTATTTATTTATTTATTTTGGTGTTTTTTGTTGTTGTGTTGGGGGGGTTGTCTTTTTTTTTTTTTTTTTGGTAACAGGAATCAAACTCAGGACCTTATGCTTGCCAGGCAGGCGCTGTGCCACTGAGCTATATCCCTGGCATTTTTTTGTCTTTTTGAAACAGGGTCTTGCTATGTAGTTCAGGCTGACCTTGAACTCACTTTGTAGCCCAGGCTGGCCTCGAACTCATGGTGATCCTCCTGCCTCAGCCTCTTGAGCCCTGGGATTAGAGGCATTAGCCACCACAGCAGGCGCCTTTTGCAGATTTTAATACATAATTCAGCTTTGCAAGGGGCCTGGGATCACAGCCTTGCTAATGAACGGGGACCTGAGCCCTGAGCTCACTGTTTTGTGGTCAGAGATACAGGGGTTTCTTTTTTTTTTTTTTTCAAACTTTATTTTTTTTAGAAGACAACAAGTAAACATTCTCATGTATTAACAAACTCAAGCATTAGAGAATGTACAAATACCTTTTGGAGAAAAATATTACTCAGTATAAGATTAAGCCATGTAAAAGCTAGGTAAAAATAGAAGACTAAGGAATGGAATAGTCACAGTGAGATTGCATTTTCATACTAGGGAGACAATACGATATTTACAAATGTGCATCCGGTTTATTTCGCTTGTGAGTATTTTCTCGAGTTGCATCCATTTACCTATAAAAGTCTCCAGTTTATCCTTCTTTATGGCTGAGTAGTACTCCATTGTATAGAAATACCACATCTTTCTTATCCATTCCTCAGTTGATGGGCATTTGGGTTGTTTCCATGATCTGGCTATTACAAATTGTGCTGCTATAAACATGGGTGCACATATATCGCTGTGGTACGATGTTTTTAATTCTTCTGGGAAGATGCCCAGAAGGGGAATAGCTGGGTCAAATGGGACCTCCAGACCTAGTTTTTCGAGGAGTCTCCACACTGATTTCCACAGTGGCTGCACCAGTCGACACTCCCACCAACAGTGGAAAAGGGTTCCTTTTTCCCCACAGCCCCTCCAGCATTTGTTATTAGTTGACTTCTTGATAACAGCCATTCTTTCTGGGGTGAGATGGAATCTCAGTGTTGTTTTCATTTGCATCTCTCGGATGACTAGTGATGTTGAACATTTTTTCATATATTTATTTGCCATTTGTATTTCTTCATCTGAGAAGTGTTTATTCATCTCAGATGTCCATTTTTGGATTGGATCTTTAAATTTGGGAGGTCTGATTTTTTTGAGTTCTTTGTATGTTCTCGATAGTAATCCTTTGTCTGAGGAACAGCTGGCAAACATTTTTTCCCACGTTGTGGGTTGTCTCTTCACTCTGTTGGTGGTTTCTCTTGCTGTGCAAAAGTTTTTTAATAAGATGAGATCCCAGTTGTTGATTCTTTGTGATACTTACTGTGCGATGGGGGTTTTATTCATAAAGTCTTTGCCTACACCAATGTCTTCAAGAGTTTTACCTATTCTATTTTCCAGGAGATTTAATGTTTCTGTTTTAACATTTAGTTCTTTGATCCATTTTGAATTTAGTTTAGTGCACGGTGAAAGATATGGGTCTAAGGGCCGGTGAGATGGCTCAGCGGCATAAGCGCCTGCCTGGCAAGCGCGAGGGCCCGAGTTCGACTCCCGGATCCCACATACGAAAAAGGGGCCGGTGATATCGCTCAGCGGCACGGGCGCCTGCGGGCGCGCGAGGTCCTGAGGTCGACCCCCCGGTACCCACAAAAAAAAAAAAAAAAGATATGGGTCTAATTTTAATCTTCGGCATGTGTAGAGCCAATTTTTCCAGCACCATTTATTAAAGAGGCTATCTTTCTTCCAGAGAATGTGTTTGGCACCTTTGTCAAAGATAAGGTGGCTTAGTATGTCTGGAGTTGTTTCTGCATCTTCTATTCTATTCCATTGATCTTCAGGTCTGTTTTTTTGCCAATACCACGCTGTTTTTATCACAGTAGCTTTATAGTATAATTTCAAATCAGGGATTGTGATACCCCCTGCCTTGCTTTTGTTGCCCAGAATTGCCTTTGCTATTCTAGGTCTCTTCTGGTTCCAGATGAATTTTAGGATTGTTTTCTCTAATTCTGTGAGATATGCTGTTGGAATTTTGATCGGAATTGCATTAAATCTGTATAACAATTTTGGAAGTATGGCCATTTTCACTATATTGGTTCTTCCGACCCAAGAGCAAGGGATATCTTTCCATTTTCTGATATCCTCTTCAATCTCCTTTCTCAGAGTACTGTAGTTTTCAGTGTAGAGGTCTTTTACTTCTTTTGTGAGATTGATTCCTAGGTATTTCATTTTTTTAGATGTGATTGTGAAAGGTGTTGTTTCCCTAATTTCTCTCTCAGTGAGTTTGTTATTGGTATACAGGAAGGCTATTGATTTTTGAGTGTTGACTTTGTATCCAGCTACACTACTGAATTTGCTTATTAAATCTAGCAATTTTTTAGTGGAGTTTTTGGGGTCTTCTACGTAGAGTATCATGTCATCTGCAAATAATGATAATTTAACTTCTTCCTTTCCAATCATAATTCCTTTTATTTCTTTCTCTTGTCTAATTGCTCTGGCTAAAGTTTCCAGGACTATGTTGAATAAGAGTGGGGACAGTGGACATCCTTGTCTGGTTCCTGATTTTAGAGAGAAGGCTTTCAGTTTTTGTTCATTTAGTATGATGTTGGCTGTTGGTTTGTCATAGATAGCTTTTATCAGATTGAGATAAAGACCATCTATTCCAATTTTCTGTAGGGTTTTTATCATGAATGGGTGCTGGACTTTGTCAAAAGCTTTTTCTGCATCTATTGAGGTGATCATATGATTTTTGTCCTTGGTTCTGTTAATATGGTGTATTACATTTATTGATTTACGTATGTTGAACCATCCCTGCATCCCTGGGATGAATCCAACTTGGTCATGGTGTATAATCTTCTTGATGATTTGCTGCATTCTGTTTGCCAGTATCTTATTGAGGATTTTTGCATCTATGTTCATTAGGGAGATTGGTCTGTAGTTCTCTTTCTTAGTTGGGTCCTTCTCTGGTTTTGGTATCAGGGTAATGCTTGCTTCCAGGAATGAATTTGGGAGTATTGCTTCCCTTTCGATTTCATGAAAGAGTATGAGAAGTAGTGGTGTTAGGTCTTCTCTAAATTTCTTGTAGAATTCAGCAGTGAATCCATCAGGACCTGGGCTTTTCTTTGTTGGGAAGTTTTTAATTACATCTTCGATTTCATTGATTGTTATTGGTTTATTTAGGGTTTTTATATCTTCTTGGTTGAGCTTTGGTAATTCATATGTATCTAGGAATCTTTCCATTTCTTCTGCATTTTCCGTCTTATTAGAATACAGGTTTTCAAAGTAGGTATAGATGATCTTCTGGATTTCTGCAGGGTCCGTTGTGATATCACCCTTTTCATTCTTACTTGCGTGGATTTGAGTACTTTCTTTCCTTTTTTTAATAAGGTTGGATAAGGGTTTGTCAATTTTATTTAATCTTTCAAAGAACCAACTCTTTGATTCGTTGATTCTTTGTATTGTTTTTTTAGTCTCCAATACGTTAATTTCTGCTCTGATCTTTATAATTTCCTCTCTTGTACAAGCTTTTGGCTTAGCCTGCTCTTCTTTTTCTAGAAGTTTGAGGTTCACCATTAGGTTGTTTATTTGTTCTTGCTCTGTTTTCCTGATATAGGAATTTAATGCTATAAATTTCCCTCTTAGGACTGCTTTCATGGTATCGATACAGGGGTTTCATTTGTCTTTCTGTCCCCAGTCTCTCTGGCTCTCTGTGCTTCTATTGCTTTGATCACAGAAAAACAATGTTTAAGCAGAAATGCACCTGAGACACTGTCAAGAAAAAAAGCGGGCCGGGGATATAGCTTAGTGACACAGCATCTGCCTGGCAAGCGTAAGGTCATGAGTTCGATTCCCAGTACAAAAAAAAAAGAAAGAAAGAAAGAAAGAAAATGTACCCTCTTTCAAATGACCAGAACCTAAAATTTGTCTACATCCCTCTGAGGTTTCTGAGCCCACTCAGGAGAATGGCTCCATCTGAATGACTCTCTCCTGTGAGCCACCGGAAGTGCGAGCCACAGGAAGTGTGAGAGAACACGAGTTCAGATTGGGGCTGGGGTGGCCTCTCCTTGGTTCTCCTCCCACTCACCCTGAACCCTGGCTGGGCCACAGTGCATCCTGGGAGCCTGTGACCCCCTCTCGCTTAGCCACCTTCTGCTTCCTGCCACCACACCATGGACAGCTTTTCCTTTCCTGGGCCCCTCGCCATGGAACCACTATACTATGGACTGAAACCTCTAGAACTGTAAGCCAAAATAAATCTCTTCTCCTTTCACTTGTGGGTGTCAAGTACTGTGTCCCAGCGACAAGGAAAGTGACAAACACAGATTTTGGTACCAGAGAAGTGGGTAGTTGCTGGGACCGTACTTGACTATGTGGTTCAGAAGCCTTTGGAACTGGTTCTCTAGGAGAGTTTGGAAAGGTTTGGAGATCCGGCTGGACAAGCAGCCTAGAATGCTGTAAGCCGAGCTCAACGGGAGATTCTGGCCGGAACTCAGAAGACCAGAATGCAGGTAAAAATGTAGATGATAAAGACCAGGTTCAAGAGTTTCAGCAAGGAACAAGGACTGAACTGACAGTTGGACTCCAGACCATGTGTGTTATGCTCGGTGGAAAATTTGTCTACAACTTGCTCATGTCCTAAAACTTTGCAGGAGACTGAGATTAGGGGCAGTGGACTAATGAATCTGGTAGAGGAAATTTCAAAGCAGCCCAGTATTCAGGCTATAGATGGGTGCTGCTCGGTGCTTTTAGCCAGGTTTATACCAAAAATCAAGGGCAGGTAGCACAGCTGAATCATTTTAAAAGTTTAGCATTTGGCCAGAAAGGAGGCACTGGTAAAAATTGAGGCATATAAAATCGAAGCACCGGAGAACTTGGTTGCTAAAAAGATTAGCATTAACCCATTTATGCCTAGCATTCCATTTTTGGAATGCCCATAACAATAGAACATAATATAAAATTTCCTTTTTTTTTTTTTTTTTTTTTTGTCTTTTGAGCAGGATCTTACTATGTAGTTTAGGCTGGCCTTGAACTCACTGTGTAGCCCAGGCTGGTCTCAAACTCACAGCAATCCTCCTGCCTAGCCTCCCAAGTGCTGGGATTGCCGGCATGCACCACTATGCCTAGCCTAGAAAATTTCTTCTCAAATTCTAGTTCCTTGAATTTTTCTGGTAACATATATGCTTTTTTTTTTTTTTTTAATGTGGGTACCGGGAGTCGACCTCAGGACCTTGTGCTTGCCGGGCAGGCACTTATGCCACTGAGCTATCTCACCAGCCCAACATATATGAATTTCATACAAAACTTCAAAAAATTGCAACTATCCACATAAATTTTTTTTTTTTTTTTTTTTTTGTGGGTACCGGGGGTGGACCTCAGGACCTCGCGCGCCAGCAGGCGCCCATGCCGCTGAGCGATATCACCGGCCCCTTTTTTCGTATGTGGGTTCCGGGAGTCGAACTCGGGCCCTCGCGCTTGCCAGGCAGGCGCTTACACCACTGAGCCATCTCACCGGCCCATAAATGGGTTTTTTAAAAAACCAAGTACTTTGGATCAGGACAATGGGAAAAATGGCTTCAAAGCATGTCAGAAATCTGCAAGTCCCTATCCTTCCAAGACTCAAAGTTGCAAAAAGTGGAAAAAGAGCCCCAGGGCACCCTGCTCCAGAAGGAGAATGGCTGCAAAGGGCATTGATTCCCCAGGGTTCATTTCCCCACGAGCTCAGCTGGCCCAAGCTGCTCCTTACAGAACTTTCTGCCATTCCCTAGCCCGATCACCCACTACAAAGCCTGCTGCAGAAGCTCCTCCCTCCCCAGAAGGACATCAATGCTATTAAACTCACGTTATGGCTGCCTCAAACATCTCCCTGGGCCAACCTGGGCCTTTGAATTTGTGGGGGAGGGGGTACCGGGAATCAAACTCGGGACCTCACACTTGCCAGGCAGGCGCTGTGCCACTGAGCTAAATCCCCAGCCCCTGGGCCTTTGAAATTTAGACCAGCATGGCTCCAGTGTCCCCCCTCACAACCTGTGCCTGTCCCCACTGACGCTGCAATTGCAGACACCCTGTGATCTTGGCACACTTTCCCTGTGCCAACCCCACGGTGGCACTGCCCACTTGCCAGCAGTCACAAAGTAAAGGTGGGGTGGCACCTTTACTAAGATAGGAGAGGGCTTCAGGGGCCCTGGGCGGAGGCCACCAGAGTGGCTCCAGGGCCAGGGTCCATTTTCACAGATGTCCTTCCACCATCTTAACACAGCACCAGGAAATAACCTGGAAAGCATCAGTAATAGATTCTTCATCCTCACAAATCTAGTGGGATTTTTAAGGTAGAATCTAGAATTTTTCGCTAATGGCTCATCAATTATTTTATCAGTAGATTAAATTATCACTGGTTTTGTTTTGTTTTGTGATTCTTTTTTTGTTTTCTTGTTTTTTTTTTTTTTTTTTTTTTTTGTGGGTACCAGGGGGACGACCTCAGGACCTCGCGCGCCAACAGGCACCCGTGCCACTGAGCGATATCACCGGCCCCTTTTTCGTATGTGGGTTCCGGGAGTCGAACTCGGGCCCTCGCGCTTGCAAGGCAGGCGCTTACGCCGCTGAGCCATCTCACCGGCCCTGTTTTCTTGTTTTGAGACAGGGTCTCACTATGCTGCCCAGGCTGACCTTGAACTCCTGGGCTCAAGTGATCCTCCCGCCTCAGCCTCCCAAGTAGCTGGGACTACAGGTGCACCTCACCTCACTTGACTTTTGCTTCCTTTTCAGTTCTTCCTTTCCTGAATTAAACCGTAGTGTCATTGGTTTGAGCTTTCAAAACACATACGTTGTTCGCTTTTTTCTGTCTTGTTTGGGGTTGTGGCGGTTGGGGATGAGCCGGAGGTAGGACAGAAGAAATTAAAATGGGTAGAAAGGAGAGAAGGAAAAGAGGTAAAAGAGGCCTCGGGACTGAGACTTTGGTAAGTCCAGTCGAAGGCTTTTTGGTTTTTGATTTTGTTTCTTGTCTTCCCCGTTTTTCCTGACCCATTGCCATCTGAAGCGTGACTTGTTTCCTCCCTCCCCCTCTCCCTTGTTCTCTTTCCCTTTCCTCAAAGCTCTGCAACCCTGAGATTTTTCCTCTTTAATAGTCGAAGGCTCCCGCATCTCTAGAAAAATGAGAAAAAGCAAGGAAGACCAGAGGCACTGTCTGCCTCTAACCAGAAACGGGAAGAGGTGTTGCGGGGGACATTCTGTGATGTCCAGCGGCCTCCTTAGGTGTCCCTCGGGTCCACAGACTCCGTTCCTGGGTCAGATGGAACTATGATCTGCTCACTAGCAAGACACGTGTAAGCATGATGGAGCCATCCGGTGCCTCACGCAGTTTCTCACACGGCCAGCATGGGAGACCTAGTGCTGAGACACCACGGAGAGGACCAGCCTTTGGGGTGACACCCAGGGGAGTCTCCTTCAATCACACACATCTTTGGGTCCTAAGCACTTTTTTTTTTTTTTTTTTTGCCTTGAGACAGGGCTTTACTACATAGTCCAGGCTGTCCTTGAACTCACTAGGTAGCCCAGGCTGGCCTCAAACTTATGGTGATCCTCCTGCCTCAGCCTCCTGAGTGCTGGGATTACAGGCATGTGCCATTACCAGGCCCAGCCCTAAACACTTTGGATAAAAGGAGAACCTTTAATTCTCTCTGCCCTAGGAAAACCCCATCTCCTTCTCATCCCTTCTCTCCACCCTGAGCCTTTCCTCCGTCGGAAGACTTAAATCCTCTCACAGCTCCTGACTCTGGTCAGCAGGGAGAGACGGGGAGCTGGCCAGTGTGGGGCTCAGTGGGAACATGTTCTCATGGCCCCGCCAATGGTATCACGCCTCCGCTGGCTGGGGAAGAGAGCAGCCCTCCTGTGCGCCCCGGTAGGTGTTTTTTCTGGGGTCTCACTGTGTCGCTTCCATAAGGCTAGCTTCCTTCCGCGCTCCACTTTATTTGGTGCTGGTATTCTTAGGATAATTTCAGCCCCAAATGTATCTCCCTGTCTAAAATGGTACTCGATTTGTAGTTGCTAAATGGCATCTCTGGACTTTCAAAGCTGACCCGGTGAGTTCCTTGTCTACGTCACAAATCCCCACATAGAAAGGCCTTGGGTGGATCTGAGTGAAGCCCAGCTGTGTGTACGATTTCCTTTTCCTGCCTTTCTGATCTGTTGATTTGATGGGATTGGCAAATGTCATCTGATTCCAAAGAAGGTTCCCGTGTGCCTGGCAGGAATGCCTAGGCCAGGCACGACACAGCAGGGTGGGGGTTTCAGCCAGCCCCTGGATGCGGCAGGCTATTCACCAAGCCTGAACTTGGGGGCCTAAATAGGACCCCATCTTTTCTCTCTCTCTCTGTCTCTCGCTCTATCTCTTTCCAAAACTACACAAAGGAAAATCTTAAAGTCCTGTAGTACATCTTAAATGATTATGGGTAACTCAATGTCTATCATCAAATGTCCCCAGTGTCTATGACCTTTAAGTTGTATTTTATGAACTTGGGACCAAATTAAGATGGAGTAGTTTGTTTTTGAGACAGGGTCCAGCTAGGTAGTCCAGGCTGGCCTCTAACTCACTATGTAGCCCAGGCTGGCCTTGAACTCTCACAATCTTCCTGTCTCAGCCCAATCCTCCCAAGTGCTGGGATTATGGGTGTGCCACTGCACCTGGCAAGATGGAGGATTTTATTTTATCTTATTTTATTTTATTTTTATTTTTGGGACAGTGTCCCACTATGCAGTTCAGGCTGGCCTTGAATCCACTACAGACCCAAGGCTGGCCTCCTGCCTCAGCCTCCCAAGTGCTGGGATTACAGGCATGTGCCACCACGCCCTGCTCCCATCATGTTATTTTAATGTACTTTCAAGTACCTCTCAGATAAAGACTTAGCTTCTTGTATAGGTGTGCTTATAGAATAAGAGTGACAACATAAATATTCTAGCAACTAAACATTATTTTTATGGTGCAAACTAACTCTGTTATCTACTTCAGACTTTATATGTTTATTTTCTAGAACCAGTCATTATAAAAAAAAAAGTCTTCAAGTCTACAAAACAGAGGCCAGATACAAGTTCTAAGCCTTATAATAAGAAAAACTTTTGGTCCAATGGTCACAAAAACATAAATATCTTTATTTAGTATATTCATTCACCATTGTTATAATTAAAATAGGAGGACATTAAATTTATTAGCCAAGCTGGGTGTGGTGGTGCACCCCTGTGACCCCAGCACTTGGGAGACTGAGGCAGGAGGATTGCCGTGAGTCTGAAGCCAGCCTGGGCTACATAGTGAGCTCAAGGCCAGCCTGGAATACATAGTGAGACTCTGTCTCCAAACAAAAAATTCTTATTAACCAAACAAGGAGAAATCTGTTATATTTGGATAAACACCTCAAAACAGAGGACAATATTAAAGATAAAAGGTTCGTGCCAACTGCTACTGACTTCGACCATTTTTTGAATCATTATTCACCAATATTCTCCTTGGAATATCAGGCTCTGCTTGTTTCACACGGTTATCAAGTGAAGCTTAAGCGTCAAGGACGTGCCAGTGTTCTTGTCCTCTTTCCCAGACATCAAAGGAGTGTGGTTCATCCAACAACAAAACCCATCTTCCTTTGTCTCCTTCAGGTCAGTCAGGGTGAAAGCTTCGATCCCAGGTAAGGCAGGGCCAATGCTCCTCCTCGGCCTGAAGCAGCCGTAAGAAGAGGGACTCTCGGCCCTGCTGCTTCCCTTGGCACTAACGGCGCCCTGTGCAGTGGGGCAGGAAGTGCACATTGTGTCTTGAAGCGGGAGCCATTCACATCCTGGACAGCATGGATTTGTGTTTACTGTGCCCTTTTCCTGGCACTCAAGGGTCTTCAGGAAGGGGAGCCTTTTTCTAATAGTCACAGAGGTGGCTCTGTTCCCACCGTGGTCCTGGGCCTGCGCTGTCCACAGCTGGAGTGGACAGGGCCACAAGTGCTGGGGGTGCAGAGAGAGGCCCCAGGGAAGGCTCCCTGCAGCGCCCCCTGCTGCAGCACCCCCTGCTGCACCTCCCGCCCTGGCGGCATCCACCGGGCCGAGGACACCTGGGTACTGAGGAACCCAGGGCTCCGGGCAGCTGCATGCCACGCTCCATGGCGGGCAAAGGGGCACCGGGCACAGAGGCTGGGGCCCAGCTCAAGGGCTGTGAGGAGCCCTGGGCTCTCCCCAGCTGCCTGGGACGAGCTGCCTACTTTCTCAGCCTCCTGGCCTGTGGGCTGGGGGTCACCAGGTGTCCAGCCCAGAGGCCCCGGTGAAGTACAGTTATACATGTCGCTCACACAGCACAGGAAACGTCAGACCCGGAAACTGTTAAAGAAGGAATCCGCAAAGGGATGGAGGGGACAACTGCTCTGAGACAAGCTTGTCCTCGGAGCCCAGGAGACACAGGCCTGGTAGTTTTAGAACTGCATGAGGGGCTGGTGAGATAGCTCAGCAGCATAAGCGCCTGCCTGGCAAGCGTGAGGGCCCGAGTTCGACTCCCGGAACCCACATACGAGAAAAGGGCCGGTGATATCGCTCAGTGGCACGGGCGCCTGCTGGTGCACGAGGTCCTGAGGTCGACCCCTGCTACCCACACACACACAAAAAAAACTGCATGAAAATGGTTGTGGGGGAAGAGGTACTGGGGATCCAATGCAGGGCCTCTGCACTGAGCTACATCTTCAGCCCTATTTATTTATTTATTTATTTATTTATTTATTTATTTATCTTTTCGAGACAGGGTCTCTCTATGCAATTCAGGCTGGCCTTGAATTCCCTTTGTACCCTAGGCTAACCTCAAACTCACAGCGATCCTCCTGCATCAGCCTCCTGAGTGCTGGGATTACATCATTTTTTAAAAATTTTAAGACAGCATCTCAATAAATCAGTCTGGGCTCAAATTTGGGATCCTCCTGCCTCAGCCTCTCAGACATGAAAATGTTTTAATTCCTTTATAAAATCAGAAGAAAGAAATGAATACAATAATAAATATATCATTAAAATCCGGCTTGGATTATATTTTCCTTTATACTAGTGTAGTTAGAAAATATAGTTTTTAATTTTTTTAATGGAAGAAAAGACCCACAAAAGCAAAAGTCCACCCTGGACCCAAGAAAATCTCAGTGCCCTGAGCCCTACAGGAGGTTGTGGAGGCCCGTTCTCTGGGGACTTCAGGCTACTTTGAAGATAAAAATGAAGCCCCAGGATGCCATTGGGACAGAATCTAGGCAGCCACTTTGGAGAGCATCCTTCCCCCTCTGAGCCCCAAGTCTCTTCCCAAGGTCACAGTGACTGTCCAGAGGGAAAGCGGGGACAAGTCCCACGTGTGGTCCTCTGAGGCCTTGAGAGTGGGTGGCCAGCAAGGGTTCACCCCGCAGTTAGCTTCTGGAGTAACAGCCACATTCACACACACATTCTTACTCCCCAGTAAGAGAAAATAGTGAACTTAGCACCAGTGACTCAAACCAGCCGGTCTGATCCGGGCACACAGGCGTCCCCACGGGGCTGGTGACTCCGGCTGTGTTTCACCCAGTGGCATCAGCTGGGCTGTGATTTGCCTCAGGACCTATTCCCGGGAGCCTGTGTGTTTGCTCTGGTGGGACCAAAGAACAAGCTCCCAGCCAGGCAGCCCAAGTCACTTGCCTGGAACCAGTGTCCCCCGCAGCCCTGCACCCTGTGCCCTGCAACCTGCACCTGCCCAGGCCCACGCAGGCAGCGTCCTGACTCTGCCCTGCTGCACTGTGGCAATGCCAGCTCTGCAGCAGGAGCAGCTCCCCGGGGGGGCAGCGAGCTGGGATGGTTTCCAGAGCTGATGAATTCCTCCACCCCAGGTTGGCTGGCCATGGAAGCATGTCCAATCTGAAGGCCAACGGGGCCTGGAAAAAATGCCCAGGAAATGGTGACTCAGCAGAGCCTGCAGCTGCTCAGCCTCACCGCAGTGCCATGACCCTGTGTATGTCGGAGCTGGTGACATCAGCAGGGACCCCATTCCTGCACTGCACGCCCTGCCGCTGCACCTCTACACTCTGTTTTCTCGTCCTTTGTCTGCCACCACCCGCATTGTCGTTGTCTTGCCGGCAACCAGAGGGAAACGCTGTCAGGTACCACTGAGGGGGAGCTGCCCTTGCCAGCCCACGGGCCTCTCTCCCACTTCCTCTGCACCCATGGGAGCTGGAGCAGAGAGAAGAGGAGGCCGGCGGTTCTGGGGCTCTGAAACCCAGCGTTCTGCAGTCCGGATCTCGGACCTGCACCTTGGCCTAGGTCACCTGCATCAACGCCACTTTAAAACTGCACCCAGGCCGGGCTCACCTGGAGAGCCCCATGGTCACCAGCTAGTGGCAGAAGGGGAGACAGCCACGCCCCTTGCCACCCTGGACATAGTCACATGCATAGGGAAGGCTGAGTCAGAGGGGTCTCTATCTCCTCCCACCTGTTCCCCTCCAAGTGCCCCCCATGATACAAAATGTGATCAAATAACATGTTTACATTTTAAAAATCCAAGAAAAGACACATTGCTATGAATCCCCTCAAAATACTTTTTCAAACACACTTAAGCCATTGTTCTCACCACTTTCTTTTTTTTGTTTGTTTTTGTTTTTTGTTTTTTGAGACAGAGTCTCACTATGTAGCCCAGGCTGGCCTCCAACTCACAGCGATCTTCCTGCCTCAGCTCCTAAGTGGTGGGATCACAGGCGTGCGCCACCACTCCTGGCTTTTTTTTTTTTTTTTAAGCTTTTTAATTTTTTGGTGCTGAGGACCGAACCCAGGGCTCCTGCTTGCTAGACAAGCATTCTACCACTGAGCTAACTCCTCAGGCCCGTCCTCACCACTTTTTTTTTTTTTTTTGTGGGTACCGGGGGGACGACCTCAGGACCTCACGCGCCAGCAGGCGCCCGTGCCACTGAGCGATATCACCGGCCCCTTTTTCGTATGTGGGTTCCGGGAGTCGAACTCGGGCCTTCGCGCTTGCAAGGCAGGCGCTTAAGCCGCTGAGCCGTCTCACCGGCCCACACTTTCTTTTTTTTTTGGGGGTACTGAGAATCGAACTCAGGACCTTGCGCTTGCCAGGCAGGCGCTTATGCCACTGAGCTATCTCACCGGCCCTCTCTCACAACTTTCTGAAGCAGTTCTGCACAGCCTCTTTCGTGAGTCTTTCACTGTGCTGTCCTGGCTGCTTCCATGTTGTTTCCCATTCACGGTCATTTGGACTTTGGGGAAGAGCGAGAAGTTGTGCGGTGTCAGATCTGGTGAATAAGGTGGATGAGGCCGCACTGTGATGTTTTTACCAGGCTGCCTTTCTGTTGGATGGCACTCGGCTGCAGCGTACATATTTTTGTTCTCCCTCGTAAGACGCTCAGGAAAGAGAACTTCCAGACCTGCTTCAGAAAGTGACAAAACAATGGGATAAGTGTGTTCAAAGTGAGGGGGACACAATATGGGCCTGTGCCACACCGATTGGTGGAAAGTGTTGTAGTCAGGGTTTGCAAGGGAATAGATTTAATACAGGATGCATAATTTATAGGATTATTTTATAGTATTTACCCAAAGAGTCAAATGCAGAAGAGCGCAAGAGATCTGTCCATGCGCTAGAGACCCAAAGAATCTAGCTGAGGGCCTGGATCTCATGGCAATGTCCTGAAAGAGTCCAGCTGAAGACCTAGAGCCCATGACAATGCCCCCCATGAGTCCAGCCGAAGGCCTAGAGCCCATGACAATGCCCCCCATGAGTCCAGCTGGAGGCCTATGAGCCCACAACAATGTCTCATGCAAGTCTGTACCAAGGATCTGCGCTGGGAAGGCCCAAAGGTCAGTGGGGGAAGCTGGAAAGTCTGTGCCAGCGGGATGGAGGGTCTGTGCCAGCAGGCTGAGGGACCTGCACTGGAGCCAGGAAGCAATGCTCAAGGTGAGGACCAGAGCTTCCCCAAAGAGAACCGGAGCCATCCTCAGTGACAGCGAGGACCTGAGCTCCGACGACGATGAGAACAGCTGACTTCATATCAGGAAAACCAACGCCACAAGCTTCTCCAGGAGGATCAACAGCACACCATCTTCCCCTCCAGTTCTTCTTTTATGCTGCTGGCAACAGTCCTCAGGTGGGCCCTCCACAGCTGGAACCACACTGACTCAGTTCAGCTGGGCATTGCAAGTTGACCATTAGTTAATCCATCATGGCAAGGGACCAGGGACCCTTAGCACAAGTGGTCGTGAACTGGGCTCTTGTCCCAGAGTGTGGCCCTGAGTTGGGGAGATGCTGCATTGCTCTCCTTGGCCTGAGGAAGGGGTGGGGTATGCACACTGAGCCCTGGGGATATGGGCCCAGGGACTTGAACAGGGCTGTGCTGTGGGGAGATACAATGGTGTCCAGCCACTAGAGAGGTGACGCAGATCAGGAGAATGAAATGGGGCAGACCTCATTGGTTCATTCATTCATTCATTTATTCACTCATGCAATAGAGGCTAACTTGCCCCCTCCCTGTTGCAAACTCGACCATCACAGAGCTTCCCTACAGGCTCCCTGAGCTCCCAGGTGAGTTGCACAGGGCTCTCTAGCCTTGTGAAGAAGATGCAAAAGCCCTGAAAGCTTTGATAGCCAGCCTGGAAGCCCCTGCACCTGTCTGAGGATGCAGCGGGGAAGGGGGCTATCTGTGGCAGGGGCGCCTGAAGATTGACCCAGAATGGATCAGGCTGAAACGAGGGCAGGTGGGGGTAGGGGACCTAGGGAGGAGGCGCAGCAGGGGCCAAGGCCTGGAGCCTGCAAAGAAAGGCTGGCAGGAAACGCGTCCCTGGGGCTGTAGAGCAGTAGGGAGGGGGGCAGAGCAGGGCCCAGTCAGATCAGCAAGGCTGGGAATTGGCGCTTTATCCTAGGGCAAAGGGAAGCCACTTAAAGGTGACTCGAGATGGCTTTTGAAGAGTTGCCATGCAGACAAAAAGTCAGTTGGCAGAAGACTGGGCTCAGGGTCAGGGCCAAGGGTGTTTGGATGGTTCAGACAAGAAAGGGTGGTGGCCAAGCCGGGCCCTGGGCTGACAGCCTGTGTGTAAGCAGCAGAGGGGTTATGGGTTGAGAGGACCACAGACAAGGGGTGATCAAAGCCAGTGAGTGTTTAAATAAAAAAACAATTAATTACAGCAAAAGACACCTTGACGTCGGTCTCGCTCAACCCCTCACCCTTTGAACACACTTATCCCATTGTTTTGCCCCTTTCTGAAGCAGCTCTGGAAGTTCTCTTTCTTGAGTATCTTAACAGTGTGGATCAAAAATACATTGACCAGGGCCAGTGAGATAGCTCAGTGGCATAAGCACCTGCCTGGCAAGTGCGAGGTCCTGAGTTCGACTTCCGGTACCCACATTAAAAAAAAAGTACGGGGACCACTCTGGGGCTTATGTTAATTGAGTACTTTCTCTGGTCAAGGCACAAATATCTCAGGGAATCCTCACCCCTACCCTGGGAGGTGGGTGCTGTTATTATCCATCTCCCCTTTGTGTTGGGGAAACATGCTTAGGGAGGGTCCTCGGATTTGAACCCCCAGCCTGACTAGGGTGGCTGGCTTTTCCTCTACCCCAGCTCGGAGATAAGCAGGCAAGGGTAGCTGTGTTGAAATCATGACCCTGGGTGAGTGACTTCGCCCTCTTAAGCTCAGTCTGCTCCTCTGTGAAATGGGAACAATAAGAGGACAGTGCTGGCTGAGAGCCTCAAACGGGATCAGGTACATAAAGTGCTGGGCTGGCATCAATGCGTGCAGAACAGACGCCCTGGCTGGTGACCTGGTCATCAGCTCTGTGACCTCAGGCAAAGTACTGAGTGTGAACACTTTGAGAATGCTCTCGTCCTGGGGTGGTCGGGTGGATGAAGGGAATAAAGACCCACAATCCTTCATCTACCTTACTGTTTGTGCCTAGATGTCCCCCCAAAGCCTCATGCGGTCGTAGGGGGCAGGCTTTTCAGAGGTTGGATCTAGAGCTTATGGTTGATTCATGGTCCAATGCTGGGTTTGGGGCTGTGAAAGTTACACCTGCCCTAGGGCAGGTAGCCTGCATACAATATAAGGGACACAAAGAGGCTTGTCCCCTCTTGCTCCCTCTTGTTGCTTTTGCTGTCTTCTGCAGCCATGAACGGTTGCCCCTCTACCACGTGCCACTCTGCCCTGGAGCCAGCCAACTATGGACTGAAACTTCTACAAACTGTGAGCTAAGTAAACCTTTCCCCCTTTAACTTTGGGCATCGGGTATTTTGTCTCAATGACAAGAGAAAAGTGACTAAGACAATCCACAACCCTAAAACCCCAAAGCCCTGGGAACTGAAGCCTGACTCCTTGGCAGCACCTGACCTTACCGGACATGAAGCTTTTGACAGGGTGGGGGTTTTTGTTTAGTTTGGTTTGGTTTTTTGAGACGGGGTCTAGGTATGTAGCCCAGGGTGGCCTCAAGCTTGTGGCGATCCTCCTACCTCAGCCTCCTGAGTGCTAGGATGACAGGCGTGTGCCACAATGTCTGGCAGCCCTACTCTTTTGTGTTGGAAACAAGAGGTCTTGTGTCTTTCAATGGACAAAAATAGCTACTAGGGAGAATCCAGGCACAATGACTGTATTCAGGAAGGGCTTTATGTCGTTACTGCCTGGGGCCCTGTAGCAGGAGGGTCAAGTTCGTGGCTTCTGCAGGGCTGGTGCCTCTGTTCTGGCCCCTGTGCTGCCACTTGCTACCAGGGCCTGCTGTTTGACCTCCCCCTGCCATTGTCAATGGGGACGCAACCACAGTTCCAATTTAACCTGTCCTGGGAGGACTTGGAACGGCACTGGCATAGAGTCGGTGCTAGCAGAATGATTATGAATCCTCACTCTGAAGTATAGACCGGAGCTGGCTCTGCCATACAGGCGAGGAAATCTAGGCATAGAGAGGCCAAGTAACTTGCAGTTTGTTGCAAAGCCCTGCGCTCACTGCCTCTCTGCAGCTGGCACACAGGGAACAGTAGAGAGGAAGGAGAAGGACATTGTCCCCCCACCGCAGTGCCTGTCCAGTGCCAATGAGTCCTCGTAAGTGCCACCAAGTCCCCAGTGTTATTCAAACGTATCAGAAACTCAAGTGTGCGCCTCTTAGACTTGAAGTGAGTCCAAACGTGATTGCCTTCTAAGAAGTGATGGGGACACCTTTCAACAGGGACGAAGAGCTCACAGCATCTGAAAAAAACAGGTTCTGGCATGGTGAGTGTGGAGACTCACGGGCCCTGGCTTTCCCTTGCAGGAAGCAGAAGGACATGGGCCTCACTGGGGAGAAGGCCTGGCTTCCAAAGTCTCAGCAGGACCTGCGCAAACCTGGATCAGGCTGGATCCGCTATGCAGGAGTAAAGAGGGCACACATGGCCTGATGGCCACTTGTCTTTTGCCCCACACCACACTACCTGTCCCTGCTGCCCTGGGCAGAAACAGGCCTTCCCGCTTCTCAATCATTTTTGTATTTTTGAGACAGGTTCTTGCCCAGTAGCTCAGACTGGCTTTGAACTCACTGTGTAGCCCAGGTTGGCCTTCAACTTAGAGTGATCCTCCTGCCTCAGCCGCCTACATGCTGGGGTGAAAGGCGTGCACCACCATGCCTGGTTGCCTCTTCTCATTCTGTTCTAGATAAGGCCACCTGAGGGCTCCCAAGGGAAAAGCAGGTCCTGCCCCAGCCTCTGGTATCTGCAAAACTGAAATGCTCCTTACAATTTCCTAAAATGAAATGACAACACACACTTTTGGTGGGGTGGGGTTTCTTTTTGCCACAGCCAGCAGGTTTTGCAAAGAAAGGATTAAATCAGCAATTAGAGGTTTGACAGCCAGCAGCCAGAGGAGAGAACAAGAAGGAGCCTGCAACAGGGCTGTGGGAAGCTGCAGGCCCTTCAGACCTGGCCCAGGAGGGCTGCAGCTGGAGCTCAGCCCAAGAGCACTTGGGCGCCTCTCGTTAGGCCCTGTTCAAACCCAGCACCAGGACAAACATTGGAACCACCACCAAGTCCAGGACCCAGGACACCCAGTGAGTCTCCGTGTAACTCTCTGTGCATTTCCTCACCTCTGAACTTGACACCTGGTACGAATAAGGTTGTTGGTTTTTTGTTTTTGTTGGTGCTAGGGATTGAACTCATGACCTACATAGTCTGCCTTACATTTTTCTACCTGATCAAACTTTATTGGCATATAATTTACATAAAATAAAACGCACCCATTTTAAGTGGAACATTTATGTATTTACGTATGTATGTATGTATTTTTGAGACAGGGTCTCGCTATGTAGTTCAGGATGGCCTTGAATTCACTATGTAGCCCAGGCTGGCCTCAAATTCACGAAGATCCTCCTGCCTCAGCCTCTTGAGTGCTGGGATTACAGGCATGCAGGACAATGTGCTAAGTGGAACTAGAAGGATGACTTTTATCCTTACAGTATGCATACACCCTGTTCTATATCAAGATATAGAACACTTTCATCACCTTAAAATTTCCCACCAGCCTCTTTGCAGGCGATTCTTTTACCATCCTCCACCCTAGGCATCTGTCTTGCTTGGAGTCTAGATGGTGCCCCAAAGCCTGGTGGACTCAGAGGCGGGGCTTGTGGGTAGCAATTGGACCCGCACTTGCTGTACCCAACTTGCCCTGGGGAGTGAGGCCTGGTTAGAGGTGGGCTGGGAGAGCGTATCATCTCCCTGCTCCTCCCTTCTCTCTCTGCGTGCTGACTTCCACAAGGGGAGCAGCTTTTCCACCTCTGAGCCCCTCTGCCCTGCCCTTCTGCCTTGGATCCAGCTGACTGTGGCTTAACCCCCGAGCCCAAATAAATCTCTGCTCCTTTAAGCTGTGGGTGCTAGGTATTGTGTCTCAGCGACAAGAAAAATGACTAAGCATACATTGCTCTGTTCTCAGTCACTATAGATTTGTTTTACCTTTTCTAAAAAGTATATAAATGGAATCATGTACTCTTTCACGTCTAGTTCCTTTTTTCTTTCTTTTTCTTTATGCTGCTGTTGTAAATAGGATTTAAAATTTTTTCACATATAATCCAGTGTGGTGCTACCTGCCTATACATACTCAGGGAGGCTAAGACAGGAGGATCCCAAGTTCAAGCCCAACCTGGGCAATTTAGTGGGACCTTCTGTCTCAAATTAAAAAAATAAAAAAGGCTGGGAATGTAGCTCATCGCAAAGGTCTTGAGTTCAATTCTCAGTACAGCAATCAATCAATTTGAAAATTCATATTCAAATTGTTTGTAGTTAGCATAAAATTATTTGTAGTTTGTATTTGGGATAAAACAAGATAAATGAATCCAATTGCTAGGTCAAAGGATGTGTGGGGTTTCTTATTTTGAGAGAATTTTCGGGACTTCCCTCCAGCAGTGTTTCCCATCTTCATTCCCACCAACGTGTGGTACTGTCCATGGAGTCCTTTCCCCTGGTGGTTAATAGGATGACAATCTTGGCCAAGGTGTGTGAGGACTCAGGCCAAGTTTTTAACTGAGAAGGAAGAGAAAATGAGGAAGACGGAGACAGGCTGAAGGGCGCAGTACTGATGGAGACCATGCTGGCCTGTCCACAAATGAAGAGAGGCAGTTTTAGTGGCTTGCTGGGGTGGACAAGGATCTGGTTCATTATCTCAGTTCTGGCTCCACAGGTGGCCCCTGAGAAGTCCTCATCCACTGGGATCTGGTCCCCGTGCAGTCATTGCTCTGCTTGGTGGGGGGGATTGCATCACAGGGTGATCCGTCTGTAAAGGCTCTGCTGAAATCCAAAGAACAGCACCTTGAGGGCAATGACCGGAGACTTCTAGGTACCGCCTGAGTCCAGAGGGAATCTGGCCATCAGAGGACAGGGACACCTAGGAATACAAACAGCATGCTCAAAGGCACAGGGGGTGACAGATCATTGCATCAGCCGCTGACTAGCTGTGTGACCTTGAGCGAATCTACTGTGCTTATCCATAAAAAGGGAAGGAAAACAACAGGGCGGCCAGGAGGGTGAGACCAGATAAGAAAACACATGCGAAAGACCTGGGAAAAACTCTAACATGAAGGCAGTGGTCCTGCTGCCAAGGAGGTCAGGATGCCTGCTTAGGTGTCCAGCTGGGCACTAGACTGACAATCTTCGGGGAAAGAAAGCAGGAGGTCAGTGCTACCTCGAAGCAAGCATGGCTTCTCCTCCAGTTCAGAATCCACCCCCTCAAGCAGTTCCTCCTGGTTAACAGCTCAGCAACACCCGCTTCATCTCCCTGGCTGCTGCCTCGTAAATTATCTTCTGCTAGGGTGAACACTGGCTTCCTAAGCAACTACTGCAGGGGGTTTTGTAGATCCAGGAAGCATAAAGATTCACCTTTTTGCCAGCCTTCCTTCCTTCCTCTTTTTCATATACCTGCAACTCTACTATGGTTTTCCCTCTTTCTAGGCCTGGGAGCAATGGCTTTAATTAGAGCAATCACCATATTTGTATTTTGGATGACTGCACCCAGGAGTTGTTTCCACAGAGTCCCAGCAATCAAAACCAGATTGGCTCGCCAGTGCCTATGTTTGCTCACGATCCTCCTCCAATTCAGCTGTTTACACACAGGCCATGCAGCAGCTTAGCTGGGTCAAGGGGCTGCTTTCAGCAGCTCTAGGAGATGCAAGACAAAGAGCTGGCCTGTTTGTTCTGGATCTGGCACCTCTGGAGTGAGACAGAGGTGGGGGTTACAGACCAAAGGGGTGGCCTGTGAGCGCAGACAGATTTTGGTTACAAGTAGGTGAGAGACATACAGATCTGAAATCCCTACGAGGTAACACAGGGAAAGGGATGGATCTGGAGAATTTTACGAGCTACAAGTGGCAGTGAGGGGTGGGCTGGAGAGAGAGAGAGACACCAAGGGAACAGTTTCTGGCATTGGTGCCAGCGTCGGAGTAGTCACCATCAGAACAGGAAATTGGAGAGGCTGAGCAAGTTTAGGGGAGGGGAGGATCAGTTCAGGTTGGGGCATTTATTCATTAGTCCCTTGGGCATTACTAGGTAGCAGGTCAGGAACGACCTGTGAACACAAAAACAAGGTCCCTGGATTCCTGACGCTCACCTCCCAGAGTGGGAAGGACAATTTAAATAAATCAGCGAAGTGACTGCAGAAGCCCACGGGAGGAAACTCGGTGGAGTCATGTGACAGACCACCGCATGGATAAGCAGAGGTAAGAAGATGCCAGGCTGGGTGCGACAGTGACCCTGCACAGACAACTCGAGACGCAGTTTGGAAAGCTGTGTGTGAGCTGACACAGAAAAGGTCAGAAAGCGCACTGCAAAATACATACAGCATATTGTACTGTTTATAGAAAGATCAGATATACACAAAATGATGCTCGAGGTACACTGGGGCATTAGGTTTTTAGCTCAAGGGTTTTGCTTTGATTTTTGGTTTTTACCCTTAAACTGGGTGATGAGTACAGAGGTGTGAGATGTAACATGTAATTTACATACTTTTTGTACACCTAAGTATCTCAAAGTGAACTTATTACAAAGGCGAGACCTACGGCCCGGCTGCGCTTTGCCAAGCGCGATCTCGCCACCCTTCAGCCGGGACCAGTCAGCCTCTGCCAGTTTTCACTCCCTCCCGGCACTGACCCGGCCGACCCCGCCCACCAGGCGCGAGGCCGTCCCGCCCACATCTGCCTGTGGCCCAATGGGCGCGCGGGAGCCGGGCCCACACCCCCGACGCACCTCGCCTCCAGCCCGCGCCGCCGCGTGACGTCACGGCCCAGCCCCCGCCACGTGACGGCCGCGCGCTGGGCTCTCGCTGGCGGCTGAGCTCGCGGCGCAGAGGCCGGTGAGGCGCTGGCGGCGACGCCGCGGAGGGAGCCGGGCGCCGGGGCCCGCGCGCGCATGGAGGAGCTGGCGGCCGCCTGACGACCGTGGGCGAACGGACCCGGAGGCCTCTCGCTTCCCTCGAACGGCGGCGCCGGCGGGCCTCGGAGCCATGGCGACCGGCAGCCAGCAGAAGGAGAACACGCTGCTTCACCTCTTCGCCGGCGGGTGAGGCTCGGGCCGGCGCTCGGTACCCCCGCGGCCCAGGGAGGACGTCCGGGCGGCCAGGCCGGTGTGCGGGTCGGGCCTGCCCTGCCCACCCCGCGGCCGCGCCCGTGCCCCTGCCCCCGCGCTTCTGCTTTGAACACTCGATGTTCGGGGCGAGCGTCTTCCTGGCCACTGTGGCCACCCGCCGCCCGCGACCATATGGACCTCGCCTCGGTGCCTGTCCCCAGCGACCGGCGTCCCGGACCCAGGGCCGCCGAGCCCCGGCTGCAGGTGTCACCTCAGCGAGGCCCTGGAAGGTGCTGGGGCGCGGAGACGCTGGCTGGCAACACGTGGGAGGGAGAAATGGGGGAACCTCGAGGTTCCGGGAAGGGGGTGTGTGCTGTTTCATCGCGAAGCACCTTCAGTGTTTTCCGTAGAGGCCGTGTTTTGGGGAGGTTAAGTGGAGGGGATCAGAAAAGAACCTGACCCCCCCCCCAAAAAAAATAGAAGTTAAAATCTTGAGTATTGGTAAGGTTTTTTTCCCCCTTTTATCACAGCCAGTGGCGTTGGATCCTTTGGATGTCTTCCAGATGTTTGTTTCTGAGGCCCTCACAGGCCTGGCATAACAGTTTTTTTTTAAGCATAGGACATTTTCCATCAAACAGAATTTATCGTGGGTCATCATCATCTTGACTTGAGCGTTCTGGTTGCAGCCACCTAGATGTGTTCCTTATAAACAAACCGGTAATGGTTGAGAAATTTATCTGTGAAGAGGGCTGTGATGGAAATGTTTCTGAGCTCGTCGTACTGTTACTGTAGGCGGTCGCCGGCTCCCTTTCTTTCTCCAGGCAAGCAACTTGGTGTCCTGCTAAGCAAGAATTTGTCGTCTCTCATTTCTCATTCATCTCTTCTCTGCCATTCTACCACCGTCCCTTCCCTCCATGTCCCCATTGATAGATCCCCTGAGAGTAACACTCGGGAGGCATTCTCAAATTAAGACACTGGGGATAAATGTGTCATTTCTGGGCATTTTAAACAAGTTGGGTATATTTTGAAAGTCTCACACATTTTTGAAGCCAAGAAGGAGAATTTTGTAAAATGAAGTTATGGCTAGTAAATTTTGAGTTAGCTGATTTTAGTGAGGTGGCCTTTTAAGTTTTTCTTTGATCAGCCTGTGTTGAAACTCACTGTGGCCCTGTTATGATGGATGTCCCCACCTGCCCTTCCCAGTGCCCTCTGGCTGCGGATTCTTCTACTGGAGCAGGCCTTTCCCTTAATGGAGGAAAACAGTGATGAAGAGGTAGGTAGCTTATTAGAAAAGTGCCTGAAGCCGTTGTAGCTAAGCAGCTCCAGTTCCTTTATTAGCAGCAGTTGGGATTACTGTGCTTGCAGATATTCAAGACAGAAGAAGAAACCTTTGAAAAGGATGTTTTTTTCAGAGTTACTAAAAGGATTTTGATCCATTCTCATAGATTAAAATATTTTAGTTTGAAGCCAGGCATGGTGGTGCAGGGCTGTAATTCCAGCACTCAAAAAGGCTGAGGCAGGAAGATCGTCAGAGTTGTTGGTGAGTTCAAGGCTAGCCTAGCCTAAACTATATAGTGAGACTCTGTCTCAAAAAAATAAAAAGAAGGGCCGGTGAGATGGCTCAGCGGCGTAAGCGCCTGCCTTGCAAGCGCGAGGCCCCGAGTTCGACTCCCGGATCCCACATACGAAAAAGGGGCCGGTGATATCGCTCAGCGGCACGGGTGCCTGTTGGTGCGCGAGGTCCTGAGGTCGACCCCCGGTACCCACAAAAAAAAAATAAATAATAAAAATAAAAAAATAAAAAGAAAAGTATTTTGCTTTTGCCTCTTTTAGGGTAGAACGTGAAAAATGCTAAATACAGACTGGATATAGTATGACGTTAAACATAGTTGACCCCAGCCTGGTCTAGTGGAGTACATACTGGTTTGTACCTAGTAACCAGTTCCTCTGTTGTTTAGCTGGCGTCTTTCCAGAGAACTAAGTTCAGTTCCTTTGAGAAAGGTTTTGAAAAGAAGGCAGAGCCCTCGATTTTAAAAGCTGTCACTGGGCTGGTGAGGTGGCTCAGCAGCATAAGCGCCTGCCTGGCAAGCGCGAGGGCCCGAGTTCGACTCCCGGAACCCACATACGAAAAAAGGGCCGGTGATATCGCTCAGTGGCATGGGTGCCTACTGGCGCTCAAGGTCCTGAGGTCGACCCCCTGGTACCCACAAAAAAAAAAATCTGTCACATTTCTCCTGTTTATTGAATGGCCATGGAAGCTGTATTACCAAACAAGTTAAATGCTGTCGCTAACTAATGTCGAACAAATATTTTTACCAGGCATGAGTAGCTTAAGAATAGGTGAAAATTAGTTTTAGATCCAAGAAAAATAAAAGCTGTACCAAAACAACTCAGTCTTTTTAATTTCTTTGATTTTTTTTTTTTTTTTTTAAAAAGGATAACTTCTGGGATTGTTTCCAAAGGAAAAAGTACTCCTACCACTCAGAAGCCAACATTTAGAAACTTTAGTAAAGGTTCTATGCATGTATATGTGTACCAAATTAATTTCATATTCATTTTTAAATATTATATATATATATATATATATATATATATATATATATATATATACTTTTTTTTTTTTGTGGCAGCGTCTTGCTGTTATTTAGGCTGGCCTTCACCTCGCAGCGATCCTCCTCCTCCAAAGGCTTATACTCTTTTTTTTTTTTTTTTTTTTTTTTTGTGGGTACCGGGGGTCGACCTCAGGACCTCGCGCACCAGCAGGCGCCCGTGCCGCTGAGCGATATCACCGGCCCCTTTTTCGTATGTGGGTTCCGGGAGTTGAACTCGGGCCCTCGCGCTTGCAAGGCAGGCGCATACGCCTCTGAGCCATCTCACCGGCCCAGGCTTATACTCTTTAAATTACTTTCTTTTTTGGTCTTTTTTTTTTTTGTGGGTACCGGGGGGTCGACCTCAGGACCTCGCGCATCTTTTTTGGTCTTTTGAGACAAGGTCTCATTGTGTAATCCGGGCTGGCCTTGATCCTCCTGCCTCAACCTCCTGAGTGCTGGGTTTATAGGCGTGTGGCGCAGTGCCCAGCTTAGATTCCTTTCTTCTTTGTGATATGTTGAGTTGTAGTGGCAGTGTGGTAGTGTTACCGTTGAGTGAAGTTTATCATTCTTTGTGCATTTGTCTCGTCCTGTTCAGTGCCAGGTTGGGGGAAGGTAAAGGTGGTCTCTAAGCCCATTGACTGGAGTACTTTGCAGCAGGGTTGCCTCACTGAGTCTAATGACATTTCTTTATGGTCTCCTAGCACTGCTGGGATTTTGTTTTGTTTTGTTTTTTGTTTTTTTTGTCATTGGAAATAAGTGGACACCCTTACCTGTGCGCATGTTCTTTATTGCCTTTGGGTAGCCAGTAGAAGTGCAATTGCAGAGTCAGATGTTCCTAAGGCCCTGGGTCCCAGCTCAGTCCTGAAGTCTCTCAGAGTGGCTGCTTCTGCTTGCGTCAGCCTCCTTCATTTGGTGTTGGTGTTTGGTACCCTTAGGATTTCTGCTTTCTTCCCATACCTGGGTAGTATTGTCCAAACAAAAAAGTATAAGACCCATCCTTCCTTTTCTGCTTTTTAAAACATCTCATCAAGAAAAACGATGAAGATCCAGGTATGGTGGTGCATACCTGTAATCCCAGCACACAGGAGGCTGAGGCAGGAGGATGGCTATGAGTTCGAGGCCAGCCTCAGCTACATAGCAAGACCCTATTGAGAGAGACAGAGACAGACAGACAGACAGACAGACAGACACTGAAATGCTCTGATATGGCCCTTTGCCATCAAAGGACTTGAGCTAGAAGGTGCGGCTCAGTGGAAGAGCGCTTACCCAGCAGGCGCAAGACCCTGGGCTTGATTCCCAGCCATGAAAAAAAAAAGACTTAGAGATTCTGCTTGTCCTAGTGTTAGTGACGCCCTTCACCTGCAGCGCAGTCCTAGGAGATTTGCTCAGCCCCTGAAATAGCTCAACTGAGCTGAGGTAGATTTAGATGTTGACAATCTGGACTAAATGTTTTGGGTCTTATGTTTATGGCATGAGTTTTGTTTTGTCATCAAGTATACTTACACAGCCTTTAAAATACGTACAAGTGGAAATATGGTTTATCTTCAAGGTCCTAAGTATGGAATCTACGGACAGGTTCAGAAATTAGTACTTGCCCCACAGTGGGCGGTGTTACTAGACGTGTTCCGGCGCTGTTCTTGTCCCCACAAATGTGATCCGTAGCAGCCAGGAGTTGTATGAGGCCTTAGGGAATACAGAGATGGTACAAGTTGGTCTGTTTTCTCAGGGAACAGTGTAGAAGAGGTGCAAGACTTATTTGAAATGCTTAAAGATATTTTGATAAATGTAGGGTGTACATAATTTGTATGTAGTGCTGTGTACAACTGCTTGCATATACTGCTATGAACATAAATCGACTTTGATTTCTTCCAGTGTATTCATACATTCTGCAAACATTTTTTTAAATTCTATGGTATTTGGGTAGGAACTATGTTGATATTCTTCACTGGAATAGCCCAAGGTGTTAAGTGATGGACTAAGTGATAAAATGTCTTGTGCATCTTTCCAGGGGTATGATTACTGTAGTCTAAGTTGACCCAGATAAAGAGCAGCAGTACTTTGATTATTTGTGAGTTCAAAGTTGATTCCTTATTAAGATTTGCTGAAACCAGGCCGGTGAGATGGCTCAGTGGCGTAAGCGCCTGCCTGGCAAGCGCGAGGTCCTGAGTTCAACTCCCAGTACCCACATACGAAAAAAAGGGCTGGTGATATCATTCAGCGGCACAGGCGCCTGCTGGTGCATGAGGTCCTGAGGTCGACTCCTGGTACCCACAAAAAAAAAAAAAAAAAAAAAAGATTTGCTGAAACCATATTGGCATAAGGTAATGTTAATTTGCATTTGTCTATTTGTGAAAGATGAGACTCCTCAGTTTCAGAAAGTACTTATTCATTTGCAGTGCTATTTTAAATTTTCTTTCCAAATGAAGTGAGATACCAGAAATAGCATCTGAAGAACTAGCTACATCGGGCCGGTGAGATGGCTCAGCGGCGTAAGCGCCTGCCTTGCAAGCGCGAAGGCCCGAGTTCGACTCCCGGATCCCACATACGAAAAAGGGGCCGGTGATATCGCTCAGCGGCACGGGTGCCTGTTGGCGCGCGAGGTCCTGAGGTCGTCCCCCCGGTACCCACAAAAAAAAAAAAAAAAAAGAACTAGCTACATCAAAAACTGTTACATTTTGAATGAATAAAATTTGTGTCATCAAAATCTCACACACAGTATTGAAATAAAACTATGGTGTATACAGAAAAGTTACTTTTTCAAGTAGGAACTACAGAAGGAAAAATGACTGGCAGCCCTGAAGATTAGGGGGACTTTCAGTGCTGGCAGTATCACTGTTGGCAGAGCCCGTTTTGTACAAAGGCACAAGCTAAGTGTGTGTGGAAATCAGTTCCCCACCAGCGGGGCAGTGGCTCCTAGAATAAAGAGCACATCAGCCTTGATCTCGGGGACTAAGGTGAGGGTATGCATAGGAAACAGGTTTTTGTTGAAAAGTCGGGTTTTAAAAATTGCCCTGATTATTTGAAACTAAGAGATGAAAGGTGAGGGCCTGTGAGGTGGCTCAGCGGCGTACGCACCTGCCCGGCAAGCACGAGGGCCCGAGTTCGACTCCTGGAACCCACATATGAAAAAAGGGCCGGTGATATCGCTCAGCGGCATGGGTGCCCGCTGGCATGCGAGGTCCTGAGGTCGACCCCCGGTACCCACAAAAAAAAAATTTTAAAAATTTAAAAAAGAGATGAAAGGTGAAACCTGTGTGCATAATTTAAAATTTGTGTGTAGCTCTGTGTGACCACATGAAAATGGTAGAAAAGCCCAGTGTGTGCATTACAGTAGTCATTGTGCGATGCTGCTCCGCAGTAAACTGCAGGGCAAGTGCCTCCTCCCCTGGAGAAACCCTGCGGGGGCTGCATGCTGTGAGGGCAGAAAGTAAAGGTGACAGGGACCTCCGTGGAACAAGGCTCCGATTCTGGAAAGGAAGAGCGAGAGAAAGTAGAGGAATGGGTGGCGTATTTTTATATCAAAGGGAAACGGTACTGAAGCAAATCTAGTTAGTGGTGTTGGGGTGTTTTTGTTGGGCGGAACTCTCTTGTGACTGCTACTAGACATGTCATTGAATCACCAGAGCCTCTCTGTTGCTGTCCCCGATCCGTTTGCGCCAAGACAGTGGCCCAGAGGGTTTTCCCTGGACTTTGGCAGTAGTAACAAGCAGGGTCACCCAGGAGTGAATTAAACTAACGTCCTGGAAATTTCTTCATGGCTGTTAGAAACACCCTACTACAACATGAGTCCCAAGCACGCTTCGGAAGATGATGTGTGATAGTAAGACAGGAGGTGCTTGCTTTTTTTTTTTTTTTTTTTGGTGGGTACCGGGGGTCGAACTCAGGACCTCACGCGCCAGCAGGCGCCCGTGCCGCTGAGCGATATCACCAGCCCTTTTTTCATATGTGCATACTGGGAGTCGAACTCAGGACCTCGCGTTTGCCAGGCAGGTGCTTATGCTTCTGAGCCATCTCACCAGCCCAGGAGGTGCTTTCTTGAAAAGCATAGGGGTACATTTTTGACTGGGCTTTTGTAGAAGCCTTTCTGATTGTAATAGAAAGTTCGCTCTGTGCCAGAACAGGCTTCAGGAGAGGGTGCGTACACGGCTCACCAGCATCCACATGGAACCCATCTGAGACTGCTCTGCCTCCAGTGACACTGCTAGAAGCTGGCTTTGGTCCCTGCCCGACACACAGTGGTGTCTGTCCCCTCACTGAGCAGGTCTTGGGTTTCACTCCGAGGGGACCAGCCTGGATACACCCACCTCTAACCAGTTGCTGCTCCGAGGCACAGGTGCCGAGGCTCTGCATGGGTCAAGCACCCTTGTCTGAAGCTGCAGCTGGGAGACCTGGCCGCACTCCCAGCCACACTAGGTGGCCGAAGAAGCTGGGCTATGGTTAAGACAGAAGGCGAGGGGAGCAGATGCCTCCAGATGTAGTGTCCACTTTGTGGTTTAGGATGCGTCTCGCTGTGACCCTGTAGGCGGGTTTGGAGGGGTTGTGCTTTGCCTTTTGGCCATTTTCAGCATCCCTGGCCTCTCTTTCCAGATGCTGGTTACAGCCCCTGCCCCATTTCAGTAGCCAAAAAACGTCTTCAGACACTGCAGGATGTCATTGGACACGGGCACAAAATGCCCAGGCGTGGAACAACCGGTCTAGAATGGTCTCCGAGTTTTAATCACACAGCCCTATTATTAAAGTGTTTGTGCATCTCTCCATGTATAATTATATCACCCTGTTAATTTTATACATGTAAAACCTCCACGCCACAGGGTGTGGTCCTGCACCCCTGTAATCCCAGCACTTGCGGGGCTGAGGCAGGAGGATTGCAGTGAGTTCAAGGCCAGCCTGGGCTACATACTGAGACCCTGTCTCCAAACAAAAAAGAACAGCAACAAAAAATCTACACCAAATATAAGTTCATGGGTGGAGAGTATAGATAAAGTGGAACTTTATTTCTCTGTAATGTTTCCTTTCCGTATGCCAGCGGATTTTCCTGCACGTCTCGTGGAGCATGATGCCCCACTCTGAGGCCGGTGGTCTGGAATATCGCTCTCCAGTCAGCCTAAGTCAGTTCCCCAGCTCTGCGATGCTAGCGCTGTGTCACCAGGGAAGTGAATGTGAGTGAGAGTTTCCTACTGTCTGAGCAGTGGCCACCTGTGCACTCAAATGACTCAGGAGGAGCCTCGTCTAGGACTCAGAGCTTCGAGACCCGCCCTGCCGCCCGTGACCACTCTACTCCAGCTGTGCTTGCAAGAAGAAAGGCTTATCTGCCAACGCTGGCTCCTGAGTGTGCTGGGGGGTCTTACTGTCACTGTAACAGGCCCCGACAGGTCTGGGCTGCAGATCATCGGGCTGAGAATCTGGAAGCTTCTCTGGAGCTGGATGGGATGAGGGCACTGCCGAGGTGCCCAGCCAGCAGGATTTGGGGGGGTTGGGGGGGCAGTGACTTCCTACCCTGGGCCGATCTTGCAGGCTCCTGGAGGACGTGGACAGAGACTGGTGGCTCTGTGGCCTCAGTGTTGAGGAGCTTATGGCCCAGAGAAAGGGAGGGCACCTGGCGCTGCTGCAAGGTCCTGGGAAGGCAGACAGGAACTTGGGGGTGGAGACTCACGGTGAGGGCGGCCACCGTGTACACTGAAGTCCTGGCATTCACCAAGGCTGCTAATGCAGCACACAGCCGGAGGAACCCACGTGAGACAAGGACTGGTAACATCCGGCCCGTCCCCAAGCCCAAAGACCTCAGTGGGAAGGCAGAAAAAGTGACAGAGCAGGCCAAATCTCCCCCAGCCACAGGGCTGAAGGTGGTGTCGGAGGGAGGTGGGCAGTGGGACCACACCCACAAAGCTGAACGTTCTCGGAATCTGTCCTCAATGTTGTCAAGGGACTCAGCATAGCTGAGAGATCTGACGGCAGGGACAGCAGCAGGACAGACTCTGCGCCCTTTCTCCTTGAGGCTCCGGGCTAGCTGGGTCCACACTGCGTGGAGCCGCAGCTGGACACGGCCTCAGCAAAGTGTGTTTACTAGGGCCCAAAGCTGGTGCTCTTTCCGTGCAGAGTTGAGAAATGTCGGGAACATTTTCGCTGCAAAGGGTATAGTTTGTTGTCATCTTCAGTGCTGTGGACCTGAAAATTTTATGAAAAATTATTATGGTTAATTTCTGTGTGTGACACCTGGGCTGAACTCAGGGTCTCAGACAGGCTAAGTACATGCCCCACCCTTAAGATTATAGTTTGAGAAACCTCTGGAAGGCCAGTGTAGATGAGTCAGTATTTTGTCATCTTATTATCCCTTTAGAAAAATGAATGTGTTGTGCATTGTGATTCATAAGTTGTCAAACATATATATATATATATCCATCCCGAGACAAGGTCTCGCTATGTACCCCAGGCTGGCTTTGCACTCATAGTGATCCTCCTGCTTCAGCTTCCTGAGTGCTGGGATTCTGAACATGTGCCACCACTCCCAGCTGAGTTGAAAGATACTTGAAAAGTTCTACTAGGAAATGTTTTAAATTTCAGGAAGGGTCTTCTTTGGAAATGTTAGGTTTTGTTGTTATTGTTTTGTTTTTGGTTTTTTGGATTTTTTTTTTTTTTGTGGGTACCGGGGGTCGACCTCAGGACCTCGCGCGCCAACAGGCACCCGTGCCGCTGAGCGATATCACCGGCCCCTTTTTCGTATGTGGGTTCCGGGAGTCGAACTCGGGCCCTCGCACTTGCAAGGCAGGCGCTTACGCCGCTGAGCCATCTCACCGGCCTCTTTTTTTTTTTTTTTTTGGTGGGTACAGGGGGGACGACCTCAGGACCTCACGCGCCAACAGGCACCCGTGCCGCTGAGCGATATCACCGGCCCCTTTTTCGTATGTGGGTTCCGGGAGTCGAACTCGGGCCTTCGCACTTGCAAGGCAGGCGCTTAAGCCGCTGAGCCGTCTCACCGGCCCACGGTTTTTTGGATTTTTAAGACAGGGTTTTCTGCCTCGCAAGTGCAAGGTCCTGAGTTTGATTCCCCGTTCCAAAAAAAAAAAAAAAAAAGGTCTTGCTATGTAGTTCAGGCTGACCTTGAACTCACAGCGATCCTCTTGCCTCAGCCTTCCAAGTGCTGGGATGACAGGCGTGGGCCATCATGACCACCTTGGGAATGTTAGTTGAATATCAGAACTTGTTCTTTCTTTCTTTCTTTTTTTTTTTTTTTCTTTGTGGGTACCGGGGGTCGACCTCAGGACCTCGCACGCCAGCAGGTGCCCGTGCCACTGAGTGGTATCACCAGCCCTTTTCTCGTATGTGGGTTCCAGGAGTCGAACTCAGGACCTCGCGCTTGCCAGGCAGGCGCTTACGCCGCTGAGCCATCTCACCAGCCCCAGAACTTGTTTTTTCTAATTAAGAGTGTGTAGTGACTCTGCATCTGATACAGCCTAATGACTTAGAAATGTCCTCTGGGCAGTTCGCATCTCAGGATTTTCCTCTGGTGGGTGACGAGGGTGTTGCCTGGTGAGCACAGCTTAGTTTCAGTCCTCTGCTAGGCTGCGGTGTTGAGTGGCAGTGTTGCCCAGCTCTGTTGTCCTGTGCTGTCCGCCCGTCCTTGACATGAGGTGCCCTGCAGCATCCCATTCACTAGGGACAGTGGCGCAGAAGCCCAGTCTCCTCACCACCAGCTCCTTTTCCCCGGTCATTGTGTACAGCATGGTGACCACGGCAGTTAATGACTGTGACCTGCCACCTGCAAAGAGGCCACTTGCTGTCAGTAGGGCAGCTTTGTTGACAAGTTCCCACCAGTCATGGTCCGATCGATGGCACAGATTTGGATGATGGTCTGCCAGAGTGATGAGTGCGGCTGACTTCCGGCCAGAGCAAAGGTGGTTTCCCTGTCCCGGCTTTGAACTCGTTGCCTTGCTGATGGAAGAATTACCTGGAAACTGACACAGAGCTGATATGTGTGTGTCCCCGCACCTCAGTACTGGGGATCAGACCCAGAGCCTTCACACAGAGATCCATCCCTGGTGTTTTCCTTTGTTCTTTATTTTTTGACACGGTCTCACTTAGTTGCCCAGGCTAAGCTCAAACATGCCATCCTCCTGCCTCAGCCTCCTGGAGTGCTGGGATTACAGGCGAGCACCACCACAACCGGCTTAACATTATATTTCCTTTTTTTTTTTTTTTTTTTTAGTGGGTACCAAGAGTCGACCTCAGGACCTTGCACTTGCCTTGCCAGTAAGCGCTTGTGCCGCTGAGCGATATCACCGGCCCTTTTTTTCCTTTATGTGGGTTCCGGAAGTCAACCTCAGGACCTCGTGCTTGCCGGGCAGGCGCTTATGCCGCTGAGCCATCTCACCGGCCCAACATTATATTTCTTAAGCAAGTGGTTAGTATCATAATAGATAAGAGTAATTTATTGTGTGAATAGACATGGGTTACAAAGTTAGTTTTTTGAGTGTTTTGTTGTCTTTTTGGGACAAGGTTTCGCTATGTAGTTCAGGCTGGCCTTGAACACACTTTGTAGCCCAGGCTGGCCTAGAACTCAAGGTGATCCTCCTGCCTCAGCCTCCCGAGTGCTGGGATTACAGGTGTGTACTCACCTGACAAAGTTAGTTTTTTTTACCTCCTTTTTAAAACGCTCCTCACGATGTCCTGTGTCTTAGTTACTTTTCTTATTGCTTAGATAAAATACCCACCACCCAAAGGTAAAGAGGGAAAGGTTTATTTACCTCTACAGTCTGTAGAGGTTTCAGTCCATAATCAGCTGGTTCCAAGGCAGGGTGGCACATGGCAGAGGGGCAACCATACATGGCTGCAGAAGACAGCAAAAGCAACAAGGGAGGGAGAGAGAATGGACAAGCTTCTTTCCGTCCCTTATAGTGTATGCAGGCTACCCGCCCTAGGGCAGGTGTAGCACTCACAGCCCCAATCCCAGCATTATACTGCAAAATCAGTCAATCACTCTAGATTCAGCTACCTCGGAAAAAGCCCCATCTAAAACCTCACGAGGCGCTGGAGGGACATCAAGACCCAAACCGTAACATCTTGTTTCTTTCTTTTTTTTTTTTTTTTTTGGTGGGTACCAGGGAGTCGACCTCAGGACCTCGCGCGCCAGCAGGCGCCCGTGCCACTGAGCTATATCACCGGCCCCTTTTTTCGTATGTGGGTTCCGGGAGTCGAACTCGGGCCCTTGCGCTTGCCAGGCAGGCACTTACGCCGCTGAGCCATCTCACCGGCCCAACATCTTGTTTCTTTATATGCATTCTGCTGCTCATCGCAGATCATGCCAGCTGGTGTTAAGTAAGGCTCTCAATTTCTTTTCCTTCTCCTTCTTCTTCTCCTTCTCCTTCTCCTTCTCCTTCTTCTTCTCCTTCTTCTCCTTCTCCTTCTTCTCCTTCTTCTCCTTCTCCTTCTTCTCCTTCTTCTCCTTCTTCTCCTTCTTTTTTTTTTTTCCTTTTTTGGTTTTTGGTTTTGTGAGATGGGGTCTTGCTATGCAGTTCAGGCTGTCCTTGACCTCACTATGTAGCCCAGGCTGGCTTCAAACTTAGGGCAATCCTCCTGCCTCAGCCTCCCTGGTGCTGGGATTATAGGCATGTGCCACCACACCCTGCTTCCCAATTTCTTCTTGATTATAGGTTTCCTACTGAAGTTTAAAAGACCTGAATATCAGCAATTTTCCATTCTTTGAGTGTTAAATTAGCTTACTAAACCAAGTATAACTCTCTATATGCAGCAATTGCTGTCTTTCTGTAACACTCCAAAAGCGAATCCCTTGGGATGGTGGAGATAACCTAGGCTTTGGAGACAGACAGAGCATCTGGATTTGGGTTTTGGTGTGTACACTTTGTCATTTTGAGACTTTGAAAAAGTACAGCTAGCCCTCATTTAATGATGTACTGTACTTGATTAATGACTGGTTGGACTTAGGACCCAGTGCGCTGCTCAGACTTAAGTCCCGCTGCTCAGACTTAAACCTAGCCTTTTTTGTTTTTTGTACAGCTCTGTACACCTTGCTGATAGATCCTCAGTGTCTTGTTTTGTACGATACACCTTGCAAGTGTGGCACTGTAATTTTTGCTGATTGTGCTGTGCAGTACTGCTTTCCGTTACACATTACAGTGCTGCATGTAAAAGTTGTGCGAACAAAAGCAAAGTCATCAAGTTGGAGTTTCCTTGGACCATTTTTTCTGAATATTGTAAAGTATGTACTAATACAATTCCTCATTTAGTAACTAATTCATTTAAGTCGAAGGACCGGAAGTCGGTCCTTAAAAGAGGAATGTCTGTAACCTCAGTGAAACCTCCCAGTTCTAATTCTAACTCCCTGCGTTGCTTTTGTGATCGATGGGCTTTGGCTAACAGTTCAAAAACCACTGTCCAGTAGATAAACCGCTCACTTGGGGTATATTGTGATTTGAAAGCAGATTTACCTGTTTCTCCCCTTCCCGTTGGTTCATGTCTGTCTGTTCTGCATGCAGACTCCCTGCTGTCCGTCGGGCCTGACAGTGGACCCCACCTCAGGAGCGCCTGAGAGTTGGGTGCTGGTCACGGAGCAGCAGGTCAGCTCCTGGCATTCGAAGTGCTGTTTTTAAGCAACTCGCTTCCCGGGCTCAGCTGTGACGCTGCTGCTCACGCTGTGGGACTCCAGCATCTCTTTTAAATTCTGCTTGGAGACTTTAATTCATTCGTTACCTCAGGCCTGTGGGCGGTGCTGGCTTTGCTTCTGCATTTCCAACACTGGCATCCAGTGGTGTGGACAAGCTGGGATAAATACTCTGCAAGGCCAGCCGCTGCTTCTGTTCTTCCCTTTCCTGGCTACAGCTGCCAGTACCGGGTTGTGTCGATTGAACTCCTGTGTGCCAGGCGCTGCACTCTCGCTAAGTGCAGGGACGGATGGACACACAGATGGATGGAGCCCCTCCAAGGGCTCCGGTCTGGTGCGAGGTGGCAGGCTATAGGTCAGGAGCAAGTGCTCCTGTCCACACCTTTAGATGCCGTGACAGCCATCCTCAGGGGTCTCCGATGAATAACCCTGGCTGAGCAAGGGTCTTCATCCTGGTGTCAGGGACGCAGAGGTGAGGTCCTGACCTCAAGGACCCACCTTGCTGTTTTCCGTCACGTCCCTGGCCATGTGGATGGTGACATTGGAGGGAGGGTATGTGACACATAACTAAGCATCAAACGTGATTTTATGGCTAATGTTGTGTAAGAGAAGACAGAAGTAGGCTTTTTAGGCTAACTAATTGAGTTGTCTTAAAGAAAACTGTTTAGTAAGATTGTAGCTTTGCCCACGCGTTGTGAAAGGTAGTGAGGCAGACATAGGTGAACGGCGCGCTGTATGAGGAAACACAGTAAGCTTTGATTTTCAGTGCAGTCCCAATTAGACTTTTTTTTTTTTATGTGGGTACTGGGAGTCAAACTCAGGACCTCGCACTTGCCAGGCAGGCGCTTATGCCGCTGAGCTATATCGCCGGCCCCCCAATTAGACTTTAATAAAGGTCCATGCTGTATGCATGGCTTTTCCAGACAGTGGCATTACCTGAATGTTTGGCTAGGGTGTGCAAAGTTGCATTTCTAGAACATCCACTGCAGCATGACGGGGAGATCGGAAATGACATGACATCCAGCGGGAGGAAACTGCCTTGTGCACACACACAGAGGGACAGTGTGACACTGCCACCTGGGGGTTGGGGCATCTGTACTGACACAGAAGCACACGGTGACATACTTATCTCTCTACTTCTGGAATTTTACCTTTTGGTATTTTTTTTTTCACACCTCCCTGTGGTCTGAGTGTTACTAAGTGAACCTGTGTCCCTTCTTGCGCTCTGCTGTCTGGAGAATTGAGTCACCGTCCTGACCCGTGGTGTCCTGTCGCGCAGGTGTGGGGGCACAGTCGGTGCTATCTTCACGTGTCCACTGGAAGTCATCAAGACCAGGCTGCAGTCCTCGCGGCTGGCTCTGCGGACCGTCTATTACCCCCAGGTTCACCTGGGGACCATCAGTGGGGCCGGGGTGGTGAGACCAGCCTCCGTGACGCCTGGCCTCTTGCAGCTCCTCAAGTAAGTTCAGCCTCGTCCTGTCCCTGCCGCTGCTCGCCCCGCCCCGCTCGGCACAGCCAAGGCCCCCAAGGCCTCCGCACAGGGTGTTCTGTTTGCTCAGGGGGCAGAGGGCAAACTGAAGAGCAAGGCTTCTTCCCAGCACCTTTGCACCCGACCTCAGGCCCGGGCAGAGGAGTCCGGCTGTGTGCATGACCATCGTTCAGGGACAGCTGAGTAAACTGAACTGCACAGCAAACCCAGAACCTGTGTCGCAGTTCTTGCTCAAATCTTTGAGGGATAAAAAGAGAATAAGGAGTGGTAGAGTAAAATTTTTTTAATTGTATAAGACAAGGGTTGTGACCACTTTAGGAGGAAGTAATATGGAAAGGAAATGTGTTTTTTACTTTTTATTTTTCTTTGGAAATAATTTAAATTCATGGGAAAGTTTTCTGCTTTATACCTAGGCTGCCTTCCCATTTTATTATTATTATTTTTTTTTTTTTATGAGGGTACCGGAAGTCGAACTCAGGACCTAGCACTTGCCAGGCAGGCGCTTATGCCGCTAAGCTAGCTCACCGGCCCCCATTTTATTACTTTTACTGCAGGAAAAATATCTCGTTTTGCTTACAAAATAGCTCAGTATTCCTAAGTTAAGTTTAGCCTATCAGTCTTTAAGCTGAAATCAAAATACAAATATTCGGAAGAGTAGCCGGGCACAATAGCACATGCCTGTAAACACAGCAGTGAGTGAGGCTCACGTGGGAGAATCACAAGTTTGAGTCCTGCCCAGGCAATTTAGTGAGATCCTGTCTCAAAGCCAGGAGCCAGGTGGGCACGCCTGTGATCCCAGCGCTCAGGAGGTCAGCAGTGGGATCTCTGAGTTCAAGGCCAGCCTGAATGGCATAGTGAGACCCCATCTCAAAAAACAAAACAAGGGCCGGTAAAATAAAATAAAAGTATGTAATAGAAAGGGGCAGGGACATGGGTCAGTGGTGGAGTGCTCCTGAGTTCCGTCCCTGGTACCACATCAAAATTTCAGAATTCGGGGAGCCGGTGAGATGGCTCAGCGGCATAAGCGCCTGCCTGGCAAGTGCGAGGGCCCGAGTTCGACTCCCGGAACCCACATATGAAAAAAGGGCCGGTGATATCACTCAGCGGCACGGGCACCTGCTGGCGCGCAAGGTCCTGAGGTCGACCCCCGGTACCCACAAAAAAAAAAAAAAAAAAATTTCAGAATTCAGAAGAGCACTGGACTTAGCTGAGGACCTACTTTAAAAGGGATGCTTAATAAATAATAGAATTCAGCTCAGCACGGTACTCAGGCTGAAATGTTCCCTTGGAAAGATGTGTTCAGGAAAGATGCTGCATCCCTGGACACAAAGCTGAGAACAGTTAGGAAGAGAAATGGCGCGCGGAGATGCCCTGTCCTGGGAACCACGCACTCAGTGGTGACGAAGAGAAGTGGGGTGAGGTTATTGTAGGTGCGCTTTTCCCATGAGCACGCACACCGTGAGCATACACACAGGAGGGTTAGCAGTGTGGTGGGCATGCCGGGCTGCTGGTACCAGGTTCCACATGAGAATTGGAGTTCACTTGAGAAAGGGAGGCTTCAGGAGAGTACCAGGGGACACGCTTTTGAAGTGAAACACTAAGGGGGTGCGGGAGACCCAGAATCAGGAGGGGAGGGATAGGCGCGGGAAATGTAGACGCTGGAAGCTGTGGAAGGAGCTCAGACTGGCCTCAAATTCAAGGCAGTCCTCCTGCCTCAGCCTCCCGAGTGCTGGGATGACAGGCATGTGCCACCAGGCCAGATTTAGAAAGATTACTTTTACATAGTACTATGTATTTCTTGGGTTTTTCACAACAACCTCAAGAGATCAGCCCTGAGGTCTGCTGTTAGCGCTGCTCAGATTAGAAGGACAGAGTGTACCAAAGTCATGCTGGATGCATGGCTGACTTATTTCTAAGGAGGATTTGGAGCAGCCAAGAATAAGGTAATTTTAAAACACCACCGGAGTAGCCCGGAATGGAGGCTGAGCTGCTGCACCTTTCTGGTGTCTGTGTGGAGACACGGGGCTCCTGGACCGGCCTCCCCACGGCTGTTCGGTGTCCTTTGCTGTGTCTGCTGTGGGAGGGTCCCGGGCTCAGCCGCGCACTCCTCAGCGACAGCCACTCCCCCGGTGATGGCACTTACCCGGAGGCCGCAGACAGCCCTGTGTGTAATGGCTTCTGTCTTCACCTGTGTGACGGCGCAGCCACACAGACCAGCACAAAGCACACCCTAGCCCTGCCGCTCCCGTCGTCCCAGCTCAGCAGCTCACAGCCAGTCAGAGCCAGGGCCTTGGGGTCCCCTGGTCTTCAGCAATCTGAGGGTTCTGCCTTCAGAGTCAACGCGGAAGCTAGCCCTCCTCCCCGCCCCTCCTGCTGCTGTCCTCATGGATGCGTCTGTGTCACCCCTGTGTCCCTGCATACCAGGTCCCTCGCTGGCTGAACAAATGTGGGCAGGGCTGTAGGCAGGGCATAGAAAGGGCTCAACAGCACCACAGACACACACACGCAAGCGCACATAAATAAGTTTTGGCTGCTGTCCCCATAGGATGCGCTTTCTGTGCTTTTGGTGGGGTGGTGAGGCAGGGTCTCACTCTGTAGTTCAGGCTGGCCTTGAACTCACTGCATAGCCCGGGCTGGCCTCCAACACACAGTAATCTTCCTGCCTCAGCTTCCTGAGTGCTGGCCTCACAGGCGTGCATCACCACACCCAGCTTTCTGTGCTTTTTACACATGAGGTTGTGACTGAGTTTCTTGGTGGCTAAGGCAAAGGGACTCACTTGTTATCCATTTCTCGTGTAGAAAGCACCCCGGCCTTGAGGGACACGTGTGCTTCCTCCTGTGGCTGAGCTGAGAGCAGGGCCCTGCCCCTCACCCGGCCTGTGCCGTCAGCCCCTGGCCAGGGCAGCAGCGAAGGTCTGCAGAGAGGCCCTACGTGTGGACGCCACACAGGCCGAAAACCAGGCCCTCCCTCTACTGCAGAGCCCATCGCAGCTTCTGTCCACATTTATACAATAAAAGCCTGGAGCCAGGCGTAGTGGCTTACCCCTGTGACCTCAACGCTTGGGAGGCTGAGGCAGGAGGATCGCATGAGTTTGAGACCAGCCTAGGCTACACAGCAAGTTCAAATCCAGCCTGAACTACATAGTGAGACCCTGTCTCAAAAAAAAAAAAAAAAAAGGGGCCGGTGAGACGGCTCAGCGGCTTAAGCGCCTGCCTTGCAAGCGCGAAGGCCCGAGTTCGACTCCCAGATCCCACATACGAAAAAGGGGCCGGTGATATCGCTCAGCGGCACGGGTGCCTGTTGGCGCGCGAGGTCCTGAGGTCGTCCCCCCGGTACCCACAAAAAAAAAAAAAAAAAAAAGTAAAAAAAAAAAAAGCCCAGTAATCTCTCTAAATCTCAGCTGCTTGTTTCTGGCCTTACTCTTTCAGGAAGTGCTGCTTTAAGAGATTTGTCAGACGGAATTTATTTACAGGAAGTTTATTTTCAAAATGTAAATCATTGTGTGCCAGTGTCTAGGACTAAGTGGTTAGAGAAGAAATATTCTCTATTATCCTTTGAATATTGTAGGTAAAAAGAAAAAAAGACAAGACGTTAGATTCAGGCTTTCACTATTTGGCTGACCAGAAGGTCTTTTTTTTTTCTGGTACCGGGAATCAAACTCAGAACCTTACAGTTGCCAGGCAGGCGCTTGTTCCACTGAGCTATATCCCCGGCCGAGGCTCTCACTATTAAATTTACAAGAATAATAATGTTAGTTTCCGGCATCTGCTTTTTTTTTTTTTTTTTTTTTTTTTTGTCTTTTTGAGACAGGGTTTCACTATGCAGTTCACTATGCTGACCTTGAACTCACTATGCAGCCCAGGCTGGCCTCAAACTTGCAGCAACCCTGCTGCCTCAGCCTCCTGAGTGCTGGGACTACAGGCATATACCACCATGCCCAGAAACATTTGTCCGTTTTATTTTATTTTATTATATTTATCTATTTATTTATTTTGTCTTTTTGAGACAGGGTCTCACTCTGCAGTTCAGGCTGACCTTGAACTCACTTTGTAGCCCAGGCTGGCCTTGAACTCACGGCAATCCACCATGCCTAGCTCAGGGCATCTGCTTTTTTTTTTTGTGGGTACCGGGGGTCAAAGTCAGGACCTCGCGTGCCAGCAGGCGCCCATGCCGCTGGGTGATATCACTGGCCCTTTTCTCGTATGTGGGTACCGGGAGTCGAACTCAGGACCTCGCACTTGCCAGGCAGGCACTTATGCCGCTGAGCCATCTCACCAGCCCCAGGGCATCTGCTTTTTTAAAAAGTCTTTCAGTTAAATGTTTTTTTCAACAGAGCTCCTGTTTTCTGAACTACTGAGGCATAAAGTGTATTTGCTTTTCCGAGTTCTCTCTAATGTGAGATGTACTGTGTGTGTTTGTGAGCCAGCCTGTATCTTTGAAAACCTACCGTGTGCAGATGAACTGCTGGTCTTGGCTCAGTCGCCAGTCTGCATGTTGTGACCCACATCTAGTGAGGAAATAGAAATGAAGCTCACACCCCAGCCTCTCTCCCAGGTGCCATTGGACGTGACTAGGAAAGTGAGTGTGGCCCTCCCGTGCTGTCCCTAGGCCGAGGGAACCATTGTAGCAGGAGCTGGAGCCGGGCTGTTCCCAAGGAGAGCTGTAAACAGCCAGCTAGGTTAGGGTCTGGATTATGTAACAGATTGACTCTGTGCCAGCACTTAATAAGATGTGTAGCCGTGGCGACTGTCCTTCCTCAGTTCACGGAGTCACTTGAGGACACGCACTGCCAGCTGTATTATGGATGAGACACTCTGGCGTCCTGGGCCCGAGATTCCCGTGCTCGTGTCCAGGCGGCTTCCAGGGCTGCACAGCACGCAGTACAAGGTGAAGTCGCTTCAGATTGTGGAGGGAAGTGCTTGTTCAGAGAGCGTGGCCTTTCGAAAACACTTTAGAGCTGGGGATGTGGCCCAGTGGTAGAGCTGTCGTCTTGCATGCACAAAGCCCTGAGTTCGATCCCTAGCACCACACACAAAAAAAACACTGCTTTGAGAAAGATGGTAAACGTATTTTAACTTGAAAACATCCAATTCTCACGCCTGTGTTGAGAGCCAGATGGCTTGTTTTGGGCCAGTGGAATATTCACTGCAGCTCTAGGAATTTCATTTTGAAGTCTCTCGTTTATGGAACCCCAAGAGTTGTATTTACTCTAACTCCTGCTTCTTATTAATCTCATGGGTTTAAATCATGATCCTAGAGTTATTATCACCTGTAGTAAGATTTTTTTAAAAAGAACTTTGTTTTGCTTTGTTTTTTGCTGTTTGAGATAGTCTTGCTAAGTTGTCTAAGCTGGGCTCAAACTTGGGATCCTCTTGCCTTAGCCTTCTGAAGTGCTGGAATTCCCAACGTGTGCTGTCATGCCCCATTAAGAAACTTCATATCATTGCACTATACTACTTTTTAACTATCTTACAATCTATTTTCTGATTGTATCACTGATCTGTTAAAAGCAACTGATTTAATCCAGGCTACTCAGGAGGCCGAGACAGGAGGATCACTTGAGCCCAGAAGTTCCAGGCCAACCTGGACATCATAGGGAGACCTCATCTCTTAGGGGAGGAAAAGAAAGCATACAGTTCAGTCGTTTTCAGTATGTTCACAGGGTTTGTGCAGCTGTTGCCACAATTTAATTTAGAACATGTTCATCCCCACGAAAGAAACACTCTCGCTTCGCCTGTGGCAGTGATGCCCAGCCCTGGCTGCAGTCGTAGACAGTCACAGTAGTTTGCCCTCTGTCTCTAGATTCGCCTCTTCTCCACGTTTCATCTAAGTAAGATCATATGTGCGGCTTCTCGTGTCTGGCTTTTTTCACTTAACCTGCTTTTTTTCAGGTTCCTCCTTATACCATGTATCAGTACTTCCTCCTATTTATTGTTCCGTTGTATGGTTATTTTAAAGTAATTGCTTTGACCTTCCCCAGATACAATGGGAAAAAAGGAAATGTCCACTGCCCTTGTAGAGAGATAGGCTCTCTTGTGTGCATGTGCCAGAGTTACATCCCTTCGTTGTTTGGCCAGAGAATCAGTCTGGGCCACACATTTGGAGTGTCTTGGGCTCACTTAAGAGTGCCTATGGCCAGGCGTGGCGGTGAAGCCCTGTAATCTCAACACTCAGGAGGCTGAGGCAGGAGGATTACCTTGAGTTCGAGGTTAGCTTGAGTTTAGTGAGTTCAAGGTCAGCCTGGACTATAGTGGGATCCTGTCTCAAAAAAACAAAACAAAAGTGACTGGGTTTATACCTGCCAGTAAGGAAAAGATCTTATAATTAGAAAAGACAGTTGCTAATATTTTGGAGTAATTTTTAGCATAAATGGAACAGGGGTCTAGCTAACTATTTAAAATTATAGTGGCTTTATTGAGATTCACATGCCATAAAATTCATTGTGTTAAAGTATAGAGTTTTAGCATATTCAGAGTTAGTGACCATCACCTCTAATTCCAGCACATTTTCATTGTCCCCCAAAAGAAATGTGTATCCATTAGTAATTGTTCCCTGTTTTCCCTCCAGTCCCTCGGAACTGCAAATCTAGATCATGTCTCTGTAGATAAGTGTTCTCTTCCTTTTGGTGCTATTGTAAATGGAACTGGTTTTTATTTGTTTGGATTTTTTTTTTTTTTTTTTTCTTTCCCCATATGAGGTGTTACTGTGCTGCTTAGGCTGGCCTTGAACTCCTGGGCTCAAGGCGTCCTCCTGCTTCAGCCTCCCAAATAGCTGGGACTAAAGACATGTGCCCCACATGGAATTATTTTTTCAGTTCAGATTGGTTGTTGCTACTGTGTAGAAATACTCTTCAGTTTTTTTTTTTTTTTTTTTTGTGGGTACCGGGGGGTCGACCTCAGGACCTCGCGCGCCAGCAGGCACCCGTGCCGCTGAGCGATATCACCGGCCCATTTTTCGTATGTGGGATCCGAGAGTCGAACTCGGGCCCTTGCGCTTGCCAGGCAGGCGCTTATGCCGCTGAGCCATCTCACCGGCCCACTCTTCAGTTTTATATATGGATCTTGCAGGGCTTACTATAGGAGTTTGTAAGTGAATTCCTCTGTATTTCAACATAAGATCATTCTGTGTATGAATAGAGACAGTTTTCCTTTCTAACTGAGATACTATTTTCTTGTCTAATTCCTAGCCTGCTTTTTTTTTTTTTTTTTTTTTGAGTCAGGGTCTCACTGTGTAGTTCAGGCTGGCCTTGAACTTGCAGCAATCCTCCTGCCTCAGCGTCCCAAGTGCTGGGATTACAGGTGTGCACCCATGCCCGATCTAGTCTGCCACTTCTTAGGAAAGCTCTTAAAGGTATAAATAGTCTTTATTTCAAACAATTGAAATATATTATGAACATTCAGAAATTAGGAGAAGGGAAGCTATGATTCAAAGTTGCACATTTAGGGAACCCAGAGTATGAAATGTTGCATAGTGGTCTGAGGAAGGAGAGAAAGCTGTCAATAGAAAAGGTTAACATGACCAGTACGCCGTGGACTGAACATGAACGTCACCTCTCTTGCACCAAAAATTTCTGCTTGGTTTTGGAAACTTTTTCTCCATGGGAAAGTGGAAGTGATAGAAAGTTAGCAGGATTCCCTTTGCTATTAGCGTTATAGGAACCTCTTCAGCATACTTTTTAACCTGACCTCCAGAGTCATCATGAAGGTTAAAGATGAACTAGTTGTGATTATTTGTGAGCTGGATTAGCTTATAATACTGTCAGATGGAAGGTATTAGTTCCCAATAAAGAAAAAGTCTCAATAAGAAATGGAGGCTAAACTAGAAACCCTAGTAAAGCAATGTAAAGTTTATTGGCTACCAATGGAAAACTGAGCCATTGGAAAGAACAAATTTACCAACCTGAAGAACTTCTATGTTGGAGTGGGCAACTTGTTATACAACCATATTAGGATTTTTCTGGGTCCATTTAATAAAAAAAAACATTTTTAACTTTCAAGCATGCTGATAAAGTTATGGAGAAATTAGAACTCTTGTGTGTTGCTGGTAGAAATGTCTGATAATGCCTGTGGAAAATGGTAGGGCAGTTCCTCAAAAAATTAAACAATGATCACGTGATCAAGCAATCCTACTTCTCAGAATATACGTCAAAGAATTAAAAGCAGGGACTCAAACAGATACTGTGTTTGTACACCCAAGTTCATAGCAGTGTTGTTCACGCTAGCCGGAAGTTGGAAGCAACTCAAGCACCTACTGATGGACGAATAGATAAATAAAGTACCCGTTGATGGGCGGGTGGGATAGACAGCACTGCGGTGTCATTCCACCTTTGAAAAGAAGGGGATTCCGACACGTGAACCTTGCACCGTGCTGAGTGAAATGAGCCAGGCGTGAAAAGGACGGAGTGTGAGTCCACTGATACCAGGTGTCTGGAATAGGCGAATGCACAGAGATGACCTCTAGACCGGTGCTGCCACAGGCGCGGGGAAAGGGAATGTTCCCGGGGACATTTCCTGCTGGAGAAAGTGAGGTTCTGAGGCAGATGGTGGTGCCAGTTACACAGCAGTGGCGATGTCCCTAAAGTGGTACACACCTGCGCCTGTACCAGTGGTGGTGCACACCTGCAGTTCCAACACTCAGGAGGCTGAGGCAAGAGGATCGCAAATTCAGGGCCAGCCTGGGTTACGAAGAGTGTTCCAGGCCAGCCTGATCTGTCTTCAAAAAAAAAAATGTTAAAATGGTAAACTTTAGGCTATGTAAAAAGTTAAAAAAGAAAAATGAGTCATGGTATCACCTTTGGGTTTGAGATACCAAGTTTTGGGTTTAAATAACTTGAAACTTCCTAGGCCTTTCTATTCCTTATTTCCCTTTTTAGGGCTCTGTTACAACAGGTAAAGATCTGGAAGGTAGGATTGTTATAAATAAGCTGTAAATCCAAAAGAAATGGCATCCAAAGAAATCAGTGAACCTGTTTCTCATTGAATCTTTTTTTTTTTTTTTTTTTTTGTGGGTACCGGGGGGACGACCTCAGGACCTCGCGCGCCAACAGGCGCCCGTGCCACTGAGCGATATCACCGGCCCCTTTTTCGTATGTGGGATCCGGGAGTCGAACTCGGGCCCTCGCGCTTGCAGGGCAGGCGCTTACGCCGCTGAGCCATCTCACCGGCCCTCATTGAATCTTTTTATAACTGAGGACATTGTAGTGCCCACTGCTCATCCTGCCCTAATAGGATTGCAGGGTGTAGACAAGCCCTGAACATCTCACTTCTGCTTGGAGAAAGGAAAAGGCTTGTTGAAATTTGTCTAACGAGTGGTTTCGCAGCACGCTTTTCCTCTGTGTTAATGAACAGTGTTCTCCAGCCCTCTGGCCGTGTGCTGCCATGGGATGGGAAAGAGTCTGGGGTCCCTTAAACACTGTGTTTCAAGTGATCTGAGGTTGTCGCCTCATGGTGGGAGGTAGGCCTTGCTCGAGGGGTTTAAAGGTGTATCTTTTCTTATCATTCAGGTCGATCCTGGAGAAGGAGGGACCAAAGTCACTTTTTAGAGGCTTGGGTCCAAACTTGGTTGGAGTTGCACCCTCAAGGTAAGCTTGAGCCTGCGGGGCAGTGCGGGGCCTTTGTTTCTCTGAGTGGATCTGCCTATGTATTTCCGGCATGGAGGCAGAGTGATTAGCTGAGGGTGTGTTTCTAGTGTGTTGGAGATAGAGATTCTGGCTGCGTTATGAAGCATGCAAATGAATCTGCTGCCATCACCTGTGATATCTGAAAAAGAGTTTGCTACCCTAAGTGTGGTGCGTGGTCAGCGTCACGTGTTACGTAGACATGTTAGAGCAGGCTGGGGGCACACCCAGACCCGCACAACTGTGTGCACTTGGAAACGCTGATCCTAGGGTTATAAAGGTTTCCGGGTTTTACTGCCTGTAAAACAACATCCTTTTTTTTTTTTAAGCCTTAATTCTCCTTAAAGCCTGTTTGAATATATAGAGCTGCACTGTCCGAGTACAGTAGCTGCTAGTCACGTGCACCTGTCTTTTTAAAGTTTTAAGTTAATAAAAATTAAAGATTCAGTTCGTCAGTCTCACCAGCCAGGTTTGAGTTACTTCTATTCACCTGCAGCTGGTGATTCCGCATCGGAGCACTGGACACGGTGACAGTTTATCCCACCTGTCCGGAAGGCGCTTGCTCAGTGCTGGAGTCAGGCAGCACTTCGTTCCGTAAATAGAATGTGTTCTGGTGGACTGAGCAGGAGCAGTTGGTTTTGTAAAGAGAGAAGGAATGAGAAGCATAAACAGCGATCAGAAAGTACTTTGGACATTTCAGAGTTACTTTCCCGGAGAGGAGCAAGCAGGGAGGCGGAGCGAGAGAAAGCCTCTGGCTCGCCCCAGGTCACCTATCCATAGAGCGAAGCAGGCGAACTTCACTGTAGGTTATCCTGCCAATGGGGAAGCCATTATTTCTCTAATCCTGATTTCTTTGTTTTTGTTGTTTGTTTTGTTTTTTGAGACAGAGTCTCGCTGTGTGGTTCAAGCTTGCAGGATTGATCCCAAGTGCAACCTCCTGGCTTAATCCCGATTTCTTAAAAAGCTTAGATAACAAAGTAGCACGCGTGACTCCCTTGTTTTGGTCTGGTCCATCGGGACCTAGGACAGGAGCTTGGCGCAAAACAAAGGCCTTTTCCAGGTTGGGTCAACAGTAGTCCAGCTCCCGTGATGAGCAGGGAAGTCTGTGATTGCTGCATTGGCCAGCAGCGAGAAGGATCCTTCGCTATTGCAGCAGGGAACTCCAGGCAGCCCCAATGTGAGGGAGGACAGAGGGGAAAGCCTGGAGGCCAGGGGTGCCGGAGCCCTGCACACTGGCCGCTGTGAGCCTGCATCGTCAGAAACAGTTCAAATGATATTTGACACTTTTTTGGTGGAAGGCAGAACAAGTGTGACATGTTTTAGAAATTTACGAATGTTAGGGTACAGTATATGTTGATGCCTAAAGGAGTAGCACTTACCCAGAACGAAGACTGTAAGAGGACCTTGCATATGTTTTGCCCAAATCTCATTTTCCTCGTTTACACTGGACACTTTGGTCACCGCTGACTAATTTCTGCATGGGTGACTAGCGTTTGCTGATGGCGCCCGTGGCAGGTGTGGGGGAGGCCACGCGTGGTTCTGTGCTGGCTCCTTCCCCACGTGACCGCCCAGATTCCTTTCCTAGCTCTCTCGGAGGTTGCCTCGGAGGTTGCAGAGGGATGTATGTATTTGACGCTGCCACAATGATTTCTTTATAGCGGTCTCTCTTTGTTCTAACAGGGCTGTGTACTTTGCATGTTACTCCAAAGCCAAAGAGCAATTTAATGACATTTTCGTGCCTAACAGCAATATTGTGCATATTTTCTCCGCTGGTTCTGCAGGTATGTTACCCTAACGGGTGCTGTTTCTTCTCAAAGCACACTTTGTTCTTTCTCCCAGGCATTAGATATTAGCTCCCTGCTTCTTTTGCACCTAAAATCATTTCTCAAAAGCTTTGTGGGCCGGTGAGATGGCTCAGCGGCTTAAGCGCCTGCCCGGCAAGTGCGAGGGCCTGAGTTCGACTCCCGGAACCCACATACAAAAAAGGGGCCGGTGATATCGCTCAGCGGCATGGGCGCGCAGGCGCCCAAGGTCCTGAGGTCGACCCCCGGTACCCACAAAAAAAAAAGAAAAAACGCTTTGTTAGAATTGATACAATGGGAGTATTCCAGCAATTTGTAACTTGGTTTCATTTTCTGTGACCACTCAGACTTTTTATTCTCCCTCCCAGTTTATTTGTATATTCTGCATGCTACCAATCAGTGTTGTGCTGCTTTTTTTTTTTTTTTTTTTTTTTTGAGACAGGGTCTCACTATGTAGTCCACGCTGGCTGTGAACTCTGTATATCTCAGGCTGGCCTTGAACTCCTGGCGGTCGTCCTGCCTCAGCCTCCCAAGTGCTGGGATTACAGGCGTGCGCCACCACGCCTGGCATAGTGTTGTGCTTCTTTTAAAAGAATATTAATGTTTTTCATGTCTTTCTGCTTTCTCCACTAAGTTATTTTCTAAAATCAGAGCTGCTTTCTTTGTGTCTCCTGCCCACCTCATGTCAGGTGGGCACATCTAACAGCTGGTTGCACAGCGAGGTTCAGGGACCGCAGGGGGCTCCCCAGAGGGCCAGTCATCCCGCTCACCGCCCAGCCCAAGTCAGGACCTCCCCGGGAGGCTCGCAGGGAGGTGGACTCGCAGACTGACAAGAAAAAGAAGGCTCCGTCTCTGTGCAGAGGTTTATGTGCATTAGAGTCAAAAGGCACTGTAAAGAGTTTAAATGAGCGTTTTAGAAAAATCTCCACCTTCCGCCAGACTGTAAGGTGTATACCCCAGTTTTATCTGCCTTTGTTATTCTCAAAATTACCAGCAAGCCAGCTGTAGTTATAGTTTGATTTTCTAGACCTTGAATAGAAAATCACGTTAAGCAGAACTGTTTCACACAAGAAAGAAATTTCATTTAATACATTCACTCTAACGAGGACACGTAGCATCCCAAAACAGGTCGATCATCACTGAAGCTATTAACCTGTTTTATAACTTACAAAATTAACGTAGAAGAACTGTGGGTAAGTAAAGCAGACTTTGAGGGAGCTTTTTAAGCCAGTGCCTTCCTGGTGCCCCGTTCACCGGCTTACCCGGGCCTCTGGAGGCAAAAGGCATCACAGGAGAGTCAGGCTTCTGCCTCGGCACTGCCATCTTGGGCCGCTCGGAAACAATTAGCAACGTGGAGGTGCAGAAGGGTTAGCAAACGGTGGATCCTGCATTATACAGAGCAGTCGTAAAACATCACGTTCCTGAAATACAGGTTCAGATTTTTAAGTTTCTAAGTCTGAATTCAGGTGAATGGACATTTAATTCCTTTACTCCAGGTTAGATGTATGGTAACTTTTGGAATAAATCAGTAAGTTCTGAGAACAATTTATTTCTGGATCTGCAGCTTGTAAATTGAGTTTTTAGACAATTCTTCCCTGAGATTGACAGAAACACCAACAGCACCACCTAGAGGTTGAAAGACCGGCCAAGGCTTGTGGAACTTGAGTGGTTTCTTTGGGATCCACCAGTAGCAGTGGGTGTTACATTTCAGGGATGCATAGCTTCCGTGTGCAGCATGAGCGTGTACCTGCTTCCTGCCATGCATCTCCGCTAAGCCACTGGACTCCTGACTTCAGAGTTTATCGTGTGGTGTAGACAACTTTAATAAACACCAACCGTTGTTCACTGATGACTTTTTCTGGTGTTTTTCTCTTCCAGCTTTTGTCACAAATTCCTTAATGAACCCTATATGGATGGTCAAGACCCGGATGCAGCTAGAGCGGAAGTAAGTTACTAATTGCTCCTTCCTCAGTGTAAGAGTCCCTGGGAATTTTTTTGTTCCCCCATTTGTAGCCATGCAGTGAGGCATGGGAGTCCTTAGCCATTCCCTCTACTTTTTTCCTCAGTCTAAGAATGCAGTACACAAAAATTGCTTGCATCTTTTTTTTTTTTTGAGACAGGGTCTCACTATGTAGTTTAGGCTGTCCAGACTGGCCTTGAACTTACAGTGATTCTCCTGCCTCAGCCTCCTGAGTGCTGGGATTACAGATGTGCGCCACCACACCTGGAAATTCCTTACATCTTGAGAGTTGTTCATTGTGGGGAGCAGATGCCACAGAGGTGACAGATGAGAAGATGGGAAACCTTTTAGGGGTCCTGGCTGCCTTCACAGGTGGCCTTCTCTGGTGGCTGTTTGCAGACCCCGCCCAGCTGGGGTACTGGGGACTATCCTGCGAGACCTGGCTTTCTGGGCAAGATGGCAGTAAGGGTGGAACAGTACCCGCCTGCAGGCCTGGGAGTAATTTGAATAATGCCTTCAGATACACTAGACGTCTGCCCTGAAACTCTAGCCAGAAGTTCTTAACTTTTTTTGTACTGTGGAATCCTTTGGTATTCTAGTAAAGCCTGTGCGCTTTTTTAAAAAAAAATTTTTAAGGCAGCAGAAACCAGTTATTGAAATACAGTCATCAACGTCAAAAAAAACCTATAATGCAGTAATATGCTTTAATACGTTAAATAACAATATCTAATGGCAGTCAATAATTCCTGTAATTTCAATGTGGTCATAATAAGCAGTACTTTGTATAATGTGATTGGGAAATAATTTCCCTTTGTGCAAAACCACAGGTACTAGTAATACTACTCTGGTCTGGCACCCCATTCCTAATTGAAGGAATGCCAGTTTCTGGTAGAGATTGGGGTTCAGTGGATTCTGAGAACCTCTTCACTCTGTTATCTAGAGATTCGTGCCCTGGAGACTCCAGCAAGTCCAGTCTGCCTTTCGGCTCCCTCAGAGAAAGGGGCAACAGGGGGCAAGGAGGCTTGCAAGGGCAGGGAGGGCCCTGCTGTGGTTCATTTTCCTCTGGGTGGGTCTGGGACTCCAGGGTTCCTGGTCCACTGCCAGAAGGCACCTTCTGAGTGCCCAGGGCCGACCATCTGGACGGGCCCCTCGCAGTCCTCCTGTGAGTGTCAGCGACTCCGGGTAGCAACTCTGACTCCTTGGCTGAGCACCCAGCAGTCCTTGGCACTTTTCTAAAAGCCTCAGCATGTGTCCCAGTGTGCCCATCTCCCCAAGCGGGCTGTGTTCGCCAGAGTCCTCCTTCCCCTCCAATTGTGCTAGGGCTGTCTGACTCACCCCCCATCCTACTCATTCCCCGGCAGCCCTCTGTATCACACTGCTGTGTCCATGTGCCCTGATGTCACTTCCGTGCAGCAGCAGATAAACACACCCTTGGGCCGAGAGCCTTTCTGTGCACGCTTATCTACCCACCTGCGGGCAAGGCACACCTTGGAGTTTTGTTCGGGTGGGCTCTGTGCCCTCTGTCGTCTACAGTGCACGCTTGTTTGCAGGCAACAGTACTTGGCTCCGGCCTCCTAGCTCAGCCTCACAGCAAAGAAAGAACTGCAGCCTGGTGGGACAAGGGGCCCGAGGTGCTCTGGAACCCTGGAGTGTCCCCGAGTGTCCAGGCAGGCTGAGGAGACAGGAGGGGGTCGGGGGCCTCCTGAGGCAGCAGCACCCCCCCACACCCTGAGAGCGGCCAGGTGGGGTGGAGAGGGCACAGGTGCACAGAAAGGCTTGAGGCCTGCAAGTGGCTCAGCCCAGGGACACAAATTCCACGGTACAGTGTAAAGCTCTCAATTGGCTTTATTTTGCAGTTTAGAATCAGCAGCACTGAATTCCATAAACTAGTGTTGCAGTGAGTCAGGCAGAGGAGGCTGGTCCTAGAGAAGGGCTGTGCATGAAGAACAGCAAAAGGCAGACTGGTCCTTTCAGAGTTAACTGTCCTTGTGAGGTGGCAACAGGGACACGGAGCTGTAGAAAAATGACTGGTCAGCATCACCTTGCTCTAGGTTACTTTTATTATGAAAAGGCAGAAGGAACTAAGTTTAGAGATAATACAATGAGAATTCAGCGTTTATGCTAAGGTCCCGGGCACACCCACACAGGCGCACACGCACCCCACACCATTTGTAGAACAGAGTGATAATAAAGAGAACCTTATACTCACAGGATTTTCTTAAGCATATTTGCATCATAATTGTACTTTACGTGTAACTTTGTCCTGGTTTCCACTGGAAGCAGTCTTGAGTATCTTACTGCCACTGTGACCATCTGAATCCCGTTCAGTGTAAAGTTCCCGTTCGCGGCGTGGCTGTGCTACTGCAGTGAGTCCTCTGGGGAGCGTCAGCCTCTGTTCGCGCCCTTGGAGCCAGCTCAGAGGCTCGACGCGCCGCCGGCACTGCTGACCGAGGCCCTTCTGTGGCCGTCCAGGTCGTGGCCAAGTGAGCCGGCCTCTTGCGGGCCAGGTGAGGGCACAGTTTGTCCTCCTGAGTCACTTCTGTGGGTTCAGCCATCTCCTGTGTCTCTCAGCAGCCTGTCGTTGGTCTCCTTCCTGCAGAGTGCGGGGCTCCAAGCAGATGAACACACTCCAGTGTGCGCGGTACGTGTACCAGACCGAGGGCGTCCGCGGCTTCTACCGAGGGCTGACCGCCTCCTACGCCGGGATCTCGGAAACCATCATCTGTTTTGCTATTTATGAGAGCTTAAAGAAGTACCTGAAAGAAGCTCCATTAGCTTCTCCCACAAATGGAACTGAGAAAAATTCCACAAGATTTTTAGGACTCATGGCAGCTGCTGCTGTTTCTAAGGGATGTGCTTCCTGCATTGCTTATCCACATGGTAAGTTTTGGTGTTTTCTTCCAGAGCAGTAGAACAGCTGACAGGTTTGTCACTTCTCACTTCCTAGAGCCCTCCATAGCACAGGTGGAAATGCAGATTCCAAGTCTAATATCCCTCTTCCAACATGCTTGCCCTGGGAAGAGGTTCGGGTTTGGGATGTGTGCGTCTTTAGCCGCTGAGCACCCCTCATCCTGGCACCACGCACACAAGCTTCAGGCTGGGTAGCAATTAGGGGTGCTTACCCCGTTTCTGTAGATGAGGGGATGCATGTGAGTGATGCTGGCACTAACCGCGGGGTCGAGGTCCGTGTGCGTGTGGCGGGAACTGTGCCTCGCTCGCTCCAGCTGATGGGGACGCAACTTGCAGAGCAGAAATATGGGCCCCTGTTGCTAACTTCCTGTGTTTTTAAAGAAGCCCCAGAACTCCTGATTCAAAGGAATTTCACATGGGAGCTGTGCCAGCTTTTCATAGCTGTGACAAAACACCTGAGATGAACTTGAAGGAGGAAAGATTTCTTCTGGCTCGAGGTTTCAGCCTGTGCTCGGCTGGCTCCCTTGCTCTTAGGCCCGAGGCGAGGCAGGGACCTGGCGGGCGGCTTGGCAGAGGCAGAGGGGAAGTGGGGACAAGAGGACAGCTTCAGGCCCCAACCCAGGGCACCTTCCTCAGCCAGGCTGTCCACCTCCAAGTTAGTCTGTGATGAACCCACGACACAGTCAGAGCCCTTGTGATCCAGGCACACTGCACCCCCACCAAGGTCCCCTCCTTAAACTCTGCACTGGGGACCAAAACCTTCAGCGCATGAGCTTGGGGACATTCCAGACCGTAACAGAGACGGACTGAAAATCCCTCAGCTTCCACGTTGAGCGGGGAGCTAAGGCTACTTCAAGTGAGTTTATTTATTTATTTTTTTTGGTACCGGGACTCAAACTCAGGACCTTGCGCTTGCCAGGCAGGCACTGTGCTGCTGAGCTATATCCCTGGCAACTAAGTGAGTTTATTTTTTAGCAGTTTTATCATCCCTGTTTTGGTGCTGGGGTTAGAACCCAGGGTCTTGCACTTGCTGAATGCATGACCTCCGAGCTATGCCCCTAGCCAAATTGTTGGGGTTTTTGGTGGGGTGGGGGGTTGTTGATGGTGGTTTTTTGTTTTTTGAGACAGTGTCTCACTATGTAGTTCAAGCTGGCCTTGAATTCACTGTATAGCCCTGGCTGACTTCAAGCTCACAGCAATCCTCCTGCCTCAGCCTCCCAAGTGCTGGGATTACCTGTGACATGAGTAATTAGCCCAAGTTTTATTTTTTAAAGAATTATAGAATTACCATCCCACTGACCTATTTTTAAAGAAAGAAACTTGGCTTATTCTATAAAAAAACAAGTTTTCTTTTGAAAAGTCTCCTGCACTATCAGCAATGACAAATGCACATGTCACCTCAGTGCCAGGCAATGAGTCCCATGGTGTGCTGGGGCTCCACTGGGCAAATCCTAGAGGGCTGCCTGGAGAAGAGGTCCTGGGTCTGAGGTCTACAGGACAGGCAGGAGTGACCAGCGACAGACAGGCTGTGCACGCCTGGAAGGGAGGCCAGACAGAGAACTTGAGGAGGAGCCAGCTCTTCAGCTGGAAAGGAGGAAAGTGGGGAGGTCAGGGCTCCAGACAGAGCTTACCTTCCCCTCATTCCCCAGCATGTGATGGGCAAAGCTGAACTTGACCCCTTCCTGCATTGTGTCAGTACCGTACAGCATGTGCTTCCGTCCCCGCAGAGGTGATAAGGACACGGCTCCGGGAGGAGGGCACCAAGTACAAGTCCTTCGTGCAGACGGCACGCCTGGTGTTCCGCGAGGAAGGCTACCTCGCCTTCTACAGAGGGCTCTTCGCCCAGCTTGTGCGGCAGATCCCGAACACGGCCATCGTGCTGTCCACCTACGAGCTCATCATGTACCTGCTGGAGGACCATGCGCAGTGACAGCCATACACTGTGCTTAGAATAAAACTGAGAAACTCCAAGATCTCTGTTCCGTTGCTGTGTAGCGTGTCCAAGACGGACACAGGAGAGCCCATAGCGTGTCTGGTTCGTGTCACCGTGGTGGACATTTCCTTTTGGATTCGTGCTTTCTGGAAGGTTTGAATTCATTAACATTAATAGTTAATTATAACTTTTTTTTTTTTAACTTAAGAGGATTCAGGATGACACAGCAACTAAATTAAATCATGCTATTTAATTTAAGTATAAAGTTGGTTTGTGTCCTCTTTCATGCGCATTTTACTATACGCTGTAGCTAAGGAATTGTTTTGTGAAACACATCTTAGAAACAAAAAGAAGGATAAAGTCGAAGCACGCGTTGTTTTCTAGTCTGCCTTCAGGGTGTCGCGCTGGCGGATGGGAAAGAAGTACGTTACCACATTTTAGAGCTGCCGTGGGCAACCTTCCTGGCTGTTTCCCTTCTGTGTATTTCCAGTTCATACAGACTGATGAGCTCTCAGGGGCAGAGATGGAAAAACTAGGTAGGTCTCTCTGACACTAAAGATTCTGCACTGTGGACGTTTCCTGAAGTTAGAACTCACGGCAGGGATCCCAAGGCACTGTCTTATGGTCACCCAGCTCCTGGCCATTTCCAGCAGCAGAGCTTCAGCTGCTGAGGCCGTCGGGGGTCTCTGGCCTGGTCTTGGGCTTTGGAGAGATGGAGCCCATGCAGGAATGACAAGGCCACTCATATTCTGACTGCAGATGCAGGTATTACTTGAATACCCTGAAAAAAAGTTTTTAAATATTACCAGAATTGGACCAAGGATATAGCTCAGCAGCACAGCATCTGCCTGGCAAGTGCAAGGCCCTGAGTTGGTTTCCCCGTACCAAAAAAGAAAAAAAATTACCAGAATTTTACTCCATTTTTAAAGGAAACTAATATGGGAACAGAAAGATAGTAATAAAATGGAAGGCAGCCAGCGTGGTGGCACATACCTGTCATCCCAGCTACTGTACGGCAGGCTGAGGCAGGAGGGTTGCAAGTTTGAGGCCAGCCTGAGCTCCATAGTGAGACCCTGTGTCAGAATAAAATATAACAAGGGGCTGCTGTAGCTCAGTGCTCCCTGGGCTCAGACTCCAGGATTGCAAAAAGAAGGGGCTGGGGACAGATGGGGCTCAGTGGTAGAGCTCTTGCCCTGAATTCAATCTCCAGTGCATACAAAAAAATCCAGGTAAAATCAGTAATCTTTCACCAACTCTCTAGCCAAAGTCTGAGTGTATTATACTGAAGGTTACTTTTCCTCTGAAGGGGGAGATTGTAATATTGACACATTGTGTTTTAGATTCAACAGCAGTCACTGGTAGAAATGAAAGGAAGATACTTTCCAATCATATTTAAAGTGAAGTTTCCTTCATTCTTACAGCCACAGGGATCTAGAAGTCAAAACGAGCAACTTTAGTCAAGCTTCATGGCTGCTTGGTTGCTGTAATTCATGACAGCAAGGTGGTTTCTATTCCAGAAGCTCATGCTAGCTGGTTTTGTGTGTGTGTGTGTGTGTGTGTGGGTACCGGGGATTGACCTCAGGACCTCGTGCGCCAGCAGGCGCCCGTGCCACTGAGCGATATCACCGGCCCTTTTTTCATATGTGGGTTCTGGGGGTCGAACTTGGGCCCTGGCGCTTGCCAGGCAGGCACATACGCCGCTGAGCCATCTCACTGGCCCCATGCTAGCTGTTTGATAATGGCACTTGGGACAGCCTCCGATTTTAATATTCATAGGAAAACCTGAATTTTTCCTCAAGATTTTATGTCTGGTGGTTAAAAATTAGATTAATTTCCACTTACATATTCTTCCCCCGCCCCGCTTTTTGGTTTTTTTAGATAGGATCTTGCTGTGTAGTTCAGGCTGACCTTGAACTAACTGTGTAGCCTGGGTTCACAGTGATCCTCCTGGCTCAGCCTCTCGAATGCTTACAGACAGGCATCACCATGCCTGGCTCATACATTTTTAAGTGAATAAATTTGATACTGAGCTAGGATAATTTAGTTCTCTGCTTCTCCTGTACCAGGGCATTGAAATAAAAGAAATGGGCACCCAGCGTAGGAAGGTAACAGGCAGAAAGGAAGGGAGGCTTCCTTTGGAGAGGGCTGCCGGGCTGCGAAGCACCACTGTGGTGCAGAAATCCCAGGACTTGGGCCGATGCTATAGCTCAGCGGCATACGCGCCTGCCTGGCAAGCACGAGGTCCTGAGTTTAACTCCCGGTACCCACATACGAAAAAAGGGCCGGTGATATCGCTCAGCGGCATAGGCGCCTGCATGGCAAGTGCAAGGTCCTGAGTTCAACTCCCGGTACCCGCATATAAAAAAAAAAAAAAAAAAGAAATCCCAGGACTTACTCCTGTCTCCAGCACAAGTCGAGTCACTGGGATTTGTTATTCTTGAATAGTCACGTATGCACACGTCGATGACCTGGTACTGGAGGTGGAACCCAGCCCCTTCACACTGAGTTATTCTGAGACAGCGTCTTGCTAAATCACCCAGGCTAGACTCAAACTTGTGATCCTCTTGCCTCAGCCTCCCAGGATGTGGGGATTACAGGCGTGCAGTTGACCCCACACCCAACTGGTTCTGCTTATAGAACAAGAGGTTGGGGGGGGGCCTCGGCTTCTGACTGTTCTGGCTCAGATCCAGGTTGGTCAGCTGATCCCTCAGATAATGAATTTTTTTTTTTTTTTTAATGTGGGTACCAGGAGTCAACCTCAGGACCTCGTGCTTGCCAGCAAGTGCTTGCACTGCTGAGCGATATCACTGGCCCTTTTCTTCCTTTATGTGGGTTCTGGGAGTCGAACTCAGAACCTCACACTTGCCAGGCAGGCGCTTATGCCGCTGAGCTATCTCACTGGGCCCAGATAATGAATTTTAATAGTTGATGGGCTGGTGAGATGGCTCAGCGGCGTACGCGCCTGCCTGGCAAGCGCGAGGGCCCGAGTTCGACTCCCGGAACCTACATATGAAAAAAGGGCCGGTGATATTGCTCAGTGGCACGGGTGCCTGCTGGCGCACGAGGTCCTGAGGTCGACCCCCCGGTACCCACCAAAAAAAAAAAAAAAAAAAAAAAAGTTGATTTTGGCGCTCAGTTTCAGGGCTCCAGGCCAGGGCTGACTGGCCTGTTGCTGGGGCCTGTGGGGAGGCAGCACATCCTGGCCAGAGCACGTGGCCAGGCAAAGCTGTTCACTTCTTGGCCCAGAAGCAAAAAGGAAAGGAGACCAGAGTCCATGGTCTCCCTCAAGGGCTAGCTGTGAGAACCAGAAGGCCCCTGCTAGGCCCCCTTTTTTTTCTTTTTGCATTATTGGGGGTTGAACTCAGGGCCTTCACACTGAGCTACATCCCCAGCCCTTTTCATTTTTTGAGACAGGGTCTTGCTAAATTGTCCAGGCTGGCCTCAGACCTCCTGCCTTGCCTCCCAGGGTGCTGGGATTACAGGTGTGCAGCACCATGCCTAGCTAGGCCCCACCTCCTTCCATTGGCACCAGTGGCTGGGGACAGGTGCTTTTGGGGGCTATTCCAGATCCAAACATAACAGGAATATTCAGCTCCAAAGCCAGGGTCCGGCAGACCTTCCATTCACCTAAGAGTTAGGGATCACCTGCGCTGAAGCTAATGATGGTCCCCTGACAGACTTGGTGGATGCCAGAGGAAACGCCTTGTCCTGACTGCCTCCTAGAGCAGAGGCCCCTTAGGTTTCGTGGGTCCTCTTCCTCCTCCTGCCTGGGAATGCACATGATTGGGCATGGACAGAGTTGCAACAGAAAGCAAAGGTGACAGTGGCCCCCACTGACCTGTGGCTGCCCACAAAGGACTCAATACTGACCTCAAAAACACTGAGAGTTGTGGCGTCACAGAAACGTTGCATGGACACAAATATTTCCTGTTAGCTTTTCTAGGCTGGTAATTTAGCTCAAATCAATACTGAAACAGTAATCTTCCCCCAAGTGCCCTCCCAGGTAACCCGTTTGCAAGTCAGTGTTAACCAAACACACACGGGCTTCACTCCTAGCATATCACGGAAATTGTCTGCATGCGGCTTTCTAAAACGGCATCATGCCTCAGACCCTCTCCAGCTCTGCATTCTTTGCATTGGCTGCGTTAGGGTATGATCGAGCCGCGCCTTCCAGTGATTGTTCAACCTTGTCCCCACCAGTGGATGTTTGTGCTCCTGAGTTTAACCACTGTGGCTTCCGAAGTGCTTCAACTTGCAGGGAAACAGCCCTAAACGCCCAGACCGAGCTCGACCAAACGCTGGGAAGGCGGCGCTCGCGCGGAGAGGACTAACAACAGGTAGGCCCACACGGTCGCTGTCCCTAGACATCTGCAGACTCCGCAGCCTGAGCTCTGAGCCCACGCGGCGCGCATGTGCGCAGCCATCGGCGGTGTGGGCGGGGCGTCGCCCGACCTCGCGCGCCGCCTTCCACCTCCGGCCGCCAGGGGTCGCGCCCGGGCCGATTCCTCACGCTTCCGCCGGCGCTCCGCCCCGCTAGCTCGTCCTGCACCGCGATTGGCTGTTCGGAGGGAGCGCGCCGAGTCAGGGGGCGGGGCCCGCGCCTGCTACAAAGCGGCGAAGGTCACGGCGCGAGCAGGCGCGTCGCCGCTAGCGCCCCAGGCCCGCCGCCTTGCCGCCCGCGCCGGAGCCATGGAAGGGCTGAGCGCGCTGCTGGCCCGCTGCCCCACGACCGGCCTGGCCGGTGGCCTGGGCGTCACGGCTTGCGCCGCGGCCGGCGTGCTGCTCTACCGGATCGCGCGGAGGTGAGTGCGCGGGCTCGGCCGCACGCGGCTCGGCCTGAGTCCCCGCGCGGCCACCGGGCTGCCCCACCCCCACCGCGCGCGCTCGGCTGGGAATCGAGCCTGGCAGCAGGCTGGGGGCGGGGGCGGGGCCTCGGAACGCGGGGTGCGGGCGGGGACGCCGCCTCCTCCTGCCGCTGCCCCCTGGTGGTCCTGGGCCCCTGGGCGCCTAGGCCCCGGCAGCACGCTGGGTGGGGCGATAGTAGCTGGGTTTGCTGCTGTGCACGCGACGTCTCTGGATGTGCTTCTGTCCCTTGGAGGCGGGAGACCGCGAGCTAAATGATTGTCATTAGTTAGGAGCCGCGCGATGGACCGGGAGCGGCCCGGGTCTGGAGCCCGCCTTCCTCGCCCCTGGTCCAGACCGCCTCCTGGCTGAGCTATGGCAGAGGTGTGGAAGAGAACATAGGTCACTTGCAGATCCCGCATTCGGAGCTGGCCTTGCTCCTCTGCCTCAGCAGTAAAAGGGTCTCTTGCTTCAACAGGACCCAGGGGATAGCGAGCCGCTTTCCACCTGATCCATTTCCCTGGGGACAGGGAGGAAGGTGGGTGAGAACATCCTAGGGACAGCCAGGGCAGCCCAAACTCGGATCCCAGGTCCAGCAGCCAGTGGCTGAGCTGCAGGTTGACCCTGGGCAGCGTGGCTGGCGAGTCTTTCTTAACCACCAATGTGCCCTCCTGCTTCTCAGAGGGGACAGGTGAGCAGAAGTATGGAGGGGTGTGATTCATACTGGGATTCCCAGGGAGGTTGTGGGAGCCCCTGACCCAAGGGGTCCTCCCATCCACGTCTCTGGAAGACCAGCCTGACTGAGCCAGTTGTTTCAGAGCCAAGGGAGCTGAGGCAGAGCTGGCCCAGTGTGTGGGTTCCTCCGGAATAGGGGATGCAGAGGCCGCGCTGAGAGCCTGCACTGAGAGCCTGCGCTTCCTCTCGAGTTTAGCATGGCTGCAGGAGGCAGGGCTTTCTCATGGTGCCATGTCCTCCCGTGTCTCGCGCTACACTTTCCAGGCATCCTGTTCCTTTCTTGACCAAGCTCTGGGGCCTTGGTCTGGTGCAGGGCAAGCTGATGCAGTGCCATCCACAACAGTGCCCAAAAGTCCTTTTGTTGCCCTAGATAACAGAGTCAGGCATAGCATTGGAACCAGGTGAAGGACCAGTCTTTCCTAGGACACCCTAAGATGTCCTCACAGAGCGGTGGGTTTCATCTAAGGGTCGTAAATCGGCCGCTGTCACCATTTCAGAGCAGGAGCAGCCCGGCAAGGAGCTGTACCCTTCTCCCTCTCGCCAGGACAGCGGAGATTCGTTGGGCCTGCCCACTGCGGGAGTTTTGAACTGGGGGGCATGTGAGGAGAGTTGTTTTTGGAAGGCAGCTTGGCAGGGCTGTGTTTGCTGGCTCAGCACAGAGGTGGCAGAGGGCAGGAGGTGGCCCTGCAGGAGGTCTGGAGAGAGCCGGGTCTTGATGGATGCTGTCCCCTCAGCCCCACAGGGCCACTCAGGAAATGGTCACTTCTCTGAAGTCCTCCCAGAGCCCCTGTTTGGCCCATGATTTCCCCACCACGAGGTCCTTTTACCCTGATTGTCGTTAAGGATGGGAGCAGCTGTCATGTTGTGCTGATGACGGCCCTGAGCCCTTGCATTGCTGAGTCGGCAGCAGCTCCCACTGGGTGGGTAGCCCCAGCTGCCCCCCCCTTTGTCCTCCCCCTTTTACAGATGAGGAAGCAAAACCCCAGAAAGGTCGGGCTGCTGCCCCACGTCACCCAGCTGTCCTTGAACTGTAGCTGTCACCTAAACTTGTGTCGTGGGTGCTCCCCGAGCGCCTGACTGCTTCCCTGCACCCACAGGCAGGAGAGCAGCAGGCCCAAGGCCCCAGGTGACACTTCCCCCACCTGGCTTGCCCTGTGGCCCTGTGTCCAGGTAGTCATGGTGGCCTGGGCCTCCCCTAGACCTTGACTCTGCTGCTCCACTGGGTCTTGTCCCCCTTTGTGTGTGGGGCTCATCCCCTGCAGGCGCCTCCTGCACCCATCACACCAGTGGCATCTGTCTGTGTCTGGGGACCAAGATGTGTATCAGTCTGTCCTGGCCCTCAGGGTCCCTGTAGCTTTTTCTCCTGTTCCAGGCTTGCTTCTTACTCACTACCCTGGCCGACCCCAGTCCCTGGTGCACGCACCTCATGTGGTCCCCTTTCCTCTGCCATCTGCCCTAGTGCTGAGCACACCCATTCTTCAGGGTGACAGGAGATGTTCTGTGTGTTGTCCACTGTCCTGTCTGTCACCACTTACCCTGTGAGTGGTCATTCTTATCTTTGTGTCCAGTCTTTACAAGCCTTTTATGGTGCTCTGTGAACTGATGGGAGCAGTGTGCCACCCCAGGCCAGGTCTGTCCCCAGAGGGGTGTAGATGTGGGGTCTTGGTGTTGGTGGCATTGCCGTGGATTTTGATGTGTTTTGCTTGAGTCTGGGGCAGGATGCTTGGAGGTCCCTTGGGTCCTGGTAGTGCTGAGGTGCAGTTTGCGGCCACCGGGGTGGAAGTTAGGGAACTCCTTGGGTTCTGCCCGTTGGGTGGATGAGCCAGCTGGTGTTGCCCAGCTGACACGCAGAAAGCAAAGGGAGGAGCCACCTTTGAGGCCACTGCTCACTGGGTCTCAAGGGAACCAAGCTGACTCAGAAGTGGTCTTTTCTGCCCCCTGGGGGCCAGGCTCTCCGAGGAACTGGGGGGCACACAGCTCCCCAGGGCAGCACCTGAGCCCCATCAGTATGGTGTCTGCTGTGTGGCATGACGCTGGGCGCACGCCCTGACGGGTCCCACTTAGAACAGCCCCTGCCCGCACAGGGGGAGGCGCGCGACCCCTGACACGTGCTGTCAGGGCTGACAGCATGATATGTGCTCAGAGGTGCACGTTCATTTCTGGCACTCTGAGTGCTCCTGGCTGTGGGTACCAAGCCCGCAGCTGCCCCTTCTGGCATCCCAAAAGCTCCACATCAATGTCTGCCCACCCAGGTGTCCCACCCTGCCCCCCAGACACGGTCTGGGCGGGGGGATGCCGTACGGGCTGCTGTCCTCCTAGGTCTGGTCCAGCACCGGGCTGAGGGTGGCCTCTCTAGGGCTATCTTCCTTGGGTACCTGTGCCACCTGTGTACCTGTCTGGTCACCTCAAACCTTGTCCACCAAGTATGGCTTGTTTTGGAGCCAAGTTGTGGACAGAGGTTGGCCCAAGGGAGAGAACCAGGCCAAGGGTGAAGGAGGGAAGCCCCAGGGGCATTTCCCTGTGCAAAAGTTGGGCCAATGGGCTGTGCCAACATCAAGCTGGCGGAGCTGAGCCCTAAGGCCAGGCCTACCCACTCTGCCCTGGGAACGCAAGGCTCGGGAGGGGACCTCAAGCTGTCCCTTGTCTGCCCCACTCTTCTCAGAGCTGCCCCCGGAAGAGATGACTGCTGCCGGAGACCCCGCCTGGCCAGGGTGGGTGCCAGCCACTGTGGCCACAAGGGAGCACCCCAGCCTCCAGGCAGAGATGAGCTGCAGGCCCCAGGGACCAGGGATAAATCCCCACCTTCCACTTCCAGGCCAGGCTCCCAGAGGCGAGGAGCCATTTCCGTAGCAGCAGAGCTGGAGCTCATAGTGGAAACCATGGCTTCCTGGGATAGGAGGGGCTTCCTGGAGGGCTCTCTGGGCAGCAGCCAGGGCCCCTGCCCATCTGTCAGTGGTCCCCAAGACCAGCGCAGGGGATGGCCTCCCCTTCAGACAGGCCAGGGCTGGGGGGCCTCTGGCCATCACCTAGAGGAGGGGGTTGACCACGCTCGGGGCAGTGCCTGGTTACCAGCTGTCAGGACACGCCCCTGTGCACAATTACAAAGAGGTCTGTAAAGAAGGTACAAATTAACAAAAACTAAATGCTTAATTGCTCTGGAATGCCAAATGCCAAATGCAGGCACTGCAGCAGAGTGTAGATTCCCAAGCCTCCAGTTGCAGGTGGCACCAGTGGCCTTCGGCATTGCCACTTCCTTGGTGGCACCCAGTGGAGCTGTCCAGGCGCGCGCCAACCCCTGCACCAGGCTCAGCACTTGGTGGGATCCTCCCCACAGCCTCTCAGGGTGAGGAAGTGAAGTGGAGATGCAGATGACCCTTCCCGGAAGCCACCCACCCCAGGGTGCCAGCTTCAGGCCTTGCTGCCGCCCTGAGCCGTTGACAAGATGTGGCCCCTATGTGTGCGAGCTTTGAGCAGGGATATCCTGCCACCCCTCCTGCTGGGCCCGGTTCCGGCTCCTCTTCTCTTCCCTGGCCTCCCCAGTCCCAGGGTCACTACGGTTCATTAACACCTGGCATCACTTGTAGACCAGGCACTGTCAAGCATTTTCCACAGACAAGACCCTGCGACTGAGGGGTTCTTGTCCCCAGCTCACAGGTGACAGAACTCCCTTAATCCACCCAAGGTGGAGGGGCAAGTCCAGGCAGCAGCATTGGTGTCGGTGACAGGAGCTGGAGCTCAGGTGACTGCGTGGTGTCCCGGGCCACTGACAAGCCCCGGACAAGGTGGTGACAGTGCTGGGCCTTTGCATTGCGAAGCCCTCTGTGACCTGTGTCGTTGCGTCCTTGTAACAGGTGGGTGCTGTGGCACCTACTTGGCAGGCAGGGGTACCCAGGCTGGGAGGGCGGGGACTTCCTGGCTCACACACCCCAAAGTTGGCAGCACCAAGGCCCAGGCTGTTTGAACAGCGGGGCCATTTGTGTGGGTGGCTGCCCATGCTGCCCTGGCCCGGGGAGAGCAGGGGAGGAACGGCAGGACCAGGAGCCCAGGGCTCGAGCAGCTGCTGCCTTCCCCGTGTTGGCCCCGGATTCCCGGACTGGAGGGCTTTGTCGGGCAGTTGCTGCGCCTCCCCTCCCCCACAGCACCCCTTGCCAGCGAGGAACATGGAAGGGCCGAGCACAGATCCCCAGTGTCCGGGCTGGGATTATCCTGTAGCCCCCACCTGTCGCAACATGTGTGGCCAGCGAGGGCCACTGTGCTTGTCCACTCACCAGGCAGACAGCTGTCACTAGTCCCACCCCGCGGCTTCATTTGCTCTCTGGGTTGTTTCCTGGGAAGCCCCGCAGCCCCTGTCCACCAGAGCCCTCCGGGGAGCACTGTTTCTGCTGCCGGGCCTGAGCCCTTTGCCCCCATGTCTGAGCCTGAGGCCCTCAGGGGCTGCTGGCCCTGGGTCCCCACATGGGCGCGCTGGATCTGGTGAGTGTCCAGCTGCCTCCCAGGAGGTGTGGTCAGCGTGGCTCCATGGGGTCCCCGGGGGGAGGAAACAGCAGCACCCAGCCTGCATCCCTCTGCTCAGAGCCGGTGTTTTCCTCCTCCGGCCACCCTGGACCCCACGTCCAGCACCCCTTCCCTGGTGGCCTGGGGCCGGGGGCGTGCATCTCGTAGGAATTGGGGTCTTCCGGGCTGATGCCACTGTCCTCGGTCCACAGGGCAAAGCCGACACACACGATGGTCAACTGCTGGTTCTGCAACCAGGACACGCTGGTGCCCTACGGAAACCGCAACTGCTGGGACTGTCCCCACTGCGAGCAATACAATGGCTTCCAGGAGGTGCGGGCCATGGCAGGGTGGGGCAGGTGCTCCCAAGCCAGCACCTCGAGGTCCTGCTCCCCTGTCCTGTCCTGGGGTGGTGGCTCCGTTCCTGCTCCCCAGGCCCTGTGCAGCCACTTGCCCCCGTCCTCTCAATTCTCACTGTTCCCAGGTGCAGGGAGCGTGGCCACTTGTCCAAAGTTGCTGCTCCCCTGCCCAGCCCATAGCCAGCCTGGGAACAAATAGGGCTTCTTTCAGTCAAAGTTTATTTACAGAACAGGCAGGCGCCACAGTTTGCACACCGAGACCTGCGAGCCAGGTCCTGGGGACAAAGCCAGGGCGAGGCAGGTGCTGGGGAGGGGCACCCAAGCTGGGCGGCCCCACGGCAGCGCTGCGCCTTCAGCTGTGTGTGAAGTGTCTCAGAGGAGAGCTGCTACTTCTGGGTCGAGAAAGAATGGGAATGTTAGGTCCTGACGCGTCACCGCGCAGGTCTGGGCCTGGACCTGGGCCAGCGCCAGGTCCAGAAGGGGCTCCCCGCTGACCAGGACGCCTCCCCCACAGAACGGCGACTACAACAAGCCCATCCCCGCCCAGTACCTGGAGCACCTGAACCACGTGGTGAGCAGCATGCCCAGCCCCCACGACCCCGCGCAGCCGCAGCAGTGGGTGAGCAGCCAGGTGCTGCTGTGCCGCAGGTGCAACCACCACCAGACCACCAAGATCAAGCAGCTGGCCGCCTTCACACCCAGGGAGGAGGTGAGCCCGCCCTGCGTTCCACCAGGCAGGGCTCCTTCTCTGGCTCTCCCCATGTCTGTGACCAAGCCTGGGAACCCCAGGGAAATCTAGGCCTGCCAGTGCAGACGGCTTTGTCCTGGGCAGAGGGAGATGTGGGTCCCATCATGTCCTTGTCCCTCGAATCAGTCCTGTCCATGGGTGCCTGGGCAGAGGACCTCCTGGCTTTGGGAGTGTAATGAAGCAGGTGATGCTGAGAGCCTTGCCCAAAAGGAGCCCAGCCGAGCTGGGAGCTTTCTCCCCTGGGTCATCCGTGGGACCTTGGAGCCTGGTGACCTCGCTCCTCTTCCTGCCTGTCCCCCACTCACCCCCACACCTCACCCAGCCGGGTGTCCCATGACCTCAAAAGGCAGATCCCAGCTGAGGCGCAGACACACTGGCCTTCCCGGTCCTGCCAGGGGTGTCTGCAGAAGGGGAAGAAGGCAGGGCTTGGCACCAGGCTTGACTGGCCCACGTGGTCCCCACAGAGGTCACACTGATGACCATCCTGGCCACTTTAGACAAACAGCAGAGGTGCATTGGTGTGTCCCTGGGGGAGCTAGGGAGGGACTTGGCTTCCGAGCTGTTCCCCAAAGCCCATAGAACCCCACCAAGCTCCCACCAAGGCCCAGGCCAGGCCGGCAGCCTTCTAGTGCATTTTAAAGCCCCAGCTCTGGTCCTGGCTTGTCGGTCTGCCATATCCAGGCAGCATCAGCCCAGAGCCACCTCCCTGCAGCCAGGCCACTAGCCAGGAGCCCAGAGCCAGGGCAGGGCAGGGGCCGCACCGGAGTTCTCAGCCTCTGGCTGCGTCCCTGAAGCAGCAGTGGGCCCTGCCCTGTGCTGGCCCTCAGTCTCTGGAGCCACATCACCATTCTCAGTGGCGGGGTAGGGGGAGCAGGTCAGAGCTGGGGGACTCCCCCGGTATCACTGCGTGTGAGTGCCAGGGCCTGGATCTGAACTTCTGTCCCCACGCACGAAGGGCAAGTATGACGAGGAGATCGAGGTGTACCGCCACCACCTGGAGCAGATGTACAAGCTGTGCCGGCCGTGCCAGGTGGCCGTAGAGTACTACATCAAGCACCAGAACCGCCAGCTGCGCGCCCTGCTGCTCAGCCACCAGTTCCGGCGCCGGGAGGCAGACCAGGCCCAGGTGCGGTGTGAGGCCCGTGCATGGGGCGCGGATCTGCAGGAAACCTCCTGGAGGTTGGGGCACCCCAGGCCCCCTCGTGTCACTAGCTGGGATGGGTGTGCTCCTAAGGACAGTGACCAGGGTCCCGATGGGTGCTTGCTGCTGTCCCTGAGCACCTTCCTGACCCTCATGACAGCCTTCATGTTCCAGTCTCAGTCACTGTGACACCCGTTCACAGCTGCAGAAACCAAACCCAGCGAGGCTGAGAGACTTGCGTAGAACCATGCACCTGGTGCGTAGCGGAGCTAGGATTTGGGCCCAAGTGTCTGGCAGAAGTACTAACGCGTGTGGCAGTCCCTAGTTAGTGGAGTATTCTGATTACTTAATGAGTCAGGGGCCTGCCTGTCTGTACAGCAGGACCCCGGGTGGACCCTGTCCTCAGACCTGGGGTTTTTGTTCCATCCCGGCCTCCTGGGTCCTGAACTGAGGAGCTCATTGCTATATTTTTTTAAATTTAATTGTTGCCAGAGTCACCTGCACATTGATTGCAGTTTCATTAACTTTTGGTGAGGACTTCACAGGGTGATTGAAACTTAGAGGAACAGAGTCGTCACAGTGTGAGAAAGGTTTCTTTAGAAGCAGGGGGCGTGGAGAGCAGGAGAACAAATGCCAGGAGCAAGAGGGGAAGAGAGCAAAGCTCTGGGCACTGGGCCTGGTGCTATGGGTCCTGGCCAGCACCCCCACCCAGAATGGGCATGGGGCACTGAGGACAGCTCTGCGGCACGTGCCTGACCTGTCTCCCCCCTCCGCAGAGCTTCAGCTCCTCTGCGGTGAAGGCCCCAGTTCAGGTCATCCTGCTCCGTGCCCTGGCCTTCCTGGCCTGCGCCTTCCTGCTGATGACGGCGCTGTATGGCCCCAGCAACCCCTTCACCCTGGGGGTCGCCCTGCCCCCGGCCCTGCCACCTGGCAGCAACAGCTCGGCTGCACCAGACAACAGCACTGCCCCAGGGACTGAGGGCTGGCGGCAGCTGCTGGACCTGCTGCCCAAGCACGCAACAGAGAAGCTGCTCGAGGCCTGGGCCTTTGGGCAGAGCCATCAGATGGGCATTGTGGCCATGGGCCTGGTCACCTGCCTGCTGGCCATGCTGCTGGCTGGCCGCATCAGGTGCGTGTGGGGCTGGGGACACGGGCGGGCGGGGGACACTGCCACACAGCCCTGGGCTGAACTCCGTGTACCGTGCAGCCAAGTAGGCCTTGTCCCTGTTCTCCAGGCGCAGGAGTCTGGCAGGAAGATCAGACGGCATGTGGCTGGCCTTAGAGGGGCCAGGCACTGAGCCAGCCGAGCACTTGTTCCCGCGCGGTGGGCCTGTTCACCTCCCTCCTCTGCCTCCAGCCTTCCTGGAAAGACAGGGTGATGCTGACCACCTGTCCCATTAGCTGTGAGGCTCAAGCAAGGTGCTCTGGGGCCTGGCTTCTTCCCGGGTACACGTGCTGTGTCCATGCACTGCACCCTCACAGTGGCAGCAGTGGCTCTGCAAGCCCCACTGGGGACAGAGACTGAGGGCAATGCTGACTGGCTCAGAGCTGGCAGGGCCAGGTGTGGACAGCAGCAGCGGGGTTGGGTGTCCTGTCCTGTCCCCTGGGCACGCACTCACCCACCCCACCTCCCGCAGGCTCCGGAGGATCGACGCCTTCTCTGCCTGCCTGTGGGCTCTGCTGCTGGGGCTGCACCTGGCCGAGCAGTACCTGCAGGCAGCCTCGCCCGGCTGGCTGGACGCGCTCAAGCTCAGCACGATCTCCCTGTGCTGCCTGGTGGGCTTCACGGCAACTGTGGCCACGAGGAAGGCGACGGGCCCACGGAGGTTCCGGCCCCGAAGGTCAGAGCAGCAGCAGTGACTGCGGGGGGAGGACAGACAGATGGACAGGCCCGGGACTCGCCGTCTGGAGGAGGCACCCTCAGCCTTGTTTTTTTTTTACTTGCTTCCCTACCCGCCTAGATCACAGGGCCTGGCCCGTCCCTCGTGTCCTCCCCTTCTTCCCCCCCTGAGTCGGCCCCCAATCTGAGGTGCTCCCCAAGTACCCCATAGCTGCTCACCACTGCTACCACTTCTCTGGCCTGAGACCCTTTCTCAGTGCCCATGCCCTGGCAGTGCCCATGCAGCCTGCCCCTGACCTCCTGCTGAGCTCCTGGCACAGGGACTGTGCTGCGTGGCCTGACCACTCAGGCTGCTGGGCAGGGCCGGGCCTACTCAGCAGGGTGCAAAAGGGCCAGAGCAGAGCCGCCGGCTGTCCCCACCAGGGAACCTTGTGCCTGGTGTGTCCTCTTGGTCCCGCTTGCAGCCAGACTGCTCCTTGGAGTCCCCTACCCCGTTCCTGCCCTGAGACAGTCCCCAGAGTGAGGTCCACAGCCTCCCTCCCAAAAAGGACAGCACAGTCCTTGGTCCCTTCCTGGCTTTGCCAGAAGTTGTGAAATGAGCCCCGTCCACAGTGTGCGGTACTTTGGGGACATCAGGCAGGTTCACTCCAGCAGCCAGGCTGTGGTGGGAAGGTCCCCTCTGTGGGCCACACAGGAGGACTTGGCCCTTTTCCCATGTAGTGCCCAGGAGAAGTACAGGTAAGGGGCCCAAGGGATATTCTGGTTATGTGACACCAGGTCCTTGTCATCTGGCCTGTCACTGGGCTCCTCACAGTAGCTCACGGAGGGTGCCCTCCATTCCCCTATTGGTGCCACACACACTCTCCAGGCCTCTGGCTCATCTTTGTCTCTGAGACAGGGCCACCCAGGGATGTGGCCCCCAAGGTCGTCACCCCCGGGGCACGGCCCAAAGGTGCTCCTCATGGCTGTGTGTGGTCCTGGCCAGGACCCTCGGGCGCTGGCCTCCGTGGGCATGAGTGTCACATGGGGCAGCACACAGGGACACGCCCTGCAGTTGAGGTGATGCCCACACATAGAGGAAGTTCTTGACCTGTGGTGCCCCCGAGTGCCCCAAGGCCTCACAGTGCCGTGGGGCACACTGCCCTCTGGTGGCCCGTGTGTCCTGTGCACACGCTCCAAGTGCAGCTCTTCCACTGCCCAGGGAGGACCCTGACCTGCCTAATGGTCACACCCAGCAGAAGCCACCAGCTCCCTAGCCTGAGGGCGCAGGTAGCAGGTGGAGGTGGTGGTCCTGTTCTGTTCCAGGGTCCTCAGAGGCCACCTGCCCTCTACAGTTAGATAGCAGCCCCTGCCCTGCTTTGTGCGTGGTGCACCCAGTGGTCTGGGGACCGTGGGGGCTTCTGTGTGACTTTGGATCGGTGGGGTGAGACAAGAAGCCACCCCCAAAACACGGATGAGGCCTCAGTCCCTCAGCTCAGCGTGGGGGCAGTGGGATGAACGAGCCACAGCTGCCCCTGGCGTCTGCGAATCCTGAGGGGGTCGGGTCCCTGCCCATCCTTCACCCTGAAAAGCAGCCTCAGAGAGGAGAGGAGAGTGCCACCCGCATGCGCTCTTGTGTCACCGCGGGTCTCCCATTTTTAGGAAGCTGATAGTGCAATGCTAATTTCTGTATTTTGGCACTGGGTAAGAGCAGGACATGTGTGTGTGTGTGTATGTGTGTGTGTAAGTTAAATTATTTATGATAACTGGAGCCAGGTCTATGGCTGGCTGGGATCCCCTGCTAGGCAGTGCCTCTCTGCCCCCTGGTGGCTCTGAGAAGACATGTCAGTAAGGCTTCCTGGTATTTTTACAGAGTTTTCTGTGACTTCTAAAAAATTAACTGTCTGTCTCTTAAATGAGTCTCGTTAGAGAAAGTGCCAGCACCTTCTGGTATTGCTGGCAATGGCTGCGGAAGTGCAGACACCCATGGGTAGTGGCCTTGTTGTTGGGGGACAGCTGTCCCGGGTCATACAGGGAGCAGGTGGCCGTCCCTGGAGGTTGGAGCGGGGATCAGCCTTCTGCAGCCTGTGGGTCGGGGTCCCCACCCTGGGCCCAGCAGGCGCCCTAGTAACACTTGTACTGGACTAAACCAGGACCAGCCTCCACCGTCCCCTGGCCGCCGCCACTGCCCACCCCGTCCCATTCTGGAAAGGCCTGTGTCCTCTGTCCTCCTGTCTCTTCGTATGGTAGAATGTGGATTGTCTAGTGACCCCTAACCTCTGTAACCTCCACCCTGGCCCTAGTCATGTTCTGAATGCTGTGTTTTCAATAAATGCCTCCCGGGCCCTGCTACTTCCGGTTGGCGTCAGGTACCACGGCGTTTTTCTTTTTTCTTTCATGTTTCTTCAGAAGTGCTTCTGTGCCCAGGCTGGGTGGTGGGGTCAGGCCTTGGGGTGCACTCTGCCCACGGGAATCCGGGTGGGAAACAGATTCAAGGGCTGGTGACAGGGACCTTGAGTGGCTCAGGAGGCCCGGCTGTCCTCGCCCGCCTCGGCTGTGTTACTTGTCTCATAAAACAGCTTAAAACGTCCCTTTGCTCAGCTCCTGATGGAGCTGGTCGGGGGGACCACACGGCTCCCCTGGGGAGGAGTGATAGCCCCGGGCTACCCTCCCCACAGTCCCACAGTCACCGCCTGCCTGTGGGACACACAGACTTGGGCCCCAGGCTCCAGGTCCCCAGGCACTGAGCACAGGCAAGCTGGGGGGCCTCTGGCCAAAGCAGCTTGGAGCCTGAAAGAGCCAGGACCCTTTAACAGAAGGAGCCACAGGAGGTGCAGTGATGTCACCCGGTGTTACCACAAGGGCATGCACACATCCAGAGTGGCCTTCCCACAGTGCCCATGCTCTTGGTGGCACCCAAGTCAGGGACAGTCCCTGTGCCTGGTGGCTGGATTCTTGGGCTTTACTGGGGAGGGGCCCCGGCGTGAGCAGGTCCTGGAAAAGCGGGGACATGCTGGCCAGACCCAGCTGTGCCCACTGGTGGTGACCCGAGGTGCCAGGACACTCAGATCCCTGCTGGCCACCTCTGAAGGCTGTAACTCTGCCCTCTCACGCAGCCCCTAACCATGCTCGCTGGTCCCGGGGGGGGGGGTGGGCAGAAGCCCCACGCAGAGTCCTGCTGCCACCTGCTGGAGGGGCCTGGGTGTCTGCCCGCTCTGAGGCCCGCACCTGCTGCTGTGGCAAGCGCCACTGTCATCCTGCGGAGACCCAGGGACAGTCAAGCAAGCCCATGGGTACCAGCCGTGCCTCCTCTCCTGTAGTGCCTGAACGTGTCCATCCCCACGCCACTTCCTGCCATCCTGCCAGGTGGTGTTACAGTCCTAGAGTGGGAACACGGTCACCTTTGTTTTTTGGTTTGGTTTGGTTTGGGATTTTCTGGTGCATGCCTAGCAAACGCTCTACCACTGAGCTACACTCCTGACCCCCAGACTTTTTCTGGCTGGAGGCAGAGCCCTCTCTAGGATCTTGGGGTGTTGGACAGGCCTGAAGGACAGGTCAGCAGGCGGAATGAGAGCGCATCCAGCCCGGGGCCCAGTTGACCAGTGAACCCTCTGGATTCACTCATGCCTCGATTTCCCCAGACACTAAGCTTTGTCTTTGGTGGCCTTCTGGTACTTGGCAAGAGATTGGAAAGGTCACATGATGCTTCGGGAAGTCCCACACCTTCCTTGCAAAACTCCTTTAAAGGAACAGGGAGGTGGAAAATACCCAGGAAGGTGGGCAGTGCCCGTTGTGGCCAGTGGCTCCCCAGCACTCTGGTGCGATACCCTGGGCACCTTAGCCAGCCCGCAGCTCACCACGGGCCTGAGCCTGCCTGCCCTCCGTCAGCAGTGTCCGCTGGGCCCATTTGTCCCGTGGGACCGAGGTAAGGCTGGACGCCCGGAGCTCCATCCAGATGGCAGACTAATGTATTAACTGCCTCTGCCTCCCCTCTGTAATCGGGTGCCTTAATCGGAAGCATGGTTGACGTTCTGGCCTGGGACCACTGGTCCTGTTGTGTGATTTGTACCTTCTCGAGTTAAAGAGACACTGTCACCTCTGTCTTTTGGGCAGCCTTGTCATTTCTGGGGCTTTTCTAAGTGCGATTCTGGTGCATCCCCATGGGAGTGACCTCCGGGGATCCTCAGCTCGGCCACCTCCCAGAAGTGTCCATAGGGCAGGCAGCAGTCCTCCCAGGCAGGGCACCAGGGACTCCTCGGAGCTGTGTGCCCGGCAAGGGCCACCCAGGGCGTTGCTGAGCTCCGCGGCTGCGCGGGAGGCTCGGAGCAGATGGGAAGTGGCAAGACGGGATCCAAGTCCACTGAGTCTCATTGCGTCAGGGCGAGGGGGTGGCACAAGGTTGGCAAGGGTGACAGTGCCGCTTTAATGGCGAGACCCGTAGTGGAGATAGTTTGCTGTGAGCCGGAGGGGCATGCAGGGCGGGCTGGTCGTGCTGGCACCCCCGCCACCCGCTCCTAATGGCGCAAATGGACGACTGCTTTCCCGCTTCCACTAACGCACGCCTCCTCTGGACCCCAACTCTGGGCCCCTCGCACCCCGAGCCGGGGACAGGCCCTGCCGTGCCAGGTGACCCCCAGACCCTCGGCTCACCCACTCCTCTCTCCTTGCCCGACGGGTGCTCACAGGTGCTTTCCTGGAGATGCCACGGGCTTCTTCCCCACCGGCCCCAGCCTGGCCATGCCCATCCCGAGTGTCACGGGCTCCTCATCGGCCCTGTTCGTCCCCACCCCGCCCGGCTTCCTGCCACTCGCCAACCAGCAGCTGTTCCGGTCTCCCCGTCGGGCCTCGCCCTCCTCGCTGCCAGGCCGCCTCAGCCGGGCCCTCTCGTTGGGCACCATCCCCACTCTGACTCGAGCAGGTAAGAGGCAGAAGGGGCTAGGCAGCCGCGCGGACACTGGCAGGGCAAGGTGGGGCAATGCTGCTCAGTGGTTAGCGCTCCTGTTCAGAGCTCGGTTAGCCACTCCTTTGCTGCCCCTGGCCAAGGGACTTGGCCACGCAGCCTGTCGCCCTTCCAGAGTGCAGTGGGAGGAGAGGGCACCTTGTGGGAGGCAGTGAGGGCCCCATGAGATGATGCATCCAAGGGGCTCCGAAGGCCACAGGCACCGGGTCTCTGAGCACTCCCTGGGTCTCACATTTTCACCACGGTGTGCTGAGACCAGGAACTGGGCAGTGTGCCCCGAAAGGCAGGGATTTACCGCTCTGGTCAGTTGCATAATTTCCCAGGCTGAGCTCCAAGTTGCAGTCTTTCTGCCTCAGCCTCCCAGGGTCCTAGGATTATAGGTGTGCACCAACGCACTCTGCTTGAATCCATTTTGCAGTGTGCTTGGGGCCCAGGCGTGTCTGTGATGACCCTTGCCCGCTTTGGGAAGCCACCGCCTCACTCCACAGATGTCACTGGTGGCCAGCTCACTGGTTGCGGGGGGCTTCAAGGCAGAATGTGGGTGCATCCCAGTCAACCCAACTTCTCTTTACTGAGGCTCCACAGCAGCTCCTCCAGTCGGGGCTGCAGCCTCGTGCAGATCCCCAAGCCCCGGTTTCTTGGGTGACTTGTCCAGGGTGCTTGCAGGTGGGCGTCCTCCAAGACGGAGACGGTCATTTGAGCTGAGTGGGTGACAGATCGAAGCCTTCAGAGGGCCAGTAAAGCATGGTTGTCCTGAGGGCAGAGACCTGGACTCTGGGTCGTCCTGCGTCACCAAACTGAGCCAGGTTACTGGCAGTGCATGGCTGTACCGGTCCCCTGTAGAGCGTTCCCGAGCCCCTGCCCCGCGTCAGGTGCAGCACCAGACTTGAGGACCCGATGGCAGACAAGGCCACCCAGCACAAGCCAAGGTGTCTGTTCTGTCAGTGCTGCGCTGTGCTCTCCGGAGGGAGGGAGGGGCAGGCTTGCACTGTGCGGATCCCAGAGCCCCCAGTGGCAGAGCAGCAGCTGCCACATCTGGGTCTTTCCACGCACAGCTCTTGACTGGGCACCGGGAGAACAGCCAGTGGGGCTCCTGCACTCGGTGCATCTGGATTAGGAAGCGGCAGCTTGTTCAGTGCCCCATGGGGTCCCTTGCAGGCATCTGGGACGGGGGACCATGGAGCAGGAGGCTCAAGCTGTCCTTGCGCAGCAAGGGCACAGAATGAGGAGCCGGAGCCGTGCGCCCGCCACTGGCTCTTCTGTGACCGAGGTGCTTCCCGTCCTCCTGCAGGAGAGGGATGGGCCTGGCTGCCTCCGGTGCGCTGAGGCTCAGTCCGTGCCTGTGTTTCCAAGAAAGCACCCGGGAGGGCCCGGGAGGGGCAGATGGAGAGGGTGGCTCGCAGTCGCCAGGCCTGACACGTGTGGGTTTCTTTCTGTCCAGACTCGGGGTACCTGTTCAGTGGGAGCCGTCCCCCGTCCCGGGTGTCTCGCCCCCAGGAGGTTCCCCTTTCAGGTAAGGAGAGCGAGAGCCCAGAGAGGGGGCTGTGGGTGCCACGTAGCGGCTCGGGGAGCGGGGGAGCCGGTGGAGCCAGGGGACGCAGTGGCCGATCATTAGCTTTGGGGCCACACGGACCTGCGCAAGACACCAGACCTTGTGCCTCAGTTTCCTCTGCAGTGGGTGGTGGTTATTAGGGTCAGGTCCACAGGTGGAGATGGCCCTGGGCTATGGCCACCACAGGGCTTGGGCCAGCGACCTTTGGTCAGGCTGGAGTTCGTTCCCACCTGGGCTTGAGGGTGGGGTGCATGGCTGGGGCTCTGGGACCCCCTTTCCCCCACCCGCCCAGGTTCCAGCGGGCTCCTCACCATCCCCCGCCCACACCACAAGCCCCACTATGACAGCAGCACACTTTGTGTCATTGCCATCACGGTTCTGTCGCCCTCCCTGCAGATTACTTCTCTCTGCTGTCGGGGCACTACCCGTCCTCCCCTCTCCCGTCCCCAGCGCCCTCCGTGGCCAGCTCAGTGGCCTCCAGCTATGGCTCCCTGCGCCACCGCAGGCCCCTCATCAGCCCTGCCCGGCTCAACCTGAAGGGGCAGAAGCTGCTGCTGTTCCCGGCGACCCCCGGGGAGCTGCCCAGCACCCCCAGCAGCTCGGAGGAGCACTCGCCACACAAAGGCAGCCTCTTCACCCTCGAGCCACCCCCACGGCAGCCCGTTCTGGACAGGGACACTAAGCACAGCCCCGGTGAGCACAGCACGGAGTCCGGGGTGGCCGTCAGCACCCTCCGCCAGCAGGGACAGGGGTGGGGGCCTTGGTCACTGTCTGGCTCTGAGCTACCCATGTGGCTCTGGGGACCTGGGACCCTCTGGGACATGGCCATCTACTGGCCGATTTTGTCTCTTTCTCTTAAAATTGACCAGGGCTCTCCATCCTCAGGGATCCATTGAAAGCACATCATCGCGGCCAGGCTGCCAGTCACAAATGTTTCTGCTTGGCTCAACATTTAAAACATTTTTAATTGGGCTCTTAGCTCCTTGAACATCTAGGACTTTCTCACAGAGTTTTTGGGGGGTTGTTTGTTTGTTTGTTTATTTTGAGACAGGCTCTGGCTATGTAGTTCAGGCTGGCCTAGAACTTACTGTGTAACCCAGGCTGGCCTCAAATCCACAGCAATACTCCTGCCTCAGCCTCCCCAGTGCTGGGATTACAGGCACGCACCACCACACCCGTTCTTTCTCACGGATGCATAGATTTCCTGTCTGTAATGGTGTCGGAAGACCCGGCCACACTGGGCTGGATGCTGGCCAGGCAGAGGATGGGGCAGTCGGGCTTCCATGTCCCCAGAGCTGCCCTCCTGCCCTGTCTCCTCCACCAGGGTACCTGCGCAGCCTCACTGAGGACCCAGCCTTCTGCAGTCAGGGCAGTGGGTGGGTCAGGATGGTGCCCTGGGATTGAGGTGGAGCTGTTCCTGTCTGTCACCAGGCATGTGCTGTGGCATCTCTTGAGACCACACCCTTCTCCCCACAGACGTACGAGCAAGGCCGGAGAGCGGCAGTGCCTGCAGCAACCGCTCCATCAAGAAGGAAGACGACTCATCCCAGTCGTCTACCTGCGTGGTGGACACTACCACCCGAGGGTGCTTGGAGGAGGCCGCCACCTGGAAGGGTCTGTATGCCAGCCACCGTCACCCCTGGGAACCAGAGCTCCAGCCTGGAGCTGTAGGGTCCGTGACACAGGGAGGAATGGAATTCAAGGGTTCTCGATGACCCTCCCCGCCCCAGGACCAGGGCGCAGGCCCTTAGGGTGCGCTGTGGGAGGCTGTGCCCACTGTGGCTCTTCAGAGTCAGCTGGACTCAAATTCAGCCAGATCAGGAGCTCAGTCCTCAGCTGCCCAGCCACATTTCAGGTGCTCAGAGCCACGTGTGGCCCAGGGCTGCCGCTTTGCTGGACACCAGGTGCCGAAGCCTCTGGCCTGGGGAGCCAGGCACATTCGGAGCGGCCCAGTACAGGGCGCGGGGCTGGGCGCCCTATGTCAGGCTTCAGGCCCGTGCCCAGGTGCCGAGCTGTGTGCCTGGATCCTGGCCCTCTGCGTACTAACTGGAGGGGCATGAGGTCCCTCAGTGAGACACCAGTTCCTGTCCCCAGCAGGAGGCAGGGTGTGTGTGGTGGGGAAGGTGGACCAGCGAGCAGTCAGGCGGGCCTGGGGTGCTGTGGAGAGAAAAATCCTTGCTGCTTAACTTCAAGACCTGGGCTGGGTCATCATCCCCGGGTTCCCATTTCCTCATGTGAAACAAGTGTCATGGTCACTCCTCATGGCCCAGGTACGGGCACAAGACAGTGGTGGCCTGGGCCTGCGTGGCAGCCCGGGTCCCCCCGCCCCAGGGAGCCCCTTGATCAGGGAGATGGATGTGTGTGCAGAGCCAGACACGCTGCGCCCTCTGGAGAACTGGGGTGCTGGGACCCCACCACACCCCTCTGATGGTCTGTGTCCCCCTACAGGGCGACTCGGCCCCTCCCTGATCCGAGGCCTCCTGGCTGTGAGCTTGGCCGCCAACGCTGTCTTCACCTCGGCCTACCTGTACCAGAGCCTGCGCTGAGCACCCAGTGCCTGAGGGCAGTGCCCCGGGGCAAGCCCATCACCACTGCCACCAGGACCCTCCGTCTCCGGGGACCCTGACCTCCTGGGACCGCGAGCGCCTACCCTCAGGACACTGCTCCTCACCCACTGCCGCCTTGGCTGACGTCGGTCTCGTTTGGTGCTGACACCTTGATCCCGAGGCCAGGGATTCTGGGATGGGCTGTCTGCCGGGGTCCCTTGCCCACCGCCCAAGCCCGCCCGGTGGGAACGTCCCCGCTGCCCCCGAGGCCAGCTCTTCGTACTGTACTCCCCTGGCACCAGGTCACCTCCGAGCCCCACCAAGATGAAGAGGGCCTGGGGCCCTGTGGAGAGAAACCCCCCTCAGGTGGTCCCACTGCACCCCGCCCCTTCCTGTGGCTTCAATACCCCCTGATTCCGCTCCTGCCATGTGCACCCCTACTCTGTGACTCCGGTGCCCCCGGCCCCTGGCTCACGCTGTCCACAGGGACCTGGCCTGGCTCCTGGCTCCATGCGAGCTGTGGTCTCAGATGACACTGGACCCCTATCAGCCCCCAGCCCCTCAGACTCCACCGTCCCCCTCTTTGTCCTCCCATCCCCCCCCCGGGCTCCACCGGATCACAGTTTCCCAGGCCTCCTCAGCCAGCCACCTTCTGCCCCACCTGTTGGCCCCTCGATACTGGACACTTGTCGCTGCCTCCTCTCCAGGGGCTGAGGGACCTCAGCCTGGCCCTGGCCTGGGGAATGCGGGGATTGGACTTCGACACCTGTTTGGGCACAGGCGATCTGCACCTGGTGAACTCTGGGACTCGGGAGGGAGGGTGGGCGTGGGAACGGAGAAGGGGTCTTCACTGTCATTCAGGGATAAAGTTTATTTTATTTTTCTACACTTCTGCCGGGTGAGGCGCTGCCCAACCAGCAGGACGCCTCCTCGCGCGTGGGTGCTCTATCCCAATTCCTGTCCCACGGGCCACGGGACGGTGCTGGACCCCAGGTCCCCCTGCCAGGGTGGGTTCCAATGTGGAGGTGGCACCTCGCAGTCCCCTTTGTACAGCGCTGTCTGGGTTTCTACTTTTGTTTCTCACCTAAGGAAACCAAATTCCTTCCCTGCCATCCTTTGTCCACGGCCCCAGGAGGCTCTGGCTGCACTGGTGGCCTGGCACCCCTCGGGCCCAGGGAAGGGCTTTTACTCATGGTTTGTTCCCAATAGAAAATACAACCTTATTTTTCTTTATAAAAGCAAAAAAATGAAACCAAAAAAGATGCCAACCTCGGAACTGGACCTGGCTGTGCTGTCTTTGTTCTCACTTGCCCGGGTAGCTCTGGGGAGGCCAGCGGAGAGGGGTCGTGGTCCTCTGCCCTGCGTACAGTGCTGCAGGGAGGCCCCAGCTTCCAGTGGGGGTGCCAGGTACCCTGTGACAGCGGTGTTGCCAGAGGCCCGAGAGCTGGTGGAGGAGCCAACCTAGGCTAGGCCTGGCCTGGCCAGCAGCCACCAACCTCTCTGGCTCCAGACCTCCGGCAGGGTCAACCTGTGACAGATCGCCTTGTGCTCCTCCTGGCACCCACATATGTAGCACAGAGCAAGTACGCTGGGCCTGAGCTGGAGGAGCCGAGAGGCTGCCGTGCCAGGCAGGGAGCTGTGGCTGAACCCAGGAGACCAGCCCGCTTGGCACAGGCTCGGGTCCGGACGGAGGGTTCTGCATTTCTGTCGGCCTTTTTGTTGGTTTGGTTTGGTTTGTGACAGTCTTGCAGTGAGCTCACTGTGTAGTCCAGGCCGGCCTCCTTGGTCCTCCTGCCCCAGCCTCCCAAGTGCTGGGATGACAGGCAGGCACCACCGTGCCCATCTGCTGGCCTCAGTTCTAACTCTGGAGTAGCAGCCCTAACCCGAACCATCCAGGGCTGTCGGGATGATTAGACCTCAGTTCAATGCATGGGGAGGGAACCACTGTCACTGGCCCGGCGACCACCAGGGACAATGTCCAGTGACATGTGTTTGGCTCCCTGAGGCCAGTGGGGGCACAGGTGGAGGACCAGACCCCAGGACAGGTGAGGGGCAGGGCAGGGCTAAGGCTCCACCCAGGCCACCAGACCATGCTGTCCCAGGTGGGACCACACCACCCCTCAGTCCCCTGGTGCAGGGGACCCTGTGGTTCTTACCGAGAACCTGTCCCCTTCCACAGCAGAACCTGATACCCAGATCCACACCTGGGCCTTCACCTGGATCCCAGCTGCGCTGTTTCTGGGGGGGGCTTACTCCTTCCTGAGGTGTCTGTGACCTTATTACTCCTTCCCTGGGTGTCTTTGTCACCTTAGTAATGTCATCTATTGTTTCATTCCAAAAACAAAATATTTATTACAAAAAATCTAGAAATACACATAAGCAAAAAAAGAAGAAGGCCTGTGATCCCACCATGTAAACATGAGCATCAGGAAAATGGGATCTGCCTGCCTGTGATGCAGAAGGGGCCGACGCCCCCAAGAGTGACTTGGACAGGTCCGGCCTGGCGGGTGACTCGTTGATTTGGGGTGATGTTGCAGGCTGCAGTACCTCCAGCCCCCCTGTGCTGGGCTACTGGTTTTCTAGGGCACTGATCAAAACCCCAAAAGCAGGATGAAAAGCCAGAAGGGCCCTTGTGGATAATTGCATCCTCCACTCACACACCGTCCTTACTGGGAACTCTGCTACTTGCAGCCCTGTGCAGTGCAGTGACAGCGGGTGGCCTCGCTGTGCTGTGGGCCACTGCAAGATGGAGTCACTTGGCCAGGGTTCCGAGGACAGTCCCCCTACTCTCCAGCCTTGCTTCTGCTCTTACATCTCCCGCCCCCTTCCAGGCATGGCCTGAGCCTTGGAGGGGGTTTTCTCCTTTGAGAGCAGGGTGCCAGGCTATGAGGCCACAGCAACAATCCAGGCTGCAGCGACAGACTCTCCCTCCTAGAAGGGCACCAACAGCAGTCAAGTACATACAGTGCACACCCATACCCCCAGTACTGCGGAGGCTGAGGCAGGAGGATCTCGGAACCTCTTGCTGTGGCGAGTAGCTGCAGTCACCTGTGAGCACAGACACAAACATTCGGATGGCAGTGTTGCTACCGTTATAGCCGTTTAACAAAACAGCAACGGCTCCTACGGGGGCGGGTGACTTCCCCAGCCACAGCCTTCTGTCCTGGTTTGCAGTTCCGGTTCCAAATGCGCATCCCATGCCTTGGAGCAGCCATCGGGTCCCATGAGAAAGTGGCCGGTCACACCCAGACCTCCCATGACACTAACTGCCTCGTGCCCGACGTGCTGAGAGCGTGACACATGAGGCCCCATCCCCGCAAGACGATGCGTGACAAGTCTTCCCGGGCAGCCTGCACAGCGCCCTCTGGTGCTACAAATGCCAGCCAGCAGGGAGGGAGCTCCGGCTGTCTCAGCTTGATTTCTGGGTCCCGCAGCCAAAGCGTGCAGTGTCTTCAGCCCGCAGGGAGGCAGCCCACCCCCGCCGTGGGATTTTCATTCACCAGCCTTGTGGCTTCTGCAAGTACTGCTTTCACCCACACAGGACGCCTTCCACGTAAGCCTTTTACCTGCTTCTTTAACAGTTAAGTGCCCTTTCACTGCGCGTGGTGGTGCATGCCTGCATTACCAGCTCTTGGGAGGCTGAGGCAGGAGGATGGATACAAGTTCGAGCCAAGCCTGGGCTGCATAGTGAGACCTTGTCTCATAAATAAGTAAAAAATCCTTTCTTTTCAATCAAGCCAGCTCCTGCAAGATTGTGAGGCAGGTGACAGCACATTGCACTTGATTGCCCTCAGCCCAATGCTGCTTGTCAGTGTTGGTGAACTGAGCGTCCTTGTCACTGTCAATTCTCCGTGGCACCACACACAACGCCAAACTGAGTCCGCACCAGTGAGCGTGTGTTCACGGACCTCACTCACACCTGTGGGCATGGGGTTGTCCACCTCCACCTCATCCCAGGTGCATGGGCTCCTGCACCTGTCCAGCTAGTGCGTCCATCCTTCAGGCCGCGGTCGGGAGCAGCCTTGCACACCTGGACTCCTGGCACATGCCAGTCCCTCTTCCACTGTGCCACCCACTGGGTCTGTGCCCTCAGGCTGCCCAGCCGTCCTTACAGCTACCATAAAGGCCACTTCCCACGAGTCACCACCATCCACACTGCCACCCACTGCTGCTCTGCACCCAACTAAGGCCACGGGTGTCCCAAGCATCCCCAGGGGCGGGAAGTGTCCTGTCCACCGCCTTATCTGACTTAGCCATGGCTTCAGTCACTGGGGGTGGCTCACTGGCACCAGCATGGCCTGTGTGGCATCTGTCGCAGAGCTAGCAGCCAGGACTCCACGTGCTGCGGTACGCGTGCCACGTCTAGAAGCCTGGTGCCGCTGCCACCTTCACCAGCACAGAAGCAGCAGTAAGGTGGATTCCAGCCACTGCGGGGCTTGCAGGGCCGGTGCACTGGGCTCCTGGCCCTCTCCATGGTCCCGACCTCTGAGCTCTACAACTCTGTTCAGGCTGCTTCCGCCACGGCCCTCAGCGGTAGCTCTCAGGGCTCCTGGCACCTCCAGGACAAATGGGCATGGGGCCCTGGGGCACACGGCTGTTATCCAGCCCACAAGCATCTTAGCTTGCTCAAAAGCCTCTTGAGCCCTTTTGTCCCAACCCCACAGGATCCCTTTTTATCAAGTCACACAGGGCGGGCAGCGGGAGCAAGGCAGAGTATGGAAATGTGCCAGTACCCAAGGTTCCGAGGACGTCTGCACTTGCTCTACAAGCTTGGGGCTTGACACAGCTGCTACTGTGTTTCCTTGGTGCCCTTGTCAGGCGTGGTACGTGTCTCACCCAACCACGAGGCTCCCGAAACTCTTGCAGTGCCCAGCCTGGCACCCTTGGGACCAATCCCCACCCTGCTCCTTCCGATGTCCTCATGTGTCCTCCACATGTTTCCCAGGATCTCCAAGACATTCAGAGCAGCACAATCTCACCTGTGTGATGAGACAGTGGCACCACCCTGGCCACCTCCATCACAAATGGCGAGACTGTGCAAGTGGCCCCTGCCTTCACCACGAAGGGAACCCTAAGGAGCTCACTTGCAAAATCCAGGCCAGCATAACCGGGCCCCGCAGCCTGCAGCAGCTGTTCCGTCCACACAGCAATGCAATGCTGCAACAGTGGCAGAGATGGGGTGCCCCCTTAGTTAACTCTAATCCGCCTTCTCCATGAGCCATCTACACTGGCCACACTAACTGTTAAAAGGCCTGGGGGCTGGAAGAATAATTTGTACCTTTTCTAAGTCCTGCACGGAGGCTGTAGTGGCCCCGATCGTCTGTGCTACTTGGTGTTAACCACTGAGCACCCGGCACATGGCTTTACATGTCACTGCAATCCTGTCACTGTCACTCCCCTCAGGGGATTCTCTGAGGCTGGCCACCAAGGGGGCCACAGCTGCACCCCCACCTCACGTTCAGCTGTGAACCTCTAAAACCTGAATTCCTCAAGGACAGGTCTGTTTGATTAGGCTCAGAGCAACTCAGGACAAACTTAGGATTTGGGCAGAGTCCTTTGTGGTAGCTGTCACCAGGCGTTTCTGTGGGGACCCTTCCTTATGGCCCCCACAGCCCTGCTCCTGGCTCCTTTCGGGGTGGCTCTGATAGACCCTGAGCATTGGGTAGACCAGATGTCTGAGGAAATCAGCCCTCACTCCCCCAGCCCTTGGGGGCAGCCTGGTAAATGTGCAGCTACTGCCAGCTGGTGGGTCAGCAGACATAAGGACAGCGCTGGGGGGCAGTTCTGGGTGCCCTAGATCCTATATGCAAATGGGAGCCCCAGGAAAACCCAGATCCCCACTCCTGATGAAGCGGTTTTTGTTTTGTCTTATTTTGTTGTTTCGCAGTACTGTGGATCAAACCCAGGGCATTCCCATTGAACTACATCCCCAGTTTTCTCTTCCCTTCTCTTCTCTTCTTTTTGTTTCATTTCTTTTCTTTTTAACATTTTTTTTTAATATGCGGGTACTGGGAGTCGAACTCAGGACCTCACGCTTGCCAGGCAGGTGCTTATGCCGCTGAGCTATATCACCAGCTCTTTTTTTTTTTTTTTAACATTTTGTTTTTCTTTTCTTTTCTTTCTTTCTTTTAATAAGTTCTAAGTTGTTGTAAGCCACCACATCCGGCTTGGTGCAGTGACCTTCATCCAGCCCCTCTCCCTCCTGCAGATATGAGGGGTGTTCCCACCCCAAAGGCTCCCAACGCTCTTCCTGCAGGCCTCAGCGCCACCCTGGCCTCCTGGGGGGCCTCCCTGGCCACCCCATTATTCTCTTGGGCTGGGGGTAGTTCCCATTCTGGTAGCTCTCAGAGCCCTATCTACCCTCATCAGAACCCCACTCAGCCCTGATGAGGGCCTGGCACTTGCTGTCCCCACAGTGGCCGAGCTCTTGGTGTCCCCAGGGCTGCCCTACCCCACTGCCCAGCTGCCCTCCTCAGTGTCTGGCTCAGGTACCACTTCCTCCATGAAGCCAGCAGTCCCCCTCGGCTCCGGGCTTCCTCCGACCACAGCTTTGTCCCCCTCCTTGGCATTTCAAGGTCAGGGCCAGGCTTCCAGACTTCAACCCCTTGTGCCTGCAGGGCAGAGTGAGACTTGAACTCATGAGCGCCTGCCTGTCTGGGGTTTGTTGAATGAACACATGAAGACACACATACTTCATATTTGTATAATAAAACTGGCGCCATGTTGGGCATGCTGGTTCTGGTTTTTTTTTTTTTTTTTTTTGGTTGCTCAGGAAAAGATGTTATTTTATTTATTTATTTTTTAAAGACAACAAGTAAACATTCTCATGTATTAACAAACTCAAGCATTAGAGAATGTACAAATACCTTTTGGAGAAAAATATTACTCAGTATAAGATTAAGCCATGTAAAAGCTAGGTAAAAATAGAAGACTAAGGAATGGAATAGTCACAGTGAAATTGCATTTTCATACTAGGGAGACAATACGATGTTCACAAATGTGCATCCGGTTTATTTCACGTGTGAGTATTTTCTCAGTTGCATCCATTTACCTATACAAGTCTCCAGTTTATCCTTCTTTATGGCTGAGTAGTACTCCACTGTATAGAAATACCACATCTTTTTTATCCCTTCCTCAGGGTTCTGTTCTTTAAGGCAACTTTTTTTTTTTTTTGGTGGGTACCGGGGGTCGACCTCAGGACCTCGCGCTTGCCGGGCAGGCGCTTACGCCGCTGAGCCATCTCACCGGCCCCTTGAGGCAACTTTTTACAAACAATGCCTCACATCCTGAGCATTTGTCCTCATCGTGACGTAATCTCCTCCGTGATTTGGTACACAGCTTTCCTAGGCCGCCCCCGCTGCGGGAGATTTAGGCTGCGTTCCGGCTGGCAAGGTGCTCTCAGCTCTGGCTGCATGGGAGGAAGCCGAGTCCCAGGAAGTCCTGGGTGAGAGAGGAAACTCGGGACCCGTGGGTGCCCTTCTGAGCACCCAGACTGTGCCCAGGGTGGGGCCCAGCTCCCTGTGCCAGTGGCCTGTGAAGGGGAGGTGGCCAGGAGGGGTCAGCTGGTCCCTACGTAAGGGTCCCCGGGTCCTGGGATTTTGGGCTCAGGGGCAGGAGTTTGTGTGGGGAGGAGGGAAGGCTTGCCACCATTGGGACCTGGCCCCAGAGGGCCACCAGCTCCTGTCCCTGCCTCTGGCCTGGACATCTGAGCCCCAGGGGCTTCTGCAGCTGAGCAGAGCCCCGGCATCTGGACCACGAGGGCCGGGAGGGGTCGTCAAGCTGCAGGGCAAAAGCACCAACACGCAGGTGGTCATGCTCACGCCACTGTAAGAGACTCAGCACTGGTTCCTGCCTGTCTCTGCCACCAGGCTTCACGACCGCCTGTGAGGTCCGAGAGGGCTCAGTGCTCTACTATCGCCTTCTTGAGACTCTTGAGATAGTTTTGTTTTGCTTTTTGTTTTTTGTTTTGTTTTGTTTTGAGACAGGGTCTTCTTATGTACTTCAGCTGGCCTTGAACTCACTGTGTAGCCCAGGCTGGCCTCTAACTCATGGAGATTTTCCTGCCTCAGCCTCCTGAGCACAGGGATTACAGGTGTATGCAACCACATCCAGCTCTTCTTAGTACTTTTTGAGCAAGAGCCGCATTTTTGTTTTGTACCAACCCACACATGCTATGGAGCCAATCTTGCTTTTTTAATATTCTTTCTTTTTTCCTTTATTTTCTTTTCCTTTTCTTTCTGTGTGTGTGTGTGTGTGTGTGTGTGTGTGTGTGTGTGTGTGTGTGTGTGTGTTACTGGGAATGCACTAAGCTACAGCCCCAGCCTTTTACAATTTTTAAAATTTTTACTTTAAGACAGAGTCTCCCTAAATTGCCTAGGCTGGGCTCAAATTTCCCATCCTCCTGCCTCAGCCTCCATAGCACTGGGGTTACAAGTCTGTGCCACTACACCCCAGCCCCCTGCAGTTTCTTGACCAAGATAGGATCAGGAAGGGTCCTATGTCCCCTCTCTGGCCCTTTGGGCTCCTTCCTCTCTTTCTGTGACATGGAAATGGCCACAGAGGGACATGGAGGACCCCGTGAGGGCTGAAGGAGCTCATGGTACCGGCGGGTTAGGACAGCGCCCTGGGCCAGTGACCGTCCCCACCCCAGACCTGGGAGTTTTCCAGACCTTCTCATTTCTTTGTGTGGCTCACAGCATGGGACAAGCTTGAGAGGCACCGAGTCAGTTGATTCCGCTGAATGTTTAGGTGGCCGGGCAAGAGGAGCAGGCTGCACTGGCCTGTGGGCCCTCGACCCACCCTCTGCCCTCACCCATCCTGCATCACCAAAGCTGCACCACCCACCCCCACTCCCAGGCACCCCACCTTCCTGCCTGTTTCCCTCTGATCTTGCATGTGGCCAGTTCCCTCCTGGCTCACAGTGCTGTGTGCTCAGTACTACCCTTCACAGTGCTGTGTGCTCAGTACCACCCTTCAGCTTTCTGGGGGACTTGAGATTCTTCAAAATATCATGTTGACAAGGCTAAGGGTAAGCTTACGTGCTGAGGGGTAGAGCATGTGCGAACCGTGCAGGAGGCCCGGGTCCCATCCCTAGCACTCCCCGCTTTCTCTTCTTTCCCTGCCATGTTTCAGATGTCACCATGGCACTCCATAACGATCCAGTGAACAGTGAAGCTGCAGCCCTGGCCCCTGATAGTCTCAAGGGCAGAGCGACTTCAGATGACATCTGCCAGAGAGGGACGCGAGCCCTGCGGCGGGTTTCTGTTTGCCCTCGGGGGGAAGAGGGACAACTTTCACCTGCACAGGAAGTGAGCCGGGAGGCAGCTCAGGCAGGTGGGGAGCCCTGCGGGCAGGTTCCATGTGAGGGGCAGCGTTCAGGAGGGGACACCTGCAAGGCCGCAGGCAGCAGGCAGGGAGGTCACAGGGACCCTGGGGGTGGCCAGTGATCGCCCTGCACACAGAGAGGGAGGAGACTCTGGAATGGTCTGCCATTTGCAGCCCTGGAAGGAAGAAAGGAATAGGAAGTTTGAGGGACATCTGCCACAGGGCCATCAGAAGCCCAGGGACAGTGCCGAGCCTTGTGCGCACACCCAGGTCCCTGGTGGAGCCACCAAGAATGAGGTGAATTCTGTGTTGTCACCAGCGGTGGGAATCGCGATGCAGCTTCAGTCCACATGGCCACCAGGAGGCGCCAGTGCTCCCAGAGCCAAACCCCAGGAGCAGAGCCAGGCTGCAGGTGCACCGGGCCCAGCAAAACTGGGTGGTGACAGCTCTCCCCTCCCCCGCCCCGGGGGCAGCCTCCCACTCTACCCAGTCCTCCTGCGGGGGTGGCAGCTGCACAGGTGTGCGTGGGCAGGGCGTTGAGGATGTCTAAACCCATCCCAGACCCAAGGAGACCGAGGTCTTCCTGCCCTGGTTCAGCCACTTGGTGCTGGGTAAATGTGGGCCAGTGACTTTTCCTCTCTACCTCAGCCTCCTCCTCTGGGGCTGACCTCATGGGGTTGATTAGATAATAATGATAAGCCTGGCATGGTGGCACATGCCTGTAATCTCAGCACTCAGGAGGCTGAGGCAGGAGGATCACCACAAGTTTGAGGCCAGCCTGGGCTACATAGCAAGACCCTGTCTCGAAAAATCCCCCTCAAAGCTAGTAATGATGACAACAATAATAATGAGCCTACTGAGTACTCACCAAACGCAAGCGCTATTCTGAGCCTTTATGCATACGGACTTGTTACGGTTCCTTCTTCTTTTCCTTCTCAGTTCGAGGATTGAACACCGGGGACTGTACCACTGAGCTACATCCCCAGCCTTTGAAAACTTATCCTTTTGAAGTTTTGAGACAGGGTCCCACTAAGTTGCCCAGCCTGGCCTTGAACTTGCCATCCTCCTGCCTCAGCCTCGGGAGTAGCTGGGAAAACAAGCGTGTGCCACTGCGCCCAACTTATATGGGAGCAGTTGGGCACGGGAGGCTGAGAGCCATTGAGTTTGGGGACTCTGGAATGTGGGGGTCCCCAGGGGTTGCATGGGTGGTCAGGATGTGCCAGTGGGAGGTGAGGCACTGGGGGTGTGCAGGGGGTGGCCTCGCCTGCCTGAAGCTTGGGACTCCTGGGATGCTAGGCAGGGCCAGGCCTGGCAGCAAGACCCTGTGGGGAGGCCTCCCGGAGCCCACTTGTCCCAGGACTGGCTCGACCCTTCGGAGCCCCGTGGTTCCAGGAGTTCTGTGCTAGGCTGATACAGGGGCATAGGAGGCCCTGGGGAAATCGGGCTCCACAACCTGGGGCCCAGTGGGGGCTGGGGGCGGGTGGGGAGCAGCTTGCAGGGGTCTCGGCTGCGTGAGGCCCAGGTCTGAGGCTGAGGGAGCCCTGGGCTTTGGTCCCCTGTCCGCTAAGGTCACACCGAGCCGGCTGTGTGTTTGGAGGTCGGAGTCTCGCCTCACCTCTGTGCACCAGCTGGGTGACTTCCCCTCCCCAACACCCTTCGCTGCTTGTCCAACCCGCTGGGACACCAGGCCCTCCTGTCACACATTCCAGAGCCTCGGAGATGGTCCTGGGGTCTCCGGCAGATGGCCCTGCTCCCCTTCTGACCCCAGACTCTGAGTGCTGAGGGGAAGGAGCCAGCACAGCAGCCTGCCCTGCCCCCACCGCTGCGCCCCATCGCGGGCCTGGAGCAAAAACAGGCCTCAGATAGGGATCAGAGCTGAGGAGGAGCCGGGCGCCAGGGCCCAGCCGCGGGAAAGGCTGTGTTGCCTCGGCCGCGCCACCCAACGTCTCTGCGTCTGTCTGTTCATCCGTGGGCTGTGAATCGCCTCCACCTCGCGGAGCTGGGAGAAGCCAAGACCCGAGACGCAGGTGCAGGCGGCCGTCTGCTACCCAAGTCAAGCCTGGTGCCAGGGCCCTTGCTGGTCTCTCCCCTCGCTCCGCCGCACCCCGCGCTCAGGCCAGGGCTGCCCCAACTGGCACTTTCCTGCCGGGCTGCGTGGCAGAGAGTGCCACCCTCGCAGGGAGGTTTCTGCAGCCCTGCTCTGGGCTCCACTTCCTGTTTTTCTCCCCAACGAATTTTGCCCGTCACGCGTTCGTGGGGCAGGCGGGGTGGGAGGAAGCCGGGTCAGTTGCCCCGGCATGACGCGCTGGCCAAGGGGTACCTTGGGCTCTGCAGGGCTACCCCATGGGGGGCAGCATTTCCCCAGCTTGAGGAGGGGCCTGGGGACCACGATCCAGCCTGAGCCCATGACCCCAGAGACACAGGGCCAGAGGGGCCACTGCACAGAGCGGGTCCAGCCCCCCCCCACTGAGGCCGCCAGGTGGGGCAGGGTCACGGAGTGTAGGGTTTCGCTTGAGGGACATGAGGCTGTCCCCACCCTGGCTGGGGGGGGGGACTTTGTCCATCTCTCCCTTGGCTACAGCCCCCACCCCCCACTTCCTCTGCACAAAGCATGGCCTTGTCCATTCATACCTCCGTCATTCATTCATTCATTCATTCATTCACTCAGCAATCTATATATTCCTCCTAGCCCCCACCCCCTCCATGCCAGACACAGGGCTGGCGACCCAAGACCTGACTGTGATCCCGGCAGAGTCCCTGGGGCAGGGAGCAGCTGAGACAACAGGCAATAGCCACAGAGTGCGCTGACAGCTGTAACTGACTGACTGACTGACCTACTGACCAGAAGGACACAGCCTGGGGCACAGATGGGACCCTTCTGGGCCAGGGCGATTCGGGTAATGTCTGTGCCAGGCCCTAACTCTACCGAGCAGTGAGCCAGGTGCAGAAAGTGTGCGTGCATGTGTGTGCGTGTGTGTGTGTGCACACGCGTGTGTGTGGAGGGTGGGAAGGGTGCTCTGTCAGAGGGTGCAGCACATGCAAAGGCCCTGGGCAGAGAGCAGCGGGGCTATTTTCGGAGCTGTACACCAGGAAACAGGCCAAAGATCAGATGTGCACTTCGCGGCATCACAGGTATGGGCTGCTCTTCGGGCCCCGATATGCATCCAGGCTTTTGGAGGCTGCAGCCAGGCGGCCCCTGGCACACTCGCAGTGCCACCCATCTGCTCCCCATGCCCTGCATCCCACCACCAAGCTGATGGACCCTTTCACCCCAGGAGAACGTGTGCCTGGCCCCGCGCCCTCCGTCCTGGGAAAGACTTGAGCAGCCTTAGGGAACAGAGCCCCCTCGGGTCCAGTCAGCGATGGGAGTTGGCCAGGGGTCAGCTGGGCACCTGTCCTCATGGCCACCAGACAGAGGTGAGCAGCAGAGGGGCCAAGCCAACAGCCTGACACCTAAAAGCCAGTGGCGGGCTCTCCAGGCCACCTGTCCCCATCCTGCCCAGCACACACACCCTTGCCCCAGGTATCCCATTCCAGTGGCCCTTGCTCACTCTGGTCCTTCCATGCCGCCGCATCCCGGGCCCATCCTGAGAGCTGTTACCCCACCCATGATTGACCCCTGTGCTTCTGCCGCACTCAATCCAGAAGCAGATGCAGGAGCAGCGTCCCATGCTAGGGACAAGCTGTTGGTCCCTCCCTCAGCTCCAGGGACGGGCAGCATGGCCATCCAGGCTCTGCCCACTGAGAAGGCACCCACTGAGCCGTCGAGTGTCCTGGGAAGGCTTTGTCTCAGAGGACCTGCGGCCACCTCAGCCTCCTGCTCCCAGGAGCTGGGACTTGGGACCACAGCTGCCCCAAGGGAAGGATGTCATAGCCCCAAGTTGGCCGCTTGGTTCCCCGGATGCTCAGCCCTTCTAAGTCCCTATGGTTGCCTGCAGATTTTACTTGGAGTCATGTCATTTGTCAATAACCGATGCTTGACATCGTGTCTGGTTGAATATCCAGTCCCAGACTGGACAGCGCCCGGGTGGTGTCCTAGTAGCAAACGAGTGGTTGGTGTCTTCTCAGCCCATGGAGGAGAGAGGAAACCATGGTCTAGCTGAGGTGAAGGAAGGTGTGGTTCCGTTTCTCTTGGAAAGCTACCTGGCTGCCCTCAAGCTGGAGGACTATGGGAGGCGCCATTGAGTCTGCATGGCAGGAAGAAGTGTATGTGGGGATCCGAGGTTACCTTTGCTTAGCCGTGGCCCTTCCCAGCAGTCCCTGTGGCGATTGCTAGGCACACAGCCTGCCGACCTCAGGGTTATAAATAGGGTGTGGCAAAGAACAGGGACACAAGCTGGGCATGGTGGTGCATACCTGTGATCTCAGCACTCAGAGGCTGAGGTGGGAGAATCTCAAGTTTGAGCCCAGCCTGGACAATTTAATAACTTAGCAAGACCTTGTCTCAAAATAAAAAATAAAAAAAATAAAAGATTTTGGAGGAGGTGGCTCAGTGGGTTTAATCTCTAGTACTGGAAAAAAAAATGTGGCTACCACTCCGCAGCCAATACATGATTATTTGATTTTTTTTTTTTTTTTTTTTTTTGAGACAAGGTCTCGCTATTCATTTAGGCTGGGCTTGAACTCACAGTGTAGCCCAGGCTGGCCTTGAACTCATGGTGATCCTCCTGCCTCAGCCTCCTGAGCGCTGGGATTATAGACCCACTATATACCCATTGGAGCCACTATCCCCAGCTCCAATTATTTGAAACTTGGTGGTCACTGACTATAGGAAAAAAGAATTTCCTCCCAGGTGAGGTGGCGCACACCTGTAATTCCAGCACTCAGGAGGCTGAGACAGAAGGATCACTTAGAGTTCAAGGCCAGCCTGAACTACATAGCTAGACCCTGTCTCAAAAAAAAAAAAAAAAAAAAAAGCCACCTGGGTACTTCTAGCTTCTCAGCTGTTGCACTGTGATGTCCTCAGCATGAAATTCTCATTCTCCCATGCAACTTTGTCCATAGTATCTACTCCTATGTGTTATGAAAAAGCCGCCTCAGACACCTCCTCAGGAAGCCCTCCCTGATTACTCTCTCACCCTGAGTTCACAGTTTCTTCCTCTGTGTTGCTTTATGTTCTTTAAACACTTCTACTACTTCCATTCTGTACTATATTTACTTTTGCTGCATTTTTTTATATAAATCTGAGTAACTTGAAGGTAGTGACTGGTTCTTATTTCTGTCTTATCCCTTTGTGCTCAGTACAGAATCATTCACGATTGATTTGTGAAATGATTTGACTTGATGCAAGGTTTGCTTGAAGTGCAAATTCCTGTTCTCTAAATTGGGTCAGCAAACAGTTGAGGGACAAATCCAGCCCACCATCAATTTTTGTAAATAAAGTTTTGTTGAAATTAAAAAAATGAGAGAGAGAAAAGAATTTACCTTAACAAAGCTAAATCTTTGTCTTGCTTTGTCCTGGTGTGCGTTTGTTTGTTTGTTTGTTGAGATAGGGTCTTGCCAAATTGCTAAATTGCCCGGGCTGGGTCTGGACTTGTGATCCCCCTCATTCGGCCTCCCAGACCGCAAGGGATATAGGTTTGGGCCACCAGACCAAGCTGCTTTTTCCTAATCTTGAACAGAATTGCAGAAAGTAACTCACGCTCATTGGCAGCCTGGACAACTGGCTACCAAGTTTCTGAGGCTCCGCCTTGCCTCGAGCCTGTGAGGCCGCAGCCTCGCTGTTACCCTGTAGCAAGGACCCGGCCTCCCGGGCCTGAACTCGCCAGCTAGTGCCACACTTTTTTTTCCCAAAGTCGTTTCTGTAACTCCCCACTGCTGTAGATACCAGTATCTGCAGGGCTGGGGATTTTTTGGTTTAAATAATGATCTGTTAGAGTTATACACTTTTCTTCCTTTTTTTTTTTTTTTTTTTTTTTTTTTTTTTTTGTGGTACTGGGGATAGAACCCAGGGGTGCTCTAGCACTGAGCTACATCTCCAGCACTTTTAAAATTATTTTTTATTTTAAGGCAGGGTCTCCCTAAATTGCCCTGGCAAAGACTCAAACTTGCAAAGCCGGGCATAGTGGTGCATACCTGTGATCCCAGCACTCAGGAGGCTGAGGCAGGAGGATTGCTGCAAGTTACAGGCGTGTGCCACTGCGCCTGGCCTTTCTTTAAGTCTTCCAGCTTGTAGCAACTGGCTGCAGCAGCCCCAGGAAACAACTGTGTGCAGAGTTTAAGCAGAATATGGGACTAAGGCCTAAAGCTATGGGCAGTGTCACAGGGCACCAGGGTGAGAATGCCGCAGACCTCAAAAAGACACAGACCCCAGGGCAGGTGAGGTGCTGGTATCCTGTCCCTCTTGGGTGTCCCTCTGCTCCTGCGCCCCCTCTCCACTCTCTCCGTCTCTTTCTCTGCCTTTTGGCCTCTCCATTTCTTTGGTCCCAGTGACAGGCACGGGAGGCCCGCAGCTCCCAGCCCCACGCCACGGTGCCCATGCCTGGGTTGGATCCTGTGTTCCGGGGACGTAGCTGGCTGGGTCACCCTGGTCAGCTTGGGCAGGCCCCGGGATGAGTTGGGCCCACAGGTCCCACACTGGAGACTGTGGTGTGGCCACATGGACGCAGAGCGCCGGGCTCTGGTCACTAAGCAGGGGCCTGGATCGCAGCTCCCAGGGCTGAGGTCCTGCCACACACAGGCAGCTGTCCCTGGTGCTGTCCCTGTACGGTGTCGAGGCAGATAGGGGAGCTCCCAGTGTGACAGAGCCCAGGCAGGTGTAGCAATGGGACAACCAAGGGCACACACAGAGCAAGAAGAGTCTCTGGGTTGGGGAGACGAGTTTCAATTTTGTCTTCTTATTCTTGTTTTTTTTGAGTCAGGGTTTCATTATGTAGCCCAGGCTGGCCTTGGACTCCTGGCAATCCTCCTGCCTCAGCCTCCCAAGTTCTGGGGTTATAGGCATGTGCCACCACACCCACTTCTTATTCGTATTATCATCTGCCCCCTCCTTCTTCCTCTCCTCCTTCTCCTCCTTGTCCTCTTCCTCTTTGTCCCCGGCCCGTGTTCTCTCCAGAAGGAAGTCCCTGGATGTGGCCACACTAGGGTTGGAGAATTCAGCTGCACCTCCTTGAGGGTGACAAGTGACGTGAATGATCAGGAACCCCCCTCCCCAGGAGCCTCATCTGTTCTCCGAGAGGCACGTGCTCACCCAGTCTTTCGGTCTCAGCACGGGGACTCATGGGTGGTGACTGCATGCTTCCGGTTATTATCCAGCGTCACCTTATTTTCTTGCTCTTGTTCCAGTTTGGCCACTGGGAAACCAGAAGTTTCCGCTCTGGACGGTCCCTCTGACACCTCCCATCAGTGTGGTGTCTTCTGTCACTGCTTTGAGCTCTGCTCTACTTTTTGGCACTGGAGGATGCCCTGGGGACAGAGTCTGCCTCCTGCCCAGGCCTAGCATCGGCCACTTCTCCACGGATCCCAAGGGAGCCCCGGCCGCTTTCACTGAGGTCACTTTTATGTGGCTGGCATCACAGTAGGTTTCTTTGTACCGACTGCACCATAAGCGTGTGAGGAATGTGTCAGAGTACATTACTGTGGTGGCAGGTCACTAGCGATTGGGATTTTTCAGCTCTGTTATGCTCTTTTTGTTGTTGTTTTTGTTTTTTTGAGACAGGGTCTCACTATGTAGCCCAGGCTGGCCTCAACTGAAGGCACTCCTCCTGCCTCAGCCTCTCAAGTGCTGGGATTACCGGTGTGCACCACCATGCCTGGTTTAAACTCTATTATACTTCTTTTTTTTTTTTTTTTTTTTGGTCTTTTTGAGACAGGGTTTCACTATGCAGTTCAGGCTGGGCTTGAATTCACTTTATAGCCCAGGCTGGCTTCAAATCAAACTCACAGTGTTCCTCCTGCCTCAGCCTCCAAACTCTGTTATACTCTTAAGGGACCACTATTGTATGACGGGTCCATTGCTGCCCAAAATGTCATTATGTGGTGGGTCCATGGCTGTAGAGGGTTTTTTTTTTTTTTTTCCTGTGGGTACCGGGGGGGTCGACCTCAGGACCTCGCGCGCCAGCAGGCGCCCGTGCCGCTGAGCGATATCACCGGCCCCTTCTTCGTATGTGGGTTCCGGGAGTCGAACTTGGGCCCTCGCGCTTGCCGGGCAGGTGCTTAAGCCGCTGAGCCATCTCACCGGCCCCTGTAGAGGTTTTTATACTGTGGATTTTTTTTCTTCTTCCTGTGGTAGCAGGAATTGAACCCAGGGAATCACATCCCAAGCCCTTTTTAAACTTTTTTATTTTGAGACAGAATCTTACTTAGTTGTCCAGGCTGGCTTCAAACTTGCAATTGTCCTGCCTCAGCTCTATATTGCAGACTTTTTTTTTTTTTTTTTTTGTGGGTACCGGGGGGTCGACCTCAGGACCTCGTGCGCCAACAGGCACCCGTGCCACTGAGCGATATCACCGGCCCCTTTTTCGTATGTGGGTTCCGGGAGTCGAACTCGGGCCCTCGCGCTTGCAAGGCAGGCGCTTACGCCGCTGAGCCATCTCACCGGCCCTATATTGCAGACTTTTTAACATGCAAATCACAGCCAGCACCCCTAGCTGAGCGTGACCCTTCCCTCTGCTTCCGGGACTCCTTGAGACAAATCTCAAGTGCTCAGCAGCCACCCCCCCTCGCCAGCCCGCTTTGCGCAGGCTCCTCCCCCAGGCCTGGAGGTGAGCACCTTCCACACTCCGGGCCGGGCACCCTCGGGCCACAGCGCTGCCCCCCACACCTCAGCGAGGCCTCTACTCGGGAGGTCCCCTGGTCCGCCCTGAATTTCCCTGCAGCCGTTAGCTCCGCGACACTGTATCTTATTTTATTCTTCAGTCTCTCGTCCTGGCTGGATACAGCTCAGAGTCCCTGCACCCAGCACCCACTGTAACAAGCCCGCTCCCGGAGGGGTCAGCACTGCCAAGCCCGGGTCACCCCGGGGGTACAAGGTAGGTGTGAGTCTGATCCAGACTCTGGACCCTAAACTCTGCTGAACCCCCAAACCTTTGCTCCCTCCCCCAGGCCCCCCAGGTCCTGGACTAGGAGGATGATTACAGGATTTATTTTTTTTAATACTGGGCATTGAACCCAAGGCCTTCTCAATGAGCTACCTCCCAGCCCTTATTTTTTTGAGACAGGGTCTCACTAAATCACTAAGTTGCCCAGGCTGGGCTCAAATCTGTGATCCTCCTGCCTCAGCCTCCCAGAGCGCTGGGATTACAGGCAGGTACCACAATGCTCGATTTATTAGAGGACTTTTCAAAAAAGCCAACCACTGTCACCTGGACTCACCTCTGGGAAACGGACTGTGGGTTCATCTAATCCTCACCTGGCCCGGAGCAGGGAGGATGCAGTCGTCCTCCTGTGCCAGGTGGGAAAGCAAGGCTGAAGGGATCCCCGGGGTTGCACAGCTATAGGTGTTGGGTTGGGACCTGAACGCAGTTGGCCTGTGTTTTGACAATGCGTGTTTTACAGAAAGGGTCTGCAGGCTCTGTCTGGAGACCCATGCAGCGGGACCCAGAACGGGGTCATCACGTTCCTGGCCCCAGAGGCCTGGCCGCATCCATCCCTGTGTCCCCCACCATCGAAGCCCACAAACCCTTCCCTCTGAGGTACCCCCAGCTCAGCAGGAGCAGCCTGGAGCTGCAGACACAAAACCCAGAACCTGGCTCCCGTCTGGCCAGCTCTCACTGTCCCTTTAAGCCCAGGCTGCGGCAAGTCAGACTCGCCCAGAGTTGCGCCTGACCTCAATGTCATTTTCCAACCTTCTCTGCTGTCTCAGCCATCACCTTTATGTGGCCCAAAGCAGCAGCTCTGGCTGTGTTGAAACACACATGACAGCTGGGCACGGTGGCACACACCTATGATCCCAGTACTCCGGGGGGCTGAGGCAAGAGGATCACAAGTTTGTACCCAGTTGGGAACTGTGGCACTTAGCGAGACCCTGTCGCAAACTGAACCAGGCAGGACCTTGTGCACGCTAAGCACATGCTCTTTCCCCGAGCTCCACCCCAGCCCCAACTCTGTTTTTAAACTTGACCCGCTGAGTGGATCTGCCGTAATGTGTCACCATCTTCCACTGGGGCTGCTGACACATCCTGTTCTAGATCAGAGGTATGCTGTCCCACAAGCCCAAGGACTGTTCTAGAACTAGAATGTTAACTCAAAAATTCACATTTTCTGGAGTTCACTCCATATCAGGCACTGCTATAAGCATACATTGATTGATTGATACAGGGTCTCTCTATGCAGTTCAGGCTGGCCTTGAACTCACTATGTAGCCTTGAATTCATGGTGATCCTCCTGCCTCAGCCTCCCGAGTGCTGGGACTACAGGTGTGTGCCACCACGATGGCTTATGGTATGACATTTTACATGGATCAAGTCACTTAATCCTCACCAGAGTTCTAAAGGTGAGCGCTATCGTTAGCATCTTCATATTCAGATGGGGAAATGGAGGCGTGGAGAGGGAGGTAAGTCATCCACGTGAGGTCACACAGCTCCATACGGGCAGGGCCAGGCTGTTCGACAAACTTGCCTAAGAGAGGATGTGGAGCCAGACAGCCTCCTGCAGGTGTCCAGGGCTGCTCTCTCTGCGCCCCTCTGTCCATCGTGGGCGTCAGGGTCAATGTCCCCCAGGTCTGAACTCAGCAAAGGCGCGCAGTGCTGCTTGGGCGAGAGGCTGCGGAAGTTGGTGGCCCTGGGGGAAGTTCTGCAGGGGACCGTTCCTGGAACAGAGGCCACGGCTCCCAGCGGGCCTGGGCCCCACGGACCAGCTGCTCCCTCAGGGGCCAGGGCCCCTTCCTGGTCCATAATTTGGGCCCAGGCGTTGCTCCCACAGGATTCATCTCAGAGAGGGGGCTGCACGTGTGCCCTTCCATCCTAGGATCGCTGTAAATCCGCCACCAGAATGGCTTCAGTTTATTTACAGTTCAAAGGGAACTTGAGGTAGCTTCCTCCAAAACACACATGACAACAGTTAAAAATAGATCGAGAGAGATCAGAAACCAGCGAGGGGAAGGCAGAGGCAACCCTATCAGGAACTTGAGGAACGAAGACTGATTTTGGATGTTAAGTTTAGTTTGAGCTTCCTGGCACCCCAAGCAAAAAGGGTGAGAGACATGGTAAGTGCTTGATTAGGGGCTCAGAAAGCAAGTGTCGGGCCGGTGATATAGCTCAGTGGCATAAGCACCTGCCTGGCAAGCGCGAGGTCCTGAGTTTGACTCCCGGTACCCGCATATTAAAAAAAAAAAAGAAAGAAAGAAAGAAAGAAAGTGTCCCAGGCTTTCAGGAAAGTGAAACTTCTCAGAGGTCAAGACGCAGCGTGGTGGGGTGAAACGAGAGAGGATCAAGAAGTTGGACGCTTACTGAATCTGCGTCCTCCCCAAAATGCTTCAGCCTTTCTGAACCTTGGCTTTTGTATCCAGAAACTGGGGTGATGGTGTTTAATGACAGATCACTTCGCTGGGCTGCGGTGGGACCTAGGAGGACGTGTGTGAGGGCGTCTGGGTGCTTGGCATACCTCCCTCTGCGGGCGGCATCTAGAGTGAGAAGCGATCAGTGGCAAAGCATTCCTCATCCACCGCAGCACAGGGAACTCTGAAAACCAGAGCACTGTGTTTAAATTGCAACCCAGAAGCCAGGCGTGGTGGCGAACGCCTGTAATCCCAGCACTCGGGAGGCTGAGGCAGGAGGGTCACCTTGAGTTCAAGGCCAACACGGGCTACATAGTGAGTTCAAGGCCAGCCTGACCTGCATGGTGAGACCCCAAAAAATAAAAAAATAAGTTGCAACCCACCCAAAGCAGGGCTATGGCCAGGTGCTGGGAGATCTCAGCCAACACGTTTTTTCTCTGAAGTATCTGTGGCCAGGATCTCCTTGGCTGGGCTGAGACATCTGCAAGGCCCAGGCAGCGGAACCTGGGGTAGGGGAGGTTGTGAGCTCCAGGAGCCCCGGCAAGAAGGGCGTTGGGCTGCACCCAGTGTTCCCCCAGAGGGACCTGCGGCTCCGCTTAGCTCCTCCACAAGTCCCCAGTGACAGTCCAAGCCTGCAGCCGGAGCCGAGAGCGCTAGACATTGCAGCCACCTGCCCAGTCTTCCCAAACCTGTCCCCTCTCTGAGCCAGAAAGGGCACAGCCTCCGAAGCCAGCACAGCCTCTGAAGCCAGGTGCTTGCCCCGGATAAAGAGCCTCTTGCTCTCCAGCCTCAGGTCCTTACCTGTCCATGGCAACAATGGCCACTTTAAGGCTTGTGCTTAGCATGCCCAAGGACCTGGGTTCGATCCGCAGCACTACAAAATGAGCAACATAATAGCAACAAGGACAGGCCAGACTGAAGAGGGTCGGCCAGCGAAGCCCCATCCTTTGAGAGCAATTGCCTGGCTCACACACACCTCTTCACGGAAGGAGGTGAGCCCACTACAGTAACCTTGAGAGTCGCCACTCGCCCTTCACCCAGTGCCCTTTCGGTTTATTTATTTAGAGACAGGGTCTTGCTATGTGGCCCAGGCTGGCCTCAAACTCGCAGGGAACCTCCTGCCTCAGCCTCTCAAGTGCTGGGATGACAGACGTGTGCCACCACGCCTGGCTCTCACCCCATTCTCTTAAGGGACTTTGCGCCCAGGGCGTCTCCCTGGGCCCCTCTCCACCTTCCTCTTGCCCGGTTTCCTGCATCAGCACCTGGACCCTCCTTAGGCACCCGGCCCGCGGTCACCCCTCTAGCTCCCCCGACTCCGGTGCAACGCTCTGGCGGGTGAATGTGGAGCTGCGCTGGCTCAGGGGCTTTATTCGCCGCTTGCTTTGCATGGAAAGAAAACTTGTTTGGAACAGGGCAAGGGACAGCTTCCAAAGATCCCCGGGCCGCCGCCGCCGCTCCGGCCGCGAGGGCAGAAGGAGGCGCGGGCGAGGACCTGTTGTTTTTCCTGTTCCGAGAGAAAAGGAAGCAAAGCGGGAAGCGGCGCGTGCGGGCTGTGGCTGCGGCGGCCCTGCGCGCCCCGCCTCCGCGTCCCTCACTAGCGCGCTGCGCCCTCGCCGGAGCGGCCGCGCCGCCGGGTAAGCGCCCTGCGCCGCGCGGGGAGGCGGGAGGGGGCCGCGCGGGACTCGGGGGTCGCGCCTGCGCCCCAGGGTGGCTCCTGCGCGCACAGCCCGTGCGCCCTGGCCTCCGGCAACTCGCACGTCCAGCTAGCGGGGCAGTGGGCGCCCCCGGGCTAGGCTGGGGGACCTGGGCTGGGCGGGGGGACCCGGAACGGGCCGGGGACCTGACCCTGGCTGCACTCGGGGCCCGCGTGCGCCCACCCAGAGGCGCGCGCACGGCTGCCCCCGCGGGTACCGCGCGCTGGCGGCGAGCCCCGGGCTCTGGGCGGGTGACGGGGTCCTGGCTGCGCTCCCGGTGGCTGGGCGGCCTCGCGTGCACCGTGGAGCTTCGGGTTCCGGGCCGGGGCGACGTCCAGCCCGAGCTCCCTGCACCCCGGCCCCGCGCGGCGATCGGCGCAGTGGGAGCCCGAGGTCCGTGTTCCTGGGTCCCCTCCCGCCCCGGCCGTCCGCCGCGCCCCGTCCGGTCCGAGCCCGGTGAGGGCGACATCAGCCACCAGATCTTCGGCCGCGGGCCCGGGGTACAGCAGTGAAACCACCCCCAGCTTTGCATTTCCGGACCTTAAAAAAAATACTCTTACCCGTAATTCGGCCTGAATGAGGATTTCTTTTTTTTTTAAATTTTAGTTTCCTGTTTTTATTTAGGCGAGGGGAACTGGGGCCATTTTTCCCGGGCTCCGGGATGTGCGCTCTGCGCAGCTGGCCGCGCTGGCCGGGAGGGGAGACGGGGATCGAGGGAGCCGGGAAAGGCTTGGGAAGGCCCAGTGTCCCGGGGGAGGGACCTGCGGGCCTTGAACGCCGCCACCCTGCTCTGTGCAGTGGGCTTCCTCAAGTCCCGCCGGGCCACAGCAAGCGTGTGTGGGCAGGTGCACCTTTGGAGAGGAGGGTACTTCCCTTTCCAGGATCCTCCGAGGGGACGGTTCCCTGCTCCAAAGGGACCGCAAGGGAGGGGCTGTCCTTGGAAGAGGACCGCTGGGCACCTCCTGGGTGGCCGGGTGTTCTCGTCAATGGATTTGTACCATGGGATCCCCGCCGTACGACTCGATCCTTTTCGTGGGTTTGCAGTGAAACTAACTAGTGAGGTTGTCTCCATTTTAGAGTCCAGGAAACTGAGGGTTAACTAATTCGAGACTCAGCCAGGCATGGCAGCGGCACTCTTGTAATCCCAGCACTCAGGAGGCTGAGGCAGGAGGGTCGCTGCGAGGTCTGAGGCCAACCTGGGCTATATAGTGAATTCAAGGCCAGGCTGCACTACATAGGGAGACTCTGGTCTCAAAAAAAATAAATAAATAAAAAATAAAAAATTCAAGACTCATGCAATTTCCGAGTAACTGATGGAGAGTCCTGGCAGAGGCTGGAGTCCTCTGCACCTTGCTCTGTGGACCTGGTCCTAATGGTTCTTTTGGTGCGAAATGGCAGAGACCTGGGGGCTAAGGTACCCCTGGCGCTGCCCTATGAAACCCACCCAGACGGACAGGTGCCATACGTGCGGACCAAGTTCCTTGGGATTTATGAGGCTGCCCACACACAGAAAGTGAGAGAGAGGAACGTTGCTTCTTCCAGAGCAGAAAGTGCCAGTCGCTTAGGTTTCCTGGCATCAGGGTTGTGGTGGTCCCGGCTGCTGAGGGCTCTGTGTGCTGCCTTCGTGGTTGCTCCTCTTCGAGCTCCTTTGCCAATCCCTCCAAGTAATGGAAGACGCCCGAGGGTGGGGAGAGAGAACACTCTTAAAACCCCATTGCCTGCTCTAGAGGGGACCCAGGCTGGACCTCCAGCCCCCCGTCCCTGTCCCGCTGTGCTCAGGAACTGGTCAGGGGCCGCAGCGAGGTCCTGGTTGCTTCTGGAATCAAGGCAGTGCCCCAAAGCCAGCCCTGGCCACGCCCAGCTCTTCTTCGTTTCGTTCCTGCAGCTTGGTGCGCCCGAGGAGGGGCAGGGAGAGGGAGGCAGGCCTTCTGTTGCTTTACTGGGTTTAGCGAGTGTCCCATGGGGGCCCCCAGGGCCCGGGGCTGTGCTGAGAGCAAGGCAGGCAGATGCGCAGGGCAGCCTCCGGACGCAGTCCGCTTTGCGCCCGGCGAGGCTCCCATAGGAGGGCCGGGGGTCGGTTCCTGCTTCACCTTGTTTTTCTTCAATTGCACAGTTGAAGAGAGAAGTGAATGTGTTCCGCTTAGGCTGCTTTCTTTTCTCACAAGCCCTTCTGTGCAGAGCGCGGGTCCCTCCCTCCCTGGCAGCTGCTCTTCTGGGCCCCGTGTTGGAGCTCAGAGTCCAACAAGTGCTTCCTTCACTGGGACTCAGACACCTGTCTGCCAGGGGGGACGCCTCCCAGCGCATTTCCCAGCCAGGCTGACGGGAAGGCACGCGCTTCCAGAGGCCAGGCGAGGGGAGCTGTGTGTCACGGTGCCTGGTGCAGCCCGCATGGCGGCTGAGGAGCCTGGCGTGCCAGCAGGGAGAGGAGAATCATCCTGTGCCGGTAACGGTGCCTCGTGGAGAGCAAAGGCTGCAAACCTCCGCCCCTCTCCCTGCAGTTCACTAAACCCTGAAGTGAGTGGTCACGAATGTAGCCAGCGGAAATCCCCCTGTAATCATATCAGAAATGACGGCAGTTTCAAGGTGGAAAGAAAACACCAACCTGGACCCCCCTCCTCTTTCCCTGCAGCCCAACACTGCGGCTTTCTGTGGGCGGCAACATGTGTCCCCTCTACCTCCCCTGAGGGTCCATGTGGTCCCCAGGGCCCCAAAGATCCCCCTCTGGCTGCCGCAGGGCTGTGAGCAGCCTCCTCCCCCCGAGGTGAAGCCTGGTGGCCAGGGTGAGGCTCAGGTGCCCAGGAGTGGGTGTTTTCCAGGGCTGGGCAGCTGGGCACCAGGAGACGGGTGGGAGCCATGGGTGTGGCGGCTCGAAAGTGGCAGCAGTGAGCGACAACTTCACTCGCATTGGGGGAGATGTGCGGGCAAGTGGTCAGGAGCTGGGGAGGACAGAGCCGCCACAGAACGGTGGCCTGCTTGGGATCATAGGTCCTGGAGTGATGCCGGGTCAGTGTCCTGCAGCTGCTGGAGTGAAGGACCACATATTTCAAGGTTTAAAACAATGGAAGTGTGTTCTCTCTCCGTCTGGAAGTTGCATATCAAGGTGCAGGCAGACCTTGCTCCTTCTGGGGGCTTTAGGGGGGATCCTTCCTGCTCTTCCAGCTTCTGGGGGCTCCGGGTGGTCCCTGGCCTGTGGCTGCTTGTCTTCACATGGCCTTTTGGTGTGTCTCTCTTCTTTTCTTTTTTTTCTCTTTTCGTAGTAGTAGGGCTTGAACCCAGGGCCTTTGCACTGAGCTACATCCCCAGCCCTTTTTTCATGCTTCATTTTGAGGCACAGTCTCTCTAAATTGCCCAAGCTGGGCTCAAATTTGAGATCCTCCTGCCTCAGCCTCCCAGAGTGCTGGGATTGTACGTGTGCACCATTCCCTGCTCCTCTTCCTTGGGTTTAGGGTCCACTCAGATAATCCAGGAAGAAATCATCTCAAGATCCTTAACTTCATTACATTAACAAAGACCCTTTTTCCACATAATTATTTTTCCAACCAATGTGCAGGCTCAGGGGTAACACGTGGACATACCTCTGGGGGGCCGCAGATAGGAGGGATCTTCCATTTTTGTTTTTGTTTTTGAGACAGGGTCTCACTGTATAGCCCAGGCTGGCCTCGAATTTGCAGTGATTCTCCTGCCTCAGCCTCCTGAGTGCTTGGATTACAGGCGTGTGCCACCATGCCCGGCTGGAGGGATGCATTTTTGCGCCTTATGGGGAAGGCATTGAATGCCGCTCTGTCCTGGCCTGTTCTGCCCTTTCCCCTGGTGACTTCAGGCTGGGATTTCAGATCCCCAGGTCCCTGCCAAGCCCTTATGCTGAGCCCTACTCTACTTCCCTCTCCCCAAATTCATGAGCTGCAGCTCTGCTCAGTGTGGCCCCTGTGGTCCCTGGGACCCCGGGGTCCCTCACTAGGATTGGGGTAGGGGACAGGGCTCCGTGTGGCTTTGATGCCTGGGATGTAGCTACCCCTCTGGGCCAGAAGCCTTCAAGGGCTGGTGGTACGTGTGGGGTCTGCGAATCCCAATGTTGAAGCTGAAGAACGGGAGGGGAGGGCACGGGAGATGAGGGGGTGCTGGGCCCCTCCTCTGCTTCCACCCTTTCCGTTTGTGACATTGGGAGAGGGGCTCTGTCACAAACGAGGAAACAGAATTGGGCCTTGTCAAGGCTGGCATGTGCAGAGGGGCAGGGTGGACGGTCCGTGGTCAACAGGGACAGTGCCACAGCCAAGCAAAAGCGCTCTCTGGAGTCAGGCCTGGGTTGAAATTTCAGCTGCTTTTATCTGCTGGGTGACCATGGGCAAATTGCTTAACTTTTGTGAGCCGCAGAGGCGCAGGCTGGAATAGAATACTTACAGGCTGGCCTCAAACCTGCAGTCCTCCTGCCTCAGCTTCCCACCCGTAGCTGGCATTACAGGTGTGCACCACAGTGCCTGGCTCAGCTGTGACCTTTTTTGAGTACAGTTCTGTGGCATTTGGCACATTTGCACTGCTGTCCGCTGTCCTCACCATCCAGCCTCAGAGATTCTTTTTTTTTTTTTTTTTTTTTTTTGGGTACCGGGGGGTCGACCTCAGGACCTTGCGTGCCAGCAGGCGCCCCTGCCGCTGAGCAATATCACCGGCCCTTTTTTCGTATGTGGGTTCCAGGAGTTGAACTCGGGCCCTCGCACTTGCCAGGCAGGCGCTTACGCCGCTGAGCCATCTCACCAGCCCTAGCCTCAGAGATTCTGCCCATCTTGCAAAATTGAAAATTTTTACCCACGACACACAAATTCCTCATCCCGTACAGCCCCTGGCACACACTTGCATTCTCTCTGTCTTTGAATTTTGACAACTCTAGGTACCTTTTTTTTTTAATTTTTTTTTTTACCTTTTTTTTTAATGTGGGAGTTTTTTCTTTTTTTTATTGAGACAGGGTCTCACTATGTAGTTCAGGCTGGCATTGAACTCAATGTAGAGCCCAGGCTGGCCTTGAATTCTAGCTGACCCTCCTGCCTCAGCCTCCCGTGTGCTGAGATAACCGGCATGTCCCCACCCACGCCCGGCTTCATGGCTGATTTAAATTAGCATGGTGTCTTGAAGCTTCATCACGTTGCAGCATATATTGGAGTTTCCCATTCAGGGCTGAATCTTCTATCATGTGTACCTTGTTTTGCTTGTCCATCTGCAGGTGGACACTTGCATCGCTTCCGTGTGGCTATTTCATTTTATTCACATGCATCTGTGTTTTTAGAACCCAGGGTCTTGCACATGGCAAGCACGCCCTGTACTACTGTGCCATACCCCAGCCCCTCTGGCTGTTTGAAGAATGCTGCCCCGATTGCAAGGGTACGCGTATGTCTGAGGCCCAGCTCCCACTTCTTTGTGTCCGTACTCAGTGGTATCGCTGGACCACGTGGTCCTGCTACTTTGGATTTTTAGGGAGGAACCAAGCACATGCGTTTGTGGTTTGCCTTACTCCATTAAATACTGGCTCGCTAGCTTGCTTCCTAACCTTCCCATAACTTCTTTGCACTTGAAGCATCCCAAAGCGGGATGACATCATTTTCTCAAGCGTCCTCCATTGAGGGACACTGAAGTGGCTTCCAGACTCATACACAATTGTGGAGTCAAAGACATTGAATACTTGCATGGCTCCTGGGGCAAGCGACTCTGCAGAGATGGACCCGTGTACCCCAGGGAAACAGAGCAGTTTCCCCACACCCTCGTCGGCACTAAAAACATCAAAGGAAATGTTTTGCTAATAGTCCTCAAAGATAATACATAAACTTAAATGTATTGCTCTTATCACTCATAAGGGTAGATCTTTTTTCGTTGTTGTTTTGTTTTGAGACAGAGTCACTCTATACAGGTCATGCTGGCCTTGAACTCGCTATGTAACCCAGGCTGTCCTTGAATTCATTGTGATCCTCCTGCCTCAGCCTCCCAGGTGCTGGGATCACAGGCGTGTGCCACCAAGCCTGGCTAGTTGAGATAGTTTCTTTCCTGATTGTCAGCTATGTGGATGACGAGAGGTTTGCTGTAGTGTAGTCATTAAACTCCTGAACCCTAGAGGAGACGGGTTCAGATTCAGACACTAATTCCACTTCCCAGCTGGGTGACCTTAACTATACGACTTACCCTCTCTGGTCCTTCATTTCCTGTGTGTAAAATGCAGCGGATGGAATCTGTTCCTAGGTTTGTCTTATGAATAAAATGAGGTAAATTAGATAATGAGCATCACCTTACACACAGTCGATACTCAGTAAACCCTAGCTGTTCTCGTTACCATTGTTTTAATGGAAGTTAGTAAGTCTTTGTTCCCCCACTCACCCAGCAGATGTGGAGGGGCTCTGCTGGCCCTGGGGAACTCCAGAAACGGATAAAGCCATTTCTCGGGGGCCCTGGGTCCCCTGTGGTCCTGCAGCTGCTTAGAGCAGGGAGAGCAGGGCAGAAGCCAGCACAGGGTTTTTCAGGGCCAGAATTCCTCTGAGGGACTGTCATGCTGTACACACCCAGGGGAATCCTGCATGAACTTTGGGAAACTGAGGCAGCCCTGTGGATGTCCTGGGGACTTGGGGCTTACACATCAGCTTGGATTGGGCCCATGGTGCCCACTCCAGAGGCCCCATAGAATAAAGTGACATCGCTTTCATCTCAGGTGGCCCCTAGGCAGCTGTGAAGAGACAAGGCCAAGTATCAGGGTGTGCCCTGTGCATAGCTTTTCCTGGGTCAAGAAGGGAGTCATTAACCCCGGGATCTTCGCCTCAAATAAACTGCTTCATGAGAAATTTCTTCTTGGGGAAAAAACACCAAAACCCCCCAGCTTTCCCCTTACCTGTCCATCTCAAAAAAATTCCATTGAGATGTTTCTCTAGTCCAAGGCTCTGACAGTCTGAGCCCGAGGCTACGCCTCCTGCCGCTGAGGGTTCCGGAGTCAGGATCCAGATAACCAGGGGCGAGTCTTTTTTCCCTGTGGTGTGGTGTGACAGCTATTTGAATAATACAGTGCGCCTGCTGTCATTTGGAAACCGGTGATGAAGTGTGCTCTATTTTTACGTGTGGTGCCTAAGATGGGGGTGACTTCCGGTCCAGAGCTGCTGTATTTGGAGAAAGTGAGTGGAAAGGTAGTTCGATGCTAGTATCAAACGGAAGAGCTTTTATTTCTGTTTTGTTTTGTTGGGGCAGGGTCTCATTATGTAATCCAGGCTGGCCTTGAACTTATTATGTAGCCCAGGGTGGCCTTGAACTTGCAACGATCTTCCTGCCTCAGCCTCCTGAGTGCTGGGATCACAGGTGTGTGCGCCACGCCTGGTGGGAAGAGCTTTTAGAATTAGACAGGTGGTTCCTATCTTGGCTTTGACCCTGAACACATATGTGACCTTGGTGATCTGCTGAAGCCACAGGTTGTCATCTGAAAATTGGGCTAAGAAGTCTCTTTCACTGGAGCAGAAATAATGAAAAAATCTGCAGCAGGTCCTGGCCACTTCAAAAGTTGCGATTCTGCCCTTAGCCCTTGCAAAGAATGGATCTTTGCAGCCCATGGGGTGGGAGGGAATAAATTTTAAATGACAGGTATCCGTGTCATAAGTGATTAAAGTTCATATGGTGTGGTTCTGTTGGTCAGCTTTCCATTGCTGTTACAAAATACCTGAGATAATGAACTTCAAAAGAGGAAAGGTTTTTGACCCACAATTTTGGAGGTGTCAGCCTGCGTGGCCCTTTGCAGGAAGACATAGAGCAGCGAGCTGCTCTGCTCGTCTCAGGGTGGCTGGAAGGATTTCCACCATCCCCTGCCAGGCCACACCCCCAGTCACTTAAGACCGCCCAATAAGCCCCGTCTCTTAAAGGAGCCGCCACCTTCCAATAGCACCAAGGTGAAGACCAAGCTTTAACACATGGCCCCTTGGGGGACCTCCCGGATGCAAATGCTAGCATGTGGGAAGGGTTTTTCACTCACCCTATTTGGTCCTCCTGCGAATGACTCGTACGGAATTCACCATACACAGTAATTCGGTTTGTCTTTTTTGGCCTGCTCTGCAGACTTCGTTTTTCACTCCCTGATGTCCCCAGCCTGCTCTGGCCCGAGGGGATGGGATGTGTGACCCTGGTCCTCACCTCCCAACCCAGCTGTGACCTTGCTTTGAAGCTGCAGGCTCTATTTTTAATGCTAATTTCACTTTACATTCTATTCCACGATACATGCGTGTTTATTTTACTATAAAGAGTATTTTCCCCTAATTTTGAGTCAAGTAGACGCTCTGGGAGGATGTTTATGTTTTTTCTGTGACTTCCGCTACTCCCAGTGCAGTGACTCCAACCTTAGTTTGAGAAAGTAGTGTGGCGAATGATTAGATGGGATCGTGATGAGAAATGAATAGTTCTATGCAAACTTGGTGTGTGTGTGTGTGTGTGTGTGTGTGGTGCTGGGAATTGAACCCAGCATCTTTACACTAAGCTACCTCCCCAAGCCTTTTTTATTTTGAGATGGGGTCTCACTAAGTCTCTAAATTGTCCAAGGCTAGACTGAAACCTGCAATCCTCCTGCCTCAGCCTCTCTGACTGCTGGGATTGTAGGTGCGCACCACCATGCCTGGCTAAAAGCTTTTTTTTTTTTAAACCCCTTTTGTCCTCAATAACTTGTTGGTTGAGCAATTGAGATTTTGGTTTAGGTAGAGAATTTTTTTCTTTTTTTGATACCGGGAATCGAACTTACAACCTCACGCTTTCCAGGCAGGCGCTGTGCCACTGAGCTATATTCCCAGCTAGGTAGAGAATTATTAAAAGGCTATAACTCCAATCTAAACATTTTATTTTAGTTTAAAGCACATCTGTATGTGTTGGTTCACTGATCTTAAGGGACCCAGGGCTTTTGTTCGAGCGGGTAGAAGTTCCTGTGATCGCACAGGGCACACCTGCAGTGTATGGCCTTCCTGCAGTTTATGGCTCTCACTGGTCCTTTTCCGTTGTTTTGCCCAGCCTAACTCCACGGAAAGTTTGTTTTAGTGGCTCGTCTTCCTTGGGTTTCTAAAACATTCAGTTTCATAGCAGGGCATGATGGTGCATACCTGTAACGCTAGCACTGGGGAGGCTGAGGCAGGAAGATCACAAGTTCAAGACCAGCCTGGACTACATAGTGAGGCCCTATCAAAAAAAAACAAAAAAACAAAAACTAAACAAACTCGAAACTGTTCAGCTTCACTTTGGCTTTCTTGCCACACCCGCGTTCCGCCCACTGTGCAAAGGCCGCACTGATGATGTGGGCCAGCAAGTGGCATCGGATTGGAGCAGTACACAACCGTCCCTGGTGTGCAGAGGCCTGAGGGGACCTGACGTCCTGACACCCAGCAAGCAGCCCAGTGGCCCTGAGCAGCAGCAGGCTGAGCCCGTGGCTCGGAATGCTCGGCGGGGGATCTCAGGACCCTTGAGCTAGCAGGTGGCACCAGCCAGTCCCTTCTCATCATCCAGGGAGAGGACATGTGGCCCAGAGTCAAGGACAGAGCTCTGGAGTCGGCCTGGGTTTGAATCTTGCCTCCCTGTCCCCTCTACACAGGTTTTTGTTTGTTTGTTTGTTTTTCCCACCCTGGGCTCCGTTCTTTTTCTTATTTATTTATTTAGAGAGAGGGTCTCACTATGTACTTCAGGCTGGCCTTGAACTTGCAGCCATCCTCATTCCTCAGCCTCCCAAGAACTGGCACACAGGCGTGTGCCACCACAGCTGGCTACTTCCTTAATTCTTAACCGAATGCCTGCCTGGGGGGCTGTCGGGATGAGTCCATGAGGAAACGGGCATCAGGCCCAGGAATGGGGGTGCCTGCTGGGCCTTTGAGGACAGACCTAGTTGATGAGGAAGAGGCTCCGGTGCTCAGGGGAGAAATGGCCCAGAAACGTGCTCTGGGGGTGGAGGGAGCGGGGCCCCTCCGAGGGAGACGGACCCAGAGAGTGAATGACGCGGTTGCCGGAGTCCCTCCCCTCCGCCCTTCCCTCCATCCCTTTGGTCCAGTGTAGACAAGGCTGACTGCAAACCCAGGACCTCAGGAAAATAGGAGGGGCCCCGGGAACTCAGAATTTGAGACCAGCCAGGGCAATTTAATGAGTTTTGTCTCAACAAATAAATAAAATCAATGAAAACGAACGGTGGCGTTCTGTTGCATAGTAGGGTAACTTTAGGTGACAGTAACGTACCGTGTGATGCTTTGCTCTGTTTTCGGGCTGGAGGTGGAGCCCTGCGCTTCGGGCACGCTGAGCACATATTGTACCACTGCGCCACACCCCCGCCCCTGTGGATTTCAAAATACTCTAGAAGGAAGGATCTGGAATGTTGTTGTCACATAGAAATGATGTTTGAGGAGAGAGATCTGCTGACCCTGCTTTGAACATTACTCAGTGTATGCACGATGTAGCAAAACATCACATGTTCCCCATAAACGTGTACAACTTTTATGGGTCGGTTTTTTAAAGCTGTAAAGCGGACTTGCCAAAGGAAGAAAAAACCCGTTATCTGCCTACACTAGACTACCCAGTGGTTCTTAACCTTTGTCAGATTTTAAATCCTTTTGCAAATGTGCTGAAAATCATGGAACCTTTCTCCAGAAAAAGGCTCCAACAAGCACATGTAATTTGAGGGGGGTTGTTGAGCACCCCCTAAGTCCATCCCCAGACTCTACTGGGGTTCATGGAAAGGCTGTATGGATCCGACCTCTGGCTTCTCTGTGCCAGGAGGCTTTGACCCTGAAGCCAGCTTCGAGGGCCAGAGAGAGACCACATGTTCCACCCCGCCGAGGCCCCTGGCAGACACTTGCCCAAGGATTTGTGCAGAGTCTGCTTCAAGCCAGGTATGATGGCACACTCCTGTAGTCCCAACACTTGGGAGGCTGAAGCAGGAGGATCTCGGTGATTCCAAGGGCAGCCTGAACTACATAGCAAGACCTATCTCAAAAGACCATTAAAAATGAGGAAGAAAGAAAAGAAAAGAAAGATAAATACAAAGTCTGTCTGCAGCTCTTTCTGTGTTCTGTCTTGACCACCTCTGACATGTTGCGCAGGTTGACTTCCTGCTCTTCAGATCTTTTCTCTGATCCAGCCCCCTTTTAGAGGCTGTCATTAACGACCAGCTTCCTGCGTTCTTTGCCTCCTAATTTGGAAGGGGCTGGTTTGGGGCTCCCTCCTTGGGCTCATGGAAAGGTGCATCTGCGAGGGCTGGGTGGAAGTCAGGGCCATGTCCAGGCCCCACTCTTGCGCCCCAGGTGGCTGGAGACCAGGCAGGGCCCCTGTGAGATTAGCCAGCAAACCCCTTGGTTGAGGGGTGCTGTGCACAAGCACCGCACAGCCCACTTGGTTGTGCAGCTCTTGGCCATCCATGAGCTGACCTTAGCCCTAGAACCCCCCATCCACCCCTGCCCGGCAGGTGGCAGCCGCCCCAACACCGCTGTCCACTCTGGTCCCTCTTTTTCCCCCTTTTCCAGTACAATGGGCTTTATTGATGGGGTCACACACAGCACAATTCATTCCTGTTAGTGTAGTCAGAGCCGTGCACTCATCACCGGAATCGGTTACAGAACATTTTCATCACTCGCTGAAGAACCCGGCACCTTTCACTCACCCATGTTTCTCCCCAGTTCTTCAGCCCTGGCAACCCGAGTCCCCTTCCTGTCTCTCCCAGATCCCCGTTGCGGACACGGAATCTTATCTCTTTTGTGACTGGCTTGTTGCCTCCTCTTTAGCGCTGACTCCTGCAGTTATGGGAAGGCTTTGCGCTGAGGTTTTATTCCACCCAAGTTCAGATGGAGCCACAAAGCCTGGAGTGGGTGCCAGGCACACAGCAAGGAACAGGGGGCCTTGGGGGTGCAGTGTCTGAACTACCAGAGCACGGCTTCCTTGGGAGGCCGGAGTCCTTCCCCGGTGGCAGGAGTAAGACATGAAGCCTAAGCCTTGAGGTCCCTCCTCACCTAGTCTTGAAGGTGACATCCGGTCACTCTGCCAGGTCCAGCTGTACTGGAGCTGGGGGCCGCACAGAGGTGTGACTCGCTGGGGGCTCAGGTCCCCCGCTAGCGTTCCTCAAAGAGCCCTGGTCGTGGCCCAGCAGGGAGCTGGAACCATCCGGGGTTTCTTCACTTGTGTGGGACCTGGCTGGAGGGGATGAAATGCCGGCCTGGGGGGCTGTCAGCTCCCTGCCTCCACATGGCTTGCGTGGGTGTCACTGTGGCAGGACAGCTGTGGGACAGTCTCGCTCCTGCCTTAATACTCAGAGCTCCAAGAGCAAGCATTCCTGAGCCATGCAGGACAGCCTGGCTCTCATGACCTAAGCTCTCAGGCACGTAGCATCCCTGGGCCGTACCTTTTGGTCAAGGTGGTCAGACCCACCTGGATTTAATGGGAGGAGCGTTAAAGAATTTGCTATGTTTTATTTTATTTTATTATTTTTTGTGTGTGGGTACCGGGGGGTCGACCTCAGGACCTTGCGCGCCAGCAGGCGCCTGTGCCGCTGAGCGATATCACCGGCCCCTTTTTCGTATGTGGGTTCCGGGAGTCGAACTCGGGCCCTCGCGCTTGCCGGGCAGGCACTTAAGCCACTGAGCCATCTCACCGGCCCTGTTGCTATGTTTTAAAAACCTCCGTGATATGCTGGGTGCAGTGATTCAAACCTTTAATCCCAGCTACTTGGGAGGCTGAGACAGGAGGATCACAAGTTCAAGGCCAGCCTGGTACCTTAGACACTGACTCAAGACAAAACACAGAAAGGGCTGGAGACATAGTTCAGTGGTCACTCATCCCAGGGACCTAGAGATATCCCGCTGCCCCCACCCACTCCTAATAGCCCCAGGCTGGGGCCAGGATTTTCACTCAGGGGCCTGGGTTTCTCTCGGGTACCAGTATTTAGCACAAGGGAAGGGACTGCTATCACCTAACTGTGTGATTCAGGAAAGTCACCTGCCTCGTAAGTGACCTTTGAGCACAGCTTGGTGACTGTAATTTTGCCAGATTCATTCTTCTCACCTCCTTCTTTGATTTGTAATATTTTCTAGCCCTTAGTTTAATATTCTTTCTCTCAGTTTCTCAAACACATCTAGAGATATCATGAGGAGATTCTAGAAAATCATTTCCATGTACCCTGAGATTTTTCATGACCCTTGACAAGGAACACACACAATGCTGTTGCTTTCCTTATTCTAATTTTTTTTAATAAGTATTCACAATGGCACAGTTGGCCTTTTCCATAAACAGAAGATGTCTTTTCATCTATAAAAGATACAAGTTATGGTTTATAGCTAAAATGTCTCCAGGGCCAGTGATATCGCTCAGTGGCATAAGCACCTGCCTGGCAAGTGCAAGGTCCTGAGTTCGACTCCCGGTACCCCCATATTAAAAAATAAATAAAATAAAATGTCTCCAGAACATGTTGTGATGGTGCATGCCTGTAATCCCAGCACTTGGGAGACTGAGGTAGGAGGATCACCTAGAGTTTGAACCCAGCTCGGGCTACATGGGGAGACCCTGTCTCAAAACCACCCAAAAAAAAAAAAAAACAACCAACAAGCAAATATCCCCAGAAAGCTCATGTGTTAGAGGATGGACTTTTGGAATGTGACTGGATCGTGAGGATTCAGGAGTTAAGCCATTGACGAGATCGTAATTTGACAGCATTATTGGGAGGTGTTGGAAACAGAAGGCGGGGACTCGTTGAGGGGAGTGGGTCACAGGGGCATGACCTTGGGGACTCTATCTTGTCCTCTGCCCTTTGCTCTCTGGCTCTTTCCCTCTTTCCTGGGGGATAGGAGGTGAGCAGCTTTCCTCCGACATCCCCTGACAGCCTATAGCCATGGGACCGGCTTCCCATGGACTGAAACCTCAGAAACTGTGAGCCAGTCTTTCCTCCTTTACACTGTTTTTCTCATGTGTTTGTGCACAGCAATGAAATGCTGACCACACAAGTCAAAGGACCTCATCCTGGACTTGGGAACTCAAGACTCACAGAAACAGGGGCAGGTGTGGCCCAACTGGATGCTCCCCTTGGAGGGACTCCTAGGGCCCCCCTGAGTGTGCCACACCACTGATCCTTGCCTCTGTCAGCCATGATCAGCCCAGTGTGCTGGTGCCCTTTCTGCCCACAGGGACAGCTCCGGAGGCCTCAGGAATGTTCCACGCCCAGCTCTAACTCCAGGGCTGTGCTCCCGTAACCACACGTGCTCTTTGGTTGACACGTGGATGAGCGAACAACTCGAATCCTAGTGTCATTTTCTTTCTGCTCCCCCAGCCCCAACCCTGTCCCAGGTCCCAAACTCTGGGAGCCGCAACAAAGGCTAAGCTTTGGTCTAAGCTTGGGAGTTTGACTTAAAAAAAAAAAAGATGATTAAAATTTTAATCAACTTTGCTTTTTAACTACAGTTGAGCCACTTTTCTGAATTAAGTGGAGAGAACTCAGAAATTAACGAAAATGCGTAAAGCCGACAGAAGATCAGCGCCTGTAATTAGGCTCCTTCGTCCTGTGCTTTGAGAATAAAAACACCGAGGGAACAGCTGGCGTGGTGGCCTAAGCTTCCAGTCCCAGCTACCCAGGAGGCTGAGGCAGGGGATTGCTGGAGCCCAGAAGTTTGAGGCCAGCTTGGGTGACATAAGGAGACCTCATCTCAAAAAAAAAAAGAAAAAAACCCAAAACCAGAAAACAGAACAAAACAAAATTAAGGGAACAAGAAGGTTATGCAAATAAACATGGAGGCTTCCTTCTCCCTTTGAGCAGATGATTTTGCAAAGCCCTCCTCTTTTCTTTCTTTCTTTTTTTTTTTTTTTTTTTTAGGTACCGGGAATCAAACCCAGGGCCTCACGCTTGCCAGGCAGGTGCTGTGCCGCTGAGCTACGTCCCCGGTCCCCCTTCCTCTTTTCTTAATATACAAATATTTCTCATTTAACAACCCATCTGTTTAATGACTATTTGGATTTACAACCCGCCGCTCAGACTCACAGCCTGTCTTTTTTTTTTTATACAGTTCTGTATACCTTGCTCATGGAGCCTCCGTGTCGTTTTTTGTACAGTGCTGTAAGGTTTGCTGATTGCACTGTACAGTACAGTAGCGTAGTTTCGTGTTCTATTATATATTACAGTGCTGCATGTGAGAGTTACATGAATAAAAGCAAAGTCATCGCAGGGTGTGGTGGCGGCGCACACCTATAATCCCAGCACTTGGGAGGCTGAGGCAGGAGGATCACCAGGAGCTGGAGGCCAACCTCGGCTACATAGTGAGTTCAAGGCCAGCCTACACTACAAAGTGAAACCCTGTGTCTTAGTCACTTTTCTTGTTGCTGAGACAAAATATCTGACACCCAAAATTAAAGGAGGAAAGGTTTATTTAGTTCACGGTTTGTAGAAGTTTCAGTCCATAATCAGCTGGCTCCAAGGCAGGGTGGATGGGAGAGGGGCATCACAGAGGAGAAACAGTTCATGGTGGGCAGAAGGTAGCAAAGCAACAAGGGCCCTTAATAGCGTCTTTCTGCCTCTTTTATACTCTGTGTAGGCTACTGGTTTAGGGCGGTGCCAAACCAATCAGCGGACTGATTTAGTAATCACACACCCTGAATCCCAGCATCACACACTCTAGATCCAGCCACCTCTGAAAAAGCCCCACCTGTGACTGCATGAGACTTTGGGGGGACAAGTAGACACAAGCTATAACACCCTGTCTCAAAAAAAAAAGCAGTCATCAAGTTGGAGTTTCCTTTTCTTTGTTCTGAATATTGTAATGTACTTACTATATACAGCCCTCATTTATCATTTAGCAACCAATTAATTTAACAACCTAAAAGCAGAGACAAAACTTGGTCCTTAAACGAGGAGCGCCTACAATTTAAAACAAACATTTACCCTCTTTGCTGTTAGTTGCCTCTAGTTTTTCCCTGACTTTAGCCTTCTGGGTCTTATCTGACCACACCTAGGAACACTGTGGCCCATTTGAGTAGGAAGAGGAAAGTGGAATTCAGCAGGGCTGGTGTTTGGGCGATCAGTGGGCAGCTGAGGGAGGCCTGGGCTGCAACACAGTGAGGTGACCGGGAAGTGTCAGGAGAGGACAAGGACAAATAAGCTCCCCCCTTAGAGGCCCCCTGAGCAGAAGGAGGATGAGGGGCGGCAGGAATGCATTTGCTTTTCTGTCTTTCTTACTCTTGGGGACTTACGAGCACCTGCTCCTTTTGGCCATAGCAAGCCGAGGGGCGGAAATCTAAGTTCTTTATTTAATGTGATTTTCAGCTGTAGTGAAACTGACTTACCTCTTCTCTATTTACATCCTCGCCTGGCTTCAGAAAGGACTAGAGGAACCAGAGCTGTGACTAGGAATCGGAAGACTGATTTTTCTTCTCTCTGCCCTAACTAGTTGTGTGACCTCCGGGAGGCCAGATCTCTCCTTACTGTACACGCCATACACCGTTCTAGAGACTTCCATGCACCTTGTTATGTCACTAATTCCCTCCAGACAACTCATTATGGTCTCTATCTTTCCAGAATTGGTCAGCGTGGTCCCAGCCCGTCTTTCAAATACAAAAGGATGTGACCTTTGGTGGCTTTTGCCATTTCAAAGAATCTGGGATTCTTTTCTGGGCTCCAGAGAAACCAGTGGCTGACACCGCCAATCTGCACGCCCAGCCAGGTCAGTGGGTTCCATTGCTGATGGGGGCCTTGTCCTTGAGTTCGACTTCCGCTAAGACCGGTGCTGGAGAGAAAAGGGGGTCTTTCTCCCAGCCTGGGGACCACTGTAGGCCTGGGACAGGAATTCAGGAGCTTGTCTGCCTTGACTTTGGTGGCCTGGCACTGGCGTGGTGACATTTTCCCGGTTGGCGGCTGTGAGGGATAGCGACCCTCGGCTTCTATGTGCCTGTCAGAGAGCTCCCAGCCTCTGTCTGCCAGTCCAGGGTCCGGTTCTGACTTCCAGCGATTTAGTTCCCCCCTGGAACCCCACCCGCCTCGGCTGGCCTGTAGGGGGACCCGCGTTCCACACCTTGGCTGAGTCACCCGCCGTCCCCAGGCCCAGGCGAGAGGTGGAGGGGCGCGGGGAGGAGCTAGGGGCGGTCCCCCCTCCCCTCCCCCCGCGGCTGAGCGGCCCCCACTCAGTGACTTCTCGGGCGTCGCTAAGCCCGGCCGGCTGCGTGCGTGGCAGTGCGAGTCTGTTTACGAGCTGTGCCCTTGTGCAGGGTCTCCTTTGCGGGTCTGTGTGTGGCACCTAGACATGACATAGGCTCATCCTGTCCTGGGTGCTAGGGACGCAGAGGCCGCCGAGGGCCGTGGGCAGCGCCTGGCCTAGGGACCCCACCTCGGGCTCCGCGCTCCCGGCGTTCGGTCCCCCGGGGTGCACGGGCTGCGCTCTGGAGGCCTCGCCCAGAGCGGTTAGGAGCCCCCTCAAACACTGTCTCCACCCGCGGGACACGCGTGGGAGGATCCTGGTCCTCACACCCACTGTGCAAGGCCACAGTCCTGCGGACGGGAAGGAACCTTCTAAGGAGACAGGGACCTCGGAGAGCAAAAGAAGTTCACAGGCTGGATACAAACCAAAGCCGCGCCCGCGCCCGTTCCACCGCCGAGAGGCTGTGCGGATCGGGTCTGGAGGCAGTGTGCACGTGGGGGTGACAGCCCTCGACCTCCGATCTTGGGGTTCATTCACCACCCGAGGGGAAGCCGCGCCCGCCCGCGCCGTGGGAGCCTGGGAGGGACCCGGGCGCACGAAGAGTGTGGGGAAACCCACTTATCTCCAAATCCGACCAGGAGGAGCCCCGGAGGACAGGCCCTCGGCTGGGGAGCTGCCGGCCGCCCTGGGTTCGAGCGCAAAGCCAGCGCCTCCGGTGACTCGGTGACCCCGCTGCGGCCTGTGACTCGGGTCTGGTGCTGCGCCCCTCCTGGGGCTGCCCAGGGATGCGGGAGCGGACGGAGGCCTGGCAGACGACCAGCCCCGGCTCACTTTGCAGATGGCACCTTCCATTCTCTGTATTTTGGAGCGCTGGGCCAGGGCCAGCGCGCGCGCGCGGGGCAGAGCGCGGTTCAGCCCGGGCTGTGCGCGCGCGCCCGGCGCAGAGCCCGGAGGAACTAAGAGCGTCCGCGCCCGGGCCCGCCCCGCCCTCGGGCGCCCCGCCCCCCGCCCCGCCCGCTCTCCGGCCCCGCCCCGGCCGCGCCCCTCGCCGATGCCTGCTTGCCTGAGCCCCGCGCCCTCCGGCCCTGCGCGCCCCGCGCCGCCGCCGGGTGGCTGGCGCCCTCCGGACACTCCCGGACCCGCCCGCCGTGTCCCCTGGGCCACCGTCTCCAGGGAGCCCGAACCCCGCCCCTGGCACCAACACCGGGTACGAAGCCCACCTGTGCGGGCGTCTGCGCCCCCGCGCCCAGATCCACCGCCCCGCCCCGCCCAGCCTGGGCCCTGGGGCTCAGGGTGGGGTCACCGGGGGTCCAGGCAGTGCGGGAGTTAGGACCCTGCTGGCGATGCCGAGGCAGGGGGGTCGCGCTCCCTCTGGTCCCCGGGCGGGGCTGCGATGCTCTCCTCCGGAGCTGCCTGCATCCTTTTGTGCCTCCGGGGTCGCGATCCCGAGGTCTCTGCCACCGCCCGTAGTGGGGTGAGCAGGGCCCGGTCTGGGACGTGCTGTTTACTCTCGGGACCGAGCAGTTCGGTGCCGCCCTCTCCTCCCCCTGCCCGGGTTCCGGACCGAGCATCGCGCGCTCTGTCGCTCTGTCCTCCAGGGCGGTGACCTCCCGAGCTTTGCCCTTGAACTCAGAAGGGCTGGGGGAAGACAAGCCGGGTCCGGAGGTCCTGGCGGCCTCCTCACTGGGCGCGCCTTCTCCCTGCTGCCTCTTGTGAGTTCTGCCCAGCCTCCCGATTTCCTGACCTGAATTCCTGAGGACGAGCCCTTCCCTGGCCTCCTCTCTCGGTTTCGTCTTGCGTTCTGCTTTGTCTTTTGCTGTAGTCTCCCTGTCTTCAGCATTGTGCTGCTCGGAGGATAGAAGTTGTGTCCTCCTTGGCCTTGGGCCCCAGCCGTTCCTCTGCTGGCAGCTTCTGGGGAAGCCCTGGCCATCCTCCCGGATGCCGCGGGAGGGGACGGTGGACACCGCCACCCTCCTGGGTTCAGCAGCGGGGACCCCGGTGGCCCCTGGGAAATGTATCCCCATCACACCTGCCTTTTCCAGTAGGTTCCCAGGCTCTGCTCTGTCTCCCGGAGAAGCCAGCCGTGTAGATTTCCTCACCGGCCTAGTGAGCTCCAGGCTAAAGTTCTCCCACCGTGGCCTAGGCTGGGAGGATGGCTGACTCCCGCTTCTGGAATTCTCCCAGCTGAGCCGCAGCTCTCCAGTCTTTTTTTCCCTCTTTGGGGTCAGATTATCTACAGGATTCCCGCGGTGGTAGAAGAAACCCGCAGATGAGACACACGCAGCCCTCCCCTCACACCTTTCCTTTTCATCCCCAGCCCAGCAGGACTGAATGTGCCTTTAGACCTGGGCTTTAAAGATAGATCCCCATGGGTCCGAGGTCCCAGGTTCAGGAACCTATTTTTTGCAGCTATTGAGTGGAATTCGAACCCAGGCCTGGCTCAGATCAATCAGTTGCTATGCTTTCAAAAACCGAATAAAACAGAAACAGCTCTGAAAAGCGGGGTGAGTCATCCCTGCTCGGGCTCAGGAAACGCTCCTGTGGTTTGCTTTGGTGCCACCCAAGGGAGCTGCGGTGGCATCAAGGCAGGTGGCTAGAAGGGCTGATGGAGCAGAATGGGACTGGTTTGCCAGAAGGGAAACCAGGCCGAAGCTGCTGCTTTTGAGCTAAAGCCCAGTCTGAGAATGTGCAGAAGGTCTCTGAGAGTCTCTGGTTTTAACCTGCTTTTCATCCTTTCTTTCCAGATATCTGAGGAGCTTAGAGGCAGGCGTGTGGGATGACACGCACTGATGCCCATGTACCTGTGACCTGCCAGGCCGGGGGGCCGTTGCTGGAGGTCTTTCTCGGCCTGTCCCAGACAGGTAGGTTGAGGGTGGGAGCAACGTGGGGGGAAGGAGGAAGGAATATTGTTTTGCAGCTATGTTAAGAATTTGAGGGCCTGGGCCGGTGAGATGGCTCAGCGGCGTAAGCGCCTGCCTTGTAAGCGCGAGGGCCCGAGTTCGACTCCCGGATCCCACATACGAAAAAGGGGCCGGTGATATCGCTCAGCGGCACGGGTGCCTGTTGGCGCGCGAGGTCCTGAGGTCGACCCCCCGGTACCCACAAAAAAAAAAAAAAGAATTTGAGGGCCGGTGAGATAGCTCAGTGGCATAAGCGCCTGCTTGGCAAGCGCAAGGTCCTGAGTTCGACTGCTGGTACCCGCATATATAAAAAAAAAAGAATTTGAAATCAGGCTGGGTGTGGTGGTGCACACCTGTAATCCCAGCACTTGGGAGGCTAAGGCAAGAGGATCTTGTTGGAGGCCAGCCTGAACTACAAAGTGAGACCCTGTCTCAAAAAAACAAACAAAAAACAACAACAAAAAAAGAATTTGAAGCTAGGCGTGGTGGCACACACCTATTATCCCAGCACTTGAGACAGGAGGATCACTGTGAGTTCGAGGCCAGCCTGGGCTACGTAGTGAGTTCAAAACCAACCTTAGCTACATAGGAAAATCCTGTCTCAAAAATCAGAACAAAACAAAACAAGAATTTGAAGGGCCAGGATATAGCTCAGTGGCACGGCACCTGCCTGGTAAGCATGAGGTCGTGAGTTCAATTCCCAGTACCAAAATAAATAAATAAATAAAAATTTTTAAAAATTTTTAAAATGGGCCAGGGATATAGCTCAGTGGCACAAGAACCTGCCTGGCAAGTGCAAGGTCCTGAGTTTGATTCCTGGTACCAAAAAAAAAAAAAGAATTTGAACAAAACCCACTCTTCCCAACTCTCCAGCCAGAGGGGACTTTGTAGGACTGTCACGCCCTGTGGAAGAGAGCGAAGAGTGACCCAAATTTGTGCTAGGAGCAAGTGAGGGGAAGCGAACTAGACCTCAGCCAGGCTCCCAGGAGGAGGCCGTGCTGCCGGGGGAGAAGGAGGGCTCTGGGTTGAGGGGAGCAGCTGTGAGCTGCAGCCTTGGGTGTGTAACTTGCCTCAGAGGTGGGGCACAGCGAGGCTAGAAGCAGGAGTGCTGGGCGAAAGTGCGTGGTAGAATCTGTCCATCACAGGAGTTCAGGCCTAATTGGGGAGAGAAAAACTAAAACATTTGTCCTTCTTGGTCTTCTAAAAATTAAAATGTGGCTGGGCATGGTGGCACATAATCTGGGAGGCTGAGGCAGGAGGATCACAAGTTTGAGCCCAACCTGAGTGACTTAGTGAGACCCTGTCTCAGAATAAAAAATTAAAAATGGAACTGGGATGTAGCTAAGTGTGAAGGCCCTAGGTTCAATACCCAGTGTCCTTCCAAATAAATAAATATATAAAATTTTAATCTGTAAATCAGATAAAAATAGAACCACTCTGGCAGAAGGAGAGACTGGCTCAGAACTCCTTTCACTCGGCACCCTGTCCTGCTACCACCCACCCTAGTGGTTCTGGAGGGTCTCTGGAACCCTCACTGCACTGAACAGAGGTGTAAGCTGTGGGTGCTGTAGACCTGGGTTGGGGGATGACAATTTCCTCCACACACCTGTTCATACTTTCTTGATCCTTGTTTCAGAATGCCTTTTAATAATAATTTATTGTGGGACTGGTGAGATGGCTCAGCGGCATACGTGCCTGCCTGGCAAGTGCGAGGGCCCGAGTTCGACTCCCAGATCCCACATACGAAAAAGGGGCCGGTGATATCGCTCAGTGGCACGGGCACCTGCTGGCGCGCAAGGTCCTGAGATGGACCCCCGGTACACACACACACACACACACAAAATAATAATAATAATTTATTGTTATCATTATTATTATTTGCAGTTCAGGCACTGAACCCAGGGCTCCCACATGCTAGGCAAGTGGTCTACCACCAAGCTCTACCCCCAACTCTTTTTATTTTATTTAAAGGCAGGGTTTTGCTAGGGTGCCCAGGTTGGCCTTGAACTTGCGGTTACAGACGAGGACCATCATGCCTGTCATATTTACTGTTGAAAATTTGCAAACTGTAGAAAAGCATTGCAAGCATCACTCTTCTATAATCCTCCTACATCCCCCAAAGAGAGAACCATTGTTTTCTCACTTTAGGATCATCCCCAATGCCCACAGAGAGTCTTCAAGGTATATAGTTTTGAGAATTTGATTCAGGGACTGGGGTGTAGCTCAGTGGCATTAGACTAGTCTAGCATGTGTGAAGCCCTGGGTACCTTCCCCAGCACTGCAAAAAGAAACTTGCTTTTCATTTATTGCTAAAGATTACTGTAGACTTCTACCCTGACTGAATACATAAAACTATATCTGTTCTGTTTCAAAACCCCACTCAAATGGAAGTATAGAAATAAAAAAATATACAAACCCTTTAGAAAACAGAATAGTAAACAATGGGGAGGATGAAAACAAAGAATGAAAGACAGAAAGCAGGTGGGTGCTGACCACATGGGCTGTGGGGAGCCGGCCTTATCTGCGGGAATGGGGCTGTGCTGTGGTCCCAAGGTGGGACGCAGAGAGGGCTGGAAGCAGGAAGTCTGGGTGGAAGTATGTGTTAGTGGCCGCCCTCAGCCCACAGTGGCAGGTGGCCCCCTGATCAAGCAGAGGACAGTGGGCTTCCTGTAGGCAGCGTCCAGTTGGGCTGGCCCAGGCCTGGCTCCACCTTGGGAGGGAAGCCATGAGGGCAGTGCCAAGGGCAGGGGGTGGTACTCTATGGAGAAAAGGAAGTTTCACCTGAAAGCTTGCACACTGACCAGACAGCATGGCAGCTGGGATAACAGCCAGGCCCCAGGCAGGGCCTTGGAGACTTCTCTCTGGGGACACTGACGCTACGAGAAAAAGGATCCTTGATATAGACCTGTGGAACAGTGGCTTCTCACTCTGTTGCTTCACAGTGAGGCTGCTTGCCTGTCACATTTGCTGTGCATGGCAGGTTCACTGTCACGCTCTTAAACTTGGCTGGACAGCCAAGGACCGTCCCATGTGGACCGAGACAGAGACCTAGGATGAAAGACAGTGACCCAGACAGACAGACAGAACAAAGGAACCCAGCAATCAGAAATGCAACTTAAAAAACAAAAAAGGAGGGAGCCAAGCATGGTGGCTAAACCTGCAATTCTAATACTTGGTAGGCTGTGGCAGGAGGATCGCAAGTTGAGTTCTGCCTAGGTAATTTAGCAAAACCCTGTCTTAGAAAAGGGGGGGAAGTGCTGGGGACTTGGGTCAGTATGAAAGCCCTGGGTTCAATTCCCAGTACCACCAAAAAAATTGATTTAAAAAATAAGCTTTTAGGGCCGGTGAGACGGCTCAGCGGCTTAAGCGCCTGCCTTGCAAGCGCGAAGGCCCGAGTTCGACTCCCGGAACCCACATACGAAAAAGGGGCCGGTGATATCGCTCAGCGGCACGGGTGCCTGTTGGCGCGTGAGGTCCTGAGGTCGTCCCCCCGGTACCCACAAAAAAAAAAAAAAAAAAATAAGCTTTTGGATATTAAAGCTGTGATAACAAAAGTAAAAACTTTAAGAGGTGGATGATCCATCAAGGAGAATAGAATGACCTTTGAGAGATGTAAAATAGGACAGAAAAGATAAGCGGATGAGACAATCAGTATAGGAGGCCCAACATGCACCTTGGGAGCTCAAGGAAAACGAAAAAGAAATGAAATGAAGGAGAGAAATTATTCAGGAGAAGCTTCTAGAACCGAAGACATTTCTGTGTTAAAAGAGGAGTTTTTGAGTAAGATCCAGCACAGTGAGCAAAGGACCACACTTGAGAGACTCATCATGAATTCCTAGAACTCCAGATATCAACCTGGCATAGTGGTGCAGCCTATCGTCCCAGCTACTCTGGAAGCTGAGGCAGGAAAATCCCTTGAGCTCAGGAGTTCAAAACCAGCTTGAGGAACACGGAAAGTCCACGTACAGAAGATCAGAGAGCACAGTGGGATTGGACTGCTCAAAAGCAATACTAGAATCTACTCAGACAATGGATCAATGTTTCCAAATTTCCACGAAAAATTAGTTCCCAGCCCAGAATTCTGTAATCATTATTTAATAATAGCAGTACATTAGAGATATTATTTAGACATGACTTTTCCAAAACTTCACCTCCCTTCCTGCCCCTTTTCGGTAGCTGCTGGGGGATATTAGTCCCTACTATATCTGGGGCTGTCGGAAGGAGGAGTGAGTGGGTCTCTCATCCTCACTGGGCCCTGCTGTCCAATGATTTTCTGTGTCTCAGCTATGATCTTATCGTGAGTCTTGGGACTGGGTGGGAAACAACATAATGTTTGTCTGTTTTTCACTATTATAACTAAATGCCTGAGGTAGGCTACTTATGAAGAAAAGAGGTCTATTTTAACTCACAGTTTGTGGGTGAAAGACAGAGAGATCATATCACAAAATCAGAAGCCAAGGCAAGGAGGGGGGACTGGGCTTTTATTGTATTTTTGGTGCTAGGAATCGAACTCAGGACCTCGCACTTGCCAGGCAGGCACTGCACCCCTGAGCTATATCCCCGGCCCCGGGACTGGGCTTTTATAACAACTCACACTGCCAGGACTCATTCCAGGGCAAGCGTTCCCTTCCTGGGGCACCATGCCTAGGAGCCTAAGGACCCCCAGAGGCCCTGCTCCTCGGCATCCCCATTGGGGGACCAAGATTCTGTCATACTGGTGGGGACAAAGCACGTTCAAATCATGGCAACACCAGCCCCACCAAGGGAAGTGAAAAGGACCCACTTCTGAGCTGCCTGTAGCCAGGACCTGTGACCTGGGCTCTAAGGATGAGATGTAACAGTGTCGTATTTAGACAGGGAGAGAGGAACATGGACTGTGCTGTACCCATGGCTATGGTGGAGGCAGCCATATGGGCTACAGGGTTGAGTTCTGGGTGTGGAAGAGCCACGGGTACAAACTGGCACCCAGGACTTAGTTGCAATAATATCAGTTTTGCCCTTAGATATGATTCTGCATTGTGTGTCCCTGTAGTGTATGGCAGTTGTAGTTCTTTCGTTGTTAGACTTTTGTGTTTCCTGGAGTTGACAATTGCCTCATCGTTTTATTTGCTTTGAAGTTTTTGTTGTTTTTGTGGTGCTAGGAATTAAAATACCAACTTTTTCAACATACAAATCACTATTTTATCTTCAAACTTTCCAATAAAGCTATGAAGCTTCTTACAGTGCAGCAAATATGTCAGATAATCCATGGGTTCCTTCCCTGCTTAACTGGTGAGTCTGTTTGTGGTTGTTGTTTTGTTTTGTTTTTTGGATATTGGGCATTGGACCCAGGGCCTCGAGCATGCTAAGCACACACTCTTATCACTGAGCTATACCTCCAGGCCTGAGTCAGCTGCTTTATTTGCACCCAAAAACTGAGTGAGCAAGAGACTGGGAAAGGGAATTCCCATAATGGTAGTGATGAGAAGGCCTGGGAGAGATGCGACAGCAGCCTATCCACAGAGCATCGGCCCGATTTGGAGCAAAAGGGCTGAGAACCCCAAGAAAACAATGTAGTTTATGGAATATCTGGCATATTTTCTGCATTGTGAGTTTTATAGTTCTGTGGAAGAGTTTGGGTATAGTTAGTGATTTGTACATAGAAAAACAAAATTAAAAATTAGGTGACAGGGCCAGGGAATATAGCTCAGCAGCACAGCACCTGCTTGGTAAGCACAAGGTCATGAGGTCAATTGCCGGTACCCCCCCCACAAAAAAAGAAAAAAAATTAGGTGACTGTAAGCTACAGGAGAAACAAAAAGTTGAACAAAAGAAATAAACTCATTGTACACTATGCAGCTTAGCTTTGAAAACATTTATATAGTCATCACATAAACACTGAAGGTGAATTTAACAAAATTGTCACATCACTTATAAATTATCTTACATTCAGAAAATGAGGAGAGGATTGTGCATGTTATAGATACAGGACAGCACAAGTTCATTTTTTTAAGATAAGTTCAGAGTTGAAAGTCAAATTTATTCTATGGCTGGGCATGGTGGTGCACACCTGCAATCCAAGCACTCTGGGAGGCTGAGGCAGGAAGATTGCAAGTTCAAGTTTATTCCGGGCCACATTGGTTTCTATTGCCCTGTTTCTCTCTTTTGGAATGGACAGGTTTACCCTGTTCCATTGCATGTCTCCAGTGTTTAACTCTTTTGATTTTTTCAGGGGCTCAGCACGGAGTTTGCCTTGAGTCTCAGAGGACACTTTGGACTTGGACTTTTCAGCAGTCCTGGAACTAATAGGGCTTTGACAACTCTTAGAGATGGACTAATGGCATTTGCATAAAGGGATGAGCCTGAGTCTTTTGGGGGCCAGTCTTTTAGGGGAAGAATGCTTGCTATGGTTTATATCTGGATTTCCCTCAAGAGCCTCAGGTGATTGGATGATGGCTCGCTCTCAGGAGGGGGTGGGGGGAAGAGCCGGTCACCTGCGGTGTGGGCTGGAAGGGTTCCTCTCCCTCTCCTGCTCCTCCTCGAGCTCTCTGCTTCCTGTCTGCATGCTGGAGCTCCCGTCCTCCGCCAGGCCTTCTCCCACACCGCCCTGCCCTGGAGCTAGCCTTAATGTGCAGGTGTTGGGTGTTGTGTCTCAGCAACGAGAAAGTGACTGAGACAATTTACTTAGGCATTTCCTTATTATTTTTATCACTTGCACAAACAAAATATAATGAGTATCTTAGACCTGTCTCAAAATAGAAAAGACAAAAAGAGCCAGGTATGTAGCCCTGTGTGAAGGCCTGGGTCCAGTCCTCAGTACCAAAAAAATAAAAATCAGGACAAATCAGTTCCCTGCCTGACACCCTCCCTGGTCTCTCAATGCAGTTGTAACAAAACTTGGACTCCTCGCCATGGCTGCAGGACCCTGCGGCATCAGACTCCTGAGTTTCCCCTCACCCACCTGTCTCCCAGAGGTCTCTCACCTGGTCTGCTGCCAGCACGGTGTTCAAGGCTCTTTGGGCTTTGGTGGCCCAGCACAGGGGGACGGTTTTTGGAAGGCTCCTTGTGGGTGAGAGCTCTGCCAAGAAGTGGCCCCGAGGGGAAAGCTCCTGTGGACTTGGACCCAGCAGATGAGCCCGTTTCACCCTCCATGGGAGTTGGCTAGCAAGCAAAGCGCTTGATTAGACAGATTTTTTTTGTTTTTTGTTTTTTAACGGTACTAGGGATGGAACCCAGGGCCTTCATACTGAGCTATATCCCCAGCCCTTTTGTTATTTTTTAATTTTGAGACAGAGTCTTGCTGAGTCACTAAGTTGCCCAGGCTGGGCTTGAGTTTGAGTTCCTCCTGCCTCAGCCTCCCAGAGTGCTGAATTGGATTACAGGTGTGTGCCACCACAGCCAATGTAAAAGAACTTTTTGAGGCTGAAAATGAGGCCTGGTCGTGAGGCCCAAGGCTGACTTTGCTTGGTTCTTCATAGCGCGCCAGGTCACCCCCTGTGATTGTTGTCCACCTACCCTGAGAACAACTTTGCAGGATGTCCCTTGTCAAGGTGGCTGCTGGTTTGCACCCTCCTTGCCTGGGCTAATGCTAGGGACTTGGGCTGTGTGCGTGACCACCTTCTCGAAGTTTCTGTGACAGAGGCACCTTCTCTTGGGTGAGTTGGTTGTAACATTCAGCTCTGAAATCTAGGTGTTGGACAGACGTTAGACATTCAGAGCACGAGCGTCTGTCTCTCTAACAGGTCTGCGGTGACGGCTCCTGGGAACCTTTTGTGTCCTGCTCTGGGGACCTTGGCCACCTCACAGAGCAGTCTCTGAAGGAGCAGAGTGACTGGCCCAGGTTCCCTCAGTGAGGATGACGCTTGTCACTTAAACAAGCAGGACCCAACTTCCCTTCTCCTTGCCGTCTGTCCCAAGCAGAGCCTGCCCAGGCACAGAGGGGACTTGTGTGTGCCTGGTCCCCAGGGCGCTGGTTTGTGTGAACACATGTGACGTGTGGCGTACCTGCTGTGACAGAGGCCCAAGTGTGCGGCTCCTCTGTCTCACAGCTGTTTCTTGGACCCTGTGTCTGGAAGTGCGGGCTTTAAAGGAACCGAGGCGCCCTGCACTGCGTCCCTGGGTCGGGCTGTGGTCAGTGGCCCTGCCATGGTAGATTGTCCATCGTCACTGCTGCACTCCCTGTGACATTGTGCTGTGACATGCACAGTGCACCCTTCCATCTCCCGCTCAGACACATTCGCGGATTCCGGGCGGGGCCATGTGGTCCCTCGCGCACGCGTCCTTCAGCGCATCTGAGGCCGCGTCTCTGTTGGGTGCACATCTGGAGTGGACTTGTGGGTCCCAGGGCACCGCTGTGTCCCCCTTGGTAGATGACACCAAACAGTTTTCTAAAGTGGTTGCACTGCTCGGCCTCCGTGGGCTGGATCTATCCCTGCATTCGCTGGTGTCGCCCTGGGGAGCACGGGTCTGGTTTCACCCTGGGGAGAGGTTAGGGGTCCCACACACAGAGAGCTGGAAGGGACCGCAGTGTCCTGCTGCCCTGTCCCGTAAGTGACCACCTCTGGCATTTGGCAATGTCCTCTGCGTGCTGCTGGAATCTCTGTGAAGAAAGAGGTTTTTCTAAGGAAGTGTTTCTCTGCCCCACGGCGGGGTGAATCCAGCTGAAGACTTCATTTCTGGGGTGCTGAGGGGTTCAGAGTGAGGGGTGTCTTTCTCGGAACCCAGGCCTTGGTCAGAGTCCCCAGGAGTTCATGCCTGGATGACTGAGTGACCGAGTGACTTCCCAAGCGGGGCAGGAGAACACCCAGCATCGTGCGCGGATGCTCTAGGATTCCTGACTGCACCCCAGGTTTCGAATCAGAAAGGAAGGCTTTGGCCTGGCCACCCTCAGAAAGGGGGATCCAGGGAGGCTGTGGTTTCAGCAGCAGTGGCGATGTGCAGTCCCGTGTCTGTGACCACCGAGGACGAGGTGCGGGCGCAGCTGGCACCGGCAGCCGAGGAACAGCCCCCTGAAACAGAGGTGTCCTTGCGACAGTGTTCAGAGTCATGTAGGAGCGCGGGACCTTATGGTAGGGAGGGAAGTTGGTTTTGTTTTTTGGGATTTTTTTGCAGTGCCAGGGACCGAACCAGGCCTCATGAGTCCTAAACTCTACCTCTGGGCTCCGCCTCCAGCCCTCAAATGCTTTTCAAACAGTAAAAATCATAAAACATAAAGGGAGAGGTTGGTAAATTAGACACCAAGGTTAAAAACTTCTACTTATCAAAAAGACACCAAACAAAGCAAAAAGGTGGCTTAAACTAGGAGATGTTTCCAGCTCATTTAATCCACAAGGGGATGCATGCAGGGTAGGCAAATTGATTCTGTAAACTGACATGGAAACAGCAGCCCACTGGGAAAAGGACCATAGTTATAAGCAGGCTCTCTGCAAAAGATAAACGTTTTGTGGAATCATCAGAGAAATGCCCATTAAAATAACCTAACACCATTTCGAAGCCAGGCGTGGTGACCCACATTTGTAATCCCAGCAGTTGGGAGGCTGAGGCAGGTGGATCACTGTGAGTTCAAGGCCAGCCTGGGCTACATAGTGAGACCCTGTTTTTGGGGGGGAAGTAATTTTTCTATATTAATGATGTGTTGATATGGTCATGCTTTGGGATATTTTGGTTTAAATAAAAATATATTATGAAACTTCATTTTATTTGTGTCTTTTCCCTCTTTTGAATGTGGCCGCAGGTAACCTTGACATTAAGGCTTGGATGAGGCTGCTATTACCCTGGCTTTTACACAGAGACTTGGCCACAAAAGTATACACTATAGCATCGCCTGTAACACCAGGAAAAGTAGAGACAACCCTTCAGGTTCATCACCAAGAGTGGGGGCAAAGAAATGGGTCTTTCTTGACCCAGCGAAATACAGCTTAAAGTTAGGATAGGGAGCTGGCGCTGCACCTGCCCCCGGATGTAGGTCGCATTGAGTGGCCCAAGCAGCTGGTGGAAGGTGCGCTATTCTGTAAGGTTAATTTTAAACCATACCAGAACATCAGGGATTCCTGGTGGATGCACGTTTATGTGCTAAAAGTGTAAAACTAGGCGTGGAAACTGTAAACAAGCGGATTCCAGCTGGTGGTGAGCTGGGAGGTGCTGGCGGGAGGAGGGAGAGGTACCCCTGGGTCTGTGGGGTACACAGGGACCTTCAGTCATGTCTGTAATGTTTTGTTATTTACTGGGGCAGGGGAGGATGACTTGGGAGTTTGATATGACTGAGACATTTCAACCAGTCCGTAGATGGCCAGAGCCGTTTTGAAGCCTTTTGGTTTCTGGTGAGAAAGTTTCAGAGGATAAACCAGGTGTGGTAGTACACACCTCAGGGAGGCTGAGGCAGGAGGATGGCAAGTTCAAGCCTAGCCTAGGTGGTTGAGCAATTTAGTGAGACCCTGTCTCAGAATTAAAAAAGAAATAAATAAAAAGGGCTGGGAATGTAGCCCAATGTGAAGGACCTGGGTTAAATCCCCAGTACCGCAGATGATGATGATGATGATGGTGATGATGATGATGGTGGTGACGATGATGGTGATGATGGTGCTGGTGATGAGGATGGTGATGATGATGGTGGTGATGATGATGTTTCAGTGCCTGCAGGCTTTCCTCTCTCTGTGGTCCTGAAGTGTCTATCCAGCCACGTGCCTTCTCCCTTCTGTGCCCCAGCTGTACCAGATGTGCTGGGTCCTGCGGGGAAATGACTTGGCCCAGGCCTCTTGGAACTTGGCCCATGTGGCTGTGTTTGCCCAGCTGTACAGGAGGCAGGCAGTGGGGAGAGGTGGCCTGAGGAGAGGTGGCCAATGGTGGCCTGGGGGTGGGCGAGGCCTTGGGGGCTGGGACTCTGTCCCAAGTGGCTGCAGCCCTCCCACAATCCTGCAGGGCACTTTGGGAAGGGTCGGCCGTGCATGGCACTCATTCTGCCCTCTCCCCCTCTGCAGGACAGCCGGCCTCTGCCTCCGCGCAGTGACAGCGCCATGCCCCCGGGCGTCGACTGCCCCATGGAGTGCTGGACCAAGGAGGAGGACCAGAGCGTGGTGGTGGACTTCCTGCTGCCCACGGGGGTCTACCTCAACTTCCCTGTGTCCCGCAATGCCAACCTCAGCACCATCAAGCAGGTACAGCGCTGACCCCAAACCCGGGCCCAGACCTAGAAGCAGAGAGACCCATGGACGGATAGACAGACTGATCATTTCTCACACCCACGACCCTCCGATGACATTTTAAAAGACGGAGCGTTTTTCAAGAATGGTTGAAAACTTGCGGTCAACTCCCCGTATCATTGAGAATCCAGCTTTCCCCTGTAGCAGTAGAGGTTTCCCTGTGCTAGATTACTAGATTACTAGATTACCAGCAACTGACCTGATGGGGCTGCTCCCGTGGGGGCTCTCATTTGCCTCTCAACTGGGCCTTGCATTGGAAACCACACCCCATGCACGGCCACTTAGGCGACTCACATGCCTTTGCCTTCAGAAATGTCTCCGCTCTTCTGACCACCATTCCAGGAAAGAGTTTCTGGTCTTATGGTGGAATTTGCAGGATGGATTACTGAGTCAAAGCATGGAACGTCTGGGCAGTATTTGGTAGTGTTGTGATGTTCAAAGGGCCTGTGGCACTCACACAATGTAGGGTCTAATGGGGCCTGCCTTGGGCATGGCCTTAGCTCACAGCTGTAAACGCTGTCATCAGGAGCAGAAAAAGAAGTGGTAAAACCAATGCACCATCCTTGAAGGGTTTTTTGATCCCCCTTCCTGGGAGATTTCTTTAAAAATTAAGTTTCTTAGCCAGGAACAGTGGTGTATTCCTGTTACTCCAGCACTCTGGATGCTGAGGCAGGAGGATTGAAAGTTTGAGTCAGGCTATCTGACTTAATGAGAGCCTGTCTCCAAATAAAAAGGGGGGCTGGAAACAGCTGAGTGCGCAGGACCTGGGAGCAACCCCCAGTACCAACAGCAACAACAATAAGGTTTCTAGCCGGGTGTAGGGGTGCACTCCTGTTAATCCCAGCACGCAGGAGGCTGAGGCAGGAGGATCTTCAAAAGTTCAAGGCCAGCCTGGGCTATGTAGTGAGTTCAAAGCCAGCTGAGACCCTGACTCAAAAAAACCCCACAGCAGTCCCTGCAGTCTCACCTAACCCCTCAGTGTCTTCATTTGTTTATTTACATGAGGGACCAGATGATAGTAAATAGCTCAGCGCTGTGTGTTACAGTGATTCGGTGCTGGGCCTGTTCACGCCAGCCGAGGCCACGGTGAAGGCAGCCTGGATAGTATGTAAATGAAGGCTGTGGTGTGTGCCAGGAACCAGCAGTGGGCCAGACAGGGTCCCAAAACTATATTTTGCAGCCAGGCATGGTGGGGCACACCTGTAATCCCAGCACTCTGATAAGCTGAGGCAGGAGGATTGAAGTTTGAGCCCAGCCTAGGCAATTTAGCAATTTAGCAGGACCCTGCCTCAAAATAAAAAAATAAAAATAAAAAATGGGCTGGGGTTGTTGTTCAGTGTGGAGGCCCTGGTAATCCCCAGTACCTCAAAAACAAAAAACAACAACAAAAACCGCAGTTTGCCAAATCCTGCTCTAGAATAATGAGCGTTTCTCCTGGTTGTTTTTCTGGGATGTGTCTGAGGCCCGTCTGCAGCCCGAATGTTGAGGTCTTCCTCCTCCATACCTATCTTCCTGGGTGGTGTCACAGCCCTGCGTCAACTGTCACGTGGACAGACCGTAACCAGCCATCCCCGAGGTGGCAGCACCAGGCTCCTCCCTCCTTTCTCATCTTCCCTGTGACCCAGGGAAGCACCTTGCTCTAAAGCCGAGTGTCCTCTTGCTTCTGCAGCCAGAGGCCCTGGGGCCATCACCTGGAGGCTGTGCTGGTGGCCTTCGTCTAACACTGTCCACGGAGACTTTTCCTTGCCCCATTGGCATGTTAAACCTTTCTTTTTTTTTTTTTGTGGGTACCGGGGTGTCGACCTCAGGACCTCGCGCGCCAGGAGGCGCCTGTGCCGCTGAGCGATATCACCGGCCCCTTTTTCGTATGTGGGTTCCGGGAGTCGAACTCGGACCCTCGCGCTTGCTGGGCAGGCGCTTAAGCCGCTGAGCCGTCTCACCGGCCCAACCTTTCTTTTATTTCTGTTCTTTTCTTTTTTTTGAGATGGGATCTCATTATGTAGCCCAGGCTGGCCTCAGACTCGTGGCAATCCTCCTACCTCAGCCTCCCAAGTGCTGGGATTACAGGCATGCATGACCACGGCCAACTAGCATGCTAAACTTTTCTGAATTAGTTTCCAGCATTTAAAAATCAGGATGACCATCCCTGATTGCTGGGGTGGCCAAAGATCGTGCTCGCTGTCTCCCAGGGTGGCCTGAGGAGGTCCACACAACCTGCAGGGGAGACAGTGGGATGCAGCCCCCACTGTCAGCACGTCCCAGGACCTTCACAGAGGGCAGGGGTGGGAGGCCTGGGGATCACATGGTCAGTCCCAGGGGTCTCCTGTGGTGCCTGGAGGGTGCCGGGCGGGACCCCCTGGGCTGGAGAGGCTGACCGTGCTGTCTCCACAGGTGCTGTGGCACCGGGCGCAGTATGAGCCGCTCTTCCACATGCTCAGTGACCCCGAGGCCTATGTGTTCACCTGCGTCAACCAGACAGCCGAGCAGCAGGAGCTGGAGGACGAGCAGCGGCGGCTGTGCGACATCCAGCCCTTCCTGCCAGTGCTGCGCGTGGTGGCCCGAGAGGGCGACCGCGTTAAGAAGCTCATCAACTCCCAGATCAGTCTCCTCATCGGCAAAGGTAGCTGTGTGGGCAGCCAGGTCCCCAGGGCCGGCCCCTGCACCCATGCTGACCCCGCTGACCCCATCCCAGGCCTCCACGAGTTCGACTCCCTGCGTGACCCGGAGGTGAACGACTTCCGTGCCAAGATGCGCCAGTTCTGCGAGGAGGCGGCTGCGCGGCGCCAGCAGCTGGGCTGGGAGGCCTGGCTGCAGTACAGTTTCCCCCTGCAGCTTGAGCCCTCGGCCAGGAGCGGGGGGCCTGGCACCCTGCTGGTCCCCAACCGTGCCCTGCTGGTCAACGTCAAGTTCGAGGGCAGCGAGGTGAGCCCATGGCGCCTGCTTCCCAGGGACCCTGGCCCAGCTGCTGTATCCGGGCTGCAGGGTTCATGAGGGGCCTCCCCCGTGTAACTCCCCAGTGGTCCCCAGGCCCCCCAAATCCTCCCTCCTCTCTGCAGCCTTGGACGCTATGGGCCGGTGTCCATGCCTGAGAGGGGCTTGGCCAGGTGTCCCGCCAGGAGATGACCAAATGGCGCTGCCCACTGGTCCATACGTTCATTGAACTGTGCTTCCTGGGTGCCTTCACCCATGACCACCCTAGACTGACCTTGCCCTCATGGGGCTCCCCAGTCTCAGCTCTAGAGACCCCGCCCCGCTGCCCAGAAGCCTGCTGGCCCGCGCGGCAGAAGGCTCACCCTCCCTCCGCTCCCCAGGAGAGCTTCACCTTCCAGGTGTCCACCAAGGACATGCCGCTGGCACTGATGGCCTGTGCCCTGCGCAAGAAGGCCACTGTCTTCCGGCAGCCACTGGTGGAGCAGCCAGAGGACTACACGCTGCAGGTGAACGGAAAGCATGAGTACCTGTACGGCAGCTACCCGCTCTGCCAGTTCCAGGTGAGGCCTGGCCAGCCCTCCTGAGCAAGCACAGGAGGTGGGCAGGGCACGAACAGCCAGGTCCTGGTGGCCCCGGTGGCCCAGTGCTGGGAGCTGGGGCCGCCTGCGGGCAGCTCATCCCGTACCCCACCGCCCCAGTACATCTGCAGCTGCCTGCACAACGGACTGACCCCCCATCTCACCATGGTGCACTCCTCCTCCATCCTGGCCATGCGGGATGAGCAGGGAAACCCGGCCCCCCAGGTCCAGAAGCCACGCCCCAAACCGCCCCCCATCCCCGCGAAGAAGGTGAGTGGCGTGTTGCCCTTCCCTGCCCCCCATCCCATCCTTCCACCCCAGAGCCTGCTGGACCAGCCATGGGTCCAGAGGCCTTGAGAGTCAGGGCTGCGTTGGAGCTAGGGAAGCTGGGGTGACTGACATTGGCGTGGGGGGCCCCACCTCTGCATGTCTCCTGTGGAGATGTCCAGGGTGCTGGGCCCTGGGCACCTGCGGGGCAGATTTCCTGGTAAAGGCTGGTGTCAGGGACAAGTGTCTATGCCTAGCCACAATCCTGCGACCCCCATCACCCCACCTGAGTGGCCACAGCCTCCTCCATGGATGTGAGCCATGCCTCCCCCATCCCCTCCCCCAGCCCTCCTCCATGTCCCTGTGGTCACTGGAGCAGCCGTTCTGCATCGAGCTCATCCAGGGCAGCAAGGTGAATGCGGATGAGCGCATGAAGGTAGGGGCCAGAGCCGGGGCCAGGCGAGGGAAGGAGCTGTGTTTTCTGCACAAACAAGGTGGCTGCGGCCTGGAGGGCGGCAGAGGAAGGAGAGTGGGAGGGTGTCACACGAAAGCCACCTGACCACACTACCCAGCATCCTTGCCTGCGTGGCTGTGAGCGCTGCAAAACAGGAAGAGGGGAGGGAGAAGCCGTCCGGGGAGGCTGATTCGTGGAAATGGGGCTGAGCCGCTTCCGGGTATTTGACTTTGGCGGGGGTTGAGGTTGGGCCCAGCCAGGGAAGGGGAGGCATGGTCTGGGGAGAGGTCCCAGCTGGGCCGGTGCTCCCAGGGGTGCTGGAAAGGCTGCGCACCTCGTCCCCGGGGCTCAGTCCCCCTAGCTTTCGAGGACACGCGGTGGGAACTCGTGCCTCACTGTTGCTCTTCAGAGTGCATTCACACGCTGTCCCCTTGTCCCTCAGAACCACCTGTCACATGTAGGCTTTACTGTGGGATGCGACTCCTGGAAACAAGCCTGGATCTCTTGCCTGGGTCCCCCACCTGTTTTGGGGGGTACTGGGAATTGAACCTAGGGCTTTAGCAACATCCTCCCACTTTTTGGTTTTATCTTGGTTTTTTGAGACAGTCTCACTATGTAGCCCAGGCTGGCCTCAAACTCACGGCGATCCTCCTGCCTCAGACTCCTGAGTGCTGGGATTACAGGGGTACTTTTATTATTTTGAAACAGAGTCTTGCTATGTAGTAGTAGTGTGAGATTATAGGCATGTGCCACCATACATGGCCCTGGGTCCTTTTTTGTTGGGGTAATTTTGCAAGCCAAGCAGGACTGAGTCCACTGGTGGGAATCGTGGAAGACAAAGAGAAGGGGCTTTCGGGAGGGGCTTGCAGGCTGGAACTGGAGGGGTGCTGGGGGGTTGATCAGGCCACAGTGGAAACCCTTCCCTTCACCCACACAGGGCTTGTAAGACTGAAGGGAGCCCCAGGATGTTAGAACCAGAAGGGACCCTGGAATTACCCAGCCCTGATAGGGAAACTGAGGCCCAGAGTGGGGGAAGGGATGTGTCTGAGGTCCCACAGATGGGCTGGAGACTGTGTTGCCTATGCACAGCCCAAGTGCTGTCTCTGCCCCATGGCCGTGTGTCCACCCAGGCCGCTGCCTGCCTCTGCTGGACCCTGCTGCACACGGGAAGTGGACTCCGGCCCGTGTGGGAATAGGATGTTTGGGAGATGCCTGGAGGTGGGTGCCTGTGGCTCCCCTCACCTGTACCCGGCACCCCCGTCCCCAGCTGGTGGTGCAGGCCGGGCTCTTCCACGGCCATGAGATGCTGTGCAAGACAGTGTCCAGCTCGGAGGTCAGCGTGTGCTCTGAGCCTGTGTGGAAGCAGCGGCTGGAGTTCGACATCAGTGTCTGCGACCTGCCACGCATGGCCCGGCTCTGCTTTGCGCTCTACGCTGTGGTGGAGAAGGCCAAGAAGGCGCGCTCCACCAAGAAGAAGTCCAAGAAGGCGGTGGGTAGGGTACTGGGAGGCCCTCCTCGGGTCTGGCCCTCTGCCTCCTCCCTGGCCGCGCTGCAGACGAACCCCAGGGCTGGCGCATGTCTGGCCCTGACCCGCTGCTGTCCCCACAGGACTGCCCGATCGCCTGGGCCAACATGATGCTGTTTGACTACCGGGACCAGCTCAAGACTGGGGAGCGCTGCCTATACATGTGGCCCTCGGTCCCAGGTGGGCCCAGGCCCTGGAGGGAGTGGTGTTCGGGTGGGGTCCCCGAGCCAATGGCCTCTCCCATACAACCCCATGTGTCCCCGCATTCAGACGAGAAAGGCGAGCTGCTGAACCCCGCGGGGACCGTGCGTGGCAACCCTAACACAGAAAGCACCGCCGCCCTGGTCATCTGCCTGCCGGAGGTGGCCCCCCACCCTGTGTATTACCCTGCCCTGGAGAAGGTCAGTGGGGCTCAGGGGCTCACGAGGGGCTTTGCCGGCCCTGATTCTGGGGCTCTTGAGAGTGCGGGTTTCCAGGAGCCGTCTGGCTGCATGTGGACCACGGGTAATGTCCAGTGATGTGCTTGGCTGTCATGGCGAGTGGGAGGGATGCTGCCCACCACCCTGCAGTGCCCAGTGCGGGCCCCACAGCCAGAGTGCTCGGCACCAGTGCCAAGGTGCCAGGGCTGGCCGGGCAGGGGCGCTGAGAGCAGGGCAACTCCTTGCAGATCCTGGAGCTGGGGCAACATGGGGAGCAGCGCGGGCACGTCACTGAGGAGGAGGTGAGCCAGGGCCCTGGGCGGGGCGTGGAGCTGGCCAGGTCTGGACCCTCACACTGCCGGTGCCCCTCAGCAGCTGCAGCTGCGGGAGATCCTGGAGCGGCGGGGCTCCGGGGAGCTCTACGAGCACGAGAAGGACCTGGTGTGGAAGATGCGACATGAGGTCCAGGAGCACTTTCCAGAGGCGCTGGCCCGCCTGCTGCTGGTCACCAAGTGGCACAAGCACGAGGACGTGGCCCAGGTGGGTGCAGGGGGCGCCCGAGCCAGAGCTGGGGCACACGGCCGGCGCCGCCTGCCGCCCCCTGACCACCACACACCCCCAGATGCTCTACCTGCTGTGCTCCTGGCCTGAGCTGCCCGTCCTGAGCGCCCTGGAGCTGCTGGACTTCAGCTTTCCCGACTGTCACGTGGGCTCCTTCGCCATCAAGTCCCTGCGGAAACTGACGTGAGTCCCCTGTGGGCCTGGAGGTGGGCTCGAGGGTGGCTGAGTCTGGCCTCGCCCCTGCCCAGTGGCCTCGCTCCGGGCCCCAGCCAGCCTCCCTTCCTGCAGGGACGACGAGCTCTTCCAATACCTGCTGCAGCTGGTCCAGGTGCTCAAGTACGAGTCCTACCTGGACTGTGAGCTGACCAAGTTCTTGCTGGACCGGGCACTGGCCAACCGCAAGATCGGCCACTTCCTCTTCTGGCACCTCCGGTAGCTGCGCCCACCCTGGCCACAAGGGAAGGGGGGACTCCAGCCTGCTGGCCTCACGTTCCCAGCAGGCCTGGTGTCCTGGCCACCCCAGGTCCTCCCTCGTTAGGGCTGGGGAAGGGGCTCTGCAGCCCAGCCTGGCAAGGGTCAGCCCCATGTCCCTCCCCACAGCTCTGAGATGCACGTGCCATCAGTGGCCCTGCGCTTCGGCCTCATTATGGAGGCCTACTGCAGGGGCAGCACCCACCACATGAAGGTGCTGATGAAGCAGGTGAGACTTGGGTCACCCCCCCTTCACTTCCTGGCAGTGCCAGGCCCCGCCCACTGCTGTGCTCCCTCTCTCCCCGCCAGGGGGAAGCACTGAGCAAGCTGAAGGCACTGAATGACTTTGTGAAGGTGAGCTCCCAGAAGACCACCAAGCCCCAGACCAAGGAGTTGATGCACCTGTGCATGCGGCAGGAGACCTATCTGGAGGCACTGTCCCACCTGCAGTCCCCGCTGGACCCCAGCACACTGCTGGAGGAAGTGTGGTGAGCCCCAGCTCCTCCCACCCCATCCCTGAGCCCTGGCTGCAGAGGCGACACTGCTGACCGCCGCTCTCTGTCCACAGCGTGGAGCAGTGCACCTTCATGGACTCCAAGATGAAGCCACTGTGGATCATGTACAGCAGCGAGGAGGCGGGCAGCACTGGCAGTGTGGGCATCATCTTTAAGAATGGGGATGGTGAGCCAGGCCGGGCAGTGTTGGGACCGGGGTGAGGGACCATAGGGGCCTGGCGTGGCAGGACCCACCCGGAACTATGTGCTTCCTTCCGGCCACTGCAGACCTCCGCCAGGACATGCTGACCCTGCAGATGATCCAGCTCATGGATGTGCTGTGGAAGCAGGAGGGCCTGGACCTGAGGTGGGCACCCCACCACCTGTCTGTGCCCGCGCCAGCCTCAGAGCCTGCGCCGAGTCATGACCCTAGCAGCTGGGAAAAGGCTGTGGAGGAGCAGGGAGCCACATGGCAGTGGGGAGGGGAGGGAAGGCCACGTCTCATTCCCACGTTTCCTGGCCGCCCCATCTGGGAAAGCAGCGACGTCTCCTTCCTGCAAACCTGAGCTCAGCCCAGGTGCGCCCTGCATCAGAGAGCCCTGCATCAGGAAGCCTTCCCCCAGCACGGTGCTGCTTCCCTCCTTCTCAGTGCCTCGAGCAGCTGTATCCCCTGGCACTTTTCTGGGTGCCCCAAGCTCCTGGGGATCCAGCAGCCCTGGGGACAGCCCTTGACAGTGGCACATTCCTGCCCCTCCACCCACTTGCCTAGGATGACCCCCTATGGCTGCCTCCCCACTGGAGACCGCACGGGCCTCATCGAGGTTGTGCTGCACTCGGACACCATCGCCAACATCCAGCTGAACAAGAGCAACATGGCAGCCACGGCCGCCTTCAACAAGGACGCCCTGCTCAACTGGCTCAAGTCCAAGAACCCCGGGTAGGGCTCCTTCCTGAGGCGTGATGTGGGGGGCTGGCATGTGATAGTCAAGGCTGAGGGGACAGCCAGGGACGGTCTCCATGATCAGCTGAGAATGCCTTGTGGGATGGGGCAGGTCTCGGTCCCCACTGATCTGTTCATGCTCCTCAAATCTCAGGGCTTTTTAAAACCACCACCGTCACTGGCTCGGCCCGTGCATCCCTGCTGGTCTTGTTGGCATTGGCTCTGCACCTGCTGCCATCTGAGACTTCGAGACAGCCCGTCTCATGCTGGGGCCTTGGTAGTGGCTGTCCCAACAGCCTTCTCCACGTGGCTGTGCCTCATGTAGCAGATCAGCCTCATCCTCTCCCCAGGGTGGGGCCAGGGTGGTGGTGGGTGACCCAGGACCTGCAAGGTGCCCTCAGCCTCAGCTCCAGAGCAGCGTCCTTCACAGTCCAGGCCAGGGAAACAGTCCAGCTCACAGAAAAAGCTGCTGCACAATGATGTAGCTTTGAATTCCCCAACCCCCCAGGGATGCTCTGGACCGAGCCATCGAAGAGTTCACCCTGTCCTGTGCTGGCTACTGCGTGGCCACCTATGTGCTGGGCATCGGCGATCGGCACAGCGATAACATCATGATCCGCGAGAGTGGGCAGGTAAGTGGCCCGTCCTCCGGCCCTGACACAGTTTCCTGAAGAGTCCCCGAGCCCTGTGACTTCCCCTCTCCCCAGGGACTGACACCTTTTCTGTCTGTGCCCTTCCCTCCCCTCAGCTGTTCCACATTGATTTTGGCCATTTCCTGGGAAATTTCAAGACCAAGTTTGGAATCAACCGTGAGCGGGTCCCATTCATCCTCACCTATGACTTCGTCCACGTGATTCAGCAGGGGAAGACGAATAACAGCGAGAAATTCGAGAGGTGAGGCTACCCGGGGCCACCAGGGAGGGGACAGAGGTTTCCCAGCCCTCTTGGGCAGTGGCAGAGGAGGTTCATGGGAGGCGAGAACGCGGACACTGCATGGACACTGTCACGGACCGTGTGGTTCGATGCAGATCGCCCTGCTGCCTGGGCTGGAGAAGCCCCAGCCTCACCTGCCTGGCCTCCTCTCCTGCAGGTTCAGGGGCTACTGTGAACGAGCCTACACCATCCTGCGGCGCCACGGCCTCCTCTTCCTCCACCTCTTCGCGCTGATGCGGGCGGCGGGCCTGCCCGAGCTCAGCTGCTCCAAAGATACCCAATACCTCAAGGTGCGCAGGGTGGGCCAGGCCAGGCACGAGGCCCCAGCAGTACGGGGACCTCCGGGCATCTGCCAGCCTGTCCTCATGCTGCCCAGGGGCTCCATGTGGGGAATGGTGGGAAGTGGCCAGAGCAGCCGAGCTCCCCGGGCTTGGACCTGCTTGGTGCAGGTGCTGGGTGACCCTTTGTCATCCCATGGGTCCCCACAGGTCCTTATGGCCGCAGTCCTTCCCATGCTGTCTCTGAGATGAGTGGGGGCTGCTGTGCCCCCCCAGCCCTCCTCCCAGTCAGGGCAGGGCCACCTGGCATGGGGACGGGCTGTGGGCCCAAGACCTCTTTGGCACTTGGACCTGCAGTGGGCCGGGGACCTGTCTGGGTTTGGGATCAGAGTAATGCGCTTTCCAGAGGGAGCCGTGAGGCCTCAGCTAACTCCCTGCACACCTGGAGGGGACAGAAGGGACCACATGATGGGGTGGGGACAGGGCCCCAAGTGGTGATGTTCCTGTGTGACCCTGTCCCAGGACTCCCTGGCACTGGGGAAAACAGAGGAGGAGGCGCTGAAGCACTTCCGGGTGAAATTCAACGAGGCCCTCAGGGAGAGCTGGAAGACCAAAGTGAACTGGCTGGCGCACAACGTGTCCAAAGACAACAGGCAGTAGCGGCCGCTTCCAGCCACACCTGGTCGCCTCTTAAACCGGCACCTCATGGGAAGGAACCACACAATTGCCTTTTGTTTACACTGGTTATTTATTTATGACCGAAATGTTAAGGAGCAAAACAGCCATAAATGGAAATACACCCTTGCGTGGGGAAGGGGCACAGAGCCAGGCACCTTGCTCCCGGCTGATCGTCACACGTCTTCCAGCTGCGGGCCGGCCCAGCGGACTCTTCTGGGTTGGGGCATCTTTTCCCCAGGCTTCTGCCTGCCTGCCTGGTGCTTGGCGCCTGTCACCTGGTACCTCCTTTCCTGACAGGACTGGGCTCACCTCTGCCCGCTCTGGGTGGCCTACCCGCCTCTCCTCCACTGACCGAGTCCTGGGCTGCTCTCAAGGAAGCCGGGTACCCTCTAGACTCAGGGACACTTGCTTGTCACTGCTGACGTGACTCTCGGTACGGGGATACCCTTACCTCTTAACTTTTGGGTAAGAAAATAGCCAGACCACTTCATGAACCTGTAGGGCTGGGGACGAGCACCCAGTCCCCACCAAGGACCGTACAGCTTGGTCCTCAAGCCGTGCTGAGAAGACCAAGCATGACTGAGCTCATCCTGGTCGCCACCCCAGGGAAAGGGACAGATGGCGTCCTTGGTGCAATGATGTGTGAGCTGCCTCCCAGGCCGACTGGAATGAAGGGGCAGGACCCGATGTCACCCAGAGCGGTCACTGCTGGGTAGCTGCTGAGTCCCAGGAGTCCCTGACAACACTTAGTTGGAAACGGTCCAGGTGTACACAGCCTTAGGCCTCCCAGGGGGCAGGGTGAGCAGTGCAGGCCCAGGCCTCTCCCAGCCCTGAGGCTCCTGTGGCTGTAGGCCCAGGAACCTGTGCTTTTGGAAGCCCACACAGTTGGGGATGGGGCTCAGTGGCCGGGAATGAGGCCCTGGGTTCCACCAACACTGCAAACAAAAAACCAAAATAATAAGCATCCCATGGCCATCCTGACCCAGCTGCTCGCTGCTGAGCTCTCAGCAGCCTTCCAAGGCTCAGCAGCCCAGCCACCCCGTCTCCACCTTGAGGTGCTGGGGACTAGCAGCGATCAGCACCACCATGGAGCCCCGGCCTAGTCTGCAGGACCGGTGACTGCACTCTGGTTCCCAGCTCGGGGAAGGGAGGCCGTGTCCGTGTTTATGTTGTGTTATTTATTGAGACAAGTCTGGGTGCTCCCTGGCATGGGCCACAGACTCTGCCCACCCTCAGCAACTTGTGGTTTGGGTGTACAGTCTGTGTGCCTGGCAAGAAGAACCATTTTCTATTTTTTTAAGTCATTTCATGTTTCGGTCTGGGGAAGGCGAGTTCAGTATCGCTGACATGGGCCAAATCTGTGTAGCCTTGATGTGAGAAGTGAAGGAAGATGGAAAGAAATAAAAGTTTTTTTATGTTCTTATGTTCTTGTCTCAAAAAGAAATGAGGGAATGCAGGGTTAAAACAAAAGACAGAAAACAGACCCCACTCCAAGCACAGTTAGAACCAGAACTTTATTGTAGTGTACACTTTCCAACCTAGTGCCAATAGACACATCTGAAGGGACACCAGGCCCTGCAGGTGCACAGCAGGGCCTCTGCGGGACGTCTGCCCACGGTCTCTACATAGCAGCTGCAGGGACAGGACATGAAAGGGAGGCCACACGCACAGTACAGCGTCCCATCCTCCACACCAGCAGTGAGGTCACGGAACGGCCCTCAGGAGGACTCCCTGGGCAGAGTCGAGGACTGGGTGGGAGGAAAGCAGCGTGTGTGTCTCGATGCGACTGCGTGCTCTGCTCTGGCCTCCCCCCCAGAGACGCAGCAGGACTCTTGGCTCTGGGGTGTGGCTCGGACCCCAACAGCAGGGGACATTCCACGGGGGCTTGGGGAGGAGGGAGAGCACAGAGAGTTTGGGGACGCTCTGCATGCAGCTCTCAGGCCTGTTACCATCTCCAAACCAAGCGGCAATGTTCTGTACAGCAGCTGTGGCTTCCACGATCTACACGCACTTCTGCTAGCCGGGAAATGACATCTGTTGGGCTGCGCCCGCTGAGTCCAGGCCTCGGTGAGGCAGGGAGGAGTGTGGGAGAGGCCAGGACTCCACAGCAAAGGCCTAGCCACTCCCAGCCTCCAGGGCGGGTCCCTGATTTGGTCCCCTGAGCAGGGCCAGGTCCCTGCACCCAATGTGCTCAGCTTCACTCTACTTTCCAGTCCTGGACTACACTAGCACGAAGGACAGAGAATCCCGATTTATTTACAAAGTATTAAAAAGTCAATGATCATCTACATATTAACCCCCGTTCTGCCACTTTATACATGCACTAGTTTGGAAAAAATAAAAACTTTTTTAAAAAAAAAGAAAAACCGATTACCAGGTGGAAGTGAGCAATTTTTACCCTTTGTCACCAAGTCCAGTTGCTGCAGCTTTTCTGGAGGTGCGGGGAGCCGGGGCCCTCTTGCGCTGGCAGGGCACTCCGGACACGTGTGGTCCTGGCACCACGGGGCCCTGCACCGGCTGGCGGAAGCAGCAGGGAGGACTTGTGGCTCTGGGCACTGAGCAGCGGCCCGGGCAGAGGGCAGGTGAGGGTGGAGCTACGGTCCTACACCAAGTGCGGGCGGGCGGGGAGGGGTCTGCAGACCTGCTGGCCGAAGGACTTTGTACATCAAGGACCCGCGGGGCTGGGGGCGGCAGAGTCTCGGGGGGCGGGGGGGAGCAACGTCTGGGTCAGTAGCTGAGCGTGGAATCGTCCCACTCCAGCTGCTGCTGCCGGGTCGCATTCTGGCCGTCGCCTGGGCCGCCCTCTTCCTCCTCGCTGCTCTCCGACTCCGCGCTGGTGAGGTCCTCTTCCTCCTCCCCGTCTTCGCTCTCTTCCTCCTCCTCCTCCTCCTCCTCCTCCTCCTCCTCACTGCTGTGCGGGTCCTCATACGTCTGTCAGAGGGAGGGCAGTGTGAGTCCAGCTCGTGGCCCCACAACCCACAGTCCCCTGTCACAGTCACCAAGGAAGGGAAACGCCCCCCGAGGGGGCCCGCGCAGGGACGGGGCCTGGGCTGCCAGGGAGCAGCTCCTCCAAGGCTGCAGAAACTCGAGGCCACAGTCCCCGTGCACATGGCCCATGCCAGCTGCCTCCCTGCTGCAGAGTCACCCCAGGGGCAGGAGGAGAGAGCAAGGCCCCGTGTGACTGTGTCCCACACTTCTCACTCTCTGAGCCTCAGTTTACCCTCTGAAAGGGGGACCCTCAACTCACAGGGCCGTTGTGCGGGTCACAGGACACAGGCACATGGGCACGGCTCTGCGGTCCGGCGCCAGCCACTCCTACCTCCATGGGGTTCACAGTGATGGTCAAGGCCGAGTCGTCCCAGTCCATCTCGCTCTCCTTCCCCGTGTCCTGGTCCCTCATCGTTCGCTGATGTGCAGCCCGGATGCGAAACACTCCCAGGATAATCATGAAGACCAGGAAGCTGACGCACACGACGATCACCACGGTGGCAGTGCTGGGGACGACTGCTGAGAGACCAAACGGAGAAACCTGCTCAGCGGCGCTAGGTGAGGACAGGCTGGCCAGGCACATCACCGGCCCCAGAGACGGTGGAAGCCCCGGAGAGCGCCTCAGAGGGGCTCCGTCTGGGACGCTCCGCCCGCTCTGTGGCCGTGTGAGTTTTCATCTCCTCGTGGGTGACAGTAACAGGGACACAATGTGCCAACCCTGAGTCTACCTGGACCTTGCTCAACGCCACCCCGTTTCTGCCCCAGCACTTCCCGCACCGGCCTACCTGCGAATGGGTGAGGATTGGCCAGGTTGTGACCCGACAGATCCACAAAGGAGCGATGCTCAGGGTGAACAAACTGCGGCTGCGCGACCATGTGGTTGGCATGCTCCACGGGGTTGGCCGTGTGGATCACGTTCACCTGCAACAGACAGCAGCGGGGAAGGGAAAGGATGGGGGACAGAGAGAGACAGGGAGAGAGGATGGGTTGCTGGAGACCGGCACCCCTCAAATGTCCTACACATGCCACTTGAGTGGCCCTGGGCCAGGCCAGGAGCAATGAGTGCTACCATCTGTGAGCAACGGAAAATCCAGAGCACTTAGAAGCTGCTGCAATCACCTGATACTGTCACACACCCAAGACACATGCTGCATTTCTAATAACTCATTTAGAGTATATTTGTACAAGAATCCGCCCACAACAGAGTGGAAACCCACAGCCAGGCCTCCCCCCCGCGGGATGAGCACGCTCTCCTCCGCCCCCAGCCTCGACCCGCGGGACGGCACACATCCTCAGACTATCTCCTTCCTACGCAGTTACTCTCCGGTTCCAAGGAAACGCTCAGCCCAGCACTGTGAGGCTGGGGTCGCCACCTGAGGTCACGGTGGGGACAATGGACGGGAAGGGGAACTGTGGGTCCCTTTCTCCAGACCACGGAGCCCCGAGTGCCAAAGAAGCTGCAGAGCAGGACAAGCTGCTGCTCTCGGGCACTGTGGCCTTAGTGACAGCACCAGCCTGGGCAGCATCAGCCCTGGGTCAGCCCGAGCCAGGCCAAGGACTGCAGTTTCTCTGCACAGGCTCCGTGACCCAGCACAGCTGCAGAGACCTTTGGGCCCCTGGGTGGTGGTCTTTGAACAGTGTCCTACGTGCCTCTCACACAAGAAACACCTCCCTGCACATTCTCACCCCGCTCCAAGGCTCTTTAGGCTCTGACTCTGCCACGCCATGCGGATCCAGTCCCTGCATTCTGCGCATGTCCTGCCCACAGCAAAGCCCAGGCTGGAGGTCACTCACCACCCCTGGGAGGAGCCTGAATGCACATGAATGCACCGTAACTGCATCAAACATTGGGCTTTGAGAACTTTAGGGTTAAGAGTAAAGGTCTTTAGCCTCAGGCATGGAAGTGCACACCTGTAATCCCTGCACTCTGGGAGGCTGAGGTAGGAGGATCATAAATTTGTGCCCAGCCCGAGCAACTTAGGGAGACTTTGTCTCAAAAAGGGTTGGGGATGGAGCTCAGTGCAAAGGCCCTGGGTTCGATCTCCAGTATTGAAATAAATGAGTCAAGGTATTCGATTACTGCTGGCCCTTCTGGGTAGGAGCCCTGAACTCACCTCCACCTTAAACTCATTGCTCAGGTAGCGGCCATTTAGCTCGGAGCAGATGAGCTTGAACTTGCGGTCAAGCAGGGAGCTGGTGTGCCAGTTCCGATAGCGCAGGAGATGCAAAACCTTCTCATAGTTGGCCATGGTGTCCACACCTACAGGATTAAAGGAAACTGGCTAAAGTCAGGCACTGGGTGGCTGAGCCAATGGGTCCCCCACTGTGCCTTTCCAACTGGGGAACACACAAACAGCATGTGGGGCATTTTCCCTCTAGGGCATGAGCCATCACAGGCCCAGCCCCACCCTGCATAAGACAGAGCCTGCATCCCATCGTCCTCATCCCCTTCCCGACCCGAGGGGTCAGCGAGTAGCAACACTGACACTGCCCAAGTTCCCAGGTGGCAGGAGGTGGTGGGCAGGGCAGGAGCTTCTGCCTCTCTCTTACCTCTGAGGACCATGCCCAGGTCTGAGTGGCTCACTTCAATGCCCTTCTGCTGCAGCCGGACCGCATCCACCTCCAGGCTCTCCTGCTCTGGGTTCAGCTCCTCTCCCTCCACCGTGACCTCGCAGGTGTCCAGGTCATGCACGACCTCCTCGGACACCAGGGACTCTTGGACTGCAGAAGCCACAGAGACTGTGAGGATGGGGGCCAGCGAGGCTGTCACCCCCGATGGCTGGCAGGCCTGTGCACAAGCTTACAAAGCCCTTTAAGGCCTAGGGTAGGGAGATGTTGGCTTCAAGAACTAGGGTTCGCAGAGTGTGGCCCTGGGTTCCATCCCAGCACTAACAGTAAGTAAATGCCCAGGAGGACTTACTGAGTCCCAGCGAGAATGGTATGGACACTGTCCTCCTGTGGGCTGACACACAGAGCCCAAAGTCAGCCAGAAAAAGGTGAAAAGACCTGAAGACCATGGGTGTCCCGAGACCATGGCGCTGTCAGCCCAATGGGACAGGCTCCAGAAGCACCCCACACATATGACGCCACATCCGTCTCCCAAACCCCACAGGAAAAGAGGCTGGGACCTAGGTGGTGGCCAGGGGTTTCCGGTCGAGCTGAGGGGACAGCTCTGCTGAGCGGCTGTTACCTGTGGGGTCCTCAGCCCCGTCCCCCTCGGGCTCCACCTCCCTCGTGATGGTGCTGATGATCCGCAGCTCAGGGAACAGGAAGACCCCTTCGGAGCTCTCAAACTCAGAAGCTGCTCGGGCAAAATGGTGGATGCCACTCAGGCTAATCTTGGGCTCTTCAGGCTGCAAAACCATCACGTAGCCCTCGACTGGGGGGACCTCAATACAGGTGGTGGCCTCGTTAAAGCACCTGGCAAGGAACAGGAGCGAGGGGAGGAGAGGGAAGAGCTGTGAGAGCCGTGTCAGGCTCATGAGTAAGGGTCCCACACACACCTGGAGGGGGCAGACTACAGTGGGCCCTGCATGAGCGCGCATCTCCATGACACAGACATTACTGGAGCCTGGGCTCCCCTTTGCCTTAAAACCTGAACACATGCACTTCTCCTAGGTCCCTGGGTGGAAAGGCGCTGACTGCTAAAAACTCAGGACATACTTGGCCGTGCTGGTGATTCGGAGTCTCCGGATGCCCGGCGTGGGGAACTGCCTTGAGTTCAGGTAGGACAGGTGCCGCATGGCCTTGTCTAGCTCCCCAATGTCGTCGCCCTCCAGGGTCAACACCGACTGGCTGGGGCTTGCTCGGATCTGCAACCCGGGGACAGGAGGGGAGGGGACAAGGTTCCTGCTGTGAGGCACTGAAGCCACTGAGGCTTTGGCACAGAAGAGCCTGAGTTTTATTTTGTTTTTTGAGACAGGATCTCACCATGTAGCCCAGGCTGGCCTCAGACTCACAGCAATCCTCCTGCCTCAGCCTCCCAAGTGCTGGGATGACAGGCCTGGCAAGAGTCTGGATTTGATCTGAATTAATGAACTGAAAAAGATTTTTCTTCCTCTTCTTCTGGGTACTGGAGATCAAATCCTTTGCAACAATTTTTGTGGTTTTTTTTTTTTTTTTTTTTTTTGGTAAGTTGCCCAGTCTGGACTCGAACCTGTGATACTCTTGCCTCAGCCTCCCAGTGTTGGGATTACAGAAGTACACCACCATGCCTGGCTAAGAAAAGCTATTGCAGCTGCACTGAATGAGATCTTCTCTTACATGACACGCAACATCTCAGGTGCAAATGTCACCCATCCCTATCCAACCTCCCCATCTGCGGTCCAGATGCCTGAGCCCAGTGCAGGCGGACGCTCAAATTACCTGCACGCCTCTGCTGTCCTCGGGCACCTGCAGGTCCAGCCCCTCTTTGCAGGTGTACAGACAGTCAATCACCTTCTTGTCTGCGAGTCTCCCAGAGCGGACTGTCAGGCCGGCCAGGTTCCCTCGGAAAAACTGCGTCACGTGCAGGTCACCACCTTGGAAGAGGGGAGAGAGCAATGAGAGTGCCGCAGCCCGGATGCCCGAGTCATTTCTCAGTGCAGTGTCACCGGTGGAGCAGCTGGATGGGTGGGCATGCAGGTTAGTTCAGACCACATCCTGTTAGCCTCGCAATCTACAGGGAAGCGCAATGAAGACTTAGATCAGTGATGACATGCACATGGCTGGAGAAGGAAGGAGCTGGGGGTCCCTTGCCCACAGCCAGGAAGTCCCATGAAGAGTCCCCACATACCCAGCCACACCCTGGTGCTGGTGCCCTACCCTGTCCCCATCACATGGCAACCAACACCAGCTCCTCACTGCCTGCGGGCAGCTGGGCACACTGCAGCTGCGCTAACCCTGCGAACACATGCTTGGGGACAAAGCCACGCAAACACGGCAGAGGGGACAGAGACGGTGTAAGTTTCCCTTGTAGGGGGAGCTGCTGTTTTGTCAAGACCCATCGTTCATGTCTCCTACGTCCAAGGGTAACGGGAAAGGGAAGAGTTGCCGAGGGAAAATAAAACCCAGAACATGGCCCTCCAGAGAGTACACTGAGGGGTCACAGATGAAACCCTGCCCCTGCGCTGACGAGGGAGAAGAGACACTGCTTCTGCAATGCGTCCCGTTCTACCAGGAACCAGCCATGGCAAGCCACTGCCAAGGGTAAGACTGCTGCGAAACATTTGTTTAGAATCCAGTACCGACCAGGACAGGAAATCCAGAAACATGTCACTTCCTGTCCTGCGGTTCAGCCCAGGAGCACCACGAGGTGGCCCCCAAGCCGGCCTGGGAGACGTCAGCAGGGAGCCAGTGCAGCAGGACTGGCAGGACTGGGCGGGGAACAAAACCCCCTGGGAGCATTGTATGGATGAGTCCCTGCTCTCACGTCAGTAGGGCGGCATGGGCAGAGAGGGAACCCCATGAGGTGATGGGGGCGCAGTGCAGAGCAGCAGCTCAAGGGTGTGGGGGCCAGATGCAGCTCGGCACGTCATGCGACATGTGGAATGAATCAATGTCTCATTGTTAAATGAAACGTAATAGTCAACTGTAGGAGAAAAATCCAGCAACCTGTGGAGGCCACAGTCACAGGCTCAGTGTCATTGTCACTTTCAACTCCTGAATACTCTGTGGAAAAGCAAGACAAAGACAACAGAAAAGGACCAAGAGGTTAGGGTCTTCAAATTGGACCATGAAAATCAGTTGTGAAACAACCAAATATAAACCCCAAAGAGAAAAGTCCTTTCTTGTCCCCTGACTGTATATATTCCGTGCCAAGCAAGCCTGATTACCTTTTCCCAGAAATGAGATCGACATTCTCATGCTTTCGTATTTTTGTTTTATCCCATCTTCCATACCCTCCTTGTCGAATGCAGATTACTCAAACAGGTGAGCAAGAGCGAAACACTGAATGCTGACGCCTCAGCCAGGCCAGGGCAGACACCCCAGCGGCTTAGCACCGGCTGTGGCGAATCCCAGACAGGAAGATACCGACTGGGCCCACATCACCTGACTTCCGGAACACAGCGCACACAGGGCTCCAAGCCTGCTCTAGGGTCACATGTGAATCAGTATTTTGGGGAAGCTAAAAACAGGTTTGCCTCTGGACTTCAAGTGACAGAGACAAGAAGCCATTTGAAAGCACTTTCATGAGCAGGAAGGGATATGAGAGGCTAAGGAGCTCGCCCACAGAACAGCCCACGGCGGGCCCACCAGAGCTGCCGCGCAATCAGGGCTCGGAGCAGTGATTCCGACAGTGCTGGGGGACGCACCAGCCTGTCAGCCGCTGCCCTGGCACTGGCTTGGTCTGCAGGAACCCCCAGCGCAGCACAGCATGGGGACATGTCCCCCAAGGGGAACCGGCATGGACAGTGGTTTTTACATCCACTGAAAGGAAAAGAGCTCCTCCCTACGAAGCCAATGTTAAAGAACCTGTGCTATTTGGTTTGGGAATTCAGGCAAACTTTTCTGGCTGAGGATGCTGAGATAGCCAAGGCAAAAAGTAATGAGAGAAGATGAGAACTAATGGCTATTTACAACATGGAGATTGTGACATGAACAGAAACCAAGGAGGGAGGGTGGGGACACAGTGGTTTATTTTAACCACAGTAATAGAGGTCCCAGAATGTAAAGTCTCATTTAGGTTTACACTGTATTTTAATTTTTTTTTTTTTTTGGTCTTTTTGAGACAGGGTCTTGCTATGCAGTTCAGGCTGACCTTGAGCTCACTTTGTAGCCCAGGCTGGTCTCAAACTTGCAACAATCCTCCTGCCTCAGCCTCCCGAGTGCTGGGATTACAGGTGTGTGCCACCATGCCCGGCTTTTAATTTTAATTTTAAAAATATTATTCAGGGACTGGCATGATACCACACACCTGCAATCCCAGCACTTGGGAGGCTGAGGCCAGCCTGGGCTACATATTAAGTTCAAGGCCAGCCTGAACTACAAAGTGAGACCTTGTCTCCCCGCCGCAAAAAAAAATGTATGTGTGTATAAAATTCAGAAATTATTGTTTAATCTAGGAAGCAAATTGGAATTGAAATTCCTGTATCCTTTAAACTTTATTGCTCATTCCTTGGTCTCACATTCTACTTTCTCTTGGATAACTGTGACAACAATTAAATATGACATCCACTAAAGAAGTTCATCCCAATATACCATCTTATTTCTTTGCATATGAAAGAATTTGCAGGAAAATTATGAAATTCAAATTCCTTTAAAATGAGAAAATCTGTCTTGGGAACTGAACTCTTTCATAAATTTCTAAGCCACATGAAGGTACTGTGTTTCCACAGGGAGAAAAAGTATTGTTTGTGTTTAGCAAGCACATGTAGTGATGGTGACACTCTGAAATGAGCCAAGACAGAGCCAAGCACAAGGGTCACAGTAGGGTTCAAGAATCTCCAGGGTAGTAGACTAAGGGGGTCCATGAACCTGGACGTGAAAAATTAGTGGTAATTTCCACTAATTCCCAGAATTTAGCCTTTCCTTTGGTTATAAACACAGGTTACAAACCACAGCAGTGTTACGGTAACTACGACTCTTGTCACCAGTAGAACTCACTGGCACTTTCCCATCCCACCCCAGAGTCACAGAGCCCTTCGCCCCTCTGGCGTAATGGCCATTACTGGCACTGCCGCTACAGCCCGTTCTCTGGTGAGCAAAGCACTGCAGATGTGGCTCATTCTCAGTGCCACTCCCTGAGTGTGTGGACCACTGCTTCCAGGTTTCATGGGCACCTATGTCCTGAGTGTCACATGTGAAGCGGCCCATGGGCTTGCCTGGCCAGCATGGTCTCCCCTCACAGGACACGTCCATACCCCTGGTCTGGCGGCTAAGAGCTTGGGCCAAGCGCATGGCTTTCCCCGGCAAATCCCAGCTCTGATTCGTCACCTGGCTAACCTGGGCTTGCGTCTTCTCTGAGCCCATTCTTACAGCTCTAAAGCAGCACTCCAAGGACATGAGATAGATAGCGTGTACACAGTGTGGGCACACAGCGTGCCACTCGGTACACACGTGAGTGGGACTGTCGCTCAGGGATGCTGACCACACCACAGCCTCAGTCTTCAGTGGAGATTTCTACCAAATCCTCTGCAGACGGGAGCATGCTGACGGTCCCCTTCCCAGCTTCAAACCAGCTTGTCAAACACTAAATCAGGGACAGCCCTTCAGGTCCAAGTATTTTTAAGTCCTTTATATCTTCCCACCTCACTGCTGACTGCTGCCTCTTTGTCCACATAAGTTCATTTGTAAACCAGACCCCGTAGTTATGCTCTACTCTGTGCACTGCTCCTTCCTGGGTTTGCGGGAAGGGCAATGAACACACCTTCCTGGGCACCCAGAGATGGGGCTACACTCCAGTACGGCATCAGCAGTGTCGCCAAAAAGGAAGCACAGGAAAAGGAAGAAAAAAATAGAAGAATACAGACAGAGCCTGTTCCCACCGTAGAGTGGAAAGGCGTTGGTTCCTGCCACCCGGGAGCTGGGGATAGAGTGTTACCTTGCCAGCAAGCCCCAACCATGAGCTGGGTGTCTATCTTGGATGGATGAAGTGGGTAATCCTCAGTCACGGAGAAGGGCTCGTGGGAAACGCCATCCACATACAGAGTCACACTCGGGAGCTCCACGTTGAGGACAAAGTGGTGCCATTCCTCGTCACAGACCTACCCAAGAAAAAGGAACTGTGAAACGTCAGCCTGCGCTACCACCAGAAAGCACATGGGAAACAAGTCACCCAAATAATTATCTGTCTTCCTGCAAAGAACAGGATTTTCTTAAAATCTCACAACGAAGTATTCTGCAAACACATCTCAACAAAAAGGGACAAAGCCACACCATCATCCTCAGAGCATTTCAAGCCAAGTGACATTCATCACAGGACAGGGCCCCAATCAGGGAGCTGCCCGATTCTCCTCTGCCAATAACACAACTCCTCCTACTGGTAATGGTTGGGTTGGGCTGCCAGGAGACTGTTCCTTGTCTGGATCAAAACTCAAAGCACCCTCAAATCTCAGAATAAGAACTACGACACGACACGGATGTTCCTCCTCCAGCCAATAATTTAAATACAAATATCCTTGGGCCTTGCTTGGCATGCACAAAGCCCTCCATTCAATCCCCAGCACCAAGAAACAAAATAGCTTGAGACATAAAAATAAAATAAGAACACACAGCTCAGGCGGCACAGCAAATTTAACTTTCCTGCTGGGAACAGACATCACGGATGTGGATCAACCAATTGCAATGTATTTGCATCCTAGTTCAACGAACTATAGAATCAAAAACATTTATGAAGCAATCTGAAATCTGAACATTTACTGGATATTTGATAATACAAGGAATTTTTTTTATTTTTATATTTTGTTGGTGCTGGAGACTGAACCTAGGGCCTCCTGCATGCCAAGCATGTACTTTTTTTTTTTTTTTTTGTGGGTACCGGGGGGTCGACCTCAGGACCTCGCGCGCCAGCAGGCGCCCATGCCGCTGAGCAATATCACCGGCCCCTTTTTTGTATGTGGGTTCCGGGAGTCGAACTCGGGCCTTCGCGCTTGCAAGGCAGGTGCTTAAACCGCTGAGCCATCTCACCGGCCCACCAAGCATGTACTTAATCACTGACGAATACCCTGGTTCCTGCATTTTTTAATATGTGCCAAAACTGTGGTGATTATGCTGTCTGTTAGAGATACATAATGAAAGATGTATGTCTCCAGAGAATAAAATGCTCTATATCCTGGATTCCTTGAAAACTGAGTCAGTTTTTGGGGGATGGCAATAAAACTATTGATAAAGAATGAGAATAATGCCAGGCATGGTGAGGTACACCTGTAATCCTGGCACTCAGGAAGCAAAGAGATCACCACGAATTCAAAACCAGCTTGGGCTACACAGTGAGTTCAAGGCCAGCCTAAACTATACAGTGAGACCCTGTCTCAAAAGGTAAAACAAAACAAAAAACAGAAGGGGAATAACGATGAAACAAACTGTCCAAGAACTGATCATCGCTGACGCTGGATGAAAGGTGCACAGGGTTGTTTCATCATAAAATTTTAAAAAATAAGCAATCAGCAGAAACTAACTATATAATAGACTACGGTTACCATAACAGAAGCATATTTAAAGTGTTTACGGGGCCGGTGAGATGGCTCAGCAGCATAAGCGCCTGCCTGGCAAGCGCAAGGTCCTGAGTTCAACTCCCAGTACCCACATACGAAAAAGGGGCCGGTGATATCGCTCAGCGGCACGGGCGCCTGCTGGCGCGCGAGGTCCTGAGGTCGACCCCTGGTACCCACAAAAAAAAAAAAAAAAAAAATTACATGAAAAACAAAACCAACTAGACACTCATCTCATCTTTCCACTATCACATACTCTTTTCCTTTCTTTGTGCTCTTACATTTTTTATCCATCTTGTAACTACTTTAGACAATGTTATATTTTAGCAAGCACAGACACATCTAACAATGTCACTTTTTTTGTTTTGTTTGTTTGTTTTTGTGGGTACCGGGGGTCGACCTCAGGACCTTGCACACCAGCAGATGCCCGTGCCGCTGAGCGATATCACTGGCCCTTTTTTCGTATGTGGGTTCCGGGAGTCGAACTCGGGCCCTTGCGCTTGCCAGGCAGGTGCTTACGCCGCTGAGCCATCTCACCAGCCCTGTTTTGTTTTTTTGAGACAAGGTCTCACCGTGTAGTGCCGAACCTGCTTATGTAGCCCAGGCTGGCCTCAAACTCACGGCGATCCTCCTACCTTAGCCTCTTGAGTGCTGGGATTACAGGTGTGCACCACCACTTCCGGTTTAACAATGTCGACCTTTGCTCACTAATTCCAAAGCCAAATAAAACCAACATAAGGTCAAAAATTGCATTATTGCCTCAGATCCTAAATCAAGAGAAGAAATGAGACCGAGTGTGATACCATATTCCTGTAATCCCAGCACTCACGAAGGTGAGGCAGGAGGATCATAAGTTTGAGTTTAGCCTGGGTGATTGAGACCTTGCCTCACAAACAAACAAACAAACAAACAAAAAAGACAAATGATCTGTTCTGAGTTTAATGAGTAGCCTTTCTCAGTTTATAGCACCCTTCATTTCCTGTAACACATGTATTTTTTTTAAAGGAGATAACACTTATTTTTTCATGGATGTTTGCTTTTTGTCACAGCAAGTGCTAGAAAGTTAGCTTTGCAGAGACATGACATCATCAAAAGGAGTGTTATGTGACCCAATGTCAAAACTGCAACTCCCTCAAGCTAGTGGTTCATGTGGTATCTGAAAGATGTCACGACTGCTGGTTCCTTGAACGTGCAGAATATCCTGTGGTGCCCACGCACTGCTGAGTCACCCAGGGCTCCCTGGCACCATCCACAGACACAGCCTTAAATAATGAATGAACAGATAAACACAAAGATATCAATCCCAAGTTTCAGGCAAATGCTCATTTCAATTACAATAGTTTTTAAATTTAAAATACATAACTTTTCTATCAATATATTATATCTAAAACAACATACATAAAAAGCACTCAGGCTTTCAGAGTAAAGGAGATGAGTGGATTTAGTTTGCTATCCTGTTACCCAGACATAGAAACCACAGATCATAAATACACACCGAGCATAAACCTGGCCAGACACGGGCAAGGTCGCAGTACCTAGTTCATCTCTCTTACACAGTCATAGCTGGTGAGTTTTGCATTCGCTCACCTGATTCAACTTCCAGTGGAATTCTGCGGGTTTGTATTTCTTCTCCTCAGAAGGATCCTGACGGAGGAGGAAAATCAGCCTGCACCCATGGATGTAGAGTGAGTAATGATGTCGGTTCATATCTGTGAAGAGAGTTCCAACAGCTAAATGGCCAACTTAGAACCCAACGGAGAAGTGAGAGCTGTTTCCTTAATGGATTTCGAAGACACAATTTCGTCTGCCTAAATGAATCCTCCAGTTGGGGTATGCAGCATCTAGGAACAAATACGCTTGGGTTCTACTAAGTGCCAGGCCCCTGATAGCTGCTAACAATCCGGGACGCTGTCTGTCTTGAGAACAAAGCATGTCCAGCCCCAAATCCAGACAATGTCTGGACCAGGCAGCTTCCTGAGAGGCTTTGGGGAAGGCACCTGCCGCCTGTGAATACCCGCTGGGCCCTGAAGACCACCACCTACAGAAACACAACCTACCTGTCTTGTCCGAACTGCAAAGGATCGTCTCCTTCTTCCTGCTGAAAGGTCCGTGCCGCATCCACACAGAAATCGTGAAAGGCTCCTTCGGGTTGATGGAAACGACACCATCAGGGACCTTCACTGCCTGGGTGCCATTGAACTCAAAGACCTGGTCGCTATCATGGCCATTGTCGGTGGGGAGGCCGATGGTCCAGTTGAAAGAGCTGCTGGGGGAAGGAAGCAGCTCGGCAATGCCTGCAGCAGCCCCTGAAACCACAGCGACAAACCGAAGGTCAGTTGTGTGAAGAACCTGGCGCTCACAAGTGTCTCAAAGCTGTGCGCTCAAGGGCTGTGCTTACCTCACAGTCAGACAATGTGCTAATTCAAACTTACTTTTCCTTAAAAACAGCAGATTTTTAAAAACAAAAATATAAGTAATAATAACGGATGGTTTTTTACAGGAAGGAGAAAGAAAAATACCAAGTATTTCTTGTAATCCAACCCAAATATACACCATCTGGGGATAAACCCTCCTAGCTCTCTATGAATACACTCACATGCAAGGTATCTGTTATCTAAATGGAGTCCTGCTGTGTACACACACACACACACACACACATACACACACACTCCCTGTAGGAGTCTTCAACAGCAGAACCGCAAATGTCCGCATCCCCCTGCAGCGCAAAGCTCTGCCGTGATGTACTAACCCGGTCTCCCCAAGGGGCACTGGGGCTGCTCCTGCTCTCTCCCCTTATCAACCTCTCCTTGACGGGCCCTGTCCCCACGCTTATCCTTCTAGCGTAAATTCCTAGAAATGGATTTACTAAGTCAAAGAGTAGGAAAAAATTTTTGACAAGTGTCATTACATATTGTCAAGATCAAATTTTCTTTTTACTTTTTGGTGCTGGGGCATCAAACTCAGACATGCTAAGCAGATACGCTGCCACTGAGCTGTACTCCCAGCCCCCAAATTTTCTTTTGAATTTGTCCCCCAAAAAAGATTCTGCAAGCTCTCTCAGCTGCAGGGTCCTTGACTCCTGTAGTCCTGGGTGCAGCACAATTTGGCTGCACCAGCCTGGTCTTTCGAGAGGCACAAGACCTTGGCCTAAATCCCAGCTCTGCTACTTCTAAAATGTGTCGTGTTGCTGGAAAAGCTACTTAACCTCCCTCATCGTCAGTTAGCTCCTCTGTACCAATAAGGTCAGCATCACCCACTCTGGAGGCCTGCTGGGAAGATTAACACACACAGAAGTACCTGGCATACAGTACGTGTCAGAACTTAGATGCTAAATGCTCTCTATTCTTAACTTTCAGCTGGTCTGCTGAGAAAATATTCATTTACTATCCAAAGAAATAGTGGCCTTGTAAGGAAGTCAGTTTTATACATTATACTTACACGCACACTTTAAAACAGAAAACGTTCCTACCCCTAAATTCTCATTTATGTGAGTACACCATTGTGGCACGATATGTCCGAGGTCTCTCAGCACTGGGGTGACCAGCACCACACAGAGGTTTCTCCTCTCAGGTGCCACCCAGCAAGCTTTAATTATTAAGAAAACCAAGTGTCAGCCAGCCAAGGCACATGCCTGTAAACCCAGCACTCAGGAGGCTGAGACAGGCAGATCACCATGAGTTCGAGACCAGCCTGGGCTACATAGTGAATTCAAGGCCAGCCTGAACTACATAGCAAGACCCTGTCTCAAAAAGAAAAGGGCCAGTGAGATAGCTCAGCAGCATAAGCACCTGCCTGGCAAGCACAAGGTCCTGAGTTCGACTCCCGGGAATCACATAAAGGAAAAAAAGGGCCGGTGATGTCACTCAGTGGCACAAGCACCTGCTGGCAAGCATGAGGTCCTGAGTTCGACTCCCAGTACCCACATTAAAAAAAAAAAAAAAAAAAAGGAAAAGAAAAGAAGAAAGGAAAGGGAAAGAAAAGGAAACCAGGTTCCTAACCCTATGGGCTTTATCCAGGTGGTGGAAGGTGGATCAGTTTAGGAGACGGCTCCCTGCAGAGCTGCTGCCCAGTGCCCTCGAAACACAAAGGCCCCTGCTGATCATGAGCAGCCACTGAGGCTCTTGGTGTTTTATGGCTGACCAAATAAACACTCAGCCTTTAGCACCTCCCACTAGAGGCATCTGGACTCACTTCTCTTCATCTAGATAAACCACAAAGGCGCACAGCGGATAGGAAAGAGGAAAGCTTGCCCTCGGTCAGTCTCCCAGTCCTTGTCTCTCAGCTCCTCCACAATGCAGTCTGTGATGTGCAAAGTGAGCTGAGCTTTCAGTCAGATGTGGGTATCTTACAGTCGGGCCTGGTGGCGCACACTTGTAATCCCAGCACTCAGGAGGCTGAGGCATAAGGATTGCCATGAATTCGAGCCAGCCTGGGCTACAAAGTGAGTTCAAGGCCAGCCCAAACTGCACAGCGAGACCATGTCTCAAAAAAAAAAAAACAAACTCTGAGATGTGGGTATCCTTGGGCTGATTCTCTGATTCATGTTTACCAAAGGCTAATGCTCCACCTGTATTTTTTTCTTTAGTCCTTAAATGAACATCTCATTTCATATAAAACTCCCTCAACTTTATCTTTCTTCTAAGATGGAGTCACACTATTTGCTCGAGTTGGTCTCAAACTCCTGGGCTCAAGCAATCCTCCTGCCTCCATCTCCCAAGCAGCTGGGACAGCTTATTCTTATATCATCCCTATTCAGAGGATTCGCAACGTATGCTGCTTTCTTCAAATCAGTGGTTCCTAAAGTGCACATACATGTAACATTCTGAATAGACTTTTAGGGGTTATCAGCCAGGTTGAAAATCAGCCAGTGTGTCAGTGCCTATTGGGTTAGCATTGCACACCGAGACACACAGTGTGTGGCCTGCTGTAAGGGTCCCCTGCCCTGAAGACCGAGAGCTCAGGACGCCCGACCTCTTACCGCAGAGCCTGTGGAGGGACTTCTCGGAGTAGGTGTCTCGGTCGCAGCCTTTCCCGATGTGGGTGGTCTCCAGCTCTACTGTGGCTTCCACCAAGGCCACTGGTTCGTCACACGTCTCCAGGTGGATGTTTGGGAAGACAGCCAGAGCGCCAGTGCCGGGCTCGTACTCAACCTTGTTGCTCCAGCCTGTGTCGCCCATGGGTCAGCGTGGGAGGGAAGGAGGAAAACTCACACTTCAGGCTCCTGCGGTTCTAAGTTTCCATGAAGTATGCGAGCGGGAAAGGGGGCAGCTCACCTTGCCACCCAGGTGTGCAGGTGGGCTTAACGCTGATCCTCACCAGAACGTCTTCTGTGGCTCTCTTCTTCCCACAGTCGTAGGCCGTGACGCTCAGCTTATACTGATGCTCTTTCCCATAGCTCAGCTTCTCCGTGTTCTTTATATGACCTGTCAAGGAGAAAAGGCGAGTGAGAAGCATCGTCACTTTCGCTGTCCTGGGTGGAAACACAGAACACCCGTGCATTAAGCCCTGTGAAGGCTACCCAGAAACACACTCGGGCCTGGAGCACCCCACCTGCCTGGCCCCACGGAGGCCACATACACGGCACCCCTCCGGAAGCACTTACACAGGGGAGCCTAAGTCCCCATAACTCAGTCTTCACGGATTCCTACAGTTTACACTCACTTTTCTATTATCTTTAATAGTTTATATATGACAGAATGAAAGACAAAACAATTCCGATCTCAATTATTAAATATAAGATCAAGTTGCATTAAATACTTCTTGCTAAAAGGATGCACTTTGCTTGCAGTTGGACTGGGGGTATAACTCAGTGGTAGGCTGTGTTTAGTGCCAGGTTCAATCTCGAAGTGGGGAGCGACACAGATCAGTTTCCTGCTACTCCTTGCCTATAAGACAAGTCTGCTTTTTTGGGGACAGGGTCCTGCTACGTAGCCCAGGCTGGCTTTAAACTCACAGCAACCCTCCTGCTTCAGCCTCTCAAGTGCTGGGATTACAGGCATGAACCACTACACCCAGCAGAACCCTGCCTTTTTTTTTTTTTTTTTTTTTTGTGGGTAACGGGGGTCGACTTCAGGACCTCATGCGCCAGCAGGCGCCCGTGCCGCTGAGCACTACCACCAGCCCTTTTTCTCGTACGTGGGTTCCGGGAGTCGAACTCGGGCTCTCACACTTGCCAGGCAGGCGCTTACGCCACTGAGCCATCTCACCGGCCCCAAAACCCTGCTTTTTGAACGTGAGTGCAGACAGACATCTACCCATAATTCCATCAGAGATTCTGTACTACGTGTTACGTTAGCAATGGAGACACATTATCGTCATTAAGGGACTCTAACCTCATAAGGAGGTCGAGTTCCAGAGAGCTGCTTGTGTTCAATTACTAAGGTCAGAGCGGGCCGGCAGAAGTCACGCAGCAGCGTGAACCCCATTCACAATGAGGCAGTGGTAGAGCACCTGCCAGCACTCAGGAGGCCCTGAGCTCTTTCCGCTGCACTGTGGGGGGTGGAAAAACAAAGATCAGACAGAAAGTGCTAACTGCATGGAGAACAGAAAAGGAACTGTCTAAAGGTCAGGCTCACTCTGAGGCCTGCAGATGGAGCCGGGAGAAGCAAAAGGACGGAGGCAGGGAGAGCAAAGGTCATATTTGCTATGGGTGGGGAAGGAGAAACGGGAGGCCCAGCAGACATGAGACCTCTGGCTCCCAAGAAGCTGTCAGGACAGAGTGGAGACGCAAACACGCAATGCCGGCCATCACCGATGCTCAGGGACAACACAGATCAAGGCCACTCTTGGCAAAGGCTGCTCTGCTCTTACCATCTTTGTCCACGGCGAAGGGCACATTGGGAGTGACGATTTCGTAGCTGCAGATCTGGCTGAACTGAGGGGAGCAGTCTGCATCCACGGCCTCCACTCTCAGGATGCTGTCATACTGCTTGCCCTCGGTGACCACTGCCTTGTAGGACTTCTCCTTGAACACGGGTGCGTACTCATTCACATCGTTCACCTGGATGTGGACAGTTGCTCTGGACAAAGAGGAGGAAACAGCTGTTTCGGGGGGTTTCATTCTGTTTTTCACCCAAAGGATACCAATTCTGCCCTATTTTTAAATCTATTTTTCTCTGCTACCTTGTTTCATGAAATTCATATGATGAAGACAAAAAAATTAAACTTCATTGTTTTCAATACGGCATGGGCCAAAAAAAAGTTAAAATAAGGATCTGGGTTGATTCATCCACATCCTTAAAGCTGAGTTTAAAAATCAATAATAGGGCTGGTGAGATAGCTCAGCGGCATAAGCGCCTGGCTGGCAAGTGCGAGGTCCTGAGTTCGACCTCTGGTACCCACACACACACACAAAAATCAGTAATATACAAGAAAAGAGATCTGGGGCTGGGGATGTAGCTCAGTGGTAGAGGCTTTTTTTGCCTAGCATGTGTGAGCCCATGGGTTCAGTCCCTAGTATAGCTGCGGGGCGGGGGGGGGGCAGGCAGACAGTTTAGATTTTTCTCTGACCATGTGGGACAGGACAGGAAGAAGGGAGATATATAGTAGACATCTATTTATATGAGGTACCTGTCTGTTCTCTAATTACAATGTTACAAGACATTTTATTAGCTGGGCATGGTGGCACATGCCTATAATCCTAGCACTGGGGAGGCTGAGGCAGAAGGACTGCTGTGAGTTTGAGGCCAACCTGGGCTACAAAGTTAGTTCAAGGCCAGCCTGCACTGCATAGTGAAACCCTGTCTCACCAAAAAAACAAAACAAAACAAAACAAAAAAACGACATTACAAAATCTAGGGGGAGAAAAAGTAGGGTCAAAGGAAGAACAGGTTACAAAACAGAGTAAGCGTGGCAAGATATGATGATGAGAATTAAAACAAATTCTGTCCTAGAAGGAGTAGGTGGAGCCTGAGAGCAAGGGTGGCCCCTGGGAGGTCACTGGGACCAAGGCGACAGTGAAGGGGCTAGGGAGGAGCAGCACCTACCACCACTTCCCAGATCCCAACTGGTTACCAAGGAAACTAGGTTCCCAATGACAAGAGCTGTAGCTGATCAGTCTATGTTTCTGAGTTGGACAAGGTGCTTGGTCAAAACACGACCTTTTGCAAGGGAAACAGCAAAGTCACACTGTGTAAAGAATGCGGGTGACTCACTAGCAAGCACATCCCACTGTTCACCGAGTGCCTCCACATCCTGAAGGCATCATCTGCAACCCTTGCCATGGGTGTGTGATGGCAACTGGTCCACAGCCCCTGATCCTAAGCAGACATGCTAAGAACAAGCGGAGCCTCGGCAACATTAAACTGCTTCACGTCGAAGGGCTGGCAAGTGGCGGACAGACCAGACTGCTCCATCTGCACCTTGTGCGCGCCTATGTCTCACACACAGGACAGTGGAAGGGGGTGGACTGCTTCTCTGGTGCATGTAGTCAACCTCCTACCCTTGGGGTTTACCGGAAAACATGAACACAATGAATACCCTTCCTCAGGGAAAGGTGGGCTTCTGGAAATGTTCAGTGTAGGGCCTCAGTTTCTCCAGTGCAGTACAGTGGGGTGAGATTATTCAGGCATTTATTTTCCAAAGCCTGCTGCCCATGGGGCACAGACTGAGAACTCTTCTGCCTCGAATTTCAAAACAGTCTGGGGGCACGGGCACCGGCCTCTGTCCCTCCCTTTATTCGCACACACACATCTCCTTGGTGGGTTCTCATCCCCCCACGCCAGCCTGCTTACTTATGAGACTTCTTCACGCCGGTGCCGTCAGGGCCCTTCCCGCAGTCGTAGGCCTGGATGTTGAACGTGTAGTCTTTCTGCAGCTCGCAGTCCAGTTTCTCTTTGGAGCGAATTATCCCCTCGCCAGTGGACTTATCCACTACCACTGTGTCAAAGGGGACATTCTGCCCATGAATTTTAAAGCCACAAATCTCACCTGGGGAGTCAAAGAGCAATAGGTCAGGATTTCTGCGGTGCGAACCTTCTGCACATTGCCCTCCTCCCCCAAAGAAAATAAATGACAACAATTCGGCAGCCAAGGGTTGGAGGGTCCGTGGACAAAGCGGGGGGCACTGTGCTTTAACACGGGTGAGTTCTCGGGCTTTAGTCAAAAGAAGCAGAATCTGGCTTCCCAAGCAGCATGTGTACTTTGCATCCACTCATGCAAGAATACAAAAGAGAGAGAGAGAAAACACAGGCAGGCATTCCACAGGAGCACTTAGAGGGCTCGAGGGCAACAGGAGTCTCATTAGCGGACAGCCAAGGCCGGAGCACACCAGGGCTGCCCCGGCCACCCGAGGGCCGGGCAGCTCTTTTGATTTGGACCAGAGAAAGGATAAAACGCACAGTTAAGTGTGGAGAGAGGAAGAAGTGTGAGATATAGGACCAGCACCGTTAATTACAGAAATTCTGTCAGAAAAACCCAAAGAATCAAGTCTTCCTGTGCAATGAGCCTGGCTAAAATTAGGGAATCAAAACGAACTGCTAAACGAGAGGTAGAAATACCAACTTTCAGGCATCCATTTCAACAGCTGTCACCCGGTTCTGTCACGGGGAGGGATCTGCTACCCTTTTTGAGGGGGGACTTTATCCTATCAACCCTGAGAGACACCAGCTTGGGAACTTCACTGCAGCTGAAGTGGCTTCAAAACTGAATTAAGAGTTCGAAACCCATGTTTCCGTCCTTGCCCATGGAGGAATAATCATAAATGATTTGATGTATATATGAAACGTCACAAACATTATTTCACATAAAAGTCAGACTGAACTCTTCCACAACTCCAACAAACAGAAAATTGTTATGAAACAAATCTCTGAAGTTCAATTAAACAAAAATGCATGGTATTGTCCATGTAGTTCAAATGGATGTCTGATTTCCAGATATTTCTAACCAAGGGTCTGATTACATACACCCTCCATCAATACATTTAAAAATAGGGACAAAGTAGGAGAATAAATAGGGGCAAAGGAGCAAAGGAGTTGCTTCTGTTTAAGGGCTGATTCCCAATTTTATCAACAAAGTTAGTGGGTTAATATTCATAAGAGGGAGACAAAGAACCCTTGATCACCTTCTTTGGTGACTGTCACCTCAAAACTCTCTAAAGGGAGAAAAGATAAACCCGTGTCAGTAATTCAGGAAAGAGAGGAGATGGAACAAGGAAATAAAGTCAAAGATGCACATATTACACAGAAAAGCTTGACATATAATTTCACAATACACTCAGTAGCCACCTACTAGAATTCCTACAGCCAAACTGGATCCTCAGTAGCAAAATGTTACTCTGAATCCCACTTACCATGAGCTACTGCATAATTTTTAAATGACACTAATTTAGAGATGAAACTGTGCTATGAGATTTCCTAACAGCCTCGGGTATCATTAGAGTTTTCTTTTAGAACACTTAGATGACTGCGGTTAATAAGTTAACCTGTGTGTTTTCATTTTCAAGCTGAGTTCTCTCAGCTTGGTTCTAGCAGCACTCAACCCCTAGTTAGATTTAGAGAAGCAAACATTTGGAGCAAAAAGTTTTAACCCTCTGTTCTTACCAATACCGATGGTTTCCTAATCAAAAGCACCCAACCAAAGTATAAACCCTCTGCTAGGAAGCATCTGCTTAACATGAAAGGAAGGAGATCAACATCAGCTGCAATGACCTACACTGACCATCACTCCACTCTGTGAAAACACCCCCCGTGAAGCCAGGGATATGGCTCAGCGGCAGGGTGCCTGCCTGGCAAACGTGAGGTCCTGAGTTCAATTCCCCGCTCCCCCCAAAAAAAGAATACCTCCTACCAAGTCAGCACAGGTCCTGTGACCACCCCACACCCTGGTGACTGGCAGAGAGCAGAACTGAGCACGTGGGGCCCTTCACAGACACACTCACGCCATCTGCCACCTCCTTTCCCCCAAGGCAGCACTCTTTGAATTCCTTTGCTTTTTGAAAGATTTTGCCATTTATTTTCCCTGAAGAATGTTGTTTCATTTTGCATGATCTAAAGGTTTTAAAAATGGTACCAGGTGATACACAGCTTTTGCGACACGCAGTTTCTGAGACTTGCTTTTTTACACAACCTTGAGTATCTTAAGATGCATTCACCCTGGCTGCTGTATGCAGCAAAGGTTTATTCCTTCCCACTACTACCTACTCGTGAGAATCCCATAAATTAAAATGGCAGCATGCTTAAAACACTGCCTGTCATAGAGAAAGCATTCGACAAATGTTTGCTATTACCATCACCTTTCATTTATTCTTTTCTTTTTTTTTTGAGACAGGGTCTCACTATGTAGCCCAGGCCGACTTCAAACTCGAAGCAATTCTCCTACCTCAGCCTCCCAAGTACTGGGATTACAGATGTGCGCCACCACACCCGGCTTACTGTCATCATTTCTCACTGTGTGAATATGCTGTAATTCCAAGTTTTCTGCTATTGATAAACAATACCATGGCAGACACTTCTGTCCCTGTTTCCTCCTAGACATGAACAAGACATCCTAGATCTGTGTTGTCCAAAGTGGCAGCCACCAGCCACACACAGCTGTTCACATTTAAACTAAAACTCATGCTAAAATGAAATATTAAACATTCAGCTCCTCAGTTGCACTGCCCCATTCTGTGTGCTTGACAGCCATATGTCACCAACCTGGCTGATGGGGCTACTGGTGGAAATGAGGCAGAGACAGGAAAAGGCAAAGCATCGGGCTTCAGTGGCTGTCATTCACCCGGCCAGCTTCATCTCTGGCTTGCTTGGAGGGTGGTTTTTGTTTTTGGTACCAGGGATGAACCCAGGGCCTCTGCACTGAGCTCCATCCCCAGCCCTTTTTTTTATTTTGAAACAGGATCTCACTAAATCACCAAGGCTGGCCCAAACTTGTGACTCTCCTGCCTCAGCCTCCAAGAATGCAGGGAATACAGGTGTGCACTACCACGCCTGGCTGCATAGAGTATTTTAAAGCAAGTCCCAGACATGCGTTCCATCTACAATACTGCAGTAGGTAACACTAACAGAAATACCATTTCACATAACTATAACAACACCACACAGCCAACAATGTCCAGCGATTCCCAGGTATTTTCATAGTGAGCAGCTCTCCGCCCCTGACACACTCATTCACGATCTTTCTCCACAGGACAGAGCAGGGCTGTGAGTAACAGCGCTCTCCCAGCGCTCTCCTAGGAGCTCATCTGTCAGTGCTGAAGCCGTCACTGAGCCCCCACCACCTCCCTGGCGTGTCCAGTTCACAGCAGTCACACGCATCACAGGGCTCACATCCCTGTTCCTGCACACACAGGCACACTTTCCCCCTGGCTATCCTGACTCAGTCTTTTGCCCGCAGCCTCCCACATTGCAAGGAAGGACTCTCAGGATCATGGCTCACATTTGATGTCCTTTCTGCCCTGTCCCTCCCAACCCAGTGTAGAAGACCCCACACCACTGTCCTACTTTGCAACCGACCTAAAACCCTGCTTGCAGGCTGGGGTGTAGCTCAGGGGTGAATGCTCGCCTGGCACGGAAGAGACTCTGGGTTCCATCCCCAGCACTGAAGGAAAAAAAAAAAAAAAAAAAAGTTTCCCACACCCCGTCCCCAGAACTCCTGACTTATCAGTTCTGGGGGAAGGTCCAGTAACACGTATCTCCCTCCCAGCCGCTGTCCTGGGGACTGACCAGGGAGCACTGGGCTCCTCCCTGACAGGGTCGCGCCTTCCGTCTGAACCCCTTTCCTCCTTGGCCGTAAACCATAAACTCCCTAGCCTCCCGGGTTCACACTCCACAGTGCTGGTTTCACCTTCCCACCTACATCACCAGGGCTTGGAGACGGAGACCAACTTCTATGCTTTCTGTAAGCTGTGGTAGGCCCAGCAGCTACCCAGCAGCTGACGGCTACGGATCCCAAACCTGTCGGGGAAGCAACAGCACAGGAGAAGAGTGACTGCCACTGAACAACACCACTCCAAGGCTCTGGCCACAGCTCAGCTTAAACCGGATGACACTTCCATTCGTTCAGGTTATTCCTGCATTTTCTACCCAAGCATGGATGGAGCACTGCTCCACACAGAGAAAACACTGAAGGACCCACATTCACGGCGAATTCTGTGGCAGTTTTAAAGGTGCTATAGAAAGAACCAGGCATATTCTTGCTACTTGAGTACTTGAATATGCAACATGCCCAGGGACAAGAAGTAACATTACACTTTATAACCTTGTATTAAAAGTAGAAAATGCAATGTCTTAAATTAAACCATTTAAAACCAGCACTAATATTGTTTGGACAATTGAATGCCGCTATCTTGTACCCTGAGTAACTAATTTAAAGATAACAATACGCAATGTATTAACCATTGTTACCCTATTATGTTGTTTTGAAATTTTGTTCTATTTTCTCTTTAAATTAAAAAAAAAAAGAATTCAAAACCAGCATTAACATTTTTTTTTTTTTTGTGGGTAACAGGGGTTGAACTCAGGAACTCACGCGCCAGTAGGCACCCGTGCCGCTGAGCGATATCCCCGGCCCTTTTTTCATATGTGGGTACACAGGAGTCGAACTCAAGACCTCACGCTTGCCAGGCAGGTGCTTATGCCGCTGAGCTATCTCACCGGTCCCACTAACAAATTCTTGTATCTTCTTTTTCTTTTTTTTTTTTTTTGTACCAGGAATCGAACTTGTGACGTCACGCTTGCCAGGCAGGCACTGTGCCGCTGAGCTATATCCTTGGCAAATTCTTGTATTTTCAGCACACAAAAATGGCCATCTCTCCGGGCATGGTGGCACATGCTTGTAATCCCAGCACTTGGAAGGCTGAGGCAGGAGGATCGCCCTGAGTTTGAAGCCAGCCTAGACTACACAGTGAGACTCTGTCTCAAAAAACCAAAAAACAACAAAAAATGACAAGCTCTCATAAGTCAACCTGGCCCGTCCAGCTCCCTGCTGTAAACACAACATGGACACAGCTGCATCTGCCAAACAAGCCACTGCAGAGAGTGGGGTAGCAGCGGGCCCTGCAGGCCACCTCCAAGACTGGTGAGTCACAGAATCACCAAGAACAGGAAGAAAAGCTCCAAACCTTCCAAGGAGGTTCTAAGCAGATTCCAAATAAAACAGCACTCCAAATTCTTTCTTCTGGACTCCACTCGTATCACCACGTTCAGCCAACTCTGTGGAACCACAGCCGACCTGGGACAATGGGAACAGACCTGCCTGCCAAAGGGAAGAGCACAGAGGGGGTGCCTGGCTCTCTGCTATGGGAGGACACAGAGGTCATCTCTACACCAGGAATGCTGCGGCCCGCACACGTGGCTCAGGCTTTAACTTACCATTAAATACATGAAAGTAAGACTTTTTTTTCCCCCCAGTACTGGGCTACATATCAGCTCTTTTAGTTTTTAAGTTAATTTTTTTCATTTCTAGGTTTTTGGCAACAGAGTCTACGTGTTCCAGGCTGGCCTCAAACTCACAGTGATCCTCCTCCTGGGATCACAGGCACGCACCACCACACTTGGCTATTATTTTGTGAGACGGTCTTGCTAAGTCTCTAAATTGCCCAGGCAAGACTCAAACTTCCTGCCTCAGCCTCCCACGGTGCTGGGATTACAGGTGTGTGCCACCGTGCTCAGCCAAAACATATTTTCCCAATCACATGTGCTCAGGCTTTTATTGGAATAAGAAAAAGGGACAGAATAAGAAAATGAGCCATTTAAATTTCCTAAAATACTTGACAAATATCAAGGCTGTTCTCTCTCAATCTGGGTTCACTGTGAGCTGACAGTGACAACCTTCAGGGAGCATCTGCAACTCAGTGCCCAACTTAACACTCACAGGAGCTGCAGGGCCATAAACTCTCAGTAGCTCCCACGCCACACCTCAGAAAGGGACGAGACACGAGCCGGGATGTTCACTGCCCTGCAGGACAACATCCCGGGCACTGACACAGCAACCTAGGAATCAGGCTGCTGGTAGGGGCCATGTGGCTCTGGGCAAACTTAGCTGTGCCCTCTACGAGTATGCACAGGGTGCCCACATATCCCAGGAAGGACCAACGTGACAGGGACAAAACAGACAAGGTCATCCTCCCCCAGTGTCACGCAGCTGACAGACATGCTCTGAGCTAGTTTCCTCATCTGAAGATGGAGACAGTGACAGCGTAGCCCAGAGCCCGAGCCACCCACAGGCGCTCAGTGTCAGCGCCCCGCCCGACGGTGGAGCTGAGCTAACACAGCCTCGTGGCCAAAGCTCAAAAGCCAGTTCCAGATCTGGCCTCTGTCTTGTGCCACAATTACTTTAAGAAACTGAGAAAACAGGGCCGGGGATATAGCTCAGTGGCATAAGCACCTGCCTGGCAAGTACAAGGTCCTGAGTTTGATTCCTGGTACCAAAAAAAAAAAAAAGAAACTGAGAAAATAGAACACTATGAAGACTTCTGTATAAAGACAGAAAGATATTTCTTATAGAACATTAAGTGAAAACGTATTTCTAAAAGATCCCATTATTAATAATACCACCAGCAGCAAACACTGTATATATAGCACTGTGTTTTGGGGGTTTTCTTCCTTTTCATGTGCGTGTGTGCGTGTGTTATGCAGGGATGAAACCCAGGGCCTTGTGCATGCTGGCGAGCTACACCCCAGCCCTCAGGTACCATTTTAAGCTCTTCACACATAAAAGTAAATAAGCTAACATTCCTCAAATCCAATGAGGTTTGTGATATTACTATTCTTTCACAGATGATGAAAGTGCAGCTCAGAGAGGGTAAGTAACTTGCCCGAGGCCACACAGCCAATAAGCAGTAGAGCCAAGGTTCACACCAGCTGGCATTAGGGTTGTTGAGTTGGGGGTGGGGGGTTTCTGTGATGGGGAGGGGTGGGCAACAGGAGAGGGTGTTGGCATGGTGCTGTGGTGCTCCCTTCCTCACACCTGGCAGAGGGAGCTTGATACCTACCAGGTATGGTAGCCCACACCTACCATCCCAGTACTCGGGGGCTCAGGGAAGAGGATCAAGAAACAGTTCAAGGCCAGCCTGGGCAGCTTATCGAGATCCTGTTCAGAATAAAACTACAGAAGAGCTGGGGTGTCACTCGGTGACGGAGCACTTGCTTTGCCTGGACAAAGCCCTGGGCTCAGCCCCCAGAACCACGGGAAAGAAGAGTCTATCCCCAAGAGAACTGAAAACCTACACCCACACAGGACTTACACACAAACACCCACGGCAGCGTTATTCCTGAGAGGCAGAAAGTGGGGATAATCCGGTGTCCCTCAGCGGATGAATGGTTCGACAAAAATGTGGCACACAATGGGACGTTACTGGCAACAGAAAAGGAAATAGGACCAGTGGATGCTACAGCACAGGGGAACCCGGGAACCGCTGTGTGTTAAACGCAGAGTGCGCAAATCCAGTGGTTGCGAGCGGCTGGAGCTGAGGTGTGACTGGTGACTGGTACAAGGTTTCTTTCTGGGTGAGAAAATGATCTGGAATGAGATGATGGTTGACAGGTGAGCAGTCTTATGAATACGAGTGACTTTTATGGTGTGTGAATTTTATTTCCAAAGGAAGGAGGACAGAGGGAAGGAAATACAAGAGTAACCGCGTGCCATGAAAACTGCAGAGAGCGAAGTAGTTACTTATCTGTCTACTATGGCAAATACAACTCAATTACCACCATGGCCTGGGTCTAAACTGCTTCTCTATGTAAGTTTTTGTTTTAATCCTTGCATATATATATTTTTTTAGCACGTAATTTTATACACTAAAACATATAAGGCTTGTAGCCAGGCGAGGTGGTGCATGCCTGTAATCCCTGCACTCAAGTCTGAGGCAGGAGGATCACAAGCTTGAGCCAGTCTGGGCAACTTAGCAAGACCCTGTCTCAAAAAAAATTCAATTAAATTTTAAAAGGGCTGAGGATGTAGCTCAGTGTGAAGGTCTGGGTTCAATCCCCACTATAATCAAAAAGAAACTCCACAAGGATCCCTACAACATAAAACTTTACAGGTATTATCACATTCATAATAATAAACTTGATACAATACGATAAAATGAGAAAAAAAATAGGTGATTTTATTGCTTTGACTTTTCCCTTCAAAGTCAGCATGTGATATCCATTCATTTCCTGCTTCCTGTGTAACTTCCTGCAGTTATAAACGCAGCCACGGCGTTGACAGAAAGCCCCCCAGCCTGGACTGGAATCTTGCCTCTTCACCTAGCCTGCGGGACCCAGAGCCAGTACTTAGCTGCTCAGTGCCTCAGTTCCCCTCTGCAAAATGGGGATGGCAGGAAGAGTACTTACCTCTTAGGGCTGTGGAGTGTTAGACACAAACTCGCACTGTAAAGCCCCTGGACTCACCGTGGACACTGCTGCAGACACCATAAGACAAGCATTTCACTAACAATGCAGCAGGACCGTGTACACTGGACACTTCATAAAGGCCTTGGGGAGGAGATGCAGAACTCGCGACTACTGTCACTTCTCTCGTCTTCTTTATTTTTTTAGACAAGGTCTCCCTATAGTTCAAGCTGTCCTTGAACTCATGGCAGTCCTCCTGCCCCAGCCTCCCGAGTGCTGGGATTATAGGCACGCATCATCACGCCCAGCTTCTGCAATCACTTTTTTTGTGTGTGTGTGGGTACCGGGGGTCGAACTAGGACCTTGCGCGCCAGCAGGCGCCCGTGCCACTGAGCGATATCACCGGCCCTTTCTTTCATATGTGGGTACCAGGAGTCGAACTCAGGACCTCGCGCCTGCCAGGCAAGCGCTTATGCTGCTGAGCTATCTCACCGGCCCTGCAATCACTTCTTTTTTTTTTTTTTTTTTTTTTTTTTTTTTTTTTTTTTATTTTAAAGAGAAGAAAAAACAAAACAAATCAAAAGAAGAACAAATTTTCAAACAAACATAACAGGAGGGTAACAATGGTCAATACACCATGCATTACCATCTTTAAGTTAGTTATTCAGGACACCAGACATTAGCATTCAATTGTCCAAACATTATTGGCACAAACCTTACTCTTCAATGAACTAAGTAAAAATGGTAGTGTATCTATCTTAACCATCTTATATATATATATATACAATTTTTTTCCCTTTCCCTTCTTTCTTTTCCCTATTCCAGTCTCTCTTTCCTTTTGACCAGTTTCTTTTTGATTCACCATGTCTATTGTACATTTTGGATCTTATTTACTCTTTCAGTTTCTCATACCAGAGAGATAATACGATGCTTACACATGTGCTTCTGGTTTATTTCACTTATGAGTATTTTCTCGAGTTGCATCCATTTACCTATAAAAGTCTCCAGTTTATCCTTCTTTATGGCTGAATAGTACTCCATTGTATAAAAATACCACATCTTTCTTATCCATTCCTCAGTTGATGGGCATTTGGGTTGTTTCCAAGATCTGGCTATTACAGATTGTGCTGCTATAAACATGGGTGCACATATATCGCTGTGGTACGATGTTTTTAATTCTTCTGGGAAGATGCCCAGAAGGGGAATAGCTGGGTCAAATGGGACCTCCAACCCTAGTTTTCTGAGGAATCTCCACACTGATGCAATCACTTCTTAAAATGAATCATATGTACATAAATCTATCAAAAACACACTCCAGATACCCATGAAAATTGTTGATGTAGCACTAAATGTCACACTCATAAGGAACAACAGGATATAATTACCAAATACAGCATGAGCTTGTGTATACCTAAACACAAACATTTAAAAATCTAGGTAGACCCAGGCATAGTGGTGCACGACTGTAATCCCAGCACTCTGGAGGCTGAGGCAGCAGGATTGTAAATTCCATCCCAGCCTGGGCAACTTAGTGACTTAGGAAGACCCTGTCTCAAAAAAATTTTAAAAACGGCTGGAGATGCAGCTCAGTGTGAAGACCCTCAGATCAATCCCCAGTACTGAAGAAAAAAAAAATCTAGGTAATCAGACCAACATGCAAAGCTACAAATGATTTTAAATCTGGAGGGAAAACACAAGGAAATCACCTAAGCAACTAGACAGACAGCATGGCGTGGCACAGTGCCCCCTCTACTGGCCCTGTCCCAATCCCTCTCAGATACCCAGGGAACAAGTATGAACCACTGGGAGCTCTCCCCCACCTCTGGCTCAGCACAAGCTGGCCGCCAGGTTATTCTTCCGAAGTGGGATGTGCACTTGAACAGAATGAAGTATGGACTTATTTTTAATTATTTCTTCAACAACAACCCCATAGTCATTGCCCTCGATTTACAATAGGAAAATTAATGTATGATCCAGGTTTTGTTTGGTTTGACTTGGTTTGACTTGGTTTTTGTTTATTTTTGTTTTGTTGCTGTTTTTCAGTTCTGAGGTTTGAACCCAGGGCCTTCACACTGAGAGGTATTTCTGGCCTTTTTAGTTTTTTACTTTGAGACAGGGCATGATGGGGTAGATCCAAAATGTCCCCCAAATGGCTATGTTCAGAGGTGGGGCACATACTCCTAAGTGGATAACCCTCTGGTGAGCTCACAGCTGATCGCACTGTTCAGAGGTGGGGCCTGGGCAGAGGTGGTCACTGGGGCTACGACCTGGGACAGCACATGCCACCCCTGGAGTCCCCTTCTCCCTCTGCTCCCTGGCCGCCAGGGTGAGCAGTTCTTCGCACGTGGTTCCGCCACACCGTTTCTGTCTTGGAGCCAGCCAACCGTGGGCTGAAACCGTGAACCAAGACAGATCTCCTGGAAGCTGCGGAGGTCAGCTATTTTGTTACAGCAGTGGGTTTTACACAGGGTCTTGCTAAACTGCCCAGGCTGGGCTTGAATTTGTGATCCTCTTGCCTCAGCCTCCCAGAATGCTGGGATTTCAGATATGTACTATCACACCCAGCTAGGTGATACATTTTACACGAGTTTGTCCAATTGTTTTTATCTGTCCCCAGGCAAACAGAATATTTGTTAATAACAGAAGTCTTGATCTGGAAAAAGTCATGTGAAAACTGCTTTTCACAAACTAACTCTGAGGGCCGGTGAGATGGCTCAGTGGCGTAAGCGCCTGCCTGGCAAGCGCGAGGTTCCGAGTTCGACTCCCGGAACCCACATATGAAAAAAGGGCCGGTGACATCGCTCAGCAGCACGGGCGCCTGCTGGCACGCGAAGTCCTGAGGTCGACCCCCGGTACCCACATACACACACACAAAAAAACTAATTCTGAGCTGGGCGTGGTGGCGCATGCCTATAATCCCAGCGCTCAGGAGGCTAAGGCAGGGGGACTGCCGTGTGAGTTCGAGGCCAGCCTGGGCTACATAAGCAAGTTCGAGGCCAGCCTGGGCTACATAGCAGACCCTGTCTCAAGACAAACACTAGCTCTGTAATGTCTATTCTGACCCGGAGGCCAAGAAGGAGCGCAGTAGCATCATATCCTTCTCCAAGTAAAGATGTTACTGCAGTCCACGTGACACAAGAGCAGCTCTGATAAAGGACTCTAAAATGCCACCAACACAGAAAGTGTCCTGTGATGGTCATCTCCAAAGCTATCCCAGACACCTGCTTCCACAGAGAAACAGGTTGTCACCCTTCTGTTCTTCCCTCCCTAGCACAGGGGATTGAGCCCAGGGCTCCGTGCACTAAGTGAGCACTCTATGACTGATCTAAACCCTCAGCTCTTTTATAATTTTGAGACAGGAGCTCAGTCAGTTGTCCAGGCTGGCCTCAAATTTGCAATCTTCCTGCTTCAGCCTCCCAAGTGGCTGGGATTATGGGCACATGCCACCAGAACCATCTTACTTTTAATACATTCTTACTTGAGTTACTTCATAAAAATTAAGTCTGTGTCTGGCTGGGTACTGTGCTGCACGTCTGTAATCCCAGTTATTCAGAAAGCTGAGGCAGGGCCGGTGAGATGGCTCAGCAGCATAAGCGCCTGCCTGGCAAGCGCGAAGGCCCAAGTTCGACTCCCGGAACCCACATACGAAAAAAGGGCCGGTGATATCGCTCAGCGACACGGACGCCTGCTGGCGCGCGAGTTCCTGAGGTCGACCCCCAGTACGCACCAAAAAAAAAAAAAAAAAAAAAAGAAAGCTAAGGCAGGAAGAGCACAAGTTCAAGCCCACCCTGGGCAACTGAGCAAGACCCTGCCCAAAATAAAAAATTTTTAAAAGGCTGGGAATGCAGCTCAGTACAACGGTCCTGGGGTTAATAACCAATACAGGGGGAAAAAAATGTAATCTGTGCGGAAGTATCTCCATAGAGACTGCTCAACTTCTTCAGAGACATCACTGCAGGTCACAGAAACTGAGGTGCCAGAGTCCTAGACCCCTGACGCCCAGGGCCCACCAGCACCAGGGCCTCTGGAAGCAGGTGAGGAAGGGGACCAAGCACATCTGAGCGTGCATCTGAGCGCACTGGTCATCGTGTGCACACTGAGGTCTGAGACCTGCTGCTCCAGAGAGGCAATTATGATCGATTTAACTGAGCTACATGATGCAATTAAATTAAATATCTGCTTTTCAACAACCAGAACAGGTGGTGGTCCACCACCCCAACTGTTAAAAGGAAAACGTGCGGTGCCCAGGAGCACAAGCAGCCGCCAGCTATCAGGAGCTGTCAGACAAGCTCCGAGCACTGGAATGGCGTGAGAGGCTGCTATTAGTCACGTCCGCATCCGCTCAGGCAGAGCCTGCAGCAGCTGTACCTGCAAAGCGCAGAGGTGCATCCTTATCCAGTGCGATCAGGGGTGGGTCGAGCAGCACTGTGTTGTCATTCTCTGTCACAATCCCGTGGTAGGTGGGCTCCAGCCAGGGCTTGTGCTTGTTAACTACGTTTTGAAGAAGAAGAAAACAGGCAAGGTTAGAGTTTCTATTTTAACCTCCACTGCCTTTGAAGATGTATGCCTATGTTCCTTTGGTTTTCACTGGCGCTGGGGTTGGACACTCAGGCCTCACATGCTCTAAGCAAGCGCCCCACCGCCACCGAGCCCCACCCCAGCCCACATCTACTGTTACAACTCTCATTCAGCCAGACAGCAACAATCTCATTTTTGTTGCAGTATTTGGTATCCAGACCTAAACTGCATGAAATTCTAAATTCTAGAGTAAATACTGTAGAAATTATCTGAATCCATGAAGCAGTCAGAAGAAAGAGCTGGGTGTGGTGGCACACACCTGCAATGGTAGGCTGAAACAAGAGGATCACTGGGAGTTCAAGGCCAGCCTTGGCTACATAAGTCAGTTCAAGGTCAGCCTGAACTACATAGAGACCCTGTCCCAAAAAAAAAAAAAAAAAAAAACCCAAAACTGCTCCCAAAATCAAGTGAAAGAAAAAAAATGATGGCTATAGTTAAACTCAAACTACCTCCGAAAATTTACAAAGAAAAAATATTTTTACTTCTTTATTACCATTACTTGCCAGGACATTATTTAAAACTAGCATTAGAAACAAAAATGCAAACAGATGCAGTAAAGATAATACTTACGAATTACAAACACCAGGCATTAAAATGAAACTAAATGCAAAATTTCTTTAAAAAAAAAAAGACAACAAACAAAAGTGTTTAAGAATGACCCACTATGGCTAGGCATGGTGGCACAGGGCTGTAATCTCAGCACCTGGGAGGCTGAGGGAGGAGGATCATTGCGAGTTTGAGGACAGCCTGGGCTACAAAGCAAAACCCTATCTCAAAAAAAAAAAAAAAAAAAAAGAATGACCCACTTTGAAGGTGAACTAGTGTCAGCTTCACGCTCCCTCTATTATGAGCCTCACAACCCCAAGAATAGCAGCTGATTTCTTGGCTTGACCTCCTCCTATAAACCACCCAGCCTTGCTCAGGTCCCTGGAGAAGTGGGGTCTTTTGCTTCACTGGGCACAAAGTCAGCACTGTTCTTTGGGCCTTGCTAGTTTAGTTCCTGCATGCTGTGTTTAGCCATGCGCATGGCCCCCAGGTCCGGGCCACACTTCCTCTGGTTCTGACCATGGCCCCCTAGTTGGCTATGCCCAGCTTTCTGAGGTCACCAGCTCAGAGCTGCTTGATGTCCTTTTCCCTTCACCTGCTCACCCGCACACCTGTCATCCCAGCACTCTGGGAGGCTGAGGCAGGAGTATGACATGTTTGAGCTCAGCCTGGGTAACTTACCGACTTAGTGAGACCCTGTCTCAAAAACTAAAAGAGGGCTGGGATGTAGCTCAGTGCAAAGGCCTTGGGTTCAATCCCTGGAATCACAAAAAAAAAAAAAAAAAAAAGAAAAAGAAAACTAAAAAACACAAATAATTCCAGACAAAGCCATTTCCTGTCATCACAACAGCCAGGCACACCAACCTCCTCCCTCCCCCTCACTGCTGCTTAGACCTCAGGGTCCCCAGCCACTGACAGCGAAAAGTTCTGAGGCCCTGCGAGTGCCTGTGTATGTGGCAGTATCAGTCAGTGTCACTATACTACAGAAAATTAAAACAGAAGTAATGTGATATTTATTAACTTTTTAAAACCCACTGTATTTTTTTTTTTTTTTTTTTTTTAATGTGGGTATCGGGAGTCGACCTCAGGACCTCGCGCTTGCCAGCAAGCGCTTGCGCCACTGAGCGGTATCACTGGCCCTTTTTTCCTTTATGTGGGTTCCGGGAGTCTAACTCAGGACCTCGCACTTGCCAGGCAGGCGCTTATGCCGCTGAGCTATCTCACTGACCCTAAACCCACAGTATTTTAACATAAATATTTTAATGAAAACTATTTAAAAAAAACAATGTTTACCAAGAAAAGTGGAAACGTCTTACTGGTTTTGCTTTCTGTTTTGAGACAGGGTTTCACTACACTGCACAGGCTGACCTCAAGTTCTTGGGCTCAGGCGATCCTCCAGCCTCAGCCTCCAGAGTAGCTGAGACTAGAGGCACACCCACACTGTTTTAAGGTCTTGTGTTTTTGCAAACCTCCAGGTGGGCTGGTTTAACAGGGAACAGCTGGGTTCTCGTTCCTACCCACCCCCCACAGGCAGTGTGTGGTCTTATCACCCACCACAGAGCCCAAGGGAGCTGTCCTGAACACGGTCAGCCCCAAGACAGTGGGGACAGCACATGGTGTCTCACTGTCACTGAGCAGTGCTGACCTCTAGTGCCAACGGCCTGGAGGCATCATCCTCACCTCTCTTTGGTCTTCAGTCCCAGTTCAAGGCCTCTTTTTTAAAGAATGGTATGATCTGGGCTTTAGCCACGGGGAAGGTGTGCATGTGTGTGTGTGCGTGTGTGATTCTGGCAGGTGGCAGGTGGATGTAGCCACGGGGAAGGGGGTGTGTGTGTGTGTGATTCTAGCAGGTGGCAGGTGGATGTCCTAAACATGGAAGCTAGACAATCCAGAGGCGCTGCGTGAGCCAAAGAGGTCCAGAGAGCATGTGGGGAAGGTTAACTACAGTCAAGATCATGGAGGGACCCATCACCACATCCAATGCAGATCACAGACACCAAAAGGCAAAGTGCCTCGGAAACACATCCACTGCCCCTACGAGCCGCTCCAGGACCAGAGAGCTGGTGGAAAAGAACCTAGAAGGTGCCAGCACCACTGTCCTGCTCTGAGGCAGCACCAGGACAGCACCGAGGAGACAGCTGGTGGCATTGCTGGGACAAGCCTCACAAGCAATGTGGCCCCCACTGAGGGTGGAGCAGGGCTCCACAGGACAAAGGGCAGCCCTGCTGTGCACTGGGGCAGGCACCTCCCCACCTGCTGGGCCTCTGCATCCTCTCCAAGTAATGGGACTGACCCCAGGGCCTTTGCACTGAGTCACCCCCCAGCCCTGTTTTATATTTTGAGACAGGGTCTCACCAAGTCACTAAGTTGGCAGGTTGGGCTTGAATTTACAATCCTCCTGCCTCAGCCTCCCAGAGTCCTGGGATTACATGTGTGCACCACTACACCTGGCTTCCAGGTATCTTTTCAGAAAACCATGCTATGACATAGCTGGGATGCACCTGGAGCCATTGATGGATGTGAGACAAACGAGCTGTTTTACAGAAGAACGTACTCTGAACACCCCATGGTCTGTCACCCCGTTCTCATTTAAAACAAGCTTTACTTTAATTTGCCATTAAGAACAATATTTGATTCCTATTTGGTTTTATATTTAAAAGGTTTTATTAATAAAAATGAAAGCATAATGAAACATTCTAGTATTTGAGTCCATAAAACTAACTTAAACTAAATGAGTTTATTGATTTTAAACAGGAATGAAAAAATATAAAGCAATGCAAACTGCAGAAAACCTGTGATAAATGATTAATAACAGAATGTGTGATCTACCACCTTACAGGAAAGGCTGCAGGCCTTGCCAGGAAATGGGTAAGAGTTGGGGGAGACCCTATAACTGTATTTCCAGCTTCCCCCCCAGTACTCAAAATTTCTAGATTGCCCATTTAAATTGGCAGTAGAATGAAGAGATCTGGCCAGTTCCAGGGACTGAACTTTTCAATACTTAATGAATGGTACTTTTAATATTTCATTACATTCAATTTGCATTATAAAACATTTATAGAAACAAGTGATTGATGATTCTGTAATCAGCCCTTTAAAAAACAACTCACAAAGACAACCGACTACTGGCAGTTAGTTTAGGAATAAGTCACCTGGGTTACAGGGCTATACCTGATTCATTTCATCTCATTCTCCATCATTAAACTCCAACGACATTTCAAATGAGACAGCACTAACTTAAAATACAGAACAGCAAAGCCGTCAATCAGATCTTCGGTAAGTGTGGGGCATGTCTGGGGCACCCACCCCTACTACTTAAGGACATGACTTGCTTTTATGGCTGTGGTAATTTTAATCTTCAGAAATTACCACAGATTTTCGGGCCGGTGAGATGGCTCAGTGGCTTAAGTGCCTGCCCGGCAGGCGCAAGGGCCCAAGTTCGACTCCCGGAACCCACATACGAAAAAGGGGCTGGTGATATCGCTCAGCGGCACGGGTGCCTGCTGGCGCGCGAGGTCCTGAGGTCGACCCCCCGGTACCCACAAAAAAAAAAAAAATAAATAAATAAATAAATAAATAAATAAATAGAAATTACCACAGATTTTAAAATCAAGACAAAAAGAATATAGTAGTCAACCTCAGCGTTAACTTTAAATATAAAAATTAAGCCAGCACTGGTGGTGCATGCCTGTAATCCCAGCACTCTGGGACGCTGAGGCAGGAGGATCACAAGTTGAAGCCCAGCTGGGCAACTTAGTGACTTAGCTAGACCGTCTCAAAATAAAAAATGGGCTGGGGATGTAGCTCACCGCAAAAGCCCTGGGTTCAATCCCCAGCGTAGCAAACATAAAACAAAGTCATGCCTCCTGGGCCTAGGGATGTACCTAAGCGGTAGAGCCCTTGCCTAGCATGTCAGAGTGCTAAGTTCAATCCTCAGCACCGTGGTGGTGGTGGGGTTAAAGTTAGGCACCTGAGCACCAATGGGCTAAGGAGAACCTGCTCCCTAGACCAAGCCACACAAGTGGAAGACTTCGCAGGTTGGCTCCAAAGTCTACCCAATGACAAGGCAACACGGCACCCTGATAGCTACCCAGCACCCCAAACCATTCCCTTCTGAGCAGCTCGTGTATATGGAGAAATCCAAACTAGAATCGGAGGTGTACCTCTTATTTCAGAACACATAGGTGGTCATATGGTTCCTTAAATAATAACAGCTGATTATTTCAGGAGATTTTTTTAGGCATTTCACCTATAAATCCTAGACTTGAGAATCTGTAATTAAGGAATATTGCCACCAGGTGGCGAAAGTTACCTTTGGTGGCATGCTCCAAATTACCAAGCTTCAATAAAAATCCCACTAGCTATTTACTAAAGGAGCATTAGCAGGCCCTCTGGTAAGATCATTTGCACAGAAAGGTGTCTTAGACTATCTTTAAAATCTCCAGCTGATTCTTCTCTTCCCTCAAAATACACTTTAAATAGTATGACAGCCGTTCAGTTCCAAAATCAAAACAGAAGACATGGGCTCTGTCTGACTCTGAGTACCGTCCCCAGTCATAGGTTCTTACGTTAGGATCAGACCATCCCCCGTCCTTCTTTTTTTTTGTGGGTACCGGGGGGTCGACCTCAGGACCTCGCGCGCCAGCAGGCGCCCGTGCTGCTGAGCGATATCACCGGCCCCTTTTTTGTATGTGGGTTCTGGGAGTCGAACTCGGGCCCTCGCGCTTGCAAGGCAGGCGCTTAAGCCGCTGAGCCATCTCACCGGCCCCCCCCCCCCGTCCTTCTAACCAGCTTGAGATGTCCAAAGTCCTTTTCGCTTCTCCCAGCTGCTGACTGAGCTTGTTCACACCTTCCCTGGACACTCCCGTGCCTAAGGTCTGGCGCCTGGCTGGGGCTCGGAAGAATGCAAGGTTGTGTTCCAAGAGGTGGGGCACGGCGCAAGCGCACTCGAATCATGGTAGCAAACTGGAGAGTGGAGCACTCTGCTCAGTGTGGGGAACCTCAACAGCGAGGAGGTGGCTCACCACAGCCACACAGAGACCCACGTGACAAAGCTGCCATCGCCTCAAACATGCCTTCTCCGTGTGCTGGAGGGAAAGTATGAGCTCTCAGTGGGGCAAAGACATGATCGTGGCTGCTCACGAAATGGGCCAGAACGCGTCACGGGCCTCACCCAATTAGGTGGGCAAGGGCAACTCCACCAGGTGTCCGGCGCAGAGCTGGGCAGACCCGGGAGGCCAGCACACCTGCGGGAGCAGCAGAAGCACAAGCAGAAACCTGCTGAGATGTGCTGGACAATGGGGCTCCGGGGCGGGAGGGCGCACAGTACCCGCACATGCAAGGTTCCTGGTGAGATGAACAAGACTCAGCCCAATGTTGGCTCTGAGAACACTGCGAGGTGCAGGGGGACCCGTGATTTGGGTGGGACTGTGAGGCCCTCCCCTCCTCCGTCCTGACACACTGACTGTAGACCACAGAAGCCATGAGTTTCACAGAGTGAGAGGGAGAAAGGGCAGGAACCTTGCAAGGGGGCACAGCTTGGCTAATGTGTGGATTCTGCTTCTCACTTGCTCTGTAAATGGGAGGTTTTGTTGTTTTGGTTTCATTTGCTGGCAGTGCTGAGGACTGCACCCAGGGCCTGGAGCCTGCTAGGTAGTGCTGGGAGCAGATCATTCAACCAGCCAGACCCAGGTGGGCATCGCAAGCCAGGAGTGGCACCAACTGCTGGCCCTTCCTCCCATAAGAAGCATAGCTAAGTGAAGGCCCCTCTGCTCATGTGTCTTGATAAATTAATCACAAGCAAAAGTTCTGTTTCAGAAATAACTGAGATGGCAGAGAGCATGGGGCTAAGGAGGCCTTTGGGCTTACGGAGTCATTCCCATGGCCACCTCCCAATTAACACCTCCTAAATATGTAACTGCAGCTGAAGCAAGTCCCCAGTCTCCAACCCTTGAGGCCTTACTTTATCCTTTTATTCAGCAAAGAGGAGAAGCAGTATTTTGCAGTGGTACCGTTAAGCACGAAACCAAATGAACAACAAAAATCTGACACTTTAAAAAAAAAAGAAAGCGGGCCGGTGAGATGGCTCAGCGGTGTAAGCGCCTGCCTTGCAAGCGCGAGGGCCCGAGTTCGACTCCTGGAACCCACATACGAAAAAGGGGCCGGTGATATCGCTCAGCGGCATGGGTGCCTGTTGGCGCGCGAGGTCCTGAGGTCGACCCCCCGGTACCCACAAAAAAAAAAAAAAGAAAGCTTCAGCCAACCGAAGTAGCAAGAACATGAAATGTACATACAATCTCCTTTACACCTGGGGCCATTTCCAGTAATAGCTTTTGTCAGTACAGCATCAGTTCCCTCTGGCTTGGGAAAATGTATTTCTAAGTCACTATCAGTAATGTTTTTTCCTGAAACAGAACATTTTCAAAGAATCTCTATTCTGGGCCGGTGAGATGGCTCAGCGGCATAAGCGCCTGCCTGGCAAGCGCGAGGGCCCAAGTTCAACTCCCGGATCCCACATACAAAAAAAGGGCTGGATATCGCTCAGCAGCACGGGCGCCTGCTGGCGCGCAAGGTCCTGAGGTCGACCCCCGGTACCCACAAGAAAAAAAAAAAAAGAATCTCTATTCTGTGAGCACAAGTTTAAAGCTTCCTCATCAAATCTCAAGTAAACCTGGCTTCAAAATGTGTGAAACACCTCTAGTATGCACCAGGTACTGCTCTGATGAGGAGTCAAGACTGCGGCACTAGGACATCCTGGGCCAGATGATTTCTGGTTGAGGGTGTCTGGTGCCTCTCAGGGTGTTCTGCAGCCCCTTTGGCCTCATACCACTAGAGGCTGCCAGCACCTCTGCCACTTGGGACAACCAGAGCTGTCTCCAGACACCTCCCAGGACCCCTGGGTGCCCTCTCCCTGTCCCCTAGAGAACCACCGCCTTGGATCCTCATTAAAGAAATTCAGTGTTTTCCACATTATAATCACCTGCGAACTTCAAAATAGCCAACTTCAGGGGCCGGTGAGATGGCTCAGCGGCGTATGCACCTGCCTGGCAAGTGCGAGGGCACGAGTTCGACTCCTGGAACCCACATACAAAAAAAGGGCCGGTGATATCGCTCAGTGGCACGGGTGCCTGCTGGTGCACGAGGTCCTGAGGTCGACCCCAGTACCCACAAAAAAAAAAAAAAAAGCCAACTTCATAACTTACATGTATTACTTCCCCATGAAGGTAATTTTTTAGATTCGTAAAAACAATTCCGCACGAAATAAATCCTTAAATCAATCAAGCGCTTAATCTTTCCACTAGTGCAGTGAAACTTGTCCTGTGTTCACCATGCTGGTAACAAGCATCAAGCATCGCACCAGCCACGTCCTGTGATGTTCAAGGCTGGGTATCGGGCATGGCCACATTCTAAATGGTGGGGATGGACCTGGGCCCAGCCCTCTGGAAGTACACAGGCCCAGGAACCTGTCCCCAAGGTTGTCACCGCTAGCCCAGCTCACTGAGGTGATATGTGAGAGGGTCAGCCATTAAATGCCACAGGAGAGAAGCAAGTGCAGAGTGAGGAAGAGCCCAGAAGGGCTTTCTCCCTATGGAAACCCCACCTAGACCAAGGAAACCCAGACCACAGAGGCCTGGCCTACCTCTGCATGCCAGGAATGAGCAGCCCTCTCAGGGATGACCAGCCCCAAGAGCAGGGCAGAGAGAAGCCAGGCATGCAGCCAAGAGGGGAAAGAATTGCAGGCTGTAGTTTGGAGTCCAGGCTTCTACTGCACTAGGCTGGGGGTAGCTATCCCCATCTGGGACTGAAAGTTAAGCAGGGATGACAAGGTGGAGGAGAATCCCAAGGAAGGGCTATTGTGGTCTCAGCGTGTCCCCCCCCCAGTGTTTCCCCCCCCAGTGTTTGTGGGCTGGACACTGAATCCCCAAGTTCCTATGCTGATGGGTCACAGGCAGGGCATCTGGGAGGCACCAGGTTAGATGAGGTCAGGAGCGTGCAGCCCCACAATGGCATTAGCAGCTCTGTAAGAGGAGGAAGACAGAGCTGAGCTGGCACTGTCCCCTCTCTCACCAAGCAAGGCCCTTGGCCATGTTATGCAGCAAGAAGCCCGCACCAGATGCCGCAGCTTGGTATCAGAATTCTCAGCCTACAGGACTGCGAAGAATCAATATATTTTGTTTACAAATAACCTGGTCTCTGCTGTTGTTGTAACAACAACAACAAAAAAAAACGCACAAAAACAAAGAGCTCTCCTTTTCCCCTTCTTCTAGCCAGCCACCCACCTGCATCCCTACTGCCCCCCAGGTGACTCCTAGAAACAAGAGACCCACCAAGCAGAGCAGCCTGCCCTCCCGCTGAGCTCCTCAATGCCTGGTGAGAATGCTAATATGGGGACGGGGGTCCCTGGTAGAGTCTGTGCTTAACAGGCACAAAGCCTAGGGTTCCATTCCCAGCACCCTCCAGAAAATTATTTGCAACCACATCCTGCAAAAATATTCTTATAGTCTAACTTCTGGAAGTTTAAAGTGGGTCTTCTAATTTTTCCTTCAAATTTCAAATAATCCTTTTTTTTTAAATTGTGATAAAATAACATAAAGTTTACCATCTTAACCATTTTTTTGCTACTTTTGGAGACAGGGTTCTCGTCATGTTGCCCAGGCTGGCTTCAAACTGCTGGGTTCTAGCCAGCCTCTGACCTCGTGGAGCTGGGACTATAGGCAGGGCCACTGCACCAGCTTAAACCAATCTCTCCCCTCCCCGTGCTGGGAATTGAGCCCAGGGGTTTGTGCATGCTAGGCAAGCACTCTACCCTGAGCTACATACATCTCCAGCCCTTTTTAAACATTTTGTCTTTAGATGCCCAGCAGGGCTCATACTTGTAATCCTGCTGCCTCAATCTAGAGTAGCTGGGATTACAGGTGTCCAACACCACACCCAGTAACCTTAACCACTTTTAAGTGTACAGTTCAGCAAGTATATTATTGTTTTTGCACCCATCATCCCCATCCCTCTCCAGGACGCTTGTTCTTTGTACCTATTAATAATTTAGTATCCCTCCTCCTCCTCCTGGCCCCTGGCAACCATCATTCTATTTGCTATCTCTAGGTACCTCATATAAGTGGGATCATACAGTACTTGTCATTTAGTGACTGGTTTAGTTCATCAGTATAATGTCCTCAAGGTTCATCCATGTTTAGTCTGTCAAAATTTTCTTTTTTAAGCCTGAATAATATTCCATTATTGTCCACTCATCCATTGATGGTCACTAGGTTGCTTCCTCCATTCCGTGTGATATGGACAACGCCGCCGTGAGCCTGGGTGTGGAAGTGTCTCCTCGGACCCTGCCTTCACTTCTTTGTAAATACATCCAGAAGTAGAACTGCAGGATTATATGGTAGTTCTACCTTTAATTTTTTGAGGAACTGCCATGCTGTTTTCCCCAGTGACAAAACCATTTTACATTTGCACCAACGGTGCACAGTTCCCATTTCTCTACTTCCCTGTGAACACTTGTTGTTTTTTTAACAATAATTATCCTAGTAGATATGACCAAATAAATTCTATATTGAGCAGTTTTACATGTTTATATTACATGAAAAGTATAACAGATACCAAAGATGACAAAATAGAATGAATCCCATGAACTCGTCACTCAACAACTGCAAAGACCAATACAGGGCCAATCCTGTCGGACTGACTCCCACTCTTGTCACTAATTACAACTATTTTTTGTTTTTGTCTTTTTCCAACTTTTTTTAATGGTGCTGGGAATTGAACCCAGGGCCTCATGCACTCTAGGCAAGTGCTCTGCCACTGAGCTTCCTCCTCAGCCCCTCAATTATTATTGTTTTTAATGTGGGTACTGGGAGTCAAACTCAGGACCTCGCGCTTGCCAGCAGGCACTTATGCCACTGGGCGATATCACTGGCCCCCCTCAATTATTTTAAACAAATCCCAATCATGTAACTTCACTCATCAACACTTCGCACATCTCTAAAAAACAACTCGCTCTAAAACCAACTGCAATGGTATTATTACCAGAAAAGTTCACTGTAATTATTTAACACCATTAAACAGTCGGCACCCACATATACCCGACCACTTTGGAGTATGAAGTAATTTACCTCAACGTGCACATCTCTATATAGTAAGTTTGTGCCATTTAATTCTGGATTCTGCTATGGAAGAGAAAGTGTGACACTGGTAACCCGTGAATGGCCCTGCTTTACAGGTCTCCGCAGCTTTGTCCATTCTTGTCTCACCACTGTTGATTAAGCGGGTTTTGTAGATGTGAACCAAGCCGACATGGCTCGCCTCTACTCCCGACGTGCTGGGAGGTCCTGTCATGCATGGACAGCGCCTTACCAAGTGCCATTTCCCCACGAGCCGACATGATCGTGCAAGTCTTATTCATGAGCCGTCCACACGGTTGACTTCTGAATGCTGAAACAGCCTTGTATATATGGGGTAAAGTCCATACGGCCAAGGTGTGTAATTCTTTTTATAGATAGTTGGATATGAATTTCTAATATTTTGTTGAAAACTTTTTCTAACAACTTTACTGAGGTTGCCATTTGAAAAAAAAGTCCTGTTTTCATCTGAAAGCCCTACTCATTTGAATACACCCCGTTTTGTACAATCAACATCAGATCCAACACATTCACGGCGCACCCGTCGCAAGTCAGGCGCTCTCTGTGTCATTTTGCTTATCAGGACTGATTTTTCCAAAAGCGTTATTTAGCTACACGATTAGCAAAGAGACAGCAACTGTCACAATGTTATTTTTGAGAAATCAGGGTGTGATGATCACAAATGTGCTTTTAAAACTTAAGATAAAAAGAAGTCAAGTAGAAGTAGCGCTTCTGCCGTCCAGTCTGGCTGAACGGCGCGTCCTCCGAGCAGAGACAGACGCGGCACCCGCGAGTCTATGATCCAGCCGTGTTCATAACCTCTTCAGACCACAGGTTCTCTCCAGAAATCTATCCAGAGCCTCGAGCTCTCTACCCCTCAAAAATGTGCAAACACACAAAACAGCAAGTTTAACGGGCATCTGACCTCTACAGAAAGTCTGGGTAAAAACTGCTATTACACAACATAGAATGAAAAAACAAAAAACAAAAACAAAAAAAACAACACAATGGAATCTAACTGACCTCAGAAAGCCGGTGTCTTCATCTAGCACCTCCACATAACTGGAAACCAAACTGCAAAGCTGTTTCTTTCACGTGGCTCTAGAACTATACTTGTATTCAAGGGTCTGCAGCAGCAGCATCTTCACCCTTGGTTCCTGGACACCTCCCTCACTACCCCAGGACAGTGGCCAGGAAGAAACTGAAATAAGGAGGGAAATGCTGCTGCCTTTGTAGAGGGCTTCATGGCTGGTGACACAGAGAGGCGGAAAGTGACAGACAAGTTAACCTCAGGCTGCCAGGACAGTCTGGTGTGAATAAAGGTGTGGAGCCCCGAGAAGCTTCCAGGATTGCTTCCCGATCAGCAGTACAGGAGGACACCCTGGTACGCCCTTTCTCAGGATCTGAAACCACCACACATTATAACCTCACATCTTTAAGAAGATGAAAAGGAAGACGTATCTTTGGTTAAAATAGTAAGGTCCTGGGGCCGGGGATATAGTTCAGCGGCACAGTGCCTGCCTGGCAAGCGTGAGGTCCTGAGTTCAATTCCCGGAACCAAACAAAACAAAACAACAACAAGAAAACAGTAAGGTCCTGTCAGGTGTGGCGGTGCACGCCTGTAATCCCAGCACTCAGGAGGCTGAGGTGGAAGATTGCCACGTGTCTGAAGCCAGCCTGGACTACATAGTAAGCCCAAGGCCAGCCTAAACCACATAGTGAGACCCTGTCTCAAAACAGAAAAATCAGTAAGCTCCTAGGTGAACGAAAAGGGGGCATGTGGCAAAACTTTACTCTATTATTATTCTATTATAAATAATCCTACATTGGTTGTAATTCTGTAAGCTACATCTTAAAAATGAAAATAAGGGCCGGTGAGACGGCTCAGCGGCTTAAGCGCCTGCCTTGCAAGCGCGAAGGCCCGAGTTCGACTCCCGGATCCCACATACGAAAAAGGGTCCGGTGATATCGCTCAGCGGCACGGGTGCCTGTTGGCGCGTGAGGTCCTGAGGTCGTCCCCCCGGTACCCACAAAAAAAAAAAAAAAAAAAAAAAAAATGAAAATAAAATTTCTTGGATTAAAAAAGGAAGACAGCTAGTTAGATATGAGGGTAGGTGGAGGGATGGATGAAAGAGTATAAAGGTTTCCTCCTTTGTTTTTCCACATGCTATATTGCCCAGGTTGACCTTGAACTCCTGGGCTCAAGTGATCCTCCCACCTGAGCCTCCTGAGTAGCTGGGATTACAGGTGCGTGACACGAGGTCCAGCAAGGCTTCCTTCTTTAAACACGTTCCAGGGTTCTCCTACGGAACAGCCTGAAGATTTGTTCTGAGCACACACCATCCACAGCACAGCATAGTCACTGCTCCTAACCCAGCGAGGACAGCTAGCATTTATCCCTGCCACCAGGAAAACCCGCATTAGCTTACAGCAGTCTCCAACCAATGTCCTTAAAAAGCAAAGTGTACACTGAGCTGGCGATGAGGTAGAGCTCAGTGGCAGAGCACATGCTCAGCATGAGGTCCGGTTTTCACTCTCAGCAATAAAAACAGCCCATAGGGAAAGAAGCTACACTTCTCTTAGCTACTAGCTCATTTTCCTCCCACTCAGATTTTCATAAGTGGTTTTATTTAATTTTCCAAATATCATATTGACAAACTTTTCTAGAAGCACATAAAAACATGCCTGTGGCATTAAGCGCAGAAGTGAATTACTTTTCTAATTGGGTTATTTTTCACTCAATGTAAGATTCACCCTACGAAACCAGCCAGCCAGGAACCAACACAAAGCATAATGGAGCTGGTGCAGTGGCCACACCTCTGACTGCCCCAGCAACTCAGCCGAGCCAGCCGAGCAGAAGAGCACACGCGCCCAGGGCTGCGCTGCAGCGCGGGCGAGGCCCTGGTCCATCCCCGTACTGGTGTGGGGGCGAGTCTGCCCGCCATGTCTGCCATCCACATTTGCTCTGTCTCTGAGCTTCACAAACAACTGTCACGTGTACTGAGCGCCTCTCTCTAATGTCACAAACGTGACATGACAGCCACTGTAGCACAGGAGCCTCATGTCCAGCAACAAGTAAGATTTCCAGCGACAAAAGCTTTTGCACGACTCTCCCAGAAGTCCCCAAGGTGACAGGTGAGCGTCTATACACACTTAGGAAGGAACAGGTCCCCCTGGAGTCCGGCTGGAACCCTGGGAGGTACAGCTGAGCTGCTCCTGCGCTCATGGGGTCCTCTGGGTCTTGGGAGCCAACACCCTTCAGCCGTTCTCCTCCCCACAGGGAGACCTGGAGCCACACCCTTAACTGCAGGGTCCCTGGGAGCAGAGCAGGCTCTCCGCCCCAATCCAGATACTCAGAGGTGATGCATAAAGATGTGTTCGAGCCAGGGGTGGTGGCACTCCACAGCCTGTAATCTCAGCCTTCTGGGAGGCTGAGCCAGGAGGGTTATCAATTTGAGGTTGGCCTGGGCTACTCTACAGACCCTGTCTCAAACAAGGAAACAGTGGTACTTGCAGGCCAGCATCCCCAGGAACTGGAAGGTCGTTGACCAAGGTGGGTGGGCACAGGGGTGAGGTTTGGGGACCCTGTGAGATTACAAGTTCTGTGGCCTCTTAGTGGAGGTACTGTAGGGCTGTGAGGGAGTGAAAAAAGGAAAGACTGGGCAGAGCTGGAAAGGAAGCAGAGGGCAAAAATGGAGAAACCTCACTTAGTAAAGTGGGTGTCCTGAAGGGTGGGAGAGCAGACCTCAGAGTGCAGAGGCCCTACTCCAGCCTCCTGACCCCCGAGACTGCATACGCCACAGAGGTGTCCCTAGCAGGCTCCTGCTGGAGGCAGCTCCCGAGCCCCACATGGAGCTGGACTTTGAGAATGTCACACATTCCCAGACAGAACCATCGAGTCGAGTCAGCCCGGTCTGGTGGCACACAGCTGTATCCCACTCTGAGAGAAGCTGAGGCAGGAGGAACCAAAGTTTGAGTCCTCCTCAGTAAGACCCTGTCTCAAAATAGAAACTTTTTAACAAGGGCTGGGGATGTAGCTCTGTGGCAGAGCGTCCCTGGCTCGATTCCCAGTGTCCACCATGTCGCGGAAGGCTCACAAGCAAGGCCATCCAGGGGCTTCCTTGTAGGAAAGCAAGGTTCTAAGCATACCTTGGCAATTGCACAGTTACTCCCTTGAAGCCCTGGGAATGTCCCCTTCAGTGGGGACGTGTCTTTAGTCTCCTCTCCTATGATACTCAGTAGCAACACCAGCTTTGGCACAGGCCCTTGCTCCTGCAGCAGCCCAAGGCCTGCCTTAGGCATCATCACCTCAGGCGTGACTGCTCTCCAGACATGCCAGCACCAGCACCCGGCAATGCAGACAGCAGATGCCGTCTCTGCCAGAGGCAGGTCCTACAGCCTACAGTGAACCCCAACCCCAACACCAGCTTTTCCTAACCGCCTCATTGGCATCAAATCAACACTTACCTGCTCGGACTTCCCACTGCCTCAAGGCCCTGCTAACGCTGGTGGCACTAATTTTGAGTTGGGTGCTAAGGATGATAATGAGTTAATGTACCCACACTTGCATTTTGCAAAGAACTTCACTGATTTCATATAAAAATAGGAACTATACTTAAGAAACACAGGCACCTTGCAAGCCGGTGGAGGAAAAAAAAATTTTTTTAAGACAGGGTCTCACTATGTCTTCCAGGGTGGCCTTGAACTCACTATGTAGCCTAGGCTGGCCTTGAACTCATGGTGATCCTCCTGCCTCAGCCTCCCCAGTGCTGCACCACCACACCCAGCCAGGAAAATATTTTTGGAACACAGCCCTTCAGCATCCCTCAATTTGTATCTTACATGGATAGTCATCTGCATCAAAAAGCCAATTATTGCCTGGAGACACAGCTACTCAGGAGGCTGAGGCAGGAGGATCACTAGTCCTCCTGAGTTCAGGAGTTTGAAACCAGTCGAGGCAACATAAAAAGGCTATGTCTTGGGCCGGTGAGATGGCTCAGCAGCGTAAACGCCTGCCTGGCAAGCACGAGGTCCTGAGGTCGACCCCCGGTACCCACAAAAAAAAAAAAACAAACAAACAAACTATGTCTTCAAAAAAAAAAAGCCAGCCATACAGATGGAAATTATTCAGAGTATGTTTTTATGGTACTTTCTACAGAATTGAATATATAGCACAACAGGAAAAAATCCACAGCAAATCACTCTTAGAACATTTTGAAATGTTGATGTATCCACATTTATCAATAAACTCTTACAATCCTAATCAGAAATCTAGTTATGTGACAAAGTACGTACCATGATTTCCTTAACTTCCCTATTTTGCAATGTTATCAGGAAATTCAGGCCAGGCCTGCCCTTTTCCTTCTCTTAATCATTATCACATTTGTCTTGAATTAAAGTAAGACAGGGTGCTGTTCTGAATCATAATATAACAGTAATTTCCAAGTTTTGTGTATGTTTTTTTATGTGTGTATGTGTGTTTTTATAGTCTCCTGACCTTCATATATAATGGAAAACCTTATCATATTTAGTTCAAAAAAGGCCACACAGTATCCAAGACCTGCTGACATTCATCATCAATGCAAAGTCCCTAACACCTGCTACCCAAGTAAAATCGTAGGCTGCCTATGACTGTCTAATAAACCCATAAATGCCAGCCAGAAACATCAAGATTCTTTGTTCTTTTGTTGCTTCTCTGTTATTTACATTCCTACAAAACTAATGACAATGAGAGTAAGGCTGTGACATGGAGCTCTTACATTACCTATAAAATGATTACTGTGTACATAACATTTTTGTGGTAAACACAATGAAAGTACTCAATCGTATTTCACGCTGAGTCCATCAAGAGGCACACTTATTTTTATTACACAGAGCAGGACCAACTGACTGATGAGCTAGAGTCCAGGACGGGGGAGGACAGGAAGGCCACATTCTGCTTGAGTGATCTGGGATGTCTGAGCCCTCGGACCCTGAACTATATATACAGACTTGTCTCCAAGGACCCTGAGACGTGCAGGCAGCTGGGATCTGGATGGACACTGCTGTCTATGGTTCAGTGAGTTCGATCCTCAGGACTGACGAAGTTCTAGTTGGCTTTTGAGCCATTAGAAGACAAGAAGTCATAAAAGCTGGCGACATTATTCACAGGAACAAGTTACACGAAAACATTTTCAGAGAGTTACTAGGAAAGTCACGGGAAATCAGCATCGCTGACAACAGACTTAGTGCCAAGCACCCCCTAAAAACATTGCTCATCTGGGACTCCAGTGTAGCATATGACCAGGCACCTCTTCACATACCGTGACTGAGAACGCAATGGGGACACGAGGCTGGACAAGAGTAAATGGATTTCCAATGGCCACAGCCACCCCAAGAGGTCATTGAGTAATGCACCCTAGAAATCTGGGGCAGCCTCGGTCACCTTCCAAGGCTTTGTGGTTGGTTGGCTCTCTTCTCCCATTACGTCAAATCCAGGAGCACAAGAGTGGACAGACAGACTGTGGAGCAAGGGTCCGCCACCCACGATGCCTCGAATAAAGGAAACGCCAAGACGGAAACAAAACATTAGCACAGACAAGGAGCACAAAGCAGTCAGACAGCACCGCGGCGGGTGGGAATAAAGCTGGTATGACAAGGCCGCTGAGACGCCCCCTACACCCTACCTGAGAGGTGACTTCCAAACCAGGGAGGTGCCTGAGGGAAAAGAACCAGGCTGGGGGAGCTGAGAAGCAGTCGTGCGAGTGGGAGCTGAGGAACAGAGGTGCTGGGAGATGTAAGGGGGAGGGGCCGGGGACTCCTCTGCTGGTGGGAAGGTAAAATGCTTCTGCCTGTGGCTGGTGACTCCCAGTGAATCAAACACAATTATCACAGTCACTCCACTTCTGGTATCATCCCAAGAACTGAAAGCAGGTAGTCAGACACTTCCGTTATGAACAGCCACAGCAGCACAGCTCAGAAAACCAGCAGGTGCGAACAACCCAAAATAAGCACCAACAGATGAACAGACAAACAAAATGTGGTACATGCATACAATGGAGACAATGAAGTACCAGCAGCTACCAGGTGGATGATTCTCAAAAACATGCCCCCCATGGTGGCGCAGACCTATAATCCCAGCACTCTGCGAGGCTGAGGCAAGAGGATCAGAAGTTTAAGTCCAGCCTGGACACTTTAGCAGACTTAGTGAGGCCTTGTCTCAAAATAAAAAATGAAAACAGGGCTGGGGATGTAGCTCAGTGTGAAGGCCCCAGTTTTAATCCCCAGTACCAAAAAGAATAAAAGAAAAATTATGCTAGCTCAAAGAAGACGGACATAAAAGGTCATGAATTGTATGACTGCATTGATAAGAAATATCCAGAAGGAGTAAATGCAGAGACAAGAGAGCAGATTTAGGGGCCGGTGAGATGGCTCAGCGGCATAAGCGCCTGCCTTGCAAGCGCGAAGGCCCGAGTTCGACTCCCGGAACCCACATACGAAAAAGGGGCCGGTGATATCGCTCAGCAGCACGAGGTCCTGAGGTCGTTCCCCCGGTACCCACAAAAAAAAAAAAAAAAAAAGAGAGCAGATTTAGCTTAGCGCTTGCCAGGCACCAAGAGGGGAAGAATGTAGGGAGCGCCTATTTAACAACAGCCGCAAGGTTTCCGCCTGGGGTGACGCACACATTCTAGAACGAGACAGAACTAGTGGGTGCACAACACTGTCAATGTACTGACACCGCTGAATTGTACTTTTTTTTTTTGGGTACCAGGGGTCGAACTCAGGACCTCGCACGCCAGCAGGCGTCCGTGCTGCTGAACGATATCACCGGCCCTTTTTGCGTATGTGGGTTCCGGGAGTCGAATTCAGGACCTCACGCTTGCCAGGCAGGCGCTTATGCCACTGAGCCATCTCACCGGCCCTGAATTATACATTTTGAAAGTATTATGCCAGGGGCTGGACGTGTCACCCAGAGGTACAAGAAGTGCCTGGCGAGGCCCTGGGTTTGATTCCCAGCACCAGGGGAAACGTCACCCTGGGCACTTCTGGTTTCCAGCCCCCCATATAAAGAGCTCGGTAGTCACACCCTGTCCTAATGACAAGTAAAATGCTGAACAGGCTGAAAACTCAGTAACTTTCCTTCATCGGAGATTCATCAGAGCAGTGAGGCTTGCAGGGCAAACTGCTGCCGCCCCCACTGGAGCTGCACAGGTGACAGGTGACTACAGAGCATCACAGCTGTACAGCAGAAGGGGGGGCACGCGCCAGGGCAGGAAAAGCTGAGCTATGACTGGGGTTCGATGTGCTTGGACCTGAGAGTTAAAAGCTCCAGGGAGACGGTCACAAGGGACCCCATGGCTCTGTGACTTGACTTCCAGGAGGTCTAGCAGGTCCTCACGGTAAACACCAGAAAAATCACCTTGCGCTTCTAGCAGGGGGAGGGAGAGGAGTCATTTTTGAAATGACAAAGCATTCTGTTCTTTTTTAATGTTTGGTGCTGGGGATCAAACTCAGTGGTAGAGCATCTGCTAGCATGCACAAGACCCTGGGTTTGATGCCTAGCGAAGAAGAGGAGGAGGAGGAAGGAAGGAAGGAAGGAAGGAAGGAAGGAAGGAAGGAAAGAAGAAAGGAAGGACGGAAGGGAGGGAGGGAGAGAAAGAAAGAGAAAGAGAAGAGAAGAGAAGAGAAGAGAAGAGAAGAGAGAGAAAGAAAAAGAAAAAGGAAAGGAAAGGAAAGGAAAGGAAGGAAGGAAGGAAGGAAGGAAGGAAAAAAGGAAGGAAGGGAAGGAGAGAAAGAAAGTGAAGAGAAGAGAAGAGAAGAGAAGAGAAGAGAAGAGAAGAGAAGGAGAGAAAGAAAAGAAAAAGAAAGAAAGGAAAGAAAAGAAGGAAGGAAGGAAGGAAGGAAGGAAGGAAGGAAGGAAGGAAGGAAGGAAGGAAGGAAGGAAGGAAGGAAAAAGTGGGATATAGCAAAAGCAGTACGTAGTGGGAAATTTACTGCAGTGACTCCATGCATCTTCATGTGCCACGAAAAGATATTTCAGTCAACCAGGGACCACACATATGACAGCTGTCCCATTAGATAACAATGCAGCTGAAAAATTCCTGTCAGCCATCATGTTACAGCACAGGGTATTACTCATGTTTGTGATGACCATGATGTCAACGAGACTACAGAGCTGCCAGTCGTATAAAAGTCTCACACAGGGCCAGGGATATAGCTCAGCAGCACAAGCACCTGCCTGGCAATGGCAAGGTCCTGAGTTCGATTCCTGGTACAAAAAAAAAAAAAGTAAGTTTGTGTGCTGGGACACATCTATAATCCCAGGACTTGGGAGGCTGACATAGGAGGGTCGCCATGAGTTCAAGGCCTGTCTGGACTACGTAGTGAGACCCTGTCTCCAAAAACAAAAAGTTTCACACAAACAACACGCCCAGTACATAGTGCCCAACGACAATAAATGATTATATTACTGCCTTGGGTATTTCCATGCCACGCTTTTAACCATTACTTTAGGGTGTGCTCCTTCTACTTACAAAATAAAAGAAAGTTCACTGTCAAACAGTGTCAGGTGGTCCTTCAGGAGGGACTGCAGGAGAAGACATCATTATTGCAGGAGCTGTGTCACTGTCCCCGAAGACCCTCCAGGGGACAAGATGTGGAGGTGGGAGGCACTGATGACCCTGACCCTGTGGAGGCCTAGGCTAATGTGTGCGTGTTTCTGTTTTAGTTATTAACAAAAAAAGTTTAGAAAGTAAAATTGAACACAGTGCAGGTGGGTAGTGCCACCCCACCTAGGTTTGTGTAAGTACTGATGAACTATGACGAATGCACTACAGAAGCATGAAGGACACGTTTCTCAGAGTGTGCCCCACTGCTAAACAACACGTGACACGTGAGAAAAGATCTAAACCACTAACTTAAGCTTCAATCTTAGGCAGAAGGGTGAGGACTTCCAGGCAGTTCAAGGCCAGCCTGGACTACACAGCAAAAACCTGTCTCAAAAAAACAAAATAACTGCTTTCTTCTAGCCAGGCATGGTAGCGCACACCTGTAATCCCAGCATTCGGGAGGCTGAGGCAGTAGATCACCATGAGTTTAAGGCCAGCCTGGGCTACATAGTGAGTTCAAGGCCATTCTGAATTATCTAGTGAGACTCTTGTCTCCAAAACAAAACAAAAACAAAATAATAATAATAATAATAATAATAATAAAAGTTAAAAAAATAAGGGAGCCCAAATGCCCATCGACTGGTGAATTGATAAAGATGTGGGTTTTTTAATGCAATGGAGTACTACTCTGTCATAAAGAAGGATAAACTTAAACTGGGTATGGTGCTGCACACCTGTAATCCCAGCACTGGGGAGGCTGAGGCAGGAGAATCATTGTGAATTCAAGGCCAGCCTGGGCTACAAAGTGAGCTCAAGGCCAGCCTGAACCGCATAGCAAGACTGTGTCTTAAAAAGACAAAAGGAAAAAAAGAGGAGGAGGAGGAGGAAGAGGAGGAGGAGGAGAAGCTTGAGACATTCCTAGGTAAATGGATGCACCTTGAGACCATAATCTTAAGTGAAATAAATCGGACACACGTGTAAATACCACACTGTTTCTCTGGTGTGAAAAACCGAAAGTATAAATAAGGACCAAAATGTATACTAGATATTGCGAAGTAGGCAGAAAATGTTCAAATGGGGAGGAGAACAAGGGAGGGGGAGGGGGAAAGGAAAGAAGGAAAAAATGAAACAAAGCTTTTGGAAATGGGGAGGGGTTGAAGGGAGGGTAGAGGAATAGGAAAAAAAAGAACCAAGTTATATCATGTACAGGTACACATTCTCTATGATAAATGTGATCATTATGTATACCTAAAATGTACCAATAAAATCTGACTAAAAAATAAATAGATAAATGAATATTATGAACTCTGTTCCCACAAATTTGATAACCTAGATGAAATTGATAATTCCTTGAAAGACAGAATACGTGAAAACTCATACAAGAATAAATATACAATCTGAACAAACCTCCATCTAAAGACATTCAGTCAGGGGCTGGGATGAAGCTCAAGGGTAGAGCACTTGTCCAACACGTGCGAGACCTTGGGTTTGAGCCTCAGCACCCTCTCCCACAAACCGCGGATCACAGACCAAAGTAAAACATAAACTGTAAAATACCTAGAAGAAAACCAAGATGAAAATCTAGATGACCTTGTATATCAGGTGATGACCTCTTATTTTTTTTGAGACAGTCTCATTATGTAGCCCAGGCTAGTGATTTTTTAGATACAACATTGAAAGGTGTTATATCTAAAAGAATAAGCAGAATTTATTAAAATTCAAAATTCTGGGCCGGTGAGATAGCTCAGCGGCATAAGCACCTGCCTGGCAAGCGTGAGGTCCTGAGTTCGACTCCCAGTACACACATACAAAGAAAAGGGCCAGTGATATCGCTCAGTGGCACAGGCACCTGCTGGTGCACGAGGTCCTGAGTTCGACCCCCGGTACCCACAAAAAATAAAATAAAATAAAATTCAAAATTCTGCTCTACAAAAGAGAATGAGAAGACAAGCCACAGGCTGAGATGAAATATTTGCAAAAGACATATCTCATAAGGGACCATTATCCAAGATCTCTTAGAACTCAACAACAGGGGCTGGTGAGATGGCTCAGCGGCATATGAGCCTGCCTGGCAAGCTCAAGGGCCCGAGTTTGACTTTCGGAACCCACATACGAAAAAAGGTCCGGTGATATTGCTCAGCAGCACGGGCGCCTGCTGGCGTGCGAGGTCCTGAGGTCGACCCCCGGTACCCACACACACACACACAAAAAAAATCTCAACAACAGCCATGCACAGTGGCATGAATTTGTAGTGCCAACTACTATACTTGCAAGGCTGAGACAGGAAGATTGTTTCACCCCAGGAATTGAAAGCCAGCTGGGCAACAAAGCAAGACCCTATCTCGGGGCCGGTGAGATGGCTCAGTGGCGTAAGCGCCTGCCTGGCAAGCGCAAAGGCCCGAGTTCAACTCCTGGAACCCACATACGAGAAAAGGAAATTCAACAGCGACACACCACTACCACGATGGTCGAAATGCGCGACGCTGCAAACATCAAATGCTGGGAAAACGTGGAATGGAAGGGATGAACTCCCATTCACAAAGGAAACATGCTCTTACCACGTGGCCCAGCAATTGTGCTCTTTGGTATTTACCCACATGAACTAAAACTTACCTCCACACCAAAACCTGCACATAGACACTATAGCAGCTCTATCCATAATTATTCATAACTGCCAAACCCTGGAAGCGATAAAGGTGTCCTGTAGTAGATAAAACTGCTGTACGTCGGTAATGGAATATTACTGAGCACAAAAAAGGAGTGAGCCATCAAGCCATGAGAAGACAGGAAGAAGCCTTCAACACGCGTGTGAGAGAAGCCGCGTGTGAGAGAAGCCACGTGCAAAGGTCCCAAACTGTGTGATTCCAACCCTGTGACGGTTCGGAAGAGGGAGTCTATGGAGGCAGCAGGAGCAGCGGCTGCTGGGGAGGGTGACGGAGGGTTTTCAGGGCAGTGGGGCTGCTCTGCAGGATGCAGTGATCGTGTTAGTACGCATCTGTCAAGACCCAAATAACATACAACTCCAACAGGGAGCTGTAACGTGAACTGCAGACTCTGAGTGCTAATGACACCTGAGCACAGGTTCACTGACCGTCACAAACACAGCACCATCCTGCAGGAGGCTGGGGGCTCTGCGGGAGAGAGGGAACGGGCCATGCAGGAAATCTCTGTACTCTCCACTCCATTCTACTGTGAACCTACAGCTGCAACTTTGCCTGTTTTAAAATGAAGTTTATTAACTTAAACTAATTATTCATTTTATGTTACATAAATTTCATCTGAATTTAAAAAATGAGGAGAGTTTTATATGGAATTAATAAACAGCAAACACATTTATTATGGTGTTCTAAACACGTCACAAAATTTGTTTAAATTTCCTAACAAGCTTGTAAAATTAGGTATTATTGCCCTTACTTCACAGATGAAGAAACTAAGGCACAGACAGATTTAGTAACCTGTCTCACAACACACAGCTAATGAGGGGCAGAGCTGGGATTGGAACCCAGTAGTTCCACCCGAGTCTGTGGGGATTCAGAGGCAGAACCTGGGATGAGTGGCTTGCTTTCTTCCTTGGCAGTGCTAACAATGGAACCAGGGCCTCACACATGCTAGGCAAGAGCTCTAGCACTGAGCTACACCCATCCCTTATTTTAAGACAGGGTTGTGCTAAGTTGCCCAGGCTGGCTTTGAACTTATGGATCCTTCTGCCTCAGCCTCCCCAGTAGCATCACACGCCTAACTCCGAGGGGCTTTCTGACAATGAAGGCTGCCTCCCGAATGAAAGGAACTCCCTGATGAGAAGGTCCCCATAGACTGTCACACTGATGCAGTCTACACTGGAGAGGAACTGCACATCAAAACCTCCCCAAATCACTTCTGAAGCTCTTTTCAACAGTGCAACTGTGACTTGAACATCATGTGCAAATTTCTGAGATATTTATATTAAAAAGTGCTACAAAATTAAAAATAATGGTGACTCTGTTAGTACAACAACTACTTAACCAGAAATGTTAAAACACCACTCTGATTTTATAATCTACCTTTCTGATTCAACTGTATATGAAAGATATGTTAGGTAACAAGTCACCCAAATGTATGCTTTCTGAATGTTCTTTATTACTGAAAACACAGTGTCAGAAACACTCCAAATTGGACTCCACTGTCCATTCCTGCTTTTTGTATCTTAAGCTATAAAAATGTCACCCTGATGACCAAACAACTTCATTTGTTTCCTCTCTGGTAAGATGGGCTGAGCTCAGGGACTTCTAGAGTCCCTTCCATTCCTAGAATTCCGGCCATATAATTCAGAAGCTGATGTTTTTAAAATCAATCAGCAAATGCTGTTTAAGTTTAGGAGTTTAGAGAAGTACGTTAACATCCTAATGCAATAACACAGAAGTAACTGGAGCTCATTTAAGCAGGAAGGCAAATTGCCAGGCTTTAGAAGTAAAAGACTTTCGCATAAAAGGGTAGAAAGGATTAGATGATCTCTCAAGGGGAAACAGGATTTATGGAACGTCCTCTGGGCAAAAACAATGACTGGGTATCAGGGATAATGCCAGAACAAACCAACCGCCCTAGCACAGTTCACAGCCTTCCCCACCAAGTGCCCAGCACAGGCTCACATCAGCCCTAACCATCCCAGGGGAAGCCAGATGCTGAGAAAACCCCAAAAGATTGATCAGGAAAATAAAGCAAACACTGCAAAGTATAGTAATTATAAAAAGTACTTTACAATGACCCAGAGGCCTTGACACTGAGCTACAACCCCATCCCCACTGTATTTAAGATTTTTTTGTTTTGTTTTGTTTTTTTGAGACAGGGTCTCACTAAGTGGCTAAGTTGCCTATACTGGGCTAGAACTTTTGGTCCTCCTGCCTCAGCCTCCCAGAGCACCGGGATTACAGGCATGCACCATCACACCTGGCTGAAACCAACCATTTAAAGGTCTCAAAAAGGCCATCTTGTGAGAACAAAGATGGCAATGTTTTTAACAATTAAACTTTTAAAAAAAAAAAGCCTTGTAAGCGTCTGCCTTGCAAGCGCGAGGGCCCGAGTTCGACTCCCGGAACCCACATACGAAAAAGGGGCCGGTGATATCGCTCAGTGGCACAGGTGCCTGTTGGCGCGCGAGGTCCTGAGGTCGTCCCCCGGTACCCACAAAAAAAAAAAAAAAAAAAAAAAAAAAAGCCTTAATTTTCATGATTTCATGAAAATTTTGACAAGCTAAATGAGTACATACTACTAAAGAATATGCCTCCCCAACCTCCTGACTTTAATGTTCACATTTTTCACCCTGCCTTCTTATTAAAAAAAAAAGTCTGACATTAAAATTTAAAAGGAAACTGAAGTGAGAACCCACAGGCACACTGGATCCTGAGCCCACATGGACGGACACTGACCATCCACCAACGCCACCTCTGCTCCCACCCAGGAGCGCAATGCTGAATTTGAGGACAGGCACGTCTACAGAAAGAAGGCGGGTTAACTCTACTGCCTTTTTATGTTTCAGTAAATCATCTGCAAGCACTGCTCTACAACCTCAACTATTATTCAGAAGCAAATTACAGGTGACTGACATATTGTGACATCAGCCACTGCCCCAGAGCATGGTTACCAGAATGTCTCTGAGGACAGCCAGGGGCCCAGACTCTTTTCCAACTTTTATCTGTGTGAGGGCCAATTCCCTTCATCTTCTTCAACCAAACAACAGATAGCAACAGACTCAACCCAGAACCTGGGTAAATTCTCTTAAGCTGCACGTCGAAAAGATAGGCAAAAATGTAAAACAACGCCCCATCTTCTTACCAAATTGTTTTCAACTTGTTTTTCAGTGCTGGGGATCAAATCCAGGGCCTTATGCATGCTAGTCAAGTGGTCTACTACTGAGCTACATCCCTGGCCCCTTAAACTGTTTTTTGTTTTGGAAAATATGGCCATTATTCATTAAAAAAAACAAAACAAAAAAAACTGTTAAATTACAAGTTTATTATTGCTGTTTTAAATAAACTAATCATCATATTATTTAATAGGCTCTCACTTTTAATTTTCAATACCAGTAAATATGGATAAATACAACCCACACAACCACAAGTTCTTTCAAGTACTCAATAATTTTTTGTGTGTGTGGGTACCGGGGGTCGACCTCAGGACCTCGCACGCCAGCAGGCGCCCGTGCCGCTGAGCGATATCACCGGGCCTTTTTTCGTATGTGGGTTCCAGGAGTCGAACTCCGGCCCTCGCGCTTGCCAGGCAGGCGTGTACGCTGCTGAGCCATCTCACCGGCCCCATCAATAATTTCTGAACACAAGGTAAGGGGACCAAACGATTTAGCAACCCGAAAAGATTCACTACACAGATGTTACCACACCCCTCCAGGGATTATTCTACACACACCGGGTACAGGTGTCTGTCTGTGTTTGGTTTTGAGAAACAGGTCTCCCTCCGTATGTTGCTGAGGCTGGCTCCAAACACCAAGGCTCAAATGACCCTCCTGCATCACTCACTTCACCTAGGACTACAGGGGCACGCTGCCATGCCCCGCTCTAATACAAGTGTTTTCTGGTTTCTCCTTTCTGTTTGTTTATTTGTTTGGGGTACTGGGGGTTGAACGGAGGGCCTTTGCACTTATTCACAGCGCCAGTATCCTCCCCTCCACTTTTTGAGACAGGTTCTCACTAAATTGCCCAGGTGGGACGAACCTGCAATCTTCTTGCCTCAGCCTCCTAGAGTGCTAGGATTACACAGGCATGTGCCACCACACCCAGCCAAATGTTTGTTGAATGAGTGACATTAAGGGAAAGTGATAAACCACTACTTAGGAAAAGGGATACAGCTTAGTGATAGAGTGGCTTCCCTAGCATGCTTGAGGCCTTGGGTTTGATCCCCAGCACTGTTAAAAAATAATAATGATGATGATAATGATAATAAGTTAATTAGCTAAATTCTCTGTATAACATGATCACATTTTGCTTAAAGTTTTAAGCAGATAAACTTTTCACAGGAAAAAAGTTGGGAAGACTCACACCAGAATATTAACACTGTGATCTCAGAGAGGGAATGCAGTAGTTTAGATCACTTAACAACTTATCCTTTGTTGTGGTAACTGTATTTTCTTTTTCCATGGTGTGGGGGCCTGGGGACCGTGCAGTAGCACCTCCTCCAGTGTGTTCTAAGGAGCCTGGGCCCACAGTCCGGGAAGAGCCGGGGGACACTCGGTTGGATAAATTGGAAGACTCCTGCTTGGCAATTCCTTGACATAAGAGTACAATAAAGGTTCCGAGAAGTCCTGCAGCAACGAAACCTGTCTGACAGCATTTCCCAAACGCAGATGACCGGTGGGTTTCCCATTCAGCACCCTGTCCACGGGACATGGGAACTGCCGCGGTGATCCAGTGACCAACCTGTCTTCCCACAGGACATCTGTGGAGGCCTGCAGAGGATCCCTGCCTTTATTTATGCCAGACAACTTCTAACGCTCACATTAAACAACTTGTATCTGGGATTTATGAATAATACACGTTTTACATTTATTTTTGTCAAAAACTTTTACAAAAGAGTGAATTAATTCATACAGATGGAGGAACTTGGAAAATCCAAGGAATGGGTTTTTTTTTTTTTTTTTTTTTTTTTTTGTGGGTACCGGGGGGACGACCTCAGGACCTCGCGTGCCAACAGGCACCCGTGCCGCTGAGCAATATCACCGGCCCCTTTTTCGTATGTGGGATCCGGGAGTCGAACTCGGGCCCTTGCGCTTGCAAGGCAGGCGCTTACGCCGCTGAGCCATCTCACCGGCCCAGGAATGGGTTTTTGTGTTTGCTTTTGTGGTGCTCTGTGCTGGGGATGGAGCACACGAGGCCAGAGCCTGCCACAGAGTGGCCACCCGAGCGCTTTCTCCCTTCCAAGACCATTGCTGTGCCACCACTCCGCCCTGGGGCACCATCCCTTAGAGCTCACTTACAGGGCTTCTCTGCCACCTCAACCTGCGAATCCTGTGACCCGGAGACAGGGCGTGTAGGAACCCGCAGGGTTTCACTGCAAATCTGCCCAGATCCCCGCTGCCCTGGCTAAGCAGGTTTCTCACAGTCCTTCTGGAATTTAAGCGGCTCCTAACAACGTGTCCACAACTAATCAATGTGAGCTGCCTTTTCCAGTCCTCTGGGAATCAAAACGAGCTCTGGCCCCAGGAAACAAAGCTGGGTGGTCAGGGCTGAGGTGACAATGCTGTCCGGGGGACAGGCTCACGTCACCTGGCAAGGGAACTGAGAGTGGAAAAATAAAATGCGTCCAAGCATCCAGGAGAGCAGATTTCAATCACCAAGTCTATGCAAGGCCTGACTTTTGTTAGCTATTGTTGGGGCTTCTCAGAGGTCTGCCCTTCCTACCAACTTGCCTTACTTTACCTGCCTCTACTTGGGTTTCCAATAAGAAAGTACAGGGCCGGTGAGATAGCTCAGCAGCATAAGTGCCTGCCTGGCAAGCGCGAGGTCCTGAGTTCGACTCCCGGTACCCACATTAAAAAAAAAAAAGGTACAGTCAGCACAGCAACTCAGGAGGCTGAAGCATGAGGATGCTTGAGTCAAAGAGTTCAAGGCCAGCCTGAGCAACAGAGTAAGACCCCCCCATCCCAAAGGAAAAAAAAAAGTACAGTGAGGAGTACTCTATTACAAGTGGAGACTTCGGCCTCAAATCCTCTCTCCTACCCCCAAGCAGTTTCCAGATAAAACCAGAGCATCAGGAAGCTACCTGGACCTCTTCCCTCAGGCCTAAGCCGCTACACCTGGCCACCCTTGTTTTCCTTCACTCTGGCTTCACTGTCCACCGGGACTGAAAACCCCGTAAGCAGAAGGCACCAAGCTCAGGGCACAAGATGGCCTTCCTTTTTCTCCACCAGGACGCCAGGACCCACCCTGAGAAGGCCCAGGATATGACCACAGCCATGCTGGACATGCCTGGCTGGGCCGTGCCACTCTGAAAGAACACCACAACCTCCTTACTCGTGTCACATGCTGCACCTTCCTGGGTCAGTGCTGGCCCTGAACGGCTGGCTTCCGCCTGTACCGTCAGGTGGCTCTGTCTGGCATGGCCAGGAAGGTCATTCACACCCCAAAGGCCCCTGAGCCCCTCTTAGCCACCAACCCTTTCCCTACATCTCTGACACAGACTGCTGGCCTCATCCCCCTGTGCTGCTCATCCCTTCCTGCTCTGGTCGCGTCTCTGACACTGTGACCCTGACAAAAACCTAGTACACACCTCCCACGAAACAAGAAAAGCTCACCAGACCACCTGTCCAGATGCACCTGCCACAGGCTTTATGCTAAAAAACTCAGGCCTCTAAGCACAGGCAGAATGACGCTGGAGGAAAAAAGGGTAAATAAACTCAACCAGTTGAGTAAGCAAATACATAATAATCACTGGCAAGAATGACTCCCTGAAACAACACTTCACTGAAACAAGTATTAAAGTCACTGGAAGGACAGGGGGACCTTGTCATGAAATCATTCTGGGCCGGGGATGCTCAGTGGCAGCGGGCATGAGGCCCACCCCCCACCAGCACCATAAAGAAAAAAAGGTGCAAATGCTCTTTGACATAAAATCCGCTATGTTTAACCCTCTTCGAAGCTGGGATGTGCACCAGCAGGATGTTTTTCTTTTCTTTGGTGCCGGGAATGGAGTTCAGGGACTGGCACAGGCTAAGACCAAGCGAACGCTCTAACCCACAGCTGCATGCTCGGCCCCGAGGTCCACACCAAGTGCTCCCAGCTCAGCAAGAGAAGTCTTGGACACCTGGGAATGGACTTTCTAAACCCTGGCCAAATGAAAATGCTCTCTATGGGGATCCTGAGCAGGTATCAGTGGGTGTGTCAGGAAACTCGGAAGCAGGGTCAGCCCCTGCCAGCTCGGGCTTCACAATCCAGTCTAGGATTAGCGAGGTTCCCTGCCAAGAATTCAGCACTGACAACGGCTGCAGCCCACCTGTCAGTCCCCCACCGTCCCTGCAGCAACTGAGGCCCAAAGGGGGCCAGAGATTACATTTGAGATGGTCTGCGCTACAAACTACTTTGATAAACACTTGAAATGTATGGCAGAAAGAGAGTAGGGATTATCAAGGAATTTTAATTACTTCTGATGTCCTTGTTACTAACTGCATGCGTAATAGGAAGCTGGCACGAATTAGTCGAGGTATTCTTTTTTTTTTTTTGTGGGTGCCGGGGGTCGACCTCAGGACCTCGCATACCAGCAGGCGCCCGTGCTGCTGAGCGATATCACCGGCCCCTTTTTCGTATGTGGGATCCAGGAGTCGAACTAGGGCCCTCGCGCTTGCCAGGCAGGCACGTACACCGCTGAGCCATCTCACCGGCCCAGGTCGAGGTATTCTAAAGGTAAACATAATCTGCTCGGCCCAGTGCTTTAATCCCCCATCATGAGTGAGCCTGTTCCTCAGAAAGCCTCTACTTCCGCTCGCACTTGCTGTCTCCTGTGAAATCAGTCTAATCCTTGCCTGTGAGGTGCAGGGGACAGAAAGAGGAGCAAGCAGCCTCTACCCTGCGACTAATGGAGAATACAAGGCTGCGGTCTTCCCGTGTGGCTGGGCATTGCGCGTTTACCAAGAAGGCACCCAGAGGACCAGTGGTTCTAGCAAAACCCTCAGGGGTGATGGCAATTCTGATACTGACACACAGCCAGAGGCTGGCAGCACAGACCAGCGACAGAGCACATCCTTAGCATGCCTGAGGCCCCGGGTTCAAGACCTAGCATCACCAAAAGAAAAGAAAATGAATGCTGGGTGTGGTGGCACACCCCTGTAATCCTAGCTTGCAGGATTTGAAGCCAGCCTGGGGTTACGGTGAATTCAAGGCCACCTGAACTAAAGAGGAGAAGGAGGGGAGGGGAGGGGAGGGGGAAGCCAGATGCAGTGGTGTACCTGTGTGATCACAGCACTATCAGAGGCTGAGACAGGAGGATCTCAAGTTCAAGCCCCACCAGGGCAATGTGGCAGCTGGGGATGTAGCTCAGTGGTAGAACACTTACTCAGCATGTGTGAGGCCCTGGGTTCAAGCCTCGCTACTTTAATTAATTAAAATAAAAGGAGCTGGTAAGGTAACTCAGTGGCAGAGCACCTGTGGATCCGAGTCCCAGGACCAAACTAAAAAGACGAGGGGAGGGGAGGGGTCCTGTATAGGAAAAAATGTTAAGTATTTAGGAAGAGCTCCAAATAAATGTCTGTTACCTTTTTTTGGTCTTTGTTACATTTTAAGTAGGTATTAAGTCAAGATGACATTAATTTCTACTGAGTTTTTATTATTTTTCTACTGAGTTTTTAAATGCATTTTGAGTCTGAAAATATATTTATTTCTAAGTGTTTCACACTACAATTGAAGATTGGGTAAATAAGAAATAGGTAATTAAACAATAAAATCAAAGGACCAGACAAAATAACTTAGGTTTTAACAAACCATACTTTTCAACAAGTTAGCATAACAAAGAAGATACAATGGATGAAGAAGCTTCCTTTCCAACCTAGCTGCAGTTTTACCAGGCCTCTCACAAACTCAGCCTGCACGGGACCTTGTCATTTACTCCGCGCGCGGCCCCACCAGAAGGCGCACTGCGGGGCCTGGCTCATCCTCAGACCTGGGCCAGGTTTCAGGTCTGGGGGCCGCTGAGCTTCACAAACCTCAGGCCAGCACAGGGAGAGGAGCAAGAACAGCCGCAGGCCCGGACGCGCCGCAGAGACAGGAAGGACAGGAAAGAGCAGTTAAGAGCCGCAGGAACCCGAAGCCTCGTTAAGAAAAGTCTCTGGGGGGGGGGGCTGGGATGTGGCTCAGTGTGGGGACCTGCCCAGCTTTTGTGGCAGCCCCTAGGCTCAATCCCAGCAGCAAGAAGGGTGATTTTGTGAGCTAGCTGGTGCCCACACAGGAAGAAACGCCTGCTTCACAGTGGCACCCGTGCCCCTGAGTGATATCACCAGCCCCTTTTTCGTATGTAGGTTCTGGGAGTCGAACTCAGGACCTCGCACTTGCCACTCTGGGAGGCTGAGGCAAGAGGATCACAAGTTCAAGCCCAGCCTGAGCAATTTAACCACTTAGCAAGACCTTGTCTCCAAACAATTTTTTAAAGGGCTGGAGTTGTACCTCAGTGCGAAGATCCTGGGTTCTATCCCCAGTACTAAAAGAAAAAAAAAGTTCACGTTAGTGTGTCAATAAAGCTGTGCTTTGCTTTTCTTTCCTTAGTTTTTTGTTTTGGTTTGGGGTTTTGTCGTTGTTGTTTGTTTTTGTCTTTTGGGTTATTTTTGTACTGCTAGGAACTGAACCCAGGGACTTGCACATGGGCAAGTGCTCTACCACTGAGCTATATCCCTAGATTGAAGTTTTTAGGTTTTTTGTTTGTTTTTAAACAAAAAGTAGTATAGACAGAAGGATCACTGTTGAGGTTGAGGCCAACCTTGGCTACACAGTGAGTTCAGGTGCAGGAAGCCAGGCGTGATGGCACACATCTGTAATCCCAACACTCAGGAGCCTGAGGCAGGAGGATTTCAAGTTCAAGGCCAGTGTGGGCTACATGGTGAAACCTTGTCTCGAAAAAAAAAAGGTAGATGTAGGAAAATGTGGTCTTCTTTTATCCTAAACCATGAGTTCAGTACAGATCTAGGTAGACTTGAAAAGTAACAGGCTCAGTAGGAGTTCTTATCACAGGATAATCAGACTGGACAAAAACAGAGGGCTGAAAGAGAATGCTCAACCTGACCAAAAAGGTGAAAAGGAAAAGCACAGATTCCTGCTTTAGTGTGCTACCACACACTCTCGCTGGGGTTTGGGAACGGAAAGAAGCTAACCTTCAGATGTGTTCTCCAGGTTTTCAAGATGTTCTAAATTCAGTTACTTTGAAGTAACTGAGTCTTTGCCGAGAACCTTTAAAAATAAAAAAGACTCAGCAACAGAGCCTGTGAAAATTGTTAATCTAATAATATCATTCTAAAGCTAAATGAGAGAATGTGCAAAAATGTGCCTGAAACGTAGGGGAGCAGAGACCTGTAGGTCAGGGACCAGTGAGCCCATCTTCCTCCCCAAGGCCGGCCCCTGTGCAGCCTCTGCTGGTGTCAGCACGACCGCACCTTACAGGGCTGCTTTTTTACCAATTCAGGAATATGACACTGCATAATGAATTATTTTTACCAGTCTTGAGCCTGTATTCCTAATGCTCCACTTTAAACCTGTATTTTATGGCAGATCAACATTCTAAAATTTCATCTCTGACGAAACCGTGTTAGCCGAGTGTGGTGGCACATGCCTGTAATCCCAGCCCTCTGGGCTCTGAGACAAGAGGATCATAAATGCAAGCCCAGCTTGGGCAATTTAGCAGCTTTGGTAAGACACTGTCTCAAAATTTAATAAAAAGGCAGTCCCTGAGTTCAATCCCCAATACTGCAAAAGAGAAAAGGAAAAAAAAAAAAAACTATTTCTTTGAGCAACCGTGCTCCTGCCAAATCAAGACCTCGGAAAAAGCAAGTTATAATGATCTGAAACCACAACCAGAACACGTGAGAAACAGACTCTTGGTGGTTTTCAGGATAATCAGATCTTTTATGTTGTTTCAACTCTATAAATGAAAACTTCATCCAAAATATTACATTTAAAAAAAAACAAAGCGGGGTGTGGTGGTGCACACCTGTAATCCCAGCACTTGGGAGGCTACATACTGAGTCCAAAACTAGCCTCAACAACATCGCAAGACCCTGTGTCAAAAAACCAAACCAGGGGCTGGTGATATGGCTCAGCGGCATAAGCACCTGCCTGGCAAGCACAAGGTCCTGAGTTCGACTCCCGGTACCTGCATATTTAAAAAAAAAAAAAAAATTATATTTTCCCATCTTAGAAAGCAACAAACTCAAAAATATCAGACCTTCCAAATTTAAAGACCCAATCCAAAAATGGGCATCTGAGATGAATACACATTTCTCGGATGAAGAAATACAAATGGCAAATAAATATACGAAAAAATGTGCAACATCAGTAGTCATTCGAGAGATGCAAATTAAAACACTGAGATTCTACCTCACTCCAGAAAGAATGACTATTATCAAGAAATCAAGTAATAACAAATGCTGGAGGGGCTGTGGGGAAAAAAGAACACTTCTCCACTGTTGGTGGGAGTATCGACTGGTACAATGGAAATCAGTGTGGAGATTCCTCAAAAAACTAGGATTGGGGGCCGGTGAGATGGCTCAGTGGCATAAGCGCCTGCCTTGCAAGCGCGAGGGCCCGAGTTCGACTCCCGGAACCCACATACGAAAAAGGGGCCGGTGATATTGCTCAGCGGCACGGGTGCCTGTTAGCGCGCGAGGTCCTGAGGTCGACCCCCCGGTACCCACAAAAAAAAAAAACAACTAGGATTGGAGGTCCCATTTGACCCAGCTATTCCCCTTCTGGGTATCTTCCCAGAAGAATTAAAAATATCGTACCACAGCGATATATGTGCGCCCATGTTTATAGCAACACAATTTGTAATACCCAGATCTTGGAAACAACCCAAAAGCCCATCAACCAAAGAATGGATAAAAAAGATGGGGTATTTTTATACAATGGAGTACTATTCAGCCATAAAGAAGGATAAACTGGAGAGTTTTATAGGTAAATGGCTGCAACTTGAGAAAATACTCGAGTGAAATTAACCGGACGCACATGTGTAAACATCATATTATCTCCCTAGTGTGAGAAACTGAAAGAGTAAATAAGATCCAAAATGTACAATAGGGGCCGGTGAGATGGCTCAGGGGCGTAAGCGCCTGCCCGGCAAGCGCGAGGGCCTGAGTTCGACTCCTGGATCCCACATACGAAAAAGGGGCCGGTGATATTGCTCAGCGGCACAGGCGCCTGCTGGCACACGAGGTCCTGAGGTCGACCCCCCGGTACCCACAAAAAAAAAAAAAAAAAAAAAAAAAATGTACAATAGATATGGTACAACAGGAAGAAACTGGTCAAAAGGAAAGAGAAACTGGGATGGAGGAATGGGGAAAAGAAAGAAGGAAAAGAAAAATATGAGATATATATATATATATATATATATGATAGTTAAGATAGAAACACTACTAATTTTGCTTAGTTCATTGAAAAGAAAGGTTTGTGCTAATATTGTTTGGACAACTGAATGCTGATATCTTGTACCCTGAGTAACTAATTTAAAGTTAACAATACATAATGTATTAACCATTGTTACCCTCCTATTACGTTGTTTTGAAATTTTGTTCTATTTTTTTCTCTTTAAAAAAAAATTAGAAAGCAACAAAAATAATTCACTTTGTGTATCCTAAAATTTTAACACTCCTTTGGTTCCTCACTCTACATTCAGGCTTGGTTTAATATGCTTTCCCAATCCCTGAAATCAGTGCTATGAATTCAGCATTTTTAATTTCACTGTAAATATTTATTTCATAAAAATTTCATTTTTGGTCATATTCTTCATATTTAAAACTGAAGAATTAGTTGCTCTTTCCTGGCTTAAAAGTCAAATACTATCAACACAGGTAATACATGATATGAGCTCCTAAAACTTCCTTTTGAAAAAGATTTCCTATGAAATTGTTTGGTTTTATGTCTTTTCTTCCAAAAGTATGCAGCCAAAGGGTAAAATTCCCAGTTCCCTGAAGATCCTAACTAATCAAGTTAAAGCAAATAAACTGGAATACACTCAGCTAGAGGTCTCATACGAGATATTTGCTTTCAGTATTAAAAATGTTAGGGCCGGGGATGTAGCTCAGTGGCACAACGCCTGCCTGGCAAGCGCGAGGTCCTGAGTTCAATTCCTGGTACCAAAAAATAAAAAAATAAAAAATAAATAAAATAAATAAAAATGTTAGACAAGCCGGGATATAGCTCTGCGGCACAGCACCTGCCTGGCAAGCGCGAGGTCCTGAGTCTGATTCCCAGTACCAAAAAAAAAAAAAAAAAAAAAAAAAAATAAATTAAAATGTTGGACTAAGGGTAATATTGAAGTCTATATTCTAATAGCTTCTTCCCTCAAAACTGCTTCTAAAAAGCAAGGTAACAAGCCGGGAGTTGTAGTGCACACAATCCCAGCGCTGGGAGGCTAAGGCAAGAGGATGGCAAGTTTCAGTCTCACCTGGGCAATTTAGCAATTTAGTGAGACCCTGTCTCAAAACAAACAATAAAAAAAAGCTCTGGGAGGGGCCGGTGAGATGGCTCCGCGGCTTAAGCGCCTGCCCGGCAAGCGCAGCACCCGAGTTCGACTCCCGGAACCCACATACGAAAAAGGGGCCGGTGATATCGCTCAGCGGCACGGGCGCCTGCTGGCGCGCGAGGTCCTGAGGTCGACCCCCGGTACCCACAAAAAAAAAAAAAAGCTCTGGGGACATATTCAAAGCCCCTGGGTTGAATCCCCAGTACTGTGAGCACACACGCAAATACACACACACACACACACTCACTCACGCATGCACTCACATACACAAACCCGCGCACAGACACAGGGAATAACAAATTAAGAAACCATCTTCTAAAAAAGCCAATACATATCATATTTTTTAAAAACAGGCTCAAAGTGGTAGCTACAAGCCTTTGAGGCTCAGCCAGATTTTTCTAGTCTAATATCCCCAACACTGCATTCAATAGAATGGACCCTTGAAAAATCATCCAAGGAATCCCCATATCCACAGTGCAGGATTTATGTTTGCTTTATACTTCTGCATATTTGTGATGCTTTTTTCAGTATACAACACTTATTTTCCAGGTGCAAATTAGGCTGTAAAAATGCTGTGCTGTCTAACCCGAGACACAGCTATCCAACCATTAATTCTAACACACAACTAATATTCTGGGGCTGCAGTAGTGTGCACCGGTGATAGGATGTACGCATGAACAAAACACCCTTCCCTCTCCAGGCTTGTTTTACTGAGGGGAAACACAATAAACAACATATGTAAGTAAATAAGGCATGTTACTGGAAGTTAAGTGCAATGGAAAAAATGAAAAGGTAAAATAGGGAAAAGATATTCCCAGGAGCTCCAGGAGGGAGATGAAATGTTAAGTGAGGGTGAGATGTCTTACTGAGACGAGTGTGCAAATGGAAAAATTAGAAGTGAACATTATTTGGCTTTGAAATGTAATGATTGCTTTTTTTTTTTTTAAACATGCATCTAGCTTTCTATTTTCTCTGCTTCAGTTTCTATTTCCTGATTCTATTTCCTGACCTCCATGACTAGAGAGAAGGCAGCAGCCCACATCGAGGCCACCTAGGGCACGCCAAGGATATTTCTCCTAATATTTTGGCTTACTTGATGTATTCTGAGAACTGCAGCTATAATTAAAGTGAATTTTGGGGGCTCTCTACAAAACTAATTAGTAGTCCAATACAGTTTCTAATGAGGAAATCTATCATTTTCCCCAGCTGTTGGGATGTGATCTTTATCCCAGTGTAGCTAGAGTAAGAATAGCAGTCATATCATTGTCTTGTAGCAATTAAAAAATGCAGTTTGGGCTGGGATACGGCTCAGTAGAAGAGTGGTCGCCTAGCACCAGCAAGACCCTGGGTTCCATCTCAAGCACCCAAAAAAAAGAAAAACAGAAAGCCTCAGAGATTAGTTGAAACGATCATCTTTTCAAATGAACCCATAGAAAGTGCTGGCATAAATTGCATATTTACATTTAAAACTCATTTGTAACGTTTCAAAATTATGTTGTTTTATTAGCATTTCATGTAATATTCATTACATTTTCTAATAATGCTGGCTCAAGAAACAACAAATGCAAAAGAATAACTGATACTCAAAATGGTTTTATTATGAAGACTAAGAATCTTGAAGTGTTATAACTGCACCAAAAGAAGCTCAGAGAAAACTAGCAAATTACAAAGACTACAGTACTCAAAACATCCTTCCCATAAGAATTCTCAGGCCACCAAAATAAGCCGGGCAAGAGTTAAAATTTATGCCAACTGTTTAACCAAAGTAATTAGTTACTGAATGGCAAATGTAGATGAGTGGAGAAACTTCAAAAACATGGAATTTAACGAGAAATGTTATCAGTGACTCAACTAAAAGCACAAATTTAAAATGTGTGGGTTTTTCCCGACAGAAGTAAAAACTTTGACATTTTTCTCTTGGCTGCATTAGATTTTCAGAAACGTATTTTATTTTTACATCTGGAAAAAACATTTCCAACTTAGATGGACTTAACTTCTAAAAATAAAATTGAGGGCAATTAAGATACTTAGTGACTAACATCTGAATTTTGACAGGGTGGACAAAATGTTAGAAATGAAATAAAAGTATTCAAAGTTTATCATCCTCTACGAAAAGAAAGGGACACTGGAACAAAAGCTGCCTTGGCTGCCTCTGCCCTTTAATCTGCAAACACCATACTTCTCTCCCTATGTCATGCCCAGAGGAAAAAAAGAATTTTTTTAAAGCTCGCTAAATTGGGATATGACCATCGCATCTAGACTTCCATCGATCCTCCTCCCCCTCCAAATCTCTTTTGATTTAAAAAAAAAAATTAGAATAGATTCAAGTACTCCCCTAGGCTACACCTCTTCGCTCCAAGGCCAAGGAAAATGTTTACGATTTCAAGACCCATTCAGAAGCCTGCATCTGCAATGCGTAAGCTCTCCGTCGGCAGGATCAGTCAATATCCGAAAGCACGGAGCGTTTAAAAGGTTAAAAGGATGAAGGGTAAAAAGAATCATCGGTCAGCTAAGAAATATTACTTGCTATCTGGCCATAAAACAATTTCCATTCTCCGACCCTAAGGACCCAGCGGGGTTTCTCGTTTGTGCTGAGGCCGTGGAGCGCTTTCTGCACGATCCACCTCCCGCGGGGGAAGAAACTGCGGGGGAGATGCTCGTCCCCACCCGCCAGGGTCCCCGCTCGCGATTTCACCCTCGGGTGACAGGGTGGGAGGAAGGGAGCGAGAAGTTTGCGGCTCTGCTCTCCGCACAGCCCACGCTGAAAGGGCTCGGACCCGGGCGCAGCGGCGGCGAACGCGGCGCAGCCCGGCCCGGGACCTCCGGGGGGATGCGGAGGAGGGGGCGCTTATGTAAGCGGCCGCGAGCCTGTGCGTGCACCGGCCCGGGCGCTCGCGTCCCCGCGCGCCCCAGGGATGGGCTGACCGCCCCCCGCCCGCCCCCAACACCAGCGCGGCCCCGGCCCCGCTTACCTCGCGCGGCCCAGACCCCGCCGCCACACAGCAGCCCGGCGAGCAGCAGCCCGGCGGCCGGGGCCAGGGCGGGCGCGGGGCAGCGCGGCATCACTCGGCTCGGGGGCGGCGGGCGGGCGGGACGCCGAGCGGGGCCCGGAGCCGACTGCGGAGCGGCGCGGCGAGCGGCGGGGGCCGAGCGGGAGGCGCCGTGCCGAGCCCTGGGCCGCGCTCCGGCCGCGGCGCCCTCCCGCCTCGAGCAACGCTTCGCTGAGGCGGCGGCGGCGACTAAGATGGCGGCGGCGGCGGCGCGCGCTCAGGTCCGGCTTGGGGACCGTCGGGGGCGGGGCGGGGGGGCGGGGCGGGCGGGAGGGGAGCGGCGCCCGGCGCGCGCGCACCAGGCTGTCGCGGGAGCGCGCGGCCGCCGGGGGGGGGGGCGGAGGGAGGGAGCGCGGGGGCGCGCCCGAGGCCGGGCTCCCCATTGGGCCCCAGGGCCGCGCCCCCGCCCGGCCGCCGCCGGTCCCCGACCCCTCATCCCGGTCGCCTCATCCCCCCACGCGCGCTCCCGAGCGGTGCCGGGGCCTCCGCGCCCAGGGCGCTCCCCCTCCAGCCCGAAGGACCGTGGCTGCCCGCCCTCACCCGAGAGGAGCGCGGACCCCCTGCGCCCCCCTGCGGGCCGGCCCGTCCCTCCCTGAACCTCGGCGGCGTCCTCGGCCGAGGGCAGGTGCCGCGAGCGAGCTCGGGCGGGGAAAGGTGGGCGAGGGGCCGGGGACGGCCAGGCGCGCGTGGGGTGCAGCCCGGCCCGGTCGAGGACGAAGACTCGCGAATTGGCGGTGCTGGCTCTTCCTGAAGGCCCCGCTGCGCTTCCGACCATGCCCACAGCCCCCCAAACGCAGAGGACCCCGGGGACCTCTGGGGTCGTCCCTTTTCCCTGTGTCCCGGTGTCCCCTTCTCGCAGCTGGGCCTCCAGGAGCGTCCCACACTGGAGGAAAGGGCTGGGGATGTCGCGGACGGCTGCTGGGAGCGGGCCTGAGAGACTCTGCAGCTCCATTTTACAGAGGAGGAAACTAAATCAGGAAGACGAATGACTTCCCAGGTGGAGACATTACGCGTTGTTAAAAGAATCATCAGTGCTCCAGGACAGGATGGTCAGGTTAACTAGACACCAACAGCAAAAAGTTCAATAGCGATAATGATTCAAGACTGCTGGATGAGCTACCAAGGAATGTCAAGGGCCAAGGTTTTGGGGGTTAACTGGGGATTGAACCCAGGGCCTGCCCACTGAGCTGCATTCCAACCCTTTTATTCATTCATTTATTTTTGAGACAAGGTCTCATCAAGTAGCTGAATTGACCAGGCTGGGCTCAAACTTGGGATCCTCCTGCATCAGCCTCCCAGAGTGCTCAGGGCTGAGTTGCAGGAAGGGTCTGCTGCTGGGGGGCTGCATGTAGACAGCCGGGGTAGGGCTGGAGGAGGGCGTCAGCACTCAAGGATGGGCAGTGTGGTGTGGGGAGTGCAGGGGACTTGTTTGGGAGAATTTGAGTGAGGAGCCCAAAAAGGTAGACTGAGGCCAGACTGTGAGGTACATCAGGGACTTGGACCTGATTCTCCAGGGAACAGGAAGACCTCGAACAAAGTCTGACCGCCGGCGCTGAGGGGATCCGAGCGCTCCTGTCTGCGCCTCGTGTGTCTTAGCATCTGCAGTGAAGCCCAAGGGTCCAGTCTGGCAAGGTCTCCCCGCGGGCCTGTGCCCTCCGTGGGCTGGGGAAGAGCGACTCCTCTCCAGGCCACCTGCCCCCCATCTCCATGCCATAGTCCCCCCTCCTCCAGCCCAAGATGTCATCCTGTCACCTAGGACAGGCTGGCCACCCGCGCTGCTGTTGGCTCTGTCCCTTCCTGCTGTTAAACTCAGTGAGTGGCTTCCTACTGCCACCTCATTGCCAGCCTCCAGCCCGCAGCACAGCTGAGCTCGGGGCAGGCGTCTGCCCAGGGCTGTGTCACATGGTACACAATGACGTCCTCCTTCCAGAAGTGCTCCTGACAGCTGCACCTGCCCTAACCTGCAGCCTCTGCATCCCCCATGTCCCTTCTCCCTGCTGCATTCCAGCATGAAGGAGCCGGATGTTGCAGCCAGGGCCGCTCAGAATTTTGCCTCCCACTACTACAAGAGACTTTGGACAGGTTGTGGGATTTCCTGAGTCTCTTTCCTTGCCTGAGAAATGGAATAGCACCAGCACTCAGGAGGCTGAGGCAGGAGGATCACTGTAAATTCAAGGCCAGCCTGGGCTACATAGCCAGACCCTGTCTTTTTTTTTTTTTGTACTGGGAATTGAACTCAGGGCCTTGCACTTGCCAGGCAGGCGCTTGTGCCACTGAGCTATATCTCTGGCCCTGGACCCTGTCTTTAGAAAACCACCACAAGTGTCTCGTAGAACCTCGGATTAGGATATCTAGGTGGATGGTAGTTTCTCTTGTCCCTCCAGGGCCCAGAGCCTTTCTGAGCACTCAGCATAGTTCTGAGCATGGAGTTGATACTCAGTATGTAACCGATGAGGAACTAAATGAATTGCTGTTAGATTTTCTTTAATGGAGTTCATGTCTCAGAGGGTTAAAGAAAATGTACCCTGTAGGTTTTCCAGGGACCTTTGAGATTTACAGAACATAAAATCAGAAAGGTCTGATCTCAGAACTGCTCTGGGAGTCGATAGGCTGATGCCAAGAGGGGAAGTTTAATGTATTCAGTTCTATTAAAAACACAAACAAAAGCTCCTCCATGTCTGGAACCCTGAGCCCTTTATCTTCTGGTCCTCACTGTCCCTTAGAGAAACAAAGAGGTGGATGAAAAGAGTCCAGCGCCAGGTGGGGCGTGGGTGGCCAGTGAGCTCAGTGGAACTGTGCCTGCTGCAATGCCACCCGCAGGAAGTGGCCGGCCACAGAGCTCAGCCCAGAGCCCGGAAGCCAGGAGACCGGGCATCTCGGGTCCAGGTGCACCTGTTACTAGCCTCAGCCATATTGGCACTTTGCTTTTTCTTTATTTTGTTTGTTTTTGTTTTTTTGAGACAGGGTCTCGCTATATAGCTCAGGCTGGACTTGAACTCACTGCTTAGACCAGGCTGGCTTCCAACTCATGGTGATCCTCCTGCCTCAGCCTCCCAAGTGCTGAAATTATAGGTGTGAGCTACCCAGCCTGGCAACATTGTCACTTTTCAAAGGTTCCCCCTGTGATGGATTGATAGTCCTCAAAAGAGCCCTGAGAGGGGGATCAGTCTAGACTTGGGGTGACAGGGTCTTGTCTGAGCTGGGCCAGCCGCCAACCCAGGCAGCATGGGAACCTTGGAGCAATGGGTACCAAGATCGCCCTTGCCAACCCCAGCACCGCGCACCCAGCTGCGTACCTGCAAATGACACACTCTTGCCTCCAGCAACCCTCTACGGGGGACTTTATTGCTCCCGTTTCACAGAGGAGCACAATGTCAGATTTGCTGGAGAGCATGTTGCTGGCTAGAAGCAGGACTCCTAGGATTCCGTTTCACATCTGTCTGAGCCCAAAACAGTGTCTAAGCCCGTGTGCGAAATCACCCTGAGAATCCCAACCGAAGCCCTGCGCGGCCCAGGTCTCAGGGGCCCAGCCGCCCTCCTGGGGACGTCAATGCCCAGGTCTAGAGGCACCGGAAGGACCTCGTATGCAGCGCAGGGCCGTCCCTGAAGGGCAGACGCGTCGTCATTCCACAGGGAGCACTGGCAAGTGTCGCAAATGGAGCAGCAGTCAGGCGAGCGGTCATCAGAGGCGGCTCCTGAGGATGTGCTCAGAGGGAGGAAGCTTGGAGAATTGGGAGGAGGAAAGCAGCTGGCTACTGGCAGGAAGCACTAAAGCCTTAGCCCAGGGACAGCTACCAGGGTCCCCTGCAGTACCTGAAGGTGTGTGGTCTGACCCCATCTCGGCTTCTGGTGGCTTAGCCTGGTCACTTCATCGCTGTAAGAAGGGAGAATTCTTTTAATTTTTATTTATTCATTTTTTATTTTCCCCCTAGGGCTGGACGTGGTGGTGCACACCTGTAATCCCACCACTCAGGAGGCTGAGGCAGGAGGATTGCAAGTTTAAAGCCAGCCTAGGCAACATAGTGAGACCCTGTCTCAAAATAAAAAGGGCTGAGAATGTAGTTTAGTGTTCCCTGGGTTCAATCCCCAGTATTGCAAGGAAAAAGAAAAAAAAAAAAGAAGAATAGAAATAGGAAGCAGAGCCAGACATGGTAGCACATGCCTGTAATCCCAGCACTCGAGAAGCTGAGGCAGGAGGATTGCCGTAAATTCGAGGCTGGTGAAAATTCCCAAGGAAGGGAGGCCCCTCCTCCCCACAGAGACCAGGCAGCTCACTATTTTAGTGCTACATCCTCAGCCCTTTGTTTTATTTTGATCCAAGGTCTCTCTTAGTCACTTGTCTAGGGTGGGGTCAATTTTAAGATCCTCCTGCCTCAGCCTCCCAGAGTGCTGGGATTACAGGCATGTGCCACCATGCCCAGCTAAGGCAGCTCATTTCTGCACCTCCAAAGATGAGCCAAAGATTAGGATTTCCTGCCTATGCTCCCTCCCTGGCTGTTTCAGTTCTGGCAGGAATTATACCAACTGCAAACGTGGTCCCCACCTCCGAGGACACATGAGCCAAATGTGCTGGGCCCTTGTCCACACTGCAGCCAGGAGGAAAAGGACAAGAGGAGGGAAAGGCCAGGGCAGAGGGGAGCTCAGCTCCCAGCATGGCTGCACTGAACTGAGAATCAGGAAATTGGGGCTCTTTTTTTCTCCTTTTCTTTCCCTTTTTTTTCTTTCTCTTTTTCTTTCTCTTTCTTTCTTTCTTTCTTTCTTCTTTATTTCTTTCTCACTCTCTTTCTTTCTTTCTTTCCTCTTCTTTTTGAGATGGGGTCTCATCTTGCCCACACTGGTTTTCAACTCCTGAGCTCCCAACAATTCTCCTGCCTCAGCCTCCCCAGTGGCTGGGAGCATGGGTGTGCGCCACAGTGCCCAGTCAGAACACCTGGGTTCTAGCTGGCTTACTTCCCTGGAACTGGAGGAGACCGAGGGGTAACTTAGTTAAAAAAAAAAAAAAACAAAACTATGTGGTGGCACACAATTATAATCTCATCTCCTAAGGAGGCCGAGGCAGGAGGATTGTTGGATCTCAGGAGTTCCAGACCAGCCTGGGCAATATAGGGAGACTTCAACTCAAAAAAACAAAAAATGAAAACCCAGGGCTTTCCAACTAAGCAACAGCCCCAGTCTTTGTTAAATTTTTTTTTAATTTTAAATTTTGAGACAGGGTCTCATTAGTTACCCAGGCTGGGCTTGAAGTGCAATAATCCTGCCTCAGCCTCCCAGAGTGCTGAGGCTGCTGAGGGCTCCGGTGAGGATGGGTGGTCAGGACCCAGGAACCCTTCCCTGATCTGTCTGTGGCTGGCTTAGCAGGAGGAGCCAGGGAGGGGGCAGCACGGGCCTAGGGAGAACAGGGCAAGATGGGTCCCCGCCCTGTGCCCAGGCACCAGGAGGCAGGAGACCCCAGTGCCCAGGAGGGGCCTCTGAGGAGTCCGGGAATCCCACTCACTCCCACCCTGGAGGCGGGAGGCACATCCGGAGGGGGCCAAGCTCCAGCAGCCCCAGATGTGGGGGTCTCTGCCTGGCCCCAGAGCTGTGCAGGGGCTGCTGGGTGTGGGGACCGAAGCTCATGCCAGCCTCCAGGCCTGAGCAGGGCACCTTCTGTACAAGGGCAAGTGTAGGCAGGACAGGCTCCAGGCAGCCCGTCTCTGGGTCTATGGAGACAGCCAGGCCTGTGCCTGCAGAGCAGGAGGGGACAGCAGTGCTCATCCGTGTCTCTCAGGGATCTGCGCCCCTCTTCAGCAGTCAGCCAGCTGCCCTTGGACTTGACCTCCACCCCACAGCTGCAGAGGTTGCAGCCCTGAGCATCAAATCTCAAAATGTGACCCAAATGGGCCCCAAAGCCCCTAATTGTCCCCACCTGGGTGGGAGGACCCCATGCTGTAAAGGACAAAGAGCTGTGCACAGACCCCTGATCTTGGCCTCCCCACATCCGTGGCCTGTGAGGCTGGTTCGGCAGAGTCAGGTTCTGGAAGGGTCCAGGCACCTCACCCTGCAGCTGGCAGCTGCTGCCCTTACCATACCGGGGCCCCAAAGGCCAGGCCTGGGCGCCTGGCCACAAGGTCCCCCCAGCCTCCTCTGAGCAGGGCAAGGGGAGATGGATGTTAATTTGTTCATCGTCACTAATTCGAAAAGGAGCATAAACAGCAGAGCCGCACAGTGCAGCTCTGCCGAGGGTGTCGTTCAGGCCCGATTATGTTATCATTACTGCGTTCGCTCTTTGTTCCCTCGGCATATTAATTGCAGAGCTGGCATTGTGGCAATTAACACAATTACGGGCTCTCTTTCTCTTCCGGTCGGCCACAAGCCATGTGCTTCCAGCCACGGATGGATGGGGAGAGGCTCTCGGGAGAGGATGCCCTCAGCCCCAGGTTGAACTGTGTCCCCCCAAATGTGCATGTGGCTGTCCTGACCCCCAGGATCTCAGGATGTGTGCGCCCTTGAAGACAGGATCTATGAGCCTGCGGGAGAGGCACCTTGCGTCCTTCCCTCTCGGCCTCTGGAGGAACCCGTCTGGCTGACACCAGGATTTCAGCGCTCAGCCTCCAGAGCCTTGGAACCAAAACCAGTCCATGGTTTGTGGTTGTTGTTTTTTTGCAGTACTGGGGATTGAACCCAGGGCCTTCTCACTGAGCTACACCCCCAGGCCTTTCTTTTATTTAGAGACAGGTTCTTGCTAAGTCACTATGTTTTCTAGGTTGGGTTTGAACTTGCAATCCTCCTGCCTCAGCCTCCCCCAGGATGCTGGAATTACAGACATGTGCCACTGTGACCAGCTCCAAAGACCCACTCCCATTCTATACTTACCACAATCCTGTGGAGTTTGGGGTTATCACCTATATTACATATGGGGAAACTGAGGCACAAGGAAGTCATACCACCCATAAGGAGCAGAGCTCAGGTCTGAACCAGTACTTATGATTTTACTACCGTGGCAGTTCTTATGATGTGGACCTCAGAATAGCTTAGAAGTCTCCAGAATCCTGAGACCAAATCAGACAGGGATAGGTCCCCAAGATGTGTGTCTAGACCTAGGCTTCCTCAGGCCCCTTACTGTACCCTGACTGTCCTGGGTGCATGCAGTGGGCAGCCTTACCCAGTCTGCTTCCCTCCTGTGGGGTGCCTGGCATCACAGGCAGGGCCACAGGACACCACAGTGCTACCCAAGGATGGCAAAACCAGGTCTACTTGGGAAAAAAGAAAACTCTGATCTTACTCTTAACAGGAGAGCCAAGGGTGGTGGCGCACGCCTGTAATCCCAGTCCTTGGGAGGCTGAGGCGGGAGGATCACCACAAGTTTAGACTAGCTTGGGCTATGTAGTGAGACCCTGTCTCCAAAAAGAAAAAAAAAAAAATCTGAGCAGGAAAGTCTGCTTCTCACCCAACTCTTCCCCTCCCCCAGCAGGCTGACAAGGGTTGGTGTTAGGGTGGGATTTCGCAGGCTTTGCGGTGCAGCCAGCACCAGCGTCCTGAAGTGGCCATCCCATCTCTGACCACACAACAGCCTTTCTTTTAGGAACCACAGCCACCCTCTGCCCTCCGTGTGGCCCTGGAGGGAAGGTCACTCCAGCAGCCTGCTATACCCTGGCTAGTCAGTGGGACTATGACTAAATCTCCAGCCACCGTGCCTGACCCACTGGTGGCATGTGACCCAACCCGGCCGATCATAGACTGCCTTCGGATTTCTCTGGGCCCTGAGAGAAAACAGGTTTCTGGGCACTGAGTTTGCTGGGAGCCCTGTTGGAGAGCAGGAGGAGGCTGTCTATGGTTGGGCTGATGAGGCCAGAAGGCAGACATGGAGAAAAAAGCAGAGATGGCCTGAAAGGGAGAGAGCGTCCAGGAAGCATCAAGCCCCAGTTCCAGGCCCCGGGGCCCTTGTTCTTGTGAGACTGGTGTAGTCCTTCGAGCTGCCCCCAGGGCCTCCCTAGCCTGTTGGAGTTGGGTTTCCATTGCCTGCAAACCAAAAAGCCTGGACCAGCTGAGTGTGGTGGCGTACACCTATAATCCCAGAATTTGGGAGACCGAGGCAGGAGGATTGCCACGACTTTGAGGATAGCCTAGGCCACACAGTGAGCCTGAACTATATTGAGACCCTGTTTCACCAATCCTAGTCCCCAAGCTCTGTTAGTAGCCCTGGATTTCTTCAGCAGCCAAGAGAGCCCAACAGGACAGGGGGCATGGGGCCCAGTATCCCCAAAACATCCCCAAGGGATGGACTAGTTGAGCAGAGAGGGCACTTCCTCTCTGGAGAGCTGATTTCCTTGTTGTCAACACAACTCTGGTATAAAAAACAGGATGACAGCACCTGTGGGCCACAGAGGGGTCAGCAGAGGAGCCATTCCGAGGTCAGGATTATTGGATTGCCAGGCGTGGTGGTGCACACCTGTAACCCCAGCACTCTAGGAGACTGAGACCAGGAGATCGAAAGTCCTTCCCGGACCTCTGAACAACTTAGGGAGACCCTGTCTCAAAAATTTAATAAAAGGGGTGAGGATATAGCTCAGTGTGAAGGGCCTGTGTTCGATCCCTAGTAATAATGATAAAAAAATACTATTCAGTCATTAATAAGGCTTTATTGAGAGCCCCCAACTGCCAGGTATGGAGGCCGCAGTGGAGAAGGAGCCAGGCAAAGACCCGGCAGCTCCTTTCTATTGGAAGGAGGGAGAGAGGGAGAGCAAAAGGCCTCGGGGACATTACAAAGCCCTGGTAAATCTCCACCCTAACGAGCCATCACTTCTGCCCACACTTCCTCGGGGAGAATACTTAGGGCCACAGTTAATTGGGGGGAAACTCAATCCCCCCATGTGCCTGGAGGTAGGCAGCTGGGTGCAAGTGGGGAACAGCACAGTGACTCCAAGGCCCCTTGGGGCTCAGGCACATGGAGTTACCAAGGTGACCTCACCTAGCTCCCTGCCCAGCGCTCCCCACCCACCAGCTAACGATTGGAGGCCCCTAATCTCCTAAACCTGGGCCTTCATCCTCTGGCGTCTGGAGGAGGGACAGTGCGAATCCCCTGGCTGCCACCTAGGACATAGGTGTGGGGCCCCACAGCCCCAGCCTGAGCTGGAGCTGCCCGGGGCTGGCAGTGACAGTGCCCAGCCAGCGGTGACAGTGCCAAGCCGGCTCCAGCGAGCCCAGACACCCTGTCTTGTCCCAACAAATCACCAACCCCAAGCCACTTCCTGGGTCCTCCAGCAGAAGCCAGGGCCAGCAGACCCACTGCCTCCCTGACCCCACCTCAAGCCCCAGGGCAGGGCTAGAGGAGGACAGCCCTGTGGGCAGGTGCAGGAGCTCTGGGGACAATGCCCCTCCCTGCGCATGCCGGGGCCAGCTGGGTCCATCTCTCCCTGCAACCTCAGCATCCAGGGGTCAGGGCGGGTCCCGCACCTCTGCCTGCTGGTCCAGCAGCACTGCAGGGCCTGCCTGAAGGCCTGGCAGGGGGCCAACTGGCATGGGCGGGGCTGGTCTACTCTCAAGGAGCCTAGGGAAGCTGGATGCCAGCCAGATGGCTCAGGGCTCAGAGGCAATGGAGAGAAGGCAGAGTCCAGGCTGCCCCTCCCAGGCATAGCCTCTAGCAGCCTCGCTCCTCTGATGGGACCAGGGGCCTGGCTCAGCCAGGAAAAGTACCCAGGCCATTGCGGCCGCAGCCTCCCCTGGGCTGCTGGGCCAACCCTGGAGACAAACCCCCGCAGGGGCAGGGTGCTGGCAGCCAGTGTGTGTCCCCCACATACTAAAGGGCTTCCTCAGGTTGGGGTCACAGTCTTTCTTTTTTTTCTTTCTTTCTCCCCACCCACTTCGGTACTGGGGATGAAACCCAGGGCCTTTGCACTGAGCTACACCCCCAGCCTATGTAAAATTTTTTTATTTTGAGACAGGGTCTCGTTAAATTGCTAAATTGCCCAGGGTGGGCTCAAATTTGCCATCCTCCTGCCTCAGCCTCCTAGAGTGCTGGGATTACAGGTGTGTGCCACCACGCGCAGTTTGGGGGCAGAGTTTTTCTGTGTGAACGCAGTCGTAGCCATAGAAAAGGCCTGGACCAGTTTGGACCAGTTTGGTGATGTGGGGACCCTGCAGTGTAGATGGACCTGTTGCCTGGCAGCCAGACCTGTCCCCACTGGATGCTCTCAGCTCGTTCCTCCAGGACCCGGCCCACTGCTCTGGCTCCTTTCACACAAGGACACGCAAGGATGTGCAGCCTACAGTAAAAAAAAAAAGGGGGTACTTTTACCCCATTATTTCTCCTCTTAGCTTGCTAAGTGTTCAGCCAAGGTGTGCCCCTGTCCTCCCTAAGCATGCTGGTGCCCAGGAGGCTCTGTCTTGCCAGGTGCCAGCAGCTCCCGCCACCACCGGCCTCGTGGGCACCGCCTGGAGGCCAGGCCAGGCCCCTGGGTGGGAAGATGCAGCCTCTGGGAGCTCTGAGGCTGGGAAGGGCCGTGGAGATGCCACCACCTGGGGCAATCTCAGCCTCCCACACAGCTGTCCCAGCCCCAAGCCACCTGGACCCAGAGGTCCCATGAGCTGGGCTTCTGGCCTAAAAGGGAGATCAGGGGTCCCCCAGCTCCCCGACATGGAGACAAAAAAAAGGCAGCACAGCAGACCTCACTCAATCTTGGGTTCTGAAATTTCCTCCAGACAGCACAGCCCTCTCAGGAAGGCCGCGCCCCCCCCCGTGTCCCCAAGCTGGCAAAACATGGTGGGTGGATGCAGGTGACACTGACAGGATGGGCCCCATGGTCATTTCCACCTTCACTTTAGGAAACAGAGGCTCAGAGACTGCAAGGGCCTCACCCTTGACACACAGCCAGTAACTGACAGGGCCTGGATTCAAACCCATGTCTCCGGTGCCCAGAGCCAGGACCCACCTCCTCCCGGAGCAGCCAACCTCGGGGTGAGTTCTGAGGCCCCCATAAGCCTCAGCACCCCATCTAGGAGGGGGTAGGTGCTGTGCCCTGGGGGCTGTGTTGGGGGGGTGCTCAGGCGCTGACTTCCTCTCCTCCTCCTCCTCCTCCTCCTCCTCCTGCTCGCTCTGGAACAGAGTCGGCTGCAGCGGGAAGGAACCACTGGTTCTGAAGGTTTTTTTTTTAACCACTTGATCACGATCAAGGATTTAATTTTATCCCCTTCCCCGCCTGGCTGTGATTCTATTTGGAGTCTGAGCACAGGCGGCAGGAGGGTCCCTGGAGCTCCCGCCCCTGGCGCTGCCCACTCCCTGCCTGCCCGCTCAGCCCGAACAGAACAGCGTCCATCTCGGGGACCCTTGCGGCTCCCTGGGGTTGGGGAAGGCTGAGGACCTGCTCCAGTTAACACCCTTCCCCCACATGCGGCTTAGGGGACAGAGGCTCTGAGGGGGCGGCGGGAGGTGGCTTGGCCGGTGGCCACCAAGGGATCATCTCGGCTCTGCCGTGCTCATCAGAAAGTGTTTAGCAAGGGCCCAATGGAAACTGGGCTGGGCCCCGCCCCAGCCTTAGCTGCAGACAAGTACTTGTGAGGACTTAAGTGAAGAGAGGGTAGGGCAGAGGGACACAGCCATTGTATGTCCTGGCCACCTGGGTCTCCATGCTCATGCTTGCTGCTTAGCGGCCTCCAGGGTTCTCACAGTGAACCATGGCGTCTCCCCTGCTATAGTGATGTGGACATAAAGATGGATATGGTGGGCATGGATACCCTAAATCTAAATTTATTCATATATTTTTTGAGACAAGGTCTCACTTTGGGGTTCAGGATGGCCTCGAGTTTACTATGTAGCCCAGGCTGGCCTAAAACGCGAAGGGATCCTTCTGCCTCTGCCTCCCAAGTCTAATCTATATTTCCAGTGGAAGAGGAATTTCCAGAAAAAACAGCACAGCCTGGAGGTGCACTGCCACAGCTGCACAGTAAAGGGTACAGCTGGTGGGTCAGGGTGGACACTCAGTGGCCACCAGGGGTGGCCTAGGGATAGGACATGCTCACCCTGCTCATTGCTGGGGACGGCGTGGGCAAAGTGCTACACGCCTGCACACAGGAGCATCCAGAAACCAAGCTGGGTTAGCAAGACTGGGACAAGGGAGACACCCGTTGTCTTAGTCTGCTTTCTGCTGCTATCACAAAATACCCGAGACTGGGAAGTTTATGAAGACGAGTTTATTTCGCCACAGTTCTGGAGGCTGCGAAAACCAGGGTGTGGTGCCGGTGTCTGGGGAGGTAACTTGCTGCTTGGTAACAAGGCACAGGCTTCCTCCAGTGGGGGGAGCAAGTGTGCCAGCCCAGGCCCCTCTTCGTTTTATTCATTTACTCTTTGTGCTGGGGGTGGAACCCAAGGCCTTCACATGGAACTATATCCCCAGCTCTTTCTCATTTTTTAATTTTGAGAAATAGTCTAAATGGCCCAGGTTGGACTTGAACTTCTGATTCTCTTGCCTCAGCCTCCTGAGCCACTAGGATTATGCACTACCACGCCCAGCTCTCTTCTTCTCCTCCCCTCCCCATTCCCCTCCCCCTTTAAAAAAATTTTTTTTGGTACTCAGGATTGGACCCATAGCCATCAGACTGAGCTTCATCCCTAGCAAAAAAAAAATTTTTTTTGAGACAGGGTCTCCCTAAGTCACTAAGTTGTCCAGGATAGTGATCTTCCTGCCTCATCCCAGCTCTCTTCCTCTTCTTATAAAATCAACGCATCACATGACCTCCACCCTCACACCCGCATCTAACCCTCAAGACCTCTCAAAGGCCCCTCCAAGTGCCACTGACATGTGAATTTGGGGATTATGTTTCCAACACGTGAACTTTTGGGGTCCCTCATGGGTCAGGAAGGGGGAACTCCTAGAAGCTCTGGGGCTGTGCAGGGCAGGGTGGGGCTCCCACAAGTGTGCAAACAGGGGAGGCCACCTGTCATAGGTACTCCTCCTCCCCTTCCCTGGGGACCAGGAAGAGGCCCAGGCAGGGCTGGGAGCAGCCGGCTCACCTGACTTCCTGCCCAGCAGGACTGGCACTGGTGGCCCCCGTGAGGAGACAGTTCAGTGTCCAGGAGAAAAAGAAGGTGACGCTGGCTGACATCCAAAAGGCATCGATTTCCTGCCCTGGTCCTCTGAGGCCTCTCTTTAATCAGGACCAGCTGCACCCCAGCTCCTAGAGACCTGGAGTCTCCCTCCCAGAACACCCAGTTCTTTCAGGGGACAGCAGGCAGAGGCCGGCATTTTCTAACCTCAGCCCAGGTTTCCTGGGCGCAGCTCCTCCTTGGGAGAGGGGTGGCAGCCCTGCGCCACTGGGAGAGAAAGAGAGGACACGGGCCCACATGTGAGGGCCCTCAGAGCTGCCCACTCCGGAAGTCGGCTCCTGGCCCCACCAGCCGGACCAGGTGCCACAGAGAGGATCAGTTTCCCCAAGACAAAGGACTCTGTTCCAAGCTGGGAGCAGCCTGGATGTTCACCTGTCGGAAGAAGAAGCGCTGCATTCATCCCTGTCTGCTCTCCATGGGGCAGGGGCTGGACACAGGCACAGGGCGTTCTGGTCCCCACCTGTCCCGGCCGCCCTCAGCCCCTCGCCTGCCTCACAGTCCTCAGTCCCACTCCTCCCCTCACGGTGGTGACCAGCCACTCCCTGGCACCAGGAGGGTCGACCCAAGAAAGCCACCCACTGCCCCAGGTGCCCTTCACCTGTTCAGGAGCCCTGGCCCCTCCTATGTGGCCTGCTTCCTGTTACAGACCCAGCAGGTGGACAGCCCCGGGCCACTCGGCCCAGCTCTGCTGGGGGCTGGGGAGCCAGGACTACAGCCAGCCGGTCCCTCTGCAGGACGACAGGGCTGGCAGAACACTGCAGAGGGGCGGAGTCTGCACAGAATTTACCTAGCATGGGCCCGTGAACGTACATCTGTATGTAATTTTTGGCTAACACAGCTTTTATTTGCTGTGCTTTTTTCTTTTTTTGCTTTTTTCTTTTTTTTGTGGGGGTGGGACCCGGAATCAAACTCAGGAACTCGTGCTTGCCAGGCAGGCACTGTGCTGCTGAGCTATCTCCCCAGCCCCTTGCTGTGCTTTTCCTGAGACAAGATCTTGGTATTCAGCTCAGGCTGACCTTGAACTCACTATGTGGAAGGCTGGCCTCCAACTCCTGGTGCTTAACAGGGTGTACCACCGCATCTGTCTATTTTTGTCTTTCTTGCAACGACTACAAATTCCTTTCTGGACCAGAAAGTTACAGAGAAAGTATAAGTATGAATATACATTACTTGAAGACAGAATAGACTCTCAGTAGAGATGATGAGCTCCCAGCCCCAGAAGGTATTCAAGCCAAGGCTGGACAAGCCCATTCCAGAGATGTTCTGGAGGGGATTCCTGCATCTGGCCTCTGTGTGGGCTGCTGGGCCAAATTTTTTTTTTTTTTTTTTTTTTTTTTAAGAGACAAGGTCTCGCTATGTATCCCAGGCTGACCTCGAACTTGTGGTAACCCTCCTGCTTCGGCCTCCAGAGTGCTGGGATTACAGCCATGCACCACCACGCCCGGCTTGGGCCAATTATTATGTCTTCTAACACCAAGATAGATAGATGGATAGATAGGAAGAATGAATTTTTTTTTGGACAGGGTCTGGCTATGTTGTCCAGGCTGGCCTTGAACTCCTGGCTCAAGTGACCCTCCCGCCTCAGCCTCCGAGTGCTGGGACCACAGGCACCCAGCTTGACCCCGAGGCTTGAGGATCTGATTGCCAGCCAGGCCTATATTCTGAAAACTCAAGAGCATCTAGACCTGGGGAAAGTTTTTGGAATGGAAACAGCGGCAGTGCGTCCATTGTAAACAGGGTGGGGAAGAGACCTAAAATGGGATTCAAAAGAGTGGAAATGAAAATTTCTGCAAAATGCTTCCAAAGCGAAAATTCCTGAATGAGAAATGATCTCAGCTTCTAAACCAGAACACACAGCTGAATGTCAATGAACTCTCCACCTGCGGGGTGACGGGAGGGACAGGTGTTCTGTGTGGACTTCTGCGGGGTCGGGGGGTGCTTAGCGTTTGTCCACGAAGGGCAGGGTGCCCGGAAGATCGCCTGCCTCAGTACCGCCGCGGGATCACCCTGAATCTCCGCGGTCAGGAGGGGCGCTCTTCCGGAGGATGTGAGGTGCTGGCCAGACCCGCAAACCCCTCCAGCCCAAGCTCCAGTCCATGCCACAGACTGTCACCAAACTTGGTGCCGGCAGCTGTCCCTTGTCCCCGTGCCTCCCTGGGGAAGGACCCTGTGTGCTTCCGGGGCTCCCCAGAGCCCCGACTTTCAGGGAGAAACCAGCTCAGCTCACCCACTAAGCTAAGAAAACTCCACATCGTCCCTCTTCTCTCCAGTAGACACACTTTCAGTTGAGATGTGCAGCCATGGCAACGCCTGGACTTTGCTTCTTCAGAAGGTGACCCAGGCTAGGGCTGTCACTGTTAGAAGAAAAGTAAGGCCCAGGACTGTGACAAGGACAAGCTGGGCAGAGAACACACTGCCCTGGATGGGGGACAGGGACAGAGAGAAGGGGTGGCCAGCAATGCCTGATTCCAGATGCTATGACCTGGGGGATGGGGAGCCTGAGAGTCCCACCTGTCCCCATGGGCTCAGCAGGAGCTCTGGGCCACAGAGCTGAGTGTGAGTGAGCGTGTGTGCAGCACACGTGTGCACACTCACACCGCAGCACCTGCCCGCACACGCTGCTCCTCCCGGGGGAAGGCATCTCTCCTCGGTCCTGCTTCCCTGGGATCAACGGCCTTTGCAGGCTCCTGTCAGCTGGCAGGGTCAGAGGCCTATGTGCAGTGCATACTCAAGTCCTCCTGCTGGGACAAGGCTGATGGACGAACCCTCCATGACAGAGGGACGCCTCAGGGCTCGGGCTAAGGACACACTGAGCTCCTGGATACTCCACGACATGCAAGAGCCCCTAGTCCTGAGAAGGGGACAATGCTCCGTGAACCCAGGACAGGAGAGGGACGTCTGCCACCTACCATCTTTCTCCAGGCTCCTGGGGAAGCAGTGGGGTGGAGGATGTGGGGTCCCCACCCCAGCACTCTTCTGAAATGTGACTCTGAGGACCAACCAGGTAGGACCTGCTCAGGGATGGCCCAGCCAGCCAGCCAGCCTTCCAGGTGGGCACTTCGTAAATAAATAATGATGCTGTCCCTTCCAGGTGAGGCCGAGACAGGCAGTACAGCAGGGGCCGGGGCTTGGGTGGGAGGCCGAGTGTGAGGCCCTGGGGCGGCTGGCTGGGCAGGTCAGGGCTCTCGTGTGGGTGCCAGATCTGGGGTCTCGTGGGGCTCCCAGCTGGGAGCAGCAACTTTCCTCTCCAGAAGGAGCCCAAGACCAGGGCTCAGGAAGCGGGGCAGGAAGGGTGGCAGAGGGGAGAGAACTGCCCTGGTGTCCAGAACAGTGTCTCACTGGGGGACACAGGCTGGTGCCAACTCATGGCAGTGATGACCATAATCCTGGTCACCTCTAAACTCTGGACTGTGAGTGCAGAACAACAGAGCTCCTTGGGGACTCTCTTGTCCAGCTGGGAACTCTGCCTGGGGCCCCTGTGGTCTGCTCGCTGGTGCAGCAGGGGTGGTCATTAAGGCGAACGTGATGGGCACGTGGACCCAGGCCTGGAGCAAGCAGAGTGGCAGCAATTCCATGGCAACGGGGTCATGGGCGGGCGATAGGACCCCAGACACATGCACCAAATCTCCATCAGGTTCAAACACAGACCCAACATGTGAAGGCGGCAGCAAGCTCCTTGTGTAATAAATATTGCAAAGCGCATTTGATTGCTTTTTTTTTCAAGTCAAATATAACAACCAATGTCCCAGACCCTGTTTTCTGCATTCAGCATAGTGAAGCTGTTGGTATCAGCAGAACACCTGCAGCTAATCACAGACAAGACCCTGTCCCGCCAGCCAGCCAATCACCATCCTTTTCCAGTTTAAGCAGCCAATCGGGCCTCTTCACATTCCTAAAAAATGACCTAAATAAAGCACCAGAGCTCGGATAACTTCCTGGGAAGCCAGATACCGAGGCGCAAATTTTTAAAAAAATAAAAGAGTCAGAAATAAAAATAAAAGGTTTCCGTTGGTCAAGATTTAAAAATAAAAAGATTTCTTCCTGTAGCCAATCATGAGTCCATCCTTTTAAGCCAACTGTAAACGCACTGCTGGTGTCCCCTGGGGTATCAGCCCTGCTTCGTGGCCAGGCTGGGGGGGAGGGGCGGGGACAGAGAGGAGGGAGAAGGGACGGTGGTCGCTGCCACTCGGTGGGAGCCACACAGACCGTCTGGCCCTCGACAGCTTCCGGGGTGTCCCAAGGGGCTCACAGCGGCTACTGCCTCCGGTCCTCCGTCTCTGACCTGGAGAAGGCCATCACCACGTCCTCTGCACCTGCAGACGGGGGATAAGAGTCACTGATAGGCAGCCGGGACAAAGTGGGGAGGCTGCAGGCCCTCACCACACCTCTGTGCCACCCACCGCCCCCTGCATCAGGGCTGGAAGAAGCCACCTCTCCTCTGGTCTTCCTTGTAGCCTGGTGGGGGGGACACAGCTTGTGACCCCCATAGGGCTGCAGGGGGAGGTTCAGAGGCCACCTCAAGGCTACATGGCGGGAAGTGGTTGGACCAGGACTCAGGGCTTCAGCGCTGGAACAGGGATCCACTCCGCCCAGATCCCACGCTCCAGGTTTACCAAAGCCCAGGGCCCTTGGAACCTCCTCTCTCTCCTGTCTCAGCTGACTCTGCGGAGGATTTTGCCCTTGGTTTTTCACAGCCACTCCTCTCTGCAACAGCTTGTCCTCTGCCCAAACCCAAACACCTGTTCCAGAGTGTGGCCGGGCCCCCCCAGCCTGCTGGCAGCCAGGCTCCCAAGACAGACAATGTTCTCGATCCTTATTAGAATTTGTCTTAATCCAGAGTTGGAGATGCCGGTCCAAGCACTCATGCAATCGCTGCCTTTGTCTTATTTCCATAAGACAGGCCCTGACACACAGCCAAGAGAGGCAGTGGGAGGAGGAAGGAGCTGGAAAGGCTAAGCTGCCCCCACCCAGAATGAGCCGCAGGGAAGGCAGGGCAGGCCATGGCAAGTGAGCCACTCCACCTCCCGCCCTGCATCTTTTTCTAAAGGGTGGTTCTTTTTTTTTTTTTTTGGTAGTGGGAATTGAACTCAGGACCTCATGCTTGCCAGGCAGGCACTGCTCCACTGAGCTACATCCCCGGCCCTCAAGGGTGGTTCCATGTCATGCCCCGACAGTAACATCTGCCCCCGGCCTTCTGAACAAACTTCTCACCTGCGCTACAGGAGGAATGCTCCGGGCAGGAAAGGCTGCCCATGGGTGGGCTGGTGTGGATGGTGCCCAGTGGGGCTGGAAATGGCACAGTACAGGGGAATCCTTTTTGGGGTGGTGCTGAAGGGGGGGGTCTGAGCCCAGTTTATGACGTCACAGAGCCACATCTTCATCTGGCAAGGCAGCAGGGTAGTGCCAAGGGGACTCAGCTGTCACCCACCTACCCCGCCTTCATGGGATTTTCCGGCACAACTATTCCTGAAAAGAAAACGAGGCTTCTGGGAAGGACCTTGAGTCCTCTGGCTTCCTAGGAGGCCCCGTGTTGAGAAGCCCTACAAATACTCCCTGTCTTCTTGGGAACATTCTGTTCTCGCCCAGGCCGGGACCACGCAGCAGCGCTGCAGGCGGCATCGTCCTGGCAACGCAGACTCCAATTACATCACGAGCGGGCGTCGCTGAGCCACTCACCTAACAGATGCCACCTCCCCCAGGGGCTGCCTTCCTCCTGGCACAAGGCTGAGGAGGAGACACAGCGATGGGGCGGTGTCAGCAAAAGATGCCTTGGTGACAGTCACTAGTGGCACCCACTCGCTTCCTTCCTCGATGCTTTACGGGCTTTCTTTCGGGGACCTTGGGGTTCTGCCGCAGGCACGGAAATAGCATGGATGCCCTGGAGGGAGCAGAGCAGCAGGGGGAACCCCCCAGGGCCAGAATTCAGGTTCCTCAGGTGTCCTGCCCTGGAGGGAGGTGGGGAAGTCATCCTCTCAAGGTCAAACAGGGACTTTGATGACTACTTAACAAGACAGGATAGCAAAAGCTTTGCAGGAGTCCCTGACCCCCTAGTCTCCCACCAGCCCCTGGGGCAGGAAGGGCCCAGCCCTAGCCTGGTGCTGACCCAAGGGACTCACTGTTTCTAGCTCCACCCCAGGAAGCCTTCCTCTAGGGACAGACAGGCCACCGCCCCCTCCAGAGCACTCCCATACCCAGGCTTTTTTTTTTTTTTTTTTTTTTTTTGAGATATAGTCTCACTATGTAGCTCAGGCTGGCCTTGAACTCACTGTGTAGTCCAGGCTGGCCTTGAACTTGTGGTGATTCTCCTGCTTCAGTCTCCCGAGTGCTGGGGTTATAGGTGTGCACCACCACCACACTCAGCTTTTCTTTTTTTGAGATGAGGTTCTGAGTAGCTGGGACTACAGTGTGCATCACCACGCCTGGTTCACTTTCACTATTTCCATTCAATATTGTTGTTTTGTTCTGTTTTGCAGTGCTGGGGATGGAACCCAGGGCCTCACACACCCTAGGCAAGTGCTCACCACTGAGCTACATCCTCAGTCCTAACACGGCTTTGGAAGGTCACTGCTGGGCAGTTACGCAAAAAAAGAAGTAATTGGCATCCAGAGTAGAAAGGAAGCAGTAAAAATATCTGTACTCGTAGAAGACATGATCTTGTATGTAGAAAATTCTAACCAATCTGCTAAAGAAGTACAGTATTAAAACTCCTAAGTTAGGTCCGGTGAGATGGCTCAGTGGCGTAAGCGCCTGCCTGGCAAGCGCAAGGGCCTGAGTTCGACTCCCGGAACCCACATACAAAAAAAGGGCTGGTGATATCGCTCAGCGGCACAGGCGCCTGCTGGTGCGCGAGGTCCTGAGGTCGAACCTGGTACCCACCAAAAAAAAAAAAAAAAAAAAACCTCCTAACTTAAAGTTGCAACATACAAAACTCAATTGTGTTTCTATACATTAGCAAAGAAAAATCTGAAAATGAAATTAAGGCAGTAATTCCACCTGCATTAGCATTAATAATGAAACACTTAGGAATGTATTTAACAAAGTGCAAAATTTGCACTCTGAAAAGTATAAAACATTATTGAAAGAAATTCAACCCAATCCCTTCAAAATCCTAGATGTGCTTTTTTGTAGAAATTGATAAATTGACCCTAAAATTTGTATGGAAATGAGGGACCCAAAATAACCAAAATGTCCTTGAAACTGAAAGACAGACTCACATTTCCTGGTTTCAAAACATATCACAAAGACAGGTGGGCCTGGGGCAGCACCAACAAGGAAGTTGGAGGCGTGAGGTGGGGTTCAGAAAGAAACCCCCGTTTAGGGTTAGCTATTTTTGACAAGAACACCAAGACAGCAAGCGGGGAAAGACCTGAAGAGATGGTGCTGGGACAATGGGGCACTCACAGGGAAAACATGACACCGAAGCCTCCCCTGGCACCAAATACCAAAATCGGCTCAAAATGGATCAATGATCTCAATACAAGAGGCAAAGCTACAAAAATCTTAGAAGAAAGCACAGGACTTAATCTTCATGACTATCATGGCCCCCAGCTGAGCGCACTGTGGGGAGATGCCCAATAGCCAGATGTGGGTGACAAATGCCTATAATCACAGAATTCTGGGAGGCTGAGGCAGGAGGATCTCAAGTTTGAGCCCAGCCTAGACAGGAATCTGGAGTTCAGCAGGATGAAGCAACTGGGTGACTCACAGCAGGAGGAGGACCTGGAACAAGACCCAGACCCAGTTCCACACCTTCAATGCTGCCGGGGACTGGGCTATGCCTTCCCTGGGGAAGGGAAATGACTGACCTGCCTGACAGTCCTGTGGAATGTGAAGCCTCATCAGGCCTCCTGGCAGAGACTGGACCAATCCATCTGTCACTATCAGCATGGAACCGAGGCCCAGGATTTCAAAACATCACCAAGCACCCCAGCACTCTGGCAGGCTGAGGCAGGAGGGTCAAAAGTTCAAACCCAGTCTGGGCAACTTAGTCATTTAGTGAGACCCTGTCTCAAAATTAAACAAAAGGGCTGGGGATGTAGCTCAGTGCAAAGGCCCTGGCCCTGGCCCTGATCCCTATTACTAAAAACAAATCACCAAAGCAGCCAGGGATGCCTTGTAGAAAATTTAGCACAGGACTGAGAGAGCAGCCCGGGGCAGCCCTGCCCCTGATCCCCTGCCCCATGGCTCGGCCACCTGGACAGCAGGGCTTTCTGAGCCAGGAAGGGCACCCGACGGGCCGCCCATCCCACACCCGATGCCAGCTCTACCCCTTGAATACAGCCAGTCAATGACGGGGGAGGAAAATGCCAACTATGCAGGGGCTCAGCGAGGGGAGCTGGCGCGGCGCGGGCGGCACACAATGGGGCCGCTGGTCTGTGCTGCACGGGACGAGCCCGAAGCCTTCGCACTGGCGGCTTCAGAGGCTGCGTCACACGCACGAGCGGTGTGGTTTGGAGAGCGGGCCCAAGTCTGCGGGGCCCTCTGGGTGTCTGAGGCTCAGAGCTCAAGTGCTACATCACTGGAGGAAAAAAAAGAGGGAAGTGGGCATGGTGGCACATGCCTGTGATGTCAGCACTCGGGAGGCTGAGGCAGGAGGATCGCTGTAAGTTCCAAGGCCAGCCTGAACTACAATGCTAGACCCTGTCTCAAAAAGTGGAAAAGGAGGGGGCCGGTGAGATGGCTCAGCGGCTTAAGCGCCTGCCCGGCAAGCGCGAGGGCCCGAGTTCGACTCCCGGAACCCACATACGAAAAAGGGGCCAGTGATATCGCTCAGTGGCATGGGTGCCTGCTGGCGCGCGAGGTCCTGAGGTCGACTCCCCGGTACCCACAAAAAAAAAAAAAAAAAAAAAAAAAAGTGGAAAAGGATAGCTCAGTGGCATAAGCGCCTGCCTGGCAAGCGCGAGGTCCTGAGTTCAACCCCCGGTACCCACAAAAAAAAAAAAAAAAAAAGCAAAAGGAAAAGGAGCCGGGGGTTCCAGTAGTGGCATTGGCCGTGGGTGGGTGCCCACATGACCTGGTTTGGAGCCAAGAGGGCCTCTGAGCCCAACCACATGCCCCTGCTTGGCCACCCAAAGTCCTCACTCCTCTGGCTGGAGCGTCCCAGGACTGTTCCAGTGCGGGACATTCCGGGCAAGCAAGCCCACGGCCGCACGCCTGTCTCGGGGGTTCCGGAAGGCTCCGAAGCCCGGGCTCCGCACCCCCGGCCGACGGAAGGAAACCACTTGGCCTGCTCCGCGGGTTCAGCCACCAGGGTGGGGAGCTGACTTTGGCCGAGTGCGTCCCAGGCAGGCCCAGGCTCAGCGCTGACCATGCTGGGAGCCAACACCACTCGCTCCGTGGCGCCCCGCTGTCCCTTGCCAGGTGCTCTGGGCCCCCCCAACTGCTGCAGCATCGTTCTGAGCGCCATGGGATCCTGCCATCTGCCACCCACTGCAGCAACGGCCCTGCCACCAGCTCTGGGGAACAGCTGCCTGGAAAAACAGGTCCCAGCCGGTCCTTGATGGGCAGGGCTGGTCGCCACCCCACACCGGATCCTCCCAGTGGACCCAACACCCACTGGGCAGCAGGCACTGTTTCCAGCAGCGCAGAGCCGAGATCGGGTGCTCTACATCTCAGCTCCGACCTCCTCCCAGGTCCCGGGGGATGGCTTTTACCCAGAGGCAGCACGACACTTCGGTTGCTAAGGGAACAGCGGCCACCGATTCACCACAGTCTCAGCAGTGGTGCGAGGCTCAGCGGTGCACACTGGGCCCCAGGCTGACAGCCACTGTCCCAAGCACACCAGCCGCAGAGGGACGCCGAGCTGGCTCCCGAACAGGCCTGGGCCTCCTGCACACGGTGACTTGGGCTCCCTTGGTCCCATGGCTACGAAAGCCCAGAAACATGGGCCTGGGCCCAGGGTGCCAAATGCTTGTTTATCCATGGGAATCCAGCCTCGGTTTATTCATCTGTGAAATGTCATGACCAGCATCTATGCCAGTGATCTAATTTGCTGCAGCATAGTGTGTCATAAGCGACGTGTCTCCTGTCACCCACACCCTCTCCGTGGTCTGTGCTCCCACACAAGGGCTCTTTCTCCCCACACATCTGTTTCCCCAAACACAAGCTCTCCCAGACCAGAGAGCATGATGGGACAGACCTGGGGCATGTGGACCCTCCCAGGGGTCATCATCTAAAGTGCCGGCGTTTTCTCAAATTTCAGATCCTGGGTATCAGAACCACTTTGGGGGCTTTTTTGCTTTTGGAGATGGGGTCTTGCTATGTTGTCTAAATTAGACTTGAACTTTTTTTTTTTTTTTTTGGTACTGGGAATCAAACTCAGGGCCTTGTGCTTGCCAGGCAGGCACTGTGCCACTGAGCTACATCCCTGGCCCTGGCCTTGAACTTTTGAGTTCAAGCAATCCTCCTGCCTCAGCTTCCCAAGTACCTGAGATTACAGGTGCTAACTATCTCACCTGCTTTGGTTGTTTAAAATGCAGATTTACACAGGTGAGGTGGCTCATGCCTATAATTCCAGCACTCTGGAGGCTGAGGCGGGAGAATCACCAGGAGTTCAAGACCAGACAGGGCTACGTAGTGAGTTCAACACCAGCCTGAACTACCTAGTGAGACACTGTCTCAAAAATAAATAGGGGGGGGCCGGTGAGATGGCTCAGCGGCTTAAGCGCCTGCCCGGCAAGCGCGAGGGCCCGAGTTCGACTCCCGGATCCCACATACGACAAAGGGGCCGGTGATATCGCTCAGCGGCACGGGCGCCTACTGGCGCCCGAGGTCCTGAGGTCGACCCCCCGGTTCCCACAAAAAAAAATAAATAAATAAAATAAATAAATAAATAGGGGACTAGGGGTATAGCTCAGCAGCATGGTGCCTGGCTGGCAAGTGCAATGTCCCGAGTTCGATTCCTGGTTCCAAAAACAAAAACCCAAAAAACAAAAACAAAAATAAAATGCAGATTTCAAGGCTCACTTGGCAGGCATTCTGATTGAGTGTGGACTGGGCAGGACACGGGGTCTACGTTTTAAACACATGCCTGGTGACTCTGGTGTGGTGGTCCGTGGAGACCCCGAAGCCACAGGCTGTCCTTGACTTCCGCCCCCAGCCCTCAGCTGTCCACTCTCCTCGCCCAACACCTGAGAGAGGTGCTGGGCTCAGGTGTAGCTCAGCGGTACAGTGCCCGCCTGGAGCGTGTGAGGCCCTGGATCCATCCCCAGGGAAGGGAGGGAGGAGAAAGAGGGAGGGCGGAAGAAGAAAAAGGAGGAGGAGGAGGGAGATCTGTCCCCATGCCCAGCCTACTCTTCCAGGTGGCCTCTCAGACTCCCTGCCCCATCCTTGCCCACGCCCACAATCCTTCCATCTGCCCCCTCCTGGCACTGTGCCCACGGCCTCCTGGACACCCACGGACACCTCTGCTCCATGCACCCGCCTGCCGCCTCCTGCCCGGCTGTCAGCTGCTCAGACCAGGAGCTGCGCTGCCTACTGTCCCCACTCACCACCTCCACCCCTTCATCACAGGGTCAGTCTCAGATGTCCACGTCACTATCACCTGATATCCCTGGAACCTTCCTCCCTCGCTGGCTCATGGATCACGACCCCCTCATTCCCCCTATTCCCTGCCTGGGCCAGCAGTGACTCACTGGGAGCTCGGGATAAACCCGGGCAGAGCTGTCTGCCTCTCCTGCCACCCAGGCTAGGGACGCCCAGGGAGAGCACAGCCTCCCCCAGCCTGCAGCGCCCTCTCCTGTCCGTCTACGCCGCACTTTTCCAGTGCGTTCCAGGCCCGGTGCAGGCAGCGCCTTTCCCTGTGGCTGCCTGGGTGGCTTCTCCCTCAGAACCCAAGGCCTGTGCTCGCCTGCCCCGTGTCTGTCTGCCCTGTGCGGAGCTCATGGTGACAGTGGCTGACAGGATGAAACCGGCCCCTCAGGTTGGGGGCCACTGTTCTTGGGGAGCCAGCAGGTGAGGGTCTGCGAGGGACTCCAAGGCTTGTGGGCTTTTCTTCTTGGACCTAAACAGCAGCACTGGCACACCGGTGACAAGGGTCACGCTGGGTGACAAGGGTCAGGGTGGCCCTCGGTAGAGCCAGGACCAGAGTGCTGACTCTGCAGCTCGCCCTCAGCACATCCTTGCTCCTCCTTGGGGTGCTTTCCTCCTCTCAGTGACACAAGCCCCACACCAAACCCTTGCTGGCTTCTGCCTGGCTCCTGCTGTTAATAGGTCACAGGTAATTCTCTCCGAAGTGGTAATTAAGGCTGGAAAGAATGGCTCCCAGCCCTATGCTGGATTCTCCCGGGTCCGACTGTGACTTCAGCGCAGAGCCTGCTCCTGCCTGGGCCTCCGGGAGAAGCTGGGAAGCCACGGGGAGGGGGGAGGAGACCCAGAAACCCTGCCGTGGGGAAGCCACGCAGAGCCACACACACTGGCCACAGCACTCCCACGGGGTGGCAACAGCTCCAGAGCTGGAACCCGGCTCCCACCCAGCCAGGAGGGTTGGAGAAGGCTTCCTGCTGGAAGTGAAGGGACAGAGTGGGGAAGGCAGCAGCACCGGGTCCACCAAACTCTCCACCGGCTGCAGGGCAGAGACTGGCTGCTCCCCCCGGGGGTGCCGCAGTCAACCAGGAGGTGCTGGGCAGGGTGCTGCTGGTCTGCCCGCGAGCACAGCTCCTCTAACAAGCTCCCAGTGTAGCTTGGAAACCTGTTCCGGGCTCTCTGGCAGCAAACCCCGAACCAGCAGCCTCAGCTTCTGGAGGGGAAGCCACCAGGGCCTGAGCCAGCCCACTGGCTGCACAGCAGGGGGACTGTCCCAGGTCTCCTGGAGACAGGATGACTGGACAGAGGCTATGAGAGGCCTGGGACTCACTGCTACCATACAGCTCCCAGGGGCAAGAAGGGCTAACATATGCCTGTAATCCCAGCACTTGGGAGGCTGAAGCAGGAGGATCGCTGTGACTTTGAGGCCACCCTGGGCTACACAGCAAGACCTTCTCTTAAAAAAAAAATAGAGAAAAAGAAAAAGTGGGTGCAGTGCGTAGTCACCCTGGATGGATCTTGGATTAAGTCCTGAGGATTTCTACAGCAGATGTCTGCCACACCCAGGGCCCACAATGACTGCTCAGGGGTCCTCTCTGAGCAGGTTTTTCACTTCAGTGTGGCCCCGGGACAGCACTAAGGTCACAGGGCTACCGTGAGGACTCACAGGGTAACCCTGGGTGTTACCCAGTGCCCTGCAGGAGGGTTTTACCAAATGCGACAGGAAGGGGCTGGTCAATGAATTGCAGTACAGCCAAAGGTGCTTATTCTGCAACCGCGAAAACATTTTCTTGGAAATTGCTTAGGAGCACAGTAAAATTATCCCAGGTAAAAAAAATGGATGCTAAAATGAGTGTTAAAATATTTATGCTGGCTTGGCAAGGTGGAGCACACCTGTAATCCCAGCACTTGAGAGGCTGAGGCAGGAGCATCACCGTGAGGTCAAGGCCAGCCTGGACTGCATAGTGGGTTCAAGGCCAGCTTGAACTACACAGCAAGACCCTGTCTCCAAAAAAAAAAAAAAAATTATGTTGTATGTATTGTAGACAGCTAAATTAGTTACAAATATTAGACAGGAGCCAGGGGTGGTGGTACACGCCTATAATCCCAGCACTTGGGAGGCTGAGGCAGGAGGATCGTTGCAAGTTCGAGACCAGCCTGGGCCACAAAGTGAGCTCAAGGCCAGCCTGAACTGCATAGTGAGACCCTGTCTCAAAAAGGCAAAAAATTAAAAAAATAAAAAATATTAGACAGGGCTGGGCCTCAGCACAGAAGACAGCTGTGGCAGGAAGCATATTCACGGAAGGCCAGGCTTCACGACAAAGAGGGACAACTACACCTGCGTAATCCCCTAGGGATGAACAACAGCGGCTGACATTCCAAACAGGCATCAATCACCTCACCGTGGGTGGGGGCCAAAACCTCCCTAGCCCGTTCCTTCTGGAAAATCCTCGTTGTTCGGTCCATGTCCACTTGCTATATGAGTTGCTTCCCCGTTTGATTCCCATGTAATCAATATTACGTAAGCAACTATACTTGGTGTGGTCTTATTGGTTCACCACAGTCCTGTCCCACCTCGAACCCGCCTCACCTCATGGCTTCGCTCAATAAAACACCCTTGGGAAGCGGAGCTGGCGGGCAGCCCACTTTCTGGGCACCCTTCTGTCTCTCTTAGAGCTATCTTTCCTTCGATAAATTCTTCCTGCTCTTAACCTCCATTGTTCCTAGAATTCGTTCCTTGATTTTAGAGAACATGAACTAGGCGTTTTGGACCTCTGGCAGGTTGGGAGTTATAGTATTTCCCTTATATTATTTGGAGGTCCATATATCATCCCTATGTCATACATCCCATACCATATGAATCCAACTTTATCATGACAAGCATGTTTTTAGACAGGGTCTCACTATGCAGTTCAGGATGGCTTTGAATTCACTGCATTCCTCCTGCTGCAGCCTCCCGAGTGCTAGGATTATACCATGCCTGGCCAACATGTTTTGTTTTGTTTTGGTTTTGGTAGTACTGGTGATTGACCCTAGGGTTTGCTGAGCTACATCCCCAGCCCATTTTTTTTCCTTGGTACCGGGAATTGAACTCAGGACCTTGCACTTCCCAGGCAGGCGCTTGTGCTGCTGAGCTATATCCCCAGTCCCGCCAGCCCATTTTTAATTTTGAGACAGGGTCTCCTGTATTGCCCCAAATGGCTTTGACCTTGAGATCCTCCTGCCTCAGCCTCCCAAGGAGCTGGGATTATAGGTGTGTGTCACAAAGCTCAGCTCAACATGCATGTTTTTAAAAGGCCACTAGGAGCTGGGCACAGTGGTACAGCTTCGTAATCCCAGCTACTCAGGAGGCTGAGTGAAGTGAGGAGTGAGGAGGTCTCAAATCTGTGAGATTTGAGACCAACCTGGGCAACTTAGTCAAAACCTACCTCAAAATAAAATTTAGCTGGGCATGGTGGTACACACCTGTCATTCCAGCACTCGGGAGAGCAAGGCAGGGGGATTGCTGCGAGTTCAAGGCCAGCCTGAACTACATAGCATGACCTTATCTCAAATAAATATATAAATAAATAAAAACAAAGGCTGGGGATACAGCGGTATAGCAAGTGCCTAGCATACACGAGGCCCTGGGTTCAATTTTTGGTACTGGGGAAAAAAAAAAAAAAAGCCCGTTGGGAAATTGCAGAAAAGGCCAGTAGTGGTTCTAGCTACGCAACAGGATTCCGTCCTGTAAGCCTCTCTGCTGCAACCCAGACTGAGGCTCGCTCCAGAGCCGGGGGCGACTACCCACACCGGTTTTGGAGGAGGGCACTGGCTGGAAAGGACCTGCCTCCCGGTCCGAGACCAGCGATCTCTGGCTCAGAGCTGGTCCTGCAGGCTGTCAGGGCTGCGCTACCCAAGAGAGGACTCAGGAGGTGGCGCAGGTCACACGTGTGACCAGAGGGCTGGCAGGGCTGTGGGAGGCGGGGCCCGGGCCAGGCTCCTGGTGCCTAAGGGAAGAAATTCTCTGCCTGAGGGAGGGCCCAGACCACCCCTGCCCCGTGTGACCCAGGGGGCCGGGGGTCTCACTTACTAGGCCGAGAGTCCAGTTGTGCTCACCCTCAAAGCAGCAGGGAGCCCCTGAAATTCTAAGGGGAAGGGAAACTGCTGATGTCCCCAAGCTTCAAGTCACCCTGGCCTTGGGGTCAGGAGCGGGGTCTGGGTGGAGGGTCTCTGTTTCGAACGTGCTGACCCGAGCTCTCTGCTGATGCTGCGGGGACACAGGGGACCTCCCCGGGAGGGCATGGGAGGTGAGGGGGAGGACAGCAGCACACAGGGGGAGAGGGGAAGTGGTCGGGGAGGGGAATGGGTCGAGGGGGACAGGAAGGAAGGGAGGCTGTCATTTGTGGCCAGGTGAGCAGCAAGGTCCCTGTATGTGGGGGGGGGACCACAAGTGCAGGCCTCTCCCGAGGTCTCAGGTCTGCAGCCCAGGGGACAAGAGCCTGTGGGTCTAAAGGTGTGGCTGGACCCCCAGGGACAAAGCTGAGTGCTGTCCCACAGGTGGGGCTGCTCAGTCCTCTGCCTAGGGATCCAAGGGGAGTGGCGGGGTGGGGTGGGGGAGCATGACAGGCAGAGCAGCCTTCATCTGCTGGCAGACAGCGCCACCTAGTGGGCACAAGGCTCTCGTGCCAGGCCTGTGGGCATCACACACCCCGGCTCCCTGCCCCTACCCTACCTCCCAGATGCACAGATCCAGGCTTCTGACACCTGGGCCCACGCGTCTGACAGCACAACGCCCTGCGGCTCAGGCTGAGGCTGGCTCCACCAGGGGAGAGGGTGGCAGGTTCAAATCTGGCCCCACGGTGAGGGCAGCACTGCAGGCTCTTGGCCTTAGATGTGCGAGCTCTCAGGGCAGACAAGACTGCAGTTTCATGGTTGTGTTTGTTTGTGGCGTCTTTAGATGCACAAAGTAAGAGCTGGGTATAGCAGTGTACACCAGTAGTCCCAGCTGCTGGAGAGGCTGAGGCAGGTGGATCCTGTGAGCCAAAAGTTAGAGACCAGCCTGGGCAACACAGCGAGAAACTGTCTCTAAATAAAATAAATTAAAAAATAAAAATAAAAAGGCTGAACATGATGGGGTATCCCTGTAATCCCAGCACTTTGTGGAGCTTAGGCAGCAGGATTACAAATTCAAACCCAGCTTAGTGAGACCCCATCTCAAAATATAAAAGTAAAATTAAGTTAAGAAAAGGGCTGGGGATATATAGCTCAATGTGGACCCTGGGTTCTATCCCTAGTACAACAACAACAACAACAACAACAACAACAGAAAGAAAGAAAGAAAGAAAGAAAGAAAGAAAGAAAGAAAGAAAGAAAGAAAGAAAGAAAGAAAAGAAAAGAAAAGAAAAGAAAGAAAGAAAGAAAGAAAAGAAAAGAAAAGAAAGAAAAGAAAGGAGGGAGAGAGGGGAAGGAAAGAAGAAAAAGGAGAAATGAGCTGGGTACGGTGGTGCATGCTTGTAATCCCAGTATTCAGGAGGCTGAGGCAGGAGGATCATGAGTTTGAGGCCAGCCTGGGCTACACAGTGACCTTGTCTCAAAAACCAAAAAGAACAAAAGAACAGAACGGAAGACCTGGGAAGCTCTTCCAAGCACAGCCACCCTCTCCACTGCGGACACGGGAATCCTCCAGGTCTGCCGCAGCAGCCTGGTCAGAGGTGACTGTCCCCAGGTGGGGGGCAGGGTGCGGGAGCCCTAGTCGCACCTTGGTGACTCCGCCCAGACAGAAACTTCCACTCACCACCTTTGTGGGCCCCGCCCCCGCCCCACAGCGCCTGCTGGCTGCTCAGCAGTTTCGGGCCAGGTCCTCCAGGAGGTGCGGTCACTGCACTCTTCCTGAAGCCCAGGGGAGCTCATCTGCATTCTCCGCGCTGCCTCAGCTGCCTCAGCCGAGTGAAAGCAAGATCCCTTCTGTGCTCCAGGGCTGGGGTGCAGCTCTGGGCACTGCAACCACTTGCCCTTAATGCAAACAAACGTATGGACAGTGTAGAAAAACTCATCTGGTAGAACACTGTGACTTGGAAAGTGGAGGTCCCTGACACAGTCCCACCCAGTCAAAGGCATCTAGTGGGGTGGAAGTTCCATCCCCAGTGTCTCTCACACACATGGTTTTCATTATATTAACAGCTGAGTCCATATTTCATTGGCTTTTCTTTTTCGAGACAGGGTCTTGCTATCTGCCCTGGCTGGCCTCAAACTTCTGGCGCTCCTCCTGCCTCAGCCTCTAGAGTGCTAGAATTACAGACGTGCACCACCATGCCTGGCTGTTGTTAGTTTTCCTGTCCATATACCAGTGAGTGTGAGTGGCGGGGGACACGCTGTGGAACTGTGACTTATTTTCACTCCCTCTGGGTCAGTCCACTGGAAGGATTCTCACCACCCCGCGGCAGCTCAGGCCGGCTCAGTGACCGAGCCCGGGTAGGGAGGAAGCTTTGTCCCCAGGGACTCAAGGCCTGAGGGTTTTGGGGACACCTGGCTCAGGAGGGGCCAAGCTCCATACTGCAAACCCAGCACAGCCACAAAGGTTTCTGCTGAGTTGGGTGCATGGGCTGGGTCACGCCCAGTGTCCCGCTTGGGGAACAGCCCTTGTGCCAGGTAGAGCCACGACACCAGAAGAACTAGGGCGGCACAGCACACGTGCCACCAGTGCTCCAGGGCTCCCGGGAGATGGCTCACGTCTGGACATGCCACAGCCAGAATATTTTATGGCTGATAATTCCAACGAGGTATAAAGAGCAACAGGAAAGGACTTCCTGCAGAACACCGGGTCACAAAGCCTGCCATAGTGGGGCACACTTGTAATCCCAGCACTCAGGAGGCTGAGGCAGGAGGCCAACCTGGCTATGTAGTGCGTTCTAGACCAGCCTGAACTACACAGTGAAATCCTGCCTTAAAAAACAAAAACAAAAAAAGACTTACCAGCCCCAGTGTCAAGATCAGCCTTCCAGAGGAGAGCAGCCTAGCTAGTAACAGAGGACAGGGCAGTGAAGAGCCACGCAGGACTCAGGCTGCATGACCAAGAGCCATGACCTACGGTGTTCCCTGAAGTGATAGGAACCGCTGTCGTCTGCAGTCAAAGGGAACTGTGAACAACGATCACTTGGCATGGTGCCTGCCACCGTAAACACTCCTGTGTTGCCTGTGACCCTGAGGGCTGTTTACGGTTACCCCAAAGAAGACAGAACTGCCTCGGGGACATGGAGAGCCCCAGGACTTTGGGGCGTCCCTTCTGGATGTCGCAGTGTGACACACAGGCCAGCTCACTGTCCTTGAGCTGGGAGTGAGGCAGATAGGGCCAGGCGAAGCTTAGAGAAACTGCTACTGGAGCCCCCTCAGGCCTGGAAAGGGATCCTGCTGTGGGCCTCACTGGGTCCCCAGCTCCCCCAGGGGAGGAGAGGACCTGCAGGAGATCCGTCTGTCTCCCTCCCCGCCTGCCCCAGCCCACACTCCCCATCGGGCTTCCTAGAGAAGCATGCTGCTGTTGCTCACCCTGGTCGATGGCATGCTGGGGCAGCTGGCTGAGCTGGCTGCTGACCACGCCCGCGTAGGTGCGCAGGAACTCCTCCTCGCTGGCCGTCAGCTGTGGAGAGAGTGGCGTGTGAGGCCAGCACCCAGCTCGCCTGGTCCCGGGCAGGGGCCTCCTCTGCTCCTCCGTTCCTTGGGTCACCCTGGAAGCCTGGGTCCTGGAGCCCACAGGCCTTGAACTTGGACTGAACCTGAGAGGCATCGAGCCTGGCCCAGGGCCAGTGGGAACACACAGATCCTGCCTAAAGCTGATGGCTGGGGCCAATTCCAGATGCCCCCTCGCTTTCCAAGAGGGGCCCCTGGACCTGCGTGCTGCTGCCCTCCTCAGTGCCCATCCTGCCCAGAGGCCCCTCCCAGAAAGAAGCCGTGTCACAGGGGGAAGAGAGGAAGGTCGGAGCCTCAGACCCTTGGCTTCCTGGCCCAGTGGGGCAAGGGGTGAGAAGATTACCCACACCCCAGAACCGGACATGCCAGGCCCTGGGCCCGGGCCCTGAACTGGCCACAAAGCCAAACCACAGGCTGCGTGGTCCCCTCCCCAGACCACAGGGCCTGGGCGCCCTTGCGGCGACGCCCCCGGCACTCACGTTTGAGCCCATCTTCCTCAGCATGAGCAGCACGCGGACCTTCTGCTGGATGTACATCTCCTCCGGACTCTTCCCGGACGCGTCCTCACGGTTCATTCCCCCGGCCCAGCTCTGGGGACTCCTGCAGGGGACGGGGAGACAAGCTATGGTCCAGGCATCTGTGGGTGACCCTCACCTCTCTGAGCAGCCCCTTCCCACCCGGTCTCCTGCTGAGGGCAGAGAGGAGGGGATGAGCTGCCCGCTTCCCCTTGCCCCGGCCAAGCGGCTCAGTGCACAGCAGGTGCTGTGGCTGTGTGCGGAGCAGCGGGGACAGTGCGAGGCTGATGACCAAGGCCAGCGTCCTGCAGCTACGCGTGCAGGAGACAGGTGCACAAGGCCCACAGAGTCCTGGTGTCCAAAGCAAGCAGCTTGCATGAGGAACCAGTGACCCAATCAGAGGTGGCTGCGCCGGGCCTTGAGGAACCATGGGACCTGCGCCAGCCCCCAATGCAAAGTGGAACCCTGCAGCAGCCCCTGCTGAGGTCAGGAAGCCAGCACCAGGCAGAGCCCAGGAGTTCCTCGACGGGACAGCTTGCTTAGGACCGAGTCCCCAGGGACCCATCCACCCCCACCTGTCAAGAGGGCAGCGGCTGCGTCCAGGTGCTGAGGGGACCTGAAGCACAGTGGGGCCCCAGGAGAGAGGCTCCAGGAGGGGCAGAGGAGAGGAAGTGGGCGTGGAGGGGCTTGGGTTACACACTCACAACTCCTGGATGAGTCAGAAATAACGCAACAGCTGGTGGGGTGGAGCCTCGCCAGCCCTGGTGCCACGGAGCTGTGCTCGGGGAACCAGGGAATCAGGCTGGCGCGCCAAGGACTCCTCAAGCCGTCCTCTGCCAGGGGCCGTAAGCCAGACCAGCAGGCTCTCCTGGACAGGGTGCGCTTGGGCCGAGGGTGGGTGCGGGAACAGCAGGACCCAAGGCCTTTGCCCAGAGCCCACACAATAGGTTAAAATCTGTGCCAGCTGGGTGGATGCCACAGCAGGACACCAGATTTGGCAAAGGCTCCTCCAGACCTTCCCACCTCTAAACCCAGCCTGCGGCCCCTTTCTCTGCTGCCACTCCCTGTCAACTCCTGCTGGGCCCAGAAAGGGGCTGTGAGAGCCCGAGGACAGAGGAGCCCTGATCCACGCAGCTGGGTGGGAAGGCCCGGGCCTGGGCATCACCGCTTCTCCCTGCCTCCCTCCAGCACCAACAGGGCACTGTGGGGTGGGGCCCGTGTTCCCCATGACCTCCGGGTGAGCCCTGCTCTGGGCCTCAGGCCCCCCTTCTTTCCTCATCCTTCTCTCCCGCCCCCGTCAGCCAGAGCAGTCCTCTTTGAGCCGGCTGCCTCTCATGCTCCTCCCCAGCGGCGCCTCATCACTGTCATCTCAGCTTCCCTACACCTTTCCAGGGAGGCATCAGATGGCAAAAACGGAAGCCGGCTCTGCGCCCGCACCCCCACACCCCCATCTGAGAGCTCCCGCTTCTCAGTGCAGCTCTGCCTGCGGGGGCATCAGGGCTGTATCTGCCTCACCTGCCCCTGTCGTCCTGGAGCCCGGCACTGGGAAGCACCCACCTGGCTGGCTGCATGGGACACAGAGACAGCAATGGTGCCTCAGCTTCCCGCTCCTACAACCTGCACAGCAGCTTAGGGCCAAATGTCACTGCATGAAAAGATCCAAGTACCATGCTGGACGTGGTGGCGCACACCTGGCATCCCAGCACTTGGGAGGCTGAGCCAGGAGGACCACCACAAGTTCAAGGCCAGCCTGGGCTACATACTGAGTTCAAGGCCAGCCTGAACTGCATAGGAAGACCCTGTCTCAAAACAAAACAAAACAAAACAAAACAAAACAACACACACACACACAAACGGAGTCAGGGTAAGAAGCTTCCTGTTCTACCCGAGGGCTGGTCCACCCTGTGTGCTCCCTGTGAGACAGAATGGGATGCAGGGGCCTGGCCACTAGGTGTCAGCACACACAACAGCTCCAGAGTCAGAGCCCCACCCCCCTCAGGGACCCGGGGGGCTGCCAACCTGCTTCCTGTTCATGCAGGCCAGTCCCTGCCAAAGTGGCAAGCTCATCACCCTGCTGGGGCTGCCGCTTTGTTTTTCTTTATTCTTTTTTTTGTGGTCCTCGGTTCAATGCACTGAGCTACACCCCCAACCTCAACACCCCCTGCACGCATGTGTTTTGAGACAGGGTCTTGATAAGCTGCTAAATTGCCTTAGCTGGGCTCAAACTTGTGACCCTCTTCCCTCGGCCTCCAGAGCACTGGGATTATACGCGTGCACCACCACAACCAGCTCTCACAAGCCACCTTCTGTCCCAGGTCCCCAAGAAGATCCATCCCTTCATGCTTATGGTCCTACCCGGGAAGGGGCAGTCTTGTGTGCTGCCACCTCCCAGACTCAGGGGTCCTGGCACACACTTGGGGCTCACAGCCGGATGGCTCCACCTCGGCACAGAACCAGTGTATGTGGGTCTGGGTTGCAAGATCTTGTTCTGTCCTACGATCCTACCTTCCACCCCCGGACACACAGGTGCCATCCCATCGTCTTTGCTATGACAGACTCACTGTCCCTGGGGACACTGGGCCCTGGGTGTCACCAGGGCCTGAATGGACAAGTGCAGCTGAGTCATTTCCCTCTTTCACACACTTCCCTGACAGAGGCTGTTTCTCAAGCGGGCTCTTCTTGCCTTGGGAAGACTCCTAAGCTGTCATTTCTAGAACTTCTAGTCATCTAGGATTTCTCAAGCTCTGCATGGAGCTGACTCTGCAGGCTCCTGGCAGGGAAGGAATGCCCAGGGCCGGATCTGGGGCAGAAGTGGCCTGGAGTGCAGTCCCCACCCTGCGCAGGGCAGCCGGAGCACTGGGGAAACGCCAGGCCTGGCTGACCCCACTGCAGCCCGATCTGTGGGTAGGGTGTCACCGTGAAGAAAACTAATGACTGAGGAGAATTAATCCTGATCTAGCCAAACCACACGGGCAGTGCGGCTGCCGGAGTCTCTGGTGACGAGCGCGCCACAGGGTGTTTGGGTTTGTGGCCCAGTCGAGGGAATGTGACATTACGTTCTCGTCACAATCCTGACAGGCAGCAAGTTAACTGCACTTGAAAATTCCTGTTTTCCCCCATAGGCATCAAGGACTGGTCTCCACTAAAATATGCTTAGATTACATAAGCTCAAACTGCGGCTCATCTGGATACAGCAAACATTCATCTGGTCCTCGGACCTAAGAACCAAAACTCAGTGTCTCAGTGACGGTCTCAGCTATCACCATGGACAACCTGTCATCTAAAACAGGGTAGTGCTGCCTTTCAAATCTTAAGAGAATTTCCCACCGGTAGCCGTCTGAGTCAGAGATGAGCAAAAAAGGAAAAATGAAGCCAGGTTCAATGGTGCATGCATGGAACCCCAGCACTCTGTTAGGCCAAGGCAGGAGAACTGCAAGTTTGAGCCCAGCCTGGACAACTCAGCAACTCAACTCAGAAATAAATAAATAACAAACAAATAAATAAATATTGAAAAGGGGCTGGGGCTGTAGCTCAGTGTGAAAGCCCTGGGTTCCATCCCTAGGACCAAAAAAAAGAAAAAAACCTAAAAAGAAAATGGAAAGCAACCATAGGCAACTGTCAATTATGCAAATGAGCGAGGGGGGTGTCTGTGGGTGCATATTATGGGTAGCGAACCACGGTCAGGTGAAAAGTAGGTGACATTCCAGGCAACACATAACATGACAAAAACAAATGCGTGCATACAGACACACACATGCGCACACACATGCACACCCGGGTAGAGGCTGAAGGAAGTGTGCCTGGCTAAGGACAGTAAGGAAGTGGTTCCCAGCCCTGGGAAGGATCTGTACACACGGTGAACCGTGGGGCTCATGGCCTGAGAGGCCACCCTGCACCCTCCAGGGACATTCAAGGCATGACGCCACCCTCCTGCCCAGCCTGTGCATGGACCTCTATCGACCACCTGATCTTACAGGAAGAATGAGGACCAGGAGGGCAAGACAAGGTGGAGACAGCGGCAGCCAGGCAGGGAAAGGCAGCTGGTGCTGACAGAGCCAGGAGAGCTGGCCTCTCGGTGACAGCACACGTGGCCCTGAACAGGAGCACCGCCACCCGCACTCGTTTTTATTTATAAACCTGGAGTCAGTGCTGTTTGAACACCCACAGTTCCATAAATTAGAGAACCACTTACACCTGGGGGTCTGCACCTGTTTAGGAAACAGCAAACCAGCTCAGTGGGGCAGACACCAGGCAGGTCCTGGTGCACAGGCGCCTCTGACCTCAGGGTCCCAGCATTTGCCTTTCGTTTGTCCATTTAAAAACAGATCAGGGGGCCGGTGAGATGGCTCAGCTGCGTAAGCGCCTGCCTGGCAAGCGCGAGGTCCTGAGTTCAACTCCCGGAACCCACATACGAAAAAAGGGCCGGTGATATCGCTCAGCAGCACAGGCGCCTGCTGGCGCGCGAGGTCCTGAGGTCGACTCCTGGTACCCACATTAAAAAACAACAACAAAAAAAACAGATCAGGGAGGACGGGGGGATATAGCTCAGCAGCACAGCGCTTGCCTGGCAAGCACAAGGTCCTGAGTTCGATTCCCAGCACCAAAAATAAATAAAATAAAAAATAACAGATCAGGGTGATGCACTCCTAAAATCTCAGTACTTGGGAGACTGAGGCAGGAAGATTGCCAAAAGTTCGAGGCCAGCCTGAGCTACTTAGTGAGTTCAAGGCCAGGCTGAACTACACAGTGAGGTTGTCTCAAAATAAATAAAAAGTATCAGAGCTGGGCTTGGGAGTACACACCTGTAATCCCAGCACTTGGGAGCCCGAGGCAGGATTACAAATTCAAGGCCAGCCTGGGCTACATCGTGAGACCTTGTCTCAAAGAAGCTCAAAAAGTAAATAAATAAAAGGACACCATGATAGATTTTAAATTTTACACATAAAAACGAACACACATTTTTGCAAATTTTATATTGTACAAAAATACACTGTCATATAACTGTGATTCAGAGTTTATGTAAAATATTAATTCAGAACTATGCAAGTCTTAGCCTGAAAAATCAGCAGCACCACAGCATTCCCCGAAAGAACACGCAGGCAGGGGCACAGGCAGGGATACAGGATGTGCTCAGCGAGCACAGGGCTTTGGACTCCTGCCTCAGCAGGGAAGAAAAGAAGGGAAGGAAGGGAGGGAGGGACCCTCAACCCAGTTCAGTGGTGCATGCCCATAATCCCCACACTGTGGGAGGCTGAGGCAGGAGGATCACTTAGCAGGATCCAGTCTCAAAATAAAAAGGGCAGGTGATATAATAGCTCAGTGTGAAGGCCCTGGGTTCAATCTGCAGAACTAAATAAAGAAAAAGTAAAGAAAGAAAGAACCCTTGCACCTGAAGAAGTTGGTATCGTGGAGAAACGCAGGCGGGGAGTGAGAAGAGCCCGCCAGCACCGCCTATGGCTGCAGCCCGGGCCCTTCGCATGCTGCTTACCTGCTCTGGAAGTTAACTTTGGGCACACGGCCCCTCGTGAGGCTCGGGCTGCGGCCAGGAGGAGGAGGCTGCCACCCTGTGGGGACACAGAACACGGTCACAGAGGAGCCATCTGGCGCATGCCCGCCAAGGGACAGGACGGCCGTGGGAAGCTCACACCAGGGCAACCTCAGTCCAGCAGACCTGCGTGTCAGCAGCCCAGGAACCTGCTGTGGCTGCACTGGGAGCTGTCACCAGCCAAGAGCACCGGGCTCCTCCCCTGGCTTAGTCACCAAGGACCACAGTGAATCACTCAGTGACAGCGGATGTCCCACCCCTCAAATGCCATGCAAACCTCAGCTCCCTGCCGGACATGAGACACACCTCTCACAGGGTGGAAGTACACTCATCCGCTCCCCACCTTGTCACCAGGGTCACGCCTGCCGCCCAACCTGGTGGGGGCGTGGCCACCAAGGGGAGGGGCTGCTCCAGGGCACACATTCCTCTCAGCCTCAGAGGCCCCCGGAGCACAAGCCTGGCCTGGAGGAGGTGGCCTCCCAGCCCTCAGCCCGCAGGGACAAGAGGCCAGGTGACAAGAGGGAGGCACAGGCCCAGGGTCAGTGGGAAGCCCCTCCGCGGTCTTCTTGCCCAGAGCATGCATCCAGGGGGCTGAGGAAGCCACGCATCTCCAAGCCTCTGTGCCCGTCCTGTGTCCCCCTCCAAGCAGTGATGGACACTTACCACCGCCCCCTCCACATCAGGCCAGCCCTACAGGAGTGGGCCATTTATAGCAATTAATTGCTCTTTATTCTTCCAATATCAAAGCACCAAAATACCAAGGAACCCTGGGGAACTCTGCACCCAAGCCTCACGCTCCTTCAAAAGGAGATAGATGAAAAGAGCCCTCTCCCATTCCGAAGGCTTCGAGTCCTCCAGCTGCCGTGACAGTCATGGTGCCCCTGTCCACAGGGCCCAGGCCCTCTAAGGAGCGGACAGGAAGGAGCTCTGCGTCCCCGACTTAGGGGAAGGAGTCAGACAGCAGCTAGTGCGGGGTCCTCGGGCAGCAGCTCCACAGGTCATTTATACCCAGGTAATTGTTTCGGGGTCGCAGAGAAGGCAACTGAGGCCCAAGGCGCTCGATCACCGGGCTCTGCCTTTGGTCCTGCGCCACTGACCAGTGTGCTCAGTGGCTGGCCACCATCCTGTGAAGCCAGTCTGGACCATGGCCTTGCCAGGCTGGCTTTGTGGCCTGAGGCTGGGACAGGAGCGTGGGCCCACGCTCGGTTAACTGCTCTGCCACTGCCTGAGTGTTCTTGAATGAGAAGTCCCAGCCTGGAAGCCACACATTAGACAACTGCTCCTAAATGAGATAAGCAGTCAGGGCACCTCCCGCACTACCAAGGTCCCCACAGCATTAAGAGGCTCCGCACTGAAGAAGTCCCCAAACCGTCCTGGGTACACACGGTCCTGTGCCAGCTGCAGGGACAGGGATATGGGAGGACGGCCAAGACACACAGCGGGCCGGCAGAGATGACCCAGTGCTGCCCACACCACAAGGCAAGGAAACCAGTACGAAGATGACATGATGATGGCCCTCTTAGACCCAAACACTCCCGGCTGCCCACCACACGTCAAACACGAGGTCTGAGGCAGGAGGAAAAAACCCAGGGCCTTAACCCAGCACAGTCATTGGCAGGGCAGGAGGTGACAAAACTGAGAATACAGGGGAGGGACCAGCTGCCAGGGGCTCCAGGAGGAAGTCACAGGAGCTGGGTCTTGAAGGGTGAATAGGAGTTTACTGGTTGAGAGAAAGGACAGCACAGAGCACAGACATTCACAGCAGGCCTGGAGAACACAGAGGGCCCCACTGTGATGAGGGGAGACATCAGCCCAATCACCCCCAGGACAAGGCACCTCGCATGTGGCCAAGGATGTGGGGAAGTGTGCAGCACCTGGAAGACTCACTGCTGGCAGCCTGACCCATCAGACAGTGCTGTGGCTGCCCAAGGACAGGTGAAACAGCTGGCCCAAGATGCCACAAGTGGACTCGTCCTTCGGGGACCTCAGGGAGCACTCAGAGGGCTCTGTGCCTGAATGAGACGTGGTGACTGACCAGATCGGGGCACTCCAGACCTCCCAGATGGCACCAGAATGGCTGTGGGGCGCTGCATCACAAAGGAACGAGGGGAACAGAGAGGGAGGCCTGGTCCATGCAAGCACTCGATGAGTGCTGGCTGCTGTACTAATGGTCAGAGAAGGCACGGGAGACAGAAATACAACAGCAAGGTGCAAGTTTTAAAAGTCCAGATTCCTTTCCTCCCCTCTTCCCTCCAGTTCACCCCTGGGTCCCCAGCTGGCTCACAGGAGTGAAGGGTGAAGAGCGGGGTGGGGAGACCTTACTCCACGTCCACCAGCCACCTGGCCCTGCTGCTGGGCATGCTTCGCAGCAGTGTTCCTTAACAGCCATTCACACCCGACTCTTCCTTGTGGCCGGGCTGTCTTGTGCACGGCTGCGTGGCCGGCATTGTGGACTCTACCCACTGCATGTCAACAGCACCTCCCTCCAGGTTGAGAACACTGCTTTTTTTTTTTTTTTTGTGGGTACCGGGGGTCGACCTCAGGACCTCACACACCAGCAGGCGCCCGTGCCGCTGAGTGATATCACCGGCCTTTTTTTCGTATGTGGGTTCCGGGAGTCGAACTCAGGCCCTCGTTCTTGCCAGGCAGGCGCTTACACCGCTGAGCCATCTCACTAGCCCCATGAGAACACTGCTTTAAAGAAACTGCTAGGCAGATGTGGTGGCACCCCCCCATAATCCCAGCACTTGGGAGGCTGAGGCAGGAGGATCGCTGCGAGTTTGAGGCCAGCCTGGGCTACATAGTGAGTTCAAGATCAGTCTGAACTACATAATGAGGCCCTGCCTAAAAAAAAAGAAAGAAAGAAAGAAAGAAAGAAAGAAAGAAAGAAAGAAAGAAAGAAAGAAAGAAAGGAAGGAAACTAATTGCTCACCTGCACCCTGGCTCACTATTTGCCGTGTTCTTTCCAACCCTTCAAATAACCAGCACTGGTCTTCACGGCCAGCACCTGCCAGGCTTCACAATGAGGACGCGGGGGCACAGGAAGGGCCGAGACTCTTCTGCGGTCACCAGGCTGGCCTGGACCAGAGCAGGACTTGAAACCTGCTCCTGCGCTCCTATAGCGCGTAAGTAAAGATATGAGACTGGGCTCAGAGGCAGGGGCAGGGCAGCAGGCAAGGCCTGGCCAGTGGCTCCTGCTCAGTCCCACACCGCGGTGGCGCCTTGGGTCCTCCAGACACATCGAAAACAGGGGCGCCCTGTTCTCGGTAATTAAACCGTAACAATCTCCAGGCCTGTGGGCCTCGGGAGCGACCAGCTTAATTAACAAACCCCACCTCCAGCCGCCTCTACCTGAGCAGCTGGGCACCGTAGTGGGTGCGAGCGCAGCAGGCCCTGATGCCCGCTGGGAAACAGATCTGTGGGGCGCACAACCATGTTTGGGGGACAAAAGTGGGATTAGGAAACTGTTCCAAGGTCACCGACCTAAATGCCAGCCCGACCCAAAACCCCTTCCCGCGCTGCCAAGTCAGGCAGTGCTGTGCAGTGACAGCCATTGGCAGGGTGCCGCGGTATCCCCAGCGCCAGGCGGAGTCGGCCGCGCTCCCTACAGGGTCTCCTTAACCGCCGTCCTCGGAGCCTGCGGGGCAGGAGTCAGGCTCATTTTATGGATGGCACAGCCAAGGCTCTGGAAGCTACTTGTCCTGCCTGAGGCCACAGGGCCCACGCATGGCAGGACGTGGATGTAAGTCCCTGCTTGGCCTCTGTCCTGCCAGCCTCTCTGGCTCCCAATTTACAAGCATTCTTCATCCTAACTGAAATGAAAACGAGGCTCGCCTTAGCAGAAAGAAGGTAAGAAAGACAAAGCAACCAGCCAGGGTCCAAATGACCGCTGACCAGAAATCAATCAAAGAGAAGGCAGCCCAGCAACCAGAGACGCAACACGTCCTTGAGGGGACCCCAGGTGGTGGAGGAGAAGGGCCATAAAGGACATTATGGGGTGGCTGGGAAAAAATAAGATCTGAAATGAGAGCATTGTATCAGTGTTCTATGTGTTGAGTGAAATATCTTGTTTTTGATTTTTTTAATATAGTACTGGAGATTGAAACCAGGGCCTTTGCAGAGTGACATCCCCAGCCCTATTTTACTTTTTGAGAAAGGGTCTCACTAAGTCACTGAATTGCCTAGGCTTGGGATCCTCCCGCCTCAGCCACCCAGAGTGCTGGGATTACAGGCATGTGCCACCATACCCAGCCAATATTCTGGTTCTTACGAGTTAAAGGCTGAGCCAGGTGTGGTGGTACATGTTCGAGGCCAGCCTGGTCAGAGAGTTCAAGGCCAGCCAAGGCTACACAGTGAGACCCTATCTCAAAAACTAACAAACAAAAAAAGAGATGAAGTATTTAAGGGTGAACCACCGCTACGCTTACAATTTACTCTCAAATAGTTCAAGAAACAAAGTCTGCGTGTGTAGACGGACACTATGCAAGCATACGTGGCGAAAGGTTAATCTTAGTGAACCTGTTAATGCATACATGGGTATACACTGTACTATTACAATCTTTCTGAAGGTTTTAAAACAAAATTGTAAGCTGAGACAGATGTACTTGGGAGGCGGAGGCAGGAGGCTCAGGAGTTCAAGCCCAGCCTGGGCTACAGAGCAAGATCCTGTCTCAAACAAAGCTGGGAAAACATAAAAACGCCCTGTGGGAGTGGTAACTACACCAGGCAAGGAGAGGCGAGCAGTAGCTTTCCGTGGCCCCTGGGTTTCAGTCCCATCCCGACTGCCCCACCTTACTGTGGCCAGGCCTCTTCCAGGGAACGCGGCCCTTCTCTCTGGCGCAGGTGTGACCTGAATTCTCCATGCTTGCTGCGTATCCCAGTCCCACCTTGGGGCCGCCCACCTGCCCCTTCTGGGCTGATGCTGGCCCAGGTGTGCAGCACTCAAGATGGCCCTGGCTGGAGGTTCTGGTAGTGACTGAACCAACTCCAGCAGACCTGATTCAACACAGCCCCCCAGGGCCACAGTGTGACTCCCACCCAGCCCCCACAGCCAGACGGGGAAGGGGCCCTGGAACCGGCAGAGCCAGCCCAGGCTACCCTTGGGTGCAGCACACAAACCCAAGGGCACTGGGACAGGCCGGGACCCGCCTGGCAACCTGCAGGCTGCCAGGGAGCAAGAAGGCACCTCCTTCCTGCTACTGCCAGGGCAGGCAGCCAGATCCCAGCCTGCCACCTTGTGCCCTGTGTGGTCAGGCTCCCGCCACGGTACCTTCACCCTTGGAGACAGCTGGTGATGTCCCAAGTGTGGCTGTTTTGGGTGTGTGCGCGCGCGCACACCTGTGTTTGGTGGTGATGGAAGCCAGGGCCTCACATATGCTAGGTGAAGTGCTCTTCCACCCTTGGCCCTTGGAGATGTTTTTGCTCACCAGAACTGGGGGAGGCTCCAGCTGACTCTCTGCATCCAGGCGCCCCCATCCATGGAGTCAATCAACTGCAGAGGGAAAATACTTGGGGCCGCCGGCACAGCACTCTGGGAGGCTGAGGCAAGAGGATCCCAAGTTCGAGCCCTGCCTGGGCAACTTAGTGAAACCCTGCCTCAAAATAAAAAATTTGAAAAGGGCTGGAGATGTAACTCAGTGCAAAGACTCTGGGTTCAATACCCCACCCCCAAAAAAAGACTCAGGGAAAAAAATTGTATAGGCTTTATTTCTTGTCACTGTTCCCTAAATAACAGAATATAACAATTTGCATAACATTTATTCTGTCTATGCACTGTGGGATTACACATAACCTAGAGATGATTAAAGTATGTTAAAGAACATAAATAGGTTTTATGTAAATACTATGCAGCCGGGCGTGGTGGCGCATGCCTATAACCCCAGCACTTGAGAGGCTGAGGCAGGAGGATCACTGCGAGTTTGAGGACAGCCTGAACTGCATAGTGAAACCCTCTCTCAAAAAGACAATAAATAGGGCCGGTGAGATGGCTCAGCGGCGTAAGTGCCTGCCTTGCAAGCGCGAGGGCCCAAGTTCGACTCCCGGATCCCACATACGAAAAAAGGGGCCGGTGATATCACTCAGCGGCATGGGTGCCTGTTGGCACGCGAGGTCCTGAGGTCGACCCCCCGGTACCCACAAAAAAAAAAAAAAAAAAAAGACAATAAATAGGGCCGGTGAGACAGCTCAGCAGCATAAGCGCCTGCCTGGCAGGCGAGGTCCTGAGTTCGACTCCTGGTACCCACATACGAAAAAAGGGCCGGTGATATCGCTCAGCGGCATGGGCGCCTGCTGGCACACGAGGTCCTGAGGTTGACCCCTGTACCCACCAAAAAAGAAAAAAAGACAACAAATAAACAAACAAACAAATACTATGCTATTTATTTACTTAGTGGTACTAGGGATATGAACCCTGGGGGCACTCTACCACTGACCTACATCTAAGCCCTTTTTATTTATTTTTTATTTTTTTTTATTTTTAAAGAGAAGAAAAAACAAATCAAAAAAGAACAAATTTTCAAAACAACATAATAGGAGGGTAACAATGGTTAATGCATTATGTATTATTATCTTTAAGTTAGTTATTCAGGGTACCAGATATTAGCATTCAATTGTCCAAACATTATTGGCACAAACCTTACTCTTCATTGAACTAAGTAAAATTGGTAGTGTATCTATCTTAACCATCCTATATATATGTACAATTTTTTTCCTTTCCCTTCTTTCTTTTCCCTATTCCCCTATTCCAGTCTCTCTTTCCTTTTGACCATTTTCTTTTTGATTTACCATGTCTATTGTACATTTTGGATCTTATTTACTCTTTCAGTTTTTCACACTAGAGAGACAATACGATGCTTACACATGTGCGTCCGGTTTATTTCACTTACGAGTATTTTCTCGAGTTGCATCCATTTACCTATAAAAGTCTCCAGTTTATCCTTCTTTATGGCTGAATAGTACTCCATTGTATAAAAATACCACATCTTTCTTATCCATTCCTCAGTTGATGGGCATTTGGGTTGTTTCCAAGATCTGGCTATTACAAATTGTGCTTAAGCCCTTTTTATTTACTTTTTTAAATTTTGAGACAGTCTTAACTAAGTTGCCCAGGCTGGCCTCACACTTGGGATCTCCCTGCCTCAGCATGCCATGTAGCTGGGATTACAGGTGTGCACTGTGCCCAGCGATGCCATTTTATATAAGAAGCTTGACCATCCATAGATGGTCCTAGACTCAACCACCCAAGAGTACCAGGGGATGACCGTACTGGCAATGGCCAGCAATCAGTACCCGTGAAGAACTCTCCGCCCCCTTCACCGTGCACAAGCGTTCCTTGGCCCCCAGGCCTCCCAGTCTCCCATCCCAAGCCCAGAGCAGCCCCTCCACCCTGGCTCCTGAGACCCGGCTCTCCGCTTGCTCTCTGCTCTTTCTCGCAGCCTGTGTCGCCCACCTGCGCGCATGTCTGCCCATGTTCCCGCTTCCACTTCGCCCTCCGGACAGGGTCGGGAGCTGGCCCCACCACTGGACTGGATGCCTGCTGAGGGCAGCAGGTGTTTACAACACCTCCCGGCCCCACACAGCCTCATTCTCAGAGCTACACCGAAGCAGCCAGACCTCTCCTAAGGTAACTCCCTCTGTGTGTGTGTGTGTGTGTGTGTGTGTGTGCATGTCCATGCATGCGCATGTTCTGCTGCTGACCTGAAGCCTGGCCCAAGTAATTCCCAACTCCTGATGTAATGGCAAACTTATAGAAATTTCATAGCAGAAATTAGAAATCAGTGAGTAGCCTCTGCCTAAGCTCACGCTGCCTGTCACGGAGTCAGACTCAGCCAGCCTCGACCACCACGCCGGCTATAACTCTTAGACAGTCTGACTCAGCCTTATCGGAAGGAATGCAGCTGCACTGCCCCTACTTTCTAGCCTATAAACATTTTTTTTTTTTTTTTTTTTTGCTTGCCTATTCCACAAACTTTCCACCTAGGACAGAATAACCCAGTCAAGGACATGCTTGCCTGATTTCACCCGCCCACTTGGACAGCCCCCTCCCTAGCAAAGCCTGCCCAGAACACATCTGCCTGACAACATATGCCTCAGCCTATGTAACCAATCCTATAATAACCTGCAATCAGCTTTGTATTTCTGGCTTGCAAAAATGTATTTAAGCTGAACTCTAGGCTGACTCTGGGCTAGTGATTTGGACTTGGTTCCCACAGGCCCGCTAGTGTCAAGATAAAGTTGCCTTCCAGCCTCCTCGGTGCAGAGCATTTTCCTTTCGGTCCTGGTTTGTTTTCCTTCCGCAACACTGACAAAAGACGGAGCTGGGCCTGGGTTTTCACGTCTCCAAGGCCTCCGTGGCCCCTGAAAAGCCCTGAGTCCTGGGCTCTGTGAGCAAGGAGCTGAGGGATGAGAGGCTCTGCCAGCCACCAGAGCTCGGTCAGGCTGAACTGGGATGTCCTTGCCTGCTGCTGAGGGACAGAATGACAATGATTTCATTTAAAGGTCTTAATTGGCTTTATCTTCCCTTCTAGACCTGGGCAACACTTCGCTTGAGAAAAACAAACTACCCCATGGGCAAGAGCCCGGTTTCAGAGGAGGAGGAGAAGGACACAGAAAGCCAAGAGTGGGGAGCAGACTGGTCTTGGCCAAGTTCCTCTCCCTGAGCAGGAGAGACAGGCAGCAGAGCAACGAAGCAGCAGCTGGCTGGACGGCAGTTTGCTCTTGGTCACGCTTTCCTGTATGTTCACTGAAACTGGCCCGCCTGCGAAATCTGACTGTTACCTTGCTAAGCCTGATCCTTGGGGGTCAGAAAAACGACTTAGCATGGTGAGTGGCTTGGAACTTTAGTGTAAGTGATTCTATTCTGATTTTTAGCAGGTCTGTTAGGGCCTAGTCCAATAACTCTCGTAATTTTTACTTATTTATTGTGCAGTACTGGGGACCAAACCCAGGCCTATGTGCATGCTAGGCAAGCACTTTACCACTGAGCTACAGCTCCGATCCACTTCTTTATTTTTCAAGTGAGGTCTTATTATGTTGCCCAGGCTGGTCTTAAACTCCTGGCCTCAAATGATCCTCCTGCTTCAGCCTACTGGGACTGTAGGTAGCACCGCTGTAACACAACTCCTCCTGTAACTTTTATTTAACATCAGATAACCCCAAAATATCAAGAAACTGGAGGAGGAGGGGATCCTTACAACAGTCAAGTGGAGCTGGGTGTTGTGGTACGTACCTGTGATCCCAGCACTCAGGAGGCTGAGGCAGGAAGGTTACTTCAAGTTTCAGGGCTTACTCTATAGAGTGAGTTCAAGTTCGGCCTGAACTACATAGCGAGACCCTGACTCAAAAAAACTAATCCTAAATAAACAAATAAACTGGGTGGCCCCCAGGTGGAGGTCTCAGTCCCCCAGCTGCACCCCAGAGGCATCAGGCTTGGTATGCCAGCCAACCCTGTCACCACCCAGCTCCAGATGACCACCCTCCAGCCTGCAGGGAGCCCGGGGTGGCTGCTAGGTGGAAGTCCTTGCCATCAAACACAGAAGAAGGCACTGCCTTCCAACGGGCTCTCAGCAGACAGGAACATGCTAGGTACGGGTGTGTCTGCGTCACAAGCCAGCTCCCCTGACTGCGGGCGCTACCCACGCACTGCTGTTCGGGCAGCTACAGTCTCTGCCCACAGCCCCGACCCTCCCTGCGGCCACCGGGAACAGAACAGAATCCGAGGAAGGCGGAAGCCTCCCCCACCAGGCTCTGAGGCCTCAGTTTCCTGCCTCCAGAGTGTTTTAACAAGCTGATCATCAAAACGCAAACTGTTTTAAACAAAGCCACCTTCAGAATGTCCCATGCATTTATCCCATTAGCAGGCGAAGGAAATGGTGGCAGGAGGAGACTCTGGATGGTCACCAAGCCTCGCCATTAGGACAGCACTGGGTGGTGGAGGCTGCGGAGGAGGGGCTGGAGGAGGGGGTGCAGGTACTCCCCAGAGCTGGGAAAACCCCGACTCTGGCACAGGGACCAGCCACAGCCCCCTGGAGGTTTGCTCGAGGCCAAGCCACCATGGGAAAGGCCAGGACAGCAGATGGGACTGGAGGCCACGGGGGCTGGTGTGAGGCGTCCCAGAAACTCTCCCCATTGCCAATGGTGCCAATGGGCACAGGCGTAAACACCGGGCCAGAGCACGCCCTGGTAATCCAGTGCAGGAGCCAAACCCCCAGCACCGCGCGTCACAACATCCCTCATTCCCGAAGCCACCAAACCCCAGACGAGAGCAGAAATGACCTGTGCAGGGCTTCCGGGCAAAAACACTCCTGGTGGAGGCCAGTGACTCACCGGGCCATCATATCCCACAAAATACAGGCCAGACAGCATCACCAGGTGCAAGCAGGACCTCTCTTGCAAAACCTCTCACAGAGAGGGAAAAAGTTTACACCAGGTTGGCTGGGAGAGGTGGTCACACTGTGCATTCGTGTGTGGTATTTCTGAAGACCAAGACTTTGTTTCAACCCCACAGCATTAAACCTCCTTGCGTATTTACTCAGAGCAGGTAATGCGATGTTAAAGATAAACAATGAGAAAAAAAAAAAAAACCACTGGCTCTTTAATTCAGAGCAAAACACAAGATAGATAATAGGAAACAAGGGGACGAATCTTTTGCAAATGGGAAGCGGACCAAGAGATGGAGGGAGGGGGGGGCGTAAAAAGAATTAAGATGTGTTCTGTACACGCACCAACTCCCCATGATGAGTGTGATCATTTTGCACTGCAAATATGCCCTAATGAAAATGAAAATTAACAATAAATAAACTCTGGCACCAAGCCCATAGGTGAGAGCACACCAGTTCTTACCTGCTTCTAGAAAAGCCATTTAAGTCTGCCAGGAAGATACTTTGTCATGAAATCTTCCCTAGTCCTAAAAAAGAATAGCACACCCAAAAAAGCAGCTCCTAAAAGACAGGGAGGCAGGGAACTGTGTATGCTGCCAAGAGGGGCAGAAACCAGAAATCCAGGACAACCACTCAGGAGAGGCAGCTAAAGGCAAAGGGCTGGGCCAACATTCCACATGAAGCAAAGTTGTTTTTATTTCTCCCCACCTTTTCATTTTGAAAAGTTCCAAAACCATAGAAAGGCTAAAGGAATAGTGTGGACATCCAGACACCGTCCCCCAGAGTCACCCCCGTCAAGGTGCTGCTGTATGTATGTGTCTTATCCTCCCTGTGAAGTCAGAGGGTGCCTTGCCTGCTTACTTGCAGGGTTTTCTGCTGAGCTAAAGGCCCCCCTTCTTTTCTTTTTCTTTTTTTGTGGGTACCAGGGGGTCGACCTCAGGACCTCGCACGCCAGCAGGCGCCCGTGCCACTGAGCGATATCACCGGCCCCTTTTTTCGTATGTGGGATCCGGGAGTCGAACTCGGGCCCTCGCGCTTGCCAGGCAGGCGCTTACGCCACTGAGCCATCTCACCGCCCCCCCCTTCTTTTCTTGACCCACTTGAAAGCAAGTTACAGATTTGATGCCTCACCGATGGGCTCCTCACATCTCCGAAGGCCACTCACCTGCAGAACCACAGCCATTATCACCCAAGGAACTTATTTATTTATTTGAGACAGGGTATGGTGGATTAACTCATGGTCAACTTGGAACACCCAGCTGAACTGAGTCAGCATGGTGCTGGGTATGGAGGGCCCACCTGAGGATTGTTGCCAACAGCATGAAAGAAGTGGAGGGGAAGATGGTGCGCCGTTGATTCTCCTGTAGAAGCTTGTTGCACTGGTTTTCCTGGTATGAGCTCAGCTGTTTCCATCGTCAGAGGAGCTTGGGTCCTTGCTGTCACTGAGGATGTCTGCGGTGCTCTTCGGGGGAGCTCTGGTCCTTACCTTGAGTGTCGCTTCCTGGCTCCAGTGCAGGTCCCTCAGCCTGCTGGCATAGACTTTCCAGCTTCCACCACTGACCTTTGGGCCTTCCCAGCACAGATCCTTGGTACAGACTTGCCTGAGACATTGTCGTGGGCTCATAGGCCTCCAGCTGGACTCGTGGAGGACATTGCCATGGGCTCTAGGTCTTCAGCTGGACCTGTGTAGGACGTTGCCGTGGGATCCAGGCCCTCTGCTGGATTCTTTGGGTCTCTAGTGCGTGGACAGATCTCCTGCACTCTTTTGCATTTGACTCTTTGGGTGAATATTATAAAATAATACTCGGGGGCTGGTGAGATGGCTCAGCGGCGTAAGCGCCTGCCTGGCAAGCGCGAGGGCCCGAGTTCGACTCCCAGAACCCACATACGGAAAAAGGGCCGGTGATGTCTCTCAGCGGCTCGGGCGCCTGCTGGCGCGCGAGGTCCTGAGGTCGACCCCCGGTACCCACAAAAAAAAAAAAATAAAATAAAATAATCCTATAAATTGTGTCCTATATTAAATCCCTTCCCTTGTAAACCCTGACTACAACACAGGGTCTCACTATGTATTATAGGCTGGCCTTGAACTGACTATATACGTAGCCCAAAATGATCTTGAACTCATGGAGATCTTCCTGCTGACGTCAGCTTCCTAAGTGCTGAAATTATAGGTGTAGCACTACACTGGGTACTCTAAAGAATACTGACCCAGGAGTACTGCTGGGTCCAAATTTCCCTAATTCCTCCTCCCTCTTCCTTCCCTGGTCTTTACTGGCTTTTCTGGGGGGTGGGAGGGGTGAGACAAAGTCCCTCTGTTTTTTTGTTTGTTTGTTTGTTTTTTGAGACAGAGTCTAGATATGTAGTTCAGGCTGGCCTTGAACTCACTATGTAGCCCAGGCTGACTTTGAACTCATGGTGATCCTCCTGCCTCAGCCTCCAGAGTACTGGGATCACAGGTATGCGCACCACACCTGGCCCTGTATTGGTTTTTAATCTGCGATCCAATCAAGCTCTCAGATGCATGGGGTTCCCGTTCTCTTTAACCTCCTCAGCAGGGCTGGCTGCCAGCTTCAGTTACCACAAGGGTACCACTTCCCAGAGTCTAGGACCGTTGTCTCCAGGGCTCCCCACCACCCTGATCTGCCAGTTGCTCCTCAGAGTCAGATGGATTTTAAACATTCTGGTGGGAAAAGCCTGCAGTCCCACTGCAGGTGCTGAGGGCCACTACACCATTTCTGGGTGCCTGCTATGGTTGTAATCTTACAAAAAAAAAATTATTTTATTGCTTTGTATCAAAATATAGGGGAAGGTAATTCTAGTTCTGAAATCTGAAACACAGTGCACCATATAGTTCTTAGTTTTCTTCCTTTCTGAACTTCCACACAAATGTTCTTGCTCTTCTGTCAGATACCATTCTTCTGGCTAACGTGGATGCCTTTGCAAAATTTCCTTTAGCCATCTGAAAAACAAGGCCTTCCATGTCATAGCATTGCCTTTCTTGTTGGTTTGATGACATTGCCAGTTTGCTGGTCACTTCACAATATCAAGTCTTTGTGTTGAGCCAATTTTCAAATGCAAATCGGTTCCAGCTGATACTTTAACCCTCAGCAAAGCCCGAGCAGGCAGAGTGTCCACTGCAGAGCCCCCGCTAGCACACTGCCATTTGGCTCTTAACCACCCCTCAAGTTCCAGGGATGGATGTGAGGTCATTGGGGGAATGGCCTTGGGTACTGGCCCCACCCCTTCCCTCACCAGTCCCATGTGCTCCTGCCAGGATGCCCTGCCTCCCCAGGCACAAGACCAACAGGGTCACACCACTATGGACTGAAGCCTCCACAGCTGTGAGCCAAAATAAACCCTCCTTTTAAGCTGATTCTCTTAGGTATTTTATCTCAAAAACAGAAGAACGACAGACACACTAGGTTTGATATCTTCCTTATGGATCAAGGTGGTAAGTGTATAAATAGAGAAAATGTATTAGCATCCTGGAAAAGAAAACAGTGGGAAAAGAAAATAACATGAAATAAAACCTAGATGTCATAACAGATTAAAAACCTAGTCATAGCCAGGGGTGGTGGTACACACCTGTAATCTCAGCCCTGGGAGGCTGAGGCAGGAGGATGATAAATTTCAGTGTGTGGAAGGAGGTCAGGGCTCTCCCATCTCCTTGCAAACTGCTTCCAATTGGTCTGGTGATTCAGTGGGAAGGACAGGCCGGGCTGTGTGGACCGAGGTGATCCACAGGGAAGGACTCTCATCTCTGCAGCAAGCCTGGCCTGCAGAGTCAGAGATTGCCAAATGCCAGGCAACCTCTTCCCCTGCCCTGGGCTTGTTACTCAGCTCAAGGTTGTGGACCCAGGATCACGCAGCAGGAAATGTGTGGGCTGGATACGTGAGGGATGTGAAGCTTGCAAGGAGCCTAATTGAGGCTGGTCTCAAAGTCCCTCCGCCCCCAGCTCCCGATGTGGGAGGAGAGGTGGAAGTGGGTCACGCTCTACTAGTCACAGCAGTGGCGGTACTGCAGGCTGCAGCCACACTGGAACAAGTCCTGGTGCACAGTGACCTGGCTGCCTCCAGGGCAGCCACCACCTCCTAATCAGGTGCGGCGATTCTGCCCCAAGCCCTCAGGGATGACAAGTCAGGGGCTGGGTGAAAATAACATCCCCAGGGATCCACCACTGTCTTCCTCTCCCTCCAAGAGTGAGCAGTAGCTGGGTGTGGTGGCGCACAGCTGTATTTCTGGCACTCAGGAGGCTGAGGCAGGAGAATTACTGTGACTTTGAAGCCTGTCTGGGCTATATAGTGAGTTCGGGGCGAGCCTGAACTACAGTGAGTCCTCTCAAAAAAACAAAACAAAAAAACCCCACAAGAACCTGGGCAGCTGCCTATGCCTGGCCTGTGCCCTCCATCCCACTCCTGGCTGGAGGGAGAGGATGCTGCATGCTTTTGCAGGAACTGTTGGGCCTGCCTGACCTTGCCCTTGAGACATGGAGGTGGTTCTGGACAGACCTGGGGAAGATGGAAGCTGCTGCTACCCTTCCCTGCACATGGGAGCTGCGGGCCTCGGTTCCCCAGGGATTCTGGGCACGTGTGGTGCCAGATGCCTGGTTCCCGCGGCTGGCGCGGGAGACTGTCAGGCAGCAAGAGGGTTCTGCAGAGACAAGGGCGGGCGATGTTACATAACACAAGAGCAGTACCAGGCAGATGGCAGAAATCTGACATCCAGTCCGCCACGCAAGGCCTTTGGAGAGCGTCCCTCAGCCTGGTCAGCCCTCGGGTAAAGGGCAAAGGGCTTGGGCCAGAAGTGGGAAGGAGCTCTTACTAAGCATGGCACTCACCAGCTGAAGGTGCCCTTGCAGGTGCAGCTTTGTCCCAGTGACAGGGAAGGGCTCTAAGCTATGAACTCTTCCCTGGTCTTCTGAGAAGCCAACGCAGTCCTCTACCTCGAAGCCCACTTGGCACAGGGAGCCTCGGGGCCAAAGCACACCCACCCGTAGACATTCTTTGCCAGCCACACGGCCCAGTGGGCAAGCGTCTTGGCATGGACTGTACGCTCTGTGTGCAGAAGTGTTTCTACCCGGCCTACCACAGCATTCCCAGGACCCGCAAGGGTGCCAGTTTTAATAAAGTCTCACTGGCCAGGTGTGGTGACCCATGCCTTTAATCCAGCACTCTGGGAGGCTGAGGCAGGAAGACTGTAAGTCTGAGCCCAACCTGGGAAAATCAGTGAGACCTTGTGTCAGAAAAAAGGCCAGGGATGTGGCTCAGGAGACGGCCCTTCCCCAGGTTCCTTCCCCAGTACCACAAAAACAAATAAAAACTCACTACATTTCTTTCTTTTTTTTTTGAGTGCTAAGGCTCAAACTCTGGGCCTTGTGCATGACAGCCAAGCATTCTACAAAGGAGGGACACAACCAGCCCCTACTATTGATTAACTGGATCAATGAATCATTAGGGGAAGATGAGGGACGGAAGGAAGGAGGAACAAAAACAAGCCCCACTTCTTGGTGTGCCTGTCCTTGGCTGATCTGATACAGAGCAGCAGGGCCAGGACAGGGATCCAGTCCCTTCTGCCCCCAGGTGCCCCCCCAGCCATCACTGCTCCTTCACCCTGTCCTGATGTGCAGTACACAACCTGCCTACAGAAGCTTATGCACCACACAACCAGGGAAGATGCAGACATGTTCACAGTCCTCAGTCTTTAGAAACCTCAGGAGGGAGAAAACAATGTTTTGGTCTGGCTGGGTGTGGTGGTGCACGCCTGAAGTCTCAGTACTTGGGAGGCTGAGGCAGGAGGGTTGCTGTGAGTTCAAGGCCAACCTGAACTACATAGTGAGACCCTGTCTCAAAAAGACAAAAAGCAAAAAAACCCAAAACACTGTTTTCCTCTAGCCATGCCCAGCACAGAAGAAACCCCTGCCCACCGGAGGCTGCTGCCTTCCCCTTTGAACAAGGATTCGTGGAGGAGGGATGTAAGGACATAATAAGTGACTAATAACTGAGTACAACAGCACTTGATGCCCAGTTCTGTTTCATAAAGAGGTCTCGAAGTACTTTGGCTAACATCCTAATTGTTATGGTTGTATCTCGATGTCACGCAAAGCCTCATGTGGTCATCGGTGGGACTTTTCCAGGGTGGATGGATCTAGGGTGTGTGCTGCCGGGATTAAGGATGTGGTGCTGGGATTGACTCATGGTGCGATGCCAGGATTAAAACTGCCCCACCCTGGGTGTAAGTGCTCCCCGCTCTAAGAGTGGGTAGCCTGGATAAGATATAAGGGGCAGAAAGAGGGTCACTGCTGGTCACTTGCTGCTTGCTGCTTTGCTTCTTCACTCCTTTGCTGTCTTCTGCCCACCATAAACTGTTTCTCTGCTGCGATGCCCCACCCTGCCTTGGAGCCAGGTGATGATGGACTGAAACCTCTACGAACTGTGAGCTAAATAAACCTTTCCTCTCTTAACTTTGGGCGTCGGGTATTTTGTCTCAGTGATAAGAAAGTAACTAAGACACTAATTCCCCTGGGAACTACGGAGGTCCAAGTATCATCATCCCCATTCACAAGCAGGGAGAGCAGGGAATGGAGGATAATTAGCTTGCCCAAGAGTGTCACCTTCCCTGAGCCTCAGGGAGGTTTTTAGCCATGGTGGCGCACGCCTGTAATCCCAGCACTCAGGAGGCTGAGGCAGGAGGATTGCTGCAAGTTCAAGGCCAGCCTGGGCTACACAGTGAGTTCAAGGCCAGCCTGGACAACATAGTGAGACCCTGTCTGAAAAAAACAGAAAAACAAAACACATACCATGGTGCTCAGAGCCGTGCTTGGGAGCCAGGCGGCTTGTGTTCGAATCCTGACTCTGTTCCCAAGGAGCTGAACCACAAACAAGTTCCCTAACCTTGCCAGCATCAGCTTCTGAAAAACGTAAAATGGTCAGTAGTGCATGTCATGGAAACTATGTGAGGATTCAGTGAGACAAAGTACTTTCAAGCCATTACCATTCATTTTCTCATCTTCAAAATGAGCACATGTCCTCATAACAGGAAAGCCAGCAACATGAGAAAAAGGCTGCAGCCACCCGGTATTTAGTTTTTACGAGACCACAGGTGACACGTGACTAGGAGGCATCTTGGACTCCGCTGACAGGATGCCGGGACTGGAACGCGCCTTGCAACACACTCGTCCTACTGGATTCCCACGAGCGCCTGCCACCTCTCCAGTTGGTAGGGCATAGGCATTGTGGCTAAGTGGCACGCTTAGGGGAGGACCCAAAGAGTCAGCCACTGCATGGGCCAGGGGATCAGTGCCAGGTGCAGGTGAGCTGAGCCCCCAGTCTGCGGCACTTTCTCTGAGCTTTTGGTCTTCTCTGCCCAAACCAAAGATAGCCTGTTTCCAGGTGCCATCCTCTCCCATGATCAGCCAGGAGTGCAGCTTGGAGGGGACAGTGTGGGTGATGCTCTGCAGGAGACTGGAAGAGAAGGTGGCAGACAGGAAAGCTGTCTGTGCCACCTCAGTATAACTGGAACTCTGGCACAAGTGTGAGCCCATCCCCATGCCTGTACCAAAAAGGCTACTAAAAATTTATGGCCAGGAGCCAGAGCTTTGGGCTGGGTGCAGCTCAGTGGTAAAGCGCTCGCCTGCCATGCACATGGCCCTGGGTTCGATCCCAGCACCACACACACACAGAGAAGCAGCCTAACTCACATGGCTCGGAAAGAGGACCAGGCTCAGCCCACTGTGAAGATGCACAGAGGGCCGGCCGCGTGCTCTCGGCACTCGGTGATGCTCACTGCTGACTTAGTCACGAAGAGGAGAAAGCACAGCGGGATCTGCAGTCCTATGGCCAGCTCAGCTGACCCTTCCCAGGTCGCCTGGGTGTCCAGCCAGAGAAACTAGGGCCCAGTGGGAATAAACCCGACACTCCTTTTCCAATGGCCCCCAAAGCGCTCCCCGATCAAGGACGTCCCAGTGCAACTGTTCTTCCTAGTCTCCTGCCCTTTCTCTTAGTAGCGATTCAAATACTCCCGGAGATCCCCAGGAAAAGCCTCCATGCAGTGGCTTCCTGCTGTACAGGATTTGTGTGTATGTGCGTGCGCGCGCGCGCGCGCGTGTGTGTGTGTGTGTGTGTGTGTGTGTGTGTATTACTGGGGACTGAACCCAGGACCTTCACACTGAACAATATCTCCAGGCCTTTTTTATTTTGAAACAGGGTCTCACTAAATCATTCAATTATCCAGGCTGGGCTAAAATGCGTGATTCTCCTGCCTCAGCCTCCTGAGAGCTGGCATTACCTGTGTGCACCACCACACCCAGCTTCACAGTTCAGAATGGAAGAGTAAAATCCATACTCCTTACCATGCTGCAGACCTGGGCCCTGCTGACTGCTTGCTCACGACCCTCCCGCCTCCTGCCTTGATGGGCAGACTGCTCTCGCTGGCCTCTGCCCCCAGGGCTGGACTGTTGGGGGTCTCATGGGGGTCTCTGCCCAGAAGTCACCCCTAGAACTAGCTGAAGCTTGACCCTGGCCTCCCCCTGCTCACCATCATTTACCTTGCTCATTCCCCCTTCCCTCTTTTCAGCACTCTACATTCTTTTGTTTACTTGCTTATTTGTTTCCTGTCTCTCCCGTAAGGAGATAAACTTTAGGGGTGGGGGTGTACCTCGGTGTAAAGGATGGGCTTAGCATGCACAAGGCCCTGGGTTCAATCCCCAGCACCATAAAATGAAAAGAAAAGCCAGGCGTGGTGGCACAACCCTGTAATCGCAGCACTCAGGAGGCTGAGGCAGGAGCATTGTCATAAATTCAAGGCCAGCCTGGGTAACATGGTGAGACTGTCTATTAAAAAAAATAAAAATAAAAAAATAAAAAACATAAAGCTTAAATAGTAGCTAACACTTTAGCTAAGCACATACTAAGTGCTGGGTACTGTGAGGCACACCTAGCAGGAATTATTTAATCAAATACCCTGCACAACTCCACGAGGGAGGGGTTATTATTTTACAGATGGGGCAACTTGGACGTGGTGGGGTTAAACTACCCACGATGTCTGGACTGCGATCCACACCCAGACAGTCTTGGCACGAAGTCCTCGCTCCAATTAAGAGCTCCGCTTCATATTTGCTGAGTGTCGAATAACGACTGGGAGTAAGGACTGGGTCAGCGCCTGCCTGTCAGCTGTTCCTGGGGGCAGGGCTGGGGAGAGAGCGCCCGGCACTCGGCTTCTGGGTTTGCACAGGGCCGCACCGAGCGGAGTCTGCAGGGAGGCGCGGTCTGATGAAAACACAGGCTTGGGATTTCTGGGCGCTAGTTCTGGGTGCTAGGAAACACCCAGGCCAGGCGGCCAATACTCAATGAGTTTACCCTGTCCAGGCCCCAATGCAGACGCTGTGAGGGCCTCAAGAAGCACTCGGGGGGATCCTGGGTTCAGAGAACTTAAGAGTCCTGCACGTGCACAGGTAGCTGAAACAGGCCGAAAGTGACAGACACGAGGAAATGTACAAACTGGACACAAGCCAGGTGTGGTGGCGCCCACCTGTAATTCCAACACTGGGGAGGCTGAGGCAGGAGGATCACCTTGAGTTCGAGGCCAGCCTGGGCTACAAGTGAGTTCCAGGCCAGCTTAGACTACATAGCGAGACCTTGTCTCAAAAAATAACAGCAACAAACCGAACTGGATCCTGGTCTCCAAGGCCCTCATTCTGACAGCAGGAATTTGGGACCTCGATCAGGTTTTAGACTAGTTAATAGCTCCAGACCACGGCCACTCAAGTGTTCTCCCACCTGCCACGAGAACAGTCGCAGTCTGTCTGTCTTTCCTCTTCTTTCCCGGTGGTACTGGGTATGGAACCCAGGGCCTTGCACATACAGAGCTACCTCCTCGGCTACTCCAACTGCCCTGCACTGACATCTCACACGGAGGCAAGGCAGTAACGCTCACGCTTCACTAACGTGGCAGGGTGTGGAAAGCAGCCCAGTGTGTTCTCCCGCCTCCACTTCCTGTGGGGTTGCAACCCACAAACTCTCCTCCGGTCCTACACAGTCCCAGTCTTGCACCAGGTCCTGAACAGGATCTGCTGAATGATGCCTGAGCGCTGTCAGTCTGGCAATGCTCTACCAGGGCTGGACATGATGGTGCACACCATAATTCCAGCACTCAGGAGGCCGAGGCAGGAGGACTGCAGGTTCAAGGTCAGCCTGGACTCCGTAGCAAGTTTGAGGCTAGAGTGGGCTACACAGTGAGATCCAAAAAAAGGAGAGAGAAAAGAAATTCTCTACCAGACACTGAACTTTCAGTTCTTGTTCCCTAAAATTCTGCTTTCCATCTCTCAGCCTCTCCCAGGGGGGAAAGACTGACCCCACCCCTCCAATTCTACTGCCACCACCCAGGTCCCTGCAGCCACCACCCTCTCTTGCAGGGCGGCTGCAATGGTCAGGCAGCCGATGTCCCTCACCCTCACTTTGCTCCTCACAATCCTGTCTCTACAGCAATATCTTTTCAAATTTCATCAGATCTCAACACCTCTGTGCTTGCAATACTCTGATGGCTTCTAACTGTACTTGGGATAAAATCCAAATTCTTACAACCTACAGATCATTTCTTCTTTTCACCTAGAGATTCCTCATGTCCTGGCCCCGACCCCTCTTCAAGGCACTGATCACTCCTGGGACGACTGGGTCTGCTTATTTCCTCACACACTGGTCATCTGTCCCCCTCTCTACTTAGACTGTCACCTCCAGGAGGGCAGAACTGTGTCTGCCTCCCCTGCTGAGGCACCAGTGTGAGGCACGGTGCCTGGTGCACTCGGGTCTCACTGGTGCATGAATGAACCCGCCCGTACAAAAATTAGACTACTAACTACACCAGGAAGCCGTGACCCACACGTGGGCACTGAACACTGGCACCCTATTTTATGATTCAAAATGCTGTTTTAAACCCAAGGAAGCACGGGCACCTCCGGACACTTTAACGGCCCAGAGATCAGTTACCACTTTGGGTCCAGAGCCAGGACCGAGAGCCCAGTGCGAGGAGCTCAGAGCCAGAGCACTTAGTTAGGAACAGAAAGAACCTCAAGACTAAGTAAATCTGACTCGCCTCTGGCTCCCCTGCCAGCACACCCTGTGCCTCGATTTACCCAGCAGTTGGCCACGCACACTTTCTTAAGATGAGCAACAGGAGACAAAATAATAGCTCTAGCAGAGTCAGATCCTCAGACAGGAGGTGGTGCAAACCACATGTCTCATGATTCAGAAAACTCTTGATTTGTGGCCAACAGCTCCGCCACACACAGGCCCTTCCACGAGCTACCTGACGCAGGTAGCAGGTACTGGAGCAGACAAGCACCGGGCCAGGGGAAGGAGGCCCTGAAGAGGTTAGGGGTTTACATCCAGAGGTCTTGGCTGGGGAAGGTGGTTGAGGTGGGGAAATGAAAAGGAGGCGACAAGTGTGATTTTGGGTTCCAAGTGGTTAATTCTGCAGGTTCACGTACACGGCCCCCCTGGCAGGTGAGACACGTTGCCTGCAAACTGCGCCTTCCAGGAACCCTGGCCAGGGAGTGGCCAGACCTTGGCAGTGGGGGATTTACGGGGAGTCAGGATGCGGGGAGCGGGGTGCAGGTGAGGGAGGACAGGGGGCATGGGCCCGGAAGGGCAGACAGGGCATGACAACCGCGGGGGTGAGCAACAGGATGGGCGTCGCGGACACCTGTGGCGGCGTCCCCGGGCGGCGGGGAGGGGCGGGAGGCTGGGCTGGGCTGGCCTGGCTTGGCCTGGGGGCGGGGCCCGGCCCAGCGCCTCGGAACTAGGCTGGGATCCCCGCGGGGTCGGGGCGCCCTCCGCCGCCCCTCTCCGGGAGACAAAGGGCCGCGGCTCCCGACCCCGGCGCGGTGCGGGCCCGAGGCTGCAGGCGCGGGCGGCCTCGCGCTTACCTGGGCCGCCCGACCCGGCCGGGCCGGCGGGGGTGCGGGTCCGGGGCGCGGCACGCACGGCCTGTTCCGGAGCGCGCTCAGCCCGAGCAGCCGCGGCGGCGGCAGCAGCAGCACAAGCGGGAGCGGCCGCCTCGGCCTCCGCCTCCCGCTCCGTGAGTCAACGCGGCGGGGAGGGAGCGAGGGCGGTGCCAGGCCGCCGGGGGAGGGCCCGTCGGAGGGAGCGGCATCGGGGTCCGCGCGCGCGGCGGCGGCGTGGCCACGGCAACGCCCCGGAGGGAGGTGGTGCCTCGAGGGTCGGGTGCGGGATGGGGCCTGTGCTGGGGCAGGGCGGAGGCCGCACATTGGTTCACTCAGCCACGGGGTGGGGCCTGCGTGGATCACGGGGACGCTCATTGGGCCTTTCGGGCTAAGGGCGGGACCAGAAGTTAGGGCAAGGCCTCGAGGTGGGCGGGGTGGGGCCGAGTCCGCGGGGGGGCGGGGCGAGCAGGGGAGGCGGGGCGGGGCGGGGCGCGAGGAGGGGGCGGGGCGGTCGGGGGCAGAGCCGCGGCCGGGCTGGAGCGGGCGTCCGGGAAGCCGCTGTCCCCGACTCTGCCTGCTGCGGGAGCACAGTGATTCCCCCCAAATAATGGCCTCTCCCGCACATTGGGCTGTGTCTAGAAGCCGGAGCAGCTAGACATGCGGATCCTCGGCGAGGCCAGCTCATCCGGGACCCGAGATCTGAAGCGGACGGAGCTGCCGCGCTACCTTGGGGGCCGCGGTTAGGCCGCCTGGTGGAGTTGGGCCTAAGCCGGGGTCGTGGGGTCGCGGGCGGTTAACCGAGAGCACCTGGGCGTGGGTGCAGAGGCGCCTTCCGGCGGGGGAGCGGAGCGTCCTGAAAACGCCCCTACGGAAAGTAGGCTCTGTGTGGAGTACAGGGAGAAGCAGGCCGTCTTAGCCAAAACAGGAATTGCTTTTAAGCCATACTTTCCTTTAGGACGCCTATCTTTAAGTGTGGCCTCAGTTTCAACATTTGAACTTAACCTGTTGCATAAGATGACACTAAGCCCAATTCTCAAGCCCTCTGGCCCCACTTCCGCATAAGTTTGGTGTTTGTTTTTTTTTCCCCAGTACCTGGGGATTGGCTTTAGGGCCTTCTCGCTGAGCTATGCGTCCAGCCCTTTTTTTTTTTTATTTTGAGATGGGGTCTCCCTAAGTCACTAAATTGCTCAGACTGGGCTTGAATTTGCAATCCTCCTGTCTCAGCCTCCCGAAGTGCTGCCCTCACAGGCGAGTGGCACCAGCCTGCCCATAAGCTTTGTTTTTGCATCATCACTGTCTACCCTCTTCCATTTCCTCCGTTTCTTCTCCTTTCCTATGCAAACAAGATTTTTAATTCGTTTATATTCCAAAATGTCAGGTTTTTTTGTGTGTGTGTGTGGGTACCGGGGATCGACCTCAGGACCTTGCGCGCCAGCAGGCGCCCGTGCCGCTGAGTGAAATCACCAGCCCTTTCTTCGTATGTGGGTTCCGGGAGTCGAACTCAGGCCCTCGAGCTTGCCAGGCAGGCGCTTACGCCGCTGAGCTATCTCACCGGCCTAGTGTTATTTTTTAATCTTGATTTTATAACTGTGTTTTAGTCACAATAGAGGAATATTATAGCTTTGTCAATATTTATGAGACTATGAACCCTTAAAGGTGCTGGGCACGTGGTGCATGCCTGTAATCCCAGCACTGGGGTGGCTGAGGCAGGAGGATCGCCACAAGTTCGAGGCCAGCCTGGACTACATAGTGAGACCCTGTCTAAAACAAAACAAAACAGAAACTTAAAAAAAAAAAAAAAGGAACCCTTAAAGTCCAGAAGTATACCTTATTCATGTCTATACCTCCACCAGTGTCCACAGACTACCATGTCCACAGCAAGAGCTCAACAAATATTTGCCAACAAATATTTACCAGCAGTCCTTCATGTTTCCCAAAGGGTGTACACCAGTGTAAAAACACACATGAAAATTCTTTTTATGTAAATACAGATTTTTAAACAAATCAATTGAAAGCGAACATATTGCTCAGTATTCAAGACATGGAGTATATATTATATCTTTAAAAGATATATGTTAAAAAATATATGTTTAACGATGAAGGTAGGAAAAGACAATGAAAATGCACTAGTTGAAATAATCAGTTCATTTTCTTTTTAAAAAGTTTTTCATAATTTTTTTTTCCAATGTTTTGAGACTAAGTCTCATTCTGTAATTCAGGCTGGCCTCGAACTCGCATCAATCTTCCTGCTTCAGCCTCCCCAGTGCTGGGATCATAGGCATGTACCACCACACCCAGCTACATATTGTTTTTTTTGTGTGTGTGTGTGGGTACCGGGGGTCGACCTCAGGACCTCGCACGCCAGCAGGTGCCCGTGCCGCTGAGCGATATCACCGGCCCTTTTTTCGTGTGTGGGTTCCGGGAGTTGAACTCGGGCCCTCGTGCTTGCCAGGCAGGCACTTATGCCGCTGAGCCATCTCACTGGCCTTAGTTGAAAATCACAGTAAGTTCATCACACAGCCAGCAGTCAATTATTTCATCCACTGAGTGTTGGAGAATTCTGCATTTCTAGACCTCAAGATTGACTCAGCCTCCACCCACCTGTACAACTTTAGAATGAGACAAGGGAGGCTTAGGAAGTAGTGAAGAATTTCTGAGAGTAGAGTACCCTTTCCCCCTTGGGGAACTGCTCTTCCTCAACACCTGGAGGTGCTGATGAGGCTGCCAATTATAGTGTTCTTACCCTGACCCTCCAAAACAACAGCTCCAGGCGTGACATATTACCCAAGCTGGGCCAAGCTGAGCCTTCCTCCAAAACTTTCTGAACTGGAATTAAAAGGAAAGCCAGATGTGGTGCATGCCTGTAATCCGAGGACTTGGGAGGCTGAAGCAGGAGGACCTCTGCGAGTTCAAGACCGACCTGAACTACCTAGTGAGTTCAAGTCCAACCTAAACTATTAGCAAGACCCTGAAATGAAATGAAAGCCGGATGTGGTGGTGCATGCCTGTAATCCCAGCACTCAGGTGGCAGAGGCAAGAGGATCACGGTGAGTTTAAAATCAGCCTGTGCGGGCCGGTGAGATGGCTCAGCGGTTTAAGCGCCTGCCTTGCAAGCACGAGGGCCCGAGTTCGACTCCCGGAACCCACAAAAAAAAAAAAAAGGGGCCGGTGATATCGCTCAGCGGCACGGGCGCCTGCTGGCGCACGAGGTCCTGAGGTCGACCCCCCGGTACCCACAAAAAAAAAAAATAAATAAAATAAAATAAAATCAGCCTGTGCTACATAATGTGTTCAAGGCCAGCCTGAATTACATAACAAGACCCTGTTTCAAACAAAAAAACAAAGAAGAAGAAAAGAAAGAAAAAGGAAATTTTCTCTTTCCCATTGGATTAATAACTGTAACAGTGTAACCTCAGGAATGTTAGAATCAGGCTGTGGGGTGTAGCTCTGTGGTAGAGTGCTGGTCTAGCATGTGCAAGGCCTTGGGTTTGATCCCCAGCATGCACAAAGGTGCACACACACACACACACACACACACACACGTTAAAATCATTATCCAATGAAAAGAATCAAGATCTATCGTACAGATACAAATTCCCTATAACAAATGTGGTCATTATGTATACCTAAACTGTACCAAAAAAATCATTATCCACCTGCCACATGGAAAATCCTGAGAAGGAGACAAGGTTATCAGAAACTGTCATGGTTGGGATCTAAAACATCCCCCTAAAAAGGAAGGAAGGGGGCTGGTGAGATGGCTCAGCGGCGTAAGCGCCTGCCTTGCAAGCACGAGGGCCCGAGTTCGACTCCCGGAACCCACATACGAAAAAGGGGCTGGTGATATCGCTCAGTGGCACGGGTGCCTGTTGGCGCGCGAGGTCCTGAGGTCGTCCCCCTGGTACCCACAAAAAAAAAAAAAAAAGAAGGAAGGGACAAGGAAAAAAAAATAGAAGGAAAAAAGTGTAAACAAAGTTTTGTAAATAAGGAGGGGAAGAAGGGTTGAAGGGAGGGGAGGGGAATGGGAAAAAAAGAAGCAAGATATATATGGGTACAAATTCCCTATGATGAATGTTATCATTATGTATATCCAAAATATTCTCATAAAAAAATAAAACATCACCCTAAAATCTCACGTGTGTGGAAGACATTGGATCACAGGGCACTGTGCTCTTCAGTAGATTCATTCACTGATGAGTTACGTAGATTAACTGTGGGGTAAGGAAGTGGGGCCTGGTTAGAGGAGGTTACTGGAGTGTCACCCGGAAGGTGTATTCTCCTCCCCAGCTGGCTCCTCCCTTCTCTGCTGCCTGACCTCCCTGGGGTGAGCAGCTCTCCTCCACCCAGGCCTTTCCACCATGCATTTCTGTGTTGGAGCCAGCAGACCATGGGCTGACCTACTGGAAACCGTGAGCCAACTAAACCTCTCCTCCTTTAAATTGCGGGTGTTGGGTATTTTGTCCCAGCAATGGAAAGTGACTAACACAGAAACTGACCAAGATTTGGAGGGAGAGAGGGACGGGAAATGGGAAAGAAGACCCCTAATGTAGGGTGCATTTCTCAGTTTGCATAGACCTCATCCCAGTCCTGATCACAGCATTTCCTACTCACTAAGTCCCCAAGTTTGCTCCGCCTCCAGGGTCTCCCCTCAGTAACCAGTACCACTATCCAGGAGCTCACACCAGAAACTCACAGAGCATCCTTGATCTTTCCTTTATCCTTATTTTCCTGTACATGTTGCTTTCACCTCTGAACTGTATTTTATTTATTTAACACAGGTTCTTGCTATGAAACCAGGCTGGCCTTGAACTTGTGATCCTCCTGCCTCAGCCTCCAGAGTACTGGGATCACCGGTGTGTGTGCCACTATGCCTATATTAAACCCTATATTTAATCTCTTTATTGTTACTATCTCCATTCCTCTTCCCCAGTTTGTTTGTTTTTTTGACACAGTCTTTCTCTATTGCCTAGGCTGGCCTTGAACTCCTGGGCTCAAGTAACTGTTAGTCTCTGCCTCTCAGGGGCCGGGAGTGTGGGCGTGTACTGACGCGGCCTGCCTGTGTATTTCCCTCTCTCTCCTCACCCCTGCCTCCCTCCTTGTCGTTCTCTTTCCCCAACAATGCGGATCAAACCCAGGTCTCACGCACGCTAGGCAGGTGCTTGCCACAGAGCTACGTCCCAGTTTAAGCCACACCAGCGGCCCCCTGGACTCCACAAGGGCTCCTCCGTTGCCTGGGCAGCAACTAGAGGGATCTTCTTCAAATGCACCTGTCTTGCCGGAACTTTACTCTTCAATAACTATTGATTTTCACCGTGGAGTTCAGCATCCTCAGTGTGGCTTTGAGGCCTCACGCTGTCGGCCCCAGCCCCATCCTGAACCGCATTTGCCAGTTGGGCCTGAGCCCCCCAGGCCTGGCCCCAGGAGTGTCTCTGTGCTTGAGGACGTTTATGTTGACATCCGCAGCCTCAGGTCCCCTTTTCTCCTGCGTCATCTGCCTGAACGTTTGATCTTTGGTCTTCTGCAAGGAAACCTCTCTGGATCCGTGCTGGCCCCACCCCACAGCATGGCACAGCCACACACGCCAGAGGGCAAGGACTATGTCACCATGGCTCACGCTCTTCCAGTGTAGGGCCTGGCTTGACAGTTTTTTCTTTTTTTTTTGACAGTTTTCTTTTTGGGGTTGGTGGGGGAGTGGTTCTGGGGATCGACAGAAAACAGTCTTCCCACTGAACTACATCCCCAGCCCTATTTTATTTTATTTTATTTTATTTTATTTTATTTTATTTTGGTTTTTTGAGACAGGTCTTACTATGTAGTCCAGGCTGGCCTTCAACTCACTATGTAGCCCAGGCTGGCTTGGAACTCTGGGTGATCCTCCTGCCTCAGCCTCCCAAGTGCTGGGATTAAAAATGTGCACTACCATGCCTGGCTCCCCATCCCTTTTTTATTTTTATTTTGATACAAGGCCTTGCTAAGTTGCCCAAGCTAGGGTCAAACTTGTGATCCTCCTGCCTCAGCCTCCTGGAGTGCTGGGATTACAAATATTATTGCATGAATAAATTAGGGCAGCCCTTCCCTTCCACTGGCAGCCACTCCCCACTTCCACCTCCCTGCCCCCAGCCCTCTCCTTCTCAGTCTTCTTTTCCTGAATTTATGATTCCATATTTTCTCCTCTCAGCTCTGGGGAGAGCCTCCCTGTGGTCCCTGAATATATGAGTATCTTTAAATAGTTGCTTTTTGGAGCAAGAAAAAAATCTGTTTCCTCTCTCAAAGGGTTGACTACCACAGTCAGATTTCCAGGCCAAGTGGGAAACAGTGATGGAGCCACAGCAGGCCACAGAGAAGCGCTGTCTTCACGCAGTCATGGCAACGGTGGGCCTTGGGCCAATCTTGGGGGCTTCCTGTTCAGGTGAGCAGCTGCGGGTGAGGGTGGGTGAGCCAGAAAGAGCCTTTGAATGAGGTGGGATTTTTTTCTTCTTTGTGGAGAGGTTCTGGGGATTGAATCCTGGGCCTTCCCACTGAGCTATATCTCTAACCCTTTTTGTTTTTCTTCTGAGACAGGGTTTTGCTAAATTGCTAAATTGCCTAGGCTGAGCTCAAACTCACTCCTCTTGCCTCAGCCTCCCGAAGTGCTGGGATTATTGGTGTACTAGGATTACAGTCATGCACCACCATGCCTGGCTCATAGATTTTCCCCTCCTTCTCCTCTTCCTCCTCCTTCTTTTTGTAAAGAAAGAAGCTATGGTGGTCCATGCTTTTAATCCTAGTTGCTGGAGAGGTTGAGGCAGGAGGATCACAAATTCAAGTCCTGTGTGGGCAATTTAGTGAGACCCTGTCTCAAAAAGTAAAAAAGGGCTGGGGATATAGTTCCGTGGTAGAGCACCCCTGGGTTCAATCCCCTTGTACCACAATAAATACATACATACATACTGCCTAAAAGATTAAACATGACCAGTTTTCAGGAACACAAAAAGTAAAAGCCCCTGTCCATAGTTTGGTCCCCGTGTTTGTGCCTGGTTAGGTTTGGCGTGGCTGGCACTTCTGAGATCACGGACAGCAATAAAGGCCAAGCACAGAGCAGACGCCGCAGGCTGCGGTCACGTGCCGCCCTCCAGTGTTGGCCTTGGCAGAGGCTCATCATCTAATTTGACTTTGGACATAATAAGGAATTATTAAATGCAGCGATGAAAGCATTTTGTAGCTCAGTGAATACACACGTTTTGTATGAGGAGCGGGGTGTGTGCAGCTGTGAACATCTGGCTGTCTGCCAGGCTGCCCCCAGAGTGCGGGTGCCCACGGCATCTGATGGTCAATGCTCCTGGTGTCACAGCCCCTGCTGCGTGTGTGGGAGTGGTGTAGAGAAATCAGGACTGCTGTCTGCAGTGGGGTGGCTCACAGAGCCCCAGCCATGTAGGCATACGTGTGTGCAGCCCAGTGATAATCACCAGGAAAGACAGAGCAACAGATCGCAATTTGTTTTGTTTTGTTTTGTTTTTTGAGACAGGGTCTCACTATGTGGCCCAGGCTGGCCTAGAACTTGCAGCAATCCCCCTGCCTCAGCCTTCTGAGTGCTGGGATCACAGGTGTGCACCACCATGCCTGGTGAGACCTCAATTTTGATCCAACTACTCAGTGTATTAACCTTTAAGCAAAGTATAATCATCTGATTACTGCCTTTCCTGCTGGTTATTGTCCTATTAAAGACCAAAAAAAAAAAAAAAAGAAAGTCAGGCATGGCAGTGCATGCCTGTAATGGCCGTACTTGGGAGGCTGAGGCAGGAAGATTACCATGAGTTCAAGGCCAGTCTGCGCTACACAGTGAGACCCTGTCTCAACAACAAAAAAAAAGAACCCAAAAAGAAAATTTCCCTAAATGTGATAAGCCTAAGACTACTGGCGCACTAAGGTGAGGCCAGAAAGACCATTCCCGACCTGCAGTTCCTTCCTGTCCCTGTGGAGGTGCAGACAGCGGACAGCGCGCAGCAGTTTGTCCTCGGAAACGAGCCATAGAGCCGCAGCTAGTAACAACTGTATCTGCAGCTGGAGCTCCCCTCCAGCTGCTGGACAGCAGCTGTGTCTAACAGACCCTCCTGCTTCCCGTTCCTAAGTCTTCCCGAGAGCTGCGGGATTTGTACGACACACATCTCGCGTGCGGCCCCCGGAGGTTGCCCGATGGAAATAGATCTGGTTTTGTGTCTCCACGCCCCCACCTCCCTCTTCATTACTCTCCCGCCTGGAAGTGACTTCTCAGCAGACGTATTTGGCCCTGGCTGGCGAAGTGGAGGGGGCTCCTTTTTATACTTAATGAACACTAAGGGCCGAGGGTGGCCGGGCTGCACCCTGATGCCCGCTAAGAAAGAGCATCACAGGAAAGTGAATGCAGCAGGGACGGCACAGTGCAGATGTCCTGGGACCCGAGGCTGCTCGTGCCTCTCCCCAAGCTGCGGAAAAGATTGCAATGATTATTAATTATTGAAGCAACAAGCCGAGAGCCAGCACTGTGCTCTATGATGCTCTGTTGAAATCATTTTAATTAGCACAAGCTATGGAGCCAAGGGAAATAGACACCTCCTGGCAGAAGAATTAAAAATTCTTGTAACACTTTACTTTTTTTTCTCTTAAAAAATACACATGCAGGGCATGATGGCACATGCCTATAATCTCCAGCACAAGGGAGGCTGAGGCAGGAGAACGCTGTGAGTTTGAGGCCAGCCTGGGCTATATAGAGACCCTGTCTCAAAACATAAACAACACAAACAAAAAACCACACACACAACTCAGCTTATATTTACATACGCTGCTGGCAAAATGGATTTTTTTTCCCTCCAGTACTGGAGATTGAACTCAAAGAGTGCTAAGCTATATAGCCCCAGCTCTTTTTTAAAATGTTGGGTAAGGTCTCGCTGAGTTGCCCAGGCTGGCTTCAAACTTTGATCCTCTTGCCTCAGCCTCCTGAGCAGCTGGGACCACAGGTATTTATTGGAGTGCCTGGCATCCTATTTTCTTTCCCTCTTTCTTTCTTTTGTTTTGTTTTTGAGACAGGGTCTAGCTAGTTTGTGCTGGCCTCAAACTCATGGCAATCTTCCCGCCTCAGCCTCCTGAGTGCTGGGATTACAGGCGTGTGCCACCATGCCCAGCTAGATTCTCTCATTATTACTGTAACAAACCTGACTCTACTCACAAAATCTGTGTTTCTTCTGCAGGCGTCTTTTCCTGACCTTGTTCCAACGTCCACAGTGCCTTCTGTGCAATTCACACAGGATCTTTCAGTTGCCTTGAATCCCATTTTGGGGGAAAAAAAACATCACACTTGTCCCCTGAAGCTTTTTCTTCCTTTTCTGATGGTAGTGGGAATTGATCCAAAGGAGTCCTGGGCTACATCCTCAGCTCTTTTTATTATTTATTTTTGAGATAGGCTCTCGACAAATTGCCCAAGCTGGCCTTGAACTTGGGACCCTCCTGGCTCAGCCTCCCGACTAGCTGGGATTACAGGCATGCATCACCACACACTCAGCTATCCCAACTTCAGCTCAAGCATAGCCAGGCTCCAGTCTTCTGGAGTGCTTCTTCCCAGGTGCGTGGCCCTGCTCTAGGCGGGGGACACGGCAGCAATCAGGCCCACGTTGCCCTTGTCCCTTGTCCTCGTAGTGAGTGTGACAGACATTGGTGAGTTACATGGTCGGGGAACTCTGAAACTGTAGGTAAGTGCTCCAAGCTGAAAGCAGGGACTGTGAGTCCATGTTACTGGGAGTCTCACCCTGCATCGGGGTTAGTGAGAGCTGCATTGGGAAAGCAACACTCATGCTTACACTTGCAAGATGTTAGGTCAGCCGAGCAAGGAGGGAGCAAGGGCCGAGCAGAGTGGACCCAGGAACATGCTGAGATCACACGACTGAGCCAGCAGAAGGCTGGCGACTGTGGTGTGGCCCTGGAAAAAGAGGCCCCAAGGAGAGGAGGCTGGCCAAAGAGGCTAGACCCAAGTCCCACTGATTTTTTTTTTTTCTTTTGAGACAGGTTCTCGATTTGTAGTCCAGGTTGGCCTCAAACTCATGGGGATCCTCCTGCCTCAGCCTCCTGAGTGTTGGGTTTACAGGCCTGTGCCGCCTCACCTAGCTTCCTATGGGACTTTATAGGTCCTACAACACTTTGGTCTTTACCGCACAAGAATGGGAACTATTACAGGGTTTAAACAGGGATGCGACATCATATGTACATACGTACATATGTATGTATGTATGTGGTACTGGGGATTGAACCCAAGGCTTTTGCACTGAGCTACCTCCCCAGCCCCTTTTATTTTGAGACAGTCTCACTAAATTGTTAATTGCCCAGGCAGGGCTTGAACCTGTGACCCTCAGCCTCCCGGGGTGCTGGGATGACAAGTGTGCTGCCACGCCCCACTCAGATTTGTATTTAAGTAGATGACTACGAGGGCAGGGTCAGCTGAGTGCTGGAGTGTGTTTAGTGCACATAAGGTTCTGGGCTCAATCACTGGGATCACAAAAAAAGGGAAAAAAACCCCAAGAGACTGTAGCTGTAGCATGGGAAATGGATTGCAGGGAGCAAGAGCAGTGTATCAGTCAGTTACTGCTGTGACAATGCTGTGACAAACCGCCCCAGGCTGTTCCAGGGCTGAGGACTGCATGGCTTGGGGCTGCGGTGGCCGTGCCTTATCCGCTGGGCTGGAAGAAGATTAGCACTAAGTCGCCTCTGCGTCCCTCGTCTCCTTGGGCCGGAGGCGGTCAGGCCTGTTCCTCCCATGATGAAGGTGGAAGAACAAAAGCACCAAGCCCAACCGCGGAAAGCACGGCAGGCTCTGCAGGAGTCAGGCCACCCACTGTCCCCTGGCCAGGCCCAGGGCCATGTGGCAGGAAGCACGCGCCAGCGGGGAGGAGGGAGGTTGAAAGAAATGTCTGTGAGTGACACTACTGTATGTCAGTGCAGCTATGGTCAAGGCATTTTCCACCATGACGGGAAATGGTAATGGTAGAGTCTATTGCTTTCCTTATCCTAAGGCACTTTGGTTTAGACACCCAACAACCGCAGTAATTTCCCCAAACATGTACGGTACAACACCGATAGGTTAGCGGTGTAGAATTACTTTGTCATCTGAAGAACAGCTTGCAATTCTGGAGCCCAGGTTTCCCACCGAGCCATATGTGAACAGGCACAATACGGGAGGACTTCCAGGTGGCCAAGCATGGCCTCAACAGGAAGTGGTATTATAAGAGTATTCAGCTGAGTGTGGTGGCACCCACCTGTAATTCCAGCTACTCGGGAAGCTGAGGCAGGAGGACTGCAAGTTTAGGCCAGCCTGGGTAATTTAGTAAGACCCTGTTTTGAAATAAAACAATGGCTGGGGATATGGCTTAGTGCTAGAGCACCTGCCTAGCGTGCATGTGGCCCTGGTTCCATCTCCAGTTGGAAGCAGGGGAGTTTTCAGAAATATTGTTCCCCTTTTGTGCTTCTGTGTACACTTGAGTTTCCCTCCACTGGGGCTGGCTCTGCCTTGCCCAAGAGGAATGCTTACTCTTCTGCCAAGGAAGGCTACCATACCAGTTCTACCGCAGGTTCCCGACAGAGGAGAGAAAGGAGTGATGGGTGCTCAGCTTGTGATGGATGGGGCCAGCACAGTGCTATGTACCGGCATTCTCAATAATTTTTAAGTAATTATTCTAAAAAGAAAATCTAGCATTTGGGAGGCAGAGGCAGGAGGGTGATATCATGAGTTCGAGGCCAGCCTGGGCTACACAGTGAGACCCTGTCTCAAAGAACGCACACACACATACACACCAGAAAATCTTTACTTTTTTTGGCAGGGGGACTGGGAATCAAACTCAGGACCTTGTGCTTGCCAAGCAGGCACCGTGCTGCTTGAGGTATATCCCCAGCCCACTTTTTTTTTTTTTTGAGATGATCTCACTGTGTAGTTCAGGCTGGCCTTGAACTCACAGTGATCCTCCTGCCTCAGCCTCTGGACCCAGCTGCTGCCTTTTTCAAAAGTCCTGATTGCTTATCTCACATTCCAGCCCCTGGCTTGCACCCTGGCAGTTCGGCTGGACCCACAGTAATACTCTAAGAAGCTGGTCTTGCTGGGGCCACGAGTATTTTCAACAGGATTGCGGGGCTGGGGAGTTCCCATAACTTGGGGGCATCCTAGGGGAATGAAAGGGAACTATTGTTAGCCAATGGAGTGGAGGCAATTCATCTAAAGAATCCAAGGGTTTAGCATTATCTTAGACAGACTTTAATGAGAAGTCGAACTGAAATAGCGCCAGGCTGCAGGAGTGTGGAGCCCACGGCTCTCTCCTGGGAGATAAAGGGCTGCGTGCAGGAAGTGGTGTCCGGCCTGTAGGCGGCTGGCACGGAGCTCAGCAGCGAGCACGTCCACTCATCTGACTAATTGGTGGCTAAGTGCAGATGGAATAGAAAGGGACACTTATTTCACTAATAAGCAGAAAATCTTAGGGAAGAGAAGCCGGCTCCCAGAGAGGAGGTGCTGGAGTGCTCCAGCCAGCACACAGGTGACAGGACTTTTCAAAACAACATCGGGCAGGCAATTTCCATTTAATTTCTTTCCGAGGAGACACCTGGAAGCAACAGGCTGGCAGGGCTGCAGGGTCTGGAGTCAGAAGGGGACTGGCTTTAATTTGCCTGCCGTGCCTGCAGCCAATGACACCCGCTGAGAGGGACACGCAGTACTAACACGCAAGTTTCTACCAAGCTGGCGGCGTGCTCTGTCGGGGTGTCTGGACCATTACAAGACCTCCATAGCCCAATTTACAGCATTAAAAGAAACAGAACAGAAAAAGGAGTTTATCTCTCCTCCAGGCAGGAAAAGGCAGGAGGAACAGAATTATAGGCTTTCTCCACATTAGGTCCTTCTGGCTACTTTTATGATCTTCACTTCCCTTTCCTTCAAAGACCTTGACTATGAACACACAAACTTCCCTTAGTCAAGCCAAATAGAACGCCTCCATTTTATTGAGTTTGTTCTGTTTTGTTTTGCTTTTTCAGTACTGGGTATTGAACCCAGGGCCTTTGCATTGAGGTACACCCCCAGGCTTTCAAAAGACTTTTTGTTGTTGTTGTTGTTGTTGTTGTTGTTTTTTGTGGGTACCGGGGGGTCGACCTCAGGACCTCGTGCGCCAGCAGGAGCCCGTGCCGCTGAGTGATATCACCGGCCCCTTTTTCGTATGTGGGTTCCAGGAGTCGAACTCAGGCCCTCGTGCTTGCCGGGCAGGCGCTTAAGCCGCTGAGCCATCTCACAGGCCCCATGTTGTTGTTTTTTGAAACAGGGTCTCGCTATGTACTTCAGGCTGGTCCTGAATTCACTATGTAGCCCAGGCTGGCCTTCAACTCGCAGTGATCCTCCTGCCTCAGCCTCCTGAGTGCTGGGATTACAGGCATGTGCCACTACACCTGGCCTAAAAGATTTTTGAAATAAATTTACTTATTATTATGTTTATTTGCAGTACTGGGGGTTGAGCTCGGAGCATTCACACTGAGCTGTACCCCTAGCCCGTTTTTTATTTTGAGACAGGGTCTCACTACATTTTAAGTTGCCCAGGCTGGGCTTCAACCTGAGATCACCCAGATTCAGCCTCTTAGAGTGCTGAAACTGCAGGTGTGAACTACCATCCTAGCTTTAGCATTCCCAAAATGTACATCACATGATTTAAAACATTTTATTTTATTTATTTTTATTTTTTTGTGGGTGCCGGGGGTCGACCTCAGGACCTCGTGTGCCAGCAGGCGCCCGTGCCGCTGAGCGATATCACTGGCCCTTTTTCGTATGTGGGATCTGGGAGTCGAACTCAGGCCCTCGCGCTTGCCAGGCAGGCGCTTACACCGCTGAGCCATCTCACCAGCCTTTAAAACATTTTAATGGTAGTATTATTTTGCTTTTACACAGTTCCTTATACTTCAGTTTCAAACCAATTTATACACGTGATAGCTAGTCTTCATAAAATTTCAACGTGAATGAATGGAAAGCTACTTGATGCAGTGGGATAAAAAGCAGGTATGAAAGAGTGGTAGTATTAGGGTTAGAAATGGAATATTCTAGGGCTGAGGTGTAACTTAGTGATAGAGCATTTTCCTAGGATGCGTGGTGAGGCCCCAGGTTCCATCCCCAGCATTAGGCCAGGTGTGGGGCTGTATTCTTATTTTCTTCCATCTAAAATTCTCCAAAATAGCTTAATGATAAATATCTTAATGATATATGTACTTTTTCAGATTGGTTAAAGACCAAGTATAGTTAGGTGTAGTGAGCACGCCTGTAAATCCCAGCACTCAGGAGGCTGAGGCAGGAGGCTGCAAAAAATACTCCTGTCCCCAGTAAGACCAGCAGGAGCATCACCATGGATACAGGCCTAACTGCCAAAATGGAAGCCAAGTCCAGGAGTGTGAGAAGAAATCAGGACTTTCAAAAAGTATATGCCAAGTCCTTGTTTGAAAAAAAAAAAAAAAAGAAACAAACAAAACCAACAAAACGAACCTTGCCCCATATTATCTTCACTCAAAAAAAAAAAAAAAAAAAAAAAGTCACTCTGACTCCCCCCCCCCTTTTTGGTTTTTTTGAGAAATTCTCACTATGTAGTTTCACCTGGCCTTGAACTCACTATGTGGCCCAGGCTGCCCTGAAACTCGCAGTGATCCTCCTGCCTCAGCCTCCCAAGTGCTGGGATGACAGGTGTAGGCCACCATGCCCTGCTGCCCTCTTACAGAAAATGATTTGATTGCTATATTGGGGATGGAACCCAGAACCTTGTGCATGCGAGGCAAACACTCTGGCACTAAGCTACACCACAGCCCTCGTCATTTTCAGTTGTAGTAAACGACTGAGGCTGTAGGCAGTGACCTTCTCCCAGGCAAACATCGGAGCCATAGGATGCTCCCACCGGCAGCGTGCACTTGCTGCGGGGGGTCTGAAGGGCGTGGACGCTGAGATCAGTGCTGCCCCCTGGCGTCCAAGGCCCTGTCAGCAGCGGAGTCTCAGCTTTGTTATCTATGGGAGCGGGGAGGTGGAAGGGGATTTTGCACGACAGGCCATGTTCAGGGACTGTCCGCTGGAGCCTGTTTTTAACCTGCGTTTTGCAACTTGATGAACTCTTAAATATTAGTTTCTCCAATTTCTGAGATCTTTTTACTTCTAGGACCAGACAGGATGGTAGCAATTGTGTCTTGCAGTTTGCTCATGAGGTCTGTGGGAATGCGGAGAGTTTTAGTGTCCATACTAACCTTGGAGAGCATTTTAAGAGGTAGAGGAGGGCCGGTGAGATAGCTCAGTGGCATAAGCGCCTGCCTGGCAAGCGCGAGGTCCTGAGTTTGACTCCTGGTACCCACATACGAAAAAAGGGCCGGTGATATCGCTCAGTGGCACGGGCGCCTGCTGGCGCGCGAGGTCCTGAGTTTGACCCCCGGTATCCACAAAAATAAATAAATAAAAAAGAGGCAGAGGAGAGAGCATTCTTGGTCTTAGCAATGAATAGAATGGGGCGGGGAGGAGGGAAACCATGGGCAGGAAAGTGGTTGAAAGGCTCTAGGCAAAAGGGCCTGGGTTTATTTGTTCTGTAATAATTTGAAATTATCCATCATTCACTGCAATGATACCATTTCAGCGGTAGAATTGCACTATCTTTATTTCGCTAAAGATGACCTTTCCTTAGGTGAATGTCTTCTGAAACAGGTCTAGGGAAGTTAACGATCCACGTGTCCCAACTCCAACTCTTTCCTGGGAATAACCCCATCATCCCTCAGTTTCCTCCTAAGAACCCGCCCACCCAGAGGAGCTATTTTACTAGTCGCGGGATAAAGGCTGAATGCTGAAGCCCAGAAATTGTTGGAAATGATTAGGTTTCATTTTATAGCACTTTTGGATGCTTCCGCACTTGGAACTTGTTTTGCTTCAGCCGTAGTTCTTTGAGAAATGCAGGAATTTCATGAAAATATTAGCCTGACCCAAGAACGTGGAAAAGTGAGCTGCCTTAGTGAAATTGAGACCTCCAACTTCCGGAGACCTAGGAACCAGCAAAATGTGAATAGGAAGCATAGCTACAAGCCAGTCAATAAGTGTAAGTGCATAGAATTCACTTTTCAACTTATTTTTCTGAGTGAATACCAAACCTGTGAAACACAGTAAGTCACACAGTGCTCGGAAGCGCTCTGGCGTGGTGGGCTAGCGCCAAAGCAGCCCTCTGCTCTGTATTAGGGAGGAGAGGGATGTGCGATAACCTGTGAGGTAGGTCTTACTACCCCAGTGAGTGGGAAAGGCTGAAGAGAGCCGCCAAAGGCCACACGACCATGGCTGTCAGTGTCTTGCTGGGCACTACGCATCTGTGGTCTTCTAAAGGTAGATAGTTTTACGCTGAATACATGACTGTGATTAGTGACAAAATGTTTTGCCCATGCTGGTCTTAAAGTTTAAGGAAAGCCAGACATGGTAGTGTAGACCTGTCATCCCAGTACTTGGGAGGCTGAGGCAGGAGAATTGAAAGGTCAAGTCCAGCCAGGGCAACTCTGTAACTTAGTAAGACCATGTCTCAAAAAAAAAGGGCTAGGATGCAGCTCAGTGCAAAGGTCCTGGTTTTCATCAATTGCCAGTAGTGTGAAAAAAAAAAAAAAAGAAAAGAAAAAGGTTTAAGGGGAACTGAGATTAAGGACTTAAGATTCATATAAATCCTTTTCAAATGCAAAGTTCTCCTAATTTTCCTGGTTTACTTGGGGGAAAGCAGAGAAGAATCTTGATGTGGCTTAAGAAACAAACATACCAAACATTCCAATTCCATTTGCAGGAATATACCACAAAGGAATTGAAACTAGATATTCAAACAAATACTTGTACACAAATGTTCCTAAGAGCACACGATTCAGGTAGCCAAAAGGTAAAAACTCAAGTATTTGTCAACAAATAAACAGATAAACAGAATGTGGTTTCTCTACAGTGAAATATTATCCAGCCATAAAAAGTACTGAAACTATCTACAGTGTGGGTTAACTTTGAAAACAGCCCGCTAAACGAGAGAAGCCAGACACACAAGGTGGCATCCTGTATGAGCCCATCTATCTGCAATACCCAGAGTAGGTTACGCCACAGTCGTGGAGGGCTGGGAGAAGGGAATGGGGACGAAGCACTCAGAGGGATGGGTGGGTCCCCTCGGGGCTGATGGAGAGGTTTCAGAATGGGACGCTGGTGAGGGCCGCACAACACTGTGAGCATAATCGTCACCACTCAATTGTACATTGTGACACGGTGAACTTCAGTCATATGACATTTCACCTCCATTAAAGCCACACAAAACAATGAAATAATGGTAAATGACCATAGAGCCCTAGACGAATAGCAGGTAATTTCGTTTTTCTTGGTTTGTTACAATTTTGGTGATTTTTGTTTGGATGTTGTGGTAGGGGTTGAACCCAGGGTCTTGCTCCTGTTACGTCACCAGGCCTCAGTGAGTTTTTATGGTCATAAACCAGTATATAAAAAATAACCCATTAGCTGGGCACAGTGGCATATGCCTGTGGTCCCAGCTACTCAGAAGGCTGAGGCAGGAGGATCACCTGAGCCCAGGAGTTTGAGGTCAGAGTGGGCAACATAGTAAGACTCTCCAGAAAGAAAATAAAAAACAACAAAAAAAAATGTTAAAATTTCCCAATAAGGCATGAATGTAGCTGAGGTCCTCTAATTTATCTAGTTGGCAAAGCACCTAGTAGAATTTACAGTATACAGGAAGCATTAAAAATGTTTTAACCAGGGCCGGTGAGATGGCTCAGAGGCGTAAGCACCTGCCTGGCAAGCGCGAGGGCCTGAGTTCGACTCCCGGAACCCACATACAAAAAAGGGGCCGGTGATATTGCTCAGCGGCACGGGCGCCTGCTGGCGCGCGAGGTCCTGAGGTCAACCCCCCGGTACCCACAAAAAAAAAAAAAAAGTTTTAACTTGTATAAAGTGCAAAAGAAAAATAATATAGACAAACACATGGAAGAATACAGGATCGCCAAAGATTGGGAAATGAGCGAATGTGCATGCGCAGGCCGCGTCTGTCCAGTTAATCACGCAGGGAGATGTGCACACCCTGAGAGAAACCTGCTTCTCCTCAGAACTCAGTTTGTGTTCCCCCGAAACCGCAGAGTAAAGAGCAGTTTACCGTTCCCTTTCAGCCTGGCAGGTCAGGCCCAGCGAGGCCTCTAGTTGCCACGCAGGAGGTTAAGTGATGGGGGACTCAGCAGGGCGCCTTTGTTCCCAGGCAGAAATCCCAGGATGCAATGGCCCCGCTCATGGTTCATGCTACGCTCCCAGGCAGGGGGTGTCCCTTGGTACCCAGTCAGCTTTGGGTTGGGCATCCAATTCTCAGAGATGCTTACTTGCACAAGTACAGGTTAATTATTTTTTTAAGCAATATGGAATAATGAAATAAAATTAAACTGGTAATAAAGTGAGAGCCAGAACACCTGACTTTTATCCCAGTTCCTTCTCTAATGTGATTTTAAGCAAAGCACTGATTTGCCGTTTCTTCTTCTTCTTTTTAAATTCTTTTTTGCTGTACTGGGAATCGTACCCGGGGCCTCGCACATGCTAGGCCAGCACGGCATCTCCACCCTCGCTTGCTCTGAGTGTCAGTTTCCTTTTTATAAAATGAAAGTGATTTCTAAGATCGCTTCGAAGCCTAAGATTCTACGAAAGTGTACTCGCTCTAGCGACGCTGCAGCACTATTCACGCTAGTGGGGGAGGAAAGGGAAGGGCAGAAAGGACCCAGCTCCCATCGTTTCATGCAGGGCCAGCACTTAGAATCAAGGAGCCTTCGTAAGGACAGAGAAGTTGTTCCATGTTTTCTCTCACAACCAGACAGACCGTAAGGAATGAGGTCCAGCGAGTCCCTCTATCCCACTGCGGCCAGGTCGCTCAGCATGGAGCCCACGCAAAGCAGCGCGCTGACCAGCGTGACGGAAGCCACCGTGCTTTCCCGACACCCGTTCTCAGGGTGTAAATGCACGTGGAGAATCTCTACTTCGTAGCAATGACTCAGAATCCTCAGAAGAAACCCACCGTGTGCGGTAAGAATGTAATCCACGTCACCAGCTGCCAAACCGTGTCATTTTTTTGCCTTTTCAACCTCACAACTTGCCAGAGCGAGGACTTTGTCTCCCGAGCCTAAGAGAGAGACACATAATAACAAGGTTATTTCCAACACATGTGCGATCCCACATTGGGGGGGGACACAGAATTAGCCATCACTGAAAACACAGTGACCCCTGCTCCCCTCAGTACAAACAAGCCAGCCACAACCAGAGGCCTCTTGGTTACAAACTCTAACTCCAGGTCTAGATGTGAAACAGAATGAACTTCCAGTTTACTTCCACAGTTACGCCTGGCGGACAAGGATCTGAAAACCTGAGGTAGCAAAGCTGCGCATGCCCACAGTCCCAGCCACCCAGGAAGTGAGGCCTAGGGTCCCTGGAGCCCAGGAGTTGGAGGCTGGCCTGGGAAACACAGTGACATCTCACTTCAAAACATAGATGGATATTATTAAAAACAAAAATTAGGGCCGGTGAGATGGCTCAGCGGCATAAGCGCCTGCCTGGCAAGCGCGAGGTCCTGAGGTCGACCCCCGGTACCCACAAAAAATAAAAAATAAAAAAATGAAATAAAATAAAAATAAAAACAAAAATTAGGCTGCATAGTTTAATTATTTTAAATTAATAATTTAAAAAGTATTGGGAAATAAAACTGACACAAAGGACTTATAAAGAAAATAATTCTGGTGTCACTGTAAATCAAGAAAAGGTCATCATGTGACTCAAACTCGCTCTTGGTCAATGTTGAGCAGCAACTCACACCCCGATTTCAGAGAGGTGAGCGAGGGGCAGGGGTGGAGTAGAGCTCAGCGGTGCAGCTCTGCTTAGCAGCATGAAGCCCTTGATTTCAGTCATCAGCGACACCAAAAGCAAACGAATAAACAAATTTTAAAAATCACCTTTCCTTCATCCATGCATCTGCTGATGGACACATTTGCGCCTTCCAAGACTTAGCTATCATGGGTCAGATGTACAGGCTTAACTATCACATGGTTTCTCTTAGATGAGAAACCCAGAGTATAAACACATTAAAGATCAAAATAAATGATAGATAGTAGGAAGCAGGGAGATAGATTTTTGCAAATGGGAAGGGAACCAAGAGATGGAGGGGGAGGAAGGGAAGGAAAGTAAAAAGGATTGAGATGGCTACGCACACGCACCAACTCCCCATGGTGAGTGCAATCATCATGTATCGAAAACACAGACTGACAAAAATTACAAAAATAAAGAAGGGAAAAGCAACGGGAGGGCACTCACCGAGGTCCGAGGAGACTTTCTCAAACTGGCTGAGGACAGCACCTGCATTCGCCGACAGGAAGGCCTCGTCATCTGCAGTTAGCTAAGCAAAACGAGACAGAGCCCAGGGGACAGGTTCAGACGTCACATGGGGTTCCAGTTAAGAACGTCTCGGGAGGCAGAAACTAGAGCGCAGGTCAGGAAATTCTGCAATAAACATGTCCCGCTTTTTCCCACGCCTAGTACAGTCAGTTAAATGCGGTACCTTCTCTCCAAGCTTGCGGAGGGCCGTGAGGATCTCCACTTTCTGCTGAGTGTACAGGTCTCTTACCAGCTTGCCCACCATCAGATCTCTGTCCATCTACACGGATGATGCAGGCACATGGTAAGAGAAAATATTCAGTGAGAGAAATCCAGCTTTCCTTCTTTTTTTTTTTTGTGGGTACCGGGGGGTCGACCTCAGGACCTTGCGCGCCAGCAGGCACCCGTGCCACTGAGCGATATCACCGGCCCTTTTTTCGTAAGTGGGTTCCGGGAGTCAAACTCGGGCCCTCGCGCTTGCCAGGCAGGTGCGTACACCGCTGAGCCATCTCACTGGCCCAAGCTTTCCTTCTTAAAGAAACCATCTACTTGATTTGTATTATAAAGAATTAATGGGAGACAAGGGGGGAAGGGGGTGAAAAAGGAATTAAGATGTCCATGTACCAACCCTCCATGACGAGTGTAATCATTATATACTACAAACTAAAAAAAGCATTACGAAGAATTATAAGCTGGTGTGGTGGCACATGCCTGTCATCCCAGCACTGGGGAAGCTGAGGCAGGAGGATCACTGCAAGTTTGAGGCCAGCCTGGGTTACACAGTGAGTTGAAGGCCAGCCTGAATTATATAGTGAGACCCCGTCTCAAGAAAAAGAATTACAGGGCCGGTGAGATAGCTCAGCGGCTCAAGCGCCTGCCCGGCAAGCGCGAGGGCCTGAGTTCGACTCCCGGAACCCACATACGAAAAAGGGGCCGGTGATATCGCTCAGCGGCACGGGCGCCTGCTGGCACGCGAGGTCCTGAGGTCGACCCCCCGGTACCCACAAAAAAAAAAAGGGGGCTGGTGATATCGCTCAGCAGCATGGGTGCCTGCTGGCACGCGAGGTCCTCAGGTCGACCCCTGGTACCCACAAAAAAAAGAAAAAGAATTACAGAAATGCAAAGTGTGGTGGCGCACAGCTGGAATCTCAGCACCCCAGAATGCTAAGGGAGGAGGATCAAATGTGGGAGCCAGCCTGAGACTTAGTGAGATTTGTCTCACAATTAAAAGTAGGGTTGGGGATGTAGCTCAGTGTGAAGGCCCTGGGTTCAATCCCCTGTAACAAAAAAGAATTACATGGGCCAGTGATATAGCTCAGCGGCATAAGCGCCTGCCTGGCAAGTGCGAGGTCCTGAGTTCGGTTCCTGGTACCCACATAAAGAAAAACAAAAAACAAAAAAGAATTACAGAAATACTCCAAGACAAACATGACAGAAACGCTGTTATGCAGTTTCAAAAAACTGTAATGCTAGTCACAATCACCGTCTTAGTTATAAACTCTACAGCAGGTGGGCAGGTCAACAATACCTTCCTTTGGCTGGGCGTGGTGGTGCATGCCTGTAATCCCAGCACTCAGGAGGATGAGGCAGGAGGATAATTGCAAGTTCGAGACCAGCCTGGGCTAAAAAGTGAGCTTAAAGCCAGCCTGAATTGCATAGCAAGACCCTGTCTCAAAAAGACAAAAAAAGAAATAAAAAAACAAAAAAACAAAACCCAATACCTTCTTTTGGAGAAGAGCTATCCTCTAATGAGTAATTTTTTTCAACTGAGGTTTGGTCTATAGCAGGTTGGTGAACCTACGGCACGCATGCTTCAGTGGGCTGTTTGTATTTTTAAAGCTCTAAAAGGCTCGCTATCACTGGTCTACAGGCTTGAATGAGCTTAGCGGAACCTAAATTAATATTTCCCTTCCCATCAGAAACACTAATATATGTAGCATATATTGGTACTACTTTAAGTGTATTTATGTGTTTGTTTGTTTGTTTGTTTATTTGAGACAGAGTCTTACCATGTAGTTAAGGTTGGCCTTAAACTCACTATGTAGCCCAGGCTGGCCTTGAACTCATGGCAATCCTCCTGCCTCAGCCTCCAAGTTCTGAGATTACAGGCGTGTGCCACTGCGCCTGGCAAAATTTATTTGTTTTTTGAGATACGGTGTCCTCTGTTGCCCGGGATAGCTTCAAACTCCTGCGTTTGAGTGATCCTCTTGTTTCAGTCCCCTGATTAGGTGGAACTAGACATGCACACCACTGCACTTGGCTTCTCAGTGCTTTTACATATGTTACTTCGTTAAATCCTCATGACGCCCACAAAAGATAGCGCTATTATCATCACCTTTTTATGGAGTGGGAAACTGAGGTACAGAGAAGTCGAATAAACAACTTGCTAAAGGTCACATAACCCTGTCTGTGCAACAGGATTGAAATCCAGCCAATCTGATCCAAATCTATGCTTTTTATCACTGTGCTACTGAATCACCTGCAGGTGCGAATAACTTGCTAGTCCTTGGTTACAGGCGAGTCTAGAAGCAGCCCTCTGGAAGCATCAGGCTTATAATGGACGCCTGAGATTCTTATATGAGGCAGTGCTGCTAACGAACTCTCAGCGGGATCTCAAGTCAGGGCTCCAGAAGCAAACGATAAAACACTGAAAGAGGAGTCTGGAGGCTGAGGCAGGCGGATTGCTGTGACTTTGAGACCAGCCTGAGCTGGATAGTGAGTTCAAGGGAAGCCTGAGTTGCATAGCCAGACCCTGTCTCAAAAAACAGTCATTAGGGCCGGTGAGATGGCTCAGCGGCATAAGCGCCTGCCTGGCAGGCGCGAGGGCCCGAGTTCGACTCCCGGATCCCACATACAAAAAAAAAAAAAAGGGGCCGGTGATATCGCTCAGCGGCACGGGCGCCTGCTGGCGCACGAGGTCCTGAGGTCGACTCCCCGGTACCCACAAAAAAAAAACAAAAAAACAAAAAAACAGTCATTAAAGGTGGAGTCCAAGTCCATGTGGTCAGAGGTAATTTAAACTGCTACATAACGTTTAACCATCTACAGTCATTATCATCTATCATGGTGCCGATTTTGTCAGAAAATTGTGGGTTGTGGATCTAAAATCAACTGAATAATTTTTAACCTGTAGGCTATCACAGCGAGCAAATTCTCAGGCTAGGAAGAAAAACACACACAGTGACCTGATCAATTAAAGAAACTTTACCTCTGCTAACCTTGTCCGAAGCTGACCAGGTTGCTTCTTTGCAAACAATCTGATGACCTCTGGGGTTTTGAAGGCCTGGCTGATGGCCGCCTGAATAGCCTAGAAACACAGGAAGGCAAAAGCTAACCAAAACATTCCAGCGAGTCATGTGCGATCACTGAATGGCCGAGCGTCATGAATGAGTCTTTGTTCATTGAGACTGTTACAAAATCAGTTTTCATTTACTATTTCTGTGCATGTCCCCAGAGCCAAACACATAAAGACCTGCCCTAATGTGCAGAAAGTGGACATTCATCAAGAAGGCACAAGAGGGGAGCGTTTTCTATCAGAAAAATATGTATGTACTAAGGGGAAAAAGGAAGAGAAAATCCTGCTTACCAGCTGCATTCCACTGAGTTCATCCACCAATGTCATATTTCCAGACATAATTTTCTTCAATGAATCATTAAATTCACTCAGCTGCTCCAGAGTTTCCTTCTTGGTCTCTTCATATTCATCCGTGTCAAGTTCCTCTCTGAGGTACAGTGAGCAGCAGAAAGCCGAAAAACAGAGTTCAAAGGGGAAAAAGCAATCTTAGCGCTTGCCAGAGAAAGGCTGAAGGGAAACAGCACAATGCTAATGATAGATGTTTCCAGAGCTGGAGCATGGTCGTGGTTGTTTTCTTGCAATGTGTTCATTTTGATAGTAAAACATTTTTCTTAATTCTTCTTTTTGGCAGTACTAGGGATTGGACCTAGGGCCTTTGGACTGAGTGCTACATTCCCAGCCCTTTTATTTTTATTTTACTTATATGTATTTTTTGAGACAGGGACTTACTACATAGTTCAGGCTTTTCTTGAACGCATTATGTGTAGCTCAGACTGGCCTCGAACTCAAGGCAGTCCTCCTGCCTCAGCCTCCGGAGTGCTTGGATTAGAGACATGCGCCACCAGGCCCAGTTTAAAAAGATTACTTTCATATAGTATTTCTTGGGTTTTTCACAACAACCTCAAGGGATCAGCCCTGAGGTCTGCTGTTAGTGCTGCTCAGATTAGAAGGACAGAGCGTACCAAAGTCATGCTGGATGCATGGCTGACTTATTTCTAAGGAGGATTTGGAGCAGCCAAGAATAAGGTAAAAAAACACCACCAGAGGAGCCTGGAATGGAGGCTGAGCTGCCACACTTTTCTGGTGTTTGTGTGGAGACGCGGGGCTCCCGGCTCCGAGACACCAGGACGCGTCCTGGACCGGCCTCCCCGCGGCTGTCCTGTGTCCTTTGCTGTGTCTGCTGCGGGAGGGTCCTGGGCTCAGAGACACACACTCCTCAGCCCACTCCTCAGTGACAGCTGCTCCCCAGATGGTGGCACTTACCCAGCAAACTGCTGCCCCTAGCTCCTGGCTCTCTTATGTATTTTTTATTTTGAGATGGGGTCTCACTAAACTGCTAAGTTGCCCAGGCTGGCTTCAGAATTTTCTATCCTCGAGCCTCAGCCGCCCAGAGTGCTGGGATGACAGGTGTGGACTGCCGCACCTGGCGACAGTAACTTCCCAAAGTCTACGATATGGCCTTGGGCAAGGTAGTGAACACAGCCAAACCTGTTTATGTATGAAGCTCTTGGTAGCTATGGTACCCATCTAATAGGGGTGCTGTGAACATTAAATGAGATAAGGAACGTGCTTGGCATACACAGTAACAGGCGCTTGATAAACAGCTGTTATTATCTTCACGATCACTAATGGGAGGAAAGATTTTGTATACTCTACAAATGCAGTCTTTGTCATCTGAGTAAGATAATATTTTTATTATTAAATATTTACTCCAAGTGACAACAGCTCCCACTTACAGAGCGCCCATTCACTGAGCACCTACTCTAGCCAAGCACTGCACTGCCCCTTGAGTTGTCATATTTACCGCAACCTTGCAAGGCTCTTAAAAGCTGCAATGAGCACTCTGTTTCTTTTTCATTTTTGGTGCTGGGGAGTGAAACCCAAGCTTCAAGTGTGCTTAGTGCCCACTGCACCGCTGAGCTCCAGCCTCAACCCAGGGCCGGTCCTGTGAGGAGTCCAGGCTGGAGCCAGACTGCAGGCCTAGTTTAACATGGAAGATGAGGAGGTGAGATTTTTCCACTTCTCGGAGATCAAGTATTTTGCTGAAGTCCACATGCATTTAGTAAGTACTTAAAAGACTTCCACATCCCAGGCTTTTGGACTCTAAAGCCTGCTCTGAGTTGACTTCTCCAAAAGACAAAGCATGGGAAAAATACTGCAGGGGAAATGCAAATCACACAGGGGACTGTGTCCGTCCGTGGAGGCTGCGATCTAACTGCAGAAAGAAATCGCTTACCAGCATCAGCGCACACAGTCCTACCGTTACCTGCATTCCTCTAGGTCTTGTAACTGCTGCATGAGTCTGTCCAGCTGTTCTTCTAAATTCTGCTTCAATTTGCTTGTCTCTGTCTTTCCTCTGGAAGCCATTCTAATCTCTATGTAGAACAATAAACCCACACACAGAATATTATATTTGGTGATCTGAAGAGATTCAAGATATCAGTGTTATTTAAAATTAATTAAATTTAAATCAAATTTAAATTTAAAGGCTACATTCTTTCTTATTTCCAGGTGTGAGAAAGATTATTATACAAAGAAATAAAAATCTCAGCTTAGGTATTCTACTTTAAACTCATACAGTAATAACATCCCGCAAAAATGCCTGAGTCTTCACTTTTATTTTGCAGTACTGGGGACAGAACCCAGGGTCTTGTGCCTGCTAGGAAAGTGCTCTACCACTGAGCTGCACCCCCGGCCTCTAAGTCTTCCTGACTGACCTGACAAATTCACTAGATGTCTTTGCTATTGGTCCTGTCTTACTTAAAACAAATTTGGTAGATGAACACACAGATTTATAAAGGAATAGTGTAGATGTGACTTTGCTTTATGAAATGATTTATAATGAATCTTATAAAATAAATCCACATAATAGAGCATAGTATTCTTTTTCATTTTATAAGTACATTCCAGGTCTCAAAATGCTCCTGGTATTATCCTGCTTAAGGACATTTTCCTAACTTGTGAGAAGAGCATTCTTTTGCAGGGAGAAGGGGAACTGGGGACCAAACCCGGGATCTTCTATCACTGATCTACATCTCCAGCCCTATTTTATTTAATTATTTATTTACTTATTTATTTATTTTTGAGACAGGGTCTTGCTATGTAGCCCAGGCTGGCCTAGTACTTGCAGCAATCCTTCTGCCTCAGCCTCCCAAGTGCTGGAATTACAGGCAGATGCCACCACACCTGGCTTTTCTTTTCTTTTCTTTTCTTTTTTTAATGAGAGGAAGATTTTTGTTTTTTAGTTTTTTGAGACAGGTCTCGCTCTGTAGTTCAGGTTGGCCTAGAACTCACTATGTAACCCAGGCTGGCCTTGAACTCTTGGCTATCCTCCTGCCTCAGCCTCCTGAGTACTGGGATCACAGGCCTGCACCATTATGCCTATCTATGAGAGGAAGTCTTGCTATGTTGCCTAGGCAATTTCAAACTCCTGGACTCAAGTGATCCTTCTGCCTCACTTTCCCAAGTGCTGGGATTCTTGTAAACGCCACTCCATTCAAATTAGTTTTTTATTCATTACTCAGCCACCTTTTTATAAGCCCAATTCCCAGCCTCAGGTCTGTTTCACTGATTATTTGCTGGGCATAAGGCATTTTCTTGCTATTTAAATCATAGCTTTATCACTGATTTATTTTGACAACTGATAAGGATTTGCCTTTATAATTTTATCTCCAGGGCCGGGGATATAGCTCAGCAGCGCAGTGCCTGCCTGGCAAGTGCGAGGTCTGAGTTTGATTCCTGGTACCGCCCCCCCCAAATTTTAATCTCCAAAATCCTTGCCTATTCTTGTGTACTTTCTCTTCTAAATTAAGCTGAGAATGTTTATAAGTTTTTTTTTTTTTTTGTACCAGGAATTGAACTCAGGACCTTGCACTTGCCGGGCAGGTGCTTGTGCCGCTGAGCTATAGACCAGGCCCCAAGGTTTCATTAAAAATCTTTGCTTTGCTTCATTTTGTTTGTTTTTGAAAGAGGATCTCATATGTTGCCCAAGCTGGCCTTGACATCACTAGGTAGCCTCAGGCCACCCTTGAACTCATGGTGTGACCCTCCTGCCTCAGCCCCCCGAGTGCTGGGATTACAGGTGTGTACCACCATGCCCAGCTAAAAATCCCTCCCACTGGTCGCGGGCCAGTGTGCAGGTTAGGGTTGTAGCTCAAAGACGTTGTCCTGGTGTAGCGTGTCCAAGGCTCTGGATTTGATCACCAACACTGGGAAAATTCTGGAAAAAAATCTGTATCTTGAAATTTTTTTCTTTTTTCTTTTTTTGTGGTGCCTCGTGCACGCTAGGCATGCAATGCACTGAGATATACCTCCCAGCACTCAATATACTGAAAAAACTTATTTTCTAATCTAACCTAAGTGCTCAGTTTTTTCTCTTGGTGCTGGGGATTGAACCAAGGGCCTTACGCATGCAAAGCTAAGCGCAGTGCTGCTGAGATAAGAGATTCGGGCATGGCAAAAGATGGGTGGGGAGGTGGGCCTGACCCTTAATTACAAGATCCCCCGCACATGCGCAGAACAGTTTCCAAAGCACTACCCTTGGACTTCTCTAGGCCCGGCAGGTTTTCAACAGTATGGCCTAGACCTGAGGTCAGCCTGAGAGGTGGGATCCCGGCACCGCCTCTCAGGACCCCTATGGTAAGTTCTCGGTTTCCTGCAGATTTGGACAGCATAAAGGGAAGGCAGCTATGAAGAGCAGTTCTAGCACGACTTTCCAGGCTAGCCCACGCTGTTTTTTCCAGACACAGTGTGTTCTTTTGTGGGTAGCGGGAGTCGACCTCAGGGCCTCCTGCTTGCCAGCAGCTTGTGCCACTGAGCGATATCACCGGCCCTTTTTTTCCTTTATGTGGGTACCGGGAGTCGAATTCAGGACCTCGTGCTTGCCAGGTAGGCGCTTATACCGCTGAGCCATCTCACCGGCCCACAGTGTGTTCTTTTATCTTTGCTTTAAAACCTCATTTTCTGTTTACTCTGCCCAAGCTCGGTCTGCAGGGCCAGTTTCTTTCCCACTCTTCACTTTTGCTTTATTGAGTAAACTTTGCCAGTGCTTTTTGCTCGTTTCGTTAAATTCTTTGAGAGAGAAAAACCTGGAATTTAACTCTAGAAAGAGAGGTGAGCAACCCCGAACCGGGTTACGTTTAGTTGGTAGGCCATTTTTAGAAGGAGCTACCTGATAACACGACCACCGAGCTATACCTGCAGGCCCTACATCCTTCTCTGTGCAGCCTCTATCTTTTTTCTCTCAAGCTCGGTTCATTTTTCTCTTTTTTTTTTAAGCTCGGTTCATTTTTCAAGGTCTAGTTCACATGTCTTCTTCATAACGCCTTTGAGTTTCTCCTACTTTACCTTTTCTTTCTAGCACAATCCCGGGCAGACAAAATGTACTGGATAACTAGTAAATGAAAAAGAATTGTCTGCTTCTTCTGTATTCCACATCATATTCTCATGAGCTCTTATTTTTACCATAGATTACATACCTATAATTTTAGTACATCACACTAACTTCTCCTGACTACCTTCGGAGCAGAAAATGAGTGTGGTTCTTCTCTTAGTCCTCCCTGCGCCTAATACACAACGGACCCATGATAACTGGATCGAGTATATAAAGGCTCAACATTTTATTTACTTTTGGGGTGCTGGGGATTGAACCCAGGGCCTCCTGCACTCTAGGGATGCACTCTTACCCCTAAGCTAGACTCCTAACCTTCATAAAATTTGAAAAGCAAAGCTATTTCAGGGAAGATAGAGGTACTTGAAAAGCCTTAACCCGGTGCTACAGATGGATCCCAGACAGACCCGACTCGCCAGCACCCGCAGTGTTGAACAGAGGAAACCACGGGCAGGGCTCGCAGCTACCGCAACCCGGGCGGGAGGCAATCGTTCAGGCTCACCTGTCTGCTAGGACTCTGAACTGCCACACAGTGTTGACGGCTTTCGAATTGCACAAACCTCCGATTCTTGAAATTCCGAGGATCGTCAACTTGAGGAAAGCGATATGGTTCATCAGGACTCCAGGAGGCTCAAAGCTCAAACCACCCGGGGACGGGGTGGGCTGAGGACAGGGAAGCCCTTAACGATTGTTTTATTCGCTGTGTATGAACTTGGCCTACGGCAATCCGGATAACTATCACTCGCGCAGCCTGCATTCGAAACACACCCTTTATTCCTACGCGGACGTGGGTTTTATTTAATCTGGGGACGGAGCCTGGGGCACCTTCCTGGAAGTTTTCCTAGGGAGACACCCGGACACAGCCTCAGGGCAACGGTCAACCCCAGAGCACACTTTTTCCTGGGTGGAAAAGCGTGTGGCCCATGACCCTCGGGACGGGGTTAGGAAGCAGCTCCAGCCACGGCCGCAAACGTCGGTCTCCGCGGGAGAACCTGAGGCTCCTGGACTCGGGTCCCGCGGCGGCCGGGCCAGACCAGGCCCCGACTGCCACCAGAGTTGGTCATGAACCCACTGCCCCCAGAACTCCTCCCTGATCAGAGCTGGGACAACCCCCTCAGACCGTCTGGGCCCGTCTGCCTCCCGCCCTCCCGCGGGTCCCAGACTTTCCAATCAGGGGCCCCGCCTACCTGAGGGCCCCGGCCGCCGGACCGCGCGGAGTAGCACTTCCGCCGGACGCATCCACTTCCGGCTTCTGCAGCCAATGAGCGCGCGGCCGCCGTGTTCCCCTCGCTGGCGTCCGGGCCGCCGTAGTCTCCGCGAGGACTGGGGCCATGTGGCCGTGAGGCGGTGGTAAGCCCCTCGCCGGGACTTTCGAGTCCGGTCCCTAGCAGAGTCATTGGGGCCCCCTCTTCGTCCCACAAGGTGGTGGGGAAGGTCCATGCTGCGGCCCCCGGGGAAGGACATCGGGTTCATTTCTCTCTGTGGGACCAGACACCTGGGTGAATTTGCCTCTGACCGTAGGACCGGGAGAAGTCCCTTTCGAGAAGCGCCTCCGCGGGGCGGCCCCCAGTGGGCTTGGCAGGTGGGCCGGGATCTGTGAAAGACGAAATCTCTTTCCTGAAAGCAGTTCGGCGCTCACATACTCCGATGAGGCAACACTTTAAAAGTTATCCAGAGCCGAACGTGGTGGTGCATACCTGTAATCCCAGCACTCGGGAGGCTGAGGCAGAAGGATCGCCGCGAGTTCGAGGTCAGCCTGAACTACATAGCAAGACCCTGTCTCGGGAAAGGAAAAAAAAAAAAAAAGTTATCCTGAAACCCGGTGGGCACTTTTCTCGTGTTCCCAGCCCATCTTCCTGAAAAGCAGGAATCCCCGGGACACCAGGGTTTGTGGCAACGTAGTGTCAGAGGTGCATGGTCGTTGACGTTTGTATCATCGCCCAGGACTGACCTCCAACTTTGATGACCATAGAGCTCTGCAGGTTGATTGCCCCCTGCAGTTTTATCTGATTATGGAATTGTTTATTGCCGACGATGGTTTTTTACAATTAGAATTTGGATACGCAACCCCTTTTCTAATCTACTTTTAGCCTACCTTGCAAAACGCGTAGGCTTGAAAGGAAATGCCTGTTACATTCATGTGATTAACTTTCGATATGTGAATATATGTGGCAGTGTCAGCGTTTTAGGTAAAATGCAATTCACAATGACAAATAGTGCCAAACAAAATTGGAAAATATATTTCCTTTTTTAATCTCCGTGTGTGTATGTGTGTGGTATTGGGCATTGAATCCAGGGCCTCTGTTAGGCAAATGCTCTACTATTGTGCTATATCCCCAGCCCTTTATTTTTATTTTTATTTTTTGTCTTTTTGAGACAGGGTTTCACTATGCAGTTCAGGCTGGCCTTGAACTCACTCTGTAGCCCAAGCTGGCCTTGAACTCACACCAATCCTCCTGCCTCAGCCTCCCGAGTGCTGGGATTACAGGCGTGCGCCGCCACGCCCGGCTCCCCAGCCCTTTAAAAAAAAAAGTTTTGTTATTGTTATTATTTTTTAAATTTTTTTTTTTTTTTTGTGGGTACCGGGGGGTCGACCTCAGGACCTCGCGCGCCAACAGGCGCCCGTGCCGCTGAGCGATATCACCGGCCCCTTTTCCGTATGTGGGATTCGGGAGTCGAACTCAGGCCCTCGCGCTTGCAAGGCAGGCACTTATGCCACTGAGCCATCTCACCGGCCCTATTTTTTAAATTTTGAGAGAGTCTCACTAAATTACCTGGACTGACCTCCAACTTGTGATCCTCCTGCTTCAGCCTCCTGAGTAGTTGAGATTACAGGTGTGCATCATATCCCCAACTAGGGTCTTGTTTAGTTAATGAATAATGAAAGCATATTCCTAGTGCCTAAGTGGAGAGATTGGTTTGGATTCCAGTTGTGAAATAAAAATAAAGGGCTGGTGAGATAGCTCAGCGGCATAAGCACCTGCCTGGCAAGCACGAGGTCCTGAGTTCGACTCCTGGTACCCACATAAAAAAATAATAAAATAAAATCCAAGCGTTCAGACAGGAGGCAAAGAAGAAAATAGAGCAAGAGGAACGGTATGTTAAGGAGGTAGTCACAGGAGACGGGGTGAGAAAAGCTATCTCACCACTGGGAATGTAACGGGGAAACCAGATAAATGGGATTTGGCAGCTGGAGGAGTCCAGATGCTGCCACTGGGGTTTGGCGTAGGCGCTGAGAGCAGGAGGGAGCGAGTAGGGAAAATGCTGGGGCAGATGAAACTTGAGTGAGTAACAAGAAGTACCTTGAGCCAGGCGTGGTGGTGCACACCTGTAATTCCAGCACTCAGGAGGCTGAGGCAGGAGGAGCAACACAAGTTTGAGGTCAGCCTGGGCTACAATAGCAAGACCCTGTTGCGAAAAAAAAAAAAAAAAAAAAAAAAAAAAAAAGTACCATAAGCTAAGGGGTTTCTGAATACTTGGACCTCTTATTTTTTATGTATTTATTTGTGTGTGTGTGTGTGTGTGGTAGGGGGTCAAACCCAGGGCTTCATATAGTGGGCAAGTGTTCTACTACTGACCTGTACTGACCTGCTGGGCCCCTTTTAAATGTCTGCCCACAGCCCCTGATGATTAATTTTGAGGATGGCACTTGGCAAGGCACTTAAACATTGCTTGGCATGGCGTTAAGTGGCCGCTGCTGTTCCTAAGGAGAGGGATGTTGCTGCCTGACGGTGACAAGACAGGATGGACCGGAAATGGCCAATAAGACAGGAAGGCTTGTTACCACATGACAAGAGCCTTGACTTCAGTAGTCAGTGAAGCAGAAATAAAAATGTGTGAGGCCATCTCTGGACCAGGCACCGTGGTGGGCTGCATGGGGAAGCTGCTAACTGCAGATGGGAAGTGAAAGAACAGCAGTAATGATCAGCACAGCCTTAAAGCATGAGTGAAGCCTCCCGGGCCCTGCTTGGGAGGCTGAGGCAGGAAGATGGCAAGTTCGAGGCCAGCCTGGGCAATTAAATGAGAGCCGGTCTCAAATTAAGAAATAAAAAGTGCTGAGGATGTAGCTCAGTGGTAGAGTGGTCCTGGGTGGATCCCCAATACTGAAAAGAATAAGTGAGCTATGTCCTTATAGTGGTACCCATGCTTTCTTCCTTTTTAGCTTAGGAGTATCATGTTACATGGATACACCATGTTTGCTCATTCATTCATTCTGCTCTTGATTAATTGCATTTTTTCTAGTTTTGGGTTATTGTGTATAAAGTCAAACTGTAATTCTTTGTATGGACGTAGAGTTTCACAAACACACACACACACACACACACGTATTTTCTTTTTTTGGGGGGTGGTACACTGGGGATTGAACCCAGGGCCTTTACACTGAGCTACACCACCTGTCCTTTCAAAATCATTTTATTGGGCCGGTGAGATGGCTCAGCGGCTTAAGTGCCTGCCTTGCAAGCACGAGGGCTCGAGTTCGACTCCCGGATCCCACATACGAAAAAGGGGCCGGTGATATCGCTCAGCGGCACGGGCGCCTGCTGGCGCGTGAGGTCCTGAGGTCGACCCCCCGGTACCCACAAAAAAACAAAACAAACAAACAAAAAAAAAAAACAAAATCATTTTATTTATTTATTCATTCATTCATTCATTCATTCATTCTGATTTTTTTTTTTTTTTTGTGGGTACCGGGGGGTCGACCTCAGGACCTCGCGCGCCAGCAGGTGCCCGTGCCGCTGAGCGATATCACCGGCCCCTTTTTCGTATGTGGGTTCCGGGAGTCGAACTCGGGCCCTTGCGCTTGCCGGGCAGGCGCTTAAGCCGCTGAGCCATCTCACCGGCCCCTGATTTTTTTTTTTTAATGTGGGTACTGGGAGTCGACCTCAGGACCTTGCACTTGCCAGCAAGCGCTTGTGCTGCTGAGCGATATCACTGGCCCTTTTTTTCCTTTATGTGGGTACCGGGAGTCAAACTTAGTACCTCGTGCTTGCCAGGCAGCCGCTTATGCCGCTGAGCTATCTCACCGGCCCCCATTCATTCTGATTTTTGAGATAAGGTCTCCCTAAATTGCCAGGTAGGGCTAAAACTTGCAGTCCTCCTGCCTCAGCCTCCCAGGGTGCACCATGTCCAGCTTCTCCCCATTATTTTTAAGCTGTTGTTTTAATTCATATCTAAAGTCTTTGCCAGGCATGGTGGCACACATCTGTAATCCCAGCACTTGGGAGGCTGAGGCAGGAGGATCATCGAGAGTTCAAGGCCAGTTTGGGCTACACAGTGAGTTCAAAGCCAGCCTGAACTGCATAGCGAGACCCTATCTCAAAAAAATAGTCTTTTCTCTATAGCCTCCTCAAGAACTTTCCTCCATCAGTTATTCATTTTCTTGGAGCTTCTATGGCTTCCTTTTTTTTTTTTTTTGTGGGTACCGGGGGTCGACCTCAGGACCTTGCGTGCCAGCAGGCGCCCGTGTCGCTGAGCGATATCCCCGGCCCTTTTTTCGTATGTGGGTTCTGGGAGTCAAACTCGGGCCCTCACGCTTGCCAGGCAGGCGCTTATGCCGCTGAGCCATCTGACCGGCCCTTCAATGGCTTTCTAATGGGTCTTTCTCTCAATGGTTCTTTCCCCTTAACCTAGCAACATTCTCTTTTTGTTTTGTTGTTTGAGACAGGATCTCACTGTGGAACCCAGGCTGGCCTCTTGACTCCCAGCGATCCTCCAGCCTCAGCCTACCGAGTGCTGGGATGACAGGTGTGCACCACAGCGTCTGATTTAACCCTTCTGTATTTTTAACAAATCACATTAAATAGACAACTCTGAAGGTAGCAGGGAATGGTATCTGTGTGCCTGCCTGCAGGATCTCCCAAACTTGCCTGTGGTTTGTCCCCTGAGGCTTTGTGTCTTGGAGGCTTGGTGCTCAGTGTGGTGAAATCTGATGGGGATGGGACCTCTGAGAATGGGGGCCTGAAGGGGGTGCTTGGGTCCCTGGGAGCTGCCCCCAGAAGGGCTTACCTTAGTTCTTCCTGGACCCTAATTGGTTCTCAAAGAGGGGTCGGCACAGAAGGCAACACTGACTGCTCCCCATCCTGGGCTCCCTGTCTCGCCCTGGGATCCCCTCTCTGTACCTCCGCCCTCACACCCGCTGCCACCAATCCTTATCAGGGCTAAAATTGTTATAGCTGCCAGGTCCTGGAGTATCAGCCTCCAAATCTATGCACTAAATAAACCCCTTTTATTTATGTAGCAGTGGGAAGCAGCCTTATCAGTACCTCAAATTCAATGCTTAGAAAATAATAGTCTTTGTGTTTATGCCTTCTGGCCATACCTTCTACCCTGGGCTCTCTTTCAGACTCTTTTTTTAGTTGGTTTTCTTTTCAGTACTAGGGATTGAAAATAGGGTTTTTGCACTGAGCTGCATTCTTAGCCCTTTTAAAATATTTTATTCTTTTTACTTTTTCAGACAGGGTCTGACTATGCAATTCAGGCTGGCCTTGAACTCACTATGTAGCCCAGGCTGGCCTCAAACTTATGGGGATCCTCCTGCCTCAGCCTCCCCAGTGCTGGGATAATAGGGATGCACCACCATGCCTGGCAAAATTTTTATTTTCAGATAGGGTCTTGATAAGTTGCTAAATTGCCCAGGTTTGGCTTAAACTTGTGATCCTTATGCCCCAGCTTCCCAGGGTTAGTGGCATGTACCACCATGCCTGGCTCAGGTTTAATTTTTCTACAAATTAATTTCTCCTAAACTATCCCATGGACATCTTCTTCTTCTGAGTGAAGGACGGTACTGTTCTTCCTCCTCTTCTTTCGTGAGTGTCTTTATGCAACGTGATCAAAAGTATCGTGAATGCTGATACAGAAAGGCAGCTTATAAAAACATGGCAATGTGTCCTCATCCACCTTAGTCACCAGACCTCGCACCTGTGACATCTGGCTCCTCCCCAGAGTCAAAATGACCATTGAAGGTAAACACTGTGAATGGACATAGACATCAAGGCAGCCACAACAGCACAGCTAGAGACCCTCATGAAAGAGAACCTCCTGAACTGCTTCGGAAAGCAGAAGAACAATGGGATGTGTGTTTGAAGCGAGGGGGAGGTTTTGAGGGGGAGCAAGGACAATGTGTCTCTTACTATAATACATTTTTTACATTTAAACATTCTCTGGAGTTTTTTTTTTTTTCCCCCTTCTGGAGTTTTTGATCACACCTTGTAAGTGTATCGTGGATATATTTTAAGGCAGAACCAAGAGGATTTGCTGAGACAGTGTAGGGGAAAACAAAGAAAGGCATTGAGGGGAACTTCAGGTACTTGGCCTCAGCAACTGGGAGGGTGGGTTTGTCGTCCACCGAGATCTTCAGGTCAGGGTTAGGAGAGGCAAGATGGAGAGATTTGGGAAGAAAAGGACTTTTCAATGGAAATACTATCTTGGTATAAGATGACATTTATCTGAGGCTTTATTGATTTAGATTTTAAAAATTCTTTATTTTTTGTTTTTTAGAGACAGGAGCTACCTATGTAGTTCAGGCTGGCCTCGAATTCACAGCAATTCTGCCTCAGCCTCCCAAGTCCTGAGATTACAGGCATGCACCTGAAGGCTTATATTCTTTTTTTTTTTTTTTCCCCAAACAGGATCTAACTGTGTAGCCCAGGATGGCCTTGAACTTATTGCAATCCTCCTGCCTCAGCCTGCACTTCTGGCTCTTACCTGAGGTTTTAATGTTTGGTCAGTGAGGTCCAGAGAATATAATAACTGCAGTGTTTTAAAGTTGTTTCTGTTCATCATGGTAATGAATTGTTACAGGGTAGTTTCCTGGTTAGTATGAATTACCGAGGTTCTACTCCCTCACGTTTAGCACTGTAACCAGCGTGAGGAAGGTACGCAGAACGTGTCGGTGGTGTAGACAGATGCTATGTTTATGTTAGCTCCTCCTCCAGCTGCTAGCACCTGCACAGAGACGCAGATGAAGAGCCAGCATGTTCATCTGGCCCAAAGTACTGTGCCTAGCCAGGTGTGGTAGCATACGCCTGTGATTTCAGCCCTTACTGTGATTTCAGCCTATAATTTCAGGAGGCTGAGGCAGGAGGATCATTGCAACTTCGAGGCCAGACTGGGCTACATAGAGAGTTCAAGGCCAGCATGAACTGCATAGTGAGACCCTGTCTCAAAAAAATCAACCAAACCATGTAACAGAAAAAGGTGCTGCGCCCAAGATAATGTGTTGGGAGATGTTTATACTGAGTCTGTTCCTCTCACCAGTAGATACTGTTCTTTAATCAGGAAATGGAGCTGTCTCCAATTCCTAAAGATACCGCGAGCATCCGGGAGTTGCTCACTCCTGCGTAAGGTGACAGGGTCTGAGGACACCGGAAGCGGGGAGACGAGGGAGGGTGCAGTCCATGGCTATTTTCTCGCCATGTAATGGGCTGTTATAACACAGAAGATTGTTGCAATCCATAAAGAGGAGACCTGTGGTTATTTTTACTACAAAATTTCGTGTTTTTTTTTTTTGTGGGTACCGGGGGTCGACCTCAGGACCTCGTGTACCAGCAGGTGCCCGTGCCGCTGAGCGATATCACCGGCCCTTTTTTCGTATGTGGGTTCCAGGAGTCGAAGTTGGGCCCTCATGCTTGCCAGGCAGGCACTTACGCCACTGAGCCATCTCACCAGCCCGCATGCATTTTTTTTTTTTTTTTTTTTTTTTTTTTTTGGGTACCGGGGGGTCGACCTCAGGACCTTGCGCACCAACAGGCACCCGTGCCTCTGAGCGATATCACCGGCCCCTTTTTCGTATGTGGGTTCCGGGAGTCGAACTCGGGCCCTCGCGCTTGCAAGGCAGGCGCTTACGCCCCTGAGCCATCTCACCGGCCCCCTCATGCATTTTTAAAGAAGTAATGAATTCACTTTGTTCAAATATGCAGCCTGTACTGAGGTTTATGTTTAATCTTCTCATCAGAACTGATGTCCATAGCAGTCACACAACTGATGCCACTAACTTCACTGGACAAAAAAAGGAGGGTCAGAAAGTCACAGCCATGGTCTGGAAGTACCTTTCTGGTAGGAGACCTTTCTCTGGAAAATGTGGTTGTGATGGTGACCCTGAGATTTCAATTGACCTAGTCCATTTTATCCATTATCAAGGACCACCAATTTTTTTGTTTTGATTTGTTTTTTGTTTTTTGTTTTTTTTTTGTGTGGGTACCAGAGGTTGACCTGAGGACCTCGCACGCCAGCAGGCGCCCATGCCGCTGAGCGATATCACCAGCCCCTTTTTTGTATGTGGGTTCCGGGAGTCAAACTCAGGACCTTGCACTTGCCAGGCAGGCGCTTATGCCACTGAGCCATCTCACCGGCCCTTGATTTGTTTTTTGAGATAGCGTCTCACTGTGTAGTTCAGGCTGGCCTCAAACTTTTGAGGATCCTCCTGCCTCAGCTTCCCGATTGCTGAGATTACAGATATGCGCTACCACGCCTGGCTGCAGCTGAGCATTTCCATAGAGCAGGAGGAAGGATGGGGTCCTGCTTGCCAATGGGTGACAGTGCTACTGGGACAGGCGGGATCCAAAGGCCAGCTTCACATTGCTGGCTTCATGTCTGGCCGTGGCCGCGTCACCCCGCACAGCTAGAGCATCCCCAGGCCTGAGAATAGCACTGCAGGACAGAGCGGGGTCCAGTTAGGTAGCTTGGGACCCAGGGGACAGGGGTGGCTCCTCAGACCCCGCCCCGAGCCCCTCTCTCCCTCTGCTTTTCAATCCCTTAGCTCTCAGCTCACTCCTGTACAGAACCAGGCACCTCTGCAAACTCAGTGGGCAGTGGCATCCCTGGAGGACGGGCACACAAGTGACACAGGCAGTTCTGAGGGGGCAACTTGCTCACCTGTGGACACCAGGCTGCCCGCGGACAGTAGCACAGACAGGTAGTAAACTTTTGGGGTGGTGTTTTCCTGTGTTTGGGAGGGAAAAAGCGCTATGAGGAATGCTTTGTCTTTTAATCAGAAAGTGTATTTTTAAAATTATTTACTTATGGAGCTAGGGGTTGAACCCAGAGCCTTTGCACTGTGCTAGATCCCCAGCCCATTTTAAAATTTTTTTATTTCGAGATAGGGTCTCACTAAGTCACCAAGATGCCCAGGCTGGGCTGGAACTTGGGATCCTCCTGCTTCAACCTCCCAGAGTGCTGGGATCACAGGCGTGTGCCATCATGCCTGGCTCCTAACCAGTAGACTTATTAAAAATGTTCTTAGTTGCAGCTCAGTGGTCAAGCACCTGCCCAGCAGGCATGAGGTCCTAGGTTCCATCCCTAGGACTGCAGAAAAATAAAGTTTTGTTTGTTTGTTTGTTTTTTGGTCGGTACCGAGAATCAAACTCATGACCTCGTGCTTGCCAGGCAGGCGCTGTGCCACTGAGCTATATCCCTGGCCCAGAAACATAGTTTTTATCCCAGGGTTTAAATTGACAATTTAGCAAGAGCTGGAAAGTTGGTGCTTAGTGCACCAAACTCAGCAGCCCCACAGTGGATTAATATCTTACCAATGTTTTTAAATTCTAGGGCTAGGAATGTAGCTCAGTAATAGAGTGTGTGCCTAGCATGCATGAGGCCCTGAGTTCCATCCCCAGCACCAAAAATACTCTTAAAAGTGAAAATCAAGCACAGTGAAATTCATCCACAAAAAGAAAAATGGGCATGGTGGTTTGTAATCCCAGCATTCTAGGAGGCTGAGGCAGGAGGATGCAGAATGTGAGCCCAACCTGGGCAATTTAACAACTTACGGAGACTCTGTCTCAAAAAATAAACAATAAAAACTGGCTAGGGCTGTAGCTCTGTGAACACCCTTGGTTCAATCACTAGTATTTGCTAAAGAAGGGAAAAAAGAAAAGAGAAAGAAAAAGCTCTTGTAGAATTTAGTTAGTTATGGTAGGTAGTTATGGTAGTTAATGCTGGGGACAGAACCCAGGGACTTACTCATGCTAAGTACACTCTTTACCTCTGAGCTACCTACTTAATCTCTCATAGAATGTGTGTGTTGTGTTGTGTTTTGTTTTGTTTTTGAGACAGGTTCTCACTGTGTAGCCCAGGCTGGCCTTGAACTTGTGGCCATCCTCCTGCCTCAGCCTCTCAAGTGCTGGGATTACAGGCATGCGCCACCACACCCATCTTGTAGAATGTTTTAAATTTTCCCAGGGAAATGTTTTTCACTGTGACATGTGTCTCATTCAGAATTCCATTTGTACATATCTCTATTTTGGGTGTCCATAGAAAATAAATATGAAGACTAATGATATATCGCATATAGCCAAGCTTCCAGATTAAGACGAACCTTCGGAAAGTCAGTATTGAGAGACGTACGCAGTCTGCCGCCAAAACTGTCACCACCACCATGCAGACTCCTTCCCCGAAAGATCCCACACCAAACACAGAGAGCAGTGCCTTCAGCGCCGCTGGCACCGGGTCCAGCTGAGGAAGCAGCACCGTGAGACCTGAAAGGGCAGAGATAGGCATTGCTTTGCTAGTTTCAGGCATCTCAGAAACATACTGTTCTTTGTGGGAGTGGGGTTGAGACAGGGGCTTGCTGTGTAGCCCAGGCTGGCCTCAAACTTGAGGTGATCCTCCTGCCTCAGCCTCCCAAATGCTGGGATGACAGGCGTACACTACCATGCTTGACTTTAGATTTCATATTTAAATTATAGGACAACTACAAGAGTTAATAGGATTTTAAAAACTTCTCTTCATCTGAATTTTAAATGTGACTTTTTTTGTAAGGTCCAGTCCGAGCTTCTGAACAGCAGAAAGTCCTATCCTAACTGTTTTTGTCCTGCCAGCATCTAGCAAACAGTAGGTACCAAATGAGTACACGACTGGTGACTGTATCTTACCAGTGGCAAAGAGCATCAAGATGATGCTGCTGACCAGGTTGGTCAGGAGAGGTTGACTGCAGTATTAAGACGATTGGGGCCTAAAATTCAGAATACTGGCTGATAATTTGATTCATTCGTTACTACAAGAATCCTCTACAGGGCCGGTGAGATGGCTCAGCGGCGTAAGCGCCTGCCTTGCAAGCGCGAAGGCCCGAGTTCGACTCCCGGAACCCACATACCAAAAAGGGGCTGGTGATATCGCTCAGCGGCACGGGTGCCTGTTGGCGCGCGAGGTCCTGAGGTCGTCCCCCCGGTACCCACAAAAAAAAAAAAAAAAAAAAAAAAAAAAAGAATCCTCTACATAAGTCATCACTGCAAGGTGCCCACCATGAATTCTAATCCTACATCTGGCACTAGGTTCATCTTTGCTCTGGGCAGCTCGCTTCTCTTTAGAACTTTGGTAATAGTAACAGTTATTCCAGGACTTGGGAGGCTGAGGCAGGAGGATCACTGTGAGTTCAAGGCCAGCCTGGGCTACATAGTGAGTTCAAGATCAGCCTGAACTGTATAGCAAGATTCTGTCTCTTTTCCTTTTTTTTTTTAAATTTTTTGAGACAGTCTCGCTATGTAGTCCGGGCTAGTCTTTTTTTTTTTTTGGTGGGTACCGGGGGTCGACCTCAGGACCTCGCGCGCCAGCAGGCGCCCATGCCGCTGAGCGATATCACTGGCCCTTTTTTCGTATGTGGGTTCTGAGAGTCAAACTCAGGCCCTCGCACTTGCCAGGCAGGCGCTTATGCCGCTGAGCCATCTCACTGGCCCTGAAATTTTTTATTTTAAGTCTATCAAGTTGTTCTTGCTTCCTGTGCTCAGTGACAAAGCATTAACTGGCTGCTTCTGCCCAGAGCAGTGCCCAAAGCAGAATGTGCAGTAGGTCGTCAAGTGGTTACCTGGTTGCGTATGCCCCGTTGTCCCCAGCCCCGCAGACATTAGCTAATGTTAGACCATGGGTCTCTAGAGAAATCCAAAAATGGAGACATGGCAGCCCTGTCTCCTGTGTCACGGCTGCTTGTACTAGAAGCGTAGATCGACAGTGACACTCAGTAGGCCCCGATCGCAGCTGTCCTTGGCGCATTGACACTGTCAGCTTGCAAAGAGGTGGGCAGGTGACGTGGGGGTACTGAGGACAATGGGGCAGGCCACAGTGAGCCGCAGAACCGGCCTCCCAGGGAACACCCAAAACCCTGCTGCAGGTGAGGCCCACTGCTCGGGGAGGGGTGGGGACTAACCTCTGCAGCACACAGACCTGGAGGGCCACTGCGCTAAGCCCAAGCGTGAACACGGTGACCTGCCTGCATGGGACACAATGAGTGGCATTTGATGTTACTTGTCGTCATAAAATGACTTCAAGGGCCAGTGAGATGGCTCAGTGGCATAAGCACCTGCCTGGCAAGCGCGAGGGCCTGAGTTCAGCTCCCAGAACCCACATACAAAAAAAGGGCCAGTGATATCACTCAGCGGCATGGGCACCTGCTGGCGCGCGAGGTCCTGAGGTCGACCCCCGATACCCACCCACACACACACACACAAGATAAATAAATAAAATGACTTCAAGAGCCAGGCATGGTGGCACATGCCTATAATCCCAGCACCCAGGAGGCTGAGGCAGGAGGATCACTGCAAGATCCAAGCCAGCCTGGGCTACACAGCAAGACCCAGTCTCAGAAAAACAAAACCAAACCAAACTGGCCTAATGTTTACAAAATGTTACATTAATGTTTATATCTCGATGTTTTTAAAACTTGAAAAGATCTGCCATTTAAGAATTAGAAGTAGGGCCGGTGAGATGGCTCAGCGGCGTAAGCGCCTGCCTTGCAAGTGCGAGGGCCCGAGTTCGACTCCCGGAACCCACGTACGAAAAAGGGGCCGGTGATATCGCTCAGCGGCACGGGTGCCTGTTGGCGCGCGAGGTCCTGAGGTCGACCCCCCGGTACCCACAAAAAAAAAAAAAAAAAAAAAGAATTAGAAGTAAATGTAGTTAAGCTTGAGGGCTAAGCTTGAGGGCTGTCACAGGAAGAAGTGAACGCCTTTTCGTTGTGCTGGAGAGAGACACAGCCTGACCTGCTGTGACCTCGGCAGCCAGCAGTGCACACGATAGGCCGTGTGGGCCAAACAGAAGTGAATCGTGGTGACACCGGCCCGGGACCCCTGCGGGGAGGCACGGAGGAGCCAGACTTCTGCCCCTGGCCCCTGCCGAGGCCCAGCCCCTGTGGCCGGCGGAGCTCTCTTCCTCTCTTCCTCTGCTGCAGACTCCCGGGGAACCTGAGCAGAGGCTTTTTTTTTTTTTTTTTTGTGGGTACCGGGGGTCGACCTCAGGACCTCGCGCGCCAGCAGGCGCCCGTGCCGCTGAGCGATATCACCGGCCCTTTTTTCGTATGTGGGTTCCGGGAGTCGAACTCGGGCCCTCGCGCTTGCAAGGCAGGCGCTTACGCCGCTGAGCCATCTCACCAGCCCCTGAGCAGAGGCTTTGAGACAGGTACTGCCTCTGACAAGGGACAAAGAGAGATCAGCTTCCCCAGGTGGCTTGGAAACCCGAGCTCTGCTGCCCCAGACAGGGAGGGTCCAGAGCTCTTGGGCCATTTCTGTTTCCATTGAGTTTCAGGACCAAATGATCGGTATTTGGTGACAGTCCCTTCCTTTACTTCCCAGGTGCAGCTACTGTGTCGAGATGCCCAAGCAGTGCCTGGGCCAGAATTGGCCTCCAGCATGTTCCTTATTTCTGCCCCAACTGACTTAGGGCAAGGCGCTTGTCCCTGTCCTCACAAACAGCAGTGGCCTTACATTTTAACTCTGTGCCAGGTGATACGTGAGTGCTTGGAGAGTATCAGGCCCAGAACTAGTCCCTGGGGGCTGCAGTGTGTGCTGAGCATGGCAGAGGCCCCGGGTTTTAATGCCCAGCACCAAAAACAAAAGGAAAAGTACCTCAAAGTAGCTGAGATTGGTTCAGTTACTGCCTCATTTTACAGATAAGAATGCTAAAGATGGGCCGGTGAGATGGCTCAGTGGCATAAGTGCCTGCCTTGCAAGCGCGAGGGCCCGAGTTCAACTCCCGGATCCCACATACGAAAAAGGGGCCGGTGATATCGCTCAGCGGCACGGGCGCCTGTTGGCGCACGAGGTCCTGAGGTCGACCCCCCGGTACCCACAAAAAAAAAAAAAAAAAAGAATGCTAAAGATGGTTTGGTAATTGGATCAAGGTTAAAGTAAGAAGGTGAAACACCCACGTCACGTTATTTTTCAAGAGGCTATTTTTTTTTCTGTGTGTGTGTTGTACTGGGGATCAAACTCAGAGCCTTCACACTGAGCTACATCCTCCACCCTTTTTATATTTTATTTTGAGACAGCATCTCACTAAATCACTGAGTTGCTCAGCCTGGGTTCAAACTTGTGATCCTCCTGCCTTACCCCCAGGCATGCACCACCATGCCCTGAACCCAGCCCTTTTTTGTGTTTATTTTTAAATTTTGAGACAAGGTCTTGCTGAGTCAACAGGTTGCTCAGGCTGGGTTTAAACTTGGAATCCTCCTGCCTCAGCCTCCCAGGAGAACACTTTTTCTAGAAGGCCTTTGCTGCTCCATTGCTGAGGCTCTTTCAGGCCCTCACTCCCCAGGTATGAGGACTGGCTTCCCCTGCCTGCTGCCAGATCCTGTCCCGCTTTCTTCTTGCCAGGCGGGATAGACCCTGAGGGTCAAAGTCGGAGTTCTAGCCCTGGGTAGGCCACGTGCTAGCTTTGTCCCCCAAAGCATAGATTGAGCAAAAGCTTGGTCACCGCAGCAGCAGGGGCTGTCCTGACTGATGCAGGGGATGCAGGAGAAGGAGTGAGGGCCATGAGAGGGGATCCTCGTTGGCCTGACAAGAATGTCACTAGCTGGTGTTTCATTCAGATCATTTAAGAGCTAGCTGGAAGCCAGGCATGGTGGTGCATGCCTGTAATCCCAGCGCTCTGGAGGCTGAGGCAGAAGGATCACTACGAGTTCAAGGCCAGCGTGGGCTACATAGTGAGACCCTATCCAGAAAGAAAGAAAGGAAGGAAGGAAGGAAGGAAGGAAGGTCATCACAAGCTCAAAATACAGAATCTTTTAGAAAAAATTAAAAGCAGTTACCTTTGCCCAGCTGCATGGAGGGGTGTGGATGGTTGTTTTCATCCTGAGTCTTTTTTATCCTAGGATTTCAAAATCTATATACAGGAATTACTTTAGGAAAAACTGTGTTAAAAAACTTCTCTTCAGAATCCAGGATTTCATGCATGTTAGGCAAGTACTCCCCAAGCTACATCCCCAAGCCCCCTCAAATTTCTATTTAATTAAGTTAATTAATTAATATATGGCAGTAGGGATGCAGCTCAAGGCCTTGCATTTGCTAAGCAAGTGCTGTACAAGAGCTACACCCCAGGCCCTAAATATTTTTTTTGTTTTGTTTTTGTTTGGTTTTTTGAGACAGGGTCTTTCTACACAGTTCAAGCTGGCCTTGAACTCAGTGTGTAGCCCAGCCTGGCCTTGTACTTACAGTGATCCTCCTGCTTCAGCCTTCTGAGTGCTGGGATGATGTGCCTGGTTCAGTCTGTCAATTCTATAATCAAATGTCTTGCATTAGTTCATTAAGGTTGTGGAAGGGTCAAATAAAATACTTGATAAGGTAAGGAGTTTATATTTGTACTGAGTGGGAAGTGATAGTGTTACGATCATGTTGATGGAGAAAAGCAGGTTGTACGGATTTACTGGGTAGATAACGCTGCCACTGTATCAGTAACTGAAGCCACTAAGCGTGCCCTGCGTTCCTGTATGGGGCAGGCTGCGGGTCACTGATCCGAGCCGGCTCAGGATCTCAGGGGCCCGAGGAGGCTGGCTGTGGTTCCTGGGCCAACCCAGCTGCGGTTACAGTGAGTGTGTGGCTGTCCTGGGCTAGACACCAGTGCCCCACCTGCCATGTCTCCTGCGGGCTGGTGTGGACTGCTTCCTGTGGCACAGGCAGCAGTGCAGAGAGAGCAAGGGCATGAAGCCACGGCCGTGGTTTAGATGTGGCTTCAGTGGGCCGGAAACTGGATCTCCAGTGTAGCTGCACTGAGCTTGCGGACTTGTAAGAAGTGGGGCCTCAAGCTGGGGTGGGGGTGCACACTTGTGATTCCAGCCCTCGGGAGGCTGAGGCAGGAGAATTGCTGTGAGTTCAAGGCCAGCCTGAATGACATAGCAAGACCCTGTCTCAAAAAACAAAACAAGCCTGGCAAGCGTGAGGTCGTGAGTTCAATTCCTGGTAACAATAACAACAAAAAAAACCACAAGACAAAAAGAGGTAGGGCCTGGTGGAAGGTAATGAGGTCATTGGGGTTCTTGGGGTGGGTTAGTTCTCAAGAGAACAGGTTTTTCTAAAGAGGGGGCCACCAGGGTGCTGGCCTTAAACTTGCTGTGATCCTCCTGCCTCAGCCTCCTACCTGCTGGGATTATAGGTGTGCACCGCCACGCCCAGCTACTTCTGTCACATTCTTTTGGGCAAAGCAAGTCACAAAGAATAGAGAAGTAGATCCTATGCCTTTGTCCCCAGAGCTGTACTTTCACATTGATGAGGAGGCATTTCTGTATCCATCTGGCACGAATCATTTTCCGTCAGATATGTTTATCCATCTAGTTGTGATGAGAATAGGCAGGGTCTCCAACAGCCTGTAACCCAATTTCCATTCTTTGTCCCATGTAGATGATGGGAGAGGCATCAGAGGTTCCCGTATAGATCAGCAACTTCCATTGCTTACCATGGAGAAGCCAGAAAGGACGGAAGTGGTTCTCCTAGCGTGTGGCTCCTTTAACCCCATCACCAACATGCACCTCAGGCTGTTTGAGCTGGCGCGGGACTACATGAACGAGACAGGTAGGGTGGCCGCCAGAAGCAGCTAGGTCTTGGCGGGGTCCACTGCAGTGTAGATGTTTGATCACCTGGGCACACTGACTTAGCCCAAAAGGAGGGCAAGTCATGTCCAGGGAAGATTGGGGCACCTGGCTGTGGGTCTACCCAATTAAAAATTTAGATTTGGATATTTGGAGCCTCATAGAAGGATCAATAATGATTTTCCAATCTTCAGAACCTTGCCAGGCATGGTAATGCATGCCTGTAATCTCAGCATTTGGGAAGCTGAGGCAGGAGGATGGCCAGGAGTTTGAGGGCAGCCTGGGCTACATAGCAAGACCTGTCTCAAAAATCAAAAAGCACTCAAGATTTTTTTTCCCTTATGAAACAAGGAAACCATGAATTTTGCCTTCATTGCTTTTACATGATAACACTTCATCCTGGGTCACTTAGAGACCAGGTTTCCATCCGAGCAGGTCTTTAAACACTGATCCTTTCCTTGGTCATCTTGGCCCAGTGAAGCCAGAGGGGGAGAGTAGCCGGAAGTGTGGAGGAAGCAAGCCTTGGGGGGGTCTGCAGGCCTCTTGGGACAGCTCTGGCTTGCAACTCCTCCCTCCCCACCAGCCTGGCACCCACCCTGGTCCAGAGTGGTTTTTCTACATAGATAATAGGATGCAGGAAGTAAATCTTCTGCCAAAGAGAAGGGGACCCAGAGATGGGAGAGGATGACAAAAATTATGATGTATACCGTTGCACATGTCAACTCCCCATGATGCATGTCATCTTTCTGTTTTAGTTTTTTTGTTTTATGATTTTTTTTTTTTTTTTTTTTGAGACAGGATCTTACTATGTAGTTCATATTCTGGCCTTGAACTCACTATGTAACCCAGGCTGGCCTTGAACTTGTGGCAATCATCCTGCCTCAGCCTCCCAAGTGCTGCGATTGCAGGCATGTGCCACCATGTCTGGCAATAGGACAACATCCTAGAATATGATTTTTTACAGTGCTGGGGATTGAACCCAGGACCTTGTGCTGAGCTGGATCTCCTGCCCTGTGATGTAATCATTTTATACTACAGACATGTACTAATAAAAATTAAAATTTAAGCCGGATGTGGTGGCACACAACTGTAATCCCAGCGCTCAAGAAGCTGAGGCAGGAGGATCACAGTGAGTTCAAGGCCAGCCTGAGCTACGTAGTGAGACCTTGTCTCAAAAAATCTAAAAAAGGGCCGGTGAGATGGCTCAGCAGCGTAAGCGCCTGCCCGGCAAGTGCGAGGGCCCGAGTTCGACTCCCGGAACCCACATACAAAAAAGGGGCCGGTGATATCGCTCAGCGGCATGGGCACCTGCTGGCGCACAAGGTCCTGAGGTCGACCCCCCGGTACCCACAAAAAAAAAAAAAAATAAAAAAAAAATCTAAAAAAAAAAAGGAAGAATCTTATGACTATGTAACAATATTGATCATAATATTTCTAGGGTATAAAGACTAAGTTGTTTTTGTTTCTTTTTTGGATTTTTGAGAGAGGGTCTATGTAGTTCAGGCTGGCCTTGAACTCACTATGTATATAGCCCAAGAAGACCTCGAAGTCATGGAGATCCTCCTGCCTCAGCCTCCTGAGTGCTGGGATTACAGGTGTGCATCACCATTCCTGGTGGTAAAACCTAGGTCTTTTTGTAGGAAAATACAGAGTGGTCAAAGGCATCATTTCTCCCGTGGGCGACGCATATAAGAAGAAGGGACTCATCCCTGCGCACCACCGGGTCATCATGGCGGAATTGGCCACCAAGACCTCTGGCTGGGTGGAGGTGGACACGTGGGAGAGCCTGCAGAAGGAGTGGGTGGAGACCGTGAAGGTGTTAAGGTAGTTCCAGTTCTGCGTTGCTGTCACTGGGGCTGCAGAGGGAGGATGGGGTGGCCCCAGGCTGGCTTTGTGTGCTGCATCTGTGACAGCCCATAGGGGGCGCTGGACCTCTGTGCTCTCAGCTTGGACGCTGCTCCAAGCTGGGCACCCTACACTCCCAACTACTCCAGAAGCTCAGGCAGGAGGGTGGCAAGTTCAAGGCCAGCCTGGACAATTTATTAAGATCCTGTCTCAAGAAAAATTAAATCTGGGTGTGGTGGCACATGCCTGTAATCCCAGTACTCGGGAGGCTGAGGCAGGAGAGTTCAAGACCAGTCTGGACAACATCGTGAGACCCTGTTTCAAAAACAAAAATAAATAAATAAAAATAAGTTTAAAAGGGCTGAGAACATATAGCTCAGTGTGAGGCCCTCAGTTCAATCCCAATACTTCAAAAAAAAAAAAAAAATTCAGAGAGTCCATATAAAGTGTTAAGCATGGTGCACACATGTAATGGATAGTTAATACTCATTGCTAAGACACACACAGATCTTGGGTACTCATAGCCACCAGTCATGTGCACGGATTTTCCTCATGTGGGCCATGCTGACTTCTTGGGCGTCAAGCAGATGGGGTGAAATATCCTGACATCACCCCCCTTTGTCACTGGGTTAGAGACTCCGGCATCTTCTGACAGACGGCGTGTCAGTGAGCATTGTGAGAAAGAAGATGCTCTACTGTCTTGTTCGTGTGTAGTTTTTTATTTTTTGTGGTATTGGGGATTGGACCCAGGGCCTTCACACCAAGCTGCATTCCCAGCCCTTTTCTATCTTTTAAATTCTGAGACAGGTTCTTACTAAGTCACTGAGTTCCCCAGGTTGGGCTCAACTTGGTGATCCTCCTGCCTCAGCCTCCTAGAATGCTAAGCTCTCAGGCGTCCACCACCACACCCAACTTGTTTTGTTGTTTTCTAGACACCATCAAGAGAAGCTGGAGGCTGGCAACTATAATCAGCAGCAGAACTCCCCCATGCAGGAAAAGCCTGGCCGGAAGCGGAAGTGGGCTGAACAAAGACAGAACTCCACGCAAAAGAAACCCCTGGAGCCAAACCTGAAAGGTCTGTATTTTCTGTCTAGACTCTCAGAGGAGACTTGCTTGGGTTCTAGAGCTGAGCAGCTCCCCTTGGTATTTTCCAGGTTCAAGTTCCACACACAGACGGCCCTTGCTGGTTTTACAAAAGTGGGCAGGGAGCATAAAAAGCTCCTTCAGCCGACCTCTCCTGCAGCGGTCTTTAACTTTTGAGGTGTCCTGGATCTTTTTTGGGAATCTGAATCTGATAAAAACAGAACCCTCTTTCCTGAAAAACACACCCACGCTGTCATTTTATTTATTTATTTTGGGGTTTTTGAGACTTACTATGCAGTTCAGGCTGGCCTTAAACACTTGTAGTGATGGGCCAGTGATATGGCTCAGCGGCATAAGCGCCTGCCTGGCAAGCATGAGGTCCTGAGTTCAACTCCCGGTACCCACATAAAGGAGCTCAGCGGCACAAGTGCCTGCTGGCAAACGCGAGGTCCTGAGTTTAACTCCCGGTACCCACATGAAAACAAAAAAGAAAAAAAAACCACTTGTGGTGATCCTCCTGCCTCAGTCTCCCACGTGCTGGAATGACAGGTGTGTGCTGCCACACCCGGTCCACCTGGTCGTTTAATGCTGGAGAAGCAGGGGCTGAGCTCTGCTCTCTTCCTCCGCCCAGGCGCGCCCAAGGTGAAGCTGCTCTGCGGGGCGGACCTGCTGGAGTCCTTCGGGGTGCCGAACCTGTGGAAGAGCGAGGACATTGCCCACATCGTGGCAGACTATGGGCTCGTTTGTGTCACCCGGGCTGGCAGTGACGCCCAGAAGTTCATCTACGAGTCAGACGTGCTGTGGAGACACCGGCGCCACATCCACCTGGTGAACGAGTGGGTCCCCAACGACATCTCGTCCACCAAGATCCGCAGGGCGCTGCGCCGGGGCCAGAGCATCCGCTACCTGGTGCCGGACCCGGTCCAGGAGTACATCGAGGAGCACGGCCTCTACAGTGCTGAGAGCGAGGACAGGAACCTGGGGGTGGCCCTGGCGCCCCTGCAGCGAAACGCTGCGGAGGCCACGTCCTAGGACCCTCTGGGATCCAGACTGTCTGCTGGCATGACCTTTGGAAACTGATAAAAGTCAGCAGAAAATGAGAATCACATTTGGGTTTTTTTTTTTTTTAATTAAATTAGAGTTGCTAAGATGAATGTTTTAGAGAATGTTGCCAGGCACGGTGGCGCACGCCTGTAATCTCAACACTTGGGAGGCCGAGGCAGGAGGATCGTTGTGAGTTGGAGGCCAGCCTGGGCTACATAACAAGACTGTCTCAAAAGTCACCCCCCACAAAAATTAAAGAATGTATAAATTGCTTTATCTTTAAAATGAGAGATTAGCAGCTCTACTAAAAGGAGAAGAGGGCCGGTGAGATGGCTCAGCGGCGTAAGCGCCTGCCTGGCAAGTGTGAGGGCCCGAGTTCAACTCCCAGATCCCACATACGAAAAAAGGGGCCGGTGATACCGCTCAGCAGCACGTGCGCCTGCTGGTGCGCGAGGTCCTGAGGTCGACCCCCGGTACCCACAAAAAAATAAAAAAATGTCCATTCAAATGTACAGCTGGGTGCAGTAGCAGCTCTGTGGGAAGCTGAGGCAGGAGGACCCCTTGAGCTCCTGAGCTGAAGATCATCCTGGGCCACACAGCAAGACCTGGTATTCTTAAAAGTGCTCTTTACAGATTGTGCGTGCCCAGCAGAAACCAGAAGACACTCCAGTTCCCTGGCTTACAGCAGGTGGAGACAGCCCTGGGGATTAAACCCAGGGCCTTCACACTGAGCTGCACCCCCAGGCCTTTTTTTGTTTTCATTTTTTTTCAAATGTTATGTTTTGTTTGGTTACAGGGTCACACTAAGTTGCCCAGGCTGGGCTCAAATTTGCAATCCTCCTGTCTCAGCCTCCCAGAATGCTGGATTTACAGGTGTACACCACCACACCCAGCTAGCGCTTTACAGGATATAGACCAGAGGCAGCTTTGTATGATTCATGAAAGTTATTCTGTGATTGAAACAGAATTTAAATTAAATTATTATTGAAAATGGAATCATTTACTTTTTTGCAATTTTTGTTTCATAACTACACTGCACTAGGCAAAGGGTTCACAGTTCTGCAGAAGAAAGAACTACCTATAGTGGCGGAATCGTACGATCAGACTTGGATCCACAACTGGAGAGAGGAAAACGTTAAAGCCACTGGATGCATCCTCTCTGCTTCCCCACCTTTTTTTTTTTTTTGGAAACAGGGTCTCGCCGTGCAATTCAGGCTGGCCTTGAACTCATTTTGTAGCCCAGGCTGGCCTCAGCCTTGCTGCAATCCCTCTGCCTCTACCCAGGCTGGGCTCAAATTTGCAATCCTGCTTCAGCCCCCAGAGCTCTGGGATTACAGGCGTGTGCCACCACGTCCGCTTCCCAACCTGTCCTTATAAAGCTGCCAGGGAGCGAAGACAGGGAGGGGCGGCAGGCTGCGTCCAGACGCCTCAGCGCCATCTGCTGAACAATGAGAGGTTAAGATCTGAGATGGCAGAGAGATGGGGCTCGTTCTTCCTCTCCTGTGCTTCTTGGAGCTTTATTTTATTTTGGGGTTTGTTTTGTTTGTTTTGAGACAGTGTCCAGCTATGTAGCCCAGGCTGGCCTTAAACTCCAGGCAATCTCCTGCCTCAGCCTCCCAAGTTGTGCAGTTAGAGGCCTGCGCCGCCACCACACCCAGGGTAGCTTTGTGGGATTTAAGGGTTGAAGCAGGACTGTAAAAGAGCTAGGAGCAGAGGGAGCTGTGGTACTGTGAGTTCTTCCAGCAAAGCACCCAGGTCATGGGAAGTGCGGGACCGCAGACGCCTCCCTGGGACTGTCGTACCTGCAACACACAGCCCATCCCCTGCTCTTCTCCACCCACCTCAGGGCCACTGGGGTGGCGGGGGACCCTCCCGGGGACCTGTTGTCCCGGGAGAAACCCCATTGTTCTACTCTTTCTGGATCAGCACATTGTACACCCAACCCGGCGCCGGCTCCCTGTCCTGGTTCCCAGGGTGCTGCTGCGTGTGGCAGGGTCGTGGCCTGGCTTTGGGTGACATGGAGGACAATTTCCCCTGCAGATCACAGAAACGAGAATGGTGACCTCCATTGGGAATAAATACTACTGACTGTCATGACTTCCGTAAAGGAGAAGAAAATATGCCATGGTTTGTTTCCATTGCCTCTTTTCATCATTTGCTTTTGCAGAGTGAATTTAGACCTTGAGAAACGTGGGGGGCTGGTGTGTTTGTGTGTTTGTTTAATGCTGAGGTTAAATTTATGTGTTGAACCCTTCACCCCTTACATTGTAGTTTGCCTGCAGCAAGTGAACTCGGCAGTGAAAGTCCAGGGCCGGCATCTCTGTCTAGAAGAACAGGTGGCACGTGCCGGGTGTGGTGGTGTGCACCTATGATCCTAGCACTCGGGAGGCTGAGGCAGGAGGATTGCTGCAAGTTCTAGGGCAGCCTGAACTACACTGTAAAACACTGTCTCAAAAAAAAAAAAAAAAAAATCACTGCGGGAAACCCACGTTGCCACCATCTCATAATTGTGTCCAAAGGGCACAAGATCACAGCACTCACTCAGCCGTGAGCATGCGCAGACCACCTGTCCTGCCTTCTGCCCGCTGTGGCCTGACAAAGCCACCGCCAACAGAGCACGGACTACGGGCTGGGTTCGTGCTGCTGAGGGCCCCACGTCCTGAGGAATCCTTGTGCAACTCAGGGACAGTTAGAAACAGGAGCCTGGGGCCACGGTCTCAGCCCCAAGGCTTCAGAGCCTGCACCCTTACCCTCAGGGGCAGACCCCTTTTGCAAGAATGAAAGTGTGCAAAGCCTTGGAATTTTCACCTACCCTAACTAGATGAGCTGAACACAGTCTCACCAGTGTGACAGACTGCCCAGAGGTCCGAAGCGTGCAGCCCCTGCCGAAGGACAGAGTTCAGCTTGCCGGGGCGGTGCCTTACAACTAGATAGTAATTTCCTGGTCAGAGGGAGGTAGTGATTCAGCCATGGTGTATTCTCTTTTTGGGGGTGCTGGGGGTCGAACCAGACTCCTCCCCAAGCTAGGCAAGTGCTCTCACACAGAGCTGCATCTCCAGAACTGCTGCTGGCCTCCTTTACAGCGAATCCCACGTGTAATTTTACCTACAAATGCCCCAGGCTGAGAAGCTGGAGTTGCCCTTTTAGGTGAAAGAGATTGTGCTAAGAGCAGTGGGGGACACCTGTAGTCCCAGCTACTCGGGAGGCTGAGGCGGAGGATCAAGAGTTCCAGGACAGCCTGAGAAATTTAAGACTGTTTCATATTAAAACCTTTTTATCCCTAAAACCAATTCCGGGCAAAGGAAGGCTGGCCTTGGACTCACAGCCATCCTCCTGCCTCAGCCTCCTGAGTGCTGGGATTACAGGCGTGCACCACCACACCTGGCTCTCCTTTTTAAGAGCTTTCTTGTGTTAGACATAGTGGTGCACACCTGTAATCCCAGCACTTGGGAGTTTGAGGCAGGACGATCACTGTGTGTTCGAGGCCAGCCTGCGTTACATAGCGAAACCTTGTACCCACCCCACCCCCCAGAAAAGCAAAAAACAAAAAAATCCACCGTAATAAAAGTTGGCTGTGGGGGGGTTGAGGGTTGTAGGGGTTCGGCTGAGTGATAGAGCATGTACTTAGCATGTGTGGGTCCTGTGTTGAACACCCAGCACCCTAAAAAGTGTCACTAATTTACTCACTAATGTGCACTTTGGGCTGGACTCAGCTCGTCTCAGCTCCATGTGGCATTAGCTGAAGGGGACTTGAGGTGGCGGCAGGAGAATCCCCTTCCAGATTGGCTGGACAATGAAATAAAATGAAACAAAAAAACAACAACAACAAAAAAAAAACAGCAAAGTGGCTCGGCCTCACGACCAGTCCATACTGCTGCGTGTGTCGGCGGTGAGCCAGGCCCAGGTCCCCGGGAGGGGCCGCCCTCAGCCGCTGGGGCCATCTCCCAGCAGGGGGCGCTGGCTTCACACGCACCGGAGCGCCGGGCCGGAGATCCGCAGGCAGGGACCTGGGCAGTGGCAGAGCCCAGCCCAGCATGCGAGATGCCTGGGTGAAGCCCAGCACCCGCAAAAACAGACAGACAGGCCGGGCGTGGTGGTGCACATCTGTAATCCCAGCACTCAGGAGGCTGTGGCAGGAGGATTGCTGTGAGTTCCAGGCCAGCCTGAACTACATAACCAGACCCCGTTTCAGAAAACCAAGAGGAAAAAGAAGCCTCCGCCAGCCCCGACGTCCCTGGGCTGTGGTTTGCACCCTCTGCTCGCCCTGAATAAGTTCTTCCTGTGGAAGCCCGATCTTCTGCAGATACTTTATGAAGCCCACTTTACGACTGAACTAGTTTGAAAAGACATTCGGAAATGGTTGAGTAGAATGAGAGAGAAAATGAAATATGCAAGCGTTACTTTGCCGTTGCAAGATGCAAGGGGCCATTTCGCGAGGTGACCGCGGGTGGTGGGGAGAAGCACTGGGATCCAGCTGGGGCTGAGGTTCCCCTGAGTTCCACCTCGAGCTGCGGGCCTGCGACTCGCAGCGAAAGCAGCAGAAGGGGACATGGGCGCCCTAAATTATTCCAACACAGAGAAGTGGATTATCGGGAACATACTTCTAGATCAGACCAAAAGCAGTAATTCATTATGAAAAGGTGCAATGAAGTTCTGGAGTTGTTTGCTAATTCAAGAAATAAAAGACAATGAAGCGGGGCCGGTGAGATGGCTCAGCGGCATAAGCGCCTGCCTTGCAAGCGCGAGGGCCTGAGTTTGACTCCCTGATCCCACATACGAAAAAGGGGCCGGTGATATTGCTCAGCGGCACTGGTGCCTGTTGGCGCACGAGGTCCTGAGGTCGACCCCCCGGTACCCACACAAAAAAAAAAAGACAATGAAACAAAACATTCAATTTATGGTTAATTTACATAAAATACTGACACAGATGGAGTGAATATAAATCATAACATGCTGCGGTGACAGCAAAGCCAAACTGGTTCTTGCATGTCTGATTCAGTGTGTTAATTATAGCATAAGAAAACTGGAACCCTGCAAGGTGGAGCAGGCCTGTAATCCCAGCACTTGGGAGGCTGAGGCAAGAGGATCGCTGTGAGTTCAAGGCCAGTTTGGGCTACATACTGAATTTAAAGACAGCCCGGACTATATAGCAGAAACCCTGTCTCAAAAACACACAATAAATAAATGCAAGAGAAAGAGAAGGATATCCCTGGAGAAACAGATGAGAGTTAAAAACTTCCTTTGGTTGTTTCTTCTGCTTTTTTTTTTTTTTTTTTACAATGGGTGCACATTTTGAAGAACACAGGCACTACCTTTGTGATTGTCCAGTTGCAGAGAAATGTACCAGCACGTCGTGTAGAGATCTACTTTTCCAAATCTGGTATTTCTACACAATGGAGTACTACTCTGCCATAAAGAAAGATACACTTGAGTCATTTGTAGGAAAATGGATGCACTTTGAAAGCATAATGTTCAGTGAACTAAATCAGACACAGAAGCACAGATATCGCCTGGTTTCTCTTGTGTGAGAAACCCAAAGAATAAATAAATTCAAGAGCAAAAGGAAAGCTAGATAACTGAAAAGAGCATGATAGATGTTTTGCACAAGGGAAGGGGGCCGAGACGTGGGGGAGGGAGAAGGAGGGGAATAGGATGAATTAAGATGTGTTCTGGGGCCAGGGATATAGCTCAGCAGCACAAGCGCCTGCCTGGCAAGCGTAAGGTCCTGAGTTCGATTCCTAGTACCAAAAAAAAATATGTGTTCTGCCCAGGCACCCTCTCCCCACAAGGAGTGTGATCATTATGTTCTACAATATGTACTAGTGAAAATAAAATTTAAAAAAATATTGGGGCTGGTGAGATGGCTCAGCAGCTTAAGTGCCTGCCTGGCAAGTGCGAGGGCCCGAGTTCGACTCCTGGATCCCACATACGAAAAAGGGGCCGGTGATATCGCTCAGCGGCACCGGCGCCTGCTGGCGCGCGAGGTCCTGAGGTCGACCCCCTGGTACCCACAAAAAAAAAAAAAATTTAAAAAGAAACCTACTTCTTAGAATTATGTGAGCTGGAACTGCATTGTGGAGTCTTACTTTAAATACGTGTCCGCAGTGATAAATAGAACAGTTACTATAGATATCAGTGGAAATAAATGCTCAAGTGAAGTGGGCTTATTGATAAGTATTTTTGTGTTCCCTAATGCATGGATACGACATTGATAAAAACTTCTGGATTTTGTGTGACATAAAAATAGGAGCACACCTTCTGTTTGACAGTTTACATAGCTGATTTACATTCTTTTTCACAGTTCTGTTACACCTTCAGTTATTCTTACACACATGCACATGCGTGCACACACACTGCTCGACACTTGGAAGTAGGGACATACTCTGCCTCTCACATCAAATTTATAACTTCATATTACAACATAAGCTGGACGTGGTGGTGCATGCTTGTAATCCCAGTACTAGGGAGGCTGAGGCAGGAGGATTGCCATGAGTTTGAGGCCAGCTTGAGCTATATATTGTATTTCCCCAAAAATAAGACCTAACCAGAAAATAAGCCTTAGCATGATTTTTTTTGGATGCTTATAATATAAACCCTACCTTGAAAACATGCCCTCATTAAGATCGTCAGCCAGACGAATGCATTTAGTACATCTATTGCAACATACAATGGACGTAGCTGAGGCAGGGGGATCAAAAGTCTGAACCCAGCTTGGGCAATTTAGTGACTTAGATTTAGCCAAACCTTGCCTCAAAATAAAAAGTAAAAAAAGAGTCGAGGATGTAGCTCTGTGTGAAGGCCCTCAGGTCAATCCCCAGCACATTAAAAAAAGAAAAGATAGCAAAGGAAGAAAAAATAAACTAAAGGGTTCCTGTGAGTGGAACAGGGCCAGTGAGGACCTTAGAGAAGAGCAGATGGGAGCTCAGATTCAAGGGAGGCAGGAGAATTGGGAAGAAAAGAAGGACGAGGCCTGGTGATAAGCAGTGGAAGAGACCACAGTTTGCAGATAGATGCAGGGGGAGCAGGGCCCAAGCACAAGGTGGGCCTCTGTCCTGGCAATGGGGTGGCTAGCAGCGACCTTTACCTCTCTGGGGCAGGGCAGCGCCTGTCACACAGCCCAACACAGGCGCAGTGAGCTCCATCTGAGCTCAGGGTGGAGGTCATCATTATAGATTCATCCTGGGGGATCAGTGTGCAGAATACTTTTTTTTGGTTGTTTGTTTGCTTGTTAGTTTGTTTGTTTTGAGACAGGGTGTCCTTATATAGTCCAGGCTGGCCTCAAACTCATGGTGATCTTCCTGCCTCAGCCTCCCAAGTGCTGGGATTACAGGCATGCACCACCATGCCCAGCTAGAATACTTTTTTTTTTTTTTTTTTGAGACAAGGTCTTGCTATGTAGTTCAGGCTGGCCTTGAACTCACTATGTAGCCCAGGCTGGCCTTGAACTCGCAGCAATCCTCCTGTCTCAGCCTCCCGAGTGCTGGGATTTCAGGGGTGTGCCACCATGCCCGGTTTGAGGCCAGTCTTGCTATGTAATCCAGGATGGGTTTGCACTTGCAATCCTCCTGCCTCTGCATCCTGAGTTCTGGGATTACAGGCATGCACCATCACGCCTGACTCCTTATCTTTAAATATTTGTTTATTTATTTTTGCAGTACTGGGGAATTGAAATCCAGGACCTTTGGACTGAGCCATCCCAAGACTTTTTTTTTTTGCTTTCTTTTCTTCTCTTTTTTTTTTTTAAATATGCGAGTACCAGGAGTCGAACTCAGGACCTTGCACTTGCCGGGCAGGCGCTTATGCCGCTGAGCTGTATCACCGGCCCTTCCTTTCTTTTTTTTTTTTAATTTCAAAGTCTCTTTAAGTCACTAAATTGCCCAGAGTGGACTCAGACTCGTGATCCTCCTGCCTCAGCCTCCGAGCGTACTAAGATTATAGATCTGTGCCACCACGCCCTGCAGAGGGAAAAAAAACTTTTTTTTTTTTCTTTTTTTTTCTTTTTTGAGAATGGACTATTTCCCACCTCCGTGGATTCTCTGGTTTGAGACACAGTCTGGTCCTGGTGGAGTCCATTACTCGGATACCTTCTGCGTGACTGTTCGGCTCAGTATCGTCTATCAGGCCGAGCACGCAGGCCTCGCTCCAGACCCGCTGTGAAGTCCTGGGCGACTCCTCGTCCCGGATCCTGGACCGAAGCTCGGGAATCCGCAGTCTGTGGACTCCGCTAAGTGCCGATTCCGGGGCCACGGAGCGGGCGGAACGTGAGGTGTCCGCGCCGCCGGCAGTGGGCGCACTCCCGCTAGCCGCTCCCTCAGCCCGCTGTGTCCCGGCGTTTCCAGCGGTGGCTTTGAGGGCGGCGGGCTTGGTGGCAGGCGTGGCTCAGAGCACGCCTTGCTTACACTCCTGCTGCTGGAGCGCGGCCACCTAGCGCAGCGCCGCCTTTGCACGCAACGCGTGCGTAGTTTTTGAGTACCCGCTGCGCGCGCCCTAGTTTATCTTGGTAATCCACCAGACCGGCATTTTTATGATAGGAAAAGAATTCAGGGGAAGCAATTCCTGACAGCTTCCTATTTGACTTGTGACTGGCCAGGTAACTTTGATTTCTCCAACTACAAAATAGGAAGGATACTTTCATAGATATATATATATATATATATATATATATATATATATATTTTTTTTTTTTTTTTTTTTTTTTTGTGTGTGTGGGTACCGGGGGTCGACCTCAGGACCTCGTGCGCCAGCAGGCGCCCGTGCCGCTGAGCGATATCACCGGCCCTTTTTTTGTATGTGGGATCCGGGAGTCGAACTCGGGCCCTCGCGCTTGCCAGGCAGGCACTTATGCCACTGAGCCATCTCACCGGCCCCTCTTATAATATTTTAAGTGTAAATAATCAAACTACTTGTAAAAGTGGCTGTATTCTACAAACGGCACAAGCGATACAAGAAAAAATAGATAAGCTCAAATTAAAAATAGTTTGTGCTACAAATAATACCCCAAGAAACGGAAAAGACAACTGGGCGTGGTGGCACACGCCTATCATCCTCGCATTCGGGAGGCTGAGGCAGGAGGATCGCTGTGAGTTTGAGGCCAGCCTGGGCTACATAGCAAGACCTTGTCTCAAACAAAAACAAACAAAAAGGTAGATTACTGGTCGGAGGTGAGGGGGGAGAGAGGGGTGACTGTTGATGATTTCTTTCTTTTGAGGGCCCTGAAAATACTATGAGATTAGAGAGCAGTGACGGTGGAACGTCTCTGTGAACACCCTAAACGACTGTACACTCGAAGCGGGGGGACTGCGTGGCGTGAGATTCGGGACCCTGCTGATGCGCGGGTTCTCGGGCACTGGAGAGCCAGAGGCGGGGCCTGCGCATGCCCAGTGGGTGGCCCGCGGCTCCGCCTTCGCTTCGGTGTCTGATTCATTACCTCAAAGCTTCGGGTCTGATCCCGGCCTGGCTCTGCGCAGGCGTGGTTACTTCTTAGGTGCATCCGTATGTGAGGCTCATCGGCCCTGACTTTACCGAGCCTCTCGTCCCCCTCAAGGCTGGCGACATCTTATTCTTGGGATAAGAATCACTAAAGTGAAGGAAAAAAAAAAAAAAAAAAAAAAAAAAAGAATCACTAAAGTGATTTTCAGGATGTACGAGGCCATCGATCGCCAGCTTTTACAAAGTCCAGCTCCAGACCACCTGGAGTAATTGTACTGATTGATTGATTGATTGATTGATTGATTGAGACAGGGTCTCACTATCTAGTCCAGGCTGGTCTTGAACTCACTATGTGGCCCAGGCTGGCCTTGAGCTCGTGGTGATCTTCCTGCCTCAGCCGCCCGGGCTCTGGGATTACAAGCGTGCACCGCCATGCTGGGCTAGAGGGACGTTTAGAAGTCCCCAGCCATTGTACTAAACCTGCAGTCACCTTGGATTCCAGGAAAAGCAGAGCCTCAAAGACCGCCCCATTCGGAGGTCACACCCACCCCAAGCAGGAGTTTTCACACAGGATTGGAAGGGGAGCTGCTCCCTAAGCAGGGGCCCTCATCTCCTGCCAGAGATGTCATTGCCAAAGGGAGAGTGGCTCTTCTCAGACCCGGCACAACCAGTCCCGAGAAACCATCAACCAGAGCGGGAGGGAAAACGAGGCTGCAGGGGAAAAGGAACCTTCTACATTGCTGGCAGGCATGTAAACTACTACCACTGCTGTGAGATCAGTAGGGAGAGTCCTCCCCAAACTAAAGCTCGCAATTCCATTTGACCCAGCTATTCCCCTTCTAGGTATCTTCACCAAAGAGTTAAAGACATCATATTTCGGTGATCCATATACACCCATATTTATAGTAGCATGACTCATAATAGCTAAATCTTAGAAGCAGCTGATATGTCCATCAACAGATGAATGGATAAAGCAAATGTGGTATTTACCCACAATGGAGTACTACTCTGCCAGAAAGAAGGATAAACTTGAGTCATTCACAGGTCAATGGCTGCACCTTTTTTTTTTTGTACCAGGAATCGAACTCATGACCTCGTGCTGGCCAGGCAGGCGCTGTGCCCCTGAGCTATATCCCCAGCCCCGGCTGTATTGTACCTTCTGATCATAATGTTAAGTGAAGTAAATCAGGCGCACAAATTTAAATATATATTTTTTTAATATGAGAAACCCAAAATGTAAATAAAGAGCAAAATAAACAGTTACAGCAAGTAGGAAGATGTTTTTCAAATGGGAAAGGGAAGAAGAGAAGAGGGGAGGAAAAGAGAATGGAAGAAAAAGAATTAAGGAAAAAATGGAAGCAGAGCTTTTGCAAATGGGAAAGGGATCAAGAGTTGGAGGGAGCAGGCAGAGATGGGATGAGTAGAGGACGAAAGAAAGAACCAAGATGTGTTCAGTACATGCAATTTATTTATTTACTATTTATTTTTGAGACAGGATCTCGCTATGTAGTCCAAGCTGAGCTCGAACTCACGGTGATCTTCCTGCCTCAGCCTCCTCAGTGCTGGGATTACAGGCGTGTGCCACCATGCCCAGCTAGCTATAAAATTCTAAAAATATTGAGTGTTGGAGTAGATGTGAAGCCACGACAAAAAATAAACAGCAAAACAAAACAAAAAACCCTCAGTCTTCAAACAACGCCCAGCTATCCCAAACTGACTTGGATGGCAATAGAGCCATGGTGACCTGATGAAACTGCTCTGGGACAAGCTTTCCAGACCCCTTCCCTTGTTAAAATCAAACATAAAACCTCAGCCTGTCACCCTGGGCTCCATCCTCCCTTGGATTCATCCACTGCTCCTTTGTGGTCTATCAGTAAACTTCGCTTTCCTATATTCCTTGACTATTGGGATTTCTTTTTTTTTGAAGACTGGGTCTCACTATGGAGCCCATCCTGGCCCAGAACTTGCAGCAATCCTCCTGCCTCAGCCTCCTGTGCCCCTTGGATAATTCTTAACACCTGCAGCACCAGCCTCTCATGCTCGCTGCCCCTTGGATATCAAAACCCCTCAACCTCGCCTTTGTTCCCAAGGCCTCTGTTTCCCCAGGAAGCAGATTTTGAACCTCTCTCCCTGTGGCTGCCTGCCCTGCCCCTGCTGAGCTCCTTTCCCCAGCTTCCCCACTGCAGGGCTCCAGCAGGGGCTGATCTGTGGGGATTCACAGAATTCCTTTCCTGGAAAGCAGATAAGGCAAAGCCAGCAGTGGTCTAATTTTACTCACAAATTCCTTACTTATCTAGTAGCCAGGTTCCTATCTAGCATTTGGCAAATAAACTGTAACTCTTTTAATTCTGAAATGGAACCTTTAAGATTATGGTTTAGGCGGGACGTGGTGGAGCACATCTGTAATCCCAGCACTGGGGAAGCTGAGGCAGGAGGACTGCCGTGAGTTCGAGGCCAGCCTGTGCTACATAGTGAGTTCAAGGCCAGCCTGTACGCATAGTGAGACTCTTTTCTTTTCTCTTTTTTTTGGTACCGGGAATAGTGCAACTGTTTTAAAAAAAAAAAGTTATGGCTCAGTAAACCACCCGATACAATATAGTCTCCATCTGTGGCAATACTGTATCTAAAATTTCACGTTACTGTTACTCTGACCACTCAACTCAGTTTTGTATAAATTCTGTTTTTGTTTTTTTGAGGCAGGGTCTCCCTTGCTATGTAGTTCAAGACTATGCTGGCTTTGAAATCACGGCGGTCCTCCTGCTTCAGCCTCCCAGCTGCTGGGATTACAGGTGTGCCTGGGCCTGCGAAACCGTCTCTTTAAAAAAGGGCCAAGTAAGATAAAATTTAACGTCAGTCCTTGTGTTAGTTTCCTTGCATCGGGTCCTCGGGAGAGGGGCGGAAATGAAAGATGACGCTTCCTGCAGAAAGGATACGTCCTCCCTTTGCTCTTCCCAGGTGGCAGCGTCCGGGCGGCCGTGGGTGGCCGGGCCCCACGTCACCACACAGCAGCCGCCTGCGAACAGCGGAGGCGCCGCGCGCGCCCCCTCCAGGCCATCTAGCCATCCTGCGGCCGCCGCCGCGGCTTCCCGTCCAGCCTACCTGGGCCGGCGCCCCGCTCCCGCCCCCTAGCGCGGTCGCCACGGCAACGCCCCGCCCCACCCGCTCCCCGCCAGTCCGCAGCCCCACAAGCCCCTCCCCCGCCCCGCGCTGCCGCGGGGAAAGGGGTGGGGCGAGGGCGGGGAGATACGCAGGCGAGAGGAAATCGGCGGCGCGATGCCCGTAGCCTATTGGCTGCTGAGTCCTGGAGCCCGAAGCCCCGCCTTCCTGGCGCGGTCACGTGATCCCCTTCAAAGATGGCCGCCCTGTTGTTTTGATGAATAATACTTGGTGGGGCGAGGGGTAAGGGTAGGGGTGGAGGGGTAGGAGGATTTACGCTTCCAACGAGAGCATCGCGAGTCCCATCCTCCCCCTCCCCCCGGCCCGGGTTCCAGCGTGGAGGAGGGGCGTGTCCGGCCTGCTTTTAGAGGGGAGGGGCTTCTCTATACAGTGCAGGGCCCCGTCAGGGCGGCTGAGGGGTCTTCTTGCTTCGGGGCATCCACTCTGCGGTGGAGTCGTTCCCGCCGGAGGCCGAGGGTAGGAAGGAGAGAGCAGGATCCGCTGGAGAAGACGCAGCTGCCGCGCCGCCACACGCAGGCTGTGGGCACGAGAGGCGCTGGAGACCGCGCTGCCCCTCAGGGTAACCTGGGCGGCGAGGGCAGCGAGTGGCGCCTTCAGCTCACTGTGTCGCAGCGGCGGCCAGAGGCGGCTGCTGGGGGCTCGGGCAGCTGGGGGAGTCTCAGAGGCGACGGAAGCCACGCAGTCAAGGCAGTTCAGTGCCTCGTGTTCTTATTTTTTAACCTCTGACTATGCAATTCTGAAACCTCCCCCATTCGGGGGACCAGACAGCCTGCTAGACACCTTCCCCTCGCCTTGCTCCCGCCCTGGTCTCGCGAACAGAAGGACCTCTCCTAACACCTGTCACCATTAAGAGGAAAGCGATGGAGGAGCTGAGCGCTGATGAGGTGAGCAGGCTGGGGGACGCCTCGAAGGAATTAGTTGGCAACTCTTTGGCGCTTTGGATGGGGATGGTATTGCGCCACGGGTATCGGGCTTTGGGTTTTGCAGAAAGAATGGAGATGACATTTTCCAAGAATAAAATGAATCTGGGAGGTCTCTGGTCTTATTCTCCTTTATTTACTTGCCTTCCTTCTTCCTTCGGAACTCTGCTTGCTTCTATTCGTCCTTTTAAGGTCTGAAGAAGAGAACATTTTGAGTTGTGCTTTTTCTTAGGGGTATTCAAGAAAGAAGGGGTAGGTTCAGATCATGGTAAATGGTGTGTCTTTGGGAACTTAATAATTTTGGATAGATTCAGAATGTTTGGGAGTATGTTTTTAAAGAAAGTGTTTGACACCCCACATATGTGAGGATATTTCAGCGTATAAGTTGCTTAAGCATGCCTTTGTGTTTGGGAGGTGGCTTACAGACACATTCCTTGATATTTAACAAAATACGTATCTTTGTTGTTTAGAGGATTCCAGTTAAAATTCTAGTTATTTAATTATTTATTCATTTGTTTATTGGTACCGGGAATCGAACTCAGGGCCTCGCTCATGCCAGGCAGGCGCTGTACTGCTGAGCTACATCCCTGGCCAAATTCTAGTAATTTAACCGAGCACTAATGACTTCTGACCTTCTCTCTCAATATACCTTTTCTTAGTTCTTTTCTCTTTCTAACTTGGGTTTTGCTGTGGCAGAGACTGAAATGGGTGAACAAATGGAAGCGAATGACTTTGTAAATTCTCCCCTTTTCATTTCTGAGGGAGGCCATGCAGATCCCCTTCTTGATGTGGTAAGGATTGCTTAATAAGATTGTTGTAAAATAGTGGCAATTAGGGTCCAAGGAATTTCCTGTGATCTACAGACTTTTCCCTGCTCTTTTACAAATTGGGAGCTTCCTTTTCAGGACCCCTGCTGGCTGAGGCCTCTTCAGGCTACCTCATTTCTTCCTCTGGTTCACGTAAACTTCCCTGCAGTGTTATGAAAATAGTCATCAGGTTGGTTGCACCCTTAAGACTCCGGTGCTTTGCTTGTAGCTACGTTGTAGTCTGTGTGTTTCCTTGGTCGCTAGAATTCTCTAGGGATAGAGCATGAAAGTCGTGGGTTAAGCGTCAGATAATAATTATTTGTCAGGAGGCAAATAATTTTGTTGATTGTGATGCTTGGTTGTTTAGAAAGTCAGAATTGCTCATTCTGTGTTACTGACTTTTTTTTCCTCAAATACATCAGGAATGGGATCTTAGAAAAATATTGAGCAATTTCTTTCACTCAGGAAATACCAAGTGATCTCCTTATACACTTTATGTAGTTTTTTTTTTTTTTGTGGGTACCGGGGGGTCGACCTCAGGACCTCGTGCGCCAACAGGCACCCGTGCCGCTGAGCGATATCACCAGCCCCTTTTTCGTATGTGGGATCCGGGAGTCGAACTCGGGCCCTCGCGCTTGCAAGGCAGGCGCTTACGCCGCTGAGCCATCTCACCGGCCCCTCTTTATGTAGTTTTTAAAAGTATTCCCCTTTTCTTTAATATTTTTTATAAGTAAAGTTTTCATAATTTTAATGAGTAATTTCTCTTAAGGTAGAGTCTTATGTTTTTCAGTACTTCTATACTCCCAGAAATGACCTTTTTCTTGATGATCTCTAGTCCCTGTGTTAGAGGCTTTTACCATTATATGTTTTGAGTTTTCACCAAGAAATTATTTTCAAATCAGTAGAGCATACAGTAGTCACCAGGTTAAGATCCTGTCTAATCTCAAACACATCTCTTCCCAGTTCTGGAGGAAGGTATAAGTTTTGTTTTTTTCGTGACCATATGGACATATGGAAATGGAAGAAACTTTTTTTCAAGGTGAACAGAATCTTAAAATAAACGTGAAAAATTAAATTCACCAATGTAAGATCTATATACAGATAACTTTAACAAATTACCTGGCCTGAACGTGAAGGGCCAGTTTAATAACTGGTCATTTTATTCTCACCAGAGCCTAGAACAAAAAGTTTTTGGGAAAAGTCTTTTCAGAGTTCTTAAAATTTTTTTTGACCTAATTTTTTAAATTCTGGGATTCAGTGAGCAGTTTTTCTTTTTTTTTTATGTGGGTACCGGGAGTCGAACTCAGGACCTTGTGCTTGCCAGGCAGGTACTTATGCCACAGAGCTATCTCACTGGCCCTGAGCTGAGTTCTTTTTTTTTTTTTTTTGTGGGTACTGGGGGTTGACCTCAGGACTTCATGTGCCAGCAGGCGCCTGTGCCGCTGAGCAATATCACCGGCCCTTTTTCGTATGTGGGTTCTGGGAGTCGAACTCAGGACCTCGCACTTGCCAGGCAGGCGCATATGCCGCTGAGCTATCTCACTGGCCCCCCGAGTTCTCATTTGTTAAAAAATATTACATTTATATTATTGAAAGTTTAATCAGCCGGGCATGGTGGCGCACACCTGGTAATTCCAGCACTTGGGAGGCTGAGGCAGGAGGATTATCATGAGTTCAAGGACAGTCTGGACTACACAGTGAGACCCTGTCTCAAAAAATAACAAAACAACAACAACAAAAAAGAAAATTGGGGCCAGTGAGATGGCTCGTGGCGTAAGCGCCTGCCTGGCAAGCGCAAGGTCCTGAGGTCGACTCCCGGTACCCACATTAAAAAAAAAAAGAAAAAATTCACTCATATATTTCAGTACCAAAACAGGCAAGACATTGGTCTCTTGCTCTAAATTAGGTACAGCAGAGTTCCATATTTTAACAAAATGAAAAGGTTTGCAAATACAGTCTTTGAAAGATAAAGACTGGTGTAATTAGACCAATAACTTTAGAAGATTTTATTTATTTTTTGGTTTTTTTTTTTTTTTTTTTTTTTTTTTAAAGAGAAGAAAAAAACAAAACAAATCAAAAGAAGAACAAATTTTCAAAACAACATAATAGGAGGGTAACAATGGTTAATACATTACGTATTACTATCTTTAAGTTAGTTATTCAGGACACCAGACATTAGCATTCAATTGTCCAAACATTATTGGCACAAACCTTACTCTTCAATGAACTAAGTAAAAATGGTAGTGTATCTATCTTAACCATCTTATATATATATATACAATTTTTTTCCCTTTCCCTTCTTTCTTTTCCCTATTCCAGTCTCTCTTTCCTTTTGACCAGTTTCTTTTTGATTCACCATGTCTATTGTACATTTTGGATCTTATTTACTCTTTCAGTTTCTCATACTAGAGAGACAATACGATGCTTACACATGTGCTTCTGGTTTATTTCACTTACGAGTATTTTCTCGAGTTGCATCCATTTACCTATAAAAGTCTCCAGTTTATCCTTCTTTATGGCTGAATAGTACTCCATTGTATAAAAATACCACATCTTTCTTATCCATTCCTCAGTTGATGGGCATTTGGGTTGTTTCCAAGATCTGGCTATTACAAATTGTGCTGCTATAAACATGGGTGCACATATATCGCTGTGGTACGATGTTTTTAATTCTTCTGGGAAGATGCCCAGAAGGGGAATAGCTGGGTCAAATGGGACCTCCAACCCTAGTTTTCTGAGGAATCTCCACACTGACTTCCACAGTGGCTGTACCAGTCGACACTCCCACCAACAGTGAAGAAGGGTTCCTTTTTCCCCACAGCCCCTCCAGCATTTGTTATTAGTTGATTTCTTAATAGTAGCCATTCTTTCTGGGGTGAGATGGTATCTCAGTGTTGTTTTAATTTGCATCTCTCGAATGACTAGTGATGTTGCACATTTTTTTGTATATTTATTTGCCATTAGTATTTCTTCATCTGAGAAATGTGTATTCATCTCAGATGCCCATTTTTGGAGTGGGTCTTTAAATTTGGGAGGTCTGATTTTTTTGAGTTCTTTATATGTTCTCGATAGTAATCCTTTGTCTGAGGAACAGCTGGCAAACATTTTTTCCCACATTGTGGGTTGTCTCTTCACTCTGTTGGTGGTTTCTCTTGCTGTGCAAAAGCTTTTTAATAAGATGAGATCCCAGTTATTGATTCTTTGGGATAGTTCCCGTGCGGTTGAGTTTTTATTCATAAAGTCTTTGCCTACACCAATGTCTCCAAGGGTTTTACCTATCCTACTTTCCAGCAGATTTAATGTTTCTGTTTTAATATTTAGATCTCTGATCCATTTTGAATTTAGTTTAGTGCATGGTGAAAGATATCGATCTAGATTTAATCTTCGGCATGTGTAGAGCCAGTTTTTCCAGCACCATTTATTAAAGAGGCTATCTTTCTTCCAGCGAATGTGTTTGGCACCTTTGTCAAAGATAAGGTGGCTTAGTATGTCTGGGGTTGTTTCAGCATCTTCTAATCTGTTCCATTGATCTTCAGGTCTGTTTTTTTGCCAGTACCACACTGTTTTTATCACAGTAGCTTTATAGTATAATTTCAAGTCGGGGATTGTGATGCCCCCTGCCTTGCCTTTGTTGCCCAGAATTGCCTTTGCTATTCTAGGTCTCTTCTGATTCCAAATGAATTTTAGGATTGTTTTCTCTAATTCTGTGAGATATGCTGTTGGAATTTTGATTGGAATTGCATTAAATCTGTATAACAATTTTGGAAGTATGGCCATTTTCACTATATTGGTTCTTCCTATCCAGGAGCAAGGGATATCTTTCCATTTTCTGATATCCTCTTCAATCTCCTTTTTCTTTCTTTCTTTTTTTTTTTTTTGTGGGTACCGGGGGGTCGACCTCAGGACCTCGTGCGCCAGCAGGCGCCCGTGCCGCTGAGCGATATCACCGGCCCCTTTTTTTTTGTATGTGGGTTCCGGGAGTCGAACTCGGGCCCTCGCGCTTGCAAGGCAGGCGCTTAAACCGCTGAGCCATCTCACCGGCCCAATCTCCTTTTTCATAGTACTGTAGTTTTCAGTATAGAGGTCTTTTACATCCTTCGTGAGGTTGATTCCTAGGTATTTCATTTTTTTGGATGTTATTGTGAAAGGTATTGTTTCCCTAATTTCTCTTTCAGTAAGTTTGTTATTTGTGTACAGGAAGGCTATTGACTTTTGAGTATTGACTTTGTATCCAGCTACACTACTGAATTTGCTTATTAAATCTAGCAGTTTTTTAGTGGAGTTTTTGGGATCTTCTGTGTAGAGTATCATGTCATCTGCAAATAATGATAATTTAACTTCTTCCTTTCCAATCATTATTCCTTTTATTTCTTTCTCTTGTCTAATCGCTCTGGCTAAAGTTTCCAGAACTATGTTGAATAAGAGTGGGGACAGTGGACATCCTTGTCTTGTTCCTGATTTTAGAGGGAAGGCTTTCAGTTTTTGGCCATTTAGTATAATATTGGCTGTTGGTTTGTCATAGATAGCTTTTACCAGATTGAGATAAAGACCCTCTATTCCAATTTTCTGTAGGGTTTTTATCATGAAAAGGTGCTGGACTTTGTCAAAAGCTTTTTCTGCATCTATTGAGATGATCATGTGATTTTTGTCTTTGGTTCTGTTAATATGGTGTATTACATTTATTGATTTACGTATGTTGAACCATCCCTGCATCCCTGGGATGAATCCAACTTGGTCATGGTGTATAATCTTCTTGATGATTTGTTGGATTCTGTTTGCCAGTATCTTATTAAGGATTTTTGCATCTATGTTCATTAGGGAGATTGGCCTGTAGTTCTCTTTCTTAGTTGGGTCCTTCTCTGGTTTTGGTATCAGGGTAATGCTTGCTTCCAGGAATGAATTTGGGAGTATTGCTTCCCTTTCAATTTCATTGAAAAGTTTGAGAAGTAGGGGCGTTAGGTCTTCTCTAAATTTCTTGTAGAATTCGGCAGTGAATCCATCAGGGCCTGGGCTTTTCTTTGTTGGGAGGTTTTTAATTACATCTTCAATTTCATTGGCTGATATTGGTTTATTTAGGATTTTTAAATCTTCTTGATTCAGCTTTGGTAATTCATACGAATCTAGGAATCTGTCCATTTCTTCTGCATTTTCCATCTTAGTAGAATATAAATTTTCAAAATAGGTATAGATGATCTTCTGGATTTCTGCAGGGTCTGTCGTGATATCACCCTTTTCATTTTCAATTGCATGGATTTGAGTCTTTTCTTTTCTTTTTTTAATAAGGTTGGATAAGGGTTTGTCAATCTTATTTATTCTTTCAAAGAACCAACTTTTTGCTTCATTGATTCTTTGTATTGTTTTTTTATTCTCCAATACGTTAATTTCTGCTCTGATCTTTATAATTTCCTCCCTTGTACGGGCTTTTGGCTTAACCTGCTCTTCTTTTTCTAGAAGCTCGAGGTTCACCCTTAAGTTGTTTATTTGCGCTTGCTCTATTTTCCTGATATATGTGTTTAATGCTATAAATTTCCCTCTTAGGACTGCTTTCATTGTATCCCATAAGTTCCGGTATGTTGTACTGTCATTATCATTCAGTTGTAGAAAGTGACTAATTTCTTCTTTAATTTCATCTGTGACCCATTGGTTGTTCAGGAGGATGCTGTTTAATTTCCATGTGTTTAGGGAGTTTTTGTGGGATCTTTTGCCATTGATTTCCAATTTCATTGCACTATGGTCTGATAATATGCATGGGATAATTTCAATTCCTTTGCATTTACTTAAGCTGGTTTTATGAGCTAGTATGTGGTCTATTTTGGAGAACGTCCCATGTGCAGCTGAGAAAAATGTGTATTCTGATGTTGTGGGATGGAACACTCTGTAGACATCTACTAAGTCCATTTGTTCAAAAGTTTGGTTCAGTTCTACTATTTCATTATTGATTTTCTGTCCAGTTGATCTATCTTTTTGTGACAGTGGAGTATTGAGATCTCCCAATATAATTGTATTAGTGCTTATTTGATTTTTCATGTCCTTTAGTACTTGTTTTATATAGCTGGGTGCATTGGTATTTGATGCATATATATTTATGATCGTTATCTCTTCCTCTTGGATTGTTCCCTTTACAAGGATGTAATGACCGTCTTTATCTCTCTGAATCCTTCTTGGCTTGAAGTTCACTTTGTCTGCAAAAAGAATAGCTACCCCTGCTTTTTTCTGGGTTCCTGTGGCATGGAGTATTGTTTTCCATCCTTTGACTTTCAGTCTATGAATTTCTTTCTGAATTAAATGTGTTTCTTGTATACAGCATATTGTTGGATCTTGCTTCTTGATCCATTTCGCCAGTCTGTGCCTTTTGATTGGTGAATTGAGACCGTTAACATTGATGGTTAAAACTGATATGTATTGACTTGTCATGATATTTTCCTGTTGTTGGTTCCCACTCTTTGTTTTTCCGCTTTCCGGCTATTTAATTATTTGCCCTGCCTGGTGGATTCCTTCTGTTGGGGTTCCTATCTCTTTCTAGAATGTCCTTCAGAACATTTTGGAGTGCTGGTTTGGTGGTTATAAATTTTCTCAGATGTTCTTTGTCATGAAAGTATTTTATTTCTCCATCAATTTTGAAAGATAGTTTTGCAGGGTACATCAATCTGGGCTGAAAATTATTTTCCTTTAGAGCTTGCAATACATCATTCCAAGCTCTTCTTGAATTGAGGGTTTGTGCTGAAAAGTCAGCTGTGATTCTGATGGGTTTTCCTTCATAGGTGATTTGTCTCTTCTCCCTAACAGCTTTTAAGATTCTGCCCTTCTGTTGAATTTCTGGGATCTTGACTATAATATGTCTGGCTGAAGTTTTTTTTTTGATCATGTCTAGTTGGTGTTCTAAAAGCTTCACTTATAGGGGTGTCAAATTCCTTTTCTCTTCCAGGAAAGTTCTCCCTGATTATGTCTTTGAACAAGGTTTTAATGTCGTTGATGCTATCTCCTGCTTTTTCATTTATTCCAATTATTCTTAAGTTGTTTATCTTTGAGTCATCTAGCAGCTGCTGAATTGATTTTTCATGGTCCCTTGCTATTTTTAAGAATTTTTCCATTTCATGATCACTAATTGCAAGCCTGTCTTCTATATCTGAGATCCTGTCCTCGCATTGGCTTATTCTGCTACAAATACTTTCAATGGAATTTTTTATCTCTTGGATATCTGCTTGAATCTGCCTTATAGATTCCATTTCTTTCCTATGCTGAGCATTCATGGTTTCTATAGTTTTCTTAAGTTCATCTATTTTTTTGTCTGTATCAGCTATAGTGTCCTTAAGCATGGTCTTCATTGTAGACATTATCTCTGCAGTTATCTGTGAGATTATTTCTGTTTTAATTTTTTCCAGAACCTCATTCAGTTGCTTTGTTGTTACCATTTCAGATAGGCCAGGTGGGTGGCTTTCGGATTGTCCCACCTCGTTGCTCCCTAGGTTTGCCTTTGGTGAATTGGATGTGTGTGGTTGCATCTTGTTTAAGTGTCGTCTCATTTTTTCTTTCTTTAATTCCTGGGGTGATGTTTGCAAATTACCTATAGTAGGTTACTTTATTGCTAGTGTTTAAGATCTTTAGAAGATGACTACTTCTCTGCAGTATCTTCCAAGTGGAGCTTGCTTTTAGGTTTTGAGCTTTCTGCCAGATCCTACCTCTTCAATTCGTTGGGTATGCGAAGTTGCTACCTGTTTGGCCCAGTCCTTGATTCTTTGGTACTGTGCCACTGTATTTTCTGTGTCCCTTAGTCAATCTCAATCATGAAATATCAGGAAGGAAAGATGTTTAGAACAATTATTTCACATTTGGCTATAATGTTAACTAAAGCATCAAACACAGCCTAAAAATGACAGACTGAGCTAACCAGTTATTTACCACTTTTAGCTGTATAGAGTTGCGGTTATATAACAAAATCTAAAACACACCAGAAAAATTATATGCAGTATACAAGTCCTATGTATGTCAATTTTTCCTTGAGGAGTTTAAATTTAAGATGAGTTAAGGAGGAAATAGAGTATTGGGAGAAGAGGAAGGAATTAGATGTAAGGTTAGAGGACCAAGAGGGATCCCACTAAAATTGGGACACTAGTGCAGAGGACAGGTGGTAAAAAGAGAAGGAAGGGATAAAAGGAAGAACAGATCACAACCACAATCACAAAGAAGTTAGAGGCGCTGTTTACACTCATATAAAAAACCAGAGAGAATAATGAAGGAAAGAGCAAATACACATACAGAAACAAAAACAAAGATAAAAACAATAAAACAGACAGATCAAAAATAAAACCCCACCAAAAAACAAAACAAAACAAAACAAAAACAAAAAAACCCTTCGCCAGAACAAAAAAACAAATCAGTGAGAAAAAAAAAATAAAAATAAAAATAAAAATAAAAAATAAAAATAAAAATAAAAATAACAAAATAAAAAGAATCAGTTCCAGGTGTTGACTGTTGTAGGCAGGTACCTTGTGACAAAGTCCTGTTCTGTGCAGTCCCAGTAAGCCAGGAGCGCCCTCTGGCGGGCGGTGAGCAGAGGCGCGTACTTTCAGGCAGAGACCAGTCTAGCTCGCCTCCGCTCTCGCTGCCCTTTCACGATCCCTGGGCCTGAGAGGCTCAGCGCGCTGTCCCGAGCGCGGGTTCCCTGCACTGGTTCCCGCCGCTCTGGTTTTTCGCCACGCCCCCCACAATGGCGCCGGGCCAGTCGCTCTCTGGCGCGGGACAGGTGTGGCTGAGAGTCCAGTCTCGTTCGCCTGCTGACCTCAGCACACTTTCGTGGGCTCAATTGAGAGGCCCTGTGCTGCCCTGTCCGGAGCACAAGTTCCCAGAGCAGTTTCCGAGCCGCTCTGAGTTTCGCCACACCCCCCACAATGGCGCCCGGCCGGTGGCTCTCTGGCGCGGGGCAGCTGTGGCTGAGAGACACTCACCGCCGGTCAGCGCCGTTCTCCGCCGCTCCCCTGCCCCGCCGCTGTCTCAGGATCCTCCGTGGGGGCTCCCTGGGCGCCCGCTGCCACCGTGTGTCCGTAGAATTGAGCCTCCGCCGGCGCTCCAACTCCCGGGATATTAGAAGGTGCACGCGCGTGGTCTGCTCCTTCTTTCCTTCTTCTTTGTTGGAAGTCACCCGTCACTGGTGCCGGGGGTCCCAGATTGCGTTTCAGAACTTTTCTGGGTTTCGGGGAGGCATCTCCCCCCCTCCTGCGCTTTCTGGGTCGCTATATTCCCGTGTTCCAATGGTAACTTTTAGAGAGAGTTTTGCTGCCTGCTTCTTACTCATCCGCCATCTTGAGGTCCTGACGCATATATATTTATGATCGTTATCTCTTCCTCTTGGATTGTTCCCTTTACAAGGATGTAATGACCGTCTTTATCTCTCTGAATCCTTCTTGGCTTGAAATTCACTTTGTCTGCAAAAAGAATAGCTACCCCTGCTTTTTTCTGGGTTCCTGTGGCATGGAGTATTGTCTTCTATCCTTTGACTTTCAGTCTATGAATTTCTTTCTGAATTAAATGTGTTTCTTGTATACAGCATATTGTTGGATCTTGCTTCTTGATCCATTTCGCCAGTCTGTGCCTTTTGATTGGTGAATTGAGACCGTTAACATTGATGGTTAAAACTGATATGTATTGACTTATACTTGTCATGATATTTTCCTGTTGTTGGTTCCCACTCTTTGTTTTTCCCCTTTCCTGCTATTTAATTATCTGCCCTGCCTGGTGGATTCCTTCTGTTGGGGTTCCTATCTCTTTCTAGAATGTCCTTCAGAACATTTTGGAGTGCTGGTTTGGTGGTCATAAATTTTCTCAGATGTTCTTTGTCATGAGAGTATTTTATTTCTCCATCAATTTTGAAAGATAGTTTTGCAGGGTACATCAATCTGGGTTGAAAATTATTTTCCTTTAGAGCTTGCAATACATCATTCCAAGCTCTTCTTGAATTGAGGGTTTGTGCTGAAAAGTCAGCTGTGATTCTGATGGGTTTTCCTTTATAGGTGATTTGTCTCTTCTCCCTAACCCCTTGGGTTTGAGACACCTGTGCCAGAAAGGCTCCTACCCCCAGGGTTCCGCAGCTGCCCCCACCCCCATCTTTCTGCCACTTCCCTCTCTTTCTCATCTGTGTGCCCTTGGCCGCTGTCCCCCTGGAAGGTGAGCTCCGCGAGGGTAGGAGGCATCTCGTTTACTGTGGCTCTTGGGAGTGTTGAGTGAATAAATGTCTGAGGAGGACTCGGTGTCTGGTTAGGGAAACTGTCAGATGTGTGACTATGCGGCTAAATACCCTAATGTGTGGCTTCCTACTTTACTCTGACTGCATCTGTTCATTCCTCCCTTGATTAATAGGGGACGGACGGGCCCATTGTGTGGGGATGCGTGGCGAGTGGGGGAGACGTGGTTTTCTCCGGGAGCCTCCATGCTACGGGGGAAACGAATGCTAAGAAATGGACTCAGGGGGTAGGAGAGAGCGCAGTAGTTGAACAGGTGTTTAGCACGCACGAGGCCCGGGGTGTAACCCCTAATCCTCCTGTCCCCAAACAAAGAAATGAGTTGGGTATTTACGGGCCATAGAAAGTGCTGAAAGGAGTCACTCAGGCTGTGCCGTGAAATGCATGTGGTGGCGAGGGCTGTGCCAGGTCTAGTAGCCAGGGAAGCCTTCCCAGTTCTTGAGGAGGTGGCGCTGAAGCTGCAACAGCAGAGAGAGAGCTGGCTGAGCCAAGCATTAGGGACAGTGCCGTGGGGAAGGGATGGCAAGTGGCCGAAGCTGACGGAGTTTAAGCTGTTGTAGGGATGTCAGAGGGGTCGTGTGACTGCAGTTGGGGACTCTGCAGGCCCCAGGGGGGACTCGGTTTTTATTCTGAGACCCCCAGAAGCCACAGGGCTCTGGGCGATTGTGCAAGGGCGATTTGTTTTTAAAGAATTACTCTGATTGTTGTGTGGGCTGTAGGGGAATCCGTGGTAATGTGCTTTATTTTATTTTATTTTATTTTATTTTATGTATTTATTTTTTTGGTGGGTACCGGGGGTCAACCTCTGGACCTTGTGCACCAGCAGGTGCCTGTGCCGCTGAGCGATATCACCGGCCCTTTTTTCATACGTGGGTTTTGGGAGTCGAATGCGGGCCCTCGCGCTTGCCAGGCAGGCACTTACGCCGCTGAGCCACCTCACCGGCCCTGTGCTTTCTTTTAGAATCTTATTCAGTGCTTAGATTTTTGAAATTGCAGATTACAGATATTTGCATAAACAAATAAGGAAAATATCAGCACACAATTGCTTAGGACATTGCTAGAGTTTGTTAGGAGTTCTGGGACATCCTCCTGTGCTAGCAAGTGTTGGGGACACGGACCACTTAGGGGGACCTCATTAAGATCTGGGCTCTTGGTGAGGCCTCTCGCTTTTTGATTTGGAGGCTGCTCTTTTTGATTCGCCGGCCACTTTTGATTTGGAGGCTGCTCTTTTTGATTCGCCGGCCACTTTTGATTTGGAGGCTGGTTCGGGGCTGTTGCCGACTGCATCTGACTGAGCACTTCCAACCCCTTCCCGTTATGGTTTGGGGTCCATGGGAATAATCTGTGTTCCTGCTGTTCTCCAGGGTTCTCACTGAAGTGCCAGATGCCCCACATGGCAGGTTTGTACCAGGCTGTGTGTGTCCCTCCCTGGTGATATAGGGGGAATAAATGTAACTCAACCTGCTAGACGTCAGATTGGTTGAGTTTGTGTTCCCCAGAATTGAAGAATGAAGATTAAGGAATGGAGGTCAAGAGTAGGAAAAATTTATTGAGAGAGAGACAGCTCCTGAGAGACAGGAGGGGGCCCGAGTGGGTTGCCATGGACCCCACTTTACACAGGAAGTTTTATAGAGCAAAATCACGAGGTGGGTACAAGGTGGGGCAAAGCTGTGATCAACCCGTTAGATGACCAGTCTAGCTGCTTAGGTTGTGTTGATCCGGTGGGGAAGCAGGTCGCGTAGCAAGTGTGCATGCAAAGCACCAGGACCTTTTTAGGAAGGGATGGATCAGGAGGTCCTGATGTCTATGTAGACTTCATTGGACCAGGTGATACCAATTATCTTCTTCCCCGGGGAGGCAGGCAGGCCTGGTCATTCTGTCTTTATCCTGAGGCCTGGCCTTCAACAGATCACCTCTGGCCACAGTTGTAATGTGTTCTCATCCTCTGCACTGACTCCAGGGCCCAGCCCTGTCTGACTGCCTATGCTATTTCTACCTAACTTAGTTGTCTGTAGCACTGGGGTGGTGATAGTGACACTGTCAGTTGATTTCAGAGATAATTCGGGTGTTGGAAAAATTATTTTTCAATTGGTGGGAGAGAAAAGGAACAAATAGTTTGCTAAGACCTCTGGCCAACAAAAACAAAAAACAGAAACAAAACAACCGAAGCAGTTTGTGTTTTTTGATCTGAGGCTTCGAGTAAGGTTATCCATGACACCCGCTTAGGATGCAGCCCCTTGGGGCTAATGTTACATTTCACACTGCTGGCTGGGCCTTTGAGCCCAGAATGTTTCTGAGGGTGTCTTCTGGATAACTTTGTATTTTCTTAAAGACTTCCTTGGTTACTAAGTGCAAAACAGAAAGTACCTGCTGCTCAGTGTCCAGGTGAGCAGATAGGGTGAGATTTTCCTGTTTTGGTCTCAACACCCTTTCTCAAGTGTCTGCTAAATAGCTTACGTGTTTACAGTGTAGCTTTTTCCAGGGGCTCCCTGTTTACCTCTCCAGTTGCTTTGATTGGCATCTGCTTTGGCAATGGGACTATTATAACTGAATCTGAAACTTACTTTTATTTTAAAAAATTGGGATAAAATACATTAACATAAAATCTACCATCTTTTTTTGGTTTGTTTGTTTTGAGGCAGGGTCTTACTATGTAGTTCAGACAGGCCTTGAACTTGTAGTGATCCTCCTGCCCCAGCCTCCGAGAGTGTTGGGATCACAGTCATGCACCACCATGCCTGGCTTACATTAGTATTTTTAAAGGAAAATAACTGCATGTCCTACAATACATTTAGTGAGAACTGTGACACTGTTTCTGGTTTTGCAAGTCTTTAGAAGACAGCTGGATTCTCATATTAGCTTCTGTTTTGAATCTGTTGAAGTCACATCTGGAAAACTCCAGTGGACACCTGCTGGAGAACATGGGAAAGAGCAGCTGTCTTGATGTTTTTATGAAAGTCGTTTTAGCCTCAGACCTTCTGGAATGGAGACCCCTGGGGATCCTCAGAGTGTTGTTGAGAGGAGATGAGTAGGTGCCAGTGGGGCCTCTCACCAGTGAGCACACATGCCTAACCTCCCCTGCCTCAGTTTACTCGTAGCAGAAGTGGGCACAATGCAAACACCTGTCTCAGTGGATCTTTATGAGGCTGAATAAAGTGCTTAAGACACAGCCAGAAGATAGGAAGTGCCACAGAAGTGTTTAGTAAATAAACAAAATGAGACAGCTTTTTTTTTTTTGTGGGTACCAGAAGTCGACCTCAGGACCTCGCGCGCCAGCAGGCGCCCGTGCCGCTGAGTGATATCACTGGCCCTTTTTTCGTATGTGGGATCCGGGAGTCGAACTCGGGCCCTCGCGCTTGCCAGGCAGGCGCTTATGCTGCTGAGCCATCTCACCGGCCCAAGACAGCTTTTTCAGGGCTGTCCCAAGTAGACAGCCAACCCAGCAGACATCTTCAGGGGCTATGGACGTTCACTGGGGGCTGCATCTGCTGCAGACGCTGGGAGGGGCAGAGAGATGGAAGGAGCAGGTTTTCTGCCATGTTAGCAGGACAGGCAGGCCTCGTTCAGATGGGACTGTCCCCGTTAGCATTTGTCATAGCGCAGCTTTTCCAGCCTCCTTACTCCTCGAAGGAGCAGGAGCCCAGCCGGATGGTTTTCCTGAAGCTTGCTCTGTCCTCACTGCCTGAGCAGCAGGTGTCAGCGGGTTATGAATTAAGTGCTAGGAAAACCTTGGTGACCTGCTGGGATTTTGTGACTTGATAACTCGGGGATATTCGGAGGAAGAAGTGGCAGACTGTACTTGAGTTACACTCAAGTAAAAATAACCCGATCCTTTTGCTCCTGAAACTTCTGGTAACATTTGTGTCTTATTGTAACTTGTGTTTCTTTCTCTCACTGACTTGACTGTTCTAAGTCTTACCCATTTAAAATGACGATGTGATATTTTATTAAAATTACAGCAGACTTTAGTGTGTTTAGAAGGGTAGTATGCTTATTGGAAATTCATAATACCCATCCTGGAGCGACAGTAAAGCAGAGTGGAGCCGGGTGTGGTGGCACATGCCTGTAACCCCAGCACTTGGGAGACTGAGGCAGGAGAATCGCTGCAAGTTCAAGGCCAGCCTGGGCTACAAAGTGAGTTCTAGGCCAGCCTGAACTGCATAGTGAAACCCTGTCTAATAAAACAAAACAAAATAAACAAAAAACCATGGTAAGGCGATTCAGGGACGGATTTAAATAGTGAGCTGGTATCTTGTAAGAATACTGCTTTGCTAAGTTTTTCTCGCAAATGAGTACTTTCTCTGCAAGGCCTGTTTGGTTTTTGAGCTGGTGTGGTTTGGTTGTTGGTGGTTAGTGACCCAGTGCGTGTTGTCACTCTTGGCTGTGGCTGGCCCTCTTGGTCACAGGATGCCCATTCTCTTCTCCTGTTGCAGATTCGCCGGAGGCGCCTGGCACGACTTGCTGGTGGACAGACCTCGCAGCCCACCACCCCGCTTACCTCACCCCAGAGGGAGAACCCTCCTGGGGCCCCAATGGCAGCATCAGCCCCGGGCCCCTCGCAGAGTCTCGGCCTCAATGTCCACAACATGACCCCAGCTACCTCCCCGATAGGCGCTGCAGGTAAGCCACCTTCCCCCCGGGGTATGTTGTGCTTTGGGTCTCCTGCCTCTATCCATAGCAGATTAAAGCCAGAGCAGTGCGGGTGTATTTTGTTATCATCTATTCATTTTGCTAAAGATCTAGTAAAACTATTTTTTTCCCCCTATCTTTTATGTTTTTCTAAAACTAGCTCTTGGGTGCTACCTCCGAGGGCAAGATGATTAAGGGTGAATTTGGTTCTGCTGGTTTTATGAATTTAGTCGATGCTTTTCTTTTCTTCTCTCTGCCTCCCCTTTTCTGATGGTGCTGGAGGGCCTTGTCCATGCTGAGCACAGGCGCTAGCCCTGAGCCACAGCCCCATCCCTTCAAATAAAATCACCTGAAGACGCGAGGCCAGCAGCCTCCAGTTTCCTTCTCTATGCTATGTCGGCAGAGAATGTTTTGGCTAAAATTTCAGGGTATAAACTGACCTGGGGCTGGAAGTGGAACTCAGTGTCCAGGCCCTTCCCCAGCATGTGTGAGGCCCTGGGTTCACCAATGAGAGCGTTTATAATTCTCCTACTACTTCTTTTTTTTTTTTTTTTTTTTCCTCTTTGTTTTGGGACAGGGTCTTGCTATGTAGTTCAGGCTGGCCTTGAACTCCTTGTGTAGTCTAGGGTGGCCTTGAACTCGCGGCGATCCTCCTGCCTCAGCCTCCCGAGTGCTGGGATTACAGGATAGTTTATAATTCTCTATTTATTTTTAGTAAAGGTGTATTTATTTAAAATAAATGAGCTACTGGTTGATATCCAAGGCTCTTAATTGTTGAGAAATGATACTGACTCATATTGTATATTTGTTGGTTTTTCTTTTTGTATATTTGAAAAATTTTTTGTATGTGAACTTTTCTATTGAACATACTAGTGATGCCATTATAATACTTATTATCATTACTATTTTATGATTACTTAAGTTATGAAGAAGTAGATGTTAATAGACCTGCATGGATCATCAAATATATTTGATAGGTGACTGTTAGTTCCACAGTTACTTAATTTGCTGTGCTGTAGTCAGCTTTCAAAATAATCTGTCTTCTTTTTCTTTTTCCAGATTTTATTGGTACATTTTAGATATACATAATGATCACATTCATCATAGAGAATTTGTACCTGTACATGATATAACTTGATTCTTTTTTTTTTTCCCATTGTCTTCATGATCTAGGGTTGTTTGTCAAAAGTATTTGCAGTTAGAAACTGGTCACATGCACCTCTAATCCCAGCACTTGGAGGCTGAGGCAGGAGGATCTACACGAGTTTGAAGGCAGCCTGGGCTACATAGTGAGATACTGTCTCAAAAAAACAAGCAAGTAAACAAAGTATTTGAAGTTCCCGTTCCTTAACTCATGAGGATAAAAGCTTAACTAGAGTTCTGTTACCTGTAAACGCGGGAAGTTCAGCCCTAAGCATCCGTCAGTAATGAGCCTTTGAACTGTACGTCTTTGAGACACTGTGAGGTCCTTTCATGGGACCGAAGTGTTTAGGGTTCCAGGGGTGATGTTCCCTGTCCTTGGAATGAGTTCTAACACCTGTGATGTTTGTCTCAGCAAGATCAGGCCGCGTCTGCACCCGCGGGTTCAGAATGTGTCCAGAGAGCCCTTTCTGCATTTGTCTTGACAGTGAAATCCCCTTCCCCGCCTGGCCTCTGTCTCTTGCACTGGAACAAAGCTAGAGAGGACTCAGAAGCAGGCTGTCTTGTTTTGAGTTCGCGACTACCAGCTTGTGTGTGCCTTCATGCCGTCAGGCAGTCACACTGTGCTTCCTGGGCACTTTCTCACTCTGCCTGTTGGTTTTCTGCCGCATCCTCCAAGGGCAGCACCTCATTCCCCACGCACTCTGTCTTCCTGTGTCATTGAGAAAACAGACGCAGGCCGGGGGATCCTACATGAGCCTGTCGTGGTCTCCACCTGCCTTCCCGCATGATGCCTGCCTCAGCCGTCCCTGGCCCTGGGTTCCCTTTCTTCTCACTGCCCAGAATCAGGCTTCCAGCGGTCCCTCTCCTGTCTCTCCAGATTTTTCCATCTCAGGTGGCTTTTGTCACAGGCTGGATCTGTGCAGCTGTTTCTTCCATGCCCCCAGGTCCCCTGCCAGCCTCTGCCCCCCTCACCTCTTCCCAATGGGACTCTGGAGCAAGTCGCAGGTCCTGTCTCCTCCTCCTGTCCTTGTGACTACTGTTGATCCTACAGCAGGTGGGGGAGGCCGCACATGCTGTGCTGAGTCACTGTCCTGTCGGACCTGTCGCCTCATTGGATGTGGCTCCCACCCTCCCCTTGAAACACTTGTCTTTTGGCTTGGACAACACCCTGCTCCCGGAGTTTTGGCCTATCTCTGCTATTCTCAGTTCTTTGGTGGCTGCTTTTCATTTTCCTAACTTGTAAAATGGTAGGGTACCACGGTTCAGTATTTCAAATCTTGTTCTCTTTATCTGTTTTTGTTCTCTTGCTGATTTCATCTGCTTTCCTGGCTTTAATTGCTACTTCTAATTTGATGATTCCTAAGTTTCTGTCTCTAGCCCAGGCCTGTTCTCCACCCTCAGGTCCCTATTCCGGTGGCCTATTTGACTTCTCTACTTGTGCGGCTAATAAGCACCTGATGGGAGCACATCCACAACCAGGTCGGATGTCTCCTTGCCTCTTGCCTTCTCCCAGGAAATCATCACAGTAAACAACAGGCCATTTTTCCCTAGTTGCTTGAGCCTAAAACATTATCTCTTCTCTTTATCTCATACATTGATTGCGGGTGGGCAAACGGTCCCTGTAAAGGGCCAAACGGTCATTATATATTTCTGGCTTTGCATGTCATGAGGTCACAACTGTTCGTCTCTGCCCCATAGCACAAAAGCAGCCATTGACAGTGTGTAAACAAACACATGACTACATCACAGTAAAACTACTTACGAAACAGATTGGAGGTTAGATTTGGGGTGCGGGCTTAGCTCTCAATCCATCAACACGTTAGAGCCAGACCGGATTCTCGCCGCCTCTTCTCTTGACCTCACTGCACCCCCTCCAAGGCCTGGCATCTCTTGCCTGGATAACTGCCTTGGTCTCTCCTGCCACAGGGTCCCCACTAACACCCAAGTGCGCAGTTGTCAACAGCAGCACCTCATTATGTTATCACAAACAAGAGAAAGACAGGCACTGCTCTGAGCGCTGAGTTCTTGGCGGTGCCCCCTGTGCTATGGAGTCCTGAGCGTGTCTGTCACATCATCACCATTATTCCTAATCACAGACAAGTGGATGTCATTAGCTATGGTTTGGCAGATTGGAAAAACAAATTTCCACAATTAAATAAACAAGTAAAAAGAAACAAAAACAAAACCCTTCACAAGGCAGGTTGCGCCAGCTCTGTGAGCAGAACCCTCCAGAGGCTCCCTGCCTCCCTCCGAATGAGAGCCAGAGGCCTCCCACGCCCAGGGCTGTTTGTGGTCGTCCCCACCGGGTGGCCTCTGCTGCTCTTCATGTCGCCCTGCAGGCGAACTGTGCCAGCTTCCCTCTGCTCCTGAGCAGTCAGGCCCGCTCTTAATTCGGGCCTTTCCATCTGCTGTTGCGCCTGCAGGGCTAACGCCCTAGATTAGAAGCCCCCTTGGCTGCTTAGCTCTACACTTCAGTGCTTGTTCGAAGTGCTGCCTTCTCAGAAACTCCGCCCACCGTGCTGCTGTCTGGCAGACACTTCTCTTCCTGCTGCTGTGCCAGCTGCTGGGCCTGTGCAGGAGTGTGAGCTCCATGGCGGCAGTGGCTTGTGTCCATTTCGTCCACTGCTGTGTTGCCAGTACCTTCCGCAGGACCTGGCACAAGATCTACTCAGTCGTAACAAGATGGGTTGAGTTAAGACATGAATCACCAGAGAAAATGGCCAAAACACATGGGCGTGGGTAGTTAAAGGAATTTCAAAATGATGTGATTGCTACGCGTTAGATGCGGCTACCACGAGGGAGATGATTGCTTGTGCTTATATTCTGGCCTCCCAGAAGTTAGACATAGGGCCGGTGGGTGGGTTTCCATCCGCTGAATGAGGAGAGACTGCCGTTCGGGAACCAGGCAGGCTTTTACTGTCCAGGTGCAAACCAGGCCCGACCCTGCTTAGCCTGCAGGGTCAAAAAGATCTGGCTCGGTGGGAGACAGCTCAGTGCGGAGCCTTGCCCAGTGTGCACGAGGCCTGGGTCCATCCCCAGGCCTATGGGACTATTCTGCGTCTAGTAGGAAGCAGAGGGGCCAAGATGTGGCGGTCTCGGTGAGGGGCCATGGGGGACAGCTGGTTAAGAGCCGGTGCTGGTGTCTTGATCCTGACCACACAGCCTTGGACAGCGCCTTCCTCAGGTTCATGGTCCTGGGTTATAGATTTTTTTTTTTTTTTTTGGTGGGGGGAACATTTCACACAGCTGTTTCTCTGATTGAAAATTCTGCCTTGGGCTATCGTAGCTTTCCTCACCATAGTCCGCCCTGTCTCCTCCAGAGTGTACTTTTACCTTTTCCTCTGCAGGGTCACTGTGCAGAGCCCGTTTCTCTCTCAGTCTTTACTTTTACTTTTTCAAATAAACTTTGCCACTTCTTTGCGCTCATTTAGTTCAATTCTTTGTTGGAGACAAGAATAACCTGGAATCCAACTCCAGAAGGAGACTGGAGCAACCCAAAATCAGCAACATTTATATGGCGAGCCACTTGTAGAAGGAGCTACCTGGTGACATTATTTGGCATAACCAACCAGGAAGAGACCAGGCCCAGCTGAGCCAGTGGGAAGAAAACCTCTTGGACCTCGACACCAGGCCATATCTTGATAAACGGAAAAAGTTCGATCCTGACAATCTGGAACAGCAACAGCTAATCTACTGTTGCAATATGGTTTGGATTCAGTACAAACTGGGAGGTGGCAAGAGATGGTACAGGATGGTACTTTATTTATTTATTTATTGTTTTGTGGGTACCGGGAGTCAAACTCAGGACCTTGCGTGCCAGCAGATGCCCGTGCCACTGAGTGATATCACCGGCCCCTTTTTTTTCATATGTGGGTAGCGGGAGTCGAACTCAGGACCTCGCGCTTGCTAGGCAGGCGCTTATGCTGCTGAGCTGTCTCACCAGCCCCCAGGATGGTACTTTAAACTATGAGACTATTCTCCGGTTACAGCGTTTCTGTTTAAAACATACAAGGTAGGATAAAATGCCTTATGTGCAGACAATAGAAATGAAAAGTCCACCTTGCTGAGGATGTAAATGAATACAGCCATTGTGGAAAACAGTAATGTTATGGAGGTTCCTTGGTGTCTAGAATGTCTCCCAAGTCTCTTGTGTTTGGAAGGTGATTGGATCATGGGGGTGCTGTGGTCATTGATGGATTCATCCATGGAGGGGCCCAGGTAGAGGATGTGGGTCACTGGGGGATCTTGGAAGGTTCATCTCCCTCCTGGCTCCTCCCTTCTCTCTGCTTCCTCCTGCCATGGGGTGAGCAGCTGTCTGCTGTCACACCCTTCTCCCGTGTCACTTCTACCTTGCAGCCAACTAGCCATGGACTGAACCCTCTGAAAACTGAGCCAAAATAAACCTCTCCTCCTTTAAGCTGGGGGTGTCTGGAATTTTGTCCCAGTGAGAAAGTGAATAATACACTAGGAAAATTAAAAATAGATTCCCATGTGATTCAGCACTTGCACATCTGGGTATATACGCAGAGGAACCGCAGTCAGCACTATGCGTGTGGCTGCAACGTGGAAACAGGCTGAGTGTCTGCCATCAGATAAGTGTATAAGGATGTGATCTGTGTGCCCAATGGCAGATGCACCTGGAGAATGTTATACTCAGTGAAATAAGCCAGGCACAGAAAGACAGATTCTGCATGGTCTCACTTCATGTGGGATATAAACGGGTTCCTTGTGGAAGTGAAATGTAGGTGGAGTGGCGCTTACTACAGTGGGGGGGTGGATGGGGAAGCGGGAGACAGGGACCAAAGGTACAAAATTTCCCCTAAACAAGAGGAGTAAGCATTAGTCATGGGCTGTCCAGAACGGTGACTAGGATAAATCATTGTATATTAAAAAAAAAAAAAAAAACCTTTTTAATAAAAAAAGGGATTCTTTTGAAAATAGGAAAATCCTTCCATATCCCAGTACAATTGTTGTTTGTTTCCAACTTTGCTTGTTATGTTTTATCTGTTCTATATTTTAGCTGTTATCAGTGATTTACTAAACACTGTGAATTTACGCTGTCTTCCTTCAGTATTTGTTTAAATCATCTTGTGTTAGTTTCTGTCCTAGGCCCTGTGGCTCATAGTTTAGTGAGAGCAAACAACGAAAAGCCCGTCGGACCTGTCCGGTGGCACTCACTGCCACTGAGAGAGCTCGACAGTGTGTTGGAGTGCGTACTAGTTGGGGTGGGACAGTGGATTTTAAAGGTAGCTGCTGTAGGCCCAAGAAGGGGACCTCTTGAGCAGAGACCTGAATAAAGCGAGGGGCAAAACCAAGTGGGAGACTGCGGGGCCAAATTTACAAACAGGAGGAAAACAGGTGCAGAAGTCCGGGGGCAAGAAGGGGCTTGGGGCAGCAGTCATCTTATTTTCCTTCTCCAGCTGGAGTCTGCCCTGCCCTGTGCTGGGAACTGAACTCAGGGCCTTCATACTGAGCTACATCTCTGTGCCCCCACTGACTGATTGATCGATTGAGGTACTAGAGATCAAAACCAGAGCCTTTAGCGCTGAGCTACCTCCTCAGGCCTTTAAAATGTTTTGAGGGGCCGGTGAGATGGCTCAGTGGCATAAGCGCCTGCCTGGCAAGCGCGAGGTCCTGAGTTCGACTCCCAGTACCCACATACGAAAAAAGGGCTGGTGATACTGCTCAGTGGCACGGGTGCCTGCTGGCGCGCGAGGTCCTGAGGTCGACCCCTGGTACCCACAAAAAAATCAAATTAAAATAAAATAAAATGTTTTGAGACTGGGTCTTGCTAAATTTCTAAATTACCCAGGCTGGATTTGAACTTGTGAGGGATCATCCTACCTCAGCCTCTTAAAGTGCTGGGATTGCCGGCATGTGCCGCCACACGCAGCTGTCAGTGTGAGCCTAATGAACATCATTATTGCTAAGTAGGAATTTCAACTAAATCAAAGCCACTCTTTTATAGTAAATTATCTGTGGCTAAGAAGGCTATCAATGACAATGAAATAGTAACCTTTTGTTCTGTCATTGATTGTTGTGTTAAAGTCCCTTTCTTCCCATGTCCTCTGCTTGATCCACAGCATGGGAGAGGGAGGTTTGGGTGAGGTAAGAGCTGACTGGGGCTGGGTGTGTAATGCAGTGGTAGCAGGAAAAGAGCTGGGCCAGTCCAAGCCACTCAGGAGGCTGAGGCAGGAGAATTACAAACCTAGGCAACTGAGCAAGACTCTGTTTCAAAATAAAATTGAAAAAATAAAAGGGGCTGGGATGTGGCTCAGTGGTAGAGTGACTGCCTAGCATATGTGAGGCCCTATGTTTGATCCCCAGCACCCTGCCCCTGCCAAAATCTGGTTAGAGGCACTAGAGGCAGAGGCTCAGGCAAAAGCTCCAAGACCCCGGCCTGCACTGGGGCCCTGAAAAGGCTACTGAGCAGTGGAGGCCCCTACTGCTGGCTGAAGGTCTTTGCTTTCACATGCGCATTTACTTTCCTGATCCACAGGTGCATCCTCTGCAAGCCTGGCTACTCCCTTGCACCAAAGGGGCCTTGTGGCTGCCAAAGGGCGTTGTGTTAGTGCTGGACTGTAGCAGCCTGTGGGTTACTTTGCGTGTCTGGATGAAGCGCTGCTGTCTTACCAGTGAGAGGCGGGTCCTGCTGGGAATCACAGTTCTCTCCCCTCTCCCTCCCTCCTTCCTGCAGCCCCTGCCTGGTGCCTGGCTCTACCCGGTGCTGGATCTGGTGCTGCCCAGATCTGGTGTGGCTGCCTGCTCGCTGTCGGCCTGCACAGGGGTCAGGAACTGTGTCTGTCGCAGTGCTGCTTTCACGCCCTTGCTCGTGTTCCCGAGTGTAGCAAGAGTGCGGGAGGACTCTGCCTGCCGGAGTGGTTTCTGTAACACTCATCCCTGGTCCTTAGAGAGCAGCGGCTCGGGAGAGCCAAGGCCTGTCACTCACCGGGTTCCCAGCTGGCCTTAGCTCCATTTCCGGCCGAGCCCCAGGCTTTCGGGTTCCTCTGTAACTGGGCCCCACCCTCTTCGTGTCACCCGATGTCTTGATTTTCAGAGCATCTTCTCTGTTCCTAGCCCAGGCATTGTCCTCCCCTTAGAAGACCTGTAGAGGTTGTGCCACAAAGTCACCCTCAGTTTTCTGTGCATTTGTCTTGTTATCCTACCTAGATTGAAAATTTTGGGGTGGGGTAAAAAACTACCTTGCATTTCTCTTTTGTCTAATTGAGGGTGTGGTCAATGTCCAGGAGGTAGGCCACATTGACTTGGGAGTGTGCGGGAGCATTTCCTGTCATCTTTCCCCAGTCTCCTGATTAGAGTTTAAGGCAAGTGAATTTTAGAAGAAAACCCCATGGGCTTTCTGGGGAGGAGGAACAAGCAAATTTATTTAAAAGACTTAAAGGCAAGGAAGTAAAAGATACAAAGGCAAGGAAGTAGAGTTTATGTAGCCCAGGCTGGCCTTGAACTCACGGAGATCCTCCTGCCTCAGCCACCTAAGTGCTGGGATACAGGCATGTGCCCCTACGCCTGGTCAATATTTTGTTTTTTATTTTTGTTTTTTTGAGACAGGGTTTTGCTATGTAGTCCACGCTGGCCTTGAACTCTGGGGTGATCCTCCTGCCTCCTGAGTGCTGGGATTACAGGCATGTACCACCATGCCTGGCTCAATATTTAGTTTTGTGTTGTAAACAGCATAGTTTTAAAAAAATAATTGAATGCATAATTTTTAAGTTTAATAGAACTGGAAGGGGGTGGAGATTTTTCTGCTTTGGTTCCATCATTGTACAGATAGAGAAACTGAGGCACCCAGAATTTTAATGACTTAAGTCTCAGAGTTCATTAATAGTATTCATTTGGTGCTGTAACCATAAATTTAGGAAGTGTCCCCAAACCCCTGTTGCACTTGGTGAATTCTCAGCTAAGTACCTACGGTGAAATGCACTCTGTACAATGTGGCTATTGGGGGTGAGGTGGGGTTAGGGAGAGTGGCCCTGGGCACAGAGATAAGGAGTGTGGTGATTGTCATTTGGGAACTCAGTCCGCTTATGTGCACATGTCCTTTTCAGACCATCTTAGATTTAGACCTGAGGTGCCCCCCAAAAGGCCCTGTGCTGATGACTTGGATACCAGCCTGTGGCACTCCTGTGAAGTAGAGCAACCTTCAGGGTATAGGGCCGAGGTGAAGTGGTGGTCCCTGGGGACGTGCCCTTGAAGGAGTATTAGGGCTCTTAACTCCTCCTCTGTCTCCTGTTGCTTCCTGGGTGCCATGAGGTAAGACTTCACTGTGCCACCAGCCCACTCCACAGCACTCTGTTCACCACAGGCCCAGAAAAAGCATGGACTGCACCCTCTGAAAGCATGAACCAAGATAAATCTTTCCTAGAATCTTTCCTCTGTTTGTCAAGAGATCAAATAATAGCAAATGGTGGTGAGCATGCAGGGAAAAGGGACCCTTCTACATTGCTGGTGGAAATGTAAACAAGTACAACCACTGTGGAGATCACTATGGAGATTTCTCAAAAAACTAAAACTAGAAGTTCCATCCAACCCAGCTGTTCCCTCCCCCAAGATATCTTCCCCAGAGAGTTAAAGACATCATACTGCAGTGATCCATGCATACCCATGTTTATGGCAGCACAGTTCATAATAGCTAAATGTTGGAGCTTACCATAAGCTCTATGAGGGCAAGGATCATGTCATTTTTTAATTTTTCCTCAAAACTTCAACCGATAAATTGAAACCTATTAAAGGAGATTGCTTAGTTGAGTCTGTTTGCACTTTTCAACATTTTATTATGAAAACATCAAACATACAGCAAGGTCGAAAGAATATTGTGGTGAACACCTCTATCTATACCATCTAGATTCTACCACCAACACCTTTTTATGGTTAATTCACATCTGGTTATTAATGTGCCTCATTTTGGGTGTATATCAAAGATAGTTGTAGGTTATCAGGGACACTAATTTGTGTCAAGGGACCCGAGTTTGAACTGGGAAAGAGAGCTGGGGAGAGGCCACCTTTAGGCATCAGACATTACTGTTACTGCCCTCACATGATGACAAATCATGCTTTTTCCTCATTCTGTTATGATTTTAACATGATTGCAGCCTTGAACATCATCCGTGGGCACTCCTGGGTTGCAGGTGTCACAGTGGCATCACTGCCACAGCTTTGCCACCATCCCGGACCTCACCACTCTGCCCTCTGTGTAGGAGTCGCGCACCGGAGTCAGAGCAGCGAGGGAGTCAGCTCTCTGAGCAGCTCGCCCTCCAACAGCCTAGAGACGCAGTCTCAGTCCCTGTCACGTTCCCAGAGCATGGATATCGATGGCGTCTCCTGTGAGAAAAGGTAAGAGAAGCCAGCGCCCTGATAGAAAGGAAAGGATCCGCTCGCTTAAGTCTCCACCCAGCAGTCTGAAATGCCTGCCCAAGACCTATGCCAGTCTGCAGCAAGCTACAGCCACATTCTTAAACTGAAAGGCTCTCCTATTACTCTGAAGTGTTCTTTACATATATTTTAGTATTAAATGTCTTCTGTGAAATAGCCAAGCACAGTGTGGCACCCTTATAATACCAGCACTCAGGAGGCTGAGGCAGGAGGATCCCCACAAATTTGAGGCCAGCTTGGGCTACATAGTGAGACCCTGTCTCAAAACAAAGCAAAAAATGTCTTTTATGAAATAATGGTACGTGTGGTTCTTTAAAGTCTTCCCAGTGTCCTTATTTTGTAACTGCAAAGTGAGCAAACATAGGTCAGTCCCTAAAAATTTTCTTTCAGTTTTACTAATCACTGAAATGTTAAAATTTGGAAGGTTTCAGACAAAGGTTCTGCTTTACTGGTTTCTTTTTTAAGTGAGCACAAGGAAATGACTACTTGGGAAAAATTGATAAATTCCCACTTAAATGAAAAGGGCTTACATTGTTTATGGCCTTTATCTGACCTTCTTGGTTTGATTTTCCCATAGCATTTCTCATTTATATATCACATGCTTTGCGTTTTGACTATCTCGAGAGTTTATTATCTGTCTCCCTCCACAGGATGTAAGCTCTGTAAAGCAGGGAGTTTTTTAGTCCCTTTGCTCAGCAGCATCTGCTTCACCTAGGACAATGCCTGCATAGCATGGCACTCAGTGCTACCTGTCACTGAAGCAGAGAATCCTGTGAAAAACACGAGCATGCGCAATACATGTAAACGTGAACTCTCGGGGGTAAATCAGAGTTCTAGGAGGACATCATTTTCCCCAAAATTGACTCAGCAGGAAAGAGAGAAACCAAATAATTAAAATCCATGAAATACATTAAATCAGTATTCAAAATTTTCTTTTCCAGTTTACACAGATTTTTTTCCCAGGTAATTAAAAGCATAGAGAACATTTGAACTCAATTTATGAGGCTAATGTGACCTTAATATTAAAGTCAGACAAGGCTAATATCAAAGAAGAAAATTACATTTTAATCATACTCTCAGACTATTTGTAGATATATTAAAATATTGACAAGTCAAATACTGCAAATATATAAATACATGAAAGCCAGGCTGGTTGGATGGCAATACTGGGGTCAGCATGCAAATGATTAAAAAGGGTCCCAGGGGTTTTTTGGGGTGTATGCTAATGTTCCAGAGTCTGATCCGGGTGCCGATTACATTTGTATGTTTATTTGCCACAATTTATTCAGCCAAAAACATTCCTATGCATGTTTCTGTACATTTATCTCAACGGCAAGTTTACTTTAGAATAGTAGAATGTAAATATGCCGTAATCAGCGTGAGTTTAGCTCAGAATCAGTTGAGTGTGTTAACGTTAGGAAATCTATAAGTATCCCCCACCGTGTTGTATATAGAGATCCTTACAGTGTTGGCAGCAGCAAGTCTGATAAGATCCCATACTGATCCATGATGAAAGTCTTAGCAAGGAGCCGGTGAAATAGCTCAGCGGCATAAGCGCCTGCCTGGCAAGCATGAGGTCCTGAGTTTGACCCCCGGTACCCACAAAAGGAAAAAAAAGAAAGTCTTAGCAGATGAGAGAGAGAAGCATCTGGAAACCGCCAGGGTGGAGCTAAGTGTGTTGTAAGTGCTGTGTAGAGGGCATAGGGTCCTGGATTTCATCTCTAGCACCAAGAAAGATAAAAGGCAAAAAGAAACCACAGCGCTGCAGAGCTGGGGCTCCCGGATATCCCGAGAGCTCCCTGACCTCTCCCAGCCTCTGTTTGTGCTGGGTAGGGGCCACGGGCCTGGTTGTATCCAGCAGACTGCGAATGGGAGTGACAGTGACAGGAGCCGGTGCCCTCCTCCTTCGTGCTGTCCCACCCCAGGGACCTTGCGGCTGTGCGCAGCAGCTGGGGAGACCAGAGGTGCATCGGATGCTTCCATAGACGTCTTATTCTGGCTTACTGAAGGGCTGTGAGCCCCAAAACTCCAGCAGCACACATTCAATGGTTAGGATCAGTCTCTGTAAAATTAGTAACTAGAGCCCGGAAGACTGCTGTTTCTGCCTCTGTCCGACACATGGGCCCTGCCCAGTGCGGTAAGACTAGTAAGGATTGACGTGGAGGAAGCAAACGGTTGCTATTCGGAGATAACGTCGACTGTGTATGTAGTGCACCTTATGGATAAGTAGACATTGCTTACAAGAGCTGTGTATTTAAAATCAATTACATTATTATGTGCCAACAACCACTTCAAAACATTTCATTTTCGAAAAGGTACGAGCTGGGTATGGTGGTGCACACCTGAAATCCCAGCCCTCTGAGCATAGACTGGGTAATTTAGGATTTAGCAAGATACTGTTATATCAGTCAGTCAGTCAGTCAGTCAGGCTGGGGATATAGCTCAGAGCAAAGGCACTGGGTTTGATTGCCAGTACTGCCGAAGAAAAAGGGGGGTTGCCGTCACTTTCATTAAAAACTATGATACCTAGGAATAAATTTAGCAAAAGAAGTACAAGATTTTATGGAGAAAATGATAAGTTTCTTGAAAGTCCTTGAAGAAGGTCTAAGCACATGGGGGGAGACAAGGACTCAGGAACATAATGACGTCATTTGTCCCGCATTTGATCTCTGAGGGCAGGGAAGTGGCAGGCAGGACACCAGTAGAATCGTTAAGGAACTGGCTAGGCTGACGCTTTGGTGCGTGGAGGTGGGGACAGGGCCAGAGAGAGTCAGTTTGCTCTTGGAGTAGAACAAGGCAGAGGCTTTGACCCAGCAATTTCAAGATGTACTCTGAGGTTTTAGTAAGACTGATTGCCCGCAAACAAATCATCTAATGGGACAGAAATGAGCATTCAGAAATAGACCCCACGCAGATATGACGGACATATGACATAGGCACTTTCCTGTCAGTTTTAAAAGGATGGGCTTTTCAATAAATGGTGCTGGATAGTCACTTATTTAACGTGGGAGGAAAAAAAAAGTATATATATATATATACTTTTTTTTGAGACAGAGTCTTGCTATGTAATTCAGACTGTCCTTGAACTCACTATGTAGCCCAGGCTCATGGCAGTCCTCCTGCCTCAGCCTCCTGAGTGCTGAGATTACAGGCGATGCACCACCAAGCCTGGCTGGGAGGAAAATAATACATACTTAACTGGCTTTGTACTCAATCTTTGGTTGTTTTTTTATCATTTAAAAATAATACGTCTGGAGAATCTTCTCTCCTGCCTTTTTCTTTTTGTTTGAAGGTGAGCCCAAGGAAATGACGCCTTGGGGGAAATATTTCTAACATATATGAGAGAGGCTCTTGATATCTCAACATGTGAGGCTCTTAAAAATGAATAAGAACAAAAGACGAACTTTTGTCATTTTGCTTTCTCGACTGGTTTCAACTGATATTTAAACCTTTTCACAGCCAGCAGCTGTGACATGGGGGGCGTCTCATAAAAGGCAAAAGACTGCACTGTCTTTTCTCCTCACAGCATGTCCCAGGTGGATGTGGATTCAGGAATCGAAAACATGGAGGTTGATGAGAACGACCGACGAGAGAAGAGGAGCCTTGGTGACAAGGTGGGTAGGAGAGGTGGCTTCCCTTGACCTTCGTGCCAGGGCCGCAGACACACGGAGTCCTGCCTGTGTCTGCAGAGTCCACTCGGGACCCCTGGGCAGCACATCCACGTCGGCAGGTTTTTCTTTTCTTTTCTTTTTTTTTTTTTTTTTTTTGTGGGTACCGGGGGGTCGACCTCAGGACCTCGCGCGCCAACAGGCACCCGTGCCGCTGAGCAATATCACCGGCCCCTTTTTCGTATGTGGGATCCGGGAGTCGAACTCGGGCCCTCGCGCTTGCGAGGCAGGCGCTTATGCCGCTGAGCCATCTCACCGGCCCAGGTTTTTCTTTTCGAAGAAGCTGCAGTCTCGACTGCCTTTTGTTTTTTTTGGTTTTTTTGTTTTTTTTTTGTGGGTACTGGGGGGTCGACCTCAGGACCTCGCGCGCCAACAGGCACCCGTGCCGCTGAGCGATATCACCGGCCCCTTTTTTGTATGTGGGATCCAGGAGTCGAACTCGGGCCCTCGCGCTTGCAAGGCAGGCGCTTATGCCACTGAGCCATCTCACCGGCCCTCGACTGCCTTTTGAAATGGAAGAGTAACCCATTCCTTTAATCTGGTAAAATTTCTCAGTCATCTTTGGTCCATGTTCTTATCAGTAAATTTAGCTGGTAACAGGAACTAATTTTTCTATTGGTCTTTCACTTAAGTCAGTAGATCATCACAATTTAGGATGTTTTCTGAGGGAAATGTTGGGGATTGAAACCAGTTCTGTAAAATCCGGTAGCTAGTAAAAGCTTTTTCAAATGATGAGGTCTTTATTATCTCCTGAGCATAGCTTCTTAAATGCCGGGCTTCGGGGGCTTGTTTTTGTTCTTTTGGTGGCCATGGTACAGGTAACTGGATCACTTCCTGTTGAGTAAATTATTAGGAATACTTTAAGCGACACTTTGGACTGTAGCCTCCTAATGGTGCGGTGCTTTAGTTTGTATACTTCTTTGGTGCTTACAAGGTTCTTACGTGATTTTTTTTTTTTTAAGAGGCATGAGAAAGATTTATTAGAGGAAGATATAGGATGCACTGGTGCTCAAAGAAATAAGGCAATTTTTTTTTTTTTTTTTTTAATGTGGGTACTGGGAGTCGACCTCAGGACCTCACGCTTGCCAGCAAGCGCTTGTGCCGCTAAGCGATATCACCGGCCCCTTTTTTCCTTTTTATGTGGATACCGGGAGTCGAATAGGACCTTGGGCTTGCCAGCAGGCACTTGTGCCGCTGAGCGATATCACCGACCTTTTTTTCCTTTGTGTGGGTTCTGGGAGTCGAACTCAGGACCTCATGCTTGCCAAGCAGGCGCTTTTGCCACTGAGCTATCTCAGCAGCCCTGCAATTTTTTTTTTTTTTTAAGAGGCTTATGTGATACTTGACGTAGGATGGAATATAAGGAGAAACTAAGTTATGAGGAAAGTGGTAGACCTAAAGTGTGAACTGGGTCCTTTGGAGCAGGTCCCCAGCCCAGAAGGATGATATTTTAGGAGTGTTTCAAAGGAGCAGGGAGCCCAGCTCTCGCACATGTGTAGTGCAGGGAGGGGGTTTACCCCTCTGAGATCTGATGCCCCTGATCTGACAGGAGCCGGAGCTCAGATGGGAATTGGTAAATGTGGAGGAAGCTCCTCCCCCTTCCCTCCTTTCCTCTCACCTGTGCTGTGCGGTCCCCTTCCCGACAGGCCACGTACTGGCGTGGGTTGGGGACCCCTGCAGGAAAGTAAACAGGCTCTGTGTACATCCTGGCTCACAGTTCTTTCTCCAATTCCTGGCGCTGTGCCGCTGAGCTCTATCCCCTGCCCTTCTTTCTTAATCAGTGGGTGAATGGTTTTATGCATTTGAAAAATACCCTCCTTGATGCATGAGTTCAATCTGAGTGAAGTTTTCCTGAGACTGACCCGGGTCCTCTTCTGCCAGGAGCCTGCTTCGGGTCCTGAAGTGTCTGAAGAGCAGGCCTTGCAGCTGGTCTGTAAGATCTTCCGTGTCTCATGGAAGGACCGGGACAGAGACGTCATCTTCCTTTCTTCTCTCTCTGCACAGTTCAAGCAGAACCCAAAAGAAGGTAGGCATCCAGCTCAGCACTGTCTTTCAGAATACTTCTGGGAACCGTGCGAGCGAGAGCTTTGTGCTTTTCTGCATCCCAATTCCCTGTCTTGCTTTGTGGTTTGCTTTTGATTGCAGCGATGCTGCGTGTTGAGAATGCTGCCTGTGGTAAATTAGTCTCTACTTTCATGGCTCCTGCCAAAGAAAACTGTATAGCTCAGTTAATGGACTCCATTGTCTCAGGAGTTGAAGCTTTTTCCTTGTGGCGGGAGATGCTGCGGGAGGGATGAGCTTGTCTTAGAAAGACGGTTTCCTGTGTGGTCCCCAGGGACCCCAAGAAGGGTGCTGTGTGTGACCGAGACCTGCTCTACCTTCCTGCTGGGGCACATTCAGGCAGTGGTGGAAGTCTGTTTGATTCAGGTGCTTAGAAGATGGGAGAGACTGACACTTTGCTGTGTTTCCAGGATACTGTTTTAAGAGGTTAGCTATGCTGAGCCACACATACAAGAAAATAATAAAACTTTTAGCAAGTTACAGCCATCTAGGGCTTCATGGTTTTTCTTTACAGCCGTCTTTTGGAGTACAGCTCAGATAGGGGTGTGCGAGGGTGCTGTACACCTCTCACTAGAATACAGTGAACTCCCTTGATATTGTTATTGGGTTTTTTCTTTTTTTTTAAGACAGGTTTTTACTGTGTAGTTCAGGTTGGCCTTGAATTCATGGTGATCCTCCTGCCTCAGCTTCCTGAGTTTTGGGATTACAGGTGTGCACCACCATGCTTGACTCACTTGCTATTCTTATTATAAATCTTAAGATTCTCAAACATGTCTCACACATACAAATCACAATTTTTAATAACCAAATCATGTAAAATTTATAGTAAGCAGGACTTTTGTTGAGTGACCTTTAGAATGTATCTAAAGACCAACGACAAATCAGCTCAAAACTGCAAAGAATAATAAGGAAACTGGACTATAAATCTGTTCCAGAAAGCCAGATGGTGATTAAACATCAGGCCCTTCATGAAATGTTTTGAACCTTGGACTTACAGTTTTACCATATGTAAAAAGTATATTGGCTGAGAAATATTAACCCAGTTGTGTTTGCAGTGTGATAACCTGACCTCTGTAGTCAGGAGGAACTTCTTTTTATAGTTAAATATCAGCGGTATGTATTAACTCTCATTGACCACACTCCAGTGTCTTTTTAAATAAACTTTCAGTTTTGGAGTAGTTTTAGATCCACGGAAAAGGTTGAAAGATAGTCCAAGGAGTTCCTTCCTACCCTTGTGCCAGTTTCCCCAAAGGCTAATGTTTTCATATCCATGGTGCATTTGCCAAAACTGAGAAATTACTGCAGACTAAACACCAGACTGTATTTGGGTTTCACCAGGTTTTCCACGAATGTGCTTCTCCTGTTCCAGAACCCCGGTGAGGACACCCCGGTGAGCGGCCCGGGTCCCCGCAGGCTTATTCGAGGACCATGTCCCAGAAGCGCCATGTGTAACCTGTTCTTTACTCTGCCTTCCCAACAGTGTTCTCTGATTTTAAGGACTTGATTGGCCAGATCTTAATGGAAGTGCTCATGATGTCTACTCAGACTAGAGACGAAAACCCGTTCGCCAGTCTCACTGCCACATCCCAGCCCATCGCGGCGGCGGCTCGGTCGCCGGACCGAAATCTCATGCTGAATACCGGCTCCAACCCTGGAACCAGCCCCATGTTCTGCAGCTTGGGCTCCTTCAGTGCCAGCTCTCTGTCTAGGTCAGTGTAGTCCCCTCTTCTGAAGACACTGGGAGGAGAAGGGCTCACTTATTCCCAGGGCTGCCCTGTGTCCTGGGCATGACGGTGTGTGTTGCATTCGGGGCGGGTTTAGTCTTCAGAGGGGTACTGTATTCTCTCTCCAGATGGGTGTTTTGGCTTTCATGGTTGGGCTATTGGTAAATTAAGGGTTAGAAACAAATGGCTGCACACATTGCATTATTCTTTGAAAAGGGAGCTTGTTATCACCTCAAGATATTGCAATTAGATTAAAATTATTTAATGCTTATCTGATTTGTGTACTTGAACTCTTAGAAACCTGAGGTACAATTGTACTGTCCTTTAAAAGCCTGCAGTTGTCCATTTTAGTTCTCTCAAGTCTGTCTTTGATTTTTCTCTTCTCTCCTGCGTTTCCCACCTGATGCAGCCTCTATGACACTAGCCCGGCCCCTGCTGCTGGCCCCTGGGGCTCGGGGCCAGTGGCAAGTCCGCCCTTTGCGTCCCCTTCCCGCACATCCCTCAGCCCTCATGCAGTGGCTTCTGGATCTGCAGCAGGAAGCCAGCCCTCGTCCCTGTCCCTGTCCTCGCGCTACCGGCCCTACACTGTCACGCACCCAGGGGTGCCTCCACCTTGCGCCATCCCGCAGCCCATCCCCTCCGGCTCTCCCAGCCTCTCTGCCCTTGCGGGGAGCCCCCCAGCTGGCACCTCCAGACCAAGGCCTCCGAGCGCAGGCCCAGCTGTCCCGCCTGCCTCGCCCAGTGTCGCCAGCAGCCGTCCCTCCTCCCTGCGGATGTCTCCTAGGTATTTATCCAGCAGGAGAGCTGCGAGTGTGTGTTTGCAGTGCAGGGAAAGCACAGTTAACACGCTTCAGAAGACCTGCTGCGTGACACTGACCTCAGCTACACTTGGGTGTTTCGGATCATTAACCTGTGTCACTAACTAGTGTGGTTGGTGTGTGCCCCGAGTCCCTGCTGCCAGGCGCTGACCACATCAGAAGGCAAGAGTCGCTGTACTACATATCCCTTTCTTCCTTCCTTCCTGAGGCTCTTCCTCCTTCCCATACTAAAAGAGAAGGAATGAACCTCGTTGTTTGCCATCTATTTATGTGTCATCCCTTGTCACTCATGAGTTTTGTAAAATGTGGTCAGTGTTGAATTTGAGAGTTGAGGCTCAGAGGATCACTCTGACTCTTTGCACTGTGGCCAAGAGGGGTTGACATACATGTAGGAGCGGGGGACAGGTCTGGGGCCTCTTATCCTCTCCTTACAGTGAGTGCAACCGGATCTGTTCCTGCCTTGGTGCTTTGATTTTTGGCTACGTGTATTTGTAGCCTGTTAGAAAGCAGCAGTATCAGAGTTGCATGAATCCGGGGGCCCCTTCTCTCAAATGTATCTGTGTATTGCTGTAATCTTGGTGCATTCTCTTTCTGCATGGCAGTGGACCAAACTTTTAGCATATGATTTATTTTAAAACAGACAGTAGATGCTAAAGTTTCTCCCCACTCTTATTTGCCCTTTGTCCCCTGATGCCCGTTTTTTGTTTCTGTGTGGTAGTATATACGACACTCCTTTCTCCTTCCTCTTCCTCGCGCTTTCTGGGGACAGTAGCGATGAAGAAGATGAAGAAGATGATGGTGGTGATGGTGATGATGAAGGTGGTGGTGGTGGTGATGATTTTTCTTGTGTCCAGTTTGGGTCCAGGTATCCGAGGAATGGAGTCTTACCTGCATGTGTGCTTAGGAACTAACTTCCGGGAGCCCGACCTGGGGGTGTGCTTTGAACCCAAACAGCACAGCACCAGCTCAGGTGGGGTGGTGAGTGGACCCAGAACATAGGACAGTTCTCATCACTGTCATCTAGTCAGTTTGGGGGAAAGCTCACTTATAATCATTTGTGAGAAACCTGAAAACAGGTTCAGGTTCACAACCATTCATCAGGTTCACCTACTGTTAGGTCTAAAGTGAGGGACATTTCTTTCTCTGTTGCAAGAATGTTCTTGCCTGGCATGGTGGCGCACACCTGTAATCCCAGCACTCCGGAAGCTGAGGCACGAGGATCTCCACAAGTTTGAGGCTAGCTTGGGCTACATAGTGAGTTCAAGACTAGCCTGAACTGCACAACGACCCTGTCTCAAAACAAATAAACAAATAAACGATATTCTTAAGATCTACAGAACATGAGCAGTATGTACCCTGAGAGGCTTGTCTCCTTCAGTCCAGCTGCATGGATTTCTGGAATTTAGGAAAGGGACAGGGGGTGAGGCTTGGGGTGTGTGTGCGGACGCACGTGCACATGTTCACTCCCCACTATCCCCACTGCTTGGTTAAAGGGCCTGGACTGCTGCTAAATTTCCACCCCTGCAAACAGCGGACAACACCACTTGGGTTGCTAGGTGACTTTGAACAGGAAAATACAGCCCTTTCTCTCTGACCTTCTGCCTCACTGTCTTACAGTTTTGCTGTTAAATCCAAGTTTCCTCTGGACAGAGTTGGTATTTGTGCCTAGCAGTATGCAAAAATAACCCCAGCCTATAAATAGGGGCTGGCGCAGGAGTCAGGGCCACTTCATTAAATTAACAGGGGCAGAAGAGCCATCAGAGCCCAGAGAGAGGTGTTGACACAAGGTTGGATATCAATTCAGGAAGGTCGATATTTGAATTAGGTTGAACTCTGGTCACCATTTGCCATGTAAATTTCCCAAAGGCGGAGGTGTCCTTTTCAAGTCTATGAAATCCTATTGCACAATTGTAGTTACACAGCAGGCCTCTTTCTTAGGAATCACTTGCCATGCATGGGAAAAGTGCTTGCTTATCTGTGTTGTGAGTTATCTGTGGGAGAAATCCTCTCTCCCTGGCCTATGTAAGTCTTGCTCTGACCAGTGTATCCAGTCTTCGCGACTTTTCCTAATGCCTCTTTTTAGATTTCTAACATCCCAACTTTGCCTCAGATGTGGATTCTATAGCTGACAGGAAAAATGCGCGCTGATCGCGTAGTAACAGTAGCGAATACTTGAGCATCGTGGGCTGATGCTGCGTGAGCGCTCTGCCTCTGTTATTGGCCCTGTGGCTCCAAGGGGACCAGGGGACGGGGCCAGAGTCATGGATTAGAGCTCATGTTCTCTCCCACACCTCATTAAAATAGTTTTGCATTTTTATTCCTCAAAAAGTTGTTTTAAAATTCATGACACAACTGTGACATTCTTTTTTTGTGTGTGTGTGTGGGTACCGGGGGTCAACCTCAGGACCTCATGTGCCAGCAGGCGCCCGTGCCACTGAGCAATATCACTGGCCCTTTCTTCGTATGTGGGTTCCAGGAGTCGAACTCAGGACCTCACGCTTGCCAGGCAGGCGCTTATGCCGCTGAGCCATCTCACCGGCCCCTGTGACATTCTTAAATCTTGGAAGTGTCATATAAAGTCCTGTGAGCATCTACATTATGTTTCCTTCTGGGAGAGCACATGACCCTTTTTTGAGAACCACACCAGCAGCCCAGTTTCACCATGCGGTTACTTCCTACGATAGAAGCGTGGCTGGACCCTTCTGTAAACACAATGAGTGTATTCCTGGGGATTTAAACACGTATTGGATCTGCTCAAACTCAGTTCCATTTGAAATACACTAAGAAAATTTGATTTTTGTTTGTTTGGAATTGGGGGTCTCACTCTCTTGCTCAGGCTGGCCTCAAACTCCTGGACTCAAGTGATCCTCCTGCCTCAGCCTCCTGAGTAGCTGGGATTACAGGTGCATACCACTGTGCCCAGCCTATGTGAAAGAATGTCATTGATAGTATAAATCTGTGCATATCCCTATACTATGTGCCACTTTTACCTTTGGTATCAATTAATAATTTCACTTTGACTCTAAGGACTCTCAGAAACGAGTTTTGACTGGGGACTTGTGCGCAGCGTGGATGAGACCGGCCATTTTCCCTGCTCTCGTTGTGATTTCCTTTGGCGCCTTTAGAGCACACTGCTAAATTACTGGGGTACACTCTTCATTTCTTACTGGGTTAAGGTTTTGTTTCATTTTTTCCCGCTCCCCTTGGAAGTCAGCTGGCTGGTCCGGCACCTGGTTGATAATCACCAGATCCACCAGCTTCTTGCTCTGCAAATTCTGTGCTGTCCTCTGAGTGCTTTTTGTTGAGCAGCCCAACACAGGAGAGGCAGACTTCCATGGCTGGTCACTTCTCAGGTTTTAGTGAAAAAGGACTTCAAGTGAGAGGGAAAGGTTCAAATTGAAGTTGAAAGTAGCATGTTGCTAAGATCGGCCTGGAATTTCAGTGCGGCTGCACAAGCCCACACTGTCTGAAGTTCACTGAGCTCACACAAACGTGTGCTCGCCTGTGAGCCCCGGGGCCACGTGACACTGACTCCTTGCAGCCAGTCAGGACCTGCAGACTTCAGATGTAAGAGGCAAGAAACACAGAGCTTACTCTCAGTGAAACGCAGAGTTTAGACTTTTCATTTTAGACATGAGAAGGATCTGTTTCATTGTCACCTGTACAAACTGCTCCGAGGAAAAGCATCTCAGTCCCCTGTAAGGCAGCCCACGTTGGCAGAGTTCCTGCTCGGGATGTGCCATGAATACAGCCGCTGGCACCAGGGAGAGGGAGGAATCGCAGACAGCTAGAAACTGAGATTGCTGCGGGTGCAGACAGATATCTCCTTTCCCTTTCTGCTTTCAAGGAGTTTCCTCACTTTCTCCGTTTGTTAATGGGGTTTCCTGTTCTGTGCTTCTGTGAGTTTTTCTGCTGTGTTGTTACATTGCTCACCTTTTTGTTGTCAGGCCAATTAGCAGATACCAGATCCTGCCATTAATTTAATAAAATGTACCAAAGCATAAATTCCTGTAAAGATGTAAGAACGAATCTGTTTTTTAGAGTTCCCATGTTGACCTGCCCATCTTTGCCGTGACTCTAGTGAGGTGGTTTGTGGGTAGCTTAGTAACCTGCTCCATGGGCAGGGGCTCGACTGCTGCCGAGCCTCATCTCCCTGTCCTTCTACCAGGCCTTGCTGTAGGTTGTGGGAATTCAGACTTGCTGGATTCTGAACTGAAAGCTTTGGATTTGAAACTGGCATTGATGATCTGGGCACAGTGGTGCACACCTATAATAATCCCAGCACTTGGAAGGTTGAGGCAGGAGGATCACCTGGAAGACCTCTATGGAGCCCAGTCTGGCCTTGAACTCACTACGAAGCCCAGGATGATCTCGAACTTGAGGCGATCCTCAGCTTCCTGAGTTTTGGGTTCATACACATTGTGTACCACCACACCCAGCCAAGGGAGAAGCTATTTTAAAACAAAAACAAAACCTGGCATTGTCTTTACCTTTTTTACTAAAATATTTTTATATCATGGTTTCATTTTAAGGTCAATTACGCATATTTCCCCAAATTCTAAGCTCAGCTATGTGTATATATTTCAGAATTAGTCACGCATGTTTGTCTACTGTGTAATATGTTGCTGCTCTCTCAAATCTTCTTGGTCCTTTTAGTTTCTGTCCTTTAGTTGTCTGTCTTTGGTTGAGGTAGGGATGTACCTCTCAAGTTCCTAATATTCTTCCTGTCCTTTATCCTTTTCTCCAGGTAATCTTTTTACTACATTAGGCACTTGCTTCTCCCTTCGCAATCCCCTGCTTCTCCCTACGCCTCCATTAATCTCTTTGTATATTTTATCCACATCAGATCCGTGTATGAGCTAAATGCCCTATTCGGTACATGACCCATCCATGGCTGGCCTTAACTTTAATTTCTACAAGCCAAATCTTTGCGATCACATTTGGCTTTTGTCTCGGAGAATAGTTACTGCAAATAATGATGCCCCTTGCCATTGGCCAGTGCATCCTTGATGAAGCACTTTTACCTTATTTCACTGCTGCTTGTTGCAGGAGGGTCTGGATTCAGGTAGCAAGTGAGCATAGCAGGTCTGCTGGGCCCTAGTGCAGAGTTTTTGCTTATATTGCTTTTAGTACTAATTTGCCTCTGCACTGGAAGGTTTGGAAAGTTTTTTGTTACTAGCAAATATGTCTGGGTCTTGTTCCTTTTTTTTTTTTGCGTCTTGTTCTTAACTGGGCACTTTTCCTAAGCCCTGGTCTTCTTGCCAAACACTGGATGATGTTTTTACAGATCTATGCTATAAGTCATGAGGGTAGGAGAGATATTCCCAGTCCCTTGGAACTTCTGTCCTAAAGAGTTAGGCTGTAGCCATCGCACGGTCTGGCTTTCCCCTCTCTGTCTACCTGAGGAACACGGTTAGTTTGAGTACCTGGGATGTCTCTTCAGTTGCTTAGCTTTCGGTAGCAGTACTTGGTCCTTCTCAATTTGTAAGTTGCCACCCCCAGTAAGATAAGCCCCCTCCTTAGGTCCATAAAATGTTCACCCAGACTCGCAGTCACTGGGCAGAGAGCAGGGAACCAAGCTGTCGCCTCCCCAGGGGGCTGCATGAGTGTTTGTGCTTTGTCCCTTGTGCAGGGATTCTAACGGGCTTTCTGCTGCAGAAACACAAGCTCTGGGAAAGGAATAATCAAGAAGGGGTGAGCATCACCATCTTTGTTTTTCTCTTCTCCAAAGCTTGGGAGCCTCTGGTGGTGGAGCGAGTAACTGGGATTCCTACAGCGACCATTTCACCATTGAAACGTGCAAGGAGACAGACATGCTGAACTACCTCATTGAGTGTTTTGACCGAGTTGGGATAGAGGAAAAAAAAGCACCAAAGGTAACAGCAAAGAGGGGTCATTTTTTAAATTCAGTCTGGAAAGGCATGAGGGAACATCTGCCGTGTGCCGGGCACCTTGAGATGTGTCCACGTACGCAGCGGAGACCCTGCCCTCGGAGAAGCAGATCCTGTCAAGCGAAGGAAGCAGCAGGGCCCAGCTGGCCTGCTCTGAGCTCTCTCTCCTGCGCACCCTGTTAGCCGGGTGCTGCTGCTGACAGCCCTGACCATTGCTCCTGAAATGTGCCATAATCGTTAACTATAATATGCTGAGGTGACATAAGCTTCAGTCCCTGCTGTGACTCAGGGAGTCCCCGTAGCCCCATCCTACACACGTAAGTTCTCTCTGTGGTTCACATAAGCAGATGAGCCTCACGCGCTCGCCTGTAGATGCTCGGAATTAAGAAGGAGCTGCACCTTTGCTGCTGTCTGGAGCTGACTGCCTTATTTTCTCTTCATTCTTATTTCATTGTCTAGTTCTGGTTTTCCATTGGAAACGAATCCATGGTCCCCCGTCACCTTCACATCTGTACAGGGCCTCTCGGGGTAATGTTGTACTTGACCTTAGCAAAAGCAAATGGTGTGGACCTGGCTCGCGGCTCTCTTTTCTTTCTGACCGTGGCAGTTTGCTCATCCTGCTAAAGGAAGAGAAGAACGTGCTGTTTTCTGGCTATCATTCTCTTCTGAGCCTCGTCAGCTCTCCAAAGCACTGGTTTACTTTGTCTCTTGTCCTGATGCCACCTTTGTTTTTCAGATGTGCAGCCAGCCAGCAGTCAGCCAGCTTTTGAGCAACATCCGCTCGCAGTGCATATCCCACACCGCGCTAGTGCTGCAGGGCTCGCTGACACAGCCGAGGTAGGAAGGACAGCCCGGCCTCAGGCGCTGGGTGTCCCCAGGGAGAGGACCCTGATAAAGTGTACAGGCCCTCACTTGCCATGTATCACAGTCTTTGTAATTAAGTATAGTGGTGGAGGGGGTAATTTGGGAAGCTCTGTTACTCAGTAATAAAGAAATAGAGTGTGCTACATTGTTTGTTTCTGAGGGTCCATGAATACTGGAACGCTAATGAAAGACTGTATATTTAATTTCTTTTATGCAAAAATATCTGAAGGAGGACCGGTGAGACGGCTCAGCGGCTTAAGCGCCTGCCTTGCAAGCGTGAAGGCCCGAGTTCGACTCCCGGATCCCACATACGAAAAAGGGGCCGGTGATATCGCTCAGCGGCACAAGTGCTTGCTGGCAAGCGTGAGGTCCTGAGGTCGACTCCCGGTACCCACATTAAAAAAAAAAAGAAAAGAAAAGAAAAGAAAGAGATGGAATCTTTGGAATTTACTGTAGTATCTCTTTTAAAAGTCCAAGAAATGTTCACCAAATGGTAAGAAAGATTATCCTTTGCCTAAAACTGTCATGCAGAATATTTGGAGATTTCAGGTTTGTCTTACGCCTGGGTACTCAAGGTGGCTGCGCCGTGTCACGGGCCTGTGTGTGGTGCCTGACAGTGACTCCATGGTGGTCCTGGCTCTCTGTGGCTCCGCAGGTCCCTGCAGCAGCCGTCCTTCCTCGTGCCGTACATGCTGTGCAGGAATCTCCCCTACGGCTTCATCCAGGAGTTGGTGAGGACGACTCACCAGGATGAAGACGTCTTCAAGCAGGTACGGCTCTGCTGCTGCGGCTTCGGTGCGAAGCATCTGTCGAGACGTCTGTTCCCACACGGGATCTGCATGTGCATTTGCTTAGCGAGAAGACTGGAGGTTCTTTTCCGGAGGAAATTGGACTGACAGTGGCACTGTTCAGTGCATGCGTCTGTTTCAGCTATCGGTCAAGCAGAGTCTTTTAAATGGGGTCTGTGCTGGGTATTTTGATTTGTTTGATTGGGTTTTTTTTGCTTTTGTTTTGTTTGTTTGTTTTTGTTTTTGAGACTATATATATGTAGTGCAAGCTGGCCTTGAACTCACTGTGTAGCCCAGGCTGGCCTCAAATTCACGGCAGTCCTCCTGCCTCAACCTCCCAAGTACTGGGATTATAGACATCTGCCACCATGCACTGTGCTAGGTGCTTTGGGAAGAAGAAAATATATAAAACTGCATACCCCATTTGAAGGAGCTTTTGATATAAGAATAGCAAGAGAGCGTATAAGACAGGATGCCCATGTATTTACCATATGAGTAGTGCTTAATCATTTCTCTGAGTTTGTGAGAGTAAAAAATTAATGACCAGATGAGATCAGTGACAATCTGCATGTCACATAGGATCCCTGTGTTCTAACCACCATATCAAGAAAGCCCTCTTAGATCTTATTATTTATCTCCTCAAGTATGTACCCCCTCTTCTAGTACCTTTTTTCACAAAGTCAGATGGAAGTGCAGATCCGAGATACATGCTAATAAAACCGTTTTGTCTCAGGACCCCTGTGAAGCGAACCTCAAGCGGCACGTTTTATTTGCTGTCTGATATCCCTGCGTTGTAAATCAAGCATTTCATCCCAGCAGTGTTCACACAGCCCTTTCCCTTTTTGAAAGGGTTTTTATAAAATTTGGGGGCTGGTGAGATGGCTCAGCGGCGTAAGCACCTGCCTGGCAAGCGCGAGGTCCTGAGTTTGACTCCCAGTACCCACATAAAGGAAAAAAAGGGCCGGTGATATCGCTCAGTGGCACAAGCGCCTGGCAAGCGCGAGGTCCTGAGTTCGACTCCTGGTACCCACATCAAAAAAATTTTGGGGGGGTAAAACTTGCTGTCTCATCATTTCTTTTTTTATGACTAGAAAGAGCAACAGAGGCATTTGCTGGAATTGGTGTGATACCTTTTGCTCTGTTATATGTCAAATAGTTTTCAGACCTTTGAATTTTCAGGTTTTTTTTTTTTTTTTTTTAAGCAGTGTTCAAAGTATTTGTAAAAGAAGAATCCAGGACTCAAGCGCATACATTCCAGTAAATGTTGAGTGCTCTGTCTGGAATTCATTAAATGCTTATCTTCAAAGTCGGCCTTGTTGGTTGACAGGAATATTACAGTGAGCTTTTCTTTACAAAGAGAAGTGAGCTCCGAAGAGAGCAAGTAACTGCCTTGGGAGGTTTATTTAATATTTTTTGTGGGGGTGGTCGAACTCAGGACCTCACGCTTGCCAAGCAGGCTCTGTCCCACTGAGCTATATCCCTGGCCCCCATCCTTGGGAGGTTTAAATAGAGCACCCTGATAGGTGGAGTGGGCATTAACCAGAATACTTGCCCTATTCAAAAAGCCATAACTGGCAGAAGCTAGCGTAGTGTTAACTGTATAAAATCAGCCCGGTATCTGCTGAAAGGGCCCTAGTATGCCTATTTTATTCACAGATGTATGCAGAGTTTATGAAATCAGCTCTTTGGTTTTTGTAATTGAGATGAAATTCACTAGCATGAAGTCCTCCCCCACCCCTTTTTTGGTGGTGTTGGGAATGGAACCCATGGCCTGGAGCATGCTAGCCAAGCGTTTTACCACTGAGCCCACCCCACAGTCCCCATTTTAAGGTATGCAATTCATTGAGCCAGGCACAGTGGCACAGGCCTATAATCTTAGCATTCAGGAGGCTGAGGCAAGAGGATTGTTAGTTTGAGGCCAGCCTAAACTACATAGCGAAACCCTGTCTCAAAAAAATAAAGTATATGATTCATTGAAATTTAATCTATTCAACAGTGTTGTACAATCACCATAGACCTGATTATTATTAGTTTTTGATTATTTTTAATCACAAAATTCTTTTGTTTTGTTTTGTTGAGACAGGGTCTCACCATGTAGTCCAGATTGGCCTTGAATTTACAGCAATCCTCCTGCCTCAGCCTCCCAAGTGCCGGGATTACAGGCGTGTGCCACTAAGCCAGGCTTTTTTTTTTTTCCAGACAGGGTCTTGTTATATAATTCAGGTTGGCCTTGGACTCACTGTGTAGCCCAGGCTGGCCTTGAACTTGTGATCCTCCTACCTCAGCCTCCCTAGTGCTAGGATTACGGGGGTATACCAGCACACCTGGCAATTTTTTTTTAATTATGAGATAGGATCTTGCTAAGTTGTCCAGGCTGGCCTCGAATTTGGCAACCCTCCTGGCCTCTACCTCCAGAATAGCTGGGATTACAGCTGTCCACTGCTGACCTGGCTCAACCACTCAGTCATAACTCTTGTTATCTTTTCTGTTATCATCAGTTTCATGTAGAGAGAAACAGTGAAATGTTGCTGAGCTGAAAAACAACATTTTACCTTTCTGTCTCAGAAGTGTGGTAAATGTGAAAAGAATTTAGGATTGGGGGTGAATAGTTAGCAGCACTTTTTTTTTTTTAATCAGTGCTGAGAGGCATTTATTTGAAAATAAGAATTATTTAAAATATGTAGGTTACATAAATAGCATAATAGTTGTGTGTTTGAAAATATTATGCTTAGTCATATTTTGTCTATTAATTATAAATTAGTTGCACAAGAGGATAACTCTACTAGAAACAATACAGATGTTTTATTTATATCATCCCTGAAAAAATAAAAAAGATTTGTCTGGAGGACCAATTGTGAAATTTATTTTTGAGGTTCTGGAACCTTCTGCTTGCCTTTTCTTCATGACTAAAATTCTGGTGCTCCCCATGCCTGAGTTACCTGTCCATTTTCAGCTCGTTTATGAAAGCACATTACTTATTCCCTGGTTGTTTGAGTTGCAGAAACTAGACTGATGCCTTCCAGAGCGGTTTGGATATCGCAAGGCGCTCCACAGACACTCAGCATGAAGGGCAGGTCATTGGTCCTGTAGCCTTTAAATGATGAAGGCTCTGGAGAGGATAGGGTAAATCAGTAGGAGAGGGAATTTTCCAATCTGTTTGGTGGTTAGATTGTCAGCTGCTGTTTACAGCATTTTCTAGTTCATGCGAGTAGCCTTGAATCCAAACCAGCCCCCAGTCATGTTGAGCACTGGGGAGTGTGTTAGAAAGCTTGAAGGCGAACTGTACATAGTGTTAACCAGGATTAATGGTAAAATCTTAAAGTACATTTGAATGCACTTGGCTGCATGACAGCACCAGGGTGTTGTATCAGCTGCACTCTGGATGGACGTAAGGCGTTCTCGTGCAAGCTTTCTTTTTCAGTTTAAACATTATCAGCTCTCTTTGCTCTCGAGGTTAATAATAACATCTATGATTCATCTGTTTTTCTTGTTTTCCTCAAAATAAACAAGGACTTTAAAAAAAGAAGATATTGTCCAAGCTGAGAAAATACCAGAACATTTTATTTTAGCCCAGTTGCCTTGTAGGTGACAGACGTTGCTGGCGGAGGACACAGCCGCCAAGATGAGCGGAACGTGGGTGAATGGCCCAGGGAGTCCTGCGGAGGCCCTCAGCGGCTCCACATTTGTGGGTTTCTGTCGCTTCCCTAGCGTTAGGGGTTCTCAGAGTCCTTACTGAGTCAACTTAGGGTTGGGTGACACTGAGACGGATTTCGTCCTGAGGGAGGAGTGCCGCTGCCTAAACATTTATTTAGCTCAGTACCTTGTTTGACCTGCTGCTCACGCTGCGTTTTCCATAAGCTTATGTTTACCATTTTGATTTTTCTCTTGCAGATCTTTATCCCCATTTTGCAAGGCCTGGCTCTTGCTGCCAAAGAATGCTCCCTCGATAGTGACTACTTTAAATACCCCCTCATGGTAAAAACTTTTTCTTCAACATAGTCAATAATGTTTTGCTTTAAAATTGTTTTCACTTATGTTTTTCTTTCAGGTCTAGGATCAATCTTATTTTCCAAGTGAAAACTTGAGGCAGCCGGGCATGGTGGCACATGCTTGTAATCCCAGCACTTGGGAGGCTGAGGCCGGAGGATTGCCTTGGGTTTGAGGCCATCCTGGGCTACATAGTGAGTTCAAGCACAGCCTGAATTATGTAGCAAGACCCTGCCTCAAAACAAAAACAAAAACAACTGGGGCCACGGTGCTGGCCGTACAAGGTGCCTTGGTGACACAGTTAGCAGCCTGGTACCTTCCCCACCTCCCGGGCCTGGGCACCAGTGTTGCTCTGTTAAAATGTCCTTCACCCTGCTGTGTCACTAACAAGAATGTTAATTATTGTCATCCTTCCGATTCTCCGAACAATGGGCATGCCATATTTGGAGTAAAATTTCATTTAAAAAAAAAAACAATGGAGTTCGATTCCCAGTACTCACACACACAAAAAAAATGTACCAATGGAAAAAAAAATTAGTAATGCAAATAACAGGCAGTATACTAAGAAAAGTAGTACAATTTATCTTTATTTATTAAGTTTGCATAGGTAATCTCGGAGTAACTCTCTTGTTCTCCATACATTTCATGTTTAGGATTTCCTTGGGAAGCAGGTGAGCTCAGCCCCTCCCAGCTCTCCGAGCGAGTGTAAATCCCAGGTAGAGCCTTTGGCTGGGCTCTTGTGGAGGACCCAAGATGAAACTGAGAGCCTCTTTTCGGTTTTGAATTTGCTGCTTTAAAATTGTGGGTAAAATTGTTTGGGAGTAATACTGAATATTTTTCATTCTAGAACTAGAAGGGGAAAACTGTTGAACTATAAAGTTGGTTTACTTATTGTTTATATACAACCTGGGAAATTTTTTTAACTTTATTTTTTTATTAGTACATATTTGTTGTACATATCGATCACATTCAGCATAGGGAATTTGTACCTGTACATAATATATCTTAATTCTTCTTTTTCCCCCTCCCCCTCCCCTCTCTTTAATCCTTCTTCCCCTCCCCGTACAAAAGCTTTGTTTCCATTTTTTCCTTCTATTATCTTTTTTTTCTTTTCCCTTCCCTCCCTTCCTCCTCCCCCCTCTTTGTTCCCCTTCCCATTTGAACATGTTCTTCCTACTTCCCGATATCTGTCCTCCATTATGCTTCTTATTTGCCCTTCGGGTTTCTCACACAAGAGAAACAATGTGATATTTAAATTTATGTGGGGCCGGTGAGATGGCTCAGCGGCACAGGCACCTGCTGGCACGCGAGGTCCTGAGGTCGACCCCCGCAAAAAAAAAAAAAATAATAATAAAAAAAAAACTTATGTGTCAGATTTATTTTACTTAAAGTTATGGTCTCAAGGTGCATCCATTTTCCTACAAATGATTCAATTTTATCTTTCTTTAGTGCAGAGTAGTACTCCATTGTATATAAAAACCACATTTTCTTTATCCATTTATCAGTTGATGGGCATATGGGCTGTTTCCAAGATTTAGCTATTATGAATTGTTATAAATGTGGGTGTGCATATATTGCTGTGGTATGATGCTTTTAACTCTTTCAGGAAGATACCTAGAAGGGAAACAGCTAAGTCAAATGGAACCCTAGTTTTAGTGTTTTAAGGAATCTTCACACTGATTTCTATAGTGGTTGTACCAGTTTACACTCCCACCAGCAATGGAGAAGTGTTCTTTTTTCCCCACAGCCCTACCAGCATTTGCTATTGGTTGATTTCTTGATAATAGCCATTCATTCTGGTGTGAGATGGAATCTTAGCGTAGTTTTAATTTGCGTTTCTTGAATGACCAATGATATAACCTTGTAAATTGAGGCCATGGTTGAATCAATTTTATTTTATCTGTTCCTTTTACTTATTCTTCTGACTGGATTGCATCACACCATGAACTCAGTGCCCACTGAGGATCTGTCTTGTGTCTGGCGCTGGGACATAGGAGCTCATAAGACCAGGTCCTCAGCATCTACTGCAAAATGAAATCACCACACAGTAGTGGGATGATTACACTGTGACAAATGCTGACACAGAGGTAGACATGAAGGGGACTTTTTTTTTTTTTTTTTTTTTGAGACGGGGTCTCACTAGGTAGTTCAGGCTGGCCTCAAACTTTTGGCAATCCTCCTGCGTCAGCCTCCTGAGTGCTGGGATTATAGGTATGCACCACCATGCCCAGCTGACATTTATCTATTTTAAAAAATCAGAAGTACCATAACACTAACAGGCTAAAAGGTAACATTACAACTGGATAATTAGAAGATGAGGCAGGAATTCTAAAAAATAATTTTGAGTGGATTTATGCCAGGGTTCTTTGCATTGTACATGTTGTTTAAGTTCCTAATAAAACTACGTTCATTCTTTCTTACTGTTCTGTCTATGGCAGACAGAACAGGAAGTAGCATAATCTGATTGCAGAGAGCTCAGTCAGGAAATATTTTAGTTAATGCTAATCATCACTGTATTAGGTAAATATTCCTTCTGGAATTGTTGGCTTTTTGGTTATGGTTTGAATTAGCTTCGTGTTTCAGTGGGCACTTTCAGTGTCAAATGTCAACAGAATGTCCTTGGTAAGAGACAAAGCCTGTATTGTAGTAGCCAGCAATTTTAGTTGGGGCCTTTATTGATTCTTGTGTAATAATGGGGGTGCGGGCAAGGAAGCCTAATGAGAGAGGCAGGAAGAGGAAGAGAGCAGGAGCCGAGTTCAGAAGTAGGTGGGCTTGCTGTCTAGGTTGTTGGACCCCTCTGTGTCCTATGCATTGGGGCCACCTGGGAGCCCTTTCACATTGCTGGAGCCCAGCCCCGGCTTCAGGCACTGTGAGTAAATAGGAGAGGGTGCAGCATGGGATTGGGGTTTTTTGTTTGTTTTGTTTTTTTGGGTTTTTTTTTTTTTTTTTTTTGAGACAGGGTCTCCCTCTGTAATTCAGGCTGGTCTTGAACTCACTGTGTAGCCCAGGGTGGCCCTGGTCTCACAGCGATCCTCCCGTCTCAGCCTCCTGAGTGCTGGGATTATTGGCATGCGCCACCATGCCCAGTGGGATTGGGATTTTTAAGGCTTCCCCTGTGACCCTCACGTGCAGCAAAGCCCGTGAGGACTTGGACTCATCCACGGCTCCGAGTGTCCCGGGCTCTCAGAGCAGCCTCAGTGCCTAAATGCACCGACCCGAAAGCTTCCCTCAGTAGTTAGCAACTTCAGTGATAGCTGTGCCCAAATCACAGAGACAGTTCAGCTCATATTCAGCATTGTTTTGTTGAATCACCATGGCAACATGCAATTGTCTCCATCCCTAAAAACTGTTTATCATAATCCCCTAAGGTGGGAATGATTGGCATGCAGAAGGAAAGTCATGCTTTTATCTGTGTTCTGCATTTGATAGCTTACTACATGCTGAACGTAGGCACGGGTAGCGCTGCCAAGACTAGCCACTGAAAGTTCATGAAACAAATCTTTTGATGTGGAAAGATGTAAAGTGAAAACCTGCCTTTTGTATAAGCATACGCCTTTAAGCCTATATATAGTGCACAAAAATATGTCTGGGAGGCTGTTAATCAAAATATCAGTAGGGGTTATTTCTGTTGGTGAAGTTTGATTTTTACAATTGCATGTGATTTAGTAGTTTATTAAGTAGAAAAGATCATAAAGCTGTTACCATTGGTCAGAGAATGCACAGGTATTTGTAGCAGCAACAGTTAAAGCTGTTCTTTGCAGCAGTTTGAGATGCGATGCACCTGAGTGATTCTTTCTGATCTTATTTCTAGGCATTAGGTGAACTCTGTGAAACCAAGTTTGGGAAAACGCACCCCATGTGCAATTTGGTAGGTGCCTAGCGCACGCATGCGCACATTGTCAGGGTGTCACCACGCAAGAGCCATTCCCTAAGTCACATCTGCTAAGAGACCTCTAGGGAGGAAATTTGGACAGAGCTGGAGGTGTGATGATCTGGGAGCTCTCGGGTGTTAAACTGCTGTCATATATGGTGTTTCCTGCAACGAAGTTGATTGCTTTCTTCTGATTTTTTTTGGGGGGGGGGAATCAGTTTTGTACAACTAGAATAACAAATCCTAGTTTATACTCAAGTCCTTTGGGTAGGATAAGAATGGTTCATTCCAGCTCCACCAAAGAGTATCTTGTAAAATTGTACAAGTTGGAGGGGTTTTCCTCTGTCCGAGGTGAGAAAATGCCACTGGGGATACTAACAGGGTTGTGCCTGTGTTTTGGGGTGGCAGTGTCAGCCCTGGTGCTGAGCAGGCGCCTCCGGGGCTCCGTCCGTTCCCCCATTGCTCGCCTTCATGTTCAGCGCTTGACTGGCCTCTTCCATGTCCCGCGCAGGTTGCCTCTCTGCCCTTGTGGCTGCCGAAACCCTTGAGCCCCGGCTCTGGGCGGGAGCTGCAGAGACTGTCTTACTTGGGAGCCTTCTTTAGCTTCTCGGTGTTTGCCGAAGACGACGTAAGTACAGTGGCCATTTGCCCTCACTGCTCTTTTGCTCAGATTCCTTCCCGCTGTGCATTGTGTGCTGACTGTGTTCCTTCTCTGTCCAGATTAAGGTGGTTGAAAAATACTTCTCGGGGCCTGCCATTACCCTGGAGAACACACGTGTGGTCAGCCAGTCCCTGCAGCACTACTTGGAGCTGGGGCGGGTAGGTGTCGAGAAGATGCAAGCAGGGAATGGAAGAGGAGCTGTAGCTAGGGGCCCTTCCTTTCTGTGCACAGAAGCTGCCTGGTCCGTAAATTCTAGTAAAGTCAGTTTGAAGCCAAGTGTGGTAGTGCACACCTGTAATCCCAGCACTCAGGAGGCTGAGTCAGGAGGGTTGCCTGAGTTTGGGGCCAGCCTGAACTACATAGTGAGATTCTGTCTCAAAAAACCCAAAAAGTAAATAAAAAATTTAAGTCAGTTAAGCTTTAAAGGAGGAAAGCCTGCTATATATAAGGAACAGATGTCTTTTAAAAATTTTTGTTTCTTTTTGTTGTGCTGGAGACCCCCAGGCCAGCACTGTACCACTGGACTGCGGCCCAGCTTGCCAAGCCTTGAGTGCTGATCGCAGCTAACCTCCCACGTAGCCACCCCTTAGGGCTCTGCTCTCTGTACCCGGCACAGCCAGTTGAATCGTGCGGGTGACAGGAGCTGCGAATCGGCACACACCCCTTACAAACCCACTTATCCCAAAGGTAGATTCATGTCTTCAGTTCCGAACAGAGAAGCAAAGAACTCTGGCTTGGGTGACAAAGGGAATTCTGATCACAGAAAGGAAGTAATGAGGGGCGTTTTATTAAAACCGTGACTCCGCGCCTCCTCCGCTCCGCATGCGCTCTGCTGCTGGGTCTCTGGACACCGAGTGCGCATGCTGGTCCTCCGTCCCCCTGCAGTCGGCCTTTCCGGAAGGGACTGGAAGTGGGAGAGGGGACAGAGTGGGGGACGGGCCAGCTGCTCTTTAAATAGAGGGGGACAAAAGGAGTAGTGTTCAAAATGGGGTTAATTGTTCTCTTCCATTTAAAAATAACTGCAGCAAGAGCTCTTCAAGATTCTGCATAGTATTTTGTTAAACGGGGAGACCCGGGAGGCGGCCCTCAGCTACATGGCAGCTGTTGTCAACGCCAACATGAAGAAGGCGCAGATGCAGGTAGGGTTCCTGGACCCTGCTTTTGTCACCCGTTCCCCCAGGCGCTGCTCCAGGATGCGGGAACAGTCTTGACTGAGCCCAGCATTCTCAGGGTCAGTGAGTAGATGCAAGTGAAATCCATAAAGAAAATAAAGCAGAGGGAAGGACTTGGAGTAACTGTACAGGGCCAGAAGGGAGGTGCGGGATGATTTTTGATCTCGGAGCAGGAAGGTCTCTCTGAGGTGACATTTGCTCAGAGCCCTAATTGATAAAGAGCCAGCCCTGCAAGACTGAGAAAAAAGCTTTCTTCTAAATATGTGCAGTACCAAGGTACCAAGGTACCAAGGCGGAAGTGAACCAGCCTCGGTGTAAGCCCAACATACAGGTCTTTGTGTAAGCCGTGGCACACACCTTCCCAGTGCTTGGAAGGCTGAGGCAGGAGGATCACCACAAGTTTGAAGTCAGCCTGGGCTCCACTGTGAGTTCAAGGCCAGCCTAAACTACATGAGACCCTGTCTCAAAACAAATAAATGAAAAAGGACATCGTTCTTAGATTATTAATAAATAATATATTATATGACACTTACAGGCAAAAAAAAAATAATATATAGAGAAAGACATGGTGATTTCTAGTTGTGGTTCCACCATTTACTAAAAGTGGAACCATAGTTACAGAGTTGTGCCTCAGTTTCCCCATCTGCTAAATGGGGATAATAGTAACACCTAACCTGTGGCTTTACTATAAGTGAAGCTGTTGGGTTAGTGCCGAGCGCTTCCTCACCAGGTGCTGCCATTCTGTCATCGTTAGATCATTAGCAAGGCTGTGCTGAAGCTGTCAGCTATGTCACATGGTAACAGATAGGATTAGTTATTCTGATGTTCTGTTTATTTTTTGCAGTGCTGGGTGTCGAACCCAGGGCCTTGCAAACACTTTCCACCGAGCTATATCCCCAGCTCTTGTTCTGATGTTTTTGCAGGGAAATAAAGAAGAGAAAGGAAGCAACACTTCTTGTGTTTCTGCTTATTAATATGGAGGCTTCAGGGCAAATCACTTAAGTTCTCTAACCCTGCATTCCCTCCTCTGTAACATGTGCAGAGTGGATTACTGACCTTCAGCCTCCCCCTGAAAGTTCATCAAGTGAATGTATGACATTCTTCACAGCTGACAGATACTCGCTGTTAGACCTGCTGACCGAAGACAGTGGCGACAGCCTGTGTCTGCTCATTGACTTTAGGATGTGGTCGTGTTTGAGTGTCACTCTGCTTTCATGTTAAGTTGTGTGAAAATTTCTACTCAAATCATTATTCTGAATATTTTTTACACTTCACAGACAGATGATCGATTGGTATCTACAGATGGATTTATGCTGAATTTCCTCTGGGTACTGCAGCAGCTAAGTACAAAGATCAAGTTAGAAACGGTTGACCCCACGTATATATTCCACCCACGATGTCGGATCACTCTCCCCAGCGACGAGACGCGAGTGAACGCGACAATGGAGGATGTGAACGAGTGGCTGGCCGAGCTCTGTGAGTAACACGGTCATTGCTGGGTCGCACGTGACCATGGAGGGCCGCTGCCTCTCCCGAGGGTGGCGTTCCGAATCAGAGACACACAATAAAAACTACCCAGTGAAATATTATTGTTTGGATTCACCAAAACAAATAGGTACATAGAACACATCAATGGACATACACTGTTCTGAATTTTAATAAAAAGAATGGATTTTATGTATACTCACCAATTACAGTGCTTGTGACATATTTTATAGATTTTGATGAACAGATGGTTTGAAAATATGACTTCGAAAGGCGTGGTTATTCATTTTTCTTCTTAGGGATATAAAACATGATTTAAGTACAGACAGATCCCTATGTCGTTTGTTTCTTGAGAACCATGAAGTTACTCACTGAATAGGGTGAATCCGCACCCAGCTGTGGCGGCCTCATAGCCAGACGGGACCTGCTCGGCACAGAGCAGCCAGTGAACTAGAGGGCCGGCCTCTGGCTGGCGTTTCAGTGAACGTTGCTATAATCCTGGAGTCACATCTGTAGGCCTAGAAATTCTGACAGACTCCAAGGGTTTAAGATTTATTTAAAAAAAAAAAATAGAGGGCCGGTGAGATGGCTCAGCAGCTTAAGCGCCTGCCCGGCAAGCGCGAGGGCCCGAGTTCGACTCCCGGAAGCCACATACGAAAAAGGGGCCGGTGATATCGCTCAGCGGCACGGGCGCCTGCTGGCGCACGAGGTCCTGAGGTCGACCCCCCGGTACCCACAAAAAAAAAAAAAAAAAATAGAGAAAGAAGGAAAACCAAGTAGAGGATTTAACCCAGCTGTGAAGACAGAGAAATTTGTTATTTAGGGAAAGAAACATACCATTAGAGATAATATACATGTGTCTTAAAATGTAAACATACCTTTTATAGAGTAAGAAAAAAATGAATATATAAAATAAATAAAAGAAGCAGAAATACGTGTTGCGTGATTGATGAGGGCATGCTGTTCAGTACATAGAACTGTTACAAATACGTAAGGGCCAGACAGTCCCAACAACAAGCAGTTTGCTTTTGCATGGAAAAAATTAATCAATACTATGTATGTGACAGGAAATAAAGTTTACTTGGGTACAGGGGCCTTACTGTAGGAACTGTACAAATTGACAGAAATTCAAGTTATTATTACACATTTATAAATGAGTCAGAATCAAAATGATGGCATAGAACAGTGGTGGTGAACCTGTGGCGCGTGTGCCGGAGCGCTGGTATCATTGAACGCGCTGAAGGTTCGCCCTCACTAGCATAGAACGTAAGTTTGTGAAGAAATAGCTGGCATTAAATCAATTTATTTAATTCATCTTAAGTGGATTCTGGGGGTTCATAACAAAATTTATTGAAGGGGAAGGGAGGCTCCTTGAATGGGCACGAGTGCAGTTGGGTTTTTTGGGGAGGGGTTGTGTTTCTTTTTGTTTTGTCTTTTTTTTTTTTTTCTTTTATGTGGGTACCGGGAGTCGCCCTCAGGACCTCGCGCTTGCCAGGCAGGTGCTTATGCCGCTGAGCTATGTCACCGGCCCTTGTCTTATTTTTTGAGACGAGGTCTTGCTATGAAGTTTAGGCTGGTCTCGAACTCACAGTGATCCTACCACCCCAGCCTCCTGAGTGCTGGGATTATGGGCATGAGTCACCACGCCCAGCTGGTGGGTTGGTTTTTGAGGCTGAGTATCACTGTGTTCTCCCATGCTGGCCTGGAACTCCTGGGCCCAAGCAATGTCCCCGCTCATTGTCCGAGATAGGTGGGACCTCAGGCACATGCCACACACTTGGGTGGTCAGGAGGAATAACTTCTAATGTTCTTTAGCCAGTTAGGGTAACTGTGGTCAACTACAATTAATTGTGTATTTCAACATTGCTAGTGGAGAAGATTTTTGAATGTTCCTAACACAAAACAGGTGAATGCCTGAAATGATGAATATACTGGTTACCCTGGTCTGATCTTTGTACCTTGTATGCCTATATTGAAATAGATTACCACGCCCTATAAATAATACGATTATTTTCTGTCAGTTAAAAACAAAATTATTGGGGCTGGTGAGATGGCTCAGCGGCGTAAGCGCCTGCCTGGCAAGCGCGAGGGCCCGAGTTTGACTCCTGGAACCCACATACGGAAAAAGGGCCAGTGATATCGCTCAGCGGCACAGGTGCCTGCTGGCGCGTGAGATCCTGAGGTCAACCCCCGGTACCCACAAAAAAATAATAAAATAAAATAAAATAAAATAACAAAATTATGGGGCTGGTGAGATGGCTCAGTGGCATAAGTGCCTGCCTCGCAAGCACGACGTCCTGAGTTCGACTCCTGATACCCACATAAAAAGGAAAAAAGGGCCAGTGATATTGCTCAGTGGCATAAGTGCCTGCTGGCAAGCACGAGGTCCTGAGTTCGACCCCCGATACCCACATAAAAAAAAAACTATGTAATACTATTATTCTCAATAATTCCACTTTTTAGAGTGTATTTCCAAAGCTGGGGGGCAAGAAAGTAATTTTTTATATATAGCTTCTCCTATTCATGAGTCTGTTTTTCTTGTTTGTTTATTTTTTTGGGTACCGGAGATTGAACTCAGGACCTTGTGCTTGCCAGGCAGGCTCTGTGCTGCTGAGCTATATTCCTGACCCTGTTTTTGGTTTTTGAGATAGGGTCTTGTTATGTGGTCCAGGCTGGCCTTGAACTCAATATGTAGCCCAGTCTGAACTCAAACTCGCAGCGATCCTCCTGCCTCAGCCTCCCAGGTGTTGGGAGTGTAGACATGCTCCACCACGCCCAGCCTTAGGCTATTATTTATGATAGAAATTAGAAACAAAAGTGCAGGGAAATGGCTGTGGAATCAATAGCTTATTACTATAATTCCATTTTGAGAGCTAAGTAATAATTGTGTATTGAAAAATGGGAATGGTTTTATAAAATGGATCAGGACACATAGTAAAAGATTGCTGATGGACATCTACATAAATACTTAACCAGAAGGGACAGGAGAGGTGGTCATAGACGGAGCTCACAGGGATTCAGTTGCTTCCATGGCATCAGCTCAGTTTATCAGTTTACAAAGCTCTGATTTGAATTCCTTCTTCTGATGTTAGATAGCTAACTACCGGGGATTCCAGTGGTGGGAAGTGAAACTAATGCAGAACTCGAGTGTGATTTTCCCTGCAGGACTGAGCTTTTCCCCTGGTTGTGCCTCACAGTGGATTTCATGAGGGGGTCGTATTCTCTTCCCCAGATGGCGATCAGCCGCCCTTCTCGGAGCCCAAGTTCCCCACCGAGTGCTTCTTCCTCACGCTGCACGCGCACCACCTCTCCATCCTGCCCAGCTGCCGCCGCTACATCCGCAGGCTCCGCGCCATCCGGGAGCTCAACAGGTGGGTGCGGGCGGGCCTTAGGGTGCCCGTGTGGCGAGGGGCGCTGCCCGGCTCCGCCTCCACATCCGGCCTCTCAGCTGTCCAGGGTGCTTACCTGGTCGTGGTCCAGCAGTTCTGAACCCTCTCTGGCCCTCTCTACTGACCTCATTAGCTTTTTCCTTTGGGTTTGGTATTACTGGACTGGGAAGATTTTTTTTTTTTCCTTTTTGGCTGTACTGAGAGCGTGAACCCAGGGACATTCTACCACTGAGTTCCATTCGCAGCCATTTTTGATTTTTTTTGTGGGGGGAAATCAGGAATCAAACTTAGGACCTCGCACTTGCCAGGCAGGCACCATGCTGCTGAGCTATATCCCCGGCCCGATTTTTTGATGTTTTGATTTTTTTTTTTTTTTTGAGATAGAGTCCGTGTTCCCCAGGGGGCACTCAAACTTGTGATCCTCCCGCCTCAGCTTCCCGGAGTGCTGGAATTCCATTCATGTGCCACTGTTTGGCTTCGGGTGGCACTTTAAGAGTCCCCCGACTTCTAAGCATACCCCTCTCTGTCTCGACTGTGAAACAGTAATTGTGTTTTCCCCTGATTAAGGTAATTTATTCGTGCCAGCTGGTGATTCCTCTTCGGATCTGTTGGCCTGTGGCCTGCAGAGTCCAGAGGGCAGGTAGCAGACTTGGTTCCCCAGCGATCCGAACCAGTTTCTTAATCCAAGCATTTCTTCCTGTGCACTGGCACTTCCGGCCAAATGGAAGTCCTAGGAGTGTGGAAGCAAACATTTTTTGAACGTTTGGGCAATAATAGAGAAGCCACTTTCATTCTTCGGTTTGTCTGGCTGTTGGAGAAACTGTGTCGTATTTACACAGCTAAAATCACTTATTATAATATTTACTCCATAGATTCTTTCAGGGGTTTTTGTCTAAATACAATCATGTTGTCTGTAAAGGATGACTGGCTTTTTTTTTTTTCTTCTTTTTCTTTTCTCCACTCTGACACTTTTATGCTTGAGCTTACTGGTCTTAATTTCTGGTAAGATGTCGAATAGAAATACAGAGAATATTGTACCCCCTTTATCCCTGGGATATATGCCAAGACTCCCAGGTGATTCCTAAAGCCCTGGATACTACCCGGCCCTGTGCATACCACAAGTTTTCCTGCATGTGGATACCTACAGTAAAGTGTAATTGTAGGCAGGTGGTGCTCACCAGAATCCCAGCACTTGGGGGGGGCACCTGGGCTACATAGCAGGTCCCTGTCTCAAAAACACCAGATAAATACATTTAAATTAGAAGTTAGGGGCCAGGGCTCAGCGGCACAGCACCTGCCTGGCAAGCGCAAGGTCATGAGTTTGATTCCCGGTGCCAAAAAAAAAAAAGAAAAAAAAGAAATTATAAGTTAGACACAGTAAGAAATTAACAATAGTAACAAAATAGGTCAGTTATACTGTTATCAAGAGATGTGAATGTGGTCTCTCTCTCAAAATGTCTTATCTGGGCCGGTGAGACGGCTCAGCGGCTTAAGCACCTGCCTTGCAAGCGCGAAGGCCCGAGTTCGACTCCCGGATCCCACATACGAAAAAGGGGCCGGTGATATCGCTCAGCGGCACGGGTGCCTGTTGGCGCGTGAGGTCCTGAGGTCGTCCCCCCGGTACCCCAAAAAAAAAAAAAATGTCTTATCTATCCTGACCGCAGTTGACCATGGGTAACCGAGACCATGGATAGGGACTACTTGTAACCTTTATGTTTGTCTCGTCCAGTGGGGGATGGAAAGCTTTTTTATATCCTCTGATGTCATATTAAGGAAATTCATATCTGGTGAGGAGGTTAGACTTTTTTTTTTTTATATGGTTGAATTACATCAGTTGGTTTTCTGCTATTAAACCCATTTTTCATTCCTGAAATAAACTCAATTTTTATATTGTTTTTATATCTCATTGGATATTCAATTTGCTAATATCCTTTTAGGATTTTTGAGTCTGTTCAAAAGAAAGACTGGCCTATAATTTTCATTTCTTTCCAAGTTCTCCTTAGATTTTGCCTCATAGAAGGAACTGGGGAGTGTTCCTTTTTAAAATATTCTCCAGAAGAGTTCATTGTACTGTGTATTAATTATGTTATTTCTTTAATTTAATGACTCAATTCAGTGGTAAAACTGTCAGGGTTTAGGTTTTCCAATAAGAGAATATTTTAGTTATAGATTTTAGTTAATAGATAATTTTGATTTTCATTTCTTTTTTGTTAGTTTTCCCATTATATATGTGGTTTCAAATTTTTGAGGCATAAAGTTGTTCATAATGTCTTTTTTATCACTTTAATGAGTGTAGGGTCTTTAATGTTTACTTCTGATTTCTTTTCACTTTAAATATCTTTTTTGTTGCTTCTTCGGTTGCCTCTTGAAGGGACTCCTTAAACCACTCCTTTTCAACCCTTTCTTATATATGCATCATCCCTCCTTTTTGGCATGTCATATCTTATTCAGGTCAAAATATTTTTATTTGTTTGTTCTTTGAGACAGGGTCTTGCGGTGTAGTTCAGGCTGGCTTTGAACTCACTGTGTAGCCCAAGCCTCAGCCTTCCGAGTGTAGTAGGATTACAGGCATGTACCACCATGCCCAGCAGGTCAAAATGTTTTCTAATTTTTGTTTTTTTTAACTTATGACTATTTAAGAAGATGCTGTTTAATGGTTGGGTGTGGTGGCGCATGCCTATAATCCCAGCGCTTGGGAGGCTGAGGCAGGAGGATCACTGTGAGTTCGAGGTCAGCCTGTGCTACAAAGTGAATTCAAGGCCAGCCTGAACTGCATAGTGAGACCCTGTCTCAAAAAGACAAAAGAAAAAGAAAAAAAAAGGTTGTTTCAATTGCAGATTCTTGGGGCACTTGTCTGCTTCTTTTTTTTTTTTTTTTTTTGTGGATACCGGGGGTTGACCTCAGGACCTCGCGTGCCAGCAGGCGCCCGTGCCGCTGAGCGATATCACCGGCCCTTTTTTCATATGTGGGTTCCAGGAGTCGAACTCGAGCCCTCGCACTTACTAGGCAGGCACTTATGCCGCTGAGACATCTCACTGGCCCCGTGCTTCTTTTTTGTTACTGATTTCTAGCTAAACTGCATCATGGTCAGAGAATTTGCTGTGTGTATTTTGTGTCCTTCGAAGTTTATTGAGACTTGCCTGACATATACCTTCGTAGACCTGAAAAGAATGTGCTCTCTGTGTTTTGTGATTGCAGTGTCCAGCTGTGTCATTTGGGCCAAGTGTATTAACCTGTTTTTCAAGTTTTCCTTATCTCCACTGTTTTATCAGCTTATAAAGCTAGCGATCACAAGAGGCTTACACAAATTTCAAACTATGGTTTGCATTTGTGTCCTCGTTTTAGGGTGGCCGGCCCAGCTAAGATCCTGTTACCTCCCCATCTCCCTGGCCAGCCCAACCGAGGGTCACCATCTGCCACCTGCACTCCCAGCACAGATGGGACAGCACTGCTGTGCTTTGCAGAGACAGTGTGTGCCCCACACCTGTGTGTCTGTCAGCACTGATACCACAGGTGTCGCCTAGGACAGGCCGAGCGTGTGCTGTGCGATTGGGAGGCAGGTTTTCTTTTTTTTTTTTTTGTGGGTACCGGGGGGACGACCTCAGGACCTCGCGCGCCAGCAGGCACCCGTGCCGCTGAGCGATATCACCGGCCCCTTTTTCCTATGTGGGTTCCGGGAGTCGAACTCGGGCCTTCGCGCTTGCAAGGCAGGCGCTTACGCCGCTGAGCCGTCTCACCGGCCCGGGAGTCAGGTTTTCTGAGCAGATCGCACATAAGTCTACACTCCTATTCCAAGCTCCTGAAGTTTTCAGTTCCTTCCTGTGTGTCCTATCAAAGCGTAACTTAACTCCTTTCAGCCCAGGTGACCATCAGGTCCAAGTTTCAGGTGGCTTGCTGGGCATAGTCAGAACCCTTTACAAGTCTTAGGATAATAGCGAATCCAGAGCCTCGGGCAGGTGGGATCCGGCAGTCAGGGGAGCCCAACAGAGCAGCATGGTAGCACTTTCCCCTCTGCCCTGAGAAGCCTCCTAGAATCTGTCCCCACTGGAACCCGACACGGATGTTCACATGTCTCACAGAGCACAGGTGGCGGGTGGGATAACTGCACCCCAATGGCGCTCACATCCTAGTTCCCGGATCCTGTGATGATGTCACCATAGGCACTTGAGGGACTTTCCAGGTGTGGTTGCGGTGATGGGGCAATTATCCTAGGTCATCTGGGCGGCCCCAGTGCCATCACAGGGCTTTTTGTAAGGAAGCAGGAGCCTGAGTGATTTGTGGTCCTAAGCCCAGGGATGCAAGGCACCCTGGAAGCTGGAAAAGGTAAAGAAGCATCTTCTACCCCCATCGCCTCCAGAGGCATTCATCTCTGCTGACCTGAGATTTGTGACACTGGGAATTGAACCCAGGGCCCTCACACTGAGCTATGTCCCCAGCTCTTTTTCTTTTTTTGTTAATTATTAACTATGATTATTTTGAATTTTGAGACATAGTCTCACTGTGTTGCCTATGTTGTGCTCAAACCTGGATTCTCCTGCCTCAGTCTTCCACGATGCCAGGGTTATAGGCCTCCACCGCCGGTTCTGGCTTCATTTTAGACTTCTGCCCACAAGAGTGCTAAGACAGTCGTTGTGTTGCTTCTTGTAACTTGTGACAGCAGCCACAGAAGACTAATACAACATACTAGCAAATCCGGCTACTTGTTCCCTTCAAGTGGCTGCCTCTGTAACTCGTCCTCAGGGCCGCCCTTGATCTGGCTGGTTGTGGTCCTGGGGGCAGCGGAGGGCGATGGGGTTGACCCTAAGGGAGATTGGTGTCACCCTGCACAGTGACCACCTCAGCTGAGATCATTTCAGCAGCAAGGTGGGCTCAGGAGATTTAGGGTTTTGAGCACTCAGAGCCATCACATTTCCCAGGCTCCTTCAGTTGAACTCCCAGTCACCCTGTTTCTGTGCCAACTTTCAGTTAGGAGACCCAGGAAGCCTGTGAATTTCACCTGTGTCATATTTGGGAATTTGTAGGCCTCGACTCTGCTTCTTTACAGTAGGCTTAGAAACTCCCTGGTTCATCGACTTTTCTAGGAGGTAAGAATTGGAAACCTTGAACCTGTCATTTTCTTGTTCTAAGCTTTCCAGCGTAGTTAGAATTAGCCACTCTGTCTCTGTCTCTCTTTTTTTTTTTTTTTTTTTTTTTTTTTGAGACAGGGTCTCACTCTGTGATTCAGGCTGGAGTTGAACTTACTAGGTAGCCCAGGCTGGCCTCAAACTCATAGCGATCCTCCTGCCTCAGCCTCCTGAGTGCTGGGATTACAAGCATGGGCCACCACACCTAGGTGAAGCCGTCTCTTTATCCCAGGCAAGTCCATGCAGAGCCCTGGACTACCAGGGTTCCATCTCCTCTGATAACTGAGTCTTCACCACTTTCAATCCAGCCTTGTTACAGACCTGGTTCCAGAAGCCCATTTTTCTCAGGCCTCTTACCTATCATCTCGTCAGGTACCGCAGGTCATTGTATTAGAGTCCTGCGGGTCTGCAGCAAATCACCGCCACCTCAGTGACTTAGGGGCCGGGTGTGGCTCAGCAGTAGAGCACTTGCTTTGCATGTGCAAGGCCCTGGGTTCCATTCCTACTACAAAAATAAGCAAAAATAAAAAAGCCTTAGTGACTTAAAGCAGCACACACTATCATCTTGCAGTTGTGGCGCTCAGAAGTCCTGAATCACTGCTGCAACCCTCTCAGAGGCGCTGCAGGGAGAATGGGTCTCTTCGCTTGCTTGGCTTGCGGCCCCCTCGCACTGTGTTAAAGCCAGCAGCATCACATCTCCAAAACTCCTCTCTCTGACCTCCGCTTCTGTCGTCACCTCGCCTTCTCTCCGGAGGAGCTGTGTGATGACACTGAGCACCCAAATCTAGGATAGTCTCCCCATATCAACATTTATGCCCTTTGTCAACATACCAAGTCCCTTGGTCTCAATCCCCAGGTTCCATCCAGCAACTGAGATGTGATATCATTAAAGAGCAATTAGTCCATCTACCACATTCACATGTCAGTTAGGGACCAAAGAATCCAATTACATGGGCTAATCAGAAAGGGGGTGATCATTAAAGGGCAATGTTAGGGGTGCTGAATCATTGGAATGGCCGGGAAAAGAGACTCGTAGAGATATTTTGAAGCTGCTTCAGGCCTGAGCCTAACTGTGGAGCCTCTGCCACAGCCAGGACCCCTCTGCCACTGTGCACCCAGAAAAATGATGTGACCGGCTCATTGCTCTGCCTCATTGGTGGCAGCTAGGTTGTGCAGAAAGGTGGTACACCTTCTGGGGAGGGTAGTGTTCAGAGATTCAGCAACCTCTAATTTTCTACACAGTCACGAGAGAAGGGGGGTGGAGCGGTGTTAAGGAGCCAGTCTTTAAAATATGCGGCATATTAGGTGACAGGGGAAGGACATTTCCTCACTGACAGGTGACATTTGATCACATCCCTGGAGCAAGCGAAGGAACAAGCCATGGAGATAATCTCAGCAAAGAACAATTGGAAAGACAAGAGTCTGTGCCATTAATACCATGGCCTTTTGCTGTGATAACTGCGTAGGCATAGTAATCTGAATTTTCATGAGACTTCCTTTTCCTCTCCCAGGAAAATAAGGGAACAGTGTACTTCTGAAAAAGACAATTATATTTCATCATATCCAACATTAACAATTTTAAGACACATCATTAGTTTAGGAACCAGTAAGAAAGAAAAATGCTATCAATTAAATCATAACTTGCCTTTGATTGTAAGATGTCCTTTGATTTTGAAGATATATGTGAAAATAGTTATGTCTGAGAGTCAGTGAAATGGTCGAAATGAACAGATAAGATGCAGCAGGGTGTTTTCTTTCATTTAACTGTTAGTCTTTGATTTCAGAACTGTGGAAGATTTGAAAAATAATGAAAGTCAGTGGAAAGATTCCCCGCTGGCAACCAGACACCGTGAGATGCTGAAGCGCTGTAAAACTCAGCTTAAGGTTTGTACAGCTAGTTGGAATCATTATGGACTGGCCTCATAGCAGTAATTTTTCTTCCAGCATATGTGCCTGGAGTGAGCAGTTTAGTATCTTGATTTTTTTTCTTCATTTTACCTTTCCCTCAAGATAAAACAGGACATGTTAAAACTTGATACCTCGCATGCATCTGTATATAAGTATTTAAAATCTCAGCACAGAGTCTGCACATGCTTATGCAGTGACAGCATGGGTTCTTCATGAGTTTTCTCACTCGGTTTCATGTCTCCCCCTTTGGCCTACCTTGTGCAAGACCCACTGCCCTCTGACCCCCAGCCCACTACACACACATGCTCTGGACATCTGGCCCCGCAGCCCCACGATACCTGCCAAGATGGATCTGTAATAACAGCAAGCTCTCTTGCCCCATTCTTCATTTTTAATTGAAAACGATCCATCCTGCAAACTTAATGATAGCTGGAAGTATTCCTACTTGGGAGACTCAGCTAAGAACAGACACTGGCTGACCTTGCACAAGGAAAACACTTCGCATATATTTATGTTTAAATGACAGTGCTGAAGGTTAGCTGGTCATGCTTCCTGTTGACTAGTAGTGTGACCTGGGGAAACTACCTGTCTCACTTGTACAGGTTAAGACTACAGTTTTGCATTTGCTAATGGAGTAGACACTTGAAGGTGCAAAATAAACCGGGGGCCCGGAGTCCCCTACACATTGCACAGATGTGTTCCGGGGTCTCTGAACTGTCACATTTCCATGTCCACGTGTGCGTGCATGTATGTTTCGTTCTCGGGCAGCCCTCCGAGGTACGGAGCATCCTTGGCGGACAGGCCTTTTGTCTGTCTGAGGGCAGCTCTAGTGGTGGTGCTAGAATTTGGATGCGGATTTGTCTGGCTTTTTTCCACTAACCGTCCTGACACCCAGAGGGCCTCCCTGGCAATCCTACCCTCAACCAAGTTGTTGAAATGTGACTGTAACGACTAACCTTGAGCACTAACTGTGTGCTAGACTTCGTGCTCAGTGGTTTGCATGGCGTACCTTTTGTTTTTCTCAGGGAAGAGAGAGATCTTGACACAGCCAGCATCCTGTAGCCAGTTAGAGAGAAGGTTCTAGAAGCTCTAGCACTAGACTTCCCGTCTCCTGGCCCCTTTCCCTGCCCAGTCACGCTTCGGGGCCTCAGCTCCTGACTAATCTATGGGTGGGGGCACACCTACTTCCACAGAAACTGGTACGGTGCAAGGCCTGTGCTGACGCTGGCTTACTTGACGAGAGCTTCCTGAGAAGATGTCTGAATTTTTATGGCCTTCTCATTCAGCTGCTGCTCCGCATCCTGGACCCTGCATATCCCGAGTGAGTGTGCTCTTTCCTCTTCGCCGCGTCTCTATTGTCTGGGCTGTGTTGTCGTGGTCGTTCTTCGGAGTCAGTAACTAAAGCTGAAACCATAACTTCCTCGAGGAGGGCTCACTTTCCAGATTGTGTTGGTAGAGCCTGTGAAATGAGTCTGTCAGTATACTTCCCTTGTGATTAGTTACCATCATAGGAAAATGCTAACGCCTACTTTTTTTTTTTTTTTTCAAATGTGGGTACCGGGAGTCGAACTCAGGACCTTGCACTTGCCAGGCAGGCGCTTATGCTGCTGAGCTATATCGCCAGCCCCAATGCCTATTTTTTTACGCTTCAACATAGCATTTTTTTAAAATGTCTTATAAAATTTTGGATGGAAAGGGAAATCTATAAATGGGAAGCTAAACACTGGAGACAACAGGATATGAGGCCCTCCTAGGCCCTGGGTCCAGCATAGTGCCCAGCAAATTCTGAGTGAGCTAAGGACACTCAGTCATTGGTCGTCAACTGGACATTTCCAGGCAGCCAATTTTGTTTCATTTATTTTCTGGTTATTAGGAAGTCTATGGGCTGGGTGTGATAGTGCACACCTGTGATCCCAGCACTTGGTAGGCTGAGGCAGGAGGATCACCAAAAGTTCGAGGTCAGTCTGGCTCCATAGTAAGTTCAAGGCCAGCCTGACCTATGTATCGAAACCCTGCCTCAAAAAAAAACAACAACAAAAGGAAGTCTGTGGGTCACCATGATTGACGAGATCAGCCTAAACCCTGTGCAGGAATGAAAAATGTATGTGTTGGCCCTAATAGTTTGAGTCACACAAAATGACCAAATATAATCTTTAATTTCCTCCCCACTTTATTTATTACGTTAACTTCAATAAGAAATCAAGACGAAATAAAGCATTTTACACACACCCTAGCACACCCACTGTCTGCATTATTCTCTTTGTTTCTGGTTGTGGTTCCTTTGCCTGTATACTTTTTATATAGTTGTATGATAGCATGAGCAGTGGTTTTTTTATTTAATGGCAGCATGATATTCCTTGTAGTTTGATATGTCATGATTTCCTCTTGTAAATTGTGCTTTTTTTTCTCTTTGACAGCGTAACACTGCCTTTAAGTTCAGATGTCCCCAAGGTATTTGCAGCATTGCCGGAGTTTTATGTAGAAGATGTTGCTGAATTTTTATTTTTTATTGTACAGTAAGTACCTCTGATGTATACATTTTGTTTTTTGTCTTTTTGAGACAGGGTTTCACTATGCAGTTCAGGCTGGTCTTGAACTCACTTTGTACCCCAGGCTGGCCTCTCTAACTCCAAGTGATCCTCCTGCCTCAGCCTCCTGAGTGCTGGGATTACAGGTGTGCGCCACCATGCCCGGCTCTGACCTATGCTTTAATGTATTTTTGTACAGCAAGTGTACATGCTGTGAGGAGCTGTATCGCAAAGCTGCATTTGATATTATTACTGTCTTTAACCCAGTGCTGCCCAGAGCCTGGAGAAGACAACCTGCCCATGGCCCCAGGCCCCATCCAACAGTACCTCGGGGTAGAGCAGGATGCACGTGCAGATCCTGGCATATCCTGTGAAGGTCAAGTTGAATTTCTGACAGTTGAGTATGTGTCTGAGAAACAGAAGGAGCACACGTTTTATAAACACCCCATCACCAGGTGTGGTGGTGCACGCCTACGATCCCAGCATTTGGAAAGCTGAGGCAGGAGGATCGCTGCGAGTTCAAGGCCAGCCTGGGCAACATAGTCAGTCCAGCCCAGCCTGAACTACATAGCGAGACCCTGTCTCAAATAAATAAATAAATAAATACTCCAAGCAAACACCCAAGAGCCAGAAATACCCATGTCTATATTTTGTACCAAAATTTGGCTCTATCGTAAACTTAGAGAAAGCATTCATAGAAATGGTTTGACCTTATAACTGATACTTGAGACTTTTTTGCCCCAGTTTTTCAGATTCTTACTTGGTTTCTAAAACTCACATTTCAAGGACCGAAGGTATAGCTCAGTAAATGTTAGAACACTCGCCTAACGTGCAAGAGGACCTCAGTTTGATCCCAGCACCACAAAGCAAAACAATTTCATATTGTACTTCTAAAACATGTTAGGCTGGAAGAACTCAACATGTGATTCCTCATCACTGTGATAGCATCGTTTAGTCGAAATGGCTGGCGAAGACAATGATATGTGAAGTCTGTTTTCAAAAGTAAAAGTGGTATAAGTTCATGGTCACAAAATACAAATTGTGAACGTTTTCTGACAAACAACAGGAAAGTACAAAGTTAGTACATTTTTAAATAAAAGCCAAAGTTAAATGGAGCGAATTGTGTTGCTGTTATAAAAGCCAGCATGAGCCCAAATCAGCAGTGAATGAGTGTTTTGAATGATGAGAAAACGCGAAGGGTGAAAGGGAATCCTGGTTTTTTTGTTGAATGAAAAACAGCCTTGGAATTGAAGCCACATAAGTTATGTCTAAAAAAAGTTATCCTGAACACAGTAACATAGCACCTATTTGAAAAGTTTCATTTCTTTTTTTTCTTTTTGTCTTTTTGAGACAGTTTCACTCTGAAGTTCAGGCTGGCCTCTGACTCACTTTGTAGCCCAGACTGACCTCAGATTGATGGAGATCCTCGTGCCTCAGCCTCCCGAGTGCTCAGATTACAGGCATGTGCCACCATACCCAGCTCATTCATTTTTTAAAATTAAAACAAACTTTTAAAAAATTAAGGCAACTTCATCAAAAACTTTTTAGGGCCGGTGAAATAGCTCAGTGGCATAAGCGCCTGCCTGGCAAGCGTGAGGTCCTGAGTTCAACTGCTGGTACCCACATACGAAAAAAGGGCGGGTGATAGCGCTTAGCGGCACGGGTGCCTGCTGGCACACGAGGTCCTGAGTTCGACCCCCAATACCCACAAAAAAAAAAAACAAAAAAAAACTTTTTTTAGACTTTTGGTAGTGGTGATCTTTTGTGAATTTTTTTGATTTAATCATAGCTTTCTCCCCCCTGAAACATAATAAGTTGATGTGGTACAGCCAATAAATGTATTTGGTTTTAAGTTTGCCTCCTTATGCTGGGTGTGGTGGTACACGCCTGTAATCCCAGCATTTAGGAGGCTGAGGCAGGAAGATCACTGCTACTTTGAGGCCAGCCTAGGCTACAGAGTGAGTTCAGGGCCAGCCTGGACTACATAGCGAGACCCTGTCTCACAAAACCAAAAATAAATAAATAAATAAATAAATAAGTAAAATAAAATAAAATCTGCCAGATCACAGTGTGCAGAGTCACCGAGCAAGTGAAAGGGAATTAAACGTCTTTGCTCTGGGACTGCTCGTCCTGGCCCCTCCCGCCTGTGACCCCACCTGCACACCGTGGGATTTCTGAGCTTTCTCCCTTGCCCCTCTCGCCCCGTCCAGATACTCGCCGCAGGTGCTCTATGAGCCCTGTACTCAGGATATCGTGATGTTCCTCGTTGTGATGCTGTGCAACCAGAACTACATCCGGAATCCATACCTCGTGGCCAAACTCGTAGAAGTGATGTTTATGACCAACCCCGCTGTTCAGCCGCGAACCCAGAAGTTTTTTGAGATGATCGAGAACCACCCTCTGTCCACCAAATTGCTGGTACCGTCCCTGATGAAGTTCTACACAGGTGGGTTCCTGGGTGTGCTGTGTGGCTCGTCGCGTATTTACGCAGGTGAAGCCAGTGGGCGGCGACACTAACCTGATGTCCGCTCAGGAATGTGTCACCCACCACCCCAGAATGTGTGCTCTAGGTTATTTTTCCCCTAAGCCTCTGAAATATTGTGTTGCCTATCCTGCATGCCAATCTCCGATGATGTAGCAGGCTCACTTTGCTATCAGTACCCCAAGTGGGTGTTTTTATCTGAGTGAATTACCTGGTTTGTTTTCACTCTGAACTTACAGCATTACTTTTGTAACTGTCCCATAATTCCAAGTTTCCAAAGTGTGGGTAAAATAGGGAGCTTGTTAAAAATGCTTATTCTTGGCCAGGTATGGTGGCACACAACTGTAATACCAGCCTTTGGGAGGCTGAGGCAGGAGGACTGCTGCAAGTTTGAGGCCATCCTGGACTACATAGCAAGACTCTGCTTCAAAAAAAACAAAACCAGAAAAACCCCTGATTATTCTTGGACCCTACTGAAACCAGTGGAATCTATGTCTTTGCTCATTCATTAACTCGATATATTTATTTTTTGCTCCTTGTTGAAGATGACAGAGAGCATGTGAGGGCCTCCACAAACACAGCCTCCTCTTCTGGCCAAATCGTATTCAAATTTTCATTTTCAGTTTGGCTCGTGTATTATTACCCACGAGCCCTCTTCTAGCAGAGGCACAAAATTGCACGGGTGGAACAGTCTCCTACCCGATCGTGTACTTCTCAGGGAAGCTTGCGTGGTCGATCTGTCTTGTTTTCTGCCCAGCCTAGCACTTCCGGGGCTCTCAGCATGTGTCTTTGGCATTCACTAGCATCTCCTTGCCCTGCTCTTCCCGCAAGAAACGCCGGCACCAGGAGCTCAGCCCCTCGCTGTCCCTGCCGTGGCTGGTGTTTCCCGTCCCCGAGACTGGCTCCTGCTCGTCGGGGCGCGTGCTGCCGTCTCTCTCTGCTCCCAGGCTTCTGTGACTCTGTCTACTTGTTTTTCTCTTTGTCACTGTTATTTTAGGGCCTCTGATAAGTTTCTGTCCTTCCTCAGCCTGTCCTCTTACATCGCATGCCCTCAGATGTTCTGTTGACATCCATTCTGCAACAGTAGGTCAGAGCCCCTCCCGGGCGACAGTCCTCTTTCAAGTCTCAGCCATGTGAGGGCGAGCACAGGTCCTCCATGTACAAGTGGTGCCTTGCACATAGCAGGCTTGGGAGCTATTGATGCAATGCCTTTAAAATGACAAGATCCCACTTTGCACCCATCAAAGCCGGAAATACCCAGCGCTGACAGATTTGCAGAGAAATAAACAAACCTGCAGAAAAGTTATTTAATCTCTCCTGTAGCCAGTGTGCAGAATTAGTGCTATGAAACACAAAAATGTAAATTGGGATACCAAGAGACTTAAAAATATTTATGTCCTCACCAGATGCAATGGCACATGCTTAGAAAAATCACAGCCACTTGGGAGGCCGAGGCAAGAGGATGGCAAGTTCAAGGCCAGCCTGAACATCTTCGCAATACTCTGTCTCAAAATTATTTTATTTTATTTTATTTTATTTTATTTTATTTATTTTTTTGTGGGTACCGGGGGTCAACCTCAGGACCTCGCATGCCAGAAGGCGCCCGTGCCGCTGAGCAATATCACCGGCCCTTTTTTTGTATGTGGGTTCCGGGAGTCGAACTCAGGCCCTCGCACTTGCCAGGCAGGCGCGTATGCCGCTGAGCCATCTCACCGGCCCTCAAAATTATTATTATTATTATTTTTGTCTGTGTGTGTGTGTGAGTACCGGGGGTCAACCTCAGGACCTTGCGCGCCAGCAGGCGCCCGTGCCGCTGAGCGATATCACCGGCCCCTTTTTCGTATGTGGGCTCCGGGAGTCGAACTCGGGCCCTCGCACTTGCCGGGCAGGTGCTTAAGCCGCTGAACCATCTCACCGGCCCTCAAAATTATTTTAAAAAGAGCTGGAGATGTAAGTCAGAGGTACAGCGCAAGGTCCTGAGTTCAATTTCCGTTACAAAAAAAAAATTTATTTAAAAAATACCTGTTGTGATGGCGCTGCCTGTGATCCCAGCACTCTGGGAGGCTGAGGCAGGAGGATTGCAAGTTTGAGCCCAGCTTGGGCAACTTGGTGACTTCTCAAAGTAAAAAATACAAAAAAGAGCTGGGGATGTAACAGTGGTAGCGCACTGGCTTGCAGGCACTAAGCCCTGGTTCAGTCCCCAGTCCTGAGAGAAAAGTGACTTGTTATGTGCTTTTTATAGGTTAAGACCCAGTCAGGAAAACAGAAACATTCCAGGTGTTTAACAGGGACTTGAACATGAGGAACTGGTCAAATGAATGTCGAGGACTGGCTTGGGAAAAAAGGATCATTGGAGGGACAGAGTACAGGTGAAAGTAGCAGCCATCGTCTCCCTGGGCCAGGAACCAAGGGAAACGGGGTGATTAGAATGCGCTTGCACCAGGGAGGTCCAGGCAGAACCCCAGACCGGAGCTGCGAGGACGGACATGGGCCAGCTGGTTTGGGGTCTCTGGGGCCAGCCAAGGTTGCTAGTGTTGCGGTGCGAGACAGGGAGCTGGCTCTGCCGCCTGTGGCTGGGAGGAAGACCCTTTGTCAGCTGCGTCCCCATCTGTCCGACAGTTCTACAGCGCCCCCTTTGGTGACCCTAATAGGACCACAGCACAGTCCCAGCCCATGACTCACGGGCCAAGCATGAGGAGTGGGCTTGGCGCTGAGACACAACAGCTCAATAACCAGCCTGCCCTCTCACTTGTAGATTTAGTTTCCATTGTTTTGTCCTATAAATGTGTGTGCATATCTATGACAATATTTACTACAGCATTATTTTGAATACAGCGTAGTGAAAATATTTTTAAAAACCCTAATGTTTCTATTGTGGATAAATTAAATAAGTTATAGCTAATCCATACAGTGGGCCTCTATGAGCAATGAAAAATAATACATTGTTTATATTAAATGGTTAAGTAACAAAAAGTAAAGAAAATGCCACACTGTGGTGGTGCCACCTGTAATCTCAGCACTCTGGGAGGCTGAGGCAGGAAGATTGTGAGTTTAAACCCAGCCTGGGCAACTTAGCAAAACCCAGCCTCAAAATAAAAAGTGGAAAAAGGCGTGGGACGTAGCTCAGTGCAAAGGCCCTGGCTTCGATCTCCAGTATTGCCAAAAAAGAAAAGAAAAGACACATCATGAAGCAGTATTTTTGTAGTAAAAACAAACCAAGAAAAAAGTTAGTCGATTTAGCACCCACTGCCCTAGGCCTGTCCCTGTGGCTCCTGGGTAACGAGGCCTGTGTACGTGCACCTGGTGGTGTTCACCGCCTCTTTCCGGGGCTGGCGGGTGGGTATTGTTCTCTGTCCCCTTCACCATGCAGCCATGTGCCCTTCAGCCTGGACTGTGCCACCTCTGTGGTCAGAGACAGATGACAACCTTCCTAATAATAGCTGCACTCGTGGAATACTGACTGATCCCTCCACTTAGCCCCCACACGGCCCGAAGCCAGGCTCTATAAATACCTCCCTTCCCCAGCGAGGAAGCGGAGCTCAGAAAGGGCAAGGAGCTTGCTGAAAGTCAAGAGCGAGCAGGTGGCAGCAGAGCCAGCAGTTGCACTCCAGCACAGGTGCGCCTGCCCGCACTGCTTTCTTCTGCGGTGACCAGGGGTCCCCCAAGAGGCCCCTGCAGAGTGGGGGCTCCCACACACTCCCCTGAGAGACGGGCCACCCCTGTGAAGACCTGCCAAGGAGGAGCCAGCTGGAATGTATGTGACTGCCAGGCCCAAATCACAGTCCCCCGTACAAGATCAATGCGCGCACCATCTCCTCTTGGCCAGAGATAAGTGTTATGGCTTAGGAAATGCTGAGCCTCCAGATTTTGTTTCAAAAATAAAGTCAGGTTGAAAATAAGAGTACTCTACCTTGTAACCCAACACCATGATCCTTGAGGAAGAGCTCAGGACTAGGAGGTCACTGATGAAGCACGTTCGTGTCCAGGCCCTTGCCTGCCCCAGCGCTGATCTAAACAGTGCGACAGCCATAGAGTGGGTTCCATACTAGTTGAACAGATGTGGATGTCGCTCCTCCGCCAGGGTCACACAGGCCTGTGGGGAGACAGAGGCTGCACCGGGGGACAGCCATGGGTGAGGGGGACTCTGGGGAGAGGACTTAGGAGGGACTTCAGCCACCATGCGGTGGGCAAAGCGGACGGCGAGTGTAAAGGCCTTCAGGCCTGTGCAGCAAAGCGCATCAGGAAAGAATGTTGGGAGGTAAGGTCAGCAGAGGTCAGAGTTCACTCAAGGACTTGTGGAACTAGAGCTTCGGAGTTAGAACTTGGGCCGGTGTGATTTCAAGGGAGTTCTAGGAGGAAATTTTTGAAAACATTGGGAGAACTGTATATAAATTAATATAAGCTAATAGTTGTTTAGCTTTTGCTGCATTCATGGCAGGTGCACCATGCCAGCCCCGGTAGCCGTCTCTGGCAGGCTCCTCTTACACTGCCTCTCCACACTTTAGTTCACACTCATGCACACTAAAATGGCGTTTAGTTCATTTAAAGAAGGGTCGACCCAGCTGGGCATGGTGGCACACACCTGTAATCCCAGCACTCAGGAGGCTAAGGCAGGAGGATCACTGGAAGTTAGAGGCAGCCTGGGCTACAAAGTGAGTTCATGGGCAGCCTGAACTACAGAGTGAGACCCCATCTCAAAAAGACGCAAAAAAAAAAAAAAAAAAAAAGTCGACTCAGTATACACCAACATATTCAGATCTTAGCAGGATAGCTATTAATCATCTGATTCTTTATCTTTTGTTTGTTTGTTTGTTTGTTTGTTTTTTGAGATAGGGTCTTACTATGTAGTTCAGGCTGGCCTTAAACTTGAACTCACTGTGTAGCCCAGGCTGGCCTTGAATGCAGCGATCCTCCTGCCTCAGCCTCCCAAGTGCTGGGGTTACAGATGTGCACCACCACATACAGTTGAAAAATAGTACTTGGCTTAGTATCCATGAGAATCAGTCTTGGAATATGCTTGCTTGTATTTTCTTGAGTAGAATTGGCAGGTCACAGGGACAGGCACGTTGATGGCCTTGCTGCATCTTGTTAAGTTGACCTTGGACTGTGTTGCCGTCCATTCCCGCCACCGTGGCAGTGTGCCTGTTTCCCCAAGTCCTCACCACTGTACAGTGCTATAATATATAAAAATACAATATATATAACTATATATAACAAATATATATATTTATTTATCATGAACTCTGGAATTTCTCATGCTTAAACTGTTTTCCATTTGCATAATCAAATTTGATTTTCATTCCATTTTAGTAAGTACAGGGATGTTGATGATTGCTAAATGAGCCATAGGTACGGGGGGGATTCACTGTGCTCATCTGTACTTCAGGACATCTTGAAAGTGTGCATGGGCCGGTGAGATGGCTCAGCGGCATAAGCGCCTGCCTGGCAAGCGCGAGGTCCTGAGTTCAACTCCCGGTACCCACATAGGAAAAAAGGGCCAGTGATATCGCTCAGCGGCACGGGTGCCTGCTAGCATGTGAGGTCCTGAGTTCAACCCCTGGTACCCACACACACAAAAAAAGTGTGCATGATACACAAAAGTCTTTAGGGCACTAGACATTCTGACTAGGTCTGTATGCTTCAGTGAAATCACCGCAGCTCTCTTCCTGCGCAGGGTGTGCATCTGAAGTGCTCACGCCCGACAGGGAGGTCAGCTTCCGGTCCCCGCGAGTTGATGCTATTCTAGTGCCAACAATTTCCCAGCCTCTTCCTTTTGGTGTTGGATCTTTGCCAGACCTTTCCTGTGAAACATTTTTGTCTTTAAAACCAGCTCATCATTTCTCTCCTGCCTCCTTTCTTTGCAAGAGAGAGGTGAGATTTTACCGGATCTCTGGTATTGCAGACACATATTCCCTCAGTGTCACTGGCGTGGTAATAACTGCCTGTCCCTTAGTCTCTTTGTCTTTCTTCCTTAGACGTTGAGCATACCGGAGCCACCAGTGAGTTCTACGACAAGTTCACCATTCGCTACCACATCAGCACCATCTTTAAAAGCCTTTGGCAAAATATAGCTCACCATGGCACCTTCATGGAGGAGTTCAAGTGAGTGGTGGGCCCTGCTGTCTGTCACAGCTTGCTCTCTCGCAAATCTCAGGTGGGGTGCGGCTTCAAAACCTCCCCAGCCGGGTTCCCCATTTCCTGTCTTCGTGGTCTCGGTCTCCTGCAAGTTTACTACAAGGTATTACAAAATCGTGGCAGGGCTCTCGAAATGTCTGCACCTGCACGAGACGGCTGAGCTCTAGATTTGCCTATAGACTTTGAAGGTGGGTTACACACAGATTCTGAAAATACGTGTGTGTCAAGTGTTTCTCGGGGGTCTCTGATTACACTCTGAAGTGTTGTCGTCAGAAGGGCTGAAATGAGAGCTTACTGTGCTCTCGAGAATTAAACTTCGGGTTAGAAACGGAGTTAGATGGAGAGCGGTTAGGACAGGGTTGCCATCTGGGCTATCACTGTGTGCAGCCAGCCTCTCAGCCTTGGTTAAGGACTTCCCATAGGCCTAGCTGAGATTTCAGTGACTCTTCATGCCTGCACAGTAGTGCTCCCATCTGCATTATCTACCTGTCAGTGCTTCAAAAGGAAAGATGGAGAAAATGTGGAACTCCTGAGTTATTCTTCAGAAGAAATTTCATCCCATCGACTTGGATCTTTTGTGTCCCTTGTAGGCCTTGGTAGAATCTTGAGGCCACGCGTTGCCTCTGTACCAGTCAGTACTGTCTGAATCACTGGTGGAATACCCATTTGCTAGCTAGCTTCCCGCAGTGTAAACCACAATCGTTTCCATTTCTATGACCTTCTCTTAGGCCCAGGGTTGCGTTCCACCAAAAGCGTGAGTGCAAAGAGCGAGCAGACCCGCAGCCTGAGCTGCACAGTGCCCCTTGCCCCGGGACTCCTGGCGTCCTGGCCCAGGCCTCTCGCCCTTGTTCACAGAGACCTCTTTGCCTGGCCTGGGCTTCCTTCCCCGATTCCACAGTCGTGGGTCCAGAAGCAGAGCTTCTTTTTTTTCCACCAGTCTGATAGCTTCAGGGTCCACCAGGCAGCCCGAGGGGTTTCAGTCCAGCAGATCCCTTCATTATAACAGTCTGCAGAATGCTACCTTAGACGGAAGCTTCAGACTCTGCAAAATGAGTTCATATCTTCCTCTCTCAGTATTAAAGGTTCGGGCCAGTGAGATGGCTCAGCGGCATACGCCCCTGCCTGGCAAGCGCGAGGGCCCGAGTTCGACTCCCGGAACTCACATACGAAAAAAGGGCCAGTGATATCGCTTAGCGGCACGGGCGCCTGCTGGCGTGCGAGGTCCTGAGGTCGACCCCCGGTACCCACAAAAAAAAAAAAAAAAAAAAAAAAAAAAAAAATATATATATATATATATATATATATATATTTATAAAAGGTTCCAGTTTTCCCGTAGTGCTGTCGTTGTGCGGAGTGACTTCAGTACTTCTCTTGTCTGCTAATCTGGGGGATTTTTTGTGCTTTCCTTGTTTCATGGTGCGTGTAGGCGTGTTTCCTTTTCAACCTGGAAGAGCGTCTCTGCTTAGAAACACTGAGGGAACGAGCCGGGGTGTGCTGGGAAATCCGCTCTCCAGAGGGAACAATGTCCATGGTGTGAGTGTGGCCCCGTTGCCAATTTAAGTTGCTCACGGACTCATGGACTCTGCAGTGTTTAGCAGTTGCTTGCTTTGAGCCACATGGGGGCTCCAGCACACCGCTAGAACGAGCCCTGAACCTCCACAGGGCCTGGGGTCCGCCAGCCTGGCAGCCCTGGGGGGCGTGGACGGATCCGGGGAAGGCTCCCTTTCCCTGGGACCTGCTGGGCGTGTGACCAGCGCCACCTCTTGCCTTTGCAGTTCTGGGAAGCAGTTCGTTCGCTATATAAACATGTTGATAAACGACACAACGTTCTTGCTCGATGAAAGCCTGGAGTCGCTGAAGCGGATCCACGAGGTGCAAGAAGAGATGAAGAACAAAGAACAGTGGGACCAGTTGCCTCGGGTGAGGACGGGTTCAGGGGTCTACAGAGCTCTGCAGGGACACGGGTGGAGGTCTGGCTCGGGGCCGCATCTGCAGGTCTATCTGGTGGCCCTGGGGCTTACTGTGCTGAATTTTCCTACCTGTGGGCCTCGGTAAAATGAAATCCCAGGTCTGAAATAGGAGAAACTGCTTTTTTGATGTTAGGGACTGAACCCACGGCCCTATGCATGCTGGGCTGGTGCGTGTGCTGCCGTGGAGCTGCCTCCCGGCCAGGAGTCAGCCATTTATCTGAAGCTAAGCAGTGAATTGAGTAGCCTTTCAAAATGCATCCTGAAAACCCTCTCTGCCTTTTTAATTTTAAAGGGCTTTTTTAGAGAAGAGCTTTTTTTTTTTTTTTTTTTTTTTTAAAGAGAAGAAAAAACAAAACAAATCAAAAGAAGAACAAATTTTCAAAACAACATAATAGGAGGGTAACAATGGTTAATACATTACGTATTACTATCTTTAAGTTAGTTATTCAGGATACCAGACATTAGCATTCAATTGTCCAAACCTTATTGGCACAAACCTTACTCTTCAATGAACTAAGTAAAATTGGTAGTTTATCTATCTTAACCATCTTATATATATATATATACAATTTTTTTTCCCTTTCCCTTCTTTCTTTTCCCTATTCCAGTCTCTCTTTCCTTTTGACCAGTTTCTTTTTGATTCACCATGTCTATTGTACATTTTGGATCTTATTTACTCTTTCAGTTTCTCATACTAGAGAGACAATACGATGCTTACACATGTGCTTCTGGTTTATTTCACTTATGAGTATTTTCTCGAGTTGCATCCATTTACCTATAAAAGTCTCCAGTTTATCCTTCTTTATGGCTGAATAGTACTCCATTGTATAAAAATACCACATCTTTCTTATCCATTCCTCAGTTGATGGGCATTTGGGTTGTTTCCAAGATCTGGCTATTACAAATTGTGCTGCTATAAACATGGGTGCACATACATCGCTGTGGTACGATGTTTTTAATTCTTCTGGGAAGATGCCCAGAAGGGGAATAGCTGGGTCAAATGGGACCTCCAACCCTAGTTTTCTGAGGAATCTCCACACTGACTTCCACAGTGGTTGCACCAGTCGACACTCCCACCAACAGTGGAGAAGGGTTCCTTTTTCCCCACAGCCCCTCCAGCATTTGTTATTAGTTGATTTCTTTATAGTAGCCATTCTTTCTGGGGTGAGATGGTATCTCAGTGTTGTTTTAATTTGCATCTCTCGAATGACTAGTGATGTTGCACATTTTTTTGTATATTTATTTGCCATTAGTATTTCTTCATCTGAGAAATGTGTATTCATCTCAGACGCCCATTTTTGGAGTGGGTCTTTAAATTTGGGAGGTCTGATTTTTTTGAGTTCTTTATATGTTCTCGATAGTAATCCTTTGTCTGAGGAACAGCTGGCAAACATTTTTTCCCACATTGTGGGTTGTCTCTTCACTCTGTTGGTGGTTTCTCTTGCTGTGCAAAAGCTTTTTAATAAGATGAGATCCCAGTTATTGATTCTTTGGGATAGTTCCCGTGCGGTTGAGTTTTTATTCATAAAGTCTTTGCCTACACCAATGTCTCCAAGGGTTTTACCTATCCTACCTTCCAGCAGATTTAATGTTTCTGTTTTAATATTTAGATCTCTGATCCATTTTGAATTTAGTTTAGTGCATGGTGAAAGATATGGGTCTAGTTTTAATCTTCGGCATGTGTAGAGCCAGTTTTTCCAGCACCATTTATTAAAGAGGCTATCTTTCTTCCAGCGAATGTGTTTGGCACCTTTGTCAAAGATAAGGTGGCTTAGTATGTCTGGGGTTGTTTCAGCATCTTCTAATCTGTTCCATTGATCTTCAGGTCTGTTTTTTTGCCAGTACCACACTGTTTTTATCACAGTAGCTTTATAGTATAATTTCAAGTCAGGGATTGTGATGCCCCCTGCCTTGCGTTTGTTGCCCAGAATTGCCTTTGCTATTCTAGGTCTCTTCTGATTCCAAATGAATTTTAGGATTGTTTTTAGAGAAGAGCTTTTATTGTCCAGATATATTAAAGTTTGTGAAAGTGACTTGGAAATAAATCCCCAGACGTCTGTCTGCTAGATGAGACTGATCCGCTGCTGTACTCTTCCCTGGGCAGCTCTGAATCGCTCAGGTAGTGCGCTCAGGCGGGGTTTTCTCTTTCCATTGGTGTCGGATTTTATATTCAGTTATTAACAGACGAGAGGCCTGGTTTCCATGAAAACTTCATGCTGTGCTGGTGACAGTACGTCCCCTCCCTGACATGATGGCAGCCTTAGATGCTTCCTGGCTGCGTTACTGGGCCCTTGACAGCTTCATCGACAAAGTGGTTCTGAGTCAGAACTGCCTTCCAAAGGGGTTCTTACCCTGCTAGCACCCTCACAGCAAGGGCACAGTGCAAGTGCTAATGTTGTGGAGTCAAAAAGCATGATAGACGGGCATGATGGCACACGCCTGTAATCCCAGCACTCAAGAGGCTGAGGCAGGAGGATCACCATGAGTTCAAGGCCAATCTGGAATACTTAGTGAGTTCACGGCCAACCTGAACTACATAGAGAGACCCAGTCTCAAAAAAAAAAAAAAGCAAAAATTAAAACTTTTGAGGATCATAAATGTAGGCTATTGCAGTATGTTTAGGGAAGGTTTTCATTCTAGGTACTTCTGCAGCTTTCATAGGAATTTTACATCTTGCTCCACAGTGTGTACAGCACTATGAATTTAAACCTTACAGAGGGCTCTTCCCAGGGTCCGGAGGGCTGGGTGTCCCCTACACCCATGCCCACACACTCCTTGAGCCCCTCTGGTTGCATTGAGGTAGTGCAGCAGTCTTTTCTGGCACCGCGCAGGTACCCCTGGCATCCACACACACTGCCTCATTCGTTTCCAAGCACCCCCTCAGCTGTCTCGCTACCAGGCCGCAGAGCCCTCCCACAGCTCCCAGCTCCCCAGGGTTGAGACAGCCCCAGTACCCCAGCCTCCCGGGGTAGCGCTGAGACCTGCCAGGCTCCTCTCTTCTGCAGTCAGTAGATACCAATGGATCGGGCGGGGGAGTCGGGGGAGGCACAGTTGTAGTGCCACAGCTGTGGTGGCCGAGGTGACCTAGGCCTGAGAACTGGCACCGCCTCGATGCGGAAACCAGAGAGAACACCTGCCTGGCAGGAGCTCTGCGGGCGGGGAGGTGGGTGGGACGGTTGGCTCCGGTGTGCGGAGCCGGGTTTCCTTTGCCGTGAACCATTTCTATCCTACACGGTGTTAGGCTCCTGCCATTCTCTGGCCGAGGACTGTGCCAATCCTCCCTCTGGGGTAGCTGTGCGTCCTCGCCCCCTCCCTGTGCAGCGCCCATTTCCTGCCTCTCGGGAGCTTAGCGAAGACCAGCTTGTACTTAGATGCTGGACTCCAGGTCTCCTTCGTAGTCAGAGCTTAATAGCATTTGGGATGAGACATTAAACGACATCGATTTGTCCCTTAATGGATGCAGAAAGGTAAAGAGAGTCCCCGGCCGTTGCTATTTCAGACAGCGTTCTTCCTCCCACCTCCCAGCTGTTCCTGTCCTTGTCCCCAGCCTCTAAACCCGGGCGGCCTCCAGAGCTCAGCCCTCAGGCCTCTCCTCCTTCTCCAGCCTTGTTCCTAGGGTGCTAGTTGGAATTTTAAGCACAGTGGAGTTTTGGTGATCGTGAACTCTTCCTGGTGCCAAGACTGTCCCCTCCACTGCGGAATGTAGAGCCTCTCTGGCTCCTGCCCCTTTAACTCCGGGGACCCAACCTCCTACCTCAGTCATCAGTCATCACACAGCCAGAAACATACATAGCCCAAAGCCCCGGTTGAAAATCACTGCCGGGTGATAACTATCCCATGGCTTTAAATTTGTGTTTGTTGGTTTTTGTGGTACTGAGGATGGAACCGATGGCCTTTGCTATGAGCTAGCTGCATCCCCTTTTTTTTTGAGACGGGATCTTTCTAAATTGCCCAGGCTGGGCTTCCTGCCTCAGCTTCCCAGAATGTTGGGATTACAGGCGTGCACCACCACGCCTAGCCCTCAGCTGACCTGTATTTTAAGACTCCAGATATTTCTTCAGCTCATCTGGCCTGGCTGCAGATCCCATAACCAGTGCTGGTTGCTTTGCCACTGGGTGATCTGACAGCTGTACCGAAATGAACCCTTGCTGTTCTCCTCCAGCTCTGGCCTCTTGAGTGTGCCCATTTGCTCACGCTTAACACTGTGGCCTTGTCTTTATTCTCGTGACCCTCTCTGTGTGAGGGCTGCAAGGCTCTATCTTAACATAGAGGGCTGAGCTGCAGCTTCGTGGTAGAGCCCTTGCCTAGCATGCCTTGGGTTCCTTCCTAACACCATAAGCAAAGCAAAGCAAAAGCAAAGGAACACATGTTACATGTGTAATTTCCCCTTCCCACCACCCCCTAGCCCCCACCAAGTCTCGCCTGCATTGCTGGCGCAGCCCCATGCCATCTATAGCCCCCACCCCTGCCTGTCCCTGCCAAAGGGACACCATCAGACGGTCTCTTGGTGCCCTGTGTTCAGAGCCCTGCTGGGCTGCCCCTGCACTTGGGCAGTCAGCATGGGCCCCTCCAGGGTGGGCAGCACCTCTCCGCCCTTGTCCCCGAGTCCTCCCAGCCACCCTGCTTCCTTGCCTCGCCTGGAACATGTGAGGGCCTTGGCGTGCTGTCCCTCTACCTCGGCGCCATGTCCCCATTCTTTTCGGGCTGGTTCCCTCCCTCTGAAGCCCACTTACCGGTCATCTTTCAGAAAGGCCCACCCAGCCTCACCCCCTGCCCCGGCCTCCTTGTGCTTTCCCGTCACGGGCAGGCCTGCTGTGTGGTGTGCGCTAGGCTGCTCGCGCAGTCAGCACTGTCCCGCCCGTGGAATCCGAGCTCCCACCTGCAGGCAGCCAGGCCTACAGCATCATCTCTGTGGCCCGCAGGAGAGGGATGGCGAGGTCACAGGGAGGCCTGGTTCGTGGCCTCCCCGGAGCAGCCCTCCTCCCAGTGGGCTCATGCAGAACCAGGGCTCCTGGGCACCCCCAGCCCAGCTACGGACTCTCCGCTGGGCACCTGCTGACCTCTGAGCCGGCAGGTGCACACTCGGCTGTGCCAGTGGTTTCAGCTCTTTTTCTTCCTCAACTAAGAAAAGTCCTCTGGGTAGATGTGAAAACCGAAGCCCTCATTGTGCCACCAGATTTTACCCTGAGTCAGACATTCCTCATTGTCCCATCTCCCAGCCTGTGGCAGGACTGAGGGAGCAGGGCAGCCTGACGTTGTTGGAAGACGGAAGTCGAAAGCGCAGCCAGCACGGGGTTTGGCGTAGGGGCAGGGCAGAGGGTTCTCGTGCCACAGCACAGGGCATGGCAGAGTTTGAAATGGAGAGGATAAGTAAAAGTTGTTAGGAAGGGAGGTGAATTACCGTGTTACTTAGTTAAGTTAGAGTCACTTAGTTCATCCCTCACGGATGTCAGTTATCACTGAGAAAACTTACGCTTAAATAACAAGCCCAGGCTGGGCCAGAGCTCAGGGCTGGGTCCTGGCTTCCATCCGTAGCACCAAAGCAAAGGTACCGAGGCCACTTGACTTCAGGCTGAAGAGTTCTGACGCTGAAAGATGAAACCAGACTCTCGGGATGCTGGCTGGGCAGCCTGTCCTCTCGCTCACCAGTGTGCTGGCTTCGTGAGTCTTCCATGGTGTGACCTGGGCCTGGCCAGCTGATGCCCAGTGCCAGGCCTCACGTGGCACCTGTCCACTGTCTCCCAGGATCAGCAGCAGGCCCGGCAGTCTCAGCTGGCTCAGGATGAGCGCGTCTCCCGCTCGTACCTCGCCCTGGCGACAGAGACCGTGGACATGTTCCACATCCTCACCAAGCAGGTCCAGAAGCCGTTCCTCAGACCGGTGAGTGGAAGCTGCCAGGGTGCTTTTGTCCGCTGGGATCCACATTGAGGCCCTAGCACTTTTAATTTAACACAGTTGTGGCTTGGGTTTGTGTGTGTGTTTGGTTTTTTGGGTTTGTTTTGTTTTGTTTTGTTATACATGGTCTCACTATGTAGCTCAGGCTGGCTTAGAACTCACAGCAATCCCCCTGCCTCAGTCTCCCTAATGCTGGGGTTACAGGTGTGGCACCATGCATGGCTTAATGCAGTTTTGCAATCCTAGAAATACTAATATCACAGCAAAAAGTGAAATTTTATTACTGTGTTCCCACTTACACTAATTGATACAGTGCTCTGCAGATAGATGTCCGATGTCACCACATAGGCTACAAATAGTCACTTCCAGGACGACTTTGTTCACTTTCTGCTTAGACAGCACACAGTACATTGGATTTTTTGATATTGGAGTTGGGACTTATTTTTATCATTATTGATTCCTGTGTTTTATTTATAGGGAAAGTATAAGGTAACATGTATTATAGTATATTAAATAGGATGTTTGATAACATGTTAAATCTTTGGTTCTCTTAGATAGCTGTGTTAACATTCAGGAAGCCAAAGGTTGCCGCACCTGTAATCTCAGCACTCTGGAGGCTGAGGCAGGAGGATTTCAAGTTTGAGGCCAGCCTGGGCTACATGGCAAATTCAAGGCTAGCCTGGATTATATAGTGAGACCCTGTCTCAAAAGACCAAAAAAAAGAGACAAAACAAAACATAAATTTCAAGAAAAGCCTTTTGTGGTGTTTGTAGGTATGCTGTCTGTCTGCTGCACGCCATTAAGTATGAGAATGTTCAGCTGTGAAACTGAGTAAAGGAAAGTTGGAATCCGATGCTGGCCATCTTTAGCTTGTGCTGAAGGGATCTTTTGAAGATTAGACCAGCCGATTCCTGGTCCTCCCCTACAAAGGGACCTGCTGGTCCCTGTCACTGTTCTCAGCAGCACGAATGGGGACGTTTTCCTGTGCTTTCCTAGGAACTCGGACCCCGCTTGGCTGCGATGCTGAACTTCAACCTTCAGCAGCTCTGCGGCCCCAAATGCCGTGACCTGAAGGTTGAAAACCCCGAGAAGTATGGCTTTGAACCAAAGAAGCTGTTGGACCAGCTGACGGACATTTACCTGCAGCTGGACTGTGCGCGCTTCGCCAAAGCCATCGCTGACGACCAGGTCAGTGCCGCGGGCGCAGGGTGCAGGGCCCCGGGGAGCCTGAGAGTCTGCGCAGTCGCACGGTGTCTGTCCGTGGACCTTCCTGCTTCAAATGGAGACCGGTACTGCTTTGCCAGCTGCGGGTTCAAACAGGAATACCGACCACCACGCGGGGCAGGGGTCCATGAGATGAGCTGCTAACTAAATAAAGGTCTTGAGGTCCCTGCGCGGCGTAGGAAGCTGAGCGCTTTGTTCCGTCTATGACTAAACACTGTTCCGTCACATGGAGGCACCACCGTTTGTTCATCCTTCCACTCGTGGGTGAGCATTGGGTCATTCCCACCCAGGGACTGGTGTGGCTGATGCTGCTGTGACACCCGCGTGTGTCTGTGGACACCTCGTTCCGGTTCTAGGCTCTGTGCTTAGGCGTGGGAACTGCGTGTTTGGGAACCGTGCTGTTTCACAGCCCCGCGGGGCACGGACGAGGCCTCACGCCTCTCCCGACCTGCGCCAACACTGAGTCATTTCTGGCTAACAGATGCACCATGTCTTGGCCAGCCGTCCTGGTGGGAGCGGGGTGCTCTCGTGCTGTGGCTTTGATTTGCATTTCCCTGGTGAGAAATGCAGTTGGACACCTTTGCCTGTGGGTTCCGGCCACTCGTGTACTTTCCTGAAAGAAAGATCTATTCTAAAGGCCTGGCTCGTTTTGATTCCGGTAGTTTGCGTGTCCTTGTGGAGTTGGAAGTGGCCTTTGCATGTTCTGCATACCAGGTGCTTGAGCTCCGCTTTGCGGCTATTTTCATTTTTACTTTGTAGCCACTCCACAGGGTTCTCGAAGTCAGCAGCAGCGTCCAGGCTGCTTCTCTGCCCCCTTGCTGTAAGTGTCCTCCGGTTTCCCTCTACTCATGCCACTGCTGTCTTAGTCACTGACTTCCAGGCAAGCACAGACCAGCTGGGTAAACCTCCTCATCTTTTGTAGCAGCTGTTTTGTGAACATAGCAAATGAGCTAAGCAGCTCCTGCTGCCCTAAAGAGAAGTTGAGGGAGCAGGGAATCTCAGTAGCGTTTATATCAGCGCCCACGCCAGCCTTCAGGAGTTCCCTGCGTGTGGTTTTTTTAGAGGGTGTTTTCTTCCTTTGGTTTTTTTGGTTGGTCGGTTGGTTTTTTGCAACAGGATCTTGCTATTAGTTCAGGCTGGCCTTGAATTCACTGTGTAGCCCAGGCTGGCCTCGAACTTGTAGCAGTCCTCCTGCCTCAGCCTCCCAAGTGCTGGGATGACAGGCATGTGCCACAATATCTGGCTTTTCCTGTGCATTTTTGCCCTTCTTGTATTTTCCTATAATCTTCCAGCCGTTTATCCTCAATGTCTTACCTGGCTCGTAAGTAAGCCCTGAATGAAACATGTATTGAATTGAAGTAGTAGTTTAGCTTTAGGAAACCACAGCCGAGGCACTCCCAGCTTTCCAGGGTACAGAAGGTGGCCTTTGGGTTGTTGCCAGGCCCGGCCACCTTGCTGCCACCTTCCCTTCCCTCCCCTCTCTTCCCCCAGTGCATGGTTAGTGAGGAGCAAGTGGAACAGAGCACGTGTGTGCACTTGTTCAGAAACTGAAGGTAAAAAAAGAAAGAAGAGCTGGGTGTGATGGCGCACACTTATAATCCCAGCACTCAGGAGGCTGAGGCAGGAGGATCACCGTGAGTTTGAGGCCAGCCTAGGTTACACAGTGAGTTCAAGGTCAGCCTCAACTGCATAGCAAGACTGTCTCCAAAAAAAAAAGAAGAAAGGTTGGGGACTTAGAATCCAGTGCTTTATGAAAACACAAAAATGCATTGAGCCCATGCTGCCAATGCTGATGCGAATCCAAAGATAGAAACAGCCGGTCACAGAAGCAGTGGTGAGCAGTGGTATCAGCGCAGCCCCCAAAGCCAAGCTGAGATGCTCGTGGGCCCGCAGTCTTCCAGGTCACCGGAGGAGCGACATGCAGACACGCTTCTCTCCCTGTCCGGGTGGGGAAAGCAAAGCTGGAGACCCTGACACTTGCCTGTGGGATGGTGGGACCTAGTGTTTTGGGCCTGAGTTCCTCAGTGTTGCCCGGGGTGGGTGGGATTGTGGTCCTGTTCCAGGCTCTCAGCATCAGCCACTCTCCTTCCTGATTGTGTCATTATCAATAAATCAACAAGTGCCCCCGTTTTTGCTAGAAATGCAAACCACGAGATGCTATGAGGTGTTGGAGTGGCAGTAAGTGAATGAGGCACCTGTGACAAAGTCAGTCCGCATCATTCCTGAGGAAGTGGCGGGGGCCAGTGAAGGACTTGCTGGGACCACACAGCTGGCGTGTGATGCGCTGCAGTGCCCCCCACAGCCTTGTCCCTTAGCCCTGCCCTTTCCGGCACAGGCTGAGACACCGCATCCCCGGATGTCTCACGTCAACAGAGGACCTGCCGTTTCACAGTGTTGACCCGAGTTGTCTGCGAGGATTGATCATGAGCAGCAGAAAGCTGCTTTCCTGCACAAGGGATTTTTTTTTTAAACTGTTTACCTTTATGATGGAGAGCTGGCATCTTTTTGTTTTCCTTTGTTTTGTTTTCTGAGATAGGGTCTCACTATGCAGTTCAGGCTGGCCTTGAACTCACTATGTAGCCCAGGCTGGCCTCAAACTCATGGCGATCTGCCTGCCGCAGCCTCCTGAGGAGAGCTGGCATCTCGACTGAAATCTTCCCTCTCTTTTCAGCGTTTTATTTATTTTTATTTTTATGTGGGTACCGGGAGTTGAACTCAGGACCTCGCGCTTGCAAGCAGGCACTTGTGCCGCTGAGCGATATCACTGGCCCTTTTTTCCTTTATATGGGTACTGGGAGTCGAACTCAGGACCTCGCACTTGCCAGGCAGGCGCTTATGCCGCTGAGCCATCTCATCGGCCCAGTATTTTAACTTTAAAGGAAATAAGCACTAGCTTCAGACGTTCAAGCGCTCCCCATCGGCCTCCCTCCTGCCGCCCTCCCCGTGCTCAGTGGCCTCATACAGGTTGACACACGTTATCCCACACGACACACTTAGCAGTGTAGAGAATACATCCTGTGTGCTTGTGTGTGCGTGCGTGTGTGTGTGTGTGTGTGTGTGTGTGTGTGTGTGTGAGTTGAGGATTGAACCCAGGGCCTCGAACATGCCAGACAAGCACTCTACCACTGAGCTCCGTGCACCCCCAGCCCCTAAAAGTGGATTCTTTCATGTGGCTATAAACGCATAGAGAAAGATGGGACTGGAACGAATGTGCTATATAATTGTGTCTTCTCTCAGGGCTGGGGTCCCGTTTGCACATTTCCTGCGGCTGGCTCTCTCTGCCTCTAGCGCACTCACACCTCCGTGGCCTCTACTGTTTGCAGAGATCCTACAGCAAGGAGCTGTTTGAAGAAGTCATCTCAAAGATGCGGAAGGCAGGGATCAAGTCCACCATAGCGATAGAGAAGTTTAAACTCCTCGCCGAGAAAGTAGAGGAGATCGTGGCCAAGAACGCGCGCGCAGAGATCGACTACAGCGATGCCCCAGACGAGTTCCGAGGCGAGTGGCCGCTCTTCCGTGCTGACCTCTTTGAATTCACAAGGCAGCATCTGCTTCTGATGTTGCGATGGTGTGCTACAGCTGCTTTGAGAAGCTCTGTCTGAAATTATGTTTGCCACCTTTTAGCTGATACTGTAAATCGGGAAGGTGTTTTTGTTTTTGTTTTTTTTCTTTTTTTGAGCCAGGGTCTCAATGTTTTTCAGGCTGGCCTTGAACTCACTATGCAGACCAACCTGGCCTCAAACTTGTGGTGATCCTCCTGCCTCAGCCTCCCGAGTGGTAGGATTACAGGAATGCGCCACCATGCCTGGCTTGTAAATTAAAGGGAAAGAAATGTTCTTAGCCTGATATCAAACCAGACAACATCCCTGGTGGTTTTTTTAAGGGCAGCTTTGCTTTTGTAAGTGAGGATTCACGCTTTCAAGAATTCCAAGACATTTTAAAACAAAGGATCCCAGCACATCCCTGTAATCCCAGCACTCTGGGAGACTGAGGTAGGAAGATTACAAGTTCAAGCCCAACCTGGGCAACTTAATGACTTAGCAGCGAGACCCTGTCTCAAATTTTTTTTAAAAAGTGTGGGGATGTAGCTCAGTGCAAAGGCCCTGAGTTCAATCCCCAGTACTGCAAAAACAAACAGACAACAACAAACAAAAGACAAAGGATCCTGGTCTGTCAGGCCTGCTTTGTGACTGTCCTACTGTCTCTTCTATCCTTTCCTCCCAGCAGTCGTGACACAAGGGTGCTTTCTCATCTGAAAAGGCAGTGCTCATGCCTTTAGCTCCCGCTGATTTCCTCCTAAACTCCGGCCTAGTATCGGCCACCTGGTTGCTTCCTTTCAGCTATGTTTCTCCTTGGTGGCAGGGGCTCAGGTTTGCTCTCTTTTTCCACCTGGCCTCTGTGGTTAGCTTTGAGCTTGTCCTGCTGTGTCCCCGCAGACCCTCTGATGGACACCCTGATGACCGACCCTGTGCGCCTGCCCTCCGGCACCATCATGGACCGCTCCATCATCCTGCGGCACCTGCTGAACTCGCCCACTGACCCATTCAACCGGCAGACACTGACCGAGAGCATGCTGGAGCCAGGTGGGCAGGCAGGGCCACCGGAGCCCCGCAACAGGGAGGTCCCCATCCTCTTCGGGTCCTCTTTCCCTGATCCAGGACTAGTGCCACATCTTGAAGCAGCACGCTTCCTGCCGGGCTGTTAATCCCCTCTTTCTTTCTCCCCTCAGTGCCGGAACTGAAAGAACAGATTCAGGCATGGATGCGAGAGAAACAGAACAGCGATCATTAACTGTCCTCTTCACCACCCTGTGCTGGAAGCAGCCGGGCCAGCGGGACAGGCAGAAGCAGCCCCTGTGCCGAAACCGCTGCTGTGTTAGAGGCCGAGTGTGGCCCGTCCCCGCGAGCCCATCCCAAGCGACCAAACTGCAGAGACCGGCAGGGCCCCGGACGGGAAGAGGAGCCCAATCCCTGTACATATATTTAAGTGACACACAGTCAGGAGCCTGAGGGACAAGCTTGATGAATGCTTGCGTAATAAAGCACGTCCTTCACATGTCACAACTGGGGCTTTTGCGACGAGAGCGTTTAGTGGTGACAGATGGGTCTGGGCAGCATCCCTTTCATCTTTTTTTGGTTTTTCTTTTCTTTTCTTTTTTTTTTTTAATCCAATATCCGTTGATTTGATTGTGATTAGAGAACTCGGACATTTTGCTGCTAAAGAATCTTCCCCTTCCCTTCCTCCCCTTCCTGACCCTACTTGCACTGCTATGGATTTTTTTTTTAGAGAAGCAAAAACAAAACACAAACTCCTTTCCCCAGCCCTCCAAACATATATTCTGTGAAATAACTGTGCCTGCAACAAAGTGTTAATCCTGGGATCGTATTTTTATATCATATTCACATATTCGTTTTTTTAATTGGTGTTAGATGACATGATTAATAAAAAAGGCAAGATATTTTCAGAATTTGAATTTTTTTTTTTTTTTTCCTTTTGAAATGTCCCCTTTAAATTTTTTTATGATAAATCAAAATGAAGAGACTCCTATTCTCTGGTCCCTAGAACAAGCCCTGCTAGGAATCGAAGGAACAGTTACTGCCACAGAGGGGCTTACGTAGAATGGGACTTCAGGATTTTTGAAGGGGGATGAGGGTTGGTTTCTTTTTTCTTTTTTCTTTTTTTTTTTAATACTATCTGTGGGTTCAAAACCTTCACCCTTATCCTATGAGGGTAGATGAATTCCTCAACCCTTGAGTCGGGTCGGAGGCAGGGCTCACTCGCACGATGTGTCCTTTGGGGCTCAGCCCTACCAAAGCGGAACAGAGTGCAAGAACCGTGGACGTGCGTCCGCTGCTTTCAACACACACAAACAAACGCACCCACTCGCGCACACACACGTTTTGTATTACTGCTCCCTACACGACATACTTGAATTCTTCAGTTTCCTTTGGGGTAAAAAGGGGTTTAAAACCATGAAGTGTTTGGCAGAAATTAAGTCTAAAAAACATACTTTCTTTTCTCTTTTCCTCCCCCTTCCACAGACAATGTCCTCTGTTCGATTCCTAACGCAAACGACAATAAACGGTGATACACAGCAAGAAGGAACCCGAGTCTCTTCTTTTTGTGGAAAAGGGGTCGTGGGGAGCAAGAGGCAGTGAGTGCGTGCGAGTCTTTCAGGAGCCTTTCCCATGCGTCAGCAGGGGGCTGCTTTGGGGCTCCTTTGCTGGCTGGGTTCCACTGGATCCTCTGCCTGTCTCCAGGGTTACGGACCTTGGAGATCTTTGCCCTGATTGGCCAGATTTGTGCGCAGGCCCCGCCCACTTATTAGCATCTTCCCAGGCCCTCCAGTGTAGAGACAGGTTAGCAACAGGCAGCACGCGTGGCATTTCCCATGTGCCAGGCACTCGGCAAACAAAGGCCTGTGCATTACAGTGCCAGCCTCTAGGAAGACAGAACTACTGATAGTCCCGGTCGTTTTGTCTTAAATAGGTCGGGATGTGGAAAGCTGAGAGATAGTTGACTTGCGCAATGTCACTTAGCTGGTTAGTTGAGCCAGAGGTCAGGCTCTGGAGTGCATGCTTGGACGTAACCTAGCCTTTGGGTCCACACCTTCTCTGGAACACATTTTTCCCAAAAGTGCAATGTGCAGTATTCATTAGAGCAAGTTTCAGCCAATATAAGTGAGCATCAGGAAAAAAAGGAATCATCCACAACCCCCGCCGATGATCCTGTTAACTTAGTTTACTTTGTACTAAGTTGATTTAAATGCCTGCACAGCGAGGGTATTTACCAGCACTGGGAGGCGCAGGTGGTTTGGGGATTTGAGTCCTTGGTGGCCCACACTGAATGCTGTAGGACTTGGGTTTGGAATTCTCCAAATTGGCGGGTTCAGGTTTGGGTTAGGCCCCTGCGTCAAGAGGCCCCGGGTGCAGGCCCCGCCTGTCTTGTCTCTGGGGAAGATGTTTCGAGTTTCTCCTTTTAGAATCTCGGGGTGGCTTTTTTACAGAAACCGGCGTTAGTTCTCAATCTGTTAATTATGGGTGTTCCAAAATACTTCAGAAGTAGGTCTCGACTAAAAGGAAGATTGTCCAAGAGGAAGGACACTCAGAATCGGACCAGCAGGAGAGGAGTGAGTCTGGAGAGACGGTCTGAAATAACTTCTTGTTTTCTGACTCACTTTTGTGTGGGCTCTAAAGAGGCATTGCTAGAATATCGATTGACCAACTAGGGAGCACATTTTCACGCTCACTTTCTGGGTTTGGTATGTGAAATAGTGACTTGTGCAATGTTCTTATTGGGTACAGAGGTGACCTGAGCAGGCATTGACATTCGTCTGTAACTGAAGGGCACGTGGGTGATGGCCTGAGCACAACGTGGGTATCATGCAGGCCTGACGGGAGTCACTCAGGTTGGTGACAATAATTTGCATCTCGTGAATGTGCCCTCGGTGCAAGTCACCCCCATGTGTATTAACTTGATCCTCAGTGGCCACGGGAGGGAGGGTGCGGAGGGGACGGGCATGTGAACCCAGGGGTCCTGTCATCTCCGCACACCAGAGTGGTCTGGTCCAGGATGGTTCCGAAGGTCCCAGGGCGTCCGGAGAGGCAGCAGAGCATTCTGGAGGGGCCCTGGCCTTGGCATCAGCCCAAATGATCAGACAGCTTGAGTCACAGCTTTCACTCCTCCAGCCTTGCTGTGGGTCCCAAGCTGAGGATGTCGCAGATGTCCAAAGGCCTTTGAGCTTAGCGCGTGTGAACCTGAACTCCTGTGTCACCCCAGCCTGCTCCTCTCATCCTGTAAATGACAGCTTCCTCTTTCCAGATCAGTTGGCCAAAAGCCTCAGAGTCACCCTTGACTCCCACGGGGCTCTCTACTGCCCCGTCCCCTGCAACCTCAGCTCTACCTGAAATATGCGTCCCCGGACCCAGCCTCAGCTCACCTCTGGTCAGCGTCCTGGACAAGCAGAGCATCTCGGCTCCTCTTCCTCCGTAGCTGTGTGTCCTTTCTCTAGAGCATCTACCTAGCAAACGTGAGGCCATGTGTTCGATCCCCAGCTCTGTAAGAACAGAACAAAAAAGATGAGGTGGGGCAGGTTATACCATCCATGAATTCTGCTTCCGGAGAGTCAAGAGGAGAGTTGCAGTTTTTGTGTGTGTGTGAGTATCGGGGGTCAAACTCAGGACCTTGCACGCCAGCAGGCGCCCGTGCCACTGAGCGATATCACTGGCCCTTTTTTCATGTGTGGGTACCGGGAGTCGAACTCAGGACCTCGCACTTGTCAGGCAGGCGCTTATGCCGCTGAGCCATCTCACCGACCTGAGAGTTGCAGTTTTGACTAAAGAAGAATGTGGGATCTGCTAGGGTGGAGAACTGTAGTTTAGGGGCCAGGCGTCATGTGAAAGCAGAACTCAGAAGCCACGAGCTCCTTTTGTAAAACCAAAAACTTGGTCCATTGTACATGCCCTGTTTTTCCCATAAGGCAGAAACCATTTCTTTTCTTTTTTGTTTGTTTGAGACAGGGTCTTACTATGTAGTCCAGACTGGCTTCGATCTCACTGTGTAGTCCAGACTAGCCTCAAACTCACAGCGATCCTCCTGCCTCAGCCTCCAGAGAGTTGGAATTCCACCACACCTGGCTCTTTTCTCTGCTTTGAAATCTTACGTAGGTCACTGAGTTCACTGGGTACGCTTCTCTTTGCCTCATTGTCACGGGCAACAGTGTGGACTGTCTCTGCCTGTGCAGGACAGCAGTCCCCACCCCTCCATCCTCGGTAGCGTTCACTCCCATTGCTTTACTCTGAGCTCCTTGGGCCTACTGTGGCCACTCCATCCCAAACCCAGTGTCGCAGCATTATGCTTCGTTACATGGTTCCTGCATCTAAACGCCTCAGTCCTGCTGCCAAACACATCACCTACCCAAACAGGAAGGCCAGGCATGGTGGCACACGCCTGTCATCCTAGCACTCGGGAGGCTGAGGCAGGAGAATCCCAGCGTTTGAGGCCAGCCTACGCTACCTAGCAAGATCTTGTCTTTAAAAAACCAAACATAAGGGCCGGTGAGATGGCTCAGCGGTGTAAGCGCCTGCCTTGTAAGCGCGAGGGCCCGAGTTCGACTCCCGGATCCCACATACGAAAAAGGGGCCGGTGATATCGCTCAGCGGCACGGGCGCCTGTTGGTGCGCGAGGTCCTGAGGTCGACCCCCGGTACCCACAAAAAAAAAAAAAAGAAAAAGAAAATGTGGTGGTGCACATCTGTAATCCCCAACAGTTGGGAGGGAGGCTGAGGCAAGAGGATCACTGAGCTATGCAGCTAGACCCTGTCTCAAAACAACAACAAAATGTAACCAGCTGCACAAGTCTTTCCTTCTGGGTATTGTTTGCCTTTACATAGTTGTTTTTCTTCCCTATTTCTTGATGGTTTATAGGGGTTCTTTTGTCTTTCTGTAGAACTTTGCTCCCCCGTCAGTTTTCTTGTTATCTTTTTTTTTTTTTTTTTGTCTTTTTGAGACAGGGTTTACTATGTAGTTGAGGCTGACCTTGATTTCACTTTGTAGCCCAGGCTTGCCTCGAACTCACAGCGATCTTCCTGCCTCAGCCTCCAGAGTGCTGCGATTACAGTCCCTCGGCAGTTTTCAACATTGTGAATGCCTTCTCCCAAATTGTTGTCTGCCTTACACCTTTGTTATGGTCTCTTTTAAAATAGAAATTCTGAGTTTTAGTATTGTTTCACCTGCATTTTTATTTATGGGTTGTTTTTTACTTAAAAGGCACAAACATACGATTCTGTGGTATTCAATACATTCATGATGCTGTGGGATGTCCCGCCCCCTCTGGATCTGAATCCATATTCTGTTGCTGTAACAAAATTCCTGAGATCAAATGATTTAGAAAGAATAGTGATTCAGCCAGATGTGGTGCAGGCTGTAATCCCAGCTACTTGGGAGGCTGAGGCAGGAGGATCACAAGTTCCAGGACAGCTTGGGCAATTTAGTGAGACCCTGTCTCAAAAATAAAAAATGGGGGCTGGGGATATAGGTCAGTGGCACAAGTGCCCACCTGGCAAGCACAAGGTCCTGAGTTCGATTCCCGATACCCAGTAAATAAATAAATAAATAAAGGCCTGAGGATGTAGTTCAGTGACCACATTTGCTCAGTGTGTGTGACACCCTGGGCTCCATCCTGGAACATGAAAGCAAAAAGCATAGATGTTTACTTTAGCACTTGGTCCCAGAGGCTGGGGGCGTCCCGGAGGCTGGGGCTGGCATCTGCCTGGCTTTTGGGGACAGCACCGAGCAGGAGGACACGCAGGGCAGGCAAGAGACCAAACAGGAAGGGCAGCTTTGGTCACAGCAACCCCCTCCCATGCCAAGCCCAGTGCGGCTAGGACTGTGCCCTTCACTGGGCCCCAGCTTCTCAGCGCAGATTTCAGCTTGAGTGTTGGGAGGCACAAACCGCATCCAGCTCGTTGCCTCTGGTTTCCACTCTGTGGGTGTGGCCTGAGAGCCTTAAGAGTTTTCTTGTTCTGTTTTGTATTTTGGTTTTTTTGAGACAGAGTCTTGCTATGTAGCCCAGGCTGGCCTCAAACTCACAGCAATCCTCCTGCCTCAGCCTCCCGAGTGCTGGGATGACAGGTGTGTGCCACTATGCACAGCTTTTGTTTAGCTTCTCGGCCCTCCTGCCTTGGGTCTATCATCTATTTTTGGCCCCTCCAGGGTAGCTGTGGGCACAGCCGTGCGGATGAGAATTTAGTGACCTCTCCCAGGAGCTCTGGAGACAGGATCATCCATCTTGGTCCCCAGATAAAGAGGCTGCAGCTCAGGCAGGGGACGCTGCTCGCTGGTGACCTCACACTGCTCAGCCAGGACACTGGTGCATCCGTGCCCTCCTGGGAGCCACTCCCTGTGGACAAAGCCACAGGGGGAGAGCTTTGTTCCCGTCATTTCCAAACCCCAAGGGACCCTGCGATGGTGGCAGAACCCTTGGCCCTGCAGACGGTTGCTAAATCTTCCGCCCTTCGTATCGGGTATCGCTTTTTATGGTGGTTTAAATTATTCATGCTGTTTTGTTGAAAGCTAAGCACATTGGAGAAATTGCCACTAAAGGAAAGGTAGAGAGCGGGGAGCATGCCCTGCTGACGTATCCAGTGCTGATACGTTAAACTGTTCTGTGTGTGTGTGTGTGTGTGTGTGTGTGTACGCGTGCACGTGCGCATGTGTGCGGAGGCAGAGACAGAAGTAAAGAGACGGAGATGGAGCCGGGTGTGGTGGTGCACGCCTGTGATCCCAGTGTTCTGGGAGGCTGAGGCAGGAGGATCGCAAATTCAAGCCCAGTCTGGGCAATTTAGCAACTTATTGAGATCCTGTCTCAAAATAAAAAATAAACAAGAGCTGGGGAGGTAGCTCCTTGGAAAGGCCTTGGGCTCAATCTCCAGTATTAACAACAAGAACAACGATGACGATGACTCGTTGCTGCGGCTTGACTGGCGACCCCGCCTCTACTGTGTTTATTTCCCTGGTCCATTTTTAGCTTCTTTGGAGGTGATTTCTCTACATTTCAGCCTCTCTGTGAAATACCACGGTACCTGTCACCATCTCAGGCGAGGAGACTGCTGATGTAATGGCTTTTTTTAAACTTTGAACTCTTGCAAAGAAAAGCATATTATAAATAAATAGCATAAATTTTAGCTATAAACACAGAGTCAGCTGTTTATATAAATATTGTAGATCTGAATGCTTAACTTTGCTTGGAGATGCCTTATAATGGAAAGCCGAGCTTTATCATCCACGCATACCATACCTAGCAAGGCCGTCAGTGATGCAAAACATCTTTTGTAGCTAAAGTTTTTTTTTTTTTTTTTTTTTTTAATAGGGTCTCGCTATGTAGTCCATGCTGGCCTTGAACTCACTATGTGGCCCAGGCCGGCCATGAACTTACAGTGATCTTCCTGCCTCAGCCTCCCAAGTGCTGGGATGACAGGTGTGAGCCACCACATCTGGGTCCAGCTGTGTTCTTTAGGGTGACTGAACGGTGCTACAGCAGCCACAACCCCATATGCAGGTCTCTCCAGGGTTACTGCTTTGTCCCCCAGGAAACTGGGCTACAAACAATATTTAATCGAGAGCACTGTAGTCCATCCTGCTCTTCTAACCACTTATCTTAAAACCATGCCTATCCATTGAAATGGAAGAAAAAGAAGTTTGGGCCTGGCATGGTGGTTCCTATCTTCATAGACTTCTTCAGGAGGCTGAAGCAGGAGGGTTGCAGATTTGAGTCCTGGGAACTTAGTGAGACCTTGTCTCAAAAAATAAAATATAAAAAAAGTGCTGGGGATGTAGCTCAGTGCTCCCTGGATTCAGTCGCCAGTACAGCAAGAAAAGCAAAGGAAAGAAAGGTTGGCAGGAGAAAAGATGGGTAGAGCTGGTGGAGGGGGGTCGTGCAGTGATGCATGGTAAGAGACCGGATGAAAAGGGTTAAGCAGCAGCCATACATAGATGAAGCAACGCCCTGGAATGAACATATTCATTATGTGTTGCGATCCTGTACTAATAAAAAACTAAACTAAGGAGCTGAGTGTGGTGGCACACACCTGCATCCCAGCACTCGGGAGGCTGAGGCAGGAGGATTGCTACGAGTTGGAGGCCAGCCTGGGCTACACAGTGAGTTCAAGACCAGGTGAACTACGTGGCAAGACCCTGTCTCAAAAACCAGAAAAAGAAAAGAGATGGAGAGGCTGGGGATGTAGTCCAGAAGTTGAGCTTCTGTGGCACGCATGAGGCCCTGGGCTTGGTCTCCGGCTCTGTAAAAGAAAGAGACAGTGTGGAAACTGAGTTTCGATGGCTTCGAAGCACTGGAACCGGCGGTCCCTTCCTCCAGAGGAAAGCCGGCTGCATTTGAAGACTAGGATGAAATTGAAACCCAAATCCCAACTTCCCCTTAGCCGACTTGCTTGGGAAACTCAAACAGTCTGGAAGGGGGTAAATAACAGAAATAAAAGAATGTCTTTTTCTCTCTATTTGCAGGGCTGGGGGTGGAACCCAGGGCTTCCCATGCCAGGCAGGGGCATCCCCAGCCCTCATTTCCTGTTGGACTAAGTTGGGTCTAGGGCGCCAATGGCAGAGAAAAGCAAGCATTTTGGAAGATAAGCAACTTCTGTGTCTCTGATCTAATCACCGCGGCAGACTAGGAGCCTGCGGGGGCTGCAGAGTAACTCTTGCACTGTGGACCAAATATGCATCTTTCCTTTTTTACATTTTGTATCTTCTTGTCAGCGTGCCTGCATTCTTGGCGGTGGGGTGGCGATGACCTAATTTGCTGTGCAGGGTGTGGGAGAAAGAACTTTAGCAGCGGCACCTCTGAGGCGGAGATGTGGCCCGATCAGCCCCTTGGAATGTTACCTTCTTCCCTACGGAATTGAGTGTTTTTCCTGTCCTTGGTTTTTTTTTTTTTTTTTGGTGGGTACCGGGGGGTCGACCTCAGGACCTCGCGCACCAACAGGCGCCCGTGCCGCTGAGCGATATCACCGGCCCCTTTTTCGTATGTGGGATCCGGGAGTCGAACTCGGGCCCTCGCGCTTGCAAGGCAGGCGCTTATGCCGCTGAGCCATCTCACCGGCCCTGTCCTTGGTTTTTTGAGACAGGGTCTCGCTATGTAGCTCAGGCTGGCCTCAAACTCATGCACACGCCTACAGTCTCAGCACTCGGGAGGCTGAGGCAGGAGGATCGCTGTGAGTTTGAGGTCATCCTAGGCTACATAGTGAGTTCAAAGCCAGCTTGTACCACAGAGGGAGACACTGTCTCGAAACAAAAAACAAAAACCATTCACGACATTGACTTGCCAGTGGCCCCACAGCCATGATGCAGTAGAATCATTTTATGATAACACTTTAGATTTTGCGGCTGTCATGTGTAGGTAGGGAAACCCACAGGAGAGATGAGAGAGAGGGAGGAGTCATTATTGTCACACAACTGTGCATGGGATGAGATGGGCATGCACACACTCAGAGTAGCACAGTGGGAAGCCAGGGCTGCTGTCATCTTCATTCCTGTCTTAGAGCTGGAGCTGGAGCCGGGGCTATGGAGATCATGCAGCCTGTTTGGCAACAGGAGGAGGGCGACAGAACCAGAATCCAAACAGTGCAACCATGTTGCAGTGCAGGTCTCCAAAGGCCCATGTGTGGGAGGCCAGGCCTTAAGGGGGAAGTTAGGTCACAGGGACATGTCCTTGAGGGGACTTTGGGACCTGGCTTTTTCTCACTCCCTTTGCTCCCTGTCACCAGGAGGTGAGCAGCCTGCCCACCATGCCCCCCTTCCGCCATGATGTGCTGCTCACCACAGGCCCGGAAGCACAGGGCTAAACTGCCTTGTGCACAACCTTTCATCTTAATAAGTTGGTTCCCTCAGGTGTTTTGTTACAGCAATGGAAAGCTGACTCACACAGACTGTGAAAGCCTGGAGCTCCATACTCCCCCATCCCTCCTTGCCAGTAAGGTCTCTTTCTCTTTTTTTTTGGAGACAGGGTCTCACCATGTAGCCCAGGCTGGGCTCAAACCTGTGGCAATCCTCCTGCCTCAGCCTCCTGAGTGTAGGAATTATAGACGTGCACCACCACACCTGGTTCAGCACAGATTCTACACTTATCACCGGGGCTGCGCTATACGCAGAGTGAGGTGAGGCTGAGCTCGTAGGAGGCCCTGTCTGAGAGTGGGAGCACTGGGGTGACCAGTGAGGTCTTCAGCATCATCTCCTCTCAGGGGGGACCCAGGAAAAGTCGGAGAAGGTTACAGCCACCTCGACTGCTGGCCCTGGTCAGCTGTGGGCTTGGCACTCCTAGCGCTCTGTCGTCCCAGAATGGCCCTGTCCCTGTGTCCCAGGGCCCCTCGGGCGCCGGCTCTGGTGCTGCAGGGAGCCCTGCAGGCTCTGGCTCTGCCATGTGCGCCAGGCCATCTGTCATGGCCCCGTGAACCAGTAAACAGCAATTTGGTTTTGTGAGTCATGGCTTTAAGGCTGAAGCTGATTGACAGGAGGTTGTTCCTCAAGATTGAAATGACTGTTAGAGAGAAGAATGCACGTACGGCCATGCGAAGGGATGGATGCCCCATCACAATCCGAATAGCAAGGTGCTGACTACAGGGTCAGCCATGTGGCTGCGACTCAGCAGGCAACGGACGCACGTCTCAAAGGAATCACCGAGATTAAGCAAACACAGCACACTGAAGCCACCCATTCTTAGCTGCGCATGGTGGTGCCCGCCTGCAATCTCATCACTCAGGAGGCTGAGGCAGGAGCATCCCTGCAAGTTCGAGGCCAGCCTGGGCTACATAGCAAGCCCCTGTCTCAAAAACAGAACAAAACAAACCCTATACATTCTTTTACTTTTTATAAAAATATGGGTGTTTGCTTCTTGATCTGTTCCCCCTTGAGGATTTTCGGTATTTCCTATGTGGCCCTCAGGGTCTGGGTGATCCCTGTGGTCACACAAACCTGCAGCATGATTTATGCATTCCTTGCTACCCTGGTATTCATGTTGACATAATCAATCATTGGAGGAAAAGAGGGAAAATTACATCACTTGATTTATTTTGGTATTGTCTTGAAAAACTTTAGAAAATGTGCTCTAGCCAGGTGTGGTAGCATAAGCTTGTGATTTCAGTACTCAGGAGGCTGAGGCAAGAGCATCACTGAGAGAGTTTGAACCCAGCCTAGGATACATAGTGAGTCCAAGGCCAGCCTGAATTAGAGAGCGAGATCCTGTCTCCAAAAAAATAAAAAAATAAAAAAAAAAAAAAAACAGGGCCAGTGAGATGGCTCAGCGGTGTAAGCACCTACCTGGCAAGCGTGAGGGCCTGAGTTCGACTCCCGGAACCTACGTACGAAAAAAGGGCCGGTGATGACGCTCAGTGGCACGGGCGCCTGCTGGCGCATGAGGTCCTGAGGTCGACCCCTGGTACCCACACACACACAAAATAAACAACTTAGCGAGGCAGCCAGGTATGGTGGCATCCCAGCACTTGGGAGGCTGAGGCAGGAGGATTGCTGTGCATTTGAGACCAGCCTGGGCTACATAGTAAGTCCAGGCCAGCCTGAACTACATAATGAGACCCTGTCTCAAAAAAAACAAAAACAAAAACAAAAAAAAACGGGAAGCTGGCTGGTCATGTAGCTCAGTGGTAGAGCACTTGCCTAGCATGCTCAAGGCTCTGGGTTTGATCCCCAACACTGGAAAAAAAAAAAAAAAGGCATAGCAATGAAATATTAATGAAGATATTGAATGCAGGCTTGAGGTACTTCCTGGTGAGCAAGGTATGTGAATTTTGTAACATCTATTTCAGCTGATTTTTTTTTCCCTTCCTTCAGGATTCTGAGTAGTTGATGCCAAATAAAAATCAATCCTTGCCAAACTAGAGGCTTGAGTATGTCATTTCCTGATGGGACAGACTAACCATTCTAACCATTTTAACCATTCTAAAATATCTTCAGGTTTCCCCTCTGATTCCAAATAACCTTGGCATATGTAGTGTCACCGTACGTTCATATCTACGAGTGAAACCAACTTGCATCCTCTTTGTTAAAATACTTATTGGACCCCTAGTGAACCCTAAAAAACAAAATCAAAAAATAAATTAAATACTTACTGGAAAAAACTAGAGCATTAATTGATCTGTCACAAGCTCTTTACTGTCATTATTTAATATAATCTGCAGATGCATACATCTATAAAATAGATACAAATTAATATTTACAAAGATTGTATAGGATATTTTTGAGGCGTAACAGGGTAGAGAGACTTCTAGACTCCAAGTCCAAAAATACAAGTGGTAACTATTTTTACTCATGCAACATGATCCAAAGACTTAAGTACATATGTTACCTGAGCTTAGTTAGAAGAATTAGAAAATACTCCTCTTTATGGACTGGGAGAATCTGGCAGGGGACTGTAACTTTTGTTCTCCCAGAGATAAACGTGAGATCTCGTAGGTTTTTGTCCCTTCCAGTGTCAGTGCGTGGATTTTGGAGTGAACGCAAACTCTGAGTCGGGAAGGGATTTCTGTCGAGTGCAACAACTGTTTGGCCAAGTCACAGTGGCCTTTTGGGTGCCGGCTGCGAGGCTGGAACATTTTACAGCAGGTCAGAGAGGATCGTGGCTCCCGTCTCTCACATACACAGCCCTCATTCTCGGCCCAGCTGCTGTGGTCCTGTCCCTGTCCCCTCTGCCCCAGCTGCTGTGCGCGTCTGTAGAGGATTAACGGCTGCTACTGCAGCTGAGGTGCCTCCAGACAAATTTAGTCATTAAAGTAGGAATTCTTTCTGTGGTACTGGGCATCCAGCCCAGAGCCTGGTGCATGCCACGCAAGAGCTCTATCACTGAGCTGCACATTGCAGCCATGAATGTTTGTTATCAGACAGTAAAGTGTAAGGGCCACATAATGGTACCCAGCCAGGTACACCACCAATGCTACCAACATTTCCAACCTTGCATCATTTCCCCCCCACCAAGAAACAAAATATTACAGCTTTCAAGCCAGTTTGGTACATGTCTGTAATCCCAGCAACTGGGGAGGCTGAGGCAGGAGGATGGCAAGTTCGAGGCCAGCCTGGGCTACTCAGCAAGACCCTGTTCAAAAAATTAGCCAGGCGTGGTGGCACACACCTGTAATCCTAGTACTCTGGTGCTGTGTCCAGCACAGCTCTTGAGAAACTCCCGGGGGAGGACCATGAAGAAATGAAGGCAAGAGTGAAAATGCAGAAAGCCGAGGTCAGGTGGAGCCTTCTCTCTTGGTAGGAGAAAAGAACCGCCCAACAACTGTAGCGCATTTATACACTTGGTAGGTTGATGTGAGGTGAAACCCCTCTGCCTAACAACTTGTTTGCCTGGCTCGCCTCGGGTGCTCTGTGTTCTTGGGGCTGGCCTTGCTCTAGCCCTGCATGTGTGATCGATTTTCAGCTTCAGCTGCTCCCCACACTCTGAGAAGCTGAGACAGAGGGATTGCAAATTTGAGCCCAGCCTGGGCAACTTAATGACTTAGCAAGACCTGTCTCAAAATATGAAATAAAAGAGGGTTGGGGATGTAGCTCCGCGCAAAGGCCCTGGGGTCAGTTCTCAGTACCAACAGACAAATAAAATAAGGGCTAGGGATGGAACTCAGTGGTAGAGTGTTTGCCTAGAACATGCAAGGGCCTGAGTTTGACCTCCACTACTGCAAAACTAAATTACATTAAATTACACTAAATTTTTGGGATATAGCTCAGCAGTAGAGCACTTGAGGCCCTGAGTTCCAACCCTCCCCTCAAAAGTGACTGGTTCAGTCTTCTCTCGCTTGGGGAACCTCTGTCCTGAATTGGTGACAATGGCCCTCATACATAGTTTCACACTTGACTATACTGGGAAGCGGTGCTACAACACAGCGTTCTTACCCATATTTCAAACTTCCTGTTATAAATGGCATTGTCCTGCAACTCCTGTGACAGTTAATTCTTTTTTTTTTTTTTTTTTTTTTTTTGAGACAGGGTCTCACTATGTAGCCCAGGCTGGCTTCAAACTCACGATGATCCTCCTGCCTCAGCCTCCACAGTGCTAGGATTACAGGTGTGCACCATCATACCTGGCCTGACACCTGAATTCACATTTTGTATGGTGGTGAGGTTAAGGATCAGATTGTTTTTTAAACCATATTGTTAAGTAATTATTCCAGCACCACTTACCATCATTTATAGTTTAAACTTTCCCCACTGATTTGAAATGCCAGTGCTGTCATATGCAATGTTCCTACAGTCACGCGGTCTATTTCTGGACTTTCCTCTGTTCCATTTCTGTATGCGTACATTCTTGTGTCAATAACACAGCAGAGTTCTAATCAGTGCAGTATTCTAGGGAATTTCACTAAGTTATGGGCATGTTCATGTATCCTTAACTATTTAATAGTTTTATCACTTTTTTTTTTTGTGGGTACCAGGGGTCGACCTCAGGACCTCGCGCGCCAGCAGGCGCCCATGCCGCTGAGCGATATCACTGGCCCCCTTTTTTTGTATGTGGGTTCCGGGAGTCGAACTTGGGCCCTCACGCTTGCCAGGCAGGCACTTATGCCGCTGAGCCATCTCACTGGCCCCTTTATCACTATTTTTCATGGAATTTTTAAAAAGTAATATATTCTGATAACAAGAAATACTTTGCACCACCACGCCTGGCCAACATTTTTATATATTGATTTTGAATCCAGAACCTTATCATTCGTAGTAGGATGGCGGCCTCATAATATTAATAGACCTTCCTATGTCATTGCTTCCTTGCTTTCAGGGAGAGCCCTCCAAGACCATAGTAAATTCAATTTTCAAGTAATTTCTTTACAACTTTGAAGAGATTCTTTTGTACAAAATCTGTAAATAGAGAAGCTGAGTGGCCGTGTGGTGCTTCATCTGCCTCCACTATCATCTCCGCTGGGAGCTGCCAATTACCACCCCACACCCATCACTGCCTTTCAGCTTCTGTTTGTTGTTTTTTTATTTTATTTTATTTTTTTGAGACGGGGTCTTACTATGTAGCCCAGGCTGGCCTCCAACTCAGTGATCCTCCTGCCTCAGCCTCTGGAGTGCTGGGATTACAGGCGTGTGCCACCACGCCCATCAACTTCTGTTTAGACGGAGCTTCCTGGAGCACTCACACAACGGTAACTACCCTCCAACTCTCCAGGGTGCTTGTCACAGTACTGTGCAAAGAGCTCAAGCTTGGGCCTGGAAGCGGTGTTTGCTGGTGAATCTGAGCTTCCTCCGTTCTGTCCTGGCAGATGGGAAGCTAAGACCTAAGTTTCAAGCTCTGAAGTAGCATAGTCCCTTGACTCTTTTAAATAATATTTTTCTATGTCTATCCATTTCTGCTTGTTCGGATAGCTTTGGGACGTGATTGCTTTGATGTAAGCCACGGCAAATTCTTTTGTGGGTTGGCATTCTTTTGTGGGTTGGCGGAGCATAAATTCCTACTAAAATGAGAAACGGCCAATAAATATTGACTGACTGGAGAGTCCGAGGACTTTAGTGGTGGTGGCATTTTCCAGAACCATTAGTGGATAAAATTTAATTTCAATGTGGATATGTTTGTAAGTCAGGCCTGTTGTGCCTAATAATATTGTATTGAATTCGGGGAGGCAAAAAAAAAATCTGATTTTACTTTCCATTTCTGCTAGCAAATCCCCAAACATTTCACAACCTTATAAAGTAGTGGTGCTTGGCACGAGCGTGACGGTTGCATATCTTCTCACTGAATATGATGTGTTATGAAGCGCTGAATTAAACTGCTCATGAATAGTACCGTAGTGGCTTTTTCTCTGGAGCTGACTGTAGATCCGATCTCTCCTGCTTTTGGACTCTGGATTCTGGCAGCCCCCTCCAGGGCACCTGCGGCGTGCGGGGCGCTCGGTTCCTTCGCTTGGGGACACAAAGCATTTCGTCCCTTTCCTGCAAGCCTGCACGCGCTCTCCGAGTCGAGCATCACCGGAGTCATGCGTTTCCATTACTCATTCCGCCTTTTCTCCCAAGGTGGCGTGTGGGAGGTGTTGTGCGCGGGGCGGATAAGAATAGGCCAGGAAGCTCTCCGCGGGCTCGGCTCCCCGCGCGTGGTTCCGTTCCGATCGCGCCGCTCCCCGGGAGATGTTTTCCCAACCCACGATGACTCCACACACGGCCGCTCCCTTCTGAATCCCAGCTCCCCCGCCCGCGTCCGGTCCGTCCAGTCCTGTCCCGCCCCGCCCCACTCAGCCAACCTTTTGTTGACCATCGCAGTGCAGATGGTCTGGCTGCCGAGGCGCGGCTGCTGTCCACGACGTCCTCGGGGTGTCACCCGGCAGGAAACTCTGGGCACCGCCTTTGCCCACCCCGCGCACCCGCAGCGGCGAAGGATCCTCGGTCACCAGGGGGCGCTCGGGTGTCTCCGCAGGCCCTCGCAGCATCCCCGCTCCTCCCTGGCTCCCCTGTGACTGGCCGGTCGTCTCTACCTCTGCGCTCTGATTGGTCCTTTCCTGCGTCAGTCAGGGCTACTGGGCGGGAAGAGGTGACGCGCGGCGTCCTGGCTCGGGGCGGTGCCCGTCGCCGGCGGCTGCGGGCGGACTTTCTGGAGCCCAGACGCTGGGCAGTCAGACGGCCGCGGTCCCGGGAGGCGTCCGCGCAGGCTTCAGCTGCTGTCAGTTCCCTGCCGCCGCCGCTCTTGATGCCGAGCCGGGTCGCTGCGTGATGGCGCGGCGGAGCGGCGCTGTGCGGCTGGCGGCGGCCGCGTGTAGCCCTGAGGTGCGTCGGTGCCCGGCCCCACGCGCCCCCGCGCGCCGCGCCTCCTGCTGACCGCCCGCCCGCCGGGGTCCGCAGCGCGGCTGAGGTAAGCGGCGGGGCGGGCGGCGGTTGGCGTCGCGGCCGCCGGGGACAGCTTCGGGCGAGGGACGCGAGCCGGGGCCCGGGCGGGGACGCGGTTGCGGGGCGGCGGCGGGGAGCCTCGCCCTCGGGGTGGGGCGGGGAGGGGACCCCGGCCAGAGGCGACCCGGGCCGGCGGCCTGCTGAGGCCCGCAGGACCCGCCCGGACCCCGTCCCCCCCGAGCCGCGGGCCAGGCCGTGCGGAGGGACCCGCGGTGCTGCCGGGCTGGGGGTCGGCGCCACTCCGCTCTCAACTCCCTCCCCTGCCCCCAGATAATGTTGGCGTGGGGGTTCAGCCGGGAATGCGATTCCGCCCCGGTGCCAGATAGAAGCGGGAAAGGGCTTCCTCGCGTGCCCAGGGGGGACCGAGGAGGGGGCAGGGACCGGCCGAGAGGGCGCGACGGCAAGGACAGGGCGGGGGTCGCTGGCCGCGGGCCAGCTGCGCGGGAGCTGGTGCGGCCCCGCGTTGAGCCGCCCAGGATCGCCGGCAGCCATATTGGGAGGATGATCTGACAAATCCTTTAGGAGCCAAGTCCGGTTGCTGGAAGGCACTGAGTGACAGCCCCTGGCAGCTCTCAGGGTGACTGGCCGCACCAGAAGCCGAGTGGTGGGGGTTGGGAGGCCTTCCGAGCAAGCCGGTCATTGTTCATGCCACACAAAACATCCCCAGCCGCAGAACCAGCCCGGAGCTCCCGATCTCTTTTTCTTTTCCGGTAGGATTGCTGAAATGAGCTTCCAAAGCGAGCCGCCGTCGCGGTTGCATTCTTGTTGGGATGGAATTATGTATTTATTGTTTCTGTCCTCGCCTTGTGTGTCCAGTGCGGTGGGTGGCTTGTCGATACCTTCCTTGCGCAGAGGCAGTCTGAGATTGCTGCGAGGCCACTTGGTCAGTATGGAGGCCTCCGGGCATCGCATCGCATCGCGTTGAATGGACAGATTTGCAGAGTAGCTCGGCGTGCAGAGATTAAGTGAACTGGAAGGTTCTGTTGGTGGGGGAGGCCTGCAACAGAATTTCTGAGGACGCAGGTTGTCATCTTTATGGAATCTGGAGGTAGCTGAAATTAGACTGTCAACAGATCCCTTGCTCATAAATCTCTTGCTGCTCTGGGCAGCTGCCGTGCCAACACAAAACACGCTGCTTTGTGTCCCGGTGTGTCTGAGCCCGATGGAAGTGCGCTGACCGGGTTTGAGTAACTTAAAAAGTGATATCATGGTGGAGGCTTTATTTAAAGGCTGGCATTTTGTCCCTTTGGTTTAGTCATAATGAAACGTTAGCGCATCTTCTCCTCTAAGAAGTGAGGTAGTGTTTTCTAATTTTGCTGGTATTGTGGTTGGATTATAAAGTGAGGTTGGCGGTGTTCCGTTTGAGGAAGAAATGTGAGGACTGCACCTGAGTTGGTGTGGTGAAGCAGAGCTCGAATAGATCAACATCTGGTCTCAGTGCGAGCCTGTAAATCTTGTCTTTTCCTGCATCCTAGATGTGAACCGTACCCGGAGTGATGGCATACCTGCTGTCCTCTTTGTGTTCTTCCTTTTCTTTAATTCAGACTCCATTTCCCCTCCTGGCTTTGTGGTGCTGGGGATGGAACCCACTAAACAAATGTTCTCCCACTGAGCTACGTTCCCAGCCCATAACGTCCATTTCTTAACAATAAATTCTAAGAACTTCTTAAGGTGAACTAGTTAAAAATTTACCTGTATACTTTTCTAGGTCTTAACACTATATTCTGTAATTTTTGTCATTATTCACTTTAAAGCCTGCTTGAATCAAATATGGCTTCAACAGGAATTAGTGTGTTTTTTTTAGTACATTAATATGAGAGAACTGCAGGACATCTGTTTTATAATTCCGTGCCCCAAATAAATATTTCTAAGTTTTTAATACTTAGAGTTACTTTACTTGCACAAAGATCCGAGGAACTGTGGTTAAATATAATTTCATCATTTGGAAAAATCCCATCTGATCATTGTGAATCTGATGTAGAGGTTAGATTTTTATAAGCCTAAGCAGCTCTGTGCTGAGGAATGTTTTTCCAGAATTTAGCCTATTATGTTCAGCTTCTGATGCTTAGGACGCTGTTTTCCTTTGCGAGATCAGATATGAACTCAGTTTTCCTTTTTTCTCTCCAAATAGTTTTCTCCTTTTCAAGAACAGCTATGAATGTGGCTTTTCTTTTTTCTCCTGCCTTTCGTACTTGGAACTTGGGCAGGGAATTTGTGCACAAGAAGAGTCCGCCAGCAGTGTTCCCAAGGCCAGAGCTTTCTAGCCCATTTTCCTGTCCTGGTCTTGTCCTGCGTACAAAGTAAAGGACAACAATGGGCCCTTGCTGGGTTTGTAAACCTGTTCCCAGGGCTGCTTATCACAGCAGGTCTTTCCCAGGAGAGACGTATTTCCATGGTCTTGCAAACGGACAGGTGAAAATTCACAACTTCTGACGCTAAAGGTGTGTCACGCCTACTTCTTGCAGTTCTCTTTGGAAGAGGGTCTTGTTTGAACAGATAGTGGTGAGCTTCTGGATGCCATAAAAGAAAATAAATAGATGTGATATTTCTAGAACTTTTCAAAATGCATGTAAACAGGTGTGACTGATAGGAAAGCCCCGCAGCGGTATCTTGGACTTCTCTGTGAGTTGGGCTTTTTGGTCAGCAGCCCAGTGATTCATTTTTGCTTACTTTTATTATAGTTATTGCCAGTTGGCTGAGACTGCAAATGGATATTTAGTTCTTTATCCTCAAGGCTCTTAAACTTTGTGGTCTGAGTGTGGTGTTTGTTAAGGCCAACTCACTGCTTTCATTGCCCATGCCATGGTAGTTTCCATGATCTTCAGGTAGAACCTTATTGTTCTTTGTAATGCAGTACTTTTTATTATCTAATTCTCAGTTGATACACTTATGATTATTTTGTGGATATATATGTACATATATATGTATGTAGGCATTTCAAGTTCTGTGACGGTAAATGTCTGATGGATTTAATTTTTTTTATATTTAATATCACATTGTTTATACCAAAGCATGTTGTTCAACTGTATGTCTTCCACCATTGCCCTCTTTGGCAACTTTGATTCTTTGCTTAGTTTTCTCTTTCATCCAATTTATTTAGTTATATAGGCAATGCTAGGGATCAAACCCTGGGCTTGCACATGCTAGGCAAGTGCTCTACCACTGAGCTATACTCCAGCCCCCATCTAGAGTTTTGACATCAGTTTGGCAGATATCCTGTAAATAACCAACAGCAACAACAATAATGATACACATAATGGCTTACTCATCTTGAGTACTTTATGTGTCAGGCTCTTCTTTAAGCACTTTGTGTTTATTAAATCTGTGGACAATCATGTAAAGCAGATTCTATTCTCCCCTTTTTTTCAGATGAAGAAACTGAGTCAGAAACTAAGGGACTTCCCTAAGATCGGTAGAACTAGTTAGCAAGCACTGTGCTGAGCTTGCTGGGTAGCAGTTCTGCTCAGGCAAACCTTGGCGCGGTCCTGTTGAGTAACTTGCTTTTTTTCTTTAGTAAGTCAGTATTGTGGCCACATCTTCTACCATGTCATCACTTTCCGATCTGATTCACCTTCCAATCTTAAACTCCGATAATTTACAACTCTGGCTTTCTTATTTGCCCTGCCTGTGTTCTCCTCAAACCTCCTAGGCCTTCAGTCACTTCCAGATTTTACTTCTGTTCCTTTTCTACACTGTGACCTCTGGTATATGTTGCTTCAGCTATTTTGTTTCTTTCCTTTCCTTTTTTTTTTTTTTTTGAGACAGGGACTTGCTGTGTAGTCTAGAACTCACGGCGATCTCCTGCTCTGCCTCCTGAGTGCTGGGATTACGGGTGCACTCCACCACACCCAGCGTCGCTTCAGCTGTTTTCTCACCAGCACTTGGAGTTTTTATTCTTCCTTGTTGGGCAGGACCCACTATGCGGACGACAGCTTACATCATTCCTGCTGTCCAGACCCTCTGTCCCAGCCCCGTGCTGTGGAGAAACCACGCAGTACTGGGGATCGTCGGTGCCGCCCCAGCTGCAGTCTCGAGGTCTTGCTTGAGTGTGTCTTTGTGGCCTGTGAGGCAGTTCCCTTCCTGGGTCTGCATACGATCTTGACCACTTCCCGTGCTGGGCAGAAACCTTGCTCACCACCTTGTAGGAAAAAAAGGTGTGCACGTCCTGAGCTTCCCCTCTGCTTACCGATTTCTCATTTCCCTGACTCCCACTGCTCCTTGGCCTGCTCTGGGCGCGAGCACCTCCTGATGTTCGGGGACACGCCGTGCCAGCCACCCTCGGTCCCTCAGTCTTCTCCACTCTTCCTGAGCTCGCTGGGCACAGTTCTGCCTGAGGGCCCCTGCGCTGGCTCTGCTCCCTGCAGTTCGTTGGGTGGCTCCTTTGCCTCTTTCCAGCCTGCTCCAGTCTCTCCACCTCACTGCTTTAGGCACCTGCACTCACTTGTCCCCATAATGCTTATTACATTATCGATAGTTAATTATTTTAACCTTTTTCCCCACTAGGATGTGATTTGCTCCATGACAAGGATGTTTAGCTTTTATTCATTGATTTATCCCAGGAATGCCCTGTTACATTGTAGTACTTGATGTGTTGCCATTGAATAAAGTGCAGAGAACTGCAAGTCTTTTCTGTGAAAAAAAAATTATGGGAGGAGGAAAAAGTTGTGTGTTCCCAGCCTCCCCCGGTTCTGGGGCTTGACCTCAGGGCCTTGCACATGCTAGGCAAGGGCTCTGCTACTGTCTGCACCACCAGCCCCTTTACAAAAAATTTACTTTGCGCCAGGCGTGGTAGTTCATACCTGTATTCCAGCATTCTGGCGGCTAACGCAGGAGGATTGCTGCAAATTTGAGGCCAGCCTGAGCTATGTAGTGAGTTCAAGGCCAGTCTGAACTATCTAGTGAGATCTTGTTTCCAAAAATTTTTTTGCCAGAATCTCTCTAAATTGCCCAGGCTGGCCTTGACCTTGTGAACCTCCTGCCTCAGCCACCTAGAGAGGTGGTATTACACATGTGGGCCACTTCACCAGCCATGGAAAAATCCCTTCTTCATTCCCGTTCCCTCCATTTTTCCTGTTCACTCTTCCTTGTTCATCACAGCGAGGTTCTGTCAACCTGGTAGATAATCACATTTTCAGTTCCACGCCGCCCTAGTGCAGAGGGCCCCCGTGGGCCCCCATGTCTCTGACATGGCTCTCATTGTGGGGGGACATTTCATGCCCCTGCAGTACTGGAAGTGTGGCTTATTCCACTCCCTGTGCCCTCACACTTTGGCTGCTTTTGTTCTGTGAGGCTGCTGCTTTTCTGGCTGTTCACACCGCTGTGATGCTCACCAAACCCAAGGTTTTGTATCATTTTGAAGGTTTACTGTGTTGTTTGGTTTTTGTTTTCAGGAAATAGAACTTGCAATATAGTAGAGTAGGCTATTTAGGACATTTTTATTTATTTATAATTTTTACCATTTACTACTTCTGGAGAGGATTTGAGTGGCTTACTACAAATAATATAAACACTAGGACTATTAAAGTATAAGTAAAAAAAACCTATCTAATAAAAGGAAAATGTACAAGTACAATTTGCCTAGGCTAATGTGGTTATTGTAATTTATTTTATTTTATTTTTTGGGAGGGTAACTGGGAATTGAACTCCGGACCTCATGCTTGCCAGGCAGGCGCTGCGCTGCTGAGCTATATCCCTGGCCCCTGTAATTTAGTTTAGAAACTTTTGGAAGTTGGCCAGGAGTGGTGGGGCATGCCTCAGGAGGCTGAGGCAGGAGGATCGCCCACCACGAGTTTGAGGCCAGTCTGGGCTATATAGTGAGACCCTGTCTCAAAAAACAAAGAAACAAAAGAAACTTTTGGAAGTTAGAGTGAAAAGGAAAAGAAAAATTACACAGTTTTCATTCTGGTAAAAAAATACCTAATGGCTCTTCAAGTGAAACTTTTTTTTGAGTATTAAATTCTAAGGGAATAGGCATCTTGATACAAGAATTGTGAAAACACCTGATACAAGTGTTTTCAGCATTAAGGGAAAGGAAGACATTCTTCAAAGATCCTTTTACAAAGTAATCCACCTGCATTCTAAACTGAGAACATTGGTGTTGCAAGCCTGTAATTCCAGCACTTGGGAGGCTGAGACAGGAGGATTGCTGTGAGTTTGAGGCCAGCCTGGGCTACAAATGAGTTCAAGGCCAGCCTGAACTGCATAGTGAAACCCTGTCTCAAAAAGACAAAAAAACAAAAACAAAAACAAAACTGAGAACATGACATTAAAATATAATATAAGTCTTTTCTGTGAAAAATAAAACTAATGTGGTTCAGGCATATAATTTTATATAAAGATTAATCTGAATATCCCAGCATTATTCAGGCCTGGGAAAGGCCTGCAGTACTTGTATTCTGTGTTGTCATCTGAAAGAAAACATACCTGTTACATTTCGAGTGCCAGTGAATCTCGCAGCCACATCAGTACTTGTTCACCCGCATACCTGCCTGCACGACGAGCTGCCTCCCAAGCTTTTAGCTGCTACGGTGTAGTTAGGAGCAGACTTCAGAGAGAAGGCATCTTGACTGACACTCAGCACGAGTTAGCCTTTGACTGAAATGTGCCATTTCTCCACCATAGCTGTATTCAATTCATTCAGCCTGGACAGTTCTAGGAGCAAGTGTTGTCATTCCTTCTGACCTTGAAGGAATGTCACCGAAATGTTGGAATTTGAGTGGTGGAGTGGATCTGATGTGTGGGGGTGGGGAGGAGGGGGAAAGAAAAAGAAAAAAAAGTAGAAGAAAAATCTATAGAAGGTAGCCAGATATTAGAGGTAGCTAACTTACTAGACAGCACTTAGTACTAACTGTCCAAACTTCCAGTTTGGTCCTGCCTGAAAAGTTTAAGGAGGAAATGAAAATGGGCCATCGGTAGTGGCGTTTCTCAGTGTTCCTCGGTTTGTGAGAATAAAATCACATCACCAGTGAGGAAGAGGACACTTGACTTCTTAATTGCAGAGGCGGGAGGGCACGTCCAGTAAACCGAGAGTCAGTCTCAGGCGGTTTGAGACAGTGCTTGGACAGTGGGAGTCGGCCTGAGCTTCAGCACGCTTAGGGATGGCAGACTTGCTCTGTTGGTCCTTGTCCCTGTGCAGCCTGGCTCTGTGCATGCATCTGGGACACAGAAAGCAGCTGGCTAAAGTGAGCTGTTAGGAGCTTTCACTCCGTTGGCCCATGGCTGACTTTTATCCATGGAGTCAAGGATCAAGAATAGACAATTCTTATGTAAGTGGGGGCCATTTTTTTTTGAACATAGCCATGGTCAGTGTTGGGTCCTAAAACTTCTTTGGGCCTAATGGAAAGTATAGAGAAATGCAAAAATGTTACATAAAATTTTTTGGTAGCATCTCAAAAGGGGCTTTCTAACTATATAAATTTATTTTTGGATACTTATTCTTTAAAATACTCATCCTTTAAAAATGCAATTCAGGGCCGGTGAGATGGCTCAGCGGTGTAAGCGCCTGCCCGGCAAGCGCGAGGGCCCGAGTTTGACTCCTGGATCCCACATACGAAAAAGGGGCCGGTGATATCGCTCAGCGGCACGGGCGCCTGCTGGCGCGCGACGTCCTGAGGTCGACCCCCCGGTACCCACCAAAAAAAAAAAAAAAAAATGCAATTCAGCAGAAGAGGTTGGCTTTTAAGTAGATTTCCTTTTTTTTTTTTTTTTTTGTGGGTGCCGGGGGTCGACCTCAGGACCTCACGCACCAGCAGGCGCCTGTGCCACTGAGCGATATCACTGGCCCCTTTTTCGTATGTGGGTTCCAGGAGTCGAACTCGGGCCCTCGCGCTTGCCGGGCAGGCGCTTACGCCGCTGAGCCATCTCACCGGCCCTTAAGTAGATTTCTTATTGATGAAAGTTTGTTGCTGAGTAGCAAATTGTGCTAATATTGAACTTAAAAGACTGCATTTCTTGGTAAAAAAGTGTATCCTAGGGCCGGTGAGATGGCTCAGCGGTGTAAGCGCCTGCCTTGCAAGCGCGAGGGCCTGAGTTCGACTCCCGGAACCCACATACGAAAAAGGGGCCGGTGATATCGCTCAGTGGCACGGGTGCCTGTTGGCGCGCGAGGTCCTGAGGTCGTCCCCCTGGTACCCACAAAAAAAAAAAAAAAAAAAAAAAAGTGTATCCTAACAAGCTGGTATTGAATAGAGAATTAGTGTTTGAGAGTTAAGTGAACTGACCACCACACAATGAAATAAACCACAAAATTAGGAAGCAGCATGCAGACTGTTTTGTTTCACAGTGGAGGTCTTGCTGTGTTCAGGTTGGTCTCCACCTCCTGAGTTCAAGTAATCTTCCTGCCACGGCCTGTGCCACTGTGTTTGGCAATAGGACGGTTTTAAGGAGGGGAAAAAGGTATGAGTTTTGACTCAGAAAGATAGATAGGAGGCTGATAGATAGATAGATAGATAGATAGATAGATAGATAGATAGATAGGCTGGAGATTCGGCTCAGTGGTAGAAAGCTTGTCTAGTGTGGGGCAAGGCCCTGGGTTTGATTGCTAGTGCTGAAGAGAGTTAGCAATTAAGGATTGTATGAGTTAATGCTTCCTGCTCGCTGGTGACATTTGACTTTGTCCTTGAAAGACACGGACTTGTGAAGGGACATGGGCATCCACACATACGGCGCAGAAGACGGTGGCAGGTGGAGAAAGTGACAGGGTTGGGGACTGAAAGCAGAGGTCTGGGAAGTAGGTTGGATTCAACGTGAGGTTATGTTCCAGTGGCACTGGAGAGGGAGTGATGTGAACTATCTCTGTTTTAGGAATATAATCCTGGCTCTTGTCTATACAAAAGGAATACTACAAAAACAAACTGATCATAAAAAACTAGATCTAGGGGTCCCATTCGACCCAGCTATTCCCCTTCTGGGTATTTTCCCGGAAAAATTAAAAGCATCATACCACAGCGATATATGTGCACACATGTTTATGGCAGCACAATTTGTAACAGCTAAGTGTTGGAAACATCCCAAATGCCCATCAACTGAGGAACAGATAAAAAAGGTGCAGTGTTTTTATACAATGGAGTACTACTCAGCTATAAAGAAGGATAAACTTGAGGCTTTTATAGGTGGTAAATGTGTGGAACTTGAGACCATACTCATAAGTGAAATAAATCAGATACGCATGTGTAAACATATTGTCACTCTAGTGTAAGAAACTGAAAGAGTAAATAAGATCCAAAATGTGCAATAGATACTGTGAAAGGAAAAGAAACTGCTCAAAAGGAAAGAACAACTGGAATGGGGGAAAAGAGAAAACAAAAGGAAAAGAATATATATATATGTGTGTGTGTGTGTGTGTGTGTGTATATACACACACACAAACACAAGATAGCTAAGATAATTATACTACTATACTAATTTCTATTAGCTCATTGAAAAGAACGGTTCGTGCTCATATTGTTTGATCAGTTTTTCATGCCTATATCTTGTAATCTGCGCAACTACTTTGAAGATAACATTACCCAATGTATTAATCATTGTTAATCCCCTCTTAGCTTGTTTTGAAACTCTGTATCATTCTTTTTATTGTTTTTTCTCTTTAAAATAAAAAATAATAAAAAAAAAACTAGATCAATTTGTCTTCTCCTTAGACTCCTAGTCATGTAAGAGATGGGAATTCTGAAAAGTCAGAGGTAAGCAATTAGGAAAAAAATACCACAGTACTCAAATGACTTAAACCTCAGTGTTTTGTTGTCCCTTTAATGTTAGTGAGTGCTTCTGGAATTTTTGCACCATTCCACATTGCTGATGCTTCTGTTATATGTCATAAGGAAAAGTGGTCAAGGAACAGTCTAGAATTGAGGCTGTGTGAGTGACTTCAAGTATATATAGCTACCTTTCCTACCTGCCTTTATTTCCTGGGTCTTCAGAGCTTAAAAAAAAAAAAAAAAAAAAAAAGTATTTTATGCTAATTAGTGTTTTCCTCTAATTTCTTAGAAATACTCTGTAATTATTACTTCTTACTGGAGTTTCAAGTTGATTTCAGACTTATATGACAAGTGATTTTTTTTTTTTTTAACCTAAAAGAAGCAGGGCATTTTGAAGCTGTAATTCTTTGGTGGGCATCTGTTATGGAAGAGATACCATTTATGCTGAAGGAGGCTGAGGCAGGAAGATTGCAAGTTTGAGTCTCACTTGGGCAACTTAGACATTGTCTCAAAAAAAAAAAAAAAAAAAAGGCTGAAGATGTAGCTCAGTAGTAGGACACCCCTGGGTGTGATCCCTAGTACTGAAGAGATAGAGAGAAGGAGAGAGAAGAGGCAGACAGACAGACAGACAGAGACAAGGCCACAGACTGTTTATAGTAGTAGGGAGATAACAAAGTTACTCTTTCTGTAGTCCACTGTAGTCCGCTTAAGTAGCTAGCAATTACTGTATAAAATTTTAGCTCACTTGTGAAGGTGGCTGCAGTTTTACCATAGGAGAGTTAAATTGAAAAAATTGATATTTAGATTCATGTTGTTGTGGGAAAGTAATTTTAAAATATATCATTTCCAAAGAGGATGACTATTACCTTTAACTAAAAAGGAATTGTAAATCAGCTTTTTCTTTTTGATGATATCTCTTTTTTGAAACAACACACTTTTTTATTAATACCATTTAAACAGTATAGCCTGTTGACACAGTAGGAATTCAACAACAAAATAACTATATTCAAGACTGTGTTGTGGAGATTAAAACTTGACCAAGATTGTGTTTTTTTTTTTTTTTAATGTGGGTACCAGGAGCCGACCTCAGGACCTCGCGCTTGCTGGGCAAGCGCTTGTGCCGCTGAGCGATATCACCGGCCCTTTTTTTCCTTTATGTGGGTTCCGGGAGTCGAACTCAGGACCTCGCGCTTGCCAGGCAGGTGCTTATGCTGCTGAGCCATCTCAATGGCCCAAGATTGTGTTCTTTAGGGAGTATAAAATCTACAGTAGCGACAAAGTAATTTATTCTGCCCAGGGTAAGGTCAATAAATTGAGAGATATTAAATAGAGAAGCAACTGCATTTAGTTTGGGGGGTAGGGAAGTCTGCCAAGGCTTTAGAGCTAGGTGTAGTGTGTGAGAAGATCCTGGAAGAATCCACCGGGCTTTGGAAAGAACAGGAGAGGAGGAGGGCTGAAGTGATGGGTCCTATCGTGGCAGCTTAGGGGAGTGTTGGGACAAGGGCACACAGGCAGAAAAGCGTGCCATGGTTCTGGAAGCCCTCTGGTGGGGGGTGGCGGCCAGGGAACATGGGTGGAAGGCAGTGTCTTGTGGACTTGTTAAAACAGGTAGTTCATGTTGCGGAACACTGTGAGTGTCAGCGTGAGGCCTTCAGACGTCACTTGGTAGACAGAGGAGGAAAATGCTGAGGCTTTTTACATACTGTTTCTCGGTACTGGGGATGGACACAGGTCCTCAAACGTGCTAGGCAAGTGTTCTGCCTGAGCTACATTGCCTGCCTTACCCACCCTTTTGAGACATCCTCACTAAGTTACCCAGGCTGTCCTGGAACTTGGAACTTGGAACATGTGCGTAGGATAATGCACGAGCCTGGCTGGCCACAGAGAACCTTGACTTTGGTCTTGATCTAATCGGCACTGGGGAAAAGAGAACTTGGCTTCCTGCCTCAGCCTCCCAAGTAGCTGGGCTTCTTGGCATGGGCCACTGTGCCCAAGCACTCTAAGGACGTGTAAGTGGACGACAAACGGAATAGAACTGTACTTCAGGAAGATGAATCTGGCGGTGTTGTGTAGTAAATAGATGGAGTAGATGAAAATGGGAATATTGTGTAGCAAGAATGGGGTAGGAGGGCCGGTGAGATGGCTCAGCGGCAAAAGTGCCTGCCTGGCAAGCGTGAGGTCCTGAGTTCGACTCCCGGTACCCACATTAAAAAAAAAAAAAAAAAAAAAGGGATAGGAGGAAGAAAGTCAAGTTTGTTAAGAAGGCCATGGCTGAGAAGTACTGATAACCCAGTGGGGGTGTGGTAGTAGAAATGGAAAGAGATTTTATAGATGGAAGCCATGTAGTTTGGAAACTAATTAGGTGGATAGAGGAAGCAAGCTTTTCAGTCTGTGGGAACAGAATGGTGGGAATGTTAAACAGAAAAAAACGCGAAAGAGCCTGTATTGTTTGAGGGAGAGCTGTTTTGGCTTTGGTGTGTGAGGCTGAATGGAATGCTGGCAGGAAAGCTAGGTAGAGGAATCAAGCAGTCTATTGAAAAATGAATGTACAGGATGTTAGATATTGGAGATACTGGTGTTTTGGTTCATAGCTACAAATGTATAAAAAAGGTTCAGCTTTTGTTGTCTTGTTTGCAAGTCAGAAGTATTCAACATTTTTGTAGGCCCTGGGTAGAATACAAAAATAAATTTAAAAAAAATTAAGTACAATATTCAGTCAATATCAATATTTTGGAAATCTTGTTTCTTCTATACCTGATTTTCTAAAATATGTATTTTTACAGATTTTCTTGATTGAAAAATCATTGCATTTGGTTGATAAATAACATGTCTCTTTTATAACTCCCTCTTCATTTACACTGTTTATTTAAGGAAACTGGGTGACTTGTTCTGTAGATTTTTCTGTGGTCTGGATTTGGCTAGTTTCAACTTTGATGATCTGAATTGCCTCCTTGCTCTCTATATGTCTTATAAACTGGTGGTTGGATCTAAGCCTCTTTCTTTTTTTTTTTTTTTTTTTGTGGGTACCGGGGGTCGACCTCAGGACCTCGCGCGCCAGCAGGCGCCCGTGCCGCTGAGCGATATCACCGGCCCCTTTTTTGTATGTGGGTTCCGGGAGTCGAACTCGGGCCCTCGCGCTTGCCAGGCAGGCGCTTAAACCGCTGAGCCATCTCACCGGCCCTAAGCCTCTTTCTTACAGGAGCGGGGCAAGAATATTTCCTCGGTGGGGTATTTCCTGTGTAGCACATAAAGAGACACAAGGCTGATTGTTTGGTTCAGGTGTTCTCAGCTTAACTTATAATGTTCTCCATCAACCAACCTTTCATGTTGTCCATTTTAGTAGCCAATGATTATTTTGCAGAAAGCCTTTAAATCAGTAAGCCTGGGAAAAGATGACATTCAAATGCATTCCTCCTGCATTTATTAGCAAGAATTTTTACTCTAAAGAAGAACGTACTCTCATTGACTGGTTATCCTGGAATATTTTGTGTGAGCTGTACAGACTGGATGTATGTTCAGTTCTTTTGTTTTATTTGCTAATTTTCAGAATATTGATTTTCTTTTGTGTGCTGGGGATCGACCTAAGGCCTCGTGTGCTAGGCAAGTGCTCTGTGCCACTGAACTACACCCCAGCCCAGAATACTGAGGTTTTCTAAGGTATTGTTATGAACTCATGACTTTATGTATTTGGTATTTTTTCAACCCATTTGCAGTTTTTGGTTTTTTTTGAATCCTCTTAATTATTTTGACCAGTAGGAGCTCCTTTAAGCTGCATCTGTGTTGTTTTGACATGATCCCATTAATTCTTGACATATTTTTGCTTTTCAGCACACTAAATAAAGTACCCTAGGATTTTCTTGAAATGTCTTTGCCCATACTTGAACTTTGCCATATTTTCAAGGCGCATAGGTTCAAGGAAGTTTTTGAAGGAACAGGATTTTACTTTGGGAAGCTATGAGAGAGCAGGGCAAGACAGAATGCAGTCGTGGAAAATGATAGCCGCGTTGTGCAGCAAGGAGTCTGTAAGTGCTGTAGAAAATGCCACTGATTCCTGGAATGTTTGGGGAAGCCTTTGGGAAGAGGGGAGACGGGCTGGGCAGCCACACAGGGAGGAAGCAGACACCTGTGTGCCCATGGCAGAGGAGAAATAGTGAGGGGGTGTGAAGTACGGGCGGGATAGTGAAGGCACCCGGCCTGACAGGACCGCGACTGTGGGAAAAGAGAAGGTTCCTCGCTGAGAGACGAGGTTGATCTTGCAGCAGGTGAAGCAGTGTCTAAAGCTGCGGTTCTTGGATGGGATTTGCAGCCACATCTCTGAAAAATTTAAAAACAAAGTGCCAGACTAATACCAGGGTCTGTCTTAAACCTGTTGAATACTGGACAGGGGGAGTCTAGGCTCATTTGCTTTACAAAAGACCCCCGGGTGATTCTGTTTTGTGTATCCCTGTTAAAGGACTATTGAGTCAGAGACTAAAAGCTCAAAGAACAGTTCATTCATTTTAAATATTCTAGGCATGTGGTATAAGGACATGGGTTAGGGTAATGGCAGTGAGAAGGTGGGGATACAACAATGCAAATTTATGTCTGCAAAGTTTTCATGTGGTTTTTTATGAATTATGTTAATACAAGGATTCAAAGAGGATGAAACCAAGTTGACCCCTATGTGGGAGCCTGGGAGAATGATATGATAGAAGTGGGAAACTTGACGGATTGCTAGTTTGGGGGAGAAGATAACATGCTTTTGGCCATGATGAAAGCTGAGAGAATGATTATGTATCAGAGAGAACTGGAGGGAGTTGAAATGTGTTTTATTCTTTTTCTGAATGCTTCATGAATTTTTTTTGCATAGTATTCAACTAGGGAACATAAGATATGCTACATTAATTGGGATGCTTAATAACTCAAGTTTTATTTAATAAATGTAATTATAAAAATATGTGGCATATTAAATAAAGAACTATCATGTGAAATGGGGAACAGGCTGGAAAAAACATTGGTGCATTTGTATAAAGATTAATATAAAAATTGTAACCATTTTAAACAAAAAATTAGCAATCTGGGCAAAGGATTTAAATAGATAATTCTTGCTGGGTGTAGTGGTGCACGCCTGTAATCCCAGCACCCAGGAGGCTGAGGCAGGAGGATCACTATGAGTTCGAGGCCAGCCTAGGTTACATAGTGAGTTCAAAGCCTGCCTGAACTACAGTGTGAGATCCTATCTCAAAAAAAAAAGAGTCAATAAATAGACAAATAATTCTTGCAGCTGGACAGTATAATTCATTCCTTTACCAGACGTGTCAAGTACTCTTCCTAGTGCGAGCACGCAAGACAGGAGCTCACTGAGCAGTCCGGTATGGTATGAGAGATGGACAGTAGAGGTACCCAAACGCGGGACTTTCATATGCTGCTGATGCTGTTAAGATAGGGAGCTGGCCGTGGTGGCGCACGCCTGTCATCCCAGCGTTGGGAAGCCAAGTTCAGTTCCTGTCTGGGCGATTTTGTGAGACCTTGTGTCGAAAGGAGAGGGAGATGTAGCTCTGGCAGACAGCCCCAGTACTGGGGGGAGGAAAAAAGGGGAAGTTGATAGGGCAAGGAGGTAGAAAGTGACTTCGGGGCTTTATTTTGTTTCTTTGTTTCTTTTTTGCCTTTTCCGTGGGGAAAGTTTGGTAGTGTTGAACTGCCGGAGGTTAGCGCTTTTAATCTCTGTTTAGTTATGTGGAAAATTTTGGTCAGATTTACGTTCTGCTGGCTTCCCTGGAAATTGGACTCATACTTTTCTTTTTTTGGCTTTTCTTTTGTTTGGTTCTTCTAGAAAATGTTTATATCATGGACTTCTTCCTGACTAGAGAGATCCGTTGTTTCTTGCGGATATTTTTTACAGAATACTGTAAGTTTTCTTCTTTTGGGAGGGAAACTATCCCTCTGAAAAGGTTAGCATTTCTCTTGTTGCTGCTTTTATGTGTGATCGGTTCTGCCGTGAGTCACCGGCAAGTCTGCGGGTAGGAGCTGTGTCTCTGGGCAGCGTCTAGGCTCATTTTGCGGGGAGGAGCAACAACAAGGCATCTTCAGAGCTCGTAGAAATCTCTGGGTAGTCGGGACTGGATAGAATTCCCCTCTGCTGTTTACCTGTCATCATGGAACCAGATGTTTCAGCTGTAATTAAAGCATGGGCAGTTCAGTGGATTTCTTTACAGAAAGGTAATAAGTAGTTCACAGACGGAAAGCTCCTGTTTAAGAAATTTATTCAACGAAAGCTGGGCATGGTGTTGTACACCTGTAATTCCTGCATTTGGGAGACTGAGGCAGGGTGATCACCTCAAGTTCAAGGCCAGCCTGGACTACATAGTAAGGCTACACTACAGAGTGAACCCTGTCTCAAAAAAAAAAAAAGGAAACTTCTACAACAAAAAAAATTTTGTTTCTTGTATAGTCGTGTAAAGTGACCTAGAAACACAGAAAACAAGATAAATGCCTATTCTGCAGTTCTAAAAGTTATTATAATAAGTTTAGGAACTTTTTTAGGAATGAGAAGATGCTAATGGAATAGGAAAACAAATTTCAGTCTTTAATATTTGATAATTTACTGCTGGGAATACAAGGTTTGCAGGGGAGAAAAAGATAGGATTTCATAAATGGAAACAAATAGAATGGAATGTAGCAGCCTCTTCTGCTCTCGTCAGCCTGTTTCCTTTAATTCTGACTGCCTTGTCTGGAACTCTTCTTTTCAAAGGAAACTTGATATAACTTCAGAAGAAGATTTGATTCCTCATTTCTGGATTGTGTGTATCACAAGTCCTTCAGGATGTCGGGAGCCTCAGTGAAGGTGGCTGTCCGAGTGCGGCCCTTCAATTCTCGGGAGACCAGCAAGGAGTCCAAGTGCATCATTCAGATGCAGGGCAACTCGACCAGTGAGTATGCGTTGGTTTTTGTCCCCTTCCTCCCCACCTCTGCTTCTGGCCGTGATCAGAAGTGTGTATCAAAGCTCTAAACTTGGTCATTCTGAAGGATCCATTGAATATTTCCTGCTCTCAGTGGTTTGCTGCAGGTTCTTTGTGCTTCATTTTATATAGTTAAATTTTATACAATATTCTGACTATTGAACCTATCATTTCTCTTTGAAAAATACATTAATTCTAACTAGTTTGGAGGCATTTTTGGCTGTTGGCATTAGCTCTAAAAATGCTGGTATACATGGTAGTAAGTTCTTTTAAAGAGTGGATTTTAAGAAGTCCTGGGTCTAGAGCAGGAATTGACATATTCTGTAATCTGTTTGGTATCCTCAGTGCCTCTTGCCTATCTAGGAGAAATCTCCAATATTATAAAGATCTATTTTCATTAATACTTGGGATATTTATTACTATTTCTGTATAGGATTGGAAATTGTACTAAATACTTTTAAGTAGAAAATGGGTATTAAAAGGCCATATTCGGGCCGGTGAGATAGCCCAGCGGCATAAGCGCCTGCCTGGCAAGCGCGAGGTCCTGAGTTCGACCCCTGGTACCCACAAAAAAAAAAAGGCCATATTCAAGAAATCAAAATATTGGGCCGGTGAGACGGCTCAGCGGCTTAAGCGCCTGCCTTGCAAGCGCGAAGGCCCGAGTTTGACTCCCGGAACCCACATACGAAAAAGGGGCCGGTGATATCGCTCAGCGGCACGGGTGCCTGTTGGCGCGTGAGGTCCTGAGGTCGTCCCCCCGGTACCCACAAAAAAAAAAAAAAAAAAAGAAATCAAAATATCAATAGGTAATAAAAGTAAATGGACAATTTCTATTCGTGTGTAACACTGTTGTTTATCTTGAAGATAAATTGTTTCAAGATGTCCTTTTTTTTTTTTTTTTGAGACAAGGTCTTGCTATGTAGTTCAGGCTGGCCTTGAACTCACTATGTAGCCCAGGCTGGCCTCACACTCATGGCAGTCCTTCTGCCTCAGCCTCCCAAGTGCTGGGATTACAGGCATGTGCCACCACACCAAGGCAAGATGTCCACATTTTAAGTTGGTTTTACTTATACTCATTGTCAAGGTCAGATAGCATTTATTTTCCCTGCAGTTTTGATTTATTTTTGTGAAGGGTTAAAACATTTCCTCATAATAAAAAAACTCAAATGCAGGCCGGTGAGATAGCTCAGTGGCATAAGCACCTGCCTGGCAAGCGCAAGGTCCTGAGTTCGACTCCCGGTACCCACATAAAAAACAAAACAAAACAAAACAAAACTCAAAAGGTACAAAGAATGTGCAGTACAAAGACTTATTTTACCATGTGTTCAACCAGTTCCTCTCTCCAGAAGCAGTGTGTGTTAGATTTCCTTCTAGAGATCGTTTGGGTTTCCTTCTGTAGGAAGGAAACAGCAGCATCTTTTTCTAAGATAGGTTTTTTTTTTTTTTCCCCTTTTAGTGCTAAGACATCCTGGCAACTTATTTTTCAGTCTTTTTTTTTTTTTTTTTTTTTTTTGTGGGTACTGGGGGTCGAACTCAGGACTTCGTGCCTGCGAGCAGGCGCCCGTGCCGCTGAGCAATATCACCAGCCCTTTTTTCCTTTGTATGTGGGTACCAGGAGTCGAACTCAGGACCTTGCGCTTGCCAGGCAGGCGCTTATGCCGCTGAGCCATCTCACTGGCCCCTTATTTTTCAGTCTTTACTGCATTATATGTCTTAAGTACTTTAATAATACAATTCATGTTTATAATTTGTAAAAGTTGTAGTTGTTTCCCTTGAGATTTTTGTATGTGGCAGTATCCACGTAAGTTAGTGGGTTTATTTATTAGCAGTTATCTACTGTATGTCTATGGTATGCTAAATATTACACATATAAAGTATCAAAAAGTAGTCCATCAATTGTCCGGAAGAACAAAACTATCAGAGTATGTGGTAAAATTACTCCAGTGTCTTAGTCCATTTTCTGCTGCTGTCACACAGTACCTGAGGCTGGGTAATGTATAATGTTGGAAGAGGTTTCTTTTGGCTTCAGTTCTCAAAGTTCCAGGAGCATGGTGCGGGTGTTGGCTTGGCTTCTGCTGGGGCCTCATGCTTCTTCAAATCATGGAGAAGTGGAAGACAGCAGGCTTGCCTGTACCCACACACTCGATGATAACTAAGCCACTCTTCATGAGCATGGTGCCCCATAATGGAATTAACCCGTTAGAGGTCCCATCACCTCTCAACACTAATACTTGGGAGCCATGCCTCAGCATGAGTTCGGTGAAGACAGACCATCCTCAAACTATACCAGTTTTTTCTGTAGTTCTGAGTAATAGATCTGGGTCTGCTTGATTTCTGATTTTGCTGTGTTTTGAGCATCTGGATTAAAACTCACAAAGTGTTACAGCTCTTTTAGAATTTGTCTAGCAGGTTTTCTAGCTATTTGCTGGAAAACCCCCAAGGAAAAAAAAAAAAAAAAAAAAAAAAAAAACCTCACTAAGATTATTGATGTCTAAGGAAGAAAATGTTAGGTCTCATTGTGTATCTAAGATACATCAAATGCTATTTGACCTTTTTGTTTTGATTGTATACAAAATGAAGTCAGTTCAGAGGAAAAAATAAAATCAACCAAGTATGATAATTCAGTCTGGATGGAGGATTTTAGATGTTTTCACTTGTGGTAGAAAGGAAGAGCTGGGCATGGTGGTGCGTATCGAATCCCAGCACTTGGGAGGCTGAAGCAGGAGGATCGCCACAAGTTTCAGGCCAGCCTGAGCTACATAGTGAGTTTGAGACCAGCCTGGACTACATAGCAAGACCCTGTCTCAAAAAAGAAAAGAAAAGAAAGGAAATTGAAGAGGGAAGTAAGACTCCTAGTTAAACATCTTTCGAGAATAAAGTCATAACATTTTAGAGTTGACTGGAATATAAATTTTAGTCATTCATTTTTGCTTATTTCCCTCAAAAATCTCTGTAGTTCTTGGAAATATTGATGTGTCTTTTTATGAAATATTTTTTTTTCTTCCAAACTTTATTTTTTTTAAAGACAAAAGTAAACATTCTCATGTATTAACAAACTCAAGCATTAGAGAATGTACAAATACCTTTTGGAGAAAAATATTACTCAGTATAAGATTAAGCCATGTAAAAGCTAGGTAAAAATAGAAGACTAAGGAATGGAATAGTCACAGTGAAATTGCATTTTCATACTAGGGAGACAATACGATGTTTACAAATGTGCATCCGGTTTATTTCGCTTGTGAGTATTTTCTCGAGTTGCATCCATTTACCTATAAAAGTTTCCAGTTTATCTTTCTTTATGGCTGAGTAGTACTCCACTGTATAGAAATACCACATCTTTTTTATCCATTCCTCGGTTAATGGGCATTTGGGTTGTTTCCACGATCTAGCTATTACAAATAGTGTTGCTATAAACATGGGTGCACATATATCGCTGTGGTACGATGTTTTTAATTCTTCTGGAAAGATACCCAGAAGGGGAATAGCTGGGTCAAATGGGACCTCCAATCCTAGTTTTTTTTTTTTTTTTTTTTTTTTTTTTGTGGGTACCGGGGGGTCGACCTCAGGACCTCGCGCGCCAGCAGGCGCCCATGCCGCTGAGCGATATCACCGGCCCCTTTTTCATATGTGGGATCCGGGAGTCGAACTCGAGCCCTCGTGCTTGCAAGGCAGGCACTTAAGCCGCTGAGCCATCTCACCGGCCCCAATCCTAGTTTTTTGAGGAGTCTCCACACTGATTTCCACAGTGGCTGCACCAGTCGACACTCCCACCAACAGTGGAGAAGGGTTCCTTTTTCCCCATAGCCCCTCCAGCATTTGTTATTAGTTGACTTCTTGAAAACAGCCATTCTTTGTGGGGTGAGATGGAATCTCAGTGTTGTTTTCATTTGCATCTCTCGGATGACTAGTGATGTTGAACATTTTTTCATATATTTATTTGCCATTTGTATTTCTTCATCTGAGAAGTGTTTATTCATCTCAGATGCCCATTTTGGATTGGGTCTTTAAATTTGGGAGGTCTGATTTTTTTGAGTTCTTTGTATGTTCTCGATAGTAATCCTTTGTCTGAGGAACAGCTGGCAAACATTTTTTCCTACGTTGTGGGTTGTCTCTTCACTCTGTTGGTGTTTTCTCTTGCTGTGCAAAAGCTTTTTAATAAGATGAGATCCCAGCTGTTGATTCTTTGTGATACTTCCTGTGCGATGGGGGTTTTATTCATAAAGTCTTTGCCTACACCAATGTCTTCAAGAGTTTTACCTATTCTATTTTCCAGGAGATTTAATGTTTCTGTTTTAATATTTAGTTCTTTGATCCATTTTGAGTTTAGTTTAGTGCACAGTGAAAGATATGGGTCTAATTTTAATCTTCGGCATGTGTAGAGCCAATTTTTCCAGCACCATTTATTAAAGAGGCTATCTTTCTTCCAGTGAATGTGTTTGGCACCTTTGTCAAAGATAAGGTGGCTTAGTATGTCTGGAGTTGTTTCTGCATCTTCTATTCTATTCCATTGATCTTCAGGTCTGTTTTTTTGCCAATACCACGCTGTTTTTATCACAGTAGCTTTATAGTATAATTTCAAATCAGGGATTGTGATACCCCCTGCCTTGCTTTTGTTGCCCAGAATTGCCTTTGCTATTCTAGGTCTCTTGTGGTTCCAGATGAATTTTAGGATTGTTTTCTCTAATTCTGTGAGATATGTTGTTGGAATTTTGATCGGAATTGCATTAAATCTGTATAACAGTTTTGGAAGTATGGCCATTTTCACTATATTGGTTCTTCCGACCCAAGAGCAAGGGATATCTTTCCATTTTCTGATATCCTCTTCAATCTCCTTTTTCAGAGTACTGTAGTTTTCAGTGTAGAGGTCTTTTACTTCCTTTGTGAGATTGATTCCTAGGTATTTCATTTTTTTAGATGTGATTGTGAAAGGTGTTGTTTCCCTAATTTCTCTCTCAGTGAGTTGGTTATTGGTGTACAGGAAAGCTATTGATTTTTGAGTGTTGACTTTGTATCCAGCTACACTACTGAATTTGCTTATTAAATTGAGCAATTTTTTAGTGGAGTTTTTGGGGTCTTCTACGTAGAGTATCATGTCATCTGCAAATAATGATAATTTGACTTCTTCCTTTCCAATCATAATTCCTTTTATTTCTTTCTCTTGTCTGATTGCTCTGGCTAAAGTTTCCAGGACTATGTTGAATAAGAGTGGGGACAGTGGACATCCTTGTCTTGTTCCTGATTTTAGAGAGAAGGCTTTCAGTTTTTGTCCATTTAGTATGATATTGGCTGTTGGTTTGTCATAGATAGCTTTTATCAGATTGAGATAAAGACCATCTATTCCAATTTTCTGTAGGGTTTTTATCATGAATGGGTGCTGGACTTTGTCGAAAGCTTTTTCTGCATCTATTGAGATGATCATATGATTTTTGTCCTTGGTTCTGTTAATATGGTGTATTACATTTATTGATTTACGTATGTTGAACCATCCCTGCATCCCTGGGATGAATCCAACTTGGTCATGGTGTATAATCTTCTTGATGATTTGCTGCATTCTGTTTGCCAGTATCTTATTGAGGATTTTTGCATCTATGTTCATTAGGGAGATTGGTCTATAGTTCTCTTTCTTAGTTGGGTCCTTCTCTGGTTTTGGTATCAGGGTAATGCTTGCTTCCAGGAATGAATTTGGGAGTATTGCTTCCCTTTCAATTTCATTAAAGAGTTTGAGAAGTAGTGGTGTTAGGTCTTCTCTAAATTTCTTGTAGAATTCGGCAGTGAATCCATCGGGGCCTGGGCTTTTCTTTGTTGGGAGGTTTTTAATTACATCTTCGATTTCATTGATTGTTATTGGTTTATTTAGGATTTTTGTATCTTCTTGGTTGAGCTTTGGTAATTCATATGTATCTAGGAATCTGTCCATTTCTTCTGCATTTTCCATCTTATTAGAATACAGGTTTTCAAAGTAGGTATAGATGATCTTCTGGATTTCTGCAGGGTCCGTTGTGATATCGCCCTTTTCATTCTTAATTGTGTGGATTTGAGTACTTTCTTTCCTTTTTTTAATAAGGTTGGATAAGGGTTTGTCGATTTTATTTAATCTTTCAAAGAACCAACTCTTTGATTCGTTGATTCTTTGTATTGTTTTTTTAGTCTCCAATATGTTAATTTCTGCTCTGATCTTTATAATTTCCTCTCTTGTACGAGCTTTTGGCTTAGCCTGCTCTTCTTTTTCTAGAAGTTTGAGGTTCACCATTAGGTTGTTTATTTGTGCTTGCTCTATTTTCCTGATATAGGAATTTAATGCTATGAATTTCCCTCTTAGGACTGCTTTCATTGTATCCCATAAGTTCCGGTATGTTGTACTGTCGTTATCATTCAATTGCAGAAACTGTCTAATTGCTTCTTTAATTTCATCTGTGACCCATTGGTTGTTCAGGAGGGTGCTATTTAATTTCCATGTGTTTAGCAAATTCTTGTGTTTTCTTTTGCCATTGATTTCCAATTTCATTGCACTATGGTCTGATAATATACATGGGATAATTTCAATTCCTTTGCATTTACTTAAGCAGGTTCTATGAGCTAGTATGTGGTCTATTTTGGAGAACGTCCCATGTGCAGCTGAGAAGAATGTGTATTCTGATGTTGTGGGGTGGAACACTCTGTAGACATCTACTAAGTCCATTTGTTCCAAAGTTTGGTTCAGTTGTAATATTTCATTGTTGATTTTTTGTCTAGTTGATCTGTCTTTTTGTGACAGTGGAGTATTGAGATCCCCCAATACAATTGTATTAGTGGTTATTTGATTTTTCATGTCCATTAATATTTGTTTTATATAGTTGGGTGCACTGGTATTTGTTGCATATATATTTATGATTGTCATCTCTTCCTCTTGGATTGTTCCCTTTACAAGGATGTAGTGACCTTCTTTATCTCTATGAATCATTCTTGGCTTGAAATTCACTTTGTCTGTGAAAAGAATAGCTACCCCTGCTTTTTTTCTGGGTTCCTGTCGCATGGAGTATTGTTTTCCATCCTTTGACTTTCAGTCTATGAATTTCTTTTTGAATTAAATGTATTTCTTGTATACAGCATATTGTTGGATCTTGCTTCTTGATCCAATTCGCCAGTCTGTGCCTTTTGATTGGTGAATTGAGACCATTAACATTAATGGTTAAAACTGATATGTATTGACTTATCCTTGTCATGTTATTTTCTTGTTGTTGGCACTCCTTCTTTTAATTTTTGTTTTCCCTCCCTCTCTTTAATCATTTGCTCTGCCTGGTGGATTCCTTCTGTTGGGGTTTCTGGGGTTGTAGACCTTATTATCCCTTTCTAGAATGTCCTTCAAAACATTTTGGAGTGCTGGTTTGGTGGTTATAAATTTTCTCAGATGTTCTTTGTCATGGAAGTATTTTACTTCTCCATCAGTTTTGAAGGATAGTTTTGCGGGGTACATCAATCTAGGTTGAAGATTATTTTCCTTTAGAACTTGAAATACATCATTCCAAGCTCTTCTTTTTTTTTTTTTTTTTTTTTTTGTGGGTACCGGGGGGTCGACCTCAGGACCTCGCACGCCAGCAGGCGCCCGTGCTGCTGAGCGATATCACCGGCCCCTTCTTCGTATGTGGGTTCCGGGAGTCGAACTCAGGCCCTCGTGCTTGCCGGGCAGGCGCTTAAGCCGCTGAGCCATCTCACCGGCCCCCAAGCTCTTCTTGACTTGAGGGTTTGTGCTGAAAAGTCCGCTGTGATTCTGATGGGCTTTCCTTTATAGGTGATTTGTCTCTCTTCTCTAACAGCTTTTAAGATTCTACTCTTATGTTGAATTTCTGGAATCTTGACTATGATATGCCTGGCTGAAGATTTTTTTTTTTTGATCGTGGCTAATTGGAGTTCTATAAGCCTCACTTATCTGAACGTCAAATTCTTTTTCTCTACCAGGGAAATTTTCTGTGATAATGTCTGTGAACAGTGTTCTGCTGTCATTTATGCTATCTCCTGCTTTTTCATTGACTCCAATCAATCTTAAGTTATTCTTCTTTGCGTCATCTAGCAGCTGCTGGATTGATTTTTCATTGTCCCTTACTGTTTTTAAGAATTCTTTCTTTTCATGATCACTAATTGCAAGCCTGTCTTCTATATCTGAGATCCTGTCCTCACATTGGCTTAATCTGCTACAAATACTTTCAATGGAATTTTTGTTCTCCTGGATATCTGCTTGAATCTGCTTTATGGATTCCATTTCTTTCCTATGCTGAGCATTCATGGCTTCCATCATTTTCTTAAGCTCGTCTATTTTTTTGTCTGTGTCTGCTCTAGCGTCCTTAAGCATGGTCTTCATTGTGGACATTATCTCTGCAGTTATCTGAGAAATTATTTCTGATTTAAATTTTTCCAGAGCCTCATTCAACTGCTTTGTTGTTACCACTTCAGAGATGTCAGGTGGGTGGCTTTCGGTTTGTCCCACCTCACTGCCCCCTGGGTTTGCCTTTGGTGAACTGGATGTGTGGGGTTGCATCTTGTTTAAGTGTCGTCTCATTTTCTTTTCTTTCTTTAGTTTAATTCCTGGGATGCTGTTTGTAAATTGCCTATGATAGGTTGCTTTATTGCTAGTATTTCAAACTCTTAGGAGATTCTTGGAATACCAGGAAGAAAAGCGCCAGTCAGTGTGTCCCTCTCGGCTGGTGCTTCTCTGTACCGCGGCGTCTCGCGTTATTCCGCGGAGGTTCCCACTGGGGCCATGGATGGAGTGGCGCCGCCCTGAGTTCTGAGCTCAGCTGCTGCCCCCCCCACAATGGCGGCTGGCTAGTCGCTCTCTCTTGCGCTGGCCGGCTGGGCGTCAGCACTCACCGCCAGTCAGTGTGTCCTTCACGGCCACTGCTTCTCTGCACTGCTGCTGCTTGCGTTCCTCCGTGGAGGCCCCCGGGGGCGCCGGCAGTCACTGCGTGTCTGTAGATTTGAACCGCTTCAGTCGCGTCGGGATCCCGACACAGGGAAATGGCGCCAGAGGCCACCTCCTCCTTCTTTGTTGGAGTTTCTCTCTTCAGTTTCTCCGTGGGCCCCAAACTGCGCTTCAGATCTTTCCTGGGTCCATGGGAGCCACTTCCCTCTTTCTTGTCCTCCTCCAGTCACTATATTCCAGTGTCCGGATGGCGACTTTTGGAGCGGTTCACTGCCTGCTTCTTACAGATCCGCCATCTTTTTCCGGAAGTCTGAATGTTTAAATAAAAATAAACTATTACAGTAAAAGACACATTGCCATTAATCTCCCTCAGAATACTCCCCCACTAGCACACATCCTATCATTCTTGCTACTTTGGTTTGGTTTGGTTTGGATGAGACAGGGTCTCACAATATTTGATGAAATATTAAGGGCGAAATGTCTGGTGCTTATTAAAAGTAGTAATAATTTGAGTAGAGCAGGTTTGTAGGAGTACAGGAAAGGGTGCCTGTGGAGTACCTTCAGCGCGCTGCCGAGCTCCAGGGGCTCTCCCCGTGGTTTACCCCCACCTCCTTAGCGCACAGGCGGAGGGGTCTGTCTCCCGCCCACTGGAGTGTCTGCTCTACATGAGTCGGGCCGGGGCACAGAGGTCCCCATACCGCGGAAGGCTGCTCTGTATGGAGGGCTTGTTTGTGACAGGATTAGGGACAAATTTAAAGAAGCTTAATACAGAGTAAAAGTGATCAGAGTCCTAATTACCATAAAAAGGGGTTTTAAAAAGTGCAAATGTGAGTTGACAGAGGACACATCTAAGGGTTCACCGATGAAATGAGTGTTTCAGCTGGGCCATGACGCGTGAGTAGGATTTTAGCAAAGTGTCCCGTATACTTTGGGAAAATTCGGAATCGCAGCTAATCGTAGTTGCGGTGGTACGAAGTGACACGGTAGTGTCAGGACTAGTGAGTGGCACTTCACAGCAGCTGCAGCACATTGCATCTCTGGATGTAAAATGTCAGCAGGAGAAATTTGTGACTTTTAAATTAATGCTAGTCTACCAGAAAAAAACCCTCATTAGATCAGGCTTGGAAAAATGAGAGTATTTAAGGTAAATACTTTATTGTGGTTCAAAGAGTTTGCGGTCATTTTGATTTTTTTTGGGGGGGTGGGAAGGGTGTCTGTTATTGGAAAGCAGCTCATGATGTGAGAACTTGTATCTTATAAAAGAAACTTTCCTCTAGATTTTGTTTTGTTTTCGTTTTTGAGACATGATCTCACTGTGTAGTCCAGGCTGGCCTTGAATTCACTATGTAGCTCAGGCTGGCTGTGAACTCGCCGTGATCTTCCTGCCTCAGCCTCCCAACTGCCAGAATTACAGGCATGCGCTGTTGCATCTGGCTACATTTTGAAAATACTGTACCATTGTTGCAGAAAATGAACTGAGTATGCCATAACCACACGTGTGGGCTCTGTTAAAAGGCCGCTGTGCTGGCAAGCTGGTCTGACTGCCGCTCACAGGGTTCAGCTGATTGCAGATGGAAAGCGATGGAATGTTCCTGCCATAAGGTCTCTTATGAAAGAGGAGAAAAGAGCACTTGAGGGAGTGCAGAGTCTGAAAACTAAGTAGTAGTGGTTGTATTTGAGCATTTTCTGGTCCCTGAGGAAAGATTTTCCAAGCACAGATAAATGTGTGACTGCTTTGACATTTTGGAGTCCCAAGCACATACAAATGGCTTTGTTCAATAAAACCTCATTATATTCCAAGTTTCTCCCACTTTGGAAGCATTTTTTATTGTCTAATTACTTTGTTTAAAAAAGCTGCACACATTTATGGTTAGTTTATATGTGTAAATCTGGAGACAGTGAACCTACATAAACTTCCCAGCGAAACAGGAGGTGGATAAAGCCGGTTTTCCCGTATGCTGCAAGAGGCACTCCATTGGGTGATTGAACCTGGTGTTCTGCTTTGTCTTTAGTCATAGGATTCTATTTCTATGGGACTTTGGTAAGTCCCATTCATTTATAATCTTCCTCTGCCAGGTTCTTCTGGGTTTTTTTCATTGTCCGGTCTCAGTGGGACAGAAGTAACCTTGATTTTTTTCTGTTTATTGCTTACACTGTATGTTTTTAAGGCTTTTTCATTCACACATATACATTTCTAAACCAAATGTGCCACCACACAACTGCATGGAGAATGATTCTGTGTCCACTACTGAAAATTTGGGATGGGAGAAGGGCAGGGACAGAATAGAGATTTGGGAAGGAAGCATTCAGAAGAGAATGCGTGTAAGTTTGTGTGTTTTTCTAGCATAAATTAGTCCTGGTTAATCTTTTTTTTTTTTTTTTTTTGTGGGTACCGGGGGGTTGACCTCAGGACCTCGCGTGCCAGTAGGCGCCCGTGCCGCTGAGCGATATCACCGGCCCCTTTTTCGTATGTGGGATCCGGGAGTCGAACTCGGGCCCTCACGCTTGCCGGGCAGGCGCTTAAGCCGCTGAGCCATCTCACCGGCCCAGTCCTGGTTAATCTTGAAGGTGGAGATGTTGTGTACCCCCAAGTGTCCGTGTCGGAGGAGGAGTATTATATTCAGAGCACATACATGCCTCGCCTGCAGCCTGCTCGTCTGAAACTTTCCAGCCATGTCTTCATTCCTTCCTTTTTGAAGAGAGGAATCTTTACTTTTAAACTCACATGTCCACATGGGCTAAATGACTCTCATTGTCTGGACTGTAGTAAGTGAAGCAACCGGAAGAGAAAGAGGTTTATGTAGTGTAGGAAGAAGAGTTCAGTATGCTGTTGAAATCTGGTCAGGTCCCAGTGGCAGCGAACTGTCTTTTACATTTGGAAATACAACACTTTCCTGTGGCAAGGACTTGGAGTGAGAGCGGCCAGGGTGTGTGAATGAAGAGGCCTCTGAGATGAGGCTTTGCTTTCTCACCCGGAGCTGATTAAAATCAGTTTGGAGCAGGTCCCCAAACGAAGGTGCAGGTCTTGGTCCTGCACTATTAGTGGCCTTCACTGCCCTCAGGGGCCTTGGCTGTAACCGAGGGCACAGTTCCTCAGCAGTGTCAGGCTTGGCCACCCTTCTTTGGCACAGGCTGTCTCCTGGCCACTGGTGTAGCTGTGACCTTTGCCATTCTCACCCATTCATGTGTTTGTAGTTTTTTTTTTTTCTTCTTCCAGGATTGGGGATTGAACTCAGACCCTTTGCACTGAACTGTATTCCCAGCTCTTCTCAATTTTGAGACAGTCTTTCTAGGTTGCTAAGGTGTCCAGGCTGGGCCTGAACTGTAGATCCTCCTGACTAGCCTCCCAGAGTGCTGGAATTACAGGTGTGTGCTACCATGCCTGACTCCCATTCAGTTTTGTTTTTTTGTTTGTGTGTTTATTTGTTTGAGACAAGGTCTCACTCTGTAATTCAGGCTGGCCTTGAACTCACTATGTAGCCCAGGCTGGCCTCAAACTCATGGCAGTCCTCCTGCCTCAGCCTCCCAAGTGCTGAGATTACAGGCGTGTGCCACCACGTCTGGCTCCCATTCAGTTTTTAAAGCAGCTTTTGCCTTCTTTTGCCTCATGCTCAAAACATACTTTGTCTTTTCTTCTATATATTACACAGTTTTATTTAGTATTTCATGACTTACAGCAGCTTACTAACATTCCAGAATGTATCTCTTTACATGTATATTATTTTTCTACTGGGGTAAAGTTTATGGTCATAAAGAAGGGCATCAGAATGTGTCCTGTTGAGACATGATAGGCTTTCTTTCTTTCTTCTTTTGCTTTCTATCATTTAAAACTTTTTGTTGCATTTGATTACGTGGGCATAACAAATCAAGACACTTTTGTGTATGTGTTCAGCTTTTGCTGATCTGCTTGATTTCAGAAATGAAGATGACTTTGGCATTTGTCAGTAAAGGTTTGAGCTGGGCATGGTGGTACACACCTGTAATCCCAGCACTCAGGAGGCTGAGGCAGGAGGATCACAGTGAATTCAAGGCCAGCCTGAACTACATAGCAAGACCCTGTCTCAAAAAACAAACAAACAAATAAACAAATAATAAAGGGTTGCTTGGTGACGGGTGCAAACCCTAATGGTGTGTTGGTGCTAAAACAGTTGTTTCGTTTTTGGCATGCCCTGCAGGTTTTGCAAGTTCCTGCTGTGGAGCTTGTGTTTATAGCACTGCATTGAGAGCAGCTGAAGGTGACACGTCTTTTGGTTGCTTCGATTAGCAAGAGGATTCTTTTGACTTAACTGTCATTTTGCAGCAGTAGTTGCTTTCTGTCTTGTCATTGTTTGGTTCTGTGTTCAGGGGAAAGAGTCTGTAATTATCTTGGGTGTTATTCATTTCTTAGCAAAGCAGGACGAGTAACATGCGTATTTCTTCTCTGATGTGCTTCCGTCTGCCTGTGAGGGGCTCCTGGCCCATTGGGCCAGGCGCTGGTCAGCAGTTTTTCACTTTGTGAGATGACCTCACGAGGAGGTCAGGGAAAGGAGGTCTGACAGAGAAAGGAGTAGTTGAGATTGTTTCATATTCCTTATGCCTTCCTAAAATTGGTGTTCAATAAATTGAATTTACTTTACTCTTTTTTTGTCATTGCTATTAAAATTTTTCATAATCAGTAGCAGCTTCTTTCTACCGTCTCCAGCACAGTAATCTGCTTCAGTGCCTTTGAAATAGATCAGAAGGAGGCTTGCAGTCTCAGGAAGCTGACTTGTTTGAGGAGTCTCAATTTTTGGTAGCAAGTGGTAGCCTCTCACCCGTCTTCCCGGCGCGGGCAGCTCCTCTGGCTCGTGCTGGGCGCTTAGCCTCTGGTGTTTACCTGGTAGCAGCTTACTCGCTGGCTGCCGTGCTTTCAGACTCATTCAAGGCACAGAGGAAGGTGGTTTGTTAGTGCCCCCAGCACAGGCATGGCCTAGCCCCGCTCTCTACCTAAGCACAATCTGTTGTAAATGAGATGTATCAGTGAGTTCTAAATTTCAGGATAACCTGGAATGTTGTTTGTTCTGAAAACAAAAGCAGTTGAAAATCACAGGAGAGACAGCATTTGGAAACACAGTACGAAGAAAAATCATTTCTAACCTCACCACTCAGAGAAAACTACCATCCACATCTTCATGTGTATTCTGTTCTTTTCCATGCCTCGTGACACGTTCTTAACATTTTTATTGTATTTGGGTTACAATATATTCACTGTTTTTAGCTTAGATTTTTCATTTTATAATCTAGTATTTTTAATCTAATTATTTTTCTACATGACTTAGCAATTGTGTAAAATTTTGTAATATGAATGTCATAATTCTTGTTTTGTTGGATTTTTTTCTTCTATTTCATGTAATACTCTGATAACTTTTTTTTTTAAAAACCAGGAATTGAATCCAGGGAGTACTGTGCTATATCCTGAGTCTTTCCTTTGTTTATTTATTTATTTATTTATTTATTTTTTATTTTAAAGAGAAGAAAAAACAAAACAAATCAAAAGAAGAACAAATTTTCAAACAAACATAATAGGAGGGTAACAATGGTTAATACATTACGTATTACTATCTTTAAGTTAGTTATTCAGGACACCAGACATTAGCATTCAATTGTCCAAACATTATTGGCACAAACCTTACTCTTCAATGAACTAAGTAAAAATGGTAGTGTATCTATCTTAACCATCTTATATATATATATATATACAATTTTTTTCCCTTTCCCTTCTTTCTTTTCCCTATTCCAGTCTCTCTTTCCTTTTGACCAGTTTCTTTTTGATTCACCATGTCTATTGTACATTTTGGATCTTATTTACTCTTTCAGTTTCTCATACTAGAGAGATAATACGATGCTTACACATGTGCTTCTGGTTTATTTCACTTATGAGTATTTTCTCGAGTTGCATCCATTTACCTATAAAAGTCTCCAGTTTATCCTTCTTTATGGCTGAATAGTACTCCATTGTATAAAAATACCACATCTTTCTTATCCATTCCTCAGTTGATGGGCATTTGGGTTGTTTCCAAGATCTGGCTATTACAAATTGTGCTGCTATAAACATGGGTGCACATATATCGCTGTGGTATGATGTTTTTAATTCTTCTGGGAAGATGCCCAGAAGGGGAATAGCTGGGTCAAATGGGACCTCCAACCCTAGCTTTTTGAGGAATCTCCACACTGACTTCCACAGTGGCTGTACCAGTCGACACTCCCACCAACAGTGAAGAAGGGTTCCTTTTTCCCCACAGCCCCTCCAGCATTTGTTATTAGTTGATTTCTTAATAGTAGCCATTCTTTCTGGGGTGAGATGGTATCTCAGTGTTGTTTTAATTTGCATCTCTCGAATGACTAGTGATGTTGCACATTTTTTTGTATATTTATTTGCCATTAGTATTTCTTCATCTGAGAAATGTGTATTCATCTCAGATGCCCATTTTTGGAGTGGGTCTTTAAATTTGGGAGGTCTGATTTTTTTGAGTTCTTTATATGTTCTCGATAGTAATCCTTTGTCTGAGGAACATCTGGCAAACATTTTTTCCCACATTGTGGGTTGTCTCTTCACTCTGTTGGTGGTTTCTCTTGCTGTGCAAAAGCTTTTTAATAAGATGAGATCCCAGTTATTGATTCTTTGGGATAGTTCCCGTGCGGTTGAGTTTTTATTCATAAAGTCTTTGCCTACACCAATGTCTCCAAGGGTTTTACCTATCCTACCTTCCAGCAGATTTAATGTTTCTGTTTTAATATTTAGATCTCTGATCCATTTTGAATTTAGTTTAGTGCATGGTGAAAGATATGGATCTAGTTTTAATCTTCGGCATGTGTAGAGCCAGTTTTTCCAGCACCATTTATTAAAGAGGCTATCTTTCTTCCAGCGAATGTGTTTGGCACCTTTGTCAAAGATAAGGTGGCTTAGTATGTCTGGAGTTGTTTCAGCCTCTTCTAATCTGTTCCATTGATCTTCAGGTCTGTTTTTTTGCCAGTACCACACTGTTTTTATCACAGTAGCTTTATAGTATAATTTCAAGTCGGGGATAGTGATGCCCCCTGCCTTGCCTTTGTTGCCCAGAATTGCCTTTGCTATTCTAGGTCTCTTCTGATTCCAAATGAATTTTAGGATTGTTTTCTCTAATTCTGTGAGATATGCTGTTGGAATTTTGATTGGAATTGCATTAAATCTGTATAACAATTTTGGAAGTATGGCCATTTTCACTATATTGGTTCTTCCTATCCAGGAGCAAGGGATATCTTTCCATTTTCTGATATCCTCTTCAATCTCCTTTTTCAGAGTACTGTAGTTTTCAGTATAGAGGTCTTTTACATCCTTCGTGAGGTTGATTCCTAGGTATTTCATTTTTTTGGATGTTATTGTGAAAGGTATTGTTTCCCTAATTTCTCTTTCAGTAAGTTTGTTATTTGTGGACAGGAAGGCTATTGACTTTTGAGTATTGACTTTGTATCCAGCTACACTACTGAATTTGCTTATTAAATCTAGCAGTTTTTTAGTGGAGTTTTTGGGATCTTCTGTGTAGAGTATCATGTCATCTGCAAATAATGATAATTTAACTTCTTCCTTTCCAATCATTATTCCTTTTATTTCTTTCTCTTGTCTAATCGCTCTGGCTAAAGTTTCCAGAACTATGTTGAATAAGAGTGGGGACAGTGGACATCCTTGTCTTGTTCCTGATTTTAGAGGGAAGGCTTTCAGTTTTTGGCCATTTAGTATAATATTGGCTGTTGGTTTGTCATAGATAGCTTTTACCAGATTGAGATAAAGACCCTCTATTCCAATTTTCTGTAGGGTTTTTATCATGAAAAGGTGCTGGACTTTGTCAAAAGCTTTTTCTGCATCTATTGAGATGATCATGTGATTTTTGTCTTTGGTTCTGTTAATATGCTGTATTACATTTATTGATTTACGTATGTTGAACCATCCCTGCATCCCTGGGATGAATCCAACTTGGTCATGGTGTATAATCTTCTTGATGATTTGTTGGATTCTGTTTGCCAGTATCTTATTAAGGATTTTTGCATCTATGTTCATTAGGGAGATTGGCCTGTAGTTCTCTTTCTTAGTTGGGTCCTTCTCTGGTTTTGGTATCAGGGTAATGCTTGCTTCCAGGAATGAATTTGGGAGTATTGCTTCCCTTTCAATTTCATTGAAAAGTTTGAGAAGTAGGGGCGTTAGGTCTTCTCTAAATTTCTTGTAGAATTCGGCAGTGAATCCATCAGGGCCTGGGCTTTTCTTTGTTGGGAGGTTTTTAATTACATCTTCAATTTCATTGGCTGGTATTGGTTTATTTAGGATTTTTAAATCTTCTTGATTCAGCTTTGGTAATTCATACGAATCTAGGAATCTGTCCATTTCTTCTGCATTTTCCATCTTAGTAGAATATAAATTTTCAAAATAGGTATAGATGATCTTCTGGATTTCTGCAGGGTCTGTCGTGATATCACCCTTTTCATTTTCAATTGCATGGATTTGAGTCTTTTCTTTTCTTTTTTTAATAAGGTTGGATAAGGGTTTGTCAATCTTATTTATTCTTTCAAAGAACCAACTTTTTGCTTCATTGATTCTTTGTATTGTTTTTTTATTCTCCAATACGTTAATTTCTGCTCTGATCTTTATAATTTCCTCCCTTGTACGGGCTTTTGGCTTAACCTGCTCTTCTTTTTCTAGAAGCTCGAGGTTCACCCTTAAGTTGTTTATTTGCGCTTGCTCTATTTTCCTGATATAAGTGTTTAATGCTATAAATTTCCCTCTTAGGACTGCTTTCATTGTATCCCATAAGTTCCGGTATGTTGTACTGTCATTATCATTCAGTTGTAGAAAGTGACTAATTTCTTCTTTAATTTCATCTGTGACCCATTGGTTGTTCAGGAGGATGCTGTTTAATTTCCATGTGTTTAGGGAGTTTTTGTGGGATCTTTTGCCATTGATTTCCAATTTCATTGCACTATGGTCTGATAATATGCATGGGATAATTTCAATTCCTTTGCATTTACTTAAGCTGGTTTTATGAGCTAGTATGTGGTCTATTTTGGAGAACGTCCCATGTGCAGCTGAGAAAAATGTGTATTCTGATGTTGTGGGATGGAACACTCTGTAGACATCTACTAAGTCCATTTGTTCAAAAGTTTGGTTCAGTTCTACTATTTCATTATTGATTTTCTGTCCAGTTGATCTATCTTTTTGTGACAGTGGAGTATTGAGATCTCCCAATATAATTGTATTAGTGCTTATTTGATTTTTCATGTCCTTTAGTACTTGTTTTATATAGCTGGGTGCATTGGTATTTGATGCATATATATTTATGATCGTTATCTCTTCCTCTTGGATTGTTCCCTTTACAAGGATGTAATGACCGTCTTTATCTCTCTGAATCCTTCTTGGCTTGAAGTTCACTTTGTCTGCAAAAAGAATAGCTACCCCTGCTTTTTTCTGGGTTCCTGTGGCATGGAGTATTGTTTTCCATCCTTTGACTTTCAGTCTATGAATTTCTTTCTGAATTAAATGTGTTTCTTGTATACAGCATATTGTTGGATCTTGCTTCTTGATCCATTTCGCCAGTCTGTGCCTTTTGATTGGTGAATTGAGACCGTTAACATTGATGGTTAAAACTGATATGTATTGACTTGTCATGATATTTTCCTGTTGTTGGTTCCCACTCTTTGTTTTTCCGCTTTCCGGCTATTTAATTATTTGCCCTGCCTGGTGGATTCCTTCTGTTGGGGTTCCTATCTCTTTCTAGAATGTCCTTCAGAACGTTTTGGAGTGCTGGTTTGGTGGTCATAAATTTTCTCAGATGTTCTTTGTCATGAAAGTATTTTATTTCTCCATCAATTTTGAAAGATAGTTTTGCAGGGTACATCAATCTGGGCTGAAAATTATTTTCCTTTAGAGCTTGCAATACATCATTCCAAGCTCTTCTTGAATTGAGGGTTTGTGCTGAAAAGTCAGCTGTGATTCTGATGGGTTTTCCTTCATAGGTGATTTGTCTCTTCTCCCTAACAGCTTTTAAGATTCTGCCCTTCTGTTGAATTTCTGGGATCTTGACTATAATATGTCTGGCTGAAGTTTTTTTTTGATCATGTCTAGTTGGTGTTCTAAAAGCTTCACTTATAGGGGTGTCAAATTCCTTTTCTCTTCCAGGAAAGTTCTCCCTGATTATGTCTTTGAACAAGGTTTTAATGTCGTTGATGCTATCTCCTGCTTTTTCATTTATTCCAATTATTCTTAAGTTGTTTATCTTTGAGTCATCTAGCAGCTGCTGAATTGATTTTTCATGGTCCCTTGCTATTTTTAAGAATTTTTCCATTTCATGATCACTAATTGCAAGCCTGTCTTCTATATCTGAGATCCTGTCCTCGCATTGGCTTATTCTGCTACAAATACTTTCAATGGAATTTTTTATATCTTGGATATCTGCTTGAATCTGCCTTATAGATTCCATTTCTTTCCTATGCTGAGCATTCATGGTTTCTATAGTTTTCTTAAGTTCATCTATTTTTTTGTCTGTATCAGCTATAGTGTCCTTAAGCATGGTCTTCATTGTAGACATTATCTCTGCAGTTATCTGTGAGATTATTTCTGTTTTAATTTTTTCCAGAACCTCATTCAGTTGCTTTGTTGTTACCACTTCAGATAGGCCAGGTGGGTGGCTTTCGGATTGTCCCACCTCATTGCTCCCTAGGTTTGCCTTTGGTGAATTGGATGTGTGGGGTTGCATCTTGTTTAAGTGTCGTCTCATTTTTTCTTTCTTTAATTCCTGGGGTGATGTTTGCAAATTACCTATAGTAGGTTACTTTATTGCTAGTGTTTAAGATCTTTAGAAGATGACTACTTCTCTGCAGTATCTTCCAAGTGGAGCTTGCTTTTAGGTTTTGAGCTTTCTGCCAGATCCTACCTCTTCAATTCGTTGGGTATGCGAAGTTGCTACCTGTTTGGCCCAGTCCTTGATTCTTTGGTACTGTGCCACTGTATTTTCTGTGTCCCTTAGTCAATCTCAATCATGAAATATCAGGAAGGAAAGATGTTTATAACAATTATTTCACATTTGGCTATAATGTTAACTAAAGCATCAAACACAGCCTAAAAAATGACAGACTGAGCTAACCAGTTATTTACCACTTTTAGCTGTATAGAGTTGCGGTTATATAACAAAATCTAAAACACACCAGAAAAATTATATGCAGTATACAAGTCCTATGTATGTCAATTTTTCCTTGAGGAGTTTAAATTTAAGATGAGTTAAGGAGGAAATAGAGTATTGGGAGAAGAGGAAGGAATTAGATGTAAGGTTAGAGGACCAAGAGGGATCCCACTAAAATTGGGACACTAGTGCAGAGGACAGGTGGTAAAAAGAGAAGGAAGGGATAAAAGGAAGAACAGATCACAACCACAATCACAAAGAAGTTAGAGGCGCTGTTTACACTCATATAAAAAACCAGAGAGAATAATGAAGGAAAGAGCAAATACACATACAGAAACAAAAACAAAGATAAAAACAATAAAACAGACAGATCAAAAATAAAACCCCACCAAAAAACAAAACAAAACAAAACAAAAACAAAAAACCCTTCGCCAGAACAAAAAAACAAATCAGTGAGAAAAAAAATAAAAATAAAAATAAAAAATAAAAATAAAAATAAAAAATATAAAAAGAATCAGTTCCAGGTGTTGACTCTGTTGTAGGCAGGTACCTTGTGACAAAGTCCTGTTCTGTGCAGGTCCGTCCCAGTAAGCCAGGAGCGCCCTCTGGTGGGTGGTGAGCAGAGGCGCGTACTTTCAGGCAGAGACCAGTCTAGCTCGCCTCCGCTCTCGCCGCCCTTTCACGATCCCTGGGCCTGAGAGGCTCAGCGTGCTGTCCGGAGCGCGGGTTCCCTGCACTGGTTCCCGCCGCTCTGGTTTTTCGCCACGCCCCCCACAATGGCGCCGGGCCAGTCGCTCTCTGGCGTAGGACAGGTGTGGCTGAGAGTCCAGTCTCGTTCGCCTGCTGACCTCAGCACACTTTCGTGGGCTCAATTGAGAGGCCCTGTGCTGCCCTGTCCGGAGCACAAGTTCCCAGAGCAGTTTCTGAGCCGCTCTGAGTTTCGCCACACCCCCCACAATGGCGCCCGGCCGGTCGCTCTCTGGCGCGGGGCAGCTGTGGCTGAGAGACACTCACCGCCGGTCAGCGCCGTTCTCCGCCGCTCCCCTGCCCCGCCGCTGTCTCAGGATCCTCCGTGGGGGCTCCCTGGGCGCCCGCTGCCACCGTGTGTCCGTAGAATTGAGCCTCCGCTAGCGCTCCAACTCCCGGGATAGTAGAAGGTGCACGCGCGCGGTCTGCTCCTTCTTTCCTTCTTCTTTGTTGGAAGTCACCCGTCACTGGTGCCGGGGGTCCCAGATTGCGCTTCAGAACTTTTCTGGGTTTCGGGGAGGCATCTCCCCCCCTCCTGCGCTTTCTGGGTCGCTATATTCCCGTGTTCCAATGGTAACTTTTAGAGAGAGGGTTTTGCTGCCTGCTTCTTACTCATCCGCCATCTTGAGGTCCAGTAGTCCCTTTGTTTATTTTGAGATGGGGTTTCACTGAGTTGCCTGGGCTTGCCTTAAACTTGTGATCTGTTGCCTCAGCTTCCCAAGTAGCTGCGACCACAGGTGTGTGCCACCATGCTTAGCCCAGTAAACATTTTTTGAAGAAGAATGTTTGGGTACATGTCTTTAGCAAAAATTTATAGAATAGGGGTTCCTTGACCAAAGATACCCATATTTTTTTCCTTTTTTTTGGTCCTTAAGGCTTGAACCCAGGGCCTCAAGCCTACTCTTAAGCTACACCTCCAGCCCAATATCCTTTTTTTTTTTAAATTAATTAAGTTTATTGGTACATTTTAGGTATACATAATGATCACACTTATCATAGGGAATTTGTACCTGTACATGATATATCTTGATGCCTTTTTCCCATCCCCCTCCCCTCCCTTCAACCCCTCTTCCCCTCCTTACAACAGCTTCATTTCCATTTTTTCCTTTTTTTCTTTTTCCTTCCTTCCTTCCTTCTCCCCTCCCCCATTCCTAGTTCCCCTTCCCATTTGAACATTTTCTTCCTATTTCACAGTATCTATTACACATTTTGGTCCTTATTTACACTTCCAGTTTTTTTTTTTTTTTTTTTTTGTGGGTACCGGGGGGTCGACCTCAGGACCTCGCGCGCCAGCAGGCGCCTGTGCCGCTGAGCGATATCACCGGCCCCTTTTTCGTATGTGGGATCCGGGAGTCGAACTCGGGCCCTCGCGCTTGCCAGGCAGGCGCTTAAGCCGCTGAGCCATCTCACCGGCCCTACACTTCCAGTTTCTTACACCAGAGAAACAGTGCAGTATTTACACGTGTGTCCCATTTATTTCACTTAAGAGTATGGTCTCAAGGTGTATCCATTAGCCTAGAAATGTCTCAAGTTTATCCTTCTTTATGGCTGAGTAATACTCCAAAAATCCACATCTTCTTTATGCATTCATCGGTTGATGGACATTTGGGCTGTTTCCAAGATTTAGCTATTACAAACTATGCCGCTATAAACATGGGTGTGCATGTATCGCTGTGGTATGATGTTTTTAATTCTTCTAGGAAGATACCTAGAAGGGGAATAGCTGGGTCAAATGGGACCCTCTAATCTAGCTTTTTGAGGAATCTCCACACTGATTTCCACAGTGGTTGCACCAGTCTGCACTCCCACCAACAGTGGAGAAGGGTTCCTTTTTTCCCACAGCCCCTCCAGCATTTGTTATTGGTTGATTTCTTGATAACAGCCGTTCTTTCTGGAGTAAGATGGAATCTCAGCGTTGTTTTAATTTGCATCTCTTGAATGACCAATGATGCTGAATATTTTTTCATTTATTTATTTTCATTTCTACTACTTCATCCGAGAAGTGTCTATTCATTTCTTTTCTTTTTTTTTTTTTTTTGGTAATAGGAATTGAACTCAGGACCTCTCACTTGCCAGGCAGATGCTGTGCCGCTGAGCTAAATTCCCAACCTGTCTATTCATTTCAGATGCCCTTTTTTGGATTGGGTCTTTAAATTTGGGGGATCTGATTTTTTTTTTTTTTTTTTTTTTAAGTTCTTTGTATATTCTAGATATTAGTCCTTTGAGGAATAGGTGGCAAAATTTTTTTCCCAGACTGTGGGTTATCTCTTCACTCTGTTGGTGATTTCTCTTGCTATGCAAAAGCTTTTTAATAAGATGAGATCCCAGTTGTTGATTCTTTACAGTATTTCCTGTGCAATTGGGGTTTCGTTCATAAAGTCTTTGCCTACACCAATGTCTTTAAGAGTTCTACTTATTCTGTCTTCGAGAAGATTCAGTTTATGTTTTAATATTTAGATTTTTTTTTTTTTGGTGGGTACCGGGGGGTCGACCTCAGGACCTCGCGCGCCAGCAGGCGCCCGTGTCGCTGAGCGATATCACCGGCCCCTTTTTCGTATGTGGGATCCAGGAGTCGAACTCGGGCCCTTGCGCTTGCAGGGCAGGCGCTTAAGCCTCTGAGCCATCTCACCGGCCCTAATATTTAGATTTTTGATCCAGTTTGATTTTAGTTTAGTGCATGGTGAAAAATGTGCATCTAGTTAGCCTTCAGCATGTAGAAAGCCAGTTTTTTCCTCTTTTTATTAAAGAGGCTTTCTTTCTTCCAGTGAATGTGTTTAACTCCTTTGTCAAATATAAGGTGGCTGAGTATGTCCCCCAGCCCAGTATCTTCATTTAAAAAAATTTCTTTACAGGTGTCTAAAGGGGAAAAATATCAGTTGGTTTTTTTAAAAATAGAGTGTTTTTTAAAGTGTAGTTATAGAGGGCCGGTGAGACGGCTCAGCGGCTTAAGCGCCTGCCTTGCAAGCGCGAAGGCCCGAGTTCGACTCCCGGATCCCACATACGAAAAAGGGGCCGGTGATATCGCTCAGCGGCACGGGTGCCTGTTGGCGCGCGAGGTCCTGAGGTCGTCCCCCCGGTACCCACAAAAAAAAAAAAAAAAAAAAAAAAAAAAAAAAAAGTGTAGTTATAGGTATTTTTTGTTTTTGTTGTGCTAGAGCCTCATTCATGCTAGGCAAGCATTCTACCACTGAGCTACATCCCCAACCCTACTTATAGGTTTTAAAATTGGAACAGGTATTGATAACTTGTAGTGTTTCTAGATATGAACCAGTTTAAATTTTATATTGATCTAGATGCACGATTGCAAATAGTGCTGAAACTGCAGAAAGGGGATTGCATAGAGTTGGATGACTAGAAAATGTTATGGAAATTGCTTTAAATATTGTTTTCTTCTTTGATGGGTTTAAAGGTTTGTTTGTGTGTTTAGTGGTACCTAGGTCCAAACCCAGGGCCTCAAGCATGCTAGGCAGGTACTCTAAGCTCTCTACCACTGAGCTGCATCCCCAGTCCTTGGTTGACTACCACCCCCACCACCCTATAGTATGGGGATTGAGCCCAGGGCCTGTGCACCGAGTTACATCCCCAGCCCTTCTTTCATTTTTTATTTTGAGACAGGGTCTCTCTGAGTCACTAAGTTGTCCAGGCTCGGCCCAAACTTGCAGTCCTCCTGCCTTAGCTTCCCAGAGTACTGAGATTACAGGCACGTGCCACCACACCTGGTTTATGGGGGTTTTTTTTGTTTTCTTCCAAGTACTGGGGATTGACCCTGAGGCCTTGCACCCGCTAGGCAAGTGCACTACTGCTAAGCTACATTCCCATCCCTGGTTCATTCATAAATAGATTTTGTCATTACAGTTAATCCACAAGCTGACCCTGATTAAATGTACTTGCTTATTTTTACCTGAAGGACAACTTCAAGTTAACTATTTTTTTTTTAAGATAGTTTGATTCCTTATTGTCCTTTAGCGATAGAAGTGACCTCTTCAAATGAGTGCTTTGTTGTTTCTTTTCTTCCTCTCCCTCTCTCTCCTCCTACTCTTGTCCTTCTCCTCTTCCTCCTTTTTTTTGGTGGGTACCGGGGGTCGACCTCAGGACCTCGCGTGCCAGCAGGCGCCCGTGCCGCTGAGCGATATCACCGGCCCTTTTTTTGTATGTGGGTTCCAGGAGTTGAACTCAGGCCCTCGCGCTTGCCAGGCAGGTGCTTAGGCCGCTGAGCCATCCCACTGGCCCTCCTCCTCCTCCTCCTCCTCCTCCTCCTCCTCCTTGATTAGAGATTTAAACCCAGGGGGTTCCGCGGAGCTACATCCCCAGCTGAGCTACATCCCCAGCCCTTTTCACTTATTTAGAGACAGGGTCTCACTAAAGTTGCACAGGCTATCCTCAAACTTTCAATTCTCTTGCCTCAGCCTTCCAAGTACCTAGAATTACGGGTGTTCAACACCATGCCTAGCATGAGTGCTCTATTTGAATAATAAATATTTCCTATCATTTTGTTCTGGTAGTTTAGTATTCATGTCTTAATGCACGAACCATTCTTAATAGCTATCTCTCACTTGTACTGGGACATTTGTCTCTTTCCACTAGGGAAGGCTGTGAGGGTAGGGACCATGTCTGTCTTGTTCTCAGTACATGGCCTAATGCCTGTTATTTAGTAAACATTCAGTGAGTGAATGGATGAATCAATTAACATAAACTAAGATGTAAATATGTATACAGGAAAAATTCTTTTTTTTTTCTCTTCACTTGAGCTCAAAGCTGATACGTTATAGTAAAATACCCACTGTTGTATTAATTAAATTCATTGATTTATTGAGTACAATCTTAAGTATCCTTCAAGAACATGATTTTCATGGGTGTATAGCATACTTTATTTAGCTCATTCCTTGTCAGACATTTGAGCCTTAGAACCACCTCACAGAACTTCTGGGAAGAAGAATGTGAGGCTATGGATAGGGAAGGAGTTCTTCCTTTCAGCCTGCATAACTAGTAAATAAACCTTTCAAACTTGGCATTTTAAAGTGGAATTCCTGATATGTCTTCTTACAGCCCTGCTCCTTTGCTTTCTCCTACAGCTCAGTTACTAGCAACTCTGTCTCTGTAGTTGCTCAAGGCAAAACTTCTAATCCTCCTGACTTCTCTCCTTCCAATCCACAGAGCACCCCCAGAATCTGGCTGCTCCTCACCACCTCAGTGCGCACCTTCGGGACCCTCACAGGTCTCCTTGCTTCTCCCGTGGCCTCAAGCAGTTGGTTCTCAACAGAGCAGCGGTGTGATCCTTTTAGAATAGAAGACAAACCATTTTTTCCCCTTGAACTCTGAGATAATTCCCTTGCCATCAGAACAACATCTAAAGTTTGTGTGATGATCATTGTGTCAAACCATCATGGTGTCTCTGGCTTGTCACTTAACTGTCTGTTGGGTGCATTCCCCATTTGTTAAACTTCGGGGTGGGTAGTGTAGCTTGTTAGCAGAGCGTGGGCTCAGCCCGTGTGAACCCAGTCCAGGTTCAATCCCCAGTGCCCCTTTCACCCCTGCATAAGAATGCGCTTTTGTAGCTCCATACACTGTTGTATTTACGAACTGTGCTTTAAAGGTCATAACCTTTGTTATCGGACTCTTGAGCCTTAGGTTCTTCATTTGTGAAATGGAGATGTTGGCCGGTACGCAGCTTGAGGGTAGAGTGTTTGCTTAGCGTTTGGGAGGCACAGGGTTCAGTCACCAGGACCAAAAAAAGAAAAACAAAACAGGGAACGTCACTAAGGTCTGGTCAGCCTGCTGTCCCAGAGTTATTGTAAGGATCGGATGAAATGATGTGCACTGCCATAGGGTGGTATTTCAAAAGTTATTTTTTGTGGTTAATTTTAGTACCGATTTTCAGTGAGAATGTGTTTAACAGCAGAAGTAACTGAACCTATCACTAGATTCGGTGGAGGGTTTTCCTACTGTGTATTTGGAACTGCTTTGTGTTACATATATAATTTAAACTTCTTCAACTACTTAAATAACTTTCACACCAAAACAGCTAAGAGACAACTGGGTAAAGAAAACGTAGCTCTCTCCTTGCTGTTTTGTGTCTTATTGTTCTAGTCATTTAGGGTTGCTTCCATTGAAATCCCAGCTGTACCTCAAGCTGCCTTTCTGTATGCTTTTGTTGGCTTCTCATAGGAGAGAGCAACTACGACCAGTGGTTTGTTGTCGCTGTTCACTGTTAAAAGCCACGCCAACAGCACGGCACTGATGCCTTGGTAGCTGCCCAGTGGAGTGTGAAGTGCCGCGATGGGAACTAGCGGAGTCTGCAGGGCGGTTACTGATGGGACTGAAGCAGGCTGCTTCAGTCTCGCGTTAGGCGGAGTAGGCGTTCGTAGGTTGACGTGTTCGTCTGTCAAGGGATGTATGTTGACACTAGGCTAGGAGCTGTTCTTAGTTGTGCTGTTGAGGGGTGGAGGCTGTGTGAATACAAGTGGTAGGAACAAGAAATGTGAAATCACGTTTTTCAGTGTCTGTAGGAAATCAAGCTTTTGTTACTCAGCACACATAGGCTGCAAGTACCATGCTTTCAGAGAGTTTTTAGTGTCGCCTTGATGTTGCCTTGATGTGAGGGGAGAGGACGGGGTCTGAGAAGCCCTTTGTTTCTGCAGAACAGAGAAGTGAAGGGCCAGAATTAGCAGAAGCCACACGATGAGGAAATGATTTAACTACACTTATTGTTTCCCCAGACATTGTTCTCACTCCGGAGAGTTCCTTTCATTGTGAATAAACCAGAGAAGGCAAAATGGGAAAAGAGAAAACAAAAAACCTTTACTCGTAAATTGCCTTTTATTGGGGAAAAATACCATGATTAATAATCAACAACCAGTTAAGCTGTGCCAGGTGCACTTAGGCACTTACAGGTTTAAAATTTTTAATTTCTCACAATAAAGGGCCTCTAATTTACCTCATGTCTAGGAGAAGGTATTGGCAAGGAGATACTGGCTTGCTCGCCTGGGCTCTCACATCTGAAAATTGGGAGAGCTAGAAGTGAACTTGCCGGTCTGGCCCTGGAGCCCTGACTCTCGTCCTCCCGTTTGCCACCGATCTCTGCTCACAGTGCTTCCTATTTTATTACTGCTCTGTGCGGGAATGCTGGATGTCTGTCTAGTAGGAATTTCACTGTTCCCTTACAGTTTATCTCGGTGTCTCTTGATGGAGACAAATCATAAAAAATGGGGGGGATTATGATTAGTTCAGAACCCTTTGGGCCACATAGATTAAATGAAATCGACTTCCAAATCATTTCTCTTTAATAAAAATTTCTCAGAATTTGCTTAGGGAGAGCAGAATTGTTTGTTGTTGCTGTTGTTATTTGTGACTTTAAAAGTATTATAGCTAGCGTATTTTATATCAGAGTGATCACACTGTGACACTGAGGAGTTGTTTTTTCCTACTGTGTATTTTTTGGTACTCTGGGATTGGGTGTGTGGTGAACACATAGTGCATCTATGGCCATTTCATAAGATTAGGGGTCTAAGTTTGTTATTTTATAGGATTAAGAAGCTTTATGATTGTAGGTCTTTTGCTCAGGTCCACTTTATGGTGATGTGATTTATACCATTTTATTGTATTTCCAGAAATGTATTACTGTGAGGAGGAGAGGGGCCTGTCTGTGGATTTTAAAATATAAATAGGGCACATAATATTTTTTATGATGTGCCATTTTTCTTAATTTTTGGTATAGAAGGCTTTTAGAAGAGGAAGATGGTACTGAAGATGTCACTGGGGGTTTTTAATAAGCCCCGAACATGCTGTGTAAGAAAAGTTAATATAAAGTTACAGCATTCCCACACTGATATCTTAATTATAGATGTAGGCACAATCTTAGTAGTTTGCCAACAACAGTATAATTACTACATTAGAGGCTTTGCAATATTAGATAAACAAATTCATTCTGGAGAGTAAAAAGGCTTTTAAGTATGGATCTTGTTTTGACTGCCTTATTTTCTAGAGTTCAGTAATGAAGACATCATTTCTGTATTTCTTTGCTCAATTAACAAAGTTGGAAAGAAGGCAAAGGAGGGGATGAAGGATTCTTTTGTTGTTGTTTTTTAATTGGCATATGTTTGCAGTACATAATGATTACATTTCTTGTGTGGAGTTGGTACATGTATATAATACATCTCAGTTCTTTTTTCATTTCCTTTCCACTCCCCTCCATCTTTTGATCCCCTTCCCATTTGAAAAAGACCTATCTCCCTAGTTCCTATTATCTGTCTTTTATTTTGCTCTTTGTTTATATTTTAGGTTTCTCTTATAAGAGAAACCTGGATATTTAAGCTTGTGTGTCTGATTTATTTCACTTAACAGTATGGTCTCAATGTGCATCCATTTTCCTACAAATGAATAAAGTGTATCCTTCTGTAAGGCAGAGTAAGTACTCCATTGTGTATAAATGCCACATTTTCTTTATCCATTCATCTGTTGATGGGCATATAGGCTGCTTCCAAGATTTATCTATTATGAATTGTGCTGCTATAAACACAGCACATTGGGTATGTATGGGTCACTGTAATGTGATATCTTTAACTCTTTTGGGAAGATACTTAGAAGGGAGTTGAGTCCATTGGAAATTCTAGTTTTCGTTTTTTGAGGAATTTCCCTACTGATTCCCACAGTGTTTGTACTAGTTTACATTCCCACAAACAATGCAGCAGAGTTCCTCCCCCAACCCTATCCCCCAGCCTCACCAACATTTGTTATTATTTGATTTCTTGTTGGCGGCTATTATTTCTGGAGTAAGATGGAATCTCAAGAGTTGTTTTAATTCTTATTTCTCTAATGGGCAGCAATGTTGAACATTTTTTATTTATTTATTGGCCATTAGTACTTCTTCTGAGAAGTGTTTATTTCTCTTGCCTATATTTTGATTGGGTCTTTTATTTTTGGGGACTAATTTTTTTTGAGCTCTTTATATATTCTAAGAGTAGTACTCTGAGGAATAGCTAGCAAAAATTTTTCCCCCATTTTATAGGTTGTCTCTTTACTTTGTTGGCTGTTTGCTGAGCTGAAGTTTTTATTTTATTTATTTTATTTTTTGTGTGTACCGGGAGTTGACCTCAGGACCTCGTGCTTGCCAGCAAGCGCTTGTGCCACTGAGCGATATCACTGGCCCTTTTTTTCCTTTATGTGAGTTCCGGGAGTCGAACTCAGGACCTCGCACTTACCAGGCAGGCACTTATGCCGCTGAGCTATCTCACTGGCCCTGAGCTGAAGTTTTTAAATTCAGTATGATCCCATTTGTTGATTCTTTGTACTGTTTCTTGTGCCATTAGGGTTCTGTTCAGAAAGTCCTTATCTCGCCTGTGTCTTCAAAAGATTTACCTATTTTATCTTCTAGCAGACTGTTTCTGTTTTAACATTTAGATCTTTGATCCCATTTTTATTTTAATTTAGCACATGGTGAGATATATGGGCCTAGCCCTAATTGCCATGTTACTAGTCAGTTTGTTCAGCACCATTTATTATTTCCTCTAAATATATTTTTGGCCCCCTTGTTAAAGATCAACTAGCTGATCTGGGCATGGTGATGCATACCTATAATCCCAGCACTTGGGAGGCTGAGGCAGGAGGATCATTGCGAGTTTGAGGCCAGCCTGGGCTACAAAGTGAGTTCAAGGCCACTCATTCCCAAGGGTAGCATGATGTAGTCTTTCAGGTACTGCCTGCACAGGTACCTACTTCTACAGGATTTCTTCAGTGCTTGGACTGAAGACCCTGTCTTAAAAACAGAAAACAAGAAAACAAACAAAAAGATCAAATAGCTGAATGTGCCTAGGGTTGTTTCTGCATCCTCTCTTCTGTTGCGTTGATCAACATGTCTGTTTTTATGCCAGTACCATGCTGTTTTTATCACTGTAGCTTTATAATATAACTTCAAACCTGGGATTGTGATGCTTCCTCCTTTGCTCTTGTTACTCAGAATTGCTTTTGCTATTCTGGGTGTCTTCTGATACCATATGAATTTTAGGATTGTTTTCTCTAGTTCTGTGAGCAATGCTATTTTGATCTTTTGATTGGGATTGTGTTAAATCTGTATATCAGTTTTGGAAGTACGGCCAGTTTGACTATACTGGTTCTGCCTATCCAGGAATGGGATATCTTTCCATTTTCTGATGTCCTTTTTGATTTCCTTTTTCAGAGTATTATAGTTCCATTGTGGAGGTCTTTGACTTCCTTAGTTAGGTTAATTTCTAAGTGTTTAATTTTTCTTGGTGCTACTCTGAATGGTATTTTTTCCCCTAATTTCTTTATCAGTAAGTTTGTCATTAACATACAGGAGAGCTATTGATTTTTATGTGTTGATTTTGTATCCTGCTACATTGCTTGAACTTGGTTATTCTAGGAGTCTTTGATGGAGTTCTTTGGGTCTTCTATGTAGAGGATCATCTACAAATAATAATTCAACTTCTTCCTTTTCTATACATATCCCTTTTATTTCTTTCTCTTGCCTTATTGCTCTGGCTAATGTTTCAAGGACTGTGTTGGACTGGAGTGGTGATGTCTTGTTCCTAATTTTAGAGGGAAAGCTTTCAGTTTTTTTCCATTTAGTATGATGTCGAAAGTAGATTTGTTATAAATGGCTTTTATCAGATTGAGATAAGGTCCTTCTGTATCTATTTTCTTCAGGTTTTTATCATGAATGGATGTTGGATTTTGTCAAAGGCCTTTTCTGTGTCTATTGGAATGATCATGTGATTTTTGTCCTTCTATTTATGTGATGTAGTACATTTATTGATTTGCATATGTTGAACCATCCTTGCATCCTTGGGATGAAGCCTCTTTGGCCATGATGTGTGATCTTTTTGATAATTTTTTGCATTCTGTTTGCCAGATTTGTTGAGGATTTTTGCATCTATGTTCATTAAAGAGATTGGCCTGTAGTTCTCTTTCACTGGATCCTTTTCTGGTTTGGAATTAGCGTAATACTAGCTTCCAGGAATGACTTTCAGAGTACTCCTTCCCTTTCATTTTCATTAAAGAGTTTAACAAATTTTGTAAGAGTAAATTTGACTTCAAGTAACTCTAGGAAAGAGGACATGGTCATCCAGTAAATTAAGTAAATTAAGACTTCTGAAACATTTTGTGGTTCCTTGTTTTGTTTTTTGGATGCAGTACTGGAATTGACAGGGAGTAATCACCTATGTCCCTAGCCCTTTTAAAATTTTTGTTTGGAGACAAGGTCTTGCTGAGTTGCCGAGGCTGGCCTCAAACTCTCAATCCTCCTGTTAGCCTTCTGAATAGCTGGGATTACTGGTGTGTGCCATCCTACCCTGCGTGGTCATTGTTTACGTTCATTGTGGATAAGGTCCTTTAACTCAGCCTTTACAGCAAGGGCACTATCTACTCTTTTCTAGCTCTCCTAAGATAATGAATATGGCCGGTAGCATGAGGAGTAAAGGGGAAAAGGTGCAAACGTCATATGGAGAGGATGAACAAGAGTTCATCTCCCTTTGGACATGGAAAAACATATATCCAGGTCTTAGATGCTGTGGCTTTCTTTTAGATTTGTGGGCAACTCAGAAGAGCAGCCTTGAAACCAGATGAGATTTGGGTAGTGACTGGAGCCGAGAAATAGAGGAGCAGGTGAGGCGAGGAGGGCTTGAGGAAATCAGGAGACACGCTGAACAAAGACTCACTCTTGGGCCAGTGAGTCCTGAAGGTAGTTATGATAACAATGATGGTACTAATGGTAGGGAACATAGCGTGACTGCCTCCTTGAACCATTTCCTCTCCTGACTCTCAGTGCCCCACACTTTCCAGATTGCCCGCCTTGCTTCCGTCCAGGCCATTTTCAGTTCTTCCTTACCCAGCCAGGCTTTTGTCCTCATGTCTCTGTCTCTGGAGAAGACAGATGCTGTAGGTGATTTCACCCAGTCCCAGGGCTTTCATGGTTATTGGGATCGTGACATCCAAATCGATCTCTCCAGTCCGGACCTCTTGTAGAACTCTAAACCTGCACACCCACATGTCAACTTCGCTGGACTGGAAGACCCAAGGCGTGTGTCCTGAACAGAACTGTTGTTCCCCACCCCCCAGAGCGGCTCCTCCTTCATTCGTCCTTACCATTCTTTTAGTTGCTAGGTCAAAAATATTGGAGTTACTCATGTCCTCTCCTTTTTTCTCACAGGCAACTCATCAGTATGTCCTCTTGATGTTGCCTTCACAATTTGTCCTGAATCCAGTTACTTACCATTTTACTCTCGTCCACATCGGTACTACAGTAGCCTCCTGTCTCTCTGCTCTGCCCTTGTTGTCATGGAGTAGCCTGTCATGCTTTGGAAATATAAATCAGATCAAGCCTCTCCTGTACCTAAAATACTTCGTTGGCTTCTTATCATTTTTAGAATAAAACTAAAAATCTTCACCTCGGACACAGTGCCCCAGTGGATTTATCCCCTGGCCAATTACCTGAGTTCATCTCATCGTTCATCCTTTGGCTACACTGGGTCTTGCCGTCCCTTAAATTTCATTCAAGTCCCTGCTTAAATCATCTCTTAAGTGGTGGCAGTCATCTTTTATATCCTGACCCTGCTGTATTTTTTTCCAACATTGTATTTTCTCCATTAGTTAATTATCTGACTTTCTTACTGGAATGTGAGCTCTCTGAGGGCCGGGACTTGTTTTCACTAGATATCTTCCAGGTCTTGAACGTGGGATACTCTCAGAACATTTGTTCAGTAACGTATTCTGAACATTTTCCTTGCAGTGGACCCTGAGGTAGGACTTGACATGGGTTAGCCATTAAACCTCACAACAGTTCTGTAAAGTTAGACATATTATTATTATTATTATTATTATTATTATTATTTGTGGGGGGATCGAACTCAGGACCTTGCGCTTGCCAGGCAGATGCTTCTTCCACTGAGCTATATCCCTGGCCCTAGACACTATTATTAGTGCACCCATTTTACATATAAGAAAACTGACAGTTGCAGTGTTTATTGTGTGCGTAAGTTACAGATGGACCTACAATAGTATCGTATACTTAGGGTGGGGTCAGAATAAAGCCTCTACAGTATTCTACTTGCTACATTGGTAAAATCCTTGGAAATGTCAATTTTTTAAAGGTCAACTTACCTTTTAATAATTAAACGTTGGATCAAATTATAAGAGAAAGTTCAGTCTTTTTTTTTTTTTTTTTTTTTTTTTTTGGTACTGGTAATCGAACTCAGGACCTTGCAGTTGCCAGGCAGGTGCTGTGCCACTGAGCTGTATCCCCGGCTGAAAGTTCAGTCTTTTTTTTTTTTTTTTTTTTTGTGGGTACCGGGGGGTCGACCTCAGGACCTCGCGCGCCAACAGGCGCCCGTGCCGCTGAGCGATATCACCGGCCCCTTTTTCGTATGTGGGATCCGGGAGTCGAACTCGGGCCCTCGCGCTTGCAAGGCAGGCGCTTACGCCGCTGAGCCATCTCACCGGTCCCTGAAAGTTCAGTCTTGAATCAAGAGACAAAACACTTTTCATAAAGGAGTGGACTCTTCTGTCCTCCCACCTCTGAAAACACACACACCAGGACTCACGGGTTTCTGATGCTAGATGCAGGTCTCCTGGGAGTCACATAGCGGGCAAGCAGGAGTCTGTAAGCCTCTGTAGCAGCTGGTGATTCCTGTGTACACACATCCTCCATACTCCACTTAGGAGACACTGCGGGTATTCAGAGAAGAGAGGTAGTGGTGTAGACCGGGGTTGTAACAAGGAGCCGTGGGAAATACTTGCTGGAAATACTTGCAAGAAAGCTGAACAGGGCCGGTGAGACGGCTCAGCGGCATAAGCGCCTGCCTGGCAAGCGCGAGGGCCCGAGTTCACTCCCGGAACCCACATACGAAAAAAGGGCCGGTGATATCGCTCAGCGGCATGGGCGCCTGCTGGCACGCGAGGTCCTGAGGTCGACCCCCGGTACCCACAAAAAAAAAAAAAAAAACAAAACGCTGAATACTTGCAAGATCAGCTGTGAGGGTGTGAGAAAGAAATTCGGGTGACTCCCAAGAGCATCTGTGAAAAGGCAGTCGTGGGGCGGGTCCAGGTCCAGAACAGACTGTACTGCGTGTCCAGGGAAACCTCAGTCAGAGAGCAGCCCTCAGATGCAGAAGGTGTAAAAGGGGCCTTGAAAGTACGATGAGAAGGTGGTTTTATAGGAGAGAAGCGGTACAAACTCTACAGTGCTTAGAAGAGTTATGTTTTGACTACAGCTCTCAAAAAAATAGGGCTGGAATCCATTTCTTGTGGACAAATGGTGATGTGTCCTACATAAAGCCTGCTTGCTGGCAGCACTGCATCCTGGGAATGGGTGCTATATTTGGAACAGCTTTTACCTTGGGAAAATATGGTTCGTATGTTGACTATTCGTTGATTACCATAACCCTATTCTAATGTGCATGCTTTCTGAGAAATAAATTAGAAGCCCTACACTCTGTTTTAAGCTCAGTTGACTTTGATACAAGAACCACTGCTTAAGCTAGGCATGAGTGTAATTTCAGCTTTCTGGGAGGCCGAAGTAAGAGGATTACAAGTTCAAGCCTAGCCTGGGCAATTTAGTGATTTCGTGAGAACCTGATGTTCAAAAAAATAAAAGGCTGGAGGTGTAGCTCAGTATGAAGGCCCTGGGTTCAGTCCCCAGTACTCACCTTCCAAACCACCCCCTAGCCCCACTGTGTTTTTACCGGGTCTTTCAGTGATTCTATTTTTTCTCTATTCTTTCTGGAAAGTTGATAAAATCTACTGGTGTTTTATGTTTGTATTGCACAGAAATTCACTGTTCTGATTGTTGCTTTTGTTCTCTGGAAAATGGTACAGTGTTCAGCCACATTTAAATTGTACCCCACTTGGGGGGCATTTCCCCAAGTGCCAGCTTGGTGGAGGTCGGTGTAGAGCATCCGTAAGATGTGCTTTTTGCACTTAAAGGATTCGTGACGCAGTAGGAAAAGCAGAGATCTCAAGCACAGCTACCAAAGGGTGTGAACATCTTACGTTGACTCTTGCCAAGAAGTAGCAGTCTTATTTTATGCATTGTTTACTTTTTTAATTAGTGGACAAAAATTTTCTTGCTTTGATTTAAAGACCATGAAACAGCATTTTCACACCAGCAAGTATTGAGAGTTTAAAACGAGATAAAAAATATTATTTAAAACAAATTTAACTTTTTTTTTTTTTTTTAACATTTGTATAGTGCTTTACTTATTTAATTCTGTAAAGTCTAGGTCAGTGGTGGTGAATGTCTGGCACGTGTGTTACTGTGTTTTTCTTTCTTTTTTTTTTTTTTTTGTGGGTACTGGGGGTCGACCTCAGGACCTCATGTGCCAGCAGGCGCCCATGCCATTGAGCGATATCACCGGCCCTTTTCTTCGTATGTGGGTTCCAGGAGTCGAACTCGGGCCCTCGCGCTTGCCAGGCAGGCGCTTATGCTGCTGAGCCATCTCACCGGCCCGTGTTTTTCTTTTAAGACAAAAGAGGTTCATGTAGCATTGTTTCTTCTAAACTAAAACTGCAGTCTTCAGGCTTAATTGGAGTGTTGGCACTTCACAATAAATAAGTGGGTTTTGGGTTTCAGTTTGACACCTTTTTTGTCTCTAAAATGTTTGCTATCACTGGTCTAGGTATACCTCAGTTTTAAAGAGCACTCAGAAGTACAGTAATGTGCAGGGTCACAGAAAACACCTAAATATAGTATTTGTTCATTGCTCTTCATATGTATAGAATGTTAAAAGGTTTGTCAGGCTGCAGGTACTGATACTGGTTGTTTTTGCCAAGTGCTATATTCTACAACATACTGTCTCTCTTCCTTTTATTATTTCTTAATTGGGTTAAAGGCAGTGATCTGGAACTCAAGCATTATTAATTCAGAAAGAAAAATCCCTTGGCATATTTGAAAACAGTTAACTCATTGTCCATGGAAGTAAGAGTGGTGTATTCGGTATTTCTTTACTTTTTTGTTTTTTTGAGACAGTCTCGCTGTGTAGTTCAGGCTGGCCTCAAACTCACAGTGATCCTCCTGTCTCAGTCTCTCGAGTGCTGGGGTTACAAACGTGCACCACCATGCTTGGAGTGTGTTCATTCTTTCTAGGGTTCTGATTAATAGTGTTGTCATCAACATTTTATTCCCAGAAGAATCATTTCATTTGCAAGTTCTAGGGTTTTAAAATTTTTTTATTAGGAAATATTTTGTATATTCAAGGTAATATGTGTCTTGCTATGTATTCCAAATTAGCCTCAAATTTTCAGTGTAGCTAAACAGACTTCCAACTTGTGATCCTGAGTGCTGAGATTAGAGGTGTGCGCCACCATGCCTGGCTATAAAGAGTTTTAAACAATGTTTATGATTTAATTTTAGGATGGTAGCCATATACACATACACATGCACATACATATGCATAAAAATGCCATACTGCTTTTTGCTTTGACAACTAGTGGTGTAGAGAATAAGCACCTAGATGATGATGTCTTGGTTAAGAGTATGCAGTCGAGCTCCACCCAGTGTGTGGCTGGGAGGGGTAAAAAGGTTAATAAACAGAAAGTACTTATAGCTCAGTCACTGCTGCCTGAAAGCAGTATTGCTGTTACTTAAATCTTTTGTGTTGTACCTTTTGGTTAGAAGTGCATTTCTTTGCTTAGATTATCATTTGTGCGTTGGAGATGTTCTTTCTAGAACCATGTCCCCTTGTCACATGCTTGTGTGCAGTGTGAGCCTTATTAATACTCTTGTCAGCATTTGAGGTTGGAACATAAGTGTGTGGCCTGACCCAGTGGAATCCAGCAGAAGAACTAAGCACCATAGCAACTGTTGCTATTTGTGTCCTAAGCAGCAGCTGCCTGGGACAGATTTATTTTTTAATCCTGATCTCACTGATCACTTAGGATGTGGCTCACTGCTATAGAGAAGTGGATTGGTTTAGATGTCCACTCTTCAAGATTTCATGACCACATGTTACAAAGATTTTGTTCCAAATGAAATATGAGGAGCTAAAGCTTTGTGTGAGAAAGAAAGGAAGAGATTAAGCTTTCACATTCACAGTGGTCCCCCGAAGTGTAGTGTGGCTGGATTGATTACATGAGAAGTCACTCTTACTATGGGCAGTGAGACTTCATGCTCTTCAGTCAAAAAGTAATTCTGCTGCTTATAACATTCTACAGATGATTTAGTCTGTGATTCCACTGTATGAACATACATACCTACATACACCCATACAAGTATATGTGAAATAACTTAGTGTTTGTTATTGTCAGCTGTGGATTTCCAAAATAAGCCTGCAATGAATACTTCATTACCAAATGCTTTTTTTTTTTTTTTTTTTTTTTTTTTTTTGTGGGTACCGGGGGGTCGACCTCAGGACCTCGCACGCCAGCAGGCGCCCGTGCCGCTGAGCGATATCACCGGCCCCTTTTTCGTATGTGGGTTCCGGGAGTCAAACTCGGGCCCTCGCGCTTGCCGGGCAGGCGCTTAAGCCGCTGAGCCATCTCACTGGCCCCCAAATGCTTTTCTGAAGTAGGCAGCAAGATATTTAGAAAGACTTTGTTTCCAGTTGTGGTTGGATTAATGCAGTACTGGATGTAATGAAATATTTCAAGTCTTGCGAGATGCCTTGAAATAGTATCGTGGTCCATTTCCAAATTTTGACTGCTAACATACCTAGGGCAGATAAATTCTCAGTTGCAGAATATTTACTGAGAATTTGCTGTATACCAGCCCCTGTTCTCAATACTGGAAACACAGTGAATGTTGTTGGTCTGATTTTTCTTCACGCTCTCTATGTAAATTTCCTCTTAAAAATGTAGTACTTCTGTTTTTGATTATTTTGTTGAGACTCTGGTATGAATATACTGATTGGATGTTTGGAATGTACAGTAGACATGTTGAATTAAAGAACTTGTAGCTGACGGATTTAACAGAATTAAACATTTTCGTTCTCTAGGTATTATTAACCCAAAGAACCCAAAGGAAGCACCAAAGTCCTTCAGCTTTGACTACTCCTACTGGTCTCACACCTCGGTGAGTCTTCTGCTCCGCTTTCCCTTCCTCTTTGCCTGTTTGTCTTTTCCCTTGTCTGAACAGGTCCAGTTGTTGCTTTGTAAGAGTGGTCTAGCATGAGTTCATTTTTTGATACAGGTAATACTGTCTGAAGAATAAAGTTATCTTTTTTTTTTTTTTTTTTTGGTTTTATTGAGACAGGCTCTCACTATGTAGCCCAGGCTGGCCTTGAACTCATGATGATCCTCTTGCCTTAGCCTCCCAAGTGCTGGAATTACAGGGGTGCACCACCACACCCGGCCAGAATACAGTGTTCTTTATAAAATACTTTGGTGGATGGAAAGTTTATGTGCAACACACACATACATATAAAACTGATCTGTGTTAAACTAAATCTATACTAAACCTAATTTAGTCTCATTAGACTCTCTTGAGGATTTATTTAGAAATATCTTAGGATTCTCATTATTGTATTTATAGATTTTAGGAAGTGCCCAATTTAAAAAACTGTTCAGTGTATTATAAATTTTAAGTTAACATTTGAGAGAATGGCTAGGAAGATTGGAAAGACCACAGTTAATTGTTCTAATTGTAGTAGGAGAAGGTGGGCTTTGAACTTCCTGGGAGAGCCTACAAGTCCCCAGGGTAAATGGGAGCTTGCCAGCACCCAGGAAGAGGAGTGCAGCTCCTCCCCGGTGGCACTTCCTCCGTGCAGAGCCCCAGTCTTACTGATCTCTGGTGGGGTTTCTAACCTAGAACTCGCCTCTGCACCATCCATCTCTTTGTTACACGTTTCATTTTCATTTTTCCTGTTTTGTGTTGAGAAGTAAGACATGTATTAACCTGGTGACAAAGCCTAAGTGCCAAGGGAAGGGTCTACAGCAGGACTGGAGTATTTGGAAAGAGAAGGAGAAGGAAGCTCTTGCTGGAGCTCCTTAGGACTGGAAGAGCAGTACCGTAGGGTGGAGAAAGTGAACGTAGTCACACCAGCTAATTTCATGGAGCTGCGTTTATGTATGGATAACTCACTCTGCGTGTGAGCGTGTGCACACACCCCTGGGCAGCATGCACGTAATGAAAAAACTGTGTAAGAGGGACTTTAAAAATGTACAGTACATGGGCCGGTGAGATGGCTCAGCGGCTTAAGCGCCTGCCCGGCAAGTGCGAGGGCCCGAGTTCGACTCCCGGAACCCACATACGAAAAAGGGGCCGGTGATATCGCTCAGCGGCACGGGCGCCTGCTGGCGTGCGAGGTCCTGAGGTCGACCCCCCGGTACCCACAAAAAAAAAAAAATGTACAGTACAAACGGGGGAAAAATGTCTGCCAGCTGTTCCTCAGACAAAGGGTTACTGTCGAGAACATGCAAAGAGCTCAAAAAAATCACACCTCCCAAATTTAAAGACCCACTCCAAAAATGGGCATCTGAGGTGAATACACATTTCTCAGATGAAGAAGTACAAATGGCAAATAAATATACAAAAAAATGTGCAACATAACTAGTCATGCCAGAGATGCAAATTAAAACAACACAGATACCATCTCAGCCCAGAAAGAATGGCTGTTATCAAGAAGTCAACTAATAACAAATGCTGGAGGGGCTATGGGGAAAAGGAACCCTTCTCCACTGTTGGTGGGAGTGTCGACTGGTGCAGCCACTGTGGAAATCAGTGTGGAGACTCCTCAAAAAACTAGGATTGGAGGTCCCATTTGACCCAGCTATTCCCCTTCTGGGTATCTTCCCAGAAGAATTAAAAACATCGTACCACAGCGATATATGTGCACCCATGTTTATAGCAGCACAATTTGTAATAGCCAGATCTTGGAAACAACCCAAATGCCCATCAACCGAGGAATGGATAAAAAAGATGTGGTATTTCTATACAGTGGAGTACTACTCAGCCATAAAGAAAGATAAACTGGAGACTTTTATAGGTAAATGGATGCAACTCGAGAAAATACTCTTTAAGTGAAATTAACCGGATGCACATGTGTAAACATCGTATTGTCTCCCTAGTGTGAGAAACTGAAAGAGTAAATAAGATCCAAAATGTACAGTAGATACGATGAATCAGAAAGAAACTGGTCAAAAGGAAAGAGAGTCTGGGATGGGGGAATGGGGAAAAGAAAGAAGGGAAAAGAAAAAAATTGTATTTATATATAACATGGTTAAGATAGATACACTAATTTTGCTTAGTTCATTGAAGAGAAAGGTTTATGCCAGTAATGTTTAGACAATTGCATGCTGATATCTTGTACCCTGAGTAACTAATTTAAAGATAACAATACATAATGTATTAACCATTGTTACCCTATTATGTTGTTTTGAAATTTTATTCTTTTTTGTTTTATTTTTTTTTCTTCTCTCTAAAATAAAAAAAAATGTACAGTACAGTTTAGGTGACTTTTCTGATTTGAAACACTTTTTTTTTATTATGGAAGTAATCACATAAGCATAGGAAAGAATATGAATAAAATGCCCTTTATTTTTCCTCTTAATTGTTATAGCCTGAAGATCCCTGCTTTGCATCTCAAAACCGCGTGTACAATGACATTGGGAAGGAAATGCTCCTACACGCCTTTGAGGGCTATAACGTCTGTATTTTTGCCTATGGGCAGACTGGTGCTGGGAAATCTTATACAATGATGGGTAAACAGGAAGAAAGCCAGGCTGGCATCATTCCACAGGTAAAAATTTACATACAGAACTTGAAATATCTAGTATCTTTATTTGGCAAACATATATTTGGGCATTATGATATGCAAGGCACAAAGGTGACCCCTGTCCCTTTCCCTCGGAGGAGCTTAGGTGACGTGGAAGAGATTGATGTGTACATATGCCTGTCTTTTTTTTCTTTTTTTTTTTTTTTTTTTTGAGACAGAGTTTCACTGTGTTTCACTATGCAGCTCAGGCTGGCCTTGAACTCATTTTGTAGGCCAGGCTGGCCTTGAACTCACAGCAATCCTTCTGCCTCAGCCTCCTGAGTGCTGGGATTACAGGTGTATACCACCATGCCCGGCCTCACATGCCTGTCTTTAAAGGTGGAAGAATGAATGTTTCTTGAAGATTTTGCCCTACCCTCAGTGCCATGTTTCATCCTTTGACAAGTGGCACCAGCTCCCTCCACCCCCAAGCCAGGATCTCATGCATGCTGGGCATGCACTTTACCCCTGAACTACATCTCAACCTTGTTACCAACTTCTTAAATCTCTGTTCTGAGTCTCAGGACACGCAGTGAATATTGATCTGAATTTTTTCAATTCCACATGAATCACCTCTAGAGAACATGGATTTTTTTTTTTTAAAAATGAGACAAGATCTTGGTCTGTTGCCCAAGTTGGTTTTGAACTCACAATCCTGCCTCAGCTTCCCATTTAGTTGGGATTTCAGGTGCATGCTCCCATGCCTGCCTGGCTTTTTTTTTCTGCTCATTGTTTTTGGGTTCTTTGTTTTGTTTTGTTTTTTTGCGTGTGTTTTTTTGAGACAGGGTCTTATTGTTTAGTGTTGAACTCACTACATAGCCCAGGCTGGCCTTGAGCTCATGGCAGTCCTCCTGCCCCAGCCTCCCCAGTACTGGGATTATAGGCATGTGCCACCATGCCCAGCTTTATTTTTGTTTTTTTGATGGCCTTATTCAGAGATGCTTTAGTTTTATCCTATTAATTTAGTATTATCGCTTTAAACTTGAGCAGTCTATTTTTTTAAAGAACAATTTGAATTATTATCTTGTGATCTTTTGTTGTTTGGAAGAGTAAAAAGTATTTAAAGGCAACTTTTTTTGGGGGGGAGCTGGTATCGGGAATCGAACTCAGGACCTTACACTTGCCAGGCAGGCGCTGCGCCACTGAGCTAAATTCCTGGCCCTAAAGGCAACTTTTTAAATAAGAAGGTTGTAGTTTGCTTTTATTAATGATATTTGGGGTTAATTTAAAAGTTCTTTTCAGTGATGGGAATTGAACCCAGGGCCTCATGTGGGCTAGGCATGGGGTTAATTTTGAAGTGTTCTTTTGCCACATGACTAATGCCACCATTTCTATATTCTTTTTTTTTTTTTTTTTTTGTGGGTACCGGGGGGTCGACCTCAGGACCTCGCGCACCAGCAGGCGCCCGTGCCGCTGAGTGATATCAACGGCCCCCTTTTTCGTATGTGGCTTCCGGGAGTCAAACTCGGGCCCTCGTGCTTGCTGGGCAGGCGCTTAAGCCGCTGAGCCATCTCACCGGCCCCATTTCTATATTCTAAGAATAAGATGAGTAAGATGGTTACTTTTTCTCTTGTATTATTGGACTATAATTTTAAATTCAGCCATAAATGCAATACTTAATTAATAATAAAAATTAGGCAATTTTTAGAAAAAAATACTAGTACACTAAAATAAATCTGTATTAAGACATGTATTCAGGAATTGTCCTTCCTTGTATGTAGTAGTAGCAATAATTAGTATAGTAATTGGAGAAAATACGTAGTCCTCGCTGTTTGTAAAGCACAGGTGTAAGTGCTTTACAAATAGTAGCTTATCGGATCCTCCTCATGGGACCCTAAGAGATAGGTAGGTACATTTGCACCTCCATTTTCCATTCTTTGTACCTTATTTTCAGCATCTTTTTTGGAGACAGGGTCTCACTATGTAGTTCAGGCTGGCCTTGAACTCACTGTGTAGCCCAGGCTGGCTTCAAACTCTCAGCTATCTCACTGCCTCAGTCGCCTGAGTGGTGGGATTATAGGCATTCTCCACCATACCCAGCCAGCTTTTTCTTCCTTTATTATTAGAATTCTTTTTTTGTTTTTGTTTCTTGAGACAGGATCTCACTATGTTGTTCATGCTGGCCTTGAACACTGTGTATCCCAGGCTGGCCTTGAACTCATGGTGCTCGTCGTGCCTCAGCTTCCCAAGTGCTGGGATTGCAAGCATGCACCACTGCATGCAGCTTTTGTTGGAGTTCTTGTATAATTACATATGTACCTCTTTTCTGATAGAATTTTAGAGTTCTTCTTTTTTTTTTTTTTAATGTGGGTACCGGGGGTCGAACTCAGGACCTCATGCTTGCCAGGCAGGCACTTATGCCGCTGAGCCATCTCACTGGCCCCTAGAGTTCTTCATTTTAATGCAAAAGCAATTTTTAAAAAAAATGATTATTTAGAAATTACCATTTGGAATACATTTTAAATTCCATCTAGACTTCTACAGAATCACACATATAGTTCATTTCCAAAATGTATGTTGCCTTAATGTGTGATCATTACAATGAATGAGTGCCTTACGATGCAAGACATAGTGAACAAAAATTCAGTAGAATTTTTACTATTTTTATTAAAATGTCACATATTTTAAATAAGAAATTCAAGAGATAGGATGAATTTGTAATTTTCCTAACCTAGAAAAATTATTTTCTGTTGAAATGTCAACCATGTAGTAGAATAGCATTTCCCGCAAGGGTAGGAGTCGTGAGATAATGATAAAAAGAAAGTTTTGTACAATCAGAATTCTTGACTATACCTTTACTTATCTCCTCCACATAGTATAAGTTCTGTCTCTATATGTATATGTTTATAATACATACAGCAACTGACTAGAAAATAAATTGTATATTGCTTCAGTAACACATGTGTGCAAATACCATTTAATAATAGTTGTACTGTTAAGGTAGTACTGACAGTAGGGTCCCAGTTACTCAAGTGGAGTATGGAGAATAGAATTCACATAGGTTGCAGTGATAAAACTCTGGAAGAGGCGCATTTCCCACTTTCTCTGAATGTGGCTTTCTTCCTGAAGAAACAGTATTGAGGCTGTGTTGTTGAGGGAGAATAGAGCTTAAGTGAGAAGCTGTATTCACAGTTCTTAAATTTCATTCAAAGCAGTAATCATACCTTGAGGTTATGACGTGCATATCTAGAGAGAGGAAGAGAACCAGGTCTCACCTATTCCTGCAGCACTCGTGGATAACAGTGCTTCTCTGATTTGGGCTTTTGTGCTTTCTGTCATTCTGCTTCCCTAGTTGTGTGAAGAGCTCTTTGAGAAGATCAATGACAACTGTAATGAAGAGATGTCCTACTCCGTAGAGGTGAGTTCAGCTCGGCTTGAACCTAGGGTCTCTGTTCTGTCCTCCAGCATTCCTGCGCAGTGGCTCCCTCCCGTTAATGACTGCTGTAAATCGCTTAACCATTCCCTGGATTTTCTGCTTTTAGGCTGGTTCTGGGTTTTGGTTATAATGGGTAATATTAGATTTAAGTTTCTGATCATAATTCTATTTATTTTGTTATTATTTTTTGTATGTATCTTGATTGTTAAATGACACGTTTGGATTTGCCGAACAGCCTTTTAGAGAGCTTGTAACTAGGTTTTAATTCCACCAGGAGGGCATAAGCACCCATTGTGCCCTTGCTAACATCTAGTATTTTCATTTTTCAGTCTTTGCTAATTTGATAAGGTACAATTTCTCTTATTTAAATTTGAATTTCTTTGACTATTAGTGTGGTTGACTATCTTGTAAATTGTGTATATGCCTATTTACATTTTGGATCACAATTGTTTTTAGTCACTTATATGAACTCTCTCCCTTTAATATAGGCAGGTGAGTTAAATCCTCTTAGTCTCACACTTGTGTAAAAAGGGACAAATTTTCCAAGATATGTGTTATGGGTATGTGTGCATGTGTGCATGTCTCTGGGAGATTCAGGATTGTACGTACAAGTTTAAGTAGACAAGAATAATTAAAAGTATTATCTCACTTTTTAGGGTGAGTTGCTACCAGAAACAATATTTGTTACCCTGTTTTATTCTCATAATGGATCAATTACTTAGCTTTCAGGGTTCTTAATTTCTAAACTGATTTTTAAAAAACAGTATCAAAACATAGAGACTGATAGAAAAAGGAAATGGAAATGGAGACAAGGTTCCATTTCAGATACTCTGAAAATGTGAGTATAGAAGGTAAAGTTGAAAGCCTTGGGAGTTTGTATTGTAGCCTGAATAGCTCAGTGGTTCAGGAGGACCTGATTCATGGGAAGCATCGTAATGTGGCCTACTGTAGTGAATACGTCCCATCCTTCAAAGGCAGACTCTTGAGTGAAGCTCATTGGCTTTGTTATGAAACCAGCATGTTGGTTTGCTACCTTCCCATGAGGAGTTTTGGTTTCCTAAACCAGAATGCTCACATTTGTGATACTAGTGTGTTACCTTTCTGGGGACAGGCCTATGTTTGGAACCCTGACGGTTGCTTGGTGAACACAGAATGACAGAGAGGGGAGTCAATTAAATAAATGAAATGTTAATTCTGTCGGGTTAAGAAATGATGACCTGGGCCGGTGAGATGGCTCAGCGGCATAAGCACCTGCCTGGCAAGCGCGAGGGCCCGAGTTCGACTCCCAGAACCCACATACGAGAAAAGGGCCGGTGATATCGCTCAGCGGCACGGGCGCCTGCTGGCACGCGAGGTCCTGAGGTCGACCCCTGGTACCCACAAAAAAAAAAAAAAAAAAAAGAAATGATGACCTGATGCCATTCATTGTCATGAGGGATCATCATGTGCTGCTGATGGAACAATTCGTGAAGTAATTCTCTGAGGTTTCCTCTTCATTCACAAGTCTTCAGGCCACTGCGGCTGATCCCCCCTCACCGCTTCTGGTGCATACATTATCTGTAGTTAGTGACACTGTGATCAGTATAAAAAATTAGAGTTACTAGTCTGTTTTGTCTTCTCTGCGCTGGAATACTGATACTGTTCTTTGATTTTTAACTCTGATGGAAATCTTATTTCCAAGTGCTTGGTGTAACCTCACTTTAAACCTCAATTACTGATTAATACTATTCATAAAAAACCATTGATAGCTAATATTGCTTCTAAAATATCTTTTTTAGAAGGAAAAAATGGAAACAAAGCTTTTGTAAATAAAAAGGGGAAGAGGGATTGAAGAGAGGGTAGGGGAGTGGGAAAAAAAAGAATCAAGGTATGTCATGTACAGGTACAAATTCTTGATGATTAATGTCGTCATTATATATACCTAAAATGTACCAATAGACTTAATTAAAAAAAATCTTTTCTGCCAAATACAAGTAGTAGCCACTTTGTGCCAGGGACAACCTGTTTACCTCCTTTTTCTTCCTAAGATGGTCAGAAGGCTGGTTCTGACCTATGTGATGTGACATCTGTGCGTACTGTTAATAGAGTAAATGGGCCTAGAACTGTGGCATTTTGCTTCATAAAGCTTGCTGATCACTCATCATAGACCATTTTTAAAAAGTTTTTTGGGTATTTTTTGTTAGGTTTTATTGATACAGGGTCATGCTGTACTCCAGGCTGGCCTCAAACTCCTGATCCTCCTGGTTTGGCCCATTAGAGTGCTAGGATTAAAGGCATGCACCTCTGTGCCCAGCATTTATAAACATTTTTTAGAAATCTTTTTACTGCATATGATTTCTTTTCCAAGTCCTCTAATTCACTTTAATAATGTGTTTCTAGGTGAGCTACATGGAAATTTACTGTGAGAGAGTGCGAGATTTGCTGAACCCAAAAAACAAGGGTAACTTGCGTGTACGTGAACACCCACTTCTTGGACCCTACGTGGAGGACCTGTCGAAGCTGGCGGTCACCTCTTACACAGATATTGCTGACCTCATGGATGCTGGGAACAAAGCCAGGTATGGTAAGAAACAGGTTAATGACTGAGGTCTTTGGCTCTTTGTATTTGTTTGTTTGTTTTGTGGGTACCAGGAATCGAACTCAGGACCTTGCACTTGCCAGGCAGGTGCTGTGCCACAGAGCTATATCCCCAGGCCCCTTTGGCTCATTTCGATGCCCTTTGTCCCCACTTGAGGGGTTGAGGCCGCATTTATAGCTGTGACTGTTCCTTCATTGTGGACTCCTGTGGTCCTGTGACTGTGCTGGAGAGGTGTAGGCTTTAACTATTAAGTGTCTTTCTTATGAAAACAATGCACTGCTGAAACAGGCTAGAACTTTAAGTTTTACTCTTAGGGTTTATCAAGTCATGGTAAAATGTTAGTCATAGTGTCTATATGAGTCTGGTGGTAATTGGTTCTGGAATAAATGAGTGCCTAATAAAGAATAAAAATGAAATGCTCCAGTGATTTCCAGAGGGATATCTGGAGTATGAAAAATGATTCCGATGGGGTCCCTTTGGAGTTAGAGGGTAACTTGATGGGCTCACACGTCAGGCAGCTGTTGTGTGTCTCGCAGTCTGTGAATAAGTTTAAGACTGTTGCTTGTGCTTGTTATGCTTATAACATGGAGCCTGCTGTCCATTGTAACGCTCATGTAAGAATTCCAGTGTCACACGTCACCTTTCTGTTTATTTAGGACAGTGGCAGCTACCAACATGAACGAAACGAGTAGCCGTTCCCACGCTGTGTTTACTATTGTTTTCACCCAGAAGAAACATGACTCGGAGACCAACCTTTCCACTGAGAAGGTAGGAGAACTTCAGTCTGGGCTTGTGTTGTGAAGATGGGAATTCCAAGAAGTCCTTTCTACTACTCTACATTTTTTGAAAGGGAGGAGAGTGGCTCTTTCACCTAATGGAGGGTGCTGTTGTATAACTCCTGCTTATCATTTTTCTTCTGCACTGTACCAGTTTTTAGCATGGGTTCATTTATTTAATAGCGGTGGGGATCAAACTCGGGGACTTAGCCGTGGTAGGCAAGTGCTTTGCCACTGAGCTATACCCTCAGCCTCAGTTTGGGTGCTTAAATAAAATCACAAGATAGAAAATAGAGTTAAGAAAAATGATCTTTTTTTGAAAAACGACTTTGGGTCTCATAAACTCTATGCAAGACAGCTAAGAAGTTGTGTAGGGGAGAAAATCCTTCATTCTCCTCTGGAGTGGACCATGATAAGGTTAACTGATGATGTTACTGTGGGTTTTAATGTTTACATGAGTGTTTAGGCAGGCAGAGTATGTTTTTTTCTTGGAAATAAATAACTTCATGACAGTTCTAGTGTTCTTCAAATACCTGTGCTTGTTCGTTTCTCATTTTGTATAGTAGTTAAATATTATAGACTTTGGAATCAGACTGCTTGCTTTGAATCCTGACTCTGCTACTTTTCAGCTATATTATTTTGGACAAATTGTGTAACCTCTTTGTGCCTCAATTTCCCTGTCTGTAACACCTTTATAGGGATGTTAAAAGGTAAATGGGTAAATATAGGTAAAGTGCATATGATAGTATCTGGCACAGAGTAGCCACTCAGTAAATGTTAATTTTGTTATTAATAATAAAAATTTATGATGAGTTCTACTCTGCCTATATTTCGAAGTGGCATGTAATGAAATTCTTAAATCTGAATTTAGATTTGTTGTCCTGGCAGCTATATAGGATCCTTTTCCTTATAAAATGAGTACTTTATGACACCATTGTCATTAAAAATTAGAATCATCTTTTACTTGGTGACTTTTTTGTTTAAAATTATTATTATTATTATTTTTGTGTGTGTGTGGGTACCAGGGGTCGACATCAGGACCTCGCGTGCCAGCAGGTGCCCGTGCCACTGAGCGATATCACCGGCCCCTTTTTCGTATGTGGGTTCCGGGAGTCGAACTCGGGCCCTTGCGCTTGCCGGGCAGGCACTTATGCCGCTGAGCCATCTCACCGGCCCTTAAAATTATTTTTAAAAATATACTTTTTCATATATGTGATCAAATAACTTGCTTTGCCAGAGGTAGCAATATTGATGCTACTTGGTAGTACTTGTCTGAATGCCACCAAGGAACATTTTGTGTGAAAGCATTTTTTGTCCTTGTCCCATAATGTCAGATCTATAGAATTAATGATGTCAAACCCAAAACCATAGCTTCTTTGCTAGCTTGCTTGCTTTTTTGGGGAGGGGGTGGGTGTTGGAGATTGAACCCAGGGCCTGTGGGTAAACATTCTACCACTGAGCTACACCCTCAGTCCAGTAGTTCTTTTGATGATCCACTTTGAATACTTTTGTCTCAACTTCTCTGAAGCAACTTTACTGAGGTATACAATTAACTATTAGTGTACATATTTAAAATGTAAAATTTGATCAGTTTTGACATATGTTTGTTTATACCTGTGAAACTGGTTCCACAGTCCAGCTCATGAGAATTTCTGTGACTCCAAAAAGTTTCCTCGTGCCCCTTTGCAATGTGTCCCTGTCCCCTCTTCCACCCAATCTCAGGCAATTCCTGATCCACCAAACTAATCCACTGTGGGTTAGTTTACATTTTCTAGAATTTATATGGTGGAGTCATACAGTATGAACTGTTTTGCTAGGCCTCTTCTGCTTAGCATAGTTTTGAGCGTCGTGTGTTTTGTTGTACGTATTAACAGTTTGTTCCTTTTCATTGCTAACAAATATTCTGTTGAGTAGATACAGTGCAGTTTATTAAATCACCTGTTGATGGGTTTTTAAACTATTTATGTTTTTTGAATATTATAAATGAAGCTGCTGTGAACATTTCTGTACAAGTCTCTGTATGGAGTTCTAAAAGTTTCTCTTGGTGATGACCTAGGAGTGGGATGATTGATTCTTGTGGCAGATGGGTATTTAGCTTCTTAAGAAACTGCTGTTTTCCAAAGTGATTGTACATTTTTATATTCCCATAGGCAGTGTATGAGAATTCCTATTGTTTGCACCTTCATTTTTATTTATTTTTAATTTTTTATTTTTTATTTTTTGTGGGTACCGGGGGGTCGACCTCAGGACCTCGCGCGCCAACAGGCACCCGTGCCGCTGAGCGATATCACCAGCCCCTTTTTCGTATGTGGGATCCGGGAGTCGAACTCGGGCCCTCGCGCTTGCAAGGCAGGCGCTTACGCCGCTGAGCCATCTCACCGGCCCCTGCACCTTCATTTTTAATATGCCATTTAATGGGTTGATGAGTTTTAGATATTTTTATGACAGAACTGTAGTAAAATATGTCATGTTTACCTTAAAGTTATGAATTAGTCAATTTTTTGTTAATGTAATGAAATACCTGAGTCTGGGTAACTTTAAAAGAAGAGGCAGCTTGGTGTGGTGGCACACACCTGTAATTCCAGCACCATAGGAAGCTGAGGCAGGAGGATCTCAAGTTTGAGCCCAGCCGGGTAACTTAGCAATTTAGCAGGACTGTCTCAATGTAGGAAATAAAGAAAGGGCTGGGGCTATAACTTAGTGTGAAGACATTGGGTTCAATCCCCAGTCCTGGGGGGAAAAAAAAAAAAGTTTAGTTTGCTCATAGTTCTAGAGGTGACATCAGGGACGTGACACCCACATCAGCTTGTCTGCTGAGACCTTATGGCAGATGGCATCACAATGGCAGTGGCATGTGTAGGGGAGAGAGCACATCACCAGGCAGGAAATCAGAGAAGCTGTTGAGGGCCCACCTTGTCCTTTTGTAACAGCCCTCTCTTGAGAACAGCCCAGGGGCCACGTGAGAACTATGCCCCCATTGCCCTAAGGACCTCCTCAGGGCCATCTCTTAAAGCTCCCACCACTTCTTAACATCGCTGCACTGGGGACCAGGCTTCCAGCTTATGAATCTTTGAGGGACAGAAATTATATCCAGGCCACAGCAAGTGACTTCTTCTGAACCAAGACAATCGCCCTGAATGTTATGCACCCCTCTGCCCTTCGATGCTAGGGCTCAAACTCAGGACCTGGTGCTGTACCGTCGACCTACACCACCACCCTGGCTGCCCTTTGCATGCCTTTTAAGCTGCCTACGATACATCTTGTTTTTTCTTTGTGATCCATATTCAAGAAGTTTTCATATTTTTAGTATTCTTCGTACTGTAATCTTTAACAAAATTCCCTGCCCTTGCTTGTTTTTGTTTATGTTGCTCTTCTTTACCAGGTCAGTAAAATCAGCTTGGTGGATCTAGCAGGAAGTGAACGCGCTGATTCAACTGGTGCCAAAGGAACGCGATTAAAGGTATTTATTTTACCAAATAAGCTGCCCAGTCAGTCAGCGTTCGGTGTTCTGGAACATGGGCCAGATCCAGCCCACCACTGTTCTTACGGATGAAATCCTATTGAGACCTAACTACAGTTGTTAGTTTATGTGTTATCAGTGCACTGCGGTGGCAGAGTTGTGAGAGAGCATATGATCCACAAAACCTAATTTTTTATTTTTTTACATAAAAATTTACAAAATAGGGAAGACATCATGGTTAGGGTGAGAACTGAACTACATTTTGAGAAAACAGGCAAAATTTGGCTAAGTAGAAGTAGAAGACCTTAAAGGGAGTAAGTAGGGTATACAAGATCCAGACGTGAGAAAAGCATGGAGTTTGGTGGAGATACATTTAACACAACAGCAGTTTCACGGGGGAAGGAGGCTGCATCTGTGAGGTTTTAGAGAACAACCTCTCGCGGGGCAGGTGTGTGGTCCCAGCAGGTTAACAGATAAAAAGAAGAAAGATTGAGGATGGAAGGCAATTTTAGAAATTGTGATCGTAAACAAATATGCTAGCGTATGACAGATTACTGTATATTTTATTCTCTATATGAGTGAGAAATTACTCATCATAATTCTTTCATGTTTGGTGTTTGTTTAGGAAGGAGCAAATATTAATAAGTCTCTTACAACTTTGGGGAAAGTCATTTCAGCCTTGGCAGAAGTGGTAAGTTTTATACTTCATTACAAGCAGAATTTGTCTGCTCAGCAAATACACTTGACAGTTTATGTTTGCACATGAAGGCTGTCCTGTTTTGGCCCTTTCTCCTTTTAGAGCTTTCCAGATTAGATAGTGGGTATGACATACTTAGACTTTGTACTGAAAGTAGAATGAAAAGTACATGTAGATGTGTAAATGCTGGGGTCAAGACCTAAGGTTTGACTACTTTTTAAAGCCTTATTTACTATCTCACAAAAAGCAAGCATGTTTATTGTATTTTCTTTTCCTGTGCAATCGTTTCTAGGTGGAATGCACAGTATCTTTTGGAGGTTTTTTGAGCAGTTTGGCTTTGGTGAATGCTGTCAATTTGGGGGCCAATAATATATTTTGAAATACAGTCTCTTAACGAGGGGGCCACGTTGTGGGAAATGCATCCTTACGCATTTGTCGCTGTGGGAACATCGCAGCGCATGCTCACACAGACACGGGTGATGGTGTGGTCTACTGCTGCCAGGGTCATGATAGAAAAAAACGTGAGGTTAAGTCAAGCACAGGAGAAAACGATGCAGTCCAGAGACGGGGTAAACACACAAGATGTTGAGGCCGCTGCTGGTGCAACATGGTACACTTTCACAGTAAAAAAAAAAAAAAAAAAAAGGGTTTTTGTAAGTAGAAAAAATATTCCCTGAAAGTGGGAAAAAAATAAAGGGTAGTAAAGACACACACCAGTGACATGGTCACTTCTTATTACTGTGCCTCAGTGTACAGTACTGCCGTTCTACCAGCACTGCGTGGGTTTCTTTGCAGCAGCTCACTACAGACATGTGAGCAGTGCATGGTGCTGCCACCTAAGGTCTGCGCTGACATAGGGATTTCCCAGCACCATTATAATCTTACAGGACCACCAGTGTGTACGGTCAGCACGTGGAGGAAAATGTCATTGTAGTTTCATTCTTTCTCATTGCTTAACAGTGGAACACCAAAGCTAAGCATCTTCACTATTTGGTTTAGAAGTCAAGGAAGTATTTATTAGTCATTGTGCACTCTCATTTAGATTAAAACCTCATTTAGGGGCCGGTGAGATGGCTCAGCGGCTTAAGCGCCTGCCTTGCAAGCGCGAGGGCCCGAGTTCGACTCCCGGAACCCACATACGAAAAAGGGGCCGGTGATATCGCTCAGCGGCACGGGTGCCTGTTGGCGCGCGAGGTCCTGAGGTCGATCCCCCGGTACCCACAAAAAAAAAAAAAAACCTCATTTAAATCACTAAAAAGAACTGAATATTTTGTGCCTGTCTCCGAGAAGTCATAATCTATAACTTCCATTTAAATAAAGTACTGTTTTTTATTTGGAGGCTTAACCGTGTGTCCTTGTTCTCTCCTCTAAATGCTTTCATCTGTAGGATAACTGCACCAGCAAGGTATGGTGGGGATTGGCAGAGACAAACTAGCTCTAAAATCAGCTCGTGGTTGTAAGTCCACAGGGGATGTATAATGCATGGAGGCATAAGTAGTAATGGAACCTTCAAAAAATTTTTGTCATGTGTTTTCTGGCCCTGGAATTTAGAATGGCTGTTGAGGGTGATCATAAATCATAAGACTTCACATCAGAATTAATTTAAGAACATGATGTGCTTGGAGAAGGAAATAAGAATAAAGAAACAGGGCCGGTGAGATGGCTCAGCGGCATAAGCGCCTGCCTGGCAAGCGTGAGGTCCTGAGTTTGACTCTCGGAACCCACATACGAGAAAAAGGGCCGGTGATATCGCTCAGCAGCACAGGCACCTCATGGCATGCGAGGTCCTGAGTTTGACTCCTGGTACCCACCAAAAAAAAAAAAAAAAAAAGAATAAAGAAACAAGACAAAATTGAAGTTTTAAGTCATCTTACAATGTTTGTCCCAGTGATATATAGGACTGTTTCTTTACACGTGAAAGTTCACCGTATTAAATTTCTTAAGGGTACTATTCTAAAACATGCCTGGCTTCTTGAAATTATTAATATATATATTTTGGGGGGTGGTTGAGACAGGGTCCTGCCATGAAGTTCAGGCTGGCCTTGAACTCACTTTGTAGCCCAGACTGGCCTTGAACTTGCAGGGATCCTCCTGCCTCAGCCTCCTGAGTGCTGGGATTACAGGCGTGTGCCACCACGCCCAGCCTGGTACATATATATATATTTTTATTTTCCCTTTTTTTTTGTGGGTACCGGGGGGTCGACCTCAGGACCTCACGCGCCAGCAGGCGCCCTTGCCGCTGAGCGATATCACTGGCCCTGTTTTCGTATGTGGGTTCCGGGAGTCGAACTCGGGCCCTGGTGCTTGCCAGGCAGGTGCTTACACCGCTGAGCCATCTCACCGGCCCTGGTATATATATTTTTAAAGCTCTTTGTATTATTTAACTTGTTTCCCACCATAAAAGGTCATAGGAAATTTAAAACATTAACTTTTTTCCTACTCTTTGATTACTTAAAGTGAAAGCTATAGAATTAAGTTAAAGTTTAAACTGCATCTAGAAAACTTATTTGTATTTTCCTTTACCCAAATACTATAGATTTTTCTTTTCCATATTTCTGTGCAAATAATCTAGGGTTTATTAGTACTTTTTAGCACAAATAATATTTATAGCACCTAATTTTATGAATCACATGAGAGAAATTGGAGATAGAAGCTGTATCTGCATTGGAACATTTTATACTTATATTTTCAAATATTTAGATTTGTGTATTTCCCCCACCTCTGTAATCATAATTTAGTAAAAAGTATGCCTATTTTGTTTTTCTCTGCTTATCAGCAGAAGGTGCCTTATATTCAGACACCTGCCTGCTATTTAGTATTATATGTGTATGGACATTCTTTATGTATCTAGTGTGGATCTCAGAACCATGAAGACCATTAAAACTTAGTGGTCTTTCTCATTTGTCCTGTCTCTTTGCTACCCTATTAATGTATCAACCACAAGAAAAATTTACAGAGTATTTTCTGTATATGTCCACATTGTCGTCTGCCACAATAATTTGTGAATGATTTTTATAATCAGTTTTGTAAAACGTAGTTTAGTACTTTGCATGTGTACCATAAGATCAGACATAAATTTTAGTTTTTGATGAACTTAAGACATTAATTCCACTGGGGAGAGAAACAGGCTTATTGCCGTCCCCACTTAACAATACTGGTTGAGTGGTCCTTACCCGAAAACCTAAAATCTGAAGTGTTTACAAAATCTGAAAATTTTTGAGCCCTAGTGTGAAACTATTAAGTGGAAAATTCCACACCTGACCTCATATGATTTGCAGCAGTGAAAACACAGGCACACTGAAATTACCATAAAAATGCACTTTTAGACTGTATTGTATAAGTGTAGATGAAACATATACTTGGGTCCCATTCCCATAACATCTTATTATGTATATGGAAATATTCCAAAATAAAAAAAGAATCTGAAATATTTTTGGTCCCAAGAATTTCAGATAAGGGATATTCAACCTGTATTTCTTTTTAGAGAGATTAATGATCCAGGTGAACTTTTTATGTAACTACTGAAGAACTTATTTTCCAAATGTGTGTAAATGTGAGAATAGTTGAGATTAATTGTATAAGAAAGCAAATAGAAAAGAACAGCAAAAATTCTGGAATATTTTCAAATGGAAAGGTTTGAATTTCTACTTATGTTCCTTCATTTTAACTATTTCTTCTCCATTTTTTTTTTTTTGGTACCAAGAATCGAACTCAGGACCTTGCACTTGCTAGGCAGGCACTTGTGCCACTGAGATATATCCCCAGCCCATAGCTCTTCTTAATTTCATCTAATTGGCAGAAATGAAAATAGAACATTTTTGGCAAACCAACACTGCTTATTTTTATAGTACTATTTGTAGTTATGATGACTGATATACTTTAAGTTTTATAACATTTTCAGTACTCGCAGTGGACAGGTGGGCTGTTTCATCTGTGTTCAGGAACTGTAAAAAGATAGAAAAAAAAAAAAGGGATAAACTAAAGTCTTTGTAGTGGAGGGAAGGTTTGTTCTGAAAGGCTTCCTTGGGCCGGTGAGATAGCTCAGTGGCATAAGCGCCTGCCTGGCAAGCGCGAGGTCCTGAGTTCGACTCCCGGTACCCATATATGAAAAAAGGGCCAGTGATACCGCTCAGCAGCACGGGTGCCTGCTGGCGTGTGAAGTCCTGAGTTCGACCCCTGATACCCACCAAAAAAAAAAAAAAAATATATATATATATATATATATATATAAATAATAATAAATATATGTAAATATATAAATAAATAAATAAAATTTGAAAGGCTTCCTCCTTCTTGGAGCCCTGTGCAATTTTAAGTAGAACATGCTGCTAGAAATGACTTTCTCACTGGTGGGATGAGCATCTGTGCTGGAGTGCGATAGAATCATGCGGATGGGTTTGTTTGCATTGCTGCAGATCAAACCCTGGGCCCTGAACGTGCTAGGTAAGCATTCTGCCACTCAGCTCCATCCCCAGCTCAGTGTTTGTGATAAGAAATGGAATTAAAGTGTCACTTGCCTGCTCCCTTTTCTTTACCACAAACCTGAGGTTAGCCACCAAGGACTCTTTTTTCTGAACACCTGTGCTTTTGCAAAAAGTAGATTATCCGTTGTTGAACCTTGGATTATACCAGGAATGGATTTTAAAACTGCCCATTGCAGGGTTAATGAGGGAGCCCTGGTTTTTCCTTGGTAGCTTCTTAGGGCATCAGAACACATTAGTCAGCAGTGGTTGTCTGCAAAATGTTTACATTCATTTGTTTTTACCTTGAGAGGATATGATTTTTTCCATTTCAGCACTACCTTTTCAGTGGTGCTTTTTGTTTTGTCCAGTGGTAGTGAGAAAGGTCATGAAGAGAGCATTATAAATGGAGCCTTAAAATATATAGAAAATTCACCCTAGCAGTCTTTACAGACCTCTGTATTAGCAAATTACATCATTTTCCTAGACCTTTTCACTTTTAGTTCTTGTTCTAATAGTTGGATTTCTTTGTTTTCATAGTTACTAGATATGCAACAACCTACTTGATGATTTTGTGGTTGGCCAAGTAAATTCATCAACTAAACAGCTTGTTCTTACATAGCCAACCTAGCATGCACAGGATTCATATTTACCCCTCTGTAGAAATAAAGTTTGTTTGAAGGCTGGGTATTAGATGATAGTGAGGAATTACTGTTAATTTTGTTAGGTGTGATGATAGTCTTTCAGTTTTTTTTATAGTTCTTGTCTGTTAGAGATACATACTTATAGAATTTATAGGTGAGATGTTAAATTTGCTTTATTATTTTTTTATTTTTTATTTTTTTTGTGGGTACCGGGGGTTGACCTCAGGACCTCGTGCGCCAGCAGGCGCCCGTGCTGCTGAGCGATGTCACCGGCCCTTTTTTTGTATGTGGGTTCCGGGAGTCAAACTCGGGCCCTCGTGCTGGCCAGGCAGGTGCTTACGCCACTGAGCCATCTCACGGGCCCTAGATTTGCTTTAAAACACTAACACCTGTAGAAGACTTGAAGAGCATATTAGGAAACAGTATTGCTGTTAAATTTCCTAAATTTGGTGGTTGTACTGTGAGAGAATGTCCTTATTTGCTGACGTATTTAGACAGGATATCTGCACCTTACTCCAGAATGGTTCAGGAATCTATAAAAGTGTTGGAGGATAATTGAAAGATAAATATGGCAAAATATTGGTAATAGTTGAAGATGCATGGTATCATACACTCATTATACTATCCTCTAGGCTTTTGTGTAATAAAAATTTCAAAATAAAATGTGAAAAGAATAATTGCATGAGCTTTGTGTGTTGTGAAGAATTGAAACTGCAAATGCTAAATTTCAACACTGGTGGATTACTACTATAATTTGGTGTACTTGTGAATTTTAGACTGGCTTGCTTTTTTTTTTTTTTTTTTTTTTTTTGTGGGTACCGGGGGTCGACCTCAGGACCTTGCGCGCCAGCAGGCGCCTGTGCTGCTGAGCGATATCACCGGCCCTTTTTTCGTGTGTGGGTTCCGGGAGTTGAACTCGGGCCCTCGTGCTTGCCAGGCAGGTGCTTATGCTGCTGAGCCATCTCACTGGCCCCTGGCTTGCATTTTATATGAATTTTTTGCCTTAACAATGCTAAGGCTGTTCCTTTCTTTTAATAGAGTAAGAAGAAGAAGAAAACTGATTTCATTCCTTACAGGGATTCTGTACTTACCTGGCTTCTTCGAGAAAATCTAGGTATGTTGATTACTGGTACAAATTCATTTTGTGTAGTTATCTTTTTAAAGCTGTTTATTGATTATCTTTTGTGGCTAATTGTTCTGACTGTTTGGGAGGAAAATTGTCTGCAGATATTCATATTACTGACTTGAGTGCTTCTTGCCTCTTCATTTTTGCTCCTGACTTCAGCTTGTTTGAGTCACTTAAATCTGGGTGTTCTCCCATATCTCACTTAGGTCAGGGCATAAACTGTGGAACGGTTGTCTTCCTGACTTCCAACACTTGCTTCAAACTATCGCTCCTTCCTCAAAGTTCTTCAAAACCTGTTGTTCCTCCGAGGTGCACAGAGTCAGACAGCACCAGCCTTTTCTCCTCCTTATTGCTGGTGTTTTTGGACCTTCTGGTCTCTGCCCTTTATTTAATGCTGTTTCTTATCAAGAAGGAGTGATGGGCTGTTTCAGATGTTGCTGATAGAGGGAAGAGGCTAAAAGTAAACCAGTGGGCTGGTCCCCAGCCGCCCCATCCCGTTGCCAGGGGCAGTGTTGTGAGTGGCTGAGGTCTTGATTGGAGTGGGTCAGGAGAGAGTGGGAGCACAGGAACTGGTCCCAGCAGATCCAGATGCCAAAATTGAAGTGTAACAGTGCCTGGCATGGGGCTTTGGATTAACTTTTAACATCTGAGACTATGCTGTCAAGATTTAATGCATTCAATAGAACTTTCTCAAATGAGATGATTGAGATATCTGGGATTCCCTTCTTAGGTGGCAATTCTCGGACTGCAATGGTTGCTGCTCTGAGCCCAGCAGATATCAACTATGATGAAACTCTGAGCACCCTGAGGTATTCTCACCCTATCTTGGTAGCCCCAGAGGCCACACTGCCATCACACGGCCTTTTTCTCTGCTGTGTGGATGGTCGTTTAGATGGTGATCTTTCTTTCTTAACAGGGAAAACATGAGGGAAATGAGTTTTACTATAATAGAATTTAACCTTTTTTTTTTTTTGGGTACCGGGGGTCGACCTCAGGACCTCGCACGCCAGCAGGCACCCGTGCCGCTGAGCGATATCACCAGCCCTTGTTTTGTATGTGGGAGTTGAACTCGGGCCCTCACGCTTGCCAGGCAGGCGTTTAAGCTGCTGAGCCATCTCACCGGCCCGAATTTAACCTTTTTATGGTTTGTAATTTCACTGGGAAAGGCAGAAACTTTTTCATGGGAAAGATGTTCTAATTGCACATGTGAGATTTTCAGATAATGAAATTTTGTTCTAATCATTTTTTTTTTTTTTTTGTGGGTACCGGGTGTCGACCTCAGGCCCTCGTGCGCCAGCAGGCACCCGTGCTGCTGAGCAATATCACCGGCCCTTTCTTCGTATGTGGGTTCCAGGAGTCGAATTCAGGCCCTTGCACTTGCCAGGCAGGCGCTTACGCCACTGAGCCATCTCACCAGCCCTGTTCTAATCATTTCTATAAAAAAGTATTCTCTTGTGAGCACAGGCTTTGTCTTTATAGAAATGCTAAAATTACACAAAATAATATAATTAGAGTACATGTAGCATTAACAAAAGTTAACAGGATATTCACTAGTAGAATATTTTTATATGTAAATAGGTTCTATTACTTTAATCTGGAACTCTCTTTCCTTCTCCCATATAGTTTTTTAGGGTTTTTGAGACAGGGTCTCACTGTGTAGTCCAGGCTGGCCTTGAACTTGCTAGGTAGCCTACGCTGGCCTCCAACTCACGGCAACCATCCTGCCTCAGCCTCCCGAGTGGTGGGATTACAGGAATTCACCACTGTGCCTGGCTTCTCCCATATAGTTTTGATACAGTGAAAGAATACTACCTAGTCTGATGAACTGGGTTTGAGACCTCTCTGGTTTTCATTTCTTGTGATCTTGTGCAGATCACCTCAGTTCATCTGAGCTTTTCCCCTCATCTTTATAAGACTATAAAGCTTTATATAAATATGTTATTAACAAGGCTCATAAAATGTGTAAATACTCAGGATGTTTGATTTAGAAATAATGGTATGTTACTTATGAGAAAAAGAGTACCTGGGAAATGGCAAGAATGAATTTTTTTTTTATTTAGATATGCAGATCGTGCGAAACAAATTAAATGTAATGCTGTCATCAATGAGGACCCCAATGCCAAACTGGTTCGTGAGTTAAAGGAAGAAGTGACAAGGCTGAAGGACCTTCTTCGTGCCCAGGGGCTGGGAGATATTATTGATAGTAAGTGAATTAAGATCAACACAAAATCTAATCTTCCTCTTCAGGTTTTTATAATTAAAATACACTTAAAATTTAAGAAATTTAGCTGAGTGTGGTGGCCCATGCCTGTAATCCCAGCACTTGGGAGGCTGAGGCAGGAGGATCACCACAAGTTCAAGGCCAGCCTGAACTAAATAACGAGACCCTGTCTTAGGCAAAAAAAGAAAAAAAAAAAAAAAAGGAACTTGATGAAACTAGATGGTAGTCAAAATGGTTTTATGTTTTTTTCATAAAACCCAGGCATGGTAGTGTGTGCCTGTAATGCCATCTACTGGGGAGGCTGAGGCAGGATGCTTGAACTCAGGGATTTGGGGCTAGCCAGGGCAACACAGCAAAGCCCATTTCAAAGTGTAACAAAGCAAGAAATAGTGAAAATGATTTTGCAATTTCTCTAGTATGTACCAGGCCATCATGAATTCTTTTTGAATGTTAACTGAGAAAATGTAAGTTCATAAAATTGTAACTTGGAATTTCTGTTTCATGGGTTTCCCTGGATTAGTGTAGTGGCAGTAATACAAGTGTAAGTAATCCACCCTTCAAGCCTATTTTCAGGTAAGAGTCATCTTTAAATGGCCCCTGCTCCTTATGAACTTATGAAGGAGAAAGGTCCATTTCCTCAAGTTCCAGAACTAGACTTCTAGCGAGTATTATTTTATAGTATTATTTTACAGTGCATCTTTTAAAAATCTCACTAATGTGCCAGTATAATGTCTAATCCAAAATTCTCTTAATCTAGTGCCATGGTAAATCTAGTGCATCTGTAATCCCAGCTACTCAGAGCTGAGACAGGAGAATCACAAGTTTGAACGCAGCCTGGGCAGTTCAGTGAGACTGTCCCTGTAAAAAGGGCTGGGGACAGAGCTCAGTGGTAGGCTGTTTGCCCACCATGCTCACGGCTCTGGGTTCCATCTCCAGTGCCATCAAGAAATAAATAAATATTTAAATAAGTAAGTTATCTTAAGTGAATAAAAAAGATTATTCAGATAGATAGTAATCAAGATTTTTGATTATTCAATAATGGAATAATCATTTGGAATTATTCAGTAATTATTCATGATTGAACCAGAGCTGCAGGCATCCTAGGCAAGCAAGCATTCCTCTACTGAGCTATGTCCTCAGCCACCCATCCCAGACTTTTTTTTTTTTTTTTTTTTTTGGCTACAGGGTCTCACTAAGTTTCCCAGACTGGCCTCAAAGTTGTCAATCCTCCTGCCTCAGCCTCCAGAGTAGCTGGGATTATAGGCATGTACTACCATACCTGGCTGTAATTTTTGAGTGTAAAATTAGTATTATATTCTTTGACATTCTAATAGATTTTCAAGGTCTCTTCTAGTTTAGTTCTTACTAATTATTAGAGCCTGAGTTTAGATTAATGCAGTTTGTAAAAGTGATCACATATTGTATTAACTTTATTCAATGCCAAATGCTGCTGTGTTCCCGCTCTGTGTCACTGCTGAACGTGAACTCTGACCCTTCTTGTATTTTCCCTCCTGCTTACCTTCAGTTGATCCATTGATCGATGATTACTCTGGAAGTGGAGGCAAATGTGTGTATTTCATGTGTTGGCTATTCCAGTACGCTGACTTGCTAATCTGCCTCTGCTGGATCAGCCTTAAAATGAGCTTTGCATGGCAGCGATGCTAACAGGGAAATCCCAGACAGAGCATGCTGTAGAATCTGTATTTCTCCTATTTTTGCCCTTGTCTGTTTAGCAAAGTGACCTTTGAAGAATTTCAGTTTGTTGTTTGAGTAGAGTTGAAAGACTTAAGAATTTCTTCTTTTCACTCTTCAGTTTTTCCCCGTGATTAAATTAAACCCAGAATCTCAGATGATGAGGACAGCAGTGATGGCAGCTCACACTATTAGTTCTGAATGCACCGTGCCCTCTTCCAGGCACCTTGAACGTTATGGCCTCTCTTAGTTCTGCCGCTGATAGACATAGTTTGACGCAGGAGTGTTCTACTGTGCCCCTGTACCAGTAGCCGAGTGATTAGTTTCCCGGGCACCCGTGGTTTCTGCAGTCCCATTGGGTAGTGCAACTTGGAACCCTTGCTTTTATTCTAACACTTTTTTTACTTGCTCCTGTAGTTGCTCCCTTCACGGTCTGATTATTTAATAGAAAAATCATTTTCAATTAACCTTGTAAACACAAGCCTTTGTATAATTAACAAAATCATTTCTAGTTGGTCAGACTGTGACAGAGGCACACGGCGTGTTAGGTTAGCCCTCCCCGCTGCTTATGCTGTTGGTTTTCTCCATATCTTAGGCCTCAGCTTGTTGGATGGTTAGCTAAACATGTCCCCCTCTAATGAAGGCACTAAGATTTAGAAACTGAAGTGTCTAAATTATATGCTTGGGCTGGGGATGTGGCTCAGTAGTAGAGCTCTTGCTTTGCATGTACAAGGCCCTGGGTTTGATCCCCAGCACCACAAGAAAAAAAAAAAAAAAAGTATATGCTTGAAATGAGGACATTTTATAAAGGGTCACACTTGAGGAGGAAATAATTGCTTAGCCTTTATAACTCATGCAGGAATTACCTTAAAAGACATGAATAAGATTGATACTAATTTTTTTCCATATAGTTAGGCACATCAGACAGTAGGGAAATGCATAGGAGAGCCCAGACATAGCCTGGTTTTGATGAGTTAGGCCCTGCAGATTCCGGAATGTTCTGATAACACATGTGACTCTTGGACTGGAACAGCTCTGTCTGAGATTTCCAAAGCTGAATGATACTGGTGTAGAAAAGATGCCTTCTTGTTCCTGCTTTTGTGCTCAAAGTTGCTGCCGCCAGCTTGTTGCCAACCTCTGAGCAGCTGTGGCGCTTCCTGAGAAACCACGCATGACTAGGTTTTAACTCCCTATCTGTGAGGGAAGCAGCCCTGAGTACTTCTTGGTTTCCGCTTGGATCTACTCTTAATCCCTTTGAGGGCTTGCATGTGTCCACTGGACCTTCTGACCCCCATCCGTCCTGCTCCTTCCCACCTTGCCACCGTCACACGGTGGCTGACTTTTTGCTGTAGTTCCAATCCCCCTTTAAAAATATGCCTCTGCTTATTTTTCTGTGTTCTATATTTACAGATGGTGGTTTTCAAACTGTCTTGAAGCAACTGCAGGCTTTAAAGAACTGTCTTTAATTAAATAGTAAAGATGAGTAGACCTAGAGAGGAACAAATAATATTTTTTCTATTATTTGTATTGCCTCATATTATATCCTTAATTTTTATGTGCCTTTTAAGCAGTGTAGATTTTCTCAAATTTAAAATGAGCTAACTTAAAAATAAGAATGCACCTCTGGTGGTCATTTGAGAAGGATGACTAAAGAAGGAAACTATAAACAAATTAATTTTTGTTGTTTATGGATTTTTTAAAAAACAAAGCTAAGTTTTGTTTTGTTTTGTTTTGTCTTTTTGAGACAGGGTTTCACTATGCAGTTCAGGCTGACCTTGAACTCGCTTTGTAGCCCAAGCTGGCATCAAACTCGCAGCAGTCCTCCTGCCTCAGCCTCCTGTCTTAAAGAACAAAACTAAGTTTAAAAGAAAATTTACAGTTCTGCTAGAGACTTTAGCAGGTGAAACTCAGTTCCTAAAATTCACATATCATGCTAGGAAGCAGGCTTGCCAGTAATCCCAGGGTTGTACTGTTGTTTGCTTAAATTAGCAAATAATCAGTCTTTTTTTTTTTTTTTTTTTGCTGTGATAGATGAGTGGAAATGACACCAAATGTATCATTTTGCTGATTTTTCTTTCCTATTGAGGCAGTTGTTGAGTTCTTAAACAGACTTATACAGAATTGCCCTCTCATTTCTACAGTTACCTCTCTTTTTAAGACATATTTAAAGAATCTTTTGGCATTTTGAAATGTTGCTATACAGAGGACAATACTAAGTGCTCTGAGTTGTTTTCACTATAACATTTTCTTGGAAATTTTTTGGATGAATTCCATAAGATACTGGCCCAGGCCAGCATGGGATTGTTATTGATAAATGATCTTTGTTTTCTCCTTACTGTTTCAAACCCCCAGAATTTTAAAGTAGTATAAATCTGACAGCATTGTAGATGAGGAACAGTAAAATAGAAGAATGTCATTTGACTGTTCTTGAAGAGTACCAGAGTGCCTTTGGGGCTCTGATCACCCCACATTGCTAATCCACATTGGAAGTTTTGAGTTTCTAAATTCAGAATTTATTCTTAACCTTTAGGGCAGCAGCATTAAAAAGACGTGTTTTAGAACTGCCATCTAGAACAGTTACAACTTGTCTTTGTATTGCAACATGTCTTTGTCCTGGAGCTTTAGTGCTCTCTGCTCTTCCACTGGTGTTCCTTCCTGTCTTTTTTCCTTCCTCTGATCCTTTCCCTCTTTTTTTCTGCCTTCCCTTCTTTCTTTGTCTCTCAGATCTGAAAGATTTTCAGAACAATAAACATAGATACTTACTAGCCTCTGAGAATCAACGCCCTGGCAATTTCTCCACAGCGTCCATGGGGTCCCTTACTTCATCTCCATCTTCCTGCTCACTCAGTAGTCAGGTGGGGCTGACATCCGTGAGCAGCATTCAGGAGCGGATCATGTCTACACCCGGAGGGGAGGAAGCCATCGAGCGTCTGAAGGTAAGTGCTCGCTCAGCCTGAGTGCGAGGTCTCTGTGCAGCTCCCCAGGCAGCAGCAGGACGAAAAGTCACTGAGATTTTGACCTTGTACATGGAGAACTCTTCAATCATGGAGTGTTCTGAAAAGGAATTTTCTGTTTAATTTCTTCTCACTAAAATGCTGGACCTGGCCAGACAAAGATGGTTGCAGAGTAACTGATAAATAGATGCATACATTAATTTTGGGGTAGCTTATAAGTCACAGTGAAATTGTTCAACTGTAATTCAGTTTTAAATGAAATAGAAACACTTGGTTTTGTTTGAAGGTAGAATTTCAAATAACCATTCTTCTGTTAGTAACATTAATATAGAATTAAAATTAAGCTTGAATGTTTGAGAGGCCATACCAAGTTAATTCAACTACACCTGAAATTGTATCTTCTGGACGTTCACAGAAAGCCTTGATGCCCCCTGACTGCGGTAGCGGAAGGGCTTTCTTTTCCTCCTGTGCTGCTGGTGCACATGGGGTCTACGGCCATGGTGTAGGTCACCCACCCAGGGGCCCAGCTTTGCCAGTGGAGGTTTTCCAGCATGTTGCAAGCTGCACAGGTTCCATCATCTCTCCATGAGTGTGAAAGTCAGGAGTGGCAAAGTCTTCCAGCTCAGAGCATCTTCCCTCTTCTTGGGGACTACAGTGAGAGCAGACCGTTGTCACCCTGGTGCTGAGACAAGTTACCTGGAAGCCTGCCATCCATCAGATAACACAGGAGACATCAAGTGTTTTCTCGTCCCCCACAATCCGTAACTCCTGGCCTTTGTGTGCAGGAGTGCCAGGGCAGGGGAGGCGAGGAGGGCAAAGGAAGTTTCTTAAGAATCTGGGAAGTTCAGCCATGCTGCCAGGTGGCGTGCTCTTCACCTTCGTTCAGCACCCCGGACTGCTGTCCATTGAGACCCACTGGCCAGTGATTGAGAGCTCTGCCGAACCTCTTCACCACTAACGGTGACCTGAGCTTGATCATTGAAGACGTCCCATGCTTTCATTTCGCTTTTCAAGGAGGGCTGATAACAATTTTATAGGAAGAATGGGCTTCCAGTTTTTCTTTTTTTTTTTTTTGTCTTTTTGAGGCAGGGTCTCACTATGAAGTTCAGGCTGGCCTTGAACTCATTTTGTAGCCCAGGCTGGCCTCAACTTGCAAAGATTCTCCTGCCTCAGCCTCCTGAGGGCTGGGATTATAGGGGTGTGCCACCACGCCCGGTTGTGTTTTTCTTTCTTGATTATCCCACCTTTCCTCTAGGCATTTTACTCACTTCAAAAAGAAGGTGCTTCAGAAACAAAAATAGTGATCTTATTTCTTCCTTCTGAAAGTGAGTGAAGTTCTAAAACACCTAGCAAAGGGAGAGAGAGGTAGAAGTCTTCCCACTCAAGGTTGCAAGCTGCAGGGAAAATTCTGCTGCTGGGAAAATTGACTCTGAGGTTTTTATAAAGATCTCAGTGGAGCCCTGTGCAGGAAGGTGTCTTCATTCAACATCTTTGTCACAAATAGGTGTCAGTGACCGCGTTGCTGTGCAGGGCTCTGTTCAGAGCCAGTGCTGGAACTAGGGGGCTCTGTGGGAAGGAGATGTGAAGCCTTCTACTATTTAATATAAAATGTTCTTTTTCTTCACAGATTTTGAATCTTATTCTTGCCTATTAAAAGGCTTAGTGCACAGATGAGGTTACCCTTTCCTTTGACAGTCATCCTGGTATAAAGAGAAATAGCTCCCTAAATGCCAGGTGGAACCAACTAGAAATAATGTCAGATATTAGGAGTCAAGACATTAACTAAGCTTTTTAAGAGTTAGGTCAGTCAGCGTCTTCCAAATAGCTTCTAGGGAGGGCCGGTGAGATGGCTCAGTGGCTTAAGCGCCTGCCCGGCAAGCGCGAGGGCCCGAGTTCGACTCCCGGAGCCCACATACGAAAAAGGGGCCGGTGATATCGCTCAGCGGCACGGGCGCCTGCTGGCGCGCGAGGTCCTGAGGTCGACCCCGGTACCCACAAAAAAAAAAAAAAAAAAATAGCTTCTAGGGAATAATGGTGTGGTTATTCAGGGAACTGTCCTCCCACCTCCCTACTTCCCATTAAAAGAAAACAAAATTGTATTATTTTAATCCACAAATAAATCCCTCTGCTTTAATTCTCCTTTAAGCCAACATAAATGAAATCTTCCATTTTCCCTAGCTTTATTCTAGAGAGAAAATGACTTCTTTGAAGTTTTGTGTTGGGCGCAGTGCAGTGGTTTACTGGAGCGTAAGCGCCTTAGTTCTGCTCGCTCTTTGTGAATGGTGAGAACGCCTTGGGCAGAGCTGCCACCAGTGCTGCAGGCAGATCACATCTGTCCACTTGCAGCAGACGTGTGTGAGAATCTCTAGGAACTGTGTCGCAAAGCATGACACTGCTGGGGAGAAATGCTTTTGTGGAAAACAAAAATAGAGAGGGTGAATTCATTTTCCTAATAGTTTGCTTCCCTTTGCGTCTCTTCATTTTTGATGTAAGATCAGTTGTTAGTATGCTAATTTTACATAGGGTACTCCTCCCACTTGGTTCACTGAATATCCTATTTCCATATGTAACAAATACCTTGATTCCTCTATAGCACTTTTTGGGAAGTGAGTGTTATGTTACTGTTTCTCATTTTAAGTCACAACTCAGATTGACTTGAAATGTATGTATCCTTGGTTTGCTTTCCTGTTTAATAAGGTGGGATCTTGTTTTGTCTTCGTAGTGTGGAGGGATTGCACCCAGGGATGCTCTATCATGGAGCTACCTCCCCCAGCCCTTAAATTTTTTTTTTTTTTTTTTTTTTTTAAATATTGAGGCAAAATTTTGGTAAGTTCCCCAGGTGGGACTCAAGATTTTGATCCTCTTTGCCTCAGCCTGCCTGAGTGCTGGGAGTGCAGGTGCGTGCCACCATGCCTGGCTTCAGTGAGATTTGAGTGTGTAGCTGCAGCTGCTGTGTGATGGCTCTGGGGTTCATAGTCTGGCATCACAGTTGGTACTGTGAGTGCCATTGCTTCAGCTTGGCCTGTAAATCCCTCATAGCCACTACAGTACACGCAAGGGTAAGTGCTGTGCTGAGCAGCTGTAGGGCCCGTGGGACTTGGGTGTGGAGCACACTGCGTTCAGCACAGCAAAACCTCAGCTGTCTGATGACTTCAAGGAATGCCCTAGTAAGCATTTAACCTCTCTGGTATCAAAACCTAAATGATATATATATTTATGTATATATATGTATATATACGTCCGGGCTCTTTTAAAATTTTACTTTGAGCGTCATGTGGTGGCATAGGCTTGTAATCCCAGCACTTTGGGAGGCTGAAGCAGAAGGATTGCCAACTCAAGTCTCACCTGGGCAATTTAGCAAAACCTAGTCTCAAAATGAAAAAAGTGCTGGGATATAGCTCAGTGTGAAGGCCCTGGGTTCAATCCCCAGTACTACAAAAATAAATAAATACATAAATTTTATTTTGAAACAGGATCGCCCTAAACTGCCCAGACTATCCTTGAATTTGTAATCCTTCCACCTCAGCTTCCCAAGTAGCTGGGCTTGCATGTGTACACCACCATGTCCAGCTTTAATCTGCAATTTTTTCATGAAAAATATTTTTGATTTGTCCTATGGATTTCTCTCCCTCTTTAACTGAATCATCAAGAAGAAATTGGCTATGTAAACATAAGATATTACTCATTGTTCTACATATACCTGGAGATGCAGACGTATATGAGATGAGACCAAAGAGTGAAGGACAGCGGAAGCCAGCTTTCCTGGGTCCTTAGGAAAGGTTCCTGCCAGCCCTGGTGGGATGTACTATTCACTGTGCTTCCTGTGTATGTAATTATGTTTTGGGATCCCAGAGGCTTCTTACAGTAGCCTGTTAAATGAATCATACAGTGATACATTTTGTAAATTGTAAGACTTCCTCGGGCTGGTGAGATAGCTCAGCGGCATAAGCACCTGCTTGGCAAGCGTGAAGTCCTGAGTTCAACTTCTGATGCCCGCATAAAGGAAAAAAAGGGCCGGTGATGTTGCTCAGTGGCACAAGCGCTTGCTGGCAAGCGCGAGGTCCTGAGGTCAACTCCCGGTACCCACATTAAAAAAAAAAAAAAAAACTTCCTCATTAATCACTGGGACTGCTTCCACCACTACTGTTACCACCCTGATCATCATCTGACTTCTGATTTCCTTTTTATGATGAGCATTTTCTCCAGTTTTTGCATATGCTCATCTCCTCTTTTGGGACTTCCCCAGCTCACCTGCCTCACAGACATCTGTGAGTGCCTCATTCTGGCACACAGATCACTGTCCTGCTCTTGCCCCCACCACACCCATTCTTTTTTTTTTTTAATGTGGGTACCGGGAGTCGAACTCAGGACCTTGCGCTTGCCAGCAGGCACTTACACCACTGAGCGATATCACCAGCCCCTTATTTTTTCCTTTATGTGGGTACCGGGAGTCGAACTCAGGACCTTGCGCTTGCCAGGCAGGTGCTTATGCCTCTGAGCCATCTCACTGGCCCTCCACACCCATTCTTAGTCCTCCAACAGTCGTGGCCGTTCCTAGAAAACTCCAGGCACTTTCCTGTCTCTTCCCCTGCCCATGTGGCAGCGTCTGTCCTCTCGTCTCTGCTCAGCTGACAGCCTGGCTTCCCTTCCTCCTGCATTCCTTCCCTCCCCTGACTTTTCTCCAGCAGCACTGTCCATTGTTGCTGCATACTCACTGATCAACATTATCGTGGTCTCCTCACTAGAATGTAGGTCTCAAGAAGGCAGGGATTTTGCTCCCTACTGTATCTCTAGTTGCCTGGGGCAGGGCTTCATGTGTGGTGGGGCTGTATGTAATTATTGAATGAAGAAACCACAGTATATAGTAAGCTCATCAAGGAATCACGTTTTAGTTCATATATTTATACATGTACTAAACACTCAGTAGGTGACTGGTAAATTGTCACGTCAGTGGCTACATGAGATTTAATACTAAATCCATCCATCCTGATTACTGTGTCCTGTTCAGGGAGGGATTGTGGAATAGTGAAACTGCTGTGAGATAAAAGCAGTGACTTCCTTCTGAACTTTATTCTTTTGTAGAAGTGGTTGTCAGAAAAAAGCATCTTGCATTTGGGGATATTACCTTTCCTCCACTTACACACACATGTGCACACATACAGACTCACTATTCAGGTATTTTTATGAAGATTTAGAGGATTTATGTGTCGAGGGCTGACTTAGTTTTAGGTCTAATCTTTACGGTTCTTAGAGTATATATTATTTGAAAATCTTTATTGGGCCGGTGAGATGGCTCAGTGGCGTAAGCGCCTGCCTTGCAAGCGCGAGGGCCTGAGTTCGACTCCCGGAACCCACATACGAAAAAGGGGCCGGTGATATCGCTCAGCGGCACGGGTGCCTGTTGGCGCACGAGGTCCTGAGGTCGACCCCCCGGTACCCACAAAAAAAAAAAAAAAGATAAGAAAATCTTTATTGACTTCTGCCTCTCATTCTCTGCTTATTGCCTTTCTTCCTGGACATGGTATGTAAAATTCAAAGATTCTGCCACTTTAAAGGTGAACTTCCTTCCTTAGGAATCGGAGAAGATCATTGCTGAGTTGAATGAAACCTGGGAGGAGAAGCTTCGAAAAACAGAAGCCATCAGAATGGAGAGGTCAGAATATTAAAATCTGAGAATGTTTCTAAGTTTTCTAGGGAATTTAGGTTACTTTCATGGTAAGACAAGATGAAATAGAAGTTAAAAACAAAGAACCTCCCCTCCTAAAGCACAAAATAGAAACCAACCTGGCTAGGGACTTGTGGCATGGAATTTATACTGCGAAGTAAACCACATATGTAAAGATTCTCTAGGGATCCTATGCTTGATAGTTATACTACATGTTGAGAATCAATAAAAATGCAACATACTGGGTGAAACAATTTTTTATTTGCTAAAACTAGGCTGCCTTTGGCAAAGCACCCTTCTGACTACTATCTTTCAGAGTTGCCTTTTTAAGAACTTTGGTAAAAGGTATAGTTTAGGTTGCAACTGGAATAAATTTGTACTTCAGAAATCAATTCCTGGGCCAGTGATATAGCTCAGCGGCATAAGCACCTGCCTGGCAAGCATGAGGTCCTGAGTTCCACTCCCAGTAACCACATATTAAAAAAAAAAAAAGAAAGAAAAAGGAAATCAATTCCTGTCTTTCCCCTTCATAGAGGCAGAAGTGAATTCTAATGTACTGATCCAGTAAATACAACAAACAATAAGAATTTTTTTAGCTGGGTGCTATGGTGCACACCTGGTATTCCAACAACCCAGGAGGCTGAGATAGGAGAATCATAAGTTTGAGACCAGCTGGGCAACTTAGTGAGATCTTGTCTCAAAATAAAAAGGGCTGGAAATTTAGTTCAGCACTCCTTGGGTTCAGTTCCTCAGCATTGCTCCCTTCCTGCCCACACGTCCCCAAAAATTTTTGTTTATTTTAGAAATTTTATTTATTTATTTATTTTTGTGGGTACCGGGGGTCAACCTCAGGACCTCGCGTGCCTGCAAGCGCCCATGCCGCTGAGCAATATCACCAGCCCTTTTTTCGTATGTGGGTTCTGGGAGTCGAACTCGAGACCTCACGCTTGCTAGGCAGGCGCTTATGCCACTGAGCCATCTCACCAGCCCCCTATTTTAGAAATTTTAAACCAGGATATTTGAACCTAAAGGAGGGTGGATGTGGGAAAGTAACATTTGAGAAAGTAACATTTGATCCATTTACTCAAGTTACTTTCTGATTGCTTTCTTAGGGAAAGGTTCTAGAGAAATAGTTCTTCCAAATACATGCAAATAGCTGTCCCCTTCTTTGCTTTTTCTATATTAATAGATGTGTTGTTTATAAATTAGTATCCATCTCCATGCCAGAAGAGACAAGAGTGTGTGTGGTGGGGAGGGATGTGCTAGGGGTCAGTCCTCCAGCCTTGACTAGGCAGGCATTCTGCACTGAGCTCCATCCCCAGCCTGAGCGAGAGTTCTTGTCAGGTAAATAAAACTTTAACACAGAAACGTATTTTAATTTATGTTAAATGTGCTATGTCTCTTAAAAATAATTTCTTATTGATGAGATAAGCACATTATCCTGCAATTGCATTATCAACTTCAGACATGGCTGCTTGTTTTTGCTTTGCACGCTTTATTACCACTTCATCTGAGACTGGTTGACCTGGCATCCTGGTGTTGATGCTCTGATGCACTTGTTTTCTTCTAGAGAGGCCTTGCTGGCTGAGATGGGCGTGGCCATTCGGGAAGATGGAGGAACACTGGGGGTCTTCTCACCTAAAAAGGTAGGAAGCCAAGTTGTGAAACTCAACCAAACAGAATCACTGTTTGGGGTTAGGGGTGTAGCTCAGTGGCAGAGCATTTGTCTGCCATCCATGAGCCCATGAGCTCAATCCCCAGACTCCCCCCACACCCCCGGAACAGAAACATTTGTTTTGGTCAGTGGGGCCCTTCATGTCTTTCAGAGATGGCCTTTTCTCCTCCACTTTTAGCTTGATACTTGGCTTAGTGTCAGATGTTTCTGATTTTATCTTATAGTGTGTTCTAGTACAAGGACAGCCTATTTCTAAAATACCTGTCGTGTTTATAAAAGAAAAAATCCATGGCAGTAAATCTGCAGCCTTTGCCACAATTTGCGTGTTTAGTTATCTCATCGTTGCTTTCTCATAAATTCCCATCCTAACCTAGCACGTCTTGCTTCAATGGGGCTACTCTTTCTCAAGAAAATCTCCAGCCCTGCTCTATAACCTTTTCAAACCAATTTCAGCTGTTCAGGTTTGTGTAGAAAAATACCACTTCCATGATTTGTATTATTTACAACCTTGTACTGAGTAAAACAATTCTAGTCTTTATACTTTTAGACTCTATTTTCTTTTTTTTAAATGATTACAGTAGTTACTTTCCTACTTATATAATTATAGTAATAGAGTAGCTATAGAGTAGTTTGATGCCTTTTAGCTAGTTAAAATAGTAAGATATCTTTTTTGAAAAATTTATTAGCTACTTAGTTATTTTGAATACTAGAAAACCAATATCAAATCATTTTTCTGTGTGTTTATTTACAATAATAGAACATATATTGATGTACAAAGCATATGTTTCATACCACTAACAAATGGTTCTTCCTTTCACATGACCTCAAATTGGCCAGTAGAGACTTTTAAGCGCCTCCATGTGTAGATTCCAACCAAGATTTCTCCTAAGGTGGGAGGAACAGGGAGTAATGAATTGGTACTTTGGATACAGTATGGGCTTTTTGTAAGGACTCTTTTGGTTAGGTTTTTTTTGTTTTGTTTTGTTTTTTAATCATCATGGTCAGATTTTAAAAAACAAATCCCAATGTGTTATTTTCAACAGAAAATACTGATTTAAGTGCACTTTAGATACCTATTATGGAACTAGAACGATACTCTATGTTTATATGAAGGTCAGCGTTTTTCACAGATTAATAGTTTTTCTTTCAGTAACACATGTATTTTTTCAGATATATTACTTAAAATTGCACAGATTTTAGCAGGTATAGGTTGGGTGGAGTGGCTTTGTGTATGTCTGAAGGCATTTCATAATGTTCAGTGCTAAAATCCGGGAGGGGCTGGGATGTAGCTCGGTAGTAGAGTGCTTCCCTACTATATGTGAGGCCCTGGGTTCACTCTCAGGGCGCACACACGCACGCATACACACACTGCACATACACACACACACTGCGGGGCAAATATTTTTAACAACTTGTAAACACATTATGATACTCAATATGCATTGTAAATAACTTGACAGTGTTGTGATATAAACAGAACAGAATTCCATACTGAGATCTTTGCTTCCAGAGCTTCTCTTGCTTTGATTTTGCTCATCCTGCTTCAGCTTTCTAGACTCCCTCAAAGAGGAATGTAACACGGACCATTCCAAACTCAGTGTTGGAACCTGTTCTTGAGATTCTCTTTTACGGAAGTTAGGACCCTGCTCAGGCTTTAAGGTTGTGGCGCTTATGCTACAGGGGTAGATGCTAGTGGAGAGTCAGAGGATTTTCTAATTTCTGTTTAACCGTCTTTGGCAGTTCCATTTCTTTACCCCCTCATCTGACTTCTTTTGTTTTTCCACATTTGCTGGCACTATCTTGACTAGATTTTGGCCCCAAAACCATGTGACTTATTTTTGGATTCCAGTGGGGTCTTTTCACCAAAGAAGGTTGGTTTTTAAAAAGATTTTAGAAACATTAGAATTAGATGAAGAGTATTTTTAGAAAATATTTATATTATTGAATATCAGTAATTTTAATATTTAAAATTTTCCTTAAAGACTAATAAACTAAAGTCAATGCCTGGGCCCATGGAAAAACTATTGAAAATTATTAAGGGAAATGGCAGGGGGTGTGGGGACAGTTTAATAAAAGTAAGTGAAAAATTAAATCTTTTTTGAGGTTTTTGCCCAGGCATTTCCATAATAATTAACCCATCTTGAGAACCTGTGTGTTTTAATTTTTCCTTTGTGCTTGCTAAGCTTGGATGTTATCAAGAGTGGGGCCTATTCTTCATCCCGGAAGCATGTTGTTAAATAGACTGCGTTGATGCAGTTTGGGAAGGCCTGAAGAGAGTGTTTTCTCTTCACTGTGGAATTGTGACTCCTCATAAAATGCCTGGGAAGCTGGCCTCCTGCAGCCCCTGAGGCTGCTGCAGTGCTCTGGTGGTGCCTGGCTCCAAAGTGATAATTTCTAATCTTTTTCAGACCCCACATCTTGTTAACCTCAATGAAGACCCACTGATGTCTGAATGCCTACTTTACTACATCAAAGATGGAATTACAAGGTATATTTGTTTCTGGTTTTGAGAACTTAATATTTTTCTTTCTCTTAGATGATTAAATAGTGAAAGGGAAATTGTTGAAATTTTTTGGTAACAATTTGCTGTTTCTCCTGCCTGAAATAATTACAAAATATCTTCTCTGCTCTTTCCAAATTATGTGTGTAAGAGGGACACTTGACAGAAGACCCTAAATAAATTTATCTTCCTTTCAACAACTTGTATGAACTCATGGAGGAGGTTGACCACATATGAGCATAGAATTTGCCATCAAAAGCTTCCGATACAAAGAGGCGATACCCTTTTTGTACATACCCAAGGATGTTCTTTGGGAGAAGGAGGTTCATTGTTTGCGAGTGCTCTTTGTGTTGGGATTTCCCTGGGAAACACTTTCTCTTGTGTTCAGGGTTGGCCAAGCAGATGCTGAGCGGCGCCAGGACATAGTGCTGAGTGGGGCCCATATTAAAGAGGAGCACTGCATCTTCAGGAGCGAGAGAAGCAACAGTGGTGAAGGTAAAGTTCCTCGCTGGAGCTTTTCCAGCAACTTTTGCTTCCTATAGTATGAAAAATCCTCAAGATTTGGTATTCCCTGTCTGTTCGTGCTACTTTCTCGCACAGTCTGTTATTGAAAATGGAGAAACCTGGCCTGCTTATAAATACAGAGACAGACATAGCTGCTTTACATGAAAATAACATGGATAAAAGGAGCCCTTTTGTCACTGCCAGGAACTGAGCAGGACACGGGCAATTAGAATTGGTCTGGAATGTTAATCATTTAATAGAAAGAAAAGAGAAGAATAAATACCATGGGTAATGGGTGATTTGAAGAACCTCACGTCTTAACCCAGTAGAATTTATTTTTATCTAAAAGGAAAGAAAAAGTCAGTCTTGATTTTTGCCCAGGTTATTACAAAAACAGGGCAATCTAATGGTGTCTTTGGAGCTGGCTTATAATTCTTCTTTAACCAATCTTCAGTTTACTTTGTTTTCTTAGCATATAATTCTTTTGTAACCAAAATACTGTGCTAACTTTTAATCTTCGGCTTCTGGTTATTACTTATGCCCCATACTTAAGATTTCTGCTGTGTTCAGTTTTATTGACTAAACTGTCAGATATTTGTTATATTCTTCTTCCGAGATTTGTCACATTTATTTAAATGTTTCATCTTGGCCACGGCCCCTTATAGCCTCATAGCCTCATACTGGCATTAGTATCCTACTTCTAGTATCCTGAAAAGGGGCTGCCATATAGAGATAGACGCTTCAGCCACTTGTGTGGTTGTAGGACTCTATTGTAGTTCCCTAGAGTCTTGATAGGAAAATGCTTCCCTTTATGTGATCCTGGTGGGCTGTGTTGACAACATGAGTTTGTGTACCCCCAGTGATCGTGACCCTGGAGCCCTGTGAGCGCTCGGAAACCTATGTGAATGGCAAGAGGGTAGCCCAGCCTGTTCAGCTCCGCTCAGGTGAGACTGGGAGACGATTGAGGTTTGCAGCAGTGTACCGGGGCTTGTGCTGAATTTTGACTCTTTGTTTAAAGGCTGACCTGATAGTTGGCATTAGGATATATGTTCTTGTAAAACTCAAAAGGCTGTCTTTTTTGTATTATAGGAATGAAATTATTGAAGTAGATGCTATAGATTTAAACAACGATTTCTTTAGGGCTAGGTGGGATAGCCTATGCCTGTAATCCCAGCTACTCAGGAGGCTGAGGCAGGATTGTGAGTTTGTGGCCAGCCTGGGCTGTCTCAAAAACCCAAAAGAATGAAATAACAGGGGAAAGAGTATTTAAAATTGACCAATCAATGAATGATTCCTTAATCCTATTTCTGTTTTGTGCTAGGAAACCGTATCATCATGGGTAAAAACCATGTTTTTCGTTTTAACCACCCGGAGCAAGCACGGGCTGAGCGGGAGAAGACTCCTTCTGCTGAGACCCCCTCTGAGCCTGTGGACTGGACATTTGCCCAGAGAGAGCTCCTGGAGAAACAAGGGATTGATATGAAACAGGAGATGGAAAAAAGGTAATGTGCAGAGTAACACGCAGCCCAGGTGACTCTGTTTTAAATGTAGCATTTATGAAACATTGGTGATCTCACAATTCTGTTTTGTTTTGTTTTTGTTTTTCCTTCCAGGCTACAGGAAATGGAGATCCTTTACAAAAAGGAAAAGGAAGAAGCAGATCTTCTGTTGGAGCAACAGAGACTGGTAGGAACCTCTCCTGAGTCTGCTACCCTTAGGGAGGGCAGCCGCTCCACCCCATCCCAGTCCACAGTTGGGTTTATCAGGCTCACTGGTACCGTACGCCATTCTTTCATTTCCTTAGCGGAGGACTGAACCTCCTGGTAGCTGTAGTCTGAAAAACTATGCATGGAGCCTCTTATGTCTGAAAGTCAAATCTTTATTTCTATCACAAGTGAGTGTTTTTCTGAGGAAGTAGAGTTTTTCTGGTACTTTTGACTTTTGGTAGTGGTTTTGGAATCTGCATCAGTGGTGGTCCTTTGAATGATAATTCCTTTGAACGTTGAATTTGATGGAGTTTGCCTTGGTTTTGTTTCTGATCACCTGATAGTACTAATTCTCTGCTCTTGGGCTGACCTGGGGATTGTTCTTGTGCTGGGCAGATTTTTTTTTTTTTTTAGTTAAACTGTGTCTGAAAGTGTTGCGCACAGTTGCATGTGTTAACCCTTTTCTGTCTCCCTGCATGGGGTCTGAATTCTCAGTGAGGTTCTCAGCGGCGTGTGTGGTGACAGTGGGAGCAGGGCCGCACGCCCCTCAGACAGGAGAGGGGCTGCTGTCCTCTGGGCCGAGAAAGGACTTGGGGTGCAAAGTCAGTTGAGGGTCCCAACTATGATGCTAATGGCTTTAGCATTTTATGATGCTAATTGACTTTCCAGGGTTGATAGAAACAAATCCCATGAATAAGTAAATTGATCTGTTAGTAGATTTTCACTTTTAAAAGCAACCAGTTTTGGTATAAGAAGCTCTTGGGCATTCCTTTGGTGTACCGTGGAGACCGTTTAGGAAGTTGTTCATGTTTAAAGATTCACAGTCTTCTTTGAAGATAAGGGGGCATTAGAGAGAAAGCTGAGGTGCAGGCTTTTTTCTTTAACATAAATTACAGCATGTAAATTAAACAGCCCTGCTCTATGCTTTGGAAAAGAAGGGACTATGACACAATGGGCCAGAAAAGCCAAGGACTTGAGCAAGAGTAGCCTTCTCCAGGACAGCTCAGCTCTTGGGTGGGCAGTGGGTTAAACCAGTTAGTTTGTTATCTTGGAAATTATAGTAAAGCCTCCAAAAGTATGGATTATAAAGATAAAGTGTTTGGGACAGATAATGCCAGTGTTACAGGTAGAGTCTCTGAGGCCCACTGGCATTAGCTTTAATGAAAATAGATTTAGCTACCGTATGATTAGGGCTTAAAAGGTTTGTGACACATGAAGGAGCCTTTTATCTTAAAGATGTAGTATAATCTAACAACATGCTTCTGATGGGCTGTGAGAGAGCAAACGAGGACAGGCATAACTAAGCTCTACTATTAACAATAGTGTCTTCTATTTGTATAGTGCTTAATAATTTACAGAGAGCTTTAACATCCTTCATTTTATTCGATCCTTAAAACAACCCTCCTTGGTAGGTGTGTATGTAAGATCCTATAATATTACAACTAGTTTATAGTCAAGGAAACTAAAGCCTAAAATAATGCTGTCTTGCCCACTCTTGAACACCTGCTAAATCACGGATCTGAGGCTTCAACTTGGGTCTTCTGACTTGCTTTCATGTTCTGTCCATTAAAACAGTGCTTCTCATCCACCTAGGAGTCTTGTTGAAATGTAGATGTTGAGTGAGGAGGTGCGGGGTGGGACCTGCGACTCTGCATTTCTAACAAGCTCTTTGGTGAGGCCAGTGCTCCTGGTCCATGGGCACACTTTGAGTAAGTAGACAAGAAAGAATGATGATGCCCACTACTGTCCATAACCAAGAACTGGTGAACATTAAATAAAGAGAAAGTAACTGTCTCTAAGACACGCTTAGTTTCTAGGGAACATTCAGTCTCCAGATAATCAGGTTCTGGTTGTCATTCGCTCTGTGTATCTGAAAGCAAAGTAGGGTTTCAGGAGCATTTCTGCATAGCAAGAAAGTTTCTTTCCTCCCCTAAAGTCTAGCTGTCTATTCCACTTAAGTCTGTTGATCTCAAGAGAAACTGATTTCCAGCACTGTCACTTAAAACATATCTACCAGTAACAGTACTGATCAAAAAAATGTATTTTTATGACCCAATATTCTTCAACCAATACATATATTTCTAACATATCCTGTGAGTAAAGATTGACAGGATACAAAGGAATTATTATTCAATAAATATTTATTTAATATTTATGATATAATTATTTTTTGTATAATGGCAGCATTAAAAACGGACTTCGGGCTTACAGGCGTCTATGATAGTTCCCCAAATGCGTCTTGCCTTTTTGTGCCTGCATTTTCACACGTTTGGGTTTCTCCTTCCATTTGTACAGACGTGTAGGGTCTCTTCAGGAGACTCACTTTGCATTTGGTGTTTAATGAAAGCAGAAGGATCATTAGTGACTTGTAAAATGGCCAAACTCAAGTGGTTTTTCCAACCCTATATTCAGTGAATCTAACTATCCTAAGATCTTTTGGGTTTTTTTGACATGAGATAGGACTTTATATCTTTGTACATAAACTTGCATAAAGTTTTTAGTATCACGGTCACGATGTGATAAGATGATACATTTGAACTGTAAAGAGGACATACTCCACAGAGTCAGTTTGACAGTATTTTAAAAACAAAACTGTGGCTAATTTAACTTGAGTTCTTTAGGAATTATGCAGACTCTTGTTTATGTTTTATTTTAAAGATGTAATTTTTAATCTCTCAAGCCTGATATTAAAGCAGTGATTAAATAGTTGTCATTTCCTAAATTAGATAATATTCATTTCATCCCTAAGCAATCACAAAAGAAAAATCACCAAGAAAAAAAATGATAGCTGTCAGTTATGTGGGAAGAATCAAAGAGAGTTTGTTTGTGTTCTGTAAAACTCAGTTGATATGTATTTGCTGAAACAAGCAAACCTTCTTACGTACTTTTTCTCTGATGTCTATTAACATCGTCTCCACCTACATTAGCCACTCTACTGTTTCCCTTTTGCGGTGCTAGGAATTGAACCCAGGGCCTGTGCATGCTGGGCAAGCACTCTACCACTGAGCCACACTTGTGGCTTCTGTTTTGCTTTCTGAAACTAAAAGTGAAAAGAACAAATACCTAGAATCTATAAATATAGCTTTAAATCTGCTTTTGTTAAGTTCTCACATAGGTGAGGATTATTAAATGGGTTTAGTACCTATTTATTTATAGGCCAATGGAAGTAATACAAACCAGTAGCAGTATCTTCACATTCAGAAGCCAAATTATTGTCACTTCGTTAAAGTTTAGTTTTTCTTTCCCTAGATCTTTGGTCTAGAAAGCAAGATACTATTTATCAGTTGTAATTCCTTTTTTTTTTTTTTTAAACCCTTTGCTAGAGCTATTTTTGGTTACCACAACCAAGAAGACTATTAATAATATTTACTAGATTATTTTAAACTATTCATCTAGCATTTTCTTTTCCCAGCAACTTTTATTTCCTGAATAGAAATTCTTGCTAATGTTATATGTAATTATTTTTTTGTTTGTTTTGTTTTTGAGACAGGGTCTCACTATGTAGTTCAAGCTACCTTTTTTTTTTTTTTTTTTTTTTTTTTTTTCCCTTTCCAAGCTACCTTTGAACTCACTATGTAGCCCAGGTTGGCCTTGAACTCACGGTGATCTTCCTGCCTCAGCCTCTTTAGTGCTGGGATTATAGCCATGCACCACCATGCCTGGCCTTGTTATATATAATTCTTTTTTTTTTTTTTTTTTTTTAATATGGGTACCAGGAGTCAACCTCAGGACCTAGCGCTTGCCAGCAAGCGTTTGTGCCACTGAGCAATATCACCGGCCCTTTTTTTTCCTTTGTGTGGGTACCAGGAGTTGAACTCAGGACCTCATGCTTGCGAGGCAGGCGTTTATGCTGCTGAGCGATCTCACCGGCCCTATAATTCTAAATCCAACATTGCTTTCATATAGATCCAAGTTATGAAGGTTTGCCTATGTTAAGAACAGTTGGTTATTAGCTAAATAGCCCTTAAAACTATGTTGTTGTGAAGTTAGACTGCTGTTTTAGGCCTAAGTAAATTTTTTTGGAAAAGAGGTAATGGTACACAGACAGCTGGAAAAACAGAGTCAGAGATACATTTTTAAGTGGATCCATTTTACATGTGCACAATATAATCTTTGTATTTTTGTGTTAATTGGAAGAGTTGTCCCTTACAAGTATATCCCTCAAATAACTAGAAATGCCATGGGTTTTCTAGATAAAAAAAAATCTCTTAAATTGTATTTATTAAAATATGCTGTTACCTAGAGACATTTATGTTTAAATGGAAGTATATTTGCCTAGCTTAATTTTTGTTCTGGTAATTTATTTCTCAAAAATTAGGAGGTGAGATATTATTGGTTAAGTGTGTGAAAAACAAAAATAAACCAGATCCATTACAAGGATTCTTTTTTATCCTTCCTGGTTCTCTGGGTAGCAAACTTTAATGTACAATTGAAATAGATTAATTTAACATGACAAAAGAAAATAGCAAATCCAGTATCTTCTCCTAGAAAGATTAGCTTCAAAGTCCTTTCTTTGGCTGACAGAAAAAAGAATTTGGTTAATAAGCACCTTGCGTGATCTGCTAATAGGGTTTCTTAGCACTTTTAACATCGTCCCTGTTTGTTTCTTTTTCTATTTTCTCATCTAACTTTTTTCTAGGGCTGCTCTTTTTAGTAAAGCTAAACAAACTTGGCGTCCTACAGCCTTACTAACCTTTGTTAATCCGCCTGCTCGTCACATCTTGTATGGCATCTGTGCTCACTCATGGGGGAAGGAGATTCTGGAAGAAGCAACAGCAATAACCAAGGCAAATGGGGGCAGTGGCTGCATGGATCGGGAGCACGTGCCGGGCAGAGGTTTCACTGGGTTTCCTGAGACAGTGGCAGTGTGGCCTCACAGGCCTTGTGGGCTTAGCACAGGAGGTTCACTCCCTGTCAGCCCCGCTGAGAAATTCCCTTACAGATTCATCGCTTGAGCCAGAAAGCGAAAATTTGGGTTAGGACTACTAAATAAACAGATCTTTATATTAACAGTAATAGTAATCTACATATGCATATGTCTTAATGGACTTCCACATCATTTAGGTTTTTTCATTTTTGTTTTTTGATTTGGTTTGTTTTTTAGATTTTTATTTTTGGTTTGGTTTTTAAAGTTGGTTAAGGCTTTTTTTTTGCTTGCTTTTTCTTCAATTTGATTTCCTTTTTTATATTTTAATTTTGGTTATTTTGGGGCCATTTTTTTTATTTTGTTTTTCCAAAGGACGCAGATTCTGATAGCGGGGATGATTCTGACAAGAGGTCCTGTGAAGAGAGCTGGAAACTGATTACTTCTCTGAGAGAAAAGCTACCTCCTAGCAAGTTACAAACGATTGTTAAAAAATGTGGCCTCCCCAGCAGTGGGAAGAAACGAGAACCAATTAAAATGTATCAGATCCCTCAAAGAAGGCGCCTGAGTAAAGATTCCAAGTGGGTCACCATCTCAGACCTTAAGATTCAGGCCGTGAAAGAGATCTGCTACGAGGTTGCTCTCAACGATTTCCGGCACAGTCGACAGGAGATTGAAGCCTTGGCCATTGTGAAGATGAAAGAGCTGTGTGCCATGTACGGGAAGAAAGATCCCAACGAGCGGGACTCATGGAGGGCAGTGGCCAGGGACGTGTGGGACACTGTTGGTGTCGGGGATGAGAAGATTGAAGACATGATGGCTGGTGGTAAAGCCATAACAGACGTAGATGACCTCAAGGTCCACATAGACAAGCTGGAAGATATTTTGCAAGAAGTCAAAAAACAAAATAATATGAAAGATGAGGAGATTAAAGTCTTAAGAAATAAAATGCTCAAAATGGAGAAAGTCTTGCCATTAATTGGATCTCAGGAACAGAAAAGCCAAGGAAACCACAAAGCAAAGGAGCCTATTGGTGCTGGTGTTAGTGGCAGCCCTGAGAATGACAGCAGCAAAGGAGACAGCAGAGAAATTGGCAAAGAGGAACGAGTTTCCCAGCTGATGAATGGGGATCCAGCTTTTAGACGGGGACGGCTGCGCTGGATGAGACAAGAGCAAATCCGATTTAAGAACCTGCAACAGCAGGAGATAACAAAGCAGCTTCGTCGGCAGAACATGCCTCATAGGTTCATCCCTCCTGAGAACCGGAAGCCCCGCTTCCCCTTTAAGAGCAACCCTAAACACAGAAACTCTTGGAGTCCTGGGACACATATCATCATCACAGAAGACGAGGTCATTGAGCTTAGGATTCCCAAGGATGAAGAAGGAAGGAAAGGAAGTAAAGAGGAGAGCCAAGAAAAAGGGGGTAGAGCAGCTTCTAAGGATCCCCAGTCACCATGGAGCTCTCAGGGCACACGAAGTCAAGATCACATCCAAGTTAGCAAGCAGCATATTAATAATCAACAGCAACCACCTCAGCTGCGCTGGAGAAGCAATTCTCTCAATAATGGCCAGCCAAAAAACATGCGCTGCCAGGCATCCGCCTCCTCGGAATCCTCACCCTCCCACCCCGGCCACCCTACCGCCGACCTGCAGACTTTCCAGGCCAAGCGCCACATGCACCAGCACCGGCAGGCTTACTGTAGTTACCACACTGGAGGGCAGGCCGAGGGCAGTGCGGCCGGGCCCTGTCAGAAGCAGACTGACAAGCCCATCCACTGTAGCCAGTTTGTGACACCCCCGAGGATGCGGAGACAGTTCTCAGCGCCCAACCTCAAAGCTGGTCGAGAAACCACAGTATGAATAAACTACTGGACAAACTTGAAATCATAGTGGAGGACACAGGCACTGTTAATGTTGGTCATGATTTGAGTTGGTTCTACCCTTGGCCTTTGAGTTCCTATTATTTACATTATGGTTTTAGTATTGTGTTCCTACAAATCTTAATTGGTTTTACATTGCTAAAACGTAAAACACTGGTAAACATTTCAGTACCTTTCCTTTTGCTTGTATCCCATCAATGGGCAGTTTCTGGAATTCTGGATAAAAGTTGAGACTGAGATGTTTTCTGAGACTTTCCTCCTACCTTGATGCCTAGGTAATTAATATACTTACTTGCACCAACTCGTCCTATTGGGTGTAAGTTTGTTATGCTTTCGGATTGCCTATAAATTGATCTGATATCCAGAAAGATCTGCCTCTTAATTTATGCAGCATTCAAAAGGGGAATTTGATATGTAGATTTCAATGTCTGTTATTCCCCATAAATATTAGAAATTGGTTTAAAAATAATAACATGCAACTGTGTGGACACAGCTTTGGATTTCTCATCCATGAACCTTTTTTCAATATAATCGGAATTTTCAGAATCCCAAACTAAATGTCTTCAGATATATTTTGTAGTACACAGCTTTGCATCTTCCACAGAACCTCCACATCTTATTCTGTATTTTACATAGAACTGATTCAGTAGTTTTTTTTAATGTGTTAGAATGCATATGAAATTTGTCATGATACCGAAATCTTTGAATTGGCACCATGTCTGGTTTTCTGTTTGTGATTTACAGTTTGAAGTTTAATGTATCATTTCATACACTATTCACCAAAATCATGTCGACAGAAATACCAACAAAACACTTGAGTGCTTCGAGCAGTACATGTTTATAAGGAGATGATTTGGTGGGAAAAGAAAGCGGGAGACGTGGGGAGAAGGCTGCCAGATATGGCTTCTTGCTGCTTCTTTCCAGTGGTTGATGAAATAGTAAATCAATGTTAACACTGGTTAGGTCTAGAGTAAGGGAAGGGATATCTGATTAACCATCCTTTGGTCAACAGTAGTGATGCTCACAGACACTCAAGCAAGGAGAGAAGTCCCGATGAGCGTTTATTCTATCAATACCTCATTTGACTGTGTTGTGGTCTCAGTTTGCCTCACTGGAGAATCCACTAAAAAAAAGATTGATTTTAATGAGAAGAAAAGACTAGTTTCCTTCTTCATCTCTTGAACTCATCATAAGTTTTTCTAAGAGGCAATATGAAGAGCCAGAGATTGCCTGACTTCGCAGTGCTGAAGATCCCTAAGTCCCATGAATCATCCATCAAATGCTTGTCTCCCAAATGGTGTGAGAAATTGCAGCCAACGTAGCAATTATCATTCAAGGAAGCCTTCAAGATTGTGATTATGTGGTTATTTTTTTCTTTGTGTGTGGGCACTATGCTTTATTAGAACACATTATTTTTAATCATAGTATTTTTTTTTCTTTGCTTCTAAGAGCATAGTTTCTTAAGGCACAGAAAGTTGCTTCCAATTTTAATTTTTTTTCCCTTAAAAAAGAGAACCTTCAGGAGATACTTTTGCTTCCATGGGCAGGACGGTTCTGGTCCTCCGTAGAGGTTTCTGTGCAGATGAGACAGGCGAGTGATGCTCGCAGCGTGTTGGCTCCATTGGGGTGGCGGTGCCCTGTGCCGTCTGGTTTGAGCACAGTCCTTGTAGGCTGCTACAGTGCAGTCACTTCAGTGTATCTTTTGTACACCCCAGTTGTCCTTCTTTATTCTTCTTTAGACATAATTATGCTATTCCTTTCTTGTTGAAAAATTCATTTTCTAATATTAAATTAATAATTACTTAGCTTTCAGCTCTGTAGCAGAAATGGGCTGTCATCTCCCTAACTCGAGATAACACAGGCTAGGCCACGGTGGGAAGGAGTTACTCTCCCTTGGTGACCATGTGACACTGGAGCAAAGAGTTCCATAATATTTTCGTGTACAAATGTGCGTTGTGGTAAGGACTATGCCCAGAGTGATATTCCAAAGAATTGGATTTTTGTTTGTGCTTTACCTGCTGATCTTTGTGCCCTTGTGTTGCTGAAATGCTTAGACAGCTAAAGGAGCCCTTAATTTTGTAAGTGATCAGGAAGAAATGAGCCAGGGTTTCATCAACTGCTATAGATGTCCCTTCATGCATTTCAGAGCAAATGCTCATCTTAGAGAATAACTTTGAATGAATAAAATTGCTTCATTGAATCTAAGTAAGTAACTAATATCAGCTGGCGTGGTGGCACATATCTATGACCCCAGCACTCTGGGAGGCTGAGGTAGGAAGATTGCAAGTTTGAACCCAGCCTGGACAATTGAGTGATGTAGCAAAATCCTGTCTCAAAATAAAAAAATGTTAAAAGAACTGAGGATGTAGCTCAGTGTGAAGGCCCTGGGTTCCAGCCCAAGTACCACCAAAACAAACAAAAACAGCAAAAGCAACAAGTATGGCTTACTAATACAGGCTTGCTGTTTCTTTTTTTAAATCTGGTATCACTCCCTAAGCTTAAATACTTTAAAACCGAAAGCGAAGTGATCATCATTCAAGCATTATTTTATTATTGAAGTAGAATAAGCTGTTACAGTGAGCTGTTACAGGGAAATGAAAGAAAAAAGTGCTTACACTAGTGAAGTTATATAATGATCTGACATTAACGTGAACGTAAAGGAGTCCTAATTAATTCGTAGTTTTGCAAACCAAAACAGTATTTCTTGGAGGTAGATATTCTGCAGTAAGTCTAAACCAAAGGGCATTTCCTTTACCCTCGCTTCTAATTCTTTCTAGCACAATGAATGGCTTCCTGGGAGTGCAATGAATGGGGATTGTTTATTATACTGAAGTGACCTTTCATGCTTCAGGTGCAGGGTGATGCTTTAAAAAAAAAAAACCCGCATTTGTCACACCGATGCTCGCGTTAAATACTGTTAGACCAGAGGAAGACACCCCACAGTCAGCTGTTATACCAGTGCCTTACTGGTCCTTTGCAGACTTGCCTTAATGATTTGTGTAAAAGACCGGAAGGAGGGGACACTGCCTGTGTCCTGCTGTACCTTAACGAACAAGCCTTTTTAGGCGCAGTACAAAGCAAGCATTTGTTCTATGTTGTTGGAGCCAAAATTGTTATGAGCAGTGTTCATAACTGTCCAGTTTATGTCATCTTTCCCAGATTTTGAAGTCTGTTCTAGATATAGTTTGGACCACTTTAGGTTGTGAAATGTAATGGAATTCCTCCCATTATTACTGTAAAAATAAGTTGTGAATCTTCTTGTCACTGAACTGTGGATTTCCCCCTCAGTTTTTTAAAACAATGCTTGAAGATTGTCTTTGAGTGTATGATCTGCCTTTTCAGAAAGAGTGAGTTAGTTTGTAATGTTAAAAAATAAAGTCCTCATTCAATAAAAGTTGAAATCATCTGTTAAAAGTGTGATTTCTCTCTGTTGGGAGGAGGGAAAAGTGAAACAAGGTAATGCTAATTAAACCTGGTCTTGACTTCTATTTATTGCTTTTTTATCTGAAGATTGTTGCATACCAAATCTTTTTTATATTTTTACATCAACTTCATTGTGTTGAAGCTTTTCTATTTGCTGTCCTTTTCTGTTTAACAAAATTCTATCTTATACTGGATCTTTAAGCCTTACTTTATGCTGTATTTCTCTTAAAAATCTTTTCCCATATAAGATGAATAAGAATGTCACTTTCTGAGCCAGGCATGGTGGCGCACGCTTGTAATCCCAGCACTCAGGAGGCTGAGGCAAGAGGATCACTGTGAGTTCGAGGCCCACCTAGGCTACATAGTGAGTTCAAGGCCAGCTTGAACTATATAGTGAGACTCTGTCTCCCAAAAGAAAAAAGAAAAAGAAAAATATCACTTTCTGATCTGAGTTCACTGTAAACAGTGTTTTTGGTTTTTTCATTACATAGTCATGATTCAAAGTTCTTGTAAATGTATAAGTAAAAGTATATATACTCCCTTTATGTGCACAGAAACAATTTCAGAAAGCTTTGAGTAACTACAGGGTTTCTTTTCTTCCCTTTAACCTCTGTTTTCATCCACCCAGATTTTTCCTGCTGTGCTAAAGAGGAAACAAGACAAAGCAGAGTCTTTTTCTGGAGTAGACCATTAGATTAGTGTCTTAGTTATTTTTTTCATTGTTGAGACAAAATACCCGACACCCAAAGTTAAACGAGGAAAGGTTTATTTAGTTGACAGTTCGTAGAGGTTTTAATCTATAGTCAGCTGGCTCTATGGCAGGGTGGTGTGGCAGACAGGCATCAGAGAGGAGAAAGAGTTCATGGCAGGCAGAAGGTAGCAAAACAAGCAAGGGACCTTAGCAACTTTTTTCTGCCCCTTTTATACTCTAGGCTACCAGCATAGGGCGGTGCCAAACCAATTAATAGACTGATTTAGTAATCAGACACCCTTAATCCCAACATCACACACTCTAAATTCAGCCGCCTATGACCACATAAGGCTTTAGAGAGACATTTAGACACAAACCATAGCAGTTAGTCTTGTTGAAAATTTGGGCCTGACATTATTTTTTATATTGAAAAACAACACAGTTGTGTATTCTGAAGTAGAACACATCTCCTTGAGTGTTGAATATGAGATGTTGAGCTTTAGAGAAGTGTTATGCAGGAGCTGGTGTTAGTCTGCATCAGGCCTCAGCAGACGTTTTCCCTTCAGGTGTTGTGTACTTCTTTGGGAGAAACTGGTGGAAAAGTTTCCAAGACCCTGCCATTTCCAGGCAGACGGGTGATGCGGACACACTGTGATAACACTGAGTGATAGTTGTGTGGACAGGGTGAGAGTCACATCCAGAGGAGAGAGTGGCAGAAGGTGTTTGGAGGTCGGGGGAGCCTTGAGCCAAGAGCAGAGTCCCAAAGTACAACTGAGGAAGTTACCCCAGGGAGAGCAGCTGGGGAGGAAGGCAGTGGGGTCAGGACAGGGAGCTGCAGATAACTCAGGGTGGTCAGAACGTTAGAGGTGTGCTGCAGGAGGGGAAGCTGGAGGGGACAGGCACTAGACTGTGGCATCCAAGGAGCTTTTTTGTTGTTGTTGTTGTTATTTTTTTTTTGATTTTTTGGGTTTTTTTTAATCTTATGCATGGTAAAATCACCAGGTGATTTTAAACAGGGAGATCGCTTTATTAGATTCATGTTTTAGAAAGTCCATGGAGGTCAGAGTACAGAGGATGGGCCCAGGGAAGGCAAATTCAGAGCTACATGAGCCAACTGGGGGAAGTTCCTACGTGAACCAAGGAGAAACAGTGCTTTTCCAAGCAGGACCAAGAGGGGACTGAGCAGTGGGCGAAAATGGAAGCTGGTCAGGTCTAAGAAAAGGAGTGTGGGGCCCCTAGAGGGCCAGAGCTGAGACTGTAGCCACACAGTGTTGCTGGTGGCACATATAGGTATTGACAGAACTAGTGTCTCCTTGGGTGTGGATAGCTCCCTTGCTAATTGTAATCTGGCTATTGCTTGCTAATTATAATCTGCCATTTTGAGCAAGCTGCTAATGTCAAAAACAGCCTAACAAGAAAACTCAGAATGGTGACATTGATTTTACCTTAAATGTCACCCCTCAGAGATGCCCTCATTGTCCCACCAGTTCTCTCACCTAGAGGACTAAAGTAGCCTAACTTGTCCCTTGGCTTCTATTCTTGATCCCTGCAACCTGCTGTCCACCTAGCAACCAGAATTTCTTTTTAAAACAGATCCATCCTGTCAGTGTCCTCAAAGGCTTCCCACTGCTCTTACAAATAGGAGTCTTACCTTTGCTTACAAGGCTCTACCTGTTTGGCCGCTTGCCTGCCTCTGATTTCATGTTTTGCCCCACAGATGCTCTTGCCTTTGTTCCTTGAATGTGCCATTTTGTTCCCACCTCGGGGCTCTTGCACTTCCTCCTGACTGCAGTCCCTTCCCAGTCATGCTAACTCTTCCAGGTCTGAGCCATACACCATTCTGCCTGCCCCAGTGCACCCCAGACCAGCTCTCACCATGTTAGTGATAACCTGTGATTGGCTGGTTTCGGTTCTTACATGAGAATGGAAACTCAACCCAGAGCAAATACCGCATCTGTCTTGTTCTCCAGTTATCTGTATATGTAGAGCAGTTCTCAGACTGTAAGGAGCAGCAGAGCCCCTGGGGGTCTTGTGAGAACACAGACTGCTGGGCCCCCCCGTAGTTTCTAATTCACAAGGTCTGCGGTGAGCCATGATCATTTGCATCTCTTAAGTTCCTAGGTGATACTGATGGTTCAGCAGTCACATTTGAGAACCATTGATCTAGAACTGAGGTTGGCAAGCATTTTCCATCAGAGGCCGGATAGTAATCGTTGAGGCTTTGTAGCCCACACAGTCTCACCATCCCCTCACCTCTGCTCTGGTAGCAAAGCAGGCAAGCAGTTACAGGCAATCCACAGATGAACTGGGATGGCTGCTTTCTAGTAAAACTATTCCCAAGAGTAGCTGGTGGGCTGGCCCACAGGCATAGCTTGCCAACCCCTAATCTAGAACATGGTCCCCTTTGAGAACTGTGTGTCTGATCGGGAAGATAGAGGTGTGTCAGATGTATATTTCCCGGCCTTGAGAAGTTCACAGAGTTGTGAAGGAGACAGCCACTGGAGAGATAATGACACTAGTAATTACTTAATACTTGGTGACAGATGCCAGGAGGGAAAGCTACAGAGAACTCTGAAAGGTCGCAGCAGGTGCCTCTCAGCTGATAATCATTTTGTTTCACTGAGGAAAAGCAAAATCAGAACCAGATGTGGTGGTACACTCCTGTAATCTCAGCAGCCTGGGAAGCTGAGGCAGGAGGATCATAAGTTTGAGCCCAGGCTGGGCAGTTTAGTAATTTAGCTAGACACTGTCTCAGAATAAATTGAAAAAGATCTGGGGCTATAGCTCAGTAAGAAGGCCCTGGGTTCAATCCCCAGTTCTGGGCGCGTGCACAGGGGCATGCGCGTACACACACACACACACAGCAAAATGAAGAAAACCTTTGTGCTTTCACTTCCATATATGTTCATTCGTAATGTGTCCCCATCCATCCCTCTTGTTTGTGGGCAAGCTGTCCTTGCTCCTCCCTTGACCCCGCACTAGTTCCTTGCATTCCATACTTTGCAGGGACTCGCTGTATATTTACCCCTTCTCTTCCATGTCAGCTTCTCTCCTGGATTATTTCTGCCAGCATACAAGGATGTCTTCATTTCACCAATTTCACAGATGCCCCATGTCTCCTGTGAGCCACCACACTGATTCTCTGTTCCTCCTAGAAATGCTCCTGGAGAGGGCTTTCTGTGCTGTTTCCCACTTGTCCACCTCCCGGCCTGTTATTTTTTCCTGTCCCCATTCTTGCTTGAACTCGTCTAGTCAGAGTCTTATTCTCACTTCCCAACTGAAGCCGCTGTCATCGGGGTCACTAAAGATCTTCCTGGTGACAAATCCAGGGGTTGTCTTCTCCTTTGTCTTCCTAAATCAATCTCAGTCAATCCCCACCCCCTGCTTTTCACACAGTGCCGTGCTTGTTACTTCTCGGGACACATTCTTCTCTTCACTTGTTTTTCCCACCTCACTAGCTGCTCCTTCATGGTCCCTGGCCACTGTTTTGGCTCTTTCTAGGTGATGATTCCATGCATTTCTGTGACTTTGCCTTTGTTTTTACAGTGATGATGACAGTAACTCATGTGGATCGAGCATGTATAGAGCTTGCCCAAAAATGTATACACACTTCAGCTTCACCACACTAATAAATGTCTGGGAGCTAATGGTCACCACTTTGAGCACCTCTTGTAATTGGAGAGGCCAAAGGTGTAACTCGTATTCAATCTCATGATGTCTCAATACATATAGTGTTAAAATATTTATACAAATTTTTCTTTTCCTGATGTACATATATTTTTGGTGGACTCTATTTGCTGTCGTCCACTCATCACAGCACCCCTCTTCTGTGAGGTAGGTGTTGGTATTTTCATTTTACGTACTTTCCCAGTCTCACAGCTACTAAGTGGGGGAGCCCGATTCCATCACAGGGAATCAGTCTGTGTCCCATCTGCTGCCCTGCTGACTCAGATATCCCCACTCCAGCCTGGGCCTCTGACCTGAGCTCCCGATGCAGCCATGTAACTAAGACCTGACATCCAGAAAGCCAGCAGGGACCACCTCATATTTAAACTAAACTTCGGCAACTCCTCAGGCCAAAACTCCAAGTCATCCTCAGCTTCTCCTTTTTCCTCATAATCCCAGGATCAGATTTTCAGCAGGACCCTTTTCCTCTGCCTGTAGAATATATCCCAGCACCTTCTCTCTTCATCACCTTTATTGTTGACACCTGGACCAGGCCACCCCACCTTCCTTGGGCACTGTAGCCTGACAACTGGTCTCTCTCCACAGTTACACCGAAGCACTGGTAGAAAGAGGGGTTTGTAAGGCATGTATGAGACCACCCACTGGTTTCCCGTAGGATAAAAGCCAGTCCTTACCACAGCTGGAAGCCTTCCATAATCCAGTCCCTACCTTCCTGGCAGCAGCATCTCCTGACCCTTGTCCTTGCTCTGCCACTTGACCCACAGAGGATTTTTGCTTCCCTTAAACACACTTGGCCCCTTCCCATCTCAGGGCCTTTGTGTTACTTTGCTTAGCTCACGCTCCGTTTGAAGGACTGCAGTGTACTTGCTTCGATCTTCCTGACCGTATCATCTAAGTATTCCTCCCGTTCTTTTCTTCTGTTAGCCCCTAATGTCTGCCTTTCTTTATCCTTCTTCAGAGTACTTCTCTCTACTGAAATTGTAGTGCATACCTTGTTCACTGTTTATCATTTCTCTCCCCCTTACCAATGGGACCTCTGTCTTACTGACCTCTGTGTTCCTAGCATGGGACATAAGGCAGGAGGAAAAAAGTATTTGCCAAATGGATGGCTGGCTGGCTGGCTGGACGGATGGATGGATGGGTGGATGGATGGACAGATGGCTGGATGGCTGGATAGTTGGACAGATGGGTGGATGGCTGGACAGATAGGTGGATGGCTGGACAGATGGGTGGATGGGTGGATGGCTGAAAATGCGTGCTCTAGATTGCCTGAGTCTAGATCCCATTGCCACCATTTGCTAGCTTTGTGATGTGCTAGAAAGTGACTCGATTTCTTTAAGCCTTTTTCTTTCCCTTTAACATAAGACACAATGCTATTATCGGTCAGATTAGGATAATCCATGATAAACATTAAGAACAGTGTGTGGCATAGAATAAGTTTGTAAACAAAAATAGGCACTTAATCCCAGCACTCTGGGAGGCTGAGGCAGGTAGATTGCACGTTAAAGCCCAACCAGGCAATTTAGCGAGACCTTGTCTAGGGATATAGCTCAGGATAAAAACTCCAGGTTCAGTCATGAGTAGTGCAGAACTGAATAAATAAACAAGGATGGGTGGATAGAGAGATCATCCCAGAAGAAGGAATAACCTGTGTTGTGCTTTTGTAAATATGGGCACGTTTTGAACTACTTAGCACTTTTTATAAATGTAAATGGCCATTGAAAAATATATGGTTGTTTTAGTGTGCTTTCCATAATTGTCCTAGTTTTAACCACAAAATGAACAGAATCTCTGTATCCCTCTTGGAAACATCTAACCCTAATTTAGTTTTCCTGGTGACAGAACAGCCTTGTTGGAGGCTTGTAAGCATCCTGATTCGGGAAAGGGCTCAAGTCAAGGAATGGTGCTGATATTTGGGCTACAATTGCCAATCAAAATGTAGTTAAAGTTTTTGGTCCAAGAGTCATAGAAAATCTTTTTTTTTTTTTTTTTTGTCATCAGTTTTACTGCTCTTAAAGCACAACTGGAACCTTCAGGGACTGTTACCTCATACCTCAACTATCAGGGTCTGTGAATATTGTTGTAATTGGCAGTTTGACCAGCTTATAAACTTGTTCTTGAAGAAATCCTTAAGGTAAAATATTGACAATTTTTTCTACCTGGTGATTTTTACATAAACTAGCAACCTTTCTCTCTGCCAAAAGAATCCCATATAATATGTAGTTTTGTTTAGGGGGGAATACTTTCCCTTCTCCAACTATTTTGAAATTTTAAACATACAGAGAAGCTGACCAAAATAGTACAGTGGGGGCCAGTGAGATGGCTCAGCGGCGTAAGCGCCTGCCTGGCAAGTGCAAGGGCCCGAGTTTGACTCCCGGAACCCACATAAGAAGAAAGGGCTGGTGATATCGCTCAGCGGCACAGGCGCCTGCTGGCGCGCGAGGTCCTGAGGTCGACCCCGGTACCCACAAAAAAATAAAAATAAAAAATAAATTAAAAAATAGTACAATGAACTTTTCATTACTTGTTTTTCTTTTTGATCATTTGAAGGTAGCAGATAAAACAGTTTACTCCTAAATGCTTCTATTTATGTCTCCTAATATAGGGATATTCTCTCTTTTGAGCACTCTACCACTGAGCTAGCTACATTGCCAGCCCTTTGATTTTCTGTTTTACGTCAGGGTCCCACTAAGTTGCCCAGACTAGCCTCAAGCTTGTCATCTTCTGCCTCAGCCTCCTTAGTAGCTGGGATTGCAAGTATGTGCCACTGCACCCAGCAAGAAGTTCTCTTACTATCCTTATCCCATCTGATAAATTTAGTACTGATTCAATAATAGGTAGTATATATAGTCCATTTTCACATTCACCTATTTATCTCAGAAATACAAATATGTGCATGCAAATGTGTATATGTGTCTGTGTTTTAATCCAAGATCCAATATTTATACATTTCAATTGGCTGTGGCTTTTAGATCTTTTATCAGATTGGTATTACTGAAGAGTACAGGCCACATTCTGATTTTCTTCCAACCAAAAGGTTAGATTTAGGTTAAACATTTTTGGTAAAAAGGCTATAAAGGTGACGTGTACTTCCATTGCCTCACATGCATAGACATAAAGTATCAATTTTTCCAATTACTAGTAATGTTAACATTTAATGCATTTGGTTAATGTGATGTTTTCCAGCTCTCTTCATTGTGACTGTATTGTGTCCCTTACTAATACTTTCTGGGGGTAGACTTTGGTTTGTGTGAAATCCTGTTTCCCATCCACTTTTCACTGTCTTACTCTCGTATTTATTAACGATCCTTGCCTGATTTACTTACATCCGAAGTTGTACTATGGGGGTTTTCCAGGTGTTCTTCTGCATTTATTAGCTGGTTATATTTATTTGTTTTAACGAAGAGCTCTCCATTTTTTCCTCCTTTCTGACACACTCTTTCCACTCTTTCTGACACAAGATATTCCAGGCTCAGCTTTTACTTTCCTTATTCCAAACCTGGAATCTGCTATTTTCTCTAGATTCCTTTTAGTGATGAATGGTATTTAGAAACCAAAATCTAGGTGCATGGTATATGTAGAAAATAAACTTTTAAAATACATTGCCTATCTGGAAGTTGAAGCAGGAGGATTGCAAGTTTGAGAGCAGCCTAGGCAACTTAGGGAGACCCTGTCTCAAAAAACAAGGGCTGGAGATGTAGCACAGTGGTAGAGCACCCTGGGTTTGATCTCTAGTACTGAAAAATTGCCTGTCATTTTGACAATGTATTACCATTTAAGAGACCTTTCACCTGTTTTTTAGATGGTCCTTCCTGTAGGGTCTTACTATTATATATATATAGGTCAGGCTGGCTCTGAACTATGTAGCCCAGGTTGGCCTTGAACTTGCAGTTCCTGCAGTTCTGCGTGGTGAGGAAGTCAGATGCTAAGCTCTTCATTCTAAAAATGAGGAAAGTGAGACTTAGAGAAGACCTAGCTTTCCAGAATTATGAGGCTAGTAAGAATAGGTGCCAGGACAAAAACCTAGTTCTTTTACCTGCTAGTTTACTTTTCCTTTTCTCATCTTTCTTTCTTCCTTGTATTGTACATAATGTCCTAAAAAGTGTGTTTTGAGCCAGACGAAGAGGTGCTCGCCTGTAGTCTGTGCTACCTGGGAGGCTAAAGGAGGAGGGTGGCAAGTTCAAGACCAGCATGGACAACTTAGTGAAGACCCTGTCTCAAAATCTAAAAAAAAAAACAACTTAAAAAGGGCCAGGGATGTAGCTCAGTAGTAGAGCACCCCAGAGGTCAGTCCCTATCAGCACAAAACCACTTCACCAAAAAAAAAAAAAAAAAAAGAGAAAAGGAAGAAGAGAATGTTTAGGTATCTAATAAAGCTGTGTCGTTGGCTCTTGGTGTTGCTCACTACCAGCCCCACAGCGGCCTTAGAAGCTGACATGTGACCAGCGCTATGGAGAGTATTTGCGTCTCCAGTGTTGCCATCTGAGGAGGCTCTCCCTACGCTCCAGATGGGTGGGATATGGAGAGACTGCTGGGGGGAGGGTCCCTCCTGCTAAGCCAAAAGAAGCAGGAAGCTGCGTAGCAGAGCTTAGGATGCTGTGTTGATGCTGTGATTTCTTCATCACAAGAAGATCTTCTTTCTTAACTCTGTTTTCATTGAAATTCCAGCTTTTTTTCATTAACACCCCAAATGACCTTTTTAGACAATTTTTCCCTAATTTCTCCCATCATGAATACCTCAGATACGTATCTGTTTAAGAGCTGTATATCCATTTTGTGCTTTATACATAAAAGAACAAGAATTTTTTCATCACCCAAGAACCATTTTTTACCCCTTCAAGTTGAAATTGCTCTTACTGAAAATGCACGAAGCTGGGCATAGTGGTACACACCTATAACCTGAGCCATCTGGGAGGCTGAAACAGGAGGGTTACAAGTGCAAGCTCAGTCTGGGAAGCTTAACAACTTAGCAAGATTGCCTCAAAATTTAAAAAAATAAAAAGATCTGGGGATGTAGCTCAGTGCTAAAGCCTGGGTTCAATCCCCAGTAGTGGCGGGGGTGGGATGGGGGGGTGCATGGAGTAGTTAAAAAAATGAAGGGCAGATCTGATTTATATTATAATAATACATTTTATAATATGGTAGTATATTTTTAAAGTCTTCTGGAATAACAATATAATATAAATTCTTTCAATCCAGTAGTATTGTGGAGATCTGGGTTACCTGTAGTCCAAATTCACCCTCCACTACAGAGATAGGAGTATTTCACTGACAGCGCACTTCAGAGTCTGCAGTCCTCTAATTCCTTTCCCCCGCGAACAGATAATTGGGATTTGGGGCAGTACTGGTGGATTAATCTTTTCCAATATTGTCTTTCTCTGGAATTGCTTCATGTATAAGATATTACTTAGACTGTCTTAATGTTTCAGGGACACATGCATGTTTCTCCTCACAATTGCTCCTATTTCCTGCCATAACTCCAAGTAAAGAATTCCATGGTCCTGGGCTGGTGAGAGGGCTCAGCGGCATAAGTGCCTGCCTGACAAGCGCGAGATCCTGAGTTCGACTTCTGGAACCCACATAAAGGAAAAAAAAAAAGGGCCAGTGATATCGCTCAGCGGCACAAGCGCTTGCTGGCAAGTGCGAGGTCCTGAGGTCGACTCCTAGTACCCACATAAAAATAAATAAATAAAAAATTAAAAAAAAAAAATAAAAGAATTCCATGGTCTCTGAGGGAGTTGATATGGAGAAACTGCCAGTAAAAAATTTTTTGCTTTCTCCATTACAGATTATCTTGTGTGCTTTGTCTTCTCCCTCCTTGGCTTTTCTCTGTGTGTCTTTTTACTGTTTCCTGCCTCTCCCTCTCTTTTCCTATCTTTGTCCTTTGCTTTCTTTACTTCCCCCCATTCCTTTCATTTCTCCTGTGCTTCGGTCTTACTTCCTCTCTCTCCTACATGTTATCTCCTTTCTTTCCACTCAGGACTATGAGAGTAAATTGCAGGCCTTGCAGAAGCAGGTTGAGACCCGATCCCTGGCTGCAGAAACAACTGAAGAGGAAGAAGAGGAGGAAGAAGGTGAAATCCAGAGACCAACACTTGCCCTTATGTGTTTTGTATTTGTATTATCAGATTCATCCTTTGCCTGTTATCAAAGCCAGTTACTTACATTTACTCTGCCGTCTATTGATTGACCTTGCAATGAGCCCATTTAAAGATGAGATGGGGCTGGGAGATAGCTCAGCGGCACAGCGCCTGCCTGCAAGTGCGAGGTCTTGAGTTCGATTCCTGGTACAAAAAAATAATAATAATAATAGTAAAGAAAGAAAGAAAGACAGAAAGAGAGAGAAAGAAAGATGAGGTAAAACATGCTCAATGCTGAGAACCCAGGTGTGCTTAGGGGGTGGGCAGGGCCGATAGTGTTCATAGACGTCAGGAGGTTTCTTCGCTGTCTCCGTAGAAATCTCAGGAAGCTTTTGTCTACTGTGTCATATTACTGTATGCATGAAGTTCATATGTTTGTTTCAAATAAACGTGGAGCATAATCATTGTTAAGATAGTCTGTTCAATTTGTAGTTCATACCAGAGATACCCCGTTGAGGACTTTGGAATGCATCAGGGTATTTTAAAGCCATTCCTGGCCGACTTCTGATTACATTGCCTGTCATGCTGGCCCATCTTAAGTTTTCTCCATTTCTAGCCACTGCTATCATTACCTTACAGTATGAGCATTCATCATGCTTCATTTACTGCCCCGCCTCTTCGTAGTCTCAAGGCTTCAAAATAACTTCAAAAGAACTCTTTTTTTTTTTGGTACTGGGAACCGAACTCAGGACCTCACACTTTAACTTTGAAGGAACTCTTAATATGCTAAGTTCTTTATTTTTAAATATCTAAGTAAAATCTGACCTTTTATTCCTATATGACAAAGAAAAACTATGAATGAAAAAGAGAAAAGGCTAGGGATGTAGTTCAGTTCAAAGGCCCTGGGTTCATCCCCCAGTAACATACACACACACAAGAAGGGCAAATCTATTTCTTTGATGTACTTTTTTAAGTAAATAGTAGGGAAAACTGGAAAATAACGTGATAGGTGAGATAGGGGAGGGAGAGGTGCAGTTTGCTTACACTTACGTGATCACTATTGAATATGCTTTGTTTGTTCTTTCAGTTCCTTGGACACAGCATGAATTTGATTTGGCCCAGTGGGCCTTCCGGAAGTGGAAGTCTCACCAGTTTACTTCATTACGGGACTTACTCTGGGGCAATGCTGTGTACCTGAAGGAGGCCAATGCCATCAGCGTGGAGCTGAAGAAGAAGGTATGGAAGGTGGTAGAACACTGGCCATCTGGAGGCAATGCTGAGCCTGGATGGGTTCGCCTGTACCGTTACCTTGAAGTCACCTTTCCCTGGGGAGCCCTGCTACCGAGCTCTGCTACACCCCATCCCTTAGTAAATACCTTCAAGAGTAGTAGTTGTCCTCTCAGTTAATAATGGAAAAACCTTATGTGTTCCATCGTCTCTCATTAGTGAAGGACCGGAAATGCATTCTCAGGTCCACCTTTCAATCTCTTGTGAAGTTCCGCAGAAATCCTCATTCAGTCAGTCAGAATATATTTATTGAAATTTTAGTTTGTGCAAACTTACCTTGGAAGGCTAAAGAAACAAAACCCGCAAATAGCTTAGTTCGAAATTAGGATTATTCATAATTTGGATTATTCGAAATTAAGATTATTCCCTGTGTTTAATATATAGGTGGCCCTTTTTCCCAGTTGGTCACAAGCTTTGTTGAGCAGTACTACGTGTTTGACCTCTTTCCTATTGGGCACAAGGCTTTTTTCTTGTCTGTGAAGCTTACCTGCTGTGATGGTGTGGTTTTCACATCTGTTGATGGCTTGCTGTCCCCTTCAGGTGCAGTTCCAGTTTGTTCTGCTGACTGACACACTTTACTCCCCATTGCTGCCTGAACTGCTTCCCACTGATGTGGAAAAGATTCACGAGGCCAGGCCTTTCCCTCGCACAGTGGTGGCAGTGGAAGTCCAGGATCTGAAGAATGGAGCGACACATTATTGGTCTTTGGAGAAACTTAAGTATGAAGACATTCCTCTGTGCTGCTTTATTTAGGAAGTGATAATGAATTGCTCATGTGGGCTCCCTCATACTCTCCTCTTTCCAAGGATATGGGTGCTTTCTTTTCTGTGCTGAATGGTACCACAGAACCATCCATCCATTTTCTTCTAAGTAAATGATCCCCACTCTTCCAGCACCTTTAATATTTGTAGTTATTTAAGCTTGCTCTCCCTAGATTCTTCCTAGGTGCTAAATGTTCCAGTACCGTATATTTAATTCTAGTTATCTTTTCTGTCCTGGACCTCATGATGACCAACAGTAAGCAGGGAAGTTATAACCAAGCTTCCTTTACATTGTAGGACGGCGAGGTAGTTCCCATTGTCTGAGAGTATTTGAGATGTCACAGACCACTGAATTGCATTTTCCCTGGGTCGGTTGCCTTGTCAGAGGTTAGCTGGCCATTCTTGACTTTTGTTGGCTTCTCTCTAGACTCAGACACCTAAGACACAGTGTTTCGGCCTTCATTTGTTTTTAATAATGTGAAATAGTGGGAGCAGCAGCTTCTAAAAAATACAGTCTTGCTGGGCATGGTGGTGGTGCACACCTGTAACCCCAGCACTTGGGAGGTTGAGGTGAACGATCACTGCGTTTGAGGCCACCTTGTGCTACATGGTGAGTTCGGGATCAGTCTGAACTACATAGCAAGGCCCTGTCTCAAAAAACCTGTCAATCAATTAAAAAAAAAATTTAAATGCCTTGCATGGAAGATGCTTCCAAAGAAAAATTTTAATGCCATCTCATGATATTAATCTTGTATGCTTCATGTTTGCTAAATAGGCAGAGGCTGGATTTGATGCGAGAGATGTACGATAGGGCAGGTGAGATGGCCTCCAATGCCCAAGATGAAAGCGAAGCCACTATGACCGGCAGTGATCCATTCTATGATCGGTTCCACTGGTTCAAACTTGTGGGAAGGTATGTGATGATTTGTTGTCGTCTTCTTTTAAGAAATGAATGCTTTTATTTTAATTGTTTAAAACTTCACCAGATAGTATAAAATGTTAAAAGGAAAAGAGTATAAAATCTCATCCACTGGTAACCTCTGTGACATTTGGTATACTTCTCTTCAGTGTTTTCAGTATGCATATTGTTTTGATTCTCAAACTTTCAGCCAAAGTACTTGACAGTCTTTCTTTTTTTTTTTTTTTTTTTTTTTTTTTTTTTGTGGGTACCGGGGGGTCGACCTCAGGACCTCACGCGCCAACAGGCGCCCGTGCCGCTGAGCGATATCACCGGCCCCTTTTTCGTATGTGGGATCCGGGAGTCGAACTCGGGCCCTTGCGCTTGCAAGGCAGACGCTTACGCCGCTGAGCCATCTCACCGGCCCTTGACAGTCTTTCTTGACTCTCAATGTATTCATGAAATGGTTTGCAGTCGATTAAGTAGGCTGAGAAGAAAAAGAAAAACTCGTGTCTGTATCCTGCAGTTTAAAATCATACTGTGTCTTACCAGATTGCAATCTTTCCATAATCTGATCTGTGCTCACTTTTTTTTAAAGTGATTCCTTCCACTCTAAGTCATTGCCAAGGGTGAATTAAAAAGTGCACACCTTATTCATCCTCTTGAGCCTTTTCTTTTCAGCATTTTATGAAAACAAACACTGGATCTGTGAGTCCATATTGTGTTAAGTTCTTAGAGGTTTAGAAATTTAAAGCCAGGGATATTGTAGTTTTGAGCCTACGGATTCCAGAATTTGAATTGTTTTTCAATTGCAAAAATCCTCTGATAGGGCCGGGGATATAGCTCAGTGGCATAACCGCCTGCCTGGCCAGTGCAAAGTCCTGAGTTCGATTCCCAGTACCAAAAAAAAAAAAAAATCCTCTGATGGTTTTTAAAGGAACTAGATAAAAAGGAGTAGCTGAAGTAATAGTATTTCGTAGAAGTGAAATCTTTTCCACTCCACACTGATAGGAGAGCAGTTTTTTAAGAAGGTGAGTTGGCCAAATACGTCTTACCCAAGCAAAGCACATGCTGCTTTGGTGTAAGCCATTTCATCCATTTTGTTTTCTGTTCCAAGATGACGTGAGGATTTGGATAAACATTTAAAGCCTTATTATTTCTTTTTTTCAATTTTTTTTTAATGTGGGTACCAGGAGTCGAACTCAGGACCTCACGCTTGCCAGCAGGCGCTTGTGCTGCTGAGCAATATCACTGGCCCTTTTTTTTCTTTATGTGGGTTCCTGGAGTCGAACTCAGGACCTCATGCTTGCCAGGCAGGCGCTTACACCACTGAGCCATCTCACCGGCCCAGCCTTATTATTTCAACTTACTGTCGAGTGGCTCCTTTGAGGCCTGGATGCTGGCTGAGATTTTGTGTGAACTGAAAAATATAAAAGTTTTATAGCACAGTGTATACCTGGAATGGTCTATTTACAGATTTCCTTTGCTTTTCTTATTCTAAGGATCCATCCTTGTAGAACTTTTTCAATCTGCCCTGTTTCCTCTCACCCGATCCAGATGATTTATGCTTATTTTATCCTTTTGCTTTTTTATTTGCTATTACTGTGTTGATTCCCCAGTGGATTCTGTCCTGTTGGCACCTTTGGCTTCCTGTTTAACCAGCTGTTCCTCTCTCCCTGGCTGTGTTACTCGGCGTCTTCCCTGGTGTCTAGCGCCCCCATTTTCCACGGCTGTGTGAATGAGCGCCTTGCCGACCGCACACCCTCCCCCACTTTTTCCACGGCTGACTCCGACATCACTGAGCTGGCTGACGAGCAGCAAGATGAGATGGAGGATTTTGATGATGAGGCATTCGTGGATGACACCGGCTCTGACGCAGGGACGGAGGAGGGATCAGATCTCTTCAGTGACGGGCATGACCCGTTTTACGACCGGTCCCCTTGGTTCATTTTAGTGGGAAGGTTGGTGAGGTTATTGTGAGAAAGGCAAAAAGGGACCAGCTCTTGCTTTAAAGGCCTCTTTGTGCCATTTTGGATAATCTTGCCGTAGCCAGTTTTATCCGTGACTGCTTACTGACATCTTTCAGTGCTGGGTGCTCTGTGAGTGCTGCTCCAGCCAGAGTGCAGCAGGCAGTGGTGTATGAGAACTCTGGGGAAGTCCCTTGTCCTAAACTGCCCAGTAGTTTTCTTTCAAAACAGGAAGCCCAGCTGGGCATGGTGGCGCATGCCTGTAATCCCAGCACTTGGGAGGCTGAGGCAGGAGGATTGCTGTGAGTTTGAGGCCAGCCTGGGCTACAAAGTGAGTTCAAGGTCAGCCTGAACTATATAGTGAAACCCTGTCTCAAAAAGACAAAAAACAAAAACAGAAAGCCCAAAGAAGAAAAATATTAAAGGGTTCAACCAGTGCTACTGTGGTCTTAATACTTCCTTTGTAAGGGATGTGATGGAGGAAGTAGGAAAGAGAGGGGCAAGTCCAGGGTGAGGCCCAAAGTCTGTGGTGCTGCAGGAACCTAAGGTCTACAGGGGACCCAGGGCCAGCAGTAGATTTAGTTTCTGCTTGGCCTACTAAGTTCAGAAAAGAATCAGAAAGTCAAGTCTCCATTGACCCCCACTTCCCCTGTGAGAGAGAGAGACACACACACACACACCCTCCCTCCCTCCACTGGTCATATTTCTGTCCATGGCCACCAGGGTATCTGTAGTCCTTCACTTTGGCCAGGATTTTGCTTGAAGGCTTTATAATGATAAATCTCTGAAAATCGTCTACTGACATCACCAATGGGGGTTTGTACAGCGCTACATGAAGCTGGTTTGTGCTGAGCTCACCAGGCAGGCATTGTCTCTGGCCTCTGTGCATTGTTGTCCGTGATGCAGGACTCTCCAGGCCTGTGTCCCTGCCACATCCAGCCTTCAGCATGAAATAATCCCAATTCCAAGGATGGCAGCAGAGCACTCACCAGTTCACCAAGATTATGTCCAGGTTTTTTGTTTTTTGGTACCAGGAATCAAACTCAACCTTGCGCTTGCCAGGCAGGCACTGTGCCCCTGAGCTATATCCCCAGCCCTGTGTCCAGGTTTTAAAGTATAAAATTTAAGCCAGGCATTGTGGCTCACACATGCTATTCCAGCATTCTTGGGAGGCTGAGGCAGGAGGATTGAAAATTCAAGCCCAGCCTAGGTAACTTAGTAACTTAATGAGACTGTGTCTCAAAATTTTAAAAAGGGCTGGGGATGTAGTTCAGTGTGAAAGCCCTGGGTTTAATCCCCAATACCCCCCCCAAAATATATATGCAAAATTTAACTTTAATGGTGTATTGGAACCATATATTGTTGAATCCTTTAAAAGCAAAGGAATTATAGCCAGGTGTGATAGTGTATCCCTGTAATCCTAGCACTTAGGAAGCTGAGGCAGGAGTATTGCCAAGAGTTCAAGGCCAGCCTGAACTACATAGCGAGACCCTGTCTCACAAAACCTAAATAAATAAATAAAATAAAGGAATTATGTCACTGTTAAATGTTTAAGACCAGTTATCTAAAAATGAAAGTACAGCGAGTCTCCTGACCCAATTGAGACTTGGGTTCCAAAATTTAGCTCATGTGAAAATGATGGGAAGAAGGAAAGAAAAGTTTTTGATAAACATAAACTCAGTTTTAACTTTGAGTCATAATATTAGACAGTTTCTGGGTTTCACAGTGAAAGGACGTTTAGAATTCAGTTTCTCCATGAGTAGATACAAGATCAGATGGCTATGAATGTTGTTTTCTGCTGGCATGTCACCGGGACTAGACGCGTAGAATTTCAGAGGATCTGAACTATTTAACACCGAGGACAGTATATGCAGATAATGCGACAGCAAGTCTTCAAGATTACGGGTGTCTGTGTCCTGCAGTACATTTCCATTGTATTCTCCAACGTCTGAAGTTAGAACCTAGTAAAGTCGGTCCCCGGGCTGGTAACCCAGCTTCCAAAGCTACTTGTGTTGTGCCCTGTCACACCAGAGAAAAACCCTGACCTAACCGTTAGGAGAAGCCTTGGGTCTAGGGCAGTCTCTGTCGCTTTGGACAAGCAACTTAAATTGAGGTCTGCTGGATTCTCAAGCATATACGAGTTGGGAAGGATAAAAGAGGCTTAAAGATCTTTTCCACCTTTCACATTCTGCGCTGCACACTAGCAAAATGAATATCCTGGCTAAGCCTTCTACTTAGGAGCATTTTGTGGTTTTGAGTAAATTGTATGGAAAACTGAAGTCAGAATCTTAATGTGGAAATGGGCTGGGTTAAGATACATGTATTATTTTTCACTCTAGTTTTATTCCTTTTTGCCATATCTGATACATGTATAGGTATAAAGCAGTCATATCTAATTTGATTTTTACATAAAATATTTATGGAGCTATGGCTCAGAAATGGATGTTTCCATTTGTTTGGGTTCCCAGATTCTAGAACTCCCTTTGCCTTGCAAGAGACTGGGGGGTTGAGGGGCTGGGGACAGAGCTCAGTGGTAGAGCTGTGTTTAATGTGCTTAAGGCTTTGGATTCAATCCCCAGCACCAACAAAAAAAAGAAAAGCCTGGGGAGGTGAAATCATAGCAGTCAGTAAATCGAAGGATAGCGTCACTGCCCCCTCAGCTGCCTTTCTGTGTAACTGCACCATCGCCCACTTGTATAGCAGTCACTGGGTGTAGAAGGGGAGTGACTTCTTTCCTGCGTGTGTGACTTACAGGCTTGGATTTCTCCTATTGGGACAGAATTGCAAATGCAGTTTACTTGTGAAAATTCCCACGTTTCTTAAGAAATTCCATTCGTAAGTTTGTTTCTTGGCTGTGGCTGCCTCTGGCTAATCTTTATATTGAGATCAAAAGAGCTTGTCCCTTTAGCTGTTCTCTTCCTGGCATGCTGGGATGTTATGATCCATCATAACATGACATGGAATGTAAAATACATAAGCGAGTCTTCTGGGGGCGAAGTGATTATTCTGGGACCTCGATAAATACCTCAGCTGACATTCTTTCTGTGTCACTGTAATCATGATCATTTTTCCTGTCTTTATGTTGACAATTTTGTTTCTCCTTTTGACGTAACTTCACAGAACTCTCTGCTAATATATCCTTTATATCTTCTCCCCTCTTTATCCCTGTTCTCCTTCAGTCTGCTAGGTCAAAGTATAAGGACTTTCAAAAATGCTGAGTAATTACAAAAATTCCATTTTAAAAAGCTGCAAAGGAGAACTTTTATACAGCGTTGATTGGGGCTCAGGACTGTATTCTGATACCATGACCAGGAGCTTTGCAGTGAGTGTGTGGCTGTGTATCACAGAGCTGATGCCCTGTTCCTGCCATAGTTAGGGACCCTCTTTTCTGTAAAGGGAAATCTGCAGGACGCCTCTCCGCTTCCTGTGTGGAATAGTCTTCGCCATAGGCAGATAGGAAATTTTCATCTTTAACGTGTGCTCTGGTGTGAGTTTACCACAATCTGCCAGTGACTGTGAGAAGCTCTCCTAAAGAACAGTGGCTCCTATTTTTTAATAGCTGTTTAAAATAACAAATGAAGTAGAGTTAGGAATCTAAACGTAGTCTGTATAGTTAATACACGTCACGAGCTTGGTTTTGGAAAATCAGCTTAGTGTAAAGTTAGATGGTTTTGTTCTTTGCTTCTGGCATATCCCACTCTTCTGGAAAATCTCCCACTTCTACTTGAAGGTAGAGGACAGATCACTCTGCTCTTCTCTCCTGTGCACATGGATGTTCACTTGCCAGATGCTGAGTATATTTACTGAGTGTCTGCACCCCCTGCAGACAGTGGTGAGCAAAACCAGAGCTGGTCCCTGTCCTGCAACACTTCTCTGGTGGGTGACACAGACACAAAGTAAATAAGTAATCACACAAAGGTAAATTACAGCAATGATGAAAGACTTCTGTGCACTGCTCAGGTTGTATAAGCGTGGGGGGACTTGTCATGAAGCAGTGGTGTTCAGAATAAGGCCTGATGCTGTGAAAGGCGTGAGGTAGGCAGTAAGTGCAGAGAGGACTCCAGGCAGGAGACTCAAGCGATGGCTCTTAACAGCCCAGGCGTTGAAAGTGGACAGGTCTGGCTGGAGTGCCATTGCAGGAGCGGTTTGTACAGCCGGATGTGGTGATACACGCCTGTGATTCCAGCATTCAGGAGACCGAGGCTACATGGCAAGACCATCTCAAAAAACGAAACAAAGTCTCCAGGTGTGGTGGTGCATGCCTGTAATGCCAGCACTCAGGAGGCTGAGGCCGAAGGATCACTGTGAGTTCGAGGGCAGCCTGGGCTACAAAATGAGTTCAGTGCCATCCTGAACTGCATGGTGAAACCCTGTCTCAAAAAGACAAAAAAAAAAAAAAAAAAAAAAAAGAAACAAAAAAGACTTTCTAATCAGCAAAGTATGCGTATATGTGCTGATTATGGAGGTGAAATTATCCATTTGGATCTGTGGGCCAAATTCTTAGGCTTTTAACTGTGTCACGGTAGTAGGTATATGGTGGTCTTGTTTGTAATCCTTTTTAGATTATACTTTCATTTCTAAATTTTTGTACAACATAGCTTTAAGCCTCCATCTTTTAGCGTTGTCCGTTCTTCCACTTTGGAGCAGACTGAAAGGGAAATAGACATCGTGATCTGATTTAGTGTTCACTAGTAGTTATTTTTGTTTTACTTTGCATTCATATTTCATTTCTATTTTTGAAACTTATATTAACATTTGTTTTTCTGTGATGTATTTTGTCTGTTTTCATTATTTTGAGTTGAAATCCCGAGTATCCACTCCTTCCTTCTCTCTGTTTGAAAGTAAATTTTAGAGCAGGAGAAGCAGCAGACAGGCTGTGTGTCACGTTCATTTGTGTTTAATTTCCTGGTGCGAGCGTTTCGTCTTTGTCTTTGCCATGTGTTCAAACATCAGCATATGCCAAGTCGAAAGACAGGAGTAACAAGTGGGAACTAGATTTTCTTTCCCTTCTGCTCACTGGAATGAACCCTCTCAAACTTTGTGATCACCAGGTTTTTTTTTTTGTGGGTACCGGGGGTCGACCTCAGGACCTCGCGTGCCAGCAGGCGCCCGGGCCGCTGAGCGATATCACCGGCCCTTTTTTTGTATGTGGGTTCCGGGAGTCAAACTCGGGCCCTCGCACTTGCCAGGCAGGCGCTTACGCCACTGAGCCATCTCACCGGCCCACCAGTTTTTATTGCTTTAAAAAATTAATAGCTGCAAAATACTGAAAGAAGAAAAAAATAAAAATACGACCCAGTCATGGTGGCATACACCTTTAATTCCAGCACTCTGGGAGGGGAGGTTGAGGTAGGAGGGCCACAAGTTTGAGTGCAGCCTGGGCACCTTAGTGAGACTTACTGTCTCAAAAGTAAAAATTTAAAAAGGGCTGGGGATGTAGCCTGGTGTAAAGGCCCTGGGTTTAATCCCCAGTACTGGCTGGGGCAGGAGAGCAAATGCAATTGGACTTTTCTAGTTTGAAATATAAAAGTTAGACCTATAGTTTACCTTTTCAGTATGCATTGCTGACTTTTCCTCCTGGAGATGGGGGGAAAGCCAGGAGGAAAAGCCAGCCTCGTGGGACAGCCTTCCTTCACACTTACCTCATGCCCACTCGGAGTGTCCCATACACCCCCAAGTCACAGCCTCTTCCCACAGCAGCTGATTTCCTCACTCGTCACTTACCCTGCCTGATGGTAATGGTCCTGGGGAAAATACAGACCCATCATGTTAGGATGGGAAGGCTATTTTAGAGTTAGTAACTGTATTTCAGTTGCATTTCCCTCCCCCCTTGGTTTTTTGTTTTGTTTTTTGTTTGTTTATTTTGAGGCAGGGCCTTGCCATGTAGTTCAGGCTGGCCTCAAACTCACAACGATCTGAGTGCTGGGATTACAGGGGTGCACCACCACACCAGCCTTCCCTGGCTTTTTTTTTTTTTTTTTCCCCATCTCCTGATTTGTCTCTTGGGAAAAACCAAAATTCTGGTAATTTCTCACGTTTCAAGGTTAAGCTTTTTAATGGGTTCCTCTCTTCACCAGCAGTATTCATAGAGTGGTGTCTTAAAAGTCTACTTCCAATTGTTACTCTTGTACCTGAAATATACTTTGATAGAGAGGAAATGGTGTAAGATGGTCTTTGTCGCTGCTGTGGCCAGCATTTGCACGTGTTCATGTCCTGTCTGTGCAGAAAAGGCAGCTTGGGCAGTTTGCAAGGACAGGCCAAGAGCTGATCTTAAGAGCAGGCTCAGAAGCCGGTTGAGTTTGGGATGAGCCTTGGCAAGGCTGAAAGCCAGCATCTCTCCTTGGGTGCCCTGATGGCTGTCTCTCATGCTCTCTGTCTCCAGGGCATTTGTGTACCTGAGCAATCTGCTGTACCCTGTGCCCCTGATCCACAGGGTGGCCATTGTCAGCGAGAAGGGCGAGGTGCGGGGATTTCTGCGTGTGGCGGTCCAGGCCATTGCAGGTAGGTGACCCACTTCTGAAACCAGTGAGGGGTGTGGCTTCTTGCCTAGAGACAGAGCAAGCCAGCTCTTGGGGCCACACACAAGCAGTGGTGTTTGTCCAGCTTGGAGAGACCGTTATCACTTCCTCTCTAGCCATTGTCCCCAAGTAACATAAATAGATTCTGATTAGTCTGGGCTACTGCTATTTTGGGATAACGAAGTAAAGAGATTTCCTTTAACATGAAAGGCAACTCTTGGATTGACATCATAAAAGTCATTGGCATTTTAAATAACATGTTTTAACTGCTTATAAGCAATGAAGGATTTTCTTGCCTGATTTTTTTCCCAGTAGATATTTCTTTGGCTACTGTTTTGTAATGCATGAATCAAAATTCTAATATTTTCCACCACTTTTCCATGATCCAGCTGACATTCTGAGAAAAAATGTGGCATTTCCTACATTTTTCTATCTTAACTTCCAAATGCTGTGCTGTTTAGTGACCTTTCAGCCTTTCTCTCATGGAAACTTGTCACATAGTCACCAATATCGAGTTTATAGACATCTTCTTTACAAGTACAGCATATTTTCTAATATTTGTTGTGTATTATTGAACACTATCTTGCCAAGATGGAAAGGGTTTTTCTAGGTGTGGCACATGAACTATCTCCAGAATAAAACTAGCTCTTTACTAACTAGTCTCACGTGAGCTGAGGAGCAGGGTAAATCAACAGGCACAGAGGGGGAAGCAGCCAGTGTCATTTTGCTACTTCAGTATTAAGTATTCTTATGCTTATGTTTATTGTGTAATCAGTAAATCTTCCCCCATCCCCATGTGCAGTATCATTCTATCCTTGCTGATGTTTTTCTTCTCAGCGGATGAAGAAGCTCCGGATTATGGCTCTGGAATTCGACAGTCAGGAACGGCTAAAATATCTTTTGATAATGAGTACTTTAATCAGGTGAGCAGCTTTTCAGATGAAAGAACACCTTGAGAACAAGCCAAGGAGGTGGGTGGGTCTGTGAGGACACTATTGGCCGCCTACTCCCGTGCTCAGACCTAAAAATACGTAGAGGCTGCTGGTTACCTCAGGGCTATTTGGTAGCACATGGGGCATGCCAAATAGCTACAAACATAAAGACCCAACGTGTTTTATCATTGTATTGCCTTTTCTCAGACAACTGTTAACCTGCTTAATTTTCCAGGCAATATTATTTGTTGGGCAAATAAACTTAAGTAAGGAAAATTTTTTTTGGTGTATGTGTGGGGGAGGGGTTGTGAGGCAGGGTCTAGCTATATAGTCTAAACTGGCCTTGAACTCAGGTCCTCCTGCCACAGCCTCCCGAGTGCTGGAATTGCAGGCATGGGCCACCATGCCTGGTGGAAAACATGTTTTTATATTACTTTATCATACATCTCCCTTGCCTTGCTTTCAGAGTGACTTTTCTTCGGTTGCAATGACTCGTTCTGGTCTGTCCTTGGAGGAGCTGAGGATTGTGGAAGGGCAGGGTCAGAGTTCTGAGGTCATCAGTCCTCCAGAGGAAATCAATCGAATGAACGACCGGGGTATGTACACAGAGTTCACCGTGACCGGGGACCCTTTCAGAGAGGGGAGATACTCACCACTGTCAAGGGACGCAGTCGCTTTAGTTGAGTAGGGGTGGGAAGAACACCAACTCCTTCCTCTCCGCATTATTTGAACCGTACGTGTGTTCACTTGCCCCTCTTTAGATTTGAAGTCAGGCACTTTGCTGGATGGTAAGATGGTGATGGAGGGGTTTTCCGAAGAGATTGGCAACCACCTGAAACTGGGCAGCGCCTTCACCTTCCGAGTAACAGTGTTGCAGGCCAGTGGGATCCTCCCAGAGTATGCCGATATCTTCTGTCAGTTCAAGTAAGCTATCCCTTGTGCTCTGCCGAGAGCCTTGCACACGTGACTGAGTGACACTCCCGAGGGACTCCCAGTCTCTGAAGAAGATGCTCTCTTCCCTCAAGATGGGAGTACGAGCCGGAAGTTGCTCTGGACGACACAGGGTTCCTCTGCGGGAGGGCTGGCTGGGAACACAAGGTGTGACCCAGATGGGCCTCCTCGTGATTGGTACTCTCCATGCTGAGCTAGCTATTTGGTGAACAAGGGTAAAAGTCATTGAGTACCCAGCCACCAGTTTTGCCTACTTAATACTTGGGAAAAGGAAAATTTAAATAATGGTAAGAAGAATAAATGTCTGCATCAATTAAGAAAAGCTCGTATGTAGAGGAGATGTGGTGTTTCATTTCTCATCTTCCTGGGAGCTTTTTCTACCCCAAGGCACCCTGAAACCCTGTCCTCTGGGTGCTTCCTTCCCAAGAATTCCCTAGAAAGTCACTTCCTATGGCTCTTAAGTTTCTGTACCTCTGCACATCAATTTATCTTCTGGTATGGGCTGCAGTACCAGAGAATGAAGTCCAACCACTCGGTACCTGCAGCCCCCCTGTGCCAGTAGTGCTGCCACAGCTGCTGCCCTCACCCTCCATGTGTGCGCTGCCTCCCTGGGGGTCCCACGCGGTTCCTGAAGCGTTGCTTTCATGTAGGGTCTGGAGAGGTCTCGTGCTGAGTGTGATCACTTCATAGTAAACCACTAACATCATTTGCTGTAACTTGTGATTTTTATTGACATATTATTGACATATTAGCCGTCTTGATTTCACTAACAGCCTCCATTCAGATAGGACAGACATGGCTGGATGGGGGGCGGGGTTCGGTATTATTCTAATCAGGCACGTGATACATTCTATGAAAGACACCTAACCCTGTTTGGTTCACTGATGTCTGAAATGACAGGAGCAGTGTCAGCCTTTGTCCTCACACCCTGAAAAAGTGTTAGCTGTTGGGGCCGGTGAGATGGCTCAGCGGCGTAAGCACCTGCCTTGCAAGCGCGAGGGCCCGAGTTCGACTCCCGGATCCCACATACGAAAAAGGGGCCGGTGATATCGCTCAGCGGCACAGGCACCTGCTGGTGCGCGAGGTCCTGAGGTCGTCCCCCCGGTACCCACAAAAAAAAAAAAAAAAAAAAAAAGTGTTAGCTGTGGAGGTGAGAGCCTGTGATCCTGAGGGAAGAAGACTCGGGCTTCCCAGGCTTTCCTCCGCTCCCAGCTGGCCTGTGCAGGAAAGAGGCCGCCATGTGGCCGTGCCGCAGAGGACCTGACTCGCCATGTACTACAGGCTCTGTACCACTGACAGTGGCGGATCAGGCCCACTGATGCCCATGGGTGTGTGTGGCAGGGATGATGCGTAGTCAGGAAACAGAAAATATGGGGCAAAGTAAGAAGTAGGAGGAGAGGGAGAGATGTGAGGGGAAAGGAGTAGCAGTGAACAGACAAGGGTGCTTGCAGCACAGGATGCAGCAGCACCAGCCATACCCAGCGGCAGTGACTGGAGTGCTGTACTACAGCGGGCGGCTGTCCTCAGACTTGCTGGGCTCATTTGGGAGAGGAGTCTGTATTACTGGGCTCTCCTGCCTTTGAAATTCAGACTATTTCCCTTCCTCTCCCCCCGTTTTTCTTTCTGTACCGTGTCAGTGGTATTTTATTTTAATTTTATGTTACATTGTGTTATTTATTTTTTGGTGCTGAGGATTGAACCCAGGCCCTCATGCATGCTAAGCACACCCTCTGCCGCAGCTCAAGGGGTCTTTCTGATGGATTTTTCTATCCAGCAGTAAATCTTTGTGTTGCATATTCTTTAATTCTCCTCTTCTTTTTATTTCAGACTAATAATAGGGAGAACCATAACGTCTCATTATTTGTGAAAATAAATGGGCCGGTGAGGTAGCTCAGCAGTATAAGCGCCTGCCTGGCAAGCACGAGGTCCTGAGTTCGACTTCCGGTACCCACAAAAAAAAAAAAAAAGAAAGAAAATAAGTAAACATAGCCCATTGGTTCTACAGTTATTTCTGGAGTGTCTTCTTTGTGTCAAGCCCTGTGGGAAAACACTTGCTGTCTGTCAGGGAGGGAGATGGGCACATAAATACATCGTCACAGTGGAGTAGGGGGGCCTTTCTGGAAGAGGAGACATTGTAATCTACTCTTGGCTGGGTATTAGAAAGGCTGCTAGGCCCGTGCACTGTATGTAAGCTTTTAGATTTACCTTGCAGAAGAAGAGTCTTAACAGATACTTTCTGCATGAAGTGATTTCATTAGGCCAGGCATGGTGGTGCATGCCTGTAATCCCGGCACTTGGGAGGCTGAGATAGGAGTATCGCAGGGAATTCGAGGCCAGCCTGGGCTACAAAGTGAGTTCAAGGCCAGCCTGAACTGCATAGTGAAACCCTGTCTCAAAAAGACAAAAAAAAATGATTTCATTGTTTTTATTTAGAATGCAAAAGAACAGGATTCTTGTTGGATTCGCTTCTTCAGTTGAAGCATTCTTGCATATACATACATCCACGTAGCCGAGTGATCAGGGTCAGTTATTTTTGTCATTTTGAAGTGAAATTTAAAACGCTGTCTCTATGATAGGGGAAAGGTTTTTGAGAAGCAAATGGAAATAACGGGTCAGCTGAGAATCTGCCTACGTAGGGTGCTTCTTACTTTGATCCAAGTTGGATTCTTTTTTTTTTTTTTTTTTTTTTGTGGGTACCGGGGTGTTGACCTCAGGACCTCGCGCGCCAACAGGCACCCATGATGCTGAGCGATATCACCGGCCCCTTTTTCGTATGTGGGATCCGGGAGTCGAACTCGGGCCCTCATGCTTGCAAGGCAGGCGCTTATGCCGCTGAGCCATCTCACCGGCCCCAAGTTGGATTCTTAAGGCAGAGCTCCTGAGGAAATTATTTGATGCGACATTCACCTCTCTTATCTTTTTATTAAGCTTCTTGCATCGCCATGATGAAGCATTCTCCACTGAGCCCCTCAAAAACAATGGCAGAGGGAGTCCCCTGGGCTTTTATCATGTGCAGAATGTAAGTGACCTGATCACTTTGCCAAACACATCTCGGGTTTGTGGTGCCCTTGGCTTTATCTGCTGCAGAAAGCAGATCGTGTAACACACTGGGGTTGGGAGTGGGGGGGCCATGAAGAGAATGGACAATAGAGGGAGTGGCCAGAGCAGTGAGGTCATCCTCAGAGATAGAGCTGCCAGCCTCTTAGCGGAATCACAATGGGCTCAGTGAGAGCCAGCAAGCTAGTCCAGCAATAAAATCTTCCGTCAGTCTGAATGTAGTGGGTTGTTCCTTGCTTCTGTCCTAGAAAAACAAGCATGTCTAATGCCAGTTTTGTTGTCGCACTGCCCTTTAAACTGTAGGATACTTACATTGTTTAGTTGCAAGAAATATAGAAGCTAACTAAATCCCATCTGTAGCTAAAGGAAGATTCAGAGTCTGGTTCCCTTGTAGCTGATGCTGTGATTAATTTACAAATGCCCCTTGCAGGCTTCTTTACACAAGGAATGGGGAAGCAGACTTCCCATCTCTTACATGAAATTGCATGCGAACTCTGTTCACAAACCATCCTCATCACAATAGCCTACATTCATTGAGAACTGATTTTGTGGCAGTCCCTGTTCTGAGTATTTTCTGTGCTATTTAATCTTCGTGATCCCTATGCTACAGCTGAGGTAACCAAGGCACCAAGCGGTTAAAGTCACTTGCCACGGTTACAAAGCTGGGAAGGGGCAGAGACGGGATCACAGAGAGATGTGGCTCTAGCATCCAGATCTTCACTACTGTATGAAAGGCTCTCTCTCAACCACTTGGTAAATCATGTCCGCTCTGTAAAGTGACAGAGGAAAGGACAGCTCCTAAGATAGAGCACTTAAACACAAAATGCCCTGTTATCTTTTTTGTGGTTGTACACTGTGAGTCCACGTGTGTCAGATAAATCCTGACCAGCTGCTGTACACAAGCGCTGTGCCTGACCCGTCTGGGGATTGTAGATGGGTGACAGATGCCCCAGATGAATTATGCTAGGGGAGTAAAATGCAGTTGTTCACGTGGCGGGACTTGGGAGAAGTATCCACTAAATGCAGTGGGAGTAGAGAAAGGTGTGCAAAGATGTATTAAGTTACCTTTTTTTGTTGGATGGGGAAGTTAGAAGAGGTAGAGAGCCCTCTGGAGGAGGTGGTGTATGTAAGAAAGATGGGGTCAAACTTGGCCTGTGCCTGGCTGGTAGTGCAGTCAGCATGCACCTTTCTTGGTGTTGCCATGTGAGCTGTCCTGGAAAGTGAGCAATGACTTAGTGCATGGGGTACAGGAAGGGCCTTCCTGGCAGGATGCAGCAGAGGAGAGAGCGGGGGGAAGGAGCAGCGGCAGGTGAGTGTGAGCTGCAACAGTAAGTGGGTGAAGGGCAACGGGCGAGCTCATGGGGCATACGGTGGGGCCACTTAATGCCCGGAGCTGGGCAGGGTTACTTAGGATGAACAGGAGAGGGGGCCCTGTCTTTCAGTGCAAGAGGCCCGCACAGGGGAACTCCCAGGACATCCTAAAGTCCTGCTTAATGCAAAGATGCGTACTTTCGTATAACAAATCTTTCCCTAACCTTGTCTGGCTTTATTCCTTGTTAGATTGCAGTGGAGGTCACAGAGTCATTTGTGGACTATATCAAAACCAAGCCTATCGTGTTTGAAGTCTTCGGGCATTATCAGCAGCACCCACTTCATCTGCAAGGACAGGAGCTTAGCAGGTTTGGACCAGATAAGCATAGACTTGTCATGACTGTTTGGATTTTTAGTTTCTTACTGGCTGGCAAGGAAGAAATCTTTTGAGGGATTAAGATAACTAAGTAGCAGTTTATGTATTACCTTTGTTTCCTTTTGAGAAATTTTACTACCTTTTTCTAGCTCCCTAATTGCTGTTTTAGACTGAGCAAATTGAATTTTGCCCACATGAGCTTAAATACCACTTTTTTGTGCAAAGAGAGTTTGAATAGGCTAGGAAGTTGGGATAATAGGAGTATAACATGAAGAGTGTGTATAATTGTTCCTAAAAACCTTCAGTTTCATGAAGCGGAAGCTATAAGTAGATTTATCAGAACGGATGAGGAGAGCAAGCCAGGGGCTTCTGGATGGTGCTGGTGTCAGCATTAACAGACGAATTTTTTTTATCTTTTATTAGCTGTGATTTACAGGGGAACTTTTATTAAGATGCATTAACCTGTATTACTGTATGGGATGATGTCTGATAGCTGATATCATGCCAGAGTTGAAACATGGCATTAATATCAGGATCCAACTCTTAAGTCCTGAAGAAGTTTTTCTTCCCTTCCTTGCAGTCCGCCTCAGCCTTCTCGACGGTTCTTCCCCCCGCCCATGCCACTCTCCAAGCCAGGTGAGCCCCAGCTGTACTCTGCCTGATGTTCTGTGTGACGACACATCCTTGTTCTGAGTGCTGTCCAAATAAAAATCACACTGGAATTCTTCCTCCTCTTCCGTGTATCCTTATGTATTCGTGCTTCTCTTGAATGCATCTAGCAGGAACTAGAATTCTTGGTTCCTGATGTAAGGTAAGAAGTAATAGGGCTTTATCTCTGTTAGTTCACTGGTCTTCATATAGTAGATTTTCATAGTCTTCCTTTTCCTAAATCTCCTTGCTTTGTGTGTAACTCCCCCTGACTATCAGTGACTGAACATTTCTTTGCATGTTAAATATATTCTGCGTGTTCAATTGTGTTGTTTTTGTTGTTTTGTTTTTCTTAGAGCAAACTGACACATAATAACTGTACATGTTTTAGTACATATATACCCTGTATACATCATTGTAATTAGCATATCCCACACCTTCAACAGTTAATCATTTCTTTGTAGTGAGAACATTCAAAGTCCTCTCTCTAGCTTTTTTGAAATATACAGTACTGTTAACTATAATCACCCTTCAGAATACTATAACTTGAACTTGCTTTTCCTCCTTTATCTCGTTTTGATTTTTCTTTATTTTCATCCTTTCTCCTTCATTCCCCCTTGCCACACTTCTCCCCCACCTGCGCTCATTCTACACCCTCTGTGCTTCTCGGCTCCATCTCCGCCGGCCTTCAGACCGCGAACGAAAGATTGCGCTGATTCGGTTTCTCGTGTCTGGCTATGTGAATGTGCATGTGCTGGACGTGTTTTCTGAGCACGCCAGTGTGCTTGCATCCTCCGCTGTTGGCACCTTCCAGAAGGAGGCTGACCCAGTGCCGCCTTTTCTCTTTCTGCCAGTGCCCACCTGCCAGAGTGAGAGGGTACCCAAACGAGATGGTTAGTAGCTGCCTTATTAGCTCTGCCCTAGATGTAGAACCAACCTCTGGGGCTGGCCCTTAAGCCTGGCTCACCGGGAACCACTGATGTTTCTGTCTGCTTCTCAAACTAAATGTAGAGTTCCGCACGCTGTCTCGATCGCACCACATTTCCTCCAGAGAGGCTTTCGGGAGCCCCTCCGCCTGTGCCTCTTCCACATCATCCCAGGGGGGCAGGCTCTTTCTTTGTCCAGATTCTCTGCGATAGTATTTTTATTTTTATTTATTTATTTATTTATTTTTTTTTTTTTTGTGGGTACCAGGGGGACGACCTCAGGACCTCGCGCGCCAACAGGCACCCGTGCCACTGAGCGATATCACCGGCCCCTTTTTCGTATGTGGGTTCCGGGAGTCGAACTCGGGCCCTCGCGCTTGCAAGGCAGGCGCTTACGCCGCTGAGCCATCTCACCGGCCTCTGCGATAGTATTTTTAATTTTGAAGATTTTTACTAGTAGTTGCTTTTTGTTTGGCTTGGTTTTGGGTTTTGTCTTTGTTTTTTTCTGTGGTGCTGGGGATCCAATCTGAGGCCTCGTGCATGCTAGGCAAGTGCTATTGCACGAGCTACACCCCCAGCCCTAGCTCTGTTAGTACCTGTGGTTCTGTCCACTGCCCCTTAGCTGGCTGCCAGCAACAGTGACTCCATGCTCTTCCTGACCAGCATCACTGGGGAATGTGAAGTCCAGCTGGGGCAAGTGCTGTTGATAGGCGGCCTGCTTGCACAGTGCGGCATGGTTCATAAAGCCCCTAAGGCATTATGTGTGGCCCTTGTGGTACCTCTTCAGGTCAGCAGCCTATCTGTTATGACCTGCATTTTATAAGTTTAGGAGACAGACTAACAGAGGGCAGGCATCATAACTAAAGTCGCGGAGCATCAGTACTGTCAGGAAGGGGGATTCGAATCTGAAGAAAATGTAACAGAAGCTCATTTACAGATTAAACCAGTGGTCCCAGAGTTGTCTGCATGTTAGAATCACCTGAGAAACATAAGCCTAGGATCAGTGACTGTGTCCCACCCCCAGAGACTGTCATTTGATTATCTGGGCCTTGTCATCTTTAAGATCCCAGGTGACCATGTAGCTCAGTCTTGCCTCGCGTGTGCGAGCTCCTGGGTTCAATCTCCAGTACCACAAAAATAAATAAAATCCCAGGTGACTTTACGCAGAGGGAGGTCAGGAGCTCCGGGCTGAAGCTGGCTCTGCGCTCCACCTCACAAGTTTCTGTGAACCCCAGGACACACAAGGCTGTCACAAGGCTGTCCCCAGGTGCTTTCCAGGCACTGTGTCTCCCACGCTGCTCCCAAGTGATGAAGGCCGCAAAATGGTAGACTCTGGAATGCCAGGGTTTTCTAATGGTCTTATGGGACATATTTATTTTGTACAAAAGCTGTTTCTCATCTTTGGAGACAGTCTTTTGAGAAGAAAAGGTAGTGACTGCCCATCTCCCTTGTTCTCTGAATCAGAGGCCCTCGTGAAGTTGATACTGACACTTCTTTGGGGCTTCTGCTGCCTTTCCCAAGTATGTCCTTAAAGACTGACCTTAAAGAAGTACATGCTTTGCTAAGTAAGCGTGGACACATTTTGACATTTTCTAAAATTTTTTGAAAGTTCCAGCCACCAAGTTAAACACCATGAGCAAAACCAGCCTCGGCCAGAGCATGAGCAAGTATGACCTCTTGGTTTGGTTTGAGATCAGCGAACTGGAGCCTACAGGAGAGTAAGTCCAACTTTCTAAATTTTTAACTAAAGTATTCCAAGATTAGGAAATAGTTTTGAATCTCTTCTATGTAGGTTCATGAATTATTATCATTGTCAGCATTCTATTTTGAATTGAATTTTCATGATCTTAGTACATTTCTTTGATCAGATGTTTGCCAGAGAACTGAGTATGCAGTATAATAATTTGCCTTTTTGTTAGCAACAGCAAGGAGGTGGAGACTGCACTTGGTTCTGAGGACAGAGCACTACGTCATGGTTTTATCACAAGCAAAGCAGCAGGAGGGGCGGTGCCAAATATGGTCAATGAGGGGATCTGTGGCAGGATGTGGCCCCAGACCACAGTTCCTCAACCTTGGCACTGTTTTGAGCCAGATTATTCTCCACTGTGGGCAGCTGTCCCATGCATTGTGGGATATTTTGTAGAATCCCTGGCCTCTATCTACAAAATGCCAGTACCTTCAGCTCTGCAGTTGTGACAACCAAAAATGTCCCTAGACATTGCCAGATGTCTCTTGGGGTCAAAGTTACCCCTCTGCTCTTGGCTCCTGTTGGGAACTCCTGTTTTAGATCAGTATGATCAACATCAGCTTGCTTGTCTCTCTGAGCTGTGTTAGAATAAGCAATGAATATAATTATTGTTTATAGTTATCTCTAAAGGCTTTTGGAAAAACACAAAAGAGATCCTACCCCTAAAACAGAGGCAAGGGACTGTATCTGTTCATCTAAAGGGCAGGAGATAAATGTTACCGAATGTGCTGGGTGTGTTGGCACACAGCACTCCAGAGGCAGAGGCAAGGGGATGACTGCGAGTTCGAGGCCGGCCTGGGCTACACAGTGAGTTGAAGGCCAGCCTGAACTACAATAGCAAGACCCGTCTCAAAAAAACAGACAGACAAAAAAAAAGGTTCCTGAATGTTCCTGTGTCTAAATGCTGAGAACCACCATTGTTTTCATCACCAGGAAGCATGTGTGAAGTCCTTACACGCATAGGACAGTGGTGCATCAGTCCTGTACACATTCCTGCCTGGAGAGACATCACTTTGAGGAATTTGGCTTTCATAGACAGATCTGTAATGTGATTATGACCTGTGTTATGAGGGAGAGGCGTATTTCCTGTCAATTGCTATTGCACTTGAATATTACTTACTGAATTCTTACGCAAGGGGCAGAGGTGGAAAGATGCATTGCTATGCTTTGAGTACATTAGTAAGGATGGCAAGACATGGGTGAGTGGAAACAGCCATAGATGCAGGTGGCCGAGTGATTAAATGCCAACAGGGGAGACATGGGATCAGACAAGGGGCTGCAGGGACCAGGGAAGGCCTCGCAGATGTAGTCACACTTACTTTTGTCCTTTGCATTTCTGCTTCAGGTACATCCCGGCTGTGGTTGACCATACTGCAGGCTTGCCCTGCCAGGGGACGTTTTTGCTTCACCAGGTACTAAGGCAGTAGCAAAATAGGGCCTAGGAGGGAACACTGAAGAGTTTAGAATAAGAAACAGAGCTCTTTCTTTTTCTCAACTTTTCTGTTTCAAAGGTGGGAGGGAGCTGGGGAGGGCACGCTAACCTCTTCTCCTGTGCTGGGGATTGAACCCAGGGCTTATACACTGTTTTGTTTTTAATGTTTCTTCCTAGGCCTTGGCTTATATATACCCTTCCTTGATATTTTAGCATAGCTATTTTGAAGAAGAATTTATTTCCTTCAATTATTGTCGTGCAGCTCTCATGTTGCTTTTATGCTCTTCATGATGTTTGGAAGCTCTAAGCTTTCACAGCCAAAAGTTCTTAACAGGGGTAGAGGATAAGAGTTTCAAAGGACTAAAATTTGGTTTTGAAATGTATCATCCCCTTTGGTAAATCAAAAACAAATGCACTCAGTGCTCAGAGCTGCTTCTGACCCAGGTGGGATGGAAGTGGAAGTCCCATGCTCACATAAAAGCAGGGCATCGCTCTTCAGAGCAGATCAGAACCTTGTTGTTGTTCACGTCCTGACCCAGTCCCCTTGGGTGGACAGCTTTTCCCCTCCACGCCTCTCCATCTTGCCCACCCCCACCATACAATCCAGAAAACCGCAAGCAAGGGGAAAGGATGGATGCCCCAGCTAAACCGCAACCCTGTTCCCTCACCCAGGGCATCCAGCGGAGGATCACGGTGACCATTATCCATGAAAAGGGGAGCGAGCTCCACTGGAAAGATGTCCGGGAGCTGGTGGTAGGTGAGTGCGCTCCTCCGGCTGAGGGCAGAGCCTGGTGCTTACAGGTATCGTTGTGCCCTGTTTGGAGCCAGGGAGTGTGTGGAAGACTGCACTGGAGAACACAGCCTGTGGAGGGGACAAAGGCCTTGAGTTTGGACTCTATCGAAGGGCTAAGTATGCAGCTCAGTAGCAGAGCACTGAGGCCCGGGCCTCAATCCCAACCATGTCTCTCTCTCTCTCTCTCTCTCTCTCTCTCTCACACACACACACACACACACATACACACACACACACACACACGGTGAAACACTTCTCAGCTCTCCTCCATCTAACCCATTGTTTTACCTAATTACGGTGGGTATGGTTCTTTGCTGGAGGAGGAGAGAGGGCATAAAACAAGTCTTTTAGGAGCTTGCAGTTAGTTGGGGAGACATCAGACACGTGTACAAAACAGTTGGATGAGTGAGTACCAAAATGAGCACGAGGGGAAAAGACCTGTGCTAAGAGAATTACCACCAAAAGTCATCTGGGAGGAGAGAACTAGATTAACTTTGAGGGGAAGGCTCGGAATAGATGCAAGAGCATTGAGAAGGTTTTGTTAGTTTATTTTCCAAATAAAAACAGTTAGGGTAAGAAAGGCAGGAGCGTGCCTGACATGCAAGTGGCAGAGTGGGGAAAAGAGGCACATCCGCCTCAGTACAAGCCATAGACCCCAGTGTGTTCATAGACCCAGTATGAGCCATAGAATGGGAGTCTGAGGCAGCAGTGCAGAACCTTTTGCTGTCATGACCTCTTGAGCTGTGGTGAAGCCTTAGAATTATGGTTTTGTGTGTTGGTAGGGTCTTACTATGTAGTTCAGGCTGGCCTTGAACTCATGGTGATCCTCCTGCCTCAGCCTCCCAAGTGCTGGCATTACAAGTGTACGTCCCCACACCTGGCTTAGAATTATGTTTTTAACTGAGGACAATAAAATATTTAGGATTAGAAAGGAGACTAATGAGTTGAAATACAAGCTAAGGAGAATTAAACATATTTGTAGTATGAACTCTTCTCTATTGTTACATTAAATAACAGGATCTAGCTGTAGATCTAGTTTGTATCATTTCACAGTGGTGATAAATGGAAAAGATATTTTAGATAATTTTGATAGGGAAACATCTATGGTTTCTATAGAGGACAGAGTCACTGATGCTGCTAAATCATCTTAGGTTCATTGCCCTCCTTAGTTCAAGGAAATGCCAAATTTCAGTTAAAGATGTACTCTTTTTTCCTGGGAGGCTGAGGCAGGAAGATCCCTGTGATTTTGAGGCCAGCCAGAACTGCATAGCAAGACCCTGTCTCCAAAAAAAAGACATAATCTTTTTCCAACGGACACCTTGAGTTCTGTGCACAGAACTGCTGTGTCTCCATGGGCCAGATGAAGAAACCCGGAAGGGAGATTATACTCTCTCCTAGTGGGGCTGTTGTTTTCAAGTTTTTCCAAAGTTAATTTTTATATGGAGCACTGATATACAAGATAGAAAAGATGCTTTTTGTCAGAAAGGGTAGGGGAGGATGCAGAGGCAGTGGTTGTAGGCTTCTCTGAAGAGCCCTAGGATTTATTTGATTAACAGGCTGTCGTACACTGTTCACCATATTCCAGTTATCTTTCTGAATGCTCTAAAACATTATTTAATCACCATGACAGTCACGTAAGGGAAGACTTGGTATTGTTAGAAACCGAGGCTCAGAGAAGGAGGAGCAGAACCCCAGAGCTTGGCAGCTGGCGAGGACAGAGCTTTGCCTGAGCCCGCGTGCAGTCCAGCTCTTGCAGAGCTGCTCTTAACTTCCCCGCGGCACTGTGCCCCTCAGTGTTCGTTCAGAGGCGGAGCTGTAGCAATCTTGAGCAAGAAGGTGGTACCGTCAAGTCATCGGCTGAGGAGGTTTATGGGGGATGAGGGAGAGGTGGGTTGGAGCAGGGGAGGCGTGACACCAAGGAGACCAGATGGGCGGCGGTTGGGTTGCAGACCAAAGGGAAGGTGGCCTCTGTGAGCGGGGCAGTGATCCTGCAAGTAAAAGCTGGGGTGAATGTGAGAGACTGAATCTAAGGACACAGAATTAGTACCGTTTCTCAGCTGACTAAATGGGGGGCAGGGAAGGGCCAGGCTGTGGCGAAACAGGCAGGGTCCTGTGGTTAACCAAGTGCTCTGCAGCACCTGCAGTTGCAGAGATTGGAAAGTCGCTTTCAGGCTCTGTGAATTTATGCCTTGTTTTCAGTGTGCCCACCGCATAGTGTCTTCATCCTTTCCTGTAGGCCGGATTAGAAATAAGCCAGAGGTGGATGAAGCTGCAGTTGATGCCATCCTCTCCCTAAACATCATCTCTGCCAAGTACCTGAAGGCTTCGCACAACTCCAGCAGGTAGGGCACCCTAAGACGTGGGTACCGCATCAGAGCCCTTATTTGTTAATGACTTCTGTGCAGATGCAGAAACTATTGCTCTTCTCACGTGGAAAATCCCTGTTTCCACCCATACTGTCCTGCTCTCCAAAAAGAAAGCAAGAGGTGGCGGGAGATGCTTTTGTGCTCAGTTACCTCGAGCGCATGGAAACAGCGTATCCATGTGGAGTTCCAGGAGATGTAACTCAGTGAAAAAGAAAAACCAAACAGAAAGTTCGCTGTCCAGGGTTTAAAGGACGGTTATGCTAAGGCTGAGTGGCTTCTGGTGACACGGTGCTGTTGAGGAAGCTTTCTCACTGCCAACTGGCATGGAGACAGGCCCTCCAGGCAACAGTGAAGCATCTCTGTTGACCTTTGCCCTGCTGGACCAGGCTCAGTTAGCGCTTGCTTCTCATTTCTGCTTGCGCTTCACGTTGACAAATTAATATAAACTCTCATGACCAAGACTGGCTGCGCTAAATAACAGATTTTATTTTCAACTTCAACATGTTCCCACCAGCTTGAACCACGGGTGGTTAGCTGTTTACCATCAGACGAGACAGGGATTACGGCCCTGTTGTGGACAAGTTAAACTAGCTTTTCTTAAAATCCCGTCACTCTAACATGGATGACAGACGTTCATGAAGTGCCTGGCCGTCCTGCTTTCCCTGTGAGCCTGGGTTTCAGGCTGCTGGGTCCTCTGCCTCCCCGGGAAGGGCCTCGGTTGCTGTCTCCTTAGGGCTGGGGAGCAGGAGATGCTGGGAATTGGGTGTGGCCAAGACACTGCCTGCCCATGATGGGACCCCTGTGCTCTGTCTGCTCCTGAGAAGTGTACTCATGTCTGTGTTGGAGAAATAAGACCACAGGCAGAAGCAGAATGAAAAGTTGGGGCCAAGATTCATTTCTTTCCTGTATTTCAGTTTTGCATAGGAAACAGAAAAAAGGAACACACTTCTCTTTGCTTTTCTGCATGTAAGAGGAGCTGGCAGGGCCTGAGGAAAGAGGAAAGAGGAGAGGAATGTCGGGATGTGTGCCGTGGAGGGAAGGCAGAGATAAAGAGGGGTGCGCTGCCCTCCCCGGGCAGAGCCATGGCCAGTAAATACCATTTCCCTGATGTCGGCAGCCATTCCACATGGCTTGCTCCCTTTTGCCAGATATTTAAAGCCAGTGTTCAGCTGGTATTCACCACCACCACTGGATTTGCTCTGCAACTATGAAAAAGCATCTTAAGTTTCCCTGGGGTACTTAGCAAAACATGCAGGGAAGATGGTGTTTGGTAGAAATGCTGGCGTGCTCAGTTTGCCTGCATTAGAGTAACCTTGAAAGGTCCTTGGACTCTCGCCCAGCAGCAGGTCAGTTGCTGTAGGAGGCTAATGTGACTTTGTAGAAGCAGCTTCTCTTGTATAATAGAAGCTTAATCAAAAGAATGTGATGATCCTGACTCCTTGAGAAGCTGAGACAGAATGATCACAAGTTCAAGGCCAGCCTGGGCAACTTAGCAAGACCCTGTCTCAAAATAAAAGGGATTAGGATATAGCTCAATGCTCCCAGGGTTTAATTCCCAACATTGCAGGGGAAAAAAAAAAGAGTTGGTTAAAGTCAAGCGTAATAGCTAAGTGTGGTGGTGCCTGCCTGTAATCCCAGCAGTCCAGAAGTTGAGGAACTCGTGACAATTCTCCTGCCTCAGCCTCCCAAGTGCTGGGATCACAGGTGTGTGCCACCATGCCTGGCTTTTCAGTGGTGTCTTAATGTTTAGTCAGATTAGGTGATCCTGATAATAAGCACAAGTGGTGTAAACAGCATGGGCCATCTGTATACTGCTAAGACATGACAAGCACACAGCCCCTTGGGCGTGACTGTCTGGATGCAGGAGACCCATCTGCACTGTAGGGTGTTAGGGTTAGAGTCTAGGAAATGGAGAACGCAAGTTACAGTGGTGAGTTACAAAGTGAGTTTGGGGCCGGTGAGATGGCTCAGCGGTGTAAGCGCCTGCCTGGCAAGCGCGAGGGCCCGAGTTCGACTCCCGGAACCCACATACGAAAAAAGGGGCCGGTGATATCGCTCAGCGGCACAGGCGCCTGCTGGCACGCGAGGTCCTGAGGTCGACCCCCCGGTACCCACAAAAAAAAAAAAAATTATATTTCTGGGGCCGGTGAGATGGCTCAGCGGCTTAAGCACCTGCCCGGCAAGCGCGAGGGCCCGAGTTCGACTCCCGGATCCCACATACGAAAAAGGGGCCGGTGATATCGCTCAGCGGCACGGGCGCCTGCTGGCGCGCGAGGTCCTGAGGTCGACCACCCAGTACCCACAAAAAAAAAAAAAAAACAAAGTGAGTTTGGCTAAGAGAGCTTCTGTTCGCTGGGCGTGGTGGCCCATACCTGTAATCCCAGCACTTGGGAGGCTGAGGCAGCAGGATCGTTGCAAGTTCAAGACCAGCCTGGGCTACAAGGTGAGCTCAAGGCCACCCTGAACTGCATAGCAAGACCCTGTCTCAAAAAGACCAAAAAAAAAGAGAGCTTCTGTTCTGTGGAAGGTTCCGTGTGTTCCGTTGGACTACAAAAGTCCAATGTGGTATGTGTGTCTTAGAAGGTTTTTCTGATAAACTGATGGTGGAGGACAGTTGACGAGGACCATTATTGCTTTTCTTCCCAGTCCTGCAGTTCACTAATTAATGTGGTTTTCTCTTGGTGACATTCTTAATACCAAGGCCCCACTGAAGTGTTGTTAACAGATGTGGTCTCCACATCCCCTCTGTGCCCCCGTCTTCCTTCTCTGACAGTCGCAGGAGAGGGTCAGTGTCACTGTAAGCCCTGTGCCATGTTGCGTCCCCAGGTCCTCTGTTAGTTACCTGTCCACTTGAGGTCACTGTGCTCATAGACAAATTTGTATTAGTCTTTCATATATGTGTGTGTTTTCTTTTTTGCTTTTTCTATTTTTGTTTTGTTGTTGTTGTTGTTGATTTTGTTGCTTTACTAACAAAAGCCTTTTCTGTGTTTTTGCAGGCTCTTTCTTGATAAGGATATTCCTAGGTATTTTATGTTAGTTTTTTTGTACATAAAGAGTCTAGTTTATCAGAATGCTTTGTGTCTGTGTTGCTTTGAGTGCTGTTTTAGTTTAGTGGCTCATTCCTCATGTAGGCCGAAGCTGTATCTAGCACACAGCAAGACTGTATTTTGTACCCTAAACCTGAACTTTGTGCCCTGGATTTTTCTTACATATATATGATTGAGCATGTACATATGTGATTTCTAGAATTTGGAATTATTTTCTCGTTCCATTTACTAAACTTGGCTATTCTATTTTTTTGCCTAGTCAAGTTTTCCTTGTCTACATTACAAAGTAAAACATTTCTCCCCTCTTTTCCAGTGGACTCTCAGGCTTTGTTCTGTCTTCTCTCAAAAGCTTGAAAGATTTATTGCCCTGTGGCTTAGCACAATTGCTCACTTTCTTCTTTGTCTTCTCTGTGTGGTAGCAGAGACCAGTTTGGTTATGCGAGTAGCTGAATCTATGAGAAGAAATGTTTCCCATATTTTTAAACGTTTCTTTCTTCTGTCAGACTTACTTGTCTTATCTGTTTTCTTTTTTTGGAATAGAAACAGTCCTGGCTTAGTCGTGAAGAAAGCTTTTTCCCATCTCTCTGTTCGGCTCACAGGAAGCAAACTGAAGGAAGCAGTGCGTGGCAGTCTAGCCCAGGATGTTACTTGACTGATGTTCTCACGACGTTTGTAGCTCAGTCTGGGTCCCCTCTGGTTCACATGTCACAGATTCTCCCAGTGGACACCAGAGGGCGCTGCAGGGCTGGGTGCAGCTGGCGGTGGAGCACTTGCTTGGCGCCTGTGAGCCAATCCCCAGGGCCGTAGAAAAAGAATAAGGAGGCCCACAGATGTGACCCTGACATAAGAAGTTTGTTCTTAATTAGTTCACAATTAATAGCATCGACTGAGCATGTAGTGTTCTTCAGTCCCCTTGCCACCTTCCTCCTCAGTGCTAACCGTGGTTGGGACGTGGGGATCAGGTTCTCCACCTCAGGAGGAGAGCACGTGTCAGGACTCAGCCCTGTTTCCAACCCTGTGTTCACAGATGTTGCCGCCAGTCACAGTTGCGTTTCTTACAAGCTGCCTCCGTGAGGGTCTTCCAGCAGAGAGGGTTGCAGCAGCTCCAAAACAAAACAAAAAGAAACTCTTTTTTTTCCAATACAGAAAGATTTTAGTGGAGTTAAAATTTCCTTCTATGTTTCTGCCAGTAAAATTTTAATGTTAGGCTAAGTAAAAACTGAACCTGAAAACAGAAATGTGCAGAACTTCCCTACACAAGGTCAAACCATTGCCTCAGTTGGAAGAGTCAAGAGTCATGAAGGGCCGGCCGTGGTGGTGCACACCTGTAGTCCCAGTACTTGGGAGGCTGAGCCAGGAGGATTGCTGAAAGTTCAAGAGCAGCCTGAGCTACGTAGTGAGTTCAAGGCCACCCTGAACTATGTAGTGAGACCCTGCCTTAAAAAAACTCCAAAACAAACAAACAAAGATTTGATCTAAACAGAATTTCCTGGTTGTGTGAAGGTTTTTTGTTGAGCCCAGGAGCCATGGAGGCTCTCACTGTCCATCATTTCCGTTGCCATTGGAGTCACCTGGTGACCGTGCCTTTGTCTTGTTAGTTGTCTCTGTATTCCCTCAGTGTCTCTGTAGAGAATTCTCTTGACCCGCACTCGCTGCCTCAAAGGCTAGGCAGTCAAGAAAGAATCAAGTACTAGAAGAGCAAGAAACAGCTACAAAGTGAAGCGACCCCACTCACACATAGCAGAGGGGGGCTGGTCAAGGCGTTCACTCTCAGACATGTGCTGTCTCCTCTGCTCGTTATTTCTAGAAGGAGGGAAAGGCGGGGATGTGGTCCCAGAAAGGACGCGCCTGCTGGTTGTCACAGGAAACCTAGAGAAGGCCCAACTAGTGAGGCCGCATTGGGGAAGGAGCGTGGAGGAGAGGCGCAGACTCTAGGTGGAGCCAGCGAGCTGCCTTCTGCCCTGGCCCGAAGGGGTGGGGAGGTGTGGGCCGGGCCTGGCCTGGCCTTGCCCTTGCCCTGTACTAGTTTGCCAGGAGGGAAAATGATACTAGACAACTGAAAAAGTCAGTTTGTGGTGTCTACTGAATTAGCTTTTGGTTCTTTCTTAAATATAAATTGATTTTTCTTTTTTTTTCTTGTGCTGCTGCTGCTTCTTTTTGGCTTTTTTGAGGCAGGGTTTCGCTGTGTAGTCCAGGCTGGCCTTGAACTTACTACGTAGCCCAGGCTGGCCTGGAACCCACGGCAGTCCTCTTGCCTCAGCCTCCTGAGTGCTGAGATTACAGGCGTGCACCACCACGCCCAGCATAAATTGATTTTTCGAATGGCTCTTTCAAAAACTAACAAATGGGGCCGGTGAGATGGCTCAGCGGCTTAAGCGCCTGCCTTGCAAGCGCGAAGGCCCGAGTTCGACTCCCGGATCCCACATACGAAAAAGGGGCCGGTGATATCGCTCAGCGGCACGGGTGCCTGTTGGTGCGCGAGGTCCTGAGGTCGACCCCCGGTACCCACTAAAAAAAATAAAAAAAAAAAACCAACAAATGGTGGTTGACTGGCTGTGGTGCTAAAAATCATTCTTTTACCACAACATCCATCAGCTTTGTTCTTTTTTCCAAACAAGGCCCTGTACAGTTACATTCTTCAATCTGTTTCTGCCCTAAGCCTCTCAGATGCCGCGATGTCCCTGAGGCTCGTCGCAGGGTGTGAAGTGCAGCTCGGGGCTGTGCACGCCCTCATCACTGACCCAGGAGACCGCTGGCTTTGTCTTTCTTTCACATGCTGTCCAGTCTCGCTTATCCTTCTCAGCTTAGTCTCTTTGGTTGCTCACTATTTTCATATTCTTAGGCATCATCCAAAAGAAAAAACATGAGCACAACTAAGCGTGCCTCCCTTTTCCTCCAAGAGAAGTGCGCCTTCTGCCGTTAGCCTGCAGCAAGTGAGGGCATGGCTGATCCCTGGCTGTCGCAGCTGCTCACGCCCGGCTGCTGCCCCTGGTCCACGTTGTCCTCTCTCTCCAATCGCAGGGCCTTCTACCGTTTCGAGGCTGTGTGGGACAGCTCCCTCCACAACTCCCTCCTCCTGAACCGAGTGACGCCCTACGGAGAGAAGATCTACATGACACTGTCAGCCTATCTGGAGGTGAGCATGCGCAAAGCTTCCTCAGAGGGTCCACTTGTTTTTCCTCTTTTTCTTCCTCCGTATCCCTCAGTTGTTTCTTTTTTTTTTTTTTTTTTTTTTTTCTTGTTTTGTTTGAGACAGGATCTCACTATATAGTTTATGCTGCCCTTGAACTCGCTACATAGCTCAGGCTGGCCTCCATGGCCTTACGGTGATCCTCCTGCCTCAGCCTCCCGAGTGCTGGGATTACAGGTGCGCACCACCACGCCTGGCCATCAGTTGTTTCTTTTATTATGCTTTGCTGGCTGTTAGGATGTTATTGGATTCTGTTTCTGGCCTCTATTTAATCAATAGATGACTATTTCTATGATGGTATAGGCTTTAGTAGCCCAGCCACCATTCTGTAAGAATATATGACTTAAAAAAAAAAGTATGACTTCAAGAAAATTTTACAAGCTGGGTGTGGTGGTCCACACTTGCAATCCCAGCACTCCTGGAGGTTGAGGCAGGAGAATGGCAAGTTTGAGGCCAACTTGGGCAACTTAGTGAGACGCCATCTCAAAATAAAAAATATATATCTCAGTGCAAAGGTCCTGGGTTCAATGCCCAATACCAGAAAAAAAAAGGAAAGAAAAAGAAAACGTAAACTTCACTTCTTGTTTTCATGGTTGTAACAGAGCCTAGTGGTGGTTTAGCAGCCCAGATCCTGGAACCAGCCTAAATCCTGGAACAGACCTATCTGAGTTCAAATCCCTGCATTGCCATTTCCTGCCTGTGTGTCCTTGGACAAGCTCTCTGTGCCTTAGTGTCCTCATGTACTAGGAAAGGCATAATAATGATACTAACTTTAGAGGACAATAAACGCATTTACCACGTGTAGCACCTGGCCTTGCCCTTTTTACCTGTTGGGTTACTGCTGAGACAGCTGGCAGAGCTGCCAGTCTGGGAGCAGCTCTCCTGCCCCACATCTGAGACCAGCTTTCCAGATAGGCTGCGCACAGAATCCTGCCTGCACTTACCCGGCACCCGCCCTGTCTGCTTTCAGCTGGACCACTGCATCCAGCCAGCAGTCATCACCAAGGATGTGTGCATGGTCTTCTATTCCCGAGACGCCAAGATCTCGCCACCACGCTCTCTGCGCAGTCTCTTTGGCAGTGGCTACTCGAAATCACCAGACTCGTGAGTTTCTGAGACAAGTTTCCTTCTAGTTCATTGGCACTGTATGACGGAATCCCTGGCTTGGCGTTCACAGTTACTGTACAACTCACAAACCATTTGTAAAATGGATACCTGGAGCGCAGGGACTAGCAGGCTGGCATTTAATAAAAGGCTGATGGATGGATGGGTTAATGAAGGAAGGAAAAATTACATTGTGAACACTTCAAAACACTTTTGCAGGGACTTAAAGTATATGAAAATAACCTGGGTATGGCAGTACACACACCTGTAATCCTAGCATGCTGGGAGGCTGAGGCATTTGAGTTGCAAGTTTGAGTCTAGCCCGGGCAACTTAGAAACTTAGTGAGACCTTGTCCCAAAATTTAAAAATTAAGAAAAGAGCTGGGGATATAGCTCAGTGTGAAGACCCTGGTTCGTTCAGGCCCCAGTACCAAAAAAAAAGAACAAAATGTATACAAAAATAGGTCAAGAATAATAAGAGTGAATACCTGTACATCACCACCCATCTTAAAGAATGAGGTAAGCATGATTGTTACTGTGATACAATAGAAGACTCAGCACCCCTTCCTACTCATAGCCCCTAGAATTGACTGTCACTTCATTCCAGTCAGACTTTTGCCCCTCATCTCTTCTTTCTTATGGGAAGAAAAAACAATTTTTTAGTTTTCTTATTTGTGTTGTAAGTGTTCTAGGTTACTGTCCTGTTAATCATCATGTGGAAATAGCAGTGGTCAAAGGATTAAGAGAAAAACGAGCTCACGTCTGGAGCAGACCTACGACTTAAATTGGAATAGGAAAGGGCAGTGACTGCCGCGCGTCATTGTATTCGGGGGTGGGTTGCAGTCCCTGCAGAGGAGACAGAATTGTAACTAGAATACTGAGGCTTTCCTGTTTTGTTCTATCGGAATTAAGCAGTTGTTTCACTTTATTTTCAAATAGGAATCGAGTCACTGGGATTTATGAACTCAGCTTATGCAAAATGGCGGACACAGGTAGTCCAGGTAGGTCCTTATGGGCCCTGGAGGTGACACTTATCTTGGCATGTGTTTTAAGTAGATTACAAAAAAAACGTAGTCCACCCATGTAGGATCGAGATAAAATCTGTTGAAATCACGTGTATTTTACAACCCCCTTTTGTGGTGATAGTGATAAAACCGCAGCATTGTCTGTTGTATGTTGTGTAGTATGGTTATAAAAATTGTACCAAATGCAGTGTTGCAGAGCTATGAAATAGCATTTAAAAATTTGAATGAATGAGAATGCATTTGGCTTAGAAAGCTCTTACCACTTTCCTCCCCACCTTCGCCCAAAGACAACTTGGCAGTAAAACTGAGCACCTGCATCAGCTTCCCAGGGAAACTGTCAGAATCCCAGTTCGGCCTGGCGGCGGCGCGCAACACCAGAGCATTTGCCTAGCACTCAACCCCTCACACTGCAAAAGAGAAGCACAAGAAAGTTGAGTTCTTAGTCCTGACCCAGGCCTTCGGAATCAGAGGCTCGCAGGGGTGGGGAGAACTGAGTCCCCTCCTTAATTCACCCAGGAGGACAGCAGGAAGTCCTGACCCCATCCCCTCCACGTCCTGCCCATTTAGATGTCGCAATGACGGTTCCATCCCACATGAGTTTCCAAGGAGATGTTGGCACCATGGTACAGGGTTTTTAAAACGATTTGATTAATGAATGGGTTGCGTGTTGTTTTTATTTGTTTGCTTATGTGGTGCTGCAGATTGAACCCAGGCCCTTGCACATGCTAGGCAGGCACTCTACCCCAGAGCCACACCCTAACCCAGCAGTTCGAGTCATTTTAGAGAACATTTATGGAAAATAAGTCAGGGCCCTTATGTAGGATATAGATAAAGACTTTGAGTTTGAATCTAAGTCCTAATAGCAACTAATTTTAATGTCCAGATGTGTGTATGTATGTGTGTGTGTGTGGTTTTTTTTTTTTTTTGAGTCAGGGTCTCACTGTGTAGACCAGACTGGCCTCATAATTTTGGTGATCCTCCTGCCTCTGCCTCCAGAGTGCTAGGGTTATAGGCATGTGCCACCATGCCTTGCTCTCCATATAGTTTCTTAAGGAATTTTTTAAATTAACATAAATTCATATATTTCCTATGTAAAAATAGTACAACACATATTTTTTCTTTTTGTCTATTTTTTTTTCTTTTTCTGTTTTTAAGTAGTATAACATTAAACAAATAAATGGGAAATGCTAGGCATGATGATGCATGCCTGTAATCCCAGCACTCAGGAGGCTGAGGCAGGAGGATCACCATGAGTTTGAGGCCAGCCTGGGCTACATAGTGAGCTCAAGGCCCACCTGAACTGCACAGCAAGACTCTGTCTCAAAAAAATAAATAAAATTTTTTTAAAAAATGAGAAATGATGGGCCGGTGAGATGGCTCAGTGGCATAAGTGCCTGCCTGGCAAGTGTGAGGTCCTGAGTTTGACACCCGGTACCCACATACGAAAAATGGGCCGGTGATATCGCTCAGCAGCACAGGCGCCTGCTGGCACATGAGGCCCTGAGTTCGACCCCCGGTACCCACAAAAAAAAAGGGGGAATGATAAGTACTAAAGCCATCTATCATCTACCAGTCCCTGAACTAAATACATGTGTGCACATAGTTCCTTCCCACTGTTTTCATAGGGGTATATTTTTAAGTATTTGGAATCATAGTATACACACTATTTGGTATCTGTGTATTTTCATGTAACAGTACCATTAGCGTTTTCTCAAGTTCCAGTTCAGTCTGGTGGCACATGCCTATGATTCTGGCACTCAGGAAGCTGAGGCAGGAGGATTGCAAGTGTAAGGCTAACCTGGGCAACTTAGTAGGTCGTTCTAGACTACAGGGGAGACCCTCTGCCAACAACTTCAGAAGGGCTAAGGGTGTCATTCAGTGGTTGACACTTACCTAACACAGCAGGCCCTGGATTTGATGCCAGCACCACAAAAACAAAGAGTTAAAAGAGTTGCTTTGGAAGAAAAGTGGATTTTTATTAATAAATGAAACCTCATGGGTCTCGAGACAAACTTTAGTTTGCCATATGTTAAGACTTAGTGATTCCTGTTTACCTAAAACTGGAATCAACGCTTTCTGTGGAAACCCAACCTGCCCTCTTGTGCCAGGCATGCAGAGGAGGCGGAGGAAGGTGCTGGACACCTCAGTGGCCTACGTGCGCGGGGAGGAGAACCTGGCCGGCTGGCGTCCCCGCGGGGACAGCCTCATCCTGGAGCACCAGTGGGACCTGGACAAGCTGGAGCTGCTGCACGAGGTGCGTGGGGTCAGCCTGTCTGCTCTCCGAGCTCACAGTGTCAGACGCCCTCCTCTGAGGGGACAGTGCCTGACACGCAGCTGACAGGAGAGGGTTATTCTGGCTCACGGTTTGGTCCGCTGGCTCCTAGGCAGGAACAGGAGGGCGGGGCCGGCGGAGAAGAGCTGCTGAGGTGTGGCAACTAGAAAGCAGGGAGGGTGGGAGGAGCCTGGAGAGAGGTGGGGCCTCCCAGGCCACGCCCCATGAGTCACCTCTTCAGGCCAGGCTCCGCCTCCTACCAGCAAGTCAGCTCTAAGCCCCCAAGATCCAGTCAGCCTCCACAAGCCCCGTCCACAAGCTCGAGAGGCTGGGGGGCACATCTAGACATAAACCAGAACACAGGGCTTTCCAGTTTCCTGTGATGATGGAGGCATAATAGTTTGCTTGTTAAAATCTCGACAAGCTTTGTGTCTACTAAGACAGTAGTGTTTTTTTCTCAGGTGGAGAAAACACGGCACTTCCTTCTGCTGCGTGAGAGACTTGGTGACAGCATCCCCAAATCCCTGAGTGACTCGTTGTCCCCCAGCCTCAGCAGCGGGACCCTCAGCACCTCTACCAGCATCTCCTCTCAGATCTCAACCACCACCTTTGAAAGCGCCATCACCCCCAGCGAGAGCAGCGGCTACGACTCAGCCGACATCGAGAGCTTGGTGGATCGTGAGAAAGAGCTGGCCACCAAGGTGGGACCCTCCTCCTGGCAGAGTCCCCGTCCAAGGCACACAGCTGGTCTCTCAGTTCGCTCATGGTCAGCCTTTCTTCGGGGGCTGCTGGTTCGAGGCCTGTGCACACACAGGATGCAGAAGCAGAAGCGGCTGATTCCCACCCTGCGCTTAAGTCTTGGGGGGACAAGTGGGTCACAGAGGCTGTGTCTCTCAGGAGGGAGTACACGTAGGACAGGGACTGTAGATGGAGTAGGGGCCTGTCTGGCACTGAAGAGTTTCCAGGGGCCTCTGGGAGTGTGTGTTTTTTTGTTTCTTTCATATTGTGGTCCTGGGGATTGGGCCCATGATCTTCACACTGAGCTATGTCCCTGGCCCTTTTTGTTTTTTGAGACAGGGTCTTACTAAGTCACCGAGTTGCCCAGGCTTAGCTCAAACTTGGAAGCCACCTGCCTCAGCCTCCCAGAGTGCTGGATGATAGAAGTGTTGGGCTGGAAATGCTTTGAACAATATTTGTTTTAGGAAAATCTGGGGCAACCCGTTCAGGACCCCTCTTGTCTCTCAGGAGCTATTCCTATTTCCCATTCCTTTTCCCAATAGATCTTCCTACCCTTAGAAAAGAAAGATCTCTCTGGCAACAGTGAACAGGATGGGTTTGTGGTGAAGAGAAAGGCTGAGGGAGAGAGAACTCTCATTCAGTAATCCAGTGAAATCCAGTGGGAAATGGGGGAAGGCTTTTAGCAGGGGTGAGGAGGAAGGGACACGGAGGTGTGTGGGGAGGAGGCAGGGGGGTTGTCAGGGACACCCTCATGGGGATAGCTGCCGGGCAGCTAGCTGAAAGGTAGATAAGAACATGAGAGGGCTTTTGTGTTAGTCCTGTTTTTATAACTTGATAGTCTTTTAGTTCGTGTAGGAAAATGTGACCATCCAGAAATCTCCATGCCAGCTATTATCAGAGTAAAGTGGAATGAAGAGGTTGCCATTACGTTCTTAAACAGTGTCGTGTTTGCAGTAACTCGCTTTCGTAGTCTTGAGAACAGCATTTTAAATTCATTTATTTTATTGTCTTTATTAGACATACACCAGATTTCCTTTGCTGTATATTTTTTCTAAAGGATTATTCAAAGCTAGCTCTGAGGAGGTGGAGGAGCCACTCGCCCCAGTCACAGCGTCTCCATGTGTGGGCGTCAGGTCTTTCAGAACCTCGCGGTGGACTTGGCTGATTCTAGAGCTGTCTGGGCGATGCTGAGCTCCGGCATGGGCTCCATTTAGCTGTTAAGAGTTTTTTTCTTGTTGTTTTGTGATACTGGGGACTGAACCCAGGACCACACACGTTAGGCAAGTGCTCTGTGTCACTGTGTTACATGCCCAGTTCTTTTTCTTTTTGGGACAGGGTCTTGCTGGGTTGTCCAGACTGGCCTTGAACTTGCCATCCTCCTGCCTCAGCCCCCAAGTACAGTCACTGGGATCACAGGCCTGCGCCACCACATGCAGCTTAGCCCTTGATGTGTTCTGTCCACTCACATAGCTTTCTCTCCTCTTCCTCCTCCAGTGCCTGCAGCTGCTCACCCACACTTTCAACCGGGAGTTCAACCAGGTGCACAGCAGCATCAGCGACTGCAAGGTGAGCCACAGCCCTCAGGGTCAGCCGGCGCACGAGTGGCTGCTCTCTCCACTGCAGCTCGGGGTTCTGCTCCCCAGGTTGTGTGGCTTTTGGGTGGCCTGAGCCGGGCACAGAATTGTGTTTGAAGATGTGACACACTGCTCTGCTCTCTGTTCCAGCTCTTCAGAATCAGAGCAGTCTCTGAGGGGTGGAGCTGAGATGGGGTGGCTCTTCCCTGAACCCCTTGGTGGAGGATGTTCTGTAGGGCCGTGGTGTGTTTGTGTGTGACCAAAGTGCAGGAAGTCCTAAGGCTCTTGGTGGCACAAAGCTCAGCGCCTTCAGAGAACTCCTGTGTCATTTGCTCTGTCCTGGTCAGCCCGACCTTGCAGCTGCTGCTCAGACCTCCTGTTCCTCCCTGCCTGGACCCTTCGCACTTCCTGCTCCTTGTTCCCTGTTCCTCCCATGTTTCCTGCCTGCTGCCTGTGTCCCTTCCAGTTTTCTCTTCAAGATCGCCCTGGAGTGGAGCACACCACCCCTAGCAAGCTGGGGCCTCCCTGAAACTTTCTACCCTCCCACATGGTTCCTCACTGCAGCACCTGTTACTGCCCAGCACTTTCTGAAGTGTTTATTATCTGCTTTCTTCACTCAAATCTAAGCCTCAGGAGAGCAAGGCCTTTACCCTGTTCTTAGAGCGGTGTGTGGTAGGTGCTCAGTGCCTATGTGCATAAGGTTATTTAATTAATGTCAAAAGCCGCAGCAGTATAAAAGGCTAGACTTGGCTCTTTGTCTAATTTTAATTTTTATTAGCACATATTTGAGTGATTATGTTCATTATAAGGTGAGGATACATGTCCATAGCATATCTTTTTATTTTTTGGGTTTTTTGGTACCGGGAATTGAACTCATGACCTCGCGTTTGCCAGGCAGGCGCCTGTGCTGCTGAGCTATATCCCCAGCTCCATAACTCATCTTAATGCCCCTTTTGTAAGTGTCTCTCTCTCACACCCCATTCTGGGGATTGAACCCAGGGCCTTTGCACTGAGCTGCATCCCTAGCCCTGTTTTTTTCATTTTGAGATAGTCTTACTAAGTTGCCCAGACTAGGCTCAAACCTGTGACCCTCCCTCCTCAGCCTTGCAGAGTGCTGCTCTCACAGGTGTGCACCATACTCAGCCAACAGTCACTTTATATGTGGACTTTTTTAGGGTGGGAGTTGCGGTTTTAGGAAAACAAAAAATTCAACCTGTACAAAAAGGCAGGTGGCCCTGCCCCTCAGTGGCGAGGCGTCCTGCTGCTGGAGTCGGGTTGGGGTTGGCCTCCGCGCCGTCTGTGGGCAGGTGAGTGCCCCTGACATGCCGCAGCACACCCCAGCCCCAGCTGCCGCGTGTCCTTTGTCAGCTTGTACTGGTCACAGGTCTTGTGTGTTCTCGGTGGTCCTGTCCAGCACGAGGTTGAGCAGTAGGTCAAAGCCCTTCGGGTTCCACTGGCTCCGCAGCCCCCTGGAACGTCTCCCACCCTCTTGTCAGTGTGCTTGGACAGGTCCAAGATGCTCCCTTCCTCCTCCCCCCGTCCTCCTCCCCCTCCCCCTCCTCATCCACCGTCGTGCTGCCCACGCTTGCTTTTATGTGTGCTTTTGGCTTGTTTTCTTTTGTTTTTGTTTTGTTTTGTTCTTTGGTTTTTGGAAACATAGTCTTAAGATGTAGTTCAGGCTAGCCTTGAACTCACTATTTAGCTCAGACTGACCTCGAATTCACAGTGATCCTCCTGCCTCAGCCTCCTGAGTGCTGGGATTACAGGTGTAGGCTACCATGGCCAGCTTTGGTTTTATTTCTTGAGACAGGTCTTGTCCTGTAGTTGAGGTTGGCCTTGAACTTACTAGTTCTGGCTGGCCCCGAACTGGTGATCCTCCTGCCTCGGCCTCCCAAGTACTGGGATTGCAGGTGTGGCCCCCACAGCCGGGTCTTGTTTTCTTGTGTGACCTTGCAGCCCGCTGGTGAGAGGGAGGCGCTAGCTGCCAGAGCTCCCTGTGGCCAGCACAGCCTTTGCTGCTGCAGCTCAGGGGCTGTGTTCCTTTTGCTTCCAGTTGTCTGATATCTCTCCAATGGGACGGGACCCCTCTGTGTCCAGTTTCAGCAGTGCCACCCTCACCCCGTCCTCCACGTGCCCCTCTCTGATTGACTCCAGGAGCAACTCTGTGGATCAGAAGTAAGTGCGGGTTTCAGGGAGGAAGCAGTGCGGGGACCAGGGAAGGCTGGCGTCCTCAGTGCTGCAGCTCAGTGAGGCCCATGCCGTCGCCCAGGCAGCCCCAGAGCGGTGGGGCCTTGCGTGACTCAATGAAATGTCAGAGGCTCTCGGCTGTAAGATATTACTTTATATGTCTCTAAGAAAGGACAAACTAACACAATTCAACATGCTGTTAATTATAAAATGAATCCCAATTCAAGAAATGATAAAGTAGCTGGGCGTGGTGTCACACGCCTGTCATCTCAGCACTCGGGAGGTTGAAGCAGGAGGATCGCTGCAAGTTCAAGGCCAGCCTGCACTACAAAGCAAGACTCTGTCTCAGAAAACCAAAAAACTAAGAAGAAATGATAAAATGGGCTGAGCCGCTCAGCTAAGACACCTAACAACACAGCACGGAGGACTTCGTTTCTCACACGGCCGTTCCGAGGCCTGGGCTGGGTCTGCAGCGCAGCTGTGCCTGCGCAGCTCTTGGGAACCTAGGCTCAGTATTTGCCGGCTCTTGGTACCGTTCCATGGCAGATGGTGGGAGGCCGGGGCGCCAGCCAGCATGCCTGGGAAGCTTGCAGAGTGCACTGGCCATGCCCCGCCTGGAGTTTCTGATCCTGGAGATCGGAGTTAGAGTCTTAAGAATTCCAGTCTCTGACATTTTCCCAGGTGAAGCTGCTGTCCTGGTCCATGAGCACCACTGCCGTAGGTGTGCATGGAACTAGAAAAACCTGTATAGCCGGGCACAGAGTTCCTCTCAAAATCCGAGGGCCTTCGAAAGGAAGAGGGGGCCCGGTGCTCACCAGCAGCCTGTTGTGACTCTCGAGGGGGATGAGAGTGTTCTTCCGGGTCCCTTCTCCTTGGCTGAGCTCAGGGAGAGGCCGTATGTCCTCTGCGTGGATGCCTGACCTTCCTGAAACTCGTTACCCCTTCTTGTAACCCGGCGGTGCGCTGTTTGTATCGTTGAAAGCTCCAAAGGGTTCGCCATCACTCTTCCACCCGCTCTCTTTAAAGGACCCCAGAAGCCACTTCCCGGGCCTCCAGTCCCTGCACGGAGTTCGAACAGTTTCAGATCATCCCAGCTCTGGAGACGCCCTATTTGGCCCAAGCAGGAAAACATGAATTTCTCAATCTCGTTCCAGATATTGAAGAAATCCGACCAGGGTAAGTGCCACCCTGAACAGGGCCCCTGCATACATGAGTGGCCGTTGACAAGAGCTCGCTTGTGGCTCCTCGTGTGGCTCTGTCGTGGTCTTGCACAGCCAGGCTGGGTTTCTGCCTGGTGCTGGTGTAGCATATGTGGTGGCACTTTCTGCTCTCTTGCTGTCCTGCTTGGGCAGGTAGGAATCTAGGCCAATTCGATGCTTTTCTTATTTTGGTGAATCCCAGGACTTGCTCAGAGAACCCATCTGGGTGGGCCTCAGCTCTTGACCATCTTGTTTTTGTGAGAAACTGAGTTCTCTTTTTTCATACTGTCCTTGCAGCTCAGTGGTCTCTAAGAAAGGATACCTGCATTTCAAGGAGCCGCTTTCCAGCAGCTGGGCCAAGCATTTTGTCGTCGTCCGTCGCCCGTACGTCTTCATCTATAACAGCGACAAGGACCCGGTGGAACGTGGCATCATTAACCTGTCCACGGCTCAGGTGGAGTACAGTGAGGACCAGCAGGCGATGGTGAAGGTCAGTCCTGCCCCGTCTCAGCCTCCCCTGCCGTGCGTGCCCATTCCTTCCGATTCAGAGCTCTGTGGATCTCCTTGTGCCGCGACGGAGGCCCTGGGAACACAGCAAGGCAGTGACTGTCACTCATTCCCTGCACTAACTTTCCTGTCTTGTTTCTTCCAGACGCCCAACACCTTTGCTGTGTGCACAAAGCATCGTGGGGTCCTTCTGCAGGCTCTCAATGACAAAGACATGAATGACTGGTTATATGCCTTTAATCCACTCCTTGCTGGCACAATACGGTGAGAAGCTCCCTCCTCCCCTCAGCGGCATCCGCGTACATAGGAAAGGAGGCGTCATTCTAATTAGGCTAACGGCGGACAGGGCTGTCGCGAGGTGGCCGGGCACCATGCGGCCCCTTCCTCCCTGAGAGCCCATCTCGGGCCAGGCGTGGCCATGCACGCCAGTACCCCGTGCTCTGCAGGGCAGGGCAGGGCAGGGCAGGGCAGGGCAGGGCAGGAGCCGGAGCGTCGAGGCGCAGCCCAAGCAACTCAGCGAAGCCCCGTCTTAAAAATAAATTTTTATTTTCAAACTTTAGTTTTTTTATTGGTACATGTTAGATAGACATAATGATATGATTCATTATAGGGAATTTGTACCTGTACATGATACAATTTGCTTCTTCAAAAATAAAATATTTTAAAAGGTCTGGGAATGTAGCTCCATGTAAAGGCTTTGGATTCAATCCCCAGTACCGCCAAAAAAAAAGGAAAAATCATCTTGTGTTTTTTTGGGGGGGTGCGTATACTGGGAATTGAACTCAGGACCTCACGCTTGCCCGGCAGGCGCTGTGCCACTGAGCTATATCCCCGGCTCATCTTGTGTTCTGAGCAGTTAATCTTTCTTTTTGCTCTCAAGAGGTCTGCACATGGGACAGAGCACAGCCCTGTAGCTCAGCCTGAGATCCTCTGAGGGCCTTTGCCCCAGGGTCCCCAGTGAAGAAGACCAGGGCCTGCAGTGTCACTGAGAAGAGCGTACGGAGACCTGGAGTTCTGACCCTGCTCCTGTTTGTCCCACAGATCAAAGCTGTCCCGGAGATGCCCGAGCCAGCCCAAGTACTGAGATGGAGGAGGAGACAAAGGAAGTGTTACCTCTCATTCTCTCTGTGGCTCTTGATGGCTGCTGTCGTATATAACCTGTGGCTTAACTACTTGCCCTCCTGTCCGGCACTTTTTTCTACTCTCCTGTCCCCATCCCCATGGCTCTGTGCTATTCTTTTTTCTTGTGCTGAGAATCTTGTTAGTAGCATGTGGCCTAACAAAAGGAAAACAGATTTTTAAAAATCAGAGACGACCCCCCCACACACACACACACACCCGGTGAGGATACCCACCGAACTACTACTTGGTGCACTTCGGCTTCCTTTTGTGCGACACGTCCCCGTCATGACCATCACTGGTGTCTGTTGTCTTTAGATATCTGTATGTTTTTCAGGGTAACTTTTTCTTCTGTTCTCTGTGACGTCACTTTAGTTTTTCTTGGGTGGCTTAGAGACCAAGGGAGGCGCATCTGGCCTTGCTGGAGCCCGGGGAAGAAACCTGCCTTTCCCGCGCTGTCTTCCTTTGCCATAGCCCAGCCCTGCATTTCCGTCAGGGAGAAGGTTGTGGTGAGCTCACATGTGGGACAGTTACCTTCTGAGTCCCATGATTCATGGGAGGTAGTTACGGGGTTTTCCTAGAGCGAAAGGACAAGAGAGGCCTCTAGGAGGCCTAGGACAGCAGCTGCAGTTGGCCCTGTGAGAAGGGATGGACAAGGGATATGGCAGCGGTCAGAGGACGCCCGTGCCTCCTCACAGCAGGGTCCCTGTGAAGCCCTTTGCTCCTTTGAGAAGGGAGCTGCTCTCCAGGAGTCCTGGGGTCTCTCCTGGGCATCGGTGAGGTCCATGGCACCGTGTCACACATACATGTGCCACGGGGGAGTGCTTCACTGTCTGGTGATAGCCTCGGTGGCCCTTGTCATTATGGTGACGGCGATGCCGAGCAGTGGCTTGTGAACGTAGTAACTTGCTTCCATCACAGAAATGCAGCTTCTAGCATAAACACGGACGTCTCCTCTGCATCCAGTGGCCATTCCCGGTCACGCCACCTCCGACTCACTAGAAAGCAAACGTGGCAGCCTTTGCTCACTGGACCCCAGGGCTGAGCCAGCCCCACCACCAACACGCAACAGGAGGAGCCTTGGCCGGGAACCCTGCCTCGTGGTTCTCTGCATGTCCTCTGCTCCGTCCCTCTTTTGTCCCCCTCCTCCATGTGGCGTGAAGATGCTGCCCACAAAGAAAAGCGAGCTCACTGCCACCACGGCCTCCTTTTCTTTGACCAGACCAAGTCCTCTGGCTTGAGACACCATAGAGGTCATGCTCTTCTGGTTGCCATGTGTTTCGCAGGACGACCTGGCTTCAAGAAAGCCCTGGGTCACTGCAGTTGTTGTGCCCGGGTCTCGGTCCTCTCACGCCACCTTGCCCTGCTCACCTGTCCCGCTGCATCACCATCAGGAAGGCAGTGCTCCTCCTGCTTTGGGAAACCGAGGGCTCCTGGCCATGCACGGCAATGGGGGCTGGGCTGTACCCCAGTAGAGCTCATGCGCCCTGCAGAGCCATCTCTAGGGACCGAGCCCCTGCCTCACAGCCATGCGGCTCTGCAAAGCAGGCACGAGGAGCCCCTGGCAGAGAGAAGGGGACAGGGCATCGCTGAGAGCTTCATGAAGAAAGGGCTGGAGTCAGCCGGGCTGTGAGCTGAAAGTGAGCAGCAGAAACTGTGGTGGATTTTATCTTTCTCCCCTTAAAACGTAGGTCACTAACTGTAACGTTCTTCGTTTTCTAAGTGTGTGTGAGGTTTCTAATCCAGCTAGCAGTCTCTGTCTCTAAGACACAGTGTGCCCTTCGGGTGCATACTCAGACCTCCTGCTTCTGGCAGCTTCCTGGGCTGGAACTAAATCTAAGTCTAATTTCAGGGAAACGAAGATGAAATTCGAAGGTCATTTGTAAAATTAAATCACTGATGTTGCTGCTGTTACGAAGTTGGACCTTGGACCGAAGGATCCACATCTTGGGGGGGTGCGGCAGAGAGAGAGACCGTGCGATGCACTGAAATCACTTTTGTGTTTTCCTCTAACACAGATGAAATGGCTTAGGAAGTCTTTGCTTTGGGAGCATCTGACATCAGAAGGAGCGGAGCTGGGCCATGTTCTTGGTGCCCAGAGGCGGCGGGACTGTGAGGAGGCAGTGGAAGTGGGTGTGCGGCCCGGCAGGGGCCCCTGCCCTAGTACTGCCATCCCGCTGCCCGCTCCCCAGGGCCGGGCGGATGGGTGGGAAGCGGTTTCAGGACTGAAGATCCCAGCTCTGCTTCCAAGCTCCGGGACAGGTTCACAGCAGGAGCCGCAGGAGGCGCTAGCTGTAGCCGTGGGGGCAGAAAAGTGAAAAAAACCTAACCTTTATAAAAGGAAACCACCTTTGAAGGTGTTTTATTTATTTTTTTCTTAAAGCACTCCTTTAAACAAGTGAAGAGATAAGAAACTCTTACGCAAATTACAGAAAGATGAATGCTAGTTAACACTAATATCTCTTCCTTCTCTCGACACCCCCCTTCTTTCTCCCCCCAAAGCAACATGTGGCCTCACAGGTGACCCCATACCAGTGCCCGCGTCTCTGTGCCCGCTGGGAGTCGGTCAGCTCTGTGGCGGGCTGTGTGGGGCCGGCCAGCCTCACATCAGGAGCAAGGCCGGGATGCTGCAGCAGCAGCTGGTGGGCACCTGGGCTCCGCCTCCACCCGATGCAGTCGCTGTGGAGGCCAGGGTAGTGGTCTTCCCCGATTAGAAGCCCCCATTACAGCGCCTGCCTGGCAATCGCGAGGTCCCGAGTTCTATACCCAGTACCAAAAAAAAAAAAAAAAAAAAAAAGCCCCCATTATTTGACACCCTCCTTTGGCTACATAGTCGTCATATTTTGGTTGGGTCTTTGAGCTTGTCTAGATGAAGGGATGAGACCATCATGAAAGGTGTTCTGGGATATGAAACAGGATGAATTCTCCTGGCACATATTTCAAGGCAAAGACTTTGTTGCCTGCTGCTTGTTGTCTAGTTTACAGGGATATTTAACTTTGTAAGGTATGTGTATAGTTGCACAGCTGTCATTAACTGCACACTGGGCCGGCAGAGAACGCGCTTGCGGGCCACATCCGCCCAGCTCCCCGGGCAGTCTGGGGCGTGTCTGTGTGGTGTGGGTCCCTTGCTTCCCGGGTTCCCTTTCTGAAGGGCAACTGTGAACTTGCTCCTGAGGAAGAGAAGCCTCACTCTGCCGCCACTGCTGCTGGAATGTTCCCTGAGTGCACTCAAGGACTCTGGTGCATGCGCCTGGCTGTCACCGTGTGGAGCAGGTCAGAGGTCAGCGGAGAGATGCGTTGCTGCTGCTGTTCAAAAGGCCATTTGTAAAATTGGCACCTGAGCCCTAGAAAATCCTAGGGAAGCCCCCGTCGTGAAAGGGAAGAATGAGTCGATGCAGAGCTCACAGCCAGGGCTGGGACGCCGCTCACTGGTGGCACGCTTGCCTCATTCGTGCTCCGTCCCCGGTGCCCAAAAGCGTCGCAGCGGCTGTGGGGACAGGATGTCTACCCTGAGGCTGGGCTCTAGCCAACCCCGGCAGTCATGCGCTGTCCCCCGTGTCTTCCCGTCCGTCCTTTCCCATGCTGCGTGTCACCGCAGAACCCACCAGCCTTCCCGCGTCGAAGGCGTCGTCTTTGCCTCCGTGGCGCCGCGGTGCTTGTCTGTTGAGATTCGAGTCTTGTCACCATCCTCACGCACTGTCACAAAACCCCATGAAGCATAAGTGGCCTTTCTGAACCAAGACTTCGCAGACTGATCTCTCCCCAGTGAAGGAGTTGAGCACATTAGCAACAGTGTACATTATTAATTTTGGATTTTCATTTTCATGTTTTATTTTGTAAATAATATCTGATGTTTGGAGCTTGAGTATACAGAATGTAAATACAGTTCTTGTATTTGTACTAATTCGGGTTCCTTTGCTGTATAGCGTTAGATGTGCAACGCAGACGTTATCTAACTATGTATGGTAACCTTGCATCACGGAGTTGTTAGTGAACGAGGTAAAAATAATAAAGGTACAAACAGTGCATCTCAGGCTCCCAGTCTGCATGCATCCTGCACCCTTTGAAAAGCAGTTCATTCCCAGCTGTGCTGGCGCACACCTGTAACCTCAGCACTCGGGAGGCTGAGGCCGGAAGATCACTGTGAGTTTGAGGCCAGCCTGAGCTGCACAGCAAGATTCTGTCTCAAAAGACAAAACAAAAAAACAATTCATTACACACTGATTCCTTTTTTTTTTTTTTTTTTTTTTGGTGGGTACCAGGGTCAAACTCAGGACCTCGCGCACCAGCAGGCGCCTGTGCCACTGAGCGATATCACCGGCACTTTTTTCGATATCACCGGCCCTTTTTTCGTATGTGGGTTCCGGGAGTCGAACTCAGGACCTCACGCTTGCCAGGTAGGCGCTTATGCCGCTGAGCTATCTCATCAGCCCCAACATGCTGATTTCTTGATTGGCAAAGATGATTCTAAAATAAAAGCCACAGTGCCGTGACTCACGCATTCTTTTCTGCTGCTGGCATCAGTGCTTTTTACATACCTGGGAAAGCAAAGCAGCACTGTGGTTGGAGGGAGCAGTTTCCTCCCTGAGCCCTGTGTCGCTACCAGTGAGGCAGTGGCCGTTCTGGGGGGCGGTTCTAGGACTGAGGTCTGGTTTGAAAACCTCGCTGTCATTTCACGAGCTCCTTGGCTGGCAGTGTAGCTCAGTGGGGAGTGCTTATCCCCAGTAAGCGCCCACCACAAACAGGCCAGCTGCCCCTGGCAACAGCACTGGCATCCTCAGGCTGCACCTGGGTGCCCACCAGGCCTGCTGTGCTATGCTAGTGCCCTCAACGCATTCATGACTGGACAGTGAGCGTCGCAGAGGACAGCAAGGCCGAGTGAAGACGGAATGGGAACCAGGACCCAGCGCCAGCAGACCCCTGGTCACTGCCGTGCCTTACAGGGCCCTGGGCAAGGCCTCTGCGGGCAGAGAAATGAAGCCCTTGGGACAACAGTGTCCTCGGGGGTCCAGGTACAGCAAGGCTGCTAGTGTGGACTCAGAACAGTGACAGGAGCCATCAGGAAGCAGCACGGCCTAGGGTTAGGGCTGAGGAAGACTTGGGGTTCACCACAGTGAAGTGGGGAGCCACAGACCCAGGGTCCAGGTTGGAGGTGTGATGAAGTTTGCTGAGTGCCTGGGGTCCGCAGAGGAGGAAAGCAGCCCCCGGGGTGTGCGTGAGCAGAGAGCAGCGCTGTGTGTCCTAGGAGAAGACGGCGGAACGGCCGGGGCCTCTGGCGTGGACTCTGGGAGGCCTGCATCTCCTGTGTGTGTTGCTGGCCACACAGCTGGAAAACAGCTGGCCTCGGGTGTCGTCAGCATGAAAGCGAAGGCTTCTGACAGGTCAGGGACTGAGGCAGAGCCTCGGACTCTGCCACATCAGGGTCAGGAGGAGGACAGCCCAGCAAAGAGGATGAGTTGTGGCTGTAGACAGTGATACCTGACCACCGAGTGAGGGGACCGTGGAGAGACAAGCTGTGCGCGCTGTGTCCAGGACAGGTTTGGTGACAGGGAGGTGTAGGAGGCTTGGGGGAGCTGGTGGGTACCGACACGATTTCCCAGGCTCAGAAGCCACTGAGAAAGGAACAAAGACAGGCGGCCAGGGCACCTCTCCTGCTGCGGATACTGGCGCAGAGGGCGCGGTTACACCTGGGCACGAGGCCTCAGCACGGAGCCCATGTCCCAGGCTGCAGGGCTCCGGGAGCTTGGATGTGCTCGGAGTTGCCTGGAACCCACACCAGGATGCAGACTGTGGTCGAGGAGCCAGGGCGATGGCTTCTGGGTGACACCAGCGCTGGCACTGTGGGCCACCATGTTAGTGGAGAGGCAGAGTAGGCTTCTGGGCAGGGAACGGCCAGGCCGTTGTGACCAGGGCTTCCGGATGCACAGGACAGGTTGAGACAGCAGCACTTCAGGCCACCGGTGAGCAGGCACGCCACACGGGCCCAGGACCGCCCCGTGGGTGGTGCTTACCTGTAATCAAGCCCAGCACCTCAGAGACTGAGGCAGGAGGATCACAAGTTCAAGCCCAGCCTGGACAACTTAGCAAGCCCTCGTCCAAACATTAAAAGAAAAATAAGGGGGAGGGGCTGGGGGGCGAAGCTCAATGCAAAGGCCCTGGGTTTGACCTCCAGTACCAAAAAGCAGAAGTCTAAAACTGCTGGACTTGCGGTTTGAACTGGATAATCAGTCACCTTGGGTTAGGTCTTAGAGACCTCATCCAGGGTCACCCCGTCTCGCGAAGCTGACAGCACAGGTCATTTTGTTACTTTTCTGGTTTTCTTGACACCCCATCTTTGGTCCTGTGTGGAGATCTCCCAGGACCCCTCAGGTGCTCGTTGTCCCCACACAGCCCTTTGCGGCTATCAGAGCACATCAGCGGTTCACTCCTCTGCCATTGGTTTCATGGCCTCTGGGTCAGCTGGTTGGTTGATTTTTTGAGACAGAGTCTTGCTCTGTAGTTCAGGCTGGCCTTGAACCCACTACATAACCCAGGCTGGCCTCAAACTCCCTATCCTCCTGCCTCAGCTTGCTCAGTGCTGGGATAACAGGCAGACGCCACCACACCTGGCTGGGTTTGTGGGTTTTTCAAACTTGTTTTTTCCCTGGCATGCGATGGAGCCTTTTGAGTTCGGTTACAGGAGTTAACAGAGCAAGTGAGTGGCGGAGCTGGGCTTTTCAAATCTGCACCAGTCGTACTTGCTCCTTCCGCACCCTCTTAGTAAGCAAACAGAGCGTTCCACTCCTGGAGTCTGCGCACAGGGCTGTTCCCGCAGAGGTCGTGCTCTCGCTTCATTTGGGATTTGGGGAGTTAGGGCGAGCCAGAAATGTTTCTAGTGCATAGTAATGTGCGTGGACTTTCACAAGCAGCACGTGCCAAGCGTTTGTGGATTTGCTAAAAACTGCAGACAGGGCCGGTGAGATGGCTCAGTGGCTTAAGCGCCTGCCCGGCAAGCGCGAGGGCCCGAGTTCGACTCCCGGATCCCACATACGAAAAAGGGGCCAGTGATATCGCTCAGCGGCACGGGCGCCTGCTGGCGCGCGAGGTCCTGAGGTCGACCCCCGGTACCCACAAAAAAAATAAAAATAAAAAAAAAATAAAAACTGCAGATAGCATGAAGCCCTGGCTGGAGCCCTCCCTGTGTGTGTCACCAGGGGAAGATGAGACATGGTCCCAGCTCCTCTCTCAAAGGCCCTTTGCTGTAGTCTCACAATCCTGGAAGCAGGCTTTTTGCTGCTGTTCTGTCGCTTTTGCTGCTTGTTGCTACCCTACCATAGAAAGCGAACGTCGTGTAGCATGGACGTTAGTAACGGAAGTGCTGCTATTGATCGGCGCTCTCAATGTGCCCCGTGGCATCACACGCCTGTTCACTGGGCCTCCAGGGAGCCCCCAGGTTTAGTCACGTTGACTCAGCACAATTTCTGCCTTGCTAAATCTCAGGCCAGAGCAATCGATCCAGTGGTTCCTGTCCCTGAGCTCTGGGAAAGAGGGAATCATTGCATCAAAGTCTAAAGGTGCACCTGCCACCCAGGTCTCCGGTGAGCCGCCGTATCAAGTTCTGCTGATAAAATCTCTACAACTGGCATTTGTTCTCCAAAGCAACTCACGAAAGTCAATTTCAATTCAGCGTTCCTCAAGTGGTGGAGGGGATGTGTGGCTGCGCTCTGCCTGTCCGGTGAGGGGACAGTGCTGGGCGTGGCCCGGCAGGGACGGGCCTCCCTGAGCACCTCAGCGGGTGGGCCTCCCTGAGCATCTCAGCAGGTGGACGCTGGAGAGCAGGTTCAGGTCCCAGGAGCCAGTGCAGGCGCGGCCCAGTCCGCTGTGCCCACCGGGAAGGAGGCCAAGGGCCCGGGTCACGTCCCTGCCGTCCCGACCCGTTGCTCCACTTTGAGGCTTTCCCTGTTCCCTGACCCTGGCTCTGTTTAACAGTTACAAGGCTAGGAGCGAGAGATGCCAGTGGCGGTGGCACACAGCAGGGACCTGTCTCCGTGTACCCCGTGCCATCAGGCAGAGCCTGCAAACCTGACTCCTCCCAGAGGACTCAGGGAGACCTTACCCACAGGCAGAGGGATACTGCCGAGGTGAAACAATTAGAAGTCACCAACACTGCAGAAAATTTAAAAACAGAGGCATAAACCAGGCACAGTGGCACATGTCTGTAACCTTGGCTACTAGGGAAGCTGAGGCAGGAGGATCACAAGTTTGATTAGCCTGGGCAACAACTCAGCGAAACCCTGTCTTAAAAATGAACTTTAAGGGGGCCGGTGAGATGGCTCAGCGGCGTAAGCGCCTGCCTTGCAAGCGCGAGGGCCCGAGTTCGACTCCCGGAACCCACATACAAAAAAGGGGCCGGTGATATCGCTCAGCGGCACGGGCGCCTGCTGGCGCGCGAGGTCCTGAGGTCGACCCCCCGGTACCCACAAAAAAAAAAAAAAAAAAAAAAATGAACTTTAAGGGCCGGTAAAATGGCCCAGCGGCGTAAGCGCCTGCTTGACAAGCGCCAGGGCCGGAGTTCGACGAAGAAAGGGCTGGTGATACTGCTCAGCGGCACGGGCGCCTGCTGGCGCGTGAGGTCCTGAGATCGACCCCCGGTACCCACAAAAAGAAAAATTTTAAAAGGGGTTAGTGGTGTGGCACCCCTGGGTTTGATTGATAGTAATTGCAATAATAATAATAATAATAATAATAATAATAATAATAATAATAAAAAAGAGCTGGGGATGTAGCTCAGTGGTGGAGCGCCCTAGGTTCCATCCCTAGTAACAAGAAATAAAATCGGAACATTCCGTTCTCTACTGTGTTCTGCGCACGCAAGCAAGAGGAGGCGCCTGTGGCTTCCGGCCTGGGGGCTCTGGGGCCGCTGACCTCGCCCCGCTCCTGCCGGCCCAGCGTCTCACGGCCCAGGCTCGGGGCCACCCTGACTCTGCGGCTGCTGCTGGGGAAGCCGGGACGCAGAGATTGCGCTTCTTTATCTGCTGGAAGGGGCCGGCTTGGTGAGAAAGTCGCAGCTGCTATCTGAGCTCTTAGGCAGGTGGCAGAGCAGCAGGAGACCGCAGCCGGCGACGGGAGATGTGGGAGCCACAGGACCGTGCCCCCACCCCCGGACACCGCGTGCGCGTGCGTACGGGAGACCCCGGGGCGCCCTGGAAAGGTAAAAGCCGGGGACTTGGCGCTGGGGACTGAGGGTGCGCGTGCCAGCCCCCACCAGGCAGGAAGCCAGGTGTCCAAGCACAGCCTCCCAGAGCTTTGTCATGGAGACACAGGCAGCTCTCAGGAAGTCAAGCTAAAAACTCAGGTTAAAAATTTGACACACTAGGAAGCTGAGGCAGGAGGATCGAAAGCTAAAGCCCAGCTTGGACAACCAAGTGACTTAGTGAGACCTTGTCTCAAAAACAAAGGGAGCAGGGTAGAATGTGGCTCGGTGTGAAGGCCCAAGGTTCACTCCGCCAAAAACAAACAGAATGTACAACCATAAAAAAATGAATGGGGGGCCAGGGATATAGCTCAGGGTAGGGCACCTGCCAGGCAAGCGCGAGGTCCTGAGTTCAATTCCCAGTAACCCACACACACACAAAAAGAAAGAACACAGGATGATTTTTCTTTTTTTTGGTGGTACTGGGGTTTGAATCCAAAGCCTTTACTTGGAGCTACATTCCCAGACCTTTTAAAATATTTTTAAGAGACAGTGAAGGCCACAGAGGTCAAAGCCAAGGAACTGAGATGTGACAGGCAGGTCCCAGGAATTTTATAACGAGCCACGCCAACCTTCAGAAACAAAGGTCGAGTTGTTCACAGATTTTCGTCTACTGTGTTCTTCACCGGCAGTCCGCCCTTGCACTGTAGAATGTATCTTTTTTTCCCTACTTTTTCTTGGCCCAAACTGGTTTTGCAGAGCACATTTCTTTTCCCACCTTTAATAAATATAAAGCCTTGCTACCATAAAAAAAGACATTCCCAGCTTTTCAAAAACAAAAAGAGGGCCAGGGATTTAGCTCCGTGGCGCAGCACCTGCCTGGCAAGCATGAGGTCCTAAGTTTGATAGCCGGTACCACCGCCCCCCAAAAAAGAAAGTAGCTAGCAGAACCACCCTAAAATAGAAAAATCCAAGGAGGTCTTTTAGGCGAAAAGAAAATGATCCCAGGCTGGGTGTGGTGGTGCACACCTGTAATCCCAGCACCTGGGAGGCTGAGGCAGGAGGGTCGCTGTGAGTTTGAGGCCGCCTGAGTGACACTGTGAGTTCAAGGCCAGTCTAAACTACAATGCAAGATCTTGTCTCAAAAACAAAAACAAAAAACCCAACATAATAAAAATCTTGGGATCAAAGTAGGACACACAAGCTGGATGTGGTGGCGCATACCTGTAGTTCCAGTACCTGGGAAGCTGAGGCAGATCATTTAAACCCAGGAGTCTGAGACCAGCCTGGGCAACACAGCAAGACTTGATTTCAAAAACAAGATAAAAATAAAATCGCACACACATACAATGCAACACAAAAGAGGCAGCACAAAAGGAACAAAAGTTATTGAGACCGTACCTTCAGCTGTATCAACGGAGGCAGATGGTACGGTGCACCTGTAGTCTGAGCACCCCGGAGGCTGAGGCGAGAGGGTGCTTGAGTCTGGGAGTCTGAGACCAGCCTGTACAACATAAGACCCCATCTCAAAAAGCAAAAAAACAGAGGGGCGGGGGACGTGACTCCGTGGTAGCGTGCTTTGCACTGCAAAAATAAAATAAATTTACACTTATCACCCAGCGATTTTACTTCTAAATAGGTAAGAGAAATAAAAAAACAAATGCACAGAGCTGTTTGTGCAAAACAGAATCATTTCTTCTTCACGGCCCAAGCTAGAAACAATACAGATATCTGTGACAGACAATGCCCAGACGAATCCTCACATGCCCGCGCACGGGCACAGGGACAAACCACGGGCGTCCACACCGTGGTGAGCCTCAGTAGGAAGCCAGACTCAGTTTCTCCTTCTGTACTCTCGCGATGCAAGTCACTCCCAACAGCAGGCGTGGGACCCCACGCGCCCAGCAAGCGAGCGCTTCTGCAGCGTCCCCGCCGGGTGCCCTCATCTGACTCCATCCTGGAGGTTGTGTCAGGTCTCCCACTGTGGGCTCGGTCCCTAAGGCCACTTCCCGCTTCAGGTGCCAGCCATACGCCCTGGACAGACTGGCTACGGGTCATGGGTTAGGTTAATCCACTCAGGCAGCTCTCAGGACTCAGAAAAACACAGGTTTTGGTTTATTATAAAGGCGACTTCAGGGGACAGAGGCCAAGCAGTGCACTGGGCCAGGTGTCCAACCAGCCGGTGCAGACGGGACCCCGTCCTGGGCTTGCATGGCAACTTCACTGCAGGGGCAGGATTGGAACAGGGACACCCCTGTCAAAAAGCGATTGGACAGAGGGTGTGGTCCAAGCTAAGCAGAGGAAGTGGGAACCCTGACCTTTCTGTCCTGTCTACCACACTCTTCCTCCAGCAGTCTCCTCGCGCATCGGGCGAGACTGGCTCCACATGAGCGGCGGGGAGGTGAGTGTCTGGGACCAGCCTTGGGAAATCGGAGTTCTCTTTTCTGTGCCTGCTTTGGTGAAGGAGTTAAGGGCCAGGAATTGTGGGTGAAAACCAAAAAAATAGTTGGGTGTGGTGATGCACACCTGTAATCCCAGCACTCTGAGAGGCTGAGGCAGGAGGATCAAAAGTTTGAGCCCAGACTGAGCAATTTAGTGACTTAGTGGGCCCCTGTATCAAAAAAAAAAAAAAAAAAAAAGCGGGACAGGTAGCTCAGTATGATATTGGTATACAAATATGCTATGTGATACAATAATACCACAGCCTCCAAACATTAAGCTGAGTGAAAGAAGCCAGACACAAAAAACTTGTTCCAAATTTATGAAATTTCTAGAAAAGTCAAAACTATCTGAACATAAGATAGATTGGACGTTGTCTGGGGCTGGGGTGGGAGCACAGGTTGACCATGAACAGACCCGATGAAACCCGGGGGTGAAAGTGTCCTCAAACTGGATTGTGAAGGTCACGCAGCCATATAAATGAAGGATTGTTCAAATGCGTAGCGCTACATGGCAATTAAATTACCCCTCGATGAATGTGTGTTCTCTCAAAAAGACTGTATTATGAAGTTGTGACTTCGGTCTCACTATGTAGCCCAGGCTGGCCTCGAACTCACAGTGATCCTCCTGCTCTGGCTTGACATTTTAAAGTACATTTGAAAGTGCTCTGTCTTTCCCAGTGGTCCGCTGTCACCCTATAGGGTGTTCCTCTTTTCCTACTTTCAGTTGGCCTGAACTCACACTGCAGAGTCTCTCTTCTTTTCATATTGTTAATAAATGTAAAACCTTGCAAAAAATAAATATAATTTATCATGAAAACTAGGGCAATTTTGAGAGTGAAAGGAATTGCTCGTCATAGCTACACAAGAAGACAGGAATGACCTATGGCTGGGCCACACCAACTGGAAAGCAGGAGGCCCCTTTTAAAAAGTGAAAAAACCAAGCTGGGTGTGGTAGTGCACGCCTGTAATCCCAGCACTTGGGAGGCTGAGGCAGGAGGATCGCTGTGAATTCAAGGCCAGCCAGGGCTACACAGTGAGTTCAAAGCCAGCCTGAACTACATACTGAGACCCTGTCTCAAAAAACCCAAACAAAAATATCTGCAAAACCCAGTCATTCACTAGTAACAGCCAGTGCTCATCTGCCACGAAACGTGAAAGGTGACAGCTGCTTATGAACATGACAGACACAGTCCCTGTCCCTTCACATTCAGGGGCCGGAGGAAAGAGATGGAAACAGAGACAGATGACCACAAGCACCGAGCTAGCGGCACCTGAATCCTCCTGGGAAACCAGGACTGGGACGAGAGGTCGCTTGCGAGCTCGGGCAGAAGCTCACAGGGTCTGGGAAGGGAGGCAGCGGGAAAGCACGGGCGCAGGCCTTGTTCCAGAGCCGGACAGCAGTTCAGTGTGTGCAGCGCGGGGGCTGGGGCGGCGTCTCTGGAAAAACAAAAAGATAACTGGAAGCAGCGCTGGACACCTATAGTCCCAGCTACTCCAGAGCCTGAGGCAGGAGGACAGCTGGGGCCAGGGAGTTTGAGATGAGTCTGGGCCATAGAGTGAGAGAGACCCTGTCTCAAAAAACGAAGCCCAGCAACATTGGTACTAGGATGCACTGGGGCACCCAGTTCCCAAAGGACGCAGAAAAGGAACGCAGGCCGCGGGGAAGAGGGCGAGGCGCCGGGCGGATGTGTTTGGAGCAGGAAGATGGGAGTTGTCAAAGGGGGGTGGTCTTTCCCATAGAAGAGAGCTCAGGTAATAGAGACAGCTCGCCGGGCTGCAGGGACGCTTGGAGAGGCTGGGAAAGTTGCTTCCCTGCTGGGACTGAGCCAGGGCCTCCCAAGGCTGAGCTACACCCCCGCCTTTTTGTTTTTGATTTTGAAACAGCAGCTCCCTAAATTGCCCAGGCTGGCCCCGAACTCCTGATCCTACTGTCTCAGCCTGCTGAGTAGCTGGGATTACAGGTGTGAACCACCATGCCTGGCCCAAAGTCACTCTTTTACCTCTTTCTCTGGAAAGTTTTCACAGAAGCTGGGGAGAATTTTTTAAATTCAGCCCTATTTTTGCAAGAGTTTATGCCTCTGTTCTGACTCCTTTCCATCAAACAGAGAGTGTGGGAGCGATACAGGGTGGCTCCTTCCTCACCTAATATAAGGGTTACAGTGACCTCTTGTCACAAACCACACACTAGAAAGCGAAAAGCTGCCTGCTGTGCACGCTTGTAATCCCAGCTACTCTGGAGGCTGAGGCAGAAGGGTTGTAAATCGGAGGCCAGCCTGGGCAATTTAGCGAGACTCTGTTTTAAAGTAAAGTAAAAAGGGCCAAGGGTGCGGGTCAGTGGTAGAATGTGCCTGGGTTGGGCCCCTAGCATAACAGAGAGAAGGTGAGGCGTGAGGAAGAGTAAGGCTGCCAGCAGCAGTGGCACACACCTGTAATCCCAGCTGCAGTACTAGGGAGGCTGAGGCAGAGGGCAGGGAGTTTGAGGCCAGCCTGGGCATCTTAGTGAGACCCTGTCTCAAAATTAAGGGGGGTGGTGTTGGTTGGAGGTGTAGCTCACTGGCAAAGCACTTGGCTGGCACGCGCAAGGTCCTGGGTTCAATCCTCAACACTGCAAGAAAAACAACCAAGGGAAGGAGAGGTTAGAGTAGTATTTCTAGGTTTTATGGCTTTTTTGGGAAAGAGGGGCACTAGCTCCTATGACCCACCTTGGGGAAGAAAAACTTGTTTCTTTGACGCATGCTCGGGAGAAAGAGGTGATAGACAGGGGGACAGGGGGACAGGGGTCAGGAAAACCCTGCTTCTGAGGCCCTCTGGTGCCTCTCAGCCCAGAGTTCCCAAGACATCAAGGCGCTCCATTTGGGGTATCAAGCCCTGAGCCCCAACAACAGAAGCGAGTGTGTGGGGCCAGATGCTGGACACAGGTCCCAGGGGCTTCACTGACGTCTAGAGCTACTGGGAATTCTTGTCATTCCTCTTTTGCAGAAGGGGAAATTCAGACTTAATACCTCAGCCCTGCAGGTGTAGCTCCGCAGTAGAGTACGTGCGTGCCCCAGGGCCTGGGTCCAATCCCCAGCATCAAAATAAAACAAGACAAAAAAAAAAAAAAAAAAACAGAAACAAAAACAAAAACAAAAACATGGCCCCGGATGCACAGCTAGAAAAAAAATGAAACCAGAGTGAGCCAAAGTCAGCCTGCCATCAAAACCCCTGATAATTAAGTTCCAGATCATTCCAGCAGCCATCAGATGTGGTTTCTGTGATAACAAACGAGCTGTCCCTCCACCGAGGTCGCCCCTGAGTCCCAGATTTGAGAGACAGGGACCTTGGAAAGCATCCGACCTCCCGGAGAAAGTTCTCGAGTTAGCCCTATCCCTGCGGAACTTGGCACCTCTCCCCGTTCTCAGACATGGGCTAGATCAGCGGTGCTCACACTCCTCGGTCTCAGTACCGCTGCACACTCTTAAAAATTAGTGGGGGCGCAGGCGTATGCCTGTAATCCCAGCACTCTAAGAGGTTGAGGCAAGAGGACTGCAAATTTCAACCCAGCCTGGCAATTTAGGGAGACCCTGTCTCAAAAAATAAAAAGAGCTGGTGATGTAGCTCAGTGCTAAGGCCTTGGGTTCAGTCCCCCGTATGTACGTACACACACACATACACACATACATGCATGCATGGATACAAACATTCAAACATATCGAGAGGTTGAGCGTAGCTCCGTGGTAGAGCACTTGCCTAGCATGCGAGAGCCCCTGGGTTCAATCCCCATCACTGGTGGGTAATGGACCCATACAGTTCCCATACAGTTACACCAGAATCGATTAGTTCAAAAACTAAAGTTTCAAATGTTCCGAGTAACAATTTCTCAAAGTTCAAACCACGGAGTCGCCCCGTCGCAGCTGCGCAGGCGCAAAGGACCACTGAGCACACCTCCGCCGTCCAGGGGGCGATGCCGCGCCTGCGCCGTCATCGACGTGCTCAGAAATCTACTGATCCAGCCCCGGCGGTGGGCGTGTCCATTTGCCCTCCCGTGGTATAACAGGCGCCTGAGAAAACCAATGGCGTGGCGTGAAACCCCGCCCCTTACTTCCGATTGGCGGGCGTCGACGAATGGGGCGAGGAGCGGCCTCAGGATTCAGGAGGTCAGCGGGAGTTGGAGCGCACCGCACTCTCCGCTAGCGCTGAGCGCCCGCGCTTCTCCTCCCCGCCTCTGTCTGCTCCGCCCGCCACCGCCGCCGCCGCCGCCGCCATGGCCCAGTGAGTGACCCGCGGGGCGGCTGGACCCTGGTTCTCTCGCTGCCTCTCCAGCTCCGGGTCACCCGTTTGCTCTCTTGGCGCCCGGACCCCGCACCCCGGAGGCGCGGCCGGGGCTCCTCTGCGCGCAGGCTCGGGCGTCCGCTCGCGGGGCGCGGGGCGCGGGTCCGCCGGGGCACGGGGCGGGCTGGGTCCGTCCCACCGCGCCGAGGCTCCCTGCGGGGAGCGGCGCAGACTGGGGGGGGGACCACTTACCGGTCGTATCAGGCGCTGACATTTTTCTTTGTTCTCTCCCCGGCCTTTCAGAGCTGACATTGCGCTCATCGGACTGGCTGTCATGGGCCAGAACTTGATTTTGAACATGAATGACCACGGCTTTGTGGTGAGTGCTGGGTACGCGTCCCGTCCTGTCCTGCGAAGACCTTGGCGTGCACCCGCTCAGCTTCACAGACCCCACGGAATCCGCACCCGCTTCCAGTCCTGTGCACCCCGAAGCTGCCGGTGGCACTTGTGTGAAAGAAGCCACTTTAGTCGTGGGTGTGGCTAGCTGTCCCTGCATTTCCAGGAAGGGGACTCCTGGGAGGTTCCGAGCCTTAAGTAGCGCTGAGTGGTGGGGAGGTCAGATCCTGCCCACGCAGAGCGCTAACCTGTTGCCCAGTGAGATCTGGGGAGCGTGAAAAATGGTTTTTTTCGAGACAAGATCACCCTTTGTTGCCCTGGCTGGCCTCCAACTCCCGGCTCAAGCCGTTCTCCCACCTCAGCCTCCTGACTTGCGGGGACTGCGGGCACTGGGCACCGCCGCCAGAAATCTCGGAATGTCATTTCTAGATCCTAAAGTGGCTTAGATGCCAGCAGTATCAGGGACACAGGGATTGGGGTGCAGCTCAGGGTGGAGCGCTGGCTTAGCGCGTGAGGCTTTGAGCACCGCAGAGGAGGACAGTCAGGTAGAAACTGAGACCAAGCTCCTGGTGGAACCACTGCTTCCTGGATTTGCTTCTGAGGCCTAACCGGCAGTGACAGGTTCCACCAGGTACACACAGCCTTTGCCTCGATCTGTGCTGTGTCACCCTGCCGAGGTGGCTTGAGCCCTCCCTGGAACTTCAGGCTGTGCAGGCTCTCATTGGTACTCAGTGCACAGTCTGGAGGTCTTGTGTGTCCCAGATCCCCTAATCTGGCCCTTTGTCCCTCTAGGTCTGTGCCTTTAACAGGACAGTCTCCAAAGTGGATGATTTCCTGGCCAATGAGGCCAAGGGAACCAAGGTGGTGGGTGCGCAGTCCCTGAAGGAGATGGTGTCCAAGCTGAAGAAGCCACGGCGGGTCATCCTGCTGGTCAAGGCCGGCCAGGCCGTGGATGACTTCATCGAGAAACTGGTGAGGCGCTCGGGTCTTGGCTGCTCCTTCCTCAGTTTTCCTTCAGGGATTTTTTGTTTTCACTTTCTGGACATGAAATGTTCCCTTCTGACGGGACAGTTGCTTAAACTTTTCAGTGTTGGCCAACCTGACTGGCATTCATTGAGCAACGGTGTATCCCGGGGTGGCAGTCACTCCAGGACAGTGAGAGGCGTTTCACTAAAAGTGTATTAGCAGGAAGAATCAGAACAATAGTAATCTATTAATGGACTCTTTGTCTTTGTTATTCAAAGAGATTTTACAGCTACATGTGGTGTGGTGGCACATACCCAGTAATCCAAGCACTCTGGGAGGCTGAGGCAGGAGAATCATAAGTTCAAGCCCAACTAGGGCAACGTGGGACTTAGCAAGACCCTGTCTCAAAAAGTTAAAAAAGGGCTGGGGATGTAGCTCAGTGCAAAGGCTCTGGGTTCAATCCCAAGCACTGCCAGAATGTTTTCTTGCAGATCTGGCACGATCAAACCCAGGGCCATGTGCATAGTAGGCAGGTACCAACACTCTGCCGCTGAGCTACAGACCCAGACTCTGTTTGTAGTTTTTGTTTGGTGCCAGGGATTGAACCCAGGGCCTTGTGCACGCCAAGCAAGAGCTCTACCTCTGAGTGGTACCTCTAGCCCCTACATCTTAAAGTTTTTTTTCTTCCTGTGATACTGAGCAGTAAACCCATGGCTTTCACGCTAAGCTACGTCCCCAGCCGCCACCCCTTTTTTTTGAGACAGGGTCTAACTGTAGTTCAGGCTGGCCTTGAACTGGCAACTGTCCTCCTCCTGCCTCAGCCTCTCGAGTGCTGGGATTATAGGCGTTTGCCATCATACCTAGCTCCTTTTTTAGTTTTGAGGTTAGGTCTTGCTAAGTCAGTAAGTTATCCAAGCTGGGCTTGAACTTGTGATCCCAGTTGATCTTACAATTTTGGTTTTGTAATATTTATAAATATCTAGTGTTACTCACTAATAAATATTTGTGTCCAAATTTAGAAATAAATTTTTTTCAGTATTCCTATAAAGCACCATTTCCTTCCTTTCATCCTTACTTTTTTTTTTTTTTAATGTGGGTACCAGGAGTCGAACTCAGGACCTCGCACTTGCCAGGCAGGTGCTTATGCCTCTGAGCTATATCACCGGCCCCTTTTGTTTTTTTGAGGTAGGATCTTACTATGTAGTCCAGGCTGGCCTTGAACTTGCAATCCTTCTGCCTCAGCCTCCAGGCATGCAACAGTTTTCATAGTTGTATAACATGAATGATAATATATCCCTCTGGGGACTCCTAGGAACTGGTTATTTAGTTTTATACCAAACAATTTGAGGCTTTAGCAAGGGTATCTCTTGTTTTTATTTGTTTCATTTTTTGTTTTTGAGACAAGGTCTCACTATGTAGTTCAGCCTGGCCTTGAACTCACTGTGTAGCCCAAGCTGGCCTCGAACTCATGGGGATCGTCCTGCCTCAGCCTTCTGAGTACTGGGATTAGCCACCATGCCTGGCTTGCCTTATGATTTTAAGTAAGGTGTGACTGTAGCCGCTGAGGATTGTTGACAATTAAATATAATGTGCCTTCAGACTATACATATTTGGATAAATTCCTGTTCGTTCTGTCTTTGGTCACCCTGGTGCCCTGTCTGGTTGCAGGTCCCGTTGTTGGACACTGGTGACATCATCATCGATGGGGGAAATTCTGAGTATCGCGATACCACAGTACGTGGCCCTCAGTCCCAGTTCCTCCAGGTCCCGAGGACACTCTTAGAAAGAGGGGTCAGCATTTAACCTGGGACAGCGGGCTGGCTGTCCTGGGTCCCGGCTCTGTGTCGCCTGGTGCTGGCAGGTGGTCACTCTTGGCTGTTTTCCGGCTGGGTGGGGTCTCGGTCCACACCTCCAGCAGCAATGGCTGCTCTGCAGCAGCAGCCGAAGGCTTACTCTCATCTCGCCCCTTCCTGCTGTCACCCATGCAGTCTGTGTCACGCGGATGAGACCTTGCCCTGCTGGTCTCAGGCCTGGGGCCTGGGGATGTCCCCACAGGCTCCCAGGTGCCGAATAACACTAAGTCACTAAGCTTGAATGAAACCGATTCTTAATTCATTGAGTCTTTGTGCAAGGTCTCTCTGGGGAAAATGGGAATGTGTGTTTGCCTTTATGCCCTCTGGCAGTCGGGAACATCCAGGAAAACTGGTGGTTTTTAATTGCCACACAGAGAGGACTCACTTGAGTGACCAGGTCCCCAGGCCCCTGGGCCAGGCCTGTCCACTGTGGCATCTCTGCCCAACTTACCCCCCTCATTCCATGCGAGGAGTTTGGTTTTCGGAGGCATCATAACTGGTTCTCCTCTTCTTCAGAGACGCTGTCGAGACCTCAAGGCCAAGGGCATCTTGTTCGTGGGGAGCGGCGTCAGTGGTGGCGAGGAGGGGGCCCGGTACGGCCCGTCCCTCATGCCAGGCGGGAACGGAGAGGCTTGGTGAGTACCCTGGCTACCCCGCAGCTCTGCACGTCGCCTTTGCCATGGGGCGGGGGCGCTGCTTTCCTCTGGACTGTTCTGCTGGGCTCTAAGGAGTGCGCGTGCTCCTCTCCCTTCCGTTACCACCCAAGGCTGGTAGTGGAGGCCTCTCGGGCTTGGAGGAGCCGGGCAAGGTGACCTGGGCTGGCACCGCGTAAGGAGTGAGCGCTGCCTCTGCTGGCTGATGCGTGGTCCCAAAATAAATTCAACAACTGAGTAGCAGAAAAATCTGACCAGGCCTGGGAATGAGGCAGAAAATTGTATCTCACTGGAGGTTAAAACCCAAACTTGACACTGTTCTCCGTGGGCTGCGGAAGAGGAAGTCTGGGGTGAGAGGCGGCGGTGCGCGTGGCTGGAGAGTCCGAGCGTTGGCAGGCGCGGGTCCTGCACCACTTAGACCCTGGGAGACACCGCTGCTGAGACGGCGGGAGGGGAGCACGCGGGGAAAGCGGCAGAGCAGGTGTCGTTCTGAGGGACGGACCCGAGGGAGTCTGAGTCCCAGGTAGTCTAGATCTGTATTAGGCAGCAAAGTGGAGGAGTGGCGGAACCCAACTCCATTTCGCAAAATGATTCTTTCGATTACCTCTCTGATCAGTAAGCCTGAGGATTCCCTCCAGTGAGTTAAAACGTAGAGGCAAGGGCCGGTGCTATCACTCAGTGGCATAGGCGCCTGCTGGCAAGCGGGAGGTCCTGCGTTCGACTCCCGGTACCCACAAAACAAAAACAAAAACAAAAAAAAACATACAGGTAGGGAGCCTTCCTGCTCCTCAGAAGGGAGAAACATTCTCATTCCCATGGCAACCGTGGCCGCACAGAGGCCTCCACTTCCTCTTGGGCACCCTCTCCCCCACTGGTCTTGGGGAAGTAGAAATGGCACTTTGAGGTCAGGGTGGGGCTCAGCAGGAGAGCCTTGCCTTGCCTGATTTCCATCCCCAGAACCTCAAAGAAAAACAGCCAAAAAGAGAAGGAAATGGCTCTCTGGCCTGGAGGCAGCACACAGCCGTCCTGAGGCCCGACCTGCAGCCCTGTCAGGCTTTGTGTCTGTGGCACAGTGCCTGGAGGAGAAGCCTCGCCTGGCCAACAATGAGGGAAAAACCCTGGGGCTGAACAGTTCTCCCAGGGAGCTGTGAAGAGAGGAAGGGGAGCGGCTTCTCCTGAAACGCGGCACTGTTCTGCCTGCTGTGACCCCCGTGCGGAACCTGCCGCGCCTGCTCACCTGCATCCAGGCTAACCACGGGGGTCTTGAGAGGAACCTGTGTGCTTGCAGGCTGGATCACAGCTTACTCTGATGCCACAGTGGAAATTTTTCTGGTGCTGTGTGTGCGCTCGTGTGTGTGCGTGCGTGCGTGTGTTGCCAGGGGTAGAACCCAGGACTGCACGTGCTTTACCCCGAGCTGCATCCCCACCGCACTTCCATGATGCTTCTCAGCCTTCTGTTTTGGTTTCCGGGACAGTCCATGTGGTCCAGGCCAGCCTTGAACTTGCTCCATAGCCCAGAATGACTTCAAACTCATGATCCTTCTGCCTCAGCCTTCCAAATGCTGGCTTACAGGCCTGTCACCACATCTGGGTCTGCCCAGCCTCTTGGTCTGGTGTCTGAGGCAGGTGGTTGCAGCGTCTGCCCTGAGGCCCCCCGAGACCTGGAGGCACAGGCATGGCATTTACCTGGGGAAGCTCAGGATGCTCATCACTTGAGTGAGCACTTCCACCTCCACCTCCCACTAGAAAGCAGGACCTGGGTGGGACCTTGGAGCACTGAAATCGCTGCCCTCTCTCCTGCTGAACTGAACCCCTCTCCTGCCACAGGCCGCACATCAAGGCAATCTTCCAGAGCATCGCCGCGAAAGTAGGAACTGGAGAGCCCTGCTGTGAATGGGTAAGTGCCAGGTGACCCTGCGATGCTGTGGGCATCGTGGGCCTGCCTGAGTAACGGAGCGCACGACTGAGCGGAGGCCACTTGGTCCTTGTGGTTGGCTTTGTGACATGAGCCTCAGTCTACGTCCTGGACTGGCTGTTTAGAGCTCCGAGGCTCAGACACTAAAAGCAGCTTCCTCAGCGCAGCTGAAAGGCGGATTCTGTAGCAAGTAGCAGGCAGGATGGGAGAAGTGAAGGCTTCCTTAGCATCCCTTTGTAGCGAGGGGAAGTCTCAGAGCGGAAGTCTCAGAGCGGAAGCGGAGCCTGGTGGAGGAGGAGGGTGGAATGGGCTCTGATGGAGGTGGAGAATCCCTGTCCCTGCGCGTGGGCTCTGGGTGTTGAGCGCTTGGATCCTCGCGGAAGCGCAGGGGGCCTGGCCATCCCAGCCCCCTCCTCTCCTGTGCCCACAACTGTCCCGTGCTACACTGCGGCCTGGGGCGGGGAGGCAGCCTAGGGAGCGGGCAGGGTCATGCTGGTTCCCCTGAGGCAGGTCACTTCCCCACTCCCCTGATCTGGAAACTGAGGGTCCGGCCGGGCGATCTCCACACTCTCTGCTGCTCCTGGTCTTCCTGCTGCATCAGCTGTTTTGTCCGCTAATTTACTTTGCTTTCTTTTGTATGAATCAGTGGGGCTGGAACAGGGTCGGGCGCGTGAGGCATGAGGGACACCCTCCTTCTGGGCTGCCACGGCCTGGGAGCTTTCACCACAGACGCTCACCTGGTGCCTGCCTTCCCCAGGGTCAGCGTGGCATGCAGCCTCTGTGACAGTGGCAGAGACTGTGACAGGAGGGGCTGAGCAGTCTTCTCTGTAGTCCGAAGCACTCGAGAGGGGCTCTGAGTGCTGGGCAGCAGGTGACGACAGGAAAGCCCAGCGACCCTGACTTGTTCTTAGGTGCCCTGGGATAGAGTCAGAAAGAAAGCGGGCTCACCCTGCGTGTCTCCATTAGGCCAGGCTGCCCGTCCGAGGCCTCCAGGCTCAGTGCTGGAAACTATGGGCTGGAGACCTCAGCCGGGCCGCTGAGCTCACACCCAAGCCACAGGAAGGTGAAGCAAGACGCGGGCCGCCACAGTGCGGCGCGGCCGTGTCACAGTTAGGAGGGCCAGGTCAGCAGTGCAGACGCAGAGTCTGCTGTCAGCGCCCCCTAGGGTCCGTGGAGGCAGGGATGGCCAGGAGAGACTGCCGGCCACCAGCGGCCATAGGAGCGGTGTTGTCCTGTGTGACCGCGGAGCCTGGGCACGAAGGACTTGACTCTTGCCTCTGTGCTCTGTTCTCTGCCCGATGGACAGTCTGCAGATAATTTGCTTTCCCAGGTAGCTCTGCGGGGACAGAGTAAGTTGTTCAGAGTAACACGTGTGTTTTTGTTTTTGTTTTTCAAGACAGGGTCTCTGTGTGTAGTCTAGGCTGGTCTTGAACTCACCATGGAGCCCAGGCTGGCCTCATTGTGATCCTCCTGCCTCAGCCTCCCGGGTACTGGGATGACAGGCTAGAGTAACACTTGTAACCACTGAGATCCCTCATTAAGTTGTCTATCAGACACTCAGGAAGCTGAGGCAGGAGGATCACTGTGAGTTCGAGGCCAGCCTGAACTGCACAGCGAGACCCTGTCTGGAAAAGACAAAAAAAAAAAAAGTTGCCCATCATAAACTCAGCAACTGTTCTGAGTTTTACATCTGGCCAGCTTGTGTGAGGCAGGACCTGGTCAACAGCGGGCCCTGGGAAGAATGTGTTTCTGGACTTACAAAGTTGGGAGCCAGATGCTTTGCCAGGCCATATTTATATCTGGAAAAAAAAGAGCAATTTAATTAGCTAATTTATTGTAACTTCCAGTTGCTTAAAAGGTGGCAGCTTCAGGAAGAAGAGGACTTTTTAACTTGTGGGTTGGGGCTGGGAGAAGCCATGAGAACGAGACCATGGGACCTGTGGGAGAGGCTGGAAACTTGTAGGGATGAATGGGGCTCAGTGCATCGGACTGGATTGAAGCCTGCACCGGGCCGCCAGATGAATTGTGTTTGGAAATACTCTGCACTTCCTGTTTGTTGCTTTTTGCACAGATGGACGGAAGGGAGCCTTGCCGAGGACCGTGTGCGGCGTGAAGGGCTTCTCTGGCGCCTATCACCCCCTGATGGCCCCGTGCTTGTCGCCCCAACAGGTGGGAGATGAGGGAGCCGGGCACTTCGTGAAGATGGTCCACAACGGCATAGAGTACGGCGACATGCAGCTCATCTGCGAGGCTTACCACCTGATGAAGGATGTGCTGGGCATGGGGCACGAGGAAATGGCCCAGGTGTGCCACATCCACCTGTAATGACCCCTTCCTCTTGCCCCCAGGCTGTCCGGCGACCTACCTGGACTCGGCCTAATTTAAGGGAAGCCATCACTAATGGGAACGTAAAATAGGATAGTTGGCTGCCAAGCAGGGTCCCCAGAGCGTCCTGGGGTAATTGTCGCCCGGGTGAGGGAGCCTGGTGTCTGGCCCGGGTGCCCCGGGGTGCAGATTCGTTCTCAGTTGGCCCCTTGTCGAGGTGTGGAGCTTTCTTTGCTGATCAGGTGGGGACTGGCTTTTTTTACAGCTCATCAAAGAAGTTAGCGCACATGGGAAGCAGAGGGATTTCATTAGCGTTTTATCAGGAAAAACCTCGGACATGTGGGAAGGGTCCCAGCACGGAGACTGTGCCCCTTGGCCCATGTTCGCGTCTTAGAGCACTTCCGTCTGTCTGTCCAGCTGCTCTCTGCCTCGGGTGATGTTCTGGGTACTTTCTTCCCCTGAGTACTTCAGCGTCATTAGGTAAACATTTGTTTTAGCTGAAGACCTGGGGTTGGACCCAGCGCCTCGCAGTGCTAGGCAAGTGCTCTGCACTGAGCTCCCCAGCACCCCCTCTCCTGTTACGCTGCGTGGTGCGGCGCTTTTCCGTGTGTGCGTGTATTTACTTAGTTTATGAGATACTCAGTCTGTCCCTCCAGCAGGCACACACGCGTGCTTTCTCCACGGGAGGCCCGGCCCTAAGGCTTCGTGGGCCCCGCAGACAGACAGACACAGTAACTAGTACAGAAAACTCGTCAGTGGTGCCTGCCGTGAAGAAACGGAAGTGGGGGTGAGGGGCGGGGGTTTTGCTAGTGCTGTGGCCTCACCACCCCAGCCCCACGCTGGCACCGGGCGGGCTCGCTCTCCACCCCGAGCTCCCAGCCCCGGGAGGTGCACCGGGCGGCGCAGGCGGGAGAGCCGGGGAGGAGCATGCCCTGTGGAAGCCGCCTGGTCCTGACGAAGCCGCCTGATCCCAACGTTGTTTTGTTCCTCTGCCCCTGCAGGCATTCGAGGAATGGAATAAGACAGAGCTGGACTCCTTCCTGATCGAGATCACCGCGAATATCCTCAAGTTCAAAGACAGCGATGGCCAACAGCTGCTGCCCAAGATCAGGGACAGCGCGGGGCAGAAGGGCACTGGGAAGTGGACGGCCATCTCCGCCCTGGAGTACGGTGTTCCTGTCACCCTCATTGGTACTGTCCCACTCCCCTGTGCTGACCTTGAGCCCCTTTGGAGTGCTGATCTGAGGGGTGCCACAGGCCACTGTCCGACTGGGTTAGCTTTCTGCAGGGAGGGAACGTGCCCTGGTTGGGAGCCGCCTCTTTATAATCATCTTTCCCCACGGGCTGAGAGGGACATGTAGAGCTTACTGCCTTCCTGTCCAGTTTTAGCTTTGGAATATTTTAACATTCCTCGTTGAATTTTAGTGAGTGACCTATTTGTAGTGCAGGCTGGCCTGGAACTCACTATGTAGCCCGGTTTGGCCTGGAGCTCTCAGCGATCCTCCTGCCTCAGCCCCCGAGTGCTGGGATCACGCGTGCGCCACCGCGCCTGGGCGTCCTGGTAGTTGGCCAGGCCTCGCCCTGCTGTGGAAAGGCAGGGAAGGAAGGAGCAGGCTGATAAGCCCTGCCTGTGCAGAAGGAAGTCGGCTGTCCTTAGCTAATCTGAGTGACAAAAGTGTGAGCTGTCTGTTCATGGGGACTGAGATGTTGCAAGGATGGCACTGTCCCCACAGAGCCCTCCCTTTCCTATAGAGACTTCGTCCCCGTCCCCTAGGCAGCTGAGGCTGCTGTTCCACTTAGCAGCGAGGGGGAAGTCGCTCTCCACGCGCTCGCCTTAGGCAACATGAAGAGTTTGCCACATATGTGGTGTGGTGCAGCGCTGTGTCCAAAGCTTCCTTCCCCTAAGTCACCCTGTGCGCTGCAGGAGGAGTGGTGGTTGGGCAGGGAGGGGTCTGCTTGGGGATGCTCGCAGCTCCGCTCATGTTCTCCAGTTCAGGGCCTGAATCCTCTCTGCAAGTCCTCAGTTAGTTCCCAGACTTCGGTCTATTTTGTCTGCGGACAGAGAAGGAAAGAAGTAATTTATTCAAATTATATAAATTGTTAAACCGGTGGTGGTGGTGCACACCGGTAATCTTGACACTTGGGAGGCTGAGGCAGGAGGATCATCACAAGTTCAGGGCCAGCCTGGGGTATAGAATGAATTCAAGGCCAGCTTGAACTACACAGCAAGACCTTGTTTCAAAAACCAAAATAAATAAAGTCCTGTAGCCTGGGATGGTGGCACATGTCTGTAATCTGAGCTACTCAGGAGGCTGAACCAGGAGCATTACAAGTTTGAGGGCAGCCTGGGCAACTTAGTGAGGTCCTTTCTCAAAATAAAAAGGGTGCGGATGTAGTCCAGGGCTCCCTGGACTCAATCCCCAGTACTGAAAATAAAAAACGAGCCAGACATGGTGGAGCATGCCTGTAATCACAGCCCTTGGGAGGCTGAGGCAGGAGGATCAATCATGAGTTCAAGGCCAGCCTGAACTACAGAGTGAGACCCTGTCAAAACAAAAAAACAAAGAAACAAAAACTATCAATAAATAATAAAAGTCTTCTAAATTGAAACTGAAATTTTAATTCATGGCCAATCTGAGTAATTCTCAATAGTTGTCCTATTTTTTCACTTTTCCTAAAAACACCCCTTTGAATTCTGAGTTGATCTTTGTGGTTGAATCCTTATATTCGTGTCGGGACTGAGGTGGAATTTTAGCACATCACCTGTTCAGAAGTTTTTCTGAAGGATAAGTTTGCGGCCCGAGGTTGAAGCTTCGAGCTCTCCTTAGAGATCGCGTCTCCTGCGCCTCTGGATCTTTACTCTGCAGCGCATGCGCCCCTTTCCCGGGTCTGTGGGGGACCTCAGTGCTCTGTCTCCCTCTGTCTCGCTTCCCCTGTGCAGGAGAAGCTGTCTTTGCTCGGTGCTTATCGTCACTGAAGGATGAGAGGGTCCAAGCTAGCAAGAGGCTGAAGGGCCCCCAGAAGACCCAGTTTGGGGGTGACAAGAAGTCCTTCCTGGAGGACATCCGAAAGGTGGGGCGTGCCTGGCCCAGCCCTGCTTGTTTCCGGCCTTCTTCCCTGTCCTGCGGTTCCCTCTCCCTGCTGCAGCGAAGGGCCAGGTGGGTAGGTGGAGGCGGCCACACGCCAGGCTGCAGCCTCGTGAGTCCCGGTGTCACTGTCACCCTAGGCCCTCTACGCATCCAAGATCATCTCGTACGCGCAGGGCTTCATGCTGCTCAGGCAGGCGGCCTCCGAGTTCGGCTGGACCCTCAACTACGGCGGCATCGCCCTGATGTGGCGAGGGGGCTGCATCATCCGCAGGTGAGCGGGGCAGGGGGCTGGCGGGACCAAGGGCCACCCTGCACCACCATGCTCAGCTGTGACCTAGCACGGTGGCCAGCTGTCACTGGGTTACATTGTCCCTGCTCCCTCATGTCCTGCGTGGTCGGCCCTCTATGTCCACGGCTTCACCAATTTCGGACTGGAAATACATGCAAAGATCAACACCACCAAAGGCAGTGCGTAGCGCACACGTGGGGACTCCTCCTGTCCTTACTCCGCGAACAGTGCCGTGCAGTAGCCGCTTGCCCGGCACTTCCCCACGCCGGTGTCACAGGCCCGGCGCCCCAGGGGGGACAGTCTCCAGGAAGCCATGTGCAGGCCACTGCCCCTGCCGCGCTGTCCTGCATGCGGATTGCGCAGCCGTGGCTCTGGGGACCTGGAAGCCATCCCGCAGGCGTGCTGAGGGGCCCCTGTGCGTTGCTGCCCTGGCTTGATTGTCTCCATGACACCTTTAAAGTGGCTCTGTGAAGACTGTTACGCCCTATGTTCCTGTTTCTCAGGACTGTCCGCTCTGCACTGTCACCGAGCCACCAGCCAGCGGGGAGGGGGCGGTGCCCACACCCTTGGCCTCTCCAGGGCAGACCTTGGCCAGCTCCCCGCTTTCTGCCAGGTGTTGTGCCTGCTGGGGCGAAGGCCACTGACCCTTCCCTGTCCGTTCCAGTGTGTTCCTGGGAAAGATAAAGGACGCCTTCGACCGCAACCCCGAACTCCAGAACCTGCTGCTTGATGACTTCTTCAAGTTGGCCGTTGAGGGCTGCCAGGTGCGCAGGGGACGGGGTGGGCGCGGGAGGCAGTTCTGCTGCCTGGGGCCGTGGGGCTCTGCTGGAGCTGGAGCCGGAGCCGGAGCCGGAGCCGGAGCCGGAGCCGGAGGTGGAGGTGAGCCGCTCACCCCAGCTTTGCCTTTGCATGCAGGACTCGTGGCGGCGCACGGTCACCACCGGGGTCCAGGCGGGCATCCCCATGCCCTGCTTCACCACTGCCCTGTCCTTCTACGATGGGTACCGACATGAGATGCTGCCCGCCAACCTCATCCAGGTGAGCCGGGCCGGGGCCAGCTTGTCCCGCCGCTCCCTGCGGGTCTCAGCCTCCATCACCCTGCTGCCCTTGTCCCCACTTGCTTTCCCAGGCGCAGCGGGATTACTTCGGGGCCCACACCTACGAACTCTTGGCCAAGCCGGGCCAGTTTATCCACACCAACTGGACGGGCCATGGTGGGAACGTGTCGTCATCCTCGTACAACGCCTGATAGCTCTGCCGCTCCACCCTGCGGACCCCGCAGACGGGACATTCCTCGGCCACAGCACTCCAACCCGCTCCCTGCTCCGATCTCCAGCCAAGTGTAGGTGACTTGTGAGGTCACAGTGCCCATGTAACAGTAGCAGCGCCACCGCGCCCTCGCCCTCGGGACCATGGGACCACGCCTTGGAGCAGCAGCTGTGCCCTGGGGTTGGGAAGGCGGCCGCGCAGCACAGAGGGGGCTTGCAGGATGTGACCGCGCTGAGCCTTGTCTCACACAGTTGGATTCCCTTTTCTTCTACTCAATAAAAACTACATCGTGTTAATGCTTTTTCTCTACACTTAGTCTCAGCTGGGCCACACTCAGCAGTCATCCAATTGGCAGAAAGAATTGCAGTGGTTTTAATAAATCTGAATCAATTTGTTTTCTTCCAGCCTAACTTTTTCCTCTTTGTTTAGAAATAAAGCCAGGTGCAGTGGTGCACACCTGTAATTCCAGCTACTCAGGAAGCTGAGGCAGGAGGATTGGAAGTTCAGAGCCAGCCTGAGCAACTTAGCAAGACCCTGTCTCAGAAACTGAAAAGGGTGGAGCTGTAGCTCCGTGGTAGAGGGCCTGGGGTTCAGTTCCCCAGGACCGTAAGAGAGAGACTTGAGAACACAGGAAATACCACATCGGGGGCGGCTTGTCTGGGGGAGGTGTGGGCAGGAGGGCAGGGTGTGGGGAGGTCATGCATCCCTTTTTATGGTGCTCATGATGACATTCTTTTTATGTCTTATCTCTCGTGTTTGTGACAATAAACCTGTAGAGAATGACACTGAAATGCTGGGTCCACTCGGCTGGCTCTGTGTCCTTCCCGGGCCCAGTGTGTTTGAACAGCTGGAATCTGATTTGTGCTCTGGCCTCTTTCAGAGTGGCATGGGTGAGACGACCCTTTACATTAAACCTGCTTTTTTTTGTATGTGTGGGTACTGGGAGTCGAACTCAGGACCTCGCGCTTGCCAGGCAGGTGCTTATGCCGCTGAGCCATCTCATTGGCCCTAAACCAGCTTTTAAGACCCTTGGTTAGACAGGCATGGTGGCGAACACCTGTGATCCCAGCACCCTGGGAGGCTGAGGCAGAAGGGTCATGAGTTGAAGCCCAGCCTGTGCAACGTAGCAACTTCATGAGACCCTGTCTCACAAAAACAAAAACGGCTGAGAACACTGCTCGGTGTGAAGACTCGGTTCAATCCCCCGTATCACAGAAAACACCTCTTGCGTGGGTGTGAGAATTCTACCAGGCCCTCCTGCCCCTTCGTGCCCCACCTGGAAACCTCTGACCTTGAGTGGCTGCTGTGACCATGGCTTCCTCTTTAGGGGCTTGGGAAAAGCACTTCTCAAAGGTGACCTGACTGGGGGGGGTGCGCACGCCTGTAATCCCAAGACTCTGGAGGCTGAGGCAGGTGGATTGCTGGGAGTTGGAGGCCAGCCTGAGCTACACAGCAAGACTCAGAAAAAACCAACAACAAAACACCCCTAGAGCCATCTCAGTACGTACTCTGCAACCTGCAGATTCCGATCCGGCAGGTCGGGTGGGGCGGGGGCCGATACTGCATTTCCCGCAAGCGCTCAGCTGGGGCAGGCTGGGCAGGCCACCGCAGTGACGGGCTTTTGCCTGTACAGAATGGGCTGCAGAGTGCAGGGTTGTGGAGCTGACGCAGACCTGAGTTTAAATCCCAGCACTACCGTCTACTCCCATTGTCACCAAAAAAATTTGTTTGCAGGGCTGGGGTGGAACCCCGAGCCCCAGGCCTGCTAGGCCAGTGCTCTACCACTGAGCCACACCCCACCGAAACTTGAAGTTTGAAACTGCACGCCATTCTGAGCAGCAAGACGGAACCTCGCACTGCCCTGTGCCAAGGTGCCAGGGCTGCAAGCCATCCCTCGTCTGGTGGTCCAGGCTGTCTCAGACCAGTGTCCCGGCTCCTAGTGGTTGCAGTATGGAAGCGATACCGAGGGGTGGGTCTGACAGATCCCAAGCTCCTGTGCATGCGAGCAAAGAATTTGTAGATCCAGGGCCGGTGAGATGGCTCAGCGGCTTAAGCGCCTGCCCGGCAAGCGCAAGGGCCCGAGTTCGACTCCCGGAACCCACATACGAAAAAGGGGCCGGTGATATCACTCAGCGGCACGGGCACCTCCTGGTGCGCGAGGTCCTGAGGTCGACCCCCCGGTACCCACAAAAAAAAAAAAAAAAAAAAAGAATTTGTAGATCCAATGATGTAGGAAAAGCAGCTGCATTTACTGAACATCATGGAAAAATGTGCTTAGGACAGGTCCGTGCCAGCAGAAACAACACGGCACGAACAGAAAAGTGGTGCCGATGACAGGAAAAGCAAAAGGCACACAGCTAAATTAGGCTGTGGGCCGGGCATGGTGGGCACACCTGTGATCCCAGCACTTGGGAGGCTGAGGCAGGAGAACTGCTATGAGTTTGAGGCCAACCTGAGGTACACAGTGAGTTCAAAACCAGCCTGAACTACATAGTGAGACCCTGTCTAAAAACAAAAACAAAACCACCTCAGGCTCTGGGATTTCTCAGGAGGCCGGTGCCTGTTGGGTCTCTAAGCCTGAAAGGAGTGATTAACAGGGTGCTGAGTCATCCTAAGTCAGGGGCTTTCCATGAGCACTGTACTCCAGAGCTCTGATTAAGTTACAGGTAGCAGTGGAAGGAGGAGTGGCCCTGTCTTCAGCCCCGCTGTGCTGCCCGCACCTGAAGCACTCGCTCATCTTCAGGAACTTTTCTGAGACAGGGTCTTACTATGTAGCTCAGTCAGGCTGGCCTTGAACTCACTATGTAGCCCAGGGTGTGCTTGAACTCACAGCGATCCTCCTGCCTCAGCCTCCTGAGCGCTGAGATATAGGCATGTGCCACCACGCCGGGCGCAACTCTAATGTCTGTCACCTTGTAATGGCCCGAAGTGGAAGAGTAGTGAAACTAGAGATTCGGATTTGCTAAAAAGCAGTAAAGGACTTCCTGTAAATGAAAAGCTGGAAGTTCTCAAAAAAGAAAGGGAAACACAAACAAACCGCATGCTAAGGTTGCCAAGATCTAGGCAGCAGTGACGATTCTGACTGGGCGTGGGGGAGCACACCTGTGACCCAGCCCCAGAAAAGGCACACGGCCCTGCCCTGTGGCCTCAGGCTTGGCAGACTTTCTGTATTTCTTGTGATACTAGGGATTGAACCCCGGGTCTTCACACCAAGCTACGTTCCCAGCCCTTTTTATTTAGTTAGTTAAATTTCGTTATGGGGTCTTGCGAAGTCACTAGCTTGCCCAGGTGGGACTCTAAACTGGGATCTTCCTGCCTCAGCCTCCCAGAGATCACTTTGAACTTACTGCTGCTGGAGGAGGTAACTTGTTATGCTGAATTTACAGCTGGCGGCCCTGAGGGGGAGCTCATCCCAAAGCTCCTGGAGAAGAAAGAGCTGGACCGTGAACGCGGTGACCTGGTGGCAGCATCCAGGCACAGTCTCATGTGGTCGGTTCATGTCCTCACTGACTGGCACAGTGACCGCACCCTGACCATGTGCTACGCACGGGGACAGAAGCCGAGTCCTGACCGCGGGTTAGCAGTAAGGGGGGCCACTTTGAATCCACATTTACCATGAAATTCAAGGAAGAATAAATGGTGCCTGCTCTTGAGCTCTGTGTTTACGGCGTCCTACTCAGGCAGCTGGGACGAATGTTCCAGCGTCCCTTGAGGCGAGGGCTGTGGGCTGGCAGCAGGGGGTGCAAGGGTGGGTACAGCACACCAGCTGCTCAGCGTCAACCTTTAACCTGGGGCAGGTGCGCTTCTTCTGTTGGTGACCCCCGAAGTCCCCTTGGGAGGGCGGGGCCGGCCTGGGCTATGCAGGGAGACAGGCTCAAAGCCAAAAAAAAGAGGAGAAAAACAGGAAGAAAAGAAGCATCTAGAGGGCCGGGGAGATAGCTCAGCGGCACAGCGCCTGCCTGGCAAGTGCGAGGTCCCGAGTTCGATTCCCAGTGCCAAAAAAAAAAAAAGAAGCATCCAGAACCAAGGCGGTGCAAAGCGAGCACTTTGTGTTCACAAGGATATTGTGAGGGAGCTGGCAGGTGGGCGGGCCCTTGCCCGTGGCGCGGAACAAAGGTGACATCTAGTGGCAGCCTGAGTGCCTGCCGCTCCATCAGAGGACAGTTTCAGCCAAGTAAGGTGTATCCGCACTCTGCACTGTGACTCCTTGGCTCTAGATCTTTTTCTTTTTCCTTTTCCCCTTCCTCCCAACCTGCCACCCTAGCCCGTTTCCTCTCTTCTTTCTCTTTCTTCAGCACTGGGGATGGAACCCAGGGCCTTTGCACTGAGCTATGTCCCCAGCCCTTTTTATTTATTTAGAGACAGAGTCCAGCTAAGCCACTAAGCTGCACAGGCTGGGCTCAAACCTGAAATCCTGCCTCAGCCTCCCAAAGTGCCAGGGTCACAGGCGTGTGCCAGCATGCCTGGCTCAGCCCTGGAGCTTTCTCTGGGGCCCCAAGGTGGCTGTGTAGTCCACGCATCACTAGCACGGGCTCAGCCCCATGCTTTAGCATGCTCGAGCACATTTCTGTTCCCTGATCCTGCGTGAGGCATCACCGCACCGAAACCCACACACTGTGGCTTGCCAGGGTCTCCAGGTGAGGACACAGGTGTGCACCACGGTGCTGGCAGCAATGTGTCCCTTCCATGAGCATGCGGAGGACAGCTCTACAAACTGGTCACCTGAGCGCATTAGAGTTTGGTTTCCAAAACCTTTCACAGATGCAAGAGTAAAATCCTTAGGTTCTGCAAACACTCAACGCCTCAGATCTCTACTTCCCAGAGTCCCTCCTCACCCCACTGTCTCACTTTAGGTTCAGCCAAGAGGTGGGGAACTGTGTACGGTGCACACACCTATAATGCCAACACTCGGGAGGCTGAGGCAGGAGGATTGCTGTGAGTTCCAGGCCAGCCTGGGCTACATGGTGAGACCCTATCCCAAACAAACAGAAGTACTGGGGACCCTGCTTTCCTGCTGATGAGGCCTCTGTGTCCCCTGCTCCCTGAGATGCTGCTGGGATGTGGACCGAAAGCCAAGTCCAAGTCCATGACCATGTGCCCAGCATATGGGCGTCCCTGGGACTCACCATTAGGTGAGGTGGACACTCATGTCTTTACCTAACAGCTACTTACAGGGCGGTGTGTGTTCTCAACTTTGATTTATTATTTCTGCAAGGTTCACTCTGGGCCAGGCCACTGGTAGATGAGGGCCAGTTCCTACAGGTTACTGGGAACTGACAGAGACAAATATAATCATTATTAAAATTAAGTCATATAATTTAGGCTTAAATTATTTTTTAGAAAGTAATACATACTCCAAATTCATCCCATCCTACTTAGTTTGCTACATTTCCCACTTGGGGAGGGATGAATGCAGCATCCAGCATCACTTCCCAGTCCGGAGCTCAGTGACTTTGCACTGGCATCTTCACGTCCACAGTGGACGTTCTTAATTTAAGGGACTCAACAATGTGTCAGAGTTACTTGTCATTGGCAGTGAGGTGTCACTTGCAGAATGAATGGTTAGCAATCATGCAATGAATGGCAGTCTGATTCTGTGACACTACAGTTTGGTGAGTGACAGAAATTCACAGTGGGTTTTGCGAGGCACACCCAAGCCACACACATAATCATGATAGAGCACTGCTTTTCATAATTCGTGAAATTTTTAAATTTGCTTTTTGCAGTACTAGCGACTGAATCCGGGCCTCTTGAATACTAGGCAAGGACTCTACCACTGAGCTACATCTCCAACCTGTTTTAATTTTTAAAAACTTGTTTATTTGTTTTTTGGTTTTGACACAGAGTCTTGCTATGTAGCCCAGGGGGCCTCGAACTTGCGGGGATCCTCCTGCCTCGACCTCTGAAATAGCTGGGACTACAAGCATGCGCCACCACGTGGGGTTCATTCTTTCTGTCAGTACGATTTACTGTGACAATTTTGTACCTAGACACACGTATTTCTGTGGAGAGCTGGATGGTAAGCGCGCTAGGGCCTGAGCCAGGGGCTAGGGTGCAGCAGCCGACCTCGGCGATCACCCAGACCCGCCACTTGGCGGGAGGGGTCTAGAAGCCATCCCGACCCCTCCCCGGCGCAGCCGCCAGGGGGCGCGCGCGGGACGGGGAGGAGGAGCTCCGCGTTTTGACTCTTAGCGCAGCCCGTCGCTCGGAGCCGCGGCGGGAAAGTCCGACTGAGGCGTCTGACTTCGGGCGCCCGCCTGGGGCGGCCGGCCGTGATGGGGGAGGAGCAGGAGGCTGAGGAGCAGGAGCGATTCTCTTATCAGCAGGTACAGGATAAACGGGGTACCGCCTGGGCAAGGACGGCGTCGAGTTTCTGGGAGGGGAAGCGCTGCCCCCCAACGGTCTCACCAGATCTCCGGGTTCCACCGTGGTGCCGGCCGCCCTGAACGTCTGCGCATGCGCCGCCCTGGGTGCCGCGGGTGGTTCTGGGAGCCGGTTTCCCCGGCAACGCGGCTGGGACGAGTGGGGCTGCAGAATGTCTTCTAGTTTTGGGAGGAACCTTCGTTCTCCGGTCTCACAAGAGAAGGAGTGGGGTGGGTGGGATGTGGAGGCTAAAGACAAAATCTGAAATGAGAATATGGTGAAATACAGGAGACATGGTAGGATGTAGGGAGGCAGACTTTTTGGAGATGAGGAAGGGGGTCAAGGGGAGGGGAAGAAGGGACGGAAAGGGTATCGAAAACGATCAAGATAAGATACGTATGTACCAGTTTCCCGAAATTAATGTAATTATTGTATATCGCACACACCATTTTTAAAAAAGTGAATCCGGGTAGCGCACTTAGTGCCCTGCCATGCGAGGGGCGGTGGCTCTGAAATGCTGGTCCTAGGATCCTATAACTGCCTTCTCTAAAGTGGGACGGGGTGGGGGCGACAGGAGGACAGCGCTGCAGAGCCGGATTCAGACTCAGGCAGGCTGGCCCTAGAGCCCATGCTTAGACGTGGGCTGAAATCTGGGCTCCTCTATCTACTTAATGTAGTGACTCTGGTCTAAATGCCAGCCTTTTCTCCTTTGCAAAACCAGAACAACCAACTCTCAGCGTAGTGTCGAGTATTCCTTCGTTCCTTTAATCTGCAGTGAGATCACAGGTGGGAGAGTCATGAGATCGTCACTGTCTAGTGAAGAGATGGAAGGCGGGACCCCTGGTGACAGCTTCAAACAGGATTGACTAAAACGGAAGTGCCTAGGGCTGGGAGTTTCCTCCCTAGGAAGCCGTTGGATTTCAGCAACTGTCTGCCCCACCCTCTTTTATTTGGAGACGTTCAGAGCTGCAGAGAGTTTGCCAGGAGGACCCAGATGCCTGTCACCTCCATCAGCCACTTAGCATTTTGCTCTGCTGCACCTTCTGTCTGCCTCTCTCTCCTTTTAGCTTAGAGCTCGCAATATTCCCAAGTGGTCCCCTTCCCAGTAGACCTAACCTTAGCTTGCTAGAGCTCAGAGGAGTGCTTGTCACAGAAGCCCTGGCTTCAGTCCCCAGCAGAGAGGGGGAGGGCACAGGCCAGGGTAATGTGATAGTTTGTTCTGAATTAATTGAGAATTGGGGGTAGGTTGACGTTTCACTTTTTAATTTCCCACTAACAAGGGGATTCTCTTACATCCTCTCAATACATTATCACACTGAGGAGGTTTAATATTGATAAAATCCTATTATCAAATGTACGGTCCATATTCAAATGTCCCCATTTGTCCCAAAGATTTTTTTTTTTTTTTTCAGTGCTGAAATCGTTCCCCATGACCTCACACATGCTACACAGGCCATTCTCGGCACTCGGGGACAGCAGTGAACTAAAATGACAGGGCCCTGCCCTTGAGGGATTTAGAAACCAGTGATTTAGCCTCCAGGTGCAGCAGTGCCTGCAGCGGGGAAGAAAGCAGTTAGGAGCCTGTCATCCAGCCCTCAAGAGGCTGAGGCAAGAGGATCACTGCAAGTTCAAGGCCAGCCTGAACTACACAGTGAGACCCTGTCTTGAAAGAAAAGAAAGAAAGAAAGAAGAGAAGAAAAGAAAAGTGTTTAGCCTTAGCCCAGGGAGTGGGTAGGGGAGCAGAGGAGGGATGGAGGAAAGAAAACTTCCTGGAGCCAAGAGCATTTAGGGTTCGTGCCCTGTGCTCCCATCTGTACAGTACTTAAAAGAACCCTGGAGGTCTGTGGCTCCCAGGCCGATGGGTTTTGGTTCCTTCTCCCACAGGCTCCATTTACCGAGTCCCGGGATGTCTGAGGCAGAGGCAGGCAGAGCCCTGCTCATCTTCCTGTGCGTCCCGTCTGCCTGCCTCCAACCTGTAGGCGATGTCTCTGCCGAGCCCTGGCCCTGTGTTTCTGTGATTGCTCCTCATTTTGTACAGAGACACAGTACCCACCGAAGGGGCTCAGCAGCTTGTTGACCCTCCACTAGGTCTTTGCTCAGCTTGTTTTGAGGTTCTTCCGGCTTTCTTTCTGGTACTTACTTGCATGGGGAAGAGGGAAGTTTTTCAGCATCTAAAAAAGTTAGCTGGGTGTGGTGGCGCAGGCTGTAATCCCAGCACTCTGGGAGGCTGAGCAAGGATTGTAAATTTGAGTCCAGTCTGGGCAATTTAGTGACTCTGAGATCCTGTTTCTTTCTCTTTTTTTCCCTTTCCTTTTTCTTTCTTTTATTTTTGGTTTTTTGAGACGGGGTTTCACTATGTAGTTCAGGCTGGTCTTCAACTCACTATGTAGCCCAGGCTGGACTTGAACTTGCAGCAATCCTCCTGCCTCAGCCTCCTGAATGCTGGGATCACAGGCATGTGCCACCACACCCAGCTGACTCTGTCTCAAAATAATAAAAGGGCTGGGGATGTAGTTTGGTGCAAAGGCCCTGGAGTCTCTAGCACAAAATAAAGGATTACTCAGGGCTGGGGATGTAGCTTCTTGGTAGAGCGCTTGCCTGTCATTCGCTAGGCTCTGGATTTGCTCCCCAGAACTGCACAGAAAGAAAAAGGAAAGCGTGGCTGCTGGGGAACTGGGAGGACTGCTGAGGTGGGCTTACAAGTGCCCCAACCAGAGGAGGAGCCTTGCCTGGGCTTGTCCTACGCTTTAGACCTTTGTGCCGGGCCTCAGGCCAGGCCTGGGCCTGCCAGGGACTGCAGCAGAGGGACCGGATCCCTCTTTGGTTTTTTTTTTTTTTTTTTTTTTTTTGTGGGTACCGGGGGGACGACCTCAGGACCTCACGCGCCAACAGGCACCCGTGCCGCTGAGCGATATCACCGGCCCCTTTTTTCGTATGTGGGTTCCGGGAGTCGAACTCGGGCCTTCACGCTTGCAAGGCAGGCGCTTAAGCCGCTGAGCCATCTCACCGGCCCCCCTCTTTGTTTTTTGATAGAGATGCATCAGAGTCCCTGTGGCCTGGAACTCTCCATCCTCCTGCCTCAGCCTCAGTACTGGGATTGCAGGCGTGGGCCACCAGGCCTGGTCCTTCTGTGTTGAGCCCCATCTGATGTGTCATTGTGTCCTGCAGAGGACAGGATGAGGAAGGAGGTCAGGCTGCTGCTTGAGCACCTCTGACTTTGCCCTGCCGACTGCCTTGTGAGTCCTCCTCTTTCCAGGGCTGGTCACAGGCAGGGGCTGGACAGTGACGTGCCCGCTCACCCTCCAGAGCTCCCTGTGACTTGATCAGTGTACCTGAAGGCTCCCCAGCCTCCAGGGCAGGCTGCAGCACGTGGGCTCAGTCTCAGTCTCACCCTGAAGTATTGTGATCTCTGCAGAGGCTCAAGGCAGCGGTGCACTACACAGTCGGTCGTCTGTGCCAGGAAGTCGCGGCGGACAAAGAGATGCAGTTCAGCAAGCAAACCATTGCTGCAATTTCAGAGATGACCTTCCGGCAGTGCGGTATGAAGCCGGGCTTTCACTGTGTCTCTAAGCCCCAGAGGTCCATTTGCCTCTGGATAAGTGTGCGGCGGAGCTGTCATGTGTCACGATCTTCATGAGATACTTCTTTTCTTTTTTGTTTTTTGAGACATTGTCTTGCTGTATAGTTCAGGTTTGCCTTGAACTATGTAGCCCAGACTGGCCTCGAACTCCTGGTGATCCTTCTGCCTCAGCCTCCCACGTGCTGGGATCACAGGTGTGCACTACCATGCCCAGCTAATACTACTTTTCTTGGCTCTAAGATTTGGATTTTGGTTTGATTTTTTTGAGACAGGGTCTTACTGTGCAGTTCAGCCTGGGCTTGAACTTGTAGCCATCCTCCTGTCTCAGCCTTCCCAGGGCTGGGACTATAGGTGTACACCATCATGCCCGCCAAGATTTGGATATTTATGGGAAGAACTATTAGGGGTTTTTTCTATTACACCAACACTGAGACATTAACATGTATTTTATTGTGTATTGTATATTAAATTGCCCTGGTGGCTGGACATTTCATGTAATTTTGTATTTCAATGCATCGCAACATTTTTATATCACCCACAGTGTATTTGGTGAATCCCTGGCATTGCTACTTGCTTACTTTGGAGGAAATTACTGTCCTCACAAGCCTAACCTGCATCAGAATTTACAGTGAAAGGCTAGGTTCTGGAAACCAAGGCATAGTCACAATAGTGGAAGGCTTGCCCTGAGGAGCAGAGAGGCTGGAAGGGCAAGGGAGTTGCGGTGATTAACAGAGCTCAGGCTCTTAGCAGCTGATGGGGCTACCTGAAGAGCCTCTGCTGACCTTTGGAAGGGTTAGTGAGGTGTGCCGCACACCTGTAATCCTAGCACTCTGGGAGGCTGAGGCAGGAGGATCACAAGTTCAAGTCCAGTCTGCGCGACTTAGTTCAGGACCTTGTCTCAGAATAAAAAAGGGTTGGGATATTGATAGCTCAGTGCAAAGGCCTGTGTTCACTCTCCAGAACTGAAATTTAAAAGTTCGTTGTCTTTGCCACGGTGCCGACTGCACAAATCAGGGTTTCACTTTTCCTCCGTTTGAAGTGAGACTGAAGTAAGGGTGGCTGAAGCATATCTCTTTTCTCTCTTTCAGAAAATTTTGCCAGAGACCTTGAAATGTTTGCCAGGTGGGTAGCGCCCTTAGCCTCTCTCTGGCAGCACTGCTTCAGCAGCATGAGGCTCTCACTGGGGGGTCTGTCACCGCTCATCCGTCCTCATGACTCCCGGGCTGCACCATCTGCTCTCATGGCGTCCATTCAGAGCTGGCTTGGCGGTGTTTGACGCTCCCCGCGGATTTCCTTAAAGAGCCCAAGTGACTGGGTGCGGGTGGAAAGGGGCTGAGTGGCAGCTCATTGCAGGGTGTGCCGCATGATGGCTTGCAGGTGTGGGGACAATGACTGGGCGGCTTCCTGCGCCAAGCCTGGGACTTTTGCTCAGTGGGTGCCGCTTTAGCTTTTACAGGTGATTTATACTTAGCTCGCCAATTAGCACCTCAGGTAATTGAGGACAGTCGCATCGGATTGCTTTCCTGCAGCAGCTGGAAAGCCTGCCTGCACGGCTACGCTTTCTGATGCGCTCGCTTCTGATTGGCACCAGCCCCGCCCGCACCTTACTTTTCACCTTGCCTGTGAGCTCTTTGTTTCTCCCGTGAATGTTGTGAATGAATTAAGGCTGCTGGTTCTTGGAGGGTAGGCTCTGAATCTTCCCTCATCCTTCATCCATCAGTGCCTAAAATCCCCTGCACATGGTCAGAGGGAGAGGTGGGTGTTAGCGGGACCCTGCGTTAATTCAGCCTGGGCTCCCTGGAAGGACTAGGATCACCTTTACTTCCCATTCTTGTTAGCTGTTAAGAAAGACAATGGAACATTTAAAACACTTCTGTAAAAAATTCTAGGGACAAAAATGGAATAGGGGGGCCGGTGAGATGGCTCAGCGGCGTAAGTGCCTGCCTTGCAAGCGCGAGGGCCCGAGTTCGACTCCTGGATCCCACATACGAAAAAGGGGCCGGTGATATCGCTCAGTGGCACGGGTGCCTGTTGGCGCACAAGGTCCTGAGGTCGACCCCCCGGTACCCACAAAAAAAAAAAAAAAAAAAAAAATGGAATAGGGGCTGGGGTGTAGCTCAGTAGCAGAAACTCATGTTTAACATGTTGGAAACCCCAGCTTTGATCCAGCACTAGGAAAAGAAAAGGAAAGAAATTAGAAATGTTTAGCAGATCTTGTGTGCTTTTATGCTTCCATAAAGGGCTCATCTTCTTTTGCTGGGTACTTAGGGGAGCGGGTTGTGGGAGTTGAAGTGGAAGCTCCAGAGGACAGGACAGCACCTTTTAAAAGGGTTTCCGAGCCGGTGTCGTGGTGCACACCTGTACTCGCAGCGTTTGGCAGGCTGAGGCAGGAGGCTCGCCATGAGTTCAAGGCCAGCCTAGGCTACATAGTGAGTTCAGGGCCAGCCTGAACTGCACAAAGAGACCCCATCTCAAAAGAAAAGGTAAGGTCACTGTGTAAAAGGTATCCCTATGCCTTTGACGTACTGCTTTTCCTGTACTTTGAGAAATAGGTAAACAGAGCAGCTTGATTGTGTGACTGAGCCGGGGTCACACTGCCCACGGGCACTTAGTACTCTTCACCCCATAGCCTGTGGCCTGGGACTTGGGTTGCTATGGTATTGTGTCACCTTCTGTCTCTGCCCTGGTTCCTGTAGCTTGCTAGTTATAAGCTTTCTTTTTCTTCTTTTTTCGTTTTGTTTTGTTTTGGGGTGTATGCGTGTGTGTTACTGGGGATTGAACCCAGGGCCTTCACATTAAGCTACATCCCATTTATTTATCTCTTTATAGACAGGGTTTCACTATGTAGTTCAGGCTGGTCTTGAACTCACTAAGTAGCCTACACTGGCCTTGAACTCGCAGCAATCCTCCTGCCTCAGCCTCCCAAGTGCTGGGATTACAGGTATTCACTACCACACCCAGCTATTTTTTATTTTTGAGACAGGGTCTTCCTAAATCCCTAAACTGCCCAGGCTGGGCTCCAATTTGTGATCCTCTGTCAGCCTCCCAGAGTGCTGGGATGGGCATCTCCACAACCAATTTTTTTTTTTCTTTTTTTGGTACTGGGGATTGAACTCAGGGCCTTGTGCCTGCTAGGCAAGCACTCTACCACTGAGCTGTATCCCCAGCCCTCCACACCCAATTTAGAAGTTCTCTTAAAATGGACATAATTTCATGACAAACAGATATTGTATGGTCAGTCTGATGAAATGACATGTGGTATCTGTACATTTAGCAGGATGTGAAGAATTAAGGTGGCCAAACGAGGGACTGTAATGTCTGTGTGGTTTTTTTTTCCCTTTATGTGGGTACCGGGAGTCAAACTCAGGACCTCGCGCTTGCCAGGCAGGCGCTTATGCTGCTGAGCTATCTTACCTGCCCTGTCTGTGTGGTTTTATCTTTAACTCAGCAGCTATTTTATGAGGACTAATACATGCTGAACGATTTGCTAGTTACTAAAGATACAAAGATTCCTCCTTATTCCTGCTTAGAGTTCTTACTTATTTTAGGTAGAAGTTAATAATGGCATGGTGGCACACAGCTGTAATCCTAGCACTTGTGAGGCTGAGGCAGGAGGATTGATGCGAGTTTGAGGCCAGTCTGGGCTACCTAGTGAGTTAGTAGTCCAGACCAGCCTGGACTACAAAGCAAGACCCTAAAAAAACAAAACAAAACAAAAAGGAATGGCAAGAAAGAATGTAGGGCCAGTGAGATAGCTCAGCGGCATAAGCACCTGCCTGGTAAGCACGAGGTCCTGAGTTCGACTCCCAGTACCCACATACCAAAAAAGGGCCGGTGATATCGCTCAGCAGCATGGGTGCCTGCTGGCGTGTAAGGTCCTGAGTTTGACCCCCGGTACCCACAAAAAAAAAAAGAATGTAATTAGAGCAATATATTATTGAATAGAGCTTATTATCTCAAATTACCTTTCATAGCAAGGATAAGAGGCTTGGCATGAGGATTTGTGTCCAAGTTGTAAGCAAGAAGCAGACTCTAGTTAATTTGTCTTTGTTTTTTTTTTGTTTTGGTTTTTTTTGAGACAGGTTCTCCCTATGCAGTTCAGGCTGGCCTTGAACTCGCTGCGATCCTCCTGCCTCAGCGTGTGGGCCTTGCTATAAGTAACCCATGTGTCATGGAAATTCTTTTTTTGGGGGGGGTACCAGGAATCGAACTCAGGACCCCATGCTTGCCAGGCAGGCGCTGCTCCACTGAGCTAAATCCCTGGCCATGGAAATTCTTTGTTCCTCTACTTAATGTCTATGTAAGCAAAGGTGACCTTTGTGTTTTAGGACTTACTTTCTTTACACTTATTTGTATGCCGACCTTCTCCCTGCCTGTTCTGCACCATTCCCTATGACCACGCAGGTCACCCTGGAAGGGTTTTAACTCCTTAGACTTCTGAGTCCTGTGGCACCTGGGCCCTCAGGCAAGGGGGATGGATGGGCTCTGTTTTCTCTGGGCCCCTTCAGTATTTAATTGCTAAAGAGCCATAACTTTACACTCCTGTCTCACTGTTGCTTAATGACCTTAATCTCAAAAATTGGTCTACTTAATGATCCTTGTGAGTTTGAAGTCTGACCATGAACTTCTCTATTTCATCAAAACTTTACGTAATAGCAAACATTTTAGGGCCAGGGGTATAGCTCAGCGGCACAGCGCCTGCCTGGCAAATGCAAGGTCCTGAGTTCAATTCCTAGTACCAAAAAAAAAAAAAAGCAAACATTTTTGGTGACTTGTTTCTGCCCTTTCTCAGACACGCGAAAAGAAGCACGATTAACACCGAAGATGTGAAGCTCTTAGCCAGGCGGAGTAATTCACTGGTGAGAGACGCCCCACCACGCTCCCCTTCCCATCAGAATATGTTATTCCCAATTAATCACCTGGCCGGGAAGTCATTCCCCGGGGCACCTTGCATTAAAAACTCGAGGTGGCTGAACCATTCAGACCTGCCCATAATTTATAGTCTTTCTTTCATTATGATGGATCTTGCAAAGCCAATTTGAAATAGTCTCATCAGCATTCTGGATTTCATAACTTGCCTGTTTCATAATATCTCAAGGCTTGAGTCCCAGTTCCATTCCCGAGGCAATGTCACTCACGGGCCAGGCTCATCTGCAATGCTTCCTCCTGGGCTCGGGACAGAGCCAGGCGTGAGAGGGTAGCTGCAGGCTGGGTGTGCAGAACAGCACATTTCCCATCTTTTCAAGTTTAGAGATTATTTTGACCAAACCCCCATTTTCCAGAAGCAGACACTTGGCACCCAGAGGGACCATGATCATCCCAGTTTAGTGGTAGTGCTGATAACAGGACAGTATCCTGATGAGTCTAAAGCCAGCAGTGAGGACACTGATGGCCCTCCCTATAATGTGGTCTCCACCAAGCCGGGGTCTTCTGTTTGTTTTTTCCTGGCACTGGGGACTGAGCCCAGGCCTTCGTACTGAGTGACACCCCTGGCTTTTTTAGTTTTTGAGACAGCGCCTTGTTAGATTGCTAACTTGCCCTGGCTGGGCCTGAATTTGCGATCATCCTGCCTCAGCCTCCCAGCTGTGGATAACAGGCCTTCACCACCACACCTGGCTCAAATTTCACATTTTTAAGTCTTTTGATTATTCAAGGCACTATTACACTGAAGTGGTTGGAAGCTTTGTGGATAGTGAGGTCGTTTTTATAGTTGATTCCTTTGTCCAGAAGATATTTCAAAGCTGCATCTAACTCAGAACTGTAATCCAGGCTTTTCCACCCAAATTCCTTAGGTGGGAGTGGTTGGGGAGGGGGTAGTTAGTATTCCAGGGATATAAAATGGTTTAGGACTTTACTAGATAGTGTTGTTTGTTGTAGCTGAAATACATCACAGAGAAAAATGAAGAGCTCGCTCAGCTGAACCAAGAGCGAAAGGTAAAGAAGAAGAAGAAGCCGGAGGATGGAAACCAAAATTGCAGGGAGCCAGCAGAGGCTGAAGGAGGGGAGAGTGAGAGTTAGGGTCTCGCGTGGGGAAGGCCCCTCTGGCAGGGAGAGCCGCCAAGGAATGCCTGTTCGGGAAGGAAAGAGGCCAGATGGCTTCTGTGCTGTGTTCTCTAAGCCTGAGCGTCAAGCGCCAGCTTCCAGGACACGGGACTTCAGCGAGGCACCCTGAGTTGCACCCAAGCACCCGGAAAGGCGCATTCCTCAGGTTACAGGACAGCCAGTAGCTGAACTAGGTTGGCAAGTGGCCGTGACAGACATTTTCAAGCAAAAATCCTAGTTATTTCTTCATTGTTTGAGATAATTTTCCAGGCTAAGTGATGACCTCTCAAAGATGAATAAAGCTGTTTTGTTTAGCTCTCTGTCACCTATGTTGTTTTTCAACCCATGTCGCCTATGATCACCAGGTGACACAGTGATGTTGGGAATGGTGCTTCTCATTTTTTTTTTCGGTACTGGGAATCAAACTTAGGACCTGGGGCTTGCCAGGCAGGCGCTGTGCTGCTGAGCTATATCCCTGGCCTGCTTTTCACTTTTTTTTTTTTGTGGGTACTGGGGGTTGACCTCAGGACCTCGCACGCCAGCAGGCGCCCATGCCGCTGAGCGATATCACTGGCCCTTTTTTCCATATGTGGTTCTGGGAGTTGAACTCAGGACCTCGCGCTTGCCAGGCAGGCGCTTATACCACTGAGCTGCCTCACCGACCCCCCTGCTTTTCACTTCTTTTTTTTTTTTTTTTTTTGGGTACTGGAGTTTGAACTCAGGACCTTGCGCGTCAGCAGGTGTCCGTGCCGCTGAGCGATATCACCGGCCCTTTTCTTGTATGTGGGTACCGGGAATCGAACTCAGGACCTCGCGCTTGCCAGGCAGGCGCTTATGCCACTGAGTTACCACACCAGCCCTGCTTTTCACTTTTTAAAGGTGATTTCCTTTAGAAACATGGTTCAGGTGACTTTTCCCTGGCAATTTTGTTATTAGGCTATGGTTCTACAGGACAGAAGTTTTGCTTGGGAGGAAAATCTGGGACTGACTGCCCCCAACCCTTCAAGGAGTCATCCTGTTTCCTTTGTGAGCAGTAATTTTCCCAAGGCCCTGGTTCTCCTGTCCCTGTCTCCAGGTTTTGGAGCGCTCCAGGGCCTCTCCTTGGTGGGACAGTGGCGGTAAAGAAATGGGACTGGCATTTACAGAGCCACTGTGGTCCATATAATTCCTCGTTGGATCTTCACAACTTTATCCCCATTTTCCTGATTAGGAAACTGAGGCTTGGCAAGTTAACCATGGCCCAAGAGCACAGGTTCCTGATCAGTGCAGAAGGCCTCCACATTCAGGGGTGTGGGCTCCAGGGTGGGCAAGAAAGGGCATCATTTGGGGTAGAATTTGTACCATCCCCGCCCCAATGTGGTCAGCGGTAGACATCCTAAGTCTGACTCCCAGGGGGAGGTGCCTGGGCATGGTCAAAGTCAAGCAGTGACCTCAAGCTTGATGATTTCGGGATCTGCAAGTAACTAATCCCTTGATCCCATATGTTAATGGTTACATCTGTGTGTCATATCAGGGAGAGGAAAATGAATCATAGGGCCTTCCACGAGCCAGATGTGGTGGCGCATGTGTGTAATCCTAGCACTTTGGGAGGCTGAGGTAGGAGGACTTAAAGTTCAAGCCCAGCGTGGGCAAAGGCCCTGGGTTAATCTCCATACCGCTAAAACAACAAAACACTTTTAAAGCCTTCCATCCTCCTACATTCAGCTAGAGGTGGTACGTAGTCACTTCACTCCGATGCCACTCTAAACTCCTGGTCGGGGAGAAGGAGTGGGCACTGTGGGCCTCCCAGAGGCTGAAAGAGCTCGGTTTGTATCTTGCTTTAGCAGCTCTAGGAGCCATGTGGCTCTGAAACTGTTATTTTATGAGTGAATCGGCGTTTAAAATAGTACCTCATGGGCCGGGATATAGCTCAGCGGCACAGCGCCTGCCTGGTAAGTGTGAGGTCGTGAGTTCGATTCCCAGTACCAAAAAAAAAAAAATGGTACCTCGCGACGGGATCTTATGTGACAGTGAAAGGCAGTGCATGGGACCAGCAGCTCTGGAACGTGGAGGGTCCATGACGGACATAGCGAGCCCGCCAGGGTCCTGTCTGATGTGAGGGCTGAGGGCCCTCCGGGGGGCGGGGCACTTGGATGCCGTGTTTCCTGGAGATGAGAGCGCTGACTTGACTTCTGGGGATCTTAGGGTGTGCCGGGTGTTTCTGGTTTAGACCAGTGTCTTACAGCCTGCTTTTCAGGCTTCTAACGCATTGCGGGTTACACTTTGTAGGTTCTAGCTGGCCCCACGCCCCATGTTCCATATGCATTCCAGTTAGGTTTAGCTGGCCCTGGACCATCCAAGATGATTCCGTCTCTGGTAACGGCAGAGAGGACGCCGAGCGGTCACTTCTCCGTGGACTTGCTCCTGGAAGCTCATCTGAAGTTTAACTAGACCTACAGAGGATTAACCGTGTAAAGAGGCAGATGTCTGAGCCGGGCACGGTAGTGCATACTTGTAACTGGGCTACACAGTGAGTTCAAGGCCAGCCTGAAGTACATAGCAAGACGCTGTCTCAAAAAACAAAAACAAAAGCCAGGATTGTAGTCTCCAAATCCCAAGCACCTTGTTGAAAGAGCCAGTAATAAGCTATCGTGAAACGTTCCCGGTCCCTGGTTGCCTGCCTGCAGCACTGAGCCCTTCTTGGCATGGTCTTATCCACTGGAATGTCCTCTTTTATTTGTCCTGCCCCTTAGGCTGTAGAGCTCTGTTGGGGGCAGATGGCCTGGGGCCTTTGTGGTATGAGTTCTGTGGACCTGCCTGGCAAGCAGAATGTTTAATGGGTCCATTGGATAAAATCTGCAAAATCTGCTGGGTGTGGTAGTGCATGCTTATGATCCCACCTATGTGGGAGGCTGAGGCAGGAGGATCATGAGTCCAAGGCCAGCCTGGGCAATCTAGTGAGACCTTGTTTGGAAGTAAAATAAAATGAAATGGGGCTGAACCCAGTGCAGGGACCTGGGCTTAATCCTGGGTACTGCAAATAATAATGAATAATAGTAATAACAACTTGCAAAACAAACTAAGGACACAGGAAGCTGGCTGAGCTGTCATGAATTTCTCATCGACAAGAACACCTCAAAATTTTAATGTTATTTGTGGGAACATTCAGTGTATTTTGTTGTTGCTATTTGAGACAGGGTCTCACTATGTAGTTCAAGCTGGCCTCTAACTTCTGGCAATCCTCCTGCCTCAGGCTCCTGAGTGTCCAGCAAGCATGCAGTATAAAAGCCACAGGTCATGGCCATTAGGCCATGTTAGAATTTCCTACAACCTTAGCGGGCATGGTGGCACACACCTATATTCCCAGCACTTGGGAGGCTGAGGCAGGAGGATCGCCACAAGTTTGAGGCCAGCCTGGACTATGTAGTGAGACCTTGTCTCAAAAAACAGAACAAAACAAAAAGAGGTACTGGTCTCCGCACCTCTGGCTGCTCTGGCTGCTCCAGCTCAGCTCCTCTGGGTCTGATAGAGAGGGAAGGGCTCTCAGCTCCCCCCCACGCCTGCTGTGGCGACTGCACCTTGGGCGCTTTCCAGTTTGAGGCCTGTCCCGGGGGACAGCCTGTCTGACCTGCTAGGCCAGGGACACGATTGCTTGGGGTGACCTTGCCCACAATTGGGTGAAGCCAGTAGCGCTGTCATTGAGTCCCTCTGGACCTACATTGCTGCAAGTTTCTCTGGCTCCTGGCAGGTTCAGTCACCTTTTTATGGTGCTGGGGATCAAACCAGGGCCTCAGGCATGCTAAGCACGAACTCCACTCAGCTCCACCCCGGCACCGCAGTCATATGGGCAAAATTATATACGGGCAGAATTTCACATCTTCAGCTCCTCCAAGGCTAATTTTATATTCTGTTAAATCACTTGGTTTTGTTCTCATGGCTTCCTGCTTGTTGTAGGCATAATTACGAGGAAGTCGAACTTCCTCCAAAGCAAGCGCACATGCATTCCAAAATAAGAGCAAATTTGCTTTAAATTCAGGAGAAGACCTGAGGCTTTTAGTAAGGGGGCACAGTGCAGCCCCAGAATGCTTCTGTGGGCGCTCATCGCTCGGGCACCTGCGTCATCACTGGAGTGTGAGGAAAGGGCTCCAGGTTCTCCGATGTGGAGAGCAACGGCCTGCACTGGAGCTTAACAGACCCGGCCTCCAGAGAGCCTGCATCCTCCAAGCACCGGTGCCAGGGCTGCCCATGATGGGTGGCAGCCGAGCCCGAGGGACGCGGCCCTGGGCCTGTGGGACCCTGCTGCTGCTGCTCTGGGGGGCCATGGCCACTGCCCTCGCCCTGGAAGGCAGCCCCGCCAGCCAGGACAGCGTGGTGAGTATGGTCTCCTCCCGGCCACCTTCTAGCCTGCTCTCCGCGTGTCTCTGCCCTTGGCATGTGGGCATCCTGTGGATTCCCAGCACCTGCACAGCCAGGTGTGAGCATGTGTGTGCGCGCATGCACACAGCCATGTGCTGCAGATCATGACGAGACAGAACGCAGTGCTGAAGCATGACACTGCGAGATCCTGTCCGCACCGTTCTCGGCTCCTTTCCTCGCCTCAACCCCGTTTGTTAGCGACCCCTGCAGTTCCCGGTGCCTCTCACAGCTGTGTCTGTGAGGCGCTAAGAGATTGCTCCAGGCTGTGCTTTCGGAGTGGCTCCTGCTCAGACCAGCCACAAGGACTTCGGGGCCTTAATTTATCTTCCCAGCCATGTTCTGTCTGGCTCGGATGAACTGACATCGTTACATTTTCCATGGTGAGAATTCGTAACTTTGGAAGGTGATTTATTTTTCTTTTTTCTTTTCCGTTTTGAAAAAGTTCCAAGAAAGAGTACATAAAGTTGACCATTAAAAATGGATTTTTCTCTGAAATTACCAGATGAGTTTCAGACAGGCCGTTTGTCATCAGAAGCTTCCCCAGGAAAAGACTGGAATTTAGCATCTGTTTGGTCTGTGTCGGAGAGCAATTCGGGGCCCAGGAGTGTGTCCAGGAGGGAACAAAGCCAAGGCAGCCCAGCTTCTCGGGCTTCCTATTGCCAGTCACCTGGCAGGAGACAGATAGCTGTCCTGACCCCTCGTAATGAAGGACCTCGGTAAAGACCATGGGGAAGAACCAGCTGGGGTTTTTTTCCTGGACTGAAATGATCAAATTTTTCTTTTCTCTAATTAGAGCAGTTTCTTTAAGGTTTTCTCTTGACTTTTTCATCCTTTGAATGGAAATGTCACTCATTGCTGAGGAAGCTTTTTCTTTCTTTTTTTTTTTTTTAAGTAAGAGATTGCAAATCTTTTCATGGAGGCAGAGCCAGGCTGTTGACTTGTCTTTCCTTTGTCATCTGCTTCTCTTTAAAAGCATATGCAGGAGGTGGCAGAAATAAAGAAAAACAGCCTCCTGACTTTCCTTGCGAGGTGGCACGAGTGGACCTCCCACTCCAGCACTGGGGACCTCGTTGGGGACACCGGAGAGGTGGCCAAGGAACGGGAAGGCGTGTCCCTTCAACAGTCCCCTCGGCGAGACAAAACACGCTGTAAAAACTTCTTTTGGAAGACCTTCTCCTCCTGCAAATAGACTCCCCACGATCTTGCCTTGAAGAGCAATGTGGACCCTAATAAAGTGAATTCAACAGCACCATCTTTCTCCTTGCGTGTCACTTGCAAAGTATTTTTATTTAAATTTCAATAATGGCCTGGCATGGTGGCCCTGAACTGCATAGTGAGACCCTGTCTCACAAAACAAAACAAAAAACTACATAAATTTCAGTAATGTCCAACGCTAGCAGTATTTAGAACTGGGTAACTGGGAACCTAAAGAGAGCACTTTTAATAAAGATTTTGGAGGTTCTTCCTTGGGCATGGTGGCACATGCTTGTGATCCTAAATGCTCAGGAGGCTGAGGCAATTTAGGATCACAAATTCAAGGCCAGCCTGGGCAACATAGCAAGACTTTGTCTCAAGAAATAAAAAAAGTGGGCTGGGTGTGATGCATGCTTGTAATCCCAGTAGTAGGGAGGCCGAGGCAGAGTCGCTATGAGTTCGAGGATAGCCTGGGCTACATAGTTTAAGACCAGCCTGAACTACAGAGTGAGACCCTGTCTCAAAAAACAGACCTTTTTTTTTTTTTTTTTTTTTGTGGGTACTGGTGGTCAAACTCAGGACCTCGCACACCAGTAGGTGCCCGTGCTGCTGATATCACCGGCCTCTTTTCGTATGTGGGTACCGGGAGTCGAACTCAGGACCTCGCGCTTGCCAGCTATCTCACCGGCCCCAAACGGGGATGAAGCTCAGTACAAAGGCCCTGGGTTCATCTCCAGTAACACACACACACACACACACACACACACACACACACACACACACACACACACACGAGTTCCCAGGTCTCCAGTAACACACACACACACACACACACACAGTTCCCAGGAGCCTCTGCAGTGTTGACAGGAAGTGTCTAATGTCCACAAGTAGCAGAGCCCTTACCCAGCATGCATGAGGCCCTGGGTTTAATTCCCAGCACCGAAAACTTTACAAGCACATTTTTTACATTGTGCTCCAAGAGCAAAATAATTACTCCTTGTGTTTTAACTAAAATTAATTTTAAAACAATTGTTATGCTATTAAAGAGAAGTCACGCTGACATGCTTATAAAAGTTATATTCAAACTTGCTATTATGTTCCAGTTTTAATTAGTAACAATATTAATTCGTTCCAATTTTTTTTTGCAGATTATAGCTTCAGTTTTGCTTTGATGTCTACTTTTAAAAGTATTGATTTCAAACCAGACACCCCAGCAACACTGCTGCCCAGGCTGTAGCCTGCTTACATCAAGTTTTTTTTTTGCGGGGGGCGGGTGGTTTGAGACAGGGTCATGCTTTTGTAGTTCATACTGGCTTGCACTGTGTTCAGGCTGGCCTTGAACTTGTGATCCTCCTGCCTCAGCCTCTCAGCCTCAGCCTCTCAAGTGCTGGGACTACCAGCGTGTGCCACCACACCTGGCTTGAGTCAACTTCTAAGATAAGAACCCCCAAGGTCTCATATTGGGACTTTGTTAGTGACAAATGGGTATACATTTTGTGTATAATTGTCCTACTAGCTTCCTCACTCCTCAGTTGTTTCCAGTAGATAATGGTTAGATGAAGCCAGGCACAGCAGCTGTATATCTGACCACTCTGGGAGGCTGAGGCAAGAGGATCCCAAATTTGAGCCCAGCCTATGCAATTTAGTGACTTATATCATGAAGTCCATTTCTCAAAATAAAAAAATAAAATTTAAAAAGGGCTGGAGATGTAGTTTAGTACAAAGGCTCTAGTTCAGTCCCAAGTACTGAAAAAAAAAAAAAGTAGCTGGGCATGGTGGTGCATGCCTATAATCCCAGCACTCTGAGAGGCTGAGGGCTGAGGCAGGAGGGTCTCAAATTTGAGCCCAGCCTGGGCAGTTTAGCAATTTAACAATTTGGGACTCTGCCCAAAATAAAAAAGGGCTGAGGATATAGTTTATTACAAAGATCCTGGGTTTGGTCCATAGTACTGAAAAAAAAAGTTTGAATGAGGGAGAATTTCATTTTCCTTTTTGTTTTTTTGAGGTCGAAGTCACCCAGACTAGCCTCACACTCAAGATATTCCTGCCTCAGCCTGCTGAGAGCTGGGGTTTGGATCGTAGGTGTGCACCACTGCACCTGGCAGTGAGCATTTCACTTCCTGTGATGTTATACAGAGCAGCCTCAGTGGTGGAATTCAAAACTTACCACATTTTAATTCTTCCCCATAGCACTGAAATCCTAGCTTGATTACATAGATTGTTCTGGACTTTTTGAGTCACAGACACTAAAGGAAACATCCAGTGTGGAGTTTTTAGATGCTGAGCTGTATTTTAAAGTCTGTAAGGTAGCCTACTCAAGAGGGGCCATGGCAATGGGTGGAAGGACCACTGCAACAGGGTCTTGGGGTGGGGGACAGAGATTGGGTTCAACACCCTAGAATCAAGATGCTAAATGCTGGGCCGGTGAGATGGCTCAGCGGTGTAAGCGCCTGCCTGGCAAGCGCGAGGTCCTGAGTTCGACTCCCAGAACCCACATACGAAAAAGGGGCCGGTGATATCGCTCAGCGGCACGGGCGCCTGCTAGCACGCGAGGCCCTGAGGTCGACCCCTGGTACCCACAAAAAAAAAAAAAAAAAAAAAAAAGATGCTGAATAATTTTAAAGTTTAGAAGCTGGATGTGGTGGTGCACGCCTGTAATCCCAGCACTAGGGAGGCTGAGGCAGGAGGATTGCTGTGAGTTAGAGGCCAGCCTGGACTACATAGCGAGACCATGTCTCAAAAAAACAAAAACAGGGCTGGGGATATAGCTTGGTGGCACAGCGCCTGCCTGGTAAGCACAAGGTCCTGAGTTCAACTCCCGGACCAAAAAAAACACAAAAAAACAATTTTTCTGTGCGTGTAGAAGAAAAGCTTGTTTTTCAGTTTTGATTGGGGTCCTCCATTCATAGTCCTTAAAGTTGAGGATTTTATGTTTTAACTAAGTAGTACCTGGGGATAACGAGGCTCTGCCAATGATACCATCAGGAAATCCATCAAGTGCAAACTACCTGAGTTCAGGGAATGTAATTTTTTTTTTTTTTTTTTTTTTTTTGGTTTTAGTTAGTCTGGCCTTGAACTGACTGTACAGGCCAGGCTGACCTCCAACTTGTGGTGATACTCCTGCCTCAGTCTCCTGAGTGTTGAGATTACAGACATGCACCACTCCCAGCCAGGGGTTCCATTTTTAACAAATCCAAAAAGAAAAAGGATCTAAATATTAAAGTTTTTTTTTTTTTTTAGTTGGATTTTGCCCAGAAAGGAAGAGGCAAAGGCTAGCTGAACAACTCACTGTTTCTAACTCCTCAGCCAGATAATAAAAGCAGTCATGTAGCTGGGCATGTTGGCACACGCCTGTCATCCCAGCACTGTGGCAGGCTGAGGCAGGAGGTTTGCAAGCCCAGCCTGGGCAATTTAGAAACTTCTCGAGATCCTGTCTTAAAAAACAGGGCCGGTGAGATGGCTCAGTGGTGTAAGCGCCTACCTGGCAAGCGCGAGGGCCCGAGTTCGACTCCCGGAACCCACATATGAAAAAAGGGCCGGTGATATCGCTCAGCGGCATGGGCGCCTGCTGGTGCGCGAGGTCCTGAGGTCAACCCCCGGTACCCACAAAAAAAATAAATAAATAAATAAAAAATAAAAATAAAAAATAGCTGGGCATGGTGGTGCACGGAGGAGGAGGATTACTGTGAGTTAGAGGCCAGCCTGGGATACATACTGAGTTCAAGGCCAGCCTGGATTATATGGCAAGACCCTGTCTCAAAAAATCAAAAAAATTAACACCCTCTGCAAAAAAAAAAAAAAAAAAAAACCACCTGAAAAAGGGCTGGGGATGTAGCTTAGTACAAAGGCCCGGGTTCTATTCCAGCACTGTGAGGGAAAAAAGTTTGTCTTATTAAAATAATCACATGCTGATGAAAAGCTTGACGTTTTTGGTGACAGTTCCTGCAACACAGTTTGAGAAACCCCAAAGGAGACCCAGTGTGTGTGCATTAACCTGCTGGAATTGTACCAGCGGTGTCTGATACAGACTAAGGCTCCTTGGTCTGAATGTGCAGCATGACCTGAGTATGGGGAGCCCCGGCCTTCATTGCAGGTTTCCCTTTTTTTTTGAGACAGGGTCTCACTATGTAGTTCAGGCTGGCCTTGAACTCACGGCCATCTTCCTGCCTCAGCCTCCCAAGTGTTGGGATTACAGGCGTGCGCTACCATGCACAGCCACTGGAGGTTTCCACACAGGTCGAAGGATTCACTAGCAAGCTGTGTGGGAACTCGGGCAGTGCATGGGTATTCGGACTATATCACTTCCAAAAAAAAAAAAAAAAAAAAAAAAAAAAAAAAACAGTGGGGCTGGTGGTGCACACCTGTGATCCCAGGACTTCAGAGGCTGAGGCAAGAGGAACACAGTGAGTTCCAGGCCAGCCTGGGCTACATAGCAAGACACTGTCTCAAAAACCAACTAAACCTGGGCTGGTGAGATAGCTCAGTGGCATAAGCGCCTGCCTGGCAAGCGCGAGGTCCTGAGTTCGACTCCTGGTACCCATATAAAGAAAAAAAGGGCTGGTGATAACACTCAGTGGTACAAGTGCCTGCTGGCAAGTGCGAGGTCCTGAGGTCGACCCCCGGTACCCACATTAAAAAAAAAAAAACTAACAAAAAAACCCTCCAACTAAACAAATAATTAATACTAAACCCTCAAGTAGCATGAATCCAGCCAAAATAAAATGGATACGAACTGCAGGGAAAATAATTGAACAGTTAATTAGGAAATTAAGCAGGCAATCTGATGAGTAAAGGCACATTAATAATTCTTGTATTTAAAGCATTTTTAAAAAACATACATACTATTATTTTATTCCTTTCTCTGTGGAAAATGAAAAATCCATCAGTTTTCTCTTCCTGCTTTTACCCAGGAGTGAAGGGCTGGTAAGTGGCAATTAGCACAGTGCCTGTCAAGCCCAGTGCCTAATGGGGACCGACATCTGACTCACTGAAAGAATGGAACACGGCTAATGGGGAGTTCATTAGTCCTAGCTGCTTTGTTTGACATTCTTTTCTCCGACCAGGATCAGGATGACGTCAGGCCCTGCTCTCTTGCTCGTGGCTATTTTTAGGCATACAGTGGACCCTGGACTTAGGAACTCAATACGTTCCTGAGGGCTGGTTCTAACTCAGGTTGTCAATCGAAGGCTCAGGCTCCTCTACTCGGCCTTCCAAGTCTCTCTCCTGTATTCAGGCGGATCTCAGTGTCCTTAGACATTGGTCCGGGATTTCTCAGTTAACCCCACACACGAAAGGATGTTGTAATGTTTCTTCCAGAACTCTTTTTTTTTGGGGGGGGGAGAACCAGGAATTGAACTCAGGACTTTGAGCTTGCCAGGCAGTTGCCATGGCACTGAGCTATATCCCCAGCCCTCTTCCAGAACTCTTGAAGGGTTAAATCTATCTGAGGCCATCTGGAAGCACAAGCAGCCGACATTCGGTCAGAACTCAAGACTTTGGTCTTAGGTTAAAACTAAAATGCTGGTCATAACCCAAGTTGTTCATATGTCAGGCTGGTCGTAACTCCACAGTCCACTACAGCCTGCTGCATATCTGTCCTAGAAGGCTGGCAGGCAGTGCGGCAGGGAGGTGACTGGTGGCAGGGCCGATCGCTCCCACACCTCAGGGCTAGAGTGTAGACCAAGGTCTTTGCCCTGTGCCCCACAGGCTTAGTGATCCACTGCCCTGCCCGGCAGGGAAGGAAAGTGATCCTTCTCCCCATACAGGTGTCAGGTACAGTACTGTGCTGTTCTTTACGTAGTGGCTCCTTTACCCCTTTTTAAAATTTATGGTGCTGAGGATATGAACTCAGGACCTCTGTGTGCTAGGCAAGTGCTCTACCACTGAGCTACACCCCAGCCTTTCTTTCCTTTTTGAGAGGGTCTCCCTATGTAGCCCAGGCTGACCTTGAACTCAGGATCCCCCTGTGGTTTTGTTTTTGAAACAGTCTCACTGTGTAGTTCAGGCTAGCATAGCCTTTGTGATGTGAGGAAGTTACAGGACCCTGCAGAGCCCCACTTTGCTGTGGACAGAGGCGAGAAGAGCCCAGCTATGAGTTTGGTTCTGAGGCTGCAGCGTGGTGTGTGCCAGCACACAGCAGGTTATAAATTGCTAGAAAAGTCCTTGGTGGGCATTGCTTTCCTGGGGTCATCATTTTCCTGCCTCAGCCTCCTGAGCAGCTAGACTTACTACAGCCATGAAGCACAGGGCCCAACCTCCTGGGTGTCTTTTGGTGGTCCTGCTGGGTCTTCACACAGATGCAAACCTGTTCAAAATTACCTTAGCCTGGAGCCCAATCCTGTTTTATATAGAAACACAAAGGTTTTTTCCTTTATGGTTTTTTTTTTTTTTTTTTGAGATAGGGTCTTGCTGTGTAGTTTAGGGTGGCTTTGAGTTCACTTTGTAGCCCAGGCTGGCCTCAAACTCGTGGTGATCCTCCTGCCTCAGCCTCACGGAGTGCTGGGATTACAGGTGTGTACCACCACACCTGGCCATGTTTTTTTTTTTTTGTGGGTACTGGGGGTCGACTTCAGGACTTCGTGTGCCAGCAGGTGCCCGTGCCGCTGAGCGATATCACTGGCCCCTTTTTTCGTATGCGGGATCCGGGAGTCTAACTCGGGCCCTTGCGCTTGCCAGGCAGGCGCTTACGCCGCTGAGCCATCTCACTGGCCCCGTTTTTGTTTTTTTGACATAGGGTCTCGCTGTGTAGTTCAGACTGGCCTCAAACTTGTGGCGGTTCTCCTGGCTCAGCCTCCCGAGTGCTGGGATTACAGGCCTGCGCCACCATGCCCAGCTTCTTCTTCAGTTTTAATGTACCCTGGGGTTTTTTAGGAGTGTGTAGCTCCGCTGTAACTCAAGGACAGATGTGCTGTTTTGTTCAGAACCTCGCTGTGGTGGGCAATCAGTTACCAGTGGCAGTGCTGCTTGTGGTATCTGATGACAATGACAACACACCCTACCAGCGCCTGCCAAGTGCCAGGTAATCTGCTGTTCACACAAGCATCTGACGGCTTCAGGGCACCTTGGTCCCATCCAGAGACTCGCACGCAACGCCACTCAACTGGAGATGATCTTCCTGTCCCATCTTCTGAAGTGCTATGCTTGGGATACTGAATCAGTGCTTTTCAAATATGAGCTCTGGCTTTTATTTAAGGCCAATTAAGAAGGTGTTACAAAATAAGCTGTAGAAAGGCGCATGCAGGGGCCAATGAGATCCAACTGGTGTAAGGCGTTAGTAAAAGGATGCCAAATAGATCTGAGCCCTCCCGGACGATCACAGAGGGAAACAATTCTTTTTGTTATTCTGTTTAATTGTCTTTTTTTTGGTACCGGAAATCAAACTCACGACCTTGTGCTTGCCAGGCAGGCACTGTGCCGCCGAGCTACATCCCCGGCTTAATTGTCTTCTGAATCCCACCCTCCCCTGCAGGGACCGTTACATTTCTTGGCTTAAGAACTGGCCAATGCAGTTAGGGTGCAGCTCAGTGGTAAAGCACCTGCTTAGCATGTGTGGGGCCAGGGTTTCATCCCCAGCACCAAAAACAAGTGTGAGCTGGGTATGTGGTGCATACCTGTAATCCCAGCACACAGGAGGCTGAGGCAGGAAGACTGCCTGGAGTTGATGGCCAGTCTGAACTACATAGTGAGACCCTGTCTCAAAACACAGATGCACAGAACTGGTTATGTGTCTCTCTACTGCATTCTGTTGTGCTCTAAGGACACATAAAAAGTCAAGTCAACTATAACAATCGCCTTTTTCCTGCAGGGACGGTGCATGGCAGATTACAAACCTGCAGAACGAGTCTGCACAGGAACAGGGGGTGTATAAACCAGAAGTTCTCTGCACTGCACCCAGTGAGATTTGCAGATAGATCACACAGAAATCGCTGTGATGACCTCTTATACCCCCTGCTGATAAAACATATTAGAAATCTGAAGTTTCACAGTGGTAACAAATATAATTTCCCCAATACTGAGTTAGATATTAGAAATGGTGAATTAGACTCTGTAAGTCCCTGTGGTCTGCAAACTTAATATGTGCCTCTAAACAAACAAAAATATTCATTAACTTGAGGAACAAGTTTGCAGCTAGCATCAATGTTCTATTAGCCTTTTTTTTTTTTTTTTTGAGACACAGTTTTACTATGCAGTTCGGGCTGGTCTTGAACTCACTATGTAGCCCAGGCTGGCTTGAACTTGCAGCAATCCTCCTGCCTCAGCCTCCTGAGTGCTGGGATTACAGATGTGTGCCACCACACCCAGCCTCCATTAGTCACCTTCGTTACACAATTTGTGTCTCAAATTCTACAGTTCTGGCTGTAGAACAAGGATATGAATATTCCAAATATAACAATTTCGTTTCATTCCCCTTAACCAGTACTTTCATGTATAATATTTACTTTGTTTTTCTTTTGGATGCTGAAGATTGAACCTCGGGGCCTCACACACGCTAAGTCTGTGCCCTATCACTGAAGTGACACTGTCAAGCCTGACAAGTACTTTTTTTTTTTGTAGTACTATGGATTGAACACATGGCCTTTGCACTGAGCTATATCCCCAGCCCTTTAAATATGTGTGTGTGTGTATATATATATATATCTATATATATATCTATATATATATATATATTTTTTTTAAAGACAGGGTCTTGCTATGTAGCTAAAGCTGGTCTTGAACTCAGTATGTATCCCAGGCTGGCCTTGAACTCTACAGGCCTGTGCCACCACCCCCAGCTAATATACTTTTTAAAATTTTGAGAGAAGATCTTGCTACATTGCCCAGTCTGGGCTTGGAACCTTCCTGCCTCTGCCTTTAGAGTGCTGGGATTATAAGCATGTGCCACCATGCCTGGCTATCTCTTTTAAACAGAGAACGTAAGGACAGCACAGAGTTGGTGCACTTACATCATTCAAAATAGACAGATGAAGCTGGGTGTGGTGGCACATGCCTGTAATCCCAGCACTCAGGAGGCTGAGGTAGGAGGATCGCCATGAGTTCGAGGTCAGCCTGAACTACATATCGAAACCCCATCTCAAAACAAAACATAGGAGAATGGGCATGTGTACAGCTCTGGAACAGCCTTTCTGGAAGGGGTATAAGCCAGACGTCCAGCTGGTACCAAGAGAACAAGCCAGAGGCAGGGGCAGAATAGACTGTAGGGAGGAAAATAACCGGGCTGAGGGTGTTTACTGGCAGCAGAAACCGAGGTCGAGGGTCTTCCTCTGCATCTTCTGGCTGTAGCTAGGTGGGGTCTTGCTTGGCTCGTTTGGTACCGTGTGAGTCTTCAGGCAGCGAGTTCTTCCTGGCTGAAAGAGTCTTCAGCGAATGCAAGCTCTGGGTCTGCTGCAGGCGCCAGGCGAGCTCCTGGGCGCATGCCTGCTGAGCCGCTTCTGTCTTCTTTACATCCCAGTTCAAAGCAGCGGCCAGTGCTTGGGGGTCCTCCTTGGTGACCAACTGCAGCAAGAACAAGAGCCACTGAGAAGCGCTGCTTCCACCCTCCTCACCTGCGCCTCGGGGTTCTCTTAGGGGAGTGAGACCAGGCAACAGGAGGTTATGTGGCCTTTGCTCTGATTTGACAGGCTTCCTCCCTGGGACATCGTCAAGTGGCTTTTCTTACCATTCAACCACAGGAAGTTTAGCCAAGCTCGAGTCAACACAATTTCCTTCCCTAAAGGAACTAAACAGGGAGATATCTGGCACAGGGACAACGACAATGGATAAGAAGCAGCACCCACCCTCATAGGCTCCCTTTGTTAAGCTTCCCATGGCCTGGCCTTAGCCACCGCAGGAGGGTCTCCTCAAGTAGCCTTCTCCTGTGCTGCTCTACAGGCCTCAGGGTTGGCTGTGGAGCTTTTTTTTTTTTTTTTTTTTTTTGAGACAGGGTCTCATGCTGTAGTTGAGGCTGGCCTTGAATTCACTGTGTAGCCCAGTCCTGGGAAGACAGAAGTGCCCCCCGCACCTGCCAACGGATCTTCTTTGATCCCTGACAACTGGGAAACCATCTAGAAGGCTTGGGCCCTGCTCTTCCTCCCTGCCATGACCAACCTTGGATCAGACAGTAATAATTATCTGGGGGAGTGCACCCATTTTCCTTTTAAAGTCACTTTGGTTTAGAGTAAGTGAGGCATTTGCAATTGCTTTGGTACACAGCAGGCAAACCGGCAGCTACGAGTCCAGCTCTGCAGAGGTGAAAAGAAATCCCATCCGTGCCTCTGCACGGTCCCACCACATCTCCAGGGGAAATCACTCTGCAGCTCAGTGTCCCTCATCCTTGCCCACCTCCAAATCCCGACTAGACAAGCTCAGCTCGGGAGCGGGCTTCTCCTGCAGTGCTGAAAGGATCTGGCTTGTAAGTGTGATTTTGGAGGTGCTCTCTCTGGTGGTGCCCGTGTCGACTGCATCTCCCTCTTCCCCAAAGGCAGCTTTAGACTCTGCAGAACAGATGTGAGAGAGAGGTCAGCGAGCCCTGTAACCACATGGTCCAGCAGGTAGGCAGAGCCAGTGCTGGGGGAGAGAGAAACAGCACCCCAAGGAGGTGGGCTGCCCTGCAGATAGGGGCCTCTCCTGAGGGCGGCAGCGCTGCCTCCTCCTTTGAGTAACCCTCAGGGGGCAACCTACCTTCCTGCCTTGACAGGATGCTGCCCTCCTTGTCCAGAGCCCGGAGATAAAGCTCCAGGAGCTGCCTGGACTGCCGGGCCTCCTCTCGCTGGTCGAGTACCCGTTGCAGTGTGTTCTGGAGCCCCTGGACGGCGGCACAGCTCTGGCAGAGTTCCCGAGCCAGGTCCCAACACGGCACGTCGATGAGCACCTACAGCACACACACTGGCGCTGAGGACCGAGGGCAGTTCCAAACACACCCACCGCACAGCTCACTTTAGCTTTCCCCAGTAACCCACCATGGCTGGCGGAGGCTCAAGAGAGAGTGGGGAGACTTTTCACACTAGAGATGACTTCCTTCTAGTGTGGAAAAGGGGAAATGATAAAAACGATTCCTTGGTGCCTCAACTGGGTACAAATCCAAATTCTAATAGCTATTTATTTATTTATTTATTTATTTATTTATTTAGTGGTACTGTGGATCGGACCCAGGACTTTCATTTTTAGCTACATCCCCAGCTTTTAAAAAATTTTTTGTTTTGAGACAGGGTCTTATTATGTGGCCCAGGCTGGGCTGGAACTTGGCAAGCCTCGTGCCTCAGCCTCCTGAGTAGCTGGGATTACAGGCCTGTACTGTGGTGCCTGGCAAGAGCTTGCATTTTTTTTGTTTGTACCGGGGGTCGACCTCAGGACCTCACGCACCAGCAGGTGCCCGTGCCGCTGAGCAATATCACCGGCCCTTTTTTTGTATGTGGGATCCGGGAGTCGAACTCGGGCCCTCGTGCTTGCCAGGCAGGCGCTTACACCGCTGAGCCATCTCACCAGCCCAGAGCTTGCATTTTTTGAATATTAGATTAGGAATGGCCTCTCCAGGAGAAAACTTTATTTTTAAATTTTACGTTGCATCAGTATTTGAATTAATATTAGTATATTCTCAAGGTACAAAATGTAAGAGGCACGGATCTCATGAGGAAGGTACCAGTATCACCCCATTTCACAGGTGGGGAAGATGAGGTGAGAGAGGGTAAGATTCTTCCCGAGAACCACAGTCTTGTTCTCATCTCTCCAGCCTGTGCAGATGAGCTTGTGCGCCTCTCCCCGCTTCCTGTTCCCATGGCCCTTAGCCCTCGCCGGCCTGCTTTCCTTCACCTGTGGGAGGCCAGCCTCAGCTCTCTTTGGGGTCCTGCCCTTCCCGCTGGAGCCCACTTGTCAGAGCCCAGGCTGTGACAAACCACTCGTTTTGACACTGCTGTCCTGGTAAGGCCTTTGTGCCCAATGCCCTTGGGATGAACTGCGGCAGCACTGCCTGGTGTGGGGAAACAAGGAGAACGCAAACCCCCAGTGTGCAAGGGTGCTTGGTATAAATGCCACACGGTGCATTCAGGAAACAGTACCTTGCACTGGGAAAAGGAATGAGGGTGCCTTTTCCACACTGACCTGGGAAGCCTTCCAAGTATTCATTTAAAAACCGGGCAGGTAGGCTCCATTCGCCTAATAAAAGGGGAGGACAGCTGGGCGTGGTGGTGCATGCCTGTAATCCTAGCACTCAGGAGGCTGAGGCAAGAGGGTCCTTTTGAGTTGAGGCCAGCCTGGGCCAGATAAGCAAGTTCAAGGCCAGCCTGCACTTCATAGTGAGACCCTGTCTCCATAAAAAAAAAAAAAAAAAAAAAAAATGGGGAGAACAAGAGTTATGCATGTTTGTCTGTCTGGAAAACATCTGCAGCTCGGGACACTAACCCGTCAGCTGTCTCCCAGGAGGGAAACCTGTGTGCTGGGGCAGGGCTCCAACTTTCCTCTGCATCCTTTCTGTTCAACAGCTTTATTGACATGTCTGTCCAATAGGTTTTTGTTTTCTTTTCATCCATTCAGTGGGCTTTAGTATACAATTCAATGGATTGTGTACATTCACAGAGTCGTACAGCCATCCCCACAGTTGACCTTATGGCTGACTTGACTGCAGCTCAAGTAACAGAGCACATGTTTAGCATGTGTGGGGTCTGGGTTCAGTCACTAGCACAAAAGAAAAACCAAACAAAACAAAAGCATACTTTTATCGCCACCCTTGAAAGAAAGCCATTAGCAGTTACTCCCTACGTCTCAGTGCCCCCAACCCACACAATCATTAATCTATTCTCGGCCTCCCCCTACTGGGAATTGAACCCAGGGCCCTGCACACACGAGGCAAGTGCTGTATTACTGAGCTACATCCCCAGCCCCTCTAGCCCATTTTATTTTTAGGCAGCTTCTTGCTAAGTTACCCAGGCTGGCCTTGAACTTGCCATCTCCTGCCTCAGCCTCCCACATAGCTGGGATTACAGGTGTGTGCCACCACACCTTGCTTTTATTTTCTCTCTCTAGAGGTTTGGATATGCTGGCCATTAATGCAATCACAGATTATGTGGCTTTTGTTTCTGGCTTCCTTCAGTGTTTTCCAGGCTCACAGACATTGTAACATGTGTGAGTGTGTTAAAAGCCCATTCTTTTGTAGAGCCAAAGGACATTTAAGAGTACCAGTTTACCACTTTTTCCTTATCTGGTCATTGTTTGTAGACATTCAGGTTGTTTTCACTTTCTGGTTACTGTGTGTTTTTCTGTACCTCCTGGATTATGAACCATGTGAAAATATTCATATTACTTATTCAGGCAGGGTCTTGCAAGATAGTTCAGGCTAGCCTTGGCCTTGCAGCAATCCTCCTGCCTCAGGCTCCCGTGTGCCGGGACGACAGGCATGCACCTGGGTCCCCGTATCCTTTCCTGCTTTCTGCCTCCCTTCATCAGAACACTAGTGCGGAGAGGGAACTGTGCCTGGCTTGTTCACTCCCACGGCCCAGGGCACAGAACTACGCTAGGCACAGGGCAGGGGTTTAGTCAATACCTTTCGAATGAAAACATAACATTTTTATCCCAATTTTGCTGGAGAGAAAATAAATGTAAGCAGAGAAGCTAAGATATTGCCTCAAAGTCGCAATGACACACCTGGGATTTGAACCAACCACTCCAAATCTACATTTGCTAGCAGCACACCACCACCCCTGAGACCTTACTGGGGCCTGGACATCTGTTTTTAAGAAAAAAAATCCACAGGTAATTCTGATGCATAGTGAGGGCTGAAAAAGGGCCATAAAATGAAGACTTAATTGTAATGTAAGAATTATTTAAAAATGAAGCTGGGCCTGGTGGTGCAGGCCTATAATCCCGCATTCTGGGAGGCTGAAGCAGGGTGATTTCAAGTTTGAGCCCAGCCTGGGCAAATTAGTGACTTAGCAAAACAGTCTCAAAATATAAAATTAAAAAAAGAAAAAAAGAGGGGCTGGGGATGTAGCTCAGTGGCAAGGCTCTGGGTTCAATCCCAGTACCATCATCAAAACAAACAAACAAAAAAGAATTGTTCGGGGTAGAGTATTTGTCCAGCATGTACAAGGCGCTGAGTTTGATACCCAGCAATGCATGGGGTGGGGGTGGGGGGCGAGGGGCAGATTGGTGGTGGCAGATTAGGAATTAAGAAAGGAAAGAAATAAGCATAGTGTGGTAGTGCACACTTATAATCCCTCCAGCAATATGAGAGGCTGAGACAAGAAGATCGTAAGTTTGGGCAACTTAGCCAGTCTCAAAATGAAAGAAATGAAAAGAGCCGGGGATGTAGCTCAGTGCATAGGCTTGGGCTCAATCCCCAGTGCTGCAAAAGAAAGCAGAAACAATGGAATTACCATGGTGAGAGGCATGGAAGCTAAGCAGGCGCTGGGGCTGCGGGGCTGGAAGAACGTTGGTACGGGCTGTGGAGGGGACTTACCTGGAGGTCCTCCTCTGATAGCAGGATGATGCTGGACAGATCTTCTTTCAGCTGCCTGGCCACATTCTTCCACTTCACCCCTGCCCCGCTATCCATTTCATCTACTTCAAAGGACTCCTGGGAAATCCAAGCTGTGCCTCCATCTGATATACAGGAGAAAACGCCAGGCTCAGAGTGACTTCCAGTCCTGTTTTCACCTCCTCCCCAGCACAGACCCTCCAGGACGTCTGCGTCCTTCTGACTCCATTGAGGACAATTCCAATGGGGAAGGAGGCACCTTCTCTCAAGGAATCACAGGAAAGCCAGGCCCCATCTAGGACTGTAATGTTTCCTCTTCTTCCACTTTCAATTTATTTATGTTTGTCTATGAAGAGAAGCCACTTAACCCCACTATATGGTCATGGACGGACCCAGGATCCTACAAGACCTCCCTTTTGGTTAGTTTTTTGTGTGTCTGGGTGTGTTCTGTTTTTTGGTGTTGTTTTGTTTTCTGAGATAAGGTCTTGTTATGTAGTTCAGGCTGGCCTCAAACTCATGGTGATCCTCCTGCCTCAGCTTCCCAAGTGCTGACCTCACACTTGCCAGGCAGGAGCTATGCCACTGAGCTATATCCCCAGCCCTGGTCCCATTTTTAACTGGAATAACCCATCACTTATTGTCCCTTGGACCCAAATAAAAAGGTGGCTTGTAGAGCCATTGCTGAAGGGTGACTTCCTCAATTTAGGAGCACACAAACTTTCTTGGGGACACTTCCTCTTTTTCTTCTTTTGAAACAGGGTCTCGCTTTCTGGTTCAGGCTCACCCTGAACTCTCTATGTAGTCGACTGGCCTTGAACTCACGGCGATCCTCCTGGCTCAGCCTCCCGAGTGCTGGGCTTACAGGCATGTGCCACCACACCCAGCTTTGGAGACACTTCTTTAGCTCTTTGATCCTTGCTCACCAATATTACTCACCTCCAGTGATGATGATATAGTGAAAAGGTAATATTTATTGAGCCCTCACTGTGTCAGGTAAGATCTAAATATGATAATGTTTGGAGACATTCTTGGTTGTCGGTTGGGTCAAGGGGGTTGCTACCATCAAGCGGGAACAGGCCAGGGATGTTGTTAAATGTCATACCACACACAAAGCAGCCTTTCTACCATAGAATTTTCTAGCCCAAAACGTCAATAATATTGTTGAGAGACTCTGGTTTGACATGTACTGTATTATCCTTACAGGGATCCTAGGAGACAGGTACTGTAACTGTTATGACCATAACGCACTGAGACGTTATGAATTTGCCCAGACTCACTAACTAGTTAGTAAATGGCAGAGCCAGATTCAGACCTGGTAGCTTGACTCCAGGTGGTCACCTCTCTGTCATGGTGCATTTTAGTTGCTGTCAGACTTATGTCTCTTTCATCTTTATCCTCAGAACTTAGCACCATGTCTGGTAGATAGGAGGTTTCCAGGTAAACACTCACTGCATAAATGCTTAAACAGCCAGACGAATAGCAATCAGTTGCTATGCAGTAAAATTAACCATGGTGGATGTTGTATATATGGCCGGTTTCTTACCTGAATTGCTGTATGTCCATTTCTCATTACTGGCCAAGGCCACAAATTTAGTATTGGAAGGGAGACACAGGAAGTAATCATCATCATCCACTATGGTGCCATCCTCTGCTAGGACCAGGGTGACTGGGGTCAGGGACTTGTCAATGGCCAGAATGTCACAGGCTGAAAAAAGGAAAGTATTTGGCAACTGACAGATATCCATAAGGAAATTCCATCTCCTCTAGTGCTCTCAATATGCAGGCCCCCAGACCTGAGCAGAATTCCTGGTAGATAATAACAATCACAATAACAACTGTAACTATAAGCACTAATGTAACCCTGTGTACCTGGTACTATTTTTTTTTAAGGAAGGAAAGGTTTACTTAGCTCATAGTTTGTGGAGGTTTCAGTCCGTAATTGGCTGGCTCCAAGGCAGGGCGGCACATGGCAGAGGGGTGCCTGGTACTATTTTAAGTGCTTTTCATATACAGTATTAATCCTATGAGATAGGTCCTGCTTTTATTTCCATTTTACAAACAGCAAATTCAAGGCTCAGAAAGGTTAAGTAACTTGTCCAAGATCACACATCACACCATAAGTGGCACAGCTGGGATTTAAACCCAGTTTGGCTCCTGAAAATGTGTTTCCTACAGCTATTCTACGTCCACTTGTAGGTGGCATTCAAGTCTTTACGTGAATGACTAACCAACCAGAACATGGTTTGATGAAGTCTTTCATTTATTTATTCAGCAGTCATCTACAATTCTCTTATGTGCCCGGGTTTCATCCCCAGCACTGCAAAATAAAAAATTCTCCTGTGTGTCAAATGTCAGAAGAAAGGAAGAAAGAAAATGCTTTTTATTCTTTGCAGTATCGTCCCTTAAGTTATACTAGCCCATAGGAAATATAAGAGAAGCAGAAGCTTGTATCATTAGATTTTTATTTTTATTATCATGGGCAAGAGGCTTTCTCCAGGGTGAGTTTGTAGCATCTCACGGATTGATGGCAATGCCTTAAAATGCTAATGAGACTGGATTTAAGAAGAAAAAGTCAAGACATTACAAATATCTTCTGGCAATGCTATCACCCAAAATAGAACGGTGAGCCTCTTAAAGCCCAGCTGCAGAGAACAAAAGCCTGTGTGCCAAGTACATCCAACCAGTGCACGAAGTGGCACTAAAATTGAAGTAACCTAATGCCAGGAACAAATATGTGAACACTGATGCGGCAAAAGCCATGTCATCAAAGCATTTTTATAGTGCTTTGGCATTCCTGGGTCCCATGTCTTCTGTAAGATACTTAGGTCTAAGTCACCCTGACACACCTACTATATGACTTGGGCTGGTTCAGACAAACCAGCAGAACTTCTTTGGATACATAATTTGGCGCTACGGGCTAGTAAAGTTTGTAAAGCATTTGAATATCTTGCCTCATTTGGGAGACTGAACACTCTTCTGTAGGCAGGGCTGGAAACAGCCACCTTGCTGATAAGAAACTATGGGCTCAGAGATGGTTAAGTTGCAAGTGCAAGCAGCATGGAGTGTGGTGGGGCTGGGCTCAGAACTTTGTCCTCCTGCGGATCCCACCCGGGCGGTCATTAGCAGCTTCCGGTATGGCACAGGTACCAGTCGGAGGCGACAGTGGAAACCCGGCCCCACTATCACCTTTGTGAACTGAGTGGCAGGAATACCCTAGGCTCGGCTCTCGGCTTGGTCACCAAAACCTAGGTTACTTCAGGCAAGTCACCTAAATCCAATCGGACTTCGCTTGCAACATGACTTTCTGCCTACCTTTCCTCGACTACGAGTCTAACACGAGATGAGTTAAAGCGCCTGGAATCTGTTACTCGCTAAACCCACGTGGGCCATTTCTGTCCCTCCTGAGCTACAACAACCTCCAAGTCACCTTCCCCGACCTCGCCCTGGTCCTCCCGAACACCCGGACCCGCCGGGCTCTCAGCCCCAGCCCCGGGCCCGGTCCAGTGCTAACCCTTGTTCCTCAGCTCTTCGAGGGAAGAGGCCGCCACGCCGTGCTGCTCGCGGGTGTGGTTGCGGCGCAACAGACAAGCCTTCAGAGACCGGATCTCGCCGGGTTCCACAGCACCGGAGCCCCCGGCCGCCTCCATCCTCTTCAAGGTGGGACCTGAGTAACTACGGGAAACTACCGGGAGCTGGGCAGGGCGCTCCTCCTACTCCCTCCCATCCCGCGGCCTGCCGGGAGATGTAGTTCTCGTGGCAGCCAATCACGCGAGAGACTGAGGGACGCCGGGAGATGTAGTTCTAGTTGCTATTAATCACGTGGGGCTCCGGGGCATGACGGGAGCTGTAGTCTCTGTTCAAATCCTATTTTTGCTTGAGGGAATACAGCCAAACAGTAGCTTGCTTTTTTGTTTTTGTTTTTGGGTGGTGATGGGGGCCCTATGCATGGTAAGCATGCGGTCTCCTACTGAGCTACATCCCAGTCCTGTTTAATCGAATGTTTAAAAATGAAGTCAGGGGCCGGTGAGATGGCTCAGCAGCTTAAGCGCCTGCCCGGCAAGCGCGAGGGCCCGAGTTCGACTCCCCGAACCCACGTACGAAAAAGGGGCCGGTGATATCGCTCAGTGGCAGGGGTGCCTGTTGGCGCGCGAGGTCCTGAGGTCGACCCCCCAGTACCCACAAAAAAAAATGAAGTCAGTAGGGATTTATTTTACCTATTTCAAAGTATACATCCTTGAATGTTCAGAGCATCCTTCTGTGCATAAGTAGAGCATAATAATAATACTCAAAAAAAGTCTGCCACTGTACAGTGTTTATTGGTTTTCCCTTTCCAACCTGCAAAGGTCTGTCTGTAAACTCTCCCAACCTATAGGCTGATTTTTAAAAATTGAAGAGTGCCATTTCCAGTGTTGCTGAAGATGTAACAAAGTAGTATAAGAAAGGGGAAGAAAAAGTAGCATAAGATTTCCCATTTTATTCACTGCCTCACTGGTGCAAATTGAGTTAGAGCCTTGGAATAAAATTTTAAGTACATAAATAAGCTGTTAAATACAATTTCAATGCCAGGTGTGGTGGCGCACACCTGTAATCTCAGCACTCGGGAGGCTGAGGCAGGAGAATTGCTGAGAGTTCAAAGCTAGCCTGGGTTACATAGTGAATTCAAGGCCAGCCTGAAATACATAGCAAGACCCTCTCTCAACAAAACAAAACAAAAAATATTTCAGGAGGTCACTACTTTGGACTAAGTTCTGCACTAGGCCTCTAGACTTGATTAAATATTATGATGGAAGCCAGGTGTCCCCACACTCAGGAGGCTGAGGCAGGAGGATCACCCCAAGTTAGAGTTCAGCCTGAACTACATAGCGAGACCCTGTCTCAAAAAACCAAATAAAAAAAAAAAATCAAGATGAGAGCTGGGGGTGTAACTTACTGGTAGAGCATTTGCCTAGTATGTGGGAGGCCCTGGGTTCCATCTCCTTTACACACACTCAAAAAAGGAATCATTCATGCTAAGGTTCCTTATCACCAAGTTGAAATTAAGCTGTTTATTTGAACTTCTGAAAATCAAGTTTAGAGAGATAACAGCCAAATTTCTCAAACTGGCCACTTTCAATGACTGTGAAGGCCCCTGTGCTTTAATTCTTTCACTAAGAGGTAACATGAAGTAACCTAATGTTGACCAACCCATTAGTTTTCTGCTGTCCTATCTCCCTGTCTTTGCTGTAAAAGCAAAGTGGTGGGTGTGGTGGCACATACCTGTAATCCCAGCTCTCTGAGAGGCTGAGGCAGGAGAATTGAAAGGTTAAACCCAGCCTGGGCAATTTAGCAATTTAGACAGATCATGCCTCTTAACAAAACAAACAGCTGAGCATGTAGCTCAGTGTGAAGGTCCTGGGCTCAATCCACGTATCACAAGCAAACAAACAAACAAACAACAACAAAAAAAATGGGTGAAGGGCCAGTGAGATAGCTCAGCAGCATAAGCGCCTGCCTGGCAAGCGCGAGGTCCTGAGTTCGACTCCTGGTACCCACATACGAAAAAAGGGCCAGTGATATCGCTCAGCGGCACGGGCGCCTGCTGGCGTGCGAGGTTCTGAGTTCGACCGCTGGTACCCAAACACACAAAAGAAAACCATGGGTGAAGCAATGAGATATTTGGTAAGAGGAATAAAGGCAATCCATTTGGGTACTCCAATTAGGTCAAAGGACAATTTTAATATAAGCTAATAGTCACAATGTTCATATCATAGCGTTTCATCTTTAGTTTAAAATCTAACAATTCAGGCCGAGGATATGGCTCCATAGTACAGAGCTTGCCCAGCACAAGTGAGGCCCTGGGTTTGATCACTAGCACCGCGAAAACAAAACAAAACAAAGACAAAACAATTCAAGCATTATAATTCCATAATAGTTCATATACGCCTCTTCTCCCAAGGCCCACTCGCCTGCGTTCGCCCAACAGACCTTTCCACAGTAACCGGGTTCTATACCGCGCAATGCTGTAATTGTGCTGGTCCTGGGCTGCAGAGCAGGGGTTGGGTTTCGAATCTTTTTATTTCTAGCGCCTACTAAAGTAGGCAAAGAGTAGGCACTCAGTAGAATTACAATAAATGGCTAAAAATTTATTTCCAAGTTTCTTCACATTCATTAATTTACTAAATACTTAGATTATAAATGTGCCCACTGCACTATGGGGACGACAGAGATTTAATTCGAGAATAATAACACTCCTATAACAATGAAAAAATAATAGACGCCTTTGCATTTCCTTGTAAGGCAGAGCCTATGGAAATTATGGGAAGTGACCCAGACACCAGTTTCCACCCTTTGCCCCAAACCCGCCCTCATCGACAGGCTCAGTTGCTTCTACTTTAGTCTGAGTCGCAGAACCAGAGCGAGGGCGCTTGGGAGAAATCGCGTTCAGCGGCGGTAGATTAGTCAGGCCTCAGAAAGATGGCGTCCTCGGAGCAGGCAGAGCAGCCGAAACAGGTGAGGGGAGTGGGACAACCCCGCGGTGGTGCCGGCGAGGACCCAGGCTGGAGGGGCCGCTCGGCGTCCAGCTGGAAGCTGGGTGGAGACCCCGAGTTTCCGAAGCCGGGGGCCGCGACCCCTTGCCCCGTCCCGGGCCCCGCCCCTCTCCAGGTCCTCCCTGCGCGGCCCCTCCCCCGGTGACCCCTCTTTGACCACATTCCCGAGCCCGAGCCCGCGGCCGCGCCTGCCAACCTCCACTTCCCGCCTGCCCGCCCTCCCAAATCCACTGGAGTTTGGCGGGGAGGTTGGAGGTCCCTTGTGCTGACCCCAGCCTGGAGCTGTGAGGCCCAGGATTGAGGAGAGGTAGTGAGCGGCTCGAGCGTATCCGTTTGGCCCCTACAGCCCCAGCCTCCGGGAGCGGCGTCCTTGCGAACCTCTTCGTCTTTCGTCACCTTTGTGCTTCCTTCGCCAGGTTGGAAATATACTCCGACTCTCCCAGTGCCTTGGCAGGAAGGGGTCGCACTGTAAACAACAGACGCCACCAAGCTTGTGGCTGAGGATCAGCCTCTCTTCCCTGGTTTGCTGTTTTCTTGGCAAGAGCGCCTCTGTAGCTTTTCACCTACAGATTTAGCCAAATGCCACTCCAGTAAGGAGGCCAGGAGGTCCAGTGTGTTGACGCCTGAGTTTCTGCCTGCTGGCGGCAGGCACTGATGATAAGGCATCTGAAAGGGTGTATAGTGCCCAGGTGGAGTGGAGTGAGGAGGAAGGGGTTAAGAAGGACCGTACATTCACTGCGTGGGTGCTATGGTGCTGAAGACAAATTACATTTATTATCTCTTTTTCGAGCTCACTACGACCTTTATGAAGTACAGGCATTTAATCCCCATTTCCTAAATATGCATACTTAGGATTTGTAACACGCACCGAATCATGTGTCCAGTTTCCACCCAGGTATGTGTGACTCCACTAGTCAGCCATCCATGTTAAAATTTAGTTAGGACTAGACCTAGGAAGAAAATAAAGGTTTCATCCTGGGACCTTAGCAGTCGTTTTCCTTTTTCCTTGAAGCGCCTTTAAGAAGCTTTCTGCAGCTTACTAGTATTGCACTTCCTTCCTAGGCGGAAGACTACCACTTAGTGTTTCTTACTGTCTTACTCGTAATAATTCTGTTAGAGGAGTCACACTTGGAGCAGTTGGAACACTTAAAGGTGTTGTTCCCCAGACCAGCCTCTGTAAGCAGTGCGAGTGGCTCAGGAAGAAGATGCTGGACTGCAAGAGACGGGAGACAACTTGGACTGATTCTGGCTGTCTCGCTGTCAGAGATTTGAGTTGGGGAATGTATGAAGAGTCCTCCTTTCTTGCCTTAGCCCACTTAGCTTGCTGAAATGCCCAGGCTCCTGGGTTTCTTGAACTGTTATGTGTTAGGAATCCCCATGGGCTGTGTTTGAAAAGTGTCCTCAGTTCCTGATTCCTCTAATTTGCCAGTGCCAGTGAAGGATACTAAAAAAAAAAAAAAAAAAAAAATCTTGCCACTTGAAGGTACTGACATTCTAGTATTCCTTTAGTTCTGGGAATTGCCCTTTCTGTACATGCGGAAAAGGATCTAAGGTCCTTTCCTGGGGCTTGGCTAGCATTTGTTTGATTATTACCACTTCCTCCTCTTTGCCCTCCTTTCCAAAGCTGATAGAGATTGGATTGCATCAGAATATGCTGGCAGCTGGGGGCAAACTTGAACTCTTCATGCCAGATTCTGTCACTGTCTAACAATAAGCTGCAAGTGCAGACATTTTAAGTGAACCGAATCTCTTTAGCACTCACCTGTTGTTTCATTATCAAGTCCTCATCAACCTGATTTCCCATTTCTTCAGTCAAAACAGAGTGGGATTGAAAGGACTGTTGGGTAATTCTCCCAAACCTGGTTTGTGTGTCGGGAGAGTTGCATAGAGTTAGACCGGGCTGAGCCAGTCTTTAGTCTCAAACTGTTTATTAGTTGGCCTTGTGGTGGCAGTCTGTGGTTTCAAAAGATAATGAGTGAATAACCAACCCTCTCTACCCCTTGAGAGGCAGTGTAGAGTAATGGTTACAGGTATAGGCTCTATAACGACCTGCTTTGGCATCCTAGCCCCACACTTACCAGACATGTGATCCTGGACAGGTTACTAAACTTTTCTGCCTTAGTTTCCTGTAAAGTAGGAATAATACTAGTTCCTTTCTTATGGGGTTGTTCTGAGGATTAAATGGGTTTGTATTATTCTTATTATAATTATTATTATTTTTTGAGACAAGGTCTTGCTATGTAGTTCAGGCTGGCCTTGAACTCACTATGTAGCCCAGGTGACTCCTGCCTCAGCCTCCTGAATACTGGGATAACAGGCATGCATCACTATACCCGGTTTGCATGATTTTTTATGTGTTGACCACTAGTTTAGTGAAGTTCTTTTTTGTTTTGTTTTGTTTTGTTTGCTTGTTTTTTGAGACGGGGTCTCACTAAGTAGTCCAGGCTGGCCTTGAACCTGCTTATGTAGCCCAAGCCGTCCTTAAACTCACGGCGATCCTCCTGCCTCAGCCTCCTGAGTGCTGTGATTACAGATGTGCACCACCACATCTGGCCTTTGGAATTTAAAAGAATGTCCCCAGTGCTGGCATTTATGCTGACTTTCCTTTTGGTGACTTACAGATTTTAGAGACACGCTTGTTTTTCCATGACAGTAAAGTCTAGTCTTTTTAGCCTACATGCAAGACTGTTTGTATTTCATTTGTTGCTTCATGTCCTGTTCTCTTTCCCCCCCATTGCTGTTTTGCACAGCTAGTCTCTTAGCAAAGTCCCTTTAAGTCTGTGCATGTTGTGGGCCATAGGAAGGGGACATGTTATCCCTATTTCTTTACTTTCCCCCTAGCCTTTCTGTCTTCAGTGCAGAGCAGAGGTGTTGTTCAGTCTGTAGTCTGACCCTTGGTGACCATTGAGGATTGCAGAACGTAGATTTCAGATTTGTCGCCATTTACTGGACATAGTAAGTTTTGGATTGCGAGGGCACAGAAGCAGGGAAGCAAGAGTCCAGTGACGGAGTGGCAGAGCATGGCTTTCCGTCCTGACAGGTTCTGGTTGGACCACCAGCACTCAGTAGCGCTTGGCCTTGGCGCTCCACCTCTCAGAGCATCTGTTTCTAAATAGGAGCGATCAGAATCACCCTAGCTTAAGCTCCTTGTGAGGGTGGCTGAGAACGCAGATGTGGAGAGCACCTGAGTGTCACAGCAAGTGCTCAGGGACTGTTCATTGTCTTCTGTACATAGAGGTTTTTTTTTGTGGGTACCAGGAGTCGAACTCAGAACCTCGTGCTTGCCAGGCAGGCGCTTATGCCGCTGAGCTATCTCACTGGCCTGTACATAGAGTTTTGAAAGTCTGTTGAGCTCTTGAGTAACAGCAGTTCAGATGAGACATTTTCCCCTTCAACTTTTTATTTTGAAGCCAGGCGTGGTGGTGCATGCCTGAAATCCCAGCAGCCTGGGAGGCTGAGACAGGAGGATTTGGGCTACCTGGTGAGTTCAAGGCCAGCCCAAACTACGTAGCAAAACCTTATCTCAAACTAACCAACCCACAGAAACCCAAAAAACATTTTTGTTTTGAAAAATTTCCAACCTATAGAAGAGTAGGAAGAATAATACAGAAAATTCCTGAAAAACTGCCATAAAAAGTTCACCAAGATGCCCTATTCCCATGTTGCTGAGTTGGCTTTTCTCATTCACATGTCTTTAAAGGGTTTGTAGTGAATTGCAGACATCAGGATATTTATTCTAGAATACTTGTCACCCTCCATCATCACACAAGAAATTTAGTACTGATAAATTTTTTTACTTTACTGAGGATTGAACCCAGGGCCTTCACATTAAGCGACATGCCCAGCCTGTTTAAAAATTTTAATTTTGAATCAGGGTTTCCCTGAGTTTCTGAGTTGCCCAGGCTGAGCTGAATTTGTGATCCAGCTGCCCAAGCCTCCCAGAGTGCTAGGATTATAGGCCTACTCACCATGCCCAGCTTAAAATAGCATTTGATGTATAACCCACAGTCAGATTGCCCAATGAAAAAGAAATCGTGGGCCAGTCAAGCAACAGGGTTTGTATTGATTTGTCTCTTTAATTTCTTTAGTTTGCTTTAATCTAGAATGGTTCCCTAGTTTAAAAATGCATGCATTTGTTACCTTTTTCCTGAAGTTTTATGCTAGAAAGTATACAAATCATGTGTACAGCTCGGTGAATTTTCACAAAGTGAACACACTTGTGTAGCCAATACCCAGATCAAGAAATCAGGCTGGGGGTGTAGCACAGGAGTAGAGCACTCGCCCGGCACGCTCAGGCCCTGGGCTCAATCCCCAGCACTGCAGGAAGTCAGACTTTGCTAGGACCTCAGGAGCCCCTTTGTATCCCGCTCATCTCCATCCCAACCTCCTAAAGGTGACCCCATCTTGACTTTGATCATCATGGATTAATTTGCCAGTATAAAGTGTGTCTGGCTTCTGAGTAATAGTCCACTCAGCATTATGAGATTCATCTACACTGAACACTGCTAGTTCATTATCACTGCTCTACGTACTTCCTACATTGTATGGGTAGAGTTGGTTTTATTTATTTAGAAAAAAGGCTCTTGCTGTTACCCAGGTTGCTCTCAAATTTCTGGGCTCAAGCCATCCTCTTGCCTCAGCCTCCCCAGTAACTGGGACTACCAGCTGTGTCCTGCCATGCCTGGCTGATCATTTACTAGTGACCATTCTACATGTGTGTGTTATTGGGGTTTGAATCCAGGGAGTGCTGAGCTATAGCCCCATTTCTTTTTATTTTTTATTTATATTTAAAATTTTTATTTCTTTTTGTTTTGTTTCGTTTTTTGAGATAGGGTCTCACTATGCAGTTGAGGTTGGCCTTGAACTTGCCATGATCCTCCTGCCTCCCAAGTACTGGGATTACAGTAGTAGGCCACCATGCTTGGCCCTATTTTTATTAATTTTTGCGGTACTGGGCAACACAGCGAGCTACATCCCCAGCTCTTTCAATATTTTCTTTTTTTTCTTTCTTTTTCTTTTTTTTTGAGACAGGATCTCACTAAGTTGCTCAAGTTGGCCTCAAATTTTCAATCCACCTGCCTCAGCCTCCCAAGTAGCTAGGATTATAGGTGTGGGCCACTGTGTCCTACTTAAACATTTTACTCTGAAGGGACATTTAGGTTGCTTTACCTTTTGGAATATTTCACATAGCGCTGATGTGGAAATATTTATACATGTCTTTTTGTGAAGATATGTATGCGCTGTTGGTGAGTTCATTTGCTTTTTTTTTTTTTTGTCCTATGATATTGACATATTTGGAGAGTCTGGGTGATTTGTTTTCATAGAGTAATCCAGTATCCAATATCTGGATTTGTTTCCGCATGCTTAACTTCTTTCTTCTGTCCTGGGGATTAAACTCTTGTTAGGCAGATGCTCTACCACTGAGCTACATAGCCCTTTTAAAATTTTATTTTGAGACAGGGTCTCCCTAAGTTGCCCAGGCTAGCTTTGTGCTTGATTCTCCTGCCTCAGCCTCCTGAGTGGTTGGGATTACAGGCGTGCACCACCATGCCTGGCTAGCTTAAACATTTTCTGTGGAGAATATTATATAAATGCATTGTGTCCTTCTCAGGAAAGTGTATCTGGAGGCATGTGATAGCAGTTTGTCCCATTGTCAAGGGAAAGTTCGATTGCTTGCTTCAGGTGGTTACTATAAGATTTCTCCATTGTCAAGATCATTTGTAAAGGTCATTTTCTAAGCTAGTCACTTTTTTTGTGACTTTGCTTGTATTTTTAGTACCTTAGATTTAATTTTTTAATTGAGCTACAAAGGCCTTGTGGCCTCAGCTTTGCTCTGGAATTTCAATAGGTGTGTTGTGGTCAGTTAAATGAGTTTTGACCAGTTGTGATATATCTGTGTAACTACTACCACAATCAAGATCCAAACAATTCCTGTATCCCTAAGTGTTTCGTTATGTTCCTTCCCAGTGAATCCCTACCTCTGGCACGAGAAGTCTGAACTGCTTTCTGTCTGTGTACATTATATTTGTGTTTCCTAGACTTTCATAAGAATGACTTTATAATATATTTGTGGTTTTTTTTGTTGTTGTTGTTTTTGTGTTTTTTGCATTACTGGGAATTTTTTTGGAAGCACTCTACCACTGAGCTATATCCCCAGCCCTTTTTATTTTTTTATTTTTTGGGGTACCAGAAATTGAACTCAGGGCCTCATGCTTACCAGGCAGGTGCTGCTCCACTGAGCTAAATCCCCGGCCCCTTTATATTTTTTTTTGAGACAGGGTCTCCCTAAGTTGCCTGGGCTGGTCTTGTTTGCGATGGTCCTGCCTCAGTCTCCCAAGTAACTGGGACCATAGGCCTGTGTCACTGTTTCTGGCTGTATGTGTTCTTTTGTGTCTTTCTTCTTTTGTTCAGAATAATGTCTGTGAAATTTATGTTATTGTTCATGCCAGTAATTCATTACTTTTATCACTGAGTATGTTTCATTGTATGTATATACCCTAATTTGTTGGTTTACTCATCCACTGATGGACATTTGGATTGTATTAACAGTCATTTTCTCAGAGTTTCTGAGGGTCAGCCATAGCCAAGCCAAGTCTTAGCAGGCTGCAGTCCAGGTGTGTTTTGGGGCTGTGGCCTCCTCCAAGGCTCAGCTGGGGAACGTGCAGCTTCCTGGCTGAATGCCTGAATTCACTTCTGTGGATTGCCAGACTGGGGACGTCAGCTTCCCACTGTCAGACAAAGGCCACCCTCAGGTTTTTGCCACATGGGCCTTCCCAGCATGGCCAGTTGCCTTTTCAGAGCCAGCAAAGGATAGAATCTTTTAGTAAATTGTACATGACAGTCAGGTGTCATACCCACATTATTATTGTTGTTATTATTTGAGATAGGGTCTTGCTATGTAACTTGTGTTGGCCTTGAACTCACATGTAGCCCAAGCTGGCCTTGAACTTGTTGCAATCCTCCTGCCTCAGCCTCTCCATTGTGGGGATTACAGGCATGAACCACCATGCCCAGCTTTACCCACATTAATATGATTCCATACATCCTGTCTCCTTTGCTGTACGCTGTTGGCCAGATCCTGTCCACACTCCAAGGGCATGGATTGCAGGAGGCATGGATCACGGGGGTCACCTTAAAGTCTGCTTCCCACAAATGAGGTCCTCGTTTGAGGCTACTGTGAATATTCATGTACATGTGTTTATGAGGATATCTTTTTTTTTTTTTTTTTTTGTGGGTACCGGGGGGTCGACCTCAGGACCTCGCGCGCCAGCAGGCGCCCGAGCCGCTGAGCGATATCACCGGCCCCTTTTTTGTATGTGGGTTCCGGGAGTCGAACTCGGGCCCTCGCGCTTGCCGGGCAGGCGCTTAAGCCGCTGAGCCATCTCACCGGCCCATGAGGATATCTTTTAAAATTTTTTGGTAAATACCTATGAGTGGAATTGCTGGGTCAAATGATTTAGCTTTGTAAGAAACTTAAGTCTTTTGGGCCGGTGAGATGGCTCAGCGGCTTAAGCGCCTGCCTGGCAAGCGCGAGGGCCCGAGTTCGACTCCCAGAACCCACATACGAAAAAGGGGCTGGTGATATCGCTCAGCAGCATGGGCGCCTGCTGGCGCGCGAGGTCCTGAGGTCGACCCCCCAGTACCCACAAAAAAAAAAAAAAAAAAAGAAACTAAGTCTTTTTCAAAGTTGTGCAATTTTTTTCCTACCACCAGTGTCTGAGAGTTTTAGTTACTCCACATTCATGTCAGCACTTGGTATTGTCTGTCCCTTTTAGTCATTGCAGTGAGTGTGTAGTGATATTTCATTGTGGGGTTTTTTTTTTTTTTTTGGTAGGTACCGGGGGTCAACCTCAGGACCTTACGCGCCAGCAGGCACCCATGCCGCTGAGCGATATCACCAGCCCTTTTTTCGTATGTCGGTTCCGGGAGTTGAACTCGGGCCCTCACGCTTGCCAGGCAGGCACTTACACCACTGAGCCATCTCACCGGCCCCTTCATTGTAGTTTTAAATTGCGTGTCTATGACGACTAATACTATTGAACATCTTTTCATGTGCTGAAGTTCACTTTTTTCCCCATACGGATATCAATTGTTAAAGTACTATTTGCCAAAAAGATTATTCTTTCTCTATTGAGTTATCTTGCTACCGTTGTCAAATACCAAACAATTGTATATACATAGGTCAGTTCCTGAACTCAGTCTCTGTTTATGTCTGTCATAATGCAAGTAGCATACTGTCTTGGTTGCTGTAGTCGAAGTGTTCTTGTTCTCTTTTTCTTTGCGGTGCTGGCACATATTCCGTCACTGAGCTCTCTCCCCAGCCCTACAGTAAATCTTGAAATCAGACAGTGTTAAGTCTTCTTGCTGTTCTTTTCCAAAATTGTTTTAGGCTTTGGGCCTTTATGTCTCCGTTTAAATTTTAAAATTCTTCTAGCAGTTCTTATAAATACCTTGCTAGGGTTTTTGGGATTGTGTCTATGCAGCCTACAGATTAATTAATTTGTGAGAGAATAGATGTTTTAATATTGACCTTCCCATTCATTAATGTGGTGTATGCCTGCATTTATTTGGTCATCTTTGATTTTTCTCAATAGTGCTTTGTAGTTTTTAGTGTACAGGACACTTATGTGGACACATTCTGTTAAATTTCTCTAAGTATTTCATATTCTAGGGATGCTGTTACATTTATGAATTTTATTATACGTATTTATTGATTTATTTCTGTGGTGCTGGGTATAAAACCCAGGAGTGCTCTACCACCGACCTATATTCCTAACCCTTTTTATTTTTTGAACTGTCTAGTTCCAGACTCACTGCAATCCTCCTGTCTCAGCCTCTCAAGGGCTGAGATTACATGTGTTTGCCACCACGCCTAGCTGATAATGTCCATTTTAAAGGGATGTATACATCAATCTTCATGAAGGATATTAATTTGTACTTTCCTTATGTGGGCCTGTGTGAAATCTTTGGTTTTGGTATCAGGGCCATGCTGGCCTCGTAGAATGAGTTTGGATATTCTACCTGTTTGTCTGTTTTCTGAAGTAGTACAACATTGACATTTCTTCCTTATATGTTTGGTAGAATTTACCAATTCTTTTGTTTTCTTTTTAAATTTCAATTATGTAAATAATTTTTTTTTTAATATGTGAGTACCAGGAGTCGAACTCAGGACCTCACACTTGCCAGGCAGGTGCTTATGCCGCTGAGCTATACCACCAACCCAATTTATTTTTAAATTATTTATTTTAAATTTATTTATTTTTTTATTTTTATTATTTTTTTTTTTTTTGTGGGTACCGGGGGGTCGACCTCAGGACCTCGCGCGCCAACAGGCGCCCGTGCCGCTGAGCGATATCACCGGCCCCTTTTCCGTATGTGGGATCCGGGAGTCGAACTCGGGCCCTCGCGCTTGCAAGGCAGGCGCTTATGTCACTGAGCCATCTCACCGGCCCCTTAAATTTATTTTTAATTGAGGTATTTTGTATAAAAATACATACGTGTTCAACATCACCCAGAGACACACACACATACACACAAGAAACCAGAAAAAAAAATCAGAAAAAATAAATCTAAAAAATTTTGCAATGTTGGAGACTAAAGCTATGGCCTCTACCACTAGGTAAGCACTCTGCCACTGAGCTATGCCCCCAGCTTCAAGGAAAAAATTTTTTTTTGTTTCTTTTTTGTGTTTTTTGTGTTTTGTGTTTTTGTGTTGTCTCACTATGTAGTTCAGCCTGGCCTTGAACTCACTATGTACCCTAGGCTGGCCTTGAACTTGTAGCAATCCTCCTGCCTCAGCCTCCCGAGTGCTGGGATTGCAGGCATGTGCCACCATGCTGAACCAAGAAAATATTTAAATATTCATAGCTGGAAGTGGTAGTGCATGCCTATAGTCCTAGCACTAGGAGGCTTAGGCAGGAAGATCCCAAGTTTGAGCCCAGCCTGGGAAACATAACAATTTAAAATTAAAAATTAACGCCTGTAACCTCAGCACTCAGGAGGCAGAGGCAGGAGGATCACTGTGAGTTCGAGGCCAGCCTGGGTTATGTGGTGAGTCCAGGCCAGCCTGAACTACATACCGAGACCCTGTCTCAAACCCTCCCCAAACCCCCAAAACAACAACAAAAATTAAAAATTAAAATTAAATCTCAAAATTAAAAAAAAAGGACTAGGTATGTAGTGCAGTGCAGAGGCCCTGGTTCAACCTGGGTTCAATTTCTACCATACACAAAAATTCTTATTTAGAAAATTATATATTTTTAAATTACATATTTAATTAAAAATAGGTATGACTATTATTAAGCTTTTGTATTTTTTCCAGGGTCAGTTTTGATATGTTATGTCTCAAGGAATTTGTCCATTTTTAGTTTCTTGGTAAGAAATTTAGAATGCCAGTTTTTGAGAATAAATTCCATTTGTTAGAGCAAATAAGGAATTGCATGTAGCCCTGCAGCGGAGGACTAACTTTGACTTTTGGTTACATTTGTGAGTCCACAGCCCGCCCACCCGCCTGCCTGCCTGCTTTGTTTGTTCTCTCTCTCTTTCATATGCTAGACAAGCTCTCTACCACTGAGCTACACCCTCAATCCTTTTGATTTTATTTTGATTTAAAGCCTAAGTTGCCCGGGCTGGTAGCTGGGATCACAGATGTGCACCATCATGCCTGGCTGCAGCTTCTTGTCGAAGAAAGTAATGAGTGAGGTGTTTTGGGATTTTCACCCCTTTGGTGAAGGGGTGATAGCAAATTTGTGGTGTGTTCAACCGAGAAGAGTTCAGTGGAGGGAGAGGTCCAGTCCCAGGCAGCAAGCTGCTCCTCAGCTGCTTCAGGAAAACCTCGCGTGGCCTCTGTGGCCTCTGTGGCCCTGGCAACGATGACAAGGGTGGTCTGGGAGTGATACCAGCCTGCAGTTCTCTCACATCTGGCTGCAGGGCTTTTTGCCTTGGCTCAGCAGCTCTCTGGGCACATCTCTAAGCCTTTAGTAGGATAACATCTGGGCCAGGGTGACGAACCTATGGCACGTGTGCCCCAATAGCCTGTTTGTGTCATTGAAAGCTCTTAAGGTTCGCCATCACTGCCCCAGGCATTTCGCAAAGCTTAGCCACCTGGGCACCACCATTCTTGCCACCACCAGCTGGTTTTATGACAGTAGGGAGAACCTTCTCTTCTCCGTTTCAATCCCGTGTTCAGTGGCTGAGTCTTTTCTGGAATCCACATCAGATCGGGAACATCTGCCAGTTCCCATGAGGAGCATGGGGCTTTGGCTGTAGTGGGGCTTCCCTTCTGGGGCTTTTGGCCTTAAGGTGACTGACCCTTTTCAGTTTTGCCACTTGCACCAGCCTGCTGGCTTCAGATTCCTTCTCCTTTGTATTGGGCTACTCAGCTTCTATACTCCCGTCTTGCGAAGTGAAAGACCAAGAATTTCTTTTGACACTTCTGTGGTACAAAAAAATTCATGGCATCTATGTATATTTTTAAAGCCATTGTATTCCTTTGGAAAGCTATTTTTACTGGACATAGACCTTTTTTTTTTTTTTTTTGTCTTTTTGAGACAGGGTCTCACTCTGTAGTTCAGACTGGCCTTGAACTCACTATGTAGCCCAGGCTGGCTTTGAACTCACAGTGCTCCTCCTGCCTCAGCCTCCTGCATGCTGGGGTTACAGGTGTGTGCCACCATGTCTGGCTTATCTTTTGTTTTTTCTTATTATTACCAGTCACATTTTTTCTGGGTTCTTCATGTATGTTGGAATTTTTGATTGGATGCCGGATGTTGTGAAGTTTACATCCAGGATTATTATGCACTTTACATTGAGGGTCTGGAGTTTATAGTCTTTAAAGAATGTTGGGCTTTGTTCTGGTGGGCAGTTATTTGTGATTCTTTCAAATCCTGCTTTTAAACTTTGCTAGGGTGGATCCAAGGTAACTTACTGTAGGCTGTTCCTCTCCCCCAAGATGTAGCCCTTCTGGGCCTTTGTGGAAAGCCCGGCAGGAGCAGGAGGAGGGAAGCCCTGTGTGAGCTGGGCTAGTGTTCAGCTCACAGCTGCTATTTCCCTCTCATGGAGTTTCCCCCACGCACGCACACATGTTAATAACCAGCAGCCCCGAGGGAACTTCTGCAGATTTGTGGCGCTCTCCCTGTGCGTAGCTCTTTCCTCTTTGGAACTCTCTCCTGCAGTTTTCTGCTCTTAGCCCCCCTGACCTCTGACCTCTGACCTCTCAACTCTGTGAGTCTTCGTGCTCTGGCAGGGATGCCCTTCCCTCTCCCTGGTCTGAAATGTGCCTCCTGGCGGAAAGCCAGGGTGGTTTTAGGGCGCTGCTTATTTGTTCTGTTGCGTCGGGTCACAGTCCTGTCCTGCCTCCTGTCCAGTCCACGCACAGTGGTTTCAGTATTAACTCAGTTTCTTACTGCTTACATCGGAGGGTAAATCTAGTCCTTGTCACTTCGTCTTGGCCAGAAGCGGAAGTCCATTGGCTGATTTTGTGCAGAGGAGTGACATGGTACAATTTTTATTTTTTTATTATCTCCTCCAATCCTGAAAGTGAGGTGGTGATATTACCTCCTTTCCCCTCCCTCACTTCCTTTCTCTGTCTCTGTGTCTCTGCCTCTCTCTCTAGATTGGGGCTTGAACCCAGGGCCTTTGCGCTGAACTCTATTGCCAGCCCTTTTTATTTTTATTTTGAGACAGGGTCTGGCTGAGTTGCTCAGGCTGGACTCAAACTTGTGCTCCTCCTGCCTCAGCCTCCCAGAATGCTGGGATTAGAGGTGTGTGCCACACCCAGCTACCCATGGTTTTTCTAGATGAGGAAAAAGGCTCACTTTGAGACCTTGAGCAGAACACCCACAGTCCACTCAGTTATTAATTTCAAAGTGTATGCACCTCTATCACCCCACTGACATGGAAAGTGCGTTTGTGGATCGGATCTTATTTCCTGCAGAGAGCTACACAGGCTAGTGTGGGACACACCCACAGTGACAGTCCCTCAGCCGATGTCATATGAGTACTCCTGGGCCTGAAGAGTCTCCTGGTGCTGGGTTTCTGAGCCCCACGTGAAGTGGGGAGGTTAGTGTCTGGGCAGCAGCAGCACGGGCACCCTTGTCTCTGTCACGTTAAAATCATCTGTTTTGGGCTGGGTGTGGTGGCACACACCTGTAATCCCAGAACTCAGGAGGCTGAGGCAGAAGATCGCCATGAGTTCAAGGCCAGCCTGGGCTACATAGCAAGACCTTGTCTCAAAACAGACAAAAACCCTCCCCGCTCTGGTCTGTTTTGTCCCTCTGACTTCTTGTTTTTTACAGCAGTCCTGATCTTTGGCTCTCTTCCCTAGCTGCTGTCTTCATCCTGACCCCACGGCTTCTGAACTGGATTGCCTGGGAGCTGCCTCCTGTTCCTTTGCAATAGGCCTCAGAAGGTGGCTCCTAAACCTCTTTTACATTTTTTTCCCAAGTAACTACTCCCTGACTATATCCAGGATCAAGTTGGAATGTAATTTGTAGCGATCTATTTTGAGCCAGATAATGGACTTGACCACTTAAAGGGGTGGATGTTCATGGGGGCAGGTGTTTGAGCAAGGGCTGGCCATTTGCAAAGGACTGGCTGAGCTTGGCGAGCCCCAGATAAGCAGCCAGCTGCTCAGCTCTTTGCCCATCATCTAAGCCAGTGATGGTGAACCTTTTAGAACTTTCAGTGATAACAAACAGCCCGCTGTGGCGCTTGTGCCATAGGTTCACCACTACTGATCTAAGAGGTTGTATGTCAAGCTGGGAGTCCAGCCAGGAGTGGTGGTGCACGCCTGTAATCCCAGTGCTTGGGAGGCTGAGGCAGGACTGCTACAACTTCAAGGCCAGCCTGAACTACACAGAGAGACCCTGTCTCAAAAAAACAGAACCCCCACCCCCAGCCAGATGGGAGTCTGTTCTTTTGCCTGAGAAGCAGAGCAGTCAGGATTCTCCAGGGAGTCTTGGGTGCTCTGGATGGGACAGTTCCTCATTGGGTGCATTGCAGCACATTTAGCCTCCTTGATCTCTAAATGCCAGTGGAACTGAGTCATGGTGACATCCAGAAACACCTCCACGTTTCCAGATGTCCCCTGGGAGTGGCACTGCCCCGTAGTCAAGGACCACCAGGCTGCATCACATTGTGGGCAGGCCACGTTCATATTAGGTTCCGGGGAGACACTGCCCCGGCTCTCCTTGCCTCCTTTGGGCTTATGTATATGTACCAAGTGCTTCTTTGTTTTAATTGTTTAAGCATTTTAATTACTCCCAAATTGATTGAGTGCCGGTGATGTTCTGGGTGCCGAAGGTACAGACTTTCTAGGATGGTGAAGCGCGTGTCTGCAAGGTTAGAATGCAGAGGGAGAGGCTGGTGGCGGAGCGGTTACCCAGCACAGCGTCACGGAGGTGCCCACGGGAGTAAACACAGATGGAGAAGAAAGAATTGAGGCTATTTTGCATTTGGTCCTCAAGGAATGGTTTTCTTTTTTTTTTATTTTTTTATTTTTTTTTGTGGGTACCGGGGGTCGACCTCAGGACCTCACGCGCCAGCAGGCGCCTGTGCCGCTGAGCGATATCACCGGCCCCTTTTTCGTATGTGGGTTCCGGGAGTCGAACTCGGGCCCTCGCGCTTGCCGGGCAGGCGCTTAAGCCGCTGAGCCATCTCACCGGCCCAAGGAATGGTTTTCTAAAGGGCATTGAGACAGGAAATGAGTGATGGTCCTTTGGACTAAAATCCATCATGGACTGGAGAATCTGTAGAGCAGTGGTGGTGAACCTATGGCGTGTGTGCCGTGGCGCGCTGTTTGTGTCATTGAAAGCTCTAAAAGGTTCGCCATCACTGCTCTAGAGGCTCACCAGTGCCGGGCACTTCTGACATTGGTGTGAAGCTCTCAGGGTTCCCAGTGCCAGCTGACTGGGCGGCCTGTGGGTTGGAATGCAGTTTGGGAAGTGCTCGCTCCTCGTTAGTGGCCTTGCCGTGCGCACGGAGGTCTGGTGGTGGTGTGTGCCGGCCCAGAAGGCTCTGGGAAGCCTGGGGTGGAGGAGTTGGAAGCGTGCTGCTGTTTAAAGGTCTGTGGTGGGGACAGTCACATCTAGGTGCTTCTGACATGCTTGGCCTGGCCCTGTGAGAACTGGTAAGGAACCAGCCTTGTGTGTCTCTTAGGCTTAGAATGAGAGGGAAGCTCTTTTTAGTGTTAATGCTTAAATTTTATTTCTAAAAAACAGCACAGCTGGACATGCCTGTAATTCTAGCACTTGGAAGGCTACGGCAGGAGGATGGCTGCGAGTTCAAGGCCAGCCTGGGCTACATAGTGAGTTCAAGGCCAGCCTGAACTACACAGCAAGGCCCTGTCTTCAAAAAACCAAACCAAACCAACCAACCAACCAACCAAACAAACCCCAAACACATTTACATGCCTCACAATTCTAAAACGTGCCAAAGGGCAAAGGAGACTTAGTTGGCTTTTTGGCACCGTGGACTGTGTAAAGCTTGTCCACTAGTCCCTCTGGCAAATATTAACTATTGGAGAGATGAACTAATTCTTTTTGTTCTTTTTTTTTTTGGCAGTGCTGGGACCAAACCTAGGCAAGTGCTGTACCACTGGCTGCACCCGCAGCCCAATCTGACTTGGTTCCTTGGTGACAGTGATTCGTAGTGCTGGGTTGTATCCCAGGAAGAAACGGTTGAGTCAGAAAGCGGCTTCCTAAAATAGTAAAGCTGTTGTGTTCATCCGTTTTATCTAGTCAAACAACCTACATTATTAGTTATGCAGTAGCATTAGGGCTGTTGCTTAAGAAAACACGATCTAAACAAAATTTGATTATTTCGATTAAGTAGAAGTATTTAAGTATTTAGCAGTTACTTGCTGAGTCATCGTAGGCAAGTTAAGTGACCTCCCTTGCCTCAGTTTCTTTATCAGTAGTAGTTTTGTGTGCATTTATTGTGAGAATTAAATGAAGAAAGAACTAAATAAAGGTTAGCACTTAGAGTTAGTATCTGTCAAGTGTGTTGAAGGAGGCCTTCAGGAAGATAATGAACTATATAATTTGTTACATACATGCTAATGAGTTAGAACCATTGTTCTATTCTTTGTTGCTCATTCATTCATTCATTCATTCAACAAATAGCAGTTGAAGGCCTACTCTGTGCCCGGCCTTGTCCTGGACCCCAGGGGTACTGTGATGAACGAACAGTTTCTGCCTGTGTGGAGTTCATGATCCGTTGAAGGAGACACATTGTTGAGATGATCACACAAATGTAAAGCTTTAGTTCTATTCAGTTCTTTCTTTTTGGTGCTGGGGAGTTCAGGCCCTCAAGCATGTGTTCTATCACTGAGCTATACTCCCAGACCCTCTGCTTATTTTATTTATTTATTTTTTTGTGGGTACCGGGGGTCGACCTCAGGACCTCGCGTGCCAGCAGGCGCCCGTGCCGCTGAGCGATATCACCGGCCCTTTTTTTGTATGTGGGTTCCGGGAGTCGAACTCGGGCCCTCGTGCTTGCTAGGCAGGCGCTTACGCTGCTGAGCCATCTCACCGGCCCTGCTTATTTCTTGAAGGAGAGGAATTCTGTGTGTGTGTGTGTGTGTGTTTTTGTGTGTGTGTGTGTGTGTTAGGGAGATTTGACCTAGTTGTGGCTGTCAGAGAAGGATTGCTTCTAGAAGGGGCTTAGCTGGCTCTGAAGGAACAGCATATGCAAAGGCCTCTTGACAGAGGAAGCAAGGCCATGTGTCTGTTATGGGCAGAGCTGGGGAATGTGGGGCCACATATAGACCTGAGATGTAGTCAGAGCAGACATGAGGCCTTGAAGGCCACACTGAGGAGCTTTTTCTTTTCTGTCTCCTAAAGACAATGTTGCTTACTGGGGTGGATAAGGGAGGAGGCAATCCGATTATCCCCAGGAAATGAGTCTGCACTGTGGCAAGTGTATGGGAAGAGAGCCAGCGTGGGTGTGGGTGAGCTGATTAGAAGGCTGCTGCAGTGGTCCAGATGAAAGATTTTGGAAGCATGGACCAAAGCAATGGCCAGAGAGATGGAGAGTAGTGGGGGGTTTGATTCTGCGGATGCTTAGGAAGGGATATTGGCAGTGGTGCTCTGGGGCGGCTCTGGGAGTGAGGGAGGAGGGACTCTAGTCTGTGTGGTTTGGTGAAGCTGTGCTGATTGCTCAGACAGGCAGCTCTAGGAGGGGACGCCCGTGGCAGGTGGGGATTGACACTTGGCCGTGGCACGTTAAGGTCCAGGGGAGGCGTGAAGGAGTGGAGTGAGGGCTCAGAGGGATCAACCTAGAGCTCTGGCTGTGGGAGCTTGCAGGGGCCTGGATCCCCCAAGGAAACTCAAGGCACTGATGTACACTTCCAGTTAGTTTCATGTTGGCCTGGGACGGCGGGGGTCTTGGGACTGGACTTTGGATGGAGGGAGAGGCTCCTTTGTCCTGCAGAGGCCTTGCCACTGCAAAGATGAGAGCCAGCTGCTCTTTCTCCTAGGAGGCCTGGCACGGGCCCTGTGAGCCAAGGGAGGAGAGTGGAGGCAGAGGCTGGCTCCTGGGACGTGCACATTGGCTGCACTTGTCTGGATGTTATCTGCATGTAATTGGCAATTGACTTGAACAGCAGTAACAGTAAACTAATCATAGCCCACTCAAACCTTTTGTTTTATTCTTGTAGAGATTTGTAAATTTCTTCAGAGTCTGTCTGTCTGTATCTCTGTCCCTGTGTTCACTAAATTTCTTATTTTATTTTATTGCAGTTCTGGGAGTGAACATTAATTAGGGCTTTGCACTGAGCTGTATCCCTGTCCTCTTTTTAATTTTTAAATTTTGAGACAAGTTCTCACTAAGTTGCCGAGTTGCTCAGGATGTGCTCCAACTTGCCGTCCTCCTGCCTCAGTCTCCCAGAGTGCTGGGATTACAGGTGTGCACCACCATGGCTCTCTTCTCTGTATTTTGACCATCCAGTCAAGGGTTAAAGGTGCTCGTGTGGTGGTGGCACCAGAAGAGAACAGGTTGGAGCCAGGCCAGTTGGCCTGCCTGTAGGCTGGGCTGTTTCTCTGTCAGCCTGTCATTGGCTTACTTCCACAAAGGACTTAAGCCTGGGCTGGCTTTACTATTGAGGGGTGGTGTCTTTTCACAGTGGGTGATATAGAAGAAGCAGTGGAGTTTGCTCCCTTCCTGGCTCCAAATACTGTGCCTAGAGAACATTTTGAGTGTGGGCAAGTAGTGCCCCCTTGTGGGCATATGTGATTCTCCACTTTGTTCTGCAGCTCTTCTGGTCAGCTGGCACTAAGCTGGTGGCAGTAGAGGTTGGCCCCTTCCTTAGCCTTGTCTTTGGGTTCTATTTCTGTGGATTTTGTGATTGTTCCCAGCACCTCCTGCTAAGCAGCTGATCTTGGGTCCTCCCGATAAAAATTCAGCCTTGTTCTTGAGGGCCTGTGACAAGGAATTCAGAAGTAATCTGTTTCCTGGCAAGTTCAGACTCTTTGGGTTAATTCTGACTGGTCATCCACTGCAGAGCACTCTAAAGTTTTGAAAAAGCAATGACAATTATGAGAAAGAGGTATTTTTGTGTCTTGCTAGAGAATACAAGTTCTTTGGTTTTTTGATGTCCATTGGGTGGCACTGTGATCTTATTTTTGTTTCTGTTTTTCTTTGCAGCCAAGCTGTACTCCAGGAAGTGAAAATGTGGTGCCTCGAGAGCCGTTGGTAAGTACCCAAGACATGCAGTCCCATTTTCTAATAATAAAATACCATGTGAGTTTAAAGACAGCTTTGGATCCTACAGTTTGACAGCAGCGTCCACTCAAAGTAGGTGTTGCGTGGCAGCTTCCTGTGAGTGACCTCTGACCTCTGTCTTCTGTTCCAGCACGCAGAGATTAGCGAGATCTCTCCTGAGTAGAGCCCAGTCCTCTCAGGAGCTAAAGCGTCCACCCGGATGGTCCTGGGCTGCTTCATTGCTGATGTAGTAATTAGTGAGATGCTAGAGCCTCGGGGGCCAGGGTGGAGCGAGGCTGCCAGCCAGCAAGGTTGTCACTCTGCTCCTCAGGGGGGAGCAGCAAAGGGGTCCTTTAAGGAATGGGGGGCCGGTGAGATGGCTCAGCGGTTTAAGCGCCTGCCTTGCAAGCACGAGGGCCCGAGTTCGACTCCCGGAACCCACATACAAAAAAAAAAAAAAAAAAGGGGCCGGTGATATCGCTCAGTGGCACGGGCGCCTGCTGGCGCGCGAGGTCCTGAGGTCGACCCCCCGGTACCCACAAAAAAAAAAAAGGAATGGGTAAAGCGGTGAATCTGGTTTTGCCTGGTCCATAATTAGGGGTACGTTCGGCATTACCAACCACGTCTGAGACTACTGATGAGGAAGAGGCCGACTAAATACTAACAGTGATTGTCTTTACGAAGTGCTTTTGCTTTGATGGTCCAAGCCAGAAGAGTCCCTTATCGCCTGTCCCACTTTTGTTCCATTTGGCGTTTCAGAGCCTTCTGCAAATCCTGTTGACGGGTCCTACACAGGGCAGATAAGTTTAAGTGGGGAGCCAGTGTTAGGCTTAACTTCCAGAGCCTTTCCTCTCTCCAGCCAGCACAGGGGACACCCCAGTGTCTTTAAAGCACCAGGGTTGGCATCTGGTGTTGTCATTCCTCCTGCAGCAGTGGGAAGAGATGGCTCATGGTGCTTAGCTGGTCTGAGCCTTTCCTGGGCAGAGGGTGAGATGATGTAAGTGCTGCTGGACCTGTTTCAGAAGGTGTGAGATATTGTCATTCTGTCACCTGCTGTCACAGTCATGGGCTCATGTCCCAGCAAGCCCACGGTGGCCTTATTTTGCTCCTTTTGTATTGCCTGGGTTCTTCCTCGGAGTGAGAGCCCGAGGAGGCGTCCCTCTGCTCGTCTGTCAGCTGGGGACTTGAGCGGCCCCTTGGGGTTGGCCTCCAAGCCCCTCAGGCTGAAGTACCGCTTTAGACTAAAGTCCAAATTGCTCCTCTTCAGTCCCGTGCCTCCTCAGTCTCCTTTTGAGTTTCCATCTACTGATTTAACTGTTTATTGATCCACAGAAGAGGAGCCAGTCCACCTTTTGGGGTGTGGTTGGGTCGCCGCTTGGGAGCCCCAGCGGTTGGCAAGCGTGCTGACCCCCGGTGTCTGGAGCCCTGCAGGCCTCTCTCTCTGTTGTCTCTGCACAGGACTCTTCCTGCTGTACTGTGCTTCCGCTTGTTGGTTGGTTGTATTTTTATTTCTTTCTTTTCTGGGAGGCCCTGAGCAGTCTTCAAACCCTGGTAGCCTGTGATGGTCCAGAGTTCAGACTCATTCTCTCCAGGCCAACTCTACAATTACCTTATATTTAATTAATATTTTTTTCTCCTCTTTACGTACTTGCTGCATAATTGCTCAGAGGAAAGAAAACACATAGCAGCAATTTATATATATATAAAAAAAACAATAATTAAAAAAAAACCCTGAAATAAACTCCCATCTCATTTGGGCTGATCCTGTGAGTTGGGTAATTAGGGCCCTATTAAAAGGTAGACCCTTTCTCTTCCCCCCCTTTTTTTATTAATTTTTTTATATTAAACTCCCACAGTCTCTCAGTCATGCCCTTATTGCTTTTGGCCAGCCATTTGCAGCAGCCTGATTAAATGAGGGCACCAGCCGAGTTGGATGGTCTTGTGTGAACAACTTCCCTTTGGGAGTGGCGACGGGAGGGTGGCAGGCGGAGGAGTCCGCTGAGGGCTGACTCCTGGGACAGGTCCGGGACACAGCATGAGCCAGAGGTGAGGCCGTGGCTGCTGTGGCCTGGCAGCCATGCATGACACTCTCAGGGTGCTGGCAAGGCGATGGAGTGGTAGCCCACACCCACAGCCAAGCGCATGGGGCTGCGCTTCGAAAGCACACAGTGCTCGGCCCTTTCTGCAGGAGAGCAGCTTGTTTGGCCATGTGTGTGAGCTGCTTGCTGGCTGCCCAGCTCACCTGAGCCTGAGGATTGGGCAACTGACAATTGAAGGATCAAACTAAGCCCTGTTCTCAAGTAATTCACATATTTTATTTGAAGGAAAAAAGGCATTTGTACACACGAAACAATTAGCGAGCAGCACAAGACTGTATATAATTTCAGCAAGCAGCATAAAATCGTGTAATTTGGAGCAGAATTGCCTGGCTGGGAGTCTGAGAGGCCCCTAGTTACTCAGAGTGTGGTAGGTGGGGATGTAGGCACGGTTTTTGTGACACTTGAAGCTAGGTCACGAGGAACAGATACTCCAGTGTTGGGCTGCCTGCTAAGTTGTTTGTTCCTAACTGCGCATTTTCCAGAATTCCTGAGTGGAAGCTGCCTGCTCACTACACTGAAAGCAGTAAACATGGGGGGCCGAAGGCGAGAGTCTGTGCCTTGCTCCCGAACTAGATCGCTAGATGACCGCTTCGGGGTACTGTTTCTTAGCTCGAGTGAAGACCTGGCGCTCAGTCCTGCGCTGCAGAGGGCTGTAGGTAGTCTGCTCAGTGCAGGTGGCACTGCCACACTGACGTGTCCAGGTGTCTGCGTTACTGTTTTGCTTTCTTTGCTAGGGTAGTAGGGGAGGAAGCCTAATTTTCATTTTATTTATTTATTTATTTATTTTTTTGTGGGTACCGGGGGTCGAACCCAGGACCTCGTGCGCCAGCAGGTGCCCGTGCCGCTGAGCGATATTACCGGCCCTTTCTTCGTATGTGGCTTCTGGGAGTCGAACTCAGGCCCTCGCGCTTGCCAGGCAGGTGTGTACACCGCTGAGCCATCTCACCGGCCCTGATTTTCATTAAAAAAAAAAAAAAATTATAGGGGCCGGTGAGATAGCTCAGTGGCATACGCGCCTGCCTGGCAAGCGCGACGTCCTGAGTTCGACTCCCGGAACCCACATACAAAGAAAGGGTCGGTGATATCGCTCAGCGGCACGGGCGCCTGCTGGCGCACGAGGTCCTGGGTTCGACCCCCCGGTACCCACAAAAAAAAAAAAAAAAAAATCAGTCCATGTTTGTAGTACACAATGATTACATTCAACGTGGGGAATCAGTACATGCACATAACACATCTCAATTCTTTTTTTCCCCCTTCTCCACCTTTTTTTTTTCCACCAGCATCAGATTCATTTATTTATAAGTCCTTATAAAGTTAATTATCATACATATAGATTAAAACCAAACTAATAGGCAAAAAACCATATAAAACACAGAAGATAATTATACTAAATCGAGGTATAACTTTAGATACATTGTCCATACTGGATTACAATATTTTTTTTTCTCTTTTTTCCTATTATCTGTCTTTTATTTTGCACTGTATTTATTTATTGAGTTTCTAATGTAAGAGAAACAAGGCAATATATAAGCTTATGTGTCTGATTTACTTAACATTATGGTCTCAAGGTGCATCCATTTTCCTACAGACGACTCTAGTTTATCCTTTTTTTAGACAGAGTAGTACTCGTTGTGTATAAATTCTTGCTTTTGTTTTTTGAGACAGGCTCTTGTTATTGGACTCTATTGGCTATGCCAAAATGTTATTGGGTAGCTCCTTCTTTTTTTTCTTTTTTCTTTTTTTTTTCCAGTTTTTTGAGATAGGGTCTCACCGTGTAGTTCAGGCTGCCCTTGAAATCACTGCGTAGCCCAGGTTGGCCTTGAACTCACAGCGATCCTCCTGCCTCAGCCTCCCGAGTGCTGCAATTATAGGGGTGCACCACCATGCACTACTGGGTAGCTCCCTCTAAAAGTGGCTTGCCAATTAAACATCACTGGTTATGGGTTTGTCTTTCCTGCTGGAGTTAGATTCCAGGTTCTTCTCATTTCAATCAGAGAATTGAATGAAACAAGTGAAAAGCAGTTGGCAGGCTGGGCATGTTGTGGTGCGTGCCTGTCATCCCAGCACTCAGGAGGCCGAGGTAGGAGGATTGCTGTGAGTTCAGGGCCAACCTGGGCTACACAGTGAGTTCAAGTCTAGCCTGGACTACATAGTGAGACCCTGTCTTAAAAAAAAAAAAAAAAAAGCAGTGGTAAAGTTTATTTGAAAACGTAAAAGTGAAGAGTGAGGGAGAGCCTGGGCTGAGTAAAAAAGGAAAAAGCGAGGTAAAAGAACACCCTGGAGAAAGCAGGGTGGTCCATTGTGAGGAAAGCCATGAAGAAGGCCTGATTTTTGTTCCTGGCCTCTTTGGATTGTAAAACCTATATTGTGAATGGAGTGATGAGAAACTTAACTGTGTTGTCTCTAAATAACACATTGGTGTTTATAGCCAACCCCAGCCTTGATTCTGGTCAAGTAGGTACACTGCTTGTTGCCTTCTCTTGCCCTTTCTGCGCCGCCAACCCCGCCCCCGCCATGAAACCAGCCTGCTACCCTGGCTGTACTCATGGGGTGGGGGATATGGTATCTGAGTGTTCCCAGTGATGTGTAGTGCTAGGCAGATGGGAATTAAGAAATTTAGTAGATTCCATTTGACATTCTTTGATTGTTAGTGAGAGAACTTTGCTAAAGTCAAAATTATTACGTTTTCCAATTTGTACTCTCTTCATGAGCTTTGATTCCTAGGGCACAGGCCAGTCCTACAGAGGGCTGACTGCCAGCTTCTCCCAGACTCTGTTGCACACCTTCTGTGAGTCGCCCTGAGTTCCTGGGTTTCTGGCTGAGCAGGCTGCCCATCCTTGGGCTCACATGGAGCTTGCGTCCGGCTTCCTGCGCCCTGGCAGGATCGAGGCCCTGCCTAGTGTTGGTCTGTAAGGAGTAGAGCGCTTGCCTGGCCCGCTCCAGGGCAAGGGCCTGGGTTCCCCAGAACTGAAAGAAAAAAATAGATGGGTGGGCAGTTGTCTGCATGGGGTAACTCAGTTCCTGTCTCGCCTGGATAATGAAACTTGGGTTAGGTAACCTTTGAGATTTCCTTTTAGTCATAAGATTTTTGGTTATTTGAAGTAAGCAGTAAATGAGGTTTCGTTCACATGTCACTTACTCAGTATTCAGTAATACCATTGCTCACCTGCCTTATGCAGTGGGGATGGGTTTTGGCTCAACTAGAATTTCAGCTTTCTGCTCTTTGGTAGCAGCTTCTCTCTAATGGACAAGCCTGCTCTCATCCTCTCTTCCTCTCACTTGTAGTTATGGGTTCTTTTCTTTCCTTTCTGTCCTCATCCCAGCATCCCTCCACGAAAATTACCCCAGATTATAATATGATATATTTTTAAGATGATGATAATTTCCACTTTGTCAGCTTTTCTAGGATTAATATTTTTAGAACACTTAGTTCCTTTTTTTTTTTTGAGACAGGGTCTCGCTTTGTAGTGCAGGCTGGCCTTGAATTCACTGTGTAGCCCAGGCTGGCATCAAACTCACTTCAGTACTCCTGTCTCATCCTCCCGAGTGCTGGGATTACAGGTGTGTGCCATCACGCTCCGCTCGTTGTAGACTGAATTTGAAAAAGATACTGTGCAGTTGCAGACCAGCCGTCTCAGTAGTTTTGCCTTTGAGGTGCAGAAATTTCCTCCTATAGCCTCAGGTTTCTCCCTGAGGTCACCATGGAACCTTGTCCAGCTGTCCCCATCAGGGTTTGAGATCAGACCTTCTGGAGAAGCTTATCCATCTTACACCTGGGATGCCTGAGATTTTTCTTCTTGGTTTTTAAGCCAGTTAACCAGAAGCTGTTAATCAAAAGGCCATCAATACCGCGATGAACATAGGAGCCAGGGCTGTGAGCTTGTGCTGAAGAGTACCCGGGGCCAGTCGCCTTCTCTAGCACGTAGGCCTGGCACAGTCTTCCCAGCATTTCCTTTTGCAGCTTCTGTGTTTGGAGCGCAGTGCTGTACTGACCGGCAGGCTTAGTGTGGATAGGTGTGCTCATTTCACCACCACATGCTTTCTGACGGTCACATGCTCGGTACGTTTCTTTGTGCAGACTCACAAATGGGTGTGTGGATGTGCGTGCAGATAGCATGACACATACATATGTTTATTCTGTAAAATTCCAAGCACTTTGTGGGGAAATCAGGTTGATCTGGAGACTGTATTCATACAAGTGTTTTACAGGCACATGGGTAATGGAACTGACCATTTAGAGATTTCAGGAAATCGTCCTTTTTCCAGGAAAAATAAATATGATGAACCTAATTTTAAAGTATTAATTATTATTGCCTGATTTCTGTGCAGAGTTAGGTTTGCTGAAGGTAGCTGTCATTTCCACCCAGCCGTGTCTGTCAGGGTGTGTATGGGGTGATACAGGGATAATCTAGAGCCCCCGCTTTATTTTTAAATTTATTTTATAAGGGAAAGGTTTTACAGTGTTTCCCTGGCTGGCCACAAACTCATTTCTTCTGCCCCAGTCTCCAAAGAGCTGGGACTTCAGAGCTACTGCATCTGGTTTCACTCTTGTTTATTTAATTTGCAGTACTAGGAGGGGCTTTGCACTGAACTGCCTTTCTGGTACTTTTTTTTTGTGGGGGGGGTGGGCACTGAGGATTCAACCCAGGGCCCATGTCCAGCTCATTTTTAATTTTTAATTTTGAGACAGGGTCTCAGTTACTAAGTTGCCAAGGCTGCACTTGAACTTTTGATCCTCCTGCCTCAGCCTCCCGAATAGCTGGAATTAGAGGCATGTACCACTACGCCTAGACTCTGATCTTATTTAATTATTTATTTTTTTATTTTTTTATTTTTTTTTTTGTGGGTACCGGGGGGTCGACCTCAGGACCTCGCGCGCCAACAGGCACCCGTGCCGCTGAGCGATATCACCGGCCCCTTTTTCGTATGTGGGATCCGGGAGTCGAACTCGGGCCCTTGCGCTTGCAAGGCAGGCGCTTACGCCGCTGAGCCATCTCACCGGCCCTATTTTGGTTTTTTGAGACAGGGTCTTGCTATGTAGTTCAGGCTAGCCTCGAACTCTTCGTGATCCTTCTCTCTCAGGCTCTCATCTACTCTTATTTTTGAAAAGTAAATTGGCCTGGGAACATAGCTCAGTGTTAGAGACCTGAGTTCCATCTCCAACTGAAGAAAAGAAGAGAAGAGAGAAAAGAGAGAAGTAAATTGCCTGTCAGTTTTGGCACTTGAACTGTTACTAGTGACATTTTCCTGGGGGTACCCCTCACAATTGCTGCTGAAAAACTTGGGGTGGAAATTGAGTGTAAACACCTCGAGGGTGGGGCTCACGGTGCAGACAGTGACAGTCTTGTGTGACTGGGTCCCCGACACTGGGCCTGAGACTTGAGCACTTTTTCAGATGGGAAGAATCATTGGCTTTTGTCCTTGCCCACTCTCCTCTTGCCGACAGTGTCTAGCTTTAGCTTGGGGACTGCCGCTCCTGGCTGGAGGCTGCCTGTGCTTCCTCCTGTTCTGAGACCCGGGGAGGAAGGTTGGTTAGCACTCACTGCTGAAAAGCCTCATTCCATTTCGGGGTGGCTGTAATCTCTAGGCCACTTACTGATTTTGAAATTACTGCCTCTTCCTCCTCCATCCTTCCTATTACAGTCTGAGAAGGTTTATGGAAAAGACTAGGCGGTGCCCTTTAAGTTGTTTCCTCTTTCAGGTAAATGAAGAGGTTGTTTTTGAGTTTGGAGGTATCCTTTTACAAATAATTATTAGATGAATCAAAACTCTTAGGAGTGATAATTAAAGAAATGGAATTTGAAATAGTTCTTCACCTTTGTTTATGGTTTAGGTTCCTGGCTTTCATAGCAATATTTTATATTTATATTTGGTGTAGCTCCTGTAATCAGGGCCCTGCCCATTGCATAACTGAGCAGTGTCTTTATTTTGGAGACTTGGGAGCGGAGCACTTACGTGTCTTTTTTCCAAGCTGCACAGCGATTGGGGGAATTTTGTCTTTCTTTAGCCCACCATCATTCTCTCAGAGGGAAAAGTTGTTTTCCCCCTTTCTGGAGGTGTAGGTTTAGTTTTTCGTTGCCCTACCATTGTGGAATATGGGGTCCACAAATCTTGGGGCAGAGGTACGTTCCTACGTGGTTTTCCTTTGTTTGAAATCCATTGTCATCTTTTTTTGGCAGTACTGGAAATGAAACCCAGGGCCTTTGCACTGAGCTACCTCCCCAGCCCTTTCTTACTTTTAAATTTGAGACAGATCTTACCTAAGTCTCTGTGTTGCCCTGGCTGGGCTTGAACTTGCAGTCAGCTTCCTGGAGTGCTGAGACTATTGGTGTGTGCCACTATGCCTGGCTTCATCATCATTTTATTTGAAAAAATTTTCACATAAAAGAATCTTAAAAAAAAATTTTTTTGGGTACCAGGAATCGTACTTGGGGTGGTCTACCACTGAGCTACATCCCCAGTTCTTTTTACTTATTTATTTATTTAACTAATTTTTGAGACGGGGTCTTGCTTTGTAGTTCAGAGTGGCCTTAAACTCACTATCTACCCCAGGCTGGCTTCAAACATGCAGTGATCCACCTGCCAGAGCCTCCTGAGTGCTGGGATTAGAGGTGTCCGTCTTCACACCCAGTCTTACTTTTCGTTTTGAGACAGGTTCCAGCTGAGTTGTCCCGGCTATCCTCAAACTTGTGATCCTTCTGCCTCAGCCTCCCTCTGTACTGCGATTACAGGTGTGCACCGCTGCACCGGGCTGAAAGTTTCTTTCAGTGTGATCTGAAGGGCGGCTATTCTCTGTGGCAAACTCAGGCAAACCCCCACAGCCCCCAGTTTAAAAACCACTGCATGTTGTGTTGTCCTTAGCACAACCATGTGCCCTTATGTTTTCCAGAATAATTTCAATTTAAAACATTTCAGCCCATTGTCAGACTGTGCGGACTGATTTTTGGTTTGAAAAATACGATCTCATAGTTAATCTCTCTTGTGTGCCGCGCAAAGCCACAGGAAGATAAAGTGGTGCTCGGAAGAAGGACGCCTTTGCCGCCCTTCCCTCTTCCCTCCCAGCTCTCCTTTCTTTTATGGTTTGTAGTTATAACCAAGATTTATGCTTGTTGCTCCACAAATCTTCTCCCTGCCATTATGAGTTTGTCCGAGCAGTCTAGAGATGGGGCCAGCCCTGAGTGATTCTCGAGGTAAATCTATCTGGGGCGCTTCCTGACAGTTGGAGGCAGAGAGGCGCTAACGCACGGCCCCCAGCGGAGCTGGGTGCAGCTAAATTACCCTGTCAGGAAGGAGACATGCTGCCACCTCTGTGACCCTTCGCCTTGGCCCTGCCCTGGGCCGTGGCTCCCTGTCTGCGAGGCAGTCCGCAGGATACGGGATGGCGCTGTGGCTCAGCGGTCGCTCCCTTTACCTCAGCATTGGCCGTGGCCCGGTCAGTCCACAGGGAGTGGGAGGGTCTGGCGAAATGGCCACCTTTTCTAGCCTTGTGGTGGTGAGGAGCTGCTAACCGAGTCTACACACCAGTTACTTGTATAAAAGGGTTAGTTTTTCCGTACTTCACCGAAAATGGATTTTGGTGGAGAAGGGAAATAAACATTTATTATCTTTTTTTTTTTTTTTTTTTTTCTTCCCTGTATTTTCCCTTTCCCGTGTCCTTTTGCTTGTGTGTGTGGGGGTTGTTTTTTTTTTTCTTTTTTTTCCCTTTTGCAGTGTTGGGGATTAAACCCAAGGCTTCTGTGCTCAGGCTAGGCAAGCATTCTACCACTGAGCTATATCCCTAGCCCTTTTTATGTTCTTTTGAGACAGAGTCTTGCTAAGTTGCCCAAGCTGGCCTTGTTGTCTTGTGTGTACTTTTGAGAGCCTTTGCAGTGTGGTATCAATAAATAAATATTTTAAAAAGGTGTCAAGAAGCTCAGTGTGGTGGTGCATGTAATCCTGGCAGTTTGGGAGGCTGAGGCAGGAGGATTGAAAGTTGGAGCCCAGCCCATGCAATTTAGCAATTTAGCAAGACCCTGTCTCAAGAAAACATTTAAGGGCCGGTGAGATAGCTCAGCGGCAAAGCGCCTGCTCGCAAGTGCGAGGTCCTGAGTTCGACCCCTGGTACCCACAAAAACAAAAACAAAAACCAAACAAAGAAAACATTTAAAAAGAGGTTGGGGGTGTAGCTCAATACAAAGGCCCTGGGTTCAATCCCCAGTACTGCGTCAAGAGTTTGCACTGGAGACGTGCCTGTAACCGACTGACTTGCTGTTTGGGCCCTGGAACCTGCTCACCAGGCTCAGACTCTGCCATCTGCTCCCATGCCACCCCTTACCCCGAGAGCTGTCAGCCAGTCCCTAAACCTGTGTGTGCCAAATGTGTTTGTTGTTGAACTACGCGGTTTTGTCAAATACATGAACAGGAGAGGCATAAGTGTGATGAGAGGATTCTACAAATATATTGTGTTCTATGTAGGCTAATGTGAAAATAATTTTCTGTAAAAACCAAGCTAAATGCTCTGGCAAATGTGAATTGCTAGAGAGAACACAGTCAAATTAGGTATGAGTAAGAAGACAGTTAATTATTGGGGCAAGGTCATGAAAAGTGAGGATTCCATACTTCATCGTTTTACTAATATCTGCAAGCTCTCGCTTTGCTTTAGAAATTGTGGAGAGTGTGGTATGGGTGGGGTTTATGCAAGAAAGATGTCTGGAAACTTCAGTCTGTGGGCCCACACTCAAAGAAAAGGCCTTGGCTCTACATCAAAAGATTAGCAAATGACTGTACATTTATAGGTTTTTCAGTTAATATAAAATGTTGAAGGTATGTAGAATAGGCTCCATTTTTAATGATTCCTTGCTTTTACTGATTTTTTTTGTTTCAGCACTAGGGATTGAACCCAGGGCTTTTGCACTGAGCTGTATCCTCAGACTGTTTTAAAAATTTTTTATTTTGAGACAGGGTCTTGCCAAGTCACTGAGTTCCCCAGGCTGGGCTCGAACTTTCAGTCCTCTTGCCTCAGCCTCCCAGAGTGCTGGGATTACAGAGTGTGCCACCACACCCAGCTTTAACTGATTTTTTGATTAACTGAGCAGTTCTCAGCTCTGATCCCGCAGGCCAGGAAGGCTTGTACAAGTGCAGTACGCTGGCCTGGTGCGGTTATTTTTATCACGTTTGATTCCCACACACCTCTGAGGATTCCTTTTCCTCATTTACAGCGAGGAAACCGAAGCAAGCCCAGGGCAGTCCAGCTCCCACAGCTTCAAGTCTCAGACCCACACTGTCAAACTTGAGCAGATGGGGAGTGCAGGTCTGGGTGCAGTGGTGACCTCACTGTGGTGACACTGGCACGGTGACAGGGGACACTGCAGACAGGCCCCAGCCCTGCGAAGGGCTGCCTGCCGTTCTGTGCTTTCTCTCTGAAGCTGCTGACTTACTGTGCTCTCCCTGGTTGGAGTCTTTTGTATGTACCCTCGCTGCTGAGAAGGCACCTATTAATTTATCACAGGTGATGTGTGCCTCTTCGGGTTCGGAGGAGGCGTCTGCACCCATGTACCTCACTAATGACAGGTTCTGGGCTCGAGAGAGATAATAGGATCTTTTCATCTGATGTCTGCACGGAGGTGCTATGTCCCTGGGAGCTTCTAGGGGGCAGCAGCTGCCCGCTGTTCCGTCTCCTGCTGGCAGAGCGGAGGTTGGACAAGTGAGCAGTTTGCTTTTGACTCTGGCTTTTCAAGCCGTGCCGTGCAGGTCTTCAGGGAGCAACCTGAATCCGTCTAAGTAAAGAAATCACAATATCCAGCATCTTCATTTCTTTCTCTGCCTACAGCTAAATTCTTTATCTGTGTCCCCAGCAGCATCCACACATTCCTCATTGTCCGAGTTAAAGCAGCAAAGTTCACCCGTTTTGAAAATAAGAGATGTCTTTAAGAGAGTAAAATTTTCCTGTCAGATCATACTCGTTACCACTGTGAGACATCAATATCCCGCTCTAACCGTGTTCAGAGGTTTGGCAGCTTCCCGTGTGGGCCTGTGTCTTTGTTCTGTTGGAAATCTCACTGTCACGCAGTTGATTACTGGCTCTTCCTCTCTGCACTTCCCCCAGCCCCACTCCTTCTCCCCCAACCAAGCCAGAGGTTTCTGTGAGATTCCAGATGACTTCCTCAGAAGCACACTGAAGGGAAAACTTCAGATATGCTGATTGTGTCCACTTGGATGCTCAGGATTGACATGGGCAGCTTGGGCCTTGTCACAAGCGAGTAACTAGCACTCCCCTTTCCAGGCCAGTGTGCTGCTCCTGGCCTCAGATCCTTCCAGCTACGGGCTGCTGCAAGTGCTGGAAAGGAGGAACGTTGGTGGCAGCAGACCTACTTGACTGTCGTAGCCACAGAGAGGTTGATGGGCCGTGACACTTTGGCCCTGTGAGGTTTATTTAGGATTAGGTGAGAATCTCTGTCCTGTCTCCACCATGGGAGGAGCCGGTGGCCTATACCACTTTCTTTTTTTTTTTTTTTAATGTGGGTACCGGGAGTTGAACTCAGGACCTTGCGCTTGCCAGCAGGCGCTTGTGCCACTGAGCTATCTCACCGGCCCTACACCACTTTCTTGTGGCTTTTATTCTGTTGGGTTTTCCTCTGGAGATCCCAGGGCACTGGGAAAGCCAGGAGTTTCCTTGAAGCCCCCTGTTCCAGAGAGTGGCTTCCCTCAAAGACGTGGGCATGCCTCAGCTTACCTCTCCAGCTCTCTCAGTTGTCTGTCAGAGGGATGACAGCTCATAGCATCTGTTAATGAACAGAAGAAATAACTAGAAATAGTGGCAAGTCATTTGACAGTGAAGTGGTTTATAACTCCTGTTTATCATCAGATGATTATCATGATCATTATTATTATTTCTAGTGGGTTTTTGAAGATTTCAGCCTGCTCTCCAGAGCCCCATTTATAAGACATTTTATTTCTGCCTTTGTAATATCTAGAAATAACTTAGTTATTTCCAGCGAAATCCCAGCCCACAGCCCCCGCAGCCCCCAAGCTGTTTCTCTTCCTTCCTTGGACTTCTCTCCGGTTACTCCGGTGGGCTCCATCAGGTGGGGTATCCCCTACTGACCAAGCTGGCAGCACTAATACCCATGGCAGGAACACTGTGGTGTTTGTTTTTACAGTTCCTGGATTTGGTTTAATGTACAATTGATTTTTTTAATGTATTTAATCATTTTTTTCTTACCTCATAAGGATTAACCTGCACAAACCTCATTTTATCCTAAGTGTGGCTTTGGGAGGAAGGGAGCAGAAAATTGAGTTTCTCTAGCTTATTTTATTCTTTTACTTTTTATTTTCCGAATGGCTTTTCCTGCCCAAGCAGCTCTGTAAGATACAGTATGTTTTCGTGGCCATTACTTACTCATTACTAACTGGTCTCTCCTGCTTCCCTTTGTCTGTGAACTAAGTACAGGGGCCTAGAGATAATTGGTAGCTCTATCACAGGCGCACCAATTACAGATCAACAGGGATGGCAGCCTCGTGCTGGTTTGTGGTTGGCACTGGCTGCCCACCTAGCAAGTATGAGCTGTTGTTCTGAAGCTGCCACTGCGCTGGGGTTGCCGAGGTCGGTCCTTCCCTCATTGTGTGGCTTAGCTTCCCTGATTGCCTTGGACGGTCTCCCTGATCCACAGATTTCAGCTTCAGTTTCTCCCTACGTATGGGTCTCATGTCCACCTGGTCTATCTTAGTTATGCCTCTTGTCACATATAAAATCTTCATGCATTATAAAGTACTAATTTGCAGGGGGTTTGAGTTTTTGTGGGAGTGCTGGGGAATGAACCTGGGGCCTCATGCATGCTAGACAAGCACTCTACCACTGAGCTATCCCTCTAGCCCTCTGTTTTCCTTTGTTGTTCTTTGGTGCCTGCAGTGGTTAGGTAGCAAGCTGCAGATGAATGCTTCTCTTGTAACCACTGGGTTTTGGTAGTTTTGTCTGCTGAGTCCAGGTAAAGACATCTTTGTGGGTGCCCAGTTTAGCCCCCTTTTTGAGCACTATTTGATTTGCATCTCCCATCTGTTTTGTGCTAGCATGAGGAGGGAGCTCCACTTCACTGCCAGGCTGCTGGGCACTTGGGGAAGGCTTGTAGGTGCTGAAGTAGGAAGGGAGTCCCTGCATGGTGTGGCTATATGTCCAAGTGGGATACCTTTTGTTTGTTTCCCAGGTACTTGGCACCTACACACTTCGCTAAGCCTTCTGTGGGATGGAGATGTACCACATAGCTCCTGGAGGAGAGCAGACGCTCAGGACATTTTTGAGGAACAAGTAAATGTGTATGCTCACTTATGCACATTGGAGATGGAGAGCCAAGGAGCGGGATTGCACAGTTGCTCCCTGGCTTCCTGCTAGGAACCTAGGGTGCAGCATTCCCAGTGGGGTGCACATACACACATACGCCCATGTTTAGTGGATCATTGCCACGTAGGCAACATAAACAGGGCATTTTATGAAAGAGAACATCAGAGGAAACATTATAACTGGGACCTTTATAGCCTTTCCATTATTATGGTTTAAATCTTGACAGTCTTTATTTGCAGTGACACTGGGACCAGTAAAGACAGCGCTCACTCCCACCTCCTCGTTCTCTCTCTCCACATCCTGTTCTGTAGCTGTGGTGCACAGATAGGTATCGTTAAATGTGCAGGCAGCAGAGCTGCTCTGAGTTTGTCTAGAAACAGCCCCTTTTGAGTCAAGTTGGAAACCAGATGACTCACCATTCTATTTGTTTTATTGCAACTGTCTTTTCATAAAATGCCCTAAAAGCTTTAAACTATAAATGCCAAAGAGGGTTTTGTCTTTCTTTTTTGTTACCTCTTCTGTTATCTCTCATCTTTTCTTTTATGTTTCTTTCCCCCTTCCCTTTCAGAATTATTTTCTCTTTCATTACTCTCTCTTTCTCTGTCCCTCCCTTCCTTCCTGCTCCCCCCGCCCTCCTTTGATGACTTAATGGCAATCTGTAGTTGATGGAGTTTTTGCTAACATCATGGTGCGTTCTTTCCAGCTTTAATGCTCTCTGAGTGAGAGTGTATACCCTCACATTTTTGTGTATGGTTTGGAAATGGAACTGCCCATGCATGTCAAAGTTTATAAAGTACTCATTGGATTCAGTGCTGGAAGCCAAGTGCCACGTCAAAACGTAATCTGTGATACCACATTTTGCAAAATAATGGGTGCATCCAAGGTCTTTCCTACATATCCATCTCCTATATAGAGCAGCTGCCACGGTCACAGTAGTACTCAGAGCCCTCGGACTTCCTGAGAAGGTCTTCTGGGATGAGACCGTGACTTCTGGGGACTGTGGGACCTGTGACTTCTGTGGACTCGGGGACCCATGACTTTTGTGAATTATAGGACCTATGGCTTTTATTGTCGGAGGGACCTGTGGCTTCTGTGGGCTGTGGGACCTATGACTTCTGAGTCGTTTATGGGCTGTAAGACCGAATCAGAATGTGTATGCCACACGAGGGCCGTGGTCATGTTAATCCTCTCTCTGAGGGTGTTATTTAACTAGCATTCCTGAAGGGAAGAGCACCTGCTCTTACGGCTTAGTGGGGTGTTGGGATCTAAATTTTTAAGGCCTAGTGTTCTCAGCCAGGACTTGCAGAATCTTTTTTCCTGATACCTGACACTGTGGCACTTGACTAAGTCACCTGATTGATGACTTGAGCATCAATTGGGTGTTGAACACCTGGCCAGGGAAACAGGGACCCTCTGTGGAGTTACCCAAAGGATGGTAGACAGATTGTTGAATTTTAATGAAGGTGGGGTGGGTCCCCGACGTTCATCTCTTTGGGGCATAAGAGAGTCCCAGCCTTAACTTCAGGAGTGTTCATTGGAAACCTGCACCAGTGCTGGTGGTTATATTCCACATTTGTCAAATCCTTAAATCCAGCTGAACTAATTTTAGAAGTAGCTAGTTCTAATGAAGAAGCGCAGTAGCTTTAGGTGCGCAGGAACTTCTCTTAATCAAGGGCTCCTAGTCCTCTTTGCTTTTTTAAAGGCCTTTTGTCTGTTTTGGCCATCAGGGCAGGCATCGCCTGAATTTTTTTTTGAGACAGATTCTCACTATGTCCAGGCTGGCCTTGAACTTACTGTGTAGCCCAGGCTGGCTTTGGACTTACAATCCTGCAGCCTGGGATTATAGGTGTGTGCTCCTATGCCTGGCTTCTGAATTCTGTTATAGTGAAACTTCTTCCCTATATACCTTCAAAGAAGGAGCATGCTTCACATGATATGAGTGGGGTAAAATAAGGTGCATCATAATATTTAATACATAAAATGAATTAAATGAATTGCATATGTACACGGGGTTTTTCACTCTCTTGGCGAGATGTCTTATTTGGACACAGCCTTTATCCCTGATGCTGAAAAACTGAAAAGCACAGGCTGTTAACTTTACACCCTAGCCTCCTGCGGCTAGGGTGGGAACAGGTGAAGTGGGTTGAATCAAGGCCCCTTCCCTACTGGGGACAGAGGTTCATCTCTTCCAGCTGACAGTTTGAACAGACTCCTGAGCTTTCTGGCCACTTTAATTAAGCTTCAGTGAGGGCTGGCCCTATAGGCCGCTTATGACGTGCGTAATTACTCCGAGGGCCTGGGAGCAGCCTACGAAGGGCCCCTCACAGGCTCCCACTCGATTCCCTGCCTGTGGTCCCTGCCTGTGGATGTCTCTTTGCCACCTGGAGTAGAGCCTCTTGGAAGAGCAGAGGCTCATTTAGTGCTCACGGCCTGTTCATTCCTTGGCTTCTCTGCTGAGCTCTCCAGCAGGGGTGCCAGTTCTTCCATTTAGCTGACTATTATATAGCCCTTAAAAGGGAAGGGCTTATTTTAGCTGGCTGCTATATTGATTGCTATAGGGACGTTTCTATTTTCACTGGCTGCTATATTGACTGGGAAAGGGAAAGGGGCCGTATTGCCGGGAGCTGTCATATTGACTGTTACAGAAAAGATCTGTATTTAAGCAGTACCAGTGCACTGGGATCTCCCAGGCAGGATATTAATGCTAATTCATCCGCTCACCCCCTGCTGCGAGTGTTATTTGTTTAAATCTGTAGATTCCCACAGCGCGTTTATATCCTCACTAGAGTGAGCTCCGCTCCCTGTAATTATTTAACATTATATGCTGATATAAATTGTAACAGTTAAAGAATGGTAATGAGTAGCCAAAAAAGAAAGGAAGAAAACAAAAAGAAAAGGAAACAGGAAAACATAGAAAAAAGGAAGGAAGAAAATATATAAAATAGTATATACTTTTTTTTGGTGGTGGTAGTGGGGTTTGAACCCAGGGCCTTTGCACTGAGCTACCTCCCAGCCCTTTTCATTTTTTGTTTTGAGATAGAGTCTCACTAAGTCACTAAGTTGACCAGGCTGGGCTTAAACTTGTAATCCTCTTGCCTCAGCCTCCCAGAGTGCTGGGATTACTGGTGTGCACTTCCACACCCAGCGGTATGTACATTTTTTATGTGTGTGACCGAGAAATGGCAGAGTTAGGTTCTAAAATTGCAATGAACAACTTCTGGCTTCTTTTCTTTAACTCGGAGTTGATTTATACAGTGGTCCTCGGTCCATGGATGGTACGCCTGTGTGTGCGCACAGTGTGGGCGCACACGTGTGCGGTGTGTGCACACGTGCATAAGTATGTGCGGTTCGCGTGTGGTCTGAGATCAGCAGGGCATTGATCCATTAGTGATCCAGCTCTGTGATGAGTGGCTGATACTTGATTTTCATGTGAGCTTCTGTGTTCACATAGGAGCTGTGGTCCTGAGACCTGCCAGTGGGGACAAGCACTGGGGAATGCTCAGTTGGGATTGAACCAAGAGGCCATTGGGTGTCACTGTCGCTCTGTTGGCTATCGTTGAGAGAGAGATTTTTTTCCCCCCTGCTGGGAAAACTCAATTTCTTTTCTTCTTCTTTTTTTTTTTTTTTAAGGGGGGAAAGGTTTATCTAGCTCATAGTTTGTAGAGGTTTCAGTCCATAATTGGCTGGCTCCAAGGCGGGGTGGCGTGGCAGAGGGGAAATAGTTCATGGCAGCAGAAGGTAGCAAAATCAACAACCAACCGGAAAACTCAATTTCGAAAGAAAGTTTTTTTGCACACGTCGGAGGTGTCATCTGTTTGAGATCTCTTTTAAAAAGCAGTTGTTTTGTTTGCTTGTTTTTGCTGTGTTAAGCTTCTAGCATGTTTATTGTTCTTGAAAATTGTGTGCTGATTGCGAGCTCTGTTTGGATATAACCCCTAGCGCATCCCAATGAGGACTTCCGGATGGGGAGAAAACCGTTCCCTGTAACGCGCTCACTGGTATTCTGAAAGCCTGGGTAGCAGGGAGAGCAGATCAGACAAGAACTTGAAAAGGAAGGAGGAAAATGCCCTTCCAGAAGCAGGAATCGGGCAAGCCCTTGCCAGTCCCCTGCCTCTGGTCCTCGCGGAGGTGGGAAGAGTGCTGAGAGCGCCGCTGCCGCCTGGTCGCACAGGAGCAGAGGAGCGGGCTGCTCAGCAGCGTGGAGCCGTGCCAGGCTTCACCACAATTCATACTGTGTCAGTTTAATAAATGCACTACTTAAATTATGAAATTACAAAAGAAAAAAGAGAATGCACTTATTCAGACTCTTAATACATTAAAAATAAGGCATTAAAACTCTGACTTTTTTTTTTCTTCAAGAATCAATAATGAACAGGAAGGGTTGTAGACATTAACAGTCATGGACATTCAAACTCTTATACATAAATTATCTTAGAAAAATGCACATAAGACTTGAATAATGTAAATACATTAATGCATTTAATAATTTAAACATTAAAGCACAAGCAGGAATTTGAGGCAGAGGCTGTTCTGAGGTAAGGGCTTGGTCCTAGAACGTGTGTGTCCTAGGATCGATGGGTGGTTTCCCCTTGAGACACCCTGGAAAGAGAGTGCCTGGCCCGCAATGTGGCCTCCTGTGCCAAGAATCCCTGGACATTCCTGATCTCAGCTACTTCCAGCACCTTATTTTTGCATATCCCAACTTTCGTCCTGAATTCTGAGTTTGCTTGTCCTGTGCTTCTACTTGTTTGTTAGAAAATTAAATGCTTCCACTTCAAAGAACAATGAACTTTGTGAATGTCTTGGTTGGAAAACTAAGCCAAATTAAAAAATCCTTCAGCCAGCTCTGGCTGCTTGTGATTTAGGAATAAGGAAGTGGTTTCTTCTTATAATCAGTCCGTTGTGTCTCAGTGACTGTGGTCAGTGGGTCCAGGTTGCAGCCTGCTAATAGAATTGGAGACCGGATCTGGAGAGCAGAAATGACATAGCCTGTGTTAGCCCCTGGGCATTGGTCATCACAGTGGCAGGTAGCCATGCCAGGAATAAGACAGGTGCCGTCTAGTTAGACTCAGTGGTCACTGAACGTGCCTTGCTTTGATTTAAGGGTTTAACCATTGGATAGAATAAATGATGTTACTCCTATCCCTCACCCCCTTCTCTCAAAAGTGTACTCATTGCAGCAGAAACTCACTGAAACCTCTTTTCTGGCAGAACTTTTTATTTTTTGAGACAGAGTCTTACCATATAGTCCAGGCTGACCTCAAACTCTAGGTAATCCTCCTGCCCCTCAGCCTCCTGAGTGTTTGGATTACAGATGTGTGTCACCACGCCTGGCTTCTGGCAGAATTCTGAATGACCTCATTCAGTTTTTGACATGTGCACTGTGACATACCCTGGGAAGACCTAAGAGGACAAGACTGTGTGCCTTGTTTTCATTTTAAATCTAGGGCTGGGGCCGGGGATATAGCTCAGTGGTACAGCGCCTGCCTGACAAGCGCAAGGTCCTAAGTTCGATTCCTGGTACTAAATAAATAAATAAATAAATAAACCTAGTGCTGTTCCCTGGTAGTTTCCAAGTCTGCGTTTATAGCCCGATCATAGATGAGAAACTGGGAGAGCTGTCGAAAGGGTGTTGTTACTGGGTACATATTCTGAAAACTTTTTCTCTCCTTGTAGAACAGGTGTGTTTATTGGTCAGTAGTGCAAATGTTGTCCTTCTGGGTTTGCTGTGGGACCCTTGAGAAATGGTTATCAGCTGGTGGTGACAGAACAAAACCTGTTTTCATGATTGCCAGATCTGTTGGAGTCTTTTACTGCATCTCAAATCTACTGTGTGAAGCTTTACTTGGGATCTTCTTGATTTGACCCAAACCTTTTCTGTTCTGTCATCTATAACTTTATGTGCAACCATTTCCAGTCTTTGTTGTGGCCAAAGACAGTTTGCTTTCCCAGCTAATCGTGGTTCCAAGCCAACTTATAACCACTTTGAGCAGAATGGCTACAGGCTGAGCTGGGGCGTGTGCAGCAGATGCAAACAGATCAGGCCCACTGCCGAGGACAGCCAGAAGGAAAACCAGTTCTCTAAGGCTGGTGGCCAGGTATTGGTTTGGAGAGGTGCAGTGTGCAGCCTGTGAAGGGCCCTGGGAGCAGACCCTGAGGGCAGTGTGTCATCCTTGCTCTGTGCTCCACTTCTTCCAGCCCTGCTGAACAATGGCTTTGCTTCCCGAGCCCTTCTCCTCCTGTTTGTTTTAAGGCGGCAGCGCCTTTCTAACTAGTTTTATTTCAGTCTTGGGATAGCTGTTGGCTCCAGGTCTGTTGTGTTTGCATTTTTCCCAGCGTTCACAGAGCGGCAGGTCTGCTCCCTTCAGGACCGGGGGCTGTCTCTCCTGCCTGCTGTCCACGCCCGTCCTGGCAGAGGGGAGAAAGTAAGGTTGGGGCGCACATGAACCAGGGAGATCCAAATTCTCTTTGGATTTTGCTGGTCACACCCAGGAAAGCTTAAGCTTCTTTCTCTCCACTTAAGTTCCAAGAAATGTTTTATGGCCTTAACTGCACAGTTGGCTCGTGCCAGATGGGGACATGTTGAACTAGGCAGTGGGTGGGGCGCCTTCCCTTGTATTCGGGGTGCAGAGTGCTGGCCGCCATCAGGCAGTGATCTGGTTGGATAGCATTGACCAGGGTCAGCTCACTCTGTGATATATCCCATATGCAGATTTCCTTTGAAGAGAGAGGAGTCAGGTTCATTAATTAAAGGAGCCTGGCTCGAGAGGCCTGTAATTAGAGGTGCTAGAAATCTGAATTTTAAGAGGTCTGTGCAGCTGCGTTTTGAAAAATGTAGGGAGGTACCGAGAAGTACAGGTTGTGGGCAAGAATGTGGCTGAACCAGATTTGGGAGGTTCGGGTTTGGGCAAAATTCCCCTTTAAATTTGTATTTATTCTATCTCTCTGTTTTTTTTTTTTTTCTCCAAATGGGAAGCTGAATCTCTGATTTGTTTCTTGATGAAGGTTACACTGCGATGGAGATGCTGGTGGTATTATCAGAGTATATGGAGGGCAGGAAGGGGAAGATGCTTAGTTAAAATGGAGGCAGGGATGTTTTTGGGCATTGGGATACAGTGCTTGAAAAAAATTAAATAATTTCTTGAAATGAGTGAGTGGAACAGGAAGCAGGAACACAAATTGCATATAGCATAGGGAGCTAAGTCAGTCCCGGGCAAATGTTGAATTCTATAATCTTGGTCTCTACTTTCCTTCCCCAGAACAGGGTCTCCTCTTCTGTCGTAGATCACTTTTCCATGTGACCCCAGACATTCTCAGATCTTTATGGGAAGTCCTAACCTGTCCCTTTTCTTTCTCATTTTCTCAGTTATTTGTAGGCTGACCTTTTGCTTTGAATGCTTTCTCTCCAGTACCTTAAGAAAAAAAATTTTTTTCCTATTTGATTTCTAATGGCCCTTTTTCTTCTGTCAAAAACCTTTATTTTGGTACGGGACTATTTGCATTTCTGTTAATTAACTGTGGCTAACTTGGGATGTGAACAGGAGCAGGGAGAGTGAGAGTTACATGGGTAGGGGGCCCAATTCCCCACCTTCCCCAGGAAGGGAAGAAGGGACTAGTGGTGGGTGGGCTGCTCCAGGCCAGTGTGACTGAACACCCCATACGTTGCCTACGGACCTAATGCTGTAGGAAGCGCCTTTCGGGCTTTTGCCTGCCCTCCCTCCCTCCCTCCCTCCCTCCCTCCCTCCCTCCCTCCCTTCCTCCCTTCCTCCCTTCCTCCCTCCCTCCCTCCCTCCCTCCCTCCCTCCCTCCCTTCCTTCCTTCCTTCCTTCGTTCCTTCCTTCCTTCTTTCCTTTCGACAGGGTCCTGCTGTGATGTAGTTCACACTTTGTGCTGGCCTCAAAGTCAAAGCTATCTTTTTGCCTCAGCCTCCTGAGTGCCTGTTGGCTTCTTGGTTTTGTGTCCTTTTGAGTATGATTAGCACCATCCCATTTTGCATCCTGGTCTCTCTGCAAGGGGCTAAAACAAATAATGTATATATTAAGGGATGATCCTTTGTATTCCTCTTACATTCCTATCTGTATGTATATTGGGAAATCTACTAGTGAACCCCTGAACTGAACAGAATAAAAGTCTCAAAGACCCTTACTTGGAGCATTTACAATATGCAGATTGTAATTCAATTAGATTGAAACCTCTATTTAGCAGAGTGGTTTCACAAAATAAATAACTTTTGAAGAAGGAGGCTTTCTATATGTAATAAATATATATTTTTCCTTCACTTGCCGGCACAGGGCCCCTTGCCTTCCAAACCCTGCCCTGAAATGCTGGTTCCCACGTGACCAGGATGTTTGGGCTCTTTGCAGAAGAAATGCCTCCCCATCACTTCCTGGCACAAGGATTTCATCCTTGAATTACAGTGCTGAGCTTGTTAGCACCGGCAAAGGGGAGATGGTGTGAAGGTCCTTGTGTCCGCTTTGTCCTCTCCAGGAGAAAGTGAGGGGTTTGTGTTTCTCCTGTGTGCTTGTTGCAGTAGTGGTGGGGTTCGGGTGCCCACCTTCTTTCAGGAGTCAGCCAAAGTCCTGGTCTTCTCTACCCTCTGTACTGTATGTCCTCCAACAGGGGGTGAACTATTTCAGAAGCCTAATTCAGAATTTCAGGAAGAGGAGCACAACGAGTGGAGCTTCCCTCCAACGCCCCCCTCTGCCATCCTCCCCTTCTCAGCCGAGCGTGACAAGCTGACAGATAATTAACTGATCAGGTCCTCCTATTAGGTGCGTCCCAGTGCTGGAAGCTGCCGTGCTCTCTGAAGGTGCTTTCGGCGCTCTGTGCAGATGGGTGGTGCTACGTACGCTAAGTGGTCATAGCAGAGGGCAGTGAGTGCTTTGGGAAAAGCAAACAGAACACTCTTTGGAAGGGAGAGTGCTTAAAAGGTAGAGGGGGCCAGCGAGGTGTCCGGCTTGAAAGCACCTGGTGAAAATACTTGGACTTCAGGGTTGCGATCCTGAATACCATCGCCCGTCTCAGGGAATGGTGCTCTGGGTTTATAATAGGATGCCTGATTACAAAGAACATTTTGAAGGCCACTTAGTCCCAGGTCGGGCTGTGCATTAGGCGCACTAATCCTTTGCTGTACACTGGACTGGAATTGCAAAATTGGAAGCATGCAGTCTGTCATGTTTCAGCTCAGGCACTGAATGGTTCTATACAGACAGCGCCTTACGTGCTTTCTCTCACACAGCTGCCCAACTTTTCTTTCCTCAGCGGAAGGAGTGTTTCTTGTGAGAGTACTCCCTCTCCCACCAGTGACTTTTAAAAATTACTCTTGCGTTTGTCTGTGTGGTCACCTCTCTCATCTTTGTGATGGGAAACATCACTGTGCAGATAAATATAGTAACATTGGGACTACACACAGGCTCAGGTCCTTGGACCTGGCATGTTGGAGCAGAAAGAAATACCTAATTGCATCAAACCACTCTAAGTTCATGTATGTGGAGCCCATCAAGCTGAAAGCATCCAGACAGCATCTGCTGTTATCAAATCACTCGTGAATCCAGCTAATTAAAATAGAGCTTCATTTTTCTGAACCATTGTTTGGCAGGAATTCGAAACGGGTCTAACCCAATTTCTGCGTGTTTATGAGCCTTTATTATATCAGAGATACTTTTCTGTAAATGTACAGGGCAGCGTTAAATGAATTGATCCACACAGTATCACTGTAGACGCACTATGGACTTGCTAATGATTTCTCTTCCAGTCTTCTGGTTTCCAGAACATTCTCTTGAAAGCTTTATATTTTTTCTATTCTCTGCTCTTCGTCCTCACCCCCATTTTAAATTTTTTACTTTTACTTTTAGCCTTTTTCTTTGAAAACAGGAAAAATGTTCCCTTTCTGAAGTTTTCCATTTTTTTTTCTCTTTCTTCCTCTCTTCCTGTTTTTGCTCTTCTAATGGATAAGATTCTTCGCCTTTTCTCCATTTCTTGCTCTTTTCTGATCATTTCTTTCTTTTATTTTTCCTCCTTTTCTCCCCTCCTTTTCCCACTTTTCTGCCATATCTTTCCTCTAACCTTTTCTTTCTCCTTTGTCTCTTCTTTCTCCTCATTGCCATTTCTCCTGAGAAAAGGTTTTGGTACCTTTGTCTCTAGCTGCAGATGCAGCTGGGACGGGAGGGGTGCCTGTGGAGGCCAAGGCTCTGGCTGCTGCGGGGTGAGCCGGCTGATACTGCTTCTCAGAACTTGCTTACGTGCTTTATTTTAGATTTTTAAAAGATTTTTCAAACCACATCTACTCTACTTTATAGACTAATAATCCTACTTTGAAGATGAAGAGTATTATATAAATGCTAACTAATTATTCGTTGTAACACTTTGGTGAGTCTCCAGCAGTACTGGTTCCATTTCACAGATGAAGAAGCAGAAACAGGAAAGGTGGGTAGCTCTGAAAGTCACCCAAGAAGTTGTTGACCGAGTTAGAATTAAGGCCAGGTCACCTTTGGCTTTGATTCTTGATTAGCACTTTGTGAGAGTTTACTTTTCTCCCCGTAAGAATTGTATGTACTAAGGCGAGGGTAAGAATACCATCCTCTCTCCCCATCTCTTTATCTTCCTTCAACCTTTCTGAAGTTTCATTTGCCATCTGTGGATGTGAAATGAACTCCTACGTAATTCCTGGGAAAGAAAGATGCCGAACCACTTATGGGCTGGTAAAAAACCCTGTCCATTAAAGTCTTGAGCAGAGCGCTCACTTTCTGTTTCCAGCAGCTTCCAGTAAGTGGGTCCATGTCAAATGCGCTGGCCCCGGTGATCACAGCACTGTCGGGAGGGCTGCCACGTTTGATTGAATTTAGCCATTCTGGAATGACGTGTGTGTGAAGTTGTCTCTTGCGTTACTGGGGCCTTTATCATTGCTAATGCATCCTGACATTACAGGTGTAGCCTTGGCTGTCCCAGAAGGGCAAAGGTACTCTTACACCAATTGTAAGAGCAGAGATCATGCAACTTGGACAGTGAGAAGGCTTTGTGTAAGAAGCCTATTCTAATTCCTCACCCAACATTGTTTCAAAAAGTGGATCAGGGGCCGGTGAGATGGCTCAGCGGCGTAAGCGCCTGCCTTGCAAGCGCGAGGGCCCGAGTTCGACTCCCGGATCCCACATACAAAAAAGGGGCCGGTGATATCGCTCAGCGGCACGGGTGCCTGTTGGCGCGCGAGGTCCTGAGGTCGACCCCCGGTACCCACTAAAAAAAAAAAAACAAAAGTGGATCAGTTAGTACTGTTCTCCTACAGAGAACAGGGCCAAAGGATAGAAGCTTTAGGAAATTAGGTTTCAATTCATTTTATTTTATTTTATTTATTTTTTTGTGGGTACTGGGGTCGACCTCAGGACCTCACGCGCCAGCAGGCGCCCGTGGCTCTGAGCAATATCACTGGCCCTTTTTTCGTATGTGGGTTCCGGGAGTCGAACTGGGGCCCTCGCGCTTGCCAGGCAGGTGCCTACGCCTCTGAGCCATCTCACCGGCCCCTTCAATTCATTTTAAAGAAGGACTCCTAGCTGGACACTGGCGTGTGCTTGTAGTTTTGGCTACTTAGGAAGCTGAGGCAGGAGGATTGCTTGAGCCCAAGAGTTTGAGGCTAGACTGGTAGCCTGGATAATATAGGGAGACCCTGTTTAAAAATAAAGTAAAGGGCCGGTGAGATGGCTCAGCGGCTTAAGCGCCTGCCCGGCAAGCGCGAGGGCCCGAGTTCGACTCCCGGAACCCACATACGAAAAAGGGGCCGGTGATATCGCTCAGCGGCACGGGCGCCTGCTGGCGCGCGAGGTCCTGAGGTCGACCCCCCGGTACCCACAAAAAAAAATAAATAAATAAATAAAAAATAAAAATAAAGTAAAGTAAAATAAAATAAAATACTCCTGAAATGAGTTTAGAGTCTCTTAGGGGAGTGAGTGAGGAAGTGAGTTCCCTGTTCAGTATAAGTGTTCAAGTGGAAGTTTACTGATCATTTGTCAAGGTTGTTGAAGAGGGGAGTCCTTAGTCATGAGTGGGACCGGCTGGCCTCAGATTGCTTTTGGCCTCTTTCCTTGTCCTAAACTATGATAGCAAAAGCAGTGTCTTTGCTCGTTCTTTTTGACTTTCTAAGTTCCCGAGGTGAAGAACCAGTGACTGCTCGGTAACTATTCATTCTTTAACATTTGGCCTCCTGCCTCTTAATCTAACCTGAATAAGAACTGTTCTTGTTTAATTTAAGAAAACCAGTGTCTCCGCGTCCCCCCCCAATACGTCACTCTGGAGAGCCACGCTTTCGGACGGCTATTGAGATCCATAGGAAAACAGCAAAACAAAACAGAACATTTTAAGACTTTTGGCTGAGAATGATGTAAATATGAAGGGGATCATATGCTGTCTTGCTGTATGGAGCAGAGTATCTGGAGTATAATTTAACCCTGATGACTCAGTGTCATCATTTTAGATGTAAATGTTTACATTGTGTGGTAAGTGTAGCTTTGTTTTCAAAACCTGTTGAAATATAAATATGTTGTATATTTGCCACTACTCTTAAGTGACTCCACCGATGCTAAATGACCTCAAACTAATAAGCTTTTTTAATTTTTTGTTTGCTTTTCATAGATGTTTCTCTCTTGATATTTGCTGTTAAGCTTTTTTTGTTGTCATGCCTTTGTTCTGTAAGTGTCCCTGTACTAGCTGGCTCCTTTCTTTTTTCTCATTTGCAGCTTTTAATCTTCTGCGTTTGGACATCAGATAACTAAGCTTGTATGAAAAATAAATATAAGTAGTTTGAGTAAAGCTTTGTTATGTGTAAAATACACAGAATTCATAATGTCCTTTTTGGCGGCACCAGTTTCTTCTGCCTTTCCTTCTCTCCTCCCTCTGTTGATATTCTGTTCTTTTGAATTGGATGTGAGCTTGGAGAGCTGAGCTTGGGAAAAGTTGGGTCTTGTCCTTGACCTTCCTTGACCTAAGCCTATACCCTGGCCTGGGTATCGTGGGCTACTTTGTGGAATTGACCTAGAAATTACAAAATGGCACAGCCAGAGGGCCTGAAAGTCATCTATTTAAACCTGTCCCCACTTTTTTTTTGTGGCAGGAGGGATTGAACCCATGGCCTTTGCACTGCTCTACATCCCCAGCCCTTTTAATTTTTTTTTATTTTGAGGCAGGGTCTCAGTAAGTCACTGATTTATCTAAGCTGGGCTTGAACTCTTCCATCCTCCTGCCTCAGCCTCCCTGAGTACTGGGATTAAAGGTGCATGCCATTTTGATGATGAAATCTGATGTATGATATTTATAGTGACATGGGCTTTTATTTTCTCATGAGGATCTAAATATTAATTGTGTTGTGCATTAGTTCTTAGCACATATTAAAGTTTTGAACCAAATGTGTCAAAGCTTATGCTTTGCCATATAAGTTTCCCAGAAGTTGCTGAGCTCACAGGTATCCAACATTTAGTTGTAGAAATTTGTCAGAAATTGTTTAAATTTTCTATGTAGTTGTACTGTTTAATTTTATGCACTGTGCTGGACAGTATTTTAGTTATCATACAATATGGCTTTATACTAGGAAATGTGTGGCTTCTGTTTTGTATTTTTTCAGTATAGAAGTTGCTGCATCTTATTTAAATAAAATTATTAGTAAAACTGGGGGGCGGTCACCGCACCCAGCATTAAGCCCTTATTTTAGAGAAATGAAGGTATCCGAGGCACAGAGCGGGGATGTGAGAGGCTGGGTTTGCTGGTACATTAGTGTTGGGGTGGGACTCTGGGTTCAGGTTTCTTGAGACCCAACTGCTTTCTCTCCCACCTCAGTTCTCAGTTCCTCTTCCCTACAGATTCTGAACATAATGTGTGCAGATGAGGAACTCTTGGTATTTGTGTAAGGTGAAAAAAAGAAAAATCATGACCTATGAAAAGGTTCAGAATTAAAGTGCATAAACCAACAAACTGCTTCTGTTTGTGACTGTTTGGCTGTGTTTGCACTCAAGGCTGATGTCGATATTGTAGGAGAAGCTTTAATCTTTTCATTCAAATTTACAAGAAATACTGTTTCCTTTCAGTTAAAAAAAAAAAAAAAAAGTCTAAGAGAGCATTTGATTTGAGGAACCAAAAGTCTAGAAAATGTATCCGGGAGTCCTCGTCAATTTGGGGCATAATGAAATATAAAAAATACTCAATAAAAGCTCCTTTATTACTTTAACTGTTTAAATGTGGAGTTTTTAGCCATCAGGTTAATGTTTTGGTATCATTTTTTTATTTGATTGTGAGCACTTTTCCAGGTAGTTCTGCCACTCGAGCGCTAATCAGATTCCCACAGATGAGTGGTGCTAGCTGCAGCCTGACATCACCGCGTTCTTGCTTCGACATTATTTTATTTGTCTTTCCTGTAAAAGTTAATAACTCCATGTCCATGTGTTTAAACAGGCAAGAAGAGAGAGAAAGGACAGCAAACAGAAAACCATGAGCAATGTCTCAGGAACTTTGTGCTAAATTGAGGACATTTGGGGATTTTTGTAATTCCTAAATACCTCATCCTATGAATGGGGTCTGGGGGAATCAAGAAGGTCGCAGAGCAAGATGGTAGTTCATAATCCTTTGGCTATCAGAAGTGAACTTCTTTCTCTGTTTCTCCAGACAGAGCTGGAAGGAATTTGAAATGAATTACCATTGATTTAGAGGAGGAGAATGTACAATAGAACCGATTTGCTTAATCGTGAGAATTGGGGAAATTTTCCATTAATTGTAAGTGCAGTACATGCTCATTTGGCATCTCCTAGATTACCACGGTTGGTAAGAGCATGATGCAGGGGCATAAAGACTCCTTGTCATCCTGCCATCATAGGTGGCATGGCCCAGATGGTGCTGGTGCCTGGTGGGCCTCGGTGGAATCATTTACTTTTTAAAGTACGTGTTTGTTTATTGGAAGCTGTGGTTGTGAATAACAGGAATGTTGATGGTGTTTAGTGAAAGGATGCTGAATGGTTCAAAACCATGAAGACCATTTCTGTGTGTGATAGATTTCCTTGCTGAGCTGAAAATTTCCAAATTGAGGTTTATCAGCGGAACTGCGGAACAGGTATCTCCTGACTAAGTTTTTCTTCCGGATTTGCACCTTGGTAGTACAGATGTATTCTGTGGGTACAGCTCTGACAGCAGATATGAAAATCAACTCCATAACCCTAACTTCACTCAGTGCTTCTGAAAGATGTGTAAACATTCTGATACTTCCTCACCTGCCCCAGAGGCCACCAACTTGTTTCAAGTGGCTGTGTGGTACATCTGGTGTCCATCACCCCACTTACTGTCAGAGGTGGTTCCACTGATTGTCCTGCTTGCTGAGGAGGGTGACTTTCCCTTGCGAGGAACTGATTGCCTTTGACCATTTGAATAGTAAGTTTCTAATCCCTACCATCTTGCTGTCAATTTGAAGGTTTTTAAGTCTGCTAGCCTACTCTATTATGAATCATACTTTTGGAACTCCTACTTCTATTTTTTCCCATATGCCATAAAATAAATAATCTCAAATAATAGCAGGAACTAGGACTTGGTGGTCTTCTGTTAATAGCAGACCTAAATTGTTTATTTTCCTCTATTTCCTGGTGCAGCTAAAGCTGATCTTTAACTACCCACATTTGTTATTTCAAGTTCTTCTCTTGCTGTCTTTTGGATTTGAACTATTTCTAAGCTATGACTGTTCTTTTTTGTTTTGTTTTCTTGTGGTACTAGGAATTGAACCCAGGGGCATTCTACTACTCAGCTATGTCCCCAGCCCTTTTTATTTTTATTTTTATTTTTATTTTTTTTTTTTTTTTTTTTTTTTTTTTTTGGTGGGTACCGGGGGGTCGACCTCAGGACCTCGCGCGCCAACAGGCACCCGTGCCGCTGAGCGATATCACCGGCCCCTTTTTCGTATGTGGGATCCGGGAGTCGAACTCGGGCCCTCGCGCTTGCAAGGCAGGCGCTTATGCCGCTGAGCCATCTCACCGGCCCTTTATTTTTATTTTTTGACACAGGGTCTCATTGAGTTGCCTAGGCGGGACTCAAACTTACAGTCCTCCTGCCTCAGTCTCCGTAAGTACTGGTGTTACAAATACGCTCACATCTGGCCGACTGGTTCTTTTTTGAATTCAAATCTGTTTGATAACAGTCAGTCTTTCTCCAATTTTCTTATTGGATATCTGGCAGGAGGGCCAATTAATGGCTTCTTGAAGGTTTTAATTTTGTGCTGCACATGGGTAACAGTAGGCAGAGTCTCTTGTCCGGAGGTAACTTCTTTGGAATCCAGGACCCCATCTTGCCCTCCGAGTAGAAGGTGTCCGGCCCTCGAGAGAGGGGAGCCTGCCCCCCACCACCTGGTAGCTGTCTCTTCAGTGTCTGACCTCAGTGATGACTTAATGCTTGAGGTTGCTGCTATCCAGGACACAACCATTTTCCATCTCCTTCCTAATCATCACACAGCTCAATCGTGCATGACTAGAGAGAGCTTCCACAATCTCCCTCTGCGAGACTTCAAGAGAGTGGGAACTGACGCGAGGCCGCATCTGCTGAGCACCTGAAGGTCCTAGAGTGGAGAAGTACCTTTCAGAAGGCATAAAATTCAGCCAGTGGCAGAGAGGAAGAGCCTTGGAGTCAGAGGCAGTGGTATCATTAGGAAGGTCCTGGGGACTGCGTGCTACATATTTTTAGCGCTGGAGTCACCAGCCACCGTCACCGTGTGAGCTCACGGTTCTCCTAGGGAGCATCTTGGACACTGAGTCATTACATTCCTTTGGAGTGATTCAACTCAACAGCTTGACACCTTCATTAATTTTACAACATGAAGCCCAGTGCTTCCTCTTTAACAGTGCAGGGAAATTAGAGGAATCTTGAAAATAAAACCAAGGCAGACTGCAAGAAGGAACAGTCAACGAGCTGTGGAAAGACGCCGGGCAAGGCAATTGAGCTTCTTGCCTTTTCTTGGTACCTCCTGGGACCGAGCACCCAATTCTTGCCACTCGACTCTGGCACATAAACCTTGTATTTCTGTTCCTGGCACACTGGCTGAACCTCCGGCTTGCAGCCAGCTCGTTTGCCTTCTCTGCTGAGGTCACTGCTACTGCGATCTGTGTATAATGGCATTTTCCTCCTCTTTTCAGTATGGAGGCTATTACAGTTTCTTCTCTAAACAGGACTTCAAACAATTTGCTGCCAGTTGGATTTCAAAGCCAAGGAAAAGGCAAATGTCATCCTTTTTTTCCCTCCCCTCTTTGGGTAACTGCTTTGTTGGTTGCATCAAAAATTAGAGGGGCTGCTATCTAAATTCGAGTAGGGATGCATGGGGACAAGGCATTTAAATTTGCTTTTCTTTCTCCCTGAAGGAGAAAATCTTTTCCTTCTCAACCTTTCCTAAAAAGGAACTTTGATCTTCTCAACCCAGAAGCAAGTGTTTTCATTTCCTCTCCGGCAAGCGTGTATTCTTCAGCTCTTTCTGCAGCGGGGTCACAGTTGAGCGCAGCATCTGCAGCGCAGCTACAAGCTCTGCAGCTCCCTTTGGGCTGGAAGGTGGCACCCAGAGTCCTTGGCTGGACAGGAAAACCTCACCAAAGTCACCCTCAAGATTACCATCATCTGATATTAGTGCATGATGGTTTAAGATGCTTTTTATTTCCATGTACATTTCTAGAAGAACTACTTCAGTAAAATAACAAAACAATAACAGTCTGGCAAGCCCTTCATGCAATATTTTTAACTAGGGCCAAGAAAAAAAAAATTCAGATGGCAGAGATATTTCACTTTGAAAGGTAGTTTTTGCACATGTGAAGTTGCCACTTTTCATAAAGGCTTTTACTTCATCTATCAGTGTGTTTTAAGAGAGAGTAGGGTCAATAATGCATGCTTTAGAATTCCCTAAATACAGATTTACACAATAGACCCTAAAATATATTATGTTCTATCATGTCAACTCTTTGTGTGCTTCTACCAGAGGTATTTTATTTCTTTAATGTGAAAAACAAAAGGACAGGGGAAAGTAAAACAAAGGAAATTAGGGCCCACAAGCTTAATTAGTATAGGGTTGTAACCCAAATCAACAATGGGAAGGACACAATAACCAAAACCAGGAAATTCCAGTTGAAAGAGAGGTTCTTTCCTTTAACCCCTCAAGCACCAGGGCTCTGGAGCTCAGTCCTCCCAGGTGCAACTCACTGTCGTCAGTTTTGAACTTGTGGTTTTTGTGGATGTTCCCTTCTCTTCTCCTCCTTAATATAAATGGAACATACCTCTTGTGTGTGTATTTGTAGATAAATGGACTAAAAAGGTACCGCTTGATTTTGTAACCCTCAGAGAGGGGGAAAGAGTACAAAAAAAAAATACTGTCACTGTCATCTGTTCATTTTTAATGAGCAATTTTTAAAAATTGAAAATAAAAGAGGAAAATGAATAGGTGTTGAACCAGCCCGTGATATGTAAATGCCAACTAGTAATTACCTAAAACCTCAATTTTCATTCTGTTTCATCTTGCAAAACATTTCATTTTCCCTGAGTGAAAACACTTAATTTGGGGTGTGTGAGTTAGCGGAGCGGCCGCCCATGGCCTGTGCCTCCGCCGGCTCCGGCTAGGGGGCACTTTGGCTCTGTGCTTGGCTGCTGGAGCTGCCTGTCCACCTCAAGGTTATTCCCCTCTTGACATTCCAGTGGTTTTGCTTCAAGCATGCTGGGCCCCCTCCCACCGTCCCGCTCCCACTAGTCTGGTTTCGGGGAGCCAATTCCTCCTTGTCCTTGCGGAGGATCGTATTGAATTTTGGCTGACCAAGCCTTCCTCTGTATATTAACTTTCCCTTCTTACCTGGCTCTGAGACTCTTGTCTTCCCTGAGTTAGATTTCATGCTCTGAGAGCAGCCTTCTGGAAGCTCCCTTCCGCCCTCTGAGATTTCAAACACAGTCATCTCTAATTTTTTGTTTATTGCTGCCGCTGTTTCTTTCTTTCCATTTTGGCATGGGGGGCAGTGCTCCTCTATTGAGTCTCATACACATCTGCCCTCCTGCCACACTCGAGTGTGACTCCACTATTCCCTTTCTTTCATGTGCTCATGGATTTTTCTCCTGCTCTGGTTTAGGATCTGTCACCTTCTGGATATATTCATGCAGCATCTTGGAATGTGGCTTCTGGCCACCCTGCTTCCTTCCCTCCCTCCCAGAGTGTGCCCTAGCTAGAGAGTATGTAGAACTGAGAGAGAAATGGAGCACCCTGGCTTGTGAATGGTAGATCAGAGAAGACTCCAGCTGTAGAAAATCAGAATTACGTTGTCCTAGGACCCTGGATTCGAAAGTGCTCTGCCTGGAATCTCAAGGAACGTAGGCTCTTTAGTGAGATATATAGCTTCATAATTAGCCCGTTGCATTTTTTCACAAGTGCTAGCATCAGCGTTCTACGATGTGTTTCTCTGATTAACAGCTGCTTTGCAACTATTTCCTTGTGCCACCGATGACCATATTTGTCAAGGAACTCCTGACAGAGTACTGATTTCTTACTAAAACGCAGCATTTCTGCTTCAAGACAGTTCTTTCCTTCGTGGCGCTGCCTGGCTTTTAAAGTCAGCCCTTGTTAAAACTTGAGTTGGCTTTGGTCTAATGCTTGTTAACAGGATTCTGGGTATCTACTTTAGAGCAGGAGCAGAGGAACCTTTCACAGGCAATTTAATCTGAGCAGCGCACAGCAGCAGTGCCGAAGTGGGGTTTCGGGCCCACATATTGACCATTTCCCCTTGCTCTCTAGTTGTGATCACTCTGGGATAAAAAGGACTTGGCTTTGGTTGTTAATGTCATTAATTTTTGAATATTTTTAATATTTTAAAATGGTTAATGAATGCTCACATTTTAGGAGATAGATGTGTATATAGTACACAGGAGTGCTGGAATTGGTGGCATTCCAAATAGGTGTCACCAGAGACAATGCATCAGGTTTACATGTCAGGTGCAAAGTGCTAAGGCTCTCTCAAACCCCAGGTTCGTTATTTGGCAGGCTCTGTTGTTCTCCTGTGCCCCTCGCACAGAAAATAAAGTGTGCATTCTGAAGATTACACTGTGTGGGTCTTTTGTAGGAGAATGGAAAATACATAGGAAGCGTCTGTTCAGTGAAGACTGTCAGAAACCTGGATTCTTCCCACTAGGGATTACTTACCCCACACAATGCATTTAACAGCGTAGTTCACAGCAGATAACCCCTGAATACACTGTACTCCATTGATTTATACAGTTACAAATCCTGGTCTCTCAAACACAAATCTTTCTCAATTGGCCAATTATCTTGGATCCAAAGGTGTTTTTTGACCTGAAGTACCCCCTCTTTTTCCAAGTCGCTGGCAGGGTCTCAGCATAACTATAGTTAGATTACGAGACGGCAAAGAATATACTGCTCTCCTTTGCACCTCAGTTTTTCCTCTGCCTCTAAAGTGATAACCAGTGAAAATTACCAAATTTCCTTAAAATTGTGGAGTTGATGGCAGCAGGGTTGTTTTGTTTTGCCTGGGGTGGGCAGGAAGATAGATGATAGGGCCAGAGGGATTAAGGAGAGTGAGAAACTTCACTTCTGTTTTCTTCTGAGTTTGTCACCTGTATTTTTATTAAACTAGCTACTGGTAATTTGAGGTGCACTCATTAAGGACTCAATCAGTACAGGAGGAGGGGAGAGGAAAGGCAATTCCATATTTATCATGAACTCCACAGCGAGTGGCTCAACAACGGCATCGGGAGCCTTGCACCAGAATTTTCCCTGGTTTGCTGCACTCCCACAACATGTGCAATAAAGTTCCTGTCTCCGTTTTACATCTTTGACATTGAGGCGGAAGATTTGGCCTGAATTTATGTAATTTAGTTGGGCACAAATATAACCCATGAATAGTCACATTCATCTTCTAATTAGAAAATCAAACGATAACACAGGACAGGCTGCAGCACCCCATCATTGAATCCAACAAAAGCGTGTTGTGTGCGTTGGACCTCTGCAGAGGAAAGTCAGTTGAATTGCTTCATGAAGTTAATGAAAAGTGTCCAACAATAGGTGGGTGAAAGGTCCAAAGCGAGTGCCCTGTCATTTATTCAGTGGGTGAAGATCTTTGCATTACGGGTAAGGAGTTTTGGGAAATCTTTTACTGTCGATGTATGAATCATAGGGCTATAAAACTGTAGGTTGGACAGGCCCTCCCCCCTTGTCCATTGTAGGGCTAGTGTCTGTAGGGAGGGAGGAGAAAAGTGAGGAGTTGCTGGAAGAATAATTAGTGAAAGGAGGAGAGAGGTTTTCATAGGCTCATACTTACAGTAGCTGCTTATCTGGGTGTCTTTCTTATTCAGCACATTATGTTGAGGCTGTTAGTTTGGGTGCTTTATATTTTTGCATCTGGAGTAATATCGATGCTGTTAAATATGTGATTTGCCTGTCACCTGCATTTTCAGACAAAGATCAAGGGGAACATAAACAAGCCCCAGATACACTTTATGTAGGTGTTTGGCAGTATCATTTTATATGACTTGAAATTAGTGAATGGAAACTTTAAAAGAAATTGTTCATATTTTTGCAAGTTTGAAGTGTGCCGGGACTTTGTCAAATTCCCGTTAAAATAAATACGTCAATTTCATCTCCCTTCCAAATTCATTTATCTTGCTTTTTAAAAAGGTGTTTTCTACTTTACCTGATGTTTAAATTGGATTCGCTCGTTTATGCTGTTCTTTGCTATATCCCCTACGTTTTTCTTAAATGAATTACTAATGACAGAGCACTCCATCATTCCCTCTCTGCAGCCACTTTAAGGAAAGCATGGTGATCTAAACCTTTTAACCTATTAAAGATGATTTTTCCCAATTGAATCAGACCCACCACAGGTGTAATAACTAATCATTTAAACTACACCTGCTATTATGTATTTTTAAGCCATTATGCGTGTTGGATAGATGATAATTCATGTTTATTGCATTGTCCGATGGATCCGTTTTGCCTACACTAGGCTGATTAATGTATTTAAAGAAATAAGAGATGCAATTTTAAAAAAAAAAAAATTGATGGAATACGCCAAGCACTGCATTGAGTGCACCATTAAACCCATCAGAACTTTGCTCTCTGACCAGAAATGCATATACCAAGGACTATATTAAAAAGCAAGGTGAAACCTGTGCGTTTTAGTGGTGGGATTTTGTTTTCTTTCTCTGTCATGGGAAATTTTGGAAGGATGCGGGAAAGGCTTCTTTTTCCTGTGGGTGAATGATGGGAGCTGTGCTGTTTGCATCTCCTGCCTAAGACCTGTTCATCCACATTTCCTCCGACACCTGGCGCACACATCACAGCCACAGAGACTGCCGCGTGATAGCAATACTGTCATTTTCTTGTGTGTTGAAGGTGCATTTTTCCTCCAGGTGAAGAACAATTATCCTAGAACCATCTGAGCAGTGCAGATTGGTGTTGAACCCATGGGACTTGGATGTATACCTCCTCTCCCTTCCCTTTCTGGAGCATGTGCCTCTCTTCCTTTGGGTTTTATTTCCCCCTTCTTTCCTTTTTTAAAATTTACTTTTTTGCCCCCTTGTATTTTGTCTCCTCTTGCCTTCTCCCTCTTCATTTCCGTCCTCTACTCATTTCCTTTTCTATCTCTCATCCCTCCTTCTCTTCATCAAAGCGCATCGGTGTTCTAGATGAATAATTGTTTGATTTTTCTTGGTTTTTGATGCAACCTGAAGTGATCTGGTTGAGGAACTAAGGGGGCGATATGCAGTTTTGGGGTTCTAGAAGCTCCAGGCTGATTTTTCCTTAGCCCAAGATGGTTGCTTGTCACTGTAGTTTGTGTTGGTGGTCAGTGCTATTTGCGGTGTTGGAGGGCAGATCGTAACCTACAGGGAGCTGGGCTTGGCTCTTGAGCACTAGTGTGTCATTTGGGTGACAGGCCCAGAAATGTTTATTTTCAGCAGATCACAAGTGAACTAACCACAGGGCCTGCAACAGCACACGGTTCTTTTGGTTTTGGTGTCGTGTATAGTGCCACTCGTTCAAAATAGTCGCTTTCTGGGCCGGTGAGATGGCTCAGCGGCATAAGTGCCTGCCTGGCAAGCACGAGGTCCTGAGTTCAACTCCCGGAACCCACATACGAATAAAAGGCCGGTGACATCGCTCAGCGGCACGGGTGCCTGCTGGCGCACGAGGTCCTGAGGTCGACCCCCGGTACCCACGCAAAAAAACAAAAAAACAAAACAAAACAAAAAACTCAAAATAGTCGCTTTCCTACCTGAGGCAGGTTGGTACTTCCTGTTAGTAAGACCAGTGTCTGTGATGGGGAGCACTCAGGGAGTGTGCGAACCCAGGCCTCACATGTGCTGAGTGTTGTGGAGGTTAATGTTTTTACCAGTTTCCCTTCCATCCCCTGCTCGGCTTATTTGTAGATACAAATATTTGATTAAATAATATTCATTACCAGAGATAGGTAGATAATCTGTCAGTCTGTCAGCTTCATCAGGGAACCCCCAGCTTTGCCCTTTGAAGGCTTTTCAGAATTCAGCTTTAGGGCTGGTGAGAGCTCAGCGGCATAAGTGCCTGCCTGGTAAGCGCAAGGTCCTGAGTTCGACTCCCGGTACCCACGTATGAGAAAAAGGGCCGGTAATATTGCTCAGAGGCACGGGCGCCTGCTGGCGCGCGAGGTCCTGAGGTTGACCCCCGGTACCCACAAAAAAAAAAAAAAAAGAAAGAAAATAATCCAGCTTTACTCATGGGAGGGACTGTTGTGACTGACCGCGTGTGTTGTCTCTTACACATTCCCTTTTTGTTGTCCACAGATGCTCAGCACTTTGCCAGGCTCTGTGTGGGAGCACAGTCTCTTCCCCTCAGTTGCGTGCAGTGTAGTTGGGACGGCTGCCTGCACGTTAGAAGACAGTATAATTATGCCTTCAATTATATGGTACAACTGCAGCATTGAAGAGTTGAAGAGAATGGGGAGATCGGGGATGGCTTGCTTATGTAAGGAAGGTTCCAAGGAGTCAGAGCTGGCTATAAAAGGGCTGTACTGAGGAGTGTGCGTGTGTGTGTAACATGTAGATGGTCGAGGCGGGAAAAGGAGGCCTTCCAGGAAGAAGGCATGCGCGGCACAAGGGTGCTGACTACGTGAGCATGGCTGAAGAAGCAGCTCGAAGAGAGAAGATAGAAAAAGCTCCTTGCAGGTCTGCAAAGCTCAGTTTCGGGCATTAGATTTGATTGACTAGATAGAGGAGTCAAAACCAAAAGCCACTGAAGACAGGCAAATAATCTAGTCTTGCATTTAGGTAGATAGGAAACTTAAGGAACAGCTAAACATTTGACTGCAGTGTACACTTGTGCCTAGCGCCGAGGGAACTCATAGGATTTTTCATCTTGAGATTCAGGCTGTTGAACCTTACTCTTCTCTGTTTTATCTCGCCCACCAGATTGCCACAGCAGTGAAGTTTCTACAGAATTCCCGGGTCCGCCAGAGCCCACTTGCGACAAGGAGAGCGTTCCTTAAAAGGAAAGGTACAGGTTTCTCAGGACTGCACAGCGGGGCTGGGGGCGGGCGGGTGGAAGCCGCAGAGCAGAAGGCAGGTGCTGAGTGCAGTGAGGACCTCCCACTGCTGTGTCCTGCTGTGGGGTTGGGGGCTGCGTGCAGGTGACACTCCGTCCCCAAGTCCAGAGTGCAGCTTTCCTTTTCAACAGGAGTGGAGAGGTTACATGATTCAGGTAACTAAGCACCAGATAGAAGACCAAGGACATCACGGCAAAAGCAATGTTCAGTAGCAACATTGCCCCCTGGATAAGAGTGTGGAGGACTTCTGCTTTCTGGTCCTTTCTTCTGTCACTGACCCTAGCCGTAGAATGACTGGCTTTAGGCAAGGAGGCTGCCTGCTTCAATAAAGAATGAGGAAGAAAGATGCAAAAGACAAGGGAAGTGAGATGACTAAACAAGGTCGGTTAAGGTCAAGCCTGGGGTTAAGCCTGGGGTCAGTCTGATTTACAGATTGAAGCGGTAAATTGCTGGTTTTGTGGTATTTCTATAAGCATGGATAAAATGATCCTGACAAATTCAGTGTCTGAAGCAGACACAGTCTATTCTAGTTCTGTTGGAATTTAGGACATTTTTCTTTTTTTTTTTTTTGTGAAATGAAAACAATTGACCAACCAAAAAAGAAACTGAACTTTTTATTCTTGAAACTCTTTAATTTTGTAGAAATCTAGGAAGTTGTTTAAAGGCCTTTATATTACATGTGGGGGGGGTGTTTCCCTCAAAACAAAATTTTTTTTTCCTGTAAAAACTGGAATGTTGGCCTCAAAATGCTGGTGTTTCCATCATTTTGGTTGGAATGGACGATGGTGGTTTTGGGTACACTTATGCTGCCCTGCAGAGGTGCTGCCAGTGAGTGCACCTGTGCCTCCTGGGCCGCACCCCCAGTGTTTGGGCACAGGACGCCCAAGCATTTCATTCACAGGCAGCTGCTTCGCAGCAGCCCCAAGGCTGGTCTCCATGACAGAGTTGGTGAGGGGCACTGTGTGCTCGCTGGCTGCATTGCCTCACCCCCCATCATTAGAGGATTATTAAAATTTGGAGTGTGTTGGCTGGCCTCTCCATTCCGCAAGCATCATGCCATAAAAGAGTTTTTCCTTGAAATATGTGTACCTATGGGGAGTAATTAATCATAAAAGCTTAGGGATTTCAGCTCTCCCATCAAAGCATCGAAGCGGGGGAAAGCTGAGCCTAAAAGCTGAGCTGATTACCCGGGGTAACCTGAGACAAAATCTATGGTTGCTGAGAGATCCTGAGCCCAGTACATTGTGCGATATTATAACTGCCTGATCTTCTCTTCCACCGACAGTGACCAGTTAGTCCTCGTTTTCTCAAACGCAGCCGGGTTAGAATTTCATTTGCAGAAGGTATTTAGAGCAATTTAGAGACAAACGTCTCTGGTGTTTGCTCGGCACTTCCCCACCGCAGGCTTTGCTGAGCAGTTTTAGTATCAGGAGCTCCATCTAATCTGTTTAATTTTAATAAATCCCTGACTGGGAGAGGGAGAGAAAAAAGAGAGAGAGAGAGAAACTCTGGACCAAATAATAACTTCTTTTGAGTCACTTGGCTCATAATTACTATAGAGAGGAAACTGTTCTGCGCAATTATTATTTGCTGCTCTTAAAAAAAAAAAAAACTTAACTGATGAATCAGTTCACCAAGAGTGAGCGTGCAACCCCGTGCCACCCCGCTTCTTCCCACGGGGGATTTGCCGGCAGTAGGACAGACCAAATCCCTGTCCTCAGAGAGCATCCGTTCTCGTGGGGGAGGCAGGCGTGACCAAATGGAAAAGTGGAGAATGTGGTCTGTCTGCTGACAAGTGCTGCAGGGACACTGAAAGCAGGGAATGAAGGGATGAGGGTGCCAGGTTGGTGTGGGGCAGATACGATTTTAAGGAGGGCAGGTGGATGCCAGCTGCCTCTTAGAGGATGGAGTGTGAACAAGGACCTGAAGGAGATGCGTATTTGTTGGTAGAGCAGCTCCCGAGCTTGGATTAGCATTTTTAGAATTTTGAGTGCTCAGAACTGTGAGAAGCTACCCTACCCTTCTTGCTCTAAAGACAACCACATGAGTTTACCCTGTACTTAAACCTGAAATCACCGAGGCTAATCAGCCATCTCCATTATCTTCTAAAATGCTGCTTCAGTCGGTAATTATCCATTTCCGAGTTGAATCCCAGTAGAGTAAGTTCTGGCAGGACCTTTTCTGGGCAGAGAATTCCAAGGTTTGATGGGTATCTGGGGAAGAAAAGCCCCTTCATGGATTTAAACTTCACTTTTTAAATTTCTGCTGTTCCTTGGGTCCACCTTGCACGATTACACAGCGTGGCACCATCTGTGATGGTGGCTGAGCAAGGAGCACCTATGTTCTCCCTAATGGTGGCTGTGGAAGGGGAAGGGAAGAGCGTGGGCTTGCTGCAGGCAGGAGGGACTAGGTTCCGGCGTCCACACTCCCAGTCTCCCTGCAGGATCGTCACAGTGGAGGGTTTGAGGCTCTGGTTTGAGGCTCTGGTTTGCGGAGAGCTCCCAGCTCTGTCGCCTTGGCTTTTCCTAGCAAATGTCACTTCAGGGAATTGCAGTGGAGCACTGACTTGAATTATAATCTTGACTTTCTTTTTTTTAATAAACATCTCTTTCCTGAAAAGGGAAATCCAATTTTGTTTTTCTTTTAATATTATTTAATATTTAACATAGAAATTGAGGTCCCTGTAGTGCATGTCAGTTCAGTGGAAAATGAGGGTTACTTTAGGCGCATCAGCTGAGTTTGTTTTATTGTGAAACCGCAGCCCAGAGCAGGGGCTGCATCCTGCCTGTTCCTGACAGGTTAAGTGTTGTACTTTCTGGTGGGGGTGGGGGTGGGGTGTGGGGAGTGGAGCCTGTGAGGGCTGGGACAGGAGGGCATTGATTTGCAAAGGTCTGCCTTGTTTAGGTTTTCAGGGTTTTTGTTTTGAGATCTCTTATGGATGCTTTAAAGTCTGAATATGGAGTCATTATTGAGAAACATGAAGTTATTAGAATCATTTGTCATTTTCTTTGAAGTTGCACTGCCATTTTGTGTAATTTACAGGATTTCTTCCTTTTATCAGGAATTTTTTGGATGAAAGGGAAAAGCAGCTGTTCACCTTCAGAGTAGTAGGCTGAATGTTTTTGTTTTCTTTCCAAGCACTTGATTCTGCAGAGGACACGTTAACTGCAGAGCCAGCCACACACGACGATGATTGGCCTGTGTGTGGGGTTTAAGCCCTCATAGAACCGGTCTATATATAGAAGCAGTTCTTGCCAGGCAGGCATCGTATCTGGGGCCGTAATCAGGCTGCAATCCAGCAGGCCTAGAGTAACTTAAAAGCAGCACTGGAATCAGCACAGAAAGTTAGAGGCTTGGAAATTGTCAATAGACTTAGGCTGATTTGACACCTTATCCAACCAGTGGAACAGTGGTGCCTGTTCTTGGGGGCAGAAGGAAGATGAGGTGGGCAGAGGATAGAGTTGTCTTTTGACTGCTCCTAACATATATGTGGCAAAGCAGGCTTCTAAAAAAAGATGAATGTCACGTGTTTTTCTGCATAATCCTGTAGAGTGGGGCCAGGGTGGTGCTGGCTGACACTTTTACTTTCTGTGCTCTTCTGATGTATATAAGTAAGGGACCGTTTTCTCTTTCATCTAATAAATAGTCATGGAAAGAGGAAAACTAAATAAAACACACGGCTACTTTCTCATTCTAAAGGTGAAACCAGGTCCTACCTTTCTTCTCTGTTCCTGGAAGTGGAGCCCCATAGCAAAACTGCCTCCTTGCTGGAGCTGAACTCGAGGGAGAAGCCTGGTGGGCACAGCCTTGGGATTGGGGTAGAGGTGAAGGGCTTCTCTCACCGGAGTAGTTTAAGGGGGAGTAAATTCTTACACGGATTTCAATTTAACTCTCTTTTATTACTTTTCTTTTTTTTTTTTATCATTTACATCCATTTCATGAGGTAGTTTGCATGTCCTTGAATGGAATCTCGTTACCATGAAAGCTTTTTTAGCATTGATTTCATAACAGTCTTAATTTAATAGCCCCGTCATTACTGAGAAGTTCTGGGAGTGGGGCCCTGGCTTTCCAGGTCACTGACCTTTTAATTACAAACCTTGTTCTGATGGCCAGGTTATCGACTGGACAGCTCCCAGCTTGTGCCCCCAGGATAAAAATGAAAATAACTGTGTTTCCTCCCCCATCTCCAGGAAAAAAAAAAAAAGTAACCTCTTGTGTTTCTAAAATTAATTTTCTCTTCAGCTTTACTTTATAATTAATTCTTTAATGTGTCTTAGTGAAGCCAGAAGTCTTTTTACAAAGCTTTTGTTCCTGGGGCCGGGGTCCAGCAGACAGCTTGGGAGCAGGGGGCACACATCTTGCCAGAGCTACCCCTTGCTGGACCGAGGCCTTTTCCTCTTCCCCGAAATTCCTGTGGCTGAGCTGGAAGGAGTAGTGTTGGCCCGGTGAGGGGCTGTCTGGCCCGTCTGAGTCTTTGTTAATGAGACATGGATTATGGCTTCAAGATTTAGATTTATTCCTGTGTTTGCTGGAGTACTTGGACCCAGTATATCATGCCCCCCCCCCTTTTTTGATACTAGGGATTGAACCCAGGGTCTTGATACTGAGTTATGACATCCCCAGCCCATTTTCATTCTACCTTTTGAGACAGGGTTTTGCTAAATTGCTAAGTTGTCCAGGCTGGGCTTGAACTTGTTATCCTCCTGCTTCAGCTTCCCAGAGTACTGTGTTTACAGGTGAGGCCTGGCTTATCATGGACATTTTAAAAGATATTCTGCAAAAAGAAAGGAATAGAGTGGGTTCTTTTGTTCGTTTGTTTTATTCTTATCTATTAGTGTTAGATCCCTGAGAGGCAAGTGCACTTCCCCATGGAGTTCTACTCAGCCATGAGTTTGACCCAGACAGGTTGGTCTAGGACAGTGGTGGCGAACCTGTGGTACACATGCCACAGCCGGGTGTTTGTTATCATTGAAAGCGCTGAAAGGCTCAGCATCACTGGTCTAGGATCTCTGTCGCTGACTCCGAGGAGGAAGAGAAAACAGAGAGGCCAGTGGTGGGCAAGAAGTGCATGGCTGACGATTCTGCTTTGCCCAGGGCTATCTGGTTTTACACTGAACTGCCTGTATGGCCCCTCATTCCAGGGAAAACAGGTCACCCTGGCCCTAAAAGTCTTCCTTGGGAGAGCGAGCTCCCCAGACAAAGTGGGCATGGCTTTGGAGCTGGCGGAAGAGGGCAAGTGAGAGAAAAGGCCACCGGCAGTTGGCCTCAAGTCCAGCTTGCAGTAGGGTGGCATTTTCACCCTACTTCTCGCTTTTCCCCTGGGCTCCACCCTGCATAGGGCAGGTGCTCAGAGCCCTTGGGGTTGGGGCTGTGTCCCACAGGTAAATGAGGAGCCCGGGCCGAGCAGCCAGGGCTGTGTGGCAGCCGTGCTTGTTCCTGAGGATGATTGAGCATCTCCATCCATCTGTTGTGCATGGACCATCTTCCTTCCCTGCCAGTCTTGCATCTGCATATCCGTCACCTGCTGTTCTGGCCCAGCCTATTCATCACACTGACTGGTTCCCCCCCATCAATTTTCCTGCTTCTCTTGTTATCCAAACTTGTCTTTATTCCTAAGATTTTTCTCAGCATCTAGGATGAGACCGAAAGCAACCAGGCCAGCTGAGTGTAGGAAATCGATGTGCCCTAGCCCCGCATCCAGAGGGTGGCTGAGCTTGCAGTTCCTGGGCTCATCTGTGCCGGAGGTGTGCCACTCCAGTGCCAGGGATGAGCCACCTAGGGCCTGGGTCTGGCACTCCTGGGTTCACCCAGTTGCTTTTCTGTTTCCCATGAAAATGAAGAATGAGTCCTGCAATAACATGACAGAGAAAAGCAAAGTGACAAAAGGGACATGGTTGTGTAACTTAGTGCTATTAAGATTTTTTTTTTTTTACTTTTTGGAAAGCTAAGATGCATGGTTCTGAAAGTTCAAACAGCCAAGGATAGACAGTGAAAAAAAACATCTTATTCCTTCTCATTCCCGTTCCACCCCATTTTCTTTCCCAGAGGATGCTGCTGTTAACAGTTTCTTATGCATCATTCCAGAGATAATCTAGCCATATAAAAGCATATTAATATTTATTACTCCTTCTATGGAAACACTAACACTTTTTAAATACAGTAGTAGCTTATTTTATTTTATCTTATTTTATTACTTGGTGGTACTAAGGATGGAACCCAGGGCCTTATATATGCTAGGCAAGGGTTCTACCACAGAGCTACACCACTAGCACTTAAAAATTAAAAAAACATTTTTTTAAAAAATTTGAGTCAGGGTTTTGTTAAGCTGCCCAGGCTGGTCTTGAACTTGTGATCCTCCTGCCTCAGCCTTCCAGCTAGCTAGAACTACAGGTGTGTGCCACTTTGCCTGGTTTGTATCTTTTCTTTCTTTACCTTTACATTGGACATTGCATCTTGACAGACACTCCACATTGATACATACAGAATTGTGTCATTCTTTTAATTGACTGCATAGTATTCCAGTATATGTGTGCATCATACTTCTTTTTAAACCAGTCCCAAGTTTGTTGAGATTGAGGTCAATTCCTGTCTTTTTGCTGTTTCTAACAATGCCCTAGTGAATATTCTTGCATGTACATTGTTGAACATGTGTCATTAAGACACCATGCTAAGGGAGCACTTTTGCATATGGTGAGCAGGCTATAAGATGTTTCTCTTGCTAAAATTCATCAGATTGTGTTTTATAGAAAATGGATAAAACAGTTGTTAATATAAACATATGTAGAAAAAAAAGACGGTGACAAATTACTGTTGATACTTAACACATATTTGGATTCTGAGGGGACAGTCCAGTCATTGGTTACATGAAAAAGGCTTGCTTGCTTTCTTTCTTTCTTTCTTTTTTTTTTTTTTTTTATATGCGGGTACCGGGAGTTGAACTCAGGACCTTGTGCTTGCCAGGAAGGCATTTATGCTGCTGAGCTATATCACTGGTCCAAAATGCTTTCTCTCTAATTGACTTTCCTCCATCCTTCATTTTTTGATTGGATATAGGTTTATAATTTTTTTTTTTTTTAATGTGGGTACCAGGAGTCGACCTCAGGACCTCGCGCTTGCCAGCAGGTGCTCATGCCGCTGAGCAATATCACCGGCCCTTTTTTTCCTTTGTATGTGGGTCTCAGGAGTTGAACTCAGGACCTCGTGCTTGCCAGGGAGGCGCTTATGCCGCTGAGCCATCTCACCAGCCCCTGTTTTTTGTTTTTTGAGACAAGGTTTTGCTACATTGCCCAGGCTGATCTCAAACTCTGGGCTTAAGCGATCCTCCTGCCTCAGCCTCTAAGTAGCTGGGAATGCAGCTGTGTGCTACTGTACCTTGGTCATAAAGCTACAGTGATAAAAACAGCATGGTACTGGCATAAAAACGGACATGTAGATCAATGCAACAGAAAAGAGGATGCAGAAACAACTCCAGGCACATTCAGCTATTTGATGTTTTTGTTTGCCTGTTTTCTGTTTTTTAAGACAGAGTCTCACCAGTCCAAGCATTGAAGAAATCCTGTAGAAGTAGATACCTGTGCAGGCAGTACCTGAAAGACCACATCATGCTACCCTTGGGAATGAATGGCCTTGAACTCACTCTGTAGCCCAGGCTACAGAGCAGCAATCCTCCTGCCTCAGCCTCCTGAGTGCTGGGATTACAGGTGTACGCCACCATGCCTGGCCAATGGTATATTGTTAAAATGGTACTATTTTATTATTAGTTGCTAGTCTCGTACTATGTTTAATTTATAAATTAAATTTTTTTTTTTTTTTTTTTTTTTTTTGTGGGTACCGGGGGTCGACCTCAGGACCTCGCGCGCCAGCAGGCGCCCGTGCCGCTGAGCGATATCACCGGCCCCTTTTCCGTATGTGGGATCCGGGAGTCGAACTCAGGCCCTCGCGCTTGCAAGGCAGGCGCTTACGCCACTGAGCCATCTCACCGGCCCTATAAATTAAATTTTATCACAGGTATATACGTAGGAAAAACCAGTGTATTTAGGATTCAGTGCTGTGCCCTGGGGGCCAGGCATCCAGTGGACATGTTCCTCACAGATGAGGGTCAGTTACTGAAGTCAGTTTGCTGTGATGTTGTGTTAAAGAGGTAAGCCTGTTGGTAGCATAAAAATCCATTCAATAAGAACACCGAGGGATTTGGAGCAGACTGGGATTCAGTACGGAAGTCAGAGCTTACACACTTACTAAGAGGACCCGAGGAGCAGGCTCAAGGCTGGGACTCCAGGAATGAAGAACGGATTCCAGGATGATGAAAAGTGAACTTGCCAGGGGAGCTGCTGCTGCTGTCCCAGTCAGCAGTAGGTGAGGAGCTGCCACTGGAACTGTGGAGTTTGAGAGCCACCTTCCTGGCTGTGATCCAGGGACCAGGAAGTTGATGCTGCCACGACTACAAATGTCTTCTGGCACCAAGAAAAACAGTGACAGGACTTGGAATGCGAACTTGGCTTCCACCTGTTAAAATTGCATGGTGGTGTACACCTGTAATCCCAGCACTCTGGGAGTCTGGGCAAGAGAATTGCAAGTTCAAGCCCAGCCTGGGCAACTCCGCAAGACCCAGTCGCAAAATAAAAAAATTAGGTACTCAATAGTTAGCTCAGTGCAGAGTCTCTGGGTTCAATCCTCAGTGCCACTAAACACACAAACAAACAAATGAACAAACAAAATTGCCACTTGAGGGTGGGTGTGGTGGAGAACACCTGTAATCACAGCACTCTGGGGGGCTGAGGCGGAAGGACTGAGAGTCTGAGCCAGCCTGGGCAAGGTAGCGACTTAGGAAGACCTTGTCTCAAAAAATAAAATAAAATAAAATAAAATAAAAGGGCCTGGGTGGGAAGGCCCTGGACACAATCCCTAGTACCACCACACACACAAAAAAGCCTCTTGGCCCCAGTGAAGCTGGAGGCTGGAGTCGACCCTGCAGCAGGAAACCCCTTGCTTGCCCATCTGCTGATATGTTTGCAACAGTCAAAAAAAAAGATCCTTTGCCTCCTTTCCACTTTTCAGATCACCCATGAGAACACCCATGTGGTGAATCTAGTTCTTATCCAGAACTCCAGCTGCCATAGTCTAGGAAAAGTAGCTTTTAGCTTTCCAGCCTCTAGGACGGACGAAGGTGCCCCCAAGAGAGGTATGATGAGTGCTAGCAGAGAATCCGTAGGAGAAGAAAAATTCACAGATACAACAGATTCACCCTCAGACAGAGAAATTGGGATTTTCAAAGCCTACAAGAGGAACGAAGCATTTCGCTCAACACAGAGCCAATTGTGTCCACGCAGGGGAAGGGCACTTTGTCAGCTCTGTTTTGAGAGGAACAGGGCTTTTAATTGTGGGTTTTTTTTCTTAAAATTTTTCTTAGTATATTTTTGTGATACATAGTAAATACATTCATCATGGAGGAATTGGCACATATACATATTGGGCTTTTAATTGTTAAAAGATGTGATGTTTTTCCAGTTTTTTCGAAAGATAAATATTGATGCATTCTATATCACTGTGGGCTTTGGTGATGATTGTAAGAAAACTTGTCACTCTTATCTGGCCTCACTGAGGGATGGGAGTTTTAAGGAGATTTATCTGCCAAGGGTAGAGAAGGGAGTTTTAACTAAAGGCATGCTATGACGTGTGAGTTTTTTGGAACTGTTGAAAAATGTTGGAAGCAAGGATTTTTGAGAATTAACATAAGGTATACCATAAGGCAGTCTTTACTGAAATATATTTTATGTAGATTGGACTGTAATTAGAAAGATTGAAAACTAACTTTAGATACTATTCATTAATTTACCAATCCATTGTTATATTCAACATTTTTGAGCCTGTGCCTTTAAAAAATAAGTTTATCTCTTGGTGCATGTATGTGTGTGGTTTAGTATCTATCTGTGCAGCATAAAATAATGTGCTTTTATTTTATTTTTTGAGACAGGGTCTTGCTATGTAGTTCAGGCTGGCCTTCAACTCATTATGTAGCCCAGGCTGGCCTTGAACTTGCAGCAGTCGTCTTGCCTCAGCCTCTTGGGTGCTGGCATTATAGGTGTATGTCACCACATGGAGCTTTGTGCTTTTATTTTAAATGTATTTTTCACTGTAGGCTTGGTAGGTTGGTCAGTCAGCCACCAGCTTTATCTTCTTTGCATTTTAGAGGCCCATGCAGACTTATATTTAAGTTGTGCCAAGAATTGAATTCCATCCCAACTTTAAACGGACCTGCGTTTGGTTTCTAAATCATTCCGATAGGAGCCCATCTTCTCAGAGCTCTCCCCTGTCATCAGACACAGGAGTTGGGAATGCTCTCGTCTCTTACTGTTAATTATTCTTTTTAGTTTTAAAGCCCTTTAAAGTAATCTTTCTGTAATTAGATTGTTGAGTAGATTGTCTTTAGTAAGATAGTGGTCTTTAAATTTTGTGTAGTTTTCAGTTTGTTAAATGATTGCAAAGGCTTTCATTCATAAAGTTGAAGTTTACCATATCATGGTATTTCAGTAAAAACCATCATGACCCACTGTGATAAATTAAACACAACCACATAAATGTCATCTTTTCAATGAAACCTAAAGTGCATAGAAATGGGGCTCTCTTCTACTCTGTTTTTGGCTTCAAGCTGCATCAGTACTCTTGACTGACAAGGAAAAATATTTTACCGCTGACAGTGGAAAAGACACTAAAAAGAACAAAGCCATACCCTTCCCAGCTCTGTGAGTCACAAATGGGATTGTGAATTAAATTATTCTAATTGCAAAATTTAGGGTCTTGGCCGGAAGAACACAGGTTGAATTTGAAGAAGAGGCAGTTAGGAAATCAGTTTAACTTATAAACGGAGATAATTTGCACAGAATGTAATTGAAAGAGAATAAATATGGGGCACCATGATTTCTGATATTTACTCACCTTTTTTTTTTTTTTTCTGATCAAAGGCTCTCCTTTAAACAGTCCTGAAAAGAAAGGGCTAAGAACTAAAATAGAAATAACAGAAAATCATATTGTTCTTTGGAAGATCTCAGTATTTGATTTTGGAAAATTTTTACTGCATAGCCATCCGTCCAGCCATTCCATCCACTCATCCATCCATCTATCCACCCACCCAACTGACCAACCAGCCAACAAGTATTTGTTGTGTATGTTTCATAAGGTGCAGTGCGGCCCTGGAATTGAGGATGTAATGGTGAACAGAACAGACAGAGGTCTGGGGTGAAGACAGACTCCTTCAGAAATGTGAACAAATAAGTTAAGTCACGTGCCCTGATAGAGAGTAATGGGAGGCTGGGGTCGGCTTGCACTGGAGAGGGTGCCGAACCCAGAAGAATGGCAAGCGTCTGTGAGAATAAGAGCGCAAGGGCAGAGGGGACGCCAGGCTCAAAGACTCCTCGGAGGAAAGGAGCCTCACTTAGTCCTGAAAGCTGCAGTGAGTAGAAATGCGAGTGACATTGTACAGCGTCCTGGAGATGTCATTGGAAACCGAAGTTCTGTTGAAGTTTCGTATCCCCCAATCTAGAATTTCTCATTCCATCCCGGAACAAGTTCAGCTGTGTTCACCCAGCATTCCCAGTCTCAGGCCTGTCTCCTTTCACTGTGAGAGTCTGTGCTGGAGAGAACTGGTGACAGGACAGGAGAAGCTGCTACGAGCGAGTTCCTGTCATTTAGGAGCAAGCCTGATACAGGGTGTATAACCCTGGGATATTTTCTGCTACAGTTTAAAAGCATTCTCGTATGTATTACTCATTTAATCTTCAAGGTAACCTATATTATTTCCCCTGAGAGTACACAGATGGGCACAGAGATTCCAGGAGCCCCCGGAGGTGAGGAGCCCATCTCTTTCTCACTGCCTTGTCCGGTTTCACTTGGAGTCTGCTCACGTGGACTGCAGCTCTCTCCTTGAAGAATCACCTTATTAGGAATGAAATCTAGGATGCTCGGTCCTACATGCATAGAGGTTATTTGTTTCATCCATACCTTTTCTTTACATTTCACTACTTACTATCGTGACTAGAAAGGAATTTAATCGTGGTTGTTTGCGGTTCTGGAGGGTTTCCTGCGGCTTTCCAGGAGGGCTCTAACACAGACCTCCACTCTTAGGTTTGAGAAGAGGAAGTTTTGGACTTGCAGAGTGTGGCTGCTAAGTAAATGCTGTTGACTTGGTTGTTCTGTGTGGATGCTTTTATCAGGACAGTGAAGGGTAAACAGGGTGATCTCCGCTCTGTGGAGAGGTCGAATGGTTACATTACACAATCTTCTAGAGCATCTTGCAGCAAATACATGGGTTATATTAAAAATTGCAATCATATCATTTTTTATAGTAAATTGCTGACCTTATGCAGTAGAATCAGCTTTATTGAATTTCGCCAAAAATGCGTTTATAATTCTGCCATACACACATGATATTCATGTCCTTGCTGTCCATGTGGAAATGTCCCTTTTTATGATGTTAAACAAATTAAGTAGACTTTGTCCCAAGCCAGCCGCGCCTCACCTTTAAGACCCATTCTCAGGAGTCGAACCTCCACGAAGCAGAGCTCATCTCCCTTAGCTTGGATGTCATTACATCGAGCACCGCAGGCCGGTGCATTAGGAAGCCTTGCCCAGCAGTGCAGATGGGGCTGAGATTAGTCAGAGGCGGGGCCGGGGCTCAGAATGTGTATCACGGACACTGCCTGAGCTAACAGGGCTTTACATAATTACTCTGTTTGTTTTGGGAGAATGGCAGGTATTTGTTTAAAAGGATTCGTGGTGAACCAACAGTACGTGGGTGTAGTCGCTGCTCAGCTGTTCACTTGTGCATGATTCGTCTCAAAACTTCCCTCTTAAAGCAGTTTTCCTTTAATTCTCCAGCTCTGCTCCCCCATCAACCAGTTTAAAGCAGGGATGCAAGCTAATTTTACTGTTAGTCCAACAGAAACACAATCAGAAAGTTAAACTATACAATTAAATGAAAAATAAATATTTAAAAATTATCTGCTTTTAGAATCATTTGCTCTTGAGTCTGTTTTCTTTTTCATATGTCTTGTTAGCAGTAAGTCTACGCATGTGTTTGTGTAACTTGCTGTCCCCAGACAGTTCAGCACGGACAGCCAGTGTGATTCAGTAGGAACTTCCCCGTTCATTCGCTCTAGTCACTTCCCAGAGGGCCATTTCCTCCATGTCCCAACATTCGTGCTCAGCACTACAAATGCACAGATGAGATTGGGGGGAGCAATACTGGGGATTGAACCCAGGGCTCTCACACTGAGTTACAGCCCCAGCCCTTTATAATTTTATTTATTTATTTATTTATTTATTTGTTTGTTTGTTTGTTTGTTTGTTTGTTTGTGGGTACCGGGGGTCGACCTCAGGACCTCGCACACCAGCAGGCGCCCATGTCGCTGAGCGATATCACCGGCCCTTTTTTCGTATTTGGGTTCCGGGAGTCAAACTTGGGCCCTTGCTCTTGCCAGGCAGGCGCTTATGCCGCTGAGCCATCTCACCGGCCCCATAATTTTTTAAGACAGGGTCTGCTAAGTGGCAGGTTGCCCAGGCTGGGCTCAAACTTGTGATCCTCCTGGCTCAGCCTCCCAGATTACAGGTTTGCACCACCACAGTTGGCTCAAAAATAAGATTTGATATTTGTATTTGAGTGAGGTTCCATGATACGTAAATAGGCATAGTAACAGGTGATATCATGGGCATATGCACAGAAGTCCAGAGGAGGGAGTGATCAGTTTGTGTGGCTGAGGAGAACTAGCAGGAAAGGGTTAAGAAGGGCACCTTCATGGAGGAGGTCACCCTTATGGAAGCTCTCTGGAGGCTAACAGCTGTCTTTAAGATTTGGGGTGGGGCAGGTATTCTCTTCCATGCAGAGGGTGCTGGGAGAACAGTCTCTGAGGCAGGAGACTCAGAAACAGGCTGCTGAGTGGGAGAGGTGAACAGGGGTCAGATCATGGAAGACCTTGGGTTTTTGTCATGTGGACAGTAGGGAAACTGTTGAGAAGTTTTATGTGGCATAGTAATTGTGTCATTAGTGTCTCAGAGGTCTCTGTGAACATCGGTGGCATTTAGGAGGGGAGCTGATGAATGAATGGGACAGTTGTTGTGAGGCTAGAGAGGAGGGTGAGTTAGTAAAGAGGGAGATTTGGGACCTGGTGGCGGAATGCAGGCCAGGAGTGAAGAGGAGGGAGGAGTCCAGGGCTGCTGTCCAGGGTGTTGCCTTAGGCAGCAGTCAAGAAGGGTAACAGATAAGAATGAGTAGAACTCTGGGTCAGACACAGAATGTGGGAAGAAGGCATAGAGATAAGTCCTGAGGACCCTGTCCTGTGCCGAGTACGTATGCAGCAGTCGCAGCACCACAAGTCTGGAGGGGCTGCTGGCTGCTGGCTGCTGGCTGCTGGCACTGCTTGCACTGCTTGCACAGGTGACTGTTAGGCTTGCTCCTTTTACCTGGACATTGTTAAGTGGTTTCACTGAAATTTGAGGCTCTCAGAAGAGAGAGAAGATGGCATTTGTGAAGCAAGTGTTATTTTATCTGGAAATGATTTCTCTGAGATGAGCCTTGTCACTCTGCCTCCTGGCGAAGCAGGGTGAACCCTGCCTCTCCTGCTGACAGTAGAGGGACTGTGACAGCAGAGGGCTGCTACGCCCCCTTCTGAAAACTCAGCTTCCGGAAAGCTCCTCTCTCCCCCTGTCATCTGCTCATGTGCTCTCCCCTGAGTCTGTCCTCTGTGTCATGTCTATATGGGTTTGCACTGATGTCTGGTGACGGTCAATCAGTTTGCTGATCTGATCTAACAGTTTTCAGGTCCTCCCTGCATGGTATGTGATGTGACAGTTAGTTACCTGACCTTGATTTTTTGGGAAGCAGATGGGTTTCCTGATACCTTTACTCTGAAACCGATGGAGTCAGAATTGTAAAAAATGTGTGGTGCTGAGCCACAGAGCCTAAAGGTCAGAAGCTTCAAAAGGAGCAAGAATGGAAAAGGCGAACAGTTCATTAACTGACTTCCTGGGGGATCCCAGGGCATGCGCTATCTATCGGTGAACTTCATGATGCTAATTCCAGGTCACCTTGCAGAGGCGTGGAGAGGAGCATTTTTCACTCCTTTAAGCTCCTCCTGTTTTGCTGGTCTCGCTCTATCACAGAGTGCTGTCAGCACTGCAGCTGCATAAGGTCGTCCTTCTAATGGCTATGGCCCTTGGGTGCCTGTGCAGCTCCTTCCAGATCTAAAGCCCAGGCCAGAAGTGGCCCTGTGTTGGTGGTGAATTCCAATCTGCAGTTTTGAAAAGCATACAGGTCGTGTGCTTTTAATAAAGTACATCTGAAAGCAAGGTTCTTTTCTGTGGGCCTCCCACTCGGTCCGCTGCATCCAGCCTTTCCACGAGAAATAATCTCCTTCTTACCTCAGGGGTGCTTTAAAGCATGTGACTGATGTCCCTGGAACCCTCCCCTGTCCTCACCAAAGCCACCTGTAGGACTGACCCCACCCCCAGACCAACTCTTTGACCTTTATGTCTGGAGGCCACTTAGTTGCCACTTGGGAGGATTTCCACCTCTCCTTTTTGCTTTTTTTTTTTTTGATACTGGAAATCGAACTCACGACCTCCCACCTGCCAGACAGGTGCTGTGCTGCTGAGCTATATCTCCGGCCTGCTTTTTTTTTTTTTTTTTTAATTAAAATTTTACATTGGAAAATTTAAATGAATGCCTTTGACATTTAGTGGTGTTACCCCAGACCTCTGGTGACTCTTCAGGACATTGATCTGAAGAGCCTTCCTCCTTCCCTGCATATGGAGTAGGGGAATGATGGGGAATATTTTAGAGAAACACATGTTAAAAATGATTTTCAGTGTAAAATAAGAGGGAAAAATTAATGTTTGCGGAAACCCAAAAAAAGCACCTCTCATTACAGTAATTAAATGGCAGCATTTAACCTATCAGAATGTTCTGCATATGTGAGAGACAAGCCAAGGAGCCGTGTGTTTGAAATTAGAGCTCTAATCCTCGGGGAAGAGAATGGTTAAATAATTTGTTTTTGAGGTGCGAGAGCAGCACACCAGCAAGGTGTGTGTGAGGGGAGAGAGAAAGAGTGTGTGCGCGTGTGCGTGGCTGTGAGGGTGAGGGGCAGGGTGCCTATGTTTACCAGGAACACCGGGGGGGGGCATTTATCAGCACCTGTGTGCTGTCAAGAAGCACACAAGCTGCTGTTGCCCGTTCGTTAGGTTTTCAGAAGAGTCCAGGCCTCACCTGTGGCTGGGCATTGCATCATTTTGGTAGAACTTGCTTCACTCTGGCCCTCTGGGGCAGACAGGAATAGGTTTGAGAGGCAGGATGACACATGGGGAGGAAGCCGCGGGCGTGGGTAGAGTGACTCTGAGGGGTTGCATGGCCCAGGCCACGTAGGACAGAGCTTTGCCTCATACCGGGCTGGCACTTAGGAGCCAGGCTGGGCATGCCACAGAGTGCTGGGCAGATGGAACGGTGCAGGGCTGCTGCTGAGACCTCCATGCAGTGTCCCCTGCCAGCTGCGTGCTCTCTGCCATTCCTCCTCTACCATAATGCAGTGTTTGGACTTATGCGGAACGACAGGGATTAGCAGTGTCCTGTGTGCCCTGTGGTGGCATCAGTTTTGTCTTCCTGCGCTCCTGGCTGGAGTTTTGCTTACGTGCTGGCCCTCTGGACGCGCTTCCATCCAGCTTCTCCCTAGACATCCCCAGAGCATCGCAGCTGGGACTAGAGTTCCACAGGATGGGCTGACATGTGGCAAAGGGGGCCAGGCACCTCTGCTCCTGTAGCCCTCATTAGGGGCCCGGAGTGGGGCTGCCTACACACGTGTTCGCTTCAGGCTTGCAGTCCCTGTCAGTCTGTGTGGCAAGAAGGGTTTCTATTATACTAATAAGGAGCCCCAGGGATGCTGGTGACAGTGTGATAATCATCCCCTGGAGGGCTAGAGGCCTTCATGTGTAGTGACCTCATCCTGGGGGAGTGCTGATGAAACTCTGGCTCAGCCTTGCGGCCCAGCGCTGCGCTGATGGGGCAAGGGGAGAAGGTTGCTGGGCTGTTTCTCCTCCAGCTCCGTTATTACCAGGCTTGCTTGTCTTTGGGGCATTTCATCAAAACTTCTTTAGTTTTTCTTAACTTTAGAGAGATGATGAGCCTGATGGAAAATTTTCAATAATAACAGTACAGCAACACACTTCAGCTAATTAATCCTCAGAGCAACCTCGGGGCCCATGAGGGTGTGATAACTGAACTGATGATATTTATCCCCATTTTATAGACCTTGAGACTGAGGTGCCAGGAAGAATCTGTGACTAGGGCCAGGGGGAAGGTGCAAAGTGGGAAGCTGGTTAGAACCCTCAGCCTAGGCTGGGTGAGATGGCTCAGCAGCGTAAGTGCCTGCCTGGCAAGCGCGAGGGCCCGAGTTCGACTACCGGAACCCACATACGAAAAAAGGGCCGGTGATACCGCTCAGCAGCACGGGCACCTGCTGGCGCACGAGTTCCTGAGGTCGACCCCCGAGTACCCACACACACACAAAAAGAACCCTTAGCCTGACAGCTTCCTTTGGAACTGTTGGGTCCTACCACAAAGTCATTTGTAAATCACCTTGTTATTATTGACTCTAGTATATTATCACTTCATATCATAAATTTGGGTAATTCCAAGGTAGTCATATGCCATGCAGAAACTCTTCAGAATTATCTTTGCTTTCTTTAATATTTCAGTCCCTATCCCCACATTCTCTTTCAGTAAAGTTGAAGCTTTTTTAGGATCTCTGAATACTATAGTTGTTTTCCATTTTTAAAATTTCTGATAATCCTGCCAAAAATTAATTCCATCCTTCATCTTTATGAGCTAGTATTATATTCATGCTACTGCTCCCCTTAAAATTCCGTATACCCCCCCTTAAAATGTGTATTCTATCACTTTACGTCTTAAGTCGTAGCGCATACTATTTTTAACTGATTTTTTATTAGTGCATTTTAAGAGTTTTAGAGCATTTTAGGAGTGGTGAGGTTTGTTTTGGTAGATTGATAAATGCATCTAACATTTCTTGATCTTTTTCTATCCTGTTACCCCCCTCTTCCTTTCCTCTCCTCCCATTTATACCTTCACTGGGTTTTGCTCTTCTTTTTCCTGCTTAATACTATGACTTGGACATGACTAGTGTCTGTAAGTACAGATTTCTGTCATCAGATTTAATAATTGCTTGGTATTCTGCTGAAAATATACACCATGATTTATTTTAACCAGCCCCCTTGATGGACATCTAGATTCTCATTTTTTACCATTCCAGCAACCCTTCTTTAAAAATATCCTCAAGAAACAGGTATTCCTTTTGTGATTACTTTTTTAGGGTAAAAATCTTTAGAGTTGCTGATCTTGGGTTAAAGACAATGATTTGTTTTCCTTTTAACGTACATTGCTAAACTGCCCTTTAAAAGGGTTACCCTGGTGCACGGCCTGCACCCCATGGGCCAGTGCTCTGCAGCGCTCGTTTTAAAGTTGGAGATCATCAGGTTTGTGGTTTCTTATTCTGATTAAGTGTAGAAAGCCTTTCTCACACCACAAGAGCATAGAAATATTTGTCTCCTTTTTTCTTTTATGCTTTTAGTTTTCTTTTATGGGATTTGTTTTGTTGTTAGCTGAGCAACATGGAGTATAACTATTTTTCCTGGTGACCAACCCAATTGTTCCAGCATCATTTATTGAACAATTTATTTCTTTCCCCACTCATTTGCCATGTCACTTTTTCATATACTAAATTCTTAAATAATACTGATGTGTGATCAGGGACATTCTGTTCTCATTCATTGACATACCTGTCTGTTGTTAGGCTAATATGGCACTATTTTTATTAGTATAGATTTATTATTTCTTGTATTTGTAGCATAAGTTGTGTTCTCTGTTGTTTCTTAGAACATTCCTGGCTTCCCTGGCCTGTGCATACTTCTAAAGGCATTTTAGAATCATTTCATTGTGTCTCCTCTTTCCTTCTTCATCCCACCCCACCCCCCACCCACTGCCAATCAAAGAATAAAATCTCTTTTGAATTTTGATTATAATTACATTCAACATAGAAATTACCTTGGAAAGAATTGACATCTTTGCAGTATGCAGCCTTTCCATCCATGAATGTGATGTATCTTTTGAGTGAAATGTATTCCTCATTGATGATTTTACCTAGCTCCTGCCTAGTTCCCACACATTTCCTTCAATCCTAAGTATTTTTTAATTTATTATTGTTGCTTTGGGATTTATAGTTTTACACAGGTCTTTGTTAATATTTAGGAAAGCTGTTGATGTCTGTTTTTTAAAAATTGCGTTATTGTACTTTTAACAGTCCTAATTTTTTTTTATTGGTCCTCTTAGGTTTTCTCAATAGCATAGCACATGAAGATATTTTTTCTCCTTTCCAATGACTTTATTATTATTTCGACTAGATTTTCTAGAACAGTATTAGTTAAATATGAATGCTCAAAGAGGTAAAATGGGTATAATCCTGCTACCTCCTTCTCTTGGAGCATTAAGTTAGAGATGAAGGGCATGGGAATATGAAAGAAACAGTCATAATGATCCCTGAACTTCCCGGAGACCTCCCTTTCCCGGCAATTGTGAATCGTACCCGTTTCGGCGGGTCTACACAGTGTTCTTTTCCCAGAATTGTTTGACATGCTCATAACTGCCTTAAACTGTAGAGGAGAAAGTCAACATTATTTCAGTTTTCTCAAGCAGAAAAGATCAGTGGGAATAACTCTAGAGCCACTTGGTGGACACTAGAGTGGCTTAGACTCCCGTGAAGCAAGGCCACCACCACTGGGAGGGCAGCGGAGGAGCCGGGAATGTGACCAACACCACCACAGCCCTTCTTATAGACGGCGTCAACTCCGAGTAGAAAAGGGCAACCTTTTGGCTGAAAGAGTCCACAAAACATGAATCTGGTATATGGAAGTGATTTATCTATGGACCTACAGACGGCTCCCCTCTCAAAGGACACCTGACAACAGCAGCTTCTGTGTCATCAGGCTGCTCTTGTCCTCTCGTGTGACAGATGGTGGCAATGGAGAGACAGTGGGGCATTGGTTCACGTGGACCTGGCAGCTGCAGGACGGGTTGTTGCCTTCAGTTTTGCCACCTCTGGTCTGCACTGCGCGTTGCCACCAGGTGATGAGGTTGAACTCTGCTTTAAGTCTTCTCCTCCTCGCACAGGAACTTTGGATAACTTCCCGTGCCGAGTGGCTCAAATCCCAGCTACTTCTGTTCTTTTCAACATGGTGTCTTATTAAACTTTTCATATGGAACAGTTCAGATTTACAGAAAAACTGTAATGCACGACACCCAGATATCTTTTATCCAATTTCTTAGTTAACGTTTTGCCACGTTTACTTTCTCTCTCTCTACACATACAGGCACATACACTTTTGTGATCATTTAGAAAGAAGTTAGAGCTCATGGCACTTCAGCTCTAATTACTTCAGCACATATCTCTTCAAATAAGGACGTTCTCTCACATAAACACACCACATTATCACACGGAAGAAAATTAACATTAATTCCACAAAATCCTGACGTATGTCCTGTATTTAAATTTTCCTAATTGCCCAAAAATATCTTTTGTAGTAGGTTCCCAGGGACACACGGGGTTTGTAGTCAGTTCCAGGGGACAGTCAGGGTCATGCCGAGCACTCACCACTTTGTCTTTTTATCTAGAGCTGCCCTTTTGCCTTTCCTCGATTTACTTGTCCTTGACTGTTTTTGAGGAGCTCAGATCAGTTGTCATCTTGAATATCACACATTCTGGATTTGTCACATTGTTTCCTCTTACTAGGATTAAGATTAAGCATTTTGGGGGAAGAGTACTTAACAAGTAATGTTATTACTTATCATCTTACCGCTCTAGAGGAGAGAAGTATCAGATCTGTCCACCGTTGGTGGTGTTCATTTGTTTGGTTGATGAGGTGACTACCAGGTCTCTCCATTGTAAAGATTCATTAGCAAATGTCTAAGAAGTGCTTCTTTGAGATCATACTATCTCGTTACTCAACAACTTTTATTCAGTGATTTTAGCAGCCACTGGAGATCCTTGCTTTAATTAGCTGCGTCTTTGGAACTTAAAAAAAACTGGGATTTTCTAGTTGTGTTATTTCTCATACATGTATTACGTAGTATTTTGTAAAGGGCTTTCTCATCCTCCCTCTTCTGGCTGTTGCTCTCACTTTTTTTTTTTTTTTTTTTTTTGTGGGTACCTGGGGGTCGACCTCAGGACCTCGCGCGCCAACAGGCACCCGTGCCGCTGAGCGATATCACCGGCCCCTTTTTCGTATGTGGGTTCTGGGAGTCGAACTCGGGCCCTCGCGCTTGCAAGGCAGGCGCGTACGCCACTGAGCCATCTCACTGGCCCTGTTGCTCTCACTTTTGTTTGAGCATTATTATAGACCCTGCTCCAGGGAGAGTCAGACTCATGTTTTTCCAGATTTGGTCATTGGGTACCTGTTCATGTGGCTCCTTTGCTTCCTGTTACAAAATGTCTCAGATACACTGTGTATTGCCTGTACCCCAAGCCCAGATTCAGACGTTTTTCCAAGATTTCTTCCTGTGGGAATGACGCTCAGATGCCAGGATCTGGACATTGGTTGCAGCATTGCTTCTGGGTTGTTGCTGCTGCTTTCTCTTGCTTACCACACAAAACTACAAACACATGGATATGATTTTTGTTCATACGTATTCACATAGTATATGTGTATATAAATATATATGTAATTCAAGTTTGACATAGGCTTTTACTTCTCTTTCAATAATTAAATTTACTGGTACAATTTAGATATGCATAATGATCACATTCATCATAGGAAATTTGTACCTGTACAAGATATATCTTAGCTCCTCTTTTTTCCCCATCCCCCTTCCCCCCTTCAACCCCTATTCCCCTCCATATTCGCAAAGCCTTGTTTCCATTTTATCCTTTTTTTTCTCTTTTTTTTCTTTTCCCTTCCATTTCCCTCCCCCCTCTTATTCTACATTTATATCTTTTCTCCCAGTGAAAATTTTGGTTGTGATGTTTGATCTGCTTATCCTTTGGGTACTGTAATGTGAAGTAGTTTAGGGCTGGGAGGTGGCTCAGTGTTAGAGTGCTTGCCTAGGGCCGGTGATATAGCTCAGTAGCATAAGCGCCTGCCTGGCAAGCGCAAGGTCCTGAGTTCAACTCCCGGTACCCACATTTAAAAAAAAAAAAAAAAAAGCGTGCTTGCTTACTGTGTACAAGGCCCTGGGTTCCATTCCCACTACCCCCCCCGCAAAAAAAAAGGTAGTTTAAAAAAATTACAAGCTGATATTCTTACCAACATTTATCTTACTGAGTAAATTGTAAGATTTCTTTGCAGTTCTTTTGTCCTTAGATTAGATGAGCAGCTCCTAAGTGTGGTCTGTGGAGCTTGGGGGCTCCCCACTTCCTTCCAGAGGTCTGCAACTTTTAAAAAATTTAATTAATTAAATTAAAAATTTTTTTTTTTTTGGTTTTTTGAGACAGGGTCTCAGTATGTAGTTCAGGTTGGCCTTGAACTCACTACAGAGCTCAGGCTGACCTCGAACTCACGGCAATCCTCCTGCCTCAGCCTCCTGATTGTTGGTGCACAGGTGTGTACCACCATGCTCAGCTAAGCAGTTTTTATAACCAGGGGTAAAACATTATTTGTCTTTCTCACTGTGTTGACATTCCCAGTAATGGCGCAAAAGCAGTGGTAGGTAAAACTGCCATTCTTCACCGTATGTGCCTGCTGTTAAAACAGTGAAAGCCCATTTCACTTAAAATTGTTCTTCATTGAAGGGTAAAACTTACTAATTTTATGAAATCTCACACTTGAGTATCCATCATTTTAGTGTTCTGTGTGAAAAAACAGCAAGTATGCAGAAGCACTTCCGTTACAAGCCAAAGCACAGCGATTGTCTTGAGGAAAAGTGCATGCACAGTGGTTTGAGTTAGTCACTAAATCAGTGCCCTTTTTCTTGGGGTACCATCTTTATCAAATGAGCAATTGAGAAACTGTGATCATTCAAGCATCAGTACTTGGCAGGCATTTTCTCAAAAATGAACTAAATGAGCATGCCATTATCAAGAAAACCAACTGACATTATTTGTTGTCAATTACAAAATTTGTCTCTTGGTAGGCTGAGTCAGGAGGATTGCTGAGTTTGAGGCCAGCCTGAGATACATAGTGAGACCCTGTCTAAAAAAACCAAAAAAAGTTGTAACTGGACATGGTGGCACTTACCTATAGTCCCAGCCGCTCAGGAAGCTGAGGCAGGAGTTCAAAGCCAGCCTGACCAAATTGTAAGACACCAACTCAAAATAAATAAATACTGGGCTGATGAGATAGCTCAGCGGCATAAGCGCCTGCCTGGCAAGCGCAAGGTCCTGAGTTTGACCCCCGGTACCCACATAAAAATAAATAAATAAATACTAAAATAAAATAAAATTGGAGCTTTCAAATGAAATTTGAGGCCGGGCATGGTGTAATCCCAGCACTTGGGAGGCTGAGGCAGGAGGATCGCTGTGAGTTCAAGGCCAGCCTGGGCTACATAAGCGAGTTCAAGGCCAGCCTGTCTCAAATAAAAAATCAAATGAAATTTGAATTTTAGAAGATGTATATCCACCATTGTGAGCTAAGCAAATCCTTGGTACTTAAACTTGACTTACTTGACTTGGTACATGACTTCCGACAAGATCAGTGGTAATATTAATGAGTATGCTTCATTCATTCTGTGATACTAGAGATGGAACTCAGGTATGTTTCACCACTAAGCTGCATCCCTATACTTTATTTTTTATTTTGAGACAGAGTCTTGCTCAGCTGACCAGACTGGGCTCTAACTTGTGATCCCCCTGCTTTAGCCTCTTGTGTAGCTGGAAATGACTATGCTTTTAAAATATGGTGTAAGAAATATGTCAGTATTTGGGAGAGCTGCATACATTAGTGAAACTCCGTATTTTCTTTATGGTCAGTGTCTGACTTTACAAAATTCTATTAGTTGCCAGGTGTAGTGGCGCACTCCTATAATCCCAGCACTCAGGAGGCTGAGACAGGAGAATTGCTGCGAGTTCGAGGCCAGCCTGGGCTACAAAGTAAGTTCAAGGCCAGCCTGAACTGCATAGTGAAACCCTGTTTCAAAAAGACCAAAAAAAAAAAAAAATTTTTTTTCCTTGAGTGCAATATCCAAAGTACAAGATAGACCAATGGATTTAAATGTAATAGGGTATGAAAGTTTATTGAGGGCCAGTGAAATAGCTCAGTGGCATAAGCACCTGCCGGGCAGGCGGGAGGTCTTGAGTTCGACCCCCGGTACCCACAGAAAAAAAAAAAAAGAAAGTTTATTGATAGGGTTTCAGACTCCATATTGCAGTTAACCCTTAGGAAACTACTGCTTGTTGAGTTTTGGTGTAGTGTCACAGAAAAATATCCGTAACTGTCTAAACAAAACTATGGAAGTACTCTTTAAAAAGAAAAAGAAAATACTCTTTCCTTCTTCCACTTCATATTTGTGCTGGGCTTTATTTTCTTCATTTGTTTTAGCTAAAGTAATATGTCACAACAGATTTAATACAGGAGTAAAAATGAGGATCTAGTTGTCTTTTTTTTTTATGTGGGTACCGGGAGTCGAACTCAGGACCTCGCGCTTGTCAGCAGGCGCTTGTGCCGCTGAGTGATATCACTGGCCCTTTTTTTCCTTTATGTGGGTACTGGGAGTCAAACTCAGGACCTCACGCTTGCCAGGCAGGCTTACGCCGCTGAGCCATATCACCAGCCCTCTAGTTGTCTTTTGTGTGTGTGTGTGTGTGTGTGTGTGTGTGTATGTATGTATGTATATATTTATGTGGTACTGGAAATTGAACCCAGAGCCTTGCACATGCTAGGTAAGGGCTTTATTACTGAGACACATCCCCAGCCTTTTAAATTTTTATTCTATTTTGAAACAGCCTATGTAGCCCAGGCTGCCCTCAAACTTGCCATCCTCCTGCCTTAGCCTCCTGAGTAGCTGGGATTACAGGTATGCACCACCCCCGCTCCAGTTGTCTTCTGTTAAGCCAACAAAAGAATTTTGCAGGAAAGTTAAATAGTGCTATGCTTCTCTATAATTTTTTTGTTTTGTGTTGGAACTATTTTGTGATTGTTATTCGCATTATATTTATTGTTGCTTTAAAAGGAGTTAGTAATTTTACATTTCTCAGTTTTCATCCTGAATGTTCATTAACAAAATTTCTTGAGGCTCTTATTTTCTAAGAATGCAAAGGGGTCTAGAGACCAAAATGCTGCTGGACCACTGCCCTAGAGCAGAGATGGAAACCTTCAGAGCTTTCAGTGATACAAACAGCCCATGTGCCGTCGGTTCACCTCCACTGCAAGACAACACACTTGAGCTCCTGCCACCTGACATGAATGAGGGTCTTCACTGTGCCCACAGTGCCAGCACCTTAGTCACATGAGTTCCACCACTCTCTTCCTGGCTCTTGTGTCCCTGGGGAAGTTTTTGCAGTTTAGTACTATGTAGACTTAAAACTCTAAAAAATTATTATGTTATACAGACAGAATTCAATTTATATTTGTTCTTTCCTTTGCTCTCCTAATTTCTTGCATTTCTGTGCCCCTGTCTAGGATCATTTTCCTTCTATTTGAAGAATTCCCTTAGTATTTCATTTCATGGAAGGAGGCCCACTAATAATAAATTCTAGCTTTGTCTGAAAATAAAAATTTCTCTTCATTTTATTTTCTCTTCTGGTACTGGCAGTTGAGCCCAGTGGCTCACAGGCGATCCCAGAATAGACCAGGGGGCTGACTTCAGCCCCCAGACATGGATGCCTCCACTGGCTCACAGGGAAGCCTTGTCCTATGGTAACTTTCTGTCACTTGTGGCCCCTCACTGTTGGCTTGCTGTGTCCCTCTTGTTCCAGTGTCACACCAGCTTGTATGTCTTATTGTGCATTAGAATTAATCTTCTCTCATCATCTTTTCAGTTATCCAGAATTTTCTTGGCTCTTCATGTTTATTACTTTCTCTATAATTTTCAAAATTAGGTTGCTGAGTTAAAAAAGAAAAAGACTGTTGATGTATTAAAAATTGGAATGTATTAAATTTATAGATTGGGCTGGTGAGATGGCTCAGTGGCACAAGTGCCTGCCTGGCAAGCACGAGGTCCTGAGTTCGACTCCTGGTACCCACATTTAAAAAAAAAATTATAGATTAATTCAGGACAGATGACATGTTTATAATATTGACACTTCCTCTGGAGGAAAAAGGTAATTATTTCACTCACTCAGTTTTTCTTCAGTCCCCTCAGCATCTTTATATAGACCCTGTACATTTATTTCTAATTTATGTCTCTTGTTGCTACTTGGAATGGGATCTGTCCTTTTCCTTATGTTTTCCAATTTGAAGGCAATTTTTACATACTAATTTTGAATGTAGATGTCTAGCCAAATGCTTATATTATTTACAGTAAGTTAATCCTAGCAGTTTCCCAGGTGCTATCTGGAAATAATACTTTCATCTCCCCTTTTCCATTGTTTGTATCTATAACTTCTTTTCTTATCTAATTGCATCAGCTTATAATACCTCCAGCACAGAGACAAATAAAACTGATGATCATGAACATACTTGTACTATTCTTGGTTTTATTTTTATTTATTTATTTATTTTTGTGGGTACCCGGGGTCGACCTCAGAACCTCACGCGCCAGCAGGCGCCCATGCCGCTGAGCGATATCACCGGCCCTTTTCTCGTATGTGGGTTCCGGGAGTTGAACTCGGGCCCTCGCGCTTGCCAGGCAGGCACTTACGCCGCTGAGCCATCTCACTGGCCCTGTTCTTCGTTTTAAATAATGTGCTTTTACATCTTATTTTGGATAGTGACATTAACACATGTACACAGGTATCCCCCCACACTCAGTTCTACAAGGAAATATTCATGTTAATCATTTTATTAAGAAATTTCACTAAGAATGGATATCAAAGTATATGAGATACCCTTCATCACTTGTAGAAATGATAGTTGTCCTTTGATCTCTTAATATAGTAAATATAATAATGAGTTGTAGTGAATCATTATTGTATTTAATAATACAATGAATTCTAGTCAGTTGTACCTTTTTTTGCGGGGGGGGGGTCTTTTTGTGACTGGGTTTCACTATGCAGTTCAGGCTGGCCTTGAACTCACTTTGTAGCCCAGGCTGGCCTTCAACTTGCAGCAGTCCTCTTGCCTCAGCCACCTGAGTGCTGGGATTACAGGCGTGCACCACCACACCTGACCACATTTTTTTGATATACTGGATTCCATGTGCCATTATTTTATGGAGTGGTTAGCAGAAAAGCCCTGAGTATGGTTTTCTTTGTGTTCATGCCCTCAGCCATCATGAATTGGAGAGTATTTGGAAACATGGAAGTAAAGCATGGAAATCTACTTAATATTAAAGCATGGAAATATGGTTTATTTTATGGGTACAGCATGCATTAAATACTAAACATGGCTAATATGCTGAGTATCAAGTTCTAAACATTACAGTACTAAAACAGTATTCGTATTTTAGTAAAATCATAAATATTGTTTATAGTAAACATGAAAAGTATGTTAATATTTTTCACAAACCAAACCATCTAGTATATGATAATTGTATTCTCTCTTTTGTAATATTTTATTTTTCACAGAGTTAATAATGGGCTGTATTTGGGAGTGGGGGCAGATGGCTTAGCTGTGTTCTTATTACTAATTAATCCTCAAACTCTCTGTCAGATGTAAAATTTCCCTTGGCAGCATTAAAAGCATTAGGTAACTCACTGGTTTCTTGGCCCCACTCCTAGAGCCTTGTGCCCCTGCTCCAGCCTGGATTGTTTTGTGGAGATGTTGTACCACTGTCAACCTGTCCTCTTATCCTTCTCAGTGGTCCATTTCCTATTTCCTGGCTTCCGTGTGTTCCCATCTTTGGGTGGTGGAACAGATCATTGACTTCCTGAGAAGCTGTGCATGGGAGGTAAACCTGTTTAGATCCGGCATGTTTGCAGATGTCTTTAATGTACCTATTATGCAGTTCAGGCTGGCCTTGAACTTGTGGCGATCCTCCTGCCTCAGCGTCCCGAGTGGTGGGATTTCAGTTGTGCACTACAACACCCGGTGTGGAAAATTTATTTTCCCCAAAAAAGGATTTTGAAGACCCAATCCATTGTTTTCTACCTCCCACTTTTGCTGCTGAGGAGTCTGAGGCCATTCTGATTCCTGATTCTTTCTGGGTGATCTGTTTATTTTCCTTTGAAAGCTTTATGTCCTGTCTTTATTTTGTATATTCTGAAATTTTACAATGATGTACTTTTTTTTTTTTTTTTTTGGCATTTACTGTGCTGGACATCTGATGGTCCTCTTCATTTGGAAACTCATATCCTTCAGTTTTATAGGATGGTCTTGTATTATTTCTTTAATAACATTCTTTCCGCATATTTTATCTTCTGTTTTTCCTAGAATCCCTGTTAGCTGGATGATATAGTAGATGTTCTGAGTTGGACTTCAGCTATTTTAAAAATAAACTTTTCTTCCCCATTCTCCATTTTTTTGTCCTACTTTATATATAATTTCCTCCAATGGTTTATCTTTTTATTTTCTAGTAAATCTCCTGAAGATTTTTCTGCTCATTTTTAATTTATAAGGCAATTCTCTTCTCTGTCCCTTTGTTTCAGCATTCTGTTATTTCATGGATGCAGCATCATTTTTCTGTGTGCATATCACTACAGGCATTCCTCACTTAACGACCAAGCTCAGTTCCCAGGACTAGGTCATTAAAAGAATTGGTCGCTAAATGAGGAATTGTATGTAGTACTGTGTACAGAACAAAGAAGTAGTCAAGGAAACTCCAGCCTGATGATTTTGCTTTTATTTGCATAACTTCTGTATGCAGTACTGTAATGTATAACAACATATAACTACAATACTGTACTGTAGCAGAAGCTACCAGAAAGCCGCTGTGCCACTCACTTTCCTGCCTTGTAAGTCTGAATGTGGGTTGTTAAGTCCAAAAGTGGGTCTGAGCGGTGGGGCGTAAGTCTGAACTGTGTGCTTCATCTTAAGTCTGAACAGTCGTAAAACAGGTCATTAAATAAGGACTCTCTGTATTTTATTTTATTTTATTCTATTCATTTTTGATTGTATTTTAATCTTTCTTCTGTTCCTGATACAATTTGTATTTCTCCTTATTTCTTTTTGTACTTTTTGGGGTTCTGTTTTTCATTTTTAAGGTTTCCCTTCAGTATATGGTGGTTCTTGCCTTTCCATTGTTTAAGAGAGGCCCTGAAAAGCTGATGGGACGGTGTCCAGGCCTGAGTCCTGTGTTAGTCATCTTTCAGTTACCGTAACAAGTGCCTGAGGCCCTCAACTTAGAAAGAGGAAAGATTTATTTTTGTCCACAGTTTTAGAGTTTTCCGTCAGCTGACCTGTTGCTTTGGGCCTATGGCAAGACAGTGCATCATGGCAGGGCTGCATGGCAGAGGAAGTCGCTCACCTTGTGGCAGCCAGGAAGCAAAGAGAGAGGAAGAGGCTTGGGTCCCAGTATCCCCTCCAAGGACACACTCACAGTGATCTAACTTCCTCCCACTAGGCTCTTCCTCTTAAAGGCTCCGTTACTTCTTCTTCTTCTTTTTTTTTTTTTTTTTGTGGGTACCAGGGGTCGACCTCAGGACCTTGAGCGCCAGCAGGCGCCCGTGCCGCTGAGTGATATCACCAGCCCTTTTTTCATATGTGGGTTCCGGGAGTCAAACTCAGGACCTCGTGCTTGCCAGGCAGGCACTTAACGCCGCTGAGCCATCTCACCGGCCCCATGGCTCCGTTACTTCTCAGCAGTGCCACAGACTGGTGACAAACTCTTCTGCAAGCAGCCCTTTAGGAGTGCTCACCCACACCAAAGCAAGGCATTTTTAACGTGCAGAGGTAAAATGAGGAAAGTTAATCAGGAGTGTGTGTTCATGTTGCCAGGTGTAACTGGAAGGCTCCTCAAATGAATTTCAGAAGTACCGTAATTTTGACTGTGCACAATTCTCACTTTGTGTACAGCTTTAACTTCTGGCTAATAGATGATTTACTTTTTATGTTCTAGATATTAATAGTAATTGCTTCTGAATGGTGGGAATGTGGATGATTTTTCTCTCGTGGCTCCTTTGAACTTTTCTGTATTTAAAAAAAAAAAAAGTGGGCCGGTGAGATGGCTCAGCGGCATAAGCGCCTGCCTCGCAAGCACGAGGGCCCGAGTTCGACTCCCGGATCCCACATATGAAAAAGGGGCCGGTGATATCGCTCAGCGGCACGGGTGCCTGTTGGCGCGCGAGGTCCTGAGGTCGACCCCCCGGTACCCACAAAAAAAAAAAAGTATTTTCAAAGAAAATGAAATGGTGTTTGCCAGAGGACAAGGAGGAGGAGTAGGAATTGATGTGGAGTCTTGAGTCCGGGCAGAGATTGAGTTCTGCAAGATGAGTCGAGTTCTGGAGATGGGGAGTGGTGATGGCTGCATGGCGGTGTGGATGCGTTTAGTACTGCTGACCCATAGACCTGAAAATGGTTACAATGGTAAATTTTACACAAGTTATGTTTTATTACAGTTTGAAATTGTTTTTAGTTTTTGAATATACACAATCAGAAAATAACAAAGGGAGTGAGTTTTCATGATCCTGCCTTCAACCATCTTCAGTTTGTAGGCTGTCTGTAAAACTGGAATTAGCAGAGCCGGGTATGGTGGTGTACAACTTCAGTCCTAGTGCTCTGGGAGGCTGATGCAGGAGGATTGCATGTTCTATCCTAGCATGGGCAATTTATTGACTTAGTGAGTCCCTGTCTCCAAAAAAAAAAATTTTTTTTTTTTTTTTTTAAAGGAACTAGGGATGTAGCTCAGTTGAAGACCCTGGGTTTAATCCCCACTACTGAGAGCAAAAAAAAAAAAAAAAAAAAAAGTGGAAGCAGCATGTGGAGCCTTTAGTTAATTTAGTGCAGTCAGATGGCAGATACTGTGCACAAGTTAGATTTTACTTGGCTCTTTCCTCAGATCATTGTTCTGTTTTCAACAAGGGTTGACAATGAATGCAGAGATGATACCCTTTTGGTTTACTGATTTACCTCCAGGACAGTGTTCGCCTCCGGAAGCTGGCAGTGGTGTTGATGGGTAACTGACCTGCTAGGAGGCGTCAGTGTTCTGGAAAATGGGCTTGTAATAATCAGATTCCTGTATTGAAAAGAACCTTGACCCTTATCTTACAACATACACAAATGAGGAAGGTCCACATAGAAGCTTCCAGAAATACAAAGAGCAGCTTCGTGACCTCTGGGTCGGCACACATTTCTCGGTGAAGCCACTGATTCCACGAGCCATAAAAGAAATGCTGTGTCATAATCGAAACTTTTATTCATGAGAAGATGACAGTAAGAAAACAAAAGCAACACCCGTACCCTAGAAGAAGATGTTCATATTATCTGACAGAGGTCTTTTTTTTTTTTTTTTTTTTTTTTTTTTTTGGGTACCGGGGGGTCGACCTCAGGACCTCGCGCGCCAACAGGCACCCATGCCGCTGAGCGATATCACCAGCCCCTTTTTCGTATGTGGGATCCGGGAGTCAAACTCGGGCCCTCGCGCTTGCAAGGCAGGCGCTTATGCCGCTGAGCCATCTCACCGGCCCTGACAGAGGTCTTGTGTCTAGAATATTTAGAGAATTCCCACAAATCAACAAGAAAAAGCTAAATAACTTAATTTTTGAAGGGTGCCAGTGATTTGAACAGGTATTCTATTGAAAGAGCATTTCCAGATGGTTAATAAGCATAAAAAGATGCTATCAGGGGCCATAGTTAAAGCTCAGCAGGTCATTGGTGTACACCCACCAGAGTGACTAAAATGAGAAAGACCGAGAATACCAAGTGTGGGTAAGAATGCGGAGCAGCTGCAGCCCCCATGTGCAGCTGCTCAAGACAGCTGGTGTCTCCCACTAGTTAGGGGCTTGTTCTGTGACTTAGCAGTTTCTTTACTAGGCATAAACCCAGGAGAAATGAGTACATCTGTCCATAAAAAGACATGTACCAGAGTGTGAGTAGCAACTTTATTTAAAACAGCCAAAACCTGGGGTGGGGGAGATTTCCTTCAGCAGACTAGTAGGCAACTCAGGGAACAGACATATAAGAGAATATTACATAGCAAGACAAAAGAATCCATTGCTGGCCTACGCAACTACATGCTTTAATCTTTTTTTTTTTTTTTTTTTTTTTTTTTTGGTGGGTACCGGGGGTCGACCTCAGGCCCTCGCGCTTGCCAGGCAGGGGCTTATGCCGCTGAGCCATCTCACCGGCCCCACATAATTGAATCTTAAAGAATTCTGTCTAAGAAGCCAGATATAAAACAATATGTATTTTTGCTGAGCGTGTGGCGCACACCTATAATCCCAGCACTCGGGAGACTGAGGCAGGAGGATCTCTGTGAGTTCAAGGCCAGCCTGGGCTACACAGTGAGTTCAAGGCCAGTCTGAACTACCTAGCAAGACCCTGTCTCAAAAAAACAAAAACAAACAAAAAAAAAGGGCCGGTGAGATGGCTCAGCGGTATAAGCGCCTGCCTTGCAAGCGCGAGGGCCCGAGTTCGACTCCCGGAACCCACATATGAAAAAGGGGCCGGTGATATCGCTCAGCGGCACGGGTGCCTGTTGGTGCGCGAGGTCCTGAGGTCGACCCTCCGGTACCCACAAAAAAAAAAAAAAAAAAAGAAATGAAAGAAAGTTCACTCCACCAGAAGATATATGTAATAACATGGAATTTTATGCATTTTAAAATACTGTATCAATGTATATAAAGCAAAAGCTATTAGGGAAAGAGAAGAAATAAAGAATTTATACCCACATAGTTGGTGATATTAATAAACTTCAGAATTTAATAAATCAACAGGTAAAAATTATGTGAAACAACTGGATAACGTAATGAATGTTCTATATATATAATTTTGTACACAGAAATGGAATATTCAGTTCGTCAGGGCCCACCACATGTTTATAAAGTTACATCAGCTGCTCAGAAAAATGTCCAAGTCCACAAGTCACACTCTCCCCTTCTTTGACCATGAGGCAGTAAAGCAAAACTTATAATCGAAACCCTGCAAGAGAAAATTTAGCCACTTGGAAAAAAAATTTATTGAGACAAGATCTCACTGCATGTATAGTCCAGGCTGGCCTTGAACTCATGGCAACCTTCCTGTCTCTGCCTCCCTAGTGAGTGCTGGGATAAGGAGCATGTGTCACCATGCCCAGCCCCCTTGGAAGATTTAAAACACTCTTGTGCAGAATTCTTTTCATGGGCCTTGTTTGGGTTTTTCTAATGTTCTTCTAGCTTCTTGTGATGAGTCCTTAATTTATTTTCATTTCCTTTTTGTTTCTTAAAGGTGAAAAAATTAGAAAAAAACAGCGAACAACAGTTGTATACTCCCTCAAAATAGATGCCTGAAATGAGAAAGTATTGACTCATAGGGTATAATTGTTAAAACTGGGTACAGTGATAGCTTTCCGAACAGGGCAGGCCAGTTCCTTCCTGGGGGAGTGAGCCCCTGTCTCAGTTTACTGCTGCTCGTGTCTGGTCCTGAAAACCAGCAAACAGCAGCAAAACCACTTCCTCAGATTGTTTTCATTTGCATTTATTTGGTTAGAAACAGAGCTGAACTTTTAAATGTGTTTATTTCTTCTTAGAAATGTTTCTTCAGGGCCGGTGAGACGGCTCAGCGGCTTAAGCGCCTGCCTTGCAAGCGCGAAGGCCCGAGTTCGACTCCCGGAACCCACATACGAAAAAGGGGCCGGTGATATCGCTCAGCGGCACGGGTGCCTGTTGGCGCGTGAGGTCCTGAGGTCGTCCCCCCGGTACCCACAAAAAAAAAAAAAAAAAAAAGAAATGTTTCTTCAGCTCTTTCCCCCCAGCCCCATTTTCTACTGGGATATTAATGCTTTACTTACTGGTTTTTTTCCTTACCTTTTATGTTTTTAATATATAAAATTGATTATTTTCACATAATCATAGCTATCTTCTCATATTTCCCCTATTATTTTTATATGGTAAGTGATTCTTTCTCCATAATTATTAAATAATAATTACAGTAATAGCTAACATTTACTGAGGGCTGATGATGTGTTAGGCAATGAATGAACTAAGCCCTTATTTAATCACAAAAACTCTATGAAGTAGTTTTTTCTTTTTCTTTTCTTCATCTTCTCACAGTTGAGAAGGAAACTAAGGCGAAAGAATAAGTAGTTTGTTGATAAACACTGAACTAGTGATAAATAGTCACCGATGTTTTATTGTAGTTTTTATGGTTTATTTTTTAATATTTAACTCTTTAATCCTAAAATTTATGAAGTGGTATGAAGTGAAGCTCCTTTCAAACAATACTTTTTCTAAGACTGTCCTTCAATGAATAAATCATTTTCCCCATTTGTTTGTTATGCTTCCTTTATTATATATTAAATTTTAATGTGTAACTCTCTTTCAGGGATGAGTTTTTTTTTTTTTTTTTTAATTGACCTACACAAGAGCCACTGTTCTCCCCCCTCCCCCCAAGTACTGAGGATTGAACCCAGGGCCTTTGCATTGAGCTACATTCCCAGCCCTTTAAACTTTTTTTTTTTTGATGTGGGTCCTGGGAGTCGAACTCAGGACCTGGTGCTTGCCAGGCAGGCGCTTATGCTGCTGAGCTATATCACCGGCCCCTAAACTATTTTTTAAGACAGAATCTCTCTAAGTCACTAAGTTGCCCAGGCTAGGTTGAACTTGTGATCCTTCTGCCTTAGCCTCCCTGAGCCCTAGGATTACAGGTGTGCACCACCACACCCAGCTAAGCCGCTGTGTTTTAGTTACTGTATCTTTGTTATCAGTTTTAATCTGTACAATAACAAGGGTCACTTTGTTCGCTTTTAAAACATTCAGAGTTAGAATTCTGGCTCTCAGTAATGATGGAGTAGCTTTTATCAGAATAACATCCCCACCAATGTCAAATATAAATTTTGGGCAAAATATTTTTTAAAAAAACATTGCTTGAAGTACTAGAAAACCACTAGAAGCAAATAGAAATGGGGGGTGGATATGATTTTTGAATGAAATAACCAGTCCTGGAGAATCACCTTTCTGTGGCTTTTTTTTATTGAGTCATTCCCTGGTCACAATGTCCAGTATAAAATGAAAAATTACTGGACTGGGGAGGAAACAGAAATTGTGACCTTTACTGGAGTAAAAGCTAATCAATATAAATGAACTCAGAAACTAACAAACTTTGAACTATGAAAAAACATGTTAAATAGTTTACATGAAAAAATGGGTGAAAAAAGTGAAGAGGTGGGAGGTTGCAGTGTAGATACGGACATTTCAAAAGAGAACCAAATGGAAATCTTAGAACTGAAAAACAAAGCCTAACCCTGAAATTTCACTGATGGGATTGACAATAGATTAGGCATAACAGAAAAAAGAATCAGCGAACTTGAAGATAAGCAAGAAGAATTTGTCCAAATTAGAGTACATTACAGTACATAGAGGGGAAAAAAGATGGAAGAAACAGAACCAGCACCTCTAATGAGCTGTGCGATAAAATCATGTTGATTATCACAGGGTAATTGCAGTCCCCAAAAGGAGACAAAAATGAGGCAATAGAAAAATATTTGAGGGGCCGGTGAGATGGCTCAGTGGCTTAAGCGCCTGCCGGGCAAGCGCGAGGGCCCGAGTCCGACTCCCGGAACCCACATACAAAAAAGGGGCCAGTGATATCGCTCAGTGGCATGGGCGCCTGCTGGAGCACGAGGTCCTGAGGTCGACCCCCGGTACCCACAAAAAAAAAAAAAAAAAAAAACGAAAAATATTTGAAAAAGTAGTGGCTTAAACATTTCCAATCTTAATTTAAAACAGAGCAAAGCAAAAACACTCAAGTGGCAATCCAGGAAAGCTGGCAGCCACAAGCAAGGTTGTATATATATTGGAGAGCCAGTATTCTAGGGATTGAAGCCAGGGCCTTGCACATGCTAGGCAATGCTCGACCACCAAGCCATTCCAGCCTATGCCTTCAGAAGCAAGATGAAAACAAAGAAAATTACATCTAGGTGTATCATAGTCAAACTGCTGAATATTAAAGACAAAGGAAAAGTTTCAGTGATTAGAATTATGGTTGACTTCATTTGTTTGTTTGTTTGAGACAGGGTCTCACCATGTAGTTCAGCCTGGTCTTGAACTCACTATACAGCCCAGGCTGGCCTCAAACTTACAGCCATCTGCCTGCCTCAGCCTCCTGAGTGCTGGGATTGTAGGTGTGTGCCACCATTCCTAGCGAGCTTTTCCTTTATTTTGGTCTCCTTTTATTTTTCTTTCCAAGATTTCTTTATATAGAACTAGCATTCTTAAAGATTATTACAGTAATTTTGTGTTTCTCATGGCTACTGTGAAAGGAATTTATTTTATTTTTTAAATTATTGCTGACGCTGAAGTATGGTCCTGATTTTTAGTAGTATTTATTATCTATGTGGCCATCTCATTGAACTTTCTTATGATTAAATGATTTCTCTAGATACAAATTATATATCTACAGTAAATGATTATTTTGTGAAATTCTTTCCAACTCATTAACAAAATTTAATTTATTTCCTGCCTTATTACATGGGCTGAAACTTAAGAATAGTGTTAAGTGTTAATGGTGACAATGATAATGGGTTTTATGACAATAACGAGTTTTCAAGGAGAAAAGGGAATTGTCACCAAATGCATCTTATTGTTATTAAAAGTCTGTGATTCATTAAGCACCAGTGTGCTTTGTTCTTGCTTACACAGAGAACACCTGCTCAGCGAGTGCACAGTAGGAGTTGGTCAGTGTTTTAAGCTTTGAAGGGCTGCAGTGGTAACACAGAACGGCACAAGTTGAATAACATTAAAACCCTTAGAAAAGTGTACCAAAGAAAGAAAGAAAAAAGAAAAGAAAGGAAGATGGCAGAGGAATCTGTTTGACTGCCAGAAGAATATTCTGTAGATAGTGATCGCTACAGAAAGCGCTCCCTTCGCCAGGGCAACGAGAGGAAACTATGGTGGAAGAGGCAACCTGGAACGACACCTGGCTGCGCTGGCTCAGAGAAGAAGGCTGCTTGGACGGGTGGAAGGAGCGTCACAGCCCAAGACCCACATCTGGTGGCTCTAGAGCCCAGGGGCATCAACGGCCGGGCAGCAGAGTAGTTTACCTCGGTACAGAGTGAATTCAGGCTAACAGGTTCATCCTTGGCTCTGGGGACCCTTGGAGGTTCTACAGAGATGTTTCAGGGACAGAAAGGGAGGGATCAAGGGTCAGCCGGGACTCTGGGCTTTCTCCATGCCTTCACCCCCCACTCCCAAAATCCGGGCAGCATTACTTTGTATGTATTTTGGGTTTCTGTTTATTTTTTCTGCCCATTTTTTCGTTAAACACTAAACAGGTGTCAGTAGAACTGAGGTGCTCTAGGTACAGGGAACATAGTGAATAAAGCAGCCCTAAATCCCTGCCTCTGTTGACCTTAAGTTCCAGTGGTAGGAGTAAGTGAGATAGCAGGAAATAGAATAAAATGTGCACGCAGTATAAGTCGGGTAAGAACACTAGAGTTCTTGGGACGTTACAGTTTTAAATGAAATGGTCTGGAAAGGCCCCTTCTAAGGTGACATTTTGAACAAAATCTTGAAAAAGAGGAAGCAAGCCATGCAGATTTCTAGAGAGACTTCTAGGAAAAGAGAACAACTCGTGCCCAGAGAAAACTGGTATCTGGCAAATTCCAGGAACAGAAAGGAGGCCAGGGCACAGGCAGGTGGGCAGGGGAGAGAGGCAAGGTCACAGCAAGGAAGCTGGGTGTATGGCAGTGTAGATCCCGCTGAGGACTTGGGGTTTGCTTTGAATACAGTGGGAAACCATGAGAGTTTTAGGCAGAGGCGTCACTGAAGGTGACCAGAGCTTTAGCAGGCTCACCCTGGCTGCTGTGTTCAGAACAGGCAGTGGAGGCGAAGAGTGGAAGAGGGAAGATGAGTCAAGTGGTGAGGAGTCTTCAGACCCCTGCGTGGGTTTTGAAAGTAAATCCAACAGGATATCCTGAAAGGTTGGGACAGAAATATGAAAGGTAGAAATTGAGGATGACTCTAAGGCTTTTGTCCTTGTGTGACTAGAAGCTTGGAATTGTCACTAATTAGGAATAGAGCAGTTTGGTGTGGGGCAAGATCAGGAACTCAGCTTTAGACGTATTAGGTTCACAGTACTGTATCTGTTAGACATCTAAGTGGGGGAATCAGGTGGACATATAATGTGAACTGAGATCAGAGCAAGGGGATGAGATTCAGGCATACATTTAATAATGAGCTTCTTGATGTGGGTAATGATATTGTGGCTCTGTATGAGTGTGACACCACCCCCACCCCCACCCCAGATCCGGAAGTGGGTACTGAAGTAGGAGAAAAGAGACATTGTGTCTGTAATTTAGTCTTGGACAGTTCAGGGAAGTGATTATGTAGATAGGTTGATAGGAAATAATAAAGCAAATGTGATAAATTTAACATTTGAAGAAACTGGATGAAAGCTATATGGGAATTCTTTGTATTGTGCTTGTTACTTTTCTGTAAGTCTAAATTATTTCATAGTAGAACATTTTTAAAAAGTGAAGCTGGGCGTGGTGGTGCATGCCTGTAATCCCAGCGCTCAGGAGGCTGAGGCAGGAAGATCATTGCAAGTTCGAGGCCAGCCTGAACTACATAGTGAGACCCTGTCTCAAAAAACGACAAAAAAGAAAAAAAAGGTCTCTCTTGTGAGTTTTAGGGCACTTTGTAATTGAAATGCACACCAATCCACAAAAGGAAGAATGGAGGGAGAGTGTTTTAAGTGCCAGGATTTTTAGGAGAGTCATTCAACTTATCATTTATGTGAAACTCTAGTAAGTCAAGGATGTATTGTAATGGCCAGGGCGTTGGTTCTCAAACCCTTTAGTCTCAGACCCCTTTTACTCTTAGGATGAGTACTAAAACTAGAGAGGGAAAGTAAAGAAATGGAACAGCAAAGTATCTCTCCCATCTATTTAATAATTAGAAGAGAAAGATAGTGATGGTACAGTGGAGAAACCCATTGGAATTACCTTAGACTACAAGCTAATAGAGGAAAAAACTTAAAAAGAAGGTAAGAAATGAGGGCATTAAACAGATCAAAAGAAAACAAATTGTAAAATGAAAGATATAAACCCCCATATTTCAATGCTTATATTAAATATAAATGGACTAAATATTAAAAGCTAAGTTTTCCAATATTTTATTAAAAAAGGCTAAATTTCATTAAGTGCTGTTTACATCATATGCATCTTTAGTAGAAAGACACTTAAGGATTAAAAGTAAGGTGGATGAAGATCCACCACATAAACACTAATCAAAAGAAAGCTACTAATGAGATCAGATAAGAAGGACTTAAAAGTGAAGTTAGAGATACAGAAGCTGAGAATGGTGGTGCACACCTGTAATACCAGCACACTCGGAGGCTGAAGCAGGAGAATCACAAGTTTGACCCAAGCCTGGATTAGGGAGACCTTGTCTCAAAAAAAAAAAAAAAATAGGGCTGGCTAAGGATGTAGCTCAGTGGCAGAGTGCTAGTCTAGCATGCACAAGTCCCTGTGTTCAATCCCCAGTACCACACACACACAGACACACACACACACAAATAGAACTAAGGATGTAGCTCAGTCCAGAGGTCCTGGATTCAGTCCCCAGTATACACACACACACGCATGTGCACACGTGTGTGTGCACAGACCAGCAGTAGAAATAAAGAAATTTTAGAGAAAAATGCAAAAATGGTTAATCACCAGGAAGACTAACATTTCTAAATATGTACGTACCTAACAACATAGTTCTGTATACATAAAGCAAAAATGGGCAATACTGAAAGGGGGACTAGACAAGCATATTGTAATGTTTGGCAGTTTTTAACAACTTTCTTGATAATTGGTAGTACAAATACAAACCAGTCTTGATCCTAGTGACATAATTAACAAACTCCCTGTATGCACAGAAAACAAGGTACCTAATAAAGATGGCCAAAGGTGTTCAACCTCATTAGTCATCAAAGACATGCAGATTAAAACCAGAATGAGATGCCCTGCACAGCCAGCAGTAGGCTAAAGGGGAAGACATTGAGAACTTCCTTGGGGCGGGGCAGCTGTAACCCCCTCATTGCTGGGAGGAGAGCAAACTGGTGCAGTGCTGTACTTTGGCAACTGCTGACAGCATCGGGCAGAACTGCTCAGATGTGTGTTCTGTTGATGGATTCAGCAGTGCCCTTCTGGAGTGCACGCTCGGAATGTTGACAGTAGCACTGTTCTTACGTTGTCCAGGACCAGAGAGCAGCCAGGTAAGTCGTGGCTCATGACACTGTGCAGGAATCCATGTGGCAGCGAGAATGAGTCAGCCGTGGGCAGCAATGTGGATGATACCCACAGACCTCATGTTGGGCAAAAGGAGCCCTTTATGAAAGAACACTTTCTTTTAAGAAAAAAGAATGAGGGGGAAAAAATGGCGAAAATAGAGCTTCTGCAAATGGGAAGGGGACCAAGAGTTGGAAGGAACAGGGAGGGAAGGAAATGGTAGAGGATGGAAAAAAAGAGAGAGGAAGAATTAAGATGTGTTATGTACATGCACCAACTCCCCACCATAATTGTAATCATTATGCGCTGCAAACATACTAATAAAAAAGAACACTTTCGTATTACTTCATTTCTATAAAGCTGAAAAAAGCCAGCTCAGCCTGTGGTACTAGAAGTGAGGTGGTGACTGGAGGTGACAGAAGGGTGCTCCTGGAAGCTGTCACCGTATTTTTTGATCTGGGTGGCACTGGTGTTCTTACTATGGGAAAACTTGTTGAGCTGTACACTTAAAAGGTGCTTTTATGTATGTGTATACAATACCAATAAAACTGTACTTAAAACTACAACGAGGCCTTTTTTGTTTCTTTCATTTCTTTTTTTAAATCTTTCAGGATGAGGAAGATAAAAAACTCGACAGTGTCAGGTAGACAAGGCTGTGGGAAGTGATCACGCACACCCTGGCAGGACTGTGAGCGTGGACAGCCGCTAAGGAGGGCTGTGTCAGCACTTCTCATAATTAACGCTGCACCTAGTGGAGTCTGTTCCTGGGGACACACTTGCGTCCAAAGATCTTCCACTGTGGTTTTGTGTGTAGAAATAAATGCTCAATAGGGGACAAGTTTAATAAGTTATGGTCCATCCATATAATGGAATACCAAACATACTGCCCTTAAATAGAGTGAGGGAGCTCTAAAGAGATACTGTACAGAGTGGTCTCCAAGGTATGTTAATTAAAATATCAGAGAGAACAGTATATACATCATGTTATTGCTTGTATAAAATATATATACATACATGTGTGTGTATGTATGTACATGTGTGCTTTTTACATAAGAAACCAGTAGCAGGAGTTGCCTCGGGAGGATATAACTGGGTGACCAGGTGGGAAGTATGGGAGGAAACCTTCATGTCACTATGTACCACTTTGTTGCTTTAGAATTTTGAACTATGGGAATATACCTATTAACCTATTTATGCCAAAGATTGATACTTTTTTGAATTTTTGCATGAAATTCCTGTATGTTACCTAGAGAAAAAACTCAAGGAACAAGAATTTGATGAGGTGATACTTCATTATGTTCTGTTGTTATGGGCATTCCAAAAATGGATCACTGAAGGGTTAAATATTAATTTAAAACACAATGATAGAAAAATCCCATGTGCAGGACACTGGTATATTGTCCCTCAGTAAACCCAACACAGCCACATTTTCCTGTAGTGGAAACAGATCTTGGGTTTAACAGTAGGCAACATGGTGGGCTTTGCATATAGATAGCAAGAAATACGGGAGGAAGCTGAGCATGGTGGTGCACAACTGTAATCCTGACACTGTGGGAGACTAAGGCAGGAGGATTGCAAGTTCAAGCCCAGTCCTAGCAACTTAGTGACTTGGTGAGACCCTGTTGTGATAAAAAAAAAGGAAGGAAGGAAAAAATGCAATGCAATGAAATGAAATATCGGGGGAACCTCCTGTTGCAGGGTGCTCAAGTGGCAGAGTGGGGGGACTGAGGTGATGAGGGGGCCAGCAGGTTCAAGCCTTGCACCGTGCTCACTCAGAGACACGATACATAGAATGAATGCCTTCCCCGCCGCGTGGTGTCAGGACTCCCCCTCCCCTTTAACAAACACTCTACAGTTCGAGGATTGAACCAAGGCCCTTGGGCACGCTAGGCAAGGGCTCTGCCGCTGAGCTACACTCCCAGCCCTCTTTCCTCCTGAACATGTATAGGTTGAATTCAGATCAAGTGTTAAATGATACAACTTTGTTACTTCCCTTTGTTCTTTTTTTAAAATGTGATTGAGATCATGCTATGAATATACCATCTGCTTTTTATGTCTTAATGTATCAAGCATTTTTGCATATCTGTTCACATTTTGCATAACTGTTCACGCAAACATAGAACTATTACATCATTGAAATGTGTCATAATTTGTCTAATCGTTCCTGTTGCAACATTTCCATCGTTTAATGTTTTTGTTAATAAAATATGGTGATGGGCCATCCTTGTCCTTAAATCTTATACTACATTATTTTATTATTCTTAGAAGTAAAATTGGGGCCGGTGATATAGCTCAGCAGCATAAGCACCTGCCTGGCAAGCACGAGGTCCTGAGTTCGACTCTTGGTACCCACATTAAACAAAAAAAAAGTAAAATTGTGGAGTCGAGGGGTATAAACATTTTTTAAACTCTGGAGCTGCAGTGCCGAACTGTCTTCCAGCAGTGTCTCAGTTGGCTCTTCCACCACACCCTGACAAGGAGTGGTCATTCTCGTGTTTAAAACTTTTGTTTTAAGCTGAACAAAATTCAGTACTATGCTGGAAGTCGGGGACGTTGATGCTCCCTTCCAATGTGAGCAAGATCTAGAATACTCTCCCCTGTGTAGCATAGCGCAGTGGCGAGGGGAGTGGCGAGAGGAGCTGGGCCGGGTCCAGTCCTGTCTGCCACCCCCAGCAGTGGACCGGGCAATGCCAGTGAGCCTGAGTTCCTCAGCTATAAATGGGGAGGATAAAGTCCCCATGCCATGGGCACCACTGCCCCCTGTGTAGGCCCTGCACAGTCCCTCGAGGTGCCTCACACTGCAGAGGAAACCCTGCATTGTCTACCTGCACAGGGTAAGATGTAAAACGTCCCTAAGACACCATCTGGCACTGGCTTTAACACATTTAACTCTGCATAGAGTAGTGATAATGAGTGATTTTTGCTTTTTCTGTGTTTTTCTTTATTTTCTGTGTTTCCTGCAGTTGATGTGGGTTGCTTGGTTTGTTTGTTTGTTTTTAACAATATATAAGTTTATCTGGGGAAATACATACTTCCATTTATTTTTTTTGGTCTTGGGGATCAGATCCAGGGCCTGGCACATACTAGGCAAGTGCTTTGGCACAGAATCACTTCCCTAGCCATATTTTGCTTTGTTTGTTTGTTTAGAGATGGAGTTGCCCAAGATGGTCTTAAGCTCCTGGGTTCAAGTGATCCTTCTGTCTCAGCCTCCTAAAAACTTGAGACCATAGGCACATGCCACCGTGCCTGGCTCTCAGCTATATTTAGATAATATGTCTCTGTATTATATTGTAATAGATAGATAAAATACTTATCCAACATAAGAAATTGGGGGCCTAAGGGAAGTTCCTATTTAACAGACAGGGAGGATGAGCTCTTAGCTCTCTCACGTTTCACAAAATAAGCACACAAACGTTTATGGATTTGGTTGAGTGCTACATATTTATACTAATAATGTTGACAGTAGCAGCCAGTACTACATGTGTTGGAATTAACAAATAGGTGGTGGCAGAATAATTTATGTATTGACCTATTTGGGCAGAGCATGTTTTAATGTGTTCATCTCAGATTAGTGCGAGGACTTTGAAAAAATCTAATAGCAGCCTGATGGTTTAAAACTTTAGGAAGTAAGTTGAATGCCAAATAATAAACCTTCCGATCACAGATGTATGGTTGAAGATGTAAAAGAAAACCCCGAAGGAACATTTGTGGCATTCAGCAGAGTGACTGAAGAGCGCTGTGGCACGCTGAAGTCTTGTGACAAGATTTTCTTTAAGGAACAGAAATCGCCACCTTGATTTGTGTCCCACAGTGGAGCTGTTTCCCAAATCAGGCTGTGGCGAGGAACATATGAAACGGCGTATGGCCATCCCTCCCATCCCAAAGCAAATGTTTGTTTTGTTGCAGTGATGGAAACATTTCCATTGGTGAAGCAAATATTTAGAGCCGAGAGAAACATTCGGGCAGCCAGGATGTGTCAAATAGAACAGATGTCTGCCTTTTAAAAACACATTGAAAAAAAGCCACCTTGTATTTGACTGCGGTGGTTGCAGCCACAACGGGTTAAGCAAGAAATTAGAAACCGTCATCCCAGCTCCTGGGTGCAGCTCTGTTATCCTTTCCTGTCTTGGTTTTTCTCTGAAGAAATTGGGGATAACCATCGTAAGTGATTTCGTTCAGTATCAAGATTTTGGTGGTTTATTTCCACCAATTATTTCTTTGTTCTTAAAAATAAATTTTAGTTAATCCCTTTGAATCACATTTATTCACATGGAACCGAATTCGCAAGGACAGACAGAAAAGTCAGCCTCCGGTCTCTTTACCCCAGGTACTCGGCCCCTCCCCAGGCACAACCTGTTACAGACGGATACCTGTTTTCCTTTTCCTTTATGCGTGTCTACAACAAAATACATGTGTTTGTGTGTATAAACATATGTTCTTTTAAGAAATAATTCATGGGCCGGTGAGACGGCTCAGCGGCTTAAGCGCCTGCCTTGCAAGCACGAGGGCCCGAGTTCGACTCCCGGAACCCACATACGAAAAAGGGGCCGGTGATATCGCTCAGCGGCACGGGCGCCTGCTGGCGCGCGAGGTCCTGAGGTCGACCCCCTGGTACCCACAAAAAAAAAAAAAAAAAAAAAGAAATAATTCATACATTTAGTCAAATTTATTTTTCATCTGATACATGATTGTGAATATTTCTAAAGTTCTTGTTTATAGGGTACCAGGTGATGTTTTGATACATGTATGAGAATATGTTGTGTAGTGTTCAAATCAGGGTAGCATCTCTCTCCTCAAACATTTATCATTTCTTTATGGTAAAAATGTTCAGAGTCCTTTCTTTTAGCTTGTTGACATATACATTGTGTGTAGTCACCCTACTGAGCAGTAGCACCCCAGAACTACTACTTTCTACCTGTGACTCAGTACCTGTTGATCAGTGTAGAGAGCTCATGTTACCTTTTCCATCTATTATTTTTGTTCTTCTCTTTGAGGGTTTCATTCTAAGCCTTTGCTTATTGAAAAATGTGCTGGCTATGTCAGGTGGCAGAGGGCAGAGGCTTGCCAGGCTGCCCCTGCCGGCGTGGAACAGTACGGAGAGCCCCAGGTGGGGTGTCCGATTCTGCCTCTGGGGTGTGCCGGGGTGGGGCCAAGGGAAAAGAAAAAGGAAGAGAAAAACAAGGGGATGGGCCATGCGAACTTGAGCTTTTCTTCTGGTTCTAAATGTCTTTAGTTGTCAAAGATGAATTATTATTTAAAAATAACCTTCCCTATCTCTTTGAAACAGGAGCAGGAATAAAGTATTGTTGGGCGTGTTTACAGTTTGCCTTTTCCACATATGCATAAACATGTGCTTGCTTTACCTGGCTTCTGGCACGTTAGTGGCAGTGCTTCCTGATTGCATCCCCTGGGCCTTTGAGGACTCGGTCACCTCCCTCTGTCTTGTTCTTATTCTGTGTATGGCGGGAAGCGCTGGCTTCTCAGCCTGTTGCTGAATATCTGCTGGCTTAGACTGCTGTCTGTGACAGGCAAGAGTATTTAATCCTCTGGAACTGATGATCAAATATCTCAAGTAACCCCTCTTTGTTTTTATTTCTAATTTAGCTGAGACGGATTAAAAGGAAAGAAACTCTCTAGACTGTATAGATCTAAAAATAGACATCATGGATGCTGATTGGAACCCCTCCCAGTCTTTCATAAGAGAGATCTCAATTTGTGTTACACAGAGGGGCAGCTCGCTTCTGTCTTGTTCACCAGTTATACTACTCCCCAGAGAAGCGCAATAAATTTTATAGGAAAGTTTCCTCCTTACGTGGAAGGAGCTAAGCTCAGTGCCTGGTGGGGTTGGATAATTTAGGGCTCCAAGGGAACACGTCTGGCTTGTGGAATAACCTGGCAAAAGCAAATGTATAGAAACTTGATCTTGGCTGACATGGCTGTGTTGTCATACTGCTGGACGCCAGGCCCGGGACCCTAGCTGGTCTGCTTTTGGAGTGAAGCCTCTCCACAAAACGTGTGTTTAGCTCCCTGCTGAAATGGTCCTCCCACCTGCTGCTTTCAGAATGACTCGGGATCTTGCCCCCCACTGTTCTAGTTTTCCTCACTGACCCTTTGAGATCTCCAAACTGGGCTGCACCCGAGTTTTCACACCCCCTCTGCCTCTCTGAGAGCAGACCTTCTTGGTCCACTCGAGGAGAGCAGATCTGCCTTCTTCCAATTGGAGTGCAGCCCGCCTGCCGAGCCCCTCGTCTCTAAGCTGGCAGTGAAATACACTGCACACTGGCTTTTTACTCAGTGATTTATACTAGGAGACGTTGCTGGGTGATATCCAGTGTCCTTTTGTCTTTGTGTTTATTTTTCTTCCACATTTAATGTATTTAAAGGATATATTCTCTTTATTGGTATAAGGAGGGGATTGGTGCAAGTTTTAATGAGAGGTCCTCCGGCGAGCACTCTGTGCTGAGATGAGAATTATTCTCTTGGTTAGATATCTTTCTTTCTTTCCTTAGGTGGCAGGAGGCAGTGTTTTCCTGCTTTTTGAAGTAGCATTTCTACCTCATGATTTTTAGAAGGATACTGAGAGGACATTCAGTTTGAGAGCATCATCAGCAACTTTTTCCCCATTGTTTGAACTTCCCTCCTTTAAGGAGAGGGGAAAGTCTCCTGTCCTATTTGTGAATTTACATATCAATATCTAGATGGTGGGAGCCAGTCCCCCCATCAGTTGTATAAAAACTCTTCCATCCAGGCTTATGATACTTGGAACTAGTTTTCTCAAGAACTGTTTCCACTGCTTGGGGATAGTTAATCAGTGGAGAAGAAAATGTTTGGCTTATTTGCTTAATATTTTAACCAAGTGAATTAGACAGGTTGGGGGGCTGGGGGAGGGGGATAAGAAAGTGGGTGGGGGCAGCACCATAAACAAGGTGATATATAATATTTTTTTTGTTCTCCTTTTAAATAAATACCGATCAGCTTTATGTTCAGAGACAATAGGAGCCGTTGGCTTAAATTTGCAGTTTACTGTATTTATGGCTGTAATATCAAGGTGCTGCCGTCGTAATTTCATGCCCCAATGAGAAGAGCAAGGTCGAAGCAAATGCTTCCATCGGCATCTGCTAGCACACTAACTCATAAACAAGGCCCGGCTGGATCAGGTGGCACGGAATAATACAGGCTAATGAAATACAGCACAGCTTTCCATTACTGTTAGTTTTTACAGTGTCGTCATTACGTGTAATTTATGTTTAAAAAATTCAATTTTATACAAGGCACTGGGAAATAGGGGTCTACAGGTCATCCAACGACTTTTAGAGGCTCTGAGAGTCCTTATTGTACTCTACTGTTCTAACAAAATGTTAATAAAATAAAATAAAAATACTTTTTCCCGTTCCCCTCCCCAGAAGCTCTTCTGAGAGAGTTGATTTTTCTTTTAATTTGGGGAGTATTTCTAACCAGCTGTCTTCTCTGCCTCATCTGTTCCCAGAGTGTGCGCAGGCAGATAACTAGTTGTGTTCTCAGAGAGGTGACCCCCGCTCCATCTCCGTGAGTCCCAGACGAATCGCCCAAGTCCCGGAAATGGAGGGACTGCGGATGGGAGGAAGATGGCCCGAGTCCCCAACCCCTAACTGCTGCCCTTCACTGGGGCCCCAGGGCCTGTGTCCTTTGTCACTGTCCATCTCTACAGTTTTGTCAGCCCGAGCTAGAGGGCCAGGGTCAGGTGTTCATTACCTTTCATATTTTCACACTGTTCCTAACCCTTCTGTTCTAGTTGTTGTGTGACCTGAAAGAAGCAGAACATTGCTGTTTTCTGCTTCACCTGCACAGGGGCAAACCTGGGGCAGCGCCCAGCAGTCACTAGGGACAGGTTGAGGTTCCTCATTCTGAGATGCTCTCGCATAGCCAGTCCTACAGAAAAAGTCACCGTTTTGGTCTGAGTCATGGGAAAGGACCCTGGGGCATCACACTTGCAGCCAGTAGAGTGCAGCTCATAACAGTCAGTTTGGTCTTGTTTGCATTTTAACAGAAACCTTTAGAAAAAGAAAACAGATTTATCTGCTAGGGGATAAAAATAGGCAGGTGTGGCCACCTTGAGGCTGTAAAAGCTGGCTTTATTGATCAATAGGATGTCATTTGCTTGGTCTGTACTTTTAAAAACAGCCCACCCTGGACAAAGTGCTGGAGAAGAAATCCTTGCCCCCAGTGTCTACAGGGGCAGCAGAAGTCTGGTAAAGGGAATTGTGTCCTTGAGGTTTTGAAAGTTGACTGCAGAAAACCAAGAGAACAGGGTTGCCCCAATTCTGGGTGCATGAGACCTTTCTCTTGGAATGCTTGAGTTGAGAGCTCTTGGTCTTGCAGATCAGGCAACTGTGGCCTTGGCAGGTGAGGTGGCACTGTGCCTCGCAGAGTCAGGGACCAGTTTCCAGCTCACCTGGACGGGCCCCTCGTCTCTGCCTCCTCCTCTTGGCTGAAGCCAGTGGGTGTGGAATAACTGGGCGGGACTCTCTTAGTGGTTTTCTCTATTGGTAATACATTTTAATTGTCACTGCTGTAGACTGGGGCTGTGGTGGCTGGTAGCACTTGAAAATCACTGATGGCAGAAGGGCAGTTACTGGAAGGCCATCTAAATGCTAAATGCTGGTGGCATCAGGTAATGTAAAATGACACACAACTAAGAGAAAAATTTAGACTTTATTGAAATGGACTAATTTTTCAAAGGCAGCAGCTAAAGGAAGTCTTTTGGCAGGTGGGGCAGGGAGGAGGTTGGCATGCCACAGGACGGTGAGCCCTTTGCTTCCATCTCTCTGTTCTCCTCAGCCATTGCTCCGTCCCTCTGCAGTTAGATTATTCCTCGCAGATAGCAATCAACTGGAAGGAAGTGTGTGTGTCTAATTTGCATGAGATTATTTAAAACAACAACAACAAAAAAAAGGTCTGCATTAGTCAGGGTGGTGGTAAACAACGCAAAGAGATGCCTTTTATAATATAGCCTGTGCCTCAGCTTTCAGAGCCAAATATAATTCACTTACAATTGGCAGTTTCCTTTATTATTCCTTTTAACCTTTTGGATTCTGCAAGGTCTCAATCAAAGATCTGCACTGTTTATCTCAGTGGGGGTGGGTGACAAAGATGGGACTAGGGCACCTGGATGTCTTTTGTACGAGTCCTGTGGCAGCACCACATCCCAAAAGGTGGGGTCATCTCTGACGAAGAGCTGATGGCTGGGCAGACAGCTACCCACGCTGTGGGGGAGGTGAGGACCCCACTCCTTCTTCAGGTCCCCGGTGAACTGAGTCCTATCAAAGTCCTGGTACTGGCCAGTCCTCCTAAACCAGAGATGCCCCGGAGGAAGAGGACACTCAGGGTCAGAGGCGCCCTTCTGTGAGTGCCACCCAGATTTGATTTGGAGTTAGGATCTTAGAACAAGATGGGGACAAGGGCTCTCTACCTTCATCAATCTAGTATTGTTCAGAAAGTCGTCAAGGTGGGCCGGTGAGATGGCTCAGCGGCTTAAGCGCCTGCCTGGCAAGCGCGAGGGTCCGAGTTCGACTCCCGGATCCCACATACGAAAAAGGGACCGGTGATATCGCTCAGAGGCACGGGCGCCTGCTGGCGCGCGAGGTCCTGAGGTCGACCCCCCGGTACCCACAAAAAAAAAAAAAAAAAAAAAAAAAAGAAAGTCGTCAAGGTGTCCTTTGCAGAGAGGACCCAGGGGTTAAATTGCTGTGTTGTTTTGGTATCACCCCCAAACAGTATTTATTGGCTCCTGCTGATAGATTGGGGTCTGTGGGATGGCAATGGGAGAAGGAAATATAATACTTCTCTAAACCTCTTTAACAAAGCTGAAGATTTAAAACATATAGCTCAGGGGCACAGTGCCTGCCTAGCAAGCACGAGGTCCTGAGTTCAATTCCCAGTACCTAAATAAATAAATAAATAAATAAAGCACAGGTCTGGCTGGACATCTACATGCCTATAATCCCAGCTACTCGGGAGACAGAGGCCAGTCTGAGCGATTAAGTGAGACCTTGTCTCACAATTTTAAAACAGGAAGGGCCGGAGATGTCACTGGGTAGAAGGTTTGCTGAGCACGTGTGAGGCCCTGGGTTCCATCCCCAGCACTATACAGGGTAAGAAAAAGACATTAAGATCTGGATTTGTCACCTGGTGGTGTGATAGCGAGTCACCAGGCTGAGGATGGAGAGCCTGGGACGGTTACTGTGTGACTGTTCTCCAGAATAAGCGTGGTTTGAGGCAGAGGTTCTGCCCTCTTTGGACTTAAGGTTTTTATCTGCTGAGTGAGGGCAATGACTGGGATATGCTCCAGCTCTGAAATGATATTATTCAGTAAGATTGTTAAAATGCTTTTTTAAAAAAAAAGAAAAGAAAAGAAAAATGACTCATTTATTGTAACTAAATCAAAACCCTGACTCCCAGAGAAGTAGGATATCAGAATTCCAGCCAGTGTAAATTTAAGAGCATCAGATGATAAGGTCTGAAAAATAAGAGCTTGGAAGGAAGTGCTGATGCCCTTTAAACCGAGGCCTCACCGGTGGGCTCGGCTGTGATAATGCAAGGAACATGTTTTATTAGGAAAATAGGCTATGTAAAAGCTCAGGGCCAGAGGGCAGGAAAACGGACAGGGAGTCCTGTTCCTTTAACCAGCTCCAGCTCTCAGGGCCGCGGCACAGCCTGTAACTTACTGTATATTTCCCCAGCGTTAAACATTATGGTACTTGTTTATATTTGAAAGAGCCAAAAGGGAAAATGAGAATGCAACTGAATGCTCCTTTTGGGAAAATTATCCTCATTTGCAGCCAGTGGCTGACAAGGCACACGAACCACCAGGTTTACAGAATTCCGTGGTGTACTAGTGACCAGCAGCCTGTGCTGACGTCGCAGATGCTGCTTTCTTCTCTAGTGGCTGCTTACGAACTGGTTAAAACAATGTCTTCCCTCCCTGCGCTTGGAGAAGGGTGTCCCTTCCTATTTAGGAAGAGCGATCTGCAGCCACCTCACACGCGAGAGCCCGAGAGGCACAAGCTCTGGGGAGGTGCTCCATCTGTGCCTGGCTTGTCCGTCTGTCCTGTCCCGGCTCTGCCTGGGAGGAGAAGCGATGGGAAAAGCAGCCCCTCTGCAGCAGGTCGGGGAGGCGGGGAGGAGGAGCGTCTTCTGTCCAGCCCTGGTCTACTCAACTTAATTTTTGTATTTAGAAGCTGGTAAGCGCTAATCATGGATGCTTTTGGAGCTTTTTCATCTTCCCTCGGAGAGCAAGTGCTGTCAGGGGCCCCCAGTATCATCTCAGACCTGCAGTAGCGTGGCCTTGCCTGCTCCAGCAAGCCCCATGGAGTGTGCAAAGAGAGGAGGAAGGGGGAGAGCTACAATTTTAAATAGGGACAGATCTCCGCTTAGCACAGAGAAGAGGAAGGGCCCAGGGCCTTTGGAGTAGTCTGGGCACTTCCTTGACCAGTCATGGTAGGGCATGAAAACTTTGAGGGCTGGCTGCAGTCAGTTCACACCGGTGTGGTGCAGGGCTGCCTTGCTCTGAAGCATTAATGTGCACCATCTATTAGCCCCTAGGCACAGAGTGCGAGGCACCATGCTTTGAAGATGCTGATCCTCAGAACCGCCTCGTACTTCATCCACCCCCAGGGGCAAGTATACCATGCTGTGGGCCTCTAATGGAGAGCTGCCAACCAGATGTGGAAAAGCTCTCGGCTCTCCTTTAAAAGCTCTGTGTTGCAGCTCTACTGGAAATAGGGATTCCCGGAACAGTGTGGACCGGCCCGAGAGTCTCCTGCAGACTGGCAGTGACCTCCCACCTGCTTTTCCCACTCACCACAGTAGAGCGCTTTTGTGCGCATGTCACTTCCTAAGCAGACCCTTTGGGGAAGTTCTTCTCATACCTGGGTGCCACACTTTGTTCTGGCCTATGGGTTGGCAGGTGTCCTCATTCTCTGTCCAAGAGCCAGTGTCCCCAGTCTATTTGAAACTATCCCAGCTGGGCCCTCACTGGAAATGAGGTCTTTATGGCTTCTCACTTGCCTTTCATTCCTCCATGGCAGATCCTCTCTGCGTGTCACAGTCACTGCAGATGGCGCCCTGCTATTTCCTGATGTCCCATGTGCAGTGTAGGTTAGATTGTTGGGAGAAATAAAAAAAAAGGAAAAGAAAAACTAGCCAAAGGCGATCCAGGCAGCCTATGATAGGCTAGAGCAATAATCATCTGAAAGTTTTGGCCTGGCCTTGTTTTGATCTGTTTTCTTGTTTTATTTTCTTCTTTACATTCTATATCCCATTCATACTAATCACAGTCAGTCCTGATTTTTCTTTTTATTTCTGCATTTGTCATAAAATAAAGCAAATTATTCCCGTCTTCTGAAACGATCTAGACTAATTAGTCGTCTCACCCAATAATTAGTTTTTTGTTTCCCTGTCTGTTTTCATGCATTATTGTTAGTTTTTTCCCCTCTTTTTTTTTTTTAACACCATTACAGATTAAAATGAGCCACATTTGCAGTTGATGGTATCTGTTTTCGGGGGAAGAGTGGAGAATTGCAGTACAGAACGACTTCAAAAGCAGCAATAAACTCAAGGATAAATTAAGGAAATTGAATGAGCCACATTTGGAAGCAGTGTTGAGGCTAATATTCTGTCGCTTAAGGTTAAATTGCAATCGAGAGAGATTCCGAAGAATCCCAAATCGGGAAGGCAGCGCACTAGGATGCCAGGCACTCTGTGGCCATGTGGGCCTTTTCTCATGGTGAATTCTGTTGCAGCCATGGCCACGAGCCAAAGGTACTCACCTGCTGTCCTGTGCTCTTCCCCCAGGGCTGACTGATGAAGAGATCGACCTGGCTTTCCAGCAGTCGGGCACTGCTGCCGACCAGCCCGCACCCTTGGGCCCGGCCACACAGGTGGTTCCTCTGCAGCCCCCCCACCTCATTTCGCAGCCATGCAGTAAGTCACCTGCTCCAGCTCCTGCACTGTCTGGACCAGGTTTCAGAACTCGGGCCACGAGCAGCGTTCTGCGTGTCCCGCACCCTGCAACCTGGAAGAAAAGCTGGGTTTCTCCCATTTTGAGCAGAAAGCTTTTGGGTTTTCCCTAAGGGCACACCCAAAGCTTCTTCTACACAAACTTTTAAGTGTCTGACCAAGGTCAGACAAAGGACCAGAATAAATGAGGCAGTGTATTGATTCAAATATTTTGGTTATGTGCAAGAAACTATGAAGCTAGGATTGGTTCTGTTTCCCTCCTCTTAGCCCGGTCCTTTGAATGCGACCGTTTCTTGACAGCAGCACGAATTCTGATTCCTAGGTCTGTTCTCCTTCACTCACAGAAGTCAGTCATCTCTTAATTTTAATGTTTAAAGTTAATATTCCAAGGCTAGGCCAGCCTGCCCTCTGCTCCCTCTCTCGGCCTGGCTGTGCTGGTATATTCATGTGGTGGCAGCCTGTTAGAGAACTTCAGATTCAATGTGAAGGACCTTTTTGAATGTGGCTTTTGATTATTATATGAGATCATGACCCAAGAGGGTTTTTGTTGTTTTTTAAATAAAGACTACTGTTGTAATGAATGTGCTAATAAATGTATACCTCTAAAATACAGCCAGAACCTCTTCTTTAAGCCACTTACAAAAAGTCAACAAAGGTTAAAATTGACTCCGGAGCTATGGAAAATAGCTCAATTTTGTTGCTAATGTTGTCAGCATTAGCTCTATTATCTTTCAAAATGCTTTTTCTGTAATTGTCTTCATTTTAATTGTCTGTCTCAGAAGTTTTATTTTTTAAAAAAATGACATAAAACAGTGTTAGATACCAGGTTTAGAAAGGCGTATTTTGGTCCCTGAGCACACGGTCTGAAGCCATCTTTCTTGTGCTTCTCGGTGGTTTTCACATGGCCCTGCCACAGCTGGGCAAGTGGCCCTTGGGACAGTAGCCCACAAAGTCTTTCCTCCCACAGGTCTGGACTGCAGGGCTAGGCGCTGGGTTGGAATCTGCTTTGTGTGTCACAAATATTTAGATGTCTCCTTCTTTTGCTTTCCAAATAAAGCTGAGTGGGTGAGGCCAGGGCACCTGCACCCAAGTGTCTCGCTCATCAGTGCCTTGCCTGAGAGACCCGCAGGTGTTGTGACCTCTTTGGACACAGGATCGGAGCTTCCATGGCAGGCCTGTGTTTGAGCTCCTGAGTCACTCACTAACTGCTGCTTGTCAGCATGGGACTTGTTTCTCCTTCCTGACCAACAGTATTTCAGCCTATTGTGTTTGCTTTTGGCCCTAAACCTACTTTCTGCGCCTCTTTTTAAGCAAAGGCTGTTTCCACCCTCTTTCCTGAGTTGTGTCCCTAGGCCCAGCCGTTTAATGGGATTTGTTGAGGATAGGCAGTGGCAGCTGGGGTGCAGAATTTTCTAAGATGCACATCTGTTCTGTTCCAGCTGTTTCCTCCCATGGTTTAATACCAAACAGGTCTCTCAGCTACTTGGAAACTTCTTCCTCAGAACAAATTGTTCTGGTTGGCCAGAGTTGGCCTAAAATGGCATGTGCTTGCCTGCTCTCCAAGGCACAAAGGGTTAAGCTGTTAGTCTTTCTGAGAGAGGCAAAAGAATGGGGTGGGTAGCGGGAAGTTCAGTCAGGGAGACCTTGCAGATCACGGGGAAGAAAAGCCTTACACTGGAGGTGTTTAGGTAGGAGGGTTTCTGAGTCTCCTAGCCTAAAGAATAACATACATCTTCTTAGAAACAGACTTCTGCCTAACATTAGTATAAAAACATTGGGAATGGCACATTTAAATACCTGAAGTTTTCAGTTGTCACCTCGGAGCTTCATTTTTTGAGCACCGTTACTTTGCTCCTTTCAGCTTCGGGGGCGACTCTGCCTTTTCACTTCTGTACTTTTGCCAAGAGGTGTCAAAACTGCTCCAAAAAAAAAAAAAAAAAAAAAAAACCTTGATTTTGATTAATATAGAGAAACAAGACTTTGCCTGACTGATAATAAAACTGATAAATGACATTTGAATTACTTGTAGCAGTAATTTATTACATAAAATATCTTTTATTTGACATGTGATTAGTTGCTGGAAGCATCACTCAATCTGACTAGTTTAAACATGTTCTGAAATGAACCCCAGTAAAAACCAGGGCTGTCGGCTGCTGGCGTTATGAAATATACTGATTCTGGAGTGAGGAAAAATCTGACTTTAAATATTTAAATGATTAATTGGGTTTATATATTTTTTTTACCTTTCTAGCCCCCTTAATTACAAGCAAACTCAGGGGAGTTTCTGAACTAGGTGTGTAATCTGCATGCTTATCTCCCCGGCATTGTCTGCATCCAGGAGGGATTTATGGGCTCTGTTCATGTGTGTTCCTGCCCATTTTACATCGAGGTCCCCGGCAGCCCTTTCCTTCCCGTTTCTTGGCTTTTTAAAGACATTCCAGCTGTGAGCCAAGCCTAGAAAATGGGATACCCTCAGCCCAGGCCCAAGTGCTCCTGCATGAGGGGAGGGGGCTTCTCTGAGACCTTGCAGATCTCAGGGTCTGGACCCACTGCCAGCTTTGCGGTGGCAGATGTGCTGCTGGTTCCTCTGTTGATGTCTGTGTTTCTTGATGGCTGTGGTTGACCTTGAGATGTTAGGAGATGCTAGTGTCAGCGAAGAGCACGCAGAGACCTGCTAGAACAGTGCCGGTTCAGTTCCTCAGTGTTTATCAAGCCCCTGCTGGACGCTTAGCACTGTCATACGAGAGAGTCACACATGATCTTTAAGAATCTTGCAAGCTCTTTGGAAAAGATAAGATAAACTCTTAAGAAAAAGATAATAATATAAGACATTGTGATATAATGCCAAAATTAATTATACAGATAAGAAATTCCACAAGATTATAGAAAAGAGAAAAATTAATGTGGGCTAGGGAGTCAGGGAGGCTTTGTGAAAGTGGCAGGAGGTTGACACTCAGGAAGCATTCTGTCACCTGGTATGAAGATAAACCAGAGTGCTCAGAGCTTCAGAGAGAGTCTGATAAAATTCAGGAGAAGTCAGGCTGTGATTTGAGAGGAGATTCAGCGTTCTCTGTTTCTCCTTTTGGTTTGACTTCCAGTGGGAAACCAGTGTGTTTGTAGTCCTAGCCTGGTCCTGGACACAGAGATCTGCTGAATGCCCACCTGAGTTATTTGTGCCAAGCTGATTATTCTTCTTTACCCTGAGAGAGACAAACAGCAAGGAGCTTTGAGATAGAAGCAGGGCCACGGTGAATGTGGTAGGGCAGCAGTCTCTTTCTCAGGCTTGCCTAGCTCCCTGCTGCCATCTTTGATAGACAACTTAGACCCCTTCACAGGCTGACCCAGGGTTTCATCTGCTCTTCCTGAAATAGGATGTAAAGTCTGAGGCTGCTGAAAGGTTTTGGACCATTTGATTCGAAATCTGGAGCGAGTTCTTTCTCAGTTTGCTTATTTTACAGCCCTGTTTAGCAACATATACTTATCCCGATTATCTTAGCTCACGGAGCTAGCATTTGTTACTGAATGCCTACTGTATGCTGGACCCCTGGGGTGTAATGATTAATGAGGTGTGTTAGTCATCTTTCCATTACTGTGATTCATACCTGAGACCATCAGCTTATAAAGGGAAAAGGGTCCTCTTGGCTCACAATTTAGGGGTTCCAGTCCATGGTTGGAGGGGCCCTATCGCTTTTGGGCCTGTGCTGGAAGTGCCAGGTGGCAAGGGCAGGGAGTCCATGGCAGAGCAGAATTGCCCATGTCATAGGAAGGGAGCAAGAAAGAAAGGAGGGAGCTCCCTGCACTCTGTGGTTGCTCCAGTCTAGTGGGGAAAGGCAGGAAAGCCAGTCTGGCGGTGCTGGTGAGGCAGACCAGGGACGGAGGTGTACAGACAGGGGCAGGGAAGCTCCAGAGAGCCTGGGGACAGCAATTGCAGTGAGCAGACCGGCAGACAGGCGCATGCATAGCAGACCCAAGATATGCAGTTCAGAGCTGCTGGAGCAGAGGGAGGCAGCCGAGTCACCAGCCTCACAGAGAACACCCAGACTTGGGAACCCAGCACCTGATTATTTTTGAAGGTGTTACCTATGTAACCATATTATTCTTAGACCAGTATTAAAATTGCTTGTATGTTCAGGCAGATACATGGGGTATACCAGCCTGACTCACTGCTACCCTCCTCGTCGTCTTTGCCTGGCCAACTCCATGCTGTTTGTCCAGGTGTGGGTCAGCTGTGGACGCTCCTAGGGCATCTTCCCATGTCTCTCAGCCCCCGCTCCCCACCACACTACACTTAAATGCTATTTCAGTGTCTTCCCCATTAACTGGGAGTTCTGAGGCCTTTTTTTTTTTTTTTTTTTTAACTTAATGGCCTAAAGCTCTGACTTAGCAGGTGTTCTAGAAATGCTGCTTAAATGGATAAATGGTGGTAGAAATATGCTTGAGAATTGCAAGGCTGTCCTATAATAGCATTAGTGTGGGCCAACAGCCCTGGCAGCCCATCATGGGACCTCTGTGTGTCCAGCCTTCAGCCCTCGCAGGCCATTCTGGGCAGGCTATGGAGGAAGTAGGGGACCAGCCTTGCCTCCAGGACCTTCTTTTTAATGAGAGAAGAGCCTGTTGCCTGGGGAAAGGCCGAGGAGAGTAACCCATGCTCCCTTGTTTGGTGGGAATGTTAAGAGACTCAGTCACAGAATTTAGGAAGAACAAAGGAAGTTCCAGAATGGTAGTCTTAGGCAAGGCTTCTGGAGAGAGTGGGACTTAAGCTGGCTTTGAAGGTCAGTAAGTATCTGGACCTAAGAAAAGAGAAGAATTTTTCTCTGTTACATAAAGGCAAGGCATCCAGGCCACCATGGGGGCCCTAGAGAGGTAGTGGCAAACCCATGGCATGTGTGCCGCAGCGGCCTGTTTGTTATCATGGAAAACTCTAAAAGCTTCGCCAGCACCACCCTAGAGTCTTCCCCAGTGCTCTGCATCCTTGACAGCGGGCTGGCACCCATCTTTTGGTCCATCCTTCCTGTCCTACTTCCAGCAGGCCCTCAGCTGTCCTGCCAGTGAGAAAGAGCAGAAAGGAGAGGGCAAGCTGCCTTTTGAGGTCATGTCCTGGAAATGGCCCATATGACTTGCACTTTGTCCCCATCAGTCTCATGTCCGTACCTGTCTGCCGGGAGGGCTGAGAAGTGTAGTCCTTATCTGTAGGAGCGTGTTCTCAGCTTTTTACAGCCTATAGAAAGTTTGAGCTCAGATAAACTAAGTTCAGGGTGATTGTATTAGTCACTCTCCTTGTCACCGGGACAGAATACATGAACCCACCACTTAGAGCAGGAGAGGTTATCTTTGCTCACTGTTCACAGAGGTTTCAGTTCACAGCTGGCTGGCTCCAGGGCAGAACAGCATGGTAGAAGGGTCTGGGTGGAGGAAAACTGCTCCTCAGAACTGCGAGGTGGGTAGGAGGCAGAGCAAGTCAAGGGAGGGGCCGGGAAGGAGATGAACCTTCCAGGCCACGCCCCCAGTGACCACCCACCCACCCGCCTCCTAACAGCAAGTCAGCTGCAGGTCCTCATAACCCAGTCACCTTTCAGCAGCCCTACTGAAGATCACACGAGGCTTTGGGGGGACATCTAGGTATAAACTACATGGCTAGCTATAGTGGTGTTCAGAAAGTTTTAGCTGGTAAATTAGGTGGGTTTAGGATTGTTAATTTTATTGTTCTTTGTCATAGCATATGAATATTAAACTCTTCTGTATGAGTCAGATCTTTCAGGGTACATTTTGCAAGGTGGCATTAGAACCCAAACCTTCCCTTTTCTTTCCCTCTCAGCTGCTAACTGCATGGAGACCTGAGCACCCATACTGCTTGGTGCTGGTCTCATCCACCACTGACTTCCACAAAATCCTTTCTTTTTTTTTTTTTATTGTGGGTACTGGGAGTCAAACTCGGGACCTCGCGCTTGCCAGCAGGCACTTATGCTGCTGAGCCATATCACTGGCCCTCCTTTCTTTCTTTTTTTTTTTTTTTTTTTGTGAGTACCGGGGGTCGACCTCAGGACCTCGCGCGCCAACAGGCACCCGTACCGCTGAGCGATATCACCGGCCCCTTTTTTTGTATGTGGGATCCGGGAGTCGAACTCGGGCCCTCGCGCTTGCCAGGCAGGCGCTTACGCCGCTGAGCCATCTCACCAGCCCTCTCCTTTCTTTAAAAAAAAAAAAATCAAAACAGGCTTTTTATTTTTTTAGATTGGCTCTATCGAGGTATAATTTACATAAAATGAAATACACCCATTGTTGTACCATTTGGGTTTTGACACGTGTGCACTCCCATGTAGCCGTGTAACCATCACTGTACCACATTCCCAACACCCCTGAAGGCTCCTCTGTGCCCCAGTTCCAGTCGGCCTCCATGGCTCCGCCTCCTCTCATTACCTCTGAGAGCGCTCTTTCCAGGGTGGGTAGAAATGGGATCGTATTGTGCGTGCTCCTTTGTGACTGGCTTCTTTTGCCAACACAGTGTTGTTGAGATTCTTCCAAGTTGCTGTGCATGTCAGCACTTACTTCCTCCTACATCTATTGTGTGGCAGTACCACTGTTTATCCACGTATCAGCTGATGGATTCTGTTATGTCCAGTTTTGAGCTATTGAGAAAAGAATTCATGAGAACATTTGCCTGCAAGCATTTTTTTGTTTTGTTTTTTTTGTTTTTTTTTTCCCTTGGTACTGGGGATTGAACCCAGGACTTCATACTAAGCTACATTCATCCCCAGCCCTTTTTTATATTTTTTGAGATAGAATCTCCCTAAGCTACTAAACTACCTAGGTAGGACTCAAATTTGGGATCTTCCTGCCTCAGCCTCTCAGAGTTCTGGAATTATAGGTGTGGGCCACCACACCCAGCTCATGTTCAACTCTTAGTCTATCCTTTTATTTCTCTTGAGTGAATGCCTAGGCATAGAATTGCTGATTTTTATATTTAAAGTGTATGTTTAACTAAGTAAGAAGCTGCTAAACCATTTTCCAAAGTGGCCCTTTTACCTTCCCACCAGCAGTTAGAGTACTGGTGACTCTGGCTCCCCACCAACAGCTGCTGTTCTCAGTGCTTCCCGCTTTAGCAGTTTCAGTGTGTGGGTCCTGGGACCCCCTGACAACTTGGACTCACTTGGACTCACTGTTCTGATCGGTCGATCAGGCTGGGCCTCTGTGTGCTCCTGGCTCATGTGCACACTTTCCTCTGTGGCGTGGCCATTCCAGTCACCTGCCTGGTACTGGTTTCTTACTGCCTGACAAGAGGTCCTTATATATTCTGGTTTTGAGACCCCAGCAGATGGATGTGCTAGGAGTATTTGCTCCCAGTCTGTGGCCAGCCTGCTTGCATTTTTGGCATCAGATTTGGGTCCTGCAGGAGCTTCCTTCTTTGTTTTTGGTGCCACCTTGGTAGGGGAAGAAAAGGTCTTTTGTTTTTTAGCATTGCCTTTTGAAAAGAAAGCAGAAGACTTTGATAGCATGCATTTATCTTTTGTTTTCCTTTTACAATTCATGGTTTTTATGTCCTGTCTAAGAAGACTTTGCCTATTCCAGGATTGGAAAGAAAGACTTTGTTTCCTTCTAGAGAGAAGTTTCGTGGTGTTAGTTTTGTTGTCATTTTCTGGGGATGGGGGTTGAACTAAGGGCCTGGTGCATGTCAGGAGAGCACTTCACACTGAGCTACACCTTTCACAGGTTTTACCTTCTATGGAAACTGGTCTATGATCCAGACCCAGTTAATTTTCCGTATAGTGTCAAGTGACAGCCGAGTTTAATTTTTCTCCCTGTGGAGATCCTGTTGTGCCAGCACCTTATTTTCAAAAATTCATCCTATCCCCATTGAGTTTTCTTGTCTTTTTATAAAACATCAATTGACCATGTATGCATGGATTTCTTTCTAGTCTCTGTTTTTGTTATGGTTTGTGTCTAGATGTCCCCCCAAATCCTCATGCAGTTATGGGGGGGGTGGGCTTTTCAGAGGTGGCTAAATCTAGAGTTTCTGATTGATTCATGGTCCATTGCTGGGATTAAGGGTGTGAGTGCTACACCCGCCCTAGGGCAGGTAGCCTGCATACAATATAAGGGACAGAAAGAGGCTTGTCCCCTCTCTTTCCTTTGTTACTTTGCTACAGTCTGTCGCCATGAACTGTTCTCCTCTGTGATGGCCGTCTGCCAAGCCACCCTACCTTGGAGGCAGCCAATTATGGACTGAAACCTCTACAAAGTGTGAGCCAAATAAACCTTTCCTCCTTTCAACTTTGGGTGTCAGGTATTTTGTCTCAGCAACAAGAAAAATAACTAAGACAGAATTTGGTACCAGAAATGGAATCGATGCTGTGATTATACCTGACCATGTGGTTCAGAAAAGCCTTTGAGACTGGCTTGTGGGAAGAATTTGGAAAAGTTCGGTTATGCCAGCCGAAAAAGTAGAGCTGGAACGCCTTGCGCTGTTCTTTTTTTTTTTTTTTTTTTTTAATGTGGGTACTGGGAGTCCAACTCAGGACCTTGCACTTGCCAGCAGGTGCTTGTGCCACTGAGTGATATCACCGGCCCTTTTTTTTCCTTTATGTGGGTACTGGGAGTCGAACTCAGGACCTCACGCTTGCCAGGCACGCGCTTACGCTGCTGAGCCATCTCACCAGCCCCCTTATGCTGTTCTGTATGGGAGACACTGGTCAGAGCTCAGAAGACCAGAAGGCTGGTAGAAATCCTGCTGGTAAAGACCAGGCTTGGGAGGTTTCTGCTGGGAAGGACTTCATTGGCTGCTGGACTCCAGATGATGTGTGTTACGGCTTGGCAGAAAGTTGTCTGCATTTTGCTTTTAGCCACATCTGTGTTGAGAATCAAGAGCAAAAAGCCCAGCAGAATGATTTAAAACATTGTAAGTTCGACCAGAAAGGAAGCTCCGGTAAAGATGTGGACTGCAAAGATGGAGCAGAGGAGATCTTGATTGCTGAGAAGGAGCAGGAGAATAGAAAAGATGGCCTGAGGGTGTCACGTGAAGCAGCAGGACTCCACCCTTTGCAGCCTCGAAATTGCAAAAGTGAAAGATTCTGCTTTGAGAAAGCCCCAGAGCACCATGTTTCAGAATGGTGGGCTAGAGAATTTGTTCCTTGGAATTGGATTCAGAGTGCCCAGTGATCCAAGCACTTGACCCCTACAGCCAAGAGGGAGGGAAGCCTGGCTACTGCTCCAGCTGTCAGCAGACCTTGGCATCATCCATGTGGCACTGGTTTTAGATGCATGCAGAATGCAAGAGTTGTGGGGTCAGGAAGGCTTCCACCCAGATTTCAGAAAAAGGCCAAGGAGGACAGGCAGTGTGCCCCTGAGAGGGCAGTGTGTGAAGGTGTGAGTGTGAAGCCAAAGGTGCAGTGGAGACCCCAGAAGTTTGAAGAAGCCAGGAACATGGATTGTCTGAGGAAAACCGCAAGGAGAGAGCAGAGCAGGCCCAAGAGAGAAGCCATGGGCTCTACAACCACCAGGAAGTGCCCTTGGGCCAGAGCCACCCAAGCTCTTTGGAGTTCACATCTTGCCACAGATTGTCTCGGATGCTGCACATGGAACTACAGAACTTAATGTTTGCCATGCTGGATTTTGGATTTGCTTTTGGTCCTGTTCCTTTGTATCCCCCTGTTTGTAACTTTTGGAATGGAAATGTCTGTCTTGTGCCATTGAATGTTGGAAGTGTTTAACTTTCTTTTCATTTGTATGGTGGCTCACAGCTAAGAGTTTGCTTTAAATCTCATAGGAGACTTTGGACTTGGACTTTTCAGCGATGCTGAAACCGTTAGGATTTTGGCAACTCTTGAAGATGGACTAAATGCCTTTTGCATAAAGGGATGTATGCGAGTCTTTGGGGAGGCCAGGGAATGTTATCGTTTGTGTCTAGATGGTCCCCCCAAAGTGTCATGGAGGGTGGGCTTTTCAGAGATGGTTGAGTGTAGAGTGTGTGATTGATTCATGGTCCAGTGCTGGGATTAAGGGTGTGATTGCTATACCTGCTCTAGGGCGGGTAGCCTGCACACAACATAAGGGACAGAAAGAGGCTTGTCTTCTCACCCTCTCTCTCCTTCCATTGTCGCTTTTGCTGTCTTCTGTCGCCACGAATGGCTACCCCTCTGCTGTGTACCACCCTGCCTTTTATGGATGGCCACCCAGCCAAATATGGACTGAAACCTCTACAAACTGTGAGCTAAATAAACCTTTCCTCCTTTACTTTGGGTGTTAGCTATTTTGTCTCAGCAATGAGAAAATAAGATAGTTTTTTTTTTTTTTTTAAAGAAAATATGTTCATGAAACAAAGCTACCAAAGTGTGTTACATACCACGAAACTTCCATTTCAGCTGTGCAAGTTGGTGATTTTTAGGAACTTTATCATAAATGGGACCATAAATCAGCTTTAGAGCACTTTCACACCCCTTACTCCCCAAGATCCTTTGGGTCGGTTTACTATTAATCCCTGTTCCCACCTCTAGCCCTAGTCAACCACTAACCTACTTTCTATCACCGTACATTTACCTCTTCTGGACATTTCAGGGAAGTGGAATCTAGAATACATGATCTCTTGAGCTCAGCTTCTTATGCTTAACATAGTAATTTTTTTTTATACTGGGAATTGAACTTAGGGCCTTGTGCTTTCCAGGCAGATACTTGTGCTACTGAGCTATATCCCTGGCCCTTAAAATAGTAATTTTGATGTTCACCCATGTTATAGTATATATCAGCACCTCACCCCTTTTCATTACCAAGTATTATTCCATTGTGTAGATAAACCTCATTTTGTCCACCAGCCCACCGTTTAGGTGGTATGGTTTTTGGTCTGGTTTTGGTACTGGGGATTGAACCCTGTGTATTATGCATTCTGGGCAAGTGCTCTATCACTGAGCCACACCATCAGCTCCGTGTCTTGTTGTGGCTGATACGAGTCCTGCTGCTAAGAACATTGGTGTGCAATTTTGGGTGGGCATGTGTTTTCATCCCTCTTGGGGAAGTATCTAGGAGTGGAATAGTTGCACGCCGTAGTTTTATATTTCTGGATCCTTCTTATTTCTTTACTTGCTAATTAGCAGTTTTAAAATACAACTTACATACAATAGGATTATCACTTTTAAGTGTGCAACTCGATGAGTTGCACAAATGTGTTGTAACTTATTTAATTCACATAGCCAACACTATCCCAGTCACAATACGGAAAACTTCCGTTACCCTGGCAAGTTTCTTGGTGCCCTTTGGCTCAGGCCATCCCCGCCTGGTTCCTGTTCACTGCCAGCCCACGCTCTGTCACGTAGCTCTGCTTTTTAACAGATTTTGTGTGGGTGGAGTCACCCACATGTGGTCTTCGGTTCCTTAACATAATGCTTTGAAGTGTGATCTGTGGGAGAGAGAGAGACCATTCTTTTTATTGCTGAGTGGTATTCCAGAGCTCAGCAGACATTTTGTTTTGTAATAAATACCTCTTACATCTAGGCAGGAAATAAGTGTAGATGCAGTGAGCCACATCTGTCTTTGTCCCATACTCTCCTCTTCCCATTGCTCCTCCTCTCTCCCCACCCTCTCCTCCTTTTCCTTCCCCATCTTCCTCTTTTCCCTTTCCCCACCGCAGCCCTTCAGCTTAGCCCATGCAGCTTGCGGCCGTGCGAGGAGGCGGAGGTGGGAGCTGGCCTGCCTGCAGTTTGCCGGCCCCTTCTCCGAACAGGGACACATTGGTTTGTTTCCCCCCGCCAGCTGGTAACCCTTTGGGTTCTTCCTGTTGGTGGCCGTGATTGTAAAGGTTCTGGGAACACTCATGTGCAAGCTTTTGTGTGCACACCTGCTTTCATTTCTCGTGCTAAACACCTAGGAGAGACTGGCCTAGCCGCGTGTGAGGCCAGTGTTTAACCTCGTAAGAAACGATTACACCACTTCCAAAGGGGAGGTGCCCGTTTGCACTCTCAGCAGCAGTGTGTGAGCATTCGGTTGCTCCATGTCCTTGCCGGAATCTGGCGTTCTCGGTTTCAGAGTGCGGACGGGTTCTGAGTGTATGTAACGGAGCTCACTGTACTATGGTGTTCCGTCTCCATTTGGCGTGTGCTCCATTTTGAGTTACTGCTGTGAGTCGTGTTAGGCGAGGGTCGGGGTTCGTATTTCCATATGGACACAGTTGTTCCAGCACCATTATTTCAGATTATCTCCATGGAATTATGTTGGTATTTTTGTTAAAAATTGGTCGATTTGTCTTAATTCCTAGCAGCTTAGAGCTTTTCTGTTTTTTTTTGGGGGGGGGTGGCGTGATGGTGCTGGGAATTGAATCCAGGCTCTTGCGCATGTTAGGCAAGCTCTCAGCCATTTAACTATACCTCCAGCCCTGTTTTTGATTTTTTTTTTTTTTAATGTGGGTACTGGGAGTTGAACTCAGGACCTCGCACTTGCCAGCAGGCGCTTGTGCCACTGAGCGATATCACTGGCCCTTTTTTTCCTTTATGTGGGTTCCAGGAGTCGAACTGAGGACCTTGCGCTTGCCAGCAGGCACTTATGCTGCTGAGCTATCTCACTGGCCCCTGTTCTTGATTTTTGAGACAGGGGTCTCTCTGTGTTGCCCAGGCTGGTGTCAAATGCTCGGGCTCAAGCAATCCTCCTGCCTTAGCCTCCTGAGTAGCTGGGAGGACAGGCATATGCCACTGCATCTGGCTTCAGAGTTTGTTTTTTTTTTCCGGGGCTGGGGATCAAATCTGAGGCCTCACACGTGCTAGGCAAGTGCTCTACCACAGAGCTACATCTCAGGCCCAGGACTCTTTTTTTTTTTTCACTCTCTCTCTTTTTTCAGACAGAGTCACACTGTGTAGTTCAGGCTGGCCTTGAACTCACTATGTACGCCCCAAGCTGGCCTCGAACTCCCAGTGATCCTTCTGCCTCAGCCTCCCAAGTGCTGGGATTACAAGCGTGTACACCACACCTGGTTAAGGCCTCGTATATTTTAATATGTGGAGAAGGGGATACGGATACCCTGCTCAGTGTCCTTCCTACCTAAGGATGACACTGCTGATAGCATCGCAGCACACAGGAAATAGACAAGACCGTCTGTCATAGGGCGTCCACGTGAAGCCAGACCCTGATCTCAGGTGTGACAGTCGTTGAGCGACTCTCAGGCCTTTGCTGTCTGGCTGCTCAGTGCTTGTGCCTAGAGCATGATGTTCTGCTTCCTGTCTCTGCCCCCTGTGCTTTGCTTGGTCCTTCTGAGGCCTTTGGCCACCCACAGCCACGTGCCTCAGTGTGCCCCACACTGCCACCCCCCTGGCACCTCCACGGGCCCAGCACTCCATGCTGTGGCAGGCGCCGATTTGTGGACTGGCTTCTGTCAAAGAAATTGTTAAAGAAAAGCATTAAAGAAGTTGAGCGTTGCTGGCTTCTGTGAGTAGTTAAGGAGCCGTGGGGACACGGCCACCTCCCCAGCCTGGCCAGTGCCACTGTGGCCTCCAAGCCTGAGCTGCCCGGGAGGCGAAGGGAGCCGAGGGGTTCTGAAGCGCCCTCCCTGCCTCGCCCCCACAGCTGTCCTCCGACCTTGCCGCAGCCCACAGTACAGCAATCCCCGAAATGCTCAGTTGTGTAGGACGGTCGTCGCTGCCACAGTTGACTGTCCCTTGTCCTTCCTGAGACACCAGGGATGTGACGTTGGTGAGGAGCTGTGCCCTTCAGCCAGCTGGCTGCCGAGCCTATGGGGGAGGTGCTGGGTGGTCTGAGTCCCAGGGAGAAACGTCGCCGGTCCTGGTTCTGCGTCAGGTGGTCCGTGCTGTCCGGGAACCACCTGGCCGGGCTGTGGCCTGGCCCTGCTGACCCTGCCTCTCAGCCTCCGTGTGCCTGTTCTGCCCACAGACCAGCATCAGAGCAGAAGACGTGGCAGCTTTTCAACAGCTCCGTCTTCCTGCTTCCTTCCTTCCCAGCCGGGTTCTGCCCGTGGCACTCGGGGGGCGCAGAGGAGGAGAGCCCGCTGCCCTGGGAGCCCTGCCCTGGGCCCCTGCGCGAGCTCTGCCGTGGACTTACAGAACCCAGCCCCAGAGTGGGTAGGGCCAGAGGCCAGGTGGGGGGGTGGCTGGGGACCCCTGGGGGGTGATTTGTGGGAGCCCTGCTCTGTTACCCTCGGAAGCCATGCAGTGAAGAGTCATTTCCATCCGAGTTTTCCTCTTCATTTTGCCACAAGACAGAATTGTATCACACATCTCCAGAACGAGTAAAATGGCATTTCAGTTTCTTGTCTTTATAGACTCTCTGAACTTTAGGAAAGATCATTCTGGTCCCTTTTCATTAATAATGAAAACCAGGGGGCAATAAAATGTTCTTAGCGAGAGTCTGGCAGGAGCGTGGTGGCAGTGAGGGGTGAAGGGTGCGCTGGCGGGAACCACAGGTGTTTCTCAGCTTCTCGGGCGGGCGGGAGGGCAGGGCTGGGAAGGTGCGGCAGCGGGTGGGCCCTGGCTCCCGGTGCTGGTGCCCGAGCCGCAGCTCAGCTAGGCCTTGGCCGCTGCGGGTGCTGGAGTACGACAGCTGCGTTGCAGAAAGCACAGGTGTGGCATGTAGCCGCTGTGGGGCTCTGTGGGGACATCCAGGGGAGTTAGTGGGCATCGGAGAATCTGCGGCACGAGGGACGTGCTGAGTGCGGGTCCGCTTTGGCAAGTCCTTGGACTGGTGTCATTGTGTGGACACGACTTTCTCAAGCATGCAGGTCACACTGCCTTTTCCCTTTGTCGTCCTCACATGAGCTTGTGCCAGGTGCTGGATCTTGCTTCTGCACGCAGAGCAAAGCTGACTAGAAGAGAAAGAGAGGACGAAAGAGGCCCAAGTAGCACTCGGGAGCCCCAGGTCCTGGGCTGGGGTGCAGGATCCACCTTCTTTGGTGGCCCCAGCACTTCCTGTTTACTGAGCCATGCTGTCCACAACAGGTGACACACGCTCCCCCTGCTGAGGTGGTTTTCTGGATGGGGACGTGCCACTGCCTGGGAAGGACTAGGGGTGTCCTCGCCGCCCACAACACAAACCCAGAACCCACAGGCATAGATTGAGATGTGAATGTAAACACAAAAACTGCCTGCCACAAAAGACCACAAGCAGAACTGAGAGAAAAATACACGAGAGGTATTTTGGATTTGTGTCACAGAGGGCTAATGTCCCTGCTATACAAAAAGTCTCTCAAAAGTGACAAGGGAAAGAAATCAAGCACACTGAAAAGGAAATGCTGAGGAAAAGGCACTCTGTCCTCACTTGAATTAAGATCAGTGCAGATGAAAATCAGAGCAGCATCTTTTCCTGCTGTCGTAGGGTGGGGATCTGCACTGTTATCGCACGTCTGGGCGGGGCTGAACGGAAACAGGCACTGAGTGCGCGGCTGGTGGGGCTGGTGGTTGGATGCCCGTGGGGCAGTTTGGCAGGCTCCGTCACAGTTACACATGCTCATACCTGCTCACCCCTCATCCCAGGAGCCCTGAGGCTTACAGATGTCCTTGGTGGGACCTGCCATGTGTCACTGCGCAGTTGCATTAAAGACTGAGATGGAACTCAGTGGCCATCAGCTGGGAATAGGCTAAGTGGAATAGTACACAGCTATAGAAAAAGAAGATTGAGATGGGGGGAGAATGAAGATAAGGTACATCTCCATTACCTTATATGTGCATAAAAATTCTCTGGAATGGTAAACATGAAACTATTAGCCATGGTTGTTGGTGGTGGAGGAAGCCTTTTTATAGTAGACTGACTTCTGCTATTTGATGTTTAAACCTGTGTGTGTGTTGCCTATTCAGAATACGTAAAACCAAACTGGGAGTTGAGCACCGGGAGAGGCCATATGTTTGTGACAGTTTTGTGACTGAGACAGGGCTAAGCCATGTGGGGGATCCCGTGATCCCACGTGGAGTCCGCAGACGTGGGTGTGGGGCACTGTGCTAGCCAAGGAGGGAGTTTTCGCCATCCCCTCCTCCAGGTTTAAAGGCATTTTTATTTGTTTAGCACATGTTTGCAATGCATGATGGCCACGTTCATCGAGGGGAGTTGGCGCACGTACTTAGTATACCTTCGTTCCTTTCACTTCCCTCCGCTCCCCTCTGCTGTCTCTTGACCCCTTTTGCATTTGCAGAAATTCTGTCTCCTCATTTTCGGTCATCTCTCTTTTGCTTTGCTCTTTAATTTATTCACACTTTGGGTTTCTCAAATAGGAGAAACCATGAGATATTTAAGCTGCGTGTCTCGTTTACCTCACTTCACATTGCAGTCTCAGGGTGCATCCATTTTCTTTCAGATGATTCAGGTTTATCCTTCTTTATGGCAGGGTAGTACTCCACTGTTAGCAGGAGTTGCGCTGCTATAAACATGAGTGTGCGTGGATCACTGTAATGTGATGTCTTTAACTCTCTTGGGAGGATCCCTAGAAGGGGAGTAGCTGGTTTGAATGCAATTTCTCATTCTAGTTTTTTGAGGCTCTTTGGCTCCTGGTCTGTGCACCTCGCAGGCTGTTGCTCCTCCATAGAGCGTCAGGACGCTGTTGCACCCGCTGCTCCCGCTCATGACTTCCCACCAGGTGCCCTGCCCAATGGTGATGCCTCGGAAGCAGGCAGGGGCAGGTGGCGTGGGGATGGCAGTGCCGGGGGCGTGAGGAGAGCGGGTGCCCCGTGAGCTCAGGCCAGACTTGGCACTTTGTGAACCGTGCGCCGGAAGCGTGGGGCCCTTCTGTCCCCTAGCAACTAGCATTTAGCTCAGGAGTGGCAGCACTCAGGACGCTGGGCCCCCCATCTGCAGAGGGCGTGTGTACTCCAGGAGCCTGGGTGTGACCAAAAGCACGGATTGTGCCAACCCCCGAGTACTGTTCTGCTCCTGCGGGCACTCACCTGCGATGAGGGTTAATGGGAAATTAAGCACAGTAAGAGTAACAGTAATCACAGGATGGCAAAACTGTGACAGTGCACCACTGAGAAGTTATGTGAATATGGTCTCGCTCTCAAAAGACTTCAGTGTACTGGTTTTTTTTTTTTTTTTTTTTGAGACAGGGTCTCACTATGTAGTCTGGGCTGGCCTTGAATTTGGGGCAGTCCTCCTGCCTCAGCCTCTTAAGAGCTGGGATTACAGGTGTGCGCCACCATGTCCGACTTGTGATTTTAGTAATCTCAGCATATCATTTCTTCTTTCCATGTTGTAAATTTTTACCTTCTTACCTAAAGGAAGCATTTTGGGCATTTCTTAGGCACATAAATTGCCAGCATCTCTGCTCTTGCACTTTGGAGCCATTACCATATTTCCTTGAAAGTAAGACCTAACTGAAAATAAGCCCTTGCGTGATTTTTCAGGATGCTCATAATATAAGCCCTAACCCAAAAATTAGCCTCAATTAAGATCATAAGCCAGGTGGATGCATTTAGTACACCTGTTGTAACACATGACAGATGCACTCAATTATAAAATAATACTACTAATATATAATTAAATATAAATAATATTATCGACATTAATACTTAAATGAGAATATAAATTATAATAAGTATTTGTAAATACCCAAGTGGATGCCTTTGTACAAGAGGTAAACGTCTGCGGGAATAGTTGAACTTGGGACTTAATGTGGAGCGACCAGCTGGAGCACAGACGTGGGGCACGCATAATGTGCACACTTGGAAACAAGTGGGTGTGTTTGTGTCTAATACGAATCTCCACAATTTGATACATCATGTAATGGATGTACTTCATGCACTCATGTGAAATAAACATTTTCTGAATTCTGGTGCCTACAATTTTTTGTCACTTTTGCGTGGACCATCATTCCTTTTGTTTTTTTTGTTGGTACCGGGAATTGAACTCAGGACCTTACACTTGCCAGGCAGGCGCTTGTGCCACTGAGCTATATCCCTGGCCCTGGACCATCATTATTTTTTTTTGTGGGTACCAGGGGTCAACCTCAGGACCTCACGCACCAGCAGGCGCCTGTGCCGCTGAGTGATATCATGGGCCCTTTTTTCGTATGTGGGTTCTGGGAGTCGAACTTGGGCCCTCGCGCTTGCCAGGCAGACGCTTACACCACTGAGCCATCTCACCGGCCCTGGACCATCATTCTTAACTATCATCATTTTTGTTGCCACTCCTGTCTCATAAGTCTTCAGTTAACACTTGATTTAATGGAAACTTTGTGAAGTCTCACCTGTGAAAGGTTGTGACTCGGGTGAGGAATTCATGGGGGTAAAATCACTGACAGCTGTGTGGCCAGTGCACCACGAGCAGGCTACATGGACAGGAAGTGCTTATTTAAGGAGCGCTCTGTTGCTGGACATGAGAGATTGGGGCCGGTGGTTCTACAGGAAATGGAGTCATAAGAAATTCGGGGCAGGGTAGGTGTAGTGGCACATGCCTATAATCTTAACACTTGGGAGGCTGAGGCAGGAGGATTGCCAAACTATAGGTGAGCCTGAACTACATAGCGAGACCCAGTCTGAAAAAGCAAAGCAAAGCAAAGCAAACCAAAACAAGACAAAACAAAACAGAAAAAAGATATTCAGGCCGGAATTCAGGCTTTCAAGAGCTATGGCAATGTTCTAGAAGAAGAGGACATGACTGTACAGTAAGTCTACAACATACGAAGGAGTCCCGCTCCAGGAGAACATCCAAAAGTTGGATTTGTTCCTAAGTCCAACAAAGTGAGTCTTATATACCTTCGACACAGATACACAATGTAAAACATTAAAAAACCAAATACATACAGTGTAAATAAACTATTGTTACTTTTTCAGTTCCTTTAAAATGGTGGTCCTGTACATACAGCAGCTGGCATTCACGGGATGGCGTGGAGCGAGCAGACGAGAGGAGAATTACTAACTGGGGGAGGGAGGGGAGGGCACAGATGTGGAGCTGGAGGGGCATCAGCAGTAGGAGATAGAGGGCAAGGTGGCATTTGGCCCACACCTGGTGTTGCTGGAGCCTACGGATCATCAGCTACTTCTGAGATTTGTCCGTTGTTCGCGCCGATGAGTGTTCAAAGCGCCAGGTCTGTTTGCATGTGTGGAAGTTCACAGCTTGAATGTCCGTAAGTCTGGGACATACTGTATTTAAATAAATGTAGATTTTTGTACATGAATAAATGTCAATTGTTGTGCATGAAAAAATAAGACATCCCCTAAAAATAAGCCCTACTGCATCTATAGGAGCAAAAATTAATATGAGACCCAGTCTTATTCTTGGGGAAATACAGTATTAAGTTAAAGAAGGGCAACCTGAGCACGAGCGTCGTCGCTAACCCAGATGGCTGCCAAGTGACGCTGGGTGGGTAGCAGATGCAGCGTGGATACACTGGACAAAGGCAGGGTGCATGTCCTAAGTGCGACGGTGGGATGGCCAAGGGCACATCACACTCCTCGGAGTGGTGTGCAGTCTAAAGCATTATTCCCGGAATTTTCCCTTGAACATTTTTGGACAGTGGTTGACTACGCGGAAACCGCAGATGAGGGCGCGCCGCACCTGCTGGTCTGAAGGAGCCAGCCCAGAGCCTGCGCTTGGTCTGCGACTGCAGTGCCAGGTGACTCTCCTGAGAGCCCTCCTGACTGTGCTCTGTGGCCTGTCCCGGCCCAGTCCCTGTTGGCTGTCTTAGGTCCTTGAAGGAGCTCTCCCATTCTCCTGCCTCTGCTTCCTCCTGCTTAGAACTTGCCCTTGGAGGTGCCCCGATGTTGCTGTCTTAACCTAGAGATCCAAGCGCTCTCCCTCAGCCAGATCCTCAGGTGACCCCACTGCCTCTGAAGCAGCCTTTCCTGCCCGCACCCCCTGCGCTCCAGAGGACCTGACCTCCTAGGCGCACTTCTCCTGTGTTTCTCCTCTCCTGAGAGCAGGGCCTGGGGTGCTCACCTGGCCCACAGTGACCCCCTACTTTCCTTTGCACTCTTGCCTCCCCTGCCTTCTCCAGGTATCTCCTGACCCCTGGCACCTCTCCCCCACTTGTATGTCTCTGGTCTTGGTCCCCCCCCCCACTAGGGATTGAACCCAGGGCCTTTGCACTGAGCTACATCCCCAGCCTTTTATGTTTTTTATTTTGAGACTTAAGTGTCTAAGTTGCCTGGGACGGTCTCAACCTTTTCATCTTCCTGCCTCAGCCTCCCAGAGTGCTAGGATTACAGGCCTGTGCCAGCATGCCTGGTCATGTCCCCATTTGATAGGCTTTTCACTCTCTGAAATTGCCTTGGCAGACTTGTGTCTGTGCAGCATGTGAGCAGTGCAGGGAGGTTGGGTACACACAGACCCTGCCCTGGCATGTGTGGTCCTGTTTGTCCCTCTCTGCAGCAGGCATCTGTAGATGTGTATGCACAGAGTGTATGCTCTAGGCCTCGTGCTCTTTGAGTGTAGACCATGCAGGTCTCCACGTGGCCCCTGCCATCGGACTCCCGGGCTGAGGACTTGGTCCCTGTCGGACACCTCCACCCAGCAGTGCATAGTCAGCCTCGGGTGCCTGGCAGATGGTTCTGGAGCTGGGGACAGAGCCAAGCTGGTGGTTCTGACAGTCACGTTGGGAAGGATGCTGGGCCGCCTCCGAACTCTGCTTTTTCCTCCTCCCAGGCCCCGCAGGTTCCCGGTGGCGAGATTACGGTGCCTTGGCCATCATCTTGGCTGGAATCGCGTTCGGCTTTCACCAGCTCTACAAGGTAAGCTGTGCTCCTGGGGCTGTGGGGCTGTGTCCTGCCACCGTCTGGCCTTCTGTCCCTTCTCCCGGTCCAGGGCTTACCTGGTGGCAGAGGTGGGGTGCTGACCTGATGCTGCCCACAGGCTGCAGGGCGCAGTTGATGGGGGAGCGGTAGGCGCAGTTGCCCCACTCTCGAGCCCCCTCCTGGGCAGCCCTGGGCAGCTCCTCAGAACGCTGCTTGGCACGCAGCAGCGGTGTGCAAACTCGGGAGGGATGCAGTGACTCAGTGGTTAAGAGCGTGGAGACTGGAGCCAGCTGGCTATGCAGTCCCCAGTCCCGCCTCTGAGGGGCTGTGTGACCACAGGCTCAGTTCTCATCTGTAAAATGGGTATAGGACTTAGGACAGTTGGCTTTTACAGTGGCACGGAATTGTACCCCTGCAGCCTTGTTCCCTGCAGTCCAGTATTCCACAAACAATATGAGAGAGCACTGTAAGAGAGGCTTTTAGCCAGGCTGAAATCCTAGCACCTGGGAGGCTGAAGCAGGAGGATTGTGAGTTCAAGGCCAGCCTGGGCTACATGGAGAAATGCTGTCTCAAAAAAACAACAAAAAAAGTCAGGCTTTGTGTTAACGATTCAGCCCAAGTGCAGGCTAACGCAGGCGTTCCAAGCTCGTTGAGGTAGGTGAGGCTGAGCTACCATGCTGAGCTACCATGCTGACGGGAGAGGTTGATGTGCTGTGGTTTCCTGGGATGCAGCCATGGTGCCTGCCTCCTGACCTCACCCGAACATCAAGGGAGAGCACCCAGCGGCGGGATGCACCCGCCACACCATTGTTCTTAGTCCTTAGGCCAGCTGGGAGAGCCTCGCGTAGTGCTGGGTCTCCTGTCCTCCTTGGCTTGCGTTGGTGTCTGTATCATGGCGGATGCTCCTGGCTTCCTTGTCAGCCCCTGAAGCCCAACTCCGCTCCTGGGCTGCAGGCTGCAGGCCCTGGAGAGCGCTTCTTCCCTGGAGACAGCAAAAGGCCCGGCTTTGCTGCGAAGACCCAAGTCCTCTCTAGGAGGTGCATAGCATGCTGGGTCCCTGATCCACATCTGCTCGCCTTGGAGAGAAGACCCTTTCTCTTCTGAGGCCGCTGTTCCCCCACCACGTTTGGTGGCTTTTCTTACCCAGTACTGGGGACTGAACCCTTGCTAGGCAAGCGCCCTTTCCTTGAGCTATGTTCCCAACCTTTTCTTTTTTTTTTTTTTTTTTTTTTTTTTGGTGGGTACCGGGGGGTCGACCTCAGGACCTCGCGCGCCAACAGGCACCCGTGCCGCTGAGCGATATCACCGGCCCCTTTTTCGTATGTGGGTTCCGGGAGTCGAACTCGGGCCCTCGCGCTTGCAAGGCAGGCGCTTATGCCGCTGAGCCATCTCACCGGCCCTCCCAACCTTTTCTTAAGTTGTATTTTGAGACACGGTCTGTGTTGTTGAGGCTGGACTCAAACTCAAGATTCTCCTGCCTCAGCCTCCTGAATCACTGAATTTACAGTTCTGCATCACTGTGCCTGACTTTGGTGGCTTTTTTAAAAGGACCTGAATGAATTCCCAGCCTTGCTATTGTAAGTTTTAGTGCACACAATGCGTTTAAACCTTGCACTCTCAGATTCTTAGTTTTTGACTTAGTATGAAAGCTAATGACAAGCTGGGTGTGGTGGTGTACACCTAATCCCACCTGTAATCCGGGGGGGGGGGTTAAAACAGGAGGATTGCAAGTTTGAGCCCAGCCCAGGTAATTTAGAGACCCTGTCTCAAAATTTGAAAAAGGGAGGGGGTGCTGGAGATGTAGCTCATTGAGCCTGGGTTCAATCCCCTACAGGAGAGGGAAAAAAAAAAAAAAACGCTGATAGCATAACATCTATTGCTGGAATCGGAAGTTTCCATGCAGAAATCCTGAAGCAAAATGTCCCAGGCCCTGTCCCTCTGAGCCAATGCCTCTTTCAAATCATGGCCACAGACAGGAAGACACGACGTGAAATTCTCCCATGAGGGTCCCAGCTACGGGCGGCACCCAGTGCCATGAATCATCTTGGGGGGACCCGATGGAGCCTGAGACGTGGGTTTGGGTGACACACAGCTGTTACCGCCTGTTTTTATGGAGGAGGTCTCCTGCCTCTGCTTTAAAAAGAAAAGAGACACCTAACTGGTTTATCACAAAAGTGACCAAAGAATTTCTAGAACTTCCGTTAATAGTTTCTTAAAAAAAAAAAAAAAGAGAGAGAGGATGGTGAGAAGCTGCCATCTCGTTTTACCGATCTGTGCAGATCTAGGCTAGGTTGCGAACGTGTACCTACTGTTGTCACTTCTGACCCAGAGATGGAGCCTATAGCTGGTTCCAGTCTGAGGGTTTCTTGACTTTCATCCTTAGGAAATTTTCCACCTGAAACATCAGGCTACATTGATGAGTTTTGCCTCGGTTGTGGGTAATAACTCACACGGTGGCTGAAAAGCACTTTGCAAAATAGAAAATGCCTCCGTGCATATGCTAAATGACGATCTTCACTTAGGAGGCGCTCTCGAAATGACTTCTCCCACAAACCCCTGTGCGAGCCCTTTTCCTTCCCCTTTATCCAGCCCTTAATGAAGACGTTTCCATCTTTTTCTTCCTAGCTGGGGCCCAAAGTTCTGCCTCCCAACACCGGCAGGCTGCACCGTGCTCACCCAGTGCCGCTTACCCAAGGCCACCATTCCACGGTGGCCTTACTGCCCTCTTCCAGGTCCTGAGCTGGTGGCCTCCAGCACTGCCCCAGGCCGTGCCCGCTTCTTCCCCAGGGTTCCGTCTCTGTCTCCAGCACCCCTGCGCCATGGCTCTGCAGCTGCCACCTCGGCTTGCTTTCCCCCTGGTCCAGTCCTGTCCTGTCCTGTCCTGTTGGGCAGTTCCTTCTGCCCTGCCTTCCAGTCTGTGGACGTGGCCGCTGTGGATTCTGCATTCCCAGGATACAGGCTTAGTTTAGGAGAGACTGAGGCGACCTCTTCAGCAGCCGAGGGAAAACCATGTGTTGTCCCCTCGTGGAAGGACCAAGGGTCCTGGCAGTCTGTTGTTGGTTTTCCTCTAGTTTCTCCAGGGGTTTATTTACTCTTAATCATTTGTTTCTGGATGGGTGTGACAGTTGGTTCATTCACGAGGTGCAGAATGTTAAAAGATTCAGAGGCCACCAAGGGTACCAGTTTCTTGTACCCGCTTCCCCTTCTGCTTTACAGCTTTTAGAGTAGAATTCAAACTTCCTGTCATAGGAATGTCACCGCATCACTAAGACAAGTGAAAGAACCAAGGAGTTCATCCCAGCTGCTGGACTACTTTTCCTATGGCTAGGACCCGTGAGCGCCCTGGGTTCCATCCAGCACCGCACAAACAAACAAACAAATGGGTTTTCTTGGTCCCTGTTCCCTGTTCCTCTGGTCCTTGTCCTTATCCAGGCAGAATTTTTCCATGTTGTAATCACAGTTTTGTAACTTCTCGAGCATCTCGCTCACTTACGGGGTGTGCGGGGTGTCCCACACCCAGGAGAACAAGGGGAAGCTGGGCGGCACGACGTGGAGACAGGCGTGGGGCGGCCAGGATGTGCACTGCTCCTCAACCCCACTCCTTGCAGAAGTACCTGCTGCCCCTCATCCTGGGTGGCCGCGAGGACAGGAAGCAGCTGGAGAGGATGGCGGCGAGTCTCTCCGAGCTGAGTGGCAGTGTGGCCCAGACAGGTAAAGATTAATGACTCCATCAAGTCACCCCTCGCAGCCTCTCCCGCAGCCCCTCACGGCCCCCGCCCCTCTCCCTCCGTCTCCACTTTATGTGGTGACTTCATTTATCTGCTCTGAGAATCTGTTCACATTTGCAAATGAAGCCGCCGTCATTTCGGTTTAATTTGAAATTGCTTGTTTACTGTCGGCGCGGCCTCAATTAATTATGTTTTTACGGAAAGGCTCCCAACCTCAGAATATTAATAAGGGGAATAAAATGACAGCCTTTCTAAGGGCTGTAAAGTTCATTTTTAATTTCTGCTTCTATGAGGTTTTCAGGGGGGTTTTCAGTGATTTTCCCCCTTCCCTCTAAGAATCCAGCGCAGGGTCAAGAGAGTCTGTAATTACTGTGGCTCCGGGGACCCTGGCCACCTCCTCTGTTATCGACTCCACGGGGCCGGTGTTCATTACCCGCTGCCCCAGTGATGGCCCAGATTAGCTGGGACCTGTCGCGCCAGAGGTGTCTTCTCTCCTTTCTAAACTTGTTTACTAGATGAGGCTCTGAATCTAAAACCCGGAGGCAGGCACGAGAGCCACTTGTCCCAGGCAAGAGTCTGTGTCCCTCAGGGGCACCTTTACGGAGTCCCTAGGAGTCCCCTGGTGCACCTGTCCCACTGATGCCAGCCCCTAGGATGCCCACGTCATGGTGCGAGGCCTTAGGGGTCCTGTGATGGGACAGCTAGCGAGGGCCAGATGGGCTCTCACTGCTCCTGGGTGTGGCCAAGGCCCAAGCTGTGGCCCCAGGGGCGGGAGGCATCCCCCGAGCTCCCAGGGACACGGCAAGGCTCCAAGATGAGTGATGGGCGTGACAGGCGCTGGGCGGTTGAGGCCACACATCGCAGCCAGCGTAATTAGCGAGGAGCGACTCTGGCCGGGTGCGCTGTTGACCACCGACAAGCACACGGTGAGAGGTGAAGTGCAAATTCTCAGCCGGCCGCGGTGAGGGGCCGCCAGGGCCCACATCAATCGCCCGGGGCATGGGCGGGCCTGCACAGCAACTCCGTGTAGCAGCACACGCGTGGGCCGAGGTGTAGCATGAGGAGGCGACCTGTGGGCACTGACTGGACACCACACTTTCGTCCCCAGTGACCCAGGTGCAGACGACGCTGGCCTCTGTCCAGGAGCTGCTGAGGCAGCAGCAGCAGCAAGTCCAGGAGCTGACCCATGAGCTGGCCACTGCCAAGGTACTCGTCCCCAAGCACCGGCCCCCAGCCCAGCACATCTTGCATGAGCATTGCTGCGTGCTGGGCCTGGCCACTCACCACGGAGGCCATCTGTCCCGTCACCTGCTGCCCGTGGACCCTGATGGCAGCCCCATCCTCACGGCTCCGGAGGCCATTGCTGCAGATGTGGGACATCTCTGCCTGCAAGTTAGGGGGTGGGGCACGGCCCTGCAGGACGGATTCCAGGGAACGGAGGGGAGGAGGGGAGCGGTGAGCGTGGCCGGTCTGCCAGCAGCCCCACCCAAGCCCCTGAACACAGGTTTCCCAGGCTCGGGTGATCCATGAGAAATTGGAACCAACCAGGATCCGCTGAGGTGGTTTCCGTGCCTCCGGGCCAAAATTTAAGTAGTCCTGGCAGTGCTGGGTTGTAGGATTGCACTGCCTGGGTTAGAAGCCTGTGCTGTCCCACCTGCCGTGTGACCACTGGCACATCGCTTACCTTCTCGGAGTCTTCCTTATTTGTAGAAGGGAGCTGTTGAGCTACCCGCCTCATTGGGCTGCTTATGTGCTTAGAGCAGTGCCGGGCTGCAGCCAGGTCCCAGGACAGCAGCCCTGGGTTCTGTGGGTTGTGACAGCATCGTCCATGAGGTGCTGGCTTGGACAGGTAAGGCCCACGAGGTGGTGGCCTGGTGGCTCCATGACTTCCTCTGAGGGTTTCGCCCAAGCTGCTGTCCCAAGGGAAGCCACCCCCATTGCACAGCCAGGGACATGGGCATCTTCCACTTCCAGGGGCATTAGGATGCCCTTGCTAGGGGGTCCCCATGTGCCCCTCTGCTGCCCACCCCATGCAGGTGCTGCCTGCTTCTTCCTCTGCCACTGGGGCCATGGGCGCCCTGCAGGCAGGTGGGCGGGTGCGAAGCAGTCTCTCTCCATTATCTTTTGAATCAGCGGCTGCCAGTGGCCAGCAGCCATTCCGGAAATTGGAAAACTGTTTCCAGGCCTTGTGCATTAAGATTAAGACCACATGTTGCACCGTGTGGAAGGCAGTCGGCCTCGCTGACCCCCTTCCCTGCTCCCCGTGCCGAAGCCGGGTCCCAGCCTGGCATCCACCCCACATGTGTGAGGGCTTCAGTTACCCATAAACCCGGGGCTTGGAGCTGTGTTTTCTCAGCTGTAATGTAAGTTTTTATATCTGGCTTCCCAACTCCTACTGGAGCACCGTAAAAAATTAAAAAGAAGAGCTTTAAGTAATTAAAAAACCTATATAAAACTGAAGACTGTGAGTTTTCTACAACTGTTTTTTAAAGAGGTTGGCTAAAAAGCCCCAGATGTCAGATTTTATTTCTAAACCCTGGCATCTGGCACCATATGCGTTTGGAAATCTGAGGCCTTTGTAGGCCGCTGAGTGGAAGTTGCTCCCTTGGTAATGGGCTGCCGCAGCTTTCAAGGTCTCTAAGAAGCCAGAACAGTGGCTCCTGGGCCCTCACTGTCTGGTGGTCTGGCATGGGGACCCCTCGGGAATGGCCGAGGGTGGCAGCATTTGCCCACTCCTCCCTGAACTGCGGACCCTCTGAGGGCTTCCGCCTGCAAGGGTGTCCTGGCCGGCCGTGTGCTAGGGCCACCCACAGTGCCCCACTACGCGTCAGCTGGTGGAAAGAGCCTGGGGTGTACCCACACCAGCCCAGGCCAGCTGCTCAGGGAGTGTCACCTGGCTGCCTAGGCATTTGAAGACAGCGGAGGTGGCCTCCAGCTCAGAGGCACGGCCCTCACACCGAGGCCACCCCTACAGGACTGCCTCTATACCTGTTCCTGGTAGGGACACTGTGTCATCACTCCTCCTTCCCATCTGTCCCAGCAGGCTTTGCCCAAGGTGAGAGGTGTCTAGGAGACGCCGTCATGGCGTGCAGAGCAGGACGGTGTCCCCGGGCCCTCTCCAGGGACGGCTCCTCTGGCTGCTCAGCCCACTCCCCACCCCAGAGAGTGGCTGGGACTGGGGCTGCAGCTCACAGGTAGCTTCGCACACAGCTTGAGGGAGCCAGAGGTCTCTAGCCGTGCGAAACAGTGCACTGCGGGGTACAGCCTGGCCTCCCGACACCCCAAGGTGGCCTCCACATCTGGGGACTGGCTTGAGACAGTGCGCCCCTCAGCCCCACACTGGTGCATGTGCTGGGATTTCTCTTGGAAGGGGGCGGGATCTCATTTTAGGATGTGGCTGGCACAGCAATGGTGCCTGTCCCCCAGTCATCACACCAGGTCCTGCTGTAGAAAGCAGTGTCTCTCATACCTGTGACACCAGTGTCCCCTGAAAACACATAATGATTTCCTCATGTCACCAGGTATCTGGGGCGGGCGAGCTTATTTTAGGGGGTCCTCACAGGTAGGCCCCGAGTGCACAGTGGCAGAGCCTTTGCGTGGGGCGCCCTACTCAGGGTCCTCCTGAGCCGCAGCCACCCACGCCAGCAGGGAAGGCGCCGCTCTGACCCCCCCTGTGCTTCAACTTTCAGGCCACCACGTCCACCAACTGGATCCTGGAGTCCCAGAATATCAATGAACTCAAGGCGGAAATTAACTCCTTGAAAGGGCTGCTTTTGAATCGGTAAGAGGCAAAGCCTAGGCTCTGGGTGGCCTGCAGCGCGGGAGGGGACACACTGTCTCCCAGGTCCCTGCCGGGCGCCTGACAAAGCAGGGTGTTCAGGCACGGGGTTTGGGGACCCATGGGACTTGTACTTCCCCTCCCCTCAAAGCTCTTTCCCGTCACAGGGGTGACCGTCTGTGGCTCCCACAAGGGTTTGGAAGCATGCAGGTCCCTGGCCAGGAAGAGTGAGGCAGACTGTGGCCCCTGAGCTCATCCTGTCCTTCCTGAGCTCCAGCGACCTCAGTGACAGCTGTGCCCAGAGAAGGTCCCCACCCGCGGCCACTAGTGGAGAGCTCTGCAGTTGAACAGTCCACACCCCCTGCCAGCTTCCGTGGTGTCTCTGTCCTTCTGCAGGGACAGCACATTTTTAGCAGTGCAGCCACCATTGTAGGCTGCCACCATGTCCTGCGTAGTTCAGGACTGTCCCGGATTTGAAGCCGGAAGTCCAGTGTCCCCGGAGCCTCTCAGCGAGCATGTCCCCCCACAGAATGTCCTGCTGGCTGTGGTGGCTGCTCGTGGTCCCCACTGGTTCTGTGGAAGGTGGATAGCAGGGGAGGGGACCTGGGAGGGGGCTTGTGGCCTCAGCCCACCTTCCAGGTCCCCTGAGGAAAAGAACAAGTCTTGGATACTGCGGCCGAGTTTAGGGATGCCCTGGACTTGTTGCTAGGGGACCTCTGTCCGCCCGTTGTCCAGAATCTAGGAGATGGCTCCTCTGTGGCGGGAGACATGGGAGAGGAAGCTGCAGATGGAATCTGTGTGTGTCACTGGGGGGTGACGTGGGTGTGGCATGTGTCCCCTCAAGTGGGTTGGGGGAAGAGGGCTGCTTCTGAGTGCATTGCTGGGGGACAGTGGCAGCCCAGGGATAGGGATAGGGCTTTGTCCCCTTGGCTCAGGCAGAGGTGGCCTGCGTGTCACAGAGCTGCTCTTGGAGCCATGGCCAGGCTGACCTGACCCTTGAGGTCCTCCTGGGGGGATGGGGGCACTGAGGCAGGCAGAGCTGGCCCTTCACTCCTGGAAGTGTCGGCTCAGAGGTCTGGTGAAGTACACCGCAGTCACCCTTGGTGCCAGGATCCCTGCTGCTACCTTGCCCAGGCCATAGAAAAGTTAGCGCCCAGACCTCGGTGTCCTGAGTCCCCCTCCTGGCCCTGGGTGGAAGTGGGGACAGCACTGTGGTCAGGGGCAGCACAGGGCCTTTCTGCCAGTGTCTTGGCTGCTGGAGCCAAGGTTGCCAGGTCACCAACCTCTGTGGCTTCTCCTTTCTCCTTCCGCCAGGAGGCAGTTCCCGCCGTCGCCGTCGGCCCCGAAGATCCCCTCCTGGCAGATCCCTGTCAAGTCGCCGTCACCCTCCAGCCCCGCAGCCGCCAACCATCACAGCAGCAGTGACATCTCCCCGGTGAGCAACGAGTCCACGTCACCCTCACCAGGGAAGGAGAGCCACAGCCCCGAGGGCTCCACCGCCGCCTACCACCTGCTGGGCTCCCAGGAGGACGGCGAGGGTGCGGTGGATGTGAAGGGCCAGGTGCGGATGGAGGTGCAGGGCGAGGAGGAGAAGAGGGAGGACGAGGAGGACGAGGAGGACGATGACGTGGGCCATGTGGATGAGGAGGACGTGCTGGGGGTGCAGAGGGAGGACCGCCGCGGTGGGGATGGGCAGATCAACGAGCAGGTGGAGAAGCTGCGGCGGCCCGAGGGTGCCAGCAACGAGAACGAGCGGGACTAGGGCCCGCTCACCTGGGGCGCCGTCCAGTGGGTGGCACTTGGCGCCAGCCCTGCCCTCTGCCTGCTCCGGGAGGGTGGCTGGAGCAGGGTGGGTGGCGTGGTCTCTGCTGCGCCACGTGGGGGTTGGTGTGCACCCAGCAGCCTTGTCACCTCAGCCTGGCAGCCCTGGCTCAGTCCTCGAGGCGGGCGGCACCCGGGCCTGGGGCTCCAGCCCTGCCCACCCTCCCGGGTGATGTCCTATCCAGGGCATGTTTGCCAAGTGTCTTGACTAACGTGGCACTGTGCATGGCAAGAGCTCGTGTTGTCACTGTCTCCTCCTCAATGGGAAGGAGCTGCAGCCCCCTTGATCTCTGCTTTCCCCTCCTGTCCCCTGGGCCTGGCCCGTGGCTCCTTTGGCGTGTTTCCAAAAGCCAGAGCCTTGGACTCACTGGCCGGCAGCAAGGGCCTGCCAAGCCCGTCCCACGTGCCCGGCCACACTCAGACAGTGGCATCACGCTGCGCTTGTGCCCTCCTCGCCCTGCTCTGCCCGGCCCGTGGCGAGACGTGGTCCCCTTCCGCAGCGGAGCGGCAGCAGGGCCTCCCTGACCAGGGCCGTGCCTGTCCTCCCAAAAACACGCGTCCCTCTGTGTGACCATGTATAGATTCCGGAACGTGAGAGAGACTGTACATAACTGTAATAAAGACGAGTTGCCACTACTTAACTCCCGCCTGTGGCTCCTCTCTGTCACCCTGGGACCCTGCAGGGGGTCCCTGCCCCAGGTGACCTGGGAGGCCGGGAGGGGACCCACGGAGCCGGGGGTCAGGGCCGCGCTGCCCTCCTGCTACAGGCCCCATGCTGCTCCTGCGGTGTCTGTACGGGGCGACATCCCCAACCGCAGCAGGAGGGACCTCCTGACTGTATATAGACCTGCAGCTTCGGGGAGCGAGGGAGCCGGCGCTGCCTTCCTTAAATGGTGCACATTCCCCAGCGGGCCAGGAGCAAGCCGGCCGGGTCCCCTGCTCTTCCTCTCCACATCCGCCCGCCCCTCCCCTGCAGCCTCCACGCCGGGTACCAGGGCCGCGGCTCCTGCCCAGCTCCGCTCCCTCAGGTCCTGTACAGGCCAGGCCTGTGCTACGGGTGCCGCCGCGGCCCTGCTCCTTGTGGCTGGGCACTGCCACGCCCCCTCATGTGCGGCATCACCATGGCCCCGTTCTTCATGTGGGTACCGCCACGTCCTGAGAAACAGCCCCTGGCTGAGGCCACCACCGCATGCGGAGTGAGGCGCAGGCCCGAGCCCCCCCAGCGGCGCAGCTAGCTATTTTGTTGTGTGGGGGCCAGAAGTCACACCAGCCTGGCTGTTGGACTTGGTCTGTTTTGTCCCCCGTGTCACCTCCCCTGAGGGCTGGCTGAGACAGCAGGTCACCCATGCTCTGGACTGTCAGCCCCCGTCTGGGTGTGGCTGGCAGCTCTGCCCTTCTTGTCACCTCTGTGACAGGTCTGTGCCCCTGACGGAAATGAGCCCAAGTGAGAGCCACCTGCTGACCACTTCCTTTGTCCCTGGCCCCCCGAGTCCCCAACGAAGCCAGGTTTGCTAGCTCCTGGGGTAACCAGCCTGGCCCAGCCCCAACAGGGCCCAACAGGGGGCCAGGTGGGCCCAGCCTGCAGCTGGTGACCCTGCTTCCCACCCTCGGACTTGCACAGCGACTCCCACAGGGTGGGGATGCCGGGGCTGGGAGCAGCACTGCTGGGGAGGTTGGTGACTATTTGTCATCCGCTGTAACTTCTGAGGTCCCTCCTGATGGCACCAGAGAGGGAGACCTGGGCGGAAGCAAAGCCCCAGCCCTGATGGTGCCTCCTGCCCCTGCCGTCCCTGCAGGAGCTGTCCCTGGGTGGGCAGGCCGGAAGGTCCTTGCGCAAGCTCGAGGGAAGGGGCCCAAAGCCCGGGGGGCAGGCCTTTGCCCCTTGGGTCCTGAGCATCGAGTTCAGCTTTTGAGGACAGAGAGGCTGGCGCGACTTCAGGGAGAGAAAAACCCCTCCCCAAAACGGCGTGAGTGCTGCCTAATAAAGGCAGCTGCTGGACGAGGGAAAACAGCCTTTGAAAAAAAGCCTTTCATTAGAAAAATAATGCATTTCATCCAAATAAGGTAAAAATATTCGGAATGGGGCAGAAGTGAGCAGCAAGCAGCGCCTGTCAGGCCCTTTCTGGAAGGGAGTAGATTATTAAACTCAATTACGATGGCTTTTTATAAAGTGTCCTTTAGGAAGGGACTGGGCCTGTGCTCACAGGCCACAGGCATTGTCCTGACCCCCGCAGGCTGCGCGACCCACTTCAGACACCGTCAGGCCTTGAGTGGCATTCATGCCACTAGGGAGGAGGCAGCGGGGACCCGAGCAGCCACCTTTTGCCCCAAGTCCCCAGGGCCACTCAGGTGGGACAGGGGCACTCCGGGTCAGGGAAATGCTGCTGCATTTGTACCCCAAAAAGTGTTTTTAAATTGTGGGATTCTGGATTGGATGTTGAGGGAAGGGAGACGTTACAGGAGGGGACAGCGAGTCACCTCCGCCCCGCAGCAGCTGTGTGTGTTTCTGTCCCTGTCGCTGTCTCTCTGGGCCCAGCACAGATGTTTATCCCCAGGAGACTGGCCTGTGGGGAGTGGGTGTCACTGCTTCTGTGGGTGCAACAGCGACCCACAGGGTGGCAGTCAGCTCCGGTGTCCCCCATGGGAGGGTGGGGTGTCTGGGAGACCTCGTGGCCGGGCTTAGCTATTGGTGGCCCTTTCGACCCCCTGCACTGGCCGCGCCTCCTGGGAGCTCACCTGTGTGTCCTCCCACAGGCACAGCTGGGCAAGGCCTGGCCTCTCCATTTCCCCCAAGGCTCCAGATCCTGGTGCTTTTTATTTTCTTTTTTTCAGTACCGGTTTTGGATACAGAATCTTCGCACTGAGCTACACCCCAGTCCCTTTTATTTTTTGAGACAGGGTCTCACTAAGTCCCTAAGTTGTCCAGGCTGGGCTCAAACTTGTGACCCTCCTGCCATGGCCTCCCAAAGTTCTGGGATCACAGGTGTGCATGACCATGCTCGGCGGGTCCTGGTGCTGTTGATGACCCTGTGCTGGCCCTGCTTCTTACAGGCCTGACCTGGCCTTGGGCTGCCACGCTTTCTCCCACTCCCTGTGGCCCAAGCCTGGGCCAAGGCTACCTGTGTGGCCAGCACTGCCGCTCACGACAGTGGGTAGACAGTGTGTCATGTCGCTGCTTCCTCAGCGGGGAGCAGGTCCTGCAGGGAGGGCCAGGCAGCTGGGCTGAGCCGCGAGCCTGTGCCGCTGGTCCTGGCTCTTGCAGGAGGTTACAAAACTCCTGAATTTGCCCCAGTTTAGGCGAGCAAGTATCGCACTGCCGCAGCTAATTAAGTCCCAGAATGAAAACACGTTTTACCGCTTTCCTACTGAGCCCAACAAGCCACAGGCTCCCTTCCAGCTCCAGGGTGGGGTGGGCAGGGCACCCTACAGCCGCGTGGGCAGTGTCTGATCAGGGTGTGTCCTCACACCCTCTGGGGGACAGCAGGTGGTTGAAGCTTATTGCAGGGAACCCCTGGGACTCGGGGTCCCTCCCTGGGAGCTTCCTGTGAGGGGCCCAGCTGGGAAGCTAATCGTGGGGTCTGCTAAGGTCTATCCAGACCCAGAAGACGTGGGGGACAGAGAAGGGTGATGGTTTGGGGGTCTGGTGAAGGTCAGCAAGCCACCCCAAATCCCTGTCCTTCTTCTCCCGGGTCCCCAGGAGCTGACGCCCAGGCCCTGTCCCAATGCCTGCTCTCCCCTCCAGGGACCCCATGGCCACAGCGCCCGTTGCCCCCCTCTCCGGGCTGAGCTCGGCCTTGGCTCCCGGCCTCATCAGGCCCCACAGGAGGCTGCATGGCCCACCAGCGCCTGCAAGGCTCCAGTAATGGTTTTAATTTGTTGAACTTGTGTTTTATCCCATAAATTAGTCACTGTTTTATTTAACAGAATCGAGATATCCACAAACAATAGGCAAGTTCCAACTTGAACATTTTAATAAGACCGAAAAAAGTCTGTATTTTCTTGTCTGCTGCAAACATATTTATGTAAATAGCCTGTGGGCTGCGTTCCAGGAGGAAGCAGAAGGGCTCGGCCCTCTGTACCCAGCTGGCCACGCCGTGCGGCACTCTACGGTGGGAAATGACACCGGGCCACTGTTGAGGGGCAGAGGCCGCCTCTTGTGTCCCCGGTGGTGCCCAAGCGTACCTGGTGCGGTGAGGGGACAGGTGTGTGGCAGGAACCCATCTCATGAGCCCTGCACTAGTGGGTGTGACGTTCCCCTTGGCAGGAGTGTGACAAGCCAGCAAGACGCTCCTCAGCACGGAGGATGGGGGTGGGCACCACACATCCCCTCCCCAAGGCCCTGGACAGCTCTGGCCACCTGGAGCTAGTGGGGCAGGGAGATGGGACAGGGCGGCCTGGGCCCTCTAAGTCTTGGGAGCAGAGAAGGCCCTGCCTGGCAGGAGCCCTGAGCCATGGTGCCAGCTGGGCCTGCAGCTTGGTGCTGGCCTGGAGGTGACAGGCCCAGCACTCATTCCCTCGCTTTGCCACTGCACGTTCCAGGCAGCAGCCTCGCCAGCATCCGGATTGGATCCGGGTACGCGGTGTTCCCAGCCTGGGCAGGTCCCTGCAGGAAGGAGGAAGGAGCGAGGGGCAGAGGGTGGCCCTGCCAAGCACTGGCCCTGTGTCCCCGGCTGGGATGGGACAGGAGCAGGCTGGCCTGGGGGAGGGTCCAGGGGTGGCCTGGGGTTTCACTGTCGCCTGGTCCTGCTCCGTGGTGGCTCCAGGTAGGGCTGAGGGACGAGGCCACCCTTCTGGCCAGGCAGGGCCCGCATTCCTGTTGTCTATCCCCAGCAGCGGGGGGACCTGGCCTGATGCCTGGGGATGAAACTGGTCTGTCCCCCCTTCCTACCAGGCTTGAAGCGGACCAACTCCTCCCCTCCCCACTGGCACACGAGGCCTGGCCGGGTTTGTGCCACCCCAGACAACTGGGTCGATGCCAGCCGCTTGGGGGTGATTTTAAAAATAAAAGATAACTCAATGGATTTTTTCCAGTTTTTATTGAGTGAAAATGTCAAACCTTGCATCAGTCATGCAAAAAAAATCAAATAAATAAAACACATATATTAAATTTCTAATAGCACTAAATTCAAGTGGAAAAATATTCAGTTCTTAATAACCGGGTGCCGAGGAGACCAGATTCAAGTAATCAAAGCACGCTGTTCAGTTCGGTTTCACGGTCTGCACTTTTTTGTCTCAAAACCTCTCTATATATCTCTATATATCTATATATGTATATACATATAGATATATACACACATATGTGCATACATATTATTTTATATTTATATATATACACATACATAGTTATAAAACATTAAAAAGAGCATTGGTGGATCAAGCATCGTTTTCCCCACAGAAAGAAAATAAAACAAAAATTACACATTAAAATTCAAAATGAGCTAGCAATGGCTTATAGTCCTAGTGTGCAATATGAAGTTTACAAAAGGCTAGACTTCGCACTGTCCGCATCATCTTCTTTTTTTTCTTTTTTTTTTTTTTTTCCTTGATTTTGCTACATTGAAAAACTTTTTTCCTTTACAAAACTCCTTCCACAGACGCAGGGTTCCGTGGGAGGGCGGAGCCTGGGCCAAGCTCCGCAGCAGCACGGGCACCCACAGAACTGGGGGGGGGGCTCTGGTGGGGGCGTGAGAATCAACCTACTTCCTGTTGGACTCGGTACACTGTGACTGCTCCTCCTTCCCTCCCCGCTCCTCTCCAGTTCGGATGGGCTTGGCTTTCTGGCTGTGGGTGGCCGAGAGGACATACACACCAAAAAAAAAAAGGAAAGGGGGGGAAAGGGAAGGGAGGCTGAGACAGGAGGATTGCTGCAAGTTCAAGACCAGCCTGGATTACATAGTGAGTTCAAGGCCAGCCTGAACTACATAGCAAGAACCTAAAAAAGAAAAAAAGGAAAGAAAAGGAAGGAAAGGAAAAGAAAGCCATGCCCCACTGGCAGGATCCTGGGAGACCTCCAGGCCAGGCACCTCTGGTCACAGCCCTAGACTGGCCTTGGCCTGTGACAGCCTGTGGCCCGGCCAGGTGTGCCCGTAGGTGAGCCCACATGGCACTCGGATGGCCCTGCCAGCCCCAGAAAGGGATGTTTTGAAAAGGGGACCGAATCTGGATGGGCCGTGCCAGCAGAGAAGCACCCCAAACAAAATCATAAAACAAACTGGAACAAGAAGGCCCTACAAAGCCACACATAGAACCGAGAGAAAACTCAAACGCTAAATTAACTACAAACTTGGATCAACAGTAGGAAGAGTCTGTTTTTCTTGTCTCTACAAAATTCAAGTCAGAAGCTGGACTCGCGCGGCTCCATCAGTGCTAGTGTGGAGACAGAGGGCCGCAGACCGCTAAGGCCTCAGAATCAGCGCCACCCGCGACGCCGCAGGGAAACTGCACTCGGGTCTCCAACCCCAGGGCTGGTCCGGAGGCGGCCTGCACGCTGCACCCGCCTGCTTTTTATTCTTTTTGTTCTATGTAGAATAATAACCTTTACAGGAAAAATACTGTACAACTTTCTGGTATCTTTTCCCATTCTGAATATTAAAGCCAAAAACAGTCGCATCCTTCCTGTTTGCACCACCAGGGTGGCTGAGACCCCAGACCCACCTTGTGGGGACACAGCCTCCATTTTGGGGGGGGCAGAGTCACCCCACAGACCTGACCCCAGCCCAGGGGAGGGGACAGGTGCAGCAGCCAGGCCTTGGGGCGGGCTGATTCCAGGATTCCCTCCATGTCCCTGTAGTGTCATCCACGCTGGCCACCTCCTGCCCGCCCTCCCCTGGGCAAGGGGGCGTCTTAGCTGCACTCAAGGGGGGCCCTGCCAGAGGCTGCAGGTGCTGGCTGCCCTGGCAACCAGGGTGGGGGTCCCAGGCGTCCCCAGCGCCCCTGGGTCCTGAGCAGTGGGCAATCTGGCCGGCACGGTGCGGTGGTGGCCGTGGGGTCCACGCCCCGCCGGCCGTGCCTTGTTCCACCCGGACAGGAGCACCTGCAGTTTCCCTGAAGATCCCCAACTTCAGCTGTGCAGGGTCCTTTGGCGGCCTTGTCCTCCAGCCGCTGAGCTGCGTGTCCGGTCTGGAGCACCAGGGGTCCCCGCCTCTGTCCTGAGACGGACTCGGGGTCCAGAAGCACCGGCGGGGCACGGGCACCTCCCCTCCCGGGTCCGGACGAGCGGGCGGGCGGGGGGCTCTGTACAGAGGGCAGCGTCACAGACACAGACAGCAGGGCGACCCCATGATCTAGGGTGAGGCCGCGGTGGGCGCTGGCCCTGGGGTGCCCAGGGCCACTAGTGCAGGGGCCTCGGCTGCCGCCTCGGGCAGCGACTCCTCCGAGTCGGTGCGTAGGTCCTCGTCGTCATCGTCCTCATCCTCGTCGTCATCATCCTCATCCTCGTCGTCATCCTCATCGTCGTCATCCTCAGCCTCCTCCTCCTGCATCTCCAGCTCCTCCTCATCGTCCTCCTGAGAAGACTCCCCAGCGGCCTGGACAGCGGCGCTGGCTGGGCCGGGCACGGCGGGACCCTCCTTCAGGCCCAGGGCAGCGGTTGCGGCGTTGGGCGGGCCCAGGTCACCTGTGTCACCCAGCGCCAGGCCCAGGCCAGTGGCTGCCGACTGCAGGAAGAGCAGCGATCCCCCGGGCTCGGCACCCAGCGCCAGCGCCCCATCCAGGCCCCCGGGCGAGGGTGAGGGCGAGGGTGAGGCGGCGGGCGGCTCCCCGCGCTCCTGCTTCTCGTGCTTGCGCTTGTGCGAGTCCATCTGTGACATGCCCACGACCGTGTGGCGGCAGCCAGGGTAGGTGCAGTGGAAGTGCGAGCACTTGAGCTTGTACTTACAGTCGGGCACGGCACAGTCGGTGCTGGAGCTGAACTGGCAGAAGCCCGCGGCGCTGATCACGTCCTGCTTGCCGTGGTGCTTGCGGTGCGCCGTGACCTTGGTGCTGTCGGTGCACCGGAAGCGGCAGCGCAGGCAGTGGAAGTGCGTGCTGGTGCCCGAGAACGGGCAGTCAGCGAAGTGGCAGCTGAGCGAGGCCTTGAAGCGCTTGAAGTCGTCCAGCACCAGGTTGTCCACGCGGTCGTGGTGCTGCGCATGCTTGTACATGTGCGTGCGCCCGCAGAATTTGTAGCCGCAGTTCTCCCGCGTGCAGTGGTAGTGCGTGACCTTGAGCGAGAACTGGCAGGCCGCGTCCTTGCAGTCTTCGTAGAGGTCAAAGCGCCTGAAGCCCTCCAGCATCATCCCCTCGTCCAGCATCTTGCGTGAGGAGGCCGTCTTCCGCCGCTTGCCAAAGGGTGACATGTCCTCGATGATCCAGAAGCGCTTTTTGGCCCCTGAGGCAGTGGGCATGGAGATGGTGTTCCCTGGGGAGGGTCGTGGGAGGTCAGCACAGAAGGGATGCCCTTGACACCATGCCCAGGACCATACCATGCAGGCCGGATCCCATGTGGTGGCCAAGGGAGTCCCAGGCTGTCCCTGTCCTCTAGGTCCTAGGCCTCCCAGGGCCCCTGACCAGGTCTGCGGGGAGGCCATGCTGCTTCCTGGCCGGTATGGCTGGGGGACGAGGACAGTCCTGGTGCTAATGCAAGCTGAAGGGGGAATCTAGGTCGGCAGTGTAATTACCCATGTTGGACTGGGGCCAGGATGCCGTCGCACACCCGCCTCTAATAGGGACAAGCTGGCCCGCTCCCCAGCTGCCCTCCTATCTGCACAGAGGACCTGCCTGCTTGCCATGGGGCTGCCAGTCCCCCAGGCCAGTGGGCTGCACCTCTGTGACTCTCCTTGGTACCGGAAGGTTTTCTGTTTGTTTCTGGTACAGGGGGTTGAACCCAGTGCCTTTGCACTGAGCTAAATTCCCAGCCCTTTTATTCTTTTAACTTTTATTTTCATTAGTATGCATTTGCAGTATGTAACAATTACATTTATCACTTTTTTAAGTTTTTATTCTGAGACAGGATCTCACCAAGTCACTAAGGAGTCCAGGCTGGGCCTGAACTTAAGATTCTCCTGCCTCAGCCTCCCAGAGTGCTGGAATTACAGGCTTGTGCCATCACACTTGCTATATCAGAAGGTTCCTCGAGGTCCTCCTGTTGACATTTTCTGCCCTGAGCTGGCCTGAGGAGCCAGGACTCAGGAGCTAATCACCAAGAAGGTGCTCCTGCCCTCCCTGCCCAGAGCCTCCTCCCTAGCCCAGGACTACAGCAGGGGCTCAGCGGGGAGAGCACCCATCAGTGCCCACCCCAGCCCCAGGCTGCTTCCAAGGCACAGAGGCCCTGTGGCCAAGGACTCCGTTACCCCCTTTCTGGGAGACACCTGCAGCTATAGCCTTCTGCTGGCTGTTGGGAAGAGGTAGGCTGGCTCTGGCTCTGCCCAGAAACTCCAGAGACCCCAGGCCCAGCCTCACCCAGGGTGGGGACTGGCACGGCCCTCCCTGGCCTGCCTAGAACACCCGGACATCATTCTGCCTGTCTGTGGGACAGGCCCAGTCACCTGTCCTTGGCAGATGGAGAGAAACCAAGGACAGGGACAGGCTGGGGGCGCGGGAGGGCTCAGGCCAGAAACCCACGGGGGACTGACAGGGGCTACTGTGTTCTTAGGCCACAGGGCGCTGTCGATCACACCAGCAATGGAGCTTTCACTGCCGTCCCCCTGGCGCCTGCACAGTGTGTGCCCGGGCAGACATGAGGTGGAAGGGAGTGGACAGAGAGGCAGACTGGGTGACATCTCCACCCAAGGGCCAGGAGCAGGCCAGTGACCCCACAGGGCCTGGGCTCAGGATCCCTCAAACCCGGGCAGGTCCCAGATGAACCCTGACAGCAGCAGGGACAGGCTCTGTCCTGCCCAGGGCCAAGGAGAGTGGCACCCACAGGCCACCAAGCTGGAGTCCGGCATGGCCACTCGGGGCCCTGACTGTTGCCGAGAAGCAGCAAATCCTGCGGGAATGAGTGGGAGGCACGTGGAGCTGTTCCTGGGACAGGGGCCGAGCTTTTGGGCCTCAGGGGTGCTTGGCTGTCAAGGGTGCAGGGTAGCCCTGTCCTTGGCTCAGCTGGCCACAGAGAGAGGCCAGGACCTAGGCTATGACCCGGAGGATCGGGTGGGGGGACAGACACTGTGAGAAGGTGTGTGCGAGTTACCTGCAGCATCCTGAACTAGGGGGACGTCACTTTTTACTGGAGTTGGAGTGGCAGTGACGGGCGGGAAGCTGGGCGGGCTGCTGATGGGGTGGGCCAAGCCCCGGCTGGCTGCGAGGCTGACACCGAGCAGAGAGTATGAGAGACAGGACGGAGAGAAGAGGCATGGGAGGGGGGGGAGGGGCGGCCGCAGCACAGCCGGTGGGAAGGACGGAGCCAGGGGGGGCTGCGGAGCCCCGCGGGCAGCCTCGTCACCAGCGGCAGCAGGAGGAGGAAGAGGAGGAGGAGGAGGAGCCGGGCAGCCTGGAGAGGTGGAGAAAAGCAGAAAACAAAACAAAACAAAAAGACCAAAACAAAGAAAAAACAAAAAGAACCAAAATGAGAAACCCAATGGCAGAAGCAAGTATGATATGATAATATGTGGACAGATGAGCAGAGAGAGGTGCGACACAGAGGGGAGAGAGGCACCAGCCAGCCCAGTGTGCCAGGCGGGCCTACAGAGGGCTGGGCTGGGGTGGAGGGGCTGGGCCCGCTGGAGGAGGCTGGGGTTCCTCTCCTGAGGCTGCAGTGGGGGGCGGGGGGCGGAGAGCAGAGGGTGGAGGGAGGGCAGGGTGGCAGGAGGCAGCTAAGCGGCACGGCGCACAGAGCAGCTGGCCTGCTGCACACTGCACTGGCCTGGCCTCCATCCCAGGTGCACGCAGCAGAGCGGGCCTGGGGGCAGGGCCTGGCCCGCGCTCACCTGCCGCAGTGCTCTCGTTGCCCACCGGGGTGCTGGAGCAGCTCCGATCCATGGTGGACGACTCGGAGGAGGCGGCACCCGGGCTGCAGCCGGTGTAGTCCATGCCCTCATCTGTCTCGACGTCCATCAGGCTTGGGGGGCCCTGAAAGGAAGCAGGGTTCCCTAAGGAAGTTTGCCACAGGGTTCTGGCTGTCACCTGGGCAGCATGGCCCTTGGCCCGGAAGCAAGGGTGGCACGGGCCACGTACCTTGGGAGGCTCTGGGCTCTCACCTGGGACGGGGGCACGCGGTCGAAGTTCTTCCCCAGCATCCTCCGCATGTGCTTCCGGGCGTGGGAGGTCATCTGGTGCTTGAGGAGGAAGGAGAACTGGCAGCCCTCCCGGATGCAGTGGAAGTGGCTGTTCACCTGGTTGTACTTGCAGCCTGCGGACACGGCCCCCCGGTGTGAGCCACCCGGCCGGGCGGTGCTCATGCCCTGGTGTGGGTCAGCTCTGTTGTGGGCACAGGGCAAGCGAGGCCAGCAAGGCAGGTGCGTCTCTACGAGGAAGGCTCACATCTGCTTTCTCCCAGGAGGCCCAAGGCTGCCCACCCCAGGCTTCCCCGGGCCTGGCACAGAAGAATGCGGCAAGCGGCCCCTTCCCTGCCTCATACCCTACGAGGCCCAAGCTCCAGGGCAGGAGACCTTCATGGACCTGTCCACAAGGTCAGCCGTCTCCCAGCAAGCCACCTGTCCCCACACGTCCTCTGGGGACCTGGGGTGGCATCTGTGCCCCCGACATTGGCTGCCACAGCTGGCCTCCACCCTGCCCCACCCACCTCTGCTGTGTTCTGGCCTGAGAACAAATAGAGCAGGCGGGACTGAAACAGCATCAACTAAGGGCAGGTGAAGGCCTGCCCGTTGCCATGGCGCCGAGCTGGCCAGGTGTCTCATATCATCCCCCAGCTTTGTTTGGCCCCAGCTACCACCAAAAACACCCAAAGTTGAGTAAATAATGGCACCTACAAAATACCCTGACATCTGTAAACTGAGACCCAGAAGGGCATAGGCCACCGAGTGTTGACACCTGTTGCCATGGTTACAGGCCCTCTCCAAGCTATGGATCCTTTCTGAATGAATACTTGAAGGAAAGGTTTGTTTCCTTTCTTTTCTGGCAGTTGACTTGGACTGTCTCACCCCTCACCTCTGGAGGGGCCAGCTCCCCCGAGACCCTGCTGCCATGACCACAGGCCCGGCCCACAGCCTGGGGCCTCTGCCTATCTGCCTCACCTGCTCTCCAGCTTCTAGTCTGTTCTTGGGATATTCCTGGCCCACATCTGCAGGCGCATAACTGTGGCTCCGTCCTGAGGCAGGAGGGTGGGCTGTGCCCTCTGCCTGCTGACCCTCGAGCCCTCTCCCCAGGGCACCCAGCGGCTCAGGCCAGCGAGTTCAGCAGCAGTAGGGTGGACCCTGAGGCATCTGCTGCCAAGCTCATGGCTATGTGCGGCCTCTTCCTCATAGACCTGTGGCTACCTCCTTCCTGTGTCTCCTACCCACCACAGGTACTCTAGCCGAGCCCACAAGGTACTTGGCTGTCCTCACCAGGTTCCTGGCACCAAGCCCAAGGCCAGCACACATGAGACAAACAATCTGAGCTGCCACCTGCATTGTCATCACCCTCCCCAAACAGCAGTAGCACACAGCTACTGATTGTTCCTCAATCAGCAACTGTTGAATGAGTGAATGAATGAATGAACTGGCTCATTAAAGCCATGGAAAGGAACCCTGGACAAGGAATGTCTAGAACCCTCAAGACTTACCCGCATGCCCTCTTGGAAAGAAAAGGAAAAAGAACTAAGCTGAGCCCCTGGGTGCCAGCAGTGAGGCCCCAGGACATTTGTCTTGGCTAGAGAGGCATTCTCAGAGCCACCCTGGTTCTTTCTCCTGAGGTATTTGGGTTTAAACACTTTGCGAGTCTATGGCCTCTGTGACATCTTTAACAAAACATGGTGCCAGAGAGAGGAAGACACAGGTGCCAGGAGAAGTGCCCCTCATCACAAGGGCCCCAGGAGTCAAAGCTGCAGTCCTGCCATCTGCGAGAAGTCCCCGCCCCAGCCCAGGCCGTAAGTACCTAGCCTGCCACACTCCTCGCGCTTGGTGAAGTATTTGAATCCATTGGCTGCCCGCCGCTCAGCTTTCTCATGCTTCTTTATGTGCCACGGCAGCTTGGTGGTGATGTTGGTCACAAAGTAGCAGCCAGTCCGGAGGCAGTGGTAGTGCCCGCGCATCCGGAACTCACAGTGCTGCGGGGAAACACAGGAGGCTCAGGACAGGCGGTGACTTCCTGAGCTTCTGCTATCCCAGGCCTCTGGGCTGTGCAGGCCTTTGTACTGTGCTCTTCCACATTCAGAATCAGAAAACCCAATTGTGTAAAGACATTTCACATGTTAAAAAGCAGTACGTCCCCTTTGTCATTTCACTAAAACATCCTGCTTAGTAACCTTATAATCCCTTACTAACGTCACACTCAGAGCAGACATCACTAACCTACTTTTGCACTCTTCCCAGTATGACAACCTAGGCAGACATCACTAATCAATCCACCCTAGCACTGTTCCCTATATGGCCAGACCTAGACAGACATCACTAATCCACACTAGCACTCTATGTGCCCAGACCTAGGCAGACATCACTAATCCGTGCCAGCAGTCTTCCCTGCATGCCTAGACCTAGGCAGACAGCAATATATCCTGGCAGTCATTTCTGCACTCAGACTTTAACTCCTCAGCCCCTACTAGTCCTGGAGGTAGGCCTTTTAAATCTGTCCTTCCTGTCTGGGCATGGACAATTCTATCCCTTTATCTATCCATGAGCCTATTCTAAAATTCTAGGCCTCTGCGGAAAGGGCCATAGCTAACGCTAGGACAGGCAGGAAGGATGTCATGTGCCCAGTGCTGCATAGCATTTAGCCAACACTGGGGGTTTGGACTGAAATGACCGACCTCAACTACTTAGCACCAATCTGGTCCTCTGCCCACAGTCCACCAGGGACCCACGGGCAGACAGTGTCCTTTCTAGAGTCTGGTGGAAGCCAATTTAAGAAGGGTGTGAAAAGCAGAGTCTCTGCCAGGAGGAGCCTGTGCTGGGCCTGCGCCTCCCCTGCCCCGCCACCCTCTGCCTGCCACACTGACCTGGTTCGGACAGAGGCACTGCAGGGAATAGTAAGCGAACTGGTCTCGCACGTTCACCAGGCTGTTGTTGGGGTTGATGTGGTCCAGGCAGTGGGACTCAGCCTTGCCAGAGGTCTTGCAGACGTACTTGCAGTTCCCGAAGAGACAGTGGAAGTGGAACTTGTTGGCGTACTTGCAGTCCGTGGCGAGGCAAGGATCGCTGGAAGGAAACCATAGCCCAGAAAGTCACTGACATTTCCAAGCCCTCCCCGCTGCTGTCCTGACTTTGCCTGGGTTGGAGTTCACTCTCCAGTCACCAGTGGTGCAATCAAGAGGAATGGCCCTGGGGTAGGTCTCCTGCTCAACAGGCCAATTCAGCTGGAGACTACAGATCCCAGCATGCATCCCTGCCTCCTTTTAGGCACTCAGCCTGGTGCACAGGGATTGCGAAGCGCAGGATGCCCAGAGCATTGCATGCTGGGACATGTAGTTTCCACGGCCACACCTCGAGATCATAGATAAGGGTGGCTGCAATAACTTCTTGGATATGAAAATAAGGGATGGTGCTGCCAGCCCTGGCAGGATGCCAGCAAGGGCCTGGCTGGCATGGCATGGCACTGCCTTGGATGTGGCTGGCTGACAGATTGCAGATGGATGGGCAGCCCTACCAGGAAGCACTGCTGCTGTGGGACCTCAGCAAGTAGGAACATGTGCTGGTGTCAAGTCCCGCTGAGGCTCACAGCTGCTGGGGCTCCCTGGGTCATCTGAGGCCTGTGGCACCCACCTACTCAAAGCGCCTAGGAGCCAGGGTGGGGGGCTGGTGGCAGGCGCGTGGGGAAGCGCTGGGCCCGCTCAAGAGGGCCGCAGGGCCAGTGAGCTGCAGAGGGCTACGGGAGGGTGCGGGGCTCCAGCCTTCTGCGCGGGTTGTCAGTGCTGCAGTCCCAGAAGAGCAGACCCATGCGGGGAGCTCTGCCCCGTGCAGAAAGCTAAGAGCACGGCCACTTCAGGGAGGGGAAGCAAGAGGGACAGAGAGGCACTCTGGTCCCCTTCCACGCCATGGGCCCAGTCCCAGGTGCTCAGAGAGGGAGGACAGCTGCCACTCAGGCGGTATAAATAATCCAATTTATTACTTTTATTGAGAACAGGAGGTCGCATACATTACGATACAAAGTCACCGTTCTCGCCGCAAGGAGCCACCACCATTCAGTGAGGAAGGTCCCTTCCAGGCCCCTGTGCGGGTGGGTGCCAGCCTGGAGGGGCCTAACCCCCTTGCCCCCGCCCATAGTTTCCATGCCCTGCAGACTCAGCCTGGGTGTGAGCCCCAGAGGAGCCCAGCAAGGGCACCTGGAAGGAGATAGAGCCCCCATGCTGGGCCAAAAAGCCACTCCCTGCCCACCCCGGCTGGGCCTTGTGGCAACTCCGTGGCCCCGGCCCTGCCGGAGCAGTGGCCACTACCACCATCGTCCCCACCTGCCGGCCACTTGGGAACAGGCAGTGAGGTGCAGGCAGCAGCATCTTTGGCTAGAAGGACGTGGCCTGGTGACCATGTCCCAGAGGCTGGACACAGCCAGTGCTGACTGCAGGGTGAAGAGCAGGGCCTCCTCACTGCCCTTGCTACACCCACTCCCAAGACACACAGGGACGGGGCGCCCCGCTCATCGAAGGACTCACTTCTCCTGGAACTGGAGGAATCCGGGTTTGACCTGGGGCTTGGCATTCTCTAGAGAAGTCGTCGCCAAGGGTGAAGCGGGCAGGTGAGGCACTGACGCGGGCATCTGAGGCATCTGGGGTATGGTGGAAGCCAGCTGCTTCCAGGCGAGCAGGGTGGGGGTGGAGGGCACCGAGGCTGAGTTGGGAGTGGGCACCTCCAAAGAAGACCCCGGGACTGTGATGCCAGGGGGTGCTGGAGGGGACGAGGGTGCCAGCGGAGGCTTGGTCTCAGCAGCAGAGGCTGGGAAGGAAGCCTCTGCGTTTCCTTTCACTGCTCCTCCCTCTGTCCGGAAGTGGAAGCTGGAGAGGCAAAGAGGGCGTCTCAGGTGGGGAGTCGAGAGGACCCACTGGCAGGTCAGCCCTTCCCTGGCAGCACACACCTCAGGAGGAGCACTGCATGTGACCCCATCACAAGCCCAGGGGTCCAGCGTCCCTACCTGTCCCCAGCACAAGCTCGGGATGTCTCCCATAATCCCGCCAGGACAGGATTTGAGGACAAATGGCTGTGTCCTCCGGTTCTGCACCTGGGCTCCCCACTTGGCCCTAACTCTAACTTCCTTCTTGTCACCTGCTTGTGTCCTGAGCTTCTATGTTCCTGTGTGTGCACGTGCATGCATGCGTGTGTGCATAGGCATGCATGTGTGCATGCATGTGTGTGTGTACCCAGACCTTGCCTCATGACGCCCCTTCTTCCAGCACCTGCCCTGGGGTTCACAGGTGGGACCCTGCAGGCTCTCGTGCAGACCAGCAGCTGGGGACACCTGTGGTGAGGAGCCTGACCTGGGCCTGGGGAGCAACCTGTTGCACACGTTTTCAGGGTCTGAAAACCAGCCCTTGGACTCGCCGCTTTCTAATGCCACAGGATTTACACGTTCACCTCAGTATTTAGGTCAAAGGGAACCTAAAGATGCCATGTGAGGCTGGAAGGGCCTTGGCCTGCCCTGGGTCTGAGCTGAGCCTCTCTGGTTGGGCTCTGACACCTTCTGGCCACTCTGCAAGGGCATTTGTGACCAGGCTGCGGGCCCCACCCAGTCCCGGCACCACAATAGCCAGTGCTCAGGGCCTCGAGGTGGGGTCTGGGCAGGGGCTGGGCGTGTGGCAGGAGGAAGGGAAGCCGGCCCTTCTTTGGGCAGCTCAGCTTCTGGAGTCTGGTGGAAACGCATTCAGTCCTGCTTGGAGGGGCCGCTGAAGCCTCATATGGCCCAGAGACAGGGATGAATGGGGCTTTATTTAAGAGGGCCCTGGGACCCCGGGGACCCCCACTCACTTTGCATGCTTGATGGCCCCGTCCAGGGTGCTGAAGAGTGCGCCGCACTCCTCCACCACACAATGGAAGTGGGCCTTGTGGAGGAAATCACACTGCGAGTCACAGAAGTCCTTGGTACCAAACCTGGCGGGAGCACCCAGCTGGTTAGAGGAGGGTCGCAGAGGTGGGGCTGGCATGGCCACAAGGGGCCGTGCCCTCCCTGCCATGCTCTGCAGGCCCTCACCTGCGAAGGTACACCTTCCAGGGCTCCGACAGCTTCTCCTGAACAAGCGCCTTCACAGCCTTGCCCAGGAAGGGTGAGGGCTCTGCGGCGGGGCTCCCCTCTGCTTCCGCCTTGATGTTCAGCAGGCCGCTGAGACCAGGGGTGCCCTGAGACATCTGCGAGGACAGAGGCTGAGCTTGGGGCAGGGGAACCCCTGGACAGACCTGCCCACACATGGCTTTGGCTAGAGAAGAGCCCGTCTGCAGGGCTGCAGCCTGGCCGCGGGAGAGGCAGGACCCGGGCTTTCCGAGCAACCCCGTGCCACAGGAGCCATCATTCAAGCCGAGGCCGCTGCTCCGGGTGCACACAGCAGCCCGTCTCCCCCAGACTTTGCGGCTCCCTGGTTATTTTCCTGCCAGAAGATTTTCAAAAGAAGTGCAGGAGGAGGAGGGGTGGGGGGAACCCCTACGAATTCCTTGAGAACAAGAGAAGGCACACAAAAGAGGAGCAGGGAGGGAGGGAAGGAGGGAGAGGCTCCTGGGGGAGAGCGAGGCAGGCTGCGCAGCTCCTGGGGCAGAAGGGGGAGAGGCGCCCGTGGGAGGAGAGAGGGTGCAGGAGGCAGCATCCTGAGGGCAGCCAAGGAGACCAGGAGGGCAAGCGGGGAGGGAAGGCAGATGGTAGTGCCCGGGCTGCAGGGGCTTGTGCCCACGTGCCCGGCCAGGACCCACCCGCGAGGCCCAGCCCGGCCCACTCCCTCTTCAACCCAGTCACTTGTGTACAGTAACCAAATTAATCTTGCCGCAGTCAAATTTATCATGTGAAGGGGAAAAAATATATTTGAGATGATGTATAATTTACAAAGACCCTGCATTATTTAAAATAAATATTCCAGAGCGACCTCTCCGGGAGGCGTCCGAGACCATTACTCAACCCGAAAAGTGGAAATTGATGCTTTGCTCCCACTTTAGTCTCCCCCTCCCCCGCCCCTTTTTAAACAAACAAAAAATAGATATAAAATAAATAAATAACATTAATAACTAAGGGCGAGAGAAGTTAGAGGGCTCCGGAAAAGCTTTTGGAGCCCTCCATCTGAAGGGAAAAAAAAAGGTGTCAGAGGCTGGAATATATTTCTTCAGCCAGTTCATTAAATTAATTTGTAAGCAGTGGCTCTGAAATTATATTCGATGAAAAATGGCCTCAAAATTTAAATGGTACAAACTCATCTTATTAGAAGGAAAACATTAAAAAACAAACACATCCCCCACCCCCAGCACAGCTTTAATTTCTCTGGGTGGGGGAACAGGAGGCGTGTGATGGATGGTTCTTACCTTATTCATAAGCGAGGATAAAAGAGATGAATTTGCCGGGACTGCGTGGCCATTTGATTCATTACTGGAACACACAAACCAAGGAGCTTCAGCTCAGATGTCGGGGTACTGAGTCCAGCGGCCCACCCTTCCCGGCCAGACTGGGGCTCCAACGCTGCCTGCTGCCGCTGCCTGAAGGGAGGCTGAGCCCGGCCCGACCCAGCCCCTGGGTCCAGCTCTGGGGGTGCTGTCATGGGGCCTCCCCCTGGGGCCCTGGCCGGCCTTGCCTCACCTGGGCTCCTTCACAGTCAGGTCGAGACTGCGGTCCTGGGCAGCCTCGTGTGGGCCTGGGGCACCAGCGCTCTCACCACCGCAGGACTCCTGCTTCACCTGGGCTGGGGGGAACCTGGAGGGGGTGGCCTGCTGCCCGCTTCCTGCAGGGAGGGAGGGAGAGGAAGATGGGCTCAGAGGGGCTGAGGCTTCACAAACACCAGTTCACTCAGGGAGGGATGTGGCCAGGTGGGCCAGGGGGCCCCCAGGGAGGCCTAGCTGCTGGTCAGCAATTCTCCCCACTGACGTGATCACTTGCGATGCTTACCCCTGTGTGGCAATTCTTCAAGTGATAATTATTGCAAAATTATGTCAAAGTTGTCCTGGCTCAGGGCCTCCTGGAGAAGAAGGGCACGAGGCTGGGGAGGGGGCGGGGCCCTTCATTTTCTCCACCAACTGTCACAGTCGATTTGTGGGGCTGCCGCTTAAGTTTTTATTAAAGACTCTGTTAATGCTGAAGGAAAGTGGCAGATCTGGACTGGGAGCGGCCCCTCCTTGGTCCCTGGCCCACTGTTGCTGGGGCGACGGCCCTACCTGCACTGAGCATGCCCAGGGAGGGCATCTGCTGTGTCAGGGCTATGGGGGCTGACGGCCAATCAGGGCAGTTCAAACTGTGTGACCTCAACAGTCAAGCTGTCCAGGGCAGGGATTCGAGGCCCACCCCAGCGGCCAGGCTGCGTCCAAGGGGGAGCGGGGTGGGAAGAGGCTGCAAGAGGCCGAGCAGAGCAGGGGCAAAAGAAGTTGCTGACAGGAGCGCGTCCACGAGCCTTGCTCCACAATCCCCAAGTGACTGAAATATTAATTTGCCCCAAGGCGCTACAGCTGACAGAGAGCTGCTTCACAGACAGCAAGTGGCATTTTATTAAAAATAGAGGAAATGGAACCCCCTCCTCTTCCTTTGACCTTTCTTTTTGGAGAAGGAGATTTGTCTAAGGAAAAGAAGTTCTTGACAGTCTGGCCACAGAGCCCAGCGTGGCTCTGGAGTAGGTCCTGCCCCTCCTGCAGGCCCTCAGGGTGGGCCATGGCCAGGGCGGGACCCTTCCCACTCCTGGAGTGGACGCTGGATCCTCCAAATTGCCACCTGGGAGGACACGAGCAGCCCTCTGGAGTCCACACTCCAGCAGGTCCTGAAGTCATTTGTCCCTTGTCCCCAGGAAAGCAGGCCCAGCATAGTCACCCTGGAGATGCGGGGAGCCTCTGTCCTGGCTGCTTCCAGGACAGTCACAAAGGGGAGTGAGCATCGAGCCAGCACCCAGAGTGCTGGGGCCTCAGTGTTGACTTCACTGCTTGTAGCTGTGTGTCTGGGGACAGAGCGTCCTCACTGCTCCAGCAGCTCAACAGGGCAGGGCTTCTGTTTGTCCTCTCGCCTATGTATCCCCAGCACCAGCTCAGTGTTGGCCCTCAGGAAGCACCTAGCAAGTGGCCCTTGGCAATCACCAGTGGTTGTTGAATGAATGAAATGAGCCACATCCCAGACTGAACTCTTCACAAAGATCAACTAATACTTATTAGCTAGATGGGGAAGCCAAGGGAGAGAGGACTGAGGGAAACAGAAAAGCAGAACCAAACACACACACACACAAAAAAACAAACAAAAAGCAGGGGGAAAAGTAGGAAAAAAGTTGAGAGTGAGCGAGCGAGCGAGAACACTAGGAGAGCTGCCCCACAGTAAGCCAGTGCGAGCCCAGGGGGTGCGACTTCAGCGCCCAGCCTAGCACAGCAGCACGGCCAGTATGGCTACTGGGAGGTCAGGGAATCACCGCCACCACCCCTTCTTCATCACACTAGCCAGTTCGAAACAGCCACAGCTGGTGGCTGCCAATACTGACAGTGCAGAGCAGAAAGTTCTTAGGCCTAGAAAGTTCTATCAGGGAAGAGCCTTGCGGGGCTCTGCCTGGAAGGGCTGCCCGGGTGGGATGAGCAGCCACCCTGCCACTGGGCTAGACTCATCCCACTCCGAGTCAGCTGGAGGAGACGGGGGCAGAGAGAGGACAGCTCTTCTTGGGGACCCATCAGTGATATGAGGAGTCACCGGCAGCCCTGGAGGTGGGGACTCTCACCCTGCTTCAGCAGAAACAGAAGCAAGAGCATCTTGTGGGATTTTGGCCAGAGTGAGGCACTCCAAAGAGGAAATAAAAAGGATGGAGGCAGAGACCAGGCAAAGAAGGAGAGCTGGGTGGTGGGAGACTGGGGTGCAGACACCTGACAGACAGCTGTTCCCACACTGGCCCACTCTGCAGCATGAGTCCAGGCAGCTACTGGGGTCTACAGGGTGCCTGCTTCCTGGGCAGCGCCCAGCCTGCTCACCTGGGTCAAAGGTGGCAGAGGGCTTGAGGGCGGCCGCAGCCAGTCTGGCCATCATGGGCGAGATGAGGCCTTTGCTCGCAGAGATCCTCTCCATGATGGAGGCAGGGGCCACTGGGACAGAGGTGGCTGCTGCTGGGGCCGAGTCTCCACCTCCTGAGGCCACCAGAGCAGGCGTGTCAGGGGCTGCTGAGGCTGCTGCCCCAGATGAAATGGCACCCAGGAGGCCAGGGGTGCCCACAGGCAGGGAAGCGCTCCCCCTGCCAGGAAGGAGGGGGAAATAGGGCGCAGTGGTGGGCAGGCCAGAGTTGGAGAGGGCCAGTGCCAGCGGGATGGAGCCGGGCAGGCCCTGGGGCAGAAGCCCCGAGACCTTGCTGTTGGGAGGCTTGGTGGTGCTGGGCACAGCCTCGGTGGTGGTGGTGGTGGCGGCGGCGGCGGCCAGGGACGCAGAGGACTGCTGGCTGGTGGGGGAGGCGCTCAGGCTGGAGTTCTTGCTGCTCAGGGCAGAGAAGTCAACCAGGTCATCATTGCTTGACTCCTCGTGCTCCGTGTCCTTGGCACCCAGCAGCGAGGGCGGCAGCCCCAGCACGCCTGAGGAGCGGATGTGACGGCGCTCGTGCTTGCGCTTGTGGGAGGTCATCTGGCTGGTGGAGGTGAAGGTGAAGCCGCAGCCGGCACGGATGCAGTGGAAGTGGTTGGTGGCCTTGCTGTACACGCAGCCCTCATACTTGCACTCCTCATACTTGTAGAACTTCTTGAAGCCGTCCTTGGCATAGGCATCGTCCTTGATGTGGTAGCTCTTGTGCTTCTCGATGTCACACTTGTTCTTGAAGGTGAAGGTGCAGCCAGGGCGCCTGGATGGGACATTGGAAGCCTGTCACGGGACCTCATCCCCTGTGCCCTGGGAGGGACGGTCTGCTGGACGGAAGACTACAGCCGGACAGTGAGCCAGGGCACCCGAGGAGCCTGACTCCTGACGCCCCGCCCTGCAGGCCCAGCTCCCGCCTCCGCCCTCCTCCAGCGGGAGCCCGCGCCGCTCACTCACCTGCAGTGGAAGTGCGTCGTCTTCTGTCCATAAAACTGGCAGTCAGCCGTGCCGCAGTCCTCGGTGGCTCGGAAGCGCTGGAAGCCATCGTTGATGAGCTGCGTGTTCTTCTTGTGGAAGTTCTCGTGCGTCATCACGTCGGACGTGCTTGTGTACACCTTGTTACAGCCCACCTGTGACAGGCCAGACGGTGGTCAGGGGACCTAAGCCTCAGTACCGCTGGGTGAAGCCAGAGCTCCGGGAGTGGCTGGAGCCACAGGGTCTCTACTCAGGGCTCTGCCACCTCTAACCCTCCATCGCCTCCAGTCCCCTGAGGCCCTGGAGCAGAACACCTCTGACAACACCAGGGCCACCCAGGGAGGGACCAAGGCCTGCCCAAACAGGGCTGAGCTCTTCTCAGACCCCATACTCTTTGGACCCAGGCGAGGGAGCCCCACTTGGCAGGGGTTGAGCTTTCCATCTCGGTCTGTAGCCCTCCTGCTAAAGCCCTTGTGGGGTGGGCAGGGGCTGAACCCTGGAGATCACCTTTAGCTCAGGGACTTGCTCAGTGGATGGTTCTTGGGCACAGGGCCCTCCCACCCACGGCAGCTGGGCCAGGCAAGCAACGTTGCCATATTGAGTAAAAAGCAGTGGCTTCTAGCACCCTTGACGGCTGGGCTGTGCCAGTGTCTGCACCATCTCAGGCCCAAAGGGCGGCCCCCCTCTCCTCGCGCCCAGGTTGCTCCACAGAGGCCATAACAACCCCTGACAAATATGAGGGAGGCGCGGAGGCTGCTATTTGCAACCCAAAGTTGCTCCTCCTGGGTCTGACACCTTGAAAAAGCCCAGACTCTACATGGCATTAAAACAAAGAATTAAACAAAAACCTCCTCAGGAATCATTTGCAATGTTGCTCTTGGTGTTAAAGCCTGAAAAATGTTGGTCTGTATAAACAGCTCACTGAATTTCCCCCACACCAAGTATGGCCACGGGGAAGGTCCCGCCCCGGCCACCAGACACTGCCCATGCCTGAGCCCCTGGACTTGCAGCTCTCCAAGCACCTCTACCCCAGGCCAGAAGAAAGGGAACTTCTGGTCTACCAGGGTCCTGCCCGGGAGTGAGGGGTTGTGGAGAAGGCATGTGCTAGACTGGGCTGAGAGGTTCTGGGGCTGCCTGGGCCCACAGGCTTGGTGGCGGGAGTGGGGCAGTGGCACCTGCATGCAGTGGTAGTGGGTGCTCTTTCCGTTGAGGTGGCAGCCGTGGTAGTAGACACTGCAGTCGTCCAGTGGGCTGAAGCGCATGAAGCCGTGCTGCAGGGAGTTGTCGCGCTTCTTGTGCATGTTGTAGTGCCGGATCACATCCTGCTTACTCGTGAACCTCTGCCAGGAGAGAGCGCCCAGTTGGCAGGAGCCTGGGCCCCCAACCCGCGTGCCAAGAGTGCCTGGACCAGGGGTTGGCACCGGCACCCTCAGGTCACCCTATAAATAACCCTGCTCAGAGCTGAGGCAGCCCAGACTGCCCAGCTAGTTCCGGGCATGCTGACCCTTGGCTGGAAGAGTTCCAAAAGCTGGGGAACCAAGACCCTTCCTTGACCTCTCCCCAGGCTCCCAACAGCCACGCTCAGAGCACTGATGAGCCGGGCAAGCCCTGATGGTCAGGACTCCGATGGGCAACCGCATGTCCTGCCCGGGGCACCTGTGGGTGATGCCGGACCAAGCTCCCTGTGAGACGGAGGGAATAGCGTGTGCAGACTGCCCAGTGCCACCTCTTCACTAGCTCTGCACTTACCAACATCAGCTATGAACACTTTCTATCTGAACCTCAAGTTTCCACCATGAAAACGGGGAAATAACAACCTTAGAAGGCTCTAGAGAGTTGGTCAGCTAACGTCCACAGACTGCCTGGAACAGGCCTTAGTCTATGCTAGACTGCAGGGCAAGGGACCTAGAATGATTATCCCCAGGACCCTGACCACCACAGACCTAATCAGCAGCTTTCTCAGCAGGAACCGGAAACGTGGACAGGCTGGGGGTTGGAAGCTGCAATCTGCCTGGGCAGCCTAAGCCCCAACGGCCTGCACAGGACTCAGCACCCCCACCCCACATCCAGCAAGAGCCCCCATGCTGCGCTGGCAGGGGGGTGGGCGGGCTGCAGCCCTTACCTGGTAGTTGCACTCTGGGTCCAGGCAGTGGTAGTGTTCGCGGTACTGGTAGGCGCAGTGGATATGGCCGCAGTGCTGACTGCCCGAGAACCTGAAGAGACACAGGTAGGTCAGGCCCCTTGCTAGGTGACAGCCCTGGGGATGGCTCTTCCCAGGCCCCAGGTCCCAAAGCTGTGCTGCTGGGCTTCAGGGGGTCTAGGTGGGGATGTGAGGGGACAGGTAACATGGCAGAGCCCTGGGAATGCCAGGGCCAGTGACGGCTTTTCAGGACTCCAGCATCTGCCTGGGAGTAAGTGCCAGGTGAGGCAAAGGTCTGGTGCCCAAGCGGGGAAGAAGCAGCTGGGGAGGAGACCCGTGGCCCTGTGGCAGTCCAACGGCCTTTTCTACAGGCCGTGGCCTGATCAACCCCTGACCTCCCCAGCTCTGCCCAGGGAAGAGACCAAGGTTGGGCTAGCCCAGGGCTCTGTTACTGAGAGGTGCTAAAGGGCTCTCTCTGTTCTGGGCTTTTCCTGACACTTGAAACAGTCCAGAGTTATGAATTTTTAAAGCGCAGCATCTGTTTGGCTTCCTGCGGTAGGGAGCTCGCTCTCCAGCCAAGTGCGTAGCCAGAAGCCCCACACTGCCTGACCACTGCAGCCTCCCAAAACGGGGTCCCTCTCAGGCCCAATGCTGCTGGGGCTGGTTCTCCCCGCCAGCCTCTGTGTCAGTCGGCCCCAGCGAGAGGAAACCATGTGTGCTGTGGAGAAGGTGCTTCTGGCTTCCTCCGCAGATGACGCGATTGCAGGAGATGGGAGAGAAGCCCCACTGTAAGGGGGAAAACCACTTGCAAATAAACATTTAAGCTGAAGCTGCCAAAAGGGCCATCTGCTGAGGCACTAATAATAATGACAGCAATAATAATAAAGAGAAGAGGGAAGAGAGCAAAGTGGAGAAACGGAGGGACAAGGGAGGTAGAAAGACAGAGAGGGACTGAAGAAAGGCAGATGCCACTGGGCATGGCTCTACTACGTGCTGCTGCAGCCTCAAGGGGCCTGATGTGGGGGGTTGGTGGAGCGGGGTCTTCACGGGCCAATTCTGCTGCCCTTGGGATGGAAATGGGGATCTGGTGTCAGGTAGTAGCAGGGCCTTGCCGGGGAGACCCCAGGGCACCATGTCAGAGGTGACTGCCTACATCCTTCTCAGCCCTGACAACTGCCCAGGGCTCCACATGAGGGCAGGGCCCAGGCTGTCAGGCTCCTCCCACACCCTGGCCCTGCCTGGGTACAAGCTGCTGAAGGACCGTGCAGCCTGGCTCACTGAAGGGCAGGTCTGAGATGGGCTCTCGGGGCGTAAGTAAGTGGGAGCGGAGGAGGCAGACCCTTGCTCCTAGTGGTGAGAGGTGCATGTATGTCCCTCCATCCCTGGGTGACCCTGGCTCCCCCATCTTTTCTGCACATAGCCTCCTCCCCAGGGGCCTACCTGGCAATGTATTTCTGGTAAATGTTTACATCTTCGGTGACAGCTGGTTTATCTGTGGGCAATCCGTTCCTGGTGAGACACAAGGCACAGCTGATTAGCAGACAAGGATGCCTCTGCCCCAACAGCTTCTGGTGGGCAGCTCCCCGCCCTGCGCCCTCGTCCTTCTCTCCTTGGCTGTGCAGGTTTTGAAGCACTCGGGGTGGGACTGCCAAAGTCTCCAGGCAGAAACCTGGCACAGGCTCAGTTAGCCCAACTCTGAAGAAGGCTGGAGGGCCAGGCCTAGAGACCTGGGCAGGGCAGAAATCTCCAAAGTCAGAGCCCAGTACCCCAGCACGCAGGAGGAATACCAGGCACCCAGGGCAGGAACACAGGAGAAGGTGGGTAGCCCTCAGCAAGAGGGAAGCGTCTCACCCCCTCACGCCACCCCCCAGCAGGAGGGTGCAGCCTGGCTCTGCCTCGGAGCTCTAGGCTCCCACTGTTGCAGTGCAGGAAGGGGTCTGGGGAAAGGTCTCGCTCAGCTGCCCATGACCCAGGCCAGTGCCCCGATCCCGGGTTAAGCTGAAAGGGCATATGAACCCCAGCTCAGCCTCCTACCTTCTTCTTTCTGCCTCCTCCATGGCTCAGGCTCTAAGCCTGGGAGCCAGGGCCCCAGCATGGACCCGGACACCCCACCCAGGGTGGGGCTGTCTCAGCCAACCATAGCCTGCACCTGGTCCTTGTGGCAGTGCGGCAACGGGGGCAACAGTGGTCCTTGAGATGCATATTAGCAAATGAGAAGTCCACACCGATGCCTGGGTGTGCGACAGAGTGTGGGGGTGCATGGGGAGATGAGTCGTGTGCAAGCATAAGCACACAGGAAGGAGCAGTCACCTAGTAAATGTGCGCGCGTGTATGTAAGCATGTGCCTAAAAGTCTGGCGTGAGTGTGTGGGTGCACGAGGGGATATGCCCACTCCTGTGAACATCACAGGAAAGGAGCAGGCCTCCCAGGAGCACCCAGTCCTGCCCCAGGGTTTGGGGTGGCAACAGAAGTGGGGAGCACCTTACTTGACAGTGGAGACGGTCCCCGTGGTGATGGAGTCTGTTTTGGAGAAGGTGGACTTCAGGTACTCAGGAGTGTTGAAGGACAGGGAGGCAGGTGGCTCGGGCCCCGGCCCGGGGGCGCTAGGAGCACTGGGCACACTGGCAAGGGGTGCAGGAGCCAGGCTGGGGGTTGGTGGAACCTTGGCCGGGCCAGGCTTCTGGATGCCCCGGACGTCGTACTTGGAGGGGCGCCCCACCTTGCCCGTCTTGAAGGCGATGGCCCCGCCCATGTCAGGGCTGCCTTCCCCGGGTTTGAAGAGGTGCAGGTACTTGACGTTCTCCAGGTCGTACTTGGATGGCTTCTTGTAAGTGCTCCCGTTCTGGGGCCGCAGGTTCTCGCCTGTCTTCAGTTTTTGGATGAAGAAGTCATACTTGGAGGCACGGGCCACCAGGTTCTGCATCTGGACGCTGCTGTGTGATGGTAGGGGCAAGATGGTGGCCTTTGTCTCCAGGTGTGTGGCGTTGCTGGGCAACCGCAGGCCAGGCAGGGGACCCACCACCTCCTTGCCCGCCCGCTCCTCTGCCTTGGAGCCATGGGCTGGCCAGGAAAGCTGCTCCCCAGCCTTGAGCTTGCGGATGTACTCTTCATACTTGGAGAACCGGGCCCGCTTGCTGAGGGTGTCCTCCGAGGCGGGAAGCATGGAGGAGGTGGCCGCCTCAGGGGTGGAGCCCGCGTGCAACTTCTCAAAGCTGATCTTCCTGGCCAGCTCATCCCTTGTGTTCTGGTCGTCGTAGCCAAACATGCCAAGGAACTCGGTCATGGTGGAGGCCGCGTAGTCTCGCAGCGAGGAGGCCTCTCCTACAAGGGGAGGAGAGAGGTGGGTCACCTCTGGGAAGGGACAGAGCCCCCATCCATGGAGGGAGGGGACCAGTGTGGGGAGGGGCAGAGCAGGACATGATCTATGGACATTTGGCTCACTTGTTAGGTTTTACGACTCTTAAATTAATTTGTTTTAAAAAAAAGTAATTAATACTGGGGTAAAATAAAACGAGTTCATCAATGCCAGGAAAATCAATTTCCTAAATGTTCTGGCCGATGGCTTTTCAGTACATTAAACAAAGTTTCATAAATGTCTCCGCTCTCTTGCCTTGGCCTAATATGAAAGAGAAGTCATCTTACTGGAAGTAAGGCCAGATCCCGACCTGCCTCCTGGGGTAGGGGCAGGGTCACAGGGGCCAGGAACAGGTAGGGATGTGGGCAGTGGCTGGACAGTCAGGAGGGAGCCGGGGGCTGAGGGAGAGACTCTGAGTGAGGTGGCAGTGGGCCTGGCTGGGGAACCTTCTCTGACCCCCGCAAATGCACCTGGCCTCCTGGTCTCTACCACAGAGCTGGGCAGGGGCGGGGACTGTGTGGACGTGCCACCCAGATTTACAGAGGGCCCTCCAGCCAAGACTTATATTGTGGACGACTTCAAACTTGCAGGTCACCCTCCGGTCCCTGTGCTTACGCACGAGGGTGGGTCACCAGGGAGCGCAGGGCTGGGCTGGCAGGAAGGCTGGCCCCAATGGATCTGTCCATCCTCCCCGTCGTCCACACCCAGGGCCCATTGAGAAGCCTGGAGCGACCTCCCCCAGTGACATACACACACTCCTTCTCATATACACTCAGACACACGCACACAATCCCATATACACTCTCACATACAACATATACACATGCCCTCAAACACACATTCATGCACACACATGCTCTCACATACTACTCGCATACACAGGTGATCAAAAAATACAGTGGATATTTAAATTTTAAAAACTTATTACAGTAAAAGGCATATTGCCAAGAATGATGGGGTAAGTGTATTTTAAAGTGAGGGGGAGAATTTAGAGGGGGATTAACTCACAAGCACACATCCCTAGCTATTTTCCCCCAACTCGACAGACACACACATGCACACCCCCCAAATGCCACATTCAGCTCCCTGAGACAAGTCTCAAGATGCAGGAGGAAGCCAGCTTAGTCCGACACTCTTCTCTAGGGCCCTCAGCACAGCAGGTGGGTGCTCCCCCACGCTCATGTTCGAGAGCACACTCATTCCTCCACTGAGCCATGCTACACACCCACTGTGGCTCTGCCCCAAATCAGGGTTGGGCACACACAGGCCAATGAGACCCACATAACTCAGGTGATACCAGGCTTTCTCCTCTCTGTAGAGGTCTGCCCTGGTGTCCCCAAGCTGGGGGTCCTAACAGCACAGCCAAGGGAAGACATGGCATGAGAGGCCCCTTGCAATGTCACCCAAACCTTCAGGGTCTGGGTTACCAGATCACTCCCAGAGCGGATGTGATGGAGTGGGTGAGAGAAACCCAGCAGGGTGCAGAAGGAGGGGCTCTGAGCTCCTAGGGAAAGGAGCAGTCCTGGGGGTAATTGGGACCCCACTAGGTGAAGAGAGGACGGGCTGGGCAGAGTGACTCAAGGAATGGACAGACAGCTGTTGTTCTGGCAGGGTGGGAGGGCCAGCCACTGTCCTGAGCTCCAGCCACACAGGTTGGGGGCCCAGCCCAGGAGGAGTGGGCTCTGGCTGCTGGATGCAGTGGCTCAGGGACCAGGGAAAGGGGCTAAAAATAGCTGGAGGCAGCTGAGCCCTCACTATATATGGCAGAGAAACAGAAGGCTCTGAAGGGCAGGCAGCTTCGAACAGGGAGGAGGCCAGAGGGGGGTCCCTGAGACAGCCCAGAGCCCTGCGTTGCTGAGCCCCAAGGCCGAGGGAAGGTGGCCTGGCAGTGGGGCTGGCTGGCTGGCTCAAGTGCTCAGGGCTGAGGAGTGAGGCCTAGGGCCACAAGGCCACGGAGAGCACAAGCCTTGTGCCAGGCATCCCTCATCCCTGCTCCCAGGAAGGAAGGAGGCAGGAGGCAAGGCTTACTCCATCGCCTCAACATGGACAGAGCTGGGTGTGCATGGGGTGTTGAAGGGACAGCGGTCCTTGTCACTGTCCCCCTCTTCTCCTCAGGCCCAGCAAAATCACCTTGTGTCTGGCAAGAGCAAGGGCTTTTCCTATCAGAGGAAACTGAAGGTCACACTTTTCCTCATTGATCTTGCAATGTTTGTTAATTACTCTGTCACTGATGTGGCGAAGGATAATTAAACAGCTCTGTTTATATCTTATATGCATAATTATGTGGCTGCGCCAGGCTCCCTGCACAGGGAGGAGATGCGCCCCTTGCCGCAGGGGGAAGGGGACAGGGGAGTAGGCAGGGGAAGGCTTCACATACAAGCTTGGAAAGGAGGCTGGGGGCTAAAGCAAAGGTTCCAGATCCCCAGCTCCAGTCCTAGTGGGGACCCCTGCCCGCCTGCCTTCTTCTTGGAGCAGGAAGCTCCAGGCTGCTCCAAGTCCTAAGGACAAGGAGACACTAGAAAAGCTGGGCCTTGGCCATCTCTTGGGAAAATCAATCAGAGAGGACCGTGCCCAGTGGTTGGGTGGAAACGGATCTGCTGGCTGGGCCAGGCCAGCCTTGTGGCCCAGGAAAGTCCTGCGTGGGACAGTCTGGAGACAGAGGCCCAGGGAAGAAGGTGGAGGGAGGATGTGAGAACAAAGCCTCACAGAAGCCACTTAGAGAGAGAAGATGGAGACAGAGAGCTCCTGGGGTTTACCTTGCCACCAATCTTCCACACTTGTGGCCAGGTATTATGACCCCCATGACAGGCTCATTCCTCTGCAGGTGTGCAAATACCCCCCCACTTGCCACCTATCCAGTCTGTCTGTCCATCGGTACACCCATCCATCCATCCACTGTTTCTCAAACACTCACTCTGGGAAGCCTGCTCACACACTCGGGAAGCCGCTTCTTTGTCCCTTTGCGCCCCCCGCTCCCTGGGAATCCTCACGGGCTTGGGCTCAGGAAAGAGGAAGCGGGCATGTAACCTGGACACACTGCCCCCCACCTGGCCTCCCAGGGTGCTGTGCCCTTTCCCGGCCATCAGCCTCCACTCCAAGGCCTCACACCCACCTGAAGCCTGCTTGGCACTGGGGCCACTGTCATCCTTTGAGGCTGCCCCATCTGAGTCCTTTTCCTCCAGGCCACCACCATCTTTGGAGGGCTCTTCTGCATGGTCTTCCTCATCGCTGCAGGCCTGGGGCTGCACCATGTAGACGCCCTCGGGCGGCAGCTCCAGGCCCTCTCGGGGGATTCGCCCCAACAAGGGCATGGGTGCTGGCTCCTCACTGTACTCCCCGTTGACCCACTTCTCGATCACCGCCCGCCTCTTGTCTTCTTCACTGCGGGGGGCCCGGGCCACCCCAGACTCAGGGCCACTGCGCTCCTTGTCATGGGGCCGCAGTGGGCTGCCCTCGGCCTGGGAGCTGGCCTCTGCTCCCTTCTCCACCACTACCTGGCGGCTCAGCTTGGCACAGATGGCATTGAGCTTCAGGCCACCTTTGCGCTTGGCCGCCATTGCGGGCTTTCCTGCAGGTGGGTCGGTGCACCGGGTGCCTTCAGCTGCAGGGATGGAAGGGGCACAAGGTGAGAGGCCTACGTATCACACATGGCCACCCCCTGAACAGACTCGCATCCCCTAAGCCACAGGCCTCTCGGATTGACCACAGTGTATCAAACTGCCCTGGCACTGCCTGGCATGTAGTTATCTCCCCTACTAGCCTGGGAGTTCCAGGGCCAGCCTTATAGATCACTCTATCCTCAGAGCCTGACACAGTGGGTGGCTCAAAATGAATGAATGAATGACTTCAAATACAAGTTTACTTCCTAGCAGCTGGTTCCTGGAAGCATTTCCTAAGCATCTGGCCTTAAATAGCTTCTTGGAGAGGTGATTTGTCCTGTGACACATGGAAAACAGGCACAGGCAGGCAAAGGGGCTGGTGGTGGAGTGAGGCTGGCAAGTGGCAGTCCTGCACTGCTGGCAGCCCCGCTCCAAGTGTGAGCATTCCACCTCACCACAGGTCCCTGGGGAGGATCAGCAGACAGCCAGCTTCCAGCCTGTGCCAACCTCTAGCCTTGCTGTCCCAGCAGCACTTGCCTGGCACCTTCCCATCTCAGCATCTCATCCCCTGGCAGCTCCTCTGCCAGCTCAGGTGCCTGGGCCCTGCCGCCTCTAACCCCAGCTTGCTGGATAGCAGAACTGTTCCCTTGGCTTCCAGCTACTCAGGGGCTCTGGAAGGTCTCCATTTTCCTCAGTGTCCCACCCCCATCAGGGTCTGCCTGGCCCTTTACAGCCTCCCTGGGCCCCCTGGCCATTTCCTATTGCTGTTCCCTTTCCCTAAGGCTCAATAAGAGACCATCCAAGCACAAAGCTCCTGTGGCGCTGTCCCAGGACCTTCCTCCTCTTCCTCCTCCTCCTCCTCCAGCCCAGAAGAGCCCCAGCCAGGACAGGCTGGAACTGCTTAGCTCATTAGTGGCACGCCCAGAAGCTTGCCTGATCCCTGACATGACAGCCCACATGAGCAGCCGGGAATGCTAACAAGGCTACTTGAGTGCTACCCATCCCCTCACGCTGCTTAGCCTGCACTCTACCCGATCAGGGCACTCAGGGTCTTGGGGCCAGCAAAGGTGGACACACACAACCAGTGACCCCACATATTCATCCATCTGCCTGTCTGACTACTCATTAGCGTGCCTCTACTGTGTGCCAGACTCTGTGGTGCAGCTGCAGACAGGGCAGTGGCTACGGCACAGGGTGTCAGCTCACACTTACTTTGTATACAGGGCCCCAGTAGAGTATATTTTTCCAGGGAAATGGGTGCGCCCCATATAGATCAGAAGGTTAAGTGGGGGGCTCTGCTCCACTGCTCATGATGAGAAGGGCTTCATTATGATGGATCAGACACCAAAAAACTCACTCCCCTGGAAGCCCATTGAGAGGCCACCCCGTGTCTGCCCAGGGGCCTCAGCCAGAGGTAACTGTACACACAGACAACTGTCCCTGGACATACACAATGCCCAGCGGACCCAGATCCTTGCCTCCTCACCAGCTGCTGGTATGTATGGCTTTGCTTGGCCCAGAGCGGACTAGATGACAACCCGGCCCACCACCAGAAAGGGTCTTTTCAGCCTGGCTCTGGGCCTAGCCAGACCTGTGCCCCTGCCTTCTGGGCCTTGGACCCTTGCCCAAGCTGGATGCCTACTCTACTGATGTTTGTCCACAGTGGCCAGCCTGTGCTGCCCACACCCAGATCCCTAAGCACTGGCATGGGCCTGCTCCTTGCAGCAGCAACAAGCCCCTAATCACCACATACCCGCTGAACTGCCAGGTGGCCGGCAGGCTCTGTGACACCGCTTTTCCTCCAACAGGCCTCTGGGGGAGCAGGCCTCACCTGGTCCCCTCTGTCCCTTTCCCTGGGTGAAGAGGGGACGGGCAGGAGTGGGGGAGCCTACACTATTTTTACCAGGAGGTAAGCAGCCAAGTGTGTATGGCAGACGGCAAATGAATCTATAAATATTTATCCCAAGGAAGAGGGAAGCAGAAGCTCCCAAGGCTGCACTTGCTGCTGGTGACACCCCCTCCCCGGACCCCCGCCCATCCTGGAGCCTCCTCATCTTCAGCCCACCAGGCCCAGCCTCCCCTCTCCTGTTCTCGGCCCTGTGCCGGCTCAGTCCCGCCTGGGGCCCCCACCAGCTGTGATGCAGCTGTGCACCCAGGGCCCACCTCAGCCCCCAGGCTCCTTTGCTTCTGCCGACTCCCCTACACCTGCCTTCCAGCTGCTGCTCTCCCCCAGTCCACCTGCCCTCCAGATGTTGCCTTCCCTCTGACTCTACTGCTGGTCCCCAGGGTGGAGGTGGAGGAGCTGCCTGCGCCTGGGACACAGGGGCAGTGGTAGGGGCAGGGCAGAGGCAGGTTGTGAGTGGCAGTGTGTGCAATGCTGGGGCAGCAGGAAGGAGGCATATGTGAGCTGAGGGCTGACTGCCTGCCCGCTGCCTTCCGGCCCACCCCATGGGGCCTCACCGCTGGCCCTTCCATCAAGGCCCTGGGACCTACAGACTACCCCACCCCCGTGGTCTGACCCCAGACTCCTGTCCATGTAAACATTCTTTTGACTTTCTTCCCTAAAATATAAACGCTGTGGCCAGGCCTCAATGGAAGGAAGCCATCCGTCCCCGGCCCTGTCACTGCCCCTTTCATCTCCTTCCCACCACCCGCCTGCCCGCTGCTCTATTTACACTAGACACTTCCTCTGGGAACAATGCTGCCCAGGAGGTGGGCTGGGGGGGGGGATGGGAAGGAGAGGGGACTCCTGTTCGGCTCACCCAGGATGGGCACACTGGGGGCAGGGGTGGGCAGCCCCGCTAGGCTGGGCAGGGAACCCACTCTGCTCCTGGCAGCCTCCAGCCTCTGGCCCTAGTGGCTCTGGACTGGTCAGAGTGAACCCAGGGAGGTGGCAGAGCACAGGGACGGCCTGGCCCCTGGGGTCAGAGCTGTGAGCTTGTGGCCAGGCTGTCCCTTGTGGGCTCTGGGCTGGGCAGCCTTCTTCATGAAGAGGGCCGCAGGTGAGGGAGCCCATCTCTGCCAAGTGCAGGGCCTGGAAAACAAGGAGCTGGGGAAAGGTAGCTGAGCCCTGAGAGGGGACAACAGACAGATGTACTACCACACCTGGCTCAAGATCCCAGGACCAGGAACCTTCACCGGGCCTAGAAGAGACAATGGGGAAAGGAGAAGCAGGAAGCCTGAGGCTGTCCTCACAGCCTTCCCCGTCATCCCAGCAAACAGCGCCTCCTCAGCCATCCAGGTTCCAGAGCTTCCCTACCAGGGCTCCAAACTCAACAAGCCCCCGGCAGGCAGCCCTTGTCCCTTAGTGAAGCAGACCCCGCTGGGGCTGGGGAAAGACAGGCACAAAGTGACTTTATAGCACCATGTCGCTGATTTCTGGTAACGATGCAGTGAGCAGGTACTATCACTGCCCCACTGGACAGAGGAGGAAGTTGATCCTGAAGCCACAGACACCCCAGAGCCTGGGCTACCATGCCAGGAGCTCCAGAAGGCCAGGGCTCAGGTCTGTCCCCGCTAAGGCTCCTGGGAAAGCGCTGGGAGGTCCAGGCCTCCATACCAGGGCTCCTTTCCTCCCCTTCCCCATCTCCTCCTCACCCTTACTTCCTGTTCCCATAACACAGAGCCTCCTAAAGTGTTAACTGCGATGGGTAAAATGGTGCAGCAGATTGCTACAATAAATAATTTACTGATATTTATAAATATTCAAATCAGCCAGCTTCAGAAATCGAATGAAGGGAGGGCCTCAGGAGAAGGGGCCCGTTACGGCACAGATCTCATCACTCCCTCCAAAGGCTGGGGAAGGCCAGGGCTCCTGCCAGTTCTGGGTGAGAAAGGGGGGCTTCTGTAGCTGCACCTGGGCCCCTTGTCCCCTGATCTCCCTGGCTCAGAGGGTAGAGGTGGAGCAGCTGAAGAACTGCTCCTTCCTCACCTGGCTGGGGCCAGGCCAGGCTCTTTGCCACATTCTAGGGGAGGAGAGGCTTGATGCCCACTGCCCAGGGCCTGGGCCTTGGAGTAGCTTGTTCTGCCAGGGTGCGGGCAGTCTCAGGGGGCTGGGCAGGCCTGGCAACCCCTCCCCACCCATGAGTAATGTGTTTTGGGGCCAGGCTGCCTGTCAGATACCAGGCTCCGGGTGCTTTATGGGCTCTGCTTGGTGGCTCTGAACTCCCTGGTAGGAAATAAAGTTCTCCCTGTGCGTCCCTTCTAAACATTTCACTCAGTGGAAACGGTGTTTAAGAAAAATGAGGACATATTTCTTCCTAAGGATGCAGTATCCCCTTTGGGCGGCCTAATGCCCGCTGTATATCAGGAGGTGGGAAGGCAGGGGCCAGCAGCCAGTCCCTTGGGGTGGTGGCGCGGCCTTGACTGCCTGCTGCCTGGCAGCTTGGGGGTTCACGGGCACTGCCTGGCCACTTTGGTGCTGCCCTAGCCTGTGGCTTTAGAGCCATACAGCAGCTGGCACCTCCTGAGCACTCTGTGCTGGGAGCAAGCCAGGCCCTTACAGTCCTCTCGGTGATGCCCCCAGGATCCCTGTGTGCCCGTGGTCCTGTCCTTGTTTCCAGAGGAGGCAGCAACAGTGGCAAGATTGGCAATTGCCCACAGTCACCAAGGCAGTGCTGGAGCCTGACTCTCCCTGGGCTCGGATGTCCAAGGTCATGGTCTTAAACCCCACACACGTCTCCCACAGCCTTCCAACCAGCTGTCCTGGGGTCTCAAAGCCAGCACACCGTTGAAGTTTCCACCTTGCTGCCCCTTCAGAACTTGAACTTCGTAGATGACAAGAACCAGTTTGGGGGCACTGTGCCTGTCTCCATGCAATGACCCTGAGCACCTTCTGTAGGCCAGGCCCTGGGCTGAAATCTGAGGCTATGGCATGAACAAGACAGGCAGCCCTGGGTCCTTTATTACCCTGGCCCATTCAGCGAGGACAGTCCATTCAGACAAGGGAGTGAATGTTTAAAAGTCATCACAAGAGGCATCACAGCAGCAAAGAGCACACGCGCTGCACGAGCAGCAAGTTTTCAAGCATGGAAGGCTTGCTGGACACCTGCTCCCCGCCCCATCTCCATCTGAACAGTCTCTTCCCCAAGCTCCCCCAGTCAGGACTGCCCCCTGGGAGAAGGGTGTCCTTCCCTCCCGCGCCCGATCCCATCCCTAGCTCGGGACAGGGGAGATGGATGGGGAGAGATTCTGCAGGAGGGAAGAGTGGCCGCTGCTCCCCTGGGGTTCTTGGCCAGGTCCCAGGTCCTCAAGAGAGCCAAGCTGGGAGTGGGCGGGGCTTGGCTGCTGGGTCCTAGCTTGCCCCCCTTTGTTTATTTATTTATTATGATTTTTTAGTCCAGTTAAAAGGTTTACTATCCAGACGCGTCTAAGTGGCCTCACTTAGCGTAAGTAACTCTATAAATCAGGGGAACTGTTAGCATCCACCGCACAGGCTGGCTATCAATCTCCCCCAGGTCAAAGCCAAACAGGAAGGGGAGAAAAAAGAGAGTTACCACCCAGGGGAGATTTAAAACACACACACTAAACAAACACACAGACTGCATGTCTGTGTGTGTGCATGCACACACACACATTCAGGCGTCTACATTTGTACAGTCATACTATGTTCACACATGCACATGTAGAGCAGCCCAGAAAATGGAAATGCTGTGTGTGGTCACGGTAACAGAACACAAACATGGCTCCTGCAGCTGGAGAGGAGACAGCCTGGGCAGGGGATGCCTCCAGGGGGAGCACAGGGTCCCCCAGGCCAGGCTATGGGTGCCCAAGCTGCCCTGCTTCAGGAGAGTGGCCAAGCAGACCCCTCCCCTCTCTGCAGCCCCCACCTTGCAAACCCAAAGGGACTGCCCTCTTCCCTTTCGCACGCCCAAGGCAGGCACTTGGCAGGGAGGTGGAGCCACAGAAGAGACGGCGAGGAGGCTGTGGGCTGCAGGCCACTGCAGTGGGGCATGTTGTCCCTACATGCTCATCTGCGGTCCTCTCTTGCTGTGCCCGGCATCAGGCTCCAGAAGAGCAGCGCCATCAGAAGAGTGACTGGCTGCCAGTCAGAGAACGGAGGGCATGAGGCTAGGGTGAACAGCCCAGGGACCTTCCTGTGGCAGCTTACGACTGAACAGCTTCGGCTGTGCGTCTGCTCAGTCTGGACACAGGCTCCTGCCCCATCCCTGCAAAGGCCCTGGACCTAGAAGGCCCTACTAGCTGAGCAACACCGCGGACCAGAGTGGGGGAAGCGGCTCCTGGCACCTCCTTCTGGTCCTGAGGAGGACGTAGATGAGGCGGCTGAGGGGGAGACCTGCCCAGGCCCACCTCCCCTCTGCTTCCTGGGAGGCCTCCCTGGCTCACCCGCCCGCCTGCCCGCTGCATCTCCCATGAACTCTATTTCTCTTTCCTCTCTGAAAACAACTGAGCTGTAAATACTGTTTAACCTTCTCCCCCTCCCCCCCCCACTGCCCCCTCCCCTCTGCACTATAAAAACACAAATATGCCATAACTCAGCCGGCCTGGCCGCCCAGCCTCCAACATGCCCCGCGCCCGGGCCTCTCAGGAAGGTCATTACAAACGACTTTCCGATTCACTGCTCCTGAAATAATTTTGTGTATTAAAACCTGAATCTGCACTTTCTGGGGCCGAAAGCCTCGCTTAATTATGGCGGGTGTCCTTGGGACGGACAGTGATCCTTCACTCGCCAGCCCGCGCTCCAGCCCTCCGCCCGCCAGCCCGTCCCCCCTCCCCGGGCCCAATCTGTTTTCAAAGTGTGTCTGTCCTTTATTAAATTGTTTTCTTTTCCACATTATCAGTTGCCATGGAGACCTCATCTCTCGGATTATTTGAATTTCATTATATCTATTGATTTGGGAGCATTTCATCTTTTTTATTGTTTTTCTGTCAATTTTCAAAACGAATAACCATCTAATTTGCGTCAGTGCTGATTATGTTTGTCCCTCAATAGAGGTCGGCAGCTGCGCTGGGGAAACAAATCAATGAAAAACCATCATAAAACTCCCCACTCCAGTCTCCAGGATGTGTGGGTGACATTCCACGCCTGCGAGAGACACACTCATCAGCTCCAACTTCGGCTATGGTGGCGGCAGCTCCGTTCCACGTCCGCCTCCTTTGGCCTTAATATTTAATTTTGCAATTTGGGGCATTATTAGTGGTGTTTTTATTAGTGCGTGTGCATGTGAGTGTTTGGTAGTGGGCTGGCGGTTTCGTTAATTTGTGGGTGAGGCAGGGAAACCCATGGAGGAGGGCAGGGCAGACAGTGTTGGGGGTATGGTGCATGGCGGGAAGTGGAGAAAAGAGGGAGACCTCCCCAGAAGCGGACAGGAGTCTAGGGACCAAGAGGGCCTAGAGGAGGGGGTTGGAAAAGGGGAGATCGAGCGAAGGGGGGGAAAAGAGGGAATTCGAATTGCTTACTTTGTTGGGTTTTTTTTAATAATTTATGCAATTTTAAGCATTTATGTATAAATTTTTTAATAAGCCACCCTGGAGCAGGATGGCCATTAACATCCCAACGTCCTTCTGTCCAATGGGCTGGCGGAGAGGATCAATTTCTGAGAGTACTTTCCCTTTTTTATGACATGATAAAATGCTTTTAAAGCAACTTACACAAATATGGAAATTTTTTCTTTTTTCCGTCCCCTCTCCCTTCCCCTAACAGCCTTCTTATCCACCAGGGAGGGGGTGCGTGTACACACACACACAGACACACACACACACAAACACACACGTGTTCACACTCTCTCCTGCTGAGGAGGGGGCTGAGGGGGCTGGCAGGGAGACAGCCCCAGTTCTAACTGGAACTGGCCGCCTGTCCTTCTAACAAGGGCATAAACTTTCATTACCCATGCACGCAGTCAAAGACAATTTAGGGAAACGCGCTGCTTGGAAAAGGAAAACCTCAGCGATTCATAGTCCACACCACTGCCACCACCATCTGGGGGCTCTCCCTCCAGCACGAGGGCACCTGGGCCCTGAACCTCTGGCCCTGGCTGGCAGGAGGTGGGGGGTAGGGCAGGGATGGCTTCCCAGGGGTGCCCTCAGTGGCAGGCAGCCAGAGCGGGCCAGGGGAGCCAGAGTGCAAGGGTCTGCCTCTGTGGCCAGACTGGACTGTGCCTGCCCTAGGCAGAGGTAGCCCCTGGTCTTGCCCTTCCCCAAGGCCACTTCCCTAACACCATCCAGGCACAGGCCCTTGAGGGCAGGCATAGGGCTCCTTCATTTCTGCCACTCTCGTACCTGGAATAAGCAGAAGCTTGGCTCTGTGGATGGATGGAGAGACAGATGGACCAAAGCAGGGAAATAGGCCCTGAGGTGACCTGAGGTCCCAGCAGAAGCCCCACAGACCCTGAGGGCAAGGTGCCCTCCCCAGATATCCCTGCTGTGGATGCAGGTTGGTGGCAGAAGTGCCTCTGGGAGGAGAATTGGGGCATCAGCTGCCATCACCCCTACGCTGGGCCACAGCCCCTGACTCCCCAGGAGAGAGGCAGGCCGTGTAAGGAAGACTGCAGATGGCCCTCATCCCCAGGCGTCAGGTGGCCTCCTAGCGCCTCCTGATGGGAGTGATGAGGGGCCTGAGGGTGACCCCTGCCCAACATCTCCCCAACCCTGTTCACGAGCTCTGTCCTGGCTGCCAGTGTGGGGTCGGCACCCACTCTGCCACTGCGGGACGGTGACCGGCCTCTTGAGACCACACTTGGGCACCTCGGCTATAAAGAGCCCCAATAAATCAACACCAGAGAGATGGCCCCTCTAAAAGCTTGCCCCTTCAAGCAAGTTTCCTTTGCCCTGGCCCTCAGGGTCGTCATCTGTGACACATTGTGTTGAAGGGATGATGTGGTGACACATTTGGCACAGAGCTGTGGAGCACACGGTGCCTGCCACTGCTTGATGGCGACCATGGGCAGAGTCCCTTCCCCGGTAACTGTGGGGAAAACTAGGTGTAGAGTCCAGGCTCGCATGGCCCTGCCTGGTTCTGCTGAGGGATCAGAGAATTGCTTGGTGCCTGCTGCTTCTCTGTTCCCCAAAGCCCAACCTTCTCCTGGGTCCTCACCTGGCTGGCCATCTGGGGCTGGGTCTCCCCACATGGAACCTCTGGGTCTCCCTCCTGGTGGGCAGCCTGGGAAGGCCCTGGGCTTGCTGGACCCTCTGGTGTGGTCAGCAGCAAGACAGCAACCTTGGCGAGGCCAGGCCACTCCAAGCCCTCAGTGGTGATGAAGGGGAGTGCCCACCCCTCCTCCTGCTCTGTGCTCAGACCCCCCCAACTGTCATTAAAATAACAAGTTTCTGTTACAATCTAAACATTCCCACATCGCATAAAGGGTTATATTACACCCGAGTCACTCCGGGCCCGTGTTTGCACAGAAAAGCTCACGGCAGGTCCCCCCTCCTGACGAAGTGACTTATTAAAGTTTAAACAGTAATTAACAGAACAATAAAAATAAAGGGATGTTTGGGGAGTCATAGCGCACACAGGGTTTTTGGCAGTGCCAGCAGTTTTTCAGTGCCCTGCGCTGGCAGCAAAATGCGACTATGAAGCCAGAGGGGACGGAGGAAGGGCCAGGGTTTGGTCAGGGAGACTTGAGGCCCGAAGGGCAAGAAACCAAGTCCAGACGGAGGGAAGGGGTCTGGAGTAGCAGAGTACGCACAGCGTGGGCAGGAGAGGTCTGACAGCAAACAATCCTGAAGACTAGGCAGGCTTCAAGAACCAGCCTGGCCCTGACACTTCCAGGAGCCCAGTGCCTCGGTCACATCTGGCCAACTTCAGCATGGACCTGGCTGGAGGAGGTGTCAGGTCCCTGGCACTGTGAGGATTACAAGACCCTGCAGTTAATGATTCCTGAGCAAGACCCCTGCCACTCTGGACTTCTCTTCCAGTCAGGCAGGTACCTCCCACCCACCCCTAGCTCTTGTGGCCAAGGCACCCCGAGAACTCTCCTGAGCCACTGGCCCGTATTAAGCACGAGTAAGAACTCCAGGGCAAGGCCTTCTGCTCCCTGCTCTGGGACAGGGAGACTAACCCTAACTCATGCCAGGCCCCACCTAACAGGAGAGATCACCCAGCCTGCTGGGCCCGGTGGACCCCACTGGGGAAGTCCTTATTCCCCAAGCTTTGCAGCGAGTGGAGGCTGGTGGCTGGACAAGACCAGAGCACCAGTTATCCCGGCCTTGCCTTTTCTCCCACCACAACTTCCACCCCAGAGGCTCAGACGCCTGGCTCTGAGGGAAGGCGGAGAGACAAGTCAGCTAGGGAGAGTCCTGGGGAGAGAAGCCAGCATGCTCAGCCTCCCCAGTGGGTTTCCTCAGCACTGGGGGCCAGGGAAGAAAGGACGGCAGGAACCCTTGCGCGTGTGCGCCTGAGGGTTTGGTGGTCGGCTGGCTGTTTCATTAATTTGTGGGTGAGGCAGGGAAACCCCCCGGGGAGGGCAAGGCAGCTACCATGTGTTATCTCAGGAGTGAAGATGGACTTACGCTGGCCAGGTGACAGACATCAAGGCACTGATGGGCTAATCCTTGACCTCCAGGCCCCAAGTTGCCTCTCATGTCTTCCCTCTCCTGGACCCCCAGGGACCCCACTGTTGTAGGGCCTATTGGGGCGTGGCTGTGCTCCCCAGAGCTCTACTCGACTTGTAACCCCAGTGCCAACCATCTTGCTGCTCACACCTGTTGTTCTTCTCCAAGGAGAGCCACTGTAGACCAAGTCCTTTCCTCACCACACAGAATTAGTTCCAAAAAGTACAGCAGCCCCAACCCAGGTTCTCCTCCACTAGGGCAAAGAGGGGCCTCAGAGACAAGGAGCCCTGAACAAAGACGTCCCCTTCGCAGCGGCTCCTCCATCCTCTCTGTGCCTCGGTGCGCCAGCCTGCCCAGGCCTGCCTCAGAGCCTTTCTGCAGAAGCCTCCCTCCACCTCCACCTACCACCACGAGCCCTGGACTAGCATCCAGCTCAGATCCAGCCCTTTTCCCAGGGTGGGCGGCCCACTGGGCCCTGGTAAAGGCCCCAGGCTGGTTCCTTCCTGTCCCAGTGACACAGACTGGCAGGAAAGCTGGGCTGGGGCCCGAGGCTCTCTCCAACCTCTGGTCTCCTGGGATGTGGGCTCTGGGCATCTGGTGGGCACAAAGGGCAGAGACTCTCTCTTGTGAAGCCCATAATGCTCCCTCTTGCCAAGGCCCCTGTGGCCTCAGACAGCATGGGAGTGCAGGGTCCCGAAGACCTTTGTGGCTCTGTGCTTGAGGAACTGTGTCCTGAGGACCTGCTGGAGGAGGGCTGCTTTCTCCCCTTTTTCTGGGCAGAGCTCTTCAGGACTTCATCCCTACCCACTGGGTTGAGTGACTCATGGCTGGGGGAGAGTGGAGATTGAGGCAGAGAGTGCTCAAGAAGGGTGCAGGCGACACTTCCCCAGCCTCCTGCGGCTGTGCTCAGCAGTGAGGCTGGAAGCAACAACGGGCTCATACTCCCTCTCCCTGACTGCTGCGCAGGAGGCAGACTGAGTCAGCCCCCCACCCCAGAGCCGGCTGGGGGTGGGGAGGTATGCTCAGGGCTGGGGGAAGAACTGGTAAAGACAAGACAGAGGGCGAGGGGGGAACCTTGAGGAGGGCAGGTGGGGACAGAGGGCTTCTAATGGACATGTGCTAGGGTGAACAAATGGGGAGCTGGCTGCTCACTCTAATCTACTTTCTAGAACACGCAACATCTCCCCTGTGCCAGGGGCAGTCAAGGAACTCTGGCTCCCAGAGCAGCAGGCACGCAGGAAGCAGCAGCTACAGGGTGGAGGCTGTGCTGGATCTACACAGGGCTTCGGAACTGGAAGGGAAGCATGCCCTGAGAAGGGGAGAGATTTGGTGAAAGCCTGGGTCACTCACTGATTAGGACCATGCAGATCCAGGGACCCACTTCCCACTCAGAGTCCCCGAACACCTGGCAAATCCAACTGCAATACATTGGGGGTTAAAGGGGAACTTTCTATAATCCCAGCCCTTGAGAGGCTGAGGCAGGAGGATCATGAGTTAGAGTCTGGCCTGGACAACCTAGTGACTTAGCAAGACCCTGTCTCAATAAAATATAGAAAAGGGCTGGCACTGTAGTTCAGGGCAAAGGCCTTGGGTTCAATTCCCAGCACCAAAAAAAGAAAAAGTGTGTGTGACTTTCTGCAGCCTTGAAAACTGACTGCTCCAGGGCCCGTGGGCCCCAAACATCCCAAAGGCTCCTGCTAAGGAGGGTGGAGCCCCACCCTGGCCCTCCTGGGAAAGCTCCCCAATCTCTGAACCAGAGCCTCTGGACTGCAGGGCCTGGGGGTCAGGCTCTCTGGTTACCAAGGGACATGCAAGCGCTTCACCCATGGCAATGCATAGGTCTGTGTGGCACGGGGGTGTGGGGTGCCCTCTGGCAGAGACCAAGAAACCCAGACATTGTGAGTTGTGTTGTGAAGAGGAATCAGGGCAAGCTCCATTCTGGGATTCGGGCAAAAAAGGGACAGAGAGGCCCAGGATGGCTAGAAGAGGTGGGAGGGGGGCAGCAGGTGGTAGAGGGTGCTGTGGATGACACGCCACCCACCCTCCCTACAGCCCATCTCCTCAATCCCCTGGCAGAGGCCAACGACGAGGACATGAGGGGACTAATTTAGGAGTATTTTTAAAACTGTGGCCCTGGTGAGGGGTTTAGCAGTTGTCAGCCATCTGGAATAAGGAATTACAATCACCTCCCTAATCCTATATTCCCTAAACCCTAAAGCTGGTTACAGTGGGAGGAAGAGGCAGCAGGTGGGTGGGGGTGGAGTCTGTTCCAGAAAGATGCAAAGCCCAGGGAGGTGCCACCCCACCCATGGGACCCCGCTGGAGGGTGCCTGGGGCTGGGGCGCAGGCTGCAGCACCCGACGTGCTCGGAGCCCATTCAGCTCCCCCACCCGCTCACGCACGCTCACTCCCCAGGCCGCACCGGCTCGCACAGGGGCCGTCAGGTAAATTAGATCTGAAAGCTGACAATTTCTGACCATATTTCCTTGATTATTTCAAACAAATGCACAGCAGCCGCTGTAAGGAGATTAAAGTGACATAAACGTCCCGAGTGGGAGGGGGGAGGGCAGAGGATTCAGGTCACCCCCATCCGTCCCCCGCCTGACAGACGCTATATCGCTATCCAATCCAATAAAAAATCCCCCCCTTTTGCTTTAATTAATTTTACAGCTAGCTTGCTTAATTACTTTCAATCAAAATCCTCCTGCCATCGCAAAATTAGAGATGGTTGAGCTCCATTAGCCTAAATTCTTCATTTCCATATAGAAAAGAGGCTGTCGGCAGAGCCAGCCCAGGCCCCTGGCAGGACAGACGCCCGTCTGCCCGCCCGCTGCCAGCCAGCCCACTCCTGGCTTCTGTGCGCTGGCCAGCTCTGGCCTACGTATTTCTCCTCATTCTCCTCCACCGCGGCACCCTGGGCTGAGAAGAGTTGGGGTCCAGACAGGACCCACTCCCGTCTGTGCCCCAACTTTTGCCCAGGATTCATACGGGGTGGCAGGGCTGGGCTGGACCAAGGGGCCAGAGTGGGTGTGGAGCGCTGGAGCAGGGCCAGCTGCTCCTGGCAAAAGGAACAGCAGATCCCGGGGTCTCCCTTTCCTGCTAAGGGCCTGGTGCCCTGGCTGCTAGACCCAGGGCAGACAGGTCACCTGGGCCCTCTGCCCTGGTTCTCCTGAGGAAGCAGATCTCCTAGCAGGGCAGGGACACTCCCAGACTTGGATTTGGGCCCGGTTAGTATAGACCCTGGAACCAGCGTCATCCAGGGTTCCCTCTGCCGATTCCTAGTCACTGTGAAAGCAGCTCTCGGGCCAGCTGTCCTGATGGTGCTACAAGGCAAGGCAGTGGCCCCCACAGACTCTGGTGGTGTTCACTGAGGCCCCACGTGGGCCCTCCCCCCAAAGCCCTGGTTCCCAGCCTGCAACAGCTGCTTCTCCACCCCCGGCCTGGGTCGGGTGGGTGGTGGGCCTGGGCTCTGTCCACATCCTGTGCCTGCACTGGCTCCCTTCTCCTCCCCTCCACCTGCCTTATCCTCACAGCCCCCAAACCCAACTCCGGAAGCTCCACTTCAGGTTTTCCATGCCACAGCCCCAAGTGTCACCACAGGGTCCAGCCCAACCTGGGCTCCAGCTGATTAAGGATCTGCAACAGGATGTAAGGATTACAGTAAAACCTGGCTCCGGATCTATAGGGGCAGCAGGCCAAGTCCGGGCCCTGAGACTACCCTCCTGGCCCCTTTCATCCCACCCCACCCCAACACACACAGCTAGCTGCCAAGTGAGGGAGGAAGGCTGAGCCTCTCAACCCTTCACAGGGAATGGCTGGACTGTGGGAGGTGGGTGACAAGGGTGGTACTAAGGGACCCAGGTCAAGTCTCGCAGAAAGGCAAGGCTGGGGTGGGATGGGGAAGGAGAGTGCTGGAAGTCTCCCCTGGACCCTTGACATTGCTCTTGGGACAGGAAACCAACCTGGTGCTCTTCAGGGCACCAATGTGGAGGCAGGATGATCCCTGTGCAAGCAAGGGCTGAGCAAGGTAGGAAGGGGAGCTCTGACGGCTGAGACCCTGCAGGCAGCAGGCCTCACGGCTGCCCCATGCCTATGGCGGAATGGTGCTAGGGCATGAGGCCAGCTTGGGGTGCACAAAGGGCTGAACCTGGCTCTTCAGGGGCATCTTCCTATACACCAAGGGCCCAGGGGTCAGTGTGCAGGCTTCTCGCTGGCCCTGCTCTAAGGGTTAACTCAACCCTTCTCCTCCTGGCTTGGCGGTTTCTCAACTATATCTTCAAACCCTACCAGCGCTGTGTCCTCTGGCCTAAGGGATGCTGGGATCAGGGTCTGAAGGCTCAAGGAGCTTGGAATCTATAGAGAGGCAGCAAAGCTTCCACTAGGAGTGCAGAGGGGAGGACAGGGGTATAGGAAGGCCCTGAGTCCACCCCTGCTGAACCTTGAAGTCAGCAGGTAAGGCAGGTGAAGAGGCAGAGGCAAAGACCCAGGCTCTCCCGCCTCCTGCTTTTCCTGCACCTGCCCAAGGCCTGAACCCCCTCATCTCATGAGTAAGTCATCAGGAAGGGGACTAGCAGGCAGGAAAGGCAGTGGCACTTACTGAGCTCCCCCTTTACCTCAACCATGCTGAGCTGGGAGGAGGTGGAAGGGCGAATAGAAGAGGAAATTTGGGGTCAGCTACCCAGAGATGAAAGCCCACACCTGCTGTGAGGTAGCACAGCCCAGACTATTCTATGCCAGGTGGTGTCTGTGGGCAGCACCTGCCTCTCCCTGGCCCTTCAGCACACTACCCCCAAGGGGAAATGGCTCCTGCAGCTCAGAGCCTGGCCACCCTCCTCCTACGCATGCTTCTGGGGTCCCAGCTGTGACATCGCTTCCTCTGGGAAACCCTGGGGATCGCCCCTCCCTCTGTACTCTCACAGTGCTCTGCGCCCTGCTGTAGCTCTTCTGCAGTGATGTATCATCCCTGTGCCTCACTAGACCGCAAGCTCCATGGACGGGACCACTGTTCAGCACAGTGTCTGGCCCAATAAATATTTACTGAAGGAATATGAAAACTAAGTGCTTCTCAAGTTCACTAGGGCAGAGCTGGGACCCAGGGTTTGGCTTGACTTCTGCATGAAACCCCGAGGAGCTCTAGGAAGCTTTTCTGTCTGCCAGGATGGGGACTCCCTGGGTGGGACCAAGCTGAACCCTCCCATGGGTCTCCTGCCCTCTTGAGCCCCAGGCTCACCTCCAAATGCCCTTCACTGGGCTCTGCCTGGAGAACAAAGGAGGCCCCAGTTGTTCCAACATTTCTCTGTGAGAGGGACAACTGTTGCCGGCCAGTCCCTTTCTCAACAAATCCAGCAACTGTTTGCAGTAAAGTGCAACTCTCTCCCTCCTCCTCCTGTCCTTGTCCCAAAAAGGAGAAAGGGGTTTGAAAAAAAGATGGGGGAAAAATCCCACACCAAGCCCCACAACCTCCCTACAACCGCTCTCAAGTCTGTCTGGAAATGTTATGAGCACAAAGAGGGCACAGGGACAGCCACCTGCTGTCCCAGACAACTGGGGCAGCCACAGTGAAGGGAGAGGCTGTGAGATCAGGACCCAAAAAAAGGAGGTGAGAGAGTGAAGGATGCAGGGGAGGGGGGCAGCTGGAGGGACGCCAGGAAAGATCAAAGACAAGGGAGGTGGACAAGGGCAGTGTCCAGCAGGTCCTGCAGGTGCAGAGGGGTCTGAGGATGAGGGGAGCAATCAGAGGGCCCGGAAAGGCCCCTGGAGGCCAGGCAGGCTACATCCAGGGGCAGTGGGAGGTGAAGGAGGGAGAGAAGTTGACTGGGGAAGAGGGAGCAAGGTCTATTAAAATCCTCTCAGTGCATAACACAAAATGTCAGGGTTTATAGCTTCATTCTTGGCTTTGCCGGGACTGAGAACCCTGAACAGAAATGTCACCGCTTGTCATGTTTAATCACCTGCTGTTTGTTAACACCTTCCCTGCAAGAAGCCTGTCTCAATCTGCCCTTGGGCCCCCAGGGACCCGGAAACAGAAAATATCCCCGGCTCCTTACCTGGGCTCGAGGCCCTGCCCACAGTTCCCAAGGGAGGAGCAACTCATGCTCCATCCAAGGGCCTCCCAAATTGAGCCTTCCCATCAGGGGAAGGGGCTTTATGTGGTCCCAGGTAGGGCAGTGACCTGGCCAGCATGGGATGGGATGGTTAGCAGCCTGAGGTGGGTGTTCCTAGGCTGACTGTCGTCCTCCTGCCCTATCTGTCCTTCTGTTTGTCCCACCCATTCCCCCAGCCACAAGTAGAGGATTAATAAAGGAGGGCCTGTGCAGATCCCTGCAGCCTGGAATTCACCAATCTGTCTGCTTGAACAGCAACTGCCACGTAACATCTACTGTTCAAAGCCACCCCCTCCCCGTTACGATCTGGATCACACCATCTGTGGTTCTGGCTTGGCTCCCTCCCTGAGCATGCTTTCCTGGGATGTTTAGACTAGGAATTCTCAGCCCTACTGCTCCGTAACTCCTTCCTCTGGGTTGACGGTCAGTGTGGGGCAGAAGCGTGGTTAGGCCACTATAGCACTGCAAGTCCCCCCAAGAACGCCAAGCTGTTTTCTACCCCAAAAGCACAGCATGGTCTGCTCCAGGTAAGAAGCTGGTCCTGTCTCAGACTCCACCCAAGCAAAGCCCAGGCAACTCAGTATAGCCCCACACTAGGGCCCTGCTCTGGGACGGCTGTCTGCAAAACAGCAAGTTGATTCTGGCAGTTCCAAGGTAGTGCTGCTACTTCTAGTGGCAAGGGAGGCCAGTGGGGATCTCCACTCCTGAGCTAACCAAGGCAACCTCCCAGGAAACCAAGGGGACTGTCCCCAGCTTCCCTTTCCGCAAAGCCTCTGCTTTCACAGAAACATTGCACACACGTGCATCCGCTAGAATGCCTGCTCACTCAGACTTCCTGAAGGGCTTTCATCTGCCTGTTCACTTCTTCGCCTGGGGGACAAGTCAGGCGATCCCAACCCTTGCAGACAGGGGAGTGCCCCTTTCTGCGAGATGAGGAGACTTTCCTGCAAGAAGCTCGGGATGCATGTGCATCAACCGTGACGCTGCATGCGAGGCCCAGGGATGTGACCAGGGAGGATAGGTGGAATACACGCGAGGCCCAGAGATGTTCAGGAAGTGAGCCAGGAAGCACAGTACATATGCAGGGTCAGAAGCCAGGCATCCTCCACTCAACCCCGCCATGTGGTACAGTCCTTGGGGAAGCCCCACGCTGTGTCTGTCTCCTGGCATTTGGGTACAAACCAGGCAGTGTCTCTGGGCCTCTGTTTCCCCACCTGTGTTACTGTCTGTTTGTGTGCAATGCTTTGGCAGAAGGGGGGTAGTACTGAACCCAGGGCCTCATGCATGCTAGGCAAGCACTCTCCCACTGAGCTGCTACACCTCCAGTGCGCCCACCCGTGAAACAGGACAATTCCTGTCTTTCTCCAAAGGAACTAATAAGGAGAGGTGGGATATTAGGTTCGCCATTAGCTGACGTTCATGGAAGGAAAATGCTAGGTAAACTCAGAGGGGAGGGATTGTGTTGTCCGCTTCTCTCCAGAAGCCTGCTCTGCAGTGATCCATGGTGGAGAGGGCTCAGTAGTAAAGAGATGGGGTCGCAGCTGCAAGCCCTTTTCCAAGGCCATCAGGTCTCCAGGCACCGCACTGCCATGTGTGGGGCTGGAGGGGGGGCACACATATGGCCACACACCTACGACACAGCGCCCAGGTGAACACAGCGGCCCACAGGGAAGCCTCGGTTATCGTGAGCAAGGTGGACCCAGGTGGACAGGATATACGCGGTTCCCAAGGTGCCTCTGCTCTCCGGGGCCCAGAGAGAATGGCCGTGTCAAGTAAGCAGCCCACCGCCCAGCCTCCAAACAGGGCTGATCAATGGTTCCAGTTTGCCCAGGACAGAGGGGATCCACAGGATGTGGGTATTTCCAGTCCTGGGCAAGCTTGGGGTGCTTGGTCACCCTACTTCGAGGTCAACAGATTGCTGACAACACAGTTGTAACAGGTGGAGGCCACACACAGTCCCTGTTCCAGAGGTCCCTCCTTCTTGGGGGAACTGATGACTCGGGGCCTTTTCAGACCCATGGGAGGTCAGACCTGAGCCTCTCCCACTGGGGCTTTTGAAAAGCTGGTCCCTGTCTCCAGAGGGACTGTGAGCACACAAAGAATGTGTCCTCTTACCTGAGCAGGCCCTGGTGGTGCCCCAGAGGGACTGCGTGGCCTTGGGGTGCAGTAGCATCCTGGTCTAGAGCTGGTGGACCTGAGATGTTGTATTTATCAGATGAGCACGGCCCCCCAGCTGGCCCCTCTGCTATAATCCTTTCATTAATTTACTATTAGATGGGAAATTACTCCTCACCCAGGAATATAAGTTTTCATCTTATTTTAAGTTGGATTCTTAAAGCGATTACCAAGGCATCTGGCGATGACTTCACCACGAGGCTGGGCCTGGAAGGGAGAAGGGCGGCCCTGAAGCTGCACAGGCCCTGCTCCTGGGGGAACTGGGACGAAGAAGAGCCCCTCGCTCCGGTCCTGGGCCAGGCCGGCAGTGGGCACGCAGCGATCTCTGAAGCCTGCTGTTCGTGGGGAAGCTCCCTCCAGCACCACCTGCCCCCTGAACCCACTGGTGACAGTTGCCGAAAGCCTCAGCAGCTGGTGCCAAGGGAACATTTTCTATTTTTAATTGTTTGATCGGAATATTAACTCATCTAGGCCTGCTCCCAAGGCACAGTTCCCAGCCAAAGGGTTTCCCCATTTCCCATACCTTCTCTCTCCCCTCTTGAGTCAGAATCAACTTTGAAATTAATAATTGGAGACACAGGCCTCCATGCATTTGCAGGGGATCACAACAAGGGAGAGACCAGGAAAGCAAGCTCCTCACCAGCCCGGGGGAGCCCCGAGCTTCTGGCCCTGGCCCTCTCTGCTCTCTGAGCAATGGCCTTGGCGCAGCACCCACAGGCAGCACCACTCCAACCCCACCCCACTCTTCCTGGCGCTCCCCTCTGGCCAGCACTGGCTGTGCTCACCGGCCAGCCTCGAGGGCAGGGCAGAGGGCTGGACACCCAGGAAGGGCAGGGAGCAACTCTGGGAGGTAGGTGCACCTTGGGCTCAGGGGGCTGGGCAGGTGGCTGCCTTTCCACACAGCATTTCATCTTCCACTCAGGACAGAAAGGGAGCCCTAGGAGAACTGGCCGCAGTTCCTCAGTGGGCACCACCAAGAGCTCCCAGCTTGCCCACCAATGGGCAAGTCACACAACCCAGCCTGAGCTGTGTCAGTTGTGCTCGGGACAGACCCCACTGCTGGGAAGAGAGTGCTGTGGGACAAACAGCCCTTTCACCTCCACCTGGCCCCTACGCAGGAAGGGCCCCCTGATGGGCACAGGAGTACCCAGCCTCTTGGGCACAGAGCTGCCCCTCCTCCCCCACACGCTCTGGCCCCTGCTGCTATGCTTGTCCCTCTCAAGGTCACTGGGCCGTCCACACCAGGAATATTTACTCATCAGACTGGCCCTGTTAGCAGCACTCACCACAAATATGCTTTCTGATAAAGTTAGCAAAAAAAAAAAAAAAAAAAAAAAAAAAATCAAGAGCTCGAAACAATGTCAGAAATCATCCCCCACCCCCACCCAGGGAGGGCAAGGTGGGGCCTGGAAACAGGTCACACAACCAGCTGGGGAGAGTCCTGGGGGAGCTTTTGTCACTCTCCCTCTCACTTTGCTCCTTCCTGTTTTACCTCCAAGTACAGCCTGTTGCCCAGGGGACCAAGGGCTGGGGACTGGGGATGGCTAAGCTGAGGACTGGGTCTTGGGGAACAGTCTTCCTGTGGCCTCTGGAGGACAAGGCGGGCGGTCTGTACATCGCCTGCTCCCTGGGCAGTCTCACCTCACTGCGCCCCCTCCCCCGCCCTACCCTCCCTCTGTGCACATGGGCTTTAATGTTTTTATTACCTGTTTGACTCGCTGCCTTATTGCTTCTCCCCTTAATGGGGCCGTAACCGTGGAAACGAGGAATAAACGGCCACCAGAAAATGAGATGATTAAACAGGTCACCCTGGCAAAACAAACTCAGCCAAGGAACCTCTGGGGGAGGGGAAGACAGGCTGCCCTCCCTCGCCCAGGGACAGAAAGCCTGCACCAAGGTGGGACCACAGATCCCAGTCCCTGTGAGGGTTGGGGCAGATGTGGTGGGGCGCCCCCTGCTGGGCAGCAGAACTCCTCAGCCATCCTCCTCTGGTTGACCAGGGCCCCTGGTTTGCAGTGGCTGACTCTCGGGCTGCAGGGAGGGAGGTTCCGGTCAGAGGGAGGTAAGGATCACAGCCAGGGAGAAGACGCGCTTACAGGGACACAAACTTCCGGGAGTCTCTCCCTGCTGGCCTCCTGGCCACCGCTGCCTTCCCACTGCGCTGGGGTCCCTGGCCTGAAGCTCCACCTGGTTCCTCTGGTCTCCCGACCTCATCCCACATGGTCCCTCTGGGGGGGCCTCTTGGTTCAAGACAAAGCCCTATAAGAAAAGCTCAGCTTGGGAAGGTTCCCTCTGGGAATCCTTGGTTTTTGGGACCACAAAATGGATCTGTTTTCTCTGTCCCCAGTCACTGTCTTCCACAAAGCCGGACTGAGGCGCCCTCACCTCAGCCAGGAGGCAACAGGAGAAGGCCTGCTTGGCTGCAGGAGGGGGTCTCAGCAGTCACGTGCCCATGGCACTGGCAGAGCCTGTGGGGCTAGAAGAGCCCCAGAGGGCTCAGAGGGCAGAGGGCAGGTCCACAGACATACTAAGAGCAGATCCACAGCCAACTCCAGAGCACCCCAAGCCTGCTCTGGGCCAGTCTGGGCTGGGCCTCAGCACGTGCCCCAGGCCCTCTTCCTGGCTTTCCTGCCTGCACTGGGTCTACCAGCTGGTGGGGTCCTGCCTGAAAGGACAGGCATGCTACAGGAGGAGGAGGCCATCAGCCAGGCAGATGGGGAGACACAGAGGAGGTGGCGATAGGACGAAGCAGAGAAGAGGCTCAGATCACACTGGTACTGCCCTCCTGTCCCCCTGGGCAGTAGTCTGACCCACACTCCAAGCCCTCCCTGAGGAATGTCATGGTCACAGCTAGTAGCTGCTCTGGGGCCCCCATCCAACCATGCAATGCCTACCTTTGTCCTTATGTCCCCTTGCCCCCTTCACATCAACCCTGACCTCAGTCCCATTTCTTCCTGTAAACCAGGCCTAGAAAGCTCTTGAGGAGCTAAAACCCAGGTCCCAAGGGGATAGCTAGCATTTCCTGCCTCCCTCCTTCTGCCCCACTCAGAAGCCGGACAGGCACTTGGGGAAGACGCACATCCATCAATCAATCGCACCAGCACTTAGACGGGAAGGCGCGAGTCTCAGTTCTGTACCAAGCACTGGGAGGAGATGTCAACACAGTGGCTAATGGTCATATCTAATGGTCACCATTAGGAGCAGCAACAGCAGAAAAAAACAAGGTTCTGGCCCTGGCCTTGGCCTTGGCTTCCTGGGGTCGGGGCACATGAGTGTGAGTGCTGTCCTGGCACACCAATGTCACAGGTAGAACCAGACCCTCAGAGACGCAGGCCCCTAGCCAGCCACTTATCTCTTATCTCTTCCCAGGGCCAACTGGGTGTGAGGCTGGTAAGGTGGGAGGGCAGGAAAGGTGAGTAGGAAGGGCCTGCCTGCTGGAGCAGGGCAGTCTGGTCAAAAAGGCAGAAAAATGTGGTTGCACAACAAGAAGCAGGAGCCACTCTGAGAGGGGGTGAGAAGGATGAGGACTAGAGAGGCTTGGTGGAAGGCTGGATAGTGGGTGGTGGAGAGGACATCGGTAAGGTCACTCCTTCACAAATCTCCTGGGTCCCAACTTGCCTCTACTGGGGAGGCCTGCAAACCTGGGGGACCAGGTTGCCTGGGTTTCGGCACCTCCCCGACCAGAATTCCCCGGAGGCTGCTGATCTGCAGGCTGAGCAATCTGCCCGGGGGCTCTTCCCCTACTGACCCATGTGTCCTGAGAGCCTGAGGTGTGGTGCTGATCACCAGGCCACCACCTTCCAAAGCCATCACAATGAGGCAATCCTTCCTCCTTCCACATAGGCCAACAGCCTTCCTCCTCCTCAACCCCTTCCTACTCTTGCTGGTCCCTGGCCCCGCTCCCCCAATAGCTGCTGTTCGCCTTGGGAACTCACAGAGCAACATCACTATAGAGCAACTTCCTTTGCTCTCTGAAGGTGAGGACCAGGAGAAGGAAAAGGAGGAGGAGGAGGAGGAAGAGGAGGAGATGGGAGGAAGAAGAGGCAGCAGCTGTGGTGGCAGTGGTGGTGGCAGCCAGAGTGGTCAAGGCTTAGAAGCCAGCACTGGGAGGGCAGAGTCAGACGACAATCCTCGGGGCTTGGGGCTAGTAGTGGCCCCTCTGAGAGCAGCAGCCCAGCCTGAGGTGGCTGGTGGAGGGTGGGGACACCCCTGGCTGGGTCCAAGGAGAAGAGCACTCAGGGCCAAGAGCCTTCCTGAGCCCCACCCAGTCCCCTGCCCGGGCAGTGGGCAGGGACTTGAGCCAGGGGCAACAGCTTTAATGAGGAGATGTTGCTGCCGTGACTCAGCCCTCCAAAGGTGCCTCCATTTATTTTATTTTTCCATCATAAAAACCCAAGCTGCAACTCAGCCAGATTCCCTGGCTGTGGGGGCAGGGAGGATCAGCAGTGCTGAGGAGGGCTGGGAAAGGGCTGGCTGATCTGGCTTCCGATCCCTGGGCCTCTCTTGGGGAGCAGAGTTGGTGGGTTCTCCTCATTGGCCCTCACCCAGGAACAGGGGCCTGGGCCGGGGTCTCCCTAGGGACTTTTCTAGACCTGCCTTTTCTGCCTTGCCTCGTGCAGAAGAAGAATGGCTCTTCTGGTCTGTTGTCCTGTGTTTTGCCTGCCTTATAACTAGTGTCCAGGCTGGTCAGGGCCAAGGCCACCTCACTGCCAAGAGCTGCCGACCTCACACTTTCTATCAAGAAGGTCCAAGCGATATGCTTCTTGCCCTGTCCACTCTACCAATTCCCGCAAGCTGGCCCCACTGAACAAAACCAAGCTGGGTGTTGGAGAGCCAAAGACCTGAAAGGTCATCTGATTTCTGGTCCTTCCCGGCATCACTGCCCAGTGCACAGCCAGGCTGTCTGAAAGGTACCAGGAAACTCACTACCCCCAGGACAGCCCATTCCGTCCTTGGCTCTGGTGGCTGCTTCCTGCCAAGATGGCACCAGAGCACCTACCCCCTACAGCAGACTGGCAAAACCGGTGCCCAACCTGGCTGCAGGGGCTGGCCCCAGCTTAGACTGGTTAAGTGGGTGTATCTGGCCAAGTACAGGCTGGAGGAAGGAAGATCGAGGGCAATCTGCTCTGCCCCAAACCCAGCACAAAATCCTTCCTCCAGAAATATTGCAAGATCCTTCCCGATCTGTGTGCTGGGTTGATGGGGTCACCACAGCTAGCGAGGTTCTGAGAAGTCTCCACTCTCAGCAAGGCCTGGCCATGAACCAGTGGCTCAAAGAAGTTCTGTGAATCTAGAAGCCAAGTCCTTTGCTCTCTGGGGTCAGACACTACCCGGGAGAAGTTTGAAGTCTTTCTTCTCCCACCCCACTGCAGACCAGGTCCTCTTAACGCCTGTGGCTACTAGGAAATTCCACTCTAGGACCCAGGCTGATGAGCCCAATTTTGCACTCTCTACCCCATCCTTTCTGCCCCCTCCAGTTGAAGGTTGGGCCACTATGCAACGATTGGGGGGGAGGTCTGCCTACAATGCAAGAGGGTCCCACCCCGGAACCCCAGCAGGAAAACGATACAGGCCTAGTCAGAAAGGAGCACTGATTCCGTCCAACGATGCATCTGGATGACACGGCTTCAGCCACAGTACCGTGTGGGCAGTGCTGCCCCTCACCAACTCCCCCCGGGCTCCGTGGCCACCCCTCTGAACTTGCTGTCTTACCTATTTGGCCCCCTACCCAGTGGAGCCTACCTTGCATCCTCTACTGGAGAGCCCCTTCCCTTCCCCAGCCTCCCCTTGAGGGGAGAGAAGCATTAAAGGGAGACTTCTCAAAGATCTACTGTTGTTTCACAGCCATTTTCACCCCAGCTTCCATTTGTGTTCAGGCTCAGGAATCAGCTTGGCAGGGGCCTAATCCTGGGGAGCTTCCCAACTGCAGGATGGATTTACCTGTGTCTGAAAGCTTCCTCCCCTGCCCCTTTCCCCCTCCCAGATCCCTCCCCCAGGGAAATCACTCTAAAAGGGCCTAATGGAACTACGTCCTCTCTTCCTCTCTCTCCTCCCTCCTCCCTCTCTCTCTTTCCTCTTTTTTTTTTTTTATTAGCATTTGTGGAATTTATTCCCAAACTCTCCTAATCTTCCGTACACAACCATTTGATTTGCATAACCCAACCCCCTCTCATAAAAACTGGCTGCTAGTTTAATTAAAAAATGTAAATTTGCTGTCATCTCGGGGCCTGGTGAATTAGGACGACATCGGCATTTTTTATTGCTAAAGACGTCCAGATTGATCCAGCCCTTGGCTGAACTATGGCAGGGGAGAAGGGGTCCACATGGCCACTGAAGGTCTTGAGGTCCTGCTGTCCCCTCCTGAGAAGACTCAACTCTCTTGCCACTGAATTACTTATGGCCTGAATGCTTCAGGACTAGATGTGTCCACGCTGGAGGGGATGTTAACCCATGAGCCAATACTCGTGCTGGCAACTCTTCTGGGTCCCAAAGGCAGCATCTTCAGCCTTACACTATGCTAAGAAGCCACAGGCTAAAGCTCCCTCGCTATCCCCAAAGGAAGAGAGCCCTGCGTCCCGCCAGCAACAAGCCCTGGCCAGAGATGAGGCCTGTGTCCCTTGCACCTTCCAGAAGTTGAGAGACAGGCTCAGGAAGGATGGGTCCCTCCTTCCCGTTTTTGGTTTTGTTTTGTTTTGTTTTGTTTTGTGAAGTGAGGAAAAAGTCCTTTTCTTCTGAAGTTCTGAGATTAAGTGAAACTTCCAAGTTCAGAGAAAAGACTGAGATGGTATCGCCAGATGACTCCTCCAGGAAACAGTCAGAACTTTGACACTCTGGACCCCCCCTCTCTGAGTGGCCAGAGTCCAGGCCTGGGTCCCACTGGGAGTGTCTTGCTCCAGCTGACCTCTGGGGCCCTTCTGGCTTCTAGGAAAAGTTTCCAGAGCTTGTCCCTGGAGTGCTGGAAGAAGTCTCTCTAAGGCTCCAGGAAGTACCACGGGAGGTTCTGTCACTTGCCTCCTGCCAGGCTATGGGGACACCCCACAGAAGGGCTGTGGAGTAGTCGCTCCATGGCAGCCCGGGAAGGACTGACATGGCAGGAGGATAGGCGCCAGGTCCAGTTGGCACCCAGGTTGGAAGGAGGAAGCCAGGAGGGCCTGCCTTCCAGCTGAGTAATGCCTGAGTCCTATACTCCTGCTCACGAGCAGAGGCTCGCCTCCACCAGGTAGGGGGTGGTGCACAATGGCTGGCCCATCTCTGAGGGTGCTCCTTGGTGGGGCTGGGTGAGGGCTCCATTTCCAAAGAAAGGGGGTGGGGCCTGAGAGCTCAACGATGAGACACCTGATTAGAGGTGGGGGTGGGCTGGTTCTCTGTGGGCGGGGAGGGGCAGAGTGGTAGCAGTGGCCTCTGGACACCTTCACCACTTTGCCCAGCAGGGGTCATCTCACCCTTCCTGGGCAAAGAGGTCCTGGGGACCTCCACATCCCATGAGCCAAGATCACAGCTGTGGGGACACAGTCTAAAAACTCTGTGAAAGACTCCCTCTCCCGCCACACACACCCACTTGCTAAAGCCAGCCACCGTGCCACTCACTGTGCCACCTCCTGCCCTCTCAGCCTACTCCCCTTTGACCTCAGAAGGTCAGATGTCAGCTCCTGGGTCCCAAGGGATCCATGAACTTGGGCCTGTCATGAACTACAGGTTTAACAACCCTTAACAGCCACCGATGCCATCTTTCCTTCCATAAATGGAACAGAAGGGTTCAGAGATCAGTCCCAGTGAGTGATTTATCAACCTGTTTGTTTTTTTTAAGACATTTAGGAAGAAGTGAGCTGCTTCTGAAGACCTAGGATGTCAAGGTCCCGGTCAAAACTCGGTTTCGATAAGAGAGTGCTGGAGGGAGCCGGAAGACCTGAGGCAGTTCTCACTCTGCCCAGGTTCGAACCAGAATGTGAAGAGAACCACAGAACAAAATTAGATTAAAACCAGTAAGACACCCACTTCCCAGGATAAACGCTGTCCCGGGCCAGCAGCTATGTGGAGCCTGACCTGAGTCCCATACCAGGGCCCCCAGACCCAGATACCTAAAGTTAGTCTGGTCTATCAACACCTCCAGGGCGGGCACTAAAAAGGGGGCCGGGAGAGTCCTGGGCCCCTCACTTTGAACCGATAACAGCAGCCTCAGCCCACAGATTCTCAGGTGAAAAACACTCATTAGCCATAATAAGCAGCTTGATCATCCGACACAGCCTTGTCCCAAATAAATTAAATTCCTTTGCCTTGAGACAGTCGCCCCGAAACCAGACTAACCACCTTTCCCAACAGGACGCTGCTTTCAAAAACTAAACCACCCCCCACTAAAAAAATAAAAACACACACCCCATAGCCAGACACACGGAGATCTTTACACAGGGAAAAAAATGTATATGTATATTAAAAAAGAAAAAAAAAAGAAAACAAAAAACACGGAGCCACACAAAAACATGGAGAACAAAAACCCCCACAAAAACCCCCTAAATCATCTCCCCGGGTGCCCCCCAGCTCCCTGTCCTCTCGGTTCTTTCACAATGACAAGTATTAAATTAGTCACAGCCACTAAGCAAGTAACAAATAATAACAATCATCTTGCCATCCAGAGAGCAGGGAGCGCAGGGGCGGCGGCACCGACCCTCGGCCCGGCCAGCACCCTGCTCCGCCGCGAGCTCATTGGACTAAGAATAATAACTTCCGTAAAAGAACCGAAAGAAAAGTGAAAGAGCCTCCCGCGGGTTCCCACCGGCCGGTACCTGTTCCGAGATCCATTCTGCGCTCCTTGGTCCCAAACTCTTCGAGGCACGCCAGGCAGGGAAGCACGGGAGAGAAGAAGAGGCTCCGTTAGTGTCCCTCCGGACCCCGGCCCCGGCCGCCGCGCCCCCTCCCCGGCCACCCGGGCCCGCGCATCGCGGCCGGGCCCCCGGCACCCCGAGTCCGCCCCGCGCCGCCGGCCGCTCCCACGCTCCGGCCCGCGCGCCCCGGCCGCCCCGAGTTCCCGAAACTCGTCCTGGGCCGGCGGGGAGGGCGCGGGGCCGGGGGCGCGCCCGGCCCGGCCCGGCCTGTCCCGGCCCGGCCTGTCCCGGCCCGGCCCCGCGCGGGGGTCGCCGCCGAGCGCCCCGGCCCCCGCGCCCTCCCCCGGCCCGCTCCCGGTCCTCACCATAGTCGGAGAGTCGAAAGCCGAATTCACTTAAATAATCAACTTTCATAATACTTAATTAATGCCTAATTGCAACTGATTACTCCCCGAATAACAAGTTGTTTTAAAACCCTGATGTCATTGCTCCTGACGGTAACACTCAGGGTAACAGTTTGGCAGGAGCGAGCGGGGCGGGCGGGAGCGGCCGGGCGCTGCCAGGCGCCGAGGTGATTGGCAGGGCGCTCGCGGCGCCGCCTCCTCCTCGCCGGCCCGCGCGGCTCCGGCAGGTGAAAGAGCAGAGCTCCGCCCGCCCGCCGCCCGCTCGCTCGCGCGCCTCCCCTCGTGCCGAAGTGAATGGGCGAGCGCTCGCCCGCGCAGCGCGCTCTTTCTTCGGGCGCGCGCCCGCTCCCTTCCCTCATGCGCGCGCCTCGCTCCTCACGCGCGCGCGCCCCCGCTCTTATGCGCTCTGTGGTTCCCCAAGCATTTGACTACGGGAGGAGGAGGCGGGGACTCCGCGCTCCGGGCCATGCGCGGGAGAGAGGGGGGAGTCGCGGGGACGGCGCTCGCGCACACGCGCCAACTCTCGCCGGCCGCCGGCGCGCGCGCTCACCCTCCCCCCGCCTCGCGCGCCTCTCGAGCGAGATCTGCCGGCCGCCGCGCGCTCCCCGCCCCCCCCGCCTCACGCGCTGCCGCTGCCCCGCGCGGCCGCGCAAACTTTTCCGCGCGCGCGGGCGCAGGTGCGAGGCGCCGCGGGGTCGCGCCCGCCGGGCCGCGCGAGTTTGAAGACGCTTCCCCTGGCGTTGCTCGCGGGCTCCGGAGGGTTTCTAGGGGCCTGATACGGGGTCCGTCCAACCCCGGGCCCGGTTCCCTCTTTTTGTCGGTGTGGTTCTTTGAGTTCGAGGAAGAAAGGAGTCGGAGTGCGGCTCTGGGTGTGTCGGGGACACTCGCACGTCAGCCCCGCGCTCGCCCGCATCCTCGCGCGCCGGCCACGCGCTCCCGGCACGCGCGCAGGGGTTTCTGCCGCTTCTCTTGGGGTTGCCCCTGACCCTGGGCCCCCTCCCCGCCTGTCGCGCGTCTCCGGCCAACGCACGTGCCCTAGTCCCTTGACCCCAAACCTCGGTGCGAGTGGGGTCCGACGAGCCTGCCCCTTGGCACCCTTACCTGGGGTCCCCTTGGGCTGACCCACCATGGGTCAGCGCCGCCCGCCCCTTGGGCTTCCACCCCGCCACCACCTGGAGCACAGAACCCCCCAGTATGTGTGCCACCTGCTCCGGCCTGGCCGTGCCCCGGGGTCAGACCTTGTGCCCCTAGCATCGGACCTCGTTTTCTGTCTTTGTCCGCTCACGGAGGAACCAGGCACTCTGTCCTCTCCTTGGCCCTTCTTTTCTGTTGCAGAAAGTTTCGTGGGCCTGTCTCTGCCAGGGTCCCCCACATCCCAGACTCCCTGCCTCAACCATGGATGTTCATGAGCCTTGGAGGGGCTCAGGGAAAGAGCCAGGCAGGGTTGGGGGCAGGACCTACACCCACCGCCCCTTGCTGTGGCCCGCTGTGGCTTGCCCTGCTCCCTTCCTCTTTCCTATTTCAGGAGGGACCACGCTGCTTTCCAAAGAGGGGAAGGTGGCAGGCCCAGCCCTCCCTGCTGTCTGGGCAGCATTCAGCAAAATGGCGCTGGCCTATTTTTGCAATATTTCTATTTTGCAAAGGGAGGGGCCCCAGGGAGGCCTTGGGGCAAAGACGTCAAGGAAGTTAACAATCTACTCTTTCTCCTACTTTCCCCTTCTTTTTCTTTTTTTTTCAGATTGTTCTTTAGTTCTAAATGGCTTCAGAAAGAGTGTGCCATCCCTCCCTTATTCCACAGCCTTCCCCACGCCTTCCTGCCAACCTCCATTCCTGCCTGCCTGTCCACATCCCTAAGGGCAAACAGCAGCTGGAGAGGCCCAGAGGCTTTACCGACGTCCCTTGGCCCTAAAACCCCAAACGGGAACAAATCTTAAACCAACCAAGCCACACTGTTCCTAGAGGCTGGTCCTGGGTATGCTGGGGGGAAGGGGTGGACCAGACAGAGAGGAGGGCTTGCTCTGCTCCCATGGGTGTCTCAGAGAGGGCATCTCTGTCTAAGACTCTTGTGGGGCACACTCCTGCCTCTGGATGCTGCCCCTAGGACGCCCCGAAGCAAGGATTCTGCCCCTTGCAGCTTTGGCTTGCAACAACAGACAATCAATCCCACACCCCACTCCTGAGCCTCTGCTCTCCGGGCTGGGCAACTGAGGGTAGAGGGAAGTTTGATGACGGGGGTGTGTGGGGTGATTTCCAGGTGTGCTTGAAAATGTCCCCATGGATGCGGAGCTCCCTGCAGAGGGGACCTTGCAGCCTCTGCCTGGTTCTGAATGTCCTCCTGGGCTTCCAGTGATGGGGTCAGGACTGAGCTGAGGAGGGTCTGGGTGGATGGGAAAGAATCTCCCTTTCCAGTTACCTGGCAGGGCCAACTGGGTCAGCTTTCTGATAACTCTGTGGCCCCGGTGGGCAAAGACTAGGGAGGGATGGCTGACAGGGCAGGCCTGAGAAAGCTAGGGAGGAGGCAGTACAAACAGGGACAGTGAGAGGGGCTCTCACATGTGAGGATGGCAGAGGGAGGTGACGGGCTGAGACAACGGCCAGTCAGCTACTGCAGGCAGAGCAGGCACTGCCCAAGAGCAAGGCCCTTCCATGGAGAACAGGTCAGAGAAGCGAGAAGCTGAGAGCAACCTGGTATGTTAAGGTTGGAGAAGGCCTGAGAAGAAGGCCATGGCAGCAAGGTTGTGGGGTGTGAGTCAGGTGTAAAGGAGGGGGTCCCCAGATTCCTCCTTGCCCCTGTCTTTGGTGTGCACTTACACCAAAGAGAGAAGCCTAGAGCTCAGGTGTCTCTTGAGGCTATGGCTCACTTTTGCCTTGACACTGATGTAGTGACACCTCTGTGACCCAGAGGAAGGCCACAGTGAGGAAATCCATGCCTGGACTCGGGACGGAATGCCCAGTGCCACGAGAAAAAGCCAAGTAGAAAGCTCTGCAGCAATCCCTGCTGCCCGGCAGCCTTCGCCAGCACCTGGAAGACCCACCTCTGCTCCCCCGCGAGCTGCCACGGGCAGCTGCTGTCCTCCCGCGCCCCCAGCGTGTGCCCACTCACTCTTGCTCCCTCCCGAGCCCGGGGCCTTCTCACTCACCGGCCTGTTTACACACCAGGTATCTCATGCTTTATCTGCTCTCATTTTGAATTTGTAACTTTCACATAAACTGGAACAAAGCTCCTTTTGTTTCTGCACCCCACCCCAGGATCCCAATAAACTGGTTCCCTCTGAGGCGACTGGGCCAGGGCACAGATGCCTCGGCCAAAGGACTGTGTGTGCATGTGAACAAGCATGTTCGCACCTGTGAGAAGTCGGCATGTGTGTGTGTGTGTGTGTGTGCGCGTGCACGCACACTTCCTAGGCTGATGGAGGGTGGGAATGTCAGGGAGAGTGGGTGAAGTGTGGAGGGAAGCAGGGGGAACACAGGAGTGCCAGGGTGCCACAGTATGGGCCTGGGTGTGGGCTCAGCTAGCAGGTGCCGGAGATCATGGGCATGGACAGGTTGGTGTCGGGTGGGAAGGCAAACAAGGATGAAGAGGAAACAAAGGGGAGGAAGGAGCCGTGGACTGGGTGCAAAGAGAGGGGCCAAGGCCACGCCAAGTGTAAGGCAGACACAGGGATCGCATTATGGCATAGAGGGGCTGGCACAGCCGCACGCTCGGCCCCGTAATCCTGTTAGCCAGCAATCTCCATTCCGAAAGAGCTTCATTTCTTTGTGAATATTTGTAAACTAGATATCTAATGGAAAATTATAGGAAAATTATAGTGAAATTCATGACGGAGAAATCCGATTATCCCTAATTCAATTATGCCATCTTAGCCCACACAGCACATTTCCCATTTTTTTCCCATAAATACCGATGCCAGGGGTCCCGGTAATCAAATAAAATTGAAAATCATCTTCCCATTAAATTCAATTAGCCGCAATTTCTAAAGCCTATCAGAGATTTTAATTACTAAATTATAAAATTCTCCAATGCTAAATTGAAACCAAAAAAATTGCACATCCTTATATTTCAGAGAAAAAAAAAAAAGGGCCAGCAAAATCCTTGAAAAAAATGCCCTCCTTTCTGTGTCCAGCTTTAAAGCAGCTGCCCCACCTGAGGACCTCACAGTCGCTGCCTCTCTGCAGCTGGGATGGGGCCGGGCAGGGAGAGGGCCTGGCAGGGGAGGGGCTGAGAGTCGAACAGGGGGTGAACCACACCCTGACCCTACCCAGCTCTGGCACACTGGTCTATCTCACTTTGGCTGTCCTGCTCCTGAGACGCCCTCAGTTCTGTCGCCTACCCGGATGTCTCTAACTCTCGGTGCCACCTTCTTAACCCGTGAGCTGGGCTTGGGCTTAGGCTTGGGCCACAGCTTGGCTTATGGTTTTGCATTGGTTTCAGGGCAGCTGACCAGAGGCAGCCAGCTTCTTAGCCAAGCCCTGACTCTCTGACCACTCTGAGGGCCCTCCGATGGCCTAGGCTGGGTGGAAGGTGGGAACAAGACAGACCTGGGTGTCATGGGTGAACAGGTACCACAGGATGGTTCCGTGGCCCAGTGTCATCTTCTGGGCTTTCCCAGGGGCCATGGAGCCTGGCCAAGGACCAGCCTCCTGGGACAAGAGTACGACCAAATTGGCCACATCTGGCCTCCCCCTGCACTTCCAGTTCAATCTGCTCCCCTTGCCCTCTCCTGGGAAGTCAGCAGCCCTGAGCTGGCCAGAAGGAACACCCGTGCCCCTGGGAGGGACTCGCTCTTACCCACGCCCCCTGAAGGGAAGTGCTGGCCACAGCCCCAAGCAGTAGCCCCTCCTCCCCCACCCATCCCCTCGCACCACTTACCCACCTCTGAGGGGTGCTCTGTAAGCCAGGAGAGCCTGGGGTGGTGGCACTGGTGGTGGCATAAAGTGTTTCAGGGTCTAAAACCCAAGCTAGGTGGCTTGGTGGGCAGCAGATGACCCCGGAATACTTGGGGCGGTCTGCAGCAGACCGGCCAGCAGCCTGGTACCCGGGGAGCAGGGAGTAGGTTTGATTTGCCAAGCAGTCAGGACTGCCAGCCGGGGAGGCACCCGCAAACAAAACAAAAACAAAAAAGTTAATTATCTTTGGCTTTTTCTTAATAAATATCCAAACTGGCCCAGCCGGATCCTCTGCTTTGGAGGGAGAAAGAAGGAGGAAAAAAAAAACTCCAAAGCATATCCAGCAGACTCATTCTCTCTCCTGTCTACCTTTCCCTTTGTCTCTGGTCCTTGTATTTATCGCTTATCAGAAGTAGTGACAGTTTCACATGAATTCCCAAATCCTGCAAATGCAATAGCGTGGCCACAACAGCTGTTTTTTCTTTTTCTTTTTTAAGTTTTGGGGTGGGAAAGTGGGGTGTGAGAAAAGAGACAGGCAGGTGGGAAGAAAAAGGGTGAGAAATGAGAACAGAAGCAAAAGCGAGAGCAGGAGGGAGACAGAAGGAAGCCCAGGGACAACGATAGGGCTGGGGTGGCCTCGTGGGTAGGGACAGCGACCTGTTCTGGAGTGTCCTGTTGGCATTGTGGTTCACTTACAATTATCTGAGATGGGGAGGTTTCTAGTTTAAAAACTCTGAAACCATCTAGGTCGCACTAGCCACTCTGGCTGCCCCATGGCTGCCCGCTTCTGTGGCAAGCCTCCCTTCCGGGAGCATGGCTGGGAAGAGAAGGGGCAGCACCCAAGGAGGGAAGGCTGCTGTCTCTATGGGCGTGTGGGGGGGCGAGGCTTCTCTGAGAGGAGACACGAGCGTGCCTGGGAGAAACGGGATGCACGTCACTGCCTGGGCCTACATGTCTGGATGGTGCGTGTACACGCCTGAGCCCAAACTGTCAGAAGCATGTGGCAGGGCATGTGTGGGAGGACACCTGGGACATGGAGCAGTCCCTCCCTCATGAAGTGCTGGCTCTAGCATCTCTCTATCTCAGTTCAAGTCCCAGCTCCATCATCCTCAGGCTGTGCAACCTTCACCAAGCCTCTGGCCCTCTCTGAGCCTCCCTTTCCTCAGCATCTAAAGGTAATAATAATCAGTGGTTGCCTGTTTATGTGTGTGTGGTGGGGTGGAAAGTGATTGCTACTGAGTATGGGGCTTCTTTCTAGGGGAATAAAAATGTTCTAAAACTAGATAATGGTGATGGTTGTACAACCTTGTGACTATACTACTAACCACTGAATTGTACATTTCAGAAGAATGAATTTTGTCGGGCATGGTGGCATACATCTGTAATCCCGCCTACTTGGGTGGCGGGGGCAGGAGGATGGAAAGTTTGAGGCCACCTTGGGCAACTAGTGAGACTTGATCTCAAAAGAAAAAAGCAAAAGCTAGGCATGGTGGTGCACCCCTGTAATCCCAGCATTCTAGGAAGCTGACGGAGGAGGATCACAAGTTTCGGCCAAGACTGGGCAATTTAACTTTATAGTGAAATCTTGACTCAAAATAAAATTAAAAAAAATTAAAAGGTCTGGGGATGTAGGTTAATGTAAAGGCCCTGGGTTCAATCCCCAGCACCACCAAATAAATAAATAAATGAATGAATAGGCTGGGGATGTAGTTCAGCGTAGTAGAGCACCCCTGGGTTCCATCCCTAGTACCACCACCAAAAAAAAAAAAAAAAAAAAAAAAGAGTGAATTTTATGGTATGTGAATTATATTTCAATAAAGTGGCTATTAAAAAGTTGGGAGAAAGGAGTGAATAATGACAGTACTGACTGCAGAGCTGCTGTAAGACACAGCACTGGGCCAGGCACGGAAGTGCTCGGTGAGGATTCTCCGTCCCTAGGAGATTGCGAGTGTATACTGCTGGCGCTTACAAACACCAGGAGTCAGGCCAGTGGGTTGTCAAGCAGCTGAGCTGCCCGGTGCTTGGTGGGGGCTCCTGGGCAGCTGCTCCCTGGCAGGGGTGGGAGAGTTCACAGCCCTCCTCCTGCCTCCCGCAGGGTCCCTGGAGAGGCGGCTGCCCACCGTGGCAGGCGGGCTCCAGGGCTGCACACTCTCCCGTCTCGCAGACACTCATATTCTCCATGTGCAGCAGACCGTGAATTCACCTTCATACTAGTTACAGGGTTATTTAGCTTCTCCTGACACTGACAATCACAAACTTTAATTCGCTGCTTGGCTTCTCCCTGCTGTGCCCTCTGCCCACCCCCAAAATCCTTGGGAGAGAATGGGAAGGACCAAGGTCCAGCCCTCTCTTGCTGAAGCTTGCCCTTCTCAGTGATGGAGTGATGGGAGGAGGTGGGGGTGGTCAGAAGGAGGAGCTGATGGGCAAAAGGCGAGGGAGAGAAGAGTGCGGGAGAGAGGAAGTACCACCAGGGCTAATGGGAGCTTCCGTCCCGCTCCTCCAGCCTGACACTAATGTATGCAACCTGACATCCCATCCTGTCGTGAGTGACGACTTGGTGATCAGGCTGCTCCTCTGGCTGAGACCAACAGGGGCTGGGACTCAGGGCTGTGGCTGAGCTCCCAGGACCGGGCAGCTGGCATGGGGCTGGCTCCTCTGCCTGCTGCTGGGCTAGCAGGTGCCCAACCAGATGTGAGGGAGCTCCATCCTACCAGGCCAGGCCAGCCTGCCCCGCAGAGGGTCATCCCAGCCTGTGTCATCTCTCCTCTGACGAAGGCAGGTGCGTCTGCTCAAAACTACTGCCAGACCTCAGATAGGAAATCGAGACCCTGTGACGTCGCCCACCAACCAAGCAAACCACACCAGCCTGAGACGGGGCTGAAACTAGGTGTCCAAGTACCTGTGTCCTCGCCGCTGAGAGAAGCCACCGTGCATTCATCACTGTGGCCAGCCCTGTTGGCATTCCTCCCCATTTTCCCTGGGCTCATGCCAATCGTCTTTCCGTCTCCCCTGCACTCCCACACACTTTCCACGAGTGGCCCAGCTTCGGAAGATCCCAAAGGTCCACTGGCTTGGGAACAATCAATGCTGGGAACCTGGCTTCTCAGCCACCCACCATCTCCTGCAGCGGTTACCATCATCCTTCCCTAAAGCCTTCTGGGCAAGTGATGGAGGGACATTTTGCTCTGACAACAGTCTGAGTGGAAGAGGGGACTCTCTCATTCACAAAATCCAAGCTGGCCCTAGCAGCCGTTCACTAGGCAGAGAGTCCCAGGAGCAGAAAGCCAAGCCAAGAGGACTCACAAAGACCAGAGGCCTGGCAAGGTCCTGGGCCAGGGAGCTTGGAAAGGAGCTCCAAGGCTGGAAGGAGGGCCGGGCGAGAGGAGAGGTGGGGAAATGCATCGGCTGATCCAAGCGTGTGTCCACTTCCTCCTAGCCCATTCCACTGCCCCACCCCTGCTGGCCGGGGAAGCGGCCAGGGTGGCCTGGGTAAGAGAGATGTCAACGGGGCCGATGGGAGAAGGGGCTTGTTGACTGCAAACTGTCCATTATGGCTCAGATTATAAGCATATTGCACAGGGCTCTCTGCACGATGCCGGGGAAATCCAATACGCTGAAAGGTTAATGCAATCAATTAGGGTGACAAGGAAGTAAAGTAAAGCCTTCCGAGTAGATGAAAAGGAGAGAGAGGGAGAGAGAGAAAGAGAAAGAGAGAGCGCCACGAGTTGCAGGGGTGGGGGTGGCTTGGGTGGTGGGAAGGAAGGAGAGAAGCTAGTGAGGTGCAGTGCGAAGGCCTGGAGGGGAGAAGAGCTGCATGGAGGCCGGGGAGGCCAGGAGAGACTGCAGCTCAGCTGGCCGGACAAGCGGCCAGGAGAGTTGGGCAGTGCAGCCTCTATCCCAGTGCTCAGGCTGCACAAAGCTCCCTTCTCCTCGTCCCTCCCTGCCAGCTTTTCCTCTCAGGCTTGGAGCCAACTCCCAGGTTAGTAGGGCCATGGAGCTGTGCCAGAGCAGCCTTGGCCCCTGACCCTGGACAGAACCAGGGCCTACCGAGCAACCCCCAGGGCCTTCCCAGCCAGAACTGCAGCCTCCAAGAGGCCTGCTGCCCTCTCAGCAGTGCCCACTGTGGCCTGCTCAGCTTGCCCCTAGATTCCCCATCCCTCCCTGCAAAGCAGAGCGTGGTGGTCAGGATCTCCCATCTCATAGACTGAGAAACTGGCGCTGAGAGCTCGGGCCACTTCCCAGGTCCCAGCAGCAGCACGGGACAGCCCAGGACTGCCAGTCCACTATGCAGAGGACATTCTTCCTCCATGGATCCACTGGAATTAGGGGTCTTGTCTTCCCTAGTGGCTCAGGCCCAGAGGATGCCAGGGCAGGGGCCTGTCCAGGGTTGCTGCTTTGTCCTATGCGACAGAGGAGACTCAGGCTATGGGACCCTCCCTGTCCAGTCCCAGGCTGGCTGCTTTCAGCCACAACTCACTCACTCGTCCCAACAAGATGTCTTCTCACCTTACAAAAGAGGAAACTGTGCATCTGAGGCTAAAGAGCTTGCTACAGGCAACAGGAGAGGGGCACAGGCCTCCCTGGATGCACAGGGCCTGGGGAGGAGAGAACAGCTGGCACTTCCAGATAGAAGGGAACAAGTAGAGGATGAGGGTTTAGGAGAGGAGGGACAGGGGCTCTCCAGCAGACCAGGAGAGCAAGCAGCCTATAACCCCAGCACAGGGCCCCCAGACTAATGCCCAGGGCCAACAGAGCCATCCACGGAGGATGACAGCACAGGACAGGGGCACACGGCACGGGGGTGCACTTCAGGCCAGCACATTGCACTCTCCAGCATGGGTACCACGGCGAATTTCATGTTCTATATATTGTACGAGAGCAGAGAGGAGAAGGGTCCAGAACCTCCAAAGGCTGGGGCCTGCAAACTTTCCCTGTCAAGGGCCAGATAGTAAATATTTCGTACTTTGTAGGTCAGTTCCTGTTGTAGCCACTCAACTCTGCTGTTACAGAGTGAAAGCAGCCACAGACAACAGGAAAACAAGTGGGCATGGCTGTTTCCAATAAAACTTTATTTATAAAAACAGGCTGTGGGCTAACTGTGACCTAGGGGATGTCCTGTGTTCTGCTCCAGAAAATGAAAGCACTGGGTGCTGAATTTGAGGACTCAGATGATGCCTGCTCCATCCTGCTCCTTGGGATTGAAGGTGTCCAGCCTGGACCTTGCTGGGCAGAGGTCTAGAGTAGAAGCGAGGCTTCCATGTCCAGTAGAGGGCAGGGAAAAAGAAGGGGGAGAACAAGCCTTGCACAGAAGCAGATTTCTAGCTCCCAGCGTCCTGGGAAACCCTGCTCAAGGCCTGAGATTCTGAGTGAGGATCAGAAGGGGTGGAGGCTCTGAGGCTCTCGCAATTCCAGATTCTCAAAGCCCTGAGAGAGGAGTGAAGCTGAGGCTGAGGGCAGGAAGGATGGCCAGAGGGAGTAGGAAGGGCCGCAGAGAAAGAAAGGCAAGAGGGGACCCAGAGCAGTGCTGTAACCAGGGTGGTGCTGGCGGCAAAGGGAGGAATCCACAGGCCCCAGCAAGAGCGCAGGGCGCAGGCTGGGCCTGCCCTACACCGGGCTGCCTCTGATCACGTTTTCAGGGCCACTGCCCGCAGGAGCAGACAATGCTGGGGGAGCCTTTGAAGTCCAAAAGGGATGCCGCGGTGGGAGCCCGGGGACTCTCCTCCCTTCTCCCGTCCTCCTGGGGGGCAAGGGGCCAGTAGGACAAAACCCATAGTCGGTTGCAGCCACCCCGATACGTGAGAGACAAAAGGAAAACAAACAGGTTTGGAGCCAGGCGCACGGTGCCGTGTCTGTCCCCTGCCCCGCTGTGTGGGGATGATGGATGGCTGCAGCCAGCCAGCTCACTTGCCAGGCAGGCCCCGCTATTTACATAACACTGGCGTTCCACCGGTCACCTCTGACACGGCACTGCCTGGGGCCCGAGGCCTGGTGGCCCTGCGGTTCCTCGAACCACTAGGGGACTGTGACAGCCTGTGAAGGCAGGGCCAGGCCAGGGCAGCCCCATGTGCCCAGCCTCCGGGGGAGCCCTGGATCTGGGGGAAGGCGGGACAGTAGGCCTCAGCCTCCGCCCTGCCAGCCTCACAAGGAGGAGGCCACTCGGTGGCAGTGCGGCAGCACAGCCACAAAGGGGAGAAGGCAGCGAAGGATTGCTAGGGCTTCCAGCCCACAGGGTTCTCCAGGCAGGGCTAGAAGCAGAGGTTCTGGGGAGCCACAGCTAGCTGCCACAGGCAGCCCGAGCCCAGGCACCCCTAGTGTCCCACAGATGCATGCTGCCCGGAGCACATTCCTTGCCCCAAGTCTGCAACCCACGCCCCTGCAGCCCATTTCCAGCCTTAGAGCCAAGCAGAAGCTCTCGGGGGTGGGGGTGGGGGCTCCATCTTTTCTCTCCAGGTTCCAATGGGCAGTGTGGCTCCCATTCCCTGTCTTCACCTTCCCATCAATTCAGGGGACTGAATCCAGCCCAGGGTGACAGGTGTGTCAGGTGAGGGGTCACCAATAGGGGCAGGACCAGGATCAGAGAAGAGATTCAGGTCTTACCTTGTGGCAGGTCCTAGAGGTGCCTCCAATGTAGTGGGGGGGTACGGGGGTCACTTCATCCTGGGGAGGGAGAGAGAGGAGCCCATTAGCCTTTCCAGGCAGGAAACCTTTAGCCCCTCCACTCTAGCATGTGCCTTCCTGCCCCTGTGTGCCCGGGGCTTCCCTGGCACCTTGAAGGCTGAGGGGCAAATGCTCTAGGTAGAGAGGTTGGTGACTCAGACATGCTGAGTGGGCTCTGATTTGGGCTTTCTGGAGTTCACACCAACCAAAGTTTGAAAATTCAGAAAGCAGCAGTGGCTGATCGCTGGGGAACCGTGGATCTCAGGACACTAACCAAGCAGAGGAAAGTCGGACCATGCTTTGCACACTCCTCCGTTGAGGCAGACATGGGAATCTGGGTTTGGGGGCACCGGTTATAAGTTCTACAGCCTTCCACGGAGCTGCAGTAGCTGATGCAGTAGGGATGACTCGCAACAGTGAAGGATTACAGCCTCAACCACTCCTTCACTCTTTTTCCTTGATTCCTCAAATAAAAAATGACAGGTGCCAGCTGGATACAGTGGTGCATGCCTGTAATCCCAGCACTCTGGGAGGCTGAGGCAGGAGGATCACAAGTTTCAGCCCAGCTTGGGCAACTTAGTGACTTACTGAGATCCTGTATTTAAATAAAACATTTTAAAAAGGGGAGGGGGGCTGCAGCTGTAGTTCACTGTGAAAGGCCTGAGCTTAACCCCTAGTACGGGCTGGGGTAGGACAGATGCCAAGATGTTTGTTAGAGGAAGTGCGTGTCCAAGAGGCAAGAAGAACCAAAACCATGCACCAAGAAGCCTCGTTTCCACAGGAACAGGCTGTGACAGCACTGTCCACTCTGCGATGAGTCACAGCAGCCCTCGCTGGGGCCCACGTGAGGATGGGGAAATGGCCTGACACAATAGCGCGTCTTCAACCAACACACAACTCCGCCCAGCCTGCGGTCCACAGCAGGAGTTTGGGGAAACAGGTTCAAATGGGACAGACTCGGTGCACGGAGGGAAAGCATGAGGAGCTCTCCGTCTGCCCACCTGGCCCCACCTGGTCCCACTCGGCCTTGCCTGAGCCAGGCCCTGTGTCTCGACCTCAGCATTCACCCCGATTGGGAGGGTTTGCTGTTTGTTACCTTTTCTTCTTCTCTCTCCCTTATTTGTGGCTTATCAATGATGCAAAAGGAATAACTCCAATTTCCTTAAGCCTCATAATCTCCAAATCAGATTGGGGGATTGTGGAGATGAGGTGACCTTGTACAGGGCTCCCAGAATGCCACCCTGTCCCATTGCTCACTCTCCTGTTCCCAGGACATATTTAGACAGATAATGCTAATTGCACTTGACATGCCCTCTTAAGGAGGGCTCGGTTCTCTGCCAGCATTTGTCGCCTGTTCTGGGCTGCTAGGGCACAGGGTGCCCCCTGGGGCAGAGGGCACCCTGCAGGATATAAACTCAGAGGGTTGAGGGTCGGATGGGCATCAAGTGGTTGGAGAGGGCTGCACTGTGGGCCTCTGTGTGACCCAGAAAGCGAAGCACAGGATCTGCAGAGAGCTGGGTGGACACTGAGATGGGAAGGGGCAGTAGAGAGTAAGAGGGAAGCCGCACAGAGGTGGAAGAAATGGGCAGAGGCCTGGAGAGGAACAGGGCTGGAACTGGAGGGGAGATGTGAGCTGGTAGAGTAGCAGGACTGTGGGCTCAGCGTCTGGGCCACGCGCCGAGACTCCCAGGCTTCTGCTGGGAGGCCCTGGGTGAACTCGGTGGACAGAGCTCACATCCTGGCCAGTCGGCCCTGGACCTTGGCTGGGGTGTCATCACCATCCCATCCATCCCAAGCTCTCCTGCCTGAGATCCCTCAAGGCACCCGGGCCAGCCTCTCTTGAACCCCCAAAGCCCCCCAACTCCACAACTCCAGTATCTCCCTTCCACCACCTTTTTCTCCCCTCCCATCCTCCCCGGCAACTGTGCATTTATTAATTCATGAGGCACTAATTAGTTCTTTGTTTAATTTTGTGTTAAACAGACTGACCGGAATGATAACGACTTGCAGTGCGGTGTTGCTGTCCCCAACCACCCCTGTTTTCTGACAACAAGGGAGCGCGGGAGACCGGAGCGTTGAACCCAAATCCCTCAGCAGTTGCACTTCATTAAGTCAAAATGTGACAAGAAGCTTAGAGAGCAACTTGCAGATCTGATCACACAGAACAATCGGGGAGGAAACTTTCCAGGAGTTGGTTGGGGCTGGCGGAGGGAGGAGGGGCAGGGATGTCTATGTACAGGGCCAGGACACATGCTGGAGTCCTGCCCCTCACCTGCCTACGCTGGGCAGGTGGCCTGGCTGACAGCAGCAGAGAGGCTGTCTCTTGCTGGACTCAAGGACACTGGGTGGATTCTAGGCCCCCAGTAGGAGCCCAACAAGTACCCAGTACTCAGTGGTCGGGCTCTCTCTCTTGAACACAGGGCCTTGTGCACACTAGGCAAGTGCTCTGGTGCTGAGTTACATCCCTAGCCCCATTTCTTGCCTGGGTTTCTTTTCTTTTCTTTTTATTTTGAAACAGGCCCTCACTAAGTTGCTAGGCTGCCCAGCCTGGGCTCCAATTTGCAATCCTGCTGCCTCAGTTGCCCAGAGTGCTGGAATTACAGGTGTGCCCCAACATCCCCAGGTGCCTGGGTATCTTCTCCTGACTCTGCCCTTCACTGGGCCTGATGCCTGGCGCTGGCCCTGTGGGTGAGTGGTTAGCACACCCAGGGACTGGCAGAGAGTCAGAAAGCTGAAGCAGTGAAGGAAGGATTCTACGAGGTCGGGGGAGAAGTTCTGCAGCTGGAAAAGCCCAGAGAGTGGGCCCTTCCCTCAGGCAGGCTGAGGTTGAGTGAAACCCTTCTGGGCTAAGAGGGAAAAGGAATATGCTCAGAGGTCATGGTAGAATGTGTCCAAGAGATGCCAGGGTACCTACTGTCTGCCGGCTGTCCATCTTTTCTCCTTGCATCTGTCTATCCACTCATCCATCTACCATTTGCTCAATGTTCTTGATCCTAGCTACTTTGGCCAGACGACTGAGGATGGAAAGGCTGAAGGCTCTGGGCAGAGGGGTCTGGCAAATCAGAACCGGATCCAGGTCCTGCAGCTTGTAGGCTGGGGTAGCTGACTGTCAGCAGACAGCAGAGCTCACAGTGACAACAGTCTTGTGGCCTCTTCTCTTCTATCTGTGTGAAAGAGCAGGATCTTGGACTCAGAGGTGTCAAGCTGCCGACCCCATTGGCCGTGGTTGGTATCAAAAGCAAGCCCCGCCCCAGGCTGAAGGCAACAGCTCTGTCCCCCTTCTGCTGACCCTGAGTGGAGAGAGGATGGAGGAGAACAGAAATAAAAGCACACAGAAAGTTGACAATGTGAGCCCTCCTATGCGTGATGCGCCTATTGTCACCTTCCTGTTGGCTGCTGCACCTATGCGGGGGAGTCCTGACCTCCGAGAAGCTGACCCAGCCCCCTGGCCAGATCGGAAGCGCAGTGGTCTCCCACCCGAGCCTGGCAGCCCTGGGCTGGCTTCTGTTAATTTGCTGTCAGGCTGCCTAAGCAAACCAATTAAAACTAATCATTAATTATAAAAGAGAGCGAGAAGAGTAGGGGAGAGGAAAGGGTGAAAGACGGGGACGGGAAGGAGGAAGAAGGATGTGAGCTATAGAGGGGAGACCCTGAGGACCTGCAGGCAGCCTAGTGGGGACTTTGGGCCTGGGGGCTGGGAGGGATCATAGTTGCCACAGTCAGAGGGGAAGGGAAGGAAGCCAAGGATGGTGGAGAGGACTGCTGTGGGCAAGGGGAAGGCCAGGAGGAGGGAAGGGGGCCAGTGAACAACGGGTGACCAGCATACCAGGACTCGAAGGAGCCTCATCCATCCACTGTCCCCTCTGGCTGGAGCCACCACCTGTCCAGGACTCAGCCTTGGAGCCTGTCCCCCACGGCTGCCCAGCTCCATATGGATGAGGCTGTGCTGTTTATGCAGCACGCCAGGCTCCTGTCCCGCCTGCCGCTCCTACGTGCTCCCCAACTCTCTCGGGCCGTGGAGGCTCAGGACAGCTGTTGGGCCGCCCAGCTACACCCCCATTACTGTCTCCATCCCCTGCCCCCAGCCCACCACCCCATCCTCTCCCTGGCCGGTCCTTTCACAGGGGCTGAGGCCATGTCAGCCCGGCAGCTTGAGGAGGGGGGTGGCACAGACAACAAGGGGCAGCGTCATGGAAACGGGCACTTTCCCGGAGAAATATTCTGTTTGGCCTCCTTCCTGCATTGAGGAGCTGTCAGGAGCCTGAGTGAGAGCCACACTATCCCGAGACCAGGCGTGACAAAACCTATTTTCTGCCTCAAATTTGATTGATTAAAAAACTTTTTAGGAAAACCATGTTAAAAGAGTGAAAAAAAAAAAAAAAGAGTGTATGTGTGAGAAAGAGAGAGAGAGAGAAGGAGGGAGAAATAGAGGGGAAAAGAAAGAGAATAGAAAGTGCTGGAGGGAGCAGAGCTGGGGAAAGAAAGGCCGCAGGCAGGGGCCTAAAAATCCCTCCTCTGGCCGATGAGATGGCTCAGCAGTGTAAGCGCCTGCCTGGCAAGCAAGAGGTCCTGAGTTAGACTCTCGGAACCCACATACGAATAAAAGGCCGGTGATATCGCTCAGCGGCACAGGCGCCTGCTGGCGCATGAGGTCCTGAGGTCGACCCCCGGTACCCACAAAAAAATAAATAAATAAAAAAAATCCCCCCTTGCTGCAGTGTGGCCGGGGGACACATGTCAGTGGGGCCTCTGCAGCATAACCAGGCAAAACAGAAAGGTCAAAGGAAGCCCGAAACTTTTACACAGTGGTTAGCAGGACAATGAGGGGGCTGGGGCTCTGCGTGGTCCAGCAGGTGCCGGATCTGGACGGAGGCGGCAGCCAGAGCAGGCAGCCTGTCCCAGCACAGGGACAGAGACCTCAAAGCAGGGAGGGGCAGGTGGCAGCAGCTGTCCAGCAAAAGGAGTCAGAGCAGGCCTCTAGATTGGCTCTGTGGTTTTCCCAAATGGAGTCTTGATTAGGATTTGGCCAGAATCCTGAAAAAATCTCTATGAGGTCAAGAGGGAAGGCCTTGTAGTTCAGGGGCAGGAAACGGGTTTCCCAACTTGTTCTTTCAAGCCCTGGCTCAAGAAACGTTTTATTTTTTTATTTTTTATTTTTTGTGGGTACCAGGGGGTCGACCTCAGGACCTCGCGCGCCAGCAGGCGCCCGTGCCGCTGAGCGATATCACCGGCCCCTTTTTCGTGTGTGGGTTCCGGGAGTCGAACTCGGGCCCTCGCGCTTGCCGGGCAGGCGCTTAAGCCGCTGAGCCATCTCACCGGCCCTCAAGAAACGTTTTAAATAATAGGCATAAAATAAAAAGCAGGGTGGCACCTAGCTTGACTCTCGGTCCTACAGCTGGCGAAGCCTCATCGGTCTCTGTCTCTGACCCTGGAGTCCCTTGCTGAATGCTGCTTTGAGTGGTTCCCATATATGCCTGGGGAGTTCTTTTCTTTTTTTTGAGGCAGGGTCTCACTATGTAGTTCAGGCTGGCCTCGAACTCACGGCGATCCTCCTCCCTCAGCCTTCGAGTGCTGGGATTAGCATCACACCCAGCTGCCTGGGGACTTCGAGGGTGACGGGAGACCCCCCTTACTCTCTCAGGGCTCCAGAGGAAGAGCTGGCTCCCGTCTCTCCTGGGACCTTCTAGGAAGGGAATGCCATTAACTCCCAGCGCCTCTGCCTGACCAGCACACAGGTGCCTCAGCTCTCTCTGGGCAGGAGCTGACTACCCAGGAAGAAGGGTCTGAGTTGGTGGCCTGTTTGAGTTTGCCCCCTTTTCTCTAGGTGCCTCTTGGTATTGGCTAAGGAGTCAGCAAGAGGATTTTTCTGTGTGCTGGGAGGGGCTCAGCAGTGTCCATGCAGACCCCGCCCACTGAGGACACAGTGTGGGGGAGGCAGGGCCACCACTGCTCTGACATCTGTCTCCAGACAGATGCCCAGAAAGACAATCCCTCTCCTGGCACTTCCATAAGGTGATCCCTGCTCTCTCCCAGGCCCGCTCCATAGTGATCATCAGGTATTTATTAAGCACATACTGTGTGCCTGACACTGTGCAGGCATGAGGAAGATACAAGGCAGACACAAGAACTGAGTTGGTAAGAGTCAGGTTGAAATCCCACCTCTGCAGCTTACTGCTGTGAGGATCCACTGAGGCGATGCTTAGTGCAGTGTCTGGCATAGCCAGCACTTGCTATTGGCTTGCAGGATCCCTGTCTTTAAAAGCTGAGAGACAGCCAACAATTCCACTCCAAGGTATGGGCTCCAAAGATGGAAAACAGGGACTAAGAAAAAAAAAAAAAAAAACTTGCAAATGAACATCCATGGCCTCACTACTCACGACAGCCAAAAGGTGGACATAACCCAAGTGACCATCAATTAAGGAAAGGATAAGCATGTGGTATGTCCACACCGTGGAATATTATTTAGCTAGGAAGAGGAAGGATGCCCTGACATGGGCTACAACATGGATCTACAGAAAATATTATGCTGAGTGACAGAAGCCAGACACAAACAGCTACAGGCTATATGATTGCATTTACAGGAAATCTTCGGAACAGGCAAATCCATAGAGGCAGAGAGCAGATGAGTGGCTATCAGGGGCTGGGGGAAGGGGACAGTGGAGGAGTGACTGCTAATGGCTGTAAAGTTTCTGTGTGGAGTGATTAAGAAGTTCTGGAACTAGATAATGGTGATGGTTGTCCAACTCTGTGCATGTACTTAACGTGACTGATTTATACACTACATTTTACCACAGTAAAATAAAGTGACACCACTTTACAATAAAAGCGGTTGGGAAGAGAAGAAAGAGGCATTAGAGAAGTCAAGCTAGGGGCAGAAGGTGGACACCATCACTTCCAATGGTCCTCTTTCCCTCCAGCCCCCCATGATAATGTAAGCTGGCACCAAAGGTATTCCTAAATCTCAGCAAGATATGCTTCGTGACAGCAACAGAACAGACAGTATGGAAAGGCTAGGGGGCTCCCTGATGGGCCTCCCCCAGGACACCCCACTCAAGTGCCTGTGGCTCTGTGTCCCACATGTCCCACCTCCCTGCACACACATCACTTCTTCCCTGCAAGTTTCCCCATACACCTGGCCCGCCTTTGCATCCCCTCATCTGGCTCCCCACCTAACTCCTGCTGCCACCCAGCATCTAACTGCAACAAGGTTCCCTCCAGATGAGACTGAGCCCATGACTTCCCCGCCCTGAGGGCTCTAGGGCTTCCCAAGGTCAGGCAGTCCTCCTTGGAAGGGAAAACCTAGATAACCAGGGAGCCAGGTTCTCTGGGGTCCCCTAAGCCCTCACCCCACCCTCCTGCTCCCGGATGCGTGTGCGCACAGAAACCCCTGCCTTGGCCCAGGAACTGTCAGGAGATCAACAAACAAAAGCTGCTTCTTGACAGGGAGTCATTTATATTTTAGCTTCGTTCCATTATCCTAACGAATCCTTCATCAGCAGATGCAATATTAACAGCAGAAAATCAGCTCATTACATCCGGGGGGATTTCATCAAGTCGGCAATCATGTGTGCAGCTCCCCAAGCCTTCAAGAGGCCAGTGGGGCTGTTATTTATTTATTTTGTTACTTATTTATTTAATTTTTTGGGCTCTTTCCACATAATTGCACCGCATCTCAGATCTTTAATAAATAATTTGTAGGTCCTGAACTGCAGACAGCTCTGCTCTCTGCCATGAGAGCCTGCATTAGCCAAAATATTTACCAATATTTAAAAGTCATTAGACTCAGGAGGGAAGTGGGGAGGGGTACTCGGTTCTCCTGGAAACGGCCTGGTTTGGGGCTGGGGTGCTTGGCCCTCAGTCTCCTCCAGCCCATTTCTTGGTCCAAGGGTGGCTGTCCTGCCTGGGGACCCTGAAGAGCAGCTTGAATCTGTTGTCCTGGGTTTCCTTAGTCTGAGCAGGAATGCTGAGAGGGAAAAGGCCCAGCACGGAAGATCAAAGATCAGTCTCAGAAGTGGCTCCTCGGAGCCTCCCTTCTTTCCATGTGCCCGAGATTTCCAGTGATACAGCCCAGCCTTCCAAAGGCTCCTGGCTAGAGTGGCCACCGTGCTGCTGGGCACCCCCGCCGCCACCCCCGCCGCCACCACAGGCCGGCCATGCTTTCACAGGTTTTTCCCAGCGGGGGCTGGATTTCTGCCCAGCCAGGAATGTGCTCCCAGGATGTCAATTCTAATCTCCCCAGCACTCTGACAGAATTAAGCTTCAGTTTGTCCGACAACATCCCAAAGTTTCAGAAATCCAGGGCAGACACTCTAATCAGGCTGCAGGACAAAGGTCTGGCCTGACCCTGTCACTTCCATTTATTCCTCCTGTCTGTCTCAGGGCTTCAGCCTTTCTGCAGCTTCCTCCAGCCTCTGCCCTGCCCTGGCCAGTCCCCCTATCCCCCCCAACTCCCCCCCCCCCCCCCCGCACCCGGCTCCCCTGTTTCTCCGCCCAGCACTTCCCCTCCCCAGCAGCCGGGCTAATCCTGTTGCTCCACCACCTAAAGCCCAGGAATCCCTCTGAGTCCGACCTGGCTGGCCCTCGGCCTGCTGGCCCAGCCTTGGTTAACTTCCTGTAGGGAGTGCACGGACTTAGTTCTTCCTGGGCTCCAGGGAGAGGGTGCTCAGTCCAGAGCTACGCTCAGACTCCGCTTCCCTTGGCCTTCAGCCTGGGCTCCCCACGGCTGCTTCTAAGCATCCTTTGTGCTTCCCAAACTCCGTTCTGTTTGAGGGGTCAGCTTGTGGGCCCTGGAAAGCCTTGGCCCCTCTGCCATGTCTGGAGACACCTATGTGGGCGGAGACCTCTCCTCAACCAACTCTGTCAGTCACTAAGAGTGACCACTGTCAACAAGAGCAGAAGCAGTGCTGGACCTAGGGTAGGAGGGGCCTGTGGCCAGGACCCAGGCCCTTGGCTTTGCTGGATGGTGGAGCCATTAGGAAGGGGAAAGGAGCTTGAGCACTGGCCAGATGGGCCACGAGTGCCCCTGGGCACTAAAGATGCCTCGTCCCCCACTATCCACAACACCCAACCCACTTCCCATCCACGTAGCTCTCCGATGGGCCTGGAGCACCAAAACCTGCCTCCATTCCCAGAGGAAGTCACGCAAACACACCTGTTGGAAGAGGCAACCACACAAAGAGGCATGGGTGGGGGAACCCAGCTTAAATCTGCTTTGCTCCCATCAGATGCTTCATGGGGGCAGATGGGCAAAGGGAGGACGACTGTGGACCATCAAGATGATGCCCAGGAGTGCAGTCCCTGAGCCACGCAAAGCCCACGCAGCCAAATTTGTTTTCAGTGGGAAAACAAATACAAGGTAGGAAGAGAAGGCTCAAGGAGGAAGAATCAAATGCAGATGTCCTTCTGCTGTATTGCTGACCCTCTGGAAGGCGCAAGAAATCTACAGCTGGCAGGTGGGCAGAAAGCCCTGCAATGCTGCAGGTGGGCAGGGTCAGGCCGCAGCTTCCTTGCCTTCCCCGTGTGACCTGGGCGGAGACCACCCCCTTTCCCCCTCCAGCTACGTCAGCCTCCAAATTGCATGGAGTGGGGACCCCCTTTCTCAGAGCTGCAATGAGGGGCAGCTCCTTGAAGTTTCTTCTGCATGCAGCCCATCTTCTTCCCATCCCCGTGCTGGCCTGGCCTCACCAGCACAGCCAGCAGGGCCCGGAGGCCTGAGCCTGCTGGGGCTGGGCTTTAGGAGCCCCCTGGAGGCTTAGAGGAGGGTCTCTTAGCAAGTTCTTTCTCTGGAAGCATTAAAATTATCCTAGTATTTTCACCTAATAACAGAAAAAGCTACGGAGGCCTCCAGTGGAGAATGGATGAAGGTACCTGTTGGCACTTTCCAGAAAGCAGCTGGTTCCCACCGCTCCCGCTCTCTACCCCTGTGACTTCCTGACTCCCTCAGCTTCCAACTATGCTGCTCAGCCTTTTCCTGGCCTCAGGTCTCATCTGTCCGCTCTTGCTGCATTGAGGTGCTGGTGAGTTATTGGTTTTTTTTCCTTTTTCTTTTTTTCTTTTTTCTTTTTTTCCCTTTCTTTCTTTCTTTCTTTCTTTCTTTCTTTCCTTCTTTCTTTTTTTTTTTTTTGCTATTTATCAGCAGATTGTGTGGAGCTGAGTGGTGTGAGCCTCACCCTGCTAAATAAAGCTTTGGTATTTCTGATAAAGCCATCAAATTCCTTATCGCACTGACACAAAGTGCATTTAAAGAGACAGACACCCTGTCCCTCCCTCTCCTCCAGCCCCTCCTCCTAGACTCAGTTCAGATTTCCAGCTGCTCAGACACCAAATACGGCTCCTGAGGATGTGGTGGGGGGCGGGGGAGAGGGGGCAGAGCCTTTCCAATTAACACCCACCGAGGTCAGAGCTGCCAGCGCCCAAACCAGGGACTGGGTCCCAGGGTGTGGCATGTCGCTTCCTGACCCAACTCTGGATCCAGAACAGAGCTATCAATAGAAATGTCCTGCACGGGGTGGGGGGATGTCCTCATAAACAGAACAATCCTATGTCAGGACAACAGCCGGTGCAGGAAGCATCCTGGGAAGCCACGGCCCGCAAGTCAGCAGGCCCTGCTGCCTCGGCCACAGTGCCCCTAAGTAACGAGAAGGTGGCCTGAGAGGAACCACGGAAGCCCATTCAATGTGGGTGGAAGAGGGCAGTCACCTCGATCCCGACTGTTCGCCACGTGCTCAGCAAAGCCCCGACTCCTCAACAGCCCCACGAGGCAGCCAGGACCAGCACCCCATTTGACAGATGAGGAAACTGAGGCTGGCCCAAGGCCACAGAGCCAGGAGTAGGCTCAGCAGGGGCTCTAGCCTGGGCTGCTACCTATGAAAGATTCCCCTCCCCAAATTGTTTGCAGAGTGGACCTCTGGCCCTGGCTCCCACCCAGCTCCCCATTTATGATCCCACAAAGACAGCCCTTCCAGTGTCCCGGTGCCCCCTCCCACCTCCCCAGCCCTAGCTCTGCAGCCCAGGCCCCGCGCCCACACACAGCCTGTTGGTTGAGGAATCAAATTTATTATTTTTAATTATTTTGATTTATCAAAGCAGCAGCTACAATCATATTAAACCAACTTGGCTTCTTGGCATTTAACAGATACAGCTGCTGCAGGACTCCCCCAGACTCCATAAAACACCCTGCCTGTCCACCTGCTCCCTGAGAGGGCACTTCAGGCCCTTTCTCCAAGAACCCCAAGTCCAGGGGCTGCCGGATCCCCTCTTCTGTTCCTGCCCTGGCAAAAAGCACACATAGCTGAACTCACGGAGGGCCACAGGGTTGGTGAGGAATCAGTTGGGGCAAAGCTACCAGGTGCCTTGGGACACAATCACCTCCATCCCCTGGCCCCGAAGACCCTTCTAAAGTCTTGACCCACAGGAGGTGGGTGGCAGGCTCAGGCACATACCTTCAGCTGTCATCTACAGTGGCATACAGGCACATGGCACAGGTGAGTCATGTTATTCTGCAGGTGCCTGCTCACAAGAGGAATTACTGCCCCTTTCTTACAAGGGAGGAAACTGAGGCAGAGAAAGGTGGTGATTTGCCTGAGCTACACAGCTCATAAAACAGCAAGGCCAGAATTCACACTGACTCAGTTTGCATTAAAAGCCCTTGTTTTTTTTTTAACCGTACCTCACCACCTTTCCTTTAGACCTCAGAACCATGTCTTGCCCATGCACGGTGGCTACTGGAAAAAGGTGGCTGAAGATAAGTTCATGGTGACAACCTCAGGCTGCATACACCACACATTCAGAATCTGGGTAGTGGGGAGGCAGTACCAAACTGCAGGCTTCCACGGGATGCCTAGGGTTACCCAGAGCCCAGGGGAGGCTGGCCCACCTGTGGGGCACAGGGACAAAGGCTGGCTAATTCATGACTCAACCCGGGAGGTGGGCCATGGGACCCCCTCAGGTACTGCCTGATCCAGGAGCCTGATCCAGTGAGGGAGGAATCAGCAGAGCGGAACAGAAGATCCAGCGCTCCAAAATTCTAAGCAGCCAGGTGTGGTGGTGCACGCCTGTAATCCCAGAACTTGGGAGGCTGAACCAGGAGGATCACTGTGAGTTTGAGTCCAGCCTGGGCTATATAAGTGAGTTCAAGGCCAGCCTGAACTACACAGTGAGACCCTGTCTCAAAAAAAAAAAAAAAAAATTCTAGGCAAAACTGCACACCAAGGGCATGAGTGGAACAGGCAGGCACCTCTGGGGTTAAAGAAGCCATCCAAGGTCACTCTCAGTCCCCAAGGGAAAGGCAGATCTTGTCTCCTCAGTGGGGTAAAGAGGTCGGCAGTGCAGAGAGACATCTTAACACACTGTGCTGCAATACAGGGTGGCTTCAACCCAAATAATAGTCAGCTGGGATCAAACCAAGAGCCGGACTGCGCAGGTTCCCGAGGCCTCATCCAGGGCCCCTCAGCCCAGTATGAAGAGGCCAGCTCTGGCTGCTAGCTCTGAACCCTGATGGGCACCCATGGCATGCTATCTGGTCTCTCTGAGGTCGAGTTTCCTTATCTATCAAGTGTGCGTAATGGTATCAGAGAGTGTGGTAAGGATTTGGGGAGACAAGGAGTGCCAAGCTCTCAGCGAAGTGTCTACACATTTCCTATGTGCATAAAGTGGTGACAGTCATCACTGTCATCATCACTATCACCTAAACACCTTCCTACCCGGGACACAGTACCAGAGATCATGGCTTTGGGGATGGAGATGGCAGAGCACGCTGGATGTGGCCTGGGAAGGCTTGGAAATGTCTCCGGGAGGCCATCCCTGCTGCGTGCCCGCCTGCGACCCTGGCTAAAGCAGCTGACAAGGACCTTGAAGGCAGGCAGGATGGGGAAACAGGGATGACTTGGGCAGTCACATTTGCCTATCAAAAACTGTACATTCACTCAGCTTTCCGCGGGGACTCATGCCCTAATATGGGCCCCGCAGCTTTCTGGGTTATTTCGAGTGCATGTGATAATGACTCCGGGCTTTGCTTCTGCTGCCCCCAGAAAACTTTCCATCTGGAGAGAGGACGGATGGCAAAGAATGAGAAGGGCACGGGGAAGTCCAAGGTCAGAGAGTAGGGAGAATGTGGCAGAGATGGGAAAGGAAGAGAAAGGCTGGAGGAATGGGCTGACCAAGGGGTCAGGGAGAGAAGGACATGGAGAGCTGGATGAGACAAGTGGAGATCTCAAAGACACAAGGTGGGCGGGCACCTGACCACACCCTTTGCCTGCTACCCACTGCCCCAGGGAAATACCCCAGGGTGGCACAGCTCCCAGCTCCCAAGGGAGGGATTGGAGACCAAGGCTGAGCGGGCCACAGCTGGCCTCCCTGTCCATAAACTCTGGTAAGGGTCCCTTTTGCATAAGCAGCCAAGCTGGGCCCAGGGCCCTCCTTGGCTCCTTGAGTTATTTACGTACTAATTATCTCTCTGCCCAACCTTGGCCCATCAACTCCAGACCACAGAGGGTTAACTCCAGACAGAGGGGCTGGCTGGCTTTGCTTTCACAGTACCTCCATTCTACTGCTCCTATCACCTACCTCCCCCACCCCCTGATCTTAGGGAAAAAAACCCATCAAAATAACTATTTTATGTCTCCAAATATGCAGATCATTTTCTTTAATGAAAGATGCTTGACGTCTCCGATCCAATTAATATGCAAATGCAGGAGAGGATTTATTTGTGACATTCTGTCTGGGTGAGAGAAAACAAAAAAGGCCTGTTAACCAAAACACTAATTGCTGTGACTGATTGTCACATATCATCATTTTCATAGGATCTCCTCCATTCCCGGCTCACAGGGAGCTTGAAACCAAGACTCACTCCACACAGGCATCAAGGAGAAACAGGGCAACTGGCTACCTGCCAGCGTGGTGCCTTTGGGATCAGCCCCAGTATTGGGCTCAACAAGGTGGAGGGTCCACCTGGCTCTGGTCCCACAGCGTCCGTCCCTGACCTTCTACAGTACTGGACTGGTCATCTCCCTTCCCTGGCTGCACCTTACCACCTGGGTGCTGACCCAAAAGCCAGGAAGAGGGAGGCTGTGGTCTCTATGGGACCTGGCAGGCTCTAGGGGGTCAGTTCAGCAGAACTTCCAGCCTTGTGGAAGACAATTGCCTTTTGCCACCTGATCCGATCCTTGAGGAAGCAGTGCAGGGCACTGTGACAGAAAGAAGAGGGGCCCCAGAGGGCCTCTGTGGGTCTTTTCACTCACCACCTTCTACCTCTCTTCTCTTCACCTCTCATGCTGTACTTTTTCCCTCAAGGTCCGTACAGTGTCTGTTGGGAAACTGAGGCTGGAGCAGCATGCCATCCTCTAATTCAGAAGGCATAGGGAGCTATGGAAATTCCTGGAGACTTCCAGGCCTGCTGAGGCTGAGCAGACACCTGCGCCTTCACCCTGCCCTTATGTGACCAACACTGAGGTAGGTGGCTCAGTGGTCACCACCACCATCTTCCTGAATGGCTCGGTAGAACCACAAGGACTCTTCAGAAGGACCACGGGCCTTCCCTTTCCACCTGTGCCTTAGGGAGAGTGTGCAGGGGCACGAGCACTGACGGACACCCCTACTCTCGAAGGAGAACCGGAAAAGAAAAGGCATGTCGTGCTCAAGATACTTAGTAGTGAGGGACTAGTGCTCTGGGTGCCATGTAGTTCCAAACCCAAGGCCTCAGTGCAGTGAAATATTCTCTGAGGGAGCCTTTCCTGGGGCCCAGTACCTCAGGAGGCTATTTCTTACCACAGAGGGCTTGGACATGGTGGGCACTGGGGAAACCTCTTCCTGTCACATCCCTAGAACTCCTACGGGTTTCCAAGGACACTGAAAATGGGTTGGGGAGCCCAGCCTGGCTAGGCTGAGTAGCCACAAGGATCCGTGAGCCTTGCTGGGGGTGCTGGACCCCAGCTGAGGGCACGGAGAGGGGCTCTGTGTCTTGCAGCAAGTCATGGGAGAACCTGTGGGTTGCTAAGCAACTGGCACACAGTGAGTACCCGTGTAGACTGGCCCGGGGCTCCATGTCTGCCAGGCTGGGCCACGGTGGTGGCAGAAGATGGCTGTATCCTCCCTGACTTCCATCTGAGATGTCCCCATTGCCTGTCCCAGCCCAGCTACCTCCCTCGGGCCACTCCACCACAGGCCTCCAGGAAGAGCTGGCGCCAGGGCAGCACGGGGCAGACATTCTCCCCCCAAAAAAGTCCTCCCCCGCACCCCAAGAACAGGCTCAACGGGATGCTGTGCGGGGGAGCTTGGAAGCCTTCCGGGAAGAGCGCAGCCCTGGCACCCGTCCCGCCGGGAAGAAGGTGAGCTGGGTCTGCCACTCTGTCTGCCGCTCACCTGACTCGCGCCCACGGCGCCTGAGGACCAATGGGGTGTGCGTGGGTGCAGACGGGAGGCGCATCATGGCGCCAGGAGCCACGGGAGCAAGGGCAGGCGGCGGGGAGTGGCAGCGGGCTGGCTGGTCAGCTGAACAGTACCCTGGCTGTGTGCTGGGATGGGAAAGACCCACCCACCCACGTGGATGGCAGGTGGGTAGGGGGCTGTGGAGAAGGGGAAGGGCCCGCATCTCGATACTGAGCCTGTCTTAGCTGAGAGAGGCCCACCTTCTGCTTCTTACTTTTTTAAATTATTTTTTTGAGACAGGGTCTCGCTATGCAGTTCAGGCTGGCCTTGAACTCACTATGTAACCCAGGCTGGCTTTAAACTCATGGCAATCCTCCTGCATCAGCCTCCCAAGTGCTGGGATTACAGATGTGTACCACTACATCCAGCCTTTTTTCTTTTAGTACTGGGGACTGAACCTAGGGCCTCACACATGTGAGGCAAATGCTCTACCACTGAATTACATCCTCAGCCCTGTATTTTTTTGTTTTGAGACAAAATCTCACTAAATTGCCCAGGTCGGGCTTGAATTTAGGATTTTCCTGCCTCAGTCTCCCAAGTAGCTGGGATTACAGGTGTAGTAACCAGTGAGGCACCCACTTTCTCCTGCCCTGCCCACCATCATCAGCCAAGTGAAAGAAGACAGACCTTACTCCTGCTTTACCTGTGCCTACCCCACAGGGGGTCATTGCATCACCTGTAGGGTACTGGGATGTGGGGCACAATGCTATGGTCTCATTGTGCCATGATTTAGAGCCCCTTTAAAACTAACCCATTTGTACATTAAAACCACCCATAAAACAGATGAGTGAGTGGCTATGGCTCTGAGCAGTCTATTAAAGCCTGACGCCTACATCCACCCCACTACCTCACCCGTCCCTACCCCCGGTGCCCAGCCTGGGGCGGCATCTGCCTCACTGCACACAGTAAAGTGGGTCTGGCTAGACCAGCTTCCTGGCACTGGGCAGAGAGGCCCTGCACTTTGCAGGTGCCCCTGTCGCAGCCTAGAGGGAACGCTGGGACCACAGGCCGGAGCTCCCTCCATCACTCTTCCTTGTCCCTATCTCCCACTACCCCATGGTAAGGGTCCCCCAGGACTAGATTCTGAGAAAACTCATCTACTTGTTGCATTTCCCCAACTCCAGAACCCTTCTTTTCCTGTCCCCTGGGGTTCTCCCCATGTCCAAACCGTGGCAATGGGTTGGTCCCAAACACACCCAACCACTAGCATCTGTCCAAATCTCCCAGTCTCCTTCAGGTTCTTGGCAGGGACAAGTCTGGTTTTCCAAATCCCAGACCTCAGAGCTCTTTCACCATGGGACACCATGGGAAGGTGGAAGAGTCCTCTCCATCTTTGCTGAAAGGAGTATAAAGCTAATGCCACTCCAGCTTTAAAAATACCCCAGTGTCACAGCAAAAGCCATGTGGTCAGAGCTGGGCTATTAATAGCCAGCAAATCATCTCCCCGAGCCTCAGTCCCTCCCCAGCACCAAGAACCTTTCTGAGGAAATCAAAGCGAACACAACTGTTACCAAGTCACTACTAAAATATTTACCAGCCTGGCCAAGTGCCGAAGGCGCTTGGCACCAAGTGTTTGCTTATTTACAAGGCTGTTTTAAAGGGTCGAAAGCAAAATAAGGTAAACTGAGCTATTAAACTGAGAGGCCAGGTGGTACCTACCAGCTGCTAGCTGTCCCAGGCACATCGGGACCTAGAGCAGTGCTGTGCAGATCCCCCCCAAAATGGGTCAGGAGAGTGAACAGATAGGTTTGGGGCCCAGGAATGATCCCGGCACGGGGAGGGCTTAGGGAAGGGGAGCGAAGAGAGCGCCAGAAGTTAGAGAGGTGCTTCTCCTCCGTCAAGCCAGTAGGCCCCAGCACGAACCCCAAAGTTGCCCCTGACTTGTGCACGCTCACGAAGAAGACAACTGGGCACGGCCTATCCAGAGGCAGAGGGAAGGGTCCCAGGATAGGCTGGGGTGGACAGCAGACCAAGAAAGTGGAGGCCCAGAGGAAGGCAGGCACCAGGGGACCTGGCGTGGGAGGCGGGGGGGGGGGAGGGCGGCAGATAAGGGGACCTGAAAGAGAAGGCACTCAGTTTTCTTTTCTTTGAAGTTTCCTTGTGGTTTGAATTTAATTTTGATTTTCTCAACTTTAGCAGATTGAAGTTGAAGCAACCTACAAATTACTTAATGTGTTGTAAATCTGGGGGAATTCAGGAGTAATGGGGACCACATGTTGGCTGGGAGGGAGCCCATGGAGGACGGAGGACTGGGGGAAGGCAGCCCTCGCAGACACACAGGTGGCTGTCCCAGGCAGGGAAGCTAGATGACCCGAATTGCTCCTCTCCTCACCCCCGGCTGGGGGTGCCTGGGCTCCCCAAGAGGTGGGGGTAAAATTTCCAAGCTGCCCGGGGACACAGCGAGAAAGTGTTAAGATCAGGGACTGACCAAGTCTCAGTCCAGGGCTGCCTGGTGACTGTGGACACCAGGCTGCCAAGCAGGCTGTGTGCCAGGCATCCGGCAGGCCCCTCCACAGTGCCAATGCCAACGCTGAGCGGCCAGCCTGCTGCGTGCGTGCGTGTGGCTGTCAGCTGAGCGCCCCCTCCCCTCCCCCTCCCGCCCTCCCTCTTCTGCAGACTTCTCTCAAGCACTGAGCCATATGGTTCCAGTTAAGCTCCATATTTTTCCTTGTCGATTGAAGAGACACACTTTCCTCTTTGCCAGACAGTTTGCAGATTGCTCTGTTGGCTCAATTTCTTATTGGATTTCTCAAAAAACCTGACATTTTAAATTAATTTACAGCCACAACAAAAAGAGTTCAGAATTTTAATGGTGTTGTAAGTAATTTTTAGGTAATCCACTCCAGATTTTGATATTAACCTTTGAAACTGGAGTTCATTCAGCTACTATGTTACAATACACAGTCAGACTCCAGGCCTGGGGGCGGCCAGCCTGGGGGAGGAGGTAGAAGCCAGGCTGGGAAGCCCTTTCTGCTAGGAAACCCCAGAGAGGATGGTGCTGGGGGAATCCGGGACAGGTGAGTGATGGGGAGCAATAGTGGGGTGCAAAGAGGGGAAGGCAGGGGGCCTTAAGACAGCAGGCCAGGTGTTGGAGAACCATTGTGGGGCAAAGGAGCCCGCTGAATGTTTTCAAAGGACCAGCCACACTCAGCAGGAGCAGCTTGCTCAAGGTTCAAGGTCCCAAGTAGCAAAAGCAGGGTGAGGCTTCACCTCTGTGCACTGGGAAGGAGTAAAGATAATAGCAATAATAATGATGACGGCTAGCACTCGCCAAGCATTCACTGTAACAGGTCCTGTGTTAAGTGATTGCGTAGGTTAGCACAGTGATGCCCCAAACCACCCAAGCGGCAGGCACTACCTCCCTACCGCTCCCTCCGTCCATCGCTCATGTTTAGTGAAGGCTGACCACGTCCCCAGGGGGAAGCCACTCTCAGGTCCCATGTATTTAAATGGCAACTGGACCCTACAAGAGAGATGCACTATTTGCATCCTCTCACTTGTCAGGTCTCCCAGTTTTGGGGCTTCTGACCCAGGCTGAGCTCTGGACACTGCATTTCTTACCCTACTCTGTTTCTCCTTTCATAAAATGCTACAGGATCCTCACCGCCATCATGGTCCCTGTCGCTGCAGCTGGCAGAGGTGTGGTCCACCAGGCAGGCTGGGCTGGGGCTGACCGAGGAGGCCACTTCGTCCTTGAGCTGTCTTGGGCCGAGCTAGAGGCTGCATGCCAACCGGGCCGGAGGAAACTCCGGGCATAGGGAAGGCGGCCCTCGCCAACATCTTTACTAGGCTCTGGCAGGGCACGGCGGCCCTGCCTGGGTGCGGTGCCAGTTTACTACACCAGCAGATTGCTAGCATTCCTTTCCTGCAGGAGCTTCCCAGGGTACCCAGGAGAGGAGATACGAAGACAGCGCCCACCAACGCCACTTGGGTCCCTGGAGGGTCCTCCTCCAGCCGTCATGCAGAGCTCCCAAGGGATGCCAGGGAGGGGTTGCACAGCTACTCAGAAACCCAGGGCCCTTTCCTGGCCAGCGCCTTGTATTGGAGGAAAGGGTCAGGGAGTGAGTCAGCTCCTATAACCCACTGCGATGTCATGGAAGTGGCACTATCTGGGGCTCCTGGCCAGTTTCCCCACCGCTAAAGCTGGAACGAAGGGGAGTGGTTCAGGAAGAGGTGATGGGCAGGTTTTTACTTTGCTTTAGAACACTCTGGAAGCAAAGGGAGCATGTGAGTGAGGACTAAGGATGAAGGGAAGGCAGAGAGGGGAGACCTGGGAGGCCGTGTCGAGGCCTGAAGAGAGCAAGCACGGGTGGAGGGGTGGGATAGCTGGACAGAGACAGGGAATGGCCCCCAGTGGTTCCAAGCCGGACGTAGGGGAGCGGGATAACCAGACATGCAGGGGCTGCAGAGCCAGGAGCCCCGCCCACAGCTGCCACATACAGGAGGCAGCCCCAAAACCCTGGTGCTCTGGCCTGGCCACTGTCCACCCATCCATTTATTCACAGCTACGTATGTTTGCAATTCTGGGTGCCAGCTGTGTGCAAGGCCTTGGAAGTCTAGGAAAAAATCCAGCTGCCGCAAAACTCGCACACTCAAGCATCTCCATCCCGTCATCCCTAGGCCCTTGGAGGTCCTGTAGCATCTCACCGCGCCCTGAGTGAGACAGACAAGATGCCCACTCTCTGAAAGGTCCTGGAAGCTCTTAAGGTTCTTTCCCTCTGCATCCCCTTCCTTGCTCTACTGAGGCCTCAAGCCGGGTCCCCAGATTCCAACAGTGAGAAAACCTTTCCCCAAGGGGCCAGGAGCCACGACAGAGACTCCTGTCTTCTCACCACTTCCAGGGAGAAAAAGCGTTTGTGCACTGGGTTTCTGAGCGCTGACGCCGAAGGCTGGACTCAGAAGCCAGCCCTCATCTCCTTCTCGACCAGAGGCATCAGAAGGGCCAGGCAGCAGCTGCCAGGGCTGCCCACGGCCCGTGCCCAGACTACGCAGACCTGGGAACCTGTGGAGCCCCTGGCCAGCTGCCAGACAGCATGTACGAGTGTCAGGGGGCGAGGTGGGGGGAGAACTCGGGCTTGCCATGCCCTGGCACCGTGCCAACAGAGGAAGGTTGCACTCACCCTGGGCATGATGCCACGTGCCCAGGAACTGGGCATCTGCTGGCACGGGCAGGATGTGAGGAACGAAGAGTCCTACTACCACCTACCACCTCGAGCTCCCCCCCAACATGACATGGCACTGAGGCTGGGGGCCTTCAAGTGTCCCCTTGGCACCGTTCCCACCACAATGTGGGCTATCCCCATTGGCACTGGGCCGCACATGGAAGGACTCAGGCGCCCTCGTGAACTCGAGCCGAGCGCCACACAGCTCTCCCTGCTGGCTGGAGGCCATCTACTTGGGCACCTCGGGTTTGGGCCACGGCACCATCTCTCCTATGATGGCCCAGGGGACAGCCCTCCCAACTCTGCCCAGAGACAACCATGTTCTATCATTTTATGGAGCAGGGGGGAAAAGTGTTAGAAGTCTTCATAAAATCAGTTGCAGTGTACAAACTATATATGAAGATGAAAATGAATGCCCTTCCGCTCTGCTCACTGAGACAATCCCGTCCAGCTGATTAAATTTGCATGTGTGTTCCAATGGAGGGAGCAAACCCCAGAAACTTTCTGAATTGTTTCTCTCCCCAGTTGTCTACTGGCCTCTCGCTCTCTTTCCAACTCTTTCTTTGCTGGCTTCTTTTTATTATTATTATTATTATTATTTTATTTTTTATTTCCCCCTCTTGGTCAGGTTAAAGCGCTCCTGAGGGGTGATTGACGGGGGTTGCCATGGAGACCCCGGCTTGAAAAAAAGCCTTGTTAGTTGCCAACTCTGTGTGTTGTTGTTTTACAACTGTGACCGACCGTCACATGAGAGGGGGGACAGCTGGGGGCCAGGCAGCACAAAGGGGAATGGCTTTTTAATGGAGTGCCTGGCCAGCGCTTGAAGACTCAATAAAGAGTTGCTGGTGAGTTCCCTCGCTGGGCTAGGCCCAGCACATGGGGGCCGAAGACCCTTTGTTCCACAGGAGCTGGGATGGGAAAGTTGGGAAAACCAGCCACTGAGAGGTGAAAACAAGAGGCCTGCCCCCCGCTCACCGGACAGCTATTTTCTCTCACTCTCAGGGTGCCCAGATCGAGGGGACAAAACCCAGTGTCTTGGACAGGCTGCCATGCTGAGGGAGGCAGCTGGGGAAAGGGGAGGAGGAGGGGGCAGCCTGCCTTAGGCTCAGTGGCCCTCAGCATGAGGGCAGGTGGCCGATGGGAAATGGGCCACCAAGGGGCGGGGGCAGTAAGATCCCAGGCCCTAATGGGGACAAGATGGCTGCAGAATGGCTTTGGGAGGAAGAGGAGGCTCCTCAGGACAGCTCCAATGTTCACTGTGTCAAGACGCAGACTGCAGTGTGGCCAGGTCCAGGTGGCTCCCTCCCTGCCTTCTCACAGCTGCCCCATAAGGACCCTCCACCTGCTGCTGTCTCCCCCTCTGCAGTTTCGGCAGGCAGTGCCTGGGCACAGGCTCCGGCCCTCAGGAGGGGCTGAGCTTGCAGTCTAGAAGGGGGCCGAAAACACAGCCCTTTCTGATGCTAGGACCAGGGGCCAGACCCCTGAGTAGGGAGAGGCCAAAGTGGCTGAGGGTAGCCATTCTCAAAGAGTGGTCTGAGGCCTCTGGGAGTTCCTGAGACCCTTCCAAGGACTCCATAAAGCCCAAGCTACTTCCACAACAACCCTAAATGGCAACATGCCTTTTTAGGTGTGTGACACTGCACTGATGCAGCAACCTGGTACAAATCACAGCAGTGGCACAAGCAGCATGGCGTTCTCCAACCCCACGCGCTTATAGCTCAGAAAACAAATGACCCCACTCTAACTCCCTTAAGAATGCCCTTGAGGGGGCCACAGCTATTGGCAATTTTTAGGAAATCTTGACCCTTGAGTACGCGTCTTTTTGAGATTCCAAGGGGTGAAAGGGAGGCACCCTTGGAGCTCTCCTGCTTCGAATTCAAGTCCAAGGCCTGGCTGAGGAAATGAACTTGTGTGGCAGAGCTGGGAGCACAGTGAGCCGCTTACTTTGTGGAACACCATTTTTATCTCAAAGAGCCACGGCCGACGCCAGCATTCTGATTTGGCAGCTCTTTTCTCACAAATGACCAAAGCAAGCCTGTCACTTCAAGGGGAAAAGACTGAGAACGTCCGTTGCCAATGATAAAATTTGAGCTTCCACGTGAAAATGAGACTTTTGGAAGACTTGTAGTTGCCATAGTGACTCTGACAGCATCCTGATACTTACTTAACAGCTTTCCTGCTGGTATCAGTGATGATACTAATGACCCCGATTTTAAAAATATCAAGAAATGAAATATATCAACATTCAGAAGATCTGAATTTCTCAGTGAACCAGTTTTTCTCTGATGGCCCATGTATAAGGTTACAAACTCTCGGATCAGGGAATGAGTCAGTCCAAGTATGAAAGAGACCAGTGGGTTTTACTATAACAGAGTATACAAAGTTCACACTGCAGGGAACATTTGAGAGAACATCACTCGTTGAGTTTTGGTGTAGTATCAAAGAACAATAATACCCACTATTATCTGCAAGGGCTATGGAAATATTTCTCCCTTTTCCAACTGCACAAGTGTGTGAAGCTGGATTTTCTCCAATGCCTTCAATTAAAACAACCTATCAGAAAGGGTAGGGGCCGGTGAGATAGCTCAGCGGCATAAGTGCCTGCCCAGCGAGCGCGAGGTCCTGAGGTTGACTCCCGGTATCCACATAAAAAAAAAAAAAAAAAAAAAGAAAGGATACAGCGCAGAAGCTGATGGAGAATCCAGACTCTTGAGTCAGACACTGGGGCTGGGAATGCACCATAGCTCGGTGGTAGAGCACTTGCCCACTATACATGAGGTCCTGGGATCAGTTCCCAGCACCAAACATACATACATCCATATGTACTAAATTCTGTTAAGGCAGACATCAAAGAAACTTGCAGCAATAAAAAGCAACACCCATCTTCTCATTAAAATTTTGTTTTGGGAAATAGCCATTCTCACACACACACACACACACACACACACACACTATATATATATATATATTTTTTTTTTTATGTGGGTACTGGGAGTTGAACTCAAGACCTCGTGCCTGCCACGCAAGCACTTATGCCCCTGAGCCATCTCACCAGCCCAAAAGATATATTCTTTATGTTAAAGTAATGGATTTACTGTTGTTACTTCAAAATAAATTAATAAATGTTTCTAAAATTTTCAGTTTTAATTTCTAATATGGTAAATATCGATAAATAAGATCTGCACAACCCAAAACTTTGGGGTCCTCTGTACTTTTAGGAATATAAAAGGGTCCTAAGACCAAGAAGCTTAAGAATTACTGTCTTCGGGCCATAACAACAGAAAAATCTATGCAGTGGGACTCTGTAGAGTGAGGCACAGAAGGGACAATTCTCTTGCCCCACAGTTACCTTTGGATTTGGGGAGGGCCTATTTAGCAACCACTGCCAAGGTAACTGAAGAAAACTGCACATCATATATTATGTGAAAGATGAAGGTTTAGTATTCCTTATCCCAAATGCTTGGGACCAGAAGTAATTCTGATTTTTTAAATTTTGTAATATTTGTATGTAATAACAATACTTGCATATAATAATTATATTTACATATAATCCTGGGTATGGAAGCCAAGTCTAAATGTGAAATTCATTTATGTTTCCCACACATACACTCAGCCAGAAGGTAATTTCATACAATGTTTTTAGTGTGTCTACGCTTTGCGCCACACAAGGTCAAGGGTGTGTTATCATCTTTGCTCAAAAAGTTTTAGGTTTTGGTTCATTCTGAATTTTGGGTTTTTGGATGAGAGATACTCAAGCTCTATAACCTGGGTTAGGATGGTGACCCCGAGGAGTGCAAAGGCTCGGGCAGGGCCAGATGCTAGACACTCCCTGCAAATATTAAGAGTCACTGGGGAAATGGTCACATCACCCCTGGCTTAAGCAGGTCTGCCCCTCCATGGGAGGTGGCAGCAGCTCAGGGTGCAGGTGAGCCCCACTGCCTTCCATTAGAACATAAAGAAGAATTGGCAGAGAGGGCGCCCAAGAATTCAGAGCTGAACAGGGAGTCCTGCCACCAGTGTGCAATTCACAGCATGCCCCGGGCCCCTTCCCAGGGACATGCTAATTATCTTCCCCCACGTTCCCCGGGGAGCCAGGCTGGAAAGGAGCAGAGGCAGCTCCAGCACATTTTCCTCCTTACTGCCTGGGAAAACCGAAGGTCCTCAGCCCCTAGTGCAAAGATGTGGAATTTTCTAGGAAAACTTCAAACTTATCACTGAAGGGAAAACACATGAAAACTGATCTTGAAGAGGAGAAAGAGAAGTAAGAGGTTGGGACAGGTTTCCCAGGGACACCAGCAACACAGGGGCCTAGGGCACAGAAGCCAAAGCTACCAGTGCGAACTTTCATTTCATGCCAAGAGTTCCCAGGACAGGGCCCAAACTTGACCTGGGGCCTCAGGCCGGCCTTTCCTGCAGGAATTGGAAGCTTAGGGGCCCACAGGCTTCTGAGGACAACAGCATTTCTGAGGGACATCTATGTCCAGGGGCACTGACACTGCCGAGTGAAGGTCAGGATGCAGCACCCTCTATAGACCCACAGGCCCACTGAGAGAGCTGCTTTTGTACAAGGGACTACATCAAATGCTAGGACTCATCAAGGACAATGGCAGAAAGTCCTCCACTGGTCCCTGCTCCCAGAGGCCAACAGAAAAGTCACCAGGCAACTACAACTGCAGGGACACAGAGGAAGAGCCCTAGCTCAGTCTCGAAGCAATCTAGGAAGGCTTTTGGGAGGAAGTGGCATTTCTGGTGAGACCTGGAAGACCTGCTCCGAAGAGCCAATGTGGTATAGTTGGCAGGAGCCTGGGCTCTGAATCCTTTGCTGCTACTTCTTAGCTGTATGATCCAGATCGCTGACCCCTCCTCTATGAAATCAGAGTCGATGCTGGTATCTGCCTCGGAGGATTGCAGAGGGATGAAGTGAAATTATTCAGGTAAAAAGCACAGCACAGGCATTGGCACATACTAAACACTCAACATATGTTAACTGTTATATTTATAACCATACAAGGTGCGGTTCTCACCTCTAACAGGTCCACCCTGGCCAGTCCCAGACTGACCCAGACCAGGCCAGCCAGTGCCACTGGCTCAGGGAGCTCCAGACCTGTTGGCTTTGGCCCCAACTCTCACTGTAGAGCAGCCATACATGGGGTGGCAGGGGACAACCCCGGCCTGATGGAGCAGAGAGCCGCCCACCTTCCTGGGCCCGTAGCATGCTCAGCACTGATCTACAAGAGTGTGTATCTTCCGGCATGGAAACTCCAACTCACCCGCCTGGGAAGAAGCAGGGAAAAAAAAAAAAATCCCACGGCCATGCCCTCCCCTGGAAAGAAAAAATTCTAGGAAACAAAATACAACGACATCTTTTTATTTTGTTTTTTTCGGTAATTATACTAAAGATGAAAAACTCATAATAAACATCTCCCAGTCCCCACCTGCTAACAGTAATTATAATAGACTCAACAATAAATGGTAAAGCAGGGCAGAGCTGCATCTCGGGAATTCTCTAGGGCATGTGGATTAGCTCGGAAAGCCTGAATGATTAAAATACACTAATTAAAATTTTGTGTTCCTTGGTAACTCGTCTGCCTGGGCCCCTGGTGTTGGCAAAATGGGAATTAACGTGACAAAAGCAACACAGAGGGTTTTTGTTTTAAATAAAGAAAAAAAAAGAGAGAGAGAGAGAGAAAGAGAGAGGGAGAAGGGAAGATCTATATAAACAAGTTCGACACCGGGAGAGAAGAAAGGCAAGGTGGTTTTCTTCCTAAGTGCAGCACCCAAATGTCTGGGATAGGAAGGCACAAGGCAGGGGGGAAGGAAGGTGACGTCCTTTTGCTGCCCTGAGGTCCTGTGAGGGGAGCAAGTGTCCAGGGGCCACTGTTTAAAAACAATTACCAGAGAGAAGAGGGTGGGAGGCAGAGAAGTAGGGGCAGCGGGCGCCCACCCAGGCCGGCTCTCCAATGGCATTCCTCTAGGGCGGGCCACATACCCCAACCTCCCCGCCCCACGGCTAACAGGACCCTGGGAGTATGCAAGGGGGCTTCTACCCCATTGCAGTTGCACAAAAGAAATTGAACACTTTTGAGTTGCCCTTAGCAACCTAATTGCATCAGTACATTGCACACAGGAGCCAAAGTAACTGAATTTTGATGAAAAGACGGCGGTAATTTACGGCATCACAAAATTAGTTGTCATGGCGACGGGTTAATTACATCTCAAATTAACAATGCAAGTGTGGTGAAATTAAATATAAATCATATTTTCTGCATAAATTATAGGGGTTGATTAGACCGGGGCTCTGGGAGAGGGAAAGGTTGAGCCGCCACGGGCCCCAAGCTGCATTCTGAGCTGACGAGAGAGGCGCCTGCAAACTCGGGCGCGGACCGGGAGTTCTGGGAGGGGACAGGGGACCTCAGAGTCAGGCGCCAGAGCTGCCGGGCTGCCTCCCTGTGTTCTCGCTGCCACTCGCAGGCTCAGCCGGCTTCACGCAGCGCCAGGGCTGCCCCCAAAGTTTGCTTCTGTTTGGATCAAACTTTGGCTGGGGAGGGAGGTGGGCTGGCAAGGAGGAGGGATGTCTGGCGCCTCTTTGCTCAGTGCCAGGGACAGAAGTTCTGCCTTCACCTGTCCCCAGCGACTCCCCGGGTTTCTGTGCCCCGAGCCCTCTGAGACCGCCACAGATGGCTGGCTTAACCTCAGCCTCCTCAGTTAAATGGGGTCAAATGGTTTCTGAGACATGGGCATCTGCCTAGCAGGGGATGAGCCCCAGTGCCATCCAAAAGGCCAGCAGTGTGTGGCTTGGAGCTGCACCAAGAGGGCAGTGTGAGCTGCAGGTACCCAGGGTATCCTGAGGCAACAGCACATGGTTACAGGCTGCAGGCACAGCTGGTTGGGAAAGCTGCCTATCTGGCCAGCTCTGGTCAAGCAACTACATCATGAACGCCACTGCCCCTACCCAGGGGCCAGCAGTGTGGCCTCTTGCCTTCTTCTAATGGAGTAAAGATGCAAAGTTAAAGGCGGAGGGGACCCCAAAGAGCACTGTGTCCATGCCCTCCTGAGTACTCTGCTGGTAACAGACTACCCAGGGCATGGATGATGCCCCAGATGCCCATGCCCCAGTCCCACCCACCTGTTGTTGATTGGGAGCACCAGCAGCATTTCCAGGCCCTGCCGTGGAGCACTCCTGGGCCAATTTCAGCTGGTCTCTGGCAACCCCAAGCCAGGCAGCTTCTCCAGAACGCCTGGTTGCCAGGCACTCTAGATCATCCTCTCCCTTGCACTCCTGGCTTTATTTCCTGGGGCTGGAGAGCACAGAAGATCTGGACTAAGGCATCAGGAGGCCATAAGCCAGGACTTCTGAACCTCGGTGGACTTCTGAAGCCTCAGTTGCTCCCTCTGGAGAGTCTGAGTCAGCCATTTGCATAGGTGTCTTCAACTTGCTCTACCAGGGAGTCTGATTCGGAAAGCCCTAGGCCCACACTTAAGAAAGACAGACCCCGGACACTGCTCTGAATCCCATTTTTCAGAGAAGGAAACTGAGTCCAGCGAAGTAGAATCCCTTGTAAGAGCTGAGACAGGGCAGAGCTGAGACTCAAGCCCACCTCTAAGTCTCACTCAGCACATACAATGCCCCTCTCCCAACAACGTGCCAGGAACCACACTGGGCCACGTGGGAAAAGCATGGACCAATGAACCACGAGCTTGTCCTTGAGGAGCACATGGAGGGTACACAGGGTCAAGCAAACAGCCATGGCCCCGCATGTGTAATCCATCACTGAAGGATAGGAACAGGGAAGCCACGGAGGGGACAAAGGCAAGGCAGGGACCAGCCCGCATCGAGTCCCTGGGCCCAGGGCAGGAGGCGCCCAAGCCTGCAGACGCTTCCAGGGCCATGGGCTGGGCTGAGTGCCCAGTGGGGCTGTGTCACGCCTCACCTGGCCCGGGTGGGAGGAATTTCCTGAAATGCTTCTGCAGAGGAACGGGGTGAAGGAAGGAAGAGAAGGCCCTTGGCAGTCCCCCTGACCACGGATGTGCATGTGCAGCTCATGAATATTTCAGTGGCCATTTATTTATCCCTGCACCATCCAGCTGTTGGGGCCACAGACCCAAGGTGGATAAATATAGTCACTGGGAGATCAATGAGGCATCCGCTCCCCCCACCAGCCACATCCATTAGGCTCCTCGTTCCCACAACCTGCTGGCTGGGCACCTTGTCCTGCTCAACTGGTTTCCGATTTTCATTAGCGGTGGAGGCACAGCCCCACTCCAACCCTGGGTGTCCCCCTCACCCTTCTGGGCCCTCCCCCTGCAGGCTGGGCAAGGAGCCGAGGTTATTGTCAGCCTGGAAGGGCCTTTCAGAAAGCCCTGCCCCCTGGAGGAGGGACGCAAGGGATGGTGCAGGGCTCTTTAGCCAGGCCTCACTTCCCTGGCTGCCCCCTGGAACAGAAGGTGGTGGGATTTCCTAGGGTTCCACCACCCATACGTGGGCCAACCAGCAGCACTACTGGAGTACAGAGATCTGGAGCTCTTGACTGCACACCCTGAAATCCGGATAATTCTCATTCCTGGAAAAACAATGCCCAAGGGAGAGTTATGCGGCTATCAGGATAAGGATCTTTGGCCTGCCACAAGGGGACCCTGGCTCTATCAGTCCCGACGAGTCCCCTGAGCTAGACATGTCACACAGGCCACCCTGCCCTCCTGGTCACCAAGGCCAGGCCCTCACTCCAGGCTGCCACCCAAAGGAACAAGAACAGAACGAGACACACTTTGAGAGCCTTGAATCAGCCCATCCTGGCCCATTGTGCACCCTGCTCCATGGGCCAAGCTGAGGACACTGAAAGCAGTCTGGGGCACAGCACTATGGGCACTGCAAACAGTCAGGGAGTGACAATGGGGACACCGGCTCAGCTTGGGGAGGGCCCCAGCTCCCTTTCACTCATTCAACAAATAGTCACTCAACATTCATGATGGACCCAGCAACTTCTGAAGCACGGAGGCCTAGCTGTGAACAAGACCGACGCCAGTCCTTGCTTTTGTGGAGTTTGCCCTTGTCAAGGGAGGGAGTGAGGGGGCAGATAATCAAGTAAACAACTAAGGAGTTCTATGAAGACAATAAAACAAGACAGGGGATAGTGACTAAGGAGTGAGGGGGGCTGCTCTAGGTACTTCAAGGAGGTGACATTCGAACCCAAGACCCAAGTGATAAAGGCAATGTGGCAGCTTGGGCCTTCTGGGTCAGGAAGACAGGGAAGCTGGGAAGGCCTCAGTCCCAAGATGCTGGTACAGCGGACAACCAAAGGAGAGCACCGACCACCCTTCCTTTGCTGCCAGGTGGACGCAGGCCCAGGCCTGTGGCTGGCAAGACAGGTGTCCACGGCAGGCTTGTAGAGAATCAACATGTCCCAAGCGGGCAAGAGGGGAAGAGCGGCGGAGGGGAAGGACAATGACTATCGAGGCCCAGGGGCCCAGCCACCAGCCTGTTGGTCACAGACACAGGCTCCTCCTCCAAGTCACAGCCAGAACCCTACTTGGGACCCTACCTACACCAGAAGGCTACACCTGGCCACCAAGGGCGAGGGATTTCCAGCCTGACTCCACCCTAAACCAGCTCCAGACAGGTAGAATCCTGACCCTCTGGTCCATTCACAGCTGAGGAAGACACAAAGGTGGTGGCTGAGGTGAGAGGAAAAGATCAAGCACAGATCCCAGAGGGAGAGGGAGAGGGAGGCAGGCCTGTGCCTTTAAAAGAATTTTCATTTAAAGGCTCTTCTCTCTTCCACCATTTCAGTGATCTATATGCAAATATGCTAATGCATGCAAATTAAGACACCACTTTTAGTCCCAATTTAATAGAAAGCATTAAAATACCATTTTTTTTCCAAAAAACTCCATATGCATGAAGGAAGGATTTTTTTTTCTCTTCTTTTTTTTTTTCTTTTTTACTTTTTGTTAAAGTCACATTCCAGCAGCAATTTTATGCTGTCAAAATGTTCTCAGCAAGGGGAGATCTGACTGGTTTCTCCGTGAGCCAGTCATAGGAAGCCTGGGCTCTGCTTCGAGTTCTTCGTCTTCCTCTTCTTTTTTTTTTAAATTTTGCAGGGGTTGGTGGGGGAAGAAGGAAAAAAAAAAAAACAACGGAAAACAAGCCATGCAGGTGTCTTTTGGAGGCTGGCTTCTATGTCCAGGCCAGCGTCCAGTCCCTTGGGCACACAGGGTGCGAAGGGAAGAGCCCACCCGGGAGGCGGATGCGCATGTGCTCGAGGTCAGTCCTGCTCTGTCTGGGCCAGTGACGCCTTCATGCACCACTCTGTGAGGGACATCCTCCGGGGGACAGCGCCACCAACCAGGCCCAACACAAACTCGCAGGGTCCTTGGTGAGGAGGGGACCACAGTGGCAGAAAGGTATGGGGCACATGGTATGTGACGGTGGCACCACTCATCCGCCCCAGCTGCACCATGGGGCCATCTATTTTCACCATTCACTGCTCTATAATTAAGCTCGGCAGCTCCTACTAGGGCCCACAGACCTTTCCCAGAGCACCCCTCTTCTGGCCTTCTGGACAGAGCGCCACCTGATCTGAAAGACCTTTGTCAAAACAACGGATCCGCCACCCCTGTAGTGCCCTCGCTACAGTGCGGCCCTGATGACTGCGCTTTGTTCGGGCACTGTAGTCCACTTTTGCTTCTCCGGATCCTCCCTCCGGGTTGGACCCTGACCCCAGCACCGGCTTGAGGTCCTCCTGTTTGTCCTTCCCGGCTGAAGTTGAGTCTCAGAGGACACTGGGGAGGTACAAGGTGCTCTGATCCCTCCTGAGAGGGGGACACCGAGCCCTTCGGGGAGAAGGCAGAAGCAGCCCCACAACACAGGTGGATCCCTGGGGACAAAGTCTTGGTCCAGACAGCATTACAGTGGCCTAATGAGGTTGGTGTCCTTGCTTTGCAGTGAGGGAGAAAACTGACTACCTCCCACTCGCACAGCACCACCGAGGAGCTTTGCAGCGCTTTAGTTCAGTCAGCCTGCTCGGTGGCCCTAGAGTATAAGAAGCACTAACTCTAGCAGGCCATGGTGGCACACAGCTGTAATCCCTCGGGAGGCTGAGGCAGGCAAGTTTGAAGCCAGCAGCGGTCAGCCCGCACTACATAGAGAGACCCTGTCTCAAAACACAAAAACCACACACACACACAAGAAGCACTAACTCCACGACCAGGATCACCCAGAACAGCAAGGCTCAGAAAAGTGAAGTCGCTTGGCCTGAGTCGTGATTAGGTCCCAGAGTGCACTCTCTGCCAGCCCCCGGAACCAGCTGGAAGTCAAGGGGTCTTGCTTTTTGGCCAGCTCCACCCCTCCCAGTTAGGAACCTTAAGCCAGCCCTCCACCCCACACCATCTGCCCCACTTGGGACCTCAGCTCTACATCCGTATAATGGGAGAGAGAGGTCAGAGCCATCGGCAGCACCTTCTGGCTCCATCTGCCCATGACTGTGGAACAGATGGAAGAGAAACAGGGTGGGGGCTGGGGGAGCTCCCCAAGTCAGGGAGTGAGGCACTGCCTCCCCAGGGGCTTAAGGTGCATGGTAGAGGCTGAGAAGGCTATGGACCAGGAAAGGGGGGCAGCGCAAGGGTCTAGACATAGTGGGTGGAGGAAGTGAAATTGAAAATTGGGGCAGGAGATGCCTAGTAAAAAAAAGAAAAAAAATCAATCAGAAAAATTCTTAAATTGGGCTTTTAAGGCTAACCAGAGCAGAAGTCCCATCCCAGAAAACTGTTCAAAGCAAAAGAGAGTAAAGTAGCCAAATATGGTGTACACCTGTAATCCTAGCACTTGGGAGGCTGAGGCAGGAGGATCACCCCAAGTTTGAGGCCAGCCTGGGCTACATAGTAAGTTCAAGTCCAGTTTGAACTACATAGCAAGATCCTATCACAAAACAAAACAAAACAGAAAACAGCTGGGCTGGGGATGTAGCTCAGTGGTAGAGTGCTTGCCTAGCACACAAAAGGCCCTGAGTTCAATCCTCAGTACCACAAAACAAAACAAAACAAAATAAAACATAAAAAAAACAGAACACAGCAAATCAGAGAGCCCCTGCAGTTGTCCAGGTCTGGGCATGGGCAGGAAGGGACAGGTAGCAGATGCAAGATGCTGGGACATGGGCCCCCGACCTCAGGCCTAGGGTGCAGAAGGACGGGCCATGAACACTTATCTCCAGCAAAATTGAAAAGGCAGGTGAGGAGAGTCGGCTGGCATGACGGGGCCCGTCTAGCAGAGCTCACGCTGGAAAAAAGAGATTTAGATATTTACGGGAAATACGTTTGTGGGTGCCAAACCCCTGGTTTTACTGTCAGAAAAAAAAAAACAACAAACCCAACCACCGAAACTCATCCTCAACTGAGAATCCACACCGAGGGAAACGATTTCCCCATCAAACCAGTTTTATTGGATATAAATATCTAATTATTCGTACTAGGCCCTGGAATGCCAGACATTTTGCAGTTTTTATAACATGTGTAGGAGTCTTTACAAACGACTTTTATATTTATTATATATTTATATATTTATAGTTATATATTAACAAACCTGATTTGAATTTCATCTGATTTTTTTTTTTTTGCTGACTGGGCTTTTTTTTTTTTAACGAACCCAGAAAAGATCTAGAATGTTCTTCCCGCAGTCTCTTTGGAGCGGGGGTCTGAACCCAAATGTGGCAAACCCAGAAAGCACAGGGGAGAGCCCCCCTCACTCTGCGGTGATGCCTGTGCCCGTCCCTCCCCACCCCAGCCCCTTGGTGGTCCTGAAATGCACTTTATAACCACAGGGCCCAGGGCGGCAGGTCGATAGCATGCACATGACATAAACCTGATGTCCCAAACAGACAAACAGGAGTATTGACTTTTCCAACAGAAAGCCCGCACTCACGCTTCATGCGACCCTTACGTCAGCCTCACGAAGCAAGGAGGCGGCTCGAGGGCCAAGAGCCAGAGGCGAGAAGGGGAAGCTGGCTTGCAGGGAATTGTGGGGAGCAGGCTGTCACCTGGAGGCCCATCTTCATCTAGAATTAATGCACTAAAGTTCTTTGGTTTTTCCTCTAAATGGTTTTAAAGAGACAGTGAATTCTCGGCCCGGACACGGGGCTGGGTGCACGCTGGTCCCAGCTGTGTGGTGCAAACAGGCGGCAGGCTCGAGCTAGGCCCGAGCCCATGATGTCCCCATTCCAGTCCTTGCCCTAACCACCTACTCTGCCCTGGCTTGAGGTCCTTTCTCCCAACTCATCACAAAAAACAAAGTCACAGAGCTCAGTCTTTAACCCAAAGGCTGAAGCTGCGGAGCAGGGGAAATCTTCCAGCTGAGGGGAGCCTGGGCTGGGTCGCCGAGGTGCAGGACGGGCACAGCAGGGGGACGCTGACGTCTCAGAGGGCTCTGAGCAACGTGCTGGTCAGCTTCTGGGGTGGGGGCTGAGACAGCTCCAGGAGGGCACGAGAGCCCTCAGCACAGAAGGGCAGAGGCTGGGGGACAAGAGGAGTCTGGGCGTAAACCAGAGGATCCTGGGGGACCCTGGAGAAGTCAAAATCAGGAGAAGCTGCCCCTTGAGGACCAGGGGCTGAGGCAACCATTCAAGTGTGAGTGATATTTGGGGAGACTCTAGCCAGGGGCTGGCTGCCCCCATGGACGGTGAGAAGGAAACCTCAGCTCCGAAGGGCTGGCACTCGGACCAATCGATCCCAGGGAGAAAGGGCTCAAGGTTAAGGAGAGCCCTGGGCCTCACCGGAGACCCTTGGAAGAACACCCCGCATCCTCCTCCGCCTAGAGACCCGCACTCAGGGGGATGGGCTGGGGCCGGGGGAGCTGAGAACAAACAGCAACCACAGGAACAGAGTTGAGCCATTTCAATTATTCATACGCCAGATGGATTCTTTTCCTGCCTTTTTTCTATAAAAATAAGGAGGGAGGGAAATGGGGAGGAGGGGGTGCAGGGGAGAAACAAAAACAGAAATCTAGCTCCCCATCTGCACCCCCGCCGGCTTTGGAGACCTCTGGGGCCCCCCGGCGAAGGCAGAGCAGGAGGGGTGGGGTGCTCGCCCCCTCTCCCTGGCAGGAACCAAAGACATCTTTTAGGTTCCCAAAGAGCGGAGAGTGAGAAGCGAGGGAAACCGTTGGAGAGGGAGGGTGAGCGAGAGAGAAGCAAAGAGCATGGGGTGGCGGCGGGAGGCAGGCAGAAGAGGGTTCTGACCTTCTGTGAAGGATATAAAAAATCCAGCCGCCTCAGGGGACACCCAACTATCTAGCATATTGCTGTTAAAATGTCTGCAAAATTTAATACACTTGGCATACCATCTAATCAGTCCTTGGAAAACTCGGGCACTCGCCCTCCTACACTCCAACTGCCTCAGACTTCGGGCCGGGGGACTTTCACCCCCAGCCTCCCCCCCAGTTTAGAGAAAGTTATTCCCCTTTTCATAAAAAATAGCTGTTGTGGCTTTCAGGACACATTTCATCCTGAAACAGGTCCAGAATTTAGAGGGCTTCTGAGAAGTGGGTGGCACATCGGAGAGAGCCAAGGTGGGGTCCTGGGGCCAGGACTCTGGTACCCAGACTTCCTGGGGAGGCACCAGCGTAAGAGAGAAGGGGTGCCATGGGGAGGTGTGAAATGACAAGGGAACATGGTCCCAGATGGGCAGGCAAAGGCCATTCGTCCCACAGCTCTTACTTAAATAGCCGCGTGGCACAAGAGAGCCATGTCCCCTCCTGGCACATAAACGCACTGGTACACGCACAGGCTTAGGCCTGGCTACCTGCTTCGTCCCTCCACCACCATTCGGTAAGAGTCTCCAGCTACTCCAAGTCCCCAGTAACAAGTTAGGAAGCCTCCAGAGCAGCCCGAGCAATAGGCTGCCTGACCTTCTACCCAAAGCAAAGCAATCACAGCCTCGGGTGACCTGGATATTTCTGGCAGGTCACCACTTGCTTTGGCTTGACAGAAAACCATCTCATAGAACTCTTCAATGCGATCAAGGGACTCCCCAAAGCGTCACTCTCTACCCCAAGGAAACAGAGCTCTTACCGAGTCCTCCTTTTTTTTTTTTTTTTTTACAGTACTGGAGATTAAACACAGGACCTTCGCACTGAGCTACATCCCCAGTCTTTAAAGAAAACTTTTTTAAAATTTTGAGATAGTGTCTAACTTGCCCAGGCTGGTTCCAGTGTGTGATACTCCTGCCTCAGCATCCCATGTTGGGATTTTAAGTGTGTGCCACCAGGCCGTCTCCGTCCATTTTTTATTTCCTCATCTCGGACGGATCTAGGATCTCAGGTAGCCTTGAGCAGGTCACAAGAATCCCAGGAGACTTGGGGAACCCCAGAGAGTCACTGTGCTTCCTTACAGGACAGAAGCCAGATGGGCCAGGCTCATCTCCTGGCAGGATGGAGCCCCAGCCTCCCCTTGCCACGCAGGTAGGAAGAGAGGCAGAGAGGAGAAGGAGACAAAAGGGGGTGTAGGCAGGGCCAGCTTCTTGGCCATGCAATCTGCACAGTCACACGGGCCCCCATGATCAGACACCTGCTCGGTCTGATGTTCGATTGTCACTCTCTCTTCAAGTTCAGAGCAAGGGGCCCCACACTTTGCTTTTTTTTTTGTGGGTACCGGGGGGTCGACCTCAGGACCTCGCGCGCCAACAGGCACCCGTGCCGCTGAGCGATATCACCAGCCCCTTTTTCGTATGTGGGTTCTGGGTGTCGAACTCAGGCCCTCGCGCTTGCCGGGCAGGCGCTTACGCCGCTGAGCCATCTCACCGGCCCCACACTTTGCTTTTGCACTGGGCCCCAGGAATTATGTAGCTGGTCCTGGTGTGTGTTTTGGGAAGATTATAGGACCTGCGTTTGAATCCCAAGGCTCTGTCCCCTCTAAGTCAAGTGACATGAGAAAAGCCACTAATTATCTCTAGCTACAGGACCCAGCTATAAAAGGGCACCTGGTGTACCAGTTCACACAGTGACCAGGAGAATCGAGAGGCATAAAATTGGGACAGGGCTTTGGGAATGTGGTATGTGCTCCCCATTCAGATGCAAAGTGAAGAAGGCGCAGTGAGGTCTGGTGGCACTGGTGGAGGTGTCTTCCACCTACCCCACTCTGCCACCCACTTCCAAAGCAGCAGGGAGGGAGGCCTCCGACATGCCCAGCCCACTGGCCCCATTCACAGGGGAAGAAACTGGGACAGAGTCAGCAGGTGACCTGCCTGTTGTCACAGCGTAGCCTCGAGGCAGGGTGAGGCTGAGGACAGCCTGTTCCTGCTGTCCAGGCCTCTTCCTTGGCCAAGGGACACTCGAGATGGGGATAGTAACGAGGAGGCGGGAGATGGGAAGGGGAGGGGGGAGAAGGCCTCGTTACGCCCCACCACACATGCGCACATGTACAACAACACACGTGCACATACACGCACACATGGCAAAATTAAAGTTGAAAACTTGGCCAAAAAGAAAAATCCTACCCCTACTCCATCGAAACTTATTTTAGGGCAGGAGGTAATTGCCAAGGCTCCAAATAAAAAGCCAACCACAGGCTGTAAACGGCTCCAAGTCTTTAATTAGACCCCAAGGAAAAAAAAAAAAAAAAAAAAAAAAAAAACAACAGTGGCGAAAAGAAAATGAAAGTAGAAGCTTCCAGAGGACAGAACATGCATGACCCCTCTTGCTTTCCCAATCCTGTGGCCTCCCATGGTGACTGCCATGCCTGGAGGTGACATGGGGAGAGCCCCCTCCACATGCTGGTACTGCCCTTTGCTCCCCACACCCCAACTGAGGGTCAGCCCTGGGCCTGGGACCTCTCCTAGGGCCTCCCTCTCTGCGTCCCAGCCTGAATGGAGCACCATGGAGAAGGGGGGCTGTTTTTGCTACCCTGGAGGCGAGGGAGTAAGGTGAAGAAAACACTTTGGACCTGAGTGGACTTTAGTGCACTCAAAGTTCTGCCAATCGAACCCCGGGCCCATTCTTGGCCACTGAGGTGTTTAGCCAAATGCCACCACTTCCCACTGCCTGGAGCATCTTCCAGGCTGCAGGCCCCGCTCCTTCTCTTGGGCCACATGGTGCTGGGTGGGCAAACAGAGGACCCCACACATTCTCCCCATACTGGTCCCTCCTAAGCAGGAGTGGACGCTCAAAAAATCTTCAGGGTGACACATGGCATGTGAGAGATGACACCAGGTCAGCTTGCTGTTCCATGAGAGCAAGACGAACACTCACAGACCCTTCACCCAGGAGGCACTGGCCGCCCACTCCGCCCCTGCTGAGCCCCTGACCTTGGGAACACAGGAGGCCTAGACTATGGGTGGACCCAGAAGAAAAGGGAAGCTGCCAGCTGAAGAGGGACAAAGGGGTCTGCACACGCTCATCTCTCTGAAACCCAGGGAACCAACTGAATCCCACAGGTGCGTATGTGTGTGGGGGTCTTGCTAAGTGCCCAGGCCAGCACATGTCAAAGTGTGGCAGAAGCAATGGCTGCCATCAATGTTCCCCCAGTGCCAGAGGAAAACACTCCACCCAGATGTCCAGGGAAGAGCCCAGAGCCAAACACGACTTGACCCCTGGCAGGCAAATGAGCAGAAGCTTGATCCCTGTCCCCGGCTCTGAAAATGTAGGGATGGTGAGGTGGCATTCATGTCTGCCAGCCATGGCCCAGCCCACTGCTGGTGAGCACATGCAGTGTGTGGGGCGGGGGCTTTGTCTCACCAAAGGTGGCCGCAAAGGCAGCAGGGACCACCATACTGCAGACCCTCAGCCGCTCTCCCATGGCTCATGGCAGCTGCCTGGAACCAGAGAGGTCACACTGACACCTGGCTGCCCTTGGTCCCAAGACTGCCCTCTGCTCCCACTCCCCTTCTGAGCTAGTGGAGGACTGGCCTGCGCTTACCACTGCTGCCACCATGCCTTGCTCTATGTCTGATTCTGTACCCATTTCTCAGCACGAGGCCACGATGAGTTAGGAGTAGGCCTACTCATAAGGGCACCAGCCACCCCTCATTCAGTACCTAGCGGGTCTAAGGCTGTCAGAGGCATTTGAGAGCCCACATCTCCGCAGCGAAGGTACAGTTGTGCCCGTTTCACAGAGGGGAACAATGAAGGTGAGCGTGGCAAAGGGTCAGCTTGCTCTGTACAATGGTGTCTGGATGGCGACTCAGGCCAGCCTGTCCCAGAGCCCGTCCCTCCCCATCTGCCTCTGTCTCCCTCTTGGCGCTCCCTCTGGGCCGCTGGCTCTGGGGTGCCCCTTCCCTGCTGCATGCTCGTGTTCTAGGGTCTCTGATCACTGCTTGAACACATGCGCCTTACTCATTTAAAGTAGAATGCAGGTGACAACTGTGACTCGGCTGTGCCAATTCTCAGCCACCCACTGTGCTCTGCTGTGACGGCCAAGACCTGTGTAGCCAGAGCAGGCAGGAACTTCTTCCCAGCAAAGCAGGTGACTGGGCCTTCCTAGGTGGACCTCCCCGCCGGCCCCTCCCGCTCGCTTTTCCCTCACCGTGGCCGGGCTCAGCTCTCCTGGTGAGAAGTGGCATCCCTCTCTGATGACAAGCCCTATGGCTACTGCTTCCCTATGCTCTTCCTGGCTTGGGACTAGGTGGGAGAACCAGTCCTGTCCCCAGACAGAGGCAGCGGGAGTCCTGCTAATTAATTTACTCTCCATCTTCCCTGAGTGCTCACTAGACACAACCAGATGGTCACAGCACCGTGCCCTCTACCCTGTCCTTTCCTTGGGACCACACGGCAGCTTGCTTTCCACTCTCCTTCCTGTCTACACTGCAAAACTCCAAGACAGCCCCTTCCTCTTTAGCCATGTGTGGCCCACACAGCCGCAAATGGACAGGGCTGATGACAAGAATCCTTGTTAAATTTGTAGTGGGGCCTCTTAGCAAAAGTTTAGACAAGGTTCCAATTTCTCATCTTACTTTCACCAATTCATCCAGGGAGCTGGGGCAGGAGAAGACCCAGGACTCCCTATTTCTTGGAGGTGTTAAGAGATGACCTTACATCTGCAGAGCATTAACTTAAATCCCAAACAACCAACACCTGCCTGGCCTCTCCTCCCCAGGAGGGTACAATGTAGAAGTCATGCCAACTAGAAGCAGAAGGCTCTTTGGAGGTCCCTGCTCACTGGGGTCCCTGTGGACATCACTGTTGGCGCCTCTGCAATCTAGGGGAGGGCGTGGCCTGTGGGGTGCATGGTTGTGGCCTCCAGATAGCCAGCCTCCATGCAAGCATGCATGCCTCAACTGGGACCTTAAATAACAGCGCTGGGTCCCAGGGGCAGGGAACTCAGGAAAGGCAGAGTCAAGCAAAGACTGGAGCCACTATTCTGAGAAGCCCTGACAGGGGTGGCCCTGTCCCATCTTGGGGGAGACTGCACGATGACAGGAGCCCAGTAGCTGTGATGTGAGCCCCAGCTGGTGAAGCGGCTTCACTTTGCCCCTTCTAAAATGAGGCTGAGCGGGATGCTCCCTGGGGTGTCTGGGAGGACTGGAGCTCTGCACATGGTCAGCAAAGGCCTGCTTATGGTTAGCACCCAGAGCATGTTAGCTGGGATTAGCACTGTTGTCTCTACTATTATTTTCATGGGCATTACTCTTTTCAATTCCAAATACTCTATGAACCTCCTTTCAGACAGAGCTACAAGGAGATGGGGAAGATCCGAACTTGCGACCTAGAAGAGCCACATTTCCTAAATACTCTATCTCCAGAATCGAAACTAGTGAGGAGACAGTGAGGGAGGTTTGATTAGAGGCTGTGAGGGCTCTGGGTGGGTTGCATGAGTCTGAGTGACCCAGGACTGGCCCACCTGGGATCCAAGACGCAGGACCAGAGAGTAGCTGGTAGAAGGTGAACATGTGATGGGCCCTTCTGGCCCCATCTTTCAAGCCATGATCTTTGGGGTGAAACATATTTATCTAGGGCGGCAAGGGTTAATACTGGGGCTGGGAGAGGCCAGGCAGCAAGGAGCACTCCCTGTTTATTAATAAGCTATTTATCACCAGCTTTGCTTTTAATGCCATTTGGGCTTAATGTCGTTAATGAAATATAAATACCCACACTAACAATGTTGGTCAGAGGCAGCACGGGCAGCAGACGGCTGGAGAACCAGGGCCAAACCACCGGGCACACTGGGGAAGAGGCTGAGAGCTCAGGAAGCGGAAGAGGTTCCCACCAGCTCGGCACCCCCAGCCCCTTCTGCTCCCACCACAAGACTCCCCCGCTGGCTGTGACGGGAAAGGCTGGGAGGAGGCAGCCCAGGGGGCTGGGGGAGAGAAGCCCTCCTAGGGCGCGGATGCTGTTAACTCCTGGAGCACACAGCCTTAGCAAGAGTGCTTCCACCTCAGGGTACTGCCTGCCTGGCATCGGGCCCCTTGGCTGCAGGGGGCTGGACTTCCACCAGCTGGCAGGAGGCCCCCCTCACTGCCCTGAGCTTCCTGACCATGGGGAATGGAGCCAGAGTGAGCGGGGTCACAAGCAGGAGCAGTTAGGACCCCATTAAGCTTTCCAATAAAGACCTGCCCTCTCTGCCCCCAGAATGCCAACCCAACCAGCCCAGCCCACTGAATGGCATGCCCTCCCTGAGAAGCCATACAGCCTGCTCCGTGGCCTTGGGGGTGGGCTTGGAGAGGTCAGCAGATGGGTATTTCTGTTCCATGCCCAGAGGGCTTGGACCATGGAGGTGGCTCTACATAGCAAGGTGCCATTCCTGATCCGTGCCTGGCCCCAGCTGGTCTCCTCTGTCGTGTGGGCCATCCCTGCCCACCTCTTGCTGGGCTCGGAGCGGCTGCCTTTACTGAATGCCCATCCAACCCAAATCACCCCCAGGCCTTCCCCTCAGGAGAGGCCCTCAGACTGCTCCCAGACCGCAGCCTCACCTGGGAAAAGTAGCCATGGGACACTTCTCTCCAGCCCTGGGACCACAGGCATCCCAGAGGGGCTTAGAGTCCACACATCCAAGGGCCATCTGGGCCCAAATACAGGTCAGGAGACTGACAAGTGGCTGATCTTTGCCTCTATCCTCCTCTTCCTGCACTGTGACAGTGGAGGTCACTGTGACCCCAGCCCCACCCTGCTTACAAAGTCCGCAGGTGGCTCCCCAGGAGCGGCTCCTCCAGAGGCAGCCCCAGGCTGCCCTTAGGAGAGAGCTCCAAAGCTTCTGGCCCTCTCTATTCTACTCAGGTGGCCAGAGGAAATATGGGACACCTAGTGACACCTGAATTTCTAATGAGCAATGAATACTTTTTAGCATAAGTGTATCCCAAATGTCACATGGAACATACTTGCACTAAAAATTAGGTGTTGTTTATCTGAAATTCAAATTTCAATGGGGTGTCGGGTATCTTTTCTTGTTAACTCTAGCAACCCTATCCCAGCTACTCAGAAGGGAGCACCTGGCAGGCGACTGGAGCGTCAGGGGCAGTGAGGGAGAATGGAGGCCCCTACCCATCTTGGGACAGCGGACTCCTTTAAGAGGCTCTTTTCCTGTCTCCTGTCCCCCCTCTCCCATCACTGGTCACTCCTACACTGTCCCATGTCATGGCTCACCTGTGGGGGTCCCCTCACCCTGCATCCCCCCAAGTCACCTCCATGTCCCCGAGGAGCACAGGGCTCATTTGCCAGGGCTTGGTGGAGCTCAGCTCCGTGGCTAATCCCCTGGGTGGCTCCTGTCAGATTATTAATTAGCTAAAGCGGATCGGTCCAGGAACAACATGCGCTTGGACTTCAGATAAAGAGGACAGGGAAGCCGGGCGGGGGGCTGCTTAAAGTGACAAGACCCTGTTTGTGAATTGCTCTCCAGGAGGAGGCGATGCCAGGGGCAGGGGTTCCAAGCAGATCCCTCAGCAGCCCTCTTGCCCACTCCCAGATGGCACTGGAAGTGAGTGCATTCAAGGCGGGGGATCCGACACACAGGGGACCCGTGAGAGGAGGAGTTGGTGACAGTTGGGTCTTGTTTTTTTAATAAAGAGCTTGTGCATAATCAGCTCATGTCACATAGAACTCTGCAAAAAGCATCCAATTTCACTCCGGGTGACAGCCAGAGTTTTCACAATGGCCTCCAAGGCCTGCAGATCTGTGGGTGCCCCTGGGCCCCGCCTTGACCTCTACCTTCCTCCCAGGTGGCCTCCTTTCTACCTCTGGCAGGCCGGGCAGGCTCTGGTCTCTGGGATCTCACAGTCGCTGCTCCACCTGTCAAGAATGCTCTTCCCCGAGGTGTTCATCACTTCCTCACCTCCTATCTTCACCCAAATGTCACCACCTCAGTGACTCTTTCCCTGGAAGCCACACCTAAAACTGCAAACCATCCACCTACCTCTCCCCTTCCCTAGTCTGTTCTCTAAAGCCACTAAAGTTTTCTCCTTAACATGTGTTGCCAACTAACATCTACTCTATTCTTTTAACTCATTTATCATTTGCTTCCCTGCGCCCAGTGTAAATTCCCAAAGGCAGGAATTCTTGCCTTTCGCGTTCACTGTTGAATGTCTAGTCCCCAAAGCAAGAGGCACAAGCACGCAGCCTTGCTCAATAATGACTGATGCATGGATGCCAACCCTGAGACGAAGGAGGGTAGGTCAGAGGTCAGGGCTGGACCGCCACCTCCTCCAGTTCTGAGCCCCGTGGAGCTGAGCCATGGTCCACCCCATGGGTTCTGTGAGCACCCACTTCCTCTCCCCCATCCTATCTGACCCCACCCTTCCCCAGTTCTGCCCCCTACACTAGGTGCTATCCATTCTCCCCTCCTACTCAAAGGCATTTTCTGTTCCTGTCTTTTGAGGGACACCCTAGGGGACCCACCTCCGTGTCACTCAGACCTCCCTCCCCAGCTGAGACTACTCCTCTCTATGCCTGGGGAGCTGCACAGGACACAGGACACTGGTGACGAGAGGGAACATCGGGACTCACAGCTGCTGCCCGGGCCCAGCTCAGCTGCTGGCAAACTCCTGGGCTCGGATTGTTTTGACTTGAGTCGGTGGAGCTGAAACACTGAGTCACAACGGCCCTAAACTTCATTACCAGCTCTTAACACAGATTACTAAGGGAAAAGAGTTGCTTTTAATTGCTTTTCCCAATTAGCATTTCTGGAGGAGAAACTAGTGTGTAATTACACCACCCCTCCTCTGGCCCCCCCTTGGCCACAGGGGTCCCTGCCCCAGGCTGCCAGAAAAGGCTCCTGTTCCCCAGGGAGGCTAAAGAACCCGGCCCGGAGAAAACCTGCCCAAGGGGAACCCCGCAGAGGACAAAGCAGGAGGAGCCTGAAGGTCCACACAAGAAGGACTGTACCACTTACAGCCGCTGAGACACGCTCACGTGCAAAACCTGACATCTCTTCTCAAGGTGATGCTGGGAGCCCTCAGGGGCCATGGCAGGGGGGAGGTGCTTCTCTCCTAGTCTTAAACCATCAACCCACCGCAGCCCCAGATGAGAACCACCTGGAAGCTCCAGACAGGGCAGGTGCTGCTGGCCCTTCCATCCCACTTCCCTTGGACCAGTGCTTGGTGGGGCTCAGGGGCTCCTCGACCCCCTGAGGAAGAACTGAGGGAGAAGCCTGAGGGCGGGGCACCTGTGCCATCAGACAGAATTCCTACCCAGAGCAGAACCAGATGTCTTTCCAAACCGCCTCCCAGCCATGCGCCAGCCTGGCCCCAATGCGCTGCAAGCTTGGGTCCTCCAGAGTATCATGTCACCTAGTTGTAGCAGAGGCCATAGGTCCCCGCACCCCTTCAGCCAGCATCTCCCACTCCTGATCCCACCCCTCTGCAGCCCCCACTGCAGCTGTGCACTCCAGAGCCGCCAGCCTTCCGTCAGATCAAAGCCCTGGAGGATGGCGTTGGAACTGTCCAGTCCAGTTAGGAGTGAAGGTCATGGATCTAGTGCAGGCTGTGGAGGCTGAAAGCAGAAAAGCCTCCCATGTGTGCATAGACACACGTGCCTGCCCCCCAGACACACCCTCCCCGAGGCACCCCCAGGAAGACTGGCCGACACCCCCTCTGAGCCAAGCTGAGGCACCAGTTGTGGGTCCGGGACATCCCCGAACCCCCCTGCCAGCCACCGCCAGCCTGGCCTGCTGCTCCCTCCCATCACTCCCCCTGGAGGTCAGGCCTCCAGAGCTTCCTGGAAGGCTGAGCTGCTGTGCCACATATTGCTTCCCACTTGGGACACCCCTGACGCCCCCTGCAAGATGTCGCCAGTCTGCCCTTCCTGTCACTCCCCCTGGAGGTCAGGCCTCCTGAGCTTTCCTGGAGGGCTGAGCTGGCCCACATGGCTGGGGATACGTTGCCAGCATGGGTAAGTGCTCATGGGGCCCAGCAGCCGGTGGTGACAGCTTTGTGCTCGTGCCAGACAGGTCTTTGGCTTGCTCCCGGGCTATACAGCAGTGCCTGGGGCTGCACCCACCCTGTCCAGGGGGGTTCAGGGATCTCCTAGCTGTTACAGCATCGGGGCTGGGAATGCCTGCTTCAGTCTGGCCCCAGAAAAAGGGACAGGAGCCCAGGTTCAAGTCTGGTGGGACAATTCGCACTTTTCCTTGTGGAAAGACTAACGGATCCCAGCCGATGAGCTGGGGCTGGAGGCTAAGTGGGCCCCCGTGCATGACGAGGCTTTAGACAAACTCGTTTCTCGGCCCTCAGAGCTAGACGGCTGAGAGTCTAAATGACCAGGCACACAGGAAAAGGGTCCAGGAGCTCAGGCCTGGACAGCACAGATCACATCCAAAGCCACACTGAGAGAAATTCTATGCCAACCCTAGGCCTGGCACAGAAGTCATGGAGCAAAGACCCCAAAATTGGCTTCCACGCAGTCTTAGGGCCAAAAGGACAATGGGTGCACAAGCCCCAGACTGCTCCAAGGCTGACAGCCAAAAACCTGCCAGGAGGTGCCCAACCACTCAAACGGGCCCTTCTTATCACCCCAAGATGGCGCAAACCCACGGACATTAACAGCCAAGGGTCATTCTCGGCACTGCAAGGTTTGGGGGGCATGGGAGAGAGATGACACAGGCCACACCTAAGGGGGCTCCGACGCTCCATTCATCCTCATTCAATCCATCGGCAAGTCCTGCTTCCTCTCCCTCTAAACATACGTGTGAACTGCCCCTCTACCTTCTCCTCACCCCAGTTGTCATATTCTCACTCCATGGGCCACAGCCACCACCCCCTGGCCTCCCCTTCTTCCCTTGCCACCTTTTGAACGCACTCTCTCCAGGGCATCCTCAGCCATCTTTATAAAACAAAAACCAGATTACTTTATCGCCCTGTTTAAAATCCACTAGGAACACCCAAGAATAAACACGCAACTTCTCACCTGGCCCTCAAAGTCCTACACATCCTGGCTCCTCTCCTTTCTTTCTGGTCACTGAATGTAGTGAGCTCCTCCCACCTTGGGACCTTTAAACTACCTGCTCTCTCTTTCTGGAATATTCTCCCCCCTGCTCCTCAGGTGGCTGTTCACTTCCTGTCCTTCAATCTCAGCGGATTGTCACCTCCTTAAAGAGTTCTCCTCTGAGCTGACCCCAAAGTGCCACCAGTCACTTCGCATCCCCTCATCCTATTCCCATTCTGCACATCGATTCTGTGGGGATGTCAGTTGTCACCTCCCCTACTGGACCGCCATGAGGGCAGGGGCTTTTGCTTTATCCACTGGAGAGTGAGCGGCACACACCAGGCCCTTTGTAAATGTGAAATAACCGCAAAGAGATCTTCTGAAGAACAGCCAGAAGTGGGGAGATCTGAGCTGGACAGGAGCAGGCCCGTGCTCTAGACCGAGCACAGACTCGTCCGCTCGTCCACACTCTGGGGAGGCAGGAAGCCCCTGAGACCGTGGGTCATCCCTGCCACAGAGGACCCCAGCCTGCGGCCGAACCTACCACCGGAAAGGGCTGGGGACACAAGGAGGGACTCGGCCACGACATTCCCCCTTGGAGCCCTCAGAGTTCCTCCCAAGCTTCATTATCGAGCCCAAGACAGCCGATGCCAGGATGCAGGAGTCCCACTGGACCTGCTGGGCCCATACCCTGTGCCGGGTGCAAATCCCAGTTGGCACAGCCCCTGGGAGTCAACAGTGAGTGGAAACTTCAGAAAGGGAAAAACTAATGGGCATGTTTTGCCCAGAGAAAGAAGAAAACAAAAAGCCTGCCCCGGAGAACAGAGCAAGTGATCGTGACCCCCTCCAAGGAGGCTCTGCAGGCACCCTAGCAGCCTGCTCAGGGGTGGGGCACAGGGCGGGCTGGGGACCAGGCCGAAGCACCTGTGTTCCCAGCATTTGCTGCCATCAGAGGCAGCGCAGTCAGGCAAGAAGAGTCCCAGAGGCGGTAAAGAGGGACAGGTGCTAGCACCAAATCCAAGTAAGACTTCGGCACAACCAAACTCCCCACACAGCCTTTTCCAGGCAACAGTCAAAACAGCCCTGCCCGTACTCGGGACAAAGGCAGCACCCCTTAAGTACAGACGAACCAATTCCTGGACTCCAGGAAGAAGAGTCCCAGCCACATGGTTGTTCCACCCCAGCAACCAAAGGCCATGTTTGCATGGGATTTGCAAATCCCGGGGCTGTATTCTAGGCTTCTGTTAGTCCCTGAGGAGACGCAGCCTGAAATGAAGCAGGATCGCAGCTCCAGGGACCTCACAAACCCCGGCGGGCACCAAGGCGCCCATCTCTGCCAGTACTTCCTCCCCACAAGTTCAAAGTCCACAGTTGCAGAGTCAGGCCACAGAGGGAGTGGCAGTACCCACCTGTCCGGGGTGTCTGTGGGGGCTCAGCTGGGGATGTTAACTCCAGTCTGGCACACGCAGGAGAAGCAGCCCCAGCCTTGCCCTCCCCAGACAACCTCTAGACTCTCGGCCTTGGGCTCTACCCTACAGACCCTATCCATGGCAGCCCCTCTGGGCTGGTTCCCTCAGGATCTCAAGAGTATACTGAATAATGACCAATATGCAATGAGTCACCTGCTGTGTGCCAACCCCTCACACTCCAAGAACTGCCAAGTTTAATACCTGCAGGTAAATATCTGACAGGACAGCCCCATACACTAGCCTTAGGCAAGGGGCTATTTCCAAGTCTGAATCAAAGGCGACATGCAGCTTCTGTCTAAGGAAGTTCCTGCCTGGGGTGGAGCCCGGATAGAGCCCCACAGGTCATTCCCAGGCCGGCTACACCCACACACAAGCTCAGAGCAGAGAGGCCAACTGGTCCGTGACAGGAAGATGCTTAGATCCAGGAGCCTCACCTGAGATACCCACACACTGCTGCCCTCTGGGAATGCTGGGAGGACTCTTCAAGGTCAGTTATTCCAACCTCTTTATTTACAGATGAGAAAACTGAGATCCAGAGGGGAGGAAGCAGTGTGTCAAATCAATGGCAAAGCCAAGGCCAGAATGCAGATGCCTCCTTCCAGATGGGGCTCCTTTCCCGGTCTGACATTTTTGTTTTCATTTCCACCTATGGTGTGTAAGCTACCACTGTCCACATCACAAACGCACTGAGAAGCCCAAGTATAGGGCCTATACATTCCCTACTCTAAGGAGCACCCCCAAACCAGCCAGCCCACACTTCCCAGGTGCATCTTGGGAACTGGGAGCAACTACCTTTGCATCCCAAGAGGCTAGGGTCTGAAGTCCATTCCAATGTGCAGCACTGGGGAGCTGCAGGACCCCCTTGTGAAGGAAGGGTCGGTGGCCGGGGCAGCTGGAAGGGCAGGTGGGATGGAGGTGGTCTTTGCCTTCCGTCAGTGAGGTCTGTGTGCCTACAAAAAGGAGGAGGGAAAACAGAAGATTAGGCTACAACTGGCACCCACAAAGCTGCTGCACACAGGAGGATGGTGGGGTGAAGTTACAACACCTTGTGTGGTAACTAGCCAGAAAGGCAGGATTCTTGGATCCTGCCCACCAATCAGCACATGGCCTTGCCATGGTGTGTGCCATGCCTGACCCTGCAACCAAGGTGCCCCTTGCACAATTATTAGCCAATAGCTATGCGGTGTCGCACCTAATAAAATAATCAAACACAGAGAAACAATACTAGGCCAATCAGGTGCCACCTGAGGTAACAACAGAGGGATCACACCCAAGGCTTGGGACCTGGGGTGAAAAGTCAGCCTGACAATGGATCAAGCCAACATTGGAACACATCAGACCTATGCAACAGAACCAAGCCTCTGGGCTCCCTAATCCCTGCTCCCTCCAGATCTTCCTGGGGCAGCTCCCAGCTGCACCCATGAGCCCCCTGCAGCCTTATCGGAGTCTCTAAGAACACAATTAACAGGTGTCTCTACCGCTACCAGGATGGTGGATCTGGTTTCTTCTCTCTTCTTTTGCCCCCTACCCCAAAACTCCGCTACTGTGCGATTTCGCCTCATAAAAAAGAAAAGAGGGTGTGGATACATACCCTGGAAGGAGGCGGCTGAGATTCATTTGTGATAGGGGCTGGGCCAAAAAAAAAAATAAGTGGTCAAAGAAAGTTGGTGCCCTGCTACCAGCAACCTTTGTGTCAATTCAAGCAAATATTGTGGTGTTTCCATAGTGATTCCTGTTTTGAATATCCACTACACTAACTTTTTAAAGGGCTTTTCCTGTTTGCGTTTCAACTTCAAACCTGTAAATATTTTCAGCCTTTTTAGAAAAAGTGAGCCCACGGCCGTGCAAACACCAACACACTACTGATGTCCCGCACAACCTTGTGGATGTGAGAGCAGGGAGCAGAGGGCTCCCCGGCTGTTCTCACGCCCACCCTGCTGCGTGCGGAGCCAGTGCTACAATTCCGGTCCCTTCCTTGCCTCTTTGCCAGGGGACTGTAGCATCCCTTGGTGGTGTTGAGTGGGCTTGGTCCTGACGGCATAAGGTGGCAGTGGGCAGCTGCCTGACAGGTTCTCCAACTTGGCTCACTGCCCCCCACCCCAGGCCCCGGGGGCCCTCCCTGGAGGGCGTGAGCCCCTCCTGTCCTGCCTCCCAAGCTGGGCCTGGGTGGAAGGAGACCTGGCTCTGTGAAGGCAAGGCTTCAGCACCAGCTCCTCCCCTCTGCTGGGGCAATGCCACCGAGGCCAGCTCCCTGGGGCAGGTGTAGGGATGGATGGTGACAGCGGTCCAGGGTGGATTCGCCTGGCTCCCATCCCACCCTTCAGCACCACACAGGGTTAACAGCGGGTTTCCTGGTTTCCATGGATTCCCGCCAGGCCCCTAATGTGAGTTTCGTGTGATTTGGGGGAAGTGGATTTCCTTTGTTTTCCAGTTTGGGAATATTTTTTTCTTTAAAAAAGAGGAAAAAACACTTTAATGGGAACTTCAGGGCCGCTGGGAGACTCACTCCTTTGGGTTCTGAAACTCCCTTGCCTGTTGGGACAGAATCCCCCACACCAACAAAGGGCTCTGGGCTACAGAAAGGTGCCTCAGACCCTGACAGCTCCCACCTCCCAGTGCACCCTCCTGTAGGGGTTTTCACACCAGTATCCCACCAGAAAGACCCCACCTAAAAGCCAGTACCTTACACAGCAGGGGCTGACACTGCCCCCTTCTAGCTTTCAAAAGGGACATACTCGTTTCCCCAGAAAAAAGGCCAAGAGAAACACATCCACTTTCCCAATTCCTGAAGGTGCCAGGGTCCTGGGGTCTGACCACACATCTACTGGGAATGACCCAGTGTCTCATACCCTGGTGCCAAAGGGGTTCCAGGTCCTGGGGGCTCTTGTCTGGTCTCTTCCTGCTAACAGAGGGGCCTGCCCAGGACACAGGGAGCTTCTCAGCATTGCCAGCAAGAACAACTAAACAAAGGGTGTGGCCCAGCCTCCACATCTCAGTCTTCCCCATTCCTGCCATCCTCCAGCCCTGCCAGGGTGTGGCCTTAGTCTGGGACTGTCCCCAACCAAGTGGCCTGACCCACTTACCAAACCAGGGCACAGGCCCCAGGGCCTTCCCTGCACCAGGACCCTCCCACAGCCCAGGACCCGGGGCCAAGGCAGCAGCACAAATCTCGGTAGAGAGCCCAGAGCATGGATCTCTGACCAGCAGCCCCAGGCTGAAGAGGTGAGAAGCCAAGTATAGTTACAGAAATAAGCCTGAGCCAAGGATCAGAAGCCACGGGTCTGAGGCCCAGCTCTGCCACTTAATTCTTACGGGCCCTTAGCCAAGCCAGCTGATCTCCCAGCACCTCTGTTTCCTCACCAGGCAACTGGAAGAGCAGAGAAGGGAGAGCATGCCTCTTCCCCTCCCACCTAGCAGGCTGTGGTGAACAAGGGATGTGGAGGGGCATTAATGGCAAGGTAGCCTTCTACAGTCTATCCTGAGCGGGCCTGGCTGCCCCTCTCTGCTGCTCCTTGTACGTCCTTCATTGTGGCATTTAAATCCACACTGGGCCAAAGTAATTTGTTCACAAGTCTGTCTCAACCACTGGACTTTTAACTCCTCAAGGGCAGCGACCAGGTCTTAATTATCTTCGAGTCCCCAGCACTCAGCACAACAGCTGGCCCACAGTGGGCAGTGTAAGTGTTGGTGGAACCGAACTAGTCCCCGACTTCATGTCAGAATCAGATGGGCTGGGCTTCTCCCTTTTCTGACAGGACACTCATTGGCCATTTTTACACTTCGTTCTTTCACTCCCCTAAGCACCAACCTGCATGTTGGTCTCTTCCCCTCCTCCACTGCGAATTCACAACTTTCAGGTGGAAGAGGAGCACCTGATCCTCCTCCAATGACTGCAAGAACTGACTGAGCCCCTGCTCTGTGCCAGGGAGCAGGCCGGGAGTATAGCACCATAGACAAGAGATTTTCACCCTCTTCCAAGGGGCTCACCGAAGAACTAATGATATTAACTAACTAGATGTTTTCTATTTGCCAAGCACTGTGCCAGTGCTCCACATGTGTGATCCTGCTGAATCTTTAAACACGAGGGCAGGAACGGCTATGGGACCCATGGAAAGATTAAGAGAGCAGGCGCAGAGGTACGAAGTGACTCGCCAAAGGTCATACGTTTTCAGACCTGCGCCGGGAGGCTCCATGGCCAACTCACTGTAAGTTCCTCCTTCCTCCCCGAGTGATCTCAGCACCCACCCTCACCGGATGCTATTTCCTCCCCTTAATCTCAGTTCTCCCAGCCACTACCGGGGTCTCCAGCAAGTCCTGCACGGCCACCCAAATGCGCTCGGAGATCACAGCCAAAGGTAGTAACTGTGGTCAGGTGCTGAAGTGAGGGGAAGGCCTGGGGAGCAGAAGAAACCCCTGAACCTACCTTATAAACAGGGTCTCACTACCTGTCACTTGACGGGATGGGGTAGGAAGGCACCCAAGAGAAGACCACTTTATGTCAAGAGGTCCCATGAGGATGGGACAACTTTAGGAATCTCTACTGCCTCCCGTACATCAGGACCCCCCCACCATAACACACATCTGCCCCGAGACTTGGGACTGCGGAGCAGGGCCACAGGGACCCTTGCTCTTCATCCAGGCAAATGTCTACACAGCCAGGAAGGCGAGAAGAGATCAGGCAATGGCGGGGAAAGATCTACATTTGTAAGGATAGACATGGAAGATCAGCTGGGGTGTGGAGAGGACAGGGCGCTAATGAGCAGATTTCATAAACCACCCGGAGTGAACAAAACAAAAACACAGACGTGCATGTTGCCCAACTTCAGGGCTGTATGGAAAGGGGAAAAAAAAAACAATAAAAAAATCCACATCTTAATACAAAAATCCTACATGATGTGTTGTGGCACGAAAGTGTTTTTCACTGCATTTTTCATCTGTGATCTCACACAGCCTAGGACGGGTACGCCCAACGCAGCAGGTATTTGATGGTACACAAACAGAGCAAACACATACACAATTAACCAAAACAAGGGCAGTAAATATTCAAATCGGTCCAAGCTGGCATCTCATGACTTCAAGGTGGCCCCTGGAGACGCCCTCATCGGCTCTGAGAAAGGGGCCCTTTAGATTTCTGAAGGAGATAAATGGGCTAAGAACACAGTTCAAATGGAAGGAACCAGAACTCCTTCAGTACAGCTCCCAGTCAGCCAGTTCCTTGGCTTTCTGCTGATGGGGACAGGGAGGGGACCCACAACCCAGAGGCCCTTCCTATGTGTCATTCACCCCACTGTCACTATCTGTCTCCTTTTGGTTCCACCCCTCCCCCTTTTTAATTGTTGGATGAGTTTATAGAATTGTGTGCCAAAAACAATCAACTCTAGGGAACAGAGTTACACAGAAAAAAGGGCGTGTCACCAGAGGGAGACGGATATCCATGGAAACCACCACCTTTTCACGACAACCTAGGTGAAGCTGGGGTGAGGTGGATGGTGTGGGGGTGGAGAGAGTCACTCCACCCAGAAAAGGGCCCTGGAAAGGCTGGAGTCACTGATGATCTGCACGAGCATGCGCACGTGCGCGCACACACACACACACGCGCACACACACACACACACGCGCACACACACACACACACGCGCACACACACACACACACACACTGCATAAGCTTTGGAGCCAGGTTGCCACTCCCGAGCTGTGTGACCTTGGGTAAATTACTCTAACCTCTCTGTGCCTCAGTTTCCCCAACAGTAAAACAGAGATAATAATAGTTCCTCATGAGTATAATCATGAAGATTAAGTGATTTGTTGCATGTAACATGCTGAGAAAAGTACCCAGCACATAGTATGTGCTATAAAGCATTTGAAAAATCAAATAAATCAAGAAGCCTAAATGAGGTGGGGAGGAGGTTTCTAGACTCTGCCATAGTAAAGGAAGAAAAGAATAATCATTTATGTTTATTAAGCACTGTATATTCAGGATTTTAATACATCAATACATATTATCATCATAAAAATTCAATGAGGTAGATGATTATCTCTACTGGAGTTGAGAAGCCAAGACACAGAGAGGGATGGGACCCACCCAAGGTCATATACTGGGAAATGATTTGAACCCAGGACTCTGTGCCACCACCTAATCACTATACTGCTCTCCCAGGGGAGGAAGAGGTGAGAGGGGTGGACAGTGAGCAGGGAGGGAGGGGCTTTCAGGTTCTCTTTGCCAGACTTGCTCTTCCCAAGGTGACAAAGGAAAACGGAAGTCCTCTGTACCACTGGCTACAGATGGAAGGGACAAAGGGCAGGGAAGAGATGACATGGCCAAGATCCCTCAGAAGTTCCTATCCCAGTCCTGATCCCAGGAGATAAAGATGCCCTCTGAACCTTTCCTTTGCTCAGCCTGGCATCTCCAGAATCAGTGGATCCCTGAAGACAAAATGACACAGCTAAGGGCCCACCTCCCAGCAATGGAGCCCCAAAGCCTGGAAAAGGTCCTACTTCTAAGCCAGAGCCCTGTAAACCTGATTTTCCACTTTCCAGGAACCCAGACAGACCCCTGGAGGGGACCACAGGGAAAGACATGCCTCCTGATTGCAAGGCCAGGCCCAGGGAGCATGAGAGGCCCAGAGCTGAGTCCAAGCCTGCCTGCACTGAGAGCTTCTATCTTCACCCTGCTAGAAGACTAAGCTTGGTGGCTCAGCCCTTTCGGCCATCGACCACCCAAACTCATTCAGATATTTCCTCTCTCACTTGCTTTTTTAAAAAAATTTAATGTTCTCTATAATTCATCCGTCCCAGAAGATAATCGATAGAGCCCGTAATGAAAATCTGAGCCATATTTTATGATCCGCTGCGAGCAGAAAGGGCCACATCAGCAGGTCCAGTTTCGGCTCTCCCTATCTGTCTTGCCCACTGCCCCGGGGATTACTTTCCCTGCTGGCCCTGCCCACAGCCCCGCACCCAGAGCTCTGCCCTCAGCCACACGAGAAGGGTCACGACCCCAGCATTACCCTAGCCAGCCCAGTCGCAGGATGGTCACGGGCCACTGTGAGTTCTTCCTGGAGTTGTCCCCCAACCTGGCAGCCCTACACCTGCCCCTAGAATCCTATGACCATCTTCAGTCAGGCTCCTCCTGGAAGCCTGAAGACCCTCGCTAAGACCAGAAGGCCTGTACAGTCCTCGAGGGAGCGGGCCAGGCCCCCACCATGGCATTCCCCACCAAGAAAGGCCACCCCAAACCCTGGGAGTGTCAAAGGAGGCTCTAAGGTAAATCTTGGACCCTCTAGTCGGTGGAAAGGAGGACATTATTACTCATTTTCACTACCTCAAGCAAGTTTCTTCCTCTCCCTGGCCTCCAGCCCCATGAAGTGAGGGGAATAGATGAAGACAGCAGTGCCTCCTGCCCCTCCAGAACCTATTGGGGTAGGGAAGAGTAGAGCCCTGCCCCTTGCCCCGGCTCTTCCAATGGGAGCCAATCAGCAGGCCACACCTTCTCCTCCCAGAATGCCTCACTGCCTAGCACCAATCAGAAAGCACCACAGCATGAGTGCCAGGAAGAACAAACCCAGCACAGCTAATCAGAGCCCAGAGGGTGCTCAAAAACTCAGACCAAGGAGAAGAGTGGGATTTGTCCACATGATGGACTACTATGCAGCCATTAAGACACTTTTAAAAAGTAGAAAATGTTTTGGTGGAAAACCTCAGCTGTTGTTTAGATTGCTGCCCAGTAGAACTTTTGGTATGGTCCAGTACAGCAGCCACTGGCCATGTGTGGCTACTGACCACTTGGAATGTGGTGAATATGATAGAGAAAATGATTTTTAAATTTTATTTAATTTTAATTAAGTTTAAATAGCCATGTGCGGCCAGAGGTGAACTGAATTGGACAGCACAGATTCAGATAAATAATTTCATCAATGTAAAAAAAATTCTTAATAAAAAATTAAAAGCCTTTATCCTAAGGCCTTAGGGATAATCATTATTAACTATAAAGACAGAAATAGTTAATAATTAAGTGTGCTTGTGCCAGGTTCAGTGTTAAGTATTTTATGTGGATGATCACACTGAATCCTTACCAGTTGATAAGATATATATGACCATTATCCCCAATTTACAGATGAGGAAATTGAAGTTTTGAAATATTAAGTAATTTACCCAAATTCACACTGCTGGGTGGCAATCCTGGAGCTTACAAGCAGGTCTTTCTCATCCTAACTCATACTGTTAGCTACTACATTACATATTTTTAAAAAAAAATTTTTTTAGACTCTTCTTATATTTTCCAATTAGCTATGAGCATTAATTACAATCAGAGAAAGCATATTTTTTAGAGATCCTAAAAGCAGGGGGCAATTTTTTTTTTCCCAGGAACAAAGTATATGAAGAGGTATTTGGGGTCTCTGGCCAACAGGGTCCCTGGCTGGTGGGTGGAAAAAGGAGCCGGCCTTGGGGTCCCCCGAACCCCATAGCTCCTGCTGCCCAAGTGTACTGCACGCAGGAGGCCCAAAACCCACAGAAGATGCTGCCAGTTGGATCCAGCTTCCTGCCAGCTCCACTCCAAGTCAGCTCCCAACAGGTTTCTCCACAGTTTTGCAACCCTCCCCAAGTCTACCTTGCAAAGACAGCAGGCCGCGGGGCTGAGTGTGAAAGTCAGCACACTCCTCCCTCACAGCGGACCATCTTTCCCCCCTACCTCTGAGTAGAGCATGCACTTTCGGAGTAGTCAGGGATGCCAGGCCAGCAATCAGGCCTGCGCTATGCTGCCTGCCACACACGGGCATGGAGATATTTGTTCTCCCTGGAGGGACAGATGTCACCCCCATTTATCCCCTCGGGATTGCTTCTATGTTTAGAACAAGGGGACAAAAAATTACCATCAAAGGTCAGAATCCCCAAAAAGTGAAATGGAATCAGGGAAGATTCCCATTTGTTTTCCCATGAACCAATTTGGGGGCAAGGGACAGGCAGTGACTGTCTGGTTTAGCCTGGCTTCTCTCTTTTTTTTTTTTTTTTTTCTTTTTGCTTGTTTTTTGTTTGTTTGTTTGTTTGTTTCGTTTTTTTGTCTTTTTGAGACAGGGTTTCACTATGCAGTTCAGGCTGGCCTTGAACTCACAGAGATCCTCCTGCCTCAGCCTCCCACGTGCTGGAATTACAGGCGAGCACCATCACGCCCAGCCTCGGCCTGGCTTCTGTCTCAGCTTTATTTCCCCCTGAGATGTACAGATTGTTCTGATTTTGGTGGTGGTGGGATGCAAGGGGGTGTATAGGCAAGAGAATAACTGTTCTTACTTAGAAGGTTTTTTGTTATTATTATTGTCGATTTTTGGTTCCCTGCTGTCTGCAGTTCTCTGACATTTCCAATCTACCTTAAGTTACCCCTGGATTTATATATTTATTTTTTGGGTTGGTTTCAGGTGCTTATAGTTTATCAAACAATCAGCCCTGTGAGGTACACTGGGTGTTTCCAGAAATTACATCACAAAAAATCATGCAATTAAAGTGTAAGGGAAAAAAAAACAGAGCTGTTGCTTAATTTGGTATTTTAATTAGCGACTTATTGTAAAGGTAGACTTTTAAAATGGAAGCGCCTAAGCAAAGCTAGTAAACAAGTTCTTCTAATGAATTAATTTTACCCTTTCCCTCCCCGCCTCTTCCTCCTCCTCTTCACTGGCCCAATTCTAGATTTTCTTTAGAATTTTCCTGTCCCCTTTTTCTCTATTTCACTTCTTGAACATTGTCCAGAACACATATTAGAAAATGAACACGTATTCAAAAAAGAACATCCCAAAATAATACTAAGAGCTCTGGTACCTAGGACTCCCATGGGAGACCCAGCCTATAGCTTTGCTGGTGAAGGTGCTGTTCGAGAACCCAGTGCCAAGCGGACTGTTGTACTCTGTGCCCCTCTGCACCTGCCAAGGCCCTCACTTAGACCCGTGTTCCCAAGAGCACACTAATCCCAAAAAAGGACACACAGGAAAGTCTGGAGCAGTGGTGACTGCTAAGGCAATGAGGCAGGGTTTAGCCATGTGCCACCTGGAGCCCAGCAAAAATAAGGTGAAGAGACCTGAGAGAGGGAGGCTCGGGCAGTTGTGAAACCCAAGAGCCCTGTGGTTGCCTAGAGGGAAGAGGAGAAGGGGCACAGGAGGAAGACAAGGCAGTCTGTAGCCAGAGAGAGAGAGACGCTGAAATTAGAAGGCTCTGTCCAGGTCACATGGCAGCTCAGAGAAAGCACACACCCATCAGTGCCAGGCACCCTCTGATGGGTAGATACGGGCCACCACCATTGGTCGTGAATGGGCTCCAGTCCTGTCCCTCCCCTCCTAGGAATTTCCCAGCTTGAGGAGAGGGAGCTAATGGGCCTCTCCAAGCACAGGTCCCAGGAGAGCAGGTTAAGGACACAGCAGAGTTTCCCTGGCTCCTGTACGGTCCTGCCATCCTAGGAAGGGACATGTCCCCAGATGTCCTACAGATGGGAAGACCCCAGGAGCTGCCTCTGTGGCACATCAAGAACGGAGACCCCTGGGTGCCTGGATGTCCCTGGTCTCTGAGGAGCACCTAAGCCCTTCTGACACCCAGAGGTGTGGCCAGCTTAAGGAGGACAGCGTCTCCACCCTGAGCACCCAACAGGAGCATGTCTCGTCCCTAGTGATGTCACCTCCCAAACCAAGTCAGAGACAGCATGGAGGACAGGTTTGCTGTAGGGACATCTTCGGGGCACGTCAGGGCATTCAGCATCAGGAGTAAACCCTGCACTGGCCCTTGGATTGGAGTATGAAGAACTGCAATGGAGGCTTGGGCAGGGCTGTCCTTTAAACTGGCTCTCCCTGGCTTGTGACACGACGCCCGACAGGGGAAAACATACACACTTCCAGTGACAGCAGGTGGCCTCAGGACCACACTGGCGAGGGGCTGGCAAGGCTGGAGAAGCCTCTAGAACACCTGGTGGCAGACTCTTGGCCCCCATTCACTAAGATTCCTGAAGAAAGGAAGGAGGGAAGGAAGGAAGAACCAGAGAGGAAGGGGCCGCGCGCCATGTCATCGTGCACCGGTGGGAACCCAGACCCAACCTCACGACAGATCCTGCCGGGTTCAGCTTCAATCGGAAAGGAAAGCTCCCATCAAACATAGGCCAGGCAGGGATGCGGGCACTGAGATTAGGAATTTGGAAAACCATCTGAGGAACCCGGCCCTGGGAAGACAGCAACAGGATTTAATACCTGATCCTGGCTGTCTGGTAAACACCCTGAACCGTGCCCACACTCCGTTAGGCGGCCCCGGATCCTCAGGTGTGCCGGCGATGGGCAGGTAGAGACAGCCGTGGGCAGAGACAGGAAGGGAGGGAGTGTGGGCTGGGGGAGGGGCGGGGCGAGGCCGGCCTGGGAGGAGAGGATGGGTGGCAGCCCAGCCAGACAGTCAGTGAGACAGCTGACAGGTGCAGGAAGGGGGGCAGGGAGAAGGGAAAGGTGATGGGGGGGTTCGGAGTATTCCGGGGGTGCCACCGCCGCCACACCCCAGGAGGCTGAGTGGGGAGAGAGGCAGGGGCAGAGTCTTGTGGGCAAAGACCTTGGCATCCTGGCCTCCCTTTGTCCAGGTTAAAGATACCTGGCTCCCCCAAACCACACGGAAAGGCAGCAGGTGCCACTCTGCTTCCAAAGTTTACTGTGGCCAGACATGATAGCAGGCACTGGTGTCCTTTAGGGTCACTCTCTCATGCACATGCACCCCATGCCCAAAAGAAAGTCAAACCGGGCAGAATGGAGCTTCCCAAGTTGAGAAGGGGAAGGGGAGGTGGGTAACGCTGCTTACAGAGGACTTGACCCCCAGAAACGGTAGAAACGAGGTGCCAGGCATCCTGGCCGCTGCTCAGGGAGGACCACTGTGGCTCTGACCCCAAGCCCAGGTGGAGCTAAGAGAGTTGGCAGGTGCCGGTGTTGAGTCCGGGCACTCCTTGTGCCACCTGCACCCCCAGGCCCAGTGGGGCACCCCGTTAATCCTCTTTTCCCATTTCCGTCTGCTTCTTGAGTAATTACAGTTTTGGGTTGAAATCCATTCGGAGTGCCACCCCCCTGCCTGGTGCCCTCTCTAAATCCTTGGGTACACAGCAGTGCATCTCCCTCCTCTCAGAGACTTGGAAACCATTTCCAAAGCCCAAGGACCCACCCTCCACGCTCTTTCAGCAACACTCTCAACCCTGCCCTGGCCTTGGTGGCCTTGGTGGCCTCCAGCAGCTCAGCACCTCCCTCCCTGCCCTTCAGTTACCAGCCCAGAGCCACTAGGGCCTCCTGGGAACACAGCAGCAGAAAAAAGGAGGTTCCCGGCCCGTTACGAAGCCTCATCTCCTGCATATTCCCTAAGCCCTGTGATCCCAAGAAATCCCATCCACAACCCCTTGATCCAAAGGATCCCGTAGAGGCCTGGATGGAGAATTTTCCTTCTCCAGCATCAACCACATGGAGAGCCGGACCTGCTGCTGGAGGCTGGCCTGACCCTCAGGTGTTTCCTAGGACACAAGGCCACGAAAGGCCCCTGTTCAGGTCTGGCACAGTGGGCCTAGAGGAGGCACCAGGAGAGGCTGGGGCCTATGTCTGTCCTTCTCTGCCCCAGCACTGAGTTCCCTGTGACCCAGAGTCCTAAAACCCAGAGCTCAAGCCATCAGCTGTCAAGGGCATCCCCAGTTTCTGTGACAGACCCCGGCAGTCTTGCCACTGTGGCCTGGCCAGTATCAACACTTTGACTCTTCTCCTTACCCACCCCCTGCCCCCTGCACACGCACACACGCGCGCACCCATACACCCCATCCAAGGGACAGAGAACGCACCAGAAAATCCCCACCAGACCTAAGTTCGGGGCTGGAAAACCAGCAACACCGGCTTACCATTTATTTCCCTCACACCAGGCAGGCAGCCAGAAAACCCTGGGCAATACATGCCGCCGACTCCGCCAGACACTAGAACACTTGTTGAGCTCCCTACCCTTTGGAAGTGGGTCCCCCGTGCATCCCTTTGGGCCATTGCTGCCGATAATTTTTCAGAGATAAACAAACCGGTTTGGATAAAACAAGATCCAACCTGAATTCTTCAACCAAAACTCAAAACGAACCTTTCCTATCACCATTTTTGTGCCCTCTCCACCTTCCTCTACCATCCTCGGGTTCCTTAAAATTCAGACCACTTGGTTTTTAAAAAAATTCAATCTTCTAGCTTTTTGGTTCTCGAACACCACCACCATGCCTGGGCCCGACTATCTTTCTGGCCCAGGTGGAAGGACGGCGGCTTCTTAAAGTCCTGCTCCACTTTCTCAAGTAGCCTGGGCCAGAGGGAAGATTGGGGAAGGTGGACATGTTCGGCCACCTTCCTGGGCTGGTTTTGAGTCTGGGTCCCCCTCCCAATCTGGGTTCCTTTTAAGGCCAGGGTCTTTACTCCAGATTCTGATGCCCCCCCTCCATCTGCACCCCCTTTCAAAGGATGGATGTGGTGTAGACAGCTGGTCTATCTGCCCTCTCTAGGGGCACAGGAGTTTGCTCGGTTCCCCTTGGGGGGTTTGCAAGGTTAATCGAAGTGAATGTCAGGACAGGAAGGAGGCCAAGAGCTGAGAGGAAAGATGAAGCCTGAGGTCTGTGGCCACGTGTATGACTGCCGACCAGCTCGATGTCATTTGTGCCCAACCCTTTCTCACCCACCGCCCAGTCCCACCCAGTCCGGGCCCTGGAGTGGCCCAGCCTCTCTGTGGTGCTCTCTCCTTCCTGCCCTGGGCTAGTCTGGAACCTCTGCCCGGACTCCCGCCTCCCAAGACCCCATCAGTGGGGTCTGCTCAGTCCCTGTAGCTAATTTACACCCGTCAGGGTTTAAAATAGCAGAGGCATAAATGAAAAGTCCAATTTCTTCAAATTTGCATTGTAAAACCATCCTTCAACTTCCTCGAAATAAATTTTACTATTTTATTAGTGCAAACAAAATGGTAATAAAACACTAATACAGCGTCTTGTATCCAGGGGAAGAGCTAAAATTAACATAGAGCGAGCAGTGTTTGCTATTACATTCAATTACCTTTTTACTTGAGATTTACATTCTCATCCCCTTAATCTCCATAGTAGTGGCTTCAAAATCATTCCTCCCAGGCTCTGCCCTTCCAGGCCCCCACAGCTGGAAGCCAGGCCTCCCGCCCAGATGGCGCTCACCCTGGGCACGAGCCTGCCCCTTTCTCCACAGCTGCCTCTTGTCATAAGGTACCACTCCTCTCCTCTGCTTGTAATTTTCTCACGTGTCAGCCTCTTGAAACAAGGCGAGTTCAAACCAAAGGGCTCTGGCCCAAGGTTCACGCAGACATGCAGTTATCAATAAGCAGGTGCACAGGGCACAGGCCACGGGCACTGCCCGCCGAGTCTGCAGAGGCTCTGCCTGGTACAAGATAGGGGCGGGAGCTCCTGGGAGCCCCAGGGAAACTGGCATCTCTGGTTTGACAGGTTGTGGGAGAGGGTTTGCTGCATGGCACAGCTGGAGACTCTGGATGGTGGCAGGAAGCTGCAGCTGCCCTGAATGGGGAGAAAGGAACCACGGATTCCAGCCCTATGGTTCCAAGTAGACAAAGCCCAGAGCTTCGGACACGGGGGCTCATCAGAGGCAGAGGAGGGCTAGAAACCCCTCACTTGTTTCCCTGTCCTGGGCTCTTTCCTCCACAGAAACAGTCCCTAAAACCAGCAGACAAGTCACCCTCAGCCGTAGCCACAAACTCTGACCCCCCAGGAGTGTCCTTTGCGGAAGGAAGTGTAATGCCATGTCTGGAACTGGTCAGCCCGGCCCTGTGCCACTGGGCGAGATGACTGTGTTTCCAAGCAGCCCAAGGCCAATTCCTGGTTCCAAATCTGTCCTTGGCCAAATAGCCTCCCCTCCCTTGGCCACGGTTTCTTCACCCATACAACACGGACAATAATCCCCGAGCCACCTCCTTCTGGGGAAGGTCGCATGGACTGAAAGATCATGAAGGTGCATAAAAGCCCACAGGAGCCTCAGAAGCCAGACTGCAAATCATCCCTGAGCCTGGAGCAGGAGTTGAGATCTTTATCAGGGCCAAAGACACAGGCCTCTGAGTCCTGGCTGAGGACCTCTCTGGCCTCTGTGACTCTGCCTTGAACCCACAGCCTCCTTTCTCCTCCTGGGAGAACCACTGCCAAAGAAAAGACCTGCAGGGTTTCCACAAAATTGCCTAAGCTAATCTGGAAACATCACCTGTTAGCCCAGGACCCAGGGCACCCCATAAGGACACTTGGAGAGCAAGTTTGGGGCAGGGAAGCAGGTAATATGTGAAAAAGTAGATACAAGGCTCCCCTGAAATTTTATTCTGTTTGGGGGGAGCAACTGAAGAGAAGGGACACACATAACCTCATACACGATCACTCACGCAAGTCATCTACAATCACACACAATCACTTCTACATACGCTCACACACAATCTCACAAACACACATGCAACCACTTACACACAACCACATACATTCATGTACACCCACAGCCTCACGCATTCTCTCTCATACACAATCTCACAGCTTTTCCTAACTGTCCCAAGGTCCTTATTCCTGAATCTTAGTCTTAAAATGTCTTCCGTGTGGTGGGACACACCTGTAACCCCAGCACTCTGAGCGGCAGAGGCCGGAGGATCAAAAGTTGGAGCCCAGCCTGGGCAACTTAATGACTCAGCAAGACCCTGTCTCAAAATAAAAAATAAAAAGGGGTTAGCTCAGTGCGAAGGCCCTGGGTTCAATTCCCAGTACCGCAAGAGCAAAACAAAACAAAACAATTCTTCCAGTGGACATTAGGAAGACAGATCTAGTCCAAACCGACACAGGGCAAATGCGTCTTCGCCTCTGATCCACATGGAATTCTAAGTGCCACAAGCAGCAGGCAGCTTCTCAGACTCCAGCAGGTAAGAACCTTCTTTAAACCCAGCCGGAAGTGAGGGCAAAGGCTGCTGGCAGTTGGGCAGCATTGGCCAGAACACTAGGCATGACCCAGCCCTCCTTGCTCCCACCTGGCCTCTGGCTCCAGCCCTTTCTTCTTGGGCCTGTCCTCGCCCAGCAGGACCCCAAACAGCTTTCCTGTTGCACAAATAAGACGGAAAGCCCACTGCAAGAAGCCAGAGGAGCAACACCACACGCAGAGTGTGGAGAGTTTTATTTGGTTCGAACTGGCTTTCTGCATTTTTTCCTTCTTATTTTTTTTCTCCCCACCCATGAAACAAAAGAAAGTTTGTTGTTGAGGTGCAAACCTTTCTTGGGCCTTGTCCGAGTTCTACCTTGTTTTTCTTTTCCTTTCTACCCCCGCTCCAACCCCGCCTTCCCTGCCTCCCCACCTTGAATAAATAAAGCACCCATAGTTGGCACCAGCTGGTAAGGAAAGTACAAACTATCTCATAATTTTATAAATTTTTTTTTTCACACACTGGCCTAGGGTTTTGGGCAAAGGACAAAAGCTATTGTTGAACGGCACAACACGGAGTTCTGAGTCACCGATACGCCTCGGCTTCCCAAGATCTCATAGGTTTCTTCGGCTGGCAGAGCCAGTGAGCTCAGCGCCCTGCGGGGGCTGTGGGTGCAGGCGCCCTCTCGCCCGGCGCTGCCCCGCCTCCCACCCTTGCCAGGGCTCCCTGCTGGGCCGACACGTTGGCTTTGTTGGTTTTTAATCATAGGGGGGAATTTAAATAAAATGTTGTGAAATAAAAAACAAATCACCCTCGTCCCGCTGCCCTTAACACTGTAATTTTCATTTTGGAGGACTACCTTTCAGGCTTTGTCCTTGAGCGTTTGTATTTTTATATAGTTTCCATCATGGTCTACATGACACTCTGCAAATGGGGGGGCACATTTTCACCGGTATCATATACATTTTTCCATGTTTCGAAATCATCTCCGGGATGATTATTTGCGGAGGTGACACAGTATTTAGGCCGTCGTGTTATTCTTGGGCTGGTGCTACGAAGAGAGATGGGGGACACCTCTCCTTGAATCGGATCATTTATCCACAAGATGTGAGCCAAGGAAGGGGCTCTGCTTGAGTGATTTGTACCACCTCGGCCGTGGGGGCCTGGCCTTGGAGTCTGCACCCGGAGGGTGGGCAGGGGCAGCATGCAAACCTCGCCCCTCCTGCGCCAGGCCACGGACTCCCCTGCCCTGAAGCCCAGAGGGACACGGTTCCAGCAACAGCCCCCATCCTGGAGTTGACCTTCACTCTCTGCCAACTGTACTTCCTCTTTCTAAAGCGCCCCGGCAGCAAAAGGCCCATGACAACACTCTGCTCTCCATTTTTATATCTGAATATCTCAAAGCACTTAGCAAAGACTTTCATTTTCTCATTACCCCAAGGAGAAGAGGTCATTCGGGAAAATGGTACAAATATTCCCATTCGTCAAAAGCAAGAAGGAAGTGATTTAAAAGGAAAATTCTACCACTTAACTGGGCAAAACCAACCCAGGAGAGCACACGGGGGTCTGGCTTGCCTGTCCCTTCACCCAGATTGCTTCTCTGACACGACTTTAGGAGTCTCATGACTGATAAGATGGCTCGGAGCCAAACCCCGGTTCCCACTTCGCTGACGCTCACTCAGTACTCGGTAGCCCTAGCTCAGGAGACCCTCCTGTCTCATCTGTGGAACCAACCAAAACCACACTCTCTTCTGATCCTAAATTATGTAAAATGCACATTATATAAATGTACAAAGCCCCTAAGGGGGAAAATACGAGAAGGAAATTACACTAAATAGCAAACAAGGTTGTATCGCAATAGTTAAGTTATAGGTGATTGTTTTTCCTTTTAGCTCGTTTCAAAAACTGTCGAAGGGCCAGGGACATAGCTCAGTGGCACAGCTCCTGCCTGGCAAGCACAAGGTCCTGAGTTCAATTCCCAGTACCAAATAAATAAATAAATAAAAATAAAAACCACAAAAATACAAAACAAATCAACTTGGGAGAAAACAAAAAGAATTTCTAGAGTAGACATAGGCTTTACATTTAAAAAAAAAAAACTGTTTAAAATACAGTTCTGTGTTTTCCAGTGCACAGGAGACAGTGTGCATTTCTGAGTCATTTCAAAACGCAGCCCCCATTCAATGAACTGGATGAATCTAGGTAAGTTACTTAACCTATCAGAATCTAATTTCCTGCCAGGTACAATAGGAATCGAACCACTACCTGCCTTGTGCCCTTCAATCCCACAAGAAGTCACAGCACAGGATCTGATACATAGTCGGCACTCAGTAAATGCCTATTTCCTTCCTCTATTAATAAAATGAAAATAAATAAATACATAAAACGAAAATGTGAGAGCAACTCAGCTTGCTTGCTACCCCTTGGAGACAAAAGCAAGACCCTTCACCTACACCCCTTACAGACGTCCTCCATATCCTCTACCGGTCACCTCTCCTCCCCAACAGGTTCCCGGCACACAGATCCCAGGATGCAAGCTTTGACACTTCTGTGACTCACCTGGAGGATGAGAGAAGCAGCCCCTCCTTTGACCTCCTCCACCAGGACAGACCCAGGCCAGCCCCTCTGGGGAGCGCATGGGCCTCGTGCTACGGCAGAGGACACACCAGGAGGGCAATTCCTGGGTTTGCACCTTCCTGGCAGCCAACCTCCAGGAACAGGTGCCAGGCTGCAAAGGCCACCTGCTGCTGGGGGAGGGCAAGGGCCACAAGCCCGTTTGCCGAAGAGAGGCCAAGGTGAACAAAGATGGTGGCAGTGTCTGGGAGTGGCTGAGGCCGGCTGTCCGGGCCAGGCCAAGGGCTTCCAGCTGGGGGCCCAAGAGCCCATCCCTGAGCAATGCAACCCTCTTCCCTGCTCCTCCATGGCTCTGGACTGGACAGGCATGCTTGCCTTGCTGGTTGGGCAAGTACACTTCAGCAAACTTTGGGTGGCCATGGCCAGTGGGCCGGGGCCTGGCCTTGGGGGTGGTCCTGAAGCTCAAGCACAGGGACAGGCCTGAGTCTGCTGCCATCCACTTTCACGATGACAATCTGGGAGACAGTGTAGCAACAGTCGCTGTCCTCTGTTGCCATGTGCCAAATGCCTTTCCAGCATTATTTCAAGTCTACAGACGTGGCGCTGTTACTCGTTCTTCTACAAATGAGGAAACTGAGGCTCAGAAGAGTTGGTGATGTGTCTAAATCACCAAATCTAAGCCACACACTTGAGCCCAGCCTGGGCAACTTAAGGAGACCCTGTCTCAAAATAAGAAAATGTTTAAAAAGGGCCGCAGTGAGGCTTACTGCAAACACCCTGGGTTCAATCCCCATTACTGAAAAACTAACTAAATAAATAAACAACCAAAATACTCCTAACGAATGAGTTTGCTCCCATAGACCTAACCATTATTCTCACAGCCCAGCAGACAGACTCCATAGGCCTTTCCAGAAAGGGGGTGCTGACAGGCACCCAGCCACAGGGTCACACATGCACCCCCTAAAGAACAAGCTGTAATTCTGCCAAAATAAGCACTTCTTGCCTCCCGTCCCCCAGAAATAGGAAAGACCCCACCCCTCCAATGAGACAGGATGGTCAAGCTGAAGAGAGGCCACTGTACAAATGCAGAGTAGGATGGCCATACGGCCCTCCCTAGGGCCCTTGGGAATTTTAAATGGGGAGATCGAAGGATGTGGCCATCAGCGAGGACTCGATGCAAGTAACTATCTGTTGACTGATTTATAGCTGCAGACATGGTGAGCAGGAGCGCTATGGGCAGGGGCAGGGCCCATGGCATACACAAACCCTCTGAGTCGCAAGATTTCTTTGTAAACCAGGGGTGATGCCAGCTCAAAATGTGTGCAGTTAAAATAGGTGTCTTATGGGAGGCTGGACACGGGGAGGGCACCAGGCAAGGCCCCCACAGTTTGGGCTACCTACCAGCTCCCCAGATTTCCAGCGAGGCGGACCCGAGACCCAGCATCAGGTCCCATAAAACTGGTGGAGCCCAGCAGAGCGGGGGCCCGTGGGTTACTGGGGCAGACAGTCTCCGATCATGCTGAGCGCAGCACATCGCTTCATTCAGGAACCCAGAGTAAAATGCGCAGCTGGGTCTAGATTTGATTCAGCCCTTAACTCATTCGGGATCGCTGGTGGAGCCACTGAGGCGGCGAGGGGCTGGGAGGTGGGGAGGACGTTAGGCCATGCCTGGGATGGGTGCAGGTCGGTGGGGACATAGCCCCGGCTACTGATGTTACCGTACATACAAAAAGAAATCATAATTCTTTGCCAAATCCCTCTGCAAAGCAAATAAGCATTGGGAGTTCAGCGGGGGCTGAAAGAGCATGGGTTAGGTCGGGGGCGGAGGCTGGGGGGAGCTTGTTTTCTACCCACTGCCAAATTCTCATTTACTGTCAGCTCCAATCCGTTTGGAACTCACTGACTCGATTGCCTTTTCACGGGGGAAGGAGCCTGTACAATACAGGGGACTTTTCAGCTCCACATTAGCACACAGGGCACTGGGCAATGTCCGGGAATAAACACACGTCCCTCCCAGGGGCCACTGACCCCTGCCCCCACCTGAAAAAACCCAGCCAGCCTGGCCAGGGCCACATCTGCACTCCCTCGTTTAATATTTTGGGGGTTTTGTTGATGTTGTTGTTTTCTTCATATGGTTTGGCCAGCAGAGGAGTATGTGTGTGTGCGTGTGTGTGTGTGTGCATGTGTGTGTTCACACACACAGACACTCTTGTATGTGTGCTGGGAGGTATAGGGGCTCTAACTCTTGAGTAGAAAAGGCTGAGCTAATTTAAGGCAGCTCCAAGTCTTCCTTCTGCCCAGAGAAAGGAGAGATAGAAAGAAGGGATACAAATGAGGTTTCCAGAAAGCAGGAACGCAGCGGTGGCAGAGAGGGGGAGTTCATTTAAACTAATTCTAGAAAGGGTCGATTATGGATAAATCAGCATTTGGTGGGGAAGTGTCCCTAAGAACTGGGTGATCACCAACACTCTTCAGTAATCATTGTGAAAATAATATCAACCATCGTTAAGAATGGTGGTCCCCACTTTTGATGGGCCTTACTAGGTGACCTTAGTGAATGACCACAAGGGTGCAGTGGGAAAGGCTGTTTACTGGCTCTGTCAACACCACAGCCTCAGAAAGCTAAGACCTTGTCCACAGTCACGAGATGCTATGCAGGAGCGACCACTTGGTCCTGCCCTGGGAGAGAGGAAACCTGTTCTGGGGTGGAACGACAAGAAGGACCATGGCTCACCAGAAAGGACCCCACCTCTTGCACTAGGTATGTTGGCCAGCTAGCCCTCTTTACTTCCTTCCTTCCTTCCTATCTTTCTCCCTCTCTCCTTCCCTTCCCTTCCCTTCCTTCCTTCTATCTCTCCCTCCCTCCTTCACTCCCTCCTTCCTTTCTTTCTTAGCAAAAAGCATCAGTTTAATTAGATAAATCCTCCAAGCACGTGGCCTGGAGTTCGTCATGGAAATTAACCTGCTCCCAGATCTCAGATAGTGAAACAAGAACCGGAGTGTTCTGGCATAGCACAGTGAAATGGGAGAGGCTGATGGAGTTTCATACACCTCATCTTCCATAAGCGCCCCCACCCCTCCAGCGCCCCCCGCCTCACAGCCCAGTGCCCTTGCCTCTTCAGGTCATTGCCTCCATGTCCCTCTGCCTCTTCTCCCAGCCCTCCTTATTCCCCTTCACCCAGGCCTGGGGTGCCCCAGAGCAGCCTCCCTCAAGGGCAGCAGGAAACCTAGACTCCATCCACATAAGGGCCGAGGGGCCGCTGGCCGTCCTCAGCCTGGCTTGGCCCTGCAGCCAGGAACTGAGCCTCCGAAGTTAGCGCAGGTCACCAGCAACCAGATGAAGGCTTAGCCCGAGCCGGCCCGGTAATGTCTCATCTTCACTCCAAAGTCCTACTGTGTGCAGCTTGCTGGGCTACGCGCCGGCTGGGAAAAAGTGCTGCAGGATGAGCACCTCTCATCTGAACCTCACAGCCACCCCACAAGGTAGGAATCTTGGCCCCCATTTTACACACAGGGAAACAAAGGATTAGAGAATGAACCTGAACAAGTGAGAGAAACGCAATTCAAGATTCACTTTCGGCTCAGCATGGCTCCAAACCCCATGCTCTGCTGCCGAGGAGTCCTCAAGTGCAGGACTTTGGGGTCACCAGACCCGGAATTCCATAGGATCCATGGGTACCTTGGGCCAGTTCCCAGCTGTGTCCTCCACCCTGCCCCCAGCTGCTTGCCTCAAGCAGTTCCTGTGATGGACCTGCTGCCCCTCTGAGCTCCAGGAACGTCCAATCTGACCACCGTTGGAAAGAGAAGCCATCGGCCCTGGCCCCAGTTTGGGACCAACCCCACCCACACACAGGCACAGTCTCCTTCTCCCTCCCTGCTGACACATCACCCAAAATACCGGGAGGACCCCAGGCAGCCACAGAGGTAAAACACAAGATTTAGAATTTCCAGTCAACACTGCATCACCCCATACCTAATGGAGTCTTGGCCCCCTAAATATATAGTGAGCACTTCCCATTTCACAGATGAGAAAAACAGAGGCACGGCCTAGTAAGTAACTGGCGCAAGGTCACATGACTTGGACCCCCCAGCTCACCGGATCCGGAAGGCATAATGTACAGCTCCTCAATGAATTTGTGGGCACACCCCACATGGTGAATAGGGTCCCCTGTTCTGCCTGAAAAGCAACCCTTAGCTCAGCTCCAAGCTTCAATGATAAGAGAGCCAGCCCATAACCTGATACAAAAACACAACCCCAGCACCACACACTGTGTCCCAGCCCTGGCTTTCTGGAATGGAATTCACTGGGGTCCTCCTCGAGACAGATACCATGTTACATAAAACCGGCTCATCTGACACTGGGGATACCTTCCTCTTGACAACATGACCATGATAAATTCTTCATTACGTTTAATTACTTTCAAAGGATTTGCACAGCTACAAGCCCAGCTGATGGTCAGAACAACCTTATGAGGGCCACAGGATCAGAGGCCACTAGACAAGAGAGGAAACTGAGGCCCAGAGAGGTCAAACGATTCACAGCAGGGCTAGCACTGGAACAGGGTCCCCTGCTGTCTCCCCCACCTGGCCACACCTCACAGGATGCTGAGCACGCAGAGATTGGGAGCATGGACTGGCAGGGGTGTGGACAGTCAGATCTCAGCAAGCTCCGGACCACCCATGTCTCATTTGGTCCCCAGCCAGATACATAGGCACGTGACCCCCAGTCTCCCCAAGGATCAGATTTCCCTGAAATTCCCAAAGGAGTCCCAGGACCAGTGGGCTCGGAAATGGCCCTCACAAAGCGAGCTGCACAGCTGAGCTCCCCGGGGCGAGGGGGGCGAGCAGAGCTGGAGACGCTGGCACAGCCCCTGTGGGTACTCTGCCAGCAATTAGTGCTGGGGAAGGGTGCCAGCCCAGCAGCGTGCATTCCCGCACCCCTTCTTCTCATTTACACACTCGTACGCTCTCACACACACGTGCGTGCGCACATACGCACACACACTCGGGCTCACCTACCCAGAGACCAGCAGCACAGACGCAGCGCTGCTTCCTTTCGGTAAATCTCATCAGCAAGGCACACGCAGGGCATGCAATTTGGCCATTACTGCTCTTAAACAAGAGCAAAGCAGAATCCACTCACCATTAACCCATCCCGCTCCCTCCTGGCCTCACACCAGCCAGCTCAGCCGCCAGCCTTCTCCTCAAACTCCCACACACCCTCTGCAAGCTCCCCAGAAGTTGCTTTCCAAAAGAAATAGTTTTTTTCTTTAAATTTCCACCTAACTTTGGTAAGTCAAAGCTGAATTGTGCTGTTCTCCATGCCCACCTGTCTCCCCAGAGAAAATGATCCATGTTTGGAACACGACATTGGCTAAGACCCTTCCTCAACCTTGTAGGAATCCTAGAGAACGTAAGCCAGACAAGGGGAGGGCTGCCTTTGACCTGGCCTGGAATATCTGCCTGAGCAGGTGTGGTTCTGCAGCGGGCAACCTGCGGGCTGGCCCTGCTCCATCTACAGGGTCCCCTGTGTGACAGTTTGACAGCACGCTCCTCTCCCAGCCCTCCAGCAGGCTGCTGGGAGTGGCAGTGAGGACTGATTTTGCCTCCTCCCTCCTTCTGCCCCATCCCAGAGAATTGGAAGGAAGCCCACCAGAGCAAGGGACCCTGGAGAGTCCTTACACTGGGTTTATAAGATCTCAGAGACCCCTCAAAGTATAAGCAATATTTATGATTATGACAATTTTTTTTATTAAGAGGATTCTCAAAGGGAGCACAGAAACTCAAAAGAAGGGGAAGCGCACAGCTCTGGGACCCCTCACGGGCTCAGCAGTGCCTCGTGCCCAGGTGGCCGGGGACAGAGTGGGCAGAGCACACAGGCTGGGTTTTCTCTCATCCACCCTCTCTGCTGCGAGTGTCCCCAGCTGGCTGTCCTCGCCCTCGGAAGCTGTTCCTGGCCTCATCCTCGCTTTCCCCGGGAGCTGGTCACAGGAGGGTTGGCCCGGGAGCCAGGCCGTGTCTGTCCGCCAGGGCTGCCCGCTGAGCCAGCAGAGCAGACGCACCACAGAGCCCACCAGCGGGGTGGAGAGGAAAGCCCGAGGTTGCTGCTGCTTGAGAACCTCGCAGATCCCCTAAGCCACCTAGTGTCCGGAGCTGAGCTCTGGCCGCCGCTCAGGCCCTCGGGATTTCCAGAGCAGCCACCGCAGGGGAACCAGAGGGGACAGCAAGGGGAGGCCTGAAGCAGGACAAGCCCCCTCTGACTCCCACCCAGGTCTTTTCCAGGAGCCCGAGGACAGGAGGCTGGGGACACCATGCCCAAGAGGAAGCAAAGGCCTTGTGGCCCTGCCCACACCCAAGTGATATTCCATCATCCTTCTCCCTGCCATTAGCAAATTGCTCTATCTTGGAGATCTGCATGTCAGCAGATAACCCATTCCACCTGGGACATCTTGGGGTTCCCTCACCCCAACCTCTAAGCTTCCTGCTGAGCCTCCCGCCGAGCCTCCCAAACCCTGGGCCTCCACTCCGCAGGGCCTCTGGGCCCCCACCTCCTGCCCCCTCATCTGCTCTCTCTTTTCTCTGTGTCCTCAAGACTCCTCTCACCTTGAGAAGTGTTAGGATTACCCAGCATTTACACTCAATGCTCTTCTTTATTCCTTAAGACTTATTAAGAATGATAATGAGTTCCGAAGGAGCTACGAGTCTCCTCTCTCCCTCCCTCTCTCTCTCTCTCTCTCTCTCTCTCTCTCCTTACCCCCACCCCTTTGCTCTCTTTCACTACATATCTTTTCCACCAAAGACACACAGGACAAATTCAGACCAAAGGGGGGAAAAAAATTCCAGCAACATGGAACAAGGGCACATGAGGATTTATATTCGATGAATCCATCTCCCTCTTCCCTCTCCCTAGCTGTCTTAAATGATTGTGATTAAAAAAAAAAAATTGCCCCTTCCCTCCTTGGAGTGTGGGCCACCCCCCACTCTGTCGGACTTTGGAGAGGGGAACAGAAGGGCCCAGCTTGCCTGCAGAACCTCGTTAACGTGCAGCTCTTAAACGGTTGATTAATTTTTGCAGAATTTACGACAGGCTTTCGCTTTTCTTCCCCAAGCTGTGGCCTCGGAACCACAGCAACTTAACTTGGTGAACTTGAGGAGGGACGAGGTTGTGGGGGGGGGCCTCCTCCCAGTGGCTTCTTGCTTCTGGAACTTCAGCAGCCCGGTGACAGATGGAAGACACCCAGATGCCACCGCCCAGGCTGGAGACAGACCCACTCGCAGAACAGGGTGGCACTCAGAGGAGAGATCACAGAGCAGCCAGAGCCACACCTGACTTTTGACTATCTGGAGCTTTGTAATTTGAAAATCAGGAAGCCAGCAGACAGCCCCTCAGAGCTGGCAAGGACGTGGAGGCTTGCGCCCAGCAAACCACACCACACATCCCGGGCAGAGGGACCGGCCTTATCGGTCTGCCGGGCTGCCCTTCAGAGAAAGGGAAGAACAGGTCCTAATGAAATTACGGTTTTTAAAATGTCTATAAATTAAATCTATCTCCCTCTCTCTGTGACTCTTCCCCCGAGCTCCCTCCTCTCCCAGGCTTGTTTGCCTGTGCACGGTTCCCTCTGCTCATGTCTGTTTTTCTGATATAGACATCAAGAGGTTACGGGCTCAATTACACCTCCGCCGGAGTCTCAGCATCTGACTTGCCTGGCCTTCTCTTCTCCTCTTCAGAAACCAGATACCAAATAAATCTCCCTTCTTTATATTTTTATTGTCAATGCCAAGAGCCTAAAGATTCATTCCGTCAACTCACAGCCTTTTTTTCACTTAGTTCAGAGAGGAGGAAAGTATTCTTTTTAATTGCGTCTGAGGATAACATAAATGCTCTTCTATTTCATTCCCCTTTTCGAAGGACACGCACAAAACCTTGACTATACGTGAAATTCTTAAAAGGGGGGGACAGGATAAATGTGCTTAATGTACATCTCTAGGGGAAGGCAAAGAGCTGCTGGTGAATGCGAGCAGGAAATCTAGCACATTTCTAAAGTTAAAGGGTGACATCATAAGGTTTCTTGCTAGCAAAGGTCCATTTGAAAAGGGCAGAACATAAAAGGTGATTTTTCAAAAAAGGTAAAAAATATCACTCTACTTTCCCCATTATTGTCACTACATACAGAAGGGACATGTGCCCTCTGTAGGATTTTACATCCTAACAAGACTCTCTTCTGTCCATAAAAGAAAAATTAAAAAAAAAAATCCAAGTAATGGTCAATCATCATAGCTGTTGCTTCCTAAGAAAGAGAAACCAGCTTCAATCTGGAGGTCTAAAGGGGAAAAGAAAACAAAAACAAAAACCCCTACCATAATTCTGGAAATATTAACCAGAGAGGATTCCAAAAGCTACTTTTCCAGGAAAACACACTTAAGACAAAGACCAGAGAAAGCTGAAGCTGAAGGTGACTGGCAAAGAAAAACTTTGTCTTTCCAATTAACTAGACGGGAAAAAGAAGGGAGGTTGGGGGGGACACATTACTACCAACTCATTAATTCTTTCCTGTAAACAATTTAATTAAATTCTGCTAAATACAGGAGAAATGCTCATTTTGGAGTGCTTCCCCCAACCTCAAAAGCAAATTCCTCCAGGTTCCTCCCAGCCATGCCAACACCTCCCTCATCCCCACGCAGCCGCCTGATAGAGGACTGCCAGCCTGCATGGACTGCTCTGGCGTCGAGGTGACAGCTACGGGGTCTGAGAGCTGACACTTGGGCTTTTTGAAGAAATGAAGGGAAAGAAGCTGTTGGTTTCTTGGTTAAAGTATTTTCTTGTTCTAACTCATGTTCTTATGTCACTGGGCTAAAAGAGAGAGGGGGAGAGAAAGAGAAAGAGAGGGGGAGAGAGAAAAAGAGGGAGAGAGAGAGAGAAGAGAAGAGATATGACTTTCCTTGAATGATCTGTTTAACCTAAGCCAGAGGAAAAAAAAGAAAGTCATTAATTACTTATGTGAGCTATTGCTTCAGAAAGACAATAAACCTGCCCGGTCGCCATGGATATGACATATTTGCTCTGAAAACAACACAATAATTAGCAAAGGGGAAAGATACAAGGAGAATATGCAAACTCCTGAGTTTAAAGCCACAGTGCTCTTTTTACTCCTAAGCTTCTGCTCTGTTTGCAATCCAAATCAAACAAAAATTTAAAATATAGCAAAGAGGGGAATAATAGGAATGGCTCCTCTCTCATCTGAGCTGAAAAGCAACAACCGCTCCACACCCCCCAAAAAAGTAAAATAGCATAAAGGAGAAGCAGAAGGGGGGAAAAGTCAAGTATTGCCTCTGTTTTATTTCCCATAGCAGGGGTGGAGTCTTGTTTTTGTTTTTTTTGTTTTTTTTTTTAAGTGTCCTCTTATTTAGCATTGGACCTTCTGGCCAGATATAAATTTATTTATGAAAGCCAAATGCCCTGTATATGGCTCGCCCCTCCCCAAAGTAAATGGAAAAGTGAAAGTGGGGGGTTCTAGTTGAAGAAGCGAAGCAGCCTACTCAAAAGCCCCAGCTCTGCAGAGAGACCCTACACTCCCCCTATCTCTAAGAAAATGGAAACTGGGCCTTACTTTAATATTAAAAATGCATTAAATGGTCTTACCTACAACTTAGTCCCAGAGGATCATTAGGAAATGCAATGGCTTTGTATCATATCTGTCAGCACGATAAATATCTGAGCCACAGTAGGATCGAAATTTTTCAGAGTGTCACAAACCAAGATAAATTTTTTCTGCCTTACTTTCTTAATGCAGTGCATCCCGCCACCATCACAAAAGTCCCAAGTCTACTGAAAAATACCTGGATGGAGAAGAGAAAAAGGAGGAAAAGTTGATCTACCCTCATCCCAGACAGAGGTTACTGATATTCTCTTAAATTTAAAAACAAGGAAAACAGGACTTTAAAATATTTGAGTGATTGCCCTCCAAAAAAATTAAAGCGCTCCATTAAATTTAAGTAAAAACTCCTTTTCCCTTCTTCCCAGAGGCTAATTTCCCAAAAACAGATGGTCAGGATCTAAAAGAGAAGCAAATATACCTCAACCCCCACAGGCAGAGAAATCTAACTTTGAACTTCTTTTTAAATTAAGGGGGGGGCAAGATAAACTATTAATAAGTATGAAAAAATGAGCTGAGTTTTGTTTTTCTTATTCAAAAATCCTTCAAACACAAGGGCAGCAGATATAAAGGGGAGGTCCATATTTAACTGACTTTCCTATTTTTTTAAACAATAGTTGGTTTTTTTTAGATTGAACTCTTTGATCTTGAAAGAATTTTGCTCTTCTATGATGGGGGGGGAAGGGGGTGGTGGTGAAATGATCTGTTTTAAATGATGATGCAACTTAGGGATCAAAGCTTGCGCTTTCTGCTAGCCATAATAAGCTGTACTTGCCACAAAACGTCAGTTTCCCGGGCTCCTCTCCTTCGTAAGAAGGAAATAAAATGGGCCGAGACTCAGGATAAGACACTAAGTCTCGGCAAGGTGCAAAGTCTAAAAAACAAAACAAAACAAAGGAAGGGGCAAGGGGGAGAAAAAAAAAAAGAGGGAAGCACTGCCCCTTTAAACGTTTTAGTGCATATGGAGTTTGATTTCTGAAAGAGATCAGTTTAACATCTCCATAGAAACCAGCAACAGATTATCAACAGGCTGAATAACTAGTCTAATAAATTAAACAGGAGGCATAAGATCGCTGGGAACCCGATTACTGAAGTTCAACAACATTCCCCATAAACTCTCGTTAACCGCCTCTAAGGTGGCTAACAGGATGGGGGGAGGCGTCTGTCCAATTCGCCGGGTTCCGGGGAGCGAGACCGTGGCCACCGCCGGGAAGGGAGAAGTTCCCCTACTCTGCCCTGGAGAGGGCAGAGCTCCAGGGAGGGGCAGGCCGTAAAAGCCAAAGTTTGGGAAGTAAGAAAGTGGCTGGGGGTCGGGGAAGGTGGCAGGGGTCGCCAGAGATGGCGCGGGTAGCGACGATCGCCCCAGAAGCACTTCCTCGCCGCCACCAGGGCGCAAACCCGGCGCTTTGCGCTCAGGCGCCGAACGGCCCAGCGCCCCCTCCGGGCACGTGGAGCGCAGCCCGGCGCAGCCCCCGGGGACCAGCTACCCCCCTCCTCACGCCCGGCGCAGCTGCTCCTGCTCAGCCCGGACAGCTCCCTTCAGGACGGCGGGGTGTGTGTGTGTGTGTGTGTGTGTGCGCGCGCTTGCGCTTGTGCGTGTGTTTGTGCGTGTGCGTGAGCGCCGGGGGGGGCACCAATATTCCTCAGCAATTTGTTTTCCAGTCCCCTCGCGCGCTCTCACCGCGCGCCTGTACCAGTTTAGAGATTTCCTAAATTTACCAACTTCGTCTAGCTACTACCCAGGGTCTTGCCCCCACCACCCCTGCAAGTGTACCGGGTGCTGGCTGGACAACCACACACAAGGAGAGCCGCGCCCCTAGACTTCGCTGGAGCGGTGACGCGCACCCCCCAGTCGCCCAGCGATCCAGCTGGGTTTGGGGGAGCTTGGAGCAGGGGTGTATTCGCCGCTTCCTGATGGACAAGTCTTACGCACGGGCACACGCGCTGCACCCTCCCCGGCGGGACTGGAAGCAGGTCCTCGCTGCTCCCAGGCCCGCTTCCCAAGCTGAAGCTGGGTCCGGAGAAACTTGTGCGCCGGGAGAAGCGGCTCCCTGCTTCGCTTCGCGCTCCACTCCTCCCCCAACTCCGGACCCGGGTCGAGGAGGACTTGGAAGAAGAATCTGCGCCCACCCCCTAGAGAAAAATCTATTATTATGATCTTAATCTACGCCCCCAAAGTGTCCCTCCCGCTGTGATTGACGGCACATACACCTGTTCCCCTCGTGGAGGAGCTTCCAACGCTGGGGACAGGCATTCTCCCCTCCGCTCCGAGCGGCCCAGCGCCCGCCCGCGCCCGGGCAGCCCCCCGCCTGCTGCCCCAGCAGGGCCCTGCCCGCACCTCGCCATCCCAACGGTCGCCCCCTCCCCTCCCGGGCCGGGCTCCCCAGCCCTCCCGCTCCCGGCCGCGCAGGCTTCGGAAAGAGAGAAAGAACAGAAAGCAAAACTTCCTGGCGGCCGTCGGTCATCAGCTGCACATTCTGCAAATGCCACCGAGTAAAAATAAACCGGCTGCCGCTCCGCCCGGGCGGCTCACCCCGGGCGCACAGCTCGGCCCCTTGCCCCGGGAGCTCCATGACTGTCGTTCCGGCCCGATCCCTCATTCCCGCGCACCCCTTTGGAGCCCCGCTCCCCGATCCTCGGTCAGCCACCACGGGCTCCTTTACAGCGAAGCCCGACCTACGTGACCTGGTGCCCCAGCCGTTCCCCCTTTGGTGTCCCCTGCGCCCCTATAAATCGCTCTTCTCTCTGTCCTCCACTAAGTGCCTATTTCGACCCTGCGCCCTTGGATTCAGGGTTCCTCCCCAAGTGCGAAGCCCCCAGGTAACCCTAAGCCCACCTGGGGACACAGACTCCACCCGACCGTCTCCCGCCACTACAGAAACCCCCGAGAGCGCATCGCTCCACCCGCCCACCCGCCGGCCTGCCAACCCAAAGCCCCAAGTCCCCGGGCGCAACTTCGCTCTCGGCGCACAACCGCCGCAACTCCCCGGAACTTTTCCTCAGCCCCAGGCGAGCTCCGGCCAACAGCCGGGCGGCTGTAAGCCGGTGCTCTGACTCTGTGCCCAGCGCTGCCAGCCTGCGCCCGAGGAGGCTGGGGGTGGGGGCGCGAGTGAGGAGCGCCACTTGCCGCGCCTGGAGCAGCGCACTTGAGATAAACTTCGCAGGCACAGATGAAAAAGGGGGCGCCGCTCCCCCCATCCAAGAAACCTCTTGCCTTCGTTTTCCCACCGGCGCACCCCTTGGCACCCTGCGCCTAGGCGAACGCTGCCTACCTCTGCCGGCAGTACGCACACCCGGGTGTCGGGGCACAAGAGCCGGCTGGAGGCGATCCCCACCCACCCCTTCCCCTGGGCAAAGTCTTGCAAAGTCACCCCAGGCGCCCCTCACCCATGCCTCCTTCTCTGCCCTGGAGAGCGCACGACCCCCCCTGCAGTTGGGGGGGTATGGAAGGAACGATTACCCGGTATTGGCGAGCACCTGCCCTCCCCCCCACGCGAGCCCACAGCGCAGGGGGCGCCCCCACCCTATTCGCAAAGTCCTGCACTGGCGCCTGGCACCTCCCCCTCTGCTCCCCTACCCAGCCGCCCCCTCAGTTGGAGTAAGTGACCCCCAGGAGCAGCAGTCTTCCCCTTCCCCGGAGCCGCGCGCCGGGCATTCCCCTGGCCACCGCGGGCGACGCGCCGCCCCGCGCCCGGGTGCCAGTCCTCCGTGCCCCCTGCCTCCCGGGCTGCTGGAGTTGGGTGGCAGCCGCCGCTCGCAGGCTGGCTGGCTGGCTGGCTCGCTCGCCCGCCCGCCCGCCCGCTCCGGGCTGCAAGCGGCAGCCCCGGGGGTGGGGGGGCTGCAACGGGACGGGGGGCGAGGCGGGGAGGCGCCCCAGGAGGGCCGGGGAGCTGGGGTCGGTGGGGGGGCCGCGGCGGAGGGAGCGCCGAGTCTCTTACCTGCACTTGGGGCGGCTTTGGGTGACTTTCCAAGTCCGGGGGAAAAATGTGTGTGTGTTTGGGATGGAGCGCCGTGGGCGCGCATGCGCTGCCCAAAGTTGCCGGATCCCGGATTTTTCGCTCCCAGTCTCCGCTCTCGCCCGCTGTGATTATGGAATTCTCCGCGGCCAAGCCGGCGAGTGGGTGGCATGCAAAACCCGGGCCGGATCGTGGGGCCCGGCTCCGCTCCACCCTCACACCCCCAGATCTTCCCCTCCCGGATTCTTCCTACCCACCGCCCCGCTGGGCTCGGCGTGCGCGGGCCTCGACACGCGGCCTTCGGAGCAACATTTGAGCGCGCCGCTCCCTTTTGCCGCTGCAAGACGTTTCCAGTTCCCTCTACCAAGTGGAATCGAGGCTTGGGCCGAAGAGAGAAGGGATAGGTGTGCGTTACTTTTCACCTGTTCCGAACCCCGAGAGACCTTGAGTTTGGTTCCCACTTTTCCACGGAAAAACTGACTCTTTTTTGTTTTTGCAAGTTAGAATGTCAGAATCGTCAAACTCCGAGGAACGTTATGTTCTCGCTGTTTGCTATCTTCTTTGCACTTGTTCTTTGCAAGGTTTTTTGTTTTTTGTTTTTTCCATTCAGCCTCTTGTGTAAGAAATCCTTAAGTGAGCACGAATGACCCTTACACGGGGGGGGGGGGTGCAGCAGATAATAAACATTAAAATGAGTAATATTTGCAGAGAGTGAAAGGATCCACAAAGAAAATAAAACAAGGCAGCAGGAGAAAGTGTCTTGGGAGAGGTAATCCCCTGCCCCGTGGTAGGCTATAGCATCTTTGAGGGAGTACTTTGTTACTCCTTTGAAGAAAACGCCCCATACCTCTGATGGCCACACCAGGCTGAGCCTAGCGGTCAGCCTCAGTCCTGGGGCCCCGCAGCCCAGATCCTGCCTCTCTCTGCCGGGCCACCTCCCGTTCCCCAGCACTGAACTACACTGGTCACTGTTTCCCCTTCTGCAAAAGAAATAAAGTGAGATGTGAAAGAAAGGGGAGAAATACTGAGAGGATGGAGTGAGTGAGAAATTGACCATGATAGTAAACTAAGTAGGTAAATGATTAGTTGAATAAATAAATTAAAAACTCAAAGTATGACCCACCGTTTGGAGATAAGCTGGACACGATGCAGTGCAGAAGTAAGGCCACCAGCTGGTAGAACGGTGCTGTGCTCTGGGGACTTCAGGCGTACTCTGCTGGGGGACCCGATGCCCTGCACAATTGTCCAAGATGCACATTTTCTAGGATGTGTCTCACGCCTGCCTTATACTGGAAGGTAGTTGTTCCAGAGGCAAATGGGACAAAGCCCATGGGCTCTAGGGCCCTCTGGCCCTGAGAGAGCAGAGCTTTTCCTGTCCCCCAACAAAGTCATTAGACTTGGGCAAGGAAGAATCCCACACTCATTACTGGCTGGGAAAAAATCCAGCTCAAAAAAACAAAAAACAAAAACCAGTTCCTTTCTACCTGGAATGGGCCTGGGGATCAATTCAGGATTTGTCTGTACAGGGCCCGGAATTGGGGTGTGGGTTTCATTTCAATGTGTCCCCTCCTTCTATCAAGCATTAACAGGAAGTAGCAGCATACCAATAATTAGCACGCCCCTCGGACCTCAGACCTGTAACTCTCCACCTCTGCCCCGCCACCAAAGTCACACTCAGTCCTTGGGGGTCAGTGTCACCCACCAACTATAAGATCCTTGCACCCTGGTGACTCAGCAGAACGCGCAGCCCCAGAGATTACCGAGCTTGACCCCACCATCCCACGGAAGGAGAAACCGAGTCACCGTCATCTTTAAGGTGGTGAAGCAGGTCTTCTAACTTTTGGCTCGGCGCTCTGCCTGTTCCTGGAGCAGTGTAAAGACATGATTATCAGCTTAGATTTGGGATCAGACCCCAGCCACTCATCAGCTGGGTGACCTTGAGGCATTTGACCCCTCTGTGCCTCAGTCGTCTCAACAGTAAAATGGGGATAATAATAGCACCTATTGCCTGGGATTGTTGAGAGGCTAAAATAAGTTAATGCAGGAAAAGGGCTTGGGCCAAGATATTGATCGATAAGTGCCAGTAAATGTCATTGCTCCTGGGGACATTCAGTGTTCCCTCCACTTCTCATTTCTTCCTGTCCTCTCTCCTTCTTTTCTCTCTCTCCCTCCCTCTCTCTCTCTTTCTGTCTCTCTCTTTCTCCTTCACTCTTTCATTCATTCATTTGGCAGGTGTTTGCCGAGCCCCAGTGAAGGGCACATCCCTCCAAGCAGTGGAATCAGCTCCAACCTGGACAAGGCCCTTCCTTGGGGGGCTGGCCAAGGAGTAGACCCACCCCTTTTCCACTTGAAGGCTCAAACCCTTCTCCTCTATCAGGTGCATGCCTTTCCCACAATAAGCCACCTCCCTGCCCCACTTCAACGCCACCAACAGTCACGTCTCACCCGCCAAACTTGCATTAAACCATTTCTTCTTCCCTCTGTGTTTTCTCAATTGCTTCACCCCCGCCCCATGTCTGTCCACCTCTTCCATAGGCGCCTCCCCTGGGTGGGAAGGCCAGAAGCAGTGGCCAGGCTAGAGGAGGGAGGGCATTGGGGGAGGTGAAAAGGGAAGATCCCTCTTGATTCCCAACCTCTGTCCCCAACTCAAAACAGAATAAAGTAAAGCAAGTGGCTAGGAGAGAGCGCCACACCACAAAAGCAGCTTCTGACCTTGCTGGGGGAGGGGGTTCGCCTCCACTACTGTGTTCCCATCCCCTCCCAGTGTGGGGACTGAGACCAGATGTTTTCTCCCTATTTTGTCCAATTTAGCATCTCATAATCTTCCACCAGAATGAAATCCCAACTCCTGGTCTGCAAGGCCTCTAAGATCTGGCCACCACTTGCTCTAGGCCTCACCTCACTCTACCTTCCCCCTCAGTCCTGTTGCTCCCAACATACTGCTTCTTGCTATTCTGGAAAACACCCAGCTCATCCCACCCCAGGGCCTTTGCACTTGCTGTTCTGTCTGCCTGAAACAGACTTTTCACCGACTGCTTCCTTCCCATAGAATCACACTGCTCCTCTCTCCCCTCTCCCTGGCCTCTTTCTCACTGATATCACTCCCAGTCTTCATCACGTTGCCTGTCTGAGTACCTAAATTGAAAGTGCACATTCATTTGTCCCCATGGTCCCTTCCTGGCTGCCCCTGCTAGAATGGAAGCATCTTGCAGGCAGGGATTTTGTTCTGTGTTCCCCGATGCTCTCAGTCCTCAAACAGTGCCTGGCACACAGCAGGCTCTGTGTGTCTGGCACTGAACAAGGTAGGTAAGTCCCTGCCTGTGCTCTAAGGGATCAACTAGACAGGCCCTGGGACAAAGATTCGAGGAGGGAGGAGGAGCTGCTACAACGCAGGAGCCACAAGTATAAGCAGTGGCCTGGCCAGGCCTAGGTTCCCTGGCATTTGGCTGGGTCCACAGTGGCAAACAGAACTGTCACCGGGTGGAGGAGGCTGCCCAGGTGGGAGGACCCAGGTGATCACGAGCCTGTCCCATTTCTAAGTCTCTAAGGAAGACACACACACACACACAGACCCTTTCCCCACTCTGAGTGCAGATTCTGTGCCTCAATCCCAGAAGCTGAGAAACCAAGCACCATGCCTGTCACCCAGGAGGCTCCGATAATGAACTGTGGAACAAAAAAATGTAAGTCTCGGTGGGCACCACCGGGAAAGTCTTGAAAGTAATCACAGCTCAGCTTCCTGGTCACAATGTTTTGGTTTCTAGTCCTCAGGCAGCGATGGAAAGCAAAACCTGTTTGTACCTCCATAGCCAATAGCCAATATTTATCGAGCAGTTGTCATGTGCAAGGCACCACGCTGAGCACTTGTGCCCCACTTAACAGTAGGAGGTAGTTATGACGGTGAACATACCCATTATACAGATGAGGACACTGAGGCACAGAGAATAATTCACCCAAGATTGAGTCAGGCAGTTTAACTCCCCCAGGACCAGCTGCTTGGGCAGGGAGGTAATCCCTTTGCCTGGGTGTGCCCTGTCTTGAGGTTCTCCATGGGAGGGGTCTGTGTTTGGGGGACTCATGGTCTTGGCCTCGCTGTAGGTGCTCAGTGGATGCTTAGGGGTAGAGTAATGGAACAAGTGCCCGAGATTAGTGATTGTGGTGATTACTGGGGAAGTTGTAATTAAAATTTTTTAAAAAGCTGAGTTCATTCATTTTATTTCGCAATGTCTCTCTTGGGAGTGTCCTGGGGTGGGGCTTTTCCCCCAAATACTGCGCTAGATTCTCAAATCCCATCCAGGCTAAGTTGTTTTATAAAATTCTCATCCTTTTTGCAAAGTACATAGTTATTTCTTTCTGGCTCCATTCACAATACATATTTGTTGTGGAAAATTCAGAAAACACAGATAAACAGAAAGAAGAAAATGTAAATCATCCTTAATGAATAATCACTGTTGTTGATCTCATGTATTTATTTCCAGTGTAGGTTTTTGCCCCCCCCTTCTCTCTCTTTTTTTTTTTTTTTTTTGTGGGTACCGGGGGGGTCGACCTCAGGACCTCGCGCGCCAGCAGGCGCCCATGCCGCTGAGCGATATCACCGGCCCCTTTTTCGTATGTGGGTTCCAGGAGTCGAACTCAGGCCCTCGCGCTTGCCGGGCGGGCGCTTAAGCCGCTGAGCCATCTCACCGGCCCTCTCTTTTTGTTCTTTGTTTTACTGTATAAAATGAGACTCACATGGAACACACTGGGTTCTCTTTTTTCTTAGCTTGCCTTATACATGTAGCGTGCACACTTTCCTCCCATCATTAAATCTACAACACGGTTTTTAATGGCTGTATTGTAGAGTTTGATCGTAATTTACTGGAGCAGTCCCTCACTATTGGAAATTTTGGACATCAAACTTGTTTCCAATTCTTTTCATTATTATAAATAACTCTGATGGATATCCTCGCCCATAAATAACTGCACACATTCCTTAAAGTGGAGTTGGTAAAGCCAAGGGTGTGCATACATTTTAAAGCTTTTGAGACCCATCGCTTAGACTGCTCCTGCAGGGCTGCGTCCTTGGCCCTTCCCCAGGCAGTGACGGAGCAAACCCGTCTCCCTCTTCACTCTCCACTTCGGCATCTCTCTCTCTCTCTCTCTCTCTCTCTCTCTCTGCTAATTTAATGGGTGAAAGAGCCTGCGATTTCAGTAATGAATCCTTATTAGAACTGTGCTGGCCACAAGCAGGGCCCATCTCAAGGTTTGAGTGGCCTTGTTGAGACTCACAGCCTCGGCAGGGGCAGGGACAAGGACTCAGGACCCAGAGCCCAGAAGCAAGCACTGTGGCAGTTCCCCGGTCTCAGGTCCTGGACATTCACCCAGCCCATGGGGGAGAAGGGGGCATCCAGCTCCATCTTTCAGCCCAAACATAGTCTAGCTCCCCCTTCCCCCTGCCCCCATGTCTGCACCTTCAAGAAACGTCTCTCAGCATAAAAGCCTTGGGGATTTCTATGCCATAAATACTACCTGTTTTCCCTGTACCTGATTTCATTTTCCCCGTCTCATCTCTCAGCTCAGCTCCAAGCAAGGGACAAGCTGTTTTTCTCTCTGGCTCAACCTTCTCCTTTTCTACTTTGTTCTAATTAATTGACTTTTTTCTGGTATTTATGTTTACCCCTGCCTGGTAACAAGAAGAATCGCAGGTGACTAATATTTTCCTTGTAGGAACAACTCCGTAGTCCCAGGGTCTCTGATCTCTGCCATGCTCCTTCTATCTTTAACATCCTCTGAACCATCTCACTTTAAAAAAAAAAAATGTTTTAAATTTCTGGAAAAAAAAAAAAGGGCAATTTATGTTCTTACAAATAATTCAGGAGACACAAAGAAATACAAATATAAGTAAAACACAGACAATAGAAAAACACAATCCAAGAGCCAGGTATTTGGGTGTGAATTGGACTTAAAAATGTAAAGAATGAATTGAAGCAAAACCCACCATGCTGGTGCTCTGTGCCACCCCAGCGCCCCGCCTGGGAGATCTGAGGATATGTGTGCATACGGGTGTTTCTCACGACATCTGTACGGGAGGTGGGAACGTGCACTGCAGAAGTGTGGGTCTCTGTGTCCCTTTAAAGAGGGTTTGGGGCCACGGAGGCTCGGCTGTGTTCTGTTTGCATGCTGGCAACAGACACTGAATACACAGAGGTGCAGCCAGGTGAGGGGCAGGGCCGATTGCTGACATCACCTCTTACCCAAAGAGCCACGGGCCAACACCTAACCCCTCCCACGCCTGCCAGGGCGGGGCAGGCCTGGCACCAGGACCCTGCTCGACAAGGAAAACCCCTTGATGGAAGAGTCAAAGGGACCCGCCTTCCTGTTTTCCACTTGTGCTCGGAACAAAAGCCATGCTGCGTGGCCTGGTGGGTCCTACCATCTACCGCACCCACCCCGTCTCAGGGAGCCCGGGCCTCTTCCCGGCCACCCACCCCGCCCAAATCTGGGATGGCACAGGCTCTGCCAGCAGGGGCATTGTGGACCCATTGTGGGTCTGTTGCTGTGTCCCAGGATTCGGATCCTGCCTGAGGTTGGTGTGGCCAGGCCATGGGCACAGGGCACCTGTCCCCCGGCCCCCGGAAGTGGCCACGCTTCTTCCAGACGACGGGCACCTATGCAGGCGCCAGCTCCAGCCCAGGGCGCTGCGTCTCACCGAGGGCGGGGCCAGCCAGGGAGGCAGGAAGGAGCTGTTTTGCTGATGAGGTGCCTCGTGTCACACGGGCAGGAGCGCCAGGTAGGTGAGTGTGGGCGGGGAGGATTGTCCTGTTATGCCAGGCTGGCCCGGATGTGAGAGATGGCCCTGCCCGCCGCCTCTGCAGCCGTGCCCGTCCCCATCCCCACCCTCTGCTCCAGCCACAGGGGCTGCCCGGACCTCCGAACTGTCCTTGATGTCACCTCCCTGGCTCTGTGTGGGCTCTTCTGCCCTCCGGGCCTTTCTTCCTCCCACTCACCCATTGAAGACCAAAACTGGTATCACTTCCTCCACGCAGTCTTCCTTGATGTGCCCCTGGCCAAGGCTGCGTTAGACGCGCCGCCTGAACTCCTACAGGCCCATTTTCTGCCGCACAGCAGCTGCCCTCATTAGGCTCTGGAAATCTATACTTAAATCACTGCTGTAGTGGAGTTTGGGTTTCTTAATATGGTCACATGGATTCAAATCCCAGCTCTGCTACATAACTGAAGTCTGTCTTAGGACCCCTCCTAGCCTCAGTTTCCCCATCTGTAAAATAGCAACAAAGCATTGTTGGAAGAATTCCATGAGGTAATCCATGCAGTGCATTTAGCCTGGATTCACGCATAATAACTGTTGTTATTACTATTCGTGGCGCTAAGTAGAATGCTTTGAAAATGTCAAGTGAACCAGTGGTCTCTGTGTCAGATGTGTGTGTATGCAGGTACGTGTGTGTGCACACGTGTAAGCAATATGTCACGGCATGGGCATGGGGAGGATGGGAGCAAGGGGCTGGAGGACCAGTGTGGACAGTGCCGGTCCTGTATGGATATGTGTGTCCACTCCGAAGGGTAATGGGTTGGTTATTTATGGTCAGGGCTTAAAAAAAAAAATACAAAGACAAACCAGTGTTCAGTAATGACAAAGTAATTACCTTTTTATTATTTTTTCAATAGCATTCAGAGGGAGTGTGGGCCTTGGCGTAGGCCAAAACATCCAGCCTGGCTTCCTGATGCTCTGCGCTACCCCCATTGCCACTGCCTGTCCTCCAGGAAGAGACAGGCCTAGCGGCCTCCACATGGAATGGGACAGGGACAGGGACAGAGCAGTGGGGCTGCGCAGGCTGCAAAACAAGAGCAGCAGAGACAGCATTGTCCAGCAAGAAGGGGCAGACACAGCGCTCAGACAACAGTGCAGAGGGGAAACTGAGGCCCAGAGAGATAAAGCCACTCAGTCACCGAGACGGAGTAGCGAGTTAGTGACAGAGTAGAGCTGTGCCTGCATCCTCTGAGCCTGCCCGGTGCTTTTTACCACCACATGATTTACTTGAAAATGGAGGTCTTACCTGCTCTCATTGGGGACCTTTGCCTAAGTTTCTTCTGGGGGTGGTGCTTTGCTGGAAAGTGATTTTTTTTTCAGGGTCCTTGAAGGGGTTGTGGAAGACATAATTTAAGGCACTATGCCCTCAAATATTGACAAGGCTACACTGTACTTGGCACTACCTACCTGGCAAGTGGCCATCTAAAGGTAGCCTTTTCTACTAGCCAGTGAGGGGACCAAATCAGCATTAGCCTCTCATCCATCCACCCAAACAATCCATTCATCTATCCAACCTTTGTCCATCCATCCATCCATCCATCCATTCACCATCCATCTATTACCCATCCATCCATCCATATCTCCAGCAAACATTTGGTGAATTCCCCCATGTGACAAGCTCCTTGCTAGGGCCTAAAGCCCTGCCAATATTGGTATGCATCCAAAAAAAAAAAAATTGGGAAAAATCAGTGAATAAAATTCAGTGGCTTAGGAGACTTCTCAAAAACACCCAGAGTCAAGCAGAGGGAGATGAAGAGTTCGCTCTCCTGAGAGTGTGACAGACCCACTGAGTTCTAGGCCCAGCATCACTAGCTTGGCAGGGGGTGAAAAAGGGTTGAAGTAGTTCTAAGGCAGGCAGACAAGATGCTGAGACGTTCCCAGGGATGAGGAGTCTCCGAAGCTCCAGGGGCCGGGGAACAGAAATTCCCTTGGTTTCTGGTGAGAGGCTGAAGACCAGAAAATTTTGCAAGAATGGTAAAGCTGGGGTGGATGGTGCATGCCTGTGATCCCAGCACTCTGGGAGGCTGAGGCAGGAGGATCTCAAATGCCAGCTCAGCCTGGGCGATTTAGCTAAGTCTCAAAAAAAAAAAAAAAAAAAAGGGACATGAAGGGTGGGAGGCTGGCCTCCTCCACTCTGCTCTGGGACCTGCCAGCCATTGCTTGGCTGTCTTACCTGCCTTGTGGGTCTTCAAACTTAGACCTCTCACTGCCGGTACTGACAAGGCTGGGCCCTTTGTCCTCCTGTCTCCCCACCTCCCGGCCCCTGCCTCCTGCAGCTGTGTCACCCACACGTAGCACTCTGCCCTCTGGAATTTATTTTAAGGTCTTGGCTTGTTTATTTATTTTATTTAGAGATTTCTCGGTGCTTTGTGGGGAGGAAGATTCGAATGGGGTGATTATGAAATACTATTTCACCTCGCTGTTCATTCACAACAAACAAAGAGAAATGATTGGTGATTAAAAATGCATTCTCCCTGCTTGTTTTCTTTTGTTTTACCATTATGGAAATATTATAAATACTGAATACTAATCTGGACCTGCGGAGACCTCCCAGCCCTTCCAGAAACGAAGGCGCCTCATCTCTCTTGGGGTAACCTGGCGCCATCCTCTTGGGGCTCAACGTGTGGCTTACACCTGCCCAAGGACCCTGCCACCCTGGGTACCCACGCAGTCCTCCCTGGATAGCCGCAGGAGTCCCTACCACTGCGTCCTGCTTCCTTGCATCTGCAAAGCCCAGTCAAGGAGAGATGAGCCATGGGTTTTAAGAGCATTTGATTAGTCCCAAGGTCACTATCATGGATTTTCGCTCCCAGTGGCAGGCAGCCTGAGCCCAGTTCCCTGCTCAACCACTTCCTGGCTGTGTGACCTTGGGCACATTGCTTTACCTCTCTGATCTTCCGTTTCTTCATTTATAAGATGGAGGTGAAAATGGTCCCCACCTCACAGGTTCACTTTAAGGTTTCAATGGGATGAGAATCTCGTATCACAGAGCCTGGCAAATAGAAGTGCTTGGTCAACTCCTGGTCCCTCTCCTTTTTTCTCTCCTGGTCTCAATTTCTCCTCCTGGAAGGAGAGAGTGCTGTGATGCCCTTAAGTTACCTGGGGTGGCGATGTCCTGGCCACCTCCATTCTCCTGGAGACCATGACTCTTTCCCTGGAACGCAGGCTATCGCGGCTCTGAAACCCAGGGCCTCGGAATCAAGTCTGCTTTCCGCGGCCTCTTTTGGAGCCATAAAACCAGCACTTCCCTATTTCTTTCCATCACAAACAAATAAGAGTCAAAGGGCCCTATCCAATTCCAAAGTGTTACACAGAGTCCAGAGAAACCATGGGTCCTGGGGTGTCCTCATTCCTTTTATCTTTCACTTTATTTAACCGAATTAACCGCTGTCCGTGTCCCCTGCGTGTGAGTGTCTCTCTCTGTCATATAAAATACAATCACGCCTGCCTGCTACATGTTTCAGATACTTTATCATTAACATCAATTCCAGCCAAATTAGGAGTTTCTCCCAACATAATTGCCCTTCCCATTATCCAGCACTTTATTTTTTCAAAGCACTTTCCGACCATTAATTAGTTAACCCTTAGGACGCCCCAGAGCTGGCGTTCAATGTCACCCTCCCTGTCTTCCAGCTGGGAAGGGGAGGTGGGGAGCAGTGAGGGGTTTGTTGGAAGTCACCCTGGACGGTGGGGCTGGGGGTTGGGGTGGGGCCTTGGGTCCTCAGCCAAGGCCAGGCTTGGGCTGCAACCAACTTGAATCCATCTGAGCAGGTGAGAGGTCCCCGATGGTTTTAATAGGATCACAGTTGGCAGGGGTCCCCAACACTTTAAATGCTTTCTCTATAGCTCACCCAATGAAGGAGAGTGCAGAATAGAAGCTTGACTGTGTGGCGGCACTTCCTGTGCTGGGCAAAGGATGGAGAATAAGACACTCATCGGACAAAGGGAAAAACAGGTGCCATGTCTACGGCCTAAACCATTTATGTGTCCCCACAGCACCTACTGAGTGTCTAAAGGTGCCAAGTACCACGATGTCGCTCCTCCAGAATGTCATTAAGTGAAGTGCCTTTGGCGTGACAGTTGTGGTTAGTAACAACCAAAGTAGAAGATTCAGGCCCTGCCTGGGGAGTCAGACCTCGTGGGCGTCCTTCCAGAAGTGTGGTTGGGGCTACCAACCAGAGCCCAGCTCTCTCCCCAGTCCTGCCAGCACTTGCTCCTTTCCTGGGTGGGACAGCCTCGGTCCTCATGGGTCCCCAGCTCTGTAGCCAGCCAGGTTCAAACTTTGGAGCAGACATCCCAGGAGCCAGCTGTGGCGGGGGGAAAGGTGGTGATTAATTTCTTGGACAAGGTTCTGGCTCATCAATGAACTCTGCTTGCAGCTGCTCGGGATGCACTGTCAAACTACCAATATTTTACATTTACGGCCTCTTCATAGTCCTAACTTCTTTAATGATTCTTGTTTCTTAAAATACGTGAGCTGGCACCCCCAGGGATATTGCCAGGAACCTGCAGCAAGGCTTTCCAAGATGCTCAGCCCCTCAGAGCCGGGGGGTGTCCCAAGTTCCTCTCTTTCTGAGCTCACCTTCCTTCCCATGGTCTCGGGTGGGGCTGAGTCCAAGCTGAGGCCACCTCGAAGGTGGACCAGCAGCCACGACCCCAGGGACATGGCGTTGCCTCGCTCCACCATTCCCCACGACTGCCCTGTGAAAAATCCAGACCTGCCGTGGTGACAGGGCAGGGCTGACCAGGTGGGCTCCGCAGTCAGCTGCCCTGAGGTCTGCACCCGAGCTTGACCTTGGACAAAGTGACCCCCCTAAGCCTTGGTTTCCCCAGCCTAACGTGCAGGTTGAAAGGGTGGCAGGAGACAGAGCGATGGTTCTGGTCGAGGCACAAATTGAGTGCGTCCTTCCAACCTCCTGCTTTCACGGTGTCTCCATCTAATTTCTTCCTTTCAGGCTCTGGAAGCCTGGTGATACAGTCAGATGACAGCCACGTCCTTGGAGTCTTCACTTCATAGAGGACAATGGGTTATAAAGGGGGACAGAGGAGACAGCGCAAGTCCCCAATCTGCTGCTGAGATATGTTCTTTCAGGTGCCCTCAGGCTCCAAATTCAGCTCCCCACTCATCACCAGAGTGCCTTGGAATAGGACAGGGTCTGGTGTGTCCAGAACAGTGTCCCAGCCCCTACCCCAGTGCTGGGCAGCATCCAGGGCTCCATGACTACCTGTTGAATGCTTGAATTACCCATGGGGCTACATGCTTTCTTCTGGGATGGATCTTTTTCCCCGTGTCTCTTAAACTTCTAGAATTCTGCGTGATAATAAGTAATAATATCTCAAGATTGTTAAAAACCAGATGAAACTCCTTTCCTCATTGCTGCTGGCTTACAACTTCACTCAAAAGGACAAATTGCCTCATTCTCCTTTAACTGGTGACATTTCCACAACTGTACATTCATTTGTTCATTTATTCATTCAACAGACATTTGTCAAGTGTCAAAGACAGCTGACCTAGGTTTGAATCTCATCTCCACAGCTGATGAGCAAGGAGAATTTGGCAAGTGATTTTTGTTTTGTTTTGTTTTTTGAGACACGGTCTCGCTTTGTAATACAGGCTGGCCTTGAACTCACTCTGTAGCCTAGGCTGGTCTTGAACTCAAGACAATCCTCCTGCCTCGGCCTCCCAGCTTGGCAAGTGATTTGACCAGGCTGTGCCTCTAATTCCTCACCTGTGACCGAGGCGACCATGTCTATCCTCAAGCTCTATCATGAAGAGTCAATGAGACACGATGAGTGCCCAGTGCCCAGCACAGTGCTGGGCACACCGTGGGTCCTGCATAAATGGCAAGTACCTTTCTTATGGGTGAAGCTCAGTGCCAGGGCCACCAAGGACACAGGGCTGAGTTGAGTCTGTGCCTGTAAGGAGTTCATGATGTAGTGGGTAAAACTTCTACTAAAGTTTTCTGGCACGTGATTGATGGACACGGCTTCCCAGGAGAAAATCAAAGCTCAGAGAGGCCAGGGCTTTCTTTATACCACGGCGCAGTGCCACCTGGCCCATCTAAGACCCCCAGCTTTGGTTTCCAGAATCTTCCTCTTCCTTTACCACTGCTTTCACATCCCCTCACTTCCCGCCTGCTGATGACACCTTTGACTTACTGGGGTGCAGCCAGGAGCTTCCTCTCACCTGTGAGAGGCCCCCTGGCACCCCAAAGGGCTGACGTCCACCATGGCAGGGGGAGCTCCACTGTGACCCCACCAGTGCTGCAGCTTAACGGTGACCATGGAAACTGCCCACCTAGGGCCCGGCATTTCCTGGTGATTCCTAGGGAGAATGAAGGAGCCAGAAGTGCTGGCAAAAGAAGAGCTGGATCGGCCCCCGCCTGCCGTGCGGCTCCCCCACCCTACCCCTTCCTACCCAGTGTCCTCGGGTCCTGGTGCTGAGGAGAAACCTGGCAGGGCACCTGCAGTCAAGTGGTGGAGTCGCCTCCCAGCTGGGTCCAAGAGGGTGCTGGGCTGGAGGTGGCCTGCAGCCTCCAGTCCCACTGATTAGTGTGCTCAGCAGGGACACTGGGCCCAGGGCTGTCAAAGCAGCTCCCTGAAGCCACACCCAGTGCTTTCAGATGGAGTCTGGCATGGTCTGATGGTCGAAGTGGGGCTTTGCAAGGCCCCAAGACTGATTCTATACTGTGCTCCCAGCACCCGGGCCTGTACCCAGCAGGTACATGGCAGCCACTTGATACAGGTGAATTGAGTACATAAAAACATGATGGAGAGTGATGGCAGGACGGGTGATAGCTCCTATTTCCTGGGTCCCATCATGTGCCACTACATCCCACAGCATGTCTCTGTGGTACTTTAGCCTCTGAGCAATCACGTGGGTGGGTCCTGCCACCCTTGCCACCATACCCTCGAATCAAGACCCGTGGAGATGAGTGACTCAGGTGGGTGATGGCTGGGGTTGAGCTGACAGTCTGGCTGCAGAGCCTACAGTGTTCCTGCTCCACACACGGCAGAGCTTCTGGTGCCTAAGTCAGTGGAAGACGCTGGGGATGGGGGGTCCAGGGCTGTGCCCCCAAGGGTGTGCCTCTGCCTCAGCAGCAGCTGGCATTCCCAGCCTGCATCCAAGCAAGGGACAGATTTCCTCCTCGTCCTGACCGCTCTCCCTGGCACATACCCACCGTTACCTACACAGGGAATTAAGACTCAAATCCTCGTTTGACACTAGGCAGGAGGATGCTAAGTACTTAAGCGCTAATTAATTAGTGAGCTATACCCACTGCCTCCAGCCACTGGAGGAAACTTGCAATGGACCCTCAGAGTGCCAGTGCCCTCCAGCCGAGCCTGTGAATGGTGAGGAGGAGGTCAATGGGTAGGCCCAGGCCCAGCCTCTGCCCCCCACCTTCTGGTCCTCAGAAACCTGGGGCAAGGGCTGGGGTCCCAGGACCTGCCCACCATGCCGGGCCTCTGAACGGGAATCTCATGACAAGGCAAGGGAAAGCAAGACTCCCATGGCAGGGCCAGTTTGGGGGCTCTTTCGACAAAAGGAAGCAGCTTTTCCACCCCTAAAACTAGCTGGTGTGTGTTTTCAGCCGCTGAGTCAAGAGTTAGCCAGGCCTCTCTGTGCTGCTAAGAGGAGGTTCCCTAAAGCCAGCTGCGCATAGAGAGGGAGCCCAATTTAGGACTAGTTGCTCTGTATTGCTCTTGACCTTGGCGTTACCATCTGTGGCTGGCCAAGTTCAGTTTCCAAGAGGGCGCAGATGGTAACAAACCTAGGGCTTTGGAATCAGATTGGGTTTGGCTCTGGTCCGCTGCTTTCTCCATCATAAAATGGGACTAATAAAGCTGAGTACTTCAGTACACTGCGCGCCTGTAATTTTGAAAGGCTGAGGCAGGGAGATTGCAAGCTCAAGCCCAGAATGGACAGGTTACTGATTTAGCGAGACCCTGTCCTTAAAAATATGAAAGGCCTGGGGATGTAGCTTTTGCAAAGACCTTGGTTTCAAACCTCAGTATGGGGAGGGAAAGCAGGAGAGCTAATAGTTCCCCTTAGGCCGTAGTGGGGATGAGTAAGACGAGCACTGAAGCAGCTTGTACAGTGCCTGGCACGTAGTAATCACTCAATAAACAGCTGATTGTAGTAGACACTGTCATCGTTGTCATCCTGGAATTTTCCCACTTGACTCTCGTAATTCCTCCAGCCCTGCAGGGTGAACAGTGATCCAGGTTTGCTCGAGACTGTCTTGAGTTTGGCATTGAAAGTCCCACGTCACAAGAAACCCACGTGGCTCAGCACAGCCTGGAAGAGTCAGTCATGCTCCCTGTGGCTCCAAAGAGGACTGAGGCGGGTGGGGAGACCTAGACCCAGGGTTGTGTATACTTGAGCAGGGCCTTCGGATCCAGAGTGCTGGGCAGGACCTGTGGGTGACTGAGCCCCGGTTCCTGCCCCTGGCGCTGTGACTCTGATAATGTCCCCAGCCTGCGTCAGATCAGGGCCCCGCCTCCTGCAGTATTTGCTTAACAATCAGCCCAGAAACAGCATTGTTCAAGGCAAAAATGAAAAACATTAGTCTGAGACTTGTTTTTGCTTTGCTGTCCAAATACCTCCCGGGTCCTCGGGAGGGGAGGGGAGACCGGATTGCTGCACCACTGCCACCTCGAGGACAAGCAGAAGCCGGAGTTGGGACACTCTGGTCGCTTCCTCACCTCTGCTGTCCCCAGGAGCTTGGGGCCAAAGCCAGCCTCAGTTTCTCCACTTCAGCCTGGGAGCTGAAGAATGCTTGGTTAGGCCAATGTCACTCTCACCCCAGGTGCTGTGGTTGAAGCCTGGAGACCATAGAGGGAAGGAGTCTCATCCCCATTTGACAGATGGGGAAGTTGAGGCCCAGAGTGCATACCTGAGCCAACACCAAAAGCAAAGCTAATTGGGCAAGTGGCAGAGGGAATTGCTGTGTGGCATCTTGGGGGACCCAGAGTCTTCCAGGGAAGGGACTGTCTCTTTTTCTGCTTGCCCATGAAGCACCGTTATCAGGGGCAGAGGAAATGGGCTGGAGGACTTAGGGGGATGGGACTTTGCCCCTTTCTTCACAGCCAACGACCACTAGGCCCCTTGTCCCCCCTGAGCGGCTGTGTTCCACAAGCTTTATTGTTATGTATGTGTTTATTCATTTGTTTCTGCCGTGCTGGGCATGGAACCCAGGGCCCTGAGTGCGCCAGACCAGTGCCCCACAACTGAGCTACGTGCCCGTCCTTCAGGCACATCAAATACATCTGCTCCTGTGAATGCGAAGCCGCCTAGCAGGGTCTGCTTGTCCTCGTCCCTGTGTCATGGGGCAGGAGGGAGGAAACTAAGGCTCAGAGAGGTCATTAAGAGCAAGGCTTGAAGTCACCACCAGGCCTGTCTGACTCAGATCAGTCCAGCGGTATTGAGAGGTGGCTCTGGGATCAGACCTCTCAGATTCAAACCCTGCTTCTCTTCCTCCACAGCCAACCCAGAATGACACTGCTGCCCTGTGCCTCTGTTTCTCCATCTGTGGTGTGAGCTGGGCCCACTGCCTCCCCCAGGGTTGCCGTGAGGGTATGGAATAGCACAGCGCCAGGCACGGGACGAGGGCTCCACAGAGGGTGGTCATCGCTGTCACTGGCTGCAGTCAGAGTGACAACATTATCACTTGGTGACGCAGGCAGGTTGCCATATTTGCCTGTGCCCTGCTGGGCCCCACCTTCCCACTGTCTCCACCCTCTCTAGCTCCTCACTCCTGGGCAGTGGCAGCCAGGGTTCTCGCTCAGCTCATTTGCAAACCCGGGCAAGCCCCCCCCGGCTCTGCACCCCCAAGAGGTGTGAGAGATCAAGATGTGGGAGCCCCAGACTGTTGTGCTGTGGAAGGAGGAGCAGAGAGTCCCTCCATCGCCAGGCCGGGACGCTCCGCAGCCTCCTCCCAACGGGGCAAGTGCTGGTGGCCTGGCTGCTGTCTATGCAGCAGGCTCCTGGGCATAGGGGCTCTGCTCAGAGCCCATCAGAAACTCCAGGCCTGTGGGACTGGGCCCAGGCTCCCATACAGGACCCAGAAGGTTCCACCTGGTGTAGCCCTGCTGCCTTCTCTGGTCTGGTCCTCAACCTCCTCGGCTTCCCCTGCTCCCCTACCTGCTGTCCTCCCTCCCTTCCTCCCCCAGGCCGCTGCCTTTGCCCCTGGCCTGGGCTCCCTGCAGTGCCCATCCTGCCTGCTCTCTGTCCCCACCCCTCTGTTGTCAGGTCTCAGACAAGACAGGCCTGCAGGTCCCTCCTCTACATTCTCCTGAGTGTCAAACACCACTGGCTCCCTGCCCTGGAGAGAGGAAGTGAAAGCCCAGACACTGCTCAGTCATCCAGCTCATGCTCCATCCAAGAAGTGTTTATTGAGCACCTACTATGAACGGCTGTGGGGCTGGGTCTGGGGGTCCCTATATCCCTGAGGACTAGAACCCTGGGGACTGGGAAGTTCAGGGTTGGAGAGCTCACTCCACTGAGGAAAGTGCTATAGGAATGTGGGACATGATCTCCCCCACAGGCCTGAAGGAGCTGCGTGGGAATCTTTTAGGAGGAAGCCCAGCTGCCACCTGGCTACCAACACCCTTGGGACCCCCAAATCCTGCTCTGGCTGGGGGTGGCTGGAGGCCACAGTTCTTGTCCATGGAAAACCAGTGGCTGCAGTCAAAGACCAGGATGCCTTCTCCCCAGCGCAGAGCTGGGGAGTGCCCTGGGCAGGGCTTGCCCAGGCCTGGCACTCCAGCTGCGCCCTCCACCCTGGAACGTCCTGTACCCAGGAGGATCTATTAAAGGGACAAAGGTCCCCATGGGGTGCAGGCACCCCAGGCTCAGCCCTGGCAGCTGGCCCAGGCTTGGGCTGCAGCAGGAACCCCCACTGCCAGGTCTGCCACCTGGGGCCCCGGGTACAGAAGGACAGATCTGGCGTCCCCCCACCTCATACCCCCTCAAGGCAGGGCCACCCAAGTGGTGTGAGGGTGGCATGCTGCCGCTCAGCAGGCACAGGCGGGAGGCGGGATGCAGGGTGCTTCAGAATCTGAACCCTGGAGCCAGCAGTCTGGAGTTGGAGTCCTTGTCCCTAACCAGCTCTGTGACCTTGGGAAATCGACCTGACCTCTCTGAGCTTCCATTTCTTCATCTCTGAATAAAACAGAGTTAAGAATAGAACCTGTGATTCATGATTCGGTAAGAACGCGCTCAAAAACACTGGAGCCGGACATGAAGTAGGAGCTCGGTAAATAGCTGTTTCTCCCTGTCACCAGGAGAGCAGGCCGGGCGGGTTGGTCGTGGGCCCATCCTCAGGTCCTAGAGAAGGGGAGACAGCCGTCTCCCCCATCACAGGGCCTGGCTGTAGGTCCTGCTGACCCCCAGGGAGCGGGCCAGGTGCTGGTGGAAACCCAGTGGGCTGGAGGCTGGCATGGGGGGGCTGCGTGGAGACCCCTGGGGCCAGCGCAGGCCAGGGGTGGGGTGTCACTGAATCAGGGCGTGGGGGCAATCAGCTGTTAGAAAGTGGAGCTGGTTTATTATTGCTGACTGTTATCATCCTTGATAAGAAGCAGATTAAATGGAGGGGGAGGGGGCCGGGCGGAGAGGGTGGGGAGAGAATCAAAGGGCAGCCTGGGTCCTCCGAGCTGAGCAAGCCCTCAGCTGGCCTGGCTGCGCAGGACCCCAGAGCCATGCTGCTTCCTGGGGGCGCTGGGGAAGGGCAGGGCCTACTGGAGGAGCCCCAGGCGCTGGGCCAGTGTGGGGAGCACAGGGATTCCCCAGGTAGAAGTCCTGCCTGGGGGACCTCTGCTTCCAGCCTCTGCTGCCTGTGGTCACCTGCTGAACTGACCCACCAGAGGGACAGATCTAGGTGAACCCCAGCTCTTACAAGCCAGGCCACCCTAAGCCATCTGGGTTAGCACTGTCAGCCTCGGTTTCCCCGTCAGTAAGCAAGGCTGGGGGGAGGACTGAGCAGGAGGAGGGGGCAGAGCACCAGAACACTCCCCTGCCCAGACCTTCGACAATAAATGAGGCTCTGACTCATCTCCCTGCTTTCCTTTGTCCCTTACCCTCTGGCTCCTGCCAGCACAGGGCCAGGCTGTGGGTCCTGCTAACTCTACCCTGTCCTCTCAAAGCCCTCCAAAACTTTGCTACCTTGAGAGGTGAGCAAGGCTCAACATTCCCACTTCACAGATGGGTAAACTGAGGCCCTGGAAGATTGATGGCTCATCCAATCAGAGTTGGAACAGGGAATCCTGGCTCTCTGGCCAGCACCCCTCTGACTTCTTGGCCAGCCTCCCTGTCTCTTCGACCCCTGGCGGGGGTAGAGGCCTGACCCAGAAGGGCCTCAGCCTGATGGTGTTGGGCTGGTGTGACACAGGGCGCCCAGCCCCCAGAAGTGTCTGCCCAGGGGACAGGACTCCCTGCACGGGCCCATAGACATTCCTCAGCATCAGGGAGGCTATAAAAAGCAACACTTTTCAGCCCTAGAGTGTGACCTGTGTGACTTCACAGAATCTGGCAAAAACCAGAGATAACCTTGCGTGTTCTGACCTTCAGGAGTGGCGGGGATAGGAAGGGAGGACCCTGGACTGCATTACAGACAGAGGTTGGGGACATGGTGTGGAATGAAATCCAGCACTGGTGGGAAAGTTTGGGATGATAACTATAATAATAATAGATAGTGTAATCATTAGCACAGCCACTGAATATTTGGAGCCAGACGTGGGTAAGCCCTGTGCATTTACCTCCAGTTCTCCCAAGTTCCAAGAGCTCATTTTTTTATTACCCCATTTGACAGACTAGGCAACTGAGGCACAGAGAGGGCCAATCACTAAAGGAGAAGAACAGGGCCAACAGCCCCAATTTAACACCCTCCTTGTCTCAGCCCTTCTGATACACTGAGCCCTTCCTGCCTCAGGACCTTTGCACATGCCTCCCCTGCTGACTTGAGGGCTATCTCTTCTCTCTGCCCTCTAAAGGCTTCATTTTCTGATTTCAATTGGGAGGCCACTTCCTCAGGCCTTCTCAGACAACCTTGTTCATTTGTTCCCTTGCATATTCATTCAACACATATTTATTGAGCACTTAAGTGACACAGCAGTAAACAGAACTAACAAAGCCCCTGCCCTCGAGGGCCTGATGTTCAGACCGGATTGCTGGACCCTGAGCTTCTCTAGCTGGGGAGCTGTCCGCTGCATCTGAGGAAGATACCCCCTCAGGAGGAGGCAATAAGCCAGAGGATAAACGGGATGCATCATTCAATTCCGTGATTTTCTTCCTGAAATTTGGAGGCCCAGAGCATCAGCTTCGATGTAAGTGACACGGGTGCATTATGGGATAACACATTCAACCTCCACCAGCTTCTAAAAGAAACCTAAGACACAAGGGGGACACCAGGGCCCTACCACTCTGGGATCCTTCACTAGAAGGCGTGAGATCTGGGCCCAGCCTTGGAAAGCCGGGCTTCCTGGGACGGGGAAGGGGCTCAGTTCTTCCAGACTTGGCCCAGAGCGGGGAAGGCAGGGGGGCAGCAGACCCAGCAGACCAGGGCTCCCTGCGTGGCCTCCCTCTCCTCCCTGCCCCACACCCACGTGGTCCCCCTGGCTCGTCCCATCTGAGCCCCAGCTGGAAGCAAAGACCCTGCCCCACCCCGGACGGGCGCAGCAAAGGAGAGGCAGGAGGAAGGTCGCGTTTTTCGCTTGGCCCGCTGCCTGCTTTTCATTAGGCCTGCTGCCTAAGTTTCCTGGGCGGCACTTGCTATCTTGGCTCGTTTCTCCTCTTTCTTAACCATCCAGGGGAGAAAGCTGTCACACCCCTGTCCCCCTCACCCCTGGTATCGTGGCCTGGATTTCCTCCTGCTGTGTCACATCACTGCCTCCTACTGCCACGTCAGTCCACGTTGTCCCCTTTTCCTGGAGTCTCTAGGGCACACAGCAGAAGCGTAGACTTTCCCACCTGATTAATAACAACACTAATTAAGATCACCAGCATTTATCGAGCACTTACTATGTGCCCGGCACATTGAACTTGGTGACTGCCTCCAACAACCTCAGCAGGTAGGGACTCTTATTATCAGCTCATTTTATAGAAGAGGACACAGAAGCCCAGGGATGGTGAAGCTGGGAACCAAAATCAAGCCTCTAACCATCATGCCATGTGGACTCCAAGAGTCTTAGAATGGCGAGGCATGGTGACACACGTCTATAATCCCAACACTCGGGAGGCTGAGGCAGGAGTATTGCTGTGAGTTCAAGGCCAGCCTAGACTACATAGCAAGACCCTATCTCATAAAACAACAACAAAGAGTCTTAGAACCTCCTCTCCTGCCAAGCATCCGCTCGTCTCCTAGGTCTTTCCCCAGCACTTCCAGGATGGTGTTTACCTGAAAGAGGGCTAAGGCGCAAGCTCTGGACACTGTGCCCTAGAGGTAATGAGCCCCAAAGGACCCAGGGGCTGTGGTCCGCCCAGGAGGACGGCTGGAGCCCAGGGCTGGTCTCCGGGAACCTGCTTCTGGGAGGTATCGCCGAAGAGGAGACCAAGGCGCAATGGAGCCCCCATCCCGGGAAATAGTGAAGAGGGTCTTCCTGGGGACCCGACTTCCTCCTCCAGTGTGGGCACACAGAGCCCAGGACTGGTGCTGGAAGCGAGTTCACCCCCACTGTGGACAGAACTCTCAGGCAGGTGGAGACCCACAAGGGGAGTAGGAACTGTCCTGGGACGGGAGCCCCACATCCCAGGGACAGGACACACAGGCCCCTCACAGTCTGTCCCCACCAGAGAAGCAGCCAAACCCTCACCCCCAAAACTGGCACTCAGTAGGGACCCATCTGGGGGGGCCATGAAACAAATTCTGCAGGGACACTGCAGTGATCAGAGAGAGAGAGAGAGAGAGAGAGAGAGAGAGAAGGGGAAAAAAACCCTCTAGTGCCTGACATTCTTTTTAGGATGCCCATAAAAGATAATGTGACCTGTAAAATTGGCAAGCTGCTTCCAGCCTGAGGCATTGGCCCCACACCCCACTCCCACCCCACTTCCACTCTCCGGCCGCAGGCCCGGAGTGCTCCCTGGGTGTCCCCAGGGACCCAGGGCACCTTGGGACTGGGGACCTAGCCTACCCTAAGGTGGACAGAAGTGAGGTCCCATCTGCCACCACGTGTCCCCTCCCTCTCTGCACCCCCTTTCCGCTGCCAGGCTGGGGGGCGGGAATGTGCTGGGGCAGATCCCAGTGCTCGCTGCTCTCGGTGAGTCACCCCGTGGGAGTATGTTGATGTATCCAAAACCGGGTTCTTTGTTTTCGGCTCCTGGGAACTCACAATTTGGGGGCAGACAAATTGGGGTCTGCCGCCAGGCAACATGGCGAGGCAGGGAGTCAGCAGGCCTGGGTTCTCACCCGGACTTCAGTTGGGCACGGTGTTAGATTCTGAACGATGTTGGGACCTCGGTTGCTCAACCTGTAAAATGGGCATAAATACCTTGCCCTCTGTAATGAGAGAGTAATAAAGCCAGAAAGCATATCCTAGCCAGTATAGTTCTCGCAACCATGACACTAACCGTCACTGACTGAGTGCCTACTGTGTGCCAGGCGCTATGCTAAGAGGGGTATAATTAACCATCCCGATGGTCTTATGAAGTCTGTGAGATTATTATCCTTTTTTTTTTAAGGAAGGAAACTGAGGCCCAGAGAGGTAAAGAAACTTGCCCTAGGCTGCATGACTTATACACCCGACTAGCAGGCTCCCCGGCCTCCCACAGTGTGAATTAAGGACACTCAGCAAATGCCAGGTGTCGAGATCACTGGGCTGGCCTGGTCCCTCCCCTGCCCTCCAGGTAGGGACCAGTCCATGGAAATGAAATAGGAGTCTCCTTCCACTGCTTCCTGTCTGGGCAACCTGTCCCGCCAAGGGCCAGGGGATCCCCGTGTCCTCCAGCCCGGCCCCCAGCCCCACCCAGCTCACAAGGACTCAGAGAGGCCCTGGCTTCTCCCTGCAGCCCCCCCCCAACCACGGGGCTGAACTCTGTGTGCCCAAACCCATAGGTTCACGTTCACCACAGGGAGGCTTCCAGATAGGCAGATCTGCCCTGGCAAGGGCGTCCAGCTGGATTTCCCAATTCCCAGACTTCACGTCCTCTCTCCAGCCTGAAGAACGGGCACTTCCTTGGGGACAGAATTCTGGGTCTGCCCCAGCCTCAGCTTGGCCCTTCTGGGGCTCAGCAGGCATTTCTACTTGCTCTGCCTGGGCTTAGAGGTTGAGGCTCGGACTCTGCCCCTCTCTTTTTCTAAATACTCTCATTTACACTTTTGTTCTTGAATGGCTTGGTCCTCTCTCTCTCTCTCTCTCTCTTTCTCTCTCTCTCTCCTTTTGGATTGTACCCAAGGCCTTTGCACTGACCCACTCCCCAGCCCTTTTTATATTTTGAATTTTGAGACAGGGTCTCACTAAGTTGCTACGTTACCCAGGCTGGGCTCAATCTTATTTATGATCCTCCTGCCTCAGCCTCCCAGAATGTTGGGATGACAGACATGGGACGCCATGACCAGTTTAAGGCCTTGGCTCTTAACCACCAAACTCGTTCCCAGCCCCACCAGTGCAGAGTCTCTGCGGATCCTCTCAGCACCCAGAACAACCGTGGGCCCTCGCTCCCAGGAGTGTGATATGGGACCTCACTCCCAGGAGTGTGACAGGTGCTTACGGAGCGGATGGTCTCAGAACGTGTGAAAGCACGAAAGAGTGAGTGAATGAATGAACGAATGAATGAACCCTCACAGCAGCCATGAAAAATGGGCAGTGTTATCGGGGTGCATCAGATAAAGGAATCGAGGCACAGAAAGGGAAAGCAACATGCTCAGCATACCACAGTGAGTTGGGGCACAGATGGGAACCCCAAGCCACCCAACACAGCACGGGCCCTTCCCAGCTCCCTCCTTCCCCGGCGTCCCAGACACACGAGTGGCTCTGCTCTGTATCCCATTCCCGAGGGAGGCCAAGGAGGGGACAGCGTCGTCTAAGCTGCCCTTTGAGGGACACGCCGAGGAGGGGGCTGGGGAGGGGGCCTCCACCAAGCACGTGCAGGGCGGGCTGAGATGGGGTCACCATGGGGGGTCTCTCCCTGCAAGCACTTACGGCACAATTGATGGGAGAAACGCTCATCAAATGAGGGACAAATCATAAAGTTCGGGAGATGGAAATTAGGCACGGACAAACGATCCAGGTGCGGGAGATTTATGGGGGAGGCTGTATTCTAGCTAATGATTTCTGCTAATGATTCTCCGAAGTGTACAGTGGCACGGAGCCCACACTCCGTGGGGTGACATGAACCCTGCGGGCCAAATGAAGGACGTTCCTGGGGAGACACGGATGGCGCAGGGATGAGGGAGAATGAGGGAGGAACCCCCAAACGCAGGGGTCCCCCAGGAGTGGCAGAAGGAGACCGGGGTCTTGGGGTGTACGTTGGCCTGGCCAGAGATTTATGGCTCAACCCAGCTCTTTGGCCCTCTCTCCTCTCGCCCTGAAAGTGCCTCCCTGCCTGGCAGCTCCGAGTGTTGGCGGGGCTGCCCGCTGCTGACGCATGCACTTTCAAAGCCCACCACCATCTTTCATCCTCCAGCCCCCCTCACACACATGGGGTTCTGGCTGCACATGATCCCTCCCTGCCCCCTTCTTCTCCTCTCCCCATGTCCCCTCTGGAAGTGCTGTCCCCTCGTAAAGGCCACTCGCCATAACTTCTCAGCCCTGTGCTTCTACCCTCAAGTTTCAGTGCCTTCCGAGGCTGCCATCTCCAGGGCACCCCAGCCAGACGCTAAGTGTTCCTCGATTTCCTCCACTACCTAACCCACTGATGCTGCCCACCCCGCTCTACCCTACCTCACATGCTGAAGACCAAGTCCTCACCTCCTGGGGGAATGGGAGCCTCTGTCCGTCACATCCATGGCCAGAAAATGTTCACAACAGTTAATTCACAGACCCTTGATGTGTTTTCTAATCTCTCCGCAATGAGTATGTGTGTGTGATTTTGGAAAGTGCGGAATAAAAATGTGAAGACCGGGACTGGGGTACAGCTCAGGGGTCGAGCGCTTGTCTAGCATGTGTGAGGCCCTGGATCAACCCTTGTCAGGAGAGAGACAGAGAGAAAGACAGAGATAGAGAGAGATAGGGAGAGGCAGAGAGAGACAGAGAGACAGAGAGACAGAGTCAGAGACAGAGAGAGAGTCAGAGAGAGAATGAGAGAGAGGTGTCAGGCCGCCTACCTCCCCTGGACAAATCCTCAGCCTGGGCTTTATCTCAACCACAGTCAACTCTCACGAAATCCACCAAGTCCCCCAAGCCCCCAATGTAGGGTGCTCACACCCATGACCCCTGGCTCCCCCCAGCAGCCCCGCATCGAGGCTCACAGAGCCGGGAGGTTGTTCAAATCCCCTAGTTGGTGCAGAGCCAGGGCCCTTGAACTCACTCCCACCCTCCTTCCACTGTGGCCATCCGACCTGCCGGCCAACCAGACCAGCTCGCATCCTTGCTAACCTAGAGGACAGCGGACAGACAGAGGGACAGAGCTGGAGAACAGGCGTCCCTGGCAGCAGGGGCCAGGAGAGGGACTCAAAAGGGGGACAGCCACCAAGTGCCTGGCCAGGCCAGAAATGTTTTCAGGGACCAGAAGAACCATGGGCTCTCTGGTCAGAGAGCCATGTAAGGAGCTTTGCCCGGCAGTGGCTGGATGCAGCTGCTGAGCTGGCGAGGAAGAATGTTCAGGACCTAGGGTGGAGATGAGGCAGGGTTCGACCGTCGAGGTGGGTGAGCCTCCAGGGGCCACAGTGCGGAAGCCCCTGCGCGTGGGTGCTCATGCGGACATGGCCACCTGTTCCCCAGTGTCAGCCGTGGGCAGGGACCTGGTGACTTTTGTCCTGTGTTATCAGAACCTTATACAACAAATATATGTGACTTTAATAATCAAAGGGTGGAAAAGTCCACCAAAGCTCTTTTCATTTGGAAAATAGAAAAAGGGGCATCCTTGAGAAAGGGACAGAGGCGGTGCTCAGGCTGGGCCTGCCTGTAGAGAGCCCGCCCACCACCTCTTTCGTCATTTGTGTCATTTGTCCTCAGAGCATCCCTTCCGACAGCAGATACTTATCCTCGGTGGGGGAGGGGGTGTCACCTTGGAATCCACTCTCCCCCACACCCCTCAAGGCTCCCTGGCCCAACTGCCATGCCCTCCGGGAGTGATCAAAGGCCAATGTGAAAGCGAGATCTGAAACTTCAGCCTGGAAAAGAGGATGCGCTGATGCTGGATAAGGAGGGATCACCGCTCACCAGCTGGGTGCCCCCCCCCGCCTGCGCCACCCCCCCCCCGCCACCCCCGCGGCTCCTCCAAGAGCATCCCAGCACCAGTAGGGGAGGGTGGCAGCTGCCAGTGGGCATGGCCCCGATCACCCACCAGGAGCAGATTGAGGGGCCCGCCAGAGAGGCAGCATCTCTGGAAGGTTCCTTTGTTCCAGCAAGCATGTTCCGGGATGCCAGGTGTGGTGGTACACACCTGTAATCCCAGCACTCAGGAGGCTGAGGCAGGAAGATCTCTACAAGTTCAAGGCCAGACTGGGTTACATAGTGAGTTCAAGGCCAATATGAACTGTATATCAAGATTCTGTCTCAAAAAAGCAAAAACAACAAAACAACAAGTTCCTGGAGAGAGGCCACCCATTAAACTGGCTGGCTTAGAGATTGTTCTAGCCAAGGGTAGGCTGGGACAGGGACAAATCAGTGTCACAGGAACCAGGGGGAGGCTGCTGGGGCCGGGGTGTCTGAGATGAGGGAGGACCCCAAGGGAGTTAAGAGGGAACCAGTGAAGACAGAGGCACAAAGCATCCTGGAAGGATCATGAGCTCTGTTGTAGGTACCACAGAGTTAAATCCTGGCCTGGCCACTCCTAGTTCTAACCTTGGCTGAGGGGTCAACCTTTCTTGGGCTTCTTGTTGTCATCTGTAGAATGGGATAATAATAGTAACAATTTACCTGGCAAATAGAGGGCTTCCGTTTAATGTATGCAAAGTAGCTGGTAATTGGCAAGTGGTCAAGGAATGGCAGCTATGACTATTGTCATGGAACTTGGAGAAGAAGAGACGGAGGCCGAAGAGGACCCCAGGCCATGTCTAGGACAGGAGGGCTTCACTGAGCAGTTGCGTGTTAGTCCGGCCCACTCAATGGCTGGAGGAAGGGATGGGGGCAAGAAGAGGATGAGGATGGGCGTCGCTGAGGAAGTGGTAGAGATAAATAGATGTCCCGATCTTCCCCACCTGGGTCACCAGCTGCTCCCCCAGAGAGATGACTCAGGCCTTGGGGAGCAGTCCCCACCCAGAGACGTCCCGCGGGCTGTGCCTCGGGCCTGTGGGCACAGTGGGCACACGCAAGGGAGGGCCGGGGGCAATGCCCAGGGTCGCCATCTGCTCCAGGCTCAGGACAGCCTCCCTCCACACCCTGGCTGGGCTGAGGACCCAGAGCTAGCCGGCAAGTCCCCTGAGTCAGGGCCAGACAGCAAGGCCTGTGGGGCTCACCCCATTCAAGCCCAGAGAGGTCAAGTCACTATCCAAGGCCACACAGCCTGCACAGACTAGAGAGGAAGCCCAAAGTGAGTCCACGACAGCTGCCCATCTATTCCCAGAGGCCCTGGGAGAACCTCACAGAAGCTGCCCTGTGGGCCCAGAGGTCCCTGGGATGCTCAGAGGGGACTTGCTAGGGGCTTGTGAGGACCAGGTTTATGGAGCATTTTCACACCAGGCTCACCCTTGGGAGTGGGAGAGGGGCAGTCCTTGTCCACATGCCCTTGGGGACACCCTCAGCCCTGTGCCTCCCCATAGCCTCCTCTTCCACCTTCCTACAGAGCCCCTCTTTAAAACTCGGGGCCTCAAACTGTGCGTTTTAATGCACGCCTATAATCCCAGCACTTAGGAGGCTGAGACAGGAGGATTCCTGCAAGTTCGAGGCCAGCCTTGGGTACATAGCAAGACCCTGTCTCAAAAGTACCAAAACAAAAACCCCTTTTTCTTCTGGATGGGGAAGGGGGTCATTCATGTATGTATCACCTCATTAGTTTCTTATTTATTTATTTATTTATTTATGTGGGTACCGGGGGGACGACCTCAGGACCTTGCGCACCAGCAGGCGCTGGTGCCTCTGAGCGATATCACCGGCCCTTTTTCCGTATGTGGGTTCTGGGAGTCTAACTCAGGCCCTCGCGCTTGATAGGCAGGTGCTTACACCGCTGAGCCATCTCACCAGCCCTCTTATTTATTTTTATTCATGTTTGCCATACCTGTTGAGTACATACATGGTGGCCCTCAGCCATAAAGAAAGATAAACTGAGTCATCATTTCTTTCGTGGGATTTATCACAGTGTGTGTGTGTGTGTGTGTGTGCGCACATGCACTGAGGGTGTGAGCTCTCCCCCTCCACTTCCTGCGATAAGGCTCTGCTCACTGTAGGGGCTCAGAAGGTTCCCGAACTCTTGAGAATCAGAGAGAAGAGGGCAGGCATCCCAGCAGCCTTGCTGTAATCGAGATGGACTGTTTTGATTTATAACCTGATATACCAGAAGGCTAATCCACTCTGGGCTAGGGCAGTGTCCTTCAAACAACAAGTTCTTCTAGAATCTGCAAGATGGGTTTGTCCCAGACATCCAACTTCCTGGTCCGTGGGCGGCCTGAGAAGTTCATGTCCCGCCTGTTCTGTCTGCCTCTGCGTGTGGCATTCAAGGCCTTTCCCAGTCGAGCCCCAGCTGCTGTGCACAGAGGGAAGCGCGACGATAAAAGGTACTCTCATGATTGATATTCACTGTGAGGAGTCACCTGAGTACTTACGTTGTCACTTCATTCATTTGACCCCAAGATGGGTAACAATGGTGACATTCACTGTAGGAAGGGGCCAGAATATCTAATATCTCCCAGAAAAGAACTGGGATGTGATCCCAGTTACCCAGGTATGACAGCACACATTCCTACCTGCAAGGCAAAGCTGTCCCCTTAGGGCAGACGGGCTGTCCTCTCCCCCACCAGCCTCTATGCTTGTAGACCTGAAGTTCCACCTGCGTGTCCCTGGGGGCTGACACCTACTTACATTTATTTTTGTTTTTTTGAGACAGGGTCTCACTTTGTAGTTCAGGCTGCCCCTGAACTCACTGTGTAGCCCAGCCTGGCCTCAAACTTGTGGCTTGTGGTGATCCTCCTGCCTCAGCCTCCCAAGTGCAGCTACTGATTTACATTTTCAAACCAGCTCTAACTTCTTCCCACACTATCTCAAAGTTCTGACTGTGGCGCCCTTGAGTCTGGGTCTCTGTGTGGCACCGATGACATAGCCTCAGGCAGATGAGGCCCTGGCCAGCTCACTGAGGGCGGGTAACGCAGCTGATTCTCCTGTCCCAGCAAATCCGATGAGGAAACCAAGTGACAATCTTGAGAGCCACACCGATGTGACTCTGGCTCCCACCAGGGCTGTACTTCTCAGAACCAGCCTGAGCCAGCTCCATCCCAAGTGTGCATTCATTCATTCATTCATCCACCTGCTCTGAGTCCAGGGAGGCGGAGGCCAGGGTGGGGAGGGAGCAGGGGGCTTCCACATGGTACAGAACGTCTCCACTCCCTGATCAGTCATGCTTCCTAATTCAATAAGGTGAGAAGGAGCATAATTTGATCATATTTGTTTTGCATCACTGCAAAAACAGAAAATGAAGGGCTGCAGAACCGCACCAATTTACTTCATCCGACCTTGATTAAAAGAAAATTAATTGTTGCATCTCTCAGGATATCACAGGCAGCAGCCAATGGCTCTCCAGGATGCCACAAAGAGAGGGAAAGAGAGCAGAAGGCTTCCATGCCGCTTTTGCTAGCCACTTGCAGCCGCAGGCAGCAGTCGGGCTGCAAGGGGCCTCGTGCTGCAGGGATGCCGCACCACCAGTGGCCAGCGGGACAGGGGCCTCAGCTGGTCCTCTCCTCCCACCTACTCTGGGCTCATCCCCAGCTTCTCGCCTGCCTAGATTTGGTCTGAGGGCTGGCGCCCCACATCAGAGCCCAGCACAGGCCCTCAGAAACCCCTCGGGTTAGCCACTGGGGGAGCCCCAGAGAGATGCCCCCAAAGAGGAGTTGGGCCCCCTCTAACCCACCCCATCCCTGCCCCCACCTGGCCCCAGCCCCAGAAGGAAGGCAGGAAGGAGGGGCTTGGCGAGGCTGGGGTGAGCGGGCGGGGTGTCACTGGGGAGAACAGCTCATGAAAAGTTAATGCCCCCTTGCAGGTTGTTGATTTTTGTTTGTTTTTCTCTTTTTGCCAGAAGAGAAGCCTCTTTCATTAGCCCAGACTGTCATTACCCGGCATTAAATTTTCATAGAGCGGGCGGGAGGCCGGGCAAGGGGAGGCAGGCAGCAGGGCGGGCTGGGGGCTCCAGGTTGGGCCTGTGGGGCTGAGACCAGCTCCCCTGGGCTTCTGCTTGGCTGCTGGGTCTGAAGCCTCATAATTGCCTCCCTCCTCTGCCCCTGTGCCTTCCCTGTGGCCCCTGGACTCCAGCCTTTGATCTTCCTAAGGCTCCTTTTGGTGGTTCTGCGCTTAGCCCCATTTTACAGACCGGAAACTGAGGCTCCGAGAGTCTGTGTCTCTTGTCACTTATAACCCATAGGTGGTGGCATCGCTGACCTCACCAGGCCTGAGAGCAGAGGAAGAAAGCAGCCCGGGGGGGCAGCAGCTCCAAGGCAGCAGCTCTGGTGCTGTGAGGGGCACCGGGAGGCGAGTGGGCGGCTCCTCACACCCAGGCGAGGGTCGAGCGTGCAGGGCCCACGACCCGCCAGGCAGGTGTCAGGGCTGGCACAATGGTGCACCTGGCGTGGGCGCCAGGCCTGCCCATTCAGCCCCGAACAATCACAGCTCCACAGCCGCTGGCCCAGAGGCCTCCAGGGGCCCAGGATGGGGAGGGGACAGAGGGTGAGGGAGCAGATGGGCTGCGGGTGTCAGGTTTCCAGCCTCTGGTAGGGGGGTGGCAGCAACCTGGAGGGGAAAGGAAGCAGAAGCAGTCAGCCTTTTCTGAGGCCCCTCCCAGCCTCTGGTCCTTAAGCAGTGGGCAGAATGTGCCACCACCACTGCAGCCACCTAGAGCAGGCAGGAGGGACACAGGCCCCAGGCTGGCACTGGGCTGGGGGTGCCATGGGGACTCCTGGGAAGGCTGGACTCGGGTCCTGCTGCCCTACAGAGCTGCTCACAGAACCTTCCTGGGCCTTAGTCTTCTCATCTGCAAAATAGGTACCAGTTGCCTAAGCCCTTGCTGCATGCCAGGTGTGGATCTGGGCACCAGAAGAGTAGCAGTAAGAAAATGGATGCCAGGAGCCGGTGAGATGGCTCAGCGGCTTAAGCGCCTGCCCGGCGAGCGCGAGGGCCCGAGTTTGACTCCCGGAACCCACATACGAAAAAGGGGCCGGTGATATCGCTCAGTGGCACGGGCGCCTGCTGGTGCGCGAGGTCCTGAGGTCGACCCCCCGGTACCCACGAAAAAAAAAAAAAAAGAAAATGGATGCCAATCCCCGTCCTGGCAGAGCTGTGTTGGAGCAGCCCAGCTCAAGACATTGGACAGCCAGTAGTCCCTCCTCCAGGAGGAGGGAAGTGGATGGGACAGTCCGGCAGGAGGGCTGCAGTGTGAGAGGTCAGTTCTAGAGGGGGTGGGGAGCAGGCCGGGCAGCTCTGGGGGCAAAGATGCCAGGCAGAGGGAACAGCAGGTGGGTGACAAGAGGCCCAGTGCTGCGGACTGGAGGAGGGGCTGCCCACTGCCTGGGCTCCATGCATGGGCAGCTGTCACACTCCTGGGTCTGTCTGTCCACCCCAGAGCATCCATCGCACACGTGAGCAAAGAGGCTGGAGAAGGGGAGCGGACGAAGTCACACCTGTGTGCTGGGGGTGCCCCTGCCCGTGCCATCAGGAAGGAGTGCAGCCAGAGCGGCTGGGACCGGGACCCCCCTCAGTGCTCTGGCCACTCAGTATCAGACAGAAAACAGGGCGGTGACAGTGGGGAAGGAACAAATCCCCCCCGCAGCTGGCTCGTCCCCAGCCACCTCTGCAGGGACCGGTGGGGTCTGGGGGTGCAGCACCACCGTGGAAACATTCCTGGTCACTCTGAGCTTGGCTCAGAGGTCTGAGGGGTCTGTGGGGATGGAGACAGGGATAAGAGAGGGGACACAGGTCCAACCCTCTCGTTAATGGAAGGAGAAACCAAGGCCCTGGCACCCTAGCCTCGGAGTTGCAACTGTGTGATGGGGCTGGGGCTGGCATGGGTACAGATTGCCAAGCATGGCGGGGAGGGAGGTGTTTCCCCATCTGTGCCAGGGAAGGGGCGGCCTCAACAATCTAAGAGGAAGAGTCCCTGAAGGAGCCTGCAGAAGGCCTGGCTGTGGGTGGCAGGGGACAGGACGGTCCCTGAAGGTGAGACAGGGTCACAAGTGTGCGAGGTCATGCAGAGCAGGCCCTGAAGCCCAGGGTGATGTGCCCAGTGGGGATGCAGCTCCAGGCCAAAGAGAGGCTGGAAAAAGTGGCACCCACACCTCAACACCACTGCCATGGCCCCACTCCCTGGGTGATGGGATTCCTTGTGAGCCCCTCTAGGGCTCTGGATGAGGGCAGTATCCTGCGGGGGTGGAGCTTGAGGGCACTGGCAGCACAGACATCCGGGTTCAAAACCAGGTCCCACCTTTCCCCAGTGCCATTCCAATGACAACCCATGCCTCAGTTTCCTCATCTGTAAAATGGGAAGAATGATGGCAAGCGCCCTAGCTCCATGGGGTATTTTGGGGGACTGGATAAGACTACACGGGATCCAAGCTGGGCGTGTATCAGAGACCCTGGCAGCGGGCCCCAAACTCCTGCCAGGTGTTACAGTGTATGGCGTGGGAGGTGGGCGAGAAGGAGCAACAGAGAGAGTGGCAGTACAGTGGGGATCCGGGAGGACCAGTTGTTCACAAGGAACAAAAGACGACGAGCCAGGCAGAACCTCGGTATTTACTGATTGAGGAGGGGATCATCGGATGACTCAAGAGGTCAGAGGCGGTCTTATGCTAAGAAGGATCTTGCCCTGGAGCATCTTTAGTCTTAGTGGTTTTAGTCTTAGACTTAGCCTTGGTGGTTTTAGTCTTAGTCTTTCTTAGTCTTAATCTTAGTAGATGGGAGAGGATGGCCCACCCTTACTGGGATAATGGGAAATCTCAAAATGGGAAATCTCATCCCTTAGGGAAGTATGTAAAATTAGCCATTTTGAATTTGTGGTCCCCAACAGGCGTGGGCACAGTTATCAGTGCTCCATGAGGCTCAAAGGCTCATGGGGAGGCAGCTGAGGCTTAGAAAGTTTAGGGGACTCCCGGAGCGTAAACAGATAACATGTGGAAGAGGCAGGATTTGAACCCAGACCCACCTTGTCTCTGGACTTTTTGTAGCCTCATGTGTGGTGGGGGAGGGGAGCCCCAGGGAGCCGGTGGAGTGGCCCAGGTTCACTGAGGCCTCCTCAGGCCACTCCAAGGACCAGAGGACCCCCAGGACCTCCTCAGTGGTGGGCTCAGGCGTGAAGGCACCCTCTCACTCGTGCTGTCAGCAGCACTGGATGGCAGGGGAGACCCGGCTCCCACTTGCAGCCACCCCTGAGCTTGGCTGGGTTCCCCTCGCTTCCCTTTCCCCAGCAGCGGCTCATTCTAGGAACAAAGGCAACCCGGGCACATCCCCACTTCCTGGCAGTGCTGATTATCTAATTCCCTACCCCTCAATTACCACTTCCTGAGGGAGGCATTACCCTGGGAGTGACTGCCCGCCTAACCCAGAGGCTGTGGGGGCTGTTGATGGCAGGAGGTCCCCACCCATCAGGGAAGGGCACAGGGGACCAGGCTAGGCCCAGACCGCTGGCCCTTTGCGTGGCCCCCAAGAGGGCTCTGGGCTAGGACCCTCTGGCTACTCCATGGCCCCACCCACTGCATCTCCAGGTATCCAGGCCCCTTGACTGGGATGGGATACAGTCCACGGGCTCCTCCACGGTCATGGATGGATGTGCACGGGCATGTCTCATGCGTGTGTGTGCATGTACATGTGCATACATTAACACATGTACATGATGTGTGGGGGAGCAAGTGTGCCAAAGTGTGAGTGTGCAAATACAAAGGTATGCGTGCATATTGTGACTGTGTGTAAGGGTATGAGCAAAGATGAGTGTGCAACGAGTCTGTGAACACACATGTAAGCTGGGAATGCACACGATGGCATAAATGAGTGTGCAGGTGTGGGTAGGTGTGTATGCATTCATGTTTATTTGTGCACAGGTAAGTGGGGGGTTGAAAAGGAGCGTGAGTAGGTGTGGCTCCGAGTGAGGAAGTGTGAGTGTAGACAGGACAGGTGAGGCTGGGTCAGGGGATGAGGGAGCCTCAATGCCTGGCTCAGGAACCTGCTGGGTCTTGCAGTGCCGGAGAGAACTGGGGACATGGCCAGTAGCAATGGCCTGGGCCAGCATGTAAGGATTTCAGACCTCCAGCTGCTTCCTGCTGGACTCAGGACTCCCATCCTTCCTGTTAAGGAAGGGAAGTGATCACCTAGGGCAGGTGGTCTGGGCTGGTTGCAGATGCAAAAAGACTCAGTGCTGATTTGCATCTTTCATTTGCATACATTTCCATAGGGTCTACTGATTGGTTCTTTGCAAGCCTCTGAAGATTCGTTATTTGAAAGCCTCCTAACCCTTGTCTGTTTGCACGGCCTTGCCTGGAAAAAAACATTATGATTGGTCTCTGTTGGACTGAGGGCTGAGGCCAACATGTGGAGAACCAGGCCGTGAGGACTGCTTACTGACCTCAAGCAGGTAACAGCCCCAGGTCTCCCCTGACCCTAGAAGGCGCTCCCTGACCGTTCTGTCAAAGCATGAGCAAGACATAAAACGGGACACAGCAGGTACCCTCTGCCCAGGGTTCTCAAACTTCCAGGTGGGGTCTTAGTGCTAGGTCCCCAGCACTTCCGAGAGAAGGTCTGGTCCCCTGGGCCAGTGTGGCCAGCCCTGGGGCTGCAGGGGAGGGATCCTAAGGGGCTATTAGTCACATGCTGCCCAACCTTGCCAATCCCCAGCAGGCACCACTGAAATGTGACCCAGAGGCCTGACTTCCTCTCTCCACAGCAGGGCCAGACACTAGTTGTGAAGTCTGGCTTCCCAGCTACCCAGAGGGCAAGCAGCAGGAGGCTGGGCAAGTTCTCAGAAAAAAGGAGAGCGCCTAGGTTCCCCGCCGAGGTTTCCCGAGTGAGTGCGTCTATGTGTATGTAGAAGTGTGCATGCATGCACACCCATATATGTGCACACATGTGTGCCTGGTCAAAGGTGCACTTGCTCCTGTGGGTGTATCCAGCACAGGCTCAAGCACAGGGAGGAGATGTGCATCTCAGCATAGAATGACACAAACCCAAGTTTGTGTGCACAGGTGTGCATTTGTGTGTCATGTGCACATGCTCAGTCATGCAGCAAGAAAAATAGTTGTCAGTGTGAAAGGCCTAAATGTCCACTTTCCATTCGCCCGGTCCCTAAATTACCTAGCCTCTCTCTGTAGTGAACAGTACAGCTTAACCACAACCAGGCCTTTAAATTTTGCTTTTCTCAGAAATACATCACACATCTGCACGTGTAGATGTGCACATCTGGGTGGCTATATCTTTGGGGTGTGCACATGTGTGTGAGCACGTGTTACAAATGTGTGTGCATGAACACCCACGTGCATTAACTACACACAAGCTCATGTTGACACCCAGGGGCACCGTGTAACCCTTGGGCGCATGAATGTATCCAAGTGTTCTGTCTGCCTGAGTGCTTATATGTGGGCCTATGTGCGTGGTGAGCCGGCACGTGTACGTGAACACAATGTGGCCTGGGGAGGTCACTTGTGTGGCGTGCTGAGGGTCCTGTGGGCCTGTGTGTGCCCAGGTTGTGCTGCACGGGGTGTGCGTGACCGTGTGCAGAAGGTGTGTGTGCAGTACAGCCATGTTTGCATATCGAGCGTTGGGGATGTTTAGTAATTAAATCCCTTTTCATCCCTCTGCACCTGTCTCCTCCTGAAAGCTGAGAGAACAGACGTCAAGCAGGACAAGGGCTGGATTGAATACAGCCATTCTGAAATATTTATTAGCTTGTGACTCCGCTCAATGGAGGAGGAGGAATGCCAGCTAATCCACCCAGCAGCGCGCACAGCGGGGACATTTTTCAACAGGGACTTCTTATATTTCAGCGACTGCTCTCTCCATTCTGTCCAAAAATGGGTTTTTCTCTTGGGCCCATGCAGGGCTCCCCAGAGTGCTCTGAGCACCCACAGAGCAGAGATCAGACTGGGTATCATTCCTGGATCCCTTGGTTCTGGGCTCACTAGTTCCTGGGCCAGGAAGGTGGCTCCTCCTAAGACAAAGGCTGGAGAATGCATGGTGACTGAGTGGTGCCCTCCCCCCAGCCACTGTGTATTCCGGGCAGCAGGGACGCATCTTTTGGTTCAGTCTCTTTTCTGGTCTTCACAAGAGCCCCTTGAGATGATGCCATGTGGTGGCCCACGCAATGTATTAGGGAACTGGGAACTTCTGAACCTTTGAACAAATGAAGAAACTGAGGCTCGGAGTAATGAAGAAAGCTGCTTAGTCCAAAGTCCTAAGCCCTAAATCCCAAGCTACTTCGTGGTGGAGCTGGATGTGAACCCAGGAATCAGAAGCTCAAGCTCTTCACTGCTGCACTTGAGTGTACCCCAGAGGACCCCAAAAGACACGCCTTATGGAGGGGAATTCTGAGGCCCGTCTAGGACCATGGGAAAAAGTAGGTGGCCATTAGCAATGTCTGCCACCCCAAACCTGCTCATCACGAGGTCTTCCCCTCTTAGAAACACCACTCGGTTCCTCTCAGCGCCGAGGCCAAAACCTTTGGAGCCTTCCTTTATTCCTCTCTCTCTCTCCCACATCCAAGCCCTTGGCAAAGCCCGAAGTTTCTGTTTCCAAAAGGGGCCTAGAGCCGAATCTGTAATCCCAGCACTCTGGGAGACTGAGGCAGAAGGGTTCTAAGTCTGAGCCCAACCTGGGCAATTTAGAGACTTAGCAAGACATTGTCTCAAAATTTAAAATACATTAAAAGGACTGGGGATATAGTTCAGTGCAAAGTCCTGGGTGCAATCCCTAGTACTGCAAAATGAAAAGAAAAAAAAAAAGAAAAGAATAAAATAAAATAAAATAAAATAAAATAAAATAAAGATGTCCAAGGCCAGGTGCAGTACCATACACCTGTAAACCCAGGTAAGGCAGGAGGCTGAGGCAGGAGATTCACAAGTTCAAGGCCAACCTGGGCAACTTAGTGAGACCCACTTTCTGCAGTCCAGGCGAACCTTCTGAAACCCAGTTGAGATCTTGCCATTTCTCAACCACTCCAATCTCCCTGAGTTTGGACGTGAAAGCCTGACTTCACCGTCCGTCCACACTTGCCTGCTCCACTGCGTGGGCTTGGGCCTCCCTGAATGCCCAGGTGTGCCTCTTCCCAGGGCCTTGGAAACCGCTGCTCCCTCTGCTGGGACCCCTGCCCCAGTATCCATGCAGCTGGCTCCCTTGCCTCCCCCAGGTGCTGCTCAAAAGCTGCGCTGTCCGAACTCCCCTGTGGAAGCAGCGTAGCCCTTCTGCTGGGCCCGTCCCGCTTTGCCCCTTTGTCCTGTTTTATTATTATCTAAAGATTATTTTATTTTACCTTTTTTTTCCTGCTATTCTGGGGATGGAACTCAGAGCCTTGCGTGCTAGGCAAGCACCCCACCACTGAGCTATAGCCCAGCCCTTCTCCACAGCTCTTAGTTCATATCCTAGATGTTTGTTAATTTCACTTGTTTCAATATTTGACTTTTTTTGGTGTATATGACCGGGGATTAACTCAGGGCCTTTGCACTGAGCTACATCCCCAGCCCTTTTTTCATTTTAAGACAGGGTCTCAATAAGTCACTAAGTTGTTCAGGCTGTGCTTGAGCTTTCAATCCTCCTGCCTCAGCCTCACAGAGTGCTGGGATCATAGGCATGCACCACCATGCCTAGCTTGACAAATATTTGTTAAATATTTGTACCAGGTACTGTTCTTTGATTACTGGTCTTCAGCAATTATTTTTTTCATCATCAGTTTTTGGCAATTTGACCATGATATGGTCAGATATGGTTTTCTTCAGATGTTTGCTCCTTAGGGTTCAGTTGAGCTTATTGGATCTGTGGGCCTGTCACTTTCATCAAAACTGGGAACCTTTAGCTGATGTTTCTTGAACTATCTTTTGCATCCCTGGAACTCCAATTAGACAAGTGTTAGACTCTTGATGTTAACAAATATGGCAATGAAGTACAGGTAAAATTTGTTTATTTTTTCCCCAATCTCCCCCCCCCAATATTTTATTTTAGATCATTTCTACTGCTGTGATTTTAAGGTCACTGATATTTTCTTCTGCAGCATCTAACCAACTGTTAATCCCATTTGGTATATTTTTCATGTCAAATACCGATAGCTTCTTTTGGTGGTACTTTGGATCAAACCCTGAGGTGTCCTATGCCTGAGCTATATCCCCAGTAGTTGGGATGTAGCTTTTTAAAATTTTATTTTGAGTCTCACTAAGTTGCCCAGGCTGGCCTTGAACTCGGGATCCTCCTGCCTCAGCTTCCCCATTAGTTGGGATCACAGGCATGCATCACCACATTTGGCTATGCTGATTGCATATTTCATCTCTAAAAGTTTTAGTTGAGACTTTTTAATATTTCTATTTCCCTCATTGTGTTCATGCTTTCCTCTACTTTCCTGAATAAAAAGGGCATATCAATAGTAGCTCTTGTCTTTTCATTCTACCACCTGAAACATTTCTGGGGCTGTCTCTACTGATTGGGCTTTCCCCTGGTTATGGATCACATTTTCCTCCTTCTTTATTTGCATGGTATCTTTACTGGATGGTGGACATTTTTAACATAACTGCTTATCTCAAATAAATTTACAAAATATTACAGAGATAGTAGAGACAATTTCAATATACCCTCCATCTGGTTTCCCTCATTTTTAATGTGTCTCATTTCTGTGGTTCATTTGTCAAAACTAAAAAGCTGACATTGACATATTACTGCTAACTAAACTCCAAATTTTATTTGGGACCCACCAGTTTTCCCATTAATGCCCTCTTTCTCTTCAGAGTGTCACATAGCTGTCTTGTCTCCCCCAGTACCTTCTGGCCTGTGACAATGCCCCAGTCTCTTCTTGTCTGTCCTAACCTTAACCATCTGGAGGAGTACGGACCAGCTCTCTTGTCAAGGGTTCCTTAACCATGGTTTGTGTGTTGTTTTCCTCATGATTAGACTGGACTTGTGAGGCTGGAGAGAGAATGCCACCAAGGTGCAATACACTTGTCATCTTGTCACATTAGAGATTATGTGATAGCCACACGATGCTGCTTGGTCAAGGTGAGGTTTGCCAGGTTTCTCCATCAGTGACAGTAAAGTCACGATCTTTCTCTTTCCCGCCTCTATTCTTTGGAAGTAAGTTACTAAGTGTCACCCAGACTTAGAGGACTGGAAACTGAGCTCCACCTCCTGTGGGGGGGAAGGGAAAGATCTACATGGAGCATTGGAAATCATTCTGGAAGAAAGATTGATCCCTTCTCTTTATTCAATTTGTCGTGGATGCACTCACACACATTTACTTTGTACTTGGGATTATAACCCAATACTGCACTCTTCATTTTGTTAACCCAGTTGTTCAGCTTTGACCACTGGGAGCTCATTCAGGCCAGTCCTCGTATCCCTTTGATGTGTTCCATTCTGATTTTTTTTTTTTTTTTTTTTTTTTGTGGGTACCGGGGGGACGACCTCAGGACCTCGCGCACCAACAGGCACCCGTGCCTCTGAGCGATATCACCGGCCCCTTTTTCATATGTGGGTTCCGGGAGTCGAACTCGGGCCTTCGCGCTTGCAAGGCAGGCGCTTAAGCCGCTGAGCCGTCTCACCGGCCCTCCATTCTGATTTTGCAGCTCCTCCTTACTTTCTGATGCTACGAGATGTTCTGCCTCACCTTGTGTTTCCCAGCCATGGGCCTGGAATCTGACATTTCTTCTTTTATCGGAGAATGGTATCAGAATCCAAGATGTGGCTGGAAGAGTTTATTGCTTGTAAGACCTCTCTGTAAACACAGCCCTTGTGTGCACACACAGCCAGAAGAGTGTCTGCATCTATCCATTTGAATCCACATTAAGCTAAAAGGAGTTCACATTTACGCCCCCAACTCTAATTCACAGAGTTCACTATCTACTTCCTTCCTTGATTATCTCTATCCTTCTCCAACCATGAGGAATCCAGCTCTCACCATCTACCACTCATTTACATATTTGTTCAATCGACATTTTAAATTTTACATTGTTAGGTGCTGGATTTTGTTGCATTCTTTTTTTTTTTTTTTTTTTTTTTTGTTTGTGGGTACCGGGGGGTCGACCTCAGGACCTCGTGCGCCAACAGGCACCCGTGCCGCTGAGCGATATCACCGGCCCCTTTTTCGTATGTGGGATCCGGGAGTCGAACTCGGGCCCTCGCGCTTGCAAGGCAGATGCTTACACCGCTGAGCCATCTCACCGGCCCCTGTATTCTTTTAAATATTGCTGACTTTACTTTGGGAGACAGCTCACTTATTTGGAATTGGTTTGCTATTGTCAACCTCGCTTTTAAATTTTGTTAACATTAGCCCAGAGCAGCCTTGGTCTAGGATGAATTGCGCTCCACTACAAAGTCAGTGCCCTTCTGAGGTCTTGGCCTGATGCCCCGTGCAGTGCCAAGTCTTTCCACTCAAGCTTCTATGAGAGGGAACCCCTCCTCTGATCTCTATATATCTTCTCTATGCACCTCCCTCCCCTTCAATACTTTAGTCTACAAATTTTGGTTGCTCTGCCTCCCTGAACTCCAAGTTTTGTCTCCTCAATTCAGTGAGACTAACAAACTTAATTTTGGCCTTCTTTCTTCCTTCCCTGTGCTCTAGCCTGGTAACACTCTTCACAGGCTGTAAGCTGGGACAATCACAGGGCTCATCTCCTTGATTCTCCTTCTCTTAGGGATCCAGTTTCTGAAAACCATCAATTCATAGATTTTTATCCAGTTTTCTGGTATTTGAAAGGGGAGAGAGTAAATCCAGCCCTGTTATTCTGTCATATCTAGAAGCAGAAGACCAAGTACTCTGCTAGATGGCAAACACACAGTGGTAAATAAATAGACACTAGGCACCTGCCCAGTGAAGCTTGTATTCTAATGCAGAGGTGAGCCACTTTCTGGCTCAGGGCTCCACAGACACCTATAAAAAGCCAGATAGTAAATGTTTAGGCTTTGTGGATGAAGAGGCAAGTTGAGTTATAACCACAACACTGTGATTTGTAGCGTGCTGAGAAGCAGGCAGCACAAAACAGCAAGGGCACCACATACAGTTTCAGCCACCAATAGTACAAAAGCAGCCATAGACAGCAGGTAAATGAATGAGCATGGCTGTGTTCCAATAAAACTTTATTTACAGATATCAAAATTTGAATTTCATATCATTTTCATGTGTCACAAAACATTATTCTCTTTTTGATATTTTTAACCATTTAAAAATGTAAAACTCAGGCCGGTGAGATGGCTCAGCGGCGTAAGCGCCTGCCTTGCAAGCGTGAGGGCCCGAGTTCGACTCCCGGATCCCACATACGAAAAAGGGGCCGGTGATATCGCTCAGCGGCACGGGCGCCTGTTGGTGCACGAGGTCCTGAGGTCGACCCCCCCGGTACCCACAAAAAAAAAAAAAAAAAATGTAAAACTCATTCTTAGCTCACTTGCCATAGGCAAACAGGCAGTGGGTCAGAGGTGATGGGCTGCAGTTTGCCAATCTCTGTCCCATCTAGTGGAAGAGACAGAAAATAATCAGTTACATAAATTGAGTATATGGCATTTTCGGTCCTAATAAGTACCAAGAAGAGAAATTTTAAAAGCATGAAAGAGAGATGCTTAGAGCCTGGACAGAGTGTCCTGTGAGCATCTCGCTGGGAAGGTGACTTTTGTGTCTAAATCATTAAAAGGTCCAAGAAGGGCTACATGGTGTTTACAGTGAGCGGGAGGCTTGTTTGCTGTGGGTCTGGAGTCCGCCGCCCTCACCAGACTGAGCTCCTTGAGAAATGGAGCAGCAGTGTCTGTGTCCTCAGTCCTGAAACCCTGCCGGGCAAACTGGGTGATCAGTAAGAAATATACAGAGTACATGGTAGTTGACTGACCACAAGAGTCCCTAGGCAGGTGACGTGGACACCTGGATCCCGATCCCAGATCGGCCAGCTTCCTACTCTGGTGCCTGAGGAAGCCCCTCATCCTCTCTGAGCCTCTGTTTCCTCCCTGGTGAAATCAGAGTCCCGCAGTGGTTGCGGCTTTGATGGAGATGGCACACAGGATGTGCCTGGTCGACCTCGTTCTGGGTGACAGGCCGCCATTTGCCCTGGGGTGGCCCCTGGGCTGCCTCTGTGAAGCCACAGCCTGAGCCACTCTCCCCACCTGTGGCCTCCTTCCCAAAAGGGAAGGATCTTCTCAGCTGGGCCCTGAGTGCAGCCTTCTGCCACTCAGCACAGAGCAGTGGACAGTGGAAGGAGCACTGCTCGAGGAGTCCAGAGCCCCAAGTTCAGTCCTGGCTGTGTGACTGCCTCTTTTGGAGCCCCGGGCAGGCCACATCACCTGCCTGGACAGTGATCCTGAAAGGAGAACATCAAGGTGAGTCCTCCAATGGCCTATGCTGAGTCCCTAGGCCACCATATGAGGGAGGCAAAGGGACATCAGAGTCACCAAGCCTCTGTCTGAGCCAGCTCATTCATCTGCTAGCACCCAGCCACTGGAAAGGGCTGGGAGCCAAGATCCCGGGTTCGAGTCTTACTGTTGCCACTTTTCACTTCCCAACAAGTGACCCCAGATGGTCAGTTTGTTTCAAAACTGGGGGTTAAACTCAGGGCCTGCACACTGAGCTACACCCCCAGCCCTCTTTATTTTTTAGTTTGAGACAGGCTCTCACTAAGATGCTCATGCAGAACTCACACCTCTGATCCTCCTGTCTCAGCCTCCTGAAGTGCTGGGATTACAGGTGTGTGCCACCATGCCCAGACTCCCAGATTATTGGAATCAGAGGCTGCTGCCACCTGCAAACAGAGCCTTTGCTCTGGTCCAGTCCTTCAGCTAATGTCCCTTCTGCCACCTCCCCTGGTTCCACCCTCCACGGCAGCCCTGGTCCCTGTCGCTCACCTGGTCTTACTGCCCTCAGAGGGCTTGTCACTCCCTGGGTTCCCTTCTTCGCTGTCTCCTGTCTATAACCTCCCCAGGCGCTGTAACCTGCACGAAGACACTGCAGGTTTGGGTCCCCTTTGTCCCGTGCCTCCAGCCCCTGGAACAGTTAGGCAGGTTAGAGTGACCAGAGAGTAGCATTAAGTGGACAAAACAGAAGCACACTGAGCAATCGCTCGGTCTGGGGCTCCCTCGGTGGGGCTGGGGAGTGCGCTGGAGTGGAGCTCCCACTCTGAGCTGTTTCCCTGAGCCGCGGTTTCCACATCAGGACATTGGAGGGTGTCCCCACCCTTGTACTGGGCTCTGCCGGGGGGCTCAGACCGCTGTAGTGGGCCAAGACTGGAAAGTGGCAGGGACAATCTATCAGACTGACAGAGCTTGCTGGCTCTGCAGGATCGAGTGCTTGGCACAGAGCCTGGCACACAGCAGAGCTGCAGGCCTGGTGCTATTATTATTGCCCCATGGGCCTTTGGGGTTATTCCAGGGGCTCGGACATGACAACGGATGAAGATGCTTCATTCTTTGTGAGTCTACAGCACAGTGCAAAAAAGTGGGGACCTTATTTCATTATTATCATCAATAATAGTAATACCATGAATGTACGTTCTTATGAACCTCTTTCTAAAGGGTAGAAGGTGATTTCCCACCTATCCTCCTAACTAGAGTTACCCAGAGATGGAAAAGAAGGGAAGATTCCAATCTGATCACGCAACACTGGCGAGGTACCACCATCGTCGGAGGGCATCCCAGCCTCCTGCAGGACCCAGAGCGCCTTCCCTCACCTGTGCCTCGCCTGCTGGCAAAAGCCAGCCCAAGACCCACAGAGCTTGGCTGACTCATCAAGATAGGCCCAGGGGAGCCACCAGCCCCTGGGGAAGGGACAAGTCAGGGGCTGACCAGGCTGTTAAAGTCACAGGGCCTCGGCACTAGCCAGCCCTTGGGACAGACAATCGGAGCATTAAAAGGCTCTTGGTCCACAGGAGCCACAGAGCTCTTACATTTCTGGCCCCAGATCCTCCCTCTGCCAGCCCCCAACTAGCAGCTGAGCCAGGACCACCCACATTCTGCCCTCTCCTTTGGGGTTCAGCCTATGCCCATACAACAGTTGAATGTGAGCCCCAGGGACAGCAGAGGGCCCTGCATCAGCTAGGAATCCCAACAAATCAATAAACCTGCCATTTCCTGAGCACCCCCAGAGGGACTCCGTGTCAGCCTTCGTGCCAGGCACCTGGAGCTGGGAGGAAACGTGGGTCCTGACCTCAGCGGGCTCTCCATCAGGCGCCTTGCTAGGAGAGGCAGATGAGAGGCTATCTGCAAGGTCATATGGCCACCAGGGACACCAGGGCACCTGGAAGAGGGTGGTGACCAACTGAGGCTCAGGGATGCTCTGGGGGAGGTGACCACTGAGCTGGCCAGAGGACAAGCAGAGTTACGAAGTAAGAAGAGGAAGTGGAGCAATCTCCTCATCTGTAAAATGAATAATGACCCCATCTCCAAAGGTTACGGTGAGTTTTAAGAGGAGGAAAGGGGAGAGTTCTTTTTAACCTGTGAATCACAGGGCTCGTTTCAAGAATTCTTACTTGGGTTCTTATTCCAAGGGAGTAGAGTCCCCAGTCCCCAGGTTCCTCATTCAGACCCCAGGTACGCGCCCCCCAAGACTCACACTGCCATGATCACGTCCACTCAGGGTCTAAGCCTGTATGAGTCTTTTGGCCACAGGGCCACCAGCACCTATGGCAGCTACCAGGCAGAGGAAGGACAACTCCCGCAAGTCCCCTGTGGCCAGACTTGGATGTGAGCCTCTAGCCCTACCTGGTCCCAACTTTGTCCAGCACTCAGTCCTCCTGGCCCAGGGCCTTTTTGTTTCTTCCCCTGTTTCCATCCTTACCTGCATCCTCACACTGGACATTTAGAACCTACTGTAACCTTGATGGTGCCCTAGGAGCATGATTAGGATCTCCCACCTTCCTGCCTTGAGCCACACTGGGGAAAATAGTCCTCTTGGTTTGATTCTGATAGCCATCATCAGGACCACTGCTAGTCACCATAAGAATCATGAGCCCCCCACTACCAGCAGCACTGCCACCAGTCTCCTCCATGGGTACAGTGACCACCATGATCACCACCACGGGGATCATGATCATCACAGTTGCCATCACCACCATACCATCACCACCACCCTCCCCATGATCACCACCACCATCACCATGGTCATCATAACCTTCACTGTTGGCCTAACCATCATCACCACCACCACAATCACCGCCATGACCATCACCACCACCATAATCACCACCATGACCACTACCACCATGATCACCACCATTACCACCACCACCATAATCACCACCATTGCTGTTCTCTTCAGCATCCATGTCACCATCTGCCACTGCCATGTTTGAGTCCATCATCACCCCCTCCCATTCCTCCTCATCTTTCTCAGCCATCACCACCATCATCATTGGCCTTCAACACCACCATCCTATATTACTACCACCGAATGACCTTTTGAAGTCTCTTCTCCCCTGTAGAACAGTTGTCACAGGCCTGTTCAGCGCTCTCTGCTTTCTTTGACCTGTGCTCCCCTGGGGAGGGGCGTGTGGATGTGCACCGTGAAGTCCTTGCTGCTCTGCTGCGCAGGCTGAGGCCCTGAGCTGAGCCAGACCAAACCATTGCATGTCCCCACAGGCCGAGTTTGCCTCTGTGTCCCTGCAGGGTCAGTTCCTTTGCCTGGGATATGTCCCCCTCATCACCTCCATGAGGAAACTCACTTCAAGAGCCAGCCCTTTGGGGAAACGCTTCACCCTCATCTGGGCTGAGAGGCTTTCTCCGCTCCTGGGATCTGCCCTGTCCACTTGAACTTGGCACCCTGGTGTTTGGGTGTCTTACAACCTGTCTGTCAGTCTGCTGGATGCAGGGCTCCTTGAGGGCAGGGCTGAGGCTTTCTAGCTTTTTGTCCTTGGCCCAGGACCTGGCACTGAGGAGCTCAAGAAGTACTTGCTAAATAAATGCACCCATTTTAAATAAATGTGCATGAAACGTTGCAAATCATGAATCTGAAAGCTTTGGGCAACGAGGAAGAGGGGAAATGCTCTGTATTCGTGGGGGTGGGACCAAGGAGAGAGAATAGGAAGCAGATGGGGCAGGGGGCTCAAAGACTTCCCTTGGGAGGGGAGCCCCATTCAGGTTCACCCCACAAGCCAAGGAGCGGGATCTCAGACCACAGCCTCTGGGGTTGGGGTGTTTGGGGGAAATGGGGTCAGTGGTCAGCTGCTCATCATTCTGGCCTCTCCTCTGATCTAGGAAGGTGGAGGAAAAGGCAGGCCAGCCCCCCTTGCAGCCTCAGGCAAAGTGGCTTCCACTCGACCCCTTTAAGGCAGCCCGAGTGGCTTCCCGTTGCTTGTTGAAACTGTTCAGTTTTCGGACAGGACAGGGGAGGGGGGCAGGGGGAGGTCACACCTGTTGTGGAACTTGAGAGAAGGCTTATTTATAAATGTTCAGGGCTCGGGATTCTTGCAGAGCTGATGTCCGGAGGGGAAGGTCACCAAAATGCTTGTTTATAAAAGCAACAGCAACTGGGAACACCATAAACGGGCTAAACGATGAAATTAACAAGCAATCTGAGGTGGGGCATGGCGGGGCAGGGCTGGGCCTCTGCTGGCCCTGGCGCCTCCACTGGGCAGAGCCCCAGGCCTGCCTCCAGGCCACGTCCCTCCCTGCCCTCGCTGCCCTGCCTGCCCCCCAGCCCCAGCCCCAGGCCCATGTCACCTCCACCCCTCACCCAACCTCACCCTATCTGCAACCAGGGACACATGGTTCATGTGCTAGCTCACTCTGGGCATAACCATAGTTATGCCAACCCGGCAGAGGCTGTTTCTTCATCACCTCCAAGCTGGGCATTTCTGTGCCCCCTAACACCCCCATGTGCACTAGCTTGGGAGTGGGGTGGTTAGGTTTGGTTTGTTTTGGTTTGGTTTGGCTTGGTTTTGATTTGTGCTCCTGGATGCCCGTCTCCAGCCTCCAGCCTGCCCAGGGGTGGGCCTGGCGACCCCTTGGAGGTGGCAGAGGCAGGCCTTCTCTGTGTGCTCACCCCCTCCTGGGACTCTCTGTCCAATTCCCAGTTTCAGGAAAGCTGTGTTCTTCTTGGGTGACTGATGGCTGAACAGGTGGCTTTGGGGTAGAGAGTGTCAAGTGAACAGCAGCAAGAAGTGGCCCTTTTACGGCTCACTTTCGCTGCCCGCCCTGCCTGGCCGCTGCTGACAGCTCCTGGGCTGCCCCCTGGTGAGGGCGTGTGACAGGCTGCCCACCCCTAGACCCCTCTTGGCCCCAGAAGCCCAGCACCAGAGCAGGCTGCACACCTCCAAGGGGACATGGGGACAGCAGAGGGGAAACGGAGCGATATCGTCCTCCACACATAGGCATGCGTGCACAACTGCACACGTCACAGGCACACGGGGACAGTCACATGAGGACTGCACTCGGGCTTCTGGATGCAAAAGGAGCCCATCTTCCTTCTAATTCAGCAAGTGTCGGCCAAACTCCCCTGGGTCTGACCCGAGGCACAGATGCATGGGGCCCCACGCTCGCTACCCCTCCTGTCTCTCTGGCGCATGGCACGTCGGCCGATGGCTGTGTCTCCATCTCTGAGAGGCTGCTTTTCATCTCTCTCTCTCTCTCTCCCTTCTCGTCACCCCTGCTCTCTTCTGCTCCCTTGGGCTCTGCCTCTGTCGCAGATCACCCACCCCGGCACGTGGCCTCCCTGCACCGGCCGTCTGTCCTCCAGCATCAGTGTCGTCGTCAGATCTATTTTCTCCCTCGGCCTCACCACTCCCGAGTTTCTGAGAGGAGCTGGCTTCACCCCGGCCCCCTAGCTGTGGGCCCTGTGAGTGGCACTGGCTGCTCTCTGGGGTCACTAGTGCCCTGCACCCCCTCCCCTGCCTCGGGACACAGACTGGCCTGGGTTGGAGGTTTGAGTGACCTGGCATGGAAGGAACCACAGCAGTGGGACCAGGGCTGTGGAGGGGTCACTGCTGATGGTTGTTCCCCATCATCTTTGGCGGCTGTAATTCACTGCCCCAGATGCCGTGGCACCCTCAAAATCTGCTTAAAATACTGAGCTCTGGTTCTGCATTCAAGGGAGGGGACAGGGACATCAGGGTCCCAGTTAGACCCAAGGAGGGACAGCTGGGCTGCTCTGGGGTAGGGGGCAGAGGCCACTGGGAGGGGAGGAGCTCCAGGCACCTGGAAGGCAAGTTGGGGGCACCCAGACTAGAAAGCACCTCCACTCTACCACCATGCCCAGAGGGATCCCACTCCCTGTCGGCCCCTCTCACCAGCCCCCCAAACCACAGCAAGACAGGGAAGGTCCCTTCCAGTGGCCAAATTGGGACAGGACCCTGGGCAGGGCAGGGCAGGCAGGGTGAGTGACAGGAGTGCTGCTCCTGAGGTCCAAGGCAGACATAAGGCAGGTCCAGGGGACAGTTTCCATGTGAACCTCCAGTGCTGAGGCCCCTACCTTTCTACACCTGTGTGCCCACACCATCCAAGTACCCCAAAAACCCACAGCCCAGAGCAAGGAGCAACAATAAACAAGAAAATAAACATTTCTTTTCCAGCTGTAGTTAGTGACTTAGGCCATAGGGGTAGACAGGGGCCTCCTCGGAAGAAGATGGCAGGGACATTTGTCTGAGAAAGGGACACTTGTGCCTTCAAGACCCTCTCCATCCTATGAGCACCTCGCCTCCCAGTAGGAAGCCGGGAGTCCCCATCTCAGATGGTGAGCAGACCCACCACAAATGCGTAGTTACAAAAACTGCAGTTATCACATAACCTGTCCAAGACGCACCTGTCCCCAGCACCCCAAAACTCACCTCTGTGTGTGACTCCTTAATGACTAGAATAACCTAGAGGCCGGTATTACTAAAATAAGACTTTTATTTATTTATTTATTTATTTATTTATTTATTTATTTAGGGTTTTTTTGAGACAGGGTCTCAAAAAAAAAAAAAGTTCGAGGCTGGCCTTGAACTTGCTGCAACCCTCCTGCATCAGCCTTCCAAGTGCTGGCATTACAGGTGTGTGCTACCACACCCAACAGTAAAATAAGATTTTTAAAGATGAGAAAGCTGAGGTTCAGAGAGGGTAAGTGGCTTGTTTAATGTCATTCTGTTTTTTGAGGCAGGACCAGGATGTATGCGTCATTCCCCATTCCCGTATCCAAGTTCCTAGATTCTCCTTCTATTTGGGGGTCCTTCTCTGGCCCCAGAAAAGAGAGGAGCAGCCTGTGCCCTGGGCATAGGGGACAAGGTGCTGGAAGGAAAGGTTTTCCTGCCTTTTTAGGGCATCTATCCCCAGGCCTTCTCGTCTTCCCTTCTGCCTTGGACCACAGGTTACATGGTCCCGAAATGCTCCAGCTGGCTGTGACTCTGGGACCGACCCAGCCTGGCTCCCCGCCCTGCAGGCCCTGGCCTAGCCCTCAGCTGCCATTGTCTCCTCCAGACGGGATCAGCACTTGTGCGATGCAATTACCCTTCAGCTCTCCTGCCCGGGGCTGTCGTGGAGGTCCCTGTCCCCAGTGATTTGGGGGAAGGGGGTTATTACAATGCACAAAACCTTAAATTAAGAATGAATAAGAGAAGCGTCGCATGCCACTTCTGAAAGGCTGCCAGCCCAGGCTAGGGTGGGTGGCGGGTGAATTATCCTGTGTCATCGACAGAGGAACTGATGGATGAGCGGTTGGGGCAAAGATGGAAGTGTTAGCTGGTACCTGTCCTGGCACAGGCCTGGCGTGTGCCCAGGGTTTTGGATAGTGAGACCCTAAGAGCCCCCTTATGGCCGTAGGTCTGCAAAAGGAGCAAGTGGGACTTGATGTAGACTTGGGTGGGGACATGGATGGGGACAGGGACCTCCCTGAGAGCAGAAGAGGAGTTAGGAGGGAAAGAGTGAGAAGGGCAGCGGCCCTGGCAGAAGGAGCAGGTTGTGTCACTGTCCTGGGTTAGAGGATCACAGCCAGTGGCAGGTAAAGGGCAGGAAATGGAGCTAAGATGAGCGAGGGAGGGGCAGCCTTGGGGAAGATGGCAGAGGCCTCTCTCCCATGAACCTCCTTGGCTGGCCAGCAAGCAGATCTGGCGTTTGGTCCTAGGAGTGCTGGAGGAGGAGTGTGCAACACGCTTGTCCTCCTGTTTTTGTTTTTTGTTTTCTTTCGCATTGCTGGGCACGGAACCAGGGCACTGTGCATTCAAGGCAAGCACTCACCACTCAGCCCACCCCTGCCTTGCTCTTGTGTGCTGCAAGTTCTCACTCGCTGGCTGCAGCAGCATGCCGGCTGGAGTGGCAGGGAGCGTTGTGGGTGCCCCTGAAGAGATAGCGGGCAATGGGGACAAGTGAACAGATGGAGAGAGGTGATTTTGGGGGTTCAATCAGCCACGGTGATGGTGGGGATGGAAGAAGGGGTAGAGCAGAGATTTGGGACATGCGCAGCCAGGGGGTTGCTGGAGCCACTTGCCTAGATAGGGAAATGGGGGGCAGATTGCGGGGTGGAGTGAATGGCTCAAGCTGGACATAAATGCCCTACTTCCTGAGCCTCGGTTTCCTGTATTGTGTCCGGGACAGAGCTGTGGGAGCCAGGGCTGCTGCTCCCCAGCTGTGTCATGGGCCTGTCCTTTGACTGCCACAAGCCTCCCCTCCCTCGAGACCAGAGTCTGCATCTGAGGCCCGGAGGAGAACAAATAAGTAAGCACTTCCGCTGCGTGTGAAGCGTTAAACACACGAGTGCACCGTGCACACCTCCCTGCTCTCTCTGAGACCCTGAACGAGCCTCTCAGCCTCTCTGGGCCTCAGTTTCCCAGCCTGGGTCTGGAATCACAGGCTGGCCCAAGAGGGGTCTCCTGTCCCTGATGCCCTCAGAAAGGGGCAGAGCCCAGGAGTCAGGCCCATGGCCATGCTTAGGACAGGGGCATCCCGATCCAGGCTTGGGGGTCGTGGGAAGGTCAGGTCTGGCCTGTCACTCTTGCTGAGCAAGAAGGTGCCACCCTCCCATCACCAACAGAGCCTGGGGCTAAATGGGGGAGGTCTGAGGCCTTTCTCCTTCCAAATGCCACCCCTGTCCCGAATCTTCCTCCAGGCCCTGTACTTCCTACAGCCCTGGTGAATGGCCGGTGGGTCAGGCCTGGGTCCCAGGCCCCGGGGTCCCTTTCAGCCCTGGCTTCCTCCCTCCTCGCACACATCTCTCAGGCCTGCACCTCAGCCAGGGCTGCAAGTAGCAGCAGCTTCAAGGTCAGCAGAGATGAGATCACAGGCAGGAGAAAGATGGGATGGAGACACCCACCGACCCTCAGGGCAAGGTGCAGAGGGAGGCCCTCCAAAGCCCCAGGACCCTGGGCTGCAGGAGACGGGGGAAGGAGGGAGAGAGCAGGCCCCTTCCCCAGGCCGGGAGCCCTGGGCCACCGCTCGTATATCTGTCCCTGGATAATGTATATCCAGCTTATGGAAAATATTCATAATGCTCCTTACACCAAACTGGCCCCCTTCCATAGTGCGTGATCTAAAATTAAATCCATTTCAAATATACAGTAGATCGAGTCAAGCTAATATAAATGAAACATGATTAATAGGCAGAATGCTGTCTTCCTCAGCAGGCAGGAGGGCGCAGGGCTGGGGCCACCTCACCTCTCCTTCCCTGCAGCCCCCAGACCCCCTAAGGCCTCCAAGCCCTATCTTCGTCCCAAACTCCCCTCCCTCTGTGCCTGAAGTATGAGCAGGCCTGGCATTTGTCTTAGCCATGAAGAGCAAGTGGCAGCCACCCGAGTGGGGCAGTTAAGCGGGCGAACTCTGCGCTCTGGGAGGTGCCCCACTCGCCTCTCTAGGACTCAGCTTGCTCGTTTATACTATGGGTGCTAACCGCCTCCTTCAGGGTGCTGTGTGTGTTGGGAATCAGGAGTGCAGGCAACGCACCTAGTAAGGACGGCGGCAGTGCTGTGTTCTCTCCTGGAGGTCGCCTCCCTTGCCCCCTCTCTGGCCCCCAGTGGGAGTGGGGCTCTGTACCCCCACTGGCCACGATCAGCGACAGAACAAGGGCCAGCCAGAATTCCTGCCATTGCAGGGATATGCTTGGTGGGTTATTTTTAGTGCCTTGGCAAGTGACTCTGTTACTGACCAAATGTTCCTACATTGGGGACAGACTTTGCTAAGAGGGCACTTGTGGGCTGAATGCGAAGTGGGAGGGGTGTCTGCGGCTGCCTCCAGGGGCTCCATGTGCGTCCTTTCTGCACACACATCCGAACCCAGGCCAGTGGCCACTGATGGAGAGGGAAGGAAAGGCCCGGGCAGGCCTGGGAAACATGCACTTGGCCTCTCCCACCTTTCCGGCTGGGCACTGGATTGTCTTGTCTGTGGAAAGCTCCTGGGAGTGGAACAAGCAACAGTGTCATCCTTAGATAGCTTGCCATGTTGCCCCCTTCAGGAAAGACCCAGGCTTCCGCTGGCCGAGCATGTGCGTGCGTGCATGCACGAGTGCGCGTGCACGCACGCCCATCTATGCGTTACCCTTGCAGCAACGTCTTGCTCCAGGGATGGGTGCCCCTTAGCCCTGCCTGTGTCCCTCTGGCTCAGGTTTCTGGCTCTTTCGGCTACCCCCTATAATGTTCACTCAGCATCCGAAACCCTTGACCTTCCCCAACCTGGGAACCCCACCTTTTGTCAAGTCCATGCCAGTCACGAGGTGTCATCCATCCATCCATCCATTCACTCACCCCTTTGCTGTTTCTCTCTTTTTCTCCCCCAGGGTTGGAAGAGGGAGAGCCTCCTAGGGCAGGAGGGAGCGAGTTCTGGTGGCTTTTTCCTTGTCATTGGCCATTTGCCGCTTGCTTCGCCAGGCGTGTTTGGAGTATGTTTGCATAAAGTGGATGCAGGCTGCAATTCCGTGATGAATTCTATGAATACTAATCTGCTACTACCCTTGACCTTGGGGTCACCGAAAGATCAAAACCAAACCATTTAATATTTTCCTTTTGCAGATCAATAGAAGCATAAATTCCCCCTCAATGACAAGTATAATTTCAAACAGATCTATAGAAAGCGCACATGCATTTCAGCCGGGGACACTCAACTGCTTGCCTCGCCTTTTGGGGAACAGACGACGAGTTTCTTGCCTTTTCTCCCATTGAATTTCGTTTTGCCTTTTTTTTTATGGCTCTGAAATGCTATTTTCAGCAGCTGCTGTCATATAAATATCTCTTGTTTTTCTTCTCCTCTTTCCCTCCTGGTGAAAAGGGCAGGGGACCTATTGAAAATTCCGCTTTATCTCTTTCAGTCGGGTTCAAGTACAGGTCGAATAATCGATCCCTCCTCCTTTTCTTTTTTAAGTTTCCTGTCGTTCTTTTGGCCAGATCAGCAGCGGAGAGAAATCAGGAGGACAGCTGGCTTTCTCTAGATCTCCGAGCGCCTCTATCGCTGTTTGTGTGCGTGTTTGCGCGTGCTGGCGTGTGATCTGCAATTATGTGTGTGTGTACCTTTGTGCACCTGGCAGTCAACGCTCCTTCCCTTCAAACTCTTGCCCAGCACTTGAGGAAGGAAATAAAAAATCGCCAAATAGAAAAAGAGTCAAGGGGCTGAAGGTGGGCACTGTGACCTCACGCAGGGCTCCAGGCAGAGCTCAGTAGGGTTGGGGACGGCTCCTTCCCGGGAACCACAGTGCCGATCTGCTCCACATCACCTTCCAGTGCTGCAAGTCTTTTTGAATACAACTCCAAAAGACGAAAAAAGATGCAAAAAGGGGATAGGGGGAAAAAATCCAACAACAGGAGGCAGAGGGGGAAAAAAAGCAAAAGAAAGAGAAAGAGAATTAAACCATTAATCTGCCTGGATTTTCCACTTCACAGAGTAATCAGTTTGGAAGTGGCTGAAACAAAGTGGGATGTACGAGTGTCGCCACTTCCTCACTCCAGTCCACATTTCTTACAGAAAAACCAGGAGCCTGAAAGTAGCCTCCCTGGCCCACACAAAGGCCCCCCAATGTCAGCTCCAGGAAGGACAAGGACCCTGACCCTCAGCCTTGGCTGGCCACTGCCTCAACACCCATGTGGCATCCGCTCTGAGCGGGAGGTGCAAAGCCAGGATGATTTAATTTATAGAAAGGACAAGGATGTCGTGTAGCAGATTTAATCATCGGAGAGTTTAAAAAAAAATAAGGACCAGGCTAATGTCGTAATTTACATTTCAGGATAATAAAGAGAGAAAGACAGAAAAGGAAGGGGCCTGTAGCCTGCGAGAGGGGGTGAGAAGGGGAGGCCAGCTGGGGGGCCATAGGAGCCCAATAGATTTGCCTGAAACACCAATAAATTTAAAAACAAACCCAGAAAGCTAAAGACAGCCCCTAGAAAGTGCTGGGAAAATGCACCATCGATTTTAGACTTGATCTGCATTTTGTATTTTAATAATGCTCTCCCTGTCTTTCCTTCTTTCTCTCTCTCTCTCCCTTTCTCCCTCTCTCCCTCTCTCCCTCTCTCTTGCAAAATATAAAAGCTGATCTGATAAATATTAATTTGAACCATCATAATGTATTTGAAAATTCCAGCTAAAATGTCACCACATGGAACATTAATGTAATATTTCAAGGCCCTGAGAGCAATACTCATATTGATTGCATTTATTTCACTCTAGGGAGGAGAGATAATTCTTCAATGTGGGACACATCTGGGAGCCAAGGAGGCAGAGGCTGAGGGAAGAAATGCGAAATTATATATGGTCATAAAAAATACAAAACAGAAAATCCTCCCCAAAACTCTCTCCTCACTGGTGGCATCCCACACCCAAACATGCCACTTCCCCAGCAGAGCAGGAAGGGTGGCCCCCGTGTGTCCGTGGGTAGAGGTAGCAGGGTGGTGGGACTCAGCTACAGCCCTGCCCGGGGGCTGTCGCCCTCCTTGAGGGACAGTGCTCAGGCCCAGCTGGGCTGGACAGACAGACAGACTGACACCTGGCTGCTGCGTGAAAGTTTGTGAATAGCCAAGAGCTATGGAGTCCAGGGAGGGGGGGAGAAAGAGGAAGAGAGAGGGAGGAAGGGGGTGGAGAGGAGACAGTGCAGAGGGAGAAAAGGAAGAAAAGAGGAAAAGAAAAGACATCGAGACTAAGTCAGGAGGAAAGGAGAACAGCCAGCAGGAGCGAGAAGGGAGGGACAGGGGAGAGGAAGGAGAGGGCCAGAAAGAGGGGACAGAGGAATCAGGGAGAAGAGGAGGAAGAGAGCCCCAGGAGGGGGAGGGCAGGCAGGGCGGGGTGGGGCGAGGGCCGTCTGCAGTCCCAGCTCCTCTCCCTGTCGTTAAGGATATTGATGTGCTCAGGCGTCAACGAGTCTTTGTACAAGTCAAAGAAACCCGATGCTAGGGGTGACCCTGAGCCCACGCCTCCTGTGCCCCCCACCTGCCCAGGAGCGCAGTGCTGGGAGGTGGGCCGCGGAGGTTGTCCAGGGTGAGCCGTTCAGCCTCCACCGTGCAAGTCCCCAGCCCAGCGCCCGCGTAAGAGTGGGGGGCCGGTGTGTGTGTGTGTGACAGAACCGATCATTTCCGTGCCCTGCGTCCACGGCTCCTGCTCCGGCCCAGTACTGCACCCAGAGGGTGGCCGGGTGGGGACCCCATCCAGAGGCCTCGGCCCACATCGGGGCCTCCTCGAGACGCTCCTCCTTGCTTCTTGGGGTGTGCGCAGGGTGGGGGCAGCTGACCTTTACAGCACCCCCAGGAGGCCAGAGGGTGAGACCCGAGGACTGGTCAAGGTCAGTCTCATCCGCATCATGCGTGCGGCTACAAATGTCACCTTCTCACAGCACCGTCCCCGACCATTATTTCACGCACAGCACTCTTACCGGGACTGTCTTAATTAGCCGTGTAGATGCTTTTTAAAATCTGGCTTTCTCTCTACTTGGAGATTAAGTTTTGAAAAGACAGGGACCATGCAGATCTGGTTCCCCACCATGTCTCCTACACCTTGCTCCTCTGGTCAATGTTCCCTACGTGTTGGTTGATGGACAGATGGATGGAAGGACTGACGGATGGACGGACGGAGGGATGGGCAGATGGACGCACAGACGCACGGACTGATTGATGCTCAAGCCTCTGCCCTCGCACTGAACCAGCTCCCTCGACCCGCGTGAGCCCCCCCCCCGGGGCGCTGTGACCCCGCATCGCCCCCACCGGGACGGCTCCCCGCCCCCGCCGCCGCCCGAGGCTGCGTCCCCGCCCGCTCCCCGGAGCCGTCACTCGCGGAGCTGCCACAATATTGTGAAGGCTCCGCGCTCCCGCTCCGCGGCGCAGCCCGCAGCCGCGCGGGGGCCGCAAGGGAGGCGGCGGGCGCGGCGATGAATAATGCATGACCAAGGCGCCCCCTACCGGCGGCCGCGGGACCCAGCCGCACCCGGACGGCGGGTGCCTCGGCTGTCGCGAGGGGGCCGGCCAGACCCCGCAGCCGCCCTCGTCGTCCTTCTGCCCCTCCTCTTCCTCGCCGGCTCGCCGGGCCCGGGGTCGGGATGGATGCAGCCCCCTCTGCACTCAGGCTGGGCTGGGCCGGGCGGGAACCACGCAGCTCCGGGAGGACGGTACTCGCTTCTGCACAGGAGTGCAAGCAATTTCAGTAGCGCTTTCAAGTTTCGACTGAACATTTATAACATCGAGATAGTTTTATTGAAGTTAAAATGCAATGCAATACAGGAAAGCCCACTATCTACGCACAAGGGTTTCTGCCATTGAGAAGAGGGGTGCTGGAGGGGTCTTTCCAGGGCTCCTTTGGACCTGATCGGCCACCTCCACCTGAAGGTGCCAGGTGGCAGAGGACCCGGTGGGGGGGGGGTCAGGAGTAGGCCCCCACCAGATCTGGAGGGTCCCCCCCCAACATGCCTGGGATCCCTAGGGTCTGTGGCTGTGTCCACCTGGTCTCCAGGCCAGCCACTGCCTCCTTACCAGGAGGGGACAGAGGTCTTGGCCAGCTTGCTGCTGGAGGACCCAAGCATCAGACCCTGGGGAGCTGTGCCAGCCTCTAGCCGCTCCTCTCTGAGAATAGATTCTAGTGACCCCCTTTCTCCTGTAGCGTTCTTGCCCTCACCTGACCACTGCCCAGTCTTAATAAAGCCAGAAGGAAGGGGCAACCTCTCAGAGGCTAGGGATCGCAGGCCTCTGGAAGCATCTCCAGGCCACTGAGCTCTCCATTCCCAGCAACTCTGCAAATTAGGGGACTGTAAGCTGGAGGTGCAGACAGACAAGGATATAGAGAGGTGCAGTCATGGGCCCAAGGTCACACAGCTCAGCACTGAGCCAAGGTGTATCCCCTCCAGAGTCAGGGACCTGGATAAGTCAAGAGAGCCAGAGTAGGGAGGAGGGACTCTGTCCTTCCATCCAGAGCTCCCTGGGTCCCGGATTCCCCCCCAGGGGGTCAGACCAAGCCTTGAGCTGTGCCACAAGCCCAGCCTTTGGGAGCAACACTTGGTCTGGGTCACTCAAAATAGCTTGCAAACTCAATTGCCTGGGAGTCACCCCACCACCACGATGCAAATATATGAAGTAGGCCACAAACAAAAAATACACGGTCCCCAATTATTTCCTGAATAGTTTGGCCTCTTAAGGAAGCTGCGGTCCCAGGTCATGAAACCTGATAACCATTTAGCTACCTCTGCCCTGGAATCTCGCTCCTTCCAGCCAGTCCCAGACGGCAGTGTCTGACTCTCTAAAGATTCCAATCCCTCGGAGCCTGTTTCCTCACCTGCAAACCTGAAATGAAAGTAGTCCCTCCTGGTGGAAGGGAGGGTAGGGGAATGGGGGGAAAAAGTTATTTAAAAAAAATTAAATAAATAAATAAAATAAAATAGTCCCTCCATTACTGGGGCTGCATGGGCAGGGGTGAGATGTGGGCTGGGCAGAGGGTTTGGGAGGCAACCCATGTTCCCCTTGGGTTATTCTTTGCACAAGACTGGATCCCTGCCTTTCCTGGGAAATGGGGGCTTTTTGATTTGGGTTTCCTCCAAAGCAGCCTAAGGGCTTGGGTGTGTTTGTGGGGGGGTCCTCTAAGGAAAACAGTGAGGGAGTGTGGGGCAAGATGCATGGTGTATCCATGAGTGGTCCCCTTGGGGGTGACCAGGCCAACTCCCTATGGTCCAAGAGGGACTGCAGCACACACTCCAGACTGTCCCCTGGAGGCGCAAGATGGGTGTTTAATCCACCAATTCCCGTCTGTCACTGGCTGAAGGTCACAGGGGCTGAGCTCACACCTACAGCCAGAGATGTCTTTGGGGAGCTCATTGGAGCAATGGGGACAGACAACAGAACTAAAGGTGGCCACTGGGGCAGAACAAAAGACATGACCAGGGCTTGATGCCTACTCTGGTTCCCCACCCTGCCAGCTACCTGGTCATCCTTGCAGCTGGACTTGGTCAGCTCACTTTTCCACAGAATGAGCAGGAAGAGTCCTGGCAGGGAGGCAGCCGTGCCTGGGCCTTGAAGAGCCCAGAGTCAGATTCTGTTTACCCCGGAGGCTGAGAAGGCTTCCTGGAGGAGGTGACATTTTCCTAGCAGAACTGTGAGCCAAGGGCTCAGTTCTCTATGTAGGAGCCTAGAGGAACCTCACCCTGTGCTGTCCCCAAGGGTCCCTGTGGGGTGGAATAACTAACATCTGATTTCTGGGGCTGGAGCCTCCCCCTATCATCCTGGGCACGGGTCTAGACTTTGACTTGCCCCCAGTGCTCCTGGGCATAGAGGAGACTTTCTTTCTTGGGGGGAGGTGCCTTTAGACCTAGGACTTGAGGGGCTACCTGAGGCCAGCCAGCAATGCCTGAGGGGCTTATTTACAATATGGGCCCCAGGCCCCCTCAGAACTCTGGACTCCGAGTATCCAGGCAGGGGTTTGAGCGGCTGCATTTTTAAAAAGCAGCCAGCAACCATGCCTGTAATGTCAGCTCTTGGGAGGCTGATGCAGGAGGACCGCTGCAAGTTCGAAGTCAGCCTGAACTACATAGCAAGACCCTGTCTCAAAAAAACAAAAGCAGCCAGTGGCTCTTCATGTAGTCAGTGGGTTTGGGTCCCACCTCTGGGCCAAGGCAGGGTCACCTCCCTCTACCTTCTGGAACTTTCCACAGAGACTTCCCATGGCTGTGAGCTCTGATGGCTGCCCCTGCCACCCTGGCTTCCCTGCTTAGTTCCTGGGACCAGTAGAGCTAGGGCCAGCCGCACAAAGAGGGTGGGGAAGTGGAGACAGTGCGAGGGGTGGGGCTCTGGGAGCTGCACTTTTGGAGACCTGCCACCTCTGTTCCCAGAGCCTGGGGCTCCCCTAGGGCCATGTCTGTGACATTCATATGCACGGATCAAATTTTGGAAATGCAATTAACTACCTGTTGTCCTGTCTGTCTCAATGATTATAATGTTTCTTGTGAACTTTATACAACTGAATAAACAATTGGGGAGACAAGATCGTGATGGGCACCAGGGCTCAGGAGACGCTGGGCTCTGTCCCCAGCCCAGGGAAGCAGCCCCTCCACCTGGCATTCATACCACACCCATTCATTCATTCTTTCCCTCGTGTGTTTGTTCATTCATTTGTCTGGTCAGTCTGTCCCTGACTCATTCACTCAGTCCCTCATTCATCCAGGTATTCATCTACTCATTCATTCATTCATGCATTTACCCAGGGACTACTTAGTAGCGTACCAATGTGACAGGCTCCAGGACAGGTGCCAGGAATCAGCAGTAAACAAAACAACCAGGTCCCTGCCTTAGAAGAGATGACAGTCTGGTGCGGGAGACAGGCGACAAAACATTCATGGTGGTTACAAATGGAGATAGGACAGTTGAGGAGGACTTCATAGAGGAGGTGACATTTAAACCCACTCCCTGGTTTATCCATTCGTTTAGCAGTCCATTCAGGCAGAGGAGGCTGTGTTCCTGGAAAGGGCAGGAGATGGAAGGCCCAGTCCAAAGGAGCCGAGACCTGGGGGCAGAGAACCCAGCTGGCTGATGATCACAGCACAGTGGGAATCCTGGGAATCCCCAAGATGAGTGATTAGGGAGATTAGAGGAGGCATGAGTGATGGGAGCTGCCAAGGGACTGACTCAGGGGCCCTACCCAGCTTCCCTGAAGGGACTAGCAAGTCCCTATTACATGTATGGGACACAGTGGCCGTGGGAGGAGGAGGAGGTCCAGTGATTAAGGCCTCCTGGATCCCAGACCCCTGGAGGCGACTCTAAATCTTGCTTGGAGTCAGAGGGGGGTCCTGGGGAGGCTGAGCAGGTGTTTACAAACATGTTCAGGACCAAGGCAGTAAGTGAGCTGTGACCTCAGCCCATGCCAATCCAGTTACTCCAGGAAGAAAGCAGAAGGGGTCCAGGGACAGATGGGTAGCAGGGTTCATCAGGGCCAGGGCCCCAGGTGCCCAGGAGCCTAGCAGAACAGAGAAGGCTCAGGGAAAAAAATTCAAAGCCAATCGTGCCCAGTGTGCATCAAGCCCCCTCCTCCCCGCAAGTGCTTCCCGTTCGTTATCCCATTAATAATTACAGTCGTTAGAGCAGCCGCCGCCTAATAACTAACACTTATTTTGTGCCAGCTCCTTCTTGTTCTGTGAGCTCTTAGCCACACTAATTCCTGTCATCGTCACAACAGCCCTCTGAGCTGGAGGGGATTAGCATTATCCCCATTTGACAGAGAAAGACGTGGAGGCTCAGAAGCTGAGCGGCTTCTCCAGGGAATTTGAGGCTGAAGGGGATATGAACCCAGACCCTTCCAATTCCACAGTCCTCCAGGCTTCATCACACCCTGTACCTCATCAAAAGATAGGCTGGGGCCAGGTGTGGTGTGGCCAGGCGTGCTGTAATCCCAGCAGTCTGGGAGGCTGAGGCAGGAGGATTCCAAGTTTGAGCCCAAACTGGCTAATTTAGGGAGTCCCTGCATAAAAAATAAAAAATAAAAAGAAAGGGGCTTGGGATGTAGCTCAATGCAAAGGCAGTAGGTTCAATCCCCAGTACCAGAACAGAGTCAGAGACAGAGACTGGGACAAGGGAAGAGGACATGGCTGGGCACAGGGCTCCTGTGACAGGTGGCACCCTGGTGTGGCCCTGGCCCGGTCCTCTACCCTCAGGCAGCCTCGGCCTGCTGCATTCTCTTTCTGCTGGCGGAGGCTGGTGTTTTATGAACCCCGAACCACAGCAAGATTCTCCTATTAATTTATTGGTATTGCTAATTAAACATCATATTCACAAATGTAAATTTCCTAATGGCCTCCCTTCCATTTCCGAAGTTCCCTGAAAGAGCCTCCTCGTTATGGTTGTCAATTACATCTCACTGGGTGCGTGGGCTGTGGCTGGCGCAGGGACACCGGAGCTGGGGTGAGGGGGAATCAGGGCTCCCCCTGGGGCCCCTCTTGACCTCAGGGCAACTGGGGACCCAGGGATGTCGGGGAGGAGGTGGGCATTGCTGGCCTGGCTGTGGCCACCTGCACAGCTGCAGGAGGCCGGGACCAGCACAGGAGGGGCTGGCAGAGAGAAGCCAAGGAAGACCCAGGAATGCGTGGGTGCCAGCAATCAGCACAGCCTTCGGGATGTCCCAGACTCACCCTTCACTTGACAAATGGAGAAACTAAGGCACAGGGTGGAAAGCCTTCCCCAGTGCTACCGGCAGTCACTCTCTGTGTCAGGACTTAGACAAAGGTCTGCCTCCAAGCCCTTTGGAACTCTCCGGAGCTGTGTCCCTCACTCGGGGCAAACGTGTAATCACAAAGACCCTGCGCTACACCACAGTGACCCCTGCCCGGCTTCAGACACTGCATGATACTTCACAGTGACAGCTCTTGGATCGGATGTACCTTTGAACTCCACAGCCAGCAAGTTCTCTGCCTCTCTGGACCTCAGTCTCCTCATCTGTAAAATGGGAGCTGTGATGTGTCCTTCCCAGGGCCAAGACAGGAGTGTGTGGCACAGGGCGAGAGAGAGGGCTCTGTATGCATGGAGAACACCAGGCCCAGCATCCTTGAGGCAGAGCCCAGCCCACTTCTAGCCCAGCGGGGCAGAGCCCTGGCTATCCTGGGCCAGCCTGCTAAGTGGACCCAGGGAGGCTGGGAGAGGGTGAAGTTGCACAGCCTGGGGTTTGGTGGCCGTGATCTTGGAACAAGGTTACTGTGTACTCAGCACATCAGGTATCTCCATGATCCTCCCCAGCCATTGCTGCCCTTTTACAGATGGAGAAACCGAGGTCTCTAGAGACCAAGCCAGTGGCTGTCCCCAGGGGAAGGTCTCTTGAGCATGGCTTCTGTGCAGTCAGGAACCAGGTCCAATCCGAGACACGTCAAAGAGGACACGGTCTCCGCTGACCTGTCCAAGACACAATGTGCACTCAGTTCACCACTGCCTGTCCCACTCAGACAGCTGAGTATTCCCTCCTGGTACCCCAAACGCAGCTTCTGAAGAGACAGGTGGGAGAGGGACTCTGTGGGGGAAACTGAGTCATAGGCCATGGCATAGACTGGCATGGTGGTGCAGTCTCTAAGCCCGGCACTTAGGAGGCTGAGGCAGGAAGATCTCAAGTTCGAAGCCAGCTAGGGCTACATAGCGACTCCCAGTCTCAAAAATCAAAACTAAAACAAAAGAGGGCAGGGTGTTGGCAAGGACTTGGAACATGCAGAAAACCCTCCTTGCTCTCTGTCCCTGGCACCTCTGGGAAAAGCTGAGGCCCAGAGAATGAGGGGGGCTGCCAAGGTGCCAGGGAGCATCCCGCCCTTAGAGCACCCCTCCATGGCCCATGCTGCTTTTGTGAGACACTGTCATTAAGAAACAGTGGGTGATCCAAGTGTTTCGGTGGCTACTTGGGAATCTCCATTAGGGAAAGTTTTAAAAATACACTCTGTTGTTGTGTATTATTCATGGTAAGGACACGGAGCGAGGCCACCTGCCAGCTCTCTGTGTCCTGGGCTCCTGATGAGCTGGGGCTGAGCAGCCAGACCAACCCCTGGGCAGAGACTGGGCTGGGGCCCTGCCGAGCCACTGGGCACCAACTTAAAAAAATATATAGATTTTTGTATTGTGGCAAAATACCCAGAACATAAAGCGTGCCGCTGTAACCACTTTAAGGAGCACAGTTCAGGTTACTGTATAAAGTACGCTCCCGATGCTGTCCAACCATCTAGTTCCAGAAGGTTTTCATCACCCGGAAAGGAAACCTCATGCCTCTTAAGCAATCGCTCCCCTTCTTCCCACCCCCGGGGTCCTGACACGGCTAATCCGCCCTCTGTCTCTGTGGATTCGGCTGTTCCAGATGTTTCACATAAACGGAGCTTAGTTGTGGCGTGCACCGTACGTCGTTTATGGCTGGACAGTCTTCTACTGCATGGGACGAGCCACCAGCCGTTCATCCAGCCCACTGCTGAGGGACATCAGGTGTCCCCACCTTTGGGTGACTGTGAATAGTGCTACTATGATCTGGAGCATACAGCTATGAAGACACAGGGTAGGGGTTCGCCTCCACTCTGGTGCCCAGCCAGCAAATAGTGGGCACGACGATGCCCCATTTGTGCTGGGTGCGAGGGATCCAGACTCCACACCTCGCAGCTCAGGGCCTGGTGACCACTGCAGGGGACTCAGCTTTCCCAGGGACCCAGTCCCGAGAGCCCAGGGAAGCCATCTGCAGCTAGAAAAGCGAAGATTCCTGGGGTGGGGGGTGTTGGGGAGCACCTCTCAGACAGATCGCTGCTCAGAGCTGGGGAGGGGATGAGGTGACCTCAGAAGGCTCTTTTCACACTAGACCACCACAAAGGTGTGTGGCAGACCCTATTCAGCCCAATCTTGGAAGTGACCTCTACGTCCATCACCAGAAGAATGGAAAAAGAAAACAAGGTATTTATACACAATGGAGTACTACTCAGCCACAAAGAAAGATAAACATTTATAGAGAAAGGGATGTACTTTGAGATGATAATGTGAAGTGAAATAAATCAGACACGCAAGCTTAAATCTCCCATGGTTTCTCTCGTGTGAGAAACCCAAGGTATAAATGAATTAAAGAGCAAAATAAAAGGTAGATAATAGGAAACAGGGAGATAGATCTTTTATAAAGGAAGGGGACCAAGAAATGGGGGAAGGGGAGGGGAAGAAGGGGATGAAAAGAGAACTAAGACGTGTTATATCCACGTGCCAGCTCCCCACTGTGGGTGTGATCATTATGCACTGCAAACTATACTAATAAAAATAACACATTTTTTAAAAATCAAAAGAAAGAATGCCTGTGCACGGGTGGGAGACTGTCAGAGAGGCCTGAGGGCTTGCTGCTGTCCAGCTTAAGTGCCCCACCCTGAGGCATTTGAGAGCTGGGGAAACTGAGGCCAGGGAAGAGAAGTGACCGTGATTTAATGTCACTGTCACTAACACCTTCCTAGCTGTGGTTGACTGGCTCCTCCCTTGTGCCTGGCAGTGTGCTTGGAATGAGGGGCCCTGAGCCACCCCAGCAGTGAGGGGTACCTGTTGTCACTCCTATTTCTTGGATGACAGCATGAAGGCCTAGAAGGGAGTCCATTGGGTAAAGTGCAGGAGAGGAACAGAAGTTCGCAGGGGTCCCCAGAGGGAACCAGAGGGGCTTTTTGCTTGTTTGCTTTATGTTGTTGTTTTGTTTAGCCAGGCCTGGACCTCTATGACCAGTGACAACTGTCCTTGAAATCGACATTTCATTGTCCTTCCTGGCAGGTCTGGGGGGGTCCTGCACCCCTGTTCAATCTTGCTGGGATCCCAGGCCCCCACCTACCTCCAAGCTCAAGGCTGGACTTCCTGGGGAGGTGGCATAGATGATGCTGAGTGCACAGGCTTGGGTGCGAATCCATCTCCACTCCTTGGTAACTGTATACCACTGAGCCTCAGTGGGCCCATCTGTAAAATGGGGAGTCCTCCTGACACTCACACTGGGGCACCCCGAGAGTTAAATGACTTGGTGCAGCTACAAGGCAGATGTGGAGCTTGGTATCCAGAGAGGGCTCAGAAATTGCAGCCCAAGTACACACACACGCGCATGCACACACGCACACACACACACACACACACATTCTAGTCCTAGGTGGGAAGAGCTGGGACTCACTTTGGCTAGGGATCGGGGAGCCCATGTTGCCCCTAGGATCGTGGCTGAGAAGGGGGTGCTCGCTCCCTATCCCCCTGGGATAGTAGGGGATGCTGCCTCAATTCCACCTCCATCAGACCTCCGCCAGAAGATGCGACCCTTTCACCTCATCAATATTCAAGAGCTTAACAAAAAAAGCTATAACTAGGGAAGTCAGAAATAATGGAATGCAGTATTGATTATTTTATGGTGCGATTAGGGGTAATTACATCTCTCAAATTTTATTTTAATGTTACTTTCTACTACTTTTAGCCTTTTAAAATTACCCCAAACATCCCCATTTAATGGAACACACATGCCTTCAATTTCAATGTGAAATACTTTTTTTCTGCTAAAGTGTGACCTCAATATATTTGAAAACATAAATTACACTATGTATAAACCATAAAAAATGAATGATGAATTTAATTCTGGTGAAGCGTGAGAGAATGGGGAGGCGGGCGGGCGGAGGCGCTGTTTATCCAGGGCGGAGGGGACAGTCAGAGACAGGAGGGGACAGCAGGCCAGAAAGAAGCCCTGACCTTCAGGGGCACTGGGGACGGGGCTGAGCGCTGGAGGACACGTCCCTCTCTCCCCTCCTGAGCCTGAGGCCCACTTCCCTGTCTACCAGGGGACACATGCAGCATGGTCTGGTCTGCCCTGGTAGCTGTGTGCTGCGGGTGCTAACGTGCTGTTGCTCTGATTCATTGGTTCCATTTTACAGATGAGCAAACTAAGGCTGAAGGAACCACCCAAAGTCACTCAGCCACTAAGTGCACAGAACCGGGAGCTGGCTGCAAACCCAAGACGAGGTCCAAGAGCATCTGTCACAGAGAAAAGCCTCTGATGACAGCCCTTGTTCTCGCGCACATCAGAGCAGCCGGCTGAGAAGAAAGAACAACAACTCCCAGACCAGGCAGCCCTGGGTTCAAATCCTGGACACCTCTGGCAGGGTGACAGGTTTCTCCAGCCCTGTGAAGCCCACGGCTTGTTCATTCAGTTCCTCCTTTGCCTGCTGCACCCTGTGTCCTGGGTCTATGCCAGGGCTGGGGTGGGTTTTCAAAACGCGAATGGGAATTCTTTTCCTGGGTGCCCAGGGCTGAGTCTCCATACATGACCGCCCGGCTCTCCTGGTTTCTCCATTCTCCTCTTTCCCTCGGGTGACTGGCAGCTCATTCTCAGGGACCCTTCCCCCAATACCCTGTGAGCCCGGGGAGGGCAGGGGTCCCCTTTCCTCACTCATTGCCATCCCCACAGCACCAGCTGTAAGAGCGGGAGGGCCCCGTATGAATCCAACACCCCCTTCCCTGTTGCCTTGGAGTCACTCATTTCAACAGCCTTTCCTCTGCCCCCCTTGCCCTCTCCATTCAGAGGGGGCCACCCTTGGGCGTCTACACCACACGCTCCCAGGACAGCCTCAACTGCCCAGGCCACTGCTGCCTGACACGAAAACAGTGCAAGCCACTTAGGCAATTAAAATGTTTTTCATAGCCACAGTCTGAAAAAGCAAAATTAATTCAAATCCTCTCTTTGATCTAACCAAAGGTATCCCACGTGTTATCATTTCAACTTGTGATCAATATAGAAAATCGTTCATGAGCCGCTTTACTTGTTTTTCTGCATCCCAAGCCTTTGAAATCCAAGGTGTGCTTTGCACTTTGGGACCCATCTCACTCGAGCAAGCTGCGAAAGATTTCAGGTGCCTGCGGCAGCTGCTGTATACAAAAAGCACCATGGTGACGGATTCCAGAGCCCAGGTCCACCCGCTCAGGCCTGGGATAGGTGTGTGCACTTCACCTGTGCCCCCTTTTTCAGGTCTACTGGGCCTCTCAAACCCCCAACACCACAGCTGAGCTCCTGCTGGGTCCTCATCTCCACCTATGTCCAGCACACCTGTAGTGCCAGCACTTGGGAGGCTGAGGCAGGAAGATCATCATGAGTTCGATGCCTGGGCTACATAGTGAGTTCAAGACCAGCCTGAACTATATGGCAGGATCCTGTCTCACAAAACAAAGCCAAAAATAACACACATCTGGGATGCGGCCTCTTCTGCCTCCCTGGCTGCCGATCCAAAGATCTGGCACCTGCAGCCGGCTCCCAGGGTTTCCCCACCTCTGCTTTCCTCCTGTCCCTGAGATCTGTGCTTCCCCACTCCATACAGAGTGAGCCAGGGAAAGCTCCTGTCACACCTGCCCCTAACCCTCCCATGTGCCTTGGGGTCAAAGTTCAAGTCCATACTTTTTTTTCCCTTTTTAAATTCTTGACCAAACCACTTTCACTCACGATGTTGCTGTGCGTTAGGAAGCCTCGCCTCGTTCTTGTGAGGAGTTGATCTACGCTTTCAACCCACGCTCAGGAGGGGCACCTGCTTCTCCATCTGTCCCCGGGGAGGAATCTGGACACAGGAGGTGACCAAGCATGGCACCTGAGGCATGACAAAAGCTCCAGAGAATCCAGAGTTGTGCTGAAAGCCTAGGCCTGGCCCCTGAGTTCTGGGGAGCTGTCTGTACCTGGGTTCATACGCACCCTACCACTGGCAAGATGGGCTCCATCACCTCTGGCTGCGCGCACAGCAGCCTCTGAGGAGGTGGCTTCCAGACCAAAGGAGAAACGCCAGCTGGGTCACAGCCCACAGGGGAGCCTGTGCCTGGACAGCCAACCCTCCCTCAAGTCCACACGTTAGAGCTCAAAAATGGGAGAACATCCACACATGTTCTTGCCTCGGGGCCTTTCCACACTCTGCTCCCCCCCAGAGAGCCCTTCCGGTAGATATCTACCAGGCCAACTGCCCCCAGGCAGCTCAGACTGACCTTGAACTCACTATGTAGCCCAAGCTGGTCTTGAGCTCACGTCTATCCTCCTGCCTCAGCCTCCCCAGTGCTGGGATTACAGGCATGTGCCACAAGTCTATCTTGGAGCTTTTGCTGAAATATCACCTTCTCATTGAAGTCTTTTCTGACCTTGCTAATTTAAGTTGCCATTTCTTTCCCAGCCCCTCTTCCCCTCCTCTAGTTCTCATAACTTTCTCACATGCTGTATCACTTATCTGTTTTATTGATTTGGCAGAAGCCTGACGGCCTCCCCCACCACCATATGGGCTCCAGTGTGCACAGGTGTGGTGGCTGGCATGTGTCAGGTGTTCACAAATATTTGTTGGATAAATATTTTCTCCCTCCCAAATGGATAGCCATTCGAAGCAAGACCTTTCACTGAATTCTGCTTAGTTGAAATGTCGTCTTTATCATAAACTAAACTTTCATATAAACTTGGACCTGTTGCTGCACACACATGAATTTATCAAACTCTGTTCCCATATTGCACTGTTTTAATTACTGTGACTCTGTAGTATGTTTTGCCAACTGCTAGAGCTAATTTTTTTTTTTTTTTTTTTTTTTTTTTTGAGACAGGGTCTTGGGAAAAAGGAACCCTTTTACACTGTCGGTGGGAATGTAAACTAGTACAACCACTATGGAAATCAGTATGGAGATTCCTCAGAACACTAAAACTAGCAATTCCATTCCACCCAGCTATTCCCCTTCCAGATATCTTCCCAAAAGAGTTAAAGACATCATATTACAGTGATCCATGCACACACATGTTTATAGCAGCACAACTCATAATAGCTAAAAAAATCTTGGAAGTGGTCTGTATTTTGATCAACAGATGAATGGATAAAGAAAATGTGGTGTTTACACACAATGGAGTACTACTCTCGCAGAAAGAAAAATAAATGAGTCATTTGTAGAAAAATGGATGCACCTTGAAACCATAATATTAAGTAAATAAATCAGACACACAAGCTTAAAAATTGAATAGTTTCTCTTATATGAGAAACCCAAAGTATAAATAAAGAGCAAAATAAAAGAGAGATAATGGGAAGTAGGGAGGTAGATCTTTCTCAAATGGGAAAGGGATCAAGGGATGGAGAGAAGAGGAGGACAGGGGAGGGAAAGAAGATGAAAAAGGAATTGAAATGTGTTATATAATGGACCAATCTACACAAGGAATATAAACATTCTGTACTACAAACACGGACTTAAAAAAAGACAGGCTCTCGCTAAGTTGCTGAGTTGCCTAGGCTGGGCTTGAACTTGCAAACCTCCTGCCTCAGCCTCCCAAGTGCTGGGATTGTAGGCGTGCACCACCATACCTGGCTCATAAGATTGTTTATTTACTGCCTTGTCTTTTTGTAATAGAAAAAAATTTTGGAAAACACAAATTTCCATCAGTCACAGGTTGGATACTTCCAGCTCAGCCACAATTGAGACTTTGAGTAGCTACTTAAAAATAGCGAGGTAGGTCTAGCGGGGTCATAGGAAGCTGTCTGAGGCAGAGACTGATGAGTGCAAAGAAGCAAGTCAGAACATTAACGTGGTGGGGACACCACTTACATAAAGATAATTGGAATGTGTGGAAAATGCACGAGGGATCTGTACAGACATTTCTCCAAAGAAGAATACAGATACCCAATAAGCACACAGAAAAATGCTCCACATCGTTCATTAGCCTCCGAGGAAATGCAAATCAAAACCACAACGACACCCCACCTCACACTCTCCTGGGTCACTGCAATCAGACAGACAACAACAGCGAGAGTCGGAATGGAGGTAGAAAGCGGGGGCGGAAGCTGCGGCAAGCTGAAGGGACTGAATTCGGTACAACCACTTTGGAAAACTGGCCGGCAGCTCCTAAAAGATTAAAGCGTGCAGTTGTCACATGACCCAGCAATTCTACTCCTAGAATACACTCAACAGAAATGAAAACATCCATACAAAAACCCGCACCAGTGTGTTCATAGCGGTATTATTCGTGAGTGTCCCAGTGTCCACAGCTGGCGCATGCGTAAAGAGGTGTACATCCGTACAGCGGGACTGTAGTTGGCAAGGTGAAAAAGGAGATACTGGTACTCGCTGCAACGTGGGTGACCCCGAAAACACTACACTTAAGTGCAAAGCCTTATACAGGTGACCACAAAGTGTGTGATACCATTGACACGAAATGTCCACGTGTTCCAAAATTGGTGTGGTGACCACTGCAAAACTATACGAAAACCACTGAATTGTACACTTTAAATAGGTGAATTGTATGGCAAATAAATTAGATCCTGATAAAGTTGTTTTTGTTTTTTTTTTTTGTGGGTACCTGGGGTTGAACTCAGGACCTCGTGCTTGTTAGGCAGGCACTTACGCCCCTGAGCCATCTCACCGGCCCTTTTTTTCTTTTTTTAAGAAGATAACTAAGCAAGGAAGGGTGGTGTGCACCTGTAATCCCGGCTACTCTGGAAGCTGAGGCAGGAGGATGGCAAGTGTCAGGCCAGCCTGGACAATTTAGGAAGCCTCCGTCTCAAAATAAAAAGTGCTAGGGATGTAGCTCAGTAGCAGAGTGCTTGCCTCCCATGCACAGCCCAGAGTTCAAGCCCTAAATAATAATTAAGATGGTGGCATTTGCTGTGTTCTCCCTGGTTACTCCTAGTCCAGTAAGTGGAATCAAGTTCACAATCCAAGGGCCAAACATCCCTGTATCAGGCTCCTTTAAAATCTCTGGGGAGGGCCAGGGATATAGCTCAGCAGCACAGCGCCTGCCTGGCAAATGCAAGGTCCTGAGTTCGATTCCCGGTACCAAAATAATAATAATGATGATGATGATAATAAGCCTGGTGAACAATCCACGATGAATAAAATACCAAAAATGTAAATAAACCAGAATCTGTATTCCTGATTTTTCCTTTGTCCCGGGCCCTATTAGGATTCATCTCAGCAGTTACTGCTCTCCTTATTTAAAGTTTTGGTGCCAGGCATGGTGGTACACACCTGTAATCCCAGCACTGAAGCAGGAGGATTGTGGTGAGTTCGAGGCCAGCCTGAACAACAAAGAAAGACCCTGTCTCAAAAAACAAAGCATAAAATAAAATAAAATGTTGGCATTTTTTGTTCACCAAGTATTTTTTTTTTAATTAATTCTGCTTCTTAAACACATTGTCCACAAGCGCTGGCAAGTGCCTATAATCCCAGCACTATGGGAGGCTGAGGCAGGGGGATCAAAAATTCAATCCCAGCCTGAACAATTTAGGGATTTAGCAAGAACTTTTCTCAAAATAAAAACTGGAAAAGGGCTGAGGAAGGAGCTAGTGCAAAGACCCTGAGTTCAAGAGATGAAGGACCCTTAGCAGGCACCTAGTATAGGGAAAAAAAGTATTATTTATTTTGATTCCCTGGGGGTTTTGTTTTTGCTTATTTTGTTTTGTTTTAGCCTGGCCTGGTGGCGCATGCCTGAAGTCCCAGCACTTGGGAGGCTGAGGCAGGAGGATCGCCATGAGTTCGAAGCCAGCCTGAGCTACATAGTAAGTTCAAGTCCAGCCTGAACTACACAGGGAGACCCTGTCTCAAAAAACAAATGAACGAACATAAAAACTGCTATAATTGTTTTGTTTTGCTCCCGCTCAATGCTTCACTGGCCCCCTCCCAGGTCCCGGCCTTGGATGTCACATCTAGTGACCATGGCCTTGGCCACCTCCGGGGCCCCCGCCCACGCCCCGGGATGCCGGGCTGGCCGCGGAGGCGGAGAGGCGGGGACCTCCCCGGGCGCGGGGCGAGGCGGGGCTCCGGGCCGCCCGCCGCCTGCTGCCATCGATTGGCACCCGGGTTGGCGTGGAGGGCAGCGGCAGCGGGCGGGCGGGGCGACCGCACATTAGCGCAGGCCGGGCGCTCCCGGAACGCGGCCGCGGCCCATTAGACGCCCGGGCCGGGACCCCCCAGCGGACGGGGCTGGCTCCAGCGAGGCGGCTGGGCCGGGCTGGGGTGGGGGACCCGGGGGCGAGGCGCAGCCCCCCGCAGCCCTCTCCCTCCGGGGCTCGGCTCTTAGCCCCCAAATCCACTCCCTGACCCCTGCCTCGACGGGACGATGGAGGCAGATGCCGCCTTTGCGTGTCCCCAGCCGACCCCCAAGAAAGCACCCTCCCCCACCCCCCGCGTGCGCGCGAGCCTGGCAGCCGGGGCCTGCCGATCTCCCCAGGTGGCCTGTGAGCCCTTAGGGGGCTGAGGACTAAGCATCAGGTCCCGGGTCACATCCCCAGGGACCGTTGGCAGGGACCTGGGCCTCCTCTTCCCCCCAGTGGTAGGAGTCTTGGACAGCATGAAGGCTGATTCCTGTTCTGCCTCTGCTGGCTGTGTGACCTTGGGCAATCTACCTGACCTCTCTGGGCCTCCATTTCACCCATCTGCAGCTCCGTGGAGTAGTACTGGGACAGGCCGACATGTATCCCAATTCCTGACACCCTCAGAGATCAGACCCGGAGCTGGGGAGAGGACCCGAAAACCTAAAGACCAGGTGGGCAGCAGAGGCCTGGACTGCCCAGTAGGGCGTGCAGGAGAAGGCAACTCTCGGGTGACTGGAGACCTGTGTCTCCTGCCATCAGAGGCCAATCCCACCCCCCCCCCCGCACCTGACCCTCAGCCCAGGTTCCCTCCTGCGCTTCCCTTTGCCACGACCCGTCTCCCCTCCAGCTCAGCCGGGGATGCCCCTGTCTCTCCAGCCTCTCTAGAGCCCCAGGCCCCAGACAGCTGTCAGCTGACTCCTCTGGGCAGTGGGCAGGGCTGCCTGTAATCCCAGCACTCTGGGAGGCTGAGGCAGGAGGATCCCAAAGTCAAGCTCATCCTGGACGATTTAGTGACTTAGCAAAATCCTGTCTCAGCTTTTAAAAGCAGGAAGGGGTATATAGCTCAGTGTGAAAGCCCCCGTATCAGCACACACAGTTTAGAACAACCCCACACACACACCCCCAGCCCTTGCTACTACATATTGTTCTGTTCAGGCAGGCTGCCTGGAAAGAATGAGCTCAGCCATTCTAGGCCGGGCCAGGCACCCCCAGAGCAGCCCTTGTGTAGGGGTTGGGGTCAGGATGGGCTCCAGGACTCCATCAGTAGCATCCAGCTGAAATGGCCCTCCACAAGTCAGCACCGCCAAGAATCTGCACCCAGAATCTGCACTTGTGCGGCCAGGAAGCAGCGGGACTGCTGGACTCTGACCCTGTCCCTGACCCTTCGCTTAGCCTTGCTAGGAGGAACTTTCCTGGGGATGGCAGCCCTGCCAGGCGCACACTCAGATCCCCGACTCTAAGGAGGAGTCGTGCTCTGAACCCTCCGACGCCCCTGCCTTGGGAAGTAGCTGTGTGGCAGGTTAGGTTGGGTGGGGTTGGAAAGCGGGCTTGCAAGAGAGGATGGAAGGAAGGAAGAGCAACTTCAGGGCACGACTGCAGCAGTTGAACACAGTCCCTCACCTGAGTCTGCAAGTTAGACAGATGTGCGATCAGAATGAATCGTACTCAGACTGCCCCTGTAGAGTACCCAACCTATGCAGGCTTACGTGGAAGTCCTACTAATAGGCACCTGAGTTTGTCAAGACAGGATAAACTATAACACTAAAGCTTCAGTGTCCTAGAACAACAAAAGTTTACTTCTTCCTGATGATAGTACATCCAGGGCGGAGAGGCAGGGCTTCTTCAGGAGTTACTGGGTGCACAGCTGATGGAAGGTCACCTCTGGCCGGTGTAACTTCATGGGGGCAAGATGTGTGCCCTGTGAGGCGAATGAGGGAGCAAGTGGCAGTGATGGGTGCCCAATCCCGGCATGCTCCTTCCAATAGCCCCCGTCCCCCACCCCCCACTCCTCACCCCCACCCCCTTTCCTCCCAGCCCCAGGAATGGCATCATCCCTCCAGGCTCAGGCACCAGACAGGGCCTCCTTGACTTCGCTCTGCTGTCTGTTTTGTTCTTGTAGTGCTGGGGCTGGCACCCAGGGCCTCCTGCATGCTGGACAAGCGATCGACCACCAAGCTGTGTCCCCAGTCCTCCGTGTGTGTGTGTGTGTTTGTGTGTGTGTGTGTGTGTTTTCCTTCAGTACTGGGGATTAAACCCAAGGCCTTTGCCCTGAGACCACATCCCCAGCCCTTTTTAAAAATTTTGAGACAGGGTCCTTCTAATTCACTAAATTATTTAAACTGGGCTTGAATTTGCAATCCTCCTGCCTCAGCCTCCCAGAGTGCTGGAATCACAGGCATGGGCCTGGATTTGCCTCCCTGTTTTAAATTGCACACTATTCCTGCATTCCTCTGCCTCTTTCTGCTGCTTTTTTTGGCAGCCACCTCTTAAGGATCAAAAGACCTCTTTTACTGTGCTTGCAGTCACTGCAGGCTGAAGCCATCCCTTCTGTCACCTCCACTAGAATGTAAGGCAGCGTTTTTTAAATCTGTTTGGTTCTCTGCTATGCACCTGCCATCCACGATTGTGCCTGGTGCTGGAGTAGGAGCTTGGGAAATACTGCCGAACAAACGAGCAAGTTGAAGTGTGGCATGCCAGCTCAGAGTTCAGGCTCCGGAACCAGACCAGGGGTGTTCAAAGCCCAGCTTTGCACTTAGGATGTGATTTGGGGGAATTTGCATCCTTGGTTTGCTCATCTGTACAATGGGAATAAGAGCTTGGACATTTCAATGAGCTCCTGCCTTCTAAGCTGTCTCTATTGTACCTGGCAAAATGATGCACAGCTATGTTGACTATTACTGTTTTAAAACTTTGAGCCAGATGTGGTGGCGCATGCCTGTAATCCCAGCACTCAGGAGGCTGAGGCAGGAGGATCGTGATGCATTCAAGTCCAGTCTGGGCTTCATAGTGAGTTCAAGGCCAGCCTGAACTACACAGCAAGACCCTGTCTCAAAAAACAAAAAACAAAACAAATACAAAACAAAACACCTTTGACCCCATAATTCTACTTCTATCCACTTTTAACGAAGTAGTAGTCAGAGATTGTTCTGATTATGGGCAGAGATTTGCACATAATAGTATTCTTCACTGTGTCCGTTTTATAGAAAAAAGTCTGAAGCAATCTAAATTTCTAAGAAGGTAGAATTTGTTAAATAAAATATAGTCCACCCTTTGAAGGAATACCAGGCAGCCATTAAAATTCAAGTTCTCAAAGAATACTTAATGGCATAGGAAAATGACCAGAGCATAATACAAGGTGAAAAAGTAAGCTATAATTCTTAAATTGAGTAGGGATACCTAGCTGTTTGTCTTATTATTAGTCTTTACACTGAATATATATTCTTCCGTAAGTATTAATTTATAAAAATGCAGAAAAAAAGCAAAATATGAAACCACATGATCCCAGTTCAGGTTTAATTTTTTTTTCCCCTGCAGCACTGGGGTTGAACTCAGAGTCTTCACACTGAGCTACATCCCCAGTCCTTTTTTGGAGACAAGGTCTCACTAAATTGCCCAGGTTGCGCTTAAACTTGCAATCCTCCTGTCTCAGCCTCCCAAATGCCTGGATTACAGGCATGTGCCACCATGCCCGGCTCAGATTTATACATTTTTATACATCCTCTTTTCCCTACACATTCAGAAAAAAGACTGGGGGCTAGGGGTGCAGCTCCATGGTGGAGCACTTGGCTACTGAGTGAAAGGCCGTGACTCTGACCCCCAGTACTGAAAAAAGGGGAAGACCAAAATCTTAACAGTGGCTCCTCCTAGGTGATGAGATGTTAAAAGATATAAATATTCTTTTTTGTTCCCTATTATATTTTCCAGATCTTTTACAAGGGACCTGAACCTGCAATGCTTTAATGATCGGGAAGAGCAGGATTTTTGAGGATTGAAGTCAGCATTTTCCAACACTAGCTCCACAGCACATTCCATAGGTGATGAAACCAAGATTCTGAGAAAACAGGTAAGTTTGATGAGAGTCCGGTGGAATATTATAAGCCAAGCCAAATGTGGTGATTTGTAATCCCAGTTACCAGAGAGGCTGAGTCAGGAGGATCTCAAGTTTGAGCCCAGCCTGGGGAACTTTGTGAGACTGTCTTAAAGTAAAGTAAATAGCAAAAAAAGGGGGAGAGGGCTGGGGATGTAGCTCAGTGGTAGAGCTCTTGCCTAGCATGTGCGGAGCCCTGGGTTTATTCTCCTCTCAGCCAAGCAGTGGGACACTTCCTTCCGCTCTTTGAGTGCAGCTGAAACTGTAGCCAAAGGAAACCTGTGCTTCCAGAAAATTCTAGGAAGAGTGTGGCAAAGAACAATTGTAGCTGTTGGATTGGGCTCTAAAGAGATGGGTGGAGAGATTGGACCAGTTGGTGACACAACAGAGACAAAGCTGTCAAAATACAGAGGCGGCAAAGTCATTCTAGATGACCAGGAGTATTTGCTATTTAGAGATGATGACATTCTTGGAAAGTTTGTAGACTGAAAAAAAAATCACTGTTGAAATGACACCATGGGAAGCCGCCCATTCCGCTGAAGGTCTGGAGTCTTTCATTGTGGAAGTAACTCCATGTCTCTCTGTTAAAATAAACCAAGGCTAGAGGGAACGAGTCCCAGGAGCTCTCGGAGGATTCTGGGTATCAGGCTTCCTGGGGATGCTTGGGTACCACCCTCACCTGGGCAGGACCACCAAGGGCTGCCCTGCTCTCCAGACTGCTCCTTTTGGGTCCCCTTTGAAAGCCTCTGTCCATTTTGGATGCCCTCCCTCGCACTGACCCCAGCCCCACCTGTCCTCAGGGCCACCCACCCCCAGATTGAGTTAGGGGATGATTCTAGCGTCCCCTCCTTCAGGAAGTCCCCCCTGAGTCACTGCAGGCTGAAGCTATCCCTTGTCAGGCATTGCTAGAAAGAGCTGCAGCACCCTCCCACACACCGGGCCCAAGAGCGCAGGGACGCACGTGACCAAAGGAGAAGCTACGGTCTGCTTCTCTGGAGCGTCCCAAGTCCAAGCGGCCTCCCAGCCCACTGCCTGCTGACCTGCCCAGAGGCAGAATCAGTCCCTCTCCTGGTTTCCGGCCACTGTGTTCCCAAGAGAGTCACCGGGAGCTCCAGTCGCTGCCAAACACCCCCAGGCCCTGGACTCATCACCGAGGGAGGCCCCCGCAGGGCCCTCCTTGTGCCCCGCAGCCAGCCGAGTGGCCGGGGAACACCTCGCACCGTGCCCAGAGGGACCTAGCTTTGACTCAGAGCCACAAGCAAATGGAGTGAGGATCCCCTGGCGCCCCGGCTCCCCACCCCCACCCTCGGGGCTGCTCTTCCCGAAAAATCAATCATCCTGCCACTGGGTTTGCGGGAAATGGGGGGCGGCGGGCAAGAGGGCTCGCAGGGCGCACGCTCCCTCCTAGGGTGGCAGCCCGTGTGGCTGGTGTGGGTGGGCACCTGTCAGGGCACCTCCAAAGGACCCCAGTCCGGATCTCTGGACCCATTCGCAGGCGGGGGGCGGGAGGAGTGGGAGTCCCCGGAGGAGGGCACTATGTGGGTGCGGCAGAGCAGTCAAGGCCCTGGGTGCGGAGCTGCCCTGGAGTGAGGGCACGCAACCAGTTAAGTTGTGTTAAGCGTCTCCTAAGCAGGAGGCTGGGCACGGGGCAGTCATTCATGTACTCATTCATTTGCGATTGCTGGAGTCCTCCCCACACCTCGGAAGAACACGGGGTGGGGGTGGGGGCCTCACAGCCTTCCAGTCCTTTGGGAGCGGGAGTGTGAAGACCCTCTGGGTGTGGGGTGGGTGGGGTGATGAGGAAAGTACCCCCTTCCTTGCTCGCCCCCCATGTCTGGGTCCCCCTTTAGGGATCCCGACTCCTTCCCCAGAGCGATGACCCCCTGCCCCTGCCCAGGCCCCAGGTGCACCTAAGGCCTTAGCATGGACGATTCGCCCTGTGACAGCATTGGCTTTGTGATCTTCACCTCCATTAGACAGACGATGAAACTGAGGCTCTGAGAAGCCTACCTGTTTGATCTAACGAGTCAGTGGTAACCGGCTGGGGCAGTTAGAGGCGCAGGGGGAGAGGGGTGTGGGTGCGTGGTGAGTAGGGGCGCCACCTTCCTTCGCATGGAAAGAGCGCTGGCCCGAGTCCTGCAGCCTGGCAGAGCCCGGGCTCACCGAGCCGGCTGAGCCTCCTCCTTGGGCCTCCACTACCCCTCTGTAAAATGGAGTTGCTGATCCCGCCCTGCCCCGCAGGGATGTGGAGGAGGAACCGGTAGCACGGGATGGGAAAGGCTTGGGAGACGGCAGCGAGCCACCAGCCCGGGGCTGGCGTCATCGGCCCACGGCTGTCTTCAGCGTGGTATCGCTGTGCCCGGGGGTTGGAGGAGGTGGCCCAGCCGGACCCCGGCTTCTAGCAGCGGCCTCCCCTGCAGGCTGCGAGCCCGTGCGACCAGGACACAGAGCCCAGCGGCCCAAGATCCGCCCAGGACCTGGGAAGGGGGCGTGGAGGTGGCAGACCAGGCCGCAGACGCGAATATTAGCTGGTGTGAACTAATTTGATGGTGCCGATAAGAGGCTGGGCCGCCTGGGGCCCCGGTCCCGCCCAGCCCCCCTCGGCCCGCAGATAACATCGCGCGCTGCGCGCGTTCGCAGGTGCTGACGTCCCGCTGGCTCCCGCAGGCTGGCTAGCGCCGCGTTACCAAATCGCAGTAATTGAGATTAATTTGGGGGCCAATTGGGTCAGCCCTCGCAGGCACCCATTAATTAGTGGGGGAGGCTGGAGAGGGCGCGCAGAGAGAGGCGCGGCTGGGTATGTGTCCCAGGGGAAGGGACACGCCGGACAGAGCCCCCCCCCCAGCTCCGCCCGGCCACCCCCTCAGGCCACCCCATGCTGAGCGCCTCCTCCCAACCCAGGACGGAGGGGGACCCTTGATCTCCAGGGTTAAAGGACTCATTACCAGGGCGGGGGAGGGGGAGGGTGCCAGGCTGCTTGGACATCAAACAGCTCTTGCAAAACTTCCAGATGAGTTAAGTGCAAATGAATTTGGAGCAGACAATGAGGTTCCCTTTAGAGACACCTGGGCAGAAAAATGAAGGGAAAAGTGCCCCAGGGAGAGCTCATTTGGTATTTTTTTTTTTTCCTCCTGAACCCAAAACACGTAGGGAAAAACAAACCCACCCGTCTATACCGGGTGCCAGAGGCGGGTAGGCGCGCCCTGACTCAGTGCTGCGCTGGCTGCAGGCGGGGCACACACGTGAGGCCCGGGCACACGCCTGGGAGCAGAGGGCAGCAACCCAGACGAGTGCGCAGAGGAGGAAGTGCCGGGCACACATCTGCGGGGGCGGGGGGGTCACCGGCCCTAGATAGCCCTGGGATGCAGCGAGGGAGGGTGAGGGCAGGGGGTGAGGTGAGGAGGCCGAGGGCTGTCCCCTGGCACCTCGTGGTCACTTGCGTGCTCCCGGCTCCAGGGTGGGGCCCTTGCGCTGGCCAAGCAGGTGAGGTGTGTGGGGGGGACTGCCTGCCACGCCCCAGTCCCCCAACTTGCTCCGCCTAATTGCCCAGGTGTCATATTTTCGATCTCACAGAGGGACAAAAGCAGGTTGAGTCCCCAGGAGCCGCCCTAGCTTCCGCCCACTCTGGAGCCCTGCCCCGCCCTACCCCGGAGATCGGAGCACCCAGAGGCGCAGGTGGCTGAGGCCTCGCCCAGAGTGACCTCAGGGAGCCAGGGACTCCTGTGCCTTCCAGGTGTCCCCACTGAGGGCCAGCACCCCGGGGGCCCAGGGCGTGTGACCTCCTTGGGGGCCCTAATGGAACAGCCTCCTCTCTGCGGCGCATTTGCAATTCATGGCTCCAGCCGAGATTGCATTAGGGCCTGGCTGTCACTTGTGATGAATGTCGCTTGTTTTCCAGGAGAAAACGGGCCCTGGATGCAGAGTGACAGAGCCTCAGGAGACAGCTGGCCCTACCCTGGCCTGAAGACCAGGGCATGGCTGGTGTCCCCAGTGGCCTCTGGTTTGGCTTCTCCCAGAGCTCTGAGAGGTCCTGTAGCCCTTTGCAGGTCACCACACCTTCCATATTCCCTGTCCCACGGGGTTCCCCCAGCAGCCCTGGAGGGGGCTCTGCCTGAGCGGCTCCACTGGACAGATGGGCAAACTGAGTTTGCAGGAAGAGAGAAGGTAGATAAAAGCATGTGAACTGCAGGTGACCTGAGGCGGGAACCCAGCATCGAGAGGCACCAAGAAGTCCTGCAGGGAATCCTGGAGATGACTGGAGAGGTCAGCTGACATGGAGGAAGAGGAATTCCTTGTCTGCTCCAGGGCTCCAGAGCTACTTCTGCCCATGGCTTGCCTGGGCTCTGCCCTTTCTCCCTTCTGTATCTGACACGCTGGCTCTGATGGGGCCCGGGGGATTGAGTTCCCACACATCCCACATATCACCAGGCCAGGGGACAGGCGGCCAGTGCAGGAATTAGCTGGAGGTCTCAGCTGTGGCCCTCTCTCGTGTCCTCTGCTCTCTGCTTCTCAGAGCCAGTGTTCCCCAGGTCTTTTGCAACTGAGAAGCCTGGACCATCCTCCTGTTCTCCTGCTCTGGCTCAAGAATTCCCACTGGCTCCCACTTTCCTGCCAGTTTCCCAAATTTTATTCCGTTTTTATTCCTGCTCCTGTCCTTAACATTTGGGAGGCATGGCCTGGCAGAATGGCAGCCATTCTACCCATGGGTGTCTTCTAAACCCATTCACTGGGGAAAGAACAGTGGCTCACCTGGGGGCAACTTTCATCTTGGACCCTCTTATCTCTGTGACGTCACACAATTTAGGCAGAAGTAGGTGACTAGCTTCTGCTAAACCTCTTGTCACAGATGAGGAAACTGAGGCTGGGGGCTCATGGCAAGAGGTAGGGACCCTGTGTTCCTTCCTGCCTAGAACAATGTCCCCAGAACAGCGCCTGGCAGCTCAGAGAATGAATGAATGAATGAATGAATGAATGAATGAATGAATGAATGAACCAGTCAGCAGCCTCAGTAGGAGAGGGTAGCACCTGTGGGCTGCTGGAGGGCTGACCACCTCTCCTGATGCTTGACTTGAGAACAGGCAACCTGTTGGGCATTCTCACTGCAAGAACAGCTGATGGGGGCAATGCCTGGCTCTCAGCCCAGCAGAGCCCGGCTCCATGGCACCAGCCCAACCAAAGGGACCCAGGCAATGTAGACCAGGAGAAAGCCCGAGCTCCTGTGGCCTGAGCCTGACCCCTTTGTGCCCGGCACTTGGGCCAGGGCACTGTGTTCTCTCCTCTCCAGGACAGCCCACAGATGTGGGTGTGGCTATCCCTTGGTACACAGAGGGAAGTAAGACTCAGAGGTGCAGGTTGGGCTGGCCTGACATGAATATCTGGGCTCACAGAGCAGCCAGTGGGCACCGCTCTTGTGGCTCCCCGTCCACCCGATTTAGAGCCCCCATCCTGGCATTTTTGTCCCATGTGAGAAGTCAGGTGTCCACTCCCGATGGCTGCCCAACCCACCTGTCCGGGTGGCCCTGGACATCCCTCACTGTCAGTCCCACACTTGGGCCAGAGTCCAGTTTCAGATCCACTCTTGTGGTGGACCCCCAGCCCCAGCACCCAGTGTCCCTGTCCCTCTCCAGTTTGAGCAGACGTCAGTCTGTCTCCCTGGCATGTGAACAGCTGAGCCACATTCGGGAGCATTCTGAGGCCAAGGTTCAAGGCCAACTTTGTACCCCGCCCCCCAACTGCACTTTCCAGGCAAAGGCTGGAGCCCATCAAGAAGGACTGAGTGATCTGGGTTCAGACCCCGGGGCCAGCCCTTCTTGACTGTGCGACCTCAGACCAACTACTTCCCTTCTCTGAGCTTCAGTTTTCTCATCTATAAAATGGGCATGACTACGGCGGACGTCACACAGTGGGCCTGAGGCCAGGCATCCAGGAGGCACTTGATAAGCAGGGTGAGGACCCTGATTCCTTCTACAGACCGGGTACGCAGCCTGGTGTTGTGAGCCAATGGGCACCGTCCCTCCAAGTCCCCAGTGCCCACCCCCTCCTGTCATCAGTCCATGCTTCTTGCCATTTCTCCTGCCATCTGTCAGCGCCAGCTGCCACCTGCTGCCATCAAGGCACCATGCAAGACCCCAGATGCCCCAGGGCCCCACCACTCCCTGTCCTCCCTGTGGACACTCCAGTCCAGACAAGGGGCTCTGGCACCACCCCCACCCCGCCCAAGGACACTCCTCTAGCTTCACCCAGGGCCTCCTGCACCCCCAGGGACTCTTCAGGAAGCTCTGGGGCCCGGCGGGGGAGCAGGCTGGAAGCCCCCCCAGTTCTCCCAGCACGCGCCCTGCCCCTGCCGTCCTCCGCAGGGACCCTACCGCATCCTGCCGCAGCCCCGTGTCTATTTCATCAAGCCAAGGATTGCTTTTTAAATAAATCTAAAAAACTCCACTTCCTCCTTGGCAAGTTCATTTTAAGTCATTTTATCTCTTTCCCCCCTATATTTTTCCCAAATAATGTGATTAAGTGACTCAGCGCAGGCTGCCTCTGGCAGGCCTGGCCTCTAATTCACTTTGAGGACGGTCCCCTTTGACCCTACTCCACTCCGGCTAAGAGGACACTTAAGCCGCGTTCCAGGGCTTCCTACAGAAAGAGGTGGGTGGGGGGCCGTGAGGGGTGGGGGGGCGGAGGGTGGGGTGGGGGGAGCAAAACAAACTTTCACATAAAATTATGGTATATGGATAATTGAGAAGTTTAAAAACATGAATCTAATTGTACGGTCCCCAGAGAAACCATATCGAGCCACCCCTATAAGAGGCCTGGAATCTCCCGATGATGATTTATTGCTAAATCCTAGTATTTTTCAATACATTATAGTTTTTAAATTGTGTTTAAATTGAGTGTAGAAGAGCAGAGGCCATTAGGAGATGCAGAAATGATGATTATATTTAAATATTCATGCACGCAGTACCTTATTATTGAATCTGAACACTAACAAAATCAATATTAAGTGCGGTTTGACATGAATTTATTTATGAATTTCGACTTTCTAAGTACTGTATTTTTTCACTCAAAAATTGTGAGTATAATGTAGTAATGATATCAAAACACAGTGTCAGAGAGCATTAGCTGGGGAGGTTATAAACCTCTGGATTAGGGGGCCCCAGATTGCCCTCAAAAGTGCTTAGTATACAAAACCCAATTCTTTTTTTTTCCTCCCTGTTTCTGAATCGTGCAAATCCACATACACTCGGAAAGGGCGGGCGGCAGGCAGTGGGGGAGGAAGCCAGGCTCGGCATAGTGGCAAGCGGGGCTGCAGACACGCAGCTCCTGGGGTGCAGGGAACCAGGATTCTTGGGCAGATTCTCCCCTGAGCGCTTCTGTCCAGGGGGCCCCAGGATCCCGAAGCCTCTGGGAACCCCAGAGGGGGACTTTACTGGGGTGGGGAGAGTCTGAAGATGTCTTCACTTGCTAGACCTTGGATCTGGGGCACAGTGGATGCCCAGGAAACCAAGGCCAAAGGAGCTCGAAAGAGAGCCTTTGCCCCAGATTCCAGGGCAGCCATTAGGCATGTACCCCAGTCACCCCCTCTTGCTCAACTGCCAGGCCCCACCACCTATACTGGGCCTGGCGTTGGTGACAATGAGCGAGATGCCCCTTGTCACATTGCTGGGCCCCCCTGGGCCTTGTCCCTTCTGTACCCCGCTTCTCCTGCCCTTCTATGTCGGGACCCTTCCCCTGCCTGCTGCTCACGTCACCTCTGCCCCACAGGCCCCGTTGAGCCCAGCACATTGGCATGAGGTGGCCCCTCCCAAGAAACCACATTGCTGAGCACTGTTTATTTACACACAGGTCTCACAGCATACACACACACACACACACACACACACACACACACACACTCGGCAGGAAATGGAATCAGGCACCTGCCAGGGGGAGACCCCATTTTCCAGATGGGAAGATCTCCCTGAGAACGTCGTCTTCGGATACTGACGCCTACATTCCGTCCCATCAGCAGAGGCCCACGCACAGGTACCGTGTCTGCCTCAGCCACTGCCCTGTACCATGCAGTCAGGGGAGACCCTGACTCCCGTGGATTCACACGGGCTCCTGAACCCCACATCTGTAAACCCACGTCTGGACACCCCCACTGCACAGGGCTCACACTCCCTGCCCTGGGGCCCTCACAGCAGCGGAACACACAGGCCCAGGCCTCAGCCCACAACCCGCCCCGAATGGTAACACGAAGCCCACACCCACAAATGCCTGCTCAGACCCACAATGGTCTTTGCACACAGCCCCCTACCTCAACACACGGGCACCCTGAGAACATCCAGATGCCTCACATACACACAGGCGCTCTGATATGCACACGGACACCCCACTTACACACAGGCACATCCAACACCTCTCAACACCCAAAGTCCTCGCTGCTACAGCCTCCGCAGCCAGGGCTTGGTGCACCGTGGGGTCGTGGGTCAAACAGCACTTAGAAGTTTGATTCGGAATATTCATCAGCCTTTGAGGGGGAAGCAGTGGCCCACTCAGGCGGCGGGGGAGAAAAACCCAACCCGACCCTAAACTCTTTTCCAGTAAATCGATGTATTTTGCTATAATTTTATTAGGAATATAAAAGGAGCCTTTTCAAAAGTGCTTAGGACGCAAAAAAAAGAGGCGGGTGATGGAAACATTAGTCTGTCTGTGTTAGCAATCCCATAGTCACATTTTATTGTTACTGTCAGGATGCAAAAGCTGTGCTTAAAACAAAATAATACATAATGTATTACTGAGGCATAAACATCAGCGAGCCGCGAGCGGCCGGCGTTTTTATTTTAAAAAGAAGATGCAAAAAAAAAGATGGAGGGATGGGCAGTGGGGGAGGGGCAGGGCTGGGACCCCAGCTCAGGTCTGCAGCGCCCAGAGTGGTAGAGGGACAGGGACTACCACCCCCGTGATGATTCCAACTACAGCATCACCCCCCGAGCCCCAGGAAAAACTGGACCCCCGAAGTAATCCCAGGCTCTGAGTTCTCGCACGGCTAGCCAGCTTCCTTCTTCCTGGGTCCTTCATAGTTTATGAAGCTCTGGCCCTTTTGTGACATCTCAACTCCGACTCTCATGCACTCCTGGCCTCAGGGCCAGGCAGCTGCTTTTGCCCCCACTTTGCCAATAAAGACATCAAAACTCAGAGAGGGATAGTCAGCAACTCTAGATCACAAAGCCTGAATGGAGCAACCAAGACTGGAACCCAGAGCAGAGGACAGGCGCCTCAGTGCCTCTTCTGGACTGAGCTACCCAGGGCGCTGGCCATCTGCAGGCCCAAAGCGGGTCTCTCTGCTCCACCCTTGCTCCTGCATTCCATTCTCCGACATGGACAAGTGCAGTCTTCCAAAGGCCAATCTGGTTTCTCTAGGACTAACACCCCGCACACGCGTCCAGCATCCTCCTCGGCCTGGGTCCACCCGCAGCAGTTCTGCAGCCCTTCCTTCTCTTCCTCCAGCCCAGGGCTCCTGCTGGCCCCTCTACCTAGAAAGTTGCTTCTGACTCTTTACCACAAACACCACCTCCTCCAAGAAGTCCTCCTGGATCACCCAATCTAAAAAGACATTTGTCACTTTTCACCTCTGTTTTTCATTCATTCTGTTCTTTGCCTGTTTATTTGGAACCAGGGCAAAAGAAAGCAGGGACCCTGTTGGTCTTGCTCCCTGTGTGTCCCTGGCCCCTGGCATGTGCACAGTCCATGTGTTCCACGGAAGGATGGGTGGATGGACAGACAGCTTTTGTACTTGGCTGTCATTGCCGGCAGCCGCTGGAGCACAGCTGATCCCCAGGGATCTCTGGTCAGGTGGCTTATCCTGGATCCCCAGGCCCTCGGGGCCAGCCCATCTTCCCATGTTTGGGGACTCTACACCCCACTGGAGCCAGGGCCCCCAACCAGGGGCTGACACACGGAAGCCTGTGCTCTAAAGCACCTCTGGGCTGAGCGCTGCCTGAACACCTGGGTGAGTGAGCCCTCTCCCTCGGTGCCCATCTTCCTCCCTCTTTCCTTACCTGGGCCCCCATCGGGCAGCTGCTCTGAGAACTTTCGGGACACAGTTGTTAAGAGTATAGTCCTGACTCAGCCTCCTATTAGCTTTGTGATTTTGGATATTGTGCCTTAACCTCTCTGGGCCTCAGTTTCCTCATCTATAAAATGGGGACAGGAATGGTGTCTACCTCATCGGCCTTTGTGAGGCTTTGGAAGGATATGAGGTGTGGAAAACAGAGCTCTTCCGGGCTGCTCTGCTATTCGAGGAAGGGGACAGGAGCCAGAATGGAGGCGCTGCCCCCCGCCGCCTCCTGGGCAGCTTCCCCGCCGTCCGAGGGCACTTGGCGCCACCTAGTGGTGGGTGTGGGCACGGAGGGCCTGGCCCGGCCTGGCGGGGTGGGGCAAGTGGGAGCCTGGGGCCAGATGGGGAGGTGACAGGGGCAGGAGCAAGTATCCGCCTGCCCCTCTGGGCGCTGCTTGGGGCCAACGGGAGCCCAAGAGGTCCCCACCCCGCCTGGTGGCCACCGGGGGAGGAGCAGGGAAAGGCTGCCTCCAGGACACCCCGAAACCAACTGAGAATCCCCCACCACCCCTACTGGCCACAGCGGAAACACCAGCTCCCCTCCACAGAGGGCCAGACAGGAGGACAGGTAGGAAAGGAGAGGAGGGGACAGGAAAGCAGATCACTGACGTTCACAGCATGTTTAAATGGGTACAGGTGGCCACAGTGCCCAGGAACACCAAGCTGGGGACAGGTGGGGGAGGGGAGGTTGGACTGGCCAGGGTTGCGCATCACCCCCTTCCCAGCGGCTGTGTCACCTGCCTGCTGAGGCCTCTGGTTCTGAGCTGTCGTGCTGCCTGCCTGTCATGGAGCTGTGTGGCTTTGGATGGGCCACTTAACCTCTCTGTTTTACTGCTGAGGACTAAGAGCCCCTCTCTCCTGGGCTTGTCCCCAGGACTGAAGGAGGTTCAGAAGCAGGGGGATCAGTGGCACTTACAGTAGTAGCCTCAGCTCTGGGACCCTTTGTGTCCCTGAGCAAGGATCCACCCACATTTGCATCATACACTCATGCATACACACAAACACACACATACACACACACACACACACACACACAGCACCAGCTGGCTGTGGCCCTGCTGCACAACCATGCAGACCTGCCCAGGTGGTCTTGGGCCGGGCAGAGGCTGGCCAGGTGCGCAGGCTCGTGTGTGTCTGCAGGTGCCCTGTGCACAGAGCCCGGGAGCAGGGCTGTGTGTCCAGGCGAGGGTGCAGGCTGTCAGGAGCAGGGCTGTGTGCCCGCGTGTGGGTGTGCAGGGCCCCAGCAGGGCTGTCATTGCCACCACCTGCACAGGGATGCATCGCAGGGGAAATGTCATCCACCCACTCTGCTCAGCCTGGAGGGTTACCCCTAGCTTCTGCCCTTCTGACCCAGGGTGGGGGGCTGGCCCAGTGCCCTCTTCAGAGTCCCCTGGTGCAGCCTGAGGAGCAGAGACATGGAAGTCTGGACCCCTCCCTTCAGCTCTCAAACCACAGAGGGCTGAGATGATCTCTGGGGCTGCCCCACACAGAGGTCCCTGGGAGGGAAGCTGTAAGACCCCCGGGGTGGGCGGCACAGTGCTGGGTTCTGCTTGCCAGCCCCGCTTCTTCCTAGCCATGTAGCCTTGAACAAGGCACACAACCTCTACGCCTCCTTCCCTGCCTACAGCGTGGTAAGAACGATGAGCACCCCTGCAAGATTTCTGATGGGAACTGACATCCCTGGACCCTTGGTGTGTCGCATCACAGGTGGCCTATTCTTGGTAACAGTGGCCTCTGCAGTGTGAATGGCTACCTTCGCGGAGTGCAGTCCCCACACTGGTCCTGTGCAGAAGCCTTTGCGTACGCCCTCCTGGCCTCTCCACCTCTGCCTTACAGCTCTGCGTGGCTGTGCAGAAGGAAGCCGAGACCTGGTGCAGGGGCGACTGCAGGAGTCATACACAGATGGGGAAACTGAGGCCTGAGCCCCAGGTCACTGTGTCCAGATTAGGCCTGGTGTCCACTTTGACCCCTTGCCAATCGGTCATATCTGTGGCAGAGGGGTGGCATCCAAGCTCAAGGGATCCCCCAGCCCCCACTTTCCTGAGCATGTCCTGTGTGCCCAGTTGCCAGGCCAGAGGCAGAGGTCTGGGAGGCAGAGGTTGTGTGGCCACCCCACACAAATAAACCAGCACCGATGTGTGCCTGGGGCCAGGGAGCAGAGCGGCACCTAATATGCCTAGGAGGTCAGGGTGGGCTTCCTGGAGGAGGAGGTGAAGGTTCCAGGCTCCCGGCCCATCTGAGCAAGCTCTCAAAGAATAAATGGGGCATTTAACAGAACAATGAAGAAGGACGGTGCTCTGGCTGAAGGCAGGGATATAGGAATCACCACAGCAGGCTGAGAACTGCAAACATGGGGTGTGGGAGTATCCAGGTGCCCTTCTGTGAGGTTTGCTACTTGCTGGGAGCAATCTTCCGACAACTATGGCTGTGTGACACAGTGACACAAAACTTGGGGGTGTAAAACCACCATTTTATTATGCCCGCTGCCTGTAATCCCTGCACTTGGGAGGCTGAGGCAGAAAGATCACGAGTTCAAAGCCAGCCTGAGCTACATAGTAAGATCTATCTCAAAAAAACAAAAGACAAAAAACCACAATTAGTCTTGACTCTCAACTTGATTGGCTTGAGAGATACCTAGGAAGTTAGTAAGGCACACTTCTGGGGTGTGACCTCGGGGACTAGATCTGGTCCCTGACTCCTCCTCTCTGGTGCACTACCCTGCTCTCTGCTTCCTGGCTGTCATGGGGTGAGCAGCTCTCCTCTGCCATGATGTTTGTGCCCTGGAGCTGTCTGGCCATGGACTGACACCTCAGAAACCATGAGCCAAGATAAACCTTTCTTCCTTTAAATTGTGGGTGTCATGTGTTTTGTCCCAGCAACGGGAAACCTGACTAAAACACATATAGTGTGGATCCAGAGTTTAGATGGGGAATGGTGGGAACGGCTTGTCTTCACCATCCAAGGGCCTAAATAAATAAAAGTGAATTTCTTGTAGGCAACAGGGGGGAATACCTAAGCCTTCTCCACTTTTTTTTTTTTTTTTTTCTTTGGCTGTACTGGGAATTGAACCTAGGGCTTCACACATGCTAGGCACGTGCTGTACCATTGAGCTACATCCCTAGGCCTTCTTATTCTGAGGCAGGGTCTTGCTAAGTTGTCTAAGCTGGCCTTGAACTTGCAATCCTCCTGCCTCACTCTCCCGCATAGCTGGCATTTACAGGCATGTGCCCTGGCACCCAACTCAGCTTCCTGCACCCTTTCTCCTTCACCCTGCCTCCGAGGCGGGCCCAGGATGTCTCCCAGCAGGAGGCAAACCTCACAGAGGGGCCAGCTCTCCTCTCTGGGGCTGGGGCAGGGGTGGCCCATCAGCTGCAGGGCCAAGACAAGTGACAGCGTGTGGCAGCCAAGGGGATCTCCCTCCCTCGGTGGAGCAACCTCCATTAGCAAGGGAGAAACTGAGGCAGGATTTGGCTTCCAGCTCGATGGGCCCAGTAACTCACCGCTTGTCTGAAAGCCATCTCCCTGGCTTCATTTGTGACCCAGCACCGAGCCTGGCATGTAACTTAGTTCCTGTGTGTTGAATGAATCTTTTACATCTCTGTTTTCAGTGCTTGGCATAAAACAGTGATCAATAAACATTTGTTCGGTGAGTGAATGGATAGATTGTGTTTTTTCTCTGAATCCCTGATGCCCCCCAAAATGCCCCAGCATGTGAGTGTTCAGGATTTGTTGAATTGAAACGATAAAATGAAGCCCAGTGAGGTCCTGTCTGCTCCAAAGGGGACTCGATCCCTGTGACAGAAATGGCTTGGAGTGTGCTAGGAGCCTGGGCTCGGCGTCCCAGGAAGGATAGGTTCTGGGGGACCCTGCTTCCGACCCCTGGTGCCCTGTGTGAGTCGTGGGGGCAAGTAGAGGCGGAGACGCAATTCTTCCTGGCAGTTTAAAGGGTTTTGGCATTTTCACGAAGGCACATGTAATATTTAAATGACTTCACTCGGCACGCCCGCGTGCCTGCCTCGGCTTCCCAGGTGAATTTGTAGGCGCTGAAATGGTCTAATTTCCCACACAAGCCATGTCAAATATAATTTGGGTGCAAAGTTGGTAATTATACGTAACATCAGTCTGATGTTAAAAACACTGAAAAATTTAGCAAGAAGAGACGACTGGAGAGACATAAGTCTGAGGCCCAGCCAGAAAAAAGGCAGGCCCGGGCCCCACTGAAGCCAAAGTCTTTAATTAATAATAGCATGTTTTCAGGAACTCAAAGGACGCAGGTCCCCAACTGTCTGAAACTCCTTTGTCTACCAATTACCAGCATCACGGGGGAGAGAGGCAGGGAGGAAGTGGGCGGGGGGCACCCTGATCCTGGTTGAGAAGCTTCGGGGTTTGGGCTAGGGCTGCCCGAAGCCTACCTGGGGGCCAGGTCCCACTGCCAGGTGACCCCACCTGGCCTCTTGGTCACCAGAGAGCCATCATGATGAGTCCTGAGCCAAGGAGTCTGGGCTCGTCCACACTCGAGTCTGAGGATGATTTTGAGGGAGGGGTGGGGTTTGGCTACAGGCCAAGAAGTCCTGGAAGGCTTGGAGGTCCTCAGACTGAGCTCATGACCCTATTGGCTTGCATGGGGCTTTTTCTTATCTTTGCAAGCAGTTTAATGAACTCTTTTTTTGTGTGTGTGGGTACCAGGGGTCGAACTCAGGACCTTGCGCTTGCCAGGCAGGCACTTATGCCGCTGAGCTATCTCACCGGCCGTGAACTCTTTATGTAAGGATAGGGACCACATCTTACCTGGCATATCTTGCATCTGGTATCTGCCTTACATACCTGGCAAGTGCTCAATAAATATTTGTTAAATGAGCCAGGCATGATGGTGCATGCCTATAATCGCAGCACTTGGGAGGCTGAGGCAGGAGGACCAACAGGAGTTCAAGGCCAGCCTGGGCTACATAATGAATTCAAAACCAGCCTGAAGTACATAGTGAGATCCTGTCTGGAAAAAACAAAAAGCAAACAAAAAATAAATGTTTGTTAAATGAACATATTTTGTAAAGTAAGCTCTTCTAACTCCTCATTGTGACCTTTGTAGAGGAAGCAAGACGCGCCCACGGGCCTGCAGAACAACCCAGAAGACTAGATTAAGGAGATGGGCCCCTGGCCTGGACTAGAACTGCAATTCCACACTTATAAACACTACTGCCTAGGGACAGTGACCAAAACCCTGCCTCAGTTTCCTCATCTATAAAATGGATCCATCTCCTGGGATTGCTGTGAATTCTGAGGGAGACGCTGCGTGCCTAGCTCTCCTGACACTGCCTGGCAGGCAGCTCTGGTCTTGCTCAGGAGAGAGAAGGTGTGGCTTTGTAGAATCGTTCCTTACATGGAGTTTCCAGAGACTGTGAGGGGAGAAGGGGCAGCCAACAGGAAAAAGGAACCTCAGTACAGACATGGGTTTCCAGCCACACACCTGTAATCCCTGCTACTTGGGAGGCTGAGGCAGGAGGATCTCAAGTGTAAGGCCAATCTGAGCAATTCAGGATGACCCTACCTCAAAATAAAAATTTAGAAGTTTTCAAAGCAGCACTGAGACCACTTCAAATCGGGGTACCTGTGGTTCTAAATAAAGGTCCTGGATGTGTCCAGGGTGCAGGACACAGGTGGAGGGCTTGACTGGGCCTAGGGTGCAGGGTGAGACACTCGGGTCCTAGCCTGGGGATGCTGCCATGATTTCAATGGAAGAGTGGTGGTCCCCAGGCCCAGATAGCTGCACGTAAGAACCGCTTGGGGTGCTTTAGAGAAACCCCAATACTCAAGGCACCAACATCCCAGACCAATCACATCAGCATCTCCAGGTTTTGTTTTGTTTTGTTTTGTTTTTTGTGGGTACCGGGGGTTGAACTCAGGACCTCACACTTGCCAGCAGGCACTTGTGCCGCTGAGCGATATCACTGGCCCTTTTTTCCTTTGTATGTGGGTACCGGCAGTCAAACTCAGGACCTCGCGCTTGCCAGGCAGGCGCTTATGCTGTTGAGCTATCTCACCGCTCTCGAGGTATTTTTTAAAGCAGTCCAGGTGACTCTAATGGGAAAGCAGGGCTGAACAGCGCAAGGTCTCACATGGTCCTTGCTGTAACCAAATCTCATAAAACCCAGGCCTGATGTTCTCCAGGTCTGGGGAGGAACCCGGGAGGAGGCATCCGTAACGCTCTTCCTGACTGTCCAACCTCCTCGTCCGTAGCCCCTCGGAACCTGCAGCAGCCCCTGGCCAGTAGGCACCATTCCCTGGGTGGTGGGACCCCACATCGGGTGAGGGAGACCAGAGGCAGAGCTGCCCGGGGGCTGGCCAGGCCACCACCCGCTGTCACAGCCTCTAGGGCTGACCAGGGCTCAGAGGCCAGCTTTGCCCTGAGACAGGCAGGGACACAGGACCCCTGGCTTCCAAGAAAGGCAGGTGGGCAGCAACTGGAGATCTGGGCGAGAGGCCAGCTCCTCCTGGCCCCCCATCTGGGTGAGCTAGGACGGCGTCTCCGCTCTGTGCCTCTGTTTCCTTACTCCTGAGATAAAGAGAGTAACTTCGCCGCACCCCACCAGTATCTGTGATTGTGCGTGTGTTTTATTTTTAGATTAAAGTGACTGCTCAAGGCAAAGAATTCAAACAGATGAGAAGCATGTTAAATGAAAAGTCTCTTCTAGAGATACTGCAGATACTTGTTTCTCGTGTGTGGCTCTAGACATTTTCTTTGTGTGTACTAACAAATGTCCGGAAATACTTTTTTAAAAATGGGATTGTCGACGTTGTCGCAATTTGTCTTTTACACATAGTGAGAGATCATGGGCCTGTATGAAAATCCACAAAGGTTCTATCTCATTCTGCTTGAAGTCTGTGTGCTATTTCACAAATGTGAGCCAGGTGTGGTGGTGCACGCCTATGATCCCGGCACTCCTGGAGGCTGAGGCAAGAGGAATGAAAGTTCGAGCCCAGCCTGGGCAGTTTAGTGACTTAGTGAGACTCTGTCTTAAAATTTAAAAATGAATGAATAAAAGGGCTGGGAATGTAGCTCAGTGTGAAGGCCCTGGGTTCAACCCTCAGTACTGAAAAATTAGAAGAAGAAAGAGGAAGAGGAGGAGGAGAAAGAAGAGGAGGAAGGGGAGGAGGAAGGGGAAGAGAAGGAAGAGCAGAAGGAAAAAAAAATACCACAATAAGGACAAACCATCCTTTATTCTGCCATTCTCCTACTGACAGCTCTTCAGGCAGTTCTCATTTTTCTCCTATAATAGACGCGCTCACACGAGCACCCGGAACCTTCTCCGAGTGTATCCGTGGGCTCACACCTGGAAATGACATGAACCCCACCTTCCATCTCATTATAGGGGGGATTTTTACAAGCTGGAGTCTGCCACAGGCATGGATCTTTAAAGAGAAGGCACAACTTGGTGACAAACATGGCTGTGCCACAGTGAGAAGGGCTTCAGTTAGAATGTGATCAATGCCAACATCCTTGGTCCTCTCACCGGCAGCACCAGCACCATCATCACCCATGACTCCTAGTGTCACTGTCCCCTGCAGCCTCATCACTGGCACCAATGCCTGCACCAGCTCCACCATTGCCATGGTTTCCATGACAGTGACAGTGAGCCCTCGCTGTGGAAGGGGAAGGCTACGGTCGAAGGACGCTGGGCTCTCAACTAAATGCAGATTCTAAAAGGGTGTGCCCAAGAGACACACGGGAGAAATTCCTTTGAGACCTTGTGTTAGGCAAAGATTCCTTAGGACACAAAGGCACAGGCCAGATAAGAAAAACTCTGATGTATTTAACACCATCAAAATGAAACGCCTGTTCTGGGAAGACAACATTAAGAAATAGGAAATACAAGCCGCCTGTTGGGAGAAAATACTTACCAAATTCATATCCGATAAAGGACTGGCAACCTGGTGTATAAAGAGCTTTTGAAACTCAACAATAAGGAAGGAAACAACCCAGTAAATATGTGGGCTAAAGATAGCTGGGCACGGTGGCACATACCTGTAATCCCAGCATTCAGGAGGCTGAGGCAGGAGGATCACTGTGAGTTTGAGACCAGCCTGGGTTACATAGTGAGTTCAAGGCCAGCCTGAACTGCAGAGTGAGACCCTGTCTCAAAAAAAAAAAAAAAAAAAAAAAAAAAAAAAAGTGGGCTAAAGATTTAAATAAACACTTCACCAAAGATTTATGGATGGGACACAAGCATACGAAAAGATGTTCAACATCATTAAGCATTAGGAAATGAAGATTAAAACCACAATGAGATACCACTATATACCTATTAGAATGGTTAAAACAAAACAAAACAAAAACGCTGAAAATATCAGATGCTGGCAAAGATGCTGACCAGAACCCCCACATGTTGCAGGTGGGAATGCAAAATGGTGCTGCCACTTTGGAAACCATTTGGCAGAGTTTGATTGTTTTTTTTTTTTTTTTTTTTTAGTAAAGTTAAGCGAATACTTAACATACGATTCACCAAGCTAGGTGCACACCTGTAATCCCAGCACTCAGGAGGCTGAGGCAGGAGGATTGCTGTGAGTTGGAGGCCAACCTGGGCCACATAGTGAGTTTAAGTCTAGTCTAGACTACATAGAGAGACCCTGTCTCAAAAACTAAAAAGAAAACAAAACAAAAAAGCAATTCACCAACACTCCTTTTTGGTAGTTACCAAAGAAAAATTAAGGTATATGTCCTTGCAGACATGTCTATGGGCATATTTTATACTACCTTTATTCATTATCACCAAAAATTAGAAATATTCCAAGTGTCCATGAGCTGGTGATAAATACATTAGGGTTCTTCCATCCAACGGAATATTATTCACCAATGAAGAGGTACAAACTACTGATATGTGCAATATTGTGGATGAGTCTTGAATGCTTAATGCTAATTTAAAGGAGCCAGAAATTCAGAAAATTTCTGAAATTCCAGAAAAGACAAAATTAGAGGGACAGAAATCAGTTGAGTGGTTGCCTAAAGAGGTAAAGGAAAAGGCTCCACAATACCAGCAGTGTTTGACAACCGCTCATTGGAGTTGGGGTGTGTGTGTGTGTGTGTGTGTGTGTGTGTGTGTGTATACATGAAAAGCACATGTCTACGCACAGGTATGCGTGTTTACTATAAATTTCACTGATATAAAAGGTGTGTAGCACACTTTATTGAGGTAAAATTCACATAGCATAAAATTAAGCATTATGCAGTGTGCAGGCTGTGGTTTGGGTCTGAAATGTCCCCCAAAACCGCATGTTTGCCCCCATTAACAGTGGTCAGAGAAGGGGCCTTTGGGAACCTGAGCCCTTTCACCTCACAGATGCCTTTTCCGTCAATGGACTCATAGCCAAATGGGCTACTGGGTGGCCTGGAAACCTTAGGAAGAGGGGACTAATAGGGGAAGTAGGTCACTGGGGGTTAAAGGTGTATTTTGTCCATGGCTGCTTCCTGTCTGTCTCTCTGTCTCTGTCTCTTTCCTGGCTTCCAGGTAGCTATGAAATGAGCTGCTTTACTCTACAACCCACTCCCTACTATGATGTTTCTGTCTCACCTTGGGCCCATAAACAGCAGAGCCAAGCTACCATGGACTGAAGCCTCTGCAACCATGAGCCAACATTGACCACTCCTCCTTTAAATTGATTTTCCCAGGCATTTGGTCACAGCAATGAAAAACTGATTAACACAACACAACCTGGTAGTATTCTGTTCACAGTCCTGAGTGACCATCTTTGCTCTGGTTTCCCAGAGTTCTCATTGCCCTGGAAGAAAACCCCAAGTCCATCACATCAGGGATCTGTCCCCCTCCCCCAGCCGGTCCCCTCAGACTACTATTTTCACAGACTCTACGGATTTACCTATTCTGGATATTTCACTTAAATGGAATTCTAATAATATGTAACCTTGGACATCTGGTTTTTTTCACTTAGCATAATGTTTTCAAGGTTGGCCCAAGTTGTAGGATCTCTTCTTTGTTCCTTTATATGGCTGAGCAATATTCCATCGTACAAATATTCCACAATTTGTTTATCCATTCATCTATTGATAGTTCGGGTTGTTTACAGCCATATGAATAACCCTTCCATAAACGTTCACCTACAAGTTTCTGGGTGGACACATTTTCACTTTTATTTTTCTTTTTAAAAACATTCTAGGGCCAGTGAGATGGCTCAGCGTCTTAAGCGCCTGCCTGGCAAGTGCGAGGGCCCGAGTTCGACTCCCGGAACCCACATACGAAAAAGGGCTGGTGATATCGCTCAGTGGCATGGGCGCCTGCTGGCGCGCGAGGTCCTGAGGTCAACCCCTAGTACCCACAAAAAATAAAAATAAAAAAAAATAAAAACATTCTAGCCATCCTAGTGGGTATGAAGGGATTTCGCACTGTGGATCCGATGCGTTTCCTTAATGACCACTGCTGTAGACTGTCTTTTCATGTGCTTGTTAACCACTGGACATCTTTGGAGAAATGCCCATTTAATTCTTTCCCCATTTTAAATTGGATTCTGTGTCTTTTTGTTGTTGCGCTATAGAATTCTTTAGCTATGCTGGATATTTAACCCTTACCAGATTAATATTTTGCAAATATTTTGTTTCGTTCTGGGTTTTTTTTGGGGGGGAGGGTGAGACAGTGTGTTGCTATGTAGTTCAGACTGGACTTGTACTCACTATGTAGCCCAGGCTGGCCTTCAACTTGCTATAATCCTCCTGCCTCAGCCTTCCAACCGCTGGAATAGGTGTGTGCCACCATATCCAGCTGCTTCATTCTGTAGATTATTTTTTCACATTCTCATTTTTTTGTGTTTGGTGGTACTACTGAGGATCAAACCCAGAGGTGCTGCCCTACCAAGCTACATTCCCCAGCCTTTTATTGTTTTTTGAGACAGGGTCTCACTAAGTTGCCTAGACTGGCCTCAAACTTGTGATCCTCCTGCCTCAGCCTCCCTAGTACCTGGGATTACAGGCGTGGACCACCATGCCTGGCTAGCATTCTTGATAATGTTCTTTGATACATAAAAAGGTTTTAATCTGATCGAGTCTAAATTACCTATTTTTTAAAACTGCTTGTGTTTTGGTGTCATATGTTAGAGTCCATTGCTGAAGCTGAGGTTATGAAAATGTTCTTATTGTAAGATTGTCTCGTTGTAATTTTATAGTTTACTCCTAATATTGAGGTACTGGTCCATTTTCAGTTCAGTTTTGCATGTGGAGTAAGGGATGGGCCCGCATTCGTTCTCTCGCATGTGGTTACACAGTTGGCCCCGCTCCATTAGTTGGAGAAACCTCTCTTTCCTCCACTGAGCGATCGGGCACCCTAGAGGAAAATCAATTGGTCATGCATGTTTAGGTTTATTTCTGGATCTCGATTCTGTCCCATTGGTTTTTATGTCTATCCTCATGCCAGTACCACACTGTTTTAATTACGGTTGCTTGTCATACATTTTGAAATCAGGAAGTGTAAGTCTTTGTCATGGGCTGAACTGGAACCCTCTTCAAAATTCCTATGTTGAAGTCCTAACATGTGAACAAGTCCTGACCCTAAACATGACTGTATTTAGGGACAAAGTCTGCAGAGGGGCAGTTAAATTACAATGAGCCCATTACGATGGGCTCTAATCTAATACGGCTGGGGTTCTAACAAGAAGAGGAAATTGGGACACAGATGTGCACAGAGGGAAAACCACGTGGAGATCCAAAGAGCAAGAGGCGCCCCCTGTCACCAAGCCAAGAGGGAGGTCCCAGGAGAAACCAAACCTGACCCGCACCTTGACCTTGGACTTGAAATTTCTAGGATTGTGAGAAAACACGTTTCTCTTGTTTAAGCCGCTTCGACCATGGTATTTTGATATAGCAACCAAGCCACCCAACCAATTTTGTTTCTCTTTTCCAAGATCATTACGGCTATTTGGATTCCTTGCCATTCCATTTAATTTCAGGGTTATCTTTTTTGTTTCTGCCCCTAAAAGCCAAAAAGGCTTTTATATATTTTGGATTGAACTCAGGCCCTCAAGTATGCTAAACACACGTTCTACCACTTTGTTACTTCCCTGTCCCGGGCCATTGGGATTTTGACAGTGGTGGCGTTGAATCTGAACATTACCTGGGTGAGCAGAACCATGTTAACAATGTAAGTCTTCCAATCTATGGACTTGGCATGTCTTTCCACTTAGTTAAGTAATGTTTTTCACCAATGTTTTTGGTGTACCAGTCTTTTGCCTCCTGGATCAAACTTTTTCCTAGGTGTTTTTTTGTTTTTTTTTGTGGGTACCGGGGGGTTGACCTCAGGACCTCACGTGCCAGCAGGCGCCCGTGCTGCTGAGTGATATCACCGGCCCCTTTTTTCGTATGTGGGTTCCGGGAGTCGAACTCGGGCCCTCGCGCTTGCCGGGCAGGCACTTAAGCCGCTGAGCCATCTCACCGGCCCCTTTCCTAGGTCTTTGAATGCCATTGTAAATGGAATTATTTTCTTTATTTCCTTTCAGGTGGCTTATTGCTGACATAAGAAAACACAACTGGCTTTTTTGTGTTGGTCTCGTCCCTTGAAACTTTGCTGAGTTTATAGCAATCTACAAATAAAAAAAGTAGAAATTTCATACAGCCAATTGATTTTTACGGAATGTTTTAGTTAATCACGCCAAATGCTTTTGTATTTGGGGCCGATCATGGCTGCAATTGACAAACAAGTGCAGATCCGATGTGAATGTTGGTACTGAAAACTTGGACCTTCACACACCCCATAGCCCTAGAGGACTGCTGCACAAGTTACCATCCACATTAACAAGACTCTGTGGGCTGGTGATATAGCTCAGCAGCATAAGCGCCTGCCTGGCAAGCACAAGGTCCTGAGTTTGACTCCCAATACCTGCATATAAAAAAAGAAAAAAAACAAGACTCTGCTATTCCACTGTTTTCTTGCCATTCCAGGATACTCATGCCTAGGTAAACAACCGGATTGTTCACCATACGAACTTTCCAGAAGGCCCATCAGGTCTTCTAGGGGAAGAAGTAACTAACAGCTTGCATTCTAAGCTTCTTACACTTCTCTGCCTCAAACATCTACCAACCCTCAACTTTTATTGAGACTCTAACCCAATCCTGCTCAAACTTCTGCATGCAAAGACCCTCTACACCAAGCTTCTAATTACAATAAATTTCAACTCCTCACAACTTTGAGATCCTGACACAGCTCTGTCCCTGTGGTGTCCCCCTTGCCATAGTCAGCCATAAGCTCTGGTTTTTTTGGAATCAACAGGAATTTTTTTCGCATCAACAGGTTTCGCTGCTATTTGAGAAGCCATCATTCGACACCAGTAAGAGAAGAACAAAACAATAAAGACACATGTCAGAACTTCGTGAGTTCATCACTAGTGTAAGTGACACTTTGCTGAGTCAGAGAATGATTTTAAAATCCTGGAAAAATTATTTCCTTAATTTTGTGTGCTATTCACAATCTACTGCTGTGACGACCCCCATTATCTACCTTTTCTCCATTCCTTTCTGATGTCCAGACAATCAGCGAAACAATCCATCAAACCCTGACTTGTAGCATTACCAATTTCTCCAGTGTAAATACTTCTACCATGGCTGACTTCAAGCTACGGCACCAGGTTACGGAACTCAGATTTGGAAGAGCTGCCCAGCAGCACTTCGCTGTGTAGCATTTCCACCAAAAGATGATCTCAGAAACACGAATAAGCAGCAAAACACAACAAAATAATTTGGAAGTGATGAGGTTATCTATTACTTTTACTTTTAATATAATTTATTTGTTAGCTTATGTAATTTAAGGTTTAATGATGGCTATGTGTAACAAGCAGCTTGCAAAGTTCCTGAAAATTTAACAGCTGGCTCTCATGAGCTCGTTCCAACCAGCTCTGGCACGTCACTGGGACTGACCACAAATTGATACTTGGAGACTTGGGGAGGTGGTGGTGATGGAAATGTACTGTATCTTGATCTTAGTGGTAGCTATGTGACTGTGTTAGTCAGCTCTCTGTTGCCCTGACAAAATACCTGAGAAAATCAACTTAAAGGAGGAGAGGTTTATTCTGGCTCATGGTTTCAGAGGTGTCGATCCATGGTTGGCTGATTCTATTTCTGCACTGTGGCAAGGCAGAACATCTTGGTGGGCAGCATGTGCTGAAGCAAAGCTGCTCACCTCCTGGTAGCCAGGAAGCAGAGAGATCAAATAAGGGACTGGGACAAAATATGCCCTTCAAAGCCACGCCCCCGGTGATCTTCATCCAATTAGGCCCCACCTCCTAATAAGCCCATTGAGCTATGAACTGGGTCCCCAATGCAGCAATGTTCAGAGGTGTTTTGTCACTGGCAGAAGCAAGGGGGCTTAAGCCACCAAAGTTGGCAGGGATGCCCCTGCCAGGACCCCACCATAGTTGCTTCTGGCCATCTCTCCTCTAGCTCGGGTAGGCTCACCAGCACCCAGCCTGCCCAGCCCCTCTTCCAAGTTGACATCCTGCACCTGCACCTGATTGGCAGAGGCTGGGTCACATGGGCATACTCTAGCTGCAAGGGAGGCTGGGAAAGTGAATTTCTGACTTCTACCTTGGGAAATTAGGGGTTGTGTCAAATCTAGAAGAGTTACACAGGGTGTTGGGTGGCCACAGGAATAGGAAAACTGTCCTTACAACAAACCTCCAACTACCATCACTAGCACAACACCTTGGGCTTGGGACAGTAGCAACAAGGTGACCCAGGTATGATCAGGAAGTGTGACCTTGGCCATTCTGTGTGCAGATGCACAGTTACGGACTCACATGGGACAGTTGCAGGATGGGTCCCTTTATAGAAGAGCCTATGTCAGGTCAGAAGTCCTGGTCACCCACCCTGCAGGACCATGGTGGTCACCTGCCATTGGAAGATCTAGCACAGAAAGTGCTACAGAGCCAGAGAAAGAGAAGTCCTGGGGACTGAAGAGGGATGGGAGGCTTCCCAGAGAAAGGGACATTTGAGCAGCAAAATGGCAGCAGAAGGGGAAGCCACCTCCATGGGAAGACATGTGAGCAAAGACTTGGGACAGCAGTGTGCTTGTCACATTACGGGATTTGGCTGGTACCAAATGTAAGCAGTGTTTCTTAAACTTCTTGGCCATGACTTCAGAGTAAGAAATATATTTTCTGCTGTAACATGCATTATACACATGCCCATATAAATGAAATAAAGCTTGCATAAAACCCACCCTGCTATATGTAATGTGATGTTTTCTGTTCTGATTTATCCTCTTTCATTATCTTTTTTCAAATGCTGGCCATTACACATTAAATTGTTTTCATGACCAATTAGTGGGTCATAACCCACAGTTTGAAAATAACCAATGCTGGGGCTAGAGGAATAGGGACAAGTATCATGTGGGATTATGGAGGGTCCTGAATACCAAACAGCAGTATTCAGAACTTCTAAGTTCTGGAGCCCCAAGGCTACTGCAGAGCGCTGATTTGAAATGATGGATAAGCCAGGTGCTCTTGCCCACAGCTATAGTCCAGCTTCTTAGGAGGCTGAGGCAGGTGGATTGCTTCAGCCCAGGAGTTCAGGGCCAGCCTGGGCAACATAGCCAGTACCCATCTCAAAGAAAGAAAGGATCGGTGTGTGCCGTTTATCAATATTTACAAGGCACCCAATAAATGTTCTAAATGTTCCACTTCTAGGAACACAGCCCAGGGAAGTCCCTGGCCAGGGAGCTCAAAGAGACACAAAGGACATTTGCCACTCCCTGGACCCTGTTGGGAAAACCGGAAGCAGCTGAATGTGGAACACAACGGAGATCTTTGAATGATGGGGTCCGTCTCTACAACAAAGAGACCTCCGGGGCATGGGGCAGGGGAGACAAAACTGAGTCCTGGGCCCAGACGTGAGGGTCACTTTAGGTCGCGGATAAGACGCCGCTGTCCGTGCGGGGGTGCGTGGACACACGTGGACACTGCTTTATGTGATTTAGAAGGAGATTCTGACACATGCTGCAATCGTGATGACATGAGAGGGCCCAACCTGCTCGATCCCGCCTACATGGGGTGCCCAGGGCTGTTGGTTCACAGAGGCAGAAAGGGAAATGGGACACGGGGAGCTAGAGCCAAATGGGGACAGATGAAAAGGCTCTTGTGAGGGACGGCGGAGATGGCCACGTTGCAGTGTGAGTGGACTCATTGCCACCAAACTGTACACAAAAATGGTCAGGGTGGAAATTTTTATGCTGTGTATATTCTACTTATTTATTTCTTTAAAGACTGGGTCTTGCTATATAGTTCAGGCTGGACTCGAACTCATGATTGTCTTGCCTCAGGGTCCCCAGTGCTGGGATTCCAGGGATGCACCACCATACCAGCTATTCCTACCTATCTAATCTATTTCTATTTATCTATCTATCTATCTATCATCTATCTATCTAGTTATTTATCACAGTACTGGGTATTAAACTGAAAGCCTCACACTGAGCCACATCCTTGGCCCTTTTTTATTTTTTTATTTTAAGACGGTGTCTTGCTAAGTTGTTAAATTGCCCATGCTGGGCTCTAACTTGCAATCCTCCTGCCTCAGCTTCCCATATAGGCATAGTCTACCACACCTGGTGTGTCATGTTCATTTTAACACACAAGATTTGGAAAACCTGCACCAGACTCACAGGCACCCTGGGAACTATTAGGCAAATCACCTCCCTGGTGTCACTCTTGTAACTTTTGGGGACTGGGGGCTGCAGAACCTCCTGCTGCTGCACTGAGCCAGAGGTGGAGGTGGGGAAGACTCCTCGCCCCCTTTCTTCCCCCAGCCACCGCTTCAGAGGGGAAGGAAAGCATCTCCCCCTGCGAGAGCCCCCCACCCTAATCACATCTGGTTCTCATTGGCCCTGTTTGGTTCTAATCGTCCCGCTTCCTGCTACCATCTCTAGGGGCCCCCACCCCACCCCCAGCTTGGAAGCAGCTCCTACCACCTCCCCCTGCCTTTAGCAGGTCCTACCCAGGGGGACCCCAAAGGGCTCAGTCCCCTGATGAGTATGATGGGTCATCTTGCTGCCCCCCAAGTGAGTTACAGTCGTACGCTCTGACTGGACCGAGCTTGGGGTGCAGAATCCAGGGTTTCTCCATGCTCTACCACTAAGCCACATCCCACCCCCAAGCTAATCTCTTCAAAGAAGGTCCCAAAGCCCCATCCAGGGGCCAAGGACCTCGGGGACAGAGCTGGGTGGGACAGGAGTGTGAGACAAAGAGCAGGTGAGATAGGAGGAGAGGGAGCAGGTCAAGGCCAGAAAGCAGCAACCCAGGCACCTGTCAGGTGGCCCCTGAGCTCCTTCTGCTCCCATCTCGGGGTCCCTGGGTGCGGTGGCTCTGATCAGCTGGGGAGGGAGCTCCCCAGTGCAGGACAGTGGCTTCCCAGGCTGGGTGACACAGGCTCTACTGCACTTGTCCCACAAAGTTGCCAGCTGTTAACAGGCTGTACTTACCCACAAGCTAACCACCTTTCCGTCTTCAGGCCTGTGAAGGAGCTGCCTTAATACCAATTGTCATCACCATCTTCATTTTACAGATGAGAACACTGAGGCAGGAAAAGGCTAAGTCACGGACCCAAGGTCACACAACTGGTAAGTAGTGAAACCCACATCTGGGCCCAGCACCTTGCACCCCTGCTGTTCTGAAGCTTGGGTACCCCGGAAAGCTGGGGTCTCAAGGCAGCCACCATCTCACCCACAACTGAACCAGACTAGAGTGGGAGATCCCCAGGGTGGCAGGAACTAGGACGTGGTTCTTTGGGGTCTCCCCAGTGGCCAGCCCCGGGGGATCTGTTCCCTCAGCTGCTCATTCTGAAAATATTCATTGAGCACCCTGGGAGCTGCATACTAACACCCCTGAGCCTCAAGTTGTTCATCTGCAAAATGGAAATGTCATGTGGGATATGGTGATCAACAAACTAAAAGTGAGCTGGGTGTGTTGCTTAAATGTCCCTGTAAACTGGGTGTAGTGGCGCACACCTAGAAACCCAGCACTCGGGAGGCTGAGGCAGGAGGATCGCTGTGAGTTTGAGGCCAGCCTGGGCTGTATAGTGACTTCACGGCCAGCGTGGACTACATAGCGAGACCCTGTCTCAAAAAACCAAAAACAAACCAAAACAAAAGGGCTTGTAGCCAAATTTGAAGGAGTAGAAAGGACCATATGAAACAATTTTATTAACATTTTAACCCAATAGCACAAAAATGTTATCATTTCAGCCTGTAATCCAGGCAAAGTGACTAACGAACTGTCTTACATTCTTTTGTTCCCACAGTTACCCTAGGGGACAGGTCCACTCAGATCAGCCTGCACTTGGCATTCAGTAGCCACAGGTTTGGGAGCCCCCAGCTCCAGGCTGGCCCGGGTGGGGACATGAACATGTAAGGGTCTCAGTCCCCTCCACCCTGCCTGGCAGCCAGCCTTCCCCTTCCCTCCCTTCCCTGAGTGATCACCACGGGCCCTGCTAAGAGTCGCCTGAGTGGCCAGAAGTCAGGTCCTCCGGGTGCCCAGGGCCCAGAGCCCAGGACAAGGTGCTATTGGCTTTCTGAGCAGTGGGAGGAGAAAGGGGCACGAAGGCTGAGGCTGTGAGGAGAGAGCTGCCACCGTCTGACACGGGGACAGGGTTTGTTTGCACCTCTTTGAAGGGGGAGATGAAAGCAGGCCCAGATGGCCTGCCTTTGATTGTCTGCTCTCTGGGCCCTAAGCAGCTGCAGCCGGCCAGTGCCCAGCTCCTCATTCTCCGGGGGCAGAAGGGCCCAGGCTGGGCGGTTCTCCCCCAGGAGGCTGGGGGTAAGTGGAGGAAGCAACCTGCATCCTGGACATCTGCCCTCCCCCAGAGCCACCTGTAAGGGAAACGAGAGGGGCAGGAATGGTGCGCAGAACCGGAGGAGCTGCTGCCTTGTGGCTCCCCTGTCTGCCAGGAGTGGCTCCCTACCGGAATGACAGCAAGACTGCAGTGCAGGGAGCAGGCTGCGTTCTCTACTGCAATTGATCAGTGCCCACTGTACATGGGCAGTGACCTGGCTGCCCTCCCACAGGTGGCATGGAGCAGATGGAAGGGAACGGTGGGTGTAACGTGCTCAGCACTGTGTCTGGCACTTAGAGAGCGCTCGGTCCTGTCAGCCAGCAGCAGCAGCAACATCACCATCATCATCATCATCATTCAGGTCTCCTAAGCACTCCCAGGATCCCAGGGAAAAGAACCAGCTTTTGGAATGGTGCCCACCCTGGCACCGTCCCCCTGGGCTCTGGCCTGACATCGTTAGGCATGGGAGGTGAGGCCACCGACCTCTGTGGCCTCAGAACTGTATTCTGGGGACCCTCGGCCATAAGCAAGTGGAAGCCACAGGGGCAGCACAGCATCAGGGGCAGCAGGGTGAGGACTCTGCCTTCCCGGGGCGCGGGCTCTGAGAACCCCAACCCTCCGCATCCGGGCCGCCTGGAGCTGGCAGCCTGGGCCCTCACACCTGTTCAGACTGTGCTCAGGACAGGGACGCAGGGTCTGAGAGCCCCTCCAGGCCAGGCTCCTCACCCCGGATCCTCCTTCTGTGGACCACTGCTATCTCCCATGGAGAAGGGGGCTAAGGTGCCAGAGCCCTGGCAGGTGGGTCCAGCACCAGGTGGGTCAGAACCAGGGCCCCGGGGCTCCCCAGTGACCGGCCGCGGATGCAGGCTCTTTCCAGCCGCGTCTCTGTCCCTCACATCACTGCCTCCAGGCCGGTGCCATCACCCCATTTCACAGTGGGGGGACTGAGGCTCCCAGCCGCAGCCTCTGCAGACTCTCACCCAAGGTCATACACTTAGGGCAGCACAACCAGGATTTGGACGAGGTCTGACTGAAGCCAAAGTTTGTGCTCTTTCCACCCAACTGCACCGCCAAGGAACTCGGTCCCTCTCCTCTCAGGCAGAAGGAGGACAGTGGCCTTTTGGACAAACGGATAGGCAGGGATCTCACCAACCCTGTGACCCCCACCTCTTGACCTTCCTCTCCTCTGCCAGGGATTTTTTTTTTTTTTTTTTTTTTTTTCTGATGCTGAGCTATAGCCCTAGTCCTTTTTATTTTTTATCTTGAGACAGGATCTTGCTAATTTGCCTAGGCTGGGCTCAAACTTGCAATCCTCCTGCCTCAGCCTCCTAAAATTCTGGGCACCACCAAACCCAGCTAAGGGCAGAGGACATATTAATGTAAACATGACTGGCAGGATGATTTTAGTCTTTTTTCTTTTCACAGTTATAGATTTGTTTTATTGTATATGAGATCAGACGGATGTAGCTAGCATATCAAACCCACAATTTCATAGATATTTTTGCTTAGGTACTATCTTTGTAAGGGGAAGAATGCATCAATGTCAGGGAAAATACTAAGCAAATATCAACACAAGTGGTCAGAGGATATGGCCCAGGTATAAAGGGGGAAGCAGCCTGCTGGTGACTGGGCAAGGAGACCAGCTCCCCAGGGGGAGAGCAGCTGGTGGCAAGGGGCCTGGAATCGGGGTGCCCTGGCCCCACAGTGGTGGTGTACTCCAAGGGTACGGGGACCCAGAATCCAGGGAGAGAGGCAAGTGGACGCATCTGCTTCCACAGGGCGGCCCGCTGCCGTGCCTGGAGGCCACATTGCCTGTCCCCTCCCCGGGCTGCGCGGCCTGCAGCTGGCTGATGTAAAACACACATGTTTTGACTGAAGCCACTCTCCCCCACCTCCTGAAAACGCCAACATTAAAAGAAGCGTAGCTTTGTAAAACTGAAACTGTAAAAAGTTCTGAAACCCAGCCGAGGGATTAAAGAAACCACATGAAAAGAGACTCGGACGACCTGGATGCTGATTTCCTGTTCAGAAGTTTGCTCAACATGTGCCTCCCACCCGGGCTGGTGGCGTGGCGCGAGGAGGAGGAGGAGGCAGGAGGAAGGCCAGGGACCGTGCGGCCTCGGGGGCCTCCGGAAGCCAGAGTGTGGCTAAAGTGCCTGGCCTGACAGCTGCGGGTGTCTGCTCCCCTCCCCCGCCTCTGCTCTCCAGAGGGTCCGATATTGACCTTGACTTTGGGACGCTGCCCAGGAGTAAGGGACAGGTCCACAGCCACCCAGCATCCTCCTCCCCGCCTCTGCCAGTCTTTCCCGAAGTTCCCAACGTGGTCTTCATCGACCCTGGGATGGGGGAAGTACTTGGAGCCCCAGTTCAGCTTCTGGTCCATGGGTGACTCAGAGCCTTCCTCTGCCAGCCTCAGGAGCCAGCTGTGGGTTCAAATCCCAGTTCTGCCACTTCTTAGCTGTGGGTCCACCCAAAGACCCTAAAACACTCACCCCATAGCATTATCTGGGGGGTACTCGGCAAGATGCCCGGCATGGAGTCGGGGCTCCATGAGTGGCTGTGGGTACTGCAGTTACCCACAGACCTGGTCAGAGGTGTCAAGTGGTTCCCTCTTGGTGAACACGTGCACACCCCGCGCACACTCCCGCACGGGCACACGCTCACACCCGCACGTGTCACGCATGTCACACAAACACCCCACCAGCGACTCGGTGGCCACCCCCACCCCCAGCTTCATTACCACCCTGCCTCTGTTATATAAACTCCCCATGCCCTCCAGTGTCCCCCGCAATCACTTACCTAATATTAGGATATTAAAAAATATGGCAAGATTTTAAGAGACTTATTAAAATGCAATTAGCAGCGTGTACGACTTAAGCAGGGAGATTATTTTTAAAAATGACTTGATTGTGCAGAATACCACGCACCTTCCCGAGGCCGTAAACCTGCCAATCACGCACACTCTCAAATGTGGAGGTTTCCTTGCTTTCTTTGTCCTTCAGGGTTTTCTTCTGCCCCCAGTGACCATGAATGCCACCACCCCTCACCCTTCAAGGCCCTCCCCACACATGCGCACCGAGACCCCTCCAGAGTGGCCTCAGAAGGGTGCCGAGGGGTTAATAAGGTCCAGAGCAAGGCATGCAGCTTGGGAAAATGCCCCAAGGGTGGGCAAGGGGTGGAGAAGGCCCCACCCCCAGGCCGCACCCCAATATTATTTGGATGGGGTTAGATCATGTTGTCCCCTGCTGTGAAGGGGCTGGGGTGGGAAAAGCTAAAGGGAGGTAGAAGAGGTCCTCGGAAGGGGGTTACTGCTGGCTTCCTCTGAGCTCTGTGCCTCAGAGACCCCCGCCCCAACGCCCCCCACAGCGTCCACCGGCCGGGCTGGAACAGTGTGCTATGCTGCCCCCTGCTGCCCGCTCTCTGCTCTGCAGTTCTGCTCCTGGGACCTGCTGGCCCAGAGAGGGAAGGAGTTGGCCCTGTCCCGGTGTCAGCCCTTGCCCGGCTTGGGTGGCTCACGAGGGGGACCCCCCCACCTCCGGGTCTTCCACGCTCCAACCTGCAAGAATCGTTTGCCTCTGGAAAAGTGCGGCTACTGCCTCCCGTGCGGCCCCACCCTGGCTGGAGTTTATCAAACGTACTTGCTATTTCCTGGCATTAGGCTCCCCCTGGCACTTTTATTCCAGCCATAAAAAGGCTATTTCATTGAGAAATAAAGTCCCATCTCCCTGACGTGTAACTCCTTTCAGAGCTCTTACTCAACTGCCAGGCAAAATTTATGTTTCCTGGATGCTCTCTCCTATGATTGCAACTGGAAATTGGGGAGAGAGAGCTGAAAGGGAGAATTTTCTCTCTGGCCAGAGGACATGCATGTATTTCAGTGGTCTAAGGAGCTCGGGAACCCCAGAGTGTCCAGGAGAGAGCCCTTGCTCTGCAATCTTAGCCAAGGCCCCAAGCCTCAGTTTTCTCATCTGTAAAATGGGCAGAATAATCCCTTTCTTCCTCAAAGGGATGGTGCTAAGTGTGATGTAGTGGAGGTGGCAAGTCCTTGGGAGATGAATGAAGGTCAAGTATGGCTCTTACTAAGGAGGCAGAGGAATTCTACTTCAGGGCTGTCCGGTCACACTCTCCCAGACGGTGGTTCTCAACTTAAGCAGTGGGGCATCAGAATCTCTTGTTAAGATGCAGATTCCTAGGCCCCACCCCCCTAAATTATTGGATCTAGGGTGAGGCCCAAGAATTTGCATTTCTTTTGCAGTGGCCTCAGAGGTGCCAGGCAGGCACTCTACCACTGAGCTACATCCCCAGCTCAAGAATGAGCATTTTGCTGGGCGTGGTGACACACGGCTGTAATCCTAGCACTCGGAGGCTGAAGCAGGAGGATCACTGTGAGTTCAAGGTCAGCCTGAACTACATAGTGAGAACCTGTCTCCAAACAAACGAACAAAAACGTGCATTTCTAACAAGCTCCCAAGGAAGCTGATGCTGTCGGGAGGGACCCGCTATGAGAAGCATTGTTCTGAGGTCTTTGAGATCTGGGATGTGGAGTGGCTGGGCCTCAGCTTTGGGAGAACAAGGAAGAGATGGGAGATAGGATGGGCTGTGGCCCACTACATGAGAACGAGCTTCTGTCCACGTGGTCCTGCGTTGTCCTCCTGCCTGCCAGCCCTCTTGCCTGATGTCTCCGGCAGCCCCCTACACCGGAGACCCACCCAATGAGCAGCAGAGGTATGGGAGGTGACAAACTCTGGCCTGAGCTAGAGGCGGGATCCTCAGGACTGAGGGGTCCTCCCTGAGCTACATTAGACTTCGATACCATCTCCAAGGTGTGAGCCCTGTGACCTGAGGGCAGAGGTTCCCAGGCACCCCGCTCCCTAGTAACCCAGCACTGGATCCAGGCTCAGAAAGTAAATGGATGTATTCAAGATCGCTCGGCACTGGTGGGGCAAATCTGGCCTTCTGACGCCCGGAAAACCGCCCTTCCCACCATGCCGCCTCTCTGGTTACGAAGTGATTTGTAGAATTACTGAGTTGATAACTACAATTCCAGTTTAAGTAATATTCAAATACCCAACAGAGATTTGCCGCAGAGGCTGAAAGAGCATGTTGTGATGTGAAGTCTGCCATGGAAAGCAGCTAAAATCTGGGAATCCGGGCCTTTCAAAAAGGGAAAAACAGGGCTGGTGAGATGGCTCAGCAGCACAAGCTCCTGCTGGCAAGCGCGAGGTCCTGAGTTCGACTCCTGGTACCCACATAAAAAAAAAAAAAAAAAAAAAAACGGAAAAAACAATGAATCTGGATGTTGCAAGGCACGAAAACAGACTGGTGCTTAAGGAGGCAAATCCCAAAGGGAAACTGGCCCAGCATCAGCTGCTGCGTGGGGCAGGAGAGAAGCACACGCATGCTCAGACCCCGACTTCCACAGTCAGTGGGTGGGAGGGGTTAGAATCCAAGCCACTGAGGGTGGGGGAGGGCTGGCGATGTCCACCCACCCCCCACGGCTGTCTGACCTCGAGAAGAGCCACCCCTGCCAAGATGTCACCGTTCACAGAGCCACTGGTCTTAAAGAAAGCAAGACCTGGTATATCTCAACAGGAAAAACTAGACGTCCTCAAGACAGGGACCGAACTCTACACAGTCCCGCACAGCCCCAGGATCAGGCGCAGGTGCCCCCGGGGCCCTGAGGGGTCTGGAGCCAGGTCACTAGAGCTGGGTTGTGCTATCCTGAAGGAGAACAGGTGCCCTCCCCAGAACCCAGAGCACTTTCTAATTAAGCTGCGACTGTCCCACTTTTGAGAGGATTCGGAGTTAGAATGGCAGTGGTGCAACCTGAAAGGGGGACCCCGATGGTCACCTTTCCTTCTGGTGGGGCAGGTGGGCCCTGAACCAGCCACAGCCCCCGGCCCCTTGTTGCTGCTCTCGTCCCTCCAACATCCCTCTGCAGTCACGGCCAGCTGTGTGATGCGTCCTATCGAGGCTGCCTCTCTGCCTTGCAGGCTTGTGGTCCCCCACACCATCCTGTTCACACACCCCGCGTTGCTGGCCTTCTTTCTGGCCCTCCAGCTCCTTGGGGCCCTTGCACTTACGTGACTTTGCCTGGATGATGCCCTCCCCCAGCTCATTCTGATCTCCCCCTCTGGGTCACCCCGACCTTCCCACCGGAAGCAGCTGCAACCCACCCCTTTCCTGAGCTCCTAGCTTGGTTCTCTTCAGAGCGAGCATGGTTATCTGAAATTGTCCACACGTGTTTATGACAGGTGTCCACTCTCCTTCACACACACACACACACACACACACACACACACGTTTCCTTCCGCACAAAGCACTTGCTCTGTCCTGGTGGCCTCCCCAGAGTTGGAACAGTGCCCGGTCCCCCGGAGGCACCCCCATAAACATCTGTCAAGGGACAGGGTCCCAGACACACACTGTGGAAGGCAAGAGGGTCCTGGGGAACCAACAGGAGCTCACTGCGCTGGGCCAGGCTCTAACCACTGAGCCCACCAGAATCTGAAGGTCTTCTAGCCCTGGAGCCCCAGGCTCCTGGGAGTGGACACAGCCCCAGGGGAGGCTGAGGCCACCCTGCCAGGTGTCCAGGGGGCACCCAGAGGCCCAGCTTCCCCTCTAGGTGTCAGGTTTGCCCTGGTGAGGGCTGCCATCCCTGGGCAGCGGCTGCCCACAGGGGACCCGCCTTGGGGGGTGGGAGGGGGCTTGGAGTCACGGCTCGGATTCAAGAAGGGAAATCATCTGAGCTTTTAAAAAATTAAATGGAGTCAGTAATTTGATTTCAGAGAGAAGCTGAAAACCTCGTAATGGCAGGAGCAGCTCAATTCCGTGGTGAAAAGGAAAAGCCTTAAATGGGGCTATTAAGCTTTTGCCTGGGACGGATCTGCCCGGAGAAGGAGGAAGGAGGGGGCTCAGGGGGAGAAGTCGTCTTCGAGGTACGGACCGTTTATCAGCCACGACAACCCTGATTATTTATTTATTTATTTAGCCCGCGTCCGGGCAGGCGTTGCCGACGGCCTCCTCTCTCTACTTGGCTGCATTTCAAATCCCTCTTCAGCCTTGGCTCGGCCTGGAGGGGGTGGGGGTGCCGCCCTTCCAGGGAAGCTCGGAGTGTGGTGACCCAGCCACAGCTGGGCTTCTGGGCCAGGGGGCCGGGGAGCACTGGTTCACCGTAGGTCAGTGGGGTTGTCCAAGCCATCAGGGTACCAGCTGCTGCCATGGAAACAGAGAGAAGGGTGAGTCAGGAAAGGAGAGCAGTGACACCCCCCCCCCATTCTCTCCTCCCCTGGGTTCCTCTAGAGTCCTGGGGTCCGGGACCGCTGAAGCCTCAGGGAGTGGACCACATGCTAGGGAACTGCACCCACCCTGCTGAACCCCATCCCTGAGATGGCCGATGCCCCCCAACCTCTCCAGTGGCTGTGATTTGCGTCACACAGTGGCAGCAATAACCCCAGCGTGGCTCTGAGCCTGCGCTGTGTCAGGGCTCTGCACTAAAGGCCTCAAATCCGGTCCTCTCTCACTCTCGACAGCCCCACCCCGGAGGACTTCTCCTCCCTGGGCACTCCCAGGGCTCACCCCGGGGTCTCCACAGATGACCAGCATGGGGGCCTCTCAGAGAGCTCCCTCCACAGAGTGCGGAAGCTCAGGAGGCCCATGATTCTCAGGGCTGCTGGCCAACGTGGCCTCTGGTGGGTCCTGTGGCAGCAAGGCCCTGTGACCAGTAGGGAAGGGGTTTCCAGGCTTGGCCAGGCTGGGCACTGTGCTTCCTGCAGCAGTTCGAAGGCTCAGGGTACTCAGAGGCAGAGGGCCAGGTGGGTGTGTCCCTTGATCATGCCAATCCATGGTCCCTTTGGGAGCTGACTGCAGACCTGGGCTCCCACAGATGGGGCTCCCACAGACGGGGGCTCCCACAGGCAGGGCTGCAGGCCTCTCAGAGGTGGAGGCCACAGGGCTCTCTGGAAAACCTGTCAGGGGGACTGCAGGGCCCACCCTGGGCCTTCCAGGGGGCTGAGGCCCCGAGGTCCCCAGGTGGGTGCTGGTGTCTGGCTGCCACCCTCCTTGGGTAGTGAATGTAGCATCCATCCCTGGCAAGGTGGTGAGTCTCAGGCCTTCCATCCCCTGACTCAGTTTGGGGGACGACCAGTCCAGCTGCCCTCTGGACACGCCCCCAGGCAAGCGACGGTCACTCTCAGGTGGCCCCTTGGCCTCCATTATGGGGGATGATTCCTGGGGCATTCTATGAGAGTGACGGGACCCCAACTCCTCATCAGCCAGCCTGGTCACCCAGGGCCTCGTCAATGGCTGGAACTCGTTGCTGGCCTGCGTGGGCTCGATGACAGCCACATCCACTCCTGCTGGGAGGGGACTTCCTGGAGAACGGGCAGGGTCCTGCTGGGGACCTTCAGTTAGGGTGACAGGTGGTCCTGAGCCCAGGGACATTTCGGATATGTCAGACCTCCAGGAGGGTGACAGAGGAGAGGAGGCTTCTGAGGACAGATGTGTGGCCGGGGCAGTGGAAGCTGGCAAGGCAGGCCGTGAGGGCCTGGGGCCATCCTGGACAGCTCCCAGTGGCCCTGAGGACAATGTGGCCGAAGCAGGGGGTGGTCGAGGTAGCCCTGTTTCCCCTAGGGGAGCCTGGGGACAACATTGATCCTGAGGGGCTCTGGGGGAAAAGTGGGAAGCGGACACCCAGCTTCCTCCCGCAGGCCTGGCTGTTTGCAGGATCAGCCCGGGCTCCAGCTGCAGCTAGGGAGCAGTGAGAGAAAAAAACACATGAGAAATAAAAGCAGGTGGCTCTGGCTCCCCGCGGACCTTGAGATCGCGTCCTGTGGGAGCTGCCACCTCAGGCTTGTGCCCTGGCATTCCCACTGCAAGGCTTTTGAGGTGTGCCTCAGTTTCCCTCCCCCCATGTGTGGGCACAGCTGCTATTCTTTTTCTGTCTCAAGCCCCAGGGAGGCAGTGAGCCAAGAACAACAGATGGGAGGGGCCCACCCTTAGCAGGAGCCCTGGGGAGGCTGATTTCTTGGCGATTACTCTGAGTTTGAGAAAGTGACATGGCTGGGGATCAGAGCAGGGTTCCCCTTGGGAGAACAGTGGCTTCATGTTGGCTGGGCCCACATAGGCCCACAGGACTCAACCTTGGGGAGGACACTGCACAGAGGTCCCAGTGAGGACTTGCCTGGGCCAGGGTGGCTGGGCCTGTGTCCTGGGACTGTGAAGAGGCAGCGGCTGGCGATTCTGCTGGAGGGGTCTCTGGTCCCAGGGGCGGCCAGGAGGGAGTAGTTTTCAGTGTGGCTGTTGAGGCAGGCAACTCTGTTCCTGAACCTTCCAGGAAGGAGGCACAGGTCAGCCTTCCTCCTAAGGAAGTACAATCCTGCCCGTGCCCGCTGGAAGGACTGTGATCATCCCATTTCCTACATGGTGGGGGGTGGGGATACAAGCTTGGGGTGGTCACACTCCAGCATGGTTTAAAAGGTATACTCTCAGCTGACTTTACTGGACTTCTGACCTGCAGAGGCTGAATGGGTAGCAGGATTTTTTTTTTTTTTTAGACAGGTTCTCCCTCTGTAGGTCAGAGTGGCTTTGAACTCACTATGTAGACCAGGCTGGCCTTGAACTCAGGGCAATCTGCCTGACTCAGCCTCCTGAGTGCTGAGATTACAGGCCTTTGCCACCATGCCTGGCTCACATTTTTAAAATTTAATCTCAGAAATTTAGGTTTCTGCAAAGACCACCTGGCCTTGACTCCCTGTCCCAGTTTGAATGCCACTGGCTGGTCTCATCTTTGAGCCATTCCTACTTCGAGGTCCCGTGCCTAGGAACAAACAGAAATGGGCAGTAATCCTTGTCTGACCACGCCTTAGGTTACATTCAGCCCAGGCTCCGCTGACATTTCCGGGCCAGACCCGTGTGTGGGAGCGGTGTTGTGCACTGTAAGATGCTTAGCAGCATCCTGGCCTCTACACAGCAGATGCCAGTAGCATCCTCCTGCACTGTGGCCACCAAAAATGTCCCTGGACATTGCTAAGGGTGCCCTGAGAGGCACAAATCACCCCTGATTCAGAACCTCTGGGTTAGAGCTCACACATTGCAGTCCAATATGGCCCTTCGACATGTGTGATGTAGCCTGCCGGGGAGTTTAAATATTTTTAAAAATTAACTCACAGAACTTTTAAAGCTGTTTTTATATAAGCAGCTTCTGACAGAAAGTCAAATGTGGCCACTCTGGCCCGCCTCCCTATGAGGCAGGTATGGGCGGCAGGGAAGTGGCCTTTGTTCTCTTTAGAGTCTTCGCCACTCACTTCCACACACACACACACACACACACACACACACGCACGCAGGTTTTTCTCCTCTGGACACTCCATTTCCTCTCCTGCTCTTAGCCACCACCATCTGAAATCATTAGGACTCATCCCTCGGTAGCAACCGCTTTTTTGGCGGGCTTAGAAGAAGATTTTAAAAAAAAAATCCGTAACCACAGCGTGCTTAGGCACTGCTTTCATTCATGTTCCAACTCATTAGCCACATATTTACAAAGGAAAAATGCTCTTGGTTGAAACATTTTGTAAAAATTCCTAGTGAAAATCCAGACCAACAAGCACTTAGCAAGTGCTCACCAAGGGCAAGGCAGTCTGATAAGACCCGCAAAGAATAAAAACCGCCAGCACAAGACACAGCCCTGATCCGCAGGCAGTCGGCCTGGAGGGAGAGATAAGCGCTCTCCCCGCAACTATAATAAGAACAGAAAGACTCGGGCACTGCAGGGAAGGTGCGGGGAAGCCGCGCTGGGAACCAGGGATGGGAGAGGTTCACTCCTGCTGCTGATATTAAATTAATAAAATGAGAAAGAGAACATTCTTTGCCGTGTAAATCTTTCCAGGGAGGCCCCCAAAAATCTTCTTTAAAAAAAATGTTTTTATTGCTGTTGCTATTTTTGTATCTTATTCATTAGCTCCCTGGGAAGGACCCACACACTCTTCAAAGCCCAGGACGAAGATCATCTCATTGCTGGCATCACCCCTGAGTCCATCTGATTCTCGGGACATTTCGTATCTCCCCTTCCAGAATGGACACAGCTGGAAAACACCGGTCCAATTTGGATTCTGTTCCCGCCTGAGCCCCACACCGCAAGTGCTTAGCAAATATTTGTTGGATGAAGTTCTAGCCCTCCCTTTCTAAAATCAGTGTCATCACTGCAAGAAACTGTTAAAATAAAAGCAGCCAAAATGTGTAAAAACCTTTCAAGAAATATCTCCATTCTTAGCAGACTGTTAGAATTTATCCCCCCATCCTGCCTATTTCTTTGTTTCTAATTCCGAATTTGGGGCTAGATGTGGTAGGCAGTCCCCCTTTTAATCTTTAAATATAGTTCTGAATATAATTACATTTTTATGCAGCACCGAAACATCATATCCTGGTAGCGGGGCATTCTTGCGCTATTAACATCTGAGTTAAATCTCCTTCACGTCTGTCTTCTATTGCGGACAGTTAGGAAGTATAAGATGAAAGTGATCGACATCATTTGTGAATTATGTGTATTTCCTTATGCTGTATTTGAATGGGTTTTGCTCCTGGTGGTTTTGCACGTGTGAATACCAAGTTGTCTGGTAGCCTGGCTTTCACTGAAAACCTCTTTCAAGACGTGGTCCCAGCGCCCTGGCATGGAGCGCACAGAGCGCACAGAGCGAGGCCCCCTCTGGGTTAAGAAATGAGTTCACCGTGTAGGGCTCCTTGCCAAGGAGGCTGATCTGTCTATTAAGTGACCTGAGGAATGGGAGCCAGAATGGAGATAGCTGGACGAACAATTTGCTTGGTGCCAGGTGCCCTCCAAGCCACCAACTCCGCTATCTCATCTTTGACACCACTGAATTTGTAACTTCCAGGCGACAACACTGAAACTAAACAAGAGTAAGTGCCCCCCACCGAGGTTCTGCAGCCGTCTGGGAGACTGATGTGCATTGTCTTCTATCCCAGAACTCCCACTCCAGAGCCAGGGACCATGTCCCTACATCACTCTTGTCCTTATACCCACACCAGCCAGTGTGGCTTGGCTGTCACCCGCCCCCAGTTGGACGTGGGACCTCTCCAATCCAGGAATTCGATATCGTCACAGAAGAAAGGGCTACAAAGCCAGGGGAAGAGGATTCATGCATGTGTGACGGTCACAACAAGCACACTCGGGGTGCCTCACTTACCCACACACCGGAAGTGGTTCTCCACCGTCCAGAGCACTGGGGTAGCAGACTCAGCGAATTCCAGGCTCAGGTCCATGCTGTAGAAAGGCTGCATTCCTGGAGCTCCTCGAGGCTCCTGGCATGGCTGTGAGCCCGAGGAATTAGTTGCAAGTGGCCGAATGTATTCAGTGCCCTGTGGCTGCCCTCACGGCAAGAGTGCTGAGGGGCATAAGTGGCCAAGACCCTACCCAGCCAGCCCTTACTGAGCTGTTCTCCATATTTCTGCCTCCTCATGGTGGCCAAAGAAGGGGTCTCTGAAGGGGCAGGAAGCAATGTCCCCAGGATACTGACCTGGACCTGGAGCAGCACAGCCCCCGGGATGCTGACCACCACGAAATCCCTGCTCTCCGTCACTGTGAAGGTGCCAGCCTGGTGCACTCTGAGGGATTTTAGGCTGAGGGCGTCCTCAAAGTGGGAACCTCTTTCGACCAGGCCCAGGCTCTGCCTTGGGATGTGGACGAAGACCTCCGACCCTGGCTGGGACGACACTGGGACAGGAAGCACACTTGACACAGAGAAAGACACATTACAGCATGGGGGGATGAGGTGGTAGCAGGGCACTAGCCAAGAGCCTGTGGCCACCACTGCACACCACTGGGGTTGGAGACAGTGGATTCCTCGCTGTTTTGGGATCACTGCTGGGGCTTGAACTTAGCAGCATGTATGAAGAAGAGAAGAAAAATACACCATCCTCAAACACCTGGGGGATGCTGCTATTCTAGAAGGCCCATGAAAGAGCAGATGCCAGGAACAGGCTGCCTCTAGGAACCCATAGAAATCCCTCTGCCAAGACTGTCTTCAGCTTCGTGACCTAACTTAGTGCCCCTTCCATTACCAAAGCTGCTCTTAAGAAACACAGCTCATATCAGTTGTTTACACTTCAGCAAGAATTTCATTGTGTCAGCCTTCTCATGGGGACATTTTAAGACAGCTCTGCAGTTGCTAAATGAAAGCACTTGTCTCCAAATAAAGTGATTTCAAATATCACAAACAGGGAAGGAGATGTCCTTAAACTCAGCAAGGCCATCCCCAATGCTTGAAACTCCCCAGAGCCCTGATGCTGAAACTTCGTCTATGATAAAATTCTATACAAATGTGAAGTGTTAGTCATCTCCGATCTACCCACACAGGATGAAGCCTTTGATCCACCTAACTTTACATACTGAGTTCTTTAGAATTTAAATTCCCTGGAGGGAGGAAGTGGGCTTCCGGATTCCCGGCTTCTTTGTACTACACAAGGTGCATGGTAATGGTGTCACCCCAAGGTGAATGAAATCAGTATCACATACATGGTCTAAAGCAGGGGTCCCACTGCCACCAGGACGCAGAGCCCTGTGGGGGTCTGATGAAGGCTGCAGACCCTCTTCCGTCTTTGTCCTCAGAGCCAGTGGGGCCACCCTCCCAAGAATTCCCTGATCCCCCACTCCACAACCCCCAGGAGATAACTCTGCTCACGCACCTCCACACAGGACCCAGCCCGAGCACATGCACACACCCTCCGGCAAGGGCCACCTTCTCTTTGTCTCAAGGATTTCAGGAGCTCAAGGCCAAGGATGGGCTAAGAAGAGGAGAGGTGGAGTGGGACAGAGGGAAATAAGATGTCTAGGGAGAGGGGAAAATGGAGGGGACAGAGAGTGACGAAGCCGGAGAGGCAGACATTGGGGCGCTCCTGGGTCTTACCCAGTGGGCACGCAGCCTCTAAGGAATAGGCATAGTGGCCGCTCACCAGCCAGAGCGGCAGGAGCTCCACAGAGGTGTTCAGCACCTGGGGAGGCAGGAGGGTCCCCCGTGAGCGCTAAAAAACTCCCTCCAGGGGCCACCCAACCTTCTAACTAGTCTCTGGACCAAACCCCCAAATGTTGTGGAGCCCGGGTCAGGGTCGATCGCTCCAGTGCAACCAGGAAATATTATTTAGCTGGGATATTTTTAGCAGGAAGTGAGCTGGGAGCAAATGTCATGTGAGCCGTCTTCTCTTACACGGCACCTTCGGGCTATTTAAAGAGATGGTAATTACGCTACTGCCACCATGATCAGGACGCGCTGAGTACATGATTGCAGGAGCCCCTCGTCTGCCAAGCAGAGCGCTTTACGCTAATAGGGCCCAATTTTCAAGGCTGCTGCCTAAATCTGTCCAGTGCCACAGGTGGACATTTGAATTGGCACCAGAGGGGCAGCACAGTGCTCATCGGGTGCCATGCTGCAGAGACCTCCACCCCAGCCCGGCAGGGCCTGCTGCCCCCTACTGACCTCCTGCCTCTGAAGAAGGTCTTGTCTTGGGCTTTGGACAGTGATCATGGTGGCACTGATGTCCACATACAGTCCCATCAGACTGGCATCCTCCAGAGAGGCCACCAGCTCCCCTCGAAGGGACAGCAGCCAGGGGGTCTGGAGAAACAGGACACATGCACAAACCACCTGGCAAGGGGACGATGCTGCCAGGAGTCAAGGATAATGGAGACTTGGGGGGACACCCAGGAAGATGACAAGGCCATCGAGAGAATGGGCTGGCCCAGGGGACAGTGTGGTAGCCACTCAGGGAGCCCTGCAAACTGTACCCTGAATCCTTTGTGGCTAGGGGAGCAGGCCTCTCTGGAGGTGCAGGGCACACAGCAGGTGCCTCTGTACCCCTGCCAGGAATGCCAGCCAGTCAGCTATGTGTCCTTGGTTCTGGTCACCACCCTTTAGTGTGACATTGGCAATCAGGGCCCTGAATGAAGGTGGCAGTGATGATGGGAGAGGGACAGGGAGGGACCCGGGCCCCCGATCCTAGGACTGGCAGGAGGAGCTTGGGGGAGCTGGGAAGTGGAGAAGCAGCCCAGCTTCTCCCAGAGGCTGGGGGACACCTAGGACAAGAAGAAAGGTGAGATGACACCTGTGCAAGATAGAAGCAGGTGGCCTTGCAAGGGAAGAGCTTCTGCCACCAGAGACTTTGCAAAGAGAAGCTCAGCATGGAAGGGCTCCAGAGGCTTCCAGCCCAGCCCCCTCCCTGGGCTGGGCCCCCTCCTCAGGGAGTCTCTCAAGTGTCCTCAGGCGCTGCCCGGAGGCCACCAGGGGAAGATTCCAAGATTTGCTGCCAAGACCCAGGCCCAGAAGGGTTGGTGTTGCCCACAGGAGGACAAGGAATCAAAACCTCTTGCCACAGACCATCCCCCAGCGCTGAGCCAGACAGAACCTTCCAGAAAGTTGCTCCTGCCCCACCTACCTGTCTACTGTTGCTCCCCGGGGGCAGAGGCCGGGAGACCTGCAGAACAGAGGAGAAGCAACATCTCCTGGCACACCGTGGGCACAGGTGAGCAGGCACACATTTGTGCCAAGCGCCCAAGCACTGGCAATTACCCCAGCAGGAGGCTGGCAAGAAAGCCGGGCAGCTGGGATGTTTGCTCATTAAGACGAGAAAATCGTTTATGTTCCGGGACTCAAGTGTCAACAGACTTGGGGAAATGTCCCGCCTCAGCTGCTGCCTTGGGCTGGGCCGAGGGGGCAGCTGGGGCACCGGGCACAGCTGGTGAAGCTGAGGGTGGGTGTGTATGGCACAGACGGAGACTGCTGCCCAGAACAAGGTCCCCAGGCCTCATCCTTTCCTAAGTTCACCCATTTCTTCTTTGCCCTTTTTCTTCCCATGGGATCCAAAAGCAAAGGCAGAGAGAGCAGTTCGAAGGCCAGAAAGTGTATCTGTGCCCACCAAGGGCACCGTACTTCGGGGGACCACCATGCCAGACTCCCTGGGATTGAGTCCCCATGTGGACTCGCAGTGCTGAACCCAGAATAGTCCCAGTCACATCAGAATGGCCACCCCATAGGGTGACACCACTGTCCTGTCTCCGCCCCTGCCCCCCACTGTGGGCAGCACTGCCTCCTCCCAGCTCTCCTCTCGCCTCCACTCTCTCCACCCTTCACCCCCCCAATTGCTTTTGCTGCAGACCTGGGCTGGGAGGGGAGGCCCAGGCACGGGACAGAATTACAAAGGACGTCCTGGGTCACTCAGCCTTCTCAGGGCTCCAGCTCTGCTGTCCCCTGGCCCCTAAGAGTCCCCCACCCATTGCCAGGCTCAGGACAACTTAGGGAAGCTCTGCAACTTCCTTGTCCTTGTAGGTGCCACCTTCACCTGGGGGGCAGAGATGGTGTCTAATGAGAGGGTAAGAGGGTTTGGTATTTCCAGGGTCCACCACGAAAGCCTCCCTTCTTGTCCCGCACCCCCAGGCCGCAGCTGCAAGAAGCCAGTGCAGCCCTGGAGCTGGATTTTAGGAAAGAGGGCAATGATTCTGCTAAAAGAAAGAAGAGGAGAGGCAGGTGCCCTTCCAGCCCCCACGCAAGGCTATATTTAGGGCCCGCGGACATTCGCAAGACCTGGGCAGCCTTCACTGGGAGCACGCGCTAATCACTGCGTCGAGTTTACGGGTGCCCCTGGGCACACTTAACCCAGGGCAATGAATAGTTATTGCTCGGCCTCCTGCCCGGGGCCTGTGGGCACACTTAAGCGAGCTGGCGGATCGCTGTGAGCAGGGCACGGCTCGGGTACACCCTTGGGCACCCTGCGCCATCAGCAGGGAAAGGCAGAGTATTAAATATCTACGTGCCCTGTGCCCACAGCTGCATTTAGCCAAGGGCAAGGCCGGTGAAACAGCTTTAATTAAAACTTAATGCAAGTTCAAGGTGCAGCCACGCAAGCAGTGGCTGCAGAAGTCACCAGGAATGAATCAGTCAATTGGATGAGGGTCTCCGAAGGGGGAAGGGGGTGGCAGGGAGGCGGGGGCGGTGAGACTCTGTCTTCCGCGCTGCCCGCTTCTTTGTGACTGTCCGGGGAGCCCCGTAGGCTCCCACCCCTCGGCTGGCGGGGACGGTGCAGATTAGGGTTCCCAGGTTTCAAAGGCAGGGAGCAGTTTTGCTGTTCTCTGAGATTCCGCCAAACGTCCGGACATCGGCAGCACTGGCCCCCTAGCGGCAGCTCCCAGAATTACAGGCCCGCTGCGGAAGGCCAGGGACCAGCCGGGGAATGCCACACAGGTGCCCCAGAGGCAATGCTTGAGGATCAACGGCCTGTAAAAACGCCTCAGCCTCCGCTCCTGCAGTTTGGGAAGCAGAGAACCCCAGGGTCCACCACGGGAGCAATCTTGGCTCAGGCGGCGGGACAGCGCGGGTCTCTACGTGGTCACGGGTGGCGGGGGGGCTCTTCCAGCCCCAGCACACGCCTTTGAAAATCTAGACCGGGCTGAGAGAACAACACGCCCTTCCGGAGGCAAGGATCTCTGTCCTATTCAAATCCGTCCCTTTAGCACTACCTTTACTGCAGCGTGTAGTAGATGCTACATAAATGCTTGTTGAATGACTGGTAGTTGTCATCAGCAGCCTTTTCATTCCAACTTCCTTGCATTTTTCCTTTCCTTTATTTTTCCCTTCCTCCTTCCTTCACTCCTTCCTTTCTTGTACCCTCAGGCCAAAACATCACATTCAGAATTTTGTCTGGGCTTTTTTTTTCAGTGCTGGGGATCCAGCCTAGAGCCTTGCACATGCTAGGCAAGTGGTTTACACCAGCCACACTTCCAGCCCAAAGTCAACCTTCTAAAATGAGGGGATTTCATGTATAACTATAGAGTTCCTGTTTCTTTTTCCTTTTTTTTTTTTTTTCTTCGAGACTGAGCGACATCCCCAGGCCTTATTTATTATTTATTTATTTATTTACTTATTTATTTTAAGACAGGGTTTCCCTAAGTCTTAAGTTGCCCAGGCTAGGCCTGAACTTTAGATCCTCCTGCCTCAGCCTCAGCCTCCCAGAGTGCTGGGATTACAGTCATGCCCAACACCACTTCCAGCTTCCTGATTCTCTTAAAAAGCTTATGACTGGGGGCCGGTGAGATGGCTCAGCGGCGTAAGCGCCTGCCTGGCAAGCGCGAGGGCCCGAGTTCGACTCCCGGAACCCACATACGAAAAAAGGGCCAGTGATATCGCTCAGCGGCACGGGCGCCTGCTGGCTGGCACATGAGGTCCAGAGATCGACCCTCGGTACCCACAAAAAAATAAAAATTAAAAAAAAAGCTGACGACTCTGGTATTGTGGGGCAGAAGTTGTGTGGTGCTGCTCTTTGTGGGACCAAGGTTCGAGTCTGTGGCTGCCCCAGCTTTGCCACGGGCCCCACCACGCTGGTGGGTTCACAGCCCAGCTCTGCCACTTAACCGCTGCAGACCTCAGGCAAACCTAATCTCCACTTAGTTGTCTGTCTGCAGAGTGGGGATAGCGGCACCCACCACCTAGGCTTGCTACAAAGAAGAGGTGAGTTAATATTTACAAAGCGCTGTAACCTTGCCCAGCACAGGGTGGGGGCACTTACATAATGTTGTCCAAACAGTGAAGACCTGAGTGAAATTCCTTACCTCCTCTTCACCCTGGCACACTCATTTCTGCTGCGCATTTGGCCCCTATAGACACTGAGGTTTGCAACTCCCCTGCCCTCAGGTCTCCCAGGGGCCGGAGAGAAAGTTGACTTCAAGGAACCCACCAGGACATGAAAGCACTCAGAGCTGGCACTTGGGGTGGGTCGCTGTGCCCTGGTCTTTCAAGCGGAGGCCTTACGCTTGCAGTAGAACTCTCCCTCTCCTCCCCAGCCCTCCGCCCTTCAGCACCCTCGCAAGTGCACCACCCTGAGCCACACTCCTGGTGCTGGGGCTAATAATTCTTTGACCCAGGTTAAAAAGGAGCATTTGAACCAGCAACTCCCGCCGATCCTGAGGGCCAGAGCACAAAGACACAATTGCGCTGCTTTGGTGATCATCCAGGTGGCTCCCCCAGGCTGGCCACCACGGGAAACTGAGAACACCCGTTCAGAGACACTTAATCTGCAGCCCCTAGGCACGTTCCCACCACATTCAGTCCCCGTCGTGTGACAGAAGCCTGGTGGAGCTTGGCTCTGAGCCAGCACCCACTAATGTTTGCACCTCCCGCTGCCACACCCTGAGGCACAGGAGCCACGGCCACACGCCTGGGCCTTTAGAGAGAAGCCCAGCCCGGATGCCCACTGAGCCTGTTACCCGGATGAATGTGGGGCCGCAGTGGACGCTCTGTCGGCCCAGCCTGGACGCAGTCACTGGACACTTCATTATGTAGCCTTTGCTCCGCTCCAGCCTTTTCACCCCTTTGTGAAGTATTCTGATTTCCAACCTGTAATTTTCTTCCTGCAAATAAAGCAAAAGTCATCTGTGCAAATGAAAGAAGAAAACAGCTAATAGGCGCAATTATAGGTCAGTGACTGTTTGCAGCAATATGATCACCGTGGGCCCTGGAAGTGGGACGGGCCTCACAGAAGAGGGATGAGAAGTGAGACCGAGCCGAGCAGGGATGAGGAGCCTGGGTCCATCTTCTGGGATCCGGCAACTCAGCCCCCAACAGGGAAGCTCTTGGGGCTGGGGACAGTTGAGGATCTCAGGAAGGTCACCCTTGTAGCTCCACATCCCTTAACACTGGCAAATGCTGGCTCAGACCTATCCTCTTTGACCCTCACGAATGACTCAGAAGAGGTTCTCTGATTCCCATTTGACAGATGGGGCAGTTGAGGCTTGGCAGAAGTAAGTGATTAGGTGAAAGGCAGGTGGTCACTCCTGAGTCTGGACACAGATCCCTTGTGGCTCATCCCCGTATTCTCTGCGTGCAAAGGGCAGCTTCACACACATCAAGCCAAGGAGTCCCTCAGTGTCCACGCTGACCTTCAGCTGCAGGAAAGCCAAGTGTGCGCTCTGTGGGCACCTGAGGTGGGCGTGGACTGGGGCGAGGGGCTTTCAGAGAGGGGGCAAGGACCGAAGGAAGAAAAAGGGGGATCATCAGGCCCCCCAGGAGGGAACTCAGCCCTTCAGGGAAAACAAGGCTTGGCCTAGCAGGGAGGACAAAATTGTGGTGCACAGAGGAAACGGAGGAGAGATGGAAAAGGGGCGTGGGGCCTTTTTAAGAAAACGAACGTTAAAGCATGCTGCTTTTGCAAAAGTGACAGAATCGTGGGGTCCAGGGAGTACACAGGGGCCAGTGCAGGTGAGGGCAGCCAAGCAGCCTCTGCAACCCCTCCGCACCATTTGTCCCCTTCCTGACGGGCTAACTGAGCACCTACTGTGTGCCGGGCTCCCTGGCAAGAGATGGCTTCCGGAATGGAAGATGCTTCGCTAGAGCTGCCGCCCAGTCTCCCTGAGGGCTGGGGTGCCACTCATGGGGCAGCGCTTGCCTGGGCCACAGGAGGCTCTGGGTTCCAGCCCCAGCACCGCAAAGAAAAGTTTCTCAGACGCACCTCCTTCTGCACGAAGCAGGCTGAGTATCGAGCTCGGAAAATGAAGTCACCGTATGGCGCAGGATGCAGGAAGTAGCCACATTGGGCAAGAAGAGGATCCAGGTGGCCAGGGGCCCTCCAGGTGCCTGAGGTAGGAAAGGGACAGGCATGAGGTGGAGCAGCTGAGGCTACATCCCATCTCCAGGTCCCCTCCAGGTTCTCACCTTTCTGACCTCCTCTCCCACTTCTCTGACCCTCCCTCCCTTTGTTTCTGCCTGCTGTGTCCCAAACATCCCATTGCTGCCTCAGGGCCTTTGCACTGGCTATGCCCGCTACCTGGAACTCTTTCTTTCTTTTTTTCTTTCTCTCTCTCTCTCTCTTTCTTTCTTTCTTTTCCCAGTATTAGGGATTGAACACAAGACCTTGCACATACTAGACAAACCCTCTACCACTGAGCTACATCCCAACTTTCTTTATTTTTATTTTACTTTGCAACACAGTCTGGCTATATTGCCCAGGCTGACCTCCTGCCTCAACTCTGGAGTAGCTGGGATTATAGGCATGCGCCACCATGCCAGGCTTGCCTAGATATCTGCATGGCTCACTTCACCTCCTTCAATTCTGTACAAAAGTCACCTGCATGAAGTTGGAACGCTGGCACACATCTGTAATCCTAGTACTCAGGAGGCTGAGGCAGGATCATCACTGTGAATTCAAGGCCAGCCTGGGCTACATAGTGAGACACTGTCTCAAAAAACAAAAAAGTCACCTCCAGGAAGCCCACCCTGACCACCTTCTTATCCCTGGCACTTATTACCCCCTCACCTCCCATCTAACTGACTTCAGATTATAGCGATCATCTGTTGCCCTCCTCTCCAACATCAGCTCCAGTTGCCAGGGGTATTTGTCTGTTTTGTTCCCGATATATCCTAGCACCTTAAGCTGAGTCTGGCATATGGAGGGCTCTCAGGAAATATTTGTTGGATGAGTGAAATATAAAAAGGGATAGCATTGAGTAGAGGGATTATGGGCAGATTTTATTATCTTCTTTGGATTTCCTCTGGTTTCCATAATTATCTTGTAGTGCTTTTGTCATGGTTTTGTACAAAGCCATATTTTTCAAAGCCACAGTTTCATTTTCAAATCCTCGACCGCGTCGCGGATGGGAGATGAATACGCTGCTGCAAACACCAGCCGGGGCAGCCAGTATGGGGGGACTCTCTGGTGACAGCTTCCCTTTCCGAGGCACTGCTTACACCGCTATCTTTACCAAGAGATCAAGGCCTCACCTCCGGCGGAGGGAGGCTCTGAAAGGGAGCTCGCTGGGGAAATAAAATGGCTAAGCCTGGATGTGCAAATTGACCTGGATCGTTTTAGTTTTGCATTCACGTTTGCACTTTGTAAATATTTGCCTGGCTTCCTGCTGCTCACATCTGCTTGCTGTCCCTTCAAGTTTATGGAAGGCAGCAGGCACTGTCATTTCTCCATCCCCACCTGGTGCCGCCGCCGCCGTGAAATAAAAACTCCCTCAAAAGCCACAGGTGTCTCTGACAGAGCCTGAAACTGATGGCCTGTGGCTGGCCGCTGTGACTAATTCTCTGATTATTGACTTTATGATTTTACGCTTAAAACTTCTTGATAATAACACACAGAAATGTTTAATGGGCTCTATCCAGAGCCATAAAAATTACTTATTGAACAAGTGTTTTAAAACTATTAATCTATTGTTTTCCATTAATAATGGCTCTCCAAAGAACAGGCGACAGCTTAATGTGTCCTCACCATTTCTCCCGGAAAAGGGGCCTTTTAATACACAAATGCCACGCCAAAGTGTCATGGGCTGGCTGGCTGGGTGATCAGCCATTAACCCTCCCCGGATAGATTCAGGCCACACCAGACCCAGATGGTGCCTTAAGAATTTCCAGAATGTGCTAGGCATTGTGGCCCTCACCTATAATCCCAGCACTCAAGAGGCTGAGTCAGGAGGAGTTACCTTGAGTTCAAGGCCAGCCTGGGCTATGTAGTGAGTTCAAGGCCAGCCTGAACTACACAGCAAGAACCTGTCTTAAAACAAACAAATAAAAAATCCAGAATGGGGCCGGTGAGATGGCTCAGCGGCATAAGCGCCTGCCTGGCAAGCGCAAGGGCCTAAGGTTGACACCCAGTACCCACAAAAAAAAAAAAAAAAAAAAAAAAAAAATCCAGAATGAACCAGGTCCCTGGGTGGTTTTGACAGACTTTGGGAGAAATGTAGAAGTTCCTCTCCTCAATTTCTCCCTTATTGTGCAAAGGAAAGGAGAAATTCTGAGAATTCACTTTGCAGCCCCCAAGATAGAAAATAGGAAGTGGGCTAGTGGTGTAGCTCATCATTCCTGTTCCTTCTAGAAGTTTCCAGAAGGTTCTGGGTAATCTCATGTATCTACCCTCTTTCCACTTTTCCTGTTGGCAAACTCATGGCTGAGGGTTTCAGAAAGTAGCGCTGGGCCCTTGGCTATTTTAGGGGTACTATTCGCCCCTTTCCTCACATCCATTCCTTTTCCTGGGCAGTTGAGGTTTTGGAGCATATCGGCAGCAAATGGGCACTCTTGCCAGGTTTCAGACATTTGTTCATTCAGCAAATGTTTATCACAAGTGTCCTAAACATCAGCAGTGTCCCTAGACATACCATCTAGAAACAAGGAACGCATGGGCTGTGCCTGCTCCCAGCTCCTTCCAGTGGTGAGGGATGCAGATGACAAGTGTGTGACCCATGAGATGAGATTGTGACTGCTGGTGTGGAGAGAGTTAGGAAGCCCTGGGGAGGGGATCCGAACAGATCTGAGAGGCAAGAAGAGCCCCACAGAAGAGGTGGGGAGGAGGACCCAGGTATGGAAAGGCAACACCAAGGGCCCAGGGCAGACACAAGGAGCTGGCTTTTTCCAGGCAGTGGCTGTCCCTTACCTGGCAGCTGCAAGATTCTGCCCAGCCACTGCTTCAAACCCTCCACTCGGCTCCTCGGGATTGGCAGGGTCATGTAGTCTGAGAAGCACTCCACCTTGTCTGTCGGACAAGAAGGTACTTCTAAGCTGGACGTGGTGGCACACACCTGTAATCCTAACACTCAGGAGGCTGAGGCAGGAGGATTATTTTGAGTAAATGACCAGCCTGAGCTACATAGTGAGTTCAAGGCCAGCCTGAACTACACAGTGAGACCCTGTCTCCAATAAATAAATAAATAAATAAATAAATAAGTACTTCCAGGAAGGAAGGGAGGGAGGAGAGAAGGAAGGATAAATGGACTTCCTCTCAGCCAATTCTGTGGAGCTGTGGAAAGGGCACTAGGAGTCGGCATCATAACCGGCAACATCCTTTACTCCTTTGAGGTCACAGCTCACAGAGGGTCCAGGAAGAAGAACCTTAGGGCGAGGCACCCAGATTTCAGTGTGCCTACAGCTCACCTGGACCCAGCCTGTCGAGGTAGGGCTTGAGCGCAGCAGTCGTAACCAGCCTAAGTGATGCCAATCCTGCTGGCCCAGTGACCATACTTTGAGTAGCAAGGCCCTAGAGATCACGGATCTAACCACTGTGTTTTACAGGGGACACAGGGACCAAGGGTACTTAATGGTAAAATTGTGGGCACTGAAGGAGAGCACCTGGGGCTGCGTCCCACCTCTGTTCTGTGTGTGTGTATGCCTCTGTGTGTGTGTGTGTGTGTGTGTGTGTGTGTGTGTGTGTGTGCCTGTTGCTTTAGTTTCTTCCTGTGCTTTTCTTACATCATGATGATGCTGGTGCTGGTGGAGATGGGGATGGAGATGATGATGGTAATGATGCTTCCAGTGATGGTGATGATGGTGGTGGTGATGGTGGCAGTGGTGGTCATGGTGGTGATGATGGTGATGGTGATGATGATTGGTGATGGTGATGGTAGTGTGGGTCATGACAGTAATAATTCTGATAATGGAAGTGATGACAGTGGTAGCTATGATGCTGACATTGATGCTGATTCTAATGATGGTACTGGTGAAGTGGTGGCATGAAGGTGACGATGGTAATGGTGGTGATGGTGGTAGTCATGGTGATGGTGGTGATGGTGATGGTGGTAGTCATGGTGATGGTGATGGTGGTGGTGGTGATGGTAATGATGGCGATAGTGATGGGGTGATGGTGATGATGGTGATGACGGAGATGGTGATGATGGTGATGGTGGTAGTCATGGTGATGGTGGTAGTCATGGTGATGGTAATGGTGATGATGATGGTGATGATGGCAGTGATGATGATAGTAGTGACAATGGTGATGGTGGTGGTGGTGATGGCAGTGATGGGTGATGATGATGGTGATGGTGAAGATGATAATGGTGATGGTGGTGATGGTGCTGATGGTGGTAGTCATGGTGATGGTCATAGTAATGGTGGTGATGGTGATGGTGATGGTCTGACACTGGTGATGGTAGTAGTGAAGGTGGTAGTCATGATGGTGATGATGACACTTCAGAGGATGATATGAAACCTGAATGAGTTCCTATATCTAAAGTTCTTTACAGGTACTCACCACAGAGCTTGTGCCTAAAGGTGACAGCTCTTGTCACGATGATAGCTAATTTCACCCAGAGATGAAAGGACTTATCCTGGTCACAGAGCAGCAGGACCAGGGCCCTAAACTCTCCATCATCACTTGCCAGCTCATCACATAACCAGATAGAGCACCAGAGAAATTGAGTACATGTCACAGTGCATATGACCCCAAATTGGTACTAACCCCGATACCATGTTCTGCTGCTGCTCAAGGTCATCATGCCATGGTGTGGACATTTGACACCGAGTGCAATTTTTTTTGTGGGGGAGGGGTTGAGACAAAGTCTTGTTTTGTAGTTCAGGCTGGCGTTGAACTCACTGTGTAGCCCAGGCTGGCCCCGAAATCATGGCAATCCTCCTGCCTCAGCTTCCCAAGTGCTGGGATTACAGGCATGCACCACCACCCCCAAGCTACCCAGTGCAATTTAAAAGGTCTGAATAGGCACCAAGTCGGTCACTTGACCCATAAAAGTGGGGTGAGATGGATGGCTCATCCTTGCAGCTCTACAGCACAGCTGAAGGCTCCAGACCGAGGTGGGGACTCCTACCCCTGGCTCTGCCAGGCTCCAGTCCATTCTCAACACACAGGGATCTTAAAATGGAGATGACAGCGTGGCAGCTCCTCCTCAAAACCTTCAATGGTTCCCCACTGTCTTTGCATAGTCCGTGCAGCCCTCCCCACTGCTCCGTCCCCTTCCTTCTCCACACTTCAGCCAAGGTGGTCTTTTCCACATCATGGCCTCTGCACATGCTGTTCCAGCTTCCTGAAACACCATTCCTGATGTGGGGGGCCTGCACATGGAGGTGGATGCTCAGGGCTCAGATCCAGGGTGCAGCCACGTGACCAGGGTGAGCCTTCTCACCTCTCCAAGGCCCCCCACTTCCTCTTCTGCAAAATGGAGCCCTTTGCCCCTACGAGCCATGAAGGACATGGTAACCCTTGGAATGTTATGCCTGTAAGAATGCCTTTGTTTACCCAGGGCAGTGGGCTGTGCCAATGGTCTGACTAACATCATGATTTAGGCAGGGGGTCTTGCACCTCGGGTCTCTGCTCAGCCCTGCAGGCGCTCAGCCATGCCTAACCCAGACCCCCAAGGCTCAGTGAGCGACGGTCTGTGTGTACGTCACACACCACTGCTGGGAGAAGTCAGCCCCGTCTACTCATCGCCACTGAGGCAGGCCCCCTAGCCGTTGCCCTGGGCCCTGACCTACACACACTTCCCTTAGTGATTTTAATCTGTAGCCTTTCACTGTAATGAACCATAACCACCAGCATAATACCTTCTCTGAGGCCCGTGAGTCCTTCAAGTGAATTAATAAACCTGAGGGTAGCCAGGCATGGTGGCGGACAACTGTAATCCCCCTACTTTAGGAGGTTGATGCAGGAGGGTGGTAAGTTTGAGCCCAGCCTGGGCATCTTACTGAGTGATTTAGTCTTACTCTGTCTCAAAAGAAAAAAGAAAACGGGCTGTGCTTGCAGCTCAATACAAAGGTCCTTTGTGGGGACCCTTGAACTTGAAGTTGATGTGGGAAGAGAGGGTGACCTTAGGAATCCCCGGACCTCGTAGCACCTCTCTTGAAGATGATGTGAGATGATGCGTGGGAAACCTTCACCGCAGGGCAAATACATGTCACTCTTCCAGCGTCGCTTGCTAGAGTGGCTCTGGAGACGCTGGGCCTCCGCTGCTTGGGCTGAAGTCCTGGCTCTGCTGCTGTGGGACTGTGGACATGTCACTCGCCCCTCTGGACCCTGGCGCCCTCATCACACAGCCATGCTGTCGTAAGGATGAGAAATGGCCACAAATCCCCCAAGCCTGACCTGGCCTGGGACACATGGCATGCTGGGTTGGTCTTGTTCTTGTGTGGTTTTTATTTGTATTTTTTTTTTTATGGTACTGGGGACGGAACCCAAGGTGTCACACTGAGCTATACCCCCAGCCCTTTATTTTATTTATTCTGAGACAGGGTCTTGCTAAGTCGCTAAGTTGCTCAAACTGAGCTTGAACTTGCCATCCTCCTGCCTCAGCCTCCCAGAGCGCTGTAAATATAGTCCTGTACCACTACACCCAGTCACATGCTGGTTTTTTATTATTGAAGCAAGAACTGAACTCTGAGTCCAAGGATGCCAGCGCCAACGCTAATTCTGCCACAGCCACCCACGCGACCCCAGTAACTGAGCCCCAGAATCCCATCTCCTCATTGGGAGGAGGAGAGGCCAACACCCCGCTAGTGTTCCGACTTGGAAGGCTTCCTCATTGCTGAAGGCACCCGGTGTCACCCGGCAGGTTGGTTATGGTTCTACACGGTAGGGCATGCCCGAGGACTGATACCAGCGCCAAAGCGCGACTGAGTTACCTGTGGAAACTCCAAGCCCAGGGCGCGGTCTGTCCCTGCTTGCCCTGAGGGGGACGATCTGTGGGAACACCAAGTGCTGAATGCAGGTGACACAGATGGCCCTGCAGGGAGGAAGGGGGTGCATAGCTCAGCTGCTGCCTGGTCTACCTTCATATGGTCAATCAGTTATAATTCATTCCATCGAATATATATATATATATTCCCCCACTGTGGTTCTGGAAACTAAACCTCAAGCATGCTAGGCAAGTGCTCCACCACTGAGCTATGTCCCCAGCCCCAATTATACATTTTTTGAGTGCCTCCCATAACAGCAGCCACCGAGGCACAGAAAGAGCAACCATAAACAAGTAAGGAAATAAATGTGCACCCGGGGTGGTGGTGCACACCTGAAATCCCAGCACTTGGGATGCTGAGGCAGGAGGATCATCGTGAGTTCAAGGCCAGCCTGGGCTACATAGTGAGACCGTGTCTTCCAAGAAAAGAAAGAAAGAAAGAAAGAAAGAAAGAAAGAAAGAAAGAAAGAAAGAAAGAAAGAAAGAAAGGAAGAAGAGAAGAGAGGAAGAGAGAGGAAGAAAGGAGGGATGGAAGGAAGGAAGGAAGAAGGGGAGGAGCAAAGTAATCAGGAGCTGGTGAGGCTCTAGCAAAATGAAACAACAATGAGATACAGCATCTGAACTGGAGAGGAGGACAGGAGGCCGGTGTTAAAAGATAATTTTCAAAAAAGGTAACATCATGTCACTCATACGGATTTTTTTTTAAAAAATGAGCCCGCGTTAAAATTTTATTAACTTATTATTTATGTGGAGCCAGGCAGATGTTACAAGCAGTTCAAAGGAGAAGAAAGAACAGACACTTTTCTGCAGCAGCAGTGTTGAAATGAACTTGCCAATGGACTTGGAACTGGCTTCTCCCCCAGTGGAGAGGTGGCTCCCCTGGGCCCTGCCTGATGTTGTTTATTCACATGTCCCCAACAGGTGCCAGCTCCCTCGCCCTGCCACGGCAGACTGGCCCAAGGGCAGAGACGGGAGTTGGATGGCAGGACACACCGACCCTCAGTAACGGCAGGTTTCCATCGCAGAGAGCCAGTGACTTACAAAATCCTTTTGCTTATTCTGGCGTTCCTATGTGAGGTGAAACTTCTCTGAGAGGTGACAATGGGGCCATGGTAGGATGTTGAGGAGTCCCCTACCCAGATCTGGGGAGGCACATTCCACACCGTGGGACCCCAAATGTGGGGGATAAGTTTGATGTGTTTAAGGAGCAGCAGCAACAACAACAAAGATCAACAGAGCCACCGTCAGTGGAAAGGGACAAGTAGTGGACACGGAGTGAGGGGGACAGGTAGGGGCCAGAACCAGGAGGGCCTTGGAGCCCTGGCGCAGCTGGGATTTTACCACGAAAATGATGAGAAATCTGGAGAACCCTAAGCTGGGAAGGGACGGGATCTCATGTTTAAGTAGGGTCCTTCTGTCTGTAGGGCTTGCAGCTATTTAAAAACAACTTCAGAGCTGCAGTGTAGCTTGTGGTACAGCGTTTGTCTGACACAAGTGAGGCCGCAGGATCCATCTCCAGCTCCACAAGAGAATAAAAAGAAAGGTCTGGGGATGTAGTTCACCCGAAGAGACAGTGTCTGCTCAGCACGTGGGAGAGCCTGGGTTCCATCCACAGGACCAAAACAACGAAAGAAAAGAAACTGGGCATGGCGGTGCACACCTATAATCCCAGCACTCTGAGAGGCTGAGGCAGGAGAATGGCAAGTTTGAGCACAGCCTGGGCAATTTAGCAACTTGGGGAGATCCCATCTCAAAAATAAAAAAATAATCTTGAGACCATAATGTTAAGTGAAATAAATTAGACACAAAAGTTTAAATATTGCATGGCTGCTCTTATATGAGAAACCCGAAGTATAAATAAATTAAAGAAGAAAATAAAAGATAAATAGGAAACAGGGAAATAGATCTTGTGCAAGTGGGAAGGGGACCAAGAGATAGAGGGAGGAGGAGGGAGGGAAAGGAGGAGAGGTGAAGTAAAAAGAATTAAGATGTGATAGGCACATGTACCAAGTTCCCATGATAAATTTAAGCATTCCTTGTGTACTACAAACATGTACTAATAAAAATAAAAAATAAAGAAAAATGTTAAAAATTAAAAATAAGAAAACAGGGACTTCTGGGAAGATGGTGGAGTGGTAAATAGCAGAGAAAGAGCTGCTCTGAGAATTAGGGTCCAGAATATAGCAACCTGTGGAAGAAACAACCCAAGTGCCCATCAACTGGTGAATGGATAAAGAAGATGTGGTTTTTTTATACAATGGAGTACTATTCTGCCATAAAAAGAGATATGCTCAAGACATTTCTAGGAAAATGGATGCACCCTGAGTCCATACTCTTAAGTGAAATAAATCAGACACACATGTGTAAATACTGCATTGTTTCTCTGGTGTGAGAAACCAAAGTGTAAAGAAGGACCAAAATGTATAATAGGTATTGTGAAATAGGAAGAAAATGTTCAAATGGGTAGGGGAGCAAGGGAGAGGGGAGGAGGAAAGGAAAGAAGAGAAAAGTTAAAAAAAATGAGAAAAAGAGAAAAACGTGGAAAGAAAGTTTTTGTAAATGGGGTTGAAGGGAGGGTAGGGCAATGGGAAAAAAATAAGAAGAAAAGGGCTGGGAATGCAGTTCAGGATTTGGTGGAGTCAATAATACCCTGCACTGCAAACAAACAAACAGGTAAATAAATACATACAAAAAACTGGCCCGTGGATTTGGAAATCCAGGATACGTGTCCCAAATTTAGGGGAGGAAGACAATAGTAAGGAATGATGGGGAAGACACCTTCGGTCGTACTTATGTGGGTATTTGCTTTGGAACAAGAATGAGCCTTGAGGGCCAGGGAAATAGCTTAGTGGCACAAGCGCCTGCCTGGTAAGCACGAGGTCCTGAATTCAATTCCTGGTACCCCCCCCCAAAAAAGAATGAGCCTTGAGGCCTGGCATGGTGGCAAATGCCTGTCATCCCAGCACTCGGGAGGCTGAAGCAGGAGGATTGTCAGGATTTCAAGGTCAGCCTGCATAATGAGTTCAAGACCAGCCTGGACTACAGAGAGAGACTGTCTCAAATAACCAAAAAAAAAAAGAAAAGAAAGAATGTGCCTTGCACATGAGTTGATGGGGGAAAATGTGAAATACTTTAAAGTGAGCCCCCAAATGACTAGGTTTCTTGAATGAAAACCTGGATATTATCTAGTGCACTCTTAGGTATATTTGATTCAGTGTATCTTTCATCATGGAGGAGCTATTTTGCAACTCCGTAAATGGTAGATACTGTACTGATAATAATGCAAATGATTCTTATCTAGAAAAATGCGAATCCTTCCCAGGTGGAGTTGCAGTTGCTTACTGACCTGCAGATATTGACCAATTTTGCATCTATGACAGTTTACCCAGCACTCCTGACTGCCTGCATTTCCACCCAATGTTCTGTGGATTCTCCTTTGAATTGACTGTAACATCTTACTGGTTCCCGCATCAGTTAACAAGTTACATTAAACAAATGAAATATCTGATACATTTTCAGGTTTTGGGGGGGTTTTATTTGGGGGTCACTTCAGGGGTTGAATCAGGGCCTCACACATGGCAACTCTTGTGCTAGCCTATATCTCCAGCCCTAGACTTCAATTTTTTAAAAAGCTATATTTCACAAAGTAGGAAGGGCCCTGTGCTCTCACCCAGGGCTATTGTCATTGAGCCCTCAGTCCCTGGTTGGGATGAGGGCCAGGCCCCAAGACCGAGCCCAGGGAAAGCCACTTGCCAAGGCCCACAGTCTCCTCAGAATGGGTTTGGCAAAGAAGAACAGGACCATTTCATCAGCCTGGAATCTGAGCTGAGCCTGCAGCCTTAGAGAAGAGAAGAGCTGGAGGCAGCACCGCACCTACACTTCATTCACTCTGGAAGCCAGGGTGGTGACCCTCTCGCAGTACACAGCTTGGTCTCCAATCCCTGCTCCTCCTGGCTCTGCTGCTGGATGCTGCACCTCATTTCCTGCCAGTTAATCAATTTGCAATACACAGCCATGGCTGGGGCAATTGGGTTGAAGGGAGTTTCTCTAAGGGTGAGTAAATCTGGAACTAGAGCAAGGACAGACACCCGGGAATGGAAAAGTTGTTTCTCTGACACTCAGCACCAACCCTGGGCAGTTCTATAAAGAAAGTGCACCACCTCAGCCTTGCTAGCAGCCAGGACACCCCCGCTCTCCTCCTGCACCTGCTCCTGAATCCTCCTTCAGCCTTGATGAGGAGCAAGAGGCGAGCTTGGCTTCAGCCTACTCACTCCTGGAGCTCAACCCCTGAACTGTCCCTTCCCAACCTTGGGGTAGACACTTCGTCCCCCAATACTAAGCCCCAAGGGCGGCACCCAGGAGAAGTAAGTGGGTCCCTGGCACAGGGCCAGGCCTCCTCCTTCTCTGTCCCCAGCCCCACTCAGCTTCTCCATGGGCTTCCTTGTGCGCAGACTTGCAGAGCTCACAAAACAGAAACAAAGGCCCACAGTGAACGTCCCTAGGGCAACAGCTGGCTATTGTTGACCTTCGAGCTGGCTCCCAGCCCCAGGAGCTTGTCAAAGGTTCTTTCTTTCTTTCTTTCTTTCTTTCTTTCTTTCTTTCTTTCTTTCTTTCTTTCTTTCTGTCTTTCTTTCTCTCATACCAGGGATTGAACCCAGCACCTTCACACTGAGCTACATCCCTAGCCCTTTCAGGATCTCACTCAGTTGCCTAGGCTGGGCTCCAAGTTGTGATCCTCCTGCCTCGGCCTCTCAGAGTGCTGGGACTACTCAGTGTATTCCTTCATGGTGGACCTGAGCTGGGGAAGGGAGCCTGCAGTTCTGTGGCTGAGGACAGTGAGGTTTCCTCCTTACCTTTACAATTCATTGGTGACCAGGACGCTTGTCATTTGAAAACGCCTTGAAATTAGCACCACTTATTTACTTGAACACTAAATTCCTTGAAGGACTCCTTTAGGACAAACAAGGGGTGTTCTGTTTTCTCCCAACCTTCTGGGAAGCTCCACAAGATGGCATGACCTGGATTCCAGGACAATGGCCTGGAGAAGGTGGGAGTGAGCTGGCCCTTCCTCCCCGAGGAGGCCAGTGCTGGACAAAGCCCCACAGGCCTGAGCAGGCCTCACCCATCATCTCCTCTTCCCTCTGAGACAGGGATTCCTCGGTGCTAAAAGGAAGTACTTGGTTTCTGCTCTAAGCGTTATGGGGACCGATGGTCAGCACTCACCTGGGCTCCCAGTGCCCACAGTGACCTGGCCAAGAGACACTTACCAGACGACTGCCAGGGACCCCTGCATCCTCAGGCTTGCCAGCTCTCTCCTGCAGTGCCAAACTCATCAATGAAATGTCAGCTTGTCCCCTGCCCCTCCAGCTTGCAGGGGTGTCACTCAGGTGGCAGAAAGCACAGGGAGCTCAACACCTCTGACTCCTCCCCACCCGTCCATGAGGTTAATTGCTTTAGCCTTGGGAGCTCAGGACCAGAAGGGTGATCAAAGGGACGCATGGTGGGGTGCCACTGAGCTGCCCCACCTTGGGGTCAGAGGGGCACAGAGGGGCCTCAGCCTCAGCAGGAGAAGGAAAGATGCAGAGATGCAGGGCTTAACTGGGGGTCAGTCATGCTGCAAGGCCAGGCTTCCCAGACACCTCCAGCAGAAACCAAAATTGGCTGGCTGGGCACCATGACGCACACCTGTAATCCCAGCACTCTGGGAGGCTGAGGCAGGAGGATCACAAGGTCAAGCCCCAGCCTGGGCAACTTAGTGACTTAGCAAGACCCTGTCTCAAAATTTAAAAAGTAAAATAAAATAAATAAAAAATGGCCAGGGATAAAAAATAAATAAAATAAATAAAAAAGGGTAGCTCAGTATGAAAGACCTAGATTTAATCCCCAGTGCCTGAAAAAAATAAAAAAATAAAAATTATAGTTGATACTTAGCACCACAAAGCAAGGCTGCATACACGGGTGAAAAGAAGAGCCAGATGAGAGGTCAGGAACTATGCTGGCCCCAGGTCTTCAGCTAACCAGCTCCAACCAACCTCTCACCTTCAGTGACCCCTGATATGAGCTGAGTTGTGTCCCCCAAGTTCATATGTTGAGGTCCCAGCCTCAGCACTCCAGAACGCAACTGGATTTGGATTTAAGGGCTGTGAAGAGGTAACTAAGTTGAAAACAGGCTGCTAGGGTGGGCACTAAACCCAATCTGCCTGGTGTCCTTGTGAGAAGAGAGGAGGATACAGGCAAGCACAGGGGGACAGTCTCGTGGGGACACCAGGAGAAGATGACCTTGGAAAGCCAGAAGAGGGGGCCTTGGGGGACACCAGCCTGGGGACTTTGATCTTGGGCTTCCAGGTTCAGAACAGAGACAATACCTGGTATCAAAGCCACTCTGCCTGTGGCATTTTGTTAAGGCAAAAATACCCAGCAATGGGGCTGGTGAGATGGCTCAGTGGCTTAAGCGCCTGCCCGGCAAGCGCGAGGGCCCGAGTTCGACTCCCGGAACCCACATACGAAAAAGGGGCCAGTGATATCGCTCAGTGGCACGGGCGCCTGCTGGCGCGTGAGGTCCTGAGGTCGACCCCCCGGTACCCACAAAAAAAAAAAAAAAAAAACAGCAAATCAACTCATTTGCGAAATAGGAAGTTTGGACCAGCTGTCTCCTAACACCCCTTGCGAGTGAGAAAAACATTTTTTCTTTTTTGTGCAGCTATAACTTGGGTCCCAGCATGGTGTCGGAAGCTGGCTGTCCCCAGCGTCATTCACACGTGGATGGAAGGTCCTTGTCGCACCAAACAAGCAAACATGAACAGAACACACAGCTGGTTAAACCCACTTCAGGGATCTCACATAGGGATGCAAGGCCAGGGCAAACGTCCTCGGTACACGACTCACTCCGGTGAGCCCCCAGGACCCCCAAGACTCTGTTAAAGCCTCAAAAATAGACAAGGAGGCAGACTGAAAAGCAGGTCTTCTCCCCTAGTTTGACGACTTTTTTCCCTGGCACTGAGCTACATCCCAGCCCTTTTTAAATTTTTTAAATTTTGAGAAGGGGTCTTACTGGGCTCTAACTTGCCATCCTCCTGCCTCAGCCTCCTAGTGTGCTGGGATTAAAGTGCGTATTACCACACTTAGTTCGTATTTTAGCAACTTAAATCCCATACACACACACACACACACACACACACACACACACAGTAGGGCCTCCTGTCTTGAACATGGTTAGGAAAGCACTTTCATCTGGGTCTTTTCAGTCGAGTTCAAATTTCATTTCTCCATTAGGGAAAATTGCTTTTTTCCAAATTGCTTTTACTCAACGGTATTTGAGAGCTCGCCAAGTCACAGCCCCGACAAGGTTTCACCATGGCTTTATTTATTAATGCCTTCCCTCTCTTGCAAATGACAAATGATGAAATCCTCTCTAAACCAAATACTCTTCTACCCACGGAGCCGGTTTTTCAAAAACAGAAAGAACTAACCCACTCACTGGTCTCCTTTGATACTTAGAGGTCAAAGATCAATTTAAAAAAATGTGTGTATATATATACATATAAAACTCCAATTGCCAAGCGTCCCAGGCATTTGGAATTCCTCTGTGTCTGAGGGGTTCGGCACCATACCTACCACCTTACGAGGATTGAACCAAGCCATTGCCCGCTTGGTCCAGCTCCCTGATTAGTCAGTTGCAAAACACAGAAAGTAACTAAATACTTCTTGGCCTGAGAAGCAGGAAATGAAGGGTCCATGAGTGGTGATACAGAAACAAGCCTTCTTTCTTGCTCAATGAGATTGGTTTAATCCATGCCAGGGAGGAAGGTGCCCCTCCCAGAGCAGACGGCAAACCTTGACCATCCTTGCCCTCCAGGAGCGGAGCTGGTTTTTCTGCTGCTGAGAGCTGCGTTTGTTGACAGCGCCCTGAGTCACACAGGGCTCGAGCACTTGACTGGGAGCCTCGGACTTGGAGTTCTTCCTGAGGTCCACCCTCAAGGGCGCAGGAGAATTCAGGGACTTCCAGAACTTGGATGGGGAAAAATCACGTCTTTGTTTTTGCTAACTTCTAACTGAAATTCAGCATTTGGTTCCACTCTGAATGTGGTCAGTCAGCCACAGCACTACTGTGACTTCTCAGTAGAAACCACGGGCGTCTCCATATCCCGTGGCCGTTGCTCCAGAGGTCTCAGGTATCTTTTACATTCATCTTTATTTTGTTTTGTGTTGCAATACTGGGGATTGAACCGAGGACCTTCACACTGAACTACATCTTCGGCACCACCCCCTTTTCTTGTATTTTTGTTTTGGTTTGGTTTGGTTTGGTTTGGTTTTTGGTTTTTTTGAGACAGGGTCTCACTGTGTAGTGCAGACTGGCCTTGAACTTACTTATGTAGCCCAGGCCGGCCTCAAACTCACAGCGATCCTTCTGCCTCAGCCTTGCAAGTGCTGGAATTGCAGGCATGTGCCACCACACCAGGCAACCCACCCCGCTTTTGAGACAGGGTCTCACTATGTAGTTCAGGTGGCCTTGAACTCACTATATAGCCCAGGCTGGCCTCAAACTCACTGAGATCCTCCTGCCTCACCCTCCTGAGTGCTGAGATTATAAGGGTCTGCCATCACACCCAGCTCTTTTCTTTTTTAATTTTGAGACTGAGTCTTGCTAAATTGCTATGGGCAACTTGGATGGGCTCAAACTTGCAATCCTCCTGCCTCAGCCTCCCAAGTTTTGGGATTACAGGCCTGTGCCACCATGCCCGGCTAGAATTAGCTGGTCTTACTGCTCCCCACTCTTGGGAGAGAGGGCTCATGAGAAAGGGAAAAAGAATATAGCAGGGTGATGTCAGAGAAATTTAGTATGCTCTAAATAGTCTCAGAACTCGGCTTTTCCAGAGGGAGATTCCGCCTCACGAGAGCAACCCCGGGGCGCCCGAGCCTGTACGGGAGTGAGGAATACTCCTGTCACAGTAACTTCGCCCAGGGCCCGGAGGTCGCTGCCCTCTTGCTGCTGTTGAGAAGTGAGAGGGAGCTGATTGTGTTCACAGGTGTGGGGTGTAGCCTGGGGGCTCCAGCCCTGCTGTCTTGGGTGTGTTGTAGCGGGCAGGAGACCAGGGAGTCCTCCTGCTACCCTCTCACACCTAGGGGTCCCCTTGGCTCTCACAGTTGTCTCACTAGGGCATCTGGTGGGTGCTGCCCAGGGAAAGGGGGTGGGGTAAGGCCTGGTGCTTCCTATACACACTGACCACACCTATAATCCTAGTACTGTACTCAGGAGGCAGAGGCAGGAGGATCACCATGAGTTTGAGGCCAGCCTGGGCCACATAGTGTTCTGGGCGAGATTGAGCTACATAGTGAGACCCAGTCTCAAAAAACAGACAAACAAAAAGGAGTAGCTAATTCTAATAGAGAATCTTTGTGCTGACCACTGTAATTCTCCCAGAATCCTCTAGCCAGGGACTGTTATTAATCCCACCCTACCGAGGAGAAAACTGAGTTCAGGAGTTTGAGCAACAGGCTAGGATTCGAGTGGGTGGTGAGGGGCTTGAACTTCACCCCCAGGGGGTCTGGACGAGGCTCCTTACACCAAGATCTGTGTGACCCACTTCTAGGACACAGGCCCTGAGCTGGCTGTGGAAGGGTGTAAAGCCTGTGACTCTTTATTACAATGTTTCTTTCACCTTGTTTAGGAAAAGAAACAAAAACAAAAACAAAAAAACCCACTATGGCCAGTGAGATGGCTCAGAGGCATAAGCGCCTGCCTGGAAAGCGCGAGGTCCTGAGTTCAACTCCCGATACCTGCATAAAAAAAAACAAAAAAAAAACCATTAGATTGATTTCAAGAAGCAAATTAACAGGTAAGAGCGTAGGTCCCAGAAAGATTCAAATTCAAATATCAGAGAGATGCAAATCAAAATGACATTAAGGGAGCATTTTACGCTCATCAGAAGGCCAGAAATTAGGGTGCTGCAAACAAGCAAGGAGGGGCGCTGGCAGAGGGCACTGCGAGGCGGGAGAGCATGGAGGGGAGGACGCAGGTGCCGTGGTGCAGGTGCCCTGAGCTGCAGCCAAGCCCTGGCTCCACGCTGGCGCCCTTGTCTGAAAAATAGAGCTGATGTTACAGAAACGCTGTGAGGACCCAAGTGCCAGGACCGTGGGACCAACCGCACCTGGGAGCTCCCAGGGGGTGAGGACTGTGGCCCCTTGCCTGAACCCTGGTCCTTAGGATGATGGAGCCCAAGGACCAGGGGAGGCGAGTGAGGGACACAGTTATGCAGCAGTGAGAAGCTACAGCCTGCCAGCCATGGTGGCACACACCTGTGATCCCAGCACTCTGGGAGGCTGAGGCAGGAGGGTTATAAGTTTAAGCCCAGCCTGGGCAATTTACTGACTTATACTTTGCTTCAAAATATAAAATAAAAAAGTGCTGGAAATGTAGTGTAGTGCAAAGGCCCTGAGTTCAATCCCCAATACCAAAAAAATAAATAAATAAATAAATAAAAGTCAGCCTAGGCCAGGGGGTGACAAACTTTTCCATAAAAAAACAGTAAATGTTTCAGGCTTTGCAGACTATACTGTGATTACAGCCTTCAATGACACGCAAATAAGTGAGAGTAGCTGCGTTGTGATAAAACTTTCTTTCTTTCATTCTTTCTTTCAACAGTTTCCCTATGGAGCCCTGGCTGGCCTTGAACTCTTGGAGATCCTCCTGCCTCAGCCTGCCAAGTGCTGGGATCACAGGTGTGGGCTACCATGCCTGGCTAAAATTTTATTTATAGACACACACCAAAAATTTTTTTTGGTGATGCTGAGGATGGAAACCAGGGCTTCGTACTTGCTAAGCACACGCTCTGCTGCTGAGCTACACCCCCCAGCCCAAAATCTCTTAATTGACTCATAATAGTTGTGCATATTTATGGGACATGGTGTGATAATTTGATGCATGTATACAATGTGTAATAATCAAATCAGGTAATTAGCATTTCCACCCTCTTAAACATTTATCATTTCTCTGTATTGGGAGCCCTTGCACTCTTTTCTAGTTCTTTATAAAATAAATAATACAGCCAGCTGAGCATTATGGTGCATGCCTGTAATCTCAGCACTCAGGAGGCTGAGGCAGGAGGATTACTAGGACTTCAAGGGCAGCCTGGAATACACAGTGAGACTGTCTCAAAAACACTAAAAATGAATAACATAACATAACACACTGTTATAGACCATAGTTACCCTATGGTGCTATAGAACTCTAGGCTTGTTTCTCCTAGCTCACTGTATTTTGGTTCCTGTTATCCAATCTCCCTCTTCCTCCTCCTGCTCCCCTTCCTAACCTCTAGTAATCACTATGTAAGTGAGACTGTGTCTCAACTCCCCTCCTCCCAAAGAAAGAGGAAAAAAGAAAAGAAAGAGGAAAGGAAGTTTGGGGCAGCCTAGACTACATAATGAGACCTTGTTCAGAAACCAAAACAATTTATGCTACTTAATACAATTAAAGTGATGGGGGGGTTGGTAACCATTAAGGTTGGTTCCAAGAAAAAAGAGTTCATAATTAGAAACCTCAGGAAATTAGCAAAATCTCAGCTCTGTGGACTCTGTCTTCCAGTTTTCCTGTTGTGACACGTGAAGATAGCGTCCCCCTTCCTGAAAGGCTTCTGTGTTGAGAACGTGGGGTCTGGAGTTGAACATATGTCTTACTGTGGGTGTTTTGGATCATGTTGGTTCAAATGTAGCAAGTTGCCGGGCATGGTGGTACACGCCTGTCATCCCAGTACTTGGGAGGCTGAGGCAGATGGATTGCAGTGAGTTCCAGGCCAACCTGGGCTACATAGCGAGACGCTCAAAAAACTCAATAAAATTGAGTCTCAAAAAGCAAATAAGGGCCGGTGAGATAGCTCAGTGGCATAAGTGCCTGCCTGGCAAGCGCGAGGTCCTGAGTTCGACTCCCGATACCCACATATGACAAAAGGGCCGGTGATATCATTCAGCGGCATGGGCTCCTGCTGGCAAGCGCGAGGTCCTGAGGTTGACCCCCAGTACTCACAAAAAAAAAAGCAAATAAAATTAAATAATAATAAAAACATAAATGTAGCAAATAGTACATTATCAGATTAAAATTTCCACAAGTTTTAATAAAAGAAAAAAAAAAAAAAAACCTCCTGTAGCCCAACTTGGGCCCTCAAGCTATAGTTTGCTGAGCCTTGGATGAATTTTAAAAACACACAGAGCACAGGGGAGGCTGAGGCAGAAGGATCGCCACAAATCTGAGGCCAACCTGGGCTACAGTGACTTCAAGGGCAGCCTGGACTACATAGTGAGACCCTGTCTCAAAAACTAAAAAAAAAAAAAAAAAAGAAAGCTTGATCATTAAAAATGCTAATGATTGTAGCCTAATGCAAAGTATTAAATAAATAAAAATCCAAGAATTCTAATAAGTTTGTTTGTTTGTTGCAGTACTGGGGACTGAACCCAGTACTTGCCACTGAGCTACATTCCCAGCCCTTTTATGTGTTTTGAGTCCAGATCTTGCTAAATTGCTAAACAGGCCAAGCTGGGCTCAAACTTGCAATCCTCCTGCCTCAGCTTCTCAGAGTCCTGGGATTATAGGTATGCACCACCGCACCTGGCTTTTCTTGACTATTTTATTTAAAAAGAAAAAAATTAATTTGTCACCATTGGAGGTGATTATTACATCAGCCTATTCTGAAAATTGGCAAAAGATTAGGCATGTAGAGCTGGGCATGGTGGTGCATGCCTGTAATCCCAGTGCTCAGGAAGCTGAGGCAGGAGGACCGCCACAAGTTCAAGGCCAGTCTGAGCTCTCTATTGAGACCCTGTCTCAAAAATCCAATAAATAAATAAACCAACAAACAAATAAATCAAAACAAAAAAGGTTAGGCATTTAGGAGTGCCTGGGGCTGGTGAGATGGCTCGGCGGCATAAGCGCCTGCCCGGCAAGCACGAGGTCCTAAGTTCGACTTCTGGAACCCACATAAAGGAAAAAAAGGGCTGGTGATATCGCTCAGCCGCACAAGCGCTTGCCCGGCAAGTGCGAGGTCCTGAGTTCGACTCCCGGTACCCACATTAAAAAAAAAAAAAAGTGCCTGTAGTCCATCTCCAGTGGATGAGGGAAAATTTACAAAAGAATATCAAAAGAACGAGAGCATGGTTAAAATTCACCCTCTTGCAACCCTCAGTAAAGAAAATGAGTAAGACAAGGACCATCAGGAGATGCCAAACCATCAGGTGAAACATAAACATTATCTGAATTCGGTCATGTCTTCAGATCTAACTTCCAGTAATACGGGAAAAAGAATGGACAGAAACATGCTAATACCACAGAGGACAATCAGATAAGCAACATTCTACAAACTACCCGACCACTCTCTTCAAAAAGCCAAACTCCATAGAGCATGGTGCCACACACCTATAATTCCAACACTCTGGGAGGCTGAGGCAGGAAGATCTTGAACTTGAGGCCAGCCTGGGCTACAAGGCAAATTCAAGGCCAGCCTGGACTACAGGGTGAGACCCTGTCTCAAAAAGAAAAAGAGGGCCGGTGAGATGGCTCAGCGGCTTAAGCGCCTGCCCGGCAAGCGCGAGGGCCCGAGTTCGACTCCCGGAACCCACATACGAAAAAGGGGCCGGTGATATCGCTCAGCGGCACGGGCGCCTGCTGGCGCGCGAGGTCCTGAGGTCGACCCCCCGGTACCCACAAAAAAAAAAAAAAAAGAAAAAAAAGAAAAAGAAAAAGAAAAGGCAGCATCTTGGAAAGATTATTCAGATTAAAAGACTAACAAGACATAATAAACAAATGAAACGTGTGAAATTTAATTGGATCCTGGTTCAATAAAACAGCTATAAAAGACATTTTGGGGAACAATTATAGAAATTTGAATATGGACTAGATAGTAGGTGATAATAGGAGATAACTTCATTTCCCCTTACATACCGTGATTGTGGTATGGAAGGGGTTGTCTCTGTTCTTAGCCCTTAGAACACGAGCCTGGGTTCAGCAGGCCCATCCCTTACTTTTCTACTGTAAATTTGTACTTTAGTGTAATAGTACCCAGCTGTGCATCTCAGTAGCTTTCCCTGAGGGATACAGGAAGAGATCAATGTGTTTACCCACTTGGTATGATGAATGGCAAGAAGTGTACTTGGGCAAAAGTGTCAAAACAGGATTTGGGGGCCAGGGATATAGCTCAGAGGCACAAGCGCCTGCCTGGCAAGTGCAAGGTCCTAAGTTCGATTCCCAGTACAAAAAAAAAAAAAAAAGAAAAAGAACAACAAAAAAAAAACGGGATTTGGACCCACATTTATGCTCTACCTAACTGGTTTTGTGTCTGTTTACCCGAGCATCACAGAGGGTCTGATAGACCCACACCACTCCAGGATTTGTTTAAAAGAAAAGTTTTCTTTTGATTTTTCTGGTAGAAGTAGCCTGATTCAGTACAATGGCACATGAAAAACCAGATTTGCAAGTTTTAGAGGAGGTCAAAAGTGAATCATCAGATTGCATAGACGATGAAGATGATCCATTATGGTAAAGTACATGTTATCATAACAGAAGAGTGGTGTGGGTATATGACGATCATGATGATGATGACGATGACTGACTTTGATCATGTGAGCCAAAGTTTCTGTGACAGTGAAATGGAGCAAGGATCAACTGATACAGACACAGGGAATGCAGACCTCCTTGATTCAGATGACAAAGAACACAGCAGTTGTTAACAACAATATGTTGCAAAATGGTCACGCAACCAAATGGAATGATTCAGTGTTAGAACTAGGTCTGGAAATATAGTGAAGGTCTTGGCAGGGGTGAAAGGTATTGGACAGAATGCCAGCACTGCCATTCAGTGTTGGAAATTGTAACAGACGAAATGCTACAATGTGCTGTGAAATACACAAAGGCTGAAATGCAAGTAAAATGTTCTGTATGTACCAATAGCCATATTAAAAAATGTATTTATTATGACACCTCACTAGCTGAACTGAAAGCGTTCATATGTCTGCTGTGCTTAGCATAGATTTCTTATGGTGATCTCAAGAATGTAAAAGACTTATGGAAAAGCAATGGGTCAAAATGTAGCATAAAAATTTATGCCCCTGTAGATGTGAAGACTTATAATGCTTTCAATTTAGACATTCATCCTGGAACTCAGCCTTCACGTCCTTATGTGTACAGTAACAAACCGAATGATGTTGTGAACAGACTTGTTGCTCCCGTCTCGGAAATTAATCGGAATGTGACACTGGACAATTGGTTTACTAGTTTCCAATTGGTGTTACATTTGCTAACAGAGCACAGGTTGACCAGCACTGGAACTGTATACAGGAACAAAGGAGAAATTTCAAAAGAAGTGTTGCAGTTTGAAAACATAGAATTGTATAGTAGGATCTTTGGATTTCAGAAAGATATAACACTGGCCTCGTACATGGCAAAGAAAAACAAACTAGTACTGCTAATGTCAACATTGCACCATGGTGGAAATATCGATAGGGAAACCTCGACAAAATGGAAGCCTGAGATCGAAATTTCCAACAACAAAACTGAAGGTGGAGTAGATGTCATTGACGAGTTATGCAGCAACTGTGATGTCACTTGAGACACAAACCATGGCAAATGCTTGTGTTTTACTCGATCCTAAATATGTCTGGCATAAATAGTTTGATAGTTTACAAAGAAAATAACAAGTGCAAAATATCACAAAGAAATTCTCTTAGAGGATTGGGACTGGAGCTCATAAGAGATCATTTACAGCAGAGGAAAAACAAAATGTTTCTGCCCAGGGAACTATGCCAAAAAAAAATTGTGGCGCACACTGGTGAGCTGACAGGGGAACAAGCAGGTGCATCACAAAGACCTACTACAACAACAGGAAAAAAAATGATGTCAATTGTGCTCTACTAGAAAGCACAGGAAAACAAAACATACATGTTATCAGTGTAAGCGATACTTGTGTATGGAACATGAAGTTGTCATGTGTGACAACTGCCTTGGGTGTGGCAGTTGAAACAAAGCTTATTTTTGTGGTAGAGTGCTATTGGTATTTTCATTGTAGTTCATATAGGAATTTATTTCTGATGTTCTTTTTTAGACTTTGTACACCAAAAACCAGTCAATGTTGAAAATTTTGATGCTTTTTTTATAAACACTAAATAAATATTAAAAGCTCAATATTTTATTTTTGTGACTTTTTCCTGTTAAGTACTCATTGTTTAATATAATAAAACTCATAAAATTAATAATTCATTTATAGAAATATTCTAAAGAATAAACATGGGTCTGACAGACTTTCTGCACCTTGATGACAAAATTAGTCTTATGCTTAGGAGAAGGAGGCTGAAGTACTTAGGAGCAGAATGTCGGGATGTCCAAAAGTACTTCTAAGTAGGCCAATAAATAAATGAGAAATAGTTACATAAAACAGATAAAGCCGGGTGCAGTGGCACACACCTGTAATCCCAGAACTCTGGGAGGCTGAGACAGGTGGGTTGCAAGTTCAAGACCAACCTGGGCAACCTAGCATCTTCTTGAGGCCCCGTCTCAAAATACAAAATTTTAAAAGAACTTGGGATGTAGCTCAGTGTAAAGGCCCTGAGTTCAGTATCAAAAAGCAAACAAACAAACAAACCCAAAAACATCATCACTACATATAAGTGGTGGCTATGTTGATGTTCATTATACTTTTGCTTTGATTTTTTTCCATGTTTGAAATTTAAAAATTAAAAAGCTGAGCACAGTGGTGCATGCCTGTCATCCTACTTGCTTGGGAGGCTGAGGCAGGAAAATCACTTGAGCCAGGAGTTTGAGACTGCCTGGGCAACATAATGGGATCCCATGCCAAAAAACAAAACAAGAAAAGAGAGTTAAAATAGGATGAAAATGTTCAGCTGGGCCTGGTGGCACAGGCCTGTGATACCAGCACTCAGGAGACTGAGGCAGGAGGATCACTGCGAGTTCAAGGCCAGCCTGAACTACATAGTGAGTTCATAGCCAGCCTAGAATATACAGTAAGATCCTGTCTCAACAAACAAACAAAAAAAAAAAAAAAAAAAAAAAGAGAGAGAGAGAGAGAGAGAAAGAAAGAAAGGAAGTGTTCAAATGGGAAAGAGAACAAGGGGGGATGGGGGAAGGGAAAAAATGGAAGTAAAGCTTTTGTAAATGAGGGGGAGAGGGGTCAAAGGGAGAGGAATGGGGGAAAAAAGAAGAATCAAGCTATATTATATACATGTACAAATTCCCTATGATGAATGTGATCATTATGTATTTCAAAAGTGTGCTAATAAAATTAATTAAGCAAAAGAAAAGAAAGTTAAAATATTGTTGAAGAAATTATGGAATTAGCTGGGCATGGTGGCACACACCTGTAATTCTAGCACTAAGTAGGCTGAGGCAGGAGGATCACTGTAAATTCAAGGCCAGCCTGGGCTGCATAGTGAGTTCAAGGTCAGTCCGAACTACACAGTCTGAACTACACTTGACTACTGTCTCAAAAATAAATAAATAGGAAAAGAAATTATGGAATTAGAAAATCGCTGTTTTACAACTATTTTAGTAATAATGAATTAGGCAATACTCATTAACAGATCCTAACACTACTGGGTAAAAATCTGAAGACAGTGAAGATATTTACGGTCTCAGTGTATCTACCCAGAGATAGTCAATTCCAAAAGGCTACCATGGAGAGTTTACCATGAAGAACCCCAGCAGACCCCCTGGAGCAGGAGATCAAGGTTAATATCTCCATCGATACACAGGAACACAGCATGGCTTCAGCGGTCTTCTTGCCAAGTGTTTACAACCCGAATCAATCCATAGGCAACATCATATGAACCAAATTAAGGGACATTCCACAACACAGGCCAGAGACCCTCAAAAATGGCATTGTAGCCAGGAATGTTGGTACACTCCTGTAATTTCAGCTACTCAGGAGGCTGAGGCAGGAGAATTCCAAATTGAGCCCAGGTTGGGTAATTTAGGAAGAACTGTCTCAAAAAAAAAAAGGGGGGGGGGCGCTGGTGAGATGGCTCAGCGGCATACATGCCTGCCTGGCAAGCGCGAGGGCCCGAGTTTGACTCCCGGAACCCACATACAAAAAAAAGGGCCGGTGATATCGCTCAGCGACAAGGGCGCCTGCTGGCGCGAGAGGTCCTGAGGTCGACCCCCGGTACCCACACACAAAAAAAAAAAAAGCAGGGGAGAGAGAAGAGAAGGGAAGGGTGTCTAGCACAGAGCCTGTATATCTTTAGCACAGCACTGGGAAAGGTGTAAAAGCTCAGGCAACTCTTTCTGATATGTTTAATAAATGCTTAGAAGAGAGGAGATGGGGCTGAACAGATGTTTTTGACCTTCTAACAATATTCAGGCTAGATATATAAGGGGTACAATAGCAATCAGAGCTGTGGTTTCAAGCTGAAATTCAGAGATCAACTCAGACAGGACCTGGAGGCTCTGTGGTCCAGCCTCCCTCTGGCTTTATTCTCTTCCTGATTATTTGCCTTCAAGAAGGTGTTTTCTGGGCTTGCCTGGAAGTGTGTGTGTGTGTGTGTGTGTGTGTGTGTGTGTGTGTGTGTGTGTGTGTTTTACTGGGAAATTAACCCAGGACCTTGTTCATGTCAGGCAAGTGCTCTATCAGTGAGTTACATCTCCAGCCCTTTTTAAAATTTTGAGACAAGGTCTCACAAAATTGCCCCAGGCTGGCCTGGAACTTGGAATCTTTCTGCCTCAGCCTCCTGAGTAGCTGGAATTACAGGCATGTGCCACTACACCCGACTTGTCTGAAAATGTCCGGGAGGGAAAGGTACTGCTCTCACGTGACCTTTCCCTAGCTTCTGCACACCCGGCTTTGCTCAGTTGCAGCAGGCATCTAAGATTCCACCACACTACCTGCTCTAAACGCCCCAGCCTCAAGCTTGTCACAGAAAGTGGCCAGGGAGGTGAACAGACGGCAAGTTTAGGGTCTGATAGGCCCGGGACAGCATCTTATGGACTGGCTGACACTTTTGATCAAGTGTGTGACCTCAGGCCAGTCCCACTGATGGCTTCGGGGTCTCGGTTTCTTCTTCTGCAAAATATGGATAAACTGGGCATCGTGGCGCATGCCTGTAATCCCAGCAGCCTGTGATCCCAGCACTCCGGAGGTTGAGGCAAGAAGATCACCATGAGTTTGAAGCCAGACTGGGCTTTGTAGTGAGTTCAAGGCCAGCCTGAAGTACATAGCAAGACCCTGTCTCAAAAAAAACTGAAAAAATAAAATGTGGATAATAAAACTGACTTCTATCCCCAAAACGGCTGTAAGAAGCAGGAAGCCCTGGGTTCAAATCCTGCTCCACTATTTACTATCTTGAGTGCTTCAAAATGTTGCTTGATCTCTATGCCTCACCAGAGCACCTACCTTACAGGTTTGCTGGATGGATGAAATGAGTTAATTCAGAAATGTGGAGTACTTAGTCTATGTGACCCTTGGCTATGTGAGTACAGTATCGTATTGCTATTATTACAGGGCTGGCCTGGAACATGCTAGTGTTCTGCACCTTAGGATTTAAATCCCAGGATTTGATATTTAACTTCTCAGTGCCTCAGTTTCTTCGCCTGTAGGAGGAAGATAGTACTAGTAGTACCCAACACACAGTGGGGTAATTGAATATGTGAGTACTTCGAAAGCACCTGGCACATGGTAGTGCTACTACTGCTATTATTTAGAACAAACTTTTGCTTCCAGGTGTGGAGGTGGGCTAGAGGAGGGAGGAGAAGGCGCACCTGGCCGACTTTCAGTTAGGGACCCTGCCTCCTGCTCGCTCCCAATCAGCGAGGTCGGGAGGGCCCCGCCCCGCCCGGGCCCCGCCCCGCCCCCCGCCCCCCGCCCCGCCTGGTCCTTCCTGGCCTGCCCTAGTCTCGCGCACTTTCAAAGTGCGCGAACTCAGCCGAGAGCCCGGGCTGGCGGTTGGTTGGGTGAAACTATCTGATACGATAGGTAGGGGGAGTTAAAAGCCTCCGCATCCTTATTTTCCCCATCTTTAGCTTGTGAGTTCCACGTTCTGGTTTTCATGTAGACTTTCAGTTCTCTCCTTATGCTCAGACTCCCAGAAGGAAGCCTCGCAGAGTGAGGAGACGGTCATCGTTCCTCTGTGTGGCGGCCTTCCCCTCTGGGCGGGGAGCCGGTGGTAGAGGACGACGGCAGGCGGGGGGGAGGAGGCGGCCCTAGCGCCATTTTGTGGGAACGAAGTGGCACTAGGGCTGTTCTCTGATCCCTCAGTGCTTCAGTTTCCCTGTCGTGCTTTCTAGCAGCAGCCTAGCGGGTGAGTCGCGGACGCTTCTCACTGAGACGCCCTGGGTGCGTCGGTTCTCGCACTGGGGACAGCTTGAAGGCAGACGCAGCGGCTTCGGCCTCCGCCCCGGTAAGGGAGCCTTGGAGTCAGGCCTGGCTCGCGCGGCGGCGTTGCTAGGGCTGCGCGGGGGGCGGCGGCCAGCGCCGGTGAGGGGGCGCGGGGCCCATGGAGGCCCGGGGCCCCGGCGGCACTTGAGCCTTCGGGACTTAGCTTTCCGGTCAAAGCGCGCGCGCTCAGGCCTCGGCCCCTCGGCCCTTCCCCGGGCGCGGAGAACTCCTCCCTCGGCCGTCGCGCACTGGCTTCTGGGAGGTGGCGGTCCCCCTCGCGGGCGACCTGTCGCCGCTGTCCTAGCGGCCCAAGTTTGGGGAGCCCCCCAAATGAGGAAGTGCCCCCTCTTCTCTTGGCTCCCTGTTCCTCTTATTTTTTATCTTACTAGTGCGTGTTTGCGGATCACGCAGTTTACACTCATCTTGGGGAGTGGTTACATATACATACCACAGCTTGTGTTTTTTTTTTTTAATCCCCTTCCCTCCCTCTCTTTCTCCAGTTCCCCTATACCATTTTTCATTCCTGTTGATACTGTTAATCTTAGCTCATGGCATATAAAGTTTACGTTAATTTAATTGAGTTTATTCCCTGCTCTTCCTGCTCGAGTCTTAAGACTCGGCTTTAGAATTGCTCGCCTAAGGAAATCTGGACAGACTCACACGCACGTTTGCAACCAGTTTAGGTTCTCCCTGCTGCTCAAGATTATTTACTTTTATAGTTGGAATTAAATGGTTGCTTGTTTACTGTATTTTTTTGAACGTTGTAACCAGCGTGCCAAGGGAGATTCGGTTACTCTTGACAGCATTAAAGCACTCAGTAAATACCTATTGAATGAGTGAAGTAGTGAGACATCCCATTTGATTAGGAAATCAGTATTCTTTGTCTCCACTGCCTCCTTTTTCAGAGACAACAAAAAAGTGTAAGAATCCAGATGGCAAGAATTTTTCGTGGTCTCGGATGAGGAGAGAGGGAAGGATGGGTGAAGAAAGGGAAGTAAAAATGGTTAAGATGTGATATGTATCAGTTCCTTAAGATGATTATAATTATGTATTGCAACCAGGCCAATAAAAGACATTTAATTTTTTTCTCTGAAATTCTCAGGTAATTATAAGGAGACAGTTACTTTGACATGCCTGTTAATTATTCATCTCTTTCCCTTTAGGAGAAAATAAAAGATGTCTGAATATATTAGGGTAACAGAAGATGAGAACGATGAACCCATTGAAATACCATCAGAAGATGATGGGACAGTGCTGCTGTCCACAGTCACAGCCCAGTTTCCAGGGGCATGTGGGCTGCGCTACAGGAATCCAGTGTCTCAGTGTATGAGAGGTGTCCGCCTGGTTGAAGGAATTCTGCATGCCCCAGATGCTGGCTGGGGAAATCTGGTATATGTTGTCAACTATCCCAAAGGTTTGTTATCGTTTGGCTTTATGTAAAGCTGTGTATGGTTGGGTTTGTGTCGTAGATCATGGCCTCGTTTCAAGGCAAAGTATTTCCTACTACCCAAGTCATTCTTTGAACTTCACTGTTAGACTAGTTCGGAAGACCATCTAGTGGAGACTCGTTGATGGAAGTTGGAATTTTTAAAGAGAAATCTATGTATTTAATAAATTACCTCAACAAACATTGCCAAATTAATGTCAAATTTAGGGAATTAGTTGTACAAGGAATGCCTTGTACTTACGTCAGTCTTTTAGATAGGTTCTTCTAGAGCGTCCCACTATATTGGTTTGGTCAGTGTCCTTGCAGTCTTAGACACTAATTAACTTCATTTTCCCTTAAAATGAACATTAGTTGCAGTACCGCAAATCTGCAGTAGTGTAGAAGGCTGGGAATGTCGCTCAGTGGTAGAGCATCTGCCTAGCATGCGTGAGGCCCCGTGTTCAATCTCCAGCACTGCCAAAAAAAATCTTCAGTAGTGTAGTTCCAATTATAATTTTGAGGTTTGGTCTTATTTATGCTGCCTCTTATCACTGACATGCTAAGTCTAAGAAAAGATCATGAGGGTTTGGTTTGGTTTAATTTTGTTTTGTTCGTTTTTTGAGGCAGAGTCTGCCTATCACCAGTTTGCCTGGGCTGGGCTTTTTTGGTTTTGTTTTGCTTGCTTGTTTGGTTTTGAGACAGAGTTTTGCTATGTAGTTCAGGCTGGCCTTGAACTCACTATGTAGCCTAGGTGACCTTCAACTAGAAGTGGTCCTCCTGCCTCAGTCTCCCCCCTCACAGTTTATTGGTGTGCACCACTGTGCCTGGCTTCCATGTGCTATTTCTTGAACCATTGGCTATAGATTAATATTTATTCCTGTGAGGAGACCGTGGCTGGAGAAGTGATTGAAATGATTGCAAAGATGAAGGGACTCCCTGGAGCAACAGCACAGGGTTCCTGAAATGCATGGTTGAAGTTTAAAGCTGGCCTGCAGGGCAACAGCCAAGCAGGATCAGAAACAGGCTATCCTTAGATATGATTGCTTCGGCCACTACTCTTTCCATCTCCAATGTCTTTCATAGATTAGATCAAAATGAGTCTCGTAGTCAATCACCCTGTTCTTTCCCTGTCCGCTGACATGAATTCCTGCACAGATGTTTTCCTCTTACACCTTGAGTTAAGAATAAAAGACCAGGGTCGGTGAGATGGCTCAGCGGCCTAAGCGCCTGCCTGGCAAGCACGAGGGCCCGAGTTCGACTCCCGGAACCCACATACGAAAAAAGGGCCGGTGATATCGCTCAGCGGCACGGGCGCCTGCTGGCATGTGAGGTCCTGAGGTCGACCCCCGGTACCCACCAAAAAAAAATAAAAGACCAGGGCTGATGATATAGCTCAGTGGCATAAGCGCCTGCCTGGCAAGCACAAGGTCCTGAGTTCGACTCCCGGTGCCCATATATAAATAAAGACCAGGGGTTTCTCAGCTCAGGGCTGCTTCCCTGAGGCTTTCTCACACTGAGGAGCCTCAATAGGACAGCAACTGGGCCTCTTGGAGTTTGAACTGGACTTTGATTTGGAGTAATCTCTCATCCTCTGCGCTGCCACGGTCATGTACAGCGACAAGTGGTGCCCCATGTGAGGTATTTCCTGAAAGTCAGCATAGAGGACCGACCTCCCAAAGCCTGGAAAAGGAACAAGGATGTCCGACTCTTCATCCTGGTAAGGGGACATAGACAGCCACGGAATAGCCTGGCACGTCTACGGCAAGGTCAAAGGCTAGGTTTTTTCAACTCAGGTTGTAACTGTCCAGTTGCTGAGTGAAGGTAGTATCTCTTTGCATACTCTTTTCTCTTACCTTTTGCTTTTGCCTTCTTACTTGTGTTACTGTCATAGGCCAAACTCCAAAGAAGAAAATTACTTTAAGCAGCACTGACAGTGCCTTTTGAAAACACCTGGATGCAAGATTTCAGGGCCCCTGCTTGCTGAGTTGTTGATTGTCATTTGCCAGCAATGTCCCTGGTTCCCTTTGGAGGGTGGCTTGGATGCAGAGGACTGGGAACAAGTTGTTAGCAACCCGAAACAATGTCTTAGCTGGGTGAAAAGTGTTCACCTTGCTATGTGGCACCTTCACAGGGTCCACATTTGCTCTATACAAAGGAGACTCCAAAAAAAAAAAAGAACTGCTTTTACCTCCTTTGCCTCCTTTGGGAGCCTCATTTACTCTTCCACCTCCACCTCCACCTCCCATGGAGGCCCTCCTTTTTGGTTTTGGATCCTCTGTGGAGAAATGCCTAAAAGAGGCCTGATCCACTTATGGGGAGGTAGAGGCCTATCGACTTTTCAGAGGGAATGGGGGTCCTCACCATGAGCATTTCCCCGCCCCATTTGTTTAAGGAGTTTAGAAAAAGTATTGCTGAGCATAGCTTGCAAAGCCCTTTTACAAAGGGGATCGTAGAATCAGTTGGCCGCAGCTATGAAATGACCCCTTGGGATTGGAGATTTCTGATATATTCTGCTCACTGTCACCCAATTCATTGTCTGGTTACAGGCATACGAGGATGTGGCACGTGCCTTGTCTGCTGATAATTTAAACACTGGTGCACCTGTTAGAGTGGATATGCTCGAGCAAGGGAGCCTGCATCGACCCTCAGGCTCAGTCACAGATGAATGCTCGAGTTTTTCCTCAGCTTACACTGCCCTTAAGGCATGGGCAGAAGGCCCAGATTTAATACCCCACAAGATTCTTTTGCTGCTGTTAGACAGGGACCCACTGGAGCTTATATAGATTCTGTAAATCATTTATAGAATGCCATTGCGCAGAAGGTTGATAACCTTCAAGCCCCAGATGTGCCTGCTCTCCAGTTAGCCTACGAAAATGCCAGTGCAGATTGTCAGGGTTTGGCTCCTCATAAAGGGGAAATATTTAAATGTTGTGGGAATGATTGATTAAGGCTTGCCAAAAGGTGGGGATGGGATCCCATAAAGCCCAAGTTCATGCCACGGCTTTGCAGCCACAGAAATGTAACTTTGGCAAGGAGGGTCACTTTAAAAAGCATTGTAAAAAATAAGAAAAAAAGCCAAAACAAAAATGGCCAAAATGTAGAAAAGGAAATCATTTGGCTAATCAGTGACACTCTAAATGTGATGTAAATGGAAATCCCATCTTGAGAAATGGGGAAAAGGGTGTGACTCCCCACACCCCAATACAAGCAGGGAGCCAGTCACGGAGTGTTCATACCTGGGCGTCGGAGCTGACCCAGAGCCACAACAGCCCCTTCAGAGACATGTCACAACCAAAAGTGACTACCACTGGTAGTGCCAGACTTGATCTGACCCTAGTAGAGGATGTGATGTTAAATGAAGCCGGTAAGGTCAGAGTTATAGCCAGTGACATTTGCGGGCCTTTGCCATCAGGCATGCGAGTCTGATCATGGCAGGTCTAGTTACTATAGCAAGGGGGTCCAAGTTATTTCTGGTTAATTGATTCAGACTATACAGGACAAATGAAAATTAGGAAACAAGTTTAGGATATTATGTTCTCCCCAAAGGAACCCACTTGGCTCAACTTGTTCTTTTCCCTTTGTTTGCTCCTGCTTTTCACAATAGAGAGCTAGGAAAGCAGGGATTTGGTATGGAAATCTTCTGAGCTACTAAATTATCTTCTGGAGCGTTCTCTGCTCACTGTTTTGGTTAGTTACAAACCCTTCACTGGCCTTATAGATTCTGGAGCTGATATTCCTATCTTTGCAAGCAGAGACTGGCCAAAATCCTGGCCAGCAGCTTCCTCTTTTGTGACGGTTTTAGGGCTTGGTAATTCAAAAACATTATGTCAAAGACATAATGTCAAAAACATTATGTCAAAACATTATGCCTGGGCCGGTGAGATGGCTCAGCGGCATAAGCACCTGCCTTGCAAGCGCGAGGGCCCGAGTTCGACTCCCGGATCCCACATACGGAAAAGGGGCTGGTGATATCGCTCAGCGGCACGGGCGCCTGCTGGTGCGCGAGGTCCTGAGGTCGACCCCCCGGTACCCACAAAAAAAAAAAAAAAAAAAAAAAATTATGCCTTTAACTTGCGTCAGCCTGGAGAGAGAAAATGCAACTATAGACCCTTTTTTCTTGATTTGCCTGTCACCCTTTGGTGAAGGGATCCACTTTTCCAATGGGAGGTATACATCAGTACATCTGAACCAAATTTACCTTAACAGCCAATGCCATATTCCCACCACTCAAGCTCCAGTGGGTTCCAGGACCACCTGTTTTGGGGGGGCAGTGGCCTCTAAAAGGGGAGAAATTTAAGCCCATGTATTAGTGAAGGAACAGCTACATACTGACCATATTGAGCCCTTCTATAGCTCTTGGAACATACCAATTTTTTATATACAAAAAATATCAGAAATGGAGGTTCTTGGATGACCTCTATTAGGTGAATGCCTGCATAATCCTTATGGAAGCCCTACAACCTGGAATCCCTAACCCTGCTGTTAACTCTCAAACTTACCATCTTATAGTTGTAGATTTCAAAGATTGCTTTTTTACTATTCCGCTCCATAATGAAGACAGAAAAATTTGCCTTCTGTCTCCCTAGTATTAATTCGGGAGCCCCTCTCCAGAAATATCAATGGAAAGTCCTACCCCAGGGTATGGTGTATAGCCCCAGTATATGTCAGGGTTTCATAGACTGTGTTCTAAAACCCTCTCATTCAGCCTTCCCTAATGGTTTATTTATCATTACATGGATGATATTTTGCTTGCACACCCAGACTCAACTGTTCTTTCTTAACTTTTTAGTCTCTTGGTTTCTCATACTCAGGCTGCAGGCTTGCAGATAGCCCCTGAAGAGGTTAAAAAAAAAAAAAAAAAAAAAAACTGCTCCTTGGAAAAACCTTGGATATCTTATAACTCAAAGAACTATTTGGCCTCAATGACTTTCCCTTAACAGGCCTTCTAAACTTACTTTAAATTCTTCACAGTAGCTCCTAGGGCACCTTAACTGGCTTTGCCCCTCCATGGGGATTCCCACTTAACAGCTTACAAAACTTGTTTGACACCCTTGAAGGGGACCCCGATCTCTCTCCTCCATGTACACTACCATCCCAAGCTGAACATGAACTAGGACAAATTGAGGCTTGGCTTCACACTGGACAGCTTACTCAGATAGACGTACATAAACCCGTTCCTTTACTTATTCTCAGTACACCTCAGTCCGACCTCATCCTTAGGCCAGTTACATCCATCTTTCAGAATTTTGGAGTGGATTTTTCAACCTCACCATCCTAAAAAGAAGCTTTGTACACAATTTGAACAAAGAGTTCCTTCTCTTAAAATGAGGCAGACACTGCTGTCAGATGCTCACAGGTGCTGATCCACATGTTATCGACCCAGGTTGATAATGGTTGTTAGGTCTCACCAAAACAGGTTTTTATGCTGCCCTTCAGTAATATGAAAACATGCAGGTCGTTATGGCAGCAGACTTTCTTGGTATCTTGGAATTTTCTCTTCCTCTCAATAAAGTCCTTCATGGTTTACAGCTTCTGCCTCTTTCACTATATTCTGTTCTCTCCACCTTGATACTGCGGGCACTCCGGTCTTCTTAGATGGCTTGGGTAAATCCAGCAAGGGTGTTTTTACATGGAAAGAACACAATTCTTGGAAACATTTCCTTACTGTCCAATATTCCTCCACAAAAGAGTGGAACTTGCCACTGCTGTCGCTGCTTGACAGTGCTTCCCTGATCATCCTCTTGATATTATTGCTGACTCCGCTTATGTTGTAGGGAGCCTACAGGTTATTGAAACTGCCCTTTTTCATAATGGTAATGATGAAATCCTCCTCCACATATTTAGACACTGTACAGCACCCTTTTATGTTACTCATATGCTTTCATTCTAATCTCCTGGCAACTTAGTGGAGGGCAGCACTCATGCTGACAGTCTGGTTGTTTTCCACTCTTTAGAGGAGACTCTTGCTTCACACCAGTTTTTTCACCATGGGGCAAAAGCACTGTTTTGCCCCTTTAACCTTACACATAAACAGGCCCGAGCAATTATTGACACCTTCCCTGACTGTCAAAAACAGATAATCTGCTCCTCAAGTAGGTGTCAATCCCTATGGTTTAAAAAGCAATGAAATTTGGCAAATGGGTGTAACTCAACTGTGCGTTTTGGCACACTTAAATACAGTGGTACCTCAGTTCATGAACTTAATTTGTTTTACAATTTTGGAGAAGACCACAGTTCTGTTTGTCACCTGATGTGGAGTTTGTGAACAGAAGCAAAATTTTGTCAAATGCTTTTGTATGAGAACTGGATTGTTTGTAAACAGAAACGTTCATCAACTGAGGTATTACTTTATATTCCTGTCTCTGTAGACACACTCTGGTTATGTGGTTCGACAGCTGGGTGAAACATGTTAAATGCCATTTACCCTCGTGCTTTTCTGACATGGGATCACCCTTACAAATTAAAACTCATAATGGTCGTCTAACTCTTCGAACTTTCTTTCAACTCTGGCCTCTTAAACATGTCAGGTACACCTCATAATCCCACAGGTCAAGCAGTAGTAGGACAGGCTAATGAGTTCCTTAAGATCCAGTTATTAAAACAAAAAAGGGAGGATACGATGGAGAAAGTTCCCTCACAAGAACAAGTGTCTAAAGCACTATTTACTTTAAATTTTTTAAATCGTGATCCCATCGACTTCACAGTAGTGGAAAAACATTTCCTAGTAAAGACAGACCAAAGCATTCGGTCCTTTACCCTCCCTGTTGTTGGGAGCGCAGTAGCTGGGCCCAGCAGAATTATTGACCCGGGGGAGGGGTACGCATCTGTTCTGTCACCCACAGGCCCCTTCCAGGTTCCCGAGGAGGCTGTTCCTCCATATCACGTGGCACCAGCTGCCCAGCAGCCTCATCCCTGCGCTGCAGAAGATGGCGCTTCCACTCTGGGGATGGGCAGCGAGAAGAAGACGGATGTGCTGCCCCCTACAACACGATCATCAGGACCCACATGGGGAGAGATTAAACAACTCACTGCTCCAGCTGAAAAGCACTGCAAAGCACTGGCAGGCCTCTCTCACTAGAAAACCTTTCTGGCAGTGATAACACAAGTCACCTGTAATTCTAAGTTGGCAAAGGTAAAAGGGTTCCTTCTTGCTCTCTTTCTGTTCAGCTGTACACCAAAAGTAAGTGGCATGGTATATTGGGCACATACACTTACACCTCCTGTTTTTGATGTAGGCACCTGAGGAGACCCTGAGCTTCCCCTCTTTTCTAACAGTACCTCTTATACTGGCAGAGCCTGGCCGCGCCCTCCTGGTCCTTTAAGGGATTTTGGTAGGGGTTGTGGCCAGTCTGGATACTCTTAATGGCTGGCATTTACTATCTCATGAATGGTACTTTTTGGCTGAAGGATTCACCCTCTGTTTGGTCTCTGATGTCACTAATAGTTCTTATTGTGTTCCCTTTTGTCCCAAATGGTATATAAATCATATTTTCATTGTGCTGAACCACACCAAGGGGGTCTTTATCAGTACTCCGAAGTCCAGTATTCCTGTATGTTCTCATCTGTGTGTGCCTATAAGAGATGGCCTAGACTTGGGGTAGACTTCACATCAGTTCACCAATTTCTCCGTTACTCATCTTGCTTATAATCTTAACTCTAGAAAACGGAGGGCTTCATAATTCGATGGTGTTAGAGTCTAATTCATCCTGGAATTATGCTTTGCCTTTTAATTACAGTGGCAGCCCACCTTCTTGGAATCTTGGGCTTGCTGGACTCTTATTACACCTCTCCTCAGGCACCCTACCTTTCCTGTCAAATCCTTGTGGTGCGTAGCCATTCTCTTCCCTTGCATTGTCAGAATTAGCCACTATCGACATGTGAGTAAACTCACGTGGATTGCTCATGGTACCTCTGATCATACCCTGCTCTGCATTTCATGTCCATATTTTAGCTCTCACCAGTCAGTAACCCAGGATAACTGAATATAACTATTCTAATCACTAATACAGACCCTTAAAGGCACTTAATCCCCCCCATGCCACCTAGTTGATTCCTTGTTAACAAATAATATATCTCAACTGAATATTACACACATTATGGTACTCAGACCATGAGACGAAGCATGGCTCCCTGCCAGTCACTCAAGGGTGGGAAATTCCACTCTCGAACAAATCACTTCAGCACTTGAACATATTAGACAAAAACACTTTCTGAGTGTTTTGATTGCAGCTATTATAGTGGCTACTGCACTGGCCTCTACAGCAGTGACTGTAGTGGTCACTTTGACTCTATCCAGACTGCTCAAACTGTGAATAGCTATTTCCAGAATGTTACCTCAGAAGAATTACTGACTCAAACTAACATTGATAAAAGAGATTCTGCAAAGACTTGACACCTTTGAGGCGGCTGCCAGCTGGCTTAGTTAACACCAACAGGCCCAATGGACACATAGTTAGCTTAGTTGTGATACCTGGTGTCGCTCAGTGTGCGTTACTCCAATTCCTTTCGATCATTCTGAATCTTGGGAGGAGGTTCAGTGCCTTCTCCACAGTGCTTTTCATAATAATCTAGATGGAGAAATTACTATAGGAATTGGTCTCAACCTTTGCATTTGGATTCTTTTGGTTTTTTAGGGTCTCCCTATGTATTCCAGGCTGGCCTCGAACTTGTGGCGATCCTCCTGCCTCAGCCTCCTGAGTGCTGAGGTTACAGTCATATGCTACCACGCCAGGTGCATTTAGATTCTTATAGCTATTGAAATGATTTTTTTCTTTTCTGCTCTTACAGCCCTGAGAGCGCTGTGCTCTGTAGCTGTTCCAGTGGACCCTCTGTGCCATGATGACCTTCCTGCACCAACCCCTCTACCCTGTACTCTCCATCTTCTGCTCAATCTGGACTGTAAAACAAAAAATGGGGAATTATGGGGAGACTCTGGCTGGAGAAGTGATTGAAATGATTGCAAAGATGAAGGGACTCCCTGGAGCAACAGCACAGGGTTCCTGAAATGCATGGTTGAAGTTTAAAGCTGGCCTGCAGGGCAACAGCCAAGCAGGATCAGAAACAGGCTATCCTTAGATATGATTGCTCCGGCCACTGTTCTCTCCATTCCCGATGGCTTGCTTAGATTAGGTCAAAATGAGTCATGTAGCAGCACACCGCCCTGTTCCTTTCCTGTCTGCTGACATGAATTCCTGCACAGATGTTTTCTTCTTACACCTTGAGTTAAGAATAAAAGACCAGGGGTTTCTCAGCTCAGGGTTGCTTCCCTGAGGCTTTCTCACGCTGAGGAGCCTCAGCGGGACAGCCCCTCTGGGCCTCTTGGAGTTTGAACTGGACTTTGAGTAATCTCATCCTCTGCGCCACTGTGCCGATTTTTAGAATTTCTTTTTTTCTGATCCTATGGTGATCTGAAACCTAGAGCATTAGGCACACTAAGCAAGTGTTCTTACAAAATTAATGTGTTTATTATTCGGAAAAGACAGAAAAACTAAAATCACCCTTAAATCCATGGTCACAAAAATTTTTGTTTGTAGCCTTTAAGTTACCTAAGAGGCATTACAGTAGTTAAGCAATTATGTTTAATAGCTGCCATGCTAAAATAAAGTCATTTTTGTGGGATGGGGTTAACTGAAGGTCAAACCCAGGGGCACTCTACCACTGAGCTACATCCCCAGCCCTTTTTATTTTTTGAGATGGTCTCATTAAGTTATCCAGTTTGGTGTCAAACTTGGCAGTCCTCCTGCCTTAGCCTCCTGGGTAATAGATTACAAGTGTGTGCCACCACGCCCAGCTGAAGTAGAATTTCTTTTAATCTTTGGAGAAGGGACACACAATTGACTGTAATACCAGAGGTTACAGAGCCAGAGTTGGGAATCCGAAACTTTGCATCAGAAAATACCGTAGGCACTTGAGCCTTTGTTCTGTTCTTGCGAGCTACTGTCACTCCTTGCCAAGTTTTAGTGTCTTATTGGTCTTAGAGTCTTTCTGCTTCTCATTTCTAAATGTAGGGAGTAGTATGTTCTTAAGTAATAAATGAAGATGTCTAAAAGACTCGTGCTCATTTTGTTTAGATAACAAAAGGAAAATGGATGAGACAGATGCTTCATCAGCGGTTAAAGTGAAAAGAGCAGTCCAGAAAACATCAGATTTAATAGTGTTGGGTCTTCCATGGAAAACAACTGAGCAGGATCTAAAAGAATATTTTAGTACCTTCGGAGAAGTTCTTATGGTGCAGGTAAAATTTTATTTCATTTAGCAGTTTTTCCTTGCCCATGAATAAGCGCCTAGCATTCCTATTACTTCATTGACCCTGTCCTTTCTGTTTAGTAGAGGAGAGTTTTAATTTTTGTTTTATTCAGAGAGAATGCTGAAAAATCAATTTGACTCTTTGTATATAACTAAGATCGTAAAATAGATTATTGTATGAAGGCTTAAGAGAAAAAGGTGGCATCACCTTTATAAGTGGATATAATGTGTCACTGCTGTAAATATGATCTGGATTCCCACCTGTTGCTTTTTTTTTGAGTCAGGGTCTCACTGTGTGGCTCAGACTGGCCTAGAACTCTGGGTTTTCCTGCCTCTGCCTTCCAGAGTGCGGAGATTGCCACACTCGGTGGCTCCTGTTGTTTTTCTTTCAATACTAAAGTTTTAATTATTGCTGCATGCAGTCGAAGCCTTTCCAATTTTATGTCAGAAAACTGATTTGGTCGTGTGTGTAGTATTAGTAGAACAATTTTGATTATGTTTTTTAGGTCAAGAAAGATCTTAAAACTGGCCATTCAAAAGGGTTTGGCTTTGTTCGTTTTACGGAATATGAAACCCAGGTGAAAGTCATGTCACAGCGACATATGATAGATGGACGATGGTGTGACTGTAAACTTCCTAATTCTAAGGTACTTTGCTCATTTTTCTTCTATACTTCGGAAGTTTCGCTAACAAACTTCTTAGAAGATTCTAAAATAAAACAGTACACCTAGAATGGCCAGGGATTTAGCTCAGTGGCACAGCACCTGCCTGGCAAGCATGAGGTCCTGAGTTCGATTTCCGGTACCCCCGCCCCCAGTTACACTTAGAAAAGATAGTGGTATAGTATATTTGTGAAGTCTTTGGTTTGTTGTCTTAGGACCTTAGTTCATGCTGAATATTTTATGTTGATTTGAAATACTTAGTGTCTTACTCTTCCAAACTAAAATTCTGGTGTTTTGTTTCTTGTAGTGCTTGCGATTGAACCCAGGGTTTTGCACATTCTATCCAGTGCTCTTACCACTGAGCTACCCCCACCCACCCAAACTATTCATTTTATTTATAGTTTTATTTCTGTCAGTAGTTTCTTACACAGTTATATGGTAGACCAAAAAGACGATCAGAATACATTAATTCCATCCAGGCATGGTGGCACATGCCTGTAATCCCAGGGCTCAAGGAGACTGAGGAAGATCACGAGTTCGAGCCCATCGTGGGTTACTTGGTGACTTACTTAGCAAGACCCAGTCTCAAAATAGTTTTTTAAAAGGGAATAGGGGTTTAGCTTAGTGGGCAGGCCTTGGTTTTAATCTCCAGTACCCCACCTACCAAATAGGCCTGTTGTAAAGGCCTAACTTGTTCCAGGCAAGCAAATAAGACTCGCTTAGTTGGAGCCTCATCATGTTTGAATCTGGGGTATTTCTTAGTCTTTGACTCTTTAAAGAAAGTGTACAGCCCCGTACTAGGGGTTGAGCCCAGGGAATGCTAAGCTTCATTTCTTGTCCCCTTCCTCCCCCCTTTCCCCCACGTAGCAGCTCAGTGAGTTGGCTGTGCTAGCCTGAAACTTCTGCCTCAGCCTCCTGAATAGCTGGGATTACAGGCATGTGCCACCATGCCTATCTTTCCTAGTACGCTTTTATAATTTAAAACTTCTTTGTTGAAGGCTTAGAAGACAGAGAAGTACAGATATGAGGATCTAAGAGTATGCCTACTTTTTAATGATTCACTTGCTATACAAGACAAAGATTTTGTGATATCCTTCCCATAATGCTCTTTGCATTGTTCATAAAGTATTTCTGATGTTTTTCCTTCCTTTTGCTTTGATCAGCAAAGCCCAGATGAACCTTTGCGGAGCAGAAAGGTGTTTGTTGGGCGTTGCACGGACGACATGACTGCTGATGAGCTGCGGCAGTTCTTCAGTCAGTATGGAGAAGTGGTAGATGTCTTCATTCCCAAGCCATTCAGGGCTTTTGCCTTTGTTACCTTTGCAGATGATCAGGTATTTTTTTCCTTAATAATTTATCTCAGCTAATTAGGTAATTTCTCTTGAACTTTTTCCATCCCACCTTTGAAACCTTGTCATTTTGGCTAAGCCTCTGACCTTATAAGGTACAGGGTGTGTGGGCCAATATTTGTGGGGTTCTCGTACAAAGTTTTCAGGATGGGGCCTTTGGGAGTGTTACGTATCTTTGGAAAAGGAACAGAAATTTTACTGTTAATGTTACTAAAGCTAAAGGCTGTGTTGGAAGTTTAAATGAAATGAGCATTCACTGCTTTATTTTTCCTCCAAATTATGCTTAAAATCTAGGCTTTATTGCTATTTTGGTGCATCAGTCAGTGGTTTAATTGTTTGCACCCCTTATTTCTTATAGGTTGCCCAGTCTCTTTGTGGAGAGGACTTGATCATTAAAGGAATCAGCGTGCATATATCCAATGCTGAACCTAAGCACAGTAGCAATAGACAGTTAGAAAGAAGTGGAAGATTTGGTGGTAATCCAGGTGGCTTTGGGAATCAGGGTGGGTTTGGAAACAGAGGGGGTGGAGCTGGTTTGGGAAACAGTCAGGGTAGTAACATGGGTGGGGGGATGAATTTTGGTGCTTTCAGCATTAACCCAGCGATGATGGCTGCAGCCCAGGCTGCGCTGCAGAGCAGTTGGGGTATGATGGGCATGCTAGCCAGTCAGCAGAACCAGTCGGGCCCATCGGGTAATAACCAAAGCCAGGGCAACATGCAGAGGGAGCCAAATCAGGCTTTCGGGTCTGGAAATAACTCTTACAGTGGTTCTAATTCTGGTGCCGCAATTGGTTGGGGATCAGCATCGAATGCAGGGTCAGGCAGTGGTTTTAATGGAGGCTTTGGCTCAAGCATGGATTCTAAGTCTTCTGGCTGGGGAATGTAGACAGTGGGTTATGGTTAGTTGATACAGAATGGTGGGAATTTTTCTAAACTCATGGTAAGTATATTGTAAAATACATATGTACTAAGAATTTTCAGAATTGGTTTGTTCAGTGTGGAGTATATTCAGCAGTATTTTTGACATTTTTCTTTAGAAAAAGAAGAGCTAAAGGAATTTTATAAGTTTTGTTACATAAAGGGTTGAAATATTGAGTGGCTGAAAGTGAACTGCTGTTTGCCTGATGGGTAAACCAACACACTACAATTGATATCAAAAGGTTTCTCTTGTAATATTTTATCCCTGGACTTGTTAAGTGAATTCTTTGCATGTTCAAAGTGGAAGCCATTGATTAGAACTACATTCTTTTCTCCTTTTTTAATTTGAGCCCCACCATATAGATCTTTTCCTTAGGAAAATCTCCTTTTGGGAGATCATGATGTCACTGTGTTTGGTTCTTTTGGTTTTGTTTTTAACACTTGTCTCCCCTCACATACAAAAGTACAATATGAAGCCTTCATTTAATCTCTGCAGTTCATCTCATTTCAAATGTTTATGGAAGAAGCACTTCATTGAAAGTAGTGCTGTAAATATTCCGCCATAGGATTACTTCTGTCTACATGCTCTCTCATTCAAGAATTCGTCATCACACTGCACAGGCTGCGTCTTTGACGGTGGGTGTCCCATTTTTATCCGCTACTCTTTATTTCATGGAGTCGTATCAACGCTGTGAACGCAAGGCTGTGATACGGAACCAGAAGGCTGTTTGAACTTTTGAAACCTTGTGTGGGATTGATGGTGGTGCCGAGGCATGAAAGGCTAGTATGAGCGAGAAAAGGAGAGAGCGCGTGCAGAGACTTGGTGGTGCATAATGGATATTTTTTAACTTGGCAAGATGTGTCTCTCAATCCTGTGGCTTTGGTGAGAGTGTGCAGAGAGCAATGATAGCAAATAATGTACGAATGTTTTTTGCATTCAAGGGACATCCACATCTGTTGGAAGACTTTAAGTGAGTTTTGTTCTTAGATAACCCACGTTAGTTGAATGTGTTAAGTGAAATGATACTTGTACTTCCCCTCCCCCTTTGTCAACTGCTGTGAATGCTGTATGGTGTGTGTTCTCCTCTGTTACTGATATGTAAGTGTGGTAACGTGAACTGAAGCTGATGGGTTGAGAACATGGACTGAGCTTGTGATGTGCTTTGCAGGAGTACTTGGAAGTAGAGTTCACCAGTGAGCTCAGGTGTCTCAAAGAAGGGTGGAAGTTCTCATGTCTGTTAGCTACCCATAAGAATGCTGTTTGCTGCAGTTCTGTGTCCTGTGCTTGGATGCTTTTTATAAGAGTTGTCAATGTTGGAAATTCTTAAATAAAACTGATTTAAATAATATGTGTCTTTGTTTTGCAGCCCTGAATGCAAAGAATTCATAGCAGTTAATTCCCCTTTTTTGACCCTTTTGAGATGGAACTTTCATAAAGTTTCTTGGCAATAGTTTATTTTGCTTCAAATAAACTTATTTGAAAAGTTGTCTCAAGTCAAATGGATTCATCACCTGTCATGCATTGACACCCGATACCCAGACTTAATTGCTATTTGTTCTTGCATTGTCCAAAGTGAAAAGTGTTTTTTTCCTTTTTCTTTTTTTTAAATCTAGTTTTTAATAAGTCTGGGTGACCACACGTAAAATGGTAAGCAGTACCCTCCAGTTTTTCTTAGTGCCTCTGTGCATTTGGGTGATGTTCTATTTACGTGGCCTGTATAAATCTCCATTGGGAAATCATGCCTTCTAAAAATATTCTTATTTGAAAGAGTGGGCAAAACAATGTTGATCATTTTCAAATGCTTTGTAGCAAAGCATGTCAATGAAAAAGGGACTATTAAGTACCTTTCTGCTTGGGATCTGAAAAGTGGAATTAATTGCAATAGGGATAAAGTAGAAGAAACCACAAATTATTTTGTGCCTGAAATCCATTAAGAAGCCTGATAGCTTTAAGAACTAGAAGGGTGGGTTGTCTGTCTGTAGAAGTGTTAAGTGGGCTTTGCCTCCAAAGGGCGGAAGTATAGTAATGTTGAATAAACTGGTTTACAGAACTCAGATTAGACTCTCACAATGCATTGTTAAGATGTAAAAGCAATAAATTGATTCTCTATTGTACTATATATATATATATGTGTAACTACTGTGAGAATTGAGGAATTTGTTTTCTAATCGGAAGAATGTGACAGTTTTTGTGTTGGTAGTTTATCTGATGCCCTTACCTACTTAAAGTATGATAAATAGGTTTGTCATTTTGCAATTTGCGTGTTTTAAACATTTATAAATGAAGTCATTCTTTCGACCTGTGATTGCCACATTGTTTTGCTGTTCATTTTCTTCTGTAAAAGGATTTTGAGTTGTTTTAATATTTTTTTCTGCATCTAAATCTGCATGATTTCCAAACCCTGTACCATCTGAATTTTGCATTTTAGCACTTGCACTGTTACTCAGCAGCAGTAACATGGTAACACTTAAAATGGTATTCGGGGACCTCCAAAGACTAACCTGACAAGCCGTCAAGGAACCCAGGGGTAAGTTAACTTGTCAATGGCATGGTTTTAATCCCTTATTTACACTTGTTAAAAGTAGTTATTGGTCATACAAGGCTTTCAATGTTGAGAAGCCTTTGATTAACATGTTGTGGTACTACATAGCCACAGCTAGTTATTCTGCCCTTAAAAAATTTTGAAGTTTAGAAGTATTTAAACTATTTGGCAAAGATTTGTTTTTAAAAGTCTATTTGGTCATCTAAATGCATTCATTCTAAAAAATTTTTTTGAACCACAGTTGAATAAAAAGTTACGTTGCCACCACAGTTTAGTGTCTGGAGTCTTACTGGAAAAACACTATCTCTTTTTCATATGTGACAGTTACCTTTAAAAAGTAAATCTCAAGAAATTGTACTTTATATGCACAAGAGAAATTAGGCTAAAACTTACATTGAATTTTTATATGTAATTATACTTATTTAGTTAGACTGAAAACTTTATGAAATGTTTACTGTTAAAACTTTTTAGGGACAAATAACCAACTAAAATCAAATGAGATTATAATTAAGAATAAAATCAGGGCTGGTGAGATAGCTCAGCGGCATAAGTGCCTGCCTGGCAAGCGCGAGGTCCTGAGTTCGACTCCCGGAACCCACATACAAAAAAAAGGGCCGGTGATATCGCTCATTGGCACGGGCGCCTGCTGGCGCGCGAGGTCCTGAGGTCGACCCCGGTACCCAAAAGAAAAAAGAATAAAATCAGCACCTACGTTTTGTCCTTAGGAGAAAGTGGGAAGTTAACTATTGAGTAATTGACTTGTGTGTGGTAATTAGAATGATCCTTACTGTTGCACTAGGAAGGTAGCACTGAGGTGTGTGTCAGAGGTCTGCGCTTCACTTGGCTGTGGGATGCTCTGTGGTCTGGTGTTAGGCTTACCTTTGCCTGAGTACTTCATGCTCACTAAGAAGAAAGGAAACCTCCAGGTTGTTTCTGATACCACCACTTCTTTTTTGGGGTGGGGTACCAAGACTCGAACCACTTGTAGTGTATTTTATCTTGTGGAAATAGCAGTTGTTTCATTCAGTCTGAAACAACATTATCTTTTAGGCTATTTCTAATTGCCAGGAACATCTTTACAGCTAAGTTAAATTCTTAGCATTGGAATTACTAGGCCAAAGATTGTGGGTGTTTTTAAGGTTTTTGAAAGGTATTGCCAAGTTGTCCTTTAGTAAGTTTATATTGTCTTTGACAATGTCAGTGTTCCTTTTGTTTGCCAATTCGACAAATGAAAAATATCTTGCTTTTATTTTATTTTATTTTATTTTATTTTATTTTATTTGTTGGCAGTACTGGGGATTGAACCCAGAAGCATACTGTCACAGAGGTACATCCTTGGGCTGCCCTACCTTGTTTTTTGAGACAGGGTCTTGCTAGGTTGCCCAGGTAGGACTCAAACTTGGAATTCTTCTGCCTCATCCTTTCTCATTGCTAGGATTACAGGTGTTTGCCAGCCTGCCCAGTACTGTGGTGTTGGTTTTTAACGTGGAAATGTGTTAATTCCTGGGCTAAAGTATTGATGTTTGCAATCCCACCAGCTCAGAATGAATTTTCAAAGTTATTCCTGAACCCAGTACTGCTGTAATGTGTAAAGCGCTCTTAGAGATCAGGAAGAACAAAAAATAGAACGTGGGTGTACAGTGTGCAGAAATGCAACCAGTCACTCTGAAAAGGTGCTGGGCTTTGTGAGTAATAAATGCAGCTTAGTGAATGAGTCTGTATTGGGTTGGGAAAATGAGTATCATGTAATGATTTGTGTCCCCTAAATCAGTAAGGGAGGTTTTATACCAGCAAGTAGACTGGGTCCTGGAAGAATCTCACCTGGAGCTGGATGGGGGGGGTGGAGTGACAGCTGCCATGTTGGTACTTCTTGGGTTGCACTGCTACTAAATCTTTCACAGGTACTTCTAAAAGTCAGGAATCATTTACTGATTGCAGAGATGCAAACTAAAAATTGTTAATTATGTTCTTGATCCAGGGAATATAGTTAATGACTTTAGTGTATACCCCATACTGATCCGCTGCCCCACATTTAGTGGAGCCCCAGGACACGATTCCTCCCACAAACCATCTCTGCGTCTCGTTGTCTAGAAACACTAGTGCTCCTCCACTGTCACCGCGACAGCTGTCCTTGCCCCCAGCTTCTAAGCCAGCGCAAAGCATGTTAGCCGTTACCATTCCCCTTGGATAGTGCTGCTTTTCGTACGCAGCAGTACATTTTCGATGGTCCACGATGGGTAGGTCCACAAACATTAGATTTCTAGCAAGAAGACCCCTTTGGGTTAATCCCCACCCAGATGCGGTTCCAGTGTCATTTGTCTTCATCAAGGATTCCGCTGCTTTTCTTGGCAGACAAATTGGCATGATGTTACTATTGATTACAACTTTGTTCTTCAGTTTAATCAGTGCTATGTCATTGTCAAAACCAGCGTCGTGAATGTAACCTTCGTGGATAAAAACAGCCTCGGCCCAGGCCTGAGTGTAATGAGGCGATGGTCTCTGCAGGGCGCCCATTCGAATGTCCAGGGAGGGCGCGTCGTCTTTTTGCCCGTAGACGGCATGAGCAGCTGTTAGGACCCAGTTGTCATATAAAAGTGCGCCTGCTGCTGTAGTTCGACCTTGTAACAGGACTTGCCACGGAAAGTCGCCAAGTTTTGCATTTTGCCCTCCAAATATCCGACCTCTTGTAGTACGGGTCGATAGTCCACAGACTGGGGAAAGAGAAAGATTGTAGCTTAGTGGTGTTTTTCTCACATGCATTCTGCTCTGGTGGTGTGAATATTTAGCCAAAAATTACACCCATTAAGTTGGGTGGCTCTCTATACAGGCGAGTGTGGCAGTTTTAAAACAGCACCGTTCAAAGATCTCATAAATGCATTTGGTATTTCTTAGCTCTTCAAAAAATGAATGAGGGCCGGTGAGATGGCTCAGCGGCGAAAGCCCCTGCCCGGCAAGCGCAAGGGCCCGAGTTCGACTCCCGGAACCCACATACGAAAAAAGGGGCCGGTGATATCGCTCAGCGGCACGGGCGCCTGCTGGCGCACGAGGTCCTGAGGTCGACCCCCGGTACCCACAAAAAAAAAAAAACTGACAAAAATTATTTTGTTTTGCTAAAAAAATTTTAGAGTTCTAAGCTTGAGGGGGTTATTATACAGGGTAGATGGGCATCCAAGCTCACAGACAGGGTGATACGAAGGCAGAAGAGCAGCGCATCTGCCACAGCTGCTTTTCTTTTGTAAAATGGATTATTTACATGTAAGTTTGGGAAAGGAGCAACTAAGGTCACTGAGGATTTCCAAAATTACTTTCCCTTTGATCATATAAATGTAAAAATTAGAATGTTGCAGTTGTAGCCAGGACCCTTCAGGTTAAGGAATTAGTATTTTTGGTCTGGTTTTGGTTCTTTTTTGTTTTTTTGAGACAGGGTCTCACTACATAGTTCAGGCTGGCCTTGAACTTGCGGTGATCCTCCTGCCTCAGCCTCCTGAGTGCTGGGATTACAGGCATGTGCCACCATGCCCAGCTTGGTTTTTGGTTCAAACACTAAATTTTTACTGTGTCCCTATTGCAAACTAATTACACTTATTAGTGGAAGCATATGTGTTTCCTGTTATGGCAGTATACTTGCATTAAAACTTACAAACATTGTGTCAGCCAAGTATAGGTATAAAAAAACTAATTTAAGCCAAATAACACAGGGGTAATGAATATATTATTACCTTTCAGATTTTTTTTTAAATCATTCTCAACTGTTTTTGTTGGAGCCAATTTGGGTAGAAAAAAATTTAAGTACTATTAAAAGGCATATTGCATTAATGTTTAAAAACCTAGATGTCATTGAAAACAATTGCTTAGGGAAATAATGAAGTTATTAGCTTTGGGTTTTAATAGCATTTTTACAGAGAAGAAAAGTAACTCAACAGAGGAACTCATGTTTATAAATGTATAAATGGTTCGAGATAATTTAAAAAATCATTTAATTTTTTATGCTTGCCTAGTTATAAGGTCAAAAATAATCAAATGACTAATGCAGTCAGCACCTAACAACCTCTCCATATGGAAAGGGGGTAATGAGAACATAATATTTGGGAATAATAACTTGGCCAAAGAGCCAAGTGTGCAAGTTAGGTTTCTGCCTACCACAGCTAAAGCTCCGCCTATTGTCTCCCACCCAGTTCTCCTTTCTGTCAGTCCCGAATCTGTTGTGTGAATGTGTCTGTTACCAGGCTCACAGACTGGGAGCGATTTTTCTCCTTTGGAGCTCGTCCAGAATCCATCAGCCTCACATACATATTTACCTGCAAATCATTGGAAAAGCAAAACTGTTTAACTGCATGTATGAGGTGGTTGTCATTTGCTTGAATCCCCCTTGAAATATGTTGATTCTTAAGCATCGGTGGGAAGTAGAGATGCGTGATAACCGTTTTACATGATTTCATAAATAGGAAGTCTCTGCATTACCATGTTTGCTTGCAAAGTGGAAACCTTTTAGATGTGTAACTTGAATATGTATCAAGATCTCAAGTGCTTAATGATAAGGTTTTGACTTGTTAAATTAAACCATTTGGAATATATTGTGTGTTTGTAGTAGTCATTTACTAGATAAGATCTGTTTTCAATTCTCACAAATTAACATTAAAGTCACTTTAGCTGTAATATTTCACTTAGTGGATGGGAGAAGTGCCTTTTAATCCTTTGTCTCCCTTAGTCAGAAATGTTAGTTTATTTTCAGGCCACGAAGGCTCAAGGTGCAAATATCGCCAGCCCCCAGCTTTAAAAAATTTGCTTACCATCACTGCTTTTCATTGTGTAGAAGGTGTCTCTACAGCTGTACTGAATCACAGCTGTGTAGGTGGTCACATCGGGGCCTGTGATGTATTCCACTTGGCCGTTGGGTAAATCGTCAGGAGGGCCACAGTCAACAACTAGAAGGGAAACGGAGGGAGGAGGGGTCCCTTCATCCCTTTGGAGCTAACACTGTGCTGTAGCTCTGGTAGAGCACCTGCCTAGCATGCGCAAGGCCCTGGATTCCACCCCCACATTGCAGAGTGAATACATGTCTGGAGACCCATGAGCAACCATCTAGAAGGCTGGTTGGGCCGTGTGCTGCCATAATGGAGCCACGTTCAGGTTTCTCTGCATGGTGGACCATTCGCTTCTCGAGAGGGCAAGAACCGTTGCGGTGTGATTAAAGTGCCTTGCTCGTCCCCATTCCACTAGATGGCTGGGGGGGGTTCTCCTTGGGGAAAGAATTTGAATGCTACGCATGCCTATAATCCCAACATAGTGGGAGGCTGAGGCAGGAGGAGCACAAGTTTGAGCCCAACCTGAGTGGTTTAGACCCAGTCTCAAAAAAGAGCTGAAAATGTAGCTCAGTGCGAAGGCCCCAAGTTCCACTCCCAGTAGCACGTGGACCACTTGGAGTTCCTTAGCTCTCACGAAACTGAAAGGGTCTAGACCACTGTTCTCTTGCATGGAGGCTCCCCTCACACTGTAGGGTGTTCTTTGCTACCATTAAAAAAAAAAAAAAAAACTAAAAGGCTCTGCAGCAAAGCAGGCAACAGAGAACAGGTCTGGTTCGGCATGAAACAGACTGAAGGACTCTTGTGTATTCTTAAAATCGTTTTCATAAATGGGACCTTTAGAAAACCTGAAGTGGAGGAAGCAAAACAGCCTGAGAGGTTGATATCCGTATCTGGAATCTGGCCTGGTATTCACAGCTGTTGGGACACGGCTAACGTGAAGTAGGCAGTGCCTGGCAGGAAAGGCTGTGATTTCACTTTGAAGTCTGTTTCCAACACAGGCAGCCAAGCATTGGTGGGTGGGTGGGTTGGCTGGTTGGTTTTGAGACGGGATCTCACGGTGTAGTTCAGGCTGGCCATGAGTTCACGATGTAGCCCAGGCTGGCCTTGAACTTGTAATGATCCTCCTGCCTCAGCCTCCCAAGTACTGGGATTACAGGTGTGCGCCACCACGCCCGGCCGCTTGTTGGTTCTCATTAGGTGGTTTCAGCAACCCAGTGCTGTGTGCCTGGCTCTGCCAAGCTCTCCTACCCCAGCCTACCTTCTCTGCAAGCTGTGCCACACTCTTCAGACCTGCTGTGTGTAAGAAAACGCAGGAGGGATGTTTTGTCACAGGTGCGCGGCTGAAAGCGGCAGAATCGGGGTCCCTGCCACCTTCAATGCAGCGCTCCATCAGTACCCACTGCTGCGTACAGTAAGTCCCTGACTTATGAATGTTCGAGTTGAGAGCGTTCACAGAGACGAACGGACCTTGCATTATGAACATGTGTAGATGTGGACAAATTGCAGAAGTAGCTCACCTGCCTGCTGGCCATTGTCACATTTGTGCTGCTGTGTGCTCACGGTACCGTGTGGTAGTGTACAGTGGCACAGTGCTCAATCAGCGCAGGATGTCCGGAAGCCAGAGGAAAAACGTGATGAGGAGACTGCTAGGGAGTCAAAGACTGCCTGTCAGATTTATGAACGAATCTGATTTATGAACTCCGGGATGGAACTTCTTCATAAGTCAGGGACTCACTGTACTGTTTTGCTTTTCTGGTGCTGGGGATTGAGCCCAGGGAGCACTGAGCTACATCCACAAGCAGGCCTTTTTAGTTTTAGACAGTATCTTGCTAAGGTGCCCAGGCTGGCATTGAACTTGGGATCCTCCTGCCTCAGCCTCCCAGGTAGCCAGGATTACAAGCATGCTCCATCACCACCCTTTACTATTCCGTAACTAAAGGAATTCATCTCACTGGTGGGAATGTGAATTTATAAAACTTAATTAAGGAAAGAAAATTCCACCAGGAACTTTGCAGTGAAAACCCTCGCGTGACGGCAGAAACACGTCCAGAGGTGTTCGGTGCAGCCGTGTAGGTAACCGTCAAGGGCTGCAAACTAAACCTGGATGAAGTCAAAGGAGCGTGCGCAGTGATGGGGCCTGGTACAGCTGTGGAGGGGAGGAGAGCCATGGTCCTGTTCACCAGGGTGACGCGGAGAGGTGACCGACACGGGGAGAAGCCAAATGTAATCAGTTTCGCTTGTAGTACTAGGGATGGAACCCAGAGTTGCTCTACCACTGAGCTACACTTCAGCCCTTTTTAAAAATTTTTTTCTTAAATTTTGAGACAAGGTCTAGCCAAGTTGGCCTCGAACTTGTGATCCTCCCAGGGTGCGGTCATTACAGACACGTGTTGCCAAGCCCAGCTTGATTCTTCAGATAATGTATGTCTTAGTTTACAAAGCGGTAGTGTCCACCGCTGACCCAGTTCGTGCAGATGGGTACGAGCACCCAGCACAAAGCCACCCCTTCCACACACGAGAGCAGTGTCTCGCTGGAGGGGTACACTCCAGAGTAGTGACAGTACTGCACTCTCCTCTGGTGGCGGGATGAGTGTCAATTAAAATGCCTGCCTTTTTTTTTTTTTTTTTTTTTTTTTTTTGGAGACAGGGTTATGTTATGTAGTTTGGTCTGGCCTCAAGCTCACAGCTATCTTCCTGCCTCAGCCTCCTGAGGGCTAGGATTACAGGCATGTGCCACCACGCCAGGCCCTGTTTTCCGTTTTTACAAGTGCTACTTTTATAGTTGGAAAAGGTATTTCCAGAGCACACTTTCCTTCCCAAGTAGCTTGGCTCCACTTTGACCCCTGAGTACACTGACATACGGAGGAAGAGAAGCAGGTTGGACTTCAAGCCCTGATAAATGGAGCCATTCGAGGACGGGGCAGAGAGGGCCAAGAAGCAATAGAAGCAGCAAAGGCAGCAGCAGTTAGAGAGTTGTCACCGCGTGATCATACTGCTGCATTCCGGCACCGGTCGGTCCCAGGAGCCATCTTTCTGACAGACCGCAGTGAAGGATTCCAGGGGCAGAGAACCCTAAATAGGAATTCAGAAAATAACTAGTTCACATCAAGTCCCTCCCCAGAACTGGGCCCCCACAGTGCTTCCTGTGCCACTGCTTCACCCTGGTCCCGAAGAGGGCGACAGTCACAGTTCCAGCATTCCTGTGTGGTGACAGCAGGAAGCCGGGACCTGGACACGCCCCAGCCGGCTTGGTGCAGAGAGATGCACATTTGCTGCCCAAAGCTCTGCTGGTTTGTGTCACCCATCACGTAGCTCAGCTTGCGAAGTGTCCTGGCATTTTATGGATCAAAACTGCCCTTTGCAGCGATTTTGTTTCTTTTCACTATAATCTAAGAACACATCAGATCTCGAGGTTCCTGCCTGTGTCCCGTCGGTTCTTCATGTAACATGCAGAGGGTGGTGGTGGTAAGTTTGGGAAAGGCTGGTGCTCCGTTCATGGAGTAGCCCTGTTTCTTTCTGGCCTGTGGCTGTGAGCCAGAGGAAAGCCACTAATAATATTTGTATGGGTCTTTTCCACCTGTCTTCATCAGTTTTCCCCAACAGTGTGATTTACAAGAAAAAAATTTTTTTTGGTGGTGGTAGTGGTACTGGAGATTGAACCTAAGACATTTGCACTGTGCTACCTCTCCAGCCCTGTTTTTATTTTTTATTTTGAGACAGGGTCTTGCTAAGTCACTAACTTACCCAAACTGGGTTTGAATTTGAGATCCTCCTGCTTCAGGCTTTCAGAGTACTGGGATTAGAAGCATGTACCACCACACCCTGCTACAGGGAAACTGTTGACTTTCTGAAATAGTATTTTTTCTAAAATCAAACATTAAAAAATGAAAGAAGATGGTGTTGGCAGAAGATTTACGCTTTAAAAGATATCAAGATTTTTTTAAAATTGAGAATCTGAACAAATTTGCAATAGAGGGAGTTATGGAAAAGAGCCTGGCCAAGAACTTTGCAAGGTGGGAAATTTTTTTCCTGGTTTTGACCCTCCGCAGAACGGACTGCATAGCCAGCTATCATTTCAATGTTATTACTTTTTACCACTGGGATTCAATGACAATTTTGAAGAACATAAAGAGTACGTCTTAATCTCTTACCTGTGCCTCTAAAGCAACACGCTAAGCATTTTTTAAAATTATACTCCCTCTCCCTCAACAATGATCACTATTTATAACTTTGCAGAATACACTGTTTCCCAGGGCCATCTCATTTTTTGTGGGCCCAGGAGCTGTTTAGTGGGAAGGCCATCAATTGACCAGGGGGAGAACCTTAATTTAATCCAAGGTGCTCTCCAAACTCACAGAACGAGGGTAGTGAACTTGAACTTGTCTTTCTGTTGTTTCAGCTGCGGGAACGTGTGAACAGACAGAAAAGTTGCCCATTTTAATCACCACCTTTCCAAAGCAGCTTCAGCAACAACAAAAAAGGGCCCGGGGCTGGGGGTGGAACTCGCTGGTACTGCGCATGCCTAGTGTGCACGAGGCCTTGGGCTGCAGCACCAGCATCAAAACCATGCTTTCAAATTTTTTAAAAGGCGTGACCCGGGGATAGACCTCTCCACGCCATCCCTCTTGCCTAGCACCGACTTATTTCTTTGCATTTTACCGTTGAAACCCTGGCGAGAAGCCACCGTGCCGCCCCCACCCTCTGCCCATCAGGAACACGCCTCTGTGCCATCGTGACCGCGGGCATTTGTTCCGGGGTCACTCACTTGCAGGAGCTCGTAGCCGACCTCGCAGAAGATGGAGAAGCGGTCCTGGAGGACGTACTCGTCTTGCACGGGTGAAATGCGGCCATTAGGTGGCGCCATCGGATCAGGACACGGCTGCGCTGCAGAGGAAACCACCCTCTGATTTGGATGTGGCCTGTGGCAGCCGGGTCTGGGTTCAGAAATCTGAGGTTCTTGGTTTATAAATGAAACACTAGGTAAAGAGACCCTCGCACAAGTACGGTGGCATTCCTAACACGAAAGGCGAGATTAACCTCAGCTGCTTTGCCTGGGACGCAGCTGCAGGCAAGTAAAAAAGCCGGGTATGCGGGAAGATGCACGAGCTCGTGACACAAGGCTTGAAACCCAGAGTGACTTCGGGGGAAAGAGTGAGACGCAGGGGAAAGAGCACACGGCTCTTGGGGCACTACGGAGGGCGTAGTTCAGTGGCAGAGCTCGAGGACCTGGGTTTGATCCCCAGCATAAGAAAAACAAACACCTAGGTCAGTGCTTGGCTGAGGACTTGGAATGAGCGACGGCAATGACACTTCCCAGCGCCTTGCGGGACACCGTGGTGGCACAGGGAGACATCCAGGGCTCAGACACAGGAAACTACAGACCCAGACAGACCCTGGGAGCCTCCAGCTCCCCCTCACCAGCGCCCCCCACAGTGTGCAGGCCATCGGGAAGACACTTCCGCTCTGGCGCCCCGGCTGGCTTCAGGCCCCCTCGCGTGAGTCCCCCAGCTCCCTTGTAAGCCCCAGACTTTTCTCCCCTGGGGAACTGACCTCCAAGCTCAGCCTTGGTGGGAGTTTTGCTGGGGCCCCAGAGGGCGGAATGAAGGCCGGGGCGGGGCCGGGGAGCTGCCTGGGAGTTTGTGGGTCCAAACACAGAGCCCCTGACCTGCTGCTCCAGCCCAAACCCTCCCATCCCCTGCACCTGGACTCCCTGAGCAGCGACGCCTCTGGGCTCATGCAGGGCTCTTCCCTCAGCCTGGAACACCCTTCCCCTCCTCCATGCCTGCTCCTCCCTCAAATCTAGCTTCAGGGTTTTCCTGTTTCAGGGCGCCTTTCCTGGCACCTGGCCCAGGCACCAGCCCCTCCTCTGGACTCACCATGCCCAGCGCCTGGCTCTAGGGCTGTGCTTGCCACAGAGGTAGTTGTGTTGCTGTGACTGCTCCCCCACCACTGGACTGGGGGCACAGCCATGGGGACTGTGGCTTCAGCATTTCATATCCCTGTTACACAGCTGTAGGAAGGGAAGATGGGTGGATGGATGGATAAATGCGTACAGGGATGGATGGATGGATGTGTGGATGGATGGGTGGGTGGGGATTGGAAGATAGATGGGTGATTCAATGGATGAATAGATGGGTAGATGGATGGGAGAATGAATGGATGGATGGATGGATGGATGGATGGATGGATGGATGGATGGATGGATGAATGAGTTGTTGGGAGGTTGGGTGGGTGGATGGATAGATGGATAGATGAATTGGTTGTAGGATGGGTGGGTGGATGGCTGGATGGATAGATGAGTTGGTGGGAGGAAGGGTGGGTGGGTGGATGGATGAATGGATGCATTGATGGGTGGGTAGATGAGTGGATGGATGGATAGATGGATGGATAGATGAGTTGGTGGGTGGATGGGTGGATGGATGGATGAATGGATACATTGATGGGTGGGTAGATGAGTGGATGGATGGATGGATGGATACATGAGTTGGTGGGAGGATGGGTGGGTAGATGGGTGGGTGGATGGGTGGATGGATGGATGAATGGATGCATTGATGGGTGAGTAGATGAGTGGATGGATGGATAGATGGATGAATGGATGGATGGGTGGATGGATAGATGGATGGATGGATAGATGAGTTGGTGGGAGGATGGGTGGGTGGATGGATGGATGAATGGATGCATTGATGGGTGAGTAGATGAGTGGATGGATGGATAGATGGATGGATGGATGGATGGGTGGGTGGTGGATGGATGGGTGGTGGATGGATGTAGGTAGATGGATCGGTGGAGGGAGGAGAGAGGAGAGGAGGAAAGGATTCTTGCTATTTCTCCTTCAAGGATCATTGCCTCACAGACCTTCGAACTCAAGTCTGGTCTCCCTTCCTTGGCCTGGCCTGGAGGAGTCCCATCCTCGGTGTCTCCTTGGCACTCCAGAAGAGCAGAAGCTTCTTCCCTGGATCCATGCTCACCTGTACTTGTGTAGTGGATCTTCCAGCCTGTGTTGTCCCCTGAGTCATCGGTGACAAAAGTGATGGTCACAGTGTTGCCCTTTGTTTCAATCCTGCGGGGTGCTGTCTCCCCACACAGTGGGCCATACTTCCCTTTGCCTGTTTGGATCTGAACCAGGAGAGGCCTGAAGCTTCAGCACAGGGTTGCCAGGGCCAGGCCAAGTGAGAGGGAAGCTACTGCGGTTCCGGGAAGTGGACAGGGCGGTCTCTTGGTGGACCCTCCCTCAATGTGGAACCTGGCTGGGACTTGGAAGAGAGGCTGAGGGGGTCACTGAGGCAGACAGGAACAGGGTACAGTGCTGCAGGAAGTAGGGGCAGCTGGGCTGAGGGGAAATAGCCAGGGACCATACCTGGAGGGAGTCATAGGGACACTGGGTTTCAGGATGCGACTCTACATCGAAGGGCCCCACGAAGTCCAGGATGACACTGAACCCCTCCTCTAGGCGGATGTGGTAAGTGCAGCTGGAGAGTTTGGGGTACGGCCGTGGATATTCAGGGCTGCTGAGCTCCCCATACCGTGCAGTGAAGACCTGGTCCGAGCACAGGGCTGGCAAGAGGAGGAGGACTGGGTGGTGGGACTGGCGCCTACCTGTCACCCCTCTCTGTGGACAGCAGGGGGGCTGCCGCTGGGGAGCAGGGTTTGTGGACAGGATGTCCCGGGGGACACCTGTGTCCCTGACCTGCCAAGGTCCTGCATGCAGTCAGCTCCCGAGCCATTGATATAAACCCCACAGCCCACCAAGGGCTGAGGGACTATGAGGGAGGGATCCTCTTGCCTGGAGGCTTTGGCTGAAATGAGGAGGGAGGTACTAGGGACAGAAGTTTCAGGCTGGGGATGTGGGTCAGTGGTAGAGCTCTTACCTTGCATGTACAAGACCCTGGGTTAGATTCCCAGCACCACAAAAACAAGTTTTGCTGGGCATGGTGGCTCATGCCTGTAATCCCAGCATTCAGGAGGCTGAGCCAGGAGAATCTCTGTGAGCTGAGGCCAGCCTGAGCTATATAATGAGTTCAAGGCCAGTGTAAACTACATAGTGAGACCCTGTCTCAAAAAACAAAACCGGGCCGGTGAGATAGCTCAGCGGCATACGTGCCTGCCTGGCAAGTGCGAGGTCCTGAGTTCGACTCCCAGTACCCACATACAAAAAAAGGGCCAGTGATATCGCTCAGAGGCACAGGCGTCTGCTGGCATGCGAGGTCCTGAGTTCGACCCCCGGTACCCACACACAAAAAAAAGTTTTAAAAAGTTCCCCAGGGATCTCTTCCACCAGCAGAGAGGGTGGGGACATCCTGGGCCTGTTGCACTCCAGAAGTGAAGGGTAGGAGGGAGGGAGGTCTGCCAGGTGGACTCACAAAGGAAGAAGGCAGCCAGGAGCCTCTCCATGCTCCCCCAGGGTTCAGGAAAGGGAGGAGGGGGTGGCTCCTCGTGCCCATGGGCCCTTTCTGCTCGTGCCCACCCCAGCGATTCCTATTGCTGCATGGATGAGGGGTGCCCTTGGGTTCCTGGGGAGCCATTCACCAGGGCCTCTCAGGGGGCCCTTCCCAGGGGTGGGCTCGGCTCAGGGAGTCCAAGCCCATGGTGGCAGTCGACCCTGCTTCCTCCCTGTAGCCGTGCACCTGGCACAGCAGTAGGAAGCCAGGCTCCACCCTTGGAGCAAGGGAGCAACTGGGCGACGGCACCTGGCGGGAGGCTTGCGGGCTGCAGGGAGTCCCTGCAGTGCCCTCTTCCATGCAGCTCCTGGTGGGGCCAAGGGAATGGCCCCTGTGTGGTAGGGGGACCAGAGTCCCTCTGTGTGACACCTGCCTGGGTCTCTCTGCCCCCAGTCACCTCTGAACCAAGCTGCTCCAAGGGTGCTCAGAGCTCAGCCTTTGGGGACCAGTAGGGGTGGGAGCACTGGGTCCCTGGGTGAGCCCCATCTCAAATGGGGGTGGGGCTAGAGGAGCTCCACCATGCTGGGGACCCTCAGGCTGCTGAGGGAAGGGGCTGGGGTCCTCTGTGTCTTCCGACCTCCCACAGAGACAGCAGGCATGGTGCAGGGGAGCCAGGTTTATTGGTGGGTGTGGGGGGGACAGTGTGGGGGGTGCTGTGGGCAGCCAGGGTCTCTGCTGACTCAGCTGTATAGCCCGCGGTGGCACCTGGCTTCTAACCCATGGGCCAGGGCAGGCTGGAGCCAGGCAGGTCAGAGGCTCCGCTCTGGAAGAAAGATGAGGGGTTGGGGGACACCAAGCAGGGACGCAGGTCAGGGCCAGCTCCCTGGGACACTGGCCATCCAGACGCCTGGCAGAGCTGCAACAAGGGGTCAGGGCCCTGGGGCCCAGAGGGCCAGCATCCTGGGGGCCAAGGTGGGTGACTCTGAGCACAGCCTCCCCCTGGTGCTTCCTGGAGGGGCTGGGGTGTCCTGGGCAAGGTGGTTGGGGCCCAAGCCGGTCTCCCCTCACCTGAGCAGGTGCGCTTGTTCTGGTGAAGGACGTAGCCTGCCCGGCAGGAGCAGTAGAAGCCGCCTAGGTAGTTGTGACAGTGGTGATCGCAGGGCGGTGACTCCCCCGGGGACACTTGGCACTCGTCAATGTCTGGGGGAGAGGTGGGCCAGGCAGGTGGTCAGGAAGAAGGAGCTGGACAGAGTCCAGGCCTGGCAGGGGACTCGGGACCAGCGGTCTCAGTGGCTAACCAGCACCTCAGTGGTACTGGGCCAAGCCCTTCACAGACCTGGGATCCAGAGAGGTAAATACTACTTTCATTTGCTTTGTTTTTTTTTTTTTTTTTTTTGAGACATGGTCTCCCTGTGTAGCCCATGCTGGCCTTGAACTCAAGATCCTCCTGCCTCAGTCTCCTGAGGGCTGGGATTACAGGCGTGTACCACCACACCTGGTACAAGCACCTTTTTCTTTTTTTATTTTCGGGAGACAGGGTTTCATTATGTAGTTCAGGCTGGCATTGAACTTACTTTGTAGCCCAGGCTGGCCTAAAACTCACAGTGATCCTCCTGCTTCAGCCTCCCAAGTGCTGGGATTACAGGCGTGCACCACCATGCCCAGTCAAGCACCTTTGTTAAACCAGTGAGAGGTTGACTGTCCTGCCTGAAGCCATCCAGCTACTGAAAAGAGGAGCCAAGCAAGGTGGTGCATGGTTGTTGTCCCAGCACTCAAGAGGTTGAGGCAAGAGGATCTCAAATTTGAGGCCACCTTGGGCTGCAGAGAAGGACCCTATCTCCAAAGAAAGTGTCAGACACCAAGCTTGCTGCACCTGTCAGGTCTGGTCAGAACTCAGGCTGGGGACCTTTGCTTTCCCCACAGCGCTGGGCCCTTGGCCTCAGGCCTGAATCATCAGGGTGAAGGGTTCTTTCTGGAGGCGGGGGACCGAGGACGGGGTGGTCTAGGGGTCACCCACCTGCGGATGCCCCAGCTCACCCTCGGCTGCGTAGAAGGCTTCGAAGCCCGTGAACGGCTTCTCGTTGGAGTAGTCAGAGCGGAAGGTGACATCCAGGCTGGTGCCCGGCGAGTAGAAAGTGTCATTGCCGGGTGCTCGCTCGGTGTCTGTGCTCTGGTGCCCGCACAGCGTGGCTAGCACCTTGGTCCCTGAGCTCAGCTGTGGGGTCGGAGGTCACAGGGAGGGAAGCTAAGGCCCAGGCCCATCCCCAGATGTCCCCCAACCCAGGCCAGTTCAGGAAGACCCCTCCACCACACCGCAGCCCTCAGCAGCCCAGGCTGTCCCCCACGCCGCGGTGGCACCTTGACGAAGTCGTACTCGCACAGATAGGACAGTTCCAGGTCGAAGTGGGTAAAGTAGAGTCGCAGGCGGTAGCCGGGGGGTGCGGCCAGGGCCCAGCGGCGCTCCTGGTGGTTGGCATACTTGCCTGGGAAGCCAGGGGATGCCAGGCGCCCAAACACGGGCTCAGGCCACCTGGGACCCAATGGGGTCGCCGCCACCAAGCCCCACAGTAGCCCCAGGAAGATGAGCACCCTGCAGGGCGACGCCGTGGCTGCTGCCACCCACCTCATGGCAAGCCGTCCAGCTGGCCACGCAGCTCTGAGCCCAGCTCCTCACCTTTGCTCTGTTTGTCCAGTCCTGGCCCTGCCCCCGGTTCTGGGAATCGACACTGTGACTTCCGCCTGGCCCACTTCCGGGCAGGGCCGGGCCACTCCAGGACCAGGAGCTGGAGTGGGGTGGTGACAGCCTGGGAACATGTCCTGGATGTGCCTTTGCTGCCCTGGATCTCTGAGCTTCTGCCTCCAAAGTGGCCTGCAAGTTCAGGGGGGACCAGGGTCCCTCGATGATGTGGACAGTGAGGGTTCCCAGTGGAGACGCAGCCAACACAAGGTGGGGGGCTCCTCTGCTCCCCACCCCGAGGCCCAGGAAGACAGAAAAAGCAGTGTTAGAAAACAGGCGGCTCTGTGAGGATGGAACAGTGATGAGAGCAGCTTTTCGTTGTTTTGAGACAGGATCTTGCTATGCAGTCCAGGCTGGTCTTGAACTTCAGGCGATCCTCCTGCCTCAGCCTCCGGAGTGTTGGGGTGGATGGGAAGGATGGATGGGTAGGTGAGAGTAACTGTCCCCTGTGATTCTAAGCTTGCAATGGAACCAGGCATTGGTGGCACTAGGTCCTTCTGCAAGTGGTTAAGAAACGGACCATCCCTACTTCCTGCAACTTGGAGACGTCTTCCCGGGGACATAAAATGGAGGGTCCCAGGCCCCGCTGGGGACAGGTCAGGTGCTGAGAACCCCAGCTACCTCCGTACCTGGCTCCTAGACCCTGCCAGCTCTGCAGCTTTAGCTTAGTTTTTGGCGCTCATTGAACCCAGGGCCTTCACACTGAGCTGCATCCGAGCCCTTTTTGTATTTTGAAACAGGGTCTCGCTAAATCATCAAATCGCCCAGGGTGGGCTCAAACTTGCAATCCTCCCATGGGCTTTTCTCTTTGCCAGGAAGTGTGAGCAGCCTGGGAAGGGAGACCTCAAGGCCCCGACCTTCAGAGCTCCAGGAGCAAAAGGCGCAGCCCCACCCCATGACTCTAGGTGATAGTGGAGGTGACTGGCCCTGCTCCTGGCACAGCTGTCCCATTGCTGCCTGGTCCTCTCTTACACCGGGTGGAGCATTTGGGGACTCCTGAAACCTGAGCGAGGAAGACACACACGCAGGCACACATGCACACATACCCTGCTAACCATGTGTACTTGACCTATTAGCCACAGAGCACAGAGGGGCTGCAGCTACCCTTGCCTAGTACGAGGCTGTGGTGGGCATGGTGGCACACACCTGTGATTCCAGCACTCGGGAGGCTGAGTCAGGAGGTTCGCTGAGAGTTTGAGGCCAGCCTGGGCTAGATAGCTAAACCCTGTCTCAATAAAAAATAAAAAAAGAAAGAAGGAAAGGCTGAGGGTGTAGCTCAGGCATAGCACATTGCCTGGCACATGCAAGGCCTTGGGTTCCAACCCCAGGACCCCCCCTTCCCCCAAAATAAAATGTCCAAAATCAAATCGAAAAGTGACTAATAGGGGCTGGGGATATAGCTCAGCGGCACAGCGCCTGCCTGGCAAGCGCGAGGTCCTGAGTTTGATTCCTGGTACCCCCCAAAAAACAAAAACTAAAAAACAAAAAAAAAAAAAGAAAAGAACAGAAAAGTTACTAATATATTCAGAGGAAAAAGAGATGCAAAGCCAGGTGCAGCGGCACATGCCTCTAATCCCAAGAGCACTCTACTCTGGAGGCTGAGGCAGGCTGAGGATCCCAGATTTGAGTTCAACCTGTGGAACTGAGCAACTCTATCTCAAAAGAGAAGAAGGGTAGGGCTGAGGTCTGAAACCAGAGGCTATTGACTATTTGTTTTTTTGAGACAGGGTCTCGCTGTGTACCCCAGGCCGACCTTGAACTCACAGGAATCCTTCTGCTTCAACCTCCCAAGTGGGATTACAGGCAGGTGCCACCACACCCAGCTTGATTTTTTTTTTTTTTTGTATCAGGAATCGAACTCACAATACCTCATGCTTGCAAGGCAGGTGCTGTGCCACTGAGCTATATCCCTGGCTCAGCTTGATTGATTTTTGAGAAAGGGTTTCATTAATTCACTGTGTTGTCCGGGCTGGGTTTAAACTTGCCATCCTCCTGCCTCAGCCTCCTAGACTGTTGGGATTGCAGGAATGGGCCACTATGCCCAGCCTCAAAAGAAAATTTTTCTGTAATCCCAGCACTCAGGAGGCTAAGGCAGGAGGATTGCCATGAGTTCGAGGCCAGCCTGAAATATATAGCAAGATCCTGTCTCAAAAACCCAAAATAAATAAATAGCATTTAAAAAGGGTTGGAGGGGCCGGTGAGATGGCTCAGTGGCATAAGCGCCTGCCTGGCAAGCGCGAGGTCCTGAGTTTGACTCCCAGTACTCACATACAAAAAAAGGGCCGGTGATATCGCTCAGTGGCATGGGCCCCTGCTGGCGCACTCGGTCCTGAGGTCGACCACAGGTACCCACAAAAAAAAAAGAAAAAAGGGTTGGGGATGTAGCACAGTGGTAGAGAGCTTGCTTAGCTTGCATAAAGCCCTGGGTTCAATCCTTAGCATAAAAACAAGAAGCAAGAGCAGGATTTTTTTTTTTTTTAACTATTCAAGCTGGGTATATTGATAATCGCCTGTCATCTCAGCACTTTGGGAGGCTGAGGCAGGAGGATCACAAGTTCAAACCCACCCTGGGCAACATACCAAGACCTTATGTGGGAAAAAAAAAAAAAAAAAAAAAAAAAAAAGCATTTAGAGAACAAGAAAAAAGTCTTGAAAATTAAAAAATGTTAAAAATGAAGTCTCTAAAATGTTTGAGAGATAGGACTGAAGAAATTATACAGAAGATAGATCAAAAGAGAAAACACGTGTCAACCTAAATAAAAACAAACCTTCAGGGATGGTGGTGTGGCTCAGTAGTGAGCGCCTGCCTAGCACACCCGAGGGCCTGGCTTCCATCCCCAGCACTGGAAAAAAATCAGAGCATTTTCAGGGGTTGATCCGAGAAAGCCGAGCCCTGCAATGGGAGCGTTTGTGCCCCAGCAAACACTGGGTGCATGTAAGGAAGCCAAGCAACCAGAAGTTTTAAAAGACAGTAATGAAGACCGTTACGTCAGATATTTTGAAACAACAGTCCTTGGCCACGGTGATTAATAAGTGCGGAGGCAGCTCGAGTTGAAGGGTTAGTCTCTGGCCGGATATCCTGGTGTGAGTACTTTTTGTGTAAACGTGCAGTGACCCTTTATCCAAGCTTGTGGTTTTGACAGAGTTTTGGTGATAGTCACTATTAGGCAATCATGCGTAAGAACGCTTCCTCCTTTGGTTTTGAGACAGGGTCTTGCTATGTAGCACAGGCTGGCTTTGAATTCTTGGAGCGCCTCCGGCCTCAGCCTCCCAAGTCCTGGGGTTACAGGCAAGTGCCACCACACCTGGCACACGACAAGTTTTAAAAACCTTACTTCAGCTGGGTGTGGTTATTACAGACAGCTAAGCCGGGTAGAAATATTATAGGCAGTCAGACAGGGGTAGGCCCTCGAGGGAGTCAGTACGAAAGATGAGAACACAGCACATTACAACTGTGGCTGGTGGCCCAGCCATTCAAGGTCAGGTCTCAAGATAAAGATGAAATGACCAGGCCTGCCTGCCTCCCCAAGGGATAAGCAGTATACTAAAACTGGTATCACCTGGTCCAATAAAGTCTAGATGGACATCAGGCAGTCACCCAGGTGGGTGACCAGGACCTCCTGACACATCTCTTCCAAAAACGGTCCTGGTTCTTCCCATGTACACTTGCTACATGATTTGCTTCCCCATTGGATTAACTTTACCTAAGCAGCTATACTTGTGACCTTATTGGTTGGTCACAGCTTTGTCCCACCTTGTACCCACCTAGTGATTTAGCACCCATCTCGTGATTTTGCTCTATAGAACTTCCTCTAGAAAGTGGGGTCCACGGCAACCCACTTGGGTCCCCTCCTGTCTCTCAGGAGCAGTCTCTCCCTCAGTAAAATTTCCTGTCTTAGTCTCCATTGTTCTTAGAATTCATTCCTTGATTATGGGGAACACGAACTCGGTGTAGGACATCTAGCAGGTTAGGAGTTATATTTCCCTTATATCATTGAGAGGTCCTGTGTCATGGTAAACTACACAGTGAGCTCCTGTCCCCACTCCAGAAAAAAACAAAAAAACAAAAAACAAAAGCAAAAAAACCTTCCTTGTCATAAAGCAGAATTGTTATTTTTGGTCTTCACTACTCCACATGGGGGGTGCTCCATCCAAACAAGGGAAACAAGCAGGGAAGACCTGGCTCCCAGACAAGAGTTCAGCTGGGCCTCACAACGTCCCGCACACACCATCCAGGGACAGGAAATGATGGTCCACTTGCTGAGCACAGAGGTCTTAAGAGGAGCATCAAGCCAGGTGTGAAGCCTATAATCCCAGCACTCAGGAGACTGAGGCAGGAGGATCACTGTGAGTTGGAGGCCACCCTGGGTTACACAGCGAGACTCTACCTCAAAATAAAATAAAATAAAATGAGCTTCAGAGAGCTGGTGAAGAGTTTGGGTATAATCAGTGATGCATTTATTGAAAACCAAGAAAATGAAACCAAACGACCCACTAAACTAGGACTGAAACCTGGAAAGGCAGCTGCTGGGTGCCCCGGGTCCCTGTGGGCAGCATCTGCATGGTGTGACAGTTGGAACCCTCGCTTACTGGCAGAAAGGGGCTGGTGAGGATAGGATGCAGCCCCGCAGGACACAGGCCAGCAGCTTCCGGACCATGCACAACTTCGACGTGGGTGGCCTTGAGCGGGCAGACGCCAGCGGGTGTCCTCTGACTCAATCCTGACCGCCCCTACCTGGAGGCAGGTCAGGCCCCACAGCAGGCCCTGCGTCAGATGACAAAGGCAAGCGGCGCTGCCACCTCCACTTGTTTTTGTTTGGGGAGTACTGGGGGTTGAACCTGGGGCCTCCGCACTGAGCTGTCCCCAGAGCTTTCGAACATTTTGAGACAGGGTCTTGGAAAATTACCCAGGATGGGCTTGAGCTCGTGATCCTCCTGCCTCAGCCTCCAAAGGAGCTGGGATCACAAGTGTGTGTCACCACACTGAGTCAGCTCCCCTCCCACAGGCTGTAAACCAGGATTTTCTGTCCCCTTTGGCTTTGAGTCCTTGCTAGGAGAGTTCACGGGACTCTGGGAACACATCTGTGGGCTTATTGTGAAGGACGCAGAGGGAAGTGCAGAGCGGGGCACGGGACAGGCACAGACCGCACCGGACAGCCTCAGCAGCCAGGGTGGTCAGACCTCTGTGCGAGAGCAGTGATGTACTTAGAGGGGTGAGGCAAGAGGATCGAAATCTCAAGGCCAGCCTGGGGAACTTCCCAAGATGCCACCTCAAAATAAAAAATAAGTAGGACCAAGGATGTAGCTCAGTGGTAGAAGCCCCTGGGTTTTACTCCCAACACCACATGCACGCGCACACACACACACACACACACAAACACACGCATGCACAACAAGCTACTTCCGCATCAGTGGGCCAGGCCACATCTGCACTGTGCCCACCGGGATGTGGGGCCCAGAACTGCGCTCGCCTGAGGTGCACAGTGACCTAAGGTTGGGAGCAGCCACCATGCACCTCTAATTGAAGCTTTCCGAGGAGGCTCACTGCTCCTGCCTGTAGGACAGGGTGCCAGTCAGAGCTGAGTGGCCCAGGTCAGAGAATGAGTGGGAGGCGGAGCTGGTCCAGGATCCCCAGGCTGCCTCTGTGCTGCGCCCCGCAGCGCTCCCTGCCTGGGAACCCATGGTGCACCCTCCCGACAGCTGCGCCGTGGACAGGGCTGAGTGGATGCCAGGGTGGGAGACGCGGCTGCCCCGGGGTGGGGGGCCCAGAAAGGCAGCTGCGGAAGGGTGTGGTGAGGCAGGCAGTGCCTTCCTCACAGGTGGCTCCAAAGATTGAATGAACCAAGCTGCACAGTCTGCAGCTGGGACCTGCTGACGGGGAGATGCCAACACAGACCCCAGCCCACCACCTACTGCCAAGACTGTCCAGACTTGGGGGTAGGGTGGAGGGGCTGGCTGAGGCCACCCCTGTGGCCAGGGGTGAAGGGCTGAGGTACTTGGGGACCAATGAGTGGATGGGCAGCAGCTGGACCCAACCTCCCCCATAAGTGCCAGAACCAGCCAAAGACAGACTGTGAGGGGCTGCCCAGGTAAGGGCATTCCAGTGTAACCCCGAGGCGGCCTCCCTCTCACCCTGTCCAGGGCAGGAAGGGGTTGGCTTCCTGCAGTCCCAGAGCTGGGTGTGGCTGGAGGCCCTTCCCTCCCATCTGCACTGGGCCAGGCTGCAAGGTCCCAGTGACATGGTTGGTGGTCAAGAGGCACCCGGGGCAGGGAGGCTGCAGGTTCAGCACCTTGGAGAGGGAACAGCTCTGCGCCTGGGGAGTGTGCCTGGCTGGCTGCAGCCTTATGCTCTCAGCCGATTGAGGGGGTGCAAAAACTCTGGGGTTTACAGGGGAGAGGGGGCAACCTGGTCTTAGCAGAGGCCACCCCCTCCAACCTCCAGACATGCTTCAACAGGCCCCAGGGACAGGACTCTGGCCACACCCCAGCCCCCCTGTGTCCCCTCCCAATACAAGGCCCACCTTCTCAGCTTCTACGGCCCCTGCAAGGCCGCCCTGGTCCCAGAGCACCGGGTATGAACAGCCAGTTGGTCCTCAGGACAGATTCAGGGCTGGTGCGGTGCCTGCTGTGTCCCTCCATACCCGGGGTCCAGGGGCTGGCCCAGTGTGACAGTAGTAGCAGACCCTCACGCCTGACAGTGGCCAGCGATGGCTCATGTGGCTCCTGCTGGGACCAGCGAAGGCCAGAGGACAGGACTGTGAGCTTTGTTATAAATACGTGTTTGCTGAGGGGCAACAGGGCAGACGGTGCTGTACAGAGCTGGTATGGGTGTGGGGCTGAACGCCAGCCACGGGAGACACGTGGAGTCTGCCCAGCAGGGCTGGTAGGCGGCATCCTGGGGCCTGTCACACATGGCCAGCGGCATGAGCTGGCAGGGGTCTGGTTCAGGCTGGGGGGGCCCGACACCCCCGAGGCTCCCAGGTCCAGCCCGAGGTCATGGACGGTGGCATGGTGGCACCGGGGCTCAGCTCGCATCGTTCAGGGCCTGGTGGGACATGAGGGTGGTCAGGAGGATGCTCGGGGTCATGTAGGGGCCGAGCTGGCACCAGGGAGCTCCAGGTCCCACCGCCTGGTCAGCAGCCACACACCTTGCGGGCAAACTCTGGCAGCACGAAGGCGGCACGGTGCACTTCGGCGTTGTAGTACTTTAGCTGCCGCTGCTCCACCTGTGCCTGCGTCAGCTGCTGGATAGGCTCCCGGAAGTTGGTGCTCTGGGGGACCCAGGATGGGGTGGCATCAGGGCAGGGCTGTCCGTGCCCACCACGCCCTGCCCCCAGCAGCACCTAGCTCACCGGATTCTTGCTGCACAGCATGAAGCCGATCTGGCCGCTTGGGTAGGTAGGGATGGTGCAGTAGGCGTAGCCCACCACGGGGAAGAGGGACCTGCAGAACTGCCGCATCGACTTGATGAGGTCCAGGTGCAGCCACTGGCACTCACCTGGGGGGTGGCACATAAGCCTCAGCTGCTGGCCCTGTGCCTGGTCACCCGCTCGCCCGCCTACCCCAGCCGGTGCTTACCCTGGCAGCAGAGGATGCCGTCCTCCTTCAGCGCTGTCTTCATGAGCTGGTAATAGGACTCCTTGAAGAGACTCTCGGCAGGGCCTTCAGGTAGGGGGTGACAAACATGACCGGGCTGGGACCTCAGGGGCCACTGTCACCCCCTACACGGACTCACACAGCTGCCAAGAACTGGCTACAGGGGCTGGGGCCCCACATCCAAATTCCGCTTCTGGGAGACTCCCTGGCACCACAGCAGAGGAGCCCCACCTCCACCCTCAGGCACTGGTTCAAGAGGAGAACCATCCCCACCCCCAAGCTGGCCGGTGGGAGCAGAGCAGAGGGGAAGAGAAGAGGAAACTGAGGCTCCAAGGGTCATGACCAGACCGTGCTCCTCGGGTACCCAAGTTTTTTTTTTTTTCCCTTAGACTGTTTTGAGACAGGGTCTAGTTCTGTAGCCCAGACTGGCCTCAAACTCATGGTAATCCACCTGCCTCAGCCTCCCGAGTGGAGGGATTACAGGTGTGCGCCACCACGCCTGGCTCCAATTTGTGAACTTAGGGCAGTGACCTGGTATCTTCCCTCCTGTCCTGAGTCTTGCTGGAGGGGTGACAGCTCTAGGTTTGGGGAGCCCTCCATCCTCTACTCCAGAGAGCAGGCCTAGGGAGGCTGGCAGCCGTTCCAGCCCTCGCTTACCCATGGGGTCCGAGGAGTCAGTGATGATGACATCGAAGGCATCCTGGTTCTGTTTCATGAACTCAAAGCCATCGCCCACATGCAAGGTCAGCTTTGGGCTAGAGTAGCCAACGGCCATGCCCGGCAGGAACTTCTTAGAGACTTGGATGACATCCTGGGGAGGGGACAGGAGGGATGAGGCTGGGCCGTGAGAGCTGGGGTCTCTCCTGGGGTCTGTGTCCCTTCCCTCCGCTCTTCCCAGGGCAGTGGGGATGGAAGTCAGGGCCCTGCCAGGCCCAGCAAGCGCTCCGCCTTTAATTCTGAGCCAGTGTTGGAAGCTGCCGTGAACTTGACACCTCGGGACCAGCTGGGTCACAGGTGTCCACCACCGCGCCCCACTCCAGCCTCCCTCTTCCTTATCTGCTGCTCCCATCAAGCCTCATCGGGTCACCTTGTGGTATGTCCCCAAATTTAGATCACCATCTCCAAGGGTGGGACTGGATCTGTCCGCCACCGTAATCCCGGCACCTTGACCAACACCTGACATAGTAAATGCTCACTAAAACTGCTTAGAGTAAGATGGGTGTGGTGGCACACGTCTGTAATTCCAACTCTCTTGAAGGCTGAGGCAGGATCACAAATTTGAGCCCAGGGGCCGGTGAGATAGCTCGGCAGCATAAGTGCCTGCCTGGCAAGCGCAAGGTCCTGAGTTCAACCCCTGGTACCCACACACACACAAAAAAAAACCCCAAATTTGAGCCCAGCCTAGATAACTTAGTGATTTAATGACACAGTATCTCAAAAAATAAAAATATCTAGGCATATAGCTCAGGGGGAGGCCCAGTGTAAAGATTAGATATCCTAGTAGTCGGAAATGTCCCTAAGCCCTGCCTGAGGCTTAAATTAGAAATGTCGTTTTTTCTTACTAAGGACTAGCACCCATGTGCACTATGTGCTTGGCCTTCTACCACCTTGTTTTCTTACTGGATCCTCCCAACACTGTTTTTTCTTTGAAAATCTGGGGGCTGATCACAGGGTCTTTGCAGTGAGGATCTACCTCCCCAGCCATTCCTCTAGCCCCCTTTTTGAAGTTTTGAGGCAAGATCTTCATAAGTCTTTAAACTGCACAGACTGGGCTTGAATTTTTGATCCTCCTGCCTCAGCCTCCCAGAGTGCTGGGATTATAGGCCTGTGCCACCTCACTGGGTTTCAGCACCGGTTTTTCAGATGAGCAGTCACCCAGGAGAGTCAAGCATCTTGCCTAGGGTGCATGGGCAGGACAGGGCAGGGCAGGGCTGGGCAACTCAAGCCCTTGGGAGAAGCGCAGGCCTGGCACTTACCTCATCAATCTCACACTGAACTACAGACTCCACCGAGGGGTGCTTTACCACCTCGCGCAGGACACCCCCATCTCCTCCACCGATGATCAGCACCTGGGGTGGGGACAGTCAGGAGCAGGTCTGTGTGTTGCGGAGCAGATCCATCCCCTACGGAGCCATCGGGAACAGTGCTGTCCCCCAGCCCGGGCCTCAGGCCATCTTACTTCATTCTCTTCACTCAAAATTAAGACCTGGCCTGGGGTTCCCTCTTCCTGGGAGCCCCTCCCAGGGCTGCTGGGCTTCAGGCCTGGCCGAGGAGAGCCTGTCAGGCCTCCCCTGGTTGGGACGGCTCCCCCAGATACCCCCGCAAGTCCCAGCCAGCTTCGACAGCCTCCAGGCCGAGCCCGGCGGGCGCGCGGTACCTTGCGGGGGTTGGGGTGGCTGCACAGCGGCAGGTTGGCAATCATCTCTTGGTAGGAGAACTCGTCCCGCTCCGTGCACTGGATGACGCCATCCAGCACCAGCACGTTGCCGTAGGTCTTGCTGCGGAGTGACAGTCGGGGACCTGGGTCCTCCGGAGTGGGGGGAACACGCCCCGCCCCGCCCGGGGTCCCAGGGGTGGGGAGAGAGGGTGACACGTGGCGGAAACTGGGGTGGGGCCCGGGGTCTCTGGCTGACGTGTCCAGGACTGACACGTGGAGCGCGGCGCACGCTGCGGTCCAGCCCACGACGCGGGGTGCAGGCGGCTCGGGCCCGGGTGGCGGCCGGGCCCGGCTCGCGGGAACCGGTGACAGCTGTGCCGCGGGGGCGCGCGGAGAGTGGCGGGCGGGGTCCGGCCGGGGAGGGCGCGGGCCGCGGGGTCAAGGGGCGCGGGCCGGGCGGTACCTGCGGAAGACGAGGATGTCCTGGTACCGCGAGCGCTGGTGGTGGAGCAGCTGCTCCACCTGCAGCGACAGGGCCTGGCCGGGCCACAGGCTGCATGTCTCGCGGAACCAGCCCTCGCGGATGGCGGCGGGGCCGGGGGCGGCGGGGCCGTCGAGGCCGGGCTCCATGGCGGGCGGGCGGGCGGGCGGGCGGCGCGGGGCGCGGGCCCGGGACTGCAGGCCGCGCGGAGCCGCAGCACAACGGGACCAGCTCCGCCCGCCGCCCGCGCCGCAACCTAACCAGGCCGGCGGGGCGGGGCCTGCCGGCGGGGCGGGGCCTGCCGGCGGGGCGGAACCTCAGCCCTCCAATGGCGGCCAGGGAGTGCGCCCGCGTCGAATCGGCGGCGCGGCCTTGCCGGACTTTCATTGGCCACTGGCCGGCAACGCGGCGTCCATTGGCTGGGGCGCGCCGTCCGTCGGCGGCAGCAGGGTAGTGCTGACCGCTCGTGGGGCCACGTGGGGGCCGCCGGGCGGCCGGGTTCCGGGGCGGGCCGCGCCGCGCCGCGCCGTCGGAACGGGTCGGGGGTCCCTTCTGCGGCGCTCGCACGCCGGGTTCTGCTCCCTTGTCGGGGTCCCAGGCGCCAAGGGCCGCCGTCCCGGCCGGGCGAGGGGCGGCGGGAAGGGAAGCGCGCCGACGTCGCGCTGGGCGCTGGGACGCGCTGGCCCGGGCTGCAGAAGCGGGCGCGGGCGCTACGTTGCCGGGCCACGGCTTATGCCGCCGCATCGCAGCGGGCAGAGCGTATCCCTCGCCCGGCCCCAGACTTGGCTCCTCGCTGGACTTGAACAGATTGCGTGTTGGGTGGGGCGCGATGAGGATTTTTATTTACCCGAAGGATTGTCTGAGCCCCGAGCGGACGGCTGCTGAATAAGGAAGTTCTTTTCTAAACGAGTTTCTACATTTACCAGCAGAATCCAGGAAGAGGCCCAGCACATGCATATTCAGCACCAAAAAAAACTGACGCGTAATTTTTTTTTGACAAACTGCGCCTTGAGGGGTGGGCGGGAAATGTGCGGTTTTTATGAAAATGTCAAGGTACTTCAGAATCCCGTTAAGCAGTGCTAATTACTAAATATTAAATGCTAATTGCTCTACATGCAGTTGGAATGCCGAGGAAGGAAGATGAAACGGTGTAAGCTATTGGCGACAGTCTCAGGGATGTTTTTGACGTTTCGCAGCTTTCACCTGGAGCGAAAGCTACGGTGCTATTGGTAGGTGCAGCCGCAAGCCTAGGGCGCGTAGGTGTTCTGGCTGATTTGAAGCTCCTTTTAAAGGAGGAGGTGAGCCGAGGCGGTGAGAGAATTGCTAGGAAACAGCTCCCTTGGAGCTGGGACGCGGGGACCAGGGATGGTTCTGTAAAGGACCACAGAGTGGCTGAGAGGAGTTGCGCAGTCTAGTTCATGGAACTCTTTGGGGTCCAGCCTGTTAGGTGAAGGTGTTTGCCTAACAGCCTGCATTTTTTCCACCAGTAGTTCTGCCCCTGGGTTACAGTTACCTGTCTGTGCTCTTGAGCCAGAGCGGAAGCCCCTTCCAAGGCTAGGGATGGTATCTAAGCCATTGCTATGGCTGAGGCCAGTGCCTTGTGAATCAGCTGTCTTAGCTTCCCTTCAAGTCAGCGCACGGCTAAGTGACATCCTTTACCCTCCTACGGAGGAGGGAAACCCTGGCCTTGGCCTCCAGCGACAACGTGGCAGAAATCACAATACCTTTCAGGTTCAAGAAAACTCAGTCCTGAACAAACTACCAGCATAAACGGCCCCAAATGTGCAGTAACACAAGCCCAGAAATGCCAACCCAACTTAAGATGATGAGAGGAAAAACTGATTTTGCGCTAAGAAGCCTCCTAGAACTAGGACAGATTGAAAATCAGGAGAGCGGAAACCAGGGTGCAGCATGAAATGCTTCCCCAGATTCGCAGCAACGCACACGGGGCCTGCAGTGAGGAAGCTCTGCAGTGCTGTGGAGATGCCCAAGAGCCGAGCTTCCGTAAAGTGGAGGAATGGTGCTCCATGGGCACCGGCCACAGTGAAGGTTTCAGTGAGACTGCCAGGTGGCAGCTCTGTCCCTGGAGAGATTTGTCGGGCAGTTAGCACTTGAGTCATTTTTAATCCCTTTTGTTGAGCCTGGCAGACAGTGGTTGAGAGCAGATTTGGTGGTGATGCGGTGGGATGTGGTTGAAAGCGCGGACGGTGCGCTCCCTGGGGTGCCGCTGCAGCAGTAGCAAGCTTCCTTTCCCACCACCTACCTGGGAGCTCTGCCAGGTGTGGGTCCCTGCGCAGCCTGGGCCTCCCCAGCTCAGTGGAAGAGCAGCTCCTGTGTGGCGCAGGCACGGTGGGCCTCTGGGCACTCCCGGTCTGCCCTGTCCTTTCTCAAGTGCTCACCAGAGGCTGCAGCTGTTCTGCCAATCCGTCTGTGCTACTGAGTGCCCTCCATGGGCCAGTGAAACTCTGGGGACTGCCATCCTCGGGTTGCCAACTTGATGTTGCAAGAAACATTTACAGAAAGACCTCAGCTGAACTGGGCACAGTAGTGCACACCTGTGATCCCCACACTCTGGGAAGCTGAGGCAGGAGGATCACAAATTCCAGTCCAGCTTAAGCAATTTAGCAACTCAGACCCTGTTTTGAAATGAAATAAAAAATAAAAACAAAAGGTAAGGATGTAGCACCAGGTGAAGGCCCAGGGTTCAGTCTCTAGTACCACAAAGACAAAAACCAAAAAACCCAACTCTCACAAAGGAAAAACAAAACACAGAGGTTTTTTTTTTTTTTTTTTTTGGTACTGGGAATCGAACTCACGACCTCATGCTTGCCTGGCAGGCGCTGTGCTGCTGAGCTATATCCCCGGCCCAGGAGAGGTTTTAAATTAAAGCAAAAGGAATCGCTTTAATTCCGAGAATCTTAGTTTCTGGTCAGTAGTGAGGCCCTGTGCCTGCTGGCCGGGTCTGGGGCCAATCTTGTCTGCTTGGTCCAGGTGGGGCAGGGCAAGGCTGATTTAACCTGCGAGCCTCTGCACCCATGGTCATAAACAGGTGGCCCGCTCAGTAATGCCTCAGGTGTGGAGCAGGCCTGTAATCGAAAGACTGGGAAGCTGAGGCAGGAGGATGGAAAGTTTGAGCCCAGTCTGGGCAACCCAGTAATTTAACAAGACACTGTCTCAAAGGGTGAGTGTGAGGATGTAGCTCAGTGTGAAGGCCTTGGGTTTAATCCTGTACCAAATAATTAAATAGCAAGATAAATCTCAAAGAAAAAGAGTCCTAGCTTAAGTATTTGTGAAAACAAAAATAATAGTTTCTGCGCCTTCTTGATATAATAGCCCATCTCAGGGTTAAAAACAGGAATTCTAAAGAAGATTGGTTCACAAATGAACATAAGAATATTATTTTTTTTTTGAGACAGGGCTTACTATGCAATTCAGTCTGGCCTTCAACTCACTATGTAGCCCAGGCTGGCCTCAAAATTTGTGGTGATCTTCCTGCCTCAGCCTCCCGAGTCCTGGGATTACAGGTGTGTGCCACCAAGCCCCGCTATAAAAAATTTTAGAATGAGAAGTCTTGCAGTGAAACTAAAGAACACAAAAAATCCAACTGTGAAAACTCAAAAGTCAAGTTTGTAAATTAAAATAGCCATCCCTCGTTATCCGTGGGGAATTGGCTCAGGATTCCTACAGACACCAAGACATGAGGATGTTTTCAGTCCTTCCTGAAAATCGTGCAGACCTGTGCACACCCTCCCCAGACACTCTTTTTGGTGGTGGTGTAATTGTCTTTATTTTATATATATGTATTTCTTGGAGTAAACATTTTAAATACACAGCTGGGTTCGGGTTAGGGGCAGGGAGGGACGGTCCTCGGTGTGGCCCCGGCCCAGGGGTGAGGGAGCGGTCTCAGTCCCGACACTCCATCTGTACCGACAGGTTATCCCCATGGGGTAGGACTGTAGCTGACTACATTTTTCTGTTAGCACTCGATGTTTCCCATATTTCCTACAATGACCACGTTACTGCTTTTCTCCTGCAGTGCTAAGGGATGTGCAGCCCGCATGCTAGGCAAGCATCTACCCCGAGCCACAGCTTAGGGCCCACGTTACAAGTTTTATAATCGGGAAAACATAAAGTTTTCCTTTTAAAGGAGAGATAAGGAGCAAAGAGAACAAGCTGTGCAGAAGCCCTACCGGCTCCAGGTGCTTCCAGCTCCTTTTCCCCACGGCACTCACCACGCAGCTGCGGCCTAGGTCAGGGACCCTGGAACCCCTGATATGCAAGCTGAGCACCTCTCCCCTGCATTCCTCTGGCTGGTTCTGGGGTTCTCTAGAAAGCCCAGGGGCCCCCGAGGGCACACACATAGCTCAGCGGAAGATGGTTACCTGACTGGGGTGGGGCCTGTCCTCCCAGACACAGCTGTGGTGGTGGGAAAGAAAAACCAGGACCAGCTTTCTTCAGGAGGGGTTAGTTTTAATGATTTAAAAACAAGTCTGTACAAAACCAGCACCACACTGGTGCTTCCAGTCCCCAGGTTCCAAGGTCTCTTCCAGCACTATCTCTTTGGCCAGTTGTGCCTGAAGCCTCTGTAGGGACAACACAAGACGAGTTACTTCCTGCCTGTGGCAGGGAGTCGGAGCTCAGTCCTCCACAGCGCAGCAGTGAGGGTGGGTGGTTTGCTCAGGGTCCAGAGGACTGAGCTGGACAGCAGTGGCAGCCCACACTCGGGCGTCCAGAGCAGGGCCCATCCAGGGGTGGGGCGCAGTGCAGTGGCCTGCAGGGTGGGCTGAGGCAGCAGAGCTGTCCCTCATGCTGTGCCTCAGGCAGGCCCCTCCTCAGGGTCTGCTCTAGTGTGAGCATTTCATGCCTTCTACTAGAACATTCTTCAGCAACAATGACAACCCACATTGGCTGATTTGTTTTCTCATTCCTAAGAAACAAGCTGGTCTAGGAAAATTTCACACCAGTTTGCTCTCAGGTGACCCCAGAAACTACAGCATGAGGAAAGAGCTCGGGGAGTTGATCCTGTAATACAGTGAGTGGCTATGTGATATGTGGCACAGAACAAATCACGTCCCCCCCTGGTTTCAAAGTAAGAAAGAGGGTCTCTTTTCTGCTGTGTTCCCTAAAGTGAGGCGGGGCCCCTGGCGAGGCCTGGCAGAGACCACATACCTGTCTGACTTTCCGGTTGGAAAGGACATGCTTTTGTTCCCCACTGACTGTTTCAGTTTTTTGGCTGCAACGCATTTCTGAAACAATAAGAACCATTAAGCTGCTAAGAACCAGACACAGGAAAGCCTCCCTAACTTGGCCAGCTGGCCAGTGGAGGCTCGGGCACAGCAGGTGCATGGCAGTTTCTGTAGCTGCCTTCTCCACACATCGGAAGGCGAGGCTGGAAGGCTGAACAGGGCCCCATGCAGCTCCACACAGGTTCTGGCACGGACCCTAGTGGGGCACACACAAGGGAGAGCTTTGCCGCGACTTGGATTTCCACAAGAGTGAACAGTAACATCTTTTAAACTGCATGCCAGCTTTGACGATCCCTAGCTTTTTAACTGCTAGGACAGCTGATGGGTTCTGCCTGTGCTTGGGGAAAGACACGCAAAGGAAAAGGAACCCTGGTCAGATCACCTCGGCAGGGGGATAGGTCAGACATGAGCACACCAGGATGCTGTAGGGATGTTTCTTTTTCTGCTCGTTCTTCAGGGCTGGGGATCAAAGCCAAGGGCCTGCACTAGCACGCTGAGCAAGCGCGCTGCTGTGGAGCTGCCTTCAGCCCCTCAGCTGCATTTCCTACCTTGCCAAGTGTGGCCTGCTTGTTCGGGTCAAACTGGGAGGAAGGTTTGGATTTGCTGTCTCCTGAAAGGTAAGAGACGAAACCAGAGATCATGTCACTTGAGTTGACACAACAGGCTCACAGTATGACGGGCCCAAAGTTGACTTTCTACCCCGTGTACGATGACATGGATTTATGTTTCATTCCTAGCAGCTCTGAGTAGCCCGAGACCAGGTCATTTCTCACAGGTGGCTGCTGGGGGACCACTTTCATATCAAGGAGCTCTGATGCCAGTGTCCGAGACCTGGCCTGAAGCACTGCTCCTGATAAAGTCCCCCTGTGTGGATGGTCCTGGCCTGCACGCTCCCTTCACGGGCTGTGCTGCTCTGCGGGGCTCCAGTCAGGAGCACCACGTGCACCTTCAAGGCAGCTGGGCTCCCCTGGCTGCCGCTGCAGGACCGGCCTTGTGGGCTTTGGTGCTTTCAACACGAGACCTCACTGTGTGTGCTGGGGGTGCAGGAAGGATGTGTTTCTGGGCAGAGTGACGAGGGGGCTGAATCTCCTGGTCACACGGAGGACAGCCTGCTGAGCTGCCACCGTGGCTACTGACATCTCCAGGGAGGACAGGGGCTCGGTCCATGTCATGGGTCAGTGCCTCATGCTGAGCCTAAATCCGACCTCCCTCCTGCCACAGCCTCTCCCGCTCCCAGGGCCAGGTGTGCTCCCATGGAGCCTCGCCTGCTCCTCACCAGCGAAAGCCTTGAAGTCCGACTGGTTGTAGTCGTAAGGGGTGAACTCTTTCTCTGGTGGATCTGGGTCCTTTGGCTTCTTGGAGATCTTGAGTCGTTTTTTCTGTTTCTGTTCTGTGGTCCTTGGGTCACTTGTCGTCCGCTCTCTCTTCCTGGCAGCGTTTTCTAGCTGCAGGGGAGCATGCACGAGGAGGGAAGCACAGGAATCTGTGAGAGCCTGCGCCTCTGGGACAGGGAGAACTTTATCCGAAATGCTTGGGGCAACCAGGGTTTGGATTTCTGGGGGTTTGAGACTACTACATAACTTAACGAGGAATGATGGATGGGACACAAGCCTGAAGGCGAAAATTCCGTTGTTTCATATGTCCCTTATATAACAGCCTGAGGTCTTTTACACATCTAATGGTTCTGTGCATGAAATGATGTTGCAGTTTTCCACTCATGGTGCCATTTTGGTGCTCATGGAGCATTTCAGATTTTGAGTATCAGATGAGGGAGGCTCAACCTGTATTAGCTGGGGACTTGGTGCCCATGAAAGTCATGAATTACAGTGTGCAGAGAGGGGCTGTAGCTGAGCAAGCTGCAACTTAGGACAATCACATGGCCAGTACCAGCTGGCACAAGTTCCTAACTGGACAGTGACATCAGCCACTTAAGAAAGGCAGGATTAGCTGTGTGTGGTGGCACACACCTGTAGTCCCAGCACTCAGGAGGCTGAGGCAGGGTGATTAGTGTGAGCTTGGGGCCAGCCTGGGCTACACAGAGTCCAAGGCCAGCCTGAACTACACAGTGAGACCCTGTCTCAGAAAAACCCCACAAGAATTCCTAAGTGTTCTGGGGTAGTGAGGATGAAGCGACCCCAGGGCATAGTGGGACAGGAGGTAGGGTCCCTGCCTGGTCTGTTACCATCCACAGTTGAAGCAAGCATCTAGGGAGAGATCGTCTAGGGCAGAGGCAGTGTCGGCTTGGGGAGGAGACGGGGCAGGCACTGGTGAGACAGCCTCAGTGGAAGAAAGTGAACACTTTGCCTGAAGCGCGGGGTGAACTCTCCCTTAAGACAGTCAAGGGGTACTGAGCATGACCAGGGCGTCCTGTTTCTGCGGAGAAAAGCCAGCGCGTACCGCGGCCTGCTGTCGCACGGAGACGGCCTGCTCCACGGTGGCTCTGTACTCCTCCTTTGCCTGTTCCCGGGTGGCTGCAAGATGTAGGTGTCTGTGGAGCTGGGCCCCAAGCACCAGTGCCCTCCGCCTCCACCTGCATGTGCGACCTGGGGTCCCACCCCACCTATTCCTCTGTCCCCAAGGGTGTTTAGGAGAGGTCATGACTGTCTACACCGAGGGCTAAACCGAAACCTGTGTCCTCGAGCCAGCGCCTCTGCGGAGGACAACTCCATCCTACAGCTGCGCAGGACTGAACACACTGTGGCCAGGGCTCCCTCCCCTCTCATCTGCCACACCCAACTTGGTGCCATCCTCACTGCAGGACGCGGCTGGCTGACAGCTCCTCCCCACCTGCTCCCCTGCTCGGCGCGCTCCACCAGGGCTGGGGACCGGCGCTTCCCCTTGGTCATGGAGGGGCTCTGCTCAACATCACACTAAGGAGATGCTGCCTCAGTGTCATCCACAAGCAGCAGCCACAGCCCACCCAAGCACTCGGCACCCCTCTCCCTGTACGGTGTCTCCTGCCTTGGACAGCACAGCACAACACAGTGTTCGCTGCTTCACTGCCCACCACCCCTCAGCAGAAGGCAAGTGCCACAGCCAGGGCTGCTCCCAGCTGATTCTCGCCCGCTGTCCAATGACTCCATCGGCAAGGGCTTCCCCGTGCATTCACAGGGAAGTCACAGACACCTGTTTGCTCGGCCACCTTCTTCTTGGCAATTTCTTTAGCTTCTTTTTGTACTTGTACCTGGCTGGCCAGCTTCCAGTGGTTGCTGATCTGTAAGGAAAACAGACACAACAAAGAACTCCAGAACTCTGCTACCCAGCAGTGCCTGAATGTGTAACGAGGCAGCGGAGGGCTCGCTAACCTAGGTACTACGCCCATTCTCAGCCCCCAGTTCCAAACCTAAGGACACGAAAGCAAATCTGCTGGCTTTATTTCTAAAATCCTTTCAAGGCGAACAAAGTACAGCTGTATTCTGGGCACTGGGCAGGAGACTTTCACACCTAGCATCTCATTCAACACCCTCTGTAACCGTGGATAATGGTGCCAACCAACCCCTTCCCCTCAGCAGATGAGGAAGCTGGGTGTTGTGATACCTGCTTGTACTGGGGAGCACTGGGGAGCCTGAACAGGAATTCTGGCACATCAGAGCTCAGACTAGACAATTTAGCAACTTAGTGAGATTCTCTCTCAAAATAAAAAAATAATAAAAAGGCTGGGGATATAGTTCAGTGCGAAGGGCTGGGTTCAATCCCCAATACCACTACCAATTAAAAAAAATAAAACAGAGAGATGAGGAAACGGGCTGGGGAGGTTGGATAACTTGCCCAAGGCCCATGTTAGTAAATGGAGGAGCTGGGACTCGAGGAAGGACCTTTCCCCAGTCCAGTGCGTTCCTCTAGCACCCACTTTTAGTGTATGTGCTGCCAAAGTGAGCACCTCTAGCACCCACTTTCAGCTGTGGCAGTGGAGCACATTGGGGTGATCCGTAAAGAGCAAGAAAGGGACGAGCAGCTGTCAGGTGCCTCAGCCAGGGCCGAGAAGGCAGCCCTCCCACTCATTTCTGGAGTACAGAGCTAATCCTCAGCAACAGGGCCGAGGCCTGTCAAAGTGTTGCTGAATGACACAGCCACACTTGCCACCCTGGTCACCATCCTTCCTACAGGGAGGAAGGAGGCTTCCTGTCACCACGCTGGCTCCCAGGAACCAGGCAGGGGCCCAAGGGAAGGGCATGTGCATTCACAGAGCTGCTGAAGACAAACCCAAGGATGGAAGACGAGGTGTTCAAAACTCAAGCTGTTGGTGCTGGGCGTGATGGTGCACACCTGTAATCCCAGCATTTGGGAAGCTGAGGCAGGAGGATTGCCATGTGTTAGAGGCCAGCCTGGAATACATAGTTCAAAGCCAGCCTGAACTACACAGCGGGACCCTGTCTCAAAAAAAAAACAAAATGGAACAAAACAAAACACTCAAGCTGTTGGCCCTAGGAGCTTCAAAGTGACATACACAGCAGAAACACATCAAGTCGTGCACTTACGGTTTGTGCATTTTATTACATATAAACAAACCTCAATTAAAAACCACAAAACAGACCTTTTTATTCCTCCAGTGCTGGGGATGGACCTCACACATGCCAGGCCCCAAACCTGTCTCCTATGAGGCTTCCAAGTGCTTCTGAGAGCCTGGCCCAGGCTACGCCCCTCCCTAAAGCAATGCTGAAGAAGGCTTCTTCCTTCATGTTCAGGGGCCACAGAGGGTCCCCCACATGCAGCCTGGCTAAGACAGAAACGTAGTTCAAAGAAGTAAGATGTCCCCTTTCCGGGCTGGGGGTATAGCTCAGTGGCACAGCACCTGCCTAGAAAGTGTGAGGTTCTGAGTTCGATTCCCGGTTCCAAAAAAAAGATGTCCCCTTTCCTTAGAAAGTCACTCTTATTAGAAAGGGTGTCAAGTCCACTTACTTCATAGATTTTCGAGGATGGATCGAGCTTTGCTGCCTGGGAGATGTGGGCCCGGTGTTCTAGCGAAGGTAGGAACTGCACAAGGGAACACCATGGAAACGGTTGAGAGGCAGCCTGGGACCCACAGCGGGGGCCCTCAGAGGGCTGCACTGAGTCCCACCTGGACACCGGGGACGCTGGACCCACAGGACCTGGGCTCGCCCTCTCTAGAGACTCAGGGCCGCTCCTCAGGTAAGAGGCACAGAGGGCTCGGGAATCTCTGCAGCTGTGGGGATGCACAGCAGCTACTCACCATCCTGAATGGGTTTTCGAAGGACTCCATGATGTTCCGGGCCTTTTTCTGTGCGACTGTTAATGGGGTCTTTCCATTTTCATCAGCACTGGGTTCCTGCAGGGACAGACAAAAACTGGTCACTTATAGTTACGATCACGTTGTGACATCAGCATGCGAGCCAGGCCAGTAAGAGTAATGCTGACGACAGTGGCTACACTTCCTTAAGCTCTCCTGCGGACAAGGTCCTGTGCCTGTAACAGCACACAGCAGAGGTGCAGTGTGTGTATGTGCCCGTGCCACTGTGCCCGCTGCTCTCACCATCTGACAGCTGCTTACCGAGGCTTAGAGAGGTCATGCAAGTCTTTCAGAGCCTTTGGCTGATGTGGCAGAATAGGGATTTAAACCCAGATCTGCTTGAGGTCTTAACTGATGCCTGAAATTTAACAGTATAAATCTTTCTGGGGAATGAATGAAATTATGTAACAGAATGTCCTTCCCTAAAATCTGTGCAATGCTTTGCTTACTCTGTAGTTGTATTCCCTTGTAACATAGAACCCAGTGAGACTGCGGCGTCCTCAGACTGAACACAGTGTGGCCGTGTTTATGCCTGCAGTTTGTACTGACACACTCAGCTGCTCAATCTCCTGATGGCTCTTTGTTTACCCTGTGATCAGGAGGCTGAGGCAAGAAGATTAAAAGTTTGAGCCCAGCCTGGGCAACTCAGTGTCTTAGCAAATTGTCTCAAAATAAAAAAAATAAAAAAGGGCTGGGGATGTAGCTCAGTGCTAAGGCTCTGGGTTCAATCCCCAGTACCAGAAGCAAAACAAACAGAAATCCCCAAACCCTAAAGCTCTTAGACGGTGGTGGTGCTGGGGACTGAACCCAAGGCCTCACACATACTAGGCAGCACTCAGCCACTGAGCTACACTCCTGGTCTGGGGTATTTGTTTCTGCAGTGCTAGGAATGGAGGCCAGGGCTGGGCACGTGTTGTAGCACTGAGCGACCTTCCCATCTTTGTTACAAACTGCTGAAGCCAGACTCAATCTAAATTTATGTGATTAAGTGAGAAATGAGCGTGAAGTCCAAGCCAGTACATCCTGCAGGTGACATTCCACCCCTCTGGCTTTACCTCAACACTGGGATGATGAGATGGCTGTGATTTTAATCCTATTAACTTCTGTATCTCAGCTTTTTAAAATTATACGCTTCTGGTATTGGGATTTGAACCCCCCCACATTTTAAATTTTATTTATTTTTTTGTGGGTACCGGGGGTTGACCTCAGGACCTGGCGCACCAGCAGGTGCCCATGCCGCTGAGCGATATCACCGGCCCTTTTTTCGTATGTGGGTTCCGGGAGTCGAACTCAGGACCTTGCACTTGCCAGGCAGGTGCTTATGCCGCTGAGCTATCTCACCGGCCCTTTATTTTTATTTTGAGACAAGGTCTCACTAAGTTACCCAGGCTGGCCTTGAACTTGTAATCTTCCTGCCTCAGCCTCCCGTATAGTGGAGACAGTGGCTCAGCACCTGACTCTATGCAGCTTTATCATTGGAGTATTTAGTACGCTTGACACGTGCTCTTATCTAAGATGGATAATATTGTTTCCTCAGCTCTTTCTGAAAATCACCTCCCCACTCTCGCTGTCTATAGTCCTCAGACCTTCAGCTGTGCATTTTCCTTTTACCTCTGGTTACTTCAGTACAAAGCTGTCCTGCCCAACAGATGCACTCAGGCCTTCCTTTTGTAAGGAGTCCAGAGTTCCGATCCCGGGTAGCCCGAGGGGAACAGACAGGAAGGCACTGCTGCAGCCCTGTGCACATCCCAGGAGCCTGGCCCAGCTCAAGTGAGCCATGCAGGTTCTCTAGGATGGGCACAGTCACTAACGACCGTGACTGCTGTCACCTCTTCTGGGGACAGGCAACAAGGCTCTGCCCACTCCCTATTGCCAGCACTGGCTGCAGTGATTCATAGCACGGAAAGGTTTCCCAGTGTCTTCTTTCCCGAAAGCACCTGTAGATGGTGCTGGATGCGTTCAGGCACACACAGCTTGGTTCCATGTTCGGCAGACGGAGACTCACTGCCCCTGCTGAGCCCCAAGAAAGACCGTCCCTCTGCTGTGGCTGCCTGAAACCCCTGCTCTGCCACCTGGGCCCGCGCCCTCCTCCCTCCAAGCAACCATCCCTTGAAGGTTCCTTCACACACAGGGCTCATGAGAGAAGTCTCCCCCGAGTGCTCGCTTCTCCACGCCCCTCTCTATGCTGCAGTTTTTCCTCTGGCGTGGTGTCAAAGGTGTGTGCAACCCTCCAGCCAGAGGCCTTTTCCCGCTGTGGTCTGGGGCTGGCACCAGGGCTTCACATGCCAGCAAGTGTTCCACCAAGCTGTAGCCCAGCCCTACAGCCTTCTGGGTAAACCCAACAGACGGGTACCCAGGGACCTGTCTCTGCCTCAGTGGAGCTTCCCCATACTCACATTAAATACGGTGATGACGGCTGTGGCGAGAAGGCACTGGGTATCTAGCAGAGTCTCCTCTTTTGGGTCAGCGAAGAGGCTCGCCTGCTTCCACGCTGGCACAGACCCTGGAGTCATGGGAGTCAGCAAGCTCAGAGCTACAAGCTGTCGGCCCAGGCAGTGGCCCACCTTCTTGGGCATCCACAGGGAGGCCCCCACCTTACCAGCAGTTGGGGTGACTGGGTAGCTATCCGGAGGGGCATGAGAGCAGTCATGAGGTCCAAAGAGAATGTTCTCCAGCCTCTGTATCAAAGAGGAACCAGTGGGCCACGTGTAAAACTTGCATGAAGACCAGGAGCGCTCGGCCAGCGGAGCCAGCCTGGCCTGTCAGGTCTGTGTGTGCCGGCTCTGACACCCCACCCACCAGGGTGACAGCGGGTGACACTCTACCTCGACACCAGGCAGTGGTCCACTCTTCTTCACTCCAGCTACAGTCTCAGACTAGGGAAGAAAGAAGGCAGCTGAGGAAGGCTGTGCAAACTCGACAACACACGTATTCCCCCAGCAGACTGGGCCCTGCCGTGAGGAGCCCCTCAAGGGCCCAAGACAGCCTCCCTCCCATCCTCCTGTTCTCCCTTCAGCGCCTGGAATGATTATCTGGTGCTCAAGAACACTCAGTGAGTGAAAGCCCAGTCTTTATCATGATGCGCTCAGCACGGAGGATTCCAGAGCCAGGAGGACCTTCTCCAGTAGCCATGAGCTCTACCTGGACAAACTGCATAGCTAGGAAAGACCTGGTTTTCCTTCTGCAGTGAGAGGAAAGAACTTCATGCTTCCCTGCACACAATGAGCAAGCACTGTACTGCTGAGCTACACCCCAGCCCAGGAAGCATGTTAAAATTTCTTCCTGTCTGAAAAGACTACAGATGTCTTTATTATCATATGATTCTTTGCTTTTGCTTCTTTTCTTTTCTTCTTCTTTTTTTTTGTGGGTACCGGGGGGTCGACCTCAGGACCTCACGCGCCAACGGGCACCGTGCCGCTGAGCGATATCACCGGCCCCTTTTTTCGTATGTGGGATCCGGGAGTCGAACTTGGGCCCTCACGCTTGCAAGGCAGACGCTTACGCTGCTGAGCCATCTCACTGGCCCTTGCTTATTTTCTTGAGATAGGTTCCCGCTATGTAGCCCAGGCTGGCCTTAAATTTACAGTAATCCTCCTGCTATGGCCTCCCGAGTGCTGGGATTACAGGCATGCCCTGCAATGCCTGGTTCTCACATGATTCCTTGATTTTGCTTTCTGGGTTAATAATCTTTCAAAAAATTACTAACATGCCTTACCACCTACTAATACTACTACTGAACCAAACTATTTCAAATTGTTGTAATAAGGGCTAGAGATGTAGCTCAGCGGAACAGCACCTACCTAGCAAGTGCAAGGCCCTGGGTTCAATCCCCAGTACGCCCCACAAAAAAAAAAGAAAAAAGAAAAAAATCGTACCCCTAAAACACAAACCAGGCTGGGGATATAGCTCAGTGGCACAGCGCCTGCCTGGCAAGTGCAAGGTCCTTAATTAGATTACCGGTACCAAAAAAAACCACGCCCCCCTCCCCCACAAAACAAGCAAACACTTACTCTATTTTATGGAATAAAAATGTTGCCCAACTGCATAATGGGAAGTAAAGCCAACTAAGATATTTAAACAAAACAAAAAAACCTCAACAAAAACACGCAAACCTAGTATTAACCTGCTGCATCACCTGCACAGGATACACACTTGTGTGCCTGTTCCTACGTGTTACATGCTCAGACACACGTCTGAATTTTCAGTGACATGCCCCACTTTCACCTAAACTTGTCTTCACAAAGCCAGCTCTTTCTCAATTCCTGTCTCTATCCACGGTTCTATAGCTTCCCTCTCACCCAGGCTTTAAATTTGGAGTGAGCTGGCTAGGCATGCTGGCACACGCTTGTAATCCCAGCAGTCCAGAAGGATTGCAAACTCAAGCCCAGCCTGGGCAACTTAGCCAGACTGTGTCTCAAAATCAGGGCTGGGGAAACAGCTTAGTGTTCAATGCTCAGTACCAAAAAACAAAACAAAACAAAACAAAACAAAACAAGAAATGTGTACAGTAAATGGTCCTGGACTCCACCTTCGCTCTCTTCAAACCCATCTGTTGTCTGGGTAGCAGCTCAACAGTATTTAGTGATCAAAACCAAATGGCAGCCCTTTCCATCATCCGTTACCAAGGCCCCTCTTCGGATGCTCCCTGTGCCTGTCCCTTCCCTTCTGTGACCACCACGTGCACTAGGCACTTGCTTCTCTCGTGGACCGCTGACAGGCTTTCAAGGCATGCCCCCTGTGCTGAGAGAGCCTAACTCCACCTCACTCTGTCACGTTAACTGCTTTGTGGCAATAGCTAACCGGCCCAGTTACTAGATGTTCATACTTGCCACTGGACCACCAATGATCAGGTCATAAAACAAGAAGGATGAGTTGTAGCTCCTGACCATCGTAAAGAAAATGAAGGGGCTGGGGAAGTAGCTCAGTAGTAAAGCATGCACCAAGGCCCTTGGTTTAACCAACACACACACACACACACACACACACACACACACACACACTGATTTAACCAACACACACACACACACACACACACACACTGATTTAACCAACACACACACACACACACTGATTTAACCAACACACACACACACACACACACACACGCTGATTTAACCCACACACACACACACACACACACACACGCTGATTTAACCAACACACACACACACACACACACACACACACTCTCTGATGAAGACCCACTCACTGGATTTCTAAATTCTCGCCTCCTATGGGTTGTTTAGGATGGAAAGCAGCTCATAGATACAGGAGACCATGAGTAAAGTGCTAGCAGAAAGAACTGGCCTGTTGGGTCAGGGCCTTGGAGCAGAAGTGTTGGCTTCTTACCTTGAGCAGGGGCATCTCTCGAGCCTGCTGGATTAGAAGATGCATTTCATTGATCTGCTGCCGTACGAGAGGCGGTACTGGGTTGCAGCAAGCTATGACGCCCTGAGGTTCCCTGAAGACAAGAACACATTCGACTCACTACAGAAGCATAGCCCATAGGACTGAACTCCTGAGAGGCTGAAGTAGGATTCCAAGTGTGAGCTCAACCTGGGAACATAGTGACTTAGTGAGATCCTGTTTCAAAATATGTAAAAAATAAAAATAAAATGGGCTGGGGATGTAGCTCAGTGTGAAGGCCCTGGGTTCAATCCCCAGTACTGGGGGTGGTGGTAGTGGATAATGACTGGACAGTGAAGGGACTCATGGCTAAGCTACAGGCCCAGAAGACAGTCTGTGTCAAGGCAGGGCCAGGGCAGCCACTGCACGTGACCTCATTCTGCACCAGGCTCTCAGCCTGACTCCGCTAATAGGCGGGGCTGGAGATGAGCATGCATCCGTGCTGATCCTCAGTCCCGCAGGAGGGCCCAACAGACTGCAGATATGGTTCCTGCTTATGCTTCAACTCATGTCACAAAATGCTTAAAATCACCAGACCTTCACTTGGAAGAAAGTACAGATGAGAGAATCGGAGAGGTTTTCTCCCTTTCTAAGTGGCTGCCAGAGGCGCGGAGACTAACACTGAACTTGATTATGGCATAATCACTAGGACTTCTCCCTTCAGAGGTGTCAGTGCTTGCATGGCAGCCCTCAGGCCAACATTTGAGACTCCTTGGACTCCTACCTTCTGAGCCTGGAAGGCTAACCTTCTCTCAGAACACAGCCTGAGGAAAAGCAGTCAGCAAAGCCTGACCTGAAGGACAGGAGATCTACCTCAGAGGTCGGACTCAGCTCTTAGACTCACTTAGGCAGCTCCTCAGCTATCTTGAGCATCATGTGATTTGGCAGAACATATCTGGAACCAAACACAACAGTATCACATGAAATTCAGCCAGCAACTTCCATTCAGTGCGATGACGTCGGGGGCAACAACCAGGCTTCATGGCCAAAGGGAAAAAGTCCCTCTTTCCTGTTATCAGACCTGCTTAGCCTAGAAGCAAGTGTCAAGGATTCTCGAGTCCCTCACCCATAGCTCTCGTCCTCCCTGCGAGCTGTTTTGTCCCTCCAGGCAAAGAGCAGCTGGAAAGCTGTCAGCTGCTGCGAGTTGAGATGCTTCTTTTGCTTCCGGTACAGTTCAAGATAGGACTCGTCCGTAAAGATAGGTTTGACGAATTTCTGCAAAACACAGAGAACATTCAGGATCAGTGGAATCAAAATTGTGCCCTGGGCTCTTGAAAATATTTGGCTCTTGTCACAGATCTAAGGAGCAGAGGTGAGCGGGAGAACCTAGTCAGACGTGGGGAGCTTGCGTGCTGGGGTTTGTGCAGCTCTGGAGGCTGTACCTTGAGGCAGATTTCCCTGCTCCGCTGCCACACCACCTGCAGCTGGACAGGCTGCTCTTTGCCACACTCCCACAGCTCCAGCCTCATCTTGTCATAGATGTACAGCAGGTAGTGGGTGTCATCCCGGGCGTAGCTGAGCATTTCCTCTGGCAGAGGCCTGAAATTGCAGCACAGGACATGGCTTCAGTGACTGTCCCACAGACAGCAATGCCACTTGTCTGCCTGGTAGGTGCTAGGACTTTCTGGAGCCATGTGATTTCAATGATTCTTTCGCAGCTGGTACTCTGGCTGTAGGAGCATTTCCTACACCAAACCATTACTGCAATAGCAGGCAGAGAGGAAGGCAGGTGATGATGTGGTTACTGCAGTCCCAGTAGCGACTCAGCTCCACTTGTCTGCTCTTGGGCAAGTTCCTTAACCTGAGTGTCACTGGCCTCCCCTGTGACACGGTGACAAGCACGTCACAGGCTGCTGTGACGATGACACAGGACAACACTCCTGAAGAAAGTTCAGGGGAGGGCTCAATAGCAGGGACTGATTTGCAGAAAATACATTTTCTCCTTGTATTTGGACCCCCACCGCCCACCCCAGTACTGGAGACTGAACCTAGGGAGTGCTGAGCTACATCCCCATCCCTTTAAAATTTTTTATATTTTGAGACAAGGCCTCGCTAAGTTGCCCAGAATGGGTTGGAACTTGTGATCTTCCTGCCTCAGCCTCCCAAGTAGCTGAGATTTCAGGTGCATACTGCACCTGGCTCTATTATATTTAGAGTTTCTATTATCATTATTATTATTATTATTATTATTAGCAGTTCTGTGGACTGAACCTAGGGTTTTCACACTCAGCTACATCCCCAGCCCCTTGAAAATTTTTTTATTTTAATACAGGGTCTCATTAAGTCACAAAGTTGCCCAGGCTGGGCTTGAGCTCATGAACCTCCTGTTTCAACCTCCCAGAGTGCTGGGTTTACAGGTGCGTGCCACCACATCTGACTTCTTTTTATTTCTTATTTAGAAACCATGGCTCAAGGAGATGGAGAAAGGCCCGGTGACCTGTTCACATGACACTGCAGCCCACAGAGGTAGCCAGGCCCTTGAAAGTGCTCAGCTGGGCAAGCCTTCCCGAGGATGTGACTACCCTGTGCGACAGCAAACATAAATGCCAAACCGAAGTCACAGTGCACCTTAGGCTTCTCCCACACACCCAACCATCCCTGCCAGAGAGCTGAGCTGCCCACAGGCACCAGACATGCACATCTTCCCAGCAGGCCGAGTGTGACAGAGTTAGCCCCATGTAAACTCCATGTTACCATCCTAAAGTTTCCTACTGCTTTTGTGCTGCAGAGAACACCTGGAGAGAAGCCTGGTGCCATTTGTCCCAAGGTCCAAATAGGCCTGCAGCCTGAGCCCAGGTCTCCATGCTGAGAGGTTAACGGACTGCCAGGCTTTCTTCTGCCACTCACACTTCCTCATCAAGTGCAACTGACCGTATCCTCCAGTCTGCCAGCTGGTACTGCTTGTTGGACTCCACGCTGCAGTAGCGTCTCAGCAGGTGGTCGAGCGAGTGCCTGCCCAGGTTGAGAAGGCGTGCAGCCTGATGGGTATCAAACATGTTCACCACGTACAACCCGAAGTCCTTCTGCAGCCATTCAATGTCAGAATCGGCACCATGGAAGACCTGAAACGACACCAAAGCTCGTCTCTGTGTTAACTCTGCCTCCAGTTTATGTGAACACTAGAAATGGAAGCAGTATGAGAGACGTACATAGTTTTAAATGCATCTTTTAATTTGGGCCACAGCCTTTGTCCTAATTGTACACTGTTAAGGCTTGAAACTGCTACCAGCCAAAAGTCTGGGGGAGTAGCGCTACTAGCTCCAATACTGTCCATAAGTCCAAGCAATCCTGATGGCTGCAGTAGTCAGCATGACGATTTAACATGCCTCCAGTGGTAATGAGCTATATCTTAGCCATCCCCACAGCGTTTAGAGAACAGCAATTAGCATGTGGAATCTAGGGTAGATGATAAGATCCTCCCAGCTCTACTGGGTCTTGGTTAAAAGGAGGAGCGGTGCACTGTTGGGACTGTGATCCTGCCTCATGAGCAGGAGCTGGGGAGGGCTGGCTGACCTTCACAATGGCGGGGTTTGTGAGGCTCTCGTTGAGAATGTACATGTCGCTGCGAAGCTCTAGGGTATCCACAATGAAGTCTTCTGTGCGGGTGGAAATCTGCATCAGGCAGGTCAGTCCTAGGAAGCTTCTGTAGGAGTGGTGCTAACACGTGTACAAGAGGGAGTGGGGAAATGACATCATTAGGCTTTCCTCGACTGACTTGGAGAAGTCAGCTAGAGAAAAGCTACACAATTAACTATTAAAAAATAGGTTAAAATCAGTGCTAGTTTTATACTTTTCAAGTAGGTGAACTCATAGAAAATGTAAAAATTCCACTCCACGTCAATTACAAGGTACCTCCAAGTCTACAGCAAATTCTTCACAATTCAAGAGCTTCTCGTTGAGTTCCACGAGTTCATCCAGGGAGGACACAAAGTGGCAGGGAGTTTCTTCTACAGGTCTATATAACTGGAGCAAGAAAGCACAGTACAGTGAGAAAAAGGCGACATTCAAAACCACCCCCACCAAAGAAAAACGTGAATTATGCATCCGAGAAATGGTTTCAAGTCATACCATTTGACTTTAAAGACATTCAAGGAATGTTAAAGTTACAGCAAATAATTCACTGATTTCCTTCTCCAGGCTCCTCAGATAACCTTACACTAAGGCTGGGGCACTCACCTGGGGTTGTGGCTTTTGAAGCACTGAATCTGGTGGAGCAAAGTGATCTAGTTCATACTGATAAGGATGTGCAAACCTGAATGAATAAATAAAACAAACAGATCTTCTGAATTCCATGATTCATAGGAAAAACAACCACTCTGATCCTATTCATAAAAACAAGTGAGGAAAGACAGGCTATTAAGAAAATCTCTTTATAATATAAAGCATCGCTATTGCAATGTTCATTCAAGTGCATCAAATAAATCAGTTGATACCTGACAACCCCTACAGTATAATAATTAGGTTATCTATTTAGAGAGAGCTGAACCCCTAGGCAGCTTTATAAAAATTTTTTGTTTTATTTTTAAAACAGGGTCTTGCTATATACTACAGGCCAGCTTTGAACTCACTATGTAGCCCAGGCTGGCCTCGAACTAACTATGTAGCCCAGGCTGGCCTCAAACTTGCAGCATTCCTCCTGTCTCAGCCTACCAAGTGGGGGATTACAGGTGTGCACCACCATGCCTGGCCTGTTTTTGGTTTTTCAAGACAAGGTCTCCCTATGAGATTCAGACTGGCCTTGAACTCATTTTGTAGCTCAGGCTGGCCTTGAACTCAGTAATCCTCCTGCCTCAGCCTCCCGAGTGCTGGCATGCTTCACCCGTCCCTGCAGCTTTACAAACATTTCAATACTTATTTGCAAAACACTGTATGGAAGATTAGAAGATGCTGAAACAACCCCAGACATACTAAGCCACCTTATCTTTGACAAAGGTGCCAAACACATTCGCTGGAAGAAAGATAGCCTCTTTAATAAATGGTGCTGGAAAAACTGGCTCTACACATGCCGAAGATTAAAACTAGACCCATATCTTTCACCATGCACTAAACTAAATTAAAAATGGATCAGAGATCTAAATATTAAAACAGAAACATTAAATCTGCTGGAAGGTAGGATAGGTAAAACTCTTGAAGACATTGGTGTAGGCAAAGACTTTATGAATAAAACCTCAACTGCACGGGAACTATCCCAAAGAATCAACAACTGGGATCTCATCTTATTAAAAAGCTTTTGCACAGCAAGAGAAACCACCAACAGAGTGAAAAGACAACCCACAACGTGGGAAAAAATGTTTGCCAGCTGTTCCTCAGACAAAGGATTACTATCGAGAACATATAAAGAACTCAAAAAAATCAGACCTCCCAAATTTAAAGACCCACTCCAAAAATGGGCATCTGAGATGAATACACATTTCTCAGATGAAGAAATACTAATGGCAAATAAATATACAAAAAAATGTGCAACATCACTAGTCATTCGAGAGATGCAAATTAAAACAACACTGAGATACCATCTCAGCCCAGAAAGAATGGCTATTATCAAGAAGTCCACTAATAACAAATGCTGGAGGGGCTGTGGGGAAAAAGGAACCCTTCTTCACTGTTGGTGGGAGTGTCGACTGGTACAGCCACTGTGGAAATCAGTGTGGAGATTCCTCAAAAAACAAGGGTTGGAGGTCCCATTTGACCCAGCTATTCCCCTTCTGGGCATCTTCCCAGAAGAATTAAAAACATCGTACCACAGCGATATATGTGCACCCATGTTTATAGCAGCACAATTTGTAATAGCCAGATCTTGGAAACAACCCAAATGCCCATCAACTGAGGAATGGATAAGAAAGATGTGGTATTTTTATACAATGGAGTACTATTTAGCCATAAAGAAGGATAAACTGAAGACTTTTATAGGTAAGTGGATGCAACTTGAGAAAATACTCATAAATGAAATAAACCGGACGCACATGTGTAAGCATCGTATTGTCTCTCTAGTATGAGAAACTGAAAGAGTAAATAAGATCCAAAATGTACAATAGACACGGTGAATCAAAAAGAAACTGGTCAAAAGGAAAGAGAGACTGGAATAGGGAAAAGAAAGAAGGGAAAGGGAAAAAAAATTATATATATATATAAGATGGTTAAGATAGATACACTACCAATTTTACTTAGTTCATTGAAGAGTATGGTTTGTGCCAATAATGTTTGGACAATTGAATGCTAATGTCTGGTATCCTGAATAACTAACTTAAAGATAATAATACGTAATGCATTAACCATTGTTACCCTCATATTATGTTGTTTTGAAAATCTGTTCTTTTTGTGATTTCTTTTGTTTTTTCTTCTCTTTAAAATAAAATAAAACAAAACAAAACAAAAAAAAACACTGTAGGGCCGGTGAGATGGCTCAGCGGCTTAAGCGCCTGCCCGGCAAGCGCGAGGGCCCGAGTTCGACTCCCGGATCCCACATACGAAAAAGGGGCCGGTGATATCGCTCAGCGGCACGGGCGCCTGTTGGCGCGCGAGGTCCTGAGGTCGACCCCCCGGTACCCACAAAAAAAAAAACAAAAAAACAAAAAAACACTGTATGGATGGTGCTGTGGATAATATAAAAATGATAAAATGAGTCAGGCACAGTATGCACACCTGTAATGCCAGCACTCGGGAGGCTGAGGCAGGAAGATTGCTGTAAGTTCGAGGCCAGCCTGAACTATACAGCAAGATCCTGTCTCAAAAAAAAAAAAAAAAAAAAGATAAAAGTGTATAATGCCTTGTAGTTTGGAATAACAAATTTGTGAAGTTAGAAAGACTGGTGCAAATATTTCAGTTGGCCAGGAGCTAAATGTTAAGTTTTTCTGTCCTTCTCTCCTGTACTTTCATAAAAACCCTATGTCTGAGCTGGGCGCAGTGGTGCACACCTGTTATCCCAGCACTCCAAGAGGCCGAGGCAGGAGAACTACAAGTTGGAGCCAAGCCTGAGCAACTTAGTGAGACCTTCTCTCAAAATAAAAAATGAAAATGGGCTGCGATGTAGAACAGTGTGAAGGTCCTGGGTTCAATCTCCAGTACCACTAAAAGAGGAAAACAAAACAATCTTGAATCTTTGGAGTGTTCTGTGAGGGCGGCACCACCTTTCATTGCCTTTACTTTCCTAGCATTTGGCCTGTAGACTTTTGAAGCAGAGCTGGACCAAAGGAATGAATGCTCAAATGGATGGACCAAATGGAGAAAACGGCTAATCCTAGCAGTTCTTACCCCCTTTCATCATTACACTGAAGTCCGTTTTTTATTTTTGGTTTTATATATTTTGGTTCTGGGTAGCAAACCCAGGGCCTTGCACGTGCTAAGCATTCTGCCACCGAACTACACCCCCAGCCTATTCGTCTATTTTAAGCAAAGTTTTCCTGGGATGCTTATGCTACAGTGAAAAACCCCTCTTCTTGCTGAATTCATTAGTGAGCTCCTCCTCCTGTCTAAGTTCCCACCTGAGAAGAAACACAGAGTGGCAGAGTCAAAAGGTAGTTTTAGGAGAACTGGGTTTAAACTTCTAGTGCTGTGGGAAGCGAGCACCTCTAATTTTGTTCTTGTATCTATAGAAAGGGGTGAGAGCGCCTGCCACCTCTGGGAACTGCTGTGAGGGTTACGTGGGATGGTGCTGTGCAGGCCACCTGAGAACACAGCAGGAGGCTTGACCATGGCCCATGTGAGGGCGAGGTGAAACCCCCTGCTCCTCAGGCCCTTTTGTGTACACATTTTATAAAAGGGAAGAAACTGAGTGCAAATGCGGCTGGAAAGAGGGTAGAAAGCTCAGACCCAGGCAAACACTTACATATCCTGCTCGATCTGCTGAGTTCGCTGCTGATGGATGAAATCTGCCAGAGCAGGGGGCACATCCAAGTCCTCAGGCCGGTCCTGGGGGCGTTCCCGCCTTTCTTTAGAGAGAACTGGAGACCCAAGCAGTGACAAAAATATTGAAAATATCTGCACACCTTCCTGTCTCTTCTAGCTTTGGCGGGGGTAACTGACTCCCTCTGAAGACAGGAGGCAGGCAAAGACCTTTCCCCTTTAGGCTGGCTTTTGCAGCAGGCTGGAGGACTCAAACACAAACACAGGCGGCGCTGCTTACCCTGAGGGAGGGGCTTCTGGGCATTGGGCTTAATGAAGATTTTAGGAAGAAATGGCGTGTTGGAATTGTCAATCTTCTCTCGAAACTTGAGCTGAGGCCGGATGATATTTTTTGCATGAAGCAGCCGGAAAGTTTCGGATTTGGCTTTTTTGCCATATTCTCCTGCCTATGATCAATGTATACAAATACTTTTTAACATAGCAACTTGAATTAGAAAAGCAAACTGAAATTTCTATCTTCCAAGGAGACAACAGCCTCATTCCAAGAGCCATCCCCTGACTAAGACTGTGCTTGTGTGTTTATGAGAAGAAGTTAGAGCAGGCAGCGGCCAGTTCTGTGTCCAGGAAGTGAAATCAGAAATGCAAATTAGAACAGGCCGAAGCTCTACCGTAACACTCACAACAGGAGCTCTAGTTAGTCCGGAAAGCCACCCTCACCTTCCGGTTCCAGCTGGACACTATTGTTTTGGGGACCTGCAGGCCTGCAGGGAGGACAGGCTGCTGATGCTTATTCACACCTGACGCTTCGTCCAGTAAAATACCCTAAAAGAAGAAGAGGCATTAGGTAACTGTTTTCAAGGTTAACAGAGCTGATTACTTGACATTAAAAAAAAATACATTTACAGAATTACGTGTAAGACTATACATACATATGAATGGATCAATGATTATATCAAATCATGCTGTACACCAGAAATGTATTTGTTAAAAAAATTAAAAATTTTTTATTTTTTAGGTATTTTTTATTAGTATATGTTTACATTACATAATGACTACATTCCTTGTGGGGAGTTGGTACATATCCATAAAACGTCTTAATTCTCGTTAAAATTCTTTTTAAAAAAGAGTGTATCACTAGGCTGGGCGTGGTTCTGCACATGTACCTGTAATCCCAGCAACTGGGAGGCTGAGGCAGCGGGATCACCATGAGTTTGAGGCCAGCCTGGGCTACACAGTGAGTTCAAGGACAGCCTGAACTACATAGCAAGATGCTGTCTCAGGGCCGGTGAGATGGCTCAGCGGTGTAAGTGCCTGCCTTGCAAGCGCGAGGGCCCGAGTTCGACTCCCGGATCCCACATACGAAAAAGGGGCCAGTGATATCGCTCAGCGGCACGGGTGCCTGTTGGCGCGCGAGGTCCTGAGGTCGACCCCCCCAGTACCCACAAAAAAAAAAAAAAAAAAAAGATGCTGTCTCAAAAACAGAAAAAAACAAAACAAAACAAAAAAGTGCACATCACTACATGAGGGGTAATTAGAAAGTCATATGAATAATAAAACATTATGTGCTTAAAGGCAGGTAGAGCAATAATCACTCCCGACTATGGCTGACTGTAGCTTAGAATTGGGATGTAAATTCAAATATGATTTAACAGTGTGATGTGGCCACTAAAGCAAGGATAGAAGACTGTGTACATTAAGCACAGCCGTAGCTAGGGATGTGGCTCTGTGACAGAGTACCTGCCTAGCAATGCACAGGGCACCAGGTCTCATTCCTGGCACTGGGGAAACTAAAGCAGTGCAGTATTTAGAATGAGAACGGAGGTAGCCCTGATTAGTCGCGGGTGTGGAGTATCAGTTTTGGGTTCTACTAACAGAAGTGCACACAGGTGAGAGATGGCAGTATGACAGGACTTGAAATCAGAAGATAGAAGAAACCACTAAAAGAATGTGTTGGGCATCAGACTGGGAAGAGCTGACTTCACAGGACGGAAGAGCACAGTTTCACTATCTCCAGGACTGTCACTGGTGGAAGGCCAGGTTTACTCTGGATGATCTCTGTTTAATTCTGTAATGTTCTGCTGACAGAGTTAGGGATAAGTTGATAATAAGCTAGATAGGATAATATACCACTCCTTCCATTCTGTGGGGTGGGGTGTTGAGCACACTGTGTGTGAATAACAGTAAGAATGGACTAAATTTTGGCTGGGCTGGTACAGAGGCCTCTTCTAATACAAACAGAATTTGCGAATCAGGAAGGTAGATTTGTAAGCAGACACTTAAATAGGCTTCCACAGGAAGTAATTTTTTTTTTCTTTTTTTGAGACAGCATCTTGCTATGTAGTTCTAGCTGGTCTTGAACTCACTATGTAGCCCAGGCTGGCCTTAAACTTGCAGCGATCCTCCTGCCTCAGTCTCCCAAGTGCTGGGATTATAGGCGTGCACCACCACACCCAGCTTCTTTCTTTTTAAGGGCACGATATTTTGAAGACAACTGTAGTTACTTTTAAGCAAAAAGATGCCAGCTATCAGCAGGGAATATTATGACTGGTAAGAAATGCTAAACTCATTTCTTTTTTTTTTTTTGGCACCGGGAATCGAACTCACGACCTCACGCTTGCCAGGCAGGAGCTGTGCTGCTGAGCTGTATCCCTGACCCTAAACTCATTTCTTTTTCATTTTCTAAACTGCTTGGTGATGCTTCAGTGGTGCAACCTGTTAGCACATGGCACTTATATAAAGTGCTTGGGTTTCTCTTTATATTTTAATGTAGAAAAGCTCTTTTTTCGTTAGTTCATGTTAAGTGTATGGTGAAATACTCACCACTCTCTCCAGAATCACATCATTGGTATCCACTAGTAAATCGAACTTGTCCTCCAACTCAGTCACTTTACTTCGGTCCTTAATGTTGCTGCGACACCCATGATACTGCATTACCCTACTCATGCTGAGAAAGGAAAACCAAGGTCAGTCTGGGTGCCTTTATTTAATTTGTTGACAATATGGGAGAAAACTCAAATGGCTGGCTCAGACCACACCCAGTATTTTTGATCAACCTCATGAAACCTATACCCTTAGAGCAACCTTTAACAATCAATGCCTGCTCCCAGTACCCGCATATAAAAAAACCCAAAAAAACCCCAAAACCAATGCCTGCGAGCTGGGCATGGAGCTCAGGGGTAGAACATGTGCTTAGTGTGCTCAAGGCCCCGGGCTCCAATCCCCAGCACCAAAATCAAACGCTGCCTATATGGCAATGGCAAAGATGAATGTAAACAAGGATAAGTATGATTTGTGATTTTAAAAGTTTTTAAAAATAAGCAAGTAGGCTGGGTGTGGTGGCGCACAGTAGTCCCAGCACTTGGGAGGCTGAGGCAGGAGGATCACTGTGAGTTCGAGGCCAGCCTGGGCTATATAAGTGAGTTCAAGGCCAGCCTGCACTGCACACTGAGACTGTCTCAAAAAAAAAAAAGTAAGTAATACTGCTAATTGTGTGGCCTTGTGCAATTCACCACATCTCACTGAGACTCACTTTACTCATCTGTTAACTAAAGGGTGAAATTACCTCAAAGCTTCTTTAAATTCTAAAAAAAATATGATACTATGTAAGATGAACCCACAGCCTTTGTGCTGAGCTATATCCAAGACCTTTTATTATCTTAATTTTTTTTTTTTTTTTTTGTGGGTACCGGGGGGTCGACCTTAGGACCTCGCGCGCCAGCAGGCGCCTGTGCCACTGAGCGATATCACCGGCCCCTTTTTCGTATGTGGGTTCCGGGAGTCGAACTTGGGCCCTTGCGCTTGCCGGGCAGGCGCTTAAGCCGCTGAGCCATCTCACCGGCCCGACCTTTTATTATCTTGAGATAAGATTTCATTAAACTGCCCACACTGAGCTCAAACTTTCAATCCTCCTGCCTCGGCCTCCAAGAGTGCTAGGATTACTGGTGTATGCCACCAAGCCCAGCTACATTCATCATTTAGCATGGCAAGTCTAAGAGTTTCTCTAATTCTGTCACGTAACAGTTAAACAAAATTAATGTTTATGTAGTATCTGTCCTAATACCTTTATTTTCATTTGTTTTGGTTCGGTTTGATTTTTTGAGACGGGTCTTGCTATGTAGTTCACAGTAGCCTTGAACTCACAGCTGTTCCTCCTGTCTCAGCCTCCCGAGTACTGGGATTACAGGTATGTGTCACCATGCCCGGCCACCTTTATTTTCAAGTCTCATATTAATTTGTTTTTTGAGACAGGGTCTCACTATGTAGTTTAGGCTGGCCTTGAACTCACTATGTAGTCCAGGCTGCCTTCAAACTTGCAGTGATCCTCCTGCCTCAGCCTCCGTGTGCTGGGATTACAGGTACGTGCCATCATGCCTGGCAAGTCCCATATTATTTTAAAAGGTTTTGTTATACATGGGTGCAATGACACATGCCTGTAATCCTAGCTACTCAGGAAGCTGAGGCAGGAGGACTGCAAGATCGAGGCCAGCTAGGGCAACTTAGCAGGACCCTGTCTCAAAATAAAGTAAGAAAAGGGCTGGGATATAGCTCAGTGGTAGAATCCTTGCCTAGCATGTGCAAGGTCTTGGGTTCAATCCTGCACTGCAAAAAAGGATTTACTGCCTGTAAATGCAGGTCAATATATTTTCAAAAAAACTAAAAATTTACCAAGTAATATTTTCCTAATAATAAACTATTGCCTCATATTCACATTTCATTTTTTTTTTTTTGCACTGGGAATTGAACTTGGGACCTCACTGCTGAGCTATATCCCCAGCCCTTTATTATTCTTTATAGCACAGAAAATTACAATTGTGGAAAAACAAATGTCAGGAAAAAAACTATTCGCCTCTTTATTTCCATCTCTCTCACTAATATAAGAAAAGAATATACAGTACTTACCACTGAAGCAACCTGTCTCCTTGTGTCTCACAAAATGCCTGGAAGCCAGGAAAACTTCGGTAAAAGTCATACTCGTCACCAAACTGTGGAAGGCCCCCAGACGCCTTGGTGACTGCCACCACTGACCCAAGAGCAAACTGTCAAAACCAAGAAAAGATGGCGTGTTTTAAACATGGATCTTCATTCAGTAAATCACTGTTTTGAAGACCTACTATCCTTGGTATACAGCATATGTGGTGCTGAACAATAAAGGTACTCAATATTCATCCATCCAACATATTTCATTCCTTGTGACTCACCCCCAAGCCCTTTCTGGCCCTGAGGATTCAATGGTGAGCATAAAACCAAGTTTGGGGCTTACGTTCTTGGGAGAATGGGGAGAGAGAAAACAAATATGTACACAGTCCTGTGTCCCTTAACAACTAGCATATATTTTGAGAAATGCATCATTAAGTGATTCTGAAATCATGTGAACACAGAGAGTACACAAACTAAAAATGGTTATGACATCATTGGCCAAATAATCTTGTGGGACCACCATCCTATATGTGGTCTATCATTAACCAAAAGCATCATTATGCAGTGCATGACTACATACTGTGACTAACATTTAAAGTAAACTGAATGCAAATCTTGGCTCTGCTACCTATCAACTCAGACTTTGCAGTGCTGGGAATTAAACCCAGGTCCTCATGCATGCTAGGCAAGTAATCTATCAACTGAACTACATCCTCAGTCTTGAACTGACATTTTCAGCAAGCTATTTCATTTACTTGGACTTTAGTTTCCACCTCAGAAAAAAGGGCATAGGGCCGGTGAGATGGCTCAGCGGCGTAAGCGCCTGCCTGGCAAGCGTGAGGTTGAGTTCGACTCCCAGAACCCACATACGGAAAAAGGGCCGGTGATATCGCTCAGCGGCACGGGCGCCTGCTGGTGTGCGAGGTCCTGAGGTCGACCCCCGGTACCCACAAAAGAAAAAAAAAAAAAAAAGAAAAAAGGGCATAATAAAAACTTCAAACACAAGTTGTGAAAATTCAATGAGGGAGTACAATCACTTAGAACAGTGCCTGCCACATGAATGCTAATATTATGACTCAAGTTCGGATCCCTCAGCTCTCCATAAAAATTTACTGTACCTTTGTGATTTTATCTTGACACATACCTAAAAACAATACAAGCATACTCTAGATACTTCAGATGACCAATTTATAACAGTGGATTCGGCTAATACCAAGTAGTTCTCTATTTAAATTGTGAGGTAATGAGAAAAAACCAGAAGTGGCTTTCATTGTAAAGGATGGCTGGTCACCTGAAAGCCAAATGACAGCATGGTCAGTTTTGTGAAAAAGTGTTTCCCAAGAGCTGGGTGTGGTGGCCCACGCCTGTAATCCCAACACTCAGGAGGCTGAGGCAGCAGGATCACTAAGAGTTTGAGCCCAGACTGGGCTACAAAGTGAGTTCGAGGCCAGCCTGAACTGCACAGCGAAACCCTGTCTCAAAAAGACAAAAAAAAAAAAAAAAAAAAAGGCTGGTGAGATGGCTCAGCAGCACGGGCGCCTACTGGCGCGCGAGGTCTTGAGGTCGACCTCTGGTACCCACCAAAAAAAAAAAAAAAAAAACAAACCACCAAACCAAACCAAACCGAAAAAATAAATATTTCCCAAGAAAGAACCATGAAAAGAGAAGTAGGAAATTAAGTCATGATATGGTAATGTGGTGGCCTGTAAGCATGAGTGTCACTGCAATTAAGGGTACAGCTACCTAGTCCATGAACTACTCAGAGCCAACTAAATAGTACTACAAATGTGATATGAGTGGAGTTCTCAGAAATTTCTTACAGGTCCTTTTTTTTTTGAGACAGGGTCTCACTTCGTAGTTTAGCCCAGGCTGGCCTCAAACTCACTGCAATCCTCCTGCCTCAGCCTCCCATGTGCTGGGATTACAGGCCTGTGCCACCATGCCAGACTAAAGCTCGGTTTACATTTGTTCATATTTAAAATATGTCTTAAAAATAACTTAAATGCACTCCTTGGGACTCAAGGAGGTAGTGACGAATGTGCTTTGACGCCTGGGGGAGAGGCACTCGGTGGCAGCGGTGACAGGTGACGTTTAACTCAGAGGCTTGGCCTGTAGGGGACTGGACTTCAGGGAGAAGCTGGGCTATCTTGGCGGGAAGGGCGCCCGCCAGGCGTGGAGAGCACGAAGCAGCCGACTCCTCCCGAGAGCTGGCCACCGGGCTTGGAGGGGGTGAGGTCGCCAGGGCTGGGGACGCGTGGTGCCTAAGAAGCCCTTCCCGGGACGCGGAGCAGCAGTCCATGCTTGGGGGCTGCGCGGGCCTCACAGGCGGCAGGGGGTCCCCGAGAGCCGCGGCCCCGTGCCCGCGGCGCGCCGAGAGCCGGCTCCGCGCGGTGGCCACCCTCGCCCTCGGCCCGGGCCGGCCCAGCGCAGGCTTCTGTGATGCGGGGCGGCCGCCGACGCCCCGATGCTCCCGGCCTGGCGGGGACCCCGGTGTCCCCGAGAACGAACTCACCTTGACGAAGCTGTCCGCGTCCGGGAAGCCCGGCAGCACCATCTCGCCTTCGGGTTTGGTAGCGCTGGGCACCGCCTGGCCCTTCAGCTCCCGGGGACTGGGAGGCGCCATCTTTCCGGTCCGCGCGGCTCTTCTCGCGAGAGTCTGCGGCGCGAGGCGTGCGCACCACGCATGTGCGAGCCTCCCGGGCGGGGAGTGTGGTTTGAGCCTTACGTTTTGAGCAGCGCAGTAAGCACTTACGTTTTCTATAGCTAGGCGCGGTGGCACACGCCTGTAATCCCAGCACTTAGGAGGCTGAGGCAGGAGGATCGCCGCGAGTTCGAGACCAGCCTGGGATCTATAGTGAGTTTAAAGCCAGTCTGAACTACATAGCGAGACCCTGTCTCAAAAAAACCTTAAAGAAAAAATCTGCAGTAATCTCATAAGTGTGTCATCCTACTAATCCTGTGGCTGGGGGTGTGACCTGGAGGACCCAGTTCTCTGCACATTGAAAGCCAGCATTTCCCCTTCCCTCTGGCGTCGGGACTTCCCTTCTACAACAGCCTACCACACCCTGAACTGACGGTGCAGTTTAAGGAGTTTCCCACTTAAGAGCCACACAATCATTGTTTTTCACTCAGAATAGCATTTTTTAAAAAAAATGGGGGGGACTAACCAATGCTTTGTTATAAAAAAGCTTAGTGTGAACGCATGGCGCACGCCGGTAACCTCTGGGAAGAGCTGATGAAGGAGGACTGCAGAGAATTCGAAGCCAGCCTGGGCTACATAGTGAGTTCAAGGCCAGCCTGAAATACACAGCAAGACCCTGTCTCAAAAAAATCAAAACAAACAAAAGTATTTGTTAGTAGGTAGCTGTGGACCAAAGGAATATAGAAAAAATACTTCACTTAAACAAACAACTGAGAAGGATTTTCTTTGGGAGAATTTTTAGGCATGCCTTCTCTTAAGGAACCTATGGCTGGGGGAGTAGGTCGGAGGTAGAGCACTGCTTGCCTAGCATGTGTGAAGCCCTGGGTTTCATCCTCAGCACTGTGAAACACAAATCATACTTATCTAATCAATCGCCTATCATCCACCTACCTACCCATTGAGATGGGACCTACCGGGCACTCACAGCCCCTCTTACTGTTCCCATTTTTTTCCACTGGTTTGACACCAGTTGTTTCTAAACATGACTGTGTCAGAGCTTCGCAGTCACTGAACTGTGAGGTGGGCCCTGCTAGACTTTCTAGCCAGAATTCTGTTTCTGTTATTTTCCCATTGTTTCTTTTATTTGCCGCTGGCTACTGAAGCAGAAAGGCTGAATTGCAAGGTGTGGCCACAGGAGACTGCCACGTCAGTCCTGGTGGGTGGGGACACCAGGGCCAGACACTGTGCTGCTTCCCTCAGTCCTGTGCTGCTGAGAATTTACACACTGGCTGCAGCTGACACCACCACACCTCCCTCCCTCCCTCTGGACCCATCCCACATGGCTTCATTCCAGGCCACCAGTGGAGTCCTGACCCATATTGGTGGCTTGCAAGTGGCTCTTCTCCCCACTCCACAGGGAGGGGTTCTCAATTCACTGTCTTGCTAGGCAGCCTCCACCCTGTCTGGCTCAGGAACCATGGCACATACTGAACGTCCCTGTGTCCTTCATAGTCCCTAGTGCTGAGTGCTTAATAATGTTAGATGTCGAAGGAATAAATGTTTCCGTTATTATTTTATTTATTTTTGCACTGCTGAGAATCAAGCTCATGGCCCGGTGCATTCAAGGCAAATCTCTCTTGCTGAGCTGCACCCCCAACCCAGGGCTTCCTTTTTGAATTAATAATTATCAACAAAAAGGCACTCATACAAGTTTTTAAAATCCTGATGTCATTTATTGGCACAAAAATTATTCAGATACAATGTGGTGTCTACATGTGGCTACACTTTATACTTTGTGCATTTAGCCAGATATTTATTTGCTCATGATTCCCAATGTGTCCTAACCTGTCGCTGTGTTCAGCACCTCCAGGAGGGCAGTTGTGTGCGGAGCCCCTGCTCTAAACACAACACGCTCAGACCTCACTGGGACACTGCCATGTCCCCTCAGTGTCCTGTGTCGGCTAAGGCCTCCTGGCATCTGAATGAACTCCCTCCTGGCAGTTCAGGGCTTGGGTTGAAGTGTGAGTCGCAGCATCACTGGGTCAGGTAATGGCAGACCTTGGCCACCCGTCTTGGTCCGCCCTGCAAATGCTGCCGCTGCTGCAGGGGGGACCAGTGAGGTAACAGCATGGACGGGTGGTGACATCAGCTTCTTCTGCTTCTTTCTGGCCCAGGACCCTGATCGAGGTCTCCTCTGTCCAGCCTTCCTGACTGTTCCGAGTCTGCTGTTTCCACACGGACACTAAAAGGAGCGACCTGGTCATTCTGCCAGCAGACGCTCACGACAAGCTGTGAGCAAAGTCAAAACCCGTGTCTCTAGTTATGGATCTCCTGTCCCCAAAGTCAGCGGCTCGATCTGTGTGGTATGACTGTTTCACCGTCCTGGGAACCAAATCAAGCCTGTGTTTCTGACAATATCTTCAACAGCAGCTAGAAGGTTGGTTCAAGCCAACTTTCACTATACAGTAGTTCTTTTTATTTACATTTCAAAATATTTAACAAAGTTGAACTTTCTGACCATGGTTTCATTTTAGTGGAAGCACAGACCAAAGTAGAAAGGCCCTGGAGGAGACGCTGCGGCATGCCAGGGCTGCCGTTACCAGAAGGGACACCTAGGAAGGCGGACAGCAGAGGAAGATTTAGTTGTCTGAGATTCTTCTCAGAATGGAGAGACCAAGGTCCGACCACCCTGGGCCACTTCCTGAGCTCTCCCCCAACTAATGGCTAATCCTGCGGAACATGCATCATCTCCAGTCCAGATTGATGCCGCCCCCTCCCCCAAGGACCCATCCCTGCACCCTCTCTCAGGTTCCTGCCTCCAAGCGTGCGTCAGACAATGTATCAAAGCTACCTCTACACTCCCAGATCACACATTTATGTCTTTCATCTTCCTCTTTTTGTCACTGCTCTGGCTTCTTTTCCCGTACCCTTCCTGTATCTCTGGAGCGACAGCAAAAATCCAGCAGAAACCAGGCATGGTGGTGCACACCTGTAATCCCACCACTCTGGAGGCTGAGGCAGGAGGATCGCCGTGAGTTTGAGGCCAGCCTGGGCTACATTGTGAGTTCAAGGCTAGCCTGAATTACATAGCGAGACCCTGTCTCAAAACAAAAACCTAAACAAAACAGCAGCAGAACCCTTCACAAGCAAACAGCCTTGACTCTTTCTAATCCATTGCTCTAAACGGAAGCTGAACTTATTCTGCTGCTTGCCTTCCAAATAGGCACCCCAAGAGAATGTGCAGTGAATATGAACTTCTCAAGAGGTTTGAACCTTTGAACCCTTAACTGCCCTTTATGGCTACTCCTTTCAGTCTTCTCTTGTTCTCTGTGTTTGGGGCCTTGGGCAGGCTGCTCAATGAGTTTTTTTCAGGGATTGCATTTAGGGGTGCTTTACCACTGAGCCACACTCCAGCCCTTTTAGTTGATTTTGAGATAGGGTCTCACTAAGTTACCCAGGCTGGCCTTGAACTTTTGATCCTTCTGCTTCAACCTCCAAAATTGCTGGGGTTATGGGTGGGTGCCCAGCTCTCACTGCTGATTTTAACAAAGTTTCTTCGTGATGCCCACTCACCAGCCAATGTAACACTGGCAGAGGTTCTCGTGGGACGTCGCTTGTTTGATGAGCAGCTCAACTTGCGTTGGGACGTCCAAGGTATCGTCGTGAGAGAAGTCCCGGCCTAGGAGGGAGAAGCAGGAGCACTGCACCTTCACCTGTGCTAGCACACTTACATGGCTCAGCAGCCCAAGGAGCTAAGGCTGACATACAAGTACTAAGGCTGCACCACAGGTGCTGTGGTCGGAACGCACGCTGGTCTTTTGTGTGGCAAAGGCCGCTGAACCCAGGGCCTTGCACTCCTCAGTCCTCTCTCTTCCCTGCATAAACCATGCAAGAAATCTAGTTTTTTTGAGACGGGGTCTTGTCATGTAGTCTAGGCTGGCCTTGAACTTGTGGTGATCCTTCTGCCTCAGCCTCCCAAGTGCTGGGATTACAGGTGTGCATCACATGCCTAGACTTGAGACAGGGTCTTGATATGTTGCCCAGGCTGCTCTCAAACTCATAGGTTCAAGTGATCCTCCTGCTTCAGTCTCCCAAGTAGCTGGGACTGCAGGCATGCACCATCCTGCCTGGCTGGCTCAGGAGTTTTTAACCTCAGCCCCCAGCCCTGCCCCCTTCTCTGAAGCTGCTCCACTCGGCCTCAGCCTTATCACAACTCTCAGGCGGTCACCAGTGACTTGGGCCACCCTTGATCTGTCCTGTCCGTCAATATCAATCCTTCTGAGCTTTGGCTGGAGGCCAGGGCCCCATGGATGCAGGCTACCTCTCCCACTGGCCTCACCCCAGCCTGGCCCTTCTGAGGTGACTCTGTCTCCTGTGCGTCAGTGGCCGTGCCTGCCTGATGCTGGGCAGCCTCCCTCCTGGTGCAGACCACACCTCCTCAAATCCGCCGTCCAGAGCCGGAGCTGGCAGTAGCTGCCACGCAAATGCTCAGCTCTCTGTCTCCCTCCTTGCACCATTAAACCCTTCGGGGTTTCCCACTGCCCCTTGGATACAGGATGAAACACGAGGGCCTGTATGCTCTGCCTTGCATCTCGCGCTGCACTCTTGCTAGCCTGCCTTTCCTGGGCAGGTAGATGGGCTTGCTCTTGGGCCTTTTCTCTTGCCATCTCTCTAGCCACAAGGCCCTTCTACATGCTGTTTCCTTTGCCTAAGTAATGTTCCCCTCATTAACTCCTTTTTCAGATAATGGCTCATGGATTGTTTCCTTGTTGAAGCTTTTCCTGAACTTCTGAACTAAATTACATTCTCCTGTTAAAGGCAGCAGAGCTCTTAGTCTCTTTCCGCCACTTAGTAAGAGCGTCCCTTTAGATTCTAGCCCCACAGAGGCAGGGAACCTGTCTGTTTCCATTAGCACAGGTCCTTCAGCAGTTAGTGTGGACAGGTGCCCAATAAAGATACCTAAGCGGGCATGGTGCAAGCCTGGAACCCCAGTACTCTAAGAGGCTAAGGCAGGAGGATCACAAGTTCAAGACCAGCCTGGGCAACTCAGGGGGACCTGGACTCAAAATTTAAAAAAGTGGGCCGGTGAGATAGCTCAGTGGCATAAGTGCCTGCCTGGCAAGTGCGAGATCCTGAGTTCGACTCCCAGTACCCACATACAAAGGAAAAAAGGGCCGGTGATATCACTTAGCGGCACAAGCGCCTGCTTGCAAGCGTGAGGTCCTGAGTTTGACCCCTGGTACCCACAAAAAAAAAAAAAAAAAAAAATTAAAAAAGGGCTGGGGACATAGCCCAGTGTAAAGGCCCTGGGTTTGATCTCTAGTACTACACATACACAAACACCCTGACTACTAAGGTGATGGGCTGTGACACTCAGTGCCTCAGATCCGTGTGTCATCTAACCCTCACTCCCACTGAGGGGACTTCTTGTCATCTTCTAGATGCTTCGATGGTCTCAGAGGTTCCACAGGCAGTGGGCAGTGGAGCTGGGGTCTCTGGCTTCCCTGCCCCACCCCACCATCCCTCCTGACAGACGAAAGGTGGTCAGGGTGGGGTGCTCCTTCTCGCAAGCGTGCACCTCTCTCTTCCCCTCTCTACCCTGTGACATCTGAGGAGGTAAGACAGTGTCAGGGATCAGATGTGCTCTGCCATCATGCCAAGATGACAGAAGGTATACGAATTTGGCTGATACTAGAATCCATTCAGCTCACCAATGAGTGCAGAGGGATTAGGTTAACTTTGGGTGATACCATTGGCTGTCAGCAAGAGGCGGGGGTGCTCCAGTGCCAGCCCCAGAGACCTTGGCCAGCTGCAGGGCTGCAGCTCAGTGCTGACCCTGCCGTGGACAGGACTGCTCCGCAGCTTTGGGTCCCTTTTCACGAACAGAAACACACTCACCGGTGAGCTTATCTCGAACCCTGTTAATGATCTGAATAGCCTTCTTATTTAGGGCTTCTGGTTTCACCAAACCGTCTCCAACTAGAACACACAAAAGGAGAAAAATAATGGTAAGAACTGGATCATCACAATGGGCTCGGTGTTGTCGCTGTTTGTGCTGAGCATTCACTGTCATGAGTGCCGAGCAGTCTTTCCACTGTGGTCATCTGTGTCCTCAGAGTATAACCAGGGATTCAGTGACCTCCCCTCTCAAAGGTGGTTCTGGGCTGGGTGTGGTGGCGCATGCCTGTAATCCCAGCACTTGGGAGGCTGAGGCAGGAGGATTGCTGTGAGTTCGACACCAGCCCGAGCTATATAGTGAGTTCAAGGCCAACCTGAACTGCATAGTGAAACCCTGTCTCAAAAAGACAAAAACAAAAACAAAAACAAAGGTGGTTCTGTGGCCTTAGCTTGTCGCCCTCTCATGGGTCCACACAGCTGCTATTTTCTTAGAGAACAGGTCACTTGTAATTCCTCTGAGGGTGAACTTACTGAAAGAGTGAATAGATTCTGGTACCGTGGTCCCCGTTTTCTTATGGGCTGGCTCCCCAAGTTCCACACCATCCAAAATTTCTAGGGGAAAAACATCATTTAGGAGAAATGTAAATGTCAAGAAGCCACTGCTGGTGTGAGCTTCTAACTCTTCACTGGTCATGCTCCTTTAACACTGCCCTACTTACCACAAATGGGAAAGGAAAGCAAAACTTTTATGCCACGCCGGATGTATTCACAACTTTTTAAATCTGCAAAGCCATTTTCAAGGGTGAGTCATTATTATTAAAGACTATGGTGCTTAGCAGAATCGAACTGTGAATTTTTTTTTTTTAATGCAGGTACTGGGAGTCGAACACAGAACCTCACGCTTGCCAGGCAGGCGCTTATGCCACTGAGCTATATCACCAGCCCCAAACTGTAAATTTTTAAGCAAATAGGAAATGTTCTGGTGTAAAAGCATGGTGGTTGCACCTACAATTCCAGCTACTCAGGAGGCTGAGAGGCTGAGGCAGGATGATTGAGTCTATGAGTCTGAGGCCGGCTTGGGCAACACCAGGATCTCCTTTCATCACTTTTTTTTTTTTAATGCGGTGCTGAAGATGAACCCAGGGCCTCATGCATGCTAGGCAAGCACTCTACCATTGAGCCACATCTCTAGCCCTGAGATCCTCTTAAAAAAGTTCTGACATAAAGAAAGGGAATATTAGTCAAAGGCCTGTGACAAATATATTTGACTGGACACAACTGATGATTGTATGAGGAAAATTAGCTTGGCAATGGGTCACACGTGGTTGAGTGTCATTCTTTGGAGAATCTCCATGTTGATTCTGGTAGAACAAATCCTCCACTGCTAATGGCCTTCAACTGAGAAAAATCAGGAATCTGAACACTGTCCTTGTATCCAGACCTTCCAAGCAAGGGTAGTGAATGGTGCTTTTATTAGTGGCCCCATGAACTTCACTTTTAGGCTACATGAAAACAACTAGGTCCCTTGCAATCTGGTGCCACTCCAACCAGCCCTGACTCCCCTTGCACACTGCCGGCAGCAACAGAAGTCACCCGACAATGGACTTAGGAGGTGGAGCTGAGGACGAAGCTGGTCTGAGTCAGCACACTGCAACACCAGCCAGCAGCACAGGGCTCGGTGGCTACGGGGAACGGGAGCCCAGTGCTGTGGGCATTCACGATCGTGTTCTGGGGCTGGGGCATGTAGGTTCATGGGCAGAGCACTTGTGCAGTATGTGTGACCCTGAGTTCACTCCCTAGGATGAGGGCGGGGGATGACGACCGTGCCTGTCCACATGTGACACTGTAACCCAGGAAGCAGCCTTTCCCTTCCTACCTCCAGATCCCCTCATCCAGGCAGGATAACATACCCCTTTTCCAGCTAAGAGACGGTAAACGTCTCCAGCCCAAGTGCCCCTTAACTGCCAGAGTTCGGCATAAAAGCTCCTTCCTGAGTTCTAATTCAGTGCTTCTCTCCCAAACCACAGCACACACAGGTACCTGACACAGCAGAATGTGGTGTTCTCCCCATTATTCCTGTGCCAGGGACTGAACCCTGGGCCACCTGCACGCTGGGCAAGCATGCTGCCCAAGCCCGTTCTCTTATTCTTTCATGTGTACTGTGGTCAGGTCAGTTCTGAAAATAATTCTGTACTTCTCAGGGTGAACTATGTACCTTAAATTTTTTTTTTTTTTTGCCTTGAGACAGTATTTGGTTTAGCTCAGTAACTGGATGCACATGTCCCATAGATATTTGTAGAGAACATTTACTTTTATACACCCAACAGTATTTCCGGAAGTGTGAACTGTGTCGGATGTTGTTAGATGTCGGGGGAGGAGGGGAAGGCTAAACGCCACCTCACTTCCCCTGAGCACTTCAGAGCTTTTGGTAACAGAAGGCGCTGTTGCTCTTGGAGAGACAGTGTCGCCCTGCGGCACTGCCTTGCGAAGGATGCTCCCGGAGATAACATTTCATGTAGTTCCAGGGCTCCTCCCAGCAAGAGAAATCCATTTCCGCTACTTCCACTTTCGTGTTTCTGAGCTGCTAATAACGCTTGGGGGCTGGGTACAGGTCAGTGGGACAGTGTTTTCCTACCACGCGAGGGCCAGGCTTCAGTCCCTAGCACCACAAAAAAACGAAATGCTCCACGACCAAGGCTATATACTAATACCTGCCCAGCCCAGACACCGCTAAAGGTCAGGCTAGATACTGGCTGATACTCAGACATACTCTGCACTGTGTTTTTGTAGACAGATTAAGATCAGATAGTTTGATAAAAATTTTGGAGCTTAAAGTACCCACTCCATCCTGCCAGACTGCAAATAAAAATGTATTTTGGTACTTGGGGCACAGTGATATTTTAGGCCATGTTCCTGAAGTTCAAAAAATGCCTGTCAGGTGATATATTAGCAGTGTAGCCTCTCCGCCAGACTATTAGCGCCAGGAACCTTGAGGAAAACACATTTACTGTACTTCCTTCACACTCAGCAGCCTCCTGAAGGCACACGAGGCTCCCTGCACCTGCATCCTAGGTAGGCTCTGGCCTGGGCCATCTCCCCTGGGATGCAGCACCCACCTACTGACTGGCTCGCAGAATAGGAGTCTGTCCTTGTCCGGGATCTCTTGTTGCCTTTGGTATTTGCTAGGGAAAAAAGAAATGGTGTTAAAAACTACTTCAGATTTTTGCTTAAAAGAAACTTGGTGGATATGATACTTCATTGCATTCATGGAAATATAATTTTTCCAAAAGCTGTACCCTGAAGAGTGAACAAAGGCACGTTACTCAGGAGTAACTGGGGCTGTGAGCGTGGGACATGAAATGCAGGGGAGGCTGTGCACTGGAGACCTGGGTTTAGACCAGTGACGGTGAACCTTTCAGGGCTCTCAATGATGCAAACAGCCCACTGTGGCACGCGTGCCATAGGTTCACCACCACCGGTTTAGACAATGTAACGAATAATACAAGGCAGAAGTCTAATTTAATCACAGTGGATCAGAAGCCTCTTGCTTACAAAGGGTAGATGAAGATGTTGCTGTCTCAAATCTCAACTGTGTGTATTTCTTATTAAAATTACAGTTTAAGCCCACCCATTTGGGACCCCTCCTAGAAATCCAGGAACTATTCTCTCATTTCCAATAAAACTCTCCTAAAAAAAAAAAAAATCCAGTTCAGTCCTTATTATGAAGCCCAAACGAATAGTTACTAGGGTAGTTTATCCAGAGAAGTATGTTGATTAATATCTAAGTCAATGGTAGGAGTTTATGTTCTGGCTAATAGAAATACTTGAAATTCCTCGTCAGCCACAGCGCTGCTCTGGGAACATAAAGCAGCAGCTGGGTAATGAGTCTGAGGCTCCTGCTGCGAGGGAACGGGCTGGTGGAACCTGGCGTGCTGATCTCTAACCAGGGGAGGGTGCGGAGTGCAGCCCCACACGCTAGGTGGTACTCACTGTCCATCAGCCTCCAGTTCAGCAAGGGGTCGTAGACAAAGGCTTCCAGCACAGCCATGACGCTGTCCTTGTGCTCCCGAAGCACTTCCATCACTGTGTGGCAGGTGATTCTGTAGTTTCCATCCAGACCTGTTACCTGGGGAAGGTACAGAGCTGCACACCCTGGGATTTACTAACTGTGGTGCTTTGGTGCCTTGTGACTAGTAGCAAGAGAGAACCTGTCATCCGCTCTTAGGAAGCAAACCCAGGCCACTGCTGACGCGTCACCTGGGACCCTCGTGGGAGGAGGCAGGGCGGGGCTAGGATACATCTAAGACCAGGTCTGCTGTGAAAAGTAAGACTTTCAAGACCACTCCTAGCACAGTGGGAAAACCTGGGGAGCTGCCACAGAAACCGCATAGGCATTCTGGGGAAGGACAAATTCTATCAAGCAAGTCTGTCCTCAGGAAAGCTCCTTGCTGTGTTGGTCCCTTGTCAAAGCAGCTTGTTCCCAACGTCCACGCACCTCCATAGCATTGGTCAACATTCTCGTTAGTCTAAATGGAATCTTCTCTGGAAACTTCTCTCTGGTCATAGCAACCTGCAGTGTAAGGAAGGGTGAGACCAAATGTGTGGTTAGGTGCTTCCTTTAGCTAAAGCGAGCTGAAGACAGGCAGCTGCCTTCGTACCTTTTGCAGTGATTCACATGACAGCACAGAGCGAAGCGCTGGAGTTCAGGAGGGGATTTGCGATTTGAAAAATGACTTTAAAAAACAAGACAAAAGAGAAAAGAAAGAAGGACAAGCGTGCATGGCCTAGGCCCTGGGCTTGCATGCAGCATGGAGGATGGGAATTCATCGGCTCAGGGAGGGTAGATGAAGAGCAGGCCTTGCCCAGGAAGTCAGAATCCAACTACAAGTGCAGGTTTCGTCGTGAGACTGACTTTCCATCTTGTAGGCAGGAAAGGTGGGGAAGGGAGGGCCTTTGGGCTTATGTCTGCCTAAACTACCAGAGGAAAGTGTGCTTTTGGTGGTTTTCCGGAATGTGTGCTCACCGCAAAGCAGCACCCAAAGATCTCCAGCGTGTGCTCACCTCAAAGCAGTCCCCAAAGTCGATGTGCAGGATCTTCCCACTGAGCCGGTCCAGCATCAGGTTGGATGGGTGCCTGAGAAAGATGAGCGAGCCAGGGTTACCAAGGCAGCACTGGTGAATGAATCCAGTACTGATGCTCAAGGCCTGGACTGGGCAAGTGACAGCCCAAGGGTCGGCCTGCCCCACTCATGTTTGTGAGTTAAAGTTCTGTGTTTTTGAGACTGGATCTCACCATGCTACCAAGGCCAGTCATGAACTCCTGGCCTCAAGCAACACTCCTGCCTCAGCCTCCAGAGTGCAGGGACTACAGCACCATGATACCACCTCAAGATCCTCAACTGTTATTGGAAAATGGCCCAGCTCACTGGTTTTTGAACTATTTCAAGCTCTTTCGTGCTAGGATGGCAGAGCTGAGTAGTTCTGACACAAGAAGTCTGGCCTCTGAAGCCTAAAGTGTTTATCATCTGGCCCTTTACACAAAAAGTTTGTTGGCTTCTGCTCTGAAGATAAAACATGGATTTTTTATTTTTTGGTTTTAGTTTTTAGAGACAGGGTCTCACTATATAGTCCAGGCTGGCCTTGAACTTGTGGCAATCCTCTTGCCACAGCCTCCCAACTGCTGGGATTACAGGTGTGTGCCACCACACCCAGCTCTTGAAATGACGATTTACCTGTGGGAGTCACACGCTGCCCCACTGTGCAATAGTTGGCTTTGCCCAGGTCCTGGGTCACGTGATAGCTTCTGGGGGTGACAAGGCTCTGTCATTGCCATGGAGCAACTATCATAGAGTCGCCTCTTTAAATCCCTGACCAATCAAGCAGCAGCATCTGGTTTCTGTCATCAGGCATTCTGCTCTGCCCTTCGTTTTGAGACAGGGTCTGGTTCAGTCCTAAGTTGCCCAGGCTGGGCTTGAACTCATGATCTGTCTGCCTCAGCTTCCCAGAGTGCTGGGATTACAAACATGCACCACCATACCTGGCTAGGCTTTTTTTTTTAAAACAAAAATTCATTAGTTTTGGAGAGTAAAATTATTAAATTATTTTTACTATCAATCGCATGAGGTAATTTCAAAAGAAAAACTGCAAACATCAGAGAACCAGTTTTCTTTACTTTTTTTTTTGAGACAGGGTCTCACTATGTAGTTCAGCCAGGCCTTGAACTCACTATGCACCCTAGGTTGGCCTTGAACTCACTGCGATCCTCCTGCCTCAGCCTCTTGAGTGCTGGGATTACAGGTATGTGCCACCATGCCTGGCCTGTTAATCTTTTTATCTTTGCATAGTGGTGACTGAAAAAAATTTTTTTTGTTGGTTTTGTTTTCTTTTTTTGAGACAGGGTCTCGATATATAGTTCAGGTTGGCCTTGAACTCACTTATGTAGCCTAGGCTGGCCTTGAACTCATGGCAATCCTCCTGCCTCAGCCTCCTGAGTGCTAGGATTACAGGCATGAGGCACCATGCTCAGCTGAAAAATGTTTCTTAAAATCAATAAAATCAATCTGTCTTAACATGTTTTCCAAAACACTAAACTGACCTATGAAGAAAGTACTGCCCTTGAACTAGGTTTTTTTTTCCCCAAGAAAAGGTCTTCCTATATTGTCCAGGCTGGTTTCAAACTTGTGACCCTTCTGCCTCAGCTTCCAAAGTGCTGGGGCTACTGGCTTAGGTATATGTTTTATTAGTGCATATTAATTTTATAAAATAAGAGGCTTCAATGTGGTACTTTCATTCATGCATATAACACATTTTGATCATCTCTATCCTTGCTATTATCTTCCCCCTTTATTCCCTAAACTATGATTTCCTTCAAGTTTTAAGTATTATTCTGCTGGCATGGATAATAAAGGACTAAGGTTGAGGCTGTAAAAGAGGCTTAAAGCACAAAACACAAATATATAGTGCTGGGCATGGTGGCGCATGCCTGTAATCCCAGCACTTGGGAGGCTGAAGCAGGAGGATCACCATGAATTCGAAGTCAGCCTGGGCTACATAGTGAGTTCAAGGCCAACCTGAACTACATAGTGAGACCATGTCTCAAAAAACAAAACAAAACAAAACAAACACAAAAAAAGCCAAAAAACAAATATATATTTATCAGAGGTCATAAACCTCACTGGAATACAAAGTGAAACCATTAAAAGAAACTATAAAGAAAAAAGAAGACTAAAAGAAACAAATTAAATTCACTCACCTATCTCCCAGGCCCAGAATATATCCAACCATCGACATGACTGCTAACGAACGAGTATAATTGGTTCTTCGGTCAAACCACACCTACAACACAGGCACATGTGTGAACCAGGCTCTGGCAACATAATTATCCCCTAACCCGTTGTTATATTCCATGAACAACCAGTTAGAATGTATAATGGAATAAAGACTCCATTCATAATTATAATACTAAACTCTGCCTTAGAATAAATGTGATTAGAAATGTGCTGGGTTTAGATAAACAAACTTTTCTTAGGAATGCAAAGACTTGAGTAAAGGAAAATACTTCAGAATAGGGCATGGTGGTGCATGCCTGTAATCCCAGCACTTAGGAGGCTGAGGCAGGAGGACCACTGCAAGTTCAAGGCCAGCCTGGGCTGCATAGTGAGCTTTAAGGCCAGCCTGAACTACATTAGTGAGACCCTGTCTCAAGAAAATAAAAAGAAGAAAAAAAAATCTATTTTAGAATATCTAGGGGGCTGGTGATATAGCTCAGTGGCATAAGCGCTTGCCTGGCAAGTGCAAGGTCCTGAGTTTGACTCCCGGTACCTGTAAAAAAAAAAAAAAAAAAAAAAGAATATCTACTTGATTGTGAAGATGTAATATCCTCCCAAATTATTTGACACTTTTACTGTAGTTCCAATAGAAGTTCAGTGGCCCTGTTTTTAGGGATCTTGACAAAATGACCCCGAACTTTATGTGGAAGAAAAAATATATGAACATAGCCACTGTGAAGAGACTCGTATTACTGCTACGGTAACTGAGGAGAAAGAGCAGTGACACAATAGAAGCCTTAGAAAGACACCCAAGGGCACATAAGAATTTAGTGTATAATGAAAATGTAACCTTTTTTTTTTTTTTTTTTTTTTTTTAATGTGGGTACCGGGAGTCAATCTCAGGACCTAGCGCTTGCCAGCAAGTGCTTGTGTCGCTGAGCAATATCACCGGCCCTTTTTTTTTCCTTTATGTGGGTTCTGGGAGTCAAACTCAGGACCTCGCGCTTGCCAGGCAGGCGCTTATGCCGCTGAGCTATCTCACCGGCCCAAAAATGTAATCTTTTAAATACTGGGAAAAGGGTAGATCGCTTGGTAAATAGTTTGGTGGTATCAATTTATATTTAAAAAATTAGTTAAGTCTTAAATTCCAATTTGAGTTAGGATTTAAATGTTTAAAAAGTCTTGTAATTAAATTTAAGAAAATATACATAAAAATACACAAGCTTGAGGTGGAAGAGCCATTCCAAATATAAACCAAAGGCAGAAACTTGAAAAATTGGTATTTTCTTTCAGTTTAGCTTTTTTTTTTTTTGAGACAGGGTCTCAGCTTTGTAGTCCAGGCTGCCTTTGATCTCAGTGATCCTCCTGCCTCAACCTCCCGATACTGAGGTTACAGGCACGCACCACTGCACCCTGCTGGTATCTTCTTTTAAAAATATCTATTTTGCTGGGTATGATGGTACACGCCTGTAATCCTAGCACTTGAGAGGCTCAGACAGGAGGATTGCTGCGAGTTTGAGGCCAGCCTAGATTACATAGTGAGTTCAAAACCAGCCTGAAATACATGGCGAGATCATGTCTCAAAAAAAAAAAAGTCTACTTCAAAAACATTAACATAATTAAAAACCCCCAAATGAACAGGAAATTTACAAGACATATGAAGAAGACTACTGGTAATATGTAAAGGACGTAAGTACTACCATGAACAATAGGAAGACATCAAACTCCTCACTCTAATGTGCTAAACCACAAGGCCACCCTTTGTTTTGTTGTGCAAGAGTGTACACAGCCCACAGCAGCCTAACCAAGAGGGCTCATCCATCCCATCGGCCACCCTACCTCCGAGCTGGGGCTCTTCAGCCACAGCAGCTTGGCCAGGTCGTCCCCCGCTGTGTTGTTGACGGCATGCTCAAACACCTCTACCTTCTGCATCAGAGTCAAGTGGTCATAGTCTGGAGCCATCTGCGTCACAACACAACCATGCAGTCAGAGAACAGCTGCACTCTAGCAGGAAACAGGCTTGGGGCCAGGGAGAACTGGGTTCTAATTCTGCCAAAGGACACAGCCAAAAGGACAAGGGAAATACAAACACCGTGGTGGCCACTCCACCTGCATGACCACAAGCACTCCCAGAGCACAAGGGAGCAATTCCAGGACAAGCCTCCTTGTGTGGGTGAATACGAGGTTTAGGGTAACACAAAGCTCTCTTTCCTGTTTCTTACACATCTCCCAACCAAGGTTTCTCTGATGCATTGTGTACTTCAGGCTTGATGTTTATCTATCCAGTCTCGTCTAAGATGATAGATACTTAATTTCTGGACTTCATGGCCCTGCAGCGTCTTAGAGACAGTTATCAGCTTTAGGATTCATCTCACTAAGGCTTCTTCAATAGCAAATTCCCTCACATAGGTTCTTCAGCGATGACATACATAGGTGAACTAGAAAAGCAGCCCTGTGTGGGTCCCTGATGTGTGAGTGGCCTCTGACCCGCCGCAGGGGTTGGGTCTGGCGGCCTCATCACGTACTCGCAGCATGATGCGATGCTCGATGTTGAGGAGGATCTTCTTCTTCTCCCTGTAGTCCCGGATGAGTGCATGCAGCGTGTCACAGTGGGGCACCCAGCCAATGAGGCCGGAGTTGGTCGACAAAGGGATGACGGCGTATCTCTGGATACTGGCATCCACAGGAGAGCAACAGAAAAGAGAGCACACCTTTGGTCAGCTCAGGACACAGCAGACTGGCCCCAGCTGTAGTGAGGTGTGCAGTGTGTCAGCCTTCATGACAGCAAGGCACCTCAGAGGGAGGGTGCCTGGACACATGGAAGTCAGGACTTCCCAGCTGGCCTGACAACACCCAGCTCTGGGGGAGCACTGAGTGACTATTTCTGAGGCTAAAATAACCTCTCAGTGTAATATCCATGGTCTTAATGGGAAGAGGATCAATGGTGCTGAGCACAGGAAAAGTTTGTCTGGGCTTCAATCGCACAAGGGGTAAAATACACCGAGTATGCAGACTCTGTAGTCTAATCTCAAATCGCTCCCTTACGGAGTCTTTGGAGGTTGTTAAAGGAATTTGCCAATGAGGGCACCCTAAAATTTCTGGAGAATTTTCTTTCTGTGTTAAGTACCTGGGTACTGAGAGCTTTCTGCCAGGTACATACTTTTCTAACTGATTTGCTGAAGGCACAATTACACAGACAGATATAGGCAAAAATAAGATAGACAACCCCTCAAAGCTTCACCATCTTCGTGGCGTTCTGAATACCTGAGGTTTTTGCGGAGGGACGTTGGGTCATTGGCCAGGAGGGTGTTCACCAGGCCGAAGAGCTGCATCACTCGTTCATCCTGCCGCAGGTCCTCATGGCCTTTCAGCAGGAAGACAAACTCATGGCCGTTGCTGCCTGCAAGGAATTGTGGGAGCAGTGAGAGCAGAGTGGAGATTTTCCTACTTCCTGGCTGGGGCTGCCTATGTACGCTAGAGGTCCTAGAGACTGTGAACACCTCACCTAACACGTGCCCTACAGACAGAAAAAATACCTCTCCCTGGAATTGAGGAAGAGTAGCTCTGCTTTTCACGGTCCCTCAGTGACCAAAATTGTTCAAATTAAAACAAAAAAGCTGTCTCTGAGGATTAGGAATGATCGTGCGCAGAGGTTCTCTGTAGTCCCTCCTCCCTGGCTTACTCTGTCTTGTCTTCAGAACCCTAACCCTACAGGCCACATCACCGGGGGCTCGCTGGATGGGACCAATGAGGGCATGGGCAGTAGGTCAGAGGACAGGAAGAAGGTGAGGTCAGGGTATTTGCCTCCAACTCGACCTGGCCACGGTTCTAGAGCTGTCACATCTCTCCTCTCTATCTGGATGGGCTCTTTCCAGGGGACTACTCTTGCCCTTTCAGGCCTGGGGCGAAAGGCTGGGGGAAACTTCTCAATGTGCTTGTTCCTGGGAGCTCCTGCCAGTTCTCCTAACTTTGCTCCTGCCTCTGGAGGCACTGCTTCATTAAACTTCTTTAATTAACCACCCTGAGAGTAGGGGGTAGTGGGCTATGTCTGTGATCCTGGCACTCTGGCAGGCTGGCTGAGGCTGGAGGACTGGAAGTTTGAGCCTATCCTGGGCAACTTAGTGAGACCCTGTCTCAAAATAAAAAATAAAAAAAGGGCTGAGGTAGCTCGGTACAAAGGCCCTGGGTTCCACCCCCAGTAATGGAAACCAAACAAAACACTCTGAGAACCTGAATGACCACGTCTTTGTATTAGAAGACACTGACCCCTGGAGAGACTATCACCTGCAGACCATGATTAACTGGCACTGGTGAGTAACCACTACGCTTGAGAAACAGCATTATTAAGAGTGAGAGACCACAAGATGTCACCAGAGCACCCTGAATCCCTCAACTGTCCCATGGTAACATCTACCCTTAGGGACAAATCCCGAGGTAGTTTTTAACAAATCTCACTGTGAGAATTCATTCTACTTCAGTTTGCTCGTTTTACGTACTCATTTCCCACAAGGAGGGACTACAGCGGTAAAGGAATACGTGAGAGCCCCGAGGCTCACGCTTCACAGTAGCCTTTCACCCCCACATCTGTCCACGCCCACCAGCTCACCACACATGGTCGCGGCTTCTCTTCCCCAACACAGCTCCAAGGAAACTAGGAGCCTGGGCACGTGCCAGGGAAGACTACTGAGCCAGCGCAGGAGAGAGAAGCAGGTGGCAGGAGGCATGGCAGTCCTTACCCATGAGGGTCAACTTCCGGGGTCTCTGCTTGGACGTGATGACTTGCAAAGACGGGGCGATGGACTGAATGCGAATGATTGGCTGGTTGGGGTCATACGTTCCTGGTACAGCCAATTCAAGGTCCCGGCACATCAGCAGTTTTGGGGAAACATACTGCAGCTCTAAGGATGTGAGCTGTGAATAATTACCAAAGGATTACATTTTCTGCCTCCAGGGAGGAATTTAAATGCAATTTAACTATTTTTCAATGCATTGCTCTAAGTGGTTACTTTTCCCAAAATCTGCAGGTAGGAATGGAACCAGATTCTTACGAGGACAGGCAGGAAGCTCACAGGCAGTAACAGAAAGCACTGTGCTGACAGCGAACTTTGCAGGAAGTCTGAAGATCCTACCTGGGGCAGCTGCTTTGAGATCCGTCTGAACACGTGGTAATAGAGGTCCCAGGCTTGGGTGAGGTCCTTGACGTTCCCTGATTTCATGTACTTCCGGCACCACTCCTGGGCCTCCATCAAATCTCGGCCATAAGCCTAATAGTGAAAGCATGGCAAATGTGCAAGTTGTCAATGTGGCCACCAAGCCAGGAGGCTAAATCCCCTAGCGAGGCCCTGGCAGGGAACTGGTGAGCAAGAGCAGCTGTGCAGCTACCAGTCCTGCAGCTCCCAGACCATGAGGCTGACTTGTTAGGCAAGGGAAAGACAGAAGAAAGACAAGATGATCTCTTGAGGAATCCTTGATTTTCTAGTAAAATTTCAGGAGGGGATTTGGGGTGTGGCTCAGTGGTAAAGCACCTGCCTGGCGTATGCAAGGCCCTGAGTTCAATCCCCAGGACCATAAAACAAAGCACCAAAACAACCAGTTACAACACAAAAAAACCAAAACAAAACAAAACAAAAGACAATTCAGGAGGGTTCTTGTAATTAGTGAAAAGTACATTGCTGGTGTTTTTAATTCCTGTGACCTCAGTTGGAGGGTGTTTTATGAAAGGCAGGAGAAAGACTAGAGGAAAGCAGGCTGATGAAGGCCCTGGCAGTATCCTCGTGTCTACTTGTCCCCTACCTGATTAAAGGACGTTTCCTTCAGGGTCTGGGGGCCCCGTTCCATCATCGCATGCAGGGGCTCCAGCACCTCAAACATGCCTTTCACATTCCTCTCCCCAAAGTACAAACGAGACGCCTCTTCCAGGCCTTCGTGCCACATCTCATGCCAGAGGATGGCCACGCGGATCAGCTCCTCGCTCACCTGGATCAGAGGGAGGAGAGACACCAAGGGTGAGCTACACTCAGGAGGGGCCTCCGGCAGCCAGAGGGAGCATGAGGCGGTGTCGTGAGGAAGAGGCACAGTGTCCCGAGACCCCTGGCCGGGGCCCTGGGGTCGGCGGAGGCCACGCTGGTCCCGGACTCACCATCATGGCCTGCTGGACCAGGGTGTTACTGTGCTCACACATGTTCTTCAGAATCTTGTTGGCTGCGTTGTGACGGGCCGTCGTGGTAGACTTGGAAGCCACCGTCAGAGGATAGATGAGGGCCTGAAGCAAACACAGGGACATCTGCAAAGGGCTCTGTGAAAGGAGCCCACCCTGAGTTCCTGGAAGGACGGCAGAAGAGGTGGTGAGACCACGTCAGTTTCCCGGGGGGAACACTCTGTCTTGGAGGGGACTCTCTTCAGGAGACCCTGGGCCACTGGGACTGTGTCCTGGGGTGGACTGGAGTGCCCAGCTCCCCATTCCTGCACCGCGTCTCTCAAAGGCTGCCTGCCAAATCAGAGGCGAGTGGCTACATACGAAGTCGCCCAGGCTCTCCACATACCTGGGGGTGGTACCGACCAATGTCTGTCAGAAGCTGGTGAATGAGCCGTCCTACCAAGGGCCTGGGTGTATCTATTCTTGCAATGAGCTGAGGTATAACCTAGTATTCAAGAAGATACAGTAAGCAGCATGTAAACAGCTTTAGCTATTATTTGAACGATCAACCCACCTAACTGGTTTTTGTTGACTGTTAGGCTCTGAAATGGTGCAGAGCTTGGGCTCAAGCTCTACTTTCTTACCACTGTACAATGCACACTGCCTTGGTGCTCTGCCCACAGCGCGACTCCCAAGGGAGACACAGACGAGTGAGGGTCAGACTCATCGCCACCTGGAACCAGGTGGTCTCACCTGTAACCAAGTGTCGATCTGGATCGCTTTCACCCCTTCCACTAAGGCTTCATTGACGTCCGGCCAGTGACCATAATCAAACCATAAGGTAAGGACTCTGGAAAAGACAATGAGGAAGTCACAAGAAAACTTAGTTTCTCAGCTTTTGTCATTTGTATTCATCTTTAAGGCTCTGGAGAAGAGAAACAGCCGCTGTCATGTGTGGCAGAGGTCCCGACTGATCCATGAGGATCGCTCCAAATGTATGAGTGCTCCTTCCCAGTCCAGATAAGCCACTGCCACCTAAGGACACACCAATCTGCACACATGGACGAGTCGCCTGCAGAGAAGGGCAACAGGGAAGCTGGGCACTGAGCCAGTCAGAGACCCTGAACAAAGGAGGGGCTGCCCTGGTCGCCTCCAACCTCTTGGCTAGTGGACTTGGGCTGTTCAGACCTCTCAAAGGTGCAGGGGGACTTAAGAAACACTGTGACAGACAGATGGTAGTTATGCCCTACTACGTAAATCGCACACACGGAGAGTTCGTGCTTCTCCTTATCTTCGTGGGTCTCACCTTCGGGGGGTCTGATCAGCAATCACTCCTCAAGTGCAGGCCGAGAAAGGCCTGGACGCTGAGCTCAGCTGTACTGATGGGGTAGGGAAGGGAAAAAGACCTGTGTGTGCCTTCCATGTCCTGCGCTAACACAGCCCCCAGAGTTTCATCCTCCCCTTGCCTCATACCTGAGTGTATCCTGGAGGTTGTTGCCTCGTGACAAGGAAATAGAACGGAAGAAGCCTTGGACGGCAGGGACAGTGTAGAGCAAGAGGGTTTTGGACAAGTCCTGTTGGAACAAAGTTGTTAGCTGACATTCTTGTCTCGGCTTTATCTTTCTTCCTTTATTTTATTTTTTGTGTGGTGCTGGGGATTGAACCAAGAACATTATGCATTCTAGGCAAGTGAGCTATATTCCCCAGCCCTTTGCCTCACTGTTCTCATTTGTGAAATGGGAAATGGGCACAATTACATAGTAAGAGTACCTACTTCAAAGGGCAGTTTTTTTTTTTTTTTTCCCTTTCGTTTTTTGAGACAGGTCTTGCTATGTAGTTCAGGCTGGCCTCGAACTCACAGTGATTCCTCTGCCTCAGCCTTGTGAGTGCTGGGATTACAGGTGTGCACCACCATGCCCAGCTCTAAAGGGCAGTTTTGAGTGTTAAACCAGTTATGTACTAAAAGCACTCAATAGATGGCAACTGAGTCATAACTATCATTATCTTGGGGTGAGGGTGGCTTCCTGGAAGGGTGGCAGGAGGAGGGTGCTGTTCTCCAGGCGGCTGCTTCCCAGGTGCACTGTGGACTGACAGCTTACAGGGAGTGGGAAGGGAAGAGAATAATGCAGGGCACAGAGCCCCCCAGGCTCCTGCCTGGGAGTGGACTGGCAGATATGGGGGCCACCCACACCCTGGTGTAGTACATCAGGAGAACGCGTTCATCGCATGGGAAGCAGAGGAGCCTTCTTAGCTTGGCCGGCAGCTCCCCAAACACATGCTTACAGGGAGCACCAGCTCTGCACCCATGCACCCCGCAGTGGCAAATGGCACTGTATCCTCACTGCAGAGAAAACCTCAGGCCCCTAGCGTCATCACTATTCTACTGCTCAGAGAGCCGCGCTGGCCAGTTCTTACTGAGGCAGAGGGCAGGGTACCTCAGTGACCTTCTTCTGCAGAGGTGATGGGGTGGGGCTGTTCTCTGTGCTCTCAGCTTCACTCTCACTGTTGCTGCCCTCTGTGCTGGCAGTGGCGGTAGCAGTGGCGGTGGTGGTGGCAGCAGTGGTGGCATTGGTGATGTTGGCCCCGCTGGTGTGACGCAGTTTCTTCTTCTCATCTCGGGCTTGGTTTTGATGTTTGTAGTGTAGCACAGCTTCGAAATTCATCACTGCCCACGCATGCCAGGCCTGGGAGGGAGAGAGCGAAGGGCAGACACCAGGGCTATGACCACAGCAGCTTAGAAGGGAGCGAGGCTGTGCTGAGCAAGGGCTGGGACTGGTCCTGCTCTGTGGTCAGCAGAGTGAGACTTCCTGGCAAGGGGAAGAACAGGAAGATACAGGAAAGAAAGCACCAAGCATCCAGGCTAAATCAGCAAAGGGGTCTGCTCGCAGCTTGGGGCACACTCAGGAGCGGAGTGGGGGAAGGACAGCGAAGAGCTGGGGACAATGACAGAGGAGTAGGCATGCTGGGCAAGGAAGTAGCACTTTATCTGTACGAAAACAGAGCCTTACTGGGTTTTAGTGTATGACACAGATTATTTAAGAAAGCAGAGGTTATGGGCAAGCAGCCAGCTGTCACAGTATGTCAGCAGAGTGATGGCAAGTCCTAGCAGGTCACACGAGAGTGGGTGACAGAAGGCAGAGAAAGCACAGGAGAGTGAGGGAGGATGAGCCTGTGGCCTGCCAGAGAACCAGCAACTGATGGCTGCTCAATGGGAGAAGGCCTGGACGGTGCTTATCTGGACAAAGGAGGACTGTCCACACCTCTTAGGTCTGGAGTTGTGGTGACTGTCGTACGCCACTGTGTGCAGTTTGATTTGGGGCCATGGTAACTTTGTACCGAGAGCAGGACATTAGATAATCCACTAATGGTTGGACTTTCTGGGTAACTAGGAAATTCCCTTGGATGCCTTGCTAAAGACCTTCAGCATAAATGTGTCCATTGTCCACCTTTACATTGAAGAATAGACTGATCACAATTGACCTTTACTGAATGAGTAAGAACTCTGCAATGAACTGGTTCAATTTTTCCTACCTTCATTTACCCAGTGAGTGCCTCTTACACAAGTATTAAGTTCCAGGCACTGAGGGGGGATCATGGAGAACAAGACCCAGCAGTGCTTGCACGCCCTCGGTGCTATGAGACTGAAGACATCATCAAGCTGAGAGGAACGATACTAGGAAATACTTTTAACAACTAAAACAAAAGTTCCTGGAAACAGGTTTTTTTTTTTTAATTAATTTATTTTTTTAAAGACAACAAGTAAACACTCTCATGTATTAACAAACTCAAGCATTAGAGAATGTACAAATACCTTTGGGAGAAAAACATTACTCAGTATAAGATTAAGCCATGTAAAAGCTAGGTAAAAATGGAAGACTAAGGAATGGAATAGTCACAGTGAAATTGCATTTTCATACTAGGGAGACAATACGATGTTTACAAATGTGCGTCCGGTTTATTTCGCTTGTGAGTATTTTCTCGAGTTGCATCCATTTACCTGTAAAAGTTTCCACTTTATCTTTCTTTATGGCTGAGTAGTACTCCACTGTATAGAAATACCACATCTTTCTTATCCATTCCTCGGTTAATGGGCATTTGGGTTGTTTCCACGATCTAGCTATTACAAATTGTGCTGCTATAAACATGGGTGCACATATATCGCTGTGGTACGATGTTTTTAATTCTTCTGGGAAGATGCCCAGAAGGGGAATAGCTGGGTCAAATGGGACCTCCAATCCTAGTTTTTTTTTTTTTTTTTTTTTTTTTTTTTTTGTGGGTACCGGGGGGACGACCTCAGGACCTCGCGCGCCAACAGGCACCCGTGCCGCTGAGCGATATCACCGGCCCCTTTTTCGTATGTGGGTTCCGGGAGTCGAACTCGGGCCTTCGCGCTTGCAAGGCAGGCGCTTACGCCGCTGAGCCATCTCACCGGCCCCAATCCTAGTTTTTTGAGCAATCTCCACACTGATTTCCACAGTGGCTGCACCAGTCGACACTCCCACCAACAGTGGAGAAGGGTTCCTTTTTCCCCACAGCCCCTCCAGCATTTATTAGTGGACTTCTTGATAATAGCCATTCTTTCTGGGGTGAGGTGGAATCTCAGTGTTGTTTTAATTTGCATCTCTCGGATGACTAGTGATGTTGAACATTTTTTCATATATTTATTTGCCATTTGTACTTCTTCATCTGAGAAGTGTTTATTCATTTCAGATGCCCATTTTTGGATTGGGTCTTTAAATTTGGGAGGTCTGATTTTTTTGAGTTCTTTGTATGTTCTTGATAGTAATCCTTTGTCTGAGGAATAGCTGGCAAACATTTTTTCCCATGTTGTGGGTTGTCTGTTCACTCTGTTGGTGGTTTCTCTTGCTGTGCAAAAGCTTTTTAATAAGATGAGATCCCAGTTGTTGATTCTTTGTGATACTTCCTGTGCCATTGGGGTTTTATTCATAAAGTCTTTGCCTACACCAATGTCTTCAAGAGTTTTACCTATTCTATTTTCCAGGAGATTTAATGTTTCTGTTTTAATATTTAGATCTTTGATCCATTTTGAATTTAGGTTAGTGCACTGTGAAAGATACGGGTCTAATTTTAATCTTCGGCATGTGTAGAGCCAATTTTGGAAACAGGTTTTTTCTTGTGATCTGCTTCTTTTGTAAAAGCTAAATGAAAAAAAGTAACTCTGCTTAGGGGATAGTTCTGATTAGTAAGATGCCTGCTAATCAAGAGTTTGCTGGGCTTGGTTTTCCAATTTTGGACATGGAGTGGTCCCTGATTATTCTCCTGTGACAAAATGGGTGTTTTTCAGATTAGCACAAAGCATGCTGAAACAAGGATAATATTTTCACTATAAATGCTTCTGTGGTTTTCAGATGCAAGTTTGATCCCAGAGGGATTAATTCACAAAGCATTAGCAAGTTAAGGAGATTCTGGAAAGAAAGCGATGATGTCTGCTATACCAAGCTGCTGTTATTAGGACGCCCCTCGGCAGAGACACAACGAGGACGTGTGCTCTCGCCAACGATGTACACCTGCAAGAAGCACCCCTGCCAGCCAGTCCCACCTTTTGCACATTTTCTGTTTTCATTTTTGAGAAGTTTCCTGTACTATAACAGGATGTTACCCAGATCTTTCCAATAACAACAAAGGAAGTTAATTTCTGAGCTGAGGATGCACCAGGGATGAAAATCTGAAAGAAGCTGGGAAGACACAGATGACCCAAGGGAAGGTGACGTTCCAGAGATTAACCCTGTGTCCGGATGCTCCGAGGAAAACAAGTAGCTCAGAGGCTAGAAGACAGCAGCAGCCCCAGGGCTGCAGAATAACGGCACATTAGTATTTCTCTAATGAAAGAGTTAATCTTTCTGCATCAATGAAACCATAAGGAAAAACAAAGGCTCCAGGCACCGCAGGAGCAGAGTCACAGCACCACAAGGGCCCCCAGAGGCCTGGAGTGGAGCACTTAGGAGTGGTGCCCGCTGTCTGCCTGACTCACCTTGTACCAGCTGCGGTCGTGCTCTGTGGCGGCGCTGTAGTACTGCAGCACTTTGGGGATGGTGCTCTCATTGATGCCCTGGAGGTTTAGCTGCCACTCCCCAAGTTTCAGGAAACACCTGAGAAAACAGACAAAGCCCATGTTGCTCCTTCCCCAAAAGGGCCCTCCTAAGGGGAATAGTGTGTGTGTGTGGCGCGGGGGGGCTAAGCCTTCCTGGGCAGCATGATGGAACCAGCAGGATGCTGAACCATGTGGAAGGCAGGCAGGGTCTGGGGAAACATTTTTAAAATATCATCTTTTCTTCAGACCTGTCTGCCAATGATAGCATAAACCAGGAACTGGTACAGGAAGGTCTGCATGGACCTGTCTAGCTCAAACACAGTTTTTTTAGAGGAGAGTTATTATTTTTCTTACTGAATGCTGTCTGGCTCCTCCCTTACTCTTCTCCCCTCCGCCTGTTCACAGGGATAATACTAACAGCTAACATCCACTGGTTGCCGCTGGATTCCAGGTATTGCTATGAATGCCTGATGCTCTTGAGCTTCATGCTATCTTACACCACCTTTTATTTGATGAGGAACCTGAGGTACACAGAGGTTAAGCAACTTGTGTAAATCAAACCTATTTACACATCAAATTAGCAGTGTATCTGGCACTGGAAAATGAGTCTAACCCCAAACCAGACACCAGGAGGAGAGCACACAGGTGCTCCTGAGCTGCTGACCCCTGGGAAGACCAGAGGCAGTGATGGTGGAGCAGGCGGCTCAATGGCTGGCCTGGGAGAAGGTGAGGGACGTCACAACTAACCCCCCGCCCCTGCCCCGGAGCCCTGGGTTTCCTCCTGCCTTGGAAGCTGGTGGGACCTCACCGGGCCATGAGCTTGTGCAGCTCTTGCTTGTGCTGCTGGTCCTCGGTGGTGATGGCATGCTGGGCCTGCTGCTGCACTGTCTGGACAAAGTGCTGCATGTGCTGGAAAGCGTCAATCTGTAGCAGGGCAGAGGCACAGAGAGCCACTCGCATGACCCAACTCACAGGCACATGAGTCAGGTCTCCAAATGGAACCCCTAGAACACGGGTGGGACTCCTGAGAGAGGGAAGCAGGGTGCGCTGCTGGCAGAGGGCTGGGGTTCTCCAGGAATTCATGCTTTATTCCACTCAGATCTCAGCTTTCCTTTGCCAAATGTGATTGCCTGTCTAGTTAAGTCATGGAAAATTCACATGCGTGGCTACCTGACACGATTCACAGGAAGCAATGTGAGGGAGTGCTTGTCTATATACTGCTCCAGGGAAATTAGGGTCATGGGAAATTGTTTCAGACCAGTAAAACTTTAGTATTTGTTTGCAGCATGATAGCACCTTGGGCATTCCAGTGTAGCAAAAACTATATATTTAAAATCAGACGGTTGTGGTGCCATCTGTAATCCCAGCTACCCGAGAGGCTGAGGCAGGAGGATAGCAAGTTTGAGACCAGCTTGCGCAACTTAGTGAGACCCTGTCTCGAAAAACAAAAAATAAACAAACAAAAACCCTAACAACAGGATTGGCTGGGGATGTAGCTCAGTGGCAGAGTGATGAGCAGCTTAGGAGCAAAATCTTAAGAGCGCCTCCAGCAGCTAGATTGACGACCCTATGCAATTTGGTGCAAAGTGAGCAGAGGGCATTTGTGTTAGGAGCAGACCGCCGTGCCCAGGCAGAGTAGCACAGGGTCACAGAGGGGAGCCCCGTGCCAGCCTCCAAACACGCTAGCATTTTTTTTTTTTTTGTGGGTACTGGATGTCGACCTCAGGACCTCGCGCACCAGCAGGCGCCCGTGCCGCTGAGCGATATCACTGGCCCTTTTCTCTTATGTGGGTTCCGGGAGTCGAACTCGGGCCCTCCGCGCTTGCCAGGCAGGCGCTTATGCCACTGAGCCATCTCACCGGCCCGACGCCAGCATCTTGATACTCGGGGTAACAGCTTTTCAGGGGAATTCCAGGGTGGAGACTGAGTATACAAACACCTAAAGCTCTAACAGAAAAATGGCAAAACTAAATCCTGTAACATAGGGAGGGGAATCTTTACACAAGAAAGTATGAAAAAAAAAAGGCTATGTGTTCCTTGCTGCAGAAAGAGAGAGAGAAAAAAAATCAACACTTCAAATAATTAACAGGTCTCCTTATGGTAAATTATATAAGACTTTTTTTTTTTTTTTTTGGGTACCGGGAATCGAACCCAGGGCCTCACACTTGCCAGGCAGCTGCTATGCTGCTGAACTACATCTCTGGTCCCCATTTTTTTTTTTTTTTTTTTTAATAGAAACGTGTGATGTGATGATGACCCTGAAGGAAAACGAAACTCCCTGGCTTGGAGGCCAGGACCAACCTCAGATACTTTTCCTTCTTTTTATTTTTTTGATATTTTGACATATGATTTAAGTTTCTCAGGCTGGTCCCAAACTTGTAATCTGCCTGCCTCAGTCTCCTGAGTGGGGATACAGGTATGTGCCACCACACCCAGCAGGAGATATTTTTAAATGTAAGGAATTAACTGGTATCAAGAGACAGGGTTTGACTCAGAGCTGGGATGGCACAACAAACTCTTCCTCAGGCCACTAATCCATGCGTGAGGACAGGGCAGACGTAACACCTCTCTCCCGCAGGCATCTGCCTTCGCCGAGCTCCCCTGCTCAGCACCAGCTCTGACAAATGGACTACATCAGCACACCCACCTAGGAAGTGACACCTGCCCCTTTAGATCTTCCTCCGGGAGAACTACATTGGCTAGACTTAAATCTGATTTTAAAAAGAAGGTAGTGCTAAACAGATGAGTCACCAAAAAGGGGACCGGTAACTCAGAGTGATCGTCAAGCAGGCGGGCACTAAGCCTGGAACTCAGATGCCAGGTGCTCTCAGAGCCCATGCGCTGTGTCACTGACAATCCAGCCAGAGTTAAAACTCGACGAGGGGTTGAACAAAAAAATAACTACAAGGGGGTGGCTGGGTATGCCTGTGAGTGTGAAGCCCAACATTAAGTTTATCCTGCATGGAAGAACTCAGTATCTTTCTACTCTATAGCATGAGGTGACTCATTTTCAAGGAATTGAAAATATTCTATTTAAAACTTTTCTCCCTTCCCAAGAAGGGAAAAGGGCAAAAGTGATTCCTTCCTTCTTGCCAAGGGAAGACCCATCACTTGGAGAAAAGGACTTCTCTCGCTCAGGCCCACAGAGGTGGGGCTGGGCCCTGCACTCTAGTTGTGAGTACTGTGCCTGGGTAGTGTGGGCAGCAATGACCTTCCAGCCCATGAAATCTCACGGAAGGACCAGCTTGTCTCTAGATTCCATGGTGTCTCACCTATGAAGAGACCATAAGAACACCCATGGCTGAAGCCTTCCTGCAGGACAGGGTCTGCTTATCCCCAAATGCTTTCATTCGTCTCAGACAAGGCAGGGAACATGGTCCTTGCTTACAGTGCAGGAGAATAAGGTTGAGACAGTGACTGCTCAGCAGCACAATTATTAAAGCATTTTCTCTGAGAAGCTCCCAAATAAGGAAGATGTGGCATCTCCAGCTCTGGGCTTGAGGTCCAAGCACCTAACTTTAAATTGATTCCCAAATTTTTCAATCCCATCAGCATTCAGGCTCCTAAGGAAAGAGCACATTCTGCGGAGAAGCTGGGCTGCGGTCGTGGGCTGAGATATCACCCACAAGGCTCTTTCTGAAGGCTGCACACAGAAGGAAAGCAGATGACACTGGGATCCAGCACCTTCTGCTTTTCTCATTTGCCTGGAGACAGCTGGGCTTTGACTCAGAAATGCCCTGGCCTGGGAGCTCACAGGGACTGAAAAACAAAACAATAAAAACAAACAAAATCCCTGAACTGCACCTGGGTCATCAGTAAAGAGGTAAACCCCAGTCATAGACCAGGCACCTGGTCCTGGGCTATTGGTCCACTTTGGGTGGTACTGAAAGCCACACTGTGTCAACTGCCTAAGAAAGAAGTCCCTAGTCCCTGTCCAAGGATTCTCAAGCATGCCCTCCCAGACAGAACTCCTACTTCAGTGATGGTCTTTTTTCTTTTCTCTTGTTATTCTTTTTTTCCTCCTGGTAAAAGGACTGAACCTAGGGGTGCTCTATCACTGAGCTACACACCCAGCCCTTTAAAAACCTTTTTTTGAAACAGGGTCTTACTAAATTGCCCAGGCTGGCTTTGAATATGTGACCCTCCTTCCTCAGCCTCCCAAGTACAGTGCCTGCTTTTCACTCTTCCAGCTTGGGCACCACTGTGGGGACCACAGCTATAGCTGGGACTCAAATGATGGGTAGCCAAAGCAGGTATGACTTTGCCTCCAGAGCCTACTTTTTGATAATTACCACCATCACCCAGAGAGATTGTTTGAAAAACAAAAACAAAAACCAGAGAGCCACATCTGTTTCTCAAGGGCTTGTTTGTGAATAAAGAGGAATTCTACATTGGTGGCAGGATAACTTTCCCTCCTTGTTTCACCCTGCATGACGCTGCTGCTTTTGAATCCAAACTGTTGATAGGAAAGGAGACCAGAAGTCTGGGAAAACCAAATTGCTCTTGCAAAAGCTCTAGTCTCTTCGCGAATGTGTTTTTTTTTTTTTTTTTTTTTTTTTTTTTAGCACTGGGGTTAGAGCCGAGGCCCTTCTCACCTTCCCACTGAGCTACATTCCCAGCCCCGTTTATTTTTTATTTTGACACAAAATCTTGCTAAGTTCCCCAGGCTGGGCTTGAATTTGAGATTCTTCAGCCTCAGTTTTTCAGAGTACTGAGATTACAGTACTGCGAACCATGCTTGGCTGTGTATATGCTACTTCTGTAACAATCTGTTTTAAGGGGTGGTAACTGAACCTTTTCTAGATCCCAGCACCTTCTAGAAACCAATAAATCTAACTGCAATCATGCTTATTGGTTTGATCATGAGTACATGTGCCTTTTCTTGACTTATGCACCCTGACACGGGTAGATGGTTTAGAGACCATCTTCTTTCCTGCAGAGGAAGCAGGTTAGGTGAGCACTCTGGAAAGGTGGTCTCTGTTGGGTGGACACGGGTACAGACCTTGCGTGCGCTCTTCCACATGTTTTTCATGTAGGCGTAGGTCACCTGAGGGTGAACTGTGGGCAGAGGATGGTCAAGTTGCCGAGATGGATCAACGCCCAGGAGCAACACTAAAGTTTTGTGAGCAAGAGCCTTAAAAACAAGAGCGGTCAGGTTATCAATAGAGCTGGACCAGGAGCACCACCCCGCCACGTGGTGGGTTCACTCAGCTACTCACCAGCCTGCCGCTCTTGCCACACAGGCTTGCGTACTTGAGCCAGGTCCTCATGTCCTCATGAGGGTTGACCACAAGGGACCGCACCATTAGGATTTTCTGCCAGTCCTCCACAATCCGCTGGCAGCCCTGGAGCATTCAGAAAGGAGGGTTAGACAGGTCCTCTGCTCTGTCTGCACTCCCCACAAGCAGTGAAACCCACTGCAATAAAAGGACATTCACCAATATAATCGCAAGTTTCTCCACCAAGGGGCCGTGAGTGAAATAGCTCTTAGGGACTTCTCAGCAGCTGAGAAGCAGAAGGTCATGGGGGTCTCGAGCTTACTTCTGGCTCTGCCACTTAGGATGTGACTTTGGGCAAGTTACTTGACCTCTTTGTGACTGATCTATAAAGTGGAATAAAATAGTATCAACTTCTCAGGGCTATGAATGAAATTATGCCAATTTCTTAGATTCATCCCTCTTCATTTCTATTTGTCTCAAATCAAAAACTACATATAGTAGGTAATATGTTTCATTAATTTATACATATGAATTCTTTGTAATTAGAGAAGCTAGAGTGAATTAATTATCAAAGGGGCTAAGCTAATTTTATATCACATGATTGCTAAAAGGAAAGTGAACATCTTTTTCACCCTTGCTCATAGGAAGTCGGACTTGGGCAGACAGATGGGTTTCTCAGATGTCACCTCCTGGGTGAATTTCACAAACCCATGGAGCTGTCATCCAGAGAAATCAAAGTTTAGCAACAGGGATCTCCAGGTGCAGATGTGTGAGTGAGTCCGAGCCTGGCACAGGAGCCTCAGGCGAGGAGACCCCGTGTAGTTCCGGCTAACCTCTCAAACTGCCCTGTGGCAGACGCTGGTTGGGGATTTTAATTTAAATGACTTGGCCACAGAATGGCAGCTTTCCAGTCCAGGTGGCGCTCACTGATTGTTCTGACAGCAAGCCACCCATGAGAGCCGACTTTCCACAGGAGCATAATGCTTTATTTTCAGCCTTGGGTAATAGCTTTCCATCCCATGAAGTGTGACAACAATGACTCAGAAAATTAGAAAAACTGAAAAAAGTACATTGAGTGATTGTTTTGGTCTTTTCACCAACAGCTAGTTTCTCCCAGATGCTGAAATAATTTGGTTCCCTATAAGCCAAAAAGCATCTTACTGGCTCAAGACAGGAAAGTCACAAAGGCTTAAGGTGATGACAGTGTCTTGAACTCGGTAAGTTCAGGTATGAACCTCCTTCCCGGGACTCACGCAGTCCACTCCCTTCCAGCTCTATCTGTAAGGCCCGCTTGTCAGAACGCCCAAAGACTCACTGGGTCTCTGATTTGGAAACTCTTCACCCCATTACTGGCACTTAAAAAAAACAGGGTGTGTACCAGTCTAGTGGGAAATGCTTGCTTTGTGGAATCCTTTCTGATGCCCAGTAGACAATTTTCCATCAAAACATTCACTGGGCAATTTATAGTTACTAATAAAACACGTGTAAGGACTGTATGTGCTCGGTTCAGGGCCACGAGTGACTGTATTTGCCCAGTGCTTTCTCCTGGCCAGTGGAATGTGCCTGAGCGTCTGAGCCCGGAATGCAGCCTGGAGTCAAAGGGTTTGTCACAGCCTCCTGAAAAGCCTGGAAGCACAAACCTCCACTGGTCTGGAGACAGAATTTGGAATTGGATGTGGATCTGGCCAAGAAGAAACGGCTTAAAACTGAGGGAGCTGACTGAGAAGCAGGGAGACCAGTGGTTTTTGCTAGTAAAGGCTTTCCCTTTGTGCTTAGGGTGCTGCGAACTAAACCCAGGGTCTTGCACCTGCTAGACAAGTATTTTCCCCCTGAGCTACACCCCTGGACAGCTTTCTTCCTTTGGGGAGTGATCTCCTCCTCCTACTCAAGGACAGGGAGGACTTCTGTCATTTCAGACAGCACTCTGACTACAGACTCACAGATCTGCAGTTGACAGTGCCTCATGCTTCAGCGATCAGAATGTGACACAGAACCTCTGATGGGGTCTTGAAAAGTTTCTCTACCAGGGGAATCCACAGGGGAAAATGTCTAAATAGAGGTGCTGGATGACTCTGACCTAAGAATTGGCAGCTGCAGGAACTGGTGAATGACAGTATCAGCCAATCCTGTTTAAAAAGTTGGGTGCTGGTGGCCAGTGAGTGTGTTCAGAGCAGTGTTCCCAGCTTCGGTGGTACCCTGGAGTCTTCTAGAGGCCTGAAGACACCGATTCTGGGTCCAACTGCAGAAATGGTGATTTAACTGGCTGTGGAGTAGCCTCAGCATCAGGATTTTTAAAAGCTCTACAGCTGACTCTATTGTATGCTGAGGTTGAGAACTACCAATTGTGAGGTTCAAATTTCCAACTGTCTGGTCACAAGTGTCACTTACTAAACACATTTTGTTATTCCTAGAGAACAGATGCAGTGACTGGACAACTGGTGATTCTCTCACAGCTGAAGCTTAGGTGCCTGGCTCGCACAGGAGGTATGAAAAGTGTGTAGAGTGGGAGCATGAAGGTGGATGCAATGCCCGCACTGGCCCTCTGCAGGGGCAGGGTGAACGGGGCTGTCTCCTAGGCTCACCTGCAGCCTCTCCCACCAGATCTGGCGAATGATCTCTCGTCGCTCGGGGACAAGTTTGTACTGGATAACCTCCTCCAGCTCGGAGAGCATGTGGCAAGAAACCATGGCCTGGTGGAAGCAAATCACATCCCAAGCTAATTACAAACACTCCAAAAGACAGGAATGATTCAAAGCCTCCCTTCTGGTTATCTGCTGAGCCAAGAAAACAGGCATGTTTCCAGCAGCCCGTGAGTCCTCAGTAGTCCACTCTGAACTCACAAATGACAACATGTAGAATATTGGGCACTCACCCCATACGCCCGACTGTAGCTCTCTCCTGCCATGGCAGTTAACTCGGCATCCAGCAGGTCCCTGGCCTTGTCGATGCACTAAGAGAGAAACAAAGGACCCCTGGCACAGGGCTCTGGATTCTGGAGCTGAAGGTCCTTTTAGGGCTTCCTAACTAGCCAACTTGCTGCAGAATTTATTTATCTCACTAAATCCCAGTAATGCAGAGAAAAATTCACCCAAGAAGTAAAGAAACCTTTTCCCAGATCTGGATGGCTCAAGAGGGCATTATTCACTTTCTCATCAGAGACAGAAATGTATGGCATTCAAAAACTTAAACTCAGCTGGGCGTGGTGGCTCACACCTGTAATCCCAGCATTCGGGAGGCTGAGGCAGGAGGATCATTGCAAGTTCAAGACCAGCCTGGGCTACAAAGTGAGCTCAAGGCCAGCCTGAACTGCATAGCAAGACCCTGTCTCAAAAAGACAAAAAACTAAAAACACCCCCCCCGCCCGCGAAAAAGCTTGAACACATCTTGGGTGATGAGGGAGAAGACACGTGAGCTGTTTTCTTGCATTTCGAGAAGACAGCCTGTGGGATCTGCCTTCGCTTAACTTTCCTTGCTGGGCATTTGTGAGAAGGGACTGCACACACTGAACGGCTCCAGGTGGTCCTTATGAAGGGTGCCTCTGAGATCCTGTTTGGGCTGGGATCTCTTGGGTCTCCAACCCAGCAGGCCCAGGTCTGGGTCACATCAATCAGCCCGGTGGATGCCGCACAACTACAGTTTGCACCTTCTCTGGGCCATCTATTAAAACTCCAAATGTGGAGCTTTTGCCTTTTTGGATATTTAAGGTCAATCACTACATCCCCATCCCTGAAGCTCTCATATCATCGACCCAAGCACCTCATCCACGATAGCAGGCACCTGACAGGGTGGCTGCCACTGTGATGTTATTCTACTCTGCAAGTCAGCACAGTATGGCTTCTCTGGAGCAACCCATGTGCGCCACCCCTCATGGCCAGGAGACCCTCGCAACTGACTTCTACTGCCAAGTGGGGGCTGCTGGCTCCTGGAATCCTCCTCTGGCGAAGCTCACAGCTTCTCTACTACAAGGAGTGCTAAGGCAAGGTGATAAAAGGGTGCAATGATGACTCAAGAAGCTAACTCCCAAGGCAATCACAATGGTAACTTCCAAAACACAGTTTTCCTCCTCAGCACAGAAAGACGCCAATGTGCTGGCATCTTCTTAGCGTGTCCTGTGCACAAAGGCCATTCAAATAAGCTCACAGAGCCCAGCAGACGCAGAGCTGAAGAACAACCGCCTATGTGATAGGTGTCATGTGCTCAGGGGTCAGGAGCCTGTACACGATACCTCGCCTTTGCCAGAAGTCTGCGTCTATGTAGGTTTTACCTGCTGTGCCAAGGAGAAGAGGTCTTGATGTAACGCCAGCACGGCTCTATAAAACGCCCCATCGTGGGTGTCCCGAGGTATCATACAGGTGTACTCTTCCATACTGTCCCACTGACCTAGGCACACACATAAGAGAGCAGCAGGCTGGTCACCTAGCTGGGCTAAGGCAGCAATTCTAGCCTTGACATTTCCATTTTCAATCAGCTTGGGGTACAAACAAGCCAAATGAACAGGAGCCTCATGTACTAAAATCCAGACCTCTATCCTGTGGGAGTTAACAAAGCCACATCTCCATTCAAACACAGGACTTACTGGTGCCCCGAGGAGCGTTGTGAAGATGAGAAAATGCAGGGGTGCAAAGCCTGTACACCAGATGGGTTTAATGCCTTACTCTATTAACCTGGAGAACTCACCCAGGCTTTCTAGATGAGAGGAAATCATGTTCTTCCCTATTAGTGAAGCACCTCGCAGCTCAGTGGTACACTGGCACATTACACTTTCCTCTAAACAGCTGAAAATGGCCCTTACACAGACAGGGGATAGGATCAGACAGTGTGCCCAATGCACTCTGACAGTATCTTTGCATCAGGAGGGAGGAGGTACATTTTTTTTTTTTTTTTTTTTTTTGTGGGTACCGGGGGGTCGACCTCAGGACCTCGCGCGCCAACAGGCACCCGTGCCGCTGAGCGATATCACCGGCCCCTTTTTCGTATGTGGGATCCGGGAGTCGAACTCGGGCCCTCGCGCTTGCCGGGCAGGCGCTTAAGCCGCTGAGCCATCTCACCGGCCCGGGAGGAGGTACATTTTAAGAGGCTCTTTTGTAACACAAAGGTGGGCCAGGTTACAGTGCTGGGAAAATGGCTATGCGTGAGAAGAGGCCTGCCTTTCCCCTGGTGGGGTGAGCATGTATCGACCACCAGGACTCCAAGACCATCTGCAGAAGAGGCATCGGCCTCATTAGCTGCAAACTGCAAGGTTGTCGATTTTACAAGGCATTTTCCTCCCTTTCACTCCAGCCCAGCAACTCATCTACTCTCGATGCCTCTGGGCAAAAGCAAATAGCAAAGGATGACTCCTCAGGAAGCAATTTGTTTTGAAAGATGTTTGGATCCAGCCCAGAGTTAATGACAGGAAAGGATATAAGCTCTGTGACTCAAGAGGGAAAACTGGAAGTGGGAGCTTGGGCTGTCTTCCTCTGGCCTCTGCAGGTGAAGCTTTGCACCTGGCACATCCCACATATCCTTTCTGCTCTTATCAAGCATTTATCTGAGTAATCCCAGCACTCGAGAGGCTGAGGCAAGAGAATTGTTGTGAGTTCAAGGCCACACTGGGCTACATAGTGACTTCAAGGCCAGCCTAAACTACATAGCAAGACCCTGTCTGGGAAAAAAAAAAAAAAAAAAAAAAGAATTATCTCTCAGACTCTGACTGAGATAAGCACTGCCAAGCCTCTCATCTAGGGCCCGGTGTCAGAAATCCATGTATCTTAGGGATTGGAAGGAAATCTCTGGGACAGGAGTGAGGTGAGTAAGGGGCAGACAGCAGGGAGAACAGGAAAAATGGTCAGTGTTTGTAACTGCTGGAGAAGGTGAACGGCAAATGGGGTTTGTTAGACCATTCTCTTCATTTCTTTATGTATTGGGTAAGTTCCATTATAAACATTAAGAAAGGAAAGAAGCCAGAAGTGGTGGCACTCTGGGAGGCAGGAGAATTGCCTAGGGAATTTAGTAACTTAGCAAGACCGTGTCTTAAAATAAAAAAATAAATAAAAAAGGTTGGGATGTAGCTCACTGTGAAGGCCCTGGGTTCAGACCCCAGTACCTAAAAGAAAGGAAAGGGGAAGGGGGAGGGGAGGGGGAGGAGGGAGGGGGAGGAGGGAGGGAAAGCGAGAACTGCCTTCTCCTTTTACTCCCATGTGAATAAAGACATGATGGATGGAGCTCCAGTAAACCTACTGGATCACGAGCTGGACTAAGCGCGCAATGCAGAAATACGGAAAAAGCCTATTGACAGTGGAGTCAAAACACCAGTCTAGGAATGCGCACCTCTAGATTTCATTTGTAAGGCAGAAAGAGACCAATATTTTATTAATGACAAAAACAAATTCTACTGTGGTATAGGAGGGCTCCGGTCCAATGAGACCCAGAGGGCTGGTGAATGCACCTACATCCTGGGGAGTGTGTGGCAGTGCACCCCAACTCCTGTTTATCCGGCTGGTCCCCTGTACTCTTCCTACTATAGCAGTGAACATAAGAGAAATGTTTCCCTGAGTTCCAAGAGGCTGCAGAACTACCCACTATGTCCACAGCGTCCCCTGTGAGTGCGTGACAGCTCAGGCTCTATGCTTGCTCACTGTTTCCCCTGCCTCCCCGCAAGGATCCATTTTCACGCAGGTCCAACAAGTTAGTCAGAACCATCAGGCAGAAAGGACAGATGGAGGGTGGGGAAGCTGGTGGTTACAAGCGGCCTTCATACTTCTGTAGACTCACAACGCACCCTAACTCCTGGGAAGCAAGCCCCCAACCTCGCTCTCCCCTCCTGGACTGGGGTACCCCAGGGAAGCCTCACCTAAGCCCCATGCAGCTGCGGCAGCCATCCGGGCCATCTTGGCTTGGGTCTCATCATTCACCAGTGTCCACTTTTCACAGCATTGCTGGTGGAGCTGCCCCCTGGAGGAGAATGATCTGGTCAGATTAACTGAACTTATCACCAGCCTTCTGCTCTGGCCCCTTGGCTTAGCTGGGGGCTGCAGAGGACCTGAGAGGCCTTAAATAAAACTCCCGGTCTTCTGGGTCATAAAATAGCAAAGTGAATGGGCTATTTGTGGTTTCTGTGTCCTGGTGCTCATGATTTGTCTGAGAGTGAGTTTATCAGTGATAGGGATGGTGTCTAACTCTATGTGATGTGAAATGTCCTAAACATCTGGCCCCTTCATGAATATTAAATAACTTCTCTCCCAGGCCAGTGAACTCTTTGGCAGGTCTACAGAAAAACCTGTCTGAAGAGACACAGCCGGACGCTCTGGGCTCAAAGCTATAGGAAGAACTGGCTCTTTAAAGCACTGTACAAACTGTTTCAGTCTGAGATGAGACTCAAATGAAATCTGTCTGTACAGAAGAAATGTTCTATGATGGTCACATGTACCAGAAATCCAGAAAATGCTGCTTATTCTCAGAATTTTGCAATTACCAACAGTGTGGTTAAGGGGTATATCAAGATGTAAATGTGCTTCGGAGACCACGATACACAAAAAGAGTAGAACGGAGACTTCCTATTGATGTTAAAATTGCCGCTCTCCTTAGGGGTTGAGGGTGTAGCTCAGTACAGACAGTCTGCCTCCAAATCTGAGGCCCTGGGTTTGACCACCAGCTCTGTCAAAAAAAAAAAAAAAAAAAAAAAAGAAGCAAGCAAAAAACTGTTGCCCATCCATATTCCACTCATGAATGAACGGAAATATTCCTTGCTACTCTGCAAAAGAAAGGCCCTGATTTCATGTGAACTTCAAAATGCAGCTGGGTAGATGGGTGTGGTGACACACACCTATTATCCCAGCTATTTGGGTGGTTGAGACAGGATTACAAATTCAAGATTGGCCTGGGAAATTTAGCAAGATCCCTGTCTTTAAAAAAAAAAAAAAAAAAAAAGCCAGGCATGGTGGCACACACTTGTAATCCCGGCACTCTGGAGACTGTGGCAGGAGGATCACAAGTTTATGCCTAGCTGGACAATTTAGTGACTTAGCAAGACTCAGTGTCAAAAAAAAAAAAAAAAAAAAAAAGGGCTGGAGTGTAGCTCAGCACTCTCTGGATTCAATCCTCAGTAGCGGGGTGGGTAGGGGAAGAAGCTAGGAGATTCCCTAATTTTTCCTGCTTTTGGAAAGGCATGCTACAGGGTGTTTTAACTTGGCATTGGAAATGGAGTCAAGAGAAAGAGCTTAAGTTCCGGGGGCCTAGGTTGGAAACCTTATGGTACATGAAATGCGCAGTAAGTACTATGGGGTGACATGGGGGGAATGAAGATTTTGAAGTCAATCGCTGCTAAAGGGGTCAAGGCTGAGCTCACTGAGAAGCACACTGGGGACCATCTCCCAGTACTCAGGGCCATTACTGAACGTCCAGGCTCAGCAGATAGTAACTCACCATTTCTCTGGCACATGTTCAAGACGGCAGGGACATAGCACTTTGGCTCACACACAGCAGAGAGCAAAAGTAGGCAGAGGGTGGCTACTGTGCCCTATGCACTTACTGAAGCTCCGTGATGGGAGCAGGATCAACTTCCTGCTGCCCACACTTAGAAACATTCATTCCTGGGCCCTGCCAGGGATTGGCTCAGTGCACAGTTCTCAAGCTACCAATGCGTCAGAAACCCCTGGGGCAGAGGGGCTCCTTCAGATGGCAGTATTGAATCCCAAGTTGTTTTTTTTTTTTAAGACAGGGTTTTGCTACGCAGTTCAGGCTGGCCTTGAACTCACTTTGTTGCCCAGGCTGGCCTCGAACTTGCAGAGATCCTCCTGCCTCAGCCTCCCAAGTGCTGGGATTACAGGCCTGCACCACTACACCTGGCTGAGAACGCGCAGTTCTACTAAGTTTCTATGTGATATTAAAGCTGCTGGCAAAGAGGCCACAGTTTAAGAACCTCAGGTGCAGAGCATAGGAGCAGCTCATCTGTGAGGTATATTTTTGTTGAGAGCCCTGCCTGGAGACCCCTGGGGTCTCCTGGAAGTAGGAGAGAAAAAAATATGGTATCCAAATGGTCCTTTGAAGCCTGCAGTTCAAATTTTCATGGCTGGTGCCACAAGCAAGTCAGCCTCCCTCTACTCTTTTGTCAGGACCACTTATTTCTATGCCTTGGGTCTTGAGGATGTAGCTTTTTTTCATAAAGTGACAGGAAGCGAGCTCAGTGATTAAATTCCATGCTCTGTTACCCCAAGAGATGGAACAGGGAACAGCGCAGGAGCAGCACCCCGGAAAGGTGAGCCCTGACAGTACTACAGACACTACCTCACCATGTGGCTGTGAACAGCTGTCAGAGCCCATGGGCCACATTCGTGCAATAGGGAGACTCAGAGGCAGGGCTCCCCTCTCCCACAAACATCTGGTACAAAAAAGAATTCGACTGTCTTGGGTTCTAATGCTGGGGGGTGGTTTGCAAATAAATGAGGATGACATCGTGGGGCGACAACTAGGTTAGGCGTGCTTAGCTTCCTGCTGCTGCTCACTGACCGGGGAGGACTGGGCTAAAGGCCTCTGCACCTGGAGCGGCGGCAGGAAGCTCAGCAAGTTCTTCCGTTTGGAACGCCTCCCTGGCTGGCTGCTTCTGATCTCAGGCCTGCAGAATCTGTTCTCAAAGAACCAGAGGCGGTGTCGGAGTAGGGCTAGGAGGGGGTTCATCTCGGTTCACCTTGGCTGCAGGTGCGGCTGCATGGGCCATCGGGCTGGGGGCCCTATCTGCTAGTTAGCCTCCTGGAGGCAGACGAGCATGGGGCAAGGAGGAGAGGCTTAACTCACTGGTAACTCCGGTGCCACCTCCAGTGAACACCTGGAGCAGGCACGTTCAAGATGTATGCTCAAAGCAAAAGACATTTAGAAGTTGCACTCTAAACAGAAATGACTGAATAAACCACACTAAACCTGCATATGATCAGGAAAAGAATGCTTCTTTCATCTCTTTTCTCTTTGAGTCTCTCACATTCTTAAATCCCTTGGTCAGCATCACTAGCCACTTATATATTTTTTTTTTTTTTTGTGGGTACCGGGGGGACGACCTCAGGACCTCGCGCGCCAGCAGGCGCCCGTGTCACTGAGCGATATCACCGGCCCCTTTTTCGTATGTGGGTTCCGGGAGTCGAACTCGGGCCTTCGCGCTTGCAAGGCAGGCGCTTAAGCCGCTGAGCCGTCTCACCGGCCCGCCACTTATATTTTATAGGTAATTATAAACCAAGAAAAAACCCAGAGCTCAGAGGTATAAGGGCCTGAGAATGGCAAAGCTGCGAGACCTATATCACTGGGCTCTTGGGACACCTCAGGCAAGCCGTGTCGACTCTGCGAGCCTCAGTTTCCTTAACTGCATACAAGGGCATCAGACAAAATCACATCTCAAGTCTTTTCCAATCCATCCAAGCCATCCCCAGCCAGGGAAAGTGTTCATCTTTAATTCAGAAAGGGAGAGTAAGTGGAAGGAGAGGGCCAGGAAAGGCTGCAAGGAGGAATAAATGGTGGGGAGGATTTCAAAAATCCAGGAAAGTGGGCAGAAGAGGAGGGAGACAGTCCAGGGAACTGAATGAACGAGTGCGGTGTTTGGGAAGGGTGAGTGATTTGACGGGAGCTCAGACAGAGATCGAGCCTGCTCACCAGAGACGGGCTGAAGAGCGGGCTGAAGCTGCAATGCGAAAGGATTTGAAAGCCAGGCTGTGACACTTACATGCATCCAGAGGCTACAGGGAAACACTGAAGCAGTACAGGAATTGATTATGGCTGAATTTTAAGAAGATGTGCATCTTGTTTTATCTTTCTCTTAATAAGATATGGCTGTGTGATAGCAGATTTTATTTTTTATTTTTTTATGTGACAGCAGATTTTAAAGTAGAAAAATTGTTTTTGAAAAGTGTGTTCATTCTAACATACTTGTTTTTTGCTTTGAGCAGTGCTGTCCAGTCACCTTCCTATGGGGACAGAAATGCTCTGTGTACTTGTCCAATGCCACAGCCACTGGCCACATGTGGTTCCTGAGCACTCGTGTGGCCAGTGTGACTGAGGAACCGAATTTCTAATTTTATTTAATTTAAAAATAGTGAGATGGCTCAGCGGCATAAGCGCCTGCCTGGCAAGCACGAGGTCCTGAGTTCGACTCCCGGAACCCACATAAAGGGAAAAAAGGGCCGGTGATATCGCTCAGCGGCACAAGCGCTTGCTGGCAAGCGCAATGTCCTGAGGTCGACTCCCGGTACCCACATTAAAAAAAAAAAAAAAAAAAAAAGATATGCAGCTTGTGCCTACCATACGGGACAGTGCAGTGGTTAGACACTCACTGGACTTAAAAAAAAAAAAAAAAGCTTTAGGTTTACAAACTAATGAAGCAGATTTGATAGGACATCCTCCCTCAATTTATTGAGGAGAATAAATATGGGATGTTAATTTTCGAAAATAAGTAAATGATAACACTTTTGAATTTTCTTAATGGTTAAACTCGACAATGAAGTTGATTTCAAATAATTTTACACTACCTGTATCAAAATATGTTTGCGTTTGTGTGTATGTGTGATCCAACATCCATTACATCTTCCTTTTTGCCAATTCAGGGAATCACACATTGTAGGTAAGCACTCTATCACTGACCTACATCCCCAGTCCTTAATTTGAATCCTTTTCTTTTCTTTTTTTTCTTTTTTTGTGGTACTCAGGGTGAAATCCAGAGTCTCAAGCATGGCAGTGCTCCACCACTGAATCATGCTCCAGCCCCCCTTTAATTCTGGGAATTAGTAATAACTCTAATTGAGAAACAAAAGCAACAGTCAATTTACCAAAAGAATGTCTGTAATTAGGGACAGAAAGACAATGTGTACTGAAAGATCATTCTTTTAGATACCTTATTTTGATTTTGTCCAATAATAATTCTTTTTTTTTTTTTTTTTTTGTACCGGGAATTGAACTCACGACCGCACACTTGCCAGGCAGGTGCTGCCAATAATATTCTTTAAACTTTCCCAGGTATAAAATTTCTAAACAGGGCCAGTGAGATGGCTCAGCGGCTTAAGCGCCTGCCTTGCAAGCGCGAGGGCCCGAGTTTGACTCCCAGATCCCACATACGAAAAAGGGGCCGGTGATATCGCTCAGCGGCACGGGCGCCTGTTGGCGTGCGAGGTCCTGAGGTTGACGCCCCCGGTACCCACAAAAAAAAAAAAAAAAAAAAATTTCTAAACAAATATTTGCCTCTATTAAATCTATACACCAGGCCTATCCTATTTTGTTTTAACTATTAAAAGAAGAAAACTGCACTCGACGCTGGAGAACAGGATGGGACCACTTTTTCTTCAACATCTCCAAATCCAAACCTGTGGTCAGGTGGGCATTATTCTGGCTCCTTCCTGGAATATACATTTCCCCTCTCCCTTCTCCTTCACCCATCTCCAAACTTTCCTCCAGGAAACACTGGAGGTCACTCTGCTCCCTGCATGGGGCTTCCAAAATAGTCTGCTCATCCCGTCAGCAATGTCCTCTAGGCTTTCATATCTATCTGCTGCTGTGTCTGGCCCACCAATCTCGCAGCCTGTGTACCCTCGATCCTGGCATGGTACTGTGCAGGCAGAAAGAAATATTGAGAAAAGGTGAAGCACCTGCAGAGGGCAGTCGCTATTCCTATTTCCTAAAAGCACTAGCAAGCGCTAATTAAAACAAAAACAAAAACAAAAAAACAACCAAGGTTGCAGCGTAAGAATATGAGATCTACACCAGCTCAGTCAAGAGAGCAGATGGGAGCAGCAGTAGGTGTAGCTCCTGGGAGTACATCCATGACTGCCCTCTCCTAATGCATTATGAGATTCAAGTTCAAAAGAATGCCTTGCTATTTAACAGCTGAGACAGGACAGAGCTAAAAAGCACCAAAACGATACGTGATTCCTGATAAAATACCAAGCGAAACAAAGGGCTGCTGGGGAGAACTCATCAGAGACTGGTCTCCCAGCCGCTGACAGCCACTCACCATTCCCCCAACGCTTCCAGGCAGCGCATGCGGCCCAGCATCAGCTCCGGGTCATCCTTGTTGGTGTCCATCTTCTTGTCATAGGCTACAAGAGCATCCTCCCACTCATGCAGTTTCTCATACCATGTGGCCTGGATCTCCTGCCGAGTGGAAAGGAGGACTGCTGTGAGGCATGGAGAACAAGGGTCACACTGTAAATCCACACACCTTTGCTAAGGTGCTGTGCTGTTTCCATGACACCTAACCTGTCACAGTATGTCTGGGGTTGGGACTGAATTAAAAAGAACTTCAAGCTGGCATGTAGCTTGCTGGTAGAGTGCTGGCCTGTCATGTACAAAGGCCCTGGGTTCTATCCCCAGTAGTGCAAACAAACAAACAAACAAACCAAAACAAAAAATCCCAAAAAACAAAGAATTTCAGACTCTCTAGAGGCAAGTTGGTTGGTGGAGGTGGAAATGCTGGTTCCTTGGTGCACTGATGGAACACCCTGGATCCTGGGATACTCTGAGGGAATCTGTTGGCCGCGCTCCACCCCCATCACCTTCTACCCAGATATAAGGGTCGCCAGAATCTCAACATGTGGGGACACGAGGACAGGGAAATCATTAAGGGACAATGACTGAGCAGAGCTCCTCCAAAAGTGCAAGGCCCCTGCTGCTCTGCTATGTGGCAGGGATGGCAGCTGCTTTCCTGATGGGGCCAGAAAGACCAGGCCACATCTGCATATTTGCTGCAGGCAAACAACTCTTCTAAAAGCTTTTGATTCTCTGCATTCTTAATGCATTTTTTTAAGGAAAGAGTAATTTAAAATACGATAGAACACTACCACTTAAAATTCTTTTTTTTTTTTTTCCACTTAAAATTCTTTGGCAAACCTTTCCTTCCTCGTCTCTTGTCCAATGTTCCCTCCTGTGTAGTGCTTGGCAGCTTTACCACTGTCGGGGCCAAAGGAGGGATTCCATCGCCCTGGCAGACACAGTGCCACGCTGATGGCGAGTGTCGTCCACATGAGGAAGAGGTGCCAGGCTGGGAGTTACAGAGCAGGACTCTCCGCGACCTGGAGACTAGTTCACGTGCTTTCGGTCTGCCTTCTGTCCAGGCTTCTTCATCAGCTCAGTAAGTGACTACTTCTCCATCAGCCAGGGAAGTGGCTCTCCAAGGAGTTTTTTTTTAACAACAGAATAATTCCAAGGGGGAATTTGTAAAACATTATGCAGGGCCCACATTAGCTTCTGCCATGACCCTCCTCCCCTTCCTAAATCGAACTGCTGTTTGTGTGGCATATTTGCTAATGACGGCTCTGCTGTGTCTGGAAGAACCTTCCCTTCCGAACCTTGGTGAGGAGGTCACTTCTGCAGACAGTTAGCCTGCACCTCCTTCTAGTTTGTTTTGGTAGTGCCAATGCCCTTTGCTGCTCCTGCACTAACTGTGGCCACAGCAGCCTTCCTCCAGTGCCACAGGGGTTAGCCAAAATAGGCCTATCTGGCTCCACGCAAGGTAAAGAATTGAGGCTTCATTTTCTAAGCCTGCCTAAAATAATGTCTCTCTATTATGCTGAAATATGAAAGAGAAAATTTAAGAAAACAAAGAGTGCAAAATGGAAGACTCTTAGATGAAAAGAAGCACTGGTAAACTTCCCATGTGGGACTTCTACACAAGCAGCCGGAGACTAATGTGCGCACACAGTCAGTGAACCAACAGAAAGTAGAGGGAGCAGCACATGGAGCAGGTCAAGTAGGGGGCAGGATATTTTGAATTGCAGTGGATTGCAGAAACTATAAGGTTTAAGCAATGAATCACACAAAATTCTAATGAGATTGCTGTTACATAAATTGTGCTGAGAAAGCACAGGCTCAGCCAAGAAAAAGCAAACCATTGTCAAGCTTAATATGATTCAGCTACCTAAATATAACAGAAAATCCACCATGGGTTAGCAATAATCCCAGAGCTAATGGCCACCTTTAGAAGCTGAAGATGGAGGAACTTTCATTCGGGCCTGGCATTCTAAGCACTGGGGTATAAACCATCTGCTGGCAGATCACCTACCACCATATGTGTGTGGAGCCCTTGTTTCAATCAGCACTCGCTGGGGTCTGAGCTCTAAGGACACTGAAGCAGAGTACGGCCCGGTCTACATGGATTCCTCTAACAGCCCTCTCAGCCTACTTTCCGTCTCTGTAAGCAAGGACTGTGGCAAAGACGGATAAGGTGTAGTTCTATTCTTTCATCATTTGGAGAGATGCTGCCATAATCTAGTTACTGGTAGTATGTGTAAAAATGGCACAAGGCTGTCTTGGAAGTTTCAGTCCAATTTACTAGTCCTTGTATGAAGCAAAATGCTAGACAAAAGCTTGTAAAGTATGCATAATTTTCTTTATTCTAGTTCTCTGGCTCTTGATTAAGGCAAGTCAACATCAGTGACTGGCTCTTCATCAAATATACGGACATCAAATATATAGAACCATCTTGATCTTCCAGGAATTCAATGCTAAGCCAATTAAGTTGATCTTTATATATTTTGGGATAATCAAAGCACCCTGTCATCCCAAAGAGTAATGGGAATGGTTCCTACTGGTAAGGGCAAAGATGGCACTAGAGAAACAGCTATATAAACAATAATGAAACAGAAAATCCTTCAAGATCAGGTATAAACCAGAGTATGCACTTTTCTGGAGAATTGGCCATGGTTTCCTTAACGGTGCATACTCAGTGCTAGCCATGAGCCAGATCCCACATGATCTGCCACAGCAGACATTACGATAACTCAGATCAGGTTAAATGCTGGGCTTTGACACCAGACTGCCTGGGTCCAAGTCTTGGTGCCACCATTTATTTGCTCTGTCAGCTTAGACGGGTTCTTAACCTGATGGGACCACAGTCACCTCCTCTATAAAATGGGATAACAACAGTATGGTAGCTACTTCATGTCGCCTTGAGGACTGAATCAGATGAAGCACACAGGCACTTAGCGAAGGGCAAGGCATATGCTGAGAGCCTGATACACAGCAGCAATTACTATTTATTAGATTGCGCCCTCCTGCTTGTGTGCTCAGGGGCATGTAGTCCCTATGGCCATTGTCTTCTTTCATTCTTAGGATACAGGCAAGTCAGCGTTACTTTGTTACAAACTGGGAAAAAGACAGGGAAGTAACTTTCTCAAAGTCTTGGCTGAGTGTCTATTTGGCCAGGTCTCTCTTCTAAAAGGAAAATGAGGCACTTACCAGCTCTCCAAAGTGTTTCATGGCATATTCTAACACCCCGGCGGCAGCCTCGGGCTGCTGCAGCTTATTATTAATGCTGAGGAAACAAAAGGAAGAAGTGGTTACACTCAAGGTGCCTGAGGGTGGGCTGTGTGGCAGTCATTTGTGGTCAGGGCTCAGCAGCGCACTGGGACAAGGTCTTGGAGATGCGGGGGCAGCATCAATTAGTTATCACCACGCAGAGAGCTGAGTGTGAATGATTTCATTTGAGAAAAGGGTTTTGATCCCCTCCCCTAGTTTTGGGGACAGTAAAGTAAATGTAATATCTGGTGCTCTGAGGTCCTTCTTCCACCAAGTACAGACTTATTTCTTCTCAGATACTGCTAGACAGGCAACACATGTCTGTCCACCCATTCTTCCTTCCTTTTTTCCTTGGCACATGCTAGGCAAGTGCTCTCCCACTGTGCTGCATCCCCAGCCCCATGTGTCCATTTTTAAAAACTAGAAACCCTGGATCCAAAACCATTCCTGCTGTAGTGCACGAGAGCATACGAGATCCAAAAGAACTTATAACCCGGAATTCTTCTCATGAGTTGCCTTCAACTAAATAGTTGGACTATAAGCTCACAGAAGTAGCACAGAGGCTGCGCCATTCACATCAATGAGGCGACCCTGGGGCTGACTGTTCCCCTGGCAGAGCCCACTGCCTTCAAATTCAGATGCCCCCCAGTCCCTCCCTGGGGACCACTCACTCCTGCAGGAGGCTGTGAAGCAAGAGTTCCTCAGGCTGGCCTCTGGGACAGAGGTGCTCTTCACTAGGACACTCTTGCTTTGCTGATGTTACCTGCAGGCCGCACGGGGGCCTATGGGGGTGGAGGACTGTGACCACTCAGGGGTAACTGGGCAGTGTCACTGAAGGCCTGGTGCCTGGAGGTGGTTAATCAGAGAGGTGACAGGAGGCCCCAAAAGTGGGAGCGCTGCAGGGCTTAGACCCTTTCCTGGTTCTAGTAGGAACCTGTGCAACTAAAACCAACACTAATACAGCCCGAGTTATGGAAGGCAGGGAAAGGGGGAGAGTGAAGGAGCAGGCTTGAGAGTCACATGACAACCACGACCGAAACTGTTCACTGGGACGTACCAACTTGGGAATCTGGACTGATTTAACGAGCAAGGATCCAGTTTGTTGCCCTGAGTACCAACAGTCTACTTGAATTGAATTGATTTTTAAGTAGTTTTGGGAAATTCCAGGATTTGGGTTCAATGTGGTAATATGGCAAAAGATTGCTGTTATAAATATTATTTTTAAAAGTCCAATTCCACCACATTTTTAAAAATAAAATTGAGAAGTAACTGCCCAGAAATCTGATGAACTAGGGATATTAACATTTGGAAAGTAATAATCTAATGCCTCATGTCCACAAAGCGCGTTTCCAACAGTCTTTCCAAGTTGTCACTCCTTTGGTCTCACGCATCCTTGAGAAGGTGAGGAGGGAAAGGTAAATAGACCCTTCTCACTAATGGGTAAACTGAGGCCCGGGAAGGACAGTGACCGTTCCCAAGGCCACAGTAAATGGGGGCCCCACAGAATCTGGAGCGAAAATGTCTCTGCTAAGAAGTGGGAGGTGATGTGGCTCTGGCTTTGGAGTTGCAAGACCTGAGTTCGCATTTCTGGAGGTCGAATTTTGCCATTTACAAATCAGTCACCTTTTTCGAATTTTAAATTTCTCATCTATAAAATGTGGCTAATACAACTTCCTTTAGGGTACTAAATGGAACAGTAGATATGTACTTGGTCAGCAGGTCCTTAAAAATGCTAAGCAGGTCCTTCATCTTTTGTCCAAGGGGAAGGAAATACATACACCTACAGTTGAGTCTTAAGCCAGCCCCAGGAGTCAAATCTTCCTCAATAGGCTGTTGAAGCATTAGGCACCAGGCTCTGCAGCCACAGGTGAAAGTCTCTGTACAATGTCCCCTTTCTTTGCTTCCAGGAGTAGACAGGATGACCTCATGGGGGAACTGAGTGGACCCACCAATGCTTCCCACCAATGTATTGGTCCTAAGCAAAGCAATAAACAGGAATGTTCTCCATCAGCTAGTCTGTTGTAGAATTCAAATATTAGAAATCTCAAAGGGAAGCCATACCATTGCAGTTTCCTTGAAGAAGTTTTTCTAAGCTGAGATTTAAAAGCAAATTTAAAGTGACAAACTCCACCATGGGTTCACTATGAAGTTGGTTCTAATGTCCCCTGGCCACATCAGTCCAGTACTGGACTCTCTAGTCTGCTCACATGGAGTAGGGTGAACTGTACTGGTAATTAACATTACTGGGTATGGATTTGTCATTAGCTAGTTCCTTGACCCCAAATAAAGATTTTGCAAGCATAAGAAAACAGGAAAAAAGAAGGCCAGTACACAGTCTATATAACATGTAATCATATATTCTCTGTACTACATTCAGTAGACTCTTGGGATGGCCTTCATAGTATTCTATTCTTGGTAGGAGAATAAAACTGTTCTGATGAGGAAGATAAAAGTACTCTTTATCTTTCAGAAGAAAAGAATTCTAAGAAATAGACATAAAAATCAGTTCTACCAACTGTCTTCCAACCTTGTGTTTTGGAACATACTCTATTTCCAAGAACAAACTATAAACATTACCAAATATAAACATTACCAAAGCTTGACTCATTTTGAAGATAAACAACATAAAACTAAAACCAGATAAAAGACTCTTCCTAATCTACTGTCATGAATTATGCATAAAAAAGAATTTAACAACAACTGATCAAAATTAGGAAGTAGTGATTCAAGATCTCAAAGGAGAAATCCAAATCTTACTATAATACTACCACGGCTTTGATATATTTCTTCTGAAGACAGACCAGCATAGCACTGAGAATTAAAATGAAACTTCACCTGCCTGTAATACCAGCCAAGGCCAGAGGATCACAAGTTTGCTAGCAGCCTAGGATACAGACTGAGTTCCAGGGCAACCTGAACTACATAGTGAGACCCTGTCTCAAAATACAAAACCTTCATAATATATTCCTGAGTCCTTTAAGAGAAAGTCCAAATACATCACCCTTATTATGCCTCCCTTGGAGTGTGTAGAGGCAGTGCAGCTGCAGCAGAGCTCAGTATGAATGGAAGGGAGCAGCAGGCTGGGGCAGTGATGGGGGCTACTGACCAGGCCTCTAGTGACTGCCTCAAACCTGAAGGTCATCTTGAGTTCAATGACCAGCTCCTGTCTAGCAGTAAGGATGGTCACTAAGAAACTGCAACTCTGACTAAACAAATTAAAACATCGCACAGAGAATGAGTGAGCTTAGTGAGAGAAATTAAATTCTTGGTCCTAGATTTGAGGGCCTTAAGAAAAGAAACAGTTCTCACTTATCAAGAGTCTGTCCTCTTGTTTGGGACCTTAATGTCTCCTTCTGGCTCTCCATCCTGGGAGGCGATGAATGATAACAACAAGATACAAGGAGAAGAGATGTATGTGCTGTATGTGGCCAGCACTGCGTTCACTGCTCATAATTAGATCTCAACTGCAGGAACTGGATATGTTACTAACATTCCTACTTTACATGTGAAGACACTAGGTCACAGGCTGTTGGATGTCATTAAAATCTTACCATTTGAAAACTATCTGAAATAATAACAAAGGGCATACCGTGAGCTCTTAGCACTCTACTCTGGACATGACTGGGCACCCAGGAAATAAGTTGTGCACTGAGTGAATGAAAGCCATGAGGGTAGGAAGAACTTTCAAGTGGTCAACTCTGTAATTTGCTGTGCAGGAGAAAGGTGTGCTCCTGGCCTTCATTTTAACTTCCTCACAGACACTGTGGCTAACCCTACCCACCAACCCCCAAGCTCCCATCCCACATTTCCTGTTTCCTTTCCAATGCTCCTAATACACCTTAAAGCCTCCCCCACCAGTTGGCATGCCACCTCTGCTGCCAGGCTTAGCTAGTGCAGGATAAACACGGCTCTGTGGAAATGCAGGAGCGCCTACTATTAAGTCCCCTGTTTCCTGTCTATGTGAGTGACAAGGCAAGCCTTTGAAATATTCCCCTTTTAAACTTGGTCGTGGTTTTATGAGACTGAAGGGAGACCGTATGTTCAGCACGTGTGAAGAAGTCACCTTTGCTCACAGACCCCTTAATGAGAAACTCTCGTTTTACAGGGCAGCTGGGAGTTGTAGAAACACTCCCTGTGCGCCCCTCTGCCTTTCCCTATTAATACCGGAGGCTTACAGAGGACAAGCTGTTCAAAGCCTCAGCCCAGCAGTACAGGAGCAAACCAGACTCCCTGTCACTGGTCTGGTGAAAAAGACCCAACAAGAAACAAGTTTAGAGACCTGGCTTGGGCAGCTACAAGCGCCCAGTGACAGTGTGCAGAAATGATACGTGTCACCCAGAGTTCCTGTCTCCATTCTCCCTGTGCGGGGGGCCAGAAGGAGAAGCGAAATACAGGGCAGGACTTTATTCAGTTGTAATCTTTCATGGTTATGAGTCTACAGAGCAAACAAAAACTGACTGAAGAGGAGACAATGAAGAAGCACATTCATTTGCCCCAAGATGATGATGATGATGATTTTGCAGTGCTAGGGACTAAATCCATGGCCATTGTATTAAACCGTCCCCCCACCCCCTTTATTCTGAGACAGGATCTAAGCTCCTAAATTGCCCAGACTGGGCTCAAACTTTTGATCCTCCTGTTTCAGCCTCCCAGAGCACTGGATTATAGGTGCTTACCACCATGCCAGGTTCCAAGATTAAATTTTTATCAAAGGAGGCTGAGTTGCAGAGCTGAAAACTGAGAAAATTCTTGGCAACTAAGGAAAATACTTTTTAAAGTTGAGCAGAATGAATAAGAAGCTGGGGCCGGGAATATAGCTCAGCGGCACAGCACCTGCCTGGCAAGCATGAGGTCGTGAGTTTGATTCCCAGCGCCAAAAATAAATAAATAAATAAATAAAAGAATAAGGAGCTGCCTCAATGTCCTCAAAGACAAAGCAGGTTACAGCAAGTACCCTTCTCCTCCCTACTCAGAAGTCTGCTTCAGGCGGGGGGAGAGGGCGTAGGCCGTGTAAGTGGCTCAGATGTGTGGTGGTGGTAAGTGCCCTGCTGAGTGGCAGCTAAGGAGCAGAGCTGGGAGCGGGACCTGCCGGCTCCCGTGACCCCCACCCCAGCTGTTCCTTGGTGCTTTTCACAGGCAGGTGAAATCACCTTCACAGAGAAGCAAGGACTGACTGGGAGGGCTGGTCACGAACTGCTTGAGGCCTCAATGCTGACCCACAGCACAGCAGTCCAAACGCCATTCCTGCCACCTGGAGGACACTGCAGTCCCCAGAAGGGCTTCCTTGCTCACCACTCCCCAGGCTCTGGACTGCGGCCAACACCACAGACATTGGCTGGGTGGTTCCACCCGTGTGGCCTATTTGGTTACTGCCCTCATCTTAGCCTCGGTGACCTCTGGACAGTTAAGGGTAAAGTGGCACAAGGTCTGTCACCCTGAGCTCCAGCTGGGCGCAAGGTCCCCAGGCCATCAGCCCAACAAGGAGCAGCATGCTACGTCTGGAGAGGGCTCAGGCTTTCCTAGTGCTGCCTCCCATCAGGAACTGATGAGAACACTCCCTGCCAGCTTCCGGCTTCCTGCATAGTGCTGGGCCTTCTTCCTCGGGTCTGTTACTAGTGCAGCACTGTCTGTGCTTCCTTTTGCTCCTCGTCCAGGAAGAATTCTTTGCATTCCCTTGGTGCTTGGCTGATGACACCTGCACCACAGTTGACAGGGACTGTGGCAGGCCTGTATGAGGCATCCTTATCAGCCTCAATGAGACCTCACAGGACTCTGCTTTGGGTCCTCACCACTGTATCAGGCAGTTCTCCTTTCCTTTACAGAACGGGAACTGCTTCAGATCCCTGTCACTTTCCCAGCACCGAAGCTGAGCTCCGTGTCCAATGCACGATTAAAAACAGAAGCATCTGTTTCTTACAGTGCCAGGAGGAGCTGGGGTTGGCTGGACCCTAATGTCTTCATCAGGCAGCTCATCTGGAAGTCTGGGGAATGCCAGGGTATGGCAGTCTCTTTTTGAACAGGGTAATTTAACAGCAGGATAGCAGTGAAGACAGAAGGAAAGTGAGAACACCTGAAATGTGAATGGAAGAAGGTGGGGTGGGGATGTCTGAATGCAGGCAGGAGGGAAAGTTTAAGAGGGAGGCAAAAGGCCTTAGAGTTACCCACTGGAAAGCCAGAGTAAAGGGGACAAGATCTGGTAGCAGCAAACTTTATGGAAAGTAGCTTTAGTCCTTTTCTATACACTAAGAAAAGAGAAGGCGGTCCCATTACGAGGTTTAAAACTGGACCACTTGGAGCTCTTGGGATCTAAGGCACCAAGATAAAAAAACATTTGGTACAAGAGAGGTGGCTGCCTTTGGACACTCAAAACAGGTTCCTGATGTCTCAGTCCCAGTGTGGCCTTAGAAGAAAGAGCTCCTACTGTGTCCTCTTTCTTCCCTTTAGGCACAATTTCAATAGCATTTATCACAATATCTACAGGACATGCTAAATCTGCACTAGAGGCGGTGTGAGCCCTTAAAGAATAAAAAAGGTAGTATATAAGGTATCTAACTTAAGAAGGGGGCAAAAAAAAAATTCTACCTTTTCAAGATTGGTAAGGGAAAAATATATAATCTTCTTTTTTTTAAAAAAAAGCAACTTAGCAAGACCCTGCCTCAAAATAAAAATAAAAAAGGGTTAGGACGATAGCTCAGTGGTAGACAGCCTACCCAGCATGTGTCATACTGTGGGTTTGATCCCCAGTACCACCCCCGCAAAAAAAGAGGAATTCACTATATTATAACCATAATTTCCAAATTCTTCTACCTGTTCATACTCTGTGTAATTAAACACATATTTTATACCTAGTGGTGAACACAGGTATATTCTGAATTTTATATTCTGCTTTTTCACCTAATACAGACATTGTCTACTTTGCAAACTCTTCCTAATTCATTTTAACGGCTGTGTAATTGTGAGCAGTGCTTGTTGGATACCAGGCCACAGGAGTGCAGCTCACGAGCTCCCACGCAGCACTCTGTCTGCTCCACGAGTGTCCTGTGCGAGTTTAGAGTGAGCCCAGGGTAAGCATTTTACACCCACCTTCAAACATCTGCTGGCTGGACACAGGGTCCAGGGGCCCATGGCAGGACCCAGCATGAAGCACAGAGAAGTGCACAGCCCCAGTGTCAAAGCCCATGATCTGTGCTGGCCTGGTTTCCAACCGAGGGACCTGTCAGAGGTGTGTTGTAAAAATGATGAATGGCTATCCCATTTCCAAGGCTCTGGCTGATTTAGGGAGCTATTGGCAGGCGCATCGCTCCTAGCATGTCAGCCAGTTAATTACTTCCAACTTTATCTTTCTTGTCAACACTTCTTGACAAATTGGCCATTATCTTTTTATTCTACAACAATGAGCACTGCTCCTTTTCTGGTGATGCCTGGAGGTTTCTCTCCCTTTCTGCTTCTCCACATCCAGAGTGGAATGAAGAGCTCGGGAACAGACTACTAGAAAGAAGAAGCTGTCAGGAAAATGAACAAAAGGGGTGAAGGCTGACAGACTGAACCCAAAGCTAATTTTCATCTACCTTGACTCAAAACAGAATGGGTATTTTGGGTAGAAATCCTCATTTCTTGGCTCCTGAATTTTCAAGAGCCCTGACTCAGTCTATTATGTGGATGAAGTTGAGAAACAAAAATGAAATGAGCTGGCACCTAGGGATCTGGCAGCTTCCAGCTCTCCACAGCTAACTGTATAAGCAGATGTGAGCTGGCTCTCCTCTCTGTTAAGGGGTCGGGCCACAATGTATGAATACTGATGCCCACTCTGGGATCAGAGGAGAGAAAAATTATGCCTCCCTTCTTGGTAAGGAAAAAGCTTATGGAAAAGAAGTGTGACACGCTCTAATGAGATTACCAGGATTCATAGGCAATGAGCTGTCCAGAAGAATGTGGAGGGACCAGTGGTGTCACCACTGACACACTGCATTGTCGCTGGGATGAATGTCAGAGGCAGCCAGGAGGCAGAGCCCAGTACTTGCTGTATTTCACTGATTCTAAGATGCACACTCTTCATTCTTTAACATCCCCAAAATTAGGATGCAGCACACAATGGAAGGCTGCGAAGCTCTCTAACAGTTTCACTGCCAGCTATTTCTCCCACCTCCCCCAGTACTTCATAAAAAGCAAAGCAGTTCCTCTAACTCACCATAAGAGCAGCCCCAGTAAATCTCAAGGCATTCCTGAGGATGCACTAGATGTGGAAGAAAAGTAGAGGTTGACTACTGACAGCAGAAGCTTCTCCCTTTGACATGGCCCTGCACTGCACAGAAGGCCCTTCCCTCTGGTTCCTCATGGGCAGCCAGCTTCCTGCCTGGAAAAGCTGCGCTGGGGCATGTAAGATGCTCTCCAAAGGCACACTGTATACTGTGAGCCTACAGGGCATCTCCAGAGCAGTCAGAAGCGAAGGTATGCTCTCCTGATGACTGCTGAGGGACTTGACCTGTTGTAGGGGGCTGAACCTAAAAGGGCATGAAAGAGACAACCCATGGCTTGTGCTCCCACTCCACAGGTGTCCTCTGTCTTCCTACTCTTGGCTATGTGGAGCTTTGGTTTTGGTGCTGGGGACAGAACCCATGCTAACCACACACTCTATCCCGAGCTCCAGCCCAGCCTTTCGTGGGGCTTTTTTAAAAACAAGGACACAGGTTCCTAGAGGCACTCTGGCACCTCTGCAGTCAGCACGACCCAGGGGTGGGAATGTGCTCTTCAGGGAGCAAACCCTCACCTTTCTCACTGAGTGTTTTTTCTTCCAGTGGAGGTGTGGAAGAGGACAGGACTACATGCCTTTTCTGGAAGCCAGGAAACAACTGTATTCCTGGCAGCACAAATGGCCACCTTGGAGGCACGTGTTTACAATGAAGACGCAGAGTGGACTCTGCCTGCCCGTCTCACCCCTCGGCTGCAGACTGGGAAGCCCAGCCACCCTTGCCATCAACTTGTTGCTCAAGCATGACTGGCATGGAGCCTCTGACATTCTTCAAGAATGACAGGCCTGTTTTCCAGTTTGCAGTGTCGCAGTCACAACGGCGGTCCAGCCTGAAGAGAAGCCCTGCAGGTCACAGGGCGGCTGGGGCACAGACCTGGGATCTTGTCCTGCAAGCCCTGATAGAATTCTTGTCTCTGGCTAGGAGTGATTTACTGAAACTGCAATGTAATGGGCATCTGATTCCCCTTTGGGCCAGACAAAGATGTGTTAGGTTCCTGGATAAATTATGGGCAATATAGCTGCCTAGGGATAAGGCTGTTTTATGGGAAAATGTCACTTTCTTTGTCCTTTCTTCAACATTAGCAGCTGCGTATGGACCCCCCAGGCTGATGCAGGTTTAATCAGATATGGCACATATATAAGCCTCTAGAATGAGCAGGAGTAGGGTGGACCTTCCCCGAAATGCTCTGCAGTCTTCCCGTTAATCTTCACAAGTAAGGAAAGAGGAGTGAGGCCCAAGTTATTGATTAAAAAGAGGGTTAACCAATGATCTCAACTTTTCCCAATCCCACTTTCTTTGATCATATGACTAACACCAAAAGAACAACAATGGAGTTAAAGCAGGAAGAACATGATGACTGTACCATGATAAAATACTGGATGTTACCGTAGAGAGAGACTCTAAGTCTGCAGAACAGATATCTGGAGGAAGAAAACTTTCCATTTGGAGCTCACCCTTCACTCAACCAGTCCCAGTGAAGTATTTGGAGTCGGGCTTTGTGCTGAGTGACAGATGTGGTAATGCTGTAAAAAGATGGGGCCTGTGCTTTCATAGAGTCTCGCTATGTAATTCAGGCTGGACTTGAACTCATTATGTAGCCATGCTGGCCTCAAACTCACAGTGATCTTCCTGACTCAACCTCCTGAGTGTTGGGGTTACAGGCATGTGCCACCATGCCCACTAATTAATTCCCATTTTTATGGGCACTCTGCTCACTGAAAGGCAGAAGGGATCAGAAGCTTTGGAAAAGGAAACCACTAGAGTCCCCTAGGTACTTCATGATATCTTCCACAGGCTTGGCTGTGCTCAAAACAAGAGCGGACTTTTCCTTTTAGAAATTCAGAATCTAAGTCATCAGAGTGTTGCGGATGTTTTAGAAATCAGATAACCTTCTAGCATGGGAAATACCCTTAATTAGTTATTTTTGTCAAAACTTGGGGAGATTTATTGACATATGGGCAGGTTAAACAATTAAAGAAAATCTTCGAATAGGAAAAGCTTCTGCCTCCAAATTATCCCTTATGTTAGAAATAAATTTCCAGAAAATAAATGTCAAAGACCAGACGCTCATGCTAAAAGATAGATGCTTCTGATCCAAGCTTATGAACCCTCTCCCACTTTTCCTAAAAATGATGCGACATGGGTTGCAAATATGAATGATTCATTTTCTGTCAAATATGAAAACTGACTCATGACACGTTCCTTTTTGGGTGAGCAAAATGGCTACTGGGAAGAACAAACAAAAAGCTGGCTGGGACTCCACAGTGCTCCACGAGTCCCAGGGTCGCATAGGCTACTCTGTGTCTGCATGGTGTGTGGCACTTTGATGGCCTGCTGTTTAGTTCAAGCACAGTGGAGATCCCCATGGAGTTTAGCGGACTTTGCAGGATGCTAAGCATCAGGGCTAGGTTCTCCTTACTGAATCAACTCCATGGAGTTAATGACGGCTGCAGCACCCAGCTGGGCTAGACATTTACAAAAAGAGAGCAGGGACCCATAGACTATGCAACTCTGAGTAGAGTTTCTGAGCAGAATGACAAGCTGCTGTTGGGTGCCAGCAATATCCTTACCCCTGAGGATGCAAAAGAAATGAGGGATGCTAAGGAAACAAACCCTGGTCCACCTGAGCCCCTCCTGCTTTTCCTCTGAAAAACAAAAACTGTTTGGTAATTCCAGATGTCTGAACAGCAACCACTTTCCAAGGAGCTAGAGGCCCTGACTGGAAAAGGGCTCTGGGGGATTAGGGCCAGGAAGAGCTGCTGGACGCCAGACTTGCGTAGGCAGGGCCCACACTGGGTATCAACAGACACGCACCTGCCTCGGTGGCCCCCGACATGGAAACGGCAACCGCACGTTTCAGAGACGGAGCTTCTGTTTTAAGGACTCAGAGACCTTTGTGTGCAGGCTCAGGGAGAAGCTTATTTTCAGGATGTCTGCTGAAATGCCATGTTTCTACATTTGTTTTCAAAACAGTAGTGTCCATCAAACAGGGCATGTGACAAATTGCAATATCCGGGTTTTATAGATACAAAGTCATAGTAGGTAGAAGGAGACTAATTTCAAATTGCATAGAAAGAAGCAAGGAAACTCTCGGTAAGAATTTGTTAGGTGACAGGGAGTCTTTTCTCTATACTTTAATATGTACATGTTTCAAGTTTGGACCATGGGCCAAGGGTGGGCCTGCTCTCTGTTCTGCATAGAAACTGATGGGATGTGGGTGCCAAATCCTAGACCCACTCTGGCACGGCTGACTTTTCACCTCTTCTGTAATCTTCTGACCCCTTCTTGCAAAATATCCAGTGTGTGAAGCTAATGTTGGCCTGCTCTTTGTGGAAGGAGAAATTATGTAAAAAGAAAGATGACTATGTAAACCCCGTGAATTCACTTTTGGCTTCCTAAGAGAGTTACTCTACCTTCCTATTTCTAGAACTTTCCTAGGCTGGAAAATTTCAAAAATGAGACCATGTTAGATCCAGGTTGAATAAGGATTTTGTAAAACATTGAATGATGATCAGAGAAAGGACTATCCAGCCTAGTTAAAAGCACATTCAGCGGGATGCCAAAATACATCAGAGGCTGTATGAACAGCACGGACTACATTAACAGGTCTCCTCTGTGAGTCTCCTTATTCCCAGTTCTCCTTCCCCCACCTCATCTTCATCCCATGGTTATATAACCTTTAGGATGGAGTTCGGAAATTCCTGTGACCCTGCCCGCTTGCTGATAGAGCTGAGCCAGTGGCTGGCAGGGGCATAATCTAACAGGCGAAACTGGAAACACAAATTCGCAGTCCTCTTGTCTCAGCTCAGAGACAGAGCCGGCAAGGAAAGAAGGCTGCCCTGTCTCCCTCCTCCCCTCCTCTGGCCAAAGTTTATGCTGACTTCACCCAACAGGCACCTGACCCTCCCAGATGAGGTGGGAGGGGCTACAGCCATGTGCAGGGCCATGGCAGGGGTGGAGGTGCAGGCACAGACAATATTTAAGATGCTGTCTTGGTAGAGCACTCAGGCTTGAGAAGCAAAGCGACAGGGCATCCATTAAGCTTCACTTTCAGAAACTCAAGCTTTGAGGAAGGCTAAGGAAGAGCAAGGAAAGAAAAACAGCACAGTGTGAGGCCATCGAGAGTGAGAGTGGAGGCTTTCCACAGCTCCGCAGACCTCTGCTGGGCACAGCCAGACGCCCCTGAAGGAAGATCCCCCTCACCCAGGCCCACGGAAAATGCTGACAAAGATTCTCTTCACTGTGATCTGGCTCAGCATTTTCGTCGTGGCCTTTGTCAGCCACCCAGTGTGGCTGCAAAAGCCGCCTAAGCGCAAGACACCTGCACAGGTCGAAGTGGCTGCCTGCTGCGAGGAGGTGAAGGAGCTCAAGGCCCAAGTGGCCAACCTAAGTGGTCTGCTGAGCGAACTGAGCCAGAAGCAGGAGAGGGACTGGGTCAGCGTGGTCATGCAGGTGATGGAGCTGGAGAGCACCAGCAAGCGCCTAGAGTCGCGGCTCATGGACACTGAGAGCAAATACTCGGACATGAACAACCAGCTCGACATCATGCAGCTGCAGGCGGCGCAGACCATAACGCAGACCTCTGCAGGTAAGGCGTGTGTGTCCGCACACCACTCACCACACCTGACAGACGGCCAAAGGCCTCCCTGTCCATGGCACTGCTTCAGATTACCTGCTCCCCAGAACAGTTCTGAGGGCTCCTCTGGGTGTCCATTCCTTTTACCAAAGGCTTTCCTTTCTAATGTTCTGTAAATTCGCCCAGTACCTCCACAGGTCTCTTATTTACACAATGCTTCAAAAAATTAGGAAGGCATCAATTCCCACCGTGGGACACTAGGCAATTATGGGTTTGCCCAAAGTCATAAGCAAGTCGCAGAAGTGGGGTTCACATCTTTCTGGTTGGTGCAGCCGTGCCACTTCCCTACCAAGAGCTGAGGGACTTAACCCCGAATTGTAAGCAGGAATGGACACCAAACCATCACATCTGTTGCTCTGCTCGCAAAGTTTTTCCCAAAAACAGTTCTCCGGTGTCCCTAAAATGTGGCAGGAATGGGCATTATGGGATTTTGTGTCCTGTCTCTGAAAATCGAACTCTTCTTATTAGAGAGATTTAAGTGTAGAGACACTCACTGCCGTGGCCATCTGAAGAAGTCCTTTGTGCTCCAGGCTCCTCAAGTCTGATATTTCCATTTTCCCCATGGTGTCAAATGAAATTCTCCCAAGAAACACAAGAAATAAGCAAGTGCAATGCTGAAATATGGATTTTTTTAGTGGCCAAAAATAATGTACATTTAACATTTTCTTTTGCAAAATAACTTTCAGTTGCTGGTTAACTTGGCACAGATGGGCCAACGTGCATTTGGCTTAGAGATAAATTTGGTTGTCTGAGACTATCAAGAAATTAGCTGAAAGAGCATATCTTATAGATATGTCATTTCTTGCTAATATTAAAAACTATTGGCTGCATTATAAAACAAATCGAGAGCAAAGACACAACCAGCTTCTAATGAGTAAGTCATTGGCGGCTTCAGTTCAAGTGAAATAAAAAGGTATGCTTGGGCCATTTTTCAGACAAATGAGCCCTGATTTGGTCTGCAAGATGAAACCAGACATGCGGAAGGCCAGGCCAGACGGAGAAATCTGACCGTGCCACCTCTAGCACCTCTTAACAGGGCACCTTCTCATGGCCCAAGCAGGGAGTCTTCCTGGGGTGGGATGCAGCCCTCCTGCCCACCCTCTTACTCCTCTTGCCCAGGGTACTATTACTTGTTTTTCTCCCCTGCGCCCAGGGCTAGATCACCTGTATACTCTCCCAGCTGGCACCCTGCAGGCCACGCAGAACTCAGAGGCTGATGGCACATGTTCCCCACTGCCCTTAGCCCAACGTCTCTGCGAGGGAACTTGAGGCACCTTGGACAATTTTCATGGTGGCACTGTTACCCTCTGCCATCCTTGTGCTTTTCTCTAAGACCCCAGACTAGTGGTCACCAAGGAAAAAAATCCCAAGGCAGGGAAGGCATAAGGCATCTCCTAGACCAGAAGAATTCATTTTCTGACTCCTCCTGGAAAAGGCTATTTCTTTTACAACCTGGTTTGATATTTAGTGCAGGAAGAGAACCCAGCATAAAGCAGTAGCCCCAAGGGCAGCCAAGGAAGGATTTAAATCAACCCCAGAGGGAAAACTGGAAAATCTCATTTCCTTATTTCAGGGGAAGGCCTCCAAGGGTTTTCTCAATTCTGGTTTGAGGATCTAGCATTGTTAGACAGGGCAGGGGAAAGATAAGATTGCAGTATCTATCTCCCTTAATTAGGGAGCCAGCTGGCAGTAGCCATTACTTCTGAGAGACAGCAGAAACCAAGAAACAACAACAAACCAGGCCCCTGAGATCCTCAGACTTGTCCTATAACAGAGCCGACTGTCCAAGAAGTCTGAAGCTACTCACAGGGACATGTGTAATGTGGCCCTCACACACCAGACCACTTCTAGAAGTCACAGCTCAGAACTACAACAGGCTAATTTATTTTGACTCAACCACCTGTTTGTCCCATTGTCCAGGGGAATGGCTCCCCTACTCTCTGCCCCACCACTAGAGAAGCCCAAACATGCCCCCATTTGATGTCCCTATGCCCATTTCTCCAAACCCAGAGATTGCCTGGGGATTAACACCCATGGGTGTCCCAGGGTAGAAAGGAGGTCTCGGTCTTCAGCCATCCGTTTCGGATGTGGAGTCTCTGCTCACCCTGTGCATGCTTTGTTTGCAGATGCCCTCTATGACTGCTCTTCCCTCTACCAAAAGAACTACCGCATCTCTGGGGTGTACAAGCTTCCTCCGGACGAATTCCTGGGCAGCCCCGAGCTGGAGGTGAGCTCACTGCAGCCCACTCACTGCCCACACTCCATCCCTCAAGGCACGAGGACACCAGGGCTAGTCACAGTCTACAGAAAGGGAAACTCGGAGGAGCTGAGCAAACAATTTATGGGTCCCTACTCCCCAAAGCTGGGCATCTGTTCGGTCCCTTCAAATCATTATCGACTGAATACCAAACCTTCTAACATAGATTAGATAATCCCCCTTTTTTTTTTTTTTTTGTGGGTACTGGGGGTTGACCTCAGGACCTCGCACGCCAGCAGGCGCCTGTGCTGCTGAGCGATATCACGGGCCCTTTTTTCGTATGTGGGTACACGGGAGTCGAACTCAGGACCTCGCGCTTGCCAGGCAGGCGCTTACACCGCTGAGCCATCTCACCGGCCCTAGATAATTCTTATAACCAGCACATCACTAGTTTAAATCTTTGGCCATGTCCTGGAGCAGTTATTCTCTGGGGAAGGTGCAGACAGAATGTGAAGGGGGCATATGGGAAATACCTGGATTGCTCCCTTCAAGCTATATTATACATATTTCCCCCCATCTCCAATTCAGCCAGTTCTTCCTAAGCAAATCAACGGGCCCCAGCTCTCCAACACTGGTGGCAGCACTGATGCGGTAGTGACCAGGGTGACTACGGAAGTACACACACTGCTAACCTGCAGAGACAGGAGAAACTCTGCCATCTGCCCTGCAAGTCCTGACCACAGCACTCTTTCTGCTCCAGGTGTTCTGTGACATGGAGACTTCAGGCGGAGGCTGGACCATCATCCAGAGACGGAGGAGTGGCCTTGTTTCCTTCTACCAGGACTGGAAGCAGTATAAGCAGGGCTTTGGCAGCATCCGTGGGGACTTCTGGCTGGGTAACGAACACATCCACCGGCTCACCAGCCAGCCAACCCGGCTCCGTGTGGAACTGGAGGTGAGCTTGAGGCCTGGGGCCCCGGAATGGGCTCAGGTCTGCCGCATGTGACAGCACAGGACTCTGGGGATGCCATCCCTAGTCTATACACCATAGATCTGCCCATATACTCACGATGGGGCTCTTGTAAGTTGCAACACAGATGAGAAAGAAGTTTTTGGATTTTTTTTTTCCTATTTCTTGGCAAACTAGTTCTGCAGGAGGAGGCGCAGGACAAAGCAGACCCAGGCCAGGCCAGAGCAAACCCAACAGTCAGCTGAGCTGAACACCACTGTCTCTGCTCAGGCCTGGGGCATAAGGGCTTTTATATGCAAATCTTAGTGATACTTGTTAATACCCTCCAGAAGGCGTTAACATCCTCTTGTTGCTCTTATAACATTTCTGAGGGGGATCCATATCTACACCTTCAGACAGGGAAGTGTGGAACACAGAAAGATGAATCAAGGCTACATGGCTAATACAGGGAGAAGTCTGATGAGGACCCTTGTGTGCTGATTCCCAGCCAATATGGTAAACTACAGGCAAGAAGTAGTAACATCACATTATTTTCTGCCCATGAACAGTTGTTTGGCTGAGGGGCTAGGGGAGAGGAGAAGTATGGGGTGTGTGCAATGAAGCCCTGTTAACTTCTCTAAGGCTCTGTTTCTCTGCCAGGACTGGGAAGGCGAGGTGCGCTATGCAGAGTACAGCCACTTTGCTGTGGCCAACGAAGTGAACAGCTACCGCCTCTTCCTGGGGAACTACAGTGGCGACGTGGGCAACAATGCCCTCCTCTACCACAACAACACAGTCTTCAGCACCAAGGACAAGGACAATGACAACTGCTTGGACAAGTGTGCACAGCTCCGCAAAGGTGAGATCCGGACGGGGAAGAAGGTATAACAAGCCCATGATCTCAGTCAGGGCCATGCAGCTGGCGTCCTTCCTGCTGTGGGGCTCTAACTGCTTCCCTGTGGCTAAGCAGCCATGGCCTATTTGGAGGGGAGGGCGCCCTCAGCTTACCAACCCTGGTCTATTTCCTATGCCAGGTGGATACTGGTACAACTGCTGCACAGACTCCAACCTCAATGGGGTGTACTACCACCAGGGTGACCACAAGCAGCACCTGGATGGCATTACTTGGTATGGCTGGCATGGTGCCAGCTACTCCCTCAAACGGGTGGAGATGAAAATCCGCCCAGAAGGCTTCAGGCCCTGAAAGGAGGCTGCTGCGGAGCAGGGCTGCAGCAAGGAGATGCGAGGAGACTGGGAGGGCAGTGTGGGACAGGGAGAGGCTGTAGAAAGGGCAGGGTGGGCAACGACCAAGCTCCAAGGAGAGAGGAACTCTCTGAGACGCACAGAAGATTTTAATGTGTGTGTTGCCGAAGCCAGCACACGTGCACAGTAAAAAAGTATGTACCAGGGATGTCCCGTAAATGGGATGAAGTACTTAACTCAGTGGTTCCTGCCACATACTGCTCAGGGGCCGGGCTGAATGGGCTCACTCTGCCCCCACCCCTGACGAAGCAACCGTTTATTCGTTTTCTCTAAGTTATGCAAGGGCAAATTCCTTTGCTAAAAAGGACTGTATTATTTTGATTCTCAAAGGTGAGGTCTTGAGTGTTACAGAAAGGAGCAGAAGTAGGTGGTAGCGGAGAGGAAATTCTGCTTTTAAATCAAATGAAATCATCTTTAGCCTATACATTTTTTAAAAACAAAAAAACTGTTAGGCTGGAGATGAGCTGCTGGAGTCTGTTGAGGAGACTCCAGGGCCCTGGGCCTCTCGATCGGACCCCTGGAGCATCATGGGACCACATGGGCCAGGGAACGGCACTGCGAGGCATAGCGTGTGTCTGGTGCAGCAGGGACCACCAGGCGGTGGGGGGCGGTGGGCGGTGGGTGCAGCCCCTCGTGCTCACATGCTCAAACCCACCACGACAGTCACAGTCAATAGCAACATGTCTACTTTTATTCACTTTGTAAGAAAGGAGCCCAAAGAGCTTCCTTTTTCACCTTGCCGTAAGAAATGGCTGAAAAGTGAAGACAGGCGGCGCTGTGGTTAACAATTTTTGCTGTATATAAGCATCTTGCTTTGTAAAAATAAAATGTTGTAGTGTGTGATTTAAATGTTCAAAGTTCTCTTCCTTGTACAGTCATACTTAAAACCTGAGTATTTTCTTTTCAATTCTTCTCATTACCACTTAGAGTGTAGTAATAAGCTCGAATAAAAAACCCAGAGCCTGTAGTGAGAAGGAGACTCTGAGCTTGTTTCAGGATTCAGGGACACCAAGGAGGAGCAGGAAGCCAAAAAAAGAAAAGGAGAGTGACAAAAGGGCAGCAGCCCTGGGGAAGGATCAGATCCTGGGCCACTCACTAACCCCATGCAGGCCACCGTCACTGCATAATTTTAAAATGCTTTGCAAACATTTTCCTATTTTCTACTTAAAAACAAAGAGAAGGGGATTATCTTTAACACAAGAGATGTCAAGTAATTCTGACCTTTGGAAGTTGTCACACACACCCCCGTCAGTGTAAGGTAAGCCAGTCCTCTTACTCAGTATTTTCTATTGTGCCTATAGCTCTTTGGTTGTTCTGAACATACTTCAGCTTAAAAACATGGACCTTGAGGGTTTTCAAAGAAATAAAGTGACTAAGAAGAACCACACTGGAGTAGGGCTTCCCACAGAAAGACATTCACACAGAGGCTTCCTCAGGCAGGCAGGAGGACCTGCGGTGCTCACTCCACACTACTAGGAGGAAGAAGAACAGGGGCTTAAAGGGGTGGGGTGGGGTAGCAAGAGGCCCATGGCAGAAATAGCTAATCTTTCTTATCTCCCTGAGAGGCTTTTAATTCAAACCAGCCTTTGTGGTCTCCTTCATGCCCTCACCTTTCTGTGGTGCTAGAGATTGAAACCAGGACCTCTTGCATGCTAGGCCAGTGGTCTACCACTGAGCTACGCCCCCAGCCCTTCTTTTTGTTTTGTTTTGAGGCAGGGTCTCGCTATGTAGTGAAGGCTGGCCTCGAACTCATGGCAGTCCTCCTGCCTCAGCCTCCAAGTGCTGGGATTACAGGTGTGTGCCATCATGTCTGGAACCCAGCCCTTTTTATTTTTCATTTTGAGACAGGATCTTGTTAAACTGCCCAGACTGGCCTCAAACCCATGATCCTCCTACTGCAGCCTCCCAAGCAGTTGGGATTATAGATGTGTGCCACCTTCCTTCAGCATTTTGGGAGAAGCTTCTCAGAGAGAAGGGCAGAGGGAGAAGGGAGAGCAGTTGTCAGAGAATGCACAGGACATCCCAGCCACTCTCCCTGCAGTGGTGTGGACTCCTGCGGCACCTATATTTCCCAAGCACCTGTTCCGGCGCAGGCTGATGATGCATACTAAGGATTTGGCCCACACACTCTGAGCTGAGAGAGGACAACGTCACCAGGAATCAAAAGCAGAGCTTGGTACTGCCCCTGAAGGCAAAGAACTCTGTTCTGACCAGGTCCTTTAAGAACCTTCTTGTGAGAAGGAGGCACACAAATGAATACTGTGCAGAAGACACAGACGAAGCAACCCGACAGGCACATCCACCTGCGGAGCACTGGCCCCTATTTTTATTTTTAGTCTTGCAGTCTGAATCAGAAATATTTTTTAAAGGAGGACTACAAATCAGGGGTTGGGCAGTGAAAACATCCACCTCTAATCAGACCCTGTATTCTACCTAAGGGGGAAGAAGAGAGTCCAGCGGGCCTCTGGCTGACCAGGTAAAAGCCGCACAGTTTTGCAGGTGTGTGTATTTCCTAACAATCCAACCTCCTCAATCCGCTGTCCCCCTAGGATGCAATCTGCTTATGATGCCTGAGGACAATAGCACTGTTTATACTGTCTCAGTGTTGGGCCTGGTTGGGGATAACGTGGGATTTCATTTGTCCTGCAGTAGATAGGTAAAAAAGGCAATAGGTAGGAAGACAGGCAGACTGAACCAGCAGCAAGAGAACAATATTGTCGGCAGAGCTCAATTTTTAAAAACACAAACAAAAAATAAGAAATGGCTATAGAAAGATATTTTTTCTGAAGGGAATACTCAATTATTTCAAGAAGAAATTAAGGCAGTTGCCTTAAATATAATAAGCTTATATAATAAGCTCTAAAAGAGTAAGTAGTAAAGGGAACATAAGAGTAGGAAAAATAAAATAATGCAGCAGGGGGTGGGGTTTAACAATCACAACAGGTACCCTGTCTGTATCTTACTGGGGAGGGGCAGGACTTTAGCTATGAGCTCTCCAGAAGCTGCTGTGAGGAAAACAATTCAATCTATGACTGAAAAGCCACATTCCCAACACCAGACCAAAGTAGTGGCTCTTGGCCATACAACCTTGGGGTGTGAAACCTGGGAGAAGTTGCCAGGCTGTGCCTCTTGTGGGGCAGGACCTTGCACTGAGATGAACCAGCTGAATGGGCCTGAGGGGCTTAGAGCAAGGACTTTCCCTCAGCACAGAGTTTTTAAAAAAAATAGCCACAATTAATTTGCATGAAATTTTGTTGTTTTGGTTTGGTTTGGTTTTCTGAGACAGGGTTTTGCTATGTAGTTCAGGCTGGCCTTGAACTCACTATGTAGCCCAGGGTGGCCTCAAACTCACAGCAATCCTCTGGCCTCAGCCTCTAAAGTGCTGGGATTACAGGTGTGTGCTACCAGGCCTGGGTTTGCAGGGAATTTTGAGGACTTATTATCAATTATATTGGATTAAGATTAAATGATATTTTTGAGGACTTTTCTAGGCCTGTAACTCTATCTACTAACAAATCTGCATTAACTTTAATGCTTTTATGACTGTCTCGAATATGGGGAAAACCAAGAGTGGGCTGGGGGAGGCTTTAGATGATAGGTCTCAAACAGAAAAGGGTCAGCAAGGATACATACTAATGTGCAAAACTAGTTATATGCCAGTGATGTTAGTGTTTCGAGTTAGCATATTCTCTGTTAGTTATCACATGAGCTTGCGCTGCCTAAGCCAGAGCTAGGAGGAAGAAACCTGGGTCTCTTCTGCCCCTGCCATGTCTAACCTGACGCTGAGGCATGCCTCAGCGGGTGGCGCTCACAACTGCCCCTGCATGGCAGTTTAGAATCAGCACTCTTCAACACCGATGTGTTTGGGCAGAAACATGATTCCACTGCTACCTTTTGGGTCACTTGTTAAAAAGAAGACTTTTCAGCATCTGCTCAAAGACAGAACCAGCAGAGAATATGGCTATTTGATTATCTCCTCAAATAAAGGAAGCACCATGCGCACAGGCTCTATGAGCCAACTGAGGAACTTATTAGCAACTGGTTCTTCCCAAAGGATCTACAATGAATTGATCGATCGTGTCAGCATTTCCATGAAGATAATTAGATCCAGAGTTAATATTCTCTGATAATCATTAGGAAACAAGAACAGTTTTCCATGAGCTAAAGCTAATGATCTAGGCTGCTTGTGATCTCATAACAGCAGAAAATTTATTAAACAACCTCTTTATTCCATACCCGGAAGACTCAAAGCCATCTTATGAGGACAGAAAATAACCAATTCCAGGGAAAAGACCACTAGATCTCAGCCTTTGCTCTCCCTTTTATATTCACAGAACTCCAAAGGAAGACCAAGGCACCCACAGGTTTAGTTGCCAGGACAACCTAATCCTGCCCAGAGAGCACTGTCTAACTCAGACGGCAGACTCTCTCCCCTAGGTTCCCGTGCCGGTAGGACTGCTCTGCTCCTGGGCTGGTATCACCGGGACAAGAAGGCACAGGTTAGAAAACAGGGAGAGTCCGAGTCTAAGTGGTCAACAGAAATAACAACTACGGCCAGACTACTGGAGAAAGCCATCTGCAACCACATGTCATTTGAAAGTGTTGGCCAGGCCTGGTGGCAGGTTTCACACAGCAGAAGTCTCTTAAGTGATGCCAGTGTGGTGGCACCAGGCAGTGGGAGAAGAGAGGTCATTCTGGATAAAGCAGAAGATAAAAAGCGTTCAGGCCTACCTGATGAGGGACTCTAGGATGGCGGGGGTGGGACCTTTCTGGAACTCCAGTTCTTTGTAGTGCAGTGCTTTAGCATATGCTCGGCACTTGGCAGCTCTCTCACCCAGCAGGACAATGCCATTGTCATCTCTCAATGGCAAGGGCCCCTAGAGGAGAGCAGAACACCACAGCATAGGAAAATGGCAGATGGGGCACAAACAAGAGTGGGCTGTGTAGATGCTTCCCCCTCCCACCAGCTGGTTCCTCGTCAGCCTCCATCTGGACAAAGGGAAAGAGCCTCACCTTGTCACTGTGCTCCATGAATTCAGCCAAGTTTAAGAGGGTTTGCGTGACTTCAGCAATGTCTTGAGAGGTGAGGGCCAATTCGATGCTTCTGATGAGCTCATCCTGCTGGTCTTCATTCAGTTCCGACCAGCAGGACACAAACGCGGCGTTGAAGAGATCCCTGAAGGCACAGGGGAGGAGAGAGAATGGTGGAAACCTCTCCCATTCCTATTCCTGGTTCCAAAGCCATTACTACCCATCTGCTTCTAGTTTGCTGCCTTTGGTTATACAGACCAGGACTGTCCCATAGGACTTGCTGGAAATGACCTAAATTTTACCAGAAAAATATGGTAGCCATTGGTTATTAAGCATCTGAACTGTGGCGAGTGTAAATGAAGAATTGAAGTTTATATTATATTTAGTTTTAATTAAATTAAAATAACTGCACATGGCTAATGACTACCATACTTTACAGAACAGGTCCAGACACCATGGCAAAGGGGGACTGTGGGAGGGTGGGATGGGAGAAGAGTAGAACAAAGTAACTCATCTCCACAGGTGTATTTCTTGGCAGTTTCTGCATCAGTTCTTTATAATGGAGGGGACGAATAGAAAGGGGCACTGCCCAAACTCCTAAGAAATGGGTAAGATAGCACCTGCTATCTAATCAGGACCCTTACTTGAATGATGATTAAAAAATGACAATACAATTTAAGAAATTAGAAGCATTAGCAAATACAGTCTAAATCCACAGTCTAATTCCTTCCTTCCTTCCTTTCTCCTTTCCTTCCTTCCTTCCTCTTCTTCTTTTTTTGTGATACCAGGGATTGAACACAAGGCCCCGAGCATGGTAGGCAAGTGCTCTACCACTGACTTATACAGTAATGCCTCAGTTCATGAACGCTTCTGTTTACAAACATTTGGTTTGCAAACAAAAGCATTTGGCAAAATTTTGCTTCCGTTTGCAAGGTCTGCATCAGGTGACAAACATGACCACGGCTATCTCCCCCACACAAACACAAATGTAACCATCTTCCCCAAAATCATAAAACACATTAAGTTCATATACTGAGGTACCACTGTACTTCTAGTCCCCAAATCTACAAGCATTAAAAGATTCTGAGCCCATCTCAAATAGCTGGAGTCTTAACAAAGACCTGGAATTAGAGAAGCCATTTCTAAGATCACACAACTACTTGAAATCACTACAGCATCACATGGATGAACATATTTGCCATCCTTAACATCTAACTTTAATCTTACCTTTTTGGTGATTGTGGGGGAATGGAGTTGGAAACTATAGGATATACCTACAGTGGACGAGTTTAATATTTGATGCCTCTGTATCTACTTTTGTTACATATTAAAAAGTTAAATTAGGGGGTGGGGATTTTAGTTCAGTGGCATAGCACTTACCTAGCATGTATAAGGCCCTGGGTCTGAACTCCAGTACCACAAAAAGGCTACATTAGACCAATGTGTATAAGTTTAGAATCCAATGGAAAACATAAAATTTGAAATTCAAAGGATAACATGAAGACCAAAAGAAGTCCTGTGTAAATCAAGAAATAAGCTTTCCAGATCTAGATCAGAAGCCACATTGGCTTTCAAATGAAAATATTTGGGACCAAGCAAATAAACACATAAATGTGCATTTATCACAAGCCTCTTCTGGATGACACTGCTAGGTGGTGACTTAGAAGAGAGATAAAGTGGTACCTCAGTTCACAAACTTAATTCTTTCCATGATTCTGTCCACAAACTGAGCTGGACAATAACCAAAGCAAATTCAGTGGTGAGGTTCAATGTTGAACCCTATGGGGAAATTTGATTTGGATCTCATTCAACTCACTTTGTGACCAGAATCATGGAAAGAAGTTTGTGAACTGAGGTACCACTGTACAGTGTGTCAACTGACCATGCACAACTGCACACTAGGAAAACGGGATGCCCTTGAAGTGATTTTTAAAGTGTTAAAGAATACTTGAGGCCAGGTGTCGTGGCACATGTCTGTAATCCCAGCACTTGGGAGGCTAAGGCAATAGGATTCCACATGTGAAGTTAGCATGGGCTACAAAGAATTCAAGACCACTCTGGGCTACATAGGAACCAAATCGTGATATCAAAGCCATAGTCTCCTGGGCCATCACTCCTGCTAAATACACATAGCAAATCAGCTCTGCCAATGCAAGTGAAACGAGATGCCTTCCTTTTTGCTTATTGCTAATGAGAAGGATTGCTTACTAATTAAATCACCATTTTATGTCTCCTTATAAACAATAAATGTCTATTGCAGAAAATTTTGAAAAATAGGGAAAAGAATAAAGTAGAAAATAATCACTCCTTAAACCATCCTACCTGGCAATACATTTGCTGTATTACTTCATAATCATTACCCATTTATATACATTAATACTTGAAGTCACAAATTTATGTCATTTTATATTTCATTCTATTTATTTACATTATACTCTAAGTCATATGCATTAGGAATTTTTGTAAACCAAGGGCTGGGATGTTAGCTCAGCAGCAGGCAGCACTTATGGGTTTGATCCCCAGCATCATGAAAAAAAAAAAAAGGAATTTTTACAAACTGAATCTTTAATGGCTATTTAAGATTTACTGTTTAAACCAGGCACGGTAGTGCACTCTGGGAAACTCAGGCAGGAGGATTCCAAGTTCAAGCCCAGCCTCGGCAACTTAGCAAGACCCTGTCTCAAAATAAAAAAAGGGCTAGGGAAAAAAAAAAAGGGCTAGGGATATAGCTCAGTATGAAGGCCCTGGGTTCAATTCCCAGTACCAAAAAGGATGAGATTTAAAATGATATCTTCCTTACTATCAAAGCTTGGGTGGAGGCCAGTCTTGGCCAGTAAACTTCTGGGTGTTGGAAGTGTGTTATCATATGGTAGGATTTTCTTCAACACCAGGAGAGCTTGCCTGTGTGACTGGAATTTGACAGTACTCGCTGCCGCATACACTCAACTTCATAGAAGACCACCCATTTGCACAGCCAGGTCAAGTGTTAAAAACCTATCTGGGGGGCCGGTGAGATGGCTCAGTGGCTTAAGTGCCTGCCTGGCAAGCGCAAGGGCCCGAGTTCAACTCCCGGAACCCACATACGAAAAAGGGGCCGGTGATATCGCTCAGCAGCACGGGCACCTCCTGGCGCGCGAGGTCCTGAGGTCGACCCCCCGGTACCCACAAAAAAAAAAAAAATAAATAAAAACCTATCTGGTAAACAGGTGAGGTGGTGCATGCCTGTAATCTCAGCACTCAGAGGCTGAAGCAGGAGGATTACCCTGAGTTCGAGGCCAGCCTGGGCTATATAGTGAGTTCCAGGCCAGCCTGCACTACAAAGTAAGACTATGTCTGAAAAAAAAACAACAACACAAAAAACACCCACCAAAAAACAAACCAAAAACCAAAACCTATCTGGGGCCTGGGGATATAGCTCAGTGTTAGAGCACATGCTTAGCATGCCTGAGGCCCTGGGTTCAAACCCCAATACCAAAAATAAAAACAAATTCTCCTGACAAATTCTATTTTCCAAAGATGTTTACAGCAGTATCTTCTGTTTGTCTGCAAGAGGTGGCATTTATATCTCCTTCCCTTCAGCCTGAATGGGCCTTGGTGACTGCTTTGAACAACTGAGCAAGGCAGAAGTGACACTATGTAACTTCTAAGGCAAGGTCATAGAAAAACCATGCACTTCCACTTGCATCTCTTGAGGAAGCAGAACCCAGACACCTGCTGTGGGAAAGCCCAAGATCCATGGAGTGACCGATTCATGTGGAGAGGACCTACGGCCTCTGCCAGGGTGGGGTTCCCAGTCAGCAACCCCAACTTCCCAGACAGGCAAGCAAGCCATCTGGGAAGTGGATTCTCTAGCCCCAGGTAAGCCACCCTTGCTGACCCGGTGTGCAGCACAGACAAGCTGTCCCCATAAGTTTTCCCAACTGCTGATTCATGAGCAAAACCAAGGACAGTTTATTTTTGTTTTGTTTTGTTTTGTTTTGTTTTGTGGGTACCGGGGGGGTCGACCTCAGGACCTCGCGCGCCAACAGGCGCCCGTGCCGCTGAGCGATATCACCGGCCCCTTTTCCGTATGTGGGATCCGGGAGTCGAACTCGGGCCCTCGCGCTTGCAAGGCAGGCGCTTATGCCACTGAGCCATCTCACCGGCCCTTTTTGTTTATTTTTGTTGAGATGAAGTCTCACTAAGTTACACAGGTGGTCTTAAACTTGTGCAATTCTTCTGCCTCCAAGTCCCAACTGACTGGGACTACGGGTGCATGCCACTGTCCCCAGCATGCTTCTGTGAAACCCTCTACCACTGACCTACACCCCCGGAGACTGCTGTTTCACACCAGAACATAATCTGTGGTACTGTAATGTAGCAGCAAAGAATTAGATATCACTAGTACTGGAAACAAGTTACATTCAACTATTATATATCTGTTTTTGAGTTGTAAATAACTTTGTAATGAAAACTGTGGACTTAAACCTACTAAGCAAAGGAATTGACTTGTGGTCTACTAGGTTAAGATGGATGCTTTTCTTACAAGTTTATTCAATTTTCCTTTTTCTTTCTTTTCTATCTCACAAGTTAGCAAAACTGAACATACTAGCCCTTTTACTATTACCTCTAAAAAACTATATATTATTCTCTCTATGCTTATCCTAAAGAGAGGCGGGCAGAGGGAACGTGTCCCTGTACCTGGCCATTGGGTTGTAGGCCTGTGCGAGGGCCCAGCATGAGCGCAGGGAGGGTGATGAGGAGTCCTTCAGAAGCTCCAGGCTCAGCCGTCTCAGCCATTCCAGCCAGTCATCCTTGGAGACTCTTCTGGCAGCTCCCCAGGCCTGTGACCCCACAGGTAACAATGGAAAATCATCAGCTTCAAGGACCACTGTAAAGGGTCCTTATCTATTTAATGATTATTCTACTTTGATTTGTAAAATTATACCTCTTATGATCAAATTCCTCCAGAGCACAAATATAAAACAAGAATGCTGTTTAATTAAAAGGCATAAAGCCTCTGGAATACACCACACTATAGAAAAGGCTTGTATTACAATTGGCTTGTGCTGGACTCTGACCATCAGCAAAGCCAAGATCTACAGAACCACAGCGTATTCAATATAGTCTAGTGGCCTCCAGCAATGTGTAAAGGGAGCTGGATTCTCTACATCAAGCCAGTCACTACCTCATCCGACAGCACAGAGTAGAGTCACCCAGGAAGAGGGAAAATGTTGGGTCCGTGAATCATGTTACAACCAAGTGAGCAATGAGCTCAAAGGCATGGTGCTGTGGTGGAAAAAGAAATGAGTGGACAGATTTAATTTTTACTCTCTAGTTTATCCTAACTTTCTTCCGAACTCAAGAGCACTACCCTGCCAGGCCTGGTGGTACCAGCCTGTAATCCGAGCACTCTGGGAGGCTGAGTCAGAGGACCAAATGTTTGAGCCTAGGATGGGGAATTTAGTGATTTAGTGAGACCCTGTCTCAAAAAAAAAAAAAAAAAAAAAAAAAATTGAGTGCTACTGGGGCAACTTAGGCAGGTGGCTGGAAGGACTAGGCTCTCAAGAGGGTGGTCTGGTGTAGTGGCCGACAGGCTTGGAGCTCAGTGGCTTGAATTAAAATCCTAGCTATATAACTTACTGGCTTCTGTTCCTCACCGAGTTAGGTAACTCCTCTATATCTTAGTTTTTTCACTATAGAGCGAGGATGATAGCTTCCACTTCATGGGGTGTCTTAGGACTTAGTGAGTCAGTAAGTAAACTATGAATTTGTAACAGTGCTTGGAACAGGAGTTATGAGTGCCTGTTTTTCTGAGGTTAGAAACATCTGGTTGAGATCCTGGCCCTCACACCTGGCAGCTGCAATATCCTGGGCAAATAACAGGTATGCTGCACGTGGGTCCCAGGCTTTCTCATCCAAGGACAAGGTATCCAGAGGGGCCACCCCAGACAGATGAGCAGAAAATGGTGGAGAGTATCACAGTGACATCTAACTGAGCTGGCTTAGCTGAATTACTAAATCCCTAACTTCTAAAGTATGTTCTTCAAAGACTTTTTCAGCAGAACAGACTTGTCCATCTTCCCTAAACTGGGGAAATGATCTAAGTTAGAGCAGAAATTCTCAGAATTCTCAAATTCTTGAACTAGCAAAATCATCGAGGGAGTAAAAAGACCATCATGTGCTACACCACCAGACCCACAGCGACTTGACCATCATCTCCCTGGGATAAACTGCTGATCTGCTGCTGCTGATAGGTACCAGTGAATGATGCTGTACACATTATCATTTTATGTCAGCACTGTAGGATAAGATTATAAGATACAAACCAAAAAATTACCACCAACTTTACAGAGAGAATCCCTGAGCAAAAATGAAACTAGATACCACTTTTTGACTTTGAAACCTTGTTCTGCTCGGTGACACAGAAACAAGTCCTTTTCTGTCCACAGATTTCTGGTTTATCCACACAACTGGTCCGTGCACAATGCATTGTATTATAAAGCACATAAAAGCTGGACATCGACAAGCAAGTACTAATTTCTTTCTAATGATGTAATAAGGTTGGGCCTAGGTGATGCAGACAGAGTGATTCAGCACAGGGATAAGAGAGCTGGCTCTGGAGTCAAACTACCTAGGTCAAAACCTGGCTCCATCATGTACTACTAGGTGAGAAATTGGGCAAATTACTTAACCTCTCACTTCCTCAAAGTCCACATCTATAAAATGGGGACCACAACAGGTTATTAGCAAGATTAACAGTAAATGATTAGCTGAATGTGATAACACAAGCCTGTAATCTCAGCTACTTAGGAGACTGAGGCAGTGGTACTACAATTTCAAGCCCAGTCTGGGAAATTTAGCAAGACCTTGTCTCAAAAAAAAAGTAATGACTAATTACATAAATTACTCAGAACACTGCCTGACATACAGAAAGCAATAAAAAAAAATGTCAATTGCTGCTACTGTAACCATTACATTACTGTTGTTACTATTTGATAAATGGCAGTAAAGAAATCTTCAAAAATAATAGTTTAACAGACAACTGCACAGTGCAGCAGTAAACAGGCCACATCCCCCTGTGAACCTTTCCTGCCTCCTCTTTCATTCTCCAGGTTCTGCACCAACAGTGTAAACACGGGCCAGTTTCCTTTCGCTATCCACCCACTGCTGACTGACTCATCCAGTGAGGCAGTCCATGTGCGCAGAATGCCGCTTCTCCACTGCAAAGGGCAGCCAGAGAGTCACAAGACAGGAAAGCTGCTGAAACCGGAAGGAATTCTAGGGCCATACACAGATGGTGTTTATGTCTTCTGTACCATGTCAATCCTGTCTGCACAGACAATAGAATGGTGACTGAGGTGGCAAACTGTTATTTTGAGGGCCGGTGAGATGGCTCAGCGGCGTAAGCGCCTGCCTTGCAAGCGCGAGGGCCCGAGTTCGACTCCCGGATCCCACATACGAAAAAGGGGCCGGTGATATCGCTCAGCGGCACGGGCGCCTGTTGGCGCGCGAGGTCCTGAGGTCGACCCCCTGGTACCCACAAAAAAAAAAAAAAAAAACTGTTATTTTGAAAGGTGGTTAAAAGTGATAAATACATGATTGTGTGGAAGCACAATTTACTTTTAAATGAATCCAAAAGTCAACTGTGGAGGATTTTGCTTAGGGCTTTTAAAATTGATCTGTTCTCTCAGGTTAAGATCAATTACAGAGTCTTTCTTTTGTGTTTTTTGGTTAGGTTTATGCTTATTTTCCAAGGCCTGGGTAGAAATCAAACCTTCTTTAAGCACCAGACATGCTGGCACACACCTGTAGTCTCAGCTACTCGGCAAGAGTAGCTTGATCACTTGAACCCAGGAATTCAAGGCCAGCTTGGGCATCGTAATACCCCAGTTCAAAACAAAAAGCAAAATAAAAAAAACTTCCTGGAAGCAAACTAGATTAACGGGGGAATTTCCTAATACAGAAAACAAAGCTCCAAAGCAGGGAGAACAGCTGCTTGGAAGGACATTCTGAACCCAGGCAGGCTCAAACATCTGGGTAGAATTGTACATCTGGCCTCTTTGCCTTGCCTCTCCCTAAAGTGTGAAGTGTTGGCATTATGGCTTAAACAACTGCTTGGGAACGTCAGGGAGCTGATGACCTGTTCTTCTCCTGAAATCTCAGACGAGCAGTTAGGAAATCCCCCAAGAGAAAGCAGCATCCCCCTTACCCAGGGCTATTTTACCCATTCCAACTGCAATCAGCAAGCATTCTCGGCAGGGTTACTTAACACTGTCCTTGTGGGTAAAGAGCCTGACACAAGACTCAGTAATAGGAGCCGGTGAGATGGCTCAGTGGCGTAAGCACCTGCCTGGCAAGCACGAGGGCCCGAGTTCGACTCCCGGAACCCACATACAAAAAAAGGGCCGGTGATATCGCTCAGCGGCACCAGCGCCTGCGGGCGCACAAGGTCCTGAGGTCGACCCCCAGCACCCACAAAAAAAAAAAAAAAAAAAAAAAAAAAGACTCAGTAATAAACCTCAGTGTTCCAAGGCCGAGTGTGAGCACACGCACACACATACACGTGACAGTGTTCCAATCTTTATAGGCTTGGCCAAAAGAAGAGAACAAATCAGCTGAGACACAGACCTGCCTAGTTCTTTCCCCGTCTGCAGCTACACATGAAGTATAACTGCTCCGAGTCAGCTGCTAATAAACGAAGACTAAAACCACACTGAAATCCAAACTGAGGGCGGCTTACACCCAGAGACGCTGAATGTGGAAAATAAGTAAGCCAGTACACTTATTTAAAAGTTGGTGAAGCAACTGTGATTATTCTGCTCTTTAACTAGAGAGGCTTTGAAACTGTTTTCAGGTGGCTGGCTGGTGGCATACGAGGTGAAAAGCTGGCCATATCTGTGGCTTTTGTCAGAGACGGTTCAGTAACTGCAAAGATCTGAAACCTCACTGCTCATAGAAGCAGACATGAGCAGGGAGCTTGTTGGGAATGCACCGTATCAGGTCTGATCTCAGATGGCCTACATCAGAGTCAGCGTTTTAATAAGACCCCAGCAACTGGTAAGCCCGGGGAGACTGAGAAGTTTGAAAAGTACAGCATTAAAGCACTGTCATGCTTAGTAGGGGGCTCACTGGCTTTGTTCTATTCATGTCAAAAATGAGACTGTTAGAGCTGAGCATGGTGGCATACACCTGTAATCCCAACACTCTAGGAGGCTGAGGCAGGAGGATCACAAGTGCAAGCCCAGCCTGGGCAACTCATCAATTTAGAGAAAACCTGGCTCAAAATAAAAAGTAAAAAGGGCTGGGATGTAGCTCAGTGTGAAAGTCCTGGGTTCAATCCCCCAAAAGCATAATAAATAAATAAATAAATAAATAAATAAGGCTACAGATGTAGCTCAGTGCTATAGTACTTGCCTAGCATGTGTGAGGCCCTGAGTTCAATCTCCAGTACCAAAAAGGAGAGGAGAGAGAGAGGGGGGCGGAGGGAGAATGAGAATGTTATTTCCAACAAAAGGTTCTATTATCAAAGTTCCAAGGGGACATAAAAAGACACTTTCTTCTCTACTTTTTCTCTATTAAAAAAAACTACAAGCTAGACACCTGGAGAAAGACAAAATGGCCTAAGTTCATTTTATGGTATCTAGGTATTTGGAAAAAACGCTGGGGCTGGTTGCTGATTGGCTTAAATATCAGGTAGCAAAGCGGAAAGTTCAGAACAAGATAGGAGAACAAAGCTCTCTTTCCCAAGTCCTCTGGAAGCAATGGACCTGCCTTTTGGAGGTTGATGGTGCTGACGTGCAGTTTCTTCATGGGTCCCGTTTCTACTGGTCCACTGGCTAGTGCATCCCCTTGGCCACTCCTCAGCATCCGGTGCTGGTAAATCAAGGGGTCCTCCTCTTCATCAGCAAGGGTGTATCCCTGCAAGCAGAGGTTTACAGAAAACACCTGCACCTCCACTAAGGCTCTGACTTCGGAAAACAAGCACAAACCTCATGAGGTTCAGACCCTCCAAAAGAGCCAAGATTTTAATAAGCAGTAAAGACAAACAACTGAGAGTAAGGATAAAAGTGAAGTATTTTGCAACAAAGGTGGCAAACAGCCTGCCACCTGTTTTTGTGCACCAAGAGCTATGAATGGTTTTTACTTATCAAACAGCTGAAACAATATCAAAAGAAGATTAATACTTTGCCATAGTGAAGACTATGGGAGACTCAAATTTCAAAGTCCATTATGAAGTTTTACTGGAATGCAGCCAGGCTCACTGGCTTACATGCTGCACATGGCTTCTTTCAGGTTGCAGTGCAGAGCTCAGCAGGTGCAACAGAGACCACACAGCCTACAGCGCTGGAAAACTCATTGTATTTACCAGGAGTTCGCCAATCCTAGTTCAGAGTGAAAAAGCCAGACACACTCCTCGGCTAAGAGGACAAGAATACCAAGGAGTAGAGACAATGGAGGACTTTAAAGCAGACAGGAAGTGTACTCACCTTGACAATTCTGCAGATGAGCACATCATAGCGCTGATGGTTGATTCGGTGTCGCACCAGAACTTTGTTCACCATTGGAATGAAAATTTGGTACTTTTGTGAAGGAGAGAGCAGAGATCAGAAACCATTACTTTGGGGAGTGGAAAGTAGAGAAAAGGATATCACGCAACTACAGTGTAGCCAGTTCTTTCTAAATGTTGGCTAGCTCTGCGCTGTTCTGAAGAGCCCATGTTCACCACCCTGGCTATAATCCTAGTCCAGTCCCCATTGTCTTCCATTTGGCTTCTTTATTTTGGTTTGTTTTTTGAGACAAGGTCTCACTATGTAGCCCAGGCTGGCCTTGAACTCACTGGCAATTGATCTTCCTGCCTCAGCCTCCCAAGTGCTGGGATTATAAGCGTGTACCACTACACCTGGTTCCATTTGGCTTTTTGCAACGGCCTCTCCCAGGTCTCTGCTTCCACTGCAGCTTATTTTTCTATACAGGATTGAGAGTAATCATTTGAAAATATTGAGTCAAGTGTATTTTTCCTATGCATCCTCCAAGGACTTCCAGTCTTGCATCTTCAGAGTAAAAGCCGAAGCACTCAGGATGGCCCACCACAGTGGGCCACTAACACACCTGAATGTGTTAGTGGTCAGCTGCATTACCCAGAGGGCTGATGAAACCAGACACGCTGGGCTCCACAGCCCAGGTTTCTGATCCAGCAGGACTGTGGCAAGGCCTGGGATTCTGCACTCCGAGCAAGTTACCAGGCATGAGGAGGGTGATTTTGTTTGACCAGGGGTCACATTTTAAGAGCCACGCTCTGCCTTGCAAGAGCTAGTCTCTCCCCCATGTCACGCTACCCTATCTTTATGACCTTAGCTCCAAGCCCTCCTCCCTGCTCACCAAGTCATGCTGTACAATGAACTCCTCACGCCTGCATCCACCTGGGCATTCCTCTCCTTCTGTCCGTAGACAGTTTCTGGGCTGCGCTGTGTATGTAGGTCTCTGCTCACACAGCAACTCCCCGGAGAAGGCTCCCTATCTACCCTGCGTAAAGAGCATTTTTCCCCACCTGCACCATTACTCTTAGGAGACTAACGGGCTTTGGTTGCTGTGCTGCATTGGAATACAAGTGCTATGAGAACACGGACTTGGTTTACCGTGCTCTCTTCAGAAGACCTCCAGCCCACATGGGGGGCTTAACGAATACCTGCTGGACAAATGAAGACCAACAACAAAAGAGCAAATAGCTCCATATTCTCTGATGGTGGTTGAGACCTACAGATTAACAAAGGGCGAAGCTTACAAAGTCTTCTTCCCAACAAGACAGAAAAGCGACCGTTTGCTCGGGGCTCCCATCTTACCTTCTTCCCCAGCTGAAAGACAAGGGAAGACAGGGTGTCCATGGCTGTGGAACGCAGCTCTGGGCTCTGGTCCAGGGTTCGAACAATTGGGTGAATGATCCGGGAGGCATAGTCTGTGAAATCCAGGGACTCAGTCAGGCGGTCCACTGTCTCCAACGCTGCCCTGCAACAACCAAGAGCCTATAGGGACCGCTACACACAAACAGTCTGGAGAAGAGGGAGGTGACTGAGGGACAGGAAGGAGTTCTGAGGTGCTGTGGATAACATGGAGCCGCCATATACTCCAGGGAGTAGGGACAAGCAAGATTTCTACAAATCTAAGAAATTTCTGCCCTAAAATAATGGGAGTTAAAAAAAATTAAGCAAACACAGAGATGGCCTGGCAATTTAAAAAAATGACATCTTCAGCCAGGCGTGGTAGCACACACCTATAATCCCAGCACTCGGGAGGCTGAGGCAGGAGGATTGTTGCCAGTTTGAGGCCAGCCTGAGGTACATAGTGAGTTCAAGGTCAGCCTGAACTACATAGTGAGACCCTGCCTCAAAAACAACAACAACAACAACAACAACAAACAAAAAACAAAAAAAAAGAAAATGACATCTTCAACAAAACACTAAAAGCTATTTAATGACTGTTGATCCCCAAGGGTAGGAGCTTACTTTCGAGATGGGAGTGGGACTTCAGGGGCATCAAACAGCTTTACGATCGGAGGCAACAACAAATGCAGGTAGTCGTCCAAGTTGGCACCAAACAGCTGGATTGCCGCCAACAGCTGCAAAGGGAACGAGGGCACGGCGCTGAACAAGTACAGCCAGGTATCACATAGCTGAGGACGTGGACGGGGCAGAGGTGTAGATTATTCAAAGTTCTGTGGGGGACTGAAAAGCCTTCATCAAACAGCTCAGAGCCAGTCCTTCAGTGACCCATTTTCCCTTCATCTCATTTGCTTACAAAGTAGTTTCCTTTCTCTGTGCTTATTTCAATTGATAGCACCAGTTGCTGGATAACAGAAAAACTGGCCTGGGATAAAACAAGGTACTGAGAATAATACACTAAAGAAGACAAAACACAAGGAAATCGAGAGAAGACTGCGAACATTCTGTAGAACACAAATTGCAAGCGTCAGTATCAGTCTTCTTGGGATTTGGCACTGGGGAGCAGACATCAACTCGTGACTCAGAACAGGGCCCTGAGGAAGGCGGAAATCTCTCCCAAGGAGAGGCCGCTCACCTTGATGGAGACGCTGCGGCCGGGGCTGTTGTCGTGCATGAAGACGCGCAGCATGTGTGGGATCAGCTGGGGCAGGTAGAGCTTAAACTCACCCCCAAGAGCTACCACAATCTGCTCAATGAGAAGAATGATTGTGCTCTGGATTGAGGTGTTCATGACCCAGAATTCCTACGAAGAGGGAGACAGAAAGGTTGCCAGGTGCCCTCTGCTGAACTGTGAACCAAGAAACAGAGATGGTCAACAAGCAAAACCGGAATGAGAACGGTTGGCCCAGTGAACTCCTCCCCACCCTCCTCTCATTGGGCCCTCGGAGCCCTGTGTCGCGGCCACGCTGGGTGAACTGAACTGCATTAGCCCAGGGGCAGGCTCCTCACTCCCGCGCACTTTGCGCGTGCTGCACCCTTTGCCTAGAATTCCATTTCTTGCTCAGCTAAGCTTCCCCTGGCTGTCCCTGGCTCACAGCTCATCTCTCACTCTTCCTGTTCTGCCATCATCCACTCTGGGTCCCCTTGCACTCCACCTTCCTAGGACCTGTAATCCTTAATTTGCTTTATACTCTTCATTATACTGTAGGCAATGTATGGGCAAGAAACTGCCTTGATTCATCTTTGTATCCCCAGAATCTATCAGATCATCTGGAATCTGCTAGCCACTCAAACACATTTGTAGAATGAACAGATGCCTAAATGTAAGTCACTTGAAGAGCTTGAAAGTGGTGGAGGGCAGTTAGTTTACTTTGGTACCACCTGATCTCTACTCCAGGGTTACCAAGGTTTCCTGTGCATCCTGGATTTACATTTTGCTAAATGCTATCTGATATCTGTCCTCCCAAATCCATCCATCAGCACTGGATAGTGCCACAAAATGAGCACTTTTCACATCCATGTAATTATAACCCATAAAAGTTACTAAAATAAAAACCTGGCCAGTGGACTACAGATCCTGCCTTCAAACTGCAAGGCAAACTGGCCCAGGCCTCAGACTCCAAGAAAAGCTGTCACTTCAAATCAATTAAAAGAGACAGGCACCTTCTGCCTTCTTCATTGAGAGACAACACATGAATATTAATACTCACCGGGCTCCTAAATAATTAAGAATAGAAATCAGTAAAACAAGGGTAACTTCCCAGATGGAAGGCTTTAATAGAAGGATAAAGTATTTTTATTAAAATAATTTTTTTTAAGCATTAACAATTAAAAGAGTAAAAACCAAATCAGAAGATGCTAGTAAAACTTACTTTCTCTCTGCTGGGAGAGAAATACTCTTTCCAAGAAAGCTATGTTCACTCTACATAAAAAGTGCTGCCAAAGAAACTCCATAAATCTCCAGGCCCCCCAGTCTGTGTGGTGTCCCTTCACTTGGGCCACACTCGGTCTTCTTCAGAGAAAGCCCGCCGGCCTCCCAATGCGTTCCCATGGGTTCCTCACAGAAGCCCTCTACTCAAAGGCCACCAGCCTGCCTGGGGATGTCAGCTAGCACACTGCTCACATACTATTCTCTTCTTAGGCTCGGGGGAGCTCATTAAAATGCTCAGGATCAACAGCTAAAGGAAGAGCCCCCGCTGCACCTTCTCCATCTGGGATGAAATGAAAGCCATACTTTGCAGGTGTGAGGTTGTTGCCTCAAAGCCCTGTGTTTTGGTTATATACCTTTTTTGGGGGGAAACATTTTGACTTCCTGCCTTGACTACACTGCTTCCCTCCCCCAAGACCATCCATCTGGCTCTTAGAATTCGGCCTAAACCTTCCTTGCACAGAGGCCTCTGTCGTAGGAGTGGGGAACAGCAGCTTTAATGATTTATACATGTAGGAGTTTTCAGTTCTGAGAGCCAGGTGCTAGGAAGTTCCATTTGGGAAGCTGGTCATTTTGATCTGGGCCCTGCTGTGCCCTCCAAGCTAACTACAAAAGTCTGGAATGGGAGAACAGAAATTACTGTTCAACTCTCTGAGGACACAGCCATGTCTACCCTACAAAGCAGCCTTCCCAATTTTAAAGACATTAAAATTATATAGAACAGCAGGAAAAACAATACTGCCATCAATGGGGTGTCTTCCAGCACCTGCCTACTGCAAATTATAAAATCCTTGGCCCTGAGCCCTTTCTCACATGCCAATGCAGTCAGAAGGTGACATTCGTGCTTTCGGAGGCAGCAGGGCAGAGTATTACCTTGTTCCTCAGTGCCTGAGAAGTCTGTGGTATTTGATAACAACCTAAGAAAACACAACCCCAATCCCCTCTTCAGGCCAGTTTTATGGGCAATAAGAAGAGGGCTTTCAAGGGGATAGAAAAGCACTGTCATAGTATTAAAGTGAAATTGCTTTGTTGTGTGAGGCAAATAAGAGTATTTCTGGCAGAATAATTACTTCAGGATTCCTCCTCCGACTCCATGCCCTGTACTCTTACACCTGAGAGCCAGGAGCAACAGCCCTTCCTCCTCCTCCTCCAAACCCAGTGGGCTACTTTGCTCCACTTTTTATACTCAAGTTGTAACAGCTCCACAATGTCCCATAAAAAATGTCCATGTTATCCAAACTTGCTTCTGAGCTTTCCTGGACCTAAACATGGATAAGCAGGCCAAAGCCTGAACTTCTACTCACTCGCATGAGGGTGACGATTTCATCCATGTAAGGTCTGATGTGGCTCTTCACGAAGGACACCAACATTCCCAGCTGCTGGAATAGAAACTGAGAAGGACAGCAGGTTAAGAAGTTGGCACAGTGAGGACACAGAACTCCCAGCCTTCCCCTAAGTCCATGTAAAAGAAAGAAGGCAACTATGGAAGCAGTTTCCACACCACGCCATCTATTCAAAAACTAAAAACATGCTCTGAAGACTCAGACTCCAGCCCTGTGGTGGCAGTGGTGGGGGCTTTACGCAGCTGGTCAGCCATGGCAGCGGTTCTGGGCCAGGCCAACTGTTTAGAGCCATTTTGTCACCCATTAGCTTTGTGACCCTCACTTAACCTTCCTGAGCCCCATCTTTGCAAACCTGTTCTAAGTGTTAGATGGGATAATACTGGTCAAGCACTAGAACAGGGGCCTGAATGCTGTTTTGGGCACAGTGACTGTCATCGAGGATGGAAGGATTTCTGGAGTCACTAAAAATGGATGTGCAATTTGCAATCAACTATAAATGTACTTTTGATCCTAATTAATTATAACTTACTTTCTAAAATAAATATAGATTTTTTGGGGGGTACTGGGGACTGACCCCAGGTCCTTCATTACTGAGTTACATTCTCAGCACCCTTCCCACTTTTTTTTTGAGACAGGGTCTTACTAAGTCGCTAAATTGCCCAGGCCGGGCTCAAACTTGTGATCCTCCTGCCTCAGCCTCCCAGAGGGCTGGGATTACATGGGTGTGCCACCATACCCAGCTAATATAACTAACTCTTGATTATAGGTATTATAGCTCATTTATAGTAATTAACTCAATTAAGTCTTAATTGTGTCCCTAAGAAATTATCAGCCAAAACAGCAAGCCAATTTGTGTGAGGGCTGGATAAGGAAATTCTATTTAGGTTGGTGCTCTGTAACTGTACGAAGAGTTGCCATCCACTAAATAAAGTTGGGGATAAGAAGGCTTGGGTGAGGGAAATACCAACTACCTTCCAGGTTAAACTCTCATCTTCAGGGCTGGGGATGTAGCACAGTGCAGTGCTGGCCTAGGGTTCAATGTGTGAGGCCCTGGATTCAATCCCCACTACTGTAAAAGACTTGTCTTCAAGGTTTACCTTCTAAAGCCCTTCCTAAAATTTTCACAGTTCTCTATGCCTTTGCTTCTCTTCATTAACAAAGACAATTGAGAGATAAACACATATATTTTCACTCCTACCCACATTTTGAAATCTGGGTCAGCTGGAGACACAGTATTGCTTTAAATAGTAGTAATGGACTTCTAGTACTTATTATCTGAAGAGGTGAGATGCACAGAACATACAGAATTGAGCTCAAAGACAGTCCGGACTCAGTTTTTCTATTTTGTTTTGTTTTTTTGTTTTCTGAGGCAGGGTCTCGCTATGTAGCCCAAGGTGGCTTTGAACTCACAGTAATTCCACCTAAACCTTCTAAGTGCTGGGATTACAGGCATGAACCACCATACCCAGCCTTCCGGACTAATGTCTTAATAACAGGGACACATCTTCAGCTCCTAAGGCAGTTAGAACTAGGGCTGCATGGCAAAAGTTGAGTAGGTAGAGTCACCTCTTATCCCCCCATCTCCCGAGCCTCCTCACTGAATCACTGCTGATGGTTTTTATGAAATTGTCCCAATGAAAGTATATGACAGAAATCAAGGGACATGAGACTACGTATAATGGCTCTTTAGCTAAATTTATTATGTGAGACTTAAAATAAAGTAGTGAACTTAAACTGGAGGAAGTACAGAGCTCTGGGGTGGATCAGGGAAAGCCAGGGGACAGAAAGAGGACGCAAGCCCCCTAGTCCCTGCTGCCATTTGGTCAGGCACAAGGAGGGAGCCCTGCTGGGGGCGGATGCATAAAGGGTGGCCATGCAAGGACACAGACGGCAAGTGTCTCACTCATAAGGCAAGGGTTCCAAAGCCACCACTTCTTCTTTTCTCTTTAATTCTTCCACAAGCCTCTTCCCTTTGTTTAAATCCTGAATATTAATATTTTAAAAGAGCAGAGTTTTGTTGCTGAAATATATGGTGGACTAAACCTCCTGCCAAGCCCCTCCCCTGCTACAAAAAGCTTAAAATTAATGCACAAAAGATAACAAACATGATTATTAGATTATCAGACCTGAACTCTATTGCATATAACCAGACCTTCAATGTCTAATCAGAATTCTAGAAGAAAAATACAAAAGGATAGAAGGACAATATTAGAAGAAGAAAGAAGAAAAAATGGAAACAAAGCTTCTGTAAATAAGGAGGGGAAAAGGAATTGAAGGGAGGGTAGAGGAATGGGAAAAAAAAAATCAAATCATGTACAGGTACAAATTCCCTATAATGAATGTGATCATTATGTATACCTACAACGTACTGATAATTAATTTTAAAAAAAGATAATAGATGAGAATTTCTCAAGAATTGGTAAAAAATATCAATCCTAAAGTTTCAAGAGGCCCTAAGCCTCAAGCAAGATAAACAAAGGAAATTCACATCTAGATACAGAACAGTGAAGCTGGGACAGCAAAAGCAGTGAAATCTATTTAAAAAACCTAGAGAAAAACAAGGGATTAAGTAAAAAGGAACCTTAATTTCTTAACAACAACAAATAAGAAGCCAGAAAACAGTGGGATAACATGTACAGTTGTAGGAGAACCCAGAGTCATATTCTCAGCTAAAAGAAGACTTAAAAAGAGCCTGAAATAAAAGACTTTTTCAGAAAAAAAAGTTTATTTCAATGAATGCTCGCAAGAGGAATCTGCCTCAGGAAGAAGGAAAATGCACCTAGGAATAAGCTCAGAGATGCAGATGGAAGGATGAGAACTGAAACTACGAGTGTGAATGAACATAAACAAAGACTGCATAAAACAATGGTAATAACATTTAATTTGGTGGTAAAAAAGTAGAATACTAGAATCTAGTATTTCGTAGGAAGGAAGATGGTTTGAGAGCAATTATTCTGAGTTTTATATATTGTTCAGGGAGATAATGACTAATTTTAGACACTGTTAAATTAGATAAGCAAATCAAAATTTAAGAGTGAAAAAGATGAAGTTGGATCTATTCCTCATACTGGGACATTCCAAAGAGCTCTAAAATCTAATGTAGAAAATGAAGCCAATCAAGTACAAGAAGAAAAACAGGTGAGCCAGGCATGGTGGTATATGCCTGTGCATGCTTGTAATCCTAGCACTCAGGAGGCTGAGGCAGGAGGATGGCAAATTTGAGTCCAGTCTGGGCAACTTACGAATTTAGTGAGACCTGTCTCAAAATTAAAAAAAAAAAAAAAAAAAAATCAGCCAGGTTAACTGGGATAATTAGAAAATTATATTGTGACCAAAACAGTACCTGCAATTAAGAGAAACATTAGATATACAAAATGTGATGTAAAACCACGGTATATTCTTAAATTTTTAAAAAAAACTTTATTACGGTAAAAAACACATTGCCATCAATCCTCACAATACTCTTCCTCACTTTGAATATTTATCCCACCATTCTTGCCCACTTTCTAAAGCAGTTCTAGAAGTCTTCTTTCGTGCATCTGGCTACATGGCTGTGGCTGCCCTCAATGTCCTGACAATTCAAAACATTTACCCTTCCTGGTCACTTTGGGGAAGAGCCAGAAGTTGCCAGGTGCCAGACCCAGTGACTAAGGTACATGAGGACACACTGTAATGTTTTTACAAGGCTGCCTCTTGTTGGATGGCACTCCCCAACAGCATTTGCCATATTTTTTATCACACCTTGGAAAGACACTCACAAAAGAGAACTTCCACAACTGTTTCAAAAAGTGGCAAGAATGATGGCATAATTGTGTTCAAAGAGAGGGGGATTAATGGCAATGTGTCTTTTTCTGTAATAATTTTTAAAAAATCTAATTATTCACTGAAATATTTGATAGGAGGTGGAGTGGGGGGTGTGCAATGGTGGTGCCCGGGCAGCTCGAAAGGTTTCTAGGGTCTTGACTCATTATTTTGAAAAATTGAGAAATTGATACATAAGGGAAAGAATCACGCGTAAATGTCTTTGCTGCATGATCTATACTTCAAATTAAATACCTGAGTATACAAAGTTCTTAATAGATGACTTCCAGCCACTAAATCCAAAAGGAACAGACTTAGAAAAATCACCAATTTGCGGTCGCTAATCAAACAATGGACCCAGGAAACAACCACCCACGAGCTCTAAAACACTTAGGGGAGGGGTGACGGTGACTCTGCAGCGGCGCATCAGGATTACAACACCCGACCGTGCTGCCTGCCCTTCATGCCAGAAACAGTGGGTCATCTAGAACACACACGCTCCCTGAGTGTTAGAGCAGCAGGTGTACAGCACCACCTAAAAGGTGTTTCTTGATAAAGGAACAGAATCTGGATTCGTTCTAGTTCACAGCAAGTTAAGACATTTTGAAGATACAGTCAGCCAAATCCTGAATGGGAGACTCTAGAGCAGCAAAGGCGAACCTTTTAGAGCTTTCAATGACACAAAACTGCTCACTACAGCATGCGTCCTGTAGGTTCGCCACCACTGTTCTATAGGACAAACAACCTAATTTCTCTTGCAAACGTGTCGTTTAAAAAAAATGTGTAAGTGGGAAATAGGGAATTATATTAATCAGATGCCACATGTAGACTTTATTTGCATTGTGATTTGAATAAAACAAATTGTCTACTTTTGTTTAAGACTGAGATAATTCCATTATAAAATGTTTTTAAAAATTAAAGGTGGCCCATGAGTAGAGGCCAAAATATAAAAACAAAACAAAACAAAAAAACCGCTCAATAAAGCTCAAAAAGCCAGAAAAGACAAAGCAGGACAATAAGAAAGCACTAAATAGGGCCGGTGAGATGGCTCAGCGGCTTAAGCGCCTGCCTTGCAAGCGCGAGGGCCCGAGTTCGACTCCCGGATCCCACATATGAAAAAGGGGCCGGTGATATCGCTCAGCGGCACGGGCGCCTCCTGGCGCACGAGGTCCTGAGGTCGACCCCCTGGTACCCACAAAAAAAAAAAAAAAAAAAAAAAAAAAAAAAGAAAGCACTAAATAAAATGGTAGCCATGCATGGTGGTGCACACTTGTAATTCCAACACTCGGGAGGCTGAGGCAGGAGGATTGCTGGGAGTTCAAGGCCAGCCTGGGCTATATAGTGAATTTAAGGCCAACCTGAACCACACAGTGAGAACTTCTCTTTAAAAAAAAAAAAAAAGATGGTAGTAGTAAACCCAAGTATATCAGCAATTACAATAAATGTAACTGGACCAAATGACAGTTTTAAAGTTGTATTAAAATGTTGAACAACTGAAAGCTAACACACACACATCATATACGCATGTATCTAAGAGTTCTAGTAATGCTTAAAAAAAACACTAATACTTGCCATTAGATGATGCAGGGGAACTGATTATTTTGAGAACTGCTTAAAAGAAAAATTTAATCTAGCTATAGCGTATTTATAAGAGATCCATCCAAAACAAAGTCACAAGCCAGTTAAAAGTAAAAGGATAGGAAACATACATTCTTCCCAAAAAGACTGGTGTAACTATATTAATATTAGGTAAATAGATGGAAAGTAATGTATTACTCAAGATAAAAAGTGTTATTTTGCCAAGTGTGGTGATACATACCTATACTCCCAACAATTTGAGAGGCTGAGACAGGAGGATCTCAAGGTTAAGGCCAGCATGGGCAATGTAGGGAGACCTTCTCTCTCAAAAAAGAGGTCATTTCATAATGATGAAAGATTCACTTTACCAAGAAGGGATGATTTTAAACTTGCATGCACCCAATAATATAACCTCAAAAATATATAAAACAAAATTGACTAAACTATGAGAAATTAATAAATCTACTATTAGAGGAGATTTAACCCACTTCTCTCAGTAATTAACAGATCAGTAATTAACAGATTAAGCCAACTCCTCCCAAATAACAAGAATACAAAAGATTTGTACATAGTATGTTAAAAGTTCAGTCTAATGACATACACAGGACCCTGTGCATAACATCAGCAAATACACACAATTCCCAAGCATACAGGAAATTCAGGAAAATCGATCAAGCACTAGACCATTAAAGCAGTTATAGCAAACATCAAAGAATCATAAACACAATGCAATTGAGTTAGAAATCAATATCACAAAGAGAAATTTAAAACCTTGTAAGTTTGCAAATAAAATACCCACTTCTAAATAACTCAAGGGTGAAGCCGAGATCACAACAAACGTTAGAAAATATTTGCTTCCAAACAATAATGAAAATATGTAATTATTCAGCGATGAAAGAAGAAAATACTATTGACATATGTATAGCATGGGTAACCTCAAAAGTATTTCGTTAAGTGAAAAAAACAACACACAAGAATATGTATTCTATGATCCCAATTATTCGAAATGTCCACTAATGCAAATATCCAGCGACAGAAAGTAGAATACTGTTTGCCCACAGATGGGGAGGAATAAAGAAATCTGCAAATGGGTAGGTTTCTGGCTGGGCTGACAGAATTTCTTCTAAAATTAGATTGTTAGTAATGATTGCTCAATACTATAAATATATTTAAAACCAATGAATTTTACTATTAAGAAAGGTAAATCTATGGTATGTAAATTTTATCTCAATCAAGTTTTTTAAAAATTTGGAATGAAGCTAAGCAATACTTGGAATGAAATTTATAGTCCCAACAGATTTTATTAGAAAAGAAGACTGACATTTAATGACGTAGAGTTCCAATGAAAGTTTTTTTTTTTTTAAAAAGCGGAACAAAGAAAATGTGAGAAAAATAATAAAGAGATTAATTAAACAGAAAACAAAGACATGAGAGAAAAATCAACAAAGGCAAAAGTTGGTTCTCTGAAAAAGAAAAAAATAACTGACAAATTTCTAACAAGAAATTAAGATATAAAGGAATAGTGTGAATAGCTTCATGACAGTAAATTTTATCATTTAGATAAAATCAATAGTTTTGTAAAAGGAAAAAGAAAAGCTAAGCAGATCTTTGAGCTTGTTGTTAAAAACTACAGACCAATTATGTTTGAGAACATAGTTGCAAAAATTCTAAATTAAGTATCAGAGATAAAATCAATGTTAAAAATACACCATAAGGGCCGGTGATATAGCTCAGCAGCATAAGCGCCTGCCTGGCAAGCGTGAGGTCCTGAGTTCGACTCCTGGTACTCACATATTAAAAAAAAAAAATACACCATAACCAAGGTGGTTTACATATATCAAAGTAACACAACGTATGAACACACTGAGAGAGGAAAACCATACAATCATCTCAGTAGATGAAGAGCTATCTACCACTAGGAGCGGTGGCAGGCACCTGTAATCCCAGCTACCTGGGAGGCTGAGGCAAGAGAACCACAAGTTTGAAGCCAGCCTGAGCAACTCAGGGAGATCCTATCTCAAAATAAAAGATAAAAAGAGGGCTAGGGATGTAGCTCAGTGCAAAGGCCCAGCGTTTTAATCCCCAGTATAATGAAAATTTAAAAATAAACACATAAATAGAACTGGGGGTGTAGCTCAGTGGTAGAGTGCTTGCCTAATATGCGAGCCCCTGGATTAAATCTCTAGTAATGCAAAAAAACAAAATAAAACAGTCAGAAGCAAGGTTAAAGATGTTCACTGCAACTGCATCTAACCAACACTGTGATGGAGGTCCTAGGAACGCAATAAGGAAAAGTAATTAGTGATTTAAATATTAAAATGAAAACATCAAAATTACCTTTTCTCCTTTTTCCTTCTTGTCAAACTATATGATTATCTAGAGTGACAATCTGGGAGAATTTATCACTAAATTATTATAATTAATACCAATTCAATGAGGTTGATAGTCATGAGTATAACATATAAAAATAAATTGCAGGGGCCGGTGAGATGGCTCAGCGGCATAAGCGCCTGCCTGGCAAGCGCAAGGGCCTGAGTTCGACTCCCGGATCCCACACACGAAAAAAGGGCCGGTGATATCGCTCAGCGGCACGGGCGCCTGCTGGCGCGCGACATCCTGAGGTCGACCCCCGGTACCCACACAAAAAAAATATAATAGTAAATAAATAAATAAATTGCAGGGGCCGGGGGTATAGCTCAGCAGCATAGCACCTGCCTGGCAAGTGTGAGGTACTGAGTTTGATTCCCAGTACCAGAAAAATAAAAATAAAAAGTAAAAAAAATAAATCGCAAGCCAGGTGTGGTGGGCCATAGTCCCTGACAGTTGGGAAGCTGAGGTAAGAGGATTGCTTAAGCCCATGAGTTTCAAATCAGCCTGTGCAACACAGCAAGATCTTGAAATTTAAAAAAAAAATTATGCTTCTGTATTCCAGACTCAAAGTCAGAAAACAGAATCTCTGAAAATATACCATCTCCTCTTGATGTACATCTTTTGCGTGTCCTGAGAGGATGAACCAGGAAACTGGACTGAACCGACTATGCACTTGGGAGTTGGGAGTTAAGGGGAGGAAAGGCACTGGGCTCAGTGGCAAGCAGAGTGCAGTATGAGGGAGCTGAGGCACATGTGCGGCAGGCAGCAGAGAGAAGCAAGGATGGAGTTTTATGTACTTACTTCCCGGATGGCCCCGTCACAGACCCGGATGACATTAAGGAATGTAGGCATGACCTGGGGCAGGAACTGCACACACTTGAGCCCCAGGGACTTGAAGATGAAGGTGATGGCCTGGACAACCATGGTGTGATGGTGAGAGAGGGACTGGTCTCGGAAGATTCGCATCAGGGCCACCATGGACACAGCAGGGTAGAATTCATCCAGGGGCAGGTTTCCCATGTTGACCAGCATTTCACTGGTACTGTAGTCAGCTAGGACCAAAGGATAGTGAGTCATAAGCTATTCGTGACATGATTCTGACCTTAGGCAGAGCATGGTTAACAGCAAACAAAAAACCTCCTCCAAGATGTTAGCGTTCGTATCGTTTTCCCTCACGTGTTCTAACCTCACTGCGAATACGAGCTCTGTTAGGAACTGATGAATGGGCTCAACATCTGAGACCAAACAGCTTTTGGCTTTTCTGTTACCCAAACCACCAAAGCCTAAAACAGTACATGATGTGTTTTTCTTTAAATTGCTATGTTTAACTTAGCTTTGTACCACTATAGTTCACAACTTTGTAGCTAAAAACATTAATAAAAATAATTACTTCCCCAAACGAAAGTAAAGGGAATTAAATTAGGCAAACATCTGTTCTGCAGCTGCCTGGTTCCCCTAAGGAATTCAGACAAGATAGCAGGCAAATGCTCCCTGACCAGAACAACAGGATCTCAAGGACTCTGCCTGGGAATATTAGCAGGAGGGGTAAGGACCAGAGCAGGTCAAGGGTGGCTGACTGGGGCCAGTGAGGAAGGCAGAACCCAGGAGAGACATGGCTCAGGTTCTACTCCTGACCACTTGGCAGGATAATACAAAGGCACCCTTCTCTAACACTCAGAAGGAAGAAGAATTAGATAACAATAGGTCTAAACACCTATGGTGTTTAGAAACAAATTATTGTCTTTTGAGAAAATAACATTAGGCTGGAATAGCTGGGACAGCCACTGTTGAACCTTCACTTTCAGAACCAGGCCTGCCCTGGTGGACAGTGGGAAAGTCCAGGAGACTCACCTGTGTCCCAGCCCTTGCCCCACTTTCTCATGCTTCTTGTCAGTGGCAATGGGGCTCTAGAGCCAGATCTTAGATGAAAAAAAGAGCCATGGATTTCTGAGAGCTACTAGTTTTTCTATGCCCCAAGACTTGCCTCAGGGTTCCCTATTAATGAAGACACAGATAATTTAATTATATTCTTTTTATTCTTGGGTGGCTACAGGAATAAAATCATCAAAGAGGCGCAGAGAAAGAGTGAGAGATGGTCAGAGGTGATGAGGCTATACCTCTTACCTTTTTCATTGACACCAAAAAAGAGTACAGACTCAGCCTGGACAGACATGAGATGACTTTTCATTCAAAAGTTGCTACATGAGCCAGTATTCTGTAATTTCTGCTATCCAGTCCAAAGTGCTCTCTAAACATGGCCGCTAAGAGTTTTGTGAGTCAGAACTTGGCAAGACTCGCTTGGTTCCCCCAACTTACAGGAATCCTGACTTGACTTGGATTCAGACAGGCTAACAGCAGAAGCGTCCCGGGACTGGTCAATCATGCCGATGTTCACTTTGTGCTTGTAGGGATCCAAAGCCCCTAAAAGCCCTAACACACGGATAGCCTGGGTGGGAAAGGAGAAAAAGAAAACGTTCACTACACTATCTGATTACAACAGGTTTCACAGATATCCCTCTCATGTTCCACAACCCCAACTCATCCCCAGTGGTCAGCTACACGAGCAACAAGAAGGATGTCGAGCCTGTTGATGCCACAACCTTCTTTCTCTCCACTCGCTTAGCAAAATCTCTGAAGACCAGGTTCCCATGTTCCCCACCTCTCTCCGTGTGCCCTGGTTCTGCTCGGTCTTCAGAAAATTCAGCAGCACCTCAAGCAAGGTGGGGTACTTCCTGTAGGGCTCTACCACATAGCCAGTGCTGGCCACCAGCTGCCCCAGGGTCCATAGAGCCACCTGAACAGGGAAAAGACCACATGGTTCACCGAGCCAGTAGGACAGAAAGACAGCATGGTTGTCCTCCTCACGTCAGGACTGTCAGGGGCTGTTTAAGAAGAGACGTTTCTAGTAAAGACAGTAACCATGAACAGAAATGCTGAGTTAGAAGAGCATGAAAACATGGCTGATTAAGTGCCAAACTACTGGATCAAAAGACAAAGAATACCCTCACCTTTCTTAAAGGAAATACAAAGTTCTTTCCTATCCCAAATGTTAACAGGAGACTCAAAAGGAAATTAAAATCATTCTTAATTTTAGTCTAAGCATCCAGTAATGTCAAATGACAGGAAAGAGTGAGCTGAAGTTGTTGGTCCTCGAAGTCTAAAGCCAAGGCTTTCTTTTTCCCTCCAGGAGCTGTGGCTCTGATAAGTGATTTGCATTTTCCTTGGTATAGAGGAAATGGCCTTGCTCAGCCCTGATACTCACTGTAAGTAACTTCAGGTCAAGATGATAGCTAATTCTGGTTCCAAATTTTTCTTCTTTTTACTCACCCAACAAATACTGTGAAGCACCTACTCTGTGCACACATTGGCTGGGCATATTGAGCTGAATAAGAAACCAGGTCCTGGGTTCTGGGGTCTGTGCTGTTCACTCAGCACGCAGTGGCACTCACCTGCCTTTTGGCCAACAGAGAGGAATCCTGGAGCATGTCCATGATGATAATGAAAAGCTCATCTACCCATTTCCTCATTTCTAGACCACTAACCTGAAATGAAAGAGAGGGTTGCAGGTAGGATTACAAATTATGGCATTAAGAGGTATTCTGACTTCCTCCAAGGTTAGAGTTTCTTTCCACACTATACAAAAAGCAGTTGTCACCTTACCTGAGCCAGTTCTCCTATTGTGGCCAAGACATTATTTATCACGCCTGGGTTTGGATCAGGGTCTGGATCTTTCAGTTTCAAAATTAAAGCCTATGGAAAGAAGGTATGAGAAAAGGAACACAGATTGGAATCTATGAGAAATATTTCTTTCATTTAAGTAAAATTCACCCAACAGGCTTAGTTATAAATAAATTACTTCTAGGCTTTATGAATCTAGGATTTTTCTAAAATGTGGATTTCCAAACTTGTCTTTGTGAGTTCCAATTAAATACCTGGAAAGCTGGGAAACACCATGATTTAAAGACATTTCCCGTCTCTCCTTTCAACTGTATCTCTATGGTCGATCATCTAGATATGCAATTGTGTTTTGAAAACTTCATGATTCGAATGTACTCAGATTTGAAGCTTGTTTCAGATTTTAAAGCTCATTGTTCTTCCTTATGGGGGAGCTATTTTATGTTGCTATCCACCTATTTCTCTCTGAGCACATCTAATGATGTGCCTGAAGCATCGTATCTTCTCTCCTAAGGAGAGAGAACGTCTTCCTGCGACTGGTGAGATTCGGGTACTCTTTAACTGGAAGTGCTTGAGTGGCACTTATCTCTAGGTCTGGGACCAAAGAAACGATCTTTGTTCAGTGTACCAGTGAAGCAGTTCCACCTCCTAACCACATGGAGATAAGATATCAGGACAGACGTGCCAATCCCTCTGTCCGCTGTGTGTTACCTTCAGAATAGGCTCCATGTAGGGGCGGATGAGTCGGGGGGCATTGGAGACCAGGTGCCCCAGCATGCGGGCACTCTGCTCCTTGATTCTCCCAATGCCACTGTGCTCCAGCTCTGTCAAAATCTGTAGAGAAGAAAGGCTAAGTGTGGCAGAGGGCATTCCAGTTAGGGACTGTGTGTCAACATAGAAAATGTATCAGAGAACTAGGGGAAGGAACCAGACCTCCCTGGTGGATTAAGTCACTGCCAGACATTCAACAGAAAAGGGCATCACTGCAGTGAACACAATAGGCTTGGATACAGCTATGACTGGAAGAAAAATGGTTTGAAACCAGCCCCTCCTCCTTCTACCATAGCACCCTGAGGTCCCACAGTCCTCTAAAAAGCATGGCTTTTAACAGTGCAGCACAATCACATAAAGCTGATTAGGGTTTGCATAAATGAGGAATGAAGAGAGGGCTCCCTGGGAGAAAACTCTTAATGCAGACAGCAAATCAGTAAGAGGGGCTAGAAATCATGACAAAGGAATCAAAGAACATTTAGAACAGCTGTGATGTTGAGAGAACTGCTGATGCTCCGTAGCTGTTTAGGGGCACATCTAGATAAATCCAAAGAGTTAAGGATTACATCGATATAGTCCCCTTAGGCCTCACTGAACAGAAATAACATGTTTGTTCTAACTGACATCTTTAAACACCAGTGCACTAGCACATTATGCTCACAGGGATACAGACGTAGCTAACTTGCTAAAGACAGACATGGATAGCTGAAGTTGCCAGAAGGAATCTCTGAGCATCGAGGAAGTGAACATCACAAAGCCCAGGTTAACTCGGCTACCCAGAGGAGGCATCTATAATGTAGTAACATATTTTTATCTTTCGTTACTGATTTAATAACCCTGATTTTCTGGATCCTGCTGACAACCTGTTTTCTCCTAGTCACAGGAGTGAAAGATGGAAGGAGATACCAAGAACAAATCCACAGCAGCAAAGAGATGGCTGCCGGCCAGGAGCTGTGTCCCAGGAAGCAGGGCCCAGCGATGTGCGGTAGTGCAGGCCAGACCTGAGCCAAGACCTCACGGCACCCTGACAAGAACCAGTGCCTACGCAATGACCAAAGCCTTGAGAAAAGGCCAAAGCCTTTACCAACACCTGAAACTGTACTAGTCGATTTGAGAAAATCATTATCAAAGATAATTTTTTTAGTATTGAGGATGGAACCCAGAGGTGCTCTACCACTGAGCTACATCACCAGTCCCACCCTCCTTTTTAAAACTTTTTATGTTGAGATGGTGTTGCTAAATTGCCGGAGCTGGGCTCAAACTTGCAAGCCTCCTGCCTAAAAAAAAAAGTTAAAATTTGGAGTTTCAGGGGCCGGTGAGATGGCTCAGCGGTGTAAGCGCCTGCCTTGCAAGCGCGAGGGCCCGAGTTCGACTCCCGGAACCCACATACGAAAAAGGGGCCGGTGATATCGCTCAGAGGCACGGGTGCCTGTTGGCGCGCGAGGTCCTGAGGTCGACCCCCCGGTACCCACAAAAAAAAAAAAAAAAAAAAAAAAAAAAAAAAAAAATTTGGAGTTTCAAAAGCTAAATTCAGTATATAGTAAATTCATTCAATGGCTCCGTAGTATGAGAAAAATGGGATGGCCTAATAGCTGAATGCCTAATTCAAGAGGACAGGAGCCATGTCTGACCTATTCACTGGTATATTTCCAGCGCCCAGCAGTGCCTGGAACACAGTGGTGCTCAAAAAGTCATGACCAAGTGAACATACTGGTATCCTCGCTAAGAGACACTTCAACACCAAATTAATTTAGCACAGTTTGAGCTCAAAGGCTCAATGATGATTTCTTTCCTTCCCAAAGCTTTACGTATCTTTAAAAGACTCTGTAGTCCTAATATGGGCTAAAAACTAAGTAAAATAAATAAAACATTGGGCTAAAAACTAAGTACCAACATAAGTACAATTTTTTAATTTGTTGATTCATGATATCATTTGTAGCCATTTTTAACTATGAAAATTGTGAATAAATGACACTTCTCTAGGGTAAGTTATATGTATTAATGATTTTCTGTGCTTAAGTTCTTTTATATTATAAAAAGTGTGCATTTCAAAAGAAGCCCTGGAGGAGGGTCAGGAAGCAGAGGGTAAAGTGGGGACAGGTGGAGGGGGTGACCCATTCTACTAGATCTAGAAGCAAGGGCAACCTGATCTCCTCTAGGCTACTGTGTCACGTGGCATGTTGTTATTTAAGAATGAAAGCTTGGGACCCCAGAGCAAAGACAATGACTATGGAAAAGATGTTGGCGCCACATCCACACGTGTTACTGTTAAGAACCATGGCCTCTGTGCTTGAACTCGCATGGGTAAAAGGAGCAGGACAGCAGGAGGATGGAAGGTGTCGAAGCCTGGTGCCACCTATTAAGTGAGTACACAAAGAGGCCAGGAAAAGGGATTGCTGGTGCCTTGCCAGGAAGAAGAAAGAGCTGTGCGAGAGGTTAGCCTGGGACTTGGAAGCACCCTGGTTTCACACAGACGTGAGGCTCATGAGCTGACAGCCCTAGAATTGTAGTTGCAAAGCCAAGAAACAGGTGGACCCTGGTAGCCAAGTGTGACTTCACCAGGTATCTTAATCTTTCCCCTTTCCTCGTCCTCAACTCTCCTTCCCCACAAAGCTCACAGTGGGAGTCCTCTCCACACCACCTGTAGGTCTAACTGTCGCCCTGTTACCTGGATGAGCATCTTGCGCAAGAAAGGCATGACAAAGGCTGGATTCATGCTGCTGAGTCGGCCCACAGTGCAGATGGCCAGCTCCCGGATCTCAAACACCTGATCATTCAGGGCCACAAACAGGGCCTGCAAATTCTCTGCCTGGGCCAGGTGTGCATCGAAGCGCTCATCCAGGGATGCCAAGACACAATAGCGGATGTCTGGGTCTGCAAAAGCAAGTGAATCTTTGAACCCCTCTTCATGAAGCCATCCCTCCAGTCCTTTCCCAGCCTGGTGCATGGGTTCCAGATCCCTTCCTCTTATCTAATCTTGTCATTCTTATCTCTTTTCACAGGACTAAAGGCAAGAGAATTAAACACAGGCTATCTTATCTTGTAATAGCTGCACATCAGCTTTTTTTTTTTTTTTTTGAGACAGGGTCTAGCTATGTAATTCAGGCTGGCTTTGAACTCACTATGTAGCCCAGGCTGGTCTTTAATGCACAGCAATCCTCCTGCCTCAGCCTCCTAAGTGCTGGTGTTACAGGCATGAGATACCACACCCAGCTGAACATCAGCTTTTTGAGGGTGAAGCTCTCTAGAGAGGTCATGTAATACAACTGGCTGCTTCCCACTGCCCTGGACTCCTGACTCCCTGTTATGGTTTGTGTCTAGATGTCCCCCCAAAGCCTCATGCGCTTTTAAATAGGGCTCTTTCCAGAGGTGGCTGAATCTATAGAGTTTGTGATTGACTCATGGTTCAATGCTGGGATTAAGGGTGCTCAGATTAAGAGTGGGTGACTGCTGCATCAATTCACTGATTAGACTGGCACCACGCTAATCCCAGCAGTATGGATAAAACGGGGAGAAAGAGGCTTCTCTCCTTGCTTGCTGATTTTGCTGTCTTCCACCCCCATGAGCGGTTGTCCCTCTGCCATGTGCCTCCCTGCCTTGGAACCACCTGATTATGGACTGAAACCTCTACAAACTGAGCTAAATAAACCTTTCCCCTTTTAACTGTGGGTGTCAGGTATTCTGTCTCAGCAATGAGAGGAGAGTAACTAAGAGACTCCCCCACACTACATCTGTCCATAGACTTTACCGGGATCAGTTATCCCAACCACGAGCAGTTTGCTGAGCACATCGGCCACCACCTGCACTGCGGTCTGGCTAACCACGTGGGCATGGCCGCTGATGAGGTGGATGGAGGGAGTGAGCAGGCGCGAGCAGGTGCGGGCAGCTTCCATGCGGATCTCCTTGTGCTCGCTGTTCAGGAAATGATCGGCACAGTGGCGGACAAACTGGGTCAGGGAGTGGCCTGGATCCAAAAGCAAAGAAAATAGAATAAACACTGCTGCTTTGGCCAGGCAGGTCTGTAATTTGCTAGCTGTATTTTTCATTTTGTGGCTACTTGATTCATTTTCAATAAGGCATTGCTCGAACTTTGAACTCTTCTCTTATAGGGTAACAGATGTCTTTCAGCAGCAGAAAGGCAGAAGGGGATAATGAGGGTCAGGGAGACAGAGGAAAGCCACCTTTCCCTGAACCCTTTCTAAATTCCTTTCAAAGAATGTATTTTTTGACCCAAACTCAAAACAATTCTGGATCAAGTTTACCTCATCCATTTTAGTTCCCAAGTGTCTGATGTAGGCTAGATCTAAACATAGCTACTTTCTATTGATGAGGAATAAATTATCATAGGTGTTAATCAATGTAAGAGGAAGAACTGTGACAAGAAAACCACAGGTGGCTTTAAATCTCCAAACAGCAGCTGGGCGTGGTGGCACACACCTATAATTCCAGCCCTTGGGAAGCTGAGGCAGGAGGATCATTTTGAGTTTGCAGTCAGCCTGGGCTACATGGTAAGATCAAGGCCAGCCTGAACTACATAGCAAGACCCTGTCTCAAAAAACAAAACAAAGTCTCCAGGTAGCAGGTTTAGGCTTTTTGTACTTGCTTGTTTCCTGGTAGTCTTGACCAGCCTTACCTACACATCTGAAATTTCAAAAGTATCCATTTTCCCTCCTGAAATAGATCTCCCTTGTGTATTAACATGGCTTTATCTGCAGTTTAGAACTCCGAACTGAACCACACCATATAGCATTCTTGGATGTCACACCACCCCGGGAATGGAAACACTCTGAAGTCCTGGCTTATGCATTTTAAAGCATTAAACACCACCTCAGCTATAGGGAAGTGGAAGCAAGGGAGTTCTCTGAAGCACTGTTCCATCTCTGAAGCACTGTTTCCTTAGATCGATGCATACTTTCCCTGAACACCATCCACTCCCAAACTCAGTATGGAACACAGGAGCAAGCAGCAGGCATTAACAACATGTGGAAAGAGTCTGGGAAGGAGGGGCTACTACAAAATCTGTGCCTGTCTTGAGGACACTGGGGAGATCCAGGAATTCTAGGTCCCCTCATCCCTTTCCCCAGATGCCCAGTGTCACTCACTATCTTGGCAAGAGCCACTACAATCTCTTACCTTCAAATTCAAAGCTGCCAAGAGTTCGGAGGGCAAGAGTGATGCTGCCCACATCACTGGCCTCAGGGAGGGTGGCAAGGCCAGGGGAGGCCAGCTGGTGGGCCAGACCCTTGGGCATGCCCGGGTGCCGGAGGGGTTTGTGCATAAGAACCAGGGACAGCATCTTCAGCAGCCCATCCTGGATGTCCTTCTTCAGCTGGGGAATCTGGCGGCTCAGGTCGTAGAGCACGGCGGTGAGGGCAGGGCTGAGGGGAAGGAGAGTGGTCACATGTGGGCCAGGGCAGGCTGCCCCTGCTGTGCTTGGAAAGAAACAGCCCTTCCTGCCCAGCAAGGGGGTCAGGCCCCTCCACTGCTTGGTACTACAAAACAGTCATGTGCTGAGCTCTCTTGGCCTGGTCTCAGACTTCAGGACAATCTATGAGTGTCTGGTCTTCACCACAGGAGAACCTGTTAATACAATTCAGCCACTAGAGAAGGCCAAGTCTCAATAAACAATGTGAGAAAAAGATCAAACAGATGAAGAACTAAAGCTTAGGGAGCTTAATCTATTTACTTAAAACTACAGCTACAAACATTTACTGAGCACTTCCTACAGACCAAGCTATAAGCAGCTTTTCATGAACTTTTTCACTTCATCTCTACAACTGCCCTAGACAACAGGATTTTCTATTGTGCCCACTTTCCAGATGAGAAATTGAGACTCAAAGAAATAACTTAATCAAGACTACAGATATAGCTAGTGATGAAACCGGGATTCAAAACCAGCCTGTGTGTTTAGTCTCTGGTCTATCCAAATCGATGTGCAAGCAACCATACCTCATTCTACCAACGCAGTCACACCACCACGGGCCGACTTTTGCTCACTGAGACAGGGCAGGCTCGGCTTTCTGTTACCCACCTCAGTCCCACTGCCAGCATAGGCTCCAGCAGCTCCTTGATGTCCTGCTGGATGCCCGGCCCCATTGCTCGCGCCAGCATGCTGATGCATGTGAATACTGTGGCATCCACCTGCATTGCTTTCTGCCTCCTGCACAGAAACAGGGTGGCTAGTTTAGACAACGACATTCTGTGACACCCTACCTCAAAACCACCTTGGCGCAAGAAGGCAGGTTGCTCGGGCAGGGCCAGCATTTGTGGGAGTGCAGGTCATTTATTGCACAATCACTGCAGATGTGCATGTTTATAACGACTGTCCAGCAGATGGCAGTGATGTGTCTTAACTGCCTTACCGAAGGGCCGCTTTTCTGAATTCAGACAGAGGCACTGTGTATGGGATAGCACAGTTCTGACCAAGGTACCTATTTAGGAAGCAAACTGAGCAATGCGGTCATCAGGGACGAGAGGGCAATGCACAGCCATGCAAAGAAAGTCTTCCTCTGATGAGAACACTGGGCTTCAGAATGGGTGGAGTTTATTAATTCAGCAGAGCAATCTTCGCTAATAACATGGGGAAATACAGACACACGATTCTATTAACACGGACTTCCTAGCCTGAGCCAAGGCACGCTGGCCTCTCAATCTGGCAGGGCACTGAAAGTCTGCTCATGTTTTATTCATTGGGAGGTTAAAGAGATGGGATAACTTCAACTTTAGTGATCAGAATAAAGATACTCTGTAAGGTCCCTTCAGTTTCGGTCAACAATTCCTTGCTTTAGTTCCATCAAAAGCAGACATCTGAACGGCTGAAGAGACCCTGTACATATTAATATTGAAACCAGCACTGGTACCTGACACGTTCTCAGGTATTCAGCTTCCCCAAACATTTACATATGAGTCATCCCACTGGGAAGAGGCTAGAAGTCAACTGAGGAAGTGCTGTTCTTTATGTGGTCTGCTACTCCTGAAGTGTAAGGAAGCAGGAAATGGGCTTAAGCTCCATGGAACTGGGCTGGAGCATCCTTGCCCTCCAACCTACTGGAGTGGAAGGAGAAGTCCTAACAGAGACACTCACTTGTGGGCAAAGTCCTTAGGGGGAAGGGCTGCTCGGATGATGTCCAGCACGCGAGGCAGGTAGACCTTAAACTCTGACCTCACAGCCACAGAAAGTAGTCCCAGAGCTTGGAAAGCTGCTGTACGTTCCTTCTCCTTCTTGACACAGCTCAGGACATGGTTCATGGTATCTTGAAGGTACTGGGTATCTAAAAAGACAAAGTAGATGACTCGAGGTCAGAATTCCCATAGAACACACAAATGTAAGAATAAATTAGCCAGGTGTGGTGGTGCGTGCCTGTAAACCCAGCTACTCAGGAGGCTGAGGCAGGAGGATTGCAAGATCGCGGCCAGCCTGGGCAACTTAGCAAGACCCTGTCTCAAAATAAAAAGGGCTGGGGATGTAGCTCAATGGCAGGGTGTCCCTGGGTTCAATCTGCAGCACTGCCAAAGAAGAAAAAAGAAAAAGGAGAAGGAAAAGGAGGCGGGGGAGGAAGAAAAGAAATCCTTTTGGGAAAGATGTCAAGAATTTAGAGGATGCACTTTAAAGGATGCATTATAGTAGATAATCACTCCCTAGACACATCTGTTGGAAATATTAGAAATATAAGATGTGCTTCCTTTTAAAAACAGTCCCAAAACTTACAAGGCCTCCAAACAAATATCACATAATTGTTTCCATTAGGGTTGCTTCTGAGGAAAAGGATTACTTTTGTTTAGAAATATGTTTAGTCAGGTCTGGTGGCACATGCCTATAATCCCAGCTACTTGGGAGGCTGAGGCAGAAAGGTCACAAGTTCAAGGCCTGCCTGGGCAATTTATCAAGACTCAAAATTTAAAAAGGGCTGGGGATGTAGCTCAGTGGTAGAGCACCTCTGGGTTGAATCCCCAGTACTACAAAAGAAAAAAAAGAATAAAAGGAAGAGAGAGTAGGTTAAAAATGTTAAAGCTTGTTTAAAAACAAAGATATTGTCTAAATTATTTTTATTTTGTATTATAATGAAGTTTAAAAGAACATGGAATACTATTTGCAACTAGGCCATTCCAGTCAGCTTAGGCCTGGAAATTACTTTGCTATTACCTAGAGGTTTTTGCTACAGTTACATTAAATAGAATAAGATTTAGTTTGCAATTTGGAAAGCCACATGCATATTTTCATTAAGTTTATATATGCCAACTTGCAAGGGTAGGCATTTCCTGGGCAACTGAAACAGAAGTGTTTTTCCTCTGAAGGCTGGAATCTCCCGACTCTTGTCTCTCTCCCGTTTCTTCTCATCCACCCATGCCAGCCCCGAGTCCCAGCCTAGGAACACTTATGTGACAGTGGAGGAGCCACGGTCACACATCCACCAGGAAGGCACAGGGGTTGAGGGCTACCAGAACCACATGCGGACAGTGAGCCAGACTCCCGACCAGCACATTCCTGCCTTTGCTCTTACGAGAAATGTCTTCTCTCACAGCTCTGTGGGCAGACGGCAAGGCACACGCTGGGGCTTGGAAACAGAAGACCAAGGGGGTAGAACTCTAAAATCAGACTGATCTAACAAGGGAAATGAGTTCTTTACATATGGGGGTTGCATTTCAGCAGGAAAAGCTTGAATCCAGAGTATAATTCCCTTTTCCAGATTTAGCATCCAAAGTAGGAGGGCAGGAATCTGACAGTGAAGAGATTCCAACCTAGTCTTGAGGAATTTTTGATATTCAAAAGGTTATACCACCAGAAAGTTCAAGCACTGACTTCGAACTGAAAGCTTTAAACAAATGGCACTTAGGTAGTGAAGCATGGGGAGGGGGTGCCCAGATTAAATTTCACTGACATATTATTCAATAAAACAACAAACCCCCATCAAAAGGAGAGACCCAGGGGCCCTCTCTGTATCCTGCTGCTATGCAGCCTTTTGAATGTATCACAGTAACTGCTTCTACAATGTGCCAGACTTTGATCAAATTTGGCCTAGTTATTAGTTCCTTTTGAGCTACAGACTTTCAACCCAAGAATCATTTAAAGCTCTACTCATCAGGGGCATGTCCGGTCATTAAGAGCTGCTGCGTGCCAGCCAGGAAGAATGGAAAACTGAAAAACTACAGGTGACTTTCATTCTGTCATTTTCCTCTTGTTCAGTGATTTTATGTGACTGTCTTGTCCTTACCTAACACGTTCTACTCCTTACACACAGCCTGCTTAACCCCTCGCCAGCGAGGCTTCTCCTGTGGCTTCATCTGGGCTGGGTAGTGTGGAATGAACCTGTGCCAGGGAATGGCAGCTGCTGAGGCTCAGGCTGGCCTTCCCCTTGGGTTCCTGCTTCTTGTTTGGTCCTGAATGCTTATTAAGCAGCATAGTGAAGTACAAAGATGTTTGAGACGGGGTCTCACACTCACTGAGTGGGATAAGAGGACATTAAATATGAACAGACCACTGGAGCATAATGTATACTTCTACCTCATTTCCAAAATGGGTTTGAAGAAGCTCAAGGAGGCTTTAATAATGCAAGAATGGTTTCCATTTATTGGAGCTCACTCTGTGCCAAGCACTATAGTAGGAACTTAGGCACTCATGCCTTGCATCTTAAGAGGCAGGGATTGTTATTCTAATTTTACAAGTCACAAAGTGGAGGCCTAGGAAAATCAAATAACCTGTCCAAAATCTCAGTTAGGGACTGAGGAAGGATTCACCCTAGATCTGATGCCAAAGCCCTTCTACAGTGGAATGCCACAAAAAACATTTGCAGCTGCAGTAATCCAGGAATGGTTTATGGGGAAGCAGCTATCTGAGCTGGGCCAGATTCCATAGACAGGAATTCCCACTGCCCATTGAGGACAGGGCAAGAATATGGGAATCCACAGCAGAGTCTGCCTCTGAAACACCCAGTCCTCCCTTCCTACGTGTGGCCTAGGAAGTGGCAGCGACCACAGTGGCAGAAGCAAGGTCACTGCCCCAGACAGGCTGCAGCTGCACAGCCTCTACCTGAAACTGCCTTTCCTCAGGTCTCCATTCCCGTACCCGTTGACTCCCACACACAGTCGCTTGCTTGGCCTAGACCTGCCTTCCACCCTTCCCCCTCTGAGTGTTCCTCTGTCTGCTGCCTCAGACATTAATGGAAAACTAGGCACACTGCGAAGAAACCAGACTAGTCCCTGCATCAACAACCCTTGCAGTGTGAAGAGGCACAGTGTTCTGGAATCACCTCTCCCTGTTTGATTTTCCTCAGATGGTAATGATGTCTCCCATAGACATCCTCACCTGTGAAGGCAGAAGGTCGGAATGCAGCCAAGCGGGGCAACAAATTAAGGATGGTCATTTGGATCAGCGAGTTCTTGCTATTCCTGCATTTCAGCACCCACTGGCACACCTGAGAGAGGAAGGATAAAGGGTTGGCAGAGGAAATGAAGTGAGGAGCTGGGGGGGAGGGGCACTGGCATTCACCTGGTCAAATTTCTCCTCCATCAGGTCTCTGCAACACCGGCTCTCCACCAGGGTGGGCTTGGCTGGGCTGGGGGAAGCCCCAAACCCCATGAGGCCCTGGTGAGAGCTGTACCCCAGCAGCCCCACCAAGGCATTGGGCTGCTGGGGCTGCACAGCCTGGAAACTGGTGAAGGGGGTAATGTGGCGAGGTTTCGTCCCAAAGCCCATGAGATCTTTGCAGTACTTGTCATGCACCAGCTGCTGCTGCGTGATTTCTTCCATTTCTTCTCTCAGACGCTACACATGAGGAGGGAGAAAAAAAAAAATCAACTTTACTTATGGGTGGCATTCAACCAAGGCACTGTGGAGTCTACAGAGCACTATGTTTGCCCAACCCTGTGCAACTCTGCCAGAGTGGAGGTCTACTGTTCCCCACAGCCTTGCAGGGGACCTGGTTTTGTCCTAATGCAGGCAGGAAAGCACCACCTACTGAATAATGAGTAAGCTGCTGCTCCCCGGGGTGTCTACCTCCTGGGTCATTTCCCTGCCGGGTTTGGGAAGGCTGACTTACGGACTACGGTGGCTACAATACTATGATCACAGCACAGGTGGGTGGCAGCCCCATGCCAGCATCCTGTTAAGGACATTCTTGTCTCTTTCTTATCCCCAGAAACCTACGTAGAAAACTAGGTAAGTAATTTTCTCAGGACCCTAGTCCACAGGAGGGTAAGCCGAGTGGCGGAGAACTGTATTGCTCCTTTTCCCAAGGACTGCTTACCAACTCGTCCTCCAACAGCTCAAACTGAGAAAAACATAATTTTCTTGACACATATATTTTCATTTTTCAGGAAGTCTCGTCCACTGTTCTTATCACGGTCACCAAAGGCTCCTAGGCTGCTAAACCCAAAGGTCAATTTTTGGTCCTCAGCTCATGGGACAGATTCACAGCATTCCATCCAGCTGCTATTTCCTCCTGCTTGAGAACCTTTCTTCTGCTGGCTTCTTGGCCCCCAGACTCTCTGGCTGCTCCTTCCCAGTCTCCCTCAGCTCCTCTTCATCTCCCAACCTCAGGTTCACAGAGCCATCTTTTCCCCAACTACACTAGTTGCTTTGGTTCTAATCCAGTCTCGTGACTTGAAATACCATCTACCCACTAGTGACCCCTGACTCTGTGACTCCCTCGATGTCCCATTCATGTGCCCACAAAGCAGCTCAAACTTAACATGTTCAGCTGGGCATGGTGGCACATGCCTGTAATCCCAGCACTTGGGACGCTGAGGCGGGAGGATTGCTACAAGTTCGAGGCCATCCTGGGCTACAAAGTGAGTTCAAGGCCAGCCTGAACTGCATAGTGAAACTCTGTCTCAAAAAAAGCCAAAAAAAACCAAAATAAAAAAAAAAAAAAAAAAAAAAAAAAAAAAAAAGGGCCGGTGAGATGGCTCAGCGGCGTAAGCGCCTGCCCGGCAAGCGCGAGGGCCCAAGTTCGACTCCCGGAACCCACATACGAAAAAGGGGCCGGTGATATCGCTCAGCCTACTGGCGCGCAAGGTCCTGAGGTCGACCCCCCGGTACCCACAGAAAAAAAAAAAAAAAAAAAAACTTAACATGTTCAAAACCAAATCCTGACCTCGCCTCCTAACCTGCTCCCTCCATCCCAGTCTTCCTCTCCCAGCATTAGGCAACTGCATCCTTCCAGTGCTCAGGCAAGCATCTTCACTGTTCCTTCTCTCCGCCCACTTCCAACCCATCAGCAAATCCCAAATGCAGAATCTGTCACTCCTTGCACCTCCCTAGCTCCTACTGTAGTCTGGGCTGCAAAAGCCCCGGCTCAGACGCTGCAGTTCCCTCCTAAATGGATTGCTGACTTCAGCCCTCAGCCTTCCAACAATCCATTCTCAACACAGTGGCCCAAATGTTCCTTTAGAAACATGAACCAGATGTCACTTCACTGCTCAAAATCCACAACGAGCATCCTGCTGCACATACAAGGTGCCATTCAATGGCTTCCCAAAAGCCTATGCTCCAGGTGTTCCTCAGACCCCATCTCCTGCTGTCTCCTGCTGGCTCTGCCCAGCCACAGGGGCGTTCCTGTCGCTCCCATAGGCCTCAGTGTGCTTGGGCCGCGGGGCCTTTGTATCAGCTGAATCAGCCCCACAGTATGCTCTTCCCCGGGCACTGGTGTGGCTTCCTGCCTACCTCATTCATGCCTGTGCTCAAATACCCATGTGCACACACTCTATGCCCCTGCCCCGCCCTACTGGTCTTCACAGCACTGTTCACCGTATCACTAATCACAATAGGTTTTTACTTACTTGAGTATGGACTTACTTGAGTACTAGAATGTAACCTGCTTTGTTCAGTTCTGCATTAGTCTAGCTCACAGAACATAATGTTTCGGGCATACACTAGGTGCTCAATTAGCATTTGCTGAATGAGTGAACAAGTCATAAAATTATAATCCTCGTGTTTGAGTAGTTCTTTGTGATTAACAAAGCTCCTTTATGAGAACCATCTCATTTAAATCTGACAAGCTTAAGTGCTAGGTGATGTCATCCTGTCTTACTGGGAGGAAACAAAGATCCCAGAGCTGCCAGGGCTACAGTGGAAAGCACCATTTCAGACTTGGGTGAGAAACCTCTGAGCACTACAATGTATAGAACGCCTGCTAGGTATCCAGTGCTGAGTTGGGCACTTCACATACATTTTTTTTTTTTTCTCTAAGCATTTCCACATACATTTAAAAGACTCCTAAGAAACCCATGAGGTGGGTAAGAGCCCTGTGGAAAGTGAGGAAAATGAGGCTGAAGGGGTAGAGTCACTTGCCTGAACCACAGTGTACACAGCAGGGAGGACTGGGGCCAAACGCATCTCCTTGTGGGTACACTGCCCCCACCTCCAGGGCACAGCCCTTACCAATGATCACTGCGTCTACTCAAGCAGGAAGACCCGGGGTGAAATTCCACACCCAGGGATCCTCACAGAAGTCTCGCAGGTGGAGCTCTGCCTCTCAGATGCATCCTGAATCAGCCTTCTCAGAATCTGCACTATGGAAGCCACCTAGGGAAGCCACCACTATGCCTGCCTGGACTAGTGGCATAGCTTCCTGTGGCAGCTATGAGAATGCCACCTCGAACCACAGAAAGCCTAGTTGACCGAGGGCCCGGCTGCTGCTCTCTGATGGCTGCTCTGGCTTGACGAGCACATGATGGCCTTGCACAGTGCATGAGGATGCTGCCACACAGTGTCACTTCCCTCTCTTGTTCCCTTGGGGTCAGACGCACACTGCATGCTCAGCTCCCCCATTTCTCTCCCCGGCTGTCTCCCTAATAAGAGCCTTGTAATTTTAAGCTCACCCTCCCAAGCTAACACAACTTCACTCCTTGCTTCCACTGCCACCTCTCCGCATGCTGGCCGTTAGAAATGCACAGTGCCACACCATTCCCGTGTGCGCAGCTCTAGTGCTTGGCTCTGCAGTTGGAGTAAAAACCGGGGTTCAATGAAAACCACAAGTCCTGTTCATTTTACCCTCTTCCGTTCTCCCTTGCTGGCAGTGCTCCGGCCACACTTCCCCTCTTTCCAGTTCATCAATATGTGAAGCTCTCTTCCACCTCAAAGCTTCTGCCTAGCACACAGCCCCAAGCCAGCTGCAAGGCAGCCAGCCCCTTCGTGCGATACAGGTCTCACTCAAGCGGTGCCACCTCAAGGGGTCCTGCCTTGACTCTCCACCTACCCACCCCACCCCAAGTGCCCCCTATTTTTTTTTGCTCGTTTTATTCCCTTCCCGGGAATTGTTGACACCCGTTTACTTGTTTCTTGTCTGTTTCTCCCTACACAGTATCAGTGCCACAGGACAGGATCTCTCCTTGCCTGCTCAGAGGGCACCCAAGGGCCTGGACTCCCCTGCGTGGCTTCTCACCTCTCCCTCCATGCTGCTGATTCGGACCAGCTCATTGAGGATCAGCAAGGCGCCGTGGATCCGATCGTCCCGATTCATGCCCTTCTCTTTGGCCAAGGTCTCATCAAACCCTTTCTCTGCTTCTTCAAACGTATGCTATGTCGAGAGAGTGCCCTGATTACCCATGGTCAAAGTGAGAAAGAACAGAGGCTGACCCTGCCCACACTGGGGGTTCTGAGATGTTACAGTGCCTGCACAGTCCCTTGGGCAGCATCAACAATACTACCATGCTATCTTGTTCAGTTTACCTGCAGCTCCCACAACAAGCCCTTCAGGCAGATATCACTGCCATCCCTACTTAATAGCTAAACAGGACAGGCTCAAAGAATTAAGTGACTTGTCCAACGTCATGTGGCCAGAAGGGAACCCAGGTCTCCCATCCCAATGTTCAGGGCTCCCCTTATGATATACGCCTCACTCCTAAGTTCCCCTGGCAGCAGCCATCGGCATAGGACTCATGATGCTAAATCAGTACCGACCATATTTCATTGAGTCTGAAACAACTATTTTTCCATGTTCTAACATCCCTGAAAGGAGATGTCTTTGACTTTTTAATAAGAAGGTACTAGCTCATAGTTTAACTGGCATGCATTCATTCTTCGTGATACATAAAATAATGGTGTGGCTATCAATAGATCTTTGCTTTAATCAAATGCAATAAACTAACTACTGATTCACACCAAACATGCAAAAAATTATTGAAGGCCAAAACCAATGTGCTACTAAGGTTCTGGAGCCAGGGACTGTTGCCATCCTTTAGATCAAGGGATTCTCTAAGCAAGTATGCTTTGCTAGCAGCTGGGATGGAGCCAGGTCCTCACCCGGTACCACTGGGGCTTCTGCATCTCCTTTGGCTCCCGCTGGGTGGTAAGAATCAGACAGGCACGAAGGGCGGCCACAGCTCCCTCTCGGATGGCCTGCTTGGGGTCCCACACAGCCACAAAAATGTTGTCAAAGAAGGGCTGCACTTGCTGGAAGAAGAAGGTGGGGACGCTGATGGCCAGCTCACGGAGGACCAGGACCTGGGAGAGACAGGCACAATGAGAACAAGGTTTGTTCTCTTGGGAGGGCAGATTTCTGTCATCCTACATCAGCTACACAGGAGGAAGAGAGAAGCCTCACCTGTCTAGCTCAGAAAGCCTGGGGCCAGATGAGGTGAAGCGAAACTGATCACACATCTGGGTGTTCACAATGCTAGGCTATTTATAAAGCAGAATGCAGCTAAGGTTGGAACAGCAGCCCTGGAAGGACAAACCTGTTTGATAGCACGTATACTATAAATGTTTTTTTTTTTTTTTTTTTTTTTTCATATGTGGGTACCAGGAGTCGAACTCAGGACCTCATGCTTGCCAGGCAGGCGCTTATGCTGCTTATCACCAGCCCCCTATAAATGTTTCTTGAGTGAATAAACATGTTTAACATTCAATCTCACTATTATTTTTATTTCACAGAGGAAGAAACTAAAAGCCAGAGACTGTCAAGTTAAAGAGTTGTAAGTGGCAAAGCCAAGACTCAAACTAGGGTCCACATGCATGCTTCCTCCTCACAACATTGCCTCCTAAAGGAGGAGCTGACTGGAAAGCATCCCACTGACACTTCTTTTTTTGACTGTTTGTTTGGGGTCTCACTATGTACTGTAGGCTGATGTTGAACCCACTATGTAGCCCAGAATAGCCTCAAACTCCCAGTAATCCTGCTTCAGCCTCCTGAATGCTGGGATTACAGGTGTGTGCCACGATGCCCGGCTTCAACTGATGTTTCCAATCCCTGCTATCACGCTCCATATCCTCTCCCTTACAGACAGACCCTGTCCCAGCTCATAGCCTGGAACCCTGGCCCACCAAACCAGCCTTTGCCAGGGACGAGCCTCTGGAGGCAGAGGGGACCCAGCACAGCACTGTGGCTCCCGGCCCTGGAGCTCCACCTCCTTGCTGGCACTCACGGCTGCATGTCTCCGGCCTTCGCTGCGGTCAGCACCCAGCCATTCCAGGGCTCGCTTCACCTCAAACTCCACGTACTCAGCGGTGAAAGTGTCCCCTGCCATGGCAAGACGCCCAATGGCCTTGGATGCCATTTCCATGACAACTGGGTCATTGGAGGGGAGGAGGTTACGAAGGTAGTTGGCAAACCTCCCAATTCGTGTAGCGTTTCCACCTTCTACTCCTATGAGGCTGGCTGCAAGAGAAGGAGGCAAAAGATGAAGATGAGACACATGGTAGCCAGTAATGTGCTTGGTCTTGAACGAGAACCTGGCAAGTGACACTTTTGTTTTACTTTGACTACCTCTCTACATAGTAAAGTTACTTTTCTTTTTTTAATTTTTCTTTTCTTTTCATTTTTTTTTTTATGTGAGTACCGGGAGTAGAACTCAGGACCTTGCACTTGCCAGGCAGACGCTTATGCCGCTGAGTTATCTCACCGGCCCTTTTTTTTTTTTTGGGACAGGATCTCACTATGCAGTCCAGGCTGGTGCCAAATTAATGGCAATCCCCCAACTCAGCCTTGAGAGCTAGGATTACAGGCATGCACCACCATGCCCAGCATGCTTTTCATTTTAACAAATAGGTATCTGCGTCAGAAATACCTGCATAAAGCAAAATCATCTCATTTTAGTTTACATAATTTTGTTTTCCCTAGAAAAAAGAAAAAGCAAACTTGGGCTAAATTCACAGTATTGATGAACAGTATTTAGGAGCTGAAAATGACCTGACTTTTACAAACTGTCCCTGATTCTACTTTTCCATGTGCAAGCCTCACCATACCAAACCCTGTTCTACTTCAGAACCAGAAACTACAAAAGGCAAGTGGGGTAGTGGAAACAAAGCAGGCTTCTTCTCAGCTCTGGCAAATCGTCTGCCTCTAAAACAGTCACTTAATAGCTCTAAGACTCAGTTTCCACATCTAAAAATAATTGTTTTACTTTTTTTTTTCAGTATTGGTGACTTTGCAATGAGCTATACTCCCAGCCCATTTTTTTATTTTGAGGCAGTGTCTTGCTAAGTCACTAAGTTGTCCAAGTTGGGTTCAAACTTGCAATCCTCCTGCCTCAGCTTCGTAGTGCTGTGATTGCAGGCATGTACCAGCACGCCCAGCCTGTTGTGCCTTTACCCCAGGACTGCTGCTAGGATTTACATCTGAATAAGTACACTGAGAGCTACAGGCTCCTGAAGATTCTTGAAACAAAGATGGACTAAACATCTAGTAAGAGGCAGATAGGGGCAGACGTGAGGGTGTGGCCCTTTATTCCCAGTTGTTATGGTTACCAGACACTATCCTTACCGATGGCCAAGATGCCACCTTTCCTCTCGTTGGCATCCGAGCTAGAAACCAATTCAAATATGTGATGGTTCAGCTGATCATAGAAGCGAGTAGACTCCTCTTGACTCATCTGCAGAAGAAGATGTACTCAGAACAATTTCTAATGTCTCCCTGCTGGTGGTGGCAGGGGCAGGTGGTCATCTCAGGATTAGGAACTGAGAGGCAGCAGGTATAGTTCCAACCAAAGACAAAGCTACTGCCCAGTTCCATAGTTGCAAAGTGTACAGCAGCTGAACTCACAGCTCATCCACTTAACAACTACAGTACTTATGGACTCTCTACTCCAGAGCAGAACAGTGCTGTCCCACACTCTTCCCAGTACCAGGGACACAAGGATGGACAGGCCAGTGTTTCTGCCCTCAAGTCTAATCTCTATTTAGAAGGTCCCAGGATACCAATCCTCCAAACCCAACCCCATCACTGTTATCAGACAAAAAGAACTGGGGGGCTGGGGGGCTGGGGCACAGTGGAGACAAAAAGGGAAAAATTAAAAGAAACAGCCGAGTCTGTGCTGACTCCTAAAATGTGGCCACAAACGTGAGAAACAACACAGAAATGTGCAGCCACTGCAGAGCAACCTGCACCTTCTACAGACATGAGAAGATGCGTGCATTCTAAAAATAAAGTTCTCACTTAGCTGTCAAAAGGAATCTAAACCAGCGACAGCACAGTTAGCCCAAACGTCCCCGCAGTGACTGGCCCCAAATCACACAAGCTCCACCTCTCGAAGCTCCATGGTGACGTAGTGCTGGAGCTCCTTCGCAGCTTTGGCCCTGGTCTCCTCATTCCGGCTCTTCAGACCACTGGCAAACTGTTGCAGGACGCTCACGTTGCTAGAGGTGGTGGCAGCTGTGGTGGCGGCGGCAGGTCCCGTTCCCAGCATCTTGCCCTGAGGATCTTTGGAGAAAAGCTTTGTTTAATATTCCAGGTAACACATTATGGCGATAAATTTGCAGCCCTAGATCCTCAGCACAGATCTCCACTCATCTCCATCAGGCAATTCCATAAAGGCTGAGCAGTCTCACTGAGGAACTCGCAGGAAGTCTAAATTCATTCAATGATGACTGACGTTTAAAAGAGACAGAAAGCTAGAGAGGGTAAAATTGTGGGCTCTGAAGCTAGACTACTTGGCTTTGAATATTCCACAGCTGCATACCTTGAGGAAGAGAATTAAAATTCCTTAGTTTCCTCAACTACAACAGGAGGATCCTAGTAACTCATGAACTGAGGTGAAGGTGAAATGAGCTGACACATGTTTGAAAATGTTTACGCAGTATTGGGTACACAGTAAGTTCTCAATCATTGCTAGCTATTAATTACTGTAACTACCAGTATGTAATAGCATAGTGCCAGGCACCAGAGGTGGGGAAGTAGGGAGAGAATGAAAAATGATTAAGACTGCTCCTTTCCTCGAGGAGCTCAATTTAAAGGGGGAGACTGTTATTCTTCAGCATTGTCTAGTCTAGAAATATAGTATAAACCACGGGTATAATTTTAAATTTGCTAGTAGCCATATTCAAGAAGATAAAAAAAGCCAGGTGTGGTGGTGCATGCCTGTAAGCCCAGTACTTGGGAGGCTGAAGCAGGACTGCCATGAGTTCCAGGGCAGCCTGGGCCACATAGTGAGTTCGAGGGCAGCCTGGGCTACATAGTGAGTTCAAAGCCAGCCTGGAATACAGAGCAAGACCCTGTCTCAAAAAACCAAAAGAGGGCCGGTGAGATAGCTCAGCGGCAAAAGCACCTGCCTGGCAAGCGCAAGGTTCTGAGTTCAACTCCTGGTACCCACATAAAGGAAAAAAAGGGCCAGTGATATCGCTCAGCAACATAAGTGCCTGCTGGCAAGCGCAAGGTCCTGAGTTCGACTCCCGGTACCCACATTTAAAAAAAAAAAAGAAAGAAAGCCAGGGATATAGCTCAGCAGCATAGCGCCTGCCTGGCAAGTGAGAGGTCGTGAGTTCAATTCCCAGTACCAAAAAAAAGATAAAAATGCGAAATTAATATATTTTATTTAATCCAATACATCCAAAAGATCATTTCCACATATATCAATAAAAAAACTGATATACTGCCTTTTTTTTGGCAGTACTGGGGATTGAACCCAGGGCCTCACACATGCTAGGCAAGCACTGTACCACTGAACTATATCCCCAGCCCTTCTTCAAATTGTTTTTACTTTGAGGCAGGGTCTCTCTAAGTTAGTCAGGCTGGCCTTCAACTTGTGATCCTCCTGCCTCAGCCTTCTAGGTAACTGGGATTATATGCGTGCACTACCACACCCAGCTAATGTGCATTTTATATCTATAGCAATCTCAACTTGGACAAGTCACACTTGAAATGCTCTACAGGCACATGTGGCTGCTGGTTATTGTTCTGGGCAGTACAGCGTTTTTGAATACAAGTATAGTCGGTCCTCCGTATCTGTGGCTTCTGCACAACTGTCAATAGAAAAACATTGGAAAAAAAATCTTTGTACTGAACATATACAGACTCATTATTTGCTAAACAATACAATATAACAACTATTTACATAGCATTTACATTGTATTAAGTACTAGAAATAATCTAGAGATGATTTAAAGTATACAAGAAGACCTGTGTAGGTTATATGCAAGTTTTTAAGCCATTTTATATGAGGGATTTAAGCATCTGCAGGTTTTGGTATAGGAGGCAAGCCTTGGATGTTTTTTGGGGGGGGATGTTAATTTTTGGAGACAAGGTCTTGCTACACAGTTCAGGTGGGCCTTGAACATGCTATGTAACCCCGGCTGGCCTCGAACTTGCAGTGATCCTCCTGGCTCAGCCTCCCAAGTGTTGGGATCACAAGCATGTGTCACAGTGCCAGGCTGGAGTCCTGAAACAAGTCTTCCATGGATACTAAGGGATGCCTGTACTTCAAATAAGAGTTACAAAGAGAACGATTCGTTTTTGAGATCATTCACTTCCTAACTGTGTACTACTCCTTCCCTCAATGAGCCTGTGATACTCAGGAAACACGGATAATCAGACAACCACTATAATAAAGTGGCCCTTAAACCCACACTGCAAGTATGTCTACATCATACTAGAAAATCAATTTCTCAAAACTCTTTTTTATGAATGAATTCGTGAGACACCGGCGTTAAACCAAGGTATAACTGGTTTTGAGAAGCTTTAAATACTCCAGTGCTGAGAAAAACACTAGAAGGAAATGCCCGTTAGGGAGAGGAAACCTAGGGATTCCCGTAGGAAAACTACGTGTGTGTATGAGAGAAGGAAGGAGGCTGAAACAGGCCACCTATCTCCTCCAGGCTGAATTCAATGCAACCACTGGAAGCCAAATATCCTGAGGGTGTTGGTAACAGCTTAAGGAATTTAAAGTTGGGTGGCTCAAACCAGGGCTGTGGGCGTGGGACAGGCAGAGAAAGCGAACCCCAGGGATGGAGGCGAGCAGAGCCCCAGGCACTGGGTCTCTGAGAGGTCTCCTGGGTGGAGTGACACCGAGTGTGGCGCTCCTCGAGGCAGGGTCCACCATTTCTAGGTGGCCCAGACGAAAGGGTGACTGTGACGGGGAAGGAGACTCCAGGGCCCCACGGCAGTACGGACGCTGAGGGGCCGGCCTCCAAGGCGCCCAGGTCGCACGGCCAGCTGAAGGGCCGGGGTGGGGGTGGGGGCTCCTGGGTTCCGGGGAGGTGGGCGTCGCCGCCGGAGTGGGCGTCAAGGGCTCATCGGCGCTCCAGGTCGTGGGGCCGGCACTGCGGGGACTCCACGTTCCAGACCGGCGGCTCCCCCGGGGACCCCCCGCCACGGACCAGGCTGGCCGTGAGTCTGGACATTCCGCCGCCTTGGAGGGGTCGGTGCCAGGTCCCAGACTCACCGCGCGGCTTCGGCCAACGCTTCAGCTGCCGCCGCCAGCGCCGTTACCACCGCTGCAGGCCCCCGGCCCCACCACCCGCTTTCCCCGCTGTCCTCTAAGCCGGGCGGGAGGTAGGGCGGGCTCCCAGACTTGAGGGCCAATCAGTGAAAGTACTAAAAAGACGGACTGGAACACACACCAATAGTAATGAAGGAGAAGTGAAGCTTCGGGACCCGGCTTCTGTAGGGGGCGGGGACTGTTCAAATAGACAAACCACGCGGCCAGTGGCAGGCGAAAGGAGGCTTAGGTCCATTCGGGAGAACCAATCGGTCGTGAGTTGACTTCAGTCACTTCCACGCACACATCCGGTGCGACGCTACTATGATTCCCCCTCTGCATCTGGGCTGTCCGCTGTCTGGGTACCCAGGAATAGGACCTAGAGCGGTGAGCGGAGATTCGTCGCGCCTGCTGTGATTCGGACGAGGGCCTCGCTGGTGCCTTCTAATTACTGCTGAGAAAGCGTGCAGTAGTGGTCCGTGATTTCAATTTTGTTCAATTTAATATGTATCTGAAAATGGTTTGTTAGCTTTCCCCCAAATTTGCTCAGAAGCTCATTTTCGAGAAACCATCGCCAAGTTTTAACTAAAATAGCTACTTACAAATAAAACAGTTCAAAGCAACTTCTTTTAGAAACACTCTTCCTGAAAATCAATAGCAAAATGGAATTTGGTTATATCTCTGTTTTTATCACAGTGCTACTGTTATAATAAACATTGGACATTCCTAAATTTCCTTGCATTAGGAATCTGAATAAAATATGATGCGGTCTTATTAAGGAAGGCGTATGTAGCCAGTAATAACGATAATGTAGGGGAATATTTGCTAAGAAGGAAAAGGTTCCCAATTTGTTAAAAAAAAAAGTTGAAAACTAAAGTATACAACAATGTAAGTGTAATATAACCCTTTAAAATATTTATACATTTATGTGTCTATTTAAATGGAAAAAATACACAAAATATAATGAGATTTAGGGAAGACACTTTTCTTTAAACATTGCCTTTAGTTACTAATACAATAAAAACAATGTGTTAAAAGTTTACAGACGGTCTAAACTGCCATATTAAAGAGACTTCTAATATTTGGTAGTGGCTAACAAAACAGCTGGAGAGTTTTTTTTTGCTTTGCAGTAATGGGGACTGAACCCAAGGGGAGGTGAGCTACATCTCAGGCCATTTTTTATTTTGAGACAGGGTCTTGATAAATTGCTCAGACTGGCTTCTACTTACAGTCCTCCTTCCTCAGCCTCCCAAGTAGCTGGGATTGCAGGCATGCTTCGCCACACTCAGCTTCAATATCTCTCTATCTCTATATATCTCTGTTTTGTGGTGTTGGGGGTTGAACCCAAGGCCTTGGCACTGAGATATATCCCCAACCCTTTTTTTATTTTTTATTTTGAGACAGAGTCTTACTAAATTGCCCAGACTGGGCTCCGACTTGTGATCCTTCTGCTTCAGCCTCTCAGAATGCTGGGATTACAGGCATGGGTCAGCACATCTGGCTAACATCCATATTATTAATCATTAAAATTTTTCTAGGCCTAAAGTTGTAACTCAGTGGTAGAGCACTTGCCTAGCATGCTTGAGGACCTGGGTTGGACCCCGGGCACTGCAAAAAAAAAAAAAAAAAAAAAAAGTACGTTCACTATCCAAATCTCAAGGGAGTTATGTTTATTCACCCCTGCCCCTTCACTACTTATTTTGTTTCTTAGGTATCTCTAGTTTTTTTATGTAAATACAAGTAAATATAAAAATATGTTTATTTCCCCCTTTTTGCTACACTATATACATTGTTCTGCATTTTTAAAAAATTTAGCTTATGTTGGAGGTCTTTATATTCCTATGCAGACAGCTTCCTTGTTCTTTTGTTTCTGTGATAGCTACACAGTATTCCATCACATGTTGTGTCATAGTTTCTACTCCCAGCCCTCTGGACACTTGTGTTATTTCCTGTCTCCCCCCACCCCACCCGAATCCTGGGGATTGAACCCAGCACCTTAGCGCTAAGCTATAGTCCCAGCCCTTTTAAATTTTTGTATTTTGAGACAAGGTCTTGCTAAATTCTCCAGGCTGGGCTTGAACTTGCATCCTGAACCTGCTTCAGCCTTCCAGAGAGCTGGGATTAGAGGCATGCACCACTACATTTGGTTTGTTTCCAAATTTTTGCTATTACAAATGCTGTAATGAATGCCTTTGTTTATACATCATTTCCCCCCTTGGCAGCTATACCAAGATTAATTCCCAGAAAGGGATTATAGGATAAAAGCATGTGTAGTTTTGCTAGATATTGTCAAATTGATCTCTGAAAAGGTGGTACCAATTTTCACTCCCACCAGCAAATACAAGATTTTTGCCAACCTAAGATACAAGGTCCTGTTCACAAATTAATAATCAAAGATGGTTTAAGCAACAGTCTGCAATACCTTTGTAGGTTTCTTTTCTGTTTAAAAAGATCTTTGGTAGAAGCACATGTGTAAGCATTGTATTATCTCTCTAGTATGAGAAACTGAAAGAGTAAATAAGATCCAAAATGTACAATAGATATGGTGAATCAAAAAGAAACTGGTCAAAAGGAAAGAGAGACTGGAATAGGGAAAAGAAAGAAGGGAAAGGGAAAAAAATTGTATATATATATATAAGATGGTTAAGATAGATACACTACCATTTTTACTTAGTTCATTGAAGAGTAAGGTTTGTGCCAATAATGTTTGGACAATTGAATGCTAATGTCTGGTGTCCTGAATAACTAACTTAAAGATAGTAATACGTAATGTATTAACCATTGTTACCCTCCTATTATGTTGTTTTGAAAATTTGTTCTTCTTTTGATTTGTTTTGTTTTTTTCTTCTCTTTAAAATAAAAAAAAAAAAGATCTTTGGTATCCATTACATTAAAATAATAGCTAATATTTCTTGAGCACTTAAAATATATTAGAGATTTTAGGGCCGGTGAGATAGCTCAGCGGCATAAGTGCCTGCCCAGCAAGCGCGAGATCCTGAGTTTGACTCCGGGTACCCACATACAAAAAAAAAGGGCCAGTGATATCGCTCAGTGGCACGGTGCCTGCTGGTGCACAAGGTCCTGAGTTCGACCCCCGGTACCCACCAAAAGAAAAAAAAAAAATATATATATATATTAGAGATTTTGGTTTTTAGACAAGGTCTCACTGTGTAGTTCAGGCTGGCCCTGAACTCACTATGCACCTCAGGCTGGCTGTGAGTTTGGAGTGATCCTCCTGCCTCAGCCTCCTGAATGCTGGGACTATAGGCATGTATCACTACCCCCAGACATTATAGATTCATGGTTAAAAGCAACTTTGAGCCAAATAACTGAATCTGAAACTTATCTCCTATATTTCCTCATCTGTGAAACAAGGATTACAGTAGCTATTTATGTGAGTAGGCGGTGTTACGCTAATACTGTAAAGTACCTAAAACAGTATATGGCACATATGAAGAGACAATGAATGCTTTTGCTACTGTTGCGGAACATTTTTGTCAGGCAGGTTGTATTATTCCCACTTTATCCATGAGTAAAATGAGTTACAGAGAGATTGGGTGGTAGACCCAGGATTTTGATATTGATATATTTGATATATTTGATATTGTCTAATTTGACCTTGTTGGACTCTCGTGTTCAATCAGCATCACCAGCTTGTGCTGAGTGGTGTTGTAAATGTTAAGAACCAGTGAGGGGCGTGAGCAGGGAGGAAGCGCATAAGTATATATATATGCACAGGGCTGGCTTCACGGCAAGGTTGTCATGCGCTGGTTTGAAAGTAATGAATTATTTTTTTGGTTTTGTGAGATATAGTCTCACTGTGCAGTTCAGGCTGTCCTTGAACTCACTATGTAGTTCAGACGAGCCTTGAACTCTCAGTGATCCTCCTGTCTCAGCCTCCTGAGTGCTGGGATTACAGGTATATGGCACCACACCTGGCAAAATTAATGATTTCTGAATAGGGGACCCCTCAATTTTATTTTGCACTGGGCATTATAAATTCTGTAGTCAATCCTGTGAAATGTGTCACATGTGTTCACTGATATAAGGTGCAACCTGCAGTTTACAAATAAAAAAATATATAATACTCTTTATTGTAAATAGAATTTCATAGAGCTGATTCTCACAGTATGCATTCATATTATGTAGTCTCTTTTATTTTGTAGTCTCTATATGATTGCAGTTGACCAATGAGTGTAGTTCAGACCTCAATGTTGGTTGTTATTTTCATTTATTTATTTATTTATTTACTTATTTATTGTCTTTTTGAGGCAGGGCCTCACAATGCAGTTCAGGCTGGCCTTGAACTCACAGTGATCCTCCTGCCCCAGCCTCCCAATTCTTTTATGTTAATCAAGAACGAAGTGAAACAATCAAAGGTATATGGGACTTGACTAGTTTGTTAATGCCATGAACAACAAATTTGCTGAACTGGATAATAATTTTCCAACACTAGAAGAAGGATTCCTCCAAATGTTTGGTAGATTCATAATGTACAGAGCTGATGCACTTTTAGTTTCATCTGCATTATTAACATATTCTTTGCCACCATCTCAAGTCTAGACAACACTAGAGCATTTGCTGATTTGCAGGCTGTAATACTTCTCCCACCATGGCAGATTTCCAGCTAAGGATGGATGTCACTGAATGAAAAGTTAGAAAGGGAAAAGCACATTCTTGCAGAGTACAGACAGCCCTCAGATTTGGATGGTTGAATTTATGGTTTTTTTTTTTGTGGGTACCGGGGGTCGACCTTAGGACCTTGCGCGCCAGCAGGTGCCCGTGCCACTGAGTGATATCCCCGGCCCTTTTTTCGTATGTGGGATCCGGGAGTCAAACTCGGGCCCCACGCTTGCCGGGCAGGTGCTTACACCGCTGAACCATCTCACGGGCCCCCTGAATTTATGATTTTTTAACTTTGTGTTGGTGCACAACCCACACAACCATTTTGTTTTTCACTTTCACTGTACTATAAATTACATGAGCCATTCAACACTTTATGATAAAGATAGGCTTTGTGTTGGATGATTTTGCCCTACTTGTTCTGAGTACATTTAAGACAGGCAAGGCTAAACTCAGGAGGCCACATATATTAATGCATTTCGATGTACAATATTTTTATTGTAGAATGGATTTATTGGAGTAACCTCCCCAAAACAAGTCCAGCAGCATCTGTATTTCCACATAATCTGAATAGTCTCTACACACAGTAAGGGCTCAATAACTAACTGCTACATGAATAAACTAGTGAATTCTAGCCCCTAGTGGTGGCGCATGCTGTAATCCCAGAACTCTGGAAAGCTGAGGCAGGAGGATCGTTAAGTTGGAGCCAAACCTGGGCAACTTCGCAAGATCTCTCCTCAAAAAATAATAAAAGGGCTGGGGATGTAGCTCACTGCGTATGCCTTGGGTTCAGTCCCCGGTAGCGCACACACACACACACACACACACACACACACACACACACACAGTTAGTGATAATCTTGTGCCTGGTAAGTCGCAAAGCGACCCGCCTTGGAGTCTTTCTTAGTATGTTAAAGGAAGCTTTTTTCAAGGAGTCTCAGCGCGGCTCAGGGACTGAAGCGCTAAATGCCCGGACAGGACCCTGGCATTTGACCACGCCCACCCAAGACCCGCCCCTGTCCGGCCCCGCCCCTTGCAGCCCCGCCCCTCCCCCAGGCAGTGCTGCGTCCGGCCCTGGCCTCACCGCAGCCTCTGTTTCCCGGCGGCCTCCTGAGGCCGGCGCACAAGATGGCAGGCTGTTGGAGGCGACCGAGCCTGAGCATTGAGTTCTAGCGTGGGGCTGAAGCTGGACACGGTTTTCATTCACTCACTCACCCAGGTGACGGGCTGTCGGGGTGGCGCCCCGGGGCCTCTGGAGGTGTGAAGACCGCTCGGTGCTGTTCCCGGTCCCCACCGCCTCCCCAGCCCTACCCTGGGGTGGAACCGAAGAAAGGTCAGGCCCGGCAGCCCCGCCTCTCCTTGCCCCGGGGCGGTCGCTGTGAGTGGCTCACTGTTAGAATTGACTTTCGCCACGTGCGGGTTCCATGGCGGTTTTGCAGGCGTCCGGGGAGAGGATTAACATCCAGGCGGGAGAGACAGCCAAGGTCGGTGACATGGATTCGCTGGGGAACGACTGGCCCGAGCCGGACAGGCCTCCCCAGCGCTCCCGCAGGCAGAAGTGCGCTTCCTACGTGCTGGCCCTGAGGCCCTGGAGCTTTAGTGCCTCGCTCACCCCGGTAGCCCTGGGCAGCGCCTTGGCATACAGATCCCAGGGCGTCCTGGATCCTAGGCTGTTGGTGGGTTGTGCCGTCGCTGTCCTGGCTGTGCACGGGGCTGGCAATTTGGTCAACACTTACTATGACTTTTCCAAGGGCATTGACCACAAGAAGAGTGATGACAGGACGCTGGTGGACCGAATCTTGGAGCCCCAGGACGTTGTTCGGTTCGGAGTCTTCCTTTACACCTTGGGCTGCATCTGTGCTGCTTGCCTGTACTACCTGTCCTCTCTGAAATTGGAGCACTTGGCTCTCATCTACTTTGGAGGACTGTCTGGCTCTTTTCTCTACACAGGAGGTAAGAATTGGCCTGTTTTCCCGTGCTGCGGGTCTCAGTTGCATATACAGAAAACTGCTGATTTGCTCAAGAGTAGAAATGTCAAAGTTTCTTTCCTAAGTTAGTCCACTTCATCTGAAATCTGTGATGTGTGGGCAGTGGATGTTCTGAAAAAAGTAAGTTGTGAAGATACTGGCTTGGTTATCCATGTTGGGTATGACTGAAATACATGCAGGAGCATTTTTTAAAAATCTAGTTTTCTTTTGTTGACCATACTTAATAATGCCATAGCTTCAGATTTTAGTGGAATTAAACCTGAAGAGCTCAAAATTATATAGCTATTAACTTTTTTGTTTTGTTTTGTTTTTTGAGGCAGAGTCTCGAAGTTCAACCTGGTTTTGAACTCACTGTGTAGCCTGGCCCAGCCTCAAACTCACTTCGAACCCCCTGCCTCAGCCTCCCAAGTGCTGGGATTACAGGTGTGTGTGCTACCATGCTCCTCGCTGTATGTATTAATTTTCAGCTAGTTTGCTAGGGGACATCATGTAGCAGCTAATTAAAGTGATGGGCAAGGGTTAAGCCCTACGTACTGAGTACCTGTTACGTGCGAGGCATTGTTCTGTGTGCATGCAGCAGGCACAGACCTTGCCCTAGGCCTATAATCCCAGCACTTGGGAGGCTGAGGAAGGAGGATTATGAGCCCAAGGACAGTTTGAGCAACACAGTGTAACTGTCTCAAAATATAAAATACAATGATGACAAAAAGTATAGTGTAGTAAATACATAAACCACTAACATAGTCAGTCTTACTTTACTCTTGTAGGACCATCATATACTTGGTCCATCATTGACTGAAGTGTCCATTATGCAGTGTATAACTATATTTAAGAGTGAAGATCATGATGGGGGAAAAATGTAGAGCACAGAAGAGGGATGAAGATTACTATATGTGAGTAGTTTAGTCAGAGTAGGCCTCATCGAAAAGGTAACATTTTGAGCTGAATTAAAGGAGGTAAGAGATGATGGAGAAAAATAATTCCAGGAAAAGGGAAGAGCAACTGCCCTAGTGTTTTGGGGCAGAAATGGGCCCTTAAGAATGTGAGGAAGATAGTAAAGGGAGAATAGGTCTGGGGAGGAGAGGGAGCACACAGATGAGGTAGGCCTTGTAGGCCATTGGACTTTACACTGAAGAGGAAGAAAGGTGGGATGTGACTTTATGTTTTAAACAAATCACTGGTTGGGGTTTGAGAATGGATAAAGGATAGAGGGCAAGGATAGGAGCAAGATGACCAAGTCAGAGGCGCTTCAATAATCCAGGCAAGTTGTTTGGTGGTGTGGATCGGGATGAAGGTAGCAGGAGAGGTAAGGAGTCAGACTGAGTGCTTTTGAAGGTTGACAGGGCTTGTGATGGGTTGGATTTGAGACAGACAAGTAGGAAGTAGGCATAACCAAAAGTTTTGGTCTGAACAACTGGAAGAATACAATTGATGTCATCATGTGAGATGGAAAAAGGTGAGGCTAGAATAGGTTTTGGGGGGAAATCAAGATCGATTTTGGACATCTCAGTGTCTGTTAGAGCTCCAAGCGGAGGTGTCAGGTGGTTAGTTGGATATCTACAGAAGCTAAGTTCAGGAAAGAGGTCTGGGCTAGAGATATAGACACTTGGGAGCCATTGGCATATAGATAAAGTTATATAAGACTGAAGGAGCTCTTTAGAGTAGGGAGTGTTGGTGGAAAAGTGAGGAGGATCACGGCTGAGCCCTGTGCCCTCCAGCTTAAGAGGTGGTAGAGATGAGGAGGACCAGGTAAAGGGGGCCGTGAATGAGCATCCAGAGGAGTAGGAGGAAAATCAAGAAACCATAGTGTTCTGGCAGCCAACTGTAAATTTGGGACAATTTAAAAGTTCAGTAGCTGAGCATAGTGGCTTATGCCTCTAATCCCATACTCAGGAGGCCGAGGCAGGAAGATTGCCTTGAGTTCAAGGCCAGCCTGAACTACATAGTGAGACCCTGTTTTAAACTAAAAAAAAAAGTTTTTTTAAACAAAGGAAATCAATAGATTAATAGGGTGCTAAAATAGAAAGTATAAGTTGGTGGTAGTGAAGAAGCCATCTGTGTTAGCTTTCTGTCACTGTAACAACATACCTGAGAGAATAAACTCAAAAGAAGAAAGGTTTATTTTGGCTCACAGTTTTGGAGGTTTCAGTACATGGTTTCAGTCCATGGTGGATTGACTTGTGGCTTTTTGGCCTTTGGCAAGACAGTAATCATGGTGGGAATGCATGGCAGAGAAAGTCTATTTACTTCAGGGCTGGGAATGAAAGAGAGTAAGAGGAAGGGGCTTAAAGGGCACACCCCCAGTGAGTGGAAGAGCTCCTACTGGGCCCCACTTGTTGAAGATTGCACCACCTCCTACTAGTGCCATGGGCTGGAAACCAAGCATTTAACAAGGGGGTCTTTGGGAACACTTACCCGAACTATAGCACCCTCTCTGTGTAGGTGATATTTAAACTAAGACTTGAAGGGTAGGGAACCAGTCGTGGGGTAGAACTGGAATCTAACTGTGGTGCTGAGTCCTTTGGGCTGAAGGACCACCAAATGCAGACGTGTTGGGTGGGAGGGAGTTTGGCATTGTCTACAATCAAAAGGCCAGTGGTCCTGAGGGAGCATGGGATACAGATGGAGAGGTAGGCAGGGGCCAGTTCATTCTGATCTTCTGCTGGCTCCTCCCCACTCCTCAGCCAATAGAGCTGTCCTTAGACCTCTTTTCTCTATCTCCCCTTATTCTCTTGGTGGTTCTAGCCATTCTCATGGCTTCAGGTGCCATCTATTAAATTGGCAACCCTTAAACTCCAAATCTATCCAACTTCTTTTTTGGGGGAGGGTGCCGGGGTTGGAGCCTGAGACCTGCCTGTGTGGAGCATGTGCTGTATCACTGAGTTTTACCCTTATCCAGCCCTTATCCACCTTCCTACTCGGTAACTTCTAGAGGTTTCACAGGTATCTCAGGCTCAAAACGACTGAAATCAAATTCCTGATCTTCTGCTCCGCATGCCTGCCCTGCTCATAGCTTCCCCTTTTCTTTCAGTGATGGTGGTGGTCGTTGTGTCATAGCGCTGGGGATCAGATTCAGAGCCTTGAGCATATGAGGCAAGCACTGTACCACTGAGCTCCATCCCCAGCCTGCTCAGTGGCAACTACATCCTTCTAGTTCTTCAGACCCAAAGTCATGGGAGTCCTCCTGGGTTCTTCTCACATCTCATCCAGCCCATCAGCAAATCCTGTTTTCATTCAAAGTACATTTGGGACCTCCTGACTGCTTCTGTTTGGAACTCTTTTCCCCCATCTGGCTGTATGGTTCACTCTGTAACTTCCTTCACCCTTTGTTCAAATGTCACCTGCTTAGTGAGGCCTTGCTTTCTACCTTACTTAAAATTACACACCCTCCCCATGTGTCCCTCCACCCCAGGTACCCTCCCCATTCCTCTTTTTTATTTTCTGCACAGCACATACTGCCCTCTAATGCACTTGTACCATATAAAATACGTATTTGGTCAGGTTTTTTTTTTTTTTTTTTTTTTTTTTTTTTGTGGGTACCGGGGGGTCGACCTCAGGACCTCGTGCGCCAGGAGGCGCCCGTGCCGCTGAGCGATATCACCGGCCCCTTTTTCGTATGTGGGTTCCGGGAGTCGAACTCGGGCCCTCGCGCTTGCTGGGCAGGCACTTAAGCTGCTGAGCCATCTCACCGGCCCATTGGTCAGTTATTTTCCCTGAGACTGTGAGCTCCCTGTGGTCAGGGATATTTCTCTCATTGTTCTCAGCTGAACCCATAGTGCCCAGTGCAGTGCCTGGTAGGTGGTGCTTAAAATACTCATCGAATGAACAAACAGGAAGACTTGAAAATGTTAAGCAGAGCAATGATGTAATCAGATTTAGCTTTCACATGGATTCGTTTTGCCTGGTCTAGAACATTGTACAGATGGAACTGTTTGCTGTGCACCATATTTATTTCACTATGAACGCTTATGTCTGGCTTCTTTTGCTCAGCATGATGTTTTCAAAATGCATCAAGTTGTTATGTGTGTCAGTAACTCCTTTTTACTGCTGAATAGCACTCCTTTGATGAATATACTGCATTTTATTCTCCCATTCAGGGATCTGTGCATATTTTGTCTATTTCTCTTGGGTAAATGCCTAGAAAGGAGCTGTCAGGGCACAGGATAGGTGATATTTCATTTCGTGAGAAACTGCCAGACCATTTTTGGAAGTGGTTATACTATTTCACATTCCCACCAGCAATAAATGAGCGTTCCAGTGGCTCCTCATCCTTGCCAACGTTTTGATTTATGTCTTCGGAGATTAATTCTGGCTGCTGTGTGGACGAGACGCTCAGTGTTTCACTGTGCTGCCTCATTCAGAAAATGGTGTTGAGGGGTTGGTATGTCTAGAAGGAAACTCCTGTGTGGAATGAAAAAAAAAACCATATATATGTTATACACACACACACGTATCTATTTCTAAAAAATTTTTTTGGTACTGGGGCTTGAACCCCAGGCTTTCAAACTCATCTACATCCCTAGCCCTTTTTTTTTTTTTTAAATGTTGCGGCAAGGTTAAGCTAAGTTGTCCTGGCTGGGCTTTAACTTGCAATCCTCCTGCCCCAGCATTCCAAAATGCTGGGATTACAGCACCAAAAGAATGATAGAGCCCTTGGGGAGAGAGCTGTGTACCACCATGCCCTGTTGAGCCACATTGGTTCTGTTTTGTTTGGAGACAGAGTCTCGCTATGTAGTTCAGACTAGCTTGAACTCACTATGTAGCCCAGGCTGATCTTGAACTCAGGATAATCCTCTTGCCTCAGCTTCCTGAGTACAGAGATTACAGGCATGGGCCACCATGCAGGCTAGGCTGCATTTCTGAATCACTTAGGCAACAGCTCTCACCCCAAGGGCTGTCTTTTTTTTTGTGTGTGTGCCAGATAATCTCAAGAAGGTTATCAGACCCTTCTCTCCTTGAGTGGGTTTATGCTTGTTTTTTGCATAAGACCTATTTAAGGTGGGGACCTGCATCTCTGCTCCACTTCACTGAAGCCAGTGTTCTTGGAGAATCTAGCCAAAGGTTAAGGCTGTCTTGCTATGTGTTTTCTTCCAAGCCAGAGCTCTGACTTTGGCTTGGGGAGTAAGGAAATAAGCAAAAGAAGGGCAGTAGCTGGCAGGGGAGCTTGCTAGAGTTGGCCGGGTATATTCTGGCTGGAATCTTCACTGGGCAGGGAGTCCCCTAAATGTGGGACACATTGCAAGGAGTGTCCGTTTACTAATTGAGGCCTGGAGCTGGCGTCTGCTTGGAGAGACTTCCTCCTGAAGGCATGTCCTCAGACACCCAGGTTATGGTGAGCAAGGGGCTCGAGGCGCAGAACTAGCTCGCTGGTGTTTGGGGAGCACTGGAGGCCACACTGGGGGTGCCCTTTCTGGGGACACTCCTTTCTAAAGAAGCCAGGGTGATCATTTTGCAACAGCGCACCCAGCTGCTACTGTGAAGGTACACCCAGCCTAAATCTTGGTCCTTGGCTTCTGTGATTTTCAGTCCTCTGCAGACCACTGTCACTTGCCATTTTAGAGTGGTTAAGATGCAGTTGGTCACCTATGAGTTTTCTTTGCTTTTGGACCCTGAGGCAGCTCGTGGATTGGTTAGACCCTAGATCGCCTCCTCTGGGGGGACCTCTCACCCATCCCGTCTGGAAGCCAGTTAGGAGGAGGTTACTGTCTTCCGGACATCTGGTGACCCTGACTTGGACTTGGGAATGGAGTGAGGTGAGATGGAGTGGCTTTGGGGAAGGAAGGGAGCAGGCAGGTTTGAAAGATGAGGGTTAGACAGGGTTTTAAGTAGGGTAGTGGGCAGGAGCCGTAGTCAGGGCTGGTTTCATTTTAACTTCATGGGAACCAGAGAAGGGAAGCTGCATGATAATTTGTTGGCCTGGCTTTTTTACTCATGTGTGGATGAACATTTCTTTATGTGGGAGTTCAGCGACCTTGAACTATTCTTGTGATTCATTGGGGTTTTTCAAAAGCAGACACCTCTGGAGAATGTAGAGGAGGGGGTGGGAAGGGGGCTGGTGGACACTCCATGGCCAGTGGATTTGACCGAGTCTTGCAGGGTTGGAGAAAGGTGAAGAAGCTTAAGAACTGGGTTGCAGGGCTGGGGATATAGCTCAGTGGTGCAGCGTCTGCCTGGCAAGTGCAAGGTCCTGAGTTTGATTCCGTTTCCAAAAAAAAAAAGAACTGGGTTGCAAGACCTTTTGCTCCTCTTGGCTTCTTCTGCTGAAGTGTGTAGTGGGAGCCAGTGGGCTTTGCTGTGGAAGTTTGTTTTGGGGTCCCAGTAGGCAGGCACAGGTGGGTATGAACCTGCACAGGTGGACTCTGAGACCTAACTGGGTTTCTGTCAGTCCTGGTGTCGTTGGAGGTGAAGTCAGAGTTTGCTCTGGGGGACTGGATGAGTGCCTGCCCACCCTCGCAGCCTGCTCCAGCCAGATGTGGTCCGTCCTTGCTGATGAGCAGCCCCTCTGTTTCCAGCCCTTGATCTCACACCCCCTCTCTGGGTTTTCTGGCCGCAGGAATTGGATTCAAGTATGTGGCCCTGGGAGACCTCGTCATCCTCATCACTTTTGGCCCACTGGCCGTGATGTTCGCCTACGCTGTCCAGGTGGGGTCACTGGCGATCTTCCCTCTGGTCTATGCCATCCCCCTGGCCCTCAGCACCGAGGCCATTCTCCATTCCAACAACACCAGGGACATGGAGTCCGACCGGGAGGCCGGCATCGTCACTCTGGCCATCCTCATCGGCCCCACCTTCTCCTACGTGCTCTACAACACGCTGCTCTTCCTGCCCTACCTGATCTTCAGCATCCTGGCCACGCACTGCAGCATCAGCCTGGCACTGCCCCTGCTCACCATTCCCATGGCCTTCTCCCTCGAGAGGCAGTTCCGCAGCCAGGCCTTCAACAAGCTGCCCCAGAGGACGGCCAAGCTTAACCTCCTGCTGGGGCTTTTCTATGTCTTTGGCATCATCCTGGCCCCAGAGGGTAGTCTGCCCAAACTCTGAGGTCGCCAGCAGCTCCCTGCATAACAGCACTCCCCACCCCCCCAGACTGTACTGAAACCAGAGTTCCCAATGAGGGAATGTGACTTGGCAGAGTGAGTCGTAAGTATGGGTGTGAATCCTGCCTTTTTATATTATTATTATGTTCTTAAAGATAACCTGCTTTGTTTTTGTTTTCCCTTGTTACGGGGAATCTTGAAACCACTGTGCAACCAGAAGCGATTGGACACGCGGACCTTGTTTTATTTATAATTTCCACTAGAGGGTGTTGTCAGGTCACTTTAAAATGGAGTGCACCGGGTTCCTGCTTGTTCCAGGCAGAATGTCCTAAGGTGTCGTGGAGGAGCTGCCTGGCTTGGCTTCCTGTCCTGAAGGAGCCATAGCAGCGAGGCGCAGTGTCATCCTGATATCTTGGCCGTGTAGGCAAAAGTAGTAATTAGTTCTAGGCCCCATTAACATTGACAGCATCTGTGTCTTATTCATCACTGGTGTCCTGAAATATGCTGCTGGAGAGGGAAAGTCCCTCATTAACAGCCTTGGGCAGCTCCAGGGTTTTTGCCTAAGTTGTAATTCAGACAGTTTGTCCCTCATCTCTCCTTTCACTGTTGCCACAGTTGAGTGTCAGATCGCCCTGCAGCAAGACGGGGCTGGGAGTAGGAAAACCCTACCCTGGAGGCAGCTGAGAAAACCACTTGCTTTTGGGCAGAAATTAGAAGAGTAGCTGTTTTCCATTTGTAGAATCTGCTAGGACAACAGGAAGGATTCCTAGCCCTTTCACTACCAGGAGCCCCGAAATTACGGAGGCACCGCTGTCCTCGCTGGCTACTTACAGTCCACAGGGCTTTTTCCTCCCAGCCACCTCTCCTAATGCTCCCCTCTGTCCACCCTGCACCTGTGTCCCTCTGCCCCATTCCCATGTGTGTTTCCTGTCATGGAGGCAGCGCCTGGGTCAGGGACACTGCCACTTCCCACAGAGCCACCGAGTGGGCAGTACAGAAACCCTGGGAACGTACAAGCCAGTGGACGGCAGCCCTGCCAGTGGAGGAACCATCCTCGTCCTTGGAGACAGGTGTGCAATACGGACTGTGCCCCTGTCTAGGCTGTGGCCTTGTGCAGACAGTTGAGGGCTTCAGTGAGGTCACTCTCGGAGGGGTCACAGCCTCGAGCATGCTGCTTTTCGTTGTAACTTTTGGGCTCCAGTGGCTCAGTTGCTTTTGGTCCAAGACTGAAATAGATGGAGATGATCAGATAGTCATCCGTGTACTTTTCTGTTGTGAATGGCCATTCTGGTGGGTGTTTCAAGGTCTTGGCCTACAGAACATGACATAAGAACTCATTGTTAATCCTTCATATCGGACCACTTAATGATTTGGCTCCTTGAGTTAGAACTGCTCAGTTGAACCTGGGAAAATGTATTTGGAAATTGCAAAAATTCCTCTAAATTGGGGTGATTTGTCTACCAGACAGCGAGGCTCCTGGAACAATGTTCAGAGCCCTAAGACCAAGGAAAGAAGGCCAAATGTCCTTTCTGGCCCTTCTTCTGGCACCATTTTTGTTTCCTGCCAGGCTCGTGGCACTTTGGTGCTCGTGGGGGTCCTGCCTCAGAGAAGCTGCTCTGGCCTGTGCTGGGAGCTGGCCATTCTCCCATGGGGCTCACCTGGAGGCTAGGGAGCAGGGCCTCCCGGTGTCCACCAACCAGGCCTGCCTCGAGGCCGCTCCCACCAGAATAGCCAATCAGCTGCTGCATGGGGCTCCCATGCAGATTTTTTTTTTTTTTTTTTTTTTTTTTTTGTGGGTACCGGGGGGTCGACCTCAGGACCTCGCGCGCCAACAGGCACCCGTGCCGCTGAGCCATATCACCGGCCCCTTTTTCGTATGTGGGATCCGGGAGTCGAACTCGGGCCCTCGCGCTTGCAAGGCAGGCACTTACACCGCTGAGCCATCTCACCGGCCCTCCCATGCAGATTTTAATGCATACTTTTATATCTAAATGATTCCAAAAGGCCATATTTGGTGCCAGGTTTTATATACAGGCCACCATGATTTGTATTATGTGCCCCAATTTCATGAAGGTTTTCTGTTAATTAAAAAAAATGTTGTCAGTGGTCTAGTTTTCAGTTCTTCTTTGCTTTCCTCCTCTTATTGCCAGATTGTGAACTCTGGTGCATAAATCTCCAGGACACTAGAGCAAGGACACTGGGACGTTTTGAGTGGGGGAGAGGCGCCTGATCATTGGTGATCAACTTGGATAGTGTTTGGCCGGATTTGAGAGTCCTCAGGAAGGCATCAGGGACCATTTAGAGCCACTCAGTGTCAGGCCACATTGACCTCTTTTCCTTCTTCCTACTTTCATTTTTCTTTCTTCTGATAGGGTCACTGTGCTGATAGATTGAGAACAAGGAGCAGATTGAGTACATTTGAGTTTCAGGTAGTCGTTTGACAATATGTCCTTACAAACAAGGCAGAGATATGTGGCACGGATAGCAGTGGAGTTAGATAAATCCCCGGGAGATGAATGAGCTGTGGGAGAGTGACGACCAGTGTGTGAGCTCGCCCGGGAAGGAAGCCTCCGGCGGCACGCACGAGCCCTACCCTCTGCCCTTGGTGAAGCGAGATTTGACACCTGTTATTAAGGATGGGAATGAGGCAGCCCAAATTGCAGGCTTCGTGAACCTTGGAGGAAGAGCTTATAAAATGACTGGCAATTAGGATGCTCATAAATCAGAAGGCTGCTTTGACGGGTCAGAGGAAAAAACAAGCATGAATAAACATAAAGCAATATACTTGGGTCCCCAAATCAACAGCGTGCCTTGAGAGGGGAGCTACCAATGATAACAGCTCATTTTCTTTTCTCTCTCTCTCCCTTTTTTTTTTTTTTTTTTTTTTTTTTTTTTTGGAGACAGGGGTCTTGCTCTGTAGCCCAGGCTGGCCTTGAACTCATAATCCTTCTGTTAACCTCCCAAGTGCTGGGATTACCAGCATGTGCTATCACACCTGGTAATGTTCTTTTATTTCTTGAGTCAGATTTATTCTGCTTTTTGGGGAGTCACTAGACTAAACCTGCATCGCCTCTTGGGCATCCTCCCACCCCTCCAGGATCCCCCAGGATCTGGGCCTCGGGGGCCAGAGGCGAGGGGTTTTGGCTGGGCTCTTGCTCCTGGAGTTCGTCACCTGGAATCTGCCCTTGTCTTTGACACTGCTTCCCTTGAAGGGTTCAGAATGCCCCTTCTTGCTGACAAGTGCCGTGGGCCTGCAGGGCGCCCGTCCCTGCCACCCCATTCTTTTTTCTGTCAGTCCTAGTGAACTGCTCTTTCCTCTGTGATCTCTCCCATCCACCTCTGCTATTTAAAGCATTACCTTTCTTCTCTACCCTTTGCTGTACCTTTGCACAAAATTGGAAGCTCACTGCCGGCCTCTTCCACGACCTGGAGGGGAAAGAAGTCATGAATACGTCATACTAAATTTTTGTCTTACTAACTTTTCTGTTACTCCTGTGCTAACACCAAAACCTGTGTTTCCACCTGGCCCAAAGCTCAGTTGGAGGCAGTAATGACTTTTATGAAGATTAATGTCATCTGAGGTGGTGTGAATAGGAGATCCGTGTCCACAACAAGGAAGGCAAAGTCCCACTCATCCCCACACACGGGTGGGAAGGGGCTGGTCCTGGGCACCTGCTTTCTGTTATTCCTTTTTCTAGATAAAGTCAGTATGACAATAGATCAAGAACACACCATAGATTGGATATACTTGGACTTCAGGAAGGCATTTAACAATATGATGAAATGTGGGATGGGTGAAAACACAATTAGAGGAGGTTTATTTCTATGCATGTGTGTGTATTTGCACATATATATGTTGCACTGGTAACAGCTGCGGCAGAGATTTTACATTTCTCAGTATGGGAACCACATTTCGAAGATGTTATTAACAAACTGGATCTTGTCCAGAAAGCAGTTGGCAGACTGACTAGGGCACATTAAACCATGTCTGCATGGAAAGGAGACCCACAAAAGAGCTATCTTGGGTAGAAAAGGATTCAGTTCTGTGTGTGTGTGTTTGTGTGTGTGTGTGTGTGTTTGTGTGTGTGTGTTTGTGTGTGTGATTTCAAAGAAGAAAACTAGGAGCAATAGATAGAAGTTATATGGTCCCAAGTTTAAGCTCTTAGGTCAGGAAGAACTTTCAAAACATCCCGGTGGGTGGTGAGTTCTCAGTAGCTAGAGGCATTCAAGTGAAAGGACGATTCCTTGTCAGGAGCACTGAAGTGAAGGGTCACATCAGAAAGGGGTTGGATGAAAAGACCTTAAGGGTCTTCTAGTGCTTCGTACAGTTGTTCTGTTTGTTCTCAGACCTGCCCATACAGGGTAAGACAGAGCACCAGAAGCTTGTTGACATCCCTCCCCCTGGGTTTCAGATTGCTGTCTACTCATTTCAACAGGCATAGCTGTCATTGATGCTCCTTTCTTGGTTTTTAAAAAAATATTGTGTACACACACGCGTGCACATGCACACATATACACAGTTGATTTCACCCTCAAAAGCCCTTGGAGTGAGGTGGGTGGCAGCTCCTTCCCCAAGCCCACGGACCGCTCCGCTGCTAATGGACTGTCATCTTCTTTCATTACTGGCTCCAGACTGTGCAGGCTGGTGTAAAAGTAGAGCCTCTGGCAAGAACCTGCACTTGGGTCTCAGCCGGTTGACATCTGTGATTTGCCCTTCTTCAAATTGGGACAGCCCTCCTGAGGAGAACCACTAAGCCAGGACTCTCATGGTGGTGTAAACTCAGCCGGGTCCCTGCCTCAGGCTGTGGCCAGGGTTGAGCCTGGGCTCATCAGGAGGCTTGCAGACCATGGGGGTCATGTGGGAGCCGTGGTTGGGGACAGTGAGGGTCTTGGTCACATGCTCCCAATCAGGCTTGGGTGTGGGAGGTAGCAGGAAGTTGGCCTGGGGCCTGGTTTGATGAATTTCCATGGGGTGTGATTCAAGGGGGTGCCCCAAAGTCCACACTCCTGGACTCCTGCTGCTCGAGTCTCTCTTCCTCTGGAGGACTCGGAATTGGCCCCCATTAGGGCGCTAGATGGGTTAACAGGGAAGGCAGTGGCACAGCGCAGCGTGTGTTCTATATCTGTTCGTCAATGTGTTCATTGTCAGTTTCCCTCAGCAGGCGGGAGGACAGCAATAGCGAACATGCTCTAGTTACCGTCCCATCTCAGCACTAGCACCGTCCTTGGTGCAACTGAGTGGGTCCTCAGTCACTGTTGTTGAGTGACTTAGTTGTACAGGAGTGGCTCAGACTCTGTGGGGCTGATGACAGAGGTGTGCGAGCTTGGCTGACACATCACACAGCTGGTGGCCCTGAGCAGTCAGGGCGAGTGATTCCACTTGGGGATCTGAAGATTTTCTAAGGTCCAGTTCCCATTCCTGGTACTCGGAAGCCTCTAAATAATTAAGTGTTGCATGAATGACAGAGTGACACTAATAAAGCTGTTGTTTATTGCCCACTCACTGTGTGCCAGGCACTGTTGTAAAGCTTAAATACATTCTTCTAATGTTCGTAACAACCCCATGAATAGGGTAGTAAGGTGTCCTTTTCAAAAGACAGGAAGCTGAGGATCAGGGAGAGATTAATCTCATCCAGGGTCCCCCAGCTAGTAAGCGACAGAACGATGACTCAAACCTTGGCCTGTTTCAGTGCAAGTTCTGCTCCTCGTCACTGTGCTTTGTGCATTTTGCCCTCAGTGCTTTGCACCTAGGGACTGGATCCATTGGTCTGTCCTTGGGAATGGGAGGGAACAGGGCGGGTGCCTGAGGGGGGCTTCAGAAGGATCAAAGCCCGGCATGGCCTCACAGTCAGCTAAGGCTCTGAGGCAAAGCTCCTAGAGTTGCTCCCAAGTGTGTGGCTGCCCACTACCGGCCTCAAGGTGGTCCAGGGCCTGACCTGGGGACATGGCTCCCATTAGGGTGGGCCAGCTGCCTCCTGGCTGCATCTTCCAAGGTGGGAAATGGGGAGCCTGAGAGCTGGTAGAAGAGACATGCAGGCGGAGGGAGAGGGAGTCTCATAAGCTCCCTGTGCTGCACCCTGTCTTGATACTGCTCTGCTGCACCCCAGTCTTCAAAGTGAGGCCCCCTCCATCTCTGGAGCCTGCACCCCCAACCCAGGAGACCAGCTGTAGGGGGTTACTGAAGCCTGGTTGCTTGACCTGCTCTGGCTGGTGGGGCCAAAGTCCCCAGTGAGTCTGCCCGTCTTGGACTGTGGACACTACTTTCCACCCACAGTGACAGAGAGGAGGGTCTGTCCTCCGGTGAAAGGTATGCTTCCGCCCTCATCTGCCCGTCTTCAGGAGCCTCTTCTCTTCCAGTCTGGCCTAGCCACCAAATCCCAGGGCCATGCCACAGTGTGGGGGCTGCACTGCCTCACTCCGTAAAACTGCTCAGCAGCTCTGCCTAGGGGAATGCCTAGGCACCTGGGGGTACTGGACAGAGCCGTGCCCCACCTTCAGTGTGAGCAGCACCTGGAGCTGGTTGACATGAGGGTATTGGAGACACTGAGACTCCCCTTGGGTTTCAGTGTGCTTGTACTAAGAGAGAGGAAGTGGATGTGTACTAGCTGCCAAATAAACAACAATAACCTCAGTGTGTTGAGGGTGGGTGGAGATGGGAAGGCTTCTAGGAAGAGGTGACAGCAGGGATCAAGGGTTCTAGGAAGAAGTGGCCATGGGAGGTGATTGTTCCATTGGAAACCAAGCTGCTAGTGGGCCCCTGTCCCTGACTGCTGCCTGAGTCTCAGTTGCCCACTTTTCCTTAGCCAGCTTCCTTCGGCTGTGACTGCAGAGACAACCAGAGCATTGAGGCAGGTGTGCCAAGGGCATTCCTGCCAGCGCCAAGGTCAGAGCCTCCTGAAGAATGAAAACTCTGAGAAACAAACGGGAGGGGATGGCAGGGCATTTAATCAGCCACACTGCTGATACCTAATCAAGACGAATGGCCTTGAGAGGTGAGGCCCAGGGAGTGCCTCACGGGAGGCAGGGGCGCTGAACCCACGGCTCCCACTGGTCGGGGGGGTCCCTGCACTGCGTGCACTAAGGCCAAGGGACTGCCAGGAGAGGAGCCCAGCTAAGGGGCACGCTGGGGGCCAGAGGTCACTGCTGCCATCACCCAGGGTCTTCCGGCTGACGCTTTGTCGAATGGGGAGCCTGCTGCACCCCAGGAAGCCTCGAGGTACACCACTCCGACCCCACCTGTCAAGGACTCACGCTGGGTGAGCAGAGAGGGGTTACCTGATGCTATCCAGAGCCGAGAGAGAGGCACAAAGGGCTGTGGGAGTGTGAGGGCAGAAGTGACTGTTTTCTCCACACTCCAGTGTTCAGACCCTCATCGGTCAGTCCCTGTGACTGTTGGCTGGCCTTTGATCCCCCCAGTGACATCTGCGTGTGGCTGCAAGACCGATGACATGTTCATTGAGTAAGTATGTTACCAGCCCTCGGCCAGGCTCTGAGGCATAAATGGTGATGAAGACCTGGCCCTATCCTCAGGAAACTTGCAATCCCCAGGGAAAGACAGACGAGCAGGCGCTCACTGTCTAGAGGGCTCTAGGAGCTTGACTGGAGAAGAGCAAGGAGCTTGGGCTTTGTTTATGGGACCTCTCTAATCTTCCAGCTCCTCCTATGTGCCTTGCCGGGTAATTTTGAGGTTTAAATGACATAGCCAGGTGTGGTGGCACATGCCTGTAATCCCAGCACTCAGGAAGCAGAGGCAGGAGCATTGCCATGAGTTCAAGGCCAGCCTGGGCTACATAGTGAGACCCTATCTCAGAAGAAAAGGAAAAAGAATCCCTTTTCAATCCCTTTTCTCTTCTTGCTGATGAATATATTAGAATGTGGCTGTTTTTGTATAACTTCAGACTTCCCTACCAAAGGGCAGAGGACCCAGGGCTGACGTGGAGATGTTCTATACAGTTTTCAACACAAGGCCTGGTACCTTCATTCATGCATGCAACAAAGATTTATTGAGCACCTGATAAGTACCAGGAACTATGTTAAAAACTAAAAGCACTCTGGGAGGCTGAAGCAGGAGGATCACAAGTTGGAGCCCAACCTGGGCAACTTAAAGCCTTAGCCAGACCATGTCTTAAAAAATTTAAAGAAAGGGCCGGGGTTGTAGCTCAGTGTGACAGCCCTGGGTTCAATCCCTGGTACTGTAAAGACAACAAAACCAACAAAAAACCCTGAGAACAGAAGATGCCCTCGTGGAGCTTATAAGATAGTAAGGGAGACAGAAAAGGAGAGAAACAACTATTCATGTGGAGCTTTGTGCTGTGGTCGGAATGTTTCCTGTGGGAAACCTAATCGCCAAATGTGATAACAGGAGGTGGTGACTTCGGGAGGTGACTGGGTCACGAAAGCAGGGCCCTCAAAAATGAGATCAGTGCTCCTAGTATACAAAAGACCCCAGGGGGCTGCCCTGCCCCTGCCACTACATGGGCACAGGTGCCATCTATGAACCAGAAGGTGAGCCCTCACCAGACACCAAACTGGCCTCGAGCGTGGACTTGCAGTCAGCCAGGCTGGAACTGGGAGAAGTACATTTCTATTGCTTAGAAGTCCCCTGCGTGGTGCTGTTTGGTTACAGCGCGCGAATGGGCTGAGGCATCGGTGTGTGGACGCGTGGGGGCTCTGCTCCAGCACAGCCTCGGGTTATATGCAGAAACGGAAGGACCACCCATTTGGAGCCTTTCTTTCGGGAGAGCCAAGTCCCGTTTTGCTGAAATAGAAGTCCCAGTGGGGTGACTGGAAAAGTTAGGGTGCTGGCCTTGGCCAGAGATTGTCAAGGTGGCTTCTCATCACATGCTTCACTGGGGGCCTGGTGGAGCAGGAGCTGAAGGAGTGGCAGGTCTTACCTGTCCCACAGTGGGCCTTCCGGGATCTCTAGCTTCAGAGCAACATCTCCTTGGGTTGTGGTCAGAGCCCAACAAGGGAAAACCATCCAGAAAATGCCTGAAGTCCACTTCACCAGAGCTGTTAGTGTATTTTTAGGAACTCGTCCCTATGCGTGTGTGTATGTGTGCGTGTGGGCCTGCAGGTGCCCCCACCCTGGCCCTGGTAGTTACCCTGGGCAGTTAGCAGGCACTGAAAATTACCGGGACCCAAGGCAATGAGCGACACCTTGTAAAACAATCTCAATTACCAGATAACCAATCTCCATGCAGTTCTGTGGAGGATGAAAGGAATCCACAGGGGCTGTGAGGAAACGATAGCTCAGAGGAGCTCCCGGCAGAGGCAGGGATATCCATGGCCGTTCTTTATCCTGGCAGCTCAGCGGCGAGGCTGGGCCTGGCTCCTCTGCCGACAAGAGCCGTCCTTTCCCGGGGAGGCGGCGCAGGCGGGGATGGGGAGTGGAGATAAGCGGATCTCTCAAGCAAGGCAGAGCACAGTGTAATCTGTGCCTGCCCGGTGGGTGGCTGCCACTGAGCAGGCTTTGTGCGGGAGAAGACCTGTGTTCCCAAGAGGCCCTGCCCTGGGACCCTACTGCCTGCCAGGGTGGGGGTGACAACAGTCTCCAAGGCTGCCTGACCAGTCACGATGACAGCCACTGTGCCAAGATCTGGTGGACACTTGGGGTTCACCATCCCTTCTCTGTGGGTCTCATGAGGCCTCCCCATGTCCTGAGACATCTTGTGTGTGGCTCAAGTCACAGGCTGAGGGGTTAGGTGGTTCGCTCAAGGTCACACAGACATGGGCGGCACTGCCAGGACCTGCTTGCTTCTCATTCCAAATGCAGTGCCTGTGGGGTTAAAAGTCATTTTCTTGATTCCTGGTACCCCCCCCCAAAGTCATTTTCATTTTCAACACTTCCTCTTTCATTTAAAGTGGGGAGGGGAGGCATGATGGATTGTTTTTTATAAATCTTATTTTCAATCTAAATCTCTTAAAATGTGGAAGGCGCCACAGCTGCCTCTCTTGCCCTGTCTTCTGTCCCTTTCTCTTTCCCCTTCCCCACTCCTTCCCCTCCCTGAATTCTTTCTGAGGTTCCCCCAGCTCCCCCTGTCTCAGGCCTGCCGCCGTGGGGTCGCAGGAGGAGGAGAGGAGGTAGGAAGGGGCACATTGGAGAGAAGGTCTGGGGGCCACCGTCTGAGAAGGGGTGAACGGTTCAGTGTGCTTTGTCAGTCCAACCGGGTCAGGAGGCAGAGAGGAGAGACGCCGTGAAGGAGGGGCCCTGCAGGCCAGAGGGAAAAGAGGAAGCTGGCTGTCCAAAAACCACAGAGAGGGCTGGTGAGATGGCTCAGTGGCATAAGCGCCTGCCTGGCAAGTACAAGGTCCTGAGTTCAACTCCTGGTACCCATATACAAAAAAAAGGGCCGGTGATATCGCTCAGCGGCATGGGCGCCTGCTGGCGCGCGAGGTCCTGAGGTCGACCCCTGGTACCCACAAAAAAAAAAAAAAAAAAAAAAACCACAGAGAGTGCCCAGTTCTGACAGCTCAACCACAGCCGGGAAAGACAAGGGGGTGCAGGTGCTGTAGACTTCCGGGGGGCCCCCGAGATGTGCTCTGTAGAAACCACAAAAAGCACCCACCTCTAACCAGTGTACCATGCCTGGGGAGCAGGTACTACGGAATAGTCTACTCAGTTATAATTCATTATAATCTCATTTACACTGTGGCTTTGACCTCCCTCCCCTGTGGGCTTTGGGTGCCGTGAGGGTTCCTCAGAGGTCTGCAGAGGGTCAAAAACTCCTCCGCTAACAGAAAGGAGAAGACCTGTCCCTGACTGGAGTGAATTGCCGCGCCAGATCAAAGAGCTTCCTCCCTGTAAAAACCACATCTAGGTGCTGACACCTGGCTAATAAACCTACACCGTCACTTCTATTTCTGTGTCCTGTTCAATTCTTTGTTCGGAATACTGAGAACCTGGGACAGTCACCACCCTGGACAACACCACCCGTAGAAGCCATCTCAGCCGTCCCTGAGATCTGGACTCAGCTTCTGGCAACAGCAGCTGCAGATGAAGTCACCTACAGAAGCACACACTGCAGTGCCTCACCATCCTCGCTCTCGCTTCCTCTGCCATCTCACCTGAACCCGGGTCACATCAGTGGGTTGTCGCAGTTGAGACTCACGGCTATTCTGTGACAGAGTTATGAGAGCTCCCATTTTATAGATGAGGAAACTGAGGCTGCTTCAGCAAGTTAAGCGCCTTGCTATTAGTGTCCCCAGACAGACACAGCTGCTCAAGGTCACAGGGCTGGTGGTAGAACTGGCTCTTCTGACTGCTGACCCCGTTTTCCTCCTAACCCAGCGTACTCTGGTGTGGGCCAGGGTCCAATACGCAGTCGGAACCTCGGGAAGGCAGGTCTGAGGCTGGAGGACTTGTGTCTCCAGATTCCTCCTGAAACCAGGGTCTGGCCCACCGGAGATAAAAATACAAGCCAGAGGCCGCCTGATCCGCCTGGGGTGGCAGGCATGCTCACGATGGCTCCCCAGGTGAGGATAAATGCCAACAAGCGGGGAGCTGCCGCTGATTGGGGCATAATCTCCCTGAGAAATGACAAGTACCAGTTGCTGCTGCAGCTGCCGGGCTGCATCTGGGCCCTGGTGCTGACGTGCATTCCACCTCTAGATCAGCATTGTCACTGGCTTGTTGGAAAAACAGATGTTATTGTCCTCTGTTCCTGTCCCTTTGTCCCTAATAGGCACTTAAGTGCAGGAGAAGGAAAGAAAAATGGAGACAGAATAGCGTGACTGACTATCTCAGGATCTTTCTGGAAGTAGGGAGTGGGAAGTGTGCGTGTCTGCAGGACTTGGGGCTTGGGACAGGGTGGGTGAGGAGGACCCTCCTTTGCCCTGAGTGCCCCTGGGACAGCCCTGGGAGAAGCTACACTGTCTGTATGCATTGGGCTGCGGTGCCTTCAGATCGTCACCCGGACTGGACCCAAAGCTGACATTCAAGGGAGGGGATGCTGGGGACCTCTGGCCTTCTGCCTGGACTCCCAGAGTTTGGAGGATTGGAAGAGGTCAAGGGCATTCATTCATCATTCATTCACTAAGGACAATCAGTACCTGACAGCAGCATGGTGGTTTGCAGGTAGAAACTTTTCCTAGAAAGGACAGTGCATCCTCTTGCATCAGGTCAGCGTGGCTATGATTTAATGGGAGCTCAGAGGCCTGCTTGCCCCTAAATAGCTTTGCATCAACCTGCCTCAGTCCCGAGGATCCCACCATTAGTCAGCCTTTGAATGAAGGCATTATATTTCCCAAAGGTCCTCGCTAAAATACTAGCACATAACTAAGGAGGTTTTCACAGAGAAAAAAAAAAACCTGCCTGTCACCTTGGGGAACAGGGGGTCAGGATCTAAAAAGAATGCCGTGAGAGATGGGTACACTTTGATGGGAGAAAGATGAGCAACACCGGCCCCATGGGTCGCTGCCCCGGGAGGGGGACCTCATGGGCTGGGCGAGTGAATGAGGAACTTAGAGGGAGCTGTTCTTAGAGGGACCGGACCAGCTGCCCCTCCTGCTTTGAGATGGCAGGGTAAGCACAGACAGGCAAAGAACAAGCCCAGCCTCCCTGGGCCTGGCTGGAGTAGGGGGATACATAACTGGCCCTCAAAACTGTTCCCACAGATATCTCCCTGCATAGCTCAGTGGGGCAGTGGGGGCAGAAGTGGCAGCCCCAGCATCTCCCTCGCGCCTAGCCCTGCCGCCTCACCCCACACCCTGTGCTGAGCTGGGGGGCTGATTGCAGGAGCACTCAGACCCCTGATCAGGGGGTTCCCAAGCAGAAGGTGCCCTGGACCACTTGGACAATTTTGATGAAAGAAGAGCAGACCCAGTCATTGAGTGGGGGCAGCGGAGACCCTGTCCAGTCACCCCTTTCCTTGAGGAGATAATTAACTGGGGAGGAGCCCGCCAGGCAGGGATGCCCTTTGTAACCCCGCACTGCTTAATATTCAGAACCTATTTCACCTTCATGTAGCAGAGTGCCTGAAAGAGTCAAATCACGAAGCACATTAGAATTCACCTAAATGGTTTCCATAAAGACAATTATCATTAGCCGTGATAATTCTAGGGGGGCACACAGGCTTACTGACTGCAGGAGCCAAAGGGGTGGGGAGAGGTGGGTCCCTGTGGCCCTCTCTCCTGCTCCAGGAAGCACTGAGGGAGGGTCTGTCTGGTGTCTCCTAAAGCCCCCAACCCTCTCCTCACAAAATCCCCACCAGCAATCCTGCCTCCGCACGAGCACTCCATCCAACAACTTACTCCACACTCCTGAGTGACAAGGGCTTCCGCAAAAGCATCATCCAGGAGAAAACGGAAGGAAACCGCCGAGGAGCCTGCAAGCCTGGCTGAGCTCTGGGCGGCCCTTACTTCCTTCCTCCACTCTTGGTCACGCTTGCCCACACCTGCTCCATTCGTGGCTCTGCTGAGGCAAAAGAGGTCTCTGCAGAGCCAAGGGCTTCGGCTAAGGTGGACACACAAAGACTGGGGGAGCCCGGAAGGCCACTCCCTTTGCCCCTAGCAGGGACACCTTATCCCTGGATCACAGCATATAACTGGGACCTGGGCCATAGGCTCCTTAAAACACATTCCCTATGCGTATCCTATGCTGTGAAATTAACCTAAGGGGTCAGAAGAGAGGGCAGTAGGGGCCCTTGTTGGGGAGCACGAGCAGGGGGCTGTGGACACTGATGGAACAAGTACGTGTGTTTGTGAAGAGTCACTGAATGACACACTTTAAATCCATGCACTCTGCTGGAGGTGTATGCCACCAAAATGAAAAGTTCCCCCCCAAAGCCCTTCATGAAGGAGAGAAAATTCCTGCTGCCACAGTATCGCTGACGCTGAACAAGCACCCTTAGGATGGGCTGGCACAGATGGGAGAAGCGTTGGATAATCCACAGCTGCTTTCTGCCTTGCAGTCGGCGTGTTCCACCCAATGTGGTCCTGTTCATAACAGACCAGCTTCTGTAAGCGAGCACACTCTTGCTAATTTTAAAATTAATTGGCAGTTTCTGAACACATACTACTCACCTTTGGGGGTGAGATGGTCCTGAAGCATTCTGGGTGGCAAGGAAGTGAGACTGAGGCAGGACTGAGACTTGGACGAAGATCACCTCTTCCCTCCTGTCCCTTAGCTCAGTGTTGGATGCGGTTGCTGCAATGACGTTTCTCTCCTGCTTGGATGGGGACCAAGAATGGTCTTGAAGAACAGAGCATCCCTCTGTTGGTATGAAGGATCAAAAAAGAAACTGCCCATGGCAGGAGGGCCCCGGAACCTGATCCCAGGCTGGTTACCATGGTACCCTGTTTGGAATAGGCCCCCACTCCTAGGATTCACCCCTGAGCCATGTGCCATCAGCCTGCTCTTTTCATCCAGAGGTACGGTCTCCTTCCCTGTCCCTTGAATCCAGATTGGTCTTTTTACTTATTATGACCAGCGGGAAACAGTGAAAGGGTTACTGCCTCACCCTCTTGGGACTCCTGAGACTGCCGTGCCATGGGCTGTCTGCTCCGTCCCCCTAAAGGGTGAGAAGCCATGTGAAGCAGAGACAAGTCACCCCAGCTGAGGTCCCTGGACTACTCTGCCTTGGCCTGCATCAAGTGCCGCACGTAAGTGAAGCTGTTTTGAGACCTTCAGCCATCCCAGCCACCAGCTGGCTGCAGCCACATGAGTGAGCCCAGCCCAATGGCCTATGGATGGGACCAGTAGCAAATAAACAGTTGCCAACCTAAGCCACTAAATCTTGGGGCAGCTGTCATGTAGCAATTCATAACTGACAGGGTTACCAACACCCTTGACTTAGTGCCCCGGATCAACGGGCCATCCTGACGGGGCAGGACCGTGCCCTTGATGGCTCTGTCCATTCTTCCTGCCTAGAAGCCTCAGAAGCAACTTTCTTCCCAAGATTTGTTTCTTAGCTTGTCCCTACCAGTTTCCAGAGCTGACATGGCAGTGCCCATTGCTCTTTATTAGTTTAATATATGTTGAAGCCTCCAAATAGATGCCGAGGCCCAGGTGGAAAAGATGAAAGGTGACTAAGTTCTGGGGGATGATTGATAATGAGTAGGGACTGGAAAATCAATTGTGTTAATTCCTGGTCTGTCACTGGGACCGAGAATTAATGAGAAAATCTGTCTAACTTAATGGTATTTACACATTATACAGAATGTGATAAAATTGTCTGCAGGTGCTCCCTGGCATTCCAATTACACAGGCTGGCAGGGTCCAGGGGCAGGCAGGTCTGAGCAGTCCAGGACCTGGGCTGGGCATCTGCAGCCGCCCTGAGCTCCCTCCATGTCCACACTGTCTTCTGAGTGGGTCCCAGGCCTCTCGTGGATCTAACTGCCATGGCTGGTCCTGCCAAGTGTGGGCCATCCCAGTGGCGGTGTCTCAGGGTTGGCACAAGAGCACATTCCAGTATAACCACTCCGGAAGCCATCGGGGCAGTTGGACAATGGCCAAGGAGGGCTTGATCTTATGTGTTGGTGAGGTGCATGGTCTGGGGACACAGATAATCCTCCTGATCCCCAGGGCTCTACCCAGAGAGGGTCAGCACCAACTTGGCCCCACAGTATGTCCTCTGGACCAGGCACCTCGGGGAGGCTGCCTTGAAAAGCATCCTGGAAACTGCTGGAAAAGCCTGCCTTGGGGCTGCGGGCTTGCTTCCTTGAAACTGCACGCTGGGGCCTGTCCTGACCAGGACTACCCAGGGAGGTGGTGTGGCAGCCAGCCTCCAAGACGGCCCCAGTCCTCCCCAGCTCCTGATGCTCACACCCTCGTGTGGCCTCTCCTGCTGCATGGATGATCTGGGGAGCCAATGAGAGACCACAGAGATAACTGTGACTTCGGAGGCTGGGTCATAAGGTAATGGGGCAGCTCAGCCTTGTTTTCTCTGGGAGAGCCTGATCAGGGGAGGCCCATGTGGGGGAACTAAGTAAGACCTCCTGTCAATAGGCAGAACCACCTTGCAGGCAAACCCTGTGGCCCCGGATGACCAGGACCCCCCCTCCAATAGTCCCTGAGCTGAGCTGTGCCTGAGTTCCTGACCCATAGAAACCAGTAGGAATAGAGGTATTAGTGGCTAGAGGCTGGGGTAATTTGCTATGTGGCAATATTAACTAATGGGGAGGAGGAGGTGGGCGGGGCCAGGATGACCTCACCCTGCAGCGTGGCACTCGTGGAAAATATCTGTGTGTCTTCCTAACTTCCACCCTGGTTTCTATCCAAGTCCACTTCTGTGTTTTTGCCCCTTCTTGCCCTTCCTCCTCTGTGGCTTGACTATGCTGCTTTCTCTGCCTGGAATGCCCTTCTCCTGTTCTCCCTCTCTTCTTCCTGATGTGAACTCCTATTCAGCCTTCGGGACCCTTCAAACATGCCCTTCTCTATAAAGGCTTTCCCAGTCTGTCCTGGGGGAGTTTGGGTCACTTCTGTGGCACCCTTGTGATACTCTCTATTCCTTAGGGGGCACTGGAGGGGGGCCTGTGTGTGAGCTCTCCAGACTGGTCAGGAGTTTAGAACTTGAGGTGCTTTCGTCAAGTCTGCCCTTTTTACCTGGGCTCTGGCACCCAGAGCATGTTAAATGTGAGGGTGCCAAATGGATGAATAAAGGAATAAAGGAATAAATGCTTGTTGCCAAGGCAGCCTTGGGGAGGAAGAGAGGAACAGCTTGTAGCTTCCCAGAAGGGGCTGTCGATTGCCCCGAGTTGTCGATTCATCTTTGCTCATTCTAGCACCACGAGGTCCTCCTCTCTCCTGTGGTCCCAGAGCTTCCCTGGGTCTGGGCACAAGGTGTCACTCAGGAGGCCCCTGTGCAGCGTGCCCCTGTTGCACCGTTTTCCTGAAGTCTGTCCTCCCGTGCCTGCTGTTCCCTGTGCCCGACAGGCAGCCCTCCAGGGTCCCTCCCCTATCCCAAGCCTGGAGGGCGGATGAGCAGCAGTCAGACAAACCTGGTTTCTAAAACAGGTCTAAAGGTCTTTTCCCAGAGACCCCGAGCTCATTTCTTCTTGCTGTGTCTCCGAAGTGCCACGGCAGCAATTCAGATTTCAAATGCCCCGAACGAGGTGCAGCCAAGTTCTCTGTTGCACGGAATGAATTTGTTCTGTGGGGATTCTCTTGCCTGAAGGATGGCTTAATGTCCTGATGTCACCCGGCTCCCCAGCCTGGCCAGTGCCCAGAACCGGACAGCGCTTCGTTGGCCTGTTTTCTAAAAGGAAGGCTAAGCGGGCTGTAGGCACCTGAGATCAGACAGGTCTCCGGCAGACTCCAGCCCTCTGGCTAGTGCTCCTGTTTCTTGAGTATTTTGTGGGCCCAGAGACAGCAAGTCGTTTATCTGAGGTCACACAGCAGGAAATGGCAGGACTGAGATTTGCTTCTAGGACTATCTGACTTCATTGCCCTTGACCATTGGGCCGTACTGCCCAGGCCTGCCGAGTCCCTGTTTGGCTGCTCAGGGGAAACGAGACCCCCACCCCCCAGTCCCTCTGGAGGGTCCTTTTGGGATTCCAGCAGGATTGAGCCAGAAGTTGAAGGAAATGACAGTCTGGGACAGAGGTTCCTGGGACCCTGGTCACCCAGGCTGCTCCAGCTCCCAGGATCCAATCTGAGATCCTGAGGCTCCCTGTTTAGCAGAACCCTACTTCTGTCAGAGACAGAGGGAGGGGAGGCTTGTGGGCTGTGGCTGTGGGGCTTTATCTCTTGAAACTCTGCAGTACATGTGGAAACCTGTGAACCAAAGGAGAAGAAAGAAAGATTAAAGAGAGAAAGGATTAAAATCTACAGGGCTTCCCGCTCTGCAGAGCCTCTCGCAGAAGCGACTGAGCGATCTCTCTATTAGACAGCACGGCAGCCACCAGTCCCCACCCCCACCTTTGGCACCTGGAAAATAGCGTGGTTGAGGCACAGAGGAGGAAGGGCAGGGCAAGATGCAGAACGGACTTCACCTAAATAGAAACCCGGGTGGAAATGTAGAAGGACACGTGGGCATCTTTCCATGAGCACCACGCTGCAGGGCGAGGTCACCCTGGCCCTGCCCACCTTCTCCTTCCCCACCTGTATTAGCTCACTATTGCCGCGTAACAAATTACCCCTGAATCTAGCAGCTAAGAGCAGCGATGCACATCTCTTCCTGCCAGTTTCTGTTGGTCATGAACTCGGGAACAGCTTAGCCCAGAGGTTGGGGTCTCCCAGAGAGAGCGAGGCTGAGTTACCCAGGTTCTTAGGTACTACCTCTAAAGTCACTTTCAGTCCCGAAGACTGGCCGTTACTGCTCACAGCTTCCCCCACACTCCCAACTAATAGCTGGGCTACTGGGGTCCCTAGGGTGGCTTTGTCTGCAGCCAGAGTGGCCAGCAGTTCTTAGGGAGGCTGAAGCAGGAGGATCACAAGTTTGAGTCCCATCTGGGCAATTTAGTGAGATCTTGTCAGCCTAGAGGCTGTGACATCAGTGTCCCTGGGACTTTTTTCCAGAATCATGATAGCTTTAGTCTGGAAAGGTAGACTTTCACTGTCTGTCCACTCCAAACTCTGCCACTGTCACCCCCTCCTGCTGCATGCCTTCATTGCCACATCTTTCTTCTCCAAAGAGGATGCTGCCGGCAGCAGTTGGGGCACTGGGAATAAGAGCCCACCTTCATGGAGAGCTTCATGGAGAGCCCACTATGTGTTAGGTTGGTATCCAGCTACTAACTCTTTATAGTCTCTTTAGGAGGCAACCCCCCATTATACAGATGAGGAAACTGATACACAGCAGGAGCTTGCTGAAGCCGCAATGTTCTTAAACAGCTGAGCGAGGGGTTGAACCGCACTGATCCTCCTCCAAAGCCCAGGCTCCCAGCCTTAAATCTGTTGCATCTCTGTTACGAAGCTAAATTCCCATTCCAAGAGGAAGCCATGCTCCTCAGACAGGGGTGGCATTCAGAGTATAGCAAGAAAGAGGATAGACACCTGGAAGTCTTTCTGGGGCTACAGGTTAGGAGCACAGCTTTGTCCTGAGAGTGCTCAGAAAATGGGGTTTCCCCAGGCTGTGGTGACAGTGGCCAAAGGCCAAAGGGTTGTGGTCTTCTTTAAAAATGGTGTTAATACATACCTAACGTGAGTTTACCATTTCTCCAGTGTTGAGGGCCCAGTCCCTTGCACTGAGGGGCTCCATTCACCTTGCTTGCAGCTGTCACCTCCATCATGTCCAGACTCCTCGGTGTGGGCTCTTCTGGAAGTGTCACCTGGCCCTGAGGACTCCCGCCAGCCTGGACTCCCTCCCTTCCTGAGTGTGGCGTTGCTGCTGGCAGGGGTGGGACAGCACATGAAGGGAGATGGGAGGTGGCAGCACCAACACGCTTTCTTCCCCTCGGAGAGGAGGTATTAAAATGATACACCTTTGAGGTTTGCTGTCCGCTTCAAAGCCCCACAGCCGCTCTGCGGATGACGGGCTCTAACAACGGCATGAAAGGGAGTTTATCAATAGTGCCTGAAGCTCTGGAACTCATAAACCTTTCATTAGTTTTACACTGATCACGGCTCAAATCGTAGGAAGTAGGTTTAGGTTCGAAGTCGGATGTCTCCATGAAGCATCATCTCTGGAAATCAGGGAAATGGAGGGAGCTTCTTTATAGGATTTCCCAGCAGCTCGCTCGGGGAGCTTTGCTTTCTTGCTCCCATTCTGAGCTAACACCAGGATCTGAGCCTCATTCCCTGGCATGGAAATGCATAGAAAGCTCAGAGAGGGGTCTCCAAATGCTGCTCCTTCCCTGAGGCACCTCCAACCTGGGAGCTGCTTTTCTGGGCTTCTTTGCCCATCTTGTTATCCTCAAAAGGAGCAGCGAACAGATTTCTGGAAGATGTTTCTGTGAGAGAAAGAAACAAGCCAGAGCAGTGGCAGAAACCCAAAAAAGAGGGGAGCCTTTTGCTTGCTAGTGAGAATAACATTAATAACAGCACTTAGTGCCTGCCACGTGGACATTAGCAGTATGGATTAGCCTTTATTTGGAACATTTCTTATGTGCCACGTACTCCATTAATGACCTATCTTTATACTATTCTTATCACCATGCTCCCATTTTAGAGATTAAAAACAAAAACCACTGAGATTGGAAAGGCTAAGTGACTTGCACTTGCCTAAGGTCACACAACTAGAAAGCGACAGGGCTAGGACCTGGCTCCCCAGCCCAGGAGCAGCCTCTGTTTGACTTGACCTCAACAGGTCACCTCCCCTCTCTGCATCTCAGTTTATTCATCTCTGAAGTACGGGCATGCTGGCGCACTTCTATAACCCTGTGGCAGAATCTCGAATTCGAGGCCAGCTGGCTAAATCACAAGTTCAAAGCTAATCTGGACTACATAGCAAGACCTTGACTCACAAAAAAAAAAAAAAAAAAAGAAAGAAAGAAAAAAGAAAAAGTGGAGAATCAGCTTCAGTCCTCCTTGTTTCCCAGGAAGGAAGCACATGGCTTGGAGCTCTTGGGGAAAGGTCTGTTTCCATCAAAGACAGGACGATGTCCACTTCTGGGCTTTCTTGGAGCCTCGGTGATATCTCAGAGGCCGATGTGGCAAATGTTGCTTGTTCCCATTTTGCAGACGTGGAAACTCACCCCTCACCACCCCCTTGCCCTGAGCCTCAGTCACAGCTGTAAATGGTCCACGCTGGCTGGCTGCGGGGCCTGGCTTGCTGGGTGGAGTCCAAGGCCAGCAGACAGCTCAGCTGGCTCACAGAGCTCCCTGAAGGCTGTCTCTGGGCCCGATGTCAGGCTGCTTCTTTTCTGGGCAGCAGGGGTCAGCGCAGGTGCTTCCCTTCTGCTTCGCTCCCAGCCTCAGTGCTCCTGCCTCATGCCCTTCCCACAGTGTCCCCGGGGCTGCCCTAAAAGCCCAGACAGACTAATTACAAGGAGCGGCAGAGAAAGCCAGGGCTGGTGCTTTGGCAGAGTTGCCTCAGGACTCAGTGTTGTGCGCCAGCACCGGCAGCCTCCCTGACAAATCAAAGCCTTTTCAATTTCCTTCCTCTCCCCTTCTCTTGCCCCGGGAGGATAAGCTAGCCACTCATCAGGCTGCGAATGAGGAAGCCAGCAGCCAGAGGTGAGCCTCTGCCGAGCGCTCTGCAACAAGCCAGCCCCTCGCAAGCAGTGTCCCAAGAGCACTTTTACTCAGAATAATATGCATGAGGATTTATTTCCTCACGGCTGGGCTTCCAGCTGAAGTGCCGGTACGGCTCCGCCCCGCTCTGGCAGGAGGAACGCTTGACTTGAAGGTTTCAGCAAAGCTGTGGAATATTTAGGTTTATGGACTGCTGAGTGCCTACTGTGCTCCAGGAACTGCCGAGACTGGGCTACGTGTCACACGGCCTTCCTAACAGCCACCACAGCTCAAGAGTTTTTCTGTACGTGTGGATTGAACCCAGGGCCTTCGGACTGAGCTACATCCCCATTCCCTTTTAAACGTTTTAAATTTTGAGACAGGATCTCATTAAGTTACTAAATTGCCCAGGTTAGTGTCAAACTTGCAACCCTCCTGCCTCAGCCTTCCAGAGTGCTAGGATTACACATGGGCACCACCACATCCAGCTAGGTTCAAGATTCTTGTTCCTCATATAAAGAACTCAAAAAAATCAGACTTCCCAAATTTAAAGACCCAATCCAAAAATGGGCATCTGAGATGAATACACATTTCTCAGATGAAGAAATACAAATGGCAAATAAATATACAAAAAAATGTGCAACATCACTAGTCATTCGAGAGATGCAAATTAAAACAACACTGAGATACCATCTCACCCCAGAAAGAATGGCTATTATTAAGAAATCAACTAATAACAAATGCTGGAGGGGCTGTGGGGAAAAAGGAACCCTTCTCCACTGTTGGTGGGAGTGTCGACTGGTCAACCACTGTGGAAATCAGTGTGGAGACTCCTCAAAAAACTAGGATTGGAGGTCCCATTTGACCCAGCTATTCCCCTTCTGGGTATCTTCCCAGAAGAATTAAAAACATTGTACCACAGCGATATATGTGCACCCATGTTTATAGCAGCACAATTTGTAATATCCAGATCTTGGAAACAACCCAAATGCCCATCAACTGAGGAATGGATAAGAAAGATGTGGTATTTTGATACAATGGAGTGCTATTCAGCCATAAAGAAGGTTAAACTGGAGACTTTTATAGGTAAATGGATGCAACTCGAGAAAATACTCGTAAGTGAAATAAACCGGATGCACATGTGTGAGCATTGTATTGTCTCTCTAGTATGAGAAACTGAAAGAGTAAATAAGATCCAAAATGTATAATAGACATGGTGAATCAAAAAGAAACTGGTCAAAAGGAAAGAGAGACTGGGATGGGGGAATAGGGAAAAGAAAGAAGGGAAAGGCAAAAAAATTGTATTTATATATAAGATGGTTAAGATAGATACACTACTAATTTTACTTAGTTCATTGAAGAGTAGGGTTTGTGCCAATAATGTTTGGACAATTGAATGCTAATATCTGGTATCCTGAATAACTAACTTAAAGATAACAATGCGTAATGCATTAACCATTGTTACCCTATTATGTTGTTTTGAAAATCTGTTCTTTTTTGATTTGTTTTGTTTTGTTTTTTCTTCTCTTTAAAAAAAAAAGATTCTTGGGGCCGGTGAGATGGCTTAGTGGCGTAAGCGCCTGCCTTGCAAGCACGAGGGCCCGAGTTCGACTCCCGGATCCCACATACGGAAAAGGGGCCGGTGATATCGCTCAGCGGCACGGGCGCCTGTTGGCGCGCGAGGTCCTGAGGTCGACCCCCCGGTACCCACAAAAAAAAAAAAAAAAAAAAAAAGATTCTTGTTCCTATTCTCTAGAGGAGAAAAATACTTTTTTTTCAGAGCGCTTGACTAGGAATAATGCTCCAAGCTGACATTAACACTGCATTTATTTTCCACGGAACGATTTACATAGGAACTCATTTAACTCTCTCAAAAACCCTATGAAGTAGATACTGCTCTTTGTCTCCATTTTACAGATGATGACACTGAGACCCAGTGGAGTCAAGTAACTGCAGGGGTTGTCAGGGATAAGCTGGAATCTAAATCCAGGCCCCTGGCTCCAGGGACTAGATGGCAGATCCCGAAATCAAGTCTGGCTGTTGGAATGCAAGCCTGGTTCCCATAAACCACAGAGCTGTCCTTGGCTGGATGCCCTTCCTGTCCACGAAGGGGTGAGGCGTGGAGGGGCTGGGCAGGCACCTGAGAATGTGGAGCAAGGCAGAATCTTAGCTGCGTGTCCTGATCTGGAGATTTCAGTGACAAGCTACAAACCCCTTGCTTCAGCAGTTTGAGCAGAATAGGGACTTTACTGACTTGCATGACAAGAGAAGTCCTGGCGTGGGTCGAGGGAATCAAATGGTGTTACTGGGGCTTGGTCTCTCTTTGGGCCTTGCTCACCAGTAGCTTTCTATTTTGCCCTCATGGCAGGAGAGGTGGGGGCTACAGAAGTTGTCAACTTGGCCACTGCTCAAAGGGCCCTTGCTGAGACACCACATGGGAGCTGAAAAACATCAAATGCTCTGCTTGCTGAGCTCTCTGCCCTGGTACATAGCAGCAGTGACCCAGAGGGACACTTTTCGTATGCGAGGAGTAATCCCCCATTCCTTACACACAGGGGACACTTACAGGAGAATGGTAACCCAAGTCCCCGAGGTCAGCCCTACGCCAGGACCCCATCCCAACACCTCGCAACTGCAGCAGATTCATCCCATAAACCAGTGAACATTTTCGGAACCGCTATTCACGGAGTAATGCCTGCAAACTCCTTGCCCTCCTGCAGCTTACATTCCATAAAAGAAGGGATTGGCTTTGCTTGGGGCCCATGCTCATGCTTGAACCAATCGTTGTTGCTAGAGGAGTAAGACTATACTGTGATTGGTCTAGCAGGGCCAGGTGCCCACCCACTTGATTGACAGCCTCATCAGGACCAATTGGAATAGCGGAGGGCTAGGCTGCCAAAATAACTGAGGGGTGGGACCCTAGGAAAGGCATGATCCTCCCTTTCCTTGCCCAATAACTTTCCTCCAGGCCTGGAGGAGACCTCTGGGCCCCAGAACTGTTCCAGGAGAGGAATTGGGTTATTCCCAAAGGGCTCGGCCATTGTTTATCATAGGTGGATCTCCCGCCTGTCCTGCAAGAGGTCAGAACTGCTTACCCAACATCAATGCCGGGGTGGGTAGTAGATGGGGGATGAGGAGTGGGGGGGGGGGGGCTGGGGAAAACCATACAGACAGCAGGGATGGGGGAGGCTCCTGGCCTCATTGTGGATGGGTTGGAGGGTGATAAACACCACTCAGCACTTGTGGGCTTTGTCTCCCTTAGGCCCCACAACTGCTAGGTATGTGTCATTTTCCCATCTCCGTTGGAAAGAAACAGGCTCAGAGAGGTGAGCTACCAGGAACACACTCAGGTACGCTGATTCCAAAGCCCCTGCACAGAGCCCACTGTGGCCTAAACAACAAAGGTGCACCCCACGCAGAAAGCACCGGCCCGCGCCACCTCTCACCGGCCGGCACCACCTCTCACCGGCCCAACCTGGGGCTTCACAGAGACTCGATATCCATCTCCTTCCTGATCCCGGGCCCACCCACACCTAGAGGTTCCTACCCCTCCTCCCGTAGCCTAATGTACTGTGTCTCCTGTCCTGCTCACATCCGGTGGCAGCTTCCTGTTTCCTGAGCACTTCCGGGAAGTGTTTTCACCCTCAAGGGATGAATATCATCTGTGCCCTGGGGCTGCTCCTTTGTCCTCTGGCATCGCTGTCCATCCTGCATGAGGTCAAGCCCCAGAGCAGCTGCGGGGCCTGGCTTCCTCTAGAGGGAGCCCCCAGCGTGGCCATGTGCCTTTCTGACGGATGGGGCAGGAGTGGCCCTGGGATGCTCTGCTGACAGCTTGACCCCACCTGGGCACCCAGGACTCTCTAGTCTGTGAGTTCAGCATTTCACTGTTAAAATGCAGGCCCCTGGCAGTGGGGGGGGGAGGGGGAACATGCTTCACCTTCCCCCTTCTGCTCACCTCCGAGGGTCAAGCCCAGCCCAGTGGAGGTCAGCAGAGCAGGTGTGACTCAGGCAGGCCAGCAGCTGTCTTCCCATTCCTCATGCACCGATCCATTCAGGCAAGGAAGATTTATTGAGCACCTACTTTCTACCAAACACTGGGCTAAGCCTTGGGGATACCATGGTCATCCCATAGGCCCTGCCCTCATGGAGCTTTCAGTCTTACGGGCAGAGAGAGGTGTACAAACAAACAATTGTAATGCTGTGTGTTTTACATCTAGGTGCAAAAGAGGCCCCTCCCAACCTCTACCTGGGGTGGGGACAGGAAGGCTTCCCAGGTAGATGACATTTAAGCTGAGACCTAAAAATCTGAGGAATAGCCAGGTAAAGCAAAAAGCGTTCCAGGGAGAGTTTGCATAAATGCACAGAGGTGAGAGGACGGTCATTCATCCAGTAATCCATTCATTCAACAAATACTTTCCAGCCCCCGCTACCTGCCAGGGCCTATGCTCTAGACCCCGGGGGCTGCTACAGTAGCGATCCAGGCAGACAAAGCCCCTGCCCTGCTGCCCGCATGTGCTTGTGAAGCGTGGCCATCTGGGGAATTAAAGATGTCTGGAGGCCACCGGGAGACGTGACAGAGCAGTGGCCTCTCCCTTGCTAGAGTACCTAGGCCTCATCCTCCGTCCTCCTCCCGCAGAGCCTGGCAGAGCCCCAAGCCTTCTTGTGCCAGCCAGCTGCAAGGAGATCACCCAGGCCATGAGGGGAGCTTGTGCCGATGTGTTAATAGCCAGGCCAAAGGCCTGTGGGGCAGCTGTGCTAATTACAGTGAGGAATGGGTTTAATTTACTTGGAAAGAGTGATTTGCATCACTCTGTTGTCCAGCGCAGCTCCAGGGTCTGCCCCCTCCCCTCCTGTCAGGTGCCACCCAAGCTCTCACGACCTCTCCGTTGGTGGTCCGGCCCCCTTGAGCCCAGGCACCTTGCCAGCCCATCCTCATGTCTGAGTGGGTCTGCCTGCCGCTCCCTGGGGCTGAAGGAGCAGAGCTCTTATCAGCCTTCACTGCTCGTGAGCTGTGGGGCTATGGCTGGTCAGGGCAGGTAGACCTTCCTGTCCTACTGAGTCACCTCTGCAGAGGGCACAGGGTACCCCTGATCCCTAGTTCTCACTTCCCGCAACCCTCACCTCTAGCCAAAGTTATTTTATGTGGTTACCTGCCTTATGGCCACCTTCCGATTTGAGTGGGACAGGGACCTTCCCAGGGGTTGTGTGTTGAATGACTGAGTGAGTCTAATCCCCCACCCTATGTGCCTCAATCCTTGTAACAAGGTGAATTTGGGTCTTGTGCTTTCCTCCCCCAGAGCTTGAGCATCTTTCTTTTCTTTTCTCCCAGGCGATGTCAATAGGTGGCAGGTGGTCCAGTGTCTTCATTCTGCAACCAGAGAAATGCAAGGCCACCCAGCACAAGGCTGAACAGGCATCAAGGCCTGGCTGTCTGAGTCCATGGCTGTATCACTGGAGCAAGGATATTGAGGCCAGAGTGCTACTGCTCTGGTGGCCAAAGAAACCTGAGTCTTGGCTTTTAGGGATGGCTGAAACCTCAAACATGAGCCACCTTTGACTGCTGAACTTCCTGGTTCTCCCTGGGTAGGGGGCAGAGCTTCCTTCTGATCGACAGTCTCCTGGAGTCTACACCCAGGGATGCTCCCTCTGCATCCAGACTGCTCCCCATCGGGGCCATTGGGTGGGGAGCTGGGGCAGGGGCAGGGGCAGCTTCTCCGAAGTTTGTGCCACCTGCCAGGCCTGGTCTGAGTCACTCTCCAGGTGCCCTGGTCTCTCCTGGCACTGGGATCACCTTGTTACCCAAGCCTGGCCCTGGCCTTGGGGAAGGCGTGGTGTTTGTTTTGGCCATGCAGTTCCATGCTTGCTGGGGCAGGCAGGCAGCCCATGGTCAGGATGCCCTTGGGAGCGCTTTCCTCAACCAAGCTGAGTGCGGACGGTGCTGGGTGCGAGCAGGGTTTTGTTTTTGGTGTGGGGGTGGAGTAGGTTGTGTTTTTACTTGTTCTCTCTGCGGGGAAAAAAAGACTCTGCCTATCAGCCCTTCAGCTCAATTAGGACAAGACAGAGACAAGCCAGCTTTGCCACTGGCTGTCTAGGACGAGACAGCTCACATCTTGCTTGGCTTTGGTTCCTCCACCTATAATGTGGGAGCGAAGGTGAAAAATCAAAGTCGCGCTGGTTCTGAGAACTAACACCTATAATTCCTGGCCCCGGGCATGGCCTAGAATGGGGCAGAGTGGCCCCTGGGTCCCCAGGGCACGCCCAGCTCTTGCCGGAGGTACTGGGACCAGAGCTTGACGGATCCTCATGACCAGCAAGCTGATCCCCACCCCAGACCTGGACACTGCTGGGTCTCAGCGAGCAGGAGGCCAGATCGGTAATAGACTCCTGCCATGGGGGAGCGGGCGGCTTAATCAGTATGCAGCGCTGGTGCAGAGTGCTGAAGAAAAACTTATTAATTTCCCCTCCACAAAGACTGAGAGTTCGACAGTAATCACAGTATCGAGTCATAATAATAATAAAAAAATCCCTCCATTGAAAACAGCGGTTGGGACTCTGGAGAGTTCAACAGGGAAAGATTGTATTGAGATAAAGGAGATCATATCGGGGCGGATGTTAAAGGTTGTCATTGTCTGATAAACCACATCAGGGGGGACTCTGGGCTGCTGCACCCCAGTGAGGAAGCCAGGACCCAGGTCTGACCTCGTGCCTGCCACCTGTACACTCTGCTTCCCTGTTGGAAACAGGTGGCTCTGGGACAAACTCGGGAACCAGGTGTCCCTGCCATCCCAAACCGGCCTGAGGAGAGGGAGAGGGTAGGGCAGTGTACAGATTGTGGAGGGCAGATTCTGTGCTCTCAGCTGGATTTGTACAGAACAGACTAATGGGGAGTCCTTGAAGTATTTGTCTTAGCCAAGTGCGGCGGTGCACACCTGTAATGCCAGCACTTTGGGAGGCTGAGACAGGAGGATTGCAAATCTGAATCCAGACTGGGCAACATAGTGACTTATTGAGAACTAATCTAAAAAATAAAATAAAATAAATAAAAGGGCTGGGAGTGTAGGTCAGTGTGAAGGTCCTGGGTTTAATCCCCAGTACTGAAAGAAACAAAAGCAAAAACAACAAAAAGCATCTGCCCTGCCAGGAAGACTCTGGGGGCAGGTGGTGTTTCTAAGTCCCCTGAGCTGTTGGCATCTTCACAGTAAGGATGGAGTCCAGGCCTGAACCCCTGCCCTGCCTGCTAGACACAGGCTGATTCAGAGAGGGTGTCCCGCTGTCAATGGGGAGTCCCCCTCCTGGTGGAACAGCGTGAGGACTTGCAGTGAGGCATTACCAAGACGAACCACACGTCCACAGGGGCAGGTCCCCATCATTCATGGGGCTCTTGCCAAGCACTGGTTTCTGGGTGGGGTGCCGGGCAGAGCCAGCCGGTGGAGTCCCTCTTTTTGGCATCTTCGCTTGAGCCACAAGAGCGGTTGCACTGGCTCTGAAGATGTGGTCAGATTTGAAAGTCATACTGGCCCAGGCTGGAAATTACGAGTTGTCAATGATCAAAGACAGAGTTAATAATGGGCGCCCTCCGTCATTATCAAGGGGCAATGTAGCGTGCAGTGGAGAGGACAGGCTCTTTGGCTTTGCTGTGTATTAGCTGTACCTCTATGGGCAATTTACTTACCTCTCTGTGCACCAATTTTCTTATCTAGCTCATAGGGTTGTGATGAGGATTAAACACATCGTATGTGAAGAGCTATAAATAATAAAGACTCACTTTTCTGGTGTCCTCTTTGCCCTTGTCTAAGGTCACACAGTCGGTAGGTGGCCAAGCCCCATCATGTGGCCACTCCCACCCATCACTGCTTCCTGCAGCCTACTTCTCCGTCAGTGCCAGGTGGTGGCCAAGGGCTTGGCCCCAGGTGGGAGAGCCTGGGGTTTGAATCCTGCTTCAGGCTGAGTGCGTGACTCTACTGCCCACACTCTGGGCTTCCTGCTTATGAGCTGGACAGTCCCTCGTCCATGAGTGACTCAGACAGGGCAGCCAGGGCAGCAGAGTCCCCTAGGGTCTCTGCTCCCAGCCTCTGCCTGGGACTGCTCTGGAGTCGCCCAGTCGAGGCTGAGCCGAGGGAACAAGTGTGTTAAGTGGAATGGGGCTGTGTGGAGATGAATGTGGGGCTGGTGAAGTTGCAAAGTGGCTTTGCCAGTTAATATGCGCGGTTAAGGAACGATTGTGGAAACATTTAAAAGACCGCTAATTTCAGCAGCAGAGATAAATTCTGGGCAGCAGAACTCACAGAGGAGGGCAGAGGTGGGTGGCTTGGGGATGGAGGTGCCAGGTAGCCCGGCTCAGAGGTCGGCTTCCTGCGGGGGTGGGTGGCAAGGTTCTCCCAGGGTCTCTGTGCCCACCAGGAAGATCCAAGGCAGAAACTGGTAGGAAGGGGGGCTTGGCTGGGCTGGAACCTTCTGGAAGTGGGGTCCTTGTCTGCATTGGGTGGAGTAGATAGCAGAGGGGGATGCAGCTCAGGGGACTTCAAAGGAGTGTGGCTCGAATTTAATGGTGGGAAGGAGGGGGTGGGACCTTGTGGCCTTTGCACTTTTCTTTCAGGAGAGAAAAATGCCTCTCACCAAGCTGGTGGGATGGGGTGCCCCACATAGAAGGTGAGACCCAGGCCTCTTGTAAGTAGTGTCCAGGCTCCATTTGGGACCTGAAGAGCAAGGAGGCCAGGGACAGCAGCCTGTCCTTCCAGGGACTTCTGGAGCCTCTGTTTGGGAAAGGTGGATTCTCTGCTCTCACACACTGCAAAATGGCACCCAGCGACTTGGTCAGTGCCGAGGCTGCGGACCAGATGAGTGCTTCGCCTCTCTACCCTCCTGCCCATGGTCTCGTCGCTCAGCACCAGAAAGTGTCACCCAACTTCTTGCAGGGATCCCTGAGCTCTCAACCTCAGCCTTCCCCTGTGGGCTCCTACCCAGCCAACAGGTAGGGGAGCCCATCCCCGGAGGGCGTGTCCCTCCCATCTCCACCAGAGAGCCAGAGCCGAGGAGTCCGTGCCTGCGAAGGCAGCTGAGATGAAAAGGCTTTCCAAATGCCCGGCGTAGTTATTAATAATGTGTCTTGGCTCTGAATGCCTCTTTAATTCCTCTACTTAAACCACTCTGGAACCCATAACACTTGCCCCTTAGCCTGTGGTTATTGCACTCCCTTAATGGCCTTTTATGGAGGGACCTTATTGAAAGCTTCTCCCCAGCCTGAGTAAATCATGTCCTCTGGGTCATCCTTGCCTGCAGGTTTATTAACTTCTTACAAGAAGTCAGAGGGACCAGAGGGAGGCCAGTGTTTCCTTTGTGTTCTGTCCTGCTTGGCCCCAGCACTGTCCTTTAGCTGGCGGGGGTCATGGAGGAAGTGGCCGGGGACCTTGGAAATCAAGAACGATTGGGTTGTTCCAACCCAATGCCTCTCCTTTCTGCATCCTCATCTGTGGATCCTTGGAGGAGAAAAGGGACAGGGAGCCCAGATATTGGGAGCTGGACCCAGGGAAGCAGGGGTTGGGCCAGGAGGTGCATAGGGTCTTGGCCCATAGCTTACTCAGGGCACTGATTACCTGGTGCATTAATTATCTGGTGTGTCAATTACCTGTACATCAGCTATGTGGCACATAGGTTACCTGGTGCACTGGTTACTCGGTACATTTGTTGTCTGATGCATCAGTTACCTAGTGCATTGGTGCCTAGTGCACTGGTTGGTTACCTGATACATTGGTAGTGAGCGGAGTATTTGGTGGCAGGGGGAAGCAGAACCAGAACAGGGCACTGGGGTCCCATATTAGGAACTGGGTGGAGCAGAGGACCACATGAATGCAGGATGTTAGTAGTAGGGGAAACTGCAGGGAGAGGGGCTATGTGGAAACTCTCTGTACTTTCTCTTCAGTTTCTCTGTAAAGCTATAGCACTCTACAAAAAAAAAAAAAAAAAAAAAAAAAAAAAAAAAAAAAAAAAGAGTTAATTTTAAAAAGGCAAAGGAGACCCCAGGACCTGCATGTACCAGAAGAGAATTGAGAGGTTCCCCCCCCCATGTCTGGGAAAGCAAGGGTGTCCAGCTATGGGATGGGGTTCATGGGGCTAGGAGGGAAGCAGATGGGAGCCTGGGAGGAGGGGGGCCAAGGGCTGGGTGTCCAGGGAGGAGGAGGGGGCTTCTTAAGGAATCCTGGACCCATCTCTGCTGTTAGTTCCCAGGGCTTCGAGCATGGAGGCCCCACAGAGGACTATATCAGACTGACACCCAGTGCCCCCTTTGCCCAACCCTGAACTCAAAGGTGCCAGCTTCTCTCTCCTGGTCAGAGAAGGTCAGAAACTCAAGAGCTCTGCAGGGTCACGACGCATCTTTGTGACCATAGCAAAGGACAGTGGGGAGGGGTGAGGGAAGGAACAGGGCTGGATCCACACCCCATCAGCATGTGTCTTCCTCCGCCTGTCCCCAGGAAGGGTCTCAAAGACATCTCCAGCCTCTGCACTGCTGACAGCAGAACTCCTTTTTTTTTTAAAGAGAAAAAAAAAAAAATTTCAAAACAACATAATAGGAGGGTAACAATGGTTAATACGTTGCATATTGTTATCTTTAAATTAGTTACTCAGAGTACAAGATATTGGCATTCAATTGTCCAAACAATATTAGCACAAACCTTTCTAGTAATGTATTCATGTCTGTCTCCCCCACCGGAATGTCAGGCAGCTCCAAGAGTGCAGGGACGGTGTCTGCTCTCTGCTCTGACCCTGGGACCCAGGGTGGTGTGTGCCTCAGAGTAGGTGCCCAATACACGTTTGTTAAATGAATGAACAAATGAATGTTTCACCTCAGAAGGAGGCTGCCTGGGGCCTCCCTGCTGGGCAGCTCCATGCCTCCTGTCCCAAGGCCCTTATGTGCCAATCCTGGGAGTGGGGGAGGGCAGAGGAAGGAGGATGAGGCCGCTTCCAGCCTGCACTGAGCCCCAGGGGTGACAGCCACTTGGAGGGAGATGGATGCACCTGCCTGGGGCAGCTGCCCAGGTAAGCAGCTTCCTATTAATAACGGCAGTAGCACCTGTCAGGGGCAGGAGGCAGTGGCACGGGAGACAGAAGGATGCTTCCTCCACACCAAGCTGGGGCATATGAGGATGGGGAAATGGTGCCCTGTTTTCTAGGAGACAGGAATGTCGCTTTTTATTGGGATGGCTTCTCAGTGGGTCCAGGGCAGGTCCTGGGCTCTCCCATGCGTGGAGAGATCTGCCCTAGCTGGGTAGACCTGCAAGTCACCAGCAGGGGCAGAAGGGTGTCCCCTCCCACCTCTGGCCTTGGCTATCCCCGAGAAGGGCCTCAGCAGAGAGGGGCAGAGTCTAGGACCTAGGACTGGGGAGGGGAAGTTCCCAACCTCCTCTTGCTTCTGCCTCTGGGGTGGTTACTGGGGACAAACATAAAGGTGAGTTTGGGGTGGAGAAATAAAGGTGTGCAGCTGCATAGTGGCCGCTCAGGTGCGGGCAAGGGGCTTGATTCAGATGCCTCTGACACCTGGCTTAGCCGTAGTGCTGGTGGGTGGAGGGTTTTGAGGAGCTGGCAGAGCCACTGACAGGAGAGAGTGGAGCTGTTCTCTCTCCCAGCAAGAAAAGAAGCCCCGTTACACTGTTATTTTTAGGGGAAAGAGCACCTTGTCACCTCCTGGGACACCTGTTCTCGGCACACACTACCTCCCTGCAGCAGCCGGGACCCCCCCCCACTACACCCACACCCCACCATGCTCAGGTCTGCCACTCCACCCGACCCACATACCACAGCCTGCCTGGAGGCCCTCCCCATCCCTCCAGCCCCTGCCCAGCCCGTCTCTTTTTGTCCCTTCGCTGAGCCCTGAGTCCCAGCCCTGAGTCCTCTGCTCCTGGCCTGTCTACCCTTCATGACCCAGGGGTGTGCTAGTCCTCCAGGCGCTCTCCGGCGGCCCCAGCCCCCGCTCCACATGGCCCAGCACATCCACTCCGGCCTTACTCACAAGCTCAGCCCTGTCCCCAAAGCCCAGCCCGGCCTCCCCTGTTCCTGGCGTCCGCTCTGGGGGAAGCCCCAAGAGAGCTCGGGGTTGGGCCTGGCTTTGGTCTGGAGCCTCGGAGGCCTGTGAGTTGCAACCCGAGCCGACAGAGGGCGCCATTACCAGGTCCCTAACTGAGCTGCACTTCCGCCGCTGTCAGGATACTGTACGCTGGGCAAGAGCAATGTCGCAGTCCTACAAAAGGAGGCAGTGGGGACTTGGGTAGCCACCTCTGTGCTGGGTGGGGGTTAGGGTGTCTCTGCGCGGCCCCGAATGTGACTGTTGGCCCTTGCCTGCTCCCCTTCCTTCGCCCACGCAGGGGGCTTCCCGGGACCCTGGAGCACAAGCCCAGGAGAGCACCCATTTCCTGAGCAGCCTCCCTGCATCAGGCCCCGGGCTGAGCCCAAACCTCTTGACCTCACCAGGTGGGGACGGTCACTATGCCACAGCCAGCGAGGGGATGGAAGTTCAGAGAGGTCAAACCACCTGCCTAAGGCCACAGAGCTAAACCCTGGCAGAGCCGCGATAAGGACACGGGGCTGGGTGACTCCTGGGTCCTGGGGTGGAACCTGTGCCACACGCACTGCGTATTTACGCAAGATGAAAGGAAACTGCCCGAGCACAGCAAGGTACTAGGAGAGAGAAGACTGGGACCTAGATGGGGAAGAAGAAATCTTCCTGTCTCTGCCGAGCCCTAGCAAAGTCCTCCAGGGATGTTCCAGCCAGTGCAGAAGAGGGGGCCCCCAGGGAGGCCACGGCACGGGTGGGGGTTGGGGTGGGGACAACGCCCACCCTTTGGGGTGTGGTGGGGTCGTATGTGGTCTGCATACTTCAGAGTAGAGCATGCATGAAGTGCCCGTGTGGTGTCTATGTAGTATATATGCATAAGACACATGTAAAGCATGTGTAGGACACATGCAATGCGCACATAGTGCACAGGTAAGGCATATACCCTGCACGTAGAGGGTGTATGTGGTCCAGCTGCGGTGCAGATGCAGAGCGTCTGAGGTGTACACAGTGCTCAAGGACCACGCCCCTCCCACCCAGTCTCCAGGCCCAGGCGCTGCTATCTCCCCTCTGGCCTCTAGAGGGCGCACAGCCCTCCCCGCCGAGCCCTTTTCCCGGAGCAGTCCTCACTTAGGCTCCCGACAAGCAGGTGGGAACTTTGCTTTTTATTTAGACTGATTTATTATTGAAACGACTTGAATCCGTTTCAAAGTAAGTGAAATGAGAAAAGATCTTCAGCTCCAGGCTCATAAATCAAGGGGAATACAAAGAAAGGGGGAAACAAAGAAATCACAGCGGCTTGGAAAGAGACGGGCTTGTGTGGCCTGCATAGGAGAGAGCAGGGCCAGGAGCCGAGAGTGTGTCCTGGGTGCGAATCTTCCCTTTTTTCTCCGGCTGGGGAGCCTGGCCCAGGAGCTGTCCCTCTTGCCACCATGCTGGGCGAGAGTCTGGAGTCTCTGTAGCTTGGGTGGGTGACATCTGGGACCTTTTGTCCTTGTCCCTGCCCCAGGCTTCTTGGCTACCAAAGGTGGGGACGTCTCTGTGGGGTGTGCTTTAGATTGGGCGTTGGGGACAGGGTCTCTAGATCGTGGATATCAGTGGAGAGACGTGATTGTTGGTGTGGCTGTGATGTTACGTGAGGCTGCTCAGAGCCCAGCTCTGTGTGTCCCCGTGTGTGTGTGTGTGTGTGTGTGTGCCCGAGTATTCAGCCAGGCCTGGCCTGGAATGTCAAATCCAGTCCGGATAAAAGGGAGCTGCTGGCTGCCAGCTCTGTTGCCCTGAAAGCTGGGCTTCTTTGCCTTGGTGCCCGGCTGCCCACAGCTCTTAGCAACATGGGGGCTCCCTCTGCTGCCCCACAGCAAAGCCTGCCTGGGACACCCACTCTCCTGCCTCACAGGACATGGGACCCACTGCCTGGGGCCAGGTACACATCAGAGACCCAGGCCAATTGCCAGCTGCAAGATGGGACAGCCCAGGGGTGGAGCCCATGCCAGGACAGCAAGGAGAGAGGACACCATGAAGGACAGCAGGTGCCAGAGGCAGAGGCAGAGAGTCTGCCCAGCAGCACCCAGGAAGTCAGAAGGAGGCAACACCCCAGAATGCCAGGCAGGAAATCCAGGGAGAGTGCAGCTGCGTGATAACCACCGGGTCAGAGGGACAGAGCTGACATCTCCGGTGGTGGTAGCCAGTGGCAGGAGAGGCGTTTCCGATCCCCTCAGGACTCCAAGCTCCTGGCAAGCGAGTTCATTTGTGATTTCAGGTCCTCTACCACATCCACAAAAAAACCCAACTCTGCTAAACATTGCTCACTGTCTGTCATTTTCATTTCGCTTTTATCTTCAGAATAAAGAGAATCAGAAACTCCTGAGGTGGTTTTTACACATCTGACTCTCAGTTCCCCCACCCCTTTCTTCATGATTCCGCTCCATTTGTCTTTGTCCCAGGCTCCTGGCCCTGGCGCAGGCTGGTGGCCCTCCCGCCTGGAGGTCTAGGGTCTCTGTCACATGGTCACCTGGAGGTTTGGGGTCTCTCGCCCTCCCCCATGTTCCTGATGAGCCCCAGCTGCTTCTGATTCTGCCACTTCCGCCTGCCTGCGGCTCTGCCAGCCTGCAGATTGACGGGGTCCATAAATCACGGTGGCAAGGGGACCCTGGGCAGGGCAGGGCGGGGTGTGCAAAGCGCTGACACGGCACCCGCCTGGGAGTCAGGTTCCCTCAGTGGAGCCCAGGGCTGCTCTCCCTGCCTGGTTCAGCGAAGCATCGGGATGGCGGTGCCAGGGTCACGGGCTCTCTCGAGCGAGCTCTGTCCAGCTCCACAGAAGGCGGGACAAGAAGAAACAGGCGAATCTAAAGCAAGTGGGATTGAGGGGAGGCCAAAGGAAGAACTTACTGCGCTGAGGATTAACGCTGAAAGGCTAGGAGATTACACGGCCGGGTGGATTCTGCCCGTGGATTACACACAGGGCTGCCTGGAGATGGGGTGGATAAGGTGGTCCACTTGGTGCAGAAATCTTTGCTTTGTCCCAGAGGATGGTGGGAGTCAAAGAAGTCACCAGCCAGGTTTGGATCCCCGAGCCGCCCTCTGCCCTACTATGTGACTTTGACCAAGACGCTCAAGCTGGCTGGTCTCCATCTGGCAAGTGGGGCCTGTGCTTCTTCAGAGCTGCCGTGAGGTCTAAAGGGCTGCCGTGAGGTACGCGCGGGGCTCAGTGCGAAGGACTCGCCATCAAGCACAGCTGTCGTTGTCAGGCAGGACGTTCAACCTAAACTCTGTGTCTGCAGCTGCGAAGTCAAACACTCAAATCTCACTCATTCAAGGCCTAGCTACTGGGCCCCTGCTGTGTGCCAGGCTCGGTCCAGGCACAAGGGAGCAGTGATTCACATGGCAGACATGATCCTGTCCCCATGAAGCTCACATTCTAACGGAGGGAGGAGTGAGACAAACAGGAAACAGGCGGGCTCCGAGAAAATGCTGCTGAATAAGGGTGGCGCAGACAGGTGGGGTGGGAGAGGCGGCTGAGATGATGACATTTGAACAGAGAACTTCAGGACATGAAGGAGTGAGCTGCTCAGATTAGGGAAGGAGCACAAGGCACCAGGCACAGCAAGTGCAAAGGCCCTGAGGCAAGCACTTGCAAGGCTAGTTCGAAGAGCAGCAAGGAAGCATGTGGCTGGATGGAAGAGGCACAGGAGGCTGGTAGGAGAGACTGTTGAGGAGGAAGCAGGTAGCTCAGGTAAGGGCTTCATCTATTGCCCCAGGAAATCTAGTGCTCTGCAGAATTTTGATAACAGAGTTCACCTGCAGGGGGTGGCGATTTGGTTGCAGCATTCTGGACTGCTTGAACTTCCAGCTGCGTCTACCTGTTCAGGACCTGGAGACCATCAAGCCTCCGGCATCATCTTCTGCTTGGAGCTGCCTGTTTCTGCCCTGTTTCTGATCCATGGCAGTCAGCCATGGCTTTTCAATGTAAAAACATTCTTTGTTGCCATAAATGGAGAGGAGCTTAATGCATGCAATCTCATCCCAGCCCACAGCTTTATCTTTGTTTTGTAAATGTGGCAGTGAAGCTCTGGGAGGTTCTATGCTTGCTGGAAGTGTGCAGGCCATATGCTGTGGAAGAAAGGGATTGTGTTGACCCCTGCTTTATGAGCAGTTTTGTAAATGTGTGAGTTTTAAAATGAGTGACACAATCCTGGGGTCTTTCCCCAGAAGGCCATTGCCAGAGGTATTCTGAAAGCTGAGGTGAACATATAGCCTGTGCACCCCTACCTTCCTGGCTGCAGCTGTGGCAGACATCACTAATCAATCACAGAGCTTCCCTCATGCTGAGCACAGATGTAACCTCAGTGCTAGAAAGCCAACATGGGGTTGGTTTTATCAAAGGCAACATTTGCCAACTCAGCTGCAGGAACAAGTTGTCCTAGGGGCTTCTCCTGGGGGCGGGGGTAGCAACAACAGCCTGATGTTTGGACTTGGAACCGTGTCCTTGAAGCTTTGGTAGCTCTCTCCGCCTGATTTATAAATGGACCATTACTCTGGCACCTGAAACAAAATCAGTGCAGCCCTGCGAGTTGGCTTCTCCATGCTGGGTCACCTGTCCACTCTGCAGGTGCTCGGAGTGGCCTGGTGTTTGGATCCCTGGCAGGATTTGTTCCAGCCACCAGATGTGGATCAGGCTCGTGACCCCAGTGGTTCTCCTGATTGGCACCCAGTGTTTGTGGAGGACTGCCCTGTGCCAGGCATGGTGCTTAATAAGACTGGCATGGTCGTGGCTCCCAGGCACTTCATCTGAGCCAACTGCCCATCTTATAGATTGTGAGAATGCTGTTCTTCCCCTGCTCCTCTTGGAAAGCTTTGGGACCAGATGCGTTTCAGATGTTGAGAAATTTTATTCAGATTTTAGAAATGTAATGTTCCCTGTATTTATGCACTACTCCAACTTATTCATATTCCTGCAGGAAATACATATGGATAATGCAGGCAAATGGGATAAATGAAGACTATAACTACCTCTAAGTTCAGCTCAGCTCAGGCTTCGCTGCCAAGGAGTGCTGAAAAGCCTTTTTGCTTTTTGGAGCTTGGGGATGTTGGCATCATGGAGAAGGGACAAGGGACTGTCCACTTGCTGGGCTCTGGGCAGTGCTGGGCCAAGCATTTTCGCTGGAGAAAAATATTACATTCTCGTAACAGCCCTATGAGGTCGGTTCTATTTCTGTCCTTTTAACTTTACAGGAAAGGAAATTCAGGCACAGGGAGGTTAAGTAACTTGCCTAAGGATACATAGTCAGTAAGTGGCAGAGCTTGGGTTGAAGCCACTCGAGTGCCAAAGCCTGCCCTGGTCACATAGTTCCCAACCCAGTGCAGGGTGAGGGGAGCGATGAGCAAAGATCGTTACAACGGAGTGGAATTAGAGACAGAGCTGGGAACTCCAGGCCCCTGAAGTCTAGAGGAGGGGCCTAAAGTTGCTTAGCGGGGGTGAGGAAGAGGACCCAGAGTAGGTGGCATTGAGGGGGGACCCGAGGGCAGAGGAGGCACTAGACAGGCCACAGTGGGGAAGGGAGAAAAGGGAACAGCATCAGCAGGGAGTGGAAAGATCTGGGGGAGACGGAGGATGGAAGGCTGTTGCAGCCTGAATTGGGGGGCAGAGAAGAAAGTGAGAGTCTGGCTTGAGGATTGGGGGTGGCCTGCTGCTTCCTTCTGCCCCATCTCCAGCTTCCTGTAGAATCCTGTGATGGGTCAAGGTCCCCGATGTCCCTGTTCTCTGGACCAGGGAGAGAGGAAACCACAGGACAGGGTCATGTCCTCGATGTACAGTGTTCGGACTTTGCCACACTGGCCGTGCTCGTCCGGGCCTGGGGTCTCAGATGGTGATAGAGGGAAGGACTCTGGGTATTTGGCTAGGAGGGTGTGATGCAACACCAGGGATGCAGAAGCCAGGTGAGCGTCTGGGCTGCGGCATTGTGGCGATCTCCTCCCTCCCAGCTGGCTGGGTGCTTGGCTGCAGCCAGTACCTCGAGCAAACCCTTGGGGTGCCAAGAATGCACAAGCTGCCTCTCTCCCCGAGCCCAGGCCCCCACTGACAGAGGAAATCTTCATCGTGATGGTTTTTATTTGGGACTTGTGTGTATGTGTGTGCATGCGTGCGTGTGTGAATGCAGGCACATCTGGGGCCTGGGTGGCCGCCGAAATCTCCACAAATGTGGCTCATGAATATTCCACGGCGGTGCCTGCCACACTTTGCAGTCATCGATTATTTATACGTGAAATAACGAAAGCTTCATAAATAATGGAAGTACCTGCGTTCCAGCTGTGTCTCTAGCTCCCTCTGCCCGGCCCAGGTGAGGATGTGGCCCTGCGAGACCAGCGTGCCCCCAAGGGGTGGCCGTGGCCTTCACAGACCACCGTCTCCTGGGGAAAGAGGCGTGTGTGGCTCAGGAGCATGCATACACATGTGCGTGTGCACCTGGTGTGTGTGTGTGCACATGCGTGTTCTCCCCTGCCCACCCAAGGCTGCGCAGCTGGGGTTGTCTATGCAGGGAACCTGACAGGATCATTCTGGTAGGCGGAGAGAAAAGCTTGCTTTTGATCACAGGCTGGGGAAACAGCACACAAATCCAGCACCTCGCTAAATCCAGCTCCAACCTCCCCACTGTGTTGGGGGGGCCCTTCCTCTCTGTGTGTGACTCCTTTACATACACAGCAGGTCAAGGGATGGAGAAAGCCTCAGATAGACCTTGTCCCCCACTCCTGTGCTTTGCAGACTGTGTCTGAGTCTTTAGAGGGGACATCTGGGGTGCAGGGAGCCGGTATGCCTGGCGGAGTGGAGCTGGGATGGAGGGTGAGACCCGTCCCGCGTATTTGCTGCCCAGCAAGCCTTGCATAGCAGCTGCTGTCAATGACAGCTTCTACCCCCTGCTGTCACCTCTGTTATCTCCCACCCTTACTGCCACCTTGAAAGTGGGTGAAAGAATCGTGCCATTGAGCGGAACCAATCCGCAAAGGTTAGCGACCTGGCCCAGAGTTGCTGCGCTGCTCCACGGGGGAGCCCGTATCCGTGTGGCTTCTCCCTTGTCCACATACTGTCCTGCTCGCTCCGGGCCAGGCACAGGGCTCTAGGTGACCGGGTGTGCAGTGTGTCCTCGGCCATGGGAGGCAGAAGTGTGTGGACTACGATGAGTGGGACACGGACTTGTTCAAAGGAAGTAAAAGCTCAGTAAGATTTTTAAAAAAGGAATTACAGTAGACATTTTTATTGCTGGTTCAACAGAACCACTTAGGGGAGCTACTGAAAAAAATTTTTAAATTAAACTTTTTTCATTTCAAGATAATTATAGATTCACCTTCAGTTGTAAGAAATAAAAATACAGAAAGATCTCATGTATCCTTCATCTAGATTTTCCCAGCATTCACACCATGCAAAGCTAGGGTATGATATCATGCCAAGAAACTGACGACATAATCCACTGACCCCTTTCAGTTTTCTTCCACTCATTCATTTATTTATTTTGGCATTGTTTGTTTGAGACAGGGTCTCACTGTGTAGTTCAGGCTGGTCTTGAACTCACTGTGTAGCCCAGGCTGGCCTCGAAGTGATGCTCCTGCCTCAGCCTCCTGAGTGCTGGGATTACAGGTGTGCACCACCATACCCAGATGTTATTTAGTTTTCTATGTACGTGTGTGTGTGTGCATTTTTATTACATGTCTAGGTGTGTGTGTCCACCATAGTGATGATGCAGAACAGTTCCTATAACCAAAGATCCCTGTGTTGTCCTCTCATAACCCCATCTACCTATACCTCACCCCACACATGCCGACCCATCTCTGACCCCCGGCTGCCACTAATCTGTTCTTCACCTCCATAGTTCTGACATTTTGAGAATGTTATATAAGTGGAGTCACACAATATATAAACTTTTGGGATTGGCTTTATTTCCTTCAGCATAATTCCCTTAAAATTCTTCCTGATTGGGCCGGTGAGATAGCTCAGCGGCATAAGCGCCTGCCTGGCAAGCATGAGGTCCTGAGTTCGACTTCCAGTACCCACATACGAAAAAAGTGCTGGTGATATTGCTCAGTGGCACGGGCGCCTGCTGGCCCGCGAGGTCCTGAGGTCGACCCCCGGTACCCTTCCTGATTGCCATGTGTTATCAATAGTTCTCTTTGTTTCACGGCGAGGATGTACTCTGGGGTGTGGATATATTCTGTGTATGGATGGACCACTGTCTGTTTACCCATTCACCCTGGAAAGGTGCCTGGGTGGTTTCCTGTTAGAGCTATTACAAATAAACCTGCCATTGGGTGCTTTTTAAAAATTCAACCAGCCAGGCATGATGGTGCACGCCTGTAATACCAGAACTTGGGATCGCTGCGAGTTCAAGGCCAGCCTGGTCTGCATAGTGAGTTCAAAGCCAGCCTGAAATATATAGCGAAACCCTGTCTCAGAAAAAGATAAGACAAGAAAAGAAAAGAAAAGAAAAGAAAAGAAAAGAAAAGAAAAGAAAAGAAAAGAAAAGAAAACAAACAAAACTCATCTGTCCACATCTCTGCCTGGGTGTTCCTGGCTCAATTGAGGGTGGGTCCAGAGTAGGACCTGGAAATATATAAAAATATTTGAGCCCTCACTGACCAGGGTACACCATGATTGTAGAGCTGGGGGGAACAGAGGTGGACTTTGATCCTCACACGCCCCAGAAGCACAGAACAAAATATGTGTTGTGAAAATAAAGCCATGTACTTTGTACATACGGTCCCAGGGTTCTCTGGGGGTTATTTCTGTCTTCGTTGTCTATGGACAGAAAAGGCAATTTAGGTTTGGGGAGAAAGTTCTGGCCTGGATTTTGGAAGATCTGTGCCCCACTGCTCTTTCTTTTTGTCCTATCTCATGGCTGTCTCACAACAAGCCTCAGTTTCTCCATCCGCAAATTGGCAACTATATTTTACTCCCCTTCCTTCCTTCCCTCCTTCCCTCCCTCCTTCCCTCCTTCCCTTCTTCCTTCCCTCTTTCCCTTCTTCCTTCCCTCCCTCTCTTCTTTCCTCCTCCCCTCCCTCTCTTCCTTCCTTCCTTCGTTCCTTCCTTGCACATTGAACCCAGGGCCTTCCCACTGAACCACATCCCCAGCCCTTTAAAAAAAATTATTTTTTTGAGACAGAGTCTCACTAAATTGCCCAAGCTGGGCTCAAACTTGTGATCCTCCTGCCTCAGCCTCCCGAAGTGCTGAGATTACCGTCATGCATCACTGTGCCTGGCCCTGGTAGCTATCTTTGATAGAGAAACACACTTGCCTCGGTGAAGCTCTTGGGATTCCTCCAGCACAGAGGCCTGGGCTCATGTGAGGCCCCCTGGGGTTGGGAATGTCCTGGGACAGCTGCTCCCTGCCGCATGGCCCTCTCTGCCGCCACCTGTGAAGTGTATGCGGCTCAGGTGTGAGTTTGTCACTTGCACTCCCAGGCCCTGTCCAAGGACTTTAGTGAAAAGACCTGAGAACTAATGAGGCCCAACTGTGCCGCACCCTCTCCTTCGAACGGCCCTCATCCCCACCCACCTGATGGCCTGTGACGGTCCTCCTGCCCTCATTCCCTAGGGTCTCCCTGGGGAAAGGGTGTTGGAGCCCCTCGGCTTCCAGACCTGGGCTGGAATTATTTAATGCCAAATCGGTAAGAGCGTCGGCAGCTTAATGGCTAGAGGAGTGATTCATAGCCCCACGCCAGGCACCCGGCATCTCCTCCCCATCCCCGAGGCCCACCCCGAAAGAGAAAGCAGATAAATTACTGTCATTGCTTTTTATGGTACATATAATCTGGTGGCAACATGGAGCCTGGACTCATCTCAAAGTCATTTACAATGAATTATTCATTTGGCTGAAAAAAGTCTCCACGCAGAGGGGAAAGAGCCTCTCTTCTCCCCGGCCTTGGGGAGGGCATCCTGGATGTGAAGATGCAAGCTGCCCTGCATCCTCTCTGGACCCGAGTCCCAGCGTGCGGCTCAGGATGCAGGGGCTGGGTCTGAGCTGCAGGAGCCCACGGGCCTCTTTTGCTCCCGGAGGTCGGCAGGGTCCTGCAGTATCTGTCCCCATGCCTGCTTGGGTTGAGGGGTGGGACGCAGGTCCTTGCTCACAGCGGCGATCCCTCCTCCACCTCTCTTCCTTCGTTTCCTTCCATAATGTTTATTATCCACGAATATCTGCCCATCCACCAGGATCTGTGTAGTAGACGATGTTGCCATAACAAACAACCCCCTCATTTCTTTCTTCTTTTTCTGCGGTGATGGGGATCGAATCCAGGCCTCATAACTGCTGAGCACAGGTACCCCTGAGCTGCTCCCAGCCCAGCCTCCTCATTCCAATATTCCCACTCCAGGCACTAACCATCGAAGGGCTCTGCCGTCCTCGGTCTGGGAAGCAGCCCTCAGCCTAGAACATTACTGTTACATGCACTTCTTAAAGTGTCTGCTCAGGAACTACACCTGTCACTTTTGTTTTGTTTTGTTTTGTTTTTTGGAGACAGGGTCTTGCTACATAGTTCAGGTTGGCTTTGAACTCACACTAGCCCACATTAGGTTCATACTTGTGGCGATCCTCCTGCCTCAGCATGCTGAGTGCTGTGATTACAGGCGTGTACCACCATGCCTCCTGACACCTGTCACTTCTGCTTCCATGTCAGGGGCTAAAGCGAGCTGCGTGACCACACCTAATTTCAAGGGGGTAGGAGAGTGCCACCACCTGTGCCCTGAAGGAGGGACAAGCGTAGGCACGACTGCTCTGAGCATACCCTGTTGCAGACACCTCATCAGGCCCTGGAAGGTGACAGCGGAAGGGACCTGTCTTTTCTCTCTGTGAACTCATGGCGTAGGGTGGGCAGCAGACGGGAAAGACAGGTACACAGGGATCTGCTCTGGGAAGCGGTGCCTGGGAGCCCAGGGGCAGGCGACTGGGACCTGGCATCCAGGAATCCACCCCCTTGGGGCCCTGTGATGGTGGGAAGTGAGCTCATTTCTCCCAGTCTCTGCTTCCCCCTTTCACTTGTGGGTGACGGAGGTGTGACATTAGCACCTGCCCACGGGTGCCTGTGGGAAGTGCGTCAGGTCCTATTGATGGAAGCCCAGGGAAGGTGAGGCGCCAGCATGGCTTGCTATGAATTCATTAGCACGTTTTTTCAGCGTAATGCACTGAGTCACTTCTCTCAGGTACACACGATCCCTGGGAATGGCCCCCCACCCCTCTAATTAGGGCTCAACCCAGAAGGCCTGGCTTTCGGGGAGCTCCACAGAGGGTCCCCTGAATTTGGAGCTGTGAAGACAGAGCTATTCCCCTGGAAAGCTCAGGTGTGGGTTGGGCTGGGGGCAGCCCACACCGGGCACAAGTCACTTTTGCAGTGGACACTGCTGGTTGACCAGGTGCCCCTGAAAGGTGGACTAAGTGTGATAAGCGCCCCTTACCTGCGGATGAGGCCCCAGCCCCAGCTCCCTCTAAGCCTTAGGCTCTATGGGATTCGTTCATTTATTCAGTGCATATTTATGGAGAGCTGGCATGTGTGGGTATGATGCTGGGCCTGCATCACGGCACATGAGCAAGGGGACCAGCATCCCAGCAGGGGAACAGGTTACTTTGGGGGTGGTACCGGTGTTTGACTCCAGGGCCCTTGCACTAAGCTACATCCCCAAACCATTTAAAAAAAAAATTTTTTTTTATGTGGGTACTGGGAGTTGACCTCAGGGCCTCACCCTTCCAGCAAGCACTTGTGCTGCTGAGCGATATCACTGGCCCCTTTTTTTCCTTTATGTGGATTCCGGGAGTCGAACTCAGGACCTCGTGCATGCCAGGCAGGCGCTTATGCCGCTGAGCTATCTCACCGGCCCCCCATTTTTAGATTTTGAGATAGGATCTTGCTAAGTTACCCAGGCTGGGCTTGAACTTGTGATCCTCCTGCCTCGGCCTCCCAGAGTGCTGGGATTATAGGCATGCACCACCACACCGGGCACAAGTCACTTTTGCAGTGAACACTATTGGTCGACCAGGTGCCCCTGGGATTCCTTTACCCTTCCCGTGTGTTTAACTCCTCAGCTTCTGTGTGCTTTGCCTCTTGAACTGCCCACCCTGTGACTCTTCAGAGGACCGCCCCAGATTATCTGAGCTGGTGGCTCAGAGTACAGAGCACCGGAAGGGCCAGGACTTTATCTGTCCCTAGAGGCAGCCTGGAGCTGATGAGTCTTGGAGAGTGAGCCCTCACCTGCGGCAGCTCTTTGAGTGTGCCTTCTGCTCCACAGCACGTGCATGGGGCCAGGCAGAGGCTCTACTCTGTCCCTTTCTGTGTCCTCCTGTCCTGTCACCCCCCCATCAGTGTCTTCTTCCATTTCCATATGTCAGCAGCAGCGGAATCCTCCCCTCAGGTTTGCTTCTCCAGGGTGCCTTGCTCAGATATCTGCCCAAAACATACCCCTTCCTTCCTCCTCAGCCACGCTGGTTTTGCCCCTGGGACCCTTCCCCTCCCCATGTGACTGCTTAGTCTGACTGCTCATATTCGGCTTGCTCTGGGCTCACTTAGCAGAGAGCAGGTAACCGAGACATGGCTGAGGACATATGATGGGACTTCTGTCAGGGGCTTCCGGAATGGTTTTCTTACAACGATACACAAGAGGTGAATCTATTTCCCCTACTGGACACACAGCTGCATGTGATGGCTGGAACCCTGGCAGCCATACTGAGAAAATAAATCTGACACACTGAGGATGGTCCAGCTAGGTCAAAGGAGAAAGGTCCCATGCAAGGTGACACTGATGAGGCTCGGGATTCACCAATCTGGGGCTGCCCTACCCCAGAATGCATTGTTCTGTGAAAGCCCCTATTTGGCAAAGCCATTTTAAGTCAGGTCTGTTGTTATTTGTAACCAGAAACATCCCAATGAATGTAGTTGTTTTTTTTTTTTTTTTTTTTTGAGACAGGGTCTTGCAGTTCAGGCTGGCTTTGAACCCACTACAGAGCCCAGGCTGGCCTCAAATTCACAGCGATCCACCTGCCTCAGCCTCCTGAGTGCTGGGATTACAGGTGTATACCACCACGCCTGGCCCCAATGGACACAGTTGAAATGGTGATGAGTTTGCTGTGTAAGACGAGATGCCACAGATGGATCCCATTGGGTTTATTCTGTGACTTTGAGATGAATTATTCACAATCACGTGACATGGATGAAGGAAAAGGCTGTACTGGGAAAACAGAGAAAACTAACAATGCGAGTCAATAAGTAAATCAGACTGAAGGCATGGGGCAAGAGGCTAGTGGGGAGAACTTCACATTCTCCCTATATCCAATGTGTCTTCTAAAACATCATTGTTTGTCTTTTTGTGGGCCCTGTAAGTCTTGTTTCCTTCTTTGCTATGGCCACTAGGAAGCTCAGAGTTGGGTTTGTGGCACTGCTCATTTACTGTGACTACTCTATAGCATGCATGTCTGTACCAACGGAATGCACAGCTCTTTATCTCACTCTCCCTTTGCTCCAAGTGCCTCAGCCATCTGTTTTGATTCCGTTGGGCTCTGTATATTTCTGCACATTCCACTGGGCATTTTTTGCTTCTGTTGATCACCGATCCACCCGTCTCCCAGAGCTGCTTGGAACCAACTGGATGGTGGCTGCTAAGTGGCTTCTGAGAGTTCCCCGGGTACCTGGCAGGCTGGAGGGAAGCTGGGAAAGGGCTCTTCTTCTGCGGTCCCCCAGAGGGCTTTATTGGCTGCTTTTCAGCTGCCAGCCAGGGTTCAGCTGTCACCCAGTGTCCTCTTCTCTGGGCTACGGAGAGAGTGACAGTTCTACCCCAATCTCCCAAATGCCAGGAGTGGCCAAGGGAGTGGAAAATCCTTTGAAATTACCAATAAATAAATAAAAATAACTTTGAGGCCTTATCACCATGGAGACCAAGGCTTGATTGGTCGCCATGGTGACCCTTGGGCAGGCTCTCTGCCTGAAATGATCAGTGTCCCTGAGAAAGAAGGGCCAAGATGTGCAGAGCAGGACAGCATGCCAGAGTGAGAACTGCCACCAGGTTAAGAGCAGGGGAGGGGTGGTGAGGGGATTGTGCTGCTTTCTGGAACTTTCTTTCCCTGGCAAGCTGCCATTCTTTCCTCTACAGCGTTTGGAGAAGCTCTGGCGCCTTTCCCTCCTGTGCCCTGTGCCCCTGGGGCTGGGAGGGGACCTGGGAGGCCTCCTCCTCCTTAGCGAAGCTGCCAGGGAATCTCCATGACAACAGCAGCCCCACTTGTGGGAGCGAGCCCTCGGCTAAGACCTCAGGGAGTTGCCTGGGTAACCGGACTCCTTTGCCCCACTTCCCCACCAACCAAACCTCCTCGGCCCTTCCCCCTCTCTGTGATGAGCGGGTGGGTGGATGGGTCACCATGGAGACCCAGCTCCCCTCCCACTACCCCCTTTCCAGAGCACTTGTCTCAAGATGGCCATTGCGAGGGGACCTGGGGACCAGAGGTCTACGGGATGAGGGGACAAGTTCCGGAGACCCTCTCTCTAGCTGTTCCGGGGTCCAAGGAAGGGGCTGAGTTCAGTGTCCCCGAAGCCACCCCTTTGGGAGGTCCTAGGCTCTGTGGGGGCATCTGCCTGAGGTTTGAGGTCAGGAGTGTGGTCTCACTGGTGTCACCCCTGCCTGCTGCTCCCCAGAATCCTGGGCCAGAGGCACCCTGGCCCGCTCAGCTCAGCGGAAGAACAGCTCAGGTGGTTACCGAGGGCGTTTATTTTCTGAGGAGACAGTTACATGATTAGTTGTTATTTTATCTTGCTAATGAAAATACATAAAAGACAAAATGGCCAATTAGCAAGGCCATTCATCGCTCAGGTCTGGGCTGTTTCTTTCTGGCCAGGAGGCCATGCTGGGGCGGGGTGGGGTGGGGTGCCCAGAACCGCTGCCTGCCACGCTGGGGTCCCTTCTCTCCCACCCCTGCCTGCATGCTCTCCAGCCTCCTGTCACTGCCTAGTGATGTCAGTGTGCTGGCGACCCCTGCTGTCACTCCTCTTTGGGGCTTCTCCTTTCTTCTGAGAACCTGCTGGACGCTACCTGTTTTCTCCGCCTCTTCTTTCCATCTCCCTCTCCCGCGTCCAGTGAAACACCTCATTTTCTCCACTTTGCCCCCAACAGCCTTCCTCATTGTCCCCACCTCCATTTCAATCTCACTTCAAATCCCTCTTCACCAAGAAGCCCGCCCTGATGAATGACCAAGCCACTAAGCCTGTCCATGTATCCCTACGTGGTCAGATACGGGGTGGTAGGGCTCTAGTATGGGTGGCTTCGGGTCTGCGTGGAGCCTGGAGCTCTTACAGAGCGTGACAGCGCCTAGGCCATGGTGAGCGCTCAGGGCAGGGGATGAGCCAGCAATCAGGCCCCTTCTGCAGCGTGCTGAGTGGTCTCCTGTTGCCCACGGAGGAACAAGATTGCTGTGTTCAGTATTTATGGCTGTTGGGTTAAAGGCAGACAGGCAGGAGAGAGAAAAGGCAGTCCTGAAGCGATCTGCAAGGGACCCCCAGCTGTTGTCCCTGTCCCCCAGTGGGCAGGATTCAACATTGTCATTTCACTGGTTCTTGCTACACAAAGCAGCTAGGTCCCAGGGAGTTGGGGGTGGCCCCCAGGAGTAAAAGGGAACAAAACAAAACAGGCCATAATATGCACCCCTGTGGAAGAGCAAGAAGCACAGGGGCTGTGGGGGACAAAAGGAGAGGCCAAGAAAGTGACTTTGTGGATAAAGGTTCATAGGCAGAAACCGGAGAACCAGAAAGACGCATGAGCCTGGGGCTACAGTATCTTAGCTGTGTCCCCTCGCAGGGGGGAAAGCAGTTAAGAGTATGAAATCCAGGATCTCTCACGTGCTCAGCTCTGAACTTCCCCAGGGACACTTCCTGGCTGAGTGACATCATTGAGCATGGTTTCAGCCTCTGGCTTCCTGTCCTCTGATTGTGGGCTTGGTGTTGATGACTTCACTCAGCTGTTATAAGAATAAATGAGTAAAACAGACGTCACAAGGGCTTAGTGCAGCACTTTACACCTTGTAAGAGCTCAAAAATGGTAGCTATTATCACCACATGTCTCCTGGTCAGATCTCATTCCATCCATCCACCCATCCATCCATCTACCCATCTGTCCATCCACCCATCCATCCATCCATCCACCCACCCATCCATCCACCCATCCATCCATCCATCCACCCATCCATCCATCCATCCATCCACCCACCTATCCATCCACGCACCCATCCATCCATCCATCCATCCATCCATCCATCCATCCACCCATCCATCCACCCATCCATCCATCCATCCACCCACCCATCCACCCATCCATTCACCGATCCATCCACCCATCCACCCATCCATCCATCCACCCATCCACCCATCCACTCACCCACTCATCCATCCACCCATCCACCCATCCATTCATCCACCCATCCACCCATCCATCCACCCATCCATCCTCCGTCCTCCCTTTATCCACCAAACTTCGATTGCCAAGTACCTGGTACAGAGGTGAGGGAGACCTAGGCCCTGAAACAAGGGGCTTGCAAGCTGCCAAGTGAGATGGACACACAGACCTGTAGTCAAAGATGCAAGGACAATGAGAGGTTGGAACAAACTCCAATGCAGGGGATGAGGTGCCCAAGGCAGGGTGGCCAATTCTCCTGGCACAGGAGGGTGAGAGGCTGGAGAGCTGACCTGGAAGGTGCCCCCAGCATTAGTGGCCCACTGCAAGCATTGGCAGTCTGCTAACGCCTTCTTAGTTCAGGGTTGATGGGAGGGGCCTCTTCTCTCCACTGTCTGCATTTTTCCCTGGCTTCCAGAAAGCTTCAAATGTTTTGATCCATTATCTGCAAGTGGATCTGGAGCTTATGAACCCCAAACTGGAAGATACGATATGTGCAGGATTTGGCAACTGCACAAAATATCAGGGTTGCTGTGAACTTACAGACTGAGGTATGGGAGTTGTACCTGTGTGGTGTGATTGAAGGGGTGAAGTGACACATTCCCTAGCAACACACACACACACACACACACACACACTTCCCATACCCCACTTTATTCTTGATGCCTGGAATCTCACAGCCATTCTTTTGTCCATTGTTTTTGCATGCATACAAGGAGTGGTCAAAATATATGGGGAAAGTTTAAATTTTAAAAATGTGTTACAAGTTCGACCCCCCGTACCCACACACACAAAAAAATGTATTACAGTAAAAGACACATTACCATTAATTTCTCTCAACCCCCCCCCCACAGTTATCCTACCATTCTTGCCACTTTTTCCAAGCAGTTCTGGAAGTCCTCTTTTATGAGTGTCTTTATGTGGTGTGGCCAAAAACCTGGTGAATGCCGCTGCCACGTGCCACTCAATGGGAAGGCAGGCTGGTAAAAACACCACAGTGTGTCCTTATCCACCTTAGTCCCTGGATCTGGCATGGTGCGACTTCTGGCTCTTCCCCAAAGTCAAAATGACCATGAAAGGGAAATATTTTGAATCAGTTCAGGACATAGAGGCAGCCACAACAGAGCAACTAAACACGCTCACGAAAGTATTTTTCGATCACACCTCCCAACACTTTCACCAAGTATCTATTGAGCACCTCTGGGGTACCAAGCCCTGTGCAGGCCTGGAGGACTGGAAATGAACAAAGCTCAGTTCATCATTCAAAGTTAATCAAAGTTCATCATTCTCATCTCAACTTCAGCTGGAGAAGAGGCTCACAGACAGGCAGAGAAACCCCAGCGGGGCCTGCAGTGAAGAGATGCCACACACAGGGTGCTAGAACCGGCTGAGGGCTGCCTGACTTAGTTGAGGGTTAGCTTTGAGGTGGGGGAGGACAGGGAAGGCTTCCTGGAGGTGGTGACTCCTCAGCTGAACGTCAAGTTTTGAGTAGGAGCTAGTTTTGCACAGGGGCTGCGATGACGGAGGCGGGGGGCATCATAGGCCCCGGGAGGCCTGGGAAAGATGCTGTCAGATGTCCATGGCTGCCACTCCTTGCTGCAGGTACCATGGAAGGAGAGGGAAAGTGGGGCTGCGCTGAGCCCTGTGCAGCATAAAGGGTGTGGTCAGAACTCAAGGGCATGGAGGGCCACTTCCCCGGGTGCCAGCAAGAGGGGACAAGGCTGGGAAAAGAGAGGAGAGGACTGGCTGCCCGTAGCACGTGTGTCCCACCATGTACTACTTGGACCCCTTGTCTGGAATGGCTCAATGAAGCTACGCTGTCTTTGTGCCTTTGCTGGCTGCCGAGCTCCCTGAGCAGGGCCCCACCTCCAGTGTCTTCTGTTTTTTTCTAGAACAGCCTATTAGGCCCTGCGCAGAGGAGGCCGTGTATTGAGACACAGGCTCTGGTTGGGCTTCTCGAAGGTCTGAGTCTCCCTTCCCAAAAGCGTCCTCCACACTGAAAGCCATGACCCCCATCCTGACCTGGGAGACAGGCGTGCAGAGGGACTCTGGGGCCTGGGTCCTAGCTGTGGCACTTGGGTCAGTCTGTGATCCTCCCTGTGCCAATGCTTCCTGCGCTGTGAGCCTGGGTGGGGCACTTGGTGGCTCCTCATAATGCCTCACGACTCCTCATGATGTCATGTCCCGTGCTTTCCCCTTGGCCACCAGTGCTACTATGGAAAATGTGACTTGGGGCAGCCAGAGGATCAGAAAGCAGGTTCATTTTTTTCTTCCTTTTCTGTGATACTGGACATTGAGTCTTTGCACTGAGCTACATTCCCAGCCCTTTTTTATTTGAAATAGGGTCTTGCTAAATCACTACATTGTCCAGGCTGGGCTGGAACTCACGATCCTCCTGCCTCAGCCTCCCAAGTGCTGATATTATAGGCATGTGCCATTGTGCTGGGGTACAAAGCAGCTTCTTTTAATCAACTCCTCATGCTGCAGGAAGGCCACTCTTTGAGTTTGCTCTTGGGTGTTCGGAGGTTGCCCTCAGTCTTTGTGTGCCCTGTTGGCACTGCGGAAGCCATTAGTATCAATCAGTGGGGGTGAACACCCTACATGTCTCGGGACAGGTGTGGGGCTGCCACAGACCAGGCAGGGTGAGGGGAAGGAGGGGAAGAGGACGTGGATTAGGAACAAGTGGGTCAGTCGGGGGCATAGAGGTTATGGGGACAAGTCAGCCCCAAACCTTGGTTTCAGCCAACCAAGGCTGGTACCCCATGTCTCATAGTCTGGGGGATGCGGGCCTCTGCTCAGCACAGTGACACAAGAGCCAAGACCCAGGCTGCTAGGCCTCTGTCGTATTGTGGCTGTCACACCTGGAAAGGGGACTTGAAGTTCCCACGCTGGCTTTTCACTGTTCCAGCCATGAAGGGACTCATAGCGCGTTCACTTACAGCCCTTTGGCCATAAGTTGCTCTGTCCTGCCTGCAATCAGGGGTCTGAAACCATAGAGGAGGGTGGCATCTTGGTGGCGAGGACTGATTCACTGACAGAAGTGACACCAAGGGGAGGGGCAGCAAGCAGGAGACCGAGTGGGGTGTGAGTGCCCGTTCCCTCTCAGCCAGCCCTGGCCCAAGGTCCCTGGCAGCTGCAGAGAGCTGTCCCTCCCCTGGGGGCTGTTCCAGCCATGGTCCAACTGTCACCACTGGGATTACATTTCAGAAACTCATTTGGAGAGAGACAAGCTAGGCCCAGGGGGGCTGTATCCCTGCATCCTTGTCCTTGGGAGGCGGAGAAAGGAGAAGGGGAGGAGAAGAGGTGGGGCCGTGGGAGGGACCAGCCAGGCTGTGGAAAGCAATTAGTGGAGAGAGGGAGAGAAATGACTTTTTCTGCATTTGCTGGCCCTGTTCCCTAGCAGGTTCGGGAGAGATGGGCCGAGGACCAGGGTGGTGTGGCCCCAGCCAGGGAACTGCACTAGGGTGTCACTTAGGACTTGGGGTGGGGGTGCGAGGGCCAGGTGTGGATTGAGAAAAGCTAACCCCTGGGTCCTCCCTGGAAGTCTTGGTTGCCCTGTGCTGTGGTATCTTCCTGCGGATTGTCACCCTTGGCTTTATCAAGGGCGGGAAAGATGGACCACTTCCTCTCTGCATCCCAAGGTGCCAGCATATGCTGTAACTGGTCCTCTTTATAGGAGTCCACCCCTACCCAAAGTAGAGCCTGTGATAAGGACAGACAGTGTCAGGTGAAGCAGGCCAAAAGGGACAGGAAGAGACAGGAAATCTGAGTATCAGCTCCCTAGCTTGAGTGCCGCCCTAGGGTATCTCCCCTGACTTCCGGCTGCACCTGGAGTGCAGGACTTTGATCTGTAAGGCCTGGAGGGGGAGGCTGCAGCCCACCTCTGGGGCTCTGCGGTTGCCACAGTGGGTCTCCAAGGCATGTGCAGACAGGAGCAGTGCTGGAGGAGTGGGGCCTGGGACTCCCCTGACTGATAGATGTTCCTCTGCCAACTTTTTCTATTCCCCACTCTCTTCCCTCAGGTGGTGGCCTCCTGCAGACAGGCAACCTGACTTTTCTATCTCTGGGGCCCCAGTGTCCTGCCCAGAGCCCACCAGGTGGCAGAAGCTCCAGAAGCACACATCTTGGGGAAAGCCAGTGGAAGGGACAAGGTCAGGATGTGTGCGGAGACTTGACTCTAGAAGGCTTCTCTCCTGGGGGCAAGTACAGAACACCCAGGAAGCTCACTGAGACTTAACTCCCTGCAGTCCATCTCTGGCTCTGCTGGGCTTTCAAAATGCCCATGCCCAGTTCACCTTGGTGCATGGAGAAAATGCCACCCAAGCTAGAGCAGGGGTTGTAAGGGCCAAGGAACCTCTAGAAAGGTACAGTGGGGGTCTGGGAGTTTTGGTTTGCATCCTGCCTCTCCTCTACAGGGTCTCTCCAGATCCCTTTGGAGAACTGCTCTTTTCTCACACATTTTCACTCTTTGTTTCTGGAGGTACTGTCAATCACGTTATCCAGTGACCCAGATAGCCACAGTGATTGGTCCAGGAATGGGCACATGACCCAAGCTGGGCCAATCAGAATCCTTCTTGGGGCCTGCGCTCTCCTTCCTTTTGGACTTTGAATGGGATGGTGATTCTGAAGCCACTGGGTGGCTTCTCAGGTGAGGTGGCCACCCAGGTAGAGGGTAAAGGGGACCAAGCTCTTGGTGGGCAGTGCCGGGTGTCTGGTGGCCCACCACTCCTGGATGGGCCCAGGCTGAAGCCTTGTCCTTCTACCTGAAACCCCACCAGGACAGCTTCCTTCACCGGATGCTGATGGCTGCTGTGGGCTCCTCAGGCCTTTTCAGTGTCTCATACTGACTGGTTGCCTGTCCTAGTTTAGGCAGCCTGGCTGCTGTAAACTAAGCCTGCCTGGCAGGGTGAAAGGTTAGATTTGCAGGGAGCCACTTGTGTAAATCTCACTTCTGGTCCCATTTCTTACCTCTGACACCATGGATTTGGGCCTGGTTGAAGCACTGGCCACCGGCTGCCTGGACTTGACTCCTCCTGTGAGCCCAAGGCCACCCTGCTCCCTAGATTTCCTCATGGGTGCTCCCCTGGCCTTCCAGCACTCCTTTCCTCAAGACCAGGTTACAGGGCTGTGTAATGCAAGCTGTGTGTGCAAGTAGAAATTCTCAAGCAGCCACATCAGAAAAGTAAAAAGAAACAGGTAATATTAATTTCAGCAATATATTTTATTTAATCTGATATATCTAAGCCATTAATCATTTCAATGCGTGTAACTGGTGTTAAAAATGACTAATAAGATATTTTGCATTCTATTTTTTTGTACTAAACTTACAGCACATCTCCATTTGGGTCATTGTATTTCTAGTGCTTGGGAGCCACATGGGGCTGGTGGCCCTAAATTTATAGGTGCTTCCTTTCTGGTCACCAGCAAAATTTTTCAAATTATTCAGCTCTGCTTCTTGGTCCAGATTCTCACTGTAAATCTTGCTGAAAGCAGCCAGTAGTACTCATGCTATAGCTTGAACATTGGGGTGGAAATTTCCTTCACCAGATTAATTAGTCCACCACCCTTAATCTCAGTCTCTTACAAAGTCTCAGGACATGGGCAAATGAAAACAAACTTTCTGACAGTGTGTAACATGCATGGTCTCTATTCTACCTGCCAATGAAGTCCTTGTTCCCAACTGAAACCTCTTGAGCCTAGCCTTTACTGTCCACATTCCTACGAGCATTCTGGTCTTCTGATCTCCAACCAGTGTCACCCATCAAGCTTGGCTCATAGCATTCTAAGACTTCTCTAGTTAGCATCTCCAAACCTTTCCAAACTCCTCTTGCAAACCAGTTCCAAAGGCTTCTAAACCACACAGTCAAGTACAGTCATATCAGTGACCCCACTCCTGGTAACAATTTCCTGAACTAGTCACTTTCCCATCACTGGAACCCAAAATCCTCAACTTAAAGGAGGAGAGGTTTATTTTGGCTCACAGTTTCAGTGCTTTCAGTCCATGATCAGCTGGCTCCAAGGCAGAAATGACATGGCAGAATGGCAAGGCAGAGGAACAGTGATCACCAAATGGTGGCCAGGGAGCAGAGAAAGAAGGGAGGGTCTGGGGACAAAAATACACCCTTCCAAGTCATGCCCTAATGATCTGCTGCTTCCAACTAGGCCCTGCTTCCAAATGTGAGACTTTTGGGGGACATTTTAGATTTCAACCATAACAAACACTTTCCACAATGAATATATTTGCTTCTTAGAACAGCCAGTGGTAGATTTAATGATGACTGCCAATTCTCTACTCCTTGACTTATGCCCCAACACTTCTGCCGTGTCATTCAGCAAGAGCTTGCTTTTGAGTAGGGGAGTATATTTTCCCACCTGTTTTAGACTGAATTGCGTCCTCCCAAAATCTATATGTTGGAGCTCTGGCCTCCAGAGTGACTCCATTTGGAGATAAAGTCTCAAGAGAAGTAATTGAGGTTGAGGTAATTATGGTGGGGTCCCATGTTGGTCAACTTTCTGTTACTATAACTAATAACTGGCCAGGGAGCAAAAGAGAGGATGAGGAAGGAGCCACGGTCCTGCTATCTCCTTTATGGGCACACTCCTCATGACCTAAAGACCTCCCACTAGTCCCTGGTTCTTAAAGATTCTTCCACCTCCCAACAGAGCCACCCTAGGGACCAATTCTTTATTACCATGCCAGACAGCATATGGAGGGCCAGTGGCAGGGCAGTAAATAGGATTTACCAGCAGACAAGGAATAGAGGAAAGATAAACATTTATTTAGATCAGAGTGCACTATCGAGAGGGACCATGGGTGAATTTTCAAGACAGGAATCATGCTGTTAATATGGGAAACTGGTGTGTCTGTGAGGAGTAAGATGTGGAGAAGGTGTCTGAGTGGTAGATCTAGAAATCTCAGGTGTCAGTTCTTCAAGACACCTTTACTGTTTCTAAAGTTGTACACCAAAGTTGCGAAGAGTCAAGCCCTCACTCAGGCTTCACAAAAGGCCCTTCAAGCTTAGACAAGGATATCTGTATGCTTTTGTCCTTTCAGGAAAGCTGGGGCATTGGCTTATTGGGAGGAAAGATGGTTTTTGTATTCATTTTTATCTTGTGCCTTTTCTAGTCAGCCTTCGTACAATGCCTCATATCTGCCTGTGTGTGCTGGACAGGATCGTGTTGCTCAGTGGAGAAATGTGGGTGCTGAGAATTTTAACCCTTTTGTCACCACATTTATCACACAAACCTTTGGGGGACACTTGAGATTCACATTCTAGTGGACCCTAATCCAACAGGACTGGCGTGCTCATAAAGAGGGGGAGAGCCACTGGGAGTGTACATACAGAGGATGAGGAATACTGGCCTCACCACAAACAATTCTGCCAGGCACTTTCATCCTGGACTTCCAGCCCCAGAATTGTGAGGACATAAGCTTCCATGGCTTACACCTCCCAGTCCATGGTGTTCTGTCATGGCGGCCCAGTACCCAACTGATACTGGGTTTGATCATGTGACTCACCTCAGCCAATGAGACATGACTTGCCTTGGCCAATGAGTTGTGAGCAGATTTGATGTTTGAGGAGGTTTTAGCCAACTTGGCTTGTCCTTCTTGGCTCCTCTGATTTTCTCTGAAGGCAACAGACCTGAAGAAGCACCTGGACCGTAGACAGTGGGGAGGTGCTCTGAACCCCACCTGGGGTCTGGAGCCAAGACTGAATAATGATGGCCAGAAGTTCAGCTGACTACAATCTATGAGAAAGAGAATTATAAACTACTGAGATTTTAACATTGTTATGGAGGGGAAACTGACTGATAAGCTGGGCGTGGTGGTGCATGGCTGTAGTCCCAGCATTCGGGAGGCTGAGGCAGGAGGATTGCCGTGAGTCCAAGGCCAGCCTGGGCTGCATAGCAAGTTCAAGGTCAGCTCGAGCTATATAGTGAGATCCTGTCTCAAAACAACAAAATGAAATGACTAGTAACCTAGAAGTTAAGATACTATTGTCACAAGTTTTATCAGTGGGAAGTTAGGCACAGAAAGGTTAAGAGACTTGTCCAAGGTCACACAGTCGGCAAGTGGTACATTCAAGATATAAACCCAGGCAGTCTGGCTCCAGTCGCCAAGCTTACAACTGGTTCTTGTATGATCAAAGATCTCTACCATTCTTTGGTCCAACGATCTATTTATTTTTTTGGTTTTTTGAGACAGGATCTTGCTCTGTAGCTCAGGCTGGCCTTGAACTTACTATGTAGCCCAAGCTGGCCTCAAACTCATGGTGATCCTTCTGCCTCAAGCTCCCAAGTGCTGGGATTACAGGCATGTGCCACCGCACCGGCCAATCCAGCAATCTAATTAATTCATCCTTTGACTCAACTCATCAAACATTTAGCACACGAATGGTTCCCCTATTAGCTTTTCTTGTAACATCCCAATATTTTCTTCTACAAGGTTATCAAGAGCTGTCATTTGTGTTAGTCTATTTCTGAGCATCTTGGTAGGTCCCTCTTATTATACTTTAAGCTACATGAAGACGGGGACTATACCTTCGTGTTCTCACTGTGTGCCCATCAATATCAGTTCCAACGCTGCTTGTGGAGTAAAGCCGAGTTCAATGTCAAAGCCAGACCTGGCCAGGTTTTGGGAGTGGGGACTAAGGCAAGTTACCCGTGTGAGGTCAGGGGGAGGAGGAGGAGGCAGGAGTCTGATCCCGGGGACCAAGCTTTCTCATGCGGTCCATGCAGGTAGTGAGCTGCCCATTCCTGGCAGCGTTTGAGCCCCACACTCAGGCACCTTTGCTAGATTGCATGGAGTGAAGGCGATGGCAAATGTTCTGTTCAGTTCTCATTGCTCATTGGTCTGAACAGGGTGAGCGTGGAACTGGGGGGCAGATGGCGAGGGAGAAGCAACTGGGTGGCTGTGGCAGAAGTTATGTTAGGTGGGGACAAGGCAACAGCAAGGGGAAGAGCCAGTGAAACACACACACACAGAGTGGGATCAAAAATACTTTGAATATTTAATTTTTTTATTTATTTATTTATTTTTTTTTTTGTGGGTACCGGGGGGACGACCTCAGGACCTCACGCGCCAACAGGCACCTGTGCCGCTGAGCGATATCACCGGCCCCTTTTTCGTATGTGGGTTCCGGGAGTCGAACTCGGGCCTTCGCGCTTGCAAGGCAGGCGCTTAAGCCGCTGAGCCGTCTCACCGGCCCTGAATATTTAATTTTTTTAAAAAGAATTATTAGAGTAAAAGTTGCATCGCCATTAATTTCTCTCAAATACTTTCACCCTCACTTCAAACATACTTATCCTAATATTCTTTTTTTTGTTTGTTTGTTTTTGGTACTGGGAATCGAACTCATGACTTTGTGCTTGCCAGGCCAGTGCTGTGCCACTGAGGTATATCCCTGGCCCTATGCTAACATTCTTACCACTTTTTTGTTTGTTTATTTGAGACAGTGTCTCACTATGTAGTTCAGGCTGGCCTTGAACTCACTGTGTACCCCAGGCTAGTCTATGTGGTGATCCTCCTGCCTCAGCCTTCCAAGTGCTGGGATTACAGATGTGCACCACCATACCCAGCTTTTCTTGCCACTTTCTGAAGCATTTCTGGAAGTTCTCTTTTGTGTCTTTTAGTTGAGCTGTTTTCCCTCCTCGTTGTCTTGAATTGATTCAAAATGTTGTCACTTTGACTTTGGGAAAGAGCCAGAAGTTGCATGGTGCCAGAGCTGGTGAAAAAAGTGGATGAGGACACAGCATCATGTTTTATTTGACAGAAATAGCCATAAACATTTTGATTCATTTCTGCTACCATGAAAAGACACTCATGAGAGAGGACATCCAGAACTGCTCCAGGAAGTAGGAAGAACAATGGGATAAGTGTGTTCAAAGAGAGGGGGAGGAGTCTGAGGGAGGATAATGGTAATCTACCCCTTACTGTAATAAATTACTTCTATTTTTAATCCATACTTCCACTGTATTTTTGATCACTATATATACTTTGGTGCTTGGGATAGAACCCAGGGCATCACACCATGCTAGGTGAAGGGCCAATATTGAGAAGTAGGTAACATGAATCTCCTGGAAAGGAAGAAGGAGACATGAAGAAGAGGGATGAGTCAGCATTATTCATAGAAAAAGTTTCATCCTCATTGTAGTGTGTATCAGAACGCCATTCCTTTTTTATTGCTGAGTAATATTCCATTGTCTGGAGCTATGTTGTTTTTTTTTTTTTTTTTTGTACTGGGGGTTGAATATAGGGCCTTTACACTGGCCTGGATCCCTGATCCTTTTTATTTTATATTTATTTTGAGATCAGGTGTTACTAAGTTGTTAAGTTGCCCAGGCGGGGCTCCAACTTATGATCCTCTTGCCTCAGCCTCCCAGAAGAGTGGGATTACAGGCCTGTACCACCACTTCCTGTTAGATATCACACTTAGGTTTATCCATTCATCCACTGATAGGCACTTGGGCTGAATCCCGCTTCTGATTCTTTGGGTCGCTATGTCTCCCCATCAATTTGTCGTGTGCCCTGGGTTCAGTCACTTCCACTCTTTGGAGCTATTTTTTCCCTCGTGTTACTCAAATGAAGGTTTCGTTTGATTTTGCTGGGCGTACAAAGCCAGGGGGACAGCCGGAGTCTCTGAAGGGTGAAAAGGAGAGTGTATGGGGAGGGCTGGGGCGCCAGGCCCACCCCTGGGATTGTGGGGGTGCGACAGGAAGCAGAGGAGGAGTGATGCGGTGGAGGAGGACCCCTCTCCGGGGCTGGGAGAAAGGTGGGGAACAGAGCTCAGCGGCAGAGAAGATCAGACCCAAAGGAGGGGCCCAAACCAGGTTGTTCCTTCGATTTCACGAGTGAGGTTGGGCTCGGGGGAAGCCGGAGTCTCATCTGAGGAGAGGCAGGAGTTGTGCAGCAGAATTCAGGGTCACTGACTGCCTGGGACCCTGGGGCTAGAGAGGAGCCCGGGCAGCTGCTGGGAGCCAGGCTCCAGCGCAATCAAGCTGGGAGAAGAGAAAGGCCTTTCGTTCTTTCCCTCAGAATAAAGGCACTGTATTTCCAGAGGGAAATCACATTGGTGATGGGTGTGCACGTTACTTTATGTTCACCTGTCTTAGTCGGCTTACTGCAGCTATCACAGAATACCACCCATGGGTAACTTATACAAAGCAGAGATTTAGCCTGTCCCAAGTGACACATGTCCGTAATCCCAGCACTGAGGGAGGCTGAGGCAGGAGGACTGAAAGTTTGAGTTCACCCTGGACAACGTAGCAAGACCGTGTCTCAAAATAAAAGGAGGTGGGGATGTAGCTTGGTGTGAAGGCCCAAGATTCAATTCCCAGTACTGCACTAAAAAAAGAAAAAAAAAAAAAAAGCCGAGATTTATTTCTTGCAATTCTGGAGGCTGGGACGTCCAATATCATGGTGTGGGCACCTGCTGATCATAAGGTGGCAGAGGGTGTTGCATGGTGGGGAGACAGGAGGGGGCCAGCTCGGGTCTCTCTTCTGATTTTACAGTCATGAATCCCCCTTCTGGGGGCCCCACCTCATGATCCCATCTGACCTTAATGACCTTGGAAGCTGCCCTCCCGGTACCATCAATAGATGAGTTTGGGAGTTATGTTTCTGACCTATGAAATTTGGGGGACACATTCACACCATAGCAGTACCCTGCCTGATTCTCCATACAGTTTAAGGGGGACAGATGCAGGTACCTCATGGAGTGTCCTGGGTTTGAAGAAAGACTGTAAAGAGTGTGGCAGTCCCCCCGGTAGGGTGTTTAATAATTGCTGTCACTTATGGAGCAGCTTGTCTACAGCTGGTCTTACCCTGGTTAATCTTCACCCCAACCTCCTGAATATGGTTGGCCATCTTTCCTGGGGACCATTTTACAGATGAGGAAACTGAGGCTTGGAAGCCAAAGACCATACTGGGGGAAGAGTGGAGAGGGGACTCAAACTCAGCCTGTCCCCCCAAGAGTGCCAGGGGGCCTTCAGAATCTTGCTCTTTCTGGGACAGTGGCTCAGACGCCCTCCCTGGTCCCCACTGGCTCCTCCTCTCCCTCCAAGGAAGATGCCAAACGCTGTGGGAGGCAGGGCTGTGGGACGCGATGGTGCCCTCTCCTGGAGCACCCATGTCCACAAGCCCTTCCCTTCCTGTGTGCTTTGAGGGAAGGGAAATAGCACTGGACAGGGAGTCAGTGGTGCCTGCTGGGCCACCTTGAGCCAGGTGCTGTCCTCTCGGGGCCTCAGCAGCCTCGCTGGGATCTGGAGGTAACGGCCCTCTCTTGAAGGGTCGGACCAGTGGAGAGACAGTGGGGTTGTCTGAGCCCCAGGGCTGGGGCAGAGGGTAGTTGTGGGCATCGGCCACAGGGCCTCCTCTGTGTGTGTGTGTGTGTGTGTGTGTGCGTGTGCGTGAGGCTGTGTGTGGGGTGTGTGTGCCTGTGTGTGTGCTGGGTGGGCCTGTGTGTGTCTGCAGGCATGTGGATGGCTGTGTATGACTGTGAATAGGTGTGTGTGCCTGTGTGTGTGTGTGTGTGTGTGTGTGTGTGTGTGAGTGCCGTCCCAACACTGGGAAGTCAGCCGGAACACTTGACGAATGTGCGATTCGCAGGCAGCAGCTCTGGCCCCGCCCCCACAGCCCCTCACCCTCCCCAACATGGGGGCTGCCGAGCCCCTCTTCTGCTTGGCCCTGTCCCTCAGGCACTCCCAGGGCCCCTTAGCCTGGAAGACATTTAATCCCTGGCAGGGACAGCTCTCGGGGGTCACAGTGGCCTGCAGATTTCAGTGCTTGCCCAGTCTTACTCCATTTAAGCTCCGGACAAAAGCTGAAACATGGAATGGCCTGAAGGAGAGGTGCACGTGACCCTCGGCACGTGTCCCTCGTGTCCCCTTAGGTAGCCGGACAATACCAGAGTGCTTACTAGACCCATTGCCACCCAAGGACGGGGCAGGGGTATTGGAGGGGTTCCTGTGGAGGGTGGCCAGGCCCTGCCCACTCAGTGCGGACTCCTCACTCACTGATCACCCAGCCTCTTTGGTTTGTATTCAGAGACCCATGGGGAGCACCTGGCAGGGGGACACAGAAGGAACCCAAGGAGCTCTGAGGTTGAGGTGATAGCTGGCCTGTCCCTGGCCTCTGCTGCTCTTATTCCTGGCAATGACTCCACTGACCTGGTGGGTGAGCACCAAGTCACTCTGCGCCAGGCGCTGCGCAACCACATCCTGTGCACTGGTCCATGTGGTCCCCATGCAACGCTCTGGGTCCCTCAAGTCAGCACCATTCCCATTTTGCAGATGGGCAAACAGAGCCCAGAGGAGTTAGTTTCCTTGCCCAAGGCCATGTAGCCAGCAAGAGTCAGAGTTTAACCCACTTGGCCTGGTTTCTTCCAACACCTCATGCCTCCACTGACAGCTCAGGGTGTGGGGACTGCCTTGGAAATGTTGCAGAAACGGATACCAAACAGAATGGAAGACTCTCTGCACCGAGGAGTTGGAAGGCAACTTTTTATTAGCGCAGGCAGGCTGGTGGGAACCAGATCCAAATCACCAGCACTAACTTAGCGTAAAACAGCGACTTATACATACTGTGTAAGCAGGAAGTACAAAGCTGATAGCAGGTTATTTTATGATTGGTTACATATGTTTTGTCACACGTCATTAGGCAGATTCATCCTGGGCAGGTTTTGCTTAGGGGGAGTTGTTTATTATAAAGCGGGAAAGTCTAGGGAGGGAGCTGGGGCTGAGCAGGTGAGTACAATCAAGTGTCCTTGGCTGGGCTGGGCTGGTCTGTCCTGAGCAGAAAGTCCTTGAAACAAGATACATTTACAGGCTAGGGAGTGCAGCTGGGCTAAATTATCTGTGAGTTGCAGCTACCATGCCAGATTGAGGCTAGCTCAGTCTAATAGTCTAAGAATGAGACAGGCTAGGCTAGCATAGTTTGTCTTAGCACGGTGTCAGGCTGTTAGTTTTTAAAATTTCTGTCACAGAACGGGGCTGCCACAGCCCCCCCAGACTTCCTGTGATGGAATTCCCTGTGATTTGGTCATAAATCATGCTTCTGACAATGCTGGCTCTAAAGGATGTTGGTAATTACACAGGCAGTGCTCATCTTCAGTGGCTGCCAGGGAGGAACCATGGAAGTCACCCTCCTGCCCACGCCTCTAGGGGTCAACGAGAGAAGCCAGACATAGGAACAGGTGGGCAGGGCTTGGGGCTGTCTCCTGGCTGCAAGGTGAGGAGGAGCCCACTCTGATGTCCTGGTCATTCCTGCTGTCATCAGTGTGGGCCAAGGTGAACCTGCTGGCCTGTGGAGAGAGAGGAGACAGAGTTCCATTTCTAAACCACTGCCAAGTGATAGGTGCTCTTGTCACCGCCGGAGCTAGAAGCCTCCTTAAAGAGGAGGTGGGGGCCTGTCTTAGTCACTTTCTCATCTCTGGAACGAAATACCCGACAGCCACAATTTCAAGGAGGAGAGGTTTATTTTGGTTCATGGTTGCAGTCCATGGTTGGCTGGCACCAAGGCAGGAGCAGGGTGGCAGAGGGGCCTGGTGGAGGGAAACTGTTCCCCCTGTGACAGTCAGGAAGCAGAGCGCAAAGGGAGGAGCCAGGGGCAAGAACACACCTCCCAGGTCACAGCCCCAGTGACCCGCCCCTTCCCACCAGGTCCCACCTCCAAACGCGAGAATTTGGGGGAACTCGAGATCTAAACCATAACAGAACCTCAACTCACCCCAGGTGGGTTCTTGACCTATTGTGACATGGAATCACTTCAGGATGTGCCAGTGAGAGCCATAAGAAGGTTTCTGAGGCAGGATGGAGGTGCTCGAGGGGTAAGACACCCTGCAGTACGGGGCTAGGGCTGTTTGTGTGGTTTTGGGGTGTTCTCAAGACAGATGATCTAGGATGTTTATGCTTTGGGTTATTTATTGTTTACTTAGCATCTGTTTGGTTACCCATTAGTGCTAAAGCAAAAGCTGATTTTAGGGCTGGTGAGATGGCTCAGCGGCGTAAGCGCCTGCCTGGCAAGCACGAGGGCCCGAGTTCGACTCCCGGAACCCACATACGAAAAAAGGGCCGGTGATATCGCTCAGCGGCACGGGCGCCTGCTGGCGCGTGAGGTCCTGAGGTTGACCCCCGGTACCCACAAAAAAACAAACAAACAAACAAACAAAAACCTGACTTTATCAACCAGGTTAAAACACGAACTGTCGGGCCGGTGAGATAGCTCAGTGGCATAAGCGCCTGCCTGGCAAGTGTGAGGTCCTGAGCTCAAATCCCAGTACCCACATAAAAAAACAAAACAAAAAAAACCCCAAAAAACCACACAAACTGTTGGCATTTGTTTGAAGTTTAGAAGAACATAGCCAATTAATAATGCTGTAGCTTTGAAGGTGGAATTTGTGGATTGATAGTATCAGAAGAAAAACACAGTCCAAATTTATGAACTTATTGTACCTTTAAGACTTAGGAATTTAGGAGCCTGGAGAAAAAAATAGGTCTTGCAGTGAAGAAGGCATTGTGACCTTGAGTGTCTGATTATGTCTTGAAGTTGCAATTTTCTCAAAGCTACAATTTTTAAAATCTTGTCTTCTTTCCAGCTTTCTTGAGTCCTTCTATGCTACCTCAGACTCCCACATCGCCCTAGGTAATTCCTAACCTTGTCCTGCCTGTCATGAAATTCCGCTTAGTAGCTGCAGGTCCTGGAGGCTGAGCTTGGAGGGGTCACAGCTCATAATACCCAGGTTGGCCTTCAGAGGGAAATCTGGGTTTTGCTTTGAACTATAGTAGTGTATAACTAGTACCTCTTGAGTGGGTTTTGGAGGTGTGGTTTTGGGGGTCTATGTTTAGTCCCTGGCCCCTTCCCCCCAGCACTGTTCCCCTGCTCTGCTTTGTGGCCACTGTGAACTGAATGCCTTTGCTCTACCATGCCCATCTGCCACGTTTCTGCACTGGAGCAGCTGACCATTGACTGTATCCCCTGAAACCATGAGCAAATTAAACCTCTCCTCCTTTAACTTGGAGGTGTTGGAGACTGTGTTCCAGAGATAGGACAGTGACCAATGCACAATAACAATGCAATTGTTAATGCTGTCACTGTGGTGAACTGGGCTGGAGGATATGAAGGGATTGCGCTGGCTGATACAATATTTGACAGATTTGGGGACGCAGTCATTATAGACTAAGGAGTCAGACGGCGATTGTTGGAGGGCTACCGATGCACTGGAGAAGGACTGAAATGCTGAGGGCGATTAATCACCAATTTAAGTGAAGTGTGAAATCCAGATGGCCTCCTTGGCAGCATGTATCAAGAGACTCTCATCTTCTGTGGCTTGAAGACAGAAAAAGCTGAGGATCAGGCCCAGAACTTAATTATAAGGGGAGTTACAGAGAAAGTTGGATTCTCAGTTTTGGCAAGTCTGCTCCTCCAAGGTCAGAGCTTTGGTTGGGAAGAGTGGGATGCTGATATATGACAGTGCCGATGGTGACTTCTGGGCTGATGCGTTTGAAAACCTTGAATTCCTGCATTGTCCCAAACCCTCTGGGCCTGTAGGCATGGCCCGTTCCTGTTACAGGCAAGTGCTTCTGCTTGCTTGGTGATGCAGAGGCCTCTGACTTGCAAGAGGGTATGAGCCCATCTCAGGTACCTTGACCTCCAGTTCTGTCCACCAGGCCAGCAGCTAAAGTTGTTACAACATGATCCAGTTTTGTCAAGGACAGAAAGGGACGTGCTATGCCAAAGAGGCCTCAGAATCCCGCCAACACTCCCTGGCAGAGAGCAGGAGATTGTGTATGGGATCAGATCACGAGGATGTGGGCTCAAAGGCAATAGAGTGTGATGCTGGCCGGGGGAGTTCATTGGTGAGGGCGCATCCTCCCGGGATACAGGATTCAACATCCTGGGGTGCCCCCAGGAGATGGTGCTCACCCACTGTCAGGGTGGCCCTTGGAAGCTTGGGAAAAGCCAGGACTCATTCTGGGTGAACTAGAAGTGGCAGAACTGGGGTGGCAGATGCTGGAGGAAGGGATCAAAGGGCTCAGAGAAGTGGGCGCACCATGATGGATATATTACAAAAAGCCATATACCCACCTGATAACTGTGTTCCAGGGAGGGCCCAGGGGATGGCCCTTTTATCATGTGTAAGTGACAGCATGGTTGAAAAGCCTACTGGTGGCTGTATTCCATAAGCAAGGCCTGACAGTAGGAGATGCTGCTGTAGAACTGGTCTCCATGATAGCAATAAGGAAGATGTGCTCCTGAGATAATAGAGCCTGGTAGTGGAATTTAAACTTTATTAGCAATGTGGGAAAAACTATCATAATGAGCGGAAAGGTCAGAGTTGCAAACAGGAAATCTAAGGAGAGCTCTAGAAATGGTTGCATGGTGTTCCCAGGGGCAAGACGGGTAGGCAGCTGACAAGAATAGTGCATCCTTTACACAGCTGGAAAAATTCAAAGATGAGTGATCAGAAGGCTGTATCAGCTGCCCCAGGAAAAGGCTGTGATCCCTTCGGAGGTAGAGCTCAGAGCTGGAAGCCATTCTGTGAAGGAGAGGCTGGATCCCCAAGGAGAAGGAGCTTGTAACACATGACGAGTCCACGTGAGAATGGTGACCTCAGTTCCCTGCAAAGGGACCTGCAGCCAGGTACTCAGTGAAAGGAGAACAACCAGACATTTCTAAGACTGGGATACAGCATCTAAGGTGATGTTCGTGCATAAAGACCTGCAGTGTCCTCATGACTTCCAGTTACACCAGAGGCAGATGGGAGTCAAAAAATGAACAGAATCTAGGCAAGCTCGGAGCACTGTAGACCCCTGAGCCCGTGAACACGTTCTGCTTCTGCTCCACATGGAAGTGTCTGACACGGCCCTTCCATCCTGACCAAGTGCAGAGCACAGTCCACCAACCCGCCGAGGTCACGTTCCAGAGGGAGGGCAGCAGAAATTAGTATCACCTTTATTTATTTCATATGGGTTTTTTTTGCGGTGCTGAGGATCAAACCCAGGGTCTTGCACATACTGGGCAAGTGCTCTACCACTGTGCTATATCCCCAGCCCTAGGGTCAAACTTTAAATACCTGCGATGCGTGCATAATTGTCTTCGTCTTAGCATTATTCGATTTGCTAGTTTGATCCTTACCAAAAAAAAAAAAAAAAAAAAGCCAGATGAATTCTAGAAGATGAGAGTAGATGTCTGTAATTGCTACCTAGCAGGAGTTTTGACCTTAGCTGCTATGTAGCCCGTCGCATCCCTGCCAGGTAGGTCAACACACCTCCCCTACATGCATACGGCTATCGATCTGGCCAACGCCTTCTTCTATTTCTATCAGGAAGGGCGATCAGAAGGAGTTTGCATTTCTATGAGATGGATAATAATGTGCATGCCTGGTTCTGTCTTATGCTTGTGCTAACTTTGCCACTCTCCGTCATAATGTATTGTAAAACTGGTTCTCAGCTGGGGCATTTGGCCGTGTAGAGGGACATTTCTGGTTGTCGTAAGTCAGTGGGAGTGGTAGTGCTATTGGCATCTAGTAGGTAGTTGGGATGTTGCTATCCATCCTGCAATGCCCAGGACAGCGCTCACAACAAACTCTCTGGTCCAAAATGTGCATAGCACCAAGGTTGAGAAATCCTAGACTAAAGCAATCTGGACCATCCTTGTGTCCCACAGAGTGTCACGCTGGTCCAACACATCAGTACCATCATAGTCATCAGCCTGGATGAGCAAGAAGTGACCAGCACTTTGGAGGCCTCAATAAGGAGACATGCTTTGGGAGCAGGGACCAAATGTCAGTGCAGTTCTAGGGGTACAGTGGTTATGGGCATGCTGGGGACCCCTGCCTCAGAGGACAAGATAGGTTGTTGCATCTTGAACCTCCCACGAAGCAGAAGGAAGCGCAACATCGGATAGGCTGTCTTGGGTTTTTTAAGCAATATTTTTCACACTTGACAAATATGACTGCAAGACATTTTACCAAGTGACATGGAAGGCTGATGTCTTTGAGAGGCATCCAAAGCAGGGAAGGGATCGGCAGCCGCCCCGGCCTGTGAGACAAACAGTCTGGCGGCTGAGGTCATGTGACCCAGCCAACTCAGATGACAGACGGCTCTGTGGCGGGAACAGACAGTGTGAGTTTATGGCAAACCCTAAGAGGAGAGTAACAAGTTAGATCCCTGGAGTTCTGGAACAAGGCCACGCCATCTGGAGTGGAAAATTATGCACTGTGTGGAAAATAGCTTTCGAGGGCTTCTGGGTCTCGATGGAGCTGGTGCCTGGGTTCAGTCTGAAGGGGACAGCTTGGAGGTGACACCCTTTGAGCACAGACAGACAGCCCCCAGGACATGACACTCACCCTGTCCCCATGGTGCTCACTCAAACTCATGACCTTTGTATGATGCTTTGTCCTCAGGAGGCAGATACATGGGTGTGGAAGGTGTGGCACCTGTCACTCTTTGGAGTCCTTCAGGAATCTTGCTCCTGTCCCTGCAACTTTAAGCTCTCCGTGTCTAAGCTCTGCCCTTATTCCCAGATTGGGAACACTTTTACCAGGGACCAGAGTAGAAGGCCCATTAAAAGTTAGCCTACGATGCCACCTGGTCACTTCAGATGCCTTGTACCCAAAGACCAGCAGGCCAGGAAGGAAATGACCATATTGGCAGCCATCACTGTCCCAGTTGGCTGGCAGGAGACAGAGGATTGCTATTACACAATGAGGGTGGGAGAAGCCAGTTTTAGTGCCCACATGACCCATGAGGGAGGGAGTCTCTTGGGGTCTCCTTGCCCATTTTTGACAGTAAATAGGTAAGTGTGGCAACCATGGGCTGAGAAAGGTGTGGTGGCCAGGGGTCCAGGCCCACTAGGTATGAGGGTCTCAGGGGTCCCACTAGGTAAAGCTGCTAGACCAGCTGAGGTCAAGGGGAATCTCATGGGGACAGTGGAGGAGGAAGACAAGGGAACCAGTCTTGGGACAAGGGGCAGAACCAAGAAGCTGGGATTCAAGCCCCCAGCCACCTCCTTTTCAAGTCTTTGGAGGGTACGAGATCAACCAGAATCCTGGAAGGGCTGGCTCTCAAGCCAGTGATTCTGGTGGGATAAGGGTGGACGCTGTGGGTACTGCGGTCACCACACAGATCTCCCATGGGGACCAAGGTACTTGTCCCTAAGCTGCTGAGAGTGCTGGCTGTGGATGGCTCCCAGTTAAGACCCTTCCCCAGAATGTCTATCGGCCAGAGGGAGTTGTCTCGCCTTGGAGCAAGGGCACCCTGATCCAGGGACCCATCAGCGCAGGGTGCAACCTTCCAGATCCTTTGCCTGGATTCGGGATGGATCCAAAAGGCCACTGTAGCTCCAGGTCTCCCGTGGGATGGGCAGAGGCCTCTGTTGCAGCTGCCTTGTGTTCAACCTCTCCCTCCACCTAACCCTGCTGCCTGCACCCCATCAGCATTGCTGCTAATGGGGCTTTCCCCCTAATCAACCCCCTGCAAGCAGATCTTTGTTTCCTGGGGAAGCCGACCTCAGACCTGAGGATGGTGAGAGGCAGGGCTTGTTTTGCTCTTTGCTAGAATAGACAGGGTTGTTCAGAGAAACGGAACCAAAAGCACATATACAGATACGTAGAGATGCATTATGAGGGACTGGCTCAGGTGAAGGCTGATAAGGGATAGGAGCTGAGAAATCCCACAAGCTGCCCTTTGCAGCGGGAAGCCCAGAAAAGCCGGTGATGTGGCTCCACCTACCCCACACTGGTGAAGTAGGTCCGCTCAAAAGCTAATCTCTTCTGGAAACACGCTCAGAGACAGACCAGATATAAGGTTCTACCAGCTCCCTGGGCAGCGCTGACCCAGGCACATTGGCATACAAACTTAACTATCAGGCTGGTGATATAGCTCAGCGGCATAAATGCCTGCCTGGCAAGTGCAAGGTCCTGAGTTTGGTTCCCGGTACTCATATAAAGAAAAAAAAAAAATAAAATAAAATAAATAAACTTAACTATCACACTGGCTGCTGGATTTGCATGGGACTGAGCCCTGGTGGTCACCTTGGGACCCAGACCAAAGAGGTCAACAGGTAGCTTCGGGGCTGCTCACCTCTTGCACCCGCTTCTGTAGATTTGGAAATGAGCACAGAATTCAGGTGGATGGGGAAGAAGTATGGAAGCCAAAGATGAACAGCGCAGCCCAGGAAGGCAGACAGGAAAGTCAGGGGTGACTACGCAGTGGCACAGACTTCTGCCCCACCCCCAGCATCCAGACCTACAAAGCAGGTACATCAGGGAAGCTTGTTTTGTTCATAAAAGGAACCACCCTGGGCTCCATTTGCGGGGCTTTCCTCTAGCACATCTAATAGGGATCTGAATGGTGACACACAGAAGTGGGTTGGCAGGGGGGTGGCCCCCCCATTTCCATCTTCTTCATGGGTGCTCACTGGAGCAATATGAGATCAACACTGCCATAATCTTCTTATGCAAGGGAAAACTGAGGTTCTGAGAGGGTAAGTGACAGAGCAAAATGACACAGAAAATAGCAGAACTGGGCATCAAACGCAAGTCTGCTGTGACCAAGAGAAGGCACAGGGGTAGTTTGGGAGCCCACAGAGAAGGGTGCAACAGCTCTGGTCCCTCTCCTTGATCCATCCGTGTTATGTTGTCACCTTCCCGGAAGGAGGATGTTGTTTCAAGTCCAGTTCCTGGGTCTGATGAGAGAGACCAAGTAGGAGGCCTCCGAGTGGGGTCCCGGTGCCCAGGCCTCTCCCTGCCTCCATTCTGACACCCCATCCCTGGGTCTGTCTGCCTCTTGGGCTCTCTTGCTCATCCCTGGCAGTCAGACTCAGTATGTGGCCTCAGAAAGTCCTCGTCACTCTCTTCACTGCGCTTATTTGGTGCCATTGAAGGGATCCCATTCTGTTAAGTTCCAAATGGACCCATGTCGGCCCAGTTTTTTGGGGAGGTGAACTTAGGCTCTTTGACTGTGTGACTTTGGGCAGATAAGCCAACCTCTCTGAGCTTTTCTTAGGGAGTTTCCTCTGGAGAGTGTCGCATTAAATTAGCGGACCCAGGAGAATACATTCAAAAGCACTGGTTCTCACCTCTCTGTCTCTCTCTCTATTCCTGGTTCCCACTCTCTCCTCCCACGTGACTCAGGTGACCCCAGGCAGAGGGCTCTTCATTCACATTTCAGAAGACATCAGACTCAGTCGAGATCAAATATCTCCCAGTTGCTGGGGCCTCTGTGTCCTCCCCTTTGGTGACCTGTCCCCAGCCCTCTCTCCCCCTCCCCTGCCCCTCTGCACTTTCCTCCTCTCCTCATCTCTCCCAGGCCTCTGCTCCTTCGCTGCCCTTCTCCACTTCCCGGCAACTCAGTCGCTCCCGGTTTCCAGTGCGCAGTTCATTGTTGCTACTTTTGATTAAATTTCCCGTCTCTTTCCCAGTTTATTTCCCCAGAGTTGCCTGGCTTGCTTGGGGCCGGGAGGGCACGGAGGTAGCTAAACCTCTGGGACCAGGCTGCAGAGTCAGGACATGATGAGGAGGGTGGCCATTCTAGACTGGGGGTGCACTCCACATCTCCCTGATGCCCGGTAGCCATGTTTTGGAGTGAGGGCCACTGAGCTGATGTGTGATCGTGGAGCTTCTCCAACTTCGGCTAGCTTCCCACCATCACGTCTCGTGAGTCCTGTCCCGCGTCATTTGCTTGCTCTACCCGAGGTGCCCTAAAGACACTTGCGGTGTAGGGCTCAGATGGCCCAGGACACCTGCAGTTTCCCTGCTAGCTCCTGCCCCTGGCTCCCCCAAACTTGAGGCTGCTGCAGCCTCTCCTCTACTTGACCTTCCATGGCCCTCCTCTCTCTGCAGGAGGGAAGGTATCCACACGGGCCAGCAGGACAGAGCCAAAGCCTGGGACAGAGCATCCTGCAATCCAGCCCCATTGTCCGTCTGGGCAGCTGTGTGACTGGGAAGTCTCGCAGCCTCTGCATATGGAACATTTTTTGGCCAAGTTGGCAAGCATCTGACAAGGCCCGGACAGGGCAATGTCTCCATTTCCTTGCTGTGGACCCTGGGCTGGTTCATTGGCCATCTTCAGTCTCAAATTCTAGAGTCCCCCTCCCAGGGCTGGTACCAATATTTGGCATGGTGTATTCCAAGCACCTGGCTCAGTCAGTGCCCAGCGCATGGTTAACGCTCCGAGAGCGGTAGCTGTGACAGTCACTGATGTTGGAGTGAGGGAGGGTCTTAGGGCTTCTTAAGAGTCAAGTTCAGAGTATGGGAGATGGCTTTACCGGGAGCAATCTAGGTGCCAACCTTGTGGAGGTGCCTTTGCTGTCTAGCCCATGGTGGCTGGTGACTTCAAAGGCAAAGTGTCTTTATAGGGCAGAGGAGAGGAGCAAGGAAAGAGGAGGAGAGGCGGGAGAGAGAGAGAGAGGAGAGGAGAAGCAGCTGTGCTACAGGCGGTGGGCTACAAGCGCGTGTGTCACGAAACCAAGGGAGGTTTCCAGAAAAGGAGGCCAAATACTAAGTTTTCTGCAGTGTCCGCCTCCTGTGAGAAGCTTTGACTCATTTCTCCCCATGCCAGTTGAGGGGGATGTGGCTTGGCCAGTGGCCAGTGAGCCCCTCCCCCATGTCTGCCACTGCAGATGATACTGTTGCCTTTCTGAGAAAGAGAGGGGCAACCTGAGGTGGCTAAGACCACGAAGGGAGGGACCTGGGGCCCTTACCTGCATACCCAGTACTCTCAGCAAGCTTTCAGCCCTGCCGCTCAGACAAAGGCCTGCAGCTGCTATATAAGCAGTGCTCCCCAGCCACCTCCAGGGTTCAGTCTAGCAGGGCTCCCCCCTGTGTACTGACCCCGCTGTGCCACAGCACAGGCTCTGTTAAAATAAAGACTCACTTCGGCGTTCCTGTAAACCTGATCGTGGTTTGCTTCTCTGGTAGTGTGGGCCCCAAAAGTCCCATAAATCTACTTGGGGTTTCTAGCGTGGGTAGTATAGACAGGGTGATCCTCAAAAGAAAGATCAATAAACATTCAGAGCTGTCAGCACCGAAGAGCTCCAAAGATCAGCACCTGGTAGAGTTGAGTTACGGTGTCCAGCATCCGGTGGAGCTGACCTACAGCGTCCAGCACGACAGCGGCAGTTGGTATCCAGCGTTACCTGGAGTCATTTGCTGATGTCAGGATTGTCGCAGAGCTGTACTTCGCCAATTCACGATTTCCATCTGAATCACGCCAAAGAACCCTAGGCTGATTGGGACCACCTGCACCCCCAAACCTGCACTACACTTGCTCCCCACCGTTAGGTGTCATGGGAGGGCTTCCCTCTCCTGTTGGAGCTCAGGAAGGGGACTTAGTGTGGTAAGCCACAACCCACTGCCTGTGGCCAAAGCCCAGGCATGCTGGCCCAGGTGACCAGAATGGTGGAAGAGACCTCCCATCCCCTGCTGCAGAGATGCCAGAAACATTGGGAAAGATCTGGTATTATTTGACTCCTCTTTGAAGAATCTTTTCTTCTAAGTGTTGGAGATTTTGAACATTTCGAACCTATAGAAAAGTTGAAAGCACAGTCCCTCAAATGTCTGTCTGTCCTTCACGCAGATTTACCCAGTGTTAGCACCGGTCCCTTTTAGTTTCTCCCTTCCTCTTCTTTCTTCTGATCATTTGAAAGTAGGTTGTAAATATCAGACTCTGGGCTCCCAAATCATGAGCACATATCCCTATGCAGAAGGGCCGTCTCCCACATAAGCATGAAGAAGTAATTATTAGATCCAAGGACTTTAACACGGATCCAGTAATGTTATCTGTTGTACTGTTCATATTCAGATTTCCCCAATTGTTCCAGAAATGTCTGTTATAGCTGTTTTATCCCCATTCAAGATCCACTTATGGCTCGTGCGTTGCATTTAATTGTCACGGTCCTTTAGTCTCCTTTAATCTTGTCTTTTGGTCTTTCTTGTAATTGACACTTTGAAGAGTCCATATCAGACGCCTTATAAAATGCCCCACAACCTGAATACATCTGATTATTTCCTGCGATTCCATTCAGTTCAAATTTCTGTTAAGAATGCCAAATAGGCCGGTGAGACTGCTCAGCGGCTTAAGCGCCTGCCTTGCAAGCGCGAAGGCCCGAGTTCGACTCCCGGAACCCACATACGAAAAAGGGGCCGGTGATATCGCTCAGCGGCACAGGCACCTCCTGGCACGTGAGGTCCTGAGGTCGACCCCCCGGTACCCACAAAAAAAAAAAAAAAGAATGCCAAATAGGGGGTGCCGTGTCTTCGTTATTGCATTACCTAAGGAGGCACACAGTGTCGGTTTGTCTTAGTTTTGGTGACCTACATTTGATCAGGTGGTTACGGCACCGTTTGCTAGGTTTCTCCCTTGGAAAGTGATCTTTTTTTCCTTTCTGTAATGAATAAGTCATCTTCACTGCATCCGCTGAAGAAGTTGCCTGGGTCACTTTCTTGCTCTGGGAGTTGCAAAACTCATTTGTTTCCAGGAAGACTGGAGCTTCTGCTGGGATGTGGCTTCTACGCACAGCTGTGCGCTGGCCTGGCTGAGTGGCTTCATGAGTGTGACAGCCAAGGACCATCCTCACTGCCCTGTCCTGGCACCTTCAGATCAACCCTTTCCTTTGCTTGTCCTTGACCGCAGGACAAGTGTCTCCAGCCAGAGAACTAGTCTGTCACTAGCTGGTCCCAGTAAGTTTCTGGCTGATTGCTGGGAGTGTGTGCGTGTGTGTGTGTGTGTATGCGTGCATGCATATGCATGTGCACACACTGGGCAGGACATCTGGGGACTTAGGACTTAGAGGGAGCACATCCTCCATCTTAGGAGCTGCAGGGTGCTGGGTTCCAGCCCTTGTTTCCATGGCAATGGGCAACCTCCTTCTGCAGTCTGCTCCTTTCTGGACCAGCTGACAGTGATGAGGCCGGGGACAATGGGACAGATACCAGAGATGAGGACAGAGCCCAGCCAGACCTGCCCTGAGTATCTCGTTGAGGAGAAGCACCAGGCAGCCCATGGGCATCTTGGACACAAGAACTTTGGAAAGTGTTCCCCTCACTGTTCCGTAGAGTGGACTTTTCCAGGGACCCCAGGAACCCCTCACTTCCTGCAGGATGGACTCTTCCATCAGGAAGGGTCTGTGATGACGTTGAGGGGCAGCAGTGAAGCCCAGCACCTCTCTTGTGAGTTTAACACACGTTAAGCAGATTCAGGTCCTTGATTTCTTGATCTGCTTCACAAACGATCTTGACCTATTTCCATGAATAATCTGTCTTGCTCCACATCCAGCCCCTGAGGTGGCTGCTATTATTTCTCACACCTTATGGATATAAGAGCTGAGGCTCAGAGGACTTTGCTAGGGTCACATGGCTGTTAAGATGTGAAGCTGGGGGCCGGTGAGATAGCTCAGTGGCATAAGCGCCTGCCTGGCAAGCACGAGGTCCTGAGTTTGACTCCTGGAACCCACATACGAAAAAAGGGCCGGGGATATCGCTCAGTGGCACGGGTTCCTCCTGGCGTGTGAGGTCCTGAGGTCGACACCTGGTACCCACAAAAAAAAAAAAAAAAAAAAAAAGATGTGAAGCTGGAGCCGGAACTTGAGGAAATAGTGTGGTGTAGCAATAAAGAGTGTAAGTCACAGAGACAGGCAGGCTGGGCTCAAAGCCTGACCCTTTCACTCATAGCTGGTGACGTGAGCAAGGGTGATGGATGGCTCCAGGACCAGGACCTGCTATCACATGTCCAAGCTCACGTGTTCCAGAACTGTCCTCAGCCCAACCAAGGCTTTCAAGGGAACTTACATGTGACTAAGTTCTGGCTGCTGGAAGGTGTACATGAGTGACATATGGAACATCTAGAAAATCTTTTCTAAAGAGAGGGTCCATTCATTTTTGTCTTTCCTCTCTCCCTTCCTCCTTCCTGCTGCCTAGATTGTAGTTGTGGTAGATGGAACGCCAGCAGCCATCTCAAACTAAGAGGTGACTTCTAGGATGGTGGAGCAGCAACAAGAAGGAGCCTGGGTCCCTGATGACGTTATGGGAAGAACTTACCAGCCCTTTGATGGCTACATCTGGACTTTTGTGTGTGAGATATAAACACGTGTGGGTGTGGGTCACTAGATCATGAGGGACTGATGCTTGCTTGAGTGCTATGCTGTATAAATTAAATTGATCAATGCTTGATTACAGTGAGAAAACGGCACAGCCGAGGACCCTGACACAGAGTCACGCACTAGGGTATGTCTGGCACTGGACAGAGAGGAGCCTGCTGTACCCATCTGCCCTCCACAGGCCGTCCCTCTCTCCTAGGCCACCAGGGTGCTCATGCAGCCAGAGTGTCCCTCTTCCTCCCTACACACTGCATAGAGCAGGCAGGGCAGGGCATGGTGGTTTAGACCCAGCCTCCAAGCCCTGCTCCCGGGATGCAGTAGACGCCTGTCCCTGGTCTTCCCTGCTATCCCTAACGATGGTGTGCCTGCCTGTTCTACGTGTCAGATGTCACTCCTACTGATTCTAAAGGTGACATGTCCCGTCTAGGGCCAAGGTCTATGAATGGGGATGGGGGAGGCACCTTCCTTCTGCTTCCTTCCAGAACCTCCAACCCCTCAGGCCTGCTCCAGATGGACAGGCTGGCTTGGGTGTGTCTTTCTCACCCCACCCTCCACCATGGGGGTCACCTGTCCTGATGGGAGGGCTGGCTTGGGAGAAGGACAGGGGGTCCCTGGGACTTGGTAGCCTGGAAGTCCCCATGAAGTTCCTGAGTCAGGGTGGCCCTGGGTCCACTCCTTCTGTGCAGGGCTGGGCGAACACCTGCTCTTGGCCCTGATGACCAGACACAGCCCAGGCTTTGTGATTTAATTTCCCTTTTTCTAATTGGCCATGGTAGCAAGGGGGAATAAGCCGTGTGACTCCTCTAATCTGCTAGATCATATTTCTTACTTCTCTTGAAAGCGTCACAGGCCTGTGGTCCTCCCGGGGCACAGGTTCCACCCCAGGGACTCCGGGCAGCTCCAGTCCCTTCCTCCGGGCTTCGCAAAGCCCCATCCTTGGGTGGGGGCTTCCTCTTCTTTGCTGTTCCTGGCTTTTTGTTCTTGCCTCTCTGTCCCCCAGCAAGGACAGGGACAAGAAAGAGGTAGAGGAAATGGGAGGAAGACAGGCAGGATGGGAAGGCAGGGGAGGGAACGGGGGAAGAGAAAGATGGAAGAGAAAGTGGCAGGGGTTTTGTAGGGCAGGAGGAGGAGCTGGGAGGGGGGAGGCGAGCAGAGGGAGGGGGCTGGATTCCCTGAGCCCAGGACTCACCCTACCTCCTCCCGATCTTGTTCAAATGCCACCTCCTCCACCAGCCTGTCCCTTTTCACTACTGAAGATGACACTGCACACCTCCCTTCTACCTCCTACCTCCTCCGGCTTCTTTTCCTGTGTAGCTAGCTCTGTGTTCTAAGGCACCATGTCATTTACTACTCTATTGTGTTTGTTCCCTTAGGTCTCTCCCCTCCTGCTGGAATGAATTTTGCTTTTGTGCATGAGTGTGCCCAAGGCCTGCAGTGACCAGCACCTAACAGGACTGGTGACAGCATGCACGGCAGTGAAGGGCCTTGGAGCTGGGGAGGGTGGCCTGGGCCTGCAGTGCTGAGATGTCCCTGGGTGCGTCCTCGGTCCAGGCCAAGGGGGAGCAAAGCCAGGGGGTAACGGTGATGGAGTAGGGGCTGCAGCTGCCTTCCTCAAGTCCCTCCCCACTTTCCTACCTCTCCTAGTTCCAAAGACTCCAGCACCTTCACCAGGCCAGCACAGGACAGAGCAGGGAGTCCCTCGGGCATCCTGGGAGAGCCACGCGGCTCCCTCCTGACAGCCAAGATTATGGATGCCACCAGCCACGGTGCTACCTGCTCACAAGGCTTTGTCCATGTTTGTCTGCCCAGTGGCGGCCTGTGTCCCCAGTGCCACCTCCAGGGAACTGCTCAGAAGCTCCACCGAGGAGCCCCTTGCTGAGCCTCAAGTGGTTGTCTTCTGGCCCTTCCTTCCGAGCACAGCCACACACCTCCTCCTGATGGGGACAGATAGATGGTGTCCCCACATTTTGTCCAGGCCTGGGCTCCCCGGTGTCCTGGGCTTCCAGTCAAAGGTCCCCACTCAGCTCCCCAAGCAGAACAGATCCAAACTCGGTTCCTTTGTGTCACCCCAGCCGCTGTTGACTCAGCGGACAGCGCCCCCACTTCCAAGGCGCCCAGCACCAAGGACTGCTCTGCCTCCTGCGGTCCCTCTATCGAGAAATCCTGTCAGTGCTTTTTTCAAAGGATAACAGACCCCAGCAACTTCTTACCAGGTGGCTGTCTCTACCCTGGGTGGGCAGAGCCACCATCTCCTGCTCTCCCACCTCCCTGGACTTTCAGCTGTTCCTTAAATCCAACAAACACATCCTGCCTCAGTGCCTTCTCTCCTGCCACGCCCTCTGCCTGAATGCTCTTCCTCTAGGTAGCTGCACGGCTCACTCCTTCCTTCTCTGGTCAGATTTTCCCACCACCCATGTCAGCAGCCCCACCCCCCGAATCTGCTATGCTTCGGATGTGTTTGTCCCCCAAAGGAGTAGGTGCCAGACTGTCTGTCTCAGTGTCGTGGTGTCTGGGGGTGAACTTTAAGGGGGAGGGGTCTGGTAGGAGGGATGAGATAATGGGAACATCTCCCATGGAAGTGGTCGATGCTGGCCTCGTGGACGAATCAGTCCTTGAGGGTGCAGGTTGTCAGGCAGCAAGGTCACCCTGCGTGCTGGAGCCCTTCCACTCGTGGCCCATTCCTTTTCTGCTTCTCTGCTGTGCTGTACAACAACCAGGGTCCTCACCAGGATGCCATCACCACGCTGTTTGGACCTTCCTGTCGCCAGAATTGTGAGCCATAGATGAATCCACAACCTGCTCTGCTCTCTCCCCTGTGGTCCCCCGCAGCTCTGCCCCTCATTTATTCCTCGATCCTCGCTGTCCACCTAGCAGTGTTGTTAGTCGGCTGCTTCATTTCCATTGCACGGCCCAGCATGGTTGTGGCTCGCCATGTGTGGCTCCTTAAATGTAAATTAGTGAAAATAAAATAACAAATCCTGTTTCTTACAGGTGGCAAGGGCAGCCTCATGATCACTAGTTTACAGGTAGGGAAATGGGCTGAGAGAGGCTGGTGATTTTTTTTTTTTTTTTGGTACTGGCAATCGAACTCACGACCTTGCACTTGCCAGGCAGGGGCTGTGCCGCTGAGCTATATCCCCGACCCTGGTGATTTTTTTAAAACATAGCTTGATTGAAATACAATTTACGTACCGCTTAACATGCATGGTTCGATGGTTTTTAGGATGTTCACAGTTGTGCAACCATCACTGTGGGCAGGTTTAGCTTTTCCTACCTCCTCCTTATGAGTCATTTCCCGTTCCGCCTGACCCCTGTCTTGGCTCCAGGCAGCCCCTAATCTACTTCCTGTCTCTGTGGATTTCCTGCTCTGAATTTTTCATATATATGGAAATCATACAATCTATGGTATTGTGCGACTGATTTATTTCATGAGTGCCAGATTTTACAACTCCGTGATCTTGTTATTAAATAACCAATGGTGAGACCCCCATTTGCAAGTGTATTAGAAATAAATGATAGGAAATATTTGGGAGAAGGTCAGGGGCAGGATGTGAAGGTAAGAAGCAGGATCATGGGCTCCAAGTCAGGGCCCTCAAGTTTTAGTCCTGCTTGTGCCTTTACTGTGTGACCTCATGCCAGGCAGCAAGCTCTCTGGGGACCTCGATGCTTGTATAAGTTACACAGTGACAGACAGAAAGGGACCACGCTTTTCCTATGAGAAAGAAAGTGGCTGCTTTTTCTATGAGACCAGTGTTGAGGAGAACTCCGGGTTAGGCTTCCAGTGAGTGCTAGGAGTTGGCTCAGGCCCATGGCCAGCCCTGCAGTGGCTCTGGTACTTTCGCTGCATCTGCCCCAAGGCCTCTGTAATGGTTGATACACTGTGTCAACTTGAGAAGTTTAGAAGCTTAACTAAGTAACTCAGCAGTCCTATATCCTAGGGTGTAGAGGACATGCCCTAGGGTGGCTGTCTCGGTTCCAGGATGTTGTAATGGTTGATTCATTGTGTCCACTTGAGAAGTTTAGAAATTTAACTAAGTGACTCAGCAGGGTGCCAGGGTCCTCCCTTTGTAAACATCCTGAGCCTGTGCATGAAGAGGGCACCGAGAGGAGGGCAGGAGATGGTGTGAGTGCTACACCCGCCCTAAAGCGTAGCCTGCATACAATATAAGGGAGGAAAAGAGGCTTGCTTTCCCCCCTTTTTTGCTCTTGTTGCTTTTACAGTCTTCTGTCGCCTTGAACTGTTGCCCCTCACCATGCCACCCTGCCTTGGAGCCAGCTGATTATGGACTGAAACCACCACAACCTGTGAGCTAAACAAATCTTTCCTTCCTTAACTTTGGGTGTCGGGTATTTTGTCCCAGCAATGAGAGAAAAGTAACCAAGACAGCCTCTTTGTCTCTTTAGCCAGTTCCTTGAAAACTTCAGGGAAGCCATGGTCAGGAGCACTGATTGGGTTCTGGCTTGGCCTCCCTTGCTACAGCCAAACCTCCACGGATAGGCCCAGGGCCTCTTCTTTGCAAAATGGGAGGCCACGCCCATCTGTGTCACAGGGCTGCTGAAAATGACATTCGATAAAGCACGAGGCAGACATGCAGCAGGTGCCTGAGAAGCACCTGTGTTGTCTCAGGGGCAAAAAGTCTTTGAATGAAGCGGGGAGCTGGGGAAAGGGCATGGCAGGAAGTTCAGGCCTTTCTTCTTCCACCCACCTACTGGGCCACTGGCCCTGGGTCCTGGAGCCACAGCCTCCCAACCCCTGTGCGGGGGACAGGGCACCCCTGGGGGGTGGCAGAGTAGGAACGACTGCTTGTTTATTCTCTTGTTCCCTGCTTGGAACACCAAGGTCCCCTGGCTGGACCATCTATCTCAGTGGGAACCTTTGCTGAAATTTATCATCTTGTTCCTACCGGCTGGAAACTGTGGGAAGGTAAAAAATGCCCTTTTTGAGGCCATAAAATATAAAATGGGACCCAATTTCTCTCCAGGGTGAGAATCATTATGTTTGACAATGGCTGTAAAGTGTGCAACAGTGAGGGGTAGGAAAGAGGGAGAAGGGGAACATGGTCCCCAAAGTGGGCCTGGAAGGAGCCCCAGGGACCAAGGATGTCACCCGTCCGATTTCTGGGGAACCTAAGCTCCCCACACAGATCAACACACATTTATCAAGCATCTATGTCAGGCAGGAAGAGGTGCTAAGCAGGATTTGGTGCCTGCTATCTCTGACACGTTGGAGAGAGAATAAACATGTGCCAAATTGAATTAAATTGAGAGCTTTAAATCTTATTCAGGGAGTACCAAGAAACTGAGATTTAAGCGAAGTATGATGGCACAGCCTGGAATCCCAGCATTCAAGGAGGCTGATGCAGGAAGATCACAAGTTTAACCCCATCCCAGGCAATTTAGCAACTTAGTGAGACCCCGTCTTAAAATAAAAAATTTAAAAAGAGATGTAGCTCAGTGCCAAGGACCTAGGTTCAATTGCCAGTGCAAAAGGAAAGGAAAGGAAGGAAGGAAGGAAGGAAGGAAGGAAGGAAGGAATCAAACTTTGGGGGTTTGCATATGTGTACATGTGTTCATATTTTTGAGATGTGACCTATAAAGTGCACAAATCTTAAGTATACAGTTTGATAACTTTTTCACACCTACACATCCATGTAACCACCACCCAGATCAAGATATAGAACATGTGTAGCATTCCAGAATGTTCCCTCATGTCTCTCCCCCGGTCCTCTCTTTCTCCTTGAATTAGCATTGTTGGACCATACAGTGAGCACTTGTTTGAGTTGTCCCTTCTTTCACTCATTATCATCAGTAAGACTCATTCATTTGCTGCATGAAGCCCACCATTCTTCTTCGTGACTATGTACTATTCCACAGCAGGAATAGATCTCAACTAATACATCCTCACTATGGTTACCGGACATAGTGGTTTGGGGCTTTGACTACCAGTTAAGCTGCAGTAAATGCTCTCATACGTGTCTTTGCATGGAGGTGATGAAGAGGAGGAATGACATGATTATATTGGCTTTTTAGAAAAGACTTTGTCCCTCTAATTTCCTTTTTAAGATATTTTTTAAAAGAGAAGTTTTAGGTTCACAGAAAAATTAAGACGGCACCAAGACTTCCATACTCTCCTTGTCCCCACACAGAGTGATCCGTTTGTGACACTAGATGAACCCAGACTCCAAAGTTTACATCAGGATTCACTCCGGGCGTTGTTCATTCTGTGGGTTTGGATAAAATGTACAGTGAGGCAGATCCACCATAATGCTGAGTAGTTTCACTGCCTTCAAAATCCTCTTGGCTCTACCTGTGCATCTCTCTCGCCCCACGGCAACCCCTGATCTTAGGGTCTCCGTGGTTTGGCTTTTCAGAGTGTCAGACCTGGAACCACACGACCTTTTCAGATTGAGTTCTTTCATGTAGTCATACGCATTTAAGGTTCCCCTGTGCCTTTTCAGGACTCTAGCTGGTTTATTTTTAGCACTGAATAATATTCCTTTGTCTGGATGTACCACAGCGTATCCATTCATCTGAAGGACATCTTGGTTCCTTTCAAGTTTTGACAATAATGAACGAAGCTGCTATAAACAACCATGTGCGGCTTTTTGTGTAGTCATACATTTTCAGTTCATTTGGATAAATCCCAAGGCATATGATGGCTGGATCTATGGGAAGAGCATATTTAATTTTATGAGAAATTGCTTACTGGCTGCCGAGGCGGCTGTACCATTTTGCATTCCCCCACCAGCAGAGGAATATTTCCTGTTGCTCTAATCTTCACCAGCGCTGGTGTCATGGGGTTTGGCCATTCCAGTAGGTGTGTATCACTGCATGACTGCTCTAACTCTGTTTTGAAAGATTTCATATTTACTGTTCAACTAAGATAGTAATGCAATATGGCCAGTTGATTGCATTAATGGCACTTGTCCCCCAGCACCTCACACTGACTCTAGGCTTGGCCATGTGACCTGCTTTGACCAATGGGATAGCGGCACATCAGATGCAAGAAGCAGCTTGGAAACTCTGCGTTCCCTTGTCCTCTTCCTCTCTTGGGCCCCTGCCCCTGCCATGGGGACCTTTCAGGCCACCATGCCCCAGGATATTGAGGCCCATGGAGAAGAGCTGTGCTACACAAGCTGAGGTCCCCCAAGACCTCTGGGGTTTAGCCTACCCACCAGCTGCTGATGAACCCTGAGCAGGCTGAACTATGGGCAATGCCATGGGCTGGCAAGAGATTGTAAATAGCTGTCATTTTAAGTTTGTGGGTGTTTTGCTATTGAGACAGCCCTAAGTGGCCACTCATCCTCTACGCAGGGTTCACTCTCTGTCAGATTTGTTTTACTGCCTCTTTTGTACTTCATTCCTGGAAACATTTGAAAGTCACCAACATCAGGACATGTCTGCACGACGTACTTGAGCATCTGTCTCCTAAGGACGTCCTCTTACATAACCCTAACATCATGATCACATTCAAGACACAAAATAGTGCTACAATAATACCATCTAATATCGAGAACATATTCAAATTTCCCCAAGCAGCCCAAAACAGCCTTTATGGCTGTTTTTTGTATTGTTTTGGATACAACTGTAATTAGGATCATTCCAGGACACTGCCTATTTCCGCAAGCCTGCAGGCAGATGTTGGTAAGCGCAGCCCAATATCCAGCCAGGAGCGCCGAGGCAGCACGGAGAGTGCCAGCCAGCACTGCCACTTCCCATCTGTGTGTCCTTGGGGACATTACTTCTCCTTCCCATGCCTTGGGGACCATGTCTGCAGAAAGAGCACATTACTACCCCCATCTCGTAGAGTTATTGTGAGAGCCAGCCGATTACTGCACGTAGGGGGTGCCTATATTGTAGGTCCCTGTGCAGATATTTGTCACAGGGACAGTTACTGCTCTCTGCATCTGGTGATCACACAGACCTTTGCGTGCACTTCCTGAGTGCTGAGGTTCCACGATAGTTGGGAAGCCGGCCAGGGTTTAGATTGCTGCTCTCAGAATCCCCATTTAGACTGAGGGAGATGCTTGGTTTGGGGAGGGGAAGTCCTGGAATTGGAGTCTGGGTGTCTGGGACTCCACTCTCACAGTGCCTCTAGCTTGCTGTGTGACCTTGGACTGACTGCTATCTCTCTTTTCCCAATTTCCCCCATCTCTCCTTTTCTTTCTTCACTCTTCTTTCTTTCAATTGCATTGATTGACAGGTCCCCTATCATTCTATTTTTCCCTGTGAATGTGGAACTTATAATAAATGCTGTTTCTATTCTGTTATAATTACCCTAGAAAATTTAACGTGTATATTCAGCTTGTCATTGTCATCTGCGATTCTGCCTTTACCCTCCTCCCATATACTCCCATTCACCCTGGCCACATCCCTTCCACCTGATATGCAATTGTACTTTTATTCTCTCTTGTTCATTTGTTTTAATGCCATAAACCAAACATACCAAATAGTCGATGTTTGTTTAAACGTCCTCACCGGTTTACCCTTTTTTCATTCACTCTCTTTGCATCTCCAACCTTCTGGTTGGGATCATCTCCCTTTTTTCTGAAATTTATTTTTCACAATTTCCTTTAGTGAGGGTCCTGGTTGTAAAATGACATTTTGTTGTCCGAAAACATCTTTATTTTGCTCTCATTCTTGAAAAATAGTTTCAGAACTTATCGACTTCTCTGTGACAGTTATCCACTCTCGATTTTTTGAAGGTGTTATTCTCCTGTCTTCTGGCTTCCAGAACTTCTTTGAGAACACGGTTATCGGTCTATTTGACATTTCTTTTTAGGAAACTTCTCTTTTATCTCTGGCTGCTTCTAAGATTTTCTCTTTGTCTATGATATTCTGCAGTTTGGCCATGGGGAGTTTGGGTGGAAATCTCTTTTTATTTAGCCTGCTTGGGTTTACTAAGCTTTCTGAATTTGAGGGTTGGAGTTTTTCAACAGTTCTGGGAAATTTAGCTATTCTCTCTTTGAACTTGATTCTCTCCTATTCTAATGTCTCCCGGCTCTCTGATGACACACACATTAGCCCTCCTCATTTCACCCCCACCTTGCTTGATTTTGCTTTTGTAGTTTCCATTTCTTTGTTTCTCTCCACTGCCTCCTCAGAAATGCATTTTTATCTCCTTTCCAGTTCACTAATTCTCTTCTCAGCTGTGTCTCATCCTCTGTCTAATCCTAATTAGTTCATGTTAAGTTTTTCATTTCCATGATTATACTTCTCCCTTCTAGATATTTTATTTGATCCTCTTTGAAGGCAGCCTGGTCGTTTTTCTTAATCTCATTTTCCTTTGTCATATTTTTGATACCCACTTTTACAGATAAAAATACTTACATATGTAATTTATATTCTATATTTGAAAATTCAACGTTCACCATCTTTGCAGGTCAGACTTGTGGTGGTCGTTTCTGCTGAATCTTGCTCAGAGCTGCTTGCTTCTGATGTGTTTTTGATGCAGGAGAAAGCTGGGAAAAAGGCTGGAGAAAGAAGGGAGAGTCTTGGAGCCTGCTTTCTGGGCTAGATCTGAGGCATCAGGTAACCAAGGAAATGGCTGGGGAAAAAAGGAGGGCCCTCCTTGGAGCTGGCTTTCTGGGACCAGATCTACCTTCTGAGTTAAACATTAGCCCAGGACCGGGATGCCCAGCTTTAAATACAATGGGAAAAATTAACCAGGTATCTTAACTTCTACACAACAAGTCCCAGGAATACACCCTACACCGGGGGCCTTCTGCAACCCTTGGCTGACCCAACCCTAATTACCATGTCATTGACCATGCAAATTTGACCCCCACAGTTTGGACACCATGACAATTCCTCTAATGGTCATAAAAGGTCAAAAAGTCCACCACCCAATGGGGGTGCTGAGTCAAGCCTCTCCGTGGCAGGAGTCCTAATTCAGACCAAACCTTCAATCCCACCCAGAGCCCTAAGGCTTAAAGCCCTCAACACCAAGCCCCTTGGCCCATGAGCTCTTCTCACTGCCTGTTGCCATCCTGTGGAGAGGATCTTGTCTTTTCTCCTAATAAATTGTCAATATTGCTGGTACTCTTGGGTGCCCAGCTCAATTCTTTGTTTAGGACACCAAGAACCCAGACAAGACCCCCAATCCGGAACATGTTGACTTCAACTGTGCACGTGTGCATCTTGGAACTTGTTTTCTATGGAATTCATTGGGGTCTGGGCTTAGGAGATACTCCTTGAGACAGACCTATGTATACTCCTGCCAGGTGCCACTGCCCATGGTGGGCCCATTTTCTACTTTTGGGCCATGAGAGTAGAATGGCTTCTGGCGCTGAACTCACATATGGTTATGTTTCTCACAGAGGGCAGATTATGTTTTCCTGTTTCTTTCTCTCTCTCTTTTTTTTTTTTTTTTTTCTTTTCCTACCAGAGCCCAGGCAAGCTTTCCTCAGATCCTGTTTGGAGATTCTGCAACATGCAAATTGGCCAATTTGACCTCCTGCCTTTTGCTTCACGCTCTTCTAATGTGGTACATTAAAGCCCAGGCTTTGGGGTGACCAGATTGCCCCATGGAGGTGCTGGCTTCAATGCTAGCTCAGTCTCTTCTCTGGAATTGCATTGCTTGCCCTCTCTGACTGCTGAAGCTTTTCTTTACTTTCTCACAAGCCTGGCCAAGCATTCAAAAACATTCTAGACAGTTCGTCCAGCAATTGTAGGTGTCCCCAGACTGGTGCCCAGAACTCAGCCACATGGCCTGTTTTCTTTCTTCGTCATTCGTTCATGGAGTTATGCCACAAACACTTTCTCCAGGATCCACTAGGCTCCAAGTCCTGGCTTAGGCAAAAGGAAGAGAGCGATCCTTGAGACACAGCCCTGGCTCTGGGGAGCTCACCACAAAATAAGGGCCCTTCAAAAGTGACTGGAGCTGGGCGTGGTGGTGCACACCTGTACTCCCAGCACTCTGGGAGGCTGAGCAAGTTCAAGTCCAGCCTGGGCAATTTATAGAGACCCTGTCTCAAAATAAAAATAGAAAGGGCCACAGGGATAGCTTGTAGGGAAGGCCCTGGGCTCAATTCCCAATACTTAAAAAAAAAAACAAAAAACAGTGACTGGATGGCAATTGGAGCCATCTTGGGAGACCAGACCATTGGGCTCAGGATGTGGGGTCTCAGCCTCGGCTAAGGGCCAGTCCCCACCTCTGCACCCCCGGCCTTGGGGACAGCCCTCCCTCAGCAGCCACCTGTGTACCTGGCAAGATGAGGGGTTTCATGGCCTCCTCTGTGAAGGTGGGTGTAAGCCTCAAAGGCATCAGGATCAGTGGAGCGATGGGAGGGGCCCTCAAAAGGGGACCCCCAAAACTAGGGACAGATGGCCAGAAATTGATTAAGGGGAGGGGACTGGGTCCTGCCCACCTAGCAAGGCAGAGCCAGGCCCCTCCCAGCCTTGGGTATTCTGTACCAACCAGTGATGCGTTGTATGTAAGCCCTCATGTGCACATGTGTATACACACACACACACACACACACACACACACACGACTGGGCCCTCCCTCAGGAAGCACTGGGTCTGTCTAAGTCAGTCACCTCTCTGTCCCCTGCACACTTCACACAGACCCTGCCTCTCGGTCATGCACAGCTGCTGAACAGATCATGGCTGTAGATGGTTAAATGTTCTTAATTACACGCATTACAACTGAATATAGACTCACTGTGGTGCGATTCCACGTGAACGGAACTTATTACGAGCAGGAGTGAAACCCCCTCCTCACTCCCACCCCTTCTCTAGCCAAGGCGGCCAAAACTAGCAGCTCGGTGCGCCTGTACCGATAGCCCTCCAGAATGTGTGCGCTGGGCTCCCCCAGAGCAGGCCACGGAGCACCCTGCATGTGCACACACCCCTTTCCGGTGTCCCCAGTCGTGTGTGTGTGTGTGTGTGTGTGTGTACTCACACAGGATGCTAGGGCCTCTTCACACCCCACCTGGCTTGGGCACCCACAGAACTGGAAGAACCCCCTCCTTCCCTCCTCCAAGCTCTCCCAGGGTCCTGAGCTCCGCAGAGGTTTGAAGCAGGAGGGGCGATGATGTAGAAAGGGGGGAATGGGCTAGGGCAGGGATGGGAAGAGGCTGATGAGGGTTGGGGATCCTTGGGAGGGGGTCCCCAAAGAGCAGAGAGAGTAATGAGAAGACTTATGAGTGGCTGCATTTTCCAGGGGCTTGCTCTCCTTCCTCCTCCTTCCCCCTCCTCCTTCTCCTCCTCCTCCTCCCCTTCCTCCTGCTCCCCGCCCCCGGTCCTCCCCCTCTTTCCCCTCTTCTTCCTCCCATCTTCCTCCTCCTGCTCCTCTTCGTCCTTCTCCTCCCCCTTCCACTCCTCCCCCCCTGCTCCCCCTCCTCCTGCTCCCCCTCCTCCGGCTCCTCCCGCTCTTCCCCCACCCCTGTCTCTCACCCAATAGGACCCAGGGTCCCATCTCCTGCACCGATTGGAACCCTGCACGGAGGTCTCACCATGCTCTGAAGGCTTGTCATGTCTGTGTTTAATGAAGTTTAATTATCTTCCAAGATTCAATGAATAATTATAAATCTTTTCAAGATGCAATCACACGGGTTCATGCTTCATTAGCGGTGGAAAATCAATTGTGATTCACGTAATTCCTCTCTTCTGGAGATCAGTCTGTTTGGACACGTGGCCGCCTTCTTCCCCGCTCCGTCTCCCCGGGAAGTGCATCTGATACCTGGCTTTCTCCTTCCCAGGGGTGAGCTGCGGGCGCGGTGGAGAGGCCACGTTCCCCGGGGCAGATACTCACAAAAGGTGGGGAGAGCAGAGGTTTGAGGTCTCTCCAAGGCTGTGGGGAGCAGAGCAATTTCTAAACTTTCCAGGGGGTCACAGATCCCTCTGAAAATCCAAAGTAAGCTGTTGGTGCCCCTAGAAAAGTACATACCCCGATGTCTTGAGACATTCGGGGTGCTGCTGAGCTCCTTTCCTAGGACCGCTGGGGTCCTGGAGGGTCTCTGGAGGTAACTCAGAAGAGACAATGCTACTTCTTCTTCTTTTTTATTTTTTTTTGTGGGTACCAGGGGTTGAACTCAGGACCTCGTGCTTGCCAGGCGGGCACTTACGCCGCTGAGCCATCTCACCAGCCCAACAATGCTACTTCTTAACGGCACAGGACACTCCTTTCTTTCTGAGAAACTGAGACTCTGCTGGGATCTGGGTCTGTCTGGAGCCTGGCCTTAAGAGACTCGGTGACCTGGGCTTTTGAGATGGCAGGAGCCCTGGTGCAGGGCAGCACTGCGGAGCACATCTTCCCTGAGCCATTGGCTAACAGCCCCTCTGACCAGTGCAGCCTCCCTGCGGCCAAGACCTCACGTCCTGGCTCTTGCAGGAGCCCAGGTGCCCGCGTCGTGGGAGTGGCGCTCTGTCAGGGCCAGGCCACAGGGAAGTCCTCACCTAATAAGCCAGACCCATGGAGGAGCAAAGGACAGCGGGACATCCGGCCCTCAGGACCTCTCGAACCTCACGCTGCAGGCATGAGGTTTCTTCCCCAGGACTTCAGCTCTGAGCGCCCAAATGCGCTGTCGTGGAGAACTCCGTCCCGTACAGGAGCCACCAGTAGTAAGTGGATATTTTGATTTAAATTAAAATCAAAGAAAATGAAACATTCAGTCCTGCAGCTGTGTCCATCTCATTTCAAGTGTGCAACAGCCTCACACACTCGTGACCTCGATTGGTCAACACAGATGCAGAACATTTCCATCCGGACAGAAAACCTTCCCAGACAAAGCAGGACTCAGGTCCCGGTGCACGCCAGGTCCTGCTCTGACCCCGCACGCCATCCCCAAACTGGGTTAAACATCTGTGAACCGCCCTGCTAATTTCCTACAGTGGCTGTGACAAGTGACCGCAATTGTGGCTCGATGCAGCCCAAATCTATTGCCCTGCAGTTTGGGGGTCACGAGTCTCTGTGGGCTTTGCTGGGCTAACATCAGGGTGTTGTTGTTCCTTCCTGGGGTGACGGGGGGGAGCCTTTTGCTTTTCCACTTCTAGGGGCTCCGTATGCCTCTGCCTGTTACCTCTTTGTCTGTGTTCCAGGCCAGCAGGGCCATGTGTATCTCTCGCCACAGCTGGGACAGGCGCTTGGCCCACCCAGAAAATCCAGGATAATCTCTCATCCACGATCCTTCATCACATCTGCTCTCTTTGGCCATAGAAGGGAACCTAGCCCCAGGACTCGTCATCTTCCGGGGGACATCATTCTGCCTACCGTAGGTCCACGCTTATATTTTTCCAGATGGGAGCCCTGAGATCGAGAAGAGAGGGGACTTCTCCAAGATCACTCAGGGAGTCGTGAGTGCTGCAGTGTCCTCCCAGATCCCTACGAGCTGCCCACAGCTCACAGCGGCAAGCCTCCTGGAGCGTTGTTCTTGGCCACGGGCATCAAGGTCGCTCCCTCCCGTCTCCCTGCACACAGGGAACAGCCTCCCTCTTCTGACTGCTCTCGGGGCAGGCTCAGCTCTTAGCTTCTCCCTTGGGCCTGTCCAGCTGTCCTCACTGCCTGTGTGGCGGAAATCAAGTCACGGAGTCAACATCTGCAGCACCTTGGGGCCCGGTGAGCCCTCAGCCTCAGTCACCAGGGGTCGCCTCCAACTCCCTGAACGTCAAAGACCTCTTAGGCCTCCATGCGTGTGCCTTTCTGGTCCTGCCATTTGGGACACCCTTCCCCTCCTGCCAACTCCTCCGCACTCTCTGGGACTTGGCTCAAATGCCACCTCTCCCTGGAAGCTCTATTCTTAGGAGGAGCCCCCGATCTGAGCTGCTCAGTTCCCTGGGCCCTTGCCAAAGCTCTGAATCAGAACTGCAGCTTAGGGCCGGTGAGATGGCTCAGCAGCGTAAGCGTCTGCCTGGCAAGCGTGAGGGCCTGAGTTCGACTCCTGGAACCCACATACGAGAAAAGGGCCGGTGATATCGCTCAGCGGCACGGGCGCCTGCTGGCGTGTGAGGTCCTACGGTCGACCCCCAGTACCCACAAAAAAAAAAAAAAAAAAAGAACTGCAGCTTATTCCTTTCCATACCTTTAGACATGGCACCTCGCCCTGAATAGGTGCCCACAGAGTGTTTGTTGAGTGTTTGTTTGTGAACCCCGCTGGCCCCGTGAAGTGGGTCCCATCATCCCCATTTACAGAAGAGAGTGACTTTGAGAAGGGAGCGAAAACCAGGACACTGAACCTTTTCTTGGGGACTCGTTTTCCAAACAAAGCTGTCCTGGCAGTTCCTACACCAACAGGCCAGGGCCGGATGGAACCAACAGCTGCTGATCCCTGACCTCAGCTCAGGCCTAAAGAGCGACTCCTCCTCCCCCATGCCTTTCTGTAACCGGCCGGTGTCATTAGTCACACAGCAGTGTCGCAGTCCAGGTGAAACACAGGTGCCGTCGGTCTCCTTGATGGCTGGGACAGCACCCCCTCCCCAGACAAGGGGACTGCAGGGCCCTCAGGGGGCTTCTCAATGACTCCAGCTGCTGGATCTGCAGCCAGGAGGTGGCGAGGTCAGGGTCCCGGGCTGCACTGTCTCGGAAGGGGCAGGACCTGGCCCTCAGGGGTGGGGAGCCCTCCCCCTGTACAGGCCTTGCCCAGAGGCAAACATGAGACGGCCCGGTCTGCGCTCATCCCTGACCCCCATGATGTCCCAGGCTGCCCCTGGGAGCTCCTCTCCCCATGAGGTCAACACCCTCCACCTCGCAGGGAGGCTGTGAGGACCACGCAGGATGCACCAGGAGGCCTGTGGGGTGCTGGAGCTGATGCATGCGCATTCCAATGCGACAGTGACGACCTACATTTAGGAATTGGTGCCAGGCCTTGTTCTGCATCCATTATTCCATTCCAGCTGTACAGTGCCCATAATCAGGTGCCTGTATCCCCATTTTACAGATGAGGAGATGGAGGCACAGAGAGGTTAAGTACCTTGCCCAATGCCACACAGCTGGGGGAAGATGGAGCCAGGATTAAAGCCCAGGCTGTCCATCTGCACAGCCCAGGCTTGTGGTCTTCACAAGGCAGCACTGCCTGCTCTCTTGTGTCTCTTTCCTGGCACTCCCTAAGTGTCCCTGATGTCCCCTCGATCCCTAAGACCTGCCAGCCTGAAACTGACTCTTTAAGTACATTGTCTGCCCCTGGGACCTGGGCGCGGCCTTTCCACTCTGGGGTCTGGTGGGTCAACCAGTTGGGAGAGCTTATGGGTTGTTGGTGGGTGTCAGTCATCAGAACCTAATTGGATTTGCAGGACAGAATTTGGAACCTGTCCAGAACTCTACCTGCAGGGAAATGTGGGAAGCAGCACACGCTTGTAATCCCAGCACTCTGGGAAGCTGAGGCAGAAGGGTCTCGAGTTGGAGTACAGCCTGGACAATTTAGTAAGACTAGCTGAAAATAAATTATAAACAAAGGGCTGAGAATGTAGCATAATGCAAAGGCCCTGGGTTTAATCCCCAATACTGCCAAAAAAAAAAAACAACAACAAAACAAAGCAATGTTATGATTTGGGTCTTGAATGTGAAAATGTGCTAAGGGCGTGGCTACCAGTCTGTGTATTTTGTCGTGGTGACAGAAAGTTAGTACATAGTTGTTCTTTTTTCTTTTTTGCAGTAGTTGGGATTGAACCCAGGATCTTTGCACTGAGTCACGTCCCTAGCATTCTTTATTTTATATTTTGAGACAAAGTCTCAATAAATTGGCCAGGTTGGGCTGGACTTGTGATCCTCCTGCTTCAGCTTCCTGGAGTGCTGGAGTTGCAGGTCCGTGTCACTGCGCTTGGCTGACATACAGTTGCTAATGCACAGTGCCTGCAGTTCGGGAACCTGCACGAGGAAGTGGAATCTTACTTTGGACTCTTACAGCGGGACGCAGAATCTTCTCTGGGCTCCTGATCTCTCTACTTTGTCTGCTTTCCTGCCTCTCTTCTCCTCATTCCTGGACTGTGACATTAAGTGTGGCACAGCTGGAATTCAGTCCTGCCAGCTCTGCCTCCCTTTGGGTTTGTGACACTTATGAAGTCGCTTGACCCTCATTATTCTCATTCCTGAAGTTGGAGGAATCTTCTCCGGCATGGAATTTGTTGTGGGGTGCAAAGCCTCCTGCCTGGAGCCATTGGGGCCCACACACAGGCGGGACTCGCTGAACCATCTCCTCTGTCACCGCCACCTCTTCTATGCCCTTCTCTCCTCATAGCCGGGCCCATGGGTTACCTGGAGGGAGCTTTGAGTGAGGCTGGAACCATCATTGAAGCCCAGAAGCCCTCCTGGACACCCTAGCCCATTCCTGGTGCTGGGTTTGCTGGTTTGGTGGCTCCTAAGTGGCAGCGCAGCCTGTCCCCCGAGGAGTGCAGGGCAGCTGCGGATCCGTTCCAGCAGTGGGCCACTGATAATCACCATGTAGCAGCCCTCATGAGTAATTTGCTTAAAAAAAAAAAAAAAGAAAAGTGAGTAGAGCAGATTTAATGTTCTCTCTCTAATAATGTCACTGCCACTCAGCCCCGTGCTTCCTTGCAGGGAAGAAAGGAGGGGCGCCTCTTATCTGGGAATAGCACAGCCCCCAGGGCTGTCCCCTTGCCAGGGCCACTGTGGGTCATAAATGATCAGGGCAATTATGAGCGACGGTGGGCTTGTGCCTTGCAATTTGATGGTGCTGTCCTTTGCCTTCTACATGCTTGATTTTATTAGACTCTGGATGAGCTCGCATGGGGGACTTACTGAACTGCTGGTAATGAGGATGGTTAACCCCATCCCGCCGTCGCAGTCTCCATGATCGGAGCTCTACATGCAAGAAGTAGTTTCTCCTTAGTCTCCTTGTTTTAAAGAGTAAAACTGAAGCTCAGAGAAGTTGAGAAATTTATTCAGGGTCACACAGCTGCCTCGTGGCAGAGCAGGAGGGAACGCAGGGCCTCATGCATGCAAGGCCGCAGAGCTCCACCCCGGCCCAGAACAGGGATTGGAACCTGGCTTTATCTGAGTCCACAGCCCGCTTTAAAAAACTCTCACCTCTCAATGGCACAGTGCCTGCCTGGCAAGCGCAAGGTCCTGAGTTCGATTCCTGGTACCAAAAATAAATAAATAAATATTAAAAAAAAAAACCAAACCTCTCAACCTATGCACCCTGAATGGCCTGGCGCCTACGCCTTCAGCCTACATGTGCGAGCTGCACCTGCGCAGGGTGCTTGGGACATCGCAGGCACGGGAGACAAGCCCAGCAGCCCCAGGGATACTCTACTCCCCAGAGAGACACTGTCATCACCTCTGCCCTCTTCAAATTCTCGCCCTACTCATGGGTGGCCACTGTCTCCTCTCGCTCTTCTGCGTCTTCCGTTCCCGCTCTCCACGGGCGGCTCCCAGCGCCACACGGGGCTCGAGGACAGGAGAGCATCCCCTCTCTGCCATGTCGCTCTTCCGCTCTCTTTGTGGCTCTGCCCTCCAGGAAGCCCTTCACTTGCTGTCCCCAGGTCCTTTGTTCCCAGGAACCCTCCCCAGTGGGCTCCCCAACCCTCCCGCATGGCTCCACCACCACTGTAACTGACCAGGCCACCAGTGGCTCCTCAACGCCACATGCCATGCTCTGTCCCCTCCTCAGATCTGTCCTTTTCCCGGCGTCCAGGACACCTCTCCTCCCTTTGATTCTGGTTGTTCTTTCTCTGCCTCTTATGCTGCTCCCTTCGTATCAACTTGACCTTTAAATGCTAAAGGCCCCCGGACCCCATCCTTGGCCTTCTCTCCTCTGCCCAAACTTACACCCTAAGTGATCTTCACGCTCAGAGCTTCAAGCACCACCTACATCTGATGAGCCCCAAATTCCTGTCTTCAGCCCCCATCGTCCTCTGAAGTCCAGACTCACGTAGCTGACAGCCTACACATTTCCGCTTGGAGGACTAAACAGCACGAACCTCACACCTCACACTAAGAACAATTGTCCTTGTTCTCCACCCCAGCTGATGGCAGCAGCTTCTTCCAGTTGCCCAGACCAACAGTTTGGTGCACGCCTGTGATCCCAGCACTCAGGAGGCTGAGGCAGGAGGATCTCAAACTCAAGATTGGCCTGGGCTACATAGAGAGACCCCGCCTGGAAAAAACAGAACAAACCAACAAAACAAAATTTAAAAAAGAACACGTTTAGAGTCAGTCTGGACTTCTCTTTCCTTCACCCTCCCCGTCTAATCCATCAGCACATCCTGTTTGCCCTACTTCCTGAGGACGCCCGAGAGGCAGTCACTTTGTATCCCTCCATGTCTACGGCCTCGGAGCACCTACCACCCTCCCCTGGTTTATGCCAATGGATTCGTCACTGCTCTCTCAGCTTGTCCTTGTCCCTGTCACTATATTCTCTGCCCAAGAGCCAGAGGGATCCTGTTGAACACAAACCCCCTCACTTTCTTAAAAACCGTCAAATGACACCTGGTCTCAGATTAAAAACCACAGCTTGACTCTGACCTGTGGGGCTCACAGGATCTGGCTTCCCCTCGTCTCTGACCAGATCTCCTTCCGCTTTCCTCTTGTTTGCTCCTCACTTGTTCCTTTGCCGGTCCTCAACACCCCAGGCAGCTCCTGCCCCAGGGCCTTTGCACTCACTGCTAGCCCTGTGCGCTGTCCTCTTTCTCAGAAACCCACATGGCCTCTGTCTCTCCATGCCTTCAGACCTCCTTTCAGCATCCTTCCACAGCAACCTCTGGCCTCCTTCTAAGGTGCCAAGCACCCCTGTTGTTCCCGTCCCTATTCATGCTCTTTTTTTTTTTCTTAGCACTTGTCACGCACACAATATACATTTATTTATTTGTTATTTATTGTCTGAGTCTCCCAGTAGAATGTCAGCTCACAAAGGCAGGGAGTTTTGTGCTTTTTCTTTTTCCCTACTGCTGCATCCCAAGTCCCCGGCATGAGCGAATGATGAACCTTCTTTCCTGCCCAGCACCAGTGGATTCAAGTTATCCACAGCTCCGGGTCACCGGATAGAGAAGCTCCCATCCACAGCTCCCCCACTGGATGGGGGTTCTCCATTTTCTGGACCGGAGCTTGAATTTATATTTTCCTACACAGTTGGAAAATGTAGTCAAACCTTTACTTATTTATTAGATTATTTATGTATATCTATTAAAAGTACATATCTAAAATAAGGTGTACTGATTTAGAAATGTGGCTTTTTCCATTGGAAGCACTTTATGAAATTCTCTTACTGGAGCCCTTTTTGGGGACCTTTCTCATCAGGTCTGGGGAGCAGCAGAGCCCCATTTCCAAGTGGCTGTCTGGGGCGTCTGAGATTGGGCACCTTTGAGTCCTTGTTTAATGATGTCACTGGAAATTTCTGCCCAAGCTAGAGCTGCCTGCCCACTGCAGAGCTAGAAAGCCATTTTCTCTCATCCTGGGTGTGACACAATCACAACCCAGCCGCACACGGCTCTTGCCAGGGGTCTGTGAAGGGGTGACTAGCTGTCCTGACTCGCCTGGGGCTGAGGTGGGTACTGGGACTTTCAATCTTGGGAAAACGCACTGAGCTACATCCCTAGTCCACCTCCCTTTTTGAGACTGTCTTGATAAGCTGGTAAATTGCCCAGGCTGGGCTCAAACTTGCGATCCTCCTGCCTCAGCCTTCTGGAGTGCTGGTTATCCCCATTTTAGAGATGGGAAAACTGAGGCTGGGAGAGGGTAGGAAGTGACCTTCCCCAGGCTGTGTGTCTAGTGCTCTCCCTGTGGCTAGTCCCACCCCCACCCTCCCCTAGCACGTTTTACCATTGACATTGACAAATGACCTGAGGCTTGCTGGGATGCAGGTGAGATGAAGCCAGGGTTTTAGACCCCTTCCTGGTGCACTGGCCCATGACCCGGCCTCAAACCCTTTGCTGCCGGACTCCATGCCCACAGCCCTGGCCTCCGAGGCCGGAACTGCAGGCCTGGGTCTTCTTTCACACTTCAGCTGTCAGGGTCCCTGGGCCTGAGGCCTGCTCATTTCTTCTGGGTACAACACAAAATGCTTACTGAAATCATCCCCAGCTCCTGCGGTTGGCTTTCAAGTGATAACGTTCTGCACCTGTTCACATCCACAGCCAAACCGACCGCTCTGCTTGGAAGGGGGTGTGACCCTCACTGCTGTGGGAGAGATAGGTGCCAGCAGGTTCAGGGACGCGGGGCCGGCGTCTGGGACATAGGTGTGTCCTCCTGCCTGTTGGCTCTTTCTTTTCTTTCTTTCTTTCTTTCTTTCTTTCTTTCTTTCTTTCTTTCTTTCTTTCTTTCTTTCTTTCTTCTTCTTTCTCTTTCTTTCTCTCTCTCTCTCTCTCTCTTTCTTCCTTCCAACACCGAGGATTGAACCCAGGGCCTTTGCACTGAGCTACACCCCAGACCTTTTTTATTTTTTATTTTGAGACAGGATCTCACTAAGTTGCTAAATTGCCAGGCTGGGCACAAACTTGCAATCCTCCTGCCTCAGCCTCCCAGAGTGCTGAAATTATAGGAATGCATCACCATGCCTGGCCTGCTTGCATTTCTTGGGCACCTGCTGCATGCAGGGCACATGCTGGGTGCTGGGTAAACAGTGATAAACAAGGCCTGGGCCCCAGGGAGAGCCGGCTTTGTGAGCCACTAGGCCCTGGGACCACTGCAGGTGTGAGGCTGTTTTCCGTGTCTTTCGCTGTCCCTCTCCTGATGCAAGCTCTGCCTGCTGTCACACCCCAGCTCTGAGACAGCCGAGTTCCTGGAGGTTGGCGCCAGGACCCTCCGTTCTCTTTATCTGCAGAAGCTCACAGTCCTGGGTTCCCGATTTCAACAAATCAGAAAATCAAAGAATATCACCCATGGAGGGAAACACTAAAGGTCAGAGAGGGGCAGGAAGTTGCCTGAGGTCACCCAGCAGTTAGCACAGAAGCGGGACTTAAATGCTTCTCTGCAGAGTCCTTTCCTAATCACAGTCATACTCAGCATTTACTGAGTGCCTTTTTCTGTGTCCAGCTCTGGACTAAGCGCTCATCTCGCCTGTCAACAGCTCTGCCAGACAGGTGTCGATGGCGGTCACCCCAGCCTCCCCATCCCCACTTAGGCAAGCATTGCCAAGGCCTGGAGAGGCCAGAGAACCTGCTCTGCACCCTTCACAGTGAACAAAGCTCAGAGCTCCAACCCATGCCAGTCACCCCCAGCCTCACTCTTAACCACCGAATGCTGCCACCCAGCCAGCGTTCACCTGGGGGCCCAGAGTGGCTTCCGGAGGGGCTGGGAACCCCTGCACTCTTCAGCAGAGAGAGTCTGTGATGTTTATCAGATTCTCAGAAGGACGTAAGCCCTTCCCCCCACCTGAGGCTCGCTTCTGTAGGATGAGTTCACTGGGTGGTGAGCTCCAATGGAAGCTGAGGTGAGATTAGCGAGGGGGTGCGTGTGTGTGTGTGCCTTTGTGTAGGTGTGCGCGCATGTGTGTTGCATGTGTGTGCATGCGGGTGTGCAGGCATGTGTGCATGTGTGCACGTATGTAATGCACACATGTTTGCACACATGTGTGTATGTACGTGTGTGTATTTGCATTTGTATCACGAGTGCTCGTAAATTGGGATGTGGGGTGGGGCGCGCGCCTGCTCTCTCCCCTTTCCTGTCTCTCCCCTGTTCCCACCCCATCCCCTGGCTCCACCCGAATGCTGCCTTGTGTCAGCAGCCGCTGTGGCCATCTCGGGGCCCAGCTGGACACAAGCATGTGCACCACGTGCTGCAGGCTGGACTCAGCGCCGGCCCCCACGCCACATTCCATTTCTCCTCTGCCCATCAGCCAGGCCTCCCCAGGGCCCAATCTGCGCAGTTGTTTTATAGAAGGTGTCAGCTCCCCGCTCCTCTCACTGGCCTGATGTAGTTATTAGCAACAGCTACAAGAAGAGACGAAATACCCGGCATGAAGCCCGGGGCTGGGGTCCCTGCAGCAGCTGCGGAGAACGTGTAATCCCTCCTTCCCCGTGTCGCGGAGCCGGACTCCGCTCCTGCCGTCGCTTCCTATTTAGAACTGCATAATCACTGGGATGCGTATTTGGAAACAATTAAAAATAAGCTGCCAGCATGTGGCTAATTTTGCTCAGGCTGCGTTGACAATATTAATCTAGAGGAGGAGGAGAGGGCGGGTAGGCCAAGCCGATGACAGCACCACAGCCCAGGTGGCTCTGGCAGGGCTGCTGGTCTTTATCGAAGAGCTCCTGTCTTCTCACCAGCCTGGGCCCTGGGGCTGGAGGAGGTAGAAGTGCCTTGGCAGCTACCTGGGACCAAAGGCCCAGGGGGTGGGGCTGGGTCACTTCTGAGCGGCCTCCCCAGTTCCCCCAATCCACATGCTCGTGGGCCTTGGACACAAGAGTTGAGTCCCACATGCTGGGAGAAGATGCCCCAGCCCTGACCTTGGCCAGCTCCCCTGGTCCCCTCTGCCCTGGAACATAACTTGCGGGACATCATGTACATGTGAATCTGTGCTTTGTGAACCATCGAGGTCCTGGGTTTGAGTCCTCACTCTGCTTCCTGTTGTTCTGGTGGCCTTGCCTGAGCTCTTCCCTTCCTTTCCCCCACTCTTCCTCCTCTCCAGACACCTGAGTTTCAGCCTTGGCCTGCCCTCATTGGCTCCGTGATTCTGAGCAAGCCTCGGTCTCCCCATCTGCAGAACAGGTACAGCAGTGCCTCTCCTCTCCAGTCCTTATGAGCATCAAACATAGGCAGCAATGTGATGCTGAGCTGTGTGCTTCCCGCTGGACCCTATGTGAACCCCTCTGCCTGGCCTGGTCTCTTGTCATCCCTCCACCGTGCTCTGCCCTTTATGGTGAGCTCTGGGAGTGCAGGGCTGGTCCTGGGGTGTCTGTCCCCCACGGTGCTTATCCAGGGCTGGCGTGGTAATGGACAAAGCCTCTTGATGCTTCCGTCTGCCTCCAGCCTTCCTGGCACAGCTGTACCCAGTGCAGTGGCCAGGGACTCTGGTAGGACACGGAGCAACTTGCAGCTGCCCTGCACTTGGGTGACAGCTGGAGGCTGTGAGCCCACAGGGTGTCCGCAGGCGGCTCCTAACACGGCTGCAGGGACAACTTTTCACCCATGTGGGAGGCGAAAACAACAGAAACGGCTAGGGCCGGTGAGATGGCTCAGCGACATAAGCGCCTGCCTGCAAGCGCGAGGGCCCAAGTTCGACTCCCAGAACCCACATACAAAAAAAGGCTGGTGATATCGCTCAGCGGCATGGGTGCCTGTTGGTGCGAGAGGTCCTGAGGTCGACCCCCGGTACCCACAAAAAAAAAAAAAAAGAAAGAAAGAAATGGGCTATTCCCATTCTGGAGGCCACAGATGGAAGTCAGTGTCAGCCAGACCACATTTCAGGGGGACTCCCTCCTTGCCACTTCCGGCTTCTTGTGGCCATCGGCTTTCTTTGGCTTGTGGCCACCGCTCTCTCTCTCTCTGTGTCTTCTAGTGGCCTTCTCTTCTCTGCATCTATGTCTTCTTGAATTCCCCTCTACCTCTCTTTTATAAGGACACTTGTTGCTGGATTCAGGGCCAACTCAGCTAAACCAGGGTGATCTAAGTAAACATCATTAATTTAATTACTTCTGAAAGATCCTGTTATGATATAGACCTAAAATGTCTCCCCAAAGTCTTCTGTACTCAGAAGTGGGGCTTTTGGAAGGGGATTGGCTCATGGGGATAACATACTCACCCATAAATGGATTCACTGATGAGTTTGTAGGTGAATATGCTGTTAGGAGGTGGGGCCTGGTTGGAGGAAGTGGGTTATTGGGGGTGTGACCTCCCTTCCCAGCTCTTCCCTTGTCTCTCTGCTTCCCGACTGCCATGAGGTAAGCAGCTTTCTTCTTCCATGTCATTCCTGCCTTGGAGTCAATCAGCCATGGACTGAACCCTCTAAAACCATGAGCCAAATAAAGCTCTCCTGCTTAAATTGTGAATGTCAGGTATTTTGTCCTCACAATGGGAAATTAACTAATACAGAGTCTTTTCCAAATAAGATCACGATCACTAGCTCCAAGGATGTGGATGTTTAGGATGTGGATATACCTTTTGGAGGCCACCATTGAGTCCACGACAGTCTTACAAAGATCCTCCGCCTTTCTACCTCCCTCCCTTTTCTTCCTCCCTCATTCCAAACCCAGACTCCCCACCATTCCTTAAAGAGTACATTCTTAAACCTTTGCATCTTCTCTCTTCAGAGAAACCAGTGGTTGGTCCTTGTTCCTTCCAAGTCTTTATTCAGACTTCACCCACCCAGCCAGTACATCCCTGGCCACCCTAGTGGCATCTTATTGCCACTCCTCCTTCCTCCTGCTTCATTTTACTTGTTCACTGCGCCCCCCCCCATTAAAATGAACCTCCACAAGGGCAGGGACTCGGTCTGTTTTGTTCATTGATCTATGCTAGGGTCTAAAATAGAGCCTGGCACACAGCAGGTGCTCAACAAATACGTGTCAAAGAAAGGTTTGAATAGGCGAGGTACTGAGCTGTGTTGGGAATACACAGTGGCCAAGGAAACGTCACCCCGTGCCCTCAGAGCTTGCTGTGTGGGACAGAGGCTGTGGCCCTCAGTAGCTGCCTTGCTCTTCTTCCCCAGGGTGCAGAAGAGCAGCAACAGAGGGTGGAGAAATGGGCTTTCGCCTGCTTAGCAAACTCATCAGGAGCCATTCGTGGGTGCCCAACGCCGCAGCTGGAGCAGGGTCCTCACAGGCAAATAAGAGGTGACCCGGGAGGGTCATAGCCCTAGTAGTCAGCAGCACATTGCAGTGGCTCAGCAAAGATTCGTTGAATGAATGAGTTGCCTCTGCCTCAACTCTGAGACATTACAGTGGGGCCAGTCAAGGGCAGGCCTGTGTGTGTTGGCCCAGAGTGGAATCCCTGCCCTGCAATCCCAGCATGCCTGGGTGAGATGTCCCGAGGTCTAAGGCAAGCCCCTCTCTGCCCTGGGTGCAGGATGGGAATGGGGCACACCCAGCAGTAAACCCCACTGAGAGGCAGTGGTATCATCAGCTGAGGTCCCTGCCGGGGGTGCGCCCGGCCCTTGTCCAGCTCACACACTTGGGCTTGCTGACCTCAGTGGCCCAGGCCATGATGGAGGTGGTCTGGCTGCAGTGCACCCATCCCTCTCCATGAAGGCCTTGAAACTGTCCCATGCAGTGACGATGCTGAGTCCAGAAGCGCCAGACCAAAGGGCATGTCGTTCATTAAGGGCTGCACCTCTTACCAGGCATCCACAGAGCACTGAGTCATCTGCCATCCTCTCTGCCACCTGCAGCTTCAACCTGGCCCTGTGCCTGCTGCCACCACACCTGTTTGCCAGGGGCATCTCCCACAGCTCCCCGAGGCTTGGGGAGCCCATGCCAGCCCTCTGGGGAGAAGAGCAGATGGCTAAGGCATGGCCATCGTGCTCCCTGAGGCTGCTTGTGCACGACACACGTCTTCTGTCCCCTCCCAGGCCCCAAGTCAACATTGCTGCCCAGGAAACTTGAGATGGATCCATTCCTCAGGGGGTCCCTGGGTCCAGAAGCTGAGCATGGCAAAGGGGACTCTGGTACCTGCAGCAGGGGGTGGGGGGGGTCCCCTCAGGCCAGAGTTTGATACAGGAAGTGAAGTCCAATTCCTGTCTGGTTTCTTAGCAGCAGGTGGGCTTGCTTCGGGCAGTGGGTGGTGGCCTGGGTGTCACACTCAGCTTGCACACCACCACCTCCCACCATCTGCCCTGCCCCCGAGGGAGACCAGGAGCTGCGTCTCCCGCAGGCAGGATGTGAAGGGTACACTGCCCACCGCAGCCCACTGCAGCCCGGCACACTCGTCAAAGGCAGTAATTGTCAGGAGAAATTTGCTAGCAGAGTGAAATAAAGAGCCTTGAAGGTAGAGAGAGTTGGAGCTGCTGATAAGAAGCTGTTTTATATAGACTTTCATTCCCTAGATTGAGCGGAGAACGCAGAAGTTTTTTTTTTTTCCTTGTCATCTGAGCCAAAGCATTTATGTCCCAGGAAGGCCAGCATGGGTGTGAGAGAGATTGGCAGGGCAGCAGCCTGGGGCTGGGGAGGTCCAGCTGCCCACACCCCTACAGCGGCGGGGGGGCGGGTCCTGCCCTCCTGAGCTGCTGCTGAGAACCCCCAGTGCTATCCTGCAGCCCAGAGCTCAGGACCCCCATGCCCTAGCTGTACTCCTCCCTGCATGCATCCCTACCCACATGGCTGCTGAACCAGGGCACAGGCCAGGCAGCCCCATGGACCTGGCTCCCCCGCCCCCCAGCAGGGCACAAGGGAGGTTGCACGGAATTCTCTGCTGGACCCCTGTAGCTCTCCATCTTTTCCACCTTGCTGGTCTCCTCTTTTTATGTGATTGGGCTTAGGGACCGAGGCTCATGGTAAAAGTTGAGAAAAGGAACGAGCACCAAGGAAAAAACAGATAAAACTGTGTGCTGATCCTTTCACTGTGTGTGCTGTGGTCCATCTCCTTCCATATTTGCAAACATGGGCTCCCGCTGTACCGGCTTCTCTGCGAGCTGCCTTTCCCACCGCCCGGCACTGGATATGAAAGCCGTTCTCCAAAGCCTCCTCCGTGCTGCATGCAGCTGGTCTGTGGGGTCCCACATGACGGCGGCTGTAATTTCTCACTCAGTGACTGGGAACATCCAATACGACAGTAGCGACTGTGAATCGAGCTGATGCGCATACATAAAATTTCCCCTTTATGAATCACATAGCATCTTTACACCTCAAAAATGGTCTTCTGTAGATGGGCGAGACACATCATTTATCTGCTCCACAGGCGATCGGGAGAGTGCATGAGGACCCCTTGTGGACAGCTGTGGGCCCTTGGGCTGGGAGGGGTTGGGGTGGGGATCCAGTGGTGTGTGTCAGAGTTCGAGGAGGGATGGGACTGGACCATAGCACAATAGCTGTGATTTTCTTCCAAATTCCCTCTTCTCTCAGTTACAATCACTCCCCAGCCCATCCCCTCCTGCCTGCCCCTTGTGTGACCTGGGGCAAGTCACTCTTAGCTGTCACCCACAGACACATCAGTGAGGACACAGGACACATACAAGGGCAGTTTGGTGGCTGAGCTGGAAAAGATGCAGCCTGCTCTAGGTCCTGCTCTAGGGCCACAGAACCCCAGGATCAGCTGGGGTGGGGCTGGGAGGGCACGCGGAGGGATAGCAGGAGTCTCCCCAGGCAGGAGTCTCCAGAAATGGAGGTGAGAACAGCTGAGACGCAGCCTTCTTCCATGTGTGACCAGGAGCTGGCAAGAGCACAGACTCCATGGTGGCTCAGGGAAATCCCATTGAGCATGGCCTAGCAAGGCGTGGTCTGGCACTGCCGAAGGGGCGTTCGAAAATTGGTCGGGCCCTGTCCCTCCGCTTGATGGCTCCCATGGCTCTCAGACTCAGCCTCCTGACAATGGTTCACAAGACCCACAAGACTTGGCCTCTTCCCACCTCTTCCATCTCGTTCTGCAGCTCTTTCCTTCCCCAAGCCCCAGCCCTGGGGTCTTCTTTGCTGTTCCTGGAACACAGAAGCCCAGTCACATTTTGGGGCCCTTGTACCGGCTGTCCCTTTGTTGAGACACATCTTTCATCAGACCTTTGTATGGCTGCATCCAGCCCATTATTCAGATATCTCTTATCATGCATCTCCTCCTAAGGCCAAGTAGCCAGCCAGTTCTTTTCTTTAGTATCAAGTTGTCTGCTCACTTTTCACCCTCTCAGATGTTCTTACTTTTATATTTGTGTACATGTTTATCATCTATCTCTTTCCCTGTCTATAAGATATAGTGCTCCTGGAACAGAACCTGGTATACAGTAGGTGCTCAATAAGTGACATACAATAGGTGCTCAATAAGTACCCACTGTATAAATGAACAAAGATGGGATTCTTCCTCTAGTCCTTGAGAAACTTCTGTTGTTAGAACAGACATACAGGGAATGGAGAGGATTTAGTTTCCTGCTCTAGGACCAATCCATTGCTTCCCAGAGCAGCACTAGGTTGAGGAAGGTATGAGGTCACAGACAAACTCTGTGGTGGATTAGTAATGTCTACCATGGGTACAGTCATAGGCAAAGCTATGTGTGCCATATTATCTGCTGCACTTGGGTTAGATTGGAGGCCCCTGGAAATAAGATAGGGCTTCTTTGGTTTCCTTTGAGAGGGTTAGCATCCAATGCAGGCTGGGTGCTTGGTTGTGACAAATGTTGGCTGACTAGCCCAGGATCCTGGAGAGATAGGAGAAAAAAATCTAAGCCAATGGCTTTCAAGTTTTTAAAAAACCTGCCGTGTTTTCTTCAAAGGACAACTTACTTGAAGCCTGGTATATCAGGTGATGAAAGCAAAGCCTCTCTGGCTGATGGGGCTTGGGGCCCAGAGCCCCATCTGCCTGTACCCTGATCCCCAAAGACATTCCCAAGACAACTTCCAGGAACCTGATGGCTCCCCAGAACCCAGCGTGAGAACCATGGGTGAGAAACCGAAGGGCCAGAGAGGAAATGACTTACCCAGCGTCACACTGGGGTGGCCTTAGCTCTGGTCTGGGCTTTGCAACCAAGGAAGGACAGGCCCCACCTCCCTGGGGCTGGGTGGACAGCTGAGCAGCCGTTTCATGCGGGCCCTGCAAGGGGACATGTGGCCCTCCCTGGCACAATGTTGATGGGGGGCAGCAGCTTCTGCTCTGTTTATCCTGTTCTTGGAGCCCCGAGGCTCGGCATCAGAAAACAGCTTCCTCCCCCTGGCTGTGCTTTATTAATTAAAGCATTTCCCCTCTTTGGTAGCAGCTGCTTCGAAAGAGCTCAGTGAATGTTTAATTCATTCTGAGCTGCCCCCTTCCTGACTCCCCCCAGCACCTCCCTCCTTCAAAGTGTATTCTGTTCCTGGGAAACCCTCCCAGTGGCAGCGGCGGGCAGAGGCCCAGTTTCCTGCTTCTCTGCAGAGCTGCTGCCTTCAAGCAGCCTCTGTGGCATTTGTCTTGCAGCTGGAGAATCCACAGGAAGGAGCGGGGCTGGGTGCACTCCCAGGTTCAGCAACTTGAGGTGTGTCAAAGGCTGATTCCTTAAATGACTACGTGGGAATTTAAGGACCATCTTCTGAGCCATTTAGAGGCAAAAAATGAGGACATTGCTTACCCAATGATGCTGATTAGAGGCTGAGGCTCCCCCAGTTATATGGGGGGGTTGCTGCTGGCATGCAACTTTCTCTGGGAGGGGACCTGAGGAAGGAGCACCTGGTGGGGTGGACCCTGTCCTCTTCATGGCTGCAGTCAGCAGGATAGAAGGACCTGTCACCCAGTGTCTGACCATGGCCTCATCTCCTGCAGGGTCCCATGGACCAGTGACAGGTGACCCTCCTGCAGAACACCAGGTCCACCCAGGCCCGAAGCTGGGCCCTCTGTACCCAGCACTTGTCCTGGACCCACTTCCCAAGGGAGTTCTAGAGTCTCCCCCCACCCCCAGTTCATGGCTCCCCCTGACCCATGGTGTCCCTAAGCCTGCTGGGCTGGCCGCATGGCCCTCAGTCAGGGAGCCCAGGGAATGCCAGCCACACTCACAGCGTGAGTGGAGCTCATCAGAGACCTCAGAGCTCATGCTCAGCTGGGCAGCACCACGGAGCACCTGCCAGTGTAGATGCTGGGCAAAGTGGGCTACAACCACTTTCCTGAGTCCTCACCCAATGCTAAGAGGCAGGTGCCATTTCATGGATGAGTAAAATGAGGCAGGCTAAGACTGTGTCTTTGCTTGATTGCTCAGTATGGGTGGCAGGTCTCCATCCAGTCTGTAGGAAAGGGCTCTCCCGACACAAGCCAGACAGGGTGGCCCACACTCGTTGCCCCTGGGCAGGAGAGAGGGGTCAGGCAGACTGGGCTCGAGCACAGCATGGCCCTGGGCACATCACCATACCTCTTTCAGCATCAGCGTTTTCATCTGCCTCGTGCAAATAGGGTCTGTGCTTACTTGCAAAGGTTACTGTGAGGATTCTTCTGTTTAGACAATAAATATTCATAGAGAGTCTGCGTGATCCAGACAGACCCCAGCCTTGGCCTAGTGAATTGGTGGTGTGGTGCGTTAGAGGGACAAGAAGAACAGGACAGGAAGGGGTCCTGTGTGTACCTGTCCCACCCCACCCCATGAATGCTGTGGACAGAGCAAGCAGGGTCACAGTATTTAATGGGTGAGGGGGCCAGGGTGGGCCTTATGGTGGAGGACAGGGTCAACCAGAGGGCGAGACAGGGGTGTCTGTCCCGAGGTCCTTCTGCAGACCCTGTCAGGGGAGGCTAATGCAGGCCGGTGTTACATGCACGGCCCAGCCCAGGCAGTGCCTGTTACGTGTTTGTTATTCCTTTAGAATCTTTCTTCTGTAAACAGCCGTAGTGGGGCCATTGTAGTCTTTATAAGAAGTGGCCCTCTCGCTCCTGGAAACAACCATTGCCCAATTAGATGCTCGTCCCATCGCGAGAACTTCTTTCCGTGCTCCTGCCAGGAATTGGTGTTGGGGCTGACTCCCCATTGGGGAGGACTAGTTAGGGATGAACAAGGGGGAGAGAGAAGGGAGGAAGGAGAGAGAGGGGGAGAAGAGAGAAGAAGGGGAGGAGGTGGAAGGAGAGAGAGGAAGGAGGGGAGTGGAGATGGAGAGCACCATTGGTGGGGGCGAATGTCACTCAGCCCCCTCCCTGGAGTTCCCAGGTGGTTCCCTCCCTAGGAGGCTCGGCACAAGCTTCAAAGAAGTGGTTATTTTGGGTGGCAGTGTGATTGGGAGCTTGGAAAGCAGGAAATTGAGTGGTGATTAAGGTTGTAATAAGTTGACAACATCAAATATCATTACCCCTAGAACATGCAAATGATCATGTCTTTACCGGGATTTGCCATGCAAATACCAATTAGCAGAGAAAGTATTTGCCTTGCTACGGGGAGGCTGGCTTTCCTCCCCATGCCCCCTACAGTCCCTGCAAGAGGGTAAACAAGCAGGAGGGGACAGTGCTTGAAAGTCAAAGTCACCTGCACAGGAGAGGGGGAGGCAGGGCTCAGGACACCAGGGAAGGGCGACTTCTGGCTTCCAAGAAGGTTACCAGACCCTCAGACTTAGGACTCCCCTGCCCAGGCTCCGCCTTCCACACTGCCCTCAGGGGCTGCCAAGGGCTTCTTGGGCCAGGCTGTGGCTGTGCTGTATGCTCACCCCAGTGCCCTTTGCAGCCTAGAAAGCACCACTGTCAGAAACTCATCTACTGCAGCTGGGGCTACACAGGCTGTGGCACCTTGCAGGGGAGGAGCCTGGAATGAGCCCCACAGGACAGTTTGGGTGCTATGGCCTGTGTCCTCGTACTGCTGTGCCTTGGAAATGATCTCTGACGGGTCCAGGGTAGAGGGCAGGGAGACACTGGAAAGGAGTCCCTGGTGCTTCCTTCTCTTGGCCAGATCTTTATCCCCTATCTCACATACCTGGCACTGGGCGCTGCACCTGAAATGTACAGTAACTGGCAGAGACAGCAGGTGACAGGGTGAGTGGCACAGACCTGGTGGCCAAGGCTGCCACAGAGATGAACTTGCTCTTTTCACAGTGGCGTGAGAGGGCATGCAGAGTTTGGGCTGAAAGAAAGGAGGTGCTTGGTGGGAAGGAAGGTGAGAAAGGCGAGATGTACAGGTCAGACCGAGCGGCGGATCCCAGCATCCGCCCATCTCTCCTAACCGCACAGCTCTCCAGCCCTGGTCCTCTCATCCTGTCCTCCAAAGCACACACCACCCCATCATCCAAGCCATCAACCTGACCCAACCCCAAGTCCACCAGCTCGTCACCCACGGATCACTCAGTCCATCTGTCCACCTCTGTCCCAGAGCAACTCCTCCACCCGCCACCCACACTGCAGCCCAGGTCACAAGCACCATTCCTCACCTGTCACCTTCTACTGTGATCTCTGCAACTTGGGGTTTGGTCCTTGTCTTTGGAATGAGGGTGGCACTTACATGTGAGAGTTGATGGCATCCTGGGCTAATGCCCTTCACCTCGGGCACAGGGTCTGGCAGGGAGTAAGTGCTCAATGTTGGGTGGCACTTTTTCCCTAGGTTGACCTGGTTTCCTGAAAAGCCAGTGGGGCTCAGCAAGCAGGGGAGCACTGGGGTGGCAGCTGAGCTAGAGGAAAGTGACCTGTAGAGATCAGAGAGGGCAGAGCCCTGAGCTGGGGCCCAGCAGGCCAGTTGCCCACTTGCAAATCTGCTCAGATTCAAGTGGGTCTCCCCTTGTCCCACTCCATCCTGCCTCAGAGGAAGATCCACTTGGAAAGCCGGGTCCCCCAGTTGGTGAACAGGGAGCATGTCTCACTCCCAACACCCCTACACCTGCCGCTGCTGGGCACGGTCCCAGAGAGCTGGCCCAGGCCGGGCAGCGGGAGCAGGTGCACGTGAGTCTGCTCGTCTTTCTGCCTCCGGAGATTCCCGGCTCACCCGACTGCTCACCCCTGGGGCTGCAGAGGGAAGGGAGGGTTTCCTGCAGCCCTGGTATAGCCAGAGGCCTTCAGCAGCTTCTAGGCAGTCACCTCAAGAAATGCTTTTGATATCTGGATCCAGGTCTTAATTAATGCACCAAATCCCTTAAATTCCTGGGGATTTGCTCTGATGTCTAACGGAGGTCCCTTCCCAGGCTCCTGGGAGTGTCCTCAGTTGAGGCTCCCCGCCGCCCTCTGGCTCTGCAGCCACTCAGGCCACGGGATGTGGGTAGGCTCAGAGAAGTGGCCAGCACCCCCCGCCCCGTTGCCTGATCATCAGGTTGGAGTGCCCAGCGCAGGGCGCACGCCCAGGCAGGGCTGAGCAGAGTCATTAGTGAGGCCACCCGGCTGGCGGAGCTATTACAAGACCCAGTGCAATTTCATGCCCTGTTTCCTCCCTCCTGGGTCTGCAGTTTCTGCTCTATTTGTCCAAAATGAACAGAGATGAAGTGAAATGAATTAGCTGCCCCTTCCCCTCTCCCCCCTTTCCCTCTGGCCACTTTCTTTGTGCTCTCTTCCCCCACTGTCCAGGGCTCTTTGGCCAGGCCTTAGCTCTACTTGCCCAATTTCCTTTCTCCTTGTTTCATTAACATCTGCAACTCCGAGCTGGGCATGGTGGTGGGTATGCCTGTGGTCCCAGCTACCTGGAGGCTGAGACTGGATGATCTCATGAACCAGGAGTTCAAGATCAGCCTGGGCAACATAGTGAGAGCCCATCTCAAAATAAGTAAATTAATTAATTAATTAATTAATTAATCCACAACTCCACCTGGTACTTACCCAGTCACTCATGCAGCCACTCAACAAGCATTCCCTGGGCAACACACTAGGGCAGGTGTCCTGCCATTCCTGGCCTCTCCCCACACCATCCTGACTGGGCAGGGGGTGCCTGGGCTGGGTCATGTGACAAGTGCTCTGTTCAGAGCCTGTTATTTCCAGGGAAGGAAGGGCTACATTCCCTCTGGCCTGGAGCGCCCATTTCTGTCTTCACTCGCTCGGGTAGTTATGGCTGGACCGCGGCCCCAGCATGCCCCCCTAAATATCAGGCAAAGCCTGGCCCTTGGTACTAACCCCAGTCAGGGACGAATCTGATCCCGACCAAAGGCTTGCAAGGCCTTGGAGTTGGTGCCCAGCCTTCTTCTCTGAAGACGGTGCTGTCACCAAAGGCTGAGTCCCTGCACCCTGGTCCATGCAGCCACTGCAGTCGGCGGCGGGAAGGTGGCTGTGGTCCAGCCAGTGCCACAGTCTCCACAGGGGCCAGATCTGCTCACCCTCTGCAGGCAGGAGATCAAGCTAGGACCCGTGAAGAGGAGGCTTCCAGGGCCACACCTGGCCTCTATGTAGAACAAAGGGACAGCTGGTGTGCAGAGGAAAGAGAAGGCCCCGGGGACACAGAGCATCACAGAAAAGGGATGTCCTGGGGGCTGAAGAGATGGAGAACCAAGGGGACTGGAGAGAAGCAGAGATGGGAGACAGAAAGACAGAGGTCAAGAGATTGAGAGAGATGGAGAAGGAGAGACAGAGAGAGGGAGAGAGAGACAGGAATGGAGACAGAGCTGTAGAGACAGAGAGAGAGATAGGGACTGGGGCACTGTGGGAGGGACATGAGGAAAGCAAAAGGCAGAGGCAGAGAAAGAGCAAGAAGCAAGAGGTAGTGGAGAACAGAGACAGAGAGACACGGGGATGGAGAGAGAGAGCTGGAAGCACCAGGAAAAGGACTCAGAGAGACAAGCTGACCCACTCAGGGGGTGGCCAACCCCATCCCACCATCGGTTACTCCTTGGTGAAGGAGGGGGTCTTTCTGCCTTGAGTGTCTCATCCCTTCTTCCCTTGGTCCCAGGAGGAATCTTTCTTTCTTTCTTTCTTTCTTTCTTTCTTTCTTTCTTTCTTTCTTTCTGTCAGTCTTTTTGAAACAGGGTTTCACTGTGCAGTTCAGGCTGGCCTTGAACTCACTTTATAGCCCATGCTGGACTCGAACTCACAGAGATCCTTCTACCTCAGCCCCCCAAGTGCTGGGATTATAGGCATGTGCCATCATGCCTGGCTTAGCTCTGGAGTTTTAACCTTCATCTCTTCCCACCTTTCCAAATTCTAAACCAGGAGTGGCCAACTCCGAGTCATCCAGGGCCTGGAAGCAAAAGGACAAAGTGTGGTCTGTGTGGGGCTCCATAGGGAACAGCAAGGGCTAGAGGTGACCAGCCATCCCTGGGGTGCAGCTACCTGTCCAGCGCCAGTCACCATGTGGGCTGCGGTCAGCATGGCCGAGTTTTCTCATTGCTCAAGAGAAATGACAGACCTGGGTTTTCATACAAATATGTTCTTTTTGTTGAAATACATTCCAGGCCGGTGTTTTAAAACAGACAAGCCAGATTTTACCCCGTGGCTGTCAATTTGGAATCATTGTTCTAAATACCCTGAGTTCTAAAGCTCCAGAACTCTCCAGAATGCCAAGTTCCCTGCTCTGCACATGGCCATGTGGGATGGGTGGATCCCATTTGCCGGGCTGAAACTATTTCCAAACCACTGCCTTCGACAGAAGGAGTGGTAATTACACTGTGACATTAATATTTAAACCACAAACAGAGTTAGCGTGTTAATGCTGTCCCTGAAGGCATCGGACTCGTTTAAGTTTTATCCTTGTGAGACCTAATTATTGTCAGCAATGAATCCTGGCCGACTGCAGGATTAGGGCCAGGGAAGGGCAAGCAGGTGGAGGCCTGGGCTGGGGGATTACGGGGCTGAGACAAAGGGAGGTTGGAGGGTGAGGCCAATACCTGCTGGGCACTGGGACACCTGAGAGGCTTGATTGTGTCAAATGGCTCAGCTGTGTCCTCCAACCATGCCCGTAATTAGGGATCTTGCCCCATACTTCCCCCAAGAGGACCAGGGCATCTATGGCTCACGCTCTGGAAATTCATGGCAATCTCTGACCTCCTCCCTACACCTCCTGGTACTGGGCTTTAAATCCAGGGCTTAGTGCATGCCAGGCAAGTGCTCTGCCCCTGAGCTACAGCCCCAGCATGTTTCATTTTTAATTTGGAGGCAGGGTCTCTTTAAGCTGCCCAGCCTGGCCTCAAGCTTGCAATCCTCCTGCCTGAGCCCATGTAACTGAGATTACCAGGTGTGCACCACAGCACTGGGCCAGCCTCTGACCTCTGACCTCTGACCCCTTAGTCCAGCCTCATGGGAAACCCCTCAATCTATCTGGGGGAGACTGCAGGGGGAAATTGGCAATTTGTGCTTTCTGTGTTTGTTTAGAGAGAAGAAAACACCTTGAGTAGGAACTGCGAGGTGGAGGGCACAGGGCTGGGCCAGGTGTGTGCTGGGCAGAGGAGCTGTGAGCTGCAGCCATGCTCTCTGAGAACTCATGAGTCTCCAGGCTGGGAACTGAGACTTCAGCCAGCCTGGACTTATGACTTGACCAGAATCTGAGAGCGAAACCACATCACTGAGAACAGCAAATGGGGAGTCACCAGCCTGCTTCCCTCCAAGCCAGGAAGAAGCTACAGGAGCCAGAAGCTGCGCCTGCCCCATTCCTTGGCCCTCTGCTCTCTCCCCAGCGCCCCTGTGGGTAGGGTGTGGCCCGGAGCTGCCTCTCCCAAGGTGACTGGGGGCGTCTCCCAGGGCAGACAGTGCACAAACCTCTTTTCCAGCAGTTACATTCCCAGAGATGCACCTGCAGAGAGACGCACCGTGCGCACCAGGAGCTCTGTGCCAGGCCGGGTGGCATCGGTCACAGTGGCTGAGGGACAGGAGGTCATGTGATGCCTGTAAATGGGGATGGGTTAGAAAGATAGGTCTGGCTCACTGCATTAGAATAAAGTTAGGGGACGAGGGAGGTGGCTCAGAGTGCAAGTGGGGACAGTGCCAGGCTTCTCTGCCAAGGTAGGTGGGGTGAGGGACACAGAAGGACCTGGAAGAGTGCAGCCCTAAAGAGGGAAGGACAGACACCACCTGACCCACTCGGATGAGCTGCCCAGAGCAGTTGGTCAGGGTCATGGGGACAAGAAGTAGAAGAGGAGACCAGGAGCTTGCGGGCGGGGGGCAGGGCTGGTGTTTAATGGGGACCGAGTTTCAGCCTGGGAAGCTGAAGATGTCCCAGACAATACAGCTGCACAACCATGCAAATGGATTTAATGCTGCTGCACGGAACACTCAAAAATGGTGCTGCACGGAACACTCAAAAATGGTTAAAATGGTAAATTTGACATTATGTATAGTTTACCACAATAAAAAGAAGAAAGTTGAATAGGGCATTGTTAGGGGAAAAGCTACATTTACTCTTTGGTCCTGCTTGAATTTTAAAAAATTACATACATGCATTATGTTTTTAAAAGTGTATTTAAAACAGTCATGCCATGGCGACACCTCCCCAGCCGCACTCGGCACAGCCCACCCGGGCCGGGGGGCAGAAGGTGCAGAGAGGCCAGTGTCCCACGGTGGGTTTGGCACCAGGGCTCATGATCCTGGCCCTTGAAGTATTTGCTGGGTGAGCTGGGGAGACCTAGGGGGTCCCTGGTCCTCCTCTCCAGGCTTTAGTCAGTGTCCCCTCTGCACACAGAACAGCCGTGTCCCATCCCAGCCTCCCTGCCTGCAGCCTCTGACTTTCTGACCTTGGTTAGCAGCTGCCAGGCCATGGCTGAGCAGGACAGAGGCCAGCAGGCAGCAGTTTGGCAGGCAGAGCATCCTCAGGGTGGCACAAGCAGCCCCTGCATTGGGGTTGGAGCAGCCCTGTAATGAGGAGCAGGCAGCCTGAGCCATCTGCTACAGCCATTGCCAGCACTTCTCTCGGGCCACACGCCGGCCGCTGCTGTGGGTCAGAGCACCCTCCAGCTCCGCTGTACCCCACCTGTCCCCGGCTCTGCAGAGCACAGGCTGTGCCTGAAGCAGTTCCTCTGCTGCCCAAAGTGGCAACTGTGGTCTGGTCAAGGCCATTAGCAGCACACACAGCACCTTTGAGCAAAGTGGGAATAATGGTCAAGCCTGGTGCTGCTGCTGGGGCGTGAGTCCCCCCCATGGCGAAGAAGGGGTGTCCAGGGCCCCAAGAGTGAAGCGCTTGTCCTCAGTGATTTGGTCAGAGAAAGCGCTGCACCCCCAGGCCAGGGTGGCTTCCACCCCACCAGGAGGAGACCCTGTGTGGTCCCTGGGAGGGTCAAGCAGGGCTTGGTTCATCTTCCAGAGAGGCAGAGAGCAGGGACTGGGAGAGGGCGGAGGGGGAGGAAAGATGGGAAAAATCAGCTGTATAGGAGGGCAAGGAATGGAGGCGAGGAGAGGCCCAAAGAGACTCCTGGGGGGTGCCCCAGGGTGGGAGCTGTTACTGCTGTCGGTGTCGCTGCTGGAGATGGTGGGCAGCTTCAGCTTGAACACCAGGAACCCTATTTTTTAGAGAAAAAGGAAGTGCAGGAGGGAAGAGCTGGCCAGGAGCCGGGCCCAAGTAGGCAGGTTGGACAGGGGCCGGCTTGGAGGATGGCACTGAATTTGACTCTGGATTCAACAGCACGGTCTGAAAAGTGGGACCGGGGACCTCCACATCCCTCAGGTGCCACCACTGGTTTTCCCACGCTCACCCCTATCCCATCTGTCACCTCTTGCCCTGCTTTCTGCATGGCCTGCTTTACCCTCCTTCCTGGGATCCATCTGGTCACAGGACGTCTGCTTAACATTCCCCGGGAAGGGTTTAAATTGGAGCAAGAATTAATTGCAAGGGAGAGACGTTGCCCTGCAGGCTGCGGTTAGGCAGACAGACAGCTGGACAGACAGCTGACTCAGTGCTCCTGATCCACCGCGCACCGGCTGCCTTTGGCCTCCTAACATCCCACCTGCACTGCAAGACAAAACCGAGGTCTTGCGACAGATCTGCGCCCGGCCTAAGCCCCACGGGCAAATCTAAGGCATTGCTGTTGGAGGATAAAGGCAAGCCCTGTGCAGGTGGCCCAAACAGAGTACTCCAGCCCCTGCCTGCTGATCAAAATCCTCACGAACAAGGGCAGGGCTGCCATGCTCCGTCCACTGACATCACAAACTCATGAATGACGCATGAGGCTCACGCCAGCAATGGGCAGCCTGAGCGCAAACCTCGGCTCTGTCGCCTGTTGTTGCACCCTGGGTGAGCCACTTTGCATGGAGCTGGTGCCCTTGTCACCACCATTTTACAGATAGGAAAACAAAGGCTCTAAGCAGCCGATGGTTTGTCCAGAGGCCCATTGTTAATGGGAAAGCACACACTTGCACCCTGATTGATTCCATCCATTGTCTTATTCCATTGTCTGACGCACTGCTGTCTCCATGGCCTAAAGCCGGGGACGTCTTTGGCACATCAAGAAAAGGGTGCATTTGCCAGATCCTCCCCTGAGACCAGGGCCAAATTATCATCGAATCCCAGCCCACTCCCACCCTATGCTCTCTCCTGCTCTGTCCCAGCCCCTGCCGGCTTCCGTCTTTCCACTGATGTGGAACCAGCTGTGGTAGGGAACACAACAGACATTCCGGGTTCCAGGCTGCAACTGTGACCTCGGGCAAGCCACTCCCCTTTTCTGGCCTCAGTTTCCTCATTCATAACCTGGGGGTCCAGCCTTCCCCTCAACTGGATTAATAAACTTGAGAGCTTAGAAGGAAAGTGACCAGCAGGTCATCCGGCGTAACCATCGGAAAGGGCTGAGAAACTAAGGCAAGGCTGTGAGCAGTGGGAGGGGAGAAGGGGAGACGATGAGGGAAAAGGGGCTCTGAACTCTGCCCTCAGGAAGGCAAGCTCGTGCACAGGCCACCCCCACAACCAGTCATTTTGGCCACAGAGGGGGCCCAGTGGGCCCAGAGGAGAAATGTGGGCTCAGCTGCAGTGTGGCCACCAATTCCCCTAAGCAGGCCTCTCCCCTCTGCCATCCTGGGCCTCCGCTGGGGGCTCTGCCAGCTCCACGCCACCCAGGCCACACCCAGGCTGAGCCTGTGGGCAGCAGTGCCATTCCTGCCCAGCTCACACCTACACTAGAGGGGTCCCAACCTGCCTTTGCTCCCCCACGCCGTTCTCACCTGATCCTGATGTCCCTCTGCATGCAGCATGACCCCAACAGAGATGCCCATGTTGCGTAGGACTCTACCCCCGGCAGGCTGCTAAAGACTGCTGGGCAGTGCCCAGGATGGGGTGAGCGCTCTGCTGGACAGTGACGGCGGGAGGACCAGACGACCTTACCCAGAGCATCACAGGCCGCAGAGCTTTAATTTATTTAATCAATTCCGGCCCCTGGGCTGGGGAAGGAAAACGGTAGGATATTAAATCTGTCGCTCTCACCAATCTGTCATAGGGATGTCAGTGCACATTGATTCTCCTCCTCTCGCCTTTATTAACTGCCTCCTCTGGGGCTGCCGGCTCCGCTAGTGCCAGGCTGGACCCTGCTGGGAGCAGGGAGCAGATTGCAAATGGAGGGAGGGGGCTGGAGGGGGGCATGAGGCCCTTTCAGGGGACAGTTATAACAAGAAAACTTTTAGAGGTAGCAGGCTGGGACCCTGAGGATGATTTGTAATCCTTGCTTTACCATTTGCAAATGAGGACACTGAGTTCAGAGAGCAGCGGGGAGCTGGCTCCATTGCACAGCCCATCAGGGGCAGGGCTGGAGCTAGAATCCAAGATTCCTCATGACCAGGCAGGGTTTCTTTTATTCATTTAATCAACATATTTTCCTTGAATGACTACTAAGTGGTGATAATATTTATCATTCAATGATTGCCATATTAGGTTTCTCTGGCTCTAGTAACAAATAACCATAGCTTAGTGGTTTAAAACAACACAAATACAATGGACACCATGGTGCACACCTGTGATCCTACCTACTTGGGAAGCTGAGGCAGGAGGATTGCAAGTCCAGACCAGCCTGGACAATTTAACAAGACCTTGTCTCAAAACAAAGATCTGCAAATGGCTGGGGCATAGCTCAATGGTAGAGCACTTGCCTAGCATGGGTTCAATCCCTAGCACCAATAAATAAGTAGGTAAACTGCAAAGGTATTACCCAAAAGCTCTGGCGTTCAGAAGTGTGAAATGAGTCTTGCTGGGCTAACATCAAAGTGTCAGCAGGACTGGGCTCCTTCTAGAGGCACCAGAGGAGAACCCATCTCAGTGCCTTTGCCATTTTCTAGGGGCCGATTAGATTCCTTGGCTTGTGGCCCTTTCCATGTTCAAAGCCAGTAAGGCCGATTAAGTCTATGTCACATCCAACACTGACTCTCCGGCCTCCCTCTTCCTTTGTGATCACAGTGGCCCACCCAGATCATCTCCCCACCTTGAGGTCAACTGACTGCTGACCTTAATTCCACTGGCAACCTTGACCCCACTTTACTACTATATTCACAGCTTCTGGTGATTAGGACAAGGACATGTTTGGGGGCCACATTCTGCTGACAGAATTCTACTAACATTCCAGTGCCCCACACACCAGCAGCAAGCACCTCACTTCATGTTTGCAACAACTCTGTGATGTAGTGCTCAGCTCATTTTGCAGGTGAGAAAACAGCTCACAGAGGCTGAGACTTGCAAAGCCACAGAGCTGCTTGGTGGTACTGCTGGGACACAGATTCGGGCGCCCTGGATCCCAGATGCCAGGCTCCTCTGACCACTGCACTGAGGGTCTGGACCAGCAGCCATCCAGGGAGGGGCAGCCTGGCATGGCCTGGCGCCGATCCAGGTGAGGAGTGTGAGACCCCCGCAGGGATTTGGCCCAGCCTCAGCCCATAGAACTGCACTTTTGAAAAAGAGGAACTCAGACATCTCCCCAGACTTTGGGAGACCCTTTTCTACTCTAAATAATGGAGTGTCCTCCCCTGCTCCCTCTCCCCATCTCACTCTCCTTCGGAAGACTTATTTGCTCATAAAATTGAAGGCCTTCTTCTTTGGCACCATTTTCTGTTCAGCTTAGACAAATATTTAGCAGCCAGATCTGACCTTAATTTCCTTAAATATCAGGGTGTGAAAGATGGGGCGCCTGGCCAGCAGGGAGGACACATGCAGCGAGTGGGGACAAGGACTGAGATGCTGTACCCCTTCCCTTAGTGGAGACCACCTCTCTCCGTGACCATCCAGGTCCCCCCTCCAGGGACAACTGGCCAGTGTCCCCTCCGCCAAGGCTGCCAGAAGAAGCAGGGTGCCAATAGTAAGGTTCCAGAAACTCCGTGCCTGAAGGAGCTGGCATTCTGGGCTGGTCCTCACTGCAAGGTGGTTACAGAGGAGTCACTGAGCCCCTGTCCCGAGGGCTCCTGCCCTGGGGGTACAAGTGGGACTGCTTGTGGGTGGAAGGTGAGGGCAGGAGTGGCCAGGGAAAGGGCGCTTATGCTGGGCCTGGTAGGGCTGGTGACTTATTTGGTCCCTCTCCCATACACTCATCCATCGATTCATTTAATTCATTGATTCATTGAAAAATGTCCAGTCCTGTGTTGGGCTCGGTGATCAGAAACACAAGAGGAGCACAGCTCATGGGAGCTCACACGCTGGAAGAAGGGATCAGAAGTGTCCTCAAAAAGGGGGTGAGTGAGATGAGTCCCCAAGGAGGCATTAAACAGGCCCTGTGCAAATGACTGGATGTCGTAAGGAGGACACAGGACGTGCAGGAAGCAGAGCAGGCCGCACTGGGTCCTGTTCCCAGCTCCGACGTCTTGTCCCTCCTTCCTGAGCCTGTCCTTCCCTTTGATGCTGCCCATTGGTGGAGGTGGGGCCACCTGAGTCCTCCCAGCCACCCGAGTGGACACTCCCACCATCTCCTCCAACAACGACAACACCAGCTACTGCACCTGGTGCTTTATGAACATCGTTTGATTCTTGGCGCAGCCCTGTGGAGTGGACGGTGTGATCTCTGTTACACAGAAACTGAGGTCAAGAGAGGGAAAGTCACATTTCCAAGGTCACACAGGCAGCGTGTCACACTCCAGGCCAGGCACAGCCAGTGCAAAGGCCCAGAATGGAAGGGAGCCTGGCACATGCAGAGAATGGCAGGCGGCCAGTGCAGCCGGGGTGCGCAGGAGAGAGTGGGGTGGGAGAGGTGTGGTTCTGTTGGTTGCACCCCGCGGCGCACAGCTGGAGCCTGCCACACCCAGCCCTCACTGGGGACCTGGAACCTGCTCTTCCCTCCTCTGGGCCTCTGTCTCCCTGACTGTAAAATGACAGCCCCCTGCTCTAGGAACCTCTCTGTTCCCTCCGTCTGCCTCACATGTCCTTACGGAATGCTCTCAGGGCTCTGATTGCCACACCCTGCATCCCCATATCGCTGCTGTGACATCCTTCTGCAGTGTGACTCTGGGTAACATCTTCCTGGGTCTGAGTCTACATTTTGAGCCAGCTACATTTTTGCTCTGAGCCTCTGTTTTCTCATCAGTAAATGGGAAAGTAACAGTGTCTATCTCAACTCTGTGTCATGAAGATTTGACCAGAAAGCAAACCAACTCCTAGCAGGGTGCGGGGCATCATTAGACGGTCAGCTCGTGTTGATTTACTCTTGGTTGTGGGGTGAATTGTGTGCACCCTCAGGAAGCTGTGAAAGAGTCCCAGGTCCCCAGGAACAGTGAATGTGATGGTGTTTGGAAACAGGGCCTTTTCAGATGCGCTCAAAACCAAGAGTACCCTGAATTAGAATGGGCCCTAATCCAATGACAGATGTCCTTAAAGAGTGAAGATTGGAAGCCAGGCCTGGTGGTGCATGCCTGTAATCCCAGCACTCAGGAGGCTGAGGCAGGAAGATCGTTGCAAGTTCTAGACCAGCCTGGCCTACAAAGTGAGCTCAAGGCCAACCTGAACTGCATAGTGAAACCCTGTCTCAAAAAGACCAAAAAAAAAAAAAAAAAATCATTAAAAAAAAGACATAGATACACAGAGAGAGCATGTCACGTGATGACGGAGACAGAGGTTGGAGCCACGCATCCACAAGCCTGGGGACACCAAGCACCGCCACCAGCAGAATCTGGAGCAAGACATGGAACGGTTTCTGCCCCAGAGCTCCTGGAGCAACATCCCTGTCAATACCTTGCTTCCAGGCTTGTAGCCTACAGGAAACTAACAGAATAACTCACTGGAGTGGTCATTTTTGTGGCAGCCCCAGGAAGTAAGTGCAGTCCCGTTGCAGAGCACAGTGCTGGGTACACAGTGCACCCCCAAAGCCCTGCTCCCTTTAGTCTCCTTGCTGCCCCTCTGCCTTTGCCATCTCCCTGCACCTGTGCCCCCTACCCTCCTCCTTGGCTCCTCAGGCAGCACCACTCTGGGCTTGGGGGCGTGGGCAGCCAGAGCAGTCCCTGGCTCCTGGCCGAGGCCGCTATACCTCATTACCAAGCGGGATGTAATGCAATTTCACCCATGGACAGCGCTGAAAGCCAGGCCTCCGTGGGCCTAATGGATGGGTGGAAGTGACTGTAGATGCCCCCACCCTCTCCCAGGCCTGGGAAGCTCCAAAGTGCCCAGAGAAGCTGGCACGCAGCTTGCTCAACAGCTGAGGCGCACAGATAAACCCTGCCAGAGCACCGGCCCGCTGGTCCTAGAGTAAACATCAGGAAATTAATGGGTCTTCCATAGGCAGCGCCGTGCTGGCCCCCAACTCCGCTGGATGCCTCACTCCTTGCCTGCTGCCACCTCCCCTTTCCTGGGCTTTGTTCCCGTCCTCCTTTTGTTTCCTGTTTGTGATAAATATGATTCATCCCAGTCCAGCCAGGCCCTGTCACCAGCCCAAGGCCAGCTGTAGATCTCAGCAATGAACCGCACAGCGCCAGGGCAGGGGCTCACAAGGGCTCAGGGGCAAGGGCCTGGCCAGGAGGGGCAGAGCAGGTGCAGACACGGTGCTGCAGGGTCCTGGGTAGGTAGCAGTGTCAGAGTCATGGTCATGGCCAGACCCTGCGGTCCCAGTCAGCTTCCTGAGACAGCCTGGACCAAGCCCCTGAACCTGCAGTGGCTTAAACAGAGAAATGTGTCCTCTCTAGTTCTGGAAACCAGAAGTCCGTGCTGCAGGTGCCAGGAGGGCCCTGCTTGGTCTAAAGCATGAGGCAAAATTTCTTCCTTGTCCCTTCTGGCTTCTGGTGGTGGCCAGCACTTCCCAGCGCTTCAGAACTGCCCTGCCCCCAGTCTCTGTCCCCGTCCTCATATGGCTTGCTTCCCACCTGTCTGTGTCTCCAGCTGACCTGCCCCTCCCTGGGTCTCTCTCTTCTTCTGTGGACACCTGTCCTAGCAGGTTAAGGGCTACCTACTCCAGTGTGACCTCATCTTAACTACTTACATCTGCCATGATCCTGTTCCCAAGTACAGTCACATTCATAGGCTCTAGGGTTTAGCCATAGGGTGTATCTCTTTTTGGTGGACACTTGTCAGTCCCTAACGGTCCTCAAGGCTCCTGCTGGTCTGGCCCTGCAATCTCACCTCATTGCGCAGCACACATCTGATGTCTAGCCGTGCTGGGCACTTGAGGTCCCTACGCCGGGCACAGTTTTCCTTTTCTCTGTTCTGTCCCTCTTCCCTGGATGCTTGACTCCCATTTACCTGTCCATCTGCCTCCAGTCGATGAATGACCCCTTGTGCATCAAGATGAAGTCCCTCTGGCCTAGGCCCACTAAGTGGCCCATGCTCATAGCCCACCCTGTGGTCTCAACCCACTTTCTACACCTCCTCAGACTCAGACCCTGGGCGCCTGGGCTCCAAGCGGGCAGGGGCTGTGTCTCCTCTCTGTATCTCTAGGATGGATGCCAACGATTGCCCACAAAATGAATTCTCGAATGAAGGGTACTAACCAGCATTTATTGAGCATTTACCATTTACCATTTACCAATGCCAGGCACTGTTCTAAGCCCTCTGCATGGACTAACTCATGTAGTCCCCGACCCCCAAACGAGGCAGGTGTTCAGATGAACAATCTGAACCCAGAGTGTCCCCGTCTACTGACTGATAAGATGTAGAGGCTGGACTTGAATCCAGCAGTGAGAATGAGCTGGAGGGGAAGGAACACACAGCTGAGCAGCAAAGAGAGCCTCCTTGGGCCCTGGGCGCTTACACTGCAGGTCAAAGCAGAGGCCCCAGCGCCAGTGCTGTGAGTTCACTTTTCCTCCTGTGTATGATGGAGAAGGCTACAGAGGAGGTTGTGCCAGGCAACTAGAGAGGGGGTCCAAAACGCCAGTTGGTAGTGGCCATTATGCCCCCGCCTCTCCGTCCGTCTTCCACCCTGCTCAGCCCTGCCCTTCATGGGGTGAAGGGTGCAGCTTTTGTTTCCTTTGCCTTTACATCACTTACTCAAATTTTAATGAAATTTTTAAAAGAATTGAAGGAAAACACAGATAAACAGCTATTTAGACTCATGACTCCATAATCCAGGAATTCTCCTTCCAGGATGCAATCTGTTCCACAATTACTCTGCAGAAGGAGGGAGGGCGTCCTAGCAAAAGGCAGCGTGCAGATCCCCCGCAGGAGATGGAAGTTAACACCTCCAGAAGTGACAGCGTGTCCCAGGTGGGGACTGTGCCACCTCCAGGCTCAGTGGATTTACAGAGCCAGGGAAGGATGCCAGACTCTCCCTCTGACCCCAGGCTCTTCCATGGTACCAGTGCTTCTCAAACCCAAGCCTGCACAAGAGTCACCCCAGTTTCAGATTTCCAGATATGCATCTCTAATGAGCTTCAAGGGGTCACTGCTGCTGCCACCGCCATTGGTCTAGGGAACTGACTTGGAAAATCCCTTTCTACACTGACCTAGGTGTAGAGAACCTTAATTTTCTTCCTTTCTTAAAAAAAAATTAGTATATATTTGCAATACATGACAGATATATTCATTACAGGGAATTGGTATATGTGCATATTGCATCTTGATCCCTTTTATTTCCCCTTTTCTTCCCCTCCTTTTGGTCTCCCCCACCCCCAGATTGCTTTCCCATCTCCACAAAGTCTATTCAATTTTCTTTTCTGGAAAATGGGTACAGCCATACGCTCCTGTACTCCTGGGGATGTAGTAAAGGCAGATGAGGAACATCTGGGACCACACCCCATAGAGTTAAAGCAGGGGACCTCGACTTCAGCCACACATTGGAATTACCTGCTGGACTTTAGTAAGTGCTGGTGCCCAGGTTGCAGCCCAAACCAATGAAACCAGAATCTTGGGGGCAGATCCAGGCATCTGTGCTTTCTAACCCTTCCTGTTTTGGAGACAGTGGGGATGGGGATGGGAATCTGCATTTTTAACAAACACCCAAGAGTTGGTGATGCTGTTGTCTGGGGACCAGACTTTGAGAAGCAAGGTCCAAGAGGGAAGAAAGCTGCTCTATCACCTCCAGGGCTGGGCACACTGCAAGATATTTTGAGTCGGCAGTGAATGGCTTGTCCTAATATTTGCAAGCCTTCCCTCTCTGCTCCCCTGTCCCAGGCATGGTATCCTGACTGCAAGGTTCCCGTCCTCTCTGAGCCCTGACTTGGGAGGGGGACATGTGGGGACCACTCCAGAGCTTGCTCTCCAAGCACAGCCCCTGTAGGCCCCACACTGCTTTGCCAGGCAGGCGCCAAGCACGTCAGCCACCGCCGCTCATTCTCTTCATCTCCATTCTGGTCTTTAGCAAACAGCGTCAGATGTGATAGATTTCTTGTTTGCAAACCCAGGCTCCAGGCTGGAAATTGACATATCCCTCTCTCCTCTTGCATCCTTTGCATCCCCCTGCCATTTTGTCTATGATTCCTCCTTGTCAGTTGCCCATTAGGTATTTCAGGTAAATCATGCATGGATTGAGCACCTACTGTGTGCAAGGGGGGATGATCATTTCCCTGTGACCTTGAGCAAGTCATATGGGGTTTGGGACCTTGCTTTAATAACTTATTGTCCTCAGAACCTAGCTCATGCCTGCCAAGTGGTAAGTCCCAAATTGGTATCTGCTGAATGAATGAACTCGTGAACTCTTGGAGCCTGGGTTTCCTTACCTGTATGATACAGTGGTAAGGACCGTTTCATGAGTGGGGTGTGGTGTGTCATCATTGGGCAGACCTCTGGGCTCCAGATGAATAAACCGAGGCCAAGATATGTAAGCAGCAGGTCATGGAACAACTGGAACCTGTGTCCGTCACACCTGGGAACCTCCATTCAAGGCAAGAATCCTTTGCCTTTGGAGGAAGAGTGGCAGGGCCAGGGCAAAGCTGAGTCCAGCAGGGCCCCAGGGGCTGGAGGGAGCGTGGCCAGCAGCAGCCCTGGCCTTGGCAGAGGGATGTGGCCCAGGAGCCAGGCCAGTCATTGGCACCTTTGTCACGGTCTGTGCAGGTGGGAAAGCCAGAATGAAGTGCGAGCCTTCGTATCTGTTCTGAGAGGCCAGCCAGGGAGAGTGCGCGGCGGCACCAAGCTGGTCTGGCAGCTGGCTTGGAGGAGTCCAGTCTAGGGCAGCCTTCCCGGCAGCCCTTCAGAGGGACATCGTTGCTGCCCACCTCTCCCTCCAGTGGCCCTTTGCTTCCCAGCTCCTGGCTCACAGCAGTCACTTCCAGCAATGCTGCCTGCACTGTCCAGGCTGCCTCAGCCCCCTCGTCCTTGGATAAAGGATGAGAGGACCATGGCCGAGACTGAGAGGGTGGGACTCTGTCTCCTTGTACCTGGCTCCTCCTGGCTGCTCTATGCTCAACGGCCCGGCTCTGCAGGTGCTCCTGGTCGGCCCCGGTGGGGTCCATAATAGCATGTTGGCTCTTTTCCTTCTCCAAACCCAGGGATTTAGGCCGGAGAGAGACACCTAAGGGCTTCAACTCTGCAATACAGCAAATTTATGATTCTAAGCATTCTTATCCCGAGGTGTCCAAAATTTTACAAGTACAAACTTATTTAATCAGGATTCTTTCAATCGCAGATATCAGGAAACTTGTTCTTCCTGGCCTTATAGCCATAGAGAAGTTCAAGAGTTAAGACTTCAGCTGTAGGGCCGGTGATATTGCTCAGCGGCACAGGTGCTTGCTGGCACTCGAGGTCCTGAGTTTGACCCCCCGGTACCCACTAAATAAATAAATAAATAAATAAATAAATAAATAAATAAATACAACAAGGCTGTCTGGCTCCAGCCTATGGCCTTTAGGAGCCAGATGGTCCCTGCACTCCAGGGTCATGATCTGCCTGTCCCCTGGGCTGGGAAGTGACCCCCCTGAGAGACTTCCTGTGCCCTTACAATTACGTGTGCGGCAGACTCTGTGGAGCACAAGTCACACTGGGATCGGCACAGAAGCCGAGGTGTGAAGTCCTCTGGGAGCTGGGAGGAGGGGGAGTCTCAGGCTCCGGGGTGGGGGTTGGGTCCCGCCACGTGGAGGGAGAAGCTGAGCAGGAGGATGAGGTATTTGTCTGCTGCTGGCAGAGAAGCAGGGTAAGCATTTCAAGAGGGGGAGTGAAGAAAGAAAGGGCTGGGAGGTGCTGGGGGCTTCGCCTTAGCATGCCTTGATGGGGCTGCTGGGGTGGGGGGTGGGAGCTACCAGATGAAGGGGTCAGGGGAGGTCACAGAGGAGGAAAGGGCCCAAAGAGCTATGGTCAGTGTCAGGGCTGTGTCCTGTGGGCAGTGGGTGGGGTCTTGGAATGCTTTGAGCTGCCAACTTGTCCCAGGGGACAGCAGGAGGGAGAGGGGTTCCTGGCTCCCCCAGCCCCTCCTACCAGGCCCTGGAAGAGAGCAAGGCCTGGATTCAGACTCTGTAGCCCCCACACCCTGAGCACCCTGCAAAGGGGCAGGTTTGGAGGTTTGGAAGACCCATGGGGGCTGCAGGAGTTAAGGAGGAATGATTTGAACTAAGCAATTCAGTGGGAAAGGGTGAGCTGCCAGCTAAGGCAGGTGACGAGGGGGAGCGTGAGAGCATGAAGGTGGGTTTGTCTGAGTCACCATGTTGGAGGGGACTGGCTGAGCCAGAGATGGAGCCCGGAGCCCACGTACCCCATCCTCCTCTTACCTCTTAGACATGGCTGCAGAGGGAGACACATTGACTGGGAATTAGTCAGACCTGGGTCCAAATCCTGGGCTCAAATAGCTCTTCCATGTACTAACTGTGTGACATCGGACTAGTGACTTAACCTCTCTGTTACATCTTTTGTAAAACAAGGACTATAATATCCACCTTCCAAAGATGTAGTGAGATTGAATGTAACAATAGTTGGCATTTACTGAGCAGTTACATCTGGGTGCTGATCTTACCACTTTCCATGCACCCCTGATTCCTCAGCACAGCCCCAGGAGGTAGGCACCACTCTGAGCCCCCTTTACAGATGAGGAAACTGATGCATAGCATGGTTAGGTGATCGCCCAGAGTCACAAAGCCAGAAGTGACATAGCTTTCAATGCACTCAAGTCTACCTGACTCCAAATGCTGACCTCTCAACCACCAGCTTCACACACCCCTTCATTATTCAAGGATTAAAAATGATGGCAATCACAGCCCCCCATGGACAAGGGGACGTCTCCGTGTCCAGGTCCCACAAGTGGTGATCTTGTTGCATTTTCCTGCTTTTGCATAATGTCAAGCACCTGGTGAACCTGGGCTGCCCAGTTACAGAGAAGGAGTCAAGCAGTGCAGTCTGGGTGGGGAGATGGCATCAGCTTGACAAAAGCATCTGCCAAGCAGCCCATCCAAGCTGAAAGGGGGTGGGTTGCCCCACCTCTGGGCCTCTTGTCCCATGCATGGTGTGATGCACAGGAAGGGTGGGCTTGAAGTTAACTGGGACTTACAAACACCTCTCTGAGCTACATTTTTCTGTCTGTAAAAGGGAGGTGATTACTCTCCAAGGGTGGCTGTGAAGATTAAAGGAGATGGTGCATGTAAAATGTTTGGTCCAGGGTTTGTCCCACAGTAAGTGCTCAATAAATGTTTACTATGGTCATTATCAAGGAAGGAAAATGTGTAAGGGAGAGAAGACAGGAAGTTTTTGAAAGCATGGGGGAGAAACAGAAAAGAAAATGAGAGGGAGAAAGAAGAGGAGGAGGAGGTGGAAGAGGAAAAGAAGAAGGAAGAGGAGGGGGAAGAAGAGGAAGAGAAGGAAGAAGATAAAGGGGGAGGAGGAGGAAGAAAGGGAATAAGAGGAAGAGGAGGAGGAGGAAGAAGAGGAGGGAGAAGAGGAAGAGGAGGAGGAGATGCCACCAGCTCGGCTCCTGGACACAGCCCACTATGCTAGCCCAGGCTGCTCCCCCATGCGGTCATTAAGACTGCTCATGCATTCCTTCTGCATTCTGCTGCCACATCTGGCAGATGTGGCCCTAGTTGCAAGGAAGAACAGCTGTCCCTCGATGTGCTCAGCTGCAAAATGAAGACCTGGAATGTTGGGAAGGACACAGAAGTTTAGGCAAAAGCACAGTGCAGTCAGGAGGTAACCATGCCACCATGATCGCTGTCCTGGGCCTCGGTATCATTTGTGAACAGAGAGGCTAGGAGACGCCTGTTTAGGCTAGGAGATGACTGTGCCTGGCGACCTGACCCTGTGGTGTGTCTGCAGCCAGAAGCCCTGGCCCCTGCATCTCTTGTGCTGGAAAGGGGCGGGTGTGTGACCCCGCCCTGCTGGCCCTGGGAAGTAGCCTGCCATTCTGCAGGATGGCCCATCTGGTTTCTAAGGAGGAATCTCATCCTACAAAGCCAACGTCCAATGCAATGCGAGCTCTGCCTTAGAACAGGTCCCTTGGTAGTGAGTTCCACAAGGATGTACAGGGAGATTAGTTTAGGTGTATCCAATACCTGTGATGAGATCTGAGGGCCACAGTCAAAAGCAGTGAGAATGGGGATTACGTGGGGACTTACGTTCATCAGGGAGAGGTAGAGAGATGAACATGGCATCCATGGCATCAGGCAAATCTTGGATCAAATCCTGTCCACCACTATCTGTGACCCTAACTGAGCCCCTTAACCTTTCTGACCCTTAATTTTCCATCTGTAAAATGGGAAGAATAACGTGGTAAAGAACTTGGGCCATAGAATCAAACTGCCTGGGTTCACATCCTCAGTACTTGCCTGCTGGTGACCTGAAGCAATTTACTACTCTCTGAGTCTCACTTTCCTCATTTGGAAATGAGGACAATGGAGGACTCAACTGAAGGGATGGTTGTGAGTTTGGATGAAATGGTGCATACACAAGGCCTGGCAATCAATAATGTGGCTGATATTAGTAGCATCCCTTGCTGCTGAAAAGGTGTTGTAACTGCCAGAACACTGACAGTCTGCCTACCAGCTCTTTGTTCCAGTTTGGGGGCCCTGACCACAGTGTTTTTGGCATGCAGCATCCTCTGCCCTGCTCACACTAGACAGGCAGGGATAGGAGCTGGCACCAGGCAGCCCATCTGAGCCGCACAGATCCTGCCTGGGGAAATGCCAGAAAAACTCTCTCTGGCTGTCACTGCAGAGCCCCAGATGGGGCCTGGTGGTCAGGGTTCAAGCTGGCCTGGCTGCTGGCATCAGTGAGCTAGCCAGGCTGATGGGGGGGGGGGAAGGAGTTGCCAACTTGTGCCAGGACACCAAGGCCAGAGGGAACAGGGCAGGGTGGGGAAGACGGGGCGGGATTCCATGCTGAGTCACGGAAAGCTCATATACCTACCTGTGCACCTGAGGCTTAGGTATTCCTGGGGGAGAGGCAGCAAGGCAGGACCTATACCAGACCCCCTATACTCTACAGGCCCTGGCAGCCCCACCAGGCACTCGAAAGCCAAGTGTAACTGAATTATTCTTGAACCTGGACCCTGCTCAAATCACTCACTCCAAGCATCATATCCCTTCCAAGCTTTCAGTTCAGTGGTCCACCCACGCCTCTCATCCCTCTGCCCTCAGCTAACTGGAGTGGGCACTGGCTACTGCCCATGCTTCTGCCCAAGGGCAAGGCCCACACTGGGGACTTCTATCCAGCCTCTCCCAGGACTTCTGGACGATGAGATGATTTTTATTTTCTGTCTTGATAAAGGGAATGTGGTTTTTTTACTGCCGCAGAACCAAGATTCATGACTTTGGCTTAACTATTTATGTACCTGGTCTCATGTTCTCATCAATCTGCCACATTTACCACCTCTGCCATTTGACTCCTTGGAAAACTGAGTATTCCGTAGCCCCACAGGCTCCTACTGATTCTAAACACATCCCAATTTCCCCACACTCTCCTGGAAGATCCCAGTCAGGGTATTTGAGAGCATATCTATTCTCATGTCCTCACTTGACAAGTAGGAACAAGGAGTTGGGGACAGATAGGTAGCAAGATCAGAGTAAGTGAGAGCAAATCGGGGTGGCAGCCAGCTGTCCTAATTGCTCATCTGTCTCATTCTCCATCACCCACACTTCTCTAGGGGTCATGGAATCTCTTTTCAGGTCTTTTTCTGGATGGACCACAAGCACTGCCTTTATTTCCAGCTCACCCTGTACCACTCGCCATACTGTTTCTATTCCCCCACAGAAAGGTGTGGCCTCTGTCCCCAGATGATAGGTAAGTAAATGAGACCAGCAACGTGAAGCGATTTTCTCCAAACCATAAAGTTAGTATGTGACTGAGCTGGGATTAAAACTATAACATTAAGGGATATTTCTGACGTCCCCCTGCAATAAAAGTCCTCAAGAAATCTACTTAATATTCTCAACCTGGAAGCTATAATCTCTCCCCCACAATGGGACGGTCCTTGGTTAAGGTCACATTGTCCAGATCTTTGGCAGGGCCTTGCTCTTCCCTGCTAGTGCCCTGACCCTTACAATAGAAAATGTGATCTTGCATTGGCTTTTACTCTTGATGATCTCAGCAATATTTGGTCTTCTGCAGATACTGGGGGCTAAAGCAAAGGACCCTAGAAACACGGATGGAGGCCAAGAAGGCCACCTTCATGGGAGAGGATTGTGCAGCAGCGTGAATATTGATTAAGCTGTAATTGGCTCCCTCTTTCAGAGCCTGGGCGTCTGCAGGCCCAGGCGCTGGGGCTAATTGTTGCAGGCAATTAATAACTTGGATTCCATTCACTCTGGCGCAGGCTGCTGCATCCTTGGAGGAGACAGGCAAGGCTGGGAAAGGAGTACTAGGCCGGCTGCTCACAGAATTCTGGGGGAGGCGGGGGGGTGCCCATCTGTCAAGCCTCCCCCAGGCCCTGTGTACAGCACCCATAGCCCAGCCTGGCTCTGTCTCTCTTCCCCAAACCTCTCTCTCTCTTTTGAATTATTTGCCCCTCTATCCTCTTCCCCCATGAGCTCACACTTGCCTACTGAACAGAGATTCAGGAAAACAGGGCCAGGGATGGGAATAATGGAGCTCAAAGCTCAGCCCTGGAGCCTGGGAGGCCTGACATCCAAGCCAAGCTCTTCTACTAGCTTACTATGTGGCCTGAAGTCAGAAACTCATTCATCATGAACTTGGGCAAATGTCCTGGTTTTACATCCATTGTGTCACAGGAAGTGCAAGCAACCCTGAAAATCACTGGAACACAATTGAGCATTCTACCACCTATCTTTCTAACTGTGTGTAATTATAATTCCATAGGGAACTTATGATCAGACCTATAAATGCACCCTACCTCTGCAGAAAAGATGATTCCAAGTGTATTTGAGGCAGAGATCCTTACTACACCTATTCTGCAGATGTAGAAACTGAGTCCTAGAGAAACAAAGTGACCCACCCTAGGTCATACAGTCGATAAAAGACACATATAAAAATCAACTCCAGTCTCCTCCATCTAAAAATCTTTGCAGCTCACTCCTGCTCACCTGGCTCTGCCCATAGGCTTCTGAGAGAAGGTAAGACTGGAGGTGGGGATCAAGGTCTCCAGAGCCAGTATGTTAGCAGATGGAAGAGGGAACTACTTAGAAATGTAGTCATTCTATTCCCTGATGCTGGGACTATGTCTTCATCTACCATATTTTTAAAGATAAACACTCCCAACCCTCACCATAAGCTCAACCTCAGCTGCTTAACCATCTGGTTGGGGAGGGGGTTGATCCACACACAATGGCCCACCAGGAGGCAAAGAAGAGTATTATTGTCAGCTCTTGCCCATCGTGTGCTAAGAGTACACAGAAAATGCTAATGTTATTCAAAGCTTAGCGTGTACCATGCATTGTGTTAAATGCTATTGTTTTACACAGAGATTATCTCATTTAATGAAATCCTTATAACCATGACTATGAGATAGGTACTTTTTCTGTCCCCATTTCATAGATGAGACAACGGGCGCTCAGTGAGGTGAAGCAAAGACCCAGAGGCTGAGCCCAGAGGCCCTGCTCTGACACAACTGGAGAGAAGACCGAAGGAGAAATGAAGGTAGAGGAGCTGAGGACAAACCAGCTCTTAATGGCTCAGACCCCTCATGAAAGAAGGGTTCTCAATTAGTTGCGAAGGCAGAGGATAAGGGAAGCCACTTACTGGCGCCGTGAGGTATTTAAATCAGACCCAGGAAGAACTGCCATCAGGCAGCACTGGAACCAGGAGCCAGAGGGGCTCCAAGGCTGCACCATGCAGCCTTTCAGCTGGCCACTGGAGTCAGCTCTGATGGTCACCTGGAGGTGACAGGGCTCAGGGAGGTGCCCTGAGGTGGGACAGGGATGGCTGAGTCCAGCATCCCCAGGCTCTGGAATGAGGCTCTGCAGGCAGAGCTGGCAGTGGAGTGGGGATGGCCCCAGGAGAAGGATTCTCACAGTTTTCCACACCCCCTCGCTGCCACATCCAGTTCCCCTTTACAGCGGGTGTATTTCAAAGGTCTGGTTCCATTTGCATTTGTAAAACCCTGCTGACGGCCTGGGAAATCTTATCCTTCCCATGTTCTCGGGTACCAGGCTTCCAACCCCACCCCACTCCATGGGTCTCTGCACCCTCCCTTTGAAGAAGGTCCCTTTCCAAGGGCAAAGCAAGTCCTGCCCCCTGGTCATTTGGAAGTCCCCAGAGGCCAAGGAAGGCTCTCAGGAGGAGAGTGCGGCCAGGGGAGCCACAGCTATGGGCAGCTTACAGCCGGAAGCTAGGCCTCCTTGGAGGGGGATCAGGGCCCTGATTAAATCCACTAAAAAGACTCCCCAGGGGAGTGGGGCTGGATCCCCGGGCGTGGGCCGACTGGTGCAGCACCATGGGGCCACAAATGGGGTGTCCTGTGGATTCACCAGACTGCAAGGAACAGCGTGAGTGCCTTGGAGAACTTTGAGGAGGCTCCTGGAAGCTGCCTTAAAACACACTGAAAAGAATAAGCCATTCACCCGAGGAAGCCAACCCTTTGCTCTCAGCTGGGCTTGGGAACACACTTTGTGTCTCCCCATTGTTCTCTTAATAAATCTCTCCCTTGTTCTCCTTCCTCCCACCCTCCCCCACAGCCCCTCTTTCTCTGCCTTCCTCTGGGGTATGTGATCAGGACCAGAAGTTTGCAGGGCAGTGCTGGTCTTCTGGATTCCTATGTCATATCTGTCCTCTGCTTTTGGGCAGCAACACTACACCCTCCACCTCTTGCTGTCTCTCTCTCTCTCTCTCTCTTGCCTTCCCTCCTTTTGCAGCTCAGAATGGCACCCTTTATGCCAGGCACTGCCTCAGCCCCAGTGTCTTCAAAGCCAGATGAAGCCATGAGGGAGTCCTCTGACAGACTTGGCCAGGCTGGCAATGGGTCCCCTGACAATTGGAACACATGGAAGTGAGTGCCAGGGCAGTGACACTTGCTCGGGCCATTTGCTTCTGCATAGATGAGCTCTCGAGGCACCCTGGGTCATAAATACCAATGTGTCCACCTGCCAGCCAGCTGGTGGACAGCTCCAGGGACCATGCGCCAAGGGACAGAACAGAAGCAGTAAGTGAGTGGCAAAGCCAAAGCTCACAGGTGCTCTGGAGTTAGAGGTGACCCTATGTCAGTTTCCCTCTTTTAAAAATAAGAGCTGGGGGTTGGGAGAGGGACTGACACGGGCTGAGCCCCTGTGGATTGGGCGCGGGGCTTGGTGTTTATTTCACAACTCTCCTGTCTCCGTCTCTCTCCCGTGAGCTGGGAGCTTCATGAAGGCAGAGATTAGGTCTCTCTGTCACCATCCGCACACACTCGGATGCTATGGGATCAATTCCTGGCTCCCCTCACCCAGCAGTGGCCTCTCCAGCACTAACACCTCTATATCCTGCAGCCGGGAGCTGGCGGCCAGCTCCCTCTGAGGCGTCTCCTTTGGCTCTCCCTGGGTGACACCCGTGCCAATGCCCTCTGAGCCCAGATGGGGAGGAATGGGCCACATCACTGGCCTTGGCTCCCAGGCCACTTCTCCTTCGGGCCCTCTAGCCAGAGGTGTCAGGCAGACCATGTGCTGTTGCTGGAGTGATTCCCGGCCCCAAGGGCTGGCAGGGTTCTGGGCTCCAAAGCCAGAGAGGTGAATGGAGAAGGAGGGAGGAAGGGACGGCGCCAGGAGCCTGGGCTTGGCAGCTCCCTCAGGAGCGCACTCGGGGATGCCCTCGAGTGTCCAGGAGGCTGGTGACCTGCCAACGCCGGGCAGGTGGGCTGAGAGGCGCAGGAGCAAGGCGGAGAAGGGACGCTGGAGCCCAGGAGCCTCCAGGGGGCGGGGCAGGGGGCATGGCCAGGACAGTTTGCAGAGGCGGAGACTGACCCCCAGGGGTCGCTGCGCGGCGCTCAGCCCCTCCCACGGGCTCTGGCAGTCGGGATGTACCACTGCGCGGTTCGTACGGGGGAAGCAGCGCCCGGCGCGGGGCCCGGCGAGGGGCTCCGGAGGCTACAGCAAGCAGCCGAGCGCAGGTCCCCGCTGGCCGGTGACGAGGGGCTCGAGGGTGCGGACACCCGAGGACCCCGTGCCTGCGGGGCAGCGCGGCTCCAGAGCCTGTCCGGGACACCCCCACACCCCATGGTAGGAGCCAGGACCCAAACAAAGGCGGGCGGCTAATAAAAGGCGGTGGAGGCACGGAGTGCTCAGGCTGCGAGCAGAAGACCTGGATTCGCAGGGAGCTGTCCGCGGTGTGAGCGCCGGAGCGGAGCGGGGATCGCCGGCCTCCCGAGGCTCCGAGGACATCTCTTCTGCGACAAGTCTGCGGAGGAGACAAGTCTGCGCGGCGGGGTGGCCGCGGATCCCGGACCCTCCGGCGCCCGCGGCTCAGTGCAGCTCGGCTCGGCCGGCCGAGGTGAGTGCGACGGCCGCGAGGCGCCAACCGGTCTTGGGCCGGGGGTGCAGCGCGCGAGAAGGGGACTGATCCCCAGGCTCGGACCTGCGAGGCCCGGGTGAAGTTCCCCGGCTCCCTCGCCCGCCCTCGGGAGCCCCGCGGGGAGCAGAACCCGGAGCTTGGCCCCCCGGACCGGGCCCCAGCTCGCGCCAACTCCGGCGGGGACGGAGCAGCCTCTGTGTGCCCGGGCGACTTTGATGCCTCGAAAGCGCCAGGCTTCCGACCCCTGGCCCCCTTCTGATCCGGGCGGGTAGATGTCTCGATCCATAAAAGTTGAGAGTCCTTCTAAATCCGTCCCCCGAGGGCTGTCGGCCGGGCTCGAGAGGAAGGAGGGGACGGGAAAGGTTAATGACTCCTTCTCCACCCACCCCTACCCTAGCGCATTCATACTCTCTGCGGAACATTTCCCAAGTCCTGCGGCCCAATGGACTTGGCTGCTGGTGCAGCCAGTTGGGCGCACGGGAGCTCTAGGACCCGGGCAGGCGATGGAAGCCGAGCTCGGGAGGGTCCTCGGGCTCTGCGGAGAACGCAAATGAGGTGAAGGTGGGGTAGACAGCGGGGGAGACCAGGGTTGGGGGAAGATTCCCGGCGAGAGCCGCGCTGTCCCGAGAGCTAACGCTGCCTCTGGGAGAACTTTTCCCAACTCCCCCGGGGAGGCCCGCAGCAGGCTGGGAAGGCGCCTCCGTGGCCAGACTTCCTCTCCACAGCCGCTCTCTGCTGCTCGGCCGGCGCCAGCTTTCCGCGATCCCTTCTGAGGCTCTGCCCAGGTCCCCGTGTGTCCACGCCCCTGGTCAGCATCGCGGACAGCGCACGGGGCCGCCTCCGCGCACAACAGCCCATGCTGGCGCCAGGCGACCCAGCACACACAGACCCACAGTGCACGCGTACTCACATCCATCCACGCGCGCGCACACAGACACACACCATCTACAGACCACTCGCAAACATTCCACACGCATTCATAGTCCACTCGCAAAATACACGGCCACCCACAGCCTACTGGGACACAGACCCCAGATTCTCTCGCGCGTGGACACCGCAGATCTTTCCAGTGTGTGGACCCGGGAGGCATCTCACTTCAGGTCCTCATGAGGCTGCGCTTTCTAGGCACACTGAGGAAGCCCCAGACTCCGGAGACCACTCCGCAGGGCTCCCCTGGTCCCCATGGCTCACGGAGAATACTCAGGCTGCAGGGCACAGACAGTCGTGCGTGCTTGTGTGAAAACACACACACACACACACACACACACACACACGCAGCCGGACCGACGCCCAGATAACAGCTCCTCCGAGGCATCTGCCTAAAGGAGGGAGGAGATTATGGCTCCAAGCAGCTCCGGGCAGGCACCCAGCGCGGCGGGCAGGCGCCTTGTCTAGTCCGGTTTGAAGCTCAGGGCCCATTTTGCTCGGCTCCCTGCCCCATGTCTACTACTCAGACCCATTCCAGACATCTCCTCCCACCAGGGTCTGCATCCTTTGCTTGTGCTATCTCTGTTTCCCTGCTCTCCCCCCTGCCCCCATTGTCTTTCTCCTCCTCCCCTTTTTGTGGTCTTTCCAGTCGACTTCCCCAGCTCCCTTCACTTCTGTTCCCAACTTTCCTTAGCCTTCGTCTGACCATCTTCACTCTGATGCTGGCACAGCTGACCCCAGGGCAGCTGACTCCATTCTCCCCTACTTGCCTCTTCAGCTGCGGACTTGACACCTTTATTCCTGTCTCTGGTAATCTGACTCTTTCTGGCCCATGGCCTCAGCAGCTTCGGCCTCCTTTCCCAGGGAATCTTCCAGGGCTGGATGCCCCAGAGCCCCCACAGTCTCTCCAAGGGATCACCACAAGCCCCAACCCCTGGAGATGTGGCCCTTTGAAGAATCTGGTACCCATGCCATGGCCTGCCCTTTGACACTCTCCTGCTGCTGCTGTAAAGTCCCAAACATGGGTAGAAAGAGGCATAGTCCTGGTGGGGGAAGGACCACAGGTTTCCAGTGCACCCTTGGCAGACTACTTTCCTTGCCTGAGCTCCAGGCTTCCCATGTGTAAAGGGCAGGCTTGGCTGAGTTGACTTGTGGGGTGGGGCCCCTTTTTGGCCCCAGTAACCTGGAACATCGACTCTGTAGTGAGTCTTTTGATTTGGGTGGGATTGAAAATCATGGTTGTAACCCTGGAGGTCATGGAACCTACCCCTTCCCTTAGAGCGCCCATCACTGCTAAAGTCATCCTGTCCTCTATGCTAGGGATGTTCAGATGATTTCCTTAATAGGACCAGAAATGTCGCATAATTTTCCTAGGGTTACATTGCTGAAGTGCAGTCTCCATGGAGGCAGGCAATGTCTTCTGCATGAACCACTGATTCTGCTGGTAGATGCTTCAGAGTGAGTGAAGAGTGGAGACTGAACTCGGATCTCTGGAGCTCTAGGTCCCTGGGATCATGATTTAAGCCCTTTTCTCTGACAGTTTAGACATGCTTTCTGGTCTCCCCAGACCCCCATCCTCATGCTTAGTCATCCAAAGGCAGATAAGGTTGTCTGAGATAAGATCCTCCCAAGAGACAGACTCTCATCTGGTTAAGCATGGCCCCAGAGAAGGACTGGCAGAGAGCAGCTTCGGAGGTCCTGCCAGGGGGAAGGGGCTTAGCAATTGGCCCCAAGTCCCTAAGGCTCAGCCAAGCAGACTGCACATGGGCGGTTGGTTGTTGGCTAGGATCTGTGCTGGGGGAGAAGATGGTAATTACCGCAATTTGGCCTGGTGGCTTCTTCCCACAGCCCCATGAGCTGGGGGCTGCACAAGCGACCTTTGCAGATGAGCAAAGCGAGATGCAGGAGCAGAGGTGGTTTTCTGAAGGGAATCACCAGCCCACTCTTGGTTATAACAACAGGAACCCAAAAATGATGGTATGGTGATGGCGGCTGGGGTCGATAGTAATAATATTATTGGTGTGGATAATGACATTAACATTATTTTAATTGAAAGCGCAATGATTAGTGTGTTTGGCTCCCTTCCCCCTTTTTGAAATGGTTTCCTCACCTGAACCCCATCTGTACCCCTCCCCACACCCAAATGTGGAAAAACTGAGGTACTGTCAGTGAGGCAGAGGTGTCGACTGTCCGTCCTTCTAGGCAAGGAGGAGGGCCTTCGCCATTTGGAATCCTCCTCCCCGCTCCCCACCCTCCCTCCCCCCACCAAAGCATATTTCTTGCCAGAGGAGCCCGGAGAGATGTCAGCGTCTGTCAAAACACCCTTCCAAGCTGGATTCCAAAGCGCCAGGGCCCAGGGAAAATAAATAAAGAGAGCAGTGTCGGCCCGAAATAGAACCGTGCACCCAAGCACAGATATGCACAAGCTGCATCTCACGGCGAAGACAGTCCAGCTCACGCTCCAGCTGTTTGACAAAGGCCAGAGGCAGGGACACCACCAGGACAGGTCCCAGAAGGTGACAGAACCTCCCCCAGTGAGCTCATTCCCTGCCAGGCCACCAGGAGACCAGATGGCTGTGCTCCGCTGCAGCCCCTGAGGGTGGCGAAACTATGTGTCTGTGTGTCTGTGTGTTAGCCCAAGCTCGGTAGAAAGGCTGGTCCTTTCCCTGTCCCCCACCTCATGATGGAGGGTGGTAAGAACTCTACCACTTGAGGGCCTACTGTGTGCCGTGTGCTAGGCATTCACAACAGTCATCTCATTTAAGCCTTGCAGCCATCTCACAGTGTAAGAATTGTCATCCTCGCCAAGTGCACAGGAAAACAGGGTTCAGAGCAGGCAAGAGACTTGCCTAAGGTCACACAGCTGGAGAAGCCAGATTCAGAGTTTGATCTGATTGAAGCAGAAGTCCCCACTTAGACAATACCCTGCTTTGTTTCTAGCTATTTGTTTATTCAATATTTTTTGTCGGGAAACCACTATGTGATGGTTTTAAAGATTGCTCATCCCTCTGCCAGCAGAGTTAAGGGCAAGGATCAGTACTGTCACCTGCGTTTGTCTCCCCATGGCCTGGCCCGGGTGTCCAGGCTTCTGAGCTGGGGCTGGGCTGGATGCCTCATGTCGGCATCTCAGGGTCTGTCCCCAACCTTGAGAGCCTGACCTGTCTCCTGGGACCCCTCATTGTGAAGGTTGGACTTTGAAAATCAATTTTATTCTGAAGAGGTCGGAGCTGTGAGTTGTCTCTGACGATGGGGAAATTATTCAGAGAGGCCAAGTGAGTTGGCCAGCATCACACAGCATGTTGGTGCCAGAGCCTGGTTGGTGTGATCTTTCTGTGCAGCCACACTGGCTTTCTCAAATGTGTGCTGTGTGTCTAGTTGGCGCCAGTGAAGAGCCTGAACGGGTGCAGGTGGTAGACCTACGACCTCCCTTCCAAGGGTGGAGGTGAAATGCTGCTAAATGTCCCTGCTCAGGTCCTCTCCTCCATGTCCCCTCTGGCATGAACCGCAGGCCTCCACCTAGTCATTGTGATGATCAGTAACCATAGCAAACACAGGACGTGAGCCACGTGCCTGGCACTGACATCACCCCACAACCTCACCAAAGGAGGCAGGTGTTTTTATTCCTTTTCACAATGGAGGGACTGAGACTAGAGAGGTTGAGTCAACTGCCCAAGGTCACACAGCTAGCAAAGGGCAGGTGGAGCCATTGCCAGCAGCTTCAGCCTAGGCATGAAGAAGGGAATGGCTTGGAACCAAAGCCAAGGGGGTGGAGGAGCTGATGGGCAGCCCCAGGCTATTTATATTACACCTCCAGCCTCATTGCGCTTGCTGGCATGGGTGACAGCAGCATCTGTGTCTCTGCCAAACCCTGGAAGGAGGAAGCCTGGGGCAGCGGTCTGGGCGCAGCCAGCGGAGGACGTTACTGAAGCTCGGGTGTGGGACTGTTTGCCACAGACCCAGGGAGAGAAGCCGCTAGGGAAAGCATTGCTGTATTTGGCCCTGTGTGCCCACGGTTCTGGCATCTCACCTCCTCCCTTCAGTTCTTCCTTCCTAGAGAACCAGCCTGGGCACCTGGCAGTTTGGCAATGGCTGTTGGTGGCAGGTTAGGGTCTTGGTGTGTGAGGCAGGTGGAGCTATGGAGGATGAGGAGCTGGGAGGACAACAGGAAGGATTTGGTGTGCATTTATTTATTTATTTATTTTTTTTTTTTTTTTGTGGGTGCCGGGGGTCGACCTCAGGACCTCGCGTGCCAGCAGGCGCCCATGCCGCTGAGCAATATCACTGGCCCTTTTCTCGTATGTGGATTCCGGGAATTGAACTCGGGCCCTCATGCTTGCCAGGCAGGCGCTTACGCCGCTGAGCCGTCTCACCAGCCCCTTGGTGTGCATTTAGAGACTCACAGGTGCCATCCAGGTCCCTCAGAGAGGGCACCTTTTGGAAGCAGGTGGTGATGTTCTGGTAGATGGTGCGCAGGGCCTTAAACCTTGTCTTCCAGAAAATGTCTTTCTTTAGTCTACCGTCCAAGTGTCTACCCGAGCAGCCCTGCTGTGTGCCAGGAGCTGGGCATGTGGAAGTGGAGAAGTCTCTGTCGCTGTCCAAGCAGAGTCCCCTCCCCACACCACCGCCTCTCACCCCAGGGGCAGAGGTGACAGAGGATGAGTGACAGCTCCCCTTGGTCCCCAGCTGCAAGTGGAGGTGGGACCCAGGTGATGTCTGGGGCCGAAAGGATGTGACTCAGGGAAGTGGTGACCCCAGCGCTCTCATGGGTGTGGCCCTGGTACAATGAGGCACACTTCCTTTCTTTGTGTCTTGGTGGCCAAGGGGGGTACAGTGGAGAAGGCTCATCCCCACCCTGCCATCTGCTCAAGGCGTCTGACACACACTGGCACCTGGACGGTGCATCCTTTGCCAAAGCTTGTTAAGAGAGGAGACATGCCTGCCAGCGGGAAGCCATTTCTGTCGTGAAGGAGAAGGTGGCAATCTGCTCTGCTCTAGAGAAAGCAGGTTATGCAGAGCTCAGGGTGGAAGGTTGTGCCAAATGGTCCTTCCGGAGTGTCCCCAGCTGTCCTGACCTTTGCGCTGTCCTGGAGGGAATCTCGTGTTCTTGCCCTGGGACTTCTGCAGAGGGTCCCCTAGTGAAAAATGATAATAATGACCCACAACTTTTGACTGTTGGCTACCTGGGCTTAGAGTCTTAGAGATATTATCGCACTCCATCCTTCCATCTGCCTGTCAAGGGGGTGGCATTAGCAACCCCGTCATAAGGGTGGGAAAGGTGAAGTGCAGACAAAGACCTGGCCAGACAGTATTCAAGCCCAGTCAAGCCGGCCACAGGTGTCACGAGCACAACGATGATGAAGGCCCATGTGTCTTAATGGATGAATATCACTGAAGCCAAAATAGCGTTTAAATCATTCAGTAATCTGGATAATTTGTATATGTGGACTTGGGTTCTGTCCTGGATGACAGGGATTGGCCATTTGCTTCTCGACTGGAAAGCAACCAAAGAGATCATTTCTCAGATGTCCAGATGTGGGCAGCATCTGGCAGGCTGGCAGGACTTTTCTGGCTTCCGTCCAGATGTTTCCTCTTTTCATCTCTTGTAGACACAGCTGGGACTTGCGTCCCTGTGGATGTGATTGCATGTAGGGAATTCCTGGTTGAAAAGCATTTGCTGGTTTTAAGCATTGCTTCAAGACTTCACAAAGGCAGGATGTTGGTTTTGGTTTCTCTCTGCAATCCAGACCTAAAAGACATTAAGTTGGAGGTGGAAGGAAATCAGGCTTTGGAAAATTACCAGCCAGCAGAGGAGATGACCCCTGCTGGTCTCGCTGGAGACAAGCATTGAGGCTGAATGCTGTTCCATGCAAGGTTGCCTGACTTTCCCACCAGGATCTCCCAGAGACTCAGAGCAAATGATACCAGAGTAATAGAGCCAGGAATCTGTGATGAAGAGAGACATGTCAGCCAAGAGGTATTTGTGGGCATTAATGAGCTTGAGAATGGATCTGGGGTACAAAGTTCATGGAACTTTCAGGAAGAAGAGTTCAAGACATCACAAAGTTAAGACTAGGATGACTGAACACAGTGACAGTTCTTATTTTATATAGCAAGCACCCACAAGCAAATGAAGTAAGGCAATGGGTAGGTGGGAGAATGAACGAATTCATGGATGGATGCGTGCGTGTTTGGATAGATGGATGCATGGGTGGTTGGATGGATGCATGGGTGGTTGGATGGATGCATGGGTGGTTGGATGGATGCATGGGTGGTTGGATGGATGCGTGGGTGGTTGGATGGATGCATGGGTGGTTGGATGGATGCGTGGGTGGTTGGATGGATGCGTGGGTGGTTGGATGGTTGCGTGGGTGCTTGGATGGATGCGTGGGTGATTGGATGGATGCCTGGGTGGTTGGATGGATGCGTGGGTGGTTGGATGGATGCATGGGTGGTTGGATGGATGCATGGGTGGTTGGATGGATGCATGGGTGGTTGGATGGATGCATGGATGGATAGGTTGATGAATTTGTGAAAAAGGCTGATGGACTTTGACAGTCAGGACTTTGATTTGGCAAGGGCCTGTCCCCAGGTACCGACAAAGAAAAGGCCATGTTCTTGTCCTAACCCCACAATCTTGAAAAAGTGTCCCCTGCCCTAGAAGCTGAGGAGCTATCCTGCTTTTTAGTGGAGATCCATGGGTGTGAGAAGCTGGGGGAGGGGGAGCTTTGGCTCTGGACCAAGAGTCACAGATGTGTGACTTTTGAAGTCTTTTGAAAGGATGGTGGAGAAGAGGCAGGCGAGCCCAGGGCTGGGGTGATGGCAGAGGCTGCCCTGGCTCAGGTTCCCACTCTCCTCCCTTCCTGGGTCCACAGTCACGCCAGAGCTGTGTCTGGGCTGTGAGCAGAATGCCTTGGGGACCGGTGCCAAGTGTACGTGTGTGTGTACGTGCACGTGTGCTCACGAACCAGCGGGGGTCGGGAGGGCTGACTCTAGGACTGAGAGCTTTCAAACGTGTAAGATTCAAATAAACCTAATCTAGTGCAAAGAGTACTGAGCTTATCAGAAGCCAAGTTCAAATAAATCTTTTACTTCTTCAGCCTCTGTTTTCTTGTTTGCAAATTGGAAATCATTCCAGGAGCGGAAACCCTAAGTGAAAAGGGCTACAAGCAGCAAGTTGCTGCAGAGCTGCGATATCACTCAGTCCCCTGGGTTGAAAGGATCAAGGACAGGAGAAGAAATGGCTCTGGCTTGGGGACACAGGGCCTGAGGCCGCCTCCACTATCTCAGCACTGTGGCTTTCTCATCTGGCGCTGGCCTTTCTAGTGCAGCAGTGGGGGAGAGCGCCCCAATTTCTGGGAGGGAGAGGGCTTTGTCCTAAGGTTCTCTCTCCCTGCATGACCAGGGGTGGTGTCCCTCAAAGGTGTGAGCAGGGTGAGCATTAGGTGCCCTTTTTAATCACATAGCTGCCAGCTTCCCCTCCAGCATCTCTCCAGGAGGTAAGGGGGCCAAAAGAGTTTTGCAACATCCTGGGAGCACAGATTGTGGGCTGGGAGGGATGCAGAGTGAGGGAGGGATTGCAGTCCCTGAGGTCTGTCCCAGAGCTAGGAAGTGGCAGGTGTCCCCTCATTTTGTTCCAGGGAAGCTGGTGGCATCCAGCACAGCACCACTGGCTACTTGGTTGTTTCTGTTACTTGGCCAATGCTACAGCAGGAACCCCTCATGCCACCACCACCCCTCAGTACCCAATAGCTTCTGTGCAGGGTGACAGATGCCCTCCCCAGCATCCAGCTCCCCCTCCTCTGCAACAGGATTTCAAGGGCAACTATTCCTGCCCACCATCTGGCAGGTGGGAGAACCACCCATCCAGAGATGCCAAGTGGCTTGTTCTAGGCCACACAGCAGGCTGGTGGCAGGGCAGGTCCACACTCCTTGCCTCTGGGCCACTTCTGCTGCCCCAGCACCCATCCGCTTCCTTCATGTCCCTTGCTCCTGAGCTGGGAGCTCACAGGCAGAGCTGGCTGGAGCCAGAGATTCAAGCGAATTGTTTTACATATTTGCTAATCGGGTCTCCAAGAGAAAGAAGGGCTCTGAGCTCATCAGCCAGGAAGGAATCCAATTTGGCTTTTATAGCCATGGTTATTGGTCATATATTGTGAGATCTTTTTATTTTTTATTAACCCAGCAGTCTGGGGGCTGGGAGCAGGACTGGCTGCTGGGCCCCATGGGTCCCCTGAGCTCCCCAGCCACAGTCTCCAGCTCTGCATGTCCAGGTCAGGACATGGGACCGAGGGTGGAGAGAGGGGTGGGGGGGTGGCCTGGATGGGTTGGCCAAGGCACGCAGGGAAGGAGGGTTTTCACTAGGTTTTCTGACCCTTCAGGCCAGGACATCTGGGAGCCTGATCGTTCCAGGGTTCTGTATGCATTGCTGGTTTTATTAAGCTTTTATTGTCCTTTTTCCCTGTATGTGGAGGCTGCTTGGAGAGTCCAGGAGCCAGGCCTGATGGGCCTGGGCCTCAAAGCCTGTGTTGTGCAGATGGAGGTGGGAGGTGGGGGGGTGGGCATGGGGCCAGAGCACGTGGGAGGGGGTGCCGGAAATACTTGTAGCCTCAGAGCACCAAGGCTAAAAGGATGGGCCCTGACTCTGGTCCAGCCCCACCCCTGCCAGCTGCCTTGTAGAACTGAGGCTGGATTCTAGATGACCTGAGTCAGGAAAGCACCTAGCATGTGCAGGTGCACAGTAGGGCTCAATGAAAGGTAAGCTTTCTGCTTAGGGAGGTGGTTTAAATAGATTCCTGGGCCCCACCCCCAAGAGTGATCTGGCCCTGGAATCTGCATTTAAGAATTGGCTCTGACTCACCTTAAAGGCCTAGGATCTCTGTGGCAGAGAAGCAGAGTCCCTTCCAGCCAGCTGTGTTCCTGCTCTCAAGCAGGGGCCAGATTGGGGCTCTTGCTCCCTGAGGAGTTCATGATAATCATACTAGCTGCATGGCTCCATCAGGAGCGGGGGGATATCACTGTCCCACTTTATAGATGTGGAAACTGAGGCACATGGATAGTGACAGAGTCAGGGTTTGAACCCAGCTCTGGCCGGACAATCTACACTGCTCAGCTCACACCCCCACCCTGCCCTCCCCAAATCAGGGCCTACAACCTCTTAGTGTCAAGGGGACCAAGTCATCCCCTCATCCTGCTGAGCCCCCTTCAGGGGACACGCTATCGTGCCCACTGCTGTGAGGGCCCCTGGGCTGCCTGGGATGCTCCCCCAGGTTGCTGATGTATTGCCCGCAGCAGAGCTTGTTTGGCTGATATATACTGAGCTGTTGGGTTTCCGAGTCAGTGCCTACAGTTTCCTCACCAGCTGTCAGCCCGGAGAGGCCAGCCGTCCTTCATCCTCGGTTATTCTGTAGCCCCGAGGGCTTCGGCTCCAGCAGACTCACAACAGAGCCTCCATCCACTCTCTTCCCTCCCTGCCCCACCTGGGCTCCTGGATTTTCTGTGCGGAGAAGAATGGCCATGTGCCTCCCTCCGGCTTTCCTGCTGGCAAATGGATGGTGTTTCCTGATGGGAGGAGGAACAGGTGCCTCCTTCAGCTGCAGCCACAAAGCCAGCCGTGCCCAGGGCTGGGCTGGGAGGATGGGGGTGGTAGGTGCAGGGTCTTTTTGTTGGGAAGAGGCTGGGACAAGGGCCTCACCCCTTCCTCCATGGGTCCAGAGGGAATTCCTTGGCTCTGTAGCCATTTCCATTTCCATCTGAGATCCTGAGTAGGACCTGGGACTTCTTGAGAGAAGGCTTCAGGTGGCCCTAACATCCAGTTGCTAGGATAGGGCTCCCCACTTCACCCCCACTTTCTCTCTGAGGTGTTTCATGCCCTACTGTATTAGGTTCTCCAGGGAAACAGAACCATTGACTTATGCAGTTACGGACACTGAGAAGTCCCAGGATGTGCAACCGGCGGGTTGGAGACCCAAGAGAGCTAACGTTTTTAGTTCCACAGATCTGAGGACCGGGGGTGATGGTCACAAGCCACAGGCCCAAGACCCAAGAGGATCCAGTGTTTCAGCTCGAGTCAAAGGCCAGGAAAGACCAGCATCGTAGCTCCCATACTCAGTGGAAAGATCTCCCTCTGTCTCAGCCTTTCCATGCTGTTGAGCTCTTCAGAGGACAGGCCAGGGCCCAGCCGCAGGACAAAGGCACATGCTTTACTCCATCTGCTGACTCAGATGTTCCTGTCCTCCCCAAACACCCTTGCAGACACACCCAGGATCATGTTTATCCAAATGTCTGGGCGCCACGTGACCCAGCCAAGGCATCTCGAACTTAAAGCATCAATGAAACTACCCATCACACTTATGTTCCAAGCTCCTGTGACTGGTGGCTATTCGCTTTATGTCATGCCCTGGGTTGTCACCTGCTAGAAGCAGAATTGCCAAGACCTGGGTGATTTCGGGTCTCGTGGGGATGGCACGGACTTGCCAAACAGCAACAAGTTCCTCCGTCCTGGGCATTTTAGTTCCATTCTCCAGCACCTCAAGAGCTGCTGGAACCTCAGAAAGATCCTGGGCTTTGGGATCAGTAGAGGTGAGAGTCATACTCTGGTTCTATCTTCTTAGCTGTGTGGCCATGTGGGAGTCAGTTAACCTCTCTGATTTTGATTTTTCGTCTATAAAATGGAGATTCTCAAATGCCAGCCTTGCAGGGCTACCGTGAGGGTGACAGATGACAGATAAAGTTCACTGGCCACATGGTGGGTGCTAGGTATCACATTATAATTATCCTCAGGGGTGTCAGTTTCTGCACTGATCTCTCTGGGCTTTAAAAGCCTCAATCCCCCCCCATGTTGTTTTGCGCTAATTCTACCATTTTGTTTCTGATGCTGCTCCAGTCTCCTGGCCTGAGACTGAGTATCCAAGTCTTGGGGAAGGATTTGGGATTCTGGGTGACAAGCACAGGGCCAGGGCGGGCATCTGCAGGGTGGCAGATCCTCGAGAGATGGAGGACTTAGGATGGGAGGGACTGAGGCCCTTTTCTTTCCTCCCTCCCATCTCCACTTCAGATGAGTGGGATGCCATGGTATAACCAGGGGCCGGAGACCCAGTGTCCCCCCTTCAGCACATTGGGGTAAATGGAGTTGTTCGACTCAACATATTTCATTGGGAGTTTCTGTCCAAATCCCTCAACCCAACAGGAAGAGAATCGAAGACCCTGAGATGTTCAAGGACCCGAGCTGAACCAGGGAGGCGAAACACCCCGAGTCAGGAAGAAAAACCTGATTAGCTCCTAATTGCCGTTAAATTATATATACATATACGTATTTTAAGTTGAATCTGCATGTCTAATGTGATTTTTTGATTACATTTTAATAGTCTGGCTGGGATGGGGGAATGGAGAAGGAAGGTTCTGGCATCCTTTTCCAAAGGAGGGGACTTGTAAACAGGGCGGCAGAGAGGCTTTGGCTGGTGCCACATCCGGGGCAGCCACTCGGGAAAAGAATGAGGTTCCCCGGGGGCCCTGGGTGGTGTCGCACCGCCTCCGACCAGAGCCCATCTGTCCAGATGGGCAAGTCCATCTGCCTTGTGACTTGAAGAAGAATGCTTTCCCTTCAGACTTTAAAAATAGCTTTCCTGTTTTGGCTCTTGGGCTCCACATGCCATCTTCTCCCGAGGCCTGGCCAAAGCTTCCCTAGAATCTGGTGGTGGAGGAAGATGAAAAGTTCCAACTCAGAGTGCTGGCCCTGCCTCTGCCAGTGCGACCTTGGATATTCTGACTTCCTCCACGTTGGGTCTCAGAATCCCTGTGTGTGAAATAAAGACATTGGACTAGATATGTCCCAAGTCCCTTTTGGGTCTGATGGGCCATAATCTACTTCCGGTCTTTTCAAGACTCCTCCCCCCCATGTCAGGGGATCAGGAGGCTCCACACTCCTTTGCCCACTGAACATCTGCCTGTCTTCTGCCTCCATGTCCTTCTGCTTTCTTCCTGGGTTCGGTCCTGTTCCAACCCAAGCCAGCTGTCCTTGGACTTTCTCCTTGGAGGACAGAATCCTCCTCCCATGCCCATTATAGTAACTCCTCAAAGAGTAGAAGGCTGCTAGCAAATCCCTTCCACACTCACACACACACATACATACACACACATGCACACACACACACATTCTATTTTTAAATAACATTTATTTCTGATTCTAAAAGTAAGGCTGTACCTGATCACTGCAGGAAAATTGGAAACAGACAAGTATAAAAGAAAAATGAAAATCACCCATAATCCTTCCAAACAGCAATAACCACTATTAATGTTTTTTATTTAAATATACACATTTTTTTTTTCCTTCCTGTTACAGAATTAGGATTTTGCTGCAGATGTAACTTCAGGTCACCCCAAGGCTGGCCTTGAACCTGAGTGAAGTTCTTGCTTCCCAGGTTCCCAGGCCTGCTGTTACCCTGTAGGCAGCCCACTTGGGTTTGTGGGCCCCAGGCATACCCAGAGTTTAAATTTTGACTACGTGTGTGTGTGTGTGTGTGTGTGTTTGTATGAAGGCGAGAAACACAGAGGCAGCATGAAAGAGAAGCAGGAGAGACAGAAGGACACAGAGAGACAGATGGAGGGACAGAGGCACAGAGAGAGGGTGCGGATCTCAACCCACCCTCATGGAGACCGGAGTCCTGCTCGGCTGTGTCTGGGGCACAGCTGCGGCAGGGCTGTCCTCGTTCCTTCCCATGGAGCAGCTGGGGTGCCTCACTAAGCTAATCCATTCCCATCACTTGAGAAAGGAAAGCATATTTGTAATCTGCTTGCCTGCCTGCAGGGGCCCACAGTTGCGGCTGGGGCGCAGTAACGGAGCCTGTCATCGTGGGCTGGTGGCCTCTGAGATGACACCTGCCCTTCTTGGCCCATAGACTGTGGAGAGACAATGCTGGGAGTCCGGGGCTTCTTAGAGACCCAGGGGTGTCACAGCAAGAGGTACCACCTTCTCACTTTGAGATGAAGGAAGCAAGGCCCCAAGAGAGGACTGGGCTACACAGAAAGTTGCACAGAGGCGGGCTGGGGGATATGTCAGTGGACAAAGAGTGTGGTGTGTCTCCCCACATGGCAGCTCTTCATTTTGGGGGTGTATCAGTCAGTGTTTACTAGAGAAACACAAGATATACAAATATACAAGAATCTACAAGATTGGCCCACAGTGGCTGCCCAGAGTCGGATGAGGAAGAGTGCAGAGGGCGTCTGCACACTGGAGACCAAAGGAGCCAGTCGAAGGTCTGGAGCTCACTGCAGTGTCCCGAGCGAGTCCATACCAGGAAGCCTGTGGGTCTGTGATAGACGGCTGAGAGTCCACACCGGAAGTCTGAAGCATCTGCACCAGAAGCTGAAGAGTCTGCGCTGGAAGCCAGGAGATGACATCCACGGTAAAGGTGGAGACTGGAGCTCCTCCAAAGAAACAGAAGCCCATCCGTCCTTCATTTCCCCTTTATACTGTCCAGGCTAGGAGCTGCCCTAGTGTGGGCCTTCTATACCCTAGGGTGTGGAATTGCTGAGCCAATTTAGCTGCGCTTCTCTTACGCCTGTTGACACAATTACTCAGCCATCACAGGGGTTGACTGAGAAGGCAGGCATGGGGGTGACAGCCTAAGAACTCATCAGGGCCACCTCATATAATTCCAGATGCCTCCAAACCCAGAGGGAGCTGTCCCCTCTGGTGACTCACTGTCCCTCTTGTCCAGGGACAAGTTTTGAGGATGCCTAACCCAAGATTATCAGATTCCTTTCCTTCACTCAACATCTGCCTGCCAAACACTGACCCCCTCTCCCAGGAGAGGTTTTGTTTTGTTTTCTGGTACTGGGGATTGAACCCAGAGCCTTCACACTCAGTTATATCTGCAGCCCTTTTTATTTTAAGACAGGGTCTCTCTAAGTCACTGAATTGCCCAAGTTGGGCTAGAATTTCTGATCCTCCTGCCTCAGCCTCCCAGAGTGCTGGGATTACAGGTGTGTACCACCACGCCCGGGTCCCAGGAGTTTTTAAGGCCATACCCTGCTCCCTTGGAGCTCTTGTCCTCTGGCTGTGCCACTCTCACTGGAAGGTGGTATGGCTGTGCCCAAGGTTCTGCTCATGGGAGTCCCCCAAGTGCTGTCGGCAGGGCCTGGCATCACTCATATGGACCAGGGCTCCTTGCAGCTGTCCCAGACACTGCTGCTGCGTGCCCACCGCAGTGATACGTGACTGCCTTTGTGCTGTGCTCATGGAGTCTGCAGCTCAGGAAGGGACTCCATGGTATCTGGGCCTTGCTGCCGGGGCTGGGACCACCTGCAGGTGGCATGACTCATGTGTTCACATCAGTTCACAGGGTGGCTGATGCTGCCTGTCAGCAGGGACGCTGCCCGTCAGCAGGGACGTCAGCTGCCCGTAGTCTCCACACAGGCTTCCCCACAGAATGGCACAGGGTTCCAAGCATCAGTGTCCCAAGAGAGCCTGGTGGGAGCTGCATCTCTCTTTATCCTCTCTTCTCAAGGTCTCGGGGCAGCACGCCAGCTGCAGACTCACCCCACCCACCCAGATCAGGGGAGAAATGCACAAAAGTCTCATCAGGAGATAGCATGTGACATGGGAGACACCGGCATGGCATCTTTGGAAAAAGCAATCTGCTGTGTGAATCCTTTTGGAGTTTACAGCCGTTGGGGGTGGGGGAAGTAGAAGATAGAAGAATAAATGCTATCCTTTCTCATGCATAGACCTACCGGCACCCCACTTAGTTTGCTGTCCACACCAGCCTTCCAAGCAACTCTGGTGGATACTGTTGTCCCCCTTCTGCAGAAGGAAAGACTGAGGCTCAGAAAGGTTACACTGCCTGCCTTAAGTCACACTCTCGGATTTGTATCCAGGTCTGCCTGCCTCCAAAGCCATAGCCTTTAACATCCTGCTGCACTCCTCTCCCAAAGTAATTTTACCCCTAGGTGAAGTGTGGTAGGGGAGGTAAGAGGCTTAGACAGGCAGCCGGGGGGGCTCAGATCTGGGAAGACTTCCTGGCAGAGGTGATGCTGAGCAAAGCCTTGAAAGATGAATTAGATTTGGACACCTTTGGAAGGAGGTGGCAGAATCTGGAGAAGTAGCAGGGGATAAAGCAGCCCCCACATGCCCAGGGAAGGTTGCTGTGACCTGGACTCCTAACCTTTGATCCCTCATACACCAACACATAGAGTTTACTCCCTGCAGGGCAGGCAGAAGTGGGGGCAGGATGGGTGGACTTGGTCCCCAGAAAAGGTATTAAAGTGGCTCCTGCCTCTCTGCACTCTATCACCATCAACTTCCTCCCTCTGGGGCTAGGAAAGGGGGGGAGGCTCCCACCCCCACCCCATGCATGCACACTTGGCTTTCCCCCTTGGAGAGGGGCTGAGTCTGAGCCGCCTGCGCTAACATACACTGAGCCTCCTGTCCCTGTCCCCTGCGCAGGCTCCCACCAGCAGGCTGGGGGGCTTGTTTGGGGGCATTGCAAATAGGAAGTTAATTATCTCATTGATAGGAATCTTGCAAATTACAGGAGCAGTTCCTGGCCCTTCCAGGCCTCTCTCTTTCAAGTCCACCCCTCCTCTCCCACCCACCCTGGGAAACCCCCTTTTAGTCACTCTGTCTCTTTTTTGTGTGTGTGTGTGGATACCGGGGTCGACCTCAGGACCTCGTGCACCAGTAGGTGCCCGTGCCTCTGAGCGATATCACCGGCCCTTTTTCTGTATGTGGGTTCTGGGAGTCCAACTCGGGCCGTTGCGCTTGCCAGGCAGGTGCTTACACCGCTGAGCCACCTCACCGGCCCCTCTTTTTTTTTTTTTTTTTTTTTTTTGTTTGTTTCCTTCCTTGAATCTGTTTCTCTCCATCCCCCAGCTACCCCACTCTCCTCTGTCTCTCTCCTCTTTCCATCTGTCTCTGTCTCGGATCTCTGCGATGTCTGTCCCCATTCCCTGCTTCCCCTAGCCCGCTCTTCCTTACTTTCTCTGGACTGACATCAGCCCCCTCTCTTCCAGGTCAGACCGTCTAATTGAAATTGAGCACCCCAGAGCATGTTAGTAGGAAAGGCAGCATTAATTAGCCAGCTCTGGCATAATTAGCTCCCTCCTCTCTCTGCCTGGCATCTAACTGGATAATGAGCCTCTCTCTGTCCAAACAGAAGGCAGGCAGGACAAGAGGACAGGCCATGCCGGGAATGCCAGAAGGTGTCCTGCCTTTGGGCCACCCCCTTGGAGTCCTCAGGCTGCCCAACCCTGCCCTCTGCTGCCAGGCCCTCCTGCAGCTTGGGCTCAAATCTCAGGGAGGCAGATGCCTGGCCCCTGCCCATGCCCAGAGGTTTGACGTTACTGTAGCTGCATATTAAGTGATCTGAGCCTGACAGGGGCTGCAGCTGCAGCGTCCAGAAGGGGCGGGGAGTTACTGGGGACTGGAGGCAAGCTAGGACTGGCACCTCGCCCTGGCACAGCCTCCTGGGCAAAGGCTGAGCACATTACAGTCCCCAAAGGGGAGGAAAGAAATCTGCTTCTGTGGCAGCCAGTACCTAACATACTGGAGACTGTAGGGCACTTCTACCTTTGCCCTCACGATCGCATGAGGAGGGAATGGCCACCACACCGCCACGACCCAAACCCGGGTCTGTCACATTCCAAATACCACATCCTTTCCCTTCTACCGTGATACTTACTTCCCGAAGGTACTTTACTGCTGCTCACTAAATAAAAGTGGTTATCGTGGAATCCCATTTGACAGTGGCCTTGAGTTCTAAAGTCAGAATGCAGCAAAAATTGGAAAGTCGTCTGTAGGCAAATTCTTCTCAAATATTCCTTACACGGGAAGAAACTTTTTTTGTGTTTGCATTTGGGCTATAATTCTGCTTCTGTGGCCTTGAAAGCCAATATCTAGTTGGGAGAGGTGATGGGCAAATAACAGGATTTTTCTTTCAGTTTGGTGCACACGTGGTCCTATTCAGTAGCGTTCGGTACCTGCTTGGTGCCTTCCCAGCAGTGTATTAGTGTTCTTTAGAGTGGGCAGCGTAGGTGCCAGGGTTGGTGCAACGGGCTCCTCCCTGCCTTCTCTCCAGGCTGTGACCTTCTCCCTCTGCCGTAGGCTATGGACTCAGAGGATGACCTCCTGCTGCAGGACGTGTGGCCAGAGGAGGAGCAGGAGGAGGAAGAAGCCACGGGGGAGTGCTTTAGGGGGAACCAGAAGTCGGGGCCCCGGCCCGGGGCAGACGGCCAGTGTTGCTGGAGGCGCTGGACCCTTCCGTCCCGGCCCCCAGCCTCCGGTTTCTGGAGCACCTTGGGCTGGGCCTTCACCAACCCTTGCTGCGCGGGCCTAGTGCTCTTCCTGGGCTGCAGCATCCCCATGGCCCTGTCGGCCTTCATGTTCCTCTACTACCCACCGCTGGACATTGACATCTCTTACAACGCCTTTGAGATCCGCAACCACGAAGCCTCGCAGCGCTTCGACGCTCTGGCTTTGGCGCTCAAGTCCCAGTTTGGATCCTGGGGTCGCAACAGGCGGGACTTGGCGGATTTCACCTCCGAGACGCTTCAGCGTCTCATCTCAGAGCAACTGCAGCAGCTCCATCTCAGAAACCGCTCGCGCCAGGCCTCCAGAGCCCCACGCGCTGTCCCCGCCTCTGCGAACCAAAAGCCAACAGCCAATCGGGGTGGGCGTCTTCGGCGTGAGGCCCCGCCCCCGAGGGATCTAGCGACCAACCAAAGTGACACTTCGCGGGATCCGCCTATGGACAGCAGTGGGCGGCACCAGCCCAGCGCTCCGCCCCCCGCAGCTGCAGCGACCAATCAGAGCCGTGCCCGCCGGGGCGCCTCGCACTGGGACTATTCAAGGGCCTATGTGAGCGCCAACACCCAGACGCACGCGCACTGGCGCATCGAGCTCATCTTTCTCGCGCGCGGCGACGCGGAGCGCAATATTTTCACCAGTGAGAGGCTGGTCACGATCCACGAGATCGAGCGCAAGATTATGGACCACCCAGGCTTCCGAGAGTTCTGCTGGAAGCCCCACGAGGTGCTCAAAGACCTGCCACTCGGCTCCTACTCCTACTGCTCCCCACCCAGCTCGCTCATGACCTATTTCTTCCCCACCGAGAGGGGCGGCAAGATCTACTACGATGGCATGGGCCAGGACCTGGCTGACATCCGGGGTGAGCAGATCCGGGTGGGTCTGAGCGGGCCTTGGGTCTTGGGAGTCTGGAAGGTGAGCTCTGCCAGGCTGGAGCTGAGAGCTGGCCCTACCGTGAGGGCAAGGGGAGAAAGGGTTGGGAGGTGCAGGCAGGACTGGGGATGAGCAGTGCAAGAGGGAGGGCAGGGTGTTGGGGGCTATGATGCGGCCAGCGTGAGAGAAAGCATGGACTGGGGCTTGGGCACGGGGTCGGTTAGAGGAAGAACCAGGGGTCTGGCAGGAGGGAGATAAGAGAGAGACTGGGGTTGAAGGAGGATGGGTTAGTTGTAGGTAAATTAGGGATGAGACTTGAGGAATTGTGGGACAGGGCCAGAGAACAGTTGTGGGAGCTGGGACAGGGTTTGGGTGACCTTTTAAGTGAGGAAGTGGACAAAGCAGAACCCTAGGAGGGGGCACTGGAATGGGATGCAGAAGGTGGAGTTATAGGAGCCCAGAGACTGAGAATTGAGTGGGGTTCAAACTGGAATGAAAGTTTAAACATAATGGAAGATGATGCTTCTCCTGGAAAGCTGTAGGTTCTTTAAACCATCCCTGTGCCCCACTGGGGAGCCTCAGGCAGCCTGAGTGGCAATTTTTGTGCTCCTTGGTTAGGGGTGACGTGGTGGAGAAGAGTGGCACTGAGCTCTTTGGCCCCTACCCTGCCCCTACAGGCTCCCTAGAGCTGGCCATGACTCACCCTGAGTTCTACTGGTACGTGGATGAGGGCCTCTCCGCTGACAATCTGAAGAGCTCCCTCCTGCGCAGCGAGATCCTGTTCGGAGCGCCCCTGCCCAACTACTACTCGGTGGATGACCGCTGGGAGGAGCAACGGGCCAAGTTTCAGAGCTTCGTGGTCACTTACGTGGCCATGCTGGCCAAGCAGTCTACTAGGTAGGAAGTGTAGCCCCGCCCCAGGGTGTGCCTGCCCCTGTGGGTACCAGTACAGAGATGTCTTTAGTTTCCAGGCAGAATGATCTCTCCTGGGTCGGCCCGTCAGGGCTAGGACTGGAACACACTGATGCTTCTTATTCGTAATCTCCTTTTCTACAGTCTTTTCCCTGGGAAATCTTTCTTCCCAAACCAAGGCCAGAACCAGGTACAGCCACACTTTCCAACCTGACAAGTGAGAGGCCCCTTTTTTCTGATCAGTGCTAATAGTTAGTGAACATGACAGCTTTAAGGGAAGTCAGTGATTCCAGAACTCTTGCTTTGGAGTGCTTGGGTATTGATTTTCTGCTGAGATGGCGCTAGGGATCTTTCTGGAAAGATCATTGGCCAAGGAGAAGGAGTTTTCTCTGCTTCTAATGTCCAGAGAAACTGTGGGCAAGTCACTTCATTTCCCTTGGCATCAGTGTCCCTGCTTGTGAAATGGGGACCGTGAAACCTGATAGCCCGGTCATTAGGAAGAGATGAACTAACAAGTGTGAAGGTGCTTCAGGCTGAAAGTGTTCTGGGAGGTTGCATCTGGGAATACAGTCAGGTCATCCCCTCTGGGACAGTCCTACTGGGTAATAACTCCAGTGTGTTCCAGTCCTAGCCCTGACAGGCTGGCCCAGGAGAGATCATTCTGCCTGAAATACTCTCATTTCTTTCATTGCTAATCCATTATAGTGAACAACCACTATCATAATCCAAGCTGTTTACTGAGCACTTACTCTGGACCACACACTATTCACAGCCCTTTATATATCCCCTGTCATTTAATTCTTACCCCAACCAAAGGAGATGGTTGCTGTTGTGATTATCTCTGTATGGACTTTGAGGTACAGCACAATTAAAGTTGTCCAAAACTGTCAAGCTCATCAGTGGTAGAATGGGATTCATGTGCAGGCTTTCTAATCCAGAGCCCTCACCCCTTGAGTTTTTATGCCAATTGATGCATTAGGAACCTGCACCCTGCCCTGCTTCTTTGACAGGTAAATGCCTGTTTATCTATTAAGATCCAGCTTTGGGCTGTTTTTCTCAGAGGCTGGATTAAATGCTCACCCTACCTGTGTTCACTGTCCCCTTCCTACTCTCTAAGGGAGACAAGAAAGAGCACACACCGATGTTGGAGTTAGATGTCTCTGGGGTCAGATCCCAGTAACTCCTTTCTTAGTCGTGGGCATTTCTATGAGCAGTGTCACTTCTCTAGGCTACAGTTTCATCCTAGCACTCGTCATGCTGTATTTTAGTTGTAACTCAAAAGGCACCCCTTAAATCAGCAACATCAGCATTATCTGCAGGATCGTTAGAAGTGCAGAATCACAAGCTCTTTCCCAGAACTGCAGAATCTCCAGGCAATTTGTTTGCAAGTTAAAGTTTGAGAAGGGCCTGGTTTAATTATCTGTCACAATAGAATGTGAGTTTGTTGAGGTCTGGGATTGTTTCTGGCTCATTTCTATAGGTCTAGCCTCAGTACAGCCCCAGGTACCTCTTAGTCCGGATTTATCTGATAATGGATGAGTAGAGGTGCCTCAGGGAAAGACAGCTGAGAGGGGCCGATAGTGGAAGGATCTTCAGGGTTTTAGATACCGGTGATTATTTCTACCTTAAATGTTCAGCTGTTGAAGCAAAATCTCTGCCCTTAGGAAAAAAGCCAGTCTTTCCTTTTCCCTCCTCCTAGAGCTTCATAATAGTAGTGACAGCCAGGGCCCTTGTGGATTTTATGTTAATGCTGCCTTTGGATTAACACAGTCTTTTTTATTATCCTATTATTGGTGACCCAAGAGATGGCAACACATACCTTGACTGAATATAGAATAATACAAATTATTATTTTTATTACTTCTCTGATAATGCTGGCATCCTAGAACACTTTCTCTGCATTTATTCTTCTTAAGCCTATTGTGTTTTTGTTGCATGCATCTTAATTCTATATACACTGGAAACCCCACAGGACATTGCATTATTGTAGAGAGTCTGTATTCATTTGTATTTATTCACGTATTTACCTTTCTTGTTCTTCATCACTCTTTATAATTTTACATTTCCCTCTGAGATCATTTTCCTTGTGTCTGAAGAACTCTCTTAAGTATTCTTTTAGTGCAGGTTTGCTGATGATAAATTCTGTTTTATTTGCCTAGAAAACATCTTTATTTTATTTCCACTTTTGAAGTTTGTTTTTGCTGGTACTGAGTTACAAATTGGCAGTAATTTTCTTTTGATATTTTAAAGATGTCATCCCAGTGTCTTCTAACTGCCATCATTTCTGTTGAAAAGTCAGCTGTAAATCTTTTGTTGCTCTTTTTAAATGATTATCTTTTTTCCTCTGGTTTAATATTTCTCTTTGTCTTCAGGTTCACTAGTCTTGGTATGTATAGTTTTCTTTGTATTTGTTCTGCTTGAGTCACAGAACTTCTTGAGCCTCTAAGCTGATGATTATAATCAGCTTTAGAAACTTCTTATTGTCACTTCAAATATTGTTTCTCCCTTATTCTCTGTAACTCTTTTTAGGACTCATCTGTCAATGTTCTTTTCTAGGTTTTATCTATTTTTTTTCTTTCTATCCTTTGGTTTAAGTATTAGTTCACTAATCCTGTACTCTGTTATGTCTAATCTGTCATTTAATGTCTGTTGAGTTTTTATTGCTAATGTTCTGTTTTTCTGTTGAAAATTCCCACTTGGTTCTTTGATACAGATCTGCATCACTGATGAAATTTTTCATATTTTAGTTGTTTGTACATAGTCTCCTCTCTGTTCTTAAATATACTAATTATAGTTACTTTAAATTTCTTATCAGGTAACTTCAACATATGAGTAACCTGTGGATTTCTTTCTGTGGTCTGTTCTCTTACTTGGTTCTCTCATGTCATCCTTCCTGAATAACCTGGTAGTTTTTATTGCATGTTGAACATTTTGTATAAAAACCAAAGAGGTTTAAGTGATGTGCTTTCCTCCACAGAAAGTTTACCCTTCCCTTCTCTAGGTTGGTAGCTGTGTGACTGATTACCTTCACCAATCAGTGACTACAGGGAGTCAAGGATGGTTTGCAGACCTAAAATTTCTCCGTGTACCTCTAGTTTGGTGTAAGTTCTCCAGAATTTTCAACTGAAAGCCTGGTGTATTTTGCAGAGTCCTTTCCCATGACGTATTACAAACTTAGTTTTTATTTCTCAAAGCTACTTACAAAACTCCACTCTGCTTTTTTCCTGAGGCTTTCTGCTTAGGTATTTTTAGCCACATGCCCCATACAACCCAGGCTTTCAGCAAAAGTGTTGAGGGAAAAACTAGCCGTGTGTCCCACTAGTTTCCATGTCTCTGCCCAAAGCTCTGCTAATTTATTTGACTTGCAGCCAAGATTTTTAGTCTTTTGCCCATGTTCAGAAGTAGCAGCTGCCTCCAGGATTAAAGTGACCATACAAGGACAGCTTACCTTTCTTAGGTTCTTCACTTTCTGGAGACCTAGCCTCCTAGTTTTTACTACTTCAGCAACTCTGCTGTCTTGACACAAATGATTTCAGAGTTTTATCTGACTTTTTGGTATCATCACTCCTCAGGTTCTGTATCCTCAGTTTCAATAAATCATGTACTGAAAATATTAAGGAAAAAATATATCTGTACTAAACATGTGCAGACTTTTTTTGTCATTCCCTAACTAATACATCCTAACAATTATTTACCTAGTATTTATATATTATTAGGCATTGTAAGTGACCTACAGAAGATAAGATGGTATAAAGTATATGGAAGAATATATGTAGGTTACGTGCAAATACTACACCATTTTATACAAGGGCATTGAGCATCCATGGATTTCAGTATTAGAGGGGGTTCTGGTCCAACACTCCATCAATAGGACGGGACAACTGTGATTCTAGACAAGGATTCTGGCCTTCCGTGAGCTGTCCTTTTCTACTTGAAAGTAAACGTTTGGGCTTGTGTATTTTTATAGCTGACAGCTAAGACAAGACTTGGAACCTGGACAGAGCTCTATAAAGCTTCACGAATTAATGTGGAAATGAATAATGATTGATTTAACTCGCAGTTTTCTACTCGAATGAAAGAACAATTAGGCTGTTTAATTCAACAGAGTGGGTAATCCGGAGATCTTTTCTACTTGGCTTTTATGTGTCCTGTTCATGTTTTTAACAACTTTATTGAGGTCTAATTGACACACAACCAACCGCAAATACTTAGATTTACAATTAGATTAGATCTGACACATGTGTATACCACAAAGCTGTCGATGCAATTAAGATAGTGCACATACCCGGCTGGGTGCAGTGGCGCACACCTGCAATCCCAACTCTAATTGGGAGGTCGAGGCAGGAAGATTGCAAGTTCAAGCCCCATCTGGGCAACTTAGCAAGACCCTATCTCAAAATTTTAAAAACTTAAAAAGGGGACCACTTGCCTACCACATACAAGGCCCTGGGTTCAATCTGCATTAACACACACACAACACACACCCACACACGCACAAGATCATATCCATCGTCTGCAATGTTTCCTCATGTCACCCTGTAATTGGTCCATCTTCCCTCCCCACCCCCACCCTAAGCTGCCACTCTCAGTTTTCCATCATTATATATTGTTTTTCATTTTCTACAGTTTTATGTACTTGGCCTTATACAGCATATACTCTGTTGATTGGCCTCTTTCATTCCACGTAATTAATTTGATGTGGTTGCATGTACCAACAATTTACTCTTATTCTTTTTAAAATTCTGAGTATATTCCACTGTATGCTGATGCCATGTTTTGTTCATCCACTCACCTGTTGATGCGTAGTTGGGTTGTTTCCAGGTTTAGCTGTTCCAGATACAAGCCTTTGTGTGGACAGGTACTTTTATTTTTCTTAAATACCTAGAAATGAAATAACCCAGTCATATGGTAGATATATGGTTAACATTCTAAGAAACTACAAACTCTTTTCCAAGTTGGTTGTATCAGTTCATATCCCCACCAGCAGTAGTGTATGACAATTCCACATATGCATTCTAACACCTGGCATGGTCAGTGTAGGTATTCTATTAGATGTATAATCGTTTCAGTTTACATTTTCCTACTTACTAGTGATGTTGAACATCTTTTCACATGCTTATTTACATCCATGTATCTTCTTTGGTGAACTGTCTTTGCAGATTTTTAAATTCTTTTTATGTGTACAGGAGATTAAATTCAGGGCCTTCACACTGAGCTACATCCCCAGCCCTTTTTTTGTATTTTTTGTTTTGAGACAAGGTCTTGCTAAGTTGCTAAAATGCCCAGGATGGATTCAAACTTGTGATCCTCTTGCTTCAGCCTTGAATTCTCTTGTGCTGGAATTACAGGTGTGTATCACCTTGCCTGACTACCTTTGTGCATTTTTATTTATTTATTTATTTTTTTGTGGGTACCGGGGGTCGACCTCAGGACCTCGCGTGCCAGCAGGTGCCCGTGCCGCTGAGCGATATCACCGGCCCTTTTTTTTTTCGTATGTGGGTTCCGGGAGTTGAACTCAGGCGCTCGCACTTGTGAGGCAGGCGCTTATGCCGCTGAGCCATCTCACCGGCCCTCTTTATGCATTTTTAAATTGGGTTTTACGTTTAGTACTATCATTTCAGGTTAATCTTTGTATATAGTGCAAGATACGGACTGAGGTTTATTATTGTTATATGAATATTGTAATTGTTCCAGTAGCATTTATTTAAAATATTATTCTCTTTCCACTGAATTTCCTTTGTACCTTAGATGTACCTTGTCATTTACGTGTGGGTCTGTTTCTGGACTTTCTATTATATTGATCTGTTTTTGTCTGCACACTAGAATAACATGGCCTTGATTAGTGTATCTTTATATAAGCTCTTGAAATCAATGTTAGTCCTCCAACTTTGTTCTTTTATGAAGTTGTTTTAGTTATTTTTGGTCCTTTTGATTTTCATATGAATTTTAGAATCAGCTTGGTTCTACTAAATAAAAGAAGTCTGCTGGGATCTTGAGGATGATTGTATGTAATCCATAGACCAATTTGAGAAGTGATATCTTAATGAGTCTTAGGAGTCATGACCATGGTATATCTGACATTTTTGTCAGGTTTATCCCCAAGCATTTAATATTTTTATGTTATTGTACATGGTGATTTCAATTTCAGCTTTGAACTGTTAATTCCTACTATATAGAAATATAATTTATTTGGTGTTCTACAACCTGGCTAATTTACTTACTAGTTCTAAGGGGTTGTGTTTTGTTCGTTTTGCTATGTTTTTGCTTTTGTAGATTTCTTTGGGCTTTTTACATAGAATCAGGTCTTCTGCTAATGAAGACAATTTGCTTCTTACTTTCTAATTCGGATGCCTCTTGTTCATTTTCTTGTCTTATTGCACTGGCTAACACCTCCAGTACAATGTCGAATGAACTAAGCTTTGATGATTCAAGTCCCTTATGGAATCGTTCATTTCATTTATATGAAAAAATTTTCGTATAAAAGGTTCATAATATTCTATTATCTTTTCAATATTTATAGAAACTAATGATTTCACCACTGACGTGTGTTTTCTCTCTTTTTTTGGTTTTGTTTTCTCTTTTTATCATGCTCTCTTTGGCTGGAACTTCATCATTTTTATTCATCTTCTCAGAACACTACATTTTTATTTAATTTATTTCTTCTGTTGTGTTTCTGTTTTCTGTTCCATTGATTTTTGCTCTAATCTTCAGTATTTCCTTTCTTCTGCCTACTTTGCACTTAATTTTCTCTTGTTCTGCTGTCTTAAAACAGAAGCTCAAGTCATTGATTTGAAACCTTTCTTCTACTTATTTATTTACTTAGTTGGTTAGTTAGTTAGTTTTTCTGGTGCTGGGGATTGAACCCAGGCCATGGGCACACTATGGAAGCACTCTACCACTCAGCCACATCCCCAACCCTCTTCTTTTCTAGTACAGATATTTAGTGCTATAAAATTTGCTGTGAGAACTGCTTTCACACCTCCCACAAATTTTGTGTTTTCATTTTCATTCACTTAAAAATATTTCCAATTTCTCCTTTTAATCTCTTCATTGACTTGTGTTATTTAAAGCATGTTGTTAAGTTTCCATATTTTTGCATGTTTTCCAGATGTCTGTCCATCTGTCTCTGTCTCTACCTCTCTCTTTCTCTTTCACTCTCTTTCTTTCTTATGCTGATGTTAAGTTTAATTCCACTGTGGTCAGAAAACATACTTGGTTTGACTTAAGTCCTTTTACATTCATACAGTCTTGTTTTATGGTCCATTTTAAGGTCTGTCTTGCTGAAGTTCCCTGTGCACTTGAAAAGAGTGTATTATTTTCTCATTTGGCGGAGTGTTCTGGTAGTATTAGATCAAGTTGGTTGTGTTACTCAAGTATTCTAGATTCTTACTGATTTTGTCTTATCGTTCTAGCAGTTATTACAAGAAGGGTATTGAAATGTTCAACTATAATTGTGGATTTATCTATTCCTTTTTTCTATGCTTTCAGTTTTTGCTTCATGTATGATAAAGCTCTGTTATTAGGTGCAAAAACATTAGAATTGCTGTATTCTTTTGATGCGGTGACCTATGTATAATTTTGAAATTACCTTCTTTATCCCTGGTAATATTCTTTGCACTGAAATTTACTTCATTTGTTAGTAATATAACCACTCTTTTGACTAAGAGTAGCATGGTATATCTTTTTTCTCTTTGCTTTTAATTGCTGTCTATCTTTATATTTAAAGTGAGATTCTCAGACCTGGGGATATAGCTTAGTAATAGAGCACTTGCCTAGCATGTGCAAAGCCATCGGTTTAATCCCCAACACTAAATTAATTAATTAATTAGGGCTTAGTCTTCATTTTTAAAAATTTGACAGTCTCTGCCTTTTAGTTGATGTGTTTATATTTATTCACATTATTTCCATTCCTGAAGCTTTTGGTTCCTTTATGTAGATTCACATTTTGGTATGTTGTCATTGGACTTCCTTTAACTTTTTTTGGTTGGTGGTGCTGGGAAGAAAACTCAGGGCCTTGTGCTTGCCAGCAGATGCTGTGACACTGAGCTACATCCCCGGCCCAACATTTCTTGTAGTGTGGGTTTTCTGGAGATTATTTCAGCTTTGGTATAGCTGAAAAAAATATTTTGCCTTGTTTTTGAAATATATGTTGGTCAGATACAGAATTTGGGGATGTTTTCCCAGTATCTAAAATACTGCTCCAGTGTTTTCTAAATTGCATTGCTTCCAATGAGAAATCTGCCATTGTCCTTATCTTGTTCCTCTGTATGTGATATCTCTCTTTTCCTCGGATTGCTTTTAAGATTTTTCTCTTGGTTCAATTTTTGAACAATTTAATTATGATGTGCATTTTTGTACTTTGATCCCTCTCCTGCCTCTCCTCTGTGTCCTCCCTTCTACCAGCAAAGTCCAGGTCCTCTATGGCGGGACAGACCTCTTCGACTATGAGGTTCGTAGGACCTTCAACAACGACATGCTCTTGGCCTTCATCAGCAGCAGCTGCATCGCCGCCCTTGTCTACATCCTCACCTCTTGCTCAGGTAGGGCCTCCTGAGCCCATATGGAGCCAGCCCCCTTCTCTCCTGCCAGTGTGCTCCTGTCTGGCCAGAGCCTGCCTTCTGAAGAATTCCAGAATACTCTTGAATGCACCTTGACAGAGCTGGGCATAGGGCAGCAGGGGTTGCTCAACAATCACCTTCCAATCCTAGGCAATCAGGCAGCGGTTCGGAGGCACGTTGGGTGATCCTTGAGAGCCACACCCCAGCACTTTTTGTCTTTGGCCCTTTTTTCCATTGCTAACTTTGTATGGTGAGCTGGACTCTGTTACAGATTAGTCAGCAGCCTGTTTATATCCCAAGTCAGCTGCCCTTTCCACCTCCACCTCCCTCCCCGTGTACACTAGCAGCTTCTTACTGATTTCTGCATGTGCTTGGCACACTCTGTTGCCCAAGTGAACAAGATATGGTAATGCCTTTAAAATGGAAAACCATGCAATCGTCCATGCAGCAAACACTAATTGGACACCAGCCACAGGCCTGGTGCTTAAGGCACCAGGATCCAGCAGTGAACCTAACACAGTTCCTTCCCCATGGAACTGCTGACCACCTAGGTGACCGACGCTACACACATAATGGTCATAGTTCTCTGCTAGTAGTAAATGTAAGTTCTCAGAGATGAGGTCCCATGGGCAGTCCCAGAAGTGGCTTCACATGCTACTCAGACTTCCTGCCTGGCCCCTCCTTTGGATATGGAAAGCTGAGAATTGCCCCACACCTGTGCCAGAGGGTGCCCAGGCTGGCTCAGGGCAGTGAAGGGTCTGTGTTCCGCACAAGTCCGCTCCACATCAGGACCTGTGCCTCTTCCTTGCCCAGTGTTCCTCTCCTTCTTTGGGATTGCCAGCATCGGCCTCAGCTGCCTGGTGGCACTCTTCCTGTACCATGTGGTCTTTGGCATCCAGTACTTGGGCATCCTCAACGGGGTGGCTGCCTTCGTGATAGTGGGCATTGGTGAGTCGCCTCCAGGGCATCAGAGCACAGAGGGGTTAGCACGGGAGTGGTGGGCAGAAAGATCCAGAAGGAGTTAAGGGTGACGTGAAGGCCAAGGAAGCATGGGCAGAAGGGTGAGATCTGGGAAGGGGCAGGTGGCTGGTCAGGTGGGTCTGCCCACGTCGTGAGCTGAGCAGCTGGCTCTCGTGGTGTGTGACCTCTTGGGTTCCTCCTGCAGGTGTGGATGACGTCTTTGTGTTCATCAACACGTACCGCCAGGCCACACACCTGGAGGACCCGCAGCTGCGCATGATCCATACCATCCAGACGGCAGGTCAGGCCACCTTCTTCACCTCCCTGACCACGGCTGCCGCCTACGCCGCCAACGTCTTCTCCCAGGTGGGAGCCGCCCCGTCCCGTGCTGCTCCCCGCCACTCTGCTCCCCGCTCCTCTGCCCACCCTGCTGTGGCCACTCCAGGCACCTGCTGTGCCTCCTCAGAGCCCGCTTTGTTACAGTCACCATCACCAAAGCCTAACAAGTAGGAAATGATACTAAAAACAGTCCTCGCTACTGATGACATCATGTAACTCTCCCTTTGTCCTTGGCATTTGATAGTTTCCAAAACTCCTTCGCATTTAATCTTTACCACTCAAGGCTTTATTACGATACCATCCCATTTTCTAGTACAGAAACTGGGGCCAGAGAGGAAGAGACTTCCCTAAGGTCACACAGCCGGTAGGTAGGAACCTGGCCACATCTCCTGACCCCGGCCCCTTGCTTCTCTGCGTTTCCACCCCATGTGCTGATGTCCTCTTGGTGACCCTGGCCTCTGGGTGTGGCTCAGGAAAAGGGATGAGTTTTGGCTGGGTCTTTGGTACTGAAAAAATCTGAAACACAGTGGCTCGGCCCATGTCTGTGAGATGCTTATGACCTGAGCCCAGCAGCCCACCCAGTGTCCACCTAGAAGCCACTGGGTGCTTTGAGGTGATCCAGGTCCGTCCCGGAGAACCACATCCAGAAAGCAGGCAGAGCGGGTTCAGGTCCTGCTGTGTGACTTTGGGCAGGTTGCTTAACCCGTCTGGTCTCACTTTCCTCACATGTGGATTATTCTGGGAATGATGGTGCAGATATTTCACAACTAGTGCAAGCTTTTCTGCTCATTGGTCCCGTTTTCTTCCCACTGGCACATCCCTGGGCAGGTCCGTGTTGTCCCCAGACTCCCCGCTACAATCACGTGGTGACATCCTCTCCCTTCCCCCTACAAACACACCCTCTGGTTGGCCTGGTCAAGCAGGACGCATCTTCCCTGTACCCATTCATTTCAAATGACAGCTGTGAGCACCGTCTTGGCCAGGGTGGAAAAGGTGCATCCTCCCTGCAGTGCCCTAGCTTCTGGTGGTGCCCTGGGCCCATGCTGGCATCCAGCAGCCCCGGTCTCCCCATCCTGCCTCAGTCTGGAGCAGCCTAGGGTCCTGAGTGTCCCCTGCCACAGGGGGGCCCAGGCCTGAGCAGCCCCTCCCCATCCCTGTCTCCAGATCCCAGCCGTGCATGACTTCGGCCTCTTCATGTCGCTCATCGTGTCCTGCTGCTGGCTGGCCGTGCTCTTCACCATGCCAGCTGCGCTGGGCCTCTGGAGCCTTTACCTGGCGCCACTGGAGGGCTCCTGCCGGGCCAGGTGAGCTGGGCCGCTGCTCCTGAGGAAAGCGGGTGGCTTGCTCAAGGTCACCCACTTAGTAGGCTGCAGAGCTGGGATTTGACCCAGGAACACCTGGCTCTGGGTCCTGTGCTCTTGGCCCCTGACGGCATCCTTGGCTTCGTCATCGTGTTGGAGACAAGACAGCCCCTCTCCTTGGGTAGCCTTCAGACACAGTGGCCATGTGCAGAGGCAGATGGGCTCAGAGTTGCTGCTGGAGTCAAGGGAGGCGGCCTGGAAAAGTGCCTGGGGCCGGGGGGGGTGATGAGGGCCTGCACGGAGCTCAGACTTGGGCCTGCGACAGACTCCTTCAGGGCTACCATGTATGGTGGTACCGGTTGGGCACCATGTGAGGCTGCCCTGGCCGAGGCTCTGCTGCCCGCACCATTCAGAGTGGCTATTTCTGTAACAGTATCGTGACACAAAAGCAGAATGCCTTGGGAGAAGGCACCTTTTGGTCCTCTCCACAGAGACCTCAGCCTGGGCTCACCTTCCCAGTAGTCCTAGGAGGCAGTGGCCTGTGGGACCTTCAGAGGCCATGTAGCCTGTTCACGCCTCGGCTCCCTTTTCCACAGAGGGGGTTTCATCGCTGTGGGTGTTATTCTTGTCCTCGGCCCCTGAGCAACTCCTCAGTCCCCTGAATGCCCAACTCTCAGGCTGACTCCTGTCCCCTCCTCTCTCTGTAGCTGCCACCAGAAGTGTGGCCGCAAGAGCTCCTTGCACTTCCCGGGGGATGTGTTTGCCACCCCTGAGCGGGCTGGGGACAACCCTGCCCAGGGCCCCATACCCTACCTGGACGACGACATCCCCCTGCTGAACGTGGATGAGGAGCCAGGTGAGAGCTGGCACAGGCCTGCAGTGCCCCTGCATTGCCAGGGGGTGAGGATGGGCAGCCTATAGGAGCCTCACCCTGAATGGGGCTTCCTCGGAGAGGGTGCAGACCAGGCTGGCTTGTCACCACCTCTGAGCAGCTGCTGCTCTGCCCCTGCAGTGTCACTGGAGCTGGGAGATGTGTCCCTGGTGTCTGTGCCTGCCGTGGGCCTGCAGCCAGCTCCTGACACAAGCAGCCGGGGCCAGCTGCTTGGGCAGCTGCAGGAACTGCTGCACCACTGGGTCCTGTGGTCAGCAGTCAAGAGCCGCTGGGTCATCCTGGGTGAGTGCACGCCCCCACCCCGCCTCCTCTGAACAGCTCCGCCCCCTGCAGCCCCACCCCTTCTTACAGCTCCACCCCCAGGCACAGAGGAGGAGCAGCATCAGAGAGGCCTGAGCCAGACCCTAGCTCTGAGCCTTACCTTCTCCCTGCGCAGACCGAGCTGGCCCTGACCTCCCAGGCCATCACTTAGTGAGCACCTGCTGTATACCTGTCCTCCACTAGCAGAGCAGAGTGCTAGTGCTGGGCTCTGGAGACCAGTTTGGCAGATTTGAATCCCATTCTGCCACACACTGTCTGTGACCTTGGCTAAGCCAGCTTGGTGCTGGGTTTCCTGTTCTGTAGCAGAGGATGGAGAATAGCATTGTGGGGCTGACACTAGCTCAGAGGTCGAGTTCGCTTAGCACGCGGGACGCTGGGTTCTGTTGTCTCCTCACGGCAGTGTAAGGAGCGCTGTGGCTGCATCTGTGGAGGTCCTCGCCCAGTGCGCGACGCGCAGACTGTGCTCAGTAAGAGCTAAGTGCCATCGTCACCTGTCATCACCTCCACTAGTGTCAGAGTTGGCTCTTCACGAGCTGCTGTGTGCTCGAGGCGCTGACTGGTCCCAGTCCAGGAAGCAGGGAGGAGGGGGCTAGGGACAAAATACAGCCCCCAAGGACCCAGTCCCCCAATGAGACCCCACCCGGTAGCACCCTCCCTCAGCAGGGGCCAAGCCTTTTAACTTTCAGCCTTTTAGCTTTTGGGGGCCACTTAGGATCCAAGCCATAGCAGTCAGCTTGTAGCTTATAGTCAGACCCAGGCGACTCCCATGTGACAGCCACCTGTCCCTAGTAAGCGCTGCCTACCAGCCGCGCACTCGGCCTTTGCCCACTCCCTTGGCACCCCTGTCCCCTGGACCGAGCGGGCTGGGCCGTGTGGATCCTCCCTGGTCCCCAGTGCAGCGTTCTTCCCGCAGGGCTCTTCGTGTCCACCCTCTTCCTGTCCCTGGTGTTCGCCAGCCGGCTCCGCCCCGCCAGCCGGGCGCCACTGCTCTTCCGGCCCGATACTAACATCCAGGTGCTGCTGGACCTCAAGTACAACCTGAGCGCCGAGGGCATCTCCTGCATCACCTGTTCAGGTGAGGGTCCAGCAGGCAGGGCTCATTGGATGACCTCAGGCTGCTGTGTCCCCACATTCCAGTAAACAAATACCCCTGGGTTCCTGCTGCACACTGGCTCTGGGGAAACACAGGGGCAGAAGAGACCAGCTTCTGGCGCTAGGGACAGGCCATTGTAGTGGTAGGTGAGGGCTCTGGAGGAAGATGGGTACCTTGGGGCATGATATCATAGAGGGCTTCCTGACGGAGGTGGCACCTGCACTGGGGCTGGAAGAACAGGAAGTTCAAGACCAGGAGGGGAAGGGAGAAGAGTTGGCCAGACTAGAGGAAGTAGGGAGGGTCTGGGCAGAGGGCAGAACCTGTGCTGAGGAAGAGTGAGGCCCTATCTGCGCAGGCACAGCCATAGCTAAGCCTGGCCAGGTGGGCTAAAGTGAGGGGTCTGGACTTTATTCTAGTTGTCCCTGAGATCACGGGAGGGGGTTGAGCAAAGAAGGACTGTGATCAGGTCCCCCAGGGTCTGTGTGGAGGTAGGTTGGAGAGGCAGGGTGGACGCTGGCCGGGAGGCCAAGGAGGAGGGGATGTAGTTGGACAGGGCCAGCGAGGTGACATTGTGGTGGGGTTGAGAGGTTTTCCGGGTGATTCGATTTGCATAGGGCGTGGCAGGTGGGTGTGGGGACAATGAGGACGGGAGGTACAGAGGTCCTGGCCTCTAAGGAGTCTCAACCAGGCTCTCACCTTGCAGAGGGGACCCCAGTGTCACAGTGCTGTGCTGGCACAGGAGGCTCCCCGAGGCCCCCTGTTTGTGGGTGAGGGTGCCATCCTTGCCTGGATGAGGGCGGGATTCCCATTAACCTGCCCTTCCTCCCTGTCATGGCATTAGCCGAGTGTGGTGATCCAGCACAACCTGAGAGGCGCCCTGAGTCCCTCAGAATTGGAGGAGCCAGGCCCTGGGCCAGCCCCTGGGCCCCCTGCCTGCCCTGCCCGGGCACGGAACTGTGCTGTCTTTGCTGCTCCCTCAGGCTGCTTGCCTGTCCTAGGGTCTGGCTCCCAGGTCATAGGGGACTGAGCCCAAGCAGCCTCAGAGCTTCCAGATAGCACCTGGAGGAGGCCTAGGCCCGTGGACCCCTCTGTGTGGCCACCAGAGGAGCTTTAGCTTCAACAGGGCAGCCTCAGGATTCGCTCCTGTCCTGGGCGGGTCACTCACCACCCTCTCCTACCGCTTCAAGGGGTTGACAATGATGATCGCCCAGATTGCTCTGAGGGCTGACACTTCTAACATGTAAAGGGCCTCTTGTTTAAGACACAAAAGCCAAGTCCGTGGAACCAAGCCAGAGCAGGCCGTCTCCCACCACCTCTGCAGCTGATGCCTCACTTCAGCCACTGGGGGCTGAGGGGCTGAGCTTTTCTCCTGTGCCTGACTCAGGGCTGAGTGCAGGAGGGGTGACTTCCTGTTTGGTTCTTCACACCCTGGGTGGGATGTTCGGCCTTGTTCCCGCCTGACAGGGAGAGGGAGACACAGAGGAGACAGGTGGCGTGCATGCCCCCGGGTCTCCCTCAGGATGGACCTGGCCCAGAGGACAAAATCCACTCTTCCACATCTTTGTCAGTTCAGCCGAGACCCTTTAAGCCCCCTGACACCCATCCCTCCAGTCCTGGCCTCTACCCTTGGCCCCCAAGCCAGGCCAGGGAAGCCTGTTGTCCCTGATGCGGTGGGGGACAGGTCTGTTCCAGGAGAAGCCTCACAGCCTACAGAGCAACATCCGGACGTCGCTGGAGAAAAAGAAGCGAGGCTCCGGGGCTCCCTGGGCCAGCCGGCCTGAGGCCACCCCACCGGGTGAGTGCTGGGGACAGGGTATGGGGACCTGCGGGGCAGGGGAGAATACAAAACTCATCTTGATTCTCCTACAGGCTTGAGCGCCTGTGTTCCGGGACCACTGGAGGCTGGACATATGGGGGATTTGGGGCCCCATCCCAGCAGCTCCCCCAGGCCTGAGCACTAGGCTTCCCCTGCCATGGCTTCCCCTGGCCTGCGGTGCCCCAGGAACCTGCCCTGGTCATTAAAGCCATCCTGAGTGTCCAGAGGGGCGCCCTGAGCCCTGGAGGCTGGCTGAGCCCCACTGGGGTCGCCGTCAGGACAAGGGGAGCTGGCAGGGAGATGCTGCAGGGTTGACCACCTGTGGGCAGTTATGATGTGTCCCTGTCACCCTGTGGCATTGTCACCATCTCTGCCCCGCCCTCCTGTGGTCATTATCAGCAGCAGCCCCACTGTTCACACTGTGGTCCGCATTGCCACCCATGCCCATCAGTGGCACCGTCTCCCCATCACTGCCACCCCCATTATCCATGCCACCACAGCCTCCTATCATCGCTGAGCTGGTCCGTTAGAGAGGGACGAAGCTGGCACTTGGAGACCACTCCAAGGCCAGAGCTCTTTGCAGTCCACAGAGCTGAAGTGGGGCTGCTCCTGGGCCCACAGGCTATCCAGGTGACTGTCCACTCCTCTCCATCCTCATTTGTCCCTAGACTCGGTGGGCACGGTGTACATCTCCAAGGTGAAGAGTAAAGGCCACCCCGCTGTCTACAGGCTGTCCCTCAATGCCAGCGTGCCCGCCCCATGGCAGGCTGTGTCCCCTGGGGACGGAGAGGTGCCCTCCTTCCAGGTGAGCTTGAGCTGTCGTGAAGTGAGCTGCCACCACCACTGAGGGGACCTGGGTGCCACACTGGTGGGCACGGGCCACATTGGGAGGGCAAAGCAGGGTCTTTAAGCAGCAGTCCTCAGCCTTTTTGGCACCAGGAGCAGGTTTAGCAAAAGACAACTTTTCCAAGGACCGGGGAGGGGGAGGATGATTTCCGGATGGTTCAAGTGAGTTACATTCAGTGTGCACTTTATTTCCATGATTGTTACATCAGATTCTCCTAAGGAAGGCATGACCTACCCCCCGCGCACATGCTGGTCACAGTAGGGGCTGCACTCCGATGAGAATCTAATGATGTGCGAGGAGGCAGAATTCAGGCAATAAAGCAAGCCATGGGGCAGGGCTGTCACTGCCACTCATCTCCTGCTGTCACCCATACCCATCTGTGGCTGGGGTTTGCGGACCCTGTCATTGAGGATGGGGCTGCTAATAGCAGATGAGGACACCCCTGCCCCCTGTCATCCAGGCCTGTGACAGCCACCTGCAGAGTGGTAGCAGCCAGGGGTTCCAGATCAGCCTGGTCTGGGTTCGAGTCCTGGCTCTGCCTTGCATAACCTCTGTGCCTTTGGGCAGATTACCTCATCTCTCTGAGCCTCAGTTTCCGCTTCTGGGAATGGGGATATAAACGGCACCAGTTGGCCTTGTTGGAGGTATGAGGCAAGGCCTGCGCGGTGCACGCGGGGACACAGCCAATGTCCAGTGGGTGGTGGCCGTTAGTGCATCCTCGTGTTCTCGGCAGCAGCTATAGCACCCTAAGGAGCCTCCCCAGGCCAGTCCAGACTCCTTTTTCCTTTCACAGGGATTCTGTGTTCCTTGAACAACATGTCACTCCCCAGGTGACAACCACACATGTCCCCCATTGGTTCAAGGTCTATGTGTCCCTTGCTGTTCCCAGCTGGCCCTCGCTGTGTGACCTCTGCCCGAAAGTCTCCTATAGCTCCATGGGTGGCTGTCTCCTGAGTCCTTGCTCAGGCTGTGGCACAGATGTCACCTCTCCTACTGCCCTGTCATGCCTGGCCTCCCTCCTCGGTGCTCTCCTCTTCTCTACCATTCGTCTTCTGATCACCTTGATTGTCTAAACCAAGCCCTGGCCAGAATCAGGTCAGGTCTCTGCCCACCCTAAATGCCAGCTCCGTGAGGAGAGGGTCCTGCCCATGACACTCACCACTGTGCCCTTAGAGCCTGGCACCTTGCCTGGCATGGAGTTGATACCCAGCGAACATTTGGTGAAGGAAGAAATGAGGCTCAGAGGGAGGAAAGGATTTGCCCAGTTTTCAGACTCAAACCCAGGCTTCCTGAGTCTCTGCCCAGGGTGCTGTCCCCATTCTGGGCTGGGACAGTGGGGGACGAGCGAGGAGGGAGGGGACCGACCCTGAGGCCGGCCAGGCCAAGGCAGCCTCCCCGAGTCACGTGTCTTGTCTCTGTCGATCCACTGCTTAGGTGTATAGAGCGCCTTTTGGTGACTTCACCAAGAAGCTGACCGCTTGTATGTCTACAGTAGGGCTGCTCCAGGCCGCGAGCCCCTCCTGCAAGTGGATGGTGACGACCTTGGCCTGTGACGCCAAGCGGGGTTGGAAGTTTGACTTCAGCTTTTACGTGGCCTCCAAGGAGCAGCAGTATACCCGGTAACAGCCTTGCGGATGATGCAGATGAGCTCGCGCTCTCTCTCTCTCTCTCTCTCTCTTTCTCTCTCTCTCTCTGTTTCACATGAGAAATGCCACCAGGCACTTTCGGGAAACTGCTGTCCATTTCCACCTACCTGTTCAGGTGTCTCTGTGCCCAGGGCTGGGGCTGTGGACACTGGCAAAGACAACAGGCCCGTAATCTGCCCTCCCACTCCACTGCTGTCCCACAACAGCTCCACAAGGGTCGTGGTGGCCATGGCACTACTATGTAGTCAGGGATCCACCCCAGGGCCTTTGCATTTGTGGTCTCCTCTACCCAGAATGCTCTTCCAGCTCCTGTATGGTTCCAAAACCTCACCTCCTAGGAGAGGCTGTCCCTGAGCAGAACTCCCCCACCCAGAATCACCTGCCCAGTCTCTCCACACATCATCCACTGCTCTTTCTGGCCCTGTCCCGACTGTGACCTGTCTGTCCCCAGGAGCAGTCCCCATCCTGCAGCGCACATTGGTGGGTTTGCCCGTTATGTGTCCCCAGCACTTGGTGCAGTGTCTGGCACACAGCACGTGCTCAGTAAATACTTGCCCAATGAGGGAGTGAATTCTTTCAGCACTTCCTGCTAGGGTGACTCGCACTCTACCTGTGTATTTAATGTGCAAACTGACGACTCCCTGCCCTCCAGGATATAGCAGAGTGAGGGGCTATGTCTGTCATAGCCACCTGCTGTGTACAGTCCCTGCCAGGGGCTGGCCTGCAGGCATTGCCCGATAGCCAAAGAACCAAAGCTGCATTGTCTGCCTCCTGGGTCTCCAGGGACCTGGGGCATCCCATCCTCCATTCTGTTCCCCAGGCATTGGACATGGCCCTGTGTTTGCAGACCAGTGGTCTTTTCACTGGCTCTGTGTGGGGCTAGGGGATGGGGGTGAGTCACACAGATGCGGCTGCTGCCCTTGGGCCACCCATGGGAGACAGGCAACTGACAAGTGAACAGCAGTGCGAGCACGCAGCACCACGTGTGCTAGGGGAGAAGCACCCCCGCTCCATGCGGTGATACCTGGGGACCAGGGTTTCTGATGGCTTCAGGCCGTCAGGGTCCCACACAGGGCTGAACACGTGGGGCAGACAGTGCAGCTTGCAGTTGGGTGGCTGAGATGGCTCAAACTGCGTCCCTTTCAGGGCTGGGCTGGCTCTGCACACACACAGGGGCCAGGGGCTGGGGCTGCCTGGGTGAGCATGAAACGTTCTAGAAAGAGCTCTGAGCTCCATCAGGTCCGGCGGGCAGCAGGCTGCTTGCCATGGAGCCCCAGCTTCGACCAGCTCCTAACTGAGGTGGGGCTGGGACCCGCACCCTTGTGCCCCGGAGCACTACCTGAGCACGCTGTGTCCCTCTGCCCTGGGCAGGGGTGCACAAGACGAGTCTGCAGACCCTGGCCCCGCTGCAGCCTCAGCCCTGGCCTCCCTTGCCTCCACAGGAAGCTGTACTTTGCCCAGTCCCACAAGCCCCCCTTCCATGGGCGCGTGTGCACGGCGCCCCCCGGCTGCCTGCTCAGCTCCAGCCCCGACGGGCCTACCAAAGGCTCCTTCTACGTGCCCAGCGAGAAAGGTACCCATAAGCCGCTCCCATAGGGCTGGGGACCCGGGGACCCGGGCCTGCCCTCCTTACAGCCCTGGCTCCCACTGCAGTGCCCAAGACCCGCCTCTCCGCCACGTTCGGCTTCAACCCCTGCGTGAACACGGGCTGCGGGAAGCCAGCAGTGCGGCCCCTGGTGGATACCGGGGCCATGGTCTTCGTGGTCTTTGGCATTATTGGCATCAACCGCACCCGACAGGTGGACAACCACGTCATCGGAGACCCGGTATGCCAGCCACCGGCCCAGCCCCTCCCAGCCCTCTGGATGGCTGAGCAGAGCTGACTTAGAGTCACCCAGGAGTCAGGGTACATTTGGGCCCCCTGAGAGGCTGGGACAACGATGAGGGGTGCACATGGAGAATCCCTGCCTTGTTCTGTGCCAGGAGAGTGGGCAGCCTTGCCCAGCCCTGCCTTCCTGCTCCCCGCTCCACGATGTCCCCTTCCCTCCACTCATGCACCGATACTGAGTTCGGTGCAGAAGCTCTGGAAAGCATGGGTTAAGCCAGGACGAGTAGCAAGTGCTGAGGCTTCGTGGTAGGAGGCCTGGTGGACGTGCCAGCCACAGTCGAGCCAGGGGCACGGGATGGCCACCGTGGCCTCAGTTAGGGGCAGGGTGGAGTAAGGAGGTCGTCCATTCAGTCCGACCCAAGTCTGCCCATGTTCAGAGCAGGGACCCTGCCAGGAGGTGAGGAAGGGGGGTGCTGCTGGCCAGCGAGGCTGTAGCTGCCCGAAGGGAGGAAAGGCAGAAGTCCAGGTGGGCAGTGATGGGGAGGAGGTGCTGTGTGGCAGGACAGAGTGAGATTGATGGAGACCGTGGGTGACCATGCTGCGGGTTGCCGCGTGATGTTGACGGTGATAGCAGGGAGCTGCTGCAGGCTGAGACCAGGGCGGGTGGTGGAGGTGGAGCCCAGGACCGAGTCCCCGTCTCACCGAGGGCCCCGGGCCGTCTGTGTCTCCTTCGGAAAGGGCAGTGTCATCTATGATAGCAGCTTTGACCTCTTCAAAGAAATTGGGCACCTGTGTCGCCTCTGCAAGGCCATCGCTGGCAACTCGGAGCTGGTGAAGCCGGGTGGGGCCCAGTGCCTGCCCTCAGGTGCGCGGGTGGGACCCGGGAACCCAGAGCCAGGTCTCGTGGCCATGCATGGTGGGGGCAGCCTGCAGGGAAGGTTCGGAAATTGGGTCTGGGGCTGAGGTCACACCTGGCTGTCCCTGAGAGGGCCCCAAATGTCACTGTCCACCCGACTGCAGATGTGTGTGGCAGGTTTGCCAGTAGTTACAGGTACTTTGGACACCTGGGTGGCAGTTGTGATGGGTAGGATGGGCCACCCTACCCCCTTCTCACCAGCACCCTGTCCCTATCCCTCAAAGGCTACAGCATCTCCACCTTCCTGCGGATGTTGCACCCGGAGTGCAAAGAGCTGCCTGAGCCCAACCTGCTGCCGGGGCAGCTGTCCCACGGGGCGGTGGGCGTCAAGGAGGGCCGCGTGCAGTGGATCTCCATGGCCTTCGAGTCGGTGAGCCTGAGCGCCCCTCTGGGTACCACACACAGTGCTTGTCTTGAGCTGGTGTCACCTCAGACCCGAGAAGAGTACTGAGGACTTTGCCCGAGGTCACAGGGTTAGTGGGTGTCAGCATCAAGTGACAGACCAGCCCCAACTGCCCCAGGCTGCTGGCCCGGAACCCCTCCCCCACAACCCCATTTATGTCATTGTGCAGCCACAAAGCTGTAGGCTGCTGAGAGCCTGGGACAGTGCCTTCTCCCAATGCCAGGTCAAGGTCAAGGCCACAGATGCAATGGGCCTCACCAGGTGGCCAGGGAGGAGAGCTTGAAGTCAGAACAGCCATCTACATGTCTCCCTGCTTCCTTTGTCCCCCCGGATACTCAGGGCTCTGCCCATGGAGATGCATGCACACACACACACGTGCACCCACACATGCATGCATACACAAACACCTCTGACCTGGGCCCTGCACTTTGCTCTCTGAGGCTTGGCAAGGCTGTCCCTGCTGTCTCCATGCGGGGACCCTGGCCCAGTCCTCCCCCGAGCTGGAGGTGCACAGTGACCTTGAGTAAGTCATCCTCTGCAGAACAGGCCTGAAGCCCCTTCCCCACAGCCACAGGAAATAACAGGGAAGCTCTAGGGGTAAGAAAAGTAGTGACCAGGTGACAAGTGGCAGGCGATGCCTTTTCTCCAGCCCTTGGCCCTTCTCCCTTCCTGACATCTGTCACTCCCTACATAAGCAGGGGAACCTCTGGGCACTGGACAGAAGCACCCCAAGACCCTTGCACCTCTCTTGAGCCCCCAAGCTAATGCAGAGGCCAGGACAGAGCTCCAGACAGGCTCTTCTGTAGAGTTGTTTGTTCATTTAATGCAGTAAAACATGTATTATCAAACCTACCAACTTAACCAGTTTTTAACACATGGTTCCGTGGCATAAAGAACTCTTGTGCGACCGTCAGTGCCATCCATCCGCAGAGCTTCTCATCGTCCACAGCTGAAACTGTCCCGTTAAACACCAACTCCCCGCCCCTCCTCCCAGCCCCAGCACCCCGTTCCACGCTCTCTGTATTTACTCTCAATATTTCAAGTGAGTGGAACCTCACAGACTTTTCCTATTCATCAGCGTCAGGTCCCCAGGGCTCACCCCGGGCTTGCTCAGGCAGGACTTCTTCCCTCTTCAGTTTGAGAGAGGAGGTCTCTCTGCTCAGGGCGTCCATGACAGGGTGTCCACCTCCAAGCTGACCCCGGCAATGCTCACGGACACACATACACACACAAGGGAAGCTGGTTCATGTTTAGCCAGGGCAGAGCTCTATGCTGCTGCAGGTGGGGAGCGCAGGGGCTTCTGGGAGCTAAAGTGGCTCCCTTGAGAAAGGCCAGGAGCATCCTACCTCGTGAGACTTGGGTGCTGTGTCCAGAGGCCACAGCAGCTCGCTGGGGCTGGATCATCACTCACTCCCACAATCCACGGGCTCCACAGGGGCCCCAGCACAGGGAGGGCGGGCAGGCCACAGCCCTGCCATCTCACCAGCCCTGTCCCTGCAGACCACGTACAAGGGCAAGTCCTCCTTCCAGACCTACTCGGACTACCTGCGCTGGGAGAGCTTCCTTCGGCAGCAGCTGCAGGCCCTCCCAGAGGGCTCGGCCCTGCGCCGCGGCTTCCAGACCTGCGAGCACTGGAAGCAGATCTTCATGGAGATCATAGGTGAGCACAGGGAGGGTGGGCGTGGGGTGGGCAGGGGTGGCCTTCTGGAGCCACACTCTTGTCCCTAGTCCTGGCCAAGAGCCCTGGGGAAACGTCGCACAGCAGCCGGCCTCTGATCAGAGGCCAGGGCTGGGTCCTCCCTGCGTGGAGGCTTCTGGCCACATTGTCTTGTCTTGACTTCGGCCACCTAAAAGGTAATGGTCGTGCCCATGGGTGGCCGTTGTGACAAGCCCTTTTGAGGTGCCAGGCCCCGTGTTACCTCTTGAACTTCGAGTGAGCCCCTTTGGTGGGAGGGGGCTGGTCCTGTCACTGGGGAAAGGTCACATGGCCTAGAGTAGCACAGCTGGCTGTGACCACCCATCTGTGAACCCCTGCAACCTCTAGACCAGGGGCTGGGAGCCGCAGGCTCTTTGCCCCACAGCTCCTAAGGACCCCCCACCCTTCCCAGGAGTGCAGAGCGCCCTGTATGGCCTGGTCCTCTCCCTGCTCATCTGTGTGGCTGCAGTGGCTGTGTTCACCACCCACATCCTGCTCCTGCTGCCCGTGCTCCTGAGCATTCTGGGTAGGTGGATGAGGGGGTGACAGACTGGGCTGGGGGGGAGCAGGAACAGGCAGGGTCTCCCTGGTGGCCTCAGGTCAGCAAATTGCTCTCAAGGCCACCCCCAGCCAGGCAAGAAGACCCTCTGGGTGCCATCAGTGACAGTGGCTTCGGGACCCGTATCTCAAGGGAAACTGGGTGTCCCTCTAGAAAAGCATTCAGCTCAGTACTGCAGTTGCCCCCCCCCTCGAGCCCGGTCTCTTGTTCTTCCTGTCACCCAAGGTGGAGGCTTAGCTGTAGAGATGCCCACTCCCCAGGGGCCTTCCAGGGCCATGTACTAGGGCCAGTTCCCAGCCGCCACCCCACAACCTCTGCAGGCATTGTCTGCCTGGTGGTGACCATCATGTACTGGAGCGGCTGGGAGATGGGCGCCGTGGAAGCCATCTCCCTGTCCATCCTGGTCGGCTCCTCCGTGGATTACTGTGTGCACCTGGTGGAGGGCTACCTGCTGGCTGGAGAGAACCTGCCCCCTCACCAGGCCGAGGTGAGCACCCTCCTGCTCTCCCAGGACAGCTGTGTCCTAAGCAGGCCGTGTTCTAGGACTGAGGGCTCCTGGTGCTGGCCCGCTCGGCCCTGGGACACACACAATGCCAGCGCAGCCAGAGGGCACTGCAGGGCCTAAGGCAGGTCCATGGCCCCAGCCTCGATCTCCCCAGTGAACAGTGAGGAGTTGGGTCAGACACACAGTGAGCAAGGGCCCTTCCCACTGTCAGCCGGGCCCTGAGGCCACAAACCCCCTTCTGGCTCTCTCTGTCTCATGGACTCAGAGCCAAAACCAGCTACAGGCCTAGTGAAGTTGTTTGTACATTTGCCTAGTTCAGGACCAAATTAGTATTAAGACATTCATAAATATGTAAAAATTAAGTCAGTTATACATTTAATTACTTTTGGCCAAAAGAACAAAATTGAGCCAGGTGTGGTGTCACACACCTATAATCCCAGCTACCAGGAGGCTGAGGCAGGAGGATCACAAATTCAAGGCCACCCTGGGCAACTTGGTGAGATCCTGTCTCAAAATATAAAAAGGGCTGGGGGTGTAGCTCAGTGGCAGAATGCTTGCCTAACGTACACAAGGCTTGGGATTCGATCCCCAGTACCACCAAAAAAACAACAACAAAAAAGGTTCCAATCAGGACCCCCATTTCTGCAGATCCCCTGACAACTGGCAGTGTTCACTGCACCCTGTGAAGTCACCCTGCCATCATCCACCTTACAGGGCAGGAATCGGTGCCTGGGGGCAGGGCTGGCCTTGAGCAGGGCTGTGTGCTGGGCAGGAGGGTCCCCAGCGGGCTGGGGACTCAGCTGTCGATCTCTGCTGCTCCAGGACCCCCGTGCCCAGCGCCAGTGGCGGACGCTGGAGGCCGTGCGGCACGTGGGCGTGGCCATCGTGTCCAGCGCCCTCACCACCGTCATCGCCACCGTGCCACTCTTCTTCTGCGTCATCGCCCCGTTCGCGAAGTTCGGCAAGATCGTGGCACTCAACACGGGCGTGTCCATCCTCTACACACTCACCGTCAGCACTGCCCTGCTGGGCGTCATGGCCCCCGGCTCCTTCACCCGGACCAGGACTTCCTTCCTCAAGGCCCTGGGCGCCGTGCTGCTGGCGGGGGCCCTGGGGCTGGGCGCCTGCCTCATGCTCCTGCGCAGCGGCTATAAGATCCCTCTGCCCAGCGGGGTGGCCCTATAGCCCCCCTGAGTCCTGACTTGTGCACCTCGGCCTGGAGAGTGGGGACCAACCCACCCCAGAGGCTCTTGCTTCCCAGCCCAGGTCCACCAGCTACACCCATTCCCAGCCTGGCCACACTGGAGCCCACACCATGTGGCCCACATCATGGTCTTCGCAGCCAGAGCTGAGCTGGGGCTGACGCCAGTTGCCACCATGCCCAGCTAGACCACAAGCAGCCTCACTGGGCTCTGTCCGCAGTGCTGAGGTCCAGCCCTCCTCCCATGCCCCGTCACCACGGAAGCAGGTGATCGCCTTGGGGGTCTCCCCTCACATGTTCAGTGCTCACAGCCTTCTGGGGTACGGGTTTCGGATGCCCTGTTCTACAGATGTGGAAACTGAGGCACCAGGGGGCACAGTGACTGTCCTGGGGCTGGGTCAGCACAGAGCCAGCAGTGCCACCAAGCCCAGGCCTCCCCGAGTCCTCTGCAGGAAGAGCACAGTGCGTTCAAGGGTGGGGACCTCACACCCCTGCTTCTTGTCCCCTCTCCTCATCTTTGGCCAGTGCTGGGTGACACCTGCATTCTCTCCAGGCCTTTTGTTGCAGGCCAGTGAGGACAGAGGGACTGCCTAGAATTGTGCATGTCCCAGTCCTGGCCCCAACGTGGGGCCGCCTCTGAGGCCCTCCTGTGGTGCAGGGTTCGGCATGACCTTCCCCACAGGCCCAAGCTCCATCTCCCCCAGTGCAGCTCTGAGGGTGTATTTTTTGGGGGGCAGCCCTTGTGGGGAGAGCTGGCAGTGCCTGCCGCCTGCTCACAGCAGATGGTTCCTATTAAAGTGAAATGAAACTGCAGACTGCCGCTATTAACACGAGCATTTGAAGTATCGTTGGCTCCATCCCATTCTTCAAATTGAAAGAGCTGAGTGCTTGCTGCCGCCCAGCCAGAGCCTGGTACAGAGCTGGCCCTGGCCCTGGATGGGCACGGAGGGGGGTGTGTTCGGCCCTCCTGGGAACAAGGTCACGGGTGCCCCGGAGACCTCTACCATGGGAGGTGGGCTCGAGCTGCTTCTGTCTTCACAGGCCCATCTGGCCCCTCGGGTGGGCTATTTATGAGCCTTCTGAATGCCTGTCTCTGTCTTTCTTGGGGGTACATGATGCCCTCTGAACTTTGTGGAGCTGGACACACTGAGCTGGGCCTACTCTCTGAGGGCGAGAACGAAACCTAGGGTGGTCTCCGGGACAGATGTGCCCCACTGTCCCCACCTTGTGCCCACCTGGTGGGGAGCAGTGCTTGGCATTTGTGGAAGGAATATCAGACCTATGGACCCACCCTCCATGGTTAGGAAATCAAACAAGCTATTACTGGTACCAACTGGCACCCAACTCTGCACTGGGCGCTCTTTTCGGGGTTAGTGTTTGGTTCTGTGGCCACCAGAAGTAAGCACAGCGGAAGTGAGTCCCTCTCCCAGTTCTGGAGGCTGCACGTCCAAAATCAAGGTGTTAGCCGGTTCCTTCTGGAGGTTCCAGGCCGCTCCGGCTTCTGCTGGTGCCACCATCGGCTTGCGGATACATCACTCCAGGCTTTGCTTTTGTCTTCATGCCCGACTTTTCTGTGTTTCTGTTCACAGCTTCTTCCTTTGTTATACAAGGGACATCAATCACACTGGGTCGGGCCCCACCCTAACGCCTGCATTTTAACTTGATCAGCAGCAAAGACCCTGTTTCTAAACACACTCCTGTTCAGGTGTGCCAGGGTCAGGACTTCAACATTTCCACTGGGGGGGACACACTTCATTGTGTAGCAGCTTCAACTTGTACCAGCTCCTGGGCTCACCCTAAGGGATAGTTGCTGTCATACCCATTCCACACATAGGGAAGTCAAGGCCCTGAGATGCTGCCTATATTGTGCAGCTAGGGACTGGTGAGCCATGCTCGGTCCCGTGTAGTTTCTCACTACAATTGTCACAAAGGCTGATGGTGGTACAGGGAGGTCCAAGGCTGGTGGTAAGACTGAGAAGCCTGTTCTTAAAATCTAAAAGGAAACCCCTTGTGTTTGTAAAAGACTGCACGGTTGCGTTTTCCTTCTTTGCCTGGAACGCCATGGCAGAGGGGAAGGGTCCTGGCCCGCAGAGCGCTCGCAGCACTGACCCAGGGCCAGGCAGCCCTTGTGTAGGGGCCACATATGCAGGGCCCGTCCTCTCCCAAATGCCCACCCTTCCCTGCAGAGCATGGAGCTTATGGGAGGAGGCCAGGGGAGGTGGGAGGGGCCTGCAAATTGACAGGACACCCAGAAAGAGCTTGAAGAAAGGGTTGTCTTCTCAAGTCCTTGTCCTGAGACCCTCCCAATAACCTAGCTCTGATGTGGAGGTGGGGCCATTTGCATATCATTTGCATGCAGCCTGCATGAAGCTGCTTCATAAAGAGCCCTCTCTTGGCCCATTTACTTTTAAGGGACAACTCTTCCTCCTTCCCCTTGGCTTCTACTTTTTCAGTTCCATGGGGGTGGTGGGTAGGCGGTCAAGGGTGGAGGAGGCCACACCGTCTGCCACTGCCACCTCCTCCAAGGTGGCTAGGGCTCCCTGGCATCTGTGCAGCTGCTGTGACACTCAGGACCCCTGAAAGTTGGGTTCGCATGTTACACTTGGTACCCAGAGAGGGGACACTTTCTCAGCTTCCCATCTGCATCTCCTCACCCAAACAAACGTCCTGGTCCCTTGAGGCCCTGAGTGGTGATTGATCTGTCTCACTCCCAGCCTGCCTCCCAGAGCAGGGTGGGACAAGCCTGGGGGAAGGACCTGTGTGACAGTTGGGGCACTCCAGGGAACTCTGGCCACACAGCTGGCTGCCTTCTTACCCACAAATAGGTCACCCACCATCTGGTTAGTGCCCGCTGATGCCAAAGGGTCCCGGAGGAAAAGACTCCCATGCAGAGAACCTTGACCTTCGATTGCTGCTGATGTGCAGCTACGGTCTTAATGAGCTTTGCCAAGCTTAATGAGATGCTCTTTGCTCACTCGGGCACAGCAGCCAGCTGGGGGGCTGTGAGGATGTGCAGGCATCCTGCGTGCCAAGGTGGCATGGCCCTGCGTGGAGGAGGGGCCAAGAGCGCTAGGAAAGCCAGGGGAGTGGACCCCCTGCCTGCCGCCCGGAGTCCAGAAGATGTCTGTGAGAGCCAGTTTTTCTAGGTGCCTGTCTTGCCAGGCCCTGTCTGTCATTCTTGGGAATCCTCAGCTTGCCAGGAGGGACGTGCCCTATGCTACTGCTAAGGCTGAAGCCAAAGATCTGAGCTGTGTCCCTGTCCTCCTCCTTGGTGGCCGTGAGCCTTGAGAAAGGACAAGAAAGGGCACAGGGACTGTGCCCACCCCAAGCCCAGGGAAGCGGGGATTTATCCTGAGGGGAATGGAGATAGAATAAAAGGATTTTAGAGGTAGAAGGACATTTCCTACCTGATTGGCAAGAAGCTAAGTTTGCTGGCGAGGTGCAGGGAAACAGGTTTTCTTGTGCATTGCCCGTGGGACTGCAAACTGGTTCAGCCCTGGAAGGGGATTTGGCAGTAACTATCAAAATTATAATCACACAGCCCTTTTGATTCAACAATCCTGCTTCTGAGAATTCATCCTGCAGATAAACTTACTCTGGCCAAGTGCAGAAGTTACTCACCGAAGACTTGTGGTATAGCAAAGAACTGCAGCCCCCAAATGTCCCTCAGCACAGGGACCCATAAAGAAAGTGACAGCCCACTCAGACAATGAGATACTCTGCAGCCGTAAAGGACAAATGAGGGAGTTTTCCTCGTGCCAAGATGGAAAAATTGCCAAGGTGCATTAAGTGGGGGAGAAGAGCTTGGAAGTCCATGTAAATATGCTAGATTATGCGTTTAGAAAAAAAAAAAAACATGCAGGTGAAAGAATCTATATTCATTTTTGCTTGTATATCCATAAAGTAATTCTGAAGAAAATACAAGAAAAATGAGAAGAGTGGTTGTGTGTGTCTGCAGGGGCGGGGCGGGGAGCCCGTCCAATGGCAGAGTGCAGCGGAGGAAGGCTTTTGTCCTGAAGCTTCGCATGCTCAGGGTTTTTAACTGCAGGATTGTATCTTCTAGAGCAGCGATGGCGATGGCGAACCTCTTGGAACTTTCAATGACACAAACGCGTGCCATAGGTTCACCACCACTGCTTTAGATGCTTTTGGAAGCAGGAGGGAGAGGTGGCTGTCATTTGCTCCTTAGAAAGTTCACCCTGGCTGCAGGGCAGAGGGGAGAGGGAGGCAGGGGGAGGGGGGAGAGAAGGGGTGCACCCCCTGGGGGGGCATCAGCAAACATCAGCTCCAAGCTGCACCAAAGCTGCTGGGACCCGCACTTCTCTGGATACCTTTTCTGAGCAGAGACTCTTAGATCAAGGGCTCTTAGATCAAGAGAGTGGCATCGCCCAGGGCCGCAGTCTAGCCCTGGGGTAGGTGAGCAGGCAGTAGGGTGCTTATAACGGGCAGCCCGGGTTACGGGAGGCTGGAGCTGGCTCTGCAGCCACCCTGCTGCGATGTCACAGAGAGAACCCTCCCCCGCCACATGCTTGGGCAAATCACGGATCTGTCTTTACCTGTTTGCTCATCCGTTAAATAGAATAATACCAACCATACATGGTGATTGCGTTTTAATGAAAGGATGCTTGTCCAGGCCTTGACCACAGCGATCCCTGCTACACCATCACCGCTGTCCTCATCACTGTTATCAAACACGTTTCTCCCAACTCAGGATGCTGTGTGTGCTTGGAGTTGCAAAGCTCTTCAATAAACAGAAACAGTTCCCTGACCGGGTGTCCTTCTCTGGCTAGGGGTGGAATATGTTTTCCTGTCCTATTGACGGTGGATCTGGCCACTGGGATTTGGCAAGCGTGGAGCAAGCAAAGGCTTGAAATGGGCCACGTCAAAACTGCTCCGTTTCTGCCCCTCCAGGGGAAGGACATGTCCCCAAGAGCCCCCTGGTTTCAGGAGGCCAAGGGAGCCATGGAACTGCCTTGGCCCCTGGAATCAAGCCCAGCTCATCCTAGCATAGATCAGCCAATCCCCAGCTGACAAGAATTGATCATACAAAGCCACCGTACTTGTGCGTGCTTGTTACGCAGCACTGTTGCAGCAGTAGCTGACTGAAGCACTGCCTGTCACCTGCAGCATATAAGGTGAAGCTTCATTATGCCTTCAGAGACCTGCAGGTTCTCACTTACAATGCCCCCATTTTCATCTCGTGCCACAGCCTCCACGTTGCACCTCAGGCCTCCACTGAACCAAATTCTCAGTGACTTCTTGTGGCTGCTCCCCCTGCCTCGTGTGTTCCTGTGCCTACCGCACTGGGTAGCTCCTCCTCATCCTTCAGGACTCAGCTTCTTTCCTTCCTTCACCAGGGCCCCAAGTCTGCCCACCTGTGAAATGGGAATGGTCTCATCAGCACTGAGGCAGAGGGGCACCCTGGCTGCAGGGGGTCATGTTATCATGATCCCTTTGATCCTCTGCACCCTCTACCCTCCCCCTCCTGGCTTCCCACCCGTCTTCTCTGCCCTGTGAGTGCTTTTGCAGAACATGACACTTGTCCTGTCCCGGGTCAGGGTTGTCACTGGAGCTACGCAACCTTGTGCATGCCACCTAATCTCACTCAGCCTCAGTTTATCCATTGTTTCTTCTGCCTATCAAACCACTTCAGATTCTAGTAGCTTAAAACAAGCTTGTGCTCATCTCATAGTTTGCTTGGGTCCCAAAATTAAGCTGTGCTCCTCTGGGTCATTTTTCTGACTCTGACAGGACTCCCTCACATAGCTGCAGCCAGCTGTAGGTTAGCTGGTGGTTCTGCTTTGAGGGCCTTGGCTGTCAGGCTGGGGGACAGGGGTTACAGGGCCATGTGTCACTCACCTAGCAGTGGGCTAGATCAGGCTTGTTCACAATGTTGGGGTTCCTGGAGAATGTGTGCCAGTGCACATGGCCCCTATTATGGGGTGAATTTTGTCCCAAAAAAAGGATATGTTGATATCCTAACCTTTAGGACTTCGCATTCTGATATTATTTAGAAATATGATCTTTACAGACTTGATCAAGTTAAAATGAGGTCATTAGGGGGCCGGTGAGATGACTCAGCGGCGTAAGCACCTGCCTTGCAAGCGCGACGGCCGGAGTTCGACTCCCGGATCCCACATACGAAAAAGGGGCCAGTGATATCGCTCAGCAGCATGGGTGCCTGTTGGCGCATGAGGTCCTGAGGTCGATCCCCCGGTACCCACAAAAAAATAAAAAATAAAAAATAAAATGAGGTCATTAGAGTGGGTCCTCATCCAATATGACTGGTGTTATGAGCTGAATTGCTCCTCCCCATGTTAGTCACTCTCTTGTCATTGGGGGAAAAAATACAGTACCTGACACCCACGACTTAAAGGAGGAAATGTTTATTTGCCTCACGGTTACAGTGGATTCAGTCAAGGTGGTTGGCTTCCGGGCAGAAACAGTATGACAGAAGGGGCTGGTGGAGGAAAGCTGCTCAACCCTTGGCAGCCAGGAAGCAGAGAGAAAAGGGAGGCACCAGGGACAAGAATGCACCCTTTCAGCTCACACCCCCAGTGACCCACCTCTCGTGACCAGGTCCCACCTCCTAACAGCACACTCAGTTATTAACTCATCAGTGGGTGAATCCACCAACGAGTATCACACCCCCAAGATTCAACCCTTCCAAGTCCCCACCTCTGAGCATGTGACACTTTGGGGAGACATTTTGGATATAAACCATAACACACATCCCACCCCAAAATTCCTGTGTCGAAGGTGTAACTCCCAGGACCTTGGACTGTGACTGCTTTTGGAAAGAGGGCTTTGAAGGAGGTGAGGAAGTCAAATGAGGCCGTTAGCATGGCCCTAAGCCAATCTGACCGGTGTCCTCATAAGAAGACATTAGGACATGCAGAGATGCCAAGGGCACAAAAGCACAGAGGGACCGCGTGAGGACACGGGGAGAAAACAGCCGTGTGCCAGCCCAGGAGAGAAGCCAACTCTGGCAGCACCTTGATCTTGGACTTCAGTCTCCAGAACTGTGGGCAAATAAATTTCAATCGCTGGATATGGCATTTGGTAATGGCAGTCCCAGGGAACCAAGACCCCAGGCCTGGCATCCAAAGTGGCACAATATCACTTCTGCTGCATTCTGGTGTCACTGTGGTGTCACCCCAGATCAGCCCAGGTTCCAGTAGTCGGGAACAGTCCCCACCTCTAACAGGAGGAACCCCGTAATCTTGTTGCAAAGGGCTGGGGACACAGGGAGAGGATTATGGTGGCCACTATTTTCCAAATAATCAACCACTCACAGAACTTCATCTGCTGAACGGGGCTAATGATATCTCTAATTCAGTATCCCAGCGAGGACTTAATAAGCCCTGGGCACAGAGCAGGGCACAAAGGGCTCCATAAAAGCAACTGATGACCTGTCTGGGTGGATGTTTTTGCAGGCAGGTTCCTTATTCCAGTCTCTAGCGCAGCGCCAGGCCTGGGACAGAAGCTCTGGAAGAGTCTAATGAATTCCAACTGGTTGGATAAAAAGATCCCTACCTGCCCACAAGGGCCCACCCAGTGCCACCTCATACCTGAAGGTGAAGGTGCCCCATCCTCAGGAAGAAAGCTGTCACTTCAGACAACAGCCTGGGTCCCTGGACACCTGCTGTGGAGAACATACGAGCCCTTGGCCAGTAGGTGCTCACTCGCCCTGGGAAGCGTCTCCCCCAGCAGTGCTCCTGTCTCCTCGTGCAGACAGAGGTAGTGACCCGCAGAGGAGAGGGCACAGCCACCCCCCGCTCTGAGCCAGGCAGAGGCAGCTCAGAAGGAGGTCAGCTCTTCTGGGGCTCCCTGCTCTGCCCCCTCCTTCTCCTCAAACTGTCACCAAGGCAGGGGTGGGTCATGGGTGTGCCAGCTCTTCCCAGCACCCCCTCCTGCCCTCACTGTCTCAGATTCTGAGGACTTGAAGTCTGCAAGCTCGGACCACAGGAAGGAAGCTCGAGCTTCCTTTTACGAGAGCAAGGATGACAGGGAGAGGAAGGACACCCACCCTCACGCCGGCCCACCCCAAAGTGCAATTTATAAAATGAAAATCTGGTGTGACACTCTACTAAATTAACAATTTATAGATAATTCTCAATGCTCATACCATTAAGCAAATGTGCTTTAAATTGATTTCAAATTAGTGAGGTAATGATTTCCCCCAGGACCTGTCTCGGCCGGCCCCCCAGTGCAGTGTTTCTGTAAGAGGTAGGTGTGTGATAACAGCCTCTTTATTCCATAATTGAAGCCATAATTGAACTCGAGGTCATATCCAAGGGCCCTATTGATCTGCATAGGAGGGAAAGTGCTGACAGCGACCATCCTCAGGCCAGAGGGGCGGGCTGGGCCCAGAGAGACACCTGCAGCAGAGCGGATTTGGAGACCATTTCTTGTATGACCCATACGTAGCCTTGATGGCTGGCAGGGGACCTGACTCAGGCAGCAGTCCCAACCCCATGCTCTCTGTGACTCTCTAATATTCCCAAAGTCCTGGGTGCACACTGCCTCTTTTCATGTCCCACCACACCTGTCTGGTCTCTGCTGTCCCGGCCAAGGGAATCCGGGCCAAGGCCCCCCTCCCATGTAACCTGCTCTGCCTCCTCCTACACTCTGGTCCTTTATCTCTCAGCCCAGCCAAGAGCTCCCTTGACCACCACTCAGAGAGGCAGAGTGGAAGGTCAGGGATTCCACTGGCACAGCCGGATTGCTCTCAAATCACAGCACAGGGCGTTGCCACCTCTACTGCTGCCTCTAATGGGGTGAGAGAACCTCGAGCTTCCTCTCAAGAGAGCTCCAGGGGCTCATTTCATTGTGCACTGGCCATTCTGGACATTCTGAACTCAGCGATCTTTTCTCCAAAGAATATGTCGGAGAAGAGGAAGTGGGAGGAAAAGCAGCAGGGAGAAAGGGAGGGCCAGAGGAAAGGGAGGAGGAGATGCCAGAAACTGAACTTTAAACAGGGAGAGAGGAAGGCAGAGGCAAAGACAGAGGCAAAGAGAAACAGAGAGGAGAGAGACAGAGAGGTTTCACAGAGGAGTAATTGTGTAATGGGAAATCTCATGACTCTAATGTGAGAGAAGAGCCAGCAAGGTGAAGGGGACTGAGTACTCTCATGAGTGAATTAATGTTTCACAAACAACCTGTGAAGTACTCTATGTGTGCCCCAAAGGTCGTTGAGCTATCTATAATACAGACCCAGTTTGAACCTTAAAATCACCTAGCCACTATACATTAGCTGTAGATATCTTGCTCCTGGATCTCATAAAATCTGGGGGAAAGGTGAGAAGTGAGAAGAACAAAGAGAAGAGAGCTCGTTGCCATGCTACCTGTCTGTCCCATCATGTTCCTGCAGCAGAGAGCTTCCTGCAGATATTTAATTGTCCTTTGAGCAGCTGGAGCCACCAGGACTCCTCCAGGCTCTGGGGTGGAGGCCATGCCCCTAGCTCTCCTTGGCTGGTTTCTTCTCTGAGGCACATTCTAGCCTGGGGTGCCTAGCCTGGGCTGTCTAGCCTGGGAAGAGGAAGAAGTCATTCATCCTAAACGCTGCATCATCTCATTCAGATGACGCTGCAAAGTCAGCCATGGTGATAACCAAAGAGAAGGAAAGTGGAAAAGAAGGTTTCTGGATTCTAGGCAGAGATTAGTAGAGAAAAGTGGTTTAATCAATATTGATCAATAAAGTGCCTTAGAAAACTAAAACCACAAGTACTTTTCAACAGCGCCTTCCCCCAGAACCTCTTCTCCTCTGATCAAGAGAACATAGAAAAGGCAAAATCAGGAAGAAGAAATTAATTTTTTAATAACTGTGTTATCTTTTGGATCTAAAACGTCCCCCCATAGGCAAGCTTGTGGGCTTTTGGAAGATGATGGGGTCATGAATGCTGTAACTTCACTAAGTGCATTAACCCGCTGATGAGCCCATAATTTGATGGCATTATTCAGAGGGGATGGAAATGGGTGATGGGGTCTTGTTGAAGGGAATAGATTGTGGGGGCAAGACTTTAGGGTCTGCATGTGGTCCCCAGCCCCTTCATCTCTGGGTCTTTCCACCTCTCTCTGCTTCCTCTGCCATGAGGTGAGCAATCTTCCTCTACCATGTCTTTCTGCATGGTGTTTCTGCCTCACCATGGACCCAGAAGTAACAGAACAAAGTGACCATGAACTGAACGCTGTGAAACCATAAGCCAAAATAAACCTCTCCTCCTTTTAAATTCTTTATTTCAAGTATTCCACCGCAGGGATGCAAAGCTGACTACCACAGACTGTAAATTGATACAGCCACATTGAAAACTTATTTATACAGTATGATCCTACAATTCCACTCCTTGGTATGCATGCAAAAACAAATGAGTGTTTTATTCATCAGAAGACATGCACAAGATATTCACAGGTTTATTCTAAGGAGTTTCAAATTGTAAACATCACCAACGTCCATCAGCAGAATGGATAAATAAACCGTGGCTTATTCACATAAAATAGTATTATACAGTAATTTAAAAAGAATGAAATACTGGCATGCAACAACATGGATGAATTTGAAGACAGTGAATGAAAGAAGTCAATTGCAGAAGAAGACATACTGAATAAGCCCAATTATTGTTCAAGAACAAGAAAAACGGGCCGGTGAGACGGCTCAGCGGCTTAAGCGCCTGCCTTGCAAGCGCGAAGGCCCGAGTTCGACTCCCGGATCCCACATACGAAAAAGGGGCCGGTGATATCGCTCAGCGGCACGGGTGCCTGTTGGCGCGCGAGGTCCTGAGGTCGTCCCCCCGGTACCCACAAAAAAAAAAAAAAAAAAAAAAAAAAAGAACAAGAAAAACTACTTTATGATGATAGATATCAGAAAAGTGATTTCCCTTGGGGTCAGCGCAATAGAGCAGGACATGCTGAAAATGTGTATTTTTATCTGAATGGTGGGTGTATACACACACACACACACAAAGCACACATACACACATTTTAAAGCTGTATTTTTAAAATCTGTGTGCTTTATATTATACTTCAAAAATTTTAACAAATATCTTTAAATGGAAACTCTGTCACTCAAAAATTTAAATCATCATTTGCCACCTCTTGAGAGTCACAAGATTCGCAGGGCTTGTTCCTTATTTTCCATCTTGAAGGAAATGGACCATCTCCATCATTGTACACATGGGCATACTTAGGCATGGCTCCTAGGGCACATGTACCAGCACACACCATGCAGGTTAAGGTTGGACAGGCAGGTTTCATGGTAGGTGGAGTCTGTGAACTGAGGTCTGTGACACTTCTGCCCTTTATTGTGGCATTGTCGATGTAGTCCGCAGCACCTCAGGCTGCGCATAGACCACAGAGCTGCCAAAAGACCTTAGCATCCCTGTAGCCCTTCCACTCTCCCTAGAGAAGAATAGGAAGGTGGCAGCATCTCCTGGATGAGTTTCAAGAGATGCCAAATGACAGTGGAATTTTATTCTATCCTGCGACTTCCAGCAACTATCACTGCAGTGTGACCTAACAGTGGCGGGGCACAGTGACGACGCAGCTCCGGCAATGGAGGCGGGAATGAGTGAGGTTTCAGAACCCCGGACAGAGGCAGTCCTCCTGGAGCCAGAGAGCCCAGGTGGGCCTCTTGTTTCAGCACCGTGGACAACAGTCCGCGATTCACGCCATATACAGATTTCTAGGTTGGCAACGCAAACTTTGCAGAGACCAGTGTTCCCATAGTTAGCATTTTACACACAATGCTACTGCTGCCAGCTTTATACAACAAATTAAATTCTGAAAGCGTTAAAAATGTATGTATGATGAAAAGGTTGGTTTGGAAAATACCCAACATTTACAGCCCGTTGCTGTCACCTTCCTCCCACCCAGGTGCTTCTTTAGGAACCTTTGGGAAAAAGCCCAGGTACACAGGGGTTTCTCCTAGTTGCGATTGCCAATGGATTACGTGGAAAAAGAACAGAATCCCTAGAACCCACCTAACTTTCCAAAACCTAGACTCAAGAATACTTTCTAAGGTAGTGGCAAAAAAAGTCTATTTTTAATTTTTCCTTTAAAATATGTGCCACCATCAATTCATCCATTCATTCAACTTTATCAAAGCCTTACTGTGTGCCAGGCTCTGGACGTAGAGTGATGAACCAAATAAATCTCTTCCCTCATGGAATTACCTTCCAGTAGGAGGGAAAAGCAAAAACAATACCTAGGGAAAACAAACAACAATGCCTGGGATCATTTTGGTTTGTCTTTAGTGTTATGAAGAAAATAAGCAGGATAATGAGCTGTCCAGCTACTGGGTAGTGGTCAGGGAAGGCCTCTCAGAGGAGGCAATGTTGGTGGTGAGTCTTAACCCATAAGAAGGGCCAGACTTATGAAGATCTAGCAGAAATGCATTCTAGGGAAAGATCACAGCAACTCTAGGAGTGCTAAGGTGGGAACCCACAGTACGTCCCAAGTGTGGGAAGGAGGCCAGCATGGGTGGAGTAGAGTGGGTGAGAGGAGGACATGAAGGAAATAAGGTGGGAAGAGGGAGGCAGCCTGGTCACGTGGAACCTATATGACCTGATTTATGTTTATGACAACCTGCTTGTTAAGCTGCTGTTATGGTTAATTTTATGGGTCTACACATACAACTGGTCACGAGGTGCCCAGGATTTGGTCAGACATTATTCTGCATGTGTCCTGGGTGAGGCTTGCCTTTGAATTGTAGACAGAGTAAAGCAGATTACATTCCCTCGTGTGGCCTGGCTCCATCCAATCTGCTGAAGGCCTGAACAGCACAAAAAGGAGAAAATGCCTCCTGCTGACTGCTTTCAGCTGGGACCTCAGTTATTCCTTGCTATGGCGCTCAAACCAAAATGTTGGCTCTTGGGGGTCTCAAGCCTACTGCCCTTCAGGCCAAACCTTGCAACTGGCCCTCCTGGTCCTAAGGCCTTTGGACTGGAACTGGAGCTACACCACTGGCCCTCCTGGGGGCCTCTAGAATGCCAATTGCAGCTTGTGGGACATGTTAGCCTCCACAATTATGTGAGTTAATTTCTTATAAAACTGGATTCTTTCTAATATATAAATTTCTGGTTTTCTGGAGAGCTCCAATACAAATGTCATGTAAAGAATAAACTGGAGTAATGGGAGGGAGGCCGGGAGGCCAAGCAAGGCTGCTGCAGTGATTCACTGCGCAATGCAAGTAGTGCTTGCTAACACCCCTCCCTACCTCCTGCCAGGTGAATTTTATCTCCAAGGTTAAAGATGTGCTTCTCTGAGTCACACAGCTCCCTTCCTCCAGACCAGTGCCATGCATTCATAGGATGTCAGAGGACAAGCAGAGGGTCACCTCTTACAACTTAGTTACTTCTTGCTGAAAGAATGAGTGAATGGTGGCTTTGAAGCCATGTGGCTCACCTAGAAATAGAATCGATTGCCTCCGTTATGCAGTTCTTCTCAAACTCTTTTAATTCATGGCCTACCACATTGGGAGGAAAGATACCCAGGGCAATTAATCCACTCCCCAGGGCTCTTCATTTGAGAAATGAACGTCACCACAGCTGGGGGGAGGTATGAGCTATGACTACGCACTATCAGTTATGCAGTGAACAAAAGAGGCAACGTGGAAGATATTTAAAGCATTATCACAACACAGGTATCACTTCCTGGGCCAGCCTCAGAACCCAGGGAAATGACAGACACAGGAGGCAAACTCATGCTCTACCCCACCCGATGCCCCCACTATTGGCACCTTAGGGCTTACCCCAGGATGACTACCAGGAAGGAAGAAAACTGAATAATGAGTGGAAACAAAAACCACTTGGCTTAGCACAGAAGCCCTGGTACCTGGTTCCAGCTCACTCACTCAGGGATGTCGGACAAATCCTTTCCTCTCTCTTATTCTTCTCACCAGTAAAACAAGAGATGTTGCTTGCACTCCAAGATCCTCCAGCTCCAGAATCCTGTAAGTCTGAAAGTGGCCCTGCGTGACTTCTCCTTGCACCCCGAAGTATCTCCTCTGGTCCTCCTAACCCCCTCCAAAAATAAAGGATCGAAATCCTGTATTGCTGCGCCCATTTTTCAGGATGGAACACTGAGACCTCAAGGCTGTGAGATACTATTCACAAATTTGCAAACTGCTTGAGTTAGAGGAGGCTTAGCTCCCCCAGAGGGGGCTGGCAAGGGCACATTCTGCAAGGCCCTGCCTCCCTCATCTTCCAGACATCCCGTTCCCCTGCTCCCAACCTCTCAGGTCCCTGTTGGGCCCCAGCTCTCCTGCAAACCCTGGACATCATCAGGAGGTATGCAGAGCTATGGAGATGCCTGGGCTCCATTCTGCCTCTTTCAGTGCTTTGCTGTTTTGGTTTTAGGGCCACTGTCAAAGCCCATCATGCAGGCCCTGTCATGGGGTTTGTAATTGGAATCTATCAGCTCATTAGCATGGGGAGGGGAGGAGGACACCACAAGCTTTTTGCAGCCATCCTGATTTAGAAGGTGTTCCCTCCACAGCAACTGGGCCTTGGAGGAATCTGCATCCTGCCTGTGCATGCCATGTTTGTTATGGAAATTACATTCACCCATACATATAAATCTACAAGAAAGCCTCTTGTCATGTCCAATAGTTCCACAGGCTGCACCAGCAGAAGCCGGAGCAGAGCAGAGGCTATTTTGGAGATGCTGAGACCTTCATCTTTGTGCTAACATCAGAAGGATCTCAGTGACCCAAAGACCGTGTGTGACAATTTCCAGCCCCCGAGAGCATGCTGTGTGCCCTCGGGGTGCCACATGCATCAACCCATTTCATCCTCACCGTCCCTGGATCTCCACATTTTATATGAGACCAGATGCTTAGGAGATTTAAGTGATGTGCTTGTCACTGGAGTGGAAAGCAGCTGCCATTCATTGCGCTGCTTCTAGGTCATGTCCATGATTCTCTGGGGCAAAAATCATGGTGAGGAGAGAGGAAGGGATGAGGGTGATATATGCCCGGGGGTGGGGATGCCCCCAAAGCATTCTCCCCATTTCTCCCCTGGCCATGTGCGTGCCCTGGAGGGAGGAAGTCTTTCTTCCAAAGAGTGAGTACTGGGGCTCAACATCTTGGTTCTCCTGGTGAATGGTGCCTCTGAGCTGGGCCCTGTCCATGGCCTTGGTTTGATAGCCCTCTTGCCCTCCAGACCCACACCAGTCTTTCTTGGAGCTGCGGCTGGGCTCTTTCTTCCCCACTTCCTGTCCCCCCACCTCCCGAAGGCTCCTAGACTGTGACCTGGGGGCACTTGATTCAGGGTCTCTTCTTTGTGTTTCCTCCTGGCCTCTCCAGACCTTCCCCACCCCCGGGCTCCTTCCTTCCTCTCTTCTGAATGCTTAAATTCTGCAGCAGCCCCCGTGCCCAATTTCCTCATCCTCCCCTTCCCAGAGCCAGCAACCCACAGAGAGAGACAAAGCCCCCTTCCCAGGAGCACTGCATGACCATGAAGAAGGCAGCTCTGCCTGCTGATAGTGCAGGCCTAGAATCCCAGCACTCTGGGAGGCTGAGGCAGGAGGATTGCAAGTTCCAGCCCAGCCTGGGCAATTTAGTGACTTAGTGAGACCCTGTCTCAAAATCGAAAAGGGCTGGAGATGTAGGTCAGTGCAAAGGCCCTGGGTTCAATCCTCAGTACTGCAAATAATAAATAAATAAATAAATAAATAAATAAACAAATAAATAAATAAATAAAATAAGGCAGCGCTAAGTCAGGTGTCTGGGCTCACCACCTGCCAGCTGCGTGTCCTCTGGCTTTTCCACCTCCCTGTATAAAGGAGACATGACAACAGCACACTTCCTGCAGGTGGCTAGAACTACAGGGGTAACCAAGAAAGGGTCCCTGCACCTGGCTTGTGTTCATTTACAGGAGACCAGGGCTCTGCGACGCCTTGTGGAAATAACAATCGCAGTAGAGGCCTGGGTATGGTTTCAGGCACCCTGTGCCCGTTACTGCCCTTACAAGGATTTAGGCCTTTCAGAAAGCAGGAACATCGCTTATGTATTATTACCAGAGGGGTAAGTTATTAAGCCAGACAGTCAATCAGAATCATTGGGTTTTAAGAGCAAAGAGTCTTTGACTCTCTGCGGCGAGGCTCTTTCCTGAAAAACAATGTTTGCAAGGATGGATTTTTGATGCTGAGGAGAATCCGCTTTCCAATAGCTGCAGGGAGAGAGGAGACTTTTTTTTTTTTAAACATCTTATCTTGCTGAAATCTCTTTTGCCAGCAGTTGTAAGGACCCACAGTGTCAAGACCAGATATTGGAATTCTATTAGCGCTGAGGGGGAAAATGGCCCGAGGAGGTCAGATCTCGCACTCTGAAAGAGGAAAAGGCAGATGCTTTTACTCAGTGAAATGCGAGGTGTTTAATAATTTTTATTCATGCAGAGTGCAGCACAGCATTCAGTACCTTTTAAGTATCATTTTTGTTTTTGTGCCTAGGGTACGCAGCCCATAAAGCCAGAGACCACACGGCCAACGTCACCACAACTGAAGACACATGGTCCAGCCACCAAAACATGATCAAAAATTATTTTAAATTCTTTGGTTGCATATCTCATAACATTTTGGGGGATGATACTGGGGACTGAACCCAGGGCCTTTGCACAGAATTACCTCCTTGCCTCTTTTTTTTTTTAATTCTGAGACAGGGTCTTGTCAAGTTGCTAAACTTCCCTGGCCAGGCTTAAACCTGCAATCCTCCTGCCTCAGCCTTTCAAAGTGCTGGAATTATGGGCATGCCTCACCTCACCCAGCAATAACTCAAAGCTTGTGAGGGGAACAGATGATCAGAAAAGCTTCTGGTTTCCTTGTCTCATCTTCCCTTTGATTCTTCTCCTGCCTCCTTCCTCCAAAATCCCCCAGCTGGGGCTCCTGCTGGTTCCTCCAGGTTTCTCTGTGGCGACCCCCAAGTCTCCCTGACTACATCCTAGGGCCCCAGGGCCCCCAAAGGGAGGGGTGAGGAGGTGAAGGAAAGAGAGGAGGCGAGACCAGAACCCTTGTTAGCATGCAGGGGAAAGGGTAGGCCAGGACATCGGCAGAGGAAGCCCTCCTGCCCTGTCACACACCCATCAGAGTGGTAAGGACTCCAGCCAGCATCTCTCCAAACCCAGCAGCACCAGCTTCTTGCCCGGACTTTGTCATCCATCACCCCAGCCCGCTCCACCACCGGGACTGCAGCAAAGTGCAGAGCCGGGAGAGTAGGCGCAGGAGGAAGCGTGACTGCTTCTCCCTGCCGGGCTTTCTGTCTCAGCCAGCCCTGCCACCAACTCCGGGGCACACAGGACAAGTCCCTGGAATCTCTTCCTCTCCTGCCTGCCCCGTCTGGCTCAGGTTGATGTGAGGCTCAGTTGAGGTCGTACATTGCAAATCCCACTTCCCTTTTCCCAAACACAGAGCTCTCCCTGTGTCCCTGGCTGCCTAGTCCCACCCACGAGTTCCAGACAGTGGCAATCCTTTGGCACTGGGTGTGAGGGTCCTACTCTCAGGGACTTGATCCAGCACTTCATGCTCAGTAAGTACTGGTTGAGGAATAGATCAGCATCGACTAATGAAGCCCAGAGCTTAGCCTGGACTGTGTGATGTGCTAACATGGGAGGTTACTCATTCATCCAGGTAGCGAGGCCAGCAGAGCCCACATGCCAAGCACCAGGAACTGTCACTGTCCTTGGAAGGATGAAAGGATGCCTGGGACATCGCATCCCAGAATGGAACTCACGTGGGCCCCAGACTTCTACTCCAGGTCCCTACCCAGGACCTCGCAAAGGGAGGGACCAGACGGGATGGCTGGGATCACTGAAAATGGCCAGGACCCGGTCAGACAAGTTACAGGGCTATGGCCAGCACTGCCCACAGCCTGATGACCGATTTAGCAGCATTGAGAAAACTTGATCTCTATTACATTCTGCCTTTCAGCTCCCGCCACCAGCGCCTCTTTCCTGGCCCATTTCACACCTCCCTGACTCTGAGAAGGTCCCCAACCAAAGGAGACATGCAGGCTCTGAGCTGCCAGCCCCTCGACAGGAGCGTCCCCTACCACCCCCTCTTCAAGCCCAGCGCCACGCTGTGCACCCCCTTACCAGGGAGGGCACCCAACCCCTTCACGCCCTACCCCCCACCCACACCCCCAGAGCCCCAGAGCTTGGCTTGGCACAAACCTGATGAGGTTGGCAAATCAGCACATGTGGGCGTGCTGTCTCCGCCCCTGAGTGCAGATCTGGGACACGATTCCAAGCTGGAGGAGGACTTGAGAGATAAGGGTGCCACTTTCTGTTCTCTCTTGCCAGCGGCAGAGCAATGGCATTTGCGGTCCCCCTGCAGGGTTTAATTGACATGGTGGCAGCTGAGGACAAGGGGAGCAGGGTGACTACACACAGGGCAGGCATGGGGACCTGAGTGTCCAGGACACAGGGACCTGGGGCCCCTTGTTCCCTCTCAGCTCCACTCAGCTCCACTGGGGCAAGGCCTCACCTCTCTCTGGGCTGCAACATCCTCCACTGTGAAGATCAGGAATCGGTTTATTTTTTTTTATTTTTTGTGGGTACCAGGGGTCGACCTCAGGACCTCGTGCGCCAGCAGGTGCCCATACCGCTGAGCAATATCACCGGCCCCTTTTTTCGTATGTGGGTTCCGGGAGTCAAACTCGGGCCCTCGCGCTTGCCAGGCAGGCGCTTACGCCGCTGAGCCACCTCACTGGCCCCAGGAATCGGTTTAGATGAGCTCATTTTCAAACTCTTTGAATACTCGACCCTCGCTAGACACCGGCTTCGGTGAAAGTCCCATCTGTGAAACGGGTCTGACAGGTGGTGGCTGGGAAGGGAGCCCAAAGTCCCACCCGGCCCTGCAGAGCCCCTGAGGAACAGTGTGCAAAACTCATTCTCCGAGTCTCAGGGTTCTGCTGTTCCCGGAAGGAAGCCACCAGCAGGGGGCAGGGAACCCAGGGGAGACCATCCCAGACTGCAGTGGTGCAGAGGTCCTGGGGCAGGGCATGGATGGGGGGGGTAAAGGCCGTGCTGGCACAGGAAGCCCCTGGGGACTTAGGATCAAGGTCAGAAGGTCATGTGCAGCTGATGTGGGCAGCTGGCTTTGGGTTTGTCACGCTGACTCCGGCTGCCCCGTGTCCCCTTCTAAACACGTGGCAGGAGGCATCCCTGGTGGTCCTTCGGGAGCCCCAGACATTCCAGCTTCCCTCCAGAGATAGCGGTTGGCCCCATGAGAGCAGCCCCTTCCCAAAATATCCAAGACCTGGGTCTTCCTCCTGGTCCTGCCCATCCCCCTCCCCTCCTCAGCTTGTCACCATCCCTGCAGGACTTCAGCAAGCTGGGCGATGGGATATGCATGCAAGGTGACGAGGCACCAAGGGACCTGTGCCCCCTTCCTGCTCCTAGACGGGAGCCTTCAGTGGGAGCAGAAGACCTTTTCAACAGTGGTGCAGGGACAGCTGGGCACACACACGCAAGGGGAAGTGGGGGACTCCTTCCTCACACCATGCACAGAAATGAACCCCAAATGACTCACAGACCAAAGTGTAAAGCTAAACTGCAAAACTCCTAGGAGGAAATACAGCACTAAATCTTCATGGCCTTGAGTTAGACAGCCTTCTCAGAAACACCACCAAAAGTCTCAGGAATAGAAGTTTTAAAAATAGGTAAATTGGAGCCAAGTATGGTAAAGCACACCTATAATCCCCACACTTGGGAGGCTGAGGCAGGAGGATCGCTGCAAGTTCAAGGCGCCTGCAAGTTCAAGTTCAAGACAAGCGAGACCCTGTCTCAAAACAAACAAAAAAACAAAAACAAAGGTAAATTGGATTTTGTCAAAATTAAAACCTTTTGAGCTTCAAAAAACACCATCAATAAAGTAAGAAAAAACCTACAGAATGGGAAAAAATATTTGCAGATCATGTATCTGATAAGGGACTTGTATCCAGAAGTTATAACTTGATAATATTATAATCTGACACTAGAAAAATGACCCAATTTTTTTTTATATGCAGGCACCAGGAGTCAAACTCAGGACCTCACACTTGCCAGGCAGGCACTTATGCCACTGAGCTAAACTAAATAGATACTTTCCAAAATGTACATACAAAGGACAATAAACACATGAAAAATGCTCAAAGTGATTAGTCATTAGGAAAAGGTGAAAGACCACATCACCTCCACTAGCATGGCTGTTACCAAAGAGAGAGTAACAACAAGTGTTGGTGAAAATATGGAGGAATTAGAACGCTCGTACGCCACAGGTAGAAATGCAAAATGGTACAGCCACTTTGAAAAGCAGTTCTTTAAAATATTAAACATACAGTTACCGTCAGACCCCACATTTCCACTCCTAGTGCACATCCAAAAGAAAAGAAAACAGACTTCACACAAAAACTTGTGCATGAATGAATGATCACAGCAGCACTAATCACAGAAGCCCCCGGGTGTGAACAACTCAAACGTCCACCAACTGCTGACTGGATAAGTAAGATGTGCTCGATGCATACAGGGGGCTATTACTCAGAAATGAAAAGGAGCAAAGTGCCAACTCCTTCTACAACATGGGTGAACTTTGAAAATATGAAAGCATACAGCCACGAAGACCAGGTATTATGTAATCCCATTTATATGAAATATCCAGATTAGATAAATCCATGGAGATGGGAAATAGAGTACTGGTTGCCAGCGGCTGGGGGTTTGGGAGAAATGCAGGGGGACCAGTACAGGAGTGAAGTTTCTTTGAAGGGCAATGAAAATGTTCTGAAAGTAGCTGGTGGTAGCAGGCATGCTCTCTACAAATCCATTAAAAACCACTGAATCGTACACATTGAATGCACTGAATGATACGTGAATCAAATCTCAGTAAAGCTGCTCAAAGAAGGAAAAGAAATGAGCCCCGCTGTCACTTCCGGCGTCTTTGATTCACTCGCTCTCCAGAGACGCAGTTAAGGGCTTGGTTGGAGTTTGTGTCCCCTTTCACAGGTTCTGGGGAGTTATGGAATCTTGCCAGGCCTCAGTGTCCCCATCTGTACACTGGGGGTGAAGGTGCAGGGCCCCAGGCCATAAGGAGCTGTGGGGATGAGCAGGCGTGGGGTACAAGGCCTGGTCCCGGTGAGGGCCCGACACAGCGCCTGCTGCTCCCCGGGCCCCACAGAGCGACACCCCCATCCCAGAGTGGAGCCCCATGAGCTTTGGGGGTGTCCCCAGCCTAGCCCAGTGGTCCCTAAAGCAGCCTGGTCATCTAATCCTGCGTCCCAGTCTTTAACCTGGAACCTGAGAATCTGCATTCCCCAAAAGCAGCCCCTGTCCCATCCAGTGTTGGGGTTTGAAGAAGCTGGGGTGGTAAGAAGGTGGGGACAGGGACTCCCAGGGCTGCTAAAGCAAGGAGCTGTCAGAGGCCCCTGTGCCCTGTGCCCCGTGTCCTCAGCAGCACAAGGGTAGTGCTGTGCATGTCCCCAAGGGCTCCGGCGCTGGGTACCAAAGTGTCCGTTTACAGCCCATTAGCTTTGTGACAGACAGGCTCAGGGAGCAAGGGACACAAAGCGGAAGTCTCAGGCCAAACACTGCGCATCTGTCAGAAAGGAGGATGAAGCTGCTGCAGATAAAGACTCTAACAGCGGGGACCGTGGGGACAGTGGGGACAGCTGAGCCCTGGCCATGCAGGTGGCCAATGAGCACGGCTCAGCCAGCCTTCCTGATGCATTATCCCCAGCCCTGGCTGGATGGCCTGAGACCTCAAGATTGACCTCCCTGCTGCCTGTGTCCTTCAACAACCAAGATGTCCAGTAGGAGGGGACCGGCCAGGGTTCAGGGCCATAAGCCAATCTTCTTTCTGGGGAATATTTCTGGCTATTGAAATGATATTGCAAAGGCTTTTTCATACATAAGGAAACATTGATATACTATTAAGAGTAAGTGGGGATGGGGCCGGTGAGATAGCTCAGCAGCATAAGCGCCTGCCTGGCAAGCGCAAGTTCCTGAGTTCGACTCCCGATACCCACATACAGGGAAAAAAAAAAGGGGCCGGTGATATCGCTCAGCTGCATGGGCACCTGCTGGCGCATGAGGTCCTGAGTTCGACCCCCGGTACCCCCCTGCAAAAAAAAAAAAAGAGTAAGTGGGGAACCCAGATGTGGTGGTGCACACCTGTGATCCCAGCACTCGGGAGGCTGAAGCAGGAGGAGTGCCATGAGTTTGAGGCCAGCCTGGGCTAAATGGTGAGTTCAAGACCAGATTAAACTACATAGAGAGACCCTGTCAAAAAAAAAAAAAAAAAAGGAATAAGTGGAGAAAAAAGCAAGATGCAAAATTATACCCACAGTATCAACCCAGTGAAATGAAAATTACACATCAAAAAAAAAAAAAAGAACGAATTGAGAAGACACTGTTCCTGAAACATGGATGATGGCTGCTGCTGGGTGGTGGGGACAAAGTGACCTCTTCTGTCTTCTTTTACATTTCCCCGATTTCCCTTACTGAGCTTGATTGCTTTTTGAACTGCAGCAGCATTTATTTTAAAAATAAAAAGCCTGGACGGCAGGGTAGAAAGAAGCAGGAGCGAGGAGATGCCGCTTCCCCAGCCCAGGCCCTGCCACCTCCCTGGGTCCAGGCCCTTCCTGTGAGCCTGGCAAGTCCGAAGGGGGCAGCCGGTCCCCACCCATCACCCCACACCCTAGGACAGGGGCGCCTGCAGGTGAAGAACAGGAGGTGACAGCTCTGTCCTCAGCCCCGAGACCCACAGATGGGAAACCGGAGAGCATAGCTCCATCAGGAAGGGGAGATTTCCAAGCCCTGGAGGATGACAGGGACCACGTCGCTGAGCCCCTTCAAGGACTGCAGTGGGTGGGCTGTGACCCCCAAAGGACCTGCCACCCACAACCTGTGAACGACGATTTATTTGGAAAAAGGGTCTGGGATGAGATCCTGCTGGATTAACTGGGTGGCCTGATACTCAAGGACACCCAGGGAGAAGGTCATGGGGAGATAGACAGAGCCCCCAGCAATGACCAGCGTGGGACCTCCAGAAGGGGCACCCGCCTCACCTTGATTTCAGGACCAAAAGAATAAATTTCCTCTGTTGTAAACCCTCCAGGTTGTGGCGATTGATGACGGCGGCGAAGCTCTTTATCCCATCACTTTGTCTGATGAGATAAGCGCTTTCGTCCACCTCATTTTACAGCTGAGGAAAACGGGATTCAGAGAGGCAAGTGACTTTCCAAGGTCACACGGCAGCGACTGGTCAGATCGGGCCTAGATTGCCAGCTCTCAGAGTCCCTTACAGGCTGTGTGACCCCACACAACTCACTTGATGTCTCTGAGCCTCAGTTTCTCCATTTACAAATTGGAGACAATAGCAGAAACTGCCTCCAGGGCTGTCTCGGGGATTCGAGAACTGGGGCAAGCTTAGTACCAGGGAACTTTTCTGGACTGGGGATCCTCAGCGGTCAGCTTTGACCACGTGGTGTGAGAGGCCAAGAGGGGCGAGGGCAGCACAGCGCCCTCATCTGTGGGACTAGGAACTGGCTTCAAAGTCACACAGTCCTGGCCCAGATCGTAAGCAACACAGCCGGCCACCGCACTCTCCCGTGCTCTCACCTTCCATGGTTTCTTTTCTTTTCTTTTCTTTTCTTTTCTTTTCTTTTCTTTTCTTTTCTTTTCTTTTCTTTTTTCTTTTCTTTTCTTTATTCTCTTCCATGGTTTCTGTTGCCTGCAGTCAACTACAGCCCAGGAATCATAAATGGAAACTTCCAGAAATAAATTAAGGCTGCAGCAGTGGAACACACCTGGGGTCCCACCTACTTGTGGAGGCTGAGGCAGGAAGATCACTTGAATCTAGGAGTAGAAGACCAGCCTGAGCAACACAGGGAGACCCTGTCTCAGAAAGAAAGAAAGAAAGACTATTATTAAGTATATTGTTATAACACTTCTATTATTAATTACTATTATTCATCTCTTACTGTGCTTAATTTTGGAATTAAACTTTCTCACAGGCATGTACGTGTAGGAAGTGACATAGCACCTCTCGGACTCGGTACTGCAGAGCACCTGACTTATGTTCTGCATGGACGAGGGGAGCTACATGTGTGGCACCTGACACTTTGCTTTCCTTACTCAGCCCATCCTCACACAATCCAGTGCAGCAGGTACTGATATCCTGCCCATTCTGCAGAGGGGGAAACTGAGGCACAAAGCTGTTATGAAATCTGCCCAGGGTCAGCTAGCAAGTGAGGGAGACCAGATTCCAATCCAAGTGCCCTCTATCATGGTCTGGTCCTCCATGATGTCTCATTGATCGACCTCCACTTTGCAAGTCAGCCAGCGTGGGCGTGGGTGTAGCGCATCTGGCCCCCACCTTGTTTTTGTAAATAAAGTTTTATTGGAACCCAAACTTGGGTGCAGCAGATCTGGCTCCTGCCTAGTGTTGTAATGAAATTTTATTGGAACACAGGCCCCCACCTGGTTTTGTAAATAAAGTTTCACTGGCACACAATTGTGTGTACTCGCTCACAGATGATCTGTGGCAGCTCTTGTGGAACAAGGGCAGCGCTGAGTAGCAGCAGCAGAGATCCAGGCCTGCGAAGCCTAAATCACTTAGCTTCTAGCACTTTACAGAAAAATTTTGCAGAGACCCGGTCCCGAACCTTGGAGTTTCAGCTGTTCAACAACTCCTGGCTCTGATGTGCCACAGTGGAACCTAGTCACCTGTGAACGGGTCTGGGGGATGCCCTGAACATGGCCAGGTGCCATCACCACTGTCCCTGTCTCCTCCCACCTGTCCATCTGCCCCACACCCTGGCACACCATGGCCGTTCCCGACCCTCATCAGGCACCAGGGCCCGGGACAGAGCTTCCCACAGCCTGGTCCCATGGCAGGGAGGCCGGGGTGAGCTCCAAGTCATCAAGAAACCTCGACAGGAGCCCTGCTGCCCCCTTCTGTCCCATCTCCCTCCAGCCCCAGGCCCCAGGGCAGCAGTAATCATTTTCCTTTAAGAAGGGAAGGCTATTTTTTAAAAAGGAATTCTGTTATTCTATTGAAACTCAATCTTCAAATGAGTTTAAGTTTCCAATTGTGCGGCCACACACACTGGAGAAAAGTGGCTAAATAAACAGTAACTAATTTGCACAGGACCCAGCCCTGACCCATTTTTGGGTCTTGCCTTTCTAAATAGCCTCTTTACGGTTGGCTATTTATCCCTGGCCCAGTTTCTTCCCTTTGCACCAAAGGTTGAACTCTCTCCTGTCCCAAGCAGAAACTCAGTTTGTTACTTAAATTATTGGAGCATTTGAATTACTTTTTATGTACAGCAATAGTCAGTTAATGAATACTCCGAGGGTTGTCACAGGCAGCTCTCCAGGCCGTGCACGGCGCACGTCTAGGGCACACCGCTTGGGTGTGTTTATAGGTCTGCGTATGAATGAGGACAGCTGTCTATCAGATGGCACTAAGTTACCTTGAGAAAGGGATTTGGATTTGCACAAAGGGCCATGGACACTGGCCAGGGTCATAGGTTGCGGCCGTGCCTTGGGGCTGATGGGGCCCTGGCCACCAAGCTCTTGTATGTCTGTGGGGCTCCAGGAAGCTCCTGGGCGAGTGTCCCCAGCATAGCAGCCCCAGAGCTGGAGGCCACAGGGAAAAGATCTCTAAAAGGAGAGATCCTGCTCCACAGCGAGCAGGGTGGAGCTGTTTCCTGAGGGGAGGAAGGGAAGGGGCTTCGAGGAGGGAAGAGCGGAGGGAAACTTCTTCTCCACTAGGCCACAGCAGCTGGGGCAGAGGCAGGGAGCCGGCCTGGTGGCCACCAGTGTCACCCCCAACCTAGGACACTCGTGTCCGAGAATCAGTGTCACCCTAACCCCATCAGACGTGGTCCACCTCAGGCTCAGCCGGGCTGGTGGCACCATTAAAACCAAGTCAATCGTTCCATTAGTAATAGCGTTAAGCTTTTTCTCCTTGCCCAATATTTACTTTAGTTTGTGTCTGTCATTTTAAAATAATCTCCACTAACACTCATAGTAGAGCGCCCTACCCCTGCACCAGGAACTTTGGAAATATTAATCCTTGAAACCCTTAGTGCAAATCCCTGTAGGCTCTGTAAGGACGGGGCTCGGAGGCTCAGAGACGTTGACTCGCTCACCCGGGGTCACACAGCGAGGAAGTGACGCAGACTCAGAAGAGAACCCTTCCGCTGGCCACTGCTCCACACTGCCTGGCAAACATGTGACCGCCTGTCATGGGGCTTTGCACGTGATGAATCACTGCTTCCAGCCACCTGTCACCTTGTCCCCTCTGACACGTCTGATGGCTGATGCACAGGTGAGAGACTCCTGCTGTCCCGGGGGCTCCGGAAAGCTTGGCAGAAGTCTGCATGAGTCAGGTCTGCAGAGAAGCAGAGCCAGTGAGCGGACAGACGTCGGCAGCCCACTCTATCACTGCAAACACGAGCGTGAGGGCCTGCACAAATACGGGATTAGCTCGAGCGCGAGAGCAAACAGAGCGAGCAGAAGATGCAGGGGACACGAAATGTGCCAGGCTGCAGCCAGCAGGCCCTGCTCCCCATTCGCTGGAAGCGCAAATGTAAGCAGAAGGGGCTCATCCTAAAACAGTGGTTAATGTGCAGCGCAGTGGCCCAGTTGTTTGTCACCATTGCCAGGTGTGATGGGCTGTGCACCATCGTAGGAGCTGGGAACAGAACCCAGGGCCTCGTGCATCCCCAAGGCAGGCAGGCCACCACCTCCAGCCACACCCCAGCCTGGGACTACACTTTTATTTGGGCTGTGTGGGTTTGTTTACACCAGTGCTGACTCAAGCACATGAGGAATGTGTGCCCTTCTGACGCAGAAGTCACTAAGTTATAGGGATTTGGAGCTGTAATCAAATGTAGTTGGGGGCCGGTGAGATAGCTCAGCGGCATAAACGCCTGCCTGGCAAGCGCAAGGGCCCAAGTTTGACTCCCGGAACCCACATATGAAAAAAGGGCCGGTGATATCACTCAGCAGCACGGGTGCCTGCTGGTGCGCGAGGTCCTGAGGTCGACCCCCGGTACCCACAAAAAAAAAAAATGTAGTTGGGTGTGGTGGTTCACACCTGTCATCCCAGCACTCTGAGAGGCTGAGGCAGGAAGATTGCAAGTTCAAGCCCAGCCTGGGCAACTGAGCAACTTGGCAAGAACTTATCTCAAATTTTTCAAAATATTTTTTTCCAAAAGGACTAGAGAGCCAGGCATGGTGGCACATGTCTGTAATCCCAGCACTTGGGAGGCTGAGACAGGAGGATCACTCTGAGTTCGAGGCCAGCCTGAACTACATCAGCGAGTTCAAGGTCAGCCTGCACTACGTAGTGAGATCTTGTCTCAAAAAAACAGAACAAAACAAAACAATAATAATAAAAGGACTAGGGATGTAGCTCAGTGCAAAGGCCATGGGTTCAATCGTACCACAGCGATATATGTGCACCCATGTTTATAGCAGCACAATTTGTAATAGCCAGATCTTGGAAACAACTCAAATGCCCATCAACTGAGGAATGGATAAGAAAGATGTGGTATTTTTATACAATGGAGTACTATTCAGCCATAAAGAAGGATAAACTGGAGACTTTTATAGGTAAATGGATGCAACTCGAGAAAATACTCATAAGTGAAATAAACCAGATGCACATGTGTAAGCATCGTATTGTCTCTCTAGTATGAGAAACTGAAAGAGTAAATAAGATCCAAAATGTACAATAGACACGGTGAATCAAAAAGAAACTGGTCAAAAGGAAAGAGAGACTGGAATAGGGAAAAGAAAGAAGGGAAAGGGAAAAAAAAAGTTGTATATATATATATAAGATGGTTAAGATAGATACACTACCAATTTTACTTAGTTCATTGAAGAGTAAGGTTTGTGCCAATAATGTTTGGACAATTGAATGCTAATGTCTGGTATCCTGAATAACTAACTTAAAGATAATAATATGTAATGCATTAACCATTGTTACCCTCATATTATGGTGTTTTGAAAATTTGTTCTTTTTTGGATTTGTTTTGTTTTTTCTTCTCTTTAAAATAATAAAAAAAAAAAAGGCCATGGGTTCAATCCTCAGTATTCCAAAAGAAAAAAATCTTAAGTGACAGCAGCTATGCACGCAGCCCATAGTTACTGAAATGTCGCTATGCAGTGGGCGACTCTGTGTTAGAGACAGAGACAAAGACGTCTTAAGGAACTGGCTTGTGCAATTGGGCCTGGCAAGTGCGAATTTCACAAGGCAAGGTACAAATCCAGGTCAGAGTTGATGTTGCGGGCCCGGGTCCAAAACCTGCGGGGCATCCAGCAGGCTGGACACTCGGGCAGGGGCTCTGTGTTGCAGTGTCCAGGCGGAACTGCTTCTTCCTCAGGCAGCCTCAGCTTTTGCCCTCGAGCCCTTCCACTGATTGGACAAGGCCCACCCACGCCAGGAGGGTCATTTACTTTCCTTGAAGTCAGGTGGTTGTCAGTGATAACACAGCTGCAGACATCCTCACAGGAACATCTGGATGGGGGTCTGAGCAGACTGCTGGGCACACGGCTTGGCCGAGGGGGTGCTTCAATTCCCAGTTCTCCCCCAACTCAAAAAAAAAGGAACCTGGGAAAATAGCTTGATGAGGAGAGAGGGTTTAGGGAGGGTGCATGGGGTGGGAGTGGATGATGGAGACCGACATTAAAATTCCTCCAGGGCCGGTGAGATGGCTCAGCGGCATAAGCGCCTGCCTTGCAAGCGCGAGGGCCCGAGTTCGACTCCCGGATCCCACATACGAAAAAGGGGCCGGTGATATCGCTCAGTGGCACGGGTGCCTGTTGGCGCGCGAGGTCCTGAGGTCGACCCCCCGGTACCCACAAAAAAAAAAAATTCCTCCAGAGGAGCAGCATTTAGGGCAGAGTCCCTCACTTGCGGAGCCAGCTGAGCTGTGCTATGTGGAATGCTGGTCTATGTAATTTATATGGAAAAGAAAGGCTCCAAGAAATCATCAACAATGCAAGCGCTCCCCCGGGAGCAGGAGTTCTGTTTCCCTGTGTGTGGGTTTTTCTGTCTTTCTTCCAAGCCTCCTACATCACGCAGCTATCGATCTTGTAATTAAAAAAGCAAATAAATTCTCTTAAGACTCCAGGGAAAAAAAAAAAAAAAAAAAGACTCCAGGAGTCCGGAGAAACTGTGGGTCAGAGAAGGACACAAAGAAAGCTGGGATTCCGAGTCCACCAGGATCCCCCAAGCCCCATCATAGGCTTCTGGGGTGGAATCTTGTGGTGGGAGGTGGGGGGCCCCACTACCTGTGACTTTCTGCCTCTGGCCCCAGGCCAAGGGCCATTGGTATCCTAGATTCATGGCCCCTCCAGGTCCCTGGCTCAGCAACCAGATCTCTGGACCAGTGAGGAAATCTGCAAGGGCTGCTGGGGTTCAACTGAGCCTGGAGCCTCCCAGCCAGGCCTGAGTCAAGGGGACTGGGTCAGCCACACCCCTCAGGGCTTGCACGCCTGCTCTCCCACCCCATTTCTGGCAACCTCTGACCTCTCTTCCCTCCTCTGGGCAGGGATGCCTCTGGGTCATCACATCCTGCCCTGAGTTCAGGGTAAACTGAGTTCACAAAAGATTCAGGGAGCACTGGGTGATGTACCTGGGGCTAGGGAGACAGTGCCGGCCTCATCCCTGTCATCTCCACAACAACCCTGCTGATGCGGATACCTATTGCCATCCCATTTCACAGATGGGGAAATCGAGGCTCGGAAAGTGAAGCCACTTACCTAAGGGAGCTCAGGTCCACAGCTGATAACGGAGTGGCAAATCAGGACTCAAATTAGGGCACTTTCGCAGCAGAACTCCCCCAGCTTCCTCAGCCCCTGCCACGGTCGACACTGTGCACACCTGAGAGTCGCATAGCAGCAGGAAAGAGCAGAATTACCAATCAGAAAGGTGGAGGGGACTGGGCTGGCCTCCAAAAGACAGGGGCTCAGGGGGCGCCCTTTTTGAAGAAACCCCTGAGACAAGGTCCAGAAGGTACTGTATTCAATACAGCATCATTTTCAAACTTGTCAGAACTTGCCAGATGAATTACAAAATAAAGCTCCTAATGACAGAATATTGAGGGATTCATTTGAAATGTAAAATAAATAGGTATCTCTCTGGTGAGAAGGCAGAATAAATGGCATTTGGATGACATTTGGTAATTAAATTAAATTAAATAGAAATGAACCAACATATAATGCACCCAGGGATGGCTGCGAAGGTGCACTTCTCCCCAAAGCTCAGGCCTCAGAGCCCCAGCTGATGGCAGCTGTCCTGGATTGGAGCTCATCATGGGCTCTGTGGTTAAAGTGGGGCAGCTGGCCCACCGGCCACCCCAGATGCCTGGGCTGGAGAGGAGGGTCGGCCTTGGGCTCCGGGAACCAAGCCATGGTCTGGCAGTGCCGGGAACCCTCATGACAATCTGGCCCTGTCCTCTTATCTTGTACGTTGGGAAGCTGAGACCCAGGAAGACCAAGAGACTTACCCAAAGGTACCAGCACCAGGACCGGGACCCAGGTCTTCTGACCCCCAGCACAGAGTCTGTCTCCTACGCCATGCTCCTCCTCGCCCCTGGGGTGGTCTCTGGAGATGTCCCTCATGAACCTGCCTCCTGACACCCGCACACTCGCGTGTCCCCTCCCCTTGTCGTGGGTCCCCGTGACTCGATGTTGACCAAAAGAACGTAGCGACGCCGCCTGCCATTCCGGGCCAGGTCACAGAAACCTGGCGTCTTGTATGTAGGCGTCTCGGCTCATTGCCCTGGGGCCTCCATGGAAAAGCCCAAGCATCCTTCGTGCTGTGAGGAAGCCCAGTGCAGCCACGCAGGAGGCTACAGGGAGGGACAGCCAGCCAGGCAGCCCCCGCTGTCCTCTATCCCAGATGAAGGGCCACATGTGCGTAGGAAGAAGTTTTCCTGGGCACCCTGGCTGGTGAATCTTTCAGAGGGTCAGGAGAGATGCACGCGCAGAGCTCATCAGCCCACAGCCGTGCGAGAATCCACGGCAGATTGTTTTTGTAAGTGGGGAAGCCTTGGGGTGGTCTATTACGCAGCAATCAATGATCAGAACACAAGCGGCTTTCAAAGGCAGGATCGGTTGTCAGGCAGCTCCAGCAGCTGGCTGCCAGGGTTCCCAGGCCCCTCCTTCCACATTTAATGTGAGTTAAACTTGAACTCTAGGTCTGGCCTGAGAACCACCACTCCCGGGTCCAAGGACGGATGTTAGAAGGCCTGGAGAAATTAACCCTTTATGTGTTCATTTATTCAACAAATACAAAGTGAGTTCTACCATGGGCGCATTTAAGACACAATTTTGAGAAAAACAGACGCTGATTTTGATCCCTGACCTCCAATCCCACTGAGGCAGAAAGACAGCAAGGTAGTCTTCCTGAGGGTCAGTTACAAAGAACTGAGGACAGGACAGGCCCCTCCCATGCCCTGCCCAGCCCTGAGTGCTTGGAAGGAGGTGGCTCCTAGGGAGGACCCTATGTGCCTCACCTGTGGCCTTTTTGGGGGTAATGGGATGAAACAAGAAAGAATATTTATAAAGTATTCACTGCGAGTGGTTCCTCAGTAGATGGCATCTGTTGCTTTTACATTTATTTTTAGCATTATCACTAATAAAAGCAGAGAGGTTTTAAAGCCTTCTTCGATTTGTTTCCAAATCAATGGAGAATCTATGGGGCATTTCTCACCTCCTGTTTTGGGACCTGTCTACAACTGGATGCTTTCCAAGGTCCCAAAACTTGGGACCCCTGCCCCCCTCCTCCTCTCGGTTTTCTTCTGATGCTACTCATCCTGGCTTCCTAGCTCCCTCCTTGGTTTAAGGAACAGACCATGGCTTAGGGGACATAATGGGCTTGGAGAAGGGACTTGCCTGGGAGTTCATGGGCCAATGGGGAGGAGGTTTCCCTTCAAGCCAAGAAGGGCTGAGGACCCCATATCCCCAACCCTTCTGGCTCCTGGGCACCCACATTTACACTGCACACATTTAAGGTGGGATGCCCTAGGCATCTCCCTGCCACCCCCAAATGCACACAATAAGTTGCATGCTTTTAAAGACACAGTAGCACCCTTATCCACGGGTGATACATGCCAAGCTCCCCAGGGAACACCTAAGCCTCAAATAGTACCCAACCCTATATGTCTATGAACATCTATGATAAAGCATAATAATAGCTATGCCAGTTCTCTTTCCAGTGTGAACCCGCTCCTCTTGGAGCGCTGCACTATTGCAACGGCAAGCAGAGACACCGAAACGACACCCAGGATTTGGAGGCAGATTTATTTACGTCAACGGGCACTGATCGGGATCATTCCCATGATACCCGATCTCTGGTGGTCTAGGGCTTTTATATGATGCACAAGCAAGAAGCACAAAGGAGGTACAAAGGTGAGACAGAACAGCCTGGCAGTTCTTCTGATTAGCTAGCAGCCTGAAATCATCAATTACAAGGGTAGATTAATGATCATCAGTTTATGAAGCTTGACACAATGTACAATCAGGCATCCTGTACGTTCGGTTATGCTGTCGTGGTTACTGGGGTCAAGAAAGTAATTACAAAGCCATGAAGCAGTTACAGAGCTAGGCAGTTTTAAAAGAGCAAAGTTTTAAAAACAATAATTTCTCTTGTACGGTTTTTCCCTTTCACTATCATCTCAATAAAATTTGCTTGCTCTTTTGTCCTGGTGTGACTTGTCCAGTTCTCTGTTCATGACACACAAGAACCTGGACCCTTGGGATCCACGAGCACCCTGACAACCTACACTGTACAGCACTCCTACTTCAGCCTCCCAAGCAGTTGGGATTACAAGCGCGTGCCCACAATCCCAGCACATATGTACTTACGTAATTAAATCATCATCGTTTCCGATAAACAGTCTCTTTGGACAACCTGTGTTGTGTCAACTTTCTTGCAACTCCCCGCAGCCTAATCTATGGTATCTTTGCTGTCCTTTCCTGGTTAAGTGTTTCTTACTCAGTCATCTCCATTTCTTTTTGAGGGCAAAAATCAATCTCCGGTCAATTTCAAAACAGTGGGCGTGGCTCAGGATCACCCTCCTTAGTTGAAGAGCAGGCTGTCCAAGGGACCCACTTCTCCTAGGCTGATTTTGTAGCTGTGAGCCTTGGACACCTGAGAACTTCTACTGACCTTGATACTGACAGACCTTCCAGAACTTCCAGGGATGAGAATACTCAGAACAGGCTGAAGAATGGACCGCAGTACCTTGCACGTCTTCCAGATTGAACTGTATGAACTGCTTCCCAGGCTGAGTACCAAGGGCTGGTGGCACAGCTTGTGTCAGTCCTGCCTCAGCCTCTTCAGGGAGCAAGCCCAGACTCCAAAGGACGGTCCTCAGTGCAGAAGAAACTTCAGAAGAAAACAGATTCTTGATGGAAAATGACTCAGAAAATGAAAGACAATATAAAGGCGGCAACTGGCAAAACTCAGTCATTGGTGGACTGGGCCCTGAAGGAAGGTGATGGTCCAAGCTCAATATCAGAAGATCCATCGATTGCTCTGTGAAGAGGAGCAGCTCCATCTGGAGATGCTGACAGAGAAGCAAAAGAGATTTTATACCAACTCGGGGCCATGGGAGTTAGAGCGATGCAGCAGAGAGAAAGGGTGGCGGAAATGTGTATAGAGCTGACCGAGGTGTTCCACAAGCCTGCTGCGGGCTTGCCTCAGGGCTTAGGGGACACATTTGAAAGGATGGAGTTGGTGCCAATACAAAAGCCTGGCCAGTGAACCCAGGGCTCAGTTCATGGTGCATAACTCATCCCCAAGAAAGGCTGAGAAACTTCAGCATGAACAATGGCGGGGTTCAGAGATGGGCCAGTCACTACGGGAGCCGATCTGAGGAAGATGAAGGATGATATTTGGAGGTGACCATCGTGGCGTGCCTGCAGAGCCCCAGAGATGGAGATCTTTGCTCTGTGGGGCGCTGGGGCCTTCACCTCAAGCCAAAATGACCAGGAGGTGGACGTGACCTGCTCCGCCAACTGGATTCTGAGCATCTGTAAAGTCGCATTGATTCCCGTGAGGAATTTCTCCTGCCTTCATCGAAGAGAAACCATCACTGTAGTCTCCCCACCCACTCCCCATTCTCAAAACGCTATGTACAAAGGCCTCGGGGTGAGGGTAGGGTGTTTCTGGACCCCAACGAAACCGAGAATTTCTGGGACGATTCCAGTGGTTCCCCCATAGGCAGCTCCCTTCTTTTCCTTCTCTTCCCCTTCACAAGCTTCCCTCTGCTGTGGTTAGCCATGAAAATTCATGTTTCACGAGGAATCATTGGTGAATTCCCATGTCTGAGGACACAGTGGTCCTGAGACCTCCACTGTCAGGCAAGAGGTTCAAGCCTGCGTCCTGCAGGCACACTGTAATTTAAGGAAGATAAACACTTAAGGGTGAACATTGGATAACCATGATGAATGTATAAATTTGTTTATTAAATTTAATTTTAAACAAGTGCTGTGTAACCATCACAAAATAATTCCTAATTAGGCACTCTAAGAGATTAACCATAATGTCTACTGATAAAATAGAATGATTTGGGGCCGGGGATATAGCTTAGAGGCACAGCGCCTGCCTGGCAAGCGCAAGGTCATGAGTTTGATTTCCAATACCCAAAAAAAAAAGAACAATTTAACAATATACTGTAATAAAATTGCTAGCATCACTATTTGTTATGGCTTGTATCTAAATGTCCCCCGAAAGCCTCATGCGGTCATAGGTGAGGAGCTTTTGAAAGTGGTTGGATTAGGGTGTGTGATGTGGATTATGGGTGTGATCTGGGATTAGGGGTGTGGATAATGGAAGCCCCAACCTGGGGAAAGGTGGCACCGATCAATAGACTTGTAGCCTGGATGGGATATGAAGGGATAGAAAGAAGGCAGGCTTGCTGCTGCTGCTGCTGCTTTACTGTCTCCTGCCTGCCTGCCATGGACTGTTTCTCCTCTGCCCTGCCACCTTGCCTTGGAGCCAGCCGACTGTGTACTGAAACCTCTGTAAGGTGTGAGCTAAATTAAACCTTCCTCTCTTAACTTGTAGGTGTCAGGCATTTTCTCCCAGCAACAACAACAAAAAAACCTAATTAAGACACTATTTTAGTGCTTTGGGGCCAAACTTAAGTAAAACAAAGGTCACTTGAGTAGAGCGCCCCCACGAGCCAGTCACCTTGCTAACATGTGAGACTCGTGGGGGGGGCATTTTTAATCTAACCATGACAACTGTCCTTTCCGCTGTTGCCCAGAGGGAAAATGGTGGGATTGGTCACCAGCACTCCCTTTCCACCTCTGGAGGACCAGGATTACAGTCCTGGCTCTCCCCTGAGGAGCTGTGCACGGACCTTGGGTGCCTCACCTGTCTTCCTAGGTGGGCCGTGGGTGTCACCTCCCTCCTAGGCTGGGAGAAAGTGCTGAGAACTGAGACCCCCCCGAGTCGGCAGCAGGAGGCTCCGCTCTGATCTCCCAGCCTCCTGGGCAGAGGCTGAGCCTCTTAAGGGTCTGAGGAGGCAAGAGGGAGGTACAGGCAGAGGGCAGATCTCTGAGGGGCTCCCCGGCACCCCATAAATATCTGAAATCCCACTTCCTTCCCTGCCCAGCACCAGCATGTAGAATGTGCCTCCCTTCTCCGCTGTGGCTTCCAGGCAGGGCTTGTGCATGGACCAGGTGCTTCCAGCAAGCAGTGGGAGGGAGGGAGGCAGCCCCAGGGGCTCTGTGCCTGGGCTGCCGTCCAGCGGGGCCCTATCAGAACAGCTGCGTCCTGAGGCGGCTTAAGAAGAGGCAGCAGCCAGAGCCCCAAGGAGTGACCAGGCCAGGTGCGTGGACACAGAGCCAGCGGTGTGGTCAGCCAGGTGAGAGTTCGAGTCCCTCCTCTGCCGCTTCCCGCAAGGTGGCCTTCGCAAGTCCCCCAGCCTCTCTGAGCTGGTTTCCTGCTCTGTCAAGGGGTTGGTGGTTTGCATGCAAAAAGGGCTGCCTTGTTACTCCATCACAGGCATGAGAAACAGGGGAACTTTCCTTCTGGAAGCCAGAGCCTTTGTCCCTCTCCCCTTCCCCGATGGTATACATTTCTCCTCCTGTCCCTTCTGGCCAGAACCCAGCCACCCCAGCTGTGGGAACTTGGCCAGGATGGGACTAAGGGTACATGAGGGTCACACCACCGGCCCCTCCACTGAGACACGAGGCCAACGTTGACCTCAGTTTTTCCCCTGGTTGCTAAGGAAGGAGATGCCAGTATTGGGGGTGGGGCTTGGAAGCCTAAAACCTTGGGTCTGTTTCCTCCTGGAAGTCAGCATCTTTAAACTGGGGGTGCCACTCCTGCTGTCCCCACTCAAAGAGGGAACATCGTGGGGCTAAAGTAGCACGATCTTAGCAAAAGCTTTTTGGGGCAGAGGCCTGGGACCCGGAGAGGCAGGAGCGCGTCCCTGATGAGGGATAATGGCTCTCCGTGGGCGTTGAGCTGTACGCAGCATCATTATCAAGGCACCGAGTGTCCCACACCCTCCCCCACGGCGACAGCATGGGACACCTGATGTTCTGCCCGTGGGATGTGATCTATCCTTTTGTCTTTCCCTAAAAGAGCCTCTCAGCCCTGCGAGCCTGTCCCTCTCCCCTTCCCTTATGACGCGTGTTTCTTCTGTCCCTTCCAGCTGGACCCTGATCCCCTCCTCCATGCGGGATGAGACATCTGTGCTGGCCTCGGGGCCTCTGCACACGCTGATCCTTCCACCTGCCTGCTCTTCCCCAGAACAGCCACGCAGCCCCAGCCTCATCCGCTCACCTCTGTACTCAGACGTCCTCTGCTCAGAGGCTCTCACCTTCCTGCTAAAGAGCCTCCTTGGCACTCTAGCTCCTTCTCTTGCTTCATTTCCTGTTGTCATCGCTCCTCATTTGTTCAGCTGTGGGCCACATCACCCTCTGAAGTCCAAGTTGCAGGAATTAGTCTCACTCACGTCCCCTCAAACAGAACTAGGCAGAATATGTGCTTAGCAGGGAGAAATAATTTTTTTGCCTTCTCATTTATCTATTTGCATTTTGTAACCAGCACATATTTAAATGAGTAAGCACAATAGGTATTGAGCTTGTGTTCACTCCTCGGTGAGGTCAGAAAATGTCTCCCTCTGCCTGCTGACTTTCCTGGCTTCGTCCCATACAATGTCCACTTCCCACCTTCACCTGCCCTGGCTTTCCTGTTGTTTCTGCCCCAGGACCTTTGCACCTGCTGTTTCTCTGCCCAAAAAACCCTTCCTCAGCTCCTTGCAAAGCCAGCTCTGTCCCCTGGCTAATCCCTCAGGTCAAGTGTCATTTTCTCAGAGAGGGTTCCACTGGCTGCTAGACAGGTCCCACCCACTAAGTCATCCCAGAACCCCTGGCTCCCTATGTCACCCTGAAACATCTGAAACCCTCATGTCTACCTCTGTGCATATAAAGTGTGCGTTGTGTCTCTACGTCCACCTCCATGATGGGAAAGGGTCACCCGGTAGGGACCTGGGGCAGAGGTCTCTACCTCTGGGGTAGGTGTCAGTGACCTGTGGCTGTGCCCTGTGCACCTGAGGACCTGGGGGTGTCCTCCTGGGGATACCCAAAGCACAGGAGGCCTGTGGGTTTGGAACCCCATGGTTTCAGGGCTCCATGTGGGAGGTGGCTAAGCTCTCTGGGAATAGGGTAAAAGGAGAGAAGAGGTAGATTAACCCAAGAGGTAGCTGGGAGCCACAGCAGGTTCTGGGCAGGAGGCAGGGAGATGGAGAAGGGGCTAATGGCCAGTGCCAGATAGAGGCTGCCCTAATGGTTTTTGCCACTTTCTGGAGTAGCTCTGCAAGTCCTCTTTCATGAGTGTCTTTACCAGGTGTGATCAAAAGTAGTGATGCTGCTACTGAGTGCCACCCAATAGAAGGGCAAACTGGTAAAAACAGTGTGTCCTCATCCACTTTCTGGTACTTTCTGTCCCTCTCTCCAAGTCAAAATGACCGCGAAAGGTAAACATTTGGGATCAATTCTGGACATCGAGGAAGGCAGGACAACACAACTAAAGACACTCACAAAAGAAGACTTCGAAATGCTTCAGAGCCAGGCGTGGTGATGCATGCTTGTAATCCCAGCACTCAGGAGGCTGAGGCAGGAGAATCGCTTGAGTTCAAGGGCAGCCTGAATTACAGAGTGAGACCTTGTCTCAAAAAAACAAAACAGGGCTGGTGAGATGGCTCAGCGGCGTAAGCGCCTGCCTTGCAAGCGCGAGGGCCCGAGTTCGACTCCCGGATCCCACATACGAAAAAGGGTCCGGTGATATCGCTCAGCGGCACGGGCGCCTGTTGGCGCGCGAGGTCCTGAGGTCGCCCCCCCGGTACCCACAAAAAAAACAAAACAAAACAAAACAAAACAGAAACTGCTTCATGGCAAGAACAAGGAGGGGCTTGGCCTCTCTCCCACCCTATCCCCACCCCGTGACCCCAGACAGACACCTTCCCCTCCCTGAGCCTTACTCTTTCCAGCTATAAAACAGGAGGTTTCCTTAACAGAGCTCTTCCTGCTCCCACTCTCTGGAGGATGCTGAGGCCCTCACAGTGTCAGGAGAAGGACCTGAGGTGCGGAGAGGGGAAGGGCTTCGCCCAGATCGAACATCGCTTGCTTTTCCCTAGCCCGTGGCTTTACCCACAGCAGGATGCGAGCCATGGGCTTGCAGCCGATTCCCAGACTTTGAGGAGCTTTTCCTAATGGGGAGATGGCGGACAGCCCTGCAGAGGGACCTCGGTGACCGAGTCAGGGGCAGGCAGCTCCTTCCCGTCTGCAGAGTCACTGAGGGCAAAGGTGTCAGAAGGGCTCTGGCTGCAGCTGTACAGATGCCCGGCGCAGAGACCCAGGACCACTGCAGCCCCCACACTGGGGCACAGGCACCTGGCACCCCTTCAACATGACACCGGTGCCAACAATGGTTTAAAGGGTTTTCCTAACTTTGCTCTCAGAATTGCCTGGCTCCCAGGCACCGAGTTAATTGGAAATTGGCTGTGGCTGCTCCCCTGTCCCCTCACCTGCTCGGAAATTCTCACCAAGTGAGAAAGCGTGGCTGACAAATTGCTTTCACATAGAATGACACATTTATGAATACCAGATGTAGTAATTAATGCAGTTGACCTAATGTTCCATTTTTGTAGACATTTAACATTTATTAATTTCGATTTCACAGTTTTCTTTTCCCATTTGGTGGCCAATAAATATTTTAAGGCCTTGGATATTGCTGTGGGATCCTTAAAATCTCAGACACCCGAAGTCCAACCATGACATTGAAGAAGGGGTGGAAGCTCTCTGGGCCTCGGTTTCCCCATCCTGCTCTCTAGCCCTGGGTGAACCTACAGGGTTGACGCACCCCAGCAGGCACCTTGAAACCCACACAGCTCGGGCCAAGGCCAAGGGAAAACGGAGATGCCAGCCACGTCCACGCGGAGAGGTTCTCAGAGCCGAAGACCCTCGCACCCTTGAAGGGCAAAGCAGTAAAAACCATTGTGTTGCCAGTGGGTTGAATTTCACCCATGTGGCTTGGAGCGCGTCTTCTAGCAAATGCATCTGCCACAGCTATGACCTGGCTTTTTCAATTCAGTGGGGACAAAGGGGCAAGAGCAAAGGGGAAGGCGGCCATGCTTCCGGGACAGTGGTGGGGCCTGAGGGTGTGGTCAGGCCAGGAAAGCGGGGTGGGCAGTGTGAGCGCTCTGCGGCAGCCTCGGTAGTCCTCGGCACGCGGTGCTGGCCCCAGGGAACCAAAGGGTCCCTCACAGCCCCAACATCACCTTCGGGGGTCTGCATGTAGAAGTGACTCTGTTGCCGCCTTCCTCAGCTGGGCAGGCCCAGAGGGCACTGTGAGTAGTGCCCTCTACTTAAGTAGGTTTAGGAGAAAAGGCCAGGGGCCAGGACCGATTTAGGGGATGAGGAAAGGAAGCCGAGCCCCACCCATCTGGGGCCAGTGATTGGGTCCTGACGCACACACTCATTTTCTCTCCCCATCCCCACCCTAACCCAGGTCATGGGGGCACACCCGAGGCAGGAGGATCTCAAGTTCCAGCCCAGCTTGTGCAAATTAGCAAGACTCTGTCTCAAAATAAAAAGTTGAAAAAGGGCTGGAGATATAGCTCAATGCAAGGCCCTGGGTTCAAACCCCAATACCAGAGAGAGAGAAAGAGAGAACGGATTACATCAAGACTTCAGGATACATTAACAACTGCAATGTTCCAATTACCCAAAAACAAACACACGATTAAACGATGTATAAGCAAGGGCTGGGTGAGAGGAAATACATCCCAATAAACCCCTCCTAAACGGAAAACATTTTATTTATTTATTTTTTTTTTTGTGGGTACCAGGGGGTCGACCTCAGGACCTCGCGCGCCAACAGGCGCCCGTGCCGCTGAGCGATATCACCGGCCCCTTTTTCGTATGTGGGATCCGGGAGTCGAACTCGGGCCCTCGCGCTTGCAAGGCAGGCGCTTATGCCGCTGAGCCATCTCACCGGCCCTACGGAAAACATTTTAAATCAAAAATGCTTTCAAGACACCAGACCCATCTCTCATCACAGCTTAGCCCCAGCTCCCTTAAACATTTATATTAGTTGGGCAAAACACACCTAACACAAAGCCCATTTTATAATAAAATGTCAAACATCGCATGTAATTTATTGAACACCTGGATCAAAAAAAAAAGTCACAGCACAGAACAGGCTACGCTGGTGATTTAGCCTGAAGTTTGTAGGACCTGCTCACTGTTGCGACCTGGAAGGCGAGAGAGGATGTGGTTATTTTAGGTCAAAAATGCCCCCCGGGGCCGGTGAGATAGCTCAGCGGCATAAGCACCTGCCTGGCATGCACGAGGTCCTCAGTTCAACTCCCAGTACCCACCTAAAGGAAAAAAAGGGCCGGTGATATCGCTCAGTGGCACAAGCACCTGCTGGCAAGCATGAGGTCCTGAGTTCGACTCCTGGTACCCACATAAAAAATTAAAAAAAAAAATGCCACCCAGTTGTTGCACATGTGCGGAAGGTGATTGGATCATGGGAGTGCTAGAGCTGATTGCTGCTAGGATGCAGGGCTTGGTTGGAAGTGGGTCACTGAGGGTGTGACCTGGAAGGGTGATTTTTAGTTTTGTTTTTTGAGACAGGGTCTCCCTATGCTGTTCAGGCTGGCCTTGAACTCACTATATGGCCCAGGCTGGCTTCAAACTTGCAGCAATCCTCCTGCCCGAGCCTCCTGAATGCTGGGATTACAGACGTGCACACCGAACCTGGCATGGAAGAGTATTCTAGTCCCTGGCTCCTCCTCCCTCTCTCTCTGCTTTCTGACTGCCACGAGTTGAGCACCTTTTCCTCCAAGTCCCTCTGCCACCTGTTTTTGCCTTGGAGCCAGCCAACCATGGACTGAAACCATGAGCCAAAATAAACCTCGCTTCCTTTAAATTGTGGCTGTTGGGTATTTGTCCTAGCAGCAAGACAGGCTCAGGCAACGTATCACTAGCCCAGGGTAAGATTCACTTTCAAAGTTCAAAATTCAAACTACAGTTTCCAGCGAACATGTGTCATCTGCAAACCATTGTAAAGTCCAAAACTTGTGAGTCAAACTAGCAAAAGGCAGGGACGGCCACACACAGGTGAGTCACTGCAGAAAATCAGACTGACGACATAGAGCTGAACCCCGGAGAAGGTGCTACCAGCCTGCAGGGAGACTGAATCAGGAAGAGAGCGACAGGACGGGAGGCAACACGGATTGTTAAGACTCGAATTTAAGGGCTGGTGAGATGGCTCAGCGGTGTAAGCTCCTGCCTGGCAAGCGCGAGGGCCCGAGTTCGACTCCCAGAACCCACATACGATAAAGGGGCCGGTGATATTGCTCAGTGGCACGGGTGCCTGCTGGTGCGTGAGGTCCTGAGGTCAACCCCCCGGTACCCACCAAAAAAAAAAAAAAAAAAAAAAAAAGACTCGAATTTAAATAAATGTGTGTTCTCAAAGAAAGCAGGACAGATGGCCAGAAGCCATAATCAAGGGTGAAATTTAAAAAGAAAAAAAAAACACCAACACTGAATTAAGAAGCTACCTGCCTTTGGAGGTCAGCAGGTACCCGAGGTATTCCAAATAAAAATTCTATAAAAATAAATTGAAACTTTACCATTAAAAAGCAAAACATGAGGGCCGGTGAGATGGCTCAGCGGCGTAAGCGCCTGCCTTGCAAGCGCGAGGGCCCAAGTTCGACTCCCGGATCCCACATACAAAAAAGGGGCCGGTAATATCGCTCAGCGGCATGGGTGCCTGTTGGCACGCGAGGTCCTGAGGTCGACCCCCCAGTACCCACCAAAAAAAAAAAAAGCAAAACATGAGTAGATGTTGGTGATCTTAAGGGAGTAGAGTTTGTTAGGTATGATAATAGCAGAGCGGTTATGTTTTAGAGAAGACTGATGTCTTTTAGAGATCATGCTAAAATATCTACCGATTAAATGACAAGATGTCTGGGTTTTGTTTCACAATAATGCGATGGGGGAAGTGTATTGGGCTATAAATAAAGCAGGATTGATTGCCCACGAGTTGAGAATTGTTGGCGCTGCTTGATGGGAGAGAGCTGACTCATTATTATATTGTCTTTTCTATTGAATCTCTTTGAAAGTTTCCTATAATAAAAAGTGAAAAGCAAAATAGGATTTGGATGAGGATTTCTGGGCCACAGTATCAGCCTTTGGAAACTGCCCAAGGCTGGGAAAGTTTGGCTGGTTTGGGGGTGGCAGGCTGGAAGGCCAAAGTTGGAGGCCCAGGGAGGCCGAGGATGTCCAGAGCACTGGGCCCAGGGACGAGGCCAGTGTTTACGCTGATGGTCTGAGGAGCCCTCAGAAAGCTGTGGGCTGGAGCAAGTTCAGCTCCGATCCTGCCTTTGAAAGACGGCACACCTTGAGACTATAATGTTAGGTGAAATAAATCACACACACAAGCTTCAGTATCACATGCCTTCTCTCAGATGAGAAGTGCAAACTGCAAATAACTAAAGGGCAAGAGAAAAGATAATAAGAAACATGGAGATAGGTCTTTTGCAAATGGGAAGGGGACCAAGAGATGGAAGGAGGGGAAAAGGAGGGGAGGGGAAGGGGACTTAAAAAGAATTCAGATGTGTTATGTACATGCACGAACTTTCCACAGTGAATGTCATCTTTATGTACTGCGAACATGGACTAATAAAAATAAATTTTTAAAAAATGTACTAACTGGTCTGTTACTATAACAAAATACCTGAGGCTGCTCATGAGAAAGGAGGTTGATTTAGCTGATGGGAGGATGGAAGTCCAAATGGCCTGGCACATGCTCTGGCCAGAGCTTCACAGGTGGCAATGGCTGGAGCAGTAGGAAAGGAGCAGGTGGTAAGCCAGGACACCAGAGAGACAAGAGGCCAGGTTCCAGCTTCAGAACAACCCCTAGGAAAGCTAAGTGGGTCCATGAAAAAGACCTTCATCCTGTCCAAGGACTGGCTCCCTGCCCCCAACACACACACAGCTTTCTCCACAGGGCAGGGGCAGCATGGGAGACCTAGTTTAAGGCCACCACAGGGCACCCCCCCAGCTCATGACTTGGGGACTATATCTTGTCTCTGGCCCCTTTGCCTTGACACCGTCCCCCTGCTCTGCTTCCCGGCCACCATGAACTGAGCTTTGTTCCGCCAGGTGCTTCCACCATGAAGATTCTGCCTTGGAGCCAGCTGACCATGGACTGAGCTCCCTAAAACCGTGAGCCAAATTAAACCTCATCCTTTATGTCATAGGTGTTGGCCCTGTGTCTCAGCAGTAGAAAAGCTGACTATACAAATAAGAATGGGAATCCCAGGAAGAAGTCAGCTTGGCCCAGCCTGCATCTCAGGGCCTTTTATGCAAGCATTGGGGCACAGGGTGAAGAGTTCCCCAAGGCCAAAGGAATGACAAGGGGGTCCCCCAAAGGAGAGGTCTCTGAACCAGAGAAGAAGGGAAGGGGACAGGGTAGATATAGACAACATGGATATGTCTAGGTTCCCAGAGGTGGCTGGGAGAGTGGACACAGAGGAGAGGAGGGGAAGGAGGGAGAAGGCTTCAAGGAAAGGAAGGCAGGAGGCCCCAGACACACACAGCTGCCACTTGGCAGCCACCCTATTTGTGTGGGGCCAACCCCACTATAGCCAGTAGCACTTGCCACAAGGTAACCCCATGCCCCTTGTCATGGTGATTGGTTTCAATACACCAGGTCTCAACTGGGGATGGTGGCGAATACCTGGGACCTCAGTACTCCATGAGGCAGAGGCAAGAGGATCTCAAGTTTGATACCAGCCTGACAACTTAGTAACTTAGTGAGATCCTGTCTCAAAATCAGAGCAAAACAAATTTTTAAAGGAATGAGGATATAGCTCAGTAAGAAGACCCTGGGTTCAATTCCCAGTATAAACAAACAAACAAAGTAGGTCTGAGCTGATCTTTTCACATCCTTCCTGTGGCCACAGGCATCAGCTCTGAAGTGGGCCACCTCAGGACCAACGACTTCTGCTAGGATTCTGGAGATACAGATATCTCTGTCCTTTTGGACTAGGAGGTGTGGCTGGAACTGTGCAGCCCTTTTGTCACCATGAGGGAAACCATCTGCCCATCGACATTAATATCAGGAATAGAAAAGAGTAGAGAGATGGAGAAATAATTGGAGCCTCGATGGCATTCATGAGCTGCTAAGTGAAACAGCCCGAGGCTCACTTACTGCCAGACTCGGAGAGCTGAGTGCTGATGAATCCGCTTCATGGTGAAGGCACTTTGAGCTGAGTTTTCCTATTACATTTTTGCAGGGACAGCAGAAAAGCTGAGGGAAATGGAGAGCAGCTCTCATTTCCCCTGTTCTGGCTCCTGCCAAAGGACCCAGTGGCCAAGGGGGGTCTGCAGGCGCCAGGCTATCCAGAGAACAGGGTAGATAGCTGCACAGGCACAAAGAGACAGAGACTGATTTAAGGAATCACTTTACTCAAAATTGGCAGACTTAAATGTTAGTCTCATCCCAAAACAAACTTGCAGAAAAATCCAGAATATTATGTAGCCGCATATCTGAGCACCCCGCCAGCCAGGTTGATGCATAAAATTCACAAGCACAGGGTTGCAGGTGCCTCTTGCTCAACCCCCACGGACAAAGAAACAGAGGTCTGGAGAGGTCCGGAGGTCTGTCCAGGGTCACACGGTCCCTTGGCTCGGGCTGTGAATTCTGGGCATGCCAGGGGACAGATGAGACCAGCTGGAAGCAGATGCGGATGGTGTGGAATTTACACATCATTTATGCATCGCTCCCCAACCTGCAAAAGATCCGGAAATTTTTCCATCCTGCTGGTGCCCCTGTGGACTCCTGGCCTCAGCTGTGTCTATCTAGAAGGACCTCAGGGAGTGAGCCCTGATCCCCCAAGATGGTCACCTGAGGTGGGGACACCACTTCAGCATGCCCCACCTCCCACCTGGCCCAGATGCCCACGCCTGGCGCACACTGCCCTGCTCAAATGGGGGCTGTTCCCAGGTGGTGCACATTTTTTATTTTAATTGTCATGTATTCATGTTTATGCCGCTTTGAATTTATGACTAGGGATGCCGGTTTCCCATTTATGGCTATGATATAAAGTTTCCTTTAAACTAAATTTCAGGGTTTTCTTTCTCTCTCTTTTTTTTTTAGTGAGTCAGTAAAAATAAAAATAGTAAGTAAATAATAGAATAGACAGGTGTCAATATGGTGCAGACAGAAATGAAATGAGGAGATGTTTGGAAATGCTGCACCAATCGAAAGTTCTCCTGCCACCGGGTCACCCCAGCTCCACTGGGCCTGCAGTCAGCAGAGGTGAAGCGCAAGGAGTACCTCGCGCTACCATCAGTGTTAGGCTGACTTTCTTGCTTTCTTTCTGTCTTGCTTGCTTTCTTTCTTGCTTGTTTTCTTTTTTATTTTGTTTTTTTGAGACAGGGTCTCACTATGTAGTCCAGGCTTGTCTTGAACTCATATGTACCCTACACTGGCCTTGAACTTGCAGCAAACCTCCTGCCTCAGCTTCCTGGGTGCTGGGATTACAGGTGTGAGCCACCACACCCAGCTCTTTTTTGTTCTTTTTTTTTTAACTTCGTGTATGTTTGCAATACATAATCATGATGTTCATCTTAGGGAGTTGGTACAAGCAAACAACATATGTTGATCATTTTTTATCTCTTTACCCCATTTCCCTTACCTTCCCCCTCCTCCTAATCCCCTTCCCTATCTATAAAAGCCTGCCTTCTTGTTTCCTACCATCTCTCCTTCATTTCATTCACTCATTTATTTATATTTTAGGTTTCTCATATAAGAGAAACCATACAATATTTAACTTTCTGTGTTTGACTTATTTCACTTAACATTATGGTCTAAATTTCCATCCTTTTTCCGTAAATGACATGAATTTGTTCTTTTTTGTGGCTGAATAATATTCCACTGTGTATATAGACCACATTTTCTTCAACTGTTGATGGGCATCTAGGCTGTTTCCAGAGCTTAGCTATTGTGAATGGTGCTGCTGGAAACCCGATATCCGTGTATCACTGTAGCGGGATTTTTTAACTATTTCAGGAACATACCCAGGAAAGGTAAACTGGCATTTCTATTTTTAGTTTCCTGAGGAGTCTCCATGCTGATTTCCATAGCAGCTGTGCTGCCTTACATGCCCAGCAGTAATATGGAGGGTTCCTTCTCCCCAGATCCTCAGCAGGACAGACATTCTGCCAGGGGCAAGCAGGAATCTCAGAGCTGTTTGGAATCGCATTTCCCTCATGGCTAACAATGGTGAACACGTTTTCACGTATTTATGTGCCATTTGTACTTCTTCTTTTGAGAAACATCTGTTCGGCTGATTTGCCCATTTTTTGATTGGGTCATTTGTTTCGGGGGTTTACTTTATATATTCCAGATGTTAGTCCTCTAGCAGAAGAGTTGCTGTCAAAATTGTTTTCCCGCCCCGTAGGTGGTCTCTTCCCTTTGCTGACTGCTCCTTTGCTGTGCAGAAGCTATTTAATTTGATGTGGTCCCATGTGTCCATTCTCGGTATTACTTCCGGTGCCGCTGCAGTTCTATTCAGGAAGTCCTGGCTTGTGCCTATGGCTTCCAGCGCTTCCTCTATGTTATCTTCCAGCAGTTTCAACGCTTCTGTTTTTTTGTTTTTTTGGGTTTTTTTGGTGGGTACCGGGGGTCGACCTCAGGACCTCGCACGCCAGCAGGCGCCCATGCCACTGAGCGATATCACCGGCCCTTTTCTCGTATGTGGGTTCCGGGAGTCAAACTCGGGCCCTCGCACTTGCCAGGCAGGCGCTTACGCCACTGAGCCATCTCACCGGCCCTGCGCTTCTGTTTTTAAATCCAGGTTTTTGGTCAGTTTTGATTCTAGCTGTCCTTTTGACACACAGAAGCTGCACATACCTACGGGGTACAATGTGACAATCTGACACATGTGTACATTGTGCAATGATCCAAAGGGGTGATGCCCAACTCCATCACTTTGTACACAAATCATTTCTTTATGGTGACAGCATTTGATGTGTTGGCCTGAGTCCCAGAGTCCTGTGCCCCGCGGCATCTGTGCATGTAGCATCTCACGGGGACCCACTTTCTCCCACGACTGCCAGAGGACCCAGGTCTGCTGCCTAGACCACCACCAGCATGGAAATGCAGAAGCCTGCGAGGTAATTAATATCCTGCCGTTTAGCTAGCTGTTAATAAGCTGGCTAAGAGATCCTCTTGAAATTAATAACTTCACATGACCCCAGAGCCCCAGTTTCATACCTTCTTTTTTTTTTTTTTTTCAAGAAACAAAACACACATACACACACTCGCAGAATTTAAATAGAAAAACAATTTTCATTTATGAGCCAGTATCATTATTCATGACTGGAGAATCGTAGGGAGTAAAAGCCCTTTCCGCTTAATTAGAGCGGTGAACGTCACGGGAGGAAGGGGGAGGCCAGGGAGCTGGCAGCGCAAATGAAAGGGAAAAATCCCTCTGGTGCAGCTGTGGGTCTACACAGCCACGCGCGGAGCCGGACTGGCGTGCGCGCATCCGTGTCGGTGACGGACTCCAGCGCTTGTAGTCACACGGCGGCGAAGGATCCGCAGAGACGCCACGGTGTCACAGCCGTGCCCTCAGAACGGAGCGAGGAGGGCTGATCTTAAACTACAAGACAGGGGAAGGCAGCCAGCGGGCAGGGAGCGCGGCTGAGGGGGACCAGGACTCAGGGCAGGGGAGGATGAGAGGACAGGAGGCCCCGGGGCGGGAGAGAGAACCGCAGGCCGCCCTGGGTACTCTCGATCTCCTTCTGAGCCTCATGTTGACAGCCTGCGAGAGTCCCAGGGCGCCGTGAGAGGCGGAGCTCAGAGAGGCTGAAGCACTTGTCTGGCTGACCCAGCAGTGAGTGACAGAGTCAAGAAACAAACGCAGATCCCCTAATGGTGGGCAAGTCTGCCACACAGGCCACCGGCCTTTCCTGAGGCACAGCTGGCTCTTCGGGCTCACACCTTCTCTCTCTCTCCCTCCAGGCCTGGGGATCAAACCCTGGCCTTCGTGCTGAGCTATATCCGCAGCCCCCTTTCATATTTTTTATTTTCAGACAGGGTCTTGCTAAGTCACTAAACTGCCCACGCTGGGTTTGAATTTGTGATCCTCCAGCCTCAGCCTCCCAGATTACTGGAATTATGGACATGTGCCACCAAACCCAGCTTGGCCCCTGTTTTAAACCTCCCAGCATCCTGATGAAGCAGATTCATCCTCATATTTCACGCGCATGGAAACTGAGGCTCAGACCAACCGATGTTTTGGCCAGGGCTGGGCAAGGACTTGAACTCAGCACTTGGGACCCAAAGGCCAGTGCTCACCTCACTGCCGGCCACAAACATCTGGGAAGCTGATGGTTGAAGTAAAACCACGAGTTCAGCAGAGCCCTGGGGCAGCATCTCTATGTGGGGCCCTAGGACCCCCAGGCAGGCTGCAATCCTGTCGTCCAACTGCTACCTGGAAGGCCCCGGGCCCCTTCACCTAGCCCCAGCACCCAGGTCCCCTCTGTGAGTCACAACACGGGCAGTGACACTGGCTCTCTCAGAGCACCCCACAGGCAGACACAGTACTAAGCCCTTTGTCCAGGCTCACTCTCATAAAGTAAACCTTGGCCTCCTCCTTTCAGAATGGGAGAAACAGCGGGTTGTGGTGGTGTGCATCCATAATCCCAGCACTTTGGGAGGCTGAGGCAGGAGGATCACAAGTTTAGGCCCTGACTGGGCAATTTAGCAATTTAGCTGGATCCTGTCTCAAAATTGTAATAAGGGTCTGGGGATATAGCTCTGTGGAAGAGCATGCCTAGGTTCAACCCTTAGTGCTGCAAAAAACTAAAAAGCAAGAAAGTGAGGCACAGGGAAATCAGATAACAAGGGACTAATGGCTCAGCCCAATAGCCTTGCTTATCACTGCGAGTGTCATCTGCCTGCACACTGAGGCTGGTGCCAGCCACGGGAGCAGGATTTAAGTGCCACCGATCCCTGTTCTCACCCTTTATGAGTCACATGGGGCCCCCACGAGGTGCCATTAGCGTCCCGCCATTTGTAGGGAAGGAAACAGCACAGAGAGGTCAAGGGCCTTGCCCAAGGTCACACAGCCAGACCTGCCCAGGGCCACCTGCATCTTCTGCTTCCTGCTAGGCCCAAGCTGCCTGCTCCCTGGCCTCCCAGTGCCACCCCAAGCCAGCATCCTCATCGCTCCCACACACCCGGCACAGAGCAAGGCTTCTGCCAACACCCGGGAAACCTCCCAGCTCTAAGATGCTGCAACAGCCGGCAGGGCCAGAGCCCACGAGGACACAGGACAATCGCTACCAAGGGGCTCGGGTTCCAGTCTGGACTCAGCAGCTGGTCTGATGCTAACCATGCCCGAGACGTGCCCTCTTAGCTTCAGGTTGGCAGAGGAGGTCGGCTCTGAATCTGCAAACAGGAAGCTAGTCACGCCCTTTTGAGGGGCCAGATCTGTGTGCTGGTGGTCCCAAGTGCCAGGTTCTGCCAGCTACATCACAATTGCTTCTTGAAAGACCCACTTCCTGGTTCTGTGTGACCCTACAGATGGAGGACAGAGCCAGGAATCAGCACATTCAAACATCTGGTCCCGGGCCGGCGAGATAGCTCAGTGGCATAAGTGCCTGCCTGGCAAGCGCGAGGTCCTGAGTTTGACTCCCGGAACCCACATACGAAAAAAGGGCCGGTGATATCACTCAGCGGCACGGGCACTTGCTGGCATGCGAGGTCCTGAGGTCGACCCACGATACCCACAAAAAAAAAAAAAAAAACACCCGGTCCCCACCCGGTCACTGGCGAGGAGACTCGGAGCGCTTCCCCCGTAGAGGGTCAGATCGGCATCTTAGTGACCTTCTCACCCGACCTGCCCATGGTACAGAAGGGAACACCAAGGCCCGTGGGGCTCATCCTGGCCACAGGATGACTCTGTGACAGTCCTATGACCCACTCCCACAGTATCCGGGTCCTGGACTGAAATGTTTGCTCTCTGTGACGCCACTTTAGAAGACAGCAAGAAGGTCCCCGGCCAGGGCTGGAGGCCAGGCTTGACTCAGAGTGAGGCCTTCCCAGGACATCGCCAGGTGGGGATGAGGGACAGTGCATGGAGGACGGGTGCAGTTCTTCCCGCCAGGCCCCGGGATGCCTGCCCAGCGCATGCACAGGATCACACATGTGCACACACGTGCTGGGTGAGCATATGACGGTTCCAGTGTCCTTAGTCTTGTCACCCGATCGCACTGGCTCAGGCGTGAATTCCGGAGCCCAGAGGCCCAGCCAGTCTTCCCAGAAGTGGGCATCTGACCCTGGACAGAAGGATCATTCTTCGGTAGCAGTGACACTCCGGGGCTGCCTCGGGCCCCTTTCCTGACACATGGAGCCCAAACGGAAGCACAGTGCTGCAGATGAGTGCGTCCCAAAGCCCCGTGCTGGAAACAGTTTCCTCCCAGCCTGCAGTGCTGGGAGGTGGAGTTTTACCGGATGATTAGGTCCTGAGGGTTCCGTCTGCTGTCACAGAACTGGGTGGTTATCTTGGGGGTGAGCACCTTTCCCTGTCCAGTGCGCACACCAGCGCTCCTGCCGGCTCCTGCCCTCCCCATGCCACCACGGCCAGGGTGGCGAGGAGGCCTTGCCAACTGCCAAGCCCCAGCCTCGGGGTTCTCAGCCTGCAAAACCATAGGACATAAATCTCGGTTCTTTATAAACCATCCAGTCTTAGGTATCCTGCTATTTCTGCATACCAGGGGCTGAGACACAGACCCAAGATATGAAGAATACAGGGATCCTGACAGTAGCTTCCAGGCCCCTGGAGCTCATCTCACCTGTGGCTGGACATCCCTGACACCTAATATACTCACTTGGTGGCTTAAACTACTTCAAAGTGGGTATCTTTCACTTATAACTAAAAGAGTGCTGCATAGCTGGATATGGTGGCACATGCCTGTAATCCCCGCACTCCGGGAGGGTGAGGCAGGAGAATTGCAAGTTCAAACCCAGCCTAGATAATTTAGCAATTTAGCAAGATGCTGTCTCAAATTTAAAAGCGTGGGGTGTGGGGTTGGGGAGATAGTTCAAGGCAAAGGGCCTGGGTGCAATTCCTTGTACTGCAAGAAGAGAAAGAAATAGGAAAAGACAAGGAAGAGCGGGGGCTGTAAATACAGAGAGGAACAGACCTATTTGGAAGCAGAAAGTAGAAAATACAGGATCTTGGGCAAAGCCACCTGAAGCCAAACGAGCCTCGGACTGGGTGAAGCATCGCAACACCTGGATTCTTGCAGTCCTGCTGCATGACTCTGATGACTCCACTAGCTCCTCTGTATGTTTTACTGTCTGTCCACTGCTCTGCCATGTGGGGCTTTGTGGACACTGCAGGGCTGATTATTCCTAGAGAAAGGAAACAGATTGCTGGGGTGCAAACCAGATAGTCCTGAGCCTACTCTCCAAGCCCTCTGCCTCCGGCATCAGCACTCACATGCCTGGCAGGGCCCGGCCACTGCCCCACCCCCAGGCAGCCCCTATGCTCCAGGCCAAACTGGTCCAACCCTGTGATCTAAGCCTGCTGACCCAGCCTCACTCACTCCTCCCAGGGAAGCCAGTGTGCAACCCCCATGGCATGGCCTGGCCCCTTTTCTTGAGACCTGTGACTCCAACAAACCAGCTGTCTCCTGACCGGGTGGCCTTGCCAAATATCATAATAATAGGTCTATATTTTGAAACACTCTGTGAGCCTCAGTGCCTCATTTTATAACAAAGGGTGTGGCCCCCACCTCCTCAAGGGGTCTTGGCAGGAACTGGATTTGACCATGTGGTGAAAATCCTTGGAACTCTGAGCCTCAGGGGATGAGGCAAGCATGGTCACACCCACAGAGTCCTTCAAGGACACCACCCTCAGACTGCCTTTGGAGCAGGAAGGCCAGAATGACCATCTCATTCTCCAAAAGGGTAAACTGAGGCACGGCTGGGTGCCAAAGATCCAAGAAATCAAGAAAAGGGAGGGGCCAGTGAGATGGCTCAGTGGCGTAAGTGCCTGCCTGGCAAGCACGAGGACCCGAGTTCAACTCCTGGAACCCACATACGAAAAAAGGGCCGGTGATATCGCTCAGCAGTACAGGCGCCTGCTGATGCGCAAGGTCCTGAGGTCGACCCCCGGTACCCACAAAAAAAAAAGGGAGAAAGCATAATCCACGCTCACTGCGATTAAGCAAGGAGAGGCTCCTGAAGGACAGAAGGAGCAGGTCACAGTCCCATGCCACCCGCATGCAACACGCACCCCTGCACCATCTTCCCGCCAGCCCAGGCAGATCCAGCACACACGTAGTGTGCACCCTGGCTACACCATTTCCCTGTCATTCCTGCTCCTGATTTTCCCTCCCCACCCTTGGCCGCAATCAGAAATCTCTCTAGTTCGCAGTCAGGCCTCTTCTCCTGTTGCAGAACCCGGCCCTGGACAGAAAGGAAGACACTGCACCAAGGAGTAGGAAGGCAACTTTCATTACGCTAGTGGACTGGCGGGAACCAAGTCCAGATCACCAGCCCTGACTCAGAGTAGAGCAGAAACTTATATACATTTTGTAAGCAGGAAGTACGTAGCTGACAGCAGGTTATTTTATAATTGGTCACATAGGCTGAGTCACATGTTGTCAGGCAAATTTGTTCTGGGAAGGTTTAGCCAGATAGGATTTTTTATCATAAGGCGGGAGGGAGCTGAGCTGAGCGGGTGAGTAAAATCAAGCATGTCTTTGACAAGGCTAGTCTATCTTGGTCAGAAATTCCTTGAAACAGGCTAGCAAAACAGGACATGTTATGGGTTTGGGGGTGCAGGCAGCGCAGCTGGTGCAGTCAGACAGAGCCAGGTCAGTCTCGCTGAGTTGCAGCTGGCGTAATCAGTCAAGGCTGACTGAGTCTAACTATGTGGTGGGCTGGGTGAGCATATTCTGTCCCTTAATATAAACAGATATTAAGCTGTTTGTTAGTTTGCTAATATTCTAAAATTTAAATTTTCTGTTACACTCTGGCTGGCATTGTTCCTGCACCCCGACAGCCATGCGACCCCTGTCTCCCAAGCTTTTCTGTCTCTCAGACCAGCGAAGCCTGACAGGCTTCGCCCCAAATGAAATCAAAACCCTTAAGAAGTGTTTCCAGCATCGGTATTCTCCCTGACCGAAAGCATTTTGCTGGCTGGGGCAGCCATTCAGGCCAAGTCTGGGCATCAGGGTTACAGGAGAGCCAGGGAGGGCCACTACGCCAAAGACCCCAGACTTCAGGACCCCCGTGATCGGACGCCAGCCCTTGAAGGCAGGGAAAGAAGACACCTGGTCTCTCGTAGATGGCTACAGAAGAACCAGAGCAATGGCTGCTCCTTTGTGCACCGCCAGTCTGCCACCGTCCCCACCAGTCCCTATGGCTGCACCCTGTCCCCTGGTTCCCTGATGGTGCCTCTGTGCTCCTGCAGCTGTCGGAGCTTCCAAGCACCCTGCACCCCTGCTCTTGTCTGGATCTTAAGGAGCAGCACCTGGGGCCTCCAGATCAGCAAAAGCCCCCGTGTCTCCCTTTCAGGTGTCCCGATCGGGTCTTCCCCGCAGGTTCTCCCCGCCCCCTGAGACGCTGCTCCCCACTTGGGGCGCTGCCTAGTGCTTACCACACCCTGGCCACCAATGCTGTCTCGGTTCCGCTCCTCCCTGCAAGGGAAGCCAGGCTGCTGTGGTCCTCTGGCCCGTTTTACAGAGGGAGCAACTGGGGTGAGATGCTGGGTCTCTCCAATTTTGAGGCAGCTTCACTCCCAGGGTCTCCCTGACCACGAGCACAGCTACCTCTCCTCCCGGGCCCCCTGACTCTCCCCCTTAGTCCCTGAGCCCCTCATCTTTGCCCAGCGCTGCCCACTGAGCCTCCCTACCCAGTCTCCAGGCCTTTGTTCTCCTCCTCTGTCCCACATCCACCCCAGCCACACACTCCTTCCAGGGCTTGCTGTGGCTTGGGGCCCTTCATCCTCCAGCTGGAGAAGGAGCACCCCAGAGAGGCTAAGTGTGACAAGGGACTCCTGACCCCAGTACTGCATGTTTTGTTCGCCATTCTGCAAAGATGGGACTTGGCGCCACCCCTATGACTGCACCCTGGGCTTGGGCCTGCCTTGGGGGACACCCACCCACACCAGGGAGACATCTTCTGTCCCAGGGCAGGGGGAAGAGGGCGGGGGGAATCTCACCCCCCCTTCCCAAGTGAGTCATTTTCTCAGTGCCGCTGATACCCACCGCTCTGGCGGGTCCCCGAGCCCCCCCCCAGGGCCCTGTGATCTCAAGACCCCCACCTACCCGGGCCTGCCGAACAGCTGCGCGCGGGTTGCACACTGCTCTCTCAGCACAGCCGCACACTGCAGTCTAATTGTCACACGCTAAGCATCACCACACATCCCGGCAGGAGCAGCCGCAGCCGCAGGAAGTCCTGCAGCACTCGCCCCTCTGCTCCAGACCCCCAGGGCCACCAGAGGCCCTCGAGCAACCGGGGAGGGGCCACCAGATGACAGGAAAGTTCCCCTGGGCAGGGAAACCCCCGCTTGACCGTAATTAAACTCTGCTGTGGTGCAGGCTGCAGACAAAAGGGAACCCGTAATAGGATTAGAATTGTCATAAATTAAAGTCATAAATTCAATAAAAGCCTTATCGGCCTCCCTCTGGCAACGCCGGCCCACAGCAGCTGCTTCGATAGGCGGCAGGGATGGGCTGTGTGAAGACAGCGGTGCCACCAGGCGGCTGCAAGCTCAGCTGTGGCCCAAGCCGACCAGGCCCAGGTCAGGGGACCCTTCCCCCAGATCACAGTCCAGGGCGGGCCATGACTGCTGGTGGCACTCCGGAACCAGCTGTGGCTCCCTATTGCCCTATGATTTAATTCAGTGTAGCTTTTCACCAACTTCCTGCCTTGGAATTTGCTGATACACACTCTGCCACCCACTCCCTTGGCAACCATTAAACGGCTTCTGGCCTCAGACACATGGTGGGCTGGAGGTGATATTTGCCAGGGGAAAGTTCTGGGTTGGAATCCCAGCCCCAGCACATGACCTTGCACAGGTATCTGCATTTAGGAGCGACCCCTCCCTCCCGTTCTGCGTGCATTTACTGAGTGCCCACTGCATACCAGATTCTGCACTGATCACATTAGGCAACACCAGGCAGCAAGTCAGGCAGGGCAGTGGAGCTGACTGAGCTGCTGACTGGGGTGGGGGCTGGGAGACGGGCATTGCTGAGGGGCACACAGGAGAGGCCCAGGGGCTGAGCCACAGGGTGCAGAAAACTTGTGACAAGGGAAAGCCTTTGTGAAGAATTAAGCACAAGCTGAGTTTTAAAGGGGGAGCCAAGTGGGAGGGGTGCGAGGGAGCTGGGGTGCAGCAGACGCCCCTAGTTCAGGGGGACCTGAATTAATACAACTCAGACTGAAGCAAAAGACATGAAAGTTGGTGTTCATTGAGAATGAAAAACGGTTACAACTTCCACTTTTTTGAAAGCTGACAAATACACGCATCACAAAATACAGAGATGTGCTCGCTTTGGCAGCACATACACAAAATACAGAGAAACTATTTGTATTAACTGCCTGAATAACTTTTTTAAAGCCAGGGAGCACTGAGTTATACTCCCAGACCAACTAATCTATCTATCTACCATATCTATCTATCTATCAACTTTGAGACAGGGTCTCTCACTAAGTTGCCCAGGCTGGACTCAGACTTGCAATGCTCCTGCCTCAGCCTTCTAAGTAGCTGGGATTACAGATGTGCACCACCATGCCCAATCCACACTTGTATGATTTTTGTCTAATTACACATCTGGCTGCATACTCTTGGATCCCTGCTTTCAATGTCAATGTTTTGTAACTTCATTTTCTAGAAAGATAATTGCTCTAGCAAGATTGAGTGCAATAAACCCACACGCACTAACACGCACGTGTGCATCTGCAGTCGTATACAATAAATACATTGTGTTACATGAGACGCGCAGACATGCTTGTTTTGTACAATGCTGCTGTGGGTTTGCACCCTACTGTGGTCAAAAGATCATGGCCCCCCTCAGATGTCCACACACTGATCCCGAGGACCTGGCAGCAGCAGAGCTTCCACGGCAATGGGGAATTAAGACTGCAAACCCAGTGCCCGTAAAATAGGGAGATGCTCCCAGATTCTCCCAAGGTCCCCTAACACCAGAGAGGGAGAGAGAAGAAAGCCAGGTGGGCAGCAGTGTGAGGAGGATGCAGCCCAGCTCAGAGGAGCCAGGTACAAAAAGGCCCTCCAGGACGGGGAGGAAAGGGGAAGTGGTTCCCCTCACACCTCTAGGTGGTCACTGTGACCTTGGCTCCAGGAGAGCCACTTTGGACTGTTGACCTCAACAGCTGTAAGTTCGTAATTTGCACTGTTTGAGCCGGACATGGTGGTGCATGCCTGCAATCCCAGCTCTCAGGGGCTGAGGCAGAAGGATCACAGTAAGTTCAAGGCCACCCTGGGCTACATAGTGAGACCTTGCCTCAAAAAAAAAAAAAAAAAAAAATGTTTGCACTGTGTAAGGCCTTGTGTTCGTGGGGGTTTGTCACAACATCACTCCTCCCATCTGCGCAACACACATGCTGGGCAGTGACACAGGACACGCACACCCCTGGCGTCACCCCCTGCTCGCATCTCCATATCCTGACTGAGGTTGAACCCTCACCAAATGAGTGCCTCCCTCTGCTGAGCCTTAAACGGATTCTCCGCCTGCCGTGGCTGCTGCAGCCTCGTGGACCCGAGGTCTGGGAGCAGAGAGAAGGTGGTCTGGATGGACTGTGGTTAGCATCCTGTGTGTGTGCAAAATGCACACACACACACAACACCCAGTGCACACCTTGCTAGGACCCCTCCCTGTGCTTCAGAAGGGGCCTGGGCAGACTGGTACCACCTCAGCCCAAGGGACCGACAGCCTGGAGGAGTCCCAGGGACACAGCTCGACCTTGTCCTAGTCCCAGTGGTGAGCTGGACAGGGGCAGAAGCAGTGGCTGCCAGACGGGGAGGGGCAGGAGAACAAGGCATGGCCCGGGCTGGCTACGCAGGAGCCCATGAGGACTTGGCAAGGGCATCATGAGCGGGGCCACCAGACCAGGTGATGGGCTGGAGGTGGGGCTTAGAAGGGGTGGAACTGGGCGGACTCGATGGAGTCCACAGGAGCTGTGAGGGACAGGAGGACCTCGTGTGGACAGAGGACAGCAGGTCTGGAGCCAGCAGTGGGGGTGTCTCGCCACCCCAGGACAACCCTGGACCACGAAGACCCCCAATGTCACTGGGGACAAATGCCCAGCCCCACGGGGTCCTGCAGACCTGTTCCTCACTGCCCTCAGAAGCCTTCAACCCCCCACCCCCAGCCCTACGGTCACCCCACCCCAGCCCTCTGAGGGTCTACACCCAACCCCTGGGCCCAAGCCAAGCCCAGAGTCCTTGCTAGCACTTATTAAGTCACTAATTAATTGAATTTTTTCCCCTCATTGCATGCTGTTAATTAGTTTCTTGTAGTAACAGACACTATTATTCTTGGAAGTAATAACTTGGTCCAGGAGGCAGTTTTCATGCTACTTCTAATTACTGTGGGAGGCGGGCTCTCGGGCGCAGGTGGGCAGGACTAACTTGGGAAAGGAAGAGCATGGAGTCAGCCCGGCTTCCTCTCTAAGATGACTTTGGGGGATCTACCAGGGAAAGGGAAGGGGACCAAGGGGAGGGATGAGGGTGGTAAGAGTGTAATAAGAAGGGTGGACAGAGTCAGAGCGTGTTATATGCACGTATGTAAATGCCACCACGAAAACCATCATTTGGCACAATGTATATGAGCTAATAATCATGATTTTAAAAGTAAAAAAATAAAAGATGACTTGTGTTTTTGTCTTACTATTCTGCATTTTCCCAAATTTCCTCCAATGAAAATTATTATTTTTCCTGAGCATGGTGGCACATACCTGTAATCCCAGCACTTGGGAGGCTGAGGCAGGAGGGTTGCAAAGCATTAAAGGACAGCCTGTGTTACGGAGTAAGACCCTGTCTCAAAAAAAAAAAAAAAAAAGACAAACATCATTTTTATAATATCAAAAGCAAATTTTTTTTTAAGGCAAGGAAGGCCTTGGAACATCTAGGAAAATTGTCCTTGGAGAACAGAGCTACAGGATGCTGGGCCAGGGGCCAGTGGGGAGGAGAGTCAATTTTATCAACCACTTCTGTTCCAGGCTGTCCTTTCTGTCCCCTCCCTGCGGCCTACAGATAGTGAGCACCAAAACCAGGGTGCAAAATCTGGTCTCCGAGTCCAAGCCCAGGGGCCTGACCCAGACCCATCACCACCTTGTCCCAGCACTCGGATGGGAACTGGGCTTGGGGACAAATAGCTGGGGTTAGACAGTCTTCCCCAGATCGGGGATTGGCTTAGCCTGTGTTCCATGGCTATGACAAAAGACACCATGACCTGATCATGGTCCCCTCTGCCCCACCTCCAAAGGCCCCCCCACTGCAACAGAGACCTAGCTTCCAGCAGGTGAAATTTGGGGAGATCCTCAAAGCATATCAGAGCCAAGGGAGGGGTCAGGAGGCCACAGGGAAGGACAAGAAGCCCCAGAAACAGCAAAGTGCTAGCCAGGCATGGTGGCACACTCATGTAATCCCAGCACTCGGGAGGCTGAGGCAGGAGGATCGCCACGAGTTCAAGGTCAGCCTGGGCTACACAGTGAGTTCAAGGCCAGCCTAAACTGCATAGCAAGCCTTTGTCTCAAAAAAAATTACAAATTGCTCAGCCCTCATGGAGGTTGCAGTCTAATGACAGAAACAGAGAAAGAAATAAATCGGGAAACAAGGTGAAAGAGAAAATGGTGGCGACAAACATAGTAAATGGGATGGTGAGGGTGAAGGACCCTTTGAGAGGTGACATTTAAGCTGAAACCAAAAGAAGCCCCACCCTAGAGAGTGTGTTCCGGAAACCACATCCATGTCTGCTCCCCCGGGTCCTCGAGCTCTGCTCAGCCACATCCAGGCCTCCTTCTCCCGCCCCAGGCGAAGCCGTCACTCACGCCAATAAAAGCCACATTAACCTTGAGGGAGACCTCAGTCAGCAGCAAGGTGCCAGCTCCCTCATTAACCTGGCATGGGAGGGGAGGTATGGGAGCCTCCTCTGCATCTTCCAATGACTGTGATGCTGACAAGTGGCCAGGCCAGGCTGCAAACGCCAGGCTCCTCCATGGGAGTCCACTTCACTCACCCTCCTTCCAGCACGGAGCAGCCGCTTCCCAGCCAGCGGGCAGGGCATGCTTAGCTGCCCAAGGCTGGCGCCCAGAGGCGAGGGCTTCCTCCCTCTGCCCAAGGGAAACAGAGGTCCAGGACAGAGCTGGGAAGCAGAGCGTTGTGGGACTGAGCCTTCCAGGCAGAGGTGGGAGAGAGGGGCAGGACGGAGACCTGGGAATCTCTTTCCGCTCCCAGCCAGTGCTCAGAACAGTGTCACCTGTGGGTGGCCACAGGAGGGTGGAGAGGGGACACTGTGTAAGCTCCAAGGACAAGGGCTGGGCTGGCTCACCCCTATGCCCAGTCCCCAGCCCAGGAAACAGCCAATGCTCAGTGGATGAATGAATGAAAGAATGAATGAATCCAGGCAGGCATGGTGGTGCATGCCTGTAATCTCAGCACTTGGGAGGTTGAGGCAAGAGGACTACTTCGAGTTTGAGTTCAAGGCCAGTCCCCACCACATAGTGAGTGCAAGGCCAGCCCTCCCCTCTCTCATTTCCCCAGTGTGGGAAAATGTCCCGCACATCCTGGACAGGCAGCATGAATTACGAGCTGAGCTCTGGAACACGTCGCCAGGCAAGCCAGACCAGGGGCCCTGGAAATGCATCTCGGAGCCCGCGGACTTTGAGAGTGCAGGTTAGAGAGAGCCCTGTGATTCATGGTCGCAAATGCCCAGGAAATAAATATCACACTGCCCCAGCCCTTCCCATCCCAGCCTCTAATATCCTTTCCGGGGAAGAGGCCTCATTATTCAGCGCCCGTGGAGACAGCCAACAAGTAAATCAGTGGCCTGGAAGTTGCTCCCTGGGGAAATTGGATGTGACTTGGTGGGGGGGCTGCTCTGCCACACTGTGCGGGAGGAGTAGAGGTCTCAGAGGGCAGGAGTGGGGACAGCTGGGAGCAAAAGTCTCTGCTCATCTTCCTGCTTCCTACCAACCTCACTGATGAGGTCCATTCGGTGCAGTGAGGTCACTGTGAAGGGAACATTCAAACCCCAGTCCCAGCCATTGCTTCCTGGGCAGCAGCTCCCCAGGCAACTCCCAGAGGTACAATTCAAAGGAGGCACCCGGCATGGTGGCACTTGCCTGTAACCCCAGCACTCCAGAGGCTGAGACAGGAGGATCACTGCAAATTCGAGGCCAGCCTGAGCTACATAGCGAAGGTAAGCCCGGCCTGAAATACATAGCAAGGCATTGCGAGTTCTTTCCAGAGGACTTTCTACATGTCCATAATGTCTTGGTACATCCTGCACGCCACCCCTCAGGTCCCAAATCCACTCTCCTAGACCAGGATGAGTAGGGGAGCCAAATCCACCGATAATAACCATAATAAATCACATCTGTTCTCTCAGTATTAACATCTAATTCTTTCCTATTTGCCTGGCACATAATAGCCCCTCAATAAATATTTGTTGAATGAACAGAAGAATAAATAAAGGCTGAAGAAATAGCTACAGAAGACAGCAGGTAGGGCATGCATTTCTCATCTTCTCCGCCTCGTTATGTCCCTAATCTCTCCAAGGATGCACCACCACTTTTCATCACAGCAGCAATATAATTCACCAGGTCACACTAATTTCTAGTCGCTTACTTCAAGCCTTGCTTAGTTTTTCTTGCTTTCCTCCTACTGTCAAAATGACACTAGGCTGAAGTCTTCTTCCCTGCTCCAGATGGTAGCATCACAAACAAGGAGACCCCTGTGGCCACTGCCCTCCAGGACAGCGGAATGTCCACTATGTCCTTCCCCATCCCAGCAGGGCCCTGGGATGCACACAGTCAAGATTCCAGGTGCCGGCCAAACAGGAGATGCTGGAGGTGAGAGGGCTTCGCTGTTGCCTGGAAACCACAAAGGCATGAGGAGAGGCCAACGGAGAAGGAGTCAGGTCAGGCACCGATGTCTACAGGGCTTTGCAGGAGATGGGAGCTGTGGACTTGGCAAAGATAAAGTCCCAGCTCCAAACTCAAACTCTCCCCAAGGTCAGCGGATACATCATAGCCAACCTGCTGTCTTCCATGGGCGGCAAACCTTTCTCCTAATTGTATCTGAATTACGCAAATCAATACCGATGTCAATATATGATTTCCTCTAACAAGTCAGGAACCTGCAAGAAGTGAGGAGCTGGGGAGATGGAGACCCACCTAATTAGGAGTGAGTTTCTCTGGTTTTCTCTCAGCTGAGGGAATAAATGACTGTGTGACAACTCCAGAAAAGAGAAGATCAGGGGACAGAGCAGAGCAGGGGGTGGACAGAACACAAGGTGGGGTGTGGGTCAGAGGTCACGATAGGTGCAGCGCCAGACAAAGAACAAAACTGATCTTGGAGGTCCTCTTTGCAAACCTCAAGCTGGAATGTGGGGACCCAGGAATCAGAGTAGGCATAGCCCCTTACCCCTGGGTGTGCACTAAGGAGGCAAGAATGAATGAATGAATGAATGAATATTAGAGCTCCCCTAAATTGAGCCTCTGCCAAGCTCTGTACCTCCAGGGTCTCCTTGACCCCTCCAAGCTCCGAGTGAGGTATGACTACAGACACTGAGCTCTTAGAGGTGGGACATCCCTCCCCAAGACCCCATAGCTCTGCTCAGCAACTCCCTGCACCCCGTGCATCACTAAGTGCAGCTGGGGGTGCTAGGCAGTGCACAGCCAGCAGAGAGCTGTTGGGGGATGTGTGGAAAAGGGGACAGGGACCCCTCTTGAAGCTCTGGAGGCCAGAGATCATGGGACATTGTGGGGGGCTCCTGAGCTTCAGAAGGAATAGCTGGTGCCAACACGAGGACAGGCAGAGATGCCCACAGAAGGGCCCACCTTCTTCTTGCTGGCCTTGCCGTTCCTGGACGCAATGCATTCTGTGGCTTCCCCAATGCCCACACCCTCCGTCACCTTCCCAGTGATCACAAATTTGCCATCCAGCCACTCTGTCCTGGCCATGCAGGTGAAACACAGGGAAACGTCGTGTTGGGTCCTGCATGTACCATAGATAAGGTGCCACATCCTGTCTGCCTCCAGATAAAGTCCCCATCGCCACATTTCTACCTGCAGATGGACTGGCCGCCGGTGTCATCATCACCACCCTGGCCCACACACCCTGGAATAATTCTGCAAAAGCGCAAATCCTTTCTCTCCAGTGCTCAGGACACGGAAGCTTCCTGCCGACAGCTCTGCCCAAGGGCTCGCCATCAGTGGCGATGTCAAAGAACACAGTGGGCTTGACCATGCCTGGGGGCGGCACCTGCAAAGCTGGAGCCCCTCTTAAGATTTCCTCCCGCAAAGATTTCCTCCCGCAAGAAGGAAGTGCTGGGGTGGGGGATCCTGAGCAGGAATTTCCTCGGGGGCCAGTTTAACCTCTGTGCTGTCAAAGCCAATTGCTTTGTTCTGGCATCTCCTCTCCAGGTGGGACCAGAACACAACTGAAGAGACCTCTTTGTATTAACTGAACAAATATTTCTAAGCTTCAAATGAAGCTGCAAATGAGCTCAGTTGTTAGAGCCTGGCCTCGAGAGGCCCACTGCTTCCTGCAGGCCACTGGGCCCTCTATTGCTTAAGACAAGTTACTCTCCATGCCTCAGTCTTCTCATCTGTAAAATGTGCCAATGACAGTGCCTGATATTTAGTAGATGCTCAATGAATGTTAGCTGCTGGGATTGCCCAGGGCACAGCACTGGGTGTCAAGAAGAGCAAGGTGGGCCGGTGAGATGGCTCAGTGGCGTAAGCGCCTGCCTTGCAAGTGCGAGGGCCCGAGTTCGACTCCCGGATCCCACATATGAAAAAGGGGACGGTGATATTGCTCAGCGGCACGGGTGCCTGTTGGCGCGCGAGGTCCTGAGGTCGAACCCCCGGTACCCACAAAAAAAAAAAAAAAAAGAAGAGCAAGGTGCCACGACTGTACTTGAGGAGCCCACGCGATAGGACAGTGAGGAACAGACTGCGCCATGGTAAGTCCGCTGTGGAGATGAGCAAGGGGCCATAGAACATCAGGAAGGAAGCATTTAACCTGGCCTGGATCAGAGGAGGCGTGAGGCATTCAGGGAAGGCTTCCTGGAGGTGGTAACACTGGGGCTGAGTCCTAAATGATAAGTGGTGATCACCAGATGGACCCGAAAAGAGCTGGACAGGGAGGCAGGGCCCTGAGTGCTAAGCTAAGAGTTCAGGATTTCAGCCCAAAAGTGCCAAGGGGACCAGGAGATGGAGCAGAGGTGTTCAGGGGCGAGGCAGGAGGCTGACTCCTGGAGACCAAACCCAAGCTCCCCGCTCCCAGCTGGTCACTCCTTGGGCTGCGGCAGGAGCTGGAACTCAGTGGGACCAGGGAAGTTATTACTCGCTCCACAACCCGCAGGCCATGGTCCATTTGCTGCTTTTCCTGGTTTGTTTTGAAACTGTGAAATGAGCCTGAGTCTTCAATGCAGCCGTAATAACCATCCCGGTTCTGACATTTAAATTACAGATGGCATTTTCAATTAAACAGGCGCTCTCAGCAGGTTTAATTTAGCTATCAGTTCTGGTCTGTTCTTTAAGTGCTTAAGGAAAAAAAAATAAAGGCAAAGCAGTGAATTCTAGGTCTCCTTCCAGGAGCAGGGAGGGTCTCTGAGATGCCGCGTCACCTCCACTTCCTGTAAACTCACACTCCTGGCTTCACGCCCTTGTGCAGATCCAGCTTGCCCACTTCGGTGGAGTCCTCATTGTCACAGGGGCAGGCCCCTGTGCCTCAAATCTGATTAGAGAAAAGCGAGCTAGAGAAAGCTGGATCCAGGCAAACTCTGGTCACCAACAAGCTGTGTGACCAAGACAACCTAGCCAACCTGACTGTAAAGCGAGAATGCAGATGAGGTGAGAAGGGACAGTGTGTGGACGTCCTGGCTGGTAGACTGTGGACAGCCCCTCGTGCCTTCCTCTCTCCTTCCTCAGGGCAGGGACTGTCACACCTGTCCACAAAGCACTCTCCCTGTGCTCCCTGGGCCTCGGGAGGAAAGACCTTGCTGGGACATTTTAGATCTAAACCGTGACACCTCCTACTTTGGCTAAGCCAAAGGACAGCTGCTGGGATTCTGCAGGGCGTTTTCTGAGCTTTGGTTGGGCCACCTTGATCCTGGTCTTCCTTCTGGGTTCTGCACCCAAGAGTGCAGGCTGGCTGTTGACTCAGCCACCATGTGTGCTTGGAGACACCTCCGGTGACCCCATAGCATGGATCTGCCAGGCCATCTTCCACTCAGTGAGAGCCGAAGGAAGAAGGCAGAGATTATGGCCCCCACATTATAGGGCCACAAAGGACAAGAGAAAACCAGAAACCCACCCCATATCTCGGGTCAGGCCCACTCTAGTCTCCCCCAGGCTGGTGGGCTTGGTGAATGTTCTCCCAAAGGCTTTAGAAATTGGGAGATGGAGCCAGGTGTGGTAGAGGAAGCCTGTAATCCCAGCACTCTGGGAGGCTGAGGCAGGAGGATTGCAAGTTCAAGCTCAGCCTGGGCAACTTAGTGAGACCCTGTCTCAAAATAAAATAAATAAATTAGGGCTGGGGATCAGCTTAGTACAAAGACCCTGGGTTCAATCCTCGGGGTAGTGGGGGGGTGGGGATCTGAACTGAGACTCCCAGACAGCTTGCTAGTGCTGGAAGGTCGAGCCTGCCCCTTCTCCGGCCGTCACCACGCTGCCCCACTGCCCCCAGGCTGATGGCGGCTTCAAGGTAGAAGTGCACAGAAAGGGCTGAGGGAAATCCAGAAAGGCTCCCTGGAAGCGGCACACTCCTAACTTCCTCTCACCCGGCCCTTCTCCATCTGCACCAAGTCTACATATTCTCCTGGTGAATCTTCCATCTCCCATGAGCCTCCCCTGAGGCTGCTGTTACTGCTCACGAGCAGGCTGGGGACGGACAGGAGGGGCCAGAGCAGAGGCTGCTGGGGTGGTCAGGACAAGGAGCTGAGACACAGGAGGGTGGCCACAAGCCCTCAGGATGGGGACGATCATACCAAGGCCACCAAGGCCACTACAGCGCTGTAACATGACTTTATATTAGGGAGCAATAAAAACGATTCCCAGGATTTAACAGCGCACTAGAGAGAATAGAGCTGGCAAGGTCGTCCTGACCTGAGCGATGTTTCCTCCCCAGGGCAGGTCAGCCCAAGGGGCGCGTGAGGAGGGTGCACAGCCCCCCATCACCCCCTCCCCAGGCCCCCTCTGCCCCTGGCCGGACCTCCAGACCCTGTGGACCGGGAGCCTTGACCACTCATCAGCCCGGAAGGCGGCTCAAACTCAGAGACTTTCAGGTTCTCGGCCTGAACAGCCCCATCCACAGCCACTTTGGTCCTCTCTTCCGCACATCATTGGGGACCCTGCAGCCTCAGCGGCCAGCCCCTCCCCAGGGCCCTGGCCAGGCGAAGGGAACGAGCCGATGGGGGGCAGATGGAGGAGACCGGGAGCCCACAGAGTGCGGCCCCTGCTCAGGAGGTTGCTGCACCCTTCAGTGAAGACCCCTGATCCCTGCCAGCAGATCCCTGGGTGGCAAGCGCCCACAATCCATGTGAGGACAGTGGGGGGCTCCTGACCCAGCGCTCTGCTCTCTTCCTCCAGCCCCACAGCATATGCCCCCTCCTCAGGCCCAAGCCCTGCCCCTCTCACCCCAGGAACTGGCTTAGAGGTGGGCAAGTGACCCCCTGCCTGAATGCTGGGCAGACCCAGGGGTGCCCCCACACCATCTGGAGTGAGCCCACCTGGAGTGAAGCCTCATGGGACCCACAGACAAAGAGGAAACCTGAATTCTCCATACTCCCTTGGAGTCCCTGGATCTAGCCATACCTGAAAGAAAACTGTACTGGGATTCTTCATTACGTGAACCCCAAAATGTGCTTCATTAAACCACTCCGAGTTACATTTCTGTCATTTGGAGCTGCTGAGTGGCAATTAGTCCATGGATTGCAATTAACCTCACTTTTTGGATCAGGAAAGGAGTGCAGAGAGGTTAAGCTACTTGCCCCAGGTCACATAGCTGTAGATGGACAGAACCGGTGCTGCAGAATGGAAAGCCCCTAACCCCAACTTGTTCAATGGGGGTTCCTGGAGAGGGTGAAGACACAGGGGAGCAGCTTCGGCAAGGACGGGAAGGTAACAGGTTGCCATGGTTACCAGCTCACTGTGTGGCTTCAGACAGGTGGCCTCCCCGCTCTGAGCTTCCAGCTGGGAACAAATCCTTCCATCCCTGCAGAAGATAGGGGGCCCTGGGGCAGGTCGAGCGGCTCCCTTGGGCTCCTACCTCGAGGACTGAGCCAGGGGCTTCCCTGGCCCCCTCACAGGGGCCCCCGTAGCTGCTAGGCCCCACCCCCACCCCCACTCACACCTGGCTTTAAACGGCTCTCCAAAACCAAATTCAATTTGGAAGAACTCCGCCGGCTCTGCTCTGCCGCGCAGAATGCAGTGGGAGGAGCCTGCTTCTCGGGGAATAATTCATTTTCCCTGTGTCGGAGAGGAGAGTAATTGATCCCGGACTGCACCGCAGCCCTCCTCCCCTCCCCCCTTCACCTCCCCTCCCCCTTCACCTCCCCTCCCCCCTTCACCTCCCCTCCCCCTTCACCTCCCCTCCCCCCTTCACCTCCCCTCCCCCTTCACCTCCCCTCCCCCTTCACCTCCCCTCCCCCTTCACCTCCCCTCCCCCTTCACCTCCCCTCCCTCCTTCACCTCCCCTCCCCCTTCACCTCCCTTCCCCTCCTCTCCCCCTCCTTCCCCCCCCCCCCGCAGGGTCTGATTCCCATGCAGCCCCCAGACTGCTGGGTCAAAAACATAGCAATAAATAGGAAGGGGGCCCTCTGCCTTAATAGATCGGATTATTCCAGTAGGCGATGATGAAAAGCAAGATTTCATTCCCCGAGAAACGCCAGCCAAGAAAATCACTTTTTCTGTCTGCTTCCCCCTTTTTTTTTCTTTTCCTCTTTTTTTTTTTTTCCTCTCAGACATCTTTGTCTTTACGCAGCTTTGAAAGGGCTCTCCACACCCCACGCTGCTCACCCCACACTGCCCAACGTTTGGGGTCCCTGAGGACAGAGATTTCCATTCAAATCCAGATGCTGGCCTGCATGTGCCCAGGGCGTTGATCAACTGCAATAGCCCCTAGGAGAGACCCGCGTGTGTGGGGTTGGTGAGAAAGCTCTTCAACCTCCGCCATCCTTCAGGCCAAGGGAGCCCACCACCTCCTCCTCCAGGAAGCGCTCCCAGACCAGGGTCCAGGTGCCAAGCTGAAGGGTCCTCCTCTGGGCTCTGGAAGTACAGTGGGCTTCCCCTCTCGGTCCTTTGTCGCAGGACGGTTACCAGACTTAACTCTTATTTACTTCACACTTGCATGTGGCTCTTTTTCTGTGCAGCCTGATCTCAGCTCCCCATGGATATTAACCCACCTATTCTTCATCACGACCCTAAGAGATGGTACTGATTTACAGACAAAGAAACAGAGGCAGTGACTGGTGAAGTGAAGGCTTAGGTCACACAGCCAGGGAGGTTGGAGCTTGGAGCCCTGGTCATCTCCACCTTTGGTATGTGTGCCACGGGGGACAGGTATGGTGGCTCACTGATGTGTCCTCAAGGTGCCTGCACACAGAAGGTGCCTGGTAAATGCTTCAGTGCCAAATGCATTCACATAGGAACCACAGGTCCGAACCTGAGGCCGAGCCTAGGATGATCTGTGGGACATGGAAGCCCCCACTGTCTCCAACCAAGTTCACCAAGCCCCCTCCCCACAAGGCTGGAGTCTGCCACCAGGGTCCCATCGCCTGGAGAGGCCCCTGAGTCACAGACCTCGGCAGGGTCCTGCCTTTGTAAAGCCCTGGCTGTGGGATCCAGTGTCATCTCAGCCTCTAAAATGGGAATGAAGTGGAGTGTGATGGCGCATGCCTATGCCAGCTCTCAGGAGGCTGAGGCAGGAGGATTACTGCGAGTTTAAGGCTAGCCTGAACTTGTCTCGGTAAAAAACGGGAATGAAATAGTATGTAGGGGAGCTCAGGGGACGTGTAACAGCACACATGAACCGTGCTTTGAACACACCACACATGGCTGTAACATAGCATGGGCTGTAACAGTGGACTTGGTCTATTTCTGGGATGCTCAGAAAATAACCAAATAGGGGCCGGTGAGATGGCTCAGCGGCGTAAGCGCCTGCCTGGCAAGTGCAAGGTCCTGAGTTCGACTCCCAGAACCCACATACGAAAAAAGGGCCGGTGATATCGCTCAGTGGCACGGGCGCCTGCTAGTGTGCGAGGTCCTAAGGTCGACCCCCAGTACCCACAAAAAAAAAAAAAAAAAAAAGAAAGAAAAGAAAAGAAAAGAACCTGGGCATGGGCCCAGGTCAATGAAGTAGGCTGAGACCTGGCTGGCACAGTGGTTTTCTGAATAGTAGTAAGATAGGTGAGTTGTCAAGAATTACCAAGGAGAGTTGCACACATCATGCATTCAAGTCCAGGAGTTGCTGAGAAGTAGGAGAGTCTGAAACAGAGACTTACTGGACCGGAAGTAGAAATGGGTGAGGGTTTCACTCATTCAACAACCAAGTACTGAAGTCTTCCATATGCAGTGTGGAGACAGGAAAGGGCAAGGCTTTGGGGACCCCTCAGACCCCCTCCCAGCCGGCTCTGCAGACGACAGCTTGGGACCTCAGCCGCCTGCCTCTGTGAGCCTCTGCCTCCTCTTTGATAAACTGGGAAGACAAAGTGGGGCCTGTTGGGGAGAGCTGGAAGGGGAGCTAGGAGATAAAGTAGCCTCTGTCGGAGGTCAACAGTGCGACACCTGCCGGCTGTCCCCAGGGCCACACAGCAGCACCCATCCCTTCAGCCTCCCTCCCTGCTCTGAGAATCTGGGGACTCAAGAGGCTGGTGGGGATTTCTGCTTCCATTTCTGCACATGAAGACCGGGATGAAACCCGCTGAGGCCCAGGTGTTCCTGTTTGCAAATCTGTGGGGGTTTTGTTTGTGTTCGATCATTTGGGGGTTTTGTTGTTGTTGTTATTGTTATTGTTCTTGTACTGGACATTGAACACAGGGTCTCACCAAGCCCCTAAATTGCCCAGTATGGGCTCCAATTTGCAATTCTCCTGCCTCAGTCTCCCAGTGTGCTGGGATTACAGGCATGCACCATCATGCCTGGTTTGCAAATCTGTGCCCTTGAGCCTGGACGGGGGCCTCCCTGATTCCTGGGATAGGAAAAGGGGAAGCAGAGTGAGGAGGAGGCTGGAGACCCTGAGTGCAGCTTTGTTTATGAAAGGTGACCCCCAAAAGACAGGGGAGGGTCCCAGGTGGTCTGGTATGGACAGGATCAGGTGGTCCGGGACTTCCAGAAGCCCGTGCCAGCTAGGTGTGTGCAGGCACCTGGCAGCCTGAATGGGCCTCCCTCTGTGACTCACAAACCTCACCTGCCTGGGCAGCTCCACACTCTCCACATCCCCTTCCTGACTGCAGCCCCCGCCCCATCCGGGAAGTTCATCCCCATGTCTAACTGAAACCTCTCCTGCTGCATCAGCTTCAGACCCTCACTGAGGCTCCAGAAGCAGCTCAGCGCTGCCCTCCTCAGCTGCAGAGCTGATAGTGGCTCTGGCTCAGGGCAATAATCCTGCTGACAATTAATTGGCTTTTGTTGGAGAAGAATGAATACCATCTCATCTTAATCTTCTTCATTATTCTCCTTGTTCAGCAGAGTCAACACAAGATTAGGTTTAATTTACGGAGAAAAAATAGCAAAGTCATTACTCACCAGGAGATCAGCTATGGATCTGCCCGGGGGTTCTGTGTTCACTGCAGGGTGGGGGACATGGGAGCCCGAGGGCTCTGCAGCAGGGGTGAGGGGTGGGGTGCTGTGGCTGGTCCATTTGGGACCACATTCTTGATGACCATCGGCCCTTCCTCAACCTGTAGGACTCAGGCCTTGGAGGCCCCAGGCTCCTAATGTTCCTCAGGGCCCCTGCATTAAGAGCCTCTGCAAAGCCCAGCTCCTGATTCTGGGTCCTACCTGAGGACCCAGAATCAGCCCCTAGCAATGGAGAGGGATTGGGCTTTGAATTCAAGTCCCGACTCAGCATTGTCCAGCCCATTGGGACTGGCTTGACAATGCTGACACCTAGTGGTGCTCGAAGGAACTGGCTCTTTCCCTCCCTCTACATCCAACCCTGAATAGACCAGGGCACAAAAATCCAGATTTTGCAAAGCAATAAATCAGAGGGAGGAAAGGAACGTTTTCCACTACCAAACCGTACAGAGAAGTGGGCACCAGGAAATCTAATAAGAAATTCACTGTACTTTCCAGACCCCCAACCAAAATGGCCCGGACAACCTGGCACCCTTCCCTCCACCTGGGGTGACACCTCACATATACAGACGCCCTGCAGCACGGTCCCTGGCCTCTCCTCCTCTCCATGGAGTCCCGTCCCCAGCCTGTGCCCTTCTCTCATCCTGTACCGCGGTGACCCGGTTCATCACTCATTACGCGACCCTTCGAACACCACCTCCACCCGGGGAGTGGGGACCTGTGCGTGTGCCAGGGTGGGCCGCTAAGGAGACTAAATGAGCCTTTGGCTTGGCATGGGAGCTGGCACCCAGAGGTCCCCAGCAAACCACTGTCCTCACTGTCACCAGCACCATCATCGTCTTCGTCCTGTTACTCTGGGAAGCGGTTTCATCACAGCTGAAAGTTGCTGACGTCTAACGCCCACCCCCAGCTCCTGCGGCTGAGCAATGCCTTGTCCCAGAGGATTCAGAGACACGGGGCAGAGCACACAGTGGGCTCCCTGCCTGTCTCCAAGCTCACGTCACTTTCCCGCTCAGTCACCATCCCGGCCATGCTGGCTGCTGGCTGACCTGTAAATAAACTCGTTTCCCACCCCAGGGCCTTTGCATTTGCTATTCCTATAATGCTCCCCACCACCACCACCAAACCTGCATGCCGGGTCCTCTTCATCCTTCAGTCCTGATGCCATTTCTTCCCCTTAGCAGAGCACCACTACCACCCCCAGGTTCTGCTTTGTTTACTGCAGAGGCCAAGCGTCTCAGTGGCTGAGTCCATTTCTACCTCCACCACTGACCAGCTGTGTGGGCTCTGGGAAGGTGCTTGATCTCTCTGTGCTTCAATGTTTTCATCAGTAAGAAAAAAAAATAGAAATAATAGTTTCCAATTCACAAGGTTATTATGATAAATCAATACATATAAAGCTCTTAAGAATAGTGGACTGAGCGCTGGATCATGTCGGTAAGGATTTTGCTCTTGTATTTAGTTGCTTGCACCAGGGGTGATCGAAAAGTACAGAGAATGTTTAATTTTTTAAAAAATTTATTACAGTAAAACACATTGCCATTATGGAGAAACTTAAAACATTTGTGCTGGAGTGGTTATATGGGTGAATGTTTTTCTTTTTAAATCTAAAACAAAAGTGTTTTTGACAATAAGTATAATTTTATAAGAAAACTAATTTCTTTCTTTAAAAATGTACTCTTGTGAGTCACCGTTTGGATTAAAAGATACATTTTTAAGGGACCGGAAAAAAAACTCAACAAACAACATTGTTTTCTATACACTTTCTGTATTTTTAACAAATGTTCTTGAAAATAATTTTTTAAAAAAGTTATTTTAGGGCCGGTGAGATGGCTCAGCGGCGTAAGCGCCTGCCTGGCAAGCGCGAGGGCCCGAGTTCGACTCCCGGAACCCACATATGAAAAAAAGGGCCAGTGATATCGCTCAGCGACACAGGCACCTGCTGGCGCACGAGGTCCTGAGGTCGACCCCCCGGTACCCACAAAAAAAAAAAAAGTTATTTTAAAAACAGATGAGTCCATTGTCAAGCTTTAAAAAAAAAAGACACATTGCCAAGAATGATGGCATAAGTGTGTTCAAAGCAAGGGGAGGTATTCTGAGAAAGATTAATGGTTATGTGTCTTTTACTGTAGTAATTTATTTAAACATTTGCCATAGTTTTTATTGTATCTTGGTGATCAAATGTTCCCAGCAATTTCTGTCAAATAAAAACATTACAGTGCGGCCTCATCCACCTTATTCACCGGGTCTGGCACCGTGCGACTTCTGGCTCCTCCCCAAAGTCAAAATGACGATGGAAGGTAAATGTTTTGAAGCGACTCAAGACATCGAGGCAGCCATGACAGCGAAACTAAAAACACTGAGGAAAGAGGACTTCCAGAACTGCTTCGGAAAGTGTCAAGGATGACGGGCTAAGTGTATTCAACTGAGGGGGAGGGGCTCAAGGGGGATTATGGCAATGTGTCTTACTGTAATCATGTTTTAAACATTCACTGTATTTTGTGATCTTGCTTCACAGTTATGCTTCTCCAACTAGACTGTATATTCCAGTGCAGCAGGGACCGTGTCTGCTTTATTCCTGCCTGACACATAGTAGGTGCTCAACAAACACTGATTAAGTAGAAGAGAACTTGGGTGGTACACGGGCCCTGTCTGCTGTCTCCGACTTTGACTGCCCCGCTGTCCAGAGAGAGCCCAGGGTGCCCCCCGCTGACCCTGCACACCTCCGTGTGTGTCTGCTCCACCCGCGGGGACGGTAAAAGGCAGGGGCTGAGCACACGGAGCCGATGCACCTGGGCGGGAACTTGTGCTTCTCTTCTCACCCTGTCTCACTTGCCAGACTGCCTTGCGCAGAAGAGAAATGACCGCTGCCCCCGTCCCCACCGCTGACCTGGCAGGAAGTGCCCCGCGTCTGTGCAGCTCCAGCCCCTGGGCCGCTCAGAGGCAGCCATCTCACCTCCCTGAGCTAAACCACTATGGGATCCAACCCCCCCTCCCCGTGACAACACTGACACGGGTCTAGGACCCCCCACCACCCAAGCCCCTCGGGTCTCTTCTGTGGGCTCCACGGCCTGGATGAGGGATGTGGCCTCTGAGCTTCTGGCTCCTCCCCGAGGCCAGGCCACTGCTGGAGGTGGCCTTGCTGGGTGGCATCCCCTGCCCACCCCTGCCCACCGGGACCCCAGAGGTCCTCTGCCCCCTCACATGCTCCTGCACTCCCGATGCCCTTGGCTTTGGTGGCTGGCCACAGAACCCCAGCCAGAGCCCAACCCCCAAGGGCCTCTCTCCTGAATGGCCCTGGCCCCCCAAACTCAGGGAGCCCCCATTTGCAGCACCTCCCCCATTCCTGCCTGGACCGCTGGCCACTCCTGCCCACCGTGTTTCTCCATCCTTCCTCCTCTGGTGACCCCAGTGCAAGCTCTGGTCCTCCCACACCCTCACCCCAGCTCTTACCCCAACACTGACTGCCTACCACACACTTATTCCAACGCGGGAGTTCCCAGGGTGCTCCTTCGTCGCTCCCCACCACACTGGGCAAGGCACTGTGACCCTGGTGGTCACAAAGTCGTATGGGTGCACTGTGCCTCCCCTTCAGACTGAGACCCCCTAGAAAGGACCGCGGTACCCCTGGGGCTGGAGCTGAGCCTCCTCCTTTAGACTAGATGTTCCCTAAGGTCACAGTTACCGTGTCTCCCCACTTAGACTGAGGCTCCCCCAGCAGTGACTGAGCGTCCCCCAGGAGACCGGAGGGCCCCAGGGTGACCCATTCGCCATGTGACCAGGCCGCGGATTCTTCCTGGGACAGTTTTCACTCCAGGGCCCTTACCCAGCGCCTGGCCCGCGCTGGGCTCCAGAACTGAACGAATCCATGAGCGAAGGAAGGAGCCTGGACAGGGGCGGCGTCCCAGCTTGAACCGTGGGATCACACCTGAGCCCAAGCAGCACTGGGGGTCTTGGTGATGTTACGGGGCTGCACATCCGGAGAGGTGAGGTTTCCAGCCCTTCCTCGCCCCCAGGCGGTCGCCCAGATCCCTGGGAAGAGGCTGGACGGGCACACAGCACACACACACACACACACACACACACACACACACACACCGGCCTCGGCACCGGGGCAGGTCTTGGAAAACGATCCTTGAGACCAGAGGCCAAAGACCCCTATCCAGTCCAGAACTGGGCCGGGGTGGGCAGCATGAAGTACGCATGCGTGAGATAATTCTGCGCCTATCCGCTTCTGTCCCAGCCACCCCCGGGCCCAGAGCCTGGTGCAGCCACCACCACCATCCTGCCTCCAAAAAGAGAGGGGCAGGGGTGCAGCGTGGCCTAGAATCGTCACAAGACCGACAGAGGCCGGAGGACAGCGACCACCCCCGGCGCTGTGCCGGCCTCCGGGCAGCTTGGGTGTCGGCCAGGCGCCAGGCCCAGCCCTGGCCTCCTCCGCCTCATAATCTCAGCCTTTGTCTGCCTGGTGGCCCGGCCAGGCTGGCTCCACACGGGCCAAAGGGCCTGGAAACCAGAGCAGCTGGAGCATAACCAAGTATTTTTCCAAGCTGGGCCCAGGGCCCTCGGGAGACGCGAGGGACAGGGAGGGAGAAGTGTCCATTCATCCGCTGTGCACCCATTATTTCCCTGGACAAGTAACATTTATTGCGCGCCTGCCAGGTGGCAGGCCCTGCCTAGGAAGGTGCGGGGTCGGCACAGCCAGAGCCCTCGAGAGCGCATTCTACAAGCAGTGCCCACGCGCGCAGGATGAGCACGCGGCGGGGGGGGGGGGGCAAGCGAGGGTGCTACCAACTACGCTAAGGCCTATCCACCGCGGCCAGGGAGGGGACGACGGGCCGCTCAGGGCTCCACCCACACACCACTGTTGGTCACTCGGGCCCCGAACCAGCCCTTCCAGTAGACGGAGTCCTGCCCGCCGTGCTCGAAGCGCAGGAAGCGCACGCCTGGCCCGTAGTCAGTGAAGGTGTGGGAGATCTAGGGAGCGGAGGGGTAATCAGTCAGCCTCAGGGGTCTTGAGGCTTCCTTTGCTACCCCTCTCCGGCGCAGGGACCCGGCTCTAGCTAGGGTTCGGTTTCTGCGCAGTGCACGCTCCCAGCACCAGGGCAGTACCGGCTTCACCCCGCCCTCTCACCTGAGCGCCAGCTAGTCTCCACGCGCCCCGCCCACTCTGCCCTGGCCCCACCCCTTAGGCCCCGCCCCCAGGCTCACCTCTGTCCAGCCGCCTTCCTCACTGTCCAGGGACACCGCCACCTGCCCAGTGTTGAACTCGGCCAGCACATCCTCGTGCTCGGACAGCAGCTTCACACTGAGCTCGTACAGACAGCCGGCGTCGGAGCGGCCCGAGTACCTACCAAAGGGAGGCGCGCTGGGACTCTGCTTCTGCCAAAGCACCCACCTGAGCTACCAGTGTCCCCATTTCACAGATCAGAACAGCGAGGCCAGGGACAGTAAACCCCAGGTCAGCCAGACTCAACTTTGGAGCCAAAGCCGCCCACAGAGGCAGGGCTTTTGTTTGGGTTTATGTTGTTTTGTTTCACTGCGGGATGGACCCAGGGTCTTCGCCCTGAGCTACTTCCCCATCCCCTTTTTTATTATTTTCAGACAGGGTCTCACTAAGTCACTAAGTTGCTCAGTAACTAAATTGCGATCCTCCTGCCTCAGCCTCCCAGAGTGCTGGGATTTCAGGCGTGCACCACCAAGCATGGCCACAGGTTCTGTCCCAAGGGGTGGACCCAATGGTCTTGCACACATTTCAAACTCTGGAGAGGAGACAGGTGAACACCTGGAAGCCGTCGGGCTGCGGACCATGGCTCGGGTGCCACAGCACTAATGGGTCCCTCATTGTCCCCTGGCTTCCCCCCAGCCCGCCCAGCCCCAGCCCTCACCAGTCCTTCACCACGATGGCTGGCTGGGTGGTGTCCAGCAGCTCCTCCCAGTAGCCCTCAGCCTGCAGGTCAATGACCTGCGCCTTGCGACACCACCTGAGAGAAGGGAGTTAAGACGGGGTGGGGGGGGTCTCTCCCTCCCCTCCCCCTCCTCGCCCTCCCCCACACACACCCCTCCTCCTTACTGGAAAGAGGAGGCGAAGTACTTCCTGACGCTGTCATCCTGAGGGAATTCCATCCCACTGTCTCCGGGCAGCTCCTCCACCCTCCAGCCATCCCCACCGTGCTCCACGTCGCACCAGCCCTCCAAGTCCTCTGTAGAGACAGGGACAGCCCCACTCTGGCCACCCAGTCCTTGCTCAAGCAGCAGGAGGACTTTTTTTTTTTTTTTTTTTTTTCCTTCTGGTACTGGGGATTGAACACCGGGCCTTCCCCTGGGCTACATCCCCAACCCTTTTTATATTTTATCTTGAAAAAAGGTCTTGCTAACTTGTCCAGACTGGGCTCCAACTTTCTATCCTTCTGCCTCAGTCTCCCAGAGTGCTGGGATGACAGCATGTGTCACTGTGCCCAGCTAGGACTGGCTCAGTAGGGGACAGGGCAGATGTTGGTGGGCTGCAGTGACCACTTCCTGCCTCTCCTCCTGGGCACCCGTGCACAGGGCCATCCAGCCCAGGCTCACTGAGGCTGCACCCCGGACAGCAGGTGGCGGCCAGGCACAGCGACAGAATTGCCAGGATGGCTCCAGGCTGGGCCCTGGCTCCCCTGTCCTTCTCCAGCTCACCAGCCTGGCCTCACCTTCCCCACACGGGTTGCGCAGCAGGTTGCGCCTGCGCTTGCTAAGGAAGTAGAACTGCTGCCAGTGGTCGCGCTCATCCTCTTCACCGCCGCCTTCAGGCACCAGCCCCTCCTGCTGGCACTTGAGCAGCCACAGCGGGGCGCCATCCACCAGCTCCTTCCAGCGTAGGCACACTAGGCGGCAGGCCTGCACCAGCTCCGCGGCGGGCAGCTGGGCCAGCACGCGCAGGAGCAGCGCCTCGGGCAGCTCGGCCAGGTAGGCGGCCTCCGCCAGTTCCTCCTGCTCCTCCTCCCCGGGCCGCGCCCCCTCGGCGCAGGCCTCCTCAGTGCAGGCCTCCTCACGGCTCGCCTCCTCCAGCTGGCCCACGCTTTCTGCAGACAGACAGGGGAGTGGCAAGACTGTGACTTCCCCAGGCTGTCCCCCTCCACACCCATCTGCACCCCCACCCCCGGGACAACCACAGCTGCCACAAGAGAGTCTGACTCCACATGGGTGCCAGGGAGGAGGCTGAGCCACAGGTGGGCCCAAGAACTGTTTGGACACCCTGTGTCTCCTGCAGGGCCCGTAAACCCCATCCCTGAGCAGACCCAAGTAAGATCCGCCACCTACAGCATTGTTCTGAGCTTCATACGGAACAGTTAATCCTCCCCTCACTTCCTTGGGAAGCCTTCCTGAACCTCCCTTTACTATACCCTCAACAGCCCAAATTCCAAAGCGCCCTAGAATTTGTCCTGGGATATGATCAGCTTGTGGTGGTGGTGGTGTTGTTTTGTTTTGTTTTGTTTTGTTTTGACAGGGTCTCGCTATGTAGTTCAAGCTGGCCTTGAATTCCCGGCAATCCTCCTGCCTCAGCCTCCAGAGTGCTGGGATTACAGGCATGCGCCACAATGCCTGGTTAGAGATCAGCCTTTTGCCTCACCAGACTGACCTCATGAAGTCCAAAACCAGGTGCCTGGCACCGGCCTGCCCGGAGCTCCTATTTATTGGCCACTTAGCAAGTGTCAGGCCTGTTCTAAGTGTTCCGTTGCTCGTTAAAGCCTCATGGCACCTCTTCAAAGTTGTGGCTCTTTATTTCAATGATGAGGAAACTGAAGCACATACGGAAGCAATGGCCGGGGTCACACGGCTCCTAAGTAACTGGAGCCTGCGTCTGCCTCTAGAGTCTGGTTCCAGGGTCACCAGATCATCGAAAAGGAATGGGCTGAATTTGTAGACGTGGAGATGATTCTGAGTTTGCAGAGGGACATGCTCAGGTCCAGAGATGTGATGTGACTTTGCCAAAAGTCACACTGATGGCCTTAGGGTAGGGGACCTGGGGACCTGAGGACCCAGCTGTCCCCAACCAGCCACCGAAGTGTGACTCCAAGGGGGGAAGCAGTCTGCTATCAAACAGGGAGGCATGCTAGGTGTGTCTTTTCCAGTCCCTGGGCCTCAGTTTCCTCATCTGTGAAATGGGGTAACCATCGTGCCTGGCCATCTAACGGTGCTGAGGTTCGGATCCCCTGAGAAGGGATGAGGACATCAGGAGATGGAAGGCAGCCGGGCAGATGTCACTCAGATCCCAGCTCTCCTCACTGGGCCATCGAAGTTTAAGTAAGCAGAGAGCAAGAGCCCAGTGTCTCTGGAGAGGACACAGCTGTGGGGAGGAGACAGGCCCACTCTGGGTATGGAGAGGCCACCACTTGAAGACACAGGGCAGGGCATTCCTGGGACCTGGGCCCTGCAGTGGTGGAAAGAGGCCTGGCACTGGGGAGAGGGACAGGTGGCAGGGCCTAGGACCAAAGTCTGGGCCCAAACCTGCGTGCACGCAGCACATACACACATACACATGCACACAGCCAGGCACTCCGCTGAACTGGGCTTGACGCTTTCTCCAAGCCCAGGGTACCCAGGGCGTCCTCAGCAAACTTCAGTGAATCTTACCAACCAGCACTTTCCCTTCGTTATCAGCACTGTGTGACATGTGAATGATGTAGGGCTTACCCCGCCCTATGGGCAAAGAGGAAACTGAGGCCTAGAGACACTCATGAGCTTCTCTCAGGTCACCCCACATGCGGTGGGGAAGGTAGAGAGGAAAATAAACTCCCGTCCATCCTGCAGCCCACAGGTCTCTGGGGAGCCCGGCCGGTGTCCTCGACTCTCCACACCCCGCCCTGTCCAGGCCCCGGTGGACACCTGATGCTCCCCCGAAAGGTTCCCTAGCAGCCCAGTCCTCTCTCCTGGCTCCCAGGCCTGGCACTGAGGCCCCAGATCCGATTACGCCCCCCCCTTCAAACACAACTCCCCACATTGTTGCTGTGGAAAGTTATCTGGGCCCTGGAAGCCGGCTCCGGGCTGATTCACTCACCTAGGTTTGGCCCCGGAGTCCAGGGAATAGCTGGGCCCTGGGGAAATTCAGGAGCCGATTCTGGGGCCCTCTCAAGGGTGTGGCGGGGGGCCACAGGTTGGGAGCAGGGGCTGCAGGATCTGAGGCTTCAGGGCTGGGAGGGAGGCGCTGGCTATTTGAGTTCCCCACGGGCTTCCCCAAGCACTGCCTACCCCAAGCTGGGCCAGGAGAGGAAGGGACTAGCGCTGTGCAGGCAGGTCTCGTCCCTACTCTGACTCAGCAGGCCACCCCTACAGGAAGCTGGAGGGAGATGGGGGTCTTCGGTGCCAGGAAAGATGACTGAGCAGTCTCAGAGGGCCCTGAGCAAGAGCGAGACCCCCACTCTTCTCCACGGCCGAAGCAGTGCCCAGGTGAAGCGCAGCCCCTCTGGAGGAAGGCGGGGATGCATGGGGAGAGGCCTGTAACCCCAAGAAACCCATGGGCCAGAGCTGACCAATGTAGAAGTAGACTCAGGAGAAGGCTGCAACCACTTCGCTCCTGCCCCCAGCCCCACTGGGAACGTGGGGGCCCATCAAGGTCCATTTTGGGACCCAGGAGTCCCCCTCCCTGCTTGTCACCTCTCCAGGCCTCCCAGCAGCCTGAGACAGCAGACAGAAAAAGGAAACCTGTGCTCCGTTGAGACTGTCCCAAGGGCTCTGCTAGCGGGAAAGTTTGCGCGCGGCTATTGGGCGGCCCTTCCCCCTCCGAGGACCCCTCCGGTCCCGGCGCTCTGCCCGCCTCCCCTCCCGGATGCAGCCCGTGCGTCCGGACGGCGGCTACCTGGGTCCCCGTCTCCGTCCATCGCTGCGGAGCGCGGTCGCGGGAGGAGGCGGAGGAGGAGCCGGGTCGCTGCAGGCTGCGAGTCGGAGCGCTGCCCGCATCTGGGGCGGCCCGGACCGCCGCGCCTCTTAAAGGCCCCGCGCCGCCCCGCCCCGCGGTCCCCGCTATCGGCCCGGCGAAGGTCAGGAGTCGGGTTTTCCTTACTTGAGGATCCGATGGGAGGGTGCCCAGCTCGCCCTGGAGGGGGTGTGCACGGAGGAGGCGGCGAGGGGCCAGGGCGATTTGGGGTCTTTCCTACGCGAGGTGCGGGGCGCACGGCCCGGCGGGGCTGGGGGCGGGAGGCGCCTTCCGGCCCCCCCAGGTGAATTTCCTAAGCGCGGTGGGGGGCGAGGAGCGGGGCGGGACCTGGCGGACCGGGGTGAGGCCACGTCCTCCGGGCGACCGCGGGCCCAGGCTGCCCAGCCCCGAGGACCGAGCGGGATCGCGCGGCGGCGGCCTAGCTCAGGTGACCGCGGGGCGCGCAGGGAGGGGCGGGCGCGCTCGCTGTCGCCGTGCGCCGCAGTGCGCCCAGCGCCGACCAGGCCCAGGCTTCCAGCGGCGCGCGGCGGGGACCCAGGCTGCGGTCGCCATCGGTGCGCTGGGTGCCGACCTGGGAGAGCCTTTAGAGCTACGGCGTGGGAATCGGAGGCGGCAGGCGCGCTGAGGGCCCGGGGATAGAGTCCAGAGCAGGGAGGGGGTAGGAAGGCGTTTCCCCACCCATCCCCCACTTCTCTGCAGTCCCAGCTAGGCCCTCCTTTTCTGTGAGCCTGGGAAAGTTGCGGAGCCCTTTGGGCCTCCCGTGGAGACAGTGGTAATTATGCCCCTCCAATCACTTCTCCGTCACAGTTGAGGCTGGGAGAGGAGAATATGGAGCACGGCCAGGCTGCCATTATTTCCCCTCTAAAAACGGTAGCTACTGAGAAAGGCTGCTCTAGGATCAAAGAGGATCCGGCTCCTTACCCCCTCTGTCCCTGCTGCGCGACCTTGGACAGCTGCTTCGACCTCTCCCGGCCTCCTTAGCCTCCTTAAGGCTGTCCTTAGGAAGGGCCGGGAGCTCATCTTTTATTGAGCACCTGCTGTGTGCCATGCTCCTTGGATTGCCCCAGTGACCCTGGAGGGAAGCCCTATTCTCGGCCCTATTTAGAGGACAGAACTGAAGCTCAGAGAGGCAGTCAGTGGCTGCTGGGATGGGACCCTTAACCATCACCCAGTACTGTAAATAACAGGTTTTGGGGGAGGCCAGATGTGCAGTGTGCTTCTCTATAACCACAGGAGGTGACCCAAAGCCACCGCCATGGCCGCGGGGAATATCAACGAGCTGCCCGAGAACATCCTGCTGGAGCTCTTCACACATGTGCCCGCCCGCCACCTGCTGCTGCGCTGTCGCCCTGTCTGCAGCCTCTGGCGGGACCTCATCGACCTCGTGACCCTCTGGAAGCGCAAGTGCCTTCGAGAGGGCTTTGTCACCGAGGACTGGGACCAGCCTGTTGCCGACTGGAAGGTCTTCTACTTCCTGTGCAGCCTCCGAAGGAACCTCCTGCACAACCCCTGCGCTGAAGGTGGGGTGCGGCAGGGTCTAGTACACCCCAGCACAAAATACCAGCTCTTGTTTATTGAGCACTTACTATGTACGAGCCATGTCCTTTGGGTGGTTTCATGCCTTCAATCCTCTCACAGCAACTCTTTGAGGTAGGGACTGCCAGTATACCCACAGTCCAGATGGGCAGACTGAGGCCAAGAGTAGTATTTCTTTTTCCACTTCTAAGATTATTTCTCCAATGCCCTTTCCTAGGAAAAAATTGTGCCCAAGACACAAGTCACAGTCATGGTTTGTTGGCCTTCTTCCCAGACTCCAGGGCTAAGCCTACTGTGACTGTCCCAGCAGACAGGCGGGGTGGGGGCGGGGCTGTGCTTGTGGAAGAGGGGAGATCCAGTCTTCTTTCCAGAGAGAAGCAGCAACAGGCAAAATAAGGCTCCCGTGTCGCCCGGAACCCCAGCTTCCCCTGTGGATCCATCAGCTTTCCCATCACTGGGACAAAGCACCTGATACCCACCAATTTAAAGGACAGGCTTGTTTGGCTCATGGTTTCAGGGGCTTCAGTCCATGGTCAGCCAGCTCCAAGGCAGGAACATCATGGCGGGAGGGTGTGGCAGAGGAAAGCTGCTCACTTCATGGTGACCAGGAAGCAGAGCAGAGGGGAAGAGTGCCACAAAGGAAGTAAGGGACAGAGAGAGTCCCAGGGTCATGCTGCCAAGACCCACCTAGACACACCCAGAAGTGTACTTTCCTAATCTCCTAGTTGGCTCTGGAGTAAATCAAGTTGACATCAAGATGAACCCTCATACCTCATTACGTTGTCACTTGTCAGGGGGACACTGGAGTGGGATGAGGACATTGTCTTCTGTTGTATGGTCAGATTCCATAGCCAAATAATGATAAAAGGGCCCTGCGAGCTGTCAGGTGCTGTACACTTGGCCAGCATTTGGCAGACTGTAGGCCATAAGCCAAAGCTGGACAAGGAGTTGAGGATATCTTTTTGTTTTGTTTTGTTTTCTCTCTCTGGGTGTGTGTGTGTGTGTGTGTGTGTGTGTTCTTTGTTTCTGGTTTTGTTTTGTGACAGGATTTTTTTTTTTTTTTTTTTTTTTTGGTCTTTTTGAGACAGGGTTTCATTATGCAATTCAGGCTGGCCTTGACCTCACTCTGTAGCCCAGGCTGGCCTCAAACTCACAGCGATCGTCCTGCCTCAGCCTCCAGAATAGCTGGGACTACAGGCATGGGCCACCACACCTGGCTTTTATACCCTTTAAAAGCAATTATCCTTGCTGGGCGTGATGGTGCGTGCCTGTAGTCCCAGGAAGACTGAGTGGGAAAGATTGAAAGTTTGGGCATCTTAGTGACTTAATGAGACACTGTCTCAAAAAGGGGAGGGTGACATAGCTCGGTGTGAAGGTTCAATCTCTAGGACCCACACATACACAAAAGAGAGAAAAAGAAACCAGAAGCAATATGACAGGGGCAAGGGACAGTATGTGGCCCCACAAAAGTAAAATTACCATAGCCCTCCACAGAAAGTTTCCCAGTTTGTTCTTGAGTGCAGTTCCAGAGAAGACCAAGGCTCAGAGAGGGAAGGCAACTTGTCAAAGGTCACACAGCCCTGGATTGGCTGAGCTGGTATAAAAGGTCTGTCTGGCCCATGACAGAGCTTTCTCTGTCACAGAAGGGGTCTGTTTGTTCACATCACCTTCGTCCAAAATTCTCAGTGGAAATCACTTACCTATGCCTGGGACACAGGAGGCGCTAAACTCGAGGCAGACACCGTTGATCTGCAGTGACCCCAGCGCTGGACGGAGTCAGCTGCTGAGTTCCAGGGAGGGAGGGGCAAGTGGGAGAGGTGACCACCAAGGGCTCCCACCACCCACCAAGCGCTCTGCTTTCCCTCCAGAGGGGTTTGAGTTCTGGAGCCTGGACGTGAACGGTGGTGACGAGTGGAAAGTGGAGAACCTGTCCCGGGAGCAGAGGAAGGAGTTTCCCAATGACCAGGTCAAGAAATACTTCGTGACTTCTTATTAGTAAGATTGGGGGTCTCGGGGCAGGGGGAAAGCCCAAGTCCCTGCCCACCTTGGGAGGGACGGTCAGAGAGGCCCTGGGTCCTGGGGTTGACCCCAGCCCCCCTCCGCCCGCCCGCAGCACCTGCCTCAAGTCCCAGGTGGTGGACCTCAAGGCCGAAGGGTACTGGGAGGAGCTCATGGACACCACACGGCCCAACATTGAGGTCAAGGACTGGTGAGTGCCAGGGATGAGGGTCTGGGGGCTGGCTGCCACTCAGGCCCCCCATCCCCACTCTGCCCGCCATCTCCGAGGCCCTAACCAGGCCCCCCATCCCCACAGGTTCGCAGCCAGGCCAGACTGCGGGTCAAAATACCAGTTGTGTGTCCAGCTGCTGTCATCTGCACACGCACCTCTGGGGACCTTCCAGCCAGACCCGGCAACAATCCAGCAGAAGAGTGACGCCAAGTGGAGAGAGGTACGTGGCCTCGGAGGGGCAGGGGCAGCATCCCCAAGGTGAGACAGCAGTCAGGCTGGTCTGGGATCAGGTCCAAGCTCTGCCGCTTCTCCCAGGGGCTTCCGCCTCTCTGAGTGTCACCTGCTTCGTCCATGCAACAGGAATAATGATGCTTCCCTCGCATCGCACAATGCTAGATCCAAAACACATTCAGGAAGTGGGGGCCAGTCAAGGCTGAGTGGTTGAGCACCCACTTAGAATGTGCAAAGCCCTGGGTTCCACACACACACCAGCACCACACATATACACACACACACAAAGGCTTTTTACTAATTACTAATATTGATTACTACTACAGAGGGTGCCCAACTTACACTAGCTTCACTTACTATTTTTTGACTTTACAATGGATTTATCGGGTATGATCCCATCTTACAGGAGCAGCTGGATTTGCAAGAATTTCACTTAGGATTTTGCAAAAGTCAGATCTGTTTATCAGGGCATTGAAAGCACTGCCACTTACAGCATTTTCGACATATGATAGGTTGATCTGCACGTGATTCATTTGTGATTTGAGCAACACCTGTGTTATTCAAACTTGGGTCACCAATGTTGTCTTTTAAGGCTTGACACAGAAATCTTAGGGTTTGCAGGCTGTCCTGTCTCTGTCACAGCTACTCAGCCTTCACCTCTGCTGTGAAGGCAGCTTTAGTCAGTGCGCAAACCAGCGCACATGGCTGTGTTGCAATAAAACTTTATTTATAAAAATAGGCAGTGGGCCTGTTAGGTAGTTTGCCAAGCTCTGACCTGGACTAGCACTGTCTCATAGAACTTTCTGCGGTGACAGAAATGGCCTGCGTCTGCTGTGTCCAGTCGGTAGCCGGTAGCCACTAGAGAGTACCGAGCTCTTAATAAGAGCCAGTCCTAGGACAACTGCTTAAATGAACTATTTTATCTAATTTTAATTAATGGTTTCTCAAATAGCCACACATACCTGGTGATGACCATACTGGACATCCTTTGGCAGCTGGCAGTTCCAGTTCCTCTGAGCCCCATAACGCTGTGGAGTGGACCAGGCAGGGTTTTGCTCCTTAGGATGGATGTGGAAACAGGCACACAGAGAGCAGGTGGCTGGGCCCTCAGAATGCAGCCGCTCCCCTGCTTCCAAGTCCCTCTCAGGCAGTGCCACCCTCATGGTCAGCCCCCTTGACCTCTCCCTTCCCTCTCCCTGCCGCCAGGTCTCCCACACGTTCTCCAACTACCCGCCCGGCGTCCGATATATCTGGTTCCAGCACGGTGGCGTGGACACTCACTACTGGGCTGGCTGGTACGGCCCGAGGGTCACCAACAGCAGCATCACCATTGGGCCCGCGCTGCCCTGACACCCCCCGAATCCCCAGCCACAGAACCTGAGTGGGTAAACTGTTCTCAGAGAAGGGCTGGGCCAGGCACGGAAAAAAAGCGTGCAAGCCACGTGTGCCCAAACCTCGCCCCTAGCTGCCCCTTCCTCAGTGACCATGCAGCAGGGCAGTGCTCCACTGATGCCCACCTGAAGGATTACATGGCAGGTCTGGGGGGCCTCTAGAGATAGAGCGTCCGAGGTTAGGGGAGTGCAGGGGGTCCCCCAGGCTCTGAGAGGGGAGCTCCAAGCTCGGCACCAGCCCAGATCTGTGCCTCTACCTACACACATGCACACAGACCATTTGCCCTGTGTTTTTGGGGCCCTTACAGCAGGGTCAGGTGAGACATCAGTGTGACTGCCTTTGACAGTGCAGATGTTGGGAGGTGGGCCTGCAACCAGGACAGATGTGGGAGGGAGAAGGAGGGTTCTCGGATGGTCCCCTACCCCGTTATGCTACTTCTAAGTGTCCCCCACTCCTGCCTGCCCAGAAGGGACGGCCGAGGCCCAGAGCCTCAGGCCTGGTCTGCGATGGACAGGGCAGACCGGAGTGGGTGGTGTCCAGAGGGGTGTGGACTGTCCCGAAGCCAAATGGGCACCAGGTGGGGGCAGTGCTCTCTGGAACGGAACAGGGAGCCCTACACACGGCGTCCCAGGGAATCTGGGCTCAGGACCAGGCCCCAACTATGAGGGCTGGGATGTGGGAGCCCAGGGTGGAGAGGGTGGAGCATTTTCTGGGGCCACCTGTCCATCTCCGTGCTCCGGCCAGGCCCCCTGCCCCAGAAGCACCATTCCCAGGGTTTCCCAGCCACCTACCACGCTTCTGCCTCCCTCCCACTGGAAGGACCGAACCCTACTGCATGTGGTCAAATAAAGGTGTTCCCAGCCCTGCTGTCCCTGTGGCACAGGCGGGGGGCGGGCCTGTGGCTACAAGGTGTGGCTTCTGTCTGGAGGGGGCTGATGTTCAGGATCATCCCAGAGCCTGGTCACAGTGAGGCCCCTCAGCCAGTCGCAGACACCTTGCCCTCCCCACAGCCCTCGGTACACGTCCCACTGGGTGGGCAGTGCCACCGGGGCTCAGCTTCCCGCAGTCACTTTCTGCCGAGAGCTTTACTGACCTTGGATGCAGCTGAAGCGGTTGGAATGGTTCCTTGCATACAGCAGGTGCTCAATAAATGCTCACGTGTCAAGATCTCAACCATGAGCTAGAGCAGGGCTCAGTCAGGGTAGGCAGGGAAAAAGCCACCACCCATCAGCGGGAAAAAGCCAGTCTTCCATGGAGAAGACGCAGCCCTGAATGCGACAGGGCCAGCCCCCTTGTACAGTGCTCAGCCTGGATAACCCTTGCTGGTTGCCTGAACACGACGCTTTACGATCCTTGTAGAACGAACGAATTCACGAACTGAGGCCCCAACCCGGAAGAGGTTTTCCCGGCTCTTTGGTCGCCCGGGGCTCTCAGGGAGGGGTCTGTGGGTGGCTCCAGAGCGGCGACTGGCCCATCCCCGTCTGCGTGGGAGAACAGATAAAAGGAGGGCTGAGGCCAGGTAGGAGGCTGGAGGAGGCGGGAAGAGGTGGGTGCTGCGGCCGCGGGAGGTGCTGGTGGCCCGCGACGCGTGACGCGGAAGGACGGGCGGGGCGGGGCGGAGCGAGAGGAGACGTCGCAGCTGCCGCCGCAGCCGAGGCCCGAGCCTGGGCCACTGGAGCTGTCGCCGGGGCACCCGCCCCGTCCCAGCGCCCAGGTCTCGGCCCAGCGGGAGAACCGGCAGGGCGGGGCGCGTGTAGAGCTGCGGACGCCGTCCTCTGGCTGTCCCGGGGCTCGCAGGGCCTTGTCGCCCGGTACGGGGACCGGAGAAGGGCGGAGTGGGACCTGTCAGCTCGGGACAGGCAAGGGACCAGTGACCCCCATCGTGACCACCCCGCATGGCTTCTGCCCCTGCGCGGGCCGTGTCTCCCGGGCCGGGTGGCGGAAGGGTGGGGGCAGAAGGGACCTCACAGCGGGAAGCCTTTTGTACCCTAGGCCCCTCCACCGCGGAACCTAGGGACTTAATTTGGTCTACAGTGTAGAGGTTGTCGGCATTTTTAAATTGACCGATTTTTTTCTTTCCTGTACTGGAGATTGAACCCAGGGCCTTTGCACTGAGCTACATGCCCAGCTCTTTTTATTTTTTCCAAATAACGTCTAACTATGTAGCCCAGGCTGGCCTCAGACTAGTGACGATCTTCCTGCCTTAGCCTCCGAAGTACGGGGATTACAAGCATGCGCCACCACGCCAGGGTTTTAATTTATTTTTGACAGCGTCTCCACTAAATTGCCCAGGCTGGGCTTGAATTTTGGGTCCTCCTGCCTCGGCCTCCCAAGTGCTGGGATTCCAGGCATGCCCCACCCCGCCCAGCTAGGTCTTATGTTTTTAAAAAACTGCCCCCCTCTGGGATCTAGCCACAATGGTGGCGGGGGGGAGGGGTCCCATCCATCCATTTCCCACAGGACGCAGGTACCTTGCTTATCTGCCTTATCCTTTTTTCTCTGCTGAAAGCCGGTGTGCGCACCCACCCCGTGTTTCCTGGAGGGGGGCTCTCAGGAGACAGAACTGCTTTTACTGCGGCATCTCAATGGAAGAGCAAAAGAGACCATCAGTTTCCTGTTAACCCTGTGTGCAGGGGGAGCACATCCTGTCCCCCAGGTGTGGGCAGATAAGGCCCCTCTGAGTGAGGGCCCAGAGCCTGCCTCTGCCACCCCCACCCCTAGAGATTTTTCTTTTTTTTTTCTCAGGCAGGGTCTCGCTGTGTCGTTCAGGCTGGCCTGGACTCACTAGCCCAAACTGGCCTCGAACTCAGTGATCCTCCTACCTCAGCCTCCTGAGTGCTGGGATCACAGGCGTGTGCCACCACGCCCAGCACACTACAGATTTTTGTCCCACCCCAGGCGTCGGGGCTGTGGCTGTCTTGGGCAGGGCACCTCATCTGGCTTCCTGGCCACCAGGAGCAGTTGGGGGAAGAGAGGCTGCTTCCCAGTAGCAGCCCCTCTGTCAAAACCCGAAGCCATCTGGGTGTCAACCAGATTTATATTCTAATGGCAAACTCAGGGTATTAAAAGAACAGGCCAGTCACCCAAACCCTCATAGAATCCACAGGCAACAGCCTTGGCAAAATCTTACAGGTCACCTACCTGACTGGCTTCCAAATGAAGCAATGATGGCAGGGCACGGAGGTGCATTCCTGTAATTCCTAGCATTGTGGGAGGCTGAGGCAGGAGGACGGCAAGTTTGAGCCCAGCCTGGCAATTTAGTAAGAACCTGTCTCCACATTTAAAATTTTAAAAAAGTTGGGGATGCAGCTCAGGACAAAGACCCTGGGTTCAATCTCCAGTACTGAAAAAACAGGCAATTCTATTTTTAGTGGAAGGGTACTTCAAAAAATTTGTCCCCAGATTTTAACTTTTTTCTTTTTGTGAACGGGCGCCAACTCCTTCTGCCTCAGCCTCTCAAGTAGCTGGGACTACAGGCACACGCCACACACTCACTGTCCCTAAAGACTTTAATATTTTTATTGCATTCTTCCAAATATGCACAGCTTGGGACCACGCCTGCATATCCTAAGGGTCCTCAGAGACGCCCCCTATCGGCTCAACTTCACTACAGAGGACACCGGAACAGAGGAGTCAGTTCCTGGGGACCTGCAGGGCCACCTCCCTGCCCGAGGCTCATCACCACTGTCCCCACACAGGCCTGTGCTCCCCACCCCACCATGGCCCTGGTCGGCATCAACAAGCTGCCCGAGAACATCCTGCTGGAGCTCTTCACACACGTGCCCGCCCGCCACCTGCTGCTGCGCTGTCGCCCTGTCTGCAGCCTCTGGCGGGACCTCATTGACCTCATGACCCTCTGGAAGCGCAAGTGCCTGCGCGAGGGCTTCATCACCAAGGACTGGGACCAGCCTGTGACCGACTGGAAGGTCTTCTACTTCCTGTGCAGCCTCCGAAGGAACCTCCTGCACAACCCCTGTGCTGAAGGTGGGCTGGGGTGGGAGTGGTTGCTGCTGTAGCCGTTCCTTCCCTTTCCTGGACCTCAGGGCCTTTGCACTTGCTGTTCCCACACTGCCTGATTTGCTCTTGCTTCTTCAGCACCGACTGTGTCTGGAGCACGTGCTCCTTGTGGCTCCAGCTGCCAGTAAGAGTCTTGTCCCTTTGCATCATGGGTTTTCTCCTCGGCCTTGCTAGGATCCCAAGAGTCAGCCAGACGATTAGGGTGTGCTGCATTTGCTAGGTGGGGTGCCTTGGTCCCCGAGATGCATGGCTTGCCCAGAGATCCCGACTGCCACCTTTGAGGTCTGGGCCTGGCTGATGAAACCTCAGAGCCTCTTGGAGGCCCCACAGGTGACACCAAACACAATCTCCCCTCCTGTCCTAGATTCTGTTCTGAAGCCGCCCAGCCAGGCCACCTCCAGCGCCTGCAGTCTGCACCTGGCCTGGTGTCAGGCTTGCAGCCAGCCCAGCTCCCAGAATCCCCCATAAGTGCAGGGAGCAACAAGCAGTTTGGAAAAGGTCTCTCTGTGGTGGTTCTGGATAGCCTTGGCAGGGAAGCACAGTAGCCTTCCAAGTTCTCGAAGCTCGGTCTGAAACGGGGACCCATCTGATCGATGTCCTTCTGTGGACATGGGGCCCCCCACGATGCCTGTGCTACCACCTGATACCCTGGCCCTGGGCACAGGGTATGAGAGTCATGTCTGAATAGCAAGCTCCCCCAACCCACTGACAAACCCTCAGGGCAGGCCTCTCTCCCATCCCCTAGGGTCTTGTCCTGTGGTTGGAAGGAAGTTACCCTCGGGGCAACACTGCAGGCCCTTTCTGATACAGTTTAAGAACTGAAGCTTGGGTATTGGAGCCCCACAGCAACAGGGACTGGTTTAGCATTTCTTTTCTTTCCATACCCACTTCAGGAGGCAAGCCAGCTGCGGACAGAGTGGGAGGGAGTCCCAGGCTAGAGCCAATACTGGGAGGGGTGTATAGGGGAGCTCCAAGGCCCTTGGGCAAGTGGGGTGCTAACCCTGGCTGCACAGTGCCCTTGGGCAGGAACAAGCTGATGACCCCTTGGTGTCTGCAACCACAGAGAGCTGAGCACAGCAATCCTCGCCTCCAGAGAGGATGCCGGGCAGCACCCCTGCCTCCCAGGCTGGGACCTCAGATTTACCAAGGGCTGGGGTGCAGCTCAGTGCTGCTGCACTTGCCCAGCATGTGTGAGGCCCTGCATTCAATCCCCAGCACCACAAAAAAACAAAAACAAACAAAAAAATGTTGATGGAGAGGATTTCACTTTGGCTTCTGCTTTTCCTAGAGGACATGAAGTCATGGAAACTTGATGCCAATGAGGGGGACCATTGGAAGGTGGAGAGCGTCCCTGGAGAATATGGTACAAACTTTCCTGACCCCAAGGTCAAGAAGTACTTTGTCACATCCTATGGGTAAGAGGGCCTGAGCCAAGCAGGCCTGTGCTGAGGGAAGGGGGTGGGATACCTTTGCCAAATCTCAGGCCAGGTGAGGGTCTCTGGAAGTTCCCAAACACGCTCCGGGTCCCCAGCTTCCTGGTAAGTGCACCAGGGAGTGGGTGAAGAGATGAGTTTCAAGCAGCTGGGACCTCCACTGGGCAGGGAAGTAAGTCAGGGTGTATCCCAGGCACCCCCAGTCTAGGATTAGGAGTCGAAGCAGGGCCTCCATGGTGCCCTGGAAATGGGGCCTTTGCACTGGGAGCAGGCTCTGCCCAGCCACAAAGGCCTATGTTTCCCATGGGTCTGTACCAGGACCCGCCAGTGCCTATGCTGTGGCATTCAGGGGGTGCCCCCAGGTCCCTTTGACCTCCCTGGGCCCTTGGGGGCTGCCAGAGGCCCTACAAAGCACTCCTGCAACACAGCCCTGCCCCCCACTCCCCAGCCTGTGCCTCAAGTCCCAGCTGGTGGACCTCAAAGCAGAGGGCTACTGGGAAGAGCTGCTGGACACGTTTCGGCCTGACATCGTGGTGAAGGACTGGTGAGTGCCCTGCATCCCCACTCCATGTCTTGCCCTCCTCTCTCGCCACAGCTGCTGTCTCAGAGAACCCACAGCAAGCTCGCACTCTGTGCTCAGCCTGTCCTAAAGCTGGGTGGACCTGTGGGACCTGCCCTCCCTCTCCAAGGCACCCAGTGCCTGTGAGGTCCCCAGCAAGATACACTGCCCCAGTCTGCGGATGAGGAGACTGAGGCCTACCAGGGTGCCGTCCCTAACAGGAACAGAGTACCCCAGGCCTCTCTGGACTTTGAAGAAACTCATGCACCTTCTTGCCCTTGTCTCCCCTGCCCCACCCATGACGTTGTTTTGCTTTACAGTCATGGGGATGGAACCCAGGGCCCTGACTGTGCAGAGCACCCACTCTGCCAGAACCACTCCCTAGCTCACAGCTCTTTCTCGAGTCCCTGCGCTGGGCACAGAACCATCTGTGAGGCTCTGGCTGGGAGAAGCTGGACCCTGGGCCAGCCAGGCCCCAGGCAGCACTCAAGAGAAAAGGGGCGAGGCCTGAGGGGCAGCCAAGCAAGGCTGAGCTCTGTGCACACCCCCACCCGAGGTCCCCACCTTGAATGTCCCATCCACTGTCATGTACAGGTGACATGACTGGGACAGACAGGGCCTGAGCTCTTCACAGTTACCACTTTAGTAGAATTTCCCAAAAGATGCCCTTTAGGCCCGCATGGAAAAATCAGCAGAGGGAGCAAGCTCAGGAAATGAAGCAGCTCCGGTGTGTGGGCCTGCCGCCTGCGTCTGTCCCCAGGACCAGTCTGGGGGCTCAGCACACAGCTCTCACCATGTCCCCCAGGTTCGCTGCCAGAAGAGACTGTGGCTGCACCTACCAGATCCGAGTCCAGCTGGTCTCGGCTGACTACATCATTCTGGCCTCCTTCGAGCCCCCACCTGTGACTATCCAGCAGTGGAATGATGCCACATGGACAGAGGTAAGGCCGCGCCTGCCCACCTGCTGCCAGCTTCTCCCAGCCTGGCAAGCTCCTCCCCTTCTGTCTTGGTGGTCACCTCTCCGCCTCCCCCCAGGTCTCCCACACCTTCTCAGACTACCCTCCAGGCGTCCGCCACATCCTCTTCCAGCATGGGGGCCAGGACACCCAGTTCTGGGCAGGCTGGTACGGGCCCCGGGTCACCAACAGCAGCATCATTGTTAGCAACAAGATGACCAGGAAGCCAGCCCCGTCCACCACTCTGTCTGACACCGTAGGGGCAGAGGAAGCTGCCCAGTTACCCTCCCACCTGTCTTCACCGACCTGATGACAGTCACCTGGCCACCATTCATCCGTCCTCCATCCAGGTCAGCCAGAGGTCCCTCTAGGCGAGAGCTGGGCCAGCACCAGGCAGTGAGTTCCCACCAGATGCTGGAAACTTAGGGAAACACTGGCTCTGACGTTTTGTCATAATAAATGTTTTCAGTGAAACGAACCTGGGGTTGGGTGTTTGGATGGTGACAGGGGTGGCACTGTTAGAGAAGCAGTCTTCCCAGGTTTACCTGGCTGCACCTGTCCCTTTCACTCAAGAGGGACACCCAGCCAGCCCTGGGGGCACTTTATTGAAATAACTCACAGTATTTGAGATAGTGTTAGCTGGCTGAGCCCCAAGAGATGGGAAATTGAGGTCCCAGCGTCCCTCACTGTCTTCCTGGGGACGCTTCCCCCATGAAACCAGGCAGACATGAACAGCCCTGGCTGGAGGGTAGTCGCCTGCAAGGACCAGTAAGAGCACTTGGAGGCAGGGCCCACAGTGCTGTCTGCAGCTGGTCCCCAGCGTCTGACAGTCATGGCATCATTGGTGGGTGCAGGCTCATCCTCAGCTGCTTTTATGAGCTCGCTCTTCCACATAGAGCTGCATCTAATAGAAAGAAACTGCCGTAGTAAAGGGGACCACCTAGGGCTCCTGGCAGCCGGATTGCTGCCAAAGATGGAGAGAAAGGGTGGGATGGGAGGAGCCTCACACCAGATATCCCTAGCCCTGTCCCCCAAGCATTGAATGGCAAGCCTTCTGGCCAGGCCCCAGCTCTGGGCTCCTCCTCCTAAATAAAGCCATCTCCTAAATAAAGCTTCCTTGGTCCCCTGCAGCTCACCTTTAAAATGTCTGATGTCATGGTTTTTAGGGGTATCAGCCGGGGGTCATGCATGTGGACATCCTGCTCATCTGCCAGGATCCAGGGGAAGTCCTAGGGAGAGGACCACAGTGAGGGTATGCTTGGCTGTCCTCCAGAGCTGGGGTCCTCAGAATCCCCAGGGAGCTGCCTGCAATGTAGATTCACAGGCTTCTCCACTACAGTGGCCAGGAACCTAAGTGAGGTAACAACCCCCAGCACCAATCCAGAAACCAGCAGGCAAGGACCCCCAACCTTGAGAACCCCACTTGGGAAGAGCCAGGATGACCTGGCAGCCCACATGTGGTTGACCCCCAGAAGCTGCTGGGTGCCAGGCACTACCGTAAGGAGCACACGTGAGCCCTGGCCATGGGCAACACATTGCCCGTCTGGAACAGTGGCCCCCAACTATTTCCCTGGCCACCCCCAGAGCAGTCTCATCTCACCTTGATGACCTGGATCTTCTCCATGTTTCTAGTGGCAGCTTCTCTCGTGTGCACCAGGACGGTGAAGGTGCAGCCTGGAGAGGCAGGAGTGGGGTCAATCAAGGCCAGGCTGCCCCAGGCCTGCACTGGGCTGGTCTCTTCCCCTACCCTCACTGCCTTGTCAGCGCCACAGTGCATTGTCTTTCTAGCCAAGTACTGAGAAAAGACACAGGCAGCAGGAGACTGAAGCCACAAGGACTCTAGTAAGCTTCCTAAAGCAGGTGGTTCTGAGGGGCAGGAAGGGAGAGACTAGCTTGGCACAGCCCAAGGTAACCATAGGAAAAAGAAGGTGGGCACACCTGGGGGATTGTGGTCTAGTACAGCATCGCACACGCTGATCTTCAGGATGAAGGCTCGGAGCAGCTGCTCCACATGGGAGAGCAAAGAGTCAGAGCTGGGGACAAGAAAGTAGGTCTTCATCTCGGAAGTGCCCCTGGCCACCAGCAGGCATCCCCACCTTGCTGAAGCTGACCTGGCCCTAGGGCCCTCCAGTGCCTCTGAGGGTGTTGGCTGGCCCAGCCCAGATACACAATGGAGGCAGGCAGGCACAGCGGGCCTAGGAGGTTCTATGTGCAGCTGGTGGAGAGAAGCAGGACACAGCCCAAGGCCACACAGGAGGCCACACAGCCAGTGGAATAAGTTGGTGCCAGATTCCAGTGCCCCGGCCTCACAGGAAGTGCACAGCTGGCCAGCATGCATGGGTCAGCTTCTAGTGCACCATGGACTGGACACCTGTGCCCTGCTCTGCCGCCACTGGGGTGACACTGGGGTGGCATGTCATTCCTCTGGACCACAGTTTCTCCATCTATGTAATGTGAGGCTGGGCTAGTATTCACCAAAGCCAAGATGCTTCGTTGTGCCCAGGCAGGTATCTTTGTCGCCTGTGTGCCTCTAAAGAAGCATGGCCAGCCGGGGCTCAGCCACTAATGGCACAGCTGGTCATCTCTCTTCCCAGACCTTCATCAGGTGTCAGGGGCTGCCTTAAAGTTAGGGGCTCTCTAGCAGTAGGCATGGCTGCTAGAGAGCACAAACCAGCCAGTGGATGGCACAGGCCAGCTCACCTGATAGACAGCAAGGGAGGCTGAGTGATCTCGAAGACAAACTTCTCCACCGGTCGATGCTCTTTATCCAAAATCACCACCACCACTTTTTCCACATCGTTCTGCAAGGATGGGAGTCCCCTTTCCAGCTAGAGCTGCATGCCCCACAACCCTACCCCACCCCTCCTGGCTCTCAGCTGCCTCAGACTCAGAGAGTGGGTTGGAGAAGTTGGAGTCGGCACCTTGGGACTGAGTGGTTTAGGTTGGGAGAAGAGGACGGCTCACCCCCATCCAGGTCTCAGAAAGTCTCAAAGACCAGAACAGGACAGCAAGGGAAACCCTGATGGCCCAAGCAGGACAGAACTCTAGATAGGGGACAGGTATGAGAAAATTCCAAAACCCTCTGGGCAGCCCCCACTCAGAACCACCCCACTAACCTAGGAACTTCCCCAACCATGGCCCACCTAATGGGTGGGTGTGATCTCTAGAGTGCAGGCTTCTGGGTGTTAGCGCTAGGGGACCCCACACAGGCCCAGCATCCCAGAATGGACCCACAGATGCAGAGGAACAGATTGGGAGTGACACGGCTGGATCGCCCTTGCAGCCCCTCACCTTCTCCAGGAGGGGCTTGACACAGTGCAGTGTGTCCTGGATGTACTGATTCAGCTCCGGATGGCAGGACATCTGTCACAACCGCACGGCATTGAGGCCAGAAGCACAGACAGTGAAAACATCAACACCCCCCACCATCGCTTGCCTTTGGACAGAAGCCCAGCAGGGCTTGCTGCCCGGGGACCCCTTCTCCCATCAAGGGGCTAAGAACTGTGAATTTATCCCCATGATGGGAAGACATTCAAAGTCAAGATTTCACCTTCAACATTAGCATTTAATATAGTGTTAAGGGGCTCCTCCTGTAGGGTCCACAGGCTCCCCAAGTCTGAAAAGTCCCACAACTGTACACAAAGTTGTGTGTATACAATGCACATGGGCTGTTTCCAGAGAACGGATCTCAGAAATTTAATCAGAGTTCAAAAATTAAGCACCTATACAGCTGTGCGGTCTCAGGCAAATTACTTAACCTTGCAATTACTTCATCTGTGAAGATTTCTTAAAGAGAAAGGATTAAATGAGTAAGTAAATAGTACAGGATAGATGTTCAAAAGGTGTTAAGTCCGTTTTTCCTTTTCCCTGAGTATTCTTTAAGCTTTTACCACCTTCCAGGATTCATTCACTCCTATGTTTACTGAGCACCTTCTCCAGGGGCAGAGAAAGAGCCTCCTGTTAACCGCTTTGTCTGCCTTTTAATTGTAAAGCCCCTGTCTAGATCCAATAAGGGGAGAGAAAGTACTGAAGTTTGCAGGAATCTTCTACCCGCAACTAATTTCCAGGCTGCAGGAGCTCTTTTAAAATACAGCCATGCCCCGGGGCAACTCTAATTGTGTGTCTCTAACTACGGGTCAGGGGATTCCCTTCTGTGGGAAGGGGTGGAAGGCTGCCCAGCCCTCTGGTGGCTATTGGGAAATGAAGGCCTGAAAGTAGAAAACAAATTTTAAAAATCCACCTTTTACCCATGCTGAGATTCTGCGGCGACCACTGGCCCCAGTGTGGCTCCCCGGACCCCACACAACATTGGGGCCCAAACTGGGGCAGGTGGGGCTCACCTGCACCGGCACGTTGTACTTCTTGCGCTTCTGGAAGATGCCCACCGGGTAGACCTCGCGCACATACAGGATCAGGTGCACTGCCACCTCCAGGAACTCGCAGAGGACGTCGGCCACCACTGCGAAGGGAAGACCCGGTGCTCGGGGAAGCCCGTGACCCAGACGCCCCCCAACACAGGCGCACCCCCGCCCACAGATGCAGCCTCCCTACCTTGGCCAAAGTTGAGGTCCTGTCGCGTAAGCGTGGTCATCCTTCCTGCCGCGACCTGGGGTCGGGGTCAGGTGGTTCGTCTCGGTGTGGGGAGGCCGGAGCGGGGTGCCCCCTCTGCCCGGATCAGGACAGCTGCAGAGGACCCCCACGTCGGTGTCACGGCCTGGGGGCACCGCCGCGCCCCGATCGGCTTAGTTCCACCGGGACGGGGTTCAGGGAAAAACCCAGCTGTGCGCGCAAACCGCGCGGGGCCGCGGACGCAGAGAAAAACACCTGGAGGCGCAGGGCCGGGAGCGCAAAGCCGGACACGCGGAAAGCGAAGCCCAGTGGGGGGAAGTCCCGCCTCCTACCCAGCCGGATCCCACCCCTGAGGGAATCCCGTCCCTTTCCGCCTCCCCGGTACGGGCTCCGGCCTCGGTCCCCCCCAGGTTTGGGTCCGAGCCCCAGCGCCCGGAGCCGCCGAACCGACCACTCCCGCCTCCCGCTCAACCCGCGCGCCGCCTCGGCTCAGCTCGGTGACGTGCGCGGCGCCGCGCACGTCCCAGCGCCGCCGTTTGCCACACCCATACCCTGAACCACCCAATCGGAGCCTCGGTGGGTGGAGCCTAATGCTAGACGGGGAGGAAGCAGCTCCTGAGCAGGAGCGGGAGGTAGCTGGGGCGGGGCGGGGCCGGGCCTGTGGGACGGGGCCGCGCCTGGCCGGCTGCGATGCCAAGGCCCCTAAATGGGCTGAGACCTCCCTTCGACTTTAGATGGGCGCCACAGGACAACTGGGTGTCCGCATCGCATCGCATCGCTATGCCTTTTCCCCTCCACTGCTTGTTTCTCGCTTTAGCAGGCGTTGGAAGGGGGTGGTAGGAGTAGTGGTGAGGACCAGGTGCAGGGCACAGCTGGGGACTCAGGGCGGCGACACCTGCTGATATCCTCAGACCCTCCCTCATCTGCTCAACCGAAAGGGAACCCGATAGCGTGTGGGGGGGGAAGGATGGGATGTACCCTCAGGTCGCCCCCACCCGGAACCAAGTGTGGCCTGGCTGTACCGACCAAGAGTAAAACTTCCCTGCTTCAAATCGGGCGTGGTGCGCAAGCCTGTAATCCCAGCACTCGGGGAGGCTGAGGCAAGAGAATCCTTGCGAGTTCAAGGCCAGCCTGAACTATGTAGTGAAACCTGTGTCAAAACAACCAAAACACAAAATCTTTCCTCTTCGTAGTGCTAGGCACTGGGCTGTGTCCGTGGGTTATCTTGTTAAATCCTCAGGATATCTCCACGCGAAAGTGGCTACAATTGTCCCCCTTTTGAAAAAGAGCCAAATGAAGAGACTTAGCCCCCCCCCGAAACCTACCCGAGTCTGTCTACAAGAACCGGAAGGGATAACTATAAAAGCCTCCCAGATATTAAAATAGTTACTAACCTGGATGGTCGAACTCTGATTTCTTTCATTTCTTCATTAGCCTTAGGAACTAAGTATCCATTTTACAGCCCTGCTTTATAGATGGTAAAACAGGCCCAGAGATGTTTCTGCCTTCACTAAAGTCACACACGTGGATACAAACCCAGCTCCTAGGCCTATTCAGACACTGGGGCTTCAGTTTATTTATAGCCCCCATTTTTGACAGATGGGAGATCTAAGATCAGAGGAGTGGGTGTGAAGTCCTGGCAGCAGGTCAGGACCATAAGGCTTTGTCTCTGAGCTCCAGGGACATAAGAGCTCATTAAAAGTCCTGTTCTGCTGTTTGTACACAGATGCAGCCAGGAATGTGGACCGTTTGCAGCTCATTATTGGATCTGCAGCAGCCCTCCTCCCACATGCCTTCAAAACTACATCTACACACTTCTAATTGGAAGGGAATAAGTAACCTGGCCAACAAAGCCAGGAATGTCCTGGAGTATTGCTCGAAATGCAGGAAATCTGCATGGCCTCCCCAGGGAACCAGGCCCTATCTGATCAGAGTGCACAGCAGGGCACTGGCCCTTTAACAAGCTCCCCAGGGGCCTGGATGCCCAAGAAAGTATGGGAATTGCCACAGCAGTTTGCATTTTGCAACATTGCCATGCCAAGCCCGATGGATGCTGGTTTTGTTTCAGAAATTGATGTAATTGAAGTGTTGCTGGCAGCACATTTGGGGCACAGCAGCCTTTTTCCAACTTGGGGACCCTATCCAGATCATGCCACATAGGAGAGGTCCATTACTGTGCAGGTCCAGCTAACAGCTCAGCAGCTTGTAGGCCTGGGCTTCTAGGGACTTCCCTCCTAATGGCAGATGCCTGGTTACTGGGGAAAGTGAAAGTTCTTCTTTGCCCCCTCTGGAGGCTGCTCAAGCAGTGGCAGTCTGGGGCTTGGGGGGGGGGTGCAAATCCTTGGGGGAGGGGAAGTTCAAAGGCAGAGGGCCTGTCAGCACAGGGCCAGGGAGGGGGCTCTGCACGCAGCTCTGTGACATCTGGTTTTTCATATCTTAATCGCATCAGCATGATGGATGGCCATGGTACCCAGATTCCATGATGGGGTTAATTTATTATATTGTTGAATCCCCATTTCCTAGGAGGCTGTTTTTCAAAGTTATTTGCATGTCTCCACCACACTGACAATATACAGGAGCCTGGCTGGGAGGGAGGGGTGCATGTGAAGGAGGAGAGAGCTTATTTGCCAACTGGAGCAGGTCCCTGAGGCCTGCAAGGGGGACAGAGGGAAGATCACTCCCTGGAGACACTGAAATGGAAAAGAAAGAAGGCGGCGGTGAGTGAGCGCCTGCCAGCTCAGACTTAGGGGGCCCCTGGGGTCTGCTGAGCAAAGCCACAATGAGAGAACTGGGTAAAACAATAGGGGCAAAGGGGCCAGCCCCCTAAGATGCTTCCCCAGGCCACTCCCTGCGTAAGGTCCCCAGGACACCAAAACACACAGGGGTGGGGAAGGGGACCCAAATGGAGTGAGTCACACAGCCTGATGACAATCCCATGAGACCCAGATGCTCAGGGGACCAGCCAGCTGGAATCCTCTGAATAGGGCCCCAGCTTCCTTCATTTTTTTTTTTTTTTGTGGGTACCAGGGGTCGACCTCAGGACCTCGCGTGCCAGCAGGCACCCATGCCGCTGAGCAATATAACCGGCCCTTTTTTCATATGTGGGATCCGGGAGTCGAACTTGGGCCCTTGCACTTGCCAGGCAGGCACTTATGCCGCTGAGCCATCTCACCGGCTCCCTTCCTTCATTCTTTGAGTTTAGCACCTCACCCAGTGCCCAGCCAAACTCAGGTGGTCAGAGAGGTTGTGTTAGATGAATGAATGAAAGCACGACAGAGGAAGAAAATGATGGCAGACATGGCTTATTGTCACCTCCCCAACTTGAACCCCAGCTGGGTCTGGGAAGAAGCAAAGACCTCCCTTTTCAGTGCCTGCCTGCACCGTAGGTGGAGTTTTCAGAAGCAAATCAAGGGCCAGGGGTGGTGGTGCATGCCTGTAATCCCAGCACTCTGGGAGGCTGAGGCAGTAAGATCATTCATTTGAGCCCAGCCTGGGCAATTTATAGACTTAGTGATACCCTGACTCAAAAAAAAAAAAAAAAAAAAAGGAAATACAACAAATTCAGGGCTGGTGAGATAGCTCAGCGGCATAAGCACCTGCCTGGCAAGCGCGAGGTCCTGAGTTCAACTCCCAGAACCCACGTAAAGGAAAAAAAGGGGCCAGTGACATCGCTCAGTGGTACAAGTGCTTGCTGGCAAGCGCAAGGTCCTGAGGTCGACTCCTGGTACCCACATTAAAAAAAAAAAATTCAAAGGGGTAGGGATTTACCTCAGTAGGAAGGACCTGGGTTCAATCCCCAGTACCATTAGAAAAAAAAAAAGCAAAGGCTGTGGAATGGTCCCTGTGGTGCCCCACACTCACCAGTGCTGCTGCTTCTCTCCCCAGCACAGCCCTTTAAGTAGCTGTGAGGCTCTTCCCCCAGTGAACCTCGGTTTGCTCACCTGTAAAATGGGATAATGGGTCCAATTTCATACAGATGAGTAAAGAGATAATGTTTGTGAAAATATAAAGTTCGTAAGGCCTGGCGTATAAGTGCCGCACTAATGGTTGTTTTGACAATGCTAGTGAGATCTACATACACTAAGCCCCCAGAGCAACCACTCTGAACAAGGCGTCATGCCTTGCAAATTCCATCCAAACCATCCTTAGCTGCAGCCCCTTCCCCACTTCCATTTCCCAAGGCAGCCCCCCAGGTGTCCTAGAGGATCGATGAGCATCTTCAGATGCCTGAGGAAGAAGCACAGCACCTGTCTCCCTTGCCTGGCCTCTTGGCATGAGCCCTGCACAACCGCCCACATCCGGGGGTCCACTGCTGACCTCAGTGGAGCCCTGGCCTCAGGGCACCCACATGGGGTGGCTCCCAACATTTCAGCCAGAGCAAAGCCTGAATGGGCCATTCCCTTCATGTAGTCCTGCTGGCCTCCCTGTGTGGCTGACCACTCATTGCTCAATGGCCAGGGACCTTACAGATCGCCTATTCTTAAACTGTGGCCTCTACCAAGAGGAAAGCACAAGGATACTAAATATGTCACACAATTTCAGGAGCTCTCGGATCCTCTGAAGCCAACCTGGACCACAAGGGCCTTGGACCCAGCTCAACTGCCACTTTCTTTCTTTCTTTTTTTTTTTTTTTTTTTGGAACTGGGAATTGAACTCAGGACCTCGCACTTGCCAGGCAGGTGCTGTGCCGCTAAGCTATATCCCTGGCCCCTCTTTTTTCTTTCTTTTGTTTTGCTTTGTTTTGTTTTGTTTTGTTTTTAAGATAGGGTCTTGGGGCCGGTGAGATGGCTCAGCGGCGTAAGCGCCTGCCTGGCAAGCGCGAGGGCCCGAGTTCGACTCCCGGAACCCACATACGAAAAAAGGGCCGGTGATATTGCTCAGCGGCACGGGCGCCTGCTGGCGCGCGAGGTCCTGAGGTCGACCCCTGGTACCCACAAAAAAAAAAAAAAAAAAAGATAGGGTCTTGCTGTGTAGTTTAGGCTGGCCTTGATCTCACTATGTAGCCCAGGCTGGCCTTGACCTCACGGCTATCCTCCTGCCTCAGCTTCCCGAGTGCTGGAATAATAGGCCACCATACCCAGCTTTCAGTTGCCACATTTTAAAATGGCTTCTTTCCTGTTGCCAGATGTGGTGGTGCATGCACACCTGCAACCCCAGCACTCAGAAGGCTGAGGCAGGAGGATTCTCATGAGTTCAAGGCCAGCCTGGGCTATGTAGTGAGTACAAGGCCAGCCTGAATTACATAGTGAGATCCTGTCTGGGAAAAAAAAAAAAAAAAGTAAAAACATTTTTAAAAAGACCTTCTTCAGGCCGGTGAGATGGCTCAGCAGCTTAAGCGCCTGCCCGGCAAGCACGAGGGACCGAGTTCGACTCCCGGAACCCACATACGAAAAAGGGGCCGGTGATATCGCTCAGCGGCACAGGCGCCTGCTGGCGCACGAGGTCCTGAGGTCGACCCCCCGGTACCCACAAAAAAAAAAAAAAAAGACCTTGTTCATTGAGATAGAATTCACAAACCACAAAATTCATGCTTTTACTGTGTGCTGTGCAGTGATTTTTAGTAGTCACAAAATCGTGCATTGCTCACCACTAATTCCAAACAGCCACACCACTCCAGAAAGAAAAACCCAAACTCCTTACCAGCCACCCTGCTCTCCCCTTCCCCTGGCCCTGGCAACCATGAATTCTTTCTGCCTCTGGTCTTGCCTATTCTGAACTCACCATATAAACATCATCAACAGTTGTGCCCTTTATCTTTGCTTGTTTCACTAAGCATGGTGTGCAAGGTTTATCGGGGATGTGGCACATACTCTACTTCATCCCTTAAGGCCACAAGTTATCTTTTCCTGGGGCTATACCACATGTGTTTATCCTCTCACCTGTTGGCCATTCAATGCTCCCATTTCACAGACGGGGACACCAAGGCCCCAAGTCACCATAACAGGATGGGACAGGAGTCCAGCCTCTTCTAACATCCTAACATCTACCTTTCTCCACTCTATCACTCTGGAAGAATCCAGAACAGAGTCCGAGCTTGTCAAAAGATCTCCCAGCTGGGCAACAGCCACAGCAACTCCTGAGCCAGAATCCCCAGGGTTTATCTCCTGGTTCTTTTTGGTTTTATGTTTGTTTGTTTGTTTTGTTTTGTTTTGTTTTGCTCAAGCTGAGCTCAAACTTGCCATCCTCCTGCCTCAGCCTCCCAGAGCGCTAGAATTATAGGCATGCACCACCGTGCCAGCCCTTTTCTGGTTCTTGAATGCCAGGCCATATCTTTGTCATCGATGTGGAGAAGCACGTCCCCCCTCCCCACTGCCCACTGCCCCCCATAATGGTTTAGATGGAGGCTGTTTCGGAAAGTCTCACTTGTTCAGAGGTTGGGCCATAAGACAGCGAGTGACTCACCAGTGGGTGAGGTGGCTCCCTGGGGTCCTGAGCTGGAAGGCTCTGTCTCCCTCCCTGGCTCCTCCCTTCACCCCCTGCTTCCTGGGCTGAGCAACTGTCCTCCCTCTGCCCAGGCCCTTCCACCCTGCCACTTCTGCCTTGGAACCAGCCCATAATGGACTGAAAATATAAGCCAAAATAAACCTCTCCTCCTGTAAGCCGTGGGTGTCAGGCATTTGGTCCCAGCAAGGGGAAAATGATTGGGACACCCCTCCCAGGCCTAGGCCACAATCACCTTTTCCCTGCCACAGTCCCTAACTGTCTCCCTGATTTTTTTGCCTCAACTCCACCACTACCTATTCTACAGCTCAGGAATCAGAGGGAATCTGTTAAAATCCTGGTTGAACCTCTGCTCTGCCCACAGCTTTCCAGTGGCTCCCAGTCCAGACTAAAAATCCAAAGCCCTTCCTGTAGCCCTTGCAGCCAAAGGAGCTACCTGCACCTATGCCAGCTCCTCTTCTGACTTTATCACACTCTTTTTTTGCCTCGCACACACCAAGCACTCTCCTGCCTCAGGACCTTTGCATGGGCTCTTTCCTTTAATTGCATCGTTCTCCCCACAACCATTACCATTAAAACAGCAACACAACCCTGACCCACCAAAGAGGCCATCGTCCTGAGCACCTCAAGGAAAGCTGCGTCTCTTCTCCTTTAGGTTTCTGTCCTGAATGTGCTTTATTTTTCTGCATAGCATTAATCACCTCCTGCCTTAAATTTGTTAAACTGTTATTTTCTATCTCTTTCACTAGAACTTAAGCTCCGTTGAGCAAGGATCCATGCTTTTCGCTCTGGCAGCACACAGTAGGTGTTCAGTAGGGATTTATGCAGAGATTCAAGTTTCCAGTGCATAAGCAGCCGTCTTTTCATCAAGCCATGCTGGTGCCCACTGCGCTGATAATCATACAATGACAATACCAGCTAATTTCTCTGGAGCATTTCCTGGGGGTAGGGACTTGGGGAACATCATCTCTGACACAGGCCACTGCCTTTAATCCTGTGAGTCTGGGAGTGCAGGACTATGAGGAGCTCAGAGAAGTTAAGCAATTTGCCCAAGGCCATGCAGGATGGTCGGCATCAGAGGAGCAATTCAGGGTGCTCGCCTGACTGCAGGGCAGCGCTCTTAAACCTCTGAGCCATGTGTCACGGAAAGAAAAACTACTGGAAATGGAAGCCAACCCGGGAGCTCTGGGCGCCAGGCGTGACCGCGGCCTCCCACGTGCCGGCGTCCCGCCCCACTAGGCTTTGATCTTGGCGATGCCCGTGGCCCCGCTGACCCGCTCGTGAGTTATGGGGGCCGCGGGACCCATAACCCAGCATTCCTGGACTCCCGGGGTCGTCAGGACGCGGCGCCCCGCGTGGTGATAGATAAGCCTGCCCCAAAGCGCTGGCTTTGTCGAGATTGGGCTGAGGAGCTCCAGGCGGGCTTTGGACGGGGCGTGGCAACAGGCGGGCCGTGTGTGTGTGTGTGTGTGTGTGTGTGTGTGTGTGTGTGTGTGTGTGTGTGTTGGGGTTGTCTTTTTCTCTACCCAGTGGGGGCGGGGAAGGGCTGCCGCAGGTGCGCCGTCGGCGGCCAGGTGAGATGGTGGCGCTTTGGAGACTCCCTGTATCCCCACATCCGAGAGCTATTTCTCGGAGAACCACCCCCACTCGGCGCACTTTCGGAGGCTACAAAGGCCTGGCCGCCGCTCCCCGCCCCGGGCATTTCTTCCGTCCCATTTGACAGCCTAGGCGGAATAATCCTTTTGGGGACTGGCCGGCCCCTGCCCGGCCAGATTCGGCAGCAGCTGAGCGCGCAGCCTCGATTCATTGTTGGGGGTCCGCTAGGGACCCCCCGCCGCGCCCCTTTGTCGCGCGCTCCCCGCGGGGCAGCTTCAGATGTGCCACCGCTGCGCGCGCCCCTCCCGTCCCGCGCGCCCCGGGGCCCCACCGAGGCGGCTCTTACGCACCGGGAAGAGGGAACCCGCCTCGCCCGGTGCCCGCACGGCCGCGGGGCTGCGCCCGCCTTTGTCTGTCTCCTTTGTCTGCCCCGCGCCCTCGCGGCGGCTGTGGCTGGGCCTCTGGGGAACGGGCCCCGAACGCCGAGCGCAGCAGGCGAGGGCGCGCTGGCCGGGAGCGCGCGGGGCCGGGCCGGACCCGGGCTGCCCCTCCGCGGGGGGCAGTGAGCCCGCTGCCCGGCGCCCCTCCTCCGCCCCTCCCCGCGCCCGCCCCCTTCCCGCGCGCCCGCCCCCTCCTCTTCCTCCAGCCCGGCACTGCCCGGGTGCATACTCCCGCCGCCCGCGCACCTCTCCGCGCCGTCCGGGCTCCGACGCTCGGCCCTCGGCCCCGCGCCCCTCGGCCCCCTCCCCGCTGGCCGGACAGGTAAGGCTCGGCCTCGGCCCGCCCCCGGCCCCGCCCTCGCGCTCACCTGGCTGCGCGCCCAGACAAAGGTGGGCTACCTGGCGCGCGCGGGGCGGGGCGGCGGGCACGAGGCTGGAGGTGAGGACGCCGCTTTCCTTCGGTCCTCCGACCCGTCCGTCCGTGCGTCCGTCCACCAGTCTGCCTGCCGTCGCCGCTTCTCGCCGCGTGTCCCCCTCGCCTTCTGGCTCTGTCTCCGGCCTCTCCGTCCCCCTCCCCCTGGACGCCCACTTTCCACGCTCGGACACTCGGCCTCTCGCGCCCTCGCCGCCCTCTCCCAGCCCCCGATCTCACCCCCTTCACCCTCGCCACCAGCCTCCTCCCTTTGGGACCCTGTATCTCTTTGTCTCTCAATCTCTGGGTGGTCTCAGGCCGGGGACCCCAGTCCGCCACCGTTGAAAGAAGGCTCGAAGACTCTCCGACCCCCGGGCCGCGCCGGTGGGAACTCACCCGGCCGTCTTCGAGGCCGCCTGGGGGACCGGGTATGTTTGGGGAGCGCCGAGTGCGCCCTGCATTCTCCCACCCCGACGGCGCCGTGCACTTTCCTCTGGGCTCCGGCTCGGTCCCCATCTCCGGCTTCTCTCAATCGGCGCACCGGGGACTCCGGCGCCTTTGCGAAGCCAGATGTGAGACCAGAGGGCACCGGGTTACCCGCCAAGTCGCCCTCGCCGACCTCCGAGGGGTGCTCCCCGGGCTTTCGCCTCCCTCGGGTGGTCGCCCTTGCGCGCCACCCTCCTCTCCGCGGTCCAGCTCCAGCCTGGCCGCGAGACGGGTGTGGGACCGGCTCAGTAGTGTCCCTCGAGGGTCAGGCACACAGGGCCTCTTGAACAGAGGAATGAATGCGTGTCTCTGAGCCTCAGTGTCCCCGTCGTAAAACGGGGACAATAGGACCAACCTAGAGGGACGCGTGGGGAAATAGCAGAAGAGCCAGTCGGGTGCCCCTTGGTGCCCGCGGAGGAGGAAAGTCTACATCCGTGGTTGGGGCAGGGATGCGACTCCACGCAGACCGCCCCAAATTCCGAGGCACCAACCTCGGCCCCCTCCCCCTTCGTACTGCCCGTCCCCCTCCTCGTGCTGCCCCTCCTGACAGCCACACTCTGCCAGGCCATCTCTCCCTCTTCCTCTCTGCTCCTCCTAAAATCAAGAGTTAAAAACCAGGGGGAGCAGGGGCTCTGCTTGCCCAGTGAGGTCAGTGTGGCTCGTCAGTGTGGCTGTAGCTGGCTGTCCCGCAGGAGGCGTCCCCTTCACTCATTCTCGATTTCTGAACCTTTCTGAGGGTGCTCGCTCACGAGCACTTCCGTTCCCCCCCGGGCATTGTCTGTCTGCCCATCCCGGACCTGTGTGTAATTGCTCCGATGTCCTGATCCTCATCGGTGTCATCAGGACAGGTGACACCTCACCCCAGGAGGCTGTCGGAGATGGGGGATAAGTGGCCCAATGAGAGCAGCTCAGGAAGAGGAGGAGGAGGAGGGAATCCTCGGAGCCAGCAGGTGCCAGGCTGCCCCGGCAGCTGAGTTTTTGTTTCAGCTACCGCCGGGGCTGGCAACTGGAGCGTTTCTTTTTAGAGAGGCAGGAGTGCAGCTGGGGACCTCGCCACACACACCCCACCCAGGCCCTTCCCACCATCGTTGCCCCCTGATTCTCGGGCCACACAGCCTTCTGCAAAAAGCCAGTCCTGCAGCAGCTCCTGAACCCACACCTTCTGTGCTGCCTTCCTCCTGCCCCTTTCAATACAGCCCCTCTGCCCAGTCCTAGCCCCTCAAAGGCTCCCTGTGGCCTCTGAATTAACTAGAGACCCCTGCATCCTGCCAGCCCTCGAACCCTCATCTGCATTGGCATCCTCGGGCAGATCATCTCCACCTCCACACCCTGACTTCCTCTGAGCTTTCACTAGGGCTCTGTCCTCTATCTGAGGCGTCTCCCCGACTCTGTTCCATTCAAGCTTCCCTTTCTTGCCGGCCAAGGCGCTGTCCCCTCCTGTAGGCAGCCCCCTGCTCTCCCTCTCCCCACTGTCCCTCTGGATCACTCAACATGGTCCCATGACTCATCTTGGGGCGCTGCTGCGCTTCCCTGGGGGTGGGGGCTGGGTCTTCTCCCCCTGTGGTCCCAGTGCCTGCCGAGGAGTAGGTGCGCTGCACACACAGCGTAACTGGCATCCTTGGTCTGGTGGCAGGAATGAATGGAAAATTGCAAGCCCCGGCTTTCCCCTGGGTTCCGCCGGGTCATGTTGGCCAGGCAGGGGGCAGAGTTGGTTGCAGTCCTGCCCTTGCGTGGGCCGGGTGTGTGACGGAGCAGGCATGTGCACGCCAGCCTCCCAGACTGCAAATCCTGGGAAGACCAGGGGCTCACTCCAGACAGGGCAGGCATGGGTGCATCCCTATCCTCGCTGGGTGGAGACCTTCCTCTCCTGCTCCTGCTTCCTCTCTGCTTCTCTTCCTGGGGTGGGGGGCAGGGCTTCTGCCCTAGGGCAGCAGGTCCTTCTGGGAAGGTTGCTGAATGCTTACCACCAGCAGCCCCGACGCCCAGGTCCCCAAACCCCCACACTGTGGCCTGGCATTGGCCACCTGGTACACATTCTTGATGGGGTGAGAGATGGACTGATTGCAGGACCCATGGTCTTCGGCTGTCTCTCCATGTCAGGCTCTGGGTTAGGTCACCTGCAGCAGCTGAACTGGGATGGCTTACTGAATGGTAGTATGAGCAGTGGTCAAAGTCACATGAGATCATTGGTTGTGGGTTTGAATCCTAGTTCTACCACTTGCTCTACTGTGTGACTTGGATTAGTCCCTCACATTTTTGTCCTGATATCTCTTTGTAGCCATCGTTGCTATTATTATCAGAAAAGTATTAAATTAAATAATGCATATATAGCTCTAGGGTTAGAATACAAGATGCCTAATAAATGATGCACAAGTAAAAATATTCATTGCTCCCATGTGGAAATGGAGCCCAGAGAGGTTAATTAACATGCTGAAAGTCACACAGCTATTAAGTGCTGGAGGCAGGATCCACACCACAGCTTGAGTGGTTCCAGATGTCTTTCCACTCCACACTGGCCTCTGCCAGAACCTGATAGCAGGCATTTTGTCACTTGAAGATTAAGTGATCTGTCTGACCAAATGCCAAATGATGTTACATTGTCTGGACATCAAGATAGTGAAGTTTGGCCGGGCATGGTGGCACATGCCTATAATCGCAGCACTCAGGAGGCTGAGGCAGTAGGATTGCTGCAAGTTTGAGGCCAACCTGGGCTACAAAGTGAGTTCAGAGCCAGCCTGAACTGCACTGTGAGACCCTGCCTCAAAAAGACAAAAAAAAGCGCCGGTGATATAGCTCAGTGGCATAAGAGCCTGCCTGGCAAGCGTGAGGTCCTGAGTTCAACTCTCGGTACCCGCATATAAAAAAAAGATAGTGAAGTTTGGGGGTGCAGGGGGTGGAAGTTGCCCCAGCAACCACCACACATGAGTTGCTCAGGAGAAGGGGATGCCAGGGACCTGTGATCCAGCAGGAGCTATGAGGGAGACCGGAGCTGGCAGTGCAGAGCCCTGGATATCCCTAGACAGGTTTCCTGAGGTTCTAGGGGAGCCCTGACACCCCTACCCAGGTTTTCTGAGGTGGGAGGTCTTGGGGGCACAGGGTCCCAAGGCTGCTGTTAGAACAATAAAAGCAGATGGTGAAGCTCTGCAGGGAAGCCAAACCTCATTTGCCAAGACAATGGTCCCCTCCAGGCCGGCCTAGGCCTGTCCTGCCCCACCATCGATCACCCTACTGAGGACAGAGAATGCAGCCACCTGTGCCTGCCCGTACACACTGGGACACAAGTGCTTCCGGGACCTCCCAGCCCCACCCCCCATCCCCGCCCACCTCACTCCCTCTCCTTCCCCTCCCCAGTAGCAGGGGCCACTGGTCCCATCACCATGTACACACACCCCTGCCTTCCCTTCTCGCACTACCTGCATTTTACAAGAGAGGAAACTGAGGCTCAGGGGCTGAAGAGACTTTGTCTAAGTCACACAGCTCTTTGGGGCTCACCAGTGGCTCAGCTTAATGGGTTTGGGTGACATCTATGTTTTCCTGGGTTTTTTTGTGGATTTTTTTGTCTATTTGTTTGTTTTGGTTTTTGAGGCAGGGTCTTGCTATGTAATTGAGGCTGGCCTTGAACTCACCATGGAGCCCAGGCTGGCCTCAAACTGGCAGTGATCCTCCTGCCTCAGCCTCCCTAGTGCTGGGATCACAGGTGCATGTCATCCTCCCGGCTGACATCCATGTGTTTTAATCTGTGTCACCACCTTTATTAGACCTGCAGGCTCTCTTTGGGGACTGTCTCCTCTGTCTGGGGACAAGGACTGTATTTCTGGCAGCAGATTAGAAGCTCCGTGTTCCAGGACTTCCCCAGGCCACAGCTGTGCCTCGCCTATCAGCCCATGAAGCCCCAGAGGACTGCCCTGTGCCTCTGCCCTTAGGATGGAGGCTTCCTGGGACAGGGACTGCCTCTTCTCTGTGGCAGGGTCTGTGTCTCTCATCTGTGTAGGAGTCCTCCGAGGCATGACTTGGATCTCTCCTGTCACAGCAGGTCAGGGCACCAGACCAGATCGGGTTCCCTTGCACAGTTGTGTGCACCCAGAGGGGCCTGGCAGGTGGGGCTCCCTGCCTGAGAAAGGCCTGAGGAGGAAGGGGAGCTGGGGCTCTGCCTGAGGCCCAGGTGCTGCTGGGAGGCCCCTTACTGTGAGAAAGGAGGCATTTTGAGGGTGCAGAGCTACTGAGGGAGGCAGGAGGGCAGGGACGGGCACAGGGCTGTTAAGGCACCAACACGGCAGTGACCCCCCCACAGTCCCCTCCACCCAGGTTTCTCGCCTTTCTTGCCCTCCATCCCATTGGCACCCACCACTGGGCTCCACCCACCCTGACACCAACATCACTGCCTGCCACATTCCCCAGAAGTGCTGACCTCCCAAGCCATCAAATGTCATGACGGGCGACTTAGCCCATTTCACAGACAGGGAAATTAAGTCAGGTGACACCATGGGGTGGTAGGAGGCACTGGGAGAGAGGCCACAGGGGCAAAGGCCAGCCCCAGATCACCTTGGGAAAAGCCCAGCCCAGGACTTAATTCAGAATCCACTCCATCCCTCTCCCTTTCGTTAGGATGTATGTTTATTGAACAAGCAAAAGTATCCATTTTCTAGCCTTAGGGGAGGCAGCTACCCCTAAAGTCAACAGTCTGCTTCCCGGGCGCTGGGAGCTTGAAGACACCCCAGCAGAAGCTCCAGGGTGGCAGAGCTGAGGCAGGTGGCCACACGGTCCTGAGAGCAGCCAGGAGCTTGGGGCAGCCACCAGATCCTGGGAACACCTGCAGCCTCCAAATGCAGCCATTCCCAGAAGCTCCCGCCTGGGACCAGGTACAGTCAGGGCAGGAGTCAGGTGAATCAGTGAGGTTACAGCGTCTTATGGTCTCCAAGGAAGTAGGGGAAGGAAACCAGAGATGGTTCCTGTCCCCAACAGGACTCAGTAGTCCTGGTTCTGGGGAACTGATCCCTGTCCCCGGGGCTCCCGGCCTGGGAGAACCTTTCAGTGAGAAGCGAGGGCAGAGCGGGAGCAGAAGAGATCTCGCCAGCAGGAATCCACCGCCCCCACAATCCAGTCACGGGAGACTTTTGGGGGACCTTTGAGATCTGAATCCTAACAGCACCGCAGAGGCCCCGGAAGACAGAAGTCAGCCCCTAGTCCCAGGGTCCCTGCAGCGGAAGTTGTGGGACTCGGGATGTGGCCTGCAGGCCCCCCTCCCAAGGGCAGGAGAGCCCATCCCCGGGCTCAGCCACGCTGAGGCGATCTGTGGGGTGAGCTCACAGGCGGGGTCTCCCTGGGGCCCTTTCTTGGCCTCTGGGGGCGTCAGCGGCCCTTCCAGCCCAGGTTCAATAGGGGGCGCTCCTTCCAAGTTCCTTATGGGCCTGAAAGGCTTAGCGCGCTCCTGTGGGGAGGGGCAGTCAGCTGCTGAGGGTGGCCAGGGCACAGCCAGGACTGGGACCCCTCCCTGTGCAGCCCCCCATCCCCACCAGCTTGCCTTCCTTTCTGAAGAGCCCCTGATATACAGGGGCGCCCCCACACACACACACACAGGAGGCCCTGTGCTGGTCTCAGCCTCACCTGTGCCCAGGGTAGGCCACTCTGGAGAGCGGACAGGGTGTCCCCAGGGGCTGGCGAGGGGCTGGCTGGCAGGGGAGGGTTGTCCTATTGTTGCATTTCTTCTTTCAGCATTAGTGGATTTGTCCTCTGACCTCATGCTGGTTCAATGCATGTCCCTAACCCCTGAGGGCTCCTCCAGAAACTTGGGGATAGTGTCTGTCGCTTAGACAAGTGGAGGGGTCTCACCACCTGGCATCATGAATTCCCAGGGTCCCTTGGCAGACCGGGCCTTTGGGACCATCTAAACCAATGTCTAGGGTCTTCTTCCCCTACTCCTACTGGGGATTGAACCCCAGGGCCTTTGCACTGAGCTACAACCCCACACCTGTTTTTATTTTTTATTTTTAGACAGGCTCTTGCTAAGTTACCCAGTCTGAGCTTGACCTTGGGATCCCCCTGGCTCAGCCTTCCAGAATGCCGGGATTATAGGCACGTATCACCAAACCCAGTTCTAAAAACATTTTTGAGCAGTGTAAATCTTTTCCCAAATGAAATCTAACCCACTATGGATATAAAAACCTATAAAAGCGGCAATTTATGAGTAGTGTAGCACTCCACCACCACCCATAATTCCTTTCCCTGAATTAAAATGTTCTCTAATTTATGCAGAGGCAACTTTAGAGCCTACATTCAATCAGATAAAGTCTCTTCAGCTTTGCCCCATGGACTCTGCAACCACTGCTGGGCCTCACTTTACAGTACTTGCTTACCTTAAATCAATGAGGGGGAAAAAGGCTCTGTTCTCAAGACTGTAAAATTACTCGATGGGTGTTGGTTGCTTTCATCACGCACTGAGCCTTGGCAGGCTTTGGGTATTCTTGTCCAGAGTCCTGGAGGGGCAATGAAGTGGTTGCAGGGGGCCCCCAAATTATAATGGGAGAAGTCAGGCACAGTGCGGCCTGCCCAGTTACTCAGGAGCTGAGGCAGGAGGATTCCAAGTTCAACACAAGTCTGGGCAAGAGATACTGTCTCAAAAAAAAAAGCCAGGTACGGTGGTGCACGCCAATAAGCCCAGCACTCAGAAGGTTGAGGCAGGAGGATTGCTGTGAGTTCAAGGCTAGCCTGGGTTACACAGTGAGACCTTGTCTCAAAAAAACAAAAACAGGGCCGGTGAGATGGCTCAGCGGCTTAAGCGCCTGCCCGGCAAGCGCGAGGGCCCGAGTTCGACTCCCGGATCCCACATACAAAAAAGGGGCCGGTGATATCGCTCAGCGGCACGGGCGCCTGCTGGCGCGCGAGGTCCTGAGGTCGACCCCCCGGTACCCACAAAAAAAAAAAAAAAAAAAAAAAATGTGTTTGGAGGACACAATTGAGAGTTTGTCTCTTGAAGGACTAAGGATTGAACCCAGGGCCTTCTCACTGAGCTACTTCCCACCCCTTTTTTATTTTTTTAAAACAGGGTCTCACTAAATCACTAAATTGCCTAGGCTGGGCTTGAACTTGCAATCCTCCTGCCTCAGCCTCCCAGAGCGCTGGGATTACAGGTATGCACCAGTAGATTACAGGTGCACGCCAGTAGGCGCCCGTGCCGCTGAGCGATATCACCGGCCCTTTTTTCATATGTGGGTTCCCGGAGTCGAACTCAGGCCCTCACACTTGCCAGGCAGGTGCTTACGCCACTGAGCCATCTCACCAGCCCTGGGTTTATTTATTTTTTTGAGACAGGGTCTCACTATGTAGTCCAGGCTGGTCTCCAATTCTCGGCGATCCTCCTGCCTCAGCCTGCCAGGGCTGGGATTACAGGCGTGCGCCACTACACCCGGCTCCTAAACTATATACCAGGAATCGAACTCAGGAACTTGCACTTGCCAGGCAGGCGCTTATGCCACTGAGCTATATCCCCGGCCCTAAAATATATTTTTAAAAAGTGCGTTAGACTCAAAAGCTTCAGGACCCCCAGAACATCCCTGCCAAATATGACGGCTGAGATTTGTCCCTGCCCCGTGATTAGGAGATTGGGGTCAGGGAGGGGGCGGCTGGGCCCAGGTCCTAGAGTGGGCTAGTCTGGCTCACAGTCCTGGACTGAGCACCACAGTCCCTGGGCTCCGTCCCAGCATCCCCATGTCCCTGGCCCAGTGTCCCCAGCGCCCCCATGGCAGCCACCAGGCAGCCTGTGGGTGAGCGGCAAGGTGGGAACGCTGCTCCCGCAGCTGTCCGGGGAGCCAGGTGGCCAGCTGCACAGTTGTGTGCCAGCCGGGCGGGGCCCCAAATGCAGGCCCGCTGGGGGAGGGGCTCAGGAACCCGAGCTGACCCTGGGCTTGATTGCCGGCTTTGGCTGACGCTCCGCAGGGCCCAAGCTCTCAGGGGAGACAGCGCCTTCTGCAGTTCGCCTCAGCATGGGAGCCTGGACGGGACGTCAGCCCCTGGCCCTCCCTCCTTAGCTTCCTTTCCCCAGCTGCCAGTGCCTGGCACCCACTCCTGGGCCCTAACTGTGCTCAAGGACAAAGATGCAGCCCATTGGTTGTGATGTTTCAGGCCTATAATCCTAGCATTCTGGGAGGCTGAGGCAGGAGGATGGCAAATTGGAGCCCGGCTGGGGGCAATTGGGTGACTTAGCAAGACCCTGTCTCAAAATGCAAATTTTAAAAAAGGCTGGAGATGTAGCTTGGTGTGAAGGCCCTAGATTCAATCCCCAGTGCCACAAAAAAAAAAAAAAAAAAAAAAAAAAAAAAAACAAGACAAAGATGCTTGTCACTGCCATGATGGAGGGAGGAAGGTGACATTGACAGTGTTCCAAGGACTATGTCCCCTGCACACCCTGGGCCAGGAAAACCTAGGCCTTGAGTGGCATTGCCTTGGGCCTGTGGCTTAACCTCCCAGAGCTTCGGTTTCCTCATTTTAAAAATGTGGGAAGCCAGTGTGTGGTGGCTCAGGCCTGTGATCCCAGCACATGGGAGGCTGAGGCAGGAGGATTGCCATAAGTTTGAGGCCAGCCTGGGCTACATAGCAAGATCCTGTCTCAAAAAAAGGGTTGGGGGGGATACTACATGGGGAGATGAGCATTTGAGAGGAGTAAGCAGGAAAAGGTTTAATCCTGGGTTTAATCCTGATTAGTGTTGTTTCATTTTGTTTTGTTTTCTGATAATTCACCGTCAGACCTGAGTGGTGAGAAGGCTGTCTCTAGAGAGTGGGCCTTCCTGACGCCTCTGACATCTCTTGTCCAGGGTGACTCAGAGCTGGCAATTGTCCCCGTCTGGAGAGGACAGGACCCAGGCCCCCAATGCTGCAGCTTTGGAGCCAGCGCCAGGCAGGGCCCGGGAGTGGGCGGAAGGGGCGCACTCACTGCCTATTCTCCTCGCCTGGGTGCCTGGCGCTTTGTGACACAGCTCCAACTGGCTTCCAGAGTGACAGGGAGGATGGCAGCCCGTCATCACCCGGGACCCTTGGCACAGCTTCTGCGGCGGGCCATGTTTCCCAAGAGGCTCTTTGCCAGGCTGGCATCTTGGCGGGTGGGCTGTGCCAACACCGGCGTGAAAATCTCACAGCTGGAAGACCGGGGACCTTGCAGTCTTCCTGGTGCCCACTCCCACCCTAGGGAGTCGCCTTCGTCCTGCCCACAGCACCAGTGCCAGGCTGCGAGGCCTGGGACTGCCTATCCAGCTAGGGGCTTAAAAACAGTCCATAGCCCCTGTCTGAAATACCACCCGAAGTCCTCCAGAGCTGGACGAGGCCATGTGGGGGCCCCGAGGGGGTATCATACCAATTGGCGACCAAGCGAGGCTTCCTGTAGGAGGGGACATTTGCTCAGGACCTGGCAGAGAGGTGGGGGTGGAGGGGAGAGGTTGTTCCGGGCAGAGGGAACAGCCTGGGTGAGAACGGAGAGACGGGAAAGATGCGTGTGTTTGGGGCCCAGGGAACAGTTTGTTGGCTCTGAAAGGAGAAAACACAAGTTAGGGCTGCAAAGCTAGGTGAGGGGGTCACATTATAAGAGGTCTTGATTGTGAAAGGGAGGAGTCCATGGCTAAATGGGAAGGCAATAAGGAGCCATGGTCAGTTTTGAGCAGAAAAAGTCATGGTCAGTGGAACTGGTGGGCCATGTAGGGGGCAGCCTCATGTGCATAAGGTCTGAACAGTGCGTGGGCACTGTACGCAGCTTCCCAGATGTGGCTGCAGGAGAGCCCCCCATCCCCCACTTTATCCACCCTCCTGCCCACCCTGTGGGGGTTCCAGCCTCACTCCTTTCCCCTGTTCCCCAGGATGAGGCAGATCCCTGTGAATGGGGGCATCCTGCGGCTTCTCCCAAGCTGTCACTAGTGTCCCCACGGCACAGACTCGGCCTGGCCCGGCCGAGCCTGCGGAGTGGCCCCAGAGCTGCCGTGGGCCTCAAACCCGGCTGGGTTGCTGCAGCAGGACAACGACAATGCGTGACTGACAGGCTTTCAGCGCCCTAGGGGCTGCCAGGAGCTCTGCCTCAGGGCTCTCATTAGGGAAAGGCTAGGAGTGGCGCAGGAGCCTCTGAGCCAGGACTGCAGTCTAAGGTCCCAGGGAGGGTTGGACATCCCAGGACCGGTCGCAGGGGCCTGCGCAGAGTCCCGTCCATTCCCCGGTTCACCGTGAACCTTCAGCTGGGCCAAGATAGGGGGCAAGACAGAGGCCACTCTGTGTTTAGCCCTCGGCTCTAGGGAGAGCACAGAGACGGGCAGGGGGCCGTGGCCTTCCGGTTTCTCCCCCCTCCCAGAGAGTCAGCGGGATGGTGTGGGGACCCTGGGACTGAGCTGGCTGCAGGGGAGGAGGGATGCCGGGAATCAGGGAATCATCTCAGGCTGGGCAGCCTTTTCTCAGGCCTGGGCAATGATCTAGTCACAAATCACAAAGAAACGCTGGCGGAAGCACCTCGAAGAGCCCAGTGGGCCCCTGGGAAGGCTGTAAAAATGCAGTCAGCTGCCTGACCTGGTGCAGAACCTGGCCATAAACAGGGAGGGTCCCCAGCATCCTACAGACAAGCTTTGCTCTGAAGTCCTCTGGACCCAGCCCAGGTCACTGGAGGAGGGCACTAGGTCCCCAGGAGGCTCCCTGCAGGAGTCAGGGCTGAGACTGCAAAGCCATCCCCAAAGCCCTCAGGGCCAGTGGGAGGGTCAGCATCAGAATCTCAGGTGTGTGTGTGGGGGGACCCTGAGGCTGGCTATCCCGGGACAGCCATAGGGACAGGGACAGCCATAGGGACCGGGACACAAGGATAAGAGTGACACACAGGCCACTCACAAGGTGTGACTTACTCTCTGGCCTTTGGAAAAGAGGGGAAATGACAGGAGCCATTTCAGAGCGCTGTGGGAAGGACTACGGGCCACGAATCCACACAAGACCCTTACTATACCCTCATAGCATGCGCTCCGCCACAATGACTTCATTCCCTTAGCTTTAGGCCCCCAGTCAGGTCTCAGCCATGAGAGTTGGATTTCTGAGCGGGGGAACGTGGAGGGGACTCAGCTCTGTCCCAGGTCCTCGGCGAAGGGCAGAGGTTTGGGCACAGAGAGACTCCGGACCTGGACAGTGCTTCCACGATGTCAGCCAAGGGCCTCCACCCAGCCCTGCTGTGTGTCTGGAACCCTCCGAAGCTGGCCTGGGCCATGCGGGGTGTTAGCACCTTGGCCTCTACCCATGGAGCGCCATTAGCACCCCTGAGGTTTAGGAGGTTTTGTTTGTTTGTTGCAGAACTGGGAGTGGAACCCTGGGGCGCTCTACCACTGAACCACATCCCCACCCCTTTTCTGTTTTTATTTTGAGACAGGGTGTGGCTAAATTGCCCAGTCTGGCCTCGAAGTTGTAATCCTCCTGCCTCAACCTAGGGTAGTTGGGATGGTAGGCATGTGCCATACGCCCAGCATCATCCCCAGTTTTGTTTGTTTTATTTTGCTTTTTGAGACAGAGTCTTGCTATGTAGTTCAGGTTGGCCTCCAACTCGCAGCAATCTTCCTGCCTCAGCCTCCAGTGTGCCGGGATTACAAGCATGCGGCACCACGCCCCGGTAGCATCCCCCAGTTTTGAGAACTTTGTCAAATGGCGCCCTCCATCCCTGCTGGGAAAAACGGAGCAGGGCCCTGGGATGCGGGACGCGTGTGCTTTGGGGTCCGGGCTCAACGCTCCCTCTCTTGCAGGAAGGACCCATGGCCGGGCCCGCGCTCCGCAGCGCCCCCGTGCGGCTGCTCGTCCTCCTGGCCCTCCTGGAGCTGAGTCTGGCGGGCTCCCTCGCGCCCGGATCGCCTCTCCGGACCCCGCCTGAGAACCACATCGACCCCCCGGGCCCCGCGCTGTGGACGCCCCAGGCCAGCCCGCACCGCCGGCGGGCCCTGGGCAAGAAGGAGCGAGGCGCGGGCTTGCCTGGGGCTGTGGCCACCGCCTCCAGGCTGCCGGGGCAGAACCCTGCAGGCCTGCGGGACAAGGACCTGCTCCCGGGGCTGGCGCTGCCCTACCCCGAGAAGGAGCACCGGTCTCCGGGGTGGGAGAGGGCAAGGAGACGCGGCCGGGAGCGCAAGAGGCGCAGGGACAGAGCGAAGCTGCACAGAGGTAGCTGGGGGGTGGGGACACGGGTCCCAGAGCGGGAGGGGGAGGCGCGCGGGGGGGATGTCCGTGGCGTGGCATCCCTGGGAGGCTGACGGAGGCAGTGGGCACCCAGCAGTTGGAAGGGGGGCTTACTAAAGTCGGAGGGGTCTGGTAAGGGAGAAGAGGGTAGGGTACTGCAGGCAGGGAAAGTGAGGGCTCAGTAGGCATAGAGAGGCTCGGTTTTGTTTTGTTTTGTTTTGTTTTGTTTTGTTGTACCGGGAATCGAACTCAGGATCTTGGGGCGCTTGCGCCGCTGTGCTATATCCCCGGCCCCGAGGCTCGGTCTTATCCATCGATCATCCCAGTCAGGAAGTTCTACCTGGTGTCTGACCCGAGTCTGCCCTACTGTAAATCCCGAGTAGAGATGGCACAGTTCGTAACCTCTAAGCGCATCCTTTACTCAACGCTGAATCAGCAGAGTGTGGCTAAACTAGGCTCTGAGCCCGGTGTGGTGGCCAGCAATGACCCTCAGCCTCCTCCTGCTCCCTGCTCTGGCCTCACCTCCTCCAGGAAGCCCTCCAGGGTCAATCTCACCGGCTCCCATTAGTTGCCTGTACATCTCTGGCTGTCTCCAACCAACCCACACAGCGACTTCCTGTTTCCAGGAGAACCTTTGGGTGTCTCCTAGCAACATGTGGACCTCATTGCAGACATATCCCCTGCTGAGCTCCCCATTTCCAGCTCCTGGGGGAGGGGAGGCAGCAGGGATGTCAGCTGAACCATGGGCTTGTCGCCCAGTCCCTGCTGTCCCTGGGTTTGCAGCAGAAAGAGTGGGTTGCGCTGTGTGCTATCACCGGGTGGCAGCAGGTCAAGCCCAGCGCCCCCCCTCCCCATCTCAGGCCGAGTGCTGGTCCGAGGCCCCAGCTCCCTGATGAAGAAGGTGGAGCTCTCAGAGGACCTGTTGCTGGACGCCACCATGGAAGAGTCCTCCACCAGCCTGGCCCCCACCCTGCTCTTCCTCACCACCTTGGAGGCAGCCCCTGCCACAGAGGAGTCCCTGGTCCTTCCTGTCACCTCCTTGCAGCCCCAGGTAAGGGGCCCAAAGCAGCCCCAGGGCTGGGAGGGTTATGCAACCCCCTCTAGTGGCATGACAGGAGGGAGTTGGTGGAGGCCACCAGGCCTAGATACAAAGGCTCCTGTCCAGGAGAAAGTGGCCCACGGTCACGTGGGGACAGCCAAGGAAGCAGAGGACGGCTCGGCACACAGGTCTCTGCCCGCACAGCTTTGAGGCCCTGGGGAAAGAGCTTGAAGTCCAGGAGGAGACAGAGAGTTTTCACAGTAACTGCAAAAGCCATGTCTCAGAACTAACCAGCGTTAGTTAATGCTAAGATACATAGGGAAGCGAGAAAGCAAGCAGATGCGACCGAAATGCCACCTCCCGGGCACTGAAGGAGCATAGATAGGAATTGATCACAGTTCTCGAGCCTCTTCCATGATGCTGAAAATTTTTCAAAAATAAAACCATTGAAAGAGATCAATAATAATATATTGTATATGTCAGTAATGTAAAACATAAAGTTATGTATAAGAAAAATAAAAATTATAATTTTTATCAGCACAGTAGTGCCCCCTTATCCACAGTTTTACTTTCCGCAGTTTCAATCAATTGTGGTCCAAAAATATTAATCGTGTGAGGTGTGGTAGTGCACACCTGTAATCTCAGCACTGGGGAGGCTGAGGCAGGAGGACTGCTGTGAATTTGAGGCCAGCCTGGGTGCCACAGTGAATTCAAGGTCAGCCTGAACTACCTAGGGAGACCCTGTCTCAAAAAAAAAAAAAAAAAAAAAACCTAGCATAGGTGTATGCATAGGAAAAACAGGGTTCAGTGCTATCCACAGTTGCAAGCGTCCCCTGGGGTCTTACAGGCATCTCCCCCAGATAATGGGGAGCACTGTAGATCTTTCTTAGCCTCTTTCTGGGTCTTGCATTGCCTTGGGGTCCTGATGAAAGCTGTGGCTGGACCCCAGGAGTGAACAGTTGTCCGTGTCGTTGAAGGCCTCCTGAAGCCCACCAGTGGAGAACCTTTCGTGGGTGGCTGCATGAGACCCCACATTCCTGATCCCCTCTGTCCCCTTCTGCAGGTGCCGCCCAGGTCTGACGGGGAGGTGATGCCCACGCTGGACATGGCTTTGTTCGACTGGACTGACTACGAGGACTTAAAACCCGAGGTCTGGCCCTCTGCAAAGAAAAGAGGTGTGCAGCCAGCCCTGCCTGCCCTGTGCCTGTCCCCCAACTCTTCTGGGGGGCCTCCGGTGAGCCCTGTGTGACCTGCACATGTCCCTGGGTGAATGCGGGGGGCTCGCTTTAAACCACAGCTAACACTCAAAATGCCAGACGCTTCCCGTGTGTCAACTCGTGGGGAAAACGATCAATGTGTCTGCGGCACTGTTGAGCCCATTTAGAGAGGAGGAAACTGAGGCAGCAAGAGGTAGAGCGTCTTGTCCCAGCCACACTGTGACACCCAGGTCCTTGTGCTTCATGACTCTGCTGTGCTGGACCTCAGCTTCTGATGCCAGATTTCCTTGTCCCCAGAGAAACACGGGGGCCCGTTCTCCAGCGGTAATGAGACATCGCCAGCTGAAGGGGAGCCGTGCGACCATCACCAAGACTGCCTGCCAGGTACCCATGCACACGCCCAAAGCATTAGGACCGGGAGTGACAGGGACAGCGCTTCCCAGGCATGGGACAGGTCACTGTGACCCTTTTCTGCCTTTCTGGTACTGAGGGTCAAATTGCACTGAACTCCGTCCCCAGCCCCCTCTATTTTTTATTCTGAGACAAGATCTAGCTAAACTGCTTAACTGCCCAGGCTGGGTTCGAACTTGTGATCCTTCTGCCTCAGCCTCCCAAAGTACTGGGATTACAGGCGTGAACCACCATGTCCAGCTCCCCAGGACCAATGGACAATAAATAATGACACCAGCAGTTACCAGTGTTCCGAACGATGCTGTCACATGTGAGGCAGTCTCGCCCCAGAGAAGCTAAGTGTCTTTCTGGGGACGCTTTTGGCGACGTCTTCACCCATTCAGCAGTGGCCTCCTCCCTCAAGACAGCCACCACAAGGGGCCTGAGGTTTGGCTAACACCCTAAACTTCTGTCCCTCGTCGCGTCACATGGGCCCTCTGGAAGCCCTATAATCCCACCACTCTGGAAGGCTGAGGCAGGACAGTCACAAGTTTCAGCCCGGGCTGGGCAAGTTAGTGACTTAGTGAGACCCTGCCTCAAAATAAAAAATAACAGGGCCGGTGAGATGGCTCAGCGGTGTAAGCGCCTGCCTGGCAAGCACGAGGTCCTGAGTTCGACTCCCGGAACCCACATACGAAAAAGGGGCTGGTGATATCGCTCAGCGCCACGGGCTCCTGCTAACGCGCAAGGTCCTGAGGTCGACCCCTGGTACCCACAAAAAAATAAAAAATAAAAATAAATAATAAAAAAATAAATAAATAAAAAATAACAAAAGGGCTAGGGATGCAGCCCTGGGTTCAATGCCCAGTACTGCAAAATAAATAAAAATAAATAAAAAATAAAAAATGCAAGAAGTTTGTCTTGGGGGCTGGGAGACACCTGTGGAAGGTCAAAGGCGAGGGAGCAGGGTGAACAGAGAGCCCTTCAGATAGACGCCAGGTCCAGCCATGCGATGGGCACTCTGAGCACAATGGCTGCTCCAGGAGGCCCACGTGGGGCAGAGGGCCACGGCCCCAGTACCCGCACTGTGCTGCTTTCCTTCCCAAACCGTTTTTCACACCCTGAGCACAAAGACAGCTCCAGTCCAAGCCAACTGGGTAATCCTCAAGGGCGGGGTCCAAGTGGGCAAGCCACCCCCCAGGGTGGCTGGGCATCAGTGTCCTCATCTGTCAAAAGAGGGCACTGGTGTCACAGGTCCCTGAGGCCCCTCCCTGCTCTGAGCTGACTCCACACCTGGGGCCCCAGCTGTTCCAGCCGCTGTCCCCGGGAGGTGACCCCACACTGCCTTCACTTTTCCCATAATCCATCAGCTGCCTGTCTAGGGCAGCTAGGGTCTCTACCACCACCCCTAGGGAGCTTGGCCGTGACATCCATGGGTGGTCCTGGCCGGGAGTCGTGAGCACCAGATGGCCCCTGCCAGGACGTGGTCTGCCACCAGGATGATGGATGTCCTGTCCCGTGGGACTGCGTGTGGGACAGTGGGGTGGGGCCACTCAGCTTGGCTGACTGCTGTGTGCACTGGCTGTGTCTACAGGGACCTGCTGCGACCTACGGGGACATCTCTGCGTACCCCACAACCGCGGCCTCAACAACAAATGCTTTGATGACTGCATGTGTGTGGAAGGTGGGTCTCGGGGAGGAGGCTCCCCACGCTCCGGGTCCCTCGGGGCCTCTATCAAAGCTGGTTCTGCAAGCCAGGTATGGTGGCACGCCTGTATTCCAGCAGTCTGGGAGGCTGAGGCAGGAAGATCTCAAGTTTGAGCCCATCCTGGGCAATTTAGCAAGGTAGTGAGACCTTCTCCTGGCAGAGGGTGGGTGGAGGGGCTGTGGCGAAGCCGAGGAAGGGAGAAGTACTTGGGAACTGAAGATGAGAGCAGGAGCAGCTTTGCTCGGGGCCTTCCCAATCTGTGAACTCACTTGGTCTTGATTCCTGGCACCCTTTCCTGGATTTGCTTTCCACACCTCTTGAAATACAAGCTGGCGTGATCGCCCACAATCAGTGAGAGGGAGTGGGGAGGAGACAGGCACGGACCTCTGTAAATAAGACCCAGGCTGAGAGGCTGGCGCTCTCAAGCAGAATCCACCCTGGGAAGCACACGTATGCGACACGGCTGAGGATAAGGGTGGGCTGGGTTTCCCAGCACAGCGCCAGGGGAGGACACGCTGGGCACCACTGGTTTCAGCTCCCACCTGGCTCTGGAGGCTGTGCCCTTCCCACTTGTGCACACAGATCTAGGGGTGCCAGGCACCTTCTCCCTGGGAATCCTCACACCCAATCCTAAGAGGGCCCCACTGCACAAAGGAAGACATTTTTACTTTTTTTTTTTTGTGGGTACCGGGGGGGTCGACCTCAGGAACTCGCGCGCCAGCAGGCGCCTGTGCCGCTTAGCGATATCACCAGCCCCTTTTTCGTATGTGGGTTCTGGGAGTCGAACTCAGGCCCTCGTGCTTGCCGGGCAGGCGCTTAAGCCGCTGAGCCATCTCACCGGCCCGACTTTTAATGTATATATTTATTTGTTTATTTTGTTTTTTTAAGACAGGATCTTGCTATGCAGTTCAGGCTGGCCTTGAACTCACTGTGTAGCCCAGGCTGGTTTCAAACTTGCATCGATTGTCCTGCCTCAGCCTCCCAAATGCTGGTATTACAAGTGGGCACCACCATGCCCAGCTCCAATTTTGAATTCTGAAAAATCCCAAATGTTTACAAACATAGTCACAATGGTGTAATGCATCCCTGTGCCCCATCACTGAGCCCCAATAATGGACCAACTCTCAGCCAATCTGGGCCTTCTCTCCCCTACCCACTCCCTTCATTCCAATAAGATTTCCAAACAGCTCCTGGGAGTTGATAAATACTTCATCTGTGAATGTTTCAGCATATGTTCCTGAAAGATAAGTGTCCTCGGAAAACAAAATACCATAATTGAACAATAATTACTCAAATACCATCCAGTATCCAACCCATGTTCCCGACTGCTCTCCGAGTGGGAGAATCTGAGCTCAGTCCCTCCATGAATCCAAGATGCATTTGAGCTGTGTTGTACTTACCTGATCCTCCAAAATGATCAGCTTGGGAAGCAATACATCCATTTAGGTCTGATTATTCATCCATCTCTAGTCAGTGAAAAAGTACTTATTGAAAAAAAAAAAAAAACTTATTGAGCCAGGCGTGGTAGTGCACACTCATGATCCCAGCACTCTAGAAGGCTGAGGCAGGAGGATTGCAATTTCTTTTTTTTTTCTTTTTTTTTTTTTATGGGAGTACCGGGAGTCAACCTCAGGACCTTGCGCTTGCCGGGCAAGCGCTTGTGCCACTGAGCTATCTCACCGGCCCTTTTTTTCCTTTATGTAGGTTCCGGGAGTTGAACTCAGGACCTCGCGCTTGCCAGGCAGGCGCTTATGCCACTGAGCCATCTCATCGGCCCTAGGATTGCAATTTCAAGTCCAGCTTGGGCAACTTAGTGACTTAGTCATTGAGACCCTGTCTCCAAATTAAAACTCAGACCCTAAGAGAAGGGCTGGGGGTGTAGCTCAGTGTGGAAGCCCTGAATTCAATCCTCAGGATGAGGGAAGGAAGGGAGTGAGGGAGAGAAGAAGGATAGATGAGCGCCGAGTAGGTGTCAGGTGTAGGGTGCGTGGAATCCAAGATGAAAACCGGCAGCTTCGGCGTGCAGGGATTACAAGCCAGCAAGAAGAGCTGACGAGAAATGCAGAGACAGAATCGGCAGGAAGCACTCAGGTGTGCGGACAGTCACAAGGGCTGTCAGTGCCCTGGAGCTGGAGCAGCTGCCTGAGGTTGCGGAGCAGTGCTCCGGGCTGGAGCCAAGTGCAGGGCAGTGGCCTTGGCCAGGAACAGCCTGGCAGGGACACAGTGACCTCTGGGAAGGTGGCACAGAGGAGCATCACACAAGACCCTGTGGGCCTTGTTTGGGTCTTGTTTGATGTGCAATTGGAAGTCCCAGGTGGTTTTGTGTTTGGTTTTCGCAGCACTGGGGAAGCCACAGGAGCGGGACCTGGATTCAGCCAGGCGCACCGAGGGCCTTGAGAAATCCTGAAGTGTTGAGCACAGGCTGCAGGGCTGGAGCCAGCGGTCAAGGCTGGGGGTTCTGGAGGGTCCGGGGGGTTCTGGAGGGTCCGGGGGGCTTCAGTGTCCTGCTATGAATGGCCCATTCCTCCCTTGTGTCACCATGCGGCCAGGGTCTGGAAGCCAGGTGGCCCCAGTGTAAATTCTAGGTGCCTAAGCACAAACTTCTCTGTACTTCCTTTCCTCGCCGGGTAGTGACAAAAACACATCTTAAAGGAGAGAGGTCCCCTCTCCCTGGGGGGGGGGTCACTCCTACAGGGAATGCAGGGGTTTCTCGGGTCACTGACATCTTTTTCCCCAGCCATCTGGAGGATGTGATCCTCTGTGTCCTTCAGTGAAAAATATGTCTACCCACATGTCTCGGGGACGACTGTCAAATCCCAAGCCACAAAACCCTGCCATTGGTGGGCCAGGATGGCCACCCTGGCTTTGATTATGGTGCTCAGGGGGACTCTATTTGAGACCCGAATACTAAAGGAGACAACTACACAAAGAACCGGGGGAAGGGATTTCTGGCTGAGAGACAACATGTGCAAAGGTCCTGAGGCCGCAATGGCTGGGAATCTGGGGGGCAGCAAGACAGGCATGGCCGGAGTCAGTGAAAAGGAGAGTAGAGGCGAAAGCATCAGACAGGTGGCAGGGTCCAGGCTCTGGAGGATTTTGTAAGCCAAGGCAGACGTTTCATTTCATGGGAGATTTTGTGCTGTACTACTGAGCTTCACCCCCAGCCCTAAGTGTCCTGTTTAAACTGATTCGGGCGCTGTACAGGTGGGTAGGGCGCGATTAAAAAAAAAAAAAAAAAAAAAAAAAAAAAAAGGGTGAGAAGCCTGGTGTGGGGCTGCAGAGGAGGAACTGGAGGAGACTGACCCCTTGTCCCCCCTTGCCTCCCTCCACCCAGGGCTGCGCTGCTATGCCAAATTCCACCGGAACCGCAGGGTCACGCGGAGGAAGGGGCGCTGCGTGGAGCCCGAGACAGCCAATGGCGACCAAGGGTCCTTCATCAACGTCTAGCGGCAGCCTGCCTAGGAACTGAGCCCGGGAAGTGCTAAGAAGCCGGGAGATTTGTGTAACTAGCCGAGGGAGATGGAGTGGGGGACACACGAGGGATCACGAGCTGCCCCTGTCCAGGAGCTGAAAAGTGGCGCACCTGTTCCTGCGCCCGGACCCGCACACCTGGACTGGCGCACCGGCGCAACCCCCGTATGGTCCGCAGTGGCTGTGCCGAGAGTGCCCTCTACCGTCCGACAGCAGCACTGCAGCAGTTTGAAAACTAACAGCCGGGTTTGGAGAGTGGAAGAAAAAGGGGACGCCAGGCGGGAGAGTCTGGAACACCCCCAGGCACCAGGGACGGTGCTACGCGCGCGGCATGCGTCACCTCAGTGAATCTCCACAACAACCTTTCCAAGTAGCCGTTATCATTTTCAGGTAAGGACGTGGAGCCACATTTGAGTTACAAGATTTGTCCTGGGACCCAGATGGATGATCCTCGAGCCTTAACGTGTGTAAGAGTCACCTGGGGACCTAGCTAAAATGTGGACAGGGAGATCTGAACCTGGGCCAGGCCATAGATCGCCAAGGCCTTGTTCCTGCCCTTCCACAGCTGAGAACTTAGTCCAGTTTTTCCATGGCTTCCGGCAAGAAAAAGGCACCCCCTGGTAGTTCCTTTTGCTGTGGCTGGAATATTTGTCTGTTCTCGGCCTCCCCTGGACGTAGGTGATCATCTTTCTTTTTCTTTTTCTTTTTTTTTAATGCTCATTAAACACCTGCTTGCCGTAAGGAAAGATCAGGGCAGATTGGTCCCCCCACCCTCTGGTAGCTGATATTCTGAGACATAGTTTTTGGGGAAGACAGTGACATTGTTCCTTGAATTCCTGTGGGCCTGCTTACCCCACCCTGGGACTTACACTTCCAAGTTGTCCTGAGAGATTCTGCCACTGCAGTTCCAATGCACACACAGTCTCTAAGAAGGGCTTGAATCGCCCAAATGTGCCCGCCTTGCATATCATGTACTGTTTCATGCCCCCGCCAGACATCCCTGGACCCCACCCCACAATTCTGCAGCAGACCCCATTGGGAAGTGGGGACCTCTGCCTTAAAGCACCCCAACAGGCCAGACCCATGATGTCTACCCAGCACATCTGACCCAGTACCTCCAGCTCCAGGGGTCACCTCCAAAGAGCCATTTAAATCCCCCTCTTGGCATCTGAACCCTCTGCGTCCAGGGCAAACCAGGCTGCAAACCCAGCAGCCTGTTTACTGCTTTGGGGAAATCAGTCAAGGTCAGGGTCAGGCACCAAGAAAGGCAGGCAGATCTAGAAGCAATCAAATATGCTTACTCTTCTCTTGCTATCCGAGTTTGATAGGCATGGGAATCTTGGGGGCAGAGAGAGGGCAGGAGAACTGAAAGGGATCAAAGCCGGCTGGTGGGAAAGCAGATCTGCCAGCAGTTTTGTGTTTGAGACCAGACCAGCTGCACACTGGGTGACCTCCTGCGGAGAGGCTGGTAGGAGACTACTATGCAGGCTCTGTAGGAGTTGAACCCTACAAGGCGGCTTCAGGCAGAGAACCAGCGTTGGCAGGACTTGTGGGGGGCTAACCTTGATGCCCCTGGAAGTCAGCGATAGAAGCACAGAAGGTCAGGATGGGGCTAAAAGGGCCTGTGCTTGGAAATTCCAGGCCCCTCTTTGGCCCCAGCTACCTCCATTTTGCCTTTGCAAAGTGGGGATGGGAGAATAGAATCCTCTTAACTCCAGAGCTGGGGGTCCCCGGGCCCCCTCAAGTGTTGAATCCGCCCCACCTGCACATTCTTAGGTTTCTTCTAGGTCTAATTAAGTTTCTTCTGCTGGTACAGAAGCCAACTTCCTCTGATCCAGAATTCACCAAAACTTTACCATGAGGGGGAAATAAACACGGTAGGCTCTGCAGACCAGAGGGCCTCTGCCAAACCACTCAGCTCTGCCGCAGCTCGAGGCAGCCGTGGACAAGGTGGAAATGAATCGGCGTAGCTGTTTGCTAGTAAAAAACCATTTAGAGACACAGATTTGAATTTCATATGACTTCCCCAGGTCACATAATCATATTTTCATTTTCCAAAAACATTTAAAAATGTAAAAAAAAAAAAAAAAAAAAAAAAAAAGCTTAGTTCACAGATTGCAGAAAAACAGGCAGGGAGTCAGATGTGGCCCATGGGCCATGGTTTGCCGACCCCGCTCTGCTAATTCTCAGCCCTGGCTAAACATTGGCATAATCGGGAACTTTCAAAGAGCAGAGATCTGTAAACCAAGGCTCTGTTTTTTTTTTTTTTTTTTTGGCTCTGTTTTAATATAGAATTTTCTTTTTCAGTGCTGGGGATGGAACTCCAGGCCTTGCACATGCTAGGCAGGTGCTGCACTGCTGAGCCACACCCCGGGTGGTCTGGGCTTCCTGTTTCTTTTTTTTTTTTTTTAATCTTTTTATTTATTTATTAAAGACAACAAGTAAACATTCTCATGTATTAACAAACTCAAGCATTAGAGAATGTACAAATACCTTTTGGAGAAAAATATTACTCAGTATAAGATTAAGCCATGTAAAAGCTAGGTGAAAATAGAAGACTAAGGAATGGAATAGTCACAGTGAAATTGCATTTTCATACTGGGCTTCCTGTTTCTCTACCCCCACCCCAGATGGCTAAATGTGCAGCCGTCCACAGCAGCAACGGCTGGTGACAAAAGGGCTTATTCCACCTCCCAGCACCTTGCTGACCTTAGGAAAGTTACTTAAGGTCTCTGTGCCTTGATTTTTTTCATCTGTAAAATGGGGATAATAACTGTTCCTTGGTAGGGGTATTGTGAAGGCTAAGTATATAATTCTTTTGAGGTGTTTAGAATAGTGCCTGGCACCAAATGCGCCCCCACCCCCCATGTAAGCTACTAAATCATTCTAGGAGGCTTTTAGTGGTGTTCTGTTCTCGGACCACGATCTGTCACATACTCAAAGGTCATGTCTCTTACCATGCAAGCTCCTTCCCCGAAGTGTGGAATTATAGTGAGCCCTTCCTGGTCCTCGTCACGGTCCGGGAAGCTTATATTTGTAATCCCATGGAAAAGTTATTGGAATTCTAGCAAGTTAATTCCAATCTACCACTTCCAGTGCAACCCACGGCGAGAATAAAGACACTAAGGCATATTTATAGTTGTGGGGAGCCAAGGGGATCCTAAGTCCAGCCAGGGTGGTGGTTACTGGAACAAAGGTCATGACCCAGGGCCGAACCCAGGTTTTATTAATTCTGGACGAGGGGCATGGCTTGGGGGATGAGTGACTGTGAGAATGGCAGGAAGTCCATGAGTGCTGTAAGCTGGGCTAGATAGGTGGCCTGAAATCACCTTTGCAATATGCAGAGGGAAGGATATGCAGAAGGAGTAATCTGCATAACACAATTCAAGATAGTATCTAATGTTTTGGGGTGCTTCAGCTCTGATGTGTAATCTTCTATGCCCTGGGAAGTCATAGCCTCTTACTCGAGGCTCGATCCCAGCCGACAACGTGGAGCATGGCTCTCTATCCTGCCCGGCTCACACATGTGCTTTGGGAGCTACGGGGGCGGGGAAACACTGACCTGTCGCCTTGCTTCAAAGACTACACATCAGCACCTCAACTGGACCGATTTGCATTGCTTAAAGCCAATTGAAGGGATAAGGAAAAGTCCTAGCCAGCTCTGTACATATCAATACGTGGAAATAGGGCCAGGTTCAGCCAAAATGGAGATAATTGCTCTTCTTTCGAGGAGAGTCGTCCAGGTGGTCCCCCACATGGAATGAGGTCGGAGTGTAAGTCAGAGGCTCTGGGCCAGCCCAAGCAGCGTGTCAGCTTCCGGGTCCTGAGGCAGGGCCGCAGGAGCCAGTGGCTTTGCAATAATAGGTTCATGAGTGTAAAAATGTACCCGGGAGAGCTGCGCAGGGGCCCAAGAGGAGACCAGTAGCTGCTGTGACTGTCACCTGAGCCCAGTCTGTGTTTCTCTGGCTGAAGCCTTGCTGCTCTTCCAGAGACCTCCAAATTCCTTTCTGTGCTTTGTCTGGTGACACCAAGGGTAGCTTTTGTGTCTGCTACAAAAGGCCTGAGGGTTCGGATGACCTGAGGAAATAACATGTTTATTTACCCCTGAGGAGTGACTGAGCCATAGATCAAATCCCGAAGTCACAATCCCCACCCCCCGAGAGGCCGCAGGGCCACGTACACCCCACCCAGTATTGAGAGAGGAGGTGCAGGGGTTCCCAGCCCCCTGGACTGAGGTCCGCTTTGCAGCTGGAGGCGGTAAACATACACGGCAAGGAACATGTTTAGAAACAGACAACAGAACAGCTAGGAAAGGAAGTGGGGAGGCCGAGAAGCAAGGCTTGGAGGCTCCCTCCCACCTGGGGACTCACAATAACCTGCACGCTCACAGGCAACAGTGAGTGTGAGCGTGTGCTGGGGACGAGGTGGGCAGTTTGCCGAATCAGGGCTTTCTATCGCGGCGAGCGTGTGTTCTGATTCTACGGCAGAACAGGGGATGTGATGCAGGACCCACAGCTGAGCCATTTCTGGCCGCAAGAGGCTGTCTCTGCTCCTCTTCCTCCTCACAGTGTGGCCAGGCCCTGCAGCAGCGCCTGGAGCTTGGTAGAGGTGCAGGACCCTGGGCTCCATCCCACACCTGAATCTCTAGGCCATTGTTATGCATGATTAAGTTTGAGAGTCACACGTCTAAGAAACGGAGGGGAACCCAAGCACTGGACTGTTGGGGACATTTGGATGCTTTGGGTCATTTCTTTTGTTTTGCTTGTGATACTGGAGATTGAACCCAGGGAATGCTGAGCTACATCCCCAGCCTTGTTTTAATTTTACTTTGAGAAAGGATCTTACCAAGTTGCCCAGGCTGGCTTCATACTTGTGATCCTCCTGCCTCGGTTCCTGGGCCCGAAGCCCTCAGTCATAGGGTTTCTTAAAATGTGGGAGCAGCAGGGGAAGGGGTGCTACACCCTTGTAGTCTCATGATGACGTGTTGCATGTGTTCTCTCAAGCTGTAAATAAAGAGACATGGTTACTAAGCTGAGTGGTCGCCCTGTTCCTCCAGATTGTCCGTCTGTGCTGGCACTGAGCATTGCCAGGGCCCGGGAGGGACCCCAAGCCTGCTGTCTCCCCAGCACTTCCCATTCGTTCGCACACCACATTTGAGCAGCAAACAAGGTGGTCAGCGTCCCTTCCTCGCCTGGGACCTCGAGCCAGATCTCTCCGGTGGGGGTCTCTTCCAGGGTTGGGGTAGCTGAGGTCCCAAAGAGACGGGGCGGCTGCTCACAGCAGGTTGGCCCCAGCAGCGTCTTTCCCAGTGCCGCCCCCCCGGGGGGGTGCGAAGAGCGGAGCAAAGCAGACGCCAGCTTCGGCGGGGCCGAGAAGAACAAAGTACCGCCAGTGGAGGCCAGGTCCAGGCAGGCTCAGACGCCATCTTGGGAAAGTGTGCGAGCCACGAGGTGGTGGCCTGGCTTGGCACCAGGAAGGATGTCGCTTATCTTAGTGGCAGTTCCCACCAGTACGCACCACTCTGTGGACTAGGGCCTCTGAGGCCTGGCTGACACAGCAGGCCATGTGACAGCTGTCATTGGCACTGTGTCCCTGTATCCCAAAGCCAAGGCAGGGCCCAGACACTCCTGGGGCTGGGGTGACCGCACGTATGTCCTCCCTGACCCTGCCTTAGGATCTGATGTCCCTACAGAGATCTACCTGCCCAGCCCGGGTAGGGGAACCAGGTCCCCAAACCCTGGGTTTCCTAACACATGGCCTTGGGATAGCCAGCATGAGAACCTGGGGAGCAGCCCAGGTTTCCGAGCCCACCCTGGGCATCTCTAGGATGCGCTCAAGCTCTGCCTGCTTGAGAACTTTAGACTGGGAACTGCTGGGCCAAACTTTCCTGAAGACTCACTGTCCTCCCGCTCAGGCCCCAGGCAGCCTGAGGAGCAACTGCTGGGGATGGTTCTGAGGACTCAAGCTCAGGGGGTCCCTTTCCTCCAGGCCCTGTGAGTTAGGCCCGCTCTGTCCCAACCACTCAACTTTGTCTCTCTACGGAGAAATGCATGAGCACAAACAAATGTGGACAGCCATGTACCAATAAAACTTTATTTACACAAAAAAGGACTGGGCTGGATCTGGCCCACAGACTGCAGCGTACCTGCCCCTGTTCCTGACCACTAGGTCAAAGGCTGCAGACAGACATGGTGGGCTTCTAAGTCTTCTCTGGGGATCTCAACTTGAACCCACTTCTACTAATATAGGTCAGCGCAGTGCTGAGACAAAGGGTAAGACAGTCACATCCAAGGCCACGGACATCATGCTGTGTGCTGGTGGCCTGGCTGTAGCCCTCAGGGGTCCAGTGGCTGCAGGGGGCGGGAGAATTAGGGCTCTGCAGATAATCAGAACCAACAGGATATTTATATTTATGTATCTGAAAGTAGCTATGTATACATATGCATGTGTATATGTATGATGTGTGTATGTAAAGTGATTTATTGTAAGGAATCGGCTGTTGGGATTGTAGGAGTTAAGGAGTCTTATATAAATCTGTAGAGCAGGCTGGAGTTACTGTTATGATCTTTTTTGTTGTTGTTTTGTTTTGTTTTGTTTTGTTGAGACAGGGTCTCACTATGTAGTTCAGGCTGCCCTTGAACTCCAGGTGATTCTCCTGCCTCAGCCTCCCAACTGCAAGGATTACAGGCATGCACCACCATGTCCAGCACTGTTACAATCTTGAAGCCAGATTTCTCCTCTGGTTTTGCTCTATGGCTTGACCATAAAGGCCACTTGCCTGAAGTGGTGCTAAGCCAGTTGGTGCCTGACCCAGAGGCCCCACCCAAGTCTATCTGCCTCCAAAACCTGATTCTTTGTCCATGACCTTGTGTTGCCTCCCAAGTGGCACCCATTTACTGAGCACCTACTAGGAGCCGGTCACTGATCACAGTCTAGGAGCTGTGCAGCTCATCCAGGACCACCGAGGCTTCTGTCAGAGCCAGCGGGGATGCACCAGAACTGAGGGCCTGTACTGTCCTGGGGAAGGAGGGACAGTGGATTCTCCCAGAGGCCCCTGCTGCCTGTCCACACCACCTTCCATTTCCTCACTCTTTTCTCTCTCCTGCAGCCCAGGACAGACTCAGGCTCCGTTCTACCCCATGCAAGGAAGGTGAGACATCCTGGAGCCATGGGCAGTGAAAGTTGACACCCAGATAAGCCCAGGGCAGACAGGTATCTTGGGGGCCGCAGAGCCAGCAGCCACACTGGCCTCATTTGTATACCCAAGCTCCACCAAGTGTGGGCAGAGTCCTCAGATGCCTCCCTTGGAATTTCAGCGCCACCCAGGGGGAAAGATGGGAGGCCCAACAAAGGGGAGGTGGCGGCAGCTGGAGCGTGGCTGAACCAAAATGGGCTGTGAGAGGTGGGAGGAGCGAGGTGCATTCTGGGAGGGCCTGCCCCGGGCCAGTGGGGTCCTGGAGCTGGAGTGTAGCTGCAGCCCAGCTGAGGGTCTGAGGAGCACGGGAGCACAGGCACGCACACGGACGCACACGCACACCTGCGGGTTCCCGTGCATAGGCACCCACACACAGTTGAAGAGGATTGCTGCTGCAGGCATAAATGTTTGAGAAAAACACCACAGAACAGAGACTCAGAGAGCAGCTGGGGGTGGCCTTCCTCTTGGGCAGTACCCGCTTCTGCCTGCTTTCTTTCCAACAGGGCACTGGCAATTCCCTTGTCTGCCTTTTCTTCAACCACCAAAGGTGTTTTTGTTGTTGTTTCTTGATTTTTATTGGTACATTTGCAGTACATAGTGATTACATTCACTGAGGGGAGTTGGTGCATGTATGTAATGTATCTTAATTCTTTTTATGTCCCCTTTCCCTCCTCCCTCTGCCCCCTCCCTCCATCTCTTGTCCCTTTCCCATTTGCAATCTATCTCCCCGTTTCCTATTATCTATTTTTAATTTTGCTCTTTATTTATACTTTGGGTTTCTCATACAAGAGAAGTCATGCAATATTTAAGCTTGTATGTCTGATGTATTTCACTTAACATGGTCTCAAGATGTACCCATTTTCCTACAAACGACTCGTGAATCCTTTTTGATGGCAGCAGTACTCCATTGTATGTAAATACCAGTTTCTGTATCCATTCATCCATTAATGGGCTTACAGGCTACTTTTAAAATTTAGCTATTATGAGTTATGCCACTACGAACATGGGTATCCACATATCCCTGTAATATGACAACTTTAACTCTTCCAGGAAGATACAGAGAAGGGGAAGAGCTTTATCTGGGTTGAAGAGCTGGTTCCAGTTTCAGTTTTTCAAGGAATCTCCACACTGATTTCCACAGTGGTTGTACCAGTTTATGGTTTCTCTGATGCTGGACTTGAGCACACGGTCCCTGGAAGGACAGGTGCATTATTACGTGAAATGTCTGGTGAGGTTTCGCCCGGGTGAGCCTTACCCAGCAGTAGTTTGCATGGGAGCCTCATTACGGAGAAGCCATAGTGACATCAGGGATTATTTCTTGTAAACATTCATTGCAGTCTGGCTGGGGCCCATAAATGGCAGTGATGCCGCTACTGTCAAATTGTGTCTTTGGAACAAATATTTCAGAATCCTCCTACATACACACATATTTTAGCTAGTCACAAAACCAAAAGTCTCCCCTGGAGAGCGGGCTGTCATACCCCCAGCAATGTCAGGGTCCTCCAGGAAACACAGGAAGAAGAAAGTAGAACAGCCACCAACCCCCAGGATGGCTCCACTGTGGATTTGTGAATGGTGGTATGGACATGGCCGGTTTGACCAACAAATTATAATGCTGTTTGATATCTGAACCAGAGATTGGGCAGAACAGGGGATGAAGCTGGGTATGGTGGCCCCTACTCATAATCCCAGTGCTCTGGGAGGCTGAAGCATGAGGATCCCAAGTTTAAGCCCAGCAACTTAGTGTGTTAGAGAGACCCAGACTCAAAACATAAAATAAAAATTAAAAAAAGGCCAGGGGCCAGGTGTGGTGGCACACACCTATAATCCCAGTACTTGCAAGGCTGAGACAGGAGGACTGCCACAAGTTTGAGACTAGCCTGGGATACACAGTCAGGTCAAGGCAAGCCTCAACTACAAATCAAGACCCTATATCAAAAAAAAAAAAAAAAAAAAAAAAAAAAGAGGACAGGGGTTAAGATAGATGTGGGAGGCTGGGGGGGCCCCCAAGCCACACTGACTCCCCATCTGCCACGGTTCCATTTGGTCCCTTCACCTTCTCCTCCCCCCATATCCCACTATCTGCTGCTCTGGCAGCTGACCCCTGGCAAGAGCGAGACCACGCCTACAGATCCAGCAACTCTGACCACTCCAACACCCAGCCTCTCCCACCCCTGCCCGACTGCAGGCCAAGAAACCAAGAGTCGGCGTGTCCATGCATGTGGCAGGAGAGGCTCCACTCGAATCCAGCTGCTCTGCCTTCCCGGCCTGCTCGGATGTGCTGCCTGGGAAAGGCCCCGCTTCCTCCTAGGCTAGTGGCACCAGCAGGCAGCACTTGGACTTATTCTCTGCTCTCCTGCTTCTGGATTTGACCACATTAGAAAGAAAGCAGCTGGGATCTACATGGAAGTGGTGTCCACTACCTCCAGTGGAAAGCTGGAAACAGGCCTGCACCACACCCAGGGTGATTATCACTGCCCTATTTTGTAGATGCAGAAAAAAATCTGAAGTTCCAAACCCAAGGTCAGAGAATCGCAGTGGCAGAGTGTAAGGAAGAGGTTGGGGAAGCTGAAGGAATCCAGGCCTTAAATTCCCAGCGCATCGCCATTCCCAGCCAGTCGGTCTACCCAGCTTCGCCTGTAGGAAAAACAGCTGGGCACCATCTCTCCAACAGGCCTTTCCCAACTGAGTAATCCAAGCATGGGGCCGAGTGGCAGGTGCTGTGCGTGGTAGGAGGAAATGGCACATATGTGTTGGTCAGTTGGTGTGCGTTAGTTCATTCCCTGAGCACCTACTATGTGCCAGGCACAGGCTAGGTACTCTGAATGCAAGACCCTCCCCAGGCTTAGAGTAGTCTGGTGGGGGCTGGGGGTCAACAGATAAGTAAATAAATCAATAGGGCAATGTCCAGATATTGATAAGTGCAAGTGCTATGAAGAAGTACAACAGTGTAACTAGGAAGTTTTGGGGTTTAACAAGACAAACATACACCTGCCACATGATCAGCTCTTCTACTCCTAGATGTTTACCCAAGTAGGTGTTCAATAACTATTTGCTAAATAAACCTATACATATATTTTTTCAGACAGACACCAGGCCCCAGAACCATAGCCCCAAGCAGCTGAGCCTAAGAAACTGGTGATGTTTTTATTAAATCCACAGAAGTAAAAACCACTTCATAAGGGACTGGGGGACGGGGCCACCAGGGAGTGGGAGTCAGGCCACCAGGGGGCTAGGGATGGGGTGACAGGATATAGATCAGAGCCAGGCCAGGCGGGCCATAAGAGCCCCAGCCTCAGGGACCATCACCAGGACCACCAGAGAGCTCCTGGGAACTCGGACCAGCGCTGGGCAGACTCAGCGGCGGGGGCTCCACCAGCACAGCAGAGAACTTGGTGTCACCGAAGGCCTCATTCAGGCGTGACTCGAAGAAGCGCTGCAGACCGATGATGGACTGCACATCCGCCTTGTCCTCAGTCAGTTTGTTAAACTGCTTGAACATGCGGCCCACATCCTCAGCAAACTCCTGCGGGGAGCTGTAAGGGGGCGACAGCTTTTCCTGGAGGCGGGCGCGGATCAGGGTCAGGTCCAGGGTGCCACCTGGCTGCTCCATGGAGAAGGGAGAGTCGGTAGCCAGCTGGTGCAGGGGGCGGCAGGGTTCGTGGCAGAAGAGGGCCAGCAGAACACGTTCACATTTCTGCTGGTTGACTGGCGAGAGCTTGGCCACCACGCCAGCGCTGTCTGCGCCATCCATGCTAAGGGCGCCATCCTCCTCCTTCAGGTCAGGGGCCACTTGGCAGAGTGAGCAGCTCCACTCCTCTCCTGGCACATCCTGCAGAGCAGGCAGGTGGCAGTCCAGGTGGAAGCAAAACTCACACTGGTTGCAGATGACCAAGTCGCCTGGCTTTTGGCAAACACGGCAGATGGTGGCACTGTCATCCAAGGTGCCTGGGTCACCAACTGGTGCTGAGGTACCCTCAGGAGCCACCACCTCCAGGCCTGAGCTAGTGCTGCCACTAGGTGAGGCCAGGCGGGGGCCTTCAGGGGCAGGGCCCTCCGCCAGAGCCGTGAGCACAGGTTTGGTCTCAGGGCCCTCGACAGCAGCAGCAGGAGGGGCTCCAATGGCAGCCTCTGTCTCCTCCTCCTTAACAACGGCCATGCTGGGGAGGGGTGGAGCACCAGGTGCTCCTGGGGGTGCAGTTCCAGGTTGACCAGCAGCTGCGGCAGCAGCGCCACGCTCAATAACAATGAGGTTGTAGTCCTCAGTGGTGCTGCCTGGAAAGACCTTGAAGACTGGGGGCTGGCTGTCAGCTGTAAGGTCCAGGTCCAGGCGTTCGAGGCTCACCCGTGGCACCTTGCGCATGCGGCCACTCACCTCGCCCTCACTAGAGCAGGATCGCTTCATGCCCGACACATGGGGCTCTGCACTGGAGTAGGGGTCATCTGATTCGAAGCCATAGCCTTCCTGTACCTCCATGTGCTGGGTACTGCTAGAACTCTGCTTGCTCAGGGGTCCCAGGGCTCTTGGGGGAGCCATGGGTGCAGGGCCCGTGGAATTGGTACCAGGACGCTCAGCCACAATCTTGCCAAAGGCCTCGGCACTCTTGGTCCAGGCACTGAGGTCCCACTGGAACTTCATCTCCCCGTGTGGCTCCACGGGCTCCACAATCATCTTGAGGGCTCGCTGCAGCTGAAAGTAAATAAGCTTCTTAGACAGCAGCAGGGCTGTGTTGTTGTCACTCTCCAGAGCCCAGGAGGCAAAGCGCAAGATGTGCTCCTGATGCTTCTGGATCTTGGTCATGGACCAGTGCTGCCGTTCCAGGCGTTCCTGCTGCCCCTCAGTCAACTTCTGGGCATCGCTGACCAGCACGCGGCCCCGCTTGTTCAGCTCCTTCATGATCTGCAAGATGGCCATCTTGACATCCACCTGCACTCGTTTCTGCACATCGGACACCTGGCGGATGGAGCTTCGAACCTCCTTGGTGCTCTTCTGCAGTGTGGCATGTTTGTCCCCAAGACGTTTCACCAGTGCGGCCAGGAGCTTGCGCTGGTTCCTCACTGCATCCTCCAGGAACTGGTACTGGTGGTCCTTGTGGGCGCTGAGCTGGCAGTCCCGACAAGTAAGGGTGTCGCAGCTTTCACAGAACAGCACAAGAGGTTCCCGCTTGTGCACGTTGCAGTAGACCGTGCGTTCCCCATCTCGGGACTTGGCCGGCCCAGTGGGGCGCACAGTGTGGTCCTTGGTGTACTTCACCCGCTGGTGAGCTTCCACGCAGGTCTCGCACAGTGGCTCGGAACACTCCACGCAATAGCTGGTGGCTGGGGCGTTATCTTCGCAACTAGTGCAGCACTGGTTCGCCTCCTGGGCGTCTGCGGCAGCCTTGTTGCCACTGTCGCGGACAAAGTAGTTCTCCACGATGTCTTTGAAGCAGCACTGCTGCTTGCACACGGGGCAGTCCACCACAGCGCCGTCGCCCGCAGCGCCGCCGTCCCCCGTGCTGTTGGCTGCGGCGGGCGCGAGGCAGGCGCTGCAGGCCGAGTGCAGGCAAGGCAGCAGGCGCGGCTCGCGCTCCGGACGCAGGCGCTCCCGGCACGCTCCACAGCGTTCCAGCAGCTCCAGCGCCTCGCCGCCGCCCGCCGAGGGCGACGAGGCTGAGGCCGCGGCCGAGGAGGAGGCCGCGCGATTCTCGCCGCCGGCTGAGCCCTCGCCGGAGCCCGGGCTGCTCGAGGTGGCAGAGGCCGCCGCCGCCATAGATGCCGCCATTTTCACGCCGACGATGGTGCCCAGAAAGGAGGAGGGGCGAAGGGCCGGCCACGCAGGCGCAGGAGCGCTCGCCGCGCCGGACGCTCAGGGGAGGAGGGGCGCGGGGCTGGCGGCGCAGGCGCAGGCGCGCTCGTCGCCGGCGTTGGGGGGCGCCCGGGTGAGAGGAGGGGCGCGGGGCCTGCCGCACAGGCGCAGAAGTTCTCGCTACACAACGCTGGCCCGCCGCCTTCCCAGCGATTCCCGAGATCACCCAGCGGGCAGAACCGCCCCAGCGCGCTCCCCCTCGCTGCTGAATCTATATCCTACAGGTCCATTTCTTCCTTGAAAGTACAAAATCAAGTTTGGGTTAGACACACAGGATGAGCGAGGGACATTAACAATTTAAACCTGAATTCCAAAACTATGGACTTCACAGCTGGGTGTGATGGTGCACACCTATAATCGCAACACTCTGGGAGGCTGAGGCAGGAGGTTTGCAGATATACACATTAAAGACAGGACCCAGAAGCCTCGTGGAATATGGGGGTGATTCGCCCTTCCAATAAGCAATGGGTCAAGGCAGAAACTGGACCCTTTGAGAGGTCGGTTGCACTTCCCTTTGTTCTGCTGCGCTTTCCCCAGCCTGCCCCCAGCTGGCTGGCTGTGCCTTGTCCCCTCCCCGCCCTTGCCCAGCTGGCCGGGATGAATACAGTGTCAGTGTGTGAGCGGCAGGGACACTCTCCACACCTGCCTTGTGCCTCAGCCTGGGCGCTCTGAGCCCTGGAGCCAGACCTCCCGGCCTCAACCCAGCTTTGCACCCCGTGGTGAGGTGCCTTGGAGCAAGCCCCTTAAGCTCAGTCTTCTTTTCAGTCTCTCTCCTGTGTTTCACACTTTGTCCATCGCAAAAGGACTCCTTAATACATGTCAGCCCCAACCCCTGGAGCTGTCTTGCAGCTTCTGACAAAGTGACCCAGATTTCGTTCCACTGGGAAGGTGGGATTCCTTTCCTCACCTTCCACAAGGGCATGGCCAATACTGCTGGAAGAAAAGACAGATCAGCAAGAGAAAGGCATAAGGGATTTGTTTAATAAAGTTCCACATGACACGGGAGCCTGCAGCAATGAGGGCCCAAAGACCCCGGGAAAACTGCCTGATTTTAGGGTTGGGTTCCATGGAAACCAATAGCCTTGTAGAAATGTGATTGGACAAAAGGCTGTGTTTGGGAGCCCAGCCAGGCCTGTCCACAGTCTTCCTGGCCTCTCTGTGGAGCCTCCCTTCCCCTCTGCACTGGGTGGGACCACTCTGAGTACTTTTTTGTTCGTTTGCTGGGAATGGAACCTAGGGCCTCATTGGCATTCTAGGTAAGCCCTCCACCACTCAGCTACACCCCAGCCCTGAAAAACAGGGTACATTTTTGGCTGGGTATGATGGCATATGCTTGTAATCCCAGCACTCAGGAGGCTGAGGAGGATCATCACCAGGTCAAGGCCACCCTGAACTAGATAGTAAGACTCTATCCTCCAAAACAAAACAAACAAATAAATTAAATGTACCCTGTTTTGTTTTGTTTGAGACAGGGCCTTCCTATGTAGCTCAGGCTGGCCTTGAACTCATGGTGATCCTCCTGCCTCAGCCTCCCGTGTGCTGGGATCACAAGTGTGTGCCACCACTCCCAGCTCAAACTGATTTAAACATTACACAATCTATATATGTATCAAAATGTCACATGATACCCCATTAAAATATACATTTTAAAATTTTTACATATCAGCTAAAGAAAAATAGTACATAAAAACAATGATTACTAATTTCTAATAGCAATGGGAGCCAATCCTGAAGCAAACCGGACATAGCCATGTGGTGGGTCCTGCAGCTCACCAGCTGTCTGTTACCCTGGGCTGGAGGGCTGGGCCTCAAAATAGGGCTTTCCGTTAGGCCTGTGGTCCCTGTAGCACTGAAAAACCGCCCTCCCTGTCCGGAGACAGCGGGGGAAGCTGCGGGCCTGGGTGTCATCTCAGCATCCACCCAGCCCTGGCAGTTTGTGAGTTCTGCCCTCTTGGAAACCATGACGAGCACCCAGATGTTCCCTGCAAGAATCCTCACCAAGATCCCAGACAACTGAGTTTGTACACGGAGGAATTCCTGCTGGTTTTCCAGCTAGAATTTTCTAATACTCTTGGTATGGTAACTTAACTGGGCTCCACCCAGCTGGTAATGGCTGGTGTGTATCGTCCACCTACCAAATGCTTGCCAGGCACTGCCCTGGGCATCTTACATTGACACTGGCTCCCTCCTTGATTGCCCTTCGGTGGGCTCTGTGGTGTCCTTTCTTTTTCTTGCGATGCTGAAATTGAACCCAGGGCTTCCAGCATGCCAGGCCAGTGCCCTACACTGAGCCATATTCCAGCCATTTAAAAAAATTTTTTTAATTTAATTTTTTATGCTTATTTCTTTATTTTGCTGTACAGGGGGTTGACCCCAGGGTCTTTGTGTTGAATTACATCTCCAGTCTTTTTTTACTTTTTATTTTGAGGCAGGGTCTCCCTAAATTCCTAAATTGCTCAGGCTGGCCTGGAACTTATGACCATCCTGCCTCATCCTCCCAGATTACAGGCATGGGCCGCCACACTCATCTAATGGTTGTTTGGTTTCGTTTTTTGAGACAGGGTTTCATTATGAGAGTATGAGCCCAAGGTGGCCTCAAAATCTCAGTGATCCTCCTGCTTCAGCTTCCCTAGTAGTGAGATCACAGGGGTGCCCATGAGGCGCGGCTTGCAATTCTATTCTTGAATCGCCTCCTTAGGGCTTTAACGGTGTCGAAATAATTTTTTCGTTAAAGACGTGAACTAACTCATTTACCCTCATCAACAGCCCATGCTGTCGGTAACCTAACTAACCTGTTTAGTAGGGAGGGAGGCTAAGGGAGGGTGGCCTCTGGAGACACCAGCAGTTAACACCCGGTGGGTACCAGCTTCTCTGGCTGCCAGGGGGTCGCGCCAGCCCACCTTCTAGAGTACTAGCCCGGCAGAAAAAGAAATCCCGACCTTTTACCTGCCACCCCCGGGTCACACAGTCTGGCGGCTGGCGGGAGCTGGAGCCTAGCAGAAGGCCGGCACCGCCGGACGCCGTCTCCTAGCAACCTCCCGGCGGTCACGTGCCTGCCCCCCCCCGGTCACATGGCGCAGTGCAGAGCAGGGGTTGGAGCCTGCGCAGCGGGCGAGGCGGGGTCGGGCAAGTTTGTTCCCGGAGTTTGGAGCGCTGAGGTCCCCGCGGCTGTCGCGCCGGTGCCCTCCGCAGGGGTCGGGATGGAGCTTCCGGCCGTGAACCTCAAGGTGGCCGGGGCGGGACGGGTGTCGTCGGGGGAGGGCGCTGGGCACTCGCTCGTGGAAGGAAGGCGGGAGGACCGAGTCTGGGAAAGGTGCGGAGGGGCCTCCCCAGGTGAGGAGGAGGTGTGCGCAGGCCGTGGCGGGCTGGGGACAGGCAGGGCCCAGCAGGGAAGACCGAGAGGGGGCATCGGGGGCGATCACGGAGGGATAGGGCTGCCCCTCCCCTTGGGAGCTGGGGGACCCCAGGCCCGCGCTGGCCCTCGCCCAGTCCCTCGAGGAAGGGGCGCGACCCCTCCCCTCCCCCCACCTCTCCCCTCCCCGCGGCGGGGGCCTGGCCTCTCCCGGGAGCCCAGGTAGGATCCCTCCCTCGTGAGCTGAGACGGGTTAGGAAAGTCACATGTTCCCGAACACTTGGGCGCACAGAGTTTAAGATTCCGGCGTGCTTAGTTCCTTCTGAAGAAGCGCGAGCCTCGGTAGATGTTACTTCAAAGCACAAAGCCCCAACTTTGTGCTCTTGGGCCACGTGTGGGCTTCCTGGGGTGTCTTCATTTCCTGAGCCCGGCGCCCAGCTCGGTCCCGCGCCGTTCTTCTTTTTGCACCCGAGGGGCTGGGGACTTCTCTTTGGCGGGGAGGGTGTGGACCTTGGGTTCGGTTGGCCATTTTGGGTCTTGGTGCGGGCTTCTTTAAGACTCTGTCTAGCCTAGCGTTGTGGCGCACGCCTGTTATCCCAGCACTTGGGAGGCTGAGGCAGGAGGATCGCCGTGATATCAAGGCCAGCCTGCACTACATAGTGAGACCCTGTCTCAAAACAAAAACAAAAAAACTCTGTCTACCCTTTTCCTCCTTAGTGACTTAGGGTTGAAATGGAATCAGAGACCTAATCCATACGTGAATTACTAGACGTGGCCTGGGCTGCAGCTTGCCCAAGGCAGGTTTCCTGTCTTAATCACCACGCGCTAGCTTGAGCCAGCCTCGAAGGCGTTGGTCAGCAGCTGGGGGGTGATGACCCAGCCAGGGAATGGGTGTTGGGAGAAATCTGCTTGAGGAGGGCTGGTCTAGAAGCATGCATGCCTGTAATCCCAGCACTCTGGGAGGCTGAGGCAGGAGGATTGGAAATTTGAGCCCAGTCTGGGCAATTTAGGAAGACCCTGTGTCGAAAAATAAATAAGCTAGATGAGGCACACGCTTGTGATCCGAGTCTGAGCAGGAAGCTCACTTCACACTTCAGGTTCAAAGTCAGCCTGGGCTATGTAGTGAGACCTGGTCTCAAAAAAACAAAAAAATTAAAAATGGACTGGGATATAGCTCAGCACAAAGGCCCTGGGTTCAATCCCCAGTAATGCAAAAGGGAAAAAAAAAAAAAGGAAAAAACTTACTGGTTCAGGCAGCTCAAGCTTAAGAATAAAGGGTTTTCTGCCACGAGGGATTTGCCTAAAACATGCCAAGAGAGGACCAGCTGAGGGCAGAGCTGTGGGCACTGGGTGGGCAGAGGATGCCTGTGTACGAGGCCTGAGTGGTGTATGGTCACTGACTTAATCACAGCCCCACTGGGAAACCTGACCTCGTCATCTCTTCACAGAGACCAGGCAAGCAGTTTACCCAGCGAGGTCCCCCAGGAATAAGCGGCAGAGTCAGGATTTGAATCCACAGGGTCAGACACCAGTGCTGTGGGATTTCCCGGGAACCAGTTTAGTCAGGGCTGACCTCAGACTCGGTGGTTTATGTGAACTTTCTTTTTCTTTTTTTTTTTTTTTGTGGGTACCGGGGGTCGAACTCAGGACCTCGCGCACCAGCAGGTGCCTGTGCCACTGAGCGATATCACCGGCCCTTTTTTCGTATGTGGGTACTGGGAGTCGAACTCAGGACCTCACGCTGGCCAGGCAGACGCTTATGCCGCTGAGCTATCTCACCGGCCCTATGTGAACTTTCATACGTTCATGGGTGTGAGCTGTACTGGTTTTCAGGGCTCAGAATGAACTCGGGCTGTAAGGTCCCACATTCCCCCTGGTGGGGGGTGTCTCAGACACTGTCAGACGCCTGTGTGCTGGAGGCTGAGGGGCCAGGGTTGCCAGGTGACGCACAGGACATCCAGTTGAATTTGGACTTCAGGTCGGCAGCAGGCTTTTTTGGCGTCTGCAGCAGTATTGGGGGCATCACTGAATGCTTCATGATGTGAAATTCAGAATTCACTGTGGATGGCAGCTGCCGACTCTGCGATTGCTCACAGGCACTTTAGCAGCTGGGTTCTGCACCCAGGGCCCGTGTCTCACCCCCACGCCCCCTCTGCCAGTCCTTGGGCAATGGCTGAGTCCCTGCCTTGGCTGCCTCAGGTTGGGGGGACAGCTGCCCCAGGCCCTTTGCACAAAGGCCAGGCCCTAAGTGAGCCTGTCCTGCAGCCAGCCCTGGGCTGGGGGGATGTGCTGTGTCACACCTAGGAAGGGCTGGGCTTGGGTTCAGAAGGTCTTGTCCTAGGAGAGAGGAACCAAGGCTGCATAGCATGAGGGAAGTGAGGACCACCCTGTCCTGCAGGCCGCCTCCCTGGTGGGTGTGGTGTTGAGCGTTTCAAGGCCAGCCTGGGCTACATAATGGGTTCAAGGACAGCCTGAACTACATAGCAAGACCCTGTCTCAAAAAAATTAAATAAATAAAAGCAGGAAAATTTACTGGGGAATTGGAATAGATCCTGAGAGACAGGAGGGGTCTGGAATGGGTTGCCGGCAAGCCCACTTCTGTAAAAAGTTTCATAAAGCAAAATTACTAGGGGTGGGTACAACGTGGGTCAAATAATCAATCAGTAAAATTACAAGTATAGCCACTTAGCTAATACTGGTCCAGTAGTAGCAAGGGCATATGGGTGACATCATTAACCTTGGTCGATAATCTATAGTTTTGGTTTGGTCTTTAGTCTTAATGGTCAGGAGAGGATGGCCCACCTCTAATGAGATAATGGTTTATTTGTATGGGAAATCTCAAGAGGGTGGTGCCAATAATCTCAAGCTTCCTTAGGGAAGTATGTAAATCTGGCCATGTGACTTTAATCTTCTGATGTCTCTAGCCAATTTGTTTTTGTTTTTGTTTTTGTTGTGGGTTTTTTTGTGGGTACCGGGGGTCGTACTCAGGACCTCGCGCACCAGCAGGCGCCTGTGCTGCTGAGCAATATCACCGGCCCTTTTTTTGTACATGGGTACCGGGAGTCGAACTCAGGACCTCGCGCTTGCCAAGCAGGTGCTTATGCCGCTGAGCTATCTCACCAGCCCTCTAGCCAGTTTTTGATGTGTCCTTGCCCTCTGCACTGACTCCCTCCAGGCCCCAGCCCTGTCTGACTGCCTAGAATCTACCTCAGTTAGCTGTCTGTAATAACCCGGCCTGTAGGTCATGGAGCCAGAAGGGACCACACGGTTTACCATGCACGGCTCTGCCTCCCCTCCAGGGTGTCCCATGGAGGTCACCACACGTTGGCATAGGACAGGCGTTGATCTGAATGTTCACCTGCCGTAGGCCTGGGGATGGCACTAAAGCCCCTCCCATAGGTCCTCCAGCAGCAAACACAGTTTAAGTCCCCCCCCCCCCCCCCCCCCCGGGGATTGAAGCCCAGGACCTTCGCACTGAGCTGAATCCCAGTGCTCGTTTTTTGAGGGGGAGAAGGATGGGGTCTCTCTAAATTGCTCAGGCCTGGTTTGAATTTGTGATCATCCTGCCTCAGCCTCCCAGAGTGCCGGGATTACAGGCGTGTATGCCACCACACCTGGCTGAGGGTTTCGGTCTTGGTCCTTGGTTTCTCCTTGGCCCTCTCTCCTCTGCAGGTTAAGCTTCCTCATTTCCGTCCACCCTTCCCTTGCTCTTCCAGATTCTGACTGTGCTACTGAGAGGTTACAGCACAGGCCTTGGGGCCAAAGAGACTGTGTTCAGGGCCAGGCTTTGCTACTTATTAGCTTTGTGACCATGAGTAAGTATCTTGACCTCTCTGGGTATCAGCTGATGAAAGGAGGATCTGGTGCTCTGGGAGGTAGCACACTGTGTGGGCTAAAAACTCGGGCAGAGAGCCTGATGCTGAGGTTTGTGTCGGGACTCTGCGTTCATGAGCTTTATGATTTGGGTCTACCCCACATGGTTCTCTGATGCCGCGGGGCCAGGGATCACAGCAGTGTGGATGGGGGGGGCACGTCCCTGTCCAGCTAACTCCATTTCACAGTGAGGCCTGAGCCAGCACCATCTCCTGTCCCCACCCTCATCTTGTAACCCTGCTGCCTCCCCTGGGCCGAGCACTGTAGAGATAGTCTAGGTCCCCAGCTCCTCAGTCCCTCCCAGTCCTCATGCAGAGCCTGGGTCCCTTATTTCCAGAAATTTCCCCGCAGTTCTCTTGTGTCCTCAGTGAGTTGCTGGCCCCTCCTCCTCAGGGCTGCCAGGAAGGGCAGGACCGACTAGGCTCAGTTTCCTCCTGGAGCTTTCCTGCACATTAGGTCTGTCTGGGTTGGAGGGGGGTTACCCTCCCATTACAAAGATGGGGAAACTGAGGCAGGTGGAGGGTAATCACCCATGGGTCATTTTTTTTTTCGGAGCTGGAGAGAAGTGACCAGATGGCTCAGGGTTTCTCACGTCTTTAGGAAACATCAGTAATATCTCAAAATTAAATGAATGAATACGAATTGGCCAGGACTTGCAGGGCCAGGAAATGGCCGTTGGTGCAGACCTAGTGTGTGCATGGTATGGGTACAGAAGCCAAAGCCGGAAGTGACACTGTCTCTCAAGAAGTCACAGACTTGGGAAGGGTGGGTGTGGGTTTTCCAGAGGAACGGGGTGGTGCGAGCTGCCTCCTTCTTCAGCACCTTCTCGCAGTCCAGAGTGAGCTATCAGAACCACCAGGTTAGACCCAGGGGCTGTGGTTACTCTTTTTTTTTTTTTTTTTTTTTTTTGTGGGTACCGGGGGTCGACCTCAGGACCTCACGCACCAGCAGGCGCCCGTGCCGCTGAGCGATATCACCGGCCCCTTTTTCGTATGTGGGTTCCGGGAGTCGAACTCGGGCCCTCGCGCTTGCCGGGCAGGCGCTTAAGCCGCTAAGCCATCTCACCGGCCCGTGTGGTTACTCTTAAGATTAAGACCAGATTCTCCCGTCCTGCCCCAGCTTCCTGTTTAACCCTCCTCCCCTGTCCTCTGTTCTTCCGCTCCAGCCATGTGGGCTGCTCTACAGTCTCTAGAACGTTCCATGCTCCCGTCTGCCACAGAACCTTTCAGGTGCTATCTGTCCCTTCCACACCAAACTTCTTCTTTCCTCTCTGTCCCGGTTAGCATCCTGCTCACTGCCTTCATCTTGCTCTGTTACTTCTTGGAGAAGCCCTCCAAAATCCCCCCAATACAGTGAGGTTCCTTTTCTGGGAAGGCAGGGGTCTCAGTGGGTCCCACTAGCAAGTGTCCCAGGGGTGTCCATCCTACAACCCTGGGGTGGCAGCTCCAGTCCACACTCCTTGGAGCCCAGGTGCCCATGATGCTGGGGAAAACAGTAAAGGCTGAGAAAACTCAGCACCATTCGATTCACTTCTCTTACACCCCTGGGAAAAGAAACCCATGGGAGACTAAGCCTCCCCTTGCCTCAGCTTCCCCATCTTTGCAGTGGGGAGAGGCCTGCGGCCAAACAACCCAGCCTAGGTTTGAATCCTGGCTTTGCCTCTGGCCAGCTGTCGGGACCTGAGCCTCAGTTTTCCAGGCTATAAAATGGGGGTAACAGTACCTGAGAGGACTGTCAGGGTGAAGTGTGTTTGGATACAGAAAGCGCTTGGAGGGGCCGGTGAGATGGCTCAGCGGCTTAAGCGCCTGCCCGGCAAGCTCGAGGGCCCGAGTTCAACTCCCGGAACCCACATACGAAAAAGGGGCCGGTGATATCGCTCAGTGGCACGGGCGCCTGCTGGCGCGCGAAGTCCTGAGGTCGACCCCCCGGTACCCACAAAAAAAAAAAAAAAAAAAAAAAAAAGCGCTTGGAGTGGAGCCCTGTGCTCAATAATAAGTGATGGCAGAGGGCAGTGGGGTGCCAGGCACACAGACCCACCCTGTTCAGAGTCCCGGAGCCTCCGCAGAGTTGGGCACATAGGGTTTTCTGGAATTTCTTCCCAGTTTTCTGCACCTGGAAGAATTTCTTGTGGACCATGGGGCTGTCTGTGGCTAGCTTTGGGTCCTTGCTTTTCTAATAATGGAAACTTAAACTAAAGCACAAATCCACAGGGTGAAAAAAGTTAATTGGAAAATTAGATGGAAGATAGGAAAAGGGGCACACTCTGATACAGGGGTTCAGACTCCCCATGCAAAGGTGGGAGGGCAGCTTTTTAGGATCAGCTGGTGGGTGGGGTCCTGCTGATCCTTACCTTGGTCCTGGTGCCCTGGCTCTGGCATCCTGTGGTTGAGGGGTGGCCTCATTCCCGGGAAAAGAAACGTCTGTCTGTGGAGGGCTCAGTCAGGTGGGGCCCTGCCCTTCCTGAGAGTCTGTGGTTGAGGACAGTGGCTAGAGGGGACATAGTCGGATGTCTCTAGAAATTCCCTATGTATCCGGGAGTCCTCGATCTTGAAGCAGGTGAGATTATTAAAGTAAGGGCTAGTCAGCCTTGGTTCCCCACCTTTTAGATGCTCCCCGAGTGATTAGCAGAGCTGAGGAGAGATTTGACCCAAGATTTACAGTAGTAAAGACACAAAATGAAGATCATGCTTTGTTCTCCTTTTAGTTACCAGTTGGGCATCTGTAGACCCAAGTGAAGAGTCATGGTTCATAGCAAAAATGGCTTTTAAGTCCCTGGCTGTCCCAGGAGAAAACACAAATCATGCTTTTCATGAGCAGCAGGGAAGGGCCCAGGATCCTGTCTGCTTCTGTATCCCTATGGGTCTCCCTGCCACACACCCACATTTCTCAGAGGTCCAAGCATCCCTGGGCTGGAGGCTGAGCCTCCTGGGTACAAGTGAGGGGCACAGGTTTGGGAGTTAGATTTGATTTTGAATTCTAGTTTTGCTACTCACTGTGGAATATGGATCAACTTAATTTCCCTCTCTTCCGTAGAATGGGAGTAATAGTACTGTATGTGTCCCGAAGGCTGTGAGGAAGCCCTGCTGTGCCCAGGGCCTGGCATGTATGTAGTAGGTACACAGTAAGGAGTAACTTTTGGAAACGCTTTTCGCTCCTCGGCCAGAGTTCTGTATCGCAGGTGGTGACGGCTCCTCCGCCCACCACCCTATCCTGCAAACCCCTGCTGGGGTCAGCCGTTGCCCTCCCAGCCTGACCCCTCCCTCTCTGCCCCGCCCCACTGCAGCTCCTGACCTGGGTCTCCCAAAGTCTCAGTGTCACCCAAGCCACCACCTGGCCTGCCTGCCCCACTCATCCCTGCACCCCCAGCTGAGTCCCCTCCTGTTTGCTTTGCAGTCAGGGCCTTGGGATTACCAGGAAGGGAGGCCAGTGCCAGCAGAGGGAGCTGTGATTTTAAGGGTGCAGAGGGCAGTGAAAAGCATAAGATACTGAAGAGAAGCCCAAGGAGGTTCTTTTTCCTTAACAGAAGTCAGGCCAAGATGTCACCCTGCAGAAAAGCCTTGGGCCCCTCTCAGCCCTGGCTTGAAATCCAAGCTCTTGGCCCCCTCCCTGCTGTCCCCCCACATTGCGCGTCCTCCCTGGCCACTGTACCTGCCTTCCTCCACCGCCCACAACACCCCAGCTCCAGTGTCCCAAAGTCTTGGTCAGAGTGTCCCTCACCCTGCCATTTCCCACAGATGCCACAGCAGATCCCCCGAAGGGCCTTGGACCAGGGCAGGAGGGAAAGTGGCAGCCCCGCCTGGCCCACGCTCCTCCTCTTCTTCCTTCTCCTCCTCCTCTTCCTCCTCTTCTTCCACCACCACCACCACCACCACCGCAGGCCCTTGCTTCCTTTGAGAGGCTTAGAGGCCCCTGCAGTTGCCAGTCAGGGAGGGGGCCCCTGTATTTTCTGGCTCTAAATCCCCCACACCAGCACAGTCACACTGACAGCCCTGTCCCTTTGTGTCGCAGGTGATTCTCCTGGTTCACTGGCTGCTGACAGTCTGGTGAGTGACTGCTGCATGCACGCATCCCCCCGTTCTGTGCAGTGTCCCCGGGGGCCTTGCTTCGTCTGTGTGAGCCTGGTCGGTGCTACCCTGCCGTGTTCCAGCCTGGCCAGTCTGGGCCAGGCCCTCTGCCTGTCAGGCCTGGTTTCTACCTACAAAGTGGGATCAGAACTGTGAGCCCCAGGATCGGGAGGGAGAGGCTTGGAGGTGCTTGCTGGCCCCCCAAGGCTGCCGGAGTGCAGCTTGGCCCCCACCGTCACCTTCTGTTGTATCTGTGGCACTTCTGGGGAGAATTCTCTGGCAGGCCAGGACTGGAAACTAGTGAGCTCATGGGTGCCTTTTGCAAACTTTGAAGTGCAGTAGACACGTTAACAGCTGTGAGTAATGAGAGCAGTGCACACAGGATCAAAATGCAGATTTCTTAGTCCCAGCCCCCAAGAAGAGTCTGGGCAGGGCCCAGGCACTTCCTGTCTTAAGATCAAAAGATGAGCAGCGGATTTAGTCAAAGGTGACTGGGACTGATCACACTCTGCAGTTACCTGCTCCTACGGTCTTCTGCGAGTTACACCTTGTGAATGTCATTCACACCTGTGAAGCAAAGCATGTAGCGGGGAAATAAAGTAGCCAATGGCCTGTTCTCCAGAGGAGGTAGAGGAGCGAGGTGGGCGGGAGCGTGGCCTCAGGACCAGGGGTAGAGCACTTGCCTGAGGCCCTGGGTTCTGTCCCCAGTGCTGCAAAAAGGAAAAAAACACATGGCCTCTGGAGCCAGATTGTGTGAATCCCAGCCCTGCCACTTAGCTGTGTGACTTTGGGCAGGTTACTAACCATTCTGGGCTTCAATGCCTCCTTCCTAGAGTCATTGTTAATGTAAATGAACATAAATGAGTGAATTTAAAGCACTTAGAGCCCTGCAAGTGTTAACTTTTATTTCCTTTGGATTAACCAACAAACCAATAGGTAAACAGTGCGAGTTAGTAGTAATACCCTAAAGATTAAGCAGTGTGGGCATTGGGTCAGGGACGTGATACTTAACCTGGGTCCCTGAGAGAAGGGGTCTGAGTTAACATTTGAGCTGTGGCTAAAGGGACCAAAAGACCAAGTGCTCAGGGCACAGCGTGCACAGAGCGCGCACCGGGCAGAGAGTGCACCGGGCAGAGAGCGCACCGGGCAGTAGCTGGGGAATGAGCAGGAGTGGGATTGTGTCCAGTGGATCCCCCTGAGAGCGTAGTTTATTCCAGAAAGGCTGTCAGAGGGCTGGTGGCAGGAGTGGCATCTAGTTCACACACTGCTATTCTGGGAGCAGCCTGTAGGGGGCAGGAGTAGCAGCAAGGAGAACTACATGCTCTGGCAAAAGAATGGGGAGGTGGGGCCAGTGAAATTTGCCGCAGCCCAGTGGCCTCGCAGACTGATCTGTGCTCAGAGGGTACCTGAGACCTGCAGCCGGAGGGGTGTGACCTGCGGGGTGGTGGCCGCCTCACAGATGGTGGTGCTTCTTCCTGCAGGGGCAGCATCTTGTTTGGGGCCTCCTATTCCTGGGCCAACTTCACCATCCTGGCCTTGGGCGTGTGGGCTGTGGCTCAGCGGGACTCCATCGACGCAATAAGCATGGTGAGCCAGGAGCAGGCAGTGGAGTGGGCAGCAGCCAGGGAGCGGGCACAGGGTGAGCTGTGGTCCCACCTCTGTCCCAGTCTTCTCTCTCTCCGTGCCCCCATGTTCTGTCTCTGGAGTCTTGCACGGCAGCCCATGTGTGTCTCTGGTAGCTGGGTCCCTGGCTTAGAGAACCCCAGTCTATTGCCTTCCCCAAGCCCAGCAGGCAAGGACAGGGGACCCAACAGTGTCCAGACTGATGACCACTCACCATGGTGGTCTCACCTGCCGCAGGGACTCTCTTTTAGGGGGAGGAGTGTGACAGGAGACTTAGCCAAGTGGGAGTCCCACTGCTTCAGGAAGTCAGAATTGGCACTGCCCATGGGGCTGCCCAGCACAAGCTCCTCCTGCCAGGAAGTTGCTGCCTCTGGGCATGAGAGAGAAGGGGTTTTCCTTGTAGTGGAGACAGATTGGAGGAACCCCAAGGGACCTGAGCACTTGGAGGTTCTAGAACCAAGTCTTAGGCCCCAGGGTGACAGCGGGCAGGTGGGGTGGGCTCAGGGAAACAGCAGAGTAGGCCCTGACCCTGGTGCCCTGCTGATGACCCTGCAGGCCCCAGGCAAGTGGTGCGTCCCCAGTCAGCAAACCCTAAGGACATAGTAGGGCACGAGACAAGCTTTCCAGGCTGGTGTGTCTGGTGGGGGTTCCCCAGAGCATGACTGGGTGTCAGTGCTCATAAACTCGTGGCGCGGTGTCTTGCAGTTCCTGGGGGGCTTGCTAGCCACCATCTTCCTGGACATCATCCACATCAGCATCTTCTACCCACGGGTCGCCATCTCGGCCACGGGTCACTTCAGCGCTGGCATGGCCATCCTCAGCCTGCTGCTCAAGCCCTTCTCCTGCTACCTCGTGCACCACATGTACCGTGAGCGCGGGGGCGAGCCGCACTTCCGCTCTGGTGAGCCCCAGCTCTCCACTCCCGGCTCCCCCGCGGCCCGGCCCACTGCCCCTGCCTGCGGCTGGGGGCTCGAGGCACAGGCGGGAGTGTGACGTGGGTGCTGTGCACCAGGCCGCAGTGATCCTCTGGGTGTCCAGTCTGGTGTGACCTTTGCAGCGTGGCTCGGGTGTGAGCAGTTCCCGTGGGCTCCAGGGCAGCTTCTCCCCTCTGTCCCCACCTGGGCCTGGCCTGGAGCCCCACCCTCCTGGTCACTTCCTCTCTCCCCCTCTGGGCATGTGAGGAGGTGGGTGTGGACATCCGCCTGTCACTTCCGGGGAGACAGGCCTAGGGTGGGCGGTAACAGCCTAGGGGAGCACAGGGCAAGGGCAGGAGTGGCCTGCAGCCACCACCCTGGCTGACCTCAGCACTGCCCGGACCTGTCCTAGGGTGAAGGGAACCAGGAACGTCTGCCCGTCAAGGCCTATGAGGAAACTGAGGCCCGCAGGCCTTGGGTCTTGTTTGGGTCCCCACACAGATGTGTGGAGTGGATGACAGGAGCGAGACGCATGAGAGGGCGTGGAGGTTGGGGGCTCTGGTGTTGTGAGTCCCAGGGCCCTCTCCCGCGAGTCAGGCCATGTCACCAGCCCTCGCTTTCCTCATCTGTGAAGTGCGACGGTGAGAGCTGCTGCTGCACAAGGACACGGGAGCCCCTGTCCGTGGCGTCGGGGTGCCACGGGTGGGCAGGGGCCGGATCTGTTTGGGCTCAGTCAAATGTGCCCAGTCCTCACCCCACATTTTTCATTTCTTCCCACGTCCCCCGCCCCCCAGACTTCCTTGGGCCTTCTCAGGAGCGCAGTGCCTACCAGACGATTGACTCCACGGAGCAGCCTGCAGAACCTTTCTCAGGCCTCGAGGCCAGGGGTCCAGATGCCCGAGGATACTGAAGCCGGCCCCCTGCCCTGGCCCCGCCCAGCCACGTCATGGTCCTGGTACCCAGAAGGTCCTGGGGACACACCTGACCTTTCCTGGACCTAAGATGGAATTATCTTCCTGTCCCCATTTCAGGGCTTGGGGTTGCTAAATCCTGGTGTCCAAGGGGCCATGGCTTCCCAGTCCCATGAAGTCATCTGTCCTCACTCTCAGAGGCCTGCTGTCCCTCCAGAGCACCCCACTGGTCCCCATGCTGGATCTGCAGCCCACCCCACAGTTGCACCGTGTAGGCCTCAGGCCCAGTTGAGTGTGGCCGTGGGTGGCGGGGTGACTGCCTCCCAGACCTGCCCCCAGCTTGTCTGGCCTCCGGCCCCAAGCTCTGAGAGCTTCGGGCCATACTCAGCTCCAGGAGCAGCTCACAGGGAAGTGAGGTCCCCATGCTTCTCACTGCCTGGCCGTTTGGTGCCTGGGGACCGGGACCGGGACTCCAGAGGACCTGCCACAGCCTGTGGCTGCCCTTCAGGGAGCCATGGCATTAAAGTTCGGGGATTTGGGGACTGGACGGTGTCCTGAGCCATGTTTAATTTCCTGGCTGGGTGGGCGCCTGGCTTGCCATTCCTGGGATGGTTTCTCTCTCGAATCCCCAGGGGGAGCCCCAGCCAAATTGTCCAGGTTGGTCTAACATGGCCTGAGGAAGCAGGGGTTCCTGCTGGGCCTGCCTTGTCACCAGTGCCACAGCAGAGGAGGGCGTGGTCAGTGTGGCACATGCGCATCCTTTCTCTGACTCAGCTTGTTAGGCAGAAAGCTGTCATTAGCAGGCTGGAGACAGGCAGCTGGGGCCTGATCGCAAAGCCAAGCCCTGATGTTTTCTTTCTTTCACTTTGTTGACCGTTAGCTATAGATAAGGTCCATACAGCCTTGTGGTTTCCAGCTTTAGCTCAAAAGGACAGACCCCCCTCTGAGTGAGCTGCTAAGGTCTAGGCCCCGTATAAAGTCCAGACCATGGGTGAGGGGTTAGAAAAATCTCAGGGCCTCAAACTGAACGGAGCCGTCTACCTAGAGTACACAGCGACCTCCTCCTCTGAATTAGGTAAACACAGCCCGTTTTATTTGTACAAGAACAGTGACCTCAGAAAAAAGAAAGCATATTCCTTAAAAGACGCAGTTACGTGGATGCAACCTGAGACCTCTGTCAGTGCAGCTGCCACCTCGGCGTTTGCCTGCCTTCGTGTCTGAAGGTGCATTCTCTCTCGCTAGAGAGAGAATTCATTTTGCAATAAATGCTACCTACTCTGTGGGATGGGCTGCGTGTCTTGTCTGCGATCTTTTGTCAAACATGGAAAGAAATGGGGTGTGTCGCCAGATCCTTGCAGTTAGGACTTCGCTGGGTTAGGCCCCAGCCCCCAGTAACAGCGTGACCCAGGTTTGGGTTTGAGTCCTGCTGTGCCACTTAGGAGCTGAGTTCCTTCTGTGTCTCCTAGAAGAGGCTCTCTCAGAGGTGAGCGTCAGGGTCAGGTTCAGGTTGGCCTGGCCTGGGAGCGGCCCCCAAACAGCAGCATTGCTTTGTCATGGTGGCGTTGTCCCCTGAGCCAGTGAGGATGTGTTGGCCCACATCTTTCTGTGGTCCCTGTGTTGGGACCACAGAGCTGACTCCTGTCTGTGACCTCCTTGGTCCCAGGGCCAGGATCCAGCCCATAGTGGCTGAACTGGCCATTCACAACTTGCTGCTCTGTCCTCTCGGCCCCAGTTGCCTGAGCTTTCCTAGGCGTGCAGCCCCACATTCTCCTGTGGCCATCTGTCAGTCAGAAGAGGCTGAGTAGCTGGCAGGTGCCAGGCAAGGGCCTGGGGCCACAGTGGGACCCCAAGTGCCTGCTCCCCAGGGGAACACACTCTTGGAGTCATCAGGAGGGCACAGATTGACAGAAGAGCCCCGGGGGAAGGGACATAGCCCCTGAGTATAGAGGAGGCCAGGAGGCTACAGTTAGGAACAGCTAGACACTGCCTCACTGTCAGGAGCCTCTGTCCCCTGTGTGGGACACCATCAGGCAGTTCTGTGAGCAGAGCTCTCCTGTTTGTATCAGCTCTGCTCCCTCGATGTGACAAGTAGCCCACAGTGGCCCTCGCAGCGGACTGTTGGTGCACCTCTTAGAACCGCCAGCAGTGCTGGGTTTTGTTCTCGGGGTCATGTGCAGAAGGCCACAGGCCAAGTTCACGATTGCAGCAGCCTTGGGGGAGGAGTTTTGTGGCCCCCGGGGAGCAGGACTCCACACTCAAGTCCGTTTCTCTTGACACAGATTCTGGGCACGAAGAGACCAACAGTGTCCGTGTGTCCATGTCAGGAATAGGTCAGGCTTCAGAGAGAGTGAGAAAGTGAGGGAGAGGCTCGGGGGCTGCGTAGAGGTGACGGCGTGTGGAAAGACCTCAGCTTCAAATAGTCCCAGGCCACTAGGCCTGTCTTGGGGAGGGGGCAGGCAGAGAGGAGGAGGAGATGGGGGGCAGGTGTCATGGTGCGGGGTCAGGGGTCATGAGGACTTTGGCTCTGCAGAGTGAGACAGAGCCCCTGGAGTGCGTGGGGCAGACCCAGGCTGATGGATCTGACTTCCTTCTAGAAGGGCTGCGCTTTGGGTTGGGGATGGTGACAAGTGGCCAGCTCACAGATGCATTTTGAAGGCAGAGCAGGGCTGGATGGAGGAGGAGGAAGTGGAGGAGGCAGGGCTGGGGCCTGTGAGGCGGGGAGTGGGGAGGGAGGCGCAGGAAGGGCTCAGGCAGCCCAGAGTTCCAGCCAACCGCTCTCACCACTATGTTGTTTGTTATGGCACAAGTTCCTATGTCTGTGGGGACTTGGAAGCAGGACACCCTTAGGTTTCAGTCCGCAGTGTCTGCCGTTTCAGAAACTCACAGGAAGCCAGTTCCTCTCGCCACTCACCTCTCAACCCTGCTCTGGACAGCAGGTCGCTTGTTCAGTTTGCAAACCTTCTGGGTCTTATTTTCACAAAGCTGAACCTTCCAGATGATGAAACCAGAGAAATTACTGAAGAGGAGATCACTGCCCAGTCATGTTGGCCCAGACTGGACTGGGCCCCGACTCACGCCCATCCTCAGAGTCTCCAGACTGGCTCAGAAATCCTGCTCTCATAGTCTCTGGAACTGGCGAGCCTTGGTTTAAATCCCAAACACGTCCTGCAGTCAGCTCTGTAAGACACAACAGTCTGCATCTCACTGTGCCTCAGTTTGCTGATCTGAAGAATGGGGACGATAACTGCACCTGACTCAGGGATTAGCATTGAAAATGGCATATGTAAGCATTTAATAAGTGTTACACCTCGTTGCCTGTAGTACTGTAATACTGGCATCCAGTCTGCCCATGCAAACATCTGTGCACTTAGTATCATTCTATCAAATCTGTATTCAAAAGACTGGAATGTGTTCAGGAAGTAAAGTCGCGGTCTTCCTCCCTGGCATTCACAGGGCTCAGGGATGCCAGGTGTCCAGGTGCTTGGCTGCAGCTGTAAGTGCTTGGCTGTAAGTCCAGGGACCGTCCGCAGAGCTCACTGGTTATTCTAAAAACATCATCATCCCTGCGATGGAAACTCAGAGTCACAGATCAGAGCTTGAAGGGAGCTTAGAGCCCAGTGGTTTTAAAAATCTATTTTATTTCAAACTCCTTGTTCCAAAGAATACTAATTACCCAGAATGTATGAGCACTGGTCCAACGGACAGAGCATGCTCCTCCCTAAAGAGCTCAGGGCTTCCCAGGGCAGGATTTAAAAACTGACCTCTTTCCTGGCTCCTTGCAGGGCCACTGGCCCAGAAAGAGGAGCCTTCAGCCGGGCCACAAGAGACTTGATCTCCAAGCTGGAAAGTGACAACACGGAGGTTGGCATGCAAAGATTTACAAAGAAACAGCTATGCATGAAAGATAACTATGATCAAACACAGAAACTTGATGGATGGGTTTATTCATAGAACTGATGACACCGGAAGAGAGAATTGGTAGCCTAGAAGACAGAGATGAAAAAATTACTCAGAATTCAGCAAAAAGAGACAGAACATGTGAAAGAGAGGTTAAACAAAGGTAGAGGAGCAGCACAATGCAAAAGCAAAATTCCTGATGGAGTCCATTTGTAGAGAAGCGAAATTCAAAGAGAAAACAGCACGGCATCTTTTAAAATGGAAAGAAGAGCCTCAGAATCACGGACAAACAGTCCCCAGGCAGAATAAATCGAAATCTACATTTACAGTTGTCATAACGGACAGTGTTCATTCACAACTGTAAATTCACATTGAGAATAGTGCTGGCCTCCACTAATGCTTTATAAAAGTTCTGGAATGAAGCTGGGCTTGGTAGCGCATGCCTGTCATCCCAGCACTGAGCGAGGCTGAGGCAGGAGGATCACAAGTTCAAGTCTAGCCTGGACAAGACCCCGGCTCAAAGTAAAAAAGAGCCAGAGATGTAGCTCACTGGTAACCCCTAGGTTTGATCCCCAGTACTGAAGTTGTAGAATGAATAAATAAATGAAAACTGCAGAACACCAAAGACGAAAATTAAGATATGGAAAGGCAATTATCTGGCAGCTGAGATCTCCATAGCAACAGAAGACAGGGGAATGATATCTTCGGAGTTGGGAGAAAAAATTTCTGTCTGCCTAAAATTGTGGGCCAGTGAGTTATCTTTTGGGAATGAGGGTAGAGACATTCAGAAAAGTAGACAGTAGAGCCAACCATCAACAGACCTTCAATACAGAAACTTCTCAAGAATCTTTCAGTGGAAGAAGGAAGATTTTCCAGAAGGAAGATTGAGATGCATGAAAGAAATCCTAAATACACAGTTTAGTCTCTAGGACGCTGATAATAGCACACAGATCAGGAGGAGCTGAACAGGGACAAAGTGTTCTAAAGCCTTTTTTTTTTGTCTGAAAGGAGGGAAATGCTGAACTAACCTTAGCCTTTGTTAAATACATAAAACTATCTCAGGTAACCACCACAAGGCTAGCTGCGGAGCGTGCCCTTGTAAATGAGGCAGGCTGTGTGACGATAGTATGGCCGTCTCCAAAACGATGAGTTTTTCGAAAGAGAGTTTATTCACTAGGTGGGCACACATATGGTGACACAAGACGGAGTCCCAGATCCACCTCTCCCAGGACAGGGTTTGTGTGGGGAAAGGTGAGTGGGGTGAACTAAGAGCAGGTGTGGCAGGCTAGAGAGAGGGTGCCTCCCGCCATCAACTGTTACACAGTTCAGGGCCACTGTGGCGGGACCGTAGTGGGACAGAGGGGTGGGATGACCCAGAAACTTCTGAGTTCCCTTTGTAGCATGGCGTGTTTCGACGGACCTGCCAGGAGGCCCTGAGAAGACCACACTAGCAGAATGCTTGCGCAAAATGAGAAATTATCAGCATGACAAAACTAAATACACCTTCTAGCCTCAGTTGCTCTTAGTCAACTGTGTTTATTTATTTATTTTGAGGTAGGATCTCACTATGTAATTCAGGCTGGCTTTGAACTCGAAGTGATCCTCTTGCTTCAGCCTCCCCAGTGCTGGGATTACAGGCATGTGCCACCATGCCTGGCTTTCTCAGTCAACTTTAAATCGCTCCTTATTGGTTCCCTGCTAGCTTTGCCATTGACAGCACCTCTAGTGTCTGGATTATGGTAACAGCTGCCCCTGTTACTTCCCAGGAAACTGCAGGCTGCTTTTGCTGAGAACGCCATCTACCGTCAGCCTGTGGTGGCCTGATGGGTGACTTCATATTGTGTCTGTTCCCTCTGCTGCCTTAACCCATGAGTCAGATTTTACTCAGCTCTGCACATAGATATACTGATTGTTTACGAAATGTTTTGCCTGAGACCGTGACACAGGGTTAGCTCGCCTACCTCCCATTGGAGCTGGTACGTGTCTCTTCTACTCCACCCTGGTGCTTTTGCAGCAGTTAAGCACTGAAATACCTTCAGCCCCACCAGACTGGATGTATGTGCTGGATGATGTAAAAGTAACTCGGCAGTTCCTGAGCAAAGTTGAGCCCCTCTTCACCCATCAAGTGCAAGGCCAGGATGTTCTGCGAGGACAGTGGCACCAGACACATGGACATTTAACAGCTCCTAGGAAGGGTGGCCATGTGTGACCACCTGGTGGTGGTCCAAGTTCATCACAAGAAACATCATTGGAGACCACGCCCCTGCCTACAGAAATGAGTGGACTTTAGCCACCCTGGCAAATCAATAAAAACCCATTGCTGATGGAATAGATTAGAAGATGCAGAAACAACTCCAGACATACTAAGCCACTTTATCTTTGACAAAGGTGCCAAACACATTCACTGGAAGAAAGATAGCCTCTGTAATAAATGGTGCTGGAAAATTGGCTCTACACATGCCGAAGATTAAAATTAGACCCATATCTTTCACCGTGCACTAAACTAAATTCAAAATGGATCAAAGATCTATATATTAAAATAGAAACATTAAATCTCCTGGAAAATAGAATAGGTAAAACTCTTGAAGACATTGGTATAGGCAAAGACTTTATGAATAAAACCCCCATCACACAGGAATTATCACAAAGAATCAACAACTGGGATCTCATGTTATTAAAAAGCTTTTGCACAACAAGAGAAACCACCAACAGAGTGAAGAGACAACCCACAACGTGGGAAAAAATGTTTGCCAGCTGTTCCTCAGACAAAGGATTACTATCGAGAACATACAAAGAACTCAAAAAAATCAGACCTCCCAAATTTAAAGACCCAATCCAAAAATGGGCATCTGAGATGAATAAACACTTCTCAGATGAAGAAATACAAATGGCAAATAAATATATGAAAAAATGTTCAACATCACTAGTCATCCGAGAGATGCAAATGAAAACAACACTGAGATTCCATCTCACCCCACAAAGAATGGCTGTTTTCAAGAAGTCAACTAATAACAAGTGCTGGAGGGGCTGTGGGGAAAAGGAACCCTTCTCCACTGTTGGTGGGAGTGTCCACTGGTGCAGCCACTGTGGAAATCCGTGTGGAGACTCCTCAGAAAACTAGGGTTGGAGGTCCCATTTGACCCAGCTATTCCCCTTCTGGGTATCTTCCCAGAAGAATTAAAAACATCGTACCACAGAGATATATGTGCACCCATGTTTATAGCAACACAATTTGTAATAGCTAGATCGTGGAAACAACCCAAATGCCCATTAACCGAGGAATGGATAAGAAAGATGTGGTATTTCTATACAATGGAGTACTATTCAGCCATAAAGAAGGATAAACTGGGGCCAGTGAGATGGCTCAGCGGCGTAAGCGCCTGCTTTGCAAGCGCGAGGGCCCGAGTTCGACTCCCGGATCCCACATACGGAAAAGGGGCCGGTGATATCGCTCAGCGGCACGGGTGCCTGTTGGCGCGCGAGGTCCTGAGGTCGACCCCCCGGTACCCACAAAAAAAAAAAAAAGAAAGATAAACTGGAAACTTTTATAGGTAAATGGATGCAACTCAAGAAAACACTCACAAGCGAAATAAACCGGATGCACATTTGTAAACATCGTATTGTCTCCCTAGTATGAAAATGCAATTTCCTATTTGTACATTCTCTAATGCTTGAGTTTGTTAATACATGAGAATGTTTACTTGTTGTCTTTAAAAAAAAAAAAAAACCCCATTGCTGTCTTTACTGTGTGAGCAGCAGCTTGGTCACTCTCTCGAATAATCACTCGCTCCTTTCACCCCAAGCAGGAGGATGGCCACAAGTTTGAGGCCAGCCTGGGGTGCATAGTGAGACCCTGTCTCAAAAAAACAATTAAAAAAGTAAGTGCAGGTGAAGCCTAGACACTTACTCAGAAATTAGGAGCGAATGGAGTGGGTTAGGGCTGGAGAGGTTATTCAGGAACTAAGAGTAGGGGCATTTCAGGGTCTCAGTTACTTTGTCTTTTCTTTGTTTTTGTTTTTATTTTTTGAGGCAAAGTTTCATTTTGTAGTTCAGGCTGACCTTGAACTCACTATGTAGCCCAGCCTGGCCTTGAACTCCTGGTGATCTTCCTGCCTCAGCCTCTCGAGTTCTGCGATTATAGGTGTGTGCCACTACACCTGGTTTCAAAATAAAATTTAGAAAGGGCTGGGGATGTAGCTCAGTGCTCCCCTGTGTTCAATCCCCAGTACCACAAAAATAAATAAATATTTAAAATACAATATCATTAAATCAGACTTTTAAAAATCCCAGCTATTCTGTTTGCAAGCAACACACTAAAATATATGGATATAAGAAGGCTGAAAGTATGAAAAGGCTATACCAGGCAAATAAGGGTCAAAATAGAGCTGCTTGCCAAGCATGGTAGCACAGACCTGTAATCCCAGCACTCAGGAGGCTGAGGCAAGAGGATCGCCATGAGTTTGGGGCCAGCTTGGGCTACATAGTGAGTTCAAGGCCATCCTGAACTACATAGTGAGCCCCTGTCTCAAAACAAACCAACCAACAAACAAAAACTCCAACCAAAATTGAGCTGCTATAGCTAAAGTAATATCAGACAAACTGGACTTTAAGGTAAAAAAAAAATATATTACCAGGGAAAGAAGAGTGTTAAAACCTATATAATAAAGGTTCCTTCCACCAGGATTAGGAGGAGAGACTTAAGTCAGGACGTAAGGAAGTGGTTAAGTCACCCCTGCCCGCAAAATTGAGCCCTTAAGAATGTAAAGGGCTATTTGGCATTTGTTTGCTAAACAGTGACCCTCAGGTCAAACCAAGGAGGTAGGTAAGGCAGGGGTGACCACCACCCTTCCACAGATCAGAGAGTTAGGGCTTGCCTAAGGTCACCCAGCAGCAGAAAGGTTTCCACTGCAAATCTGATTCCTGACCCAGTGCTCTTTCCTCAGCACTGTGGGAGGCTGAGGCAGGAAGACTGAAAGTTCAAGCCCGGCCTGGGCCCCTTTCTCAAAAAATAAAAAAAGGTCCAGGATGTGCAAAAGTCCTGGGTTCAATCCCCACAAGAGAAGAGGAGAAGAGCAAAGGGGAGGAGAGGACAGGGAAGAGGAGGGGAGGAGAGGAGAGGGGGGAGAGAGAGAGAGAGACAGAGCGAAAACCAAGAGCAGGGAGGGGGCAGTGGTAAAAACGTGGGCCAAGGCCTGACAGGTGACATACGAAGGAGGCTCGGCATCTTGAAGGAAGCGTTCGGGCCACGCTCACGGCACCGCTAGAAGGGACAGAGTGTGTTCCCAACAGGAGGGTCCTGAGGCCCCGAGAAGGTGCAGTAAATTTACTCCGGGTCATGTGCCTTGAAACCAGACGCGCAGGGCCTGGGCCAGAGCCTGGTGCAGAGGACCGTGTGCTCTACCCCAGCGACCCCTGCGCGCCCTAGGTGCAGGACGCCGGGACCCAACCTCCAGCCCAGGGCGCCAGAGGCGTTGGGGGCGTGGCGCGGTCGGTGGGCGGGGCCCGAGGGCGGGGCCTGTGCCGGTCTCCGCCCCACACCTCACAGGGTCGTTAGCCCAGGTCCCCTCCAGGGTCAGCCCCCTCGGGGCGAAGAAGGACTAGAGGAAGACTGAAGTGCGTGAAAGCAGGTCCAAAAGGGAGGGCCAGGAGGTCAGGAAATGGCCACAAGCTGTTTTAGGGGGAAGGAGAGGGAGGCCCCGAGTGTCCTTCAGTGGACCCGGAGGGTGGTGAGCAGGAGGGCTGAGGAGCAGATGACTGTGAGCCCAGGCCCCGTGTGGGAAGGGTTTGAGCTGCCTCCGCTCAACTTTGGCAAGAAGTGGGAGGGGGGCTGCCTGGTCTGGGTCCTCAGCAGCCGTGGACCAACTCTGAGTCCTTTCTGACAGTGGGGTACTGAGTCTTGGGGTGGCCCTGCAGGCCAGATGACGGAACGCCTGCTAAAGGCTATGCGGTGCACTGTGATGTTTGGGTTGGGACTGGAAAGCAGGAGAGGGGACGGAGTTCAAAGTAGAGGCACAGCCAGTGCAAAGGGCCTGGGGTGGGAGCATGTGGGCAGAGTGGGAGACACAGCCCGGATGCTGGGTGTTTGGAGCAGAGTGAGGCGCGGGGAGAGTGAGTGAGGTCTGAGTGAGGTCCCTCAGGAAACAGAGCCAGATCACAGGGTGGGACCAGCAAGCGGGTATCTGTGGCAACTATTCAATTCTGCCATTCCAGTTTGAAACGAACAGCCATGGGGAGTCAGGGCGGCTCTAGAGTTTTCTCTGAGCCACCTGAAGGAAAGGCTGGAGCTGCCATTCGTGGAGCAGGGGGCCACCCAGCTGGGAAGGAGCTGGCTTTCAGGGCATCCAGCAGTTCAGTGTTGGACCCACTAATGCTGAGATGCACACTGGCATCTGGGCAGCCGTGTGGAGGAGGCGGTGGGTCTGTCCTTGGTTGGTCTGCAGGTCCGCGAAGAGATCTGGCCCAGGAGGCGCAGCAGCAGGACTGTCTGGAAGCCCCCGGGGGTGAGGCCTGGAGCCGTGGGGGACTCCCCATGGATGGCGATGTCACCGAGAATTGGCGGAACCCAGACTTCTCCATGCCTGCCCATCCTCCCCCAGGCCCCTGCCACAGGGAGCTGCAGGGTGTGGAGTCGGTGTCAGAAGGCAAAGGCTGGGGAACACCGGAAATTATGGTGCAAAGTGGGAAAGAGTTGTAGACAGCCAGGGGGGCTGCTAAAGCTGGGCAGGTGTAGCCCAGCACCCTGTCCTCTCCCTGCAGAGACCATTTGATTATTATTTTTATTTTTCAGAGCTGGGGATGGAACCCAGGGCCCTGTGCGTGCCAGGCAAGTGCTCACCACCAAGCTGCACCCAGCCCAGCCCCACTGATTGACCAGGTGGGACTATCAAGGACGCAGATGCCCCAAGCCCATGGAGCTGAGACCTGTCACCAGCCACAAGGACAATGTGCCCCCAGGGTCTGCAGCTCCCCTGAGGCCAGCCAAGAGGCCCAGTGGGCCTTGGTGGGCGGGTGTGGGAAAAGGGTCACCTCTTGTTATGGGCCTGCCTGGGCTCTCCCAAATTCTAGAGATTGGCTTCCCAGGGTTGGCTGGGCACAAGACTAAGTCTGTCCAGTCTGGGGCCCGGGCGTCTGGCCCTTGCCCCGTGAGAGGTCAGGAAGAGGCGGGACCAAGCGTGGGCCTGGCTGTGGCTCTGGCTGAATTGGGCTCCACAGGCCAGTCAGTGCCAGGGGTAGTGGGCAGGGGACCAACCTGCTCGGGCTCCTGAGGCCATGAGAAGGCCACAGAGCTGCTGGTCCAGTCCAGCGCTAGAGAAGCCTGAGCACAAATTCAGATTCACATCCAATTTCTTTGTGTTCTAGCTGTATGACCATGGGGCAAGTTGCTCAGCCTCTCTGAGCTTTATTTTGTATCCACAAATGCAGTCACTTTTATGGCCTACTCTACCTGCCAGGCCCTGTGCTGAGAGCCCCCAGCAGCTTATGAATTCTTTTTGAGCTCTTTTTGTGCTGTGAGGAGCCTGGGGGGACCAGGGAGGGGCTCCAAGACCCACCTCCACATCCCCAGAGCAGCTCACTTTTAGCTGTTTGATATATCAGATCTTGCCCAGCCTGCTGCCCGCCATGGCCTCTGCCCAAGCCAGAAATCAAGGAGTAACTCTTGATTCTTCGCCTTCCTTTGCTCCTCCTCCTCCTCCTCTTTCTTTTCTTCTTCCTTCTTTTATTTTTTTGCAGTACTAGGGATTGAATCCAGGACCTTTGCACTGAGCCACATCCCCAGCCCTTTCAAAAAATTTTTAAATTCTGAGACAGAGCCTCAGTAAATTGCTAAATTGCACAGGCTGGCTTAAACTTGTGACCCTCCTGCCTCAGCCTCCCCAGAGTGTTGGGATTATAGGTGCCCCTTCTTCTAAACCTCTTGGCTCCACCTCCCAGCTCATCTAAGTCTACCTGCACTCAGGCCTGACCTCAGCCACCGACCCAGCCTCCCTGGTGCCTCCCGTGGCTTCTACCTCCCTCCCCCGTCCATGCTCCAGGGAGTCTGGCCTCGTGTCTGACTCAGGTCCAAGACCCCTATTGCTGAAGTCCTGGCTCTTCTGGCTTGGGACCCTGTCCCTGCCTGGCTCTGAGGCCTGGCCGCTCCCCTGTCCCACCTGTCCACTGACCACCTGAGTCCTCTCCAGGCCACGACTGTCTCTCCTCTCCTAGAGCAACGAAGATTCCCAAGGACCCTGGCTGTCCGCCAAGGCAGTGACCATGGCCCATGGGTGCCCTTGCACCAGGCTGCAAGAGGAGGACCTGCCACCACCTGCTCCTCAGGGGCAACGCTGTGCCAGGAGCCCCGCCACATCCAGACCAACCTCGCCAGCCCTTGTCCCCGCCGGGGCCTGGCCCTGAAGGACACGACGGCCCGGCTGATGAATTCCAGCTTCCCGCAACAGAGCAATGTGCAGCCCTGCTCTGGGAGGCCACTGGCAAAGGAGCCTGTGGCCCAGCAGAGTAACCGGGGTCTGACTGTAGCCACCAACCCCCCGCCCCAGGGTAGCCTTAGAGCGCTGGCTCGCCTGTCACCCCACCTGTGGCAGACACCCCCAGCCACAGACCCCAGGCCCACAGCAGGCTTTGCCCCTCCCCATGGGCGCACATGGCCAGGCCCTCAATTCTGGGGTGGCCTGGGGGCCCAGACCTCTAGGCTTACAGGGGAGCCCCTCACTCTGGAGGACTTGGCTGTCCCTGCCCAGAGGCAGGCTCGGCGTCCATCCCACCCTTCCACCCACCAGCTGCTGGCCTCTGTGCGGCGCCTGGAGTACCAGGCAGCCTGTCTCGGGCGCCGGGTATCCCAGGAGTCCCCAGGCCCTACACAGCGGGGCCCCTGCCTGGGTGATGGCCAGGCCCTTCCTGCCCGCCCCCAGCCCAGCCGGCCTCTTCTTACTTCCTGCACTGAGGGGAGGAGACGCCCCCATGGCCACAGGGAAACCGCAGATCTCTGGGTGACTCAGAGGACCCACGCATGTCACTCAGACGCTTGGGCACCCAGCGAGCCAGCATCGCCCAAGACCTCTTTGGGAATGTGGACTGGGCATTTCCATGACTCTGAGCAGGCAGTCCTTCCTGCCGAGCCCCTCAGGCCAGAAGACAAGGGGCCCCCAGGGCCCACCTGTGGCAGGCGAGACAGGGGGGACCCTGCTGTCTCTCAAGTGTCGGGCAGCAGGGAGGTCTGGCCTGGCTCTTCAGCCTTCTCCAGCACAGCCATAGCCAGGAGAGTCCTACCCGGGCGGGAAGGAGAAGCGTGCACCCCGAGGGAGCCAGGAGAGAGGACAGCTTCCGGTCCCCTGGATGTAGCCCTGGCAAGGAGGGGCATCCACCGGGTAGAGCCCAGGGAGGCTGGGTGAGAGTGGGGCTTTCAGCAGGGGTTTCCCTTCCCTGCTTGGCCTGAGGGCTGTGTCATGTCCTTTTGCTTCCCCAGAACAAGACCCAAGACAGTGTGGCCCCGGAAGAGGCCCCTGCGGCCCGGTGAGGCCATGGCCGGGTGCGGTGGGTTGGGGTCCCTGGAATTGGTAAAATGAGGCTGCTGGACTCATGGAGTCAAAAGGGGTATTCTGTGCCCCCCAGCTTTCTTATCTGGAATTTTCATATCTAGCCCTGAGCCAGACGGAGGCTGTGCCAGGCTGCAGTGGGAAGTCGGGGACATCCCCCTCGTGATTGCTGGAAAGGCCACGGGATGGTGCCAGCGGCCAGCCGCTCCCTGGGGTGGGAGGCCTGGGTCTGCCCCTGGCCAGCCCTGGTCCGTCCCCAGCCGGCAGCTGCTGTCCAGATGTTTCAGAGCCTGGATATGTGTGGTGCGGAGGCAGCGGGCAGCGGTGGCGGCCATGGCTCTGAGCCGCAGGCAGCTGTTGCGAGAGGGCTTCCGGGCACTGCGGTGGACCCTGTGGCTCCGGGAAGCCCGGCTGGAGGTGGCGTGGAGGCGACGTGCAAAGACCTTGCTGGCCCAGACCTTCCAAGAGGTCAGCCCAGGAGGAGCTGATGGAGCTTGGGTGTGTCAGGGAGGGGACCGCTGTGATCCCTGAGCAACAGTAGAACATGCAGATAAGAGTCCAGACTTCAGGGCTGGGGATTTAGCTCAGCAGAACCGCACCTGCCTGGCAAGTGTGAGATCCTGAGTTCGATTCCCAGTTCCAAAAAAAAAAAAAAAGTCCAGACTCCAGAACCCGCTCTGCCTGAGTTCAAATCCTACTTCTGCCACTTTCTGGCTGTGTGGCCTTGGGCAAGTTAGTTATCCTCTCTATGCCTTGGTCTCTTAATCTCTAAAATGAAATAATAATAGTATATGCCTCTTTAGGTTGTTGTGAGATTAAATTAATAAAAGACTTAGATCCCTGCTTAGCACATAGCAAGCACTCTACCACAGAAGTGGTTGCTATTTTTGCAGGGCACGGTGATGCATGCCTATAATCCTAGCACTTGTGAGGCTGAGGCAGGAGAATCACCCCAAGTTTGAGGCCAGCCTGGGCTTCATAGTGAGTTCAAGGCTAGCCTGTACTATATAGCGAGACCCTGTCTCAAAAAAAAAAAAAAAAAAAAAAAAAGAAAGAAAGAAAGAAAGAAAGAAAGAAAGAAAGAAAGAAAGAAAGAAAACAAAACAAAAGTGGTTGCTGTTTTTTACTAGTGGCTTGCCAGCCAGGACTGGAAGGGTACATGGGAAAGGGATGCCTACTCCTGAGTTTTTTCCTCCCAAAGAAAGCCCCACCTCTTGGGACCCATCTCTCCATTCACTCACTCATTCCAAGGGGGCAGGGTAGTCTAATGGTTAAGGCCAGAGGTGCTGGGGTCTGATAGGAGGGTTAGGGTCTCCCACCCTTTCCTGGTACTTCCTTGGGGGGCACATTCAAGGCGGCAGCTAACGCCCCCCACCCCTTCCACTCCAACCCAGTGGAGACTCCTGGTGGTGCAGCAGAAACAAGGGCAGCCCCATGTCCAGCCTGCGTCTGGACCCTGCACTTCCTGGGACAGCAAGGGCCAAGTGCCTCGCCGGGGAAGAGAGGCAGCGGGGCACCCCACTCCAAGAAGCAGGTAGGCTGGGTCCCCCAGGGCGGCCAGTGTGGCTTGGGCAGCTGGTGGCCTCCCTCCCCTGCTTCCTGTCTTGCTGCCCCCCCCACCAAACCCCTTACAAGAGAATGAGGATGAGACGGGCAGGTGTAGCAAAGATTTGTACAAAACAACGTCCGTTGCAGCATAGTTGATAATCGAAAACACTTGCAACAGCAAGCGAGTACAGCATAGCCTAATGCCGTGACCAGCTCGGCAACCGCACTGTGAGATGTTTATGTAATTAAAAAAAAAAAATTCCAGCTGGGCGTGGTGGCACACACCTGTAATCCCAGCACTCAGGAGGTTGAGGCAGGAGGATCGCTGTGAGTTCAAGGCCAGCCTAAACTGCACAGTGAGACCCTGTCTCAAAAAATAAATAAATAAATAAATAATTCTTCCCTTCTCCTCTTTTTCCTCTATTTTTTTCTTTTCAATACCTTTATTTGTTTTATTTCCACTCATAACAGTAATGCATGCTTGATTTTAAAACATTCAAACCAGGCATGGAAGTGCACACCTGTAATCCCTGCACTCTAGGAGGCTGAGTTAGGAGGATCACAAATTTGAGCCTAGCCTGGACAATTTAGTGAGACAGTGTCTCAAAATGAAAAATAAACACAGGCTGGGGATGTAGCTCAGTGCAAAGACCTGGGTTCAACTCCCAATACCGCCTACCCCCTAAAATAATCTAAATAGATGTCCAGAGGTGTAGCTCCGAGGTAGAGTGCTTGCCTGTCATGCACAAGACCCTGGGCTCTGTCTCCCGTACCACGAAAAAATAAAATGAAAGAGAATAAAGCAAACACAGAACCCTGCCCCACAACAGCTCCTATAATCCAGAATAAAATGATCCGCCAGGAAGGGGCGAGGCTCAGGGGCTCTGCGTCCAGAGCTGACACAGCCCCTGCTTCAGGCTGGGACACACGGGCTGGGACCTTGTGCCCCCACGGCCCGGGCAGCCTCTGTCTCTGGGCCACTTCAGAGCAGGGAGCCTGAGGGAGGAGGAGGGAGCCCGGCCTCCTCCATTGAAGCCTGGGCAGAGACCAGACGGTGGAGACGAGGGAGCCGGTGGAGACGGGAGCGTTCAGACCCTGCAGGTCCTGCAGCAGCTGGCAGGTGAGCCGGTGGGGTGCTGGGGAGAGAGCCAGCCCAGGTGGGGTCTGAGCGGTCAGTGTCGAGTATTTGCTGTGGCTCCTCCTCAGACACAATCTCATTTGTGGCTTCCCACAAAGTATGGTGCCCTTTTCACTGATGGGGAACTGAGGCTCAGAGAGGTTAGGTGACCAGCTTGGGATGCACAGCATGAGAGGTGCACACCCTGCACTTGGGTCCCTCTGATGCTCACAGTGGCCCATGCCAGAGGCAAGAATGTGAGATTACTCATCACGGAGCCTGGCACCCTGGCAGGGGGGCTCTCAGAGATGGGCCAAGCAGCAGCCAGGTGTCCTGGTCCCACCCGGCCTGGATCCTCCCTCTACTCACTCTCCCCCCTCCTCCATCCACAGTCTTCCTTCTGTGGTGCCAGAAGAAAGACAGGGCCAGGAAGGAGATGGGGCCCCTCGGGGAGGTCACTCACGGGACACAAAGGACAGATGTGCCCACCGCGGCCCCCCAGCCCGGGAGAGACTGGCTGTGCAGGTAGGAGAGGTGGATCAGCTCCTGCCCCTTCTAGCATGATGACAGGAAGGCCACTGACCCTGCTGAGAGCGAGGTCCACCCGGGGGCCAGGCTCTCCCACCTGCAACCGCATCCCAGAGGGACCCAGGGCAGGTGGGGACAGATGGGAATTAGTGGTCACAGGATGTGTGCAAACACCACCAGGGTCCAGGGCTGGGAAGAGGAGGACCACGGATCTGTAAGTTTCTTTTTATTTTTTTATTTTTATTTATTTATTTATTTATTTATTTTGTGGGTACCGGGGGTCGACCTCAGGACCTCGCGCGCCAGCAGGCGCCTGTGCCGCTGAGCGATATCACCGGCCCCTTTTTCGTATGTGGGTTCCGGGAGTCGAACTCGGGCCCTCGTGCTTGCCGGGCAGGCGCTTAAGCCGCTGAGCCATCTCATCGGCCCCTCTTTTTATTGATTCATTTGTTTTTTGATACTGGTCCTTGATATGTCACTGAGGCTCATTTGAACTGGGCGAGGGGGCTGGGGGTTGAGGTGGGGTTGGGGAGGTGCACGGGGCTGATTGCACAGGCCTTGGGGAGGAGCTGCGACTTTGTCCTAGGAGCCAGGGGCCACCTGGAGGACTCAGCAGAAGGGTAAGGCGTTTGGATTTGAGGCTGGAAAAGCATTGCTCTGACTACTGAGTGGGAACTGACTGGAGGGAGTGAGGCTAAAAGCAGCTATCCAGGCACCCCAAGGGTAATGGCATGGTGGCCTGAGCAGGTGACAGGCCTGGTTCTCATGGCAGCCCACTTTACAGAGGAGAAACTGAGGCTCTGAATGGCACAGAGCTCGTCCCCACCTGGAGAGTATGCCTGGCCCATGGCAGAGGCTGAACCCACTCCCTTTGCTCTCCTAGGTGCTTTGGGGCCTGGCAGCGGGTCATACAAAGAGAGGCCCAGTGCCAGGGCTACCTGGCTGACCGCTGCAGGAGGATGCTGAGGATGTGCCTGGGACGGTGGGTGCAGATGAAGCAGCTCCAAGCCTCAGATGGGGTGAAGGTGACCCAGCTGTCCCTCTGCCAGCAGAAAGCGGGTGAGTGAGGGGCAGGTAGAGGGGACCCTTTCCCTCTCAGCCCTGCAAACCCTGCCACAGGCCCTCTGCAGCGGGCCCAGAGGAAGCTGCGGGTCCCTGTGGTAGGAGATGCTGGCATTGGGAGGCCTTCTGGGTGGGGGGAATCCTGAAGGAACCCAGGGGTGGGCAGACCTCAGCTGGCCACATCCCCTCGCCCCCTGGGGTGTAACAGCAGCTCTGTCTCACCTTCTCCCTGCGGGCTGGCTTGGCCCTGAGTTATCCCACATGGAAGAGATGTGGCCCCGACCTCAGGAAGATCCTGACTAGGTGGGGACACGCAGCCCCGCCCCCACTGCCTGGGGAAGATGGGGTCCTCCAGGCACTGGGAGGGAGGGGTCTGGAGCATGCGGGAGGGGCCAGTGTCCAAGGGCAGCCTGAGGCAGAGGGAATTGTGAGGATGTGGCTGGCTCATCTCTTGCTGCTTCTCAGGGGACCTGGCTCTCCGAAGCTCAGCCCATGGCCTGGAGATGGTGGCCCCAGTGTCCCTGCAGAGTGCCTGCCGGAGACTGGCCCTCCGCCGGGCCCTGCTGCTCTGGGGGACCAGGTTGTCCCAGCGCCAGAGGGCTAAGTAGGTGTCCAGGAGCTGGGGCCCAAGGTTGGCCTGGGGGCATAGGTGGGGTCCTGAGTAGGGCTCAGTACCCAGAGGAGCGTCTTGTAGTGGAGCAGCCACACTCCCTTCCCTGGCTTGTGCCCAGCACATGCCCCCCAGGAGGTGCCAAGGGTCACTGAGGCGATGATGGAGCAGAGGGCCGCTGGGGCCACGAGGCTGCTGGGAACACAGACTGGGCTGTACCCAGGTGGCTGGAACTAAGTGGAACCATCCTGGCTCAGCTCCCCTAAGAGTGAGCCCCCTGGCAGCAGGAGCCCCGTCTGTCTCCCAGCACCCGGCGGGCGCATGGTATGCTGTAGGCACAGAATAAATCCTGTGAATCAGGAGCAAGGAAGTCCCCCTAGCCAGGCACAGTGGTGCACACCCATAATCACAGCACACTGGGCTGAGTTCAAAGCTTAACAAGACCTTGTCTCGAAATAAATAAAAACTGGGTCTGAGGATGTGGCTCAGTGTGAAGGCCCTTGGTTCACCCCAGTACCAAAAAAATAAAATAAAATAATAATAATAATAATAATAACTTGGTCCTCGGAAGCCACACACCTGGCATCCATTGTCCCCATAGCCACATGGCCCACTCAGAGCTTCAGTCTTTTCATCGCATCCAGGAACTCGATCCACGAGATCCTTCAGGGTGTCACACTCCCTCCCGCGGTCCCTCCTCTGCTCTCTCCCTGCAACACGGGGCTGCCCATCAGAGACGCCCTTGCCCTTCCCCGGCCAGTCTTCCCATCTGTGGCTGAGTAGGCGCAGACATCCTGGGGAGGTTGTGAGTGTGGGCGCTGGAGTCCAGGGAGCAGTGGTGAGAACCCAGGGCCCAGCTCACCCGGTCGGCAACACACCCCCCTGCGCCCCATCCCAGCCCGGGGGAGAGTGAGGACCAGCTGGTGAGACAGGTGGGGAGTCAGCACCTGGGCAGAGCTGGAAGCGCCAGGGAGCCCAGGCCGCCCCAGGCCATTATGCCCAAGTCCCTGGGAATGGGCCTCCAGCAGTGGTGTGTCTTGAAGCCCCCAGTCCCCCCAGCGTGTGGCTGGTTCAGACAGCAGGGGTGCAGGGCCTGTGCTGACCCCTACCTTGGCTCTTCCTGGTGGCCAGGGAGGGGTAGCCCCAGCCTGGCATCCCCCCTCCACTCACCCTCCTCCACAGCTCCTTCTTCCAGGGCACGAGGGAGCGGACGCTGAGGCGCATCCTGAACTGCTGGCGCCTGAGGGTGTGGGGTGTGGACGCCCCGTCAGCCAGCAGTGCAGCCACCTGGGCCCCGGAGCCGCTGGGCAGCATCCCAGGAGGATCGGCCTGGCTGGGCTGCAGCGCCTGCCAGGGCTCACAGGAGAAGGTGAAGGGCAGGGGTCAGGGATGGGGAGCAGTGAGCGGAGAGGATGGGGACCCAGACCTACCCTCCCTCCCCAGGATCCCGGAGCCCCCGACTTCCTGGACACTGTCCCGGTGAGTGACCTGCGGGCTCCTGGGCAGCAGCAGCAGGACCAGTGCCTTCTGCCCTGGCAGGCGTGGGGTGCAGCAAGGCAGTGCCACAGCCTCCAGAGGCGGTAGGGACCCCACCCCAGCACTACAGAGCCCTGCTTTCCTTTTCCCCTTTCCCATCACCCCTTGCTCTTCACAGCAGCAGCCCCTTGGGGTCTGCATTGCAGGGGCTCCCCTCTCCCATGCCAGTCCTCTGGGCTCCTCCTGCGGAGAGGGTGGGTGTGGGGTGAGGGTCTCATTTCTCTTGGAGAGGTCACAGCTGGGGTTCACTCCTGGAGTCACACTACACAGTGCTTGAGAGTGGCCTGCCTGGGGTCCGAGGTGGGGGATGGGTGGGCAGTGAGGCAGGGAGGGTCCTGGGAGGGCCGGGGAAGTCGAGGCAGGAGTACAGCACAGGCTAAGGGGAGCGGTGGGAAGGACCAGCTGGTGGCTGAGCACAGGACTCAGCAGTGGGGTTGGGGGTCCCTTCTTATCCCCACCACCTGGCATTTTGACCCTTGATGGGTGCCCCCTTGAGGGACACAGGGAGCAGGTCCCTGCTGCTGAGGGGCGGGGCAAAGTGGGCTGGGCTGGCCTGGGGTGCCAGTGACCATCCTCAGGCTGGACACTCTCCTTCCTAGCATCCTCCTCACCTGGAGCTACTGGACAGCAGCTCAAGGGGCCTGGAGAGAGCTGGCCACCCACCAGGCCTGGGACCAGAGCTGCAGGGCTGCCCTGGGCCTGTGGCGTCGGCAGCTGGCACAGTGGCAGGAGGCAGAGCGGTGGGCACAGGAGCGGGACTGCAGCTGGGCACGGGATGCTCTGCGCCATTGGCACACCTGCTGGCAGAGTGAGTTGAGGACCAGGCTGGGCACTGCGGGTGAGGTGGGGGCCAGGGTGGGACATATGAGGCACACCTGGGGCTGGTGGTAGAGAAGGATCTGGGGTCTGGGACCTGCAGGCTTGGGCTCAAGTCCCCACTCCTCCATCCCTGGCTGTGTGGACCCCAAACAAGCATCTTAGGCTCTCTGGGCCACACCTTACTCACCTGTAAGAGAGGGTAACACAGTAGACACCGCACCGGGTGACTGTGGGCACCCTATGTGCCAAGTACCAGTTCTCAGCATCATCACCGTCAGCCTTGTCACCCTCCTGCCACCAGGAGTCACTGGTCTGGGCTCCGAGGTGGACAGAGTTAAATGGGGCGGAAGGGGCTGGGGCGGGCAGCTCAGTGGGCAGAGCAGCAGAGAGGGAAGTTCAGGCACGGAGACAGCTCGGGCCGAGGAGGGAGAGGTGACTGAGGTTGCAACTTGTTGAGGGGAGTGTGGCCTGGGGAAGGAGGAGGGACAGTGGCCTCGCCACACGGGCCTGTCTGCAGGGCCACCTCGTGAGTGGCAGTTGGTCTTCCCATGGGGAGGGCTCCAAAAGGAGGCGAGAGCTCGAGCCAGAAGCTGCAGCTTCTTCGTCCCTTAATAGCAGAAGCGACATCGGCACCTCTGGCCAGTTCTGTTGTCAGAAGCAAGTCAGTCAGTCTTGCCGGTCCTGCAGGTGGGGGTTCAGCCAGCACATGGACACCAGGAAGGGGGTTCCCGGGGGGCCTTTCTGAGGTGGCTCCCTGGGGGCCACATCGTATTAGTAGGCCAGCGGGCAGGGACTTGATCATTCTGAAAAGCTAATGTCCTATCCGCCGGCAGCAGCTGCTTTTCCAGCCCAGTTGTTGCCCAGGGTTGCCAGACTTTCTGGTTTTAAAGAAAAACTAGACATTTAGATGGTTATTTGAATTCTCCTGAAGCCTAAGCGGGCTGCATGTATTTCAGTGGAATAGCGAGCTTTAGCACAGCCGAAGGCCCTGGGGTCCATCTCTAGCACTGAACTAACAAACAAAAACAACCCCCAAAGCTGGGCTGTGACTGGCAGGACACCTGTAACAGAAACCTTTAACCCAGGCAGTCAGGGTGGCCGCCTCTGTGCCCACGTGGGTGGGGACAGACAGCAGGCTGAGCACCCAGGGCTCCCTTGGCGGGTGTCTCTCCGGCCCCAGGACAGCGGCTCCTGTGTGAGAAGTACCAGGGGTGGATGCACAGCCACCTCCAGGGCCTGAGGAGGGCCGTGTTCCGGGGCTGGTGGCAGCAGGCGGCCCGGCGGAGACACATGCGCAGGTGGGTGTGCCAGGGGTTGGGAGAGGTGGGAGTCCCCAGCCCAGGGAAAGCAGCAGGGGAGCCCAGGGGATGGACACTCAGGGGCAGCCCTGAGGCTGGGGTCTGGGAAGGGAGGGGCAGGAGGGGAGGGCCATGACCACTAGCCCCTCCTTATCTGTTTTGGGGGGTGGTGAGCCCCACTCTCACCTATGGCCCTGGCAAGCCCCAGGAGTGTCCCTCCTGGCCAAGACAGCTCTGCGCCTTCTGAGGACAGTTAAGGCAGTGGGAATGAATTCCTCAGACATCCACTTGACAGGGCCGTGTGAAGTCACAGCACAGGAACATGCCCCAAATGATGGTCACTGGAAGAAGAGAGTGACATTGTTAAAAAAAAATGCCAGGAAAGGTAGTGCATGCTTGTCATCCCAACACTCGGGAGGCTGAGGCAGGAGGATCCCTGTGAGTTTGAGGCCAGCCTGGACTACATAGCGAGACCCTATCTCAAATAAAAAATAAATTAAAAAATAATGAAGTTAAATGAAAACAAAATAAAGCAGCAGGGCTAGAAGATGCCTTGTCCCACAGTGCAGCCTAACTTGCTGATGTTCATGGTGTCCCCACAGGACAGTGAACCACTGGCTACAGAGTGTCCACACCTGTGCTTCTGCATTCAAATGACCGGGACAGGAGCAGGGTTCCTCCCTTCCCTCACCAAACACCTGGTTGTGGGGCATAGCCGTAAACCCACAAATGGTCATTCCCTGCACCCTCCCAGGGCAGCACCTGCTCCCCAAGACTAGGGTTCAAAGATGGGCTCCGTGTGCTGAGTTCCCTGAAGCAAAGCCCTTTGCCCTTACTCACTGGACGGGACACTTTTTTTTTTTTTTTTTTTTTTTGTGGGTACCGGGGGGACGACCTCAGGACCTCGCGCACCAACAGGCACCCGTGCCGCTGAGCGATATCACCGGCCCCTTTTTCGTATGTGGGATCCGGGAGTCGAACTCGGGCCCTCGCGCTTGCAAGGCAGGCGCTTACGCCGCTGAGCCGTCTCACCGGCCCTGGACGGGACACTTTTGTTTTTGATTTTTATGTTCTTTTTTTTGAGACAGGTTCTCACTGTGTAGCACAGGCTGGCCTCAAACTCTCAGCCATCGTCCTGCCTCAGCCTCCTGGGTACTGGGATTACAGGCATGTGCTAGACAGGACCTTTTAAAGGCACAGGGCTGCACGTGCAGAGCTGTGTGTAATCCACAGTATCTGAGGGGGGACTTGGAGAAGTCATTTTGGATAGATGCGACCTATGACTCAGAGCCAGCTGGCTCTCTCCTCTGCTCGTTTTGCAGCCACTTCCAGGCCTGGTCTGAGCTTGTGAGAGACATGGGGCTGCCCGAGGCCCAGTGTGCAGCCTTCCGGGATGCCCTGAGGAGGAGAGCACTGGGGGTCACATCTGCCACCTGGCGGGAGGCCCGAGGGGTGACGGCCAGGGCACGGGAGCAGCATGTGGCCTGGCCCTTCATCCTGCACCGGAGCAGCTGTGCACAGCAAGGCTGGGTGGACAGACAGCTGAGGAGGGCCCGGGCCCAGCAGGCCTTCGTGGCGTGGAGAGTGGCCCTGGGCCAGGGCCACGAGGCCCAGCAGGCGGACCTGTGCTGGACCCTGAAGCTGCATGGGGCCTGTGGTGGCCAGCTCAATGGAGCCCACGCTGCCCACAGCCCAAGTGCCCAGTGAGTGCTCGGGGCCTCCAGCTCAGGCTGTGAGCTTGGTTGTGGCGGGGTAGAGCGTGTTTGGTGGCCGGGTGGCAGGCAGAGGCCGGAGGGTGGTTGGGCGATGGGAAGAGGCCAGTGTGGCACTTCAGCTGGTGCTGGGGGCAAGTCCCAGACTTGCCACTGTCTAGCTGGGGAAGACTTCCTTGGGGAAGCCTCTGAACAGTCCTGTCCTGCTGCGTGGCCAGATGTGTGCGACTGCTTTGCCCAGGGCCGTGCCCTGCAAGTGGCAGCGCATTGTGTTCTTGGGAGACGAGGCAAGGTGTGGCTGGCAGGACCGCCCCTCTCCGGCCCATCTAACTCCATTCTGCGAGAGGGCAGGGGGGGGCATGGGCCTGGGGCTTTGGTGGCCCTTTCTGCAAGGCACCCCTGAGGGGCCTGGCCCTGATGGCCTGCTCTGGGCTCTTCTCCTCCAGGGCCCTAGTGGCCTGGGCTCAGGGCCACATCCAGCAAGCAGCCATCACGCAGCTCCTGCAGGCTGGGCTCAGGCGCCTCCTGCGGACCCACTGGGCCCAGTGGCGGACAGCGTTACTCCGAGTGCGGCTGGACCCATGGACCCAAGCCCAGGGCGTCGACCTTAGGCACTGGCCCAGGCTGGCCAGCAGAGGGCACCTCCTCCTGCTGACGGACGCTCCAGCCCCTTGGAGGCAGGTGAGGCGGGGCCCTGGTGGGTAAGGGTCTGAAAAGGTCAAACCAGGTTTTGTAGCTTCACCTTATCCCAACCCACAGTGCAGCACGGCTGGGCGCTTCCCAGGACCCCAGAGGCCTTATAGACCCCACCCCTACCCTGCTCCCTGGGGAGCAGGCAACACTGGGTCCATTGGCAAACACTGCTGAGAACCTTCCAGGTACTGGTCTGGTGCAGAGTCCCAGGTGCTGGGGTCCGAGTCTGTTCAGGAGACAGTTAAATTCATAACACATGTGCATTCTGGGACTGAGACAGGTACACAGGGACCATCTCATTTTTAATCAAAAAATTTTAATTGGAAAAATGAAATATGATTATTACAGAAAAAAAATATAAAAGAAAAAATTCATCATTTTCTCTATTCATAAGTAATCATCAGCCCCTCTCCAGACCTGAAGCTATTAGTTCTGACACTGGCAAATATGAATCCACCACCACAGCCAGGCAGAAAAAATGGAACTGCACAGGAGCCTGGGGACCGTCACTGGACACAGTCAGACGGGCAGGCACAGTAGTGTTTCTGAAAATTACCACAATGCCAGGAAGAGCAGAGTTTACAGATTCTGAGAAAAAATACTAAAGTGGTTTTTGTTCTTTCGGTGGAATTGGGAGGCAAGATTCCGGGGTTTGCAGAATTCACATAGACAGGTCAATAGCAATGCCAGGCCCTGGGGGCTCAGGGTATTTCATCTCTAGATGGGTTGCAGAGGACGTCTACTCTTTCATTCCACTCCTGTCAGCAAAGGCAAGGATCCCAAAATACTGCTGGGGAAGCAGGCCCATGGACACAACAGATGCTGGAATGGCACCATGTGGGCTTCTTTCCAGCCCCTCCTCTGCGCGTGCGCGCACACACACAGCCACCTCACCTGGCAACATGGGTAGGTAGGAGGCCATCTCGCAGTGGCAGAGCCCCCCACCTGTATGTTGGAGTAGCTGCAGGCTTGGGCTCAGACCTCCAGGTCACTCAATCTTGTAAATCTTAAGTGGGGACAGTGGCACTGTCCCCCTCTCAGGGCTGGTCCTGGCCCAAGTGAGCGCTTACCGGTTTCTTCCTCCGACTGGATGACTTCAGCAGGTGGGAGGACGGGCCATACCATCTCCTCTGGGGTCCTCAGGGCTCATGGGAGGTCTCAAGGTGAGGTGGAGCCTCCCACTTGTGTGCATGAATTGGGGGTCTTACTGGTGGGTGGGCAGGAGAGCTGGGGCCCAGCAGGTCCACAGCCAGGCTCAGGTATTCTTCTCGCTGTCATTTAGACACAAAGCTGCTGGACACAGGCCCCAGGGTCCACACGGCTTGGCCCAAAGCACAACTGCAGTGGACAGAGGCCACAGGGGGAAGCAGCCAGGGCTCACAGTAAGGAGACCCAGCCCCTGGGTGTCTCAATGGCAGGGCTGGGTGAGACATTACCAGCCCTTGGGGCCTGGAAGTCAATTCCCCACCACCCCAATCTGGCTAAGTGTATTTACTGTTTTCCTCACCCACTTCCTCCTCTTTAATCTCTCAGCTGTGCTGAGATTGCAGTTTCTTTTGCGCCCTGCCCCGTTATTTCTTGGGAGCAGCCTAAGTCCTGGGGATGTGGGAGAGGGGAGGGCAATGGCTTCTCACCATCTACTGCCTCTGCGGCCTCAACTCTGGCTGGCACTGAGGGTGCAGCTGCCACCCTGAAGCAATGTGCTAACCTCTCCTGCCCTAATTCCCTTTTCCAGGCCCCAGGGAGTGTCCCCTCCGCCCTGGCTTCCAGCTGTGGCCGAGGTGGCCTGGACACTATAGCTGGGCCCCCGGCAGGGCCCCTACAGCACCAGGATGGCTCTGTGATTCTGAGACCAAGGCCCCCCAAGGCGAGGATCCAAGCAGACTGGGGTACGGGCAGCTGTGTAACCACACTGGCCAGGCAGGGGGCAGCCTGAGGTCTCTCCAGCCAGGGCTCGGTCCCACAGGGCCCTGGAGGAGCAAAAGCAGGCCCAGGCCCAGGCGCAGCCTTTGCCCTGGCCTTGATGAGGTCATGATGCCTTGGCCACCAGGAGGAAGTACCTACAGCGCTGGCGCCTTGAGGTTCTCCTCCAAAGGTTCCAGGCCTCCCAGCAGGCCAGGTGCCTGAGGGTGACGTGGCAGTGCTGGGCAGGTGCTCAAGGGGCCGAGCAACTGTCCCGGAGCCTGGTGAGTGGGCTATGCAGCCCCCACCCCGGTATCCTGGCCACATCTCCCATCCTCCTCCTGACCCTAGAAATAGCACCTTTCACCTATGGCCCCTCGCATGACCCTCCCTCCCATCACATCCCGACCCCCTTGGTGTCAGAGCTGCAGGACAGGCAGAGGGCTGGGCTGCTGGGGAGCATGCTGAGGGGAGGCTCCTCTTGTCACCTCCACCCTCAGCTCAGGCAGTGGCACCTGGGACAGGCCTGGAGGGTGTGGCGGCGGCGGGTCCTGCAGCTGCGAGTGGTCAGGCGGCTACAGCAGCGAGAGACAGCTGGGTCCTTTCCCAGGTACGGCAGTGGCCCCAGGACACCTCATCAGCTGGCCTTCAAACCAGGGGCACCTCTGGACACTGCCAAGCAGGGTGGGGGTCTTCCCTGCTGGCCCCTGCGACCTCTTGGTTTTCTGGGGAGGTAAATGTGCAGCCTGAATGGTGGGTCCCTGGATTCGACTGATGGCCAGAAGGTCCAGTGTCACCATCACTGGGAACAAGGCTTGACCTGTGGCACAGTGGCTGGGTCCCAAACACCTGGCAGCGCCCGGCAGCACCCAGCAGTGCCCGCTCCTCTTGGAGCAAGGCTGCCTACGTCACAAGTCAGATCTATTCTAAGCCTGTGTGTTTGGCCTGGCTGCCAGGGCAGGGGGTGGGGCCTCCACAGGGACTGAAAGAGCCAGGTACAGCACAGGCCCTGCAGGACTCCTGAGACCAACAGCCCTTCCTGGCCCTAATTCTAGGCCTTTGAGAGGTGGCACCAGCACCTGGCAGCCAGGAGCCCAAGGAGAGAAGGCACCTGCCAGGGTCCAGGGAACAGGCTGGATGCTGCCCAAACCCTGAGCTGTGGAGGACATGGGGCAGGGCAAGGGTCCAGCTGCAGCCGTGGCTTGTTCCCATGGACTCAAAAGCAGAACTGAGTCCAGGGAAGGAACATGACCCACATCCATGGAATGCAGTGATAGTGCTAGGAGCTGGAGCACAATAAAGGCCTCCTTGGTCCTAGCTGCTTCTCTTGTGCAGTCTCCTAAAGCTGCCCCTCCACCACAGCCAGCTGGGCCTGGGAGCGGAGGGCAGAGGGACCCACTGGATGCAGGTCTCCTTCCGGCTGGGCCAGCCAAGCCAGCAGGCTGGCTTCCAGGACAACAGCAGCCCACGTGCACCTGCCGGTCACTGCCCTGGGCAGTGCAGCCTTGGGCTGACTCCTGGGGAAGGGTCCCAGGCCTTGGCTGGCAGAAGGAACACCTGTCTAAAAATAAGCCAGCAAGAGGGGCTGGGCACCGCCCTGGGCAGAGCTAGGGTCCCCATCAGCTGAACCTCATCTTTGCCTGACAGTTACTGGGTCAGAAGAGAAGGCCATGGCCCCACCAAGCGTGAGGGTGTTTGGCCCTTAAGGGGCACTTGAACTCTCCAGCCATCAGAACACAGACAGCTGTTTTAAAGAGCAGCACTGGAGAAGGGGACACACCCAGCTGAGGTCTCAGGTAGAAGGTGCCAAGATGTCCTTGGATGCTACATGCCAGGCCAAGGCCCATCCCAGGGCCTGGTGCTGTGGCCAGCTGAGCAGGAGGCAGGGCAGTGGTTTGCCCCTTCAGTCACCGGTCCTGGGGCCCTGTTGCCAGCTCCCAGAAAGTGGCACTTCATTCTTCTTCAATCTCACAAGAGCCTATTGCCCATACTTGCCCTGCCTGTCCTGCAGGGGCCCCAGGTGCAAGTTCACTGGGCGCCCCAGGCTGGCTTCCAGAGGCTCAGTAGCAAAACCAGTGTCCTTCCCTTCCCAAGGAGGGTGATGTGCCAGCCACTGTGGTCCCCTGCAACATGGAGGTGATCCTCACTGACAGCATGAGATTCTGCTAGTGCAAGAGCACCAGGCTCCCACGGGGCTGATTCTGGTCCAGCCAGGGCTTGGCAGCCTCACACTGGTGCAGCTGCCATCCTTACGTGGGCGGTAGGGGCCAGGCTTGGGGGCACATGGGAGAACCAGGACCAGGAGGGGTGGATGCAGGTCACGGTGCCTCCGCCTCCCTCGAGAGCCCAGCAGGCTTGTTGAGCAGCTCGAATGCCTCCTCCACCACCTGCCACAGGCAGTTGTCCTGCGGGAACTCGTTGTCCACTAGGTTGACCAGGAAGTAGTTGTCGTGGATGTACTGGATTATCATGCGGGACGGGGACTCCTCGTCATACAGCTTGCCCCACTGCTCGATCCACAGGGCGAAGGCCTCGTCCTACACACACAGGTGTGGGCAAACACAGACGTACACACACACGTGCAAGGTCAACAGGATGCCCCCAGGCCAGGGCTCTGAGCTCCGCACACCGAGGGCTTCTGCTGCTGCCTTAGCAGACAGGTCCAGGAATAGAGCAAGGCCCAGTGCCAGTGCCACTCCCACCCACCTCAGAAATAACCACCACTGTCAAGCACACGTGGCCTTGAAGGCTGAATCTGCTGGCCCTGGGGGTGCAGCCTTTAGCCACATCCTTGGGACCAGGCAAGGCTGTCTTTTCAGGGTTCTCAAGGGGGCGGGGGAGGCTCCTTCCAATCCTTTACCTTCCAGAACATGAAGCTGACGGGATCCACCACCGTGGGCTGGATGATCTCTCGGCCCGGAAAGATGCCCCACGTGACGGCATTGGGCTGCAGCTCAGGGGCATTGGTGATGTTCTCACCCTGCAAGGGTGGTGGAGAGATATGGGGCAAAGCCAGCTGCAGCCCTTTCACTGCTCCTCCTGGGCCTGCACCTGAGTGTTATGGCTCTCTGCCAAGGACCGACTGGTCACCTGAGCAGCTCCCCACTTAGGGACGGCACTGGCTGGCTCTCACTGTCCTACTTGTGCTACCCCATGGGCTGCCACCAGCCCCCCTCCCCACCCTGCCCATTACTCACATAGCTGCCTGCTGCCATCTGCCTGAGACAAAATAGAGCCAAGTCATGCCACGGCTGGAGAGAGGCGCCCCTTGCCTCTAGGATACCCCCAAATTCCAAGTAGGACAACAGAGCCCCTGGCCCTGCTAAACACTTCTGCCTCCTCTTTCTCGTCCAGGTAGATAGTGCAGTGTGAGGCCTCTGCCCTTTCTGTGCAGTGCCCTTCCCCTCGCTGGCCTACTCCTCTTTGTCCCTAAGATTCAGGCCACACAGGACCCCTCCCAGAAGCTTCCTGACCTCCCAGGTTGTTTTTCTAGTGCTGGGGATTGAACCCAGGACCTTCACACTGAGCTACATCCCTATGGCCCCCTTTTTATCTTTTAATTCATTCATTCATTTTTGGTTTTCTGAGACAGGGTCTCACTATGTCATTCAGGCTGGTCTTGAACTCACCATGTATCCCAGGCTGGCCTCCAACTTTTGGTGATCCTCCTGCCTCAGCCTCCCAAATGTTCAGATTACAGGTGTGTGCCACCATGCTCGGCTCTTGTTTTTTAATTTGGAGACAGGGTCTCACTAGGTTGCCCAGGCTGGGCTTGAATTTGCAATCCTCCTGACTCAGGCTCCCTGTGCATGCCAGCATGCCCAGCTGACCTCCCTGGTCTGACGCCCTTCCTCTGGAACCTACAGCACCCTGTACTGAACTTCATCGTCCTGCTTATGCTGACAGGTGATTATCCATGTTTGTCTCCTCACTAGGCTGGGAGCTCTCTGGGGCCAGAGGGCTGATCTTGCCTGTGTCTTGTGCACAACATGCCTGGCTTGGGGGAGGCAATCAGTCAACATGGGCGCCCTGCTGAGCACCATGGAGCTGGGAGCCGGAACCCGCCTACCTTCACGTCCACGATGTGGTAATTGACCCGCAGCTCGTACTTCTTCAGCACCTGCAGGAGTGCCTCTGCTGTCTCCCGGGAGGTGAAGAACTCTAGGTAGGCCTGTGGGGCATGGGCGGCCGACACACCAGTGCCAGCTCCTTGTGACGTCCTTTCCATGCGGCCGAGCATGCTGTGTGCTGCAGCCCCACCAGGCACCCGCCCTCCTGCCTGTCCAGGGAGGGACCACGCAGGCACATGCAGCACCCTGGGTCACCGGGACGAGAGGTGACCCCTGGGGACCCAGCATGAACTGTAGCACTGGGGACTAAGTAAGGGGGAGGGGAGCAGCACGTGGGGCTTCTCAGTCTGCAGCCCTCTCCCTGCCACACAGGGAGCTCAACAGAAGCAACCAGTGGACAGCTAAGGGTGGGACAGCCCTGACACAGCCTCCCCAGTCCCTGGACGCCAATGGTGACATTAGTCTTTTCCAGCACGCCAGTCTGTCTTTTATTTCCATTCATTTGCTAGGATGTTCATAATCCTGCAAGATGGGTGCGGTGTCCCCAGATGAGGAAACCAGCTTTGGGAACACTGAGTCAGTGGGCTACAGTGACAGTGGACAGCAGAGCTGGTGCTAACCCAAGGCCACTGAGTAGGGGGCTGTGGGCTTGAGTTCCATGTGAGTTAACTCCAGCAGCCCTGGGAGAAAATATCACCCCAGCAGCGCAGTCAGGGCCCCACTCAGTGGCTGCTTCCCGTGTTCCTGTACATTTCGTCCCCAAAACACAAAATACAGCCCTTTTACAGAAGACAAAACCAACGCCTGGTGACCTGCCTGCCTGGTCCGTCTGCTCTAAAGCCTGCATTTCTGCACACTCTGCTCCACTGTCATTTAAAAGAAAGGACCCAGGCAGGAAAGGCGGAGCTTGCGCTTTGTCCCAGTCCCGGGGAAGCCCCTGCACCCCCCTACCTTCTGGAAGACGTAGCCCCCACTGGGGCCCCAGCCCACAATGGGGTCAGAGGACGGCCTCCCATTGACGTTGGGCTGGGAGTTGATGGTAAGGATGCCCAGCCGGTTCACACGCAGCAGCTGCTCCTTCATCAGGCTGGTCTCGGCTGCCAGGGGCTCGTCGTTCCAGGGCAGGCAGGTCACCTGGAAGGAGCAGGAGCTGGGTTAGGACCCTGGCTCCCTCCCTCCCTCGGCAGGCAGAGACACCACACATCTTTACCTCCCTCAGCCCCTCCGAGGTGACTTCCCAATTCATCCATGTCTCCTTGCTGAGGTGCCACAGCGGGGGACAGGGCGGGGGTAGCCAGACACCCCACCCCACGATGCTCACCTTGCAGCCGTGCTGGTTTGGCTCTCCTGAGAGGTAGTTCGCGAAGACTTCGAAGACGCTTTCCTCGCTGCTGAGCTCCTCGCCCCACATCTTCAGCAGCTCCTTCTGGGGACACTTGCTTTTCAGGTAGAAGAGGTAGTAGTTCTTCAGCTCCCCGAAGGCCGGCGAGGAAGAATTGCCCCTGCCAGGGAGATGCCCACGGGTCAGGACACAGCCTGCCCCCAGGGCTCCTGATGGGGCAGCTGCCACCCCATGGTGCCCAGGAGGCCGCTGCTGTCCATCCTGCCCACCTCCTTCCAGGACCACTGGCCTGGAGTGGCTGCAGCCCCTCACCAGCGACCATTGGGAAACTCATTCCAGTCCTGGGTGCGGTAGATGTAGCTCTTTGGTCTGGAGGCCCAGAAGATGGGGCGCACATCCTCCTCTCGGCGCTTGGGGTGCGCACTGATGGCCCAGGGGAGGGGACGCCTGGTGACAGTGGAGACAGAAAGGACCAGGGATTGGCTGAGAGAGCAGGAAGGAGGAGGTGCCACCAAGCCTGACTTCCAGGGCCTGGCTCTAGAGCTGCAGCTGCCTGAGGGTGGAGCCCGGGTAAACGCAGCCAGCCATGGCACACGGGTGCCTCCGTCCTGCCGCGGCACTGCTCTCAGCCTTTCCCTCACCTGAGGTCCTCAGTCCACATGCCCAGGCGCTTCAGCACCGTGGTGGTGGCCATCTTGCGGTTGAGGGTGTAGAAGTGGAGGCCTGGCACCAAGCCGCTGGCCAGAAGCTCCTGGCACAAGCTCACGGCCAGCTCGATGCCATAGTTGCAGATGGCAGCGTCATTGTCTTTGATTGGCTCGATCACGTCCTTGATTTCCTGTGGCACCTCCAGCTTGGACAGCTTCACCAGCTGCCGGAGGGAGGAGTAGCTCTGCCCAAGACACAGGGAGTAGTGGGGCCATCTCCCGGCTGCCTCCCACCCTAAGACTCATCCCTTTCCTGTTCCCACTGGGTCTCCTGGCCACTGCAGATCACTGGAAGGACTCGGGACAGTCAGGCTATGCTCAGGGATACACTTGGGCTGGTCTTGCTTCCTCTGCTTTTTGCAGAGTGCCGCAGCTGCCATCGCCCAGGCCAGCCCTGTACCCTGAGCTGTATTTATCGATAACACGGTGGTCGCCTAACCCACTGTTCCCAGGATTTGCTGACCATCAGAATCACCCCCCAAGCTTAAGAAGAAAAACGCAGACCTGCAGGCCCACCCAGAACTACTAGAGGTGGGGAGCCTGGAGCCCCAGCTTTCGCAAAAGCTTATTAAAGGGGGTTCTCATGACAGTTTGAGATACAGCGATTTAACCATAATTAATACACAGTCACAATCCTTTGTGGTGACACTTGTCAGTCAGCCAAAGTACCAACCCCTCATGGACACTGATGCTGTTTTAGGGGGCCATCAGATGACCACAGTGAGGAACAGTACAGCAGCACCATGCTGTGCCAGGCCCCCACGTGTGTCTCATGGGAAGGACTTTAGTGAACTCAGTGCTTCCCCCAGGGCCCTGGCCTTGAGGAGGAGGGGCGTGGGGAGCTAGGGACCCTCACCTGGATAGGGAAGATCCCGGGGAGGATGGGGCAGGTGATGCCAATCTCGCTGCAGGCCTTCACAAAGTGGAAGAAGGTGTCAGCCTCAAAGAAGAGCTGGGTAATGATGAAGTCGGCGCCTGCAGACACCTTTTCCTTCAGGTGCCTCAGGTCCTCCTCAAAGCTCCCTGCCTCGTAGTGGCCTTTGGGGTAACCTGCCAGCAGGGAGGACATTAAGGAGAGGCTGGCCTGTGCCTGCTTACGGTGACTGATGAAGACCCCAGAGTCCTCTGATCTGGGTCTCAAACTCACACCTTCCAAGAGCACAGCACAACAGGTGACATGGACAGCTGAGCTGGTGGATGTGCCCTCTGACTGGAGATGACCCTCGTGGGAGATGGCTTGAAGCCAGGAGTGGGGATGGATTGTGCTAAATGTCCCACACTATGCTGGCTCAACCAGTCAGTCAAATCGGGCCTGCACTTTGTGGCCATGGGACAAAGGAACTGCTATATTCGGCACTCGTCAGGCAGCTTCTGGGGCACTGGGGGTGTGACTCTAGGCAAAATAGTGTTTTTGTGTAACACTAAAATCCTTCAGGTGTCCAGGATGGTAAGTAGTTAGGAACCACGTTATATAAGGAAGGACTGAAGAAATGGCAAAGTTCTGCTCCAAGAAATGAATGGAAAAAGTAGAGAAACTACATTCAAATGTCCAAAGATCTGTTGTGGGGAGGAAGGAGTCGCCCTAGTTGGGTTCCTTGTTAGTCATAGCCTGTGTTCCCGCTGACAGCACAATCAGCATCAGTTACGACCCCACGAAGCAACGCGTTCTGGAGTCTGAATGCTCCAGGGCAGTGGGGTGACCAAGTGCTGGTGCGCAGGAGATGGGGTCTGGAACTGCTCGGGAGATGGGACCAGACGCCCACTAGGCTGGGTGCTAGCTTTGTGAATGGACTCCTTCCTAATGATGCAAGTGACCAGCAGCCCTGCATGGCTCTCATGCAACCATGGGGACAGCGCTGGCTTCTGCCTGAGCCCGGGCAGGTCCCAAGCCACACAGGACACAGCCCTGAGCCCTGGGCTGTTGGGAGGCTATGCTGCTTGCTGTGATAAGGCAGTGCTGCTCTTCAGCAACCCGGAGTCATCCGAAATGGCTACAAAAGCTGTCGTCTCAAGGGGTGAGGGGATGGGGATGGGGGTGGGGGAGGGAACTAGGCACAAGAATTTCACTTTCAGTAACAAAGCTATTTTTCCGGTAGGAAATTCAGAAACTCTATAGCTATACAGCATAATCACCAAACAAATCCAGCCTTTGATTACATTTGGATTTTGCTCACTCGACTATACTCTTTTTTCTATCATCACTAGTGTGGTGTTTCTTAAGCCACTGATATCACGCACTTCACAGTTAGCAGAGCATAAAACCATTCACCTCATGCCCACCGGCAGTGCGCATGTGTAGTCCCCACCTAGCTGGCTGTGTTAGGTCAGGAAGGAGTGGTGACAACTGGAACAGGTAGAAATGCCCACTCCCTTCCTAACTCCTATCAGTGCTTCCCCGTCTTAGCCACCTGGGTACCCCTGTGGACAAGGAGTGAACACACACTAGGGGACCAGGAAAAGACCAAAGTCGTCTGTGATAAATAATGTTCCTGAAGCCACACAGCTTATTTTTAAATTTCAGACTGAGATGTTACTCTATAATCTAGCCATGTTTATTTTAGTATAAAAATGGCATGATTAGGGCCGGTGAGATGGCTCAGCGGCTTAAGCGCTTGCTTGGCAAGCGCGAGGGCCCAAGTTCGACTCCTGGAACCCACATACGAAAAAGGGGCCGGTGATATCGCTCAGCGGCATGGGCGCCTCCTGGCGCGCGAGGTCCTGAGGTCGACCCCCCGGTACCCACAAAAAAACAAAAACAACAACAACAACAAAAAAAAATGGCATGATTAGGCTGGGCGTGGTGGCACATGCCTGTAATCCCAGCACTCAGGAGGCTGAGGCAGGAAGATCACTGCGAGTTCAAGGCCAGCCTGGGCTACAAAGTGAGTTCAAGGCCAGCCTGAACTGCACAGCAAGACCATCTCAAAAAGACAAAAAAAAAAAAAAAAAGGGCACAGTTCCTCCCCAAATATATGAGAATAGTGGTCATTCCAAGCAGATGTGCCAAATCAACCCAGGGGCTTGAGTCCTTGGCACATACGACCCCACTGTCCCCTCCTTTCTGTGCACTGGGGTGAGCGGGGAGGCCACCTGCTCGTTTCTACTGGTGAGCCTGGCCTCCTGGCTGCAGTGGAAGGAGCCAGAGCTGAACAACCTGGGAGTCTGGAATTGACACGAGGGCTGTCACTTGGTCTGGGCTACTGGCTGGGACTGACACCATGTGCACTCAGGACAGGGCACGGTCATGTGCACAGAAAAGTGTGACCATCGGGTCTTCTGGAAGAAACAGGGAGCAGACTGCAGGGGAAGCAGAGATGGGGGACGCTGTAGCTGCAGACATAATGGGAAGGGCCTCGCTTCCAGACTGGTCCCAGTGCCTGGCAGGGGCTGATGCCATTTCCTGGCTTTGGCTTCTGAGATACCCTGCCCCTCGAGTCCTTTTAATAAATTCCCCTCTTGCTGGAGAGAGGAGGGGAGGGCTGGGAGCACACGGGGCAGAGGAACAAAAGCTTTGGGGGTGGTGGCAGGCCCAGAGGGTAGTGGGAGACAGGATGAAAGCAAGGACAGTGTGTGAACCACCTGTAGCTCACGTGCACGACCTTGTTTGGCAGGGGCTCAGGCCCACAGGTGCACCTGATCACCATGTCTTGAGCTGAACCAGCTCTCCCAGCCTCTCATCTGCCCTCTCCACCCACTCACCTGCCACGCAGATGTCAAAGTAGTCACCAAATTTGCTTCGGATGTGCTTCACCAGGTCTGCAGCATGGTTGAAGCCTCCTTCCTCCGCTTCCCACTGGTCACCTACAGGGTCTGCAGGGTTGCTGGAGGTCATGGTTACTGGGTCTTGCCCAACCTCCAGAGAGCTTCCTTGTCCCCTCTGCCCACCCCTCCGCCCAGGGCGGATCTCCTCTTTGTCACATACTAGCTGGCAAGCAGAGCAAGGAAAGCAGCCAGTCCATCAATGTCTACAAGGGGCCAACTTGGCGGGCACTGTGCTCCAGGTGGAGCCCGGGAGCTAGAGCCCACTGAGCCTGGGGGACTGGAGGTCCCTCACCTGGCTCTGTTACCCTGGGTGTGCTCGGGTGCCCTCTCCCACCCCTCTGCTCACTCCCCGCTGTCTTACAGCTCCTTCCTCCTACAAGAACTTTCTACCCATCTCAAGTGAGGAGTGGCCCTGTGGTGGGGTGCACGAGGGCACACACTCCTTCCTACCCATCAGGTTTCCTCCACCCACTCCCAGGTGGCCTGATGACAGCAGGCACCAGAGAGACTCCTGGCTGAATGCCAGGGCTGTGCTACGTGACCAGGCCAAATGCAGCCAGGGGATGGGGCTATCAGGCCCTGGTCACACTCCTGCCTGGCCTATAACTAGGTCTAGAGGTGGCAGAGGCAATGTCCATGGTGGACTCTCTGCCCACAATGCTGATTTGCAGGCAGGAGGGAACCCTAACTGAGCACACCTAGTGGGGGGCCCCTGTTCCAGAGGCAGGAGGGACCTTGGGAAAGAACCCCGAGAGGAGGGCAATGCTGGCTCCACACCTCCCCGCAGCGCCAAGATGTTCTTGATGCCCAGCTGCTTGGCTTTATACAGATGGCCCGTGATCTCCTCTGGGCTCTGCTGGCAGCAGCTCATGTGCAGCATGGTTTCCAGGCCACAGTAGTTCACGGCCGTGCTGGCGATCATCATGGAGGACGTCTCTTTATCTGAGCCAGGGTCCCCTGCTTGGTGCCAGGTCACATCTATGAAGAGGGGGCCACCTGCTGCCATGTGGTCAAACCTGTAGGGGATTTCACTCTGAAAAGAGGCTCCTGGGGGACACCACCCTCCAACACCTGCTTGTGGGGCCTGGGCACTGGAGCGCACAGGTGCAGGCTGAAGGCACAGCAACCTGTGTTCATCTCCCAGCTTGGCTACCTACTACCTCTGCGCTCCTGGGCACATTACTTAAATCTCTCTGAGCCTCAGTTTCCTTATTTATAAGATGCGGCAAGTTGGGTGTGGTGGCATGTACCTGTAATCTCAGCACTTGGGAAGCTGAGGCAGGAGGATCGCCGTAAGTTAGAAGCCAGCCTGGGCTATGTAGTGAGTTCAAGGCCAGTTTGAACTACATAGTGAGACTCTGTCTCAAAAAAAACAAAAACAAAACGAAAGGCAGATTGCTGCATAGCTCTTAGAGCCTGTGGTACACAGTGAGGGTCTGGCAAGTGTGAGCCACTATTACTATGACTACAGAGATCACTTGTAACAACCACGCCACAATTCTGTGTGAGCAGCAACGCGCACTTCTCGGCGCTTGCACACTGATGATCCTGAGCACGTTTAGACATTTCAGCAGCTGAGAGTGGGGGAGGGCTCCTCAGGGCAGGCAGAGCCTCGCTCCAGGAACAGGAAAATGAGGGTCAGCAGACACAAGTTTCTTTTGTGTTGCCTCCCTGGCCCCTGCGCAGCAGCCAAGAGACCTGCAGAGCAGGGCCAAATTCCTGAATTAGACTCAGAAGCCTGTACCAAAACCAGGTGTGGCGACGCACGCCTGTAATGCCACCTTGCTGGGAGGCTGAGGATCACAAGTGTGAGCCCTACCCGGGCAACTTCTCGATTTAGAGAGAGCCTGTCTCTAAATAAAAAATAAAAAGAGGTGGGGCTGGAGGTGTACTTCAGTGCAAAGTCATTGAGTTAAAACAAAACAAAACAAAACAAACCAACAGGCATTGAGTTCAAGCCCCAGTACTACAGAAAAAAAAAAAAAAAAAAAAAAAACAAATTAAAATAAAAAAAAAAAAGGAAAGAAAGCCTGTATTTGCACCAGCATTTGTGTTACAAGTTATAACAGTGTTTTGTAGCTGGGATTACAGGTGTGCATATACTGCTGTGTTAAACGTCCTTGTACCTTTAAATTTCAGAACCGTGGGAGCAACATACGAGAAGCACAAAGGCATTTTTTTAAAAAGATGGAACCGAAATTTATGAAGTGCTGATGTAATTCACTTGGCATTTCCAGATTTCAAAAGGCGTAATCCAAATTCCCGACTTGCTGAAAACAGTCTCTGAGTTTAGGTGATTTCCTAAACCGTGCATGATCTGGCCCCAAGTTCCACCAAAGAGCACAGTCTGAGAAAATCAACATTTTTAACCCATTAAAGTATGTCTAAAGATATCTGATGCAGAAAAACAGCTATCACCAGAAACTTAACAATAACAAAGGCTAACTAGGCTATAGGGGAAAAAGGAACCCTTCTACACTGCTGGAGGGAATGTAAATAGTACAATCCTTACGGAAATCAGTATGGGGATCCCTCAAAAAGGTAAAACTAGCTGGTGGCACATGCCTGGTAATCCCAGCACTCAGGAGGGTAAGGCAGGAGGATTGTTTGAGGCAAGCCTAGACTACATAGTGAGACCCTATCTCAAAAACAAAACAAGGGCCGGTGAGATAGCTCAGCGGCATAAGCGCCTGCCTGGCAAGCACAAGGTCCTGAGTTCAACTCCCGGTACCCACATATGAAAAAAGGGCCGGTGATATCGCTCAGCGGTACGGGCGCTTGCTGGTGCGTGAGGTCCTGAGTTCGACCCCTGGTACCCACACACACACACAAAAATTCCATTTGACCCACCTATTCCCCTTCTAGTTATCTTCCTGAAAAGTTAAACACATCATATTACAGGAATACATGCATGCCCACAGCAGCACAACTCATTATAGATAAATCTTGGAATTGGCCTATATGTCCATCAACAGATGAATGGATGAATAAAATGTATTTATACATAATAGAGGGGCCGGTGAGATAGCTCAGCGGCATAAGCACCTGCTTGGCAAGTGCGAAGTCCTGAGTTCGACTCCCAGAACCCACATAAAGGAAAAAAAGGGCCAGTGATATCGCTCAGCAGCACAAGTGCCTGCTGGCAAGCGTGAGGTCCTGAGGTCGACTCCCAGTACCCACATTAAAAAAAAAAAAAAAAAAAAAGAAATATACATAATGGAGTACTACTGTGCCATAAAGAAGGATAAACAAGTCATTTGTAGGAAAATGGATGCACCTTGACACTGTAATATTAAGTGAAATAAATCAGACACACAAGCTTAAATATTGCATGGTGTCCATGAGAAACCCCAAGTATAAATAAAGAGCAAAATAAAGGTAAGTAACAGGAAATAGGGAGATAGATCTTTTGCAAATGGGAAGCGGAGCCAGAGGTGGAGGAAGGTGGAGGAGGGGAAAGGGAGCTACAAGTGGAGGGAGAGGGATAAAAAAGAATTAAGACATGTTATCTACGGCTACCAACTCCATGCAAGGAATGCGATCATTATGTACTAACAAAAAATAAAAATTGAAAAAAAAAAAGACACTCCAAAAAACCCCTATATCTGATGCTGAGGGACTTTAAGAGACAAATGATAAGATGCATATCAAATGACTTCTCCGCTCCTTCTGGCTCCCTCTGGCTGCCTTTTCCTGCCGGGTTAAAGGGCAGCTACACGCAGGGCTGATAGTCATCCCTCCCCCACCCCCCTCATCCTTTCACCAGCTCACATGGAGAGGAGGTTGGCAGCTCCTGCTGCAGTCCGGGGAGGGAAGAATTCCAGGGAGAACCATTTGTCACCAGCTTCCATCCTCCGCCTCATCTTCTCCCGGAGCCTCTCGTGGCGCTCGGGGTCCAGGCCAGGGGTGGAACATCGCGAACTGTCCTTGGAACCCTCGCTGCCACTGCTGCCGCTGCTGGGGCCGCCGCTCACTTGAGCCTCGTTCATCATGGCCCAGGTCCTGCTGCACAGGGTGGGGCAGGGGCATTAGAGGGCGGGCAGTGGAGCCCAAGCGGCAGGTTCAAACGAGGGACTCGGCATTTCTATGCAGCAGGGAGGCCGACGCTGTCCCTGCCTGGTGGCTCCATGATCCACAGTAGGGCCCTCTGCTGCTGATGGCCCCCACCCGGCGCTGAAACATGCTCCTTCAGCCCACGGATCCTCCGTGACAGCTACCTGATGGAGGGTGGCACAGAGTACCTCGAGATGCCAGCCTTCGAGGCCCACATTTCTAGGGAGGGGCAGCAGGACCCAGCTGCGAGGACCCTAGCTTTTCCATGGTCCATCTTGGCCAGCTTAATCCCAGAGTGAGTGGGGAGGGAACTGAGGAACCTTCCTTAGAGGGCGTGCCAGCTGGGCGGAGCTATGACAAAGGAAGAACAGGCTGAGGCCTGTGAGAGGGGGTGGAGGCAAAGGCTCTGGGGCTCAGAGGAGGGAGGGTGAGGGCGCCTGAGAAGAGGAAAAGACAGCTGGAAGGAGGGGGGAGAAGGGGCTGGAGCTGCAGGGGTTGGTGGAGATGAAGTCAACAGACATTTAGGGTCATTGGGTCCCTCTCCAAAGAAGGAAGGGCTCCCTGGCCGGCCCTGCCTGGAAGATCTCATGTTACAGTGTGTGTGCAGGATGGAAGGGGTGAGGACTTGGCAAGGCAGCCAGATTTCACGTGTTCATGCTACTCCAAAAAAACCACCATGGTGTGGGTTAGAGCATGACGATGGCTTTGTTCCAAAAGTAGCAGATCGAATTCAGTAAGGGCACGAATTTATGTCCAACTCGGAACAAAAGCTGTCCCATCTGGGCCGGCCCCACAGATGGTTCTTGCACATACCACTGAAGTCCAAGTGGTCACAGCGACTGCAGAACCACCACGCAGGAAGAAGGGCACAGTGCTGCATGGCAGTTTGGTGGGGAAAATAAGACAAACGCTTAGAAACAAAATGAAGCAGAGTAGTGAAAATCAGTGTGTGGATCAACAGAGGAAGGGCGGGTCAGGTCCATTCCTACAGGGAACATCCGCCCCCTAAGCGGGTACACTTTACCAGCTTGGGCCCTGGAGAATCATGGGCCCCACTGGCCCCCTCTCCCCTGAAACACGCAAGTGCACAGAATACACCTGGGTGCACCCGAAGTCGAGGTGCTGACTGCAGACTAAGAAGCCCTGTGCCAGTGCTTTCTCTCCTGCTTTGATTCTGACTGGGAGAATAGCTAGGTAAAGTGTTTGCCCAGCATGCATGAGGCCCTGGGTTCCATTCCCAGCATCGCAAAAACACTCTGGCACTGTTCTCCTGCTCTCCTTCTCGACCACCATGAAGTAAGCACCTTGCCCCACCACACCCTTCCTCTATGTTCTCCCCTGGAACTAGTCAGCTAGAGATTAGATTCCCTAGAACTGTGCTCCAAGTTAAAACTCTCCTCCTTTAAGTTCCGGGTGTTGGGTATTGTGTCCAGTGACCGGAAAGTGGACTAAAACACTCCAGATTCTCCGTGAGGGGTGAGAAAAGGGGTAATGGCAGAACAGCCAGCAGGCCTTCTTCCTGCCTCATTAATTAGCTGCCTGCTGGAACAAAACCTAGAAGAGGAAGAGGCGATACCACTTGCGAACTGTCTGCTCTTTAAAGACCCGCTGTTTCCCCAGTGTGTGGCAGGCACATGCCATATTATACCCTCTTTCAAACAACACCCACCATTTATCCACTTTAAGCTGGGCTCCCATGGCACCAGGGTTCAAACTGTGTAAAAGACCCAGAGGCTGGACCTGCAGATGCCCAGTAGGTAACTAAAAGCAGGATAAAGCTTAACATCTCTGCCTTCCTTTTTTTTTTTTTTGTACCGGGAATAAACTCAGGACTTTGCGCTTGCCAGGCAGGCGCTGTGCTGCTGAGCTATATCCTCCGCCCCCTGACTTCCTTTTTTGTTGTTGTTGTTGTTGTTTTTGGCTTCATTATCTAAAAACTTTGTGTCAAATCTCTGCTCAGAGCTTCATGCAGTTATGCTAATCACTTCAGGAACGTGTGCAATACATGTTTATTGGCCCTAAATTTATCTAGCCTATCTCATCGCCCTTCAAGATGGAGGGCACCAAGAGTAAAAGTGATTTTCAGGATTTGCAAGGACATCCAGTGACCAGCTTTTATAGCGTCCTGTTCCAGACTCTCTGGAGCAATGCCTAGCAGTCTCCTAAACCTGCAATCATCTTGGATTCCAGGAAATGGGAAGCCTCATGGACCAACCCATAATGAAGTCAACCCCATCCAAGAAGAAGCAATCACTCCACACCAGGGAGGCTGCCCCCAACCCAGCAAGAATCATTATGTTATGGGCACTGAACTGCCCCTTAAGCCATAATGATTTTCCGAGCTAAAAAACCAGGATGAAGAATAATGAGACCTCAGCCCCCACCCCATAAAAATGGTCCCTATTCTTTTCTTAATGGGTTAGATCTTGCCATAGATCTGGACCATTTTCAGTTCCTTACGCTGAAGTCCATTCTCTATTTTCTTTCACTCTCCTTTGTTAAACAATAGTCTTGATCTTTGACCTCCTCAAACTAAGTTCCCTTTCCATTTTCCATGAATGTGATCATTATGTATACCTAATATGCACCAATAAACTTAATCAAGAACTAACGAAAGCCTTGGCCAGGCATAGTGGTGCACGCCTGTAATCCCAGCATGCGGAAGGCTGAGGCAGGAGGATCGCAGCAAGTCTGAGTCCAGTCTGGGCTACAAAGTGAGTTTAAGGCCAGCCTGAACTGCATAGTGAAACCCTGTCTCAAAACAAAACCAAACAAAACCAAAACACACACCCAAAAACAAAAACCAAATCACCAAATAAAAACTCTTTGCCTAAAAATTCCTGACTCAATTTTAATTTCCATTATCACCGACGCAAGGACCCTATTAGCTAGCCAGTTTATCCGTGTGACAATTGTGGGTTAGTAAGTATCTCCCCTGGTTCTGGGAGACCAGGACCAGTATCCTGCCTATGGCATCCCCTGCAAAATCAAAACACCCAACACTCAGCACCAACAGGCCAGGTGCTCAAATAACCCTCTACCATTTGCTGAGCACTTACTCAGACTGTGCCCAGCGTGGGGTTGCTCAGCCTACCACTCCCAAAATGGTCGAAGTGGACCTCAGTGTGCAGTAGGATGTAGTGGGCCCCAGGCCAGCAGTGCCAGCAGCCCACCACTCTTCTCCAGGTGTTCAGGGGACATAAATTTTAAAAGGCAAGGGCCTTTATCCCAGCTCTCTGGGAGGCTGAGGCGGGAGTGTTCAAAGTTCAAGCCGAGCCTGAGCAATTTATCAATTCAGTGAGACCCTATCTTAAAATAAAAAATAAGAAGGGCTGGGGATGTACCTCTGTGGTGGAGTGCCCCTGGCTTCAGTGCCAGTATCTAAAAGAAAGAAAAAGCCTACGGCCAACAGCCAGCCTGGGCACTCTACGGGTAGCCTGAGGGAGGGAATCAGGTCATTAGGTTGTAATGGCAAACTTACAGAAATTTCATAGCAGAAATTAGAAATCAGTGAGTAGCCTCTGCCTAAGCTCATGCTGCCTGTCACCTAGTCAGACTCAGCCAGCCTGACCACCACGCCGGCTATAACTCTTAGACAGTCTGACTCAGCCTTATCTGACTGAATCCAGCTGCATTACCCATACTTTCTAGCCTATAAACATTGTTTTGCTTGCCTATCTCAGGAACTTTCCACTTAGAACAGAATAACCCAGTCAAGGACATGCTTGCCTGATTTCACCCGCCTACTTGGACAGCCCCCTCCCTAGCAAAGCCTGCCCAGAACATATCTGCCTGACAACATATGCCTTAGCCTATGTAACCAATCCTATAATAACCTGCAATCAGCTTTGTATTTCTGGCTTGCAAAAATGTATTTAAGCAGAACTCTAAGCTAACTCTGGGCTATTGATTTGAGACCTGGTTCCCAACAGCCCGCTAGCGTTAAAATAAAAGTTGCCTTCCAACTCCTCAGGTGCAAAGTCTTCCATTCGGTTTGATACCAGATTTCTGCAAAAAGGTCACCGGTGGGGGCCAATATATGGGTCCAAGCCGGTAGGGACGGGATGCTGGATCAGCACCCCTGGCTCAAGGTCCCTTCAGAGACCATTCATCTCAGGAGTGCCATCCGTCCAGGGTCGAGGGTCTTGGGGTGGTAGCCCCTGGGGTTACACTAATCCCGCGGAGGGGGCGCGGAGCCGCGGGTGCCCCCAGTTAGAAGATTGGGCTAGCCGTTGGCGCACCCCACCCGCAAGCACGTCTCTGCCTCTACAGAGGGATCCCCGGCTCCGAGGTCTCCCTCCCAGCTACCCCAGACGTCGCCGGTACTCACCGTGCTATCACGGTGACAGACCTCCCGCTCTCCTCAGCTGTGTGGCCGCAAAAGCGGCGCGTGCTGACGGGGCGGGGCGCGCGGGGCTGGACGCTGAAATCCGTTGCCCAGTCAGGTGGGATCAGACAGCGGAAGCACCCGTCCCGGAGGCCGGAAGTCCCGCCCCCAACATGGCCGCGCCCTGAGGTTTCGCAGAAAGCCGACTCTTTATGGTCATGTGACGCGGGCCCTCGCCCCACCTGTCTGCAGCCACTCCCCGTCTCGGACCCCAAACTGGAGAGGCACACGTGACCCTCCCGGGGCCAGTCACGTGAGCCGCGTATACTGGTTGGGAGGGGGTAGGCAGCGGGGTCCGGTGTGGCAGTTAAGGAGGAAGATGGCGGGGTGCAGGGGGTCTCTGTGCTGCTGCTGCCGGTGGTGTTGCTGCTGCGGTGAGCTTGAGACCCGCACCCCTGAGGAGCTGGTAAGGAGCGGGCGGGGCCGGGCTGGGGAGGGGGCAGTTGCTAAGGGATGGAGAGAGGCGTTGCCGGGGGTGGGGCGGCCCGCGGGTGGCAGCGGGTGGGGCCTGGGGACCGCAGCCTGGCACTAGAACGTCCGCCCTGCTTCAAGAGCCCGAATCTGAGGTCTTTTCTCATAATATCTCCCTGGACTCTGAGGGCGAATCCAGGCCAGTTCCCCTTGATCCCCTCCGCATCTCCTTTTATTTCCATCTGAAAGGCGTTTGGAATGAAACACGCATTTTCAGAAAGAGCCCCTTCACAGGACTTGTGCTCATGATGCAGCTGGCTTAGTTTCGCCAGCCCCTTCTCACTTCATCCTCACTCACCCTTTCTGGGTCACTGACAATCTGGCTTCCCCTTGCAAAGCAACCTGGGAAAACTTGAGTTGCTGTGTCCCTAGAGTTGACAGGTCTGGTCTTATTTCAGATTGGCACATTGTCAGATAGAACCTGAATTTTCTCCCTTTCTGGCATTGGATATCTGAGGTGTCCTGAGATGAGGTGGTTATTTGGAGAATATATAAGTAGAAATGAAAAGCTCAGCTGGATTAGTTCCCCACCCACATCCCCCCCACCCAAGCCCAAAAGGGTTTTTTGATATCATGTTCTCTCTTTGATAAAGGCTCTAGATGGTTTAGAAGCTAGCACTTGATTCTATACTTTTTCCCATTATTTGTGTGAGTTTTTGTGATACTGAGAAACGAAGCATTCCCTTCACAGTGAGCTACATCCCCAGCCCTTTTTTAATTTTTTATTTTGAGACAGGGTCTCCCTAAGTGGCTAAGTTGCCTAGGCTGGGCTTGATCTTTGTGATCTCTGTGCCTCAGAGTGCTGGGATTACAGGCATGTGTCAGCAGGCCTGGCTCTTCTCTTAACCACTAAAAAGGTCTCCCTTCTGTGGATCTGTTTTTCTAGACTATCCTTGGGGAAACACAAGAAGAGGAGGATGAGATCCTTCCAAGGAAAGACTATGAGGTGAGCTCTGTAGATGTCTTGAGTAAGTAGTAGGCGAGCGGTAAGTTCAGGCGGAAGCAGTGATTCCAACCAGAGATGCTCTTTGACCTTCTGTCCCAGGTAGTGGGTAAGAGAGGACATCCTGTGGGAATGGGGGTGTTTTCAAACCCTTTTCTCACTTTAACCTCTAAATGAGATCTGGTGTCTATGCTTTTAGAGATCTGTAGAATCTTCAGCTGGATAGAATATGTATTCGGCTTTAAACTGCTTTTACAAATTATAGAGTCAAAGCTATGGGCAGTCTATGCTTACATTAGGCCTATGCTCATAACTTACTAAGGAAGCCTTACTTCTCTTCTGAGACCTTAATTTTTAGATGATTATTTCCCACCTGGGCAGCTTTTCTATGAAATGCTCTTGATTGTAGTTTCCAGTTTCAAGTATGGGACCCTTACCATACTCTTACATACTCTTATGTGTGTGTTTTTAGTAAGGCTAATAATGCTGCTGTATGTAACTGACTTTTTACTTAATCATTTCATGATGACTTTTTGTATAACGTTTGAAACAACAAAAGCAAGCCATGATTATAGGTAATCCTTAAACTATTTACAAGAAGAAAGAGAAGATTGAACTATATAGCAAGACCCTATTTAAAAAAACAGAGAAGAACCTAGTTCTACTAAGTACACTATTTTAACTTCTCCCCCGAACAACTAGCCCACCCGAACAACTTTTTTTTTTTTTTTGTGGGTACCGGGGGTCGAACTCAGGACCTCGCATGCCAGCAGGCGCCCATGCGCTGAGTGATATCACTGGCCCTTTTTTCGTATGAAGGTACCAGGAGTCGAACTCAGGACCTCGCGCTTGCCAGGCAGGCGCTTATGCTGCTGAGCTATCTCACCGGCCCCCCAACAACTTTTTTTTTTTCTCCCAACAACTTTTGTACTGCTACTTTTCTACAATATTTTCTTAAGTGGGGGAGTAAAATTTTATTGTGCCATCCTTGGTTTTCCAACATTTCTTTAATGCACTGCATAGTGGTGAACATCAATCCTTTCTTGTCCTTTTTTTTTTTTTTTTTTTTTTTTTTTTTTTTTTTTTTTTTTTTGGTACTGGGAATTGAATTCAGGACCTTGTGCTTGCCAGGCAGTCACTTGTGCCGCTGAGCTATATCTCCGGCCCTCTTGTCCATTCTTAACTGCTTCCTTAGGATTAATTTTGAGAAGTGGAATTAGCCATATGTATGTTTAATGCCTTTTTAAAATGTCATATATTTAAGGTAGATTACTAATTTCGCTTAGTTCATTGAAAAGAAAGGATTGTACTAATATTGTTCGGGCAATTGAATGCTGATATCTTACCCTGAGTAACTAATTTAAAGATAACAATATGTAATGTGTTAACCATTGTTATCCTCCTATTATGTTGTTTTGAAATTTTGTTCTATTTTTTCTTTTTAAAATTAAAAAAAAAGTCATAGATTTTAAAGGTCCAATATGAAAGGACAGTAACACCCCTCACTGATTTTCTTTTAAATAGTTCACCTTAATTTTGCTGTAGAATTTAGTGTAAACATTAGGATTTGTAGTATGGCATGGAATTAAAAAAAAAAAAAAAACTTATGCAGAATTTCAAACATGTAAATAATGGACAGAACAGTATATTAAACCCACCGTTCCTATACACAGCTTCAATGTCTGTTCAGTTCATCCTCAACCTCGTTTTATTTATGCTCTCATCCATTTCTCCTTTCCCCTATTGTTTTCAAGGAAATTCTATACATTGTGTTATTTCACCCATAAATAATTCAAGTTCATCTCCAGAGGATAAGAACTTTTCTTAGCGTAACCATACCATTATTATATCTAAGAATTGTTCCTTGATATCAAATATCCAGCATGCAGATTTCCCAATTTTCTTATAAAAGTCGTGTGTATTTTAAGTTCACGTCAGGTTCCCAATAAGGTCCTCACATTGCATCCGTTTGCCGTATCTTTTAGAAATCTCTTTGAGCCCATAGTTCCCCCTTCATCTTTTTTTCCTCCTGTTGTAATTTGTTTGACAACGTGATTAGGACTCTGGAATGAATGGTTCTACTGTCTGGATTTTGCTATTTGCACCACCACGGTATAGTTTAATATGTGACTGATGGGAATTGCTTTTAATGAATCAAAAAGCGTTACTTCCACTGGTGTATTTTTTTTAATACATCTTAAGTATTTGGTTCACTGTATATAGTTGAGAGGTTAGCAAGAAATTAGTACAAGGTGCTCCCTGCCCCATCAGCCTAATTGTCCCGCCGCTGTGGAGGCTTCTCTCCAGGGGCTCAGGCGGCCTCGTCTATCGACCCAGATTCCTTTCCTCCTTCTGCTATGTCGCATTTCTTTTTGTAGTGCACTTGCCTTCACCTGATAGGCATTTCATGTAGATTCTCTGGGTAAGTGTTCTTTCCTGTGAGTCATTAATATCTCCCAATTAACCATCTCCTTCTGTGAGCTTCTTGAGAGCCTTTACTTTGTATAAGAGCAAATTCAGTTGGGCGCTTAATCAAGCAAGGCTGCTCAGATTTTACTCAAGGGTCAACTAGAAAACCCTTCTCTGAAAGTCCTTCTAGAGTCTGCTTCTCTTTCCCGCTGCAGGAGTTCATTGCACATACTCAACCCTTTCCTTGCTAAACTGGGTGGCTACAAGATGTTAGAATCCCCATTTTGACATCCTTTCTCATCATGGGTGATTCGAATAAAAACCGCCCATCTGTTAGATGTGCTGTGAGAGACAGTACCGTTTTCATGCTGGTCACAGCCGGTGTGACTCTTGCGAGTTGGAGAAGGGGTCCCCTGGGAGTGGAGGACTGAAAGGCCATAGCCACACCTCTGGCCCACAGCCTGCCGAAGGTTCTTTTGGTGTGAGTACTCAGGTCTGCCTTCCTGGTTGAATTTGTGCTGTCAGCTCCCACTTGCCCCTTGGCCAGGTACTGTTTAGCTCATGACCACAAGCAGCAGCCCTTGGAGTACATATAAAATATTTATTAAAAAAAAAAAAGTTATTAGTTCCCCCAAACCAAAGAGCAACATATGTAGCAGAAATAAAAAGAAGTTAGTCACAGCAAAGGAGAAAGAACAATCTCTGGTCTTACTAAATCATATATTCCATTGGTACATTTTTACAGTGTCAAACTCAACTAAGTTATTTTTTGAGAAAGCAAACTATCTGGTGTTTTGCTGTTGCAGTTCTAAATGTCCTTTTTAGCAGCTTAATTGAAGTATAATGGACATACTAAACAGCCATTTAAAATGTATAATTCAATGGCCTTTTTCAGAAAAATTCACAGAATTATGTAGCTATCACCGCAGTTGTAGGAAATTTTCATCACTCCAGAAAAAAATCTGTTCTTATTAGCAGCTACCGCCCATTCCTCTAGGCAACAGCTCATCTTTTTGTCTCTGTAGGTTTGACTTTTCCGGACATTTACAAATGTTTAGGAGCTTAGTGTGGGGGAAGAAGACCATTCCTTTTCCTTGCTAGAGGTTTGAACCTGAGTCTGAGAAATACACTGGCAGTGGACAGAAGAGGTGGAGAAAGTGCATCCGTGCGCCGGGCATCGCAGGAGCGCGAGTATCCAGTGCCCAGTGGATGCCAAGGTGGTGCGCCTTCTTCATAGGGGTTGGGGAGCAGGATAAAGCAATTCCAGGGGAGGAGCACGTGAATTTTAGGGAGATGACGGAGCCTGAAGAACAGTCACCTAGCATGAAGCTTGCCTGGCTCTGCGAGTACTGTAACCTCCGTCTCTGCCGCTGTGCCTCCCCCTCCTTCATCGCCCTGTTGATATCTGCGGAAGAGGTTCACAGTGGGGACTGCAATGTGGAAAATCTGGCCTTGGCTAGAGAGGGGGACTTTAGAGAAAGCCCTTATGTGCATTTGCTGCTTGCTCCCCATGCTCTCAGTTTGAAGTCCAACGGCCATATTTTGGGTGTGTTCTGAGCCCCAACAATAGCATTACTAGACACAGAACAGCCAGTGAGTAATTAGTTGGCCAGTAATTTCTCTACAGATTTGGTGTGAAGGTAAGAGGAAGAAAACAGCCTTTTTCCCTTTACTCACACCTCACTTGACTCATTTCAGACACCAGATGTATGGGGTTGTTTACCTTTACACCAAGCAAGCAGTTTTCCAGTGGATCCAGCTAGGCTCCTGCGAGACTGCCTGGAGTTGGAGGAAGATGAGGGCTCACGACACCCCCACTCCAGACGCTCCTTGCAAGGGCGGGTTCCGACCACCCTCTCCTTATTTTGCTAGAGCTGCTCATCAAATTCAGGGAAACACTATTTATGTTTACCAGTTTATTAATAAAGGGTGTGGTAAAGGGCACAGAGGACGGCCCGATGGAGGAGATGCGCAGGGCCAGGTAAGTGGGAAGGAGGGGCTGCGGAGGAGCCACCCCAGCACCCCATGTATTCAGCAGTCAGGAAGCTCTCCAGACCCTGTCCTCTTGGTTTTCGTGGAGGCTTCATTACATGGGCATGACTGATCCCATCATTGGCCATGAACGGTCCACTTAACCTTTGGGCCCTCTCTCTTCTCCGGAGGCTGGGGGTTGGGGATGAAGGTTCCAACCCCCTAATCATGCCTCAGTCTTTCAGTGACTGCCCCCATCCTGAAGCTACCTGGGAGTCCCAGCCACCAGGGTTTTTATTAATGTACAAAAGACACCCACATGCTGGCAAGTCCCAGGGTTTTAGGAACTGGATACTGCTGTACCCAATAAATGAGACAACAAAAAGGGGGTGTCCAAAAAGAAAAACGGAGCTCTTTATTTTAGCTGGTACCCAGCGGCGTCCTCTATGCCAGAACAAAGAGGAGCCCCGGGGGTGGTTGGAGAGCAGTTTTTATAGTAGCAAGCAGTTGTACAGAAGCCAATAGCGACAGTTAATAAAGTAGTTTTACAAATTTATTGGTTAGGCTTTTAGGCGCGGGGTATTTGGCATTGTTTCATTGGGCAAAAGGAACATCTTATTATGGGTTGCTAGAAGGCGGGAAGGTACATTTCGTCACTACAGGGAAATTGCAACTTTAAGCTTATCTAACGGTATTAGGCGGGAAGCAGGAGCCGGACAGGCGAAATGGCGGTTTGTTCATAAGATGGCATTAGCCTTGTCAGGTTACAACAGATACCAGGTGTGGGACAAAGACCAGATACAGATTTCCCAGTATCACAGAAGGACATTCATATTTTTCCACGTTTGATGTTTGTTCCTAGAATGTGGTGTTGCTAGATTTTTCAGGTAGTGTGTGTACATATGTGCTTGTGTATAGATATACCTGTCTATGTAGGTACCTTAACCACTCTCTGATCAGCCTACTTTCCTGGAAGAATTCTTCCCTCACTGTGGGGTCGCTCCCCTTCCTGGGCACTTGGGATTGAAGCCTGTGCCTCAGGCAAGCTGGCCAAAGGCTCCCCATTGAGCCTAGCCCTTTTTTTTTTTTTTTTTTTTTTTGGTAGCGCGGGGAATTGAACCCAGGGCCTTCACACTGAGCTGCATCACCAGCTCTTTTTATTATTATTTTTTGAATTTTGAGACAGGCTCTTGCTGGGTTACTGAGACTAGGCTTGAAATTGCAATCCTCCTGCCTCAGCCTCCCACAGTGCTGGGATTATTTCAGCCATATGCCATGCCAGCCAGTTCCCAGACTTTTTTATTTTATTCAGAGACAAAATCTGCTAAATTGCCCAAGCTGGGCTAGAACTTTGGGTCCTCCTGTCTCAGCCTCCTGAGTAGCTGGTATTACAGCTGTGTGGCACCATTCCCTGTAATATTTTTTATATTTTTGCTAACTTGGTAAGTTACCAAGGCTGGGCTCAAATTTACAATCCTCTTGCCCGAGCCTCCCAGACTGCTGGGCTCATCAATGTGTACCACTGCATCCAGGATGACTTACTTTATTTGTTATCGTATCGCTTTTTTGCTAGGTAAGTTTGGACATTTTCCATATCTCTCTGTATAGACACACTGTAATGTTTTATTGCTATATAATCTTTTCCCTTTGGTTATATGATAATTGATTTAACCAGTCACCTGTTGCTACTGCAGGACTTTTAAAGAAGGGGATCTGGACTTCCTCCAAGCAGTCAAATAAATGGAACAAACTGTCATGCAGCGCACCTGTGTTTGGCTGACTGGAAATAATTGCCTAGGACTCTGGCTACCGGGCCAGTGTCCCGCTTGTTCGTTAGCTGACGTGGCAGTAGGGACAGGTTATGGGAAAGAGCGAATTCATACTGCTTTTCTTTGTTGACAGAGCGTGCCTCTCTCTTTCTCTCTCTCCCTCTCCCCCCGCCATTTTTCTCTCACTGGGGATAGAACCTATGGAGCACTGAGCTATATCTCCAGCCTTATTTATTTATTTGCATTACTGAAGATTGAACCCAATACCTTTGCACTGACTTACATCCCCAGCCCTGTTTTCAGTTTTTATTTTAAGACAGGGTTGGGCCGGTGAGATGGCTCAGTGGCACAAGCACCTGCTGGCAAGCACGAGGTCCTGAGTTCGACTCCCAGGGCTGGTGAGATAGCTCAGCGGCATAAGCACCTGCCTGGCAAGCACGAGGTCCTGAGTTCGACTCCTGGTACCCACGTACGAAAAAAGGGCCAGTGATATCACTTGGTGGCATGGGCGCCTGCTGGCACGCGAGGTCCTGAGGTCGACCCCCAGTACCCACAAAAAAAAAAAAAAAAAGTCTTGCTGAGTCACTGTTTGCCCAGGCTGGGCTCGAACTTGGGATCCTCCTGCCTCAGCCTTCCAAGTAGCAGGGATTACTATTCCTGGCTCTCCTGCTTTTCTCTCTGTGTTGTGTGTGTGTGTTGTGTGTGTACTATTTTTTGTGGTACTGAGGACTGGGGATTGAACCCATCCCCAGCTTCCCACTGAGCTACATCCCCAGCCTTTTTTTTTTTCCCAACGTGGGGTCTCACTAAATTGTTAAATTGCCCAGGCTGGGCTCAAACTTTTGATCCTCCTGCCTCAGTCTCTTAGAGTGCTGCGATTACAGGCGTGTGCCGTCACACCCAGCTTCTGCCGTTTCCCTTCCAAGACATAGAAATAAAATTCTTTCCTCTGAATTGTTCTTGCGGTGTCTGTGGCGGAGCTGCGGATTGTGTGAAGCGCATCCGTGTTCCATGAAGCACAGTTTGAGGGAAGCTGCTTTGGACGTGGAAGCTGTGGGAACTGCCAGAATCTGGGCCTCTTCCGAACATAAACTGGAAGCTGCTTTTAAAAACAGTCTCCATATTAATCTGTCTTGGGACTGACCTCCCTCTCAGGAGCCACCTATAAAAGATATTTATACATTGTCCTTCTGGATTAACGAGATCTGGGTACTGAAGCTTTCGTTCCCATCTCATGGAATAAGCTGGGCAAAGTTGGTGATAGCTGGAGGTCTTCATTATGCAGAGACAGGACGTTTAAAAGTAGGTAATGTCAGTCTTTTCCTAGAGCAGGAAGTATTCTCCCAAAGCAGGGCCACCGATGCTTTCCTGAGGCCCATGAGTTGCCTGTGGAGCACAGCTTGGATGCTGCAGGCTGAGGGCCCTGGGCATCTGCATTCCTGGTCCCTCTGGGTGCTGTGGGTGCCCCATCCTGCCCACCACTGCATGGAGTAGCTGGACCCGGGAGCTTTGTCCTTGTTAGGCTTTAAAGCCTAACTTCTCCTGCCTGGCTCTTGACTTTTTCATGCACGTGTCCTTCTTTCAGAGCCTGGACTATGATCGTTGCATCAATGACCCCTACCTGGAGGTACTGGAGACCATGGATAACAAGGTGAGTCCACAGTTCTTTCTCTCTCGGGACCGAGCGGGTCTTCAGATAGCTTCTCTTCTAAAAGCTCCAGTAAATGTCCTTGCCCCCAAGACTTTCAACTCTTTCATGAGACATTGGCGTGTAATTCCCTGGACCTTCCTCCTGCCAACCGGAGACCCACAGTCTGCCACCTGGCCCCTTAGCGTTCCTCGTTCTTGTCTCGTGAAGCACCTGAGATACGAGACCTCCTCCTCACCATACTTGCTCTGTGCATGGAATTCGGCCAAGATGTGTTCCTTCCCCGCTGCCAACACAGCCCTGTAATAATGGGAATTGTTCTCTTCCATGTGAACAGAAAGGGCGAAGGTACGAGGCGGTGAAGTGGATGGTGGTGTTTGCCATCGGCGTCTGCACCGGGCTGGTGAGCAGCGGGATGTGGGGGTGGTGGCCACAAGGGAAAGCCCTGGCCTGGCAGATACTCTTTGTCCATTGTCACCATGACATTTATAACATTGTAACAATTGTCATTATGATCAAGATTGCTGTTGTTTTCTTTTTTTCCTTTCCTTTTTTGTTTTTGCAGTATTGGGGATTGAATCCAGGCCTTTCACACTAAGCTATATCCCCAACCCTTTTAAGATTTATTTTGAGATAGGGTCTCACCAGGTTGGTAAGTAGCCCAGGCTGGGCTTGAACTTGCGATCCTCCTGCCTCAGCCTTTCAGAATGCTGGCATTACAGGCGTGCACCACCATGCCCTGCTTTCTTTGTCTTTTTCTGATTAACAATCCTAGCCCAGTTTTTCATACTTTTCTTTCTTTTGCATTATGAAATGAAACTGAAACCATAGAACTCTGGGTTCTTTAAGCACTCAGAGGTTTGGCCAAATAAATAAATACCTGTCTTATGATATGATTATGGGTCATAACCTGTAATCTCAGCCAACTAGACAAGCCTATGGGAGATGACACAGCAGGTAGTGTACACATTGAGGTCACGTTGAGGTCAGGCTGTCCTGAGCTGCTCTCTGCTCCATGCTGATCTTGTCTAGAAAGTAGAGCTGGCGGTCACGAGTGGAGGTTGTGCCTGAATGAACAGGGTTCCTGGGCTCTGCAGGTTCACAGGGGCTCACAGACAGGGAAAGATTGCAAGCATTGTCCAAGATTATGGTAGCGAGAGGTCTGTGGCACAACTGCTGGCTTAGCGTTGTTAAACCTGAAGAAGAAAAGCTGGAAAAACCAGCAGCCAGCCAGGTGTGGTGTTGCACACCTGTATTCCCAGCACCTGGGAGGCTGAGGCAGGAGGATGGCCCCAAGTTCAGGGACACCCTGGGCTTCATAGTTCAAAGCCAGACTCTGAACTATATAGCAAGACTGTGTCTCAAAAAACCAAAACAAGAAAAGCCAGCGGCCAGCCAGAAGATACATCACATCTGATTTTCCATCAGCAGGGTGTTGGGAAGGGCAACAGCCTATTCACCATCTTTTTCTAGCGTTGTCACAGCCTCATACTTAACACTTTACTGTATACCCGTGAAGCGTAAGCATGTGTTTAAAATAATGCCACCCGAGGGCCACCCACAGTTTCTATTTTCTTGGCACTTGTCAGGTTTTTACTGTAGTGAATTGACGTGGAACATCTACTGGGGAAGACGAAGGACCCTCAGAAGGCCTCTCTGCTAGCATCCTGAAAGAACCGTCATGGGGGAGGGGCCCTGGGTTGCTTTCATTGTTTTATTGAACTCTGAATATCTGTTTTACTATATAGCTTTCTGGTTGTAGACTTCCCTTTACTAAGCGTATTTATCAGCCGTATAATTGTTAGTCTTGCTGCTACTATCCATCAAACTCCTTTGAATTGTCAGTTACCTACAGTAGCAACTTCTCTGAAGAAAGGCCACCTCCTTTCTCACACAGCTCTAGCAGGTATCCTTTGATCTGTCACCACTCCTGCTCAGTGGTCATGAGCTTCCAGGCATTGGCTTGAGGGAAGGCCCCGGTTAAAGGCAGGGAGCCTTTGATTCTGACTCTGTAAAATTAGGCCTTCTAGTTCTCACTTATGTGAGTGAAATAGTGAAATGCAAGTATTTTCCTCTATTCCAGTAACCACTGGCCATGGGATAGTTCTAAGTCAAAATAACAAGTTCTATAAAATGCTCACAACAAACATGCAGAAACCATGTGTGCCTAAGTAAATGTTGGCTTTTCAAGCAGTATGCTAAGCTATGTGCTTGTCTGGCTGAAAAGCTCCCGACAGGTTTTTAACTGTCCTTTTGAATTCACCTTTCAAAAGAGTGGGGAGCTTCCCCACACAATTCAGTAGTGTTAATTTCTAAACACGTCGATGGTTTCTTCTCTGGTCTCCCATCTTTTCTGCATCTTTTCCCTTTCGGTTTTACTCTGCCTCACCCCGCTTAGCTGTGCCCCTTCCTCTGTTGTTTGGAGGGACACTGGAGCCAGGCTGGCATAGGGATCGTCTCGGAAGCCAGTGACTGACAGGCTGACATTTATTCACAAGTTGCCGGTTGGTAACTCAAGCAGCTGCCTTCACTGCGTGGAGGAAGGTGATTCTTCAGAGAGAAGCTGTGTGCTGCCCCGGAATGAGGCCATGTGACGCGTTTCTCACTCTTCGCAGGTGGGACTCTTTGTGGACTTTTCTGTGCGACTTTTCACCCAACTCAAGTTTGGAGTGGTTCAAACATGTATCCTTTCCATGGTGCATGGACTTCCGAGGGCTCTGATATTCTCTCTTGTGCAGACGTGGGTTTAACACTGAACGTGGTATTTGAAGGGTTGCTTATTAGCCATTCAGTTTGAGGGTCAATTATCATCAAAGACTGCAAAAAGAAGACTTCAGTGGATAGACCCATGTTTGTGGTTGGTAAGGTGCAGTGTCACAACGCCACCTGTTCTCCCAGTCTATAAATTCAGTGTTCTAATCAAGACTCCAAAAGCATTTATTATGGAGATTAAAAAAAAAATCTTCTAAATTTATATAGAAGAGCAAAGGGCCAAAAGCAGTTGAGGCAATTTTGAACAACAAGCAAATGTATTTGCCCTCCTAGGTGTCAAGACTCTTTTTTTCTTTTTTGAGATATCTGGAGAAAATATGGCATAATATTGAGGTTTTTTAAAACCGGGGTTGTGAGTGTATGTAACTTTTTGTAGTGTTTGAGGTATTTCATATTTTTACACTTTTTTTTTTTTTTTTTGAGATAGGGTCTTGCCATGTAGTTTTGTCTGGGCTTGAACTCACTGTGTAGCCCAGGCTGGCCTTGAACTCACAAGAATCCTTCCGCCTCAGCCTCCCAAGTGCTGTGGGATTACAGGCGTGTGCCAGAACACCTGGCAGATATTCCATGTTTTTAAGTGGTTCCTGTTGTAGATATTAGCTCAGGCAGCTTTAAACTCCTCGTACATGGAGATCAGGAGGGTGTGCAATGGGCAGCCAGTGTGACTCAGAGAGAGGAAGCCTTACCTTTTCTAGTGGTGACAGGGACGCCAAATGGCTGGGAGCACATTTTCCTTGACCAAGGTTGTGCAGCGGTGGAGGAGTGCAGCCAGAAAGGCTGCCTCGCCCTGTCTCTCCTTGAACTCTTGGGTTTTAACCTGACCTTTGTCTTCATGGCCAGCCTTCTCGTCCTAATCGAGGTGAGGTGGTTTGGAAATTGCCTGTTGAGTGTGAGGTTTGGGGCTCCCGCTCTTCATTTCTCCATCTCTAGCTCAGGAATGTGGGGAAGCATCCAGATGGAGCACATGGGTTCCTGCAGAAGGGCCCTCTGGCTCACTTAGAGGGGTTTCCAGAAGTAGAGGTTCTGGCCTGCAGTGAGGTCAGAGAGGGAAACTCTAGGTTAGGATGGGCTGCTCCCCCGCAGCAGCACACTGAATCAGCCAGAGGACTTTGCAAACCCATGGATCAGGACTACTAGAAGCGGGACACCATGTTGTTGGTTGACAGGCTCCCACTGGCTCCCACTGGCTCCCACATGAGGCAAACTCCTGGGAGCCTTGTCGGAAGTGCACATGACCCTGTGCCCCTGAGGGCTACTGAATCAGGAATCAGGGTGGGCCCAGCTCCTGTGACTAAACACACGTTCAGGCAACCCTGATAACGCTGAGGAAGGCAGTGAGTTCTCCATGTCCCACTTGTTGAGGGTAAACCCAAGCACCTGTGGAGTTTGAGTTGACGGGTGTGTCTCCTGTCCCCATCAGCCGGTGGCAGCGGGTTCTGGGATCCCTGAGATCAAATGCTATCTGAATGGCGTGAAGGTGCCAGGAATTGTCCGGCTCCGGACCCTGCTCTGCAAAGTCTTCGGAGTGCTGTTCGGTGTGGCAGGCGGTAAGGAGGATCTTTCAGCTCTTATCCTTCAGGAGTTCCAGGGGCGAGGCTGACAGGTTGCATTCTGTGTGTAAATGAGATGCCCACTGAAGGGAGCGCCCTAAGCAGTGTCTGCGCTTCTTGTCTGTAGGTTTTTAAATGCAGACATTGTCGGTGTCGGTGTGGTGCCACTCAGAGATGCCTGACACACACCCCATTGTTTTGAACTACACACATCTGGTTGGTTTATAGAGTTGGCTTTTAGCGAAGTCAGCACGCTTTTTGTGCAAATCTTTTAGGCCATATGGGCCAAGAAGCAGCATCAAGGATATGGTGTGGGTATTTAGGTAGCCGTTTAGCGTGTACCTACTGGAGAAAGTAAAGCCATTCTTAGCTCTAGGACTGCACAGTAGCAGGCGGGGAGTGGTCTGCCCTCTGGTGTGCAGACCTGACAGCAGGAGTTTAAAGGGAACGAGTTTGATGCAGATTTGGCCCCCCTTCCCCTGAGCCCCGTGCTTGTCTGTGGGTCGAGATAAAGGTTTGTAGCAGAGGTGTCCCGAGCCAAAGGCCTCTGTGCTGACTGCTGTCTCTTTCTCACTGTCTCAGGCCTCTTTGTGGGGAAGGAGGGCCCCATGATCCACAGTGGGGCCGTGGTGGGAGCCGGCCTTCCTCAGGTAAGGCCCACTGGGCTGGGGCTGCACCCCTTAGAGCAGACTCCTGCCTGGGCCAGGGACGTGGCTGGGCATGGATTGGGGGAAACCCTTTGGGGCCACCCTAACATGATCTTGGCGCCTGGTGCCATTTGGGTTAAGAAAACCTTGTGGTCTGACTCAGTGGAGCATATAACCTGGACCTCAAGAGTTGTAATGATGCCTTCCTGAATCCTTGGAGCAGAAATAGGACATGGAGGAAAAATGTGACATAGGCAAATGAAAGTCACCTAGTACTCCGCAGCCATTACTAAGTGCCTGCATGTAGGGTGGTGTGGTGGGTCACCTCCATGCCGCCAAATGCCAGAGGGCGGGGAGGGCCAGCTGGGATGGTCTTAGGGCCAGCTCCATGCCGATTCTACTTGGCCTGGCTTGGTGACTGACAGCTGCCCGCAGGCAGGATTCTGCAGGGGCCAACACCTGTCTTCTTCAGAGCCACCTGAGGTGTTTGGTTCTCAGGTGAGATAGCTGGGGTTCACAGGTGGAGGAACTTGCCCAGGACCCCAAAGCTCCCTTTCTAAGGGCTTTTTCAGGCTGCAAGTCTAAGAGGTCCCAGTTCCCTGGGAACCTTTGCATGGCACTGTTTCCTTCCCTCTCCTGCCGAGGGGAGGTACTATGAGTGCGAGTTCTAGGGCCAAGGGGAGAAGGTTCCTTCTTCCAGGGCATCTTCATCTCTTGCTGCTGCCACACAGCCAGGTCTCCTGGGAACGAGCTGGGAGGTGGGAGGAAGCCAAGCATGGTGGATCATCGTGTGGGCTTTACGGATGGAGAAGTGGCTCTTGGTCGGGCCTTTGCTCCCTGACAGTTACTGAGCAGAGCAGTTTCACCTTGTGTAGCAGCTTTCAGTTCCTCTAGTCCTTGCTATAAGTTTTTTCCCCTTTTTCTATCTCACTTGTTGACTCTGCACAAAATGCAATTTTCAAAGGGCCTAGAAATTTGGGAGCAGGAAAAATAAGTTCCCCCGAAAAGAGGCGACTTCATTTTTTCCAGGTGGCAGTTCCCGACACTCCCTGCCTACAGCACATCTGCTCAGGTGTGCCAAGCAAAGGCACCTCCAGGTGCTGTGGGTTCCAGCTTTGGTCCTGTGGGCCCTTCTCTGACTTGCTTTCTGTCGTTTTAGTTTCAGAGCATCTCCTTACGGAAGATTCAGTTTAACTTCCCGTACTTCCGCAGTGACAGGTGAGGAAACATGAGGAATGGGTTCTTAGGAAAATGCAAAATGACGCTGGGCGTGACAGCCCACAGCTGTAACGTCAGCACTCTGGGAGGCAGAGGCAGGAGGATCGCAAGCTTGAGCCCAGCTTGGGCAACTTAGAGACTTAGCAAGACTTGGTCTTAAAAAACAAAAAACAAAAACAAAAACTAGGGATGTAGCTCAGTGTGAAGGCCCTTGGTTCAGTCTCTAGTACCACAAGAAAAAAAGTTAATGTACTACCAGTCAGACCTGGTTCTTGCTCTAGCTGGTGCTTAGTTGGCCCTGCTCAGCAGGCTGGATGCAGAAAGTGGGGTGTGGGGGGATTTGCATTTTTCTTCTGAAAATAAGCAAAAGGGCCAAGTTGGCATCATGACTTTATTTTGTCACATCATAAGGCCTAGAAGCATCTCTGGTAATAAATTCCAAGACCAACCAAGAAAGGGCACAGGTGGGTATATTATCAAGAAGATATTTTGTAGTCCTAAGTAATATACTTGCTTAGGGCCTCTCTGGGCTGGAAGCTGCCCTGCCTAGTGGACTCTCCAGCCCTGTGACCTGTGGGTTACTGACCTGCACAGCTGGGAGGGCCCTCGGGATTGGGGCCCATTTCAGCATCATGGGCCCCTTCTCATCTTCTTATCCCCGCAAGTCATTGCTTGCCGGCTTCTCTGTGCAAAGCCAGCAAGCACTTACACAGTCTCACTGATGCCAGGGTGATCCGGCCCGCGGATCAACTCGTGGGTCCCACCTGGAGGAGAAATGGGCTGGGGGGACAGGGCAAGAGGAGAGAGAAATGGAGACAAGTTGAAGGGTTCCAATCAAGTCTTGTTTATTGAGGAAGTGTCTAAGGCACTTATAGAAACGGGGGCGGAAGCTCTCATCTCATGGGGAATGTAGTGAGCGCGGGTAGGTCGTCATCATTTCCGGATTAGGCTGGAGAGGATCATGGGAGATGTAGGCTGGCGCACCGGATGCCCTCAGGAGGGGGAGGCAACCGTGAAATTGTCTCATCGCTCCCTACATCTCCTCCCTTTTTATTTTATAAGATCAGGAGTATGGCAGGCCCTGTGAGGACAGCGCCTGTCTTAGGTCAAGGACTCTCCATATGAACCCAATCATGCCTTACCCGTCATGGGCATACAGGACAGCAATTGGTCCTGTGCCTGTCTTAGGCGGCCAATGGCGTAACATATGTGTCCTAGTTGCCTGTCTCTGGCTGCCTGTCCGGTGCCTCAGGGCAATTGGCCTCTATCATCATATGGGCCATTTGTGGAGATTGTCTCTCGATAAGTTTGTTGATCTGCCATCTCCAACTGGTGATAATGTACCTGAATGGGCTTGGCCAGGAGCGTGTTAACCCTGTTGTTAAGGAGCGTCTTTAAATCAGAAATCCTCATTGTCTTGTTGACGATGACCAATGTAAACATATTACAATAATATATTTTGTCTAACAATTTTTGATGACCTATGAAAACCAGATAATTTAACACATTACTTTGAACAACAAGAAACTCTCAAATTACAATACAACAATAAACAATAAACAAAACATGTATTACATTTATAGAACCAATTTTAACATCATTTTGGCCAGCTGGCAACTTTTGGTGGAGGCATACCAGACAAACGTTTTAAAAATCCAAAAATGCAAAAAGAAAATTTGTTGAGCTCAAATAGAACAGCTGTTTACAGGTTGGGCACGCAGAAAAACAAAACATACAGACAAATTTATTTAAAAATCAGAGTGCACTCATATATATATATTGGCCAAATTAAATTATAGTAACTCTTCTATAATTTTAGAAGTTTGTAATTACAAATAGACTAGTCAGAATTATTTGTAGGTCAATAGCAGAGATCTCTTATAAGAATTTGGAAGAAACAAAAATAAATTTTTTTTATAAAAATACTGACAACTTTTATTTTATTTTTATTTTTTCTTTATGTAGCTTTCAGCTCAGTCATCTCCATACTCTGTCACATATTTAAACCTTTTTTTTTTTTCTCTATATCATTTATGTAAATTTTCTTTGATATATCTTTGTCGAAGCTTATTTTGACCCCTTGTTCCTGGGTTGTTACAATTACGCCCATTTTCCCGCTAGCTGCAAATGTTGCAGCCATTTGTGATTTAAGAGAAAAGACCCTCTTTGTGTGCAGAGAAAGAGAAAAGCACACTTTAGGATAAGGTTTTTGTCCCAGATGTTTTGAGCCAGGGCACCCAGCTTGTGTTTTTTATTGTGGCTTACTCAGCTTACTCGACGTTTTGACAAAGCAGGCATTTACATTTCTCCTGTAAAACTTTTCTAGATGCTTGTAGGCAGCGCCAGGCTGGTGACGTCCAGGCTGGCCATTGGGGCAGCACTGGCACCACATACAACCAGGAGTTTATATATGGAAACTAATTTGGGTGCTCAGGCTTTTTGGTGACAATATTTCATACTCCATTGATTATCTGGGGGGTGGAGCGACCCTTTAGCTAATCATCTCACGTTGAATGTGGGCCACTCAAGCTCACAGAAGTTTTGGAGCTTTACTTTTTATTTTAATTTTTTAATCCCCTTTGAACTCATCAAAATTGTTAAGCATACATTTTAAAACAGTTGACTTACTACCAGCAGAACCCATTATGTCAATGACTTGGACAATATAGCAACCCACAGTTACAATTTATCTAAGCAAGTCCTGTCTCCCCCACTCAATTTGAAATGCAAACGAAATTTGAGACTAACAAATGGTCTCCCGCCGGCAGGTTGAATTCCTCTGGTAACAGTGACTTGGAAGCGCAGGCGCAGGGGTGGTGGCATAGATGTAACATGGGAGAAACACACAAACACAATCCCGGGAACAATAACCACACCGCTTCCGACCTCAAATTTAGAGCCTTGCGTCCTGCCCTGCAGCCGATCTGGGGGGACCAGCTGAAGATCAGCTTTTTGGCGCCTTGGCCCCCCCAAGGGTTAGCTGCCAGGCAAGGAGGCACTGAGGCCCCCTCCTTAAATACACTTTTGGAGGCCTTACAAAGTCCTTGGTTGCCATGGAAACTGCATTCTTTACCTTATCACCTCTCGGAAATAGCCCTCTGTTTTTTCTGTTCAAGGTGGACCTGTTTAAGGTGGACCTTCTTTTAGATCATTAATTTTAGCCTTTAAGGTCAGAAGAGTAGAGGATGGGCTGGGCGGCTTTTGGGTATCAGACTGGAGCTTAGTTGTTAAGGCGGGAGCCACAAAAGGAGGGTTATGATAGGTAGTAGCCTCCTCTGCCAGCTGAGACCAATCAATGTCTTGGAAGTCAAAAAGGTCAGGGTATATAGACGGGTACTGAGGAGGAGGCGTGGCGGCGCCAAGTTCCAGGGAGCCATTTTGAGAGGGGTCGCCATTTTTAGGGTCCTCATGAGCCTCAGAAGGAGGAAGTGGCGGCAGGTCGCCATTTTGAGGGGGCTCCGGAATATCAAGAATCACAGAGCCAGGGGAACTGGGCTTAGGGGTAGGACTACGGGAGGAGCGCAATGCAGCCTCACCTTGAGAAAGCGTCTCAGCGACTTGGGGATCTGAATAGCGTTGAGTTAGCAGTTCTGAAATTAAAGTCCAATAGGCAAAAGCGGTCACCGGAACCTTTTCGGGACCAAAGACCCTATAAAAATCTTTGAGGGCATCTCCCACCCTATTCCATCGGTTAATGTCAATGGAACCCTCTAGAGGGAACCAGGGGCAGACTTTATGTATGAATTGAAAATATAGAAATAAATCTTTAGTTGTAACCTTAATTTCTCTCACCTTGAGGGCCTTACTGAGGCCGTTAACGAACAACTCATGTTCACTTAATGCTTGACCCATGTCGAGGGGGAAAAGGAAGTGGATGCCGTTCACTTACCGTGATTCAGGCGAGACGTAAGGCGGCCGTCTGCACGGATCACAGGGACGGAGTCCCGGAATGAGTACCTTGGCCAAGGCTTTAATGACGAACGGTCCCGTTGGAAGATGTCCTCTCTGGGTGGGCCCCACGTTGGGCGCCACTTGATCCGGCCCGCGGATCAACTCGTGGGTCCCACCTGGAGGAGAAACGGGCTGGGGGGACAGGGCAAGAGGAGAGAGAAATGGAGACAAGTTGAAGGGTTCCAATCAAGTCTCGTTTATTGAGGAAGTGTCTAAGGCACTTATAGAAACGGGGGCGGAAGCTCTCATCTCACGGGGAATGTAGTGAGCGCGGATAGGTCGTCGTCATTTCTGGATTAGGCTGGAGAGGATCATGGGAGATGTAGGCTGGCGCACCGGATGCCCTCAGGAGGGGGAGGCAACCGTGAAATTGTCTCATCGCTCCCTACACCAGGGTTTTCTGGAAGAGTTCTGGTAGGTTCGAGGCCCAGCAGGTATTGCAAGAACTCTTACATCTGCCTCTAGGCTTGGGACTGAGACTCCAAGTTCAGAGTGACCAGGTACAGGGCTGGGGATTTAGCTTAGTGGCGCAGTGCCTGCCTGGCAAGCATGAGGTCCTGAGTTCGATTTCTGGTACCCAAAAACAAAAGCTACAGAGTTACCAGGTAGGTGGGGGAGCCATTGCACCTGGCAGCCTGTCAGCTTCTCATTACTATAACAAGTACCTGAGAGAAATCAGCTTGCCAACAAAAGCTGATTTTGGCTTACACTTTTGAGGGTTTCAGTCCTATTAACCTCATGAGCAGGAATTGAAACAGGAAGAGGAGGGACTGGGGACCCACTGTCTCCTCCAGGACACGCCCCAAATGACTTAACTTCCTCCTGCCAGGCCCTGCCTCTTAAAGGTTCCTCCACCTCCTAACGGTGCCATGGGCTGAGCTACCAGCCCATAATACACAGGCCTTTGGGGGACATTTCGGATCCGAACTGCAGCATGTAGGGTGTGTTGGCCAGCAGGTGACCTGCGTGTGCTGCCGAGTCTGCCTCTCTAGGGACCTATCCTTTTGTGATCCTATTCATGGGTTGGGAGAGAAAATGTTCACAATAAGGAGATGAGAAGCAACTTTTGCAGACTGAGGACCCATCTCTGCCTTTGACTTCTCTCCTCAGAGACAAGCGAGACTTCGTATCAGCGGGGGCAGCTGCAGGAGTAGCTGCGGCGTTTGGGGCCCCGATTGGGGGCACCTTGTTCAGCCTGGAGGAGGGCTCGTCCTTCTGGAACCAAGGGCTCACGTGGAAAGTGGTGAGGAGACATCATCCTTGGAAGCCACCTCCTAGACCTCCGTAATTAAACTGGACATTTGTCTATCCCACCACTGTTCTGGTGAGACTGGAGGGTCCACTCGATGGGAACTTCTTTTGCCATAGCAGCTGTAACCTCCAAACTGTGGCCTTTTCTGCTTTTCATATCAGCACTCCCTGCCCAAACATTAAACCTCACACCAAACTCCTTGTAGGCCATCCGGCTAGAAAATGCGAAGCTGGCAGTCGCCTAAGGCAGGAGTGTCAGGGTTGGGACTTGAACCTCTGTCGTGCCCAGAGTGATGTGTCCTCCCTATGAATCTCCCCTTCCGGGTGCCACAGGGTCTGTGCTGGAGGAGGTCTCAATAAACAGGCTCTTGTGACAGCCCAAGGTGCAACTGCTCACCGTCCAGGCACCTCTGCCACAATGGTCACCTCTGCCACAGTGCTCACCCCTCCATGTGTCCCAGCCAGATTTTGCAGGTCTCTGGGGAGAGCAGTGGGTTTTAGGAGAAACTGTTAGGAGACAGACGTGTTACTATTGACTGTTCTTTTTTGTCACCTGTCCCCTAGCTCTTCTGTTCCATGTCTGCCACCTTCACCCTCAACTTCTTCCGTTCTGGAATTCAGTTTGGAAGTTGGGGTTCCTTCCAGCTCCCTGGATTGCTGAACTTTGGCGAGTTTAAGGTATGTCTTGTCCTTTCTCCCAAGATGTCGCAGTGGGCCCATGAAACTCACCTGGTCGTAAAGCACAGGCAAGGAGTGCACAGAAGGCAGGCAGGCACTGCCCTTGCAGGGCACCTCTGCCTGTAGCGTCACCTGCATACACTCACTCTCGTTGGAGCAGGACTCCTTTAGGAGGGGAGGCAGCCCCAGCTCTTGTTTCTGTCTTCTCCTCTTCTATTCCTTCCTGTGCTCATGGCCACTCTGGTTTTTCTCTCTCCCCCGCCCGCTCCCTTCTCTCAGTGCTCTGACTCTGATAAAAAATGTCATCTCTGGACTGCTATGGATTTGGGTTTCTTCGTCGTGATGGGGGTCATTGGGGGCCTCCTAGGAGCCACGTTCAACTGTCTGAACAAGAGGCTTGCAAAGTACCGTATGCGAAACGTGCACCCGAAACCTAAACTTGTCAGGTACCTGTGTAGTCGCCTCCCCCAGCCTGCTGTGCCTGCCTGAGATGGTGTGGGCCAGGCCGTCTCTCCCGAGGAAGGCGATCACATGAGCAGGCCCCGCTTCCCGCACCAGCTTTGATTTCTGGTCTAAGGCTGAGAACAGGGACATAAGTTTACCCTGCTCATCAGACAGTCCAAAAGGCTGAGCTGACTTCTAAGTTGTGTGTGACTTGCATACCTCCTGACCTGCTGGCTGTCATGGGCCACACCTGGCCCCAAGACTTAGCATGGAAGCCTGTTCATTCCTCTGGAGGGACGTGGATGCAGCAGCCCACTTGCCTGATACAAAGTCAATAAACTACCCACACTTTACACCCAGGTTTCGGGGTTACAGCCAATCTGATAATTCTGCACGTGTGTGTTGACTGACCAGGGGCTGCCGTGAGTGCCCTTGCAGAAAGGAGGGTGGGGGTCAGCAGCATGTGTGTTTAGAGTTCTCAAGACCTGGCACCTGTTCATTACATTGGGACGGCTGTGCTCTGCTCCCTAGAGTCTTGGAGAGCCTCTTGGTGTCCTTGGTAACCACCGTGGTGGTGTTTGTGGCCTCGATGGTGCTAGGAGAGTGCCGGCAGATGTCCTCTTCGAGTCAAATTGGTAACGGTTCATTCCAGCTCAAGGTAACCCCAGTGCCTCTGCTACCTTCATCCTACATCCAGAAATGGCTTCTGCTTAGAGCTGCTAGATGTGTCGGGTCATCGCAGGTTGCTGAGAGGTACAGGAACATGTAGTCACCCTTCCCCCGAAAGAGGATGTGCGCTGGGTGGCCTCTGTCTTGTCCACGTCTGTGACTGACCCTGGCCCTTGGAAGGGGAGCTCCTCTGGTGAACAGGGCCGTCTTGGAGTCCAGCTTCTGGGGTGAGGCTGACGAGCATTCTCCCTGCCCTCTGTCTTATTGCTCCCAGCAGCCTCTTGGATCAGGCAGCACCCCTCTGGTCCCTTGTCTTGGAGGTCGCCTGTGGGGGTCCGCAGGAGCAGTCCACAAAGGCTTGGAGTGTGTTAGCTTGGGCTCAGCGAGTCACTTTTAGCCCCAAGCTAAGAGTGTTTTACTTTTTCAGATGACTGGGAAAAAAGATGCCACGGGGGCTATATGTGGCTGGCAGAGTCTGAAACGTGTACTGTCTGGTTCTTGGTAGAAGATGTTTACTGGCCCCCATTACTAGTTATTCCCAAAGCTGCCTCATTGCCGGACAGTGTTTTTTTTTTTTTTTTTTTTTGTGGGTACCGGGGGGGGTCGACCTCAGGACCTCGCGCCAGCAGGTGCCCATGCCTCTGAGCGATATCACCGGCCCCTTTTTCGTATGTGGGTTCCGGGAGTCGAACTCGGGCCCTCGCGCTTGCCGGGCAGGTGCTTACGCCGCTGAGCCATCTCACCGGCCCCAGACAGTGTTTTTGAACTGTTCTTGTTATAGAACAGTGACGTGTATGGTTCAGGTATAAACAAAAAGCGTTCTGTGGTCTAACAGGTTAACCAGAATTAAATAGGCACTTTTTTTTCTTCTTTGTGGTGCTGAGGAATGAACCAAGGGCATCACACATGCTAGACAAGTGCTGTACCACTGAGTTACACCCCTAGCCCTTTTTTAAACTTTGAGACAAGGTCTCACTGAATTGCCCAGGCTAGCCTCAAACTTATGATCCTCCTGCCTCAGCCTTCCAAGTAGATGGGATTGTAGTCATGTGTCACCATGCCCAGTTTAAAATATACTTCTTTAATACGGACTTCCTAGAACCTAAAATGTTCCAGTGAGTGTTAGGATTGTTTTGCACATTCACTGTCTGCCAGATATTCCACAGGCACGGTGCAGACCTCTCGTTGCACCCTTACCGCCACCTGCCGGGTAGCGATAGTGTCTCCGGAGCAAACGAGGTCTTCATCCAGATTCCCTGGCCAGCATATAAGCATGGGGGAAGGGGTTGTCCCCGTGTTATAGATGAGGCAGCTGAAGCATCATGCAGTGAAAAACCTTCCCAAGGTCACTAGCCAGTGGCAGAGTCAGAGTGACAGCTGATTTTGGAGGCTGTGCTCTGCTTTAGCAGACGCACCAGTTTCCAGGGAGCACTCTGGTGCTTCTCATTGCTCCTGATCACAGGACTTTTTCCACTGGGTCCTGCAGACATGGCTTGGGAGAGCCTGCATTTATTGCTTACTAAGCTGTCCCCTCTGCTTGTCCACTGCCGGCTCTGCTCTGAGCCGCAGGGGCCCTGCACACATTTCCCCTTCACCAGGTCCCGCCACCAGGGGGCCCTCTCCTGAACCAACTCATCACCCACAGAACGAGGGCGTAACCTCCCATTTGGGTTCTGTCCTCCCCACTGGGGGGTGGGGAGCCAGGCACACACCATCTGCTGTCAGCCTTCCTGCCAAGGTGGGTTTCTTTTGGAGGAAATCCAGAGCAAAGGCTGGTTTCACGTGGGGCTTTGAGTCAGGCAGTGGCCTGGACTCTCCTCCCCAGCTGTCTGTCTCTCTCTTGCCTCATCTTCCCACGGTCCTTGTAGCTCTTGGGCCAGGCTGCTAGCAATGTCACTTACAAAATCAGCACCGAGAGGAAGTAGAGTCCAGTCCATGGTGAGCCATGGTGTAGTTACATTTTCGTTAGGAGCGTGGGAGAACAAAGGCCTTTTTTCTGATTCTTCACTCTGCATCCAAAATGCAGAGTTCAACACCACAGTTGGCTGCTCTTGGGTGTTGGTCAGCATATGCTGCCTGTTGAATCTGCAGGCAAAGGTGTCTGCCAGGCTTCTTGTCCTCGCTGGAGCTGTGTCCCTCAGAGACTCAGGAGTGCCCCGGTCAGATACCCTTTACTGACTTTTTGATCCCTGCTTCGTAGGTTACATCAGAAGATGTGAATTCGAGTATCAAGACCTTCTTTTGTCCCAATGACACCTACAATGACATGGCCACACTCTTCTTCAACCCCCAAGAGTCTGCCATCCTCCAGCTCTTCCACCAGGATGGTGAGTGTGTGCTGTGCCCACCCCCAGGGCATGGGCTTCGGCTCCCCCACGGGCAGGCTTGCCCTTCATTCCGAGCAAGAACAGGACTTTCCCTCCGTGCTGCCGACCTGGACAGCCTCGTGTTGGAGGGGAGCCAGCTGGGGCATGGAAGGGCCTGGTAGGGGCCGAGCTGGTCTGCGGAAATTTGGCAGGCCTCTGTGGTGGGACTCAGGTCAGGTCTTACCTTGCAGGGACTTTCAGCCCCATCACCTTGGCCTTGTTTTTCGTCCTCTATTTCCTGCTTGCATGTTGGACTTACGGCATTTCGGTTCCAAGTGGGCTTTTTGTACCTTCACTGCTGTGTGGAGCCGCTTTTGGACGTTTAGTTGCCAGTGTCCTAAAAAGGTACAGTGCATGCGTGTGCATGCGTGTGTGTAAGCACGTGTGCCTCTCCATGTGCATATGTGCACGTGCACAGTGTTCAAGCTCTCGGTTCTCCCCCTGCACACCCCGCCGCTCAGCCCACCAAGATGTTTCTAAGCCACCTTCTCGGTTGTTCCTTCACCAGCTACATTGGACTGGGCCACATCTATTCGGGGACCTTTGCGCTGATTGGTGCTGCAGCTTTCTTGGGTGGGGTCGTCCGCATGACCATCAGTCTCACGGTCATCCTGATCGAGTCCACCAATGAGATCACTTACGGGCTCCCCATCATGATCACCCTGATGGTGAGCACTTCTCATCCAGGCTTTCAGGCCTAGGGCCCAGTTCGCCCCAGAGCCCCCTCTCTTGTCAGGCCTCTGCTCTATGTTTCAGGTGGCCAAATGGACAGGGGGCTTTTTCAATAAGGGCATTTATGATATCCACGTGGGCCTGCGAGGCGTGCCGCTTCTGGAATGGGAGACGGAGGTGGAGATGGATAAGTAAGTCCCCTGTTTCTTGCCCTGGTGTCAGAACTTCTAGCTTTAGGGCTGAAAGAATGCTAGAGTTAGCGTAGGAAGCAGTGGCTCGAGCTTCTCAGGTTGGAAGAATCAGGGACATTGTTCCCTTGTGTGCTTGGGAGTGTTGAGCACGAGCTCTCCGGAGGCTGAGAGCTTAGGGACAGGCAGGGCCTTCCGTGGCAGTCTGGTTCACCCTGTGAAGTGGGGTCTGTGGGTCATATATGTGGCATGATTGTTTACGCTAAGTGCACACGAGCCCCGGAGTGAGACCTGCCCATCCTCACGCACCCTTCAGAATGTCACCCGTCACCAGTGATTGGCATAATGTCTGGGCATCTGCCTCATAATTCACACACATGCTGGGCCTCCGGTCTGGGTGTCAGCAAGGCCCTTTGGGGTTTATGGTCTGCAAAGGGACACAGCAGATATTTTCAGCTTTGCCGAGGGGTCTTGTCACACCCCTCAGCCCTACTGTTGTGGCAGGAAAGCAGCCACAGATACTGTGTGGGGCTGGATTTGCTTTGTGGGCTGTGGCTTGTCGACCCCTGATGTACAGAGAGACCTATAGTTTGGTTGTTAAGTTTAGTCTAATTATCGATTCAGTGGTGAGACGGTGCCCTGGAGTGTTGCAGAGGGGATGCCATGCCAGTAAGCTCACGGGGTTTGTGGTGAGGGGACATCGGTGGGCCATGGGATGAGCAAAGGCCCACCGATGTGACAGCAGGAGTGTGACCCCGGCATCAGAGCAGCATGTGCAGATGGGATGGAAGTACAGAGGAACCCACTGGTTCCGGCAGCCCCAGCGGCCCAGGCCATGACAAGCCCCAGCACAGCCTGTCACACTTGCACCCGGGTTGGTGGCCCTCATGAGGGTGGACGGTCTCCTCTGCCCAGGCTGAGAGCCAGCGACATCATGGAGCCCAACCTGACCTACGTCTACCCGCACACGCGCATCCAGTCCCTGGTCAGCATCCTGCGCACCACCGTCCATCACGCCTTCCCAGTGGTCACCGAGAACCGGGGCAATGAGAAGGAGTTCATGAAGGGCAACCAGCTCATCAGCAACAACATAAAGTTCAAGGTAGAGAAAGCGCCCAGGAGGGGAGGTGGTGAGAGAAGCCCGTGGGGCCTCGGTGCCCGTACTATCTGGTGCTGCCACACCCCACCCAGGGTGGACTCGGATGGCTCTAGGAAAACCTGTGCTGTCTCCACTATGTGACAGAGTGCATATGTGACCGTGGCAGGGACCTGACCGGGCTGTGGGAAAGGGGTACGCTCTCGCCTTGCCATAGAGTGTGGGGACAGACGGCTCAGGGCAGCAGCTCTGCTCTTCGTTACTGACCAAGTGGGGGCGGGGAGGGCTCCCGGGCTGCCAGCAACCCTGGTGGACTTGGACCTGGTGACGAGAGCCAGAATTCGATTGGGAGTGTTGGGGCTGATGGGGGCTAGGGAGCCACCTCTGGGAGTGCTCAGGATGCCCTGGGGTCCCAGCAGGAGTGGACACTTGGGTGGTCTCTGTCCTCGTGTCATTCCTGACTTGAAAGCCAGGGAGAGGCGAGCCCCATGCCTCACTTGGCGTGTGCCCGTGTGGCTCTTGGCTTTGCTGGCTTTGGGAGGGGCAGCAACATGTATCGCAGTCCCCCCAGTTCAGGATGGGAGGGGGGTTTTTCCCTCTGCAGAGTCGAGGTACTCTTCCAGAGTAAAGGAGCAGGGTGCTAGGATTTTAGAAACCAGTCAGTCCGGGGTGCAGCTCGGCAGTAGGGCGCTTCCTCAGCATGCACAAGGCATAGGGTTCAATCCCTGGCGCCACAAAAGAGGAAAAACGGCTGCTCGACAAACCACAGGGTCCACAGCCAAGTCCTCAGACTCCTACTGGCTCCTGTGACTTCGAGGCCCCGAGCCAGAGTCCTGCACACTCCTGCATCGGGAGGTGCTTGGCCCTCATCGCTCTCGGGCCCTGGGCCCAACAGGTGCTGCCGCAGGGTGCCCTGTAGCAGCCTGTCATTGTCCCTGCTCCCCGCCCACAGAAGTCCAGCATCCTCACCCGGGCCGGTGAGCAGCGCAAGCGGAGCCAGTCCATGAAGTCCTACCCATCAAGCGAGCTGCGCAACATGTGCGACGAGCATGTGGCCCCCGAGGAGCCGGCGGAGAAGGAGGACCTCCTGCAGCAGATGCTGGAGCGCAGGTGCGGCCCGCGGCGCTGGGGCTGGCGGGGCGCCCTCGCTTGGCTGTGCTAGGCAGCGTCTGGTTTCTGTGTAACAGATACACCCCCTACCCCAACCTGTACCCTGACCAGTCCCCGAGCGAAGACTGGACCATGGAGGAACGCTTCCGCCCGCTCACCTTCCACGGCCTGGTCCTGCGCTCGCAGCTTGTCACCCTGCTCGTGCGTGGTGTCTGCTATTCCGAGAGCCAGTCGGTGAGGCTCTGGGAGGTGGGAGGCTGGGGTGCACAGCCCTGTGCTGCGGCAAGAGACGGGCCCTGCTGCAGGGCTCCCATGCCCACTGGCTGCTGTTGGGTGCCACATGCAGCCTCCTGTCTCCTCTGCTGCACCGTTGTCTCTTCAGGAGACGTGCGGCATGGGGAGCCCGGTTCCTTCCAGTCACGTCCTCCTGCTGGCTTTTAATAGAGCATCCGTATTTTCATTTCTGGTGCAAATGAATTTTTAAGTGTGTTGAAAGAAATACCACCCTTCCCTTCCCATCAGCCCCATTGTAGTTCTCTTTTTCATTTGGGTTTTGGGGTGTTGTTCAAAGTGGCCCCTGGGCCACTTGAGACCATCCCCTCACACAGTCTGTCCTTTAGGGGAGACTGAGGCAGCTGCCTGGAGACCTGCTTCCTGACAGGCTCTTCTGGGTGGGGTCCTGGCCCTGGAGGTGCCAAGGCTCTGGTGGGGGGTGGAGGACCAGCCCAGCTGGCGAGGGGCAAGGGGTGGAGGGGTTGATAAGGGCTGGATCCTGTGGGGCCTGGCCCGGCCTGGCCCTGTGAAGGCAAGGGATTATGGGCTGCCCAGCAGGCTGTGGACCAGTGTGACAGGGACAGCTCTGCAGGGGAAGTGCGGAGTAGAGCCCACGGCACCGACCCACTGCCCATGGACGGCTGGCAGCAGTGAGAATGGCCAGAAACCTCGGAGCCTGGAGTGAGGAACAGTGACAGCTTGTGCGTTTCTGTCCCATGGTTGCTGCATCAAATCTCCATAAACTCTGTGGCAGCAGGGCCCTGCCCTCTCTGAGGGCTCTGGGAGGACTCAGCCTGCCTCTGCCTACTTCCTGTGGCAGCTGTAGTGCTTGGCATTCCTTGGCCATAGCCACATTGCTCCAGTTTTGCCTCAGTTATCACTCGCGTTGTCCCTGTTTTGTAACGACATCTGTCATTGGATGTAGGGCCACCCTTATCCATTGTGATCTTGTCTTAACCTGATCTCATGTGCAGAGGACCTGCTTCCAACAAAGTCACTGCTGGTACAGGGCTTAGAACCTGGGCATTCTTGGCACAGTGCAACCCACAGCTGCGCCCACCCGATAGCACTATCCTCATTTAAACCTTGGAAGACCCATTTGGGTCTCACAGCTGAAGGAAAGGAAGTTCAGTGAGCTTTAGGGTGACCCAGTTAGAAGTCAGCCAGACCTGGTTTTGCCTCCAAAGCAGCTGCTGGGGGCTCTGTCCTGCACCCCGCCCAGCTCAGAGGGACAGAGGGTCATTATGGCCCCAGTGCCAGGACACTGTCTTGGTTGGAATTGCAGAGTGCCAGTCAGCCACGCCTCTCCTACGCCGAGATGGCCGAGGATTACCCGCGGTACCCTGACATCCACGACCTGGACCTCACGCTGCTCAACCCGCGGATGATCGTGGTGAGAGGGGCTGGCCCTGTGCGCATGCTGCTTGGTCCTGTCATTTGTGTCCAGACTGCAGGTGACTCTTGCTATCCCTTTACAGGATGTCACCCCATACATGAACCCTTCGCCCTTCACTGTGTCCCCCGGCACCCACGTCTCCCAAGTCTTCAACCTGTTCAGGACGATGGGCCTGCGCCACCTGCCCGTGGTGAATGCTGTTGGGGAGGTGAGTCCTGGAGAGCCCAGGCCCCTGCCACCGTGGTCTGCACACCCACCTTTGAGAAAGGACCCTTGGCCAGGGTGCTGTGGGGGTCTCGTTGCTGAATCCCACAGGGAGGCTCTCAGACCACGGCCCCCTGTGCAGCTGTCCCTTGCTGTCCCACTTGGGCTCTGAAACCTTCCCTCTGTGCCTTTTTCCTGCGCACGTGGCCAGCAGGTGGCGCCAGGGCACCCTTCCCGCCTCCCAGATAGGCTCAGCACATCCCTAACGCCACACGGTTCTCTTCACTGCGACCTTAGTCTGTGTCCCTCGTTTCCCCTCCAGTCGCAAAGATTCAGAACATTAGATGAGAGCACTTCAGACAAGACACCCGAGCATTTTAAAAGATGGGACACCCAGTAACGACTGCTGTGGCCTTTCCGTTATTTCTTTTTATTTTTTTAATTTTTAATTTTTTTTTCCGTTATTTCTTTTTAAAACTTCATTTTCCCCTTATTTTATGCTTAGTGTTTTTTTCATTGAGAAAAATAAGAAAACACAAATGGTCAAACAGAACCAAGCCCTCGCCCCTGCCCCACAGAGGTCACCACGTCAGCTTTTCATCAGCTTTGCCTGGAGAGCTCATGTGTCCAGTTTGGAGGAAACAGCTCATTTGTGCCAATTTCCCACTCTGGGAAGTGACTGTCCCCAGCAGAAAACCTCCACCTATGGTGTCAGCTTTTCTTTTTTTGCCTTTGTGGTGCTGGGGAGGGAACCAAAGGCCTTGTGCTCCTGGGCCAGGGCGTTGGCCCAGGGCCACACCCACAGCCCCACGGTGCTCTCTCAAGCCTCCCTTTTGGAGGCTTTCCATACGTGTCACCAAATAATCCTGCAGGAACTGATGCCCCTGTAAAAGGTGGCGGCATACAGGTGACCCTGGCCCACGCACAGCATGCCGTGACACGAGTTTAGTTGTAGTAGATGGAATTGCGTTCCTTGCGATGAAACTGCCAGCTCTCCTGACCAGTCTGACGGTTTGCACCGTGGCCTTGGTTCCCACCGTCAGTGACGGGAACTGATGCACAGGAGTGGTGCAAAACAGCTCAGAGGTAGCTTTCCAAGATGGGGACAGTAAGTAAGGTGTGGCAGGGTCACAGACTCTGAAGCCTCGGGGTTCCTGCCTCTTGCGAACACCTGTGAGGCCAGCAGGCTATGGTGAGGACTGAAAGCAGCAGCGCAAGCCTGGTTAAAGATGTGCCAGGTCAGATGTGAGGTGGCCCCCCTGAAACTGTCTGGAGCTGTGTGTGTCCCCCGGGCCTCTAGCTTCTGAGCTCTGGTTACCCGGTCCTTGTCTTCACCTAGGAAGTAGGGAGCCGTGAGGCGAGTCTTCCCGGTCCTTGAGTGTCCAGCCCCCACTCCATCTCCCTCCGGATCCTGTGACAGACTGACTGAGCCAGGCCCTTTCTTAGCAGCGGGTTTGTCCCTCAGGTGACACGGCTTTTCTCCTTGTCCCAGATTGTGGGGATCATCACGCGGCACAACCTGACGCACGAGTTCCTGCAGGCACGGCTGCGGCAGCATTACCAGACGCTCTGATGCCCGCCCGCTGCTCCCGGCTCACACTGCAGCCACCGCTGGCTGTGCTGTCCCAGGGCACAAAGGTTCCAGAAAGCCTGGAATCATCAAGCACTTGCTGGTCAGAGGCGCTGGGAATGGTGTTGAACCATCAGAGTTGGGACTTCTCTGACCTCCTCAGCAAGTACCCTGTTCCCTGCTCCCCGTGTTCCCACGCCTGGTGTTGGTTCAGCCCTGCCCAGGCCCCCAGGAGTCAGGGCAGAGGCAGCAGCCAGGCCAGCCCCACCATTGCTGCTTTCCTGGGGAGCTCAGCCATTGCCTTCACCACTCTGGGAGGGGCTCGGGCCAATGCCAGTTGCAGAATCAAGTTCATCACTAAGTGAAGGAATGGGGCGCCAACAAGGCTCCCCTCAGGGAGGCTGCCTTCCCTGGACTCTTGTCTTCTCCAGTCCACCCGAAGGGGCACCTTTGCTTCCTGGGAGTTTGAGTCTCCTTGGAGCCCCATCCTGAAGGACACAGAGCATTAAAGTCCCACGAATGATCTGTGAGTGAGAAATCCAGTCGTAGGGTCGGACTGCTGTCTCCCGTTGTTTGGATCATCTCAGCGGTCTCCCCATCTGCAGACCCCTTCTCCCCACCTGTCCTGATCCCTCATCCCTGTGAGTGACTCACTTCCTCAGTTTGTGTCTGTCTTCCTGGTGAGAGCTGCAGCTCAGTCTTGGCCTCACCTCCAGAGTTAACCAAAAGCAGGGCACCCCGAGACGGAACCGCTTCCCTGATCCCTAGGGAGCGGGACCATCTCACAAGCTGGGGGGAGTTCGTCCTGGGCCAGGTTGCTCAAAGGGACGTGTTGGGGAGAAGCAGTGGCTTCTTCAAGAAGGGAGGCATCTCCCCTCCAGCCCTCTCTCCCCTGCTGGCCACCACCCCGTCCTCCCAAGGGCTCAGAGACAGGAGCTTCAGCCGGGTCTGCAGTGCTGCTGGCACTGGGTTGAGGGGAGCCTGGGGCCTTCGGCACTGAGCATGGGATACCTGCACACACCCCAGCCCCAGCCCGTCTCAGGCCACTGGTCCCTTCAGAGCGTGTGCCTGGGTGAACCCGGGTAGGGCATTGGCACTCATCTTCCTTCAGCCTCGGGTGTCTGTCAGCATCGGTCCCAGCAGCTGTCCCCGCAGCAGTTGTTCTTGGGGACTCAGATGCCATCATTTGCATTTAGTGTTTTTTAACCCATGAAGTCTCCTGAGGCCCCCAGGCCTGGCCTGGCTTCTCACAGCCTGAGCTCGGGGTCAGACCTGACCGGGCCAGCTGGTGTCTCATGTACCGTGTACTCTGGGGAATTATCCATGCCCACGGAGGGCTGCTTCCGGGTCCCTGTGGTCCTGTCCCCCACCTTGCTTATCTTTTTGACCAAAATGACTCTGGTTTCTACATTTTGCGGCTTCTCTGATGCTCCTGATCTGTGAGTCGGGGTGACACTCCTCGTAGATGGCTCGGGAGTCGTAACCCCATTCATAGGGCTGTGCTCAGCTGGCTGCTGCTGCATTCTACGGCAGCATTCGGAGCTTGACTGCATTGTCTCTTCCTTTCATAAAGACTGAAAGCAGTTGCCAGGCATGGTGGCACATTCCTGTAATCCCAGCTATTCTGGAGGCTGAGGCAGGAGGATGGAGAGCTCAAGGCCAGCCTGGGCAACTTAGCAAGACTTACCTTAAAAACAAAAAGGGCTGGTGGTGTAGCTCAGCGGTAGAGCAGTTGCCCAGTATATGCGAGACCTTGGGTTCCAACTCCGGTACTGCAAAACTAAAAAGGAAATGAATTGCATAAGCCAGGCGAGTGGTGTGACTGCCTATCGCAGAAACCTCCTCCCCTCTCCCCAGCTCTCACAGATAGGCAGAGCAAAAGCCCAGCCCAGACCCCGGCTTGGGGAGGGCAGGGTCACCAGCCGCCTGCCTCGTGGCCAGCCGGGTGAACGTTGTTGGAATTCATCCCTTGTGCGTATCCTGTTGTGTTTGAGTCACCACCAGTTTAGCCCAGAAATAGACAGTAAAGTGCAGCTGCCTCCCTCCCCTTGCAGCCAATGGACGGCCACCAAGGAGGACCGGAGCCAGGCTCCTCTTAGGGTCCACGGCTCACCGTGCTCCTCCCACCTGCACCTGCCCTTTCCAGAAAAGCCCAAAGACAAGCCCTCCTCCGTGCGGGACCTGTGACTGTACACCTTGCTCCCCTGCTTCCTGTCTAGCACTCATCTGTTCCCAGCCCCCTCCACCCCCCACCCGCAGTGCCATGGCACCCACGGAAGGGAGTCGGGTCAGCTGGACGCGGTTTTCTGTGCTTCTTCCTGCTTGCTGTTTCCGGGGACCTGGAAGTGGGGCTGGGAGCCTGCTTTGGGGGATGATTGGCTCGTGACCTTGTTAAACTAACAGCTCTGGGCTGGAAGGGACACTTGTTTGACCCAGCCATACACGGAATAGTCGAGGTGCAGAACGGCGCACTGACACAGCCCTCGGTGACAAAGCTTCAGGAAAGGCCGCGCGGCCCCCAGGACGCAGCAGTACTGACAGCGGTGCTGCCCCTCAGCTCCTTGGACCTCGGTCGTTCCCGCAGCGCAGCTTCCTCCCTTCCGTTTGCACTGTTCGTTTACATGGTGATGTTAGCTAATTCCACTGTGTGTATAAATTGTATTTTTTTTAATTTGTAAAATTCTATTTTTATTTGAACTTTTGGAACTTGGACATTCTCATGGTGACACGTCAGAATAAAATGTCCGCCTCTGTCTCCTTTAACCTTTGCTTCCACAGTGCTTTCCTTTGAGGGGCACTTGGTTTGTATTCTACTCCCTTTCTCATAGGTAAGGGTTGCAGCACTGGGGTGTGGGGCCCCGGTCCGCGCTCCTCTTGCTGCCCAGCCGGCCTCCTCCTCCACGGGGTCCACTGACTGCATTAATGTCCTGCCTCAGGGGGCATATATTTGGTTCTGTGGATCTGTGGATGTTGTTTTTGTTTTTGTTTTTTTGAGACAGGGTCTTGCTATGTAATTTAGGCTGGCCTTGAACTCACTGTGTACCCCAGGCTGCCTTGAACTCCCTGCAGTCCTCCCTCAGTCTCCCAAGTGCTGGAGTCACAGATGTGCGCCACCACACCTGGCTTGGTTCTGTGGATCTTACCCACAACCCCCAGCTCATCACTGTTCTTTCTCCCCTCAGATGAGCACAGGTCCATCTGAGTTACCAGTCTTTCCTCCTGTCAAAGTCCTCTATTCCTGCCAGTGCAGAGGGGACCCTCCATTTGGTTTCCTGACGGCTGTGTTTAGGAGTTTGCCCCCAAATCCAACCAGAAGAGAGAATTGACACTAGGTCTTTAGATGTGACCAGTTTCTGTCACTGCTTATTGTTCATTTGTTTTATGTTTTGTAAGAAATGTTTCTCTTGCCATTCCCCCAGAAACGGCCCAGTCAGCTCCTCTGCCTGGCCCCACGTTTCCTCCATTCCAGGGGCATTTTCTGCCTGTGTGCTGTCATTTCTGTTCAGTGAGAACTCTGTGTTACGGCAACAGCTCGGCAGAGCGCCCAGCTGCCATTCTGCCCTTCCTGGCGAATCGGACTCCCACAGCAAAGCTCAGGCCGGGTTACAGACACCTCCCCGTCTGTCATGCTGGTCCTTTCAGCCATTCTCTTGGGTTTTCTGCCCTTCCATATTTGAAGTCCAAATAAGGAACATTATGGTTGAAAGTGATTAGAATTCTTCCCTCATCTCTAGCCCCTTACTATTGGTCGCTTCCAGCCCCCTCTGCTCTCTACAAGGGGTACCTTGCTGCTTGGTTTCCTTTTTCCCGCATTTCTACACAGCACCAAGGCGGTGTGGGCAGTGGTTATGGAGCATTAACTGTGGGAGAACTGAAGTGTATTTACCCCCCAAGAGCTCGGAGCCTAGGGACACGACATGCATGGTCACGTACACAGCAAGCTGTCGTATTAGCTACAAAATGCCACCTATAAAGAGACTGATTTTTACTGGGGGCACAGTGTCAGGGAGGCGTTTCCAGTGAGCCTTGAGGAATCAGTAGAACACCCTCAGAAGGACCTGATAATTGGGCATTGCAGGCGGGAAAGAAATGAGGGCAGGAAGAGGCAGGTGCACAGGTGAAGGGGGTGTTGGAGGCCCTCGGTGGAAAGTGGGCTGGCGAGCTGGTCAGGGTCTCACTCCCTGTTCAAGGTGAACTTAGCGCTTGGCATTTTCTGCTCAGGACAGTGCCCTTTTTTTTTGGTGGGTACCAGGGGTTGACCTCAGGACCTTGCGCACCAGCAGGCGCCTGTGCCGCTGAGCGATATCACCGGCCCCTTTTTCGTATGTGGGATCCGGGAGTTGAACTCGGGCCCTTGCGCTTGCCAGGCAGGCGCTTACGCCGCTGAGCCATCTCACCAGCCCAACAGTGCCCTTTTCAACAGCAGATACAAGAACACTGCGTCTTCCCCAGCGGCTCACCCCTCAGGACCATCTGTGAGTTCAGGCACCTTGGGCTGAATTAGGGAGAGGTTGTGGCTATTTTCCACATGCGTGTGGTTCCCTGGGCTCGTCCCTCACGCCACCACATAAGTGAATGAACGAGTGCAGTAGTTCCCAAAGCCCAGGGACTTGTGGCTTGTCAGCCTAGCAAACCTGTCTTCACTCAGCTTTTAAAACCCTCACTCTGCCCACTGTTGTCCACACCAGAAGTGTAATTCGCTGAGCTCTGGCAGGTAACTCAAATTGATCAGAGAAAGTGCTTTTAGTGCCCTTGTTTTCTAAAAACACCCAAGCTGTAACCAAAAATCACTAAGAATACTGTCTACTGAGTACTTGCGACCCTGCTAGAGCCAGGAAAATAAGTCCAGATGTTTGTGAGATTTCAGTAAACAAGGGCCCTAAATGAGCAAATCTGAATAAAAATAAATGCCCTTCCAGTCTTCAGGGGCTTTTCGGGGCTCAATAACAGGCTGGAGCATAAGGCAGAGTGGCTTGAGGCCTGCAATTTGAGCCCCCCCACCCCCACAGAAACGCAAATAAAACAAAGGGCGGAAGTAACGAAAGGACAAAGAAAGAAACTAAGAATTCTCTTCTCTCACAAAGGGTAAAATGACCAGGACTGTGTGTCCTGGAAAGAAAGAAATCAGTCTGGCATTGGCTTCTGTCCTTGGTGCTGAAATTTATTCATTTTCCAGCTGCTGTCAGTAACAGGTGAGGGTCTACAGTAATGCATGGGGTGGGAGAGGTGGGAAAACCACAATGAAACCACTTTGTCTACATGTAGCACAAAACGTGAGAATGCTGACGGGAAGTGGCAGCTCCAATCCAGTGCTCATCATAACTCGATGACAATGACATGAGACCTCACTGCAGGAGAGACCCCAGGGGAGGAGGGTCTCTTGCGGTTGCCCTAGGGCCTGGCCAACCTTGTCCTCCCTGGCTGTTATCTTCGGTACTATGAAGAGAAAAACATATTTGGCTTGGTGACCTGGGCCCTACTGGAAAAGTCAGCTTCATAGACAGTACTAGACCTCTCAAATTGACCCCTGGCCCGCTATTTCTCACTAGTCCCCACTGCAGCCTAATGACCCTCTTAGTTCCCTACAACTGGTAAACAGTTCCTCGTTGGAGCCAAGAAGGGCACTCCTCGTTGATTTCCCTTAACTCCTTCAGGATCTGGCAATCATGGGGAGAGACACAAACTGCTAATCCACAGAGCAAAGATGACTTGGCTTGTGAGTATCCTAATTTCTCAGTGCTGGTGGCAGTAGCTTTTTTTTTTTAAAGTACTTTCTTTCTACAGGCTGTAGCTGAGTTAATAGCACTGTCCTGAGACTTAGGGGACACCTGCCAAGTTTGGGGCCGGAATCTCAGAAGGAGTAAGCCTCCACACTGCTCCCTTTCCTGTCAGATGCAGTATTCTAGCAATATTCTTTGGCAAGATTTGAATCTCAACAAAACCACAATTTTCTTCCTCCTCATCCCATCCCAATCCCCATCTCCTCTTACCCGGAAGCTGTTGCAGCCCAGGCTGCTCTGGGCTCCGATCCTGTCCATCCTGCCCCCGAAGCAGCTGGACCTACGCAGGCTGCGAGGAGCCGTGAGCAGCGCCCTCAGCTTGCTTTTCAGGAGGGCAGATCGATCAGAGGAGTCCCAGAGGCCTCGCCCAAGGGCTCCCCCATCCCTCTGTGCTGGGCTGGCCTCCCCAGTCCAGGAAGGCACCTCAGGGAGGGCACTCAGAACGGCCCCCGCTTCGTCATTCTGCTCGCTAGCGACTTGGGGCAACACCACCTCATCTTCTAACGGCATCTTCTCCTCCAGGTGGTCCAGCAAATTCTTTACAGAAAGAAAACACAGGGGAAGGGAGAGGTCTTGTTGACTTTGAGAAAGTCAAGAGGAATAGACCCAGTACTCAAAAGCACTTTGGTCCCAGGCTGTGCCCCCTTTCCTGGCCCTACCTTGAAATCCACCATGTCTGTGTTGGACACGACATTGTACATGGGGTTGGCTTGGGCTTGGCCTGGAAGTTGAAATGCGAGGAAGAGGAGGAGGCTCACAGCGATGGTGGAGAAGGAGCCCATGCCAACACTTGTCAAGGAGCGATCTGGTGCTTGCTGCCTCTTCTCTGTCCTCTCTGGCTTCCCTCTCAGCCTTGGTCTGTCACTATCTCCCAGCTGCCCAGCGCCTCCTGTTTTTATAGCCCCCCAGCTCTCAGCGAGTGCAGGAGGGCTAGAACCCTCCCCATTGTGTCACTTGCAGTGATAAAGCGGCAGCGTGAGGAGCCAGCAGAAGATGCCCTTTTAAAGTTATCAGTCCAGCAGCGCTTGTCACAGCCCCTCCGCCTTGGGCAGCCCCAGCAGCCCCCCAGACCCTCTGCTGCAAGAGCCGCATTCTTGCTGATTTGCCTCAAGAGGCCCCCACTTCAAAGGTGTGAGAAGAGCAAAAGAGTCCTTGGTTATCTTAGCGCCACTGTGCCGCAGGATTCTTTCTCCTGGGCAGCGGGACCCACGCGGGGAAGCAGAGGGTGACGGCTGGCCGGCGCCCAGCTCCCCGCTCTGTTTGTGGCTCAGCTGTCAAGGGCTCCAAATAAGGGCGGCAGAGGAGGAAATGGCAGGCAGCCGGCTGCTCAAGGGAGTTCAGATGCTCCGGCTGCCTTCGCACCTGATTCATCGGGCTCCGCTCCGGGGCGGGGGCGGGCGGAACCCTGGCCCTCAGCCCTGAATGCCCCTCTCGGAAGCTGGGTGAAAGGGAGTTGGCAAGGAAGCAAATGTGATGCAAATCCCAAGAATCCAGCTCCCAAGCATAAACAGCATGGAAAGTTGGGGGCAGCCTGGTTCTTCTCCACGGCTCCTGCTCCTCCTCGGCCATCATCCATCTCAGGTGGTGCCTGTCCCTGCTCACAGCTGCTCACCCTCTGTCCGCTTGCAGCTGGCAATGGCCCCACCCTTCCCAGGAGGGCGAGCTCAGTGAGGATGCTGAGGCGAAGAGGGACTCGGGGACAAAGTTGGCATGCAGTTTCCCTCATGCCTTCTCTGGGGCCAGGGAATGACGGAGCATGGTGGCCTCAGTTTCCCTGTCCCCATGGAGGAGGAATATCAAGTGGCCTCCATTTACTGAGCTCAGACCTCAGTGTCACCCTACATTCAACACAAGGTACACAGGGTTAGGGGACACTGAGCTTGAGGGGCTGTGACACTGGCACTGTGGTCCCTGACAGACCAGGTTCAGTCAGATCAGGACCTCATCTGTAAAATGAGAAAAATGTGAAACTCCCCTACCCCCTCTCCGGGCACCTGTGGGGCTCAAAGGAGTGGAGGCCTTGTGACCACACATCCCAGGGGGCCGTGCCACCAGCTGCAGGACAGTGATGATGGTTTCCTTGTGAGTGTCTGGAAGTGGCCAGGCACCGAGCTGAGAGCTGTGCGTGGGTGACTTTACCCCTCCCCAGGAGGTGGATACTGTCATTCCTGTGTTCAGAGGGACAGAACTGAGACCCAGAGGTTATGTCACTTGCCCAAGGCCCCTGAACGGAGCCCCAGGTCTGACACAAATGGCCACATCCTTGACCCATGTCACACATACTGCTGTCTCTGTGCCCTGCAGGGACATTCTCAGTGTCACCCCATTCCCTCTCAGCCCCTGAGCAGCTCCCCACCTGTCCTTCCTTGGTGCATGTGACAAGTCTGTGTGTGCTTGGCTTCTCTTTCTCTCTCTCTCTCTCTCCCTCTGTTTTTGTTTTTTTTTTGTGTGTGTGTGTGTGTGGGTACCGGGGGTTGAACTCAGGACCTCACGCGCCAGCAGGTGCCTGTGCTGCTGCGCGATATCACCAGCCCTTTTTGCATATGTGGGTGCCGGGAGTCGAACTCAGGACCTCGCGCTTGCCAGGCAGGCACTTATGCCGCTGAGGTATCTCACCTGCCCTGTTTTTGTTTTTTTTGACACAGAGTCTCACTATGTAGCCAGGCTGGCCTTGAGTTTAGAATGATCTTCCTGCCTCAGCCTCCCAAGTGCTGGGATTACAGGTGTGCGCCACCACGCCTGGCTGGCCCTCCCCTTTCTGACTGTCTTTGGGAGGGGTGATGTACAATCACCAAGGCCCCTTCCCCCCTCTACTGTGCTTCAGTCCACTCCTGGGAAGCTCAGGACTTGTGTGTTGCATGGCCAGTTTCATCCTGGCCAGATGCTAGCCCAGCTGTGCCAGCCCCTCTGCTGACCAATGATGATGACTTTATGGAGCCACAAAGCAGGAAATCCAGGCAGTAAGTGGCCAGAGGTTGGTCACAAGAGGTGCTCAGGTGGATAGTATTCTAAGATGGAAGGAAAATGGGGACCCCCTTCAGCCACCTTTGGGGTTTAGGCAACTGATTTGGGCCAAACTCAACTTGAAATCTGAAATTGGTACAATTCTTAGTAAGAGATCTGAGGCCAAAACTCCATCAGCTCATGCGTCCCTGGAATGTGCTCACAGCTTAATTGCGCGGTTGCAGGGTTATTACTGGCAAAGAGGATGCAGCTCACAGCACAGCCACACTGGGGGCTCAGGTTCTGCGCTGCGTGCGTCACGCGCCGTCTCCCGGAGATGCCCTTTGAGACGGGCTTTGATGCAGGCAAAGACTTCTGGAAAGGCAGTAGCCACCACCGCGCCAGCTCTGCCTTGGAGGGGGCAACGCTGCTCCTCTGTCCTCAGCTATGTCTGAAGTCTGTAGGCGGCCCAAGGGGAGCGGAAGTCCTGGCCAGGGTTCCAGAACTTGCCCTTCTCCTTTAATAAAAGTCAGTTTTTCTCTTCCAGAGTGGAGCTGGAGTGGGGCATTTGTGTCATTTGCCAAGCTTCTTCTGTTAGCTAGGATTTTTACTGGGGCGGAGGAACAAGAAAAAGGATATTCTATGGTACTACCCCAAGCACTTTGTACAAAATTCCCATCCCCTTGCACACCAGCAAGGCCCACAGAGACGGGGAGAATCCTTGAGGGCATTTGTCACCTCAAATCCTGTAGAGCTTTGATTTGCACCTGGGATGGAAATTGCTGCCACAAGAGTGCTCCTCAGAGTCCTGTCCTCGGGGGCTGTGTGCTGAGTGGCTGCTATTTAATGCAGGAGTGAACGGGAGAAAAGCCAAGGTGCAGGAAGCCAGGCCACCCCACCCTGGAAAATCAGAGCCTTTCCCCCCTCCCCTCCTCTGAGACGTCATCCTTGCCACGTGTGGGGAAGAGCCTTGCCATGAGCGTGGGATCCAGAATGCGGTCTCCCTGGCTTCCAGCCCAGATTTATTTCTCTCTTTTTCTTTCTTTCTTTTTCTTTCTTTCTTTCTTTCTTTCTTTCTTTCTTTCTTTCTTTCTTTCTTTCTTTCTTTCTTTCTTTCTTCTTTCTTTCTTTCTTTCTTTCTTTCTTTCTTTCTTTCTTTCTTCTTTTCTTTCTCTCTTTCCTTCCTTCTTTCTCTCCTCTCTCTCTCTCTCTTCCTTCCTTCCTTTTCTCTTTCTTTTTTTTTTTTTTTTTTTTTTTTTGAGGCAGCATCTCACTATGTAGTTAGTGTACTTGAACTTGTAGTGCACTTGAACTCGCTTATGTAGCCCAGGCTGGCCTCAAATTCATGGCGATCCTCCTGCCTCAGCCTCCTGAGTGCTAGGATTACAGGTGTGCACCACCATACCTGGTCCTAGATTTGGTTTCTGACTCTCCCAGGGCTGCTTTGGCGTCCCAGTGATAGCACATGAGCACAGACCTAGCCCCAAAACCCACTGGGTTCACGGTGTGATTCTGTCAGGCCCAAGTGGGCCAAGGCAGAAGCCACTGGGAGGGCACCAGTGCACACAGAGGAATGGCTGTTGGTGGAGATGATCCTTTTTTCCTTGGGTACAATATGGCGGTCTCTGGGGGCGCTGGAAGCTGGGGACAAAGTCCCTGCAAAACAAAGCCCAAGACAAAGTTCACTTTTTAAAGCACTGTGGAGCCAGCTATGGTGGGGCACACCTGTAATCCCAGCACACAGGAGGCTGAAGCAGGAGATCATCTCAAGTTCAAGCCCAGCCTGGTGGTTGGGGTGTTCCCATTTCGGGTTCTCACCGGCTGCAGGGAAGATGTTGGTTGGGGCTGCGGTCACCCCCAAGGCCTGCCCAGGGATGGATCTGCCTTCAAGCTCACCCTTGTGACTGACACAGGCCCCAGGTCCTTGCTGACTGCTGCTGCCAGATACTGTGGGAGCTACTCCTGGCTGACATCGATTCCCAGCACTTCCTCCCTGCCCCAGGGGAGCCCAAGGTGCTTCAGATGCCAGTGCCTGGGCTGTGGGATAGAAGAAGGGCCCTGAAATGGCAAAGGCAGGGCTATAGCCACGCAGTGTCAGAGCCCAGAGGGCAGGAGCCAGTGGTGAGGCAGACGGGGAGTTCAGTTTTAGAAATGTTCCATGCCTCATGTGGTGGTACACACCTATAAGCTCAGTGCTCAGAAAGCTGAGGCAGGAGGATCCCTGAGAGTTTGAGGCCAGCCTGGGCTACACAGTGAGTTCAAAGCCAGCCTGAACTAGATATTGAGACCTTGTCTCAAAAACCAAAAGAACAAACCAAAAAAAAAAAAAAAAAAGGAAGAAAGAAAAGAGAAGAAAGATATGTTCCAGGACATCCAGATATATGGAGCTGGCTTCTGATCCAATGGGAAAGTGGCATAGGACTGATGACTTTTTTTCCTTTTCTTTTCTTCTTTCTTCCTTCCTTCCTTCCTTTCTTTCTTTCTTTCTTTCTTTTTCTTTCTTTCTTTCTTTCTTTCTTTCTCTCTCTCTTTCTCTTTCTTATTTATTAATTTATTTATTTTTCTGAGACAGGGTCTAACTAAGTTGACTGGACAGGATTTGAACTTGTAATCCTCCTGCCTCAGCCTCCCAAAATGCCAGGATTATGGGCATGTGCCAGCACACCCAGCTAGGAGAGATTGTTTAAGAACAGGCAGTGGATGAAAAATCCCAGAGAAGGCCAGGAGGCTGGGAGCTACGAAGTGAGCAAGGCAAATGGCCAAGTTCCTGACTGAGTTTAGCTCAAGCCCTGCAGGAAGGGGAGCCCTTCCTCGCCCCGACTAGATCTCAGAGGTTAAAGCTGCTGCAGGGGAGGCACCCAGCATTCCGGGAGTGGCAGGTGCAGAGCCGCTGGCCCGTGATGCTGCATTCCAGCCCCGTGCTGTGCTGACTTCCCTAACGGGAGTGCTCAGCCCTGAAAGGCCAGCCCGCCCTCCTCCACGCGGTCGTCTAGCCCTGAGCTTTAGACTGTGCCTCCTCTGTCTGTGTTCACCGAGGAATCTGTCTGGAAAGAAGAGCGAGACCGGCGTCCACGGAGACAGGTCACTGGGCAGCTGCGTCAGGAAGACGAGGTTGACAATAGGGAAGCCGGGGGGGTAAGGTCAGCGCCCAGTCCTGGGCAAACGCTAGGGAGGGCGGCTTCCAGGGGCATCAGTGAACAGGGATGGCCCCTTGGGGACCTCAGCGCCCCTGCAGTCCCATGTGGCCTCTGCCAAGCGCCCCAGTCATCTTTCCTGGACCTTCGTGACGTAACGAGCATCCATAATCTACCAACTGACTTTGTGCTTGACCTGAGGGATCCTGAGTTCTGGCCACACTGGGATGTGAGTGTCCTGAAAGATGGGGGAGTGCTGTCCCTGTCACCAGCGCACAGGGCAGCACTGGCCCCAAGCCTTTCTTTTTTTTTTTTTTTTTTTTTAATGGATTTGGAGATCTGACTCAGGGCCTCGTGCATGCTATGCAAACGCTGTACCACTGAGCTACACCCCAGTCCTGGTCCCACATGTGGAACCCAGTGACTCTATTAGGAGAAGACGTTCTACTCCGCACTGCTCAGCAAGCCTGAATCGCCGGTTTGGAAAAGGCTGGATGGAGTCGGGTGTGGTGGCAGCCTAGACTACATAGTGTGACCTTGTCTCCAAAAATGACGCTGAACAAATCATAGAACCTCTCTGGGCCTTGGTTGCCCCACCCGTAAGCTGAGAGATAATGAGAGTCCTAGAAGCATTAAAGCTGATGGAACTGGAGCTGCCCTTTACCCCTGCTAACTGCCTTTCCACTAGGCGCTCTCCCTGGGTCCGAAGCACCAGGCAGTGACTCAGTGTTTCTTGGAAAATTAGCTGCTCCTAAAACCTCATTTTAAAACATTTTAATTCATCTCATTAGCAATCTGTAAGCTCTGGCACACACTGCGTGAAGGTGCAAAGTGACACGAGGACCCCCCTCCAGTTCCACTGTCTCAAACACATACAGGATGAGCTGTCAGAAAGGCCACGGGAGTAGAGGTCAAGGCCAGGAGCCTGCGGACCAAGAGCCGGGGAGCACGGGCTGGAAGTCATTCCGGCACTTAGTGGCTGTGTGCTCTCTGGAAGGATGCTTAGTTTTTCTGGTTCTCAATTTTCTCATCTTACAAATGGGGTTAATAGAGCTGGGTGTGGTGGCACATGCCTGTAATCCCAGCACTAGAGGCAGAGGCAGGAGGATCGTCATGAGTTTGAGGCCAGCTTGGACTATATAGTGAGTTCAAGTCCAGGCTGAGCTACATAAGGAAATTACATTTTTGATAAAAAGGTGGAGGAAGGGGTTAATAATAACAGTACTGGCCTCGGGGCCCTTCTCCCCTCAGCTGAGCTGACCATAAATGGCATTATATGGACAGGGTTCAGCACCATGGCCTGGGATATGCAGGGAACACAGGATGTGGGGGGTCCACTGGAGGAGAGGGCAGTGGCCCCACTAGATGCACTAGGATTTTGAGGGTGTCTCCTGTTTCTTCCGGTGTGCAGAGGAAGGAATGATGCAGCCCCAGGGGAGGGGCCCCTTGTCAGGCCCCTGTAACCTTGTGGGTTGGGTGTTTGAAAGCTCCTTTCAGGGTGACATCAGGAATTGCAGGTTTTGGTTTTCTTTGGTTGGTTGGTTGGGATTTTTTTAGACAAGGTCTCTCTGTGTAGTCCAGGCTGGCCTTCAACTCACTATGTAGCCCAGGCTGGCTTCAAACTTCCAGCGATCCACCTGCCTCAGCCTCCTGAGTGCTGGGATTGCAAGTGCATGCCACCATGCTGGGCACAGGAATTGCAGGTTTGAAGCTGAAGTTTGGTGCAGGATGGAGGGCTCAACCCCACCAGGAATACAAAGGAGCCAGGGAGAGAGAAAGAGAGAGAGAGCCTCCAACTGCTGACATTTTAATTAGATTCCAGACACAGTAACCTCAGGAGAGTGCTCTAATGGTGGCTGCAGGGCAGGGAAGCTTGGCAGGATGAACGCAGGGACCCACACCCTCTCTGGTTCCAGTCTCGGGAAGAAAAGAAATGCCTACTTTGAAGAGCAATTTCTGCACAGTGCCTGAGTTCCACAGTGTGACAAACATCCCAGGGCATTAAAACCCCCAAAGGAAAGGAGCCCCAGCCACCCAACTGAGCCAGGCCTTGAGACCACACCCTACCCCACCATTAAGATACCTTTGGGACCTTCAAGAAAACACGAGGTTTTGTGTTCTTCGTTTCACTTTTTTTCCCCTCAAAATGAACAATTGTTTTGATTACACAGAGATGAATCCATTTTCAAAGAAAGTGCTATATTGTTGATTTTATTTAATTGTGGAAAGTACTTGCTCAGAGGTAAGAAGCCATCTTGTAGAAAATAATCAAATATATAAATCAAAATAAATTAATAAATAAAAGTCAATCAAAGAAGGTCAGGAGGTTGGGGATGGAGTCATTGTGGAGTCAGAAGCCAATGTCAGTGACCAGGGCTTCCTCCTAAGGCCGCCTCAGCACTGTGGGGAGAAGAGACAGGGTGATGGCCTTAGGGGGGAAACTGAGGCAGGAACTGAGCTCCCGTGCACCATGTTCACTCCCTTCCCCACCCTGGAGTCCTTAATTGATCTTTATGTTTGATGCTCTGAATGTCCCATCTCTCAGGGACTCAGTTTTCTCCTCTGTAAAGTGGGGCTACCCTGGTGCTCTTGCCCTCTGCCTTGTGTCTCCAGACAGTTTGGGAGACCAGGGGGAATGACATTCAGGGCTCTTTCTGCTCCAAGGAGGGGCTGCCTGACCCCGAGGCAGCTCCACCCTCCCAAGACGCTGCCCCTTTGTGAAACAGCAGCGTGTGGAGTGATGACGCCCCTGGTGACTATTTCCCCAAAGTGACTCTACTGTGGCATGTGCACAGAGGGGTGGCCAGGAGAGGGCTTACCATTGCAGCCCAGGCCGGTGAAAGAATCGATGCGGTCCATCCTTGTCCTCCCGAAGCAACCGGTGTCTTCCTTCATATTGGGAATTTGGGGTCCCTTAAAGGCCTGGAGGGTGCTCTTGGGGGTTGCTTTCTCGGCCTTCCAGCCTTCGGTAGAGGAACTGCCCTGTTGGTGCGGCTCTGGAGTCGTGTGCTCTGCCTGTGTCTCCGAGACATTGTCCCCAAGATGGTACAACAGTTCCTGGGGTGGGTGGGGTAGCCCCGGCCTCAGCAACACACACCTGGGCTCACCCACCCTTGCTGCTGCCCAGAAGGGGTCCTGGTATCAAATTTTACTGCTTCTGAATTCGGTTATCACTAATTCCCAAGGCAAGTGGGGACCTCTTGGGATGGGAAGTGGGAACCCTCTAAATGCTGCTGCCCAAGCCCTCCAGACGGCCCAGGTCTATGCGGTCCCTTAGTGCTCACCTGCATTCCCAATTGATCTGAAGCCTGATCAGCCCTGTCCACTGGGTGAGATCGACCTCCCTCGGATAACAAGTGCAGGAAAAACAGCAGCAGGATCGTCCGGGGCAGGGCTGTCTGGGGACCCATATCGAAAGAAGGATGGTCTGGGGCTGAAGCTGTCCTGGCTGTCTGAGTTCCTGTCCCACCTTCTCACGACCCACTGCTGTCCCAGCTCCTCCGCAACTCGGCCTTTTATCTTGGAGCTGGTTGTACGGGCAGCCCTTCCCCCGAGTGGGGGTTTATCTCTGATTTATCAGCCACATTCCGGCCAGCTGAGCTCAAGGCCTGAGAATGCACCGCTTTGCTGCTGTCTGCCTCCAAGGAATCCTCATGGGGTGGCAGAATATGCATGGGGGTGGCAGCTGGGGAGAGCAGGCCTTGTATAGAAATGGGCCTGACCGGGGTGGAAGTTTGTGGGGACCCAAACACACCCCTGTCTCCTGCTTTCTCTTTTCTTTAAGACAAAAAAAAAAAAAAAAAAATCCAGGGAACCTAAAATAACACCTTCCCCCCCCACAAGCATTGCTGGGAACGGCAAGGCGAACCCCATCATCCCCGGGGGGCACGGGGTGACTCGAGAACAGCCCCAGCCAACGCTCACCCACAGAACGCATCTTGCTGTCGGCACAAGTTTGCCGCCCACCCCCTGCGCCCCAAGGGACTGCTTGTGCCCCGGCCGCTGTCCGTGGTGCTGATCTCCCAGAGTGAACATGCGCAAACTCAAGGTCTGCTCCCCAACGAGCTTTCCAGGCCGGAAAGATCTGCCTAGACCCCTAGGCGAGGGTGCAAGGCACCTCTGAGACCCTCTGCCCCCAGTCTCACACGCCCTTGACCCCGTGAGCCTTTCAGCACTGGGACGCTCATTCTCTAATGTCAACTGATTAAAGCCTGGGTATGATAAGGAACTTCTGGAATGCCAGCCTTCCTTTCACCCCTTAAAGAGTAGCGCTGATTTGGCTGGAATTTTGAGAGCATGATCCGGAGGTGAAGTCATGCAGGAATGTTTTCTACGGCATCTTCTCCAGGTGCCATCTTCCCCTGCTCCCCACTAAGCCAACGCACAATGGAGAAAGGGAGGATGACTGGAGAGGTGGTTATCGATTTGGTGGGACACTAGGGGTACAAATGTCCCTCTCCTTCATGTGCTCATCCATGGACCACTTCCTCTCAGCTAATGGCCTGAGCTTTGTGTCTGTCATGGCAAATGGGACTTGATCCAAGCCCAGGATAAATGGTCCAAGCAGCTTCAATGAACCCTCAAAGTATATGAGACTGATACCACTACCCCTTCAGAGGATTTGTGTGGACAGGCAACAGGGGAAAGGGCTGTCTAGGAGAGGAGACAGGTTATGGCAGAAAGGAAGCAAGAAGCAGCTGGGATCTCTAAGCAAATCCCACCCTCAATAGCATCTTGCCAGATACTGGGTGAGAAAATGACCCTTAATACTCCTTATTTCTCAGAAAAAGAAACTGAACTCAGAAGAATGAATGGACTTTCTAAAATTCACACAGTTAACAAAAGGGTAAAGCCCAGATTCCGGGCATCTGATTCCAAACCTGAAGCTCTTAATCATTGCTGGGATGATCACAAGGTGTTTCTACTGGAAGAAAAATTAGACAAAGCTACTGTGATCTACAAAGACTGAAGGAGCTGTGCTATGTGTTGGGGGTATAAATACCACAGCTGTGTGTGTGGGGAAGGATGGGAAGTGTGCTAAGGTGAGCGTTTGCAAATGAAGTTGGGGGACAGGTAAGGACTGTGTGAGCATGCCAGTCCTGGGAAGGTCTGGGGACTAGAGTAGTGTATGTGTGTACACATATGTATGCACAAGCACATCAGAGCAAGACTATCCAAAGGCTAAGTGAAAATGAGGGAGGTTGAGATAGTTGAGTTGACTAGTTCAGGCTGGAGATCCTCCTGCCTCAGCCTCTTAAATGCTGGAATTACAAGCATGTGCTGTCATGAAGAAAGGAAAAGAACCAAAGGTACCAGCCCAGCAGGACAGGTTTATTTCAGAACAAACCTGAGAGGGACAGCTCTGGCACTAGAGGCCAGAGCAGCTGACTCTCGTACAGGCTATAAAGTCTTTACAGGGTCGTGAACATAAAAGAGGGGGGCTGTGGAAGGAAAAAGCCACAGTGGGACTTTTGGGGCAGGGGGAGTTCAGTACGAAGGGGTTGTGGCTGTCTGCCAGGGACAGGGCTTGAGGGCGTGCAAGGAGGTGCATGTTGTTTGTCTGGAGCAGGGCTGAGTGATGATTGGGAATTTGAGGGAGTAGCTGTGCTTACGGGGCCGTATCGACCCATGATGATACTTCTGCAGCAGGTGTGAAAGCACAGCAGGAGGGAGAAATTTAAAGTGGTCTCTGCCCAGACCAGGGTGGTGGTGTTGGATTCCTTCACTCCAGACTCAGTGGTTAGATAAAGAAAATGGGCAGCGCATCTCTTCCTTAACTACCCCCTGCTGATTTGGGGCATCATGGTTGGGGGTTTGTCCAGACTGAAGAAGGAAGATTGTATTGATGTGATCTTTAGCAACCACCTGTGAAATGGCCATGATCTTGTTGGTGAGAAATCTTTGAAACAGATTGATTAGGCATGGCAATAATAAACAGGTGAGGAGAAGGAGACCAGGCATTACAAAAGGAAGAACCCTGGGTGGGTATATAGCTCAGCAGCACAAGCATCTGCCCGGCAAGCGCAAGGTCCTGAGTTTGATTCCTAGTACCAAAAATACAAAAACAAAAACAAAACAAAAGGAAGAAAGGATAGGGTAATGGACTTCCACGAATCCCACAAACTCTGTAGTGGTTCCTGAGATGTTTGCTGTACTGCCTGGCCCTCTGTGTTTATCTTCTGCAGAGCTGCAGTTACATTATCATGATGATCTGGAATAAAAGTACAGCAGTTGTATGAAGCATGGTGCATGTATCCCCTTTGGCAGACTTTGCGTGGAGGCAATGGATCCCAGGCATTTTAATGGTTGGTTTCATTTACATGATCACTTGGAACTTGGCAGTCTCTAGGCGAGAATAAACAAACTTTATGAAAAGATAAAAGCATGAGCACCAGAGTGGAAGGGATTGGAACAGCAATTGTAACCAGCTGGCTTCTAGACCTGTCTGTAGCTGGAAACTGTCACCAGGGTTCAGTGATTAGAGCCCCCTTTTTATGTTCACCCTATATTACTATTATTTTAGTATATTTTTGGTTATACTTTTTTGCTGGGTTCAAGACCAAGTTGAAGTGAGACCTGTGTTAATCAAAATTAACCTCTTGCTATCTATCAAGGTCAGTCAATGCTCCTCAGGCAGTACTTCTGGGACCATGTACAGAGCCTCCCAGCTCCTCTGTTAGTGTCAACCCCAGGATGAGTCACAGTCTTGCTTGACCGTGTGGCTTCCTGAGGAAGCATGGCTGGTGACCCTCCTTTTAGCACACCACACATTGGTTGACTCTGGGGTCCAACAATCTCCCTGCTCAGGAGGTTGGGGGACTCACCAAAGTTGTAGGATCCTGTAGAAAATGCCCCCTCATGTCCTGGGTCCTTGTTGATTTTGGATGGTCAGAGCCAAAATATTGGCTGTCCCCTTAGCCCAATTACCTTTTTAACTCTAGACATTAAACCTCAGTTGTTGAACACCCAGGAGATCAGTATCTTATCTAGATATCAAGTACCTTGAAATATATAGTATGATCAGGGAGCTGCTATCGCCTTACCAATCATGGTTGTCTTAGAGGTTGAATCCCTGCATAATGTTAACACACAGCAACTTAAAGCTTCACTGAGAAAAACATTTCAGCATAACAATCATGATGATATCACTAAAGACATTAAGAAACCTTTACTTAAATTTGTCATCCTTCAGTACATAGAATAGGAGGAAGAAATTTAAAGTGGTCCCTTTAGCTATCTGAGGGACTTTTGATGGTCCCTAAGCCATCTAAGAAGAATGCATCTTATGTGATATTGCCTGGGCTGCAGAGTTTGAGCATCTCTAAGTGCTGTAACATGTACATAACACACACATCACAATGCTGGCTGTCTCACGCTGGATTGGCATGCACATCTCATCACAAGTAGCTGGAAAACAAATAAGGGAAAGCCTGATGCTTGAGCATAAATGTTTATCACCATAAGTTGCTGGAAGTTGCTGGTATATGCAATGTTTTTCAGTTTTGCATCTTTGAAGATGTACGCTTGGGAAACAAATACATGTAATACATCATGAAGTTGCAATCATGAGTGTCACAAACCGGCTCAAAATGGTCTAAGGGAGGCAGCTCTGTCCTGCTTCTTGGCATTGATCAGTCTAGGTGTCCCTGTTAGTTATGCAGAAAAACTCAGGTCAATTTCAGAAATGAGAGGTAAGCCTTGGTCAGAAAGCATCAGTTAGACAGGAGAGAAGAGCTGGGACCCAGGGAGGGTGTTCTAGGGTTGTTTAATTACTAAATTTCACTGGTTGCCAACTGACTCTCCAGGTAACCTTGAATGGCAAAATTATCTTAGTACCAGTAGAAAGTAGGAAGAAGAACAAGTTAACCCTGCAATTATAGTCTGAGAATTTACAATGTACAAGAAATGCTTTTAGCATACCAAGTAAACAAAAATACCCACTCAAATTTATCAATTTTTGGGCCGGTGAGATGGCTCAGCGGCTTAAGCGCCTGCCTGGCAAGCGCGAGGGCCCGAGTTCGACTCCCAGAACCCACATACGAAAAAGGGGCCGGTGATATTGCTCAGCGGCACGGGCACCTGCTGGTGCGCGAGGTCCTGAGGTCGATCCCCCGGTACCCACAAAAAAAAAATTATCAATTTTTTCCCCTAGGCCTAAAATTTTTATTCTCCTTTTCTGGCTGGTCTCCGTGACTGGTTTTTCAAATGTTAGAAATGAATTTGTTTGTTTAGACTCAAATGGGATTTCAGAAGCAGTGAAAGTGAGGCTTTAATAGGTTTGTCTACCCTGAAAACCTATATAAACAGCTTTCCATGGAAATCTCAAAAAGAGCCAAAAAAGAAAAAGAAATTGTTGAGCTCAAATAAAGCAGGTCCTTGAGCCTTTATAAAAATACTGATGGAGGTTTCTTTTTTTCCTGATTAATCTGTCTTGGTTTAGCGTAATCTACTTCCTGGACTTTGGCTGCCTTTAGTCCTTCCTTTTTGCAAAATAGGCCCAATTGGCATGCAGTATTGTAATTGAGAGCCCCTTGTAGGGCGTTATCTTGGGGGTGTGCAGGGAAATTTTTGACGGGGGGTGAGGAATAGGAGAGACATGTGAGTGGAGAGTGAATAAAGCTTCAGCATAAGGGACCTCCTGCCACTTGCCACTTCTCTGCAGGTAGTTATCAATGTCATGAAGAATTTGGAAATTAAACATGCCAAATTCAGGCCATTAATACATCATATTAACAGAGCCAAGGACAAAAACCATAAGATAATCTCAATAGATGCAAAAAAAAGCTTTTGACAAAGTTTAGTACTCATTCATGATAAAAACCCTACAGAAAATTGGGATAGATGGTTTTTATCTCAATCTGATAAAAGCCATCTATGACAAACCAACAGCCAACATCATACTAAATGGACAAAAACTGAAAGCTTTCTCTCTAAAATCAGGAACAAGACAAGGCTGTCCACTGTCTCCACTCTTATTCAACATAGTCCTGAAAACTTTAGCTAGAGCAATTAAACAAGACAAATAAATAAAAGAAATAATGATAGGAAAGGAAGAAGTTAAATTATCATTATTTGTGGATGACATGATACTCTACATAGAAGACCCTAAAAACTCCATTAAAAAACTGCTAGATTTAATAAACAAATTCAGTAGCATAGCTGAATACAAAGTCACACTCAAAAATCAATACTATTCCTGTACATGAATAACAAACTCACTGAGAGAGAAATTGGGGAAACAACACCTTTCACAATAGCATCCAAAGAAATGAAATAACTAGGATTCAATCTAATGAAGGATGTAAAAGACCTCTACATTGAAAACTATAGTACTCTGAAAAAGGAGATTGAAGAGGATATCAGAAAATGGAAAGATATCCCTTGCTCTTGGGTAGGAAGAACCAAGATAGTGAAAATGGCCATAATCCCAAAATCGTTATACAGATTTAATGCAATTCCAATCAAAATTCCAACAGCATATCTCACAGAATTAGAGAAAACAATCTTAAAATTCATTTGGAACCAGAAGAGACCTAGAATAGCAAAGGCAATTCTGGGCAACAAAGGCAAGTCAATCCCTGACTTAAAACTATATGCAAAGCTACTGTGATAAAAAAACAGCATGGTACTGGCAAAAAAAAAAAATACCTGAAGATTAGTGGAACAGATTAGAAGATGCAGAAACAACTCCAGGCATAATCAGCCACCTTATCTTTGACAAAGGTGCCAAACACATTCACTGGAAGAAAGATAGCTTCTTTAATAAGTGGTGCTGGAAGCCGGTGATATATCTCAGTGGCACAGCACCTGCCTGGCAAGCGCGAGGTCCTGAGTTTGATTCCTGCTGCCCACAAAAAAAAAAAAAAAAAAGAAGAAAGAAAGAAAAAAGAAAAGAAAAAGAAAAAGAAATCAACCAATAACAAATGCTAGAGGGGCTGTGGGGGAAAAAGGAACACTTCTCCACTGTTAGTGCGAGTATAGACTGATGCAACCACAGTGGAAATCAACGTGGAGATTCCTCAAAAAAACTAGGATTGGAGGTTCCATTTGACCCAGCCACTCCCCTTCTGGGTATCTTCCCAGAAGAATTAAAAACATAGTACCACAGCGATATATGTGCACCCATGTTTATAGCAGCACAATTTGTAATAGCTAGATCCTGTAAACAACCCAGATGCCCATCAACCGAGGAATGGATAAAAAAGATGTGGTCTTTTTATACAATGGAGTACTACTCAGCCATAAAGAAGGATAAACTGGAGACTTTTATAGGTAAATGGATGCAACTCGAGACCATACTCATAAGTGAACTAAACCAGACACACATGTGTAAACATCGTATTGTCTCCCTAGTGTGAGAAGCTGAAAGAGTAAATAAGATCCAAAATATACAATAGATATTGTAAAATGAGAAGAAACTGTTCAAAAGGAAAGGAGAAAATAAGGAAAGGAAAATCAAATACACACACACACGCATATATACAAGATAGTTATAGTACTGATTTCTCTTAGTTCATTGAAAAAAAAGTTTGTGCTAATATTGTTTGGACAATCAAATGCCTATATCTTGTACTCTGAGTAACTAATTTAAAGATAACAATATATAATGTATTGACCATTGTTACTCTCCTACTATCTTGTTTTGAAATTTTCTTTTATTTTTTTTTCTCTTTAAAATAAAATTTAAAAAATTCAGGTCATTGGCTGCCATTTTCTAGCTTGTACTTGGGCCAACCTGTGAGAGAATAAAATATGAGAAATTTAGGTCGAATATCCCTTTTTTGCTTGTTTGGTTTTTTGAGACAAGGTCTCACTTATGTAGCCCAGGCTGGCCTTCTACTCAGAGCAATCCTTCTGCCTCAGCCTCCCGAGTGCTGGGATTACAGGTGTGCACCACCACATCCAAATCCAATATCCCTTTAAACTGAGGGGTGAAAGTTTTTTTATAAGACAACCCAAAGGTGTATCTACTGGAATTTTAGAAATTTGGGAGCCCATAGTAACTGACAAGGGAGTGGCCAAGAGTCTGTAGGCTTGTGCCGGAGCATCCCCCAAGCAGGACTAGGGACCCGGAGATTCTCTTGTGGACGTGACCCGGCCACATCAGAGAAGGTTTTTCCGAGAGTTTGGCCAGGCGTTCCTGCTCCAATGTCTGCGGAAGTCTACTGCAGAGCCCGCTGTGTGGGCTCCCCAAGATCTGGGACTGACGTACGGTTCCTGGGCACAGCTGGGAGGAGGTAGGGGCCAATCTTACCAGTCCTGGGCTGGATAATGAAGTGTTTGGTGCTGAGTGGGGGGTCACCAAGGAACAGCAAATGACCTCCTGGAGCTCATAGGCTAGGGGAAAAAAGAGAGAGGGGGAGAGCAGGGGGGTAGGTCACAAAAGGAAGAGGTGAGGATACTGGAGTAGTCCCCTCAATCTCTGCCCCACATTGGGTGCCGAATGTTAGGAAGAAAGGAACAGAGGTACCAGGTCAACAGGACAGGTTTATTTCAGAACAAACCTGAGAGAGACAGCTCCAGCACTAGAGGCCAGAGCAGCTGACTCTCATACAGGCTATAAAGTCTTTGTAGGGTCGTGAGCATAAAAGAGGGGGGCTGTGGAAGGAAAAAGCCACAGTGGGACTTTTGGGGCAGGGGGAGTTCAGTTTGAAGGGGTTGTGGCTGTCTGCCAGGGACAGGGCTTGAGGGCATGCAAGGAGGAGCGTGTTGTTTGTCAGGAGCAGGGCTGAGCAATGATTGGGAATTGTAGGGAGTAGCTGTGCTTACGGGGCCGTATCGACCCATGATGATACCTCTGCAGCAGGCATGAAAGCACAGCAGGAGGGAGAAATTTAAAGTGGTCTCTGCCCAGACCAGGGTGGCGGTGTTGGATTCCTTCATGTGCCACCACACCTGGCTTTAGAATTTCTCATCACCTTAAGCCATTATCCCCTTCCCCAGTCACAACCCTCTGTACCAAGCAAATACCAATCTTCTTTGCATGTCCACAGATCGACCTTCGCCAGAACCTTCACGTAAACTGAGTCAAAATCTGTGACATTTTGTGCCTGATTTCTTTCACTTAGTATCATGTCTTGAAGGCTCATCCATGTTGTGGCATGTATCAGTGCTTATTCCTTTTCATAGCTGAATAATATTCCACTTAAGGACATACCGCATGTTGTTTATCCATTTGTCTGTCAATGAACACTTGGTTTGTTTCCATCTTTAGGCGCTTGATGGATAACGCTGCTGGGTGCATCCATGTACAAGTTCGTGCGTGGACATGTTTCCTTCTTCCTCTAGGAATGGAATTGGTGGGTCATTGATAACCCCATGTTTAATCATTTGAGGGTTCGCATGTATCCATACATAATTTTAAATATATTTTGTGTCACTAAAGAGCTACCAGATCTATCTTTTTAAATGGGTATTTTAACAATTCACTGAGTTTAATATTCTTTTTTTTTTTTTTTTTTTTTTGGGTACCGGGGGGACGACCTCAGGACCTCACGCGCCAACAGGCACCCGTGCCGCTGAGCGATATCACCGGCCCCTTTTTCGTATGTGGGTTCCAGGAGTCGAACTCGGGCCTTCGCGCTTGCAAGGCAGGCGCTTAAGCCGCTGAGCCGTCTCACCGGCCCGAGTTTAATATTCTTAAGATAACTAACTATGGGTTTAATTTGGGTTTAACTGCCAAGATTTGCCTAGATTTTTTTTTTTTTTTGCTAGTTTGAATAATACTGCTAACTGGGTGTGGCGACACACACCTATAATCCCAGCACTCAGGAGACTGAGGCAGGGGGATAGTCATGAGTTCAAGGCCAGCCTCGGCTACATAGCGAGATGCTATCTCAAAAAAACCCAAAAATCAATAAACAAATGAATAATGCTGCTGTAAATATTTCTAGGTACATAGGCTTTCTGTCCTGTTAGACCAGGGTCCCTCAGCCTCAGCCGTGTAGACAAGTGGGACCAGATAATTCTCTGGTGGGTGTAAAGGGGGGATCCTGTGCACTGTGGGGTGCTTAGCAGCATTCTTCGTTCTGCCTTCCACAGTAGCAACTCCCTCATCCGAACGGTGACAGCTAAGAATGTCGACAGAGATTGCTAAATGTCACCGGGGGGGACAAAGCTGCACCTGACTGAGAAGCAAGTCAGATCTCGTTCCTGGAAAAGGACCTGAGAATGAGATTCGCTGCCTGAAAAGCTGCGAGTTCGTTTCTGGGCCTCCCAGCAGGGTGGCGGGGTCACGGGGGTCTTTGTCTCCAGGTTCCACAGAGTGGACCCGGGGATCCCCGTGAAGCAGAGGGCTCCGCGCTTGCTGTCGAAGACCAAGTCGTATGCACGGGGCGAAGCGTGGCTTCCTGCGGGGCGTGCACACCTGCAGGGGGCGCCGCTCCCGGCATCCTGGGACGGCTGCACCCTGCGTGTCCCAGCCGGGCACCCTCACCCTGTGAGTCACCGAGGAGAAGCGGCGCACAGGGCTCAGGAGAAGGGAGGGAGGGAGGCACAGAGAGGAGGAGGCTCATGCCCTTGAATGGCGTGGCGTGCAGGGAGCGCGACCACGGGGACGGTGAATGGCCGCGTCCGAGTGTCCGCATGAGGGATATTAATAGAGCTGCTGGAGGGGAGGACACACTGTGCTGGGGAGGGAGGACACAGGAACAGGGCCCTGTGTCCCCGAGGAGGCCCTGTGACAGCCCAGCCCTGGAAGCAGGGAGGCGCTGGCGGGCCTCAAAGCCCCTCTGGCTGTCTCTGCTCCCGTGACCTTGCTCCCCAGGAAGGTCACCACATGGGCTCCAAGCCCTTGGCCTTCTGAGGCTGGAGTGACCTGAAACTTCGCCTCCTTTTAAAAGGCCAAGCTCTGGGGCTGAGGTGCTGATGCCCCATTCCTCGTCCCCTCCCGTTCCCGCAGTGGAGGTCAGAGTGGAGGCCTTCCCCGAGGAAGCGCCTTCCCCACCCTCTGCCCCATTGCTGAGGTACAGGGCCAGGCACCCGGGCTCCCAGAAGGAAGACGGTGGCAGAATGTCCCCAGGGTGGGACACTGAGGGGACTAAAGCCAACCACCAGCTTGTACATCCTTCCCTGCAGCCATCCCATCCTGTCAGCCCACTGTGAAGTTGCCTGGGACAGAACTCCAGCCCTTCGGAGGATCATGGGAAATACTGTTTGCTGTGGGTTGGTGACAGATGGACCTGTCTGCAGGACCCGCTCTGTCCGTTTTGCTCTCTGTGCCTCTGGAGTGAGGGCGACGCACAAGTCTGTTCTAGAGACTCGTGGCCTAACCTGTGGGCCTCCAACTGTGGCCGAGGTGCTGCGGGGCCAGGCTGAGTTCTGCCTGGGGTAGCCGTTGCTGTCACCCCCAGGGCTGGCTGCTGTCACCAGCAGCTCGGCTGTTCTCCACTTCCAAATACAGACATGGGAGCCTAAATCTCGCATGGTTTCTCTTACATCAGAAACCCCAGGTATAAATAAAGACCAAAATCAGACAATAGGAAACAGGGAGATGGATCCCGCATGGAAAGGGGACCAAGAAGTGGGGATGCGGGCCGGTGATAAGCACCTACCTAGCAAGCGCGAGGTCCTGAGTTCAACTCCCGGTACCCGCATATAAAAAAAAAAAGAGAGAGAGAGAAAAAAAGAAGTAGGGGATGGGAAGTAAAAAGAATGAAGTTAGTGGTGCTGAAAAGCAAATAAGAGGGAAGGGGGCTTCACAGCTTGTCAGAAAATGAACCTGAAGCGGGGGACATAGCTCAGCAGCATAGCATCTGCCTGGCAAGCGCAAGGTCGTGAGTTCAATTCCCAGTGCCAAAAAAAAAAAAAAAAGAAAGAAAGAAAGAAAGAAAATGAACCCGAGGCCCAGGTAGCTGAGGCCTTTGTCCCAGGCTCCCTTCCTCCCCTCCCTCCTTCCTTCCTTCTGTGCTTTCTTCCTTCTTCCCTCCCCTTTCCTTCCTTTCTTCCTTCTTTCCCTCCCTCCTTCATTCCTGCCCACCTTCCCATGTCCACAAAATCCCCAGGAGCCTCCCAAGAGCCCAGAACACCCACAGCGTGCCCGGCACCTTCCAGACACCAGTAGACTTCATCTCACTCCCTGCAAGGACTGAATGAGCAGAGCCTGAGGCCCTGAGTGCCCAGTTTGTGGCTCTGAGCTCAATTTCATGGATGCCTTCCCCAATGCCCCAGCAGGCCAGCCCAGCGTGTGCTGTCACCCACTGCCCTGTCCCCGAGGGAGGTGGCCTTGAGCCCATGACAGAGCAGTGCATCTCCCTTCAGTGGTCGCTGCCGTCCAGGACCTGTGGGGCAGACCGGCCCATGTGTGACCCCTCTCCCTCCCTCCAGAGAGCTGACAAGCAGACACGTTTGTTTAAACCAGTCCCCAGAGAGAAAGACAAGCTCATAATGACACCTAGCATGTTATAACTACCCTGTGTTCAAGTAGAAACGCACTAATTCCCTCCCCAGAAGGGAAGGCACTTTTTCTTTGGTTATGCTTACTCTTATCACTTCATAACTTGAACATTATAACACAGGTTTAACAATCCTTAAGAACCAGCGTTGTCTATCAACATTATATTACATTAGAACCATATTAGGGGAGAAATAGTTCAATTACAATTCTCATTTCTATAGCTGATCATGGGGTCATAGCTGGTATTTAAAACTACCTTCTTCCACTACCCATTCTGTATTCCCTTGGCCTTCAGCAAGCACCTCGGCAGGTCTTGGTTCTGTCCCTGGTGGGGTGACCCATACTTTCATTCCTGAAGGCTCTGGGCCATTTGTCATTCTGCCTGGATTAGTTGTTGTAGCTTCCCACTGACTTTAATAACAGGGCATGGTAGTACTAAGAGGTGCCCTGAAGTATGGCCTGCACTCCAAGTATATTCTTCCTTTCTGCCATTGTGGAGTAATGGTCCAATTTCCCCTTGACAATCTGGGTCTCCCTTTTTAGCTTATTTCCTCAGAGGCACGAGGAGACCAAAACGATCTGGGAGAAGACTTAGCTTCCAGTTCAATGGTATCATTGTTGTGCTTCCTGGTACAAGCTCCCCCTTCTGGAACTAAGACTTCTAAGCCAGCAGAACATAAGGTCGTGGGGACAGGAAGCCAAAATTTTGCTAGTGGATCCCTGAGGGTAATGGTGAGTGGTACCATTCCCACTTCCACCCCTTCATTCCTGGACCTGTGAATCCTGGCTATGGGAGACACAGTACCATATAGTGGACACTGATTCAAAGCATGTGCAGCCTTTTGAAGAACCTTATCCCAGCCCTGCAAGCTATTGCCACCTAGCTGGTGCCGCAGCTGTGTCTTCAAAAGACCATTCCACCTTTCTAGCCATCCAGCCACTTCTGGATGGTGAGAAACATGGTAAGACCAGTGAATTCCATGAGCATGAGCCCATTGCCTCATTTCTTTGGCCATAAAATGTGTTCCTTGGTCAGAGGCGATGCTGTGTGGAATTTCATGATGGTGGATAAGGCATTCTGTCCACAGATGGTAGTTTTGGCAGAAGTATTATATGCAGTGAAGGCAAATACATATCCACATTAAGTGACTATGCCAGTGAGGACAAATCGCAGTCCCTTCCATGATGGAAGTGGTCCAATTATAATCAACCTGCCACCAGGTCACAGGTTGATCATCCTGGGAATTGAGCTATATTGGGCTATAGTTTTGGTCTTGCTGCTGGCATATTGAGCATTCGGCAGTGCTGTAGCCAGATTGGCCTTGGCGAGTGGAGTCCGTGTTACTGAGCCCATGCATTACCTCCATCCCTGCCACCACGGCCACTCTGTTCATGAACCCAATGGTCAGTGAAAGGGCTGGCTGAAGAAGGAGGTTGACCACTATTGACCATCTTATCCACTTGACTGTTAAAGTCCTCTTCTGCTGAGGTCACCTTTTGGTGAGTGTTTACATGGGAAACAATATTTTACATCCTTTGCCCATGTGGAAATGTCTACTGACATACCTCTTTCCTAAATATATTTGTTATCAATTTTCCAGTTATGTTCCTCCCAAGTTTCTGACCAGCCAGCCAGACCACTGGCTACAGCCCACGAATCAGTATACACTCGCACATCTGACCATTTCTCCTTCCAGGCTAAATGTACTGTCAGGTGCAGTGCACTGCCTGACGTTCTGCCTGCTATGATATTTCCTTTCACCACTGTCCTTCAGGGATGTCCTGGAAAGGGGCTATATTGCTGCAGCTGTCCACTTGCCGGTGGTGCATGCATAATGCACAGAGCCATCCATAAACCAGGCCCTCGTCTTCTCTTTCTCTGACAGCTGATACAGTACGCCGCACGAGGCCATAAGTGCATGCTGGGAAACAGAAGGCAATATAGCAGATTTAGGAGCCATAGGCATCTGGGCAACTTCCTCATGTAATTTACTTGTATACTCTGGACCTGCCTTGGCTCGATCACGAATATACCATTTCCATTTAATGATAGACTATTGCTGTGCACGCCCAACCTTATGACTCAGTGGATCAGATAATACCCAGGTCATGACAGGTAACTCAGGTTACATGGTGACCAGATGTCCCATGGTCAAGCTTTCAGTTTCCACCGAGGCCCAATTGTAAGCCAAGCAGTGTTTTTCAAAGGGAGAGTAATTGTCTGCAGATGATGGCAGAGCGTTACTCCAAAATCCTAAAGTCTTCTGCTGTGATTCACCTATGGGGGCTGCCGGAGACTCCAAACAGCATCTCCACCTGCCACTGACACTTCAAGTACCATTGGATCAGCTGGATCATGTGGCCCCATGGGCAGAGCAGCCTGGACCTGTTGCAGAACACTCAAAACTAGCAGCTTTCCAAGTCACTGGTAAATGGGCCAGAGTAAGACACTTAAGTGAGAAATGTATTGCCTCTAAAATCCAAATAGGCCCACTAGGTGTTGTGGCTGTTTTTTGGTTGTAGGGGGAGCCAGATGCAATGACTTATCTTTTACCTTAGAAGGAATGTCTTTACATGCCCCACACCACTGGACTCCTAGAAATTTCACTGAGGTAGAAGGACCTTGAATTTTTGTTGGATTTATTTCCCATCCTCTGGCTCTCAAATGCTTTACTAACAAATCCAGGGTGGTTGCTACCTTCGTTCGCATGGCCCAATCAGCATAACATCATTGATGTAATGGACCAGTGTGACACCTTGTGGGAGAGAAAGGTGATCAAGGTCCCTGTGAACTAAGTTGTGACACAGGGATGGAGAGTTAATATACCCCTGAGGGAGGACAGTGAAGGTGTATTGCTGGCCTTGCCAGCTGAAAGCAAATTGTTTCTGATGGTCTTAGGGATAGGTATGGAGAAGAAGGAATTTGCCAAGTCAATAGCTGCATGCCTAGTACAAGGAGATGTGTTACAAGCAAGGAAACCACATCTGGTACTGCAGCTGCAAGCAGAGTCGCCACCTGATTCAGTTTATGGTGATCAACCATCATTCTCCAAGACCCATCCATCTTCTGCACAGGCCAAATGGGGGAATTAAATGGAGGTATGCTGGGGACCACCACCCCTGCATCCTTCAAGTCCTGGATGGAGGTACTAATCTCTGCAATCCCTCCAGGAATGTGACACTGCTTTTGGTTTATTATTTTACCATGCAAAGGTAACTCTAGTGGTTTACATTTGGTCTTTCCCACCATAATAGCCCTCACACTACAGGTTAGGGAACCAATGTGAGGATTCTGCCAAGTACTAAGTACATTTATCCCAATTATGCAATCCGGAACAGAGGAAATGACTACAGGATGGATTGGAGGGCCTACCGGACTCACTGTGAGTCCGGACCTTTGCTAAAACTCCTTTGGTCACCTGACCTCCACAGGTGTCTACTCTTACTGGAGGGCTACAGTGATGTTTTGGATCCCCTGGAATCAGTGTTAGTTCAGAACTGGTGCCCAGTAGTCCCCGAAATGTCTGATCATTCTCCTTCCCCCAATGTACAGTCACTCAGGGAAAAGGCCTTAGGTCCCTCTGGGGAAGGATAGGAGAAAGATTGGCTGTATAAGTTTTTGATGCATCAGGATCCTTCCCCAAGGGGACCTGGCCTCCTCTTCATTCAAGGGGTTCTGGGTCTGTAAATTGGCTCAAATCATGGAACTGGTTGAGGGGTTGTGATTCCCTGTTAGCATGATTTGAAGTAGGTTTCTGTTCATTTGCCCTTAATTATTTTTTTTGTAGGTACCAGGGGTCGAACTCAGGACCTCGTGCGTCAGCAGGCACCCGTGCCGCTGAGCAATATCACCGGCCCTTTTTTTGTATGTGGGTACTGGGAGTCGAATTCAGGACTTCGCGCTTGCCAGGCAGGCGCTTATACTGCTGAGCTATCTCACCGGCCCCAATTTTTTTTTGATTATATAAATCTAGTAAAAATTTTGTAGGTTTCCCATCTATTTTACTTTTGGGAACACCATGGCTGATCAGGCAGCCCATAGGTCTGCACGTGCCAGGTTATTCTGGTCATTGTGCTCCTGCTGTCCGGTGTGGTAAGTACGTGGACCCTGTCTTTGGGGATTGAATTTGAATCTTTGAGCTCCTTATTTTCCTTTATTAATTTGTCCTCACAGCCAGAAGACTTTAGACTTCCTATGGATGTTTTGAGCTCATTGTTTCCCTTCCTTAGTTTGTCAGGGATGCTAAGACCAACCAGCCAGCATCGTGATGTTTCAATACTACAGTGCATATTAGTTTAAACAGTCCATGCCAAGTATTATCAGTATCCTCCACAAAATTAGCAGAGACCATGGTGTCTTTAGGTCTCATCGAATTAGAGAGCTAACTCCCAGAAGCCCTAAAGCCATTAAAGAATTTCATCATTATAATTCTGTTTCTCTAGAGCCACTTCCAGTACCAAAATCTGTATTAGTCAGTGTTTTAGTACAGAAACAGATATAACACAAGATATACAAATGCATGAGAAATTACAAGATTGGCTCACGATGGTCAGCCACAGAGTTGGAGGAGGAAGCGTGTAGAGGGTGTCTGCACACTGCAGACTGAAGGTTTCAGGCCAAGGTCAGGAGTTCACTGCAGTGTCCCATGCAAGTCTGTATCAGGAGGCCAATGGGTCTACAGTGGAAGGCTGAAGAGTCTACGCAGTAAGGCTGAAGGATCCGAGGTGGAAGCCAAAGAGTCTGCACTAGGAGCCAGGAGATGACGTCCAAGCTGAAGGCAAAGACTAGAGCTCCTCTGAAGAAATGGAAGCAGATCAATCCTTCTTCATTTCCGCTTTATACCATCCAGGTGACAAGCTGCCCTAGGGTGGGTCTTCCAAACCCTAGAATGTGGAATGGTTGATCCAATTTAGTTAAGATTCTGTTACTCAAATTAACACAATCAACCAACCATCACAGATGGCTTTTATCAGATTGAGATAAAGACAATCTATTCCAATTTTTTGTAGGGTTCTTTTCATGAATGGGTGTTGGGCTTTGTCAAATGATTTTTCTCCATCTATTGAGATGATCATATGGTTTTGTCCTTGGCTCTGTTAATATGGTGTAATGCAATGATTGATTTACATATGTTGAACCATCCCTGCATCCCTGGGATGAAACCAACTTGGTGATGGTGTATAATCTTCTTGATGATTTGCTCCATTCTATGTACCAGTATTTTACTGAGGATTTTTGCATCTATGTTCATTAAGGAGATTGGCCTGTAGTTCTCTTTTTTTGGTTGGATCCTTCTCTAGTTTTGACATCAGGGTAATGCTTGCTTCCAGGAGTGAATGAATGAATTTGGGAGTAGTGCTTCCCTTTAGATTTCATTAAAGAGTTTGAGAAGTAGTGGTATTAGGTCTTCTCTAAATTTCTTGTAGAATTCAGCAGTGAATCTGTCAGGGCCTGGGCTTTTCTTTGCTGGTAGGTTTTTAAGTACATCTTCAAGTTCATCATCTAATATTGGTTGATTTAGAATTTTTGCATCTGCTTGCTTTAGCTTTGGTAATTCATATGTATCTAGGAATCTTCATTTCTTCTGTGTTTTCCATCTTTTTAGAATACAGGTTCTCAAAGTAGATATTGATGATCTTCTGGATTTATGCAGGATCTGTTGTGATTTCATACTTTTCATTTCTAATTGCATGGATCTGAGTCTTTTCTTTCCACTTTTTAATAAGGTTGGCTAAGGGTTTTGCAATTTTATTTACTGTGTCAAAGAACAAACTTTTTTATTTATTGATTCTCCATATTGATTTCTTAGTCCCTATTGCATTAATTTCTTTCTTTCTTTCTTTTTTACTTTTTTTTTTTTTTTTGAGACAAAGTCTTGCTATGTAGTTCAGGCTGGCCTTGAACTCACTGTGTAGCCTAGGCTGGCCTCAAACTCATGGTGATCCTCCTGCCTCAGCCTCCCAAGTGCTGGGATACAGGCACCACCATGCCTGGCCTCTTGCATTAATTTCTGTTGTGAATAATTTCCTCCCTCGCATGAGCTTTGGGTTTGACTTGCTCTTCTTTTTCTAGAAGTTTGAGGTTCAACATTGGGTTGTTTATTTGTGCTTGCTCTGTTTCTCTGATATGAGAATTCACTACTATAAACTTCTCTTGTAGGGCTGTTTTCATTGCATCCCATAAGTTCCAGTGTGTTGTATTGTTATTATTGTTTAATTGTAGAAACCGTCCAATTTCTTCTTTAATTTCATCTGTGACCCATTGGTTGTTCAAGAAGGTGTTATTTAATTTCCATGTGTTTATGAAGTTTTTGTGGGTTTTTTTGCCATTGATTTCCAATTTCATTGAACTATGTCCGATGATATGCATGGGATAATTCTGATTACTTTGCATTTACTTAAGCATGTTCTATGAGCTAGTATGTGGTCTATTTTAGAGAATGTCCCATATGCAGCTGAGAAGAATGTGTATTCTGATGTTATGGGGTGCAAGACTCTGTTGACATCTACAAAGTCAATTTGTTCAAAAGTTTGGATTAGTTCTAGCATTTCTTTGTTAACTTTTTGTCTGGTTGATCTATTTATGACAGTGGGGTACTGAGGTCCCCCATTACATAATATTTGTGCTAAGTTGATTTTTCTTGTATGTTAATATTTGTTTTATATGATTGAGTGCACTGGCTTTTTGGTGGTGCATATATATTTATGATTGTTATCTCTCCCTTTTGGATTGTTCCCTTTACAAGAATGTAGTGATGTTTGCCTCTCTTAATCAGTCTTGTCATGAAATCCACTTTGTCTGCAAATAGAATAGCTACCCCTGCTATTTTTTCTGAGTTCCTGTCACTGAAGTATTGTTTCCCATCCTTTGAATTACAATGTACATTTCTGTTTGAATTAAATGTGTTGGACCTTGCTTCTTCTTCTTCTTCTTCTTCTTTTTTTTTTTTTTTCTTTTTTTTCCCTTTATGTGGGTACTGGGAACCTAACTCAGGACCTCACGCTTGCCAGGCAGGCACTTATGCTGCTGAGATATATCACCGGCCCTGGACCTTGCTTCTTGATCAATTCTGCCAGTCTATTTCTTTGATTAGTGATTTGAGACCATTTACACTGATGGTTATAACTGATATGTATTGACTTGTCCTCATCATGTTATTTTCCTGTTGTTGGTCCCCCTTTTTCTCCCCTCTGTTTAATTATTTGTCTTGTCTGGTAGATTCATTCTATTGGGGTTCATGGAGTTGCAGTCCTCATTATCTCTTTCTAGAATATCCTTCAGAACATTTTGAAGTGCTGGTTTTGTGGTCATAAATTTCTTCAGATGTTCTTTGTCATGGAAGTATCTTATTTTTCCATCAGTTTTGAAAAATAGTTTTGTGGAGTACATCAATCTGAGTTGGAAGTTGTTTTCTTCCACTGAGCTATATCCCCAGCCCTGGAGGTTGTTTTCTTTTAGGGCTTAAAATACTTCACTCCAAGCTTTCCTTGACATGAGAGTTTGTGTTGAGAAGTCTGCTGTGATTCTGATCTCCTTTATATGTGATTTGTTTCCTTTCTGTAGCAGCTTTTTTGGTTTTTTGTTTGTTTGTTTTGTTTTTGGTACTGGGAATCTAATTCAGGACCTTGTGCTTGCCAGGCAGGTGTTGTGCCACTGAGTTATATCCCTGACCCTCTAGCAGCTTTTAATATTCTGTTCTTGTGTAGGATTTCTGGAATTTTGACTATAATATCCTTACTGTAGATTTTTTTTTTTTTTGTGGGTACCGGGGGTCGACCTCAGGACCTCGCGCGCCAGCAGGCGCCCGTGCCGCTGAGCGATATCACCAGCCCTTTTTTCGTATGTGGGTTCCGGGAGTCGAACTCGGGCCCTCGCGCTTGCCGGCAGGCGCTTAAGCCGCTGAGCCATCTCACCGGCCCACTGTAGATTTTTTTGATCATGGTTATTTGGAGATCCATATGTGTCACTCATATGTATGTCAAATTCTTTTTCCATGCTTGGAAAGTTCTGCCATTACTTCTGCTTTTTCATTCACTCCAATCAATCTTATGTTATTCTTCTTTGCATCAACTAGCAGCTGATGGATTGAATTATCATGGTCCCTTGCTATTTTTATTTTTTTTCCCTTGCTATTTTTAATAAATCTTTCTTTTCATGATCACTAACCACAATCCTGTCTTCCACATCTGATATTCTATCTTCACATCAGCTCGTTTGGCTGCATATACTTTAAATTGAATTTTTAATCTCCTGGATATCTGTTTGAATCTGTTTCATGGATTCCATTTTTTGCCTATGTTGGGCATGCATGGTTTCCATTAATTTCCTAAGCTTCTCTATTTTTTTTTTATCTGCATCTGCTCTAGAGCCATTGTATCTTTCATTATTGTCACCATCTCTGTAGTTATCCGAGAGATTATTTCTGATTTGATTTTCTTCTAGAGCCTCCTTCGTCTGCTTTGTTACTTCTGCTGTTACCACTTCAGAGAGTCCAGGCGGGTGGCTTTCAAATTGTTCCATCTCATTGCCCCCTGGGTTTGCCTTTGGTGAGACAGAAGTCTAGGGTTGCATTTTTCTTATGTGTCTTCTCATTTCCTCCCCAACCTGGGGTTGATGCTTGTAAATTACTTATGGCAGGTAGCTGTATTGCTAGTTTTTAGACCCCTTAGTGTAAAGTCCGTAGAAGAGGGGTCCGAGAAGGGAGACGCTCCAAGAACCACACAGGCTCTTATGTAAAAAGCACGGGGTTTATTGAAAGGCTACACCGGCGTAGGGTCACCCAGCGAACGTATCAGGGTGACCCCGAAGGGCAGGAGCAAGGGGTTTCTATAGGGTTGGGTATGGTAATGAGGGATAGGCAAGCGAAGTTTTACAGAAGCCAATCGCAAGGAGTTAAAGGGTAATTAATACATTCATTGGTTACTTAGGGGAACCTACAGATAGTGGAGCTTAGCAAACGGGCAACCAATCAGTTTGGAGGAAAGGCTAACAAAGGAGACAAAGGAGCCCGGGCGCGGGAATGTAGCCCGTGTGCGGGCTTGGCAACCAGCCAAGTCACATGATTTCCAGGAATTTGCCCTGAGGTAGGGAAACAGAAACTTAAGACACTTATCTACCTAAAACAGAAACTTAATCTAATAGGTTAGAGTCTAATAGGTTAGAGCCCAATAAGTTAGAGCCCTAATGGCCATCGCATAGTTCGGCCTAACACATCAGAATTATAACTTGTATAACTTTTATATGAATCTTTTAACAAACATAACTTTATGTCACATCAAACTTCACATTAGGAAATGACTGCTTCTCAGAGATATCTTCCAAGTGTGGCTGGCTTTTGGGTTTTGAGTCTGTCGCAAGTTCCTATCTCTTCAATTTATTAGGGATGAGAAGTTGCTGCCTATTAGGCCCAGTCCCTGGTTCTTTGGCACTGGCCTGTAGTATTGTTTATGACCCTTAGGCAATCTCAGTCCTGGCATCCCAGGAAGAAAAATCGATTAGAACAATTATGTCAGCTTGGCTAAAGTCATACAATCAGCAATAACAATAGATCAAACACAGCCTAGAAAAGGATGAAGTGAGGCACTTGCTCTCTCTCCCTCCCCCTCTCTCCTGTTGCTTTTGCTGTCTTCCACCACCGTGAACTGTTGCCCCTCTGCCATGTGCCATCCTGCCTTGGAGCTGGCCAATTATAGACTGAGATCTCTACAGACTGTGAGCTAAATAAACCTTTCCCCCTTTAACTTTGGCCTTGGATATTTTTGTCTCAGCAGTGAGAGAAAAGTAACTAAAACAAAATTGGTACCAGGAGAGTGGGGTCATTGCTATGACATTGCCTGGCCATGTGGCTTAAGAGCCTTAGGAATTAATTTGGAAAGGTTTTGAGAGACTGGCTGAAGAGGGAGCCCCAAATGCTGTAAACTATATGGAAGACTCTGGTCAGAGCCTGGAAAATCAGAGTACTGATGGAAATGCTGCTGGTTAGGTTGAGTCTCAGGAGGCTTCCATTGAGAAGGACTGTATTGGCTGCTGGATCCCAGGTGGTGTATTATGCTTTAGCAGGAAGTTGGTCTGCCTTTTGCTTGTGTTTAGAGATATTGCCTGGGTGGCAGAAAAAAAATTTCAATGCAGACTACTGTTGGGACAGTGGCATGGTTATTGTTGAAGGCTTTTGGCTGGATCTATGTTCAAAATTAAGAGTGAAGGGGCAGCAGGGTGATTTGAAGCGTTAGGCCAGAGGGAAGCCTGCAGGGAAGCTGTGGATTGCACAGCTGAGGAGAATGTGGTTGTTAAGAAGGAACAGGACAATGGAAAAATGACCTGAGGCCTTTCACTGGGAGGGAAGAGTGTATTTGAAATGCAGGAGATCCCTTGGGGCATTTCTTAGTGTTGCCAGGCCCTGTTTTTAAAAGTTAATGGGGGGGGCCAGTGAGATGGCTCAGCGGCCTACGCGTCTGCCTAGCAAGCGCGAGGGCCCGAGTTCGACTCCCGGATCCCACATATGAAAAAAGGGGCCGGTGATATCACTCAGCAGCACGGGCGCCTGCTGGCATGCAAGGTCCTGAGGTTGACCCCCGGTACCCACACACACAAAAAAAAGTTAATGGGAAGCAAGGATTGTGATTGTAATAGCTCTCTTAATATGATTCTAACATAGTTTTTAGATACATGTTTGTAATCAGGTTATTTAGTCAAAGTGTTGTGGTTTTAACCTAGAATCTTGAGCACCTTTTGAATGTGAGTGCAAATAAGAATTGTATATATGTAATTGTTATATTAATGTAAATCTGAACAGATCAAGACATGTTAACTTTTCACAAATCTGCCACTAGAGACTATGGTTTAAGGAAATATTTCCAGTTATCAAGTTGACCAGGGGTGGACTGTGGTGGATTAACTAATGATCAGCTTGTAACGCCCAGCCAAACTGAATCAGCATGGTTCTGAGTGTGAAAGGCCCACCTGAGGATTGTTGCCAATGGCATAAAAAGAGAACTGGAGGGGAAAATGGTGTGCTGTTGATTCTCCTGGAGAAGCTTGTCACACTGATTGTCCTGATATGAGCTCAACTGTTCTCATCATCGGAGGAGCTCAAGTCCTTGATGTCGCTGAGGATGGCTGTGATTCTTTTTGGGGGAGCTCTTGGTCGCTTCCTGGCTCCAGTGCAGACCCCTCAGCCTGCTGTCACAGATCCTTCATCCCCCTGACACAGACTTTCTAGCTTCCACCACTGGCCTTTGGGCCTTCCCGGTGCAGATCCTTGATACAGACTTGCATGAGACATTGTCGTGGGCTCTAAGCCTCCAGTCGGATTTGTGTAGGACATTGCCATGGGCTCTAGGTCTTCAGCTGAACTTGTGCAGGACATTGCCGTGGGATCCAGGCCCTCAGCTGGATTCTTCGTGTCTCTAGTGCATGGACAGGTCTATTGCACTCTTCTGCACTTGACTCTTTGGGTGAATATTATAACATAATCCTATAAATCATGTGTCATTCATTAAGTCTGTTCCCTTGTAAACCCTGACTACAATAGCCAGGAATTGAGGACCCTTCTCAAGGTGCCAGGGAGTGGCTTCCTGGCCTGGGCATTGGGATAGGGGAAGGGAACACATGCTTTTGTTTTTCTTTTTAGCTGTTTGCACTCACTCTGCAGGTCCCTGCTGTCCATGTGTTTGTTGTACTTTGCTACTCTTTTTGGAAATTAATCTGATCTCTACTTAAAAAAAAAAGAAAATGACAAAGTGAGGTAACTATTAGTTTGCCACCTTTAACTGTATGTATGAACCATATTTATAATTATATAACAAAATCCAAAACAAACCAGAAAATTGTATACAGTAAATATCCTCTCAATATGGCAATTTTACCCTCAGGGGAGAAAATTTAAAAGGGCTTGAGGGGGGGAATAGAGAAATAGAAGAAGATGAAGAGATTAGAAGCAAGGATAAAGGAAGATTATGTGAACTTTGGAGCTTTGGTGAAGACAAGAGGGAAAGAGAGAAGGAAGAAATAAAAACAAGAACAGAACAACAACAAGGAAACTAGAAACAATGTTCACATTCATATAAAAACAAGAATAAACAATCAAGAAAAAATAAAACAAAACAAATAAAAACAAGAAAAAAGAAGAAAAAAATGTCCACTTCAGGGCATGTCCCTGCTGTCACTGGTAGTCAGAGTGGGCAGACAGAGCCCAGATCCATGCTGATTAATCCCACTAAACCAGCCATAGATTTACAGCAGGGCAGTGGAAAATCCCAGCAAGCCCGAACATTTAGCTCCACTGAAGGGTCAGGCTGGTTTCAGGCTGTGAGGCTGGAACCTGATTTGTTCAGCCTGCAACACTCCATGTGCTTCCAGCCCACTTGAACTCGGCTCCTTGACTTCCCGCAGACTTGAACTCGGTTCTGCCTCACCCTGACACTGGGAGCTGCTAGATGGAGCCAGCACACAGCTGCTCTGAGTTCCAAGCTCAGTTGGCCCCTCTCCAAGATGGCTACCACCCAATTGCCCTCTCCTGGGGGACATCTGAACCCAAATAACTCACCAGCTGCTGCAGTCTGCTGTATCCACTGCTCTGTTCCACTGGTGCATTTCTCTGTGGAGATCTCTGGGGTCGCCAGTAGTCACCATGCATCTACAGGTCGAGCCGCCCCTCCCACACAGTGAGTCAGGGCTCAGGGAGAAAGCACCGCTTGCCACCTCCCTCTTCTGCATTGAGGTCCCTCTCTTTGCCTTCCCTGTGGGCTTCACTTCTCACTACAGATCCTTGCTGGGTCCCTGGGATGGATGCTCCTACTTCTTCTCTTCTTCGTGTTGCTACATTCCAGTGTCTGAGCACCAAATCTCGGAGAGGCTGTCTCTCTGCTGCTCACCACTCCTCCATCTTCTTCTTTTATCTTCTATTTCTCATCAATTTTTCCTATTACCTTTACCTAATCCTACAAACATGCTTCTATTTCTCAGTAGGACCCTTTGACTCACTTCTCTGTCCTCCTTCTCATATAATATAGTGTAAGTTGTCAAATTTTCCTCTTATATCCCCTGTTCCCAACCCATATATTTTTTAATAGTATAACCATAAAACTTTATTAATCTTTAGATAGATAACTCTATAAAATTACTGTTGAATTCTCCTTTCTCATTAGCAGAGATATACCTGTCACATTTAGGACATACTAGCTGTAAGTCAATACCTTGATTATCTTAATGTTTACACCATAATTGTGGTTTTCTTCTCTAGAGTTAAGTGTGATACATAGTTGGCTCTTATGTATGTTAATATCCAATTTTTCTTTGATGATATGACTGTTGGTGATTTGCTTGGTATTTCCCAGGTCACATAATTTTTTTTTTTATGTGGGTACCAAGAGTTGACATCAGGACCTCGCGCTTGCCAGCAGGTGCTTGTGCTGCTGAGCGATATCACTGGCCCTTTTTCTTCCTTTATGTGGGTTCCGGGAGTTGAACTCAGGGCCTCACGCTTGCCAGGCAGGCACTTATGCCGCTGAGCCATCTCACTGGCCCACATAATTATTGATATTAATGAGTTTTCTCTGTAAGCAAACACCCAGCTGACCTTTGTGACATTGACATTACTAAAGTACAGTCCCAGAGAACTTGGTGTTGGGCAAATATACTGAATCCTCTCTTTCCAAGTAAACTGAAATGGTTGGATCTCAGGGCTGAGGCAAAGGGCTATAGTTAGCCATGCCCAAAGCACATCACTGAAAAGCAACTAACTAAAGAGATCTCTATACCAGCAACAAAGTCTTTATGCTGTAAGTGTCCACAAACCCCAGCACAAAACCAAGAAAAATAGAAACCTGAGAAGACCAGGCAACAATATACTCTCCTTCCAGGGGGGGGGGTCAAGGAGGAAAACACATAAGCCACACAGCCAAATTCCTCAAAAGGATAACAGGAGGTTAAGAAACAGACCAAACAGGTAATAGCAGGATCACAGAAGATCTAAATAAACAAATAATGGAAGTAATAACCAAAATGATCCTGGAGCTTTCAGAAGACACTAATAAAAAACTAACTGAGCTAAACAAAATGATACAAGAGATGAATAAGCAGTTTCGTAATGGAATTTAGAGTACATGAAAAGGCTTCAAAATACAGGAAATTAAAAATTATACTAAAAATAGAAGCAGCAGAAGTGACCAGTGTGAACACAGAATTTCAGAACTAGAAGACAATGATGCCTTCAAAGACCAACTACTCAAAGACACCATGAAAGCAAGAAGAGAACATAAAGAGTGGATCCAACAGCTGCTAGCTGATGCAAAGAAGACAAGAATAAGAGTAACTGGAATAAAGGAAAAATCTGAAGACAACACGAATGACATTAAAACCTGTTTGCAAAAATGATGGGAGAGCAGGGCATGGTGGTGCACACCTGCAATCCCAGTATTCAGGAGGCTGAGGCAGGAGAATTGGCACAAGTTCGAGGCCAGGCTGGGGTATATAGCGAGACCCTGTCTCAGAGAAAAGAAGAACAAGAAGATGAAGGAGAAGGAGAAATGATGGGAGAAAACTTCCTAGTCATAACAAAAGAAATAAACTTGCAGATAAGTGTGGCATATAGAAACACAAATAGCAATGACTGAAAGAAAACCTCTCCCTGCCACATTATGCTCAAGGTACCAGAAGTCCATTCACAGGGATGAAATCTTAAAATCTGTGAGAGAAAGGCAACAAATCCAAAATAAAGGTAAACCCATTAGAATTACAGCAGACTAGGACCCTGCCCACCACACTCTGCCAGAAGCAGGACCCAACCACCTCACTCCAGAGAGAACAGATCATCAGTAAATCAAATACCGAATGATGGCCAGGCTTCAGGGAAGAAGCCCTTGTACATTGTTGGTGTGAATATAAACTAGTACAATCACTATGAAGATCAGTAGGGAGCTTCTTAGAGAAACTAAAAACAGAAATTCCATGTGACTGAGCTATTCCCCTTCTAGGTATCCTCATGAAAGAGTTAAAGTCTCTTACAGTGATCCATGCATTCCATGCATTCTCATGTATATAGCAGCACAATTTATAATAGCTAAATATTGGAAACAACCCATGTGCCAATCAACAGATGAGTGAATATAGAAAATGAAGTGTTTAGATACAATGGAGTACTACTCTGTCATGAAGAAGGATAAACTTGAGATATATGTAGGTAAAGGATGAACCTGGCAATCATAATGTTAAGTGAAATAAATCAGACACTCAAGATTAAATATTGCATGTTTTTCTTATATGAGAAACCCAAAGTATAAAAAGAGAGCAAAATAAAAGATAGATAATGGGAAGTAGGGTGATCCTTTTCAAATGGCTGTGGGAACAAGAGGTATAGGGAAGGGAAAAGGGATGAAAAACAGGAGAACTGAAGAAAAAATGGAAATAGAGCTTTTGCAAATGGGAAGGATAACAAGAATTGGAGGGAGTAGGGAGGGATGGGAGAGGGAGCAGACAAAAAAAGAAATAACATGTATTATACACATGTACAAACTCCTCCATGATAAATGCTATCATTATATACTGCAAATGTGTATTAATATATAGAAGAGAGAAGAGGATCAGGAACAAGACAAGGGTGTCCAGTATCACCACTCCTGTTTAACATAATCCTCGCAACATTAGCCAGAGCAATCAGCCAGTAGAAAAAAATGAAAGAAATATATACAGGAAAGGGAGGAGTCAAAGTATCATTATTTGCAAATTATATGTTCCCTTACTTATGAATCCCAAAAAGTTCCACTAAAAGACTCATAATTAATAACCACATTCAGCAACGTAACAGCCTGCAAAATCAACATGCAAAAATCAGTAGCAGGGCCGGTGAGATGGCTCAGTGGCATAAGCGCCTGCCCAGCAAGCGCGAGGGCCCGAGTTTGACTCCCGGAACCCACATACGAAAAAGGGGCCGGTGATATCGCTCAGCGGCACGGGCGCCTGCTGGCGCGCGAGGTCCTGAGGTCGACCCCCCGGTACCCCCCAAAAAAAGAAAAATCAGCGTTCCTGTACACTAATAACGAACTCAGCTATTACAGCTTTCCTCATGATAGCCCGCCCTGCTTTCTCCAGGGTGTTCTTTTGTCTTTTTCCTCTTTTACTCAGCCCAAAGGCTGTTAGACAGCCACTCTGCAGGGCCAGTTTCTCCCTCTCTTCAGTTTTACTTTTTCAAATAAATTTTGGCACTGCTTAATAATAATTAACTCGCTGAGAAAGAAATCAAGAAAACAAAACTATGCACAATAGCAAGAAAAATTAACTACTTAGGAATTAACCTAACCAAGGAAGTAAAAGACATCTACATAGATAATTGCATCACTCTGAAAAAAGGAGATTGAAGAGGACTTCAGAAAATGGAAAGATAAACCATGTACCTGGATAGGCAGAACCAGTATAGTCAAAATGGTCATACTTCCCAAGCCGACACATGTATTTAATATAATCCCAATCAAAGTACCAACAGTGTTCCTCGCAGATCGTGAGAACACAGTGCAAAAGTTCATATGGAACCAGAAGAAACGCAGAATAGCAAAAACGAGCCTGCATAACAAAGCAAGAGGAGCAAAGCAAGAGGCATCACAACCCCAGATTGGAAGTTATTTTACAAAGCTACGGTGACAAAAACAGCATGGCACTGGCACAAATACAGGCATGTGAATCAGTGGAACAGAAGAAAGGAAGCAGAAACAACCCCAGACACATTCAGCTGTTAGGTCCTCAACAAAGGAGCCAAACACATACACTGGAGGAGAGACAGCCTCGTTACTAACTGGTGCTGGGGAAACTGGCTTTCCACATGCAGAGGATTGAGTCTAGACGCACATATCTCACCATGTCCTAAGCTAACATCAAAGATCTAAACGTTAAAATGGAAACAATCTGCTGGAAGATAAAATAGGTACAGCTCTCGAAGACACAGCCATAGACAAGGACTTTCTGAATGGGACCCTACTTTCACAAGAAATACAACTGAAAATGAGCAAATGGATGACCTCAAATTAAGAAATTTCAAATTCTGCACATCCAAGTATTATAAGCAGCTAAGGTAGATGGAGATTAATAGGCAGTCAGACAGGGACGGGCCCTCGAGAGAGTCAGTGCAAATATGAGAGCACACCAAAACTGCGGACGGAGGCGCATCCACTGAAGGCCAGGGCTCAAGATAAAGATGCAGTGACCAGGCCTACCTGCCTCCCTGAGGGATAAATAATAACTCGAGACTGTACTGTGATTGGTATCACCTGGTCCAGTAAAATCTACGTAGACGTCTGTCACCCAGGTGGGTGACCAGAGCATCTGGACCCATCCCTTTCCCCCAAATGCCTTTGTTCTTTCCATGTTTCCTTGCTGTGTGACTCGCTTCCCTGTTGGATCAATATTAGCTAAGTGGCTAGACTGGGAATCCTATCGATTGATTGTAATTTGACCCATGTTGTACCACATTGTGATTTTGGTGTTTCACTTACCCCTGACAAAGGGCCTCCATGGCAACCTACCTTCAGGACCCCGCCTGTCTCTCAGCACCTCTTTCTCAACAAATCTTTCCTACTCTTAACCTCTGGTGTTCTTTGGAATTCATTCTTTGATTTCAGAGGACACGAGTTGGGCACATATGACATGTAGTAGGTTTGGAGCTCTATTTCTTCCATATCAAAAGGAAACAGCCAACAGAGTGAAGAGACGGCCTACAGAATGGTAAAAAAAAATTGCCAGCTATTCCTCGAGCAGAGAGCTAACATTTAGAATATATAAAGAACTGAAAAAAAATTAGACCCCCCAAAAAGAAAAGAACCAATCAAAACTGGGCAACTGAAATGAATAGACACTTCTGGGAAGTATAGATGGCCAATAAATACATGAAAAATGTTCAACATTGGTGGCCTTTAGAGAAATGCAACTTAAAACAACTCTGAGTTTCCATCTCACTCCAGAAGAATGGCCATCATCAGGAAATCAAATATTAAATGCTGGCCAGGCTTCGAGGAGGAATGAATGCTTGTACATTGTTGGGAATGGAAACTCCATAGTCTATATTACCATGGACATCAGTATAGAGATTCCTCAAAAAACTGAAAATAGAAATTCCATCTGACTCAGCTAATTCCCTTCTAAGTGTCTTCACAAAAGAGTCAAAATCATTTTATTTCAGTGACACATGCATACCCATGTTTATAGTGGCACAAATCATAATAGCTAAATCTTGGAAAATATAAATGAAAAGCAAAATGAAAGGTACAGAATAGGAAGTAGGGAGCTCCTTTTTCAAATGGCTAGAGAAATAAGAGGTGCGGGAGGGAAGGGAAAAGGGATGAAAAGAGAACTGAAAAAATAAATGGAAGAGTTTTGCAAAGGGGAAAGGGAACAAAAGTTGCAAGGAGCAGGGAGGGATGAGAGGGGAAAGGGATGAAGAAAGACTGATGTACATGTACAAACTCCCCATGACAAATGTACTCATCATGTACCACAAACATGTACTAACAAAAAAAGAAAAAAAAGAAAGAAGACAAATATTTTTAAAAATCAGGAATAAGGGGCCGGTGAGATAGCTCAGTGGCATAAGCACCTGCCTGGCAAGCACGAGGTCCTGAGATCGACTCCTGGAACCCACATCAAAAAAAAAAAAAAAATCAGGAATAAGACAAGGATGTCCACTACCACCACTCCTGTGTAACATACTCCTTGGAACATTAGCTAGAGCAATCGGCTGAGGGAAAGAAATAAAAGAGCTACATAGAGGAAAGGAAGAAATCGAAGTATCATTATTTGAAGAAGACCCAAATCATTCCACTAAAAGACTCCTAGAATTCAGCAAGGTAGCAGGAAACACAATGACCGTGCAAAAATCAGTAGTGTCCCTAAACACTAATAATGAACTCCCTGAGAAAGAAATTAGGAACACAGCGCCATTCACAGTAGCATCAAGAAGAATTAACTAGGGGCTGGTGAGATGGCTCAGCGGCATAAGCGCCTGCCTGGCAAGCGCGAGGGCCCGAGTTCGACTCCCGGATCCCACATACGAAAAAAGGGCCGGTGATATCGCTCAGCGGCACGGGCGCCTGCTGGCACGCGAGGTCTTGAGGTTGACCCCCGGTACCCACAAAAAAAGAAAAAAAAAAAGAAGAAGAATTAACTACTTAGGAATTAACCTAGCCCAGGATCTCTGTAATGAAAATGACATCACTCTGAAAAAGGAGATGGAGGGGGACATAAGGAAATGAAAATATATCTGTTATGACTTGTGTTTAGATGGCCCCCCAAAACCTCATGCGGTCATAGGTGGGGCTTTTTCAGAGGTGCCTGGATCTAGAGTGTGTGATTGATTCATGGTGAATTCTAGGATCAAGAGGGCTGGGATTAAGGGTGTGAGTGCTGCCTGCCCTAAGTATCCTGGGTAAGATATAAGGGGTAGAAAGAGCTGTGGTTGTCTCTTATTGCTTTTGCTACCTTCTGCCCGCCATGAACTGTTTCTCTTCTGAGATGCCGTCCTACCTTGGAGCCAGCTGATTATGGACTGAAACCTCTGCAAACTGTGAGCTAAATAAACCTTTCCTCACTTTAACTTTGAGTGTCGGGTATTTTGTCTCAGCAACGAGAAAAGTAATGAAGACAATATCCCATGTGCCTGGATAGGCAGAACAGGTACAACTCTTGAAGACTTAGGCACAGGCAAAGACTTTCTGAACAGCACCCTAATTTCACAAGAAATAATATCAAGAATCAACAAATGGGATCGTATGAAATTAAAAACACTTCTGCCCAGCAAAGGAAACAACCAACAGAGTGAGTAGACGACCTACAGAAAGGGGAAAAATGTTTCCAGCTACACCTTAGACAGAGGGCTAATAGCTAGAATATACAAAAGACTCAAAAAAATTAGACACCCCCCCAAAGAAAAGACCCAATCACAAAATGGGCAACTGAAATGAACAGACACTTCTCGGGAGGAGTGCAGATGGCCCATAAATACATGAATAATGTTCAACATCGCTGTCAGAGAAATGTAAATCAGAGAAATGTAAATTGAAACAGCACTGAGATTCCGTCTTATCCCAGAAAGAATGGCCATCGTCAAGAAGTCAAACAACAAACGTGAGGCTATGGGGTGAAATGAAGTCTTCTGTACTGTTGGTGGGAGTGTAAACCATACAACCACTATGGAAATCAGCACCGAGATTACTCAGAAAACTAAACCTAGAAATTTCATTTGACACAGCTATTTCCCTTCTAGGTGTCTTCACAAGAGTTAAAGTCATCATATTACAGCGATCTGTGCATGCCCATGTTTATAGCATCTCAACACATAAGAGCTAAATTTTGGAAGTGGCCTATATGACCATTAACAGATGAAAGGATAAAGAAATGTGATATTTATACACAATGGAGTACTACTCTGCCATAAAGAAGGATAGGCTTGAGTCATTTGTAGTTAAATGGATGCACCTCAAGACCATAATATTGAGTGAAATAAATCAGACAAACAAGCTTAAATATGGCATGGTTTCTCTTATATGAGAAACCCAAAATATAAATAAAGAGCAAAATAAAAGAGAGATAATAGGAAGTAGAGCTTTTTTTTTTTTTTTTTTTTTTTAAATTGGAAATAGGAATGAGACAGAGGGGATGGCAGGGAAGGAAGGGAAGAAGGATTTTAAAAAGAGAGAATTGAGGACCGGTGATATAGCTCAGCGGCATAAGCGCCTGCCTGGCAAACATGAGGTCCTGAATTAGATTCCCAGTACCCGCATATAAAAAAAAAAAAAAAAAAAAAAAGAGAGAGAGAGAGAATTGAAGGGAAAAAATGGAAATGGAGCTTTTGCAAATGGGAAGAGAAACAAGAACTGGAATGCAAAGGAAGAGATGGGAGGAGAAGGAGAGAAAAAAAGAATGAAAATGTGTTACATACATATACAAACTCCCTATGATAAATGGAATCATTATGTACTGCAAACATGGACTAATAAAAAAAAAAAGAATTACAGCAGACTTCACAGCATAAACTTTATAGCCAGGAGGGCTTGGAGTGAAATGTTTCAGGCCCTAAAATATAACAGCTTTCAACTCTGATCATGTATCCTGCATAATTTCATTCAAAATTGACAGAGAAATAAGCTATTTCCATGACAAGGAGTACTTCAAGAAATTCATGGCCACCAAACCAGTGCTGCAAAAGCTTCTCAAGGATATCCTAGAGCTGGGCGTGGTGGTGCACACCTGTAATTCCAGCACTCAGGAGGCTGAGACAGGAGGATTGCCATGAGTTCGAGGCCAGCCAGGGCTACATAGTGAGTTCAAGTCCCCCTTGAACTATGTAGTGAGACCCTGTCTCAAAAAACCAAAAAAAGAAAAAGAAAAAAAAAAAAAAAGAAAGAAAGAAACACGTTTAAAATCTTTTTATTTAGAAGGAAAAAATGGAAACAAAGCTTTTGTAAATAAGGAGGGGAAAAGGTGTTGAAGGGAGGGTAGGAGAATGGGAAAAAGAAAAAGAAAATCAAGTTATATCATGTACAGTACAAATTCCCTATGATGAATGTGATCATTATGTATATCTAAAATGTACCAATACTTAATTAATAAAACACACATACACACACACACACACACACAAATCATTTTGTTTGTTTTTGATGCTGGGGACCAAACCCAGTCCTTCCTACTGAGCTCTTTTTTTTTTTTTTTTTTTTTTTTTTGTGGGTACCGGGGGGACGACCTCAGGACCTCGCGCACCAACAGGCACCCGTGCCGCTGAGCGATATCACCGGCCCCTTTTTCGTATGTGGGTTCCGGGAGTCGAACTCGGGCCTTCGCGCTTGCAAGGCAGGCGCTTAAGCCGCTGAGCCGTCTCACCAGCCCCTACTGAGCTCTTTTTAAATTTCGAGATGTAGTCTTGCTAAATCACTAAATTGTCCAGAAACTTGCCATTCTCCTGCCTCAGCCTCCCAGAGTGCCGAGATTCCAGCAAGCCCCAGGCCCCTCTCTTGTCCCCTCCCTGCCATCAGCTCCTTTCCCTGAGTGTCCCTGCCCTGTGTCCCTCCTGCCTTGTCCCCTCATAGCTGGGAGCTGGGAGGCTGTGAGGAGAAGCCACCTCCGCTGGGCTCCTGGCTGTCAGCGCCCGAAGTGGCTTTGGGATTGCTGCAAACTCTGTCACACTGACAGCTGATAAAGGCCTCGGCCCACAGAGCCAGAGCCTGGGCCTCTGCCCCAATACCCTGATAAATCCGGGCTGTCAGGGCCTCCTCGCAAGCCAGCAATCATGCTGGCCTACCCCACCCCTGCACCGGCTTCCTGCTGTCTGTTGACAGCCAGGCCTGGCCACCTTGAGGTGACCCCGGGAGCCAGGCTCACAGCAGCAAGCAGGAGGAAGGAGAGTTTACTTGGCGCGTGGAGCCAGCTGCCCCGATTGCTGTCCAGGGCTCCTGTTTCCAGGCCCCTCTCCTCTGCTCCTTGCCCGGCCTGTGTGTCAGTGACAGGAAATGGGGCCAGGAGCCAACAGTCAAGGGAACCTGGGCAGCTCCAGGACCCTTCTGAAGGCATCCAGTGAGTCCACGGGATGGCGACGCTAAGACATTACCCATTTTCACTACCAGGGAGGGGATGCAACCTATAGCCAGTGGAGTAGAAGCCAGGGAAACCACTAAACACCCCATCATGCACAGGACAATCCCCCTGCTGCAAAAAAGTAGCTGGCCCCAAATGTCAACCATGCCCAGCTCAAGCACCCCTGAGGGCCGGTGGTATAGCTCAGTGGCATAAGCGCTTGTCTGGCAAGTGCAAGATCCTGAGTTTGGTTCCCGGTACCCACAAAGAAAAAGAAAAAGAAAAAGAAAAAAAAAAAAGAACCCCTGAGCCAGTACACACCTGTAACCCCAACACTCAGGAGGCTGAGGCAGGAGGATCACTGTGAGTTCAAGGCATCCTGGGCTACATAGTGAGTTCAAGGCCAAAGATACAGAAGCCAACCAAGAGTGGCCAGGATGGGACAGGGCAGGGCATGGTCCTTCTCTCAGGTACCCAATGACTCTGGAAAGACCACACTTAGCCAATGTCACCCACCCAAGACCTGCCCTCTCTCTCCCACCAGGACCCATCCTCCCTCTAGTGTCAGCTGCAAGTTTGGCCTGACCCTGGCGCCTCCATGCCGAGCTCTTCCAGGAATGGCAGGAAGTGGCAGCTGTGAGCCCTGGGGTGCAGGCTCTGAGCTGGGCACTGTGTTCCTTGTGGTGGCCCCTACCCAGCAGCTCATGGAAGGAAGGAGGCATTGATACCAACTTTACTTCACAGATGTGGACAGTACTGAGGCCCACAGCTGTTCCTTGCTTGCCTCAGGGTCCCAGCTATGGCCAGCATCGGACAATGACATCTTATTTGCAATCAGGGTCTCCTTAGAGCCAAGCAAGTTAAGACAATGTCATTAGAGTGATCCCTAATCCAACAGGAGTGACATCCTCAGGACAGCGGCGATCTGGACACAGACAAATATAAATGCAGGGGACATCCGGCGGGGAGATTAAGGCAGAGAGCCGGTAACATTCGTGAGCCCAGAAATGGAAACTGCGAGGACCAGCAACAGGGATGGCTCTCAGCAGCAAGTGACCCTGTGGATGCCCAGATCGCAGATGCAGCTTCCAGGGCCAGCCTTGGGCTTTGTCACCACAACCCTAGCCTGCAGCACAGTCACATGGTCACAGGTGGGCGCAGGGCAGAGCCCAGATCTGTCCAACTCACCACAGTGAATGCTATCGTTATGCATTGCAAACATGCGCTAATAAAAATAAAAATTAAAAACATTAGCTGGCCTCTTAGCGCAGGCTTTGGATTGCTACTGGTGTTGCTGCTCTCAGGTGGGGCTGCGCATCAATGCCTAAGACCTGGGTGACCAACAGTTTGGCTGGCCTGGGCTGCTTATAAAATACAGGGGCGCCTCAGTTCACAGATTTAATTCTTTTCACGATTCTGGTCTCAAACAGAATTAGACGAAAACTGAATCAAATTCAGTGGTTAGGTTCCATGCTGACCTGATGGGGAAATTTGATTCGGTTTGCGACCAACTTGGTTTGCAACCAGAATCATGGAAAGAATTGAGTTCGTGAACTGAGGTACCACTGGTATTCGTAGGACTCAAGGGTTTAACACATTTTAGTACACTGCAGGTTGCTCAGTAGAATGTCTTATATTTCTCAGTGCCAACTTCTGGTACAGTAGATTATCAACTAGTCATTTTTAATTTATTTTTGGTTTTCTGAGACAGGGTCTCGGTATGTTGTGCAGGCTGCCCTCGAACTCATGGCAATCCTCCTGCCTCAGCCTCCTGAGTGCTAGGACTCCAGGTGCGTGCCACCATGCCCGGCCAGAATAGTATTCTTTAGAAGTTCCTAAGACGGAGTAATTCTAGCACCCACATGTGCTGGGGCGTAGCCGGGAAGCTGAGAAACCACAGCCGCTGTCTAGCAATGATATATTTCCCATTAAACCCATTCGCAGCAGGATCGCATCTGCTGCATAGCGGTGCTTTTTCCAGAGTCTCAGCACCCAGCAGCAGCAGGGGGTGTGGCTGGAGACCCGCTGTCCCGTGGCTACTTCTCTATCCCTTTGCTGGCCTCAGGCTGCACCACCTCACTGTGATGCGTGGTGGGGCCGGGCAGGGTCAGGCGGGCTGGGAGGGCCTGGGATTGTTGCTTTTGTTTCTTGTCTTGTGTTTTGTTTTGTTCTGTTTTATTTTTGAGATAGGTTCCTGCTACATGCCCATGTTGGCCTTGAATCCTCCATCCTCCTGCCTCAGCCTCTAGAGCAGCTGGGATCCAGGTGTGTCCCACTGTGGGGCTTGTGACAGTCAGGTGATGTCTGCAAACTGCTCAGCACCATTCTGGTGAGTGAGCCCCTCAGGAACTGGCCGCATCATGGCCGCTGCAGTCTCTGCCTGCGTCTCCTAGGAGACTGAGCAAGTGGCCATTGGTGATCAGCCTCGGCCGTGGGATCCCACGTCTGGGTCCCCTGGGCTGCCCTTCAGGACCAGAGGGGTGGCTAGGAAGACGCAGGGAACTCTGCAGCTGAGATGGGCCAGCCCATCTACACCTCTGCAAGCTCTTCCTAGCTCTCGAGGAAGTCACAGGGCGGTCACGTGCAGGGTGAAGTGACAGCCCCAGCACATTCCTGGGATTCTCAGGCACTGAGCAGGAAGCCAGCTGCAGGAGGCATCTCCAGCCCGCTCAAGGTGACCTCTACCTGCCCATCAGTGGGCAGGCACCCAGGCAGGCATTGCTAAGGGACCTTGAGACTCCTGCGGAGGGGAAGGGCTCCCAACACCCCTAGGGTGAAAAGATGGCGTGTTGTCTGTCCCAGAGGAGACCTAGGAAAGCCTGGCAGAGAAAGCACGGGGACAGCCAGGACAGTCAACCCTCCTCGGCTGGACAGAGGGTACCCGAAGGCCTCTTGACTGAGATAGGGTCTCTCTATGTAGTTCAGGCTGGACTTGAACTCAATATGTAGCCCAGACTGACCTCAGACTCTGAGCAATCCTCAGCCCCCCAAGTGCTGGGATTACAGGCGTGCGCCACCATGCTCAGCAAGCTATTTGGTTTGTAGTTAAATTATCTTAGGGACAATTTCATAAGAACATATTTAGACCCAGTAGCATACTCATGCATTAAGTGCAAACTAGGGTGCTTTTGAGCATGATGTGGGTGGTATTAAACCAAGCAAAGAGCCAGGAGTGGTGGCACACACCCGTTCAGCTCAGGTTTTTGAGCAGCTACCGAGTGCCACACTCTGGAGGTGCCATGGGGTGCCATGGGGAGCCATGCCAGGCAGTCTACATAGTCTACGTAGTCTACATAGTTGACGTTCTGACAGGGAACCCAAGCCCAAAGAGGATACCAAAGGGGAGAAATGGTCCCACGGAAACAGGAAGGAGATGGAGCCTTGTTCAGGCCTGGGCAGGGCTTTCTGAGGTGAGTAAATGGGGCTCAGCTGGGGACGTGGAGAGGGAGAGCTGTGGCCAGACCCTGTGAAAGGGACTTGCTGGGCTGGAAGCGGGAGAGGTGAGCACGGGTCTGGGTGTGGGGCGCGAGGTGAGTGGGGCTGGACACTGTGGGGCCTCCTGCACTGTGGTGCAAACAGGATCTGGCAGCAGGGTCCCACCCGCCACCCTCTGTCCCCTGGCAAATACCTTTGGGTAGAGGAGAGGCCAGTGATGCAGTCCTGGACCCCAGGATGGACCTGGAGGCCTAGAGGAGCATGTTAACGGCTCCCCCAGGAAGTCAGCTTCCTGAGGCCTCCCAGCCTCCACTCCAGCCACATCCCCGCGGCGGGAGTGCTGGGGGCCGAGAGATCAAGGGAAAGGACTGGCAGAGGACATCTTGGGCTTCCTGACCCTGGGGGACAGGGACAGAGGCCTAGGCAGAGCTGGGCCTGGGATACCAAGGCCTTATGATTCATCATCTCAGCTGGGGACCGAGGCCTCCCGGATGCTGTCCCTTCCGGGCATCCTCCCCTCCATCACATGCGGGAATGATCACAAAGCCAGTGGACAGTCAAAAAAGGAAAGGTGCAGGCTGGAAGGTCAGTGGCTTCGGGAATGGGCGGCTCTACCCCTAGTCCTGGCACTGGCCCGGCACAGACGGGAAGCAGCTGCGTAGTTCTGCAGGTGGGGGTGGCCGGGAGAGAGACCCATGGCTGCGGCCATAGGGTGGCCATTGGCCCCGCGGGCTGACCTCATTGCCCAGGACCGCCGGAGCTTCCTGGGGTCACATTCCACACTGAAGAGCCCCTCTCCAAGGCCTTGGTTGGCGCCGATGTCTTTTTAGGAACCAAGGCTCTAATTTTAGTGTTCCGGCCTTCGACACCTTCTCGAAATAGCTCCCTGTTTTCTCTTGTATTCCTGCCTCTTCCTTGGAGGCGAACCCCAGCATCCCCGTGACCCGGGGTGATGAGCACGGGCCCCAGCCTTGTATGGGTCTTGGCGGAGGGACCCAGGCCCCGTGGAGTCTGTGTGCTGGACTCAGGGACCCGCCTCTGGCAAAGGCAGCACGCGGAACCCATGGTGTCAGAGGACCTGGGCAGCAAGCCCAGGCAGGACGCAGGGACAGACGGCCAGGCCTCTTCGTCTGTGTTGATTGACCACGGCATGATTTCCTGTGACCCAAATCTAGGTCCCCAGTGCCCTGGAAACGAAGGCCTCCTCACTAGCCCAAGCCTCTACCTGCAAAATCAAGGATGAGCTGGCAGCGTGGCCCAGGGGAGCCTCCCTCTCCTTTTGCAGGTTTCGTGCCATCTTGTACCAACAATGCCAAATGCCAAGCTGGTCTGGGAACTTGTTAGGGCACCAAGAGCTTCCCAGGCACAATTTTTGTTTTGTTTCTTTTTTTGAGACAGGGTCTCCCTATGTAGTGCAGGCTGGCCTTAAACTCACTGTGCAGCCCATGCACCGCTCCACCCCGCCCTGCTGAACTCAGCGATCCTCCTTCCTCAGCCATTACAGGTGTGCGCCACCATGCTCAGCCATGATTTCATTTAATCCTCTGATCACCTTGGAACTTGGGAAATCCGGCCCTTTGCTTCGTGGTTCTGGGTTCCTACCACATGAACACTGTTGCTCCCAGGCCTTCCCCAACCCCTCTACTCAGATTCTCCTACCAAGCAGACCAGAGGGCTTGTCTCGTTGGCCTGAGGTCACACAGCAAACCAGTGGTGGATGGAGACACTGCCCCAAAGTTTGGGAATTGGTGGGTCTGAGAAACCGTCACGAGAAGGTGCTTCCAAGAAACAGCCAAGCGGTGCATCGGTGCTGGGAAGGCTTGGCCGGTGGCCCTGTCCCCAAGGGGCCCACGCACTCAGCAGCAGGAAAAGCTTTCTAAAGGCCCCCATCCAGTGAGCGGTTGGTGGCTGGAGCGCAGGATCCAGCAGCCCTCAGGGACGAGGCCCGCCAGGATCCTCACGCTGCTGGGAAATGGGGAGAAGCCAGAGTGGGCCTCAAAGCCCCTCCCGCTGGGATCAGAGCCCCAAGTCCACTCGCAGGGCTCCCCAGGGACCATGAGCCACAGCCCCCTCCTGGGCCCCCAGGCCACTCCTCCACGGGTTCCGCCCTGCACCCCAGACTGATTGCTGAGATGGGATGAGGGGAGGCCCATGCCACTCAGCCAGAGGAGCGCACGTCAAGGCTTTGGGGACTCTGGGGACAGGGTGGCGTGGCCATCACCTGAGCGGATAATGGCTGCACTTCCTGGAGGAGCTGGGCCCAGCTGCTCGCACAGATGCCACAGCCTCTGGAGTCCTTGCTTGATACCAGGCGGGTGGGCACGCACAGGCGGAGAGAGGGCTGAGCAGCCCAGGGATGCCAAAGGGTAACTTTCTGTGCCTCCCTCCCGTGTGGGGGCACACGCCTGTAATTCAAAAACAGTAATAATAATAATAATAATAGGGCTGGGATTGTAGCTCCCCCACGGGGCACTGGTAGGGGGTAATGAGCGGAGCCAGCCTGGTGACAAACAGCTCCTGACCCTCACTCAGCCTGGCGCTGGGACCTAACAGGGCACTGGGGGGCATCAAGGACCAGCACAGTCAGCATGCCAGAGCCCTGTGCTGTGCTGTCAGACACAGAGGTAAGTTCTTACAAATCTTATGAAAATCTGATTTTGTAATGTTGATGCCCAGGTGAGTTATGCAGAAACGGCAGTATTTTTTTTTTTTTTTTTTTATTCAGGGTCTCATTATGTCATTCAGGCCAGTCTGGAACTCACTTTGTAGCTCAGGTTGGCCTCAAATTTGCAGCAATCTTCCTGCCTCAGCCTCCCAAGTACTGGAATTACACGTGTGTGCCACCATGCCTGGGTAGTGGTGGTGGATTTAAACTGGGATGTCTCTGATTCCCAAGGGGTGCTCTTGCCACTCTTCAATGTCCAGGCTGTGGGAGGAGGGGTGCAGCAGCGTACAGGACTGGAAGCCCCTTTCCCCAGGAGGGCTGACCCCCCTACCTGAACTCCCAGCATCCTGTGCTCAGCACCCCGCTAAGGCTGAGGGTGGAGACAATGTTGCTGAGGTGCTGATGGGCACCTGATGCCCCGGCCTGCAGGCTGGCTGTGGAATGCAGAAAAGGAGCCAGCCAGTGTGGGTGATAGGCAGATTCCAATGTGAATGCCTCTGGGCCACCTCGCCATCTACGGGCTCCCTGCACCCCAGCTGCACCCCTCCAAAGCGTCCTCATGTTGCCATGGTTTGTCTACTTTGGGTCCTCAGTCCTGAAATCTGAGACCCCCACCAGAGTCTTCTCCTTCCCAGGGGCGCCTCTCTTCTGTGCTGCAGCAGGACACTGATTTGCTGGGGTCCTGCCTGGGACACCACCCAGTCCCCTAGGAGGGAAGCCATGTGTGACCAAAGGCAGCTCCCCACCCACTTGGCCACTCACCCGGCCGGCTCCAGCCTCCAGGTGCCAGGGACACTGACATGCTTGGAAATGCCCACCCTGGCCCTGGCCCTGGCCCAGCTTCCCCAGTGCCATCAGTCCCTGCTGCTTCCAGACTTGGGCCCGCCTGTCCCTCACCCGTGGCTCTGAGGGCCCTGCCTGGACCCAGATGCCCAGAGCAGTGTGCTTTGGCCACACCTGGCCTTTCCGAGGGAATGGAACAGAATCCCCACTCCGGGGCTGCCTCGTGTTGGGGGTTTAAGTCACAGATCTCATGTGAATGTTATGCTGCTGTCTTGCCAAGCAATTATTTTATAAGTGAAATGGAATTTCCCTCCAGCTTTTCTGTGAGAGATACAGAAAGTTAAAGTGATGGCGTGAGGTGGCATAGACCTATAATCCCAGCACTCTGGGAGGCTGAGGCAGGAGGATCACAAGTCAAGCCCAGCCTTCGAGGTGATGTGCTCAAGTCCCTCAAAAAGGGACATCATTGTGGCCATCAGCGGGTTTGGAAGGGCCTCGGTTCGGGTTTCCTACAAGCTCAACTCCGTCCTCACCTAAGGAACTGGGTAGAGTGAAATCCAGAGCCGGCGCTGGGCTCTGACTGCCGACAGGACCACGGACTCCAGGCCTGTGGATGGTGGGGAGGTGACACTGCTCACCTGTCATGACTTGGCACTTTCATTTGCTGACCCATTTAGCCCATTGCTGACCTGACTGTAGCCTTCATTAGCCCATTTTACTAATGAGTAAACTGAAGCAACTCGCCCAAAGTCACACAGCCTTCAATAGGCAGAGCTGGGATTTGAACTGAGATCTGGGTTCTATGTACTGGGCTTGACCCCCAGAGCAGAAGGGGACAGGCCCTCCACACAGCTTAGGGACACCCACCCAAGGGCCACAATCTCTTATAAGAGTTTCCCTGCCTCACCTACCAGCCTGAGGCGCTGTCAGCCTGGGCCTCAGCTTAATCTTCCCACATCTGGCCAGGTGCTCTTCCCCAGAACCCGGCAACCAGCAGGCTGTGTCACTGGGTGAGGAGAGAGCCTTTGGCGCCACCTGCTGGAGATAAGGTGGCAGCATCCTACAGAGTGAGACAGGACCAAGGGGAGGCAGGGGGCCCTGGGTTCTCAGGACTTTAGCGCTTATACTTGGTCCTGGGATGGGGTGTGCACATTCTTCCTGCAAGAGCCATGCCCAGCTGTCTGAGGAAGAGAGGAACAAGACAGAGGGGTCGCCGGGGGCCCACACCATCCCTGTTTCTGCTGAGTCCCATGTTTTCATAACAATTGTGACCATAGTGGAGACCTACCCCTCCTCTCTCTTTGCTCTTCTGCCCCAGCTGTCCACACAGCCTCTGCCAAGGGGCTTCTAGGGTGACACTGGCTCCAGGAACCAGGGAGGGCAAAGGGGTGACCACGGCTGTACCCATAGCTAACATATTTCAAGTGTGTCCCATGTATCAATTCACATACCCCGCACAGCATACCCATGGTCTGGGGGACACTCGCTGTGACCTTGGGGGAGGAGGGAGGAAGACTTGTACCCAGAGAGAAGCATCAATGTCGGTGGTCTCCACGGCTAGTGCTGTGGGTTACCTTGATGGCTTCTGCCTTGTGGGACAAAGAAAGAGGTTCCTGGGCTGGTCAAGTGAGCAGTCCCTGGAGCCAGGATACCCATCCCACTGCAAGCCACCTTCCCATCACTGTGATGAAATTCCTGAGATAGCAACTGAAAAATAAGAAAGGTTTATGTAGGCTCATGGTTTCAAAGGGTCCAGTTCATGGTTAGTTGGCTCCATAGTTTTGAGGCCTGGACAAACCCCAGTGATCCAACTCCCTTCCTCTAGGCCAGTGATGGTGAACCTTTCAGAGCTTTCAATGATAAAAAAATAGCCTGTCCCAGCATATGTGCCATGGGTGCACTGCCACTGCTCTAGGCCCTGACTCCTAACGATGATACCACTTCTCAGTAGTGCCATGGGCCTGTTGAGGACAATGAAGATCTGACTATGGCACCTGACCAACATGGACCAGCACTCTGATTGTGAATGAGATCCTTAACCTCTCTGAGCCTCAGTTTCCCCATCTCTGGTCTAGGAGTTGTCACAACACTGACCCAGGACTCCTAGTTTCCCAGCTGGCACAGGGAGAATGATAGCAGTGTCAAGCCAAGTGTGCTGGCACACTCCTGTAAGCCCAGCACCCTGGAGCTGAAGCAGAAGGATCACAAGTTTGAGCCTGGTCTGGGCAACTGAATGACTTAGCAAGACCCTGTCTCAAAAAATTTTTTTAATGCATAGTTCATTATGAAGACCCACAATTCCATCCCCAGTACCACAAAACTTGCACAAGAATAACAGCCAGTATCCATTCTGACTGGTGACTGGGCAACATGGTTGTTGCAATAAAATTTGGAGGGGGAGTCCTGGGGATTGAACCCAGGGTCTCCCTCATACTGAGCTTGTGCTGTACCACTGAGTTACACTCTCCAGATCCACCAAAAGAAAATTTTTTGAGACCAGGTCTTTCTGTAATTCAGGCTGGCCTTAAACTCACTATGTAGCCCAGGCTGGCCTCAAACTCACAGCGATCCTCCTGCCTCAGCCTCTTGGGTGCTGGGATTACAGGTGTGTGCCACGACACCTGGTGAGAATATCTTTTTTTGGAATAAACGAACTGTGAGCTTGACAAAGCTTCAGAAAGGATCCTGCTGAGAAGGGGCTGTTTCAGTTCTGCAGTACCCATGGACTCCTTTCTCCACCGCTAAGACAACAGTGGCCAATCTCAGGGTTCCCCGAAGGGTCCATGGTCGCTGTGAAGCCCCACATGAGCTAGACCTTGAGAAGAAACATAAGCCCCATCCGTAGTCGCTGGGATAAGGAACAGAGCCACCAGTCAAGCCATGGTGGGCATAGAAGGCCTTCCTTGCACTGTTCACACTTGGGTTTAAAGTGTACCAAGATTGACTGTGGAAATCAGTGTAGAAATTCCTCAAAAAACTAGGACTGGAGGTTCCATTTGACCCAGCTATTCCCCTTCTTGGTATCTTCCTGAATGAATTAAAAGCGTCATACCACAGTGATATATGCACACCCATGTTTATAGCAGCACAGTTTGTAATAGCTAAATCTTGGAAATAGCCCAAATGCCCATCAGCCGAGGAATGGATAAAGAAGATGTGGGGCTTTTTATACAATGGAGTACTACTCTGCCATAAAGAAGGATAAGCTCAAGATATTTCTAGGAAAATGGATGCACCTTGAGACCATACTCTTAAGTGAAATAAATTGGACACACATGTGTAAATACTACATTGTCTCCCTGGTGTGAGAAACTGAAAGCGTAAATAAGGACCAAAATGTACAATAGATATCATGAAACAGGAAAAAAATGTTCAAGTGGGGAGGGGCACAAGGGAGGAGGGAGGGGGAAATGAAAGAAGAGAAAAGTAAAAAAAATGAGAAAAGCAGGAAAAAATGGAAACAAAGCTTTTGTAAATGGGGAGAGGAGGAGGGGTTGAAGGGAGGGTAGGGAAATGGGAAAAGAAAGAATCAAGTTATATCATATATAGGTACAAATTCTCTATGATGAATGTGATCATTATGTATACCTAAAACATACCAATAAAACCTGATTAGGAAAGAAAAAAAAGAAAGCATACCAAGGTTGAAGCCCAGTGTGGTGGCACACAACTGTAATTCCAGCACTCAGGAGGCTGAGGCAGGAGGATCACTGTGAGTTCGAGGCCAGCCTGGGCTACAAAACCAAATAAATAAATAAATAAATAAATAAATAAGTGTACCAAGGTGTCTGTGTCAGCTCATTTCCTCCGAATCCACACATTTGTGGATGAAAGCTCAGTGCCCAGGCTTGGCAGGAGTCCGGGGCCACATATGTGCACCTTAATGGAAGCCTGGTAATGAGCTGATATGAGAGGAAAAGCACGTTGAATCGGTGCCGAGCTTTCCGCCTCCACCCAACATGCCAGCCCGCTGCAAAGATGATGGCAAATCCGCAAAGATGCCCTTTGTGTTCAGGGAGGAGAACCCTGCTGTGGAGATGTTTCTCGAGGGCCTGTGATGGACCAGGCACTGTTCTAGGCACCTGGGACCCATCTGCACACGAGACGGCTTCGGCGAGGCTTGTATTCTAGGGCGCAAAGTGGAAGAGTGGCTCCACTGCCGAAACGGACACCGTGCAAAGGAGACTCTGATGTGCCTTCCAGGCAGTGCTGGAAGTTGACCACTGAAATCATGGAACAGCAGGGCGTGGTGGCACGCGCCTGGAATCCCAGCACTTGGGAGGCTGAGGCAGAAAGATAGCCCATAGTCTGAGGGCAGTCTGAGCTACATAGCGAGACCCTGTCTCAAAAACAAAACAGAAAGCTCTGGTTATGTAGCTCATTGCATATGCCCTGGCTTCCACCTCCAGTACCATTAAAAAAAAAAAAATGTGGCTGAGAAGGAAATGCAGCCCCATCCCGCCTCTTGGGGAGACTCTGTGTCATCTCAGACTGTCGCATCCCCCACGAGGTCAGGGTGTTCTGCTGGATTGAATAGTTACACAGCAGCAAGGTCGGTCAAGGTCATGCAGTGACTGTGATGGATGAAGACAAAAACAAGCCTCCCTCGTGTCCTGCCTGGATCCAGATAGCACGTGCCGTCCAAGCTGCAGGACACCGAGCCTCTGCCTCCCCTGCCGAGCACCGCTATTGTTTTTACCAATTATAGTCTTAGCCTAGCTTGTTCTCTCCCTGTACACAGTATCCGTTGAGATACCAGACCTCTGGCCAGCCCAGCTTCCTGGCAGTACCCGATCCACCCCAGAGCCTCATCCCCTGGAGCCTCGCCTGCACCCCAACCCCCAAAACACCTGCCACCTTTCATTGGGCACTTTCCCCCCTCTGCAACAAGTCCTGTCCCAGGCTTGCTGAACCTCGAACATCTCTGGTGGTGTCCAGCTGCACATGGATAGATGTAGAGGCCCCACCAGCATCCCCCCTGTGCCCCATGGATTCCACAGGGCTGGGACCAGCAGGAGAGGCCTGACAGCTGGATCTGGGGCACTTGCTAAAATCCCTCACGCCTGGCCTTCACCTCTCTGGCAGCGTCCTCTGAGATACACAGACCAAGTTACCCACCACTAAACCGAGTATCAGCGGGGAAGTGAATCTACTGCCGAGCCCTCGCACACACCCCCAAGCCAAGGCAAAATGATGTAAATTCCATGAGGACTACACACACACACACACACACACACACACAAACGCACCCACACTGGGAATTGAACCCGAGGCCTTCTCATTGAGCTACATCTCCAGCCTTTATTTTTAGAAGCAGGGTCTCCCTAACTTGCCCAGGCTGGTGTCGAACTTGTGAGCCTCCTGCTTCTGTCTCGCAGCATGCTGAGATCACAGGCTCATCCCATGGAGGTGTCCCTGAGCTTGATGGCCCGTGTCCGGGTGAGTGGGCGGGCAGTGAGGACACAGCACAGGAGGCCCTGTTGCCTAAGCCTGGCTGGGGAGCAGGAGAACCTGGGCTGAGACTTGACTTCTGCTCGCGATTTCCGGGTGCCTGGAGCGGCATCTGATGATCTGGATCCAGCGACCATGGGGCCCCCCGGGAGGGAAGCCCGGGTTTGCTCCAACGGACCCCAGTGGACGCTCCCTGGAGACCCTCAGCTCCGGGCAAGAGGAGCTGAGGCCAGGCAGGTTCCGCACCGGGTCCCGCCAGGCCAGGAGGGCACACGGAGATCGAGGGCTCCCAGCTCGCGGAGAGCCCGGGTCCGAGTGTGGCGCTGTCCGCGGTGCTGAAACCCGGCCCACAGCAGCCCCGGAGCGGCCCCGACTCGCGCGGATTCGGTTCCCAAGCTCAGCGCTCCCAGCCCTTCCCTCAGCCTCTGTCAAGTAAAATTGTCTCCGGTGCTTCCTGAGCAGCTGTCACAGCCGGTCCAACAGATGACCCTGTGAACCTTCCAAATCGGGGCCTCGCACATGCTAGGCAAGTGCTCCGCCACTGAGCTACATCCCCAGCCCTTGTTAATTTTTTTTTTTTTTGTACAACAGTGGCTTCTTTCCTTTTTTTAGAATGTCACAGGAAGAAAAAAGATATTTCACCCCTAAAGTCATAACTTTCTAAACACAGATTCAAAACCTTAATAACTCAGCACCTATATCAGCAATAATGTCAAATTCTTTACAAGATGAAGAACAGAGCTTGGCGTGGTGGTGTACATCTGCAATCCCAGCACTCGAGAGGCTGAGGCAGGAGGATCCCTGTGAGTTCGATGCCAGCCTGGGCTACACAGTTCAAGGCCAGCTTGAACTACAGAGACTCTTTCTCAGCTCTGCGCCAGATGTCTCTGGAATTGTCACATGAGATCCAAACGCCATCAAAACACTCCTAGTCAATCCACCAGACAGGCGAGAACGCTGTGGGTTCAGGCTACATTGGACTCTAGTTATTGGAGACCCCTGCAGTGAGCTCCAATCTCCTGCCAGGTGTTACACTGCATAGTGGAAAGGAAGGAAGGAAGGAAGGAAGGCAGGAAGGAAGGAAGGAAGGAAGGAAGGAAGGAAGGAGGAAGGAAGGAAGGAAGGAAGGAAGGAAGGAAAGAAAGAAAGAAAGAAAGAAAGAAAGAAAGAAAGAAAGAAAGAAAGAAAGAAAGAAAGAAAGAAAGAAAGAAAATGGTGGCACAGCAGGGATCCAGGATGACGAGTTGTTCATGAGGGATGAAGGCCATTAAATTTGATTTTGAGACAGAGTTTCCCTAAGTTGCTCGGGTTGGGCTCCTGCCTCAGCCCCTCCAAGTAGCCGGCATCACAAGGCAAGGCGTGCACCAGCTTTCCTGACTCCTGTGTACCCTTGTCCATGTTCTGTGCTTCTCGGCTCTGCCTTCTACTCTTTTGTGGGTTTGTTTTTTTGTTTGGACATTGTCTTTCTTTGTAGTGCAGGGTGGCCTTGAACTCACTTGTAGCCCAGGCTGGCCTTGAACTCATGAAAAGCCTCCTACCTCAGCCTCTCAATTGTGGGGGTTTTGTTCGTTTGTTTTGTTTTGTTGTTTTCTGTGTTTGTTTTCTTTTGTTTCTGAGACAGGGTCTTGCTATGTGGCCCAGCCTGGCCTCAAATTCACAACGATCCTCCTGCTTCAGCCTCTAGGCATGCCCCAGCTTCATAATTCTGGCCTTTGGACCAGGCACAGTGGAGCACACCTGTAACCCCAGCACTCAGGAGGCTGAGCCAGGAAGATTGCTGTGAGATCGAGGCCAGCCTGGGTTCGAGACAGACCCTGACTCTAATAACCAAAAAAGGGCTGGGGGCGAAAGGGACAAACTCCCACCTTCCTATCCTTTGATAAGGGCACTAATCCCATCCATGAGGGTAGCATCCTTATGAACTAATCACCTCCCAGAGCCCCACTTTTTAATACCATCCCTTTGGGAGCTAAGTCCCAACGTCAATTTGGGGAGGACCCCAACACTTGGGACATAGCAGGGGGTGGGGAGACTGCTGGTGCCACTGAGGGCTCCCCGGGAGGGCACAGTCTTCCTGGGCGGAGCCTGCGGCTCAGGTGGAGAGTGAAGCTTCCACGTGGAGAGGGAAGAGAGGCTGGGGCTGGTGGATCGCGGGGGGGGGGGATGAGGACTGTGCTCTCCCAGTCACCCCCTTGGGGCTGGCTGTGGAGCCCCCAGGCAGCGATTTTCTCAGCAATTCAGCTGCCACAGGGCAGGTGCCGAGGAGATGGATCAGGGTTGTCGGGGGTACGGAGGGTGGAGGGAAGGGGGCAGCAGGAGGGTGACAGAATGGGGGAGCATCTGCTCTCTTTCCTCCGCTGCCCCTCCCCCTTCCCATCCCTTCCTATTTCTTCTGCTCCTCTGGACGGAAGAGGTCCTGCGGCTCTAGGCCTTTAGGCTCCAACCTCTGCCTGCCTGGCCGGCTTCCTGCCTCTCCACTCCACCCTGGCCACGTCCCCGTGACTGTCCTGCTGTGACAACCAAAGGACTCTGCAGCCCCCACCTTCCTTGACCTCTCACAGGGAGCGACGTAGTAGGCGGTGCCTCCCCGCAGCTTCTTTCCTGAGCCCCGCGTCCGCATCTCCCAGCTCCTCCTGCAGCCCCCATCCCTGCTTTACCAGACCTCTTTCCCAGGCCTGAGGGTCCCTGCGCCCCCACTCCCCGCCCGGGTCTCTGCGTTTCTCCCCTGCTCAGCTTCCTAATGCTGCGCCCCGGTGTCCCCACCCGCGGAGACTACTGCAAGGTGACGCTGCATCCCTGCAGCCCGGCACCGCCAGGGACGCAGTGCGCGGCACATTTCACTTAATGACTGACTAAAGTATTTATTTATTTTCAACCCCCTTTTTTAGGTACAAAAGAAATGTTTTCTTAGAGCGCCAATTAAAAAGTAAATCCAGGGCCGGTGAGATGGCTCAGCGGGGTAAGCGCCTGCCTTGCAAGCGCGAGGGCTCGAGTTCGACTCCCGGATCCCACGTACGAAAAAGGGGCCGGTGATATCGTTCAGCGGCACGGGTGCCTGTTGGCGCGCGAGGTCCTGAGGTCGACCCCCGGTACCCACAAAAAAAATAAATCAATAAATAAATAAAATAAAAAGTAAATCCAAAGCCTGCGTGGACGGAGCAGGATGCAGTACTGTCCCCGTCGCCTACTCTCCGCTCTGCCCCCTGGCGGTGGCTCGGCGCTCAGCACAAGCTGCAGGGACTACCGAGGGCATTTCCAGAAACCGGAGCCGCGCGGCGGAGATTCATTTGCATACCCACAATGCATTGTATGACAGGGACTTTCCCGCTGTAAAGATCACAAGATTCTCCTTTTCCCTCCGATCAGTTTTTTCCAAAATAATACTTACGTTTAGAATCGTCTAAGCAATAGGCAGAAGTGACTAACACCTTATGGTAAATAATCACCATTAGAGTGTTATGAATAGGCCTTACCCGAGTACATTGTGTGTAAGTGCTTATAGTTAACGTTTTCTTGTATAACACAACTAATTTCAAGTTAGTTCCTGAGGAATTATTATATTTGTTAGGTTTATGAAATTTGTGTTTTTTTTTACGTTTATGTGCTATAATTTTTCAATGAGAGATGGTAATTGCACGAAACTTGAATTTTTGAGAAATACGTTTTTCTGAAGTTTGAACATGATTGTCGTCTAAGCAAGGAATCTTGACACTTTTAATAACTGGTGCTTTTTATAGGGGTTATAAGAACCAGTATTTCTTTCTCCCCGGGATAATTTAGTTTTGAAACTAGAAGTAGGGAGAAAAAAAAAGAAAATGAAAACTAGAAGTAAAGTAACTTGTTGGAGACGTGAGACGGTCGTTAAATGATGGGTGTGACTTTTCCGGGCAGCTTGATTGGCCGAGGTTTACATCCCGTCGCGCCAAGGCTTGTGGGAAGTGTAGTCCTTCCCGAGGCGGTCGGGCACCCTGCTGAGGGCGTGAGGTCGAGGAGGAAAAGCTGGACTGCGGAGTGGGCCGCGCGGGGAGTGAAGCCGTCCTGCGGTTTCCTCCTTCCAGGTCCTGAATCACGGCGCTGGAAAGGCTCTAGGATAACTCTTTGATCTGGCCAGGAAGAGGTTTCAGATCAATCAATAAAATAAAGTACCTAGGATTACAAAATGACCAATTGAAATGCAGTTATGAAAAAAAAAATTTTTTTTTAAAGCCAGGATAGAGGGAGAGGGGAGGAAGGGGATGAAAGAAGAATTAAGATGTGTTATGTACATGTACCAACTCCCCGTGATGGATGTAATGATGATGTACTGCAAGCATGTACTAATAAAAATAAAATGTTAATTTAAAAAATATTTTAAAACTGTAATGCTGGGCATGGTGGCACGTCTGTAAATCGCAGCAGCAGAGAGGCTGAGACGGGAGGATCTCTGAGTTCAAGGCCACCCTGAACTGCATAACAAGATCCTGTCTCAATCCATCCCTCACCCCCAGCCAAAGAAAAATCCAGTAGCCAGGTGTGGTGGTGTATACCTGTAATTCCAGCTACTCAGGAGGCTGAGGCAGAAGGATCACAAGTTTGAGCCCAGCCTGGGCAACCTAGCAAGACTCTGTCTCAAAATAAAAAATAAAGGGGGGGGGGGATGTGAAAAAAAAAAAACAAACATAAAAATAAAAGTCTGGACATGGTAGTGCATGCCTGTAGTCCCAGCACTTGGGAGGCTGAGGCAGGAGGGTCAATGCGAGTTGGAGGCCAGCATGGGCTACTAAGTGAGTTCAAGACTAGCCTGAACTACATCGTGAGACCCTGTCTCAAAAAAACAAAAAACAAAACCAAAAAAAAAAAAAAAAAAAAGAAAAAGAAAGAAAAAAGAATAGAACAACGCTGTAATCCCAGCACTCAGGAGGCTGAGTGCAAGGCCAGCCTGGACTACATAGCCAGATCCTGTCTCAATTTAAAAAATAAATAAATAAAAGAATAGAAGAAGATGCTAAATTCAGTTAGAGATTAATGCAAAAAAACATGGTTTTCCAATCCACAGTCACGGGCTGAATTCTGTCCACGGCCCCCAGGTTCAGAAGTGCTGAGGGTATGATATAAATAATTGCCCCTTGTGTTGGTAGAAATTTTGAATTTACCAAAGCACATTCATTCATACATAGTCATTTTTTTTTTTCAGATACTGGGGATCGAACTCAGGGCCTTCACCCTGAGCTACATCCCAGCCCTTTTTTGAAATGTGACTGTTTAGGTTGTACAGGGTGGGCTTGAACTTGTGATCCTCCTGCCTCAGCCTCCCAGAGTGCCGGGACTTACAGGCATGTCTGCCACGTCTGGCTGACTACATAGTCCTCTATTCAGCGGCACTTCCCAATGATCCTGTGAACTGGAAGATATTAGACCCATTTTACAGGTGGGAATGTGGAGAGGAAGTGTTTCAGCCACTGATCTGAGGTCACATAGTGATAAGGACCGAGCCGGAGATGGAAAGCAGGTCCCTCCACTTCCTTCCATGCCCAGCCTCAAGCTCCCTTTACTTATGGCCAGCGCTGCCAAGTGCCCTTCTCACAAAACTTTATCCTGAGAAGCCGCAGCCTCTCTCATGAGCTTTCCAGACCTCGTGTTTTTGTTTTCTTTGGTGTTTTTTTGTTTTTTGTTTTTGTATGTCACCTTTTTTTTTCTACTTTTTTTTATTGGTACAATTTAGATATAGGTAACGATCACATTCATCATAGGGAACTTGCACCTGTACATGACATATCTTGCTGCTTCTTTTTTTCCCATTTCCCTCCCTTCCCTTCAACCCCTCTTCCCTCCTTATTTACAAAAGCTTTGTTTCCATTTTTTTTCTTCTCTCATTTCTTTTCCCTTCCTTCCTTCCCCCTTCCCCCTCCCTAGTTCCCCTTCCCATTTGAACATTTTCTTCCTATTTCACAATATCTATTATACATTTGGTCCTTGTTTACCCTTTCGGTTTCTCACACTAGAGAAATAATGCAGTATTTAAACGTGTGTCTGATTTATTTCACTTAAGAATATGGTCTCAAGGTATATCCATTTACCTAGAAATGCCTCAAGTTTATCCTTCTTTATGGCAGAGTAGTACTCCATTGTATAAAAAAACCCTACCTCTTCTTTATCCAGTGATCGGTTGATGGGCATTTGGGCTGTTTTCACGATCTTTGGTGTTTTTGAGACAAGGTTTCGATATGTAGTTCAGGCTGGCCTTAAACTCACAAAAATCTTCCTGCCTCAGCCTCCCAAGTGCTGAGATTATAGGCATGCGCCATCACACCCAGCTTTCTCCAGACCTGGCTGTCATCTTCCAGGACACGCGCCAAGTGGCCACATCCACTCTTATGGTTCTGGAGCACCCAGGAGGAGGATTCGCAGTGCTCTCTAGGGTTAGTGGGACAGTGGTCACCTACATCCTGCCCAGGCCCCACCTAAGCTCCATGAGTGACAAGTGACATCCTTCTGACACTTGTGAGTCACTGTTTTTCATTGGGTGTAAATTCTGCATAATGGGGTGATAAATTATCCTCTTCGTTTTTTTTGTGTGTGTGTGTTTTTTTTTTTTTTTTAACAGGAAAAAAGCTTTAACTGGAAAGTTGGAAGACAGAAAAGACCCCAGCTCAGGTAACTGGAGGGGCACGCTCTGATGCAGGCCCCAGAGTCCCTACCCACAAAGGGTATTTTCAGGGGTCAGCTGGTGGCTGGGGTTGGCTGACCATTGTCCTGGGCCTGGTGTCATCGGTCTGCAATCTTAATGGTTGAGGGTCGGCATTGTTCCCAGCAGAGGACTCGGTGGTCTTAATCACTTGGGGCTCCACCTGTCTAGGGGTTGCAGGTTTGGGACAGTGGCTGGAGACTTCCGGGTGGAGCCAAAGGTCCTGTCCACCTCTTATCTCGGGGTCCTCAGTCTGGAGGGGGTGAGGTCCTGAACTTTCAGGTCTAATCAGCCCTGCCCGCGAGCTCCTGGACAGACACCCCTCCCCCACACCAATGATTGGCACAGCCGGGGTGCAGTCAGGAGCAGACAGGACCCGCTGTACAGTAACGAAGGGCCCAACTGAGGCTCACACTTTGTCCTGTGTTAGTTACCGACTGGGCATCTGTAGGCCCAAGGGAAGAGTCATGGTTCACAGCAAAACTGCTTCTAAGTCCCTGGCTGTCCCAATCCTCTTTTGTTTTGGAGGAAGCTGTAAAACTCAGCTGATGCTGGGTGTGGCGACACACACCTGTAATTGCAGCACTCGGGAGGCTGAGGCAGGAGAATCACTGAAAGTTTGAGGCTAGCCTGGGCTACATAGTGAGTTCAAGTCCAGCTTGATCTACCCTGTCGCAAAAAACAACAACCATAAGGATTAAATGGCATAATATATATATAAGTGTAATTCAAAAGTAGATTCTAGCCACCCAGATTTAGAAAGAACCACTGCCTTCCCGGGACTGAAGCTGGCACAGTGCGGGGCACACAGCAGCTGGTCGTCACTGTAACCTCACCCTTTGTCACCAAGGGCAGAGGCATGGCCTGTGAGGTTCTGCTCAGTGGTGAAGCAAATGATTCATTCTGAGATCCTATCGGTCAAAGGGCAAGAGACTCCAAGAACCACAATGTCTGGCAGTGGCAGCTCATTCTGGGCGAGGCCATAGCCCGTGGCTGTGAGACCTTCTCACCCTGCCTGGGCCTGCTTTCTGCAGGGTGTGGCAGCTGCCTGCCAGACCCCTAACCAGAACTTTTTTTTTTTTAAACGGGGTGGGGGTGTCACCTGCCTGGACTACATCTCAGTGAGTTCCAGGACAGCCTGGACTACAGAGTGAGTTTTTTTTTTTTTTTTTTTTTTTTTTTGAGACAGGGTCTCCCCATGTAATTCAGGCTGGCCTCAAACTTGTGGTGATCCTCCTGCCTCAGCCTCCTGAGTTCTGGGATTACAGGCACGTGTCACCACTCCAGGCTACAAGGTGGATTCAAGGCCAGCCTGAACTACAAATAGAGAGCCTGACTCCAAAAAATTGTTTTAAAATTTTTATTAGTATATTTGCAGTGCGTACATCCAACATAGGGAGTCAGTACACACACGTAACACATCTTAATTCTTTTACTTCCCCTTCCCTTCTAACCAGACCTTTTCTCGGGGGAGGGAGGGAGGTGGTTAGAGACAGGGTCTCACCATGTAGTTTAGGCTGGTCTTGAATTTACTCTGCAGCCCAGGCTGGCTTCACTACTTTAAGGTTCCCCCTGCATTAAGTTTTCCCTGCATTAAGGTTCCCCCTGCATTATGGTTCCCACATGCATTAAGGTTCCCCCTACACTGAGCACTGAGCAGCTTCCCAAAGATGAGCATGGCTGAAGGCAGGTGGTGTGGAGCCACACCTGTGTGCACAGCTGGTTGCCACAGCAATGGCAGAAGACAAAGGTGGCTCCTTGGATGAGATCAGGCACAACAGGCCATCTGGGTGGGCTTTCAGGGAGTTAATACAATTCCAGCCAACTTTCCAGCTGTTGGGAAGTACTGGGCAGAACACAGCTGTAGACCTTAGGCCCTGAAAAGAGACGCAGGGGACCTCAGGCCAGAGTCTGCACTCACAGCTGTGTGGCTTTGGATGAATGATTTGGTCCAAGGCCCAGGTTCCTGTCTCTCAGCATCCAGGGAGCCGTATTGATATGAAACACCTACTACGTGTGGTGAGCTCTTGAATGAGACGAAACCTATAAATATTAGTTGACTGGAATCCTAGTCATTCAATAGTTGTTTTGTTTTGTGGTACTGGGATTGACTCCTTCACACCAAGCTACATCCCAGCCCATTTATTTTATTTTGTGACAAGATCTCACTAAGTTGCTAAGTTGCCCAGGCAGGGCTCAAGCTTTTGATCCTCCTGCCTCAGCCTTCCAGAGCACTAGGATACCTTTTGATCCTCCTGCCTCAGCCTTCCAGAGCACTAGGATACCTTTTGATCCTCCTGCCTCAGCCTTCCAGAGCACTAGGATAACAGGTACGTGTCACCACACCCAGCCACAGGTTCCTTTTCAGTTCATAGGAGCCCATGAAGCACCCAGTTCCAAGTTCAGCAGTTGAGCAGGAGTCACAAAACACGGGTCCTGCTGCCTAGCAGCTTCCAGCTTAGCACAAGTGGAGGGCAGTTCGCAGTGCAAAGGACGACGACTACACCCACGGTCCCCACCCCCTACAATAGGCAAGGCAACCACGGAACATGGCATGTCTGAGCTCTGCAATGGCAGGCGTGGGAGGCTGGGACTGAAGCCACCAGAAAACCAGGGCCACTTGTCCTGCAGCCTGATGTGCCTGTTTACTCCTAGCTCCATCTGCTGCAGGCGACATGAGCTCCCAGCACACAGCCTGGGCTTCCTGGTGAGCCATCCACAGAAACTCTGTGTGGGAACCAGCCCTGCCACAAGGAGCAGGCCCCCCACAGCAGGCCATGTTGGCTCTTGCAGCCCTTCTTGGTCCCTGCAACAGAGCTCCCTTCTCCCCTGGCACGGGAGGAGTCTGATCGTGGCTTCGATGAGCACGTGGCAGAAGGCACACTTGGGGGTGGGGGGGTACTGAACCCAGGGCCTTTCTACTGAGCTGCATTCCAGCCCCTTTATTTTTTGGTTTTTAAATTTTTTATTATTATTGTTTGGGCTTTGGAGACAGGGTCTTGCTATGTAGTTCAGGGTGGACTTGAACTAAGTAGGCCAGGCTGGCCTCACATTCTCAAGGATCCTCCTGCCTCAACTTCCCAAGTGCTGAGGTTACAGTACTGTGCCACCATTCCTGGCTTTCACTTTTCTGAAACAGTCTTGCTACGTTGCTCAGGCTAGGCCTGAATTTATGATCCTCTTGTGAACCACCGTGCCCGGCTCAACTCAGGGTTTTTTCTGCTGCTGCCCTATGGCTAGAAAAACTGGGGGCTGGAGAACCAGGCCCTTTGGGGCTGAGGGGGAGAAGGCTTCATAGCAGGGGACTCGCAGGATGCTAAAGACCCTGGCTCGGCCCACTCATTGGCCCCCTGGTGGGCAGGGAGGCGGCCGGGGGCACAGCTTGAGTCGCCCCTGTGGGAGAGAAGCCAGCACCCCCAGGCTGTGGTGAGGCCGAGGGTCCCCTTCAGACCATCCTGAGTCTGGTGAGGGGGGAGGACGGCACCAATGTGCCCAGGGGTTTCAACCACACACAGACCAGTCAGGGAAATTTGAAAGAAGTTTATTTAAAAACAGAACAAAAAAAAAGCTTTGGTATTTCAAAACCCATAACCATCAATCACTAAAAAGTTAAACACCCCCGAAGCCCAAAAGTACAAAACCAGAGATGCCCACAGGCTCATGATAGGCGTCAACGTGCAAACTCAGGTGACAGCGGGGCCACACTGTCCCCTGAGACAAGGCCAAGCCCCTGGGGGTCGGGTGTTGCTGCCAGCACTCACTACCTAGACCTAGCAAGATCCCAACAAAAATAAATTAGAAATCCATTCAAGAAAGAGCACATTAAGTGAGGAAAAGAACACAATTTTCTAAGTAAGAGTCTTTTTAAAAGGGGGTGCTTCCTGGGACAGGAGAACGGGGAGAGTGGAAGGAGGGAGCTTGACTTCAAGTATTTCCCTAACGGTTCACTTTACTGAGCGGAAAGCTTACAAGACGTCCGCAGCCCCTCCCCCCCGCGTGGTACTTGTCCTTCCAATGCCAACTCTGGCATCCACCAGTGCTTCGGCGTCACTGTCCCGGACAAGGCACAAAGGGTGGGTGCTCCGGAGGACCCTGCTCGCAGCAGCAGGGTGCCCAGTGCTGTCTGTGCAAATGGTGGCTCAGAGCAGGGCTCGCATCCCTCAGACACTGGGATCTTCCTGTTCGGCGAAGGAAACAAGGGTCAGTGTCCACTGCCACCCCAGGCTGGAACACCCTGCAGCCCAGGGCCAGTGGACTTAGTGGCCTGGGGACCTCCTCGGGCCAATGTGGTGTGGCCCGGCTCAAGCACATGAGAGGAACATGGGTCAATTCCCAGTTTGTTTGGCTGTCACCCTGACTGTGTGGGGAGCCAAAGTTGTACACAATAGTCGGGGGGGGGGGTGACCAGCAGGGGAAGGCAGCCCGCAGAACCCACGGTGCTAACGTGGCCTCCTTGCTATTCCCGCGGGCACGGGACGTGACCCAGGGGAGGCACTGTGCTCGGCCCGGGTTGCTTTCCATCCTCCTGCAGGTCCTGCTTCCTCTTCCAAGTCCTGCCCATGGGCCAGAAGCCACAGAGGCTCTGTGGGTGGGACAGGGCACTTTTGCCCGGAACCTAGGCTTGCTTTCATTCATTCATTCATTCATTCATTCATTCATTCATTCATTCACTGGTACTAGGGATTGAACCCAAGGTGATCAACCACTGAGCCATGTCCCCAGCCCTTTATTATTGTTATTATTAGGTATCTCCCTATGTCATTAGTTTGACAAGAGGAAACACCAGGACAGGAAAGGAAGAGGGGGGAGAGGAGGGAAGAAGGGAAGAGGGAAGAAAGGGTGGGAGGGGAGTGAGAGGGAACTGGGAGCAGGGGTGGAGGGGAGCAGGCAAGACGAGAAAGGTAAAGCTCAGCTCCTTTTGGCACACTCCTGTCAAAACAGCCCCTCCAGCCTCTCCCAAGTGGTCCTGACAGTGGGTGGCACAGGCAGCCACTGGCAGGCAAGACAGCCTCACCCTAGACACCAGTGTGGCCCCCAGCATTAAGCAAGTGACAGTCCCACATCAGCTGTGGTCAAAATCACAGTTTCTTGAGGACAACGATGTTTTGGGAAACAGGAGGGGAATGAATGCTTCCTGGCTGTCCACAGGCCCTCAATGACCACCGCAGCCAGAGGCCCACACCGAGGGACCAGCCTCTGAGGCAATGCACAGGCCCTCGGGGTGAGAACAGGACACGAGAGCCACTCAGGTCCTGTTATGTTATGTTTCAGTGGGGGGAGAGGAAGGCAGTGGATGCATCTGTCCCTCAATTCCCCAGTCCCCGCTCTTAGGATCTCCTCTCGGATATCATTTTTTTGGTTTGTTTTCGGTTTTGAGACTGGGTCTTGCTATGTAGTTCAGGCTGGCCTTGAACTGTGTAGCCCAGACTGGCCTTGAACTCTCAGTGATCCTCCTGCCTCAGCCTCCCGAGTGCTGGGATGACAAGCATGTGCCACCATGCCCTGCTCAAAGTCACTCTTGGGGCTGGTGAGATGGCTCAGCGGCATAAGCACCTGCCTTGCAAGTGCGAAGGCCCGAGTTCGACTCCTGGATCCCACATATGAAAAAGGGGCCAGTGATATCGCTCAGCGGCATGGGTGCCTGTTGGTGCGCAAGGTCCTGAGGTCGACCACCCGGTACCCACAAAAAAAAAAAAAAAAAAGTCACTCTTGGATGGTCTCTCAAACCACACTCGCTCCTCTCTCTGGGGCTGAAAGCTGTGACATGGTTTTAGGACCGATTCCTGCCCATGCTGCCCTCAGCCCAGATGGCCCCTGACCTGAGTGGACGGAGGCCTCAGGCTAGAGGGACAGGCATGACCTACCTTGCTCCTGAAGAGGGGCTTGGCTCCAGGCCCGCAGTACTCATTGTAGATGAGCTTGAAGAGGAAGAGATGGAAGAGGGTGATGAGGGAGGCCACGCTGAACCAGAAGAGGAAGGGCAGTCCAGGGTCCTGCTGGGCCATGTGCTCGTCGTGGGCCAGAATGGCCTTGAGGTGCAGCGTGTGCCGCAGGTCCTGCAGGTGCGTGAGGTCGGTGGAGATGTAGAGCAGCGGTGTGATGGGCTGCGTCACCATGACGGAGAAGGTGTGGCCGCCGGGCGCCGCGGTCAGCTCCACGGGCTCCTGCAGGCAGCCGGCCTCGCAGGCGTAGATCTTGCCGGGCTGCCCGAGGGCCTCCACGGACACGTGCAGGTAGGGCTTGCCTTCAGCGTCCGCCAGCACGGCCAGGTCGATGTGGTCGTTCTTATAGCGGATGCCGTGCAGCGCATAGCTGTTGTGCAGCACGTCAGGGTCAGCCTGGAACTGCAGGTGGTTCTCAGTGAACTGCAGCCCCCCGAAGCTGAGCACCATGCCCTGCAGGATGCCCGGCGCACCCGCCTTCACCAGCCCCTTGCAGCCGCGCTTCTGGAGCGTCAGCCTCCACAGGTCAGAGAGCTGCAGGATCTGCTGCACTGAGCCCGGCCGGCCCGGCCACAGGTTGTCAGCATGCATGGTGGCATGGCCGCTGAAGCAGTGGTCTTCGTAGCTGAGTGTCGCCTCCATCTGCTCTCGCTCGCGGTGGCTCAGGGAGGGGCTGAGCAGCGGGGCTGGCGAGCAGGACAGCACGTAGTACAGCGTCAGGTTCACAGTCAGGCCAGACGGCGTGCGGGCATCGGTGATCTTCTTCATTTCCACCCCTGAAACACCACACACAGGGCTGCGTGTTAGGAGGAAGGCCCCAGAGGGGCAGAGGAGGGGAACAAGGACAGGGGCAGAAGGGTCCTAGTCAGACACGGTGGCACAGGCCTGTGATCCCAGCACTAAGGAGGCTGAGGCAGGAGGATCGCCAAGAGTTTGAGACCAGCATGGGCTACATAGTGAGACCCTGTCTCAAAAAACCAAAGAGAAATCTGGGTTCTAATGAAGCTAGCAGTCCTGGTCTCCTCAAGGGTGGGAAAAATAATCCTGCCTGCCTAATATGACTAACTGGAGCCCATGGCTTAAAACCTAAAGTCTCATTCAAGGCAGTGGGGTCTCCGCAGAGCTGTGACACCACATACTTGGCCACGACTCGGCCCCAACCGGATGGTCAGACCCCTCATGCCAGGCCTGTCACCCATGCGCCGGCCAGCCCTGGCCGTTTCTCCATCCCTCTGACCAGTCCTGTAGTTTTAAATGACATCTCCAAATTTTGTAACATTTTGGGTTGCTATGTACACACTTACACGGGGTGTCACACAGACATCCCCCAAATCTGAATGAATTTGAAACTCAGATAGCTACCCGCCCTTGAGTGTCTCCAGATGGACACCTGACAGGCAACATGAACCTGACAGGGCATGGACTCCCAAACCAAGCCTTCCCTAAGCTGTCACCCAGCAACCGCGCAAGCCCCCAAATTCTCACTCCCGCAACCCATGCCTGTCCCAACAGCTACACCTCCAAAAGTATCAGAATCCACCCACTTGTGTCCCTCTCCACAGTCACAACCTTGGCCCAGCTACCTTCCTCCCTTGCCTGGGCTCCAGCAAAAACCTCTCACCTGCTCTCCATGCTTACTCCGAACACAGGAGCGGGGATCTTTTCAAATGCAATCAGACCACATCTCTGCCATCTTCCCATTCCTCTTAGAATAAAATTCAGTCCTCAGTGAGGCCTTCAAGGCCAGCCACCCTCTCCTCGCTTACCACCGGCCAGCCACACGCCTAACGAGTTCCTGCTCCAAGGCAGTCTCCAGCCTGCCCAGCCTCCTCCCTCCCACGTCACTGGCTGCTGGTCGCCACTCAGGCCTCAGCTTAGTGTCTCCTCCGCAGAGAGTCCCCCGAAGAAGGAGCTAAGCCAAGCCCCCAACGCACACTCCCACCTCCACTCACTGACCCTCTGTCACATCTCCAACTCATTCTAAAAGCTGTCTTGAATCTCACTATCCTCCTAACCTGACTTAAGCAAGAACCAGGAAGCAGGAACTTTGTTCCGTTCACTTGTTCCAGCCCCAGCCAGCAGCAGTCATAAATTACACTCTGTTTGAGCAACCAAATACGAGTCCAGACAACTGAAGCCCCCAAAACCAAAATCCCTCTCACTGCCAATAGGATTTTCTTAAACAACCAAGGAGGGAGAGAAGTTTTTGTCTGGTGGGACCGGTGCAACCTGCTGAGAGGGGTCTCCAAGCCCAAGGGCAAGGCACACCTCAGCTTCACAGGTCAGGCCCAGAAGCCCAGGCCCGGCCCAGGCAGACCTGGGCACAGCAGGGAGCGTCTGCGATGCCCCTGCTGGTAAGGCCCCCAAAAAGCCCCACCCACTCAAATCAAGCCTCACCTACAAGAATAATAAGATCCAACCTTTACATTCATTTTTTTCATTTAAATCTCATAAAAGCCTTCGGAGATAGGTGGCATCGTTATTAAACACGGCCCCAGGGAGCAATGACCACGAATCCAAGGTCACACAGCTATTAAGTGGCTGAGCACAGATTCAGCCCCCAAATGCCACGCCCAAATTGTAGCCTTCAGTGTCACCTCTGCAGCTCTCAGCGGGACACCTCTAAGATGGACCGTGTACCCTCTCATGCAGGCTATGTAACTCTCATGCAGGCACCAAGCACTCGCCAGGCCTCACCTGGGCTGAAGAGCTGAGCCCAGAGGTGCTGGTGGTCCTGAAGCAGCTCAGCTGCAGGCATCTCCAAGAGCTCCAGCATTTCCTTCCGGGCCAAGTCCTGGAGCGCCTTGAGCTCTTTGGCTGCTCTGCTTTTGAGCACCTGGGGGGTGATGGGGTCGGAGACATGCACCACCCACAGCACCGTCTCGTCCAGCTGCGACTTGGGAGCCACCTGGAGCCGGTTCACAAGCTTCTTGGCGGCCACCACGACCAGGTGCACCTGGCCCGTGGGAAAGGGGGTGGACCGGCCGGAGTAGAGGAGGAACTGATGGTCTCCGACCTTCTCCAGGGTACTGGTGAAGGCCTTGGGGAGGGGGACGGCAGTGGGGCCCACAGTCTGCAGCGCGGCCACACGCTCCGTGGGGTTGTTGAGCTGGATGCGCTGCAGATAGACGTGGGGTCGGCCCCGGTGCGCCAGAAAGTCCTCCTGCAGCAGTACGCAGTCACGGCCCGCGCCGGCGGAGAGGCCAGAGGCCGAGGCAGGACCCGCGCCGGCGGCAGCAGGGCCGGGGCCCGGAGCGCCGAGCTGTAGGCAGCGCACCCGGCGCAGCAGCCCCTCCCGCAGCAGCAGCACCGCCTCGCCCGCCTCGGCCAGCGCGTTCAGCGGGCGCAGCTGCACCCAGGGCGCGAAGTCCGGCGCCACGGCGGGCTCCCGCTCCCCGGGAGTCACCCACAGCCGGTTGGCGGCCACGTCCAGCGCCAGGAAGCCGTTGCCCACCAGGGCGGGCACTCCGGGGCCCAGCGGCACGGCCTCGCCGCGCTCCCGAAGGCCGCGCCAGGCGCGCGTGGCCGCCTCCAGGCAGGCGGAGGGCTCGGCGGCGCCCGGCTGGCCGCGGGCCCAGGGCGACAGGTGCAGGCCGCCCGCCGCCCTCCGCGCCCCGGAGCCCGCGAACCACAGCAGCAGCAGCAAGAGGCCGAGCAGGCCGAGGAGGCGGCGGGCCCAGCTGCTCGACAGCAGTCCCGGCAGCCCCTTCAGCCGCTGCTGAAGCCACATCGGGCCGCCGGGCGCGGGCGACGGCGCGGGGGCGGCCGCGGGACCCACCGCCCAGCCCACCGGCCCGGCAGCCCCCGCCTCACTCCCGCGCCGGGACCGCGACGTCCAACGCGACAGCAGCCTCCGCAGCCGCCCCGCCGCTTCCTCCTGCACCCAGTTCCCTCCTGCCGTCAAACGATGCGGGCCGTAAACCGCCGCCGAGCGTTTTGCGACAATAGGAAGGGGGCGGGCCGAGGTGGAGGGCGGGGCGGAAGGAGGCGGAGCCACGGGGCGGGACCACTCGCTCTAGAGTCCTAAATAGTGAAGTCCAAGGACGTGCAGGATCTGGGGAGTGCTGGAGGCGTCCGAGTCACTTAAAACAAAACAAACAAACAAACAAACAAAAGCACACACAAAGCCAGCCAAACGGAACACGTATTGGGACCCGTTTGCTACTGATGGATTCAACAGCCCTAAAATAAATTAAAAACAATTATTGTTTCTGTAGAACTGATGATCCTTAGTTGGAAGAAGGAAAAAAAAAAAAAAAAAAAACCTAGAACAAAAATTCCCACTGGAAACGATTTCCTAGGAAATATTTTGTTGACAACTCTTAGGCCACATGGACAAGAGAAATCCAGCCCAGGACCGTCAGTTTCTCAAACACATTTTTTTTTTTTTTTGAGAGAGTCTCACTATGTAGTTCACACTGGCCTTGAACTCACTGTGTAGCCCAGGCTGGCCTCGAACTCCTGGCGATCCTCCTGCCTCAGCCTCCTGAGTGCTGGGATTACAGAAGTGCCTCACCAGGCCTGTCGCACACTCTCTTTTTTTTTTTTTATCCTATTTTATTGGTACATGTTTTTGTTTTAATATTTAGATCTTTGATCCATTTCGATTTTAGTGCATGGTGAAAGATGTGGGTCTAATTTTAATCTTTGGCATATGCAAAGCCAGTTTCTCCAGCACCATTTACTTATTTATTTATTTTTCCAGCACCATTTATTAAAGAAACTATCTTTCTTCCAGTGAAAGTGTTTGGCACCTTTGTCAAAGATAAGGTAGCTAAGTAACGCACTCTCTTCTTGATGTCAACTCTTAGTCTTATTAAATAATGTAAGACACTAAAGCTTCAGACTTTGAAGAGGTCTTTATTCTTTTAATTAATTAATCCTACTGGTACATTTTAGGTTTACATAATGATCACATTCATCGTAGAGAATTTGTACCTGTACATGATATATCTTGATTCTATTTTTTCCCATTCCCCTCCCCTCCCTTCAACCCCTCTTCTCCTCATTTACAAGAGCTTTGCTTCCATTTTTTTTCCTGCTTTCTCTTTTTTTCTTTTCCCTTCCTTCCTCTGCCCCCAGTTCCGCTTCCCATTTGAAATTTTTCTTCCTATTTCACAATATCTATTATACACTTTGGTCCTTATATACACTTTTGATTTCTCATAACAGAGAAACAATGTGATATTTACACATGTGTGTCCCATTTATTTCACTTAAGAGTATGGTCTCAAGGTGCAGCCATTTACCTAGAAATGTCTCAAGTTTATCCTTCTTTATGGCTGAGTAGTACTCCTTTGCATAAAAAAAAAGATCTTCTTTATCCATTCATCTGTTGATGGGCATTTGGGCTGTTTCCAAGATTTAGCTATTACAAACTGTGCTGCTATAATCATGGGTGTACATATATCGCTGTGGTATGATGCTTTTAATTCTTGCAGGAAGAGACCAAGAAGGGGAATAGCTGGGTTGAATGGAACCTCTAGTCCTAGTTTTTTGAGAAATCTCCACACTGATTTCCAAAGTGGTTGACCAGTCGACACTCCCACCAACAGAAGAGAAGGATTCCTTTTTCCCCACAGCCCTACCAGCATTTGTTATTGGTTGATTGCTTGATAATAGCCATTCTTTCTGGAGTGAGATGAAATTTCAGCATTGTTTTAATTTGCATCTCTCAAAAGACCAGTGATGTTGAACATTTTTCATATATTTATTTGCTATTTCTACTTCTTCATCTGAGAACTGTGTATTCATATCAGATGCCCATTTTGAGACTGGGTCTTTAAATTTGGTGACTCTAATATTTTTGAGTTCTTTATATATTATAGATATTAGTCTTTTGTCTGAGGAACAGCTGGCAAACATTTTTCCCACTGTAGGTTGTCTTTTCACTCTGTTGGTGGTTTCTCTTGCTGTGCAAAAGCTTTTTAATAAGATGAGATCCCAGTTGTTGATTCTTTGTGATAGTTCCTATGCAATCAGGGTTTTGTTCATAAAGTCTTTGCCTACACCAGTGTCTTCAAGAGTTCTACCTATTCTATCTTCCAGCAGATTTAGTGTTTCTGTTTTAATATTTAGATCTTTGATCCATTTCAATTTTAGTTTAGTTCATGGTGAAAGCGATGGGTCTAGTTTTAATCTTCTGCATGTGGAAAGCCAGTTTTTCCAGCATCATTTATTAAAGAGGCTATCTTTCTTACAGTGAAGGTGTTTGGCCCCTTTGTCAAAGATAAGGTGGCTTAGTATGTCTAGAGTTGTTTCTGCATTGAAGATGGGTCAATGCCAAAAAAATTTTTTTAGCTGGGGGTGGTAGCGCATGCCTGTAATCCCGGCACTCTGGAGGCTGAGGCAGGAGGATTCCTGTGAGTTTGAGGCCAGCCTGGGCTACATAGTGAGTTCAAGGGCAGCATGCACTACAAAGCTAGATCCTGTCTCGAAAAACAAACAAAAAAAAAATTTTGTTTTTGTTTTTTTGCTTTGGACCTTGGCAAAAATAGTTGCTTGAGCCCAGGGCTACACAATGAGTGACTGTTTCCACTTTGGTTTCTGGACATTCCAAAGCCAGCTAGAGTTTCACAGTTGTTGGAAATTAAATGGTCACTTGAGGTGGCTTCTCATGGGCTGGGAGCAGACACTGAATTGTCCGCAGAGGTTGAGGGCCAGTGCCTGCTGGAAGATGCCAGTCTGGGTGATCCTAATTCTAGGGTGTGTGTCCAGTGTGTGTGTGTGTGTGTGTGTGTGTGTCTGTGTGTGTGTGTGTGTGTGTGTGATGCTGGGATTGGAGCCCAGGCCCTCAGGCACTATAGGCAAGGACTCCACCACTGAGCTACGTTACCCAGCCCTGCTACCTTTTATGTAAAAAAAGATTATCAGATGGGAGTGGTGGTGTCCAATTATAGTCTCAGCTACTTGGGAGGCTCAGGTGGGAAGATTGCTCAAGCCCAGGAGTTTGACACCAGCCTGGATAAAACAGCAAGACCGCTCAGAAAAAAAAAAAAAAAAAAAAAAAAAAAGACTGTCAAAACATACATAGGGATGCCGGGCATGGTGACACATGCCTATAATCCCAGCACCTGGGAGGCTGAGGCAGGAGGATTGCTGTGAGTTCACAGCTAGCCTGGATTACACAGCAAGACCCTGTCTCAAAAACAAAAACACCACACCATAGCCGCCACCACACTAGGCATCACACTGTGTTAAACTGACTATTCATTATTTAACTAACTTTGGCCAAACATCTACGTGATATAAAATACAAAAAGCACAAAAGAGTGAAGGGAGATTATTAAATCTTATTCTCTCCTGGTACCCCTATTAACCTGTCCCTCTCCCCACGTGTACCTGCTGTTATCTCCTTCTTGGATATTCTTCCAGATACTCTCCTTGCTTACAGATATAAACACAGATCTATATTTTGTTCCTTGGACAGAAATTATAGCATGTAGAGCCAGGCATGGTGGTACATGCCTGTAAACCTACACTTGGGAGGCTGAGGCAGGAGGATCACCATGAGTTTGAGGCCAGCCTGAGCTAGATAGTGAGTTCAAGTCCAGCCTGGACTACAAAGTAGGACCCTGTCTCAAAAATCCAAAAAAGAAAAAAGAAAAAGAAAAAGAAATTATAGCATATGCTGTATGCTTGCATCCTACTTTTTTTTTTTTTTTTTTTTTTACTTAGGGGAACAGCTTGGCAGTTCTATTATTATTGGGGCTACGTGCTGATGGGAAAGTGACAGGCCATCTGGGAGTACAGTGTGTCCATCCCTCTAAAGCCGTGGCTCTTCCTCCAGCCGACAAAGAGGCCAAAAAGGAGGAAGCCCTAGCAGCACCCGGCAGCTGCCCTGTAGGCTGGCAGCCTCTGCACCTCCCCAGCACAGCTGAGCGCTGTGCCTTTAACTGCCCACAGCACGTGTTGCACGCACTGGAAGAAAGGCCCTCCTAGATGAAACTTGGACCAGGTTCAAGTTCCAGCAATTTGCTGAAGGGGACCGGAAGCGGATACCAAAGGGGTGGAGGGCAGGCTTCGCGAGAGTGAGTCCTTTCTGCTGGAGAGGCCAAGATGAATTCCCTCCTGATTTATGATGATCATGGGGACAATGGCCTCGTCCCACTACCCAAGCATATTTTTCTATCGGTGGTACCTGAGCATGGAGAGAGGCTCTCCTGGGACTCTAGCAAACGGGAAGTTAGAGCTGGTCCCCATGCTGCCCAACTGTGTCCCACATCAGCAGTGTGAGGTCAGGTAGATGGCTTCAGAGAACTGACCCCAGTTTCCTCCTTTTCAGAGGGGGTTAGTACTGCTTAACTTGAGCATGAAGCAGAGAGCTCTTTGCAAACAGGCTCTGTGTCCTCCTTCTCCCATCCCTGCATTTCCTCTTCCATCTGCATCCTCCCGAATCCAAAACATCCGGTGGCCACTGGGACCAAGTCCTGTCCCAGCTGCAGCAGCTCCTGACCCGGTCCTTAGATTCTGTGTGCACCCCTTCCCTGTGTTGGCCTTCTGGCCTCAGCTTCATGCTGGTCCCTCCGGGCCCCATCTGTGCAGTGAGCAGATGGAGGCAAAGAGCTGCCTCCCTGGTTCCTGACTGTCTCCATCTTCTCAAAATAACTCCTTCCTTTTGTTTGAATTGTACAAATAATATATATTCTTTTCTTTTCTTTTCTTTTTCTTTTTGAGACAGGATCTTGCTATGCAGTTCAGACTAGCTTTGAACTCACTTTGTAGCCCAGGCTGGCCTCAAACTCACAGCAATCCTCCTGCCTCAGCCTCCCAAGTTCTGGGATTACAGGCATGTGCCACCACACCTGGCTGTACATTCATTTTTTAAAAAAGATAAACATTACCTAGAAATAATATGAAACAATGTATATAATACATGCAAATTATGTATAAAAATTATATATATATTCCACCAACCTAGAAATAATCACTGTAAGTATTTGGCTATAATTTCCTTTCTTTCTTTCTTTCTTTTTTTTTTTTTTTTTTTTTGTGGGTACCGGGGGGTTGACCTCAGGACCTCGCGCGCCAACAGGCACCCGTGCCTCTGAGCGATATCACCGGCCCCTTTTTCGTATGTGGGATCCGGGAGTTGAACTCGGGCCCTCGCGCTTGCAAGGCAGGCGCTTACGCCGCTGAGCCATCTCACCGGCCCTCTTTCTTTTTTTTAATTTGACGTAGGATCTCACTATGTATTCCAGGCTGGCCTTGAACTCATTGTCTTGCCTGCCCCGAATCTGCAGCGATCCTCCTGCCTTAGCCTCCCAGAGGACCGGGATTACAGGCGTGGGCCACCATGCCTGGTTTAAGAGTATGCCTACCAACTGGGGCACTACCGTATATCCTGCTTCTTCACCCACCATCCTGTGCGCTGTGGATGCAGCAGCACGGCTCTGCATCCTTATCGGCATGGGGATGTTCCCTCCTCCACCCTTGACTCCATCGGGGGAGACCCAGCCCTGGCCTAGAGTTTCGCCCACCACCCACTGCTCTGGACTCTGCCACAGAGAGGCTCGGCTCCTGTCTGAGTCTGCCCTAAGGAGGCGGCCTTTTGCCCAGAGGTGGATGCCCTGAGCTGACATCTGGCCCCGGAGCCTTGCTCTGGAGCCCCTGTGATTGTAGGCTGGGCTTTGGGTGTCCGTTAAGAGGCTCTAAAGTGTCTCACTCATTCATGCATTCATTCACTCTTTGGCCCGGCGATTACCTTCCCAGAGCGATTCTGGTTGGGCCCCTGGCCTTCGCCTCCCTAGGACGGAAAGGCAGATTAACTGATTCCCTTAGGGGAGGGGTAGGTAGTGGGTTTTCCCCATTTTCAGAGCCAGCAGGGCCGCAGCAGGAGTATCCCTGGCTTTGTGCATGCCTCTGTCCACCCTCTCCCCTACCGAAGAGGTCCCAAAACGTGACTTTCGGGCTTGTCACCGGGGCTGTTCTATGTGCCCCAGGCACCGACGTCATCCCCGGTGCCAGACCCCGAGATTAGACGCCGTCACAAACCCTGCTTTCCCGTTGAGCACACCCAGGCTCCGGGGATGGGTACACGAAATCCCGGCGTAGAATCTGGGGTATAGCGGCCGGAAGGCCCCAGTCCGAGGGCGGGAGGCAGGGCGGCGGCGACAGGACCCGGGGGCGCAGGGACGAAGGGCGCTGCCGCACCTCGCCGGGGCCCCGCGAGCGCCCGCGCTGAGCTCCGCCGGGGGTGGGGGTGGGGTGGGGACCCCCGCGGCGCCGCCCCCGGGGCGGGGCCCAGTGCGTGGCAGCCACCGCCAGCCCCGCCTCGAAGTTTCCAGTCCTGCGAGCGCCGCCGCGTCGGCCGGTCGTGCGCAGACCCCGGCCATGCGTGCCCTGCTGCTCCTGGCCCCTCTGGGCTGGCTGCTCCTGGCGGACGCGAGGGGCGACGCCAAGCCGGAGGGTGAGCGCGCGGCGGGGCGGGGCGGGGCGGGAGGCGCGCGGGGTCCGGTCCCGGGCGGCCTCGCTGAAGATCCGTGGGTCCCGGAGGCCTGGGCTGGGGCTGAGGGGTGCTGGGTTCCGGCCGCCTGTCCTCTCACTCCTGGCGATTCGTTGAAATCACTTCCCCTCTTGGGGCTGCGGTTCCCACATTCGTGTAGCAAGCAGGAGAGGGTGACATCGAAGTCCCATTCAGCGCACAGAGAGACTCATAATATAGTGCTGGGGTTTTTAAGGGTTAGTGCTGGCCTTGGCCACTATTTGTGGACTGCTTTCAGTGACCAGAGGTCAGCTAAGTGCCATCGCTACTCTGGAAGCCTTTGCTTTCCCTTACTCCCACTTTCCAGCCTGGCCAACTGAGGCTCCAGTCGATTCACTTTCCAGGGTTGCACAGCCATTTGCTTTGGAACAGGATCCCCCTCCCCCCGCGGTGTGTCTGGTTCCAGAGCTACTGGGCCTCACTGCTGCAGGGGTGCAGGACCTTGGGGTGGGGTAGGGAGGAAGGTTTGCTGAGTAGTGGGAGCTTTCATCGTGTCCTCTGCGCAGTCCCTGCCACGAGGGTCTTCTCTCCAGTTCACAAGTGGGGAAACTGAGGCTCAGACAGGGGAAGCAGCTGCCCAGGGTGGTCTGGCTGTGAAGTGGTTGGTCCCCATTCTGCAGGACTCCCAGTCTCATGCTCGTTCTACTTCTCCAAGGTGGAGTGGATGTCTGAGTGAGGCTCCTCTCCTCCCAGCCCTCCCTGGTGTGGGCCAGCTCCAGGGCTACCCACTGGGCACCTGAGAGCCCAGGGTGGTGGAGGGAGATGACCATCCCGGCAAAGACAAGCCAAGGTGGCCGCACCTTCCGTAGCACCCAGTTCCACTTGGCCCACTGTCCTGGAGAGCCTGGCAGCCAGAATGTTGGGATGGGCTGGGGAAGAGATGGAAACCACTGTGTCTCCATTACCTCCTTGGTGCTAGGTTGTGCCCAGGGCCGAATCCTCCCGATGGCAGAGTCATTGTGCTTACTCTCCACCAGGCTTAGAGTCCCAGCCTGCACCCCGGGGCCATCATAGCTCACTGCTAGAATGCTAGAGGATGCCAGGGCCGTGAGAGTTCGGCTCACTGCCTGGCCCATTAATGGGCCTCGCCAAGGGCATTTCCTCCCCTCCTGGAGTCCCCAGCCTGGCACGAAGACAGATCAGAGCAGGCAGTGAGGGAGACGCTGAGCACAGGGCTAGTGGCAGCCTGTGTAAAGGGCCTGCACCGGCCCAGTCCACTCCCTGGCCAGCAGCCAGCAGCCCTATAATAGCCTCTGTTTTTTTCTGGGCCTCGCTTCCCTGCTTCTGCTGATGGGGCCCCTCCACCCAGACCATCCCAGGAGAGAAACTACAGCTGCCCACGATGAAGCCCAGAGAGGTGAGTGATAGGCGGGACAGCGTGATGACAGGGCTTCCCACTTCCTGACCCCGGCGGGGGACAGGAGGAGGGCAGAGTGGATACAAGGCAGTCCTCACCGCGGCAGTCCTGTTTCGGGAGGGCAGGACTCAGGATGTGGCCGAGGTCACTGGGGTACCTGGTGGCAGATGGCCAGTAGGAGGATGAGCAGGAGGTAGGGCACTGATAGGAGGCCACTTTGCTTCCCTTGCCCTATTTAGGCTCTTTTTGATGCTGTGGGTCAAACCCAGGGCCTGGTATGTGCTAGACAAGCGCTCTACCCCTGAGCTATACCCCCAGCCCCCTTTATTTGTTTCTGTATATTCTTGTTTTTTTTTTTTTTTGGTACTGGGAATTGAACTCAGGACCGTGTGCTTGCCAGGCAGGCGCTGTGCCACTGAGCTATATCCCCAAAGAACTATATTCTTAGTTTTTTTGAGACAAGGTCTTATTCTCTTGGTTACTTTTCTCTCATTGCTGAGACAAAATACCCAACACCCAAAGTTGGAGGAGAGGTTTATTTAGCTCACAGTTTGTGGAGGTTTCAGTCCGTAATCTGCTGGCTCCAAGGCAGGGTGGAATGGTGAGGGGCAACTGTTCATGTCAAGCAGAAGACAGCAAAAGCAACAAGAGCAAAAGGAGAGGAGCAAGCTTCTTTTCCTCCCTCCTATTGTATGCAGGCCACCCACTCTAGGGCGGGTGTAGCACTCACAACCCCAATCCCAGCACTAGACAATGAACCAGTCACAAACTCTAGATTCAGACACATCTGAAAGGCCTGCCCCCCCATGACCACATGATGCTTTGGGTCGACATCCAGACACAAACCATAACACTTACTATGTAGTTCAGGCTGGCCTTGAACTCACTATGTAGCCTAGGCTGGCCTCGAACTCACAATGATCCTCCTGCCTCAGCCTTCTGAGTGCTGGGATTACAGGCGTGCGACACCACACTAGGCCCAATCATCTTTCCTTACCACTCTGCTCTGCAGTGTCGCATTTATCTCCGCTGGCCCAGATCACGGCTGGGTTGGTCTGTCTGGGGAAGTCATTGCTGGGTTTGGGCAGCAGGTTGGGGGGGTCAAGTTCTCCGGCTGCCAGGCTCCACGTGGGCCTGGCCTGAGCCCAGAGCGGTGGCTGAGTAAACAGAGAGCCAGGCGGGCGGCCCTGGTGCTGAATCCTCACATTGTGTGTTGCGCAGAGCTGTGGCTGGTTGGAAGGTGGATCAGAAAAGGCCTCCCCGAGTGCCTGCATAGGGTGCCCACCTCGGGAAGACCGAGAGAGGTCTGCAGCCGCTGGTCAGTGGCACTCTGGTCGGTGGTTTTCTGGTGTGTCAGGCTCTCAGGCAGAAAGACAGTGAAGTTCAGGGCCTGCATGCTGGGAATGCCACCTGCTCTTTCCCCTTTCACTCCATGGTCTGAGAAGGGGGATACAAGGATACCTGCAGCCGGGCGTGGTGGCACATGCCCGTAATCCCAGCACTTGGGAGGCTGAAGTGGAAGGATTGCATGAGTTCAAGGCCAGCCTGGGCTACATAGTGAATTCAAGGCCAGCCAGAATTACATACAAAGAGCCCGTCTCAAAAAACAAAAAAACAACAACAATATCAAAAAAAGCATCACTTCCCTTGCAGAAGGTAAATGTAAATGTCACCCTCACTCAAATCAGCTTCCCACCTTGCTCCCTGAGATCAGACAGAGCATACTGGGCCCTGGTCACCCTGGGTCCCAGCTAGGGAGATGGGGCAGCGGGGAGATAGATGAGGCTCTAGCGTGGCAAAGGGAGAAGGAAGAGGTTTGTAACAGTGCATCAACTGCTGAGCACCTGAGGGACCAGCTACAGGGATGAGAGGAAGGAGGGCTTCCTGGAGATGGACTGAGGGTCTCCTTAGGGAAGGAAGGGGCATTGCAGAGAGGTCAAGGGCGTGGGGACAGCTGAGTGACAGGGAGGTTTTCTGGGAGTGTTAAAGTTTGGTGCCAGGTCCCCTGGAGAGGGTGTGCTTTGAGCTCTTGCTGGAACCACCTCCCCACCCCCACATTCAAGCCAGCATCACAGGACCCGGGGGTGGCTTGGCCTAGTGGTTCCCAAATGTGGCCAACGGCAGATCTGGGAGACCTGGGACTCCAGGGCCTGGGAATCTGGTTTTCAAACCTCCCATGCGATGCTGATGTGTGACTGATACGCGAGGATCGTGGGATCCTTGGCCGGGCCCGTGAGCACTGTGTGGCCCAGAGGACTGGCATTTGTTAGGGCCCCAGGGTGGCACTTGGTAGCAAGCAGGAAAATGGAAGGGGCAGGCTGAGGAGGAGGGGGTCTGGCATGTAGGAAGGGTCTGGTGTGGCTGGGGACCTTCCCTACACCCAGCCAGATGGTTTCCTTGGACAGAGACAGGGCCCTGCAACAGATGGCCAGGGCACCGTCCCAAGCCCACGCAGTGCACACAGTCAGGTTAAGAGGCCACTCGGGAGCCGGGCTGCTTGTGTCCAAACCCTGGTGCTGCTGCTTCCTAGCTCCCTGGGGCAAGTTACGTGCCACTCCTGAGCCTAACCGTGGCGTGGGGTCTCTGCTGCTTAGGACGGCATGCGGCACGCATGGAATGAAAGGTTTGCTGCTGTTACTCTTAGTTGAAAGCAGAAGCCTGAGACAGGAGCATGAGAGTCATCATGGCCGGCTCCCTGTCCCCTCTCCTGCCACCCGGTTCGAGAATCCAGAATATTCCTCTGTCTGTCTCTCTCTCTCTCACACACACACACACACACACACACACACACACACACACGCACACTGGCTTTTTCCACCCATGAAATGTGACACTCTTCCGGTCCCCAGCAGCTCCCTTCAGGCCTCAGAGCTGGTCGCTGTGCTTCTTACCTGGGGGAGACTTAACCATCAAAGCAGGAATTGGGGGAGCCCTTCCCACTGTGAGCAGCCCCCCCCCCCGTGTGCTGGACCCTGGCTCAGGTGGTGGGACCCCTGCTCTCTGCACCTGTCTGAAGCACCCACCCCTCCTGCCCGGGCCCCTTGGACCCACCCCAGCTGGTTCCTGCCAATCACTGCCAGCCGCCTGGCACCCACCAGCCCCCAGCCCTGGGGCCAGCAGCCTGCACCTCAGCAGCATCTGCCAGCCCCGGCCAGCTGGGCCCCTTTGTCCTTCTAGCGCGCGACTCCAGACTTCCTGTGGTGGAGGGAGGGGCCCTACCCGCCTGCCTTTGGCCTGGCTGCTGAGGGACTGGGATTCACATGGAGAAACCATGAGTGCCCCAAAGCAGGTCCTGCCTGCCAGGCTGGAGAAGGCAAACATCTGAGAAGGCTTCAGAGAGGTGGTAGAGAAGGCGTGTCATTGTCACTGGTCCTGGGAGCTGTGGGACCATTAGAGAAAAGGGACGCAGAAGGAGTCATGGTAGGAGGGGAGCCCAGGGCACAACCCCTGGCTAGAGGAGGGATCACAGAGTCTGCCAGACAGGGGCCCTTGAATGCCGGGCGAGGCATCCTCTCACCGGTCAGCACCAGCGGCGGCTCTTAGCATGTGCCGGACATCCCAGTCAGCGTTGTATATGCCAGGCTCGTTTAACCAGCCCAGCAGGCGGTGGTGCTGTTACCATTTCTACTTTCCAAGGGGGAAACTGAGTCTCAGAGAGGTGCGGTCTCAGAAATTGTCCAGTAAGTTCCACTGCAGAGGTGAAGGCCGGGAGAGGTCCTTGTCCAGAAGGTCAAAGCAGCTGCCCCCGGTGAAGGTCAGGAGTGGGCCGGTGGAGAGATCTCAAGCCGGTTTCCACTGGAGCCGCCACAGCCTGAGCTTGGCGTCAGGAGGGTCCTGGGCCAGTGCAGCTCGGTTAGGGGGACTGCGGGGTGGATTGTGGAGAGTGCTGGCCTCCGGGCTTTGTATTTGCCGTCCCTGTGCTGTGTCTAACACTGGCCAGAGAGAGACTCCCAGGGGCTGCGCTCAGAGCCAGTTCTTCACTGGTCCCCGTGCAAGGCCTGAGCCCCCTAAAGCCAGGGACTCAGTCCCACAGGGCCAGTATGGTCACCTCTCCTGTGGCTGCTGCTTGACCCAGGGGCTAATGGCCAGGTGGAAGGAGCCTCACGAAGGAACTGGGAGACCCGGCTGTGCCCCAGCTCTGTCATGAACTCGCTGAGGAATCTTCCGGGCAGGCTGGGCCCCATCCGTGATGTGTTGGCAGGAAAACGAGTCTTGCTGGGGTTTGACAAGTTACTTGGAGCGGTGACCGCCGCTCCCTGCCACCTTGGCATTGAGTTCCACTCACCTTGTCCCCCTCTGCCCACAGACAACCTTTTAGTCCTCACCGTGGCCACGAAGGAGACCGAGGGCTTCCGCCGCTTCAAGCGCTCAGCGCAGTTTTTCAACTACAAGATCCAGGTGAGGGCTTCTTGGAGGGGAGGGGCCCTGGGTGCTGGTGTCCCCCCTTCTCATGCCACTGGGGCCCTGAGACAGACTTGGGGCTCCAGGGCAGCTTGGGGAACCCCGTAGGATGAGTGTGAGTGGGGACAAGGAAGGGTAGCATGTGAGGCTGTTCTAGGAGGTGACTGAGAGGGACGTGGGCTTTGTGTCCTCCATGCACACCTCTGTCGGTCCGATGTTGGGCACTGGGGTTGGAGTTGTGGACAGGACCGACCGTGTCTCTGCCTACACAGCTTGGCAGGAAGCCTGAAAGAAAGCATATAGTTCATGCAAACGGGCGTTGAAGCAGAGGGCTGCTTCAGGTGAAGCTGGATCCAGGGTTGCCGGGAGCATCATGCTGGGATGTGGCTGGGGGGAGGACATTCTGATTGGCCAGGTGTGGTCACATGGCCTCCGGGAGCCAGGTCAGCCTCACACCTGCAGAATGGTTTCCCTGCAGCAAGGGGCAGAGGTGCCAGACAAGCAGTGTGCCCAGCAGGGAGGTGAGATTCAGCTGGGAAGTACTTTCCTGCTGCAGCTGGTGTTAAGTGGCCTTCCTGTGCAGGCACTGGGCCTGGGGGAGGACTGGGACGTGGAGAGGGGGACGACGGCGGGTGGAGGACAGAAGGTCCGGCTGCTGAAGAAGGCACTGGAGAAGCATGCAGACAAGGAGGACCTGGTCATTCTTTTCACAGACAGGTGGGTGGCCCTGACGGGGGCCCTGTGGACATTGGGATAGGGAGGGTCACTTGAGCTAAGATGATCTGGTTTTGAGGGATCCATGAACCCCTAGATAAGACCGTCCAATGTAGCCCACTCCACTCCACTCGGGGAAAAGACGAGAGGGAGTGATGTGCTGGCTGCGCAGACCCGAGCCCTGAGTGTGACAAGGACATGGTTATGGGGAGCATCTCTGCCCAGGGTCGGGGTGGAGGCTTGGCAGGCTGCCCTGGAGACCTTGGGCAAATCCATTTCCCAGATGGTGGCCCAGGATGTCCTGGGAGGAGGGAGTTGTGGGGCGCCTCCATTCGTGTCCCCTCTTGCTGTGGGCCTGCTGAGGCCTGTGTCACTGAGCCCCACGATACCTCTCCCTGCTCTGGCCTCAGCTATGACGTGGTGTTCGCCTCGGGGCCTCGGGAGCTCTTGAAGAAGTTCCGGCAGGCGAGGAGCCGCGTGGTCTTCTCGGCGGAGGACCTCATCTACCCTGACCGCAGGCTGGAGGCCAAGTACCCAGCGGTCTCTGACGGCAAGAGGTTCCTGGGCTCTGGAGGTGAGAGAATGCACGGGGCATGGGGCCCGGCTGCCCCCTTTGGGAGGGTCCCCCTTTCCTGACAGCCACGTGTGTCTCAGGGCGTCATGCAGAGCCCTGAATTGAGTTCCAGGGTTCTCAGCCCCAAGCATACTCCCCTGCGGATGAGTCGTCTGTTCTCATCCTGTTCAGCGGCCACCCAGGTGCACAGACGAAATGTGGGGTCGCCCCCTTCTGCCTTTGGCTTCTCTCACTTCCTGTCGATCACGAGTCACGTGTCCAAAAGAGCTCTCCAGTCTGCCCTTGTAGGTTACACTTGCCACCTCACCCAGCTCTTGACCTTTGTAGTCTTCTAATTGCTTTGCCGGCCTCCACCCTAATCCCCTTTTGGTCTTTTCTCCACCCAGCAGCCCAGGGGCGTCTAAAAGGGTGCATATTACCGGAGGTGGTGGGCATGTCTATAATCCCAACGCCAGGGAGGCTGAGGCAGGAGGATCGCAAGTTTGAGGCCAGCCTGGGCTACACAGCAAGTTCAAAGCTGGCTTGGACAACAGTGTCTCAAAAACAAAAACGAACAAAAGGATGCAAACCTACACTCAAGGCTCATGAGTTCCCACTGCTCAGAGAGGAAGGGAGATCTGTCTGGCAGCCACTGTCTCTCTGGCCTAGAGGAGCACAGTCCAGATGGTCTGGCCTTGGCCTTGGCCCAGGGGTCAGGGTGTGCTGTTTTCTCTTCTCTTTGCCGCTTGTGGTCTGCACTGGCCAGGATGCCTGTGTGGGCTTTTTCCACTTGCCAGGGCTCAGCCCCAGAGTGTACTGTGTGACCTTGGCCTGCCTCTCCTGTTCTCTGGGCTGTGTTTCCCAGATCACTGAATAAGAGGGGCTCCAAGCCTGGACCCCACCACCTCCACTCCCCAGGGCCCCTGGTCCAGTGTCTGGACCAAGCAGGTACAGTTTGGAGTGTGTCACTGATCTTGGGAACCACCTAGCCAGTGACATTAACAAGCTTGCATCCCACCTCCTCTCAGTCTAGGAGGACTTTTGAGAGGAGGTGGGGTTTGTGGGTAAAGCAGCGGGAGGTGACTCAGAGGCCGGAAGCTGAGTGCCTGTCTTGGGGTCCCTGCCACCACTCTGCAGGCTTCATTGGCTATGCTCCCAACCTCAGCAAGCTGGTGGCCGAGTGGGAGGGCCAGGACAGCGACAGTGACCAGCTCTTTTACACCAAGATATTCTTGGACCCAGAGAAGAGGGTAAGAGGAGGCGGATGGGCCGAGAGAGGGGGCTGGGGGATGCCAACCCTGGCTTCTGCTGGGCAGGCTGCACCAGGGACAGTCCCCTGGCTTATGTCGGTCTGTTGGGCGGCTGCAGCAGACGACTGTAAATGGGCCATGAATAACCGGCTCCCAGTCCTGGAGGCTTTTTAGTGTGAGGTCGGATTCATTGGGTTTCAGCCAGGATGATTGGGTTTTTGTAATAAAAGCAGTAGTGAGGCCGCTTTCTCGTAGGGATGCCGTGAGGGTCACAAGAACATACACAGAACAGTTACAGCGGTGACTGGCGTGCAGTAAAGTGCCAATCAAGTGTTTGTAAAGTTATCATTGTGGTTGTCATTGTGGTGGTTGTTGTGGTTGAACCAGCTGCTAGGTTCCTTCCAGATCTGGGGTTTCCTGGCTCTCTGAGCAGAGCCGCTAGACCAGGGAACCCCAGGGACTTGGTGTCCAGCTGCCCTGATGTGACAAGGCTGAGTGAGCCTGGGCACAGGCCCCCCACGATGGTGTGCTGGGATGCCTGTCCCCACACACTGCAGCCCAGTGCCCTCGTCCCCGCAGGAGCAGATCAATATCTCCCTGGACCACCGCTGCCGCATCTTCCAGAACCTGGATGGAGCCTTGGGTGAGTGGCACCCCCAAGGAGGGGAGGGGTGGGAGCAGGGTCCTGGCGTTGAGGGGACGAGGGTTCCAGGCAGGGCTGAGCCCAGGGGACACTGGTGGGCTTCTCTTTGCTGGTTGTGCCAGGAGGTCACTGGCCCTGTGCCCAGGTCCCAGAGACCAGGTCTCTCTTGGGAAGCAGAGAAAGGGGACAGTTTGGGGTGGGGGGATGCACAGTGCAGGTACTAGACCCTTGCCCTGCACGCACTCCTTACAGATGTGCCCCCTCCGTACAAATGGGGCCCCCTCCCTACAGATGGGGCCCCCTCCCTACAGGCGGGGCCCTCCCCTCCTCCGGGGGAGGTTTCCTGGACTGCGGCAGCACCAGGGCCTGAGCTGGCAGGGAGTTGATGGGAAGAAGAGTGGCCACTTGGCCCTTAAAGCCTTGGGCCGGGCCTTATGTCTGTGGCTGGTGATGATGATGCTTGGCCATGGATCTTGCTGGGTGACCTCAAACACACATGCACTTACACAAACACACACACACACACACACACACACACACACACACACACACAGGGAACCCAACCAAACCTCTGGTTGGTGATTTAACTTATGGAGTCCTTTGAATGAAAACTACGGGTCCTCTCCTGGTAAAGAACCATCGCACCCTTCTCCCCGTGGTTTCTAGGGGGCTCATGAACCTGGGTGGAGAAGTGGGTGCCAGGTCCTTGCCTGGGCAGTTCAGGCCCTTGCACAGAGGGTCCGTCCTTGTGGTCATGCACCACAAAAGGCCTCCGCCCCCAGTGTCCTCTCAAAAAGCCCCTGTGCATTTCCTGCTGTCGGCAGCTTCCTGCCTGTTTTCTTCTGTGCAGACTACGAGGGTTGGAGCAGGGATCTGGGGACCCCGCTGCGGGGCCCCCTGTGCTAGGCATCCTGGTGCTGCTGTGCATGCTGGGAGCTGGGATGGTCTGCATCTTTGGTCCCCTCCCACCACTACCTCTGGCTCTAAAACATTGTGTACTCGGCTTGGGGGGGACGAAGAAGGGATTGTCCCCATTTTGCAGATGGGGAAACTGAGGCCAGGGAGGAGAAGTGCCTTACCCAAAGCCATGCCCTGCCCCTACCCGTCAGCCCCCAGGCCTGGCTGCTGGGTGGATGTGGACAGGCTATGCTTTCTGACACCCAGATGAGGTTGTGCTCAAGTTTGAAATGGGCCACGTGAGAGCGCGGAATCTGGCCTACGACACCCTTCCGGTCCTGATCCATGGCAATGGGCCCACCAAGGTAGGAGAGCCGAGCCGTGGGGAGAGCTGGGTAGCGGGCAGAGCTCCACTCAGCCCTTGCTGTCACCCTTCCCCGTGAGTCGTGTCTTCTCTCCCTCCCTGATGAGTGCTCGGGTGCCTCGTCCCTCCCTGCTGGACAGCAGGACGCGTAAGAGATTGCTGTCCCCATCTGTGCCTAGGCTGGGCTGCCAGAGCCATCCGCACACCCTCATCCCAGGGCCCTGTATCAGGGTAGGGACCCAGGAATGTGCATTTTACAAGTGCCCAGGAGATCCAAAGAGGAAGAAGCACAGTAGTGCACATCCTCCCTCTGGCCTCCCCAGGGCAGTGTGCTGCTCCCCACGGCCTGGGGTAGGAAAGAGCTTGACACACCCCACCCTAGGCCCAGGGAGGTGGGACTTGGGGGCAGGGTGGGCGGGCCTGGCTCTGCTCCAGCCCCGAGTCTCTGACAGCTGCAGCTAAACTACCTGGGCAACTACATCCCGCGCTTCTGGACCTTCGAGACGGGCTGCACCGTGTGTGACGAGGGCCTGCGCAGCCTCAAGGGCATCGAGGTGAGGCTGCCGGCCAGGCCTGTGCTGGAGGACGGGGGTGGGGGGCGCTCCCTGAGACGGGGAGGTGGGGGTGCCTGGAATAGACTCCTGCTCTTGCTCACCTCCCTGTCTGGGCTTCTGTCCCCCTCGCCACCTGCTGCCCCCTCCTGGTAGCGTTCCTGGACCACACAGCTGCTGGCTTCCCTCCAGATGCCTATGTTCTGGTTTCTCCTGCCTGTTCCTCCTCAGCCCACAAGCCTTCATCCTCAGCATGCTGTCCACCAGGCCTGGCTCTGAGCCCAGCTGGTCCCTGCCTGTGCTGCTGAGTGCTCCCAGGCCCAGGCCCCTACCCACCAGAGGGCACATGTTTTTTGTTTGTTAGTTTCTTTTTTTTTTTTTTTTTTTTTTTTGTGGGTACCGGGGGGTCGACCTCAGGACCTCACGTGCCAACAGGCACCTGTGCCACTGAGCAATATCACCGGCCCCTTTTTCGTATGTGGGATCCGGGAGTCGAACTTGGGCCCTCGCGCTTGCAAGGCAGGCGCTTATGCCGCTGAGCCATCTCACCGGCCCTGTTAGTTTCTTTTGAGACAGGGTCTCGCTATGTAGTACAGGGTGGCTTCAAACCTGTCATCCTCCTGCCTTAGCTTCCCAAGTGCTGGAACCGCCATACCTGGCTATGGCCACGTACTTTTGCTTGTGGCTCTGCTCCCTCGGGGCACACTAAGGCTGGGTGACAGTGCATGGCCGGACACTGCTGGACTTTTGTGGCACCTCCCCCACGCAGGACGAGGCTCTGTCCACGGTCCTGGTCGGCGTGTTCATCGAGCAGCCCACGCCATTCCTGTCCCTGTTCTTCCAACGGCTCCTGCGCCTCCGCTATCCCCGGAGTCAGATGCGGCTTTTCATTCACAACCACGTGAGTGGCAGGCACTCTTTGTGTCCTCTGGTGGCTTGGGGCAGGCCCAGCTTCCTGAGGTGGCCTGAGGCCTCTAAGAATCTGACTCATCCAGGCTTGTCTGGGCCCAATGGACGTGGGCGGTGGGCCGTGTCCCCAGATGACAAGATTGGCTCTGGAATCAGACTGGCTGGGCTTGAATCCCAATGACACTGCTTTTATTGGCTGTGTGACCTTGGATACATTCCCCCACCTCTCTGTGCTTCCATTTTCACATCTATAAAATAGGGATAATTGTGGATGTAGTAGTGGGAGGCTGAGGCAGGGGGACTACAAGTTTGAAGTTAGTCTGGGCAACTCAGTGAAAACCAGAGTCCAGAAACAAAAGGGGCTGAAGATACAGCTCAGTTGTAGAGTATTTGCTGGCATAGGTAAGGCCCTGGGATGCATTCCCTGTTCTGCAAAAAAAAAAAAAAAAATAGTGGGTAGAGAATAATAGTGCCAACCACATAGAATCGCTGCAAGGGTTGACCAGGTTGACATGTATAGAAGAGCTCCTGGCAGCCATCAGGCTGGTGTTTTGTTTTGTTCGGTTTTCCTTCAGTACTTTTTGGGGAATCAGGGAAGGTCCCGAGGCCACTGCTTTGTGGGGAGTGGCCTAGATCAGCCCTCCGGGTCCCTCCCTCCTGTCTCCCCTTCCAGCCACATAGTTCTCCGTCTCAGCCTCTCTTGTACCTTTTTGTCCAGCTGCGACTCCAGCACACTCTTCAGAGCCTACCTGTGTGCAAAGCTCTGTCTTCCCGAAAGTCTTTCATCTGCCCTGTCTGTAGTTCCCTCCTCCAAACCCTTTTTTTAAGTACTGAGGATTGAACCCAGGGCCTTCTCACTAAGCTACACGCCCAGCCCTTTTCTCATTTTTTATTTTGAGACAGGGTCTCTCTAAGTCACTAAGTTGCCCAGGCTGGGCTCACACTTGCAATCCTCCTGCCTCGGCCTCCTAGAGTGCTGCAATGATGGGCATGTGCCCATCTCTTTTTCTGAGACAGCGTGTACCTCACCCCAGGGGCACCTCAGCTCCCTGCCTGGGTCACCAACATTCATTCCACCCGTGCACTGTACTACCTGGAAACAGGACATAGGTCCTGCCCTGCAGACAGCAAGCCACACGCCCATGAACAGGGACTTTGTGTAGAAAAAAACGTCCCAGGCGGCCTCTGAGCACCTGCTGTGTGCTCCAGGCTGACTTGATGTCTGCTTACTGTGACCCGGGAGGGAGGTGTGGTTGTCCTCCCATTTTACAGGGATGGGACGGAAGTGGAGACAGGCGAAAGGGCCAGTCCAGGGTCACAGGCTCATCCTAGGGGAGCCGAGGTCAGTCTGAACCTTGAGTTTGGGTCTAGAGACCCTGGTCTGCCCACGTCCCCACACCAGGGCCTCAGGTAGGGGCTTTTTGTTGTCACATCAAAGTCAAGGGTCACCTAGTGCCGGGGATGGGCCCTCGGGGCAGAGGTCTGCACACAGGAATGCAGATGGCCAGGGATGTGGCAGAGATGGAGGGAGCCGCCCGGCAGTGCCGGAGGGCGCTGGGGTCCCGGGGTTGGGCCCTGTTCCCTGGGCCTCACCCTGCCTCCACCCCCAGGAGCAGCACCACAAGGCACAGGTAGAACAGTTCCTGGCCGAGCACGGCGGCGAGTACCAGTCAGTGAAGCTGGTGGGCCCCGAGGTGCGGATGGCGAACGCCGACTCCAGGAACATGGGCGCGTGAGTCGTGGGCTGGGTCCTCTTCGCTGCCGGTGGCGGATGGGCCGTGATGGCGGGAGCAGCAGGCTGGGCCGCAGGAGGTCATAGGCTCCTCTCTGGGCCCCAGAGCCCCCAGCTGTCACATGAGGAAGTGGTCTCTGCCCTGCCTACCTCTATCCCCGGGCAGGCCGAGCAGTGTCTTTTGGCTTCAGGAAGCAAATTCAGGAAACAGGAAGCGCTGGAGGCCCAGAGGTAGACAGACTGGCAGAGAAACCACCTGAGTTTTTCTGTCATTATTATTATCATCATCACTGCTAGTATTATTATTATTATTCTCATTATTATTTGGTTTTGTGAAACAGGGTCTCACTATGTAGTTCAGGCTGGCTTTGAACTAGCCGTGTAGCCCAGGCTGGCCTGGAACTCATGGCAGTCCTCCTGCCTCAGCTTCTATACGTGCTGCCATGCCTGGCATGTTTTGCTTCCAATAAAAGAACAAATTAGCTGGGTGTGGTGGTGCACATCTATAATCCCAGCACTCAGGAGGCTGAGGCAGGAGGATCACAGTAAGTTCAAGGCCAGCCTGGGGTACATAGTGAGTTCAAGGCCAGCCTAGAATACATAGCAAGAACAAAACCCCAAGAAGGGGCCGATGAGATAGCTCAGCGGCATAAGCGCCTGCCTGGCAAGCGTGAGGGCCCAAGTTTGACTCCCAGAACCCACATACGAAAAAAGGGGCCAGTGATATTGCTCAGCGGCATGGGCACCTGCTGGCGTGCGAGGTCCTGAAGTCGACCCCCGGTACCCACACACACACAAAAAAAAAAAACCAAGGAAAGGCAATGACACAAATAATTTGTGTTGTTTGTGGAAGAATTAGTTGAGATCAGAGAAGAAAAAAAGAAAACCCCAAGAAAAGGCAATAACACAAATAATTTGCTTTGATTGTGGAAGAATTAGTTGAGATCAGAGGCTGGGCAACTTCCTGTGAAGGACTAGGGGTAACTCGACATATGAATGGGCTTCTCAGGCTCTGTCCTTGTGGCCCGGAAGTGGCCTCAGAGGACACATAATGAATGAGTGTGGCTGTGTTCTGGCAGGGTTGTATTTATGGACAACGAAATTTGACATCCTTATAATTTTCATATATTCTTTTGATTTTCACCCCAGTCATTCAAAAACAGAAAACTATTCTTGCTCATTTTATTATTATTACTTTTTTATGTGGGTACCAGGAACCGAACTTGGGACCTCGTGCTTGCCAGGCAGACACTTATGCCACTGAGCTATATCACCGGCCCTATTCTAGCTCACGAGCAGTTACAAAACTAGGCAGTGGCTGTACCTGCTGGTGGTATGAGTTTGAGGCCAGCCTAGGCTACATAGCCAGACCCTGTCTCAAAAAACCAAAAACAAACAAAAAATAGGTAGTGGGAAGATTTGGGTCAGGGACCATCTTTTGCTAAGCCCTGGGCCAGGTGAATAAAAAGGACACACTTTTGTTGTTGTGATTGTGGTGCTCTAGTGCATGCTAAGCAAGGGCTCCACCGCTGAGCTACACCACAACCCTCTTTTTTTTTTTTTTTAGCCTGTGAATTGAACCCAGGGCTTTTGCACTGAGCAATATCCCCAACCCTTTTATTTGTATTTATTTTTATTTTTTTAAGATGGTCTCGGGCTGGTGAGATGGCTCAGCGGCATAAGCGCCTGCCTGGCAAGCGCGAGGTCCTGAGTTTGACTCCTGGTACCCACATACGAAAAACAGGCCAGTGATATCTCTCAGCAGCATGGGCGCCTGCTGGCGCGCGAGGTCCTGAGGTCGACCCCTGGTACCCACCAAAAAAAAAAGATAGTCTCACTAAATTGGGCTCAAACTTATGATCCTCCTGCCTCAGCCTCCCAGAGTACTAGGATTACAGGCAAGTACCACTATGCCTAAGTTAGCAAATTGCCTATGAGATAGGCACGAGCACCCCCACCCGGAATGTCAGGCCTGCCTGGTGGGCTGTGCTCCCCCAGGACTATCATGAAAGCACTTGCCAAACCCTGGGCTTCATCCTGAAAGCACAGTAGCCCAGATGCGAGTCTCAGCTTTGGGAGGGACCTTCCAGGTGGCTGGTCCCTTTGCTGCGGCCCCTGATAGTTGACCTCTCACCTTCCTCCTTGCAGAGACCTGTGCCGGCAGGACCACACCTGTACCTACTACTTTAGCGTGGATGCCGATGTGGCCCTGACTGAGCCCGACAGCTTGCGGCTGCTGATCGAGCAGAACAAGTGAGCCGTGGGAGGCCTTGGACCTGGCGCTGCTCGGCACAGGCAGGGCAGGGGAGCCCCTAGCCCTCTCCTCCTCCTTGGCCTCACCTGTGGCCTGGGCTGTGGCTCCCCAGCCTGATAGAGGATGGCGCCTACCCCCATCTGTGCCCGGCTGCCCCATGGGAGGGAGGAGCCAACATCCCTCCAGGCCGAGACCCCACCCCAGCGAAGTCCTTCCCTGTCCCCACCCCTGGTCAGATCTGCCTTCTGCTACCACTGAGGTGCCCCTTCCTTAGGAACGTCATTGCCCCGCTCGTGACACGCCACAGGAGGCTGTGGTCAAACTTCTGGGGGGCGCTGAGTGCGGACGGCTACTACGCTCGCTCCGAGGACTACGTGGACATTGTGCAAGGGCGACGTGTGTGAGTACACGTGTGGCAGGCCACCTCCAGCTCCTCCCCACCCAGGTATGCCTGTCCTGGCTGCCCTTGAATCCCAGCATTCAGCAGGCTGAGGCAGGACGATTGCTGAGGGTTGGGGGCCAGCCTGAACTACAGAGTCCCTGTCTCAAAATCAAAAACGAAACAGAAAAATTGCTATAGAACCTCAAGCAGTCAGCACACAAAAGGACTTCCTGACAATTGTCCTGGGCTCACATGCCTGGAGTAGGGGCTTCAGATTGCTCTATCATGCTCTCCCAGCCTGTGGGCCCCTCCCCTTCGGCCCTGGAGCCAGACTTCCAGCCTATGACTCCTCCCTGCTAACCAGCGACCCCCTTCTTCCTCCCTGCCCCCAGTGGCATCTGGAATGTGCCCTACATCTCCAACGTCTACTTGATCAAGGGCAGCACCCTGCGGGCGGAGCTGCAGAGCACAGACCTGTTCCACCACAGGAAGCTGGACCCTGACATGGCTTTCTGCGCCAACATCCGGCAGCAGGTCAGCGGGTGAGGGAAGGTGGGCCACCTTGTCACCTTAGGGCCAAGACCTTCTTCTTTGTCGTATTTTTTGAGGCAGGGCCTCACTATGTAGTTCAGGCTGGCCTTGAACTCACTGTGTAGCCTGTGCTAGCCTCGAACTCATGGCAGTCCTCCTGCCTCAGCCTCTCCAGTGCTGGGATCACAGGCTCATGCCACCACGCCCAGCTCACAGTCCTTTTCTTTTATGTATTCATTCTTTTATTCCCTACTGTCCTCCAGGAAGTCTTCTTGGTTAATCCCTAGTGTTGGGCCTGGGCCAGGGGCTGGGGATACAGGCAGCCCGTGATCATTGGTCGCTAAACTTGTGAACACAGCCAGTCGGGTGCAACAGCCCAACTCTGCCCCGGGGTGTGCAGGGGGGACGTGGTGGGGAGCCCCTCTCCCATCAGGCCTGCTCTCCCCAGGAGGTGTTCATGTTCCTGACCAACCGGCACAGCTTTGGCCACCTGCTGTCCCTGGACAGCTACCAGACCACCCACCTCCACAACGACCTCTGGGAGGTCTTCAGCAACCCTGAGGTGAGGCCCAGTGGGTGGGCAGGGGCTGGGAAGGAAGGGACTGCTGTGATCCTGGGCCCAGAGGTGCCTCCCTGGCCTGCAGGACACTCTCCTCCCCATTTCTACACCTCTGGGACTTGGTAGCTGGCCCAGGATTTGGGACAGCGCCATCTAATGGAGGAGTGGCCAGGTGCCAGAGGCCCTGCTTGTGGCCCAGATCTGCCCCGAGGAGCTGGGACTTAGTTAAGCCTGTCAACTTTTGGAGCCTCTGTTATCTTAGTTCTAATGGTTGTGCCTTCCCAACCTGTCTTGCCCTGAGGGTGTCATGATGATCAGAGGAGACAGTTGTGACAGTGACTCAAGGTGTCAGGAGCTTGTGGCTGCCATGGGCATTTGTACCTACTGTACCTGCACACAGCCGTGTATACACAGACACATGTGTACACACATGTGTGCAGGAGCCACCTCCCATGGGCACACTTGGCAGGCACGGGCACATAGCCACGTGCCCCGGGTGTACACATCTGCTGTCATCCTGAGGGGCTGTGGGAAGGAGACCCTTTGGGGGAGCCTCCTGTGGGTGGACACCTGGCAAGCCCTACCACTGCCCCTCCTGCAGGACTGGAAGGAGAAATACATCCATGAGAACTACACCGAGGCCCTAGCGGGGAAGCTGGTGGAGACGGTAAGGATGGCAGTGGCCCGGGAACAAAACTGAGCTCATATCCTCTACCTGCTGCGGTGGGTGGGGGCAGTGGGGAACTGACAGTGGCAGCCCTGGGAGCACCCCCTTTCTGTCTGCCCTGGCAATGCTGCAGCCAGAGGAATGGGTGGCAGGATGATCCTCTCCCTCGGTTGGCACTTTCTGCCTGGAGCATCCAGAGGGGAATGTCCCCGGATGTGATACTGGCTGTGGCAGTGGTCCCCTGGGCCAGGAGTAAGAAGTGCACCCTAGAGGCCCCGTGGTGGGTTCTGCATCCCAGGGGAGGTGGTGGTGCCGCCCTGGGCCACGTGCCTGAGACCCTGCTCTCCCCAGCCTTGCCCTGATGTCTACTGGTTCCCCATCTTCACGGAGACAGCCTGTGATGAGCTGGTGCAGGAGATGGAACACTTCGGCCAGTGGTCCCTGGGTGATAACAAGGTAGGGCCACCCTGACACCTGTGTCCCCTTTCTGGGCTGTCTCCTGGCCATGTGTCAATCTCTCTGAGACTCTTGACTTGGGGGTGCTGGCTGGGGTGCCCGCAGGCAGTCATGAAGAGAGGGATTGAGAAACGATGGAGTGTTTGTCGGTCCCTGGGCAGCCATGGCCACGGTGTGTCTTTGAGCTGCCTTAGCCAAGTTGCTAGGTCTTCAGTTCTGGGTTACTGTTAGCATGGTTTGGCTTTCTGTCCCCGATTTGTGCATGGAATGGGCATGTGTGGGAATGTGGGCATTGGCATGTGATCTCAGGTCCAAGTTCAAGAGACATTGGATGCAGGGGCCTGGTGCACCTGAGAGGCTGTGCGTTACTGGAAGCAGGAAGCTCATCGTGGGGGGTTCATGCTTCCTTTGTTTACCCCCCCGGTGCTGGGGATGGAACCCAGGGGCTTGTTCATGCTAGACAAGGGCTCCACTGCCAGGCTACATCCCTGGCCCTTTTCATTTATTCATTTTGTGAGACATGGTCTTCCTGGCTTCACATTTCTCATCCTCCTGCCTCAGCCTCTTGAGTAGCTGGGATTGCAGGTGTGTGCCACCGCACCTGGCTTCTGGTTACCTGCGTAGTCCACTTGCTTTGGTGTCTGGGCCATCTCCAGAGCCTAGTCACTGGGTCAGCTCAGGCACTCTGAGCTTTGGCTAACCCTGGTGCTCCAGTGGCAGGGCCAGCCATGGACCCCAGTGCCTGGGCTGATTGTGCCCTTCTGCTGTGTGACAAGTGACCACAAGCTTAGTGGCTTAACACAACACCTATTTATTTTCCAGTGCTGGAGATTAAACCCAGGGCTTTCACACTAAGCTACACTCCCAGACCTTTTTTATTTTTTTATTTTGAGGCAGGGTCTCAATAAGTTGCCCAGGCTGGGCTTGAACTTGCGATCTTCCTGCCTTGGCCTCCCAGAGTGCTGGGATTATAGGTCTGCATCACAAAGCCAGGCTACAACACCCGTTTATTATCTCCCAGTTTCCGTGGGTCAGGGATCCACAAAGCTCTCTCACAAAGCTGTGCCAAGGGGCAGCTGGGGTTGGTGTCTCATCTGACGGTTGGGGTCCCTTTCTGAGCTCCTGTGGTTGCTGGCATGATTCCTTTCCCTGCAGCTGGAGTACATAGGGCAGCTGGGCTCTTCTGTGCCAGTGCGACACATGGTGTCTCTCTCCCAGACCTCCTTTAAAAGCTGTGGCAGGCTGGGCCCTGCACCCTGGCTAACCTCCCTTGATTAACCAAGGTCAACTAACTGACAGGGACCTAGTTACATCGGCACCTCTGCCCCTTTTGCCTCCTAATGTCACACAATCCCATTCTATCCTCAGGTCAGGGCCTTACGAGGCAGAGCCTGTGTGCTAGGCACAGGAATCTAGGGGGCCGTCTTAGCGCTCACTGTGGTCACTTCCAGGACAACCGCATCCAGGGTGGCTATGAAAACGTGCCGACCATCGACATCCACATGAACCAGATCAGCTTCGAGCGGGAGTGGCACAAGTTCCTGGTGGAGTACATCGCGCCCATGACAGGGAAGCTGTTCCCCGGCTACTACACCAGGGTGGGGCCTGGGGTGCAGCCTGAACCGGGGCAGGGTGGGGTGGCGACCCAGAAGCCACCCCAGCTTTGGGAACAGGCTGGACACTGGGCTCCCAGGGAGAAGTCGGGTCCGCCCCCCCATTGGGCAGGGTATGGGGAGGCGGGACCTTGGGTGCACTAGGCTCTCAGGAGGACACTACCTTTGTCCCTGACCTCTCCCCACTTTTTCTAGTTTTTAAAAAATTTTGGCGTCCGTGTTTTCAGTACTTAATGGTACATTCATCGTGGGGAGCTGGTACATGTCCGTAACACATCTTAATTCCTTTTACTTCCCCTTCCCCTCCCTTCCCTCTTCCCTCCATCTCTTGGTCTCTTTCTCATTTCCATAGCTCTTATCTCACTGTTTCCTGATATCTATCTTTTATTTTGCCCTTTAAGTTATTTATACTTTGGGTTTCTCATATAAGAGAAATGGTGCGCTATTTAAACTCATGTGTCTGATTTATTTCACTTAATGTTGTGGACTCAAACCGCATTCATTTTCCTACAGATGACTCAAGTTTATTCTTCTTTGTGGCAGAGTAGTACTCCATTGTGTATATATACCATTCATCCATTTTCTTCATCCATTCATCGTTGATGGACATAGAGGCTGCTTTCAAGCTATTATGAGTTGTGCTGCTATAAATATGAATATGCGTGTATCATTGTAATATGAGGTTTGTGACTCTTTCAGGAAGATACCAGAAGGGGAATAGCTAGGTTGAATGGAATTTCTAGTTTAGTTAGTTTCGTGGTTTTTTTTTTCTTTTTTTGTTTTTTTTAAGATGGCGTCTTGCTATATGTAGTTTAGGGTGGCCTTGAAGTGTGTACCAGGCTGGTCTCAAGCGCGAGGTGATCCTGCCTCAGCCTCCTGAGTGCTGGGATTACCGGCATGTGCCACCACACCTGGCTGGTTTTACTTTTTTGAGGAATCTCCATACTGATCTCTGTAGTAGTTGTGTTAGTTTACGTACATTCCCGCCGGCAGTGTGAAGGACTCTTTTTCCCTGAAGCCTTGCCAGCACTTACTATTTGATTTCTTGATGACAGCCATTTTTTCTACTCACCCCTTTTGAATCTTTCTTCTGAATCCTTAAACTTCGGCCTCCATGGCTTCTACACACTAGCCCCCAACCAAGCCCCGGCCAGCTGGCCCACATGCCCGTTCCTCCCTTAGTCTCCCTCCAGCGCCGTCACTCGTGTATCTGTCCGCTGTGTCTCGGGCTTGGTCACTCTCTGGCTGGCTCCATCTGTCCCCGTTCATGTGGTTTCTCCAGACCCCTGCTCTGGATGTGCCCGGGCTCCTCTCAAGGAAGCAGAGGCCTGGACGGGGACCCAGAGGGTCACGAGGCTTGGATTTGTTCCTGCCTCCCTCCCATTGGTTCCTTCCTTCCCTCCTTCTCCACTCCTTCTTTCTTTTCCTTCTCTTTTCCCCCACTCACTTTGCCCCTCCTCACTTCCTTCTTTCCCTGTATTTTTCTTGAGGCTGTTCTGTGCCTGGCACTATTCCAGGCACTTGGGGACACAGCGTCCAAGCCGATGGGACAGGCCCTGGCTGGACCCCAGCCCCTCCTCCCTCACCGGCCTCTCTTATCCCCTGCCCTGCACAGGCCCAGTTCGACCTGGCCTTTGTTGTCCGCTACAAGCCAGACGAGCAGCCCTCGCTGATGCCACACCACGATGCCTCTACCTTCACTGTCAACATCGCCCTCAACCGGGTTGGGGAGGATTATGAGGTGAGCAGGGCCCGGAGTGGTCGAGGCAGGGGACCCAGGGTACGCCAGGGCCCCAGAGCCAGCGAGGACGGGTGCCAGGTGCATGGTGGGGGCTTCCTGGAAGTGGTGGGTTCAGGGCGCCATTTGGCCGGAGGGGGTGCTTTCGGAGGCGACAGTGTGACCCTTAGGAAGTCTGGGACTAGACTGCCTGGCTCTGGGTGCCACCTTCCTTCCCCTTCACTAGCTCTGTGGCCTCAGGTACATTTTATAGCCTCTCTGTTTGCTCAGGTCTTAGGTGTGAGGGCTGAATACTGTCCCTAGAGCTGTGAGAATGAGGTCACACAGGTCACTGCCTGAAGTGATGAGGAGCTCAGGGGTCCCCTCCTGTGGGAGGAAGAAGGCTGCTTCAGGGGCAGCAAAAGTGGTGGAGGCCGGGTGTGTGGCTGGGAGAAGAGCTAGGAAAGCAGGAAGACATGGGGAGCCTCTGCCTGTGGTCCATTAGGGAGCGAACAGGCCTTCGCCCACTCCTTAAGCCACTGTTTTATTTTGGTTTTGTTGGTGGTACTGGGGATGGAACCCAGGGCCTTAGACATGCCAGCCAAGCACTCTAAGCAAGCCAGTTCTCACAAACCAGGGCAGTCTAACCCCCAGTTTACAGAAGAGGAAACTGAGGCTCAAGTTGGTCACAAAGTTAGTAGAGGGTAGAGTGATGTTTGTCCAGAGCTGCCTGACTCCAAGGCTGGAGTTCTCTGTCTGTGTCCGTGCTTGCTGTCTTCCCGGGGAGGCTGGTGGCTGTCACTCCACAGGGTGTCTCCGGGTTACTGTGCTGAGGGCCGCGTGGCTGTGGCAGGACAGCCCAAGACTGGCGAATAGGGACTGGGCAGGAGCATTCGTGGCACTGACACGTCCTCTCTTCCTCTCTCCCAGGGTGGGGGCTGTCGGTTCCTGCGCTACAATTGCTCCGTCCGAGCCCCGCGGAAGGGCTGGGCTCTCATGCACCCTGGGCGGCTCACGCACTACCATGAGGGGCTCCCCACCACCAGGGGCACCCGCTACATCGCTGTCTCCTTCGTGGATCCCTAACTGGCCAAGCCGCCCCCCTTGGACCTTTCCTCTTTGCCGACAACCACTGCCCAGCAGTCCCCGGGGCCTCGGGGTCCCAGCCTTCCTGGCGCAGCTTCGGGGCCCTTGACTTCTGCTGCCCTCAGCGCTGCCTTTGGGGGACTGAGCCAGGCCAGTGACAGAGCAGCCTGGGGGCTTTTGTGGTGCTCCAGGGCCAGCCCCAGGGGGCATGGATCACCTTCACACTTTTAGTGACTTATCTTACCCCCAAAACACCCAGCACCCTCCTCCTCCCATTCGTCTATGGGCACGACTTGAACAGAGCAGGGCTACCCGAGTGCAGGAAAAAGCCATGCCCCAGAGCTCCACCGACACAGCAGCAGCCCCTTGGGGTTCTGCCTCCAGCTTTAGGGCAACACAGAGACCTGATCGGGTGCAGGTTTCTGCCCTGAGCTCTGGGCTGCTGAAGTCCCTCTCTCCAGGCTCCATCTTGAGAATAAACTCTTGTCCCTGGAGACAGTGACTCAAAGCCTCCTAGAGGATAGTGAAAGCATCGCTGCTGCAGCTCGGGAGAAGAGAGCAACATGTCCACACTGCACTGGGTCACTGTCCCAATGCTTTTGGGGAGAGGGACAGTCGAAACAGGAGAGTTCTATTAAAGGTGTTCAGACCACGGAGTGGAGGGTGCTTTGGGCTGGCAGGTGTGTGTCTAGCAAGTGACAGGTTGGGGGTGGTTAAGAAACGCTGATTTGCTAGGCGTGATGGCGCACACCTGTAATTCCAATCCCAGCCCTCGGAAGGCTGAGGCAGGAGGATTACAGTGAGTTTGAGGCCAGTCTGGGCTACATAGTGAGTTCAGAACCAGCCTAGAATGCATAATGAGACTGTCTCAAAAAACAAACAGAAAAAAAAAAAAGAAGAAGCCGCAGCAGCCCTGATTGGTAGGAAAGGCTGTGTCAGCAGACTCCGGGACTCCTGTTGCCCAAACCCAGTGCCACGTGACCTCCATGGCATTTGTTTATTCTGGAAACCCTTGCTGTGAGCCAGGTCCTGGCTGCCTGGGGCACATTTCTTCCTATCCACACCTGCATCAGGTGTCAGCTCTGCTCCAGAGCCCCCTAACCACTTGGCCTGCAAACATCAACAGGGAGAACTGGTGCTCTGGCACCCTGAGCTGCCTTCCAGTCACATCCGGGCATTTACTAGTCCTAAGAGCTTTCATCTATCCACCTCCTACAGACTGTGCACTGTACTATGTCAGGTACTTGGCACACAGCACTTGGGGTAGGGGCTATTATTTCCCTTTTACACGTGGGGAAATAGGCTCAGAGAGGCCAAATCATTGACCTAAGAATACACAGCAAGTAAGTGGTAGGGACAGGGATTTGAATATGGTTTCCACAATTGAAGCAGTTAGATCCCTGCCCCCAGGCTACTGGTAGCCAGCAGTGTGGGGAGGCGGGGACAGAAAACTAAATGCAGCTCATGTGAGCTCTGATCAATGTCACAGTGACATAAGAACAAGTGGGAGAGGAAGCAGGAGGGACCAGCTGTCCGGCATAACCCGATGCTCTCAACTGAGAAGGATCTCAACCCCAAGGGGACATTTGGCTAGGTCTGAAGGCAGTTTTGGTTGTCGCCACTGGGGAGGGGGATGCTACTCACATCCAGCAGATAGAGGCCGGGGATGGTCCTGAGCATCCTGCAGTGCACAGGACAGCCCTCCACCACCACCGGAAAAGAAATCATCCAGCCCAAAAGGCACTGAGGCTGAGAAAACCCAGTGCCACATAGGCTGGGCCTCAGGGCAGGTTTCCAACAGACAGAGAGACTCTTGAGGCCTGGAGAATGTAGGTGGGCTAGAGTGTGTGGGTCAGAATTAAAGGCCCATTTCCCCAGGTGTCTTAGTCTGCTTTTAGTTGCTGTAAGGGAATGGCACAGACTGAGTAATTTATACAGAAGAGAGGTCTGTTAAGTTCATGATCATGGAGGCTGGGAAGTCCAAGTGCATGGTGCCCAAATCTAATGAGGGCCTTCTTTCTGTACCTTTATGTGGTGGCCGGCACCACATGGCAAGCAGAGGGAGCCAGCTGGCTTAGATCTGCTTCCTCTAGTGCCATCTCACCTTCAGGACCTCATCTAGCCCTCTTCTCAAAGGCCGCACTTCTGACTGTCATTACCGTAAGACTGGGAAGTGAGTTTGCAACATAGGAATGTATGGGTGATGCATTCAAACCATTGCATCAGGCTAAGGAGAGTGGGTGTTACTCAGGAGGCTACTGAAGTCATTTCAGGGTTGGATGTATGGCTTCTAAAGATTTTTAATTTTTTTTTTCGTTTTTCAAAATTGGCTCATGATAAGTTCAAATAGCATAAATCTTCATCTCTTTTTCTTACTCCAAACTGCCCAGTTTCTTTCTCCAGAAGCCACCGTGGGTAATCTTTTTCTTGGATGTGTACATTAGTCATTTCCTGTCACTGGGGTGAATTACTTGACATCCATAACTTAAGGAAGTTTATTTGGCTCACAGTTTCTAGTGGGTTCAGTCCATGGTAATCTGGCTCCAAAGCAAAAACAGTGCATGGTAGAAGGGCGTGGTGGAAGAAAGCTGCTCAACTCCCGGCAACCAGGGAGGAGTCACCTTCAGTCACTCTCAGTCACCTTCAGTGACTCTCCTCTTCCAACCACGCCCCTCCTTCTAATAGCACATTTAGCCATAAACTCATCAATGTATCAATCAGCTGAAGAATATCACACCCCCATGATCCAATCCACTCCCATAAGTCCCACCACTGAACACATGAGAATTTTGGGGGACATTCTAGATCTAAACCATAACAAGGTTCTTGAGCTGGTGTGTGCATGCACGTGTGTGTGTTTGTGTGTGTGTGTGTGTGTGAGAGAGTGAGTGAGAGAGAGAGAGTTTATTTTGTTTTCGCGGGTGTGCTGGGGATTGAATCCAGGGCCCCAAGCATGCTAGCCACATGCTGTACCAGTGAGCTACACCCCAGCCTGGGGTTGTTTTTAACTGTAACACTTAACATTTTCTGTTGATAAATGGAATTCATGACCCGGCTTGAGCCAACGCTTGTGGAGAGATTTAGGGAAGAGAAGGAAATGGACAGGAGAGATGTTCAAAGATCCTTCAGGCCTTCACTTGACTTGGGCAAGATTCTGTCAGAAAAAGAAAATGGAATTAATGGTTCCTGTCTGCTGAGAGTCCCTGAGGGAGGCCAGAGATTAAGGAGGAGGAAATAATCAGTGACACTCTGAGACAAGTGGTAATTGACACCCCACTAAATGCCACATCCCAGATAGAGGTCTGGACACACCTAGAGGCAGGGCCTGGGTGTGGCCCCACTGTCCAGTCAGACACTCAGAACAGGTGGCCACCCTGAGGGTGGTGAGGGAGAGAGCTTCCTCTGACCCACTTCCCAGGACAGGCCCCAGAGTATTGATTTACCTCTTGAGGCTCTTTGGCTAGATTTTACCTTGCATATGGGGCAGGGCTGTCCCTGGGAAGCCGGGTCCTAGCACAGTGAGGAACCGATCCCTTACCTCCTTTGTCCTTGGTTCTTTGTGCCCTTGATGAAAGAATGCAGTCAAGACAGGAGGATGAGCTGGATGTAGTGGTACATATCTGTAATCCCAGCACTCCGGAGGCTGAGGCAGGAGGATTGCCTTGAGTTTGGGGCCAACCCGGGCTACATAGCGAGATCCTGTCTCAAAAAAATATTTTTTTTTGTTTTTTAAATCCTGCCTGAGCAACTCGGTGAGACACCAAGTTACTCCTGGGGTTCACAGAAGTAGGATAATTATCAGCAATGCTTATTAACATTTTACCTAAAAGTTACTTTGGAATTGCAAAATGTCTTCCTGTCTTTCTTAGATGGTCAGTGTTACTGAATTTACAGAAATTTACAAAAGATTTTTTTGTAGTACTGGGGATTTAATTCAGGGCCTATTACACTGAGCTACATCCCCAGCCCTTTTTTAAGACAGGATCTTGCTAAATTGCTAAGGCTGGGCTCAAACTTGTGATCCTCCTGCCTCAGCCTCCCAAGTGCTGGGATTGCAAGTATGCTCCACTACACCTGGCCAAAAGGGTAAATTCTTAATTAATTAATTTATTTATTTATTATATGCGGGTACCAGGAGTCTAACTCAGGACCTTGCACTTGCCAGGCAGGCACTTATGCCTCTGAGCTATATCACCGGCCCTTAATTTTATTTATTTATTTATTTATTTATTTATTTATTTATTTAGTGGTGCTGGGGATAAATCCTTAATTTAAACCAGGTCCCAGCCAAAGCCAGGAGGGTCTTTAAAGAACATTTCCTTTCCTAAGATCACTGGGCTGTAGGCTTTGGCAGCCAGGAATGCTGTGTGCTTTGTTTGGAACTAGATGGCCAGGTGGCTACATCAGTAGGGATGTGCATCATGTCATTATTCTCTGTCAAACCTAAGGGACCGCCTTAGGTTTGAGACCTCAGAAATGATTATAAATATATTATACATTGAACTCTTTGTTTCTTAACTGGTAAAGCATGCTATTTTGAACTCTTCCTTTGGTTCCGCGGGCCCATTTATGTCTAACTACCTGCCTAAACAGTGCTGTTCAATAGAAATACAATGTGGGCCACATATGTGAATGCGATTTAAATTTTTCTAGTAGCTACATTTTTGTTTGTTTGTGTTTGCAGTACTGGGGATCGAACCCAGGCCCTTCACACTGAGTTACATCCCCAGGCCTTTGGAGAGAGGATCTTACTAAGTTCCCAGGCTGGGCTTGAACTTGCAGTCCTCCTGTCTTAGCCTGTCGGAGTGCTGGGATTACAGGCATACACCGCCACACCTGGTTTAGTAGCCACAATTTTAAAAATAAAAAGAAACCAGGTGCAAACTTAGGTATATTATTTAACTCAATTTATCCAAAATATAGAAACACTAACGAGATGGTTTACATTCTTTTTCACACCAAGTCTTGGGGCACGTCTCAGTTTGCACCTGCTGCATTGTGGGAACTCAATAGCCAATCAACAGTGCCCGGTGTGTCAGCCCAGGCTCAGAGCCTCCCTGCTGAGGCTGTCTCCTGCTGTCTCCTAGTGCCTGGCACATAATGAGAGGCCCAGGGACTGACACTTGAGCTTGGGCAGTCACCCTCTGAGCCTGGTACGTTGCTGCTGCTGTCCTGACTTCCACAAAGGCAACTGAAGGGCAGCCGGCCCCAGCCTGCCTGTCTCCCTAGATAAGTCACTGCCTCTACCGTTCTGGTCCTCCTGAGGGCGCTTCTCTAAAAGATCAGAAGATTCAAGTCAGGATTCCGAAACTGGCAGATTCTGGGGTAACAAGCCAAATAGGGGAACCTGGAATCCGCACCGCTATTTTCTTTCTTTCCCCCACCTTGACAGCTGGAGGCCCCGCCCCGCCCCGCCCTCCCGGCTGTAGTCCGCGTCCGCGGAAACTACAGTTCCCATGATGCAGCGGAAGTCCCGAGGCTCTTATGTCATCGGCTTGGGACGCGCCAGCGGTAAAACAGCGCGCTGCGGGATCTTTCAAAAGGCAGAAACGTGAGACCACTGCGACATAAGGTGTAGTAAGTTCCAGCTGGCTGAGCTTAGAGTCCACTGGCTCGTCCGGGCCGAGAGGGAAGCGGTCGACGGCTGATGACGCGCACGTCCCCGCTCTCCTCCCGCCTCCCCTCAGGGTGGCGCTCGCTGGTGACGTCGTGGGTGTGATGGCCGCCTCGAGGCCTGGAAGGTGAAGGTGAGAGGGCGAGCGCGCCGGGATAGTGGGACTCGCCAGCCCCGGCCCGGAGATCCTTGAGCAGCCCAGTCCGGGATGATGGGACAGTGGGGCTCTCAGAGCTGAGGGTCAGGTCAGAGAGGCGTCCCCACGCTCTGGCCTCGAAGCCCGGCCCTCCGCGGCTGAGAGGAGGGGGCGGGACGCAGGACCCGGGGCTGGGGCGTGAGGTCCTCTAGAGCTCCCATCGCCCTCCTTCACAGCCTTCACGGCCACGTTCCACTGCTGCCCCTTTCGTGTTTTTCACTCAGTCCCCTTCTCTTGCCAGCATTTACTCAGCACCAGATAGATGCGCCCGTTCGCCGCTGGAGCGCCCTGCCCCGCCCTCCCCCACTTGGGGCGCTTAGTACAGCGGCCTATTTACTTGTATGATTTCTCATCGCACGGTAATGCACTCGAGGGCAAGGACTATTCTTATCCCTAACTCTAGCGCCTAGCACACACACAGACGATACAGAAAATGCTGAAGAAATAGCTGCTCGGATGCAGGAAGGCAAAGCTGCTCGTTCTCCTGTTTTGAAATCCATCTTTGCCCCAATTCTTTAAATTCTCAGTCATCTCTTTCTCTCCCTACTCTCAGAAAAGAAAGGGCTCTGATTTTCCCCTTCCTGTCCCCAAAGAGGGGCAGTGAGGCAGCCTCATGTAGTTGGAAAACACAGCTTTCGAGTCAGAGAACTGGTATAGTATCTCTGTTCCCTGCTTGGCCACTAGACTAGCAGTTTGTAAATCTTCCTAATATTCCAAGCTTCTCTTTAGCCCCCTAGAATTGAGAATGAATTGAGATACTTTACAGCAGCTGCGGTACATTGGCTTTTAATCAGTTACATTTCTCTTCCTCACCCCACTTCTTCCATCTCTAGTTGGCAGTCCTCAACCCCAGTACTTGTTCTGCTCCCTCCTCTGCCCACTCTGGATGTGCTTTTACCAGATCCCCTCTAGGGGACCTCTGTAACACTTAACCAGCACATCACTGAACACGTGTTTGTGCACACCCAGGACTGGCCCCACACCTGTATGTTGTGTCTTCCCCAGGGCATTTCCTCACGTGCCAGCCCAGCACCCCAAGACCTCAATGAGTAAGCTTCCCTGAGGGATGAGTTTGTTTGGCTTTAAAACCTGATTAGACATGTTGTGCACTCCAGTTGTTTTTTTCTTTTTTGCCATCTGTTGACATCTCCCCTTTCCTTTCCAGCGAGGCAGGACAGGTGGAGTCAACACCATCTACAGCCAACCTTGAAGTGAGGCAGCACAGAGGAGAGCTCGGATTCTTTTTATTTTTTGACTCCAGCCATGTTCATGATGCCCACCCTGTGAAAATCTGTTACCACCCAAAAAGTAAGTGACAGCTGTGACCTCTGGCACCCTGGATCTGGGTTGAGTGGAAAGGGGTGTACTGTACTCTGCTGGCCCTGGCCCTCGGGTGGCAAGTTTCTTGGATTTGGTCCTCTTTGCATACAGTGCATTGGAAACTATGTTGAGAAAAACCACTCTTATCTCCTTTCTACTTCGATGAAGAATTTCACTGGTTGCTGAGAGAGCCTGTTTAAAGTGGCCAGGATCTCCTGGGCTCCCTGAAGAATTAGTCTTTATCTCCCTTTTTGTTCTTCTGTGTTGCGCTGGTTCTTCTCCCCGGCTCTGCCCAGTGGACTTTGGCTCCTTATTACAGTTCTTCTAAGAGTCTGCTCTGCCCCTTTATCCTGTATACTTTTCTGTTTCAATTTCTCAGCTTCTCCTCTGTTCCAGTTGTGCCAGCAGACGATCCGTGGATGCATTTTATTTTCCCTGCTAGGAGTTGCTGTACATAAAACTGGGTAAGGAGGTGGTGTGGATGTAGGGACTGTGCTTGGGATCCAAACACACCTTGCAGTGAATTTTGCTACTATTGTGCCTACGCCCTAAATGCCTAATACTTCTCAAGTAATGGCCTAGGTCAGTGACGGCGAACCTTTTAGAGCTTTCAGTGATACAAACAGCCCCACTGTGACATGGGATCGCCATAGGTTCGTCACCACTGGCCTAGGTTGAAGCAAAGCTTCTGATCACCTTGACATGCTAGTAGCAGTTTCACTCCAAATTGGCTTTGTTTCCAGTCTTAGGTTAATGTCTGTTAATACGGTGCCCTTGGCACTTTTCAGGGGTGAGAATAGAGGACTACCAGGATGAAAGAGCCTTTTCCAGGAGTGTAATCATCACAATTTTTGTTTTGCTTTTTTTTTTTTTTTTTTTTTTTTTGAGACAGGGTCTTGCTGTGCAGTTCAGACTGGCCTTGAGCCAGGCTGGTCTTGAACTTGCAACAATCCTCCTGCCTCAACCTCCCAAATGCTTGGATTATGGGCGTGCCCCACCGCGCCTGGCTTTGTTTTGTTTTTTGAGACAGTGTCTCGCCATGTAGCTCAGGCTAGCCTTGAACTCACTGTGTAGCCCAGGCTGCCCTTGAACTTGTGGTGATCCTTCTGCCTCAGCCTCCCAAGTGCTGGGATTACAGGCATGCATCACCATGCCTAGCTTCTGCTCACAATTTTAAAGCCTCTTACATGGAAGAGTTTCTTCACTGAATAAACGTGTGCAATGCTGATGGAATACAATTAAATCATAACTAAACTCACCTTCCTATAGTTTTTACTGTGTCCATGTGTGCCAGTGGAAAGGGACAGCATATAGTATTTCACAGATTGATTCTAGCATGGAACCCTTTTTACATGGAACACTGGGTGCAACTGGAGTTCTGTGGACCATACCGGGAAGTACTGCTGTAAACCACCCAAGACTGTAATATTAAGAGCACTTTGAGGTGTCTCCAAAGCTCTGAGCATGCAGCTTAGTGTGCTGCTGATACCGGAACTGGACCCTCCGGCTCAGCTGTGCTTGGGGGATGGGCCCCAGGTGCCTTCGGTGAGCCCTGTGTCGAAGTAGTGTCTATCAGGGCTTTCCAGAGGAAGAACAGGAAGCCAGCTGCTTCCTACAGCTCTGAGACGGTTGGAGGGCCGGCAGACAAAGGCCTGAGATAGTGGGAGCCCTATGTGGGCTCTTGTGTGTGTGTTTTGCAGCTTCGGTCCTTTCATGCATGTATGTATGTCCAGCCTACTCTTTGGAGGGATTGTGTTTCAGAATCTGAAAGGTTTGTTCAGCTCTCTGGACACACGGAGCTGCAAACATTGCCTTTTATGAAGAACGTGGGTTTGTGTGTCCAGGGATGGAAGGTTTAAGACTGTCCCTGGGGGGTGTTCCCCCCTCGTCCCATGCCTCAGAGTTGTGGAAAGGAAGGTGAAATGGAAAGAGGTCACTGTTCTTGAAGATTGGCTCTCGAGGAGCTCAGAGCTTAGGTGGGGACACAGTCGGGTGAGGCTGGGTGTTTTCTGTGGAGGGGGTGACACGTGAGTTGGGCCTAGGACAGTAAGAGTGCATGCCAAATGGGTAAGTAAGGAAGGAGTGTTCCCGGGAGAAAGCAGGGTTAAGTGTGGAATCTCAGAGCTAGAGAAATCACACAGCTTGGAGGAGTCGCTGGTGGGTTTCACAAGGCGTTGGGGACGTGCAGCTGCGGGTGTTGTAATGGTGAGCACAGGGCACTTCCTGGCCGAACGCCCCGCAGACTTTAACCTTGAATGACTAAGCTTTTACTGGTACTGTGCATTCCCTTGAGTCTTGCACTTATTGCCCACTCATGCTTTTAATTTCATATCCTTCGGGCTTGCACAGTGACTAGAACTTAAAAAGCACCTGCTTCTGAAAGCCCAGTGGCTATTGGGGAACTCGCCTCCTGCAACACCTCAGTTCTGTGGCTGGGCACAGCTGATCTTCCCAGCAGGCCTGTTTACTCAGTCCCCAGGGCAGCAGGTGAGGGCAGCAGGTGGGAGCTGTGGGTTTAGCAGTTACTTTCCCTGCAGGCTGGGGGCTTGGGAGAACCTTGTGACCTTGCTGGTGGTTTATTGTTAATGCTTTAAACCATGTAAAACTACCTTTGATTCCTTACTTTGTGTGTGTGTGTGTGTGCGCTAAGCACATAGCTTTCATAATCCTCCTTAGTCTTCTCACCATTTACATGGTATTGTACATTAAAAAAAAAAATCAAGGTTCTGAGATGAAATAACTTACTTAAGTTTGTGTAGCCCAGAAAGAGTACTGTCATTTTTTTTTTTTTTTTTTTTTTTTTTTTAAACTCAGGCTGCCCTCAAACTCACTGTGTAGCTCAGGTTGCCCTTGAACTTGTGGCGATCCTCCTGTCTCAGCCTCCCAAATGCTAGGAATACACTTGTGTGCTACCACGCCTGGCTACAGGCTATGTCGGGCCACAATTTGTACCTGACTATGGCTGATTCCAAAATCTCATGTACAGCCCTCCATCATGTCCCATCCCAGACCCCTTTTTTGTGTGAGCTTTTCCCCCATCAGTACTGGGATCAAACCCAGGGACTGTGCTAGGCAAGCGCCCTACCACTGAGCTACACGATCAACCCAGCGCCTCCTTGTATGTCTGCCTGCCTGTACCCTGCACTCTCGTAATCTGCTTTGGAGGAGCCAGAGTCAGTTTATTTCCAGTTCTTTTTCTCAAGGCCCTGTTGTCTTTCTTAGTTAAGAAAAACACATCTCAGAGGTGTGGTGTTGTACTGAGGAGGTAGGTGGAAACAGAAGTGGGCTCACTTCCTTCCTCTGTCTCCCAAGGAGTCTGTCACATTGCAAAAGGATTTGTAGATTTGAGCAACGTGTGTGGGTTCCTGTCTCCCTGTGGGTCTTTCTGCCTACCCCTCGGGATGGGTAGCTCCTAAGAGCCGGTTTTGGCATTTAGTCTTCATGCACCTTCTCCGGCTGGCCTTTCTGCTTCTCAGGACCTTGCTCAGCACCATCTGGCACCATTTGCAAGTTTCTCTGGTGTGCTCGCTCACTCATGAGCAACACCTTCTCCTTTCCCAGCTGAGACTCGGGCTGCTTGGGCAGGGGCTGCCCAGGCAGGGAGTGACAGAGCCAGGCACACTGCCACACACACTTGCTCTGGTGCTCGGAGGGGCCTTTTCCCTTCTACTGCCCTGGACCCAAGGGCTTTGCTGGGGAAGGAGCTGGCTCCATTGTGGGAACTGAGGAGGACCTGGCAGGGCTCCGTTTTGGGGGGCAGGGTTTCCCAGACACTGGGAGCCGCCTTCTCTGATTGTCTGCCTCTTTTGACCTTTGACCAAGGGACTTTGGGGTCAAGTCACTTTTGCTGTGTGGAACAAACAGGCTGTAGAGATGCTTGTGGTTGAGGGTGAGAGTACCACATAAAAAGACAGTGTTAACAAATTAGCAGCACTTATCACAGAGTGGTAGAGTTAGGGGTTTTTCCTTTCAGTTTCCAAATTTTCTAAAATCCACAGATTATACTAAGAGACCAATAAATGTTTTTTCAAGTAAGGTTTTATTTTTTATTTTTTATTTTTGTCTTTTTGAGGCAGGGTTTTGCTATGTAGTTCAGGCTGGCGTTGAACTCACTTTGTAGCCCAGGCTGGCTTCAAACTCAGTGATCTTCCTGCCTCGGCCTCCTGAGTGCTGGGATTATAGGCCACCACGCCCAGCCTCAAGTAAATTTTAGCAGCCGCTCTCTTTCTGTCTCTGCCCCTACGCTGTGTTAGGAATGAGTGCCATTGGGCTCCTGGGCAGCACAGTGGCAAGGGAGGCATGGTGGGCATCACTGACCTTGAGCCTCACTTTGCTTTCTCCATGCGGTGCTTGGATGGTGTGTAGGGAGAAGTCAAACTTCTGCCTCACTCGTTAGACTCAGAGGATGGCGTCTCTGTGTGACCTCGTGATTCCTCCATCTCTCCCAGTCTGTCGCTGTTCAGGAGGCAAGGTGTTGCCAGCACTGGGCCTGGACTTAGGGCTCTGGCTCCAGGTGTCTGGTGCCCATGCAGTGTGGCTGGGACAGTGGCCTGAGTGTCCTGTGGTCTCCCTTGCTACTCTCCTCATGCTGGCTCTTACCTTGTCACCCCTTGAGCGGGTCCCATGTTCTTGATGGAGCCCAGAGCTGGTCCCAGTTCTCCTTCCACGACCTGCTGTGCTCCTAGCAGTGTCCCCAGGTGAGTGTTCCTGGGAGCACTCACATTGTCTCCTCTTGCAGCGCAATGTCCCTGCTCTTCTCTCGATGCAACCCCATCGTCACAGTCAAGAAGGATAAGAGACACATGGCTGAGGTGAATGCGTCCCCTCTCAAGCACTTTGTCACTGCCAAGAAGAAGATCAATGGCATCTTTGAGCAACTGGGGGCCTACATCCAGGAGAGCGCTACCTTCCTCGAAGGTGAGCCGGGCGCCTGCTCAGCCGGGCCCTCTCTGACCCTCTGAGATCCTCGGGAAGCAGGATTTACGACAGGGGAGGTACAGCCTTGCTTTGGGGGGACACATGCACCCATGGGTCATTACCCTCAGTTGCGCTCTGCTTTTAGAATCCTGTGGAATTAGGTTCCAGGAAGCTTAGGCCAGGAGGACCCAGGAAATCACTTTTAAGAATTGATTAAAGAATTCCACAAACTGGTTTTCCTGTCGTGAGAGCGAGGTGAATGTTGTCCCCATCTAAAAGACAGTTTTATGGGTTGTCCCCTTGTGAGTGACCTAGTGCTCGTTTACAACCTCACAGCCCACACGTTCTCCCCAGTCCAGTTCCGGCTGCCATGATGCCAAGCACTGTCGGGTGTTGGCTGTCCTGGGCAGGGTGCCCTGCCTGTGATATTTTTAGATTGGTGACAGGACTGTTAATAGGCATTCTTGTCACCTTTGCTTTTTCTCCTTGTTACTAATTTGGGGCCTGCCTGTGGTCACTGACCTATCAGCAGAGAAGGGCCGGCTCCTGGAGTTCCCCTCTGTCTGGCACCAGCTCTAGCTGCTGGCCATCTCTGGCCCTCTCTCAGGAAGACACCTTGGCTGCAGGTCAGGGACTGGCTGTGAGGCCCAGTGGCTGGCTCTCAGCTGCCCTCGGTTTTCTCTTGTGTGAAAGGGGCTCAGGTGAGACCAGGCATTTTCAGATTCTGAGAAATCATTGGAGATGTCCCAGGGGCATCCCTGGCTCAGGTGGGCCACCTTCTCTCCAGGCTGCTGTCTGCTGGAACCCCTTGGTGTCGTGTTGCCTTACACGGGGCCACCGGGGCTCACAGCCAATACCCGAAGAAAGGGTCTGGGTCCAGCTTCATTAACCTGTCTGTGTCTGGCCCTTTGTGTGGTGCTTGATGCAAGAGAAAGTGTCCCCTAAATAGTTTTTAAATTAAAAAATAGGGTTGGGGACGTAGCTCAGTGGGAGAGGCCTTGCCTAGCGAGCCTGAGGCCCTGAGTTTGATCCCCAGCAATTAAATAAAGAAATAAAGAGTTAAACCTGAATTTTAATGGTGTAGGATTAGAGGTTGAAATGATTCCACTTCACTACCTGTTTGTTTAATTAGTACATGTTTGTGACATACAATAAGAACATTGATCATGGAGAAATGATACTTGTACACCTCACATCTTGATCATTTTTACCTCCCCTTCACCTCCCTTCCTCCCGTCTCCTCCATCCCTAGATCCCCTTCCCAACTCCACACAGTCTGTCTCCCGGTTTCCTATCATCTTCTACTTCGCTCTTTAAATTGTTTATACTTTGGGTTTCTCATAAAGAGAAGCCATGCACTATTTAACCTCCTGTGCCTGGTTCGTGTAACTTAGCATTCCCTCTCGTGGTGGCTCCGTCTTTCTCAGCATTACCTGCTTATTCAGCAGGCACCCTGATCTGCCAGGCTTTGTGCCAGGTGTGGGATTGCAGAGGTGGTGGCGAGGCTGCCATCCTCCCAGAGCCCAGAGTGACCTCTGTGACCCCTGAGTCACTTGTGTGAGGCTGTGCGCCAGCACGTGCTTCAGGAAGCTGTTCATGTGACGAGTGCTTTGAACTCTGAAAATGTGTGGCCCTCGCCTCTTGGTCCCAGGAAGGGAAGGAGCGGAGGGACCCTGAGCTACAGCTGGAGTTGCTGTGGGTCGGGAGAGCAACTTCCCACCTGGGCCCTTTCTGAAGGGCGAGCAGCAAGAGCCTGTGAGCCTCTGGCTTCTCTGGGTGCCCACAGCCTTGGGAGCCAGCTTCCTCCCCGTCACTGCAGAGGCCATGGCCCTGTCTGTGTGCCCATGCAGGGAGGGCGGTGGGGGGGTGTGGGCTGGGGCTGACTGGGGCGGGGTGGGGGCATGTTGGCTTGTCACGTCATTTCATGGCACTAGTCGCTCACTGGGCAGTCTCTGAGATGCCACTTGTCACGCTCAGGATGCTTTGAGAGCGTTCTCAGGATTGGAGCCTGCCGGCTTGGCGCTCTGCAGGAGTGTGCTGGGGGCCACACAAAGCCCCTCCTCCGTGCTGGTGCTGGATGGAGTGGCGCAGGATCTTGCTCAGCTGCTGTCCTTTACAAAAATTTGTGAGGCAGGGTGTGGTAGTGCATGCCTATAATCCTAGCACTCGGGAGGCTGAGGCAAGGGGAGCACTGTGAGTTCAGGGCCAGCCTGGACTACGTAGTGAGACCTTGTCTCAAAAAATCAAATATATATATATTTTTTTTTCCAAAAAAATATGTATAATTTGTTAGCCATCTGCCTGAGCCAAGGGCGCCAGGAAGAAGCCATGCAGTGATCCAGGTGTCTGTCCGCTCAGCCTGCATTTGTGCTCCTGGCGGGCGTGGGATTGGGTAGTGCAGGCTCAGTAGTAAACGGTGCATACAGACGAGCTGGCCACTTACACTGTGGCGATGTCCGTGCTGGGTGCACAGACTGGGGCCTGCCAGCTTGGGGGTATGGTCGGGGAGGGCTCCCAAGCAGCCTGAGGCCAGGTGGCATGAGCCGGATGGCTCCAAGGAGGTGCGTCCGATCTGCAGAGCGTGGGGTGGGGCTGGGCCTGAGGTGAGCGGCTGGCGAGTTCAGGGAGATTGAGAGACGAAGAGAGGCCAGCAGGACCAGGTCAGGAAGGACCTTGTGAAGTGACATGGAGAGCTTAAAAGCCTGGACTCTGGAGCTAGGGTGCCTGGTTCAAATCTTGGCTTTGCCACTTATGACTCTGCGCAGAGTAAACAGCAAGGCTGGAATGAAGCCATGTTTGGAAAGTGGCTAGCATGGTGCCTGAGCTGTGGTGAGAGCTTTGTAAGCATTTGTTGAGACCAAATACCTGAGGAAAAGAGCAGTTAACATCCAGGTATTCCTGGCAGTGCCCGTTCTCAGCACTTGGTGTCTTCATGTGCTTGACCCGCACGTAGTGCTGTGGAGAGCGCCACCGCCTCCGTGTGACGGGGAGGCTCACGTACCTGCGGACCGAGAGCTGGGCAGCTGTGAGGACTGCTCGGGAACCCAGGCGGTCTTGCTGCCAGCCCTGGCCACCAGGGAGCAGGGAGCCCATAGCTTCAGCCTGGTGGCAGCAGGGGGCCAAAGAAGTGTCCTCGTGGAGGTTCTGGTGAGCAGGGCCAGCGCTCGGGTCCTTCCAGGCTGTGGTCACAGAACTCATATCATATGGTGACCCTTTGTCATCTCTGCCTCCAGACACCTACAGGAATGCAGAGCTGGACCCTGTCACAACGGAAGAGCAGGTTCTGGACGTCAAAGGTTACCTGTCCAAAGTGAGGGGCATCAATGAGGTGCTGGCCCGGCGGCACATGAAGGTGGCCTTTTTCGGCCGGTGAGTCTGGAAGCCCTCGCAGCTTCTTCCTTTGGCCTGGGCTAGGGTGGGCCAGGGAGGCCCTTGGTGCAGGTCACAGCCAGAGCCCCCGAGGCAGGGGGCAGCAGGGTGCCTGAGTCCTTCGAGTTCTTTTTTATGTTTAATTTGTAAAAGTTTACTTACCATAAAATTAACCTATTTGTTGGTGGTGGTGCTGGAAATGAAACCCAGGGCCTCGCACGTGCTAAGCATGTGCTCCATCACCCCGCTATACCCCAGCCACCCAAATTAACTGTTTTGAAGTACTGTACACAGTTCAGTAGTGAATGGATTCACATTATTGTACCACCTGTCTTCAGGAACTTTCCCTCTTGCATAACTGAAATTGTCCCCATTCAGCAGCAATTTCCTGTTACCCCTTCCCCAGCCCCCGGCCAGGTGCATTCTACTTTCTGTCTTTAGGAATTTGAACGCTCTAGAATAGATACCTCACATAAGTGGGGTCGTACAGTGTTTGTCTTTTGGCAACTGGCCCTTCTCAGTGTAGTGTCCCCAGAGTTCCTCCATGTTGTAGCATGTGTCAGAATTTAAGGTTGAGCTGGGTCCAGTAACACACGCCTATAATCCCAGCACTCAGCGAGGCTAAGACAGGAGGATCACAAGTTCAAGTCCAGCCTCAGCAATTTAGCAACTTGGCAAGACTCTGTTTCAAAAGGTAAATAATCAAGGCCTGGGGATGTAGCTCAGTGGAAAGGCCCTGGGTTCAATCTCCAGTAATGCAGCAGCAAGCTAGAAAACCAAACCCACCTTTTTAAGGCCGAGTACTACTCCGTTATATATAAAGCGCATTCATCCACTCACCCGCCTGTGGATACCGGGTTGCTCCCACCTTGCAGCTGTAGCGAACACTGCTGCTGTGAATGTGGGCGGCGGCTCTGGCTTCTGCTCCTTGCTTTCAGCTCTCTCTGGCATGTACACAGAAGCAGTCACCGGATTGTATAATCCTTCTATGCTTAATCTTTCGAGAACCACTGTGCCGTTTCCCATTGTTCATCCCCCAGCACAGGGCCTTCATTTTCTCCACATCCAGCGCTGATTGTTTTCTGGTTTTTGATAGTGGCCGTGCTTACTGGGTGAAGTGGTATCCCATTGTGAATTGTTTTTTGCATTTTGTTAGTGTTTGTCTTGTCTCTGAGATGGGGTTTTGCTATGTTGCCTAGCTGGTCTCCAACTCCTAGGTTTATGTGTGTCTTAGTTACTTTTCTCATTGCTGAGGCAAAATATCCGACACCCAGAGTTAAAGGGGAAAAGGTTTATTTAGCTCACACTTTGTAGAGCTTTTAGTCTATAATCGGCTGGCCCCAAGGCAGAGTGGCATGGCAGACAGGCATTGCAGAGAAGTAGTTCATGGCTGGCAAAGGTAGCAAAGCAAGCAAGAGACAAGACAGGCCTATTTCTGTCCCTTACATTATGTCCAGGCGATTGGGATTAGGGTGGTGCCAAACCAATCAGTAGACTGATTTAGTAATCACCTATCCTTAATCCTAGTGCCCTTAATCCTAGCACCCTTAATCTAGCATAGGGCCATGAATCAATCACACACTCTAGATCCAGCCACCTCTGAAAAAGCCCCACCTATGACTGCCTGAGGCTTTGGTGGGGACATCTAGACCCAAACCATAACAATATGATTTTCCTGCCTCAGCTTCCTGACTCCGGAGAGTACAGGTGCAGGCCATTACTCTTGGTTCCCACTTCGAGTTTGGTTTTCATTTCCCTAATGTCGTGAAGCTTTTCCCCTGTGTTTTCTTGTTAGAGTTTTCTATTTTAGTTGACTTTTTTAGATACCTAAAAATAAATTAAGATTGAAAACAGGAAAAAGGCCCCTAGCCAGGTGGGGTGCCAGGCGCATGGCAGTCGCCTGGGGAGTAGGCACTGTGCCTCGAGTCCTGTCCTGATGCCCTGTGACAGCCTTGGGTGTGGCCCTCAGCCCAGTGGTTCAGCCGGGAGTGGATCACGCTTGGTTGGGGGCAGGCTCCGGCTATGCTGCTGATGCCGAGAGGCAGTGGGGTGTTCAGGGACAGGTCACACTGTGACCTGTGGTTGGCACCGTGCTGCATGAGCCCCTCACAGATGGGTCTGAAATGAACCAGGTCATGGCACAGTCTCAGGCCAGGGGACATTTGCCTGCCCATTTCAGTGAACACAGAGCACCTGCTCTGAGTGCTGTCTGGCCACCAGGGACAGTGCAGAGAACTCAACTTGGAACCACCAGTGACAGCCAAAACTGGATGCTGGTGGCTTTGCCAATGGCCTTATTTCCTCCTAGGACAAGCAATGGGAAGAGTACCGTGATCAATGCCATGCTATGGGACAAGGTTCTGCCCTCTGGGATTGGCCACACCACCAATTGCTTCCTGCGGGTGGGGGGCACTGACGGTCATGAGGCCTTCCTGCTCACCGAGGGCTCGGAGGAGAAGAGGAGCGTCAAGGTGGGTGCCAGCCAAGGGGGGGTGCTGGCCAAGGGGGTGCCGGTGGGGTGAGTCTGTACCCACCAGAGAGACCACGTCACAGGGTGACCCCACCTCCACAGAAGGGGCAGTGTCTCCCTGCAGTGGAAGGGGAGAGACCCTGTTTCAGACGAGCTCTTTTAAGGATGAGAGTGTTCAGGGAGTCAGGTGAGCCAAGAATGAGCCACAGTGGTCCTTGTGAGGGCTGAGCAGGCCAGTGATCGTGCATGGAGTAAGGAGCGCACCATTCCTCCTTAGTCACAGGCAGTGGGTCCTGTGTGCGCTGGGATTCCTGCATACCAACTGGGACCAGCCATGCACATGCTTTTGTTTTTCTGAGAGTCAGCTGTGTTCTAGCTTGGGGCCAGGTGCTTATCTAGATCCATAAGGAATTGATGCATGCCCAGTAGTGGTGGCACATGCCTGTAATCCCAGCAGCTGGGAGGCTGAGGCAGGAGGATCCCCGCAAGTTCGAAGCCAGCCTGGGCTCCATAGTGAGTTCAAGACTGACTACATAGTTAGACCCTGTCTCCAAAAAGAAAAAAGGAATTAATGTAGAACAGTTTCAGCTTTAGGATGATGTCTAGGAAAGAGCCTTGAAGGGGAAGTAAAGAAAGTTTTTTAGTTTTTTTTTTTTTTTTTTTTTTTTTTGCATTAATGGGAATTGAACCCAAGGCCTTTGCATTGAGCTATATTCCCAACCCTTCTTTTTTTTTAATTTTTTGAAACCAGGTCTTGCTTAGTCACTAAGTTGCCCAGGCTAGGCTGGAACTTGTGATTCTCCTGCCTCAGCCTCCCAAGGATTATAGGCATGCACCAGCACACCCAGCTAGAAAGTTGGTTCTCATTGACAGCTCCCAGCCCTTAGCTTTATATATGAGGTGAAAGAAAAGGGGTAGCCGATTGGGCTACCATACCCAGCTGCTGTGCCATGGCAGGCATCATGGGAAATCTGGCTGGGTGGCTGCCCCTCAGCCTGATCTTCTTCTCCCTCCTCCCCCGTAGACCGTGAACCAGCTGGCTCACGCCCTGCATCAGGATGAGCAGCTGCATGCCGGCAGCCTGGTGAGCGTGATGTGGCCCAACTCCAAGTGCCCGCTTCTGAAGGATGACCTGGTGCTGATGGACAGGTAGGAGGGGGCACCTCCCTCGGAGGCCTGAATTGGGAGGCACCAGGTTTCCATCCGTTTCTGGATGATCCTGCCTTGCTCTGCGTTTTTCTCCTTTTCGTGGTGCTGGGCTTTGTACATACCTAGGCAAGTTCTCTGCCACGGGGCTGCGCCTAGCTCTTGTGCTTGGCTTAAGCGTGGCAGCCTTTCAGACAGGTCAGCCAAACCCTCCTCCTCTTGGATTTCCTCCAAGGTCTGGCTATTGGAGCCATTGCATCAGTGCCCTGCAGATGTTTCAGGGCTGGGCTGTTGGGGAGATAGGGGAAGTGCTGCAGAATGGGGATCCTCTCATCCTAGCCCCAGTACATGTGTTGCAGGAGAGCATGTGGTGGTGGGGTCAGTGCAATATTTTATTCCTGTTTTGGGGGTGGGGTAGTACTGGGTGTGGAACCCAGGCACTCATTCGTGCTGGGCAAGTGCTCTATCACTGAGCTACAGTCCCAGTCTTTTCGTTTTAAAATTTGAGACCAGGTGTGCTAAGTTGCCTAGGCTGGCCTCAAACTTACTGTCCTCCTGCTTTAGCCTCCTGAGCAGCATGTGCTACCACACCCAGCTGTGTTATTCCTCTTAAAGGAACACTTTGCTCCTGTTTTGTGGACAGGTTACAACTATACCAAGAAATACACTACCGTAGTGTTTATCTAGACTCACATAAATTCAGACTTTAGGGCCAGGCTTGGTGGTGCACGCCTGTAATCCCAGCACTTGGGAGGCTGAGGCAGGAGGATTGCTGCAAATTCCAGGCCAGCCTGAACTACATAGTGAGACCCTGTCTCAAAAAAATGAATATTCAGACTTTATTTTATATATTCCTAAAGCAAAACTACCAGTTGTTACGTTTTTATAAAAGTGGTACATGCATATGCTAAAAACCACACATTTCCAGGCGATTTAGAAGGATGTGAAGTAGGAAGTAAAATTCCCCACACAAGGGCCAGGCCTGATTTCCTCCCTCCTGGCTCACCTGCCTCACAAGCCCCTGGTCTATTCACAGCTGGAAGGACAGGGCTCGTGGTCTCTGCCTAACCATGTTGGTTTGCCCCTGTCACCTCTAGCCCCGGGATTGATGTCACCACAGAGCTGGACAGCTGGATTGACAAGTTTTGCCTGGATGCTGATGTGTTTGTGCTGGTGGCCAACTCGGAGTCCACCCTGATGCAGACGGTACCTCCTCCCCTGCCCTCTCCTGGGAACTGTCTTCACAGGTGCCTGGGGGCACCCTGGCTGGCACAGCCCCTCGTCCTGAGGCCTTGTCCCCCTGTCTAGGAGAAGCAGTTCTTCCACAAGGTGAGCGAGCGGCTGTCCCGCCCAAACATCTTCATCCTGAACAACCGGTGGGATGCGTCTGCCTCGGAGCCCGAGTACATGGAGGAGGTGGGCGCCTCTGTTTGACATTTGGGGGCTGCCACCTCTTGTGTGTACTGTCTGCCCATCACCACGTTGCACTCGCCCAGGAGGTAGCAGATCTGTTGGCTTCCCTGAATCAGTGTCAGTGCCAAAGATTATCCAGGTGTTCCCTGTGGTTCTTATGATGGCCTTAAAAGCACTCCTTCCCTTTGCCCCTTCCCTTTTCTGGAACTGCTGCAGGTCTGAAGGGCACCCTGCCACATTCATGTGTCTTTGTTTGGTACCATCTTTGCTCATTTTGGTTCATAAAAACCTAATAAGTACAGAACAGACCAGCTTTAGGAAGATCAGTGAGAAAGAAGCTTGAAGGAACAGTGAAGAATAATTGGTTCTCAGTGACAACTCCTAACTCTTGATGTGCATGAAATGAAAGAAAGGGGGGTAACAGATTGCCAGTATTGGATTCATTTTATCACGTCTGCAGTCGGCAGGCCAGAGTCCAGACCTGGCTGATTCTGCGTGGTGTGACTGTGGCAGATTCCTTAACATCTCTTGTAATCCAGTGCCCTCATTGGAGGGATGGGTGCAGTGGATAGAGCTGCTGAGAGGATGAAATCTGTTAAAAGCACCTGGCTTTCATACGTGTGACCCACCTTTGGCTGATCCCCAAGAAACCCCCATGACAGTGGCCAGAGGTGGCGGGTGACCTTTCACTTTGAATGTGGACTCACTTGCCTATATAATCCATTAAGAGAAAAAAAAAGGCAGCTGGGGGCTGTGGGCTCCACAGGAACAGCCGTGCCGCTCCCCACCCTGGTCACAAACTCCCATCCGCGTGGGTTCCAGGTGCGGCGGCAGCACATGGAGCGTTGCACCAGCTTCCTGGTGGATGAGCTGGGCGTGGTGGATCGAGCCCAGGCCGGGGACCGCATCTTCTTTGTGTCTGCCAAGGAGGCACTCAACGCCAGGATCCAGAAAGCCCAGGGCATGCCAGAAGGAGGTAACCATGGGAACAGAGGTGGTCCTTTTCTCCAGGGTTCAAGGTCACGTGCTGTGTCACTCAGTGGAAATCGTTTTGGGGAGAGGCAGTGAGAAGGTCCTGGGGTGAGAGGCCACTGCTATACAGCGGCTCCTTCTGGTGCCCACTGGGCTTGACTGGGGGGTTCCCCATTTGTCTCTGGGCTAATGCGGTGCCATTCTCCTAGGGGGCGCTCTTGCAGAAGGCTTTCAAGTGAGGATGTTTGAGTTTCAGAATTTCGAGAGGAGATTTGAGGTAAGTCCTTTGACGCTGGTGTCAGCTGATCCTGTGCCTCCCAAGCTCTCACTGGTCACATCCCCAGCAGAGAAAGCCAGAGCCTCGCCCTCGGCCACAGGGTCAGGGCGGCCCCGCCTCCCTCAGCACCTCTCTGTGTTCCAGGAGTGCATCTCCCAGTCTGCAGTGAAGACCAAATTTGAGCAGCACACTGTCCGGGCCAAGCAGATTGCGGAGGCCGTTCGCCTCATCATGGACTCCCTGCACATCGCGGCTCAGGAGCAGCGGTAGGAGGGGTGCAGAGGGCCAAGGGTGCCGAGCTGACACTGTGCCACTCTGCCTTGGGCAGCTGGGGTGTCGCCCGGGGCAGAGCCCTGAGGGCGGCTGAGTCTCTGGGCTTCCACCCAGACCCCTTTAGAGTCACATGGACAGCCGGGAGCAGGGCCGCCAGTGCCGCCCACCTGCCTGTGTAGCATGGACCCCACCCTGCCCATCCAGCCATTCTCAGAGCCTGAACTCAGTTGTGTTTTTGTTTTTGTTTTTTCTTTTTGGGGAAATTTAAAATATAGAAGTACAGAAAATAATATAAAAATACCTTGCTTCCCGCCACCCAGAATTGGCAGTGTTTGCTATATATTAAGTTAAAATATAACCAAAAAAGGTATTAAGTACCCTTTGATTGTTTGACCTTGTCACTCCTCAGAGCCACCATGATGGTGACTTTGTGTAGTCCCATCACCCATTCATGCCATACTTTTTACATAAATCTGGGCACGTGTTTAATGGCCCTCTGGCGTGCTATAGTTGTCGGGTGTGGTCACCCTGTGTGCGTCCCTGCACCCTGCCCCTCTCCTCTACCTCGTTTCCCTCACCCTTGCTGACACAGGTACGTGCTCACGGGTGATAACCATTGGAGAGAATTCCGTGAGAACCATAGGCCATTTTCCTGCCAGTTGATTTTCAGTCTTGGCTTTTCTTATGCTGTTGCCCTACAGCAGTGGCCACCTGCATGTGTCCCCTTGTGCACCTCTGTAAGTCTTTCTAGAACTAATTCCTAGAGGTTTGACTTCTGCACCTTAGGGTAGGTGTGTTTTCAGTTTTACTTAGCTTTGCTTTGTTGCTCTCCGGAGCAGCTGTACCGCACGTGGTCCCCCCAGCGCTGCCTGCAGGAACTCCACAATGCTCGCTGCAGCTTCAGACCTGGCCCTTTTCCTAGGCCTCTGGGGAGAAAGTAATAGCTCTTTTTTTTTTTTTTTGGTGGGTACCGGGGGTCGACCTCAGGACCTCGCGCGCCAGCGGGCGCCCGTGCAACTGAGCGATATCACCAGCCCTTTTTTGGTATGTGGGTTCTGGGAGTCGAACTTGGGCCCTCGCGCTTGCCAGGCAGGCGCGTACTCCGCTGAGCCATCTCACCAGCCCAGTGATAGCTCTTTTTAATTTCATTTCCCAGGTCACTGGTGAGGCTGAGCTTGCTTTCTCCCATATCAATTGGCACAATTTTTTCTAAGCCCACCAAGCACCCTCCCCTCTCTGTTGAGTGGGAGTCTGAGGAGTGAGTGGTTGTCACCTACCTGCCTGGGGAAGGCAGGGGTCCTTTGGGTGCCTGTGAGAAACCCTGGCCAGGCGGGAGAGCAGGTGTGACCCATGCAGGCTCCCTGGAGTCTCCTGTCCCGCCTCTGCATGGTCAGTGGGGACTGTGGTCCTCTGATCAGCTCTCCCTGCTCTCAGGGTTTACTGCCTGGAGATGCGCGAAGAGCGGCAAGACCGGCTGCGGTTTATTGACAAACAGCTGGAGCTCTTGGCTCAAGACTACAAACTTCGGATTAAGCAGATTACGGAGGAAGTGGAAAGGCAGGTGAGAAGCCGGGAGGAAGGATTTGGGAAGATGTGGACTCAGAGTCCCAGGGTGCTGGAAAAGGAACAGGTCAGACATCCTCTCCTTCGAGGCCTTCTCAGCTTCCAGGAGAAGGTTGTGGCCCTGGTTCAAGAATATGGAGCTTTGCCTTGGGCTCGCACTGTGTGACGCTGGGCAGGTGCCCTCTCCACATGTCAGACAGGCCTTAGGATACAGCCTGTCAGCCTGGTGCTGCAGGCTTGGGCCACATGCTTCCCGACGTTCACAGCACACTTGCCTGGGCTGTAGGTATCCACTGCAATGGCTGAGGAGATCAGGCGCCTCTCTGTGCTGGTCGACGAGTACCAGATGGATTTCCACCCCTCTCCAGTCGTCCTCAAGGTCTACAAGAATGTGAGTTCCGAGGCAGCAGGGACCCCTTGCTCTTTGGCTGTTGATGGAGTCACCACCAGACAGTGGTTTAGCCCTGGCAGCTCCGGGCCAGGGCGCCCCCACAGTGGAGTGGGAGCCTGGACACGAGCCTTCCTTGGCCACCCGCTGGGCCTGGGCTCCCAGCAGGAGCTCCTGGTGAGGCACTCCTTCTCTTACCTCCCTCTCCTGGTTGCAGGAGCTGCACCGCCATGTAGAGGAAGGGCTGGGCCGAAACATGTCTGACCGCTGCTCCACGGCTATCACTAGCTCCCTGCAGAGCATGCAGCAGGACATGATCGGTGAGTGCCGCAGGGGACTTGGCTCCCGGGGCTCTGGGGCTGCCTAAAGATCAGACTCAGAGGCCACTCTGGAGAAATAATGGCCTTTCCCTATCTTGTCACCCCTGACCATGACTCAACTTAGTACCTCAGGTTCTGGGGTTGTGTGAGTCCATTCTGTATGCAGCCTTGGGGATCCTGTCCTGTGTTACCACATGGGACAGTCACAGCCTGAGAATTTGGCCTGCCCCTAACCCACACGAGGCCTAGGTGATAGCAGTTTGGACTCTCAGGTTCCCTGGTGTCCCATCAAGGAGAGCTGGCCCACCTGTCACAGTGAGGCCGCCCCACAGGGGTGGTTTCCAGGCAGAGCTTGGCATACTTGGCCGCAGCCGGTGTGGCCCTTGTCCTGAGGCTTGGCACCACTAGGGAACGGTCCCAAGCTCATGTCCGCTTTGTGTCCCTGACAGATGGCTTGAAGCCTCTCCTTCCTGTGTCTGTGCGGAATCAGATAGATATGCTGGTCCCTCGCCAGTGCTTCTCCCTCAGCTACGACCTCAACTGTGACAAGCTGTGTGCTGACTTTCAGGAGGACATCGAGTTCCATTTTTCTCTTGGGTGGACCATGCTGGTGAATAGGTTTCTGGGCCCCAAGAACAGCCGTCGGGCCTTGATGGGCTACAATGACCAGGCAAGCAAAGTTCCTCCCCTAGGGAATCATGGGAGGTCGGTCTGTACCCTGCCCCCAGACACATGAGCCGCTCTAAAGTGGGCTCCCTAAGGCAGACAGCCGGGCTCTGTGCACCACACGGTACAGCATGCTCAGCATTGCTGCCACAGGTCAGTCCGGCCTTGTCCCAACTACGATGCTAGCTGAGTTTGTTCTAGTACATGGTAAAGTGCTGCATGCAAAGCTTGCTTTCTCTCTTTTTGCTTTTGGGAAATAGAAGAGATGCTCCGTGTCCCTGTCCCAGATCCCCTAGCCTTGGGGTCCCTGAGGGTTTGCTTCACTGAGAGACGGGCCACCACCTTCTCACCCCTTCGTTGCTTCTCTGCACAGGTGCAGCGTCCTGTCCCGCTGACACCTGCCAACCCCAGCATGCCACCCCTGCCGCAGGGCTCGCTCACCCAGGAGGAGCTCATGGTCTCCATGGTTACCGGCCTGGCCTCTCTGACATCCAGGACCTCCATGGGCATCCTGGTGGTTGGCGGTGTGGTCAGTGATGAGTCCTATTCAAGGAGCGGGGTGGGTGGGGGGCCCTGAGGGCTCAGTGCTGGGGTGGTCCCTGCCTCGGCCCAGCGCTTCAGTGGCTGAGTGTTTTCTATCTTGGGGAGCTCTGTGGCCTGGACCCCCATTTTTTTGTGGGGGGCTGGTACTATGGATTGATCCTCAGGCCTCGGTCACGCTAAGCTAGCATCTTACCACCAAGCTGCATCCCCAGTCCTGTTTATTTTGATCAGGGTCTCACTAAACTAGTTGCCCAGGCTGCCTTTGAGCACACGGTCTTCCTGCCTCAGCTTCCTGAATAGCTGGGATTATAGGTGTGCACCACTACACCTGCCTGTGCCTCGTCTGTGAATGAGGAAACCTGTGCAAAGAAACTGGCCAGGGTCATAACAGGTAGCGTGGTGGGCAGCATGAGAGTCTTGCTGTCAGGCTCTGAGCCCTGCTCTTTGGCTGTAACCTGCTGCCTTCACCTAGACCGAAAGGAGCTGTCTGCCGAGGAACGATGTGCAGAGCTCTGCTGGGCAGTGTCATGGGCGGGAGACGTTGCTTCAGAATGTGCCAGCGTTGCGCTTTAGGAGTTCTGCTTGCTGGGGGAGGGGGAGATGCAGCCCAGTGGTAGATCCCTTGCCTAGCGTGCGGGAGGCCTTGGGCTTGACCCTCGGCACTGCAAAAAAATAAAGAATTCTGCTCAGCTAGACATGATGGTGTGTGCCTGTGATCCCGGCACTCTGGGAGGCTGAGTAGGAGGACTGCAAGTTCAAACCCATCCTGGGCAACTTAGCCACTTACTGAGACCCTGAGTCAAAATTTAAAATAGGCTGGGGATTTAACTTTGTGGGGAGGCCCTGGGTTCAATCGCTAGTACCACAAAAAAAAAAAAAATCAAAAAAAAAAAAGATCTGCTTACCTAGGTCTGGCCCCTACACTATGCGTAAGTCATATGGCTAGCACTCAGTTTCACATTTCTAGCTGGAGAGAGGCCCCACCTCTGGCCTCCATGGGGTCAAAGGAGACACTGAAGGGGGCTCTTAGTGGAACACCGAGCTCCTTGGGTGGGGCTCCTGGCCATCCTGGGAGTGACAGAGCCATGAGGCCGCGGCAGGGGGCCCAGAGAGACACTGCTCCACTGACAGTGTGCCTCTGCAGGTGTGGAAGGCAGTGGGCTGGCGGCTCATTGCCCTCTCCTTTGGGCTCTACGGCCTCCTCTACGTCTATGAGCGCCTGACTTGGACCACCAAGGCCAAGGAGAGGGCCTTCAAGCGGCAGTTTGTGGAGTACGCCAGCGAGAAGCTGCAGCTCATCATCAGCTACACGGGCTCCAACTGCAGCCACCAAGTCCAACAGTGAGTGGCCCCCCTGGCCCTGGTGGGGGGTTTTCTCCCCTCTGGGTGGGTCAGACCCGTCTCCCTCCCAGCCTGGCCTGCAGCATCTTGGACCCTAGGCCTTTGTGCGATGCCGGCATTGGGGCCAGGAAGGGGAAGAGGTCTCCAGGACACCTTGTGTCCTGGGCTGGGGCCAGACTGGGGAGACCGGGATGTGCCTGCTAGGAGCCTTGGAAGTTTGCATGTGCCATGCATGGCCTTTGACATTCTGGATCGCAGCCTGTTTGTGGCACCTCCCAGGCCCAGGGGGCACCTGTTGCCTGCTGTGGGTGTGGGGTTGGAAGCACCGCTTTATTGCTGTGTGGCAGAACTTTGCCAACTATTTGGCACCTGATTTTCACTTACTCCTTCATCTTTGAGGTAGGTGGTGGTTTATTGGCATTTCCTTTTTCAAAATGAGGAAATTGAGCCTTGGAAAATTGTGTCTCGTCCCCTGCCACTCAGGTGACAAGCAGTGGTGCCAGGGTCTGAATCCTGGCCTTGCACCCAAGCTGGGGTGCGCTGCCCATGCTGTTGCTTTCTTGCCATGGTGGTGCCCAGCGAGTTTGCAGTAGGTGGGAAGGACCCCACCAAACCAGGATGGCGCTGGCAGAGCTCCCAGCAGGGGTGTGGCCAGCCCCGCTGTGGCAGAGTCAGCCACTGTGACATCCTGCCAAGTGGCCCTGTGCATGGCAGCCTCGCTTCTGTCCCCCCAGGGAACTGTCTGGGACCTTTGCTCATCTCTGCCAGCAAGTGGACGTCACCCGGGAGAACCTGGAGCAGGAAATTGCTGCCATGAATAAGAAAATTGAGGTTCTTGATTCCCTTCAGAGCAAAGCAAAACTGCTCAGGTGAGGCTGGTCGGGCGGCCCAGGCCGTGGGCTCTGGGATGTGGCCCAGGCGTGGCAAGAACTCTGTGGTGGGGACTCAGTGCGCCTGTGTTAGATGTTTACCAGGCAGTGCTTGCTGTCAGATAGTGCCAGAGCTTTAAGGTCAGTGAATGAGACACAGTGGCACTGCCCTTGATTTGGGAGCATGGTGACACCCTAGAAGCAAGCATGACAGAACCGTGGGATTGCAACTCACGGGCACCTTCTCTGAGCTGCAGCAGCTCACATGTGCTTGGCCTTCAGTCCATGCTATCCTGGGAGGCCGAGCCAGCAGCTCCCTCTCTGAGCAGGAAAGCTGTGCCTGCAGAGGGTGACCCGCCATCCACAGGGACAGGACTGGGACCTCATCTCCAGAGGTCTCGGGTGAGACATGGAGCTTCTGTGAGCAGTTTGCTGGAAAGGGCATCAGGGAGTCTGAGTCCTGGGTTCTGGTCCAGCACTCACTCAGCTTCCCTGTGTCTTCTTCTCACCTGTGAAGAGGGAGTGCAGCTTCATGACAGCACAGCTGGCACAGCAGTGCTCTGCAGAAGTCTTCAGCCTGCTTAGCCCATGGTAACATCAGCACCCAGAGAGCCTGGACTTCCTGCCCCCAGCCCTGATGGCAGAGGCCTGCAGGGTGGCAGAGCCCAAGAGGCAGGGCTTGAGGGTTTCACTCCTGTCCCCTCACTGGACCTGCGGACTTTCCTGCCCAGGCGTGAACAGTGCGCCGCTTCTGGCTGCCGCTGGGATGGCCGCTTCCTAGTGACCCACCGCTCTCCCGGGGAGTTCCCAGGTCAGGGCCGGCGGCGGGTGTTGCTGCTGCTGCTGCTGCTGCTGAGCCACAGGGACAGGGCTGACCTGAAAAGGCTGCATGACGAGCAGGGAAACTGACTTTCCAGAGTCAGGGCTTTGCCCCAGTCCCTGGTGAAGCAGACACAGGGCCTGAGGGCGAGAAAAGCCTGATTCTCGAGGTGCACACCTTCAATCCCAGCTACACAGGAGGCTGAGGTAGGAGAATCACAAGTTCGAAGGCCAGCCTGGGCAACTTAGCAAGGTAAAAATACCTGATTCTCCTCTCCATCACCATGTGAACTTGGCAAGTTGTTTCCCCTCTCTGGGCCCCCTTTTCCTTATCTCTAAAATAAATAGGGCCAGTGGAGGGTTAAGCGCAGCAGCCGTCAACCTTCCTCGAGTGGTGCTTGGCAGGCAGCGCCAGCGTTGCCTGTTGGCAGCCCTCGTTGGTACGAAGTGACCGTGTCTTTGCAGGAATAAGGCTGGTTGGCTGGACAGCGAGCTCAACATGTTCACGCACCAGTACTTGCAGCCCAGCAGATAGTGGACGACGGGTGGACTGTGAGGAGGAGGGCAGTGCTGCCTGCCTTCAGTGACGTGTAGCCCCCAGGGCATTGGCTCCAGTCCCTGGCCACCGCCTCAAGAATGAAAGCACCTACTGTCTCGTGCCATTCGAGCCCTTCCGCACTGTTCCCCTGCCCCTCGCCTGCTCCTGCAGGGAGACCTCTGGCCGGGCCCCAGAGGAGACGTCGTTGACGACCTCACAGCATGGCACTGGGAGGCACGGCCAGGCCTGTCTGTGCCTGCTGGGTCACTTCACTGAAAGTCACCTGTCTGGGAAGGTCTTCCAGTGTCCACCTTGCAGATGGACTGACGGCAGCCTCAGGGTACCAGGCAGGCACCTCGCCTTCCTCCCGCCCTGCGCACTGTCCCTCTTGCACCCCAGCACACCCGCGGCAAGGCCACGTTGGCAGTGGCCGGGGTCCCTTCCAAGAAGCATCTGAAATAGTTCCAGAAAGGCCGAGTCTAGGCCAGGACTCGAAGTGGCCATGTGGTCCTGTGTAGTACTGGTGAGAGCTGGTCTGGCCTAGGTGGTTAAAGGATGTAGAAGAAGGACAGCGGAAGGTGGGGGTGTTTGCCCTGCTTAGGATGGATGGAGAATGTGGGCATGGAACAGGGCTCCCATTTGACCTTGCTCTGTGAGGGGCACACGGGCCTGAGAGCTCCCACCCCACTAACTTGATCGCATCCCCGTCTTACCCAAGCCACCCTTGGCCCCCAGGCCTCCAGACTATTTCCTGTGCCAGCAGTCACCTTGGCCACGGTCGTGGTGGGAAACCTGACCCCTTCCTCCTGCCCTCCTGGACCCGCGGAGCCTCCTCGGACACACCTGGCCTTGTGTTGACTTTGAGAACTGCTTCCTGTTTCTGCATTTTGGGATTGTTACTGGTCAGTGTGTGAAAGGTTCCTGTCACTGTGGTGTGAACTGGGAAAAGCAGGGCCTGGGCAGAATGTTCTAGAAATAAGCAACAGTCTTCCAGGAAGAAGGCCAGGGCAGGGCTCAGCAGAGGGAAGCTGGTCCTGCTGACTTTTAATCCAGGTGACACCTGTGTGGGAAACGGGGCGGTGCGTGGCCACACAGGAGGCCACCTTCAAGTGCTTGCTCGTCCGTCAGACCCTCAGACTTCCCTGTTGGGACGGTGGTCAGCTAGACCAGGGACGTCACGTACCAGTAGGACAGATGGGGGCCACCTCACAGCGTGTCAGGAAAAATCAACGTCACCCAATCCCAATGAATTTGTGTTCTTTTTAGAAAAAAAAAAAGAATAAACATGAGTTCTTTTCAGCATAGCCCCTGGGGAATGAAAATTTGAGCTTCTTATACAATAAGTAAAATTTGTACCAGAGATAGAGCTCTTTTCTGAAAGAAGCGTGGCAGAAAGCACTTTAATTTAATGCTGCTAACTGTCCTGTTTATGTTCGTTTGCTGGAGCGCAAGACATGCTTGACAGTGAGTTTCTCCCTGACGTGTTTAAGGTGATGTCTCTGCCTGAATTCCTCCCGTACCCTTGTCGTAATATTGGAAACTCAAATAAAGCCCAGTTGGAACCATGTGCGACATCTCTCCTGGTGCAGAACCGCGCCTGCGCCGTCTCCAGAAGCAGCCTGCACTTTGGGGGGTACTCGAGGGGGCCCTCCAGACTCCTGCAGAGAACCCATGTGCTCCGCAGCACGGAGGGCCAGGAAATGGAGAGTGATTTCCTCACAGGTTTCTCTGTAATTTCAAACCGTTCATCGTTCACTTCAAACAGATAATGACTCAGACTGGTGCACCCGACTTTGCCTTCTGAGAGTCTGGCTGTGACCTATTGTCTATTTTTTAACTTTCTTTGAAGTGCCCTTGGGAGTAGGTAGGGTGATGGGTGGGTTTCCCTCCCCTCCACGCGGGTCCCCTGGGTCCCCTTGATTTGGGTGTCCACTTCCTCCCCACATGTCCAGAAGCTCCCAGCTCGGCCAGCAACAGCCTCATCCTTGCAGATCCCCAGGCCGCAAACCTGGGAGTCACCCTCTCAGTGTCCAATGCCACTTTCTGACTTCTAAATCCACTAGACCCTGACCCCTTTCCAACCCTGCCTCCTCCTTGTTCCTGCCCCCTCATTCCACATTCGCTGGGTGGCAGCCAGTGTGACCTTTTCATCTGGAGCTCAGCTCAGGAGACCTCTGTTCAGAGCGCTGCTGTGGCTTAATCCCACCTGGGGCTGCCCAGACCCCTCACACCCTGCACCCTCTCCTCGGCCCACACTCGGCCCTCGCTATCCCTTGAAATTGCTGAGCACGTTCCCTGCCTCCCAATAGGGCCCCGTCAACCCGTCTACTCCAGAGTCTGCTGAAGTGTCGCCTTGGGAGGTCAGCCCCCGTGACCCTGTTGAAATCCCCCTCTCCTTCCCTGTCCTCTGCGAGCATCATGGATACACATGTGTCCCCAAGCAGCTGTCACCTAACATGAAATAGCATTGGTTTTATTGTCTACCCACTGGGATGTGCTCTGCAAGGGCTGGGATTTGGGTGCTGGGTTTACCGAGCAGTACTGAGCATCCAGGCCAGGGCCTGGCACGGAATCAGAGCCTTGTAGAAACTGATTTGAGTCCCCATCCTGATGGCACAGTCCATGCACGAACTAGCGCTATAGCCTTGCCCGACATGCCAACAGGTGGGCATAGTCCTAGGGACCTGAAAGAATTGTGCACTCAGTAATTACCATGTTCGGCTCCGCTGTGGAAACAGGCTCGGAGGAGTTAGGGCCCCTCCAAGTCCCAACATCTATGAAGGGGATGATGGAACTTGTCTTCAAACCTAAATCTTCACTTCTAAAGTTCAGGGGCTTTCACACTTTTTAATGGGACCCACAGTTACAAACACACTGTAATCCACTACACACATATTCCTGTAAGTGAAACAAAATGTAATCCTGTAATCCTGTAATTCCACCACTTGGGAGGCTGAGACAGGAGGATCGACAGGAGTTCGAGGCCAGCCTGGGCTACACAAAGAGACCCTGTGTCAAAAACCAAAAGCAAACAAAATGAACCCTCACTTTCTCTGCAGCACACAAGTAGCGTCTGTCATTAGCAAGGTGCTGTTTACCGCCCGCTGAGTCCTCAGCCAGGGGGTCAAAGCTGGAAGAGGGAGTTCCGTGCCTTGTCGCTTCTTGCCAACACTGCTTATTTACTCCCTGTCAGGGCCAGACTCATTCCTGTGGTTTCTCAGCCTCCCGCTTCTGCCCACTGGAAGTTCCAGGGAACTTGAGAGGCTGGAATTATTGTCTCCACAGTGGCAGTGTCCCTATTTCATCACACAGACGACGCAACCAGGAATGTAGCACTCAGTTCCAAGTTCAGGGAAAATGGCCCTGGGAGCCCGATCCAGGAGAACATCTGTTTCACAGAGCTCCTCCAAAGCAGGGCCTGCATTGCAGATGTTGGCCAAGGTCACTGTCCTCAAGGGCACTGTTTCCTGTCTCCTGTTTCAGAGCTCGCCTCTGAGGTTCGAAATAAGATTAGCTTGCCGGGCATGGTGGTGCATGCCTGTAATCCCAGCACTCAGGAGGCTGATGCAGGAGGATCTCTGTGAGTTTGAGGCCAGCCTGGGCTGCAAAGTGAGTGAATTGCATAGTGAAACCCTGTCTCAAAAAAAAAAAACAAAAACAAAACAAACAAAAAAAAACACACGCACACAAAATGATCAGCTTGTACCAAGAGCTCAGCAGTGTTAGGCATTTTTGTGCACAAACCCAGATGCCCTTGATAGGCCATGATCTTTTTCCCCTTTTGCACAAATGAAGTTCGTTCATTCAACAAAACAGCCAGGTGCCCACTATGCACCTTGCACAGCTCCAGGCACGGTGGGAACAGCTGCGAAGGAGGCAGATAAGAAGCCCTGCCTGTGTGGAGCTGCTCTGCTACTGTGGAAAGCAGGGAGTAGGCAAAATTAATTGGGTAAAGATGCAGGTCAGAAGACTGGGGCTGCGGGGGACACAAGGGAGGTGTGGCTGGGTGTGGCCTTGCTGAGAACACAACTGGAGAAAGATTCAAGGATACAGGGCACCTGGGCAGGGACAGGAGCCTGCTGCACCTTCAAGGGAAAAAGGGACAGCAGTGTGGCCACGTGGGGTGGGGGAGGAGGAGAAAAGACTCGAGGAGGACCCAGGGACAGACCTGCAAGGCCTTCAGAGGCCTGGCAAGCGTGAGCAGAGGGATGGTGTAAGCTGGTGCACATCTCACAGGGTCCTAGCTGCCGTGGGGCGGCGGGTGACAGGGTAAAGATGAAGGCAGGAGGTGACGGCCACAGTCCAGGCAGCACGTGGTTGTGACGGAGTAGTGATCAGGCCCTGGGCCCAAGGCCATATGAGACACCACAGTGTGTTTATCCACTCACCTCTTGATAGGCGCTGGGATTCGCCCTGAAGCTGCTGTGAACATCATCTACTAGCATTCGTGGGGACTGTTTCTGCCCTTAGACAAATGCTGAGCTGTTAGAATGACTGGATCATATCGTGGGTGTGTAACTATGGGGAAAAAACACATAAAAGCCAGGGTTTTTTTGTTTGTTTTTTGAGACAGGGTCTCGCTACGTAGTTCAGATTGTCCTTGAACTCACTATGCAGCCCAGGCTGGCCTTGAACTCGTGGCAATCTTCTTGCCTCAGCCTCCCCAGTGCTGGGATGATAGCCATGCACCACCACGCCCTGCTAATATTTAACTTTTCAAGATACTGTCAAACTGTTTTCAGAAGTACTTGTACCATTTTACATTTCCGCCAATAGCACCTGTGGGTGTCAGTTTTTCCTATCCTCACCAACACTTAGTTATTTTTTACACAACATAATTTTATTTTATTTTTTGGTGCTGAGGATTGAACCCAGGGCCTTGCTTATGCAAAGCATGTACTCTACCACCGAGCTACATCCCCCAGCCCCACACGCTGTAATCTTAGAGCTAAATACACCTCCAGTGGCTCCTCACTGTGGATAGAGAACAACAGAGACTCGGTAGGAAGCCCAGCTGGGATGGAAGCTGGTGCCAGAGGTGCCCAAGGTGGGCAAGGGTGCTGTACGTCCGGTGTCTCTGGTCGGCCTTGGAGGGGAAGAGTAGGATGATGCTGAGCACATTTTAATGTGCTTATTTGGCAACTGTATCTCTTTCTTGGCAAGATTCTATTCAGCTCTTTGGCTCATTTAAAAGCTTGGGTTGTTATGAGTTTTAAGAGTTCTTTAAACTGTGCACGCCTGTAATCTCAGTGCTCTGGGAGTCTGAGGCCAGAGGATTGCAAGTTTCAGCCCAGGGCAATTTGTTCTTCTTTGAGCTTCCTCCACATTTTTTCCCCAGCATAAAGGAATGTTTTCAAAGCTATTAAAATACACACTGGGAACACCTGGGCAATCTTTGGCAATGCAATAAATTCAGGAAAGTCAAGTGAGGGGTATACTGAACAAGTGATGTGTAAGACCTTCACACAGAAGCTGGGCGTCCTGGTGCACACCTGTAATCTCAGGACTTGGGAGGGGAGGCAGGAGGATCTCCATGAAGTCAGCCTGGGCTACATAGTGAGTTCAAGGCAAGCCTGAACTAGACAGTGAGACCCTGTCTCAAAACAACAACAACAAGTAAGACCTTTACACAGAAAACAAGGAAACTAAACTGGGCATGGTGGTGCACACCTGTAATCCCAGCACTCAGAGGCCAAGGCAGGAGGATCGCCACAAATTGGAGGCCACATATGGGCTACATAGTGAGTTTAAGGACAGCCTGGACTACACAGTGAGACACTGTCTCAAAAAACAAAAAAACCTTTCTTTCAAAACTTTGATAATTTTTAATGGTAGGTCTTGTGCATCTTTTGTGAGATTCTTCCCTAAGTATTTAATTTCCATATTTCTTTTTTTTTTTTAATGTGGGTACCGGGAGTTGAACTCAGGACCTCGAGCTTGCCAGACAGGTGCTTATGCCGCTGAGCCATCTCACCAGTCCCTCCATATTTCTTTTTCTTTTTTTTTTTCTTTTTTTTTTTTTTTTTTTGTGGGTACCGGGGGTCGACCTCAGGACCTCGCAAGCCAGCAGGCACCCATGCCACTGAGCGATATCATCGGCCCTTTTTTCATATGTGGGTTCCGGGAGTCGAACTCAGGCCCTCACGCTTGCCAGGCAGGCGCTTACGCCACTGAGCCATCTCACCAGCCCATCCCTCCATATTTCTTTATGCCTTTCTAAATGACATTTAAAATTTTTCAGTTAGAAAAACATTTTATTTCTGTATACTGAGCTTGTATCCTGCAACCTTTTAAAACTCATTAACAATTCTAATACTGTAACTTTTTTGTAAATTCTATGGATTTTCTATGTTGCATCTGGATGAAGACAGTTTTCCTTCTTTCTTTCCCATTTAAATGCTTTTCTTTCTTTTCCTTTCCCCATTGCACTGGCTAAGACTCCAGTTGAAGTGTAGAAAGTGGACATCCTTGCCTGTTCCTGATCTTAGGAAAACATTCAGGCTTTTATTTTGGGAAATGCTGCTCACTTTAGGTGTTTCATGGATGCCTTTTTATCAGGATGAAGAGGTTCCCTTCCAGTTTTGGTTTGTTGAAAGTTTTTGGGTTTTATTTTTAATTTATTTGTGGAACGAAGTCGAATCCAGGGCCTCCTGCATGTTAGGCAAGTACTCTAGAGCTGAGTTACATCCCCAGCCCTTTTTACTTTTTATTTTGAGACAAGGTGTTGCTAAATTGCCCAGGGTGGCTTCCAATTCAGGATCTTCCTGCCTCAGCTTCCGATGTACCGTAGCTGGGATTACAGGTTCACACCACTGTCCCTGGATGTTGGAAGTTTTTTTAAAAATCAGAAATGGATGTTAGATTCTGTCAAATGCTAGCACATCTCTTTATGATTAAAGACAGTTGTGGCATTTCCATTTTCAACTACTAAGAAAAAAGGTCAGTGCTTGTGGATTTTTCTGCATTTATTGAGTTTTGTTTATCCATTTAGTGACTATCCACCCATATCCTGTTACTAAAGTGAAATATACTTATTACCAACTGTTCTCGCACGTTCCTTCATCTCATAGTCTCATGAAGATTTTTTCTCTATAAAATGGGACAAAAATAACTCCACGCGTATTTATGAGGCCAGAATGCACTGGCATATGGAAAAGACCTGGCTCAAATACCTGGCATATAGTTGGCACTAAATTTAAGTTTGTTTATAATCTACAGATGTATCACAGGTATCTATGTTCTTATTTTATCCACTTGCTCCTTCCGCTTTCAGATGCCGAAACTGCCGCTGCTTAAAGTGTCAAGGGTCAGCCCCGCTTCTGACCAATCGGAGCCCCGCCTCCGAGTCCCGCCCCATTCCCTCGGCAACAGAAATTGACCAATTGGCTGTGAGATCTTCGTTAGCCCCGCCCCCAGATTGAAACAGTCTCTTTGGTACGCAGAGCAACGCTGGCTGGGTGTCTGGGTTCCGCCTCTCCTCTGACCAATCAGAATAGCCATCGGAGGCCCCGCCCCCAGCCGGCGCTGCCGTGGAGCCGGGAGGGACGAGGCGGAACCTGGGGCTGCGCGGCGCTGCGGGGCTCGGGAGCCTGCGGCTGCGGCAGTCGAGGGAGAGGTCGGCAGGGGGATCACGTGCGTCTCCGCGCTGGGTGGCTCGGGGGCCGCGATGGGATGGGAGGCAGCCGCCTCCGGTTCCCGGAGTCGTTCCTCGGTGTCCCCTGCCCTGGCTCCGTTACTGCTGCGACCTCTTCATTTGGCTTATTTGCGTTTCAGCCTCCTAGGGATCGGAACCCAGCAGCGGAAACAGAGACCTCGGACTAATGCAGCGTGGCCCAGCAGCACCAGACCAGGTGAAGGGCGACCCGGGCCCGGTCCTGGCGTTTGTCCCTCAGGTCTACACCCCTGGACTCGTGTAAACGCAAGTTTCCATTCCCGCAGCCCGTACCTTGCACCCCGCACTCTGCGGGTGCTAGTGTGGGGCTAGGTACAGGCTGCAGCTGTGCTGCAGCGGCTGAGGGAGCGGCCCGGGTGCCTGTCCCCAGGTGAGGTTGTCGGGGCGGGATGGCTGATGTTTACAGAAATCGCTTCCAGAGGCGAGTGTGTCCCAGAGCTGGGCCCCTTCGGACAAAGGAGGAGGGGGAGGCGGAGGCGGAGGAGGAGGTTATTTTCCAGTCCCCTCTCCATCTTGCTATGGAAAGTCCTTCTGATCCTGGACCCAGAGTTTGGTTCTACTCCTGGCTTTGCCTCTGAGTAGCTGTGTAATTCAGGGGACATTACTTAACCTCTCTGAGCTTTGCACTTCATGTGTGAAAAGAAAGGGAATGGGCTGGGGGTGTAGCTTAGTAGCAGAGTGCACCATCAGCGTCTTCCAGGCCATAGGTTCAATCCCCAGCACCAAGAAACCAAACCAAAAGAAAAGCGTGGAGGGGAGGAAGGGGAGCGCAGGGAAGAGGGGAGAAGCTCTTCAGAAGCCTGGCTTGGGTTGTATTCACAAGTTATAGGCCTTGTTTTTGGGAAAAAAAAAAAAAAAAAAAAAAAGCTTTGTATTTGCAGACTTGCACTATTTTCTTTCTGCAAATTAAACTAAGCTAATTTCCCAGACAAGGCTGTGAAGGGGGAATCTAGCTGTTTTAGCAGGTAGCGAAGCACAACCTGATCCTTTTAGGAGTAATAGATGTTTACCTGGGCATGGTGGTGCATGCCTATAATCCCAGCACTCAGGAGGCTGAGGCAGGAGGAGTGAGCACTGTGAGTCTGAGGCCAGCCTGGGTTACATAGTGAGTTCAAGGCCAATTTGAACTACAAAGCAAGACCCTGTTTCAACCAAGGAAAAAAAAAAAAGGAGGAATAGACATTTATTGAGTGCCTGCTGTGTAACTGTCGTTGAGTATTGTCCTGTGTGTGCCCAAGGACAGCTCGGTGAGGTCGGTACTGTTGCGTGTTAGCAGCAGAGGAATGGGGCACAGAGAGGCTGAAGGACTTGCCTGAGACTTCACAGATAAGGAGCATGGTGGGGGGGTTGGATCCAGGCCTCCTCAGCCCCGTGTTGCACTGTTTTGACCTCAGGCAGAGTCGCCCAGGATGGTGGAGACCGAAGACCTCATGCAGCTCCGGCTGCGCAACCTGGGGCTCCTCAGGCGGCTGCGGGCCGGGCAGGCTGCCATGCGGCGGTTGGTGGCCCAGGCAGCTTCCGAGGTGGGTGTCCAAGGGAGAGCAAGGAGCTGCCTAACCCGCAGGACGGTGCCTAGGCCTGTGGGATCATCTTGTTCCACCTGCCCGTTTTACTGAGGATGCAAAACCGAGGCCTTGGGAGGGAGGGGACTGGGCTGGGACACTGCGAGGTCACAGTGGCACAGGACCTAAACCTTGTGGGTAGGCCCTGGCTGACACCCTTGGGTGACTTGGACCATCTTCTGCAGTCAAGCATGGATTCCAGTAGCAACAGCAGCTATGACTCAGAGACGCCGTTGTCCTCGGAAACATCCTCAGCCTCCTCGAGTGCCTCCTGCTCACAGGATGAATGCCGCATGTGGGACCCCCCAGGTGACTCCTGTGATACAGCCTGGCTCGGCAGGGCCCACTCCAGGGTGTCCTCTCTGCCTCCTGCCAAATGCCAAAGCCAGGAGGCCCCGGACCCTCCAAGGCCTTGCTCGGCACCCTTGCTGGCCACCAGTGACCTGCAGGAGCCATCCACAGGTCAGGGCAAACCAGGGCCGCGGGAGGCCCAGGCCCTGAAGTCCACCCTGGCCGGGCAGAGCAAGAGGATATGCAAGGTAACATGGGACAGCTGGGCACCCACAGATGGGGCTCCTCAAGCCTCAGTTTCCCTGGCTGACAGATGTGCCCAGGGGCAGCCCCTGTGTGGGATGAGAGGCTTCTGGGAGCTGCAGTGAGTTGTGTTGGGTGTAGCCTAGTGCTTGAGAAGTGGTTGCTGTTAGCTTTTCAGACAGCTGTTTGGGAAGAAGGCGACAAACTCAGAGCTCATTGTACAGATGGGAAGGCTGAGGCTCAGAGCTCAGACTTGTTCAAAGCCACAAATAAAATGGGGCCAAACACCCCAGGGTCCAAATCAGGGTGTGCTTGAAGACCCAGCCCCCCAGCTGGGTGTGGTGGCAGGTGTGATGGTGCGCAGCTGCAATCCCAGCACCATAGGAGGCTGAGGCAGGAGGATCACAAATTCAAGCCTAACCAGAGCAATGTAGGGAGACTTTGTCTCAAAATAAAAAGGGCGGGGAATGTAGCTCAGTGCAGAGGCCCTGGGATCAAACCCCAGTAGTGCGACAAAAGAAAAGACCCAGCCCTTTGGCTTCCCTCCTCAGCCCAGAGTGACCTTTTTCAAGGAGTCCACAGTGCCCAAGAGCAGCTGGCACCTCCGGCCGTACCTGGGCTATGACTGGATTGCAGGTGAGACTAAGCCCATCACCACCTTGCCTGGGAGATGGAGGTGACACCCTGGCCTGGCTCTGCCCTCGGCCTCAGCAGTTGGATGAGTAAATGTCAGAGCTGCTGTGTTTTGGGGCAGTCAGTTCGTGCCAGGCCCCCTCCACAACTCTGGGCTGGGACCAGCTGTTCTCATTTTATTTGCTAGCCGCACTCCCCTCAGCAGCCTCAGTGGCTTCCTGGGTAATCTCCATGGGTACCTTTTGCCTCTTAGTATCTGTTTTGTGAGTGTGTTGAAATATACACAGTAGCCAATAGCCAGGCATAGTGGTGCACACCTGTAATCCCAGCACTCTGGAGGCTGAAGCAGGAAGAGTGCCATTAGTTCAAGGCCAGCCAGGGCTACCTAGTGGGTGCAAGCCCAGCTCCTGAAGTACATAGGGAGATCCCTCAAAAAAACCCATATATATGTATGTGTGTGTGCACGTGTGCGTATTATAACAAGGCGTGAGGATGTAGCTCAGCAGTAGAGCATTTGGCTAGCAGGTGTGAGGTTCAGCTCCCAATACTGCAAAAAAAGTTTCAAGATAAAATAGACACAACCTAGAATTCACCATTTTCTCCTTATTTAGAAGCATGCGGTAGCATTAAGTGTGACATAGCTGGGCATGGTGGCGCCCGCCTGTAATCCCCGTACTCAGGAGGCTGAGCCAGGAGGATCGCTGTGAGTTCAAGGCCATCCTGGGCTACATAATGAGACTCTGTCTCAAAAAAAAAAAGCCTGCCGTGCTGTCGTGCTGCCATTCTTCTGTCCCTTCCAGAACTTTCTCGTCTTGCGGAGCTAAAACTCTGTGCCCTTTAAATAACAGCAGCTCCTTTCCGTCTGGGAGTTGTCCACCAAGGCAGCTCTGAGAAGTGGGCTCAAGCAGAGTTGTCTTTCCCTGACTTTAGTCACTAGTGTGGGGTCCCCCAGGCTCTTCCATATTGTAGCCCGTGTGGGATTTCCTTTGCTGTGAGCCTGACAGGATCATTTCATTTACTCACCCGTTGGTGGGTGGAGACGTAGAGCATTCCTTTTCTTCTTTCACTTGGCACCTTTCTAACTCTTGGCTGTTGTGAGTCATGCTGCTATGAACACAGGTGTGCAGTAGGCTTTTGACCCAATGGCCTCAATGAGTATTCGTTTGTTTGTCTGTTTGAGACAGGGTCTCACTATGTAGACCAGGCTGGCCTCCAACTTGTGGCGGTCCTCCTGCCTCAGCCTCCTGAGCGCTAGGATTACAGGCGGGCGCCACCACCTCGGGCTGTGAAGGAGTTTTTAAACATGCCAGTCAGATCAGGTCACTCCCTTGCTTGTCTCCCCAGAGGTTTCCCTGACACTTACTGTAAAACCTAGCATCCTGTCCAGACACAAGGCAAGATCTAGCTTCTGCTGTCCCCTACATCCTGCCCTCAGGGCACCTGCTGTCCTGCTGTGTTCCAGTGCTGCTGGCCTTGTCGATCTTTGTGCCTGCCATGCGTGTGGCCTCCCCAGGGCCTTTGCACTTGCTGTGTCTTCTCTCTGGCATGGACTTCCCCAGCTCACTCCCACTGGTTCCTCGTCATCATGCAAAGCTGAGCTCCAACGCCAGGTCTTCTCTGAGCACAGTGTCACAGGGCAACCACCCCACGCCACTGCCCGTGATGTCAGCCAGGTTTCTTTTCTTCATAGCCTTCTCAGAGCTGCTTGCTTCTCAGTCTCCTCCTCAGAGCGGAGATCTGTGTGGGGAAGGCCCCATTCCCACAAAGCCCCCAAACAATTCAGGGTCCCGTATCCCATCCACCTTACCCCTCAGTTCCAGCCATTCCCCATCCTGGGTGTTCTCCAGACATCAAGCACACTCTTGCCCCAGGGTCTTTGCACCTGCTTTTCCACCCACCTGCAGTGCCCTTCCTGGGGTAGCACATGGGCTCATCAGGTTTATGCTTGGCTGTCACCTCCCCTGACACTGTAGACCGGCCACCATCATCTACCTGGCCCCGCTCTCGTGGCCTGGTGGGTATCACCATTCAGTATTGTCTCACAGATTTCACTGGTGACAGTTCATCCGTCATCACTTTAGAATGGGAGCTTCGTGGGGCGGGGTCTTTAGCTCCCTGTACTTTCCCCCACATAAAGCCAGTCCAGCATGGTCGGGGCTTCAGCCCTCCGCCCATGGGTAAGCGAGTGTGTGGCAGGGTGGGCAGATGGTTCAGCAAGTCACGGTGGTGGGCAGTCACCTGCTGGTCTGTGTGGAGTCCAGTGGGCACGGCAGTGGGCTGGGAGCTGGGGCTGCCTGTACCCTAAGTGTCGGCCCGTCCCCCCAGCCCCTGGCTTCAGCACTTGGTGCCTTGCCCTTGCCCACGCCAGGGTCCCTGGACATCAGCTCACCCATCAGCAGCAAGCCTGAGGCCTTCTTCTCCACGCTGCAGGAGTTCCGGGAGGCCCACCGGAAGGAGTGCATCCACGGTCACCACAAGTAAGCTGGGCAGGCGAGGGGGCCAGGGACCCAGCGCCCAGGCACCCAGTGCCCCGCCCGCTTATCCTCTCTGTCCCCGCAGGCCCTGCCTCCAAGGCCCACAGGAGGGCGGCGATGTGGAGAAGGACCATGAGTGTGAGTGTCAATGCTCTGTGGGACCCTGAATTGTTGGGGGGCTTCGTGGGAATGGGGCCTTCCCTGTGCACCAGCCTCTGGCCCTGCCCCACCTGGGGTCTGAACTTGCTTCCCAGAGGGGTTGGGGCCCATGTGCTTGGGAACAGCCAGGGACCTCAGCTCAGGGGACCTGCTACTTCTTGTGGCTCTGCAGGCGTGTACTCCTACCGTGTCAACCGGCGCCTGTTCCTGGTGCCCTCAGACCCCGGTGTCCCCTGCCGCTTGTGTGGGACCCCGCGGGATGAGCGGGGCCCTGAGACCCTGGCAGAGCCTGTGCAAGTCCAGTGAGTGGTGGCTGGGACACTGGGGTGGTGGTAGCCAAGGGAGGCAGAAATGGGCCGTGGCCTCACTGCACCCCTGTGCAGGGTGAGTGTCCCGCTGTCGGTCCTGGATCCCCCCCACCGATACCGTGTCCACCGACGCAAGAGCTTCGACGCTTCTGACACGCTGGCCCTGCCCCGGGTGAGCGGCCCCAGGCTCTGGGTGGGGACATGGCAGGGCCAGATGCACTTGGAGGCCCAGGGAGGGCCATAGAGTCCTGACACGGAGCAGGCTCTGGAGTGGCCTCTCCCTCACCTGTGCTGGACCTGGTCCCTGGGTGGGGGGTGCCATCCGCTTCTAGGATGGCTGCCTCCCTGCACCCTGGCTCCTGCAGGTGGCCTTGTGACAGAGCTCTTGGGTGCCGTGTGCGCAGGCCTTTGGACAGTAACTTCCTGGGTGGTATGGGAGTGGAGTCAGGGTGACCTCCCCCCATGCCTCAGTTGAGGGCGGCAGCTGGGGTTGTGTGGAAGGAGGGTGTCACGGCACCATCGTGTCGGGTAAGGGGTCCCATCCTGCCCCCTTCACCCCATCTCAGCTGGGGGTCCCCAGATGCCTAGACCAGGAAGGATTGGGAAGGGGAGGCCTGGGGGAGGCCATACGTAGACATGGGCTCCTGTCCGGGGGGGCTGTGGTTGCTCAGGGGTCCCTCCATTCTGAACGGGGTGGAGCCCCTCTGTGAGGGGGGTCCTGCCCCAGGGCCAGCGCCCCTGACCCTGTGTTCCCCGCAGCACTGTCTGCTGGGCTGGGACATTGTCCCCCCGAAGCCCGAGAAAAACTCAGCCCCCAGGAGCCTTGACCTGTGGTCCTCGGTCTCTGAGGCCCAGCACCGGAAGCTGTTGGCCACCAGCCCTTCCCGCCTGGTACGGTTGGGAATGGCAGAGTCCCCTGGGGGGCAGGACAAGCGTAGAGGGTACAAGGCCCTGTCCCCTAACCCTAACAAGGTGTCCCCTGGACCCTCGCTCTATTCACTGCCTGTCCCGCCCCACCCTGGAAGCTGACCCTGCCTCTTAAGGTGCAGGAGGGGCTGGGCTGGACCTGGGCACTGCCCACCCCCCAGAGACCCCCTGACATTTTCCACCCCCCTCCAGGCCTTGCCAGGGCAGACCCTGCGCCCCACCCCGATGTGGTCAGAGCCCCAGGTTGTGCAGGCCCCACAGTGAAGCCCTGAGGACCACCGGGATCATAGTGCCGCTGCCAGCCCCAGCGTCCTCTGTGTGGAAGAAGCTCCTGCCCACCTCAGGGGTCCAGAGAGAGGGGACTTGGGGAGGGGGGTGAAGGCTTTTGTGACAAGTTTGTAATAAAATTCAGCTCCCACTCCTGCCTGTGCGCCCCTGTCCAGCTGATGCCCTCAGTGCCCTGGCTTCAGCCTCCCTCCCCTTACCTGGGGAGGACACAGGCTGCCTGGGTGCTGCGCATTCGTCACTGTGGCTGTGGCGCCCTGGACAGATGGCTCCCTGCCACACAGGGTCTCCAGGACAGACCGGGACCAAGGCCACTGGTAGACAGCAGTAGCTGGGGCTGAGCATGGTGGTATAGGCCTGTACTCCCAGAGCTCTGGGAGGCTGAGGCAGGATTACAAGTTTAAGCCCAGCCTGGGCAACTTAGTGACTTAATGAGACCCTATCTCAAAATAAAAAGTGCTCTGAGGGTATAGCTCAGTGTGAAGGCCCTGTACTGCCAAAAAAAGAACAAAAAAACAAAACAAAACAAAAAAAACAAAACAGTCTGGCGAGGGCCTCAGGCAAGGTTCATGCCTCTACTTGGTCCCTGAAGCCAAGCTCCATCCTCAGAGGTGTTCTCCTGAGGTCCCTGGGTCGGGGACTCCCATACGCCCATCTCTAGGCCAGTGCTGGGAGCCGTGGTAATCTGGACCCCTGTGGGAACTGATAGGGAAACTGAGCGCTTTGCAGTGCATTGGAGACAGGTTTGGCAGAGCCTGGGTCTCCCCTCCAGGATTGGGAAGCAGCACCGTGTCTTTCCTCCACCTCTTCTGCATGTGATGTTGAACAGTGTGAAATTCCTGTTTTTGTAGGACAGTCACGGAACGAGTGGGGAAGCGATGGCTGCTGAGGGCATGCGCTCTACCTGGGGTTTCTCAGTGGAGAGGGCAGCCTGGGCTGTGCCGACCCGGGACTCCATCTCCTGTTGTCCCTACCTCACGTATCCATTAGCGGGAGCTCAGTCCTGCTGCAGTGACGGTTAATGCCCCGGATCTCGGTGTGACAGAAAGGCTTGTTGGTCACACCACGTGTCTGTCATGGGTCATCCAGGGCCTGGGCCAACAGAAGCTCTGCCGAGTGGCACAGCACCAGTCACTTCTGTGACAGGTTCCCTGCTACTCAGGGTTCATTGGTGAGAAGCAGTCACATGGGCCAGCAGGGGTCAGAACTCGAAGGACCTGTGGGACATTGGAGCAATGTCGTCCTCTCTCACGCTTCTCTGAGGTCCATCGCCTCTGCCCATGCAGGGAGGCAGGGGACGCCATCAACAAAATATTTCAAACAAATTCTTCTGTGTGTATGTGGTCCTGGGGATTGAACCCAGGGCCTTGCATATGCTGGGGATTGAACCCAGGGCCTTGCATATTCTAGGCCAGCACTCTACCACTGAGCCATGCTCCCTTCCTCTCCCGTTGAAAGCCCAGTGATATTTCGTTGTATGGATAGATGCCATGTTGTTTATCCACTGGTGCATTGATGGACTGAGGTCGCTTCCCTCTTTGGTGATAAGAATGACGCTGTGAGCCTGAGTGTGCAGAGCTCTCTTGGAGACCCTGCTTTCAGTTCTTTGGGGTCTAAACCTTGAGTGGAATTGCTGGTTCCTGTGGTCATTCTGTTTTTTACTTTTTGAGAACCACTATGCTCGAATTTACAGCAATCCTCTTGCCTCAGCCTCGCGGGTGGTGGGATTGCAGGCATCATCTTCTGGTTTTTTGATAGTAGCCATCCTAATGGGTATAAAATACATTTCACTCTTTGATTTGCTTTTGCTTAATGATGAGTGGCTTTGAGAACATTCGTACACTTCTTGGCTGGCTGTCTTCGGAGAAATGTCTCTTCCAGTTGTTTGCCCATTTGTAATTGCGCTTGCATTTTTGCTGGGGTTCCACATGTAATTTTAAGTCAAAGAACTTGGAGTCAGTGGTTTCAGTAGAAAGCCTTTCACCAGCGGGAGAGGAGAATCTCGAAGCCTTTCTAGGTCAGAACTTACAGAATGTTCAAAGCCGAAATCAGCAGCTGGCATCCCAGAGACCCGAGACAGCAGTGGCCTAGGTCAGATGGACGCATTTCTCTTCCAGGGAAGTCCAGGCTGGAAGACTTTACTGGGCTCATGAAATCATCCAGCAAGTGTTTTCTATGGAAAAACAATTAGTTTGGAAGGCTTCCAGTCTTTGCAACCAGTTAGTTCCTCGTGCAGGAAAGCATAGCCTGCCAGGCATGGTGGTGCTGCCTGCAGTCCAGGCGCGGAGCACTACTCCCTTGTCCCAATCTTGTCCCTCCTGTGCCAAAGCCTCCTACCTCTCCTGGTTCTCTTCCTCTTCCTCTTTGCGTGTGTGTGTGTGTGTGTGTGTGTGTGCGCACGCGCACGTGTGTGTTGCTAAGGATCAAACCCAGGGCCAAGCTTGTGCTAGGCAAGTGCTCTACCCCTCAACTACGCCCCAGCCCACTTCTTGCTCTTAAACCTTCAGGCTCCCCCCAGCCTCAGAATCTTCACCATCTTACCTCTGCCTAAAATCTTTCCGAAACTCCTTCTCAGATGTCAATGTCCATGTCTGCTCCTCAGAGGCCTCCCTAATCCTGCAGAACCGCAGAAGGCATCAGGAGCTGGCTTCCACTCTGCTCACCAGGACCTTCATTATCTTCGGCTGTGAGCTTGCTGAGCACAGGCCCAGGCCTGTGGCATCCTCTGTTACCCAGGGGCCAAGCACAGTGTAGCACATGCGTCAGCTCCATGTGCCATAAGTATTATTATTATTATTTGTATTTTTTGAGACAGGGTCTTGCTATGTAGTCCAGGCTGGCCTTGAACTCACTATGTAGCCCAGGTTGGCCTTGAATTCCAGGCTATTCTCCTGCCTCAGCCTTGAGTGCTGGGATTATAGGCGTGTGCTACCATGCCCAGCTAATAAGTGTTATTATTACTGGAGGCAGGGAGTCCGAGCCTTGGGAAGACAGAGGCGGGACAGCACAGGGACCCAGTGCACAGGGCTGGGATTTGCACTTGCGCCAGCCCCCAGGGGAGCCTGCAGCCTCCTGGGGAGGGTGGGGACAGCTGCCACGTCCTCCTGGAAATGTCCTCCATCTGTCAGCAGCAGCAGGCCCAGTCCTGTGCACAGGTGACAGGTGTATGGAGACAAGTCGACCCTACCCCTGGCTTCCCCAGGACGGGGGCCACAGGCCTTGAGGGAGGCTTCCTGAGGATCCTCCTGAAGGCAGAGCGGCCCGGTGGCTGCCTTCCGTGGAGGTGAAGCGGTGAAGTGTGTCTGGCCCCAGACAGCAGAAATCCCCGGATTTTCCAGAATGACTTCCCCACGTGCCTGTGGAACACCACATTCCGATCTGAGGATTTACCACATTTTGTTCCACCGAAGTTCTGCCGTGACCTTGGCTGTAGACTTGCTTTGTGCTTCTCAGCCCCTGTGGGGAGACCCCAGTGGAAGGAAACCCAGGGAGGGCACTGTGGGGTGTTAGGGATCCCAGCTCTGTCCCATCCTGATGTCGTCACCTTGGGCACCCCATTTACCATCATGTCAGTGTCACCCTGGGTTCACTCTTATTCCTCCCGCCTTCCCCAGGAGGAGACAGGACAAGGGAAGAGCTCCGGCCCCTGGGGGACATCCAGACACAAGGTCTCATGGGGGATTTCATTGCCTCACAGGGTCTGTCACCAGGGAGGGGCCTGTGGTGACCAGCGCCTGGTGGCTGGTGGTGGACGGCTGAGGTGTACAGGAAGTCCTGAGGGGAAGCCCAGGCTGCTGTGGCTGGTGACAATCCAGTGACATTAGGTCCTCAGTGACGGGATGCCTGCTGGTGGCTTGGGTGGCCTGTGGGGACATCCCCTTGGCGTGGCACCGAGTCGGCCCTGACCACAGGTGCTGTCAGGCCTCCTCGTCTGTGACTAAGGGGTGACAGCATTTCTCTTCCAAGTCTCCAGGGCCCCAACAGCCTCTGGGACTCGAGAGAAACTGTCCCAGACCCGTCTTGGGGACAGCGCCCAGGGCCCAAGGCAAGGGTTAGGGTTAGGAGGAGAGGGAGGCTCCGAGGCGTCCTGGTCTCAGATATGGTGCACGTGGGGCCTGTCCTGTCCCAAGGGCTGAGGATCCAGAGACCCCGCCCTGGAGGGAGACCCAGGGGCCCTGATTCCCATTCCTGGCAGATTCTGGCCACCTTCCCAGCTGGTCCTGGGGACCTCCTGCCTACAAGCGAGAAGCAGCCCAGCGCCCCTCCCCCTCCTCTGGGGTCAGTGCCACCTGTGGGTGGCAGAGCACCGGCCCGGAGGTCAATGTCTGCTCCTTCCTGGGGCAAGGCGGCGGGCCTCTCTGAGCCTGGGTTTCCTCATCTGGACCTATGCGACCTACTTAGGAGTGTTTGGAGGGTGGGACGATCAGGTGAAATGTGTAGTGTGGTGCTGGGCTCTTAGTAAATGCTTAATGGATGCGAGGTATTGCGACTTGAAACAAGGTCCATGTTCGTGTTGTCAGGTGGAGGTCCTGTCTGTACGTGGCCCATGAGACTGACCTGAGGCACAGTAGGGAGTTGGGGGTCCCAGGTACCTTCTCCATTCAGCAAGAGACAGGGCTGTGCCCCAGTGTCCCATGGGTCCGCAGTCCTGGCCAGGGCCACAGAGGTGGGTGGGATCATCAGAGGTCTAGGAAGCACTCATCCCTGGAAACCCTGGGGACCCGGGACCGCGAGTGACAGTACGGAACAGAGCAGGGTGTGGGGTGGGGGATAAGACTTGCTCTCTTCCTGTTTTTCAGGAGTGTTGCCCAAACCTTTCTTGGGTCTCCCCATCTGCCCCCACCCCCCTATGGGGCCACCTTTCTCTGCTTCTGGACCAGGGCTGGGGCTCCCAGGCGACTGTCCCTGAGCCCCAGCCCTCAAAGGTCTCCATGGTCACCAGCATAGGGAAGAGCTAACATCTAGGGGTGTGTGGAGGGGGCTTGTGGGGAGCTCTCCAAAGACGCGTCCACCTGGAACCTCGGGCTGTGACCTTGTTTGGAAGCAGGGTCTTTGCTGATGGAGTCGAGGTGATCGTCCTGTATAAGGGAGGCTCTGAAAGCCAGGCACAAGTGTCCCCATCGAGACACGAAAGGAGAAGGCACAGGGACACACAGGGGGTGGGACAATGGAGGCAGAGTCTGGACGCATGCGGGAGTAGGCTGAGGGACACTGGGGTGACCAGTGGTCAACAGCGGGAGGAAGCATAACCTTGACCTTGGACGTCAGCATCCCTAACTCTGAGGAAATTTGCTGCAGCCCCTTCAAGCCTTTCGCTGTAGCCCTGGGCAGGACCCCAGGTGACTGAGGCCCAGTTCCAGTCCTTTCTTCCAGGACATGGGTCATGTTGCTCAGGGCTCACACCAAACGCCTCGTTTTACCTCAATCTCTATCTAGATCTTTTTCTTTTTCCTTTTTTTTTTTTTTAAACAGGGTTTTGCTGTATAGCTCAGGCTGGCTGTGGTGATCCTCCTGTCTCAGCCTCCCAGGTATTGAGATTACAGGCATAAGTCACTGCACTTGGCTTTAATCTCCTCTTTAAGGACCCTGACTCAGACCCAGCCACATTCTGGGGGACAAGGGCTTCAGTGCATGAATCTGGGGGTTACAATTCAGTCTCAAACACTAAGGCTGTCCTTTCCTGTGAAAATTAATTCCCGATTCCCTCAGAGGACTAATATCTAGAACATGCAAAGAACTCAAGCTGGGCATGGTGGTGCCCACCTGTAAGCCCAGCACTTGGGAGGCTGAGGCAGGAGGATTGCTGTGAGTTCGAGGCCAGCCTGAACTGCATAGTGAGACCCTGTCTCAAAAATACAGGAAAAAAAAAAAAAAAAAAAAATGAGAGAACACAAGTTATAAGTAAAGAGCAAAATAAAAGATAACAGGAAGTAAGGAAATAGATCTTTCTGAAATGGGAAGGGGATCAAGAGATGAAGGGAGGGGAGGGAGGGGATAAAACAAGAATGAAGATGTGTTATATCCACGTGCCAACTCCTCGCAAGGAATGGAATCGTTCTGTACTGCAAACACGGACTCAGAAAAAGTAAATTAATTCCCGACGGAAGCTGAGACCCCACTCTTCCTCTGTGCGTGTGCAAAGCCTCTGGGGCTCCTGTGGTCCTGGGAGGTGGCTCTGCACACGTGCAACACCCTCACACCCGTGCACACACACAGTGCCCTCACACGGTGCACACATGACACCCTTGTCCTTTCACATGCACACTTTCACCCTCACACACACCCTTGTACATTTGCACACACAACCTGAAGCACACATCCTCACGCACTCGCACACACGTCTTGCAACCCTTTGTGCATTTACATATGATCTCAAGGGCATGCACCGGCTCACAGCCATGCACACTGCTCCACACATACCCTTGCACACTTGTGTGCGCTCAGACACAGGAACACCCCTTCACACACATCTTCACACACAAGCAGCTTAAGACACGCACCCCCTCACCCTCACGTGTGCCGGGAGTCCACACTCACATACACGACACTCTCGATCACAGCCCCCTCACACCCTCACTCTCACGCAGCCTCACACACGTACACACACACGTGTGAGCCCTGTCACTGTCACCCGGCTCAGAACTTACTCATTTCCCACCCGGGTTGCGTGTCTTTCACTGAAGCTGATGGCCTCTTTCTTGGTCTCACTTTTCACTCTGACTGCAAAGGAGTCTCTCTCTCTCCCTCCCTCCCTCCCTCCCTCCCTCCCTCCCTCCCTCCCTCCCTCTCTCTCAGTTCACACAGTGCAGTGGCTGTCACTCAAACCCTCCCTAGTCTCCCAGCCACCATGTCCCCTGGAGGCCCAGGACTTCCTTGCTGAGGGGCAGTGGGGAGGAAGGGGCGCGAGGACCAGAAGTGATGCCGGACCCAGGGCATGGCGCTGAGCCCCGCTCAGGTTCTGTGGGCCCAGAGAGGATGCCACTGTGGCCGCAGAGCCGCGCTCTGCCCCTTTTCCCTGCCTCTGCAGGGCTGGGGTCTCCCTGTGGGCTGCACACTGTGTGGGGTCCCCTGGCAGAGTGACTCTTGAAAGTGCTGTCGTCACTTCTCGTGGAAAAGAGGGTGACTCAGAGGCACAGTGTCACAGTGTCAGGGCAGAGTCTCAGAACAATCTGGGACAACCCTACTCCACCTGCTGGGAGAGCTTTCTGGCCCCAAACTGCAGCTGTCATCCTTTTCAGCTTACCCTGGCGGGGGGAGGGTAGAAAACTGGGTTCTGGAATTGGGGGGCGACAGACCCCTCCCTCCTCTTCCTTTCCCTCCCTCCGTCCCTCCCTTCTTTCCTTCCATCTTTTCTTCCCTGAGAGCACCCAGGGACCACTGAGCTACATTTGAAGCCCCCCGCCCCCTTTTTTAATCTTACTTTGAGACAGCTTCTCACTCAGTCACTAAGTTGCCCAGGCTGAGGTTTGAACTTGGGATCCTCCTGCCTCAGCCTCACAAGCAGCTGGGATGACAGGCCTGCGCCCACGCCCAGCTGAATTTATCTATCAAGTGGCCTTTCTGATGCCCATGTCATGGGATGTGGAGGGGGAATAAGTGGAAAGACCAGCTCTTACCATCTGAAGTGTGTCCCTCCACCTCCGTATGCTGGAGCCCTAACTCCCAGTGTGACAGTTTTTGGAGAAAGGGCCTTTTCAATGGTAATTAAGGTTAAGAGAGCTCATAAGGGTGGGGAGAGGATTCTTGTTGTTGGAAGAGGCAGGGGGCTCAGCAGTGCACACACGGAGAAGCAACCCCGTGAGATGAGCGAGAAGGTGTTCGTCTCCCAGCACGGCGGAGACTTCCAGAGAACCCCGAGTTGCCCACGCCTGGATCTCAGGCTTCTGGCCTCCAGAAATGTGAGAAAACAGATTTCTGTTGTTCAAACCGCCTAGTCGGTCTGTAGTGTTTTTTGTTTGTTTGTTTTTGAGACAGCATCTTGGGTAGTGCAGGCTGGCCTTGAACTCTGGCGATCCTCCTGCCTCAGCCTCCTGAGTGCTGGGATTATAGGCATGGGCCACCATGCCTGGCTCACATACCCTGAAGGTAATTTTCAGCACCCCTTTGAGTGTGCCTGTATTTTCACTGCGACCCGTTGCATGAGGTCAGGTGCAGAATTCTCTACTTGTATTATGTTGTCACTCAGACGGTTAGGTTTTGGAGCATCTTGGATTTCAGGGTTACAGATGAGGGATGCTGTCCCTGTGTGGCGATGGCGGACATACACATAGCAGCTGCTCAGTAAATGGAGTCAGTGTTGCCATTTGCCAGCAAATAAACTCAGAAGCCCGAAGCAGCGCCTCCTGCTGGTCAGAGACCAGATTTCCTTGCCCCTCACAAGACAGCCCCCCACCCCGCAGCTGATCTCCATTCCGGGGCAGGAAAGACAGTGTTCTTTCAGGGCTGTGAGGGACTGGGCCCGCCAGCAGCGCCTTGTGAGATTGGGTCACCTAGATATGTGCCCAGGGCCCGAGTTCAAGGCCAGTTTGGGCTGCATAGCAAGTTCCAGGCCGATAGGGCAAGATCCTCTCACAAATAAGCAGCAGGCGCTGGGCGTGGTAGTGCACGCCTATAATCCTAGCTACTCTGTAGGCTGAGGCAGGAGGATCACAAATTCGAGTCCAGCCTGGGTAATTGAACAACTCAGTGAGAATTTATTTCAAAATAAAAAGGAGCCATAGCTCAGTGGGAAAGCTCTGGGTTCAATGCCCAGTAACAGAAGATAAAACAAAACAAAAATAAACAACTGGATACTCCAATGACCAGCTTCTGTTTTGAAGCATCAGTCATGTGAGGACGGGTTTCTGGGTGCTGCCGAGAGCTGGGTGCGATGGCAGCCGCTGCGAGGCGTCCTGATCCTGCAGCCCCTGTGCCTGACCTGGTCATTCTGAAATCAGGGCCCCTCGGGGCAGGGAGCCGAAGGCAAGTTTGAGCTCTGAGGCAGCGCAGTCAGGGTGCGAGATGACTCAGCCGCTGCTATTTCTCCCCATCTTCTGTTCTAGATCTGATTGGGCTGCTGGTGGCAGCCGAGCTGCCTTCCTTCCTGGTGCTGACTCAGCAGCCTGGGCCGGGCCTGCCCACCTCACTGGCCTTATCTGGCGCTCGCTGCCCTCGCTCAGCAGCGCGAGGGCCTCTGGGACCGCTGGAAGTCCCCCCAGCGGCCCTCCTCCAGGGCTTCCCGGCAGCCCTCTCTGCTGCTTCTTGTCCTTTCCTCAAGGCCTCTCCTTCCTCCGGGTCTCAGTTTGGAGGCCTCATCTCTAAGAAGCCCTTCCTGACCACCCCACCCTACTACCATGGTCTGCAGGCTGCTCTGGCCCTGGGCTCGCTGCCTCCTGCCCTCCCTGTCACCCCATCCATCAACAGCTGGATCAGTTCTGTGCCCTGCTGTACTCAGAACCTGTCTCCTACCAGTCACCCCACTGTGCCTTCCTGGTGCCCACGTAAGGATCCTGGAAATCACACGGCCCCCTGCTCCTCTGTTCCAAGCCCCCAGCTGGCTCCATTGCAAGGGGGAGGAGCCACAGCCTCAGACGCGGCCCTGGTTGATACCACCTCTGACCTCACTTTCTTCTGTTCTCCCGCTTTCCCCACCACGCCAGGCCTGCTCCCTGCCACCCCAGGGCCTTTGCACAGCTGAGCCCGTGGCCTGGCCACCCTCTCTGTCCTGGGTGCCGGCTCCCTCTCTCCTCCTTCACGTCTCTACTCAAGAGCCCTTTCTCGGTGAGGCCGCTCCTGACCATTTTATTTAGTAAAGTCACTGTATATTTGGATGCTAACTCTACAGCTGCGAATACTCCCAGCCTTCGGGCCATTTTATTAGGGTGTGTACCCTACCACCATGCACTCCACTTTCCTTTCCCCTTCTTTTTCTCTTGAGCCCCTTTTAATGGCCTCTCCTCTCCTCTCCTTCATTATCTTTATCGCCTGTCTCTTCCTGGTGGATGGGAAGCTGCCGAGGCTGGGATTCAGCTGCTTGTTCACTCGCGGCTTCCTCACACTCGTCCACTGGTACACACGCGCCTGTAGTGCTTGTTGAATGACTGAGTGAACTCAGACATTCGCATGGCACGCTCTTGACCAAGAGAAGAAATGTCACTGAACCTGCTTGTTCTTGCTACTGCAGGCTCATGAGAAGCTGTAGCGAGAGGACAGCAGCTCCTGCGGGAGGGACCTGGCTGAGGTCCCAGCCTTGCCAGGCATCTGGCTCTCTCCGAAGGGCCCTCGCGCTTTGGGCCACTTCTGATGCAATCCAGAAACTGGTTAAATCATAATGACTCGCAGGGGGTGACGGGTGACAACCAGTGAGATTTTTTCAACCCAGGCCTTCCTCCCTGTCGCCAGGGGTCACCCCATGAGGTTCAGTTCTAGCTGAGGCCTGAATGGCGTCTATGCCTCAGTCTCCCCAGATCTCCAGGATTTCATGCCTCAGAACCTCAGGCCAGAGTGGCCTCCAGGTCTCCTGTCCCCTGCCTGGAGGGACAGCGGTCCTGGGTGGGAATGACCCACACCTGTTGCACAGAGGGGCTGCGCCGGGAAATCCCGGAGAAATTTTCTGAATGACCTCCGCACACGGTGGCAGGGTCCTTCCTGTGCCAGTGACGTTGGTGATGGCGCAGATGGTGGCACTGACCGGGTGCTGCATGGCTTGGTTGGGTTTCGTTTCCCAGCAGTGACGTCCTCCCCCATGGTGCCCCACAGGGAGCCCCAGTCTGCCGCCCGCCACCCCTCCTAGGACCCTTGTCCTTGGTTATTCAGCCACCCAAGCGATACCCAGCCAAGCCTGGTTCATGCTGGGACAGTGGGCAGGACAGATGCAGTTTCTGCTCCCACGAGCTCTGTCCTGGGGGGAAAGCTAGGTGCTCAGGCAATTACAATTTCAGATGGAAGAGGGTCCCTTGCAGGGGACCAACAGGGTGATAGGGCCCAAAGTGGTAACATCAGCAGCATAGTCAGGAAAGGCCAAGATCTGAAGGATGAGAAAGGCAGCATTTGTAAAATTTGTTCTTACACATGAGCTGGTGAGATAGCTCAGTGGCATAAGCACCTGCCTGGCAAGCGCGAAGTCCTGAGTTTGACTCCTGGTACCCACGTAAAAAGGAAAAACGGTCCAGTGATATCGCTCAGCAGCACAAGTGCCTGCTGGCAAGTGTGAGGTCCTGAGTTCAACACCGGGTACCCACATAAAAAAAAAAAATTGTTCTTACACAGCCAGTCATTGTGGCACACACCTGTAATCCCAGCACCCTAGGAGGCTGAGGCAGGAGGATCTCAATGTGGAGTCCAGCCTGGGCAATTTAACAACTTAGTGAGACCCTGGCTTAAAAAATTTAAAAAGGGCTGGGGAAGTAGCTCAGGGCAAAGGCCCTGGGTTCAATCTTCAGTATCATACACACATACAAAATTGTTCTTCTGCAGTTTTATTGAGGTATCTTTTTTTTTTTTTGAGACAGGTCTTGAACTCGCAGTTATCCTCCTGCCTCAGCCTCCTGAGTGCTGGGATTACAGGTGTGCACTACCACACCTGGCCTATCGAGGTATCACTGACACACAGGAAACATGACCTGTTTAGAGCACTGGGCCTCACAGGTTTTGGCATAGATCACCGTCTACCCCTGGCTGAGGTGACGCATATGCCCAACACCATGGATGTTTTCTTGGAGAAGCAGCCTTTTGAGGAGTGAAGGGTGAAGGTTTCAGGCAGTGGGACCAGCAAGTACCAAGGCCCCATGGCAGGCACAGTCTTGGTGGCACCAGAAACAGAAAGGAGTCCTGTATGGGATGTGACAGGGCCAAGGTCAGGTGCCCCACCTGGGGCTTCCTGGCTGAGGCGGAATCTCAGGCCTGAGTCTAAGTGCTTTCTCGACACCCTCGGGACTGGCATGAGCCGCCCGCCATGCCTGCCACCCACCATGCCTGCTGTCAGCACCTCCTGGTTCTGTTCTCTCCCAGGGGTCTTCAGAAAACAGCCCATGTGGGGCAGTGACGCCCGCTGCTGCCTTGGTAAGTAGTTTCCCAAGAAATGATTTACATTTAGTGCCTCGACACAAAGAAGTGACTCACGTTGTGTGTGTAGATAGCGCCCTTGGTGTTTCCAGCCTTTCTGGAAGCCTGCAGTGCTGGGTAGTTGCAGGGTGGGGTGTCCTTGGGCCCCTCAGATCCTCCAGGCCTTGGGACCCTCCCAGCCTGGCTGCCAGCACTGTGGGCCTGGAAGGGAAAGTGGGGTGGGAAGCAGGAGACACAAGGCCAAGGGAAGAGCCCTCCCCACAGAGGCTCTAGGGGCAGAGATCAGGCTCCCCAGCACCAGGGCCTTGACCTTTGAGCCGGAAGTATTTGCAGGGGTGAAAGTCACAGCAAGGGCAGCCACCATCCCAGAGAGCACAAAGCCCCAGCCTTGAGTCATGGACTTGGCCTTGCGCTGCGGCTCTAGCCCTTACTGAGTGTCTTGGGCAAATTACCCTTCCATGTGTCTGTTTTCCCATGGAGCTTTAAAAATTATCTCTGTAGCCTGGCATGGTGGTACGCATCTGCATCTGGTACTCTGGGAGGCTGAGGCAGGAGAATCGCAAGTTGGAGCCCAGCCTGGGTAAACCCTCTCAAAAATAAAGAACTTTTTTTTTTTTTTTTTTTTTTTTTTTAGAAAAGGGCTGGGAATGTAGCTCAGTACAAAGGCCCTGGGTTAAATTCCCTGTATTGCAAAAATAAAAAATAAATAAGTAAAAATAAAAATAATAAAATAGATAAAAATGATCTCTTTGCAGGACTATTGGGTCAGGTACCCTTCAAGTCCCTTGATTCATTCAGTTTGCGTTTGTGAGTGTGTGAGTGTGTGTGTGTGTGTGGTGCTGGGTGGAACCCAGAGCTAGTGCACGCTAAGCACACGCTGTAGCAGTGAGCAGCCCCAGCCCCGACTGCATCTTCTTCTGAATTCCCACCTGTGCCAGGCACTGAACGTGACAACATTCCCGTCCTGATGGCTTCTTGTGCATTTACGCAGCCAGCACACCCCAACCTCAGTTTCCCCACGGGGCTGGGCAGAGGTCCCTAGACGTGCGCTTCGATGAGGACTGAGCCTCCCGTCCCTGCTCGGCCCCACTCGCCTGCGCCTCTCATGGCACCACTGCAACTGTGGGTTCTGTTTCCTTCTGGGCACGGTGACTCCGAGGCCGTGATTAATACTGGACCTGGGTTTCCTGAGCGTCTAAGTGACTCGCCACCATCTAGATACGCCCTGCTGAGTGGGGAGGTTGGTGGGGGCTGGGGACTCCCTCATGGGGACCCTCAGCCCCGGTCACGCTCACGGCGGCTGGGCTGGGGGCTTGTTCAAGTCCCTTTCCCTCTCCGGGCTCAGCCTCCTCCTCTTCTGTCTCTCTGGGCAGTGGAAGGAATGAATATGGGAGCTTGGGAAGCCCAGCTACCAGGCTCAGCCATCTCGAGGCCGAGGCCTCAGGGACGGCGGCCTGAGCCCAGAGCCTGGCTGTCACTGAGGCGGAAGTGCCATTCACACCTACTCTAAGAAGCTGGGTCGCTGGCCTCAGGGACCACCATGGCAGATGGGGACCAGGCCTCCTGCTTCCTCAGCCTCTGGGGCGCCCCCTAGGGGGACCTGGCAGAGCACAACTCCAGCCCCAGGTTTATAGAGGTGATGCTGAGGCCAGACTGGGAGAAGTCACACGGCCAGATGCCAACCTTGGCTCAGCCCCCACCCGGGAGCCAGAGGACAGAGGAAGTGTCCCCTCTGCAACGGTGTGACCAGCAGTGTGGCCAGCGCTGAGGCTGTGGGAGGTGGCACCCACCAGACATCCCCCGAGGCTCTGGGGAAGACCAGACGCCGCCTTCCCTCCCGTGTGCTGCCTCAGTGCCAGGACCCAGTGCTTTCTCCTGAAGGAAGTCAGGGCACCAGGGGCCTAAGGAAGGAAGAGAAGGCAGCTGCGGCTTGAGAACCAGGCGATGCTGGAACCAAACTCCAGCCCTGCTCCTTTCAAATCACATGATCTGGGACAAGTTACTTAATGCCTCTGAGCCTCAGTTTGTTCATCCATAAAGTGGGGGTAGTGATCCTGACTTGAAATCTTGGTGCCAGGGTTAAATGTCTGAACAAGGGCTGGGCACAAAGCAGGTGCCTAGGGGATGGCACTGTTAGAAAGAGGAGTCTTCCCTGTCACTGTGGAAAGACACACAGTGCCCTGGGCTGGGTTTCTATCCAGGCTTGGCAGTGGGCACCTGGCCGGCCTGTTCTCGGGAATCCTGCTGGGGGCGTGCACTGGTGGGGGATCTGACTTGTACAGTGCACCTGGGCTGGGGCCCAGGGATGAGCACGCACTGAGGGGCAGCTGGGAACCCTAATGTTGGCTCCTGACTCCACAGAGTGAACCTCAGCTGCCTGGCCCTGGCCCTGAGCAGCCGCAGCTCACCTCCCTCCCAGGGACCAAAGTCATAAGGACCCAGGTGGTATCTCTGCCACGAGATAGCCTGGAGATCTGCTTACGGATCTCTTCTGAGTCCTGCCAACACCCGCATCGCCACGCTGGGGACCCAGCTTCCAACACAAGGATCTTCGGGGGACCCCAAACCATGTCCAAGCAGGGGGCTTGAGCTGCAGGCAGCCGGATGGGTCATCTGCCACCTGGGACCCAGCCGTGGCCAAAGGTGACCCAGAGATGCCCCTCCTGAGGACCCTGCCTAAGGGGGCCAAGAACGGCACCCAGGAGGAGGAGAAAGTCCCGGGCTCCCACAGAGCTGCCTGCGGCACGATCTCTTCATCCACCGAGGGTATTTTGGGGCTGGGGCTGCCAGCTGTGGGGAAGCCCCTGAATTTCCTAAGCCAGCTTGGGACCTTGTGTCTTGCTCAGCATCCTTCTGGCCGCAGGATTCCGGGTTCCCTTGGGAGGGCTTCCTGCAACACCTGCCCTCCTCTCTCTTCCCTAAGGAATTGGCTGCACTTCGGCTGCATGGGCTGGATGCTGCCCCCAGCCTTGGGGGCTCTGGGGCCCCTGGGGCCCCTGCTGTCCCTCACAGGGGGCACCGCTCACCTTGCAAGGGACTTCCCCTCGCCCCCTTCAAAGCACTTTCACACCTGTAGGGGGTTCACAAAAGGCCCCAAGGCTCTGTCCCTTGCCTGCTCTTTGGAGTCCCTGAAGCAGCCGGGCCGGGTGCTGTTCTGGGCACCCGAGGGCCTCCTGGCTGTCCTCGCCCGCAGTTGCCTGAGGCAGATGGATAGCAAGCCAGTCATTACAGTTATGTTGCTATGAGATCAATTCTAGAATTGATGTACAAAAAACCAACAGAAACAGCCGCTTGACTGGGAAGATGGCTGGGGGAGGGGAGACCACAAATAGAAGCTGGCACTGAAACAGAGGAGGAATGAGGGGAGTTGGCAGTGTGTTCTCAGCAGGGCACCATCATAGGTTGGAAGAAGCTGGGCCAGGCCAGGCTGCAGAGGGCTTCACTCCCTCCCTGGAAGAATGGCCCCCAAATAGGCTCTTCTGCGTGACAATTCTGGGAGGGTCCAAGGAACAAAGGCCTGAACATTCTTAGCACAAAATAAGCATGCAGCCGGCCTTCGTGGCACACGCCTATAATCCCAGCATTTCTGGGAGGCTGAAGCAAGAAGATTTCAAGTTCAAGGCCAGGGCACTTTACCAAGACCCTGTCTCAGAGGAAATAAAAGGGCTGAGGTGTGGCTCAGTGGTACAGTGCTCGCCTAGCACGGATGAAGCCCAGGGTTAGACCCCTAGCACTGTGCATATGCGCACACACTCACACACACACACACACAGCTATTATCATTATTGTTACTTAAAGATATAACTCTCTTGGGCTGGGGAGATGGCTCAGTGGCATAAGCGCCTGCCTGGCAAGTGCGAGGGCCTGAGTTCAACTCCCGGAACCCACATACGAAAAAAGGGCCGGTGATATCGCTCAGCGGCACGGGCGCCTGCTGGCGCGTGAGGTCCTGAGGTCGACCCCCCCACACAAAAAAATATATATAACTCCCTAGGTGGTGGGCATCTACCTGCAACACACCGTCCCTTTCTTTGCAAGGGTTGTGTGCATAAGAGTGGCCCAGAGAGAGATACACGCAGCGTTCAAGGTGTCTTTGGCAGCACTTTGGAGGGAAAGATGGGAGGGAGAGACAGACTTTCATATCTTTTTTTGTTTGTTTGTTTGTTTTTGCTAAGAATTGTCATGCTGCTTTCTTTTGTTTGTTTGTGTTTTTTTTTGTGTGTGTGGGTACCAGGGGTCAACCTCAGGACCTCGCGTGCCACCAGGTGCCCGTGCCACTGAGCGATATCACCGGCCCTTTTTTGATATGTGGGTTCCGGGAGTCAAACTCAGGCCCTCACGCTTGCCAGGCAGGCGCTTATGCCGCTGAGCCATCTCACAGGCCCTATTTTTGTTTTTTGAGATAGGGTCTCACTATGTAGTTCAGGCTGGCCTTGAACTTACTATGTAGCCCAGGCTGGCCTCGAACTAATGGCAGTCCTCCTGCCTCAGCTTCCTGAGTGCTGGGATTACAGGCATGCATCACCACGCCTGGCTGTCACGCTGCTTTCTGAAAAGGGTTGCAATGTTTGCCAGTAGAGCATGAATGAGTATTCTGGTTTTACCACAATCTTGGTGTTAGATTTTTCCAAAATTTTTTATAAATTAAAAAAACCCCATTGATGATTTCACAGGTCTAAAAGAGTATCAAAGATTGCTTTAATTTGCATGTCTTTGATTACTAGAAAGATTGAACTTTTATAATTTGTAATTGATTTTTATGCATATTTCCCCTTAAGTCAGCTTGCCTGCTTGCCTTTCTTTCTCTTTCTTTCTCTCTCTCCATCTTTCTTTCTTTCTTTCTTCTTTCTCTCTCTCCTTTCTTTCTTCTTGCTTTCTCTTTCTTTCTTTCTTCCCCTCTTTCCCTCCCTCCCTTCCTCTCTCCTTTCCTCCCTCCCTCCCCTCCTTTCTTCCTTCCTTCTCTCTTCCTTCTCCTCCTCCTCTTCCTCTTCCTTCTCCTCCTTCACCTTATTCTTTTTGGTAGTACTGAGGAATCAACCCAGGGGCACTCAACCACTAAGCTACATCCCCAGCTCTTATTTTTTTTATTTTGAGACAGGATCTGTAGTGCACACTGGCCTCAAACTTCCATTCCTCCTGCCTCAGCCTCTCAAGTAGCTGGGGTTACAGGAGGTGCCACTGTGCCCTGCTGTGTAAGCTATTTTGTGTGTAAGTTGTTTTGCTCTCTGTGTGTGTTTCACAAGCATTTATTTCTTCAAAATGCCAGCTCTTCTGTAGTAGGAAACGTAGACTGGGAAGCAAGCATCCTGAGTTCCTTGTTCCCTACCCAGGTCTGTGGCTCTCATGGGCGGGTCACTTCCACAGTCACTCACGGGGACAGTGCAGAGGGCCCCTGGAAAGGAAACTCCAAGAGCAGTTTTTTCAGGTGGGAGCTGGAGCTCAAGGAAAGCAGGATGTTGGGTGGTCAGTTGTGAAGTCTTTGCTGAAAGGCTCTGGTGGGGGCAGGGTCTGTGGCCACCCTATGCCACCTCTATGAGACGGGGGGCTGGCACTATAGGGTAGACCAAGGTGAGGAAACTGGAGGGTACTTGGGCCATTCTGGGCTCAGGGAAAATACTTAACCCACCTTTTGTTTATTTATTTTAAAAACAGGGTCTTGCTATGTTGCCAAGGCTGGGCTTGAAATCACAATCCTCCTGCCTCAGCCTCTTGAGTGCTGAGAGTAGAGGTGTGTGCCACCACACCCGGCTCTGCCTCACCTTTACTTACAGTGGAGGAGTGCTTGCCTGTTTCTTAGCCCTGGTTTCCATGTCTGAAAACACAAAAAGCTGGCAAAACACCCTTGACCTGTACGCTACCCAGTGCATGCACGGAAGAAATATGCACTGAACGTAGAACAGGAGGAAAGAGAGAACCATGGAACGGGAGGCCCTGGAATGGGACAGCAGTCTTGCACAAATGAGAGGCTAATTAGAATGAGGCTTGCATTGCTTCTATTATTTATTTTGTGGTACTGGGTTGTGAACTCAGGGCCTCTGCACCGAGCTACATCCCCAGCCATTTTTATTTTGAGACAAGCTCTTGTTAAATTGTAAAGTTGTGCCTGTAATCCCAGCACCTGGGAAGCTGAGGCAGGAGGATTGCTGTGAGTTTGAGGCCAGCCTGGGCTACATAGTGAATCCAAGGCCAGCCTGCACTGCGTAGCGAGACCCTGTCTCAGAAACCAAACAACAACAACAGCAACAACAAAAATTGTAAAGTTGCCCAGGCTGGGCTTGAACTTGTGATCCTCCTGGCTCTGTCTCCTAGAGTGCTGGGATTATACGTGTGTGCTGCTACACCTACACTGCTTTTTGCTTTTGATAGCAGTGCCAGCCACCTCCTCCAGGCAGAAAAGTCTCAGGGGCCAGGGGAACCCTTACAGGTTGATAACCAAATGCTCTATTCTGTCCATGAGTCCCCTTAATAGTCAGTCCATTTACCCACCCATCTGTCCACCTATCCACACACCCACCCACCCACCCATCTATCCACCTATCCACCTATCCACTCGCCCATTCACCCGCCCATCCATCGAACCCCAATTCACCCATCCGCCTATACACTTGCCCATCACCCAACCATCTATCCATGTGTCCATCCTCCCACCTATCCATTTACCCACCCATCAATCCACCCCATCGACTCATCCACTTACACATTCACCCATCTTCCCAATCATCCATCCATCCATCCACCTGTCCATTCTTCTATCCTCCTACTCACCCCACCCAGTCATCCTCACACCCATCTACCCACCCATCCATCATCCATCCATCCATCCATCTTCCTTCCACTGATTTGTTTTACAGCAAATATTTATGAATGGGGACGAGTGGGTGGTGGTTGCTTTCTTTGCAGTCTCCTGATTCCAACAATCGCTTCCAAGTAATTCCTAGGGAATGGGAGAAGGTCAGGTTAATGTAGTGTCAGGAAACTACTACTGTGTCACTTTCCCTTGGGACAGGTAGGGGTGGGGTCCTCAGGACTCCTGGGGGCTCCTAATCTCCCATGAGTGCCCTATTTCCGGGGCCCAGCTGCGTTCCCCACCCTCAGCCCTGCTGGGGCCAGCAGCAAACTCCCTGGAGCCGGGACTGGCCCTTCAAATCCGGGGCGGGCCTTTCAAACAGCAAGGGGGAGCCTCTGGCTGGTGGCTGTCCTGAGTCATCTCTGCACGTGTTGGCCCCTTTCTTCTTTGCAGCTAGTGGCCCCGTTCCTGGAAGCCACTCTGGGTAGTGGTGCACCTCAAGACGGACGGGGGAGGGAGGATTAAGGCTGAACCTGGAGAAGGGGCTGCCACTTTGGCGGTGACTTCACAGCATGTGGTGGGCTGCCGGCTGCCAGTGAGGTGGCGGGGAGGGAGCTGCAGGCGCCCGGGCTCGGAGCACCCAGACAGCACCGCACGTGCGTGCCTCTACCTTGCCCGGGATGTGTGCCCTCCGAGCAGCCCTGGCACTGTCGCTCCTGGGGACACTCAGAGCCTTCCCGCAGGTAAGAGGGTTACAGGAGCATGGGGAGACGCCAGAGGTCTAGAGACCCCAAGTGTGGCACCGGGGAGGACAGGACACTCACCACCTTCCCTATCCAGCTGGGGTGAGCAGGTGCAGGTGACAGGCGGGGGGCCCTGGAGTGTGCATGTGTTCCCAGGTGGGAGGTTGACTGAAGGGCTCGTGAGCCCCCCAAACCCGACTTTGCTGGGATGGATTCATTCATTCGATGTTCATGGGACTGAAGGCAAGGGAAAGAGGAGAGAGTTGTTTGTCCTGCCTGCAGGTCTGTGGGGGTCCTGGGCAGATCTGGTGAGCCCTAGGGGACTCTGTGCCAGCCAGGGTGGCATCTGGCACTGCTCAGCTGTGGAGCTGTGCTGGATGGCCTGGCAGGGTGTGAAGGGAGCAAAGGTGAGGGTCTGGCGTCTGTCACGGGAAGCCCCGGAAATGAGTTTGCAAAGTGCTTTAGGAAAACCTACTTCCCACTACTTCCCCCTGTGCAGCACTGAACTAGGCACGGGGCAGGGATGGGGGGCACGCAGGTGATGTGGCTGTGATCCATCCCAGCAATGGAGCTGGGACCTCAAGAGTGGAGGAAGGGAAAGAAGAGCAGCAGGTGCTGGGGGCAGCACCCCTCTAATCCTATGGGAAGAGGGGGCCCACGCTCTGGAGTTCAGTCCTATTCGTGCAGGGGAAGAGAGAGGCAGGCGAGCTGCAGGGGGAAGTCGCTCTGTGGGGAAGGGAACATGAGGTGCCCCTTCATCTGCCAGGGGGCAGTGTGGATCCCCACCCTGCAGACGGCAGGGGGCAACTAGTCATGCCCTATGACAGGGACCCTGCCTAGAGAACCCCATCCCAGATCCCCACACCTGTGTCTAGGGGACATTCCGAGTTTGGGGTGCCAGGGACTGGGGGAGATGAAAGGAAGGAGAAATGTGAGAGGCTGGGATGGGGGCTTTAGTGTCTGGTGGCTGAAGCCCATGTGTTTCCACAGAGCAAACCCCCTTTTTAAATTAAAAAAGTGCTATATGTTGACTAATACAAAATATCTGAATCTCTCCTAAAAGCCACAAAGTATAAATGCTGCAGATAAAGCTAAGTTCCTTGATACCTCCTCATTCCGATTCCTTTGTAGATGTGACCACTATCATTGCTTTAGTGTTTCCTTCAGAGAACTTTTCTGTGCACGTCCATATTTATATGGTTTTGTAGAAATACGTGGGCTTTTCCATAAACCCCAACCTGCTTCATTAGGCTTTTACAATTCTACAGTACATCTCAGAGAGATTTTCCCACTGATTCTTCTAGATCCTCTGCTTAATTTAAGATTCAGTACGGTAACCTCCCAAATTGAAGCTTCTGAGGCTGGGGATGTAGCTCAGTGGTAGAGTGCTTGCCTAGCATGTATGAAGTCCAGGGTTCAATCCCCAACAAACAAACAAACAACAAAAAACTAAAAAAACACAAAAAACCCAAATTGAGGATTTTTAAAAATATCCCTGATGGGCCGGTGAGATGGCTCAGCGGCTTAAGCGCCTGCTCGGCAAGCGCGAGGGCCCGAGTTCGACTCCCGGATCCCACATACGAAAAAGGGGCCGGTGATATCGCTCAGCGGCACGGGCGCCTGCTGGCGCGCGAGGTCCTGAAGTCGACCCCCCGGTACCCACAAAAAAAAAAAATATCCCTGTTGAATGAGTGATAAAGGTATCCCCCCATTATTATTATTTTTGTTTTTTTGAGACAGGGTCTCACTACGTAGCCCAGGCTGGCCTGGAGCCCTTGGTGATCCTCCTGCTTCAGCCTTCCAAGTGCTGGGATTACAGGTGTGCACCACGGTGCCTGGGAACCACATTATTTTCTGTTAGTTTGCTCTCATAATGTACAGGCCCGTGCGGATGCTTTGGGGAATGTGTGGGATTCTTTCCTAGAGAAGAGGTGGAGAAGAGCGCACTCAGGGTGCTGAGAAAAAATTCATTCAAAAGAAAAGACGACACACCGCAAGCTGCCTTCCGGGGCTGCTGGACCGTGTGTTTTCCCACAACTGTGCCAGAGTAGCGACTTCCCCACATCCTAACCGACACCTGATCTTATCTGAGTTTGTATTTGGTGACCGTGACGCCTGTTCTGTCCTTACTGTCTTCATTTGCAGTTCTGCCCACGAGCCTGGGCACCCACCCATGGTGGTCCTTTCCTTGCCAGATGTCTGGGGAGGCGCTGCCTGCCTGCTTCTCCCTCTGGCCCCTCACACCTCTTCCATTCTCCCCTTTCCAGGAAGGAGCTAGGGAGCCCATAAATAAAAACCTCCACTCAGCGCTTGTAGTTCACTGAATCCTCAGCCCTCCTCTCCGCGCCAGCTGATCTGGTGAGATTGGTGTTTTGCAGCTGGCGTCTGAGGCAAGAATGTGTTCTTTCTGATGTCACCCACCGCCGTCCTCCTTAACAGTGGTTTTGTAATACAACCCGGGAATGAGTCTGGAGACCCAGGAATTACTCTGGCACAAATCAGGAGTGAAGAATTTGTTTCCCACATCTCCATCCTTTCCCTCCAGGGACCTCAGGGTGGGGAGGCTTCGCGCCTTTCTCCAAACTTGAACTTGGTTGACTTAGAATTCCCCGACGACGACGACTTCTCCTCCCAGGCCGGGTTGAGGCTGCCGGAGCGCAGTTCCCCTGTCCTCAATCCCATCTTCCCCCAGTGGGATGGGGCCGGCTCCAGGGGGCGGCTATGGTGAGGCTCTGTGCCCTGCGGCTTCCACTTTAAAGTCACCCTGCACAGAGGCAGCTCACAGCGGCATTTGAGGTCTTGGCCAGAGGGCAGGAGAGGCTTTCTGGTTTTTTTTTTTTGGGAAAGGTGGCTTTTCCGTAGCCAGGGGGTGGAATTCCACGTGATGTACCAGGATAAGGGGACCAGAAGGAGGGAGTGGAAGTTGGTACAGGCTTGTCTCCTTTCCTACCTTCCTTCTTTCCTTCCTTCCTTCCTTCTTCCCTTCCCTCCCTCCCTCCCTTCCTCCCTTTCGTTTTTTTTGCAGTACTGGAGATTGAACCCAGAGCCTTCACCCTGAGATACATCCCCATCCCTTTTAAATTTTTATTTTATTTTCAGACAGGGTCTTACTAAATTGCCCAGGCTGCGCTTGTCTTGTGATCCTCCTGCCTCAGCCTCCTGAGTAGCTGGAATAACAGGAGTGTGCCATCAGGCCGGCGGTGCTGGCTGGTCTGAATCAATTGCCCCTTCCTCGCCCTAGGGCTGGGGCCACAAGAGCACCCTGGGGCTGGGGAGCTGCATTACTCAGCCCGAGAGCAGCCTGCCCTGGGAGGAGGGCAGCTCTTACTGGAAGTTTCTGCTGCTCCCACTCATATCTGACCCAGGCGCTTCTTGAGTAACTGTGATTCATCCCTGGGTTCATGCGTACTCGCTGCAGCCCTTCACCTCAGGACAATGGTCAGGAGGGACGTGGGGGTCTGGGGGGCTCGGGGGTCCTTGTACCGACTGTTACGGCCCCAGCTGGACCATTGTAGCCTCTTCAGGTTGCGCACTGACCCTGCGGTACTGTCCCTGGGGATCATAGTCCCCAATTTCCAGAGCCCCAGACAGGACATGCATATTGTCCAAAAAGATAACTGTGGACCTGGCCAAGCTCTTTCCTCCCAGCGCTGCCCTGAGGGATGCTGGGTGCGGGTAGGGTTGTTCCAGAATCTACCGTGGGAAACCACTGGGCATTCTCTGTGGCCTCGCTGGTGGGGAGGGACTTTTTGTTTGTTCGTTTGTGGTGTTTCTCAGACAGGGTCTCTCCATGTAGCCCAGGCAATCCTCCTGCCTCAGCCTCCTGAGTGCTAAAATTACAGATGTGCACCACCATGCCTGGCTGGGGATGGACTTTTTATGCTCCACTCACTCCAGTTATTCATTGCATTTCTAAGTCCTTTGGTGACATTCATCTAACCATCCATCCATGCAGTAAATCTTCAACAGGCAGCAGCTCTTCGAGGACTCCGTCCTAGCCCATCCCAGGTACTCATTTGGTTATTTATTTGCTTCCAGGGATGAGGGGCTCACTCCTTCCCAGAGCAGCTTACACCCTCCTGGGTGAGCTCTGACCCTTGCTCTTTGGGATGCGCTGAAATCTATCTCCTTGAAGCCTCTGCTGGTCCTGGAGGCAGTCATCTCCCTCTTCCCTCAGAAACACCTCTCAGCGAGGTGAGGGCCCCCGACCTGGTCCTCCGATGTGTATCCCTCGTGCGGCACGGGCTCGAAGCAGCTCTGACCAATTCATTCATTCCTCAGATGTTTATGGAGCACCTCCTGTGTGCCAGGGAGCACTCTGGGTGCGGCAGGTACCTCCATGCCCAGCACAGCAGGGGCCATAGGCAGGACAGCGCCCACAGAGGGGTGGTACACAGGGAGCGGAGGGGACGCAGCTGCCAGCCCGGGGGAGATGAGCAGAGTGGCTGAGGAGCAAACGGAACCAAGGTGCCCAGTGGTTGAGGAGTAGGAGAAGCCATCGTGGCCAGGGCGGAGCACGGGAGGAGCCGGTGGCAGGGACGTAGTGGGTTGTACAGAGCCTGTGTGCTGTGGCCAGGTTTTTGGTAGGAAAGTGACATTGGGTGACACATGTGCCGCGGGGCCACAGGACAGGAGCTGCAGGGCCACTGTGTTGGGGGGATTGAGCCAGAGTCCACGGGACTCGTGTGGGTTGGGTGTGAGTGCAGAGGACGGGGGTCCACACCTGGGGCTCGGCATCTGGTTGCAGTGTTTGGGAGAAAAGTGCAAGTTCTACTTTGCCCAAGTTCAAGTGTGAGGTGGGGGCTGGGTGTTGACGTGTGGAGCCGGAGCCCCCCACAGAGTTTGGGCCCTGGATGTGGCAGATCTCTGGTGCCAGAGTCCAGTGAGAATTCTGAGCAGCGCCTACCGGAGTCGCCCTACTTCTGTTAACGACGCCCGAGAGCCCTCGCTGCTGAGATGAGTTGTCACAAACTGGGTGACTGGGAACAACGGAAGTTACTGTCTCACAGCTCTGGGGTCTGGAATTCAAAATGAGCCAACAGGGCTGCGTCCCCTCAGGACCAAACCTGTTTCCATGCCTCTTCCAGCGGCCAGGGCTGCTGCTGTCCTGGGACCAGGCCCCCTTGTCACTTTGCCCCTGTGAGTGCCGTCACTGTCTTCTCTCTTGCTCTGGGCTTCCACCTGCCTCCCGGAACTACCTGTGGTTGCCCGGCCCCACGGAAAATCCAGTATGACCACTCCCTTGAGAGCCTGAACTTGGCCCCATCAGCAGAACCCCAAGGAAGGCCACATACTCTCAGTTTTGGGGACCAGCGTGTGACATCTCCGGGAGGCTGCTATTTTACCTACTGTAAACATTTCTGTTTGGGGAGATGGTACAGCATCCAGCCAAGGGTTTGGACTTTTTTGTCAGTCTGCTCAGTTTATACCCTGCATCAGACACCATAAGTCACTTCTGAGTGCCTTGATTTCTCCATCTACAAAATGGGGCCATAGCCGAGCATAGTGCCACATGCCCACAATTCCAACATTTGGGAGACTGAGGCAGGAGGATCACTGTGAGTTGGAGGCCAGCCTGGGAAACATAGCAACTTAGGGAGACCCTGTCTCAGAACAAAACAAACAGAAAAATCTTTGGAGTCTTTTGTCCGTGTGAACCCACTGGTGAAGCCCAAGCCCTCCCAGCCTGATCGCTCAGAAGTCCCACTGCTTGACACCGCCATAGCTGTTGTGCTGGGGATTGAGTTCCACACGTGCTTTTTGGGGCACACACAGAAACCCTATGGGTCAATAAGCATAAGGGGCCGACAGCAGGGCCCACGCCAAGGGTGGTGTGGAGGGAAGCCGTTATGAAGTGCCTGCTGTATGCTAGGCATGGTGGGTGCTGCCGAGACCAGTTACAGTTCTTGGCCTTGCTTGTGTGCACACGTGGATGCGCCATCCTCACTCCTGCCTGGGTCAGGCTGGAGGGCTGGAGCCCAGAGCCCCTGCTGCTGTGGCCATCACTGCGCATGTGCCCACATCCTCGCCTGCTCTGTCAGGGGCTCTGGAGAGACACGGGGGCCAGAGGTAGGCATGTGTCCCTAATCCCAGCACTCTGCGAGGCTGACGCAGAAGAATCGCAAGTCCCTCACTCTCCCGCCCCTTCCTCCATGCTGGGGATGGAACCCAGGCCCCATGCCTGCCAGGCCAGGGCTCTAGCGCTGAGCCACACCCCAGCCCACCACCCTGGCAGGCTCCACGCGGTTCCTCTGGGTCGGCTCGGGGCTGAGAAGTCCTGGAGGTGTTGCCCAGGGCTGCTCATCCTCAGCTCACATTTCCTGACCGCCCGCTGTGTGCCAGATGCGGCCCTGCACTCCGAGGGCACATGGCTTCCTGTGATGGCTCCAACCCTCTGGGACAATGAAAGCCCTCACTGAACTTTTGCCGTCCAACGGGACCTGCCCGCTCTGTGCTGCTGGGTTGCCAGGGCCCGGCTGCGGTGGCAGCCAAAGGTCCTCTCCATCTAAGTAGTCCTGGTCAGGCTGACCCTGAGTGCAGGCCGGGGAGGAAACGTCAAGGCCTCAGCCTGACTCTCTGGGCGGGTGGGCTGAGGCTGTGCGGGGACCCAAAGCCTTCTTGAAGGGTCAGAAAGCCAGAGGGCCTCTGGGGTCCCAGCCTTTACCCCCTCCTATTTTCTTTCTCGTACTGGGGATTGAACCCAGGGCCTTCACACTGAGCTATGTCCCCAGCCCTTTTATTTTTAAATTTTGATACAGGGTCTTGCTACGTCTCTTGGGCTGGACTCGAATTTGTTTTTTTGTTTTTTTTTTTTGAGACAGGGTCTCACTATGTAGTTCAGACTGGCTTGAACTCACTATGTAGCCCCTGAACTTGCGGTGATCCTCCTGTCTCAGCCTCCTGAGTGCTGGGATTACAGCACCACGCCCAGCTTCCCACCCCTCCTTTTAAGATTTCCTTGGCAGCTGCTATCATTCAGTGGTGGCTGTCATGCCAGGGTGCAAGCGCTTTGACCATACTGAGGTAGAGCTGAATGAGCAGCCAGACACTTGCTGTGGGCCTAGAACTTTCTAGAAGACTGCAGTCTGATCAGCTGGACCACAGAAACCCTGCAAGATGGCAGTCATCAGTAGGGAGGAAGATCAAACAGTTGCTGAATTTGGTCTCCAGGTGGACCTCTGGATGACTGACTTACTCTCCTCCATTGTATCCATTCCGGGCCTTATTAGTTGCTTTGAAACAGCTCCGAGGAACAGCAGTTCTGTGAGAAAAGGGTTTTCTGGTCAGTTAAGGTAGGGAAACAAGGTACTTTATGTCTCCTTGGAGAACAGGAATTAGAGAGTAAGCAATCATCTGAAAGGCTCTGAGAGGCCCAGCAATTTAAAATCAAAACCTCTTCAATGGAATCCAGTGATTCCTGTTTCTTTCTTTCTTTCTTTTTCTCTTTTTCCTTTTTTTTTTTTTTTTTGAGACAGGGTTTCCCTGTGTAAGCTGGCCTTGAACTCACTATGCAGCCCAGGCTGGCCTTGAACTCATGGTGATCCTCCTGCCTCAGCCTCCCAAGTATGCCACCACACCTGGCTAGATTTAGTTATTTAGAACAATAGAATTTTTTTTTTCTTTTTTGGTCTTTTTGAGACACGGTCTCACTAAGCAGTTCAGGCTGGCCTTGAACTCACTTTGTAGCCCAGGCTGGCCTTGAACTCACAGCGACCCTCCTGCCTCAGCCTCCCCAGTGCTGGGATTACACTCCTGCACTGCCATGCCTGGCCCAAACAACACAAATTTAGTTCTCATGGTTCTGTAGTTCCTAAGTCCCAAATGGGTGTCACCGGGCTCAGAGCAAGGTGTGGCAGGGCTGTGCTCCTATCTGGAGCTCAGGGGACAGTTGTCGTCTCAATTCCCTGGCTCAGGTCACTTCCTCCACCCTCATGGCTGGCAACACAGCCTCTCTCTGACCCTGTATCTGTCGCCATCCACATCTCTTTATCTGAGTCTTTGAGCCTCTTTTCTGCCTCCCTCTTGTGCTTTTTTTTTTTTTTTTTTGAATAATTTTTTTTCATGGTACTGGAGGTTGAACCCAGGTTTTTCACACTGAGCTACATTCCCAGCCCTTAAAAAATGTTTTTGTTTTGGCGTACACCTATACTCCCAGTACTTAGAAGGCTGAGGCAGGAGGATCACTGTGAGTTCAAGGCCAGCCTGGGCTACATAGTGAGACCCTGTCTCAAAAAACAAAAACAAGGGCCGGTGAGACGGCTCAGCGGCTTAAGCGCCTGCCTTGCAAGCGCGAAGGCCCGAGTTCGACTCCCGGAACCCACATACGAAAAAGGGGCCGGTGATATCGCTCAGTGGCACGGGTGCCTGTTGGCGCGCGAGGTCCTGAGGTCGTCCCCCCGGTACCCACAAAAAAAAAAAAAAAAAAAAAAAAAAAAAAAAAAAATTAAAAAAATTTTGAGATAGGATCTTGCTAAATTGCTGTGTCACTCAGGGTGGGCTCAAGCTTGGGATCCTCCTGCCTCAGCCTCTCAGAGTGCCACCACACTAGGTCCCCTTGCATTTTTAAGGTTGCTGTGATGACTCTGGGTCCGCCCAGATAACCCAGGATCATCTCTCCTCTCAAGGCCAGCAGATGAGCAGTCTCCGTTCCATCGGCCACCTTTATCCCTCTTTGCCATGCAAGGAGACATATGAATAGATTCTGGGGGTGGACATCTTCGAGGGTGCCATTCTGCTGACCACGGCCCCCCTCATCTCCTTTCCCCATCCCCAGTGAGCATGGCTCTGATTCTCAGAAGCCTCATCGGAAATAAAGGGCTCACCTGTTCTGGGGTCCTTGTAGCCTGGGTCTCAGGGTCCCCTCTGGTTGTTCCTGTGCCCCTGTCCTTGGGTTTAACCCCAGCCATCTGGCAGGGCAGTGTGAGCCACACACTCTGTCCCTCGGCTGGGCGGCAGCTAGGGGAGCGCAACAGGGCTCCTTCCCGTAGGTGGAAGAGCCTGAAGGGAGCTGTCTGCGCCCGGGACAGATGGGAAACCTGCAGTGTGGCCAGGACGACTTCGATTTCAGGTGTCACTTGGTCTGGAGCTCAGGGTGAGAGAGGGATCTGGAATCCCCCAGGGTTAGATGACACAGCCCTGTAAGTTGTGGGATTTGCTCGCTAGCCAGGTGGGTCAGCAGTGTCTTAGTCACCTAAATGTCCACATGCCGATCCTAAAGCCTGCGTGTTACTTTAACATGGCCAAAAGGGAGTTTGTGGATCTAACGAGCCTGGGATGGGTTTGGAGGAGGCTGGCATTGCCCCCTCACTGGCCATCAGCAAGGAGACAGGACCAGGGTCTGCACCCTGCCAACACCCTGGTGAACAAGGAAGCAGATTGTCCCCAAGCTCCTCTGGGAAGGACACACGCAGTCCTGGGGATACCTTGAGTTTGGCTGCTGAGACCCAACCTGGGCAGGGTGGCTGGAGGGGCTTCTCTAGGAAGTGGCACCCAGGAGGGAGGTACCAAGGACAGGGCCAGATGTGCCCTGCCACTGGAGGGAACGAGGGGTGCACTGGGGAACAGGAAGGGTGCCTGGGATGCCTGGCAGGGCCAACGAGCAGGGCCTCCTGGGCAAGGTCAGGATGCAGCTTTGTGGTTTGTCGGGTTGGAAGCCACATGAGCGTCTCTCACAGGGTGGAGGAGAGGAGAGTGGGTCTGCACTGTCACAGATCCCTCTGGCATCTGTGCTGAGAGTGGAACAGGGTGCGGGGACCCTCAGATGGCCACTGTAACATCCACATGGCAGGGAGGGGAGAAAGAGGGGGTGGATGTGGGGGTAAAAGTGAGCCAGAGTCAGAAGCAGTGACAGGTTGGGAGCCAGGGACAGGAAGCATTTGAGAAGTAGTCAGTGTCTGGGGGTGGGGACGGGGGTCTCACAGCACTGGGTACAGAGCCCCCACCTGGGCAGTGGAGCCAGGGGAGAAGAGTGTGTGCAAGATGGGTCCAAAGCCTGCTGACTCAGCCTACCTGGGGGCTTTAGGCAACTTTCTTCTTTCTCCCTTCCTTCCTCCCTTCTTTCCTGCCTTCTTTCCTTCTTTCTTTCCTTCCTTCTTTCTCTTCTTTCTTTTTTGCAGTACTGGGGACTGAACCTAGGACCTCCACTCTGAGCCATATTCTCGGCCCTTTTATATTTTTTTATTTTCACATGGGGTCATGCCAAGTTGCCCAGGGTGGCCTAGAATTTTCAGTCCTTCTACTTCAGCCTCCCAGAGTGCTGGGATGAATGACAGGCGTGTAGCACCATGCCTGACTTAATTAAGCAAACTTTCTTCCCTGTGTCTTGATTTTTCCATCTGTAAAATGGGGTGATAGTTGTTGGTTATGAGAATTACTTTTCTTGCCAGAAGCAAGAAAAGCAACGCAGCATTTATACTTTTTCTCTTTTCTTTTCCTTCTTTTCAGCACTTCTCAATCTTTAAAGGACATGTGACTCCCCAGGATCTTGTTGTTATGGTTTCTGTCTAGATGTCCCCCAAAGCCTCATGCAGTCATGAGGGTGGGCTTCTAGAGTTTGTGTTTGATTCATGGTCCAATGCTGGGATTATGGGTGTGAGTGCTACACCCACCATGGGGGGGGTAGCCTGCATGCAATATTAAGGGAGGGAAAGAGGCTTGCTCTTCTGCTCCTCCCTTTTCTGCTCTTGTTGCTTTTGCTGTTTTCCACTGCCATGAACTGTTGCCCTCTGCCATGTGCCACTCTGCCTTGGAGCCAGCCAAGTATGGACTGAAACTTCCACAAACTGTGAGCTAAATAAACCTTTCCCTCTTTAATTTTGGGCATTGAGTATTTTGTCTCAGCAATGAGAGAAAAGTAACTAAGACAGAATTTGGTACCAGGAGTGGGATTGTTGCTGTGACTTTACCTGACCATGTGTTTCAAGAGTCTTTGGGAATGGCTTGTGGGAAGAGTTTGGAAAGGTTCAGAGATGTTGCCTGAACAAGTAGCACTGGAATGCCTTAGGCTGTTCTGTACAGGAGATTCTGGTCAGAGCTCAGAAAACCAGAAGGCTGATAGAAATCCTGCCGGTAAAGTCCAGGCTCAGGAGGTTTCTGCTGGGAAGAAGGACTGCATTGGCTGCTGGACTCCAGAACATGTGTGTTATGGCTTGGCAGAAAGTTTGTCTGCATTTTGCTCAGGTCCAGAGAATTTGCCTGAGACTAAGATCAAGGGCAGCAGACTAATTAATCTGGTGGAAGAAATTTCAAGGTGGTCTAATGTTGAGGCAGTGGCATGGCTATTGTTGAGGGCTTTTAGCCAGATTTATGTTGCAAATCAAGAGCAAAGAGCTCAACAGAATAATTTAAAATATTGTGAGACTGGCAAGGAAGAAAGCTCCAGGAAGGCTGTGGACTGCAAACATAGAGTTGAGGAGATCTTGATTGCTGAGAAAGAACAGGAGAATATAAATCATGGCCTGAGGGCATCACAAGAAGCAGCAAGTCTCCACCCTTTGCAGCCTCAAAACTGCAAAAGTGAAAGACTTTGCTTTGAGGAGAAAGCCACAGAGCATCATGTTCCAGAATGGTGGCAGTTGCACTATGTTCCAGAATGGCAGTAGCGGCTGCACCAGGTTCCAAAATGATGGCAGCATAGAGAATTTGTTCCTCAGAATCAGGTTCAGAGTGCTCAGTGATCCAGGCGCGGGACCCCTACAGCCAAGAGACAAGAAAGCCTGGCTGATGCTGCAGCTGACAGCGGACCTTGGCATCATCCACGTGGCGCTGGTTTTAGGCGGATACAGAATGCAAGAGTTCTGAGGTTAAAAAGGCTTCCACCCAGATTTCAGAAGGCCTGGGAGGCCAGGCAGTGTGCCCCTGAGAGGGCAGTGTGAGAAGCTGTGAGGGTGAAGCCAAAGGTGCCGTGGAGACCCCAGAAGTTTGGAGAAGCCAGGAATATGGATCATCTGAGGAGACCTGCAAGGAGGGAGCAGAGCTGGCCCAAGAGAGAAGCCGTGGGAGCTGCAACCACCAGAAGTGCCATAGAGGAGGGGCCATGCAAGCCCTTTGGAGCTCACAACTTGCCACAGATTGCCTCAGATGCTGCACATAGAACTACAGGACTTAATGTTTGCCCTCTTGGATTTCGGACTTGCTGGGGTCCCATTCCTTTGTATTCCCCCGTTTGTAACCTTTGGAATGGTAATGTCTATCTTGTGCTGTTGAATGTTGGAAGTGTTTAACTTTCTTTTCATTTGTACAGGGGCTCACAGCTAAGAGTTTGCCTTAGATCTCAGAGGAGATTTGGCATTTGGACTTTTCAGCAATGCTGAAACTGTTAGGACTTTGGCAACTCTTCGAGATGGACTAAAATGCCTTTTGCATAAAGGGATATACATGAGTCTTTGGGGGGCCAGGGGCGGAATGTTATGGTTCGTGTCTAGATGTCCCCCAAAGCCTCATGCAGTCATGAGGGCAGGCTTCTAGAGTTTGTGATTGATTCATGGTCCAATGCTGGGATTATGGGTGTGAGTGCTCCACCCACCCTGGGGCGGGCAGCCTGCATGCAGCATAAGGGAGGGAAAGAGCCTTGCTCTCATGCTCCTCCCTTTTCTGCTCTTGTTGCTTTTGCTATTTTCCACCACCATGAATGGTTGCCCTCTGCCATGTTGGTTGGCCACTCTGCCTTGGAGCCAGCCAAGTATGGACTGAAACCTCCATAAACTGTGAGCTAAACAAACCTTTCCCACTTTAATTTTGGGCGTTGGGTATTTTGTCTCAGCAACGAGAGAAAAGTAATCAAGACACTTGTCAAACGCAGCTTCCAATTCAGGTAGCCAGCTCCGGGTGGGGCTTGGGGTTCCGCGTTTCCAGGATGACTGGCATCTCACCTCGAGTAACCGGGTTTCGGGTGCACGGTGGGGGCAGGAGTCACCCCTGATCTGCCCCGCGCTGGCCCCTTTGGGGATTCTGCATTTGACTTGCCCAATGTGCTGGTCTCCCACAGGTGTGGCCCAGCTGCTTTCCCTCTAGCGGCTGAGAGCAGGTGGGGCTTTTTTGAAAGTGAAATTTAGCAGGTCATAGGGAAAACCAAAGCCACCCGAAATTGGGCCCAGAGGTGCTAGGTTTCAGGGTGCTCTTTTCATCTTGGCCCTGCTCGGGCTGGGCCACCAGCTGTGGCTGTGCAGTGCAGCCCCCTGTGGACACCTTGCTCTGCCTCCAGCCAGCTGGGGAACCCCACCCAAAAGCCCCCCTGTGGGCCTTGGGCTTCCCCCTCCTACTCCTCTCTCCCAGAGAGGGGCACAGCTGAGTCCCAGCAGCCTCTGTCTTCCCGGGGAGCAAGAGGAGCCATGGACCTGACACTGCTGCTAGGGTGCACCCCACAGCCCCTGGTGCCACCTCCCTCTAGTTCACACCGTGGAGAGCCCTGGGAAGGCAGGGTTGTTCCTCTTGTTGAGGTCAGGGGGCAGCTGAGCGTGTCCAGACCCTGACCTGGCTGCACAGTGTGATCTCAGGCAGGATCTTTGCCACTGGGAGCCGGTTGCCATGGTAACACAGCCTGCTGGAGCTGCTGGGTGTACAAACTGCTCTCATCACTTTCCCAACAGCAGGTGTCAATGAACTTGACCTCGTTTTCTGGGTTCTAGTAAAGTGATGACATCATAGGCAACAAAAATTCCCCAGTGGCCCTGCTGGGGAGCCCAGTCCTGCAGCCTAGAGCATCTGGATTGGATACTGGGGGATGGCACTGAGTCATGTCCCCACCTAGGCCCCCTCTCCATGTCTGGGAATGACAGGGGGCCCACACCCTCATGGTGTTGGGGGGCTGGAGCCCCACATGGAAAATGGGGCTCCCAGTCCTCTACTGGCTTCATGGGCCCCCCAAGGGGCAGGTGTAGGATACCCTGGCTGAGCACTCTTCGCCTCTAGGTAGAGCAAGACAGCGCCCCCTGGTGGCAGGCTGCGGACACACAGAAGTGTTGCAAAGCTGCCACCTGCTTCCCAGCACCTGAGTGCTTGGGGTGCCATTACTTACACACGTGGCTTTGTACACTTGCTTTATTTCTTGCCCCCTTCACATGTACGTATTATCAGTATTATTTTATTTTGCCAAACCGTTTATAGGTTAGATGCCAACATTTTGATGGTATCCAACACAGCGATCCCTCTCCAGCCCTACTCAGAATCCAATGCCACATTGCATTTAGCCATCATGGCTCTGTTCTTTCCGTTCTAGAACATTCCTCAGCTTTTTATGCATGGACTTGTTTTGTTTTTTAAGACAAGGTCTCACTATGTAGCCCAGGCTGGCCTTGAACTCATGGTGATCCTCCTACCTCAGCCCCCCAAGTGCTGGGATTACAGGCGTGTGCCACTACACCCAGCTACACATGGACATTTTAAAAGTGTTCAGGCCACTTGTTTTGTAGAACATTTGGATTTGATCCAGATTATGGACTTTGGGAAAGAAGACCTCAGAGGGGACATGGTGTCCTTCTCAGTACCATTAAGCCTTTTACTTTTAAACATTATCTGCTTGTGGCCAGGTGGGGTAGCACACAGCAGGGCTCCACTCTCCTTGTTTTATATAGTTGTTGTGTGGCCTTGGGCAGGTAGTGGTTTCCTCATCTGTAACATGAGGGGTTGGCCCCGTAGGCCTGGGGCATGGTGTAAAAGAGGAGTTGGAGAAAGCAGGCACCAAGGCCAGTTTTCCTTGGTCCCTCCACCCCGCTATGGCCCAGAGCACAGTGGCAGTAGGTTGGCGTACATAGCAGGTCCCTCTCAGCTGTCCCCAGGCCCCAGCAGCTGTGGCCCCCTCAGGCCTTGTAGCTGTTGATGAGTTGATGGGGCAGGCAGGGAGGGGAAGCCCAGGGCGGGGGCCAGGATTTCCCTACACGCTTTGCAGCCTGGCAGGGATGCACCTGGGAGATGCTGCAGGTCCGAGGTTGCACAAGCTCCTGGCAGCTCCCTGCCCTGGAGAGGCTCTGGGAGCCCGGGCTGACCTGAGAGGGCTCCAGGGAAATGAGAGGAGACACACGAATGCCTCAAGACTGTGCCTGGCCAGTGTGAGGTTGTCGTTACTGGTTTTGGCGATGCTGGGATGGAATCTGGGGCCTCCCACGTGCTGGACAGAGCTCTACCAATGAGCTCCATCTTCAGCCCTAGATGTTGGCTTATATTTATCATTTTGAATTAATATAGTGATATGTTTTGGATATGACAAAAAGAGAGAGAGAGAGAGAGAGAAAGAATGATGTAATCAGCACCCACGCACCCCTCTTCTGGCCGCATCGAACCTTTGTTGCTCTCTGAATGCACCAAGGTTTGTTTCAGTCTCCACACTTCTCTCAAGCATGCAGCTGTGCTAGGCAGCCTTCTAGGCCTGCCGGGGGGAGAAGGCTTCTGCTTCCCCAACCGAGAGAGCCTCACACCACACGGCTGGCACCTCCTCTCTGCCAGGCAGTGCCTTGGATGCCAAAGACAAAGCTAGGGGCCTGGGGACTGGCTCCTTCCCCTCCCGGAGTTTCCCGTTGTGGGTTTTCTGGAACCAGAACTGGCTTTGGTACGCTGTCCTGTCGTTCTCCAGGGGGGAACAAATTCCTCCCCAGGATCCCAACAGAGAGCGTCCTCTTTTGAATCTAATGATGGGGCTCCATGACACCCATGGATACTCCAAGACCTCCATGACACCCATGCATGAGAAGGACTCCTGAATATGAAGCTGAACCCATACTGTCTACGAGATAATGTAGGGGATATCTAAATGACATGGACCATTTCTGAGGACAAGATATAAATGGCATCAATGTATTGATAGGCTGAGGCAGGGGGATCACAAATTCAAGGCCAGCCTGGGCAACTTAATGAGACCCTATCTCAGAATACAAATAATAAAAAGGGCTGGAGGTGGAGCTCAGCCATGGAGCACTTGCCTAGCATGCATAAAACCCTGGGCTCAAAAGGAAAAAAGGCATTAACTCAAAAAGAAAAGATTTATGAGTTGGACTGTATTAAAACTAAGAACATCTGTTCATCAGAAGACGCCATTAAAGAAATGGAAAGGCAGCCATAGAACAGAAGAAGCTGCTTTCAACAGGTGCAGTCAGCAAAGTGTTTGTACTTAGAACGTAGCAACAAGAAAGCTCAGACAACCTACTTTAAAAAAAAATTGGTGTACAAATTTAGCATACAAACTGGGCATGGTGGTGCACACATGTAATCCAGCACTTGGAAGGCTGAGGCAGGAGGATTGTGGAGAGTTAGAGGCCAGCCTGGGCTACATAGTAAGTTCAAGGTCAGCCTGAGCTATGCAAAAGCCATGATCTCAGCTGGCCACCTGCTAGTTGCAAGTGCAAATAATTCTCACCATATAAGGTTGAATTGAAGAAGCTGGTTGCAAGAGAACGGACTTTAAGATTCACCCTATGTCAAGTTCAAAAGCAGACAAAACTGATCTGCTGTGTGGAAGTTGGGTCAGCAGGGACCTTCGGGGCAGGATGACGCATGCTGGGTGTTGGTAAGGTCCCTCCTGCAGATCTGGGTGCAGGGGACCATACTCCTGGGGCCTTTCCATGTGTCTTTCCATGTGGGTGTGTTAGATGTCAGACAGAAACTTGTGGTGCTGGGCCGGACCCAGAGACCAAGAGTGAGGCAACCACATTAATCTAGGGGAGGGGATGGTAAATGGGGCTCAGTGGGGCTGATGGTCCAGGGGTGGCCCAGCTGGAGGACATGGGGACTTACTCGGGAGTTCTTGTCCTGATTTCCCTTCTGTAACGTGCACTGGGTCTCAGGCTTGAGCTTGGCAGCAAGTGGACACCAGGCCTCCCAGGAATGGGACGGCTGGAGGGAGGGCAGATGTCTGGGGTGTGCCTGGCCTCACCAGCTTCTCTGATCCTATAGGATCGACCCTTTGCGTCCCCCTGCGCAGGAGACCCCAGCCGCTACTACGACAGGGCTTCAGGGCAATGCTGCTACCGCTGCTCCCCAGGTGAGTGGAGGCCTGGGGTGGGGACAAGGGAGATTTTTGCCCTCAGGTTATGACCCTCTGGGGGCATTGGTGAGTGGTAAAAACACCTGACAGGCATCATCATAGTTGGTGATTTGTTTTTTTTCTTAATTTTAATTAGTGCATGCTTGCAGTACATAATGATCACATTCCTCATGGGCAGTTGGTCTGTGCACATAACGCATTTTAATTCTCTTTTCATTCCCTTCCCCTCTTGGTCCCCTTCCCTTCTGTGAAAGATCTGTCTCCCTGACACATTCTGAGAACCATGTCTAAAGTCGCAGAGTCCCGGAACTGTGGAAGAGCAGGGCTGGTGGAATCGGAAGCTGGGTTTGTTGCAGCTGCTGCAAAAAGTCCCTCAGTGAATTTTTGTTTTAACTCACAGCTGCCCCTTGTTGAACGCTCGCCAACTATACACTCATCCGAGACCTCAGCAGCAGCGCGTCACCTCTTAAGTTGCTGTTACCCCTTTTAGTCTCATTTTACAGATGAAGTTGCTGGGGCCCTGCACAGTTCAGTAACTTGGCTGGGGTCACAGAGCTGGGACATGTGAAGTTGGCTGGGGCTGGAGCCCAGAGCCCCATGATCCCAGAGCCTGGACTGCCCATGTCCCCCAATAACCCCTCATTTCTGGGCCTGGAAACCCTGTACAGGTCTCGTCTGCTCCAGCCCAGAACTCGTGTTTGTTCCATGTGACCTGGACTGTAGAGCTCTTGGGGAGACAGCTGGGGTACTGGGATGCTCACCGACCCCCAGAACAGTGATGGCTCCTAGGGGAGTGTCAGGAAAGCCTTCTGGAACATTCTTCAAATGATGCTTAGGCCCAGGGAGTGAACAGTGAGAACAGGGTCATGAGGCATTCCGGTCCCCTGTGGTTATCATCAAAAGTCCCAAGGCCCATGCAGTGGCCATGGAGGGGTGGGGACTAAGACCAAGATGTGCTTTGGTCTCTGATCTCTGGGAATAGAGGTCATCCCGGGGGAGGCGAGGTCTTTGCTGTGACCTAGGAGGTGGGAGGTAGCTGTACGTGACTGGCTCTGAGCCTGGCAAGACGCGGGGGTGAGCCAGCGTGTCTGGAGGGCTTCCTGAGCAGGCAGAGGTGGGGACATCTGTCCACTGCTCTGTCCTCCTGTCATGCTGCATGCAGGGAGGTGACAGGCTGTGACACACAGGCCATCAGGAACCCTTAGACCTGGGGCCGCTGAAGTCCCTGTGGGATCTCGATGGAGCCCTGGCCACCAGAGCCCGGGGTGGGGAGTGGTTGCAGAAGGAATTGGATGTTTTCTACTTCCATAGAGGACTCCCAGTAGCTGCAGGGGCACAGCAGGACTCTATTGGGCTCTCCTGCCTGTCGAATAGCTGCATGTTGATTTCGGATGGAGGTCAGGTGTGTCCTCATGCTGTTTTCCGTGCTTGGGACTTAATGGTTGCCCCAGGCCCCACACCCTTCCACCACCACCTCCCATTCACCTGCCATCTGAGTGGGTCTGCTCTGGCCACCACTTCAAAATTCTACAGACTGATGGCATAAATAACAGACCGTTATTTCCCCCTTGGTCTGGAGGCTGGAAGGTCCAAGGTCCAGGTTCCTGCAGGATCTGGGTTCCCATGAGGCACTCTTCCATGATGGCCATCAGCTGCCTTCCTGTGATGGGGAGATTCTCTCTCTCTATCCCTCCCTCCCTGTGTCTGGGTTTCACTCTCCTCCTCCTTTTCTTTTCTTTTTTTTTTTTTTTACGTGGGTACCGGGAGTCGACCTCAGGACCTCACGTGCCAGCAAGCGCTAGTGCTGCTGAGCAATATCACCAGCCCTTTTTCCTTTATGTGGGTTCCGGGAGTTGAACTCAGGACCTCGTGCTTGCCGGGCAGGTGCTTGTGCCGCTGAGCCATCTCACCGGCCCCCTCCTTTTCATATATAGCCACCCATCCAATGGATTAAGCTTCTAACCTCTTGACCTCATTTAACCTGACACAATTACCTCCTAAAATCCCTGTCTCCAAATACAGACACATTGAAGATTAGTGTTTTATCACATGAATTTGAGGGGAACACAGTTTCGTCCAGAACATCTCCCTCCTGTCTCCTTCCTTTTGTCCTCTCATCCACCCCTCATCCCTCTACCCACACCGCTCTCATCTCTTCTCTCATCTGCTTTTCTCTTCACCATCCTTCCAGTAAATGTTCATTGCTTGCTATGCAGTTCAGGCTGGCCTTGAACTTGCTAAGTAGCCCAGGCTGGCCTTGAACTCATGGCGATCCTCCTGCCTCAGCTTCCCAAGTGCCGGGATTACAGGTGAGTGCCACCTTATCCAGCCTCCCTGCTTGTTCTTACAGCAAGGCCCTTTGGTGCCTTTCCACCTTTTTCTCCCTTGGCCTTTCAAGGCTCTGGGCCCATGCCTGTTCCTGTCCCTCTGGGGTGCCATCTCTGTTGTCTCCACCTGCTGCAGTACTGGCCTCCTTGGCCAGGGCAGTACTGGTTCCCACAGCTTCTCCCAGGGTGATGGTGTCCCATGGTGCTCTGTGACTTCCGTGGGGCCCCCAGTCCCAGCCACCAGGAGAGAGAAGGACCCTCCTGTCCGTCCTCTCGTACCCCACTGTGGTGGGGAGGGGTGGCGGGAGAGTGGCTTCCTCAGTGTGGCCCACCACCCTCCACTTAGAAGCTGTGACTGAGGAAGGAGGGCCTTCCTCCACTTACCCTCCTTAAGGCTTGGGGTTGAGACCAGGGAGCGAGGAACACCAGACACCTGGGAAGGGGGCGGGGCATTTGCTGGAGTTTTATTGACCCTGTGCTTCCGGGTAAGCCGCAGAGGAAAAACAAAAAACCCACAAAAACCCCTCCTTCCATGTTTTGGGGAAATTTCTGACATTTTGCTGGCACTCTGCCAGCAGTGCTCAGCTGTGCGGCAGGGTTTGCAAGTGGGTGGGTGGCAGAGAAAGGAAGCTGGGAGGCCTTTGAGATTCAGAAGTTAGGATGCCTTTGAATCCTTCCACTCACCCGGGCGTTGCCTTTTCAACCTTCCTGACAGCGGCGCCTGGGCACTCCGCTTACATACTCTTGGTGACAGGAAGCTCTCTCGCTGCACCATGGCAACAACCACCATTCACAGTGATGACAGCACCCCGGGAGGAGCCTACGTGGTGGGCCACACACCCCTTCCTACTCCACATTTTGCCTCCTGGACCAGCCTTCCTTTATGCCCATCCTCCCCCGCCATAGGAAGGAGTCCCAGCTGCAGATATTTGAGGCCGGCCCAGGTCTTGCCGGAATGTTTGTCAGAGAGCATAGTTTGTTTGGGGCCTGGTGGGAGTATCCCATTGGGTCTCAGGAGCTGAGGGTTCCCCTGGGGCTGTGAGGAGGAAGGAGGAAGAAGAGAGCTTTAGGGGCTCTGTATCAGTCAGCTTTCTCATTGCTGGAACAAAACACCTGACACCAGCAATTTAAAAGATGTTTATTTTGCCTCATGGTTTTAGTGGGTTTAGTCCATGGTCAGTTGGCTTCAAGGCAGAGATAGCGTGGTGGAAGGGCATGGTGGAGGGAAATTGCACACCCCATGGTGGCCAGGAAGTAGAGAGAGATGGAGACAAGAATACACCTTCCAGGTCACGCCCAGTGATCTGCCCCTGGGCAGGCCCCACCTCCCAACAGCAGCTGTGTGCTGACTCATCAGTGGACTAATCCTCTGAGAACAGTGCCCCCATGATCCAAACCCCTTCAAACACATGAGACTCCAGGGGACATTTAAGTCTAAACTACAAGAGTGCCTCCTGGAGTCTAGCTGCCCTTGGGTGACACCCGGGTCTTCCTGTGGGCCACCTGCCTGGTGTGACAGCTACTGCCCCTGGGGACCCTTTTGCACTCCACTGTCCCTCTCTTGCTCTGGGCTTTGGCTGAGGGTGCTGTGTCCTGTGTCCCCTGAGCTTCTTGGGGAGCCCCTCAGTAACCTCCTGCGCCCATCCATGCTTGACTGGCCCCCTTTCATTGCTTGGGCCAGACCTCACTGTAGGCCTCCTGGTGCCTCCCACACTTCAGCCCTCCTCCTGCTATCATCTGTCTTCCCACAGGGTCTCCAGCCTGGGCACAGGGGTTGGCACCTCTTAGGTTCTCACTAAAGTTTTGCATGAAGGAAGAACGAATGTGGCCCAGTTGCCCCAGCGTACTCTTCCCTGTGATGGCCCAGGCCCAATCAGGGGTCCATGCTTCTGCCGCCCCCCAGCCCCTACCTCTGCTGGAGCCAGGCTGCCAGCTCTCTCCTGCCCACCCCCACCAGGGGCTCCTTGGTGTTGTCTTTATTTCAGCCTGGAAACTCTGCCAGGGTTGCTTAGGAGTAAGTATTGGGTGGGGGAGAAGAGGGAAGGGAGTGGGAGGAGCTAGGACTGGCCCAAAGCAGTGAGCATTTATAGAGCCATTGCTGTATGCAGGGTTTCATGGGGGCGAGAAAGACAAAGTTCTGGCTCCCAGGAGCTACTCTCCAGTAGAGGAAGTGACATACTTATATATAGAGGGAATCATGGTAAAATACCACTCATGCTAGGCGTAGTGGCATGTGCCTGTAATCCTAGCACTCAGGAAGCTGAGGCAGGAGGATCACTGTAAGTTTGAGGCCAGCCTGAACTACACAGAGGGATCCTGTCTCAAAAAAAAAAAAAAAAAAAAAAAAGCTCAGTGAAGGGGGTGGCCTCAGAGGGATAAAAGCCCCTAGATGGCTAGAGTGTATCTATCCACCCTCCCACTCACCTGCTCATCCATCCATCCATCCATCCCTTCACTCATCCTCCATCCACTCATCCATCCATCCATCATCCATTCACTCATTTATCTACCCACCCATTCATCCATTTATTCATCCATTGATTCACTCATCCATCCATCCATCCATCCATTCACTCATCCATTCTTTCACTCATCCATCCATCCATCCACTCATCCACCCATCCATCCACTCATCCATCCACCCACCCATTCATCCATTCATCTATTTACTCATTCATCCATTTATTCATCCATTGATTCACTCATCCATCCATCCATCCATCCATTCACTCATCCATTCTTTCACTCATCCATCCATCCATCCACTCATCCATCCACCCACCCATTCATCCATTCATCTATTTACTCATCCATCGATTCACTCATTCATCCATCCATCCATTCACTCACTCACTCATCCATCCATCCATCCACTCATCCATCCATCCATCCATTCACTCATTCATCTTCCCACCCATTCATCCATTCATCCATTTTCTCATCCATCCATTCACTCATCCATCCATCCATCAATTCACTTATTCATCCATCCATCCATTCACTTATTCATCCATCCATCCATTCACTCATTCATCCATCTATCTATCCATCCATCCATTCATCTATCCATTCACTCATTCATCTATCCATCCATTCACTCATTCATCCACCCGTCCATCCATTGATCAACATGTTCTGAGCATTTCCTCTCGACCAGGTCCCATACGGGGGGCAGATATCACCTTGACCTCACTGTTCAGTCTCAGTATTATACCAGCTGGGAGACTCTTTTACTTGCTCATGAGAAAAGGAGCGTCATAGTTTGAATTCCCCAGAAGTAAACTGTTATGGGCTGAATTGTGTGTCCTCTGCACCAATTCACGTGATGAAGCCTCAACACCTCTGAATATGACTGTAATTGGAGACAATTAGGGTAAAACGAGGCTGCTAGGATGGGCCCTAATGCAATGTGATGATGTCCTTATAAGAAGAGGACATCTGGACACAGACACAGAGACAAGCCTGTGTGAGGACGCAGAGAGCAGAGGGCTCAGCCTCAGAGGACGCCAACCCTATCTTCATCTTGGATTCCTGGATTTCAGAACCATGGGACCATAAATTGCTGTTGTGTAAGCCACCCAGTCTGTGGGACCTTATTGTCTTAGTGTATTTTCAGTTGCTGGAGCTGAATACCATGGACTGGGTAATTCATAAGAATAGAGGTTTATTTGGCACATGGTTCTGGAGGCTGAGGTGCAAGAGCCTGAGGCTGGCACTTGGAGAGGGCCCCACATGGCAGGACAGAGTGAGAGTTCTATCTCAAGTCTCTTCCACTTCTTAGAAAGTCACTAATGTCACCCTAGGCCCCCTCCTGACTTCATCCAATCTGAGCCACACCCCAGGCCCCACCTCCAAATACTTTTTTTTTTTTTTTTTTTGTGGGTACCGGGGGGTCGACCTCAGGACCTCGCGCGCCAACAGGCACCCGTGCCACTGAGCGATATCACCGGCCCCTTTTTCGTATGTGGGATCCGGGAGTCGAACTCGGGCCCTCGCGCTTGCAAGGCAGGCGCTTATGCCGCTGAGCCATCTCACCGGCCCACCTCCAAATACTTTTGACAGACATGTTTGGGGATGAAGTTTCCAACATTGGACCTTCTGGACAGACAGAGTTGAACCCCAGCACTCATCACGGCAGCCCCACAAACTAATACACAGACTTGGAGACAGTGACTCAAGGATAAAGAGTTTACCTGGGGCCTAGTTACCTCCCAAAGGTTTCTGCACACTGTCACTAGATTAAGCTTCCATCACGTGAACTTCGGGGACACACTCCTTGTCCCTGTGGTTGTGACACTCTTCCATCTGCACAGTGGCTGGCCTGCCCTCCCTGACCCTGGCCAAGCTGCTGGGTCCACAGCCCCTCCCCCAGTCCCACCAAGAGGGATACTTAACAAGCGTATCTCAGCCCCACGTCCAGAGCATAAGAAGAAAGCATCCAATGGCTTAGATAAATCCAGATGTTGGCCTCTGCTCTAGTTAACTGAGGCCAGGACTGCCCTGGACCACTGTTAGGGGGTGGGGGGCATGGAGGGGGGCAGTTTCCAAGAAGGGCAGCCTGTGGGTGGAGAAGACCTTCTAGGATGATGTCTGCTGCAGCAGCTGTTAGATCTGGGGTGAGGTCAGTTGGTGCCCTGGGGACATGTTGGTGGGGGGAACCTGGCCATTGGAGTAATCAGGAGAGGCTTCCCCAAGGGGGTGGCATCTAAAGAATCCCTGAGGATGAGCAGGAGCTTCCCAGGCCCGGGTAGGGGGCACGTTCAGGTTAGGAGGTACAGAATATGCCAAGGCCTGGAGGTGAGTGAGGACAGGCCACTCCATAACAGGGGACCATGGGGGCGGTGGCAGGGAGTGGTGAGGTCCCTTGGTCCAAAGCATAAAAGATGATGGGCAGGAGCGCAGGTGGAGGGGCTGGCGGCCCAGACGCTGGGAGGAGCAGCTCTCTGCATGGGCGACCTGGGCCCAGAGCAGCTGGGCTGGGTTGACTATGACCCTGACGCTGAGCCAGAGATGAGAGGCGGTGATGGGAATGCTAGGACAAGCATGGAGAACATCTGGAGAGTCGGGAAAGGGCTGATCTGAGACTGTGCGTGGGATGTGGGCTGAGCAGATGGCGGCAGGGAGATCCTTGGGAACAAGTTCTAAGGTCACCTCGTCCACCACTCTGGTGCCTCAGCCACGTGGTTTCTGATCACGAGAGGACACTCAGTGGGAAAGACCTGTCTGGAGAGGGGGAGAAGAATGAAAAAGAAATGGGTGAACCCCACGTTTCTACTCCCTCTGCTCCATCCCTCATGACCCGGCTGTCCTTTGCACAAGTCATGCTTGACCTCAGGGCCTTTACACAGGCAGTTCCTCTGCTCTTGCCCCAGTCCTCTGCATGGCTGTCACCTTCTGTCCTTCCAGTCTCTGTGAGCTCTCCCTCTATGCCCCTGCCTCCCTCATGGCTCCTGCTTCATTGTCCTCAGAGTTTTCAGCAACATTGAAACCAACTTGCTAGTTTCCTTTGTTACCAACTGGACTCTGTCCCAGCTGGAGTAGAAGATCCAGGACAGCAGGGACTCTGCCTTCTTTGAACCCTAAATCGGGACCTGGGACATAGGTGGTGGTTAGCAAATATGAAAAAGTAATCCCATTGCCAAGTTCAACACTCTGAATCTAGTGGGGTAGCTCCTGCAGCCCAAGGTACCCAATGCTCACCCCAGAGCAGCCTCTGGTGCTGAGACACTTTTTTATTTTTTATTTTTTGAGACAAGGTGTCCCTGTGTAGTTCAGGCTGGTCTTAAACTCACTTTGTAGTCCAGGTTGGCCTTGAACTCATGGTGATCCTCCTGCCTCAGCTTCCCAAGTGCTGGGATTACAGGTGTGTGCCACCATGCTCAGCTCTGACAGATTTTGAAGGGACCCAGAGGGCATCTGGGTGCGGTCAGGTGATCAGGAAAGTTCCATGAGGAGATAGGGTTCAGTCTGACCTAATTGGCTTCCCTGGGGATAGAGTTGGAGTTGGAGGGGGATGTGCGCATGCGTGTGCACGTGCATGTGTGTGTGTGTGTGTGTGTGCATGTGTGAGTTAGCTCTGCTGAAGACCTAGGTTTCTATCCTGAGGGCCACAGGAAGCCTCAAGGTTTTAGGCAAGGAGTGTTCAGGTCATATTTATCTCTCAGAAAGACTTCTAGGGTCCTAGGCATGGTGCTGCACATTTACAATCCCAGTGACTTGGGAGGCAAAGGCAAAAGTGTCGCAAGTCTGAGGCCAGCCTGAGCAAATTACTCTCAAAATAAAAATAAAAAGTCTGCCTCAAAATAAAAGAGGTGGGCTGGGGAAGTAGCTCAGTGCAAAGGCCCTAGGTTTGATCTCCAGTATCAATCAATCAATCAATCAATCAATCAATCAATCAATCCCTTTTTTAAAAATGAAAAGGATCATAGCTTTGTGTTTCCTGGGTTCCATCCCCAGTACTGGGTTGGTCAGGGGGCAAAACTTGTGGTGATCTACAAAAGTTTCCCGAGCTGGAGAGTGACAGCCATCAGGCTTGTAGTTTTAAGAGAGGTCCTTGTGTCTTATTCTAGAACAGGGGCTCTTGCCTTGGGTGCCCATGGATGCCCAGGGTAGATTTCAGAAGCCCAAGAACCTGAATGGGTTCTTTTATCTTAATTAGCCTCTAGCTAAAACTCCCTTACGAGCAGGCGTGGTGGCACACTCAGTAGGCTGAGGCAGGAGGATCACCACAAGTTTGAGGCCAGCCTGGGCTACCTAGTAATTTTCAAGACCAGCTTGAACTGCATAGTGAGACCCTACCTCAAAAAACAAAACAAAACAAAAATTCCCTTATGAATTCTTTGCATTATGAATTCAGGCAACAAAACACAGTAGTAATTACTCTGCCATCGGTGGAAATCATAAACATTCTCATACTACACTTGTAGCAGATATCAGAAAATATCGGTCAGGCTCAACAATACCTTAAAACCATGGGAGTAATACCCCGTTACTCGATGAGGTTACAAAGTATCATATATGTTACTATTTCTTATTTTGTTTGATGCTTTGATAACCATCTTCCAATGTTGTTTGTGTCATCTGTAATTCTGTGTTTTTAGTTCTTGCATTTATGATTCTGTCTAGAGCTTCCCTAGAATAACCAAAAGTACAAAAATATTGGGCAACTCTAGATTAATTTGGTAGTCACAACTAAGAAGCTTAACTTAATTTGGAGCCCAAGCAAAATGTAAGAAAGAGAATGGGTTCAGGTTGGGGCACCCTAAATTATGGGGTTTGAATGACGTTCTCAAGAATCCATTTCTCTCCAACTCTGTACGCTGCTGGCCTCTTGAGTTGCGTCCTTCTTGAGTAGGTCCTGCTCACACCCACACTCACACTCATGCTGCAGTGGACACAACATGGGGTCTTCCAAAGCAGGAGTTCTGTAGTAAGCCAAAGTCTCTTTTCTGATCATGCTTAAGAAAACACACATGGGGTCTGTCGGCGGGCATATGTGTGTCACATGCCCATGCTGAACCAATCAGAGTGCTGAGGAAGATGGAGTTCTCTGATTGGCTTACTGGGGTCATGTGCTCATGCTGTGCTTGTCAACTCCTGCACCTCCCATTCCCATACAATGGGAGGCAGGGATCGCTGGGTGATCTGCATCCCTCTCAGCCTAAATTGTACCCCGAGGTCTTTCTCCTCTGGGGAGCCACGGAACCCCTGCCCAGAATGCTGGCCACCAGTGCGGACAGTGCTCGCGTGGTGTCGGGGACTGCCGAGGCACTTTGCACGTATTTATCCTCACAGTCTCTTTAATCTTTTCGATTCCACTGGGAGATAGGTCGGATTAGCATGATTGAGAGCGTGGTAGTTACCCAGAGCTCTGCGGTTGGCAGCCCTGGAGTCCCAGGCCCTACTCTTCCCCACATTCGTGCTGCTTCTTGCTTGCCACATAGAACTTAAGAGTTGGACTGACATGTGTGGGGGGGTGGTGATTGTGGATGGAGCTTGAAGAGACTTCAGGAGGGATGGAAGAGGGGCAAAGACTTCACCAAAGTGGCCTGGCCTGGAACTTCTCTGCTTCTTTTCCAGGGTTGTCATCCGCACAGCCGTGTCCTCAGGGGCCTTCTGACTGCAGGAAGAAGCAGTGCGAGTCCGAGCACTACATAGATGAGAACGGCTACTGCACGGCCTGCGTGAGCTGTTCCAGAGGTTAGGACCCTGTTCTCTCTCCAACAGCGCCTTTCCAGGAGCACGAAGGGGCCTTGGGGAGAATCTGGGAGGTGGGGAGGATGTGGGAGGTGGGGAGCATCGGGATTTGGTACTTGAATTCTGAATTGGCCCCCTGGCATTTCGATTTACCTCTCTGGATTTGTGAATTGATATCAGCAGTGATCTTTTGCATCCATACTTTTCAGAGAGACTTGGCATGTTCCCTGAAAGGGACGCCTCTGTATTTACAGAGTTCAATCTTTGCAACAGCCTTGGGGAGAATGCTTTTCTCTTTCCTGCTTTTCAGCAAAGGATCTGAGGATTAGTGAGGCGAAGGGCCTTTCCAGAGTTGCAAAACTTGGGCAAATGTTAGAGTTCGTGTCTGAGGTGATGGCCGGGCACCAAGACTGTGTCCTTTCCTAAGACCTTGGTGCTCCCAGGAAAACTCAGTAAGCACTTTCTTGGTAATTTCATACTATGGTCCGGTGCTCAGTTTTGTGTGCGTCTCTGTGTGTGTGTGTGTGTGTGTGTGGTAGATAGATGGGGAAATTTGTTGAGATCTTATGATTAATAATCACATTTCAAAAATTATATATATATATATATATATATATATTTTTTTTTCTAGTTTTAGAGATAAGGTCTCACTATGTAGTTCAGGCTGGACTTGAACTCACTATGTAGCCAAGGCTGACCTCAAACTCACAGTGATTCTCCTGCTTCAGCCTCCCAACTGCTCGGATTACAGGCATGCACCACCATGCCCAGCTTCAATATACTTTTTAAATGTGTATTGTTTGTTGCAAAGTTCTCTGTGTATCTGTTAGATCAATCTTGTGAGTTGTGTTATTTAAATAATATATATTCTTACTCATTTTTATAATCTTTAGTTGTCAATTCCTGAGAGAGGCATGTTAAAATCTTACCTTCCAATATGCTTTTCATCCATAGGTCTTCATAGTGTCCTTCCTATTTGTCCTTCATATATGTCAAAGCTATGTTATTAGATACATAAGTGTTCATGAATATCATGTCTGCTTGGTGGGTGGAGCCTTTTCTCTGCATGAATTTTACCTCATTGTTCCTTATAGTGTCTTTTCCCTTAATTTCACTATTGTTTGATATTAACAGTGCCATTTCCCTTCTTGATATACACTAGCATTTCTCTGCCATATCTTTCAGTACATTGAAAGTAATGACTGTATTTTATTAGATGAAAATTATATATGTTAATCATGAGACATTTAAGCGATACAGAGGATAAGGGAGAAAGCCAATGCTGTCCTACCTGCCCAGCACCTGTAAGAGACTAAATGTCTTCCCTGGATGATTGATGCTTCCGTACCTCTGCAGGGAAAGGATAGGTAGGATAGTGGCCAAACAGACTGAAGATTCAGAAAAAGAAAGTGTTTTAAGAGGATGGCAGCATATTGTTTATGATGTTAAAAATCACTACATTACATTTGATCAAATGTATCAGTGGAAGAACAAACTAAAGTGAAACTAAAGGAATGTCAACTCTTAGACAGATTAGTATTATTTTAATCAAAAAGAGATAGCAGTTCCTTTTAAAAAATCCTTCCAAAATTAAGAAAAGAGGTGTGGGGTGTAGTTCAGTGGTGGAGCAATTGCCTGGCATGAGTGAGGTGCTGGGTTTGATCTATAAAAATCAGTAAGTGGTTAAGAATCATAAAAGAATCCCCTCATAAAGTTTCAATCTATTTACTTCAGTTTTTGGGTAATATAAAATAGAATGATTTCAGATTTTCTGTAATAAAAAATGAAGTAATTATTTTGCTGACCTCCTCATCCTCTTCCTGACTTTTATTGCTTATATTTTTACTTTTCATAATCTACAGTGTTCATCTTCCTTTCTGCCACTGTAAGTCCCTTGGATATTATTACCCTTACCTCGCTATTTAGATGCACTCTATGTGCTAGGAGTACATTTGCCACAGTTTGTCCATTCCCAACTTTTTAATTTTGATTCATCATTTGCTTGGTTAGATTTCATTTGCAGGTGGGTTTTTCAAGAAGGTTTCCTCTCCAGTATTTTTGAATTCTTTCATCTTTGAGAATGTTTGTTTGTTTGTTGCCTTTTTCCTTCCTTCCTTCCTTCCTTCCTTCCTTCCTTCCTTCCTTCCTTCCTTCCTTCCTTCCTTCCCAGTGTTACCAGGTAGTTCCTTCTGTTTTTTTTTTTTTGGTACTGGGAATCGAACTCAGGACCTTGTGCTTGCCAGGCAAGTACTTGTGCTGCTGAGCTATATCCCTGGCCCAGTTCCTTCTAGAAATTGGCGTGTCAAATAAACATTACCAGGTTTTGTGGTGCTCATGCCTCCTGGAGTTGGATTCCAGGTTCTTCTAATCTCGAACAAAGACTTGAATAAAATGAGCTAAAACAGTGAAAAATTTATTTGAAAAGTGAAAAATGATGGAGAAACTGCTCTGCAGAGCCAGCTTTGGCCTAGTAAGAGGAAAAGGCAAGATAAAAATACACCCTAGAGGACACAGGGCTGTCTATTGTGAGGAAAGCCACGATAGGGAGCTCTTCATGGTGTATCTTTTAATGCCACCTAAATCTCAAGGAAATCTGTGAGAGCTTCTACATCCGGGTCCTGAGAGGCAGTGCTGGGATCCTACGCCTCAGGCTGATGTCAGGTCCAGGCATCCTGTTGAAAACCTGCCTGAGTTCTTGAGAGAAGTTCACATGCAAGGCTTTGGGAACTGTTCTGTGGATGAGTTCCAGATCTTGTAGTTAACAGGTCACCATCCATTTCCCAGCTCTCCCTGACCAGGGAATCAGGTCCTATTTCACCGGTGCAGAGATGGGACTCAGGGCCTCACACGTGCTAGGCAAGTGTTCTACTCTGAGCTGCGCCCCAGCCCTGCTGCCTTTGTCCTTGGACAACAGCTTTGGCAGGTATAGAACCCCTGGGACACATTTCCTCTAAGACTTTGTGTGCATCAGTCCTTTTGTCTTGTTTTTTTTTTTTTTTTTTTTTTTGTGGGTACCGGGGGGTCGACCTCAGGACCTCGCACGCCAGCAGGCGCCCGTGCCGCTGAGCGATATCACCGGCCCCTTTTTCGTATGTGGGATCTGGGAGTCGAACTCGGGCCCTCGTGCTTGCCAGGCAGGCGCTTATGCCACTGAGCCATCTCACCGGCCCGGTCCTTTTGTCTTGTGCTGAAAGTTGCTTGGAAAGATCTGCAGTTGGCCTTTTTTCCCCTTTGTAGGTGACTACCAAAAAAAAAAAAAAAAAATCTTTATTCCTGAGAACCAATAACTTAACCAGAAAATGCTTTGATATTGTTTGGAAGCAATTCTTCTTGTTGTCTGGTGTGTCTTTTCTATCTGCAGATATTAATTCTTCCTTTATTTCAGGAAAATTGCTGTGGATTTTATCTTTTTTTTTTTTTTTTTGAGACAGGGTCTCACTATGCAGTTCAGGCTGGCCTTGAACTCTCAGAAATCCTCCTGCGTGCTGGGATTGCAGGTGTGCACCAACAAGCCTGGGGGATTCTATCTTCGATCAACATTTTTATATATATATTGTAATCTTAATGTCTTAGACCTCTGTTATCCTTGTGTTGGGTTATCTTTGCCCATGTCAGTTTTCTTTAATACTAATACTGAAATGCATTATCATCTTACTTTGCAATCACTGCTGTTTTCTGTCTTTTCTCCTTGTAGTTTATGCAATTTTATTACAAGAGTCTTGTTTTTCTTACCCTCCAGGTATCTCCAGCCCCTAGGACACTGCTGATGTATTTACTGGATTTCTCCTGATAACATTGTGCATCCCAATTTGTTTCCCTCCTTCAGTTTTCCTTCTTTCTTTCTTTTTTTTTTTTTGTGGTGCTGGGGATCAAACCCAGAGCCGCCATTGTGCGTGCCAGGCCAGTGTTCTACTACTGGCCACACCCACAGCCCTCATTCATTTTTTCCTGTTGGGTTTATATTTTACATTTATATTTACATTGGGTTTATATTTTTAAATTTCTGTACAGTGCACAGCTGAACACTCCCAGGATCGCTTCTATTTCTTTTACATGAGTTCTTTGTCTTTGCAAACCATATTCCTACCTTTTTTTAAAATCAGATTTTATTGGTACATTTTAGATACACATAATGATCACATTCATCATAGAGAATTTGTACCTGTATGTGATATAACTTGTTTTTTTCCCAATCCCTTCCCCTCCCCATTTACAAAAGCTTTGTTTCCATGTTTTCCTTCTTTTCTCATTTTTTTTTTTTGTGGGTACCAGGGGTCGACCTCAGGACCTTGCGTGCCAGCAGGCGTCCGTGCCGCTGAGCTATATCACCGGCCCCTTTTTCATACATGGGTTCCGGGAGTCGAACTCAGGACCTCGCGCTTGTCAGGCAGGCGCTTACGGTGCTGAGCCATCTCACCGGCCCTCATTTTTTAAAAATTTTCCCTTCTTTCCTTTCCTCATCCCCCCTCTTGTTCCCCTCCCCATTTGAACATTTTCTTCCTATTTCACAATACCTATTATACATTTTGGTCCTTATTTACACTTTTGATTTCTCAGACCAGGGAAAAAATGTGGTATTTACACATGTGTCTGATTTTCCTACTTTTTTTTTTTTTGTGGGTACTGGGGGTCGAACTCAGGACCTCGCACGCCAGCAGGTGCCCGTGCCACTGAGCGATATCACCGGCCCTTTTTTTCATATGTGGGTACCGGGAGTCAAACTTAGGACCTCGCGCTTGCCAGACAGGCACTTACGCCATTGAGCCATCTCACCGGCCCCCTACTTTTTTTAAGATTTTGATTTTTTTTTCTTTTTGTATTGGGGATTGAAATCCGCCCCCCCAGCTTTTTTAGTTTTTATTTTGAGTTAGGGTCCTACTAAAGTTGTCCAGACTGACTGGGTGATCCTCCTGACTCATCCTCCCAAGTATCTGGGATTACGAGTGTGTGCCACTATGCCTGGCTCTATCATTTTTCTCTTGTTCTCTCTTTTCCTTGCTTTCCTTCTTTTTGTGACATTACATTTGCAGAGGTGTCCTCTTTCTTTTCTTCTTACTCCAGTGTAGTGGGGGCAGCAGTTCTGTCCCTGACCTCTTATTGCCCTGTCACCGTGGGCACAGTGAACTCCCCTGGACACCTGTCCCACCTTACCTGTCCCACCTAAGTTTGCCCTCTCACTCCCAGCTTCCACCACTGACCAAGAGTTCCTTTGAAAAGGCATTTGAGGGCCGGTGAGATGGCTCAGCGGCGTAAGCGCCTGCCTTGCAAGCGCGAAGGCCCGAGTTCGACTCCCGGATCCCACATACGAAAAAGGGGCCGGTGATATCGCTCAGCGGCACGGGTGCCTGTTGGCGCGCGAGGTCCTGATGTCGTCCCCCCGGTACCCACAAAAAAAAAAAAAAAAAAAAAAAGAAAAGGCATTTGAGGAAACTGGGGGCACAATTCAGCCCAAGATGGTGTCGTTCCCGCCAGAGGACAGGGGTCTACTTTCCCCTCTCTCATGTCTTGGTCAGAGCTCTTGCTGCCCAGAGCGTCCTCTACCTCTGTGGCCTCTGTCCTTCCCCGAACTCCAGGAAGATGGCATGGGCAGGTGCCTCTACCCACCAGGTCCAGCTATATGTGGCTTCCTAGAGTTTGGGCCAGCCTGGGTGGGGCCTTAGCATTCCTGCCTGCATACTATTGGCTGCAACGGTCATGTGACCCAGGTCAACCACAAGGAATGCTGGGAAATGTAGCCCTTTCTGAGTACAAGTGAAACAGGAGTTGGTGAATGTAATCATGTGTGTGCGTGTGCGTGTGTGTGATTGAGGATTGAGTCCAGGGGCACTCTACCACTGAGCTACATCCCAGTCTTTCTTTCTTTCTTTCTTTTTTTTTTTTTTTGTGGGTTCCGGGAGTCGAACTCAGGCCCTCGCGCTTGCCAGGCAGGTGCTTATGCTGCTGAGCCATCTCACCGGCCCTATTGTAATACATTTTTTAAAAATTTAAATGATCATCGTTTTTTTAGATCACACCTCACGCATTGTGTTCATCCACTCATCAGTTGGTGGATGCTTGGTTGCTTGCACTTTTTGGCTACCGTGAATGGTGCTGTCGGGGACATTCACAGCAAGTCCTATGGTGACCGAGGTTCTCAGTGCTCTTGGGCGGATGCTCCAGGTGGAATCGCTGCAATACATGGTCAATGGTTTATCTTCCTGCTAGCAGCACCTGAGGACCATTCCTGTGGTGCCAGCTTCCCGTCACTGTACCAAAATGTCCAAAATAATCAACCTAATAGGAGGAAATGTTATTTTGCCTCATGGTTTCAGAGGTTTCAGTCCATGGCCCTGAAGCCCCTTGGCCCCATGGCTCTGGGTCTGTGCAGTACATCATGGTGGCTGTGAATGGTGGAGGACCTGCTTTCATCACGGCAGCCGGGAAGCAAAGAGGGAGAAACAGGAAGGGGTGGGGCTCCTGTGATCTAACTTCCCACCTCTCAGTAGCATCACTCCCTTCAACACAAGGACCTTTGGATATCCAAGATCCAAACCCTAGTACTTGTCAGCACTTGTTATTGTCTGTCTTTGTGGTTATCGCTGTTTGCATTTCCCTTCTGGCTAAAGATGTTGACCATTTTTCATGCATTTACTGGCCACTGGTGTATTTGGAAAAATGTCTGCTCAATCTTTGTGTGTTTAAAAAAATTAACAGACTTTTTTTTTTTTTTTTTTTAGAGCAGGGTCAGTTTATAGAAAAACTGAATGGAAAGTACAGAGGTCCCATATAACCTGATACCCCCCCCCAGTTTCCTCTATTATTCATATATTGTGTCAATATGGTGTATTTGTTATCAATGATGAGCCAAGGCTGCTATGTTATTATTAACTAAAGTCCCTACTTCACATTAGGATGTATTCACAGTGTTGTATATTTGGTTTTTGTTTTTGTGGTGGTTTGCAAATGTGTGTGTGTGTATGGGGTTACTGGGGACCAAACCCAGGGTCTCTCTACCACTGTGCTATATCCCCTGCCCTTTTCAAATATTTTTATAATTTTGAGACAGGGTCTTGCTGAGTTGCTGGGAGGCTAGCCTTGAACTTGGAACCCTCCTGCCCCAGCCTCCTGAATAGCTAGGATTATAGTGTGTGTCACTGCATCCGGGTTCATTCTGTCATTTTTGACAAGTGGATAAAGATGTGTGTCCACCATCATAGTCTCATACAGCACAGTCCCATGGCTCTAAAATCTGTTCCCTACCTGTTCATCCCTCCCTCCTCCATCACCCTGGCTACCCCGGCCACTTTGCTGTGTATAACCAGAGTATCGCCTTGTCCAGAATGCCCCTGAAATGCCAGCGTGTATCCTTTTCTGACTGGGTATTAGCAATGGTTACTTAAGTTTCCTGTGTCTTTTTTGCCCATTTTTTTGTTTCTTGAGACAGGGTGTCACTGTGTAACTCAGGCTGGCCTTGAACTCATGGCGATCCTCCTGCCTCAGTCTCCTGAGTGTTGGCATTACAGGCAGAAAGGTTACTTTTGGCTTGTGGTTTTGTAGCAGAAGATGCCCCCCCCAGCCAGTGTACTTCAGTTTTTTAGTTACCCAGGTGATAGTTCCGGTTCCAGTTCCTGTTACTTTTGTTTCTTAGAAAGAGCTGGTCACTGTGATGCACAGCTGATCACCATGATACATATTGTAAGAACCCATCCCCAATTGACAAGCCATTCTGCTTCTGTACTTCCTGCTTGCTTATCTCATATAAGCCCTAGACCACCAGAGATCAGAGCCTGACATTTTGAGGAACAATTGATTCCTAGTCAGTGCCCGTCTGACTTAAAATAAATCTGCCTCTAAATCCTGGGTGTTGTTTCGGTGTTTCTGCTTGCTGTTGCATCTGGTGCATTGGCCGGGAAGACCAACCAAGCTGACCTCTTTGGTCACTGGTCATGGCCCTTGCGGACAGAGCAAGGACCTCTTCAGGTCCCGACGGGAAGGCAGGCCCTCGAGATTTCTTGCGTCCCCTCGGAGGTCTGGAGGAGGATTCCTGGCTCCCCGCTCGAGCAGCTCACATTGGATCCCAAAGGGAGGATGATGTAGTCTGTCTGTCTGTCTGCCTGCCTGCCTGATTCTGGTAAGACCTCTGGGGGTACCCCAGTTACTCTGTCTGTCAGTCCTGCTCAGTTCGAGCAGAAGGGGAGTCTGATCAACTCCCGTTAGTCAGGACGACCTTCAAAGGAAGGGGAATGGAATGTTTAACCTCTGAGTGCTGCTGAATGAATGTGTGAGTGAGTGGAACTGGGAAGCACTGGTCATGGTGGCTGATTGGGCCCTCACCTGTGGTTCCGTGGTGATCAACATATGGCATAATGGAGGCCTCCAACCCTCCTTAGCTAAGTTGAGCCTAAGTCCCCACGAGGGATGCAGCCAGGTGGGCATCTGAATGGTCTCTCTCTGAGGGGCACCCACCCTTTGTCTGTTGCACCATTGTTCAAGGCTACACAACACACACGTAGGAAGTCGGAGATGGGAATTAGTCAAAACCCACAGTCCCTGACTGCAGGAAAAAGGGCTTTTATAGAGTTAAAAATGAAACCAAACTGCTCCCTGCATCTCAAAGAAAAAAGAAAAAAAGAAAAAAAGAGGCCCATTCTTCCTGAGAATTCTGCCTTGGTACCCTCATCGGCTGCCGCAGTGGCTGCCAACACCTATAGCTTCACTCCCTACTCCCGACTCATCTACTTTCAGCCAATTGAACTGGTTGCAGCTAGCTATTGCCTGCATTCGGTCATAGAGGCCCTCCCCCTGAACCTTCTGCTTCACGTCTGTGCCTTTCCTGGTCAAATGGCGCCATCTAACATCCACCTGAGATGACTGTCAGCAATTCCTTCTGAGTTTCACATTTTGACTGAGGAAAAATTGGACTGTCAGCCCTGATGAATGAATTGCCGTGACCTTTCCCAAAATATGGCCCCACCTAGAAACAACACAGTCAAGCGCTCCTCAAAGACATCACAGAGGGGCAAAAAGCCCACCAATATGTCACCAGTTATCAGATGACAACCCTTTCATCAGTCTGACAGGCTCAGACTAGGCCAGACTGGGCTCCCTTCTTCAGCTGGGCCACTGGGAACCCACAGTACCACCATCAGGGCAACTAGGACTCTTGCCTCTTGCCCCATCTGCCAGGCACAAACTTGCAGCCTGGGAAGACATCTCCTGTGTAAGCCGGTCCCCATACTACTCTCATTTAACCCTGTACTTTCAACTTTGACTGTTCCCTGAGAGGAAGAGGATGCCTGCATCAACCCGAGACAGATAGCTGCAATCCTGAAATTCTGAAATTTCTCCTCCCAGAGGTATGAGCCAAGACTTGCCTCCAGGCCTAACCACCAACCATGCTCCAGCCACACCTCAGCCACCTAAAGCAGTTCAGGATCCTGATGGACTGTTAATCACCTTGGAACACTCCTCTCCTCCTGGTAAAAATGTCCAGTGGGGATTACCAACCAGTGCAAGATCTCTGTGCCATCAACAATGCAGCCATCACCTTGCATTCTGTGGTTCCTGACCCATACACACATTTTGGACTGTTACCTCCAGATGCCACCTGGTCTACATGTCTAGATTTAAGATATGTCTTCCTCTGCTTGTGAGTTGCTCCTATAAGCCCCTTCAACTGGGAAGATCCTGAGAAAAAAGGTCAGCTTACTTGGACTCAATTGCCACAAGGGGTTAAGAACACTCCCACTGTTTGGGGGAGGCTCTAACAACAGATTTGACCAAGCCACCAACATCTTTTCTCCAAGACAGCCTGTTTCTCTGTCCCTTCCAGCTCTATCACAGTTCTCCAAACAAACAGTACAGACTGTCAAGCTGCTAAAATACACCTCTCCTGCCTGTAAAGCCAGTTCAAGATCTCCGATCTGCCAGTGCCATCACGATTGCCCTCCATATACATTGCCTCAGTCTTCTGCCACCCACAGCCTGCTGGTACACCTGCCTGGACCTAAAGAATGCCTTCTTCTGCCTTCAGTTGGCTTCTGTCAGCCAGCTCCTCTTTGCAGCTGACCTGGACTCAACCTCCCAGGGGTCCAAAACCTTGTTTTCTCTTTGAAAAAGCACTTCTGGTTAATGACACCCAAGCTGCCTGCTGGAAAGGCACAAAATCTCTGCTGCAATATCTGGCAGAAACTGGTTACAAGAAAAAAAAAAAACTCCACAAATTTCTTGGAGCTGCTGGCTTCTATAGAATCTGGATCCTTGAGTTCACAAAAATAATGATGCTTACTCAGACTATCAGCTCCTGGGAGCACCCAGTGGCCTACCTGTGCAAATACTTGGATCTAGTCACTAAGGGTTGCCTCTCCCCTTTGCCTTCATGCTCTAATAGCCACTGCCCTTCTGATCAAGAAAGCTGAAAAGCTCACCTTAGGCTGAGACCTAACTGTCCAGTGCCACATGCTGTACTTAAAAAATAATCCCCTGACAGATGCTGAGTATACCCTGTTTACAGATGGAAGTAGCTCTGTTAGGAATGGAGTCCGACAAGCTAGATATGCTGTGGTCACCTTGGACAAAGCTATTTTGGCCAAAGCTCTCCTGCTACTGCTTCCTGCTGCTTTTTGGAAACCTGTCACCAATGCAAAATAATTCAATCCAGAGGCCTAAGGCCCCTCTGGGGATCCAATTGACTGAAACATCAACCCCAGCCAGAAAAACTTTACCCAGTACTCCTGGAAGATCAGAGCCAGACCTGTCCCCACCATTTGTTCTGCAAGCTCAAGCCACAGTACTGGCACCCATACCCCTGCAGCCAGCTCGGGCTTCAGCGTCTATGTTACTGGCTCTGACATCATGCAATATAGTGGACTCTCCCCATTTAAAGATATACAGATAGACTTCATAAATATAAAATCTTACAGGGGTTACAAATATCTGTTAGTGCTCATCTGCATCTACTCAGACTGGCCTGAGACATTATAATAAAAGTTTGTGGGGTCCTGCTGTGAAAAATATCCCCAGATATGGCCTACCATTGATCATTGGCAGTGACCAGTATACTGGCTGGGGGGGCATCTTCTACAGTTTCAGAGCTTTTGCCCATTTTTAAATTGGTTACTAACTTATCTTTGACCCCCCCCTTTCTGATCTCCAGGGAAGTGGGCTGGGAGGTTGAAGCCACTGCCCCCCTGCTTCAGGTCTGGAGTGGCCTGAACCAGGGCTCACATGCCATCTGCCGAGCCCAGAAGGGTCTGTGGCAGCTCTCAGCTCTGGACTGGGCCTGTCCAAGGTCCCTGGGAGCCCTCGCCCTGCCCCTGCCCCTCTGTGACCCTCCCTGTGTCCCTCAGATGACCTCGTGGAGAAGGCACCATGCTCCTGGAACTCTTCCCGTGTGTGCGAGTGCCGGCCCGGCATGTTCTGTGCCACCTCGGCCACCAACTCCTGTGCCCGCTGCTTCCTGCACTCCCCCTGCCCCGTGGGGATGGTCGTCAAGATCCCAGGTGAGTGTCCCCACAGGCCTCTGGGCGCTGTTCTAGGAGCTTCCTGCAGGATGGGGGCTGCTTTCCCTGCCTCGGAGTCAGGTACTGGGGCTAGAGGTGCCCAGAGTGGGCACCAGGCTGGAGGATGAGACATGGCTGTGTTCTGACTCGCTGTGTGACCTCAGGCAACTTCCTTACCCTCTCTGTATGAAAGTGGTCAGAGCCAGAGAAGATGCTGTGGATGGTGTCAGGGGGCCCCTCTGCAGGGAGGCATAGGGAGATGGGGGTTTGGACACCAGCCCAGAATGGTTGCCACAGCCCCTCATGGTGCAGGGAGAGGAGTGAGCTGGGGTCAGAGGAGCTGCGAGTCCCCTGGGGAGACTCCGCATTGGTCTCTCGGCCCCTCACTGTCCTCACCCCTCAGCCAGCCTGGCCCCCAGGGCCGCAGACTTCACCCCAGCACTTCTCTGTCCCCGCATCTCACCCCAGAGGGACAGCGCCACCCCCTGAACCACGTGTTCCACTCATCCTTTCTGCCATGCATACTCACACACTCACACACACCCTTAAAACCCCTCAGTGTCTTCCATTATCTCGTGACAAGGACACAGTCCTTCGTGGAGGACTCCCCGCCCCCCGGCTTCACATCTGGGATCCTGAAGCAAAGCCCAAACCCTGGGCCTCCTCACCGAGTCCTCTCTCAGCTGCTCTGACTCTGTGCTCAGCCTGCAGTCTCCTGTTTGTTTTGTCCCCAACGTCCAGGCTTTTAGCTGCTCTTGATGGGTGACAGGTGGCCTAGGAAATGGCATCCGCCCCATCTTCCTGGGAGGGGGCCTCAGGCTGTGCCCGTTGGCTGCTCCACCCTGGAGCTTCCAGGCTGCATGGCCCTTCTTCCCCCAGCTCACCTGGTCACCCCACAGCAGGGCAGGTGGTTGAGTGAGAAGGGCAACGTCTGTGCCTTGGTCTCCCCATCTGCCGGAGTCCAGTTGGTCCAGCCTGGGCCAGCAACAGCCTTCCTGTTAGTGTGGCTGCCTGAGCGCTGTTCCAGCCTCTGCCACACGGTGACGCCAGAGGCCACGCTCTAATACCCTGGGCTGTGCTGGCGGGCGTGGGCGCCCTAGACTTCAAAGACCTCGTCTGCCAGAAGGAATATAAGGCATCTCATTAGCTATTTTCATGATTACCTGCTAACATAGCATTTTAGATATACATTTCACTTGTTTTTATTACCTATTTATTTAGGCTTTTTGAGACACCATCCTGCTGTATATTCCAGGCTGGACTTGAACTCTCAGCAGTCCTGCCTCAGCCTCCCAAGTGCTGGGATTACAGGTGTACACCACCACACCCAGCTTTTGTATCCTTTAAAATGTTGCTCCGTGGTTTTAAACTGGCATCCGTGGTTCTCATCACGTTTCTTCTGGAAAGCTCTACTTGCCAGGTCCCCAAGCTTGGCTGGGGCACCCTAGCTGGCTTCTGCCACCCCTGGACTCTCCCAGGACTGCAGTTCTATGGCAGTAAATAAAGTGGGAGGTGAATTCTGCTCCGGATTCTTCTTGCAGCCAAGCCACCTGCTAAGAGCTGCCACTGACTGTCTCCCAGAATGTCACATGTGCAGAGGGCTGGCTGTGTCACTCCATTCTATGAATCAGGGAATTGGGGCCTGGAGATGGTAGGTGAGTGGCCCAAGCATACAGAGCAAGGAATAGCCAGACCGGGGTTCAAATGCCACACCCGGCTCTTGTCACCCCACACATGAAGGTCTGCAAGGCAGCACAGTCCCCTGCCCACCCTGCTGAAAGTGACACGTGGGTCACTTTCTGAGTGAGGGGACAGGAGTCCAGGTGGGGAAGGGCCTGCTACTGAGCAGGTCACACAGTGCGACGGGCACATCCTCCACATGCTGTTGACCCAGGTGCCAGTGTGGCGATTTCTCACTGTAATCACTGCCTGGCCAGATGCGGCTGGGACACGGTAGGGGTGGAGGGCAAACCTGAGCTTGGTGGGCATCTTCACCGTGCTCCTACCCAGTGCTCCTCGGGACTCTTTGGGTTGTGAGTCACAAAATCTCCAGTTTTGGGGCACACGTACCGGAAGGTCTGGGGAAGCTCTGAGTGGCTTCAGGTACGGCTGGACCCAGGGGCTCCATCTTCTCCCATCTCTCGTTTCTACTTCCTTCTGTGTTGCTCGTCTGTGAGATTCCCCACGACCGTCTGACAGATCCCTTAGGGGCCCAGCTCCCTGGCGACTCCTGGAAAGAGGTCTGGGTCAGACTTGCTTGTACTGGTGAATGGTCTTTTCCTGGAGACTCTGGGCTCCTTGGTTCCGTTCTGAAGCCATTGCTGTCGCCCTGCAGGCACGGCCGAGAAGGACACGGTCTGTGGCTGGCCTTCCCCAGGGACCAGCCTCGACTGCGCCAGCCCAGAGGTCTGCAGGACACCCACCAGGTGATGCCCCCCCAGGTGACATTGGGATGAGGCTGTCCCAGCTCCCAAGGTGCCTGGAGTGCAGCTGGGCTGGGTGCAGGTGGGGTTCAGTCCAGACATGGGGACCTCAGGGGGCCTCTCTACCATGCCCACAAGTCCCCTGCCCTCCACAGTGCCCCGCCCTGCCCCCTGCACAGGGACACCCAGAACCCCGAGAGCACAGCCCTTTCCTCCTGGAAGGGGCCTGAAGTAGGGGTCTGAGGTAGGGGTCTGAAGATCCCTTCTCTCCCTGTCTTATTTTTTTGTTTGTTTGTTTATTTTGGTGGAACTGGTTTGTAAATCCAGGGCCATCACACTCAGCTACATTCCCAGACCTTAAAAAAAACGTTTTTTTAAATTTTGAGACAGGATCTCACTACGTTGCTAAATTGCCAAGGCTGGGCTTGAACTTGCCATCCTCCTGCCTCAGCCTCCCAGAGTGCTGGGATTATAAGCGTGAGCCACCAAGCCATGCTAAGGGGACCCCTTCTCTGTAGACACTGTTACCCCTGACCACAACCTCCCTGCCATGTCAGGAGAGTCATCAGACCCACATCTGGTTCCTTCTCCAGCAGTGCCACCCTCCAGGCCAAGCCAACCACAACATCCCCAGCCACTGCCGATGCCAGGACCCTGCCCCTGGGAGCGGACACTGCGCTCAGGCTGGAAGATGCTTCCCGACTGCGGCCAACAGGGGTTCCCGGGTCTCCTTTCTCCGTGGCAGAGCCAGGCCCAGACCCAGGTGACCTCCCGTGGGGCCTGGTGGCGTCCACCTCGACAGCAGTGTCTCTGGGTGGGCAGCCAGAGCTGTGGGCATTGGGCTCTTGATTTGGTTTTTTCTTATTAAGACAGCTGATGACACCGGGTTTGCGCCTCTGTCCAGCTCGCTGCTCCAGGGGCGCTGCTGCCCGGAGACACCGTCTTAATCTCAGCCGGGTCACAGGTCCTCCTGTGACCAGCACTGTCTGTGTTCTGCACTGCAAGTCTTTTTCTCTGTTGGAGCCTCAAAAGCATCTTCAGTTATTTTCTAGGATCTTTATTGCTTTTCTGTTCATGTTAATATCTGCTGTCCTTATTAAATTTTAAACAGTGGTCTCAGTTCCTTTTTTTTTTTTGGTTAGAGCCTTCTCACTGAGCTACAACTCCAGCCTCCTTTTTATAAATTTTTAAAAAATATTTATTTATTTATTTATTTATTTAGGTTTTTTGAGACAGAGATTCACTGTGTAGTTCAGGCTGGCCTCGAACTCACTATGTAGCCCAGGTTGGCCTAGAACTCAAAATAATTCCCCTGCCTCAGCCTCCCAAGGGCTGGGATTTCAAGCATGCACCACCATGCCCGACTTTAAATTTTTATTATTTATTTATTTATTTATTTATTTATTTTTGTGGGTACCGGGGGTCGAACTCAGGACCTTGCACGGCAGCAGGCGCCCGTGCCGCCGAGCAATATCACCAACCCTTTTTTCGTATGTGGGTACCGGGAGTCGAACTCAGGACCTCGCGCTTGCCAGGCAAGCGCTTATGCCGCTGAGCCATCTCACCGGCCCTAAATTTTTATTTTGAGACAGGATTTTGCTAAGTCACTAAGTTTCTGAGGCTGGGCTTGAACTTGTGATCCCCCTGCCTCAGCCTCCCAGAGTGCTGGGATTATAGTGGTCGTGTTTCAAATGCTTCGCATGGATATCCAGTTGAATCACACACTGTCATTTCCCCAGTGCTTTCTGAGGCTTCTTTGTTGAAGATCAAGGGTCCCCATGTTTATGGAGACAATTCTGGACTCTTCTGTCCTGTGTGAAAACTGTGTCGTCTTTGTGACCGTCGGCTTTAAATAGATTTCGACAGAAGGCTGAGTGCTCGGGCATCCTGAGGCTTCCTGGGCACCGCAGCTCCAGGCCTCTTCCAGCTCCCTGGGTGATGTTCTGTGGTCTGGGGTTAGAGCTTTACCTCCCTGGCTCAGATTTCTATGTATCTAAGGTTTCTGATGGTGATGTACATGATATCTTTTTCAGCATTTCATGCTTTTTTTTTTTTTTCATTCCCTTACTCTTCGTTGCTGGTGTGGTTTTTTGTTGTTTTTGTTTTTGTTCTTTTGAGACAGGGTCCTGGTATGTAGTTCTCACTATGTAGCCCAGGCTGGTCTTGAACTCCCAGTGATCCTCCTGCCTCAGTCTCCTGAGTGTTAGGATTACAGGTGTGCACCACCACACCTGGCAATATGGTTTAAAATCATCAGAAATTGCCAATATTTGACAAATTTTGACTTGCAAAACTAGTAATTTTGTATGGTCCAACTTAATACAGAGAAAGGCAGTGGATTTCTGTATAGCTGCTGCCTGAGTCTTGAGCAGGGAAGTGACCTGGCTGTGGCATTGTCAAGAGGCAGGGACAAGAGGCAGGACTAGCTGGCAGGTGACACTGTTCTCCTGCATGGCCTTGGGCCGTCCCTTCCCTCGCTGGGCCTCGGCCCTCTTCTGACGCAGTGGGCTGGGGCTTCAGTGCACTGCTCTGCTTCCGTCCCTAGGGCCCCCTTCACAGCAGTGTCCGCAGGGGTCTGCTGACTGCAGGAGGAAGCCGTGTGGGCCTGACCACTACCTGGCCATGGACGGCCACTGCACAGCCTGTGTGAGCTGTGCAGGAGGTGAGCTCTCGGCTGGGAACCCAGAACTGGGAGGCTGGCTTTGGTTTTAACTGCTCAGACCTTGAGAGCCTCAGTTTACCTGTCTTGCATTGTTTTGTTTTTTTGAGGCAGGGTCTCACTGTGTGGTCCAGGCTGGCTTCAAACTCAGTTTGTAGCCCCGTCTGGCCTTCAACTTGCAGTGATCCTCCTGCTTCAGCCTCCCGAGTGCTGGGATTACAGGCGTGTATCACCATGCCCAGCTAGAATGCGGCCCTTTTTCTGTCTGCCTTATTGCACTCAGCATAGTTATGCTAAGCATGCTGGGAGAGCTTCCCAATGGAAGCCACACTAGCCCTTATTTTCCTGTTGGATGATGGGCCATGGTCCTCCATCCTTCCGGGGGCTCTCTGGACCCCGTGTCCCCATGGCCCCCTCTGTGTCCCTCAGATGACCTCATGGAGAAGGCACCGTGCTCCTGGAACTCCTCCCGCGTGTGCGAGTGCCGGCCTGGCATGTTCTGTGCCACCTCGGCCACCAACTCCTGTGCCCGCTGTGTCGCCCACCCCATCTGTGCACCTGGGATGGTCCCCAGACTGCAGGGTGAGCTGTCCCTGTCCCTGGCCAAGGGGCTGAGGTTCTGTCTCTACTGCAGAACCCGCCCCACCCCAGTCCCTGCCTCATCTCGGTCACAACTAAGCTCGGCTTCCTCACAGGGTGGTTTGACCCAGTGAATGGAAGAAAATCCAGAGTGGGCCTCTGGGTAAGAGGTTCTGATGATTTAAAACTCTTTCTGAACTGATGGGGTGGGTCCGATCTTGACTTGCTTGCACATATGAGTTATTGCCTTAAATAGATGAAGTTTCTAGAGAGAGGTCTCCCTATGTAGTTCAGACCAGCCTCAAACTTGCAGCAATCTTCCTGCCTCAGCCTCCTGAGTATCTGGGATTACAGGCGTGTGCCACCATACCTGGTGGTAACTAGAAATGTACTGCCCAAATCAAAGGTGAAAATTCACCTGATTTTAAGTAATGGCTGGATGTACAAAAAGAGAATCCAAAAAAAGAGAGAGACAGAGAGAGAGAGAATCCATTTCACCTTGATGCTAAGACCATTTTTAAAGGGCCTCAGGATCTTTAAAAATCCTGAGGATCCAAAAAGAAGTATTTCTGCCTGGTAAGTAATAGCATTTTTTTTTTCCATGCATGAATAGAGACTAAGGTAGGAAGTTTCTTTCTTTCTTTTTTTTTTTTCTCTTCCACTGAACCCCCTCCCTTGGGGTTAGGCAGGGCCTCACGCTCACCTCCTGAACCACGGGAGAAAAGGGGGCGGCTCCTAACCCTGGGAAACCGGGGGTCACAGGTGAGGTGCGTTGCCTCCAGAAAGGGGACGAGAGGCACCCAGGTAGTGCGGCATCTACCTTCTGCACTTAGAGGAGGGACAGGGACTCTGATACCAGAGAGCTTGGACCCTGGGCCCCTCTAGCTACACCAGCTGGCCCGGGGAAGGCAAGTGCCCTCTCAGCATATTAACTGGGGTGTGATTGTGCCAAGGGCTCCCCCATCTTCTCAAAGTAGAGAATGTGACATTTGAATGCTAATTTGAAGCTGGGTGCACATTTGGTGCACACCTGTAATCCTAGCATCTGGGAGGCTGAAGCAGGAGGTTCCCCACAAATTTAAGGCCAGCCTGAACTATATAGCAAGATGCTGCCTCAAAACAAAACAAAATCTTGAGGCTACATTTAAACAGTAGATTTTAGTTTTTTCTTAAGTAAAATCAGAAAGCCAGCTGGGCGTGGTGGCACAGGTCTGTAATCACAGCATTTGGGAGGCTGAGGCGAGAGGATTGCAAATTCATGCCCAGCCTGGGCAATTTAGTGAGATTTGTCTCAAAATAAAGAATAAAAAAGGGCTGAGGATGTAGCCCAGTGCAAAGGCCCTGATTCAATCCCCAGTAGCATGGTGGGGAGAGGGGCTAGAGCCACTGGGTCACCTTCCCAGGTGATCACAGCTTCTCTGTTTCCATCTTTTGAAACAAAAACCCCTGATTGTCTCGGGTGGGTGTCGCAGCAGGGGCAGGACTCAGGTTGCAGACTTCCCCCTGGGGGCTGCGTCCCTGCAAGTACCCCGTCCCTGCCCGTGGTCTCTTGGGGAGCCCAAGCTCCTCGGCACTGATCCTAGTGTGTTGCCACCCTCTGCAGGTGTTGCCAACGGGGACACCACCTTCGAGCCACCCCGCCTGGGGACCTATCCTGATTGCATCCTGCCACCAAACAGCGAGGCTCCTGCCAGGTGACTCTGGCCCCTCCTCTCCCGCTGTGCCCAGGGTGGGGGTGGGTAGCAGGACTGGAGGTGCAGGGGCGGCTGGCTGGGTCTTCTACACCAAGCCTGCGGTCATGTTGGGGATGTGTATCTGGCACAGCGTTGGCGGAAGGCCCAGGAGCCCAGCCCCTGCCCTGGCACTGCCTGGCAGGTCTGGGGCAGAGGTTCTGGGGCCCAGGCTTGGCCGACACCCTCTCTGGGGAAAGAACTCTCCCTGAGCCATGGTCCCCTCTCTGTCGCCATCATCACCCCTGCCTTGTGCTTCTCTCCCAGTAGCACGGGTCCCACCCTGAGCCCCCTGGTGGGCTCCCCGACCAGCCACAGGCTGCCTGTCTCCACCAGCGCCCCGGTCTCCCTCTCCTCCACAGGGAAGCCCATTCTGGATCCAGGTAACTCTTGCTCAGGGGTCGGGGAGCTGCCTGTGGGTGTGGCCTGGGGTGGGGGTGGGGAGGCAAGGTTGACCCTGGGCTCCTGGCTCCTCCAGTTAAAACGGCGGTTTTGTCGCTTGCTGGTGATTATTCTTCAATTTTTGTGAGCAGAAATTTTTTACATGCCTTCATTTTATTTTTTTATTTTTTTGCGGTACTGGGGATTGAACCCAGGGCCTTTGCGCTGATGCTGCTTGATTCCTTTGAGCCTCGGTGTTTTCAAATGTGAGATGGTAACGACATAGCCCATGAAGGTTGTAATCATGTGGTGTGTAGCTGGCGTGTTACCTGCGCCTCGGAAAGTTGCGATAAGCGCTTATGAAATGGTGCTGACTGGCAGTTCTGATTGTCAACACTAGGTGGCGGTAGTTCCCAGGCCACTCTACCCGGCCCGACGGTACTCAAACTTTGTTCTTTTGAACCTCAGTTCCCTTTGCAGTTCTCCACACCCGTTTCACAGCTTATAAAATTAAAATGGGTTGTGCTTCTCACCAGTATAAGCAGTTGACCAGTTTCCGGCAGCCAGGTGAGGGAGGACGGGCAGGTAAGGGCCGGATCAGGCAACCAGGTACTGTCATGCAGCACCAGCCCCAGGAGAAGGAGGAAGCAGTCTGCAGCTAGGGCTGTCCTGGGTGGTTGCAGCAAGGGCTCCTGGCTCGGTGCTGTGGGGCAAAGACCGGGTGCTTCTGTGTTCCAGGACCTGTGCTGTTCTGGGTGATCATGGTGCTGGCGGTGGTGCTGGGCTCCGGCTCCTTCCTCCTGTGCTACCGGAGGGCCTGCAGAGTGCGGATTCGCCAGAGTGAGTGGCTGTGTCCTCGGCCAGGGAGGCGGGGGGGGGGATGGTTGCTCTGTGCCCCCAGTCAGGGTCCCGCCTGCCCCACTCTCTGGGTAGCACCCCAGCCCACCCGGTGTCATTGCAGAGCTGCACCTGTGCTACCCGACCCAGACCTTCCGGCCCAAGCTGGAGCCTGCAGGTAAGTGCTGGGCGTCAAGTGCTGGGTGTCCTGAGGGCTGCGAGATGGACCTCTGGCTGCTCTGGAGATGAGCTCCATGTGACCCACGCTGGCGCCCCCTGTGGCCTCCCGTAGCTGCTCCACTTTTCTCTCCAGCCCCTCTGTGAGAGGCACAGTGCAGGGGGTGTGTGCGGGAGGGAGCTGCATGGCGGAGCAGGAAGATTCCACATCCACCTGTCCTTCGTTCTCGCACCACGGTCCCCAGAGAGCCTCCCCTCCATGCCTATTCACCTCTCCCTTTCCCCCCTCCCTCCTTCCTCCTTCGTTCCCTCTCCTCCCTTCCTCACTTCCGCTTCTGCTGTCTGGTGGAGAAGCCAAGGGGTATAGAAGAGCAGGGTTGGCTGACAGGCCTGGGACCCCAGCTTTGCCACTTAGGAGCCACTGCCTGGCCTTGTGGAGCTGCTCAGACCTCTGGGCCTTGGGGGCTGTGGGACCTGCTTGGGAAGGTCACTTGGGGATGTGGCACTCAGGTGTGGAGCACCAGACTCGAGCCGCCCTCAGGACCGGGCTGTTGTTCACTGATGGACCGTGGAACCTCTCCCGGTCCTTGTCGCTGACCCCGGCCCAGGCTCAGGCTGCCTCCTGCCCAGTCCTCCCACCCACCCAGGCACCCAGGCAGGTGGGGATCTCCAGCTTTCACCCAGCCGAGGGTCTCTGCTCCCTGTGCCACCCCTTCCAGGCAGGGTGGGGGGCTGCCTCAGCACCTACAACACAGCTTGGGCACCCACTATGTGCTGGGCCAGCAGGTGGACAGCCCAAGCCTCGTCTTCAGGTGTGCAGGAAGCTGCCATGGAGGTCCGCCGACCCCTCCGGGGCAGGCTCCTCACTCAAAGGGAGGAGACGAGGCTCAGCAAGTGGACAGCAGCCAGGCCACACAGCCCGGAAGCAGCGCCGCCAGCCCTGGCGGAGGCTGGCCCAGCTGCTGCCCCAGCTTGTAGCGGGCTCAGTCCGTCCCCTCGTCTCTCCGCCACCCCAACTCCTTGCTCCTGACCAGCCCTCCCCTGACCCCCGGAGAGCCTGGCAGGGCCCGACTGTTGACTTGGGCTCGAAACCCAGTCCACTGAGGGGTGTTTTGAGGTTGACAAATTTCACAAGCAAGCACTGTGTTCCCTGGGCGAGGAGGGGCTGTGTTTTGATGGTTTCAAGCCTGTTTCCATGAGGTGTCAGGCCCCGTGTCTCATTGAAACCGACATTTGCTTTCTTGACATTTTTCTAGTATTAGAGTTTCCGTTGCCGTCAGTTTATTTTTTTCTTTTGACCTTTGTGAGAACTGTTTTGTCACCAAAAGACAAAAAGACAAAAAACACCTTCCTTTAAGCACTCAGAACTCCAAGGTGTGGAGCCTCAGACTCGGGGATGGACATTCTGTCTCAGGCCATTTCCGGCCCTCGGCTTCTGGGGGTCCCTGGGGGTCCCTGGGGGTCTGGGTCCACAGGCCTGAGCCCGGAGGAAAGCGAGGCGGTAGGAGCGAGTACACAGGGCACAGAGTGTGTCCCAAGATTTCAGACTAGGGGCTCGAAGGGGCTGAGGATGAGTGGATTGGCACATCCAGGACCTGTGTGAGGAGACCCTTGTCCCCTGCGTGGTGTGTGGGTCAGGGGTCTGGCATCTGTAGGTGCGGTCGCACACCCAGCGCCGTCTCCCGAACAGCTGTGACTTCACCGCATGTGTCCGTGGTGGTCGCCGTTTGTGAAGCACACATGTGATCTCATTGTATTCCCGAGGCACTTACACTTCCGTCTGCATTTCACAGCCAAGCAGCCTGAGGTCGGGGAGGATGGAGATGCCTGTTGAAAGCCGGGCACTTAGCGAACAGGAATTTGCTATAATTGTCGTTGAGATGTTTGAAAGAAGGTTTCTCACCCTCAGCAGTGTTGACCCGTGGGAAGGGATCATTCTTGGCCGTGGGGAGCCTCGCAGTGCACTGTGGGAAGGCCAGCAGCTAGGTGCTAGTAGCACCTCTGCCCCAGCTGTGACGATGGGACATGTCCCAGACGTTGTCCCAGGGCCTGGGGCAGAGCTAGTCCTGGTAGAGAAGCACTGGTCTGAAATTCTTTCAGGTTAATGTGCACTTGAGTCATTGCTTTGATGGTTACTTCAGGGAGATGGCGCTTGAGAAATTCTGAAGTGATTTCAGACTCACAGAAAGTTACAAGTGCAGTACAAAGAGCTGACTTTTTTCTGAACCATTTCGAGAGGAGCTTTCTGACTGGGTGCCTTTTTACGCCCGAATAACACAAACGAGGGTGTTATTTTTACCATACTGTTTTCCAAGCATCAGAATCAAGGAACTGGTGGTGATTCATTGCCACCAGCCAGTTCCCAAGCCTGACCAGGTTCTTCATTTGTCCCTATAACGTCCTTCATGGCAGCAGACCCCAGTCCAGGAGCGAAGGCTGCCGCCGGCCGCCTGATCTCAGGAGTTCCTTCCCATCTGGGTCCGTTCCCATTATGCCCTTGCTTTCTTGGCTTTGACACTTGAAAGCGGGCTGGTGACTTGGCGGGTCCTCCTGCTGTGTGTGTGTCTGGTGGGTTGTGTGTCTTTGTCTGGAAGATGCTGGGCTCCTGGAGGCACCTTGCCAGGCTTCTGGGATCCCTTTCCTGGTTCACGGGCCAGGCTCCTCCACTGTGAGCCTCCCTTCTTCCCCTTGGTGACTACTGGCTTTTCAGGGAGGCCTTTGGTGGCCACGCAGCCACATTAGCCTTCATTCCCTGCACTTGCGCAATGACATCAGCATGGACTCCGGGACGCCTGTCTTACTCATGTGTTGAGGTCTGGGAGAATCTGTTACCATCACTGGCACAGATGATTTGGTCTCTGGTCACAGGGCACTTGTGTCCTCGTGATGTCACCCATCCTTGGTTCCTTGGCATTTCTTCATTCTGAGAGGCTCCTGGCCTTTCTAGTCTTCTTTTGTGGGAGTCACAGCTAGAGGGTGGGACTGAAAGGAACAAGGACAGGGATGGAAGGGAGCGGGATCTCCGAATCTCGTGTGGTCAGAACTCACGTGCTCGCCTTCAGAGGAGCCCCTGGGACACCATGTGTTTGTCCCAGGGCCACCATCGCACCATGTGTCCTGGGCTCGGGTCATGGGTGCCAGACAGGTTTCCGAGAAGATCGAGGTTATTTAAAAAAGCAATAAATGAAGACGAGCAGACTGAAGCAATGTTTTTAGGGGAAAAGCGCTTACGAAATCTGCCCTCTGCCCTCGATGAGATTTGCTTTGGTCTTTATCAGAGCCCTGGAGGGTTGTGACAGGGCCGCAGGCAGAGCCGGGACCCTTCTGAATTCTGCCTTTTTACCTTTATGCTGTTTTACACTTGGTTCCAAGCACTGGAATCCAGTGCTGGTTTTCTTTTCAGTGTGACAAGGTGCTGAGCCATGGTGACACCCCAGCTCCCTGCCACCCCACCCCATGCTAGCAGCACCCTGGGTATTTTTCTGTGGTAATATTTTAACATGAAAAAGTGATTCTAAAGAGATTTTGATTTACAGTGTTTGAGAAGGTAGTACAGAGAGTTCTCCCAGTTTCCTCTTTTCTTAACATCTACAACAGCATGGTATGTTTGTCACAAATATACGATATGAACAGGTTGCTTCATTCAAATTTACTTTGGTTTCCCAAGTACCTGGATCAGGGCCGGTGAGATGGCTCAGCGGCATAAGCGCCTGCCTTGCAAGCGTGAGGGCCTGAGTTCGACTCCCGGATCCCACATACGAAAAAGGGGCCGGTGATATCGCTCAGCGGCACGGGTGCCTGTTGGCGCGCAAGGTCCTGAGGTCGACCCCCCGGTACCCACAAAAAAAAAAAAAACAAAAACCAAGTACCTGGATCACTCCTTACATTTGGTCATTACACCTCTGGCCTGTGACAGTTTCCCAGACTTCCCTAGGTATCGTGCAGGACACCTCCCTGTGGGGATTCGTCTAATCCTTTCCTCGTGGTTACATTGGACTCGGGTGTTGTGGGGAGGCAGACCAGAGCACCGCGCCATTTTGTCACCTCCTGTCAACATGGCTTAGCTCATTATTTTTGCAGTACCAGGGGCCTCACACATGCTAAGCAAGCGCTTATCCCCAGCCTGACTTAGAATTAATTTACCCGATTTATGAGTAAACAGTAATTAGACTATTAAAGAAATTCTAGATTCTTTTTTCTGTCTTGAGATGGAATCCAGGGCCTTGCATGTGCAAGGCAAGTGCTCTTCCACAGAGCTACCCCCTTCACTTTTGAGATCTGGTTCTGTCCTCCAAAGCTGGCATACCTGGTCCCATTTTCCAGATAGGAAGACTGAGGCTCAGAGAGAAAGGTAATACTGTGCTGGTTCTCATGGCCCAGGAAGCCTCTCTAGCTGTGCTACGTGGCCCCATTGCTTGGCAGTTGCTTTGGCTTGTTTACAGGTTTTTGGTTCTTATAAATACCACTACTGTACGCCACCTTTTTGTCCTTTCTTGGGTGACTTCCTGAGGGTGTGGTCCCCGAGAGGGTCTGCGGGTCAACGGGAGCACTGAGGTTTGTGTTGCCAGTGGGCTCTTTACAATAAGACGGAACCGGTTTCCAGGCCGCGGCACGGTTTACCCACTTCCTCTCTGAGACGCTCTGAGTTTGTCATTTTTATTTATTTTACCTTGTTACTTTGTCATGCACTTCTTCCCCCTTGGCTGGTCAAGGGTTTGGCACCCCATACAGCTGGCTGTCGGCAGAACTCGAGATTACTCTCCAAAGACAAAGATTTGACTTCGCTGACGTGATTTTTAAAAATGTGCCGCAGGCCAGAGAGCATCTCTCTGAGTGGTGGCTTGGGCAGTGGTTAGTGGTGGCCTCTAGGGAACAAGCCACAGCTACCCAAGGTGACCGCCGAGCTGGGGACGACAGCTACCGGCACACCTGTGGCAGGCCTGGCACATTCGTTTAATTGAGACCCAGCCGTGTCTCATCTTTTGAGTGTCATCTGGTCCTTTTCCCCGCCAGACACTGCTGCTGGTGACCTTGGACAAGACACCACTCAGAGCGCTTCCGCATGCCTGTAATCCCAGCACTCTGGGAGGCTGAGGCAGGGGGATGACAAGTTCCAGCCCAGCCTCAGAAATTTAGTGACTTGGCAAGACCCTGTCTCAAAAAACTAAAGAATTTACAGAGGGGCTGTAGCTCAGTATGAGGTCCCTGCGTTTGATCCTCAATACCACAAAAGAGAAAAAAAAAAAACGAGTGCTTCCCAGATCTAGCAAGGGTCCTCACAGCGTGGTCACACTGCATCCGACTGGTCTTTTGTCTTTGTGGTTGGTTGACCTTTAGTGAACCTGTCAGCTAGGACTCAGGGCTCCTGGTTCCCCAGAGCTGCTCAAGGCAGAAAGTTTTAGGGGTGGCTCTGTGGCCACGCTGGCCACTTGCTGGCAGATTGGCCAATGCAGCTCTCGGCACACTCCCGTCTCAGTGTGTGGCCTCCCGGGGGTCTTAGGGGCTGCGTGACCGGGAGGATGGGTCTGGGCTGCCTTGCCCAGGGAGGGATTCGATGCCTGGGGACCACTCCTGCCTCCCTTTCGTGGCCAGTGAGCCAGTGTTTGATGTCACCACAGGCTCGGCCACAACCTGGCCCCTGCGTGACATTGGTGTTTCCGAGTGGAGGGCAGGGGCTTGAGACAAGCAGGTAAAGGTGTGCCACAGAGGCTGGCATGGAAGGGAGACAGCCAGAGGGCCGTTGTCCTCCCAGTCACTTGCCTTGAGGTCCTCCAGTGGGTTTTGTGTGGCCTCCAACCCCAAGAGGCTCTCTGGGGCAGGTAACAGCAGCCACAGACCCGCTTTGGCCCATAGAGGCTACCTGGAATCTGGTTGGGGTGTGTGCCTCCCCTGAACCAGTTGTTGTGCATGTGCTGGGGGGCTGGGGAGGGGTCCCGGGTGCTCTTTGGCTTAGCCCCTCACACACAGAGTGGCGAGTAGCCGAGAGAGCAAGATGTGGTCCTGGTTATCCAACCACAGCTGGAGAAGTGAGCGTTGGGAGGTGACCTCTGAATCTCCACCTTGCCCACTGAGCTCCAGACTGAGGACACCTGGGCCAGAGCTCAGGGCCACCACCTGTGACCGTGGGGTGCCGTTTGCTGATGGGTGGGCACGGCAGGGACAAGGCTGCCACACCCTCCTTGATGAGGTTGCTGTTCTTTTGCTTTTTGCAGATTCCAGACCCAGGAGGAACCTGATAGTAAGTGTCCCTCCCTCACCCATCCCTACTTTGTGCCTCTAAACCTCACTCCTTTCCTATCAGATCTGCAGTTTCTCAGGCTTCCGGGGCAAGGGAAGGGGCTGGGGAACCCTCCGCCAGTGCCCAGGGATTGGCCCTGTGGAGAGCCCTGGGCAAGGGGCCCAGCCTGGGGCCTCAGCAGACCTTGGACAGGGACCCCCCCACCCCCACCCCGGGCAGCCTCCAACTCCTGGCCTGGACGCAGGGGATTTTCCAGAAGGGCTTGCAGTGGTAATTTATTTGATTTTGGCCATGTTGGGCATCAGGTCTGGGCAAGGAAGAGGTGGTATAGTATAGTTTCCCCTTTCCTCCTTCCTCCCATGAGTCTCGTCCCTGAAGCTGGGTGACAAATCGGTAGCACAGAGTTTTTGGAGATTGGCTCCCACATATTGAACACTTGCTGTGTGCTGGGCACCTGTGCGCTTTCCAGAAGCTGTCCCTGAGATCGTTCCACACTCGGAACTTGGTGCTCTTATGTTGTCTTTCAAGGAGGGGTGGCGCTGGACCCTGTCCCCTGAGCTGTGAGGTCACTTACAGGGTGGTCACCATGTGTCTGGCTCAGGGCTGGGGGCTTTTCAGACACCACTGGACTCTCAAGCCACCCACGTGGGCCTGCACGAGGGGTGCTGGTCCTGGCGTCCTCCTGCAGGCCAGCTTCCCAGGGTGGTGAGGGGTGGGGACAGGGCCCTGTGCTGGGATCCAGGGGCAGGGGTGAAGCATTTTGTGTGTGGCTGGGTCTCAGGTATGGCTCACACATTTTTTTTTTTTTTCTATTTATTGGTTTTTTTCCATTACTTTCTTTGAACCCAAGCATTCCTATACTATGAAAAGTTAGTGTTCTTCAAACATAATATGCAGAACCACAGTTCACTTTCAGGTCATGTGCACTCATGTTCAAAGAGGCTGGGATCTGACAAGTTGCTCCCACCCTGAGAAATTACATGAAAAAGATATTTGATGATTTATGAGATAACGCAATATGACTTTGCTACGTGCGCCAACCCATTCTACTAACTTATTTTATTGGGAAGTCTTTTGGCCTTCAAATTACTATAAAAGAATATTCAAGATTAGGTAGATAGATATGCTTTCTGATTTTCCTGAACTCCTTTTTTTAAAAAAAAATTTTTTGAGGCAGGTTCTCACTGTATTTCAGGCTGGCCTTGAACTCACTGTGTCGCCCAGGCTGGCCTGGAACTCATAGAGATCCTCCTGTCTCAGCCTCCTAAGTGCTGCAAATATAGGCGTGTGCCACCACACCTGGCTCTGCCTCTTTTGAAGACTGAAAATGAATATTATTCATTACCATCTGAGACCACCTTTCCTTTGCATTTACCTGTAAGAGTGAAAACGCAAGCCAATACTCTCCTAAAGGTAGCACTATTTTTGGAACACATTAGGGTCCACTAAGGTAAAAGGCTTCTGTTGCAGGAGGTCAGGTCTGAGGACCTGGGACCGGAAAGCTCCAGAAGGCAGGGGCCTGGAGGAGACGCCAGCATGCAGGTCATGGCCGGCACTTACTGTGTGACCCTGGGCGAGCTACTCCACTCCTCTGTGCCTCATTTTCCTGGTCTATAAGAGGGGCAGGTGCTAGTATCACACAGCTCATATTCAAGGGTTGTGGAGATGAATGTGTCCGTGTCCCAGAACCGGCTGGACACATGAAAGGCCGCGCGAATGGCTGACTGCAGCTTTATTATTTTGTACAAATTAAAAGCAACCGATGTCTCTGGAGAGGCTGCGCACAGGTGCCTTGTGCTCTCGAGGCTGAGGAGCCCCAGGGTGGCTCAGGGCAGCTCTAAAGCAGAGGGGAGGCTCCCTCAGGTCGGAGGCGGGGAGTCAGGGGACGTCCTGCCTCAACTCTCTCCTTCTGCAGCGGCCCAGGAGTGACCAGTCAGGGCCGGAGCCGGGTACAGGAGGGCTGAGTGTGGCAGGCCCCCGGGTTGTGGAGGCCTGTGCCAACATGGGGGCGGCCTGCCCCGAGAGCCTGCTGCTTCTGGATGCCAGCCCTGCTGGGGATGAGGCATCCCCCAAGGATCCCCCCGAGCCCCGGGTGTCCGCGGAGCACACCAATAACCGCATTGGTGAGTAGGCCTGTTCATGGGGTCCTGGGGTGGCCAGTGGGGTGTGGGCCCTAGATGGGAACCAGGGCCCAGTGGGGCAGAGATGTGGGTGTCCCCCTGCCCAAATGACTGACCTGACCCTGCCTGGGTGCAGGCTCTGCCCGGGCTGAGCAGCAGGAGTGTGTGCTCCAGGGGCCGTGGGGAGACTCGCACTCGTGACATCCTAAGTCAGGGTGCGATCCACAGCACCGTGTCTGCTATAATTAAAGAGCAAGCGAAGCCCCTCCCCGAGTGGCCAACACAGAGCACATGAGGGACAGGAGGAAGACATACTGGGGACTTCAGCATGAGGTCCAGGATTCCCAGCCTGGCCACAGGCAGCCGTCCCATCCACTCACCCTCCTGACCCCGATGTGCGGGTCCTCCTCTCTCCTCTCAGCCTCTCTGCAGGGGCTGCTTCCCCACCTAGAGCAGCCAGGAAGCCTTCCCCGCCCTCTCCACACCCAGGGGCCAGTACCCCTCTGCTCTGTGCCCGAGACCCGAGACCCTGGCTTCCCCCTCCATGTCCCCATCTCCTGGCAGTGTGACTGTGTCCACAACCTTGCCCACAGCCATGCTCAGAGCCCTACATTCCTGCTACAGGCGCTGGGGGCAGAACTGCAGGGCGTCTTTCATCTTGAACAGACTTTTGCAATTGTAGCTTTCAGTAAGTTGTATTAGAAAAGAATGCATTTTGCGAAATACTGCCAAGGGCTTCTCCTTCAGATTTCCTAAGAAGTCCTAACTGGATGGTGTGAGTCCAAGCTGAGCACAGTGCCTGGAAGTCGGGTGGGGGTGGGGCCAGGGAGCGGGGGAGCAGAGGTGGCACCCATGGGGCAGCCTTGCCCAGCCTCCTGCTAGCCTCCTGGGGCACAGGGTACACAGGGAAGGCCTTGGTGGTCCTCTTGGACACTCAGATGCAGGTGACCCCTTGTCTTCCTGGTTCCCCTGAGGAGTGCCCCTGTCCACTTCCCAGGCAGGACAAAGCATGGGTTGGATTTTCATCCTTGTCCCCAGGCACCAGATGGGAGCCTTCTTCTTCTCCCCCATATGACGGCTGCCCTAGGGCTCTGGGGGGCCAGGAGGCCCTAGAAGCCCCAGAAGACCCCACAGCTGCAGGCGGGCAGCCCCGGGATTGAGCAGAGCCAGAGGCCCCGCCTGGCCTCCACCCGAACCAACCCCTTTCCCCATGCCCTGCTGTCCTGCTCCTGTCTCTCCTCCATCTCACCTTCTGTCCTCGTCTGGCTTCTCACCACCTGGGGACACCTTGCGTGTGACATCTGGCCCTGGTCTCTGGCCCAGCCCCTCTGGTCAGGACCCACAGGCCTGGATGGAGGGTGTGAGCCGGGGCCTGGGTCCCTGGTCTCTGTTTGCCTTTGAGCTGTCCCTTTCCTTTGCCCGGCCCCTGGTTCCGGCTGTCATTTCTAATATTTCTCTTTCCTGGGAGGATCAGAAACCAAAATAGCAGAGCCGACATTGTGCAATGAGGCTGAGGATGCCAGGGCCCCTGGGAATATTTTTGGGGTTCCTAAATCTGAGGGGTATAACTGGGTTACCCAGAGAGGTAGGGGTTCCTGAGCCCCTACACCCCTGCTTTCAAGTTCCCTCTTGAGTTTCCGCATGCGGTCTCCAGGGCCCAGGGCAGGACGGCTGGGAGCTGGAGCCTGGCCTGAGTCGGCGGCCATCAATGCTGGGCCTGGCAGGCAGAGCTGGCTGCCCTGGCCCCAGCCCGGGTTCCCCTCTGGCTTCTCGGCAGCCCCTGTGTCAGTGCTTCATCATCCATCCCAGTAACACTGACCCAGCACCCCCTCTGTGCTCACAGGACACCCTGAAACACCGCCCCAGCCCCTGCCTGCTGCTTGTTGGCAGGGCCCAGGCACCTGCTGGAGGTGACCCAGCAGGCGGGCTGGCCTGCACCAAGGGGCTCCCGGGATGTGGGACTTTGAGTCCCACGCAAACAGGGACAGGCCGGTCACCCAGTGCCTGCTCCAGGCATGTGGATGAAAGCAGAAAGGGCAGCCGGGCAGGGTGGGGGTTTCCTCTGGGATTTCACTTGATGACTTTGGGGAGGTCCTTTGACCTTGCCGGGCTTGAGGTTCCCATCAGTGAAATGAGGACAACATTGGCAGAGCCTCAGGGTTGGTGTATGATGAATGCCTGGCAGATGCTCAGCTCTGTTGCCTTCCCTGGTTCCCGTCCCGTGCTGCTGGCCTCCGTTGCGTCTCTCCTAACTGTCCTCAAAATGCCTAGAAGATCACCACCTTAATGGGCAGGTGCCCGGTTCTGTGCATCAGAGAGGCTGTGTCACCCGCCTAGAGTCACACAGCAGGAGTTGTGGGAGAGGGACCTCTGCTGTCCTCTTGCTCCTATCCTGGGGCTCTGGTCTCCTTGCCTCACCCAACCCTTTGCTTTGCAGAAAAAATCTACATCATGAAAGCCGACACCGTGATCGTGGGGAGCGTGAAGACAGAGGTGCCCGAGGGCCGGGGCCCTGTGGGGCCAGTGGGGCCTGAGCTGGAGGCCGAGCTGGAGATGGACCAAGCCTCCCACTACCCCGAGCAGGAGACAGAGCCGCCCCTGGGCAGCTGCAGAGATGTCATGTTCTCGGTGGAGGAGGAAGGGAAGGAGGACCCCTGGCCCTCTGGGAAGTGAGGCTCAGTCTGGACTGGGCAGGGAAGGTGGCCGGGGTCCTGGGGGGCCAGGGTGGCACTGGTGATGCTAAGCTGGTGGACAGAGGCCCACATGGCTCGGACTGATGTCCTGCCATCCCACAGGGGACTGGGGTTGGGCACCCTGCCTCCTGTGGCTGCTGAGAGTGCTGGCCCCAGACCTGGCCCCAGACACTCACTGCCAGGGCCAGTGCCCACTGAAAAAGGGGACGCAAGGCTGGTCCCAAGCACCCTTGTGCACTCTCTCTCCCTGAGCCTCAGCAGTGATGCCCATCAGGCCTTCTGGCACACTGCCAGCCCCCAGTTACAGTAAACCTGGCTCCCGGTGGGCCCCGCGCCAGCACTTGTGGTTTTCTCCTGAGTCAGAAGAGAAGTCGAGGGATGAGGCAGCGGCGGTGGCGCCGGTACCACCTGGGCCATACCTGTCGCATTGCTCTCTGTGCCGGGCAAGAGCCCAACCTGGCCTGCAGACTGCTTGGGCTCAGTGGGACCTACCTGCACCTGTTCCAGAGCCCCAGGTGGGCCCAGGACCCATGCACTGGTCTCAGGATGCCTCAGCAGTCCGCACAGCAGGAGTATTTTGAGACCCAGGTGCCTGTGGGCCTTCAGCAGCTACAGTGCCAGGCCCCAGCTAGAGACCCAGCCCCCCTGGAGACCGCATCCACCCAGCTGCTGTGGAGAACAGCCTGCCCGCTTTGCCCAGGGACTTCCTCCCGGCGAGGGCTGGGACAGCAACCCTTCCCGGAGTTCTCGGCTGCTCTGTAGCCCCTCCCGCTCAGTCTTGGGAATGCGGGGCCATCTGTCCTACATCTTCCGTGATTGTGAAGCCATTCGTCCCAGCCCTGCCGTCTGACCCACCACTGTGTCCGCCAGGTGTGCGCGCTGGGAGGACCCTAGTCTCACACGGACGCCCGGCCTCACTCTGCACCAAAGGGAAAGAGCATTTGGTGGTTGCAACTGGATTTCGGGCGCCCCGTGGTACACCCTAAGGAGCAGAGCTACTGCGACTCACGGCCTGTGGCCTGTTCTCTGGGCCTCTTTAACAAACAAGGGCTGATGACACATCTGCGGGTCAGCCGCCGTGGGGACTCCTGGACTTACCCGTGAGGCCGGAGGGCTGTGTTTACTCACCAGTGATTGCTCTCGGGAGGAAGTTGAGTCTGCCTCGGCAGTCAGAAGTGTAGTTTCTGAAACCACTCAGATGTTTTGGGGAAAGTTGGAGCGGCTGAGCCACTGAGAGAGGTGGTCACTGGACCTGGACACTGGCCAGGAGGACTTTGAGTGTTTGCCATTGTCTCGTGCCAGGATGGATCGGGTATGCCTGTCACACCCCAGAGCTGCACCCAGGAGGAGTATGTGGGCGCTGCAGGCCACGCTGGCAACCTTGGCCAAATAATGCAGTCCCTTTCCCAGTGTACTTTGCAATTTTTAACCCTCTAAAATCCGTAAGATCCTTTACAAATGATGACTCATAAGGCCGAGCAGGGGTCATGGAGATAGCATTTGAAAGGCTCTGAGCAGGAGGGTCAGAGGAGTCTCTCCTCAGGGCTGGGGCTCCTTCTGCACCCCAACACCCACAGCCAGGAACAGGAGCTGTTCCCTGCATCGCCCAAAGCTCTCCCTTGTCTGCCGAGGCTGCTTCTCCCTCCATGGAACCCTCTTCCCTGGCCCGCAGCCTGCCCTTTGAGGACCCTCAGAATGTGATCATCTTGTCATAGGCTGCCTTCGGGTGCCTGCAAAAGGGATCAGAGCCTCGCGGGGCCCTTCTCTTCCTGGGCTGGCTGAGCAGCCCATGGCTTTGGCAAAGGAGGCTCCCAGCAGGGAGCAGGTGTCAAGCCCAGGGCAGCAGGGGGAGGACTGTGTGAGCCTTGGGCTTCTGGGACTGAGCCGGAGGGATGCCCTGCTCCCCTGGGCACAGCTCAGGCAGCCAGCCTAGAGCCCCCTTGACTGCGGCTCCCAGGTGGGGTGGAGACCAAGGGCCATGTGCAGACATTGCACCCCGCCCCCAGCCTGGCCACTGAACCCATGTGCTCAGCCCAGGAGCCAGGGCATGGTGATGTGTGCAGGGTCCTTCTTGACCTCTGGCTGTTCCGATGTCCCCAAGGCAGATGCGCAAGGCCCTTGCTCTGCTGGATAGCAATTCCCAGGCTGCAGAGAACCTACCCCCATCTTCCTGGGCAGATATAAGCAGTGATAAGTGACCTATGGAAGCTATTGCCTTCAAGGAAAAAGCACTGTTTCCCGTCAGTGACCTGTTTCCCGGTTCCTAGACGCTCTGAGGCCTCACACCAGTCCCTGCCACAGAACAAGAGGACCGGTCCCCCCTCCCAACTGGATGTCCTGAGGACTCAAGACTGGGTCCTGGCCAGCTGTCCCCTAGTCCCCAGGCACTGCCGTGTAAGAGGATTGGAGTTCTGTCTTCTCTCCTGCAGAGGGGATGGCGCCCTGGGGCGAGAGCCAGGTTCGAATCCCATGTCTGCTGTTGCCAGCCAGCCGGCTAGGTTTTGTCCCATGACCTCTCTAAGGCTCGGGAGCTCGGTTTGTTTTCTGTGGCTATAACAACACCTGAGCCTGGGGAATTTCTTTTTTCTTATTCTTTTTCTTTTCTATCTTTTCTTTTTTTTTTTCATTTTTTTCATTTTTTGAGACAAGGTCTCACTACATAGTTTGGACTGGACTTGAACTCACTGTGTAGCCCAGGCTGGCCTCGAACTCATGGCAATCCTCCTGCCACAGCCTCCTGAGTGCTGGGATTATAGACATGTGCCACCACAGCCAGCCCCTGGAGAATGTCTGAAGAGTTTGGGCTCACAGTTCTGCAGAGGCCCAACTCTGGGCAGCCTTGTCAATGCAAAGTGAGAAGGTGGAGGGGCAGTAGGGATCCCCATTTCTAAAGCCCACTCTTGTGGTAATTGGTACCGTTCCTACTTGGGGGACACACTCCTTCCTGAGAGCGTTAACTGATTCTGAAATATTGTGAGTGACTCAAACCCCATTTCAGGGCCCCACTGCACCACAGTGGCTGTCAAGTTGCCACTGAGTTGTGCAGGGGACAAACCATAGCTTTCACTTTCGTTGGCTAAGAGACGGGGGTATTAGTTTCTGCCTGATGGGGTTGCAAAGCTTCCCTGAGATGTCACCTGATGTGACATGTGCCCCCTGACTGGCAGCTCTGTCTCATTCCATCCCGGGAGCCAGCCCTTCCTACAGTGCCAAATTCAGCCCCATCCTGCTTACAAGGGGCCACCTGCAAGGGACACTGGAGCTGGGAAAGGTGTCCCCAAGGACTTTGAGCTCCACCTGAGAGATGTACCAAGCTAGCAAGGTCTGGAAGGCTGGGAAGTGGCTCTTGCAAAGGCCCTGGGGTGAGAAGGCTGCTGGCCTGCCATTTGGGAGGAGCACGGGGTGGGGCAGCTTTGTGAATGAGGTGAAGAGGGCAGGAGGTTCGCAGGGGCAGCTGGGCGGGTTGTGGAGCCTGGCAGTGCAAGCCATTATAAGGTGTCAGATCTTATCACAGAGCACTGCTGGACATTTACTTCTGTCCCCACCCCCCTTTAGAACAATGCACATCCTGGTATTATCCCAGCCCTGAGCGAGAAAGGCCAAGCCCCGGGGGCACCAAAGGTTGTCCTAACCTATTTCAGAAGGAAGCTGGGGCTGTGCAGCAGTTGCTGGTAGCTAGGAAGCACTTGGATGTGTTTTCCAGAAAGGGCAGGGAACTAAGACAATGCTCCTGGTTACTGTCCCAGCCGTGGGTCTTGCTCAGTGCCACCGCGGGAGGGTAGGAGTCACTCCTGTAGGTTCCTCTTTCTTCAGGCGGGCATCTTTCAAGGAAAGTGAAAGCCAAAGGAAAAACTCCTGAGGAGGCTGGAGGCCTTTGTTTGTGTTTTTAGCCCTGCGTCTGCTTTCCAAGGCCCGAGCCCCAGTTATGCCATCTTGTCCAGTTGGGCCCTGCCCTGTCTTTCTCCTCCCCAGCCTTCCTGTTTCTGAACAATGCCTTGATGGGCAACCGTGGCTTGGCCCTGGCTCTGTCGGGCCCAGGCCTGTGGCCCAAGGAAGGCCCTGTGCACTCTCGGCTTCCAGATCTACAAAATGGGTGGAATAGCCCCCCAACTCTGGGACTCATTTCCCTCCCTGGGCCCAGGTGGCCTGGCTGTCTCTGGGGCCCAGGTTTGGGTTTGTATTGGAGACATCATCAGGCACTCTGCCCCCTTGAGGGTTTTATTTCACTTCTAAGTTGCCACGGGGAGTGAGTTGGAGGTTGGAGAGAAAGTTGGGGAATAAGAAAGAGGTTGACTTTATTCCTTGTCTTCCGGAGAGTTGGGGACCCTTGCCTGAGAGCAAAGGGCAGGCCAGGTGTGGCTGTCTGGGTCCTCTGAGTGTACAGAAAGGGTGCAGAGCGAACCCAGCCTGAGCTTTGTTCCTGAAGCCACTTTCCTTGGAAGTGTTACCAAGAGGTTAAAATGGACCTTCAAAAACTAGGATTTTTAGCTGGGCATGGTGACACACACCTGTAATCTCAGCACTTGGGAGGCTGAGGCAGGAGGATCGCTGAGAGGCCAGCCTAGGGTACATAGTGAGTTCAAGGCCAGTCTGAACTGTACAGCGAGCTATTTCTCCAACTTCCTCATGCTGAGACCAGAAGCTGCCCTGGTGGCAAAGAAGATTCGACATTTCCTGGCCCTTTGGGGGACACAGCCTGCATGAACCTATAGGTGCACGTTTTTCCTGCCCCTTCCATAAACTGGAGTAATTCTGTGTGCCCTCAATGTAGCCAGATTGTGAATAAATTTGTTTTTCCATTTTTATGGGCTCTTCTTGTACTTTTTTTTTTTTTGTGGGTACCGGGGGGTCGACCTCAGGACCTCGCGCGCCAACAGGCGCCCGTGCCGCTGAGCGATATCACCGGCCCCTTTTTCGTATGTGGGTTCCGGGAGTCGAACTCGGGCCCTCGCACTTGCTGGGCAGGCGCTTAAGCCGCTGAGCCATCTCGCCGGCCCTCTTCTTATACTTTTGCTGGCAGGTAGGTGGGCATATCTAGGCAGCTGGGGCTCAGATTCAGGCCCTCAATGCAGCCCCTGAAACAAAGGCTTGTGTGACTCTGGACAGCAGGGAGACTCGGAGCTGTGGGGGCCCGAGGCCCAGAGCCCCCGCGAGGACAGCCGACAGCCATAGCGCCTTTCACCTTCTTGGTGACGTTTTGTGTCCTGCTCCCTGCCCAACTGCAGGGTCCCCCAAGGAAGATGAGTCAAGAAAGTGCCTCTTCATTTCACAGGGCTGCCTCAGCCTAGGGGTTCATCCTCGGTCCCTGGTCCCCTGCTGTGCTCTGGCTGGGGGACAGGGAGTGGGAAAGATGACTCACTGATTTTCATTCTCCTTGAAAACATGGTGTCGTTTGTAAATAAGGAGGGAAAGAGGGGTTGAAGGGAGGGGAGGGGAATGGGAAAAAAAGAAGCAAGATCTGTCATGTACAGGTACAAACTCCCTATGATGAATGTGATCATTATGTATATCTAAAATGTGCCAACAAAATTTTAAAAAGGTGTCTTGGTTACTTTTCTCTTGTTGCTGAGACAAAATACCTGATGCCCAAAATGGAGGAAGAAAAGGTTTATTTAGCTCACAGTTTGTGGAGGTTTCAGTCCATAATCAGCTGGCTCCGAGGCAGGGTGGCACATGGCAGAGGGCAACAGTTCATGGCGGTGGAAGACAGCAAAAGCAACAAGAGCAAAAAGGGAGGAGCAAGGGAGAGAGCAAGCCTCTTTCCCTCCCTTATACTGCATGCAGGCTGCCCGCCCCAGGGCGGGTGTAGCACTCACACGCATAATCCCAGCATCAGACCATGAATCAATCACAAACTCTAGAAGCCCGCCCCTATGACTGCATGAGGCTTTGGGGGGACATCTAGACACAAACCATAACAAAAGGGGAAAAACAAAAAACAGAAAACAAAACATGGTGTCAGAATTAACTAGCAGAAGTGGGTATGGTGGTACATGCCTGTAGTTCTAGCTACTCGGGAGGCTGAGGCAGGAGAATTGCTTGAGCCCAGGACTTTGAGGCTAGCCTGGGCAATATAGTGAGACCCTGTCTCAAAATAATAATGATGATGATGATGATGATAACAATAATAATAATAATTGGGCTGAGGATATAGCTCAGTGACACAGCGCCTGCCTGGCAAGTGCGAGGTCCTGAGTTCAATTCCCAGTACCAAAAAGAAAAAAAAAATAACAATAAAGAGAGTTGGGGCCTTGTTTACCAGGCAGTTTTGTGAGAGCTGTAATCAGAAATGAGGTACCAGAGGAGCAGAGATTCTGTCGCTTGTAGTTTGTAACCTTGTGGTCACCGAGGGCCCCACACTCAGAAGAGCCCTGGGCTTGGTTTGATGCTCCGTGGTCACCATCTTGAAAGTGACTAATGTTTAGACAGGGAGCCTTGTGTTTTCAGTTTTTACTGGGGCCCACAAAATACATAGTTCTTCCTGCATAGGGGGAAGCAACTGTTCAGTAGGAATTTACTCAGTGCAAAACACTTTACATCCACTCATTTCTCTTTCTTTCTTTCTTTCTTTCTTTCTTTCTTTCTTTCTTTCTTTCTTTCTTTCTTTCTTTCTTTCTCTTTCTTTCCTTTTTCTTTCTCTCTCTCTCTTTCTTTCTTTCTTTTTTCTCTCTTTTTTTCTTTCTTTCTGAGATAGGGTCCGACTAAATTGCCCAGGCTAGGCTCAAACTTGCGATCCTCCTGCCTCAGACTCCTGAGTGCTAGGATTGTAAGTGTATCCCACCATGCCTGGCTTGCATGCTTATTTCCATTTTTCAAATGTTAAAGTTTTGTTCGCTGACCTTAACATTTTTGGTTATTTCTTGCTAAGTAGTAAACCATCTCAAAATTTAGCAGCGTCAAACAACTGTAGTCCACCAGATGTGGTAGTGCACTCCTGTAATCCCAGCACCCTGGGAGGCTGAGGCAGGAGGATCACAAGTTCAAGCCCAGCCTGCGCAATTTGGTGGGACCCTGTCTCAAAATAATCAAAAAAGGGCTGGCGATGTAGCTCAGTGCAAAGGCACCAGGGTCAATTTCTAGTACCAAAACAAAAAATTACCAACCGTGTCCTGTGTTTTGCAGTCTGCCCAGGCTTATGGGGGCAAGGCTCCCCTCTGCTCGCACTGCACCACTGGCAGTGCGGCCTCTGCTTCCAGGGGGTACTGGACAATGGGTGCCACCCATCAGCTCCTTCCTGGAGTGGCCTGGGTGCTCCCACGGTGTGGTGCAGGGATCCTGCCACCCAGAGTCCTAGAAAGAGCCAGGGTCTTTCAGCTGGGCCTACAGACTGGGCCTGCATCCCTCGTGCTGTGCTCTACTGGCCAAGCAGGTACAGGGCCTGGGCCTTGGGCAGCACACAGACCTCCCCGCCATGACCATATTCCACATCAGGCCCAGTGCTTCCCCTTCACAGCCTGCCCCGATTCCTCCCCCTGTGATGCACCACTATTCCTAGAGTTTGGTTGAGGAAGCTAAATAGCCTGGTGGATTCCAGCGCCACCTGCCAGGATTTGAACCCTCATCCCAGGTATGAGCTCTGGACTTTGAGGCCGTCAAAAGGTGGTAGGGATGGGATTCAAGCCATCAAGTTTTAAGAGAGGGAAACTGAGGCTCCTAGAGGCCTTGCTTGGCCTCCCTTGTGGGGAGCAGGATCTGGTCCCTCCCAGGGCAGGATGGGGCCCCCCTGGGGCTGCACCAGAGCCTGGTCAGGAAGTCGCAGGGCTGTGGGCAGATTATGCAAGAGCAGGCTGGCGGCAGGGACTTTGTTTTTCACTGCGATGGCACTTTGCTCAGGAAATACCCACGGCTCAAGCATGAACTGAGGAGGCCCCGCACCTGGGCAGTGTGCCCTCTATAAATGCTGGCCACTCATCAGGCGGAACGGGGTCCCCTGGGCCAGGTTCATTCACCAACTTTCCTCGAGAGCCACTCTGCCCTTCTGGCTGGGCTCTGATGAGAGAGACGAAGCGGTTCCATTCTGCCATCCAGGAAGCCAGACGCTAGGAGGAACTGTTTTTCACTGAGACTTTTTTAGGTTTTTTTTTTTTTTTTTGAGACAGGATCTCTCTAAATTGCCTAAGCTGGGCTTGAACCCACAATCCTCCTGCCTCAGCCTCCCAGAGTGCCAGGATCACAGGTCTATGGCACCACACCTGGCTGAGGCTTTTTGTACTCTCCCCTGTAAATCTCTGGGGCCCCCGGAAGTGGTTACCATTATTATTCCTATACCACAGGAAAGGAAACCAAGGCACAGAGTTGTTCAGTCACTTGCTCAAGGTCACACAGCTGCTAAGTGGTGCGGTCAGGATTCAACCCAGGTCACCTGGCTGGAGCCCCAGTTCCCGACCACTTGGCCATGACTTTGTTGCTCAGGCCAGGGTCACTGCTAAGTTAATTGATGCCCCAGCCTTAACATTTTGCCTCCTTCTATTCTCCCAGTTTTGTTTTGTTTTGGTTTTTGAGACAGGGTCTCGCTATGTAGTTCAGGCTGGTGTTAAACTCACTATGTAGCCCAGGCTGGCCTTGAACTCGTGGTGATCCTTCTGCCTCAGCCTCTCGAGTGCTGGGATTACAGGCATGCACCACCATGTGCAGTGATTTTACTGTGTTCCTAGAATTGCCTCAAGCAACCAAGTTCCCCTGGCTGGAATTTGAGTTCCAGGCCCCGGACAATGTCATGCAGGGATCCACACATGTGGAAAACACACAGGTAATGCAATTTGCCTCCTGCTCCCACCCCACCTTTGCTTTCCAAAGCCTAGCTCTGGCCTGGCCACTTCCCCGTAGAACCTTCAATGGCTTCCCAGTGCCCCCAGGCCACAGTCGGCCAATCTAGTCCTCCCAGGAGTGCCCTGCCACTCCCACAGCTCTGATGTCCAAACCCTTTCTGAGACCCAACTGTGCCCCCTTGGTCACCAAATATGGAGGGCACATCACCAGCCTGAAATCTGCTCTGCGGCCCAACCCTTGACTCTCACTTTTTTCCTCCTTCTGCAGGAAGCCCCCTAGGATTTCCTGACCTTGAGCTCTGTGTCTTCCGATCTCCCGAGGCACTGGCTGCAAGGGGAACTGGAGGCCAAAAGCTTCAAAAAATAATCTCTGCCTGAAAAGACGGATTCATTCATTCATTCAGACACATTCATACAGGCAGGTACCACCAGGCCCTGGCTTCTCATGCTCATTTGTTAAATGAATATTTATCAAGCCCAAACTGGGTGCCCCGGAACCTGCAGGCCTGCCCTCATGGAGGATGAGAGTAAGAATATTTGAGGGAACATTTGCTGGCCCTCAGGGTTGAGGGGCAGCAGGGATGTGGCCGAGCTACAGGGGGCTGGGGATGGAGCCGGCGGGGGGTGGGGGTATGGCGGCGCAGGAGGAAGTGGGCCCCTGCCGCAGGTCCACTGTGAGCCAGGTGGACACGGCTCCCTGCGGTTCTGTCTCCAGATTTCTGGAAAAGCCGGGGCAGGTGCCTGCACAGGTGGGAATTGTTCTGCAGGAGGCGGGAAGGGCGGCTGGGCCAGGGGTGGGAAGTCGCAATGGCCTCAGGAGGGGCCTGGGAGCTCCCGGGGAATTGGAGCCCAGGGGGGTTCCCTCTAGTGTGAGGGGGAACCAGGCTGAGCTCTTCAGAACTCCCCCAGGGAAACCTCCCCGGCACCCCAAGGACTCAGGTCTCTGCTCCGGGCAAGCAGAATACACAGCCACCCTGAGCCCTGAGCCTGTACTTAGCACCTTACTGAGCCAGGGGTGTTGCCTGCCGGTCGCTGATCCTAGCAGCCCCTCTACGAAGCAGGGGTTTTTATCCCCATTCAGTCATGGAGGAAGTGGGAGAGATGAAGTGATTTGTCCAAGGTCAAGGTCAAGGTCATGCACCGATAACTGGCCTCAGCTAGGACTCAAGCCTGGACTCGAAGTTGAGGCAATGGCCGAGTCATTAGCCCAGCTTCTCTGTGCCTGAAATCCCACCCTCGTCCCCAGCAGCTAAAGGCTCCTGGGCTCCTCCTCTGGGGCACAGGATGGGGAATGGGGTCTGGAGGGACCCAGGGCAAAGGGACAGCAGCTACTCTGCCTGGCGTATGCAGTAGGTGCTCAGTATATTCGTATTGGAAGCTGGGAGTGGTGGCGCACGCCTGTAATCCCAGCACTCAGGAGGCTGAGGCAGGAGGACTGCAGATAGTTTGAGGCAAGCCTGGGCTACATAGTGAGTTCCAGTGAGGTCATGAAGGCAAACCTCACCCTGGGGACACACTAGAGGTAGCAAAGTCACTTGGGCCACGTACTTCAAGAAGCCCTGGGGCCCCACATGGAGGGTCACTTTGTCCCTCCCTCCAAGGGACAGGGTCTGTCCCAGCCCTGAGTAACTATGTCCAGCCCTGTAGGGCTGCGCTGGGGCTGAAACAGACGCACGCACGAACGTCTGAGTCTCACTGGGTGAAGCTCGGGAAATGGAACTGGGGAAAATTACTTATTTCTTCCTCCTTCTGACTGGGGAAGGGAAAACTTGTGTGAAATGAGGTCAGTGACATCTGACGTCGGCGCTCCGTGTTCAAGCTGATGGCCCAGGGCCAGCTCACGCTGTGCTCTGCACAGAGGGGCCGGGGGCTGTGACAGGGGACTCGAGCCAGAGCCACTCCGTGTCCAGCCTTGCGGGCAGCTGTCCCCACGCCCGTCACTCCCTGTGCACTCTGGCTGCTTCACCGTGGATGAGGTCTAGCTAACGCGGAAGACACCGCTGGTTCGTGGGGCAGCAAGGCGATAGGGCCGGGCTGAGGTGCGCGAGGGAGTTGTGACTCCCAGGCCTCTCAGAGTATGGATGGGGACACTGAGGCCTGGAGCGGAGAGAGCTGAGCTTGAGGTCACACAGAATCTGTGGCGGTGGAGCAGGATGGGCCTATAATTCAACCCCTCCCTGAGGGCCGGCCCTGGGGAGACCTGTGCCCAGCACAAAGAGAAGCCCATGTGCTCCCTCTGTGGAGCGGAGCCTCTCTCCCATGATGGCACAACTGAACAAGCAGCCACTGGCTGGCAAACCGCGTGAAGCAGACTTTTCCCATCAGAATGAGAGGTGCTCTGTATCCTGTTTTTTTGAGACAGGGTATCCCTTTGTAGTTCAGGCTGGCCTTGAACTTGTGGTGATCCTCCTGCCTCAGCCTCCCTAGTGCTGGGATCACAGGCGTTTATGGAGCAGAGGGAGAGTGTACTAGTGTACTATGTTCATGGATAGGCTGAATCCAGGTGCCCTGATACCAACCCTCCACAGATTCACCCATCGGTCCAGGGAAATCTCAATTTAAATCACAGTTGGGTTTGAGGAGCTTCACAAATGGATTTTAAAACACATACAGAACAATAAAAAATTATACATAATTAAGTCAATTTTGAAAAAGAGTAATAAACAGAGGATATTCACTCTATCAGATGCTAACCATTGTAAGCCAGGCATGGTGGCACATGCCTGTAATCACAGCAATCTGGGAGGCTGAGGCAGGAGGATCAAAAGTGTGAGTCCAGCCTGAGCAACTTGGTGACTTAGTGAGGCCCTGTCTCAAAAAAAAGTGTGTGGGGGGTACACTAGGATGAAGCTCAGTGCGAAGGCCCTGGGTTCAATACCCAGTGCTGAAAATAAATAGATAAATAGAGATACTAAACATTCTACAAAGCTTTCATAAGCACCATGTGGAACTAGCCTAAGAATAAAAACACCAGAGGAGGAGAAGAAACTACGTTGTTTAGTTATAGATCCACATACTTACGACAAATGATGAAAAGATGGACCGTTTGGCCACTGGTGAGAGAAAAAGAGGCTCATGCTCAGGAAAGAAATAAAGTTGGGTCTCTAGATTTTACACTCCATACACACTCCAGATGTATGAGATACATAGATGTGAGAGGTAGTTAAGACTAAGGGAAAGAAAATATAAAAAAAAAAATTTTGTTGGGGACAGGGGCATGCACCTTTGTAATCCCAACACTCAGGAGGCTGAAACAAGAGGATTTCCGTGAGTTCAAGGCCACTCTGAATTACATAGCTAGAGCTTGTCTCAAAAAACGAAAACAAAAAACAAAAACCAGCCAGGCATAGTGGCTGTAATCCTAGTGCTTTTTTTTTTTAATTTTTTATTTTTTTTTAAAGACAACAAGTAAACATTCTCATGAATTAACAAACTCAAGCATTAGAGAATGTACAAATACCTTTTGGAGAAAAATATTACTCAGTATAAGATTAAGCCATGTAAAAGCTAGGTAAAAATAGAAGACTAAGGAATGGAATAGTCACAGTGAAACTGCATTTTCATACTAGGGAGACAATACGATGTTTACAAATGTGCATCTGGTTTATTTTGCTTGTGAGTATTTTCTCGAGTTGCATCCATTTACCTATAAAAGTTTCCAGTTTATCCTTCTTTATGGCTGAGTAGTACTCCACTGTATAGAAATACCACATCTTTCTTATCCATTCCTCGGTTAATGGGCATTTGGGTTGTTTCCACGATCTAGCTATTACGAATTGTGTTGCTATAAACATGGGTGCACATATATCGCTGGGGTACGATGTTTTTAACTCTTCTGGGAAGATGCCCAGAAGGGGAATAGCTGGGTCAAATGGGACCTCCAATCCTAGTTTTTTGAGCAATCTCCACACGGATTTCCACAGTGGCTGCACCAGTCGACACTCCCACCAACAGTGGAGAAGGGTTCCTTTTTCCCCACAGCCCCTCCAGCATTTATTAGTGGACTTCTTGATAATAGCCATTCTTTCTGGGGTGAGGTGGAATCTCAGTGTTGTTTTAATTTGCATCTCTCGAATGACTAGTGATGTTGAACATTTTTTCATATATTTATTTGCCATTTGTACTTCTTCATCTGAGAAGTGTTTATTCATCTCAGATGCCCATTTTTAATCTTAGTGCTTTGGAGGCTGAGGCAGGAGGATTGCTGTGAGTTCGAGTCCAGCCTGGGCTACATAAGCAAGTTCAAAACCAGTCTGCACTGCATAGTGAGACCCTGTCTCAAAACCCCCCCAAAATGATTTTTTTCCTTATGACTTACAGGTAGGGAAGGACCTTTTAATTGTAGTCTAAATGGTGAAACACTGATGGGTTTGATCACATTAAAATTGGGGATTTTAACAGCAAAGAATATCGTAAATAAGGACACCAGACAACAGGATGGAGGAAGTATTTGCGATGTCTAAAAATGACAAGGGATTAATATCTAGAATATACAAGGAATTATTGCAAAGCTACAAGAAGGCAGGAAATAATAAAAATATGACCAAAGGATGTGAACAGGCAGTTCACAGAAGGGGAAACCCAAATGACTAACCAGCAGTGAAGAGGCGCTCAAACCCGCGGATATTCAGAGAAATGCAAATGAACTGAGCTCTGCTTCGCACCGCCACTGACTTGGCCCAGATGGGAAGGAACATTGGCCAATGGCGAGGCTGAGGGACGGCAGGCCGAAGCGGGAACTCTCCAGCCTCACCGCGACCAGCGTGGTCACCATGGAGGACCGGCTGGCGGTGTTTGTGGAATAGGTGTGCAAATACTCCCTGATCCAATGTCCTCCTCCAGGGCCGGTGACACACCCACTGCAGTGCCATGCTATTGACAGGGACACGCGGATGGTGAGGGGCAGGGATTGGGGGAAAAATAAAGCCAAACCAGAGTTTTGGGGCTGGGATGTAGCTCAGCGGCAGGGTATGTGCTTAGCGTGCAGAAGGCTGTGGGTTCAATCCCAGAACATAAAAAAAAAGGATCCTGGTGCATCTGAGCGGTGTGATTCACTCAGCCCTCAATCTTCTGCCCCCGAGCTCCAGTAAATGAGGGCTCCAGAAAAAAGTATGCAAAAAAAAAAAAAAAAAAGTTCCGTCCAGCCACAAAATTGTGAAATACCTGGGAATTACTTAGAGGACAGGTGGGGGGGGGGAGCAGGTGTTGTGAGATGAATCATGCTCCTGTTTGTAAAAAGGTGGTGAGCTCTGAGGGCACCCACAGAAACAGGGAAACTGAGGCCAGCGCACAGTATTTATAACAGGAAGCCAGCTATGATGTGTCTTGGAGCCTTTGTCTAGATCTTGGCCCAATTTGCCACCTGTTGCCTTCTTGTTTTTTAAATGTTCTAATGTTTTAAGATGTTTAATTAAAATATTTTTAAAAGGAAAGTTTTAAACTGGGCGTGGTGGTGCACGCTTGTCATCCCAGCACTCCGAGGCTGAGGCAGGAGGATCAACAGGAGTTCAGAGCCCGCCTGAGCTACACAGTGAGTTCAAGGCCAGCCTGAACTACATAGCAAGACCCTGTCTTGAAAGAACAAAGCAAAACAAAATAGGGAAGTTTTGTTACTTATATACATTAATTATGTTTTACATGGGGCCTGGGACAATTCCTCTTCACTCATAAAAGGGGGGGCAGTTTGGACTCTGGGGACAGAGCAGGACCGGGTGCTCTCTGGGTTCCCTGGGGCCAGAGGGAGAGATCAGTGAGACAGGGAGGGTAGGAACTGGTGGGTTGGAGAGGAGGGGAGTAAGGGAGAGGGTAAGGGGCTGGGGGGAGATGGGGGAGGTGCACAGAGCCCCAAGGTCCTAGAAAGGGCGCTGCTTGTGGGTCAGGGACAGCAATATACGGTTTGAAGGTCCTAGGGAGGCTGAAAGGAGGTGGGAGAATTGAAAGTGCTTTGAAATATTCAGGGCTGCGAAGGGAAACCCACGAGAGATCAAAGCTGTTGCCGCTGTGGGCAGCAGGCAGAGCGCTGGTGGGTACAGCCCCCTGGAGAGGAATCCGGCAGGACCTAGTGAAAATGAAAATGTTCAACCGCGTGCCCGCCCGCCTGCTCGCCCTCCTGGCGGTTCTACTTTCTAGGTTTGGAACCTCGACAAACTCGCAGCTCTGGGCCTCGGGACACAGGTGTGAGTATGTGCCTGGCCGTGTGCAACGGAGCAGCCTGCACACACCCCAGGGGGCCCTGGGGAAGCCCAGGTGGGGCGGTGGGGGAGCCGCAGAAAGGAGCAGCCTGCCAGCCAGCATGGTGACACAGGCCTATAATCCCAGCACTCTGGGAGGCTGAGGCAGGAGGATCGAAAATTGGAGCTCAGCCTGGGCGATTTAGAGACTTAGTGAGACCCTGTCTCAAAAACTTTAAAAATAATCATAATAAGGGGCTGGAGATGTAGCTCAGTGTGAAGGCCCTGCGGGGAGAAATCCCGAGTACCAGGGGGAGAAAAAAGCCAGATCTGAACTGATCAACATGGAAAGTTCTAAGAAACAGCGCTAAGGAGGAAAACAGGGCGGGTAGGACAGTGTCCTGTTTCCTCTCCTTGGTTTAGCTGTAGTCACATAGGTATGACTTACAGTTACCCTCATTGTCCCCTGGGGGATCCCTCTTCCTGTGAACCCCAGATTCCTGTGATGCTCAAAGTCCTTTGCAGAAAGCCGTGTAGTTTTACATATAACCTGCGTACATCCCCCGATGCTTTAAGTCATCTTCGGTTGCTTCCAGACCCAGTACAGTATCTGTGCTGGGCGGATAGTTGTTATTGTAGTGTTTGGGGAATAGGGTCTCCCTATGTAGCCCCAGCTGGCCTCAAACTCTTGGTGGTCCACCTGTCTCAGCCTTCTAAGTGCTGGGATTATAGGTGTGTGCCACCATGCCCGGCTACAACTTTTTATTTTATTTTATTTTATTTTATTTTATTTTATTTTATTTTTTGTGGGTACTGGGGATTGAACTCAGGACCTCGCACGCCAGCAGGCGCCCTTGCCGCTAAGCGGTATCACCGGCCCTTTCTTCGTATGTGGGTACCGGCAGTCGAACTCAGGACCTCTCACTTGCCAGGCAGGCACTTATGCCACTGAGTTATCTCACCGGTCCAACAACTTTTTTTTTAACGAATATTTTCAATCCTCAGTTGGATGCATCTGTAGATTCAAAACCTGGATACAGGCTATCATGACTTTCTTCACAGTAACCACCTATGCTTTCTCCAGGGTGTCCTTCTTTTGCTTTTTCTCTTTTTATTTGGCCCAAGCTCACCCTGCAGAGCCAGTTTCTCCCTCACTCGTCACTTTTACTTTCTTGCATAAACTTGGCCACTGCTAAAAAAATCAAACAAAACAAAACAAAACAGAAAATCCCCTGGAGACCCCCAGGCATGGTGGCACACGCTGATAATCCTGGCTTCTTGGGAGGCTGAGGCAGGAGAGTGGCAAGTGCAAGGTCAGCCCAGGCAAAGCCTCAAAGTAAAAAGTAAAAAGAGACAGGGATGTAGCTCTGTAGTAGAGCACCCCTTGGTTGGATCCTTAGCACCTCAAAACAAACAAACCCAGTGGATCCAGGGGGCTGACTGTAATACTCTACATTGTCCGTCTCTACGTGAAGGCAGAAAATGGCCTAGAGAGAAACAGTAAACCTAGTGTCATAGGGGAAGGCGAGGGAATGAGAACTGGAACGCAGGGTCAAGAACTTCTTATGTAGTTCTAAAAAAAAAAAAAAAATTGGTGCCAAAGACAATTCAACAAGTATTTTCCCAGAGCCTACTCTTTTTCCTCCCCAGATATCGAATTATATCTGTGGTTCTTTCTAGATACCCTGGACGCAGCGCAGAGTGTAACAGACAAGATTCTCGCCATGGAGGACAGACAGACAATAACCACGCAAAGGAACAAGAATCGCTAGGAAGAAGCCAGGCGAGAGGGGCTGGGAGGTGACCTCTGAGCAGGGGCGGGGGAAGTGAGTCACTCAGGTATCTGGGAGAAGGGAGGGGTGGTGGTCAGGGGTCAGGTGACAAGACAGGAGGTCAGAGAGGGGCTGGGGCAGCCTGGTGGTTAGCGCTGGCCATTTCTGGAGAGCAAGAATACGTGGGTTCTTTATATTAGTCTTTGCTCTTTTTTTTGTGGCACTGGAGGTTGAACTGAGCTACATCCTTACCCCCACCCCTTTTAAATTTTGAGACAGGGTCTCGCTAAGTCCCTAAACTGCCCAATCTGGGCTTGAATTTCCATTCTCCTGCCTCAGCCTCCTAGAGTGCTGGGATTACAGGCGTGTAGCTCATGCCTGGCTTGCTTATTTATTTATTTAAATTTCTAGGAAAAAAAATAAGAAAATCCAAAGATCATGTAAGATTAAAAGATGGATATAAAATACAGCAGCATGATTTGAAGTAGGATGGAAAGGGAACTTTCCCATCGGGCACAGGCCCTGTGTGGGGACAAGGGCCTCTGTGAAGTCCCTCGGGCAGGACAGATGCCTCCCTTGTTCCATGAAAGGCAGGGGTTTGGGATCAAGCCCCACTCTGCTCCATCCCTAGGACATCCCCTGCTCCAACATCAGGAACTTTGGATACAGCCAGCTGTGGTGGCACATGCTACTCGGGAGGCTGAGGCAGGAGAATCGTAAGTTCAAGGTCAGCCTGGGCAAAGCCTCAAAGGCACTTGGTCCTAGTCCAGAGAGATAAAGGCTAGGTGACAGCACTGTGGCTGCCCTTTCCGTGACCGGATACCCTGGCTCCTTGATCATGCTTCCCTTCCTGCAGATCCCAGCCTCAGAATCCCCAACACAGGGCCCCAGGCAGCCACTGGCAAGCAGAGCTGGCATGTAGGATGGAGCCAGCCCTCCTTCTCCCTGGAATCTGGCCCTCTTGTATTAAGATGAAGATGCTGAAGACCAGAGAGGGGTAGATGCTGGCCAAGATCACACAGGGAGGGAAGTAGAATGAAAATCCCTCTGAGCCCAACGGGCCTTGCTTGACCGAGGGTCTTGAAGTTTTGGGACTGATTTTGGGTTGGGTCCAGAACAGGGAGGTTTGGGGAGAAGCTGCGTAAAGACTCTCTTGGGTCCCTTCCGCAATTCCCCGGGTACGCTATGGTGGGGGTGGGTGCAGAACGATACCCCAGGCCTCCCTTTCTTTGGAAGGAGGCAGGGCAGGAACTGGTGAGCATTTCTCGGTCCAGTGCCCCAGGGCCCGCCTTGGTGTGGCCAGCTCAGCCCAAGACTGGAGGCAGCAGGCTAGGTGGGAGGGACAGCCAGGAGACAGTTGCAGGCTGTGGCTAACACCCGGTGCTGCTTCCTGTTAGAGATTTTAGGACATGAGTCATCAAAGGGCTGGCCCAGCACATGCAAGCACTGAGGGAAGCAGGACAGTGGACAAGAAAATGTTGCTCGTCCTGACTGGGGGCCAGGCTGGGAGGGGAAGGGCAAGGGGAGCCCTGCTGCCCAAAAGCTGCCCTTGCAAGTCAGGGTCCCTGTCCCAGCTGCTGACTTTGCGGCTGCTTCTGAGAACTCCCTGGGACAAGAAGACTGCAGAGCAGCCTCCCCTGTAGTGGAAGCTGCCACTCCCAGAGCAACCACAGATCAGCCTTTCAAACCACCCGCAGCCACAGCACCTGCTACACCTAAACTTCTGTACAGTTTCTCAAAAGGTGTCCCTCCATCACCTGAGGGTGCATTAAAAAGCCAGGTCATCAGGCCCTCAATAGACATGGGAGGGGGGCCCAGCAATCTGCATGTTTTACAGACCTTCCAGGTGGATGCTGGAGAGCCACTGCTCTGCAAGGTCTACCAGACTGCCTGGCATATAGTAGGTGTTCACTTAACAGCCTGGCCATTCTTATCCACACTGCCTGCTGTGGCAGGATCATAGTCATCAGCTTGCTTGGGTGTGAGGTGGCTAAGCGGGGAGCTCTCTAAGGACTGGGAGATGCCCTGGGAAGTGAGGAAAGGCTCAGGGAGCCCCAGGCCAAGTTCAAGTACTGAGCACACAGTCCCTGGAGTGAAGACCAGAAGGCATCTTCCTGTCTCTGCCAGAAATCTGCCAGCTGCCTGCCCATCCACAAAGAGCAAGTGGAGATTTTTCTGAGCTGCAGGGCTGGGTATCTGAGATGTATGGTGGTGCTTGTGTTGTGTGAGTGGGGCCTAGGGGTGAGTGTTACAGTTACTAAGGGAGAGGGGCATGTAAGGGACTAATAATGCCGAGGCGCGTGGCACGCTGTTGGAGGGCTTGCTTGGCGGGCCGTGGTCAAGAGAGTTTCACAGAGGGCAGAGTGGGGCTATGGCCGCAGGACAAGCAGGTATCAGCGAGCAGACAAGGAGGGAAAGGCATCACAAGCAGAGGAGCCCACACAGACAGAGGCTGGAGGTGAAGCTCAGAGGCGCCCTGGATGCCCAGGGGTCAGAGTGTGAAGCAGGGGAGGTGTGAGGCCCATCTTCCTGGCAGGCAGCCTGGCCAGGACACGAGAGTCTCCAGTGTCTACCGAGGAGGCGGAACTCGATTCTGAAGGCTGTGGAAACTGTGCCTAGGGCCTCTACCCATGGGATGCCAGGAGCTCCTCACCCTGCCTCCTGCATTGTCATATGTCCCCAGGGTGGGAATGGAGGGCAAAGCCATGGCCTGGTGAAGAGCTTCTGGGCTAGAGGAGTGGCATGAGTGTCACATGTCTTTGAGGGCTGGCCCTGACCACAGCTTGGAGAACAGAATGCAGGGACAGAGCCCCAGGTTGAAGAGCCCTGGAACGCCATGAGTAGCATGATGAGTGACAGATGGCCAAGGCCAAAGCTGGGGCTGGGGTAGGGCAGGGGAGCCCCAGGTGACCAGGCTGAGGCAGCTGTTGAAGGGACCGTCCTCGCTGTTGCCGAAGTTTACATGGATACCCAATGGCAGGTGCAATGTGGTGGGTGACAAGATTAACCCCTCATTCCAGGAGAAAGTCCTGGGGACCATGGCAAGAAGAAAAGATGTTCAGCCACGATGTGTCACTGTCTGTGCTTAAATAAAATGTTAGGCAGGAGAAGCCAAGAGAAAGCATTTTGGGAAAGAGTCAACAGGGTGCTGAGTACCCGCTGCTGCCCTTTGGGGGAGGAGAGGGTGCTCCCCTTTCTCTGGGGACAAATGGGAGGGGCCGCAGGGGACCAGTGTGGGAGCTTCATATGCCAGGAGTTTGGGGCCATAACACTGCTGAGAAACTCTTTCTTTCTTTCTTTCTGAATGTCTGTCTGTCTGTCTTTCTTTCTCTCTCCCTTTCTTTTTTTTTTTTTTTTGTGGGTACCGGGGGTCGACCTCAGGACCTCGCACGCCAGCAGGCGCCCGTGCCGCTGAGCGATATCACCGGCCCTTTTTTCGTATGTGGGTTCCGGGAGTCGAACTCGGGCCCTCGCGCTTGTCAGGCAAGCGCTTACGCCGCAGAGCCATCTCACTGGCCCTCTCCCTTTCTTTTTTAGGCCTGTGCAAAGTGGCTTTATTAGAGAAAGCCAGGATTACGTAGGATTTAAGAGTTGGCATTAGGACCCTTCTTGCCAAAAATGGGCACAACGCTGGCAAGGTGTTGGTTGTACTGCATCCGCTGCTTGGCCTGGCCTGCTCTGGACTTGTCTCCTCCTGCTGCTGCCTTTCCTCCACCATCTCCTTTTCCTTCTCCTTCTCCTTCTTCCTCTTCTTTTTCTCCTTCCTCTTCCTCTTCTCCTGCCTGGCCACCTTGGGAGTTTGACCTCTCACTTTTCCAGTGTGAACTGGGAACCGTGAACTTTACCTCCAAGTACGAGGCTGGTACTTCCAGAGTGGTTGGGGCTTCGACCCCACGCTGGCCTGGGGGGCCTTGTCCCCCAGCTGTGAGCCTGCCAGGAGCATGACCTGGTCTTTGGGGCAGTACTCTTCTGTTGGGCTGCTCGAGTCTTGATACAGGGACTGTCTCCTGATAGGTTACTTCAAGGGCGCGAGTCCTGAGTGCTGGCAAAGGCCTGCACGTTGGCCACAGAACAGCGGGCTGAGCTGCCACTACCGTGGAGTCGAGAAAGAGGAAGAAGTGCAGGCGCGCACGTCCTCACTGCCTGCTGAGGGCCATGTCACTTGGGGTTTTTTTGTTTGTTTGTTTGTTTGAGACAGGGTCTTGCTATGTAGTTGGGGCTGGCTTTGAACTCACTACATAGCTCAGCCTGGCCTCAAACTCATGGCAATGCTCCTGCCTCAGCTTCCAGAGTGCTGGGATGACAGGCGTGCGCCACTATGCCCCGCTCTGCTAGGGATTCTTCTCTATTCTGTCCACTGCTGACTCCCAGATCCCCAAGGCAGGCACACAGTAGTGCTCGATGAAGGAGTGCGTGGATAAAGGGCTGTGGGGTGGCACTGCTGGAGCGATACAGAGTGCACAGGCGTGAGCTGGGATGCTTGGGCACCGAGCTAAGAGCAGGGGCATCGTGCACCCAGGGAGGAAGCCAGCCTTGGGCCATCTCTACTCAAAGTGCTTCCTGCTGGGTGAGGTAGCCTTGGCAGGAAGTGTCTGGAAGGCCAGCGTTCCTGCGGGGCTAGAGTCCAGGCATCCCTGGTGCTGTGGAGCCCCGGTTAGAAGAATTAGCGAGAAGTTCTCTCCAAGCACCCCGCAAATGTGTGCAGAGAGAAGGAGTAGGCGCCGAGGAGGCAGGAACTGTCCCCCAAGGCCACAGGGCCAGGTGGCTGCCAACTTTGGCTGCCACTGTGGTTTTTGTCCTTAAACCCTCAACCCGGGGCCTGACTCTGAGTTAAGGGAGAAGTCACTAGGGCCTCCAGCACGGGTGACCCAGCTGCAGTGAAGGGGGGAAGCTCCCCACTGCCTGAGAGGTTGGAGCACTAATAGTTTCCAGACGGGAATCACCAGGGTTTACTGGGGTTTGTGGCCTCCGAAACTTGGCTTGGAACTTAATCCCATTGTGAGGTGTCAAGAGGGTGGAGACAATGTGACTGGGGTGTTTAGAGGTGGGGCCTTCTAAAGTGATTAGGATTGGATAAGGTCAGCAGGGTGGAGCCCCCATGACTGATGTGGGTGGCTTTATAAGAACAGGGAGTTGAGAAGGCACATGCACTTGTGGGCATGTGTACATGCACACACACACACACACGCACACACAAACACATGGCCATGTGCTGCTCTGCACCTCCCCAGGAAGGGGAGAAGGCCCTTGTCTTCCTTGTCAGGAAGAAGGCCGTCACCAGATGCCCTTGACCTTGGACAGAGCTGTGAGCCAAATCAAGCTCTCTCTTTGCAGTTTACCTGGCGTATGGGACTGGCACTGGGCTCCCACATTTGTCCCCTGATATTGCCATTCCCAGCTGCAGCAGATGGGCCAGTTGGACCCACTGGCTTGGAGGGGTGTGGGGGACATCAAAGGAGAAGGACCGTCTGCTGCTTCCACCTGGTGACATCCCACTCTTGGCTTTCAGCTCTCTCTTATGGACCAAGGAGTCCTCCATCTGCTCCCTGGTGAGATGTGGGGCCAGCGGAAGTCTTCCTGTGTGCTCTGTGACTGTCGCTCTCTGCAGGGTTAAAGTGTGGGTCCTGCTAGCAGCACCCAAGGCACAGCTCACGTCACCAAAACGCTGGGACCCAGGTGATTTCCCAGGTTCCTGACCAGGAGGTGGGATTTTCCATCCCCGAAGGGCCACTTCCCAGTTTCCTGCTTCCCCTCACCCAGAAGGCTGTACCTCTTTAGCTACCTGCAGTGAGGGACTAGGGTGGGGTGGGCTGCAGGGATAGAACAGCCTCCTGCCACCCTGTCCACCCCATGGCTCCAGAATGCCCTGTGCGCAGAGCCAGAGGACTATGCTGTGGCCACACATGGCCAACCCTGACCTTTGGGCTGGCATTTGAAGTAGTGGGGGGTGGAAGGCAGCTAGAGGGACACTCAGGGATGAGGTCGGTCAGGGCGCCAGCCCTGCGGGGGCCCCCATGGCTTCCTGGAGCTCTTCCTCCTGCAGCCTGTTTATTGCCAGTTGAGGAACTCGGGAAGGAGGACGGGCTCACTCTGAAGGGCCCCATGAACGGTTAACATAAACAGGCAAATGGAGAGTGGTAAGAACAGCTAACGTTTCTGCGGTGCTTGGACATTCCGGGTACACTTCCTCTGTAAGCACACACATGACACACGCTGTACTGCATGCATAGGGACTCCTTGGATCCCCAGAAGGGTGTCAGCTTTGAGGGATGTTGTACAGAGTTGGTGCCCTACCCCATGGGAGTTGGCCTGAAAGCCACAGCCAGGTGGGAGTCTGTCCCCAGTGCCACTCTCTTGCCCTCCACTGGGCAGGGGGACGAGAAGGTCGAGGTGTCACTCAGAGCTGGGAGAGATGCTGGACCTCCGCGGCCGGCCGGAGAGGGCGTGCCCGCCCCTCACCCCGCCCCTCGCCCCGCCCCTCCTCGCCCCGCCCCCGCCGTCTGCCTTCCCCTCAGCGGGCTCAGGCTTCCGCTTTCAGTAGCGCGCGAGCTTCGGACGCGGAGGAGGCTCCAGGGCGCAGGGCGCAGGGCGCAGGGCGCAGGGCGCGGGCTGGATCGCTCTGAGCCCCGCTTCCCATGGCGCCCGCAGCGCTGTGGGCCGCGCTGGCCGTCGGACTGCAGCTCTGGGCCGCGGGGCTCGCCGTGCCCGCCCAGGTGGGTGACGCCGGCTGGGTGACAGCTCCTATCCCGGCTGGTGCGCATTCCCGGGGCACCGTGACCGGGAGACCGAGGGCTGGGGGGGGCCCGTGCAGCCGCCCCGTGTCCTCTAGGCGCGCGCCTGGGACGCGGGGCCTGGCACACGTGCGCGCCGAGGGGAACCGGGTCCCCGCGTGCCGTTTCAGGACGCACTCCGGTTCCTCGGGGTCGCGGGCCGGGCGTTTGAAGCCGAGCCCCGTCAGCCCGGGATCCATCCTCCTTGGCTCCTGCCTCCGCGGCGACAGCCTTGTGGCCCGCATGCGAGTCGGCTGCACGGGGCCCTGCCCACTGCCCGCGGGCAATGCCTTTAGAAAACTTCCTCCTCCCTCGGGCTCCGGCTTTCCTTTTTCTTAGAAATACTCTGCTGCTGTTGAGAGCACAGGACCGGGTGTAGACTTCTAAGCAGGGTGCTGTTGGGCTGTGAGCGCCTCCCGGGGACGGAAGGGCAGGGAGGCCTTAGGGCTGGTTATCAAGCCACGGGGGGTGTTCTCTCCCGGGGAGCCCTGGAAAATGGGGAGAGCAGAGATCCCAGTACTGGACGTTCACGTTACCTACCACAGTGACAAGGGTGCATCTAGAAAGGGCTTGTGGGTCACCACCATCTGCTAGACAGGGAGCCCCATTTCACAGAGAAGGAAAACCGAGGCCCAGAGAACTGGGTTTTGTGTTAGGGTGTGGAGAGGGCGCTTCTTCCCGGGGCATCTCCTCTCCTTCCCCTGGCTTCAGGGGAGGGCTTGCCGGCCCGCCCCTCTGGACATCTTGCTGGGAAGGAGGTGGGAGGTGACATTGGCTTCTGTGGTGACATGAGGTGACTCAATGATCCAAGGCCTAAGAGTCCAGTTCTGGAGGGAAGGAGGGAGAGGATCTGTCAGGCTCGAATTGACTCCGCCTCGGTGGTGCCAGGTGTGGGTCCTGGGAGCTGCCCCGGTGGAGGCCCAGGAGCACCCTCTGAGGGCTGAGTGCCTGTGGGTGGCTGTGGTCACCAGCCTGACCGTGGGTCATGCCACAGGCGCTGGCCTGGGAAGGGGAGGAGGAGGGGGCCTGTGCTGAGCTTGGCGAGCCTGGGTGAGCCCTGGGTGTATGTGAGTCCCCGGTGGGGGAGGCCTACAGGCACAGGGCTCTGCAGGACACCGGGGCTGTCCTGGAGTTGCGGAGGGGTTCCCTGCCACCTCTTTCCTGTCCTGACCAGCAGTCAGTCAGTCTGTCACATTCCTGCCTCCAGGGGCTATGGCCAGAGGCTCTCAGCTGGGCTCCTGGCCCTGTGTCTGCTCCCACGGTTCCTCCTTGGCAGAGAACCCCCTCTCAAGCCTTGGGCACCTCTGCTTCTCCTGTTTGTGCCTCCGTGACTCCCAGGGTCTCAGGCCAGAGTGAGGTGTCTGCTCTGTCCCTGCCCACACATGCCCCATGCCCAGTGAAACTCATGACCAGGTGGTCATTGTGTATAGGTGTGCCCAGCCTTTGCCCACTCTGTCCCCTCTCCACAGTCCATCTTAACTCTGTCCTCCCAGGCCTTTTGCAAATGCCACCCGCTCCAGGAAAACCTGTCCCCATTGTCCCACTTGGGTTTGATCTGCTCCTTGTCCTTCCCAGGATGGCTTACGTGCTGCTTTTTAATCTGGTTGTTTTAGCCACCCCAGTGCATGGAAGGGTCCTTGGGGGCGGGGAACCGTGGGTTCCTCTACTGGTCTCGTGATTAGCACTGCAACAGCTCCTGCTTTTTGGCCACCTACGTATCAGGCACTGTGCTTGGTGTTTTGCCACAGAATCACACTGAAACTCCCTTCCAGTAGCTCCTAAAGGGTGGGTGGAGCTGTTGCCGTTGAGCGATGTAGAAACAGGTTGGAGGGGCTGCGGCATTTCTTGAGATCACAGCGCTGCAGGGAAATGCAGGTCCCCCTGACCATTTGAATGCAGGTCGACTGCACTCCTGAACCTCTTTCCACCAGACCCTTCTGTACCTGTGTCCCCACTACTGTCCCCATAGGTTCTTCCCACCTAGCAAGCTTGGCAGTAACTCACATGGGGTTGCAGAAAGAGCCCCAAGGACACCTGAGCTGGCCATGGGGTGGGGGTGCAGACTCACTGTGCTGTCCCCACTTGGTCCCTTTGACAGCTGTGTTCGTCCGCTGGTGTGGAATGCACCATCTATTCATTTAGTCTTTCATTAATTCATTTCTAAAATGGTCAGGGAGCTGGCAGGATGGGTGAGCGCTTGGTGCCCTCCTCCCATCTGTTCGCCTCCTCATCAGTTTAGGGAAGAGCCTGGGGGCTCTGTGGCTGGCTGTCAGGGTGCAGTCAGGTGAGCTGGGCTACCTGCTGGCCCTGGAAGCTCTTCCCTCCTTCTTTCCTATCTGTGACCCTTTGTCCCCTGCCTGACATCCCTGAGGGCATCCGTGTGCTGACTGAGGTGGGGGCCTGTGGTGCAGGCCCTCATTCCATGCCATTCACTCACCACTCCCCACCTCCTCTGTTCTGGGGACCAGCTTCCGTCCTCCCGGAACCACACTGCCAGGAGGTCACAGGCACCATAGACCCTTAGCCCCGGGGCTAAGCTAGGGAGCCTCTATTTTCTCATCTGTTGATGTGGAGAGGAACTAACCTGGCATTCTCATGTCAGAGTGGCACTGTTCCTCCCCAGGACTGGGTGACACTTTCTGGCCCTTCCTATGCTATGCTTCCTAGGGGAGTAGTCAGGATGGCTGTGTGGGGAGAGGGACAGTTTCACTTGTGTTGTGTGTGTTACATTCAGTGCTACTCTATGTGTCACCTCAATCCTCATTCATATGCCAGGCTGGCTGCTTTTCTGTCCCTCAGACATATTGCACACCCACATACACATGAGTGCCTCAGGGCCTTTGCACTTGCTTTTTCTTGTGGCTTGAGTGCTGTGCCACTGACATCTTCTGATCTCATTTCCCCACTTCCTCCTGCTGGAATGGACCCTCCTGCCTCCGAGAGCTCCCTGCCAGGTGCACTTCCTACCCTGACCTCCTTAGTCTTGCACCCAACGCTCCTGGCCTGGTGTAGTTCTCTGCCTGCCCTCCAGTGACGGCAGGGACTGGCTCACAGCTGCAGACCTTGAATATTGTTCCAGTCTGCACAGTTGGCGTCCGGGGCAGGTATTCTGTGCTGTGCGCTGTTCCATGTGTTATAGGAGCTTAGCAGCATCCTGGCCTCTACACAGCAGATGCCAATGGCACCCACTTCGATTATCACAATCAAAAGTGTCTCCAGATGTTGCTAAATGTCCCCATCCTGAATGGAGGAGGGGAAGAGCCCCTGGCTGAGAACCACTGGCCTAGGATAGGTATTCAAAACCTTCTGATACTGTCACAGATTAGTCATCTGACCTTTATCGTGACCCTGTGTGACAGATGACACAGGAGACTTTGACAAGGCAGTGGGCAGGGCTGGGTTCTGCTCTGTCCCCCTCTCCTAGAGTGTCCTTCTGGGCCAGGGGTCCTCACCCCAGAGTGCTCATACGCCTGTGTCCTCACCTTGGGAGCGTCTCGGGCCACAGTGGGCATGTGACTGGCAGTTCGGGGTGCCTGTTGGCTTGTGTGAAGCCACAGTGCAGAAGCCCCAGGTAGGGCTGGGTGTCTGTTCCCTGCCTCTCTGCCCCGTGGTGCTTCGTTAGCACCTTTTACAAATCTGCAGCCGGGCCCTGCTTCCCCAGTGCTGGGAAAATCTGTGCATCCACTGCGGGGCCCGCCATCTGGGAACCTGCAGATTCAGGGAAGCCCTGGCGGGGAGGGCGTTTTCCTTGAAGAAGCCCTCTGTCGCCCGTAACGGGCACATGACCCTGGGTCCTGGCTCCGAGTTCCGCCTCCTCAGCCCAGAGCTTTGGGCTTCCTGTGGCTCATTGTCTTTTTTGCACCGTGTCGCACTGTGATGTCACAGGTAGGGGTGACGCCACTGTGGTTTGGGGTGCTCCACTGTGAGCTGGGGAGGAGGAAGTGTCCGTTTACGAGTGTGAATTTCCTTCTGCCGGGGACTCTGGTGGAGTGGTGGCTGGGGGAGTCCCCAGCCTGCAGCTCTGTCTTGGCTGTCGCCGGCTGTCCTGGGGACTGTGATGATCCACTCTACCTCTGACCCTCCCTCCGTATCTTCTTTGCACAGGAGGAGGGGTTGGGATTGTCACCTCTGGAGATTTGCAGTCGCCAGTCTTTTGATGCTGTTACCCAAATAAGGCCAGTTGGCTGGCCCACCTGTCCACACCCAGCTGTCCGTCCGGGAGGGAGGCTGCAGGGCCACTCCACGGGCCCCAGCAGGGCTGGCGTGTTGCACAGACAGCCGTGGGCGTGTTCTGCTGGGGGAAGATGACAGCACAGTGGCACCAAAGGCCCCAAGAGACTCCCGCTAGGAGTGCTGGGCCCGCGAGGGGCCTGTGAACCGCTGCTCTGTCCTCTTTAGCCGCTGGGGCCCTGGTTGACCAGAGCCGGGGCAGAAATCCCCAGGGGCTTTTGTGGTCTCTGCCTACCAGAAGAGTGGCCACATGGGTCACTGTCTGAGTGTGGGCCCGAGCAGGTGGGCCGCCGGCTGCAGGTTCAGGGAACTGAGTGGGCCTGAGGGCGAGAGCAGAGCGGGAAGGGGGCTGGGGGCGGTGGCCAGGTCTGAGGTCCGTCCTGTGGCCCGGGAATGAGGCTGAGGGGCTCAGAAGGCCCCGGTTTGGCCTGGTTTTGAAGTTGACAGTGAACCTCCAGGGAAGGGTCCAGTACTTCACCTCCATTAGCGGGACTCCTGCCCACACCCTAGTGTCCCTGCCTGGCCTTCCACTCACTGACCCACACCCTGGCCTCTGTCTGTCTGCAGCTTATGGCGGCCCAGGCTCCTGGGGACCCTGTCCAGAGGGGCTCTTGCTTGTCTGTCTTGCTCCTTCCAACCCCCTGGAGCCCCTTGCTGCACTGGGGGGCAGATCCCCCTTCTCCCCAGGGGTCACCCTCCTGTTCCTGTGCCTGCACTTGCTTCTAGGCCCAGCTTGGTCCTTTGGTCACTGCCCTCGTCTTCTCCTGTCACCGTTCCGACTCTCCCCCATTCCATCCTCCTGCAGCACCCACAAAGGGATGCTTCTCTGCCCCCAGCGGGTCCCAGGGGCTGGCAGGTTGGCATAAGCGATTCCAGGGGGGCGCGGGGGAGAGAGAGGCACGGGGGCAGGAAGAGCAGGGGCGAGGCTGGGCCGTCTGGCTGGGGAAACGTGTGCTGGAGCAGCAAGGGCACGTGAGGCTTAGATGTGGACCAGCTTTTGGAGGTAATCATCCAATTGTGTGGATCTTCCTTGCTTACCACCGAGTTCTGTGACCAGGTTGTTAAATGAATTGGTTGCTAAACGAAGAATTGTATGTAGTACGTATGTTACAATATTCAGAACAAAGAAACGGTCAAAGGAAATGCCAACTTGATGACTTTGGTTTTATTTGTGTAACTTTTTTTTTTTTTTTTTTTTTGAGACAAGGTCTCGCTATGCTGTTTGGGGTGGCATTGAACTCACTACACAGCCCAGGCTGGCCTCAAACCCACAGCAATCCTCCTGCCTCAGCCTCTCAAGTGCTGGTATTATAGGCATGTACCACCACACCTGGCATTTTATTTGCATAACTCTTACGTGCAGTACTATAATATATAACAGAACATAAAACTGCAGTACTGTATAGCACAATGAGCAAAGCTTACAGTACTGTGTAAACAAGGTGTACCGTACCAAAAAAAGACATTGAGGCTCTATAAACAAGATGTACAGAACTGTACAAAGAAAAAGACAGGTTGTAAGTCTGAACAGTCAGTAAACAGATAGGTCTGTTAAACAAGGAATATCTGTATTAAAAAATTACAGCAATAGCTGGGCCTGGTGGCAAAGGTCTGCAGTCCCAGCACTTGGGAAGCTGAGGCAGGAGGGTTGCCATAAGTTTGAGGCCAGCCTGGGCTACATAGTGAGTTCAAGGCCAGCCTGGACTGCATGGTGAGACCTTGTCTCAAAAAACGAAACATTGCCTGGGTGTGGTGGTACATGCCTGTATCCTAGCACTCTGGAGTCTGAGGCAGGAGGATCGCAGCATGTTCGAGGCCAGCCTGGACTACATCAAGAGATCCTGTCTCAAAAAGCCTGTTGTGGGGGCCGGTGAGATGGCTCAGCGGCTTAAGCGCCTGCCCGGCAAGCGCAAGGGCCCGAGTTCGACTCCCGGATCCCACATACGAAAAAGGGGCCGGTGATATCGCTCAGCGGCACGGGCGCCTGCTGGCGCGCGAGGTCCTGAGGTCGACCCCCCGGTACCCACAAAAAAAAAAAAAAAAAAGCCTGTTGTGGGCGTGAGCTGTGCACTCAGACATGGAATTTGGGGGCCTGTCTGGCTTTGCTGCCAGCCTGCCCCTCAGCTGTACTGTGGGACCACAGCACTCGCCTCTGTGCCCCCCATCAAGGTGGGGGGATGCGAGGAGCAGGCCAGGACCTGAGCTGAGAGCTGACCTCCCAGGGGTGGGTGTTTCCTGTAGAGGCCCAATGCACTGAATGCACGGATCACCTTCTGGCTTCACAGCCAGTGGGAGACAGGCAACCACAATTGTCCCCCGGTATAGAAGAGGTGATGGCAGTGGGTGTGGAGGGGAAGCTTTGTGCTCAGGGTCACGCTGCTCCTGTGGTTGGAGCCAAGTGCCACCCGCAGGTTCTAGAACACCGAGCTCCAGCCACCACCCAGATGTGATGGCGGTGGAGGCAACCGTGGGCACTCAGTCTGCCCCACTGGCACACCACCCCCTCTTCATAAGTCTACTTCCTGCCCACGCCTCCCGTGAGCCCAGCTCATTTCAGCTGATTGGAAATTCAAACTTTTACTTCCGTTCAGCAGCATTGCTGCTGCTGCTATGTGCACTGGCTGGCCACACGGCTATGAGTAATGACAATGACAGTGAGTGACACTGAGCTCTTCCTACTGGCCAGGCACAGTGCTGAGCCCTTAACAAGTGAGTCATGGCATTGCTTCTGTCCCTGGATAACAAAACGGAAATGGGAGAGTGGCCGAGCTGGGATTAAAACCAGGCATCTGGCTCACAGCTCATAGTAAGGTGTCGGGGGGAGGTGTGGTCCCTTGAGGGGAGATAAATGGAGAGAAGAGAAATAACTCCCAAAATGTCCTGGCCTGAGCAGTGTAGTGAGAGCCCTGGATGGTCATGGGCCCCATGCGGGGCCTCTGTCCCCTGAGGTTTTCGTGAGATGATAGCGGAGGGGACTCCGAAAGGGGCTGAGGGGTCCACCATGCAGTACACTTGGGCAGAGGTGGTGGTCGGAGCCAGGCATGAAGGAGGGGCGTTGGAGATGGGGACAGGTGACCTGAGGACAGGGTGGCAGATGCTGGCAGGGCCCTGGCTTGCTAGGCACACAGCTCTGGCCTCGGCAGTGGGAGTGGATGGGTGCTGGGAGGAAGGGCCAGGCCTGGATGTAGGAAGGTGACTTAGATCTGCAAAGGGACTTGTGGCTGGGAGGAAGGAGATGAGCTGGCAGGAGGGGCCCAGGTGCTGGGAAGGCGAGGAGACTGGGGACTGCCACATGGACAGGCCTCATGGGAGGTGATGTTGGGGAGGGTTGGGGCATCCCCTGGTACTAGACTGCATGTCGCTAGGAGGCAGAGACCATAACCTAGGCATCTCTGTACCCGGGCATATATGTAGAACAAAGCCTGTCCCCAAGAACTGGATCCCAGCCTGGGTTCCTGTCTGCCCCCAGCTCACTTCTAAAGCAACATGACAGGCAGGCAGCTGGGGGTGACACATTCCACCCCCGGGCTGCTGCCTGTGATGTGGTCGGTCCTTCCTGACGCGGGTGCCGTTTGTCTCTGTGATGGCAGCCGGGCCTCCCCGTCTATCCCCTGTGTCGCCGTGACAGGCCTGTCTTGATGTGGCTGCTGCCCCGGTCTGTGGGGCTCCTGCAAATGCCCAGGGTCCACACCCAAATACCCCTGCTACTCCACCAGTCCCCAGCCCTGGGGACCTGCCATGCAAATGATGCAGTTTCTCTATTGCAGAGGATGGTTTCCGCCTGTGCGGGGGTCCTCAGGTCCCTGGCAGCTGCCCAGGCCTCTCTTCCCAGCCACACCTCTGCCCTGGGACCCTGGTGACCCTTTTGCCTGGGAGAGTCCCCACCCGCCCGCCACTGCACTGTGTTCTCAAGAGTTGGCTCGTGGATGGATTCTTTGTCTACAAAATGAGGGAGTGGGACAGGATCTCAACACATGACATCACCAGAGGGCACAGGGCAGATGATAGCTCTGCTCTGCTGCGTGCTGGCTGTGTGGCTGCAGACATTGCTTCAGAGCTCCAAGGCCCCCATTTCTGCATCTGTAAAATGGGCTTGCATTGATCTCATTGCTTTGGTGCAAGGAAAAAATGAGAGTGTAGATATACATGCCCACAGAGCTGGCTGCACACAGTAGGTGCTTTTCCTGCTCTGAACCATCTCCACTGGCCCTCCTAGCTTGTGTGAAGGGTAGATTCGAGGGGTACTTTCTGTCCACAAAGCCTGAAGCTTCTCCCTGTCATTTCTTCCCCTCTTGTCCCCTTCCTGAGCTCAGCTGTGGGATCCCTTCCCAGGGGAGCCCCAGGGGAGGCTGGTAGCGGACTCCCCTTAGACTCCCAAGGATCTAAGGGGATTGCTGGGAAATCAAAAAGTTGTGCAGCTCCCATAAGATGCTAAGCGATGGCGGCAGAGGAGCCAGGCTACAGGGCTGTCACATGACACCATCCCCGGTGCCACTTCTTCCTCCTTCCCCAGGCCTGCTCTCGGCCCTTCCTCTCTCACTGTCTATTTATAAATGGGAAGAGGGACCAAGAGCCCCACTTTGGGCCTCTTGAAGGTGCTTGGTCTGCAAATAGGACAAGGGGCAAATTAGCCAGTCCTGGGGTGCCCATCCCCCAAGAGCTGACACTGACTCTGTAATCACAGAGACCTATGTGACCGCCTGGCCTGGCCCCGCGCTGACTGATGACCACCATCCCTCTCAGCCAACCCTGTCCACCAGCTGTGCTTTCTGAGTCCTCTAGGGTGTGAGAGGGAGGGGACAGGAAGAGAGGGCGCAGGGGAGGACAGGTGGCATCTGACTTCCCAGGTGAGCCGAGCTATGCCAGGGAAGTCTGGTCGTGCCAGAGCTTTGCCCTCAGCCAGCCTCTGGGATCCACTTTGTTTCTTTCTTTTTTGGGGGAGGAGTAAGACAGGGTTTCGTTATGTAGTGCAGGGTGTCCTTGAACTCACTGTATAGCCCAGGTTGGCCTCAAAGTTGTGGCTTTTTTCCTGCTTCAGCCTCCTGAGTGCTGGGATTACAGGCATGCTCCACCACACTTGGCAGATGGGGCTCACAGTCTTGCCTGGACTTGAGGCCACCTCATCCTTTAGTTGCCACTCACAGACCCCAGCCTCTGGGCTTTAGGCACCCACCTACCCAGACTCCTTATTTTGGGGTCACATTACTGCCAGTGTTCCTCAGAGCAAAATCCCCTTGCACCAGCCCAAGGCCACCCTCCAGGAGGCCCACAGGAATGTCCCACTCCCTGTGCCACAGCATGGCCTCGGCCGTTAGGACACCAGGGGAGGCAGCTTTGCCTCCATCTGCATCTTCACATCCATGCATTGGCACAGTGGGACCTGCCTCACTGGTTGGATGTTGGATTCAGGGACAGTTTGTTGCTTTTTTGCTGTTATCTCTCATCATCCATCCATCTACGTCCATCTATCTGTGTATCTGTCTTCATCCTCATCACCATTTATCATCTATCCATCATCTACCTGCCTATGTCTTACCTGTCTACCTATCTGGCATCTGCCTGCCTACCCATCCATCCACCCACCCATCCATCCATCCACCCACTCATCCATCCATCCATCCATCCATCCATCCACCCATCCAGTCACTCATCCATCCATCCATCCATCCATCCATCCATCCACCCATCCATCCACCCATTCACCCATCCACCCACTCATCCATCCATCCATCCATCCACCCATCCTTCCGTCCATCCACCCACCCATCCTTCCATCCATCCACCCACCCATCCATCCACCCATCCAGTCACTCATCCATCCATCCATCCATCCATCCATCCATCCATCCATCCATCCACCCATCCATCCACCCATTCATCCATCCACCCACTCATCCATCCATCCATCCATCCATCCACCCATCCACCCATCCTTCCATCCATCCACCCACCCACCCATCCATCTACCCACCCACCCACCCATCCATCCATCCATCCATCCATCCACGCATCCATCCATCCATCCATCCTTCCATCATCCACCCATCCACCCACCCACCCATCCATCCATCCATCCATCCATCCACGCATCCATCCATCCATCCATCCATCCATCCATCCATCCTTCCATCCATCCACCCATCCACCCAACCATCCATCCATCCATCCATCCACCCACCCATCCACCCATCCACCCAACCATCTACCCATCTTCTCCAGTTCCCTCACTCCTGGGTTGTGGAGTTCCTACCTGTTAATTGGGTATTTAACTCTCCTCAGTGATTTCCAGATTTTCACCTAGGGCCCTATATTTTGAAGGACCGAGGCCCGTAAACATGCTGACTCTGTCAATCCATTTCCTCATTTTAGAGTGCAGGCCCCAGGGGGTGGATCCCCACCCCAAATCGAAGGAGCTGGAGGCCTCCCAGGCCCTGCGCTTCCTAGAGGTGCTCCCACATTCTGGGGACCTCTCGGGCCCCTGACTTGTGTTGTCCCTGTGGTGGCCTGGAGTCCTGGCTCCCAGGCTGTGGTTGGGCCCAGGCCCTGCTCTGGGGAGCACGGCATAGAGGGAGTGACCTTTTGTCCTGCTCTGCTCAGGGGCTTTCTGTTCCTCATTGTTTGGACGTGACAGGGCTCTGTTTTTTTTTTTTTTTCTGTCCAAGAGGACAAACAGGCCTGGAGGTTGCTGGGGGAGGGCTGACACCTCTGCCAGCTATGGGCTTGGCCAGGGTCACACACAGCAGGAGGAAGTACAGCGATGCTAATCACAGTGTAGCTTCAGACTGAGAAGTGCGGGGGAGGAGGCTTGAGGGAGGGGTCCAGCTGCCTGCCTTTGGCGGCTGGGAGCCCTGATCCCTGGCAATGAGGGAGCCCAGACTTGGCCCAGGCAGGGCCCATTCCCATCAGGCCCTTTGGGCCCTGTCGGGAAATCCTCCCCTGGCCAGAGCAGGAGTGAAGGGCTCCCCTAGTTACCACTGCCCAGGGTGCTGGGGTCCCCTGAGACCTGGCTGGCTACCTGCAACTCCTCCCTGGGGTGGGGGCTGGAGGGACAGGTGCAGCTCCTCTAGGAAGGCCAGTTTGGGGTGTTGTGGGGGACAGTCAGGCCCCCGCAGCAGTTAGCATTCAGTTGAATGATATATGTAGAGGGGCGGCAGAAGGTGCGACTTCTCTGGTTAGGGCTCCCCCTGTTCTCATCCCTATGCCCCTCCATAGCCCTCCCAGATCACCTTGCTCTGTCCCCAGGGCCAGGTAATCAGACCCGATGGGGTTCAGCCACAGAGCCTCGCTGTGAAGAGTTCCCTGCTCTTTTCCTTTCTCTTTTTAGAGGTTCAGCCTCTGGGGACTCCAGAGGCCTTCTGCGTGGGGAGTTGCGGTCAGCATCAGTGACAGCCCATGGGTGCCTTGGGCATAGACAGTGAGGCCACCGCCCACTGTGAGAAGCCCTGGTAGAGGTGCTAGACCAGGGCGTCCCCTTCTGTCCAGTGCCATGCTGGGAGGAAGTACGGGGGTGAGTGCTCGTGCATGCAGGTGTGAGGTGTGATCGAAGGCCACAGGAAGGGGACCTGGGGGTGGAGGAGGCGGGAGGAAGAAGTAAAAAGGATGAGCTGTGACATATACCTGTACCAGTTCCCCATGACGAGTATACTCATGATGTATCACAAACATATACTAATAAAAAAAGGAAAAATTGGGCCGGTGAGATGGCTCAGCGGTTTAAGCGCCTGCCTTGCAAGCGCGAGGGCCCGAGTTCGACTCCCGGAACCCACATACAAAAAAGGGGCCGGTGATATCGCTCAGCGGCATGGGCGCCTGCTGGCGCGCGAGGTCCTGAGGTCGACCCCCCGGTACCCACAAAAAAAAAAGAAAAAAAGGAAAAATTATTACAGTAAAAGACACATTGCCATTAATCCCCCTCAAAATCCTCCTCCTACTTTGAACATACTTATCCCATCATTCTTGTCACTTTCTGACGTTCTGGAAGTCCTCTTTTGTGAGCGTATTTTTTTCTTTTTTGGTTTTTTGAGACAGGGTCTTGCTATGTAGTTCAGCCTGCCCTTGAACTCACTATGCAGCCCAGGTTGGTCTTGAACCCATGGCAATCCTCCTGCCTCATCTTCCCAAGTGCTGCGATTACAGGTGTGCACTACCACACCTGGCTTTCGTGAATGTCTTTAGTTTCGCTGTTGTGGCTGCCTCAGTGTCCTGAATTGATTCAAAGTGTTACCTTTCTTGGTCATTTTGACTTTGGGGAAGAGTTCGCAGTCTCACCATGCCAGTTCTGGTGAATGGGGTGGACGAGGACACCCCATCACATTTTTACACTCAGCAGCAGCATTCACTGTAGTTTTGATGACACCTCATAAAAACCTGAAAGAGGACATGCGGGGCTACTTCAGAAAGGGGCAAGAACGAGGTGGTAAATGTGTTCAAGGGGAACATGTCAAGGGGGGTTAATGGCAGCATGTCTTTCACTGTAATGAAAATTTTAACATGGACGTTCACCGTGTATTTTGATCACACCTCATACATGTGTGTGGGTGTGTGCATTTGTGTGTGTGCCTGTGTGCATCCAGGCATATGTGAATGACAGTCCAGAGGGACCACAGTGACTCAGACTTAGGTGCTGCAGCGCCCACTCCCCTCGCCCAGTCGCCCGCCTTTCTTCCAGCCTCACCACAGCAGATTGTCTTGGGTGGGGTTGGCCTCAGAGGCAGGCTGGGTGCTGGGTACTTTCAGGTTTAGGCTTGGTGGCCCTAGTGCCAGGGTCAGGCTGCTGCCCTGGGAAATGACATTGTAAGGAGCTCCCTGTTTCGATGAGCAGCCATCAAGCACCTGTCCACGCCAGGCTCTGGGCACAGTAGCCCCAGCCACCGGGCTTGGAGGGCAGCAGTGTGTGCCAGGAGCCAGGAAGAGGAGGTCAGGATTCTGGGTGACTCATTCACGGTTGGGCACAGGCAGGCAGCCCGCCGTGGGCGGCTGCTGTCTGAGAAGGGCCCTTAGGGGATGCGTGGGATTTTGTCAGAGGAAGCAGGAGACAATTAGGGGACTGGGGATGAGAATGGCCACTGAGAGTCCGCAGCCTGAAAGCCAGCCCTGTGGGTCATCATCCTGATGGCTTCCACCTGTTGGCACCAAGCTGCATGCAGCCAGGCCCAGCGGGGAAGACAGCTGGGTTTCAGGCCTGCTTGTCACTTGCGGCAGGGACCACATGGCTCCAGGCAGTCACAACCCCAGGCTGCACTTGGGAAGGCAAAGGCAGCCACCTCCCCCCTCAGATGGGGGGAGCTTGGCCAGGTCGGCACAGGATGGGCAGTACCCATTGTAGTTGGCATCTGTCCTGACTGGTTTGATCAGGGTGACTGGTTGGTCCCTGTGTTACGGTTGTTAAGTATTTTGATGAGCCCGGTGTAGTGCTGCATACCTGTAATCCTAGCAGTCAGCAAGCTGAGGCAGGAGGATCGCAACGAGTTTGAGGCCAGCATGGCTACATAGTAAGTTCAAGGCCAGCTTGAAGTACATAAGGAGTCCCTCTTTCCAAAAATAAAAAATAAAAATAAAAATTGGGGGTGATCCCCTTGTTCCCTTGTGTTAGACAGGAAGTCCAGAGAGGTTAAGGCCCTTGCCTGGGTCTGCACAGCTGGTAAGTGGTGGAATGAGGAACTGAAAGCAAGCCTCTCTGACTCCATACGCTTATCTGGGGAGAGGCCTGATGGTTCACTCAGTAAAGGTTTATTGAGCTGCCACTACGCGATTGCAGCTGGTGGTGCCATGAGGCACTAGCCAGGCCTCAACTCTGACCTAGAAGCGCTCCCTGGTCACTTCAAGGTGACATCTGTCTGCAGGGCTGCAAGGAACTCTGGGCATGTGCGTGCATACCTCCTTCTTTGCTTGTGTAAACAGGTACATGCCCGCGTTTGCCTGTCCTGGAGCTTCCAGCCCGGAGCGCATTCCGAGCATGAGCACTGTCTCGCAGAGGCGGCTGATGAATGCTGGGCCCTGGAGGCCCGGATAGCCAGGCTGGCCTTTTGGAGAGAAGACCGGGGCTCAGGGACAGACACAGGGGTGACTGTTGCTGCTGCTCTGCTCTTCTAGAGGGTCACTCATGCCCGAGGGAGGAACACTGTTCGTCAGTGTCCAGAGCTGTGCCCTCCAGTTCTGTGCCCCTTTTCCCTCTTCTCCCTCCTCTTTCTATTCATTTGCTGCTTTTCTCTTCGCGGAGGCATGGTGGCGTAACCCAGAGCATGACCCGTGAGCTTGGACAGGATCTGGGTTCAAATCCCCTGGTGTCCCTGGCCCTGGGACCTGGGGGTAGCGCCCTGCCCTCCTCCCGCCTCAGTGCTCTTCTGCACGGCACCGTGGTGAGGAGCCGACTTGGATGGGTATCAGCAGACGCTCCTGTCTCGGATCCTGGCTCCAGAAGCAGAGCCCAAGCAGGGGTTTCTGGGGCCATGACGTCCTGGGAAGGCTTCCAGGAAGGGGGGCAGGTGGCCTCTCAGCTGGACAGCCTGTGTCACCAGCACAGCGGCCACGGGGAACAGACCCGTGATAGGAAGTGTGTAAGTGTGTGGAGTAAGCAGCCCCACCAGCCGGCACTGAGGCCCTGGGAACTGCAATGCCTGTGTGCCAGAAGTGCGCCAGGACCTCTGTGCCCTCAGTTCCAGGCCGATGTTCACCTCCGGAGCCAACCCTGCCCTGGCTGCATCCAGTGGTGGCCAGCCCTGTGTGTAGGGATGCATGTAGGGGTGTCTGTGCAGGCATATCCTCGGGGGTGGAAGGACGAGGAAGGGCTCCATTTGGGGACAATGACACGATTGTTAGAAGGGGCCATATCCATGTTCCGAGAGAGACCAGAGGAGGAAGAGCCTCAGCCAGGCTGTGGGAGTCAGGGAGGGCTTCCCGGAGGAGGATTCCTAGCAGTTGGATGGCAGAGCACGTGCAGGACAGGACCCGGGTGGCAGTGTCTCAGGGGCTGACAGCTGTCTCATCTTTCCTTTCCAGGCTGCATTCACACCCTACGTACCAGAACCTGGGAGCTCGTGCGGGGAGAGAGAGTACTACGAGAAGACGGCTGGGATGTGCTGCAGCATGTGTCAGCCTGGTGAGGGGAGGCTGGGGTGGGGGTGGGGAGTGCCCCTGGGTCTTTGCATATCCATCTCTCTGCCTGGCGCAGTCCCAGCTCCTTTTCCTGGTTAACTCCGAGGTGTCCTTTAGACCTCAGCTGAGCCATCCCTCACCTGTGCGGCATCTGCTCCCGAGCGGAGCTCACAGACAAATGAACAAAGAGATGTGCACTCCTGGCTGTCAGGAAGTTTGGGGAAGGGAACAAGGCTGGGAGATGATGGAGACAGAGTGAAGGGCCCTGCTGTGTTACGGGGGTCCAGGAAGGTGTCCTTGAGGGGTGACACTGGTCGAGTCCTGCAGGAGGGGAAGGAGAGAGTCAGGGTGAATGGCAGCCATGGTGAGGAGTTTAGAGTCTAGAAACCCCTGGAGACTTGGAACTATTCAGTTGAGCTGTAGGATGAACATGTGTCTTTCCTGAAGCCATTTTAAGAGACCCCAGGCAAAGGGACCTTGCTTTTATTAACTGCAAATTCTATTCTATTAATCCCAGCACTCTGGGAGGCTGAGGCAGGAGGATCCCAAGTTCAAGCCCAGCCTGGGCAATTTAGTAACTTAGTGAGACCCTGTGTCAAAATCAAAATAACTCTTCGATTTCAAAATCCACTAGATTACCATAGCAGTGAACTTGGCAGGATGGGGACAGGAATAGTACTAAGAAGGGCAGACACCTTCAGGGTTTGCCTTGGCATTCTCCTGTTCTCTGCCATGCCTCCCTCTGGGCCTTCAGGAATCCCATGACCTCATCCTTAACAGTGGAACTGTGTTCTTGCTGTCTCCTTCCCCTTCCTCTAGTTTTTACTCCTAAGAGCTGGCAAACCAGTTCTTACCAGAGAGTGATTGACTGATAACAGGTTTCCAATGGTAGAATTTCAGGCATCTGGAAATAGCAGAGGGGAAGGTATTTCATGAGTAGTAGGGGTTCAGAGATGGACTAATGGCTGGTTCCTGCCAGATGTGAGATGAATCAATGGGGGTGTTAGAGCTAGGACTCTGGGGAGCAGGGGGTGAGCCCTGTGTCCTGGAAGAAGCCCCACCCTGCTGAGACTTCTGGCCCTTGCTTTCTTAGGCCAGCATTTGAAAGCCTTCTGCACCAAGACCTCGGACACTGTGTGTGCCCCTTGCGAGGACAGCACGTACACCCAGGTCTGGAACTGGGTCTCCACGTGCTTGAGCTGTGGCTCCCCCTGTAGCTCCGGTAAGTGGACCTGGAGAGGGTGGCCCAGCATCTGCCCTGGATGCATTGCACCTGACCTGCGGTGGCCCGGGTGCAGTTCCTTCACGCTCAGATGTGGCATTTGCCTTCAGACCTTCCCTGATGCTTCCCAAATTCTCGGCTTGGGGCAGCTGCCGGAGAAGTGTGCCCACGGAAGGCTGGAGGTGGCCCTGCCTTGCGGGGCAGGCAAGGAGGGTGGGGTGGGCATGGCTTGGCAGGTGGGGAGGGCAGGGTGGGCGTGGTCAGAGCAGGGGGTGTTGGAGTGGGCGTGGCCAGGCCGGTGTGACTCTGGATGCGCTCTCCTTCTCCAGACCAGGTGGAGACTCAGGCATGCACCCCACAGCGGAATCGCGTTTGCGCCTGCAGGCCGGGCCAGTTCTGCACGCTGGGGAAGCCTGACAGCTGCCGGCAGTGCATACCTCTGCGCAAGTGTCCTCCTGGCTACGGCGTGGCCAGGCCAGGTATGGGGACTCCGCGGGTGTCGACTCCTCGGCCCAGCCAGTGGCGATGTCAGGGTGGCCGGGTGCACTGCTCTCCTGCATCCCTTGTTAGGCTCCTACTGTATACTAGAGCCTCAGGGTCCAAAGGTGAATTAACTAAGCCCTCAGCAGCTGGAGAAAGAGAAGGTGCTGCAACAGCTGGGCGCGGTGGCGCTGCCTGTAATCAATCCTAGCACTCTGGGAGGCTGAGGCAGGAGGATCCCAAGTTCAAGCCTAGCCTGGGCAATTTAGCAACTTAGTGAGATCCTATCTCAACATAAAAAACAAAAAGGTCTGGGGATGTAGGTCAGTACAAAGGCCCTGGGCTCAATCTCCTGTACTGCAAAAAAAAAAAAAAAAAAAAAAGCTGTGGCAGGAAGGAGACTCCTCACACCCCAGAGACCAGAGACCAGCCATGTGCGTGCATGTGAAGGAGGTGCAAACAGGAGTCCTGGGCCGGTGAGATAGCTCAGCGGCATAAGCGCCTGCCTGGCAAGTGCGAGGTCCTGAGTTGACTCCCGGTACCCACATAAAGGAAAAAAAGGGCCGGTGATATCGCTCAGTGGCACAAGCGCTTGCTGGCAAGTGTGAGGTCGACTCCCGGTACCCACATAAAACAAAAACAAAAACAAAAACAAAACAGGAGTCCTTGAGTCCCTAGACCTCCTCCTGGCCTCCAGGACAAGGCCCGGAGCACCGAGTGGCCCCTACTGTTCCCTTCCAGGAACTGCAACCTCAGACGTGCGCTGTGCCACCTGTGCCCCAGGCACGTTCTCCAGCACCTCCTCATCCACGGAAGTCTGCAGGCACCACCGCAAGTGAGTGGCTGAAAGAGCAAAGTGCCCATGTCCCTGGGGTCTGAGGCAGAGCACCTGTGCCAGAGGATTGGGCGATCAGGGCCGGGTCCTGGGGCGGGGCAGGGCATGTGGCAGAGGCATGGGGACAGGAGGGGTGTGCTGAGAAGGCATAGCACACACCTTTACTTCCTGTCCTCTGTGGGCCTGACCAAGCCTCCTCCTCCTCCTGCAGTTGTAGCTCGGTGGCCATCCCTGGGAATGCGACGATGGACGCAGTCTGCATGTCTGTGTCCCCCACCCCGGGAGTGGCCCTGGGCCCAGCCCGCACGCCCCGGTCTATGTCCCCAAGAGCCCAGCCCGGGGAGCCCACTCTGGGGCCTAGTGCAGTTCCAAGCACCGCCCTCCTGATCCCTGAGGGCCTGGAGCCCCCAACTGGAAAAAGCAAGAATGGCCTCTCCCTTCCAATTGGTAGGTCACAGTGGGCCCCTTCTTCCCTCTGGGTCCTCCCTCCTCTTCCTTTCTGTGTCTTCCTGACAGCCCGCTGTGGACTGGACCGTTTGCTCCATCCTGAGCCAGGTCTCCTCCCAAGACCTGATCCTGTCACTGAGAGTCCCCATGTTGGGAAGACAGAGTCCCGGCTTCTGTTCCCATGAAGGAATCCACTGACAAGACAGTGGGCTACGCCAGGGGTCTCACCCGAGTCCCTTGTGGGGTTGGGACTGTACCAGGCCATGAGTGTGTGGCCCGCTGACACATGGTCAGACTTGCTTCTCCCCAGCAACAACCCCCGCCACCCTGGGTCCCCAGTGCCTGCGCACTGGTTTCTGAGTGCCTCCTTTCTTCCTAGGACTGATTGTGGGGCTGACAGCCCTGGGGCTGCTGGTCATCGGACTGGTGAACTGTGTCATCGTGACCCAGAGGAAAAGTAAGATTTCATTCCGTTTTTCATGCATAGTAGGGGGAACATTTCCGGGTGTTTCCGGCAGTGCAGTGCCAGGCGCCACCTTGGGCTCAGACAGACCTGGAGACCATAGTGCGGTTCCACTGGAGCTTAGATCCCGGGGTGGAGGCATCTCTGCTCACTTAGCTACCAGAGGAAGACAAGAGGCCCTCAGGTTGTCCTAGGGGTTGTTCCAGAAGCCTGAGGAGCTAGAGCTCCGTGAGCAGGATCTCTGTGGGCGGGGTATGTGCAGAAGAGGGGTGCCCTAGGGAGAGCAGGCCATTGACAAAGGCAGGGCTGGTGGATGGCGCGGGTGGCCCGAGGAGTGGACCAGTGCTTGCCTGATGTGTCCCCCTCTCCTTGCAGAGAAGCCCTCCTGTTTACAGCGAGAAGCCAAGGTGGTGAGTATCCCTCTGCCGGCTCCCTGCTTCTCTTCGGTCCCCTCCCTGCAGGCTGGGTTGTCCCCCGAGAAAAATGAGTTCTGTGGTCTATTCAGGGTCAGGAGGTGCAGGAGCCCTGGACAGCCCAGGGCCTAGGGTTGACACAGGGCTTTTGAAATCATATCATTGGGTTCCCTCTCCTGATTTTGCTGGTAGAGGCATTGCCTGTCCAAAGCAGTGTCTCTGGACTTCTAGCCCTGTGCTCTTTGCCCTGCCCTACAGTATTTCAGTGGGGACGGGATGGTTTCTTGCTACCCCACTCTTCCCCTTTACCAGTTTCATGGCAGTGGTGCCTGGCACTCACTTCTTGGTGGCACACACAGAGTAAGTGCTCCTTCTAAGTTCTCTTGTGGCCCAGCTGCCACCTCCTCTTTCCCAACCATGCGTTTCCCCACACTCTGGGCACTGAAGTGTTTGGGGTATGGCCCAGGTGCCCCTGCTTCCTTTTCTGCTACTGAGTTTGTTTCCACAGAGAGGGGCCCTAGCCACTGCGTGCTGGAGCCATGCAGAGGCTGAGTGGTCAGGGAACTTGCTCTCTAGGGGCGAGGACACTGGTCATGGTGCATGGTGTCAGCACATTTCTGTGGCTGCCTTGTGTGCCCATCTGTGAGATGGGCAGCCCCCGGGGCCTCCTCTCCTGGTGAGTGCTGAGCCAGGCTCTTCACCCGATCCTCACCCATCCCTGTGGGCAGGGAGCTCCACTGTCCCCATGTGTCCTCCTTAGCCCACCCCTTGCTTGGTCTGTGCCCACTCTGTGCCCCCTCAGGCAGCTGGCACAGGTCCCGGCTGGAGCCCAGAGGGTAGTGCCCCAGTGCTGCAGAGTGAGCAGTGACTCAGTGGCAGCCTTCTCCCAGGGCTCGGGGACAGTGGCTTCCTTCTGTTAGGAAAAGCAGTAGATACACACATGTAAGCTCACCCACACACACTCATGCACAGACATGTTAGTCACCAGTGCAAACATTTGCCAGGTGCTCAACGGGTGCCAGGTGTGGTTCTGAGTGTTATTTATTCTCATAGCCTCTCTGTGACACAGGAATATGCTCCTTGCTCCAATTTTACAGCCCAGGTCACTTGGCCCAGAGAAGTTAAGTAACTTTCCCAAGGTGCCCAGCTGATAAACAACCTAGGACACAAACCCAGGGATATCTCTGTCACTGCTCCAGCATACCCACCCTGTGCCTCTCTCAGACCACGTGTACCTGGCCTCCACACGTGGACACACGTATATGTGCACTTCCCACGCCTGCAGCCTGCAGACACATGCGCAGCCAGAGACAGACAGACAGACAGACACCAGCAGCTCTGCCAGGGTCTCTGCCCTGCACAGTGGTCTGGGCCATGAACTGAGGGGGTGCCTGGCCGGGGTCCTGAGTTTGCAAGGTGTCTCCTCTGTGCTCCCCCTTGGGGTGCCAGACTCAAGTGGCAGCTGTTCCAGAACTTTGTAACTTTCGGCTTTTGAACAGGGAGGTGGGCTGTGACCTTTGGGGTTTCTGTTCTGCCTGGTGGTGCTAACCACCAGCTGAGAGGTGAGGCCAGGGCAGAAAAGCCCCTTCTCTGGAGGCGATGAGGAGTGACATTTGGATTCATCGCCTCGGCCTCCCAGCTCAGGGCAGGGCTGGGGGTGGGGAGGCGGCCCAGGTCAGGAACTGGCACAAATATCTTGAAGCCACTGGTGGGTGGGGCTAGGAGCCAGGGGCTGCAGCAATTGGCTAGAGAGGAGCAGCCCCAAGGCCAGACAGCTGTGCTCCTGCTTCTGCTTGGACCACATCTGGAATTGTCTCTACCCCTGGATGGAACCCAGGGCCTTAGCCTTGGCCGAGGTGGAGGTTGGAGCAGCGTGCTTGTGCCCATTCAGCCCACCCTGCACACACGCTGGCCTGCTGGCCCTCATGCCTGTTCCTTCCGTGCCAGGCACGTCCTGCCCGATGTTCACACATCTTCATTCTCACCCTACCCTGGGCAGCCCAGGGACCTCCAGCAGGGACCTCTGCCATCTCCTCTTTGTCTGGGGTCCAGCAATCACCCAGAACCTCAAGGCCCTGCGCCTGTCCAGTCTGTGTGGACAGACAACAAACAGCCCTGCAGTGGCATTTCTGGGTGGCCCAGCTTGTTATGGCAAAATTACAAGATTCACTCACAGGAAAACGAGAATCTGGAGATAAGTGAGTTTATTGGAGAAGCTAGCTAGTGGCCAGCAGGAGTCCAATCTGCTGACCCCGAGTCTTTGTTTTACAGCTCCTTAAATACACATTTGGGGGGGTTTACAAAATTTCTTGGTTGCCATAGAGACCACATTCTTTACCACATCATTTCTTTGGAATTTCACAAGGTCCCTCTCAAACATCAGGTTAATTAACACACAGAATGGGGGTACCAGCCTGTGCTAAGACCATTTGTTCCTCTTTTTATGGTTTTATGGCTAACTGGGAAGGAGTCTGAGGAGTGAGTTTATCTATGGGTTAAGTGGAGACAAACTGGAGGCACACTGGCGCCTAAAACAAAATAGAGTCACTTTAGCCATATCAAGCTCAGATATCCAGAAACCGGGGGTCTTGTCTTGAGTCTCTGGAGTGGAAACCCCAGAAACCCAGAAAAGGCATCATGGGTTTTAGCCCAGCCCCACTGTTTCCTACCTGTGACCTCGGACAAGTCACACATCCGCTCTGTGCCTCAGTTTCTGCACCTGCAAAGCCAGGGTAACACAGTTGGGAGAGTCAGCAGAACAGTGTCTGGAGGGCTTTGGTACAGCAGGGCATTGGGTGGCGCTCGGACGGCAGCTAATGTTGTATCATCCTGTAGGGAAAAGAGGTTAGAGAGGTCACAGAGCAGCGGGGCGGGGGCGGTGGGGTGGGGAGGCTGAGGCAGTGTAGCTGAAAACCGAATGACAGGGGCCACAGGGTCAGCGACCTTTTCTGCCAAGGCCAGATAGGGAGAGTGTTAGGCTTGTAGACGGTACGGTCTCCATGACAGCGGCTTAGCCACGTAAACCTGGTGGCTACGTCCTGTGAGACCCTTCACAGATACCCCGGCTTACCCTTCTCATCATCGCATGTTGGGAAGTCTTATTCTTTAACACATTTTTCAGCTATTTAAAAAACGGGAGAACCACAAGGTGCACAAAAATAAGTAGCAGGCTGCATGTGGCCCACGGGCAGTACTTTGCCCACTTCTGAATTAACAAACTCACCAGGCTGAGGCAGGAGGATCGCTGTGAGTTTGAGGCCATTCTGGGCTACAGAATGAGTTCAAGGCCAGCCGGAACCACACAGCAAGACCCTGTCTCAAAAATAAAAATCAAAAAAACCAAACCAAAACAAAACCCAAAACTCTTGTGCAGGGCTTAAGTGCAAGTCATTGTTCTTAGCACTTTTCTATTTAATCTTCACAACAACCCTGTGACGTAAGTCATTATTCTCCCTTTCTGATGAGAGCTGAGAGGCACGGCGAGGTTAAGTAACTGGCCCAGGGTCACACCTCCAGGGAGCGGTAGAGCCCTGATTTGCCTGTGCGTGGGTTCAGTATGGGTTCCACGCACTCGGCTGCTAGGCTGGGCCGCCTCTCCCGGGCTGATGGGTGACCTTAAGAAAGTGGCTTCCCTTCCCTGTCCTTGTGCACAAGCAGGATGAAAACCCTGCCCCACCCCTGAGACTACCTGGTGAACAAGGCCACGTGGCCCCTGACCCACGGGTGCACGCTGAGTAGGGCAGCAAGATGCTGACAGCAGACAGCGCGGAGAGTCACACCCGAGAGCACTGCGGGGGGAGAGTGCGCAGGCATGGGCAGAGCTGTGGCGTCAGCTGTGAAGTGCGCATGCGGGCCGTCAGCAGGGAGGGGCTCTTGCTCGGGAGCTGACGGCTCTTCTTCCTCCTGCAGCCTCACGTGGCTGTGGATAAGATCCGGGGTGTGACCGGCCTGGAGCAGCAGCTGCTGCTCACCACAGCGCCCAGCTCCAGCAGCAGCTCCCTGGAGAGCTCGGCCAGTGCTGCGGCCCCGGGCACGGAGAAGGCAGAGGCGTCCGGGGAGACCCCGGGCAGCTCCAGGACCTCAGGTAAGAGGCAGGAGCGCACCTAGCTTGGTCCTCCTTTGTACAGATGCCCCTGAACCTATGATGAGATTACGCCCCAGGAACCCCATCCTAAAGATATCTCAGTGGAAACTGCACTTAGCACATCGGGCCTACAGGACACTCTAGCTTCCTGCCTACCTACGTCACTGTGGAAAATTTGAAATTCTTTTGGTTGTTGTTTGGCGCTTTTTTTTTTTTTTTTTTAATGTGGGTACCGTGAGTCGAACTTAGGACCTCGCGCTTGCCAGCACGCTTGTGCCGCTGAGCGATATCACCGGCCCCTTTTTTCCTTTATGTGGATACCGGGAGTCAACTCAGGACCTCGCTCTTGCCAGGCAGGCACTTATGCCGCTGAGCCATCTCACCGGCCCTTATTGTTGTCTTTTGAGGTAGGGTCTTGCTATGTAGTTCAGGTGATCCTCCTACCTCAGCCTCCTGAGTGCTGGGATTATAGGCTTGCGCCACCATGCCTGGACCCAAATTTGAAATTCTAAGTACAGTTTCTACTGAATGCGTATCACTTTTGCACCTATGGGAAGTTGAAACATCTCAAATCAAACCGTTGTAAGCTGGAGGCCATTTGTGTGTCTCGCCTGGCTTGTGTCCTGCCCGCCTCCTCCTGGGCCCTACCCCTGGTGGCCTCCTTGGTTTGTGCCCAGCCTGCCCCTGACCCTCTCTCCGTAGAGCCACAGGAGCAGCTTTCAGTCCCTGACCCCACCAAGCTCCCCCATCTTCCCCGTGCTGGTCCTGAGCACCCTTCTTTATGTTCAACCCCCCAGCCTCCTTTTGCCTCAGGATCGGAGAATTTCCCTGAAATCGTCCATGCTGTCACCCCAGCTGGACTGGCTGCTCCTCAAGGCTCCCCAAGCCCCCATGAGTTCGAGGCCAGCCTGGGCCACATAGTTCAAGGCCTGCCTGAATTACACAGCGAGACCCTGTCTCAAAACAAAAGCACCTGGCAATGCATTTGCCTGGATCTGATCTGTGACAGGTGTCAGCCTGGTCAGCATCTCCGTTGTCCCCCTAAATCCCTGGGGTTTCCTTGGTCTTGTTTTGTAGCGAGGAGGCGAAGTCTACTTGCCCTTGCCTCTTCCTGTCTGTCACCTGCAGTCCCAGCCAGCGGTACCACAGGGAGTGGCTGTGAACTTGGTCACCCCTGGGTCCCTGTCCAGCCGCTCTGGGCCCTGGAGAATCTGAGGAGGCTTCTTAACACCACTGAGCCTCAGTTTCCTCATCCAGAGATGAGTGTGGCACCTGCTTGGTGGGGCTTGGCGCCTTCCTGGGGATCACTGTCCCTCTGGGCCGCCTCCCTGTGGAGGCTGGCAGCTGCCACTCCTGGAATTCCAGGCATCTTGCTGGTCCTCGTGCCACCCCTCTGCCTGAAGCACATGGCCACCTGACTGCCCACCCATGCTGATGTGACCCTCTTTTTCCCCGACACAACCACGGCCCTTGTCAGGGCGATGTCTGTGCTATATAGTTCAGGCTGGCCTTGAACTCATGGCAACCTCCTACCTCAGCACCAATCTCAAAAAATTGGACCCTGTCCACCTGTCCCCTGTCCCCCTCGGCTCTCCTCCATCTCCATCGCTGACCCGTTTCCTGGCCTCTGTGCGCCGCTGCCCTCCCGTCTCCCAGCCCAGCACCTCTCTCCATTTTGGGCTCCCGTAAGCCCCAGACCTGTGCCCCAGCCGCCCCCACAGTGTCTCATTCATGAGGTGCAAAGGCTGTGGTGACTCTGGGTGACATTTGGGGTGGAAATTTCTTTCCGGCCTCATGATTTCAGCCCTGCCTCTCCTGGGCCTGTGTGTGGCTGCGCCATCCTCCTCCCCTGGCCCCGGGTTCCTGGAGGAAGTCGGAGGGCAGGCTGGGCGGGAGTGGGAAGACCCGCAGTCCTGTGCCGGCCCTGCGCTCACGCAGCAGTGGCCGCAGCTGTCAGTCCTGGAGGGGCCGTGCCTCGGTCAGCCCCTGACATTTGTCCCCAGCCAGTTGGGCCGTCCTGCCCCGAAGTTGTTCATGCTAGCTGCTTCAGGTGTGTGGCCCGCTGTGGCCAGGTCCCTGGCGCCTGGCTCCCAAGGGAGGCCACACACCCAGAATCTTTTTCTTTTCTTTTTTTTTTTTTTTGACAGCGATGGGGATTGAGCCCCAGGCCTTGAGCATGTTAGGTAAGATCTCTACCACTGAGCTAGCCCCAGCCTCGGATTCACTTAAAAACACTGACTGGGCCTGGTGGTACGCACCAGTAATCCCAGCGTTCTGGGAGGCTGAGGCAGGAGGATTGCAAGCTCCAGCCCAGCCTGAGCGACTTAGTGACTCAGGGAGATCCTGTCTCAAATGAATTAAAGGGGTTGGCCTTCAGTGTGAAGGCCCTGGTTCAATGATCAGTACTGAAAACAAAGCAAAACAAAAATCAATAAACCGTATTACCACCACCAAGAACAAAATATATCTGTGGGGTTTCTTGTTTTTTGTTTTGTTTTGTTTTTGGTTTTTTTGAGAGAGAGTCTTGCTTGTGTAGTCCAAGCTGGCCTTGAACTCACTGTGTAGCCCAGGCTGGCCTCAAACTTGTAGCAATCCTCCTGCCTCAGCCTTCTGCAGGACTGGGATGACAGGTGTGTGCCACCATGCCCGGCATTCATGGGCTGCTTCTTATCCATAGCAAGGAACAGTCAGAAAATCCCTGCCCTTCTGGGCTCAGTGTCTAGTGGGCTTAGGGAAGGGACTAAGAAAATGATGGTTGGGACAGGAAGGTGCAAATGTGTCTGGAGAGGAAGGCCAGGGAGGCTTCTTAGAGGAAGTGGCCTTTGAGTGAGGCCTGAGTGACAGGAAGGAGTGCATATAAGGAGGAGCTTTACGGCCACAGGAGTAGCGTGTGCAAAGGCCCTGAGTCCTGAAGGACTCCAGTAGTGGCTCAGAGGTGTGTGTGGCTGGGAGATCTGCAGTGGGATCTTAGAGCAGCAAGGGGACAGGAAGACAGGCACCCAGGGACGAAGGTTCCAGGGCTGCGGGCTATGGGAGGGTGATGCCAGCTTTTCCCACACACCTTAATCTGCCTCTTGGGCCCCAGACAGGCCATAGGGACACCTTCCGCTCCAGGACCCTTGGACTGATGTCCCCCCTTTTTGTGATGATTGACAGAGTCTCCCCCTGGTGGCCATGGGACCCAGGTCAACGTCACCTGCATTGTGAACGTCTGCAGCAGCTCTGAGCACAGCTCACAGTGCCCCACCCAAGCCGGCACCATGACAGAGGACCTAGATGCCAGCCCCTCGGGCTCCCTGAAGGACGAGCAGGTCCCCTTCTCCCAGGAGGAGTGCCCCTTTCAGTCCCTGCGGGAGACCCCGGAGACTCTGCTGCAGAGCCTGGAGAAGTCCCTGCCCCTTGGCGTGCTCGACCAGGGCATGAAGCTCAGTTAATGAGGCTGGCGTGGGCCATATTGCAGCCGAAGGGGGTTGGCCCCTGGCAGGGCCACTCGGCAGAGGGGCCCCAGTCCTTCCAGGCCCTCATCCCCCTCAAGCCTCTGTGGCTCTTTCCAGGTCAGGTTACTACAGTGGTGGGAAAACCCTGCTATCATGGTGCAAGTCCTTTGTGGAAGGTGGCTGGCAGGAACCTGTGGGACATGTCCTTGTTGCCTGTGCCTGACCCCAGCTGGACCTGCGCATTTGACTTTCAGAGCCCCTGGTGGCTTTTGTTTCCCCCTAAACTCTGGACTCTGCACGGATTCTGGCTTTCCAGAGGCCCCAGCATCCTTCCCTTCTGAGGGGCTCGCTGGGGAGGAGGGCGCTGTATGTCACCCACGGAGAAAGGACAGCAGTTTGGCCTAGATGCAGACCACAGGATGGCCCCACAGAAGTGAGGCCACCAGTCAGAGGGTCTGTGGGGAGGAGGAAGTAGCCCTGTAGGGGACACGGGTCCCTCCGATTAGCTCAGGGCTCTTGGAAGGTACCACCTCCAAACCACTTGTAGCTTGTTCTTTTGTACCTGGTGTGAAAATCTGATGCCTAGCAGGCCCAGGCAGGTGTCTTTACTCCATGCTACAGCCAAGATGGCAGACCTTGGACCTGGGTAGGGTGCATGCCCCGGGGGTAAAGCATTTGCTCAGCATGCTCAGTGCGCTGGGTTCAATCACATCACCCCCGAAAGTGTGGGCGTCATGCAGGTCAACAAGGCAACAAAACCAAGGCATGGTGGTGCATGCCTGTGATCCTGAGACCCTGTCTCAAGAAAACCAAAAAAGCAACAAAACCAGCCCCTCTGGTGCCCTTGGCGCCCTCTGCCTTTGACTTTCACTGCAAAGTACCCATTGCTTCAGCCTCCCAACCCCTGAATGGTGACTGGCTCCAAGGCCACGCCGGGGACTTCAGAACCAGGGAGGTCTCAGGCCTCTGCAGCCACCTCCTCCTACCTCAGCCAGGACCTGCCTGCAACCTCCCCACCCCCAACACCCCAGGCCCAGGGCAGCTGAAGAGCCATTTCGTACTGTGCCCATCATGATGCCCAGCGGATGTGAGAAGACAAGTGCCAGGCATCCGTGTCTGTTGTGTGTCATGAGGTCTGCATAGTGGATGCCACCCTGAAGCAGCTGAAGCCAGTCTTCCCCACTGGCGAGGCAGGAAATTGGGCGGCTGTGACCAGATTCCAGAGAGAAGGGATTGGGGACCCCTTGAGAGGCCTATTCAGTCTCAGGTACTTGGATCCTTGTTAATCAATTCTACTGGCCTTGAACTTGGCAGCTGAACTGCTGTGGGAGAGGGGAGCCTTCCTGTGACCAGAGAAACTAAAAGGGCTTCCTGCCCTGGGATCAAGGTGTCAGACTGCCCAGCCAGGCCAGGTCTGGATCCTGCCTGGACCCTGGGCAGCGATGGAGCGCCTCTGCCTCCTGGTGGACAGTCCTGAGAGCCCCACATTGGAAGGACTCTGGGTGTGACCTCGGTTCCCCTGCTTATGCTGATCCCAGATGGTGAGAGTTTGCACTGTTTGTTGGGCAGCATTCCTAGTTATTAATAAATTTTGTTTGTTTTACACATTGACCCAAGCTCTGGATGGGTCTGGGTTGGGGTTTCTCCGAGGTCCTGCTACCCTGTCACCAGTGTGTGACAAGAAATGGGGTCATGGCCAGGGAAGGATCAATTTGGGACTGGCCCCAGAGGTGGCCCAAGAGGTCTCCCCAGGCAGCCGCTCTAGCCTAGGGCCTGTGAATGTTAACACAACTTCTGGTTCAGGACCAGGCAGCTGGTGTCCAGGTGCACCCTGTCTTCTTGGGCTCCCAGCCTGGTCATCAGCCTGGGCAGATGGGGTTTCTGCACCGTGCCCCCATAAGCAGCCGGATCCTCAATCAGAAAAGCAGGCTCTGACCATCGGAGGCTGCACTGTGAGAGGTACCCACACCCAGGAGTGCCAGTCCAAAGGATTGCTTCACCTCGAGGCTCTGGGAGCGGAGCCGTGTGGGGGCGGGGACCCCTTACCTGATACTGGTGAATGGGCAGAAGTTTTCTGGAACAAAGGGTGGGGAGGAGGTCAGGGACAAAGGGAGCTTTTTTTTTCTTTTAATGTCAAGAAGTTTATTTTTTAATCATTTTTGGCTTCTTAAGAATTTATTTATTAAAAAAAAGAATTTATTTTTGCTGGGCATGGTGGTGCATGCTTGTGATCCCAGCACTTGGTGGGGAGGCTGAGTTCAAGGACAGCCTGAACTACATAGTGAGACCCTATCTTAAAAAAAAAAATAAAAAATTCAAGACCAGCCTGCTACATAGTGATACCTTGTCTCAAAACACTTATAAATTTTTTTTTTTTTTTTTTTTTTTTTTGTGGGTACCGGGGGCCGACCTCAGGACCTCGAGCGCCAGCAGGCGCCCGTGCCGCTGAGCGATATCACCGGCCCCTTTTTCGTATGTGGGTTCCAGGAGTCGAACTCGGGCCCTCACACTTGCCGGGCAGGCGCTTAAGCTGCTGAGCCATCTCACCGGCCCTAAAATTTTTTTAAAAAAATTTTTAAACCTTATTTTTGAGGTGCTCACAACATTTTATTCATCTGATTGCAGAGGACCTAGGTAGGCTAGTGCTGGAGCTGCTTCCCACATAAGTTAAACAGTCTGCCCTAAAGCCGTATGTGGTGGTGCATGCCTCTAAGCCCAGCACTTGGTAGGCTGAGGCGGGAGGATCACCATGATTTCAAGATCAGCCTGCCCTATATAGCAAGACCCTATCTCAAAACACAAAAAACAAGGCAACAGCAGCAGCAACAACAACAACAACATGTATCTGGTGTGCAAAGCCTATCAGGATCATAGTCCTAGCCTTGGGACTCTGAAGGCTTGGTGCTTTTGAATGTCATCTAAAACAGGCCATCCTGTTTCAAAGTGACTACTTCAGTAGCATCCTGAGTAGAAGAGCTGTTGTCACACTGGAGAAGATGGTAGCCAGGGCAGGCTGAAGACAGGACAGGACATAGAAGACAACAGAGCCCTGGGAAATACAGGAAGGCAGGAACGGACCCCTCAGCCACACTAGGGTATTCCTTCCAGCAAGCACAACTCAAATCTCTCCCTGGATGATCTTTGTAATGCAGGATGCCAGTGCACAGGAAATGAGCTCCACCAGTTCTGGGCACCCGCATCCTCTTAGCTGGGGAAATACTGTACGAGTGAGATGCGAACTGGGCTCACAGCAGGGAACATGGCACCTGGAGAATGGTTGCATTGTTGAGAAGGAGTACAGTCTAGGATGCCCTCAGCATTTTCTTTCCATTCCCCTGTTCCTGTTGTCTCAGTGCATCAGCAAAGCTGCTAGGGGAAGAACGCACATCCTAAAGCTGGAATAGTAACTGTGTGGGTCCATAGTGGCCCACGAGCCTTTAGGGATCCCAGCAGGGAAGCTACAAGAAGGAAACAAGCACAATAAGGCCTCTGCCCCTCACCTTCTGATCTGGAATAAAACGTGTGACAATGTTCTGCGTCATGAGTTCTGCATTCAAACAGCTGTGTGGGGGTGGTGTTAGTCACCTTTCCATTTCTGGGACAAAATAAATACCTCACATACACGAATTAAAGGAGGAGAGGTTTATTTTGGCTCGCGGTTTCAGAGGGTTCAATCCATGGTAAACTGGCTTCAGGGTGGAAATATCATGGTGAAAGAGTGTGGTGGAGGAAAGCTGTTCATCTCGTGGCAGCCAGGAAGTGGGGGGTGGGGTCGGGGAGAGCACGTAAGAATACAGGCAGAGAGAGGAGGGGGCTAGGATAGACCCTTAAAGGTACCCCCAGTGACCCACTTCCTCCCACTGGGCCCCCTATCCTAACAACCACCCAGCTACGAACTCATCTGTGGATCAATGCATTGATGAGGTTGGCGCTGTCATGGCCCAGTCACCTCTTCAGGCCCTGCCTCTGAATGTCATTGCACTGGGGATCGAGCCCACAGACATGAATCCTTGGGGGACACTTCATATTTAAACTACACCACGGAGCCTGTGTGTCCATTCACCTGACACCTGCTTCGTTCCCAGCTCATGGTCACTCCTTCAGCATGGCCACCTTTGTACTGGGCAACATCAAGGACCCCAGAAAGATGGAGCACACTCGGCCTCTCACTTCCTGTGCCTCCTGGGCCCCTGCTCAGCCCATCCCTGCGACGTGCACCCTAGATAGGGCTCAGCCAACTTCCGTGAAGAACCAGGGAGTAACTCAGACTTAGCAGACCTTACACTTTCTATCGCAACGGTTCAACTCTGCTATTGTCCTGTGGAAACAACTATGCACCAAGCGTGAAAGCACAGGCTGGCTCTCTTCCAGTAAAACTATAGATCACGCATTACTGATAACTGCACTATAGTCTTGGTTTTGAATGCCCTTCTCTCCCCTACTACCTTCTTCATTCTTCCCTTGCTGGTGCCAGAAATGTGATGATTCTCCTCCCCCAGTGCCATGGCAACCATTATATTTTCCCCCTTGTAGGTACCCACAGCTCACAGGGTAAATAATGCCAATCCAGGAGGGAGGAATGGGACCATAGAAAGGAGACACAGACAGGACCAAGGCGAAACCAAAACCCAGCAGGGAAAACATTAAGCCCTATAGCTCCAGTCCAGCAACCGGGGCACATGGTGGCAAGACGTGAGCTCCAAAGGGTCTGGACAGCTCCTGGCTGTGGCCTTGCCAGCTGCAGCCCACACAGCACTCTCTGAGCCAGGTCTGCTTGCTGCCTGTGGCTTCCTGTGGCAGACACTCCAAGTCCCCGGCATCTCAGGCTTCCTGGGGTCTTCATCGCAGCTTCAGCCTTACAGAGCTTCAAGCATCACTCCCTGGGGGCTGTCTGTGGAGACTCCCAATTCTTGCATTTTGTAGTCTGCAGAGCCACCATCCTGTGGACAATGGCAAGGTCTATGGCCAGCCAGAGTCACTTGGACCTCGGCTGCAGCATCCTCTGAGAGCTGGGACAGCTGAGCACTGGGAAGGCACTTTCTCTATATCTCTGTGCCCCAGTGCTCTCTTCTCAAAGCAAAATCTTTTGGCTGGGCATGGTGGTGCACGCCTATCATCCCAGCACGCAGGAAGCCGAGGTGGGAGGATGACTGTGAGTTCGAGGCCAGCGTGGGTTACATAGTGAGTTCAGGGCCAGTCTGGACTACATAGGGAGACCCTGTCTAAAAAAAAAAAAAGTCTTTCAAACGAGTTTACACTTTTGGACCTTTGAGCCTGTTGTGGGGCCTGGCCAGTTCCTCAAGGGCTTCTTGGCTTGGCTGCTTTCTAATGGCACTGTTCAGCACCCACACCCTCCTTGGCCAGTCAAGTGCTCCTGACCAAACTGCAAGTTTTTAATATCTTTCTGCTCCTCTGCTTCTTGCTCCCAATTCTCACTGTAAATCTGGCTAAAAGCAGCCAGCATTGCCAATGCCCCAGCCTAAAAACTGTACTGCCTTGAAATTTCTTCCGCCAAATAAAAAAATCTATCATCTTTAAATTCAGCCTAGCCAGGTGTGGTGTACACCTATAATCCTAGCACTTCGGGAGGAGGCTGAGGCAGGAGGATCGCTGTATTTCTGAGGCCAGCCTGGGCTACATAGTTCAAGGCCAGCCTGAACTGCATGGCAAGATTGTCTCAAAAGACAAAAAAAAAAAAAAAAAAAAAAAGTTTAAAATGGTACATTTTTTAAGGGGGTGCTGGGGATTAAACCTAAGGCTTCTTATTTTGATTTTTTTTTTTTTTTTTGAGACAGGGTCTGGCTATGTAGGTCAGCCAGGTCTTGAACTCACTATATAGTCCAGGCTGGCCTCAAACTTGCAGCAATTCTCCTACCTCAGCCCCTTGAGTGCTGAGATGGCAGGCATGCGCTACCACGCCTGGCTTACTTTGATTTTTTTTCAGACAGGGTCTCACTGTGTAGTTCAGGCTGGCATGGAACTCACAGCAATCCTCCTGTTACGGGGTTATGGGGTGCTGGGGTCTCCTAGAGGTGGTTTCTAGGTTTTCTGTCCTGAGCAAAGAATTGATCAAGACAAGTACAAACAGTAGCAAGGTTTTACATTTATTAAAAGTAGGAAAAGAAACAGCCTCTGTGAAATGAGTTTGTGCCAAGAAAAAGTAGGAAGAGAAGCACCCTCCATGGTGAGGGTGGGTCACTGTGCGAGAGAGAGTGCAATGGCAAAGAGCTCCATGTCCACTGTCCTTTTTGTATCACCCTCTCCTCAGGCTGATGTCAGGCCTGGGCCATTCTATAAAAACCTGCTTCTTGCGAGAAGTCCACGTGCAGGGCTTTGGGAACTGTTCTGCGAGGGTGTCCTGGTATTTTGTAATTATCGGGTCACATCTACTTCCGCAGCCAGCTTTGCCACACCCTAATCTCCTGCCTCATTCTTGCCTCAGCCTCTCAAACTCTGGGATTACAGTCATGCACCACCATGCTCAGCCTATTTCTTACTTCGAAACAGGGTCTTACTGACTCACTAAATTTCCCAGGTTGGACTCCAACTTGCAATCCTCCTGCCTGAGCCTAGTGAGACCCTGTCCCAAAATAAAAAATTAAAAATTTTTTAAAAATTAAAAAAAAGGACTGATGATGTAGCTTAGTGTGATGACCCCAAGTTCAATCTCTAGTACCAAAATAAAAAAAAGAAAAGAAAAAGGCTGGGGAAGGGGGCTCGTGCCCACCCGTGGTTCCAGCATTCCAGGAGGCTGAGGCAGGAGGATCATCACAAGTTGGAGGCCTACAGCGAATTCAAGGCTATCCTGGAATACATGGTGAGACTCTAAAAAAAAAAGAAAAACAAAAAACAAACTAAAACAGAAGAAAAGTAAAAGAGGAACACATGTGCAGTATGCCAGCTGGAGGTAAGTGCGTAGAAGAAATTCTGAGCAAGGAAAAGGGATGGGGTGGAGTGCTGGTGGTTTGCAAGTGTGTTGGAGGAAGGCTTCTCAGAGGTGCTGGCATTTGAGCATGCCCTGTGGTGAAGGGGGACAGGACAGCTTGGAGACTGCTGGCTGGGATGAATCTGGGGCAGGGTGGGCTCGGAAGCCTGGGAAAGATGTCTGGTTTCACTTTCACCGAGCCAGGAGGGGCCTGAGGAACATGTGGGAAGCGGAAACCCAGCCCTAGCCCTGCTGGGTTTATGAGCTGGGACATGAAATTGCATAATTTCTCCTCAGGGACTGCTCTGCCAGATAGGCGAGCTGCTCATGATCCTTGCAAGGCAGGGCCGGCTGGGTGGGTCTCTTATCTCAGACCGTTTACTGTGGGAGGCGCCGTCACCAGCCAGCCCAGGGAAGCCTGGGCTTCCAGGGGAAGCGCTTGCCCCAGGAGACTTCTCTGCCTGCCTTGAGCTTGGAGTCAGAATCCAGCAGCCACTGAGGGCAGGGCTGCCAGGCGGCACCCGGCAGACCTAGGGCAAAGAATCCCGGGGCCGTGCCTGAACCCGCTGTGGGCTCTCTGTGTGAATGTGGGGCCCAGAGTCTCCACCTCTAGTATGCACGGCTGGCTTGAGCTGGCTCCGCTCTTTGTCCGGTGTCTTTTGACCCCCATGGGAGGGCCATCTGTCCTAGGGCTGTCTGCATTTTCACAAGAGACTGGGCTTACCAGTGTGGCAGGCACCAGGCTCAGGTACCTTTGGACCACTTGAAACAGGGCCAGGCCGAACTGAGATGGGTGCAACAGATCCTGGTGCAAAATACCAATGTGGAGGACTTAGAACTTGCACATTGTGTGTGTGTGTTAACATGCAGTGTGGTATATATAATTTTTGTATGTTCACATATGTTACTGGGTTCTGGGGTGCTGTGGGCTCTTTCCAGGTTCTTGGTGTCCTTAACAAAGAGTTAGACAAAACACACGAAAAAAGGTAGTGATGTTTTACATTTATTAAAGGTAGGAAAAGAAGTATCGTCTGCATAGTGGAGTGGGCTAACTAAAGATGGGAAAAGAAGTCCAGAGAGGGAGAGGAAGAGAGAGAGAGAGAGAGAGAGAGAGAGAGAGAGAGAGAGAGAGAGAGAGAGAGAGAGAGAGAGAGAGAGAAAGAGAGATCACTGTGGCCACAAGGTTAATGACAGACATTTTTTTTCCCAGGCACAGGGCTTGGGAACTCTTCAGGTGCGTGTGTGCTGGATCTCTGTGATTGACAGGTCACACCTACTTTCCCAGCCAGTTGACCACATCCTAATCTCCTGCCTCACAGACACACTATCTTATTAGTAATTTTTTTTTTTTTTTTGAGATAAAGTCTCACTATGTAGCCCAGGCTGGCCTTGAACTTTCAGTGATCCTCCTGCCTCAGCCTCCCAAGTGCTGGGATTACAGGCATGTACCACCAGGCCTGGCTAGTAATTTTTATATTTATGACATATCAAAATGATATTTTGGATACATTAGGTTAAATAAAAATATTAACATTAATTTGACATGTATTCTTTTCTCTCTCTTTTTTGGCTACTAGAAAAATTTAAACTATATATATATGGATTTACATTTTATTTCTACTGGCCAATAGTGGTCTGGAAGGTTAAAAGCCTTCAGGATCCAATTAAATTAATTCATAATTAAAATTGCAGCCGGTTGTGATGGTGCACACCTGTAATCCTAGTACTCTGGGAGGCTGAAGTAGGAGGATCACAAGTTTGAGCCAAGACTGGGTGATTTAGCAATTTAGTGTGACCTTGTCTCAAAGTAAAAAAAAGTAGGCTGGGCATGGTGGTGCATGCCTATAACCTCAGCACTTGGGAGGCTGAGGCAGGAGGATCACTGTGAGTTTGAGGCCAGCCTGGGCTACAAAGTGAGTTCAAAGCCAGCCTGAACTGCATAGTGAAACCCTGTCTCTACATAAATAAATAAATAAATAAATAAATAAATAAATAAATAAATAAATAAATAAATAAAATAAGGACTGGGGATGTAGCTCAGTGTGAAGGCCCTGGATTCAATCCTTAGTACAGAAAGAGAAAAATTGCAACCCCTTCACCCCTGGAACCACCCCCTGACCATGGAGTTCCTATAGGACTTCTCTCTCTCTCTCTTTTTTTTTTTTGTACTGGGAATCGAACTCAGGATCTTGTGCTTGCCAGGCAGACGCTGTGCCACTGAGCTATATCCCCGGCTTCTCTTTTTTGAATTGTGCAAATCTGTTATTGCTTCCTGCCTGCACTTGCTGCTGGAACATGGCTTCCCTAAGGGTGAGCTTTGTCAACCTTGCTCGGGGATGTGGTCTTTGGGTGCTTGGACAGTGCCAGGCACATAGTAGGTTCTCAGTATATAGGGAACGAATAACGAGTGTGGGCACAGGAAGGGTCCCATTTCTCACTGGTCAAATTTTCAATTATTCTAGAGAAATTCTACATACACAAGTTCTTCATGTATAACCTCCATCTTTTTTTTTTTTTTTTTTTTTGCAGGACTGGTTATTGAATCCTGGGCCTTCACGCTGAGCTGCATTTCTACCACCACCTGCCTTTGTTTTTTTGAACCAGGGTCATATTATGTAGTTCAGGCTGGGCTTGAACTCACTATGTGGCCTAGGCTGGCCTCAAACTCATGGTGATCCTCCTGCCTCAGCCTCCCGAGTGCTGGGATGATAGGAATGCACTACCATGCCCGGTATAAAGATCCACTTTAACCTTCAGTTATCCCATGGTCCCCTCCTTGGGTTCCATAATTTGCTATAATGACTCGCAGAATTTAGGGAGACACTTTAAGTGTATAACTAATGGAAGAGTTGCATAGACCTTTGCAGTGGGGTGAGGCATGGAAGTTACTGCTCTCTCTGGGGAGCTCTCTGAACCTTTAGCATTTTTACACAGGGTCCATTACACAGCATGATTACTGAAATTGTTGGCCATTTGGTGGCCAATCACAATTGCACTAAATCTCCAGCCCTACCTGGGATTTGTGTGACTGTGCACCTGCCCTCCTGTGGGGTTTTGGGTCTCGTCACTTGGCTGTCTACTCTGGCAACCAGCCCCCATCCTGAAGCGATCCAGGGGCTTCCAGCCACCAGTTCATCATGGCCGTACACAGACTATCACTACTCAGATGCTGAGGGTCTTTGGAGCTCCTAGAATCTGGGGTATTCATCAAAGAGGCAAAGTTTGAGTTAAAAAAAAACTAAGCTTTTGTGAGCTATTTGTTTTTGTTTGTTTTGAGGCAGGATCTTGCTTTGTAGTTCAGACTGGCCTTGAACTCGTAATTGTCCTCCTGCCTCAGCCTCCCAAGTGCTGGAATTACAGCTGTGTGTCACCATGCCTGGCAAGATCTTTAAATTTGTTAGCCAGGTGCGGTGGCGAATGCCTGTAATCCCATATTTGGGAGGCAGAGGCAGGAGGATTGCTGCAAATTCGAGGCCAGACTGGGCTACACATTGGGTTCAAGGCCAGCCTGAACTACATAGTGAGAACCTGTCTCAAAAACAAACAAACAAACAAACAAAAACAAATGAAACCGAAAAAGAGAAGGAAAAAACCCTGTTTGTTGTAATGATGTGCTTTGGCACAAGAAAAAATTAGTACTTATCATCCGGTTACTCTGTGTTTTACATTGACTGTCTCCTCCTACGCTGGTGTATGAGCTCCAGAATGGCAAGGATTTGAAAAATACAGCCTTATTGAGGAATAACTTAAATAAAACACAATTTACCCATTTTAAGTGCATGCTTAAATGAATTTTGCACCTGTATGTGGTCTTGTGAGCACCACAACAATGCAGATGGAGACTAGTTCCCTCATCCCCCCAAACTCCCTCGTGTGCCCTCCCGGTCAGTCCTTTCCTTCTACCCCCGTGGTCTTGCCATCTGTGACCTGCCTGCTGCCATCGTAGAGCTGCCTTTTCTGGAATTTCATAGAAATGGAATGTGATCTTCTGTGGTCTGGCTTTTTTCACGTTGCTGATACTTTTGAGATTTCTCTCAGCCAGTGCCTGTACTAGTAATTTTTTCATTTTTATTGGTAGGTAGTGTTCCATTGCATGAGCGTATGGACATTCTGATTACTTCCGGTCTTGGGCTATTATGAATAATTGCTGCTAGGAACGTTCACATATGAGTCTTGATGTGGGCATATGCTTTGATTTCTCTTGTGTTAATACCTGGAAATGGGAGTTGCTGTGTGGTAAATGTATGTTTAGATTTATAGGAAACTCAAGATCTAAAGACTTTCAGTAGTGCTGTTGAATGAACAAGGTTCTAGTGCAGTGATGACGAACCTTTTAGAGGCCAAGTGGCCAAACTGCAACCCCAAACCCACTTATTTGTTGCAAAGTGCCAACACTACAATTAAGGTTTTGGTTTAGAAAAAGCAACTGTTATCTGATGATCAACTGCTGAGGCGACTTGGTACGTGCGCCAACAGAGGGCTCTGCATGCCTCCTGGGGCATGTGTGCCATAGGTTTGCCACCACTGCTAGTGTCACTGCATGGTGCATTCAACGGACAGATTCCAAGCTTTTGAGTACGGCAAGCAACGAATTGCAAAGCGTACACTTGGTGGTGAAAGAAAAGCAGCTACATTTATTGAAGATCACAAGCAGAGAAATGGTGCCAGGATGACAGAAAAGGTACCCACCATGCCACACAGACAAGTTAGGCTTGTAGGGGTGCTTTGGACATGGAATGGTCCTAGGGTGCTGCTCAGTCCCCATTGTTCTACTTGTACTATTAATGTCTGATTTTTTTTTAAGGGGGTACCGGGAGTCGAACTCAGGACTTCGCGCTTGCCAGCAGGCGCTTGTGCCGCTGAGCGTTATCACTGGTCCTTTTTTTTCCCTTTATGTGGGTACCAGGAGTCGAACTCAGGACCTTGCGCTTGCCAGGCAGGCGCTTATGCTGCTGAGCTATCTCATCGTCCCTTAAATTTTTTTTGAGATGGGGCTTGCCAGGCTGACCTTGAACTCCTGTCTCAGGTGATCCTCCTGCCTCAGCCTTCCAAGCAGCTGGGCATATTTGCTTTTTAAACTTTTGTTTGAGGGTCTCACTATATATTCCAGGCTGGCCTTGAACTCAGTATGTAACCCAGGGTGGCCTCAAGCTCATGGTGATCCTCCTGCTTTAGCCTCTTGAGTGCTGAGATTACAGGCATGCATCATCTCCTAGGAATCCAGGCTTGGTTTAGGAGTGAATCAGCCCACGCTACCCTCATTAGGTAAGTGTTATGAGGGTTGGTAATTATAATGGCAGCCTTGTTCTGCTTCTCACATGTGTGGATTTATATGAGCCTGCTGTGTTTCTCTTGCTCTTCTTTTTAAATTAAATTAAATTAAATTTTTTGAGACAGGGTCTCATTATGTAGTCCAGGCTAGCCTCAAACTCATGGTGATCCTCCTGCCTCAGTCTCCCAAGTACTGGGATTACAGGGATGCACCACCACGCCCAGCTTCTCTCTTGCTCTTCTTGGGAGCATGCAAGAGCAAAGTGCTCATTCATTCATTCATAACACATTGATTGAGTCTGTTCTGTGCTAGACAGTATCTAGGTGTTGAAGAAACTTTTTTTTTTTCCTGTTTTTTTGAGACAGGTCTCACAAATGTAGTCCACGCTTGCCTTAAACTTACTATGTAGCCCAGGCTGGCCTCAAACTCAGGGTGATCTTCCTGCCTCAGCCTCCTGAGTGCTGGGATTACAGGTGTGTGCCACCATGCCAGGCTGAAGAAATATTGGTGAAAAAGATAAAATCTCTGATTTTCTGGAACTCTGGGTAGGAAAAGATAACAACATACATATAAACAAGTACATAAAATAATCTCAGGTAGCATTAAATTCTAAGAAGAAAATATAATAGGGCAATAGATGAGGGACTTTTTATAGGGTAAAGTCCTTTATGATGGGGGACATTTGAAACAAGAGGCAGTCAGCTCTACAGATATCCAGAGCAATGTTGGAGCCATCGTCACGTGAGGCTCCTGAGTACTTGAAATGTGCCTAAGTGTAACATGCTCCTGGATTTAAAAACTTACTATAAAACAACCCTAATATATCTTATTAATACTTTTTCCTGAAAAACTGGGTATGGTGTTGCATGCCTATAATCCCAGTATTCGGGAGGCCAAGGCAGGAGGATCCCTGTGAGTTCAAGGCTAGCCTCAGCTATCTTAGTGAGACTATCTCTCAAAAAAGAACCCAAAACCTCCCGGTACCCGCATATAAAAAACAAAACAAAACAAAACAAAAACCCAAAACCAGAACCCAAATAATAATTTCTTTTTTCTGTTGGGCATGCTACTGGACAGGTCCTAGCAGCTTCCTAAACCCACCCTACCTGTAGAATTACCTGACTCCCATCAAGGAAAAGGAATTTTCAGGACATGTAAGAGGGATAAAGAGATTTATTAGAGATATTTAAAAAGTATGCATTTAACAAAATAGAGTGTAGGACCGACATAGAGACAGAGAGGCACGTTTGGCTCCAGAGGTGGGTATATGTGTGGGGCTGGGGGTGTTTTCAAGATGGGTGATCTAGGATGGGTGTCCTACTGTCTGTCAGGTCACCCATCTGGCGGCTTCGTTAGAATGCAAACCATTTACATGTGTTCGAAATTGAGATCCACTGTCCACTAATATTGGATTAAATAACATTTATTGAAATTAATTTCACCTTTTCCTCCCCACCTCCTTTTAAAAAATGTACCAAAAAGTAAATGTAAAATTATCTATGAGGCTTTTGTGGGTGGCTTGCCTTGTATTTTTATTGGATGGCACTGGTCTAAGGGGGCATTCTAGGTATAAAGAACAACAAATGCAAAGGTGCTGCGGCAGGAACTGAAGCATGTTGGGGCACAGTGAGCCTGGGAAGATGGCCAAAATATGAAGAGACTAGCTTGGCCTGGTGGCGCATGTCTGTAATCCCAGCAGTGGGGTGGCTGAGGCAGGAGAAGCGCTGTGAGTTCGAGGCAGTTTGAACTACATAGTGAGTCCCTGTCTCAAAAACAAAACAAAAAACAGGAAGGGATCAAATCCAGTTGGAGCTTGGGGTCTGTTCTATAAGGACATAGGTTTAATGGAAACACAGCGGGAGGCCGCCTTCAGCAGGAAGGGCATGGTCTGATTCCAGACCCCTGAGGCTTGTGGGTAGGCCAGATGTAAGGTCCACTGCACCTTCTGGTGGATGGAAAAGGAAGAATTCTGGGTTCCAATACTATGTGAACCTCGGTCATTTGTGGGCCTACTCTCCTTGGGACTTGGTTTCCCTACCTGTAAAACCAGCTGCAACCGCTGAAGCCTGACAGCCCAGTAGCCAACAGCTCTGCAGGCGCCCAGGACGGCGCCAGGGGGCGCCTCCTCGATGGCTCTGCGCTCGGCTGGCCAGGCGCCTGCGCGTCTTCGCTCGATTGGTCGGGTCGAGCACCGGCGGCCTGCGCCATTGAGGAGCGGCGGAGAGGAAACGCCGCGCAGTGCCGGGCTGGGCGGGCGCCCCGACAGCGACAGGTAGGGCCGCGGGGCCGCTCGGGCTCCGCCCGGGACTGGGGACCGGGTCCGCCGCGGACCGCGCGGCGCTGTGAGCCCGGGACTCCCGGCGTCCGCGCCCTCGCGGGGACTGCGCCCCTGTCCTGCCGGCTCCGCGGCACAGGCCCGGGGCTGACCAAGCCCCCGGGGACCCCGGCGTCCGTGTCGGGCGTCGCCGAGCCCCCTCGGACCCGGCGCCCTTCCGCGGTCCCGCGGCCCGGCGCCCTGGGACCAGGGGGCGTCAGTTCGTGTCTCCCGCTGAGCCCTGTTCTTAGGGTGCAAGCTCCCGCTTTAGCCCTAGGAATGGGGTGCCAGGCAGTTCTCAGGGTGTCTTAGCCACCTCCTTTAACCTGCTTCCTGGGGTCACCCATGGGCGGGGGCCTCGGGCCTCTGACCTGTCTTCACACCTTGTTCCCCGGGTCACGCCCTGCAGAGCCCCTCCAGGCAGGGGTCCCCCAGAGCCATCGCGCGGGGTGCGGGCCTCTGCCTGCTGCGTGAGGCGTGGGGTTCCAGTGCACAGGCAGCGGCGGGCACTGGGGCAGCTTTTCCTTCGGGGCAGCAGCTCCTGCAGGGCCACCTGCCTGATACCCGACCCCGCGCGTCCCATCTCGGAGCTCCCTGGACCTGGCAGCACTTGGTCCCGGCCGCCTCCGGGAGGGACGGGACGCTCCGGTCCGGTTGCAAGTCCTTCCTATTCCCGGGTCTGGCTTCCTCTCAGGGGAGGGGCCTGGCTCAAGGTCATACCCGGCTGTCTGCCCGCCAGTGGACTGAGCCCGGATTCCCAGTGTCACCTGCTCCCTGGGTGGAGGAACCCAGGTGGCGTTAGTGCCAGGCAGCTGCCTAGAAGCCCTGGTGGACCGGGGTATAAACGCTCCAGGATTCTGGCCAGTCTGACGGCCCTGCCTGAAACTGGACGCCTTAAGGGCATCCTTGAAGTGGCCTCAAGTTGAACCTCGTTGCTCAGCAGAGCTAATGGAGGTTTTTGGCTTCGGCCTCAGTTTACTGGGTAGGGCATCTCATAGCACCACTCATCCCTGTCCTCCTCTTAATCTGTGCTTTGCATTCTTCCACCTTCAGAGTAAGCAGGGTAGGGCCTGACCTTGTTTACAAAATTATAGTGGTTTCCTTTTACTGAGGAAGCATTTGTAGTTGGCACTCCGGGGAGTGTTGGCATTTATGGCCAAAATTAATGGCAGTAGCAACAAAAATAGAGTACTCCAGGCCAGGTGTGGTGGCGCATGCCTGTAATCCTAGCTGCTTGGGAGGCTGAGGCAAGAGGATTCCAAGTTCGAGGCTAGCCTGCACATCATAGCAAGATTTTGCCTTAGAATAAAAAATAAAAAAGGACTGGTGTTGTGGGCCAATGGTAGAGTGCTTGTCTAACATGCACAAGGCACTGGTTTCAGCCCCTCTCCCCAAAAGAACTCTGACTTTGGCTTTTTGTGTATTTGGAGATCACATAGTAAGACTATGCTAGTCAGTTTCACATTTTGTTTTCACAGGTGTGCCTGTTTAAAACTTCAACAGAGAAATTTTTCTTTTCTCAGACTGTTAAGCATTTTTTTTTTTTTTAATGTGGGTACCGGGAGTCGAACTCTGGACCTTGCGCTTGCCAGCAGGTACTTACACTGCTGAGTCGTCTCACTGGCCCCCTGTTAAGCATTTTTAATTTAATTAATTAGTTTATTTTTGAGGCAGAGTCTCGCTACTTTGAACTCACCATGTAGCTCAGGCTGGCCTTGAACTACAGGTCATCCTTCTGCCTCAGCCTCCCAAGTGCCTGGGATTACAGGTGTGTGCCACCATGTCTGGTTTAAGTATTTTTAAATTTTTAAAGAATTGGTAAGCCAGTTGTGGTGGTGCACACTTGTAATGCCAGCACTTTGGAGGCTGAGGCAGAGGGATTGTGAGTTTGAGGGCAGCCTGGGCTACATAGTGAGACCCTGTCTCAAAAAAAGTCTTCTTTAAACCTCTTCCTTTAACAAATACCTGATAATCCCTAGGTGAGTCCTAGTTTTGTGTAAGTGTAGCCTTCAACAATATCTTTGGAAAGAAATTAAGCAAGTACTTTTCCAAATGCCTTTTTAAAAAACTGTTGTTGACAAATAAAAATCAATCTTATCTGGAAATGCAAGATTCTACTAACAAATAAAAGTCAGTCTTTTTTTTTTTTTTTGAGACAGTGTCTTGCTTTGAAGTGCAGGCTGGCCTTGGACTCACTGTGTAGCCCAGGCTGGGCTCAAACTCCTAGTGATCCTCCTACCTCAGCCTCCTGAGTGCTGCGATTGGAGGCGTGCACCACCACACATGGCTAAAAGTCAGTTTTTACTGGAGATTAACTTAACTTTGGTGGGGGCCTGTGTTTGAACCTTACTTGGGAGACAGATGTTCCCTTGGGACGAGTGTATCTCCTGGGCACTAAGATGACTCATTAGAGGTGGGGCACAGTGCTTGGAAAGGATCCTGAAAGTAGGATGGTTCCAAGTGGGATATATGCCACCGGAAACTGGAGTGTCTGGCACGGTAGCTGATGAGCGACGTAGGTGGCACAGAGCAAGATTTATGGCCCACAGTTCTAATTGGAATCTGCTACCTGAGCGACCTAAGAACACATTTTAACTTTCATGTCTCAGCTTCTTTCATGTTAACTTTTTGTAGGGCCGGTGAGATGGCTCAGCGGCTTAAGCGCCTGCCCGGCAGGCGCAAGGGCCCGAGTTCGACTCCCGGAACCCACATACGAAAAAGGGGCTGGTGATATCGCTCAGCGGCACGGGTGCCTGCTGGCGCGCGAGGTCCTGAGGTCGACCCCCCGGTACCCACAAAAAAAAAAAAAATGTTAACTTTTTGTAATACTAAGAATCATCTTTATATATATTATTTTTATAATACTGAACACCAGTTAACAGATAGTAGTAATTCAGTACTGAATCTAAACAGCTCTAATCAGTGGATTTTTTTTTTTATTGTGTTTTTTTGTTTTTTGAGACATGGTCTTGCTATGTAGCCAGGCTGGCATCGATCCTCCTGCCTCAGCCTTCCGAGTGCTGGGATTACAGGCGTGTGCCACCACGCCCAGCTTTGATCAGTGGATTTCTGGTGTTTGTTACTATTGGCTAAGATGATTGTGTCAGCATGGTGTGGTGAACAGGTACCAGCATTGCAGCTCCAGGACATTTAAAGCACTCCCTTCTGTCTCCCATTTATATTATTTTATGAATGAGCCTCATGAATAAATTTATGAAATTTAATTAGAGCCGCCTTAATGAGGCTTATTGGAGAATATGAATTTCATTCATACACTCTCTTGGGGCCTTTTGGCCTTAATCTGGGTTAGGATTTCTTAGCATTGGTCCTGTTAACGTTTGGGCTGGATAGTTCTTTGCTGTTGGGAGTGGTCTTGTGCACTGTGGGGTGCTGAGGACCTTCCGTGGTCTCTACGCAAAAGAAATTAGTAGCAGCTGCCAAAGTCATGATAATCAAAAATGTCTTCAGATGTTTGCCAGATCCCACTCATACGGGAACCTCTGATCAGGGCCGTCTGATCCCAAGGTGAGTGCAGGGGCAATTACAGTGAAAAGCTGCACAACTTCAAATTACAGACTTTTAGAAAATTTATAAATGACATTTCTTGCAGATGCATCAAAATGTAGATGTATTGGTTTAGCCCTCCATTTCCCAGCAAGGTATCCTTAATTAGTTAATCGATTAATTTATTAATTTTTTTGGAGATGGAGTCTTGCTGTATAGTTCAGGCTGGCTTTGAACTCACTGTGTAGCCCAGGCTGGCCTCAAACTCGTGGTGATCCTCCTGCCTCAGCCTCCCAAGTGCTGGGATCGTATGTAGGAGCCACCATGTGTGGCCAAATGAGTCATTTTAACAGTGCTTCTTACCCCTGCTCTGGTAAGCCTTCCTTTGTATTCATCCGCCATCAGGCAGGCAGGATAATAAATCACCTTAGAAAATCATCCATTTTTTTGTGTTGATTTTTTTCTTTTATAGATTCTTTTGTGACCATGAGAGAGAGACATAAAGAATGATGCATGATTTTTAAGCACCTTTTCCTAAGGAAATAGTCATGTTGGAAGGTCTTGTCGCCTGGGTTCTCAATACCTATTTAGGGAAATACGTCAATAACCTGAACACCGATCAGCTCTCAGTCGCACTGCTCAAAGGTGAGTACGTGTTTCCCTTCAGCAAAACAGAGCGTTGCAGACGGCATTTCTATTATTTTTGTTTTTTGTTCTGTTGAGGGTAATAAAATCTAATGCGCATGTTGCATTATGTTCTCCTGTATGACCATGATGGTTATTGTGGAGTAACTTAAGTACATAGCTGTATTGCTTTAGATTTTAAGGAACTATTAGATATTCAAAATAAAACATACTATATTGCTGGTGTCTCTGTTTTACTTCAGTTCTGTTAGGCTTTATGGAGGCAGCCACTTTGGACTTTGGCTTCAAATATAATTTTGCCGCTGACTCTCTCTCTCTCTCTCTCTCTCTCTCACACACACACACACACACACACACACACACAAACATATAAAAGCTATGTGGACATAGAAGAAGAGGGCAGTATACTTCCATGGAGTTGCTGTAAGGATCAAATGAAATAACATTTCACCAGCTGGCATATCATAGACACTCAATTTAAGTTTAAGAATCTGTTACTGTGGTATGAGAACCCAAGTTATCAGTAATTTAAATAACAAAATAAAAGATGATAGAAAAAACAGGGAGATAGAACTTGTAGAGATGGGAGGGAGGGGAGAGGAAGTCAGAAAGATCAAGATGCGACATGCGTGTGGACCAATACCCCATGAAGAATATATTCGTTATGTATTTAAAACATATGCTAATAAACAATACAGTATATTTGAAATTAATAATTTCATTGATAATTTCTAAAGATGAAGAAACAAAGCCCAAGTTACTTGAAGTGCTTTATTCTGTGTTTTTGTTACAAATGTGAGAGGATATGCCAGCTCTTAAGATGGAGTATTTTTGTTTGAGAAGTGCAGATTTTATTTCACACATCTAATACTGAATAGGAATAATACTTCTTTTTAATAAATGTTAACCATTTGTTTCAAACTAAAATGTAACTGAAGAAAATAAAGTTACATCAGTGTTACAATTTAGTTGTCTAAAGTGTACCTAGCTTTTGCTGTTAGTCTTGGTTTTATTAAAATTCACTTACCAGTTATTGTAATATTATTGTTAGTTTTTAGGTTTTTTTTTTTTTTTTTTTTGAGACAAGGTCTCACTATGTAGTTCAGGCTGGCCTTGAACTCACTGTGTACCTCAGGCTGGCCAGGAGCTCCTGGCGATCCTCCTGCTTCAGGCTCTGAGTGCTGTGATTACAGGCATGCACCACCATGCCTGGCTGTAATATTATTATTATAACTGTAATGTTATGCATTATTATGACAGACCAAAGTTTGGGTATAAACTCCCCCTTTGAAGATACATTTGTGTCATTTAAAAGGATTGGTATTTTTCTTTATTCTGTAATACATATTTCCTTTTTTATTTTTATTTATTTATTTATTTATTTATTTTATTTTTTTTTTTTTGTGGGTACCGGGGGGTCGACCTCAGGACCTCGCGCGCCAACAGGCGCCCGTGCCACTGAGCGATATCACCGGCCCCTTTTTTGTATGTGGGTTCCGGGAGTCGAACTCGGGCCCTTGCGCTTGCAAGGCAGGCGCTTAAACCGCTGAGCCATCTCACCGGCCTCCTTTTTTATTTTTGTACTGGCCTGATCATTAGGAATACACATGGACATATATTCAATAAAAGACAATTTTCACTGAAAAAAATCTATTACTGTGAGGTATTTGGCAGAATTTTGAGGTCTTATCTTGCTTAGTAGTAAAGTTCCTAAAACTTGAGATGTTTTAGCATTTACTGGCCTATAATCAGCAAAAGCAGTCCCTGATTTGGCGTGGGAATTAGAAGGCAGCTTTTCCTCCTTTAATTTAAATTCTCTTGGCCCTACTCAAAATGGAAGCCCTCAACACATTAGAGAAAGAAGATAAAGTCAGTCTATAAATACGCGAACCGTGGGGAGTGGGAAGGAGGCTTCAAGTAGTATTGGAACCCGAGTGTCCTGGGAGTAAGTGTTGGTCAGTGGACCAGGGCAGGTAGGTAGAGACAGCAGTGATACGGGCGTTTGCATAGTCTGAGAACAGGGTGGCAGTGGCTCGCCTGTCCCTAAAATCACTGCTTTCCAGGAGTTGCTGTCCCTTCTAGTCCAGTCAGCCCGTGTAGTCCAGTGCAGTCCAGTGTGACGACAGTGGCAGAAGTAAGCTATGGGAGCTGTCACTGTTGCTCCTCCCCACTTGTTCCTTTTATTGGAAACAGAAGTGGATTCTTCCCTGTTCTGCTTTCCCTCCTGTCCTTAAGCTGCCAAATGGAAAGCAGATGTGAGGAGGGTTGGCCGGTCGTGGCGACGCACACTTGTGATCCCAGTACTCTGGGAGGCAGAGGTAGGAGATCACAAGTTTGAGCCCCGCTAGGGCAACTTAGTGACTTAGTGAGGCCTGGTCTCAAACAAAACAAAACAAAACAAAACAAAAATACAATGCAAAACAAAACAAAAATACAACACAAAACAAGGCTGTGGATACAGCTCTGAGTTCAACTCCCAGTACAACACACACACCCAAAAAAGTGAGAAGAGTTGGGCATGGTGGTGCACGCCTGTAATCCCAGCACTTGGGAGGCTGAGGCAGGAAGATTGCCGTGAGCTTGAGGTCAGCCTGGGCTAAATAGCAATACTCTGTCACAGACAAATCAGACTACAGTAGTAATGTTTATCTGTTTGGGCACTTACTGAAGTTCCCTGCACACTGTGATTCTGAGTTGTACAAGATACAGGTAACAGGCCTAGAAGGAGAGCTGCAAACCAAACCTTGCTAATGAAAGAGCTGGTTTTCTCAAGAGTGGTGTGGTGAGAGCATGTTTACTGAGGAAGTGAATACACAGATACCTATGGCATCTGATGTTTCCTGGCGCCTATACTAAAGGCAGATTTCTAATCCTGACGATTTTTTTTTTCAATTTGTTTTTTTGAGATAGGGTCTCGCTATGTAATTCATGCTGGCCTTAAACTCACTATGTAGCCCAGGCTGGCTTCGAACCTGTGGTGATCCTCCTGCCTCAGCCTCCTGAGTGCTGGGATTATAGGTGTGCGCCACCACGCCTGGCTTAGACAATATATCTTGTCTAAGATGTGCACCAACTGTGCACATCAGTCTGGTGCTTTATACTGCTTTTCTATTCTTACTTCATTTTTATTTTTATTTTTTTATTTTTTAAATTTTTTTATTTTTATATTTTTTGTGGGTACCGGGGGTTGACCTCAGGACCTCGCGCAGCAGCAGGCGCCCGTGCCGCTGAGCAATATCACCGGCCCTTTTTTTGTATGTGGGTTCTGGGAGTCAAACTCGGGCCCTCGCGCTTGCCAGGCAGGTGCTTATGCCGCTGAGCCATCTCACCGGCCCTCTTACTTCATTTTTAAAAAATACTATTCTCTATGGCTTTTAAAGAATCTTTGGAATTTGAAAAATGTTTCTTTGCAGAGTATAAAAATGGTTTTTCTTTCATAACCGATGTTTGTATGATATTGCATACTTATAGATCCAAAGCGCAGCACAGTGCTTGCCTGGAAGATCTTGTGAACATCGCAGTGTATGAGAGAATGGCTTGGTGAGGAGGTTGACACTAGCCGGGTGTGGTGGTGCACGAGTGTAATCCCAGCACTCTGGAGGCTGAGGCAGGTGGTTTGCTGTGAGTTCGAGGCCAGCCTGGGCTAAACAGTGAGTTCAAGGCCAGCCTGAATTACAGAGGGAGACCCTGTGTCAAAAAACCAAAAAGAAAAAAAGACAAGAAAACAGGTTAACAGTATTTTTTGATCATATTAGTCAACTTTTTGTAAGTACCTGTAGGACACAACACCAACACCAGCACCCACAACCTGAAGGAGGAGAGGTTTATTTTGGCTCATGGTTTCAGATGTTTCAGTCCATGGTCTGCTGACTCCAAGACAGAAAGGTGCTGGTGGAAGGGCTGTTCTTACCAGCTGTCTCATAGGATTCTGAGAAGCAGAGCTTACTTCGTGATGGCCAGGAAGCGGCACCAGAAGGGGAGCAGCACCAGAGAGGAGAGGGGCCGAGGACCCAAAAGTGTGCTTTACTAATTTAGGCGCGACTTCATCCAGTCAAGTTGACATCAGGATTGAAGACCACATTGGTCTTCTTATTTTTCTTTGAAATCAGTTCTCACTGTGTAGTAGTCTAGGCTGGCCTTGAACTTGCTGTCCACCTGAGCCTCCCAGGTGCTGGGATTATAGGCATTTGCCACTGTTTTTGTTGATCTTCATGACACACTTAAGCAGTGTTTAGGGCTACAGGATACTAAATAGGAATAAGGATGTTATTTTGATCCATCTGCAGATATTTACTGTTATGGATACATTAGGGGATGAAAAGGAGGCTGAAATAGTGGTCAAGGATATAGTTTTTCTGTTGCTTGACTAGAGGAAATGAGGAAGAAAAGGAAAAAAAGAGCCAGAATGTGGTGTTTTTGTTGTTGTTCTTTTGTTTTGTTTTTTGAGCCAGGGTCTCGCTAAGTAGTTTAGGCTGGCCTTGAAATCACTATGTAGCCCAGGCTGGCCTTGAACTTGGGGTGATCCTCCTGCCTCAGCTTCCCGAGTCAACTACCACGTTTGGCTCACAATGTGGGTTTGAATCCCACTTTCTCTGTTTGCCAGTTGCTTGGTCAAAGACTGTAATTCTGCTTACTTCAGTCTCCCTGTCTGTGAATTGGGGATAACTATTAACTGTCTCACAGGATCCCAAGGCCCAGATAAATGAATGTGGGGCAGAGAGCTCAGAGCTATCATAGCACACATTGGGCATCCAGTTGATGTTATCATCATCATCATCATCATCATCCATCCTTATGGTCATCAACACAGGATTGGCTGGTGGGTTGGACTTAAAGAGTAGATTGTGCACACATAAAGCTAAAAGTAATAAAAATGCGAAGAGTAGACGAGGGATGGAGAGCGCCTGTGTTAAGATTCACTCCTTCAGTCATTCAGCAAACATTTCCTGAGCACCTGCAGTGAGCAAGGCTCTGGGATGTGGACTGATACAGAAAGCAGAGGCAGGAGATCACAGCACTCAGGCTCGGGCTCTGGCACTGGGTTTGCCTGTTACAGTTGTCTGTGACTGTGGGCAGGTACCAGAGTCTCCTCTTCACCGTTCTCCCTCTTACTGCCTGAGGTTAGCCAGATCTGTTGGGAGCTCTAGTGCCTCCACTTAGCAGCTCCATGATTTCTTTTCTTTTAATTGTTTGTTTTTTTGAGACAGGGTCTCACTGTATAGTTCAGGCTGGCCTCAAATTCATGGTGGTCCTCCTGCCTCCTCCTCCAGAGCGCTGGGATTACAGGCGTACACCACCATCCCCAGCTGCAGTTCTATGATTTCTAAGCAAAAATTGTGTGTCCTCTAAGCCTCATTTTTCATCTCAAAAACTGAGAAACTAATACGGGTTGAGCATCCCTAATCTTAAATGTTCTGGAATCTGAAATGGCCTGAAATGTGACACATTTTAGTGCAGATAGGGTGATCCAAAAATTTCTGATTTCAGAGCATTTTGGATTTTGGATTCTTGGATCAGGGTTGCTTAACCGTTCCATGTGGACATGCCATGATCCGAAACTCTGGAGTCTGGAGCACCTCCGGTCCCGAGCACTTTGAAGATACTCCCGCTCGAGCTGTAGGACTTCCTTGCGTTGCTGTGAAGATGAAGTAATGCAGTTGCCAGGGTCATAGCTCAGTGGTAGCGCATTTGGCTGGTGTGTGTGTGTGTGTGTGTGTGTGTGTGTTTGTGACCCTGGGTTTGAACCACAGCACTGATAAGGGCGGTAGAGAATGCAGAAAAGGTGCTTGGCGCATAGGAAGATCTTAACTTAGTGATAGGTGCTATCACCATTAGTTCGTCTCCACCTCTCCAGTCCCTGTCCTCAGAGGGCTGCTGACCTGTTGGGACGCAAAGTAGACAGCAACAAGAGGCAGTCCGTTGAATGGTACTGGAGATAGAGGCTTAATGCAGTGGGTGCGCAGGAGGAGAGCAAGTTCACTCTGTCTGTGGGATGCTGGGAAAGCTGTTGTGGAAGTAGATTTTGAGTGGGCTGAACAGAATTCTGAAGGGTGGCAGAGGGTGAGTCACCACTCCCGGGGAGAGTGAAGTCTGGGAGTGGAAATCTTGCAGGTCGCATCTGGAGTGTCTTGGGGCCAGAAGCTAGTGGCTGCCAGTGCCGTAGCAAAGAGGCTGAACTTTGGTCTGTGGCATGTCTGCGAATTTGTAACCCAGAACTTCAGTCCCTGCCACTCCCTCTTTTTGCAACACTGGGGATTGAATCCAGTGCCTTAGCACTGAGCTACATCCCTAGCTCTTTTTATTTTTTATTTTGAGACAGGTTCTTGCTAAATTGCCCAGGTGGGGCTTGTACTTGTGATCCTCCTGCCTCAGCCTCTCTCAGTGCTGCAGCCAGTTTCCCTTTCCTTTTTTTTCCCCCTAAGCTCTGGACCTCAGGCTGGTCTTTTACATAACCTGGAACAGAGGGAAGAGAATCCAGCAGTCAATAGAGATTGCTGAAAAATGACTAACATCAGTTTCAGTGAATAGATATTTTGCTAACCGAGATGAGGAATTTTGAGATGAGATACCTGTGAATAAGCCTATAAATTGTCTGCCTAGAAATAAATGAACAAAATTATAATTTATAAATTATTCACCTACTTTGGGTGCTCTGCTGCCTGGCTCCTGGAGGACCATTCCCAGCAGGGCAGGTGGTGGGCACCTATTTGAGTGAGTGGAGTTAGGAAGCCTTCGGTCCTCGGCAGTGGCCATGTTGTTTTGCCTGATCCCTTTGCTCTTGGTTTGCTGTAGGCTGCTGTTTCTTCTTAGTCTTTCCTTCCTTTCCACAAGTTTATCTTTTTTGTTTGTTTTTTTGAGAAAGGATCTCACTGTGTAGTCCAGGGTGGCCTTGAACTCAGTATGTATCCCAGGCTGCCCTTGAACTCACGGCAATCTTTTGTCTCAGCCTACCATGTGCTGGGATTAAAGGTGTGTGCCACCACGCCCGACATTTTCTGAAACTCTTGTTATGCTTTCTGTGCTTCAGCTTCTTTAATTTTCATTGTGTGAGCTACTTACGATTCCATTTCTCTAGGGCTCTATAGAAGCCAGAGAAACCCAGGCAGAGAAACCTTGCCTTTGTGATGGATTTACCTATTGAGAAATAAGGCAGTTCCAAATGAAAATGATGCTTTTCCAAAGAAAAAGAAACAGGGCTGGGTGTGTAGGTCAGTAGTAGGGTGCTTGTCTGGCCTGCAAGGCCCTGGGTTCCAGAAGAAACTGTGTACTTGTTCCTGTGTAGTCAGCTTCACCTAGAGAAAATATTGCCTGATATTTTTCTCTTTATGATACTTTCTCCCCAAATATGGAAATAGGGTTGTTTTGCAAGGATTATTAACTTTTTCTTTTGGTTGATCTTAATGTATGTGGGACCCTGTGTAGACATATGTACCTGGAAAAATAAAATAAGTAAAATGGGAAGGGGAACTAGGGAGGGAGGAAAGGGAAAGGAAGGGAAAAGAAAAAAAATGACGAGAAAAGAAGAAAAAGGTGGAAACAAAGCTTTTATAAATAAGGAGGGGAAGGGGGTTGAAGGGAGGGTAGAGGAATGGGGGAAAAAAGAAGAATCGAGTTGCATCATGCACAGGTACGGATTCCCTATAATGGATGTGATCATTGTGTAGATCTAAAATGTACCAATAAACTTAATTAATTAAAAAAATAAAATAAGTAGACTGTATTTGCTTTGAATTTGCCAAATTGCTAAATTTGAATTATTCTTTAGAAGCCAGTAACTCATGAGTCTTAATAGTCATTTAAAGGGAGAAATACCAAGTTCCCTACAGTATTTGTCTTGGGAGTAAAAGCCTTGTCTGTCTTATTCCAGGCCTTCTCCCTAGTTAATAGTTGCCTGTATTTCCTGTTTCTGGAAATACGTATCTCAGACAGATTTAAGTGGCTTGGAAATTCTTGTGCAGATTATTTAGTAAAGTGATGGCTGTTCCTTTAGCAGTTTGGGGCTGGGGACCCTGCCTTTCTCACTGTGTTCCCAGCACAGTGTGCAGGCCAGAGCAGGGCTGAGGATGCGTGCACGTGGGCATGAATGTGAATGGCTGGCATAGCTGCAGAGGGTTAGGTTAGTCAGCTTTCCAGTGCTGTGACAACATACCTGAGAGAATCAACTTGAAAGGAAGATGGGTCTATTTTGGCTCATAGTTTCAGAGGTTTCAGTCCATGGTTGCTCGGCCCCCTTGCCCCTGGTACCTGTTGGTGGAGGCCTGTTCATCTCATGGCAGCTGGAAAGCAAAGCTAGGAAGGGCCCCAGGTCCTGGTGCTCCCTGTGAAGGCAGGTGCACCCCAGTGACCTGAATTCCTCTAGCTAGACCCCACCACTTGAAGGTTCTGCCCTCACTAGTGCCATGGGCTGGCAATCTGAGCCTTTGACTCATGGGCCCAGGGGGGCGCATTTCACATCTAGACTGCAGCAGAGAGAGAACTTGCTGCCCCTTCTGTGCACTTCCGGTTTATACCATCGTAAGAGCTCGGGGTGAAAAGGATACCAGTGGTGTCTTCTCCCTTCCTTTGCTTCCTGGCATTTATTACACCCGCGAGTGGACATGTGGAAGAGAACAGGGAGAGGCAGTCTCTCCAAAAGAAAGCAGAATTCCTTTCAAAGACTAGTTTTATTTAAATCATGGGGAGTTGAATGTTTTGTGCACTATACTCATTTTTAGGAGGGGTAGAGATGAGGGCAGGAAAAATTTGTTAAAAATGGCAGATTCTGGTGTTTCAGTCCAGACCTTCTGATTTGGGGATGGGCCTAGGAGCCTGCATAGCATCCCAGTGAATCAGATACTGATTTTCCTGAGGGACACAGGAGCCTAAGCGCTGGCTCTGCACACACCCGTGGGCTGTATTTGAGCTGACCAAGATGGTTTTTACTTTTTATTTGTTTGTTTTGTTTTTTTGAGACAGGGTCTTCCTATGTAGTTCAGGCTGGCCTTGAACTCACTATGTAGCCCAGGCTGTCCCCAAACTTGTGGCGATCCTTGTGCCTCAGCCTCCTGAGTGCTGGGATTATAGGTGGGTGCCTCCACGCCCAGCTTACTTTTTTTTTTTTTTTTTTTGATATACCGGGGACCAGTACTTGTGCTGGGTACTTGTGCAAGCTTGGCGAGTGCTCTACCACTGAGCTATATCCCCAGTCCAGCTTTTGAAAAAATAAGCCAGGTACAATGATAGGTGCCAGTAGTCCCAGGTATTTGAGAGGTAGAGGCAGGAGGGTCACTTGAGCCAGGAATTTGAGGCTGGTGTGGGCAACATAAGAGAACCCTGTGTCTAAACAATTATAGATGTTTTTACCCCAGGTTTTTTAAAAATGGTTTTTAGCTGATATTCATGAAGAGAGTGAGTAAACCGTGCCATTAATAAAGAAAAGCCTATTTAAGAAAGTGCAGTTCTTTACAGAGCTGTGTCATATCATCCTTTGGGCCCTCTGCTGGAAAAGTAGAATCAAGTCTGAAATAATGTCTTTTTAATTGTATCCTTTAGTATTATAGACGTAGGACAGTACTGAATCATACCTCTATGAATGTAAAATATCTTGTACCTGCTTTATGATACGTAGTAGTGACTGCATTATTAGAGATGTTTTTAATGATGTTACTCTAGAAAACATTCTAGATGATGATTAAGAAGCTAATAAAGGGCTGGTGAGATGGCTCAGTGGTATAAGCGCCTGCCTGGCAAGCGCGAGGGCCCGAGTTCGACTCCTGGAACCCACATATGAAAAAGGGGCCGGTGATATCGCTCAGCGGCACGGGCGCCTGCTGGCGCGCGAGGTCCTGAGGTCGACCCCCTGTACCCACAAAAAAACCAAAAAAACAAAAAGAAGCTAATAAAAAAAATGGTGCCAGGTACCACAACAGTAACAGAAAAAAACCAAAAACAAAACCAAAACCAATTATAGAATAGAATAGAATACAATAGGCAATAGATGTCATTGAAAGCCTAAAATATTTACTATCTGGCTTATTACAAAAAGTTAGATCCTTGCCTCTCTCTTGAAGGGCGCTGAGCCTCACAATCATGTATATGGCAGGAAACACTACAGATAAAACACTGGGCTGGCAGTAGCACTGTGCATGACTTCTCTTCTTTTTTTTGTGCATGACGTTTTAATGCTCTGTTCTAGAGGTAAAACTTTCTCTTTAACCTTCAACGCGGTGTATACAGGGGTACCTCCTATTTGCTGGATGAATATTTCCTGATGGTGTTTTTATTTTTTAGGTGCTGTAGAGTTAGAGAACTTGCCGTTAAAGAAAGATGCCTTGAAAGAACTGGAATTACCATTCGAAGTCAAAGCTGGTACGTGGAGCTATAGGAGAGGGAAGAAGCGATAAGTCTCAAATTGTTCGGGACATGAAAACGGAGAGTCTGGAGTTTGTATCTGTTTGACCAGGATAGGAACGATTGATTTTGCTGTGTGGTCTCTGGGCTGCTGTGTCAGGATGACCTGGGCTTGGTGGTGGGGAGGTCAGGTGGCCCCAGATGGACAGAATCAGAATCCGGGAGGGAATTTGCATATTTAACAAGTACCCCAAGTAGTTCTTAAGTTTACTAAAGCTGGAAACTCGGTTCTAGACACAGAAGGCTCTTATTCCTAGGGAATTTGTTCTAGATATTACTGAGACATGGTTCACTCTTAATAAATAAGAGGTGGGCTCTGCAACAGTGTGCTTGGATTTGTGTTCCTTCTCTCCCATTTTCTGGATGTGTGACCTTGACTCTCATAAAAGTCATCATAAAGGTTTAAAAGGAGATAAAAGGGCTAAGGGTATAGCTCAGTGGTAGAGCACTTGCCTAGCATGTGTGAGGCCCTGGGTTCCATCGCCAGCACCACAAAAGAAGAAAAAAGATGAAGGACTAATAGTACCTATATATAGGATTATTCAGAAAAATACATGAGTTAGTACATTAGAAATTAACTCATAGCAGTGCTCAGCATACTCAAAAGGTGTTAGCAGTTATTGTAGGAATCCCACAGGAATTAGGTTGGTAAGGAAATAACTCAAAAAGAGAAAAGAACTTTCATGCAATAAAAGTCTCTGATGAATGACCACTTATAAAATTAGCCCTTACGTATTTAGATACCTGTCATCTTTCAACAGTAGCCTGTTGATGTCAGTCTTTCCTATATTTTCGGTGCTTATATTACAATAAAATGCAAATACAGTGCAAATAAATTACTAGGTGAATAGAACAGAAATCTTGCAAAATATTTTGGCTTTCTGAAGTGAAATCAAGGATAGGCGAACTGCCAGAACCGTAAGCAAAGACTCTGATAAATTCGAATCTGAAGGAAACCTCAGAAAAGGTGACCACTGCTGATAGTGGTGCCACGCGGCTGTAATCCCCTCACTTGGGAGGCTGAGGCAGGAGGATTGTGAGTTCAAGGCCAATCTGGACTATGATGAGATCCTGTCCCCCAAAAAACAAACAAAAAAGGATGACACTGGTTATTTTCAAAAACAAATTATTTGAATATTGAAGGATTAAGAGAGGCTCTTTGGGAAAAATTGGTGACAAATTTAATATTTGTATAAAAATAACCCTTTATGCTTTTTGCATTTGCAAAAATGACCCTATTTTCTGTAAAAGGTAAATAAAATGTAATAGGATATATTTTGTTGTTATATTACTATCAGAATGCTATGTATTCTCCCCCAATTAATTTAGAGTAGAAATGCAACTGTGTGGTAATTATTAAAATTCTTCATTGTGCAAATTGGCATATGTTTGCAGTTATAAGTTTTATTAACTATAAAAATTTGTTTTCATTTTTCTTGGTAAAATCCAAATTTTTCGTTACTTGTTATAAAATTTCTTAAGCCAGGTGTGGTGGTGTAGGCCTGTAAGCCCAATACTTGCGAGGCTGAGGCAGGAGCATTGCTGCAAGTTCAAGGCCAGCCTGGGCTACATAGTGACTCTGTCTCAAAAACAACATGCCCCCCCAGTTTTCTTTTTTTATTTCTCTTTTTGAAAAACTGAAGATTGAACCTAGAGCCTTGCCTATAAAATGCTCTACCACTGAGCTACACCTCTAGTCCTAACAATGCTTTTTTAAATGACAATACCAGATGACCAGCTGTACAGTCCAGTAACACATTTAAAAATTTGGGGAACGAGGGTGTAGCTCAGTGGTTGAACACATCTCTAGCATGTGTGAAGCCTTGGTTTTGATCTTCAGCACCACAAAAAGAAGAGGAAAACAAAAGAGAAGACCATTGTTAATGATATGCTCTCATCTGAAACCTAACAGATGGATTCCACTTAAATTCTTGGTCTTAGAGTGTTGGGATCACACTGTTAGCGTGTGTTGCTTTCAGGGGTGGAATATTGCTTGGGCTGTGTGGATGTTTGAGAGCCAGGAAAACAGTTCCCATGTTCTTCTACATTATTCCTGTAGTGGTGTCTTGTCTCTTATAAACTAAATTAAATATTTAAAATTTTAATAAAAAATAAAAATTTCTTGACCAAATAATAATAGAGTAACAATAGTTATTACACTGTGTACCATTACCTTCAAAGTAGTTGCTCAGAGTACAAGACATAAACCAAAAAGATTCTTATAAAAAAGAAACAGATAACAACACAAAATTTTCTTTTCAATGAAGATAAACCAGTAGTATAAATGAAACAAATGAGCATATATTGAAATATTTTTAAAACAACAGAATCTGCAATTTGGGGAGGTATTTGAACTTCTCCCTATTTCCTATTTATCTCTCTTCTGTTTTGCTCTTTATTTGTGTGTACGTATATAGTTTGTGTTTCTCCATACAAATTAAATTTAAAGAAATTTAAATTTCTGGCTAGAAATTGAAGGACTTGAGAAAGAAATATCATAATTTTATCAGGTCATTTAGCTTTCTCATCAGCTTGGTTTCTCATGAACACTCAGAATTCTTTATCACTGGCGTGCCAGTGCAGTGTTACCTATGTTTCAGTTCGCGATGGGTGTATTTAGGGTTAGACATATTACAGGTCTGATAATTACTAACGAATACTTACCAACCAGCCAGTTAATAACCAACAAGAATGAGTCTTGTGTCCATGGCTTGCCCAGGTGCCATGGGAAGAAAGACACCCCAAGGAGGTTTAAGGTGTGTTCCCGTTGGGAAAGAGTTTCCAGAGGGGAGAGGGTGCGTTTGGTGTGATGAAATCTCATTGAGCTTTTTCTAGCTTAACTCATTATGCCTTGTTCCCATCCTTAACTTGTTTCACATATGCAAGAGCCTGCTGCTTGTTTTTTAAAATTAAAAAACAAATGGTAAAATACATAAAGAACTAGAAAAATTCCAAGAAATGCGAGGAATTAATAGCATGTGCAGGCGGTTAACAAGACTTTCCTTTCCTCCCAGGCTTCATTGGGAAAGTGACCCTCCAGATCCCCTTCTACCGCCCGCACGTGGACCCTTGGGTGATCTCCATCTCCAGCCTCCATTTAATTGGCGCTCCTGAGAAAGTCCAGGATTTCAATGATGAAAAGGAGAAGCTGTTGGAAAGAGAGCGCAAGAAAGCACTTCTGCAAGCCCTGGAGGAGAAGTGGAAGGCAAGGCAGGGAGCCTGTTGGCTGGAAGGGCAGTGTTGGGACCTCCAGGTGGGCAAAGTGCTGGATTCTGAACACTGGCTCTTTCCCTCGCAGAATGAACGCCAGCAGAAAGGGGAATCGTACTGGTACTCAGTTACTGCCTCGGTGGTTACGAGAATCGTGGAGAACATTGAGGTGAGTCCTGCTGACTTGAGTGAACGGTAAGCTCGGACAGGACCTCTCGGCCTCAGAGCTTTTCCCTCACTGGCCTGTTCTCGTGGGTGTCGCTGACATGAGTTATATGCAGGCGGCTGCCCAGGTATGCCAGAAGGAAAACCTGAAAAGCAAGTCCTGTGCTCTGTGGCCAACCCAGGTTTTTCTTGCCTCAGTTGGTTTTGAGTAGGAGTTTCCTTTTCAGTTCTGTGTTTGGATGTTAGAATCCTACTTACTAAAGGATTTATCTCAGAAGCCAGGTTCTCTAAGCCTTGATGACTCCAGTTTCAGGGCAAATCACTTAACCTCTTTGGTCTCAGTTTCTTTGTCTGTGAAATGGGAGAGGTTGGATACCTGATGGGGGGAGGTTACATAGTGAATTGTGAACAGCGCCCTAAGGCTGTTAATCTTTCACTGGTGTCTCTGGTGGCAGTTTGCTGAATTACAGCACTGGTTATTGGCCACGTTTTCTGTTTTAATTATACTTTTGTTTTGTCTTCAGAAATTAGATCAGGGCTGGGCATCGTGGCACACGCTGGTATTCCTAGCAGGTGGGAGGCTGAGGCAGGAGGATTGTGAGTTAGGGGGTCAGCCTGGGCTACGTAGTGAGTTTAAGGCCAAGCCTGGACTGTGCAGTGAGACCCTGTCTCAAAAAAACAAAACCAGGGCCGGTGAGATGGCTCAGCGGCTTAAGCGCCTGCCCGGCAAGCGCGAGGGCCTGAGTTCGACTCCCGGATCCCACATACGAAAAAGGGGCCGGTGATATCGCTCAGCGGCACGGGCGCCTGCTGGCGCATGAGGTCCTGAGGTTGACCCCCCGGTACCCACAAAAAAAACAAACAAAACAAAACAAAACAAAAAAACAAAACCAACCAAACAGAAAACTAGATCAGGATCCAGACTAGTTTTCACGGACATCAGAGCAGTTTGCCTATATTTCCAGGGTTTTCGTGCAATACCAAGGTTACCCAGGCCAGAAGGGTTCCGGGTGTGCTGTGTTCCCACAAAATACAGCTTGAAGTTGTTGGTGTTGTAACTTTCACAACTTTGACAAAAAGACAGTGCACTTGAGGTTACTGCTTTGAATTCTGTTTCAGGCTCTTATTTAGTTCTTATTATTACTTTTTTGTAGCACTGGGATTGAGCCCCAGGCCTCAGGCAAGTACCCTATCACTGAACTGCATCTCCAGCCCTTTTTATTTTTAATTTTTTTGTCTTTTTGAGAGAGGGTCTCACTGTGCAGTTCAGGCTGACCTTGAACTCACTGTGTAGCCCAGGCTGGCCTCGAACTCTTGGTTATCCTTGTGCCTCAGCCTCTGAGTGCTGGGATTACAGGCGTGTGCCACCACCCCGGTCTGCCCTTTTTATTTTGAAACAGAGTCTTGCTAAGTTGTCCAGGCTGACCTCAAACTTGTGATCCTCCTGCCTCAGCTTTCTGACTAGCTGAGATTTTAGGCGTGTGCCACTATGCAGGGCTATTTATTTTTAGCTGCCATCGTTTTAAAAAAAAAAATCCATCATTTAGTTTAGTTTAGTTTTTTGAGACAGGGTTTCGCTATGTAGCCTAGGCTGGCTGCGGACTCGTGATCTCCTGCCTTAGCCTTCCGAGTGCTGGGATTACAGGTGTGTGCCACCACTCCTAACTGATTATTTATATTTTAGTTTAGTTTGAACAGCAGCTTTATTGAGATATAGTTCATATACCAGAAAGCTCACCCTTTTAAATTATACAATTTAATGTGTTTAGTATATTTACAAAGTTGTGCTTTGATCACAACTATATAATTTCAGAACATTTTCATCATCCCCAAAGAAATGTCATTCCCCATTGGTAGTCACTGCCAGTTCCCCTCTCCCTCCAGCCCTTGGCAACCACTAATCTACTTTCTCCATGGATTTGCCTGTTCTGGACTTTTTGTACCGTGTAAACGGAATCATGCAACACGGGGCCTGGCTGTTTCCTTTAGCATAGTGTTTTCAAGGTTCATCAGCGTGCGGCCTGTGTCAGCGCTTCATGCCTTTTATGGTGAACTCATGTATTTCCTTGTATGGGTGGCCAGAGCTAAGCAGAGCCATACTCTAATGAAAGCAGCAAAAACAGATTTCATTCAGGAACTACTCACTGGAGGGGAAGAGCTGAGCTCCACTCTGACTTGTTGCTGAGGTGGCTGAGTTTAGAAAGGGAGCTGGAGGGTGGCGGGAGCAGGAGGGAGTGGGAGTGGGAGCTCAAGGGAAATTACGAAGTATTAGTGTGAACGCGGATCTGCTAGCAGGCCGTGTTCTGTCCTTCCACCGTGACGGGGCGGGGGGCAGGGCCCTCCCCTACAGAGACATTCCTAAGTTCAGTCTGTCTATCTGCCACCTGCCTACCTCTGTAGCTACCTACCTGGGAAGGAATTCACATTGTAATGCTGTAAGAAAGAAGGTCAGCAGTCTGTGTCAGGTGTTGACTAGAACAAACAGTAAGTTCTTTGATAATCCTTAGCTTTTCTAGGAAGAACTCAAAAGGAGACTATATTATCTTCGGTGATACAGCCTTAGAGTGTGAGAGACTGTGTTAAAGTTTGGTTAAGTCTCTGTCTGTCTTTCTTTTTTTTGAGACAGGGTCTCACTATTAGTTCAGGCTGGCCTTGAACTCCCTGTGTGCTCAGGCTGGCAAATCATAGTGATCCTCCTGCCTCAGCCTCCTGAGTGGTGGGATTATAGGTGCGCACCACCGTGCCCAGCTGAAAAGCTCCTTTTTTTTGGCAGGGATTGAATGCAGGTCCTCACACGTGCTAGGCAAGTACTCTACCATTGAGCTAAGTCCCCAGCCCTCTTTTGAATGGATTGTTTGTGTGAAGAATTTCTGCAGTTCTCAGGATATACCACATTTTGTTTTCCATTCATCAGTTGATGGACATTTGGGTTCTTTCAACTTTTTGGATTTTATGAATAATGTCACTAAAACATCTGTGTATAGCATTTTCTATGAACATGTTTTCATTTTTTCTGGAGTAGAATTATTGAATCATGTGGTTTGCTTTTTGAGGAACTACTAAACTCTTTTCCAAAGAGACTATACTGTATTACAGTTTATCAGCAGTGTATCAGCATTTTGGTTTCTCCACCTCCTGAACACTTGTTATTGTCTGTCTTTTGGTTATATTCATACTAGTAGGCGTGAAGTGATCTCTTGTGGTTTTGATTTGCATTTCCATGAGGGCTGATGATGTTGAATATCTTTCCATATGTCTATTGGCCATATATATGTTTATACATGTGTTGGGGATGGAGCCCAGGCTTCCTGCATGCCAGGTACTGCTCTACCACTGGGCTATACTGCCAACGATATATGTCTTTTTTTGGTGGGGAGAGGCATAGAAATATCTGTTGAAATTTTTTGCTTATTTAAAAAAAATCAGTTTATCATTTTATATATATATATATATATATATATATATATATATTTAATTTTATTCTTTTATTGTTTTTTGGTTTATCATTTTATTGTTGAATTCAGAGTGTTCTTTCTGTATTCCTGAAGCTAGTCCCTTATCAGATATGTTATTTGGAAGGAGTTTCTCCCATTTTATTGGTTGTCTTTTTACTTTCTGTTATTGTTTTTTAAATCATTGAAACAGAGTTCATTTTCTGTAGCCCACTTACAGGGACAAGGGGAAATAAATGCATACAGTACTTACACAGATATATACAAAGTTTATGTGCCTTGCTGGTATTCCTGGGTGTAGATGTTGAGATGTAAGAAACAAGATTAAGGTATTGAGAGAATGGGAGGACCAGTTGCCTGGATGCAGTGGTATTATTCTATTTAACACCCCCCGCCCCCCTTCTACCTGGGAATCCAACCCAGGGCCTTCACACTTCACTCTGAGCAACATGCCCAGCTCATTTTAAAAGTTTTGAGACTGGGTCTCATTAAGTCACTAAGTTTCCCAGGCTGGGCTCAAATTGCTATCCTTCTGCCTCAGCCTCCCCGAGCTCTGGGATTACAGGAGTGTGCCACCATGCACAGCTAAATGTTTCTTTGAGTTATCTCTAAAATGATTTAATGGAATAGTTTACCTTTCTTCCTGAGGTAACAGTATTCACAAAGAAATGTTCTTCGTGCTGGGTGTGGTGATCCATGCCTGTAATCCTAGGTACTCAGGAGGCTGAGCCAGGAAGATTGCAGCCTGGCTAACTTAGTGAGATGCTGTCTAGATGAAAAAGGCTGGGGATGTATCATACAGTGCTTGCCTAGCATGCATGAGGCTCTGGGTTCCATTCCTTCGTATTGAAAAAAGAAAGTCATGTGCAGTTTGTGATTCTAACACTCTTAGCAACTTGCAGGATACTGGGTGTGTGTGTTATGCTTGTATAAAATGCTTGTTGTGGTTTACTTCAGTGGGAAGGTTTACTCAAGGGCAGTTTGACCCCTACCTGCAGTTTTCTATCTGCAGAAGTTAGCTAAATGTTTTTTCTTCTTTCTCCCCTTCGCAGTTAAAAATTCAAGATGTCCATTTACGCTTTGAAGATGGCATTACCAACCCTTCTCATCCTTTTGCATTTGGTGTCTGTATTAAGAATGTGTCCATGCAGAATGCTCTGAATGAGCCCGTGAGTATGAAATACGACTGCAGGCCAGGAAGGGAGCAGCATTCCAGGGAGCTGGGGCTCTGGAATTCCTCACTTAGCGGTGTGGAGTGAGACTGCGTTCTTTCCTCCTGAGTTCCCCAGTAGGTATGCAGATCTTTGGTCTGTCTGCAGGAAAGCTTAATTCACTGAGATAGAGAAACAGTTAATGTTTTCCGACCTATGGTCACATCGTTTTCCTTTTATACACAAGGAAACTGAGATGCAGAGGGCTTTCATCCTTGATTTACTTCTTCTACGCACACTCCTTGGGGAAGCTCATTGTTTCAGTTTCAGCTCCTACCTGGGAATGCTTGCTGATGGTTTCCGTATCTTGAGCTCCATTCTCCAGCTCTCTCTGGCCTACACATTCATGTTTTTTTTTAAAAACTAAATATGGGACACCTCTGTGGTGCTTTGGATTTGTTGGATAAAACACTGTTTCTTTATATTCTTTACACATCACTTTTGGACCCAGGAGTAAGGGAGTTTCCCCTCACACACCAAGCACTCCTCCACAAACACCAACCACATATCCTGCAGTTTACTGCAGTGTGACTCCAGCCAGACCTCCTGCAGGCTCTGCAGGTTAAAGTGAGGCACACAGTTTGCCCCCGCTTCAGATGCCATTTGGAAGTCCCTGGTTGTGACCTGTGCTTCTGACTGTCCAGGGCTGTAAATCACAGCTTGTACAACCCATCCTTAGGTTGGATAATTTGCTTGGTGTTTCACAGAAGTCAAGGAAACACTTTACCAGGGTATGATAAAGGACATTGTAAAGGATACAGATGAGTGGCCAAATGCTGTAGGGTATATTGTCCTCCAGTGTCCAGCAGCCTGGAAGCTCATCAAATCTCATGGTTCTACAATGGTCTCATTCTATCTCATCTGCCTATTTCGCCACCCTGATGCCAACTTTTTTCCTTTACTTCATAACATGTTACTGAATGTTATATCTGTCAGAGAACAAAATTGCAACAAGTTGAAGATCTTAATTGGCTTTATTTTCTAGAATTAAGCAACACTTTATTCTATAAAACAGAATAAGTACTTTGATGGGCTGAGTAGAAGAGGTGGGTGTTACAGATGGAGAAGGGCTGAAGAAAGCAGAAACAAAAAGCAAAAAGTTGATTGGTCCTTTCAAAGTTACTCTATTTGTAAGCTAGGGACAAAACAATGGAAAAATAACTGATTGGTTAGCATTACATTTCTTTAGGTTACATTTTGTAAGGAATAAAAGGTAAGAATGGAAGACAGGAAAAACTTCACTGTCGTACCAGTTGACACTAATCTGATTGGGAAATTTGGCTGCTATTGCTTATTTCTTCTGGTTTTGGTAAGGTCAGATAAACACCCATTTTCAGCTAGGTGGAACATAGCATAGTGACTCCGTGCTGATTTGTAGCCCTTGCCCAAAACAGTGACTTCATGTCATTTTTATTTAACAAAACAAACAACTAGTGGCTTTTGAGCTCTTTCATGTGCTAGGCACTGCTGCTAGTGCTTTCTGTTACTTAACTCATTTAATTCTCTTGAGTTTTCTTTGCCAATTTTTTCCATGTATTACAGCTGACGATGCTAAGGTGCAGAGATGAAGTGGAGCCAGGTGGACCTGCTCTAGAGCAGGGGTGGCACAGGATGGCCTGTGGGCAAATACGCATCCCCCAGCCTGTTTTTGTGCATTAAGGTTTATTGGATCATAGCCTTGTTAGGGCTGCTTTGTTGTTGTTGTTTTTTTTTTCTGGTACCAGGAATTGAACTCAGGATCCTGCGCTTGCCAGGCAGGTGCTGTGCCGCTGAGCTGGCCCTGTCATTGTTTTTTTTTTTTTTTTGTGGGTACCGGGGGTCGAACTCAGGACCTTGTGCACCAGCAGGCGCCTGTGCCGCTGAGCGATATCACCGGCCCTTTTTTTCCTTTATGTGGGTTCCGGGAGTCGAACTCAGGACCTCGCGCTTGCCAGGCAGGCGCTTATGCCGCTGAGCCATCTCACCGGCCCCTGTTGTTGTTTTTTGAGTCAGGGTCTCACTATGTAGTCCAGTGAGCCTTGAACTCAAATGTAGACCAGGCTGGCCTCGAACTTGCGGTGATCCTCCTGCCTCAGTGCTGAGATCACAGGTGTGCGTCACCATGCCTGGCTCTGTTACCGTTATTTTGAGGCTGGGTCAAACTTGAGGTGCTTCTGCCTCAGCCTCTCTAGTGCTGGGATGGTAGGCGTGTGCCCCTTGCCTGGCTGGCCATGGCTGTTTTTGTGCTACAGTGGCAGAGCTGAGTAGCTACAATAAAGACCGTACGGATGCAAAGCCTCAACCATTTCCTATCTGGTCCTTTACCAAAAAAGTTTGCTATTCCTGCTCCACAGCATGTGCCTTTACCCCACACTAAATCTAGAATTCTTGTGCTCAGCCTTCCATTTGTTATTCTTTGCCTTCCATATCCATTTGGTCGCTATGTCCTGCTCGTTTTTCCTCTAACAGTCTAATGTGTTCCTTTCTCTCTGTCCTCTTGTCCTTCAGGGTCTGTCACCTCTTGCCTGGACTGATGAAATACCCTGTCCTGTGACCTTCCGCTCTTTTGACTCATTCTGTACCAATGCTTCCCAATATTTTCCACATCACAGCTCGCATAGCCAAAGGATAGGATTTGTAGGGTGCACTGGGGCAAATGGTGACAGCTGCTTGGGGCTGACAAGTGTTTAGCTCAGGGTAAACAAATGTCTGTAAAATGTAGTTTCCATAAACTTGCTTGTTATCTTGACACATTTATGACTCTTTTTTTTTTTTTTTTTCTGGCACACCAAAGGCAAGATCTGTCTTACACCATTGCACAATTCTGCGTCTAAACCATAATCATCTTGGTACTTGCTTACAACAACACTTTGAGTGGGTTGGGCATGATGGGGATGCCTGTAATACCAGCTACTCAGGAGGCTGAGGCAGGAGGATTACATGTTTGGAGCCAGCCTGGGAACTTAGCAAGACCTTGTCTCCAAATAAAAACATAAAAGGGGCCGGGGATGTAGCTCAGTGCTTCCTGGGTTCAATCCTTAGTGCCAGAAACAACTAACCAACCAAATAACCCATGTTGAGTGGCTCCGTGACACTTAAGTATGAAGCCCAGAATCATTAGTGTGGTATAAACTTCCTTTCCTGGTGCATTTATTTTCATGGGCTGCCATAACACATTGCCGTAGACTGGATGGCTTAAAACAGCAGACATTTATTCTTGAGTTCTGAAGGCCGAAAATCTGAAATCAAAGGGTTTGGCAGGGCTGGTTCCTTCTGCAGGCTCCGGGGAAGAATGTGTTCCTTGCCTCTCTTAGGGGCTCTGGGTGGTTGCTGGAAGTGCTTGGCATCCCCTGGCTTACAGTGCACCGCTCCAGTCTCCGCCTCTGTCTTCAGCAGGCCTTCTCCCCTTCGTGTCTTCTTTTCTTCTGGTAAAGACACCACTCATTAGATTGGGACCTACACTTATCCAGCATGATCTCATTTTAACCTGATTACATCTGTAAGGTCCTCTTTTCAAATAAGGTTACATTCACGACTTGTGGGCTGACGTGAGTTCTTCTGGGAGGAGATAACACTACCCAACCAGTATCCCTAGTAAGATTCCAAGATACTTTTCTCAATACCATAACTTAACTCATCCCCCACTCAAAATACGTACTCACACACATGTACCTGTGCTGTCCCCAGGGCCACCCAGGGTTCCAGTTACATAGGTGTGTTCTCTGTCCCCTGAAGATATTGGGCCTTTTGTATCAACCCAGTTCTTTCCTCCTACGCAACTGTTTGTGTGAAATGTATACATATTTTGACACTTATCTGCATAGTGACATTTTCTTTTCTGTGTGCTCATACATCTTATATATGCTGTTTCTTCTGCATCATTAAAATTATTTGTGTGCCTGTTTGTATCCCCAGCTATTAGATTTTAGTCTCTGTAAGAGCAAAGCCATGTTTCAGTTTAGTTTTATATCCTTGCTAAGTGCCTGATATTTTTCACATGGTTTATTGACTGCGCTAATACATTTGTGAATAATGACAGTCATCCTAGTTTCTTTCCTGTCTTTCTTCCCTTAGGTACAGAAACTAATGCGGAAAAAACGATTAGATGTGGCAGAGTTTAGCATCTATTGGGATGTTGATTGCATGTTGCTGGGGGATTTGCCACAGGTGGAGTTACAGGTATGGCTCTGGTAGAGGGCTTTACTGCAAAAGACCACCGAAGGAAAGTGGTGTGGGGTCACCGCCTCGCAGGTTGTTTTCTTCTGCAGCTGACTTCCATTCCTGCCCCTTTCTTCTGCAAGCATCACGGTCAGGGTATCTGTAACTTTGAATGGTATAGGTTTGTCTTGGCTCCTGTCTGTCTGTCTGTCTGTCTTTCTCAGTGCTATGAATTGAACCAATGGGCTTATGCATACGAGGCAAGTGCTCCACCTAAACCACATTCCCACCCCTTAAGGTTATGTTTTTCTGTTTTTTTTTTTTTTTTGTGGGTACCGGGGGGTCGACCTCAGGACCTCACGCGCCAGCAGGCGCCCGTGCCGCTGAGCAATATCACCGGCCCCTTTTTCGTATGTGGGATCCAGGAGTCGAACTCGGGCCCTCGCGCTTGCCGGGCAGGCGCTTAAGCTGCTGAGCCATCTCACCGGCCCTAAGGTTATGTTTTTAAGATACTTTGGTATTGCTATGCATCATTTCTTACTACTGCATAGTATCGTGCTGTTTGCACATGACGTATTGTGGTCACCATGTACTGGGCATCCAGATTTTAAATGAACAGAGCGAACAGATGTGATTTTTTTTTTTTTTTTTTTTTTTTTTTTTTGGTGGTACCGGAGATTGAGCCCAGGATTTGCACGAGTTACATCCCTAGCCCTTCTTTAACTTTTCATTTTAAGATGGTGTCTCACTCAGTTGCTAAGGCTGGCCTTGAACTTGTGATCTTCCTATCAGCCTCCTGAGTAGCTGGGATTAGAGGTGTATGCTACCATGCCTAGCCAGATAGGATTCTTTTTTTTGAGGCAGGGTCTCACTGTGTAGTTCAGCCTGGCCTTGAACTCACTGTGTAGCCTAGGCTGGCCTCAAACTCCTGGCGATCCTCCTGATAGCTGACTGTCTGAGTGCTGGGATTGTAGGCATGTGCCACCATACTTGGCGCAGACTTGATTCTTAGGAGCTCTCTTACAGCGTTGTACGTTGAAATGTCACTTCTGGTGGCATTCCTCTAAGAGATACTTAAAAAGTTATAAGTCATTGAATATAAAGTGTTACTGTTTGTGGAAGATAAAAGATAGTTTAGTTTGATCTTTTTATAAAGAAATTATAGGTGGTTTAAGTGAAATGGGGAAAAATGACTCTCTTTTCCTCTACCCAATGTTATCTTTGGCTCGCAGGCTGTTGTGCAAAATGGTTTTGGTTTTGCTAATTCTTTTAAAAATAAATAACGTTTCTTATAGTAGAGCATGATGCAGCTATTTAGAATAAAGGGAAAGATCTTTATGTAAATATGTAATAGTCTCTAAGATATAGTATTAAGGTTTTAAGCATTGAAGGCAAGCAGGTTTTATAGCATTTGTGTAAGAAAACAGAACTTATAGGTTTGCCTGGGTGCAGGATGCATAGATGCCCGGTGTAGAGCCAGAAGCCAATGGCCCCATTCAGCGCCACTGCGGAGGGTAAATGAGTGGCTGGGGGCAAGGGTAGGAAAGAGGCATTTCATGTTTTTTGCCCTTTAAATTTTAGTATGTACATTGCTGAAGCAAGCGCATCCTTTTAAATTTTAAGCGATGTGAATGTATCACCTATGGAGAAATATAAAGGATATTTTAGAATACTAGCGAGCTTTAGGATGCAACTTTATGCTATTTTGGGTTCTGATAGCAAACACTGTAGGTTAGGTAACATTGCTCTTATGACACAGCCTGTAGCTTAGCTTGACTATCCTAAAACCGCAGCCTTATCAAAGGGTGATGAGCAGGAGGAAGGCCAGTCTGAACAGAGCAGGTGTTCTTGTGACGTGCAGGAGGCCATGGCAAAGAGCATGGAGAGTCGCAGTCACCACTACATCCTGGAGCCCGTGTGCACCTCCGCGCTCTTGAAGAGGAACTGCTCCAAGGAGCCTCTGCGGTCCCGGCACAGCCCCCGAATTGAGTGTGATATTCAGCTGGAGACCATTCCCTTGAAGCTCTCTCAGGTACTGCCAGCCCGGTAACTGGCAGGGAAGGGAACACGTTCACAGCGCGGCTGCAGACCAAGTAGCATCTTCAGTAGGAAGGAACGCACTCGCCCGTGAGCCCGTCTCCCTCCAGATCAGAGCTGTGTTACATATAACACCCACTTTCTGTTATAATTAAATTGGCTTCATCTCCAGTTAGTTTTGATTTGATGTTAAATGTTGAGCAAAGGATTCAAGAAATTCAGTAAATGTAAGTATTAACTGTCAGTGGTCAGAGAAACATACCCCTCCCTCAGTGCACTGGATTTTAGGTCAGTGGATTGACTGATATGAATCGTTCTTTTTGGGTGCAGGTCTTAACTGAGTAAAAGAACCAAATCTGTTCTAACCTAGCATCTCTTAATCTCTAACAAAAAGCTGCAGTATAGGCAGATCATGGAATTCCTCAAGGAGCTGGAACGGAAGGAGAGGCAAGTGAAGTTCCGGAAGTGGAAGCCAAAAGTGGCGATACCGAAGAAGTAAGGGCTTATACGTGTTGTATGTAAAGCATATTTTCTAGCACATTCCTTTCTTTGGAAAATACAGATTGGAAATAATTCCTTGTTGTCCTTTACACATGGTTGGAGGTAAAAGTGTGGTTGGCTTTTCTGGTCCTTAAAATGCCATTCCTATTATCATTATTGATATTCTTATTGTATATTTATTCAATTAAAGTTTACTTTTAGATTGAGTGTGGTGAAATTCATTAGATCCTCCTGCTCTAGTTTTTTTTTTTTTCTTGTACTGGGAATCCAACTCACGACCTTGAGCTTGCCGGGCAGGGTCTGTGACACTGAGCTATATCCCTGGTCCTCCTGGTCTAGTTTGGCAGAGAGACTGATATTCATTTTGTGAGATCTGGTATAAAGTGAATACTCTGTAATATTCTTTGAACCTTCTTTTTCTCTTTTCTTTTTCTTTTATTACCAGTGCCTTGCACATGTTAGGCAAGTACTGCACCACTGAGCTATGGCCCCATCCCTGATCCTGCTTTATTTTTTTTATTTTTGAGATAGGGTTTCGCTGTGTAGTTCAGGTTAGCCTTGAACTCATTATGTAGCCCCAGCTGGCCTTGGGCTTGTAGTGATCCTCCTGCTCAGCCTCCTAAGTACAGGGATTATAAGCACGTACCACCATACCTGGCCTGATCCTGCTTTTTAATGTCTTTTCTCCCAGGTTGTTAGGTTAACATTTATGTCCATTATCCTGCACTAACTTCCATAACAAAAATAAATCCTCTGTTGTGTTACAGTGATAGACTTGACCAGTCTGATACATTAAAACTTTTTAAAGATCCTATGTATTTCCATGTATTTTCCTAGAAATTCAGTTTAATTGCTCTTATATAAACATCCCCCCCCCCCTTTGCTGGAACCCATGGCCTCAGGTATGCTAGGCAAACACTGCACCACTGAGCTGCAGTTTAAAATTTTTAGTGGTCAAATCCTTGGTAATTATTGAAAGGTGGTATTTGCCTTACTGGCGACACTTGATTTTCTCTCAGTGGAGGGGACTAACACTGTGGTAATACAAGCCAGTGGAATATGTAAGTCAGAGATCTATTATGTGGTGTTCTTCAGTAGCAGATTTACTTTTCCTGCATATTGGGTTTAGCTTTATATTCAAATGACCCTGGACATAAATTGATGGCAGATAAGAGAGAAAATGTCTGGGAGAAGAAGTGTTATGTGGATTGCCCTGGACTGATAGCATTGTGCTTGCTTTGCTGTGAAAAGTGATACATTGTTATGGGCTGTTTCAGCTGCAGAGAGTGGTGGTATTTTGCTCTGAATGCTAACTTGTATGAGATCAGAGAGCAGCGGAAGCGCTGTACCTGGGACTTCCTGTTGCACCGTGCCCGCGATGCTGTATTTTACACTGACAAATATTTCAGCAAGTTGAAAGGAGGCTTACTGTCTGCAGATGACAAGGTGAGTGGACTGTTGCTTTGTGTTTCTTCTTTTCATTCAGAGGGTAGGGCAGGAGGAAATGGGATCTGTGAAGGCAAAGTAGAGTGAGAAGTGCTTGGAAGGCCCTAGCCTCACTCTGCCAAAAGCATCCTCCCCCTCTGCTGCCTGAAGAGAGCCAGGCCATGGGGTAGGACGGAGAGGAGATGGCCATGGTCTTGCCGGACCTTTGTGCCCACAACCCTTCCTGCATTTCTCTGTGCAAGTCACCTGTGTCACTTCAAAGCCTGATCATAGGACTAATTTTTTCTCCCCTGAAGTCTGTAATAATCCCTGTGGCCTTTGGCCTATATTTTCTGTAGTCCTAGTTGACTTCAGTTGGCCTGCTTTTAACTTTTTTTCCTTTGGTTGTGGTGGTAGAGGCAAGGCAAGGCCGAAGGGGTGCTGTAGGTGGTGAAGGCAAGCTCACCTGTCAGTACCTGTGGACGAGAGGTCCCATCACCACCGCAGGGTTCTGGCCGGTGATCCCTTCCTCCCCTGGTCTGCCTGCCTCATTATCTCCTAAGAGAAGGCATTGGCAATGCTTTGTTCCTTAATTCGTTTTGCTTTTGTGTACATCAGGTTTTATGATAGTAGTTGAGACCGTTTCTGGTATTTCAGGCCAGGTAATGTCTTTTAACTAAGCATTTCTTTAGTAGACTTTTCCAGGAAAAGAGGAGTATTACTTTCCCTTTGGCACCCACTATTGGTAACCAGGGCTTTGCTCCCTCCTGCCAGCACTGCACTAAGCTGTAGCCGTGGCCTCACCACTAGGTTAATGCTTTCTTCATCAGCATCTGACGTGGTGATGTAGGAACCTTATGAAAAAGATGGAATAAACCAGACATTTTGTTTTGGATGGTTTTTCTGGGAGGCACAGGCAAATTTGGAGGGAGAGAAAAAAAGTCTAAATTGTCCCTGAGGTGGGCGCATAAATATAATCTCCTTTTTCTTAATGTTAAGGAATAAGAAACAGTTCAAGATACTAGTAGCTAACTCTTTCTTTCTTTTCTTTTCTTTTCTTTCTTTCTTTCTTTCTTTCTTTCTTTCTTTCTTTCTTTCTTTCTTTCTTTCTTTCTTTCTTTCTTATTCGAGGTGTTGGGGATCTAACCTAGGGTCTTGTGTGTGCTAGGCAAATGTGTGACTACTGAACTATGCCTAGCCCTCTACTTTGTTTTTAAATTTAGTATGTTGCTGATTTCCTACCTAGTATGAAACGAGTGAAAATGATCGTGTTGTTGCTAGTACACCACATGAAACACGAAGGTGCTAGGGGCCTGCACACTTGCTGTGTAAACTTGGTCCTCAGTCTCCTCACCTGAAAGTGGGAAGAGTGGCAACCCCCTTACCCCCTTTGGTCATCTGAGCTAATGCGTATGAAGCATGGCATCATGCTCAACACAGGGTAGGATATCGCAGCGGCATGCGCACTGTAGTGGCCCACTGAAAATCAAGTACTGTTCTTTGTATCCTTTCTACTTACCATTAGTCGTAGAAACTGTGAAACTTGTTAGTGGTGTTTTGGAGACCAAGTAAAATCTGTTGGATTATAGGGAAAATGTGTTTAAACCAGAAATAGCAGTCACAGAGCCAGCTGTTTACCCTTTTCCTTGGTCCTCATTGGAAGTGTTGGGGCCAGTAGGTTCCCTAGTGGTTCTGGTAGTTATTTGTGGGGGCGTCCAGTTCCTCTGCAGCTACAGAGCCTGGTTTTGTTTGTTTTGCTTTCACCCAAACAGGAGGAAATGTGTCGGATTGAGGAGGAGCAGAGCTTTGAGGAATTGAAGATTCTGCGTGAACTGGTTCATGATCGCTTTTATAAGCAAGAAGAGCTAGCAGAGGTAAGAAATTCTCTAGAGAAGGTTTCTTCAGGCGCAGCGCACTCTGGGCGCTTTAGCTTCTGTCTGGCACAGATGGCACTCAGTGGCACAGCACTGCCTGCTGCTGTCCTTGGGTGCCCACTTGTGCTCCATTGTGATTACAGAGTCTGCGCGAGCCTCAGTTTGATTCTCCAGGAGAGTCTCCTGGAGACCCAGATGGCGGTGGAGGCAGCGGGATGCTGCAGTACCTTCAGTCCTGGTTCCCTGGCTGGGGCGGCTGGTATGGGCAGCAGACCCCCGAGGGCAAAGCGGTGGAGGGACTCTCAGCAGAACGGCAGGAGCAGTGGACCCCTGAAGAGATCCTGGGTACGCCAGGTACTGGCCTGCACGCACCCCTCTGCCATGGCAAAGGGAGACACTTGGTTCATAAAACTTGGGCTGTTGTTTGTGCGGTGACCCAAGGTCCTTTTATTTTTATTTATTTTTTTGGTATTTTCGAGACAAGGTCTCACTGTGTAGTCTAGGTTGGCCTTGAGCTCACTTTGTAGCCCAGGCTGGCCTGGAACTCATGGTGATCCTCCTGCCTCAGCCTCCCAAGTGCTGGGATTACAGGTATGCGCCACCACATCTGGCCCCGGTGATCCAGAAACATTGGAAAATGGTTGTTTTGTGTTGAGCAGAGACAGAGAGAAGAAGTGTTTGGGGAGAGGCTCCATGTGCAAGTCCATGACTACAAATGAACACTGGTACAGTTTTGAGTAGATCTGAGTGGCAGCTATTTTCAGAGAACTAAATTAAGCATGTTTACATATTTAAGTCAGAAGAACTCCAAAGCTTGAATACCAGTCCAGAGGCACTCTGGGGACCTGTGTTGTCCAGTATGAGAGCCGTAGCCACAAAAGGCTATTTAGGTTAATTATAATTAAATAGAAGTAAAAATTTAGTTTCTTAGTCGCGCTAGTCACCTGTGTCACAGGTGCTCAGTGGCCACACGTGGCTGGTCAGTCTTGTTCTGGATGACCCAGACGGGCTACTTCACGTACTGGACAGTGCCGCCTCCTACTGTACTGTACTGTGAATCCTGCGCTGCCTGTTTTGATACATTGATAAGAGCCCTTCCAGAACAGTCAAGGTTGTTTTACATTAGCAAATAGAGTGGTCATCCATGTCTTTGAGTTCCTGCCTTAAAAAAGGGTAAAATAGAGTCGTCACAACTGATCCGTGTCCTGGTTATGCCTCTTTTTTATATCCTTCCATGATTTTTCTTCAAGCCTGCTCTTCCTTATCATGTAGGCACCGAGGAGTTTTTCGACCCCACTGCAGATGCCTCGTGTATGAACACGTACACGAAGCGAGATCATGTCTTTGCCAAGCTGAATGTGCAGCTGCAGCGCGGTACAGTGACTCTGCTGTACAAGGAGCAAGGAACTCCTCAGATGAACGAAAGTGCATTCATGCAGCTCGAGTTTTCAGGTACTGGCCCGGAAGAACCAGCTGCTGCTGTTTCCTCCCAGGTGCTAGGGTCCGGGTAATTCTCGTTATCCGTGGCGGTTATAGTCTGGCAAGTCACCACAAACACAGACTGAACCATTGCTCGTGAGGGAAGTTCAGAGTTAGAGTCTCGTGAGCCTCTGAGCCTCTTATTTCCCAGTTGGTTAATATATAGCCTTTTCTTTCTTACGAGTTTGTGTTTAAAGATATCTTTAAGCTCGGGGTGGTGGCACATGCCTGTAGCCCCATCTACTTAGGAGGCTGAGGCAAGAGAATTGCAAGTTCTAGGCAACTTAATGAGACTATATCTCAAAATTTAAAAAAAAGGGTTGGAAATGCAGCTTAGTGGTAGGGTGCTTGCTTAGCATGCACAAGGCCCTAGGTTCAATCCCCACTATAAAAATTTTTTTTTTTTTTTTTTTTTTTTTTTTGTGGGTACCGGGGTCGACCTCAGGACCTCATGCGCCAGCAGGCACCCGTGCCGCTGAGCGATATCACCGGCCCGTTTTTCGTATGTGGGTTCCGGGAGTCGAACTCAGGCCCTCGCACTTGCCGGGCAGGCACTTAAGCCGCTGAGCCATCTCACCGGCCCCCCACTATAAAAATTTAAAAGGATATTTGTATATGAATGTGTGTGTGTTTGTGTATGTATCTGCTGTTAATTAACATTAATAGCCTGCAGCACTTTAATTTGTACCCAAAACAACCTCACGTAATGTCGTATTTTCGGTGTCAGTGCACAACAGCGCCTCACACCTAGGGGCTCAGTGCAGCACGTTAGCACCAGGCTTGGCTGTTCAATTTATTTATTTATCTGCAGGCTAGGCAAGAGCTCTACCCCGAGCTACATCCCCAGCCCCACTTGACCGTTTTAAATTGCAAGATCATGAATGAAAAAGCACACAGAAAAGGCAAAGAATGGAGCTCCAGATAAAGCAGGAAAAGGATGCTATTTACAGTATGGGGGCTAACACCGGGAGGCAGAGCCTGTCCTGCTTGAACTCAGCTAGGAACATGCACTTTGGATAATTCACATTTTTAGTGGCTCTGTGTCTAAGTGACCAAGAAAGTGCCACACAAGTATTGATTTTGGGGTCACAAATATATTTTAGTGAGTAGGTAAAGGTGCACATAAAAAGTCTATGAATAATGAGGATTACATCATTATTATTATTATTCGAGTGCTTTTTGGAACTTTGAATTAAAGACATATAGATAAATACTCAGTGGTTTGGATATCTCACAATAATTTTTCAGTTCTTTTTTTTTTTTTTTTTTTTTTTTGTCTTTTTGAAACAGGATGTTGCTATGGAATTCAGGCTGGCCTTTTTAGCCCAGGCTGGCCTCGAACTCACAGCGATCCTCCTACCTCAGCCTCCTGAGTGCTGGCATTGCAGGCATATGCTACAATGCCTGACAATTTTTCAGTTGTTGAAATAGCAGTTTATGAGGTGCCTCAGTAGTTTTAAGAAACTTAGTTGAATGAGCAGATTTTTTTGAAGTTAAATGAAAGGCTCTGTTTAAAATTAATCCTGCTGGGAAACTTCTAAAAGTCCTTTATTTATATAAGTAGATACATAGGCAGGGGGGTTACTTTGGTTCTAATTTCATGGAAAAATTGTTCTTAGCATCTAAAGTGCTTTATAAAATATTACACCTAATTTTAAAAACATGTTAGGCTATAATGTCATAATATCAACTCTTACATTTATGTTTTATAGATGTAAAACTACTGGCAGAATCTCTTCCTCGAAGAAATTCCTCTTTGCTTTTAGTCCGGTTGGGTGGACTGTTTCTTCGAGACCTAGCTACGGAAGGAACTATGTTTCCTCTTCTGGTCTTTCCTAATCCGGTGTGTACTATAGTGGCAAGGTGAATTTAGTTAGATGGTGATAATTTGGATCTGTTTTAGACAAGTGGCAAGTAACACTTACCTGATTCTTTCTGATATTTGAGCATCTAGAGACAGATGGGGGTGGCTAGATAAGTTCTTCAATTTTTAGAGGCTGTTGGTGAGATTTACAGCTATGCTTTCTTCCCCTCCTGTGGTGTAGCTGCCACGGAATAGTTTGCTGTGTTTTGGAAGAAAATGCCATGAGCACCGCTATTTTCTACATTTAAAGGTCAATGTTTGAATTTCCTTCCTATCTGACAGTCATTTTCATTTATTCTGACCCATAGTCATTGGTAAGAAATCCCATCACTCCAGAATTCCAAAAGAAAACCGTCTTAAGTTCTCTAATTGATAAATAGAATAGACTTTATTTTTTTATTTTTTTATTTTTTTGTGGGTACCGGGGGGTCGACCTCAGAAGCTCGCACGCCAGCAGGCGCCCGTGCCGCTGAGCAATATCACCGGCCCCTTTTTCGTATGTGGGTTCCGGGAGTCGAACTCGGGCCCTCGCGCTTGCCGGGCAGGGGCTTAAGCCACTGAGCCATCTCACCGGCCCCAGAATAGACTTTATTAATGATACTTGATCTTACTACACTAGCCGTGATATGTTCCAAATATGTGCATCTATAGCCATTTACACTGTCCATAATTCCTTTTGGGTGATAGGGGATGGCTGTGGAGAGGGTGGGAAGGCATATGTCAAGTTTGAAAAGTGAAATGTGTTTAATATTCATTTAATCATTCATTAAATGTACCGCGTGCCAGCCAGCATACTGTCAGCACGGAGGGCAAGACTTGGCTTTACCAGATTTGGAAAAAGGCACAAAGCCGAGCAAGCCTGCCAGTACTCAGTAATCCCGTGTGAAGTGGATTTTTTCCAGTGTGCTGAGGGAGAGTATTGCTAAGTATTCCAGTGTGCATGTGAGTGTAAGTGAATTGTGGATTCTCTTCTGACTATGGAACGAGCTATGTTTCCTCTTCTGGTCTTCCCTCATCCAGTGTGTACCACAGTGGCATGGCTAATGTATCTAGGATGTTGGCAAATGGTGGTCTGATGACACTGATGCATTTTTATATGTGTGTTTAATAGCAAAAAGAAGTTGGCCGAGTCTCACAGTCTTTTGGTCTCCAAACCACATCAACAGACAGAAGTGATCAATACCCTGGTAATTTGTTATACATTCTTAAAATTCACCCTTAAAAGTGTCATTATTACAGATCACTAGTCTTTGATGAGTAATAGAAGAGAGAGGTTTTTCTGTTCTGAGCACAATGGTTCGCCATGTGGTTTGTGTGGGGCATTAACCTGGGTGTACCCTGGGGCCTTGGTTAGAGCAGATACAGCCCAGTCTTCATGATTCCTGTTGAAAATTAAAGAGTCAATACTTACAAGGCTCTTTAAAGTGTGCATAACTATGGACTGGTTAGAAAATAATTTAGACAATGTCTTTTCCCCTGGCAGAATTCTTCATAGGTTTATTAAGAATAAAGTGATTGTTTTTGCTGTGTTCCATTTTCTTTCTCTGTTCTTTCTGTAGCTGCAGACCCAGATGACCCAGTTTTCGAGATGCTGTATGAGAGAAATCCAGTGCACAGTCATTTTGAAAGGCGGCTTAATGTCAGCACGAGACCCTTGAACATCATATATAATCCCCAGGCTATTAAAAAAGTAGCAGACTTTTTCTACAAGGGAAAGGTTCATACCTCAGGTTAACTTTTTTGTTTGTTTGATCATATGTTACTTATTAAAAACATCTTTCTCATCATTTCTGGTGCCCTGGACAAAGTTATTATTACACATTCCAGTGACCTGACAGTGGTAGCAAAGGCCTGCGCAGTAAGTGAATAGGGTAGTCTTTAGTTACTGAATTAGGACACGTGACCTTGGACAGCCTCCTTTTCTGGAGAAATCAGTGTCTGTATGTATTTTCTCTTTGTTTGCTTCCCTTTGGCATGTTTTCTTTTCATACTTCTCATTCCATTAGGTTGGCAGTTTCCTTGGCTATGTAGGTTATTTAAGACCAGTGAACTGAGGAGGGATGTTCAGGAATGTCCTTTGAGGGGACAGGATCAGTGATCTTTTTTACTTGCTTGGTAAAGCATTTTATATTGCAGAGGTCTAAATATCATTGATTTATTTATGCTTCCTTTTCTTCTCAAAAAATATTTGAGATAGTAGGCACAATAAAAGCACTTTCATTGACAGGGATTTTCCTAAATGTGTTTGTTTCAGTTTTTTTTTTTTTTTTTTTTTTTTGTGGGTACCAGGGGGTCGACCTCAGGACCTCGCGCGCCAACAGGCACCTGTGCCACTGAGTGATATCACCGGCCCCTTTTTCATATGTGGGATCCGGGAGTCGAACTCGGGCCCTCGCGCTTGCAAGGCAGGCGCTTACGCCGCTGAGCCATCTCAGTTTTTAAAACAATGAAGCCCTTCTAGTTTTTTACCCAGTTTTTGAGACTTTTCATGTAAATGGTAGCCATGAATATTGTGGCTTCTTTGTTCTGTTACTGATAGAATATAGAAGGCATTTCCTTCTAAGTTGCATTTTTTCTTTCAATGTAGTCTCCTATTTTATGAGGATTTTGAAATGTAGTAGTTTGGAAGTCTTTCAGGAAATGGTTCAAAAAATTGGTGACTTAGGGACCCTTCCCTTATGTGCCTCTTTTTTCCTTATACCTGCCCACCACCCATGTTTGCTTTGTTCCTATGTTATACCAGGTTAAGCAAGGAGCTGTCGTTACTGATTAGCTTTGGTGGAAATTCTTAATGAGCATAGAGACACTGCAGCATTTTATCTACCCAGCCGTTTGGAAATTCTGACTATTTTGTACATTTCCAATCTTTCAGGGTTTGGTTATCAGTCTGAACTGGAATTGAGAGTGGCCGAAGCTGCCCGAAGACAGTATAACAAGCTGAAGATGCAGACCAAGGCAGAAATCCGACAGACTCTTGATCGTTTACTAGTGGGGGATTTCATTGTAAGTGGTTACACATAACACTGTTGTAGAGGTGGCAGGAGGTAAGCATTTTTTTCTGACAAGTTGGTTACCTACTTTCAGTAGGCTTACTTTATCAATTATCCTGATTAAGTGAACTGAAAATATGAAATCCTTCTCAGCTACCATAAAATGAAAATGTCATGTGTTTCACAGTCAAGGTTTTCTTTCTTTCTTTCTATCTCTCTATCTGTTTTTTTTTTTTTTTTGTGGGTACCGGGGGTCGACCTCAGGACCTCGCGTGCCAGCAGGCGCCCGTGCCACTGAGCGATATTGCTGGCCCTTTTTTTGTGTGTGGGTTCCAGGAGTTGAACTCAGGACCTTGTGCTTGCCAGTCAGACGCTTATGCTGCTGAGCTATCTCACTGACCCTCTATCTGGTTTTTTGAGACAAGGTCTTGGTATGTAGTTTAGGCCAGCCTCGAACTCACCATGTAGCCCAGGCTATCCTTCTGCCTCAGTCTCCTGAGTGCTGGGATTACAGGTGTGAGCCACCATGCCTGGCCCAAGGTTTAATTTAAAAAAACAAACAGATGTCTCTAGATCCTATTTCCTTCTGGTACCAGTCTGGGAATATTTTCAAGACTCATCTTTTTTTCTATTTTCTAGACCTGATGTTCTGTGAATTTCTCACTTACAGTCTTTTCCTCATTACTTAACTGGTATCAGAATATAAACAGATAGAACAATGCCCATCTTCTGTTCCTGAGCATGATGGTTGCTTTGTGATGTTGGGTGACCAGCTAATGTGAAGGTATCAGAGACAGGGAGAGCCAAGGAGCATCCTTATGACTGGTGGTGCAGTGCCGAGATACAGCAGTAGATGGAGCAGTTGGAGAGATGGGCAGGACCACGGAGGTGTTCCTAGTAGGGTACCTAGGGGTTTGTGGTGTGGGGTGGAGAATGAGTCCCGTGTTTTGTGTGTATTTTGACACAAGTTGTGGTAGTATCTTCTCGTTATCTTAGACAGTGGAGGATTCTTTCTGATAACATTATATAAATAAGCTTTTTATGTAGATACTCTTTAGGCTAATGTTTAGTTGCAAAGACCAGTTTACAGATTCTTGAGTTAGTGTTTATTTATATTTCAAACTTCAAAGCACAGTATTTTGGCATGAAAGTTCATGTTATTAATATCCATGAGTAAGTAAAAGCATTTGGATTTTTATATTTATTTGAAGTTCATAATTTCTATAATATTTTAAGTATTAAGCCCTGTAAATTAGAAGCAAAGTTTTCCTTAAACCATGGGCTCATCGAAGTACAAACTACCCCTCAGATCAGTATTTGCTACTTTTTTTCTCTCCACCTCAGACATTTCTTGTAGTAGTATCTCCAATCCTGAATCATTTTAATATGCTTTTATCGGAAACTTTGGACTCTAACCCCGTGGAACACCACGTCACTCTGTAGCCCTGGCTGGGGTTTCAGAAGTGCTTGAGCACCGTTATAGAGCTGTGCAGCTCAGCAGTCATGTTTAGCAGTGATGTGACGGAGGTCGTTTGTTTTCACAGGAGGAAAGTAAACGCTGGACCGTGCGACTAGATATTTCTGCCCCTCAGGTGATATTTCCTGATGATTTCAAGTTCAGGAATCCTGTGTTAGTGGTTGTGGATCTAGGAAGAATGCTGTTGACCAATACCCAAGGTATAGTGCCAGTGTGAAGTGGTGAAGGCGTATCTTGGTAGACTGTCCTGAGTAAAGCTTAGCCAAAGGGTTATGTCACGTTATGTCACGTTACGTTATGTCACGGTACATTGTATGTTGGGCGTCTGAACCACAGCCTTGTGTATGCATGCTAGGCAGGCGCTCAGCCTCTAAGCGACACCTCCAGCCAGATAATATAAATATAAATATAAATATAAATATAAATATAAATACAAATGTATCACATCTAAAACTCCAGAGTTATCTGTTACTTTTTTTTCATTTTACAAAGCATTTTAATATCAAAGAATATTTCCAAAAGTCCAAATTAGATTCAGGGTCACGGCTGAAGTTATACAGGGAAATGGTGAGGGTGGGGGCGTTCTTAAAAGCCAGCTGTCACATGTGGCAGGCGCTAAATCTAGTCATGCGTGCTTGCAGCAGGAAAGAAGGCACTGACTTTAATAGGTGCTCTTACGCAGGAACTCTTGCTCATTGACGTCTCCGTCTCCGTCTCCGTCTCCATCTCCGTCTCCATCTCTGTCTCCATCTCGATCCACGATCAGCTTCTTCATCATTTCCTGCAGCTCCTCATCTGTCAGGTTCTCACCTAACTCCCTGTCTTCCCAGTTTCATCATGGAAGAGCTTGGAAGCCTTTAGGATTTCTTCCTTGATATCTTTCTCAGACATTTTCTGAATCTTTGTAGTAAAAAAATCTCTAATACTCATTTTCCCTGTCCCCTCCTTAGCAGTTTTGCTTATCATTTTCTTGTGTCTTCTTTCTTGGGTTCAAGCCCAGAGCTCTCATTGCCACCTTCTGTTCCTTAACATCGGGGGTCCTGGGCCCATCAGCATTAAAGAGATTAAAAGCTTCCCAGATTGCCTGTTTCTGCTGCTCAGTAAGCTCGGGCTGAGGACTCATCCTTTTTCTCTGGGTGCTTGGTGCTCATGTTTGCCTTCTCAATTGGAGGTCATTGCTGACAGACTCCACTGCTGTAGTTCCATCCATTAGTTTTGTTTTATCTTGCTTTGTTTTGTTTTTAGACAGGGTCTTGCATAGCTCACGCTGGGCTTGAACTCACAGCAGTCCTCCTGTCTTAGCCTCCTGAGTGCTGGGATTGCCGGTGTGTGCCACCATATCTGGCCATCTGTTACTCTTTGAAGTATAACTTTACTGGATTATAATTCACAATTTAAGACATACAATTCAGTTATATTTGGTTTATTGGTAGAACTGTGCAAGTGTCACTACTGCTTAATTCCAAAACATTCTCATCCCGTAAAAAGAAACTCCAAACTCATTGGCATTCACTCCCCATATTTTCCCCCTCTTGTTTCTGGCAACCCTGATTTTTCTTCTGTTGCTATGGACTTGCCTATTCCAACATTTTATATAAATAGAATGAAACAACATGTAGCCTTTTATGCCTGGCCTTTTATTTAACATAATATTCATCCATGTTGTAGCATACATCAGGATTTCATACCTTTTTCTGGCCGAATAATAGTTTATTGTATGGATATACCACATTTTGTTTATCCATTTGTTTATCCATTAGTTGATAGACATGTAGATCTTTTGTATTTCTGTATGAATTTTAGGATTTTTTTTCTAGTTCTGTGAGACATGTAATTGGAATTTTGATAGGGATTGCATTGAGTCTGTAGAGCACTTTTGGTAATATAGCCATTTTAATAATATTAATTCTGTTGATCCATGAATATGGGAGGTCTTTCCATCTTCTAGTGTCTTCTTCAATTTCTCTCTTCAGTATTCTGTTATTTTCTTTGCAGAGGTCTTTCACCTCCTTGCTTAGGTTGATTTCTCAGTGTTTTATTTTTTTGAAGCTATTGTACATGGAATTGTTTTTCTGATTTCTTTTTCATTTAGTTCTTTATTGGTGTATAGAAAAGTTATTGATTTTTTAATGTTATTTTTGTATCCTGACATTGTGTATTTTAATATACATTATTTCCCAGTACTTAATTGTAGGGGTAGAGCTTTAATCTGTTTGTGATATGGGGTATATATAAAAAGGAACACTCGGAAGGTAATTTCATTACTGTAATTAGATCCAAATAGTATTTGTTGAGGTGGGGTGGGAGAATGAGAGGATTCATGAGGTAGATAAAGTTGGGAAGTGTATTTATTTATTTATTATGTGGGTACCGGGAGTTGAACTCAGGACCTCGTGCTTGCCAGCTGGCGCTTATGCCACTGAGCGATATCACCAGCCCGGGAAGTTTATTAACTAATCTCAACTTTACTGAGAAAACCTGAAAGAGAAGAGGATAGAGGGCATGAGCAGAAGAGGGAAGTTTGGTGCTAAGGGAATGTTAGAAGGGAATTAGAGCTGAATAAAGGGGTCAAAACTGCAGAAAGTACCTGCTCGGTTGTATAAAACATACTGTGCCCAGAGGTAAGATTTTGTGGTCTCCTCATTTCACTCGACTCTAGAAAGGGCTAAACGTGGGTGGAAAATCACGTATTGAGCAGTTTTTGCTCACCAAGCTTGGATCTGGGCTCTCGGGCTATTGTGTGGAGCAAGACAGAGGGGCCCTCTCTTCTCTCAGAACATTTCTAGTGTAGGAAACAGAATGAACACTGGGAACGGAAAAGGTAAAGAAGTGGAGCGAGGGGATGGTGATGACGACTCACGGCAGTGCCGCCCAGCAGCTGGGGTAGCAGCGCCCCAGTCTGTGCTTGTGGGCCCGCAGGTCTCCAGCTTTTCTCACCATCATATGTGTTTACTCTCTTTGTGCTCGTTTCCAAATTAATAGATAAGTTCACATTGAGTAAATGGCAAATACAGAATGTTATGCTTAGAGTTTTCATCCATTTTTTAAAAAAAAAGTGGGGTTGGTTGAAGCTCTACTTTTCATTGTTGTTACAGTGAGGGGAAAAAGAAGCAAATAACAGACATGTATTTTGAGACTTCTCTTTTCTATCTGCAGAGGACTCCAGGAGGAAAAGTGGGGACGGGTCACTTTGTGCAGAGAATCAGTTTAGCGATGATGAATATAAGACCCCGCTTGCCACTCCTCCTAATACCCCACCTCCAGAGACAGGCAGCAGTAATGGAGAGAAAACACCTCCCTTTTCTGGAGTTGAATTTAGTGAAGAACAGCTTCAGGCACATTTGATGAGTACAAAGATGTATGAGAGGTACTCCCTGTCGTTCATGGACCTCCAGATCATGGTTGGACGTGTGAAAGACAATTGGAAGCATGTTCAGGATATCGACGTGGGCCCCACCCATGTAGTAGAGAAATTCAACGTTCACCTCCAGTTAGAACGCAGGCTGATTTACACTTCTGATCCCAAGTACCCAGGGGCCGTACTGTCAGGCAACTTACCAGACTTAAAAATCCACATCAACGAAGATAAGATATCTGCTCTGAAGAATTGCTTTGCTCTCCTTACCACCCCAGAAATGAGAACTTCTGACACTCTGATTAAAGAGAAGATTTTCCCCCAGGAAGGACAGCGGGGAAGCTTGCAGGACTCAGTCATGAACCTAACCCAGAGCATTGTGATGCTAGAGCAGCACACCCGCGAGGTTCTGGTGGAGTCGCAGCTCCTCCTGGCTGAATTTAAAGTTAACTGTATGCAGCTTGGTGTTGAGAGCAACGGCCGATACATTTCTGTGCTCAAGGTGTTCGGTACCAACGCACACTTTGTGAAGAGGCCTTACGATGCTGAAGTCTCCTTGACTGTTCACGGTTTGCTTCTGGTGGACACCATGCAGACCTATGGCGCTGATTTTGACCTTCTGATGGCCTCACATAAGAACCTGAGTTTTGATATCCCAACAGGAAGCCTCCGGGATAGCAGGGTGCAGTCTCCTGTCTCTGGACCTAATGTGGCCTGTGTGACTGAGGTGGCCACCCCGAACGACCCATCAGCGACTAGTGTTTCTCTTGAAAAAATTCTCACCAAAGAACAAGAGTCCCTTATTAAATTGGAATATCAATTTGTGAGTTCAGAGTGCCCATCAATGTACTTAGACAGTACTCTTCAGGTGATTTCCTTACAGGTAAATAATTTGGATATTATTCTAAATCCAGAGACAATTGTGGAGCTGATTGGTTTTCTTCAAAAATCCTTCCCCAAGGAAAAGGATGATTCGAGTCCTCAGCCTTTAGTGACTGATTTTGAAAGAAGCTTTAGAGAACAAGGAATGTATCAGTCTACTTATGAACAAAACACCGAGGTTGCAGTAGAAATCCACAGACTTAACTTACTGCTTCTTCGGACAGTGGGAATGGCAAATGGAGAAAAATATGGCAGGAAAATTGCAACTGCAAGTATAGGTGGCACCAAGGTGAATGTCTCGATGGGGAGCACCTTTAACATGAATGGTTCTCTCGGGTGTTTGCAGCTTATGGATTTGACACAAGATAATGTTAAGAACCAGTATGTTGTCAGTATTGGCAATTCCGTAGGCTATGAAAATATTGTCAGTGACATTGGCTACTTTGAATCTGTGTTTGTCAGAATGGAAGATGCCGCTCTTACTGAAGCTTTGAGTTTCACACTTGTTGAGAAATCCAAACAGGAGTGTTTTCTCAACCTGAAGATGGCGTCCTTGCATTATAACCACTCTGCTAAATTCCTGAAGGAGTTGACATTATCCATGGATGAACTGGAGGAGAACTTTCGAAGCATGCTGAAGAGTGCTGCCACCAAAGTCACCACTGTGTTAGCTACCAAAACTGCTGAGTACAGCGAGATGGTATCACTCTTCGAAACTCCAAGGAAGACCCGGGAACCCTTTGTCTTGGAGGAAAATGAAATATATGGGTTTGGCCTGGCTTCATGTCATGCGGACACCGTAAAGCTCATCTTGAACATAAACATTGAATCCCCAGTTGTTTCAGTCCCTCGGAAGCCTGGGAGTCCTGAGTTGTTGGTAGGACACTTGGGACAGATATTCATCCAGAATTTTGTGGCAGGAGACGACGAATCGAGAAGTGACCGTTTGCAGGTAGAAATCAAAGACATTAAACTATATTCTTTGAATTGCACTCATTTGGCAGGCAGAGAAGGTGCTGGGTCTGAAGTAAACCGGACTTTTTGCCCTCCTTCTGGGTCTGCCAGTGTCAGCAGTCAGGAGGAAGCTCACTTCACACGGCACGATTTCTTTGAATCTTTGCACAGAGGTCAAGGTGAGCAGCATAAACATTCTGTTTCATTTTGTTTAGAGGTTCAAAACCCAGCTCAAGTAGTATTTTGCTAAAAACCAGGAACAACAAGACATTTTCTTTTAGAATTATCCTCAGTAAATATTTAGAAATCATAATAGGATTTTATTTATTTATTTATGTATTTATATATGTTTTGTTGTGGTACTGGGAATTAAACTCAAGACCTTGTGCATGCTAGGCAAGCACTCCGCCACTGAGCTACATCCCCAGTAATAGGATTTTAATAAAATGCTTCATAGTAGGTTGTTATAGCTTTACTTTTTTTTTTTTTTTTTTTTAAATTTAACACTGTTTTGGCAAAATAAGGGCTTTTTGAAAAAGGGTTTCAGTGTCACCCCTTTGAAACTGGGTGAGTGCTTATTTAAGAATGCTTCCGTGGATGAATTCGGTTGAACCATTGTTTAATTTGGTCCAGCACATCTGATTTTCTAGTGCTAGGCTATAGATCTTTCTTAAATTATTGTAGTTCAAGATAGCTAAAGAGATTGACATAAACAGAATATAAAATATAGAGTACATACTACATTCTCCTTGTAGCACCCTGCCATCTCCTGTAGTGGGTTGGCCCAGGGTTCTAGGAATGAAATTCTTATGTTTGCATCTGGATCCAATCAGCTAAAACTCAGTGTTCGTCTTGGCTTCCATAACAGACAGGTAAGCTCTAGCTCAGGGCGTGGCTGTGTCTGTTGGTGAAGGAATTAGTGGTTCTCAGATGTTACTGCACCGGTTCATTTACATACTTGCTGAGATTCCTTTCTCTGCTCTAAGTGAAGGTTGTTTACTTAGCATGTTGTATAGTCCTTGATTTGGATTTGGGCCTGGTGAGTGGGATCCATCTGTAGTTGAAAGCTAGGTAAGGATGAGTATTTCCTTTTGGAAAACCAGTTTGGGATACTAAGAGAAGCTTAATGCATTCTCTCTGCTAATCTCTGGATTGGAGTCGACTGGTCATATATTAAAGCTGCTAACTTCAATATACGCCCTGAAGCTAACCCCACATTTATCTTGTACCTCTGCTTGTTGGTTTGGTCTTCGGATAGTCAGAAATGTTTGCTCTTAATCAAAGACTCCGGGAGCCAGGCTAATTTGCCCTCTGGGTCTAAGAGTAACTCACCGGCTGTATTTTATGTACTCTCCACTTGATCAGCAATAACAAAGTAGCTACTAGTGTTTACAGTCTGTCATTTCCTCTGTCTTCTGCCAGCTTTTCACATCCTGAACAACACCACCATTCAGTTTAAACTGGAGAAGATCCCTGTGGAGAGAGAATCTCAACTGACTTTCTCCCTTAGTCCAGATGACCTAGAAACTGCTAGCATCATGAAGATCGAAGGAAAATTTGTCAATCCGGTTCAGGTAATCATGCAGTTGATTTTCATGTCAGGGCAATTGAGGTCATACGCAGATGGAGTGTATCTTACCTGAGATGCTTGGGACCAGAAGTGTTTCAGATTTTGGATGTTGGAGTATTTGCAGAGACTTTATCAATTGATTGAGCATCTGTAATTCAAAAACCTGAAATCCGTAGTGTTCCAAAATCTGAAACTTTTTGACCATCATATCAGCTTTCAAAGAATTTCAGATTTCAGATTAGGAGTTTCAGCCTATATTTGTTTATTTTATGTTTATGTTATATAAATCTAGATAGGTTATAATATATTGCATATTTATGTACATTAAATGTTGGAAGGCAAATATATAACCGTAAGGAAATATCATTAATGCACTGGCTTGTTGATAATTTGTTCCAGTAACTATGGAGTCCTTTTATCGTTGGGCTGTCAATCTTGTTAGTTGTCTTCATGTGGAGTAAGGGTGAGTAGTGTAGAGGAAGAAGACAGATCCTTAATTCCATTACCATTCAGAACAGGAAAATTATTGCTTGAAAGTAAGTGTCTGTCTTTCCTGGGAGGATATAGTTCTTGTCACACTTTTGGCATACTCGGACCAGCCTATAAAACAATGTAATTATCTGAGCTGTTGACAGATCCTTTCAAGGGAAAGTCAGTCTTGCAGTCTCTGAAATGAAATACATCAGGATAGAGATTTCGTGTGTGTATGGTGGTGGTAGTGGGACTATGTATACATCCTTTGTCCTTCCAGAATGCCACTTCCTAAAATTTTATTTTACAGGGAATAGAGCAAAGAGCATTATTAAAAAAAAAGGAGAAAGTGAAGAGAAAGGAAACAGAAGTAATCACAGCTCATTATCTTTTTTTTTGTTTTGTGAGTACTGGGGGTCGACCTCAGGACCTCGTGCACCAGCAGGCGCCCGTGCCGCTGAGCGATATCACCGGCCCTTTTTTCGTATGTGGGATCCGGGAGTTGAACTCAGGCCTTCGTACTTGCCAGGCAGGCGCTTATGCCGCTGAGCTATCTTACCGGCCCCACGGCTCATTATCTTTATCATTTAAAAAGTACTAAACATTAGTTGTTACACTAACTGGTGATGATCAGCCAGTGTTAAAGGCAAGAGTTTTGTTTCTCAGTCCTGTAATACATCCATAGTAGGCTTTAGGCAATATTCTCTTCAATTTCTGCAGTTATTTGGTGTGGTTAGGAAGAATGGCTTTGCTGATTCAGGCACACAGTCAACAATTACTGAACATTTATTGTATGTAGATTATTCTACAAAGTGCTAGGGAAGAACTTCATGAATAGAGGTAGGGCAGAAAGAATTAAGGGCAGAAGCTGGGGGGAGGGATGGCATATGCCTATAATCCCAGCACTTGGGAGGCTGAGGCAGGAGGATCGCTGTGAGTTCAAGGCCAGCCTGGACCTCTAGGGAGACCCTGTTTCAAAAAACAAAAACAAGACAAAACAAACAAGGGACAAAAGAGCAATGAAAGGCATAACACTTGCTATCTACTAATTTAGAATCTTGTGGGGGACCAGGGACATGGCTCAGCGGCACAGCACCTGCCTGGCAAGTACGAGGTCCTGAGTTTGATTCCTGGTACCCCCCCCCAAAAAAAAAAAAAAAAAATCTTGTGGGAAATCCAGAAATATCAACTGTGGAAATTTATGGACAATGAATCTGAATGCAATTAATAGAAGTAGTGGAATAACTGAATTTTTCCCTTTGAACGCAGGTGGTGTTAGCCAAGCATGTCTATGAGCAGGTTTTGCAAACACTGGACAACCTTGTGTGTAGTGAAGATCTGAATAAGTTTCCAGCCAGTGCTGCCTCCTCCCCCTGCCCTAGTTCTCCTCTGCCTGCCCTCAGTACCTGCGGAGAACCTTCTGTGGAGAGGAAGGAGAACGGATTGTTCAGCCACTCCAGCCTTTCCAGCGCTTCTCAAAAGTCCTTGTCTGTGAAGGAAGCCAAAGCCTTTACTCAGATTCAAGCCAACTTTTGTATATCAGAGCTTCAAGTTCAACTAAGTGGAGATCTGACTTTGGGAGCCCAAGGTCTTGTGAGCTTGAAGTTTCAGGATTTTGAGGTGGAATTCAGTAAGGACCATCCTCAGACCTTATCCATTCAGATTGCCCTTCGGTCTCTGCTGATGGAAGACTTATTAGAGAAAAACCCAGATTCCAAATATAAAAACCTGATGGTGTCTCGAGGAGCTCCTAAGCCATCCAGCTTAGCGCAGAAAGAGTACCTTTCTCAGTCTTGCCCTTCGGTGTCCAATGTGGAGTACCCCGATATGCCACGGTCTCTCCCTTCCCACATGGAGGAAGCTCCTAATGTCTTTCAGTTGTACCAGAGGCCCACCTCTGCATCCCGGAAAAAGCAAAAGGAAGTCCTCGACAAGGACTATCCCTTGACCCCACCTCCTTCTCCAACAGCAGATGAGTCCAAGGTATTTGCTGGAAAGAGTAAATTTGATGATTCCTTGGTCCACATCAATATATTCTTGGTGGATAAGAAGCACCCAGAATTCTCTTCCAGTTATGATCGTGTTAACCGGAGCATTGATGTTGATTTTAACTGCTTGGATGTGCTGATCACACTGCAGACCTGGGTTGTGATATTGGACTTCTTTGGAATTGGCTCCACGGCAGACAATCATGCAATGAAAATGCCGCCGGAGGACATTCTCCAGAGTGTGAAATCGGAGTCCAGCGCCTCAACAGGGTCTGCACTGCAGGATCCAGTTAACACTAAGCTGGACGTCAAGGTATCAGTTAACTGTGCTCTATAGCATTCTAAAAATGAGCTTGAGTCTGTTCATTTAGATGTGAGTGTTTCGCATTTATAGTGGAAAATAGCTTTTGTTGGCAGAGCCATATAGTCTTTCGGGTGTCTGCTATAGAAGGGTAGACATTAATATTTTAGAAAAGGTTTTGCCGTAAATTCCATCTGGAGGCAGGAAAAATATGCAGTTTAAAGAACTTATCGTACTTTTGGGCTGTGTAATTCATTTAATTACTTCGCTTTTGCTAGGCTCAGTTTCCAAATTGGTCATCTAATATAACGAAGTGAGATAATGTATACCAAGCACTGAGCAAAGTGTCTAGTATATTACAATATGAGTATCAAGGACAGGGTACTTTCAAGGGTGGCTTTATATTATTATCTCCCCATTTTCTCTAAATATTTGTTCTCATTGAAGGCAAGAATATAGCTGTTATTCAAGAACCAAGTGTCTCAAGTTGGACTGCCTGGCTCTGTTCCTAGTAGTTTCACTGTAATTAGACATCACTGTGTGGCCTTGGGCAAATCATTCAACCTCCTGTCCCCTCAAGTCTTCATCAGTAAACGGGAAGCTCAGTGGTGCCTACGCTGTGGGATCATCATGTTCATTCAGTGAGATAACACACGTGGCAGGCAGTAAACATTCAGTGAGTGGTAGCTGTTAGGGTTTTCACCTTTATGTGGATTACCATGTTTGTACCCTGTCCTTGATACATTGTAAATATATTAAAAAACCATACAATAGATAGCATTTGGCTTTCAGGCTGTCTGCTGTGTGGTAGAGCAGTAAGATACGAAGGCAGTTGCACTGAGTTGTCTATTTGGGGTGCACAGGCCTATGATAACCAGCCCCAGTCCAGAGTCCTAGGGTCAAGCAGTGGCTGATTGTGTTTATGTGCCTTGCTTCGACTCTGTGTCTTGGCGTATGTAGGCTCGCACACACTTCTGGGGTAAGTCAGGGAGGAAAATCATGTTTTTTCCAGGGCCATTGTCTTGTTTCCTCAGCTGGTAAGTGGGCTTCATACCTCTAGAAATGGAAGAGCTCTCAGAGAGGGACGGGAAAGAGCCCGTTCTACTTCGCTTCTCAGTGGCCGATGTGTACTCTGAGGCCTCTGACACTTTGTGCTCAGCCAGGTGCAGACGCAGAGTGCTGGACAGTCTGGGTGAGCCTCCTGTGTTCGTGGCCATGCCTTGGTCCTTGCGCTGGTCTGCAGGAAGCCCTTTCTGCAGGACCGAGTGCTGAGTGCTCCCTGGGGGCTTGGCATTGATGGAGACGGCTGGTTCTGCTGGAGAACAGGACTAGGAAAATGGCTTCTCAGCGTGTACTTTTTTTTCTGTGGGTACTGGGGGTCAAACTCAGGACCTCGCGTGCCAACAGGCACCTGTGCCGCTGAACGATATCACCAGCCCTTTTTTCGTATGTGGGTACCGGGAGTCGAACTCAGGACCTCGCGCTTGCCAGGCAGGCGCTTATGCCGCTGAGCTATCTCACCGCCCAGCATGTACTTTTTGAAATAAGAAGTTTTGAAAAATATTGTAAAAAATTTCAAATATATCATAAAGAAAGAGTACAACAAACCCCCGTGTACCCAGCCTTGTAATTCATCACATTTACTTTATTCCCATTTTGTCTTTGCTCAAGTATTTTAAAGCAAATTCCAGAAAACATATTATTTCATCTCAGTACACTTGTGCATTCATTTCTAATAAAGAATGAGGATTTTCTTACATAACTGCAATACGTAATCACATCTAACTAAATTAACAGAAATGCCTTGGTATTGTGTAACACCTACCAGTCCATACTCAGATTTCCCTGATTTTTTCCCAAATGCCCCTTTATTGTGGATTGTAGAGGAGTGGATGGGTTAAAGAAAACTTATGATTTTCCTTTGGTCTTTGTAATCTGGTGGAATATTACGAATTCTTAGCCAAAGTTTCTGCATCTATAGAATGAGGAGAATTCAATAAAATTAATTTCTTGAATCAGGATCCAAGGTTCATATGTTGCATTTGCCATCATATTTTCCCCCAACTTAGGTTTTTTTTTTTTTTTCTTTGAGACAAGTTCTCACTGTGTAGCCCAGGCCAGCCTCAAACTCACAGTGATCCTCCTGCCTCAGCCTCCTGAGTGCTGATATTACAGGCGTGTGCCACCATGCCTGGCTTCTTTGGGTTTTTATGATAGGGTCTTGCTGTGTACCCCAGGCTGGCCTTGAACTCATTATGTAGCCCAGGCTGGCCTCAAACTCATCTCTTGCCTCAGCCTCAGCCAGTGCTGAGATTACAGGCATGTGCCACCAAGCATGGCCTGCTGTCACATTTCCTAAATCTCTTTTACTTAAAGTAAATCAGCCCCCTTCCCTTTTCATTCTGTTCACAGATTTGACTTTCTAGATGGACTGGGATAGTGTTTTGATCATGTCTTACAATCTGGATTTGTCTCTTTCTTGTTTGGCCATCTGACTTCTTTGTTCTCTTGTCTTTAGAAATGGCAGTTAGTCCTAGAGAATCAGATTCAGGTGCAGCTTCTGGATGAGAACTTGTCACAGGTGATGCTGAGTGCTTCCTGTTGCCTCTGAGAGCTGTCACCTCTTTTAGTGATCCCAAGACTCATGCCACGAGTGGATTCAGGTGGCGAGGCTGGACTCCTCCAAACAGAGCGTTTTTACACCCAGTAGATACGTTACTTTGGTGATTGAATGAGCTCTTCTTATTTTACCCTTTGTGATGCTCTTGATGCCTGAAGATCTTCCTGTGGCTTCTGCCAAAAATCCTAGTGTGAGGGACCTGGAGCTGCCCTGCCCAGGGTCACTGCTCCAGCCATAAAACTCCGCTATTTTTTCCCCTGCTTTATTCTATAAATATTTTTCCTTCTTCCACTTCTCTTGTTATTTTCCTTCTTTCTTTTCCCATCCTTTTTTCTCCCCGGCATTCATTCACCAGACATTTGCCAAGCACTCACTTCATGGTAGGCACTGGAGATAAAAGCCTGAGTGAGGCACGGTCTCTGCCTTTCGGCAGCTGTGAGCAGGAGCTGGAGATCGAGTGGCCCTGTGTCTCCTCCTCTCTCCCGCCTTTTCGTCAACCAGTGCCTGGTCCCCAGTGGTGGTTTTTGGAGCAAGAGAGCTTGTTGTGACCCAACTCAACAAGTCTGAGACACATACATCTTTTTAGTGGTTATAATTATAGTATTAAATGACAGAATTTATTCATCCTAAGGAATGCCATTCCCAAGACAGAAGATTTTGTTTTCCTTCTGTTTATAATTTTCCCCAGTAAGGAAGAGTCTTTGCTGGTAGTTCCTAGATGAAGTCCTGTTCGGTCGACAGAAGCTTCTGTTAAATGTTTTTCAAAGGCATTGGGCAGGACTCTAAATCACTGTTTCACCATTTTGCCTTGATAAATTTCTTAGATGTGGTACTTTACTTTATAAATCTGAGTTACTGGGCCGGTGAGACGGCTCAGCGGCTTAAGCGCCTGCCTTGCAAGCGCGAAGGCCCGAGTTCGACTCCCGGAACCCACATACGAAAAAGGGGCCGGTGATATCGCTCAGTGGCACGGGTGCCTGTTGGCGCGCGAGGTCCTGAGGTCGTCCCCCCGGTACCCACAAAAAAAAAAAAAAAAAAAAATCTGAGTTACTGCAGAATTGTGCAATGTTGGGCTGGTGAGATGGCTCAGCGGCTTAAGTGCCTGCCTGGCAAGCGTGAGGGCCCGAGTTCGACTCCCGGAACCCACATACGAAAAAGGGGCCAGTGATATCGCTCAGCGGCACGGGTGCCTGCTGGTGCTCGAGGTCCTGAGGTCGACCCCCTGGTACCCACAATAAAAAAAAAAAAAAAAAAAGAATTGTGCAATGTTTACAATGAATACCAAAATGGGAAAAGTTGTTTTATAAATACAGCATCACTAACAGATTATAGACGAGGGAAGTGTAGAGAAGATGCTATCACACCTGGGATTCAGGCTGCCTGGTTGAGCTCTTTTCTGGTTAGCTCCATCAGCAGGTCCCAGTTTGACCGGGTGAACAGAGCAGAAATGAAACCGGCATCATGAAAAGCTTTACCTGCAAATTTCTCAAGCCTTTCTGCATCTTCCTTGATTTTGTTCTGCTATTTTCTTGAAAGATGCCTTTTCTCCCTTGTAATATTGGCCTTGCTTTATCTTCTGCATTCCTAGGTTCATTCACTCTCTCTCGTGCTGAATAAGACCACCAGTGAGCTCGCTAAAGCGAATGTGTCCAAATTAGCAGCACACCTGGAAATGATTGGTAAGTGGGGAAAATTCAAACTTGCAAAAGCTGGTATTTGAACATCCCAACAGAAATCCAGTTGTCTTTGCCTGCTAAGTAAGGTGTGGATCAATGACTTGATTATGGTCTGGCCATGATTTATGGTAGGAGTCCTCAGATACTGGCTTTTGGATCAGAATAGTCTAGATAGTTTGTTAAAAATGCAGGTGTCTGGCGTAACAACCTTCCTTTGCTCCTCTCCCACTTCTATCCCAATAATCTGATTTAGTAGGTTTTTTTTGAGACAGGGTCTTGCTATGTAATTCAGGCTGGTCTTGAACTCACTGTGTAGCCTAGGCTGGCCTTGAACTTGATGATGATCCTCCTGCCTCAGCCTCCTGAGTGCTGGGATTACAGGTGTGCACAGCACAACTGGCTTCTAGTGTAAATTATTTTAGAAAGGCTTCCAAGAGGAGATTGGTCTTTAAGATTGGGAGAAGCTTGGGTATTTTTTGTTAGAGGAGCTTAGGAATTAAAAATAAGTACGTGCCTTCAGTTCACTGGGAGCTGCACCAGCATGCCACATGTGTGCATCTTAGCAATTGTAATGACAGCTATGTAATAATTATGATAAATTTTGTTTTGTGGAAGCAACAATTCAGAATATTCCTTTTCAGTGTCCACACAGTATTAAGCATGCTACTAGTCAGGTTCACGTTGCACATGCTTCATGGCCCTTCTTCCTCTACCTGCCTTCCCAGGCTTTGCTACTGTATATCAGCCCCGTTTCCAGTCAGTGTCTCCAGTGTCTGTCAACCTTTCTATTTTGTTCTTTTACTAAACCACAGTAAAATCCACTTACTGTTGCTTGACTACCTGACCTGTTTCTGACACTTCCTCTTTTATTCTTGTATTCATAATGCAATTAATAGATCTTGTGTCACTAATTTATAATTAGTGGTGTAACTCAAAATGGATTATATTTTCATTTGTATTTATAAATGTTTTCTCCTTTAAAATGTGTATGCATTTACTTTAATTTCTTCCCCTCACAATGTTTGTGCTTGAGGTCGCTGTATTATTTCAGCTCTCTTTGGACTCTGGCATAGAGACTTTCTGAAATATTGCATAAATACATTTCTGGGTGTTCTGGAATATGAAAATTGCTTCTGCCATTTAGTTTGATTAAAAAGTGAAAGTTTGAGGCATGTATTCATCAGTTTTTGTCCCTAAAGTACTGAAAGTGTATAATGCAAAGAGGTGTGTACTGACATGTTGTCATTTACCATCCCTAGAGGGAGACCTGGCCTTGCAGGGGAGCATTGGGAGTCTGTCTCTGAGTGACCTCACATCCCACGGAGAGTTCTACAGGGAACGGTTCATGACGAGTGGAGAAGAGGCGCTCATCTTCCAGGCTTTTAAGTAAAATATCGATCCTCTCCTTCCTGACAGTGCTTTGTAATCACTTGCTGTGTAGCAGGACGGTCCTGCTGGCTTCAGCCGCCAGCGGTACCTGCATGACTGGGTGGCTGCGTGACTGTCCCGTCGGGCGGCTTGTAGCACCAGTGGTACAAACGGATCTAATGACTTTTATTGGTCTTTTTACTAATAAAAGTAATAAAAAGCCTCCCGATGGGACAGTGATGCAGGTACCCCCGGTGGGTCAAGCCGCCTGGCGGTGAGATGTACAAACTACAGCCCTGTTGTGTGTTATAATTCTTGTTGGCTCACCGATGAGGAAAAGTTTAAGAAAATTGTACCTTCTTCGGTAAAGTTGCAAAGATCTGGTTGTGAGAAGTCCTGATTTATACGGACTTTTGTTAAAGAGGATCTGTATTTAAGTGGGCTGTTCAGGCGTCATACATAGGTGGGTGTGATTGAAATCATTCTGATTATTAGAAGGCTTCTGTATGTGACCTCAGGCAAGTCACTTAATCTCCATGCATCAGTTTTTCTCTATAAATAACAAAGGGACTTAGATCATTTCTAAGCTTTCATGTAGCTCTAAGAGTTTTGGAATGATTTCAGTCTATGAATGTTGATGATGGGTTATAAGTTATATTATTATTTTTACTTATAAACATAATTTATATGAATCCTTTTTATTTTAGATTTTAGAAGGCATCTTTAGGCCTGTCTGCATTTTAAAGAATGATTTTCTCAGAAGACAGGTTTTTTTGGGGGGGGTGTTTTTTTGTTTTTGTTTTTTTTTTTGAGGCAGGGTCTCACTGTGTAGTTCAGGCTGGCCTTCAACTCGCTATGTAGCCCAGGCTGGCCTCGAACTCACAGCGTTCCTGCCTCAGCCTGCCAAGTGCTAGGATTACAGGCGTGAGCCACCACGCCCGGCAAAACAGAGACTTTTAAATGGTGGTTTCCTATTTCTCTGAAAGGTGTAAGAAAATATCAATCAAGTCTGCCCCTCAGTATTCTGGTTTGATTGGTCTAGGGTGATGTTCAGTCTATTTTTCTCCCCTTTTTAATGTGCTAGTGCTCATCCAGGATTGAGGAAAACTGTGCTAAATGATATCTCTGGGCTGGGAATACAGCTCAGTGTTAGAGCTCTTGCCTAGCATGTGCAAAGCTCTGGGTTCAATCCCCAGCACTGAAAAAAAAGCAAAGAAGAAAGCAAGCCTTGGGGCTTTTTCAGGGTTACTGTACGCCCAGTAGAACTTTACCACACTTGGATGAAAACTGAGATCGATTTGTGTGCATTGCATACTGCAATGGCATGGCTCTATAGTAAATGACATAATTAATGTAAAACTCTTCTACTTTTCTGGCACAAAATGGATGCTTAGCAAATGTGCAGCCCTGGGTATCATACCAGACTGGGTATCACTTCCGCACATTGCTTGAGAAGGGATTCATTTGTGGAGGTTTCTATTTTAATATTGAAGCTTTTATTTTTATTTATTTATTTTTTTTGATACAAGGTCTTGTTGTGTAGTTCAGCTTGGCCTTGAACTGGCCTTGAAGTGCCGGCTGGCCTCGAACTCACGGCAGTCCTCCTGCCTGAGCCTCCTGAGTGCTGGGATTTGAAGCTCTTTTCTAGGGCAGTCCTAACTTGTGTCTTGGTGTGGTCTTAGTCACATCTTTGTCCTCATCCTAGATACGGGCAGCCCGACCCTCTGCTCCGGAGGGAGCACGACATGCGGGTGAGCCTGCAGATGGCCTCTGTGCAGTATGTGCACACGCAGCGCTTCCAGGCCGAGGTGGTGGCCTTCATTCAGCACTTCACTCAGCTGCAGGATGTCCTGGGGCGGCAGCGAGCTGCTATTGAGGGCCAGACCGTGAGTAGCCTCCTTTCTCCAAGTTGCTTTTTCGATTTGGTTTATCAGTAGAACTTTTAAGCCTCCAGAGATACATTTGGCAAATTTCACTGTAAAAAGTAAAAGTTGTTTATATTTACTCATGTGTCTTCCATGTAGCAGGTAATAATTGGAGAGCTTTGTTCCTTTATTTATTATCTCACACTTTAATTCTGTTTGAAATTTAGCTTTAGCTTTCTATAAAAAAGATACAGAAAATTTACAAATAGCACTCAAGACTTCTGGGCCCTTTAAGGCTTTAGTGGTAGGTTTGTTTTTGTGTCTTTTGCAAATGGATCAAAAGTTTCCAAACTTAACAGTTGCACCCTTAATGCCTTGGTCATTTTTCATGGTATGTAAAGGTAGGCCGAAAGAAACAGCTAAGGTGTTTCCATTTACAAAGTAATTAAGTCTAAAGAAGTTAATACAGGGCCAGTGAGATGGCTCAGCGGCATAAGCGCCTGCCTGGCAAGCATGAGGTCCTGAGTTCGACTCCCGGAACCCACATAAAGGAAAAAAAGGGCCGGTGATATCGCTCAGAAGCACAAGCACTTGCTGGCAAGCGCGAGGTCCTGAGGTGGACTTCCGGTACCCACATAAAAAAAAAAAAAAAGTTAATACATATGTCCAACAGCTTTGCAGTTGTTTGAAAAAATAACATAAATTGAAAGAATAACCTATTTATTTATTTTTAATTTTTGTGTGTGTGTGTGGTGCTGGGGATCAAACCCAGGGCCTTATGCATGGTAGACAAATGCTCTACCACTGAGCTACAGCCCCAGCCTGAAAGAGTAATATTTTTATCTTATTCTTTTTTTTTTTAAAGACAGGGTCTTGCTTTGTAGTTCAGACTGGCCTTGAACTCACTATATAAGCCCAGCCTGGCTTTTGAGTTGGTGGTGATCCTGCTGTTACAGCCTCCTGAGTGCTGGGGTTATAGGCGTGCACCACCACATCTGGCTTTATCTTATTTAAAAAAAAAATAAGTATTTATCAGTACATGTTTGGAGTATACAATGATTACGTTCATGATGGGGATTTAATACATGCCATATCTTAATTGTTTTTACTTCCTTTTATCTCATTCTTTTTTTTTTTTTTTTTTTTTTTTTTTTGTGGGTACCGGGGGGACGACCTCAGGACCTCACGCGCCAACAGGCACCCGTGCCGCTGAGCGATATCACCGGCCCCTTTTTCATATGTGGGTTCCGGGAGTCGAACTCGGGCCTTCGCGCTTGCAAGGCAGGCGCTTAAGCCGCTGAGCCGTCTCACCGGCCCTTTTATCTCATTCTTAAACAAGCACAATTACATACTAGTAGGATGTGCCTCTTGGATGCTGCACATATTCTCAAACTTAGGATCAGACAGGATACCACAACCTTCCTTTCCTATTCTGCGTTTATTTTCTCATTGGTACTTCCTTTTTATCATAGCAGCTGGTAAAGACCCAGTTTTGCAAAGATGAGACCTCTTTGAAAGGAATATAGCATGATCTCATGTTGAATGCGATATCTCAAGCTCTAGTAGCTTGTGTACTGTCCAGTAAAACTTACCCGGAAAGTTTAGAATGTCCTGGCAGTGCCCTTTGAATTGCTGTAGCCACCTGTGGTGTCTCGGTACAGTTTTGGAACCACAGAAAATAATAATATAGCAATTTGTAAAAACTTGTTTTCCTCTTGAAAGAAACTTCATTAGGTAAAAGGTTATATTTAAGAAATAGATTCTGTCTTTATATGACTATTTTTAAAAATTTACATTTTAAATTCAAATGAAAATCTTTTGAATGTGTTATATGAGCATATTGATCTGGTGTACAATCAAAGTAAAAACAAGGCATTTTGAGAAAAGTTTCTTTATTACTTTTCCTGAACCAGTGCTTGCTTCTAGTTTCTTTCCTTGGAAGGAGGCAGTGATACCAGTTTCTTGTGTATCTTCCAGAGAATATATTAAAAAAAAAAAAAAGTAGCATAATTGAATTATGGAAAATCTGGAAAAAAGAATCGTACATTTGGGCTGGTGAGAGAGCTCAGCGGCATAAGCGCCTGCCTGGCAAGCACGAGGTCCTGAGTTCAACTCCCGGAACCCACATAAAGGAAAAAAAGGGCCGGTGATATCGCTCAGCAGCACAAGTGCCTGCTGGCAAGCGTGAGGTCCTGAGTTCAACTCCTGGTACCCACATTAAAAAAAAAAAAAGAATCATACATTTTACCAGTCTCCTAGCACCATAGGTATGTTTTAATTGGTTTCCATTTTTTTTTTTACTGTAATTTTTTCCATGGTTATAAGCATTAGATACATAATCTTTTAAAAAATTTAAGTATTTGACTCATATAAAAGATTATCTGTGCATGGTTATAAGTTAGAGTCTGATGATAAAGTGAATATGAACCCACTATGAAACTGAGAATTAAGACATTATTATTTTTGATATAAAAAGAGGATATTATTGTGGGAATTGGCTCACGCAGTTATGGAGTTTGAGAAATCCCATGATTTGTGCTAGCTGGAGAACCAGGAAAGCTGCTGGAGTCATTCCGTCGGAGTCCTAAGAATCAAGGGAAGCAGTGGTGAGGCTGGCGCCCAGGCCGACCCGCAGGGTGGGCGGGCACGGTGGAATCAAGACGTCGTTAGGGCAGCTGCCACACATCGATGTTCCTTCCCCATCTCATTCCTGGTCAGCTGCTCTGCTGACCACTCTTGTCATTTTGGGATCTGTTAGAACCTTAAAAAAATTTCTTTTGTTTTGTTTGCTCTGAGCTTTAAAAAAATGGCATTAAACTGTATTTACTGTTCTGTGACTTGGGTTTTTTCTTTTCACTTAGTGCGTGGATGAATTTCATTCATTACGTATATTTGCATTGCATTTATTTGGACTGCAGTATTTCATATTATGTATAGCACAGGGCAGTCATCCTTTTTGCTGTGAACTTTTGGGTTATTCACAGTGTTTTGCTGTTGTGCACTGTATCTTCTGATGCACATTTATAAGTTTCTCTGCGATACCTAGGAGTGGAATTACTGGCCATAGAGCATGCACGTGTTTATTTTGAAAAGATAATGCTGGATTGTTTTCCAGATTGGCTGTCTCAATTATATTTTCCCATGATTATCTTTTTTATTCTTCTTTCCATGATTATCTTTATGGCACAGAATTTTTTTTTTAACTTTTGAAGTATTTTTATGGATTAATTCCTATAAATGGTATTGTTTGATGAAAGCTATGTGTACGTTTGTTACTTTTAGTGCAACTCTACTAAATGTTTTTGGTTAAAATTGTGTATATTTAAAGTAACTATTTTTATATGTATGGTTTAAATAGCAGTAAATCTTCCCGTGAATTATTTGGGTTAGGAAATGAGACACTTGTGCTTTACTGAGTAATTGGGCGTAACTTCCTGGGGTACATTTTACTTTATCAAGTTAAATAAGACAAGTAGAAGGTCAAAGGAGTGTCTTTCTATCTTGAACATTGTTAAAGATGTGGGGTTTGAGAAAAGCTGATCTTCTCAAGAATCTTTAATCTGGCTGTTTGAATTACTTAGATTTATAGAGAGAGCTAAAGACATACTTTCATTTGGTAAGATTAAGAGGCTATTTTGTTTGAACTTTAAATTCCTTTTCTTCTAATATTGGATTGGTGACAGACGTATTTGATTTACAGTGGTAATTTTTGTGTGTGTGTGTGTGTGTGTGTGCTTGGGTTTGAATTCAGGGCCTTGGCGTGCTAAGCGTGTGCTCTGAACTACGCTCCCAGCCCTACTAGCAGGATTTTTATTCTGCATTTTCTGATGTCTGTAAATAACGAGCCAATATGATTTTAAATTTCTTTTTAATTTTGATATTTGAAATGTTAAAAATATAAATTGTATCAGATGTGCTTTGGCTAAATATAAATTATTCCCTTTATATTTTATTTGAGAAATTATAATTTTTCTGTATCTTCTACTTTATATTTATTATGTTTGTTGAATTTCTTTATTCACTAAACAACATAAGTACAGATTTTTTTTGAAGTATTAGGGATTGAACTCAGGACCTTCACACTGAGCTACAACCTCAGCCCTTTTTATTTATTTTGAAACGAGTTCTTGCTAAGTTGCCCAGATGGGACTTGAACTTGTAATCGTCCTTCCTCAGCCTCCCTCAGTGCTGGGATTGCAGGTATATGCCAGTGCTTTTGGCAGGGAGTGCAGATTTTTGATGGCGCTAAGAAGTGGTATTGCAATTTAGAAATGTTGGGATAAAAATCTGGAGTTTGGGTTTTGGGTTTTGCCACTTACAGCTAGTTAGCATCAGAGTTCCTTAATTCCTGTGCTAACCTGACAAGATGGCACCAGGATTTCTCTCTGGAGGTGAGATTAGGGGTGATTTCAGTTTTCTTCTCTTTCCCTTTTTCTTCTAAATTTTTAACAGTGAATAGGGATTAATTTATAATTCTAAAATGTACTTGAAGACAAAGGCAGTAGCCAGGGGTTTATAATGAAGAGTCACATATAGTTAGGAAATGAAAACAGAATTCATTGTTTGTAAATTTTTCTGACTTATGTACTTGACCTCTCAAAAAATATTTTGTGAAGTTATAGCTTTCTTTTTTTAAAATGTAATGCAAATTTATATATAATTTTCACCTGTCAATTAAAATAATATATATTTTTTTTTTGTGGGTACCGGGGGGTCGACCTCAGGACCTCGCGCACCAACAGGCACCCGTGCCGCTGAGCGATATCACCGGCCCCTTTTTCGTATGTGGGATCCGGGAGTCGAACTCGGGCCCTTGCGCTTGCCGGGCAGGCGCTTAAGCCGCTGAGCCATCTCACCGGCCCCTAAAATAATATTTTTTAAATAGGAATTTAAAAATATGGATAAGCTAAAGGTAGAAAATTATAGTATCTGTCTTGTTTCTACTTTGTAATATATATTCTTACCACTGTTCAATATAATACAGATGAAACAATTTCCATGTCATTACATAATGGTTTCAGTAATTACATAATATTTCATTTTATTAATACATTATACTTCTGCCAGCTTTATTGTGATGAAGTTACATAAAATAAACTTAACCAGTTTAAAGTGTACAATTCAATAAGTTTTGGCAATTGTATGCAGTTTTATAAATCACAACTGCAGTCAAGATTTAGAACATTTCTGGGCCGGTGAGAGGGCTCAGCGGCGTAAGCGCCTGCCTTGCAAGTGCGAGGGCCCGAGTTCGACTCCCGGAACCCACATACGAAAAAGGGGCCGGTGATATCGCTCAGCGGCATGGGTGCCTGTTGGTGCGCGAGGTCCTGAGGTCGACCCCCCTGGTACCCACACACACAAAAACAAAAAAACAAAAAAAAAAACAACGATTTAGAACATTTCTAAAATCCAAGGAAGCGTCCTCCTGCCTTAACCCCTGCATTCTGGAAGGCCTGGCTCTGCTCTCTATCACAATAATTTTGCCTTTTAAAAAGAGTTCTGTATAAGTGAAATAACACAGTGTGTAGCCATTTGTGTCTGGCTTCTTTCACTTAGCAAGATGCCTTTGAGATCCATCCATGTTTTTCCGATCAGCAGCAGCTCATTTCTTTTTATTGCTGGGTAGTATTCCATTGTCTGACTGGCCCAGTTGAGAACAATTGGGTGGTTTCCAGTTTTTGGCTGTTAAAAATAAAACCGCTGTGGACATTCACATTGAAGTCTTCGTGTGGCTGTAGGAGTTTGTTTCTCCTGAGTGGATACCTAGGGGAGGAGTTGCCAAGTCTCGTGATGATTGTATGTTTAATGTAAGAAACTCTTCAAAATCATTTGGTCTATTCTACATTCCCTGCATTTCCATATGAAGTTTAGAGTCATCTGTCCAATTTTGTAATAATTTTGCTTGGGATTATATTGGATCTGTAGATCATTTTGTGGAGAATTGACATCCTAACAATACCGAGATTTTGGTTCCTTGAGGAAGGTATCACTCTCCATGTGATTTTAATTTTAGCAATGTTTTTTATTTTTGGTTGTGCCAGTCTTACACATGTTTAATTAAATTTATCCCTAGATAGTACCAATTTTTTTTTTTTTTTTGAGACAGGGTCTTGCTGTATAGTTCAGGCTAGCCTTGAACTCAGCATGTATCCCAGGCTGGCCTCGAAGTGGTAGCTATCCTGCCTCAGCCTCCTGAGTGCTGGGATTACAGGCATGTGCTACCATGCTTGGCTCTGTATTCCCAATTTTCCATGTTATTGCACAGGATAGCAATTTAATAAGAATTTCAGTGTTCGGTTGTTTGTTGAAGGTTGAGAAATACTGTTAACTTTTGTGTATTGACCTATTGACTTTGTACCTTGCAGCCTTGCTAAATTTCCTTATTCTAGTTCCTCTAAATTCTTTAAGCCTTTCTACGTAGGTGATTACGTTGTATGCAAACAAGAGTTTTACTTTTTCCTTCCCAACTAATATTCTTTTTCTTATTGTTACCTTTTTAAGTGGTACAGTGTTGAATAGAAGTGATGAGACTGGATGTCCTTGCTTTGTAGGGAAAATATTTAGGCATTCACAGTTACACATGCTGTTAGCTATAGGTAGGTTTCTTACTTTTAAAAAAATAAATGTTCAGAGATTCCCTTTTCTTTCTTTTTTTTTGAGACAGTGTCTTGCTATGTAGCCCAGGCTGGCCTTGAACTCACTATGTAGCCCAGGCTGGCATCGAACTTGCGGTGATCCTCCTGCCTCAGCCTCCCAAGTGCTGGGATTATAGGCATGCATCACCATGCCTGGTGTCCCTTTTCTTTTTAATATCAGTAAGTTCTATAGCAGTGTCCCCACCTCTTCCAGATATTGGTAGTTTTTCTTTCCTTCTTTTCCCCCTTGATTAACTTAGCTAGTTTTTTGTTTTTTCAGTTTTATCATTCTTTTACCTAACCAATTTATTGAGGCCTGTATTATTATGGTTTAGGCTCACTCTTACGAAATATGCCATTTGGACTTGAAAAGAATGCATATTCTGTGGTTGTTGGGCCCAGCATTCTGTATATACTTACTTGATTTTTGTTTTCTATCACTGATTTTTGCTCTTTATTGTTTTCTTTCTTCTACTTTAGTTTGATTTGCTTTTCTTTTTCTAGCTTCTTAAAGTAGAAGTTTCAAGAATTGATTTTTAAAATCTTCATTCTTGGGCTGGTGATATAGCTCAAGCGGCATAAGCGCCTGCCCAGCAAGCGTGAGGTCCTGAGGTCGACTCCTGGTACCCACATTAAAAAAAAAAATCTTCATTCTTTTCTAAAGTAAGCATTTAATGGTGCATATTTCTCTCTAAGCACCATTTTTAAATGCGAATTTGTGTGTGGATGAATTTTCTTTTCTGTTTTTTCTTTTTTGGTTTTTTGAGACAAGGTCTCCCTAAGTAGTTTAGGCTGGCCTTGAACTCACTATGTTAGCCCAGGCTGGCCATGAACTCACGGCAGTCCTCCTGCCCAGCCAGCACTGCCTCCTGCGTGCTGGAATTATAGGTGTGCACCACCACACCTGGCCCTGTGTGAATGAATTTTATTTTATTTTATTTTTATTTTATTTTATTTTTTTTTCTTTTTTGTGGGTACCGGGGGGTCGACCTCAGGACCTCGTGCGCCAACAGGCACCCGTGCCGCTGAGCGATATCACCGGCCCCTTTTTCGTATGTGGGATCTGGGAGTCGAACTCGGGCCCTCGCGCTTGCAAGGCAGGCGCTTATGCCGCTGAGCCATCTCACCGGCCCGTGAATGAATTTTAATATATTGTTTTTATAACTTTGGTGCAGATATTTTTCTATTTCCCTTATGGTTTCTTTTTTGACCCATAGGTTATTTAGAAGAATGTAATTTAATTTTCAAGCATTTGTGGATTTTCCACTATCAGTTTGTTACCGATTTCTGACTGAACTCTGTGGCTGTCACAGAATATGCTCTGTGTGATTTTTAGTTGTTTTATCAATTCATGAGCTATGTGTGGTGATGTACACCTGTAATTCCAGCACTTTCAAGGCTGAGGCAGAAGGGTTGCTGCAAGTTCAAGGTCAGTGTGGGCTACATAGTGAGTTCAAGGCCAGCCTGAACTACACAGTGAGACCTTGTCTCAAAAATCCTAAATAAATAAATAAATAAATAAATAAATAAATTCATGAAACGTTTGGGAACCTGAGGTTATTTGATGGTAAAATTAGGGAAATAATGGAGCTGCTAAGTAGTTTTTCTTCCTCTTTCAGGTGAGAGATCAAGCTCAGCGCTATTCTCGGGTTCTCCTCGATATTGAGGCTGGTGCTCCTGTTCTTCTAATCCCAGAAAGTTCCAGATCAAATAACCTGATTGTAGCAAATTTGGGGAAGTTGAAAGTCAAGAACAAGTTTCTCTTCGCTGGTTTTCCTGGAACCTTTTCCTTACAAGATAAGGTGAGCAGTTGATATCCATTCCCTTTTCAGTTGGACTAGTATTTGAACCCTGATTGAAGAATTCATATGCTGCCATAAGATGATCCGTAGCTGCTCTTTTGCAGGACATGTTGCTTGAAGAATATTTTGGCACTTACTTCTTTTTTTTTTTTTTTTTTTTGTGGGTACCGGGGGTTGACCTCAGGACCTCGCGCGCCAGCAGGTACCCATGCCGCTGAGCGATATCACTGGCCCTTTTTTCGTAGTGGTTCTGGGAGTCGAACTTGGGCCCTTGTGCTTGCCAGGCAGGCGCTTATACCGCTGAGCCATCTCACCAGCCTGTTGGCACTTACTTCTTACAGTAATGTTTGGAAGTAATCAGGATGAAGATTGCTGTCATTTTCATTTTACATTAGGGAAAACTAGAACTCTTTGAGGATAAACAATAAAAATGGAAACAGTAAATCACGAATTTGGGAGCACCTTGGAGATTTTTGATCAGCCCCCTTCACCCATTTTGCATTGTGGAGACCAAGTGACATTTCTGCAACTGCAGGTGTCATTCTTGGTGTTTTTTTTCATCATTCCTTGCTGCTTTCCAGAGAAGCTTTTTAGTCTGTGCTTATTCAGTACAAACTAATTGGAGTGTGCCAGGAAAGCACTTACTGAAGTGTGCCTGTTTATAGTCTAATGGCTAATAACATGGGAGAGACTGCCTTTGAGATGTATGTAAGATTTGATTGTAAGACCATACGACTGACAAAAATAAATAGCTGATATTTGTTGAATGCCTGTTATACATCAGTTGGTACTAAGTTCTTTACATACAGAAAGAAAGTCTGTTGCCTGCGTTCACAACTCTGGTGACACCACCTGTGTGGACTTTTCTTCCCACCAACTATACTTTAACTCTCTATAGATAGCAATTGGGTATCCTGCAGTTCAGTTGTGACACTAACTGGGCACAGTTAGCACAGACCCCACTGAGGCTCTTTGGTCTCCCACAAGACTGTCCCCACTTTATACACCAGTCACAAGCCCAGGCCTTCTGTACTTCTGACCAAGGAGCCATGAATTAGGGGTTCTCACTACCCCTTCCTCAGGTTCAATAGTTGGCTGTACTGGCTCACAGAGCTCAGGGGAGATATGTGTACTGGTTCATTATAGAGGATTTAATAAAAGCTACCAATGAACAGCTGGATGAGTAGGTGCATAGGGCAAGGTCTAGTAAGGTCCTGAGCACAGAAGCTTCTGTCCCCATGAATTGGAGTGTGCTGCCCTCCTGGCACGAAGATGTATTCAGCAGTTTGTAGCCTGCTGAACCCAGGCATTTACTGTTTTTAACGGAGGTTCCATTATGTAGGCATGATAGAGGAAGTCATTGGCCATTTGTGATTGGACCGAATATCTAGCGCCTCCCTTCTCTTGAGGTCTGGGAAGTATAACTGAAAGGTCTACCTTTGAACCGCATAATAATTTTGTTTGTGATAAACCTTTATTTTGAGACCACACTAAGTTTTTTAGGAAGAGATCAATTATAGCCAGAATGGGTGATCAGATTCGGTAATACTTTGTTTCTCTGCTATTCCTAAAAAAAGCAATGGACTGATTTTCTGTATCAGATAGAGCTATACAGGCCAAGCATACTTTGAAGTTAGCTTTGGAAGAATTGCCAAGATACTTAGACATATGTGCAAAAAGATTTCTATTTTGTTAAGCCAAGTAATAACACATAGTTTGTAATATTTTAATGAAAACAATTCACTGTATTTGTTTTTGAGGATTTGATTTTAAGTGGCAGTGCATACAAGGATCACTTTTTCTTCAAGGTATTATGTATTGTTGTTGTTTTGTCTCCTGGTTATTCTGAAAAACCTTATGGGATTCAGCAGTCAATTTACATTTATGTATTTAAAAAAGAAAATGAAAAAACTAACCATTTATAATATTTTATTATTTGGGGAAGCCTGCTTACTTTAATTTTTTTTGACTGTTTTGTTTTTCTGAATTCCTTCCTATATAAAAAAGTTCTTTTTAAGGCCCATTAAAAAGAATTGCTTTTCTTTTCCTTTTTTAAAGCCCTGGTAGGGCCAGTGAGATGGCTCAGCGGCGTAAGCGCCTGCCCGGCAAGCGTGAGGGCCCGAGTTCGACTCCCGGATCCCACATACGAAAAAGGGGCCGGTGATATCGCTCAGCGGCACGGGCGCCTGCTGGCGCGCGAGGTCCTGAGGTCGACCCCCCGGTACCCACAAAAAAAAAAAAAAGCCCTGGTAGTACTTTCTTGTCTTAGGTCCTAGAATCCTAGAAATCCTGTCGTTATGTACCAGGGGTTGTTCTGTAGAATTCCATAAGGGCTGTTTGGAGTGTGTCATTTGATCAAGTATTTTTAACTAGGTAAACTTCTCTGTGAAGTTTACCTCTCCACATATACAGTCAAACTTAACTGATCAGAGTTTTTGTAAATGAATAATAACCTTCTTCACCAGTGGTCACTTTGCATTGTACTTGCACACGTGAGGTTTGTGTAATACACATTCCAGTGGTTAAGAACAGGAAGTGTGCCTCACCTCAGCCCTCACAGAGAGGTTATTTTTCCACAACTTTCATGACTCCTGTATGTTTGGAATTGTTTTACATAAATCCATGTCTTAATGAATGCAGGTTTGAATTTTTGTGTATGCTTGCCTTTTATTTTTCTCAATCATAGCTTGTGCTTAAACCATAACTTCTAAGTCTGTCTTTCAAAGGCTTTGAGCTAATCTCCTCAAGCCATTGATTTATTTAAACCAGCTACAGAAAGGATGTGGAGATAAATCCAATGAAAGAGCAACAAACATTCTCCAGAGTTTAAATAAACTAAGCAAGAGGGAAGGTCTTAATGTTGAAATACTAAATAACAGTGTTTACCTAGTAATCTGCCTTGCCCCCCCTACAAAAAAAGAAATTGTAGGAAGAAAGAAATGGTTTATTTACTATTACTTGTAATTACTACTCAAGATAACTATGAGACAGAGCAGTAAACACCATAGGTAGCCCTAGAGGGAGACCCACTCTTCCTGTCCTCCTCTGCATGGATAGTGGCTGGGCAGGAGCAGGTCGATTTTGTAGAAATCACCTGGAGAGGGAGCTCTGAGGCTCGCGTGAGGAACCCAGGGAAGTTTCATAGCCAATTATTAACTCATTCTGGTGAAATAGATTTTTTTCCCTATTAGCACTAAAACCACTAAGTATGTAAGAAAAGAGTATAACCTTTTCATTAGAATCACAATATCTCTTTTATTCTGTATTAGCCTAATTTATAGCCAAAGACAACAGGAACGGCTAACCATTTTTGTATTCCATTTTGTGGGGGAGTGGTTGAGACAGGGTCTTGCTATGCAGTTCACGCTGGCCTTGAACTCACTGTGTAGCCCAGGCTGGCCTCAAACTTGAAGTGATCCTTCTGACTCAGCTTCCTGAGTAGTGGGATTATAGGCCTTGAGCCACCATGTTTGGCTCTGTCTTGTTTTTATTTCCATAGTTACTTAGAGAAACGAGAGATATAAATCCATGTGGGGAGACTTCTAGAAAGTCCAGACACACTACCATGGCCCAATCCCATTGGAATCATATTACTATTATATACGCTTTCTTGTAACAATGAGCTCCCCTTCCCTGAAAGCAACACTACATCATGTGGCTGACAGATTTGCTTTTGTTGAATTTGACCACCTGAAACATTTAGCATCATGGCATTTACTTTTGAGCCAGAAGGTGGTGTCTTCCTATAACACTGGGATAGTTTTCAACAGGTATTGAATTATCTATAACATCTCTGCTGATAATTACCTATGGTAGGAAGTGCCATGACCCCGTCACTGTCTTCCTTATGGGATTTGGGAGGCTGAGAGAAGTACAAGAATTACAGTCTTTGAAGAGGCTAGAGATTGGGACAGGACTTTCAGAATAGTAATAATATTGTCACCTCCACCTTTCATTTCTGCATTAAAGTTTTATTTTGTTCCTTCCAGGAGTCTGTACCTTTGGCTTCCCCAACAGGTACTCCCAAACACACTGTGAGGAAAATGGCAAGCATGGAGGACCCCAAGGGACCTCATTCCCAGGGGCTGTTCATGATGTCCCCTGCTGAAAAGGGCCTGGGCAGCCTGAAGAGTGAGTTTGTGCCCAGTGCCTCCACCAGGCAGCGAGGGCAGCAAGCCATGCCACCTGTCAGCCACAGTTCCAGTAGTCCAGGTAAAAGAGGAGAAAATTACACAGACACACACATACACGCACACATTGGAGAAAATTGCTGCATAATGAATATGGGGAAATTCCAGGAACACAAGAAGGGAATGCATTGTGTTTCATTCTGAGGCCAACAGGGACTTAGCATTTCTTCAGTGATGATCAGGTTTCGATGTTGCTTTAGAAGTCTTAAGACTCTAGACTATAAGAATTAGTCACTCTGAGGAAGGGCCGAATTATCCCTCTCTAGTTTTTCGTTGCCTTGTGTATTGAGGATGTATTGGGCAAATGAGGTGCTGCTTTTAAGGAGTTAGAGAGGAGGCATAATGTAATGAGCCACAAAGATCAGTCCAGTGTGATTGGATCTGGAGAGGTGAAGGACAGCGGTGGAGGGAGGCTCTGAATGACTTTTGTAAGATAGGTTCAAGAAATACTGAACTCCCTGTCGTACCCTATAGTCTTAGAGGTGGTAATAAAATGGTTTATGGCTATGTTGACTAAATGAGATCATCTTTTTTTTGGAGACAAGGTCTTGCTAAGTAGCCCAGGCTGGCCTTGAACTCATAGTGATCCTCCTGCTTCAGCTTCCCAAGTGCTGGGATTACAGGCGTGTACCACTGTGCCTGGCTCAATCTTTTTTGTTTTTAATAATTTTTTATTGAAGTATATGGCTTGATTAGTTTTCATACATTTTACATATTCTTGTAAGTCGTATCCAGAGAAAGAAAGAACATTACTAGTATGGCAAAAGACTGAGAGATTTTTTCTTTCTTTTTTTTTTTTTTTTTTTTTTTTTTTTGTGGGTACCGGGGGGTCGACCTCAGGACCTCGCGCGCCAGCAGGCACCCGTGCCGCTGAGCGATATCACCGGCCCCTTTTTCGTATGTGGGATCCGGGAGTCGAACTCGGGCCTTCGCGCTTGCAAGGCAGGCGCTTAAGCCGCTGAGCCGTCTCACCGGCCCTCTTTCTTTCTTTTAATGTAACATTAAGGTGAAAAGAGAAAGTTAGAAATTTTGGATTTGCTGTTTTTGCCCCCTCTGACATTCTTTTATTGGTGATACATTGCCTCAGATTAATGCAGCATTTTTCACATTGTTCCTGCATATTCCTAGATTCTGTGACAGTACCCTAGGAAATCTCTGCAGCCTATTTCATTTCTTATAATTACCCTTTGTACTAGATTAGTTCCACTTTGATCTGTTTCTTATATTTATCAGGGTAATGTACCAAGCAACAACTACATCTATTATATTCCTACTTAATACTGTTGTTACACTGTTTCATTCCCCAGTGTACTAACATACTGTTAGATGCGCTTCCTACCATGATTATGTCTGTAGACTAATGAGAGAGACATTAAATAAATACATAAATATTGATAGATGATAGTGAATTTCATGGGGGAAGACAAAGAACATAGAGGATTCAATTCAGATTGAGATGGGAAGGTCGTTGCCACTGGTGAGGCTGTCCAGGAAGCAAAGAGCTTGGCATTTGGGGGAAATAGAGGCCTGAGGTTTAGTGAGCAGGTGCGAGAATGGCTTGAGATGAGGCTGGGAAACGAGGCTGTGGGCTTATACATGGCCTTGCATCTGGGGGAATTTTACTGAAAGAATTTTGGATAAAAAAATAGTCATTTATATAAAGGAAAAGAATGGGCTGTTTCTTTTTTTTTTTTAAGGGTTGTTCATGTGTTTTGTGAGGGCCACAATGGAATCACACAGGTGCATTGGAGGAGAGTTGGTGGCGGTGGCTTGGACTGGGGTAGTGGGAGTGGAAATGGTTAAACTAGTATTTGAAAAAGAATTCTGCTGCTGGGAAAAGTGTGTAAAACTTTGGTTCTTGTTGTCTCTAGGGAGGGATTGCCACGAGATCATAACCTCTGCAGCCTCAGCGTGTCAAGATGGGCACGGGGTTCGGAGGGGACATGAGAGTGTGTGTCTGTGCGACGAGGGGTGGCAGGGTGTGTTGAGCACGCAGAGCTTGGCTTAGGGAGGAGAGAATGCAGAGCAGGGGGAAGCAGGCAGTTCTGAACATTTTCCAAAGACTTTTTAATTTGTTCATTTCCTGCCTTTTGGATTCCCTTTGCTTCACGGTCTCCCTTTCCTTGGGTCCTTGTAGAAGACCACGTTTGCCTGCTGGACTGTATTGTCGTGGACCTACAGGACATGGACATCTTTGCTGCAGAGAGACGCCCACGAGAGTACTCAAAAGCTTCTGAGGACAACAGTGGAGATCTGATCTTCCCCTCCTACTGTGTGCGACAGACGGGAGGGAGCCTCTTAACTGAACCTTGTAGGCTGAAATTACAGGTGGAAAGAAATTTGGACAAGTGAGTATTTTTTCTGAATACCTATATAAGAAGACTCTTAATATGGTACCTTAGAAATCAGTGCTACTACAGTAAGTCAGGAAGAGCATAGTTACTTATTTCTTCACCTGTTCACCATATATTGATTGAATCACTACTGTGTGCTAGGCATGAAGGATACCAGGATGAAGGAGAAGACTTCTGCTCTCAAGGAGCTTAGATTTTGTTGACGGATACAGGGCAGTAACTAGTGATTGTGATTTAGTGTTTGATTCAGTGATACAAACTTTGTCGCAAGATTGTAGAACAGTGCCTTGGAAACAAAACAGGGACATGAATTTAGCATGGCTTTAGGTAGCGATGAGGGTAGTGATAGTGGACAAAGTATTCTGAAAGAGGTGGACATTTGGATTGTGTGTCCCAAATGTACTAGATGCTCGACCTGGTATAGCTGCTTGACAACTCCGTTTCATTCATGTAACTGTTCAGCGGCAGTTTGCCCTTTCCGCTCACATAAGCAGTCTGAGAGTATGGGAGTGTAAAGGGCAGACTGCTGCTGAAAGTTATGTGAATGAAGTGGAATGGTCGAGAAACTCTAAAGACAAGGAAATCACCATAACTCACCCTTGTAGTTGGCCTTGGCGCACAGACTGCTTGCTTTATAGTTGAGAGCGTTGCTCCAGATGTCGGCGGTTCAGTATCCGCCTGGGAAATGTCTTGAAAGTGAACATCCTGGACCCTACCTGAGACCAGCAGAACGTGACTCTCAGGGCCACTTTAATTGCTCAGGTGTGCATTTAACCAGGTCCTCTAGGGGTGCTTCAGATTGCTTGGCCCCTGCACGTGGACTGGAACTGCTGAGTTCATTGTGTGGCATCTTTCACTGTGAGGCACCGATTTTGAAGACATCGGCAACATTTTACATTCTTAACTCCAGGGAAAGATGAGGCGTGGCTGTGTAATAATGAAGGATTTTCCTCGGTGGCGTTGTGGAAAGCAGCCTTGTTCCTTGCACAGAATGTGGTTTTGATCTCTCTGTAGCCACCCCTCCCAGTTCCTGGGTCTGAGCAGTCATTGCATGTTTCTTGGTAGTTTTTTGCCGGATGAATATACAATTTAGCCATTCTCACTGCGATGTTTGTGTTTCACTCTTGCTTGTTATTCATATGCTCCCTGGCTGGTGTTCAGTTATGGTTGGCATGGACTATATTTGGTTTTACTAGCTTAACAGTCTTAAGAGGAGCTTCATTATTTAGAAATTGAATACTCTGCTTTCTTTTCAAGTAATGCTTTAAAAAATGTGCTTTGCTACTCTGCTTATCTAAACTTACCCACTCCCATCAGCGTTCGTGTGCAGATAATTATACTCTGTTAGCACGGTTGAAGGTGACACTGAACACAAGGTGTGCTGTCAGCTTCCCACCCCGCAGACAACCCCAGATGGCACTTGATAACCCTTCCCGGTTTTCCTTTGTTCATTGCATCATTGGTCTTTAAAACTTTATTGTATAGGGCCGGTGAGATGGCTCAGCGGCTTAAGCGCCTGCCCGGCAAGCGCGAGGGCCCGAGTTCGACTCCCGGAACCCACATACGAAAAAGGGGCCGGTGATATCGCTCAGCGGCACGGGCGCCTGCTGGCGCGCGAGGTCCTGAGGTCGACCCCCCGGTACCCACAAAAAAAAAAAAAAAAAAAAAAAAAACTTTATTGTATGTAGATTTGTCTCTGTAGACAAAATTTTTAAAAATTTGTTTTGTTTTGTGGTACTGGAGATTGAACCCAGCGGGGCCTTATGCATGCTAGGCATGCACAAGCTACATACCCAGCCCGTTTAGCCCATTGAGGATTTTCTCCATGTGTATTTGGGAGAAAAGGCTTTTTTTTTTTTTGCAGTTGAAGCATGAGAGTCATATACCACCTTTGCTTCTTTTTGGAGCTACCTGAACTTTTTGTCATTAGAAGTTAAAAATTTGCTGGTTGGGCCACTGAGATAGCTCAGTGGCATAAGCGCCTGCCTGGCAAGCGTGAGGTCCTGAGTTCGACTCCTGGTACCCACATTAAAAAAAAAAAATTTGCTGGTTGATAATGCAAGTGAGTACCTTTTAGCCCTTATATTTGGATATGAGTTATATCATTGTTAAGGTAGTGAACGACTTCTAAAAGTGAGCTTTTACTTTTTCATAGAGAAATAAGTCACAGTGTTCCAGACATATCTATCCACGGCAATCTCTCTTCTGTCCACTGTTCCCTGGATCTGTATAAATACAAGCTGATCCGAGGCCTGCTAGAGAACAACCTTGGAGAGCCCATAGAGGAATTTATGCGGCCTTACGATTTACAGGATCCAAGAATTCATGTAAGTGAGACCTCCTGTTCTTCAGTGACTTTCATAGTCTTAGCTGATGGTTGCCCTGTGTGTATAATCCTGAGATTTACCTGCGGAAAGAAGGCAGAACCACAGCAGATTAGATTTCTTGACCTGTGAGTCTGTTTTTCGGTTGGCATCATCCACCATAGATTGATGAGTGCTTTCCTCTTGCAGACTGTTCTGAGTGGGGAGGTGTACACTTGCATGTGCTTCCTCATCGACATGGTCAATGTAAGTCTGGAGCTTAAAGATCCAAAAGGAAAAGAAGGTGCCGGATCCCTTGCCAGGTATGGCTTTAATATCATTTCAGTCCTAGAAACGGTAATACAAATAATACTCGTGTGCATTAACGAAGAGTAGAGGGTGCAGGGTGGTGGTCCACAGCAGAATGAGGTCCGCGAGTGCTTTTTGGTTGGTTTACAGTGTGCTTTTTATTCCTTTTTGCAGTGCTCCCAAGCTAAGCAAACTCTCACCACTGGGCTTCATCCCCAGACCCCAGAGTGCTTTTTAAAAAAGTTTAAATTTGAGGCCCTGTCAGCCACGATAGTTCAGGTTATGCTTTAATATCCCAAACATCAGTGATTTAAAACAGTGAAGATGCGTTTCTCCCTCAGGCTAGGTGGCCACTCTGGGTCTCAGGCTGCTCTGCTTATTTATTAGTCTGGGTGACAAAATATGGTACTTTTTGTTGTTTTGTTTGTTATTGCTTCTTGTTTTGAGAGAGGGTCTCCCTGTGTTGCCTAGGCTGATCTCAAACTCTTTGGGCTCAAGTGATCTTCCCATCCCAACCTCCCACCATCAGGTCTAGCTGGCAGTGTTTTAATGTGCCGGAGAGAAAAATAACCAGCATGGAATGTTCTGCACTGGCCATTAAATGCTCTGGTTCACCTTGTGGAGCTAGAACATGTTCCCACCGGCATGAAGGACTTGGGGAGTACCATGCCACCATGTATCTGTGTAGTTCTGGGGAGGCAGCGTGGATGAGGGTCTCACTGGTGAATATTTTAAATATTGGGGGATTTCATATCAAAATTTATTTTATTTATTTATTTATTTATTTATTTATTTATTTTTAAATAATTTTAAATAATTCCAGCTTCTTTTGAAAAATTGGAAGCTTTGGCAGTGCTAGGCCTCAGTCCTTCCTTGGAAGCATCTGGAAGCTGTGTGGCACCTGTTCCTTTTAGATGACAGGTTATATACTGAGTTCCTTGCTTGGCCAGTGTAGATGTATACATTTGTGATTACTGGTATGGAACTCTAAGGAGTGCATTACTTTCACACTTGAGAGATAATTTTTTTTTTTTTTTTTTTTTATCTTGTAACAGCCCTATAAGATGGGGCAGCAGTTTTGCCTATTTTCCAGGTAGAATTTCCAAATAGCATAAGATTATGTGGCTGGAAAAGTGGTTCTGTAGTTGAAAACAGGACACTGAGGCTAGAAAGGTCCCTGCTGAAGCTCATGGTCTCCTAGGTTGTGTTTCTGTTGAAAGTCTGCTGGGATCTATCACCTCAGCTGATGGGTGTGTGCTGTAATGAACCTGGAGTCCTACTGATTTTTTTGTGAGCCAGAAGTTTCTTCTGATGCCTGGCTGTGCCTTTGTTTTTCTCAATATGGAGCAATTCTGTATGGATTTTTACAGTGATACTGAATAATTATAAATTTCTCATTGGAACTTTCCTCTCTTACTAAAATATTGATTTCAAATGCATTTCCTGTTGGAGGATCAATTGAGTTATTTCCTATGTGAAGAATATTATGCATTCTGGGTGTTCCCAGTGAACTTTAATGATTTTACAGAGAAATCTGGGCAAACTCTGGAGAGAGAAACCTCCAGGCAGGCAAGAAGTTGACAGATGAAGGTCTAAAGCAGCGATGGTGAACCTTTTAGAGTTTTCAATGATACAAACAGCCCACTGTGGCATGTGTGCCATTCGTTTGCCACCACTGGTCTAAAGGGACATTTGACATCTCTTGGGGATTATTATAAATACACAGCCTTCTTAGACTTATGATGGGAAATTAGAATGATAGTGAATCAAGAATATAATATATTTGTGTTATTGTTATTCCTCATGAAGGTCCCATGAACATGATCATCTCTTTGGAACTGGAAAAGTAAGATATAAGACATAAGGCTACTAAATCCATTTTGAGGGGTCTGTTAACAAAATCAATCCAGGACCTCAGAATAAAAGTTATTGACCTTTGTACAACTTACCTATATTGATGATTTTGCTCTTGTTGTCCTGAACTTACATAATTTTGTAAAGCAGAATTATGCTTAACATTTTCTTTGCTTTCTCCCTTTAGATTTGACTTCAAGAAATGTAAACTGCTCTATGAAAGTTTTTCCAATCAAACCAAGTCCATTAACTTGGTCTCTCATTCCATGATGGCTTTTGACACTCGCCGTGCTGGGCAGAAGGCTAGCCCCGGCCTGACCAATGTATTCAGTTGTGTACTTCAGCCTTCGAAGAACAGCAGCACCGCCCAAGGGTCCATTCAGATTGAACTTCATTTCAGGTAGTAGAGCCAGGCCTGCCTCTCCCTTTCTTCATGGAGACATTTCTTTTCGTGGCCAGAGGGCCAAGTCTGCATTGGCTTTAGAACATAAAAGGGCCAAGAATCAATGAAAGGGTAGACAGTGGCTTATCAGCACAAGGCACTGTCTACTGAACAGGTTTTTCCTGCATGCTTGCAGTTTCATTATTGACCAAAAGATGTCTCTATTGCCTTAAAAAAAGATTGCAGAATTAAACCAAGTCCTTAAACTCAACCTTCATGTAAGCTTTAATTTGTGAAGTGCCTTGGGAAAGGAAGAAATTATGCTGGTTTGAGGGAGAATAGAAAAATAATCTTCTGGTTTATAATGAAAGAAAGGTGGTTTTGACCTGCACACCTGTTTGTCTGTTCAGGTCTCACTGACACTTCTACACGTCCAGAGTCTTTACCTTTCTGAATTAGATTATGTTTTTCTCTTTGGTATTACAGGAGACAGCATTGTGTGTGGAAAGAGTGTATGTCTGGGAATCACAGACCTTGGCTGTAGACCTTTATCTGTTCTTTCTTGCTGTATGTCCTAGGGCAAGTTGTTAAGCCTTTTTGAAACTCATTTTTCTGTTTTATGAAACCTAAAGAAAAGAAAGACTATGCCCACCTAATTGGGTGGATCTAAGAAAAAACAAAATAATTTTGGTATATCGCTTGGCACAGATGTAGCTTGTTATTTTATGATGTACTCGTATGAGATTTTATGCCTAAGCGAGCACAGCCCTGAAAACTGGAACATTAGGTCTGACCTGAAGAAGCCCTTCAGTGAAAATCTAGGAGAACTTTGGAGCCAATGCCAGTTTCATCTTATTAGTTGTTAATTTCATCAGTTTTGTTTCAAATATAAACCACTAAGTAGAAAGGATGGGATAAACTTCATATTTAAAAAAAAAAAAGCAAAAATAATCATCAAGGTTATTGTTTTTATATTCCTAACATTCCAGTGTGCTGTTCAGAATTTTTCAGAGTTTAGTTTTTTTTTAGTGAGGGATCATGGTCTCCCCAAATGCCTTTAGGAAGCCTAGCAGACATTTAAACTTTGTGTGAACATTTATCTGAAGTTCAGGAGTAGGAATTCTAACTGCATCTCACTGGGCCCTGCCATGAGCTAGGCGCTTTGCCTGCTGTCATCTGAGTCCTCATACGAAGTCCGCAAAGCAGGTGACCTCTTTCCCCTTTCACAGATGCAGAGATAGATTCCTGGAGAAGTTTGGGTCACTCAGGCAAGGTCACACAGCTAGGAAGTGCAGTAGTCAGAGCCCAGACCTGGGCCTCTAACTTCAAAGCCCACGAGCTCTTCCTGTCCACCAGCTCTCTAGTCATTGGCTGAGTGCAGCCAGATGAAAAGGTTGTATTTTGAGGCTCTTTTGTTTGAAGTTGTTTGTCGGAACAGGGGCTTGCATGTATTTGGTCCATCTGTAGAGACAATTTAGTTTTTGGGTTTGCTTTATTAGTATTATTATTAGTAATAGTGGCTTTCTTTCTCATGACATTTTATTGCTGAGCTATGACCCCCATCCTTTTAGTTTTGTTTTATTTTTTTTAAATTTCTTACCAAGTTGCCTAGGTTGGCCTTAAAGTTAGGATGCTCCTGCTTCAGCCTCCCAAGTAGCTGGCATTACAAGCATGCACCATACACTGTGTCCAACTCCTTGCTTTGTTATTATTGATCTGACTTCCTAAACTGTCAGTGAGTTGTCCAAGACATTACGGTTTTATAATACAAGAAACCTTGAAACGTTATTCTGTTCATATGGTAAAGTTGTACAGTTTCTTGGAGTCAAATAATGTCTTACCTTGGCTCTTGGTAACAGAAATACTATTGTTAGTGAGAGAAGCAAACTGTTCTCTTGACTGAACTTTTGAATGCTTTCTGTGTCTCAAGAAGAATTACTCTTCTGTTGGGATTTTGTGTGTCAAATGTAAATCACTTCACAGTGTTTAAAGGCTTGAAATATTTTCCAGCGAAGTGATCTGACATAGTGTGACTTTCCAGTTAGTGCAGAGTTAGTGCAGAGTTCTGACAAATTCTGTTCAGAATGGGGTGGAAAAATTTTACTGAGGGCAGGATTTTTTCTCTATTACAGAAGGGTAGAGTGTTTCTGTGACAACTGCTGTGCCTGTAAGAAGAAGACACGCATTATGGCACCCTTTTGTTAGAGGCAGCGAGCCAGGTTTAGAAGAAATGAGTGACTGGAGAAAGCAGCCTTAGAAATTCCCTCAATCAGCTTTTTCCAAATAGGGCAAGGAACAGGTGCATGCAGTAGCTAGAGCCTACAGTCTTGCTTTTGGCCCTTTAGAACTAGTTTCAACCCAGAAAAACCTAAAGAAGTGGCCCTAGCCCTAACAAAGAGGTCCTGCCCGCCTCTGCCTATTGGTCTACTAACAGGGCCTGGGTAAAACCCTGAGGACACCATGTTTTGAGGCCAGTCCTGAGAGTCCTCGGATTCTTACCTAAATATGAAATTTGGAGCAATGAGGACTATAAAAGTTTCTCCCTGGCTCCTGCCACTACCCCAACTCCATTGGCTCTAGGGTGCTGGAGGAAGACCCACAGTAAATGTCATCTTACTTGTTCTTCTCAGGCTAAAAGATCTGGGCGCTCAGGTCAGTTTCAGCTAGAGAGCCCACCAGCACTAGTGTGTAGACTTGGCGTTTGTGAAGGAGTCCTCCTAGACTCCAAAGAAAGAGTGCCTCATTCATCTCAGTACTGCCCACGGGGAAGGAAATTGCTGTTTATCAGATACCTGCTATGCGTCTGGTGCTCTCTCTTTCAGTGTTAATGTCCCTCGTTTTTTAGTGAGGGAACAGTTTGGGAGAAGGAGGGGACCTAGCTAGGATAGCACAGTTTGTAAGCAACGGTATTTAAATCTGGGTCTCTGACTTCAGAGCCTGCACTTTTGTACCAACTGGAGTTTCTCAGCCTTAGCACCCCATGTTGAGTATCCCTTATCTGAAATGCCTAGAAGACCATGGGTTTTTTTCAGATTTTGGAGTGTTTTGCATAGACTTTGCCAGTTAAGTGTCCTTAACTCCAAATTCCAAAATGTGAAATGCTCTCAGTTTCAGATTTTGGAGCATTTCAAATATTTGGCCTAGGAATGCTCCCTTCGTGTTCACGTTTTCCTCCTCGCTGTGGCGGCTGTGCTGTGTGTTGTAGGGTGGTTAGCAGCATCCCCGGCCTTTACCCGCCAGATGCCAGTAGCAGCCCCACAATCACAATGGTCGAGAACGTTTCCAGGTGCTACCAAGTGTCCCTCGGAAGTCACACCCATTGAGATCACTGGGCTGTGACGCACTGCTTTCCGAAGGCCCGTTTTGTCTCGTTTAAAAAAATGCGATTAACTTGCAGAAATTATATACTGCATATATTACTAAACCAGTGTCGAGCACTTAAGCTGCCAGCTTAAAAAATATTGGAATAGAAGCTTTGTGTACTGGTGCAGGCCTGCAGCCCCAGGTACTTGGGAGAGAGGCTGAGGCAGGAGGGTTGTATGTGTCTAGGAGTTTGAGGCCAGCTTGGGCAATACTGTCTCAAACAAAAATAAAAACACTGGAATACCACCTGCCCAAACTGAATAATACATTTGCAGCTTATTAAAATGCCATGTTGCTTATTCTGACTTCATTTTTTTCTGTCTTTTTTCTTGTAGATCTACAAAGGATTCCTCCTGTTTCACAGTAGTTCTCAACAATCTCCGGGTGTTTCTCATATTTGACTGGCTACTATTAGTCCATGATTTTCTCCACACACCCAGTGATATTAAGAAGCAAAATGTTACTCCTCCTCGCCACCGTCACTCCAGCAGTGAATCTGCTGTCATTCCCCAAACTGTGAAGAGTGGAGTAGTTACCAAGCGGTCTTCCCTTCCTGCATCCAGTGAAAGGCACTTGGAGGTCAAGGTCAACGTAACAGGTGACTGTGTGGAGGTGTGCTTCACTGTTGGTGTGGGCGTTCACCCAGGTCTGTCATACAGGATGATTCCTGCGTGGCATCTCATTTTTAGATGTCAGCCCTTACATATTTGCATCTTTTACAGCCAACAAGCGTCAGGGTCCTTGACCTCCATTTTCAGGTGTGAGCTGCCTGGTTCACCAACAGCTGTGAGGTCTCTGGTCCCTCTCCTCTGCCCACATAGCACGTGTGCCCAGGCTGAGGACCTGCCTGGCTAGCAGTCTTGTCCCTAACCAGAAATCTGGCTTCAATTTTCTTGTTTGATCTTAGGGGTGCAACAGATGTGTCTTACCGAGTGTAGGCAAATTTGCTATGTGAAAGTCTCAGTTTTTTTTTTTTTTTTTTTTGTGGGTACCAGGGGTCAAACTCAGGACCTTGTGCGCCAGCAGGCGCCTGTGCCACTGAGCAATATCACTGGCCCTTTTTTCGTATGTGGGTACCAGGAGTCGAACTCAGGACCTCGCGCTTGCCAGGCAGGCGCTTATGCCGCTGAGCTATATTACCGGCCCAAGTCTCAGTTTTGAAGATAAGTGACAGGATTGTTATTTTCCTTACAAAAATAGTGTTTTCCTTTACAGATGGGTTTATTGTGTTTCTTACATCTGGTGGACTCTCGTGTAGCTGAATGTGTTTGTGTGCTTACTGTTGGGTTTGTGATATCTGCTGCCTACTTCTTGGTGGTTTTGATGAAGCTGCCTAACCACATTTTAAATGGATTCAGTTACAAAAGCTTGTTCTGTACAGTTTTTAATGAAAACGCAGTCTGAAGCAGAGTATTTTGGTTGTATACAAATTTGGCACTGATTTCAAAAATCTTGACATAAATCGGTCTGCGTTCTTCATAGACAACTTGAACACCTATGTAGATGTTGTTATAGTATGTTACGCTGCCTAACAGTGTTATTGTCTGAGTGTACTTCCTGGGATTTAAAATCAGGCCATCACTTGCAGATGGGATGCTTTTCTGAACTTCCAAGTAGCTGATGGGCCTTCCAGGATGACAGGGATGCAGTTTCTCTCGAGTTTAAACAAACACGCCGAAGAGAGAAGCCGCATCCCGGTCTTCTCCGCTGGTGCAGTGCTCTGCTGGCGCAGCGGTACCTGGCCGGGTACAGAGTTTGTCTGGGACGGGGATGGAAGCTGAACAGTGGCAGGTATCCCGGAGAACTGAGGCCCTAGTCAGTGTGCTCACCTTGTGGAAGTATGCTGCTCCCTTGCCACCAGCTCCTAGCTTTGCCCTGACTTATGATGCTGTCCTTTCCAGGCACAGAGTTCGTGGTTGTTGAAGATGTGTCCTGCTTTGACACCAATGCCATTATTCTGAAGGGCACCACAGTGCTCACCTACAAGCCCCGCTTTGTCGATCGCCCGTTTTCAGGAAGTCTTTTTGGCATTGAGGTAAGAAGTCTGTGTGTCCATCACAGCAGTGCATTTTGGGCTCAAGAGAGACGCATCTGGAAAAGAATTTGCTTCCTATTCTCTGATTAGGGGAAATAATTCATGGAATTGGAAAATCCTTGCCCTTCTCTCTTCATTTTTACCTCGTCTGCACCATTTTTTCACTTGCGATGCACTCTCCCAGTGCTGTAGGCACATGGAGGGACTTTTTCTCTTACCTCCTCCCTCCCTCAGGAAGTTCAAGGAGTCCCCTCTAATCCCGTTCCCCTGGCAGGCACCTTGTTGAGTCCTCTAGTTCTTCAACTCTAGTCCTTGGCATCTGCTCAGGGAGATCATGGTCCTCATCTTCTCAACATCCCTCTTTCCCCACACTGAGTGCTGTTCTGTGAAGAGCCAGGGCTTTGGGTTAATGGAGACCTGTGTAGAAACAGTGCTCAGGATTTTATATATTGCTGTTCAAGAGGATCTCATTTGTAAGAGGGCAGCTCCAGAGAGGCATGAGTGACCTAAAGAACCACATCTCCAACAAAATAGATAATTTGCACTGGCGTGGCCTTGGCAGCCTGAAAATTTCATTTTGCAATATTAAATAAAAATCACCCTGTCTTGTTTTAAGCCATGGGCAGTAAAGGCAGCAAGGGAAACATGGCAGATTGTTGCCTCTATCAGATGTTCTTAATTCACTGATCTCAGCTAAAGCTCCTCTTGTTACAATGTTAGAATAGTCATGGTTCTTTTCCCCTTAGGATTGAACTTTTTGTGCTTTATTTTTTCCAGTGATACTGCTCAGGGATTGAATGAATAAAGCTCATTTTCACTGTCAGCAGTATATGGTACATTTTTAGGAGTCAGATACAGCTGAATGAGGCATGTAGAGATTTCACTTTCTTGAACACTTGTTTCTGTAAGGTAAAGAAAGCTCAGTTGGGGAACGAGGAGGTACATGCTGGTGTGACGTGAGTTGATCATGAAATTGCAGTTCATTTGCTTTCCAAGCCACCACAATACCAGCTTTGAATGGAAAATTTTGGTGATGGATTAATGAACTGTCAGGTACAATTGGGTTTTGTTTAGCAGCAGCCCCTGAAGGAGAAAGGAAAATGAAACTTTCTGCTTCAAAGTCTTAGAAAAACTACACGGCAAAATATTTGAGATTCCTAGAAACTCCTCTTGGTCTCATCCTTAAGGCAGAACAACTGAATCTGAATCCTAATACCGTCTTGATAAGTCACTGGGGATGAATTTACAAAGTATAGAGTTAGTTTTGAATATGGCAAAGAACCATGGTGTCACATTGTTTTTGGTAGCACTATTAAATGCCCCACAATGACAGGATGGGGGTCTGGGGTCCCCAAAAGAATGTTGTTTTCTTTCCTTTGTGCTCTTCTTTTTTTTTTTTTTTTTAATGTGGGTACCGGGAGTCGAACTCAGGACCTCACGCTTGCCAGGCAGGCGCTTATGCCGCTGAGCTATCTCACCGGCCCCTTTGTGCTCTACTTGAGCATACAGAATAGTCCTAGAATGGGGACTCATGCTCCCTTCCATCTCCCACAAGCATATTTATTTATTTTTTAACATTTCATTATAGAACACTTCAAACATGTACAAAGTAATGAACTCCTGTATACCTATCACCTAGCTTCAATAGTTAACGTATTGTTTTTTTTTTTTTTTTTTTTGTGGGTACCGGGGGGTTGACCTCAGGACCTCATGCGCCAACAGGCACCCGTGCCGCTGAGCGATATCACCGGCCCCTTTTTCATATGTGGGTTCCGGGAGTCGAACTCGGGCCCTCGCGCTTGCAAGGCAGGCGCTTACGCTGCTGAGCCATCTCACCGGCCCAAGTTAACGTATTGTTAATTGTGTAGTTCTGAGGGGAGAGAAAAATTGCCTATCCCCTTCATTTTATAATTCTGTTGACATTTTGGTGTTTCTTTCCTTAAAAGAAAGTTATAGTGCGATACTATATTGATTGGGCTGTATTTTCATATAATGTGTGTTGTAACTACTTATATTCTGGGTGATCATTTAAAAATGACTGCAGAATGTTTCATTTAGATGTGATATAACCTTTGTTGCTCTTAATTTTTTAATAAACAATGGTTCACTGAGATTTTCTATATTTTGCATTATTTCCTTAGGCTAGTTCCTGGAAAGATTAGTGGGTAAAAGGATGTGAGATCTTTCAGCTTTTGGGGTGAATTGTTAAACACTTTTCCTCTTGTTCTTGGCAGTGGGTGAGAGCCACCTCCCTGTTTCTGGTTTTTGTTTCAGCATTTGCAGGGTTGTGACAGTACAGGGCTGATTGCTCCGGAGATAGTCTCTCCGTGTGGATGGTTAGGGCCATCCTAGGTCACACAGTAACCCTTGCCATGTTACTTTTCATTTTGTAGGTGTTTTCGTGCCGACTGGGGAATGAGCATGATACTGCTCTTTCAATTGTTGACCCAGTGCAAATTCAAGTGGAGCTGGTGGGGAATTCTTCTTACCAGAATAGCTCCGGATTGATGGATGCGTTCAATAGTGAAGATTTTCCTCCTGTCCTAGAGGTAATGATGAAAAACACTTAGCGCCTCAGTATACCTTCAGACGCTGTGTTCTGCAGGTGCCTGCTTCTTTGGAGCTGAAAGCATCTTAGTGACTTCAGCAGCTCACAAATGAAGTCTGATGTTATCTGTGTTGTGGATGATCTTGCTGTCTTGGGGAAGATAGAAGACCTTTTCATTGTCCGGCATCATTTTGAAGTTCTGTACAAGTGTACAGGAAGCCGAACTCACATAGGCAGGGATACTTCTCAGGGTGGAGCGCAGATCAGGGCCGTCAGGAGGAAGGGCAGGATGGAGAGTAGAGGGAGCACATGCCATCAGAGTGGGGCAGAGGGAGATCTGTCCTGGTCTGGGAGGTGTGCAGGGCAGTGAGGAAGAAGAAGAGAAAACCAGGCGAGTGGGGCTCAGGAGGTAGGTGCTGCACTTTTTGGTAGGAAGGGTATAATTAATCAGTCCATTTGGATCATAGGAGATCGAGGAAGAAAAACTATGTTGGTCTTTGGTCTTAGTGGTACCTCACAGAAGGAAAAAAAGGTAGGTGAATGAAGAAAGCCCTGTGTCCCCAGCCATTGGTGCCATCATCCAGGGTCACCCTTTACAGTGGCCTGGCACTAGGGGGTCTGTGCTGCCTTCATCTCTGGTGGCTGTATCGCTAATCTTGGAGGAAGACCAGACCTCAGGACATACTGTCGCCAAACGTGACTCATGTGAGGTTGTGCCTGAGTGAAGAAGAGATAAATTTTGTTGGTTAGTTTGTTTCAGAGATTTCAAAAAATTAAATAGGCCCATGCAAAATGGATTAGCAAAATGTTGTCATAGTTTGTCCTGTCTCCTCCTGAGCCCTTCTCTGATTGTGATGTAATGTTTAATACATTTGTATAAAATTCATCCTGCTGAAGTATTAATTGCTATAATAGTTATTTTAGCTAAGTGCATATGTATATATTTATTTGTTTATTGTTATTCTTGTGTAGCTTAGTTTTTTTTTTTTTTATTTTGTGCATTTTGTGGCCATCTGACCTTATTGCTGAGACATATTATCTCATGGTTATTAGTGCTTAATTCAAGGTCTTTGCAGTCATTCATTTATTCATTCATTCATGTATTTATGAGACAGGGTCTCACTATGTAGTTCAGGCTAGCCTTGAACTCAGTGTGTAGCCCAGCCTGACCTCAAACTCATAGTGATTCTTCTGCCTCAGCCTCCCCAGTGCTGGGATGGTAGGCGTGCACCACCATGACTGGCTCTTTGCAGGCTTTTAAATGAGAAACTTGCTGTAGTGTCTGTTGGACTTTTAGAACTTACTAGGAATTACATCTATAAGAGGTGTGGATGCAAAACCAAAAACATTAAAAAATTGCTACCTTTTAAATTTTGTTAGATTCAGTTACAAACCCTGGATATCAGACTCTCCTATAATGATGTTCAGCTGTTTCTTGCCATTGCCAAATCCATCCCAGAGCAAGCTAATGCTGCAGCGCCAGATTCAGTGGCCTTGGAGGCAGACTCTGTTAGCAGTCACCTTCCAGGTGCATTTCACGTCGGAGAGGAAAGCGGAGAAGGGACAAGACATGCCTTAGATCCTGTCTTGGGTAGGTGTTTAACTGCACTCCCACATAGTCTTCTGAATAACCCTCCTTTTTAACTTGCATAATTTTCTTTTGCACAATTAAATTGTTCAGACTCCAATTATTTGTTATTAAGTATAACTGAGAATCCTAAGTATGACTCTGATTTTTTTTTTTTAAAGCAAAACACCCCAAACCAACTGCTGTAGCCTACACTGCAACTGCTGTTGTACAATTCCCTTCCACAGTTCTATGGCTAATGATTACGTCTGGTTTTAAATATTTTCCTTAATCGGGGTACACTTGGTAGAAGTCTGTGTTAGGGGCCCATTTTTGCCTACAGAAATGAAATACTTTAATCACTGTTTCTGAATTTCTTTTCTCTTGAATTGGACGATGGGTTAATTTACATATTCATCTCCTAGAGTTACAGCTGGCCAGACTGCAGGAGCTGGGGTTCAGCACGGATGACTGTCGCAAAGCTCTTTTGTTGTGTCAAGGTAATTTGAATGAAGTTCCATGATCTGTTGTTCTTCTTAACGATATACTTCCTTCCTGTTTCCTCCTCCACTCCCACAAGTTGACTTGGAGAGCTGGTGTATATTTAGAAGATCCTTCATGTGTCTCCTGGAGGCTGAATAGAGTTTCATTGGATGAAAGGTGGGCTCTGGAGTTGACTGCCTGGGTCAGATTCTTCCTTTGCCCTTTATTAGCTACTTATTAGTAACTCTGGGCAAGCAAGTGGCTTAGCTCTTCTGTCCCAGCGCTTCCTTATCTGTGAATTGAGGATAAAGGGCCTGGCCTGCCGGGGTTTCCCATTGTTGCCAATGCTGGTGGTGGTAATCTGTTGGCTCTCATAATCATGACGATTCATTGAACTCTCTAGGGTTTCTTTTGGAGTTGCATAGCCTTTGGAAGTAGCAGTTATTATCCCCACTTGAGATGAGGAAACTAAAGGTAGGTTAAGTAAATTTGTCTGCGGTCACCCATTTAGTGAGGGCCTAAGACAGACTTAAAGCCAGGCCGCCCGATTCTAAAACCCAGGTCTTTCCACTACATCACACTGTATCACCCTCTGGGATCCAATTTCTCTTAAGAAAGAGGAATGCAGACCACGCTGTGTTACTTCCCAGTGCATACACACACTTGCCTTCTTTTTCTCTGCATCCTGTGTATATCCATCCATACATACTTACAGATATGGTACATACACACACAATATTTTGTATAGTTATAGATTATACAGTAGCCCCCTCTTACCTGTGGTTTCCCTTTCTGTAGTTTTGGTTTCCTGTGCCCAAACTTGATCTGAAAACATTAAACGCAGAATCCTAGAAATGAATACTACATAAATTTTAAATAGCACGCCCATCTGAGCAGCATGATGAAACCTCACTTTGTCCTCCCAGGACACGAATCTTCTCTTTGTCCTGCGTATCTACGCAGTGTATGCTACCTATTTGGTAGACACTTATTAGCTGGCTCACTTGTCGGATCTGTGGCAGTGTTGCAGTGTTACGTTCAGGAAACCCTTATTTAACTTAATAATGTCTCTGAGCAGAAGAGTAGTGACAGTGACAATTCAGATGTGCTAAAGAGAAGCCATAATGATTCCTGTAAGTGAAGAGGTGGAAGTTCTTGCATTGGTAAGGAAAGAAAAAAAAATCATGTGCTGAGGTTGCTGAGATCTATGCTAAGAATGGACCTTCTGTTCCTGAAGTTAAGAAGAATAAAAACTGTGTTAGCTTCCCTACTGTACCTCAAGCCGTGAAAGCTGTGGGACAGTGAGCTCCTAGTTAAGTTGGGGAGGCATTAGACTGTGGGGTTTGGTACTGGACATTGTTTCCGGCGTCCCCCGAAGGTTTTGGGGCCCCTTCCTTGACAAGTGGGGACTGTTCTGTTGCAAAGATAGTTTTGTTGATGGGTGCATTGGGGCACACCTGTAATCTCAGCTACTCGGGAGGCAGAGGCAAGAGTTTGAGGCCAGTCTGGGCAACTTAGACTTTGTCTCAAAATGAAAAGTGCTAGGGACCTGGCTTAGTGGCAGCGGGCCCTGTGTTCAGTCGGGAAATGAACAAAGCCTTTTGAATAACATTGTACAGAGTTGTAATTTTATTGTGATATACTTAATGTTACATAAGCATCATCTGTTACAATGCCATCATCCCATGGCATTAACATTGTTTGCAAACACCTTTTTTTTTCACATTGATTCTATAGATATAATTTATTTAACTATTCATTTGTGTTTCATTCTTCCAGTATTCATCTTTAAGTATTACCTTGGTTGAGACACATGGTATTATAAATGTTAGACTTAAGGGTGGAGGTGTATTTTTCAGGCTCTTCATTTGAATTGACAAGTCCTTTTCTAAAAAGATCATACAGGTTGCACTTTGACCAATTATGTGCGAAATGTTTGTCTCATAATGTAATGGTTTGCATCAATTTCATCATGAAAAAATGAAGATGTAGTCATTATCTTGTGTTCCTTAGTTTCCTTTTTAACCAGGCATCGTTGCTTTTTTAGTTTTTAGTTAACTTTATATTCCTTAGTGTTTATTTTTCCTGGACATTTTACTCTATCTTTAGCAATTCAAACAGATTTTAAAAATTCTCTTTTTATTTTTTTGTTTTTTGAGATAGGGTCTGACTATGTAGTGCAGGCTGGCCTTGAACTCCCTGTGTAGCCCGGGCTAACCTTGAACTCACAGCAATCTTCCTGCCTCGGCCTCCCGAGACTTTTTTTTAAAGTTCTAAGAACCTTTTAGTTTATTAACTAAAACTACTTACTTAGTTCCATCAGTAGTAAAGATAAAAAAGAGTTTCTTGAACACAAACACCAATACTGCCACAGATCTGACAAATAAGCCAAGTAATAACCACTGTTTATAAAAGAGCCAGTGTGTTAAGTCCCCAACTTACGAACATTCGAGTTGTGAACTTGCACAGGTGTATTGTATAAGACTCACTGTCGGCTTATGAACAGATCTGACTGATGAACAATTCTCCCGGAACGGAACTTGGTTGTAAGTTGGGTACTTACTGTATTTCATGCGGGGCTCTGCCTGGAGAACTTACTTATCTCCTCTCCATAGCAGCTCTCTAAGTGCTGGAGGGCACAGGCGGATCAAGTGACTCACGCAAGGACCCACAGTGCTCCCGAGCCCGCAACCACGCCCACTGCCCTGTACCCTGGCCTGTGGGGGATGAGTGTGGGGCTGCACTGCCGTTCTCTCACTCTCTTTTCTTGGCGGGCGTTAGCAGTCTGGTTGTATTCAGGCAGCTATTGTTTAACAGTTCTATATTATACACACGCAGTTCTTTTATTGCTCTCTGTCCTCCAGGAGAAAACATTTGAGGACAAGTCACAAAGTAGCAGAGCATGGGCCGGTGAGATGGCTCAGCAGCATAAGTGCCTGCCTGGCAAGTGCGAGGTCCTGAGGTCGACTCCCGGTACCCACATAGAAAAACAAAACAAAATAAAACAAAGTAGCACAGCAATGTATATAAAACTACATAGCAAAGATGAGTAAGTCCTTATGTACCAAGTGGCATCTAGAATCTCGGTCTCTTCAACAGATGCCAGAAGAGGAGGATGGCCCCCTGGCGGCATTGGGGGTCAGATCGCGAGAGGTCTGGTAGACTTGAGTGGAAGGTGTGCAGTAAAGAGAGCCTTGTTCTCTTTGCTCAGAAGCAGAATTCCTCTTACTGTGCTAGCAGCCGTCCCCCACATCTACAAATACTTGCAGGTGGAGGCTTTCTTGGGCTGTCCAGTAGGTCCCTATGAAACTTTGTCTCTTTCCTCTGTGAGTACCTAGAGTAGCTGCAGAAACTGGTGAAATCGCTCACCTTTTAATTTCTTTGAAGGCCAGTTGAAAAAGGCAGCAAGTTGGTTGTTCAAGAACGCAGAGCCGCTGAAGTCTCTTTCCATGGCTGCTGGCAGCCGAGAGAGCCCGGGGGCTGTGCCAGCCTCACGGATCTCGGGAGTGGAGATCAAAGCTGAGAGCGTGTGCATCTGCTTTATTGATGACTGCATGGACTGTGACGTGCCTCTCGCCGAGCTCACCTTGTCCCGTGAGTGCTGAGCTGACTTTTGGGCTCATCTTGCATGGTTTCGGGGATTTCTGTATTATTTAGACCTTTTAAAAAGTGTTATTCTTGCTCTCTTCTGCTTAGTAATATGAGTGATAATGGTTTTACATGAGTTTTTCATTTGTATATTTTACAGAAATTTGTATTTATTTGTCATATGTGGCCTTCAAGTTTAGGATAAATAGAAATTGTCAATGATAAAATTTCTATTACACTAACAGCTCTAGCTAAATAATTCCTGATCTCCCCATTTTGCTTATTCTTTTATGTACCTGAACATTGCAGTGAATACCATTAGTAGAGGCATTTAAAGGACCAACTAAAGAGCCAAGTGTGGTATATGCCTGCAAGCCCAGCTACTTGGGAGGCCAAGACAGGAGGATCAGATTCGAGGCCAGCCTGGCCAATACAGCAAGGCTCTATCTCAAAATAAAAAGAGCTGGAGGTGCCCTAATTTCAATCCTTAGCACAGAAAGATAAACTGAGAAAATGTTGCTTCTACCTTGGTTCTTGCTTAAAAAACAAACCAGAATCTCGTAAGAAAGCTCACCTTGGCATCTCCTGCAGAGGGCATAGGGAGGTGACATGTGTTCATATGTGAACTTTATTGGTAGAATGGGGACCAGGGCAGAACGCTGTGTCCTTCAGGGCTTCCTTGAAGCAGGTAATATGAGGCTGCTGGGGAGAGTAGATGAAAGCTTGCTGCTGGGTTTGTTTTGCATTTCCCATTGTTTCTCTCTTGCTGGTGTCTTCTTCCTTTGAGAGAATTAGGTTCTGGGGCTTTAATCCAGCCCTTTGCCTGTCATAGGTGTTGCCCTTTTCCTTGTGCTGTCAGGCTTTGCTAGGGCCACTTTATTAAAAGCCAGTATTGGGCCAGTGAGATAGCTCAGCGGCATAAGCGCCTGCCTGGCAAGTGCGAGGTCCTGAGTTCGACTCCTGGTACCCACAGACAAAAAAGGGCCGGGGATATCGCTCAGCGGCATGGGCGCCTACTGGCGCGCAAGGTCCTGAGTTTGACCCCCGGTACCTACAAAATAAAAAAAAATAAAAGCCAGTATCTTTCCTCTGGAGAATAATTAGAAGATTTCTTATTTTTCTGTGGTAGTCTTAAATTTTTGAGCTAACATCGGGACATGCTTGCCCTTATCATTCTGCCCTTTTTTCATATATCCCAGTAGAAATATCTTTTTATGTTCCTGAAGGCCTTAGGTACCCTGTGCCTGAGCTGGGGCTCGGCGGAGGCAGTGGAGGCCTTGCACTGGGCACACCATTGGAGGGGGTATTGTCAGAAAGCTTAGTGATCAGGATACATAATACTTTAATGCAGTCTTTTTTAAAAATCAAAATTGATGGGAACTACATGATAAACAGTGTCACGGTTTTGTTTGCTGTTCTAGGAGATCATGGTGTTGGCTGTAACCAACATCTCTGCTGTGGTTTGTCTGCACAGCCTGCTTGTGGCTGCTCGTGCTCTGCTGCTGCAGTAAGATTTGCTCTCATTGCAGGTCTGAATTTTCTTCAGCATGTGAGAGCCAGTCCTGAAGGCTACGCCCACTTCACCCTGTCTGGAGATTATTATAACCGTGCTCTGTCAGGTTAGTGTAAAGCACACCGTATAGTTGGATTTAGAAATTAAATTTAAAGGTTTGCCTGGGCCCATTGCTTACATGAGGTAAAGGGTAAAGGTGGGGTGGGATGGGAAGATTAAAAGCAAGTGACTACATAAACACAGAAGATCCAGATCTTCTGTTTTTCTAAAACTATATCTTATATGTTGCAAGTGAATTATTTATTTTATTTTTTATTTTTTTTTTCAAACTTTATTTTTTTTAAAGACAAGTAAACATTCTCATGTATTAACAAACTCAAGCATTAGAGAATGTACAAATACCTTTTGGAGAAAAATATTACTCAGTATAAGAGTAAGCCATGTAAAAGCTAGGTAAAACTAGAAGACTAAGGAATGGAATGGTCACAGTGAAATTGCATTTTCATACTAGGGAGACAATACGATGTTTACAAACGTGTATCCGGTTTATTTCACTTGTGAGTATTTTCTCGAGTTGCATCCATTTACCTATAAAAGTCTCCAGTTTATCCTTCTTTATGGCTGAGTAGTACTCCATTGTATAGAAATACCACATCTTTCTTATCCATTCCTCGGTTAATGGGCATTTGGGTTGTTTCCATAATCTAGCTATTACAAATTGTGTTGCTATAAACATGGGTGCACATATATCGCTGTGGTACAATGTTTTTAATTCTTCTGGGAAGATACCCAGAAGGGGAATAGCTGGGTCAAATGGGACCTCCAATCCTAGTTTTTTGAGGAGTCTCCACACGGATTTCCACAGTGGCTGCACCAGTCGACACTCCCACCAACAGTGGAGAAGGGTTCCTTTTTCCCCACAGCCCCTCCAGCATTTATTAGTTGACTTCTTGATAATAGACATTCTTTCTGGAGTGAGATGGAATCTCAGTGTTGTTTTCATTTGCATCTCTCGGATGACTAGTGATGTTGAACATTTTTTCATATATTTATTTGCCATTTGTATTTCTTCATCTGAGAAGTGTTTATTCATCTCAGATGCCCATTTTTGGATTGGGTCTTTAAATTTGGGAGGTCTGATTTTTTTGAGTTCTTTGTATGTTCTCGATAGTAATCCTTTGTCTGAGGAACAGCTGGCAAACATTTTTCCCACATTGTGGGTTGTCTCTTCACTCTGTTGGTGGTTTCTCTTGCTGTGCAAAAGCTTTTTAATAAGAGGAGATCCCAGTTGTCGATTCTTTGTGATACTTCCTGTGCGATGGGGGTTTTATTCATAAAGTCTTTGCCTACACCAATGTCTTCAAGAGTTTTACCTATTCTATTTTCCAGGAGATTTAATGTTTCTGTTTTAATATTTAGATCTTTGATCCATTTTGAATTTAGTTTAGTGTACGGTGAAAGATATGGGTCTAATTTTAATCTTCAGCATGTGTAGAGCCAATTTTTCCAGCACCATTTATTAAAGAGGCTATCTTTCTTCCAGTGAATGTGTTTGGCACCTTTGTCAAAGATAAGGTGGCTTAGTATGTCTGGAGTTGTTTCTGCATCTTCTATTCTATTCCATTGATCTTCAGGTCTGTTTTTTTGCCAATACCACACTGTTTTTATCACAGTAGCTTTATAGTATAATTTCAAATCAGGGATTGTGATGCCCCCCTGCCTTGCTTTTGTTGCCCAGAATGCAACTGAATTATTTAAAAGTAAGTTTTCATAGTTAATTCTTTTTGATCCTGAAGTTTGGCTCATTCTCAAACTTGATACTGTTCAGCAGTAAAGGATCATTTATTTGGTCCTTGTTTAGCTATTTGATAGTAGCTAAATTTCATGGGAGATTTATTTTATTTTATGTATTTATTTATTTATTTATTTATTTTTGGTACTGGGAATTGAACTCAGGACCTTGCCGTTGCCAGGCAGGCGCTTGTGCCAGTGAGCTGTATCTCCAGCCCTTCATGGGAGATTTATGTCCATAAGTGTTTTAAACGTTTTTTTTTTTTTTTTTTTTTTTTTAAGACAGGGTCTCGCTGTGTACTTCATTCTAGCCTTGAACTCACTATGTAGCCCAGGCTGGCCTCGAACTCACGGCAGTCCTCCTGCCCCAGCCTCCCAAGTGCTGGGATTACAGGTGTGCACCACTACACCCAGCAGCATTTTAAACTTTAAGTCTCTACTTTGCACTGGGCCTCTGTGCTCCATTGGAAGCTTTCTGAGTCAGGAAAAATGTATATTCTGCCCTACTTACACCCTAAGGCAAAATGCAGTTGATCTGAGCAAGCTGGATTTCTGGAGACAGAAAACCTGGATGATGATACTGTAGGCCTTTTCAGGTTTCTGTCCTCCCTTTGGAAAGACCAAAGTAAGGGCCTTGTAATAGCCCACTTTTCATTCCTATAATAAAATATCTGAGGCAGACTACTTTGTAAAGAAAAGAGGTTTATTTAACACAGGGTTTTGAGGGCTGAAGTCCAGACAGGCCGTCCTCTTGGCGTGGCCTGTGGTGAGAGGCTGATGGTGGGTGGTGTCCTGGCAGGAGTGTCTGTGAGAGTGAGAGCTCATGCTGCAGTCGGGAAGCCGAGAACAACTCGGGTCAGGTTCCCAGAACCACGCTGACCCAGGAGAACTGTGTAGGAACTGTGTTACTCTCTTCTGGGGCGTGCCCTAAGGACTTCATATTAGCTCCACCTCTCAAAGGTCCCACCCCCTCCCACATTGCCAAACTGAGGACCTACCTTCCAACACGTGAAACTTTGCTGGGAAGAACCATATTCAAATGATAGCAGACTTAAAGCAGATTGAAGTGTGGAAGGCAGCATTTGTGAGGGCCAAGTGATTTATGCTGTAGACTTCTATGCCTTTAGGAGAGATTAAAGAACTTTGTTCCCATCAGCATTCCTGGCAGGTGTGGATAGAGCATAGTAGTGCTATGCAGTGCAGGCTGAAACCTATGCAGTGATTGCTCCCTTTGATTTCAGTGGAAAACTAAGCCTCCATTTGCAGTGCTGCTGCTGATTGTTCAGGAGTACACATCACATTTAATTTTGTGGTAGCTAGCATTTTCCCTTTGTTCTGCATGTAAAGGCAACACTATTTTCTCGTTGTTCATAACGTTTAACTTTAGAACAATGGCTCAGGTCTTCTTAGTTGAAAGAAACTCTTACAGGGCATGTGCTGTTTATTTTTCTGGGAATCATTCATTTTCCCAGTTACCTTACTTTTACAGTTTTTGAACACTGTACCGAATGGTGTAAGGAGACTGATAAACCTCCTCTGTGCGAGTGCACTGGATTTGCACTGTGACTGATTGAATGAGTATATTTAAAAATTAGTTGAAAGTTTAAAGAACTTTTTATTAGTATATGCTTGCTTGCAGTACATAAATGATGATTACTTTCATCATGGGGAGTTGGTACAGATACATAACACATCTTTTCATCCCCAGCCCCTCCCCTTCAAAATCTGTTAAGAGTTAACTGGCTTTGAAAAATAGAATCTTTTAAATCACAGAGACCCTCCCCCATTAAACTGGGGGCCTCCAGCATGCTGGGCAAGCAGCCTACCACTGAGTTACATCCCCAGCTCTTTATTTTACTTATTTTTTAATTAAGATTTTTATTTATTTATTTATTTTTTGTGGGTATTGGGGGTCAACCTTAGGACCTCGTGCGCCAGCAGGCACCCGTGCCGCTGAGCGATATCACTGGCCCTTTTTTTGTATGTGGGTTCCGGGAGTTGAACTTGGGTCCTCGCGCTTGCCAGGCAGGCGCTTACACCGCTGAGCCATCTCACCGGCCCCTATTTATTTATTTATTTATTTATTTTAGTACTGGAGATTGAATGCAGGACCTTTGCTCTAAACTGCATTCTCAGCTCTTTTTTTTTTTTTTTTTTTTTTTGGGTACCGGGGGGTCGACCTCAGGACCTCGCGCGCCAGCAGGCGCCCGTGCCGCTGAGCGATATCACCGGCCCCTTTTTCATATGTGGGTTCCGGGAGTCAAACTCGGGCCCTCGCGCTTGCCGGGCAGGCGCTTAAGCCGCTGAGCCATCTCACCGGCCCCCTCAGCTCTTTTTAATTAAAAAAATTTTTTTTTTGAGATAGGGTCTTGCTGTGGTGCTAAGCTGTCTGGGCTAGGCTTGACCTTTTGCTCTTCCCGCCTCCCTGGCCCAGAGTGCTGGGATTACAGGTATGTGCCACCACACCTGGCTATTTTATTTTGAGACAAGATCTCACTAAGTTGCCCAGGTTGACCTTAAACTTGTGATCCTCCTACCTTAGACTTCCAAGTAGCTGGAATTATAGATGTATACCACCATTCTCTGCTAGTATGCCACTTTTCTTATAGCAAATTGTCTAGCAGATATTAAGTGTGGCATCACTATGTAGTTATGCAGATATGAGCCATAGTTTCTGCTACTAGAATTATAAATCAGTACAAGCACTTAGGAAAATAAATGGATATGACCTCGTACAGTTGAGTATAAGCATGCTTCAAAATTGATCTGTACACTGCTCTTCAGATCTGTACCCTAGAGACTCCCTTGCCTATGTATGGGAGACACGTACAAGATTATCTGTAGTATTCTTCCTAATAGATTAAGGCAATGTCTTTCAGAAGTAGAATAGGTAAGTAAACTATGTATGCATTAATGGGTTACCATTCTGTGGTGAAAACAGATGTATCCCAGCTACCCTCATCACTATGCAGTGATAAACTCTAAGGCATGTTGGATGAAAATAGAAATTTGAAAAAGAAGACAGCTTCCATTTATGTGAAGATCATGTACAGGACAGATGAATTAATATGTTCTTAAGAAACTTCTGCATGTGTGGTAAAATTATAACAAAGAGCAAGGAAATGATTAACTAACAACTCAAACAAATGTTTGCCTGCATTTGGGCAGGAGAGGGCTCATGGGGAGGAAGTAGAGGGGTGGCACTTGGGGTTTTCAAAGGAACTTATAATTTTCTGTTTCTTCAGTTGACTGGTGGATCTATGAGTGTCGGTAGTAGAATTTTCTTTAAACTGTACATGTGTGTTTAAGTTCCTTTTGTGCGTATGATGTATTTTAAGATAAATATTTTAGAATTTCAAGTTAGTGAGCCTCCACATATATCTATGTATTTACTAACTGATTGTTCATGTAATCAGGAGACTGAAATGTAATAGTTAACAGGTCAGTTCCAGCCTGAGTTCGAGACACTTTTTTTCTATCTTAAGTGGCACAAGGACAGGTCCTGCCTGCTCTTTAGTGGATTAGGGCATGTATATCCCTGCCTACCGTCCCCAGAAGACCATGGTGGAGGACACTGATGCCCTTCCACTCATATTCCTGGAGTAGTGCAGACATTGTAGGGTGACCTGAGCCAAAAGTGGTGCATTCGTTGTGAAGTTGAATTGGAGCTGTTAAGCTCTAGTCTGTCCTTGCTGAGCATTTGTGAACTGTCTTCCCCTGTAAACTTTTGATATCTGCTGAACAGATGTCTTATTTCCTGTGTTCTTTTAGGCTGGGAGCCATTTATTGAGCCATGGCCATGCTCTGTATCCTGGCAACAACAGGCAGCGAGCCGGCTCCATCCTCCTCGATTGAAGCTGGAGGCCAAGGCCAAACCCCGTTTGGATATCAACATCACTTCTGTGCTCATTGGTGAGTGGAGAGCTGCCTGTTGTAGCCTAGCCCCTAGCTGTACACAAGCTCCTAGTCTGGACGCCCGGTATTTCTGTGTGAGCAAATGCTTGGTGCCATGCCTGGCACTGCTTATTTATCATGACTGCTTTCCTAGTAAACCCTAACGTGGCTCAGGATTCTTTTCAACCTGCCTCTTCAGAGTTGATGTCCCATGTTGATGGTCTCAGTGAGCAAGCAGGAGGCCAGACTCCTTGGGAAATGTAAACGGCCATGGTGAGCTTTCTCCTCATAGTGCTTGGTCACTGGGGCTTATTAAATGCCCTGGAAGCAAATTTAGATTTTTTTTTTTTTTTCAGGCTTTACACAGAGTACCTCTTCTAGGTATCATTTTTGACCATGGTTTTTTAGCAAAGTAAGTTGCCTGTGTTACTTCCCATGAAGAGTAATGCTTACCGAACTCTGAAAATGCTTTTGCTTACAGGATTTGTTGGCTTATGGTGTACGTTCCAAAAGTTAGTCACTCTGACATATACATTTCTGGATTTGATGTGGTAATTGAGAACCACTCTCATATTTTTTGTTTTGATCACTTAACAACAGAGTAGCAATATTATATCAGGTAGTTTGTACATTTGCCATGAAAACTCAAATTCACTGTTTGATTTATTGTTCTACGTGATCTAATTTTGGCAATATTATAGTTGTCTTTGAGCAATAACATATACTGTTGAAAATTGTGAACTTTCTTCAGTGTGTGTGTGGATTGATGCTGTCAGAATATCTGTAACTTTACCGCCATTAGAGTTAGGTAAAGAGTGTTTAGTGACAGCATTTGGGAGGCTGAGGCAGGAGGATGGCCGTGAGTTTGAAGCCAGTCTGAACTAATAGTGAGACCCTGTCTCAAAAAAAAAGCAAAAAAGAATGTATAGTGAAATGAGACAGCAAATTTTTGGTTCCCCCAAATTTAAAACTATTGTTTTAAAAAAATCAAATTTCATTTGTTAATTTACTTAGATATTAATATCACCTGTGTAACATAAATTACCCATAGGATCCTTTTGCATTGTATTAATTTGACCCTTCTGTTGTTTTCACATAATCTGCTAATCTGGAAGGTTAGACAGTTTGTTTTATTCTGTCAAAAAGTCCAGTAAACAAAAGTTTACCTCAAAGGGACTCTTGTTAATATTTCTGATGAGCATTTTTCTGTTTAAAAATATCTTCGGAAAGACCTTTTTTTTTTTTTGTGGGTACCAGGGGGTCGACCTCAGGACCTCGCGTGCCAACAGGCACCTGTGCCGCTGAGCGATATCACCAGCCCCTTTTTCGTATGTGGGATCCGGGAGTCGAACTCGGGCCCTCGCGCTTGCTGGGCAGGCGCTTAAGCCGCTGAGCCATCTCGGCCCCGAAAAGACCTTTTGTCAGTGTTTTTTTATTTGTTTGTTTTTTTAAAACTTTTAATTCCTTATTCCTAACGGTGTTTGGAAACCCAGAAACATTGCTAGGACCTCTTACTGTTTAAATAAATCTAATTTCAATACCGACGTATTGGAATTGAAAACTAAAAACTAATAATTCTTGGTCAGGGATATAGCTCAGTGGCACAAGTGCCTGCCTGGCAAGTGCAAGGTCCTGAGTTCGATTGCTGATACCAAAAACAAAACAGAACAAAACAAACTAATAATTCTTGTTTCAAAAAATATAGTTACGAAGTATAAAAGATCTTCATTCAGGTATAGAGCCTCATAATTATTTTGTTAACCTGCTGTTTCCATTATAATTGTCTTCTCCAAAAAAATAAAACTATTCATGAGGAATTGCAGGGTTCTTGAGTTTATTTTTTGAAGTGTTCCTGCGTGAAATCCACATCTCCATACCCTCTCTTAGCACGGTGTACTGTGTTCTTCACAAACTAAACCTTTTCTCTTCTAGATTGCTGTGCTATTTCCCTGCCCCCATATGCTGTGCAAAAGTCTCACGAGAACATTCAGGACTTTCCTGGCCTGGAGTCTTTGCCTGTGCTGGGCCCTCTGTCTAGACTGTTACTCCACGCCCAGTCCCAGTCCCACTGGCAAACGCTGAGCCAGGTGCATCTAGACCACGGCCTGTGGGCTGCATGTGGTCCTGGACATAGTAATGTGGCTCCCACAAGATCATAAACTTTGAAGATTGTTATGTGATTTTTAGCAGTATTTTTCACGACTTGATCGTGTGGTGCCTGAGCATGGCCTGAGTAGGTGACGGTGGAACTAGACATTGATGCATTAGTTTCACTAAATAAATAAGGTGCTCATCTACTTTAACTATACTGTGTATTTTATATGTGGCCCAAGACAGTTCCTCTTCACTCAGTGCAAGCCAGGAAGGCCAGATGATGGGACAGCATGCTCTGAACACTTTCCTGGACCTTGGTGTACATGCCTGCATTTCTGCCAAAGCAGAATAAATCTCCCCACTTCTGTGCCCCCGGGGTTTTATTGATGTCTTTGTTGTAGTGCCTTTCACGCCCTGGCATAGCTTTGTGGTGATGGTTGTTTTCTGCCCATTACTGTCGGCCCTGGAGCTGAGGTTCTGCGGGTACTGACCTTCTTGGCATCCAGCAGAAGCCTGGCATACAGGGACCACTCAGTAAAAGCTTGTTTGCTGGATCCAAACTGTTTGACCTGAACCCTTAATCTTTTCTGCTTCTCTTAATACCCCCGGGGGATTCTTTCTAGACCAGTATGTAAGTACCAAGGAATCGTGGATGGCAGATTACTGCAGAGAAGACAAGGAACCGGATGCAGCTCACTCGGAAGACTGGATCGGCTCATCAGTGGACCCTCCATGCTTTGGGCAAAGTAAGATTTCTGTCCACTGATGTCTGTCTGAGTCATCGTTGGTTTACAGAGCAGTGCTTTCCTACTGTGGAGCTGTCATTCTTCATGGAAAAATCTATAGGCCATTTTCCCTTCTATTGATCAGTTTTAATCTTTGGAACAGACAGTTTTCTGGCACCAACTCCTGTGCTTTTAGTGTGGGCTCTACCTCCACCTACACATGGGAGACGGAGCCCAGTGCCTAATCCCTAAATTCTGGGACCACTGTGGGTGACCTGGTGCATCTGAGAGTGTGTTGGGACCGGGGGTTGCTGGTTTGTATTGTACTCAGCAAAACATTGGTTTTCCAATTGATGGGATTTCTAAAAACATCTTTTCCACCACCTGAAGCTAGAGGATAAAGGGTTTGTATGTGTTCTTCGAAGGAGGGAGGGCAGGATCCCATGAGGAAAACGTTTTTAAATGGGGGCCTTGTATTGTTCATTAAAGTAAAAAGAATTGAATGCCCAGCTTCTTGAGGAAGGAGGAGTCAGTTGCCCATGTTTTCTTCCCTTGTTTAATCCTCACCATGGGGCTCTGTTGCCCTCGGAGCTGGGCAGTTGTGATGAACAACTGCATGGTCTCGGTTGTTCCACAAGCCATTGTCATCGAAATTCAGCTCGGCGACTCTTTTCAGTGCCTTTTCTTTGGGGAATTTTGGCCGGACTTCACATAACTTGTGAATACTTGAGAATTCCATCTGGTCCACAAACATGTCATGGGAGGATGGGTTTTCTTAGCGTATGAAGTGTTTGTGCTCATTCATCTCCTTCAGGGTACATAAGCGGACTTCCTGTCTGCTTGGTGCTTCTGAGAGAGACAAAGAGACGTCAGCTGTGCTTGCTCACTGCGTTCCCAGGCTGTTGCTTCTGAGTCTCAGAATCGTTGCTTAGGAGCTGGGGCTCTTCAGACAGTGTCTGCTTCCATTCTGGCTCCTCCTCTACCCGACCCAGTTTGTGCCTCAAGAAAGCATTATAGGGCTGGTGATATAGCTCGGCAGCATAAGCACCTGCCTGGCAAGCACAAGGTCCTGAGTTCGACTCCCGGTACCCGCATTAAAAAAAAAAAAAAGAAAGAAAGCATTACATTATAATAAAACTTTTGGGTTTTGTTTGAGAATGTTTAGTCATATTTCCCCAGAAGTTGTGCTTTAAACTAAGTCCCTCGAACAGTTCTTAGTATGAGGTTCACCCTAAGGAAACTGCTGATTTTTGCTATTTCTTTAGTGGGGAAAAGAAAATACGGACCTCATTTTAGCACAATTGTATGCTTTGTTGAGTAAGGACTGAGATTCTGCAGGTAAATCTGGATGGTGTGGCACTTCCCTGAATTTATTAGTTTTATATTCCAAGGTTATTTTATGAAAATATCAAATATAAATGTTCAGAAAATCTCCATGTTTAATTTAGAATTTAAACAATACTATGAGGTAATTCCTTAGTAGAGCTTGTTTCAGTTTGGAACTGGAACGGTCTCTTCCACTGAATGTTTGAGAGAAAGGCCACCCAGTGACCAGCAATCTGCTGCTACAATGTTTTCCAGTTGGAAAGGAGCAACTCTCACTGAAATTTGCACTGATTGGTTTCTGTAACTTTCCTGTGCCAGTTAAGAACATAAAACTTTTAAAAAATTCAGAAATGCCCATAATCCCAGTACTCTAGGAGGCCGAGGAAGGAGGATTATAAATTGGAGCCCAGCCTGGCCATTTTAGGGACTTGGCAAGACCCTGTCTCAAAAGTAAAAAGAACTGGGGATATAGCTCAGTGTAAAGGCCCTGTTCAATCCCCATTAAAAACTAAAACCTCAAAAGGCTTGTTATTTCTGTGTAAGACAGTTTGATAGTATTAGAAAAGGAGCATGCTGCTTTCACACAGCCTGCATAGCAAAAGCCAGCATAAAAAGGGTTGCGTTCACTCTGGCAAGTACTTTCTTGTCACTTGGTAATTACAGAAAGGATGGTCCTGTAAGTCCCTGATGCTTGCTATTTTGTAATGTTCTCTATTCGTGCTTACCCCTTGGAGGTGAGTCTTGTCCTTCACTGTACTTATTCTCACCCTCTAACTTTGTCTCTCCTGTCTACCAGGCCTCCCCCTTGTCTACCTTAGAACTAGGAGCACAGCCAGTCTGACTAACCTAGAGCACCAGACCTATGCTAGAGGTACAGTACAGCCAAGCAAGGGCTGGCGTCCTTTCCTGTTTTAAGAACTGCCTTGTACATCAGCGATTTGTTTTGTTTTGTTTTTTTGTGAATGAGAGTTGAATGGGGGTACACTCAGCTGTAAGTACTTTGCTCAGTATCAGGAAAGAGCATTTCCAATTAATTAATAGAATGACACTTTATATTAAGTGTGAGTGATGTGCTGATTCTTCATTATATCTTCCCTCTCCCTTAACTGTTGGTGGAAGTGGCATAAACTCCACAGCTATGACACAGAACTATCTACTGCCAGCTAGAGGAGACTTACCATATTGAAGAGGAAGTAGGTGGAAGAACTCTGTCCTCTGTCAAGCAGTGCCACAAGTTCTTGTTGATGGAATGCTCAGTGAATGCTTATTCTCATGGGAATTAGGCTCTATGACACAGGCGCTATAATAATCATGAATAGAGCTAAGAAAAAAATTTCTCAGTAATTACTTAGACCTGAACTTTTAATTTTTCTAGATATGAATTTGCTTAGGAAATAGAAAATGTTTTTTATTTATATCTCTGACCCTTTAAGTTTCTTTGAGAATTTGACTGGTAAGTGGATATGGGAGAAAATGTCACACACACATTGAAGAATTGGAATCCCAAGGCATTATTTCTGCTTTGTTTTAAGGAGCATGATTAATCTACTTCCAGATCGTGGGTCATGGTACATTTTTATACAAAGGGCATTTGAGCCTCCTCTAGCAGAAATACAGAATAGGGAACTAACATAACACACAGGGATGTTGCTATGGCTTTACTTAATTTTTTTCCTGGAAGGTTTTACAGGGCTTTATGTTTGAAGTAGGGCTCACAAAGAAAGTCTATGGCTACATCTTCATTTATTTGTGAATTTATACCTGTGAGCTTTTAAATATGTTATTAATCACTCAGGCAAAGCCAAGTATTATTCCCGTGTAGCTGATCAAGACAGCGAGACATAGAAGACAGCGTAATTTGCCTTCATTCATGACTAGCTAGCAGCGGACTCAGGACTTTATTTATTATGATTTGCAAACAAGGTCCTTTCTGATAGATTGAGCTGCTATGTAGCATGAAATCTATACACTGTTTATAATGGCTGAATTTCTTTGGGAAACAAGTTTAAAAGGGTAGAAATTTCCTTAGCTGGAGCCATTTAAGGCTGAACTTGGATGTGAGAAGCTTTAGGTTGTCTCAACTCATGAAAAAATTGGATTTGGTCACTGCAGGCAGCCATCAGGGAATCACGTTCTCTTTGAAGGATTTGGGAGCTTTTTCTCTGGTGCTGTGCCAAAAACAAGTACAGTTATTTGGATCCTGGTGCAGGAGATGTCGGATTTGCTGCCCGATGTTCAGTCTGGATTTGTGTGCACACCGTGCGTTTGTCTCCTCTGAGAAGTGGGTTACTGAAGTTGGTGCGGTTCTGTCTGCTCACACAGGAAGCCTGGGGACCTGAGCAGAGTGTCTGCCCATGCTATTGAATTCCAGAGCAGATGCGGTGGGTATCTATGTATGGATTCCTACTACTTTATTCTGTGTTACAAAGTGATCAAAGCCATCTGCCACCTGTTCTTCTGGAATCTCATTTGCAAATGGAAACTTCCAGTCTAGCTCCCAGTAGGATAGGGAAAGCGCATCTGGCTCCCTTTCTGCCTGGCCCTTTATCTGCTGTAATAAAAGCAGCTTTCCTTGCTCCCATGGAGGGAGGCGCCTTCCAAAGCCCACAGTAAATTCTGTTTACCCTGCAGACAGCTCAAATTTTTTACTCCCCCTTTGTTCTTGTCAGCAGCCTCACGGCTAGCTACTCCTTAATTTTCTACTTGATGAACACCATCTTGTGTGTAAGGCCGTCCTGGAGAACTAAGCGAGGCTGTGGGCAGGGAGAATGGGCATCTTCCTAGATGGAGATTGTCTTCGAAGGTACTCGGGGAGTCTCTGGTCGACTGACTGTACACCAGAGACTCTCGTCTCCCTAACAGATTCCTGTGCGTCGGACTCTGCTGAGCCACTGCACCAAATGTGCCTTGCCTTAACCTGAAACGGTATTAACTTCTGAAGACGACAAAAGATATGAAGGGGGAAAAGTGATTACTTTTTAAAAGACAGTGATTACCACCGACTCTTAGGAGACTGCCCAGGACTTACGCTGGAGGTCGCAGCAGGCAGAATGGGTTGTGGTTTGCCTTCTCGATTTCGTTGGCAGGGAGTGCGTGGCTGTGTAAGATGAACTCACTTTGCCCCAGAATTCTCTGCTGGTAGCATTTGCCTCTGTCTAGATGCCAGACCATTTAGGCCGTGGTCTTTTCAGGCTTTCAGCGTGGTTTTAGGCAGGACACAGAACGAGATGGGGTTGTGTCCTGTGCCCTTGTGGTCAGTAGGGTGTGTGTGTTGTGAGCTCCTCAGCCAGGAGCCTCATTGTCACTGCCTGCTGGTTCCTGCTGCTGCTGCCCTCTTAGTTTATACGGCCCGTGGAGGCCACAGAGGCCCTTGCCAGAGGGGCATGCAGAGGGGTCCTGGGGCAGTCTGGGCATGAGAGCGCTTTCTCAGATTTCTTACAGTCCTGACAGACAGTACCTCTGTCTAGAATGTGGCTCCTGACAGTTTTGTATTGGCCGTTGTTTCTCTGCAGTTTGCCTGAGAAAAGGCTCTTTTATGAAGTGAAGCCATAGTTCATGTTCCTTTTTAGCTTCCATAGTGTCCACCTTGCATCATCAGCTGGTGGTGATGTCTATTAAAAAATGGACTAACAATTCCATTTTAAAAGCTTTGATTTCCCGGGGAGAACAAAATAAGCTATTATTATAAGAGAATGTCAAAGGATATTTTTATTTTGATGTATTATGCATACTATGGCTGAAAGACATTTATACAAATGGAGGCTTTCTTAAATAAAGTTTTTTTAAACAAAGCTTTAATAAGTACACCTGGTATATTTTGCTGCAGCCTGGGTTACCTATTTAGAATAGATGTCTTGGGAGGAGTAGTTCATTTCAGTTTTTTTCCTGATTCTAGCCAATTCTGCTCCTGATGTCCTCTTCTAAGGCCAGTAAGAATTATGGGAGACTTAGGGCTACAGATCGGGGGTAAATCCCATAGCAGCCAGCAAACACATTGAGCTTCTGTTTGTTCTTCTAACAGACCTGGGGGTGTGGCTTCTCTTTTCCCTGTGTCTTTAGCCCCTTCACACAAGAGACAGTTTTGGGCCCTGCCTCCAGGTACAGGGAGGGTTGCCACCACACAGACAGAGGCATACATTAATAGCCTTTTCTGTTTGTCATAGCAGAGATGAAAACCCCCAAGCGCCGGCAGCCATTTGTCCCCTTTGCTCTGAGGAACCACACGGGATGCACTTTGTGGTTTGCCACCCTGACCACCACACCCACCAGGTAAGAGCACTCAAAACTGTCCCCAGAGTCTTCTCTGCCACTGAAGTCTTGCAGCAGCCCAGCCAAGCATGCTGGGGCCCTTTTGAGGCCTCTGGGATTGTATTGGTGCCATCCTGACACTGATGGTGGAAGTTCTGATTTTGTGCAGAATCTGCGTCTGAAATTGTTAAACTATGACCTCGATACTAGTGTACATTATGTTTAAAGCATAAGGCAGACAGATTACGGATATGTGTAGGAAGTGCTTCTCCTCAGTCTCCTGTCACTCTTTTTAAAGAAGCTAGGTGTGGTTATTAAGCTGATCATTTTGTATTTTTCTTCCATGACTTAATTTGAGAGCATTCTCCATCCTCCTCCACCCCTAACGAATTATCTTCCATATCTAAAACACACTTCAGCCCGCATGGAATTGGGCAGAGTTTGGAGAACAAATGAGAGTTTACCTAAGCTAAATGAAAACCTTTTCTGGCAACTCTGCCTGTGTAGATCTTGGCTCAGTGTTCCAAATACGCAGTAATCTTAGGGCCTGAAGTTCATGACATGGTAGCAGAATCAACAGCATCAAAACTGGATTACCTCTACCTTCTCTAAGCATGGTAATGTCCTGTAGGAGAAGTCAAACTTGTTACTTAAATTTTCCTTTAGAAAGTCATGCCTTAGAAGGGCATGGTGTGTGCCTGTGATCCCAGCACTCTGATAGGCTGAGGTGGAAGTATTGCAGGTTCAAGGACAGCCTGGTCAGCTAAGTGACTAAAGTGTCTCAAAATAAAAAATTTAAAAGGCTGGGGATGTAGCTCAGTGTGAAGGCCTAATTTCAATCGCTACTACTGAAAAATAAAAAAAATCATGACATGATGGACACATACTGGACTCTACTGCTAGCGTAGTGAGTAGGTAGTGACAACTTTCAGCTATTTCTAAAAATTCAAGCAAGTTGTGACTGAGCATGAAGGTACCCAGAGTGACTGACCTTTTATGTCATCTTTTCCAGCAAGGTCGTGCTGCCTCATTTCTCCTCTGCAGCACAGAGATCTTGCGAGAGGGAGTGAGGAGAAAGATGGACTGGGGGTATCTTTCTCTTTCCTCGGATTTGGTTGCAGGGCAGCGCTGTCTCACAGTGGGAGTCCCGGCGTGGTTCCAGAAGGGAACGGGGCGTTTCTGGATGATGCTCACAACGTCAGTGAGTGGCGAGAAGTCCTCACAGGTGAAGAGATTCCCTTTGAATTTGAAGCCAGAGGAAAGTTAAGACACAGGTAAAGTATGGTTGTTTATTCTTTTCCTTAAAAATAAGAAAGTAAATATAAATGATTGTCTAGTGTTTTGTCCTTTCATTTAATGATTTTAATGTTTTACTTTTATTTATTTATTTATTTATTTTTTTTTTTTGTGGGTACCAGGGGTTGACCTCAGGACCTCGCGTGCCAGCAGGTGCCCGTGCCATTGAGCAATATCACCGGCCCTTTTTCGTATGTGGGTTCCAGGAATTGAACTCAGGACCTCGTGCTTGCCAGGCAGGCGCTTATGCCGCTGAGCCATCTCACCAGCCCTGTTTTATTTTTAAAACATTTTAAAAATCACTGTTTCCTTCTAAGAATGTAGAGTGGCTTGCCATCTTGGAAATACATTTTTTTCCTCGATTATCCATTCACTTGCCATGTGAGGAGATAACTTGTGTGTTTCATTTGGTCAAAGCCTGGTTACATCGAAATGTTCAAGTTCATTGTGTCCTGGCCTGGTTCCATCCAGTGGAAATAGCCCAGTGGGAACTGGGAAACACTGGGAAAAATAGCCCAGGGTTGGGTGATGTGCTGTTCTGAAAATATTTTCAAAGCATAGAGATTTTAGGGCTGGGGATATGGCTCAGTGGCATAAGCGCCTGCCTGGCAAGGTCCTGGGTTCAATTCCTGGTACCAAAAAAAAAAAAAAAAAAAGAAAAGTTTAGGAAAAAAAAGCATAGAGATTTTAATTTTAATATTGATGTGTTACACATGGTACTTTAGCAAGCAGACAGTCTTAGGAAGCAGAGGCACTGAGAAGTCTGAGAATAACTCATTCAATGGGGGCTGCTGGCTGCAGTGCTCTTGAAGTAGCCAGCCAAAGAACTGGAATAAATGTGGAAAAAGGTTGTGCATCTGGTTATTGAGAGATCATACATCCACTAAAGTATCCCATTATTTGCAAACCCTTTTCAGTGGAAGGGCCATGCAGGTTGAGACTTGGTGTACAGAAAGGCAGAGTTCTTAGTATTTGAGCCTCTGACAGTTTTCAGGCTGAGCTGAAATTGAGGAGATTGGCTTCAGGCTTCTGTAGTCATGTGCCCATCATGGAGCTGAAATCTGTGCAGACATCTCCCAGCCACACACTGCTTTCTCTTGCATAGCTTCACCCCTTGCTTGTCACTCCTGGCCAACAAGGGTTCTGAACCTGTGCTCTCTGGAGGCTTTACAGGGGGAAAAATAGCCCAGTGTTGGGCGTGTGGCCCTGGAAGGCACTGTAGTATTTCTAGGGATGAGTAGCGAATGTCATCCTGTCCTTCCACACTGTCATTGGAGAAGCCACGGGACTGCTGGCAAGATCTCAGAATGAGGACAGCCTCTTATCTCAGACAGGGTTTGACCTCTTTGTCATTCCTGTTTTAGTTTCCATGTTTTGTAACCCATTTTAAGTCCCACTGTTCTGCTTGAATTGATCAAAAGAGATGCCTTTTCTGGCATTTCTCCCCTTTGGCACACTGTACCTTATCCGTGTCTCCCTCCCCTCTTCCTGTTAGCCTCAAATTCAGTTCCCCATTTCAGGCTTCTGGCTTGAATTAGGCAAAACCTAAAATAGAATTAAATGTGCAATTTCCTCTTGTTTCTCCTGTTCTTCCCATTGCCTTCTACTTCAATTTAAGCCGAACACTTCAGCCCGAAGTTCTGAGGGTTCTGCTCTGCATACCCCACCCCATCTGTTGTCCTGTTGGGCCTGAGCCAACTGAGTGTGGTTCTGAGAGAAGTAGGATGTTCAGCAAAGGAACCAAGAGGAAAAAAAAATTTTTATGCATTTTTGAGAGTATGGTTATATGTATGATTTAATTGCTAGTACATTTTACCACCCCAGTGAAATGATTTTCACTGACATCATTATTTTATAAAGGTTGGGGTGGGTGCTGGTAGGGAAAGGCCTGGCTAGTGTGCAGATTTCACAGTTCATACGAGGGGAGGGTAAATACCTCTCTTGCTCAAGTGCTTCAGCTCTCGAAATTTGTGCCATGAGCACAAGACCCAGTTAAACCATTCTCTTGATTTCCCCTGCTTTAGTTAATCCCTGAAAGGCTTAGCTGACTGGGTTTTTACATCATTATACAGTAAATCAGATTGGATCTTGGCTTTTGCTTTTCTTCCTTCTGAGACTGCACTTAATACCCTTCTCTGTGTTCTGCTTGACAGACACACCCATGACCTGCGAATCCACCAGCTGCAAGTGAGAGTGAATGGCTGGGAGCAAGTGAGCCCTGTGTCCGTGGACAAAGTTGGGACCTTTTTCCGATATGCAGCACCTGATAAAAATTCATCTTCCTCTACAGTAAGTGGCTGTAGAATGAGTGTTGAATGGAACAGTTGTGTCATGGCCACAGCCCATTAAAGCCAGGCTTCTAGGTGGTTCAGTCTGTAATAACCTTGCTCTAGTGAGGTTTTCTTGCTTCTTACTTCCTCTTCTTACTTCCCTTACTTCTTCTTTTTTGGTTCTAGGAAGAAAACTTAATGATTATTTTGGCTCAGTCATAGACATTAGTAATCAGTGTATGGATAAGCCAAGCAATAGTTAATTTTGGTAGAAAGCAAAATTTAAAGTTGGCAACACATTACTGTATCTCACCTAGGCAGATCTCTTTTATACTCAGCTGGCCTGATTGACTACTTACTGGTCTGCCACACATAAATACGATCATCCCTCAGGGTCCATCGGGGCTGGTCTAGGACCGCAGTCCCTTACCCGATACCAAAATCTTCAGATGCCCTAGTTTCTAATATAAAATGGTGCAGCATTTGCACATGACCTATGTACATCCTCCTGTATACTTTAAATTGTCTCTAGTTATACCTAATACAGTGTAAATGCTAAATAAATTGTTGTTATGCTGTATTGTTTAGAGAATAAGGACAGGAAAAAGGCGTTTGTACGTGTTCAGTACAGGTAAAGCATCACAGGTCTGACTGCGTGGTAGGCGAGCCACATGGGTTGCATCTGTGAATGCAGAGCCTGTGTTCATGAAGGGCCGACTATATTGGCCACGTTCGATATTGTGTTACACTTCCTAATTTGGGGAGCATCTTCATTTCCTTTTTTAAAATACATTTTTGGTGGTACCTGTTAATTTGATAAAATACTGGGTTTCAATGTATATATTTTGATTGTATCCATCCCTTTATTACCCTCCCTTAACCCCTTTCCTCTTTCCTCCTTGTTCACTCTCTCTTGTCTAAATAGTCTTCCTTCTATTTTCATGTCACTTGTTTTTATGTTCCACATATTAGAAAAAACATATGATGCTTGTTTTTCTGAGTCTGTTTTATGTCACTTAACGTGATGATCTCTAATTCCACACATTCTTCTTTATGGCTGAGTAATATTCCCTTGTGTGTATAGACCATATTTTCTTTATCCATTCGTCCCTTGATGAGCACCTAGGCTGGTTCCATATCTCGGCTGTTGTGAATTGTACTGCAGGATCTCTGTAGTATGCTGACTTTAATTCTTCTGACATATACCAGTGAGTACTGTAGCCAGGTCATATGATAATTCTTTAAGACCCTCCAACTGATTTCCAAAGTGGCTGTGTTAATTTATATCCCCACCAGCAGTGTTGCTTTTTCTCCTGCATCCTCACCAACATTTATTATTTTTTCTTTTATTATTTATTCTGTGTGTGTGTGTGTGTGTGTGTGTGTGCAGTTTTAGGTCTCACATACCTAGGTCTTTGATCCATTTTGAATTGATTTTTGTGCAGAGTAAGAGATAGGGCTCTTGTTTCACTCTTCTGCATGTAGCTGTCCAGTTTTCCCAGCACCATTTATTAAAGAGGCTCTTTTCTCCAGTGTAAGTTTTTGCTTCTTTGTCCACAGTCAGCTGGTGTAGTTGCGTGATGTTGTTTCTGTGTTCTCTCATCTATTACATTGGTTTTCATGTCTATTTTCATGTTGGTTCTACGCTATTTTTGTTCCTATGGCTTTGTAGTATTATTTGAAACAGGATATTATGATTCCTTTTGTGTTTTCATATGAATTTTATACATTTTTTTTCTAATTCTGTGAGAAATGTCATTGGAATTTTGATGGGGATTACATTGAATCTATAGATTACTTTTGGTCTATAGCCATTTTAACAATATTATTTCTGCCTAAGAATGTGGAGAATCTTTTCATCTTCTAGTGTCTTCTTCAATTTATTTCTTTAGTGTTCTGTAATTTTCATTGTAGAGGTCTTTCACCTCTCTGGTTAGGTTTACCTGTAATTGTTCTTTTTTTGCGGGGGGAGCTATTATGAATGGAATTGTTTTCCTGATTTCTCAGCTAGTTCATTATTGGTATGTAGAAAAGTTATTGTTTTTTTTATGTTGATTTTGTATTCTGTACTTCCTAGTTTATATACGTTTAAAAAATTTCTTACAATGCTGCTTCTCGATCTTTCTCTGTGTCTGTTCCCAAGTCCTTCCCTGTTGCAGAAAGAGAGCCTCCTCTTGTCAGTTATTTTCTGGTCACATATGTGCTCACACAATGTACCTTAGTTTTACTTCAGCCTGTAGTCCAGGGGCTGCAGGACTGGCCTGGGGAATGGTGTGGGCAGCGTCCCTGGCCAGTGTGTGCAGGTGGAGGTTGGCATCCTGGCTGACGCAGCTGTCATGACTGTTTCGGGCTGGTGCTTATATTCATGGATAATTGCACTCACATGTGGGTAGCCAGTGATGAGGTGGAAACTACAAGTTTGCAGAGCTATTGCAACTCTCTGCAAGTCTTGTTTTCCTTATAAAACGTATTTTTGGAGAACACCATTTTACAGTGTTCTACAAATGTTCATTTTCACGGTCGCTCTCTGGTGCCCTGTCCTACTCCCCAAGGCGAAAACTCTTTTCCCCCAGATTACTTCTCTTCCTAAATTCGTGTCTGGATTGACTCCCCCATACTTTTTTATTGATGTGTCTTGGAGAGATTTTGTATACATCAAATGGTTGTAGAGTGAGTATTGTTTTTCAAGAGCTATTTTAACTTCATAGTAGCATACTTTACCTAAAAGTATTTTCAAACATGATCTTTTCAAGCAAATTACATTGTCATTGATTGTGATGTTACCTGCTGTCTTAGGTCTGTACTGATTCTGACTTTGCATCTTTCTTCTTAGATTGGCAGCCCGGGCAGCAGAACCAATATTATACATCCCCAGGTTTACGTGAGTACGCTCTTCCTGCGGTCGTGTTGTTCACTGAGTACACGCACTGCATCTGTACTGTATGCACGTGTGTGTTTCTTGGTCAGAGGACTCTTTGCACATGTGATTGAACTCATCTCTGCCCTTTGCTACTAATGCCTACCTTCCTTTTCCAAGAATGTATCAGAAGGTATTTTCCCCCAACTTGGTGCATGCGACTAAGTACGGATATTACAGTAAAGAAGAGTAGGCAGATGTTTTAGTCCAAGGTCTCCTTTTCTTTCTAAGTTAAAATAGAAACGTGAACTTGTATGGCTATAAATTGCATATATTTGGGTAATACAAGTAAATAAGAAGGAAAAGCAGCAAAGTTCTTTTTCCCATTGGCTTTGAAACATCATAAGGTGACATTAAAAAACTTTTTCAGGCTTTTGCTTATTATTTCTTCTCCTTGAGGACACAAGTTTTGAAATGTGAACTTTTTTTTTTTTTTTTTTTTTTTTTTAAAGACATGATCTTGCCTTGTAGTTCAGGCTGGCCTTGAACTCACTATGTAGCCCAGGCTGGCCTCAAACTCACAGCAATCCTCCTGTCTCAGCCTCCCGAGTGCTGGGATTACAAGCATGTGCAACTGTGCCTGGCTGAAATGTGAAATTTAAAATAAGTCTGGAGGCAACAATATGGTGATTTCAAACAGTTGTCGTTGGTCTTGACTTTTATTTGGACTTGTGTTTGAACTTTGATGATGATGTGTGCCTAGGTTTATGTCACTCCAAAAACACTCCAGAAAATTACATTTTGCCTTTTCATGTGGACTTTCTGGAAGCATTTGTTTTATTGTTTAATTAGGTTGATTTTCATATACTGTTTGCTTTAATAAAAAAGTTGGCAGAATGAAACACGTTAATGTGGTGTCATTTGTGTCTCCAGTAAAAAGCATTGTCAGTGTGTCCTGGCAGTGGGAGAGTAATGCTTTCTGAGGCCTTTTCTTTGGTGTACTTCATATGGGATCTTTAATAAAAAGGTGTCCTGTCACATGGTAGTAGCGCAAGATGTGTGTTGAATGTGTGATTAGACATACGTAAATATAATGTAGTGCTGCAACCCAGGACCAAAAATAAATAATTTCTCTTCATTGTATTGAGCTTCTGAACCTTGGTATCCTGTTTATAAAAGAATGATTATGGAAACAAAATCTGGAACATTGGGCCGGTGAGATGGCTCAGCGGCATAAGTGCCTGCCTTGCAAGCGCGAGGGCCCGAGTTCGACTCCCGGATCCCACATACGAAAAAGGGGCCGGTGATATCGCTCAGCGGCACGGGTGCCTGTTGGCGCGCGAGGTCCTGAGGTCGACCCCCCGGTACCCACAAAAAAAAAAAAAAAAAAAAATCTGGAACATTATTGTGAAGAAAGAAAAGTCTGTATTTAGAGGTCTTTGAAGTACATGTTAGTTTTCTGTAGGCATGTCAGCAAATAGTATATAGGGGCCTGAGGCATAAATTGAGTGACACTTAGAGAAAAAGAAGTTATTTGGGGCTATGAAAGAAACCCCAGCACAGACGACTCTTTCTTATGTACTCTCTGGGTTTTACAAAGGCCAGTTTTTATCTCAGAAGACTTCGTTATGTTTTTCTGTGTGTTTTTGGGCAGTACCAAACCTATTGTTAGTGTTCTAGGTATGTTTTCTTAACCTATCATTAATCTGGGAGGAAAATACCACAGGTGATAAATCATTTCATAACTGCAGTGTCCTACCTCAGCGTTTCTAATTTTACTCGCGTCAGATGATCTTTATTTTACCTGCTCCGGTAGGGTTGGAAATGAGTCTCGTCTGCAGTTTCCATGTGAGGCTGACGTGTAGAAGCCCACAGGCATCATGTGTGGAGGATGGCTTGTGCAGATACTTTCCGACCAAATAGCAGGGAGCTCGGGAAATTGGAGAGGCTCTTACTGCAGTCTTAGGTGAAGTTCCTTGTCGGCGTGTCTAGAGGCCAGGAATGATTTTCTTTGCAACACAGTTATATCACATCTGAGTAAAATAATTTTGTAGGAACTTTGAGAATTGGTTGTTTTTTGTGTAGTATGTATTTGTAGCATGTCTACTCCCTTTAGAGGCAAGTGGCTTTGGTGTAGAGTGGCGATTGCCCTGAAGAGTCGTGGTAGTCATCGTGCTTTGATGTAGACGTTCGGTGGTGTTGCTGAGAAGCACAGCTCCTTTGTTTCTGTCTTTCCTTCACAGTTCTCCTCACTACCCCCCGTGCGAGTGGTCTTCGCAGTGACTATGGAAGGCAGTGCTCGGAAAGTCATCACTGTCCGATCGGCTCTCATTGTGAGGAACAGACTTGAGACACCAATGGAACTGAGACTGGACAGCCCGTCAGCACCAGACAGTACGTTCAGTTTCTAGAATATACTAAATGCTCCGTAAATACTTGGTTGTTGTTTTTTTTTTGAGACAGGGTCTCGCTATGTAGTGCAGGCTGGGCTTGAACTTGCTTATATAGCCTGGGCTGGCCTCGAATTCATGGCAATCCTCTTGCCTCAGCCTCCTGAGTGCTGGGATTACAGGCATGTGCGACCACACCTAGCCTGTAAATACTTGTCAACTGTTGTCCTGACCCTTCCTTCTCAGTGAGTGTGTCTCCAGGCAGTCAGCGTTTGAAATCTGTCTGCCCTTTTTCCTGAGATAGTCTTTGGGGAGGAGGACTGTTGCCTGAAAGTGCTAACCCTTGTTTCTGTGGCAGAGCCAGTGGTGCTTCCCGCTGTCATGCCAGGGGACTCGTTTGCTGTGCCTTTACACCTCACTTCTTGGCGACTGCAGGCCCGGCCCAAAGGATTGGGTGTGTTTTTCTGTAAGGCCCCGATTCATTGGACCAATGTAGTGAAGACGACAGAGGTTAGTAGCAGCAAACGAGAGTGCCACTCCATGGACACGGAAAAGAGCCGGTTCTTCAGGTAGGTATGGCTGCTGCGATGGCTATAACTTGATTTTCCCCTTGTGGTGATTCTGTCAGCATTCTTCCTCCAAGGACCCTTTGCAGTTCATTCAGTTGCATTTATTTAAAGCCCTGAAGTAAGTTCTTATTCATTAGGTTCTCTGGTTAGAGTTTGTGAGAACTCAGGGATAACATTTGTCGGCTACTTATCTAATATAATGAAGACAGGCATTCATTTAGTTTAAACTTAAAGAAGTACAAGAATACTGTAAAGAATTCCAGTAGACCCTTTCCCCAGATATGCCAATTGTTAACACACTAAAGAGAAGAACAGATACATGCACACCCATAGTTGGTTATTTAACAGTTTCTTTGAGTAATTTGTAGAACAAGTTAAAAAAGATACAAAACACTTGAGCAATGCTGTTATCTAGCTTATTCCAGAACATTTTCCAACGACTCCAGATTGTACTTTCTTTTTGAGAATGTGTGGAACATTCATAAAGAGATACTATCTGCTGGGCCATAAAATGAAGATCAATAAATATTAAAGAACTGAGATACAGAATATATTTCCTGATCACAGTAGAATTAAGCTAGAAATCAACAATAAATGCCTAGCAAATTCCCAAAGGGATCAAAGAACCAATGACAAAAGAAATTGGAAAATGTTTGGAATTGAGTAATAGACCAAAATCCCCCAAAAGCAGCAACAGACCTGTTAAAACATGGGGTACACTGCCAAAGCAGCTCCAATGGGGGAAATTTACAGTTTTAAATATCCCTATTAGAAGATAAGAAGGACGTAAAATTACCAATATGATGTTTTACCTTAAGAAGCTAGAAAGGAGTGTGCATGATGCTGTACACCTGTATTCCTAGCAGTCTGCAGGCTGAAGTAGGAGGATCACTGCAAGTTTGAGGCCAGCATGGGCTACATAGTGAGTTTGAGGCCAGGCTGAGCTGAAACCCTGTCTCAAAAAACAAAACGAAACAAAAAGAAGCTAGAAAAAGCCTGTAACCCCAGCATTCTAGGAGGCTGAGACAGGAGGATTATAAACTCAAGTGCAGCCTGGGCAATTTAGCACCTTGGTGAAACTCCATCTCCAAAAAACCAAAAGGCTAAAGGAGAGCAAATTAAAAACAAAGAAATAGAAAAAAAGGAAACAGTGGAAATCAGTGAACTAAAAAACAAGTAAAATCAACAATTCCAAAATTGGCTTTTTAAAAAGATTCATAGATCTAATAACACTTTAGCAAGACTGATTAAGGAGAAAAGAGGGAAAGCACAAATATAAGGAATTAACAGAGACATTATTACAGATCCTATAGACATTAAAAGGATAAAAAAGAAATAACAATTTTATGCCAATAAATTTCACACTTAAATGACACCTTTCTTGAAAAATGCGAGTTACCAAAACTGATACGAAGAAGAAGCCGAAAAATCCAAATATCCTGATATCTATTTTAAAAGTTTAATTTATAAAAAATGCTTTCCTGGGCCGGTGAGATGGCTCAGCGGCGTAAGTGCTTGCCCGGCAAGTGCAAGGTCCTGAGTTCAACTCCCGGAACCCACATATGAAAAAAGGGGCTGGTGATATCGCTCAGCGGCACAGGCACCTGCTGGCACACGAGGTCCTGAGGTCAACTCCCGGTACCCACATTAAAAAAAAAAAAAAAAAAAAAAAAAGCTTTCCCATACAGAACACCCTAAAGCCCATACAGCTTCACTAGTGAATTCTCTAGACATTTAAGAGGGAAGTAGTGCTGCTTCTACACAAGATCTTTCAGAAAACAGATGAAGAAACAGTTTTCATCTCATTTCGTGAGGCCAGCATGTTCCTGATTCCAGAACCTGATATAGGTATGATAAGAAGAGAGACTACGGACTGTTACCCCATGAAAAGAGGCAAATGTCCTTAACCGAATATAACCAGAAAGAGCTCAGCAAGTGGGCTTTATCCCAGAAATGTGAGATCAGCTTAACATTTGAAAATCAGTAAATGTGATTCATCACATTAAGAGACTAAAAGAAAAAAAAAAAAAAAAAAAACACCAGATCATCTCAGTCAACAAAAAAATAGCATTTGAGAGAATTCAGTGCTCATCTATGGTGATGCTAAGTGCCTTAGTCAGCATGGGCTGCTATAACAATATATCTCAGACTGAGTGGTTTGAAAGACACATTTATCTCTCACAGTTCTGGAGGCCAGGAAACCCAAGACCAGGGTGCAGATTCGGATCTGGGGAGGGCCTTCTTCCTGGCCTGCAGATGACTGCTTTGTCACTGTGTCCTCAGATGGCAGAGAAGGGGTGCTCTCTGGGCTCTCTTCTTCCTCTAACACAAGTCCCATTATGCAGGTGCCACCTTCTTGACTTCATGGAAACTTCTTTACCTCTACCAGATGATAGGGAGATGGATACCTCCAAATCCCATCACATTGAGGGCTAGAGCTTCAACATAGGAATTTGGGGGCAAAACACATTCAGTTAATAACATTCAGGAACCTAAGAACAGAAGTGAACGTGTTTTGTTTTGTTTTTGAGACAGGGTCTTGCTATTGTAGTTCGGGCTGGCCTTGAACTCACAGTGATCCTCCTGCCTCAACCTCCTGAGTGCTGGGATTACAGGTGTGTGCCACCATGCCCCGCTCGTAAAAAAGATTTTTAATCTGTAAAAACATTAAGCCTTTTTCTCTTAAGATCGGGAACTATGCACTTCATATGGTAGTAGCAAGCTGGGTGTGGTGGTGCACATCTGCTATTCCAGCACTTGGGAGGCTGAAACAGGAGGATTGCCTTGAGTTTGAGGCCAGCCTGGGTTATAAAGTGAGTTCAAGGCCAACCTGAACTACGTAGTGAGGTCTTGTCTCAGAAAGCGAAAAAAAAAAAAAGAAAAATGATAGTAGCAGTTCTGGCCGTTGCAGTAAAGAATAAATAAATAAGGAATTGAAAACACATGAAGATCTGAGAAATAAAATTGTTATTTTCAAATGACACAGTTGGATATATAGAATATGTGAGAAATTATTAGACCTACTTTATCAGGGTTTCAGGGTGCAAGATCAACCTGTAGAAATCAGTTGTTGCCTGGTGTGGTGGTGTACACCTGTAATTGCAGCACTTGGGAGGCTGAGGCAGGAGGATTGCCATGAGTTCGAGGCCAGCTTGCACTACATAGTGAGACCTTGACTAAAAACAAAACAAAACAAAAAAGAAAGAAATCAGTTGTGTTCTAGCCTTGAACAAGTAGAAAATGTGATATTTTAGAAAAATACATTTACAGTTGCATCAGAAAACATTAAATATCCAAGACTCGATCTAACAAGTGAAGTACAAGTTTTCCACCCTAGAAATTACAAAACCTTTCTGAGAGAAATTAAAGAAGACCTAATAAGTGGAGAGATATACGAAATTAATGAACTGAAAGACTTGGTATTGCTAGGATTTCCATTCTTAATAAATTGATCTGAAGACACAATAGTATAATCCCTGTGAAAATTCTGATGGGCTGCTGTAAGGAAATAGAGGAGCTAATTATAAATTTATATGGAAATATAGAATATTTAATGCTATCTTGAAAAAGAACAAAGCTGGAGGATTTATAAAACTTGTTTTCAAGACTCACTTTCTAGCCATAGTTATTATCACAGTGTGTTGTTAGCATGAAAACAAATATAGACCAATGGGGTATAAAGGGAATTCAGAAATGGACCCACATCTAAAAGACAGAGTCTTGGGCCGGTGAGACGGCTCAGCGGCTTAAGCGCCTGCCCGGCAAGCGTGAGGGCCCGAGTTCGACTCCCGGAACCCACATACGAAAAAGGGGCCGGTGATATCGCTCAGCGGCACGGGTGCCTGTTGGCGCATGAGGTCCTGAGGTCGTCCCCCCGGTACCCACAAAAAAAAAAAAAAAAAAAGACAGAGTCTTGATTTTTCAATCAAGATGCCAAGTCAGTCTAGTGGGTGAAAGGAAAGTCTTCTAGACATACTGATGGAATGAGTGAATATCCATATGAAAACGTGAACTTCAACTCCTATCTTACTTCATTTAGAAAAATTAATCAAATGGATTGTAGCCCTAAATGTAAAACTGAGAACTATTATTTCTACAGACTTTGGGGCAGGTAAAGATTTTTTTACACAAAAAGCACTAAAACAACAAAGAAAAATTTCAGAAATCCATTAAGAAAAGGAATAAATCACACAATTGGAAAAAATATGTGTCTGACAAAGGATTTGTACATAGAACACAAACAATAAAAAAGATAACCTAATGAAAAGAATAGGCAAAAGACTGAACTGACAATTTACTTGAAGAAAATACAGAAATTCCTGACAGACCAAAGAAGCTCAGCATCATTAATCATTTGGGAAGATCACTGAGTCATGCTTTCCTCTCACTACGGTGGATAAAGTGAGGAAAGATGGATAGGACCAAATATTGGCAAAAGACAGGGAGCAACTACAACTCTTGTAAGTAGCTGATGAGAGTGTAAAATTGCACAACCAATTTGGAGAAATGTTCGGAAATTTCTTAAAAAAGCAAAGGACCAGCAAATCCATTAGCAGGTATTTACCTAAAACAAAACAAAGGTATATGTTCCAAAAGTATTCTACAAGAAGTTTTATGTGTTCCTAAACTAGAAACAACCTAATTGGATATCAATAAGCTAATGAATAATAATAATTCACCCCACAGTTTACTACTAGGCAGTGAAAGAGAACCGAATATAATGCATACAGCACCAAGGCTGCGTCTTGTTGAAGCTTCACATCAATTGAAGAAAGCCAGACACAGAGAGTAGTACACACTGTGCGATCCATTTATGTGAGTTCAAGGTCAGACACAACTAATCTATAATAGTAAATACTAGGAAACGATTACTTGGTTGACAGGAAGAGGACATGAGGGGGATTTCTGGAGAGAGAATTCTGTTTTGAGTGGTGGTTAAAGAGGTGTAAATAATCCCCCAAACTCATCATGCCGAACATTTAAGATCATACAGTTTTATACATCTCAATAGATGTATTTGATCAAAATGCAAATACCTTACTGACTTATTGAACCATTTTAACATTATTCAGCTAAGGAGAAGAACTTCAGGTTTTTCATTCAGGTTGATAATTTTCATACCATTTTGTCTTTATAGGTTTTGTGTGGCTATAAAGAAAGAGAACTATCCAGATTATATGCCCTCAAACATATTTTCTGACAGTGCAAAACAGATTTTCAGACAGCCCGGGCATACCATATATCTCCTGCCCACGGTGGTGATCTGCAACCTGCTACCTTGCGAACTCGATTTTTATGTGAAGGGAATGCCGATCAAGGGGACCCTGAAACCTGGCAAAGAGACAGCCCTCCACACCGCTGATACGTCCCAGAACATCGAACTAGGTAAGGCTGGTGCCGTGGGATCATTCGTGGTAATCCTGTGAAAATATCAACGACTAGTTTGTGACTGTTTGGTAAACATCTTGGAGAAATTGTGGCACCTGTGATAGCTCATAAGCCCCTCAATGCAGTTATGAGTTGAAAAGAAAAAAACCTGAATAAAACAAAAGATTTACAGAGGATGCACTCAACAGAGCCTTTTCTCTAATATTGCTCACTTAATACATGTTTATAGGCATTCGTTCCATCTTTTCCAACCATGCTTTTTCCTGGCTGTAAAATGGGCAAAGTTGGATGTCTCGTCTTTTCAGGGAAGGACCAAGCACTTGCTAAACATTCCTGTATTCCAGACATAAGCTGGCTCTTTCACACATGGGATCCTTTGAGGAATAGTTAGTTAATTGTCCCATTTTACTGAAGAAATGGAGGTTAGACTGTTTAATGCAGTAAGTAATCCTCAGCTGTAAGGTGAATGAAGGGATTCAACATGGTAGGGAATCATCCTGTTTGCAGCCCTTAAAGGGGTGCTTCTGAAGTTTGAGCGGAACTGTTTCCTCACGACTGCCACAGACATGCTGAAGTAGTAACAACTTGGATATTTATCTTCTTACAGTCTTGTGAATGCTTTCACCATGTTATCTCTTGATCTTCACAGATGCATGTCAGGTTCAGGCAGGTGTTATCTCCGTTTTACAGTGGAGGCGGTTGAGACTCACTGAACCTAAGCAGTGTGTCCCACAGTGACAAGATTGTACTTCAGTGACTGTAGGAACCCCCAAGCTTCATCTAGAAATGAGAAATAGTGCAGTGATACTCAATGCTAAAGAAAATAGATCTTTCACCTTTACGTAGTTGTTAAATATATTTCTTCAAATGTCTCCTGAGCTCCTCTCTCTCACCCAGTGCTCCTGGTCTTCAGGGCCATACTTTACCCAAATCATCACTTTTCATTACGGCCCTGCTTTGTAGATGCTGTTGCTACCGCAGTTTGCAGATGAGACCTAGAGAGGTTAGAAAGCTCGTTCCACATCACACAGGTAACAAAGCCAGACTGGGGATTTGAAGCCAGGCAGTTTGGCTGCGGAACCCTATGCTTGCTTTCCTATATTTCAGGCATTGAACACGGGGCCTGCCTGATGTGTAGCAGACTCCTGAGGATCATAACCAATCTTGGTAGCTTCTTGGACTTGATCCTCATTATGTGCTACCTGTGACTTCAGGCCTTCCGATTTACTTCATGGTTATTGTCATCCCAGCTAGAGGAAAAAATGGCCTTTGAGATTTTTACCAGATCCTTAATGATTTTTCCAAAAGAAATCCAATTTAGTTTTGCTGTCTTTTATTTTGGCAAATTCAAGTGAGGATCCGGAAAGATAGTAGCTTGTACCTTCTCTAGGCGTGTCGCTGGAGAACTTTCCCCTCTGTAAAGAATTGCTTATTCCACCTGGGACCCAAAACTACATGGTGAGAATGCGACTCTATGACATCAACCGGCGACAGCTAAACCTCACCATCCGGATTGTGTGCCGAGCAGAAGGATCCTTAAAGATCTTCATTTCCGCCCCCTATTGGCTCATTAACAAAACAGGTACGCAGAGAGGCTGTCCAAGATCTTTGGCATTGGTCATGGGAATTTGGATATATTTGCTCAGCTAAGCAAAGCCAATGCAAATAGATTACTTCAACAGTCTAAGCTGCTAAACTCTCACGCTTCCATAATACATGCTTCGTCTTAGTCAAAACTGTCCTTTTAGATAATGGACTGAGCCCACCAAATAAACTCAGTTTTTACTATTTTTCCCCTGGATGATTTTTTTTTTTCTCATTTATCATTTACATCTTTCATGGGTAGACTGGGTGGGATTGATATAAACTTTTCCCCTCCTTCCTAAAGGGTTACCACTGATCTTCAGACAGGACAATGCAAAGACAGACACTGCCGGCCAGTTTGAGGAACATGAGTTGGCTCGGAGCCTGAGCCCTCTGTTATTCTGCTATGCTGACAAAGAGCAGCCAAACCTGTGAGTACGGTTATTTATGGGAAGGGGAAATAAGCTTCTAGGCAAGGGGAGAAATTAGCAAAGGCTATAATATATCTGTGTAAGTAGAAATATACTGTAGATAACAATCCTGACTTGGCAGAGAAGTAGAACCATGACCTAATGGGATTTTTTTGGATCTAATTTCTATGTTATTTGATACTAAAAATAAACCATTTGTTGGTTTATAATGAAAACTAGTTTTATTTTACATGTATTGAAGTAGTTCTTCTATTGAGAACTGCCAATGGAGAGAAACCTACACATTCCCGTCTCTGCCTTACAGTTTCCCTTCCCCTGGCAATGTTTAGCACCAGCAGAGGAACTGGTATGAGAGAGGAGACAGACTGGCCCTTGGGTAAAGCCTTCAGCCTGTTAATCCAGCTGGGGCTGTTTGTAAAAGGTTTTGAAATACATAATGTGCCATTGTGTGTTTCATGGCAGGGAGAAAGAACAATTGTGAGGATTAGGTGACATGTCTTTTTAATGGGTGGTAGGAACATTACTTTTGTTTTGGTTTTGACATTCTGCTTTTTAGAAGAGTCTTCTAACTTATATCCTTAATCCAAACATAAATGTGTGTGTTTTATACTGCTAACACGCCATGCACTGTTATCTGTAGAATTTTGCTGAAAGCTTCACAAGAGGCCATTCAGAGTGCTACATGTCAGCAGATGTGTTTACCAGGGCGGGTTGGATGCTAGGTTAGTGTTGGAGTCAGTTAGAGTTCTGGCTATTGTAGGAGGTACAGCCAGCAACTTGACACGTTCGGCAAGCCCAGTCTCATTTTTTTCCTGAAAGGATTTTGACAGTTTGAGGTCTGAGACTTGACATTTGTCACAGAGTTTATCTTATCCATGGAATTCATAGTTCCCAAAGTGTTTCCATGTTGACCATCTCACTGGATTCTCCCCCATCCCAGTGTTTTGAGGAGAGCAGGAAATATTGTTATATTTTAAGGTGAGGAAACTGAGGCTTACAGAAAGAATTACCTGCCCAAGGATATGTTGCTCACTAGTGGTAGAGCTGGAGCACACATTCAGGAGTTGGTACCGGAGTCTGTGCCGACTACATGGTGCTTTGCTAGTGCGATAATATTAGTCCTTAGAAGTAACTCACTGTAGCTCTGTCTCCTTACGTACTTTTGTCAGGCTTTTTTCCCTTGAATCTTTGATTTTTAGAGAAGTAGAAATGGTAGCATTTCCTCATGTGTAATGCTTATAGAATCCCAGTGTTCTAAAGTGTTTAGAGGGAGACATCAGTGCATTTCACGCACCGTTGTATTGCAGCTACCTCTAAGGGAGTGTTTTGACCACTGGTTAATTTTCTCACTGTGCTTGGGAATCACGTGAGAGTGAGGATGAGTGTCGTGATAGAGATCTGACTGGGTGATGGCCACATGAGCGCTTCCTGATTAGAACAGGTAGATAAGACTTTCTCGTGGATGAATGTATACATCTCTGCTTTTCTGCCCCACAGCTGCACGATGAGAGTCGGAAGGGGGATTCATCCGGAAGGCATGCCAGGCTGGTGTCAGGGCTTCTCCCTGGATGGTGGTAGTGGTGTCCGAGCTTTGAAAGTCATCCAGCAAGGAAACCGCCCAGGGCTGATCTATAACATTGGTGGGTTACTTTTGGGGCAGTGGGAGGATCTGAACCATTGGCCGATGGCCGATGGCCTCAGGCTCGGAAGAATAAGCTGGCCCTATGTTTTGGCCTGGCTATAAGCACTGATTTTCTCATTTGACAGTGGGTCAGATATCTGTTTTCTGAGTGCTAGATTGATATCAACGCAGATCTATTCTCCTAGGGATCTGAGGAGCCACCTAAACACTGCTGTTTTTGAGCTCTGTTTCACTGTTTAATTTCAGGCTCACCTGTGTCAGGAAAGTATCAGTTTTGGCTTGACTCCTTGTTTTTCAAGGGAATAATGGGAACACTTAGAAGGGTTTTCATTCTCCAAGTATTCCCACGCATTCATTAAAATCTGCAGGCCCTAAAAGGGTAAGAGCATTGTTCTCTCTGAAACTAAGGCAGAGAGGTTAAGTGATTTGGCCAGATGCAAAGGGAATGTCTGGGTTAGAAGTGGGTTTAAGGTAGGGGGGTTGCACATTTGAAGAAGAAAATATAATAAAATGCACTTGATGGTTGTCATTAGAAGCCCCCAGCCCACTTAGCTTCTGGAGGTAGAAAGGGCAGGGGAGGATACTATATCCATATGCTTCACAGGCCACTTGAGAACACTTGAAGGATTTCCAGAGGGTTAGATTAGTTTGATTTAAATGTGCCTCAGGTTTAAAGTATTAGCAGCGCCTCCTTCTTGTAGTGTATGATTTCCAGGGACCTCAAAGGCAAGGTGAGTCTGGGGTGTTGGAATACTGTACCATCTAGAACTGCTGTGTCACATAGAACCCTGTGACAATGGAAATGCTGTATTTTACGTTTTTTAAGGCAGGAGCCATTAGCCACATGTGGCTACTGAGCAGTTGAGGGCACTTTCCTGAGAAACGTAGCAGGTGAAGGTAAGGAAATGGCACTTTTCAATTTATTAAATATAATTTGAATTTAAATAGCCACATTTGGCTCATAGATGCCTTATTGCGCAGTGCCAACATGGACAGGCACGTTGTAGGAAGAAGGGCTGAGGTGGTAGCATTTACATTTTACCCAGAATCCTGTGCAGAGTTAGGGATATGTGTGAGAGTTCTAGGATTTCTTAGTAGAAGAGTCTTTTGAGCATAGTTTCCTTTTCAGATTTTTTAAAACATGGATTTGTATTCATGCTCTCTTGATATGTGAGCTGTCTCCTTACAGTTGACATTAGAATTTTCTGAAGAAATAAACTTTATTTGATTCTCAACTAAAGATACTTTTCCTCACATTTGTTTGCTCCACCCTTTGACTAGGAAAATGCCGCTTCATGCTGGGTTTGGCTTTCTGCAGGGGTATCTTGCCTCCGATACATTCTCCAAGGCAAGCTACATAGATTGGCTGGAGGCTTTAGCTGGCACAAATTTTGGGAGAGGTGAAGAGAATGGAACTTGCTCCTTTTAGAGCAGTTACTACCAAGAATTCTTACAGAGAAGCAAATGGAGCAGACCAATCCAAAGGGCGCAGTGATTGCATGTAGAAATTTCTATGCTAAGCACATCAATTAAAACTCACAGTGTATGTTTTAAGGGACAACACTGCAATTTGAATTTTGCCCTCTCACCAAGGGAAGGAATAAAAGGTTGGGCTAAGTTAGGGCTTTATAATGCTTAATTTTTGTGAGATTTGGGCAAATATTATCAAGGGAATTTGGGGAATCTCTTACTTGAACATTTTGAAGAACTAGGTAGATAAGTAGCCATCTGTCAGGAACTTTTAAAGCATGATCCCAAACTGGAAAGCCAAGGGGGTCCGGCCAGTATCCTCACATGCACCTCCAAAAGAAGTATTTTTTGCAGTTTGATCTTTTCAGTTCTTCATTTATTGTGGTCTGCCAGGGCAATCTAAGATGAGAAGGAAGACAAAAAAGCCCACATTCTTCCTAAAATTGAGAGTCTGTACCATTGTAGGGTATGCTGGATTCTTTTTATATGTCTTTTGTAGGGAGACTTTGTATTAGTTGAGATCAGCTAACTTTTATAACTTTGTTTCAGACAACTTTCTCTGTATATCACAGAAAGAAAGGTGAAAGGTGTCCTCCCTATGCCAATACTACGTGGTGTTCCTTAGGTCGTTGTTCTTATGATCTGTTCAGTCTTTAAGGTATTTTCAAGGCTTACATTAAAGGAACACCAGAATTTTCAAGCCAGCGCAGGCATATTATTAACAACTAAAATCATTAACAGATCTGGGATATTTATAATTGGAATTGTGTTGGAAAACCTATGGTACCTGATTGTCATCTTCCATGTTTATGGCTGTCTCCATGCTTGCTGACTGCTGAGTTGGATCCTTAGATGTGTCCCGTCACAATATAAGCAAGCCACATGATGTGCGGCTCCAGGGGCGGGCTGTCTGGGTTTGAATCCCGGTCATGCCGTCCTCTGGGTGTGTGATGTAGGGCGAGTCACTTAGCTTTCTATGCCTTAGTTTCCTCATCTGGAAAATGGAAGTAATTAAAATATCTGTTGCAGGTGTTACATTTATAGCCTTTGGTATAGGACCTAGCATATATGAAGAGTTCAGTAAATGTTACTGTTGTTATTTTTATTATTTTTACTATAAATATTTTTTCTCGTGTAGCTAGACCTCAGCTTTGAATATAGTTGCTATATATATTGTCTGATTGAATGAATTCTTTGTCTCCTCGAGTTTTGTAGTTTTAGAAATAGTTATGAGATTTTTTTTTTTTTTTTTTTTTTTTGTGTGGGTACCGGGGGGTCGACCTCAGGACCTTGCGCGCCAACAGGCACCCGTGCCGCTGAGCGATATCACCGGCCCCTTTTCCGTATGTGGGATCCGGGAGTCGAACTTGGGCCCTCGCGCTTGCAAGTCAGGCGCTTAAGCTGCTGAGCCATCTCACCGGCCCCTAGTTATGAGATTTTTAAAGACAATTCATTATTCACTTTTCTTAATTTGAACTTGTTACTTTGAAATTTTCTTCCGTTTTGCTATTTTTTGTAGTACATAGTAGGTGCTGAAAACCTATTTTATGAATTAAAAATTCTATAATATTTAGCATGTTTGAACTGCATTCTTATACTAGAGAAGAACTGATTGAATTTAGGCAGTACAAAATCCAGCCATGTACCCTGAAATTTCCACTATATCCGGTAAAGGAGGCAAGTTCTCTAGGGTGAAGTTTTATGTCCCAGGTGTAAGCAAAAAAGTGTCACACAAACCTTCCATAGTAGTTAGTGTCATAAGTGGAAATCCAAGATGTGTGGGCCAAAGCTGTATGCAGTTGCTGTTACAGTGGTATACCCTTTGTGAAGAAATCAGAATTATGGGGATATCGATATTGCCCCTGAGAGTTTTTGAGGCTTCAGTAGGAATAAGGGATAATAAAATGTATGCAGTTGCTATTCTTGAAGGGCTTGATATCCTCTCTGGGTGATATAATTGTTTTCTCAGAGAAACTAAGTAATTGTGAAGTCTTTTTATTTTTGTCAGTCCAAGAATTTTCTCTCTTTTGATTAATTCATGGAAATAAATGGTTCTTTTTAATTGTAGGTATTGATGTCAAGAAAGGCAGAGGTCGCTATATTGATACTTGTATGGTCATCTTTGCCCCCCGTTACCTGTTAGACAATAAATCATCTCACAAGCTCGCATTTGCACAAAGGGAATTTGCCCGGGGACAGGTAAGGAGTTCGCTTTTGAAGAATAACTTATTTAAAAGCACAGTAAATTATAATGCCATGGTTTCTGTCCCATGAAGACTGCTAAGTGAGTAAGTTGAACAGCTCCTGATAGAGTAAGGCTCAGAGTAGGTACTCAGTAAATATTTTCATCTTACTGAATAACATACGGAATTGAACTGACTTGTTGACTAAAGCCAGTGGTCCTGTGTTTTAGGGAACAGCCAATCCTGAAGGTTACATTTCCACCCTTCCTGGCTCCAGCGTGGTGTTCCACTGGCCTCGCAATGACTATGATCAGCTCTTATGTGTCAGATTGATGGATGTTCCCAATTGTATTTGGTCTGGAGGCTTTGAAGTCAACAAGAATAATTCCTTCCATATCAATATGAGGTAAGCTTGAGGCTCTAAATATAGACAGAAAGGAGCCTTGTTGGAGGTGCAGTAATATAAACAGCAAACCCTTACTGCTTTTGCAAAGATATTTCTGGCTCAGACAAAGTTCTGAGTGAGTGTTTTGATGGAAAAAATGAAAAAGGCTCTTGGCAGTTTTAACCACTGTGCAAAGTGCTGTGGTCTGAGAGGTTGAGTCCAAGGGGTAACACTGAGCTTACATAACAGTTGGCTGCGGTTCTGAAAATTCTGTCTGCATTTAGACAGTGACGCTGACTATAGAGGCTTTTGTCTAGTCTTACACATTTATAAACTCTTCTCTCATTCAGTGCTATTCCAGTAAATCAGCTGGCCTTCTAAGACCAACCCCGTGACTCTCAGTTTCTTGTTAAGAAAAATCAACCAAAGTATAGTCTCAACTAGTCCAGGAAGACTTAATCTTTTTTCCTGCTTTTATTAAGTGCATTTTATTTTATTTTATTTTAATTTCGTGGTACTGCTGGAATTGAACTCAGGGCCTTTGAACAGAGCTGATCTCTAGTCCTTTTTAAAATTATAAAATTTGTAACAGGGTCTTGCTTGTTGCCCTTAAACATTTATTTTTGTTTTTGTTTTGAGATAGGATCTTGCTATGTTGCTCAGTTTGGCTTCAGATTCCTGGGCTCAAGTGGTCTTCCTTCACACCTTAGCTTCCCAAGTAGATGGGTCTCCTGTGCCTGGGTTTAAAAATGCATGTATACATAATTATAATATGTATAAATTATATATTACAGGATTGTAATATATATAATTGTGGTAAAACACACGCAAGATAAAACTTAACCATCTTAACCATTTTTAAGCACATGCTTTGCTTTTCAGTATATTCACATTGTTGTATGATCTCCAGAACTCTTTTCCTTCTACAAAACTGATGCCCTGAACCCGTTAAACAACAAATCCCCATTCCTCTTGTCCCTAGCACCTGGCAACCACTATTGTACTTTGTGTCTAGAACTCTGACTACTTTAATTACCTTATGGAAATAGAATCATGCAGCATTTGTCTTTCCTGACTGGTTTATTTCACTTAGCATAACATCCTCATGTTTCATCCATATAGTAGCATGTGTCAGGATTTCTTCTTTTTAAGGCTGAATAATACTCCATTGTCTGTCTGTTCCACATTTTGTGTATCTGTTGATCTACTGATGGACATTTCATTGCTTTTTCCTTTGGTTACTGTGACTAATACTGCAGTGAACCTGGGTATACAAATACCTGTTCAAAACTGCTTTCAGTTCTTTTGGATATAGATCCAGAAATGGAATTGTTGGATTATATGGTCATTCTAATTTTAATTTTTTGAGGAATTACCATGCTGATTTTCGTAGTGATTGTAGCATTTTACTTTCCTATCAGCAGTGTACCAGGGCTTCAGTTTCTCCATAACCTCACCAACGTTTGTTGTTTTTATTTCCTGTGTTTTTGAGAGTAGCCACCTAAAAACAAGGGCATTTTCCTAAATAAATATACTGTTATTACATACTGAAGAAATTTAACATTGATACGATGTTTTCTAGTAAACAGTCTTCATAGACTGAATGAATGATTCAAATGGCATTCACAGCGACTCTCCTCCTCATTGTGGGATCTAAACTAGGATCACGTATCTTACCCGGCTGATGTGTGCTCTCTCTCATCATCTTTAATCTAGAGTGATCCTATTTTCCCCTTTTTGTCTTTATTGACATTGACATTTTCAAAGAGTCCAGTGGTTTCTTACAGAATGTCCTGTTTCTACACGTGGGTGGTAGTTTTCTCTGTTAGATTTGGGTCAAAGCTTTTTGACGAGAGTGCTTCCGGTAGGGTGTTGTGTGTTTCCTGTTGCATTACCTCACGAGCCCTCCAGCACGTTGGCCCCATGACTGGTGGTGTTAAATGTGATCATCACTGGGTTAAGGTGGTGTGCACCAGTTCTCTTTACTGTGTTTTTCGTCTTTTATAAAGAGTAATCCACTGGGGGATCATTTAAGACTGAATATTCTGTTTCCCAAAAACCTTTTACTGGATGTTTGATAGTTCTTACCTAAATCAATTATTACACTGGTGGTGGCAAAATGGTGATCTTCTAATTTTCTTATTTCTTCATTTGTTAACTGATTCGTAAAGATGCATTCATTTTCCATTCACTCCTGGGATAGTCTACATATCAATTTATATACCAACACATGCACACATGTATTACGTGCATACTTCTTCTTTACAGAAGAATACTATTGAACGAATCTTGAAGAGACGAGAGAATTGGAAAAATCACCATTTCATGATTGTGCTGTCAGTATGATCACATACCCATGGTGTGATTTAGGCTTGGCATTGGACAAGGCCCACACAGTGTTGCAATTATGAGCAGTTAGGAAGAAATAAACTGCTGCTCCTCTCCTTTTAATGAAGCCTCCTTGTTTCCTTGTTGTGCAGAGATACCCTGGGGAAATGCTTCTTCCTGCGAGTGGAAATTACTCTCCGAGGAGCTACATACAGGATCTCCTTTAGTGACACAGATCAGTTACCCCCTCCTTTCCGCGTTGACAACTTTTCTAAGGTACCGGGTGGAGTTGAGAGCCAGTTGGGCTGCTTCACGTGTGGAGTGGTGGGGTGTATGCTGCCTTTAAGATAATGGAGCGGTACACTGAAAAGAAGGTACTACAGCTCTCTATAGCTCTACAGCCCTAGAAATCCTTAGCACTGGAGCTGGTTTCTGCGGCTGTTTTAACTAGAGTGTTGTGCTTGACATGATGCCTCTCGTTAGTCATTCCATACAGGCAGAGAAAGGCATCAGACTGTCCAGTGACAATGGGAATGGGCAATTGCGTTGCTTAGTTACAGTGAACATTTTTAGAACTCATCCAGGTAAAGCCAAAATGGAAATCATGAGATTCTCTGAATAAGAGTATGTCTTACAATACGTGACTTTCTAAAGCCAAATTCCAAAATCCTTCTTCATTTCTGTACTCAGAGTGTAATTACAGGTGGCCGGGGTAGAAAAGATGCACTGGAAGGGGAGAGTTGTTTCCCCTTGATATTCTGGCAAGGCTCCTTCAAGCTCTTTATCCAGAAGGTTCTCACCTTGTCCTCCAGTCAGTGGGCTTTTCGGAATTTGGGGAGGATTAGGGAAGATTTGAGGAGATGAGGTGATGGGCCTCGCTGTGTGTAGAATTCATTTGGGAAGGAGCTGGTGCTTAAGCCTCAGAAGCCCCGGCTCACTTTCCAGTCAAAGAAAGTCTTTTTGTCCTCTGCCCTTATTCCTCTAGGTCCCTGTTGTCTTCACTCAGCATGGCGTGGCTGAACCCAGACTCCGAACTGAAGTGAAGCCCACGATGTCACTGGATTATGCCTGGGACGAGCCCACCCTGCCTCCATTCATTACTCTAACTGTTAAGGGGGCGGGCTCCTCCGAGATCAACTGCAACATGAATGATTTCCAGGATAACCGACAGCTTTATTATGAAAATTTCATTTACATTGCTGCTACATATACATTCTCTGGGTAATTCTGGGTGAACTTACTATTATAAAATAGCATAAGATTCTATATTAACTGGCTTTAAATTTTAAGCAGTTTCTGTGAGAATAAACTATGGCAGATTTCTTCAACCTTTAGCAAACTCTAGGCTCAGGAACTTAGGAGGTCCTTTAGCCTAAATCCTTGTCTTTTGACTAGCTTAAAGTTTCTCAAAGAGGCAAGACTCTTTTCTTTTTAAAGACCTCCCCATTAATTCACCTTGATATTTAACAATTTCTGCTATTAGATGTTATCCTTATATCTTAAATTCCTCTTGTGTGAAGGTGATATTTTTTATTTCTTAAACTTACTTTCTCCTTTTTATTAGTCTGTTTTGGCTCTTTCCTCTTTTGTCTTTTTGAACAGGGTGTCACTCTGCAGTTCAGGCTGGCCTTGAACTTACTTTGTAGCCCAGGCTGGCCTGGAACTTGCAGTGATCCTCCTGCCTCAGTCTCCCGAGTGCTGGGATTACAGACATGCACCATCACACCTGGCTCTTTCCTCATTTGAGGCTGGCTAATATTCATAATTGTTCATCATGATTCTGACTCCCGTCTCCATTGAGAAAACTGCTTAATCAGAGGCATAAGGGTTTATCTTAGTATTTACCTAAAGCCAAGTGTGAGCAACATAACTTCACAGTAATTCCGATTGCTTTAGTATTATAATCTTCACGGCTGTTAGAATAGTTACATTTAGAAAACTCTGGTGAGGAATATTGAGCCTATTCTAATTCTGCTGTTAGATTTTCACATGAGGAATTTTTAATTGTATGCTTTCAAAAAGTGGCCATTCTACCAACTTGTAAATGCAGCTATTTGTGTGCCAAAGTTACAGGGCCACCTTTAAGTTTATCTGTGAAGAAATGGGAAATAGCTGAATCTTTAACATTATAAATATAAATCACTGGATGAACAGGACCTTGAAAGTCATGTTCCTTTCCAAAATGTTCTGAATAATTTTGCATTCTGAATGAAGTTCTTGTTTGTCTTTTCGGCCCAAGAATGAACTCTCCCTCTTTGCGTTACCCTTCTTATTTGCCTAGAGTTCGGAATTCACTAGCAGTGGGTTGAATTTGCAGAGACAGCCCTTCTTTCCCTTGTCTGTTTCAATTCCCTTTGGCAATGAGGACGCTGGGGTGTTTATCTTGTTATAAGTGAGCCAGTAAGGTTTGCTTGCTTATTGTTTGTTTGTTTGTTTTTAAAGATTAGGTCTCTTAACAGTGTCACGTGCTTAAGGTTGCACCTGCCTGAAAAGCCAGTCCTAAACCTGGTTGCTAGCCGTGTTGCTCCTGTTCTGACAATGCTAGCAGTTACTAAGCTCTTTAACTGAGGGTCCTGATGGAGGATTAGGAACTCGAGGGTTAAATGACACGGAGCAGGTGAAGAAAGAAACTCCTGGGATACTGGTGTGCAGAATCTAACAGCAGAATTTGAATACTCTTGATGCCCTAAGAGCTGAACAATCTTTTGGAGTAGTTTTCTTTAAATTGAGGTGAAATTTACATAACATAAAATAAACTTTTAATGTAACAGTTCAATGGCATGTAATACATTTTTGATGTTGTTGACTACCATCTCTACCTAGTTCCAAAAATTTTTATCAGTTCCGAAAGAAATCCCACATTAATCAGTTACTCCCCATTCCCCCCTCCTCCCAGACCTTGGCAACCACTAATCTTACTTCTATATTATGGATTTACCTATTCTGGATATTTCATGTAAATGAAATCATATAAGTGACCTTTCGGGTCTGGCTTCTTTCACTTAGCATAGTTTTTGAGGTTTAGCTACATTGTAGCACATATTAGTACTTCATTCTTTTTATAGAAGGTATTTAATACTTTTATGGCCAAGTAATATTCTGTCGTATGTATGTAGTACTGTCTGTTTATCCATTCATCTGTTGGTGGATATTGGAGTTATTTTCACCTTTTCATAATCGTGAGTGGTATTTTTTGACCATGCCAGTACATGTGTTTGTTTGAGTACCTATTTTCACTTCTCTCATGTTAATACCTAAGACTAGGATCCAGAATTGCTGGATTCTGTGGGAATTCTGTGTTTAAAGTTTTGAGGAATTGGTGACTGTTTTCCACAGTGGCGGAACCGTTGTACTCTGTGCACCTGTGCACAGAGTTCCAGTTTCTGCACATTCTCACCAACACCAGTACCTTACTTGTTGCTTTTTATTTTAACCATTTTACTTGGTGTGAAGTGGTTAGTTTATTGTGGTTTTAATTTGCATTTCATTTCTTTTTGATTAATATGTATTACTGTACATTTCTTAATAACTAATAATGTTGCAGATCTTTTCCTGGGCGTATTAGCCATTTGTGTATCTTCTTGGGAGAAATGTCGAATCATGTCTTTTGCTTATCTTAAAATTGTCTTGTTTGCCTTTTTATTGTTGAATTGTAAGAGTTCTTTATATATTCCGATACCAATTCCGTATCAGATATATGATTTGCAAATATTCACCCATTCTGTGAGTTGTCTCTTTTCCTTTTGGTGGTATCCTTTGCTTGCTTGTTTTCTGAGACTAGCTCTCGCCAGTAGTTCAGGCTAGCCTTGGGCTCGCTGTGTGGCCCAGGTTGATCTTATCCTTTGGAGAAGTAGAGTTTTCCAGTTTGATAACATCCATTCTTTTCTTTTTGATACTTATGCTTTTATGTCATGAAGACTAATTTTTAACTCTGAATTTATTAATATCTTTTGAGATAGTAGCCAAATAATGTAAATAAATCCCCACCCAAACACCATAAAGTGTGGCCAGGCTGACAGATTCCCTAAAGCTCAGGATTTTAAAGCCATAGAGAAATGCGATAGGATTGAGTTGGGGGAAGGTGACTATTTCATCCTGAAGGGACTTGTGATTTCTTGCCATCTTGGGGATGCAGTGATGCTGATCTGCCTGGCAGGATAGAGCTAATTGTTGGTCCCTTGGGATGTCTGCCTCAGGTTTTGTTTTCATCCCCTTCATTTCCGCCCCCCCATCATCCTTTTATGTCTGAATTTTAAGGCATAAAATTATCAAGAGAAGGAAAAGTTAGCATGTCTTCTTAGAATGAATCTTTGATCCATGCAGGAGAAAAATGCAGTCCTAATCTTTCTACTTGTCTCAAGTCAGACTTTCTCTTCTGTACTTTAAGAAATGTTCTTCTCGAGAAGAGATTTCATGCATTTGCTTATGAATACTTGAATATGTGTGGTGTGCATGTCTTGTATACACTCATTTATTTATCCTAGTTTGCAGGAGGGAGCAGGAAGACCTGTGACCTCTAACAAGGCTGTTACCTGTGCAGAGCTTGTCTTAGATGTCTCACCAAAGACACAGCGTGTCATTTTAAAGAAGAAGGTAAGAGCTTAGAAATTGGAGTTTAAAATAAAGGCTTTGTAGCATGGAAGGGTGCTTAGGATCACCTAGCTCAGATGTGTGTTTGATGAAAGAGATATGACAACTTGGGTTAATTGTGTTGCTCGAGGCATGAACAGGGAGTCTTGAAGGCTTCAGTTCAGTGTGCTGTGCTGAACATGGTGCTGTGAGGCTTGTTCTCTGATTACTTCCTCCCTTGCTCCCTCCCTCTTCTTCCCTCCCTCCTGCCCTCCCTTCCCCCTTGCTCTCCCTTCCCCCTTTCCCTCCCTTTTTCTTTTTTCTCTTCTCTTCTCTTCTCTTCTCTTCTCTTCTCTTCTCTTCTCTTTTCTCTTCTCTTCTCTTCTCTTTTCTTTTCTTTTCTTTTCTTTTCTTTCGAAAGGGTCTCACTGTGTAGTTCAGGCTGGCCTTGAACTTACTGTGTAGCCCAGGCTGCCTTGAACTCCTGGCAAGGCCTTTCTCATTGTCCATGTCCTTTTGGAGAACTTCCTCCTCGAATGTGTAGTTTGTGTTTTTCACTGCTTTATTTTTCTGTTGTAATACATCCCCAGTCTTTTCCTTAAACTGAATTTTTAAAAAAAGTCACACTGACAAATATCCCCTTTTTTATACTTGCTGCTAAATCAGCATAAAAACAGACAGAAATGTCAATTTGACATTCATTTCAAGTGAGTTTAGGGAAGTGTTTCTACCAGTGGACCTAGATTTGGAGAGACAGGCAGTGAAATTTGGCTAGAAATACTAGAAACAATAGAAAGACTGGTGATAAATAGTTTAAACTGAAGGATGACAGGACTTGGGGAAGAAGCTGCTTTCAGGGGAGGGGGCCGGCAGCTGTAATCACACATTGTTTCTGCTTGTGAATATTTGTACATGTACTGTGTGCGTGTACTTCGAAATACGTGGACCTGTGCAGTGTCTTCTAAGGGTTGTGTGTGATTCATGCCACATAACTCAACGTGAGCTCGGACAGAGGATGTCTCTCTAAGTGGTGCCCCAGTGGTGGCTGTGCAGCTTGCTCTTGATTTGTTTGGCTTTGAAGATGTGAAGCTCTTGACAGGTTTTAATTGGCAGGAGCCAGCATAACACTTTGCCCCCAACTTGCACAGCCCCTGTGGACTTGTGCCTTCCTTAGGCCCATCGAAAGGTTTTGGGACTATATTGTTAGGGAAGAAAGGAGAGGAACTGGAAGGAGGATGGTGCATCTTGGCTTTTAAGTGGAAATTTTGGTGGTTTCCAGCTTACCCTGGGTCTGTGCACAGGGGCAGGTGGTGGAGGAATCTGTAGGAAGATTTGATCTTACCTGGGCATCTGTGCTTTTGATTAACAGTCTGTCGCATCTTCAGGATACTGGAGAGGCTTCCTGTGTCGGTTCGGTACTGTACATGTTGTCTTCTCTTACAGTGAACAGAGAGGCAGGCACGTGGAGACGAGAGATGGAGAAGTATGGCCCACTTTCATCTCTTGGTAGACATAGGAGCCAATAGCACCCAGTAGAAAGAGCATGGTACCTTTCTGAGTTTGTGTTCTGGCACAGCAGCTTTTTGTTGTTGTTTTTTGGAGACAGGGTTCCGCTATATAGTCCAGAATGGCCTTGAACTCACTATGTTGCCCCGGCTGGCCTCAAACTTGCGATGATTCTCCTGCCTCAGCTTCCTGAGTGCTAGGATTACAGGCTTGTGCCACCACGGCCAGGTTTTAGCCACTAAAAAATAGATGATGTCAGCTGGGTCTGGTGCCTCATGCCTGTGATCCTAGCTACACAGAGGCTGAGGCAGGAGGATCACAAGTTCAAGGTCAGCCTGTGCCACTTAGTGAGACTCTGCCTCAAAATAAAATTAAAGTGGGTTGGGGCTGTAACTCCCTAGCATGCACAAGGCCCTGGATTCCATCCCCAGCACACAGGAAGAGGGGTGGTGGTGCTCTGGTGTTTCCCATTCCTCTCTGAGCTTCATTTCCTACGGACCTCCCAGGTGTATTAGGAAGACTAACTAAGATGACATGCACAAAGTGCTCTGTTGAGAGAGATGCAGTACTAATATCGTAGCAGATGGTTGTAGAGGTCATACCCCTGCCAAGCGTGTGCTAAGCATCCTTTATTTACTATACTGAAGAGCTGAATTTCCCTCTTTGACAGGTCAGGAGACAGGAGCTCTAAGAGATTAGGTAACTTGTCTGAGCTCACTCTGTTCATAAACTGTGCAGCTAGGCCTCAAGTCTTGGCATTCTGACCCTGATGTTCACACTATTCACTTCAGTGGTTTCTACTCTGTAGAGTGTAGAATGCTAAATGTGTTTTTCCAGAACATGGGGAGCATGTGAATGAGCTGTGGGGCCCAGACCTGTCTGCTGCTGTTCTGGGGCTCCTCCCTGGTGGGAATGTGTAATCGAATGGCTGTAGCTGGAGGAGAGGTGTCCCTGAAGTGGCTTGTGCTGGGAAGTGGCACAGCAGAGTGGCAAAGGTTCAGGCTTTGGAGGTAGGCTGTGGAGATGGAGATCTCAGCCAGCACTTCCTAGTTATGTGACATGGGAAGTTACTTCATCTCACTGAGCCTTGACTTCTGCATCTATAAGTAAGCATTGTAACAGCATATACCTCATTGGAGCGTTTTCAGGGTTAAATGAATTATTATGTGTAAGTCCCTTTGACCAATACCTGGCACATAATATATTCTTAATAAGCATTATTATTACTTCTAGTACATAATGGATTATGTAAATTTTTATGACTGTCCTGGAAGCCTGACTGCTGTTTTCAATATTCCTGAGGAGAAAATATACCTAGAATGAACACTACTCAACCTAGTATTACCTTTGACTATAACCAGTTGAATATAATCAGCTTGTAAGAATTGGAAACAGTCACTGTGATGTGCTTTCTTTCTAAGCGTTGGGGAGGGATGGAGGATCTCCGGTAAATTCTGGGTGTCTGCACGTTACAAGGATGATCAGTTACCAGATTCTGAGAATGTCACGTACTCCTTACATAACTGGGTCCTTCTCTAAGGTGAGGGTGCCGGAGGGTCACCGTCTGGAAGAGCAGTGAGCGTGGCAGTAGAGCTGCAGAGGAGGTTGTCCAGCCATTTGGTTTTTATTTTTATACAAGTTAAAAATACTAGGTGTATAAGAAGAATAAAATTTAAAAATTTATTTGTAATTTTGAGTTGCCTGGCTCAACAGTTTAGCATATTTCGTCCAGTGTGCAACTACAGATCGATGCGAATGCACATGTGAAGCGAGCCTCTGCGGGATGTGGAAATGTCTAAACACGGTTCCTACCCGAGAGGAAGCTCTTGCAGTGAGGAGCCAGCATGGCTGCCCGTGGTGGCTCCTCCCATCTTCTGTGTATCTACTCAACAGGAACCAGGCAAGCGTTCTCAGCTCTGGAGGATGACAGGAATAGGAATGCTGGCCCATGAGGGCTCAGCAGTTCCTCACAACCCCAACAAGCCCCCGGCCACCCGCTCCACCGAGGGGTCTGCCATCCTAGATATTGCTGGCCTCGCTGCAGTAACTGACAACAGGTAATTTTCTAGATAATTTTTGTTTTTGTTTTTGAGATAGGGTCTCGCTATGTAGCCCAGGCTGGCCTCGAGCTCATGGAAATCCTCCTACCTCAGCCTCCTGAGTGCTGGGATTATAGACATGTGCCACCATGCCCGGCTCAAGAATTTTTATATTTGTAAGATTTATTTATTTATTTATTTATTTATTTATTTATTTATTTAGTAGTAAAGAATAAACCTATACAAGGCAGGGGTTTTACCACTGAGCTACATCCCCAACCTTTTTTTTTTTTTTTTTTTTTTTTTTAATATTGTGGCAGGGTCTCACTAAGTTGCAGAAGCTGGCCTCGAATTTGCATCCTTCTGCCTCAGTCTCTCAAGTAACTGGGATTGCTGGCATGTGCCACCATGCCCGGCACACTTGTATTTTTGAATTTATATTTTTCTTCAATGACAAAAGCCTGTCAAATTCCCAAATATGAGTGTTGGACATTTCACTTAATTTTGTAGTTATGACAGTATCCTTGCAGATGTTAAGACATCAATTAATTAATACAAAGGATCTTATGAAAAGTATTTCTTTTACCCAAATTTCCAGTCCATCCTTTCTCCCTAGAAGTGAAAAAAATTTTTTTTTTTTGTGGGTACCGGAGGGTCGACCTCAGGACCTCGCGCGCCAGCAGGCGCCCGTGCCTCTGAGCGATATCACCGGCCCCTTTTTCGTATGTGGGTTCCGGGAGTCGAACTCGGGCCCTCGCACTTGCCGGGCAGGCGCTTAAGCCGCTGAGCCATCTCACCGGCCCATAGAAGTGAAATTATTCTTTTAAAAATCTTTCTAATAATTTGTCAGATCTTTTGAGAACAGAGATTTAAGTTAATAAGAGACTATTCAAATGGGTTTTTATGAATAATCTGTGAATTCATATCAGCTTGTTAAGTTCAAACAAGTTACACCATAGTTTCTCCATAAAATCAGTGTACTTCTTTTCAGTTAATACCTTATTTACTTCCAGAAAGAATTATGAATTAAAACACATAATGAAAATAATTATAAATAAAACAGAAAAAAAAGACTTGAGTTCACCAAAAAAATGTATACACACTTCAGAAAAAGAAAAACTTGTATAAATATTTTAATACTAAATGTATTGAGGTATCACGAGATTAATACAAGTTACCTTTGGCCTCTGCAATTACAAGAGGTGCTCCAAGTGGTGGCCATTAGCTTCCAGACATTAGTACAGCAAACTGCTGCTTGGGTACCTTGGTCATTAAGATTGCTGCACGTGCATTTTCAATTTCTTCTCTAAAGGCCAGCAGTGTAGTGGGTTTTCTGCAATATATGACATCCTCTAGGGTCCACCATGTGAGGGTTACACCATCTGTTGAAAAAACATCATACTGTTTTTCTTTTCCTAAAGTGTGTGTACATTTTTTTTTGGTGGACTCTGTATGTAACAAATATCTATTCCTATACTATAATGTGCTGTCACTGTGAGAATGAAAGAACCTGTTTTATTCATCTTAGAGGTCTTATCACTTCCCATCCCTTCTTTGTTGCTTTCCCTTTTGTTTTCTTCCTCTTTCCTCCTCCAGCGATTCCTAGCTCCCCACACCACTGAAGCTAACTGCTTCAGATTTTCAGGGTAGAGGGGCCAGAATAGAGAAGAGCAAACCTTGATCTTCACGTTCTCTTCATGCCTGAGACTGTAGACCAGAGGGCTCACTGCATTTCTGTTTGTCCAGATATGAGCCACTGATGCTAAGAAAGCCCGACCGCAGGCGGAGCACGACCCAGACGTGGAGTTTCCGAGAAGGAAAACTGACCTGTGGCTTGCATGGGTTGGTTGTCCAGGTTGGTAACTTCTGACATCCCCAGTTGCAGTATGCAGGGATTGAGGCTTCTCTGAAGCAAGGCCTCAACTATGTTATAGGTGATAAATTGTTAAATGGAAGAAAAAATTGGTAACACTCTTGAAACATAGACATAGGCAAAGACTTTCTGAACAGAACCCCAGTTGCATAAGAAATAACACCAAGAATCAATAAATAGGATCATATCAAATTAAAAAACTCCCGCACAGCAAAGGAAACAATCAACAGCGTGAAGAAACAAACTACAGAATGGGAAAAAAAATATTGCCAGCTATTCCTCTGATAGAGGACTAATGTCTAGAATATAGAAAGAACTCGAAAAACTTACTGAGAGATCCAGTAAAAAATGGACAACCGAAATGAACAGACACTTCTTAAAAGCAGTAGTACAGTTAGGCATGGTGCTGCATGCCTGTAATCCCTGGTTTGTCAAGGCTGAGGCAGGAGGATCACTGCGAGTTAGAGGCCAGCCTTGGCTCCATAGTGAGATAGTGAGTTCAAGGCCAGCCTGAACGACATAGTGAGACCCTGTCTCCAAACAAAAAAACAAAAACCCAAACGACAGGCCAAAACAGCTGTCATCAAGGATTCAAAGAATAACAAATGCTGGTGAGAATGTAAACTAGTACACTGTGGAAATCAGTATGGTGATTCCTCAAAAACCTAAAAATGGGCATTCCATTTGACCCAGCTATACCTCTTCTGGGTATCTTCTCAAAAGAACTAAAGTTGGGCCGGTGAGATGGCTCAGTGGCATAAGTGCCTGCCCGGCAAGCGCGAGGGCCCAAGTTCGACTCCCGGAACCCACATACAAAAAAAGGGCCAGTGATATCGCTCAGCGTGTGAGGTCCTGAGGTCAACCCCCGGTACCCACAAAGAAAAAAAAAAAAAAAAAAAAAAAAAAAGAACTAAAGTCATCATATAAACAGGCATTCCATGTTTATAGAGGTACAATTCACAATAGCTAAATCATGGAAGTGGTTTATATGCTCTTCAATTGATGAGTGGATAAAGTAAATTTGGTATAATATATATATATATATATATATATATATATATATATATATATACATATACACACACACAATGGAGTACTGATCAGTCATAAAGAAGGATAAATTTGAGTTATTTATAGGAAAATGGATGGTTCTTGAGACCATAATAAGTGAAATTAGACAGGAAGGTTAAATATTGCATGGTTTCTCTAATATGAGAAACCCAAAATGTAAATAATTTAAAGAGCCAAATACAAGAGACCATGTTAAGAAACAGGGGGTAGACACTGTGGAGACTAGAAGGGGACCTGGGGGAGAGAGTGGAGGGGCCAGGAGGAGTCAGAGTGACCACTGTGTGATACGCGTGTGCGTAAGTTCCCCAAGCTGCATGTCATCACTATGTATCGCAAACATACCAGTAAAATTTAAAAAAACAATATGAGAAAACTAAGACCAATGTCCTAAGGAAATACTTATTGCTGACAAGATTAAACAAAAATACTGTTAAATGGAAAAATTAATTACCAAGCAATACATACTGCGTTGGTCCATTTTTGTTAAAGGACTGTCAAGAAGCTTATTGTGCATTTTATGGGGAAGTGTTCGTGAAGGTGGTTTGTAGTAAAAGTAGGGGGGGTGTTTTTTTCTTGGTTCATCTGGATTTTTTTCTTTGATGACATAAATTGCCTATGAAGTTTTTAAAAGGAGGAAAGAGAAGTATTAACTAACAGCCTGACACTAAGTTAGACGGTTAGTTTCGGACCCACGATGTTAACGTAAGAGTCTTCCGTGATGGGTTCTAGGAGATGGTGAGCATTCGTGGCCTCTGCATGCTCTTGATTCTGCTTATTTCTGAATTCTTAGTGGTACCCAAATAAGTTTTTAATTGTTGTAGCAAATGTCAGAATAAAAATTGCTAGATAGTTTCCTCTGTCTTCAACTCAGACAATCTGTTCCATACTAAATTCCCAGGTACTTTGTAAGCAAATATAAATATGTTTTTGGAAAATTACCAGAAGTTTAGATTTTTCTGTCCTTTCTAGCTTCCCACTCAGGCTTGGAATAGGAGAGACTATGGATCGAGATGAACAGACAGGGAGGCGACTAGGAGGTTCGAGCATGTAGCAGAAAACACATGTGCCTGTATGTGCACTTCTGCCTCCACCTAAGGTTTTACCCAAAAATTAAATACTTGAACATCAGGCCCTTGCTGGAGGATGGTTTGTGTGTTTGTTCCTGGTGGAAATCAGGCTGTCCTTCCCTATAGGGAGATTGTAGTCCAGGGCAGTGTACACAACTGTGTGAAGCCTCTGACTGCTATTTGGTGAGATTTATTTTCTTTATCTCCATTGCCCTGAGCTTTTTTTCATCCAAGGCAAGCTGCTTACTTATACAAAGCACACATCTGGAATGGATTTGTGATTTTCAATTAGCAATACAGTTAGACTTCTAGAGGCAAAGGAGGGCTTGTCATAATTGGTGGGTTCCGGGTCTGACCCTGACTTTACTTCCAGTTTATTTCCAAAGCCCATGTAATTCTCATTCTCTTGGAGCATTTTCCTTCCCCCAGATCCTTTTCTGTTGTTTGTAGTTTTTGGAATCTATTTCATCATTTCTCTCCTTGTGAATGACCCCATGATAACAGTATTCAGCAGAGCAGAATGTGTTTCGGTTAGGGAAATGAGCTTGTTTCAGGCTTACTGTGCCGCATAAAGTAATTGAAGGCATTAAAATATTTTCTGACACTGCTTCATTAGGTTGAGTATGCACTTTCTAAACTTACAACAGTCATGACAGAGCTTCCTCTGTATTTAAACCTGTTGTACAAACCCCGTGCAGGGTTTCCTTTTCCTTATTCAGTGCTTAAAAATCAACAAAGAGTTCAAACGTTCTTTGTGCTAGTCCTCTCTGGGCCTGATGCACTCCCACAGGCCTTTTCTTAGAGACTTGCCCTGCATGTGGAGCCTACGGCGAGAATGTGCTTTTCTCCAAAGGCTGGCATACGAGGCATCTGGTGACACACCCAGCACCGTGCTCCATGTTAGAAGAGGCACCAACTTTGGAATATTTGGGTTGGTTTTCCAACCAGTGGGCTTTTTGGAGAGGTTTTCAACTCTAGAATTTTCTTCTTATTAGAAATTTGAATGATAGTAATATTGTTTTATTTTGAGAATATTTCAGATATTTAAACGAATCCTAATGAGAGTACTCAGAAACAAAGCTGCCTTTGGCTACTCTTAAAAGTTTTTTTTTTTTTTTTTTTAATGGCTAGAAGTTATTGCATGGCAGAATAAAACCAAAATATTCTACTCACAGAATTCTCTCTTATTAAAGGTATGCATGTAATCCCCCAAATCCATATACTATAACTTTCCATTTTACTCAATCCTTCTATTTTTTATCATCTGCAGAGCTGAACAAATAACAGATGCTTTGCTATACGTTGATCATGACTCTCTAAAAGAGAACTTAAGTTTAGTAAACTGCTTCAAGTGGTGTTAAATGATCAAAGTTGGTGTCTTTGCCTTTTCTTATATGTCTTTACTACAATGTCTTTTAGGCCAAAGGAGGACTTTCTGGTTTGTTTGATGGAGCTGAAGTTGTTCTTGGTCCTGACACATCTATGGAACTTTTGGGGTCAGTTCCACCTGAGCAACAATTTATTAACCAAAAAATGAGGCCTGGTTCTGGAATGCTGTCCATCAGAGTCATCCCAGATGGACCAACTAGAGCACTCCAGGTAAGAACTGATGCGAATCTCACATTCTTTCCCAGGCCCCACGATTAGTCATTCATCGAATATTTATCGAACATATTTATGCTGAGGATACGGGTTCTTATCTATAAAATGGGGATAGATATGTGCCACTGAGTTGTTATGGAAATTAAAATAGAAATAAAATATAAGTATAAGCAAAATATAAGTAAAATCTAATGTAGAAGTATAAGAATTAAAGAAGATAATGCTAACAATGCATATTCATATAATGTTATCATACTAATATTTAAATAATTGACATAGTAATAACATTAACAACAAAAAGATGTAAAGTCCCTAAGCAGACGATTAAAATGTGTCATGAGAATAGGAGTAGAAAGTATCTAGGAAGAATTTGTGTTCTGGATTTGAAGGTTGGGTGAGCTTCCTATGAGAAGGAATACTTAAGCTGAGTGCTAGAAGTTAACTGAAGGGAGTTAACCAAATAAGAGGGAAAGGTGGGGGGGATTTGCTTTCAGTAATGAGCACATTCATTCCGCAGTTATTTATTGAGCAGTTATAGAACCAGGTAGAGTTCTAGGTGCCAAGTATATACCAGTGAACAAACAGACAAAATTTCCTGCCTTCTTAGAGTTTACACTCTTGGGGGAGATGGACACTCAATGAGAAATAAACATAACAAATAAATTCTGTAGTGTTTGGGAAGTTGGTTAGTGAAGGCCTGCAGGTAAGAGAGAGACCCTCAGCCCTGTTGGCGTATAGCATATGGTAAGAAATAACAAGCAGGGGCCAGATTATTAAAAGCCTGAGACACATACTTAAGATGCAGTGGTTTTTCTAAGTCAACGGGATTCAGAGATTGGCATGATCAGGATTTATTTTCATTACTGCACTCTAGCTGCAAGGTACAGAACTGGAAGGGGGCAGAAGTGGAAATAGAGAAAGACCAGTTAGGAGTTTCTTGCAGTAATGTGGATGAGAGATGATGGCGACTGAACTAGAAAGAATGACAGGGTGGGCGTGAGGACTGGGAGCAACATAGAAATGAGGCTCATTTCGGAGTGGCATCAGCTTGATGGAGTGATGGAGTGTGGGGATGATGGAGAGGAAGGATTCAAGGATGGCCTCCAAAATTCTGATATGGACAATGAGGAGAATGACAATCCAGGTCACTAAGAAATGAACACAGAGAAGCCTTGTGGGTAAGTGAGGAGTCGAGTTTGGGACTTGCTGATTTAAGGTAACTCTATCATAGCTACATGAAGATGCCCCAGAGTAAATACGGGTCCTAAGTGCAAAGAAGAGTTGTGGATTTATCAGTCATAGCATAAGGAATGTAGTAGTGAACTCTCCGAGCGAATATGTCATGATCCAAGGAACCTCTTTAAAAAGCAGTCTGTGCTGATGGCAAAAATGAATGCAGTGAGTGTGAGTTTTGTGTGCTTTGACTTGAGCTGTAATTCTAGAACACCTGGAGATGAGCTGGAGCCGTAATTCTCACCCCTGTGTGAGACTCTCAAGGTCTGCAGCTTGAGTTTGCCGGGTAGACTTAGAATCACATTTATGTCATTATTACATGAATCTTACCATAGTGCTTTGGAAACATTAACTTCCATAAGATTTCTGGACAAATAGTGCCTTGGTGTGTGTGTGTATGTGTGGGACTGAGGATTGAACCCAAGACCTCCTGCATGCTAGGCAAGTACCTTACACTGAGCTACTGCCCAGCCACTTTTTAAATTTTATTTTGAGATAGGGTCTTGCTGAGTTTCTCAGATTGACCTTGAACTTGCAATCCTCCTGCCTCAGCCTCCCGAATAGCTGGGATTCCAGTTGTACGCCACTGTGCCTAGCCATATACTGACTTTTGACCTACACGGTTGGCATGAGTTAGAATGGATTTCAGTGTGGGTGTGTGAGTCCTCTTTGTGTGATGTTTTGACTTCAGATAACAGATTTCTGCCAGAGGAAAAGTGATCGTTCATCATATGACGTGGACGAACCTCCTGTTACTGAACAAGAACTG